>OX453021.1:14405017-19577273 GCA_949699075.1 Asteroscopus sphinx
ATCTCTTACCGACACGTGGCGCCCAGTCGTAAGAAAAAACGAGGTAGATAGTCACTCCCTTGTTCACGCTGGTTGGGCGAGTCTAATTGTTAGACAATGTGCAGAAAAAACTTATTCAATTGTTGTAATCGGACGATATTGTAATGTAATAATAATTTGTTGTTATTAATACTTGTTGCTACTTATTATTCAAGCATAATATCACTATTTAGTAAAGTAATTTAATTATTTTGAGTAAGTCAAGCTCCGCTCTGCGCATTCCGAATCTCGAAACCACACTAAACAAGGTGTACGGCATGTGTACGTCCTGCAGTACAGTTCAGTTGAACCGCGAAAGTAGAATGACTGTTTGGACAGCGTCTCTACACATAAAGATCGTTGTTGAATACAAAGTACAGACTTAGCAACAGTAACGCGTCGGCGGCAACGGACGGGTGCGTGCACCCCGCAGTGGTGGGGGCTACCCGTCCACCGCTTCGTCTGCTTCACCCCCTCAAATACCTAAAATTCGTGCAGGGACAGGGCCTTAAAAATAAGAAATAGTTTAAAATATAATTCCAAACTAATCTCAATGCTTTAAATCTCAATCTGCTGACAGTAGATGTTCCTGTTTGTCATTTATTTGTGACACTTAGGTCATTAATGTCACCAATAAACGGCAATCAGAAACATCTACTGTCAGCAGATTGAGATTTAAAGCATTGAGATTACTTTGGAACTATATTTTGAACGTTTTTAATTACGAGAATTGGCCTTCTGTTCGAATTCGTTAAGTTTATTTAATTTAGCATGATATTATAGTAGAAACTATAATTATATATTAAAGTATATTTAAAACCAATATGCACACTTAGATTGCAATAAAAAAATTGAGTTTGAGTTTGGAACTATGGGGGTGAAGCTAAAAAAGAAACTTTTTCAACCGAACATCAAGTACGATAATAATCTCGTTGTCATCTGACAACCCTGAGTTAGACTACAGCCGCATTAGGTTTCTAACACAGACCAGTAAGCTTCAAGACTCCGCATATACAAAGTTTTGTATTCAAACGCAGTCGTAAAACGTTGGTGGGGTCAGGGGGGCGGACGGCGCGTTATGATTGGCCGGCTCAAAAGTTCGGTGGTATGATTCCTTATGATTGGTGCCGCTCGCTGACTGAATGACGTTCCGATTGGCAGAGTGACGTATGATATGCAGTGGTAGAGCATATGCGTTGTGACCGGGGGTGTCCAGCTAAGCGGCGTCTAGAGGCTTACTGGTCTATGGTTTCTAAAAATACCCCTTATTGATTTGCAATAAATGCACAACCAGTTCTAATCCAAGCCACAAAATACGTTCAATAATCGAGAGTTTATCCCACAGCAGTTACTAAGTCGACTCGTACGACGCGTTCGTCGGCGGGCTCACGACACAGCAGTGGCTCCTCGCGGTCAGTGCTCGAAGACTCTGACGACACCATGCTACACACCATCGTGTATGAGCAAGAGTTTGTAAGTATACCTACGCTAATGCTATTTAAATTCAACAGTTTGATTGCATTGCTAAAATGTATGGCGACTTACAGACGTGCGTATAAGACGCCCTTCTCACACAAGGCAACCCGAAAATACTAGTTTTCAATTGCGACGCAAACGATCGCGTAATGTATGTACCAACATTTCAATGGCGGGATTCACACGGCGTAACTTATCATGCAAAGTTACTTTTCTTATGGTGTTACAGTAGTACACATTTTATATAGCCCACTGATGTACCGTCGACTGCATGACAGTGGTAACACTGCAATTCGAAAACCGCCCTTACTGCTTACGAAATGAAGATGCTAATGTCAAAGTGTTACCGACGTGCGGTCGACCGTACCTGCGCAGATGACACAATTTAAATACGCGGGAAATTGGTTAACCAATCAGAAAACACCATCGCTGCGCGCCAATAGTTTCAGCCGCTGCCGCTTGAATACGGAAGCGTGTGAGCGAAATAGAAAAATACGGCACGGCAATCAATTTTAACACCTTATATCATTGCATAAAGTTGATTATATTTTTTTTATGTTTCGGGTGTTTTCGTCGATCGTCTTTTCCTGTCTGCGCGAACGAAGATTGACGACGCGCCTTATTTTTTGTGTCGTACTGTACAACTGTGTATCACTATATTTTCTAAAATGTAAGAAGTTATATTTTTGTTCATCTACCGCACGTCTTGTTGTGGCAATAAATTATTTTTCTTTCTTTCTTATCGAAAACTCGATTTCATGTTGAAAAATTACTTTATTTTGGTCACTTCGTGTAAGAATGGGCTTACTCGACCAGATGACTGTACAAGCATCCACATAGTACTATCGAACAATAGTTTAATGGAATGTCGTCGCCATCGCGTACATTTCTCGCAAATCTTTATAACCACTCTGAAGTTAGGTCTACACAGCGCCTCGCACCCCGATTTACACCCGCGTACTCAATTTCGCTAATGTGCAGGCAGACTCCAGGCACACCTCAGACACTCAATACAATATAATGCTAGCACCACCTACATACATAAGATTACGTCTGTATATGAACGCACACACCCGTGTAGGTTAGATATGCTCGCCACTCGTAGTGCTGACTGGGTTGCAAGCGTTTCTCAGTAGTTCTCGGAGATGGCGTGCTAGTATAGCGACTGGCGAGTGACGTCCATTGCAATCGTGCAGTCCAAGTGCCGTCAAACTCGAAGACTCAAAGCGAGAAATCTTAAATTGGCGGGGGGCGGTGAATGGGCGTTATGTACGTTAGTACTATTAGATATTCTGTGCTCCACACTGACGTAATTATGTACTACGTACTAGACAACACACCTCGAATCGATTGTTTGTAACACGTTTTTGAGCTTCTGCACTCTCACTCACTTAGCGGGGCTCGCCGCGCGCGTGCTCCGCGGCCAGCAAGTTTCGCGATATTTTTTGTTCGTAATGTCTACTCTAGTATGTAGTACATATTACCTCAGTGGTGTTCCAGGTGTTCAGAGTGTCCATTGTTTTTGTACCTCAGCTCAGGCACCTTCCCAGCAAGCGAGGATCTGTCGTCGAAGTTAAGATAGCTGCACAAATGCGTAAAAATCTATTTTATTTCAGGTGCAATCGGTATTGAACGACTCGGATGAGCTGACACAGACGAGGCGTGATTCTAAAGCAAACGTTACCATTCCTGAGACGCCAGAAACTAGTGAAGAGTAAGTTGTTTATTTGTACTCCATTCTCATAAATTCCACCGTGTAACAATGTAGAACTATGTGTATCTGATGGATAGACCCATATTATACGGGGTTTTAATCTACTTAAGGGGAATATAGCATCCAAGTACCGCCCCCATCAGTAAAATAAATATTACTCGCTGAATACATTATTTATCGAAAATTCGTTTTTTACATTTGAAGAACAGCTACTGTAGTTTGATCAGAAACTATTAACTCTGTAAAATATACAGTACCTGTACTTCAATTTTCGATGAATAATGTATTTTTTTACTGATGGGGGCGCCACTTGGCTGCTACAACATAACATCACGCCTGTATTTCCCCGAAGGGGTAGGCAGAGGTGTAATAGTACACCCACATTTCGCCAGTTATGTTATAGTCCCATGTAATAGGGGGCGAGCCTATTGCCATTGACCGGGCACAAATCCAGACTCCGGGCTGCTACTGAGAATTTCCTAATTAAAAAACCCAATAACACTGCCCGACCCGGGAATCGAACCCAGGACCCCACGCTCAGCAGTCGCGCTTGCAACCACTAGACCAACGAGGCAGCTACATTCCCCTTAATAAAAATCCTAAAATTTACTGACAGACAACACAGTCTAAACCGGTGGGTCTAGGAGGGTGAAATTTTGCACAACAGTTCCTTCGATGACGTGGGTGAGCACTAAGAAAGGATTTTTGAAAATTCGTCTCTATGGGGGTTAAATAGGGGTTGAAAGTTTGTATGAAGAAAACACGGGAGCGAAGCCACGGGTGTCAGCTAGTCCATTAATAACCCTTTAAGAAGACACCATTCTGAGAAGAGGTCCGTGCCCAGCAGTGGGACAGTAATGGGATGATGATGAATAACCCTTTAAGGGATGATTGTACTCATCTGGCGTTCTTAAAAGCTGCACTTAACTTGGTCCACACAATTCAGATTTATGCTATGCACAGGTTTGCGGAGACTTAAGATTGTGAGAATTCTAACACTGTAGAAACAAGTTGGACACTAGAAACTACAAACTTTATGAACGTCTTGCAAATCTATGTCAACGCAAACAGTCGCAACAATGCTGTGCAGACGAAAATTGGTGTTGTGTGCAGCCAGCTCTAAACCTGGCTTCATAGTTTTACCAGATCGAGTAACAATTTGTTCGTTCGTTCGTTATTCGTTGGTCTAGTGGTTGCAAGCGCGACTGCTGAATGTGGGGTCCTGGGTTCGATTCCCGGGTCGGGCAGTGTTATTGGGTTTTTTCATTAGGAAATTCTCAGTAGCAGCCCGGAGTCTGGATTTGTGCCCGGTCAATGGCAATAGGCTCGCCCCCTATTACATGGGATTATAACATAACTGGCGAAGTGTGGGTGTACTATTACACCTCTGCCTACCCCTTCGGGGAAATACAGGCGTGATGTTATGTGTTATGTTATGAGTAACAATTGTTTAAAAAAACGCCGTTTCGTAGATTAACCTTCGGTTTAATTTATACTCCAGTTTCATAAAAGTACTACCGGGTATAATTTCTTGTATCAATATGAGATCGTTTATTTTACCGATGCTTGAATGTAAGAAACAAAATGTAACGCCCCGCTGTTTATTCCATTTACAGATCCGAACCCGAACCAGAAATACATAAAAAAGGCAAACGCAATGGCAAGAAAAAATAACTAATGTTTTTTTTTTACCTAGAATTAATTAATGAATTAGCCAATAATAAAACAACTATTTTTCTTAATCTAATCTTTTTTATTTTATACTAAAACTACCGAGAGTTGTATTTATTGTTCTGTTGCCAGTTTTTGTGCCAGTCTTGGTTCTTGTTGGGCCAATCTGGCTGCCAGGTCTTGTCCCAGGGCTTCCAGCGTTGCTCCCACCGGTTGTTCTTGTTGGTTTGGTTCTCTGGCTGCTTGGTGGTCGGGCCATGGTAGCCGGGGTAACCGTTGTAGCCGTGTTGTTGGCTCCAGCTAAAATAAAGTTAATTTAAATAATTAATTGATTGGAAGTCTTCAAAATTGCAAAAATGCTTATAATACTTATGAAAACTCTGGATTTTTTGCTGATATTTCTGGTTCTCGAAAAAATTGGCCTTTTGATGCCGTGCTATTATGAAATGAAATTAAGTGAATGAAGCAGCATCCCTTCATCATCCTCCTGCCCTTATCCCAATCTATTTGGGGTCGGCGCAGCATGTATTTTTCTTCCATACATCTCTATCAGCCGACATCTCCGTGTTCACTTTCATTCTATTTATATCATATTTCACACAATCCATCCATGTTTTCTTCGGTCTGCCTCTTTTCTTATAGCCATCCACATTCATACTTACAACTTTCCCCGTAACATGCTCCTCATTCCTCCTCATCACATGTCCATACCATGATAGTCTGTTGCTATCTAACTTCTCTGACACTGGCGCTACTTTCAGACTCTCTCTTACATACTCATTCCTTATGCTACCCATTCATTTGTTGTAATTTATCAGCAGCATTCCTTCTGCTAATTAATTACAACAAACTGGAATCACCAGTCCACCTGCCAAGAGTAGCTAATAAATGACAAGTTTCCTTTCACTGTCATTATTTCGGCTACATAAACATAATCAGCCCATTATTGTCCCACTGCTGGGCACGGGCAGAGGTGAAGAGTCTCAGAATGGGAAGGTTAAGGCCTTAGTCTACGCTGGCCTAGTGCGGGTTGGCAGACTACACACACCATCGAGAACCATATGGAGTACTCTCAGGTGTGCAGTGTTTAATTATTTCGGCTGATATGTCTTGAATTATGTTGAACATGTTAGTGGAAATCTACGTGTTTTTGTCTAGATAAGGAAAAATTAAACAAAATTATGGTAAAAGACAATATTGCCGGATGCTGAAAACTACTGTAATGTAAATACGCGAAATCCCGACAAATAAGAGTGAAAAGATGAATATTAATGTGTGTTTTTTCTCTCTTGTCTTATTTAGTAAACAATCTTGGCATGTCTCTATATTCAAATAACTACTGATAAATCTAATTACTAGTTCTGCACATGTAATTAGGTTAAAAATTGTTATTTAGTGTGTGAAATTTTCAACTAAATGACTTACTGACAAAAGACATGCCAAAATTGTTCACTAAAAAGACAAGTAATAAAAAACGGAGTGTACTTACTCATGACCATGACCTTCGTGTCCATCAGGGCCTTCATTGCTAGCATAGTTTCCACTGACATCCTCAGAATTATGCGAGTCTTGACCTCCGAACCTGTTGCCTAGTTGTCCGGGCGACTTCTTGGACAGCTGGTGGCGAGTCAGTACGAACTCTGAGGCACGCTCTGCTATCATTATTATGGGCGCTGCTGTATTACCTGTAGTGAAAAATAGTGACGGGTTTAAGGCAGGACTTAAAAGCGGTTTAATATAGGAGTATATTGCAAGTGGCTAGCTTCCACGCTGGTACAGTCTAACAAAGCGATTAGTATTCAGGGTCGCCAGATATAGATGAAGATTTCGTAGAAGACGTGTGTTTTACGTATCGTCAAATCAGCCTATCGCCACACCTCGGACACTCAATCTATACTATAATAAAACTGTAAAGGTCAAAAAGTCTGTACATTGAGTTTTTTTTCGCGAAAACCGGCTAGGGGGACTAGAAATAAGCTATAGAACACGAATCCATCGTTTAAAAGATTTATGTCTGTCTGTCTGTCTGTTTGTTACCTCATCACGTGAAAACGGCTGAACGGATCGTAATGAAACTTAGCATTTGTATTGGTATTAGTCTAACTTAAAATATAGGGTATGTTTTATCAGAATCGGTTGAGTAGATCCTGCGATACAGCTTGACCCCTCTATTGTATTAAGTTGCATACAAAGTAGAGGTCATGATTGTTGGTTGGATGGAGGTTGCAGGTTCCTAAAAATACAACTGGATTCTATTAGTATTATAGAAAATATAGAATAACATAACATAGCCCATCACTGTCCCGCTGCTGGGCATGGCCCTCTTCTTGGAATGAGAAGAGTTAAGGAACTGGATATTGTTAGTGTAATAGATTATCATAACATAATCAGCTCATTACCTACTGCCCCACTGCTGGGCACGGACCTCTTCTCGGAACGAGAAGAGTTAAGAAACTAGAAAATATAGAATAACAACGTAGTCAACCCATTACTGTCCCACTACTGGGTATGGCCCTCTTCTCAAAATGAGAAGAGTTAATGAACTGGATATTATTAGTATTCTAGAATAACATAACATTACCAGCCCATTACAGTCCCACTGCTGGACACGGGCCTCTTCTCACCATAAGAAGAGATGTGGTTAGTGTTATAGAATAACATAATCAGCCCAATTACTTCCCACTGCTGGGTACGAGCGTCTGCTCAGAATGAGGGAGTTTAGGGCTTCTTCTTCTATCGTGTCGACATGAGCTACATAATGATAATAGCTCATCATTTCAGCTGAAAGACGTCCACTGCTGGACATAGGCCTCCCCCAAAAGAGGGTTATATGCCATAATCGCCACTCTTGGCAGGCGGGTTGGCGAATAATAGCTCATGCCGTGGGCAAAAGATTAGCCAGTCAGCAGGTTGGTAGCGGGGCTGACTGCCCAGGGTACGCCGGACGATTAATTAAATATTTTTAGTTTAGGGCTAACTCCATGAAATTCCATCACCTTAGCCGGTTGGTTGTAAAAACAAAATATAGTATGGTCGGTAAATAGTGTAATCGTCTGTGTAGGCACTTATATTTGAAGATATTGTGTTCATAATTATGACACGATGTTATTTTCCGACATCCACGCGGACGGAGTCGCGGGCACAGCTAGTACAATATAAATGCTAGGATCACCTACATACACAACATTACATCCGTATACGAACACACACACATGTGTAGGCTAGGGATGCTCGCCGCTCGTAATGCTGACTGGGTTCCATGCGCTTCTCAGTAGTTCTTAGAGATGGCGTGCTTGTATAGCGACAATTGACATCCATTGCAATCTTGCCGTCAAACTGTGGGAGCGTGCGGGGCGCGGGCGAGGAATCTTAAATTGAAGGGGGGCGGTGAGTGGCCGTTCTGTACGTTAGTATTAGTACTATATTCTGTACTATCGCAGTCCACTGCTACAGGCCTCTCCGAAGCTGCGCTACTACACTCGGTCCTCTGCCTTGCGCATCCAGTCCACCCCAGCTACCTTCTTCAAGTCGTCGGTCCACCTAGCTGGCGTGCGCCCTACGCTGCGTTTGCCGATTTGCGGTCTCCACTCAAGGACTCTTCAGCTCCAACGGCCATCAGTCTTTCGACAGACAAGGCCAGCCCACTGCCACTTCAGCTTGCTGATCGTATATCGTTCACACTGGTTCTTCTCTGGATAATCTCGTTGCAGATTTTATGCTTCAAAAGAAACGACCTTGAATTTGTGGACTAGCCCAACTGTCAGTGTCCACGTCTCGGCACCATGGGTCATGACAGGCAGAACGCTCTGGTTGAAGACCTTCGTCTTCAAACTTTGCGGTACAGGCGATGAGAAGAATTGACGAAATTTGCCAAATGCTGCCCAGCCCAACTGGATCCTTCACACGTTGGTATAGGCCGTAATCCAATGAATATAATGGCAACTTTCATATAAGCATATTTTTCGCAAGCAACTTGTGATCTTAACAGTTTGTACCCACGCTACTTGCGTAATTGTTCCGGTTTGTAATTAGACATTGCACAATTTCCGAATTTCGTAAGATGTTTTTTTGGTAAATGACCGATAAATTAACGACGTAGGTAATATAAATGAGCAAGAATATAACACTCACCGGAAGGCAATGATGGCATTATAGAAGCGTCTGCAACACGAAGACCTGTGAAACAAAAGTATATAATCAAATCGGAGAAACTCAAAACATGGGCAGCATTGTACATCAATCAGCTCGGCCTATAGCAGTCCACTACTGGACATAGGCTTCTTCCAAGTTGCGCCACAACACTCGGTCCTCTACCTTCCGCATTGTACATGAGAGGGTAATTTTTTTTTATTGATTCGTGTCCAGTGTCAGTGGTATAGTTACCTCCTTAAATATGGCACGAATACAGAACAACATGCTGTACTTTGGGTGATGGAATATATTTTCCTAACTAGAAAAATATATTCTATGTCTAATTTAAGTTCAGGTATGCCTGAGCTTAAATTCTATTCAAACGAACATCTCACCTTGTACGCCATGAACTTTGAGCTGCATATCCACCACAGTCATAGGGTCAGTCTCTGGCCCCATCTTGCACGTTCCAACTTGATGGTTCTCCGGAGCCGTGTGGTGGTACGCCAGGCACTTGAAATACTCGTCGGTGGGATCGCGGCCGCCCTCCCCGCATTCTTTGCCGTAACCTTCGCTGGGTACCATGCCGTATTTTTCACGAAGAATCTGGAATTTTAATAACAATTTGTTTTATTCATAGGTGTAGAGTTTGTTTTGAGTTGAAATATCATGACTGCAATGGTAGTTCATTCAGATAGTTCATGTGAATTCTCTTTTCTATTTTGCTACGGCTGTCGAAAATTGAAATGACGATGACATTAGGTTACCTCTAGGTAGCTACTGATACGACATTTTATAATCAAACTACTGAAATCTCCTAAAAATAGCAGAAAGTGAAGCGACAGAGGCAGTCATTCTAAATATTACTTACCGCTTAGTACATTCTCAGTAATGCGAATGAAAGAATAAATCGGACGCATCTTCTTCTATAGTGTCGACATGAGCTACATAATAATTCATACCGTGGGGAACAGATTAGTCAGTCAGCAGGTTGGTAGCGGTCCAGACAACACGTGGGGTGCGCCGAACGATCAATTAAATATCGTCACTTGTGAAGGCTCTTGTAATGCAATCGTACGTTAACTGAGCGCAAGACGAAACGTTTTAAGCAAAAGATAAACTCACGGTAGTGTTGGCAAGTCTGTAAGCGATCCTGGCGGCGTCAACGAGTACGTTCAACTCGTGTTCATCGTAGAAGTAGTTGGGCTGCATCACCGGCGGCTGCGTCGGGTCCACCGACCGAATCGACACGTATCCTCGACTGCGCGGCTGAAGGGCTACAGCTGAGATCCTGGACAATACAGAAAACTCTTAGAAAGGCGATATAACGAGTGAGTGTAGTACAGTCGACTGCACGTCAGTGGTAACACTTGAATTACGAAAACCACCCTTACTGTTTACGAAATAAAGACGCTATCAAGGTCAAACTGTTACCGCTGAGGTGCGGTCCACTGTACTAGTACTGTGAACATGTGCACGTTGAGCTTTACCAAAAGTCTTAATCAGAACGTAGATCACCTTTGCGTTCACTAATAAGGCTTCTACAGCCGACAGTCTTCAGGTACCGTCCAACTTGTCGGTTCTATACCTTAAGTAGGTGGCAGTGCCATGACTGTGCTGCAAGAGAACTGTATTTGCACCAATACCCTCATGACTATATTCTTTTTAGAAGAGCTTTCAGCGCTGGACAGCAGCGGAGCGGGCAATTTTGCCACAACGATTATTATCTAAAGTCCTACATTATTAATCCGAAATATTTGAAGTGGTGAATCTACTCATCATAACAAACAACATTTACTATGGGACCCGTATGACCCGTAGATTCACCACTTCAAATATTTTGGATTAATAATGTAAAACATTATTAATCCAAAATATTAATATACAAAAGTTGTGTCTGAAATTGAGACTTCTCTGGAGCGAATCTCGGAATGGGGCCGACTAAACCTAGTCCACTTCAACCCCACTAAGACACAACTCTGCGCGTTTACCGCTAAGAAAACCCTATTTGTCGAAGCACCTCGCCTAGAGGGCACTCCCCTCTTAGCTACGCCTAAATTGGGAATCCTTGGCGTCGACGTATCGAATGACGTTCAGTTTCGCGGTCACTTGGAGGGTAAAGCCAAATTAGCTTCCAAAAAACTCTGAGTGCTCAATAGAGCGAGACAATATTTCAGGCCGGATCATCGCCTTAAACTATATAAGGCACAAATCCGGCCACACATGGAATATTGCTCTCATCTCTGGGCTGGAGCACCCGAGTACCTCCTCCTTCCACTTGACCGCATTCAGCGTAGAGCGGTTCGAATCGTCGGCGACTATATTGTTCCCAATCGGCTTGACCCTCTAGCCTTGCGTAGAGACGTTGCATCTGTATGTATACTCTATCGCATTTACAATGGGGAATGCTCTGAGGAATTGTTCGACCTTATACCAGCCGCTGACTTCCACCATCGTACTACTCGCCATAAATCTAAATTCCATCCTCACAATCTTGATGATTGGCGATCAGCTACTGTACGTTTCACACGTCATTTTTTGCCTCGTACAGCAAAACTGTGGAACCAACTCCCGTCAGCGGTTTTCCCGAAACAATTCGAC
This sequence comes from Asteroscopus sphinx, assembly GCA_949699075.1. NCBI lineage: Eukaryota > Metazoa > Arthropoda > Insecta > Lepidoptera > Noctuidae > Asteroscopus > Asteroscopus sphinx. Next base: position 14,416,629 of record OX453021.1, read on the forward strand.
ATGGGAGCCTTAAAGAAACGAGCATACGTCTTTTTAAAAGGTTGGCAACGCATCGGTGACTCCCCTGGTGTTGCGGATGTCCATGGGCGGCGGAGATTGCTTACCATCAGGTGACCCGCTTGCTCGTTTGCCCCCCTATGTTATAAAAAAAAAAAAAAAAAAAAAACCTATTACTAATAATAATGTACGACCTGGTGAAGTTCGCGGGAATTCGCTGGATGCGGAAGGCACAGGTCCGGTCGTTGTGGCGATGCTTGGGGGAGGCCTATGTCCAGCAGTGGACGTCTTTCGGCTGAAATGATGATGATGATGAATAATGTAGGGCCTTAATTGACCTTATATATTACAGCTTATGGAATCCTATGTAATAACACACACGTAGGACAAAATGAACGTCGATCAAAAGTTCATATTGATCGTGCCTGCGAGCAACAACGGGCAGAAGCGGACACTTTTGTTCAGCGGACAAAATGACCGCCGTCTGCACAGCGCCTATTTTTCAGTAATGGACTGTTTTGGACTTATGAATTCATCCTATATTTAAAAATTTGTCACGAATATTAAAATGTAACTCACGTGATATGTCTTCTATCGGCGCTTTCGTCAACATCCTTGGGATTGACGATGGTGCCATCACCACATGACGGGTAGTAGCCTCCGAAGAAGTACTGGATGTCGGGCTGACGACCTCCTGATGCGGCTAGCCGCGAGTTCACCTTGCCTGTTAACTGTTTGAAAGAAATAATAAGGTAAGTAAAAGTTATAAATTTATATGAATTTATTTAAGTAGGGATCTTTTGGTATAAAGTATCTTTTTGGTTATTTTTGTCAAAACCTTACTATAGAAAATACATAAAGATTATTTAAATTTCTTATGTTCAGTAGGTGGTACACAAATAACAAATGTCACCCTTCGTGCACGGTAAAATGCAGTTAAATAATGTTTAGTTTAAGTTAAATTTTGGTTAGTTGATAGATGAAATTAAAATTTAAGAAATAAGGGAGCTACATATGACAACAAACTGCTTCACAGTTTGGCAGAAGTAATATTTTTTGTAAAATTGTGATTTCTGAGAATTAAACCCTTTTTCTTTCTTTCTTCTTTGCTGCTCAATACAGTTAGAGAATTGGGCAAATGAAAACATAATGTCGACGAATAAATTTGGTTCTGTGGGCCTAGTACGAGTTTCACACTTACGAACACTTTCATCGTTTTCGTCGACTTTCATTCATAAATCAGTATTGCCCCTGGCGGATACGAGGAGGAACTACAGATTTATTAATGAAAGTCGACGAATACTTTGAAAGTATTCGTAAGTGTCAAACTCGTACTAGGCCCCCTGATTTGGTGGTGAAAATGAGCCGAAGAGTGAAAATACTCTGTCCAAAAGTCCAAACGTATACCATTATCATAAAGAAAGAGCTTGCAGATAATCTGCGAATTAAACTACCTAGGATTGAAAAGCTAGCACGGTGAATACCTAAATACATTGCAACATTGAGTCTTTCACGTTCTAAGTCATCACGATACATTTTTAAATTATAGGTACCTATCTATTGCCGTAGATGACACCGCAAGTCGTACTGTCTTATCCTGTATATGCATGTAAATAATGCTTTAACTTACCTGAGACATACCAGTACCGGACAAAGGACCCGATCTGCTCAAAAGATACTCCGTAGCAACGTCCCAGTCCAAATCCGGGACTTTCGGTTCCTTACTCAGAGTGAAGTCAAGACCTAGTCCAACGTGGTTCTGTAGATTTTGACCCACGCCCGGCAAATCTTTGATTGTGGGTATGTTGAACTTATCCAGGGTCTGTTTGGGTCCTATGCCAGAGAGCATCAGGATTTGGGGCGTGTTCAGACTTCCTGCTGAAACGATTGCCTGGAAAAAGGGAAAGGATTTTATGATAATTCCGCATCATTGTCAGTAACAGAATAAGAAGACCTGATCCCAATTCTCGTAATTAAAAACCTTCAAATATAACATAACATAAAATCACGCCTGTATTTCCTCGAAGGGGCAGGCAGAGGTGTATAGTACACCCACATTTTGCCAGTTATGTTATAAGTCCCATGTAATAGGGGGCGAGCCTATTAACATTAACCGGCCACAAATCCAGACTCCGGGCTGCTACCGAGAATTTCCTGATAAAAAAACCCTCTAACAATACACACGCACACGTTCAAATATAGTTCCAAACTAATCTCTTATGAAAAGATTTTGAAATACATCAATCTGGGCTGATCATCATCATAAAATGCTGATGATCAGCCCATTACTATCCAACTGCTGGGCACGGGCTCTTCTCAGAAAGAGAAGGTTAAGGCCTTAGTCCTCCACACTGGCCTAGTGCGGGTTGGTGGACTACACACGCCATCGAGAACTGTATGGAGCACTCACAGGTGTGCCGGTTTCCTCACGATGTTTTCCGTCACCGTTAAAGCAAGTGATAATCAAATTTTGATCCACACATGAATTCGAAAAGTCAGAGGTGCGGGCCGGGATCGAACTCGGATCTTCCTGCATGAAAGGCAAGCGCTCAACCGCTAGGCTATCACAGTCAGACGTCAGTCAGTAGTTTTGAAATACACACAAGGATATTTTTTTAACTTTTTATTTATGTACGGTTTTTGAGATTTTAAGGGGCTGCAATGGGAAGAATAGGGATTTTAGAATCAAAATATTTTCATTTGTGGATACGACGTTGATCTAATTTTCATATTTAAGATTTTTCATTATATTTACTAGATTTTGGTATGGGGAAAACACGATTTAATGAAATTAGCTGGATAGGTTTGTTTTCCAAGACTGTTTTTGCACTATTTCGCATTGCATTTAGAAATTCCAATAGTTTTTACTATTGTTTTTTGTGAATAAGATATATTTTGTACATATCTAAATTCTGGTGTAACAGATTTTTATTAAAATTTTTATTCACTGAGATATTTGCAAAAATTTAAAAAAAACATCAAAACAGCGCGATTCCGCTCTGTTCTTACACGCGCAATTTGCCATTTGTTAGAAAGGGGCGGTTGCAAATTCAATGCAGCACCTTAGATAATTACGAGAATTGGCCTTCTGTTAAATCATATTTGTAATATTTTTTTTGCATTTAAGAACAATAAAAAAAAATCTTTTAACAGCTTATGTTTAGATCTGCAATTAAAACAACGTTTTCCATAACTTCATGGAAAAAGATATCCGAGAAGTTCCCTCGGCATGTTGCCGCAAACTTAGGGAGAAATAAGACGAATTACTACTACTACTACTATTACTTACTACTAATTAATTAATTACTTCTAGGCCAGCGTGGTGGACTAAGGCCTTAGCCTTCTCGTACTGAGAAGAGGCCCGTGCCCAGCAGTGGGACAGTAATGGGCTGGTTATGTAAGACGAATTAATTATTTAGTGGATGGCTCACCTCCTTGTCCACTCCAACAGTCTTATAAACACCATCTTTAAGATATTCCACACCAGTGACCTTCTTTGTAACAGGATCGACGATGACTCGGGATACCAGTGCATTGAGTATCACGTGCAGGTTCGCCCGCCTCGTTCCGTGACGGAGATACGCACGGGATGTACTGTAGCGAGTACCACCACTGCGGAGAAAGAAAAATGAAATCATATAAATAAAGCTATGAATCTAAGTACCTAGAGTAGGTACTTAAAGCTATCCTGTGAGGATGTCATCTCGCAGAAGGATGCGGCGGAGCTGGTCTGGGACGAAGGCTCGATCCAATCCGCCGCGGGAGGACGGGTAGACGCGAGGCTCTTTATAGCGACCTGATGCCGCCCTAAGAGAGGTAAGCGGGCGATAAATTGGGGAATCTATCGTCCGCATTGAAAGGCCCGCGAGCTGTGGTTATATCTCAGGTGTGCCCGGATATCGCCGAAAGAGAGTTCAGCTTAAACGTGGAAGGCACTAAAGCAGGCTGCTTTGATTGGGTTGCGAATGCAGTGCATGGCATTCGCGACCCATCCAGCGCGGCCCATCCATTCCAGGCGAGAGTAGGCCCACGGCGGAGTTTTTAGTGGGTGCGAATCATGTGAAGAATTTTATTATCACTTTCGTTAACGTTGAAGAAAAATATTGTGAGGAAACCTGCACACCTGAGATTCTCGGGCCGAGAAACTCTAAAAAGAAAAGTTTACGATGGTGTGTGTCAGGAAGGAAGACTCCCTCTTTGATCCAATCCGCCGTAGGAGGATGGATAGGCGCAGGCTCTTTAAAGCGACCTGACGCCGCCCTAAGAGAGGTCAGCGGGTGATAGATTGGGGATTCTATCGTCTGCATTACTCGGCCCGCGAGTTGTGGTAATGTCCCAGGTGTGCCCGGAAATCGCCAAAAGAGAGTTTAGGTTAAAAATTGAAGGCATTTAAGCAGGCTGCGCTGGATGGGTTGCAAATGCCTGAAATGCCAGTGCATGGCATTCGCTACCCACCCAAAATCCTTCACAGTCATCAATACGTGTCGCTGTTTCGAATCGAACCGAAGAAATCCATATCGTCCATCGTTCCTGTAGTTAAGTTTTTATACAAATTTTACTAACTAGAGTTTGTACTTACTCGTTGAAAGCCTGAGCGATGGTAAAGCCGGTGACGGTCTCTCCGTTAAGGTCGCTGGTCGGTGGGTAGCCGAGCTCTATGGCGCCTGACACCACGTCGTGAGCAAACTGCGGCGCGTGACGGAACTGCAGGCAGAAGAACAATAAATTAATCAAAACTCTCCTCCTATTTTGTTAAGGTTTTGCGTGTCCCCAACTCTGTTTTACCAGAACAAAGCAATTTATCTTGGCAGCATAATCCCACACGAAAAGTACCTACTTATGTACCTACAAGAAATTTTCTTATATCGTGATCAGATCTGTCCAGCTCTCAGATTCAGAACCACACGATAACCAATTCTCGACCGGTTCGGTTTGTTATCTCGTTTCGTCTGATGATTCACGCTACGAGAAAAAGAGATAACAAACTGAATCGGTGAGCAGATCCAGAATTTATAATAACACTACTGGAGTTATTATAAATTATGGATTAGTACTTTTCGGGTGGGGAAGTTGGGTACCGAGAAGTGAGTATACTTCAACTGTGTATCTGGGTGAAAGGTAGGACCTTCAATATGATAAATACTACGTATTATAACTACAATGTGAGGTGTTTGGCAGTGATTGCCGCTTGGCATTTCATGAGCCATCTACCAGTTCCACCACTTACACCAAAAAAAAACACAACCAAAACCATGCTTTTCATTATTTTGTAACCGAAGGGGGCAAACGAGCATGCTTGCTTGGGTACTTGATGGACAAGCAATCACCGCCCCCATGGACATCCCTAAAACCAGGGGATCAGGGGAGTTACCGTTGCGACGTTATGGGGTGTTGTTGATGCGATGTTGTTTACTATTGCAACTGCAAAAGTTGAGACTTTAAAACTAACGGTGCTGTCTGTTTTACTATTTTTAAGGCATTAACGCATCTTCCACCATCTTCTTCTTTCTTTCCACAATTTATATATTTAGCTTAATAATTTCTTAAATAAATAAATAAATATTTTTGGGACATTTTATTTTTTCTTAGGTGCTACCTTAATTTTATTCTTACCTTCTGCACCGGCAGCGGCCCCCCTCGACTATGATACGACTGCGACACTCCATTGCCGATCTCCTTGTTGTCCTCACTCCTCAAGAAGTAAGGCAGCACTTCGTACCACGACCAGCCAGTCGCACCGTTGACTGCCCACCCGTCGTAGTCAGCCGGCAGGCCCCGCATGAACATCATACCGTTTATTACTGAACATCCACCTGGGGAGAAACGAATTGGTATAAGTAACTGAAGTTTTTACGTCTGTGGTCTAGTGGTTCGAGTGTCGGACTGCTGTTCACGAGGTCGTGATGAACAGAAGTGTTTGTGTTGGTCTGGGTGTTTCTTCTGTATTATAAGTATTTACAACAACAACAAAAAAGTATATAAATATTATATCCATTATCTAGTACCCATAATACAAGCTCTGCTTAGTTTGGGACTAGATGGTGCTGTGTAAAATGTCCCAAAAATATTTATTTATTTAATTGTTTGGGAACTGTCATAGTGAACTGTAGCGTTATTTATAACAAGCTTAGCCAACAGGTAAGCATCTAAGTCCTCAGTTTTGGGCAGTTCTTCGCCCTGTGATCTGATCCCAATAATACCATATAACTATAACGTGTTATTAAAATAACTGAAAACCTCTTAAGGCTTCATTGTATTCATCAGTATGAACTACTTATACTATGTTATGTTTACTATGTTTTAATAATTTCATTTTAATATTTGCATGTCGTGAAACGACAAAATGTATCTGGCACTGAATTTTCAATTTTCCATCATCATAACCTACATTTTAAGCAAATAAATTTATTCTATTCTATTCTATGAGACCAAGCATTTTGTCGATTTATGTGAACACAAATGTAGAGATTAGCTGATATTTGTTCGCAATTTCAGGTTTAGTCCCATATTAAAAGTTGTTTATTTTTGATTGATTGTTGTTTATTTTGATTTTTGAGTTGTTGTTGATTGTTTGATGGTTATTGTTGTTTTGACTGCCTCGTTGGTCTAGTGGTCGCAAGCGCGACTGCTGAGCGTGGGGTCCTGGGTTCGATTCCCGGGTCGGGCAAAGTGTTATTGGGTTTTTTCATTAGGAAATTCTCAGTAGCAGCCCGGAGTCTGGATTTGTGCCCGGTTAATGGCAATAGGCTCGCACCCTATTACATGGGACTATAACATAACTGGCGAAATGTGATTGTACTATTACACCTCTGCCTACCCCTTCGGGGAAATACAGGCGTGATGTTATGTTATGTTTATTCTGATAAGTACAATGACCCCTTAAGAGGTTTTCAGTTATTTCAATAATACGTTGTATAAATTACCTGTGTTACTACTGGTAGTAGGATTGGTAGTTACACGGGTAAGAAAGTTTAAAACGAAATTAATTAAATAATTTAGATATATCAATCCATACCCAACATTTTAGCTCTAGGCCAGTAGCATTTCCCGCCGTCCGCCAGGCAGGCTTTCTCCTGTTTCTCGGTGTAGTACATCCAGTCCGTGTCATTCCGAGCCCAGTAGGCCGTCACCCAGGCCGGGACTCCGGACTGCGTTGGTTCGTCACCACCTGCTTCTATTACTAGGACCTGCAGGGAAATATTGATAATTTTAATAAACCTGGAGTAAGTATTTTTTGTGATCAATAGAAAATTTGGGTTCCAATTCTGTCTGTTTGAGGTTTGGACTTAAAGTTTGGGGAGAACTTTTTTCGATCAATTTTTTGTTTAACCGTTGTTTAAACAGAACAATCACTTTTTCAGCCCAGCAACTATTTACAATAACTAATAGTATTGTATGTCTGTAGGTACCTACTTTAAGGAGTAGGTAGAAACCACTGAGGTTAGTAGAAACTTCAGAGGTTCTAATTGAAAAAAAAACCTATTGAGTAAATGTAATAAGTAGTACCTACTCTAAGTACCTTCTTATACAATAATAATACTAGATATAAATATCGCTTTAAAGTCAAAAATAAACCGAGTGAAACATGTTTTAAGAAACTATAACCTGATAAATAAATCTTTCATTCTTCGGTTTGCTAACCAAAGCTTCCGACATTAAAATAACTTTACGAAAAACTCAAAAAAAAACGTAAGATTAATTAATAATTTCACGCTATAAGTTCAGTAAAAAAACGTTAATATACATATGTAGGTAAGGCTTACTTACACCTATATCTTGAGATGTAAAAAAACGTTTGCATGTAAAAAATTTTAACGATAATTTCTTCTTGAATAATTTTATCATATCATATTTACCTTAATTGTTTTGCCTGTATACATAACCAGTCCATTACTGTCCCACTGCTGGGCACGGGACTCTTCTCAGTATAAGAAGGCCAAGGCCTTAGTCCACCACGCTGGCCTAGTGCGGGTTGGCGGACTGCACACACCATTGAGAACTGTATGGAGCACTCTCTGGTCTGCAGGTTTCCTCACGATGTTTTCCTTCACCGTTAAAGCAAGTGATAATCGAATATAAATCCGCACATGAATTCGAAAAGTCAGAGGTGCGGGCCGGGATCGAACTCACACCCTCCTGCATGGAAGGCAAGCGTTCAACCGCTAGGCTATCACTGCTGTTCGCTGTTTGCCTGTATAGCATACGAAAAATATAAGTAGGTAATATTCCGAAAAAAATACCTAATATCTTCGTTGTTGCCTTTCACAAATGGACTCTTATAAGACACGATTTCTGAACCAGGCTGCCAGCCTGTCCCAGAACTTATCTCGCTAACTGGATATCAGTCGCAAGGTGGCAAGGGTAAGTGAGATTAAAATTTAGGATAGGTGGGTTTTGTGGACATCCCCGGTAGGTAGGGACTACTCATAACCCTTTCACTTTGGCAAGGTCGTAGATAAAACTTAGTCAGATTTCGTGTTGATCAGAGGCCGGTTTTTCAATCGACAAATAACTTTTAATTGGGGAATTTTGAGGTTTTGACAAATCTTCTATATAAATATACTGTCAAATCGTTAGTCCCTAATAAAAATAATCTGATTTCAGAATAATCTAAATCTCACATTTTACCAAACGCAGCGAAAGGGTCAAAAAACATCGTTGCTGTCATATGTTAAAATAAAAAATGCAATAAATATTAAATTAGCAATTTTCATGTCAAAATTAAAAAATTATGTAGTACCTATATTAAAATCTTTATCGACTAACAAATAATAAAAGCGTCAGTTATGTAAATATAGCCTTTCAAATGACTTAAGAACATGTGATATTACATAAAATAACTAATTTAACAAAAAGTGTATCTGTTAAAAAAACAGATCCTTACAATTTTTCGGAATGACAACAACGACATGCACATTATTGCACATGCAACCGAGAGTGCTTCAGTTCGGATTTGTTAGAGAAATTACCCGACTTTGGATAGGTAGAGTTCTCACGTGATAGCAATTACACGTAAGCCTGCTGCTATACTTTCTTACTCCGTGTCTTTAAGTACTTGATTTCCACCGCCTACCATGTATATACAACATAATACATTTTTTGCTATATTTTTTCTAATCATCTTTAAACAAGTTTTGTAGCTGTTACCATGGCGTATTGTGTGCGTAAGCAAATTAAATGAAGATGGTGGAAAACCCGGCCGTTATTTAAAATTTTGATACGATCAATGATTCTGATTAAAATGATAATGTTTTTGACCATAACAAACAATGTGTCTTGTACCTACTTTACTACCTGCTAACCTACAGATATTAGTGGTATAACTTCAAAACCCTTTAAAAATTCCTAAATAAACCAACATAAAAAAAACTTTTAAAATACTAACTTTTTTCCTCTAGCTCCAAATCAATGATACCTATATACATAGATATGCCATCGGATGCCAGTAGTAAGTAGTCGTAAAACGGATTACAAGTTTTGAACCGGAAAGATTTTCATAATAGGTACATACGAACGAAGCGAGTTAAATAATAGTTTGTAAAAATCTTCTAGTTGCTTTTCCCCTTAGCCAAAATTCGTGAATAAAAAACTTTTCTGGATAAAAAAACATTAAAAAGGCATAATAAAGATAGACTACGGTTCATAGTCCTATGAAATTGACTGAAGATTAGATAAACAAACGTCAGAATACGATCATCGCATGTGATATGGAAACGATGGTTGATCGGAGTAGCAATCCGTGCGATGAATGGTAGGCACGAAATCAAACGCGAGTACCCCAAGATGCCGCAGCTATGTTACGATTTTATCAGAGCTGGTGGGCTAAGTGTACCTAATTACCTTATATTATTAACACCTTTTAGTAGTAGTAGAGCTCATTTGTGAAAGAGCTCATCCTGGGAAGTGCTACCACCGTACCTACTTCTCCGCCAAATAGTGATGCTTTCATTGCTGTGTTTCGGTCTGAAGGGTCCGGGTGCCGGTGAAATTACAATCACATGAGACTTTCCATTTAGTCCGTGTGGTGCCGGACTTAAAGAATAGCACCACCCTTATCTCTTCTCATGGGTGTCGTAAAAGGCGACTAAGGGATTCACCAGAGGATGGGCAGCAGCGTTCTCTGAGTATTTAACCAACCAACTGCGATCGCCAACCCGCCTGCCAAGCGTGGCGATTATGGCATATCCCCCCCATAATTGGGGGAGGCCTATGTCCAGTAGTGGACGTCTTTCGGCTGTAATGATGATAATGATGAGACTTTCCATCTTCATGTCTCAGTTTGGTGAAACGACTTGCAGTACCATTTAGGTAACAGCCTAGGTGGTATTGAGGTTGTTATGGGCAAAGGTAACCGCTTAACATCAAGTGGGCCTTTAGCTCGTTTCACCATCCTATACTATACAAAAAATAAAATATAAAATCGGATATCTCAATCGAAGGCACTCCATCTTCACAAACTCAAGTTAATTGGAGGACGTTAAGTTTTAGACAAAAATCTACGTCCTTGCATTGGCGTGATGGTACAACAATAGCATGGTATCAAACCATGAAGTCCAGCGTGAAATTGACGTGACTGTCTGCCCATTGTTTTGGACCTAGAGGCCTAGAGGTTCAAGTTAGTGCAGATAAGTAATATTATATTTAAGTAATATTATATTTAAGTAATATTATATTTAAGTAATATTATATTTAAGTAATATTATATTTCAAATTTATATTTCAATAATGTAATAAAATATAAAACAAAAACGATCACTTATGAAAGTAAATAGAAAACAATGAAACTAAACCTTTACCCACATTAACAAATTATAACAACAATACACATCTATTATAAAGAAAAAAAGAAAAAGAAAAAAGAAAGAAAGAAAAAGAAGAATGAAAAGTAATTTCAGGGAAAACGTAGGTAATTTAACAGTAAAATATAGCTACAATGTTCTAAGCAAATAAAATATAATTCCAATTATTTTATTATATTTAACGCATTTACGCATGCGAAGCGAAATCTAGCGATTTCAATTGTGGAAAGAAAAAAAAAAAAAAGATATCGCGTCGTCGACGTCACCCAAAGACGTTACCAAGTGGAAGTTAAATTCGATACCACGAGATGTGTTCACGGTAGCTTAGTGGCTAAAGCACTGGCGTACTGAGCCAGAAGTCGCAGGTTCGAATCCTGCTCGTGAGCGATTTTTACTTTCCACAATTTAAATCTTTAGACTTCGCTTCGCATGCGTAAATGCGTTAAAAAAAAGGTGAACGAATCATGCATTTGATAGACGTAGACGAAGCGCTGCGAACAATTATAGTAAAGCCAACGAAACCGTGCTTTTCTCTTACTGCTTACAAAATAAAGACACTGTCATATTCAAACTGTTACCACACTTACCACTAACGTGCGGTCGAATGTACTAATAATAAATCTATCACCACAACTAATGTGGTGATAGATTATCCGTATCCATGCTTTTATTGCGAAACAAGATACGGCTCAAATGTCCTACACCAGTTTACCAACATCTGACCTAGGTAGGTAATAGATCTGTGGACTTAGGAATGGACTATACAGATAAAGCTAGATATACGCCTATCACAGACATAGGTAAAACATATAGACGAAATGCTGTGAACAATCATAGTGAAGCCAAATAAAACGGTGCTCCTCAGTGTACAAACCAGCGCTCACACCACACCATGTACCTGAGGGATATTTGTTTTTGCGATGCTTACTGGACGATGCCGCGACATGTGTACTGAAAGCGGTGAGCATGGTTTGAGGTGCATGTGCGTGCATGAGCTCTGGTTTGTACACGGAGGAGCATGGTTTTGTTGACTTCAATATGATTGTTAGCAGCACTTCGTACACACCACCAACACATAAATACGCAATTACGCCCACCATGTTTAATTCAATGCAAATTAAATTAAGCCCAAAAACAATTCCGCTGTTAGGTAGGCTACAAAATACAATTTTAACGACTCCGCGTCCAAAACAGCACTGATGATCAAGCAAACGGTTCGCGCACTGGTGTCCTACGAGACAACTACACGTGGCGACAAGTTCACGCACCTTAACCACTTCTATTACCTTATTATTTAAATTTCTATGGTTTGAATGGTTGATGTTATCGATCGAGCGTCGAGCGCAACCAAGGGCCTTACTCCCGAGTTCCCGATTGGTTCGAGTTCGGAACCAAATCGAGCTATGTCAATTCCTAGAGGAACTGCTGCCGAATTGCGTAACTCACTCGCGATCGCAATCAATAGGATTTCAATGTTCATTGATCTGTGTGTTTTGCCAATTCGTCTTATCGGCAACTATCTACCACGCAATGAATATTGTTGTCATTTCAAAATTAAAGCTAACGTCAAAATGAATGCACACAATTGCCCCATTGACACTAACTCGAATTCAGATTCGATTGATACATAAAACTTTTTAACAAAAAATTGAACCGACGAAAATAGAAACTGAAAAGCGAAATATAAAATGAAGCTTTTTAGTCTTAAGACGCTGACAACAGCCAAACACCCCAAATAGGCTTCTTTTAAAAACATTTTTAGCTGTATCTATTCAGTTTGTGGCAGTGAAAAAAATATATGTTAATCTTGATCGTATTTTCTGAAACTGTATTGTGCCCAAAACACGTTTTCTTGAAGTTTTCTCGATAGAAAAGAATTGTAAACTAACTTAAAGCAAACAATCTCTATTGTTTACTAAATATTATAAATAAAATTAAGAAAACATTTGAGAAAGACAATAATCTAAACATTTGTTGTTTCTGTTTTTTAAATAAGCCTTTAGTTTTTTATTTTAAAAAAAAATTGTTAATTTTCATTCAAGTTGAGCGGCGTATCCGACGTCCCTCGGCTCGTTGCCTCTCTTTCAGTTCTGTACGAAACGACAGTGACCGCAGAGGTCTGATTTTTTAGGTGTTGTCAGCCTCTTAATAACTGTTCTCCTAACCAAACTAATGTAAATAAATAATTATGAGTCGGCGCCAAACAAAACAGCAAAGTGCGTGCGAGTTGCGAGTGGTCGAGCGGAGAACACATTTTTGGAAAGTTATTGTTTATCGTTCAAAATTTCACGTTGTATTTGACGTTTTTTTTATTTTTTTTTTTTTTTTTAAAGTAATTTAACGATCTTCGTGGAATGTTAAATGAGAAAATGTAAAAATAATAATTAATTATTTTTTAATTTAATGTTTAATGTTTTTGTTGTATGTTAAATGAGACCAACTTACTACGAGATATACACTATCCATTAAAAAAAGAATCATCAAAATCGGACCACACTATAAAAAATTATGCATGGTCATACATAAAAAAAAAAAAAAAATTGGCGTCGAATTGAGAACCTCCTCCTTTTTTTTCGTCGGTCAAAACTCGATCCAGTCTGGAGTAAGGCCCTGGTTGCACCTTTGATATAATAATATACTCGTACCTTCCACTGAGGATTCTCTGACAGCCTCCCAGCAACAACCGATCCAGCTGTTCCTCCCCCGATGACCACAAAGTCATATCTGTCATCAGGAGGGTCTTTACTGGTGACCCTGTTGCAGGGGTCTGCCAGATCGCAGCGACCGTTGATGTAGGCTTCCAGAATTGTCATGAATAGCAGGAACTGGTTAGGACAGGATGACACCATGGAGGGTCCCACTTCGCGTATGGGGCATGCGCAAGCCTGCGGAAGACACATTTTTTATTATGTTTAGTGGTAAAATATAGTATTGATGATCCAAAATTCTGATATTCCTCGGTATCTGAATAGACTCAAAGACAACTCTTATAGGTACAACGTCTAATTGACATTACTGAAAACCTTGTACTCATTCAACTTTTACTATGGGACCAATCCAGAAATTGCGAAAAACATATCTGCTCTTACCTACATTTTATCGAGTATGGAGTAACAGATTTTTTATGATGAGTAATGATACCAAATGATACCTTAAATTTTTTTTAGTTATTCTAATTAGATAAAGTTAGGTAAGTATACAAATGTCTTTGGGTACACCTTGTATAATTGCGAAAAGGCTACGAACCCCTTGACTAAGAGGTCATGTCTAGGTGATAGAGACCACCAACTCGGTTACTTCTCCTAATTAGATTTCTGATTTATTTTGTTGCTGGTTTCAATAATAATAATCACTTATTTGCCAAAAAAAACATTACATTATTAGATCTATAACATTACAAGTAGTGGTAGTGGTTTCCACACTAGGAGTTAAATTAGTATCCCTCGGACACGCCGAGCTTGTTTCGGCGTTTTTCTGGTTGGTTGGCATTGTCCTGGCTTACAGAAGTTGGATAGGAAATGTGTGACGGTCTTGTCGAAACCAATTTACCCTAAGGTTGTCTGATAGAGAACGCCTATGGCGTTAAGACCGCCTTTGTACCCAGTTGTACATAAAGAATTAAATAAATAAATACGCTTGTAAGTATTTAGAATAGTGTTTTCTACGTCGAAGAGATGACGCTTTAAGCTGTACAAGAATACGAATAATTAGGGCAGGTTATTCAGCATAGTAGATACAACTTCGAGAAAGAAGCCGACAGAAGGATCCTGTTCGGATGGGCAGCATTTGACAAACTTCGACGAGTCTTCTCATCGCCCCATCAAGCATTTATATCACTTTCAAAACGTTAATTATGAATCTAGCTGCACGATTCCAAAAAGTTGGTCCTATGGAGAAGAACCGGCAAGAAACTCCATGGATATACTCTGTTCGGTACTGTCATGACTTCGATGCCGAGACGTGGACATGGACACTGACAGTTGGGCTAGTCCACAAATTTAAAGACGTTTAGCGAGCTATAGAGCAAACTATGCTTGGAGTTTACAGCATTATGTAAGCTAGTACTGAAAAGGGATATAATAGGGCTTACAGTTTTCAAGGACAAAATCGTAGGCGGAACGATAAACAATAAATCTAATTAAAAATAATAAAATCATGACGTCATAAAACATCGTATTGTTAGTTTCTTATGAAGATCGTGATGGGATGATTCGATAAATTTACAAGTTCCCATCATGATGACTTTATAATTACTCACACATACGTGTTTTGGTGCGAAATAATAATAATAGCTTTTTTCTACGTGATGAATTTGCATTCTTGGATTTATACATTATTTTCCTAGGAAAATAACTAACTGAACTAAAACTAGCTACTAGTAGCTAGTAGTAGCTCTGTGAGGAAATATATAAACCGATACGGAAACTATAGCACATCTTGTGCTTGCGAAAAGTTCAGAAAAACAGTTATTTAAACGGACATATTTACTTAAGTAAAATACCTAACTCTACCTAAATGTAACGAACAGCAGTTTTTTTTTTTTTACGATTTCAAAGTTAATAAAAGTTACGCACTAGGTAGTACCTATGATGGGTAGAGTTTGTACCTGTTAGATAAAAAACTTGGTTGGTAATTTAAGTGTATTATATAGTATTGTTTATTTTTTTAGGACAATAAAGATATTTTATTTTTATTTTTTTATTGGGACATATAGACCACTAGCATAATATATTTTAATAATATATTTATATATGTACATATTTCTATATACTGTAAATAACAAAACTAGCAACTTATTAAAGAAAAGAAACAACCAAGTTTTTTTGATATTATCTTTCTTTTATGTCTTCTTAACTTCATTTATAATATTTCTAAAATCTCATATACATATACATATATGTACCTTCCTACATGTTTATTTTGTTTCTATCGTAGCATTCGTAGCTAGGTAGTTAGAATTACGATGGAAACAACATAAATGAAAATATGTTTTTCTACTCACCTCTGGATCTCGTATCATTTTACCGTACTGTGGAGGTCGTACACTGAAACAATATAATTTATAATAAGCAACTAGATCCTAACGTTTCAAGCGTGCCTGTAATTAGGTCTATATAAAATAAAAATAATTTGAATTATGCACCAACTTTATTAACATTATTTTATTAGATGTAACAGAAAGGTATAGTCATATTTGGAGAGCTCTTTTAGGGCATAATATGGAGACAAACCTGAAATCGAGAAAAAAAATCTGCTTTTTCAGAGAAAAGTGCAATACAGTAAGTAGGTACTGTGTACTGTGCAATACAGGCTGATTTATTTTTCGGGATTTCAAGGTTGTCGCCAAATTATGCCCTTAATGAGCTTTCCAAATATGACTACGCGTTTCTGTTACGTGTAGTATATTTTGTTTTTTTATAGTAGGTAAAGGTTGGCGATACGAGCTAAAGGCCCACCTGGTGTTAAGCGGTTACCTTTGCCCATAACAACTTCAATTCCACCTAGGCTGTTGCCTAAATACTAATTATGTTCTAATTTTATCTTATTTGTATGTATTTTTCCAACCAATTTGTCCATTTAACAACATTTTGTTGGTAAATCTAATTCTGATAGCCAACTTAATGGAGTGGCCCGTGCCGGTGCAATTACAATCTCACATATGTCTTTCCATCTGCACGTCTCAGTTTGGTAAAATAGGACTAGGAAGTAGAGAGAAAGAAACAAACAAATACACTGTATACATATTTACATATACCCAAAAAAACACTACCCTTCTGGGGCAGTCGGGTGAAAAAACAAGGATACCACCGCGCCATAGATGTATGCAACACCAAAGCTATTGCTCTAATGCGTTTCCAATTTTTGAGTACTTATTAAAGCTTATTTCTTTTCTTTTTTTCCAAAGATCAAAACATGTCCAAATACAAAATTGTGTCTTAGAAACTAACGGCTTTCGTAGGTATATAAATTAATTATTTATGATCTGTCCACAATGGCATAGGCTAGCTGTGTCGACCACAATACCTAATATCTACTTTTCTTGGACAAGTAACGGTCTTGAACTCTTGATGCTAGCCATTCATTTCTTACTCAGTTACAGACACTCTTTTGTCCTGAATGAATTATTATTAATAGTGCATAGCTTATTTGTTTTTGTTTGTGGTGCTAATGGAAGACTTTTTCAAAATGTTATTATAAAGAACACCGACAGACTGCCTCGTTGGTCTAGGCATGGATCACGTCCGCGTTTAAGGGGCCATAGTCACCTGGCAGAAAATTCCGACTAATTTGACAGCACTAAAATTGTTAATTGTTTTTGTGTTAGTTTTGACTGCCTCGTTGGTCTAGTGGTCGCAAGCGCGGCTGCTGAGCGTGGGGTCCTGGGTTCAATTCCCGGGTCGGGCAAAGTGTTATTGGGTTTTTTCATTAGGAAATTCTCAGTAGCAGCCTGGAGTCTGGATTTGTGCCCGGTCAATGGCAATAGGCTCGCCCCCTATTACATGGGACTATAACATAACATGCGAAATGTGGGTGTACTATACACCTCTGCCTACCCCTTCGGGGAAATACAGGCATGATGTTATGTTATGTTATTATAAAGAAAACTGTTAAAACACTCAAGATCAAATTTCAAGTTCAAAAGTAGGCATTACACTATTGAAACGTTATGAATTTTGGTGCTCGGTTCCAGAAAATATTTTCCTATGGAGAACTAACAAGAAACTGCATTTATACATCTAACTACTCTTACAAATCAGAAATTAAATATTATATTATTTTAACGCATTTACGCACGCGGAGCAAAATCTAAAGATATAAGTTGTGGAAAGAAAAATTCTTATTAGATAATCCCTATTTCTATTGATGAAAACCACGGAATAAAAAACAATATTTGTTTTTCAAAATTCGATTTGGATATTAAGGATAAATAAATAAAGATCACAGACAGTAAAAAATATGTCTGTGGTAAGGATATAAATTGTGGAAACCTGCGATCAAATTCATATACATAACTATATTTCCACACGACGATCAAATTAATTGATCTTCGTTGGTGGAAATGTAGTTTTGGAGGAGCTCGGAGGTCTTCAGTACAGAGCAATAGTGGAATACTTGTAAGGACTACTTCTCAATTATGGTAGTTTTCATCTTTAATACATAATTTTCTTTTTTCATAAAGTCATTCAGATAAATCACATTTAACGCATATAATACTACGCATACTTATAATAGATGGTTAGTAGTTGAAAAACAATCATGTGTGCCAAATCAAATATAACACAATAAAGCTAAATATTTCCGCATTAAGTGTCAACTCAATTTATTATACACAATGTAGAGTTCTAAAGTTGTGCTGTGCATGTCACGAATAAAGATTGAAGGATTTGTGCAAACATAAATGACTGGTGATATCATCGAGTGCGCAAGCGCCATCAAAATATTTAATACCTAATCTAGGTACTTATGTACGAGTACGAGTATGTGTAAGTTGTAACAATACCTAATCGTAATTTTGTAACTAACTAATTTGGTATCCCAGCGCAAGCCAGTCAGTTATGATGATAATTTATGATTATGAATCGAATTATGAATATTTTCGGTTTAGTAACAGTTTGTCTACACATAATTTATTATAATGATCATCAGCATCATAATATACATAGTTAAGGTTTTTGAAGTCGGTTTAATTTTTTGTATAAAAGGTTTTATTTCATAGTTTTTAGTTGATAATTGCGAGGGTTGATTCATAAGTGTTTATAGACCCAATTTGAGAATATATTTTTTATTTACCTATGTTGTCCCACTGCTGGGCAAAGGTCTCGCTCATGATCTTACAAACGTCCAATCACTATCGTTAAAAGAAAACACGCAAATCGGCAAAGAATTCTCAGAAATACGAAACTATTAGTAGATCATCTAGGTAGGCGAAGCTAAAATAAACTGATTTATTGAAGCTGGTTAAAAAACTACTCAACCTAAGTCAATAATATGGGACCACCGCGCGGGCTTCCTCTACCAAATAAAAAAACAACCACGTAAATCGGCCCAGAAATCTCGGAGTAATCGGCGTAGGTACATACATGAAAATATAATAATAATAAAGGAGGAGGCTATTCCTTTTTTTGAACTCGTTTAAAAATACCACATATTTCGAAAAGTTAAATTGATTATAATATTTTTGCCTGTAGGCTGTGAATCCTCGACAAAGATTTAAAATAATTATGTGTATAACGTATACCCGTGCAAAGCCGGGGCACACTAGTATTATTTAAATAAAATTAGTAGACAAATAACTTCCACAAATTGAACAATTTTAATAACATATAAATTCGCTACATTTTTGTATCGATGTGATCACGTGATGTGACATACATTTTTGCATAATTTAATAATAAATGCCTATATTATTATGTTATGGTTCACTGCCCCCACTTATATGTAGGTAATATACATTAAATTAACATAGAAGTAAACATTCCAGTTATAGTCAATAAAGCTATTATCTAAAATAACAAAAAATAAATCCTAGAT
Organism: Asteroscopus sphinx; assembly: GCA_949699075.1. NCBI lineage: Eukaryota > Metazoa > Arthropoda > Insecta > Lepidoptera > Noctuidae > Asteroscopus > Asteroscopus sphinx. Next base: position 14,435,957 of record OX453021.1, read on the forward strand.
GCCAAAACGAGATAAGTTCAATGAATTCTGCGGTGACTATTATTACGGAAACAGGTCCAAGATTATTGCCTAGAGACAAGCTATTATATCAGAGCAAAGTATAGATACTTATGCTAGTCGGAATCCGAGAAAACGGTAAATTTATACTACGAACGTAAAAATATATGAAGTCGCCGTTTTACATTGAAAAATTTAAACACCTTTTTTTCTATGAAAAAATATATTTATTTATTCGAAGTATTTACCCTAATTATCTATATATTTCTGTCATCTCGAGGTAAGATCATTTATGTCTTTGCGATAGAACTCTGGGGATCTGGACTCTACAAAGTCTATGCAGGCATTTTGTACCGCTTCCTGAGAACAAAATTATTTTCAGGGCATAATATTGTGCCTGTATGAATGTGGATGGTTATAAGAAAAGAGGAAAACCAAAAAAAAGATGGATGGATTGTGTGAAAGATGATATGGATAAAAAGAAAGTGAACACGGAGATGATGGCTGATAGAGATTATATGGAAGAAAAATACACGCTGCGCCGACCCCAAATAAATCGGGATAAGGGAAGGAGGATGATGATGTTGAATATTGTGCCTGTATTTAACATGGGTTCAGCCATTGCATTATCCGCTTGCGATTATCGTAGAGAATCCACTTTAGTTTTTGTGTAAAAAAAGTTTTAATCACGAATCTTGGACAGGTTTAATTTCAATGCAAAGAGGCCATTACGTTATAAATAAATAAATAAATATAAATATTTTTGGGTCATTTTATACATCACCATCTAGTCCCAAACTAAGCAGAGCTTATGCTATCGGTACTAGACAATGGATATAATACTTATATACTTTTTTTTTGTAAATACATACTTTTAATACATAAGAAACAACCAGACCAACACAAACACTCGTGTTCATCACACAAATATTTGTGTCCAGTGGGAATCAAACCCACGACCTCGTGATCAACAGTCCGACACTCGAACCACTAGACCACAGAGGTCGTCAAAACGTTAAAACGGCAACAACATATTTTAATCTCTATTATTTATGTTACAGTTATGAATCTTAAAGAAATTTGACAGATGTGTGCCTATCATTCCCAAACTATTACGGTCCAGTCTAATTAAACCTTATAGGAGTTAGGTTTCAGTCTAGTCTGATGCCGCTATATGACTTAACTGAAGCGGTGAAGGGCGGACCTTTTTGGGATTGTCTTGATTTCCGACTTCCTACAATTTCTGATTATAAGTAGGTACCTATTTTACGCAGAAAGTGACTGATGCCAACTGAATATGCAAACATAAAAATTACATGTATACATAACATCACGCCTGTATTCTTCGAAGGAGTAAGCAGAGGTGTATAATACAACTACATTTCGCCAGTTATGTTATAAGTCCTATGTAACAGGGGGCACCATCAACTCAGCCTATCGCAGTCCACTGCTGGACACAGGCCTTTCCCAAGTTGCGCCACAGCACTCGGTCCTCTGCCTTCCGCATCCAGTTCCGCCCAGCCACTTTTTCAGGTCGTCGGTTCACCTGTCGGGGGGGCGCCCTACACTGCGTTTTCCGATTCGTGGTCTCCACTCAAGGACTCGCCTACTCCAGCGGCCATCGGTCCTTCGACAGACGTGACCGGCCCACTGTCACGTCAGCTTACTGATTCTACAAACTATGTCGGTCACTCCGGTTCTTATCTGGATAATAAGGGGCATGCCTATTTCCATTAACCGGGCGAAAATCCAGACACCACTGTTACTGAATATACGCAATCCAATAGTAAGGCTACCTATCTGTCGTACTATAGTACAATAGTAACTTTCCCTCGCTCAACTTTTACAACTTTAGAACAGGTGATACTTTCCACGTAGAAACTTAATACACACAATCGATTGTGTTGTATTGTACAACTCAAGACTTAATTTATTAAATTTTTCTGTCTCAATTTATCTATGTCCTAAGGGGTGTTACCATTAATTTTAATATCAGCTGTAGATTAGGCTTAAATAATTATAGTAACTATAAAAACGAAATAATTTATTTTCTAATAAATAAATAAATATCTTTGGGACCTTTTTACACAGCAGCATCTAGTCCCAAACTAAGCAGAGCTTGTGGTATGGGTACTAGACAATGTATATATTACTTATATACTTTTTTTTGTTTGTAAATACATACTTATAATACATAAGCATTTTACATTTCAATTCGAACATTATCTACCTACTGGTAATTATTACGCCTCATCAATGGGTAATAAAATACGATAAGGACCTAAAACCACCCTTCAATCAGAATATATCATCATCATCATCATCATCATCATCATCATTATATATCATCATCACCATTGAAAAACTTCTTCACCCAATTACTTTAAATATTAAACATTAATATTCACCTTAAAATATTCCTATCACTATATCACAAAACACAATATCACTAAATTCACTAATAATAAATGATGCGTATTGGATGCGCGCACGTGAGAGGACGCGCGGTCGACAACGCGGACTGTGCGCTCGTACGTTTTGTTTATATGCTGAAGATACGATTGAGCTGAGGGCTACTACACACTGGAGATTACACACTGTATATTTTGGCGGTAAAACCCGCAATTGTTGGTGTCAAAAATGCCTTTAATGTGAAGGACTGGTGAAATGGAAGTGGGGTTTAAAGACCAAAGACTTTCTCCCGAGACACTTTTCGAAAAATTGAGAACGAGCGCAAAAAAGTTAAATGATGTTCTCGAACTTATTTACGACCCTAAAATCTTAAAATATGACATGAGTCTTGAGAGTTTTACTGAAAATAAACTACTGTCACAACTTTGACGCGGCAATATCTTAAAGGCAAAGTATGGTCTCAGACAGGGCTGTCGATCTCCATAGTCTGTCTTGGGGCTCTATGGGATATTAGTCCGAAGTCCATCGGTCCTATTGACGTGAACTGGAACCCTTAAATTATCACTATAGGAATACTAGGTAGTAATGTGCAACCCATATTCAAATTGTTTTTATTTCAAATATACCAAATTAAAGGCACATATGAAACGTTAGGCTCTTGTTGCACGGTTTCATTGCTTAAGATACCCCAGGATATGTGTCTGCCAAGTAATTCTCTCTTCTCGTCCTTGCCTTATGCCTATTACCCACGAGGGCAGAGCAGCGAAACAGAGCAGTAAGCAGAACAGTACCATATGAACACCAGAACAGTAACTGTTCTTTCGCAGCACAGTAACTGTTCTGACGTCCATATGGAAGCAGTACTGTTCTGCTCACTACTTTGTCTCGCTGCCCTGCCCTCGTGTGTAATAGGCATTAGAAAGCATCTAAGGGAATGCTTTAAGTTAATTGCTTCGATGCAGCCATCAACAACAACAAGATCATCCGTTCCATAGAAAATGTTCCGTTCACTTGACCAAACTGTATGGAAAAGTAGTGTTTTTTGGTAATTTTAGTTGGCGTCATAATCACAGACATAGTAAAAAATATAGACGAAGTGCTACGAAAAATCACAGTGAAGCCAAAAAAAAACTATGCTCTTTCGTTTATAACCAGCGCTCACCTGAAATGCTCACACAATGCTTTGCTTTCGCGATGCTTACTGGACGAAAACGCAACATGGTGTACTGAGAGGGGTGAGCACGGTTTGAGGTGTATGTGTGTGCGTGAGCGCTGATTGTACACGAAGGAGCATAGGTTTTTTGGCTTCATTAGATTGTTCGTAGCACTTCGTCTATATTTTTTACTATGTCTGTGGTCATAATAAAGTTTGTTTAAATTGATGAGTACCTACAATCATCCCTTAACGAGTTGTTAATGAATTACAAATAACCCTGGATACATTGGAAAATCCTCAGACCAACAGAAATATTTGGGGGAAAATCTTATAGCTATTAGATGGACTCGAGGCGTCCCTGGGAAAGACAGCAGCACGTGGTGGTCACGTGCTTTTTATTGCTATATTATCTTTCCGGGATGTGCCAAAGGCGTAGCACGTCCAATACCACGTAGCAGGTCCAATGGAGTTCCTGGAGCTCCTCTATTTTGTGCTGAGAATGGCCACCGTGTGGTTTTAGTCGGTAGGAGTCCAACATACCCCTCCGCCATCCCTAGATGGAGGGTATTCATGAGGATTTCCAACCAAAACCACAATATAACTCAAAAAATTATAATCACATTATACTCGAAATAATTTTAAAAGAGAGTTTTTACAAAGGTCTATCAATGTGCAAGATTATAAGTTTCTACGTTGCATAGTTTAGAAATGGCAGAGGGGGGGACACATTGCAAGCCACTTTGGCGGGCTATATTTCGCAGATGGTACACCTGATAAAAAAGTGGTGTATCAAACATTACCTTCATTTTAGTAGACCTATTCAATGATACCCCACACGAGGGGGTGCAGCGAAAAAAAATTATTCATCCCCATTTCACATGTATGGACGCCACCCCTAAAATACGTAAAAACGATTATTTTATTCTTTTAAAATTGAGATCTATATGTAGACTATTTTTTAACAAAATTTCATTTACTTATGTTTATAACTGTAGAAGTTATTAAGCTGTAAAGGATTAGGACAGACGGACAGACGGACAGACGGACGGACATGACGAAACTATAAGGGTTCCTTGTAGGACTTCGGAACCCTAAAAAGGTTGATTGTGAACAACGCCTTGGACTCCACATGCCCCCATAAGTCAAGCCTTGTTGTACTCAACCTTACGATAACAGAAGATTTCCCGCATTAGAGATGTCAGAAAAATTATATATTGCATATTTATTTACATTTTTGTGACCACTTTCCTCATTGTCGTCTTATCGATAGGTTCTAAGCTGGGTTCGATTCGAAGGTCTTTACTAGTTATATGTGGGTTTTCTGATAAAATGTATGTCAGCGGGATTTTAACACAGTAATGTCAATGGGTTCACATTCTGTCTATATGAATGCTTGCTTGTGTTAGAATGCTTCTTTGTTCGTGTTTATTTGTCCTTCTATCACGCTGAAATTTGGCACACAGATAGACCATAACCCGAGTTTACATATAGGTTACTTTTTAACCCGGGAAAATAAACAATTTCTGAGGGATGCGCGATAACATCTGTCTATGATGAAACGCGGATGAAGCCGCAGGCATAGACTAGTATTATCTTTATATCGGCTATTTTTTATTCGTCCATGGTCGGGTATTGAATTGTTTTAAGACCTTAGGATCATGTTCAAGATCTACAACTTAGATAATAAAGAAAACTAATAACAGTAGCCTATAATAAATCATCCGCTGGATGCTGAAGGCGCTGGACCGGTCGTTGTGGCGATGCTTGGGGGAGGCCTATGTCCAGCAGTGGACGTCTTTCGGCTGAAATGATGATGATAATAAATCATATTGGAAAAGGCAGGCTTATAGGTACGGAATGGTTTTCTCAAGAGTGTTTCCTTCATACGAGATGGTAAAGGTTTTATTATCAATAGCATTTTTTTCCCCAAAATTTTCTTTCGTTGAAACCTTGTCGTAACAACTACGAATACAGCAAATCTGCCAAATCGGTCGAGTCGTTCTCAAGTGATGCTCCGTCATTAGGTGATATACCTATGTCCGTCATACATGTGGCAATTGATTTTTTATTTATATAGATGATAGACACAAACGTATAAAATAGATTTAATCATGGATCATGACGTTATTAATAAATTTTGTTTATTCATCCAACTACAACTTGATCAGTCATATGTATTACGTTATATAAAGAATGAGTAACCACCACGTGCTTAGTCCACATTTTCTCATCGCCTTCCTCAATCCTATTAAAATTCATACCATCTTCAACACACAGTATGACTTGACAAAATATTGGGTTTTTCCAGATTCTCAGTATGAGCCGTATTATTTATTTATTTTAACGTCTTGTCACCGGTACGCGGCATCGGGAACCGCTGTGTTTGTCGATATGTTTCTTCGAAAATTGTTGTATGCATCATATGAAATTTTTCGATGAATTTCGACGAGACTAATTCACTACATTGTTATGACTTATGAAAAACGATTTTCTTTCCCTACGTATTCTTTGTTAGATTTACAAAGACGTTCAAAACTCAATACTTTATTGCGTTTCATAAAGTATACAGGTGATGGGCTTAAAAATATAGTAACAATTATGGGCCCTATCGGGCACAGGAACATAGTTAAGCTGGAGAAAGAGGCCTTAATTATATTGCTTTGTTTTTAAAGTATTGATAGCGCGGATTGCGTTATGGCAGTGGCGATTACGATATTTTAAAATACACAACCAGCATATTTCTGTGCCCCTGCTAGGCACGAGCCGCTTCTCAGAATGAGAAGGATTCAGGCATAGAAATCTAAATAATAAGGTAATAGAAGTGGCAAAGACGCGTGAACTTGGACACCAGTGCACGAACCGTTTGCTTGATGGCCAATTCTCGTAATAAAAAACGTTCATAATAATATTACTCAAAGCATTGAGATTAGTTTGGAACTGTATTATGATAATGACGACGTCTGTAGTCTAGTGGTTCGAGTGTCGGACTGCTGATCACGACGTCGCGCGTCGTGGGTTCGATTCCCACAGGACACAAATATTTGTGTGATGAACATAAGTGTTTGTGTTGGTCTGGGTGTTTCTTATGTAGGTATATTATAAGTACGTATTTACAAAAAAGAAGTATATAAGTATTATATCCATTGTCTAGTACCCATAGTACAATCTCTGCTTAGTTTGGGACTAGATGGTTCTGTGTAAAAATGTCCCAAAAATAATTTATTTATTTATAATGTAGTTCCAAACAAATTAATATCCAATCTATCTACAATTTACCCTACTGGAGATAGAAATTTGACATATTTTGTATGGAGCTTATGTCAAATTCCTATCTCTAGTAGGGCAAATCGTGGATAGATTGGATATTAATTTTGGTCGTAAATCTCAATCGCATGACAGTAGATGTGCTTGTTTGCCGTTTATTTGTGACACTTAGGTCATTAATGTCACCAATAAACGGCTATCAGTAACATCTACTGTCAGGAGATTGAGATTTGTTTGAAACTATATTTTGAACGTTTTTAATTAAATAAATAAATAAATATCTTTGGGACATTTTTACACAGCACCATCCAGTCCCAAACTAAGCAGAGCTTGTGCTATGGGTACTAGACAATGGATATAATACTTAAATACTTTTTTTTTGTAAATACATACTTATAATACATAAGCAACACCCAGACCAACACAAACACTTATGTTCATCACACAAATATTTGTGTCCTGTGGGAATCGAAGCCGAAATTAAGGGTATTGGCCTCTTTTTCCTCAGTGCTGTTTTGGACGTGGAGTCACTAAAATTGTGTTTTGCAGCATATCTAACAGCGGTTTTTTTTGGCCTAATTTACTTTGAATTAAATTCTACAAACATTGTGGGCGTAGTTGCGTATTTATGGGTTTGTAGCTGTAAAGCGGCGGCACGCGAATTAAAAAACAGTAAATAACATTTCTATTACTTTCTTTTTTAGATTACTGTGAAAGAAAGAAAGAAAAATGGTTTATTTACTACAGCCAGAGGCACACAATTAGAATAATATACAATTTTAATCATCATAGACTCCTAAAAGTAAAATTGTGTGCCCCGCGGCTGCTCCAAATAGGCTCAGGATTCAGGCCTAAGTCCACCACCATATAGCCTACTGCGGCTTGGTGGACACACCATCGAGAACTGTATGAAGCAGGGGTGCACTTTTCGTTCATAGTCAAATAATGTGATAATCTAATTCTGATCCGCACATGAATCCGTAGAGGTGCGGGCCGGGTTTGAACTCAGACCCTCCTGCATGGAAGGCTATCACTCAACCGCTAGTTTATGTCAATAGCTTGACTTAAAAAAAACTAAAACGTAATTTAGTTACTTAAGACAAACTTGAGATCAGATATCAAAAGCCTCAGACCAATAGAATAAGATAGAAGGAGCGCGTAGAACTAAAAAATGATACCAGAAAATGGAATACTTAATAGCAAAGGAGTACACAGATAGATGTTACTGCCAACTTATTTGCGTATATTACTACGTATTTTATAATCCTATGGCGATTTTCAGTAAAAAAATAAACAGAGCGCGTAATTACTTTGCACTCACATGAAGTATAGTACAATAGAACAGGTAACGTATTTCATTTAAAAATATTGTGTCCAAGGCTGCATCATCACTCCGCAGTTGTCATCAGCTGCTATGGTAAATAGTTACCTTAATCTGAATAAATTCTAAATGATGTTTAACGGTGATGTTTTCCATTAGGAAATTCTCAATAGCAGCCTGGAGTCTGGATTTGTGCCCGGTTAATGCCAATAGGCTAGCCCCTATTACATGGGACTTATAACATAACTGGCGAAATGTGGGTGTACTATACACCTCTGCCTACCCCTTCGGGGAAATACAGGCGTGATGTTATGTTGTTATGTTATGTTTAACGGTGGGCTTTACAGTAAATCCCAGGAAGAGTACCTTTTATACTAAATATTCTTGATGAACGCCTTGGTGAACGTGGAACATAACGTAACTGCCCAATTTCCTTAGATACCTTTTAAGACAACAATCATCATCATCATTAGCTCATTACTGTCCCACTACTGGACACGGGCTTCTTCTCAGAGAAGGTTTCAAGCTCACCACGCCACCACATACGGGAGTGGACTCGATCTCCCATACATTTTTGACGACGTCTGTAGTCCAGTGGTTCGAGGGTCGGACTGCTGATCACGAGGTCGTTGGTTCGATTCCCACAGGACACAAATATTTGTGTGATGAACATAAGTGTTTTTTTTTTGGGACATTTTTACATAGCACCATCTAGTCCCAAACTAAGCAGAGCTTGTACTATGGGTACTAGACAATGGATATAATACTTATGTACTTTTTTTTTTGTAAATACATACTTATAATACATAAGAAACACCCAGACCAACACAAACACTTATGTTCATCACACAAATATTTGTGTCCTGTGGGAATCGAACCCACGACCTCATGATCAGCAGTCCGACACTCAAACCACTAGACCACAGACGTCGTCGTCGTTTGTGTTGGTCTGGGTGTTTCTTCAATTCAATTTAATTCAATTCATTTATTTGTCAGAATATTGTAATATTGTATTGTCTTATGTATTATAAGTATGTATTTACAACAACAACAAAATTAAGTATTTTATCCATTGTCTAGTACCCACATCACAAGCTCTGCTTAGTTTGGGCACACCCCGGCCACTCAATACAATATGAATGCTAGCACCGCCTACATACGCAAGCTTACGTCTTATACAAACGCGCACACACTTGAATGAATAGGGTTGCTTGCCGCTTGAAATGCCGACTGCGTTCCAAACGCTTCTCAGTAGTTCTCAGAGATGGCGTTAGCTTGTGTAGCGAAAGTTATTCTTGCGCACGAACGCAGTGAGTTTGTACGGGCGGCGAAGAAAATAATTTAGTATTTTTAATTAGCTGCAGTAAATTGATAGTTTTATTTATTGTAAATTGTTACTTAAAGAGCTCGTACTACTGAATCACATTACTGAAGCTTATTAAAATACTATCAATCATTATATATATTGGAAAATAAAATAAACAGTTTAACTATGACATAGAAAATACGGAATCTCGGATTAAGTTTTGTTTTGCAAGCATTACAATTTATTATAATTCATTCCTCTCTATTCATAAGTACGTAATTTTACAGTAAACAATCTCTCACTATAGTTGTAACGCAAACTCTCGCGTTAAGTAGATACCTACCTTTAATAAAATACAATAAATAGGTACTCAAAGGATTCTGCTTTCAAGCATTACAAGCAAATTATTTTTGCCTTTTTGTCATAATTGGCAAAGTACAAAAAAATCGTCTAATTGTAAAATTAAATGTTCGTTGTTCTGTAGTTCTACCTATAAAGGTTTTATTGTGGCTTACCTTATTTCATCCTTCGGAAATCGAAAAAATCTTCTGTTTCCTTGTCTAGATGTAGACACACATCCGTGTAAAGCACAATACACTACCATTTTCAATTAAAATACATATTGTATTGAGTGGCCGGGGTGTGACTAGACCGTGCTGTGTAAAAATGTCCCGAAGATATTTATTATTTATTAATATATAAATCACCCAACTAGCGGCCGACAGTTTAGTTTGTAGTCTGCGGGGGTTCTTATATACGGGAGGGACTTTTTTCTGTGAGGAAATCCTCATGGACGCTCTTCACCCGGGGAAGGCGGTGCCAGTGTCGGACTCTTACCTACGAAAACCACCACTGTATTTCTCCTACCACCTTTGGTCAGGGGCATGGGCAGACTCTGCATTCTCCTATCACCCTCGATAGGCCTTATACAGGTGACTTTTTAATCACCATCCAATTTTTATAGGCATTAGGTATCATCATTAGGACGACCTCTGTGGTCTAGTGGTTCGAGTGACGGACTGCTGATCACGAAGTCGTGGGTTCGATTCCCACAGGACACAAATATTTGTGTGATGAACATAAGTGTTTGTGTTGGTCTGGGTGTTTCTTATGTATCATAAGTATGTATTTACAAAAAAAAGTATATAAGTATTATATCCATTGTCTAGTACCCATAGTACAAGCTCTGCTTAGTTTGGGACTAGACGGTGTTGTGTAAAAATGTCCCAAAAAGTATTTATTTTATTTATTTATTTATTCAAAGATTCCAATTTTGTAAAAAAAAACGGAATTAAATAATTTTCCCGGAAAAATGATCAATATCTGTGTGGTCTTGCTAAGTCAAACGTAAACTTTGTGATGCCATATCTCAATATTTTAGTACTAAAAGATAAAACACGTGTTTTATTATTTTCAGCAAAAATCCTAAAATAAGTATAAATAAATATTTTTGGGACATTTTACACATCACGATCTAGTCCCAAACTAAGCAGAGCTTGTACTATGGGTACTAGACAATGGATATAATACTTATATATTTTATTTTTTTGTAATACTTACTTATAATAATAACTTCTTAGGTATTCGCGATCACTACACATTATGATAAAACAAAGTTTAACCGGATTAAATCGCGTATATTATTTAAATTGATTTCCCTGACGTTTCGAAAGCTTTGCAGCATTTCGTGGTCGCAGGTAGACTAAGATGACAAGCGTCTTTACAAATATTTCTAAAAAAAAAAAAAAAAATTCTACCGTACAATATTATTAATTAAAATCGTTTCGATGCGCGCAGTAATCACTCACAATATCATTATCTTTTACAGTGTTGCGTGCTGTTTGGGACTTGATTATTTTTAGGACTGGGTTCCAAACAGGTGGTAGCTGCCAACCATCTTCTCTATTAAAATTAGGATGTTTTTTAATTTCAATAGCCTCACGGAGCATTCTAAACCACAAGTTCTGGCGAAGGAAAACCTATATGTACCTAGAATGCTCCGTGAGGCTATTGAAATTAAAAAACATCCTAATTTTAATAGAGAAGATGGTTGGCAGCTACCACCCGTTTGGAACCCAGTCCTAAAAATAATCAAGTCCCAAACAGCACGCAACACTGTAAAAGATAATGATATTGTGAGTGATTACTGCGTGCATCGAAACGATTTTAATTAATAATATTGTACGGTAGATTAAAATATTTTTTTTTGAAATATTTGTAAAGACGCTTGTCATCTTAGTCTACCTGCGACCACGAAATGCTGCAAAGCTTTCGAAACGTCAGGGAAACCAATTTAAATAATATACGCGATTTAATCCGGTTAAACTTTGTTTTATTACTTATAATACACAAAGAAACAACCAGACCTACACAAACACTTATTTTCATCATACAAATATTTGTGTCCTGTGGGAATCGAACCCACGACCTCTTGAACCTCTATTAAAATTTGGATGGTGATAAAAAATTGATGCTGTATAGTGTCACAATACTTGTTGTTTCCCGGAAATATCATAGGTAAACTAAATACGGTTATTTTAATACTGTGTACTTAAATCCAAAAAGGTATAGGTAATATGTGACGTGTTTTGTATTTATAGGCTTAGTTAGCGACACTATTAATAGCTGTCAAGTTTGTTTTAATTAACATGTTCTTACGTATTTCAAAAAGTGGCAGAGTGATAGAGCACTTTAGAAGCATTTTTTTATCAAAGTAAAGTGCTGAGTATTATAGCATTTTCTTGATTTTGTCTAAACCCATAGAAGTAAAAAAAAAAGACGTGTGGCACTCGGAGACTGCCGCGGTAAAGCTATTGCATAGCATTTTTTATGTAAATACAAAGAGGAGGTGCCCTAACGCCGAAACTCTAAGCAGGCATGAGTCACCAGATTGCGGGGCGAAGAGTGGGATTACGCATGCGCAGTAACGCCGATACAACCAATGCCACCTAGAGGCGATTTGCAGAACTAAAGAGACAAGCGTGATATTTCAAAAAGTCATTAAAAGTTCTGCTATTCATCGATAGATGGCAAAACTAAAAAGTATCACCGCTGTGCCGGTCGGAGTGGAGGGTGTTAGGTTATTTTCGTTACGGAATTTCTGGATTCGGTCTCCACGCTCAAGGCCCGCGATAGAAGCTATGCAATAGCTTAAAAAGTTTTTCTTGCCTTTCATTCTAATGCCTATTGCATGTCACAACACCCGGGAAGGCGCAGGCGGTATGGTTATGTGGGACTCGCGCCCATTAAAACTCTCGCCTTGGATGGATTGGCCACGAGGACTGCAGTGCACAATTCGCGACCCGTCCAGCGCGGCCCACTTCAGGGCCTTCCACTTTTAAACTGAACTCTCTTTCGGCGATTTTGTTGTATTTACCTAATCTACCTTGGCATGATGTTCAAGGTCGTAGGCAGGGGGGGTGTTGGAGGTTGGAAGAGACCCCTCTCCCCCGAAATATCTCGGAACTCTCAACACTCGTGTAGCTACCTATAACGTCGGCGGTTTTTTTCATTCCACAATTTAAATCGTTAGATTTCGCTTCGCATGTTAAAAATAATATAGTAAAAAACTGACTTCAAAAACAATATAATAATTTGTGTGAAAATCAAAGGCACCTACTTCCTAAACTGTTTCACACAAATTATTTTATTCTTTTTGAAGTCGGTTTTTACTTTTTTTTAAGTTTATTTTTACACTCTCCGCGAAATTTTACAAAATATTATTATAATAATGATATGCACAAAGTTAACGTAATATCCTGTTTTGAAATGGGTAATTTAGTATATTTCTCACACATTTATTTGATATTCGTACCAAGGCTGCGGTTAACCTGAAGAGGACGTAACATCAATTTTATATTTAGATTTGTTAAAAAAATATAGAAGACCACTTCATTAGTGGTTGGCTAAAGATTTATGTAGGTACATACAGTTGTTAACTTTGCTGATTTTAACTCTAGGTTGTAGGTATGGTTGTATTTAATTATAGTAAGCGTTTTGGTGTGTACTCTGTAAGTTTACTATAAGCTGAACTGCAAATAAATTGAACCAAATCAGTAAAATTGGAGGGAGCTAAGCCCTCCCCCATCCCCAAATATGCAAACATTATCACACAAAAAAAATAATACGTCTTTGCATATTAGAGCTTTATCTGGAACAACTTCAAGGTGTCTCTTAATATATACTCAACATGTTTAGGTAATTAACTAAAGAAAAACAATCTCTACATGTCTTTTTATCTAAATATTTTCGTATTAAAATGTATATCAGACACGTCAAAATTGTTTAATTTTAGATAAATACCTAAAAATTTCGAGTACTTATAGATTTTATTCTCCGTGGATACCGTTTGTACGCATTGACTAACCATCACCTCACAGTATCAACCCATAAATGTCCGATGATGAAGATGAGCCTCACATTGACTGCAACTGAGCATATTAATTAAGAAGATATTGCCATGAGCAATCATCACGACGCGCAGTAGGCGGATTGGTGATGAACTACAATCATCAATCCGTTTCAATCAACTCGGCCTATCACAGTCCACTGCTGGACATAGGCCCTCTCCCAAGTTGCGCCACAACACTCGGTTCTCCACCTTCCGCTTCCAGTTCACCCCAGCTACCTTCTTGACGTCGTCGGCCCACTTGGTTGGCAGGTACCCTTCGCTGCGTTTTCCGATTCGCAGTCTCAATCAAGGATACGTCTGCTCCATAGAAATCTAAATAATAAGATAATAGAAGTGGTAAAGGCGGGTGAACTTGTCGCCGCGTGCAGTTGTCTCGTAGGACACCAGTGCGCGAACCATTTGCTTGATCTTCAGTGCTGTTTTGGACCTGGAGTCACTAAAATAGTAGTTTGCGGCATATTTAGCAGCATAACAACATAACATAACATCACGCCTTTATTTCCCCGAAGGGGTAGGCAGAGGTGTTATAGTACACCCACATTTCGCCAGTTATGTTATAGTCCCATGTAATAGGGGGCGAGCCTATTGCCATTGACCGGGCACAAATCCAGACTCGGGCTGCTACTGAGAATTTCCTAATGAAAAAACCCAATAACACTTTGCCCGACCCGGGAATCGAACCCAGGACCCCACGCTCAGCAGTCGCGCTTGCAACCACTATACCAACGAGGCAGTCAACGAGGATTTTTTTAGGTTTAATTTATTTTACATTGAATGCGCGTAATTGCATATTTATGTATTTATAGCGGCAAACCGGCAGTAGATAACATTTTTAATACCTTATTATTTAGATTTCTACGGTCAGCTCCAACGGCCTTCGGTCCTTTGACAGACATGGCCATCAATAATGACAATCCGTTTACCAGTCAATAATCTCAGAGTGGCGGTAAATAGCATTAGTTTGCAACCGTTTCGTGAGAGATAAAAGGTTGTATCAGAATTCACGCCTCAATAAACCTTCAAAAGAATTCCTTTAAACCTCTTGATATGCTTCTGATTGTGCATGCCAATCAATGGATTTTTTGGACTGATATGATTCTGCCTCCAATATTGGGAAATACCAAAATGGGAGTATTAGATCTGTCAACTTATAGCGAAGTCAACGATTCTTAATAAGAATGCTGTTATGCAATAAATACTTTACTAATACCTACTATGGTATTCTGATATAATACATAATACTCAGCTGTGTGATGATTTATTTTTCTAGTTTTATGAGGAAAACCTTTATATTTGCTTTTTTTATGGGTAATTTATAGTTATTACGGCTCATCACATGTTGGAAAGCAATTAATTTACGTACGTGCCGAACAGATGGGTGCTATCCATTGAGGTAATATGTACTACGTACTGGAGCAGACATCAGGAACAAAAAATTTAGCACAACACGCGCGGCGCGAGCGTGGCTAAGCGAGTGAGAGTGCAGGAGCTCTAAAACGTGCTACAAACATTTTGTATGAGGTGTCTTCTCTAGTACGTAGTACATATTACCTCAGTGGTGCTATCCTAATTGTTTAATAGAGATTGATGAACTATGAAAAACCCAATGTTTTTTCATTATAGTCAATTATAGATAATAAACTGTTTGCTTTTATCGCGAATGACTATTCAATGACCTTTTAAGTTGTAATATAAGACCTGGGCTTTAAGTTAATAGTGCTTCATATTTTTAAGCATTTGTTTTAAACTCCCGTGTTTGAAACATGTTTTAGACCAGCGACGACACAGCCCCTAGACGCCACATAACAGGCGACCGATTTCTATCACACATAAGGGAAAAATCCTGTATGTAAGCCGCCACTCAAACAATTTGAATCAGTTATGACCACTTCTGTGAGCCGTTGACACTTCCGTGTTAGTGAACACAAAATTTACAAATAAATGTTATAATGACTTCTTGCACAGTACGATTGTGTTGTAAAAACAGCAAGACTTTGAGTGTCCAGAAAGACGGCATAACATTTCATCGTTAAGTTAATAATGTCATTATCCAATTAGATTTTTCAACTGATTTAATATTTAATGAGAGTTCATCTTATACTGGTTAATTCGCAACGGACACCGAAGGTGCAGACGGCACGTTGATGTCTTTCACAAAACATCTCTTTCTTACGCAAGCACTTAATACACTATCTCTTTCCCTCTATTTAATTGTCAATGTAACTAGTGATGTACTAAATCTGTTATCGATGAAACAAAGTTCTCCATACTATCAACGAAATTGAAAAATATAGGTAGTAGAATATTTTGCAATCTACAAAAAAAAAAAAACTACGATTTCAAACATTCAATCTTTATATACCTATAACAGCCAGGGAGTCTACTCCCGTTCAACGATAAACGAACTTTTGTTCCGACCGATACGTACACGATAAATGATATATGTACCTTTTTTAGGGTTCCGTAGTCCTACAAGGAACCCTTACAGTTTCGTCATGTCCGTCCGTCTGTCCGTATACCCATCTGTCCGTCTGTCCTAATCCTTTACAGCTTAACAGTGGCGTGCATTGCATATAGGCAATTAGGCAATACCCACTGCCTTCCTCATTCAAATTCAATAGTGGTGTAAGTTATTATATTTTTTTCACAGTACGATGATTATGTATCTTAAAATAGACCTATTAATGCTAAATTAATCTTCCTACATCAAAAAATCAATAACTTACACCACAATTAAATTCAAGTGAAGTAGGCCAATGCACGCCACTGCAGCTTAATAACTTCTACAGTTATAAATATAAGTACATGTAATTTTGTTAAAAGATAGTTTAAATATAGATCTCAATTTTAAAAGAATAAAAAATGCGTGATTATGTATTTAGGGGTGGCGCCCATACATGTGAAATGGGGATGAAAATATTTTTTTCGCTCCACCCCCTCGTGTGTGGTATCATTGAATAGGTCTACTAAAATGAAGGTAATGTTTCATACAGCACTTTTTTATCAGGTGTACCATCTGCGAAATATAGCCAGCTAAAGTGACTTGCAATGTGTCCCCCCCCCCCTGCCATCTCTAAACTATGTAACGTAGATATTTATAATTCTCCACGTTGATAGACCTTTATAAAAACTCTCTTTTAAAATTATTTTGAGTATAATGTGATTATAAATTTTTGAGTTATAGAGAGAAAACTGAAAAAGACATAAGACGTCCTAGTTCAAAGGTCATTGACCTTAGAGAAAAATGATCTTAGCAAAGAATGCTCATTTAGTTAGTTCCTTTAGTTAGTCCTTTAGTTAGTTCCTTTAGTTAGTCCTTTAGTTAGTTAGTGTTCCTTCGTGACACACATTCGAGGCTTTTAAGGTCATCAGAAAACCTCACGTTGCTGCTCGCCTGTGGAATGCTTTGCCAGTACAAGTGAGGCGTGCTCAATCTTTGCCTATATTCAAAAAACTGGTAAATGATCGCTACCTATCATCACTGTAATTTCCGGCAGGTACATTATGTAATATTTAGACATATTGTACTGTATTTATTATGTTTATTGTATCTTATATTTATGTAGTTTTGTTATAAATATATGTATAGTATTTATGTTATGTAGTATATGTATTCTATTATGTTGTTACACTGCGTACTACCCCTCTCTTTACTTGCCCATATTGTCCATCCTAAGGTTGTCTGGAAGAATTCGCCTTGAGCGATAAGACCGCCCATTGTACATGTGTTCTATATAAGTCATATATGTTGCTATCTTCTTTTGTGTACAATAGTATTTGTATTGTATTGTTGAAAAAAAATGACTTTCCTTCGTACGTACGTATTTTTACATTTATTACGTATTACTAATTACTACATATTTAACTGTCGAAAACATAGAAAATTTAAAATTAACTAATAAAATTACAGCAAAAACTACAACAAAAGACCCTTCTTTTGTTGTACAAACAAAATTATAGATCTCAAACGATTTTAAACCTAATTGACTACTAAGTTAAGTTAGAAATCGTAAAAATAAAGAAAGTCGCTAGCTAGCTACCAATAGCCAATAGCTATTTTACTTGGTCAGCTCACGGCAGCGCGGCGGCTGCCCGCTACACCGTAAACTTGTTGGTTATTCGAAGCAGTAGCCAATAGCTAGCTATCGTGTAGACAGATATCGTAGCCATTGATCGAAGTAGCCATGGCTATTTGTTGAATAGCCGCTATTTAGCTAGTTATTAGAGTAGCTACCCACTTCTAAGCCTTACTCCTGACCCCGCCTGGATCGAGTGCTGTATCAATCGAATTTGAATTCGAGTTAGTGTCAAATCGTACTGCTTTTTTCTAGGAATTGAAATTAGCTCGATTTGGTTCAGAGCTTGAACAGTCGGGAGTAAGGCCCACGATGTTAATTTACAACTTCCACACGGACAGGGTCACAAGCACAGCTAGGAATGAATAATTTAGTAAAATAACAACATTTGTGTCACATTCGATTTTATTTAAGATTTGCACGGATGTGTAATATTTCTCCATGAAGCTACTTGGTCTTTTACTTCTTTCGAAGGCCTCTTTGCGAGAAAAATCCTCAATTAAAATCAATCGCACTATTACATCCCTGAAAATGTTTGGTTTTGTTAAAACCTATTAAATATCACAATAATACTGTCAAACGCGGTTTGACACGTAAACACTGAAAAAATTACTCAGTACTATCAGAATTTCGCTTTCAATTACTACTAAAATAAAATATTAAAAAAGATTTCAATATCCAAAAGAGACCTCTTGAGCAGTCGCATAATTTGAGGTTACATTAACGACAATTTTACAGTTTACTGTCTAATTCAACATTGTTTATATAAAACAATCAGAAATATATCAAATAGGTTAGGTAAGGTTAGAACTGTGAGCGAGCGAAGTGAGTGGTGCCGCGGTAGCTGCTAGCGAGTACTAGAAACAAATTACAGTTATTAGTTGTTATATTCATTAGTCACAAAATTTGTTTTATTTGATTATATCGAATGGTATTTATAATGGCTTTATTATAAAAGCTCAAAGTTACAAATGCACTATTCGAAGGCTATACATATATAAAATTAATTTATTTAAAAAATGATTAGTGGTGATGAGTTTTTTTTTTTTTTTGTCCTTTAAATTTATGTTATTTTTGAGTAGGTTCTTTTCTTTTGAATAACGTTTTATTTACGTACTAATTAGCTGTTATAGTTTGCAATAATATTTGTTTTTGTTCCATGCTGTGTTCACTTTTAAATGTTAAGTAGGTCCAATAATATTTATACCTAGACGTAGTACCTAGTATGTTAATGTAACATTTTGTGTAATATTGCTGGGTAAAATAAATAATATGATACTACTACTAAATTAATTATTTTATTATTTAATATTTATTTACTATATAAACGGACAATTACCTCTTTTAAAATATCCGCTTTACAAAATAATAACTCCATATTCAACACCAAATAAATATATAAAGATATTTTTAAAGATATAATTATCTTAATTCTGAAAGTACAGAGCACCCGTCTTACTTTCAAAATTAAGATAATTTTGAAAGACTCCCTCCCTACTTGTAATACTTACTATTATTATTAGTATATTAATTACTTTATTATTAAATAATATTAAAAGAAATAAGAAGCTAAAATCCTTATAATTAATACTAAGTATTACATAAAAATAATATCGATAAAATAATATTTTATCGATATTATATTGTGTTGAATCTAAATCTGTCTCGTCTCTAACCCTACAAAGTTTGAAGTTTCTATGACATAATGACATTGTCAGGGCCAACCGGATCGCTGTACCCCGCTTCCTCATACCTCAGCTAGTGGCAGAATTGTTTGTACGCATTAAATTCAACAATATCCGTCTAGGGGCTGTGTTGTCGCTGTTTTAGACACATTAGCAAAAAACATTGTTTTTGTCCTCGTGTAACGAGACAAAAAAACCCCAAAAACAATAGATTAATAAAATATGGTCCGTTAAGGTGGATACGATCCTTCAAAAATTTATCATTCACGACTCTCAGAGAAACAAAGCAAATACATAGTTCATAGACCAGACCATACAACAAAAAAGTCCGTAAATGACTTCCGTACAAACTTTTGTTCAGACGCGGAAACCAGACATCCCATATAAATAAATAGATTCACAATACCCAACCATAACCAATGGTTTTTCCGGATATCATGCCGTATCACCTCTGATGTTATACCTAGAATAAGAAGGGAAATGCACTGTCATTTCAACAATTTCAATTGATTTCTGACAATAAAGGTTCAATGAAAGTTTACATGGTGAACACCAGAACGGAACTGATTAATTGATTTTTGATCACATTGTTATGATTTATTAAATTTTGTGAATGGTTTATTTAACATTGATGCCATTATTTTTCCCTAAAAGTATGAAGTGCTAGTAAGTAAGTATGAGGTACTGCTTATTTCCTTGAACCTACCTACCTGTTAGTACCTTTGTACTAAATAATTTTGATGCTGTCTCCTTTCATATGTTATTGTGTGTACATAAATTATAAATAAATAAATAAATAAGTAGATAATCAGTTAAACAAAAGATTTATCATACATATATTTCGAATATTTTATACCTACGAGTAGAAAATTCTATTTAAAGCAATAAGTGTAAAACTTAAGAAAGAAAGAAAGTATAATGATTTATTTAAAATAGGATGAGGAGATCGTCAATAACTTTGAGAGATATTGCGAACAACATTATGAAAAAAAACTGGTAAATGAGAAATGAGAACACAGCGAATTATTACAAAAAATCAATACAATTTAACTAGGTACCTACTTCAAAGATTAAAAGACGCTTTCGGACAAATTAAATAACTGCTTTTTTAAGGGGTCATTGTACTCATCAGTATGAAAAACTTTATTATGGGAACAATCCTGAAATCGTAAAAAAACAGCTGTTCCTTACATTTGTGTTCACATAAATCAAGAAAATGTAGGGAACAGCAGTTTTTTTTTCACGTTTTCTGTGTTAGTCTTATAGTAAAAGTTTTTCATAATTATGAGTACAATGACCCCTTAAGAGGTTTTCAGTTATTTCAACAACACGTTGTACCTATATACGAAAGCTTACAAGAGCACGTGATGACGTGAGCCGTATTGCATGTTATTACACAAATCGAACATGCCAATATGTTTACACGTAATACTTTCAGCCTTGAACCACGCTGATCCACAAGTTTCACAACATTCATATTACTGTTGTATCCAAGTTCAAGTTCAGCCAAATAACCAGCTCACAAAAAACGCTAAAAAAGTTCACATTGTTGATGTCGATTTCCAATATCGATTCTGTGTGTACTTGTATTCGAAATTTGAAAAAAGTGAGTATTCAATATACGGAGCGGAGACATGCGTGACACGAATCGATTTGTATGCGAATGATTTTCGAAAATATTTTGCAGCTTGTTACGAGGCGAACCAGCAAGCTCAGCACACCATGCCGACAAACGTGACCGATCGTATTTCAACACCGCGCTTCCAACGTCACCTAGCATTGTCGGCGCCTTTTCTATCCTAACATCGGTGGGAACGGACATACATTATAATTAACTATATTCATTTGCATTATCTTAAAATTCTTTACACAATTTGTAAATTGAAGTTATTAAATCATTTAACTAAAAAAAGGATTATTCCTTGAAGAGTTTCCCGACACTTGCCCTCACACATATCTGGCGCAGTCGGAACTCGTCTTAGACTTCTGGAGTCGTTGTGCATGACCTAAAAATCAGGACATCACCGCGTCGACCGTCGGGACGAAGAACCTACGGAGGCCTGTCGAGGAAGCTGTTGCTACGGACATAGTGATATCAAAAAATCGATAGAACGACGCTCGCAGCAATGATATTTATGTAAGTACATAAATCCTTTTAATCGGATGCTATATTATAACGCAGTGTACTATAATTTTTCAAGATTTTTCATCCACGTAGTAATAGGGACCTTAGTCCTAACAGGCGATTTCAGCTCCGCATCGCGCGAAGTGACGCCTATCGTAGCTTAGAAAATAGTTTAGAAACCATGACGGAATCAAGTGGTACTAGTTCTACGCCTGATATGACTCAGATAGATTTATCGGATAAGATTTATAAATCACTTAGACTAGTTCCAGAATTTAACGGAAATCCTAACGTTTTGACTAGATTTTTGAACTTATGTGACCAGTTAGTGCTCACTTATATCAGTCCAGAACCAGGACGTCAGCTTTCGAATTTATCTCTAATAAATGGAATTTTAAACAAGATTACTGGTACTGCTGCACGTACTTTAGCAACTAACGGAATTCCTAGTGACTGGCATGGTATGAGAACCACCTTAATTAATAGCTTTTCAGATCACAGGGACGAATCTTCGTTGTATACTGATCTTTCTCTTTTAGTTCAGGGCACTGATACTATACAACTTTATTACGAAAAAGTTCAGCATTTATTATGCACAATTATAACTTACGTCGAATTGCACGAATCTATAAAAACTACCGTAGAAGCAAAACGAACTCTTTACAAAAATTTAGCTTTACAGACATTTTTGAGAGGATTAGAGGAACCACTGGGTTCTAGAATAAGGTGTATGAGACCCACTACTCTTGAAAATGCCCTGGAATACGCTCAAGAGGAATTAAATGTACTATATTTGCAGAAAAGAAATAGATTTTTACCGCCAAAGAAAAGTTTCCATAATTTTTACGATGCTGCACCTAACACTTCTCGCTCACAGCAAAATTCTCGTCCGCCAGCAAATCATAATCCAACATTCCAGGCATTCTCAAGATCCCAAATTCGACCTTCCGGATCTCAATATTCACCACAATTTCATACACAGCCTGCACCAGTAGAGCAGTACAGACAACCCTATCCGAGACCTACAAGTACTCAACAAATGTTCAGAGCTCCTCCCGCTAATATTTCAACCGGATTCCGGATTCCTCATCAAGCACCTCGAAATAATAACCCAAAACCAATGAGCGGTATTAGTCACCCAGTCGCGCGTACTCTCCCACCTATTAACTACAATAGTAACCGTAATTTTGCACCGAATAATTTGCCACAGATTAGAGAAACAAACTACAATGAATTTTTAAACGAGAATTATTGTGACTACGATTGTAATGCCGAGAACGCGGAGGTTACCGATACAGAATACCCTAAAACATTTTTGACTGACCTTGACCTTGAAAATCCGAATTTAGACGATGGTTCTCAAGAATCAAATTTTTGCCTAGCTATGGAGAAAAATGCCCCCGGATAGAAATAAATTTCCATAGTAAACGTCAGTTACCTTATATTCAAATAAAGAATCCCCCAATAAAACTTTTAATTGACACAGGAGCAAATGAATCTTTTATCAGCCCGGAAGCTTACGAAAATTTTTACTCCCATATCCCACTTGACTATGAACCATTCTTAGTCACAAATACGCACGTGACTACGCAAAACTATTACTCACTAACTGTACCTTGTTTCGATGAATTTAATGACCGTATTCCTATAAAATTATTCCTTTATAAATTTCATAATTTCTTTGATGGCTTAATAGGTTGCGAACAGTTAAAAAAATGGAACGCAAAAATCGATCTTTCTACGCATACGTTAGAGACTAAAATTGCAAAAATTCCTATTATTTTATATACTCCTACTCCTGAATGCTTAAACTCTTATCAAATTACCATACCTGCCCAAACTACTCAATTAATCAGGGTGCCCACTGACATTGCTCACGGAGATATTTATGTCGAAGAACAATCTATTTCCGGTTGTTTCATCAGTGAAAGCTTATCATCCGCTGAAAATAATCATACTATTGTACAAATTTCAAACCCATCGGACAATGATATTGTAATTTTTACATCAAAACCTATTTCTGCACAAATTTTTAATGAACAAACAATACCAGTAACTCACGTAACTGACACCGATACCTTTAGTACCGACGCTCGAACACGAGAAGTCTTATCGCATTTGCGCATAGAACATTTAAATGCAGAAGAGACAGTCAATTTAACTAATCTTTGCAAAGAATATGCCGACGTATTTTACCTTGATGATGAACCACTGACCTTTACCAATGAAATCAAACATCATTTAAGAACCACCGACGATAGTCCGGTTTACAGCAAAAGCTATAGGTACCCGTATATACATAGAGAAGAAGTACAAAGTCAAATAAAATCCATGTTACAACAAGGCATTATACAACCATCCTCATCGCCTTGGAACGCTCCAATATGGATAGTTCCTAAGAAAAGTGACGCATCTGGTAAGGTTAAGTGGCGCTTAGTCATTGACTTCCGACAACTCAATGCAAAAACTATCAATGATAAGTATCCGATCCCAAACATTAGTGACATTTTAGACAAGTTAGGCAGATGTTTGTACTATTCGACACTAGACTTAAAATCAGGATTTTTGCAAATTCAGCTTAATCCGTCCGATATACCGAAAACAGCATTTAGTGTGGAGCAAGGGCATTTTGAGTATGTAAGAATGCCCATGGGCTTAAAAAATTCTCCGGCTACATTC
Organism: Asteroscopus sphinx; assembly: GCA_949699075.1. Taxonomy (NCBI): domain Eukaryota; kingdom Metazoa; phylum Arthropoda; class Insecta; order Lepidoptera; family Noctuidae; genus Asteroscopus; species Asteroscopus sphinx. The sequence goes on from OX453021.1 coordinate 14,460,389, forward strand.
CAGCGTGTGATGGACAATGTACTTCGCGGACTGCCAAATTGTACAACCTATATGGATGACATTTTGGTATTTTCAACGTCCTTGCAGGAACATATAGTCAATTTGCGCGCCATATTTGAACGTCTTAGAAATTCAAATTTAAAAATTCAAATGGATAAGTCGGAATTTCTCAAACACGAAACGCCCTATCTCGGTCATATTATTACCACCGACGGTGTGAAGCCAAATCCGGATAAAATTTCAGCCATTTTAAATTATCCGATTCCGAAAACCCCCAAACAAATTAAGGCATTTTTAGGTCTACTTGGTTATTACAGACGTTTTATACCGAATTTTGCACGTATTACTAAACCTTTTACTTCATGTCTTAAAAAAGGTGCCAAAATTAATTTAACTCCAGAGTATTTAGGCTGTTTTGAGCATTGCAAAACTCTCCTTACAAATGATCCTATTCTAATATATCCAGATTTCAGCAAAGAGTTCATTTTAACCACGGACGCCTCAAACGTGGCCTTGGGAGCAATACTTTCTCAGGGTACAATCGGCTCTGACAAACCTATAGCCTACGCGTCAAGAACTCTAAATGACAGCGAAATTAATTACTCCACGATCGAGAAGGAGCTGCTCGCAATAGTCTGGGCCACAAAATATTTCAGGCCTTATCTTTTCGGCAGAGAATTTAAAATAATAACCGACCACAAACCTTTAATCTGGCTTATGAATCTTAAGGAACCGGGTTCACGTCTTACAAGATGGAGGCTGAAGTTAGCAGAATACGATTATACAATTGTTCATAAAAAGGGAAAAATCAACACTAATGCAGATGCTCTCTCGCGTATTCAAATTAACCAAAACGAAACCTTGTCCTTGTTCGTTAATCATTCTGACACAACTTCTACATTAACTGCTGTAGGTAATAGCCCAATACATTCATCATCTACTCTTACAGCCAATTCACCCACAAATCAAGAATTACATCATCCAACTCAAAAATCATCATCCACCCTCTCTGTTCATTCTGTTTTAAATAGAGGATCGCATGACCCCCTACATCAGGTACATACAGCCTCGCCACTTGCCGAAACCGTACACACTAGCTTAGAAAATCCCGTTCTGGAAATTCCTATATCAGACGAACCTCTAAATAAATTTAAGAGGCAGTTAGTTATTAATATAATAAGCGGTAATCCGAGAACTAGACCAACAGTAACCGAACCTTTTCAGTCCATTCAGAAAACTTCTGTAGACATTAACGAAAATGGTTTAGAAGGAAGTATTATAAACGTCATAAAGTCTCACGTTGATCCAAAAATCAGGACCGCGATTCTTGTAAACCCTGTCGAGAAAATGTTAAGTATTATACCGATCTTACAACAAACTTTCGAAAATTCATCCATGAACTTGGTTCTAGTCAAAAATGAAGTACTTAACGTCAATAATGATTCAAACCAATTAGAAACAATAAAAAAATATCATGAAGGCAAGACCAATCATCGCGGAATCACTGAAACCTACCTTTCGCTATCTCAACGTTATTTTTGGCCGAAAATGAAAGCGGATATTACTAAATTTATAAACGAATGTAGTACATGCAGATGCGCGAAATATGACCGTAATCCAATACGCCCGCAGTTTAGAATAGTACCTCCACCAACTAAGCCGTTTGAATTAGCACACGCGGACGTTCTGACTGTTGACCATGACAAATACTTAACTATAATAGACTCATTTTCCAAATACGCATACCGCATATAAAGCATACCTTTTACCCGACTGTACTGCACCCAATATATTAAAAAATCTTTTAAATTACAGTACTCATCACGGTTTTCCTTTAAATCTAACTACAGACCAAGGTACCGAATTTAGTAATCAGATGGTGTCAGAATTTCTCCGTTTGCATAACATACAACACCATATGACTAGTGCATATGCACCGAACGAGAACGGAATCATAGAACGTTTCCACAGTACGCTTTTGGAACACTTACGATTATTTAAAATTCAGTACAGAAGTGAACCCGCCCGAAATCTTATACCGTACGCGCTAATTGCTTATAATAGTGCTATCCACAGTTTAACTAAATGTAGACCATTCGATGTCATTTCTGGACATTTTGATCCTCGAAATCCTATTGACTTAAACATGACGGACCGATATCTTCAAACCTATATTGTAGAACATCGTGGTCGAATGGAAACAGTTTATAAAATTATTCATGATTCTGCATTATCCGATCGCGAAGCTATTATGACGCGACGTAATGCTGATAGGGAACCCGTTTTAGATTGCGAACAAAATCAAGTGATACATGTACGCAATCCAATGGCAAGTAGACAAAAATTAGCACCCCGTTTTATTCAGGACAAAGTAGTTAAAAACTTACCTATACATATATATACCGCAAAAAGTCGTGGGCCGGTCGCAAAATCACGGTTAAAAAGACCACCAAAAAAATGATGTTCTTCGTATCATTGTGAATAATAGGTATCATATCTCAACTTGCCGATGTTACATATAAATTACCACTTTATCACATACGGACAGCGCTCTCGTTAACTACCAAACTAAGCATTTACATTGTGCATAGTTAGATAAGGTTTTATAGCAGTTAGATATATTTAGGCCAATCAGAATTAAAAGAGGTTTGATCAGTCCAATACGCACAATAAGATTATCAAACGTATTTCTGGTAATTTAGACAACGAAATGCTCTGAAATTTGAAAATGCTTATAAATTTTATCAAATTTTGTCATAATTATTTAACAAGCATATAACTTTATATAGAGAAACGACGATACAGCAGGATTAGGTAATCTGCAATATTTAATATTTCCATACATCAGTTAAAATTAGGAAAGCTCTTTCTTATGTCATGAATATCATGACTATTAATGATAACGAGCGAATTGTTCATTACGCTCATCTTGTGCAACTTTTCGTGATATTAACCGAAAATGTACAAGAACTTCTGAGTGAGACTAATAGAATAGAAAACGTTCAAGTTTTTAGTAGAACAAATCAATTCATCATTTCCTACTTTCAGTTAAATATTTTAAAAAGCATTCATAGATCTGACCAAATAGTTGACGTAGCATAGAGATAAGAAATTATTTCTCAGCCTTGTTTCATTTTTTTTTACCGAATCCACAGTTGTATAGTCATAAAGTTTCCTATTATATTTAGCACTGATTAAAATTATTATTATACTCCGAATAAAAATTGCGAAATTATAGTACCAACTGTACCTTATATAGTATCCAATTCTCAGGAATTTATGTACATAGAGGCTGAATGCCCGAAGATCAACTCTTGGCACATATGCGAGCAGAAGATCGTGTACTAACTACCAGATTGCATCAAGACCAAACTGTATTCTAAAACTCATACAATCTCAGGGGATAGATGTAACGTGCAAAACCACGCCTATCTCTCTGACCAAGGAGGCTCTGATTGAATTAGATAACCATCATTACATAATTATACATATTGGCTGAGCAACCATTACAAGACGACTACAGATCTGATTCAAGAATCATCGGTCACACTCTCAATCGGAATGAAATCACTATTATTTTACATACCTACTCATACTATTCGGTACAGGTGCACTGAGCATCATATCTATCATTCGTCGGCGTCGAGTGAAAATTAATACTACTTGAACTAATACCGAGTTCAGAAGAGGAAAGAAGAGCCGCAACTTTTGGCGTCAAGGTCACCAAATAGTTGCTCATCTGGCAGGGGAGGTGTTACGAGGCGAACCAGCAAGCTCAGCACACCATGCCGACAAACGTGACCGATCGTATTTCAACACCGCGCTTCCAACGTCACCTAGCATTGTCGGCGCCTTTTCTATCCTAACATCGGTGGGAACGGACATACATTATAATTAACTATATTCATTTGCATTATCTTAAAATTCTTTACACAATTTGTAAATTGAAGTTATTAAATCATTTAACTAAAAAAAGGATTATTCCTTGAAGAGTTTCCCGACACTTGCCCTCACACATATCTAGCTCTACTACTGGTTATCGAAAGCTTTTAGAGTATTTATTATGAAATAATTATACCGCTTGACTTATTTCATTTAATTAATGATTTCCTTATTCTTCTTAAATATTATTACTTTTTGCCTGACTGCGCGACAGCAAAGACAGGGTTATGTATTTCTTGCTGTTATTCTTTCAATAAAGGGTGACTTTCCCGCAAAGTATTTTTTTAAATTAGATGATCTAGGAATTGAGAATTGAGTCTTATTACAAATAAATAGGTATGAAAAATTAGCCATCCTGTTCCACGAAAATAAAACTGCTAATTTGTTTTGGTGTGGACATATTATTTCAACGTTCAAACAACATAGATCCAAAAATGTAGAACATTATATTACTAGATAAAGAATGGGGTTGAAAATGGCGGCACTTCTATTGTTCCGTATGCCTCTCGCTCACAAAATACCGTACGTGTAAGTGAGAGGCAAATACAAATGCCGCCATTTTCAATTCCATTCTTTATCTGCGCGAGTAGTATTAAATCGTATTCATTCGAGAAACCCCAGTAACTTCGAAGTCAATGTCTCCAATGTTACGATAACCTTTGCTCAAAGCAAAAGAATTCCTGCCAGCTGTTTTAACGGTACATATTCTTGTAGGACGCTACACGTAAATTAAAAACATTTTACATCTCAACATTATTATTGAGAGAAAGTTGATCGTTTACTTCAGAAGCACAAGTAGGTATTAAAGATCGGGCATTTAAAATTAAGTACTGTCCTAATACAATGAAATTATTTTAATTGCAAAATTAGTGTTTGACGTATCTTTTCAAAACATAAATATTATTTCTGATTATGTACCAGTGTCATAAACGTCGAACTAATGCGAGAAGATAAACAGTTACCGAGGGATGCGCGATAAACGACAACGGGCGAAACTAATCAAGAAAAAAATATTGTTATAAAGTTTTGTAATTAAAACAAGTTTTACTTATTTTACTTTTTATTATTTAAATTGGTTTTCCTGACGTTTCGAAAGCTTTGCAGCGTTCATGGTCGCAGGAAGACTAAGATGACAAGCGTCTTTACAGATATTTCTAAAAAGTTATTTTAATCTACCGTACAATTTTTATTAATTAAAATCGTTTCGATGCACGCAGTAATCACTCACAATGTCATTGTCTTTTACAGTGTTGCGTGCTATTTGGGATTTGATTATATTTAGAACTGGATTCCAAACAGATGGTATATAGTCCTCCTTACCGATTTCGGTAACGGCGACCCCAACAAATTATTTCCTAGCATGAGCCCTTATATGGCTCGCTAGACCGAACTTGGTTTTAAATACCCTATCGCAAGAAAAGCAATATAGTTGTCCCGCAGAATTATATGTATATGTATAGGAGGGCTTAGGTCTCTCTTTGCGTATTTGGCGTTTTTGGTCAAGTTTTTAGTTAAAGTGTTTAGTTGTCAAACAGATGGTAGGTAGCTGCCAACCATCTTCTATATTAAAATCAGGATGTTTGTTAATTTCAATAGCCTCACGGAGCATTCTAGGTACATATCGGTTTTCCTTCGCCAGGACTTGTGGTTTATCAAATCGAAGAAAATGGTTGGGTTTGTCCAGGGCATGTTCACACACTGCAGACTTTGTGGAGCGTCTGTTCTTGACGTCAGCTATATGTTCTAAAATGTTCTTTAATTCTAGTGGCTATACTACGCTTTGTTTGCCATATGTATGTATGGTAACCCACAATCACAATCAATCCGTTAGACCCCTGCATCTTGTAAGGGAATGTGACACTTCACCGGTCTGAGGAGTTGGCTGATCTTTCTTTGTGGCTTGAAATAGGTTTTGATAGAAGCACGCTTCAATATATGACCAATTTTTTGTAAAAAATATAATTTTTTGGTTGATTGTGATCAGTATAAGCAATATTTAGACCAAAAGAATAAAATAACCGGAGCGCGTAGAACTAGCGAATGAAGCCAAGGAATACAAAATGGCAAAGGAGTAGGTACCTACCTACTATTCCGCCCACAGTGTTCGCGAGCCGCAATCTGGAGCGTACCTACGTCTAATGCTCTCAAACTAAATTAATAAGATTACGCTCTCGACCGCGGCTCGCGAACACTGGGTGGAATAGTAGGTAGGTACCTACTCCTTTGCCATTTTATATTCCTTTTTCTGGCTTCATTCGCTAGTTCTATATTATTATTTTGGTCTGAGAAGCAATATAGCTAAAACCACAGCGTGTATATGCTATTTTAGTACAGACATGTATGGATAGATGCATAATATTGTTCATGTTAAATATTGTCGAAATATTACACACAAACTCATCTAATCTGTCTAATTCACAGTCAAACAAAGAGTCATTACCTACGTGTCTTTTTTATTATTCTAATTACACGGAAGTCTTACAAAACCATTATTACCTATAACATCTGAATCTAGGGTCACCATCTCAGGCAAGGATCAGAATTTTTGATAGCCTCAACGCAGTCAATTAATATAATCCTGTACTCCTCTTTTTTTAGAGTGGAAATCCTTGTAGATACCCTCCGTAAGCGGTGGGCGGAGGGGTATGTCGGAGTCTAAATGCAGCCAATTAATATAATCCTGTACCCCTCTTTTTTTCAAGTGGAAATCCTTGTAGATACCCTCCATCCGCGGTGGGCGGAGGGGTATGTCGGAGTCTTACCGACTAAAACCACACGGTGGCCATCCTCAGTACAAAATAGAGGAGTTCCGGCAACTCCATTGGACCGCGCCGGTTATATATGTACGCCAGTGCTGCCTTTGGCACGGCCCGGAGAAATGAAACGATTTCCCCAATAGCAGCACGTGACCACCACGTGTTCCTCAGGCACTAAATGCATTTAATGAATGCCTGGAGTCCCCCTACTCTTAGCGCCCACGATCCCAAAGAATCTTGTACATACCCCTAGTAAGAAATAATAAACCAGAGTCATGTTGTCCTATTCACTACAATCGGACTTATGTCATATCATAGACCATAATAAACTGGACGCACAATATCTGCTTATGGTTGTAGTTTTAAAACTGAGGTAGGTACCTAGCCACAACTACTTGAAACACTTGAATAATCCACAATTTCTGAAAAATCTAGCAAATTATCTAAAGTTTGGCAACCCTCCTTAATTTATTCATGTTTTGCTTAGAATCAGAATTCGATTTTTTGTTTGTGATACGTACAATGGTTAGTTATGTAGTCGATATTAAAGTTTTAAGTGCCCTATAAACAGCTAACTAAAGCTATACAAAAAATTTAATATGCAAAAACACTCATTTTAATCAGATAGACCACATAAAACGTATTCCTAATCTAATAAATTCCATTTATTTCTATTGCAACATTATCGTACAGTCGTTTGTTGGTTTTACTGTATACAATTAACAGCTCAGAGCAAAGCTATTAAAGTTACACAATCATGTATGGGCAATGTTAAGGGGTTTTCCTTGTTTAAAGCCTTAGCTCTCCCTGTTCTCACGTCCTAATTATCATATTCAAGTAAGAATAACCACCGTACCTCCAAATACCGTATTACCTAGTAACTGGGTTGCGTGGATATGATGGTAGTCGCTTCGTGTAAAATACTGATGTTCAACCACATATGGTTAGACTGGAAGCCGACACCAATATAATTTAGGAAAAGCCGCGGAGGATTAAGATGTTAAGAGAATAACCACCCTGCTGGTCTCGTCCCTTAAAGAATGGTGGCCATGAGAGGGCGAGCGTAACGTTGGAAGACCGATGGCAAGATGAGTTGATGCCGTGGTCCATTTTGTCGGAAAAACTTGGAGAAGACTAACAACATTATGCAAAACCGGAAAAAATGGCGTAAATGGGAGGAGGCTTATACCCACCCCGGCAGTGGGTTGATAAAAGCTGCGAATAAGATGATAATGCCATCATTAAAGAACACAGGATAACAGGAGATAACAGGAAGCATAAGGAACTGGACCACTCCAGTTCCTTGTGCTTCCTGTTATTGAGTGAAGATGTTTGTTATCCCGATTTATCCCGAGAATTTCTAAACAAAATGGATCGACTACTCAACAAAACTGAATTCGTTTAATTCACGCTCTTATATTCTATTTTAAACAATTCACGTGCTCCGGAATATTATAAAAAATGCAATTGTGATGTTTTGAGCAGCTCTCACACTCGTATTTTCATCAGTATATCGTGGTATTTATCAGTAATATATTGGTGCTGGTGAAAATTTGAAAAACCGGGGTGACCAACATAGCTTGTAGGGTCAGTAAGCTGAAGTAGCAGTAGGCTGGCCTTGCCTGTCGAAGGACCGACGGCGGCTGGAGCAGACGAGTCCTTGAGTGGAGACCGCGAATCGGCAAACGAAGCGTAGGGCGCCCCCCCGCCAGGTGGACCGACGACCTGAAGAAGGTGGCTGGGGGGTACTGGATGCGGAAGGCAAAGGACCGAGTGTAGTGGCGCAACTTGGGAGAGGCTTATATCGCCTTTATTATACGATATATATTTCTTATACTTATTTAAGTAAATGCCATGTACTTTATAATATTATATTTAAGTATATTATGTACGTTTTTTTACACCGTAACTACCCACGACCGGTTCGCATTCTTCTAGTTCATCCAAAGGTTGTCTGGAAGAGATTGACTTGTGCGATAAGGCCGCCCATTGTACTTACATAATCTATCTGTAAACTACTACTACTGTCTTTGTTTTCTTTTGGTGTATTTACAGTAAAGAATATAATAAATAAATATATCCAGCAGTAGACTGCGATGAGTTGACTTTGATTGATAGAAAATTTACATCAAGAAATTCCTTCCCACTATTTTGCTGTGCTCCTATTTAACCCAAAGGTTGAGTAGTAGAGAATGCAATATGGAGTTTAGTCCGCCTTTTATCATTCTATTTTACATTGATTGAAGTGAAGTTTAAATAAATAATAACTATAATTATCTTAGGTGTAGTTATAGTTACTATGATAATTTATGATCATCTTCCGCCAATGAAGTCTAGCCTAATTATCTTCACACAGCACTGAGTCATCAACCAGTCGGTTTGTTTCAACAAACCCACAGTCTTGCAAAAAGCTGGGCTTACCACAAGTTTTCTCTTTCGTCGGAATTACTGACACGATTGAACGTGACGCGGTTACGAATATCATTCATAAGGAAAAACTATGGTATCATCATAATATTCATAATATATCACAAAAAGATTAGCTCTAAGTAACGTATCAATAACAGATCATAATTAATGATTCATTGATATTGAACCGCCCATTCGCTATTAAGTGGTTCTAATTTGATCAATTTTGAAGATTGACAGGCATAAGGGATTGTATTTTTTGTATTTGATCCTTTACTAAACTGATTATCTTGTCTTAAATTAGCATTGTGATATTAAATTGATATTTGATACTGCAGTGACGATATTTTAATCGTGGAAGCCTAGGTGTCATCCAGGAGGCCAATTCAAAAAAAAAAACTTGCCAGATTCGAAATCTGTCAAAAGCCTCGATTTCGATGTGGTTCGATTGAGATTTGTTAATATTTTCTTTAGAAAAATCGGCGTCAAAGCATTCTGTACTTAGGTGTTTGAGTAAATGAGAGAACTTTATGCGTGAATGTTTCATTTTAACATAGGTACTAAAAAAAGGTAATTTTATCATTCATTACACTTTTAATATTCCTTCCTACCTGTGTACACAAATAAACATTTTGATTTGATTTGATTTTTTTCCTTTTTATTGCATTTAAATTATACAGTTATTAATTTGTTAAATTGCAATGGGGTACATGTACATACAGTCACAACACGCGAAAGTTGAGCCACTTGCTAATCATCTTTCATATATCCGACTATGTCCGATTTGCCAACACGGCCGAATTAAGAATGTTAACAAATGGCTCAACACACCCGTGTTGTGTTGTGATGGTACCTACACTTTCTGAGATTTACAGTGCAATCAACCTGTTTTCGTTATGAAACAGATATCAGGGTAACCGTTTCTTAGATTGATCCTTGTTATCTATCGATATGTTTATTCCAAAATGATTCAAATTCTTTAAAGGTCAAAGTCTTAGCCCTACATTTTGGCATTATGTTTTTTGTTGTGGTAATTTTAAGCGCAAAATACCGCTTTTAAACTCAAAATCTCAAAGGTCTTTGGAATGTTGTCATTTGAGAATATCAATGCGAAATAGGAAAATTTTAATAAAATTTTTGCGTTTTTCGTAAATTTGTTTGTTGAAGACTTTGTACGAGTTCAGTGGATGCAGATCAACTATTCCGTTCTTAAGACCGGTATCATAAAACACGTGCTAGTGTTTTTTGAACTCTATAACTGGTTTCATGACGTCACAAATAAAATCCCCGGTGCTTTTGCCGATTTTGGAAGATAAGAGACGCCAACAAAATTTATTAACGTGAAAAATTAAATTAAATTAATTATTATAAGTTGTTTTAAACATTTTCTTTTTGACATAATAAATATAATAATTTTATTCTACTGATATTTCGCTTTTCTCGCAGATTTTATTGTGTTTTTTGAAAAAAAGAAGCTCTGCCGAATTGCGTAACTCACTCGTTATCGCAATCATCTGGATTTCAATATTCATTGCTCCGTGTGTTTTGCCAATCTTATTGCCGTGTTATCGGCAACTACGTACCACGCAATCAATATTGCTTTAATTTCAAAACGAAAGCTAATGTCAAAGTTAATACATTACACAATTGCCCCACTGGTATTAGAAAAATGCAAAGTCCAATTTCCAATCGCAAGCAAATAATGACAGAAACAGCTATTAGACAATACTAATAGCTGTTTCGCGCGATTTTATCTGCATAAAACGTTATGGGATACATTTATCAAACATTTTTCCAAATGGGAACCTCAAAAACAAACATGCCAAATTACAAAACTATGTATGTGTATTTTTTGTATTTCTTGATATACCTTATTCGTAATGCCCGCTCTACATTCGCGGCCGCGATCCCTCATAAACGCTGTACACCATGTTTTTATATTAAACCAAATATTTTTATGATTGTACTGAAAGCTCAGAACAATGGACATTGTTTTCGCGGGTTCGCAGCCCTGAAAGTGATAGAAAAAAAAACAAAAAGGTTTTATACATACGTGTTATTGAAATAACTGAAAACTTTCGCGATTTCAGGGTTCGTCCCATAGTAAAAGTTGTTCATACTGATAAGCACAATGACCCTTTAAGAGGTTTTCAGTTATTTCAATAAAACGTTGTATACCTACTGCCCCATCGGTCATCCGTTCTGCAAGCAATGTGCCCCGCCCACTGCCACGTAAGTTTGGCAATTCTTCGGGCTGTGTTGGTATGTCTGGGCTATGCCATAACACTACAATGTCTACAATCGTTTCTAAATACGTAAAAAACGTTATTCATGCCCCGCGCGGCCGTTGACCCCGTGATCAGCTGGCTGTAGTTGAAATGATGAGTTCTGAGAATCATATTTTATAAATACCTAAGTAATCTGTGGAAAATGTTGTGGGTAGTATATTTGTTAAGATTACTGTTAAGAAATTATTGTATATGTTCTAATGCTACTGTTTGTTTTCTATGTAATAAATAAATAAATAAAGGGATATCGATATCCATCACGTCTGTGAAGTTTCGCCAACTAATTGATTTAACCTTATAGATTAACATTTGACACCTTGAAACCTTAATAACTTTATCCCTGTCTCAGAAGCAGGATAAATCAATTGATACAACGATGACATTAAAAAAATACTAATACTTACAAAAAAGCTAATTGCAAATCTCACAGAGATTTTATCTGACATTTCAATGGGCCTTTTTTTATTGCACTTAAGTGCATCACCATACATCATTGTAAGCCCAGATTAGATATAATCCTACCTAAGGGCATTAGCCAGAATGTGGTTTATCCAGAAAATTAGATCATGCTGACATTAAAAGTGTAGACTTGTAATAATGACGACACAATTGGTGCAAAGGCTTAGCGCTGGGATGCTGTGCAGCATTATGGTCTTAAGCCACTGAGGTAATATGTACTACGTACTAGAGTAGACATAACGAACAAAAAAACCCGACTTCAAAAACGTCGTGAATCTTCAGACGATGATAATGATAATGCAGAGTGATAGCATTATTATTTTGCGGAATATGCCTCGAAAAGTCGACACTCAAGTGTTTTTTTTGTCATGGATGCCGATGGCTGTCACTGCTGTGCACTAATTAAGCCTATATTACTATTGGCTTGCTTACGCACGTAGATACCTTTTCATCCGTTAATAGCAACATTGGAGACATTACCATTTTTTATTGATTGAAAATCAAGGGGGGGGGGGATTAAAAATTTGTTAAAAAATACTAACTACTTTATCAATAAAATTTTAGTAGGAAATAAAATTTACAGTCTATCTAAAATAACACTAATTTCACAAGTCGTTAAAGCCATATTGCTAATAGTAATATCAATTTACTAGAAATAGAAATAATCAATTTATAAGAAATAATCTTTTCAGTTCTCATACTCGGAAAGTAGTGTTTGTTTGATCCGAGTAGCGGGTGGAAAACGCTGATTCCCTCCCTAGTTCGGGAAAGACTCATAGTAATTTGTTTTCCTCCCGATGGCGGGAATGAATTTTAAAAATAGAACAGATAGTCGGAAGAAAAATATCGAAAAAAAATGCCGCGGTCTTGTGAGTTTATAAACAGCCAGTGTGAATTAAAAAAAACACCTATAAGCGGGACGGCCCGGCGCCGGTGGTGACGCGGGGTGTTCCATAATTAAAATTTAAGAAAGACTATACAATTTGCCGAGATACTAACTTTGTCTGTACCGAAATTCAAAATCTCAGTTTTATAGACTAATATTTGATTAAAAATGAGTTCAAGCGATTCCGAAATGTTGACCCCAGATTCGGTTAAAGACGAGGCAAAAACAGTAATCGAAAATCTTTTGCCAGAAATTTCAAAGTAACGATACTTAAATACATACAATGATTTTATGAAGTAGCTAACATACAAGAAAATATGCATTTTAGAAAAACTACTATTTATTACTTTCCTTCTTCGTGTCAGTGGTACGACTGATCTTTTGTCCGCTCGGGCTATACTCGGGCTATCCCGAGTAAACCACTCTACTTTTCATTTCGAATATAAGGATAACGCCGTAGATGTTGCAAAATTTTGGGCTTGCCAAGTGGAATCAATTTCCATACGAGGTATTTAGACTCTATAGTCTTTGACTCTTGTATAACAATCTACTATTAAACAGCCAGTGTGAATTTTAAAAAAAACCAGCTATTAAGCGGGACGGCCTGGCGCCGCCGGTGGTGACGTGGTGTGTTCCATGTTTTAAATTTAAAAAAGACTACATAATTTAAAAAGCAAGCAAGTTAAAATAACGCTTTTTAAAGCTTATTGTCAGGTCTTCTACACGTGCAGCCTGTGGACCAATTATACTCAGCGTACTATCAGCGCCCTGCGGGTCCAATATAATAACGGTTTCAGGATGTTGATGGGGCTGCCCCGTTTCTGCAGTGCATCCGGTATGTTCACGCAGGCACACGTCTATGGCTTCCATGCCATCGTCCGGCAGAAATCGGCCTCGATGCTCTGCAGACTGCGGGCCAGCTCCAACTCCATCCTGAAGACCATAGCAGGGAGGTACGAGTCTCCTTTAATAAATGCTGTAATCCAGAGATGCATTACGGGCAATGATCTGGTTACAAAATATTAGTAGTATTAAGCTTTACTAACCATAGTTATAATGTCTTTCTTTGATTTACTAACCTATTATGGATGATAACTTATCTGAAATAAAGTTTAATTTTTATTATTATTATTATTTGCCGGGATATTAACTCGTACATACATACAATGATTTTATGAAGTGGCGAATATCCAATAAAATATGTATTTTAGAAAAACTACAATTTATTACTTTCCTTATATTCGAAATGAAAAGTAGAGTGTTTAACGCGGGTGAATGTTATCAATTCCTACTCGGGCGTCTAAATACCTCGTATGGGAATTGATTCCTTTCGACCCTTGTGTAACAATCTAAATCTACTATTAATTTTATTTCACACCAAACCCACAATCCATACGAGAAATGACACTAAAATAAACTGTGCTATAAAAGATCCCCGATCTCTATTATAGTACAGAAAAGTCCATTAATTAAGTCGTGGTGGCTTTTATGTAAGTATTTTGTGATAAAAGCGACACAAAATCACTGTTAAAACCTTGAAAAGACTTACACGACATTATTATAGTACAAGTATGAAATTGTGATGTATGGAGCTACAATACCAAAAACCCCAATGTGAAATGTTTCCCGAAAGGGAAACATCAGGCGTGATAATGTGTATGTAATATGGAGCTACAATAACTTGGCTATGTCACAAAATTGCGATGTAATTGCGCCAAAACCTGCCTGGGTAAACGTTTACATCATTGTTATAGGACATATTTGATACACTAAATAGTGTGACCGAAAACGTTCTCTCGATTACTATAGTACACATTTTTGCTGGTTGGGTAGGTCTAGATTTTTATTCACTTTAGTAATGTTGGCCAAACTTTGCAATTGTGTGGTCTACATTTTAATCTATAATAATCCCAGAGGTCCACCGGTCACTTACAAAAACTGTTGGTACCGATAATGGAAAATTTTCGTAATGTTTGATTAATTTTCTTTTGCGGGCTACCAAAAACGTCTACGCGGTCGACTGATAGGATACTTAAAAACATAACATTACCAGCCCATTACTGTCCCACTGCTGGGCATGGGCTTCTTCTCTGTATGAGAAGGCTAAGGCCTTAGTCCACCACGCTGGCCTCGTGCGGGTTGGCGGACTGCACACACCATTGAGAACTGTATGGAGCACTCTCTGGTGTGCAGGTTTCCTCACGATGATTTCCTTCACCGTTAAAGCAAGTGATAATCGAATATAAATCCGCACATGAAAACCCACGGGTTTTGTATAAATACAGTTTAACTGTCCGTTATTAAAATGATATTTGACTCCATGAAAACATCCATAATTTTCTGAGAAAACTTCATGTATATCTGGCGACCCTGGATACTACTGGAGTGTACATGTATAGTATTCACATTCACTTATTACATTTTCTATTAATACAGGTATTTAGGCTAGGTAGATGGATCGCTCGCTGTGACCTTTATGTCAGTTAGCTCTTTAGGTTATGCGGGCGAATGTGTACCTACAATTATTATTAGGACAAACACAAAATTACCTATGTTGTGATAAAATGTAGCTATCATAGTATGGACATGTGATGAGGAGAGGAATAATGAAGAGCACGTTACGAGGAAAGTTTCAAGTATGAATGTGGATGGCTATAAGAGGCAGACCGAAGAAAACATGGATTGTGTGAAAGATGATATTATAGTACATTAAATACAAGTGAGCTAAGTTGATTATAATACTCGAGGCTGGATTGCAGCCCGAGCCGAAGGCGAGGGCGTAATGGAGCCGAGAGTATAATAGTCAATGCTCACGCGTGTCATACGACGTTTTTCAACACACTTGCGAGGAAAAAAACATGAATTACACATTTTAGACAAATATTGAATTTGTGAAAAATTATAAAAATGGCGCGCGGACCGCGCGGTATATACGGCTATGCGCGCGCAGGTGGTCGAAGGAAACCGCCATACAGCCTAATATAAAAATATTATAAATTTTATTTTTTATTTTTAATACAAATTAATATTAATTTGTTGACAAAAATTAATAATTTGATGAAATGAAATGTTTATATAGCATATTGAAATTAATACAGTTGATTTATTCCCAAATATATTTAATTTAGTTCAGGCATAAAAACTCTTTGCTGCGATTTAAAAATAAACTGTAAAGTAAAAAGCACTAGTGCAATAATATAATGAAAAAAGCACGCGTGCGTTATAAGCCACATTATGAACATAAAAGCGATGCAATAAGAGCCACTTTACGAGCAAGTGTGTTGAAAATAGAATTTAAAGGAAGTGAACCCTGAGCTGACAGCTGATGGAGATTGGAGATGTATGGAAGAAAAATACTTGTTGTGCCGACCCTATAAATAAACTGGGATAAGGGCAGGAGGATGATGATGATTTTATGATAAAAGGTGGCGTTATAACAATTGCGAGAAAATTATTTATTGGTGGTAAACTACCTCTGTCTACAAACAAACTTTGTCTAAAACTATAAAAAGTATGACATGATCACTGTGAGTACCGTGTGGTGCCGGACACAAAGAATAGCACCATCCCATCTCTTCTCGTGGGTGTCGTTAAAGGCAGGCGCGTGCATTGCATATAGGCAATTAGGCAATACCTAGTGCCTTCCTCATTCAAATTCAATAGTGGTGTAAATTATTATCCTTTTTTCAGAGTACGATGATTATTTATCTTAAAATAGACCTATTAATGCTAAATTAATAGTCGCAAGGTCTTTGCATCTGCTGGGTCTTTAAAAAGACTCCGCAATTTCTTACCGACTACCACCAAGACTGCGCTTGCACAATCTCTCCTTCTTCCCATCCTTGATTATGCTGATGTCAGCTATCTCGATCTTACAGAAGACCAACTTAATAAACTTGAGCGGCTTCAAAATTTCTGCATTAGGTTCATATTTGGTTTGCGCAAATATGACCATGTTTCTGATTTCCGCGTTAAGCTCAAGTGGTTACCTATTCGCCTTCGCCGGAATGCTCATATTCTTTATCTTCTTTATAACGTGCTTTTCTCTCCTTCTACTCCCCTTTACCTGAAGAAACGTTTGGAATTCCTCTGCAACATTCACACGCTATTCCTTAGGTCATCAAATAATTTAAGACTGAAAATGTCAATACATTCCACAACATTTTTTGACAAATCCTTTACGGTTCAGGCTGCTCGTTTGTGGAATGCATTGCCAGTGCCTATTAGAAGAGCGCAATCGCTGCCAGTGTTTAAGAGGCTTGTGAAGGAGCATTATTTGTCGCTATGAACATGTTTCTTCTCCTGTATTTGGTCGTTTTTAATTACTTTACCGTTGCTTATTATTTATATGTATATATGCATATAGTATTTATGTATTAGGATTTATAGAATATATTTTTGTTGTTATTTTATAGTAGTAGTATAGTATTTTATTTTATTACTAAATTATGTATCGAAATTGCACATCTGACAACCCCATTTTCTGTCCAGTTCATTCTTGTCCATCCTAAGGTTGCCTGGAAGAAATCGCTGATCGCGATAAGGCCGCCATTTGTACAATAGTTTAAATGCATATACAATGTAATGTTTTTTATGGTGTACAATAAAGCATATATAAATAAATTAATCTTCATACATAAAAAAATCAATAACTTATACCACAATTAAATTCAAGTGAAGTAGGCCAATGCACGCCACTGGTTAAAGGTGACTAAGGGGTTCACCAGAGGATGGGCAGAAGCGTTCTATGAGTATTTATTCAACCAACTGCGATCGTCAACCCGCCTGCCAAGCGTGGCTATTATGGCATATCCCTCCCTTTTGGGGGAGGCCTACGGCTGAAACAGCCGAAAGTCGTCCAATGCTGGACGTTGATGATGATCACTGTGAGGCACCTTACTAAATATACTTACCTACATGTTATGTGGTGGCTAGTGGCCGCAGTTTTACTATGTATATGGTTAAACTGTGTAGTGGCTATGCATGAAGCGTATTCACTAGTATTCAGGCGTAATTATCACAGGTAAAATGTTTTTTACTACTAACTAACGACATAAAACTAACAACAGAAGGATGTCGTATTATTTTATTAATTCAAAATCGAATAACAAATCAACTGTTCATGTTTATAATTCTGTAGGTAATTACGAACCTTTGAATAATTGACTAATGCTTTTCCAATTTGATTAAAAAAAAAAAAAGATTTCAAAACTACCTATCTAGCTACTAACTTATCATTAATCATAATTAATAATAAGTTAGAAATAAAGGACATCCGTCGGAAACTTAAATTGATAAAAGAAACGACGATTTAACACATTTAGGTACCTATACCTATATAAATAAAAAGAAAGTGTACTCATTGCAAAACACAACCAGTTCCTCCATTCATAATAGTCTGGTTTTATGCAGGTCGTGCGTGTAGCCTTGACAGCTGCATCAGTGGTGGCGCCGCGCCGCTAAAAGCATAAGAGCCCCTATACACTAGCGTTTCTCCACCAGCGTAAGCGTTCGATAAACGTATGCGCAGCGCAGACGCCGCGCGCCGCCCACTGCGACAACGCCACGCACAGTCGCACACGTCTCGTTGTCGCGCTAGGGTCACGTAGGTGTCGCATGATCGCGGTATCGTTTTGGTATTATCATTTCAAGCGCAGCTTACAAATGAAAACGCGACGTATGCATCGCGTTTTCTGCGCTTCGCATAAATAATAAAAATAAATAAATAATTTATTTTGAACCAAAACATTTTTACATTAGAACCACCGTAACAGTTTGTCGGCAGGATTAGCGCTCGTTTTACATTTCGTTCTTATTGCTAATGTTTCTCAGTAACTAATTTAAAGTGAGATGGTACTACGCGCATAATTGCTATCATCGTGCTATTCGTTCTCGTCACTTTCACAGCATACGTTTATCAAACGCCCACGCCGTAGAAACGCCAGTGTGTAGGGGCTCTAAAAGACGATCAGATTTGGTTCGGTCCAGACCACGGATTCAGTGTCGTAGCTAAGGTCACGAGCGCCCAGGGCAAGATTTGAGTTTTGCTCCCCCCCAAACTTATTTTGTAAGAAGAGAAAAACGTTAACTCATGTTTTAATTTTGGGTAGTTTCTGCGTGAGCCGGTGCCCAAGCGGCCTGCAAGCTGCGGGTCTGTGAGAACCTCTTGAAGTTTGCGGCCCTGGCAATTGCACCGCGGCCAGCCCCTCACTGCACGGATTGAGACTTCTTTTTTTTACCAAATCCAGTAGTTTAAAGAATGATGATTTCGACGACCTCTGTGGTCTGGTGGTTCGAGTGTCGGACTGCTGTTCACGAGGACGTGGGTTCGATTCCCACAGGACACAAACATTTGTGTGATGTGACATGAGTGTTTGTGTTGGTCTGGGTGTTTCTTATACATTATAAGTATGTATTTAAAAAAAAAAAAGTATATAAGTATCATATCCATTGTCTAGTAGTTCTAGTACCCATATTACAAGCTCTGCTTAGTTTGGGACTAGATGGTGCTGTGTAAAAATGTCCCAAAAATAAATAAATAAATAAATATCTTTGGGACATTTTTACACAGCACCATCTAGTCGCAAACTAAGCAGAGCTTGTGGTATGGGTACTAGACAATGGATATAATACGTATATACATTTTTTTTTGTAAATACATACTTATAATACATAAGCAACACACCCAGACCAACACAAACACTTATGTTCATCACACAAATATTTGTGTCCTGTGGGAATCGAACCCACGACCTCGTTATCAGCAGTCCGACACTCGAACCACTAGACCACAGAGGTATATTTATTATTATTTGTTAATGCTGACATTATGAATGAGTTTAGTTCGATAGAAGACCAAATTCGTTGGTCTGGACCAAACCAAATCTGAACGTCTATTAACGCTTTAATTCTGAACGGGAGCTGGGTTGCTTTGGCAACATATAACGTAACATCCTCAATTATCGACACTTTAAGGGACGATCAAAAGTATATTTTAAATATTTGGTTTCGTGATTATTTTTACGTAGGTACTTGTTGTACACTATGTAACAGTTCAATGTTTATTAGATCATGTTTAACCGTATACAAAATTATAATTTTGCTCTTATTTTCTGAAGTTGGTTGTTTTTTGTCGAACAATGGGGCACTGTCGGTAACTGGGGCTTTTACTATATTCTTCTTTAGAAAATACATGATATGATAATGTATCTTTTATCCACCAATAGCCTGTAAGACACAAAAGGAAAAAAAAATTCTGAAGCAGCTTCCATAATTTTCACCAGGTAATGAAACTCCTCGTAAAAATTCAACTAGAGTAATGATTTTAATAGGTCATTCATTAAACAATGGTCTCTATAATTATTTTATTATTTTATAACGCATTTAGGTATATGCATGCGATGTCTCCAAAGTTATGATCATCATATAAATAGTTAAAATCATTTTATATACTTAATTTTACTTTTACGCAGGCGCAGTTCTTACCGCAGGTAAGCGCCTGCAGTCGATTTGAGAGCCGTATTCTCTCTACGAAAGTTGCCTTGTTGTTGGCGAATTATACAAATTAACAATAAGTTTTAATAATGTTTTTTCTTAATATTTATTAGGTTTACTTTTAAGTATTTATACTTCAGTCGTAATTTAAAACCTGTTATAATAATAAAGGTTTTTTTAAAGAGCTGCAAAGTTGCTTCTTATTCCCCTTTTGTACCAAATTTACGTTTTAGTGCAGGTTAACTTATACTGGAATTTAGATTAATTGATTAGATTGTAACGTATTCGATTCTACATGATGAAATAAATGTCACTGGCTAGTACTTGATGTTGAATAAATAAATACGGATAGGCATTTTTAGAAAAAGTTCCTGTTATATTTTATGTTGCTTTCAGTTGCGCTTACGCGTTTAACTCATTACTAGGTTCTTAATAAAAAGATCGACGTTAAATCAGTAAATTACCACAATTAGTACGAGCTTTTTTACAAGCTTTTATTTAACGTATGTAGTATGTATTAGTATGTTTGGGACAAATAACGCAAGTAACTTTTGAACCAGTTCCCATCATCAGAATTTTGTTGACTGAAATTTTGTACACAATGTGTAAGTAAACCCGATGAAAATACAGTGTTATTATACTGACAGCGAACTGATCTAATATTGGAGACGGGAGATAGACAAAGGAAGTCCTTAAGGACCGATCTGGTCGCCAAACTCCAAAAAAGTACATTGTTTCTTTCCATTTTTCGTCATAATTTCTTGAAGTAGGGAGAATGGAAAAAAATATATTGTGGAGTTGAGTAGTTTATGTATTCATTTTGATCGATACACGATTTAAATAACTTCGCTTGATAGAAAAAAAACCAAACTTAGCCAATTTTTGACACTTTGAATTCATTTTATGACGAAAATTTATATAGAACATGATTTTGAAACTTACACGATATATATTATCGCAAGCGATGTAATCCATTTCAGAAAATATATAATTACATTAATTTAATGTTTTACATAACTAATTGTTATCACGGGCTGGCGCGCCTCAGTGCTCCAGCGCCCCACTGCGCCCCGCAGTCCAGCCCGAGACGTTTCGTGCAGGGACAGGGCCTTAATAATGAATAACAGCGTATAAATTGATGGTATTTGGGCTCATTTTAATCAGCTTACATGCAGTACCTACCTTTTACAAATGATAATACGCAGTCGGAGGCTACGTAGGTATGTTGTTGGTCAGTTTGTGAATAACATGGTTCAAAGGTAGCCTCCGACTGCGTGTTTTGATTAAATATTTACACATATAACTACACATGTATGTATACGTCTTGTTTACACCTTTCAGTTTTTTACACGCTGTCGGGTTTATTGGTTTTATTATAATTTAATAGTATAAGCGTCCGTATAGGGCAAAGGCATCCCTTCTCTTTTGCCTCGTATTCCTGTTTTTCCGAGATAGGAGTCTAGTTCATCTCGCCATCTCAACGACGTCCACTATTAGCTCATTTTATTACATACCTAATGCTGATTTCGATTTGTGTTATTTGTATGTGCACACAGAAATAACATTGTTGTGACCGGTGCGTATGAAGAGCTTTACTCATTCGCGCGCCGTGTCTCAACCGCATAGCAATATTGCGACGATCTACATAGAACAATAGCAAGTACATAGACACAGCTACAAATGCAGCCGCTATTAGCAATTGCAATAATACTGTTGTAGCCAGTTCCTTCACGCATAATTTTCCGGTATCAAGATTTACGCGGAGCCACTACTGCCAGCCACACCCCTTCGGAAAGTTAAACAAAGTTATGTAACACTTGTAAAGTTGCGACTAAATACAACTCTATACAGTAGTTCAAGGAAACATAATGTGTAGCAGATTGGTATCTTACAGACAACGACCATATAGCCCATAGACGCCTCATAACGGGTGACCGATGTCTGCAACACATATATGAAATATCACTAATGTAGGTCGCCACTATTCGCTACTTGAAATCTTCAAATCAGTTACATGAGTCGTCAAATCTGCCGCGTTAGTGAATACCCGTTAGCCGCCTTGATAGGGCTAATCGCATTGCAGTACCCCGCCTCAGCTAGTGGCAGAATTTATTGTACGCATTATATGCAACATTAGGCGGCTGTATAGTCGTTGTTTACAGATAATCTTGGATAATCTGGTGACGGCGGAAAGACATGTCAAGCTTGTCATTCTATGCTTGTCATATTACGCAAAACAATTGAGTAATCGTCTAAGCAACAACCCAAGTAAGGCAACTTGCAGACCTGAAAGTGCTCCGTAAAATTCTTGATGGTGTATAGGCCGCCAACCCGTAGAAGGCAAGCTTGTGCACGCGGGGCCGGATCTAGGGGGAGCAGGCACTACGGGTGGCAAAGAAGACTGCGGGATGGCCAGCCACCAGCCAGTCTCGCTGTCTGTACTATGCTGGACCCAGTTTCTGGACAGCAGATAGGTATAGCCTAACAAAGCAATTAGTATCCGGGGTCGTCAGATATAGATAAAGATTTCTCAGGAAATTATTATAGAACTCTTCTGAGATTGAGAATTAAGTAAGGTTTGCTGGTAGAAAACTCAATTATGAAATGTAATTTCAAAACTATTATGTATTGTTGTGATTTTCTTGTGTGCAATAAAGAATAAGAATAAGTAATAAAACAAAGTTTAACCGGATTAAATCGCGTATATTATTTAAACCAACAAATCACGTATATTATTTTTTGTTCAGGAAAACCAATTTATAATGTGTAGTGGTCGCGAAAACCTAAGAAATTAAGAATAAGTAGTTTTATTTTCTTAGTTGTTAAGAAAATTAAGAACACTATGTTCGATCTGTTATATTTCACGTTATTGATATATTTCTCTGTATTTTGAGGAAAATACTGGAGGGCTGTAGCAGTGATAGCCTAGTGTTTGAACGCTTGCCTTCCATGCAGGAGGGTGTGAGTTCGATCCCGGCCCGCACCTCTGACTTTTCGAATTCATGTGCGGATTTATATTCGATTATAACTTGCTGTAATCGTGAAGGAAAACATCGTGAGGAAACCTGCAGACCAGAGAGTGCTCCATACAGTTCTCAATGGTGTGTGTAGTCCGCCAACCAGCACCTAGCCAGCGTGGTAGACTAAGACCTTAGCCTTCTCGTACCGAGAAGAGGCCCGTGCCCAGCAGTGGGACAGTAATGGGCTGGTTATGTATGTATATTATGTACTGGAGGGCAAGATAGATGGCAAAAGGAGCAGGGGAAGAAGGAAATTAACCTGGATTGATAACATCAAGGGCTGATTGACTAACATCAATGACGCTGCCAGTCTATGCAGACTAGAACAAGATAGAAACGAGTTCCGTGCGGTCCGACATCCGATGAGGATATGGCACAGGCAGAAGAAGAGTTCGTCTCGATATTTTTGATGCTGACTGTACATCTTGACATTACCTTAGCCCTATACTTTTTCGTAAGCCGCACGGCGATATTATGTATCTGCTCTACTTAATATTACCGGATCGATCCAATAAAACAAGATCCGTTTGATCTCATTTGGTATGCATAACATTATTATTAGAAAAGGTGTAACTTAGCTTGTATTACAAAGTATACCGATATCCAATATCTAGTTCTCTGTACGAAACCAATAGGTTCAGCCTTGACTTCGGGATTCTTTATAAAGGTGGCCATACACGCAAGGGTTTGACTGTAGCAGGCGCGTGCATTGCATATAGGCAATTAGGCAATACCTAGTGCCTTCCTCATTCAAATTCAATAGTGGTGTAAATTATTATCCTTTTTTCAGAGTACGATGATTATTAATCTTAAAATAGACCTATTAATGCTAAATTAATCTTCATACATAAAAAAATCAATAACTTATACCACAATTAAATTCAAGTGAAGTAGGCCAATGCACGCCACTGGACTGTAGGTACTACAGTTGAACTGTGCAGGCAAACAGTAGAGTGTATGTGATAAAACTCTATAGTTATTCCTACATGCTCCGGTTTACTCGTACCCTTGAGTCTATGGCCACCTTAAGACACTGCGTTTGTGTAGATACAAACTGCATTCAGATAAAACACTGTTCGGCTACTTGTTGTAATACTTTTTAGGGTTCTGTACCCAAAGGATGCCTTAATAGGCATCTTTTGAGAGGCGTCCAATCTGAATTTGAGTCTAGCTGTCATCTTAGTTTTCTAGCGAATTTCTCGGATTTGGTTCGGTTCCAGTTAACAAGCGGTTTTATTATATTGAAACTTATGGGGATTTATAAATACTGTAGAAATTACACTGCTGGTCATAGGCCTCTCCCAAGTTGCGCCACAACACTCGGTCCTCTGCCTTCTGCATCCAGTCCCCCCAGCTACCTACTTCAGGTCGTCAGTCCACCTTGCTGGGGGCACCCCAAGCTGCGTTTGTCAATTCGCGGGCTCGACTCAAGGACTCGTCTGCTCCAACGGCTATCGGTCCTTCGACAGACATAGCCAACCCAACTTACTGATTTTACAAGCTATGTCGGTCACTCCAGGTCACTCCGGTTCATCTCATCATCATATCAATCGGTAAACGTCTCACTGAGCTTCCTTATTACCGCCATAATGAGCTTTCAACCCATTTAATTTATTAATATTTATTAATTATGCTTAAAGCACCTCAATAGCCAAATAATTACCAAGTTCGACCGATGGATCGATGATCTCTGTTTCTTGTTGTTTACAGACAAGAGGACCCTGCCGGTCATCTTCTTGACTCTTTTCCCTTATACTCAGCTTACACGAGCTTAGTAACTTGTCACTTACACTAACAGTGTGTAAACGGCGGAATTTGTGATTAGTGTTAGTGAAAACGCAATTGCCAGTGCTTAGTGCACCACGCTGGCCTACTGTGGGTTGGCGGACTACACAATCTACACATGCCATCAAGACCCATATGAAGCACTCTCAGATGTGCAGTCTTGTTCTGTGTTTACAATACTCACAGACAGATTTTGGAATGCGGCCACGCCATTCGGACTGTTGGATGCATCGTCAGTGGCTCCCTTTACACGCAAGGTATTAGTTTAAGTAACAAGTACTAAGCATTAGTTACTAAGCTTGTGTAAGTTTAGCAATAGTCACGTGTATGGATTTTAACTCACAAACCAAAGATAAAATAATTTAAGCTCCACTCTACATTTCAATTTAATACAGTTATTTATTAACATTTTCACTTTTCTATGGCACTCCCGTTCTTGACGTAATGCTTTCGTTAACTTGTTTGTTACCACGTAATAGAATCAGATTTCCTTGTTCCCGAATGTATTTATGGTGCGTCATGTCAGGTCCATTTATGGTATACAAAAATTTCAAATCTGTTTTATCCAATTTCCCACTGAAAAAGCACGGAACGTAAGTTATTTTGACGGTTTTTACGTGTAGGTCTCTATACGAAAAAACTCCTCTCGTCTTGAGCAAAGAGTAATGTCGGACTCATACCGCCCAAAACTACCACAGTGTTTCTCTTACTACTTTTAGCTAGGGACGCAGGTTTCGCCCTGCATTCTTGTATTTGTTGAAAGGTGGACTTACTTGGGTCGTGGCTGATGCGGCAGACGCTGACGCGACACTCGGCGACACTACAAAAATGTAATGTTTGAAATGTGGCGTCGCCGTCGGCCGCATGTGTCTGCCGCGGGTCTCGTAAACGTCGCCATAGGTACATTTTCAGTGTTTATACTGTCGCGTCAGCCGCGGTGCTTCGGTCGCTTCACATCGGCCGCGACCCACGGAATTCTACCTAAAGACTATCTCATGCGAACATGTTTTTATATGAAACAGTCTCTTGTATGTAGACCATCTCACACTCGCTTTATCGCACTCTGTCTTTATTCCCATAATTATTTTCATGGCCGCTTTGATAATATCATCGGTCGAACTCGTGGTTGGCATGGCTACACTTTGATCATGGAATCATTTTATAATAACTACCTATTGCAACTTTTTTACTGTTACCATTTCGTTGCTTAAATGGAAAAGTGTCACAAATCAAAAATCAACAAAGTCGATTTTATTCAATGAAAACGGCTTTTTTAAATAACAACGACTTAGGTAGTTGATTGATTTTTTATTTGTGGCACTTTTCCATTAAAGCAGCGATTTCTGCACATCTCTTTTTTGCAAACATAATAGGAGTGTTTGATATAAATCTAATAGTTCTTAACTTATTCTTTATGTCAAAATCACATAGTAAAAAATAATGATAGTTGTAAGGATGTGGAAAAAAAATATATAATTATAGACTAAGTGCTGCGAACAACCATAGTGAAGCCAGCAAAAACCGTGCTCCTTCATGTACAACCAGTGTTCACGCACACACATGCACCTTAAACCGTGCTCACCCCTCTCAGTTCACATGTCGCGGCATCTTCCAGTAAGCATCGCGAAAACAAATATCCTTCAGGTGCATGGTGTGTACGTGAGCACTGGTTGTACATGAAGGAGCACGGGTTTTGTTGGTTTCACTATGGTTGTTCGTAGCACTTAGTCCATATTTTTTACTATGTCTGTGGTCAAAATCAACGAATAAAACGACAAAAATTAAATTATTAGATTTTTTTTATTCATTTTCAAGTTCGTTCTACAAGAGTTTGCATTATACACAGTTCACATTCAACTTTATACAGTTTAACTTTTTTTTTGGCTTTTTTCTGGTCGTTTTGTATAAAAATAGTGTCAGGCAGTGAGGAGGCTATGGTCGGAGGTAGGGTTTAGTGCCAGCCGCCGTGGTGGCCCCAGGGTTCTTCGGGGGCGGATGCGGCAGCATGCGCGGCGTGCGCGTACTGGGAGAGGTGGGCTGCGCGCGCGTGCTGGACCTCAGGGGTGTCCACTACGTATTGGCCGTCGTGGGTCAGCTGGATATGAGCCTGGGGACGAAGGGTTGAGATTACGAATATGCATTGACCATACAGCCCATTCCGAAGAAAGTTCCGTGTGGTGCCGGACGTAAAGAATTGCACCACCTTATATCTTCTCATGGGTGTCGTAAAAGGCGACTAAGGGATTAACCAGAGGATGGGCAGCAGCGTTCTCTGAGTATTTAACCAACCAACTGCGATCGCCAACCCACCTGCCAAGCGTGGTGATTATGGCATATTCCCCCAACATATGCTTGGGGGAGGCCTATGTCCAACAGTGGACGTCTTTCGGCTGAAATGATGATACTGCCTATAGACGCCTTATAACTGGCAGGTTTGATGCTAGTCGCCACTACCCGCCACTTCAAATCAGTTCCAACCACTTATTTGAGCCGTAAATACTTCCGCGTCAGTGAAATAGCCATTAGCCGCCTTGTAGCGCCAATAAACCATTTAAACCATTTATTTTGCCACACATACACAAAATATACACATTACATGCAAAGGTAACAGGACAAATTAATGAGAACACAACATGCATACAACATAATATGTGTGGCAAGGGATCCAGCTCAGTATTTGCTGTGCATGTAGGTATGCACAGCACTGATTTTCAGCTGGTCCCTCCCATCTGTATATCTTAAAAGTGAAATTTACGCGCACAAGAACAAAAAAAAGTAAATGAAAGAAGACATCTGACATCAAATACCTAATACAAAAAATTGGAATTTTACTTCGAATTTTAATTTAACCAAATTAAGTGTATTTTACAACATCATATTGTATTTATAGACTAATAAGTCACAATAATTATGTTCATTTGGTACATACAAGTTGTATTTTATATAAATGAAGAAAAAAAGCCTTGAAAAATTTTTTTTTTTTTTTTTAAACAGTTAAGTGACAACCGAACATCACACATTGCACAATAATAATCACCTATAACACAGCTACACGATATAGTCACAATTACATGTATGTGTACAACACCCCACACGAGATCGACAGACACAAGTTTCTGCTACGGTAACTTTTGAATAAATAAAAGTTCTCTAGTGATATGCTTTTTCAAAGTCAGTTGGGACATACTTTGGCGTAAGGGAGGATAGCAATAGGATTGCAGTACCCCGCTTCCTCTTACATCGGCTAGATGACAGAATGAATTGTATGCATTCTATTCAAGAATGGGCGTCTATTGGGCTGTGTAGTCGATGGAAATATGACAATGTGAAAGGGAAGATGCATTGAACAAATCTGATTAATTGAAAATTTTTACAGATTTGATACACCACCATTTCTAGACGGTCTTCAGTTTACATAAATGTAATGGCCCATATATGTCAATACTTTTGTTAAACATTGTTTGGAACCTGCTTTCGATTGACAGAAAAATGGGTAGCCCTTCTTCGCCCTAGATCCCTTCGATATCTCTTACGAAGTCATCTGCGACTGTGGTCCTCAAACAAAGCAGTTTTGTGACCGATATGATAAAAAACATGGTTTAATAATTACCTGAGGGCCATTCCACTTGCCATAACCAGCGGCATAACCCGCTCCGTGTCCGAGACCACCTCCGTACGCGAGGGGGCCCAGGGCAGCACCATGTCCAAGGCCGAGGGCGCCGTGGGCTGCGCTGGCGTGCGCGGCGTTGTGTGCTGCGATGTGAGCGGCCTTGAGGTGGGCCACCTCGGGAGTGTCTACTACGCGACCGTCATGGGCCAGGGGCGCGGGGCCGTATTTGTAAAGACCTGTGGTGAGAAAGAGTTTGATGTCAATAAGATATAATAAATCTGGGTTGCGATTGGTTTGATCAAATTGAAAGAGCCTAAAGAAGTAGTTCGATCGAATAAAAGGCAGTACAAACTCCAGTTTAGTTATCCTTGATATGGATAATTATATCTTGCAGTCAATCAATTCAATGTGTCACAAAATTAGTTGATTCTTTTAAGACATTTAACTTAGCTATGTTATGCTATACAGACTTAGAATAAAGAAATACCATAGAGACAAGTCGGATTCATATGCGAATCAGAATTAGTTTATCACTTGCGTTAACGGTGAAGGAAATATGTACACCTGATAGAGATCTCCATAAAGTTATCTATGGTGTGTGTAGTTCCAGTAGTCTCCCAACCCGCAGTAAACCAGCGTGGTGGAATGTCGGTGGAATTCTCGTTCTGAGAAGACCCGTGCCCAACAATGGGACTGTAATGAGCTGATTACGTATGTATGGACAGACAAGCATTTTCAAAAAGGTACAGTCACGATCATTTATTTTTTCCTTCCCGGTGATACATTTTATTTCACCAGGTCGTCGTCACAAGGTGGACCGACGACCTGGTAAAGGTCGCGGGAGTCCGCTGGAAGCGGAAGGCGCAAGACCGGTCGTTTTGGCGATGCTTGGGGGAGGCCTATGCCCAGCAGTGGACGTCTTTCGGCTGAAATGATGATGATGATGATGATACATTTTACCGACAAAGTCCCTTGAACGAATCCTGCTACATTACACGTACCTACGGCTGCCGTCGAACACTAAGCGCAAGCGATTTTAGCCTTACTGGTGGTTCACCGGAAAGTTAAGTTAAGTGGGGTGCATTTAAATAGCCTCCAAGAGTGACGATATTTAATTGATCGTCCGGCGCACCCTGGGCAGTCAGCCCCGCTACCAACCTGCTGACTGGCTAATCTTTTCCCCACGGCATGAGCTATTATCATTATGTAGCTCATGTCGACACGATAGAAGAAGACCGGAAAGTTTGCTGATAGTACCTACTCTATTCCTGTTTGCATTAAACAAATGATAAACTAAAACAACAAGTCACTAACCAGCAGCAGGAGCGCCGTAGTGCGCGCCGCCACCGTATGCGGGTCCTGCGATGTAGCCGGCGGCGGGTGCCCACGCGCCGTGCCCCGACGACGCGGACGCCTGCGCATGCGCGGCGGCGTGCGCGGCCTTCGCGTGCGCCACCTCGGGCGTGTCCAGGATGTGCTGGCCGTCGGGACTCAGCTGCACGTGCGCTGGCGGGCCCGCGTAGTATGAAGCCTGGGCCAGGCAGAGGGTGGCTGCGATGATAATCTGGAAAGAAAGTAGGTGGTTAGACTTTTCAAAAGCGATGAACATCATCAAAACTGAATATCGGCTAATTTCTCGAACACAACTTAATTTTATGTCACTGTCTCTTTAAGGTGAATTGAAGATTCGAGGGGTCTACCCTCGACCAACAATAGTACATTACTGTCGAGGCCTAAAATGAAGCAATTTACGGCCGAGTAATATTGGAAGTACGAGGTGAAGCCGAGTATTTCCCAAGTGATTTTGAAAGGACGAGGCGCAAGCCGAGTCCTTTTTAACTAAACGAGGCCGTTAATTGCTATTTCGGCCAAGACTTGAATAATACTTTTCTCTCATTTGCGAGGAAACACAACACAAATGAATTCAACAGTATCTCATTTTCATTCACGCCAATTCGCCCGCGCGCGGTTCTTGTTCTATTTTCAAAGTTTTGAAAAAAAAAATGCGCATTCGGCCTGTATAATGATAAATATTTTGTACCTAAAAACACCTAATTTATGTTAGTGTGTACTTAAAAACCTCGGTAACATAATTTAAAAAATAAAAAGTGTCCAGCAATTTCTATTATTGTACTGTTGGATATTACCGGCCTGTTATTTCGTTGCGTACGGAAAAAAGCCGATTGTTGTATTTTTTTTTTTTAATAATGTACTAATTTCCGAGCAAGTGGGAGAAAAATATTTTTTTATCAATAGTTGTAGGTCGATCATCGCTATCAACGGCATCATCATTATCTACTGAAGGCCGAGTTAGAACATTAGGCATCTCTCAAATTTTACTATTTGTTGTAAATAACCGCTAATAAGGTAACTTGCTTAACTCTAGGTAGGCCTTTAGTTCGTTTCGCTATACTACACCATAAAAAAATGGACTAGATATATCTTTGTGTCATAGTGATTGATCTACGTAGCAGCTTTTAGTGATTAGTTCAAAAGCTGTAAAAATATCATTGATTAGCATAACTGTGTAGGTACTTCGGAAAACTTAGAACCCACTTACTTTTAAGCAAGTGGGTTCGTAGCAGCGTAGGCGCGGCTATTTAGGAAACATTATGTACTTATACCATAGATATACTAGTGCAAATTGGTGTATTAAATTAAGAACCAATTAAGTAACTCAAAGTAATTGGCATATTAAAGTTAGAATGCACTGGTAGTAGAGTAAGATAGTAAAGTAGAACTACGTCAACCAAACTTACGAAAAAGATACAGATATAGCGTAACAAAGAAAAACTATTATTATATTAAAAATATTGTGATTTATTTTCCACCTTTGTATTCTACGCTGTATATTATTTCTTATAAAAAAAAACTTGGAAAACAATTGTTTTTATCTATTTATCAAAGCAATGACAGCTTTTATTATTTCTGAGGTAAACTATTTAATTAATTGATAAAATAATATAAAATTAATAGCTGTATTGTCCTTTGTAGGTTGCTGTTTTTATAATTTCCACAATAGGAAAAGTTTTTTCGGTTATAAAATAAATACAGCAGCATTATTGTATTTTATAGCTATATAAATACTAGAAAAATAAACACCTAATAAAATAATAACTTAGCAGTTTTCGCCTGACATTGCTGGCAGATACTAATCGGAGCGTAACCACGAGTTTCGCGGTTTCACGCGGCTGTGCCGAAACCATCAGCCACTTACGCAGGTTGTAATGAACTCACTCACACGTGAGTGTAATTAGACAGGTTACGACAGTGACTCGCGTTTGCTTAACTGCGTGATTATTGTGTGACAAAACGGTCCTTGATATGAAACAGTTAACTGAGTTACAAAGGAAGTTTCCAAGCATAGTTAGCAGTCTATATAATGCTATAATTTTGAAATACACCAAAATCATCCGACTTTGTATCAGTCTATTCGGCGTCTAGTGTTCTGCTAGACTCAGGACTGGGAAATATAACTACATAAGATTTTATGGGTTTGTGATGGTGACAGTATGGGTGACTTCCATTTTCAGGTCCTTATCAACTCAGCCTATTGCAGTCCACTGCTGGACTTAGGCCACTCTTAAGTTACGCCACAAAACTCGGTCCTCTACCTTCCGCATCCAATTCCCCCCAGCTACCTTCTTTGGATCAAAGTTTGCCAAACTTCCCTGAGTCTTCTCGTCGCCTATACCACAAACTTTGAAGACGAAGGTAATTAACCAGTGCGTCTTGCCTGTCATGAAATAGGTACCTACTTAAGTATAAAAGATGTACCATGTCGGTTTTTCTTTATATCGCCATAAAAAATTACCATAAATAAACAAAATTAACTGCATAAAATATAATTATTCTGCCATAAATACCTAACTACCAAAACTATCTGGCATAACTACATCAAGATATTAAATACTGGAAGTATATGTCAAAATATGACTGCTACAAGTGCTACAGTTCCGGACACAAATTGCATACAGGCTGGCCCATTACAGCCCACGCCTGACTGACTCCGTCGCAAAAACGCGCAACAGACAGTTTGGACATGTCGTTGTTATGTCTATTACACGGACGAGCGGGCGGACTGTGCTATCGTAATGTTGCCAAAGGATATTAAACTAGATTCTAATACAGACACCCTAAGGCCGATCCCGCACAGCAATTTTTACACGCGCGATTTTTTATGTAATCATTCGCATACATCCGCACTGGCGGTTAAAAATCGCAGTGGAATCATCTCAGTGCGCGAATAAAAATAGCTGTGCGGGCTTAGACTAACATAACATCACGCCTGAATTTCCCCGAAGGGGTAGGCAGAGGTGTAATAGTACACCCACGTTTCGCCAGTTATGTTATAGTCACATGTAATAGGGGGCGAGCCTATTGCCATTGACCAGGCACATATCCAGACTCCAGGCTGCTACTGAGAATTTCCTAATGAAAAAACCAGATAACACTTTGCCCGACCCGGGAATCGAACCCAGGACCCCACGCTCAGCAGTCGCGCTTGCAACCACTAGACCAACGAGGCAGGCTTAGCTTAATAAACCCCGCGTGTGTCGTTTATCGCGAATAAAAGTAGCCTAATACCTATGTCCTTTTCGGGTTCCAGACTATCTCTGTACCAAGATTCATCAAAATCGTTCAGTGGTTAAGTCGTGATGACGTAACAAACAGACATATAGAGTTACTTGCACATTTATAATATTATAATATAGGTATATAGTGTGATGCGAAAGTGCTGTTTTTAGTGTGTCCTACTTTCAGGCAGCGGATCAACATGAATTTTTGGATAAAGATTACTTTATGAGCTGGAGATTGGTGTAGGCATTTTTATCCCGGGAAGATCCACAGTTTCCGTGTGGACGTCTTTCGGCTGAAATGATGATAATGATTATGATGAGCGGTATAATATGACCTTTAATTTTAGTATCTTAACCGAAGCCAAATCTTGATAACTTTTTGCAATAAGATCATAGCTCAACACTATGTGAAGGGTCAATCTAAATTAATTCCAAGATTTATAAGCACTGAGAAACTTATAAAATCGATCATAATAATCATAGATTATGATTATGACAGATTAAGTTACCCAGTTTACGTCAAGATAAGTCGCTAAGAGC
Source organism: Asteroscopus sphinx (assembly GCA_949699075.1). Taxonomy (NCBI): domain Eukaryota; kingdom Metazoa; phylum Arthropoda; class Insecta; order Lepidoptera; family Noctuidae; genus Asteroscopus; species Asteroscopus sphinx. The sequence continues at coordinate 14,494,158 of OX453021.1, forward strand.
AATTACTAGACACGATTTCATTAAACTTTAATCGTAGCAAATTAATGCATGTATTGTGTTCATAATCAGATTTCTCACGGGCTCCATTTTCTATAAGTCACCTACAAATGTCAAAACATCGTAATGTAATATCATGAACCTAATTTCAGCATTGCTACCGAATAACTCGTGTGAATTTATTATGTTATGTTAAGTTAAGGTTTAGCAATGTTCTACTACATCGAATATAATTCATTAATTTGTTGTGGTTTTGTAGTTTTTTAGGGTTTCGTACCCTAAAGGTGATCTATAGTTAATAAAACCAAATATAAAAAAAAGATAAATAAGGCTTGTGCGGTGGAACAGAAACCTTAGAGCGCGAGTTCGACTCGCCCTTACCCGTTTTTTCAAAGAGATATTTATATAGATATCTAAATAATCTTGAAGATACTCCATCACCACGAATATCATAAAGATCATTGAATTATATCAAAAAACTTTGTTTCGGGTTCTTAAACATTGATTAAATCCACTGAATATCACGTAAGTATCACATAGGTGGATGTTTGAAACATTCATCTACAAACAAGTGTCCAAGGTGTATAATTTGCACTTGTTAAAGAAGTATTAATATTATTAATATTACGAAAAAAATATTGAAAACATCAGTTTATTATTAACTCTGCTAAAGAATTTTATTCGATTCCCAATTAGTTTCCAACACTAAATTAATGTTACGTCGGCACAAAGCTCTAAGTAAAACACTGATTCAATTTAATTTTATAATTCGTTCAACACATTTCTGGCTCAGAGTTGTAAACTAGGTTAATACTTCACACACACCAGGGTGACTTTGCAAAACTATTGCTTGAAGCCAACTAGTTACGCGAAATAATGTTCAGGGCGTGGCATGTACCAGCTAAACGTAGTGGTTATATTCTCTTTGGTACCAGCTATAGCGGCCATTGCAGATGACAGATAAACAACAACAGCTTTAAATAATACGGACAAGCCATAAATAATGTCTTACAAAACAGATAGCAATCGAACACCATAGTTATCATTACAAAGGGCCGCGCGCGTGCTGTAGTCGTTTTTAAAAAATCGAATATTGTTTTTTTTATTAGTAAACGGCCAGTTATGAGATTTTTTTAATGTTTACATTCAAAGGCAATGGTCGTTGTGAATGGAGCCAAGTGTAGTTAGAAATTATATTTTTAGCTCTTCTATTTGTCCTTTATATTCTAGAGTACCTAGGGTATATCTATCTTTAGTTGTGATTTATTTTATCCGATTATGTAAGGAATTTTAATGAAATCTGGCTTTAGCACAATTAATCCCACGGCTGTAATGATCATTTGTCGAACATGACATACTGAAGATATAATAGGCAAAACAATTATTAGGTACACCATGCCAATATTTTTAGTTACATTGGATAATGCTTATAATTTACCTTCTTCTCTGTACCTGATTTAGAAATGACAATATTTTTCATAAAATTAAGTCATTCTCTAGTAAGTATTAGCTATACAAGGACTTTAGGGCTTTGGATCACAATTATCTGTAAAGGTAAGCAAATGTGGAAAAATTGTGCGAAACTAGTACGGTACAATATAAAATACGGTCTCTCTTAAATTAATGTAAAGTATATACTCACAGTTGTTTTAACATTAAATCTAGGTACTCTATTATGACGTCAAAAGGCTAAATGTACATGCTTTACCAGCTTAGGTCGTAAAATAGGCTAATAAATATCTACTTTTAATATAAAAACTATCTTAACGTATTGCAACATTTTTAATTTTAAAACCACAGCCCGAAACGCGATCGAATGTGGTTTACTGTTTTACATTGCTGGATCGCGTTTCTACAGATAATAATCAAGCACGCATTCGTAATTCAATATATTGACACCGAATATGAAACCACAAACCGCCAAATAATTATTACGTCCAAAATAACATTTACGAAATTGAAATAGAAAGTGCCAATTCAGAGTGTAATCAGAAACAGTAGTTTTGTTTTAAATAATAGTGTATTGAGTAATTATTTGCAAAGCCTAATGAAATACTTTGTGTAGACGAGATTCTAATCATAAAAACTGTTCCAAACATATGCAATTAAACACGTAACAAAAAAAATGCCTTCTAAGGTCAATGAAGAAAAATTAAAGTAATTAATGTACATACTTAAGAAATATTATAACCTTAATTTGGAATAATGTCTAGCGTAATGAATGACACAGCCTGTTAAGCCAGTAATAAGACTAACTTGTAATAACACTTTCCTTAAACCAAATAGTGATAATTATACTAAACGAAACCATGAATTAGTATGGTATTTTGAATTAAAGTTTATATTTTCCACATACTTGACTAAATTATAAATTCAAATAGTTCAATTAACTATTAAGTGTAATTTCGTAACTTAGAAGTGGTGCTAAATGCATAAAATTGCAATTCATATTTATACAATCGACCTTGCTGTTAATTCCGTGTAATAAAAAATTCTGCCATAGGCGCAATGCCTCAAGGAACGTAATGTTTCTCTAATTGATTCTGTCAAGATGACATTTCAATCAATAAAACAAGTGAAGAATTTAAAACTGGTTGAGATAATGTCATGACGAATTTTGAATTGAGAACGATTAGTTTTTGTTTGAACTTGGATTAATTATTTGTCGTTTAAAGACGTAAATGAATGTTCAATGTTCACGAATTCCATAGCACCAATAATGAATTGTACCTAACCAAACTTGAGATAAATATATATGTGGTCATAATTCAGCACTTGTTCGCTTGAATGCAACCTAATGGTTGGACATTGACAAGTGATCGGCAGTGTAAATAGCTACAACCGTTTTATAAACAATCGTCTCTTGCGCAATGTAAAGCCACAGCCCTCGTTCTGAAAGGTCTAGATTAAAAGCTATTATTATTTAGATATGCGTCTATTTGTAACGTGTTCGTAGTTATTTGAATTCCGAATGTTTTAGCAGTATGGTTTATTATCATGACTCCTCAAGATTTGTTTCTTTAATTAACATTTGCAATTCCAAATTTTAAAAAAGAAAAATAATTGAACGTTTGCATTTTTAAAGCAAAGGAATTAAATAATAATACGGCATTATGTTTCATCGAAACAGGCAAAAGTAATAACACCAGCAATATTGGCTAAACTAGTTCACAGCGCACAGTCTCTCAGATTTTGTGTTATTAAAGAAAATTTAAGGACATCAGACAAAGCGAGCGCACCGTAATTTGTGGGCGTGGGCCTCATATCGACTCGCCTTTGCATTCTGTTGCAAAAGCGCCATTTTGCAATAGATCGGAATTATCATTCGGCGAACTGGTGCACAACCGGCTATTGCAATTTAGACGTTGCACAAGAGGAAGCCGTGGGCGTGAGGAAGTGTTATGGTGGTCGAAGGTCATAGGTAAATAGTGGGACATTGAAAATAGAAATTTGTCACGCTCGAATAGATATCGATATCGCACAACTTTTTGTTGCGGTTACGCATGTTCGGACCGAACTTTTTGCTATGTGAAACTGTATGGAATTTTAAATTAACGTTAATAAACTTAGCTTTCGTAACATTTAAAGTGCGTTTTTAGAAACGAAAATTGTTAGCAACTTAGTGAACGAAGAGACAAATTCAGTCTTATTATTGAGCTTGACTATTACCGGTAGTTGAACTTTAGGCCATAAAACGACGCGCTATCCGCCCACTCATTAAGTGAAACGGATGAAGACGCGCGCCCGCCCAGTGCGCATGCGCGTCTCTGACGTTTATTTGGGCGCGAAAACTATTCTATCAGTTTGTTTCTTTTTTATTGACTTTATTTTATTTTTACTTTCTTAGCCTGCAAACAATTAAGGAATTACTATGACGTTCTGACTCCTTAATGAGAATTTCATGATCACCGATTTTTTTGTAACATGCTAAAATATTATATAATACTTACAATATTATTATATTTTTATAATGTAGTTTTTTTTACCGTTAGCAAAATAACACTAATAATTTATTTATGCATAAATCAATTGTTAATACTTGTAATCCACCACGAATAGCTAATAAAGTATTGAACTACAAAATAATATTCAAATATTTAACGTAGGCGAGTTTAGAAAACGGATACATGTATTAATCATCACTTACATTGTTTTACTCGAACCTTGACATGATTAAGAATACTTTAAATCCCTCTTAGGTGTAGTGATGTCAAATAAGGTAACGGATAATTAGTTCCTTGTTTGATTCTCAAGTGTGTTACTTTAGGTTTTTTTTTTCGATTGCTCCATGGTCTTTTGAGCCAGTGTTATATCCATATTATTAGTATTGATCGTTTAAACTACTATTCTACTTAATATTTTAAGAGCCAAAATCATCAGCCATCTTTGATCATTTGACACTTTAATCATCATTATCATTAAACTATTGTACCAACTGCTGGACAGCTGGACATGAGCTTCAACCAAAAAAGTAAGTTTGACCGTCTCCTCTTTATAAGCAGGCACGGTACGATTTCATACCATAGCCTTTTAGAGGTAATAATCGTGATTTGTGTCTGTTATTAAAAAGCCAAGGATGTATTAAACAAATTGTGGGCAGGGCTAAGCTTATTGTTCTGATAAAGTGTATAAATTGATTACATTACAATGATGTTTGCTTACGAATCAAATGTTAAGTTTAACAAGTAACTATCAATTATATTGAATTCGTTTAATATTTTGATATTATGGCGTACTCTTTTTTTAATGTTGCAGCTAGACAAAGGACTTTCGTTGGATTTGTCCAAAACTGAATTTGAGTGGACTTCATTGTAAGAGTTGCCATACCTCCCGTATATGAATGTTACCGTATTTCACCATAGAGTCCCGTATTGCAATTTGTCTCGTTTTCTTCTTAATACGTATAAAGGCTCGGCTCGCCTAAATACAATAAATTGTTGTGTAATAATTTTAGTCTACAATATATTGAATTACAAGATTTTTTGTCAGTTGAATTTCTCAAGCAACGTGACTATTTTTAGGAATCAACAAAAAACGGTTTTGTTGTTACACAATATATACTTTTTTAAATACTCCTCTATTTCTTTTCTGCGTTATTTAATCATTAAATAAGGAATTTCTACAAAACTTTCGTAAGTGGATAATGTATTTCATTAATTAATAGTAAACATTTAACAATGGATAGTATTTCCTTTGTTAGTCCTTCGATATTACGCGGAAGACTTCACACCATTGACAATTCAAAAAATAATCAGTTGATTTTCCATTTTCAAACATTTCTTAATTAATAATTATCGTTTGAAAGGAAATGTCAACAGTACGGAGTATTGTTCTCAGTAAAAAAGTATATAGTAAATCTAATTGATTACGACACGAAGGGAAGTAACATTGCAGGGTTATTTAAATATTTGTCAGGGTGAAAGTGTGTAAGAAATAGTTTCCTTATACATATTTATTAGGTTTCTTTAAGATTTATTGTGGTGTTTAGAGATGCAAGCGAGAAAGGGCTTTGAAAATTATGTCAATTCCACATGGAATGAAAATAGGAGCACTTTTTAGGAGTATTATAACATCATAAAATATTTAAAACTAGATTTTTTAGAAACGATTTTCGAAGTTTATATACCTAAACATAAAATATAAAAGGCATTATCGAAAATAAAAACATTTTTTGATTAATCTGAGCGATTAATAAATTAAATGGTTAAAAATTAAGAAGACCACAAATTTGTTATTAATATGGATAGATAGAGATAAAATTTCATTTTGTCAAATAATTTTTTTTATTCGAAAACTGAACAAATTTGGATCGCGGAAAAAAATAAAAAAACCAAAACACTCACCATAGACTGCATGATTACTGTGTGTATACTAAGGTTTAGAGATCTCAAACGAACTAACTTAAGCGCTACTGTTAAACAGAACTCGCCTAGAAAATTTCGACTAAGCGACGTGTGAATGCAACCACCTTCCAAGTCGGAATGTCGATTGGCCACAGACCGCCCCTTTATATATGGAACACCCCGCTTTGGCGGTTCGTAATTGGAAACAATTAAGTTGCGAACAAGTGCAATGCTGTAATTTTTTAATTGTAAGATGCGCATACGTTTTTCCGGCGGAACGCGTTGAAAGATGAAAAAGAAATTCATTTAAAGGGTGATATGATAAGTAGTAAGTAGTGATTCTTGGGCAAATGTTTGTTCCAAATATTGGTTATGTTTATAGTTGGAATTTCGATATATTTTTTCTGCCAATATAAGTATATAATGGAGATAAAGGATGACTTAAGCACCCTTTGAGTAAAATAATGGGCGTCCTTTATTATATTGCCATTTGTCACTCGTGTTTATATTGTTGTTGCTACACACAACTAGATACGTTTTGTGGTTAGGAAATGTATAGTTAAAACCAATATTGTACAGTAAGTGTTGGCCCAGTTAACTTATAAACGAAAATACTTTAAAATAATAAGTTCAATATGATCGTATAAAAAAAATTATGAATAAGTATGGTAGTCGTTACGAGTAGTCAGAAACCTTAAAGTCTGACAACAGGTCTAATCTTAGGATGTCGATATTGTACAGAAACTGGGTTGCGGGGGTCTGATGGCAGTCGCTCCGTGTAAAATACTGATGTTCAGCCGCATCTGGTTCGACTGGAAGCCGACCGCTATTAAGTTGGGAAAAGGCTCCGAGAAAGAAGAATTAAAAAGTAAAAACCGACTTCAAAAAGAACAAATCATTTTTAGAAACAGTTTAGGAAGTAGGTCTTGCGTTTGATTTAGTTTTATTTAAGAAAAACATGTCACCGACTCCCTAAACTGTTTCACACAAATTATTTTATTCTTTTGAAGTCGGTTTTTACTTCTTTTTTAAATTTATTTAATTTTTCTATTTTAGTGGCATTAACAATAGAAAGACAAGCGATTGCTGCAATCCCCGATGATTTGCTGTCAACCATTAAAGAGTTCCCTTCTTTATCTCCGAAGATCTTTATCATGTTTTCACCAAATTATACTCATTTGTTGATGAAAATACCATGATGTATGCCTATAATATTTGAGGAGTTCCCTTAATTCCACATGGATCCCATAATCAGAACTAGATTTTGATAAAAATGGGACCAATCTGGAAGTATATCCTTTCAAATTAATAAAATATTTTCCAAATCGGTTTTTAAATGACGGAGTTATAAGGTAACAAACATTTTAAAAAAATACAGTCGAATTGAGAACCTCCACCTTTTTTGAAGTCGGTTAAAAAGTAGTTGAAATTTTTAAAGTCTTATCAAAACCTTCTACGTAATTTCTAGGAAATTATCAGTGGAATTTATCGAAATTTGACTATATTACTTGTAGGTACAGCAAGGTAAACGCAGTAACAATGTAGACGGTAATCGACACATTCCTTAAATTAATAGCTAACATTTCAGGCTAGCTGTACCTGTAGGCGATATTGTGAATTCAAAATTTCATTTTATAGATAGGTACCAGTGGCGAGTCCTAATATGTCGTATTTTTTTATGTTGGCTAGGGACATATTAGGACTATCAGAAGTGCGAAGAACTGGAAACAATATTATAGAAGACAAGGACCACATATTCAGCTTCACGGGAAAACCTGGAGGACTGAATGGTGTGGGATTTCTGATAAAAAATAAATATAAACTAAATATACAGAATTATACCGGACTCTCGGATCGAGTGTGTGTACTAAACCTCAAATTTGAACAGAAGAAACTTTCTTTTATCCAAGCATACGCACCTACTCTGGAGTCATCAAATCAAGAGATAGAAGAATTCTATGAAACACTCCGAAAATCACAAACAATTACCGCCAAAAACCTTATTCTGATGGGCGACTTTAACTGCAAGATAGGACACCAAAAATATGGATAATACAAGATACTGGGACCCTATTGTTATGAAAAAAGAAACGAAAGTGGAGATACACTACTTCAGTTTGCATTAGAAGATAAATTTAAAGTTATAAATACAATTTTCGGAAAGAAGGAGAAAAATAAGTAAATGGAGGAGGCCTTAACCCAAAGAGGGGTCCTTGATTAATTCAACCACTAATTTATATAAAAAAATGTAATTTGTTATTTTTTAATTAAGGAATAAAGAGGTTTTATTATTATTATTACCAGTGGCGAAGGGTCCATGTAACACGATTCCCACCGGCTTCCTTTTAGGAATTGCTTAAATACAGATCAATGAAATTTCTATGCTAATTTATTGTTCTAAAGTACAAAAAAAGAATGTTAATTTAATTTAAAAGTTGTTAAATTGATTTTTTACGTTATTAAGGTGCGATCCTAGCTATTTTAGGATTGTTAGGTACCTACGGCTTCCCTTCTGAAAATATTCACCCTTCGTCACCGATGGGTACCACTTATGTTTTTTATATATCTGTGAGGTTAAGCTGTGCTAGCCACGGTAAGTGGGGGGGGGGCTATTTTCATGATGATTTCTATAGTAAGTGGCGAACTAACCCCTTCAGAGGCTCTTTCTTTGCAAATACACATTGTAAAGAAAAACCGAGCATAGCAAACTAGACTAGTGTTTGATATAATTTTCCAAATTACATGGATGCCCGGTTAAGGTTGGCAGTCGCTCCGTGTAAAATACTGATGTTCAGCCGCATCTGGTTAGACTGGAAGAGAGACATCATCATTTCAGCAGAAATATGTCCACCGCTTGAAAAAGGCCTCCCCCAAAAAGGGGGGGATATGCCATAATCGCCACGCTTGGCAGGCGGGTTGGCGACGGCAGTTGGTTGGTTGAATACTCAGAGAACGCTGCTGCCCATCCTCTGGTGAATCCCTTAGTCGACCCATGAGAAGATATAAGGTGGAAGAGAGACATATAGGCTTATATTCAGAGACGAATCTAAGCGAGAACTCACGCTTCCAACTATAAAATAGCACTGCATTTTGAAAGTTGGAAGGTGTGATGCTTCCTAGCACGACCACATACGATTTTTTTTTTCTTTTACGGTACAAATTCTTCTCTTTTAATGTACTTAATTGTACCGTGCCTTTGGATAATTGTACTGTTATAGTTTCCGAGTAACAATGTATTTAAAATGGTCGTGCCAGCAGGATGCTTCGAAGCATGAGTTCGCATAAGTGAATATAAACCTTAATGTTTTTTATAAAGAAACCTTCGAAATGTCTAGAAAACTCTATACTAATATTTACGAGATTGTCGTTATTGTTCTCATCAATCAACTCAGCCTATCGCAGTCCTCTGTTGGACATAGGCCTCTCCCAAGTTGCGCCACAACACTCGGTCCTCTGCCTTCCGCATCCAGTCCCCCCAGCCACCTTCTTCAGGTCGTCAGTCCACCTGCAGGCGTAGCATGACAACTGTAGACAAGAGATTCGTCTACGGAAGAATAGACAAAATTACATTGTATAGGTAATAGAAGTTTTACCAGGAACTCTCTTCCCGTGACAGCTAGGTCACGTGATTGCCTCCGTCTTACTACGTCGTCTGACGTCGTCGGCTATGGAGCCAATAGCGGGCTGTTAGCGTGACACTTGTCAGTTTGATGTGCTGCCACTTTGTGTAAATAAATTATCCGAGCAAAATGCACTTTTACATTTACTTGCTTCTATAAAGAATCACTTTTGAACGAGTAATTTTATACAGTTCCCTTTAATAACTAATTAGATGAATAACAAGAGATTACAAATAATGAGGCTAGTTAGGAATTTATTTTATATTCATTATGAACAAAAATCTTCTTAACTATATTGAAGATATAAATAAATGGCAACGCTGATCGTGACGTAGCTTGGAGACAACGCTTCTCCGGATAATCTCGTTACGGATTTTATTCTTCAAAAAACTCCAAGCATAGCTCGCTCCATAGCTCGCAGCGTTCTCATATGATACCGGAAATAATACGGAGATCCGTATGGCGTACTTGAATGCTGTCATTCCAACTACGAGTATTATGACATTGACATGGAATGTATGTTGAAAAATTAAATAAATTGGTTTATAAAATTAAGAGTCTATGTCTGCAGCATCGCTACCGTAGCACGAAAAGTAAAAAAAAGTGGCCGTCACGGGACGCCCGACGCTCTCTCACGCTGTCATTCCATGTGTCACACCTGCCGGGCGCGGCGTCGCCGTCGTGCCATGACGAAAAACGAGACGGTGTTACCCCCAAACCGCGCCAATCAACGACATCAATAAATAGACACGCGATCTCATATAAGCAGCATGTTCCAAATTCAGTCGACGCAACCGTTGATAAAATGTATGCGTGTTCGCGAGATAGCTGTCAAGTGAACTAATGACAGATGACAGTGTGGTTCCGGAACCATAACTCGTGTAACCATGTTGTTCTTCTAAACAGTGCATCTAGTACGTAGTACATATATATCAATGGCGTTATGTTTAATCATAAAACACTAAAAAAATATTGACCAATTTTTAATTTTACATTCACACTACACATTCTGGACGCGTTGATGTCTTTATTATGAAGAAAACACACGTAAAGAGAGCACTTTTTGAAGAGAATAAATGAATGTTAGGGTATTACAATAAAAATTCGATGGTCCCGTTACTTTTAATAGAATAGAATAGAAAAACTTTAATTCGAGCAAAAGAACTCATATAGGGTTAGTAACAATTTTATTATCTTAAACCTAGGTGTTAGTATACAGTTATATATTTTGATACATGTAACTGACAGCAGTGGATTATATATGGACAATCCACTCTGTCAGCTATCATGTTCGGAACCCTGTTGGAGCTGGCCACGACTCGTGCCACCAGTGATGCTGCACGCTTGCGCATTATAGTGTAGAAGCAGTCTACATGCGCCGCTGCAAACATCCCTGACGCACTGCAACGCCAAGGCAGCCCCATCAGTTTTCTGAGCGCGTTATTATATGAGCTCAACTGCCAAATAAAATAACACAATAGTTAAACAATGGACGTTGTCTTTAAAAGGTGGTTTGGCATACGAGGGGATAATGGACTCGAAGGGCCCCATACGTATTAATACTTGCCGTTTATGTTTTCAATACACATTTTCATTTTCACCTGTTTACATTTTTTTCACTAAAAACCCCATAAGAGGACACCGCATTGGTATTTGGTAGGCTGAGGTTATTGATTGATAAGGAAGCTGCCTCAAAGATTATATTCATGGTCGCGACTTTCACTGTGAAGGGCCAAGTTCACCAACGAAAATGTCTAAACATCCGTTAAACTGTACAGAATTGGTATAGTATAACAATTCGACATGGGAGCCTTCAAGAAACGAGCATACGTCTTTTTAAAAGGTCGGCAACGCATCGGTGACTCCCCTGGTGTTGCGGATGTCCATGGGCGGCGGAGATTGCTTACCATCAGGTGACCCGCTTGCTCGTTTGCCCACCTATGTTATAAAAAATAAAAATAAAAAATATTAAGGGGAATGTAGCAGCCAAGCGGTGGCGCCCCCATCAGTAAAAAAATTGTAGTTGTAGATAGAAAAATTGCGAAAAACGGCCAGTTTTGGCATTTTTTCTATGTACAACTATAGTTTTTGATTAAACTACAGTAGCTGTACTTCAATTGTTAAAAACGAATTTTCGATAAATGATATATTCAGCGAGTAATAACTTTTTTACTGATGGGGGTGCCAATTGGCTGCTACATTCGCCTTAAACAGTTGTTGTCGTCTTAAACGTTGGTTATGTCGTTAGTGAAGTAGGCCCTTAAGGTTCAATCACTTGTAGGGCTACTCTTGAAAATAATTCCGATCAATCGGCATTGGACTAATTTCAATACGAACTTATGAATGCACATAATTACCACTAAACTGGTTTAATATTTTTCGAATTAATTAATCCTTATTAGTATTAAAGTTGTAAATTTTTTTTTATCAAAAGTACCAATTTTTCTTGTCACTTTTGATATTGGAATTGGTTTGGAATCGAAATTATCTATGTTCCAGTTATCTGAACAGGCTGCAAATTTACATACACATGTAGTTCCGGTGACAATATGTATAGGTACACATACGTTTTATATACAGGTACTTACCTACGCATATATTTAGTTTAAAATAACCTTTTTTAACCGACTCCAAAAAAAGGAGAAGGTTATGTATTCCACGAGTATTTTGTTTTTGTTTTCATGTATGTACACCGATTACTCTGAGATTACCGGGCCGATTTACATGGTTGTTTTTTTATATGGTAAAAGAAGCATGCACGGTGGTTCCATATAAATTTTATTGAGTTAAGTTGAGTAGTTTTTTACTTATAAAATAGATAATTGGTTTACAATTTTGATGAAGCTGGGCTTACTCCGTTACTAATTAATTTCGCGTTGCTTTGCAAAACATTGTGTGCTAAACATTCTTAACATTGCATGTACTTAACTCATTTATACTTTCTAATAATTATTAGATAACAAACTCTTTTTAACCGCCTTACGTTATTGTCTTTGGTATATATTATAACCAGCCAGTAACAATACTCAATTAATTTTTAATCTCAATTGAAATTAGAACATGTATTACATCTTTTTTAATGTGGGGCTATATTAGGGTGGTATGCCACTCGTCAAATTTCTTTGTCCAATGTGACTTTGATCAAAGAAATTAGATGATTTTCATGAAATGTTGTATTTCAAAAAACACTGATCATCAAATAAATTGGATTGGACAAAGAAATTTGACCAGTGGCATACCACCCTTAAGTATGAGGTATTTCTCCTATTCGGAGGAGTAGGACCATGGAGAGTCAATTAATTTGTGAGAGGTAGTCCAGTTATTTAGGTCCAGAAATGCGACAGGCTGAGTTGGGTGATTTATTGTGACATGAGTGTTTGTGTTGGTCTGGGTGTTTTTTATATATTATAAGTATGTATTTACAACAAAATAAGTATATAAGTATCATATCCATTGTCTAGTACCCATATTACAAGCTCTGCTTAGTTTGGGACTAGATGGTGCTGTGTAAATATGTCCCAGAAATATTTATTTATTTATATTTATTTATGGAGATGGCCACCACGATGTTGACGACCTGGTGAAGGTCGCGGGAATCCGCTGGATGCGGAAGGCACAGGACCGGTCGTTGTGGCGATGCTTGGGGGAGGCATATGTCCAGCAGTGATGATGATGATGATGATGGAGATGGCCGTCCAATTTCTAGATAGCCTCCTATTCCTTCGGGGAATAGTTTTATGACGATTCCTACGGATACTTCTATTTTGTAGTAATTTTCACGTAATACAAAAGTTAAGTAGGTACCAGGGGAAACAATATATTGTTTTACCGGGACATGTCAAAGGCAGTAGCAGTAGAGGGGCACCGGCGCGGTCCAAGGGACCTCCCGGCAGACCTCTGTTTTGTGCTGAGGATGGCCATCGTCGGTAGGAGTCTGACATAGCTCTCCGCCTTCCCCAGACAGAGGATACCCATCTGAAAAAAAAACTTAGTACAATTTGCCTGCTCCGAGGTAGTATTTTAAAAATAATTGCTAAATTTGACGGATTTATGTACATGCTCTACATAATATCAAGTAGGTATTGTAATTGTACCACATAGTATTAAACATAATTCAAATTGCAGACTAATACAAAATTTTACAAAAAATATGAATAATTCATGTTATAAAGATGAATGGAACCTGCACTGAATACATCGCATATTATTAGAATGTTAGTGTAGAAATTGTAGAAAAACAGACTACCTGTCTAGGCGTGAATAAGATACTTCAATAAGATTTTTACAGCTTGCAAAAAAATACCTTCTTAAATTACGCAATAAATAATAAATAAATATCTTTGGGACATTTTTACACAGCACCATCTAGTCCCAAACTAAGCAGAGTTTGTACTATGGGTACTAGACAATGGATATAATACTTATATACTTTTTTTTTTCTAAATACATACTTTTAATACATAAGCAACACCCAGACCAACACAAACACTTATGTTTATCACACGAATATTTGTGTCCCGTGGGAATCGAACCCACAACCTCATTATCAGCAGTCCGACACTCGAACCACCACAGAGGTCGTCGATCAATATTAAATAAATAAATAAAATGTTTATTTGACGCTATAAATACATGCTTCAAAAATGTTTACAGTCAATATCGTAAAATATTATGTATTGCAAGAAATCTGATACTAACCCGCAAACTAGGCCTGGACCTGTATCTTGGGGGTTAGTGTTCAGCCATAGGAGCTTATGACACAAAAATACATTAATACATTGTCGCCACATTGTTGACAGAGCATTTTCATTTTATATAACATGATATAGCATGATATTATAAAATTGTAAACGTCTGTTTGTTTGTTTGTTTGTTTGTTCCAGCATCACGCTAAAACTACTGGACCGATTTTGATGTTTTTTTTTTTGTTTGAAAGCTGATGATTTGACTTAAAAACTGGTATGGGTTTTGAGAAAGAAAGAAAGAAAGAAAAAAAGAAAAAAATTAATTCGTGGGTTGCGTACTCACCCGACAGATCGAAGCTTCTATGCATTTGCACGAGCGGATAGTAATGTACGATGGAGTGGAGTGGAGTGGACAGGGGATGGGACTGGGGATGGGACTGGGGACGGGACAGGGGACGGGACTGGGGACGGGACAGTGGACGGGACAGGGGACGGAACATGGGACGGGAAATGGGACGGTACATGAGACGGGACATGGGACAGGACAGTGGGACGGCACATGGGACTGGACATAGGATGGGACATGGGACAGGACATGGGACATGGGACGGGACGATAGTGATATAGTGAGATAGTGGGACAGTGGGAGAGTGGGATAGTGGGACAGTGGGACAGTAGGACCGTGGCAGTGGGACGGTGGGACGGTGGGGCAGTGGGGCGGTGGGGTAGTGGGGCAGCGGGGCAGTGGGCCAGTGGGGCAGTGGGATAGTGGGGCAGTGGGGTAGCGGGGTAGCGCGGCAGTGGGGCAGTGGGCAGTGGGGCTGCGGGGCGGGGAAGCGAGGCATCGGGGCAGCGGGGCAGTGGTGTACTGGGGCAGCGGGGCAGTGGGATAGTGGGGCAGTGGGGTAGCGGGGCAGCGAGGCAGCTGGGCAGCGGGGCACCGGGGCAGTGGGGTAGCGGGGCAGCGGGGCAGTAGGGGAGTGGGGCAGCGGGGCAGGCAGTTGGGCAGTGGTATAGATGGGCAGCGGGGCAGTGGGGCAGCGGGGCATCGGGGCAGCTGGGCAGCGGGTCAGTGGGGCAGCGGGGCAGTGGTTAACCGGGGCAGTGGGGCAGCGTGGTAGCAGGGCAGTGGGGCAGTGGGGTAGTGGGGCAGCGGGGCATTGGGTCAGCGGGGCAGCTGGGCAGCGGGGTAGTGGGGCAGCGGGGTAGTGGGGCAGCGTGGCAGCGGGGCAGTGGGGTAGCGGGGCAGTGGGGAAGCGGGGCAGTGGCGCAGCGTTATAGTGGGGCAGTGGGGCAGCGGGGCAGTGGGGCAGCGGGGCAGTGGGTTAGTGGGGAAGCGGGGCTGTGGGGTAGCGGGGCAGTGGGGCAGCGGTGCAGTGGGGCAGCGGGGCAGTGGGGCAGCGGGACAGTGGGTCAGCGGGGCAGCGGGACAGCTGGGCAGTGGGGCAGTGGGGTAGCGGGGCAGTGGGTTACCGGGGCAGCGGGGCAGTTGGATAGTGGGGCAGCGGGGTAGCGGGGCAGTGGGGCAGCGGGGATAGCTGGGCAGCGGGGCGTTGGGGCAGCGGGGCAGTGGGGCAGCGGGGTAGCGGGGCAGCGGGGCAGTGGGGCAGCGGGGCAGTGGGGCAGTGGCGCAGTGGGGAGCGGGACAGTGGGGCAGCGGGGCAGCGGGGCAGTCGGGCAGTGGGGCAGTGGGTTACCGGGGCAGCGGGGAAGTTGGATAGTGGGGCAGCGGGGCAGTGGAGCAGTGGAGTAGCGGGGCAGTGGGGCAGCGGGGCAGTGGGGCAGCGGGGCAGTAGGGCAGCGGGGTAGCGGGGTAGCGGGGCAGCGGGCAGTGGGGAGCAGTGGGGCAGTGGAGCAGTGGGGTACTGGGGCAGCGGGGCAGTGTGGTAGTTGGGCAGTGGGGCAGCGGGGCAGCTGGGCAGCGGGGCAGTGAGGCAGCGGGTTCGTGGGGCAGCGGGGCAGTGGGGCAGTGGGGTAGCGGGGCAGCGGGGCAGCTGGGCAGCAGGGCAGTGGGGCAGCGGGGCTGTGGGGCAGCGGGGCTGTGGGGCAGCAGAGCAGTGGGGCAGTGGGATAGTGGGGCAGCGGGGCAATGGGCAGTGGGGTAGCGGGGCAGTGGGACAGTGGGGCAGCGGGGCAGTGGGGCAGTGGGGCAGCGGGGCAGCGGGACAGCGGGACAGTGGGACAGTGGACTGGACTGGAATGGACTGGACTGGACTGGACTGACGTGGGTTAGCAGAATTTAACGCGAGCGGAGCCGCGGGTAAAAGCTAGTTTAAAATAAAAATAAAGTAAAGGAAAAGAACTTGTTTGTGAGGTTATGTGTGTGTTAGGTATGTTGTGTATGGGTATATGGAGTCTGTGGGAGTGTATATGTAGGTATGTCTATGTTCGATATAGTAAGTTTGAATGAATGTGTAGGTGCTAGTGTGCGTATGTGTTCATTATAAATTATTAATAAAATTATTTTATGCGATAAATGTAAGTAATTCTTCAGTCCCTTCATAATCCTGACCTTGAAGCCAATCTGTAACTGTCTTTTTAATGCCATGTCTGCTAAGTCCAGCAATGGCAATATTAACAACGAGTAAAGAAATAACAGTTTAAAACCCTACTAATATTTTTTTGGGTAGTGGGGCGTTTCACACCACGCGTGGTTCGAACCGCGGTGTGAATCGCTCAAGTACTCATTTTGAATGGGCCCTTTCGGACCGCGGTGCGAAACGGCCAAGACCTTTTTTATAATGGGCTGATTCGGACCGCGGTGTGAAACAGCCCAGTACTCTTTTACAATGGAGCGATTCGGACCACGACCAAAAGTATTAAAAAACTAGTACGTTTTGAATGTTTTTTGTACAGACGGGTAGAAAAATGTTTAGTGAAAAATATCAAACAAATCTAATTAAATACATAATATAATTCGTAATATATAAAATTCATATTAAAGTTTGTTATTAATTTAAATAATAATTATTACAAATCAAAATAACAAATATTGTTTTTTTTTTAATTATGTGTTGATTACTCATTTTAACATAACAACACATAACATCACGCCTGTATTTCCCCGAAGGGGTAGGCAGAGGTGTATAGTACACCCACATTTCGCCAGTTATGTTATAGTCCCAGTTATGTATACTCATTTTACTTATAATAAAATCATATACCAATACAAAATGATACACAATACGTAAGTAGGCGACTAATAATTATAAAAAAGAGTAGTCATTTAAAATATTATTGATAAATAATCACAGATTGAGTGTAGATTACACATTTTTACTAATTACGAGTTATAAAAAATCACAGGTTGAGTGTTACATATTACTCGTTTGGCATTGGCTTGGATTGTAATTAGCTTTGATATCACTATTACAATATAATAAAACGAAGTTTAACCGAATCAAGTCGCGTATATTATCAAAATTAAACAAATTTTATTTATACGCGATGTAATCCGGTTAAACTTTGTTTTATTATAATGTGTAGTGATCGCGAAAATCTAAGACATTATCACTAATAATTAAAAATCACAGGTTAAGCTTGATCACACATTATTAAATAAATAAACACACATTTTTACTTTTGATTAATTATAAAATCACAGGTTGAGTGTAATAATGACACATTTTTACTTCTAACTTATTACTAAACATCAGGGATTGAGTGTGGGTTTCACATTTTACTTATAACTAATTATTGAAAATTACAAATTGAGTCTACACATTTTCAGTTATTACTACCTAATTATTTTGAAAATCACAGATTGAGTCACATATACTGGACTTGTTACTATTTTAAGCACATACCAGTAAGCTTCAAGACGCCGCATAAACAAAGTTTTGCATGAGAAAACAGTCATAAAAAAATTGGCAGGTACCGGGAAGCAGACGGCGCGTTATATTTGGTCAGCTCAAAATTTCGGTGGTATGATTCTGTGTGATTGGTGCCGTTCGCTGACGGACTGACGTCCTGATTGGCGGCGGGGCGTATTATATGCAGTACTACTGCATATGCTTTTCGACCGGCTAGTCAGCGTCTAGAGCCTTACTGGTCTGTGATTTTAAGTAACAGATAATTTGCATGTAAAAGTTATACAGTATTATTCAAAAAGAGATAACAAAAAAAACATAAATAAACAAAAATAAAACCCTTATATTTTAAACTCTCAATTTTTTAAGCAATAACCGACAGTTTTCTGGCCAGCCAATAAATCTTGTATAATGTTGTCAATTCAATTCAATTCAATTCAAATATTTATTTGCTTTTAAATATGGTTACAGTAGGTGTTACAAATATATTTAGTAGGTAGTTCAGCATATTGTCAAAAATATTTTTTTTTTTTTTTTTTGTTTTTTTTTTTTTTTTTTTTGTTATTTTTTGTCAAAAAAATGTGTCAATTTACTCATCCTGTGATTTTCAATATAATTATGTAGTAATAAGTAAAAATGTAGGTACTTAATCTGTGATATTTAACGTAACATAACATAACATCACGCCTGTATTTCCCCGAAGGGGTAGTCAGAGGTATAATAGTACACTCACATTTCGCCAGTTATGTTATGGTGATATTTAATAATCAGTTAAAAGCAAAAATGTGCAATCTGCACTCAACCTGTGATTTTTAATAATTTGGTATGAGTAAAAATATGTGATCAAACTCAACCTACGATTTTGAACTGTTTGTGATATCTAAATAAATTTTAAGTGAGTAATATACACTTAACCTGTGATTTTTTATAACTGTATTAAGTAAAAGTATGTAATCTGGAATCAATCTATGATTATTTATCGTTTATATTACACTTTTTTATAATAATCAGTTTACTACTCAAATATTTTATACGATACCTATTGTAAGTGATTATATTATAATTATATGTTAAAATGAGTCTACACATAACTATTAATTAGTTTTGTAATATCCAATATTTTAATTAATAAAATACTAAGAATTAGGTTATGTAAGTATTTTAATTTAATATTTCTCACTAACCGTTTTTCTACTCGTCTGTACAAAAACACAAGAGTACACTACAATTTTAAACTTTTGATAGTGGTCCGAATCGCTCCATTGTAAAAGAGTACTGGGCTGTTTCACACCGCGGTCCGAATCAGCCCATTATAAAAAAGGTCTTGGCCGTTTCGCACCGTGGTCCGAAAGGGCCCATTCAAAATGAGTACTTGAGCGATTCACACCGCGGTTCGAACCACGCGTGGTGTGAAACGCCCCACTACCCATTTTTTTGAAAGTTTTTGAATATGTTTGGATGTTTGTAACTCAATCACGCTGAAACGGCTGATTGGATTTTGATGTTTTTTTTTTTGTGTTTTTGCAAACCCGGATTAAGATATAGATTACTTTTTATCCCGGGAAAATAAACAGGTCCCGAGGGATGCGCGATAAGTATATCTGTGATAAGCCAAATTATACACGGGCGAAGCCGCGGGCAAAGTCTAGTAATACAATAAATATAAAAATAGTATGCCTGTATTATGAGTCCAAAAAACTCCCCGTCTCAGCATATGCTACAACACTGCAATGTTGTAGCGCTGGTTTTCGGATGAGTCCCGTTAGTGATGAAACGAGCAGCTACAAGCAAAAGCATAGTATGTGACGCTCTGCAGTAGCTTGGTCTGACTCACAGACCAGTAAGCCTCAAGACACCGCATAAACAAAGTTTTGCATGAGAACGCAGTCGAAAAATGTTGGCAGGGACCGGGGGCGGACGGCGCGTTGATTAGTCGGCTCCACAGAAATAGATAGAATGGAAAAGTGCGCAGGGTGCGCGTGCCAACACTCTGCACCATAGTGCAGGGCATTTCAAAGCCTTTCTCAGAACGCCTTATGATTTGTTTCTGTAAATACTGTAACAAAAACCCGCAAAAATGCCTTATTGTGCTGTTTGTAACTGCAGAAACAAAAGCTGTCAAGTACATTTGATTAAAGTTAATTTTTAAAAATTAATGACGTAAATATGTAAGGCGTAGTTTGTTCGAAAGTTGCCACGCATGAATCGCAAGTAAAATTGTACATATTAAGACGATATTATACTCGAAAATCTCATAAATACTCCTCGTAACGAGCAAATATCTTAGTTATTCCCGATGACTACATCAATAGCCACGCCCCTCTTTCCGAAGTACCCTTCATAAATAAGCGACAGTGCGACCGTGCGATTCGTATCACTCGAGTGGGTGGCCCCAAATATTTAGTCTAATTGTGCGACTCGCGCAAGTATTCCGTTCTATTGTCGCAGATTGACATAGGACCCATTTCGTGGCTATTATGCTCTCGTCAATAGTGATACATAATTCATTATGTCATACTCATGACTTACGTGCGAATATTTGGAGATATTTAATCTAAATTGATTGATGTGATTAGGTACATTATTTCCTTTGTTTTATTGGTTAGTTGATTGTCACAAGCGATAGAAATGTATATTTTTACATCTTTCATCGTGATATGCAAATACATGCTGAAATTATAATCGCCTCCACGAATGACGATATTTCATTGATCGTCCGGCGCACCCTGGGCAGTCAACCCCCGCTACCAACGTGCTGACTGGCTAATCATTTCCCATGCACGGCTCGAGCTATTATCATTATTAAGCTCATGTCGACACGATAGAAGAAGAAATCGCTTCTTTCCCGAAAAGGGGTCATTGTACTCATCATTATGAACAACTTTTACTATGGGACCAACCCAGAAATCGCGAAAAAAATTATCATAAAATGTACGGACCACCTGATTTTTTTTCTCGATTTCAGGTTTGGTCCCATAGTAAAAGTTGTTCATAATGATGAATACAATGACCTCTTTTCGGGAAAAAAGCGATTAAAATTTCAGCATGGTATACCTATAGGCAGAGGACAGAGCGTTGTGGCGAAACTTGGGGGAGGCCTATGTCCAGCAGTGGACTGCGATAGGCTGAGTTGATTGATTGATACCTACATTGGTTCCGTGTGGTGTCGGACGTAAAGAATTGCACCACCCTCTCTCTTCACATGGGTGTCGTAAAAGGCGACTAAGGGATTCACCAGAGGATGGGCAGCAGCGTTCTCTGAGTATTTAAACAGCCAACTGCGATCGCCAACCCGCCTGCCAAGCGTGGCGATTATGGCATATTCCCCCCCTTTGGGGAGGCCTTTGTCCAGTAGTGGACGTCTTTCGGCTGAAATGATGATGATGATGATACCTACATTGATTAATGAATTTCTCAATACATCTCGATCTACGTAAGTTACACGTTTATAGCAGTCCTTTGAAGGAAAGATATAACGTTACCAGGGGTCTACTTGCGTTTTACGATATTCGATTAATCGTACCATTCATCGCACAATTTGCTACTCCGGTCAACCATCGTTCCCATATAGCCATATTTAATTATGTTTACTTCATCATACTAAAATTAATTAATAATGTATAACAAATTTGTGCTTGTTGGCTCAAATTTTATAATAATATATTGTCTCATAAGCTGAGGGGTTTGGCGCTGTATGCCGAGATACAGGTTTTTCACCTAGTTCGGCTGCAGATGCTCCCATGTTGCATTGTTTTTCCTATTAGCTTTTTATCTTATAAGTCATATAACCATAATGTCTGTAACGGAATATTTTTTTTTGGTGTCAATAAATTTTATTTATTTATTTATTATTATTTATATTATAGCATGCGGTGATCGTGTTTTGACGTTTGTTTCTCTGATCTCCAGTCAATTTTATTCAACTGTGAACCGTAGTCTTTATTGTGCCTTATTTATGTTCCTATCTTCATTGTGTAGGTAAAAGGCGGTGACGTCTTTTCGTAGGTAAGGTTTGTTATTCATTCAAGCGATACCATTCTATCACGTATCGATTTAAATTCAATTAATATGACAAATTAAAGTTACTTAAAGCTATTAATACTATTGAATGTGTGATATAATTATTCCTTATAGATACCAATCCCAATTATTCTATATAATTTATTTAAGTAACCATGTACAGTCGACCGCACGTCAGTGGTAACACTTGAATCACGTAAACCCTTACTGCTTACGAAATAAAGTCGCTGTCAAGGTCAAACTGTAATAGCGATATCGCGTACCCGGTCTTTTTTCATACCCGGGTATCGTGTAGTTATTTTTTTGGTACCTAGGTAGACCCGGATAGCCGGGTATTACCTTTTTCCAAATAAAAAGTTTATTTCTAGGTTCTCTAGGTTTAGTTTTGATTTGTAACCCAACAATGGATTTAACTGTCTTAAGAGTAAGCCAAGTTGTTTTCTTTTGGTAAATACAGAGACATTTCTATGCTTTACGTCAGTATAATAACTCTATGGGTAAATATGTGTTTTCTCCAGGTCAGACTTTTGTCAATATGCATACCCAGGTATTTTGTGTCATCAGTTTGTAGAGAACAAGATATTAATCTACAAATGTATACTCCAACCTGTGTGGACATATGGTATACAGCTCTGTAATATAATAAAGTAATAGAATATCGAAATATTGACACATTTTGTGCCGCTTCTATGGGACGGTCCGCCCCCTAGGTCCGGCCCTGAGCACGAAGGCTGAGAACCGACCCTCACGACAACATACCCAATGCATTCGTCTGATTATAGTTACATAATATGCGCAAAAAACTGACACCCACTTTTTCTGTCTTTAACATCAGAAGGTAATTAGATCAACCCGGAAGATTCGCTGACAGCTAGCAGCAAAAAGAAAACTGGTTATATTTGACGTTCCTTATGATTCAAATGTCAAATCATAACCATTACCATATAATTCACACAATTACTTTTATTACAGTTACAGTTTTTATTGCAAAAGTAATTATTTAGTTTTATTACTGTGCGGCCCTGCGGCGACGTTTTAAGGACTTCTTAAACGTCATTTTCATATCCTATGCATAATTAAGTTAGAAATAATTTACAGTCTTATTAAAAGTGTTTGACTGCCTCGTTGGTCTAGTGGTCGCAAGCGCGACTGCTGAACGTGGGGTCCTGGGTTCGATTCCCGGGTCGGGCAAAGTGTTATTGGGTTTTTTCATTAGGAAATTCTCAGTAGCAGCCCGGAGTATGGATTTGTGCCCGGTTAATGGCAATAGGCTCGCCCCCTATTACATGGGACTATAACATAACTGGCGAAATGTGGGTGTATACTATACACCTCTGCCTACCCCTTCGGGGAAATACAGGCGTTATGTTATGTTATGTTATGTAAAAAGTGTTTGATTACTACTACAATAATTATCTATATATATAAATGAATGTTTCTGTGTGTTTGTCCTCTATGTGTTCTTAAACCATTCATCTGATTGTGATAAATCTTTGGTGAGTGGTTCTGTGTACGCCTGTGCAGGTTCCTGGCCCAAAAAAAAGATGGCATTGCAACGCATACAGCCACGCAGCCGGGCTCAGCTAGTTAACAATAAAAAGTCGGGTGACGTCGAAGGCCACCCAACAGAAGCAAAGCTTCTACGCATTTGCAAGCGCGCGCGCGAGTTAACGGTGATGTTTTTTCTCAGTTTACTCCCCGGCAGCCGAGCGCGCAACAACCAATGCCATTGTAGCTTCACTTCCAAAATTAAAACTAAGATTGCCAAGGGCCGTCTCATCATTTGGGGTAGCCAAGACTGAGTCTCTAGGCCTTCACGCCTACGGGACCTCAGCAAAAAGTAGGTAAAAGGACCCTCGAGAAAAATCTGGATCACTTGCAACCCCGGGATTGCCAACTGAGTTGGTTATCTCCTCAACTCAGTAATTTATAACAGCTTAAAAGAAGTTAATACTACTTTTAACTTGATAATAATACAATTGCTAGGAGTATGTTATTTTTATTTTTTCAATATTTCAGCCGGAAGACGTCCACTGCTGGACATAGGCCTCCCCCAAAAAGGGGGGGATATGCCATAATCGCCACGCTTGGCAGGCGGGTTGGCGATCGCAGTTGGTTGGTTAACCACTCAGAGAACGCTGCTGCCCATCCTCTGGTGAATCACTTAATCGCTTTTTACGACACCCATAGAAAGATATAGGGTGGTGCAATTCTTTACGTCCGGCACCACACGGAACTTTATTTATATTGTGGTAGAATCTTGTTGTACAGGTATGGATCAACGAATTACACTAACTAACTATTAATTGAGTACCACCAAAGCTCCGATAAAAAAATTAAGGCTAAATAAATGTGAAATAACACAATGACCAAACTATACTGTCATATCCTGTCATATCGATGATGGATAGCTAGAAGAAAAGAGGCGACCAAAGAAAACATGGATGGATTGTGTAAAAGCTGACATGTATAAAAAAAAAGTGAACACTGAGATGACAGCTAGTAAAGATAATACAGATATGGAAGAAAAATACCATGCTGCGCCGACCCCAAATGAACTGAGACAAGGGCCGGAGGTGATGACGATGAATAACATAACTGCTGCTGCTAGATCACAGACATAGTAAAAAATATAGACGAAGTGCTGCGAACAATCATAGTGAAACCAACAAAACCTTGCTGCTCCGTGTACAAGCCAGCGCTCACGCACACACCATGCACCTGAAGGATATTTGTTTTTGGCGATGCTTACTGGACGATGCCGCGACATGTGTACTGAGAGTGGTGAGCACGGTGTGATGTGCATGTGTGTGCGTGAGCGCTGGTTTTTACACGGTTGAGCACGGTTTTGTTGGCTTCCCTATGATTGTTCGCAGCACTTCGTTTATATTTTTTACTATATCTGTGTGCTAGATGTAAGATAGGCGTTCAAGAGATCGTCAAATAGAAATCTCTCCAGTATTCTATATGTATCCACCTCCCCAAAATAAACAATAAGAGCCTAATATTACAACTTAATTGGATCTCGACCATTTTCCAAGCGTCCTGCGTCTCAACTAAGATAAATTAATGTGATTAATATATAATCCATTTATGTCTATGCACGGCATGCCCATGACGGGCTGGAGGAGCGTGGTGGCTGAGGCGACGCACGTCGGTTCTTCGCGGCGGCTGAGGGGGGCGCGAGCGGCCCCCTCAGCCGCCTGCGCCGACCCTCACTTCATTTCTTACCACGACGGTGGTAATACGTTATTTTATTGTAATTTTATATTAATCTATTTTCCAAGTACTTATTACAAATTGTAACCTACAGTCCACTCTTTTATTTCACTGTTCCTGAAAACGAACACTCAAGCTCGAACAATTTGTGGTCCTTCGAGCCGGATTTGAACCAGCGACCTAGACATTAGACACATTTATGCATGTTCATGTATTGTTTTATTCATGTATGATATTAATTTACCAATAAATATGTGGAAAAAAGGTTGTTGTTTTTGTAAAAGGTTGACTCTCTTCCAGCCATCCCACTATGTGAAAGTGTGTTTGTTGGTTTGTTCCTCTTTCACGCAGCAACAGAGCAACGAATTGACGTGAATTTTTTGCGTAGAGATAGTTGATGGGTTGGAAAATAGCACATGCTACTCATATACAGGATGTCCTAGGGGCGAAGGAGTGTTTGTTGGTTTGTTCCTCTTTCATGCGGCAGCGGAGCAACGGATTATTACGATGAACGGGTGATTTTTAGCAAAGATAGCTTATAGACTGGAAAGTGACATAGGCTTCTTATATACGGGGGTCCCATCGCAATACTTCTCAGAGGAAAAGTTCTTTAATTTAAGTTTATATTTTTTATCCTGGAACAATGTACGGTTCCTGCGGTATAAAAACCACGGGAGCGAAGCCGTGGATAAAAGCTAGTTAGTTAATATAATCAAAAATAAAAATGCCTTTATTTTATTGTTTTATTCTCGCACAAAACATAAGATCAGCGTGGTCTTACAGCGAAAGCGTTGGTTAGCGACTGAAAGGTCGATAGTTCAAATCCTGACTGCATTAAATATCTAACTGTAGTAGACCCTTTTCTAGAAATCTCCTTAGGTAATCGTTTAGTAGTAGTAGAGCTCCTTAGTGAAAAAGCTCGTCCGGGGAAGCACTGCCACCGTATCTACTTCTCCACCAAATAGTGAAGCTTGCATTGCTGTGTTTCGGTCTGAAGGGTACGGGTGCCGGTGAAATTACAATCACATGAGACTTTCCATCTTCATGTCTCAGTTTGGCGAACCGACTTGCGGTACCATTTAGGCTACAGCCTAGGTGGTATTGCAGTTGTTATGGGCAAAGGTAACCGCTTAACAACAGATAGGCTTTAGCTCGTTTTGCCATCCTATACTATACGAAAGTCCTTATTTTATTTATTTGTGTAGTAGTTTAGATCAACGAATCACAAAATTAAATAATCATTTATTTTACCTAACTGTTGTTACCAACATGGAAAATCCATTAAAAATATAGTCTGTATAAATGTCATTAAGGTAAGGACCAATTTTAAAATAAATAAATATTTTTTTTTTAATGACTCAGCCGTACAATATTGTTTTACAATCTTACCAAGATCGCTCACATAAATAAGATAGAATTATTAATAACTTTAATTTATCCAACCAGACAAATCGTTTTTTTTTAAACATTACACTAACTAGTCATTAAGTAGTGAATGAAAACCCAAAGTTCAATAAAAAAAATTAAAGCTTAATAAATGTGAAATAACACAACATCCAAAGTATACTGTCATATAAAAAAAAACACGTTTCCGAACAAAAACCATAAGCTCTCTATTAAATATCGATATGAAAATAACACCAGACAATGCATCAGCATTCTTTAAAACCAATACAAAAGAAAAAAACAAATATAGAACAATTAAATAACAAAGCGAGTAAACCCGCGGGCCATTGGACACGACTGCTCTAAATCGAACACGCCCTTGATTTTTCTATTGCATTGCATCTACATGTTACGAACGTTCTAGATCTACGCAACTAAAATTGTTGCAAATGTCAAGCATTTGCTTGCAAATCGTGACTACTATACACCTGATTGTCTGGAAGTGATAATCTAAGAAATCTAGCTGACGTTTTTACAAAAAAAACTACTAATACATACATACGTAGTTATAATATCTGAATAATTAAATTGCTTACCTAATTTTTCCTAATGTTGAAATTAACGCTTAGTTAGTTGCGCAAGCCTATGAGTAATAAGTTTTTGTAATGTCTAAAATTATAAATAGGACTGTTAGAATGTGTAATGTTTTTAATATATTAATTGTAGTTTTGCCTCTGAAAATATTAGCAAGGTCATTATAGATGTTAATCAAACTATGCGGTTCCGACAAAGAAAAGGCAAACTACTCCCTTCTCGTTGGTGTCGACCGTCGTAGAAGACGACGAAGACGATGAACAGAAAATAAAACCATACTACATTACATAACATACTTTCATTGAAGTCTATCACTATCATTAGTACATCATCCTCCGCGTTTTCCCAATTATACAAGATGTTGATATATAACCGTGCCATATTTCTAGACCAAATGATAATTAATGGATGTATAAATGAATTAAATATTGGAATTTACCAAAAAAAAAACAAAATAATAATTATGAATTCTGATTAAACTTGAATCAATTGATAAATCATAGACTGATTAATTTTCTACATAACATAACATAAAATCACGCCTGTATTTCCCCGAAGGGTAGGCAGAGGTGTATTAGTACACCCACATTTCGCCAGTTATGTTATAGGCCCATGTAATAGGGGGCGAGCCTATTGCCATTGACCGGGCACAAATCCAGACCCCGGGCTGTTACTGAGGATTTCCTAATGAAAAAACCCAATAACACTTTGCCCGACCCGGGAAAACTACTACTACTGTTGCCTTCAATCTTATTGTATGCCTAAATATGTAAACTGTGCTGATCCAAACTTGTACTTATAAGAACTGTAATGTACGGTCGACCGCAGGTCGGTGGTAACACTTTGACATTAGCAGCATCTTTATTTCGTAAGCAGTAAGGGTGGTTTTCGAATTGACGTGTTACCACTGTCATGCAGTCGACTGTACCACTGCTGACACAATAAAGAAAATATTATTATATTATTATTATAATGCGCTCAGTCATCTAAAAATACTTGAAATTTCTGGGAAATTCCGGGGCATAAGGATCAATCTTTGCCATTGAAAATATTTTTACAAACTCCGCAATCTATATATATATATATATAAAAACCGGCCAAGTGTGAGTCGGACTCACGCAGTAAGGGTTCCGTAGCACCCATCGACCTGATACCCTATAGAAACTGATTTAATTTACGAGAGTTTATCAAAAGACATCAACGAACGTACGCGAAATGTTAATTTTGGCATCTCTTTCTTCCGTAGGTACCACCACATATGTCTATGTTTGTCCTGTTTTTAGTATTTGTTGCTAAACTACATAGTATGCACTATGATCAGACAAAGTTTGACGCCGGTATGTATAACCGTTCTGAAGATAGAACAGGAAAAAAAACTTGAAACAAAAAGCATGTTTTTCGAGGTTTCTTGTATGTTGTCTAAAACCAATTTTTGTTTTTAGTATTTGTCGTGATACCCCTCATAGCAACACATATTCTGTGAAAATTTCAACTGGTTATTTATTACCGTTACAAAGATACAGCCCTGTGACAGACGGATGGACGGACGGACGGACAGCGTAGCGAGAGTAATAGGGTCCCGTTTGCACCCTTTGGGTACGGAACCCTAAAAATGAATTGCTGTTCGTTAGTCTCGCTAAAACTCGAGAACGGCTGGACCGATTTAGCTAATTTTGGTCTTGAATTATTTGTGGAAGTCCAGGGAAGGTTTAAAAGGTGAGAAAATCTGCAAAATTTTCGAGGAAAATAGTAAAAACAACAATTTTATTTTCCCATACAAACTGTTTCTACCTGTCAAACATTTGATGTTCGTCCCGTTCGGTATGGTAAACTCGGGTCCCACGTATTTAATAAGATTTGGATGAAATTTTGTGTGTATGTTTCAATGGGTTCCTGGATGGTTTAAAAACACAATTGGACCCGGTAGGTGGCACTGCTGTCGGTATGTCACTGATCTCCTAAACTCATAGATGATAGATTTTAATGATATTTTTCGTGTAGGTACGGTCGAGTCCGGGTCCCTGCAAGGTTTGAATTAATAAATGGACCCGGTAGGTGGCGCTGCAGTCGTTGTGTCACCAAATTTGATTTGCTGAACATTTGATAACATGGGACGGGACATGGGACGGACGGGACATGGGACGGGACAGGACATGGGACGGGACATGTGACATGGGGACGGGACATGGGAAGGGACATGGGCCGGGATGGGACATGGGACATGAGACGGGACATTGGACATTCGACATGGACGGGACGGGACATGGTACGCGACAGGTCATGGGACGGGACTGGACATGGGACGAGATAGTGAGATAGTGGGATAGTGAGATAGTGTGATAGTGAGATAGTGGGATAGTGGGATAGTGTGATAGTGAGATAGTGGGATAGTGGGATAGTGAGATAGTGGGATAGTGGAATAGTGGGATAGTGACTGGACTGGACTGGACGGTCCCAATGAAAGGATGGATGGATGGATGGATGGATGGATGGATGGAACTATACTGGTCACGTGGGTTAGCAGAATTTAACGCGAGCGAAGCCGCGGGTAAAAGCTAGTAAATATATAAAAAATACTTTTAAATATCTTTAATAATGTATCATTCCATTGTCATCATTGAGCTTATTTAATTTTCTGAACGTGACTAAATTGACAGCTGGTTGCATGTATCGGGTTTAGAAATAAGTCCAATTTAAAATTATTTACATACTTGATAATATTGCATTTTATTCCATTCTAATAATATTTTAAATACCGAAAGTTTTTCATTATAAATAAATAAATAATCGTTTATTGACATAAATGCTTATACACTTAATGTAGAATCCTCTGACCCCTGCAGTAGTAATAACTGTGTTGCAGGAGCCAGTGTCTTCTCGCTATATAATAAACAGTTATAGGTAATATGACAATATTCGATTTTTTCCTCAAACAGTAAAAAATAAGTTGTTTAGGAACAAAAAAAATAGAAAAAAAATATATATATATATATATTTTGGACATTTTTACACATCACCAAACTAAGCAGAGCTTGTGCTATGGGTACTAGAGAATGGATATAATACTTATATACTTTTTTTTGTAAATACATACTTATAATACATAAGAAACAACCAGACCAACACAAACACTCATGTTCATCACACAAATATTTGTGTCCTGTGGGATTCGAACCCACGACCTCGTGATCAGCAGTCCGAAAGTCGAACCACTAGACCACAGAGGTCGTCAAAATGAATGTTATTTTAAATACCGAAAGTTATTAATTATCAGAGTTGCATGTTGTTGTGTCGGGATGTGTCGTGGAGCGCCACAGTTTCATACATTAATGCGACGTAATTTTAAATGCTGAAAGTTATTCATTAGCTAAGTTCATTTTGTTGTATCGGGATGTGTCGTGGAGCGCCAGTTTCATACATTAATGCAACGTAATTTTAAATGCCGAAAGTTATTCATTAGCTGAGTTCATATTGTTGTGTCGAGATGTGTCGTGGAGCGCCAGTTCATACATTAATGCGAAATAACTTCACAGAGTAATCATAATTTAATCTAACACATAATCTAACCATATAAATATATGTAGGTAATTGATAACATTCTTGCACCCAGCTTTAGGGACCAAGGATCAATAGTAAAACTAATCCAACTACTTTTGATTTTTTTCATGTACAAATCCTGCTACGATTCTTTCAGCCTGTTCAGAAAACAGGGACGGGCTTTGGCTTCAGAGATTTATAACAGACAACTAAGTAAGTTTTTAAGTAACTACTCAGTAAGTTTCGTGTGGTGCCGGACGTAAAGAATTACACCACCCTATATCTTCTCATGGGTGTCGTAAAAGGCGACTAAGGGATTCACCGGAGGACGGGCAGCAGCGTTCTCTGAGTATTTAACCAACCAACTGCGATCGCCAACCCGCGGCGCCAAGCGTGGCGATTATGGCGTATCCGGGGATATATGTGGAGGCCTATGTCCAGCAGTGGACGTCTTTCGGCTGAAATGATGAAGTAAGTTATTAATAAAATAAAACGGATTAAATGTTGTCAGTTTTGTTTATTGTCACATTCCAAATGTAGTAAAAATGTATTGTTGTAATTCACACTATTAATACTAAAAGGCCCGTATTACAGAAGCTTCCTCAAGTAAAGTTTAAACTCCAATCACCTGATCACTACTTAAGGATAGAATCGTTACTTGAGTATCGGTCTTATTCCAGAACGGTAATTATAAACTTTAATTCAACAACAAAACACACGAATTTGACCTGAAATATAATAGAAATCTCTACTCAAGCGTAGTCTGGACCACGCTTGAGTGATTACAGATCAAATATCTGCCCAAATACCGAAACAGGTGACAATATAAAACGAAACTAAACTCAGCTGAACTGTGATCAACAAATCTCTGCTTGAGGAACGTTCTAAAATGAAAGCTCAACTTAAAACAGAGATCATAGCTTGAGTATCCTTCTGGAATACGGGCCTAAAACTGCTAAGAATTACACAAGTGTAATAACTATGTATAACATTATTAATTAAAACATTAAGATTGTTATCTTGGCCGCGTTTTATAATAATAGAAAAGTAGGTATACATACATACACATAATGCAATTTCAATTTCAACAAGTCTTGTCCGTGTCCGGGTTCTGTACCCAAAGGGTACTAACGGGACTCTATTACTCTCGCTACGCTGTCCGTCCGTCCGTCCGTCCGTCCGTCTGTCTGTCAAAGGGCTGTATCTTTGTAACGGTAATAGATAACTTGATGAAATTTTCACAGAATATGTGTTACTATGGTGTCCATCACGACAAATACTAAAAATAAAACATCTAAAACCAAAGGGGGTCCCCATACAAGAAACATCGAAAAAAATGCAATTTTATCAACGTTTTTGTTCCTGCTCTATCTCCAAAACCGTAATACATACCAGCGTCAAACTTGGTCTGATTATAGTGCATACTATCTAGTTTATCATCAAATACTAAAAACATGGCAAACGTAGACATATGTGGTGGTACCTGCGTAAGAAAGAGATGTAAAAATTCACATTTCACGTACGATCGTTAATGTCTTTTGATAAACTCTCATAAATTAAATCAGTTTCTATGGGGTATGAGGTCGATGGGTGGTACGGAACCCTTACTGCGTGAGTCTGACTCACACTTGGCCAGTTTTATTATTTTTTAATAATGAGCATAGTCCATTGTTTGTCAGCCGATTGATTGATTACTTGGCTGCGCAGTCGTTTGACTAATTTTCTGTCAAGCACTACCTTAACAATTAAGACAAATCAGCTGCTCAGTTGATTGATCGTGTGAACTGTATTGTAATTCTTTTTACTATAGAATGAACTTTTTCTTGATCAGAAACATAACATGGTAAACTGCGTGAGGTTGATCACGTTTCAGTCATAGAGCTACAATAAACGTTGATAATGGTACCGATTTTATTGTATGTAAGGCATACAAAGGTTTGTCAAAATATCTCAATGACGCATATAACAGAATATGCGTCATTGAGATATTTTATTTTTAGTTTACAGACTAAACTAATTTTAATCACATAATCTCTTTTTTACTAACATTATTGAAAGCTGTGATTGAAAGAGTACATAAAATATCAGAGACATGACATTTACCGCAGCGGTAAATATCATGTCTCTGTAAAATATGAAGAACTGTCAAATTATAATTGTCTATGCCCTTGTAATTTAAGGCCCTACTAAGAGCTAAGTGGTGCCCCATCAATAAAAAAATAAGTACTCGCTGAGTAAGTACATCATTAATCGAAAATTATTTTTTAACAATTGAAGTACTCAGTAAATTGTTTATTTATTTATTATTTGGAAGACCAACAGCAATTACTTTAGAGTAACAATGTTAAATAAGATACAATCTGCCAATAATAGGTCTTCACAAATAGCGACTGAGTACAGAAAGATGCGTGGATATAATACTAAATATAGATTAATTAATATTAGAATAACTAAAATTTCTGGAAGAAATCTAGAAATATATCAAATTTCTTGAATGAGATTCATTATACAAACACACTAGCTTAAATTCCTTATCTTCTTGGCTAAACAAAACAATCAAAGATTTGTTTGAACGACACTTTAGTCGGTCGTAAATTAAGTTTTTGTTAGGGTCTGTCTCGGCACGGTAAATGACGTCATGTGGTGTAATTGAGCCAATAAAAATAAAAATAAAACATGCAACTGAGCGGTTATGTTCATCACATAAATATTTTTGTATCTTGTGGGAATCGACACACACACACACACACATGGGACTATAACATAACTGGCGAAATGTGGGTGTCCTATTACAACTCTGCCTACCCCTTCGGGGAAATACAGGCGTGATTTTATGTTATGTTATGCTGTGGGAATCGAGCCCACGACCTCGTAATCAGCAGTTCGACACTCGAACCACAAGACCACAGACGTCGTCAAAAAAACTGATATGCTAATGAATATGAGGACCAGACAATAACAGCCCTTTGTTTTACTTCAAGTAGCAATAAAATTGCGCATCCGACTACATTGACATTTTACTTAAGTAAAACAAAAGAAAGCTGAACATACCAGAAACCATTTAAAAACATTTTTATCAATGAAAGAAAAAGCTCTTCCCTTATAAGTATTATCTACAGGTTGATAATAAAATCTTCATTTAAATTTACGTTCATTCGTTTAAGATAAAGAATATGGTCGGCAAAACAATTGACCGGTAGGTTTCGCCTTCTCGGTCAGGAGAATGCACGTTCGCCATGACTGTTGACATTCAGAGCACCTGCCCATCGTGGGATATTTTGCGAAATGGAAGCAAGTGTCAAGGGTTAGCGATCGGTATCGATTGAAGTACTGACCGGTCGAGTTCCGGATAGTAATGTCTAGAAATATGAGTAGTGGGCTCAGAATAATGAGTGCAGAACGACTAAGTACCATTTTAGTTGTACGATTCATATACAATTATGAATAAATAAATATTTTTGGGACATTTTATACAGCACCATCTAGTACCAAAACTAGGCAGAGCTTGTACTATGGGTACTTAAAGTGGATATAATACTTTAATACTTTTTTTTTTGTAAATACATACATATAAAACATAAGAACTGGGTGTTTCTTGCAAACACAAACACTTATGTTCATCACACAAATATTTGTGTCCTGAGAATCGAAACCACGACCACGTGATCAGCAGTCCGACACTCAAACCACTAAACCATAATTTGTCAATTCCGGTGGGGTAATTATGTAATGCATTGACATTGACATTAGCTTTCATTTTGAAATGATAACAATATTAATTGTGTGCTACATAGTTGCCGATAAGACGAATTGTCAAAACACACGGAGCAATGAACATTGAAATCCTATTGATTGCGATCGCGGGTGAGTTACGCAATTCGGCAGCTGGTTGTTATACGATCCGTACGTTGTATAACTAACTATATTATGGGAACACCCTATGTCCAGTAGAAATTTTGTATCTGAAAATGTTGCCGTACGTAAAATACACGCTTGGCCGTGGAGTTGCGGAAACCAGCCCGTTATTTATACTATACTATATCTGAAAACGCTTATGATGC
Source organism: Asteroscopus sphinx (assembly GCA_949699075.1). NCBI lineage: Eukaryota > Metazoa > Arthropoda > Insecta > Lepidoptera > Noctuidae > Asteroscopus > Asteroscopus sphinx. The sequence continues at coordinate 14,528,929 of OX453021.1, forward strand.
ATACACAATGGACTCCGAACTATTGAATCTCTCCCGCAACTGATCCACAGACAACTCAAAATTTGTAGTAACTTTCTTTAATTCTATAAAACAAGCGTTCATAAAGTTCTGCTGCCCTATTCTATCTATCGCTGATCTCGATCACGTATTCAAGTTACAATCAGTGTCATACTACTACACCACGTTTTATTACACATTTGATACATAAGACGACTCAAATGTCGATAAAATGGTACCCAACACACAGGTCGACCTTTGACCTAGGCAGAATATCTTATCTTTCCAAGCAAGGCCAGGCAAGAAGAAGAAGGATTATCCAGTAAAATAAGTAGATCTTTTTGTTAATACGAAATTCTAAAATATATATAGCATAAGTCTCTTCTCAAAATGAAAAGGGTTTAGGCCCGCCGCATATAGTTATTGAGCCCATACCAGTGCACAGTGGGATTACTCTCAATAGTACATTATGATACAAGTGAGGTAAGATGTTCATTAAACTCGATGCTGGAGTGCAGCCCGAGCCAAAGGCGAGAAAATAATGAACATTGCTACCGCGTTTCATACGACGTTTTCAACAAAAAAACCGGCCAAGAGCATGTCGGGCCATGCTCAGTATTATAGGGTTCCTTAAGTAGGTCTAATTACAAACGAATCAAATCGAATATTATTCATTGCTATTTTTGTTTTTGCAAACAGCGCCACCTAGCGTTAAATTTATGAAGCTAAATTTAAGAAGTGTGTTTCTTTTTGTGATTTTTTTAAATAGAAAGTAACTAAAGGAGCATTATTTGCTATGATCATTTTTCTCTAAGGTCAATGACCTATGAACTAGGACGTCTTAAGTATTTTTCAGTTTTCTCACTATAACTCAAAAATTTATAATCACATTATACTCGAAATAATTTTAAAAGAGAGTTTTTATAAAGGTCTATCAATGTTGAAGATTATAAGTTTCTACGTTGCATAGTTTAGAAATGGCAGGGGGGGACACATTGCAAGCCACTTTGGCGAACTGTATTTTGCAGATGGTATACCTGATAAAAAAGTTGTGTATGAAACATTACCTTCATTTTAGTAGACCTATTCAACGATACCCCACACGAGGGGGTGCAACGAAAAAAATATTTCCATCCCCATTTCACATGTATGAGCGCCACCCCTCAAATACGTAATCAAGATTTTTTTATTCTTTTAAAATTGAGATCTATATCTATAAACTTTTTTGTCAAAATTTCATTTACTTATGTTTATAACTGTAGAAGTTATTAAGTGGTAAAGGATTAGGACAGACGGACAGACGGACAGACGGAATGACGGACAGACGGACAGACGGACGGACATGACGAAACTATAAGGGTTCCTTGTAGGACTACGGAACCCTAAAAAAGGAGCAAAGAAAGTAATACTTGAACCTAGTTTAGACAAATATTCAATTTTTGAAAAATGGCGCGTAGATTTCCGCACGCCGCGCCGCACAGTGGGTCATAGGCGGAAAAAAGACAAATTTTCATGGTGCGCCGTGCCTATGGTTAAGTGACGTAAACGTAGTGGTAATATTATCTTTGGAGTGACGTATATATATGCGCGTGCCGGTGGTGGAAAGAAGCCGCCAAAGAGCCTACTATTAAAAAAATATAATAAATAGTTTATTTATTTATTTACAACACAAATTGATGTTAATTTGATAACAAAAATAATTAATCTGATGAAATGAATTATTTATTTATCATATTTTAATCAACACAGTTGATTTACATACATACATACATACATATTATCACGCCTGTTTCCCATTGGGGTAGGCAGAGACTATGGATTTCCACCTGCTACGATCCTGACACACCTCTTTCGCTTCATCTACGTCCATTAACCTCGTCATGCATGCTCGTCGGTTTAGAGAACTCTTAACCTGGCATTTTTTGAGAACATCCGCGATTTGATCGCGATACGTTCGCCGAGGTCGTCCCCTTCCAACTCTTCCATCCACACTCGCTTCGTATACTTGTTTCGTCAATCTCCTCTCGTCCATCCTCTCTATATGTCCAAACCATCTTAACATACCTTTCTCAATCTTTGTCACTACATCTTCTTTCACTCCACAACGCTCCCTTATCATGTTATTCCTTACTTTATCTCTCAAAGTTACACCACACATACTTCTCAAAGCTCTCATTTCTACTGCATTTATTCTGCTTTCATGTTTCTTCTGCCATACCCAACTTTCACTACCATACATAAGTGTAGGCACTAACACTCCCCCATGAACAGCCAGCCGTGCCTTTTCCGACACTTTGCGGCTGTTCATGAAGGTGTGTAGTGCCCCATTCACCTGATTACCAGCACTCACTCTCCTTTCAATGTCCTTCACATGCTTGCCATCTCTCGTAAACATGGAACCCAGGTATACAAAATCTTTCACTTGTTCCACCTTTTCGTCACCTATCAAAATATTGCACTCTGTCATAACTTCTTCCTTTTCAAAAACCAAAACTTTTGTCTTACTAACATTAACTTTCATTCCTTTACTCTTCAAAGCACCATCCATAATTGTTACCATCTTCTGTAACTCCCCCTCCGACGATGCAAGGATAACTTGATCATCGGCATAGAGGAGACACACAGTTGATTTATTCACATAAAAATTTGTTAAGACATAAGAACACTTTGCTGAGATTTAAAAATAAACTGTAAAGTAAAAAAGACTAGTGCGATAATGTAAATTAAAACACCGGCCCAGTGCGAGTCGGACTCACGCAGTAAGGGTTCCGTACCACCCATCAACCTGATAACCCATAGAAACTGATTTAATTTACGAGAGTTCATCAAAGAAACCAACGCACCGTGTGCGAAATATGATTGTTTAATGATTTTAATTATTAATATTGTACGGTTGATTAAAATATTTTTTTAGAAATATTTGTAAAGACGCTTGTCATCTTAGTCTACCTGCGACCACGAAATGCTGCAAAGCTTTCGAAACGTCAGGGAAACCGATTTAAATAATATACGCGATTTAATCCGGTTAAACTTTGTTTTATTATAATATGAATGTTTGCATTTCTTTCTTACGCAGGTAAGGTCGACCGTACGTCGATGGTAACACTTTGAAATTAGCAGCATCTTTATTTCGTAAGCAGTAAGAGCGGTTTTCGAATTGAAGTGTTACCACTGTCATGCAGTCAACTGTACCACCACATATGTCTATGTTTGCCCTATTTTTATGTATTGTGTACTTGTTGGTCAATTACATAGTATAGTAGGTATACACTATAATCAGACCAAGTTTGACGCTGGCATGTATTACCTTTTCGACTATCTTCGCAGCAGAAATAAAAACGTTGAAAAAATTCATGTTTATCGATTTTTCTTGTATGGGGACTCCTTTGGTTTTAGACTTTTTTTATTTTCAATATTTGTCGTGATAGGGGTCATAGCAACATATATTCTGAGAAAATGGCTACGTATTACCTCTCAAAAGTTACAGCCCTGTGACAGATAGACGGACAGTCGAACGAACGGACGGACAGCGTAGCGAGAGTAATAAGGTCCCGTTAGCACCCTTTTGGTACAAAACCCTAAAAAGCACGCGTGGGTTACAAGCTGCATTATGAACCTAAAAGCGTTGCAATAAGAGCCACTTTACGAGTAAGTGTGTTGAAATATAAATATATATTTTATTCCGATACCAATCCAAGTACAGTGGACCGCACGTCAGTGGTAACACTTGAATTACGAAAATCGCCCTTACCGCTTACGACGATTCTATTAGGGATTAATTAATTCTAAAAATACTGAATATTACACTAATTTAGTGCTAATTTTGCATTCAATATTGACATTGCTCCAATGCCGATCGATTGGAATAATTTTTAAGTGTAGCCTTACAGTCCAGACTGCGCTAGTCGAGTGCCAGACGCGTGACGGCGCGTTTATGTCTTTTGTTCGTGGAATCAACTTGCGTATAGAGCTGCGTCTCCTTCATAAAGTTGCTATACTGACCTGTAATGTCTATGGTCTCCTTCGACCATATTTTGGTTATTTCTAACATCTAATATGTTCTCCTAACAAAATGGGGGCGTGGCCTAACTGTTTGGCTACATGTGATTGGCCTAAGCAAAATGTTAACATGTTTTTTTGAATGTTTTGTTAGATTTTGATCGCAGGAGACCGGTTTTACTTACAAATTTGACAAAACCATCCATGCCACGCCGTGCCGTGATGTGCGTAAGTGTGGACTGGGTTTAATATGCGCGGCTTAGGCTTTAGTCCATCGAACAATTATCGTTCTTATATCCTACTTCATAACTTCCTAACCTACTAATATTATAGATGCGAAAGTATGGATTTGTTTGTTTATTAATTGTCTTTCTATCATACTGAAATTGCTAAACGGATTTGGACGAAATTTGGCATACAGATAGACCATGTCCTGGGTTAACACATAGGATACTTTCTATCCTGGGAAGATACTCAGTTCCCGAGGGACGTGCATTTGTCTATGCCTAGTCTATGTCACTCTTTGGTCCATAAACTATTGCTATTCGAAAAATCACGTCGATCGACTGCGTAAAAGAAGGACAAACCAACAAACACACTTTCGCATAAGTATGATACTTAATTATTTTCATTAATTCAGACTTCCAAAACGTTTCGTTCTCACATTTTCTTTTGCCGAACTCTAATGAATTACGGAATTTGTAGCATCAATAAAATTAATCAGGTGGTCGAATTATTAGAGTAGGTCATTACTTTCCCCTTATTTATGGAAGAGCCCTGAGGGCTTATCTTGTTCGAAATACTTCAATGTATCCACTGGTAGGTGAATATCTGTTTTATGTATGACATAAAAGAAACATAATGTATGGTACGGCACCATCTGAAGATGTTTGGACGTTTACTCAATCACGCTGAAACGGCTGAATGGATTCAGATGAAATTTGGCACACAGATGAGACCATTAGCCGGATGACTTCACTCGCGTGAATATCGTTCATCGCGTATCCCTCAGGAACTGTTCATCTTTCCAGGAAAAAAAGTAGCCTATATGTTAAATGACACGCGATAGACGACATCCACGCGCCGTCCGTGTGGTGCCGGACGTAAAGAATTGCACCACCCTCTTTCTTCTCATGGGTGTCGTAAAAGGCGACTAAGGGATTCACCAGAGGATGGGCAGCAGCGTTCTCTGAGTATTTAAACAACCAACTGCGATCGCCAACCCGCCTGCAAAGCGTGGCGATTATGGCATATTCCCCCCCTTTGGGGGGAGGCCTTTCTCCAGCAGTGGACGTCTTTCGGCTGTTATGATACGCGGACGAAGTCGTGAACAAAGTCTAGTAAATAAATAATAAATTATGGATTAATGAAGATATTGTAGGATCTATCTGTAAATAGATCTAACACAACAACAACAAAAAAATAAAAAATATCTAGGTTTAACTTTTATCTACAATCTAATACAATCATTATATTATCACCGTACATGATGTCCACATGATATATAAATGATATGCCACATACAATGACCATGACCATAAGATATCTACTATACAACGTGTAACGGAAAGGGTATATACATATCAAGTGCACGGCTTCTTTGGATGATAACAAATTATGTGGCAAGGGTTTTAAGTCCTTTATCTACATATAAGAAACATAGGAGAAATCCAATATAAGAAACCAAACACTTCAAACTGAAATGTACCAGGCCCCTCAGAAAGTATTGCGAAAAAAAGTTTTTATATATGGGAGACTGGCCAGTTATAATGTTTTTCGAAAATATGATTATTTATAAGTAAAAATAAGTAAGTTCCAATTTCAAAATTTCCCTCCACATTTTTTGCGAGTTAATTCAAAGTATTGTGTCTCACTGAAATATGGATCTGCGCCGGGAACATTTTAGAGCTATGATTTTATACGATTTCAAGTGTCGCCTGAAACCGGATGAATCGTACGATAGACTTCAAATGGCATTCATGGATCAAGGCCCTTCCAAGGCAACCGTGTATCGTTGGTATAACGAATTCAAGCGCGGTCGACCAACTTTGGGGGATGACGAAAGAAGCGGTCGCCCTTTGACGGCTGTTACCGAAGAAAACGTGCTAGCAGTGAAAAATTTAATCCAAGACAATAGGCGAATTACATATCAGGAGATTCAACACATATTGAAGATTGGATCGGGAAGCGTTCACGAGATTCTACACAGCCATCTTCGCGTGAGGAGGATAGTATCACGCTGGGTGCCGCACAACCTCACCGATGCTCAGAAGCAGGCCCGGGTGGAATGGTGCCGTGATATGCTTAACAAATTTGAAGCAGGCTCGTCTCGGCGTGTTTACGACATCGTTACAGGTGATGAGTCCTGGATTTATCAATACGACCCAGAAACCAAGCGCCAGTCGACTGTTTGGGTGTTTCAAAATGAGCCAACGCCTACCAAAGTGAAGCGATCTAGAAGCGGGGGTAAGATTTTGATCGCTAGCTTTTTTAATTTGACTGGCCACTTGGTATCAATTCCCTTACGGGATCAAAGAAGCATTAATGCCGAATGGTATACTACCAAATGTTTGCCAGAAGTTTTCTCTGTTATAAGCAACAAGCGACCAAACACAGGGCTCCGCGGGCTACTGCTCCACCACGACAATGCACCTGCGCACACCGCACTCAAAACGAGGGACTTCCTGGACAGCACGCCAGTCAAACTCCTGGGTCACCCTCCTTACAGCCCTGATCTAGCACCGTGTGACTTCTTTTTATTCCCAAAAATAAAAAATCAGCTCAAAGGGATACAATTTTCGTCGCCGGAAGATGCGCTGGCTGCGTTCGAGCAGGCTGTAAACGAGGTGTCTGCGGCGGACTGGAAAAAGTGTTTTGAAAACTGGTTTAGGCGCATGAATCTTTGTATAGAGACTGGTGGAAAGTACTTTGAAAAGATTTGATAAAAATATATGTACGTATAGAACAATTTTTTTTAGTTTCGCAAAACTTTCTGAGTGTCCCACGTACATATCAAGTGCACGGCTTCTTTGGATGATAACAAATTATGTGGCAAGGGTTTTAAGTCCTTTATCTACATATAAGGAACATAGGAGAAATCCAATATAAGAAACCAAACACTTCAAACTGAAATGTACACATCACTAGCACTTACTTACATAATAAGCAACTGACGTGAAAAGATCGTGTGACCTTCGTAGTGCAGTGACACGTTTTTATTATGATTTGAATTCAATAAACTTATGAAATCAAAAATTTGGGTTAATTTTTTCGAGTAATTTATTTTGGCTGAAATTTTGCATAGAGATTCTACACCAGATGTACTCTTCACCCCTTTCGGATAGATATACCCTTTTGGTTACAAGTTGTGTAAACGGAGAAAATATGTAAATTACCATGCCCATGATCACATCGGAAGAAACAATTACTTTCTCACATATTAGAGGAACAATTTGCAAAACGATACAAAAAAAATGTTGTAACGCTTAAAACTGATTAATAGCTCTTTAATAAATAGAGCGAAAAATCAAAGAGTGCTCACACGCATACAACGGATTGGTACGGCTAGACCGACAGGAAAACTTTACATGCAGTTCATACTTCCCTTACTACATCAACATAAGGTTGAAAATTCCATGTGAGGTGTGTAAATAAGGCTGGTAAATAGCCTTGTGACGTGTGACGGACGCAATGCCACATTGCCAAAGTGCATGTAACTAGTGTGCAACTATGGCCTGGCCTGTAGATACAATTACCGTTCCTTTATAATTAAGATTTTTAACTACGATCGATTAGACATGTGGTTAAGTTTCAGTTTCGTAATTTGAGATAGATTTTTCAGGTTGATTGATTTAAAAGAAAGGCAGCGCTGATTGTGTATTGTCTCAAGCAATCAAATCAATCAAAATGATGCAAATTGTTGGCCCAAATCCTTTTATGGTAGATATGGGCCATTTTTAGTGTTAATGGAAAACACTTTTCTCCATTGTTGTTGTGTGAAAAATGATACAGATGAAAAGGTAGTAAATTATAAGATGACGATTGACGGCTGATAGACAAAAACCGGCCAAATGCGTGTTGGACTTACGCAGTAAGGGTATACCACCCATCGAACTGATACCCTATAGAAATTGATTTAATTTACGAGAGTTCATCAAAAGACCAAATGCACCGTGAGCGAAATATTAATTTTTGCATCTATTTCTTACGCAGGTACCACCACATGTCTAGGTTTGCCCTATTTTTAGTATTTTTTGCTCTAAACTACATAATATGCACTATAATCATACCAAATTTGACGCTGGTATAGGAACAAAAACGTTAATAAAATTGCATGTTTTTAGAGGTTTCTTGTATGGGATACAAGAAACATCTAAAAACATGCTTTGGTTTTTTTTTTAAATATTTGTTGTGATAGGCACTATAGTATTATATTCTGTGAAAATTTCAACTAGTTATCTATTACCGTTACAAAGATACAGCCCTGTGACAGACAGACGGACGGACAGCGTAGCGAGAGTAATAGGGTTTCGTTTGGCACCCTTTGGGTACAGAACCCTAAAAATGGAAGAAGAAGATGTATTGCGCCGACTCCAATAATTTGGAACCAGAGCTGGAAGGTGATGATATGCTTGAAAATTATATTGAGATATGAATCTTCTGAGATTCCCGGCTGTTTTTACCCGACTGCGCCAGAAGGAGGGTTATGTTTTTCGAGTGTTTGTATGTATGTATGTATGTATATTTCTGTGGCCTAAACGGCTTGATGGATTTTAGCTTGAGAGGTGTCGTTAGATTCGTCTTAATTGTGAGAGTGACACTGGGTATATCAAAATTATAAAAATCTTTTTGGAGCCATATTACGTCATAAATTTTTTTTTTTTTTTATCAAAACCTATCGAGTGGAGTATCAAAATAAATAATAATAATATAATCTTTATTTTCAGACAATAAATAGCCCATAGAATTATTACATAAAACACACTAACATAGAAAACACAACAGATCATAATACAAATTACACATAAACTACCATACACATATTTAAAAATACACTAGAAAAATATATATACCATACACTCACACATAACACAAACATTTTACTCTTAACATACACAAAACATATAATATTATAAAGGGTTTTATAAATGCTTTACAAAAATATATACAACTTATATGTTTAAATGTAATTTGGAATGAGAAATGCTAAAAAACAACAAAATATTCAACGTTAAAAATAAATTGGGTACCCTATATATTTATGTGTGACTTTAAAAAAATTACATTAATAGCGCGATAAAACATGACAGAACTAAAAATTTTGAAATAAAAAAGGGAATTAACAAAATCAAAAAACCCGACTGCGTGTAAATATAACTGAAAAGATGTAAACAAGACTTGTGTAGGTATATCTGAAAGTATCAAATCAACACGCAGGCGGACGCTACCTATGAACTACATATGTAATTAATGACCAAAAACATTTTTTTTTTGGTCTTGAACGCCCCTAAGCCACTGCGACCTAATAAGACCAAAAACATACGTAGCCTCCGCCTGCGTGTTGATTTGATACTTTCAGATATACCTACACAAGTCTTGTTTACATCTTTTCAGTTATATTTACACGCAGTCGGGTTTTTTGATTTTGTTAATTAACTTTTTTTTTTAATCTATTTGCAAAGCATTTCTGACGGTAGAACAGGAGAATTAGGAGAAAGAGATCAAATTGAAGATGATATTCAATCTTCGTAAGTAGTTTTAATAAGATTCGTACGCTTACTTTCCATATGGGAGGGTCTGAGTCCAAACACGGCCCACAGCTCTGACTTTTCATGTACGGCTCAGAATTTGATTATCACTTGCTGTAACGTTGAAGGAAAACATCGCTGCATCGTGAGGAAACTTGCACACCTGAGAGTGCTCCATACAGTTCTCGATGAAGTGTGACCACCAACCTGCAGAAGGCTAGCAGGGCTAAGGCCTTAATTAACACAGCCGGCCGACTTGGCGAAAAAGCATCGTGGCGAGAAGACTGGCGATTGACCATCAGATTGTGCATGCCGAGGAGTACTCACCATTCATACAGTGTATGCAATGCCTGAAATTCGGGCACACCAAGAACAAGTGCCAGACCAAAGAACATCCCTGTGTCCACTGTGCGGAGGAAGGTCACAAGCAGGACAGTTGCCCGATCGAATCAAAAAACGGCGAACCAAAGTATGTCAATTGCTTGGAACACAACAAAAAATTTAAGAGCGACTACGACACCAAACATAAAGCCACATACAACAAATGCCCGAGAGTAAAGTCCATGCGACATAAAATAAACAATAGAATCGACTACGGACAACAGTAGCACAACCAAGAACAAGACACAACAGAACATCACCACCATTAGACCGAAGAGCAACACCATCAGGGGCACTGTATCAAACAGCAGTACCTACCCCTTTTATTTTTGTATAAAATCACGATGACCTATAAAGAAAATCAATTAAAATAATAATAAAACCCTTCTCATTCTGAGAAAAGGCCCATGCTTAGCAGTGGGACAGTAATGAGCTGTTTATGTGTTGTAAGTAGCTTTTAATTGGCAACGATCGTTACCATTTATTTAATTGTTTTGTTTTAACGCATCGCTTAAGTTGCATTTTCTGCTCTACAAAGCCATGAGATTTTGTACAGTCAGCAAAGAAAGTAGGTGAACACTGGGCAAAGTTTCAAAAGTGATTTATGAAAGAAAACTTACAATTACAATATAAGTAGTAAGTTTTCAATCATTTATTTACTATTAAAGAGTTATACTTTATTGACTAATAATGTTATGTGTGTGGTGTTATGTGGTGTGTATGGTTTTCAACTCAGCCTATCGTAGTCCACTGCTGGACATAGGCCTCTCCCAAGTTGCGCCACAACGCTACGCTGTGTATGGTTTGCTGGAAGTTTATTTCAGAGCTAAGCACCTTTGTGCTCAAGTGTCTGTTATGTTATGGTTTCTATTGTAAAATGTGTTGCGTGTACATAAATAAATAAATATATTTAAAACAATGATTAGGTGCTATGAAAATAAAAATCTAAAGCTAAAAATCCGGCAGAAGAATAGATAGATAGATAGATAGAATATACTTTATTGTACACCATGAAAATCCTAGTAAACAGGAACAACGTATACATTATGGGCGGTCTTATCGCTAAAAGCGAAATCTACCAGACAACAATCAATCAAGAATCCAGTTGGGCTGGGCAGCATTTGGCAAACTTCGCCAAGTCTTCTCGTTGCCTATACCGCAAAGTTTGGAGACGAAGGCCTTCAACCAGGGCGTTCTGCCTGTCATGACTTACGGTGCCGAGACGTGGACACTGACAGTTGGGCTAGTCCACAAATTTAACGTCTCTCAGCGAGCTATTCTTGGAGTAATGGATAAAATCCGAGAAGAATCTCCGGATAATCTCGATACGGAGTGATCGACATAGCTTGTAAGATCAGTACACTGAAGTGGCAGTGGGCTAGAAATGTCTGTCGAACGCAACGTGCCCCCCCCCCCACCCCCCGCCTGGTAGACTGACGATCTGTAGAACGTGGCTGGGGGGGGGGGCTTGATGCGGAAAGCAGAGGCATAAGTGTTCTAAATCCCGAGTGTTATGGCGCATTTTGGTAGAGGTATAAGTCCGGCAGTGGACTGCGATAGGCTGAGTTGATGAATTAAAATTAAATAATAAATTAATTAAATCGAAATATCATTGGCTTATGTTGCTGACAGTACTTATCTCACATGTGTCAGGTTGCGTAAAAACTTACAAACGTAACGTAAACTGCGCGATTTTAGCGTACTATGAATGACTACCTACTTCCTATTAGTAATAGGACATTGTCGTGACGTTACTATAGTGCTCTTATTACGTGCACTAACGTTATATCCGTGTTGGTAAACAATATAGCTGCTGAGATTGATTCAGTATAGACAAACTGACGCCCGCGACTTCGCTCCTGTGGTATGTCTATAAAAAGTCCTCTATAAAAGTCAACGCGTAGTCGTGCGACTCGCGCGCTTGGTGTGTCCTCTCCCATACGATTCCATACATTACAACGTAGGTGACGTTGCAACGCGACGCGCTGCGCTGTGATGCGCTGCAGTTGGTTTGACTCAGCCTTAAGTCGGTAAGAGCCCAACACTGGCCCCGGCTTCGCAGGCGGAGTAAGTCCTTGAAGACTTCCCTTTTTTTCCCATTTTTCGCCGTGGGGAAATCCTCATGGACGCACTCCGTCCGGGGTAGGCGGAGCCAGTGTCGGACTCCGACTAAAACAATCACGGTGTTCCTTCAACTACCTTAACCGGGGGTGTGGGAACCCGTGAGTATTCACACAACCGCCCCCGACAGGTCCTGGCCCGCCACAAGCAGGCGAGCCCCTTCCCCCCGTGCAGCCTAACGTTGGCCGCACCCTCCTAGGCGGCGCACACGGAACACTGCACGCCACCTCACCTCGCGGGCCTTTACCAGCTGCGCCAACTACGCCAGCTTTGCTAGCTATGGAAGCTGTGTCCCGTACCAGAATATTCGCCACAGGCAATAAGATCCCCCGAAGGTTAATCCCTCGAAAGGATTCTATTGCCCGCACCCAGTATGCACCGGCCTAACAACTGCCGTTCCCTCCAGACGTGTCGAGAGGGACAAGCAGCCGTCAGACGCACGTGGAGGTTTTCTGGCCAGCACCCCATGAAGACTTCCCCGTACGTCCATAAAAAAGCCTACCCCAACATATCTTTTTACGAAAAGGCAAGGAGTTAGGAGACGCGGCAATTAAGGCTCTTTTATTAAAGTTATTGAGACGATATAATGAAGATGATTAAAATACAACTTAATTCAAGCCATTAATTTAATTTGGTACCAGGTTTATAAAGTGCGAGAAATTCATATAACAGTGGTGTATCAATGACAATTTCGTACTTGATCTATGGGCGAGGGAACTTCCTGTGGACGTGTTCGGTCTATATATCGTCGCCTCAGTGCTTGAATGTCCAATCGACCACTGAACAAATTTTACCGGAGACGTTTTTTTAGTTTATTATTGATTTAAGAGAAATATATTTTAAACTTTTAAGATTTAAGAATAATGTAATATATGCTATACATTATTCTTAAATCATCAAAGTTTTTAAAATATTTCTCTTAAATCAATAATAAACTAAAAAAACCGGCCAAGTGCGAGTCGGACTCGCGCAGTAAGGGTTCCGTACCTCTCAATGACCTGATACCCCATAAAACTGATTTAATTTACGAGAGTTTATCAAAAGACATCAACGCACAGTGCGCAAAATATGATTTTTTGCATGTCTTTCTTACGAAGGTACCACCACATATGTCTATGTTTGTCTTATTTTTAGTATTTGCTGCTAATCTACATAATATGCACTATAATCTGACCAAGTTTGACGCTGGTATATATTACCGTTTTGAAGATAGAGCAGGAACAAAAACGTAGAAAAAAATGCATGTTTTTTGAGGTTTCTTGTATGAGGACCCCCTTTGGTTTTAGACTTTTTTTTGTTTTTAGTATTTTTCGTGATACACCTCATAGCAACACATATTCTGTGAAAATTTCAACTGGTTATCTATTACCGTTACAAAGATACAGCCCTGTGACAGACAGACGGACGGACGGACGGACGGACGGACGGACAGCGTAGCGAGAGTAATAGGGTCCCGTTTGGAACCCTTCGGGTACGGAACCCTAAAAAACGTCTCCGGTAAAATTTGTTCAATGGTCGATTGGACATTCAAGCACTGAGGCGACGATATGGATGTCAACCTCGTCGATTAGAGTAACTAGCTTTACCTGTGGTTTCGTTCGCATTATTTGAAGTTTTTGTTTTTGTTAGGCCAATTCTCGTTCAAAATATAGTTCCAAACTAATCTCAATGCTTTAAATCTCAATCTTCTGACAGTAGATGGTTCTGATTAGGTACCGTTTATTAGTGACATTAATTATCCAAGCGTCACAAATAAACGGCAAACAGGAAGATCTGTTCAAATAAATCGAAAAAAATTAAGAATCTGCTGTTTTTTTTTCGCGATTTCAGGGTTGGTCCCATAGTAAAAGTTGTTCATACTGATGAGTACAATGACCACTTAAGAGGTTTTCAGTTATTTCAATAACACGTTGTATACAACGTGATATAATAAAAATAATGTAATGTAATATATTAGAGATCACCTACCGCTTTACCCGCGTTGACTTCGTTTATCGCGTATTCTGCAGGAACTCTTTTGTTTTCCCGGGATAAAAAGTAGCCTATGTCCTTTTCAAGGTCCCAGGCTACCTCTTCGCCAAATTTCATTACGATCAGTTCGAGATTTAGTAGAAACGAGTTAACAAACAGACAGACAGAGTTACTTTCGCTTTTTTATCATAACAAAATCACGCCTGTATTTCCCCAAAGGGGTAGGCAGAGGTGTATAATAGGTGCACCCAGATTTCGCCAGTTATGTTATAAGTCCCATGTAATAGAGGGCGAGCCTATTGCCATAATCATCATCGCTTTTATAATCACAGAGTATTTCTTAATATTCCTACTGAAATTTATAATAGTGTGGATATACTACCCAAATAATTCAATATTACCAACTTCCCAAAGTAGTAAGTTAGGATTTTATGGATTTAAGTAAGTGAACACAAATGTAGGGACCAACTGATTTTTTTTTTCGCGATTTCAGGGTTGGTCCTATATTAAAAGTTGTTCATAATGATGAGTACAATAACCCCTTTTTGGGAATTAAGCGATTAAAATTTCAGCATGTATTATTAAATCCTACTGTTAATATTTGCATGCCATATGGACTTGGCGGATTAGGTTATAACTGTTTTATATTTAGCAAAACAACACTGAAAAAATAAAGTTTATTAACTTTCGCTTCCTGTAACATAAAAAAGTGACTAAATAACCTATAAGGTAATACCTGACCAAAAATTGTGTTATTTAAAGAGAAACAACTTTAGTAACATCTTACCAAAACTTTGGTTGTCACTCCGGTTTGGTTAAATATTTTTTTCAGTATTCGCTGTTGAAAACTTTATACATTCCTGCAAATAAATGATTATGATTCTTCAAACTGATGCTGTGTCCTCATGCAATATTTCTTCAGATTCTTTATTAACTATTTCACTGTATTCTATTCTAATTACCTGGCGGGAATATCTTAGCTGAGTACCGCGTAGAGCAGCTATACTGAACCTGCGGCCCGCGGGCCGCATGTGGCCCGCCGGGCCTTTGTTATTGGCCCATCTAAAGTTACAAATTTATTGTAAACCATTTTAAATTCCGCGCCCATCAGAGAATGGGTGTTTCAGAACGGGAATGTGAGCCGAGCGCTATCAGCGATTTTTTGTTCCCCAAAAATATAAAAGTGTCCAAAGATGTGCCCAATTCCTACTAACTCTTTGAGTCTACTATGAATGAAATACACAAAGAACGTTTACAGAAACAAACTTACAGATTCTCATCTGGATGATGTTATAAGAATAGCATGTATAGCGACAAGCCAGATCTTGATAAAGTTTTGAAAAAGTGTTCACAGTATCAAAAATCGCATTAAAACATGTAAACATCTTTGTTAAAACTTCTTTTTTCATTAATAAACTACATCGTTATCTTGAAATTACGTTTATACGTAAATAATTTTTGCTTGCGGCCCTCGACACCATGACTGAAACGTTTATATGGCCCCTATATAAAAAAGTTTGAGTATGGCTGGCGTAGAGCATAACAAAAAAATTAATAGTTTTGTCATTATGTAATACCGGAACCGCCAATCATGAAATAACAAACTAAAAACACTTAGCGAAACAGCGACTAAATAACGATGCCACTTAAACTAAAATTAAATCGTTGGTGATAATTATGGACGTGGAGTACCTTATCTGTTTCAATAATCGCATGTAATTAGCCAATTTTGTTAACTAGACCACGAATATAATCGACCGTAAAAAGTAGAAATATTCAAAATTGTCGGCTTACTATCCTTACTTCTCAGACCAAAAGAATAAGACTTCTGGTCAGCCGCGAGCCGACGGGAAGTCTTACGTATAAAAAATTTATTAAAACATACAAATAGAAAATTTAGAAAAACAATATATTTATTCCTTATCGCCACAATCAACAAACACACGTTCAAAGCTTGTTGCTATTATTATCAAGCTAAATAGAGACGTACTCGTGACGTGACTAGGTACGCACGGCTACACATCAAGCTGTACATTTCCAGTAAAAGTTGACCTCGCATTGTATAGGTTTTCCGTTCACAAATCAGACTGTCAAAGAACCATAAACTTATTATACGTGGGACACTCAGAAAGTTTTGCGATACTAAAAAAAATTGTTCTATACGTACATATATTTTTATCAAATCTTTTCAAAGTACTTTCCACCAGCCTCTATACAAAGATTCATGCGCCTAAACCAGTTTTCAAAACACTTTTTCCAGTCCGCCGCAGACACCTCGTTTACAGCCTGCTCGAACGCAGCCAGCGCATCTTCCGGCGACGAAAATTGTATCCCTTTGAGCTGATTTTTTATTTTTGGGAATAAAAAGAAGTCACACGGTACTAGATCAGGGCTGTAAGGAGGGTGACCCAGGAGTTTGACTGGCGTGCTGTCCAGGAAGTCCCTCGTTTTGAGTGCGGTGTGCGCAGGTGCATTGTCGTGGTGGAGCAGTAGCCCGCGGAGCCCTGTGTTTGGTCGCTTGTTGCTTATAACAGAGAAAACTTCTGGCAAACATTTGGTAGTATACCATTCGGCATTAATGCTTCTTTGATCCCGTAAGGGAATTGATACCAAGTGGCCAGTCAAATTAAAAAAGCTAGCGATCAAAATCTTACCCCCGCTTCTAGATCGCTTCACTTTGGTAGGCGTTGGCTCATTTTGAAACACCCAAACAGTCGACTGGCGCTTGGTTTCTGGGTCGTATTGATAAATCCAGGACTCATCACCTGTAACGATGTCGTAAACACGCCGAGACGAGCCTGCTTCAAATTTGTTAAGCATATCACGGCACCATTCCACCCGGGCCTGCTTCTGAGCATCGGTGAGGTTGTGCGGCACCCAGCGTGATACTATCCTCCTCACGCGAAGATGGCTGTGTAGAATCTCGTGAACGCTTCCCGATCCAATCTTCAATATGTGTTGAATCTCCTGATATGTAATTCGCCTATTGTCTTGGATTAAATTTTTCACTGCTAGCACGTTTTCTTCGGTAACAGCCGTCAAAGGGCGACCGCTTCTTTCGTCATCCCCCAAAGTTGGTCGACCGCGCTTGAATTCGTTATACCAACGATACACGGTTGCCTTGGAAGGGCCTTCATCCATGAATGCCATTTGAAGTCTATCGTACGATTCATCCGGTTTCAGGCGACACTTGAAATCGTATAAAATCATAGCTCTAAAATGTTCCCGGCGCAGATCCATATTTCAGTGAGACACAATACTTTGAATTAACTCGCAAAAAATGTGGAGGGAAATTTTGAAATTGGAACTTACTTATTTTTACTTATAAATAATCATATTTTCGAAAAACATTATAACTGGCCAGTCTCCCATATATAAAAACTTTTTTTCGCAATACTTTCTGAGGGGCCTGGTACTAGCGTAAAGTATAATACGTTTATGCAGAGAACACTGTCACTGTTTATACCGATATGTTGGTGATTTACCTATTTTTCGTATGGAAAATCAGGTACCGTATGTACCCGTACTGATAAGGAATCCAACTGAATTATTGGCCGATTCAAAGTCTGCAGTCTCAGAACATTGTTTTCATTTGTTTTGTTAGGGTATGACATACTGACGACCTCTGTGGTCTAGTGGTTCGAGTGTCGGACTGCTGATCACGAGGTCGTGGGTTCGATTCCCACAGGACACAAATATTTGTGTGATGAACATGAGTGTTTGTGTTGGTCTGGGTGTTTCTTATGTATTATAAGTATGTATTTACAAAAAAAAAAGTGTAAAAGTATTATATCCAATATCTAGTACCCATATTACAAGCTCTGCTTAGTTTGGGACTAGATGATGTTGCGTAAAATGTCCCAAAATATTTATTTATATCTATACTTTTAAATATCATTGGGCCTAGGACTAAATATCGGTACTTAGTACTAAGACATAAGGTTATTGAGCAGTGCACTAGCCTTCCATGAGTCAGTGTAACAGTGTGTAATTATGATACCTATTTACTCAGAGCAGTGGGTGTGCCAATAATAGCATCTGTAACTGTTTTGTTGCGCATTATATTATCTAATAGTGTACGTACTTCCCTTCTGAAAATATTCCTTCGCCACTGGAAACAATAGCTATGACAATCAAAAAAGGTCAAATAGGTGCTAATTGCGAATGCGATAAGACATTTATAACGTTATGCAAAAAGGCCTTTTTTTTTGGTGTGGAAAATCCTCTTGGACGCCCTCCGCCCGGGGAAGGCGGAGCCAGTGTCGGACTCTTACCGACTAAAAACCACCACGGTGTTTCTCTACCGACCCTTGGCCGGGGACATGGGAAATACTCCCGTATTTGCTTAAACATCCCCGGCAGGTCCCGGCTCGCCACTGGCAGGCGACTCCCTTCTCCCCGTGCGGCAACCACAACGGCCGCACCCTCCTCCGCGGAACAATACGCGCCACCGTCACGGGCCTTGACTGGTCGGGCGGCGGGCCACCCCGAGATGCATTAAGGCCTGACTATTAATTTAAGCCCGGAGGCTAAATTTGTTACAAAATGTAAAATGCAACATTAGCTTGTTATTTGTGGTTTATTTAAGCAAATTTAATATCGAACTCATTAAAATAAATAAACAAGAAATATTACAAAATACAATAATTACTGCAGCAGACACATATATTTATGGAATGGTAACCTTACCTGCTAACAACTCTATTCAGAGAATTTTCGTATTGGAATACCTACCAGAGAAATATCAGCCGTTTTTTCTAACGGAAAAGATTATTTTTCTTAAGTGAAATGAAACCATTTATTCTGCAAATTGGATATTAAAATCACTTTACATCATCATCATTTCAGCCGAAAGACGTCCACTGCTGGACAATTGGACATAGGCTTCCCCCAAGTATCATCACAAGTAGGTAGTTTATCTTTGAGAAGAAACACAAAAAAATTCAAGGGTTATCGTGTCTCAGAGTCCAGATATTTCTTTTATTAAGTACGTCCAGATAAATTCGCGTGCTTCGCATGCGTAAAATGCGTTAAAATAATAAAATAATTACGTCCAGATATTTCTTTTATTAAGTACTTGTGTGAGGACTGACCTTTTGGAGAAAGTACCAGGTCTATTTAAGTGGACCTGTCCCAACTGATGGCACGCATGCATCAGCCCAGCGTAGTGTAGGGTGCCCCCCAGCTAGTTGGACCGACGATCTGATGAAAGTAGCTGGGGGGAGCTGGATGCTGAAGGCAGAGGGCCGAGTGTTGTGGTGCAATTTTGGAGAGGCCTATGTCCAGCAGTGGTGCGATAGGCTGAGTTGATAATGATGTTGATGATGTATGAGCCACCGTGTAACTCACGTGCTTTATTTAACGTTGAAGGAAAACGTCGTGAAGAAACCTGCACACTTGAGAGTGCTCCATACAGTACTCGATGGTGTGTGTAGTCTGCCAACCCTCACTAGGCCAGCTTTTAATTTATTTTATTTATCTGCTTATACGTATGCTTTTATGTATGGTGATTTTTTTTGTCAAAATTTTGGGGCTTACATGAACATAATGTAGTCGTCTTTATCAAGCCACGAGAATCAAAGGTCCTTCTTAGGAATAAAACATATTCTGTCTGTACAAACTGTACCTATATAAAATTACCTACCGATCTTAATGAAGCATTAATAAGGCCTCCACTCGTGCGAAAATCCGTTCAGCATAAATAAATATAATCTCACAGATCAGATGATTATCAAAACGACATGAATATATAATATTTAAGTTATTTAATGCGAAAATCAGTAAACTACGCCCAACATCGAAAGAGACATTAAGCCAAGTAGCGAGTTGTTCTTGAGCGGTTGAAGAGCGCTTTATATGCCACGGGAACGACAATCTTCTATATACAGTATGTTGATCTGTATTCGTGCCATATTTAAGGAGGTGACTATACCACTGATACTAAACAAAAATAAATAAAATAAAAAAGTACCAATATTTTTTTTTTTTTTTTTTAATACCTACCTGTGTGTGTTTTACCTTTTTGTAAACAAACAAACTCCATCCGTGTGTCGCTTGCGGCACAAAAATGATGCGTGCGAAACCACCAAAATAATTTGCAAGGTATTCCACCCTTTGACAATGGCGCCGATGACTTATTTTCTGTTTCAGTCGTTCGGGATTTATTCTCAAACCCTCGCTATGTTTCTGAGTGAATATTTGGGTATTAAATAATCGTAGAATATTTTAAGTATTTTTAGACGACTAAGCACATTATTTATAATTTGCTCTAGAAATATTGCACGGTTACAGATCAACGTCTTGTGTAAATAGGCAAAGAAAAAACGATTCAGTACCATTTTATCCTCTGTTTGTCAACCGATTTTCTTTTGTTTTGTGTAGTAGCTATAGACGAGCTTCATCAATAAAAATAAATTGAAGCCACCTTGACAGGTATACCTGTTAAGTCTTGTATACCTACTCACTCATACATACCGTGCGTTGCGTACATTAAAAAATATGTTTGGTAGTGCTTTTGACAGTTCCGTGTGTCACAATGTCAATCTATTTAAATAATGACTAAACATAAAGTAAGAAATGGTCACAGTAGGTAATTAATTTAATGAGTGCAAGGTTAGCAACAAATGGAAGGAGAAAATGTATTGCGCCAACCCTTGTAACTTGGGACCTGTGGGCCTAGTACGAGTTTCACACTTACGAATACTTTCATCGTTTTCGTCGACTTTCATTCGTAATCAGTAGCGCCCCTGGCGGATACGAGGAGGAACTACAGATTTATTAATGAAAGTCGACGAATACTTTGAAAGTATTCGTAAGTGTCAAACTCGTACTAGGCCCCCTGGGCACGAAGATGATGATGATGGAGGCTAGCAACATTGTAAGAATACACTTTGGGTTTTTGATTAGATTACACATGAACTTTTATTTTTGTTTACTTTGCGGTTGTGCAAGTCAATTCAGTTTACCTATATATTATTTGTTTAAAAAATATGGGAATTTATATATTATTTAAATACGAGCAGCAAGTCTACATTGTCACATTAGGCACAATATGTCTATTGGAAGTAGGATTTTGAAAGCAGAAACAATATTTTATGCGTTGCGATGGTTGACATTTTCAACCCGTCCTCTATATAATTGATCTCATTACATCTCAATCAACATTTACGACATCCACTGAAAGAAAGAAAAAAAAAAAAAGAAAAACGATATATTGTCAGAGTACAAATTATTTTTACATCTAAGTACATTACGGAAAAAAGAACGAAACTTGTAATATTGGGTAGGTATTACAAGTGGAATTATGAAAATCATAAACGTCGTACCCTTATCTCTTCTCATGGGTGTCGTAAAAGGCGACTAAGGGATTCACCAGAGGATGGCAGCAGTGTTCTCTGAGTATTTAACCAACCAACTGCGATCGCCAACCCGCCTGCCAAGCGTGGCGATTATGGCATATCCCGCCCCCTTTGGGGGAGGCCTATGTCCTCAGTGGACGTCTTTCGGCTGAGATAGTGATGAACGTCGTAACTACAACAAAAGCGAAAGCAACGGAACAGCGGAAGCAAGGCAATGGGACCTATAAACCACACAGCATTGCATTTTATAAACCACACACAATGATATTTAAAAGTACAGAATATGTTACCAGCGCGCGCAATCTGAAGACTCGAAGACGTCCTAATAGGGACGTTTTTCTATTAGTCCGCGTAAAGTAAGGCGCCGAGCGTGACCGGTGACAAAAAAACTAAAATGCCATCGTGTGTGTACAGAAAGTGTACCAATAATGTCGCGAAAGTAACTTAAAGTAAGTATATAACTTACTTACTTTGTACTAATTTATGTGTATTGTGCTGCCGCTACAAAAGGAACATAATTTACGTTTGTTTTGTTAGGGTATGACATGATTCACACGGGTGCATTAAAAGAGCCTCCACGAGTGACGATATTTAATTGATCGTCCGGCGCACCCTGGGCAGTCAGCCCCGCCACCAACCTGCTGACTGGCTAATCTTTTCCCCACGGCATGAGCTGTTATCATTATGTAGCTCTTGTCGACACGATAGAAGAAGATGACATGATTGTCCACTAAGTGACTTCTGGGATGGCGGCGGCACGCTGTGGTCACGTGCCGCCATGTGCACCGGGAAGGACACAAGGAGACAAATAGTCTCCTTTAAGACGTGCCTTACAGGCGTAGCATAGGGAGGGCTCCGGAGGTATATTAATTTCCCGGAGTCTCCCCTTATTATGCAGTAGACGGCCACTGAGGGGGTTTTAGTGGATAAGAATCCCACACACCCCGGCCTCCGTACCCATGAGGCCGGTAGCCTTTTGAAGATTTCCTCCTCGCAGCAAAAAAAAAAATAAAAAAAAAAAATGGTATGACATATCTATACTTTTAAATATCATTGACCACACAGCATTGCATTTTATTTTTCTACATTTATCTGAATTCTTAAACCTAACTAAGTAATCAAGAAGACCTAGTTTCAGCGCCACTTCTTAGCAGACAATGACAAAGCATTTGTCAAAATGTTCACTGCGACATACCAGTAGTTAGCCCAGTTATGTGGTTACCTAACACATTTTATTACCAGCTCAATGAAATACTAACGTATTGTAATGTTTAATTAACTAATCATTGTGTCTGCTATAGACTCAAGTCTAGCGGTGGACAAGTACGACTTTTCATCTTGCTCTTTGGTTTATTTAAACACCGATTTTCTTTAAGGGATTCCAAAACATGATTATATAACATAAATAACAAGCCCATTTTCACACTGACTCCTAAGACACAGAGATATACCTCATATACCTAGGACAGGAAACTCATGCTTGTGATTTTTATTTTAGATGTTTGTTACATCTGTATGTAACATCATCATTATCATCATTTCAGCCGAAAGACGTCCACTGCTGGACATAGGCCTCCTCGAAGCATCGCCACAGCAACCGGTCATGCGCTTCCCGCATCCAGCGGATTTGTGTATGTAACAACTGTGTAATTTTTCTAGGCTGTTCATAAATCTTAATTTAAATAAAAAGTTGGGTTAGTTACATCATTTATAACTCAAGAACGGCTGGACCGATTTTAATGAAATTTGGAATACAGACAGAACATAGCCCGGATTAACACAAAGGCTACTTTTTAACCCGGGAATATGAACAGTTCCTGAGGGATACGCGATAAACGACATTAACGCGAGTGAAGTCGCGGGCATAGGCTAATAATTTAATAAAAAAATAAAATTTGGCATTGCTAGGCAGGGCCTCTTCTTAAAACAGTATGGGTTAGGGTTTTAGTCCACCTCTGTCATCCGCATTACACGGCCCTTGAGTTGTGGTGCTGTCTCAAGTGTGCCCGGACATAGCCGAAGGAGAATAAGGCTTAGAGGAAGGCCCGGAAGTAGGCCGCGCTGGGTGCGTCGCGAATGCAGTTCTCGCGGCTCATCCACCAATAATACAAAACAACTGATATCGGTTTGATCTCGTCTCGTTCCCGTATCTCCTAGGTTTAAAATGCATCACTATGCGTGCGACTGCCTACGTCTGTCCGACACAGTACGCGTAAATGTCGATCTATGCTGCGTTCAAACGCCCTAATAAATAGCTGGCAAGTTGTAAGACACTCGAAAGGTATGCGATACATAAGGTCCTCGCCGATTATCTTGTATTACGTTTTAAATGCCCTAATTTGCTTGACCGCAGTAAAGTATAGAGAATGCGAAATAGCCTGGGGTTATAGTTTATTACTTCTTGCATTCTGACCCGTACAAAAGAACAATGAGATTGCTCTACGAATATTATAGACCATACTTGAATATAGCATACAATTGTTACCAATACAAAATGTTTTATCAAGCAGTTTTGCAATATGTTAAAATGGGTGTGTAGAGTTGATTCATAATTAAATACAAGAGCTTTGAACTAATTTAATTCCTTAAAACAGGTAAACTACGTCAATTACCATTAAGTAATAACCGTTTATGATACCACGAAAATAGTATAAGAATAAACTAGAAACACTAAATTTACACACTATAATAAAATAAGTTCTCATAGGTAAAAAAGGCTTACAAGATGATAATGTTTACATTTAGCATAATTACGTTTATGAATTTTAAGTTTAAACAATTTGTTGTCAGCAATGATATTTTAAAAATAACAGATAGGTATGTTGTTGCGCGCGCAATCTGAAGACTTGAAAACGTCCTAATTGGGACGTTTTGCTACTAGTCTGCGTCAAACAAGGCGCCGAGCGTGACGTGTGACAGAATAAAAAAATGGCATCATGTGTGTACAGAAAGTATACCAATTACGAGGCGCTTACTTTGTACTAGTTTAAGTGTATTGTGCTGCCGTTGCGTATGGATTTTTTTAGGTTTTGTTAGGGTGTAACATATCTATACTTTGAAATATTATTGGTTGTCAGTGTATTATTGTTAGACAATAAATTTCTCAAATATTTACCCTAGATACATATCAGTGAGTTATTAATATTAAGTGTAACGGATTGCTATCAATCATAATAATCGATCAACAGACGGGTGCCAGGCTGCAGCTAATGGGTATAATCAATCTGTTTATCTGTGACTAATATCTTAGCGCCTGTCTTTACTTGCCTGTTGACACTGAGGTCGCGAACTTAGCTGACAAATTAGTCGCATTTGCTTGTCTGGACGCATTAGTCAAAAGTACCTAACGGGGTTTTTTTTTCAATTTCTTTAATTCGTCGTGAAGTTTAATTGGCTCGGAATTTCTAATATACCTAATATTGGAGCCAGCTCAGCAGTTTTTGCATGATTTAGGATTGCACAGATTTTTCTTATGAAATTTTTGTGCAAATCTAATTTATACTTAAGTCTATGATGGCATATACGTACATACCATTGCTGATGTCCATACAACCCTAATGGTAGGACAAAGAATAGACCTAAAAACGGAGTATTCCCATTTGTCCCGAGTGATTGCCTTCAAATGGGGACAGATAGAATTTTCGTGATTTCTGTCTCCTAAATTATAAATGGGGAATTAAAATTTTTATCTGCCCCTGAAGAAAGATGACACGACAATTCCCATCTGCCCCCATTCGGAGACACACACTTTAATAAAAAAATGTTTTAGGCGCAAATAAAACTTTTAATTCCCATATGTCCCCATTTATAAGTTTGGGGACAGATAACACGAAAATTTCGATCTGTACCCATTCGAAGAAAATCACTCGGGGACAAATGGGAGTAAAAAAAAACTGTAATAATAAAAATACTGTTTTATTACCCTTCTTTTGTTGCACCGTAGTCAGGTATAAAAGCATCGATCGGGAGGATAAAAGTTCAAGCTACTGGTGATGACGGCTCCAGAGAAAGTAACCTTCAAATATCACGCACAGTGCCCAAAAGTACCGATGAAGCTAGAGTATTGAGCTTCTGTCTGCGTAACATTCGTATGACAAATTAACAATTGACAATCTAATTTATAGATATGATATCAGATATTTATATTTACTTTGCAGGTGTCTGTTTTGACATGTTATATGTGAAGTAATTAGCAATTATTTTACAACTGTCTCGTTGAGTCAATAATGATTGTAGTTTGGAAACATAGCGGATATGTAGAACAGGGTTGAACGAGGCACGATTCTATTACTGCTATTAAACGAGCCATTTTTATCGATCACTTGCAAAATACTTATTTAATGATACTTCATTGAAATCAATACTTTTGATAGAAATATAGTTTATGGTAATTAATTGTTGATACCGAATAGTGGCTCGTACACTATTCGGTATCAACAATTAATTACAACAACAAGAAGAAATATCGGACGACTTTTAGCAAGATGCTACAAGACTTGACGACATCAAACCTACCGTATGCGATTGGCTATCTGTAGCAGGAAAAGAATCGTGGAGAGATAGGTTATTCATTTCGCCCATTATTTTACAATTCGTTCCTGAGATTTTTGCTTTTGTCATGAGGTAGTTGCCTACATGCATTTTAAGGATCACTTATCAACTCAGCCTATCGCAGTCCACTGCTGGACATGGGCCTCTCCCACGTTGCGCCACAACACTCGGTCCTCTACCTTCCCTAGCCACCTTCTTCAGGTCATTGGTCCACCTGGCGGAGGGGCCCCACGCTGCGTTTGCCGATTCGCTCAGATCAGCTAATAAAAAAAGATTTCATTGCTTATAACTTTTTAACTGTAAATAGTTACACACACATTCGTACTTACTTAAATCAACGCAGTTATATGGAGTGTCCGGGGTGTAGCGTCCATTTTCTTAGCGATCTGCAAGCGTCCAAGTGACAAGGCACGGATTTGAACTGTCTCTATGTGTAAATTAAGTGATGAATGGTTGGTGCCTTGTTGGTATAAATTAATTCCTTGATTGATTTTGACAAATGTGACAAATTTATATCGATATATTTCATTGATTTTTATGATAGACAGAATGGTGTTAATAATAACGTTTCAAAGAATCATGGTGAGTCGCATACATTGATTTGTACAAAAATAATCACTGAAATATATGTACGAAGTACAAATAGATCGATGAAAATAATTAATCTTTTTAGAGTAAATAGTTGGAATAGGTATACTATTCTCTAAGTATTGATCTTTGGATCTTTGTACACGGAGGAGCATGGTTTTGTTGGCGTCACTATTATTGTTCGCAGCACTTCGTCTATGTTTTTAGGGTTCCGTACCCGAAGGGTGCCAAACGGGACCCTATTACTCTCGCTACGCTGTCCGTCCGTCCGTCCGTCCATCCGTCCGTCTGTCTGTCACAGGGCTGTATCTTTGTAACGGTATAGATAACCAGTTGAAATTTTCACAGAATATGTGTTGCTATGAGGTGTATCACGACAAATACTAACAACAACAAAAAAACAAAAACCAATCATACAAGAAACCTCGAAAAACATGCATTTTTTTAACGTTTTTGTTCCTGTTCTATCTTCAAAACGGTAATACATACCAGCGTCAAACTTGGTCTGATTATAGTGCATACTATGTAGTTTAGCAACAAATACTAAAAAGAAGACAAATATAGACATATGTAGTGGTACCTGCGTAAGACAAAGATGCTAAAATTCATATTTCACGCCTGGGCGTTGATGTCTTTAGATAAACTCTCGTAAATTAAATCAGTTTATATGGGGTATCAGGTCGATGGGTGGTTTGGAACCCTTACTGCGCGAGTCCGACTCGCTCTTGGCCGGTTTTTTACTATGTCTGTGCCAATACATGAACTTCTTAGCTGCGAAACAGGACCATAATATGAAGGCCGGGATTACAGTTATTTTGCTATAATAACTTAAATATAGCTTCCTATTTACCTGTAATCGAATGGAAAATACAGCTGTCAGGCACTAAATACTTCAAATGCCAGTCCGACACTATTGATTAGGAATTATCATTATTTATCTGTACCACTACTCAGTGGCGCGAAAAATGTCTAAGTTGCAGAACTTGCAGATTAGTAGAATATTATGATTGTTTAGTTAGATTATGCTTAGAAGCTTAGTCTATAACAAAATTAATTTAAATTAAAAATAATATTTGTTCGTTTAACTTTGGTGAGTTTGTTGCAGCACCCGCCAAAGTTTTTGACAAAAACTATTTATTTTGTTCGTTGAACAGTTGAACTTCTAAAATTAGCATTTCAACGCCAGGCATAGCAGCCTAGTACCTTTTTTTCTGGAGGAAATCCTCATGAATAACCTCCGTCTGGGGAGGGCGGAGAGGTATGTCGGACTCTTACCGACTAAAACTACACGGTGGCCAACTGGCCATCCTCAACACAAAATAGAGAAGCTCCGGGAACTCCAGTGGACCGCGCTGGTGCCCCTCCAGTAGTACTGGAGGGGCACCGGCGCGGCCCACGGCCTTTGGCACGTCCCGGGGAAACAACAAGGTTTCGGCAGCAGCACGTGACCACCACGTACTGCTGTCCTCCCCAGGGTCGTTTAATGGATGCCTCGAGATCCCCTACTCTTGGCACCCTCGATCCCGAAGGTCCCCTAGGTAATAAAATATAAATAACCATACTTACATACAGGTTAAATTCGATACCACGAGCAGTGTTCACGGTAGCTTAGTGGCTAAAGCACTGGCTTACTGAGCCAGGAGTCGCAGGTTCGAATCCTGCTCGTGAGCGATTTCAATCGTTAGATTTCGCTTCGCATGCGTAAATGCGTTAAAAAAATTATAAAATAACCATACTTTCTGAAGATCAAACCCTTTTTTAACGATGTTGGTCACGAAAATTAAAATATTGCGATTTTATGTTCTGTCACCTGTAGGGCCTACCGTCCCGCATCGGTTATGCTTCTGTCTTTCACGTTTCTTTAGGGTTCCGTACTAAAAAGGAAAAAACTGGCCAAGTGCGAGTGCCACTCATCGACCTGATACACCGTAAAAACTGATTTAATTTATAAGAGTTCATCATTTATTTTTTTATCTGTGTAATAGAAGAATATGGTCGAGAAGTTGTTTTTCCCGCATTCTTATCTATCGATGTCTCTTTTTATCTATCGTTTACCTTTCGATCTTCAGAGCCCCATTGTTCGGCGGTAGGGTTAACAACGTAGAAAAATAATGTTATTCTTGAGAAAGCGAAATGTTGCTACCGCGCTCTTTTCACCTGTAAACTCACAATCAATTCAATTGTAATAATAAAACTGGTTATTTTTTATTTCTTTATGCACAACTGGGTACAAAGGCGGTCTTAACGTCATAGAGGTTCTCTACTAGACAACCTTAGGGTAATGCAGAGACAACGAATAAGGTAGATGCAGTAAAGTAGTAAAATAAGTTTAGTACTACGGACTTATAATTACATATAATAAAAATAAATAAATACATATGTACATTATACATAAAATAAAATATACATATTATACATACCTACATATATAACTATAAATATATAACATCAAGATAAATCAAAGTCGAGCTGAAACTGCTAAATTGTTTTCACGGAAATATTTCTTTAACTTAATTTTAAAGGATTATTTCTCCTTGCCTCTTCCAAATTATGTTGGGGTACTAGTTAGTATTATATTATCTGTGGTTGGGGTCAGCTTCCAATCTAACCAGATGCGGCTGAACATCTGTATTTTAGACAGAGCGACTGCCATCAGACCCCGGAATCCAGTTACTGGGTACCTAATCAGTGGCGGCGTAAGGGGGGCGATAGGGGGCGGTCCGACATAGATGCCGAGCACCAAGGGGTGACAAGTGGGTGCGGCGCCGGCGCCACTCGGAAGCCGCCAGAGTATTTCTTACCAAGTGGCGGTCTAGTGGACTACCGTGGAGCTTCTGAGATTACTCTGCAAAATGGGACTATTCTGAGTCTCTAGTCCGAGTCTAATGTGGCACCCACAAGACAGGCTTGCCTAGTGTGCGGCCACTGGATAATTTCTTATTCTGTAATGTTGTTTCTTGGTAAATCAATGAATTTAACGTGCAGGATTCGAACCTGCGACTCCTGGCTCAGTACGCCAGTGCTTTAGCCACTAAGCTACCGTGAACACTGCTCGTGGTATCGAAATTCTCATCCACTTGGTACGTCTTTGGGTGACGTCAGCGATATCTTATTAAGAAACAGTGTTTCTTAACCGACTCGACTAACTTTGCAGTTAATTCAAAGTCGTATAAGATATCGCTGACGTCACCCAAAGACGTACCAAGTGCATGAGAATTTCGATACCACGAGCAATGTTCACGGTAGCTTAGTGGCTAAAGCACTGGCGTACTGAGCCAGGAGTCGCAGGTTCGAATCCTGCTCGTGAGCGATTTATTCTTTCCACAATTTAAATCGTTAGATTTCGCTTCGCATGCGTAAATGAATAAAAAATAATAAAATAATTAATTTATTATTATTAATAATGTGTCTAAAATTTGTCGTTTCGTTGGCTTTAAGTGAAAACAGCTTTTCATTAAAGTTAATGAAAACGTACATGAGCCAAGCACTTATAACTTTGATAATGTCATTGAATATTTTAGCTAAATAAAGTCACGTATGCACGTTTAGTTTAAGTCTTGTTGTTTTATTTTGGGGGGTGGGAGCTCAATAGAAAACCGCCCCGGGTGCCAACCCATGCTACGTCGCCACTGTACATAATACCGACATCATAAGGTTGTCTCACTTTCAGGCTTCTGACTGCCCGTCAAAACTGTCATAGATATTCGTATGGCAATCGGGACCGCTGAGGCACGGAGGGCTCTCTATGTACAACGAAATGGTAACCCATCCAAAGACTGACCGTGGCTAGCGTAGCTTAACCTCGCAAATCTGCAATCCACGCCGTAATTCATCACCATCATTTCAGCCGAAAAACGTCCACTGCTGGACATAAGACTCCTCCACATAAGGGGGGGATATGCTATAATCGTATACATACGTGGCTGGGGGGACTGCATGCGAAAGGCAGAGGACCGAGTGTTGTGACGCAACTTGGGAGAGGCCTATGTCCAGCAGTGGACTGCGATAGGCTGAATTGATTGATGATCCCATAATCATAATGCTTGGCAGGCGGGTTGGTGATCATAGTTGGTTGGTTAATTACTCAGAGGACGCTGCTGCCCATCCTCTGGTGAATCCCTTAGTCGCCTTTTACGACACCCATGAGAAGAGATAGGTTGGTACAATTCTTTATTAATATATTATTCACACCGTAATTACTTACCCACAAACTGATAATAATGATTATTATCAACACATCAAAAACCAGACCTGTCGCCACAAAACAACATAACTCTAATATAATTACGCGACAATTACATACATAATAGATGTTCAAAATTAACAAGTCAGCAGCCATTATCAAACGAATAAATACTCCTTACGCTTAGTAGGTAGCGCATAATAACTACAGCGAGATCGTAATTTTAACTTTTAAGACGCTCATTAATACCGATTTGGCCGCAGGCGCACAATTAAACTTGATCTATATCAAGTGCAATCAATTACGGTAAATGTCGACTTGTTTTTTTTTTGTATAGAAACTCAATGATATTTCTGTTGTAATAATTGATTTAGAATACTTACTGCTAGTATCTGGTAATGCAATGCTAAAATATTAACAAAGAACTTTGTCGACGTCTGTGGTCTAGTGGTTTGAGTGTCGGACTGCTGATCACGAGGTCGTGGGTTCGATTCCCACAGAACACAAATAATTGTGTAATGAACATAAGTGTTTGTGTTGGTCTGGGTGTTTTTTATGTATTATAAGTATATGTATTTACAAAAAAAAAAGTGTACAAGTATTATATCCACTGTACAAGCTCTGCTTAGTTTGGGACTAGATGGTGATGTGTAAAAATTTCCCAAAAAATATTTATTTATTTATTTATAACTATAAAAAAATTATGCCTACAATAATTATGTAGTTTCTATTGACTGAAATGACAAGTTACAATAATTTCTTATCACACTGAAGTTTTGAAGTAATTTTTTAACACAATATAATACTACTTACACATTTTAATATGATTGAATTTTAGTATGTTATTATTTTATTTTATTTACCTTCTTAATTATTAATTTTATTGCTTTTCTATGTCAAATTTTATGTAATTTATGGCCCTTTTATTACAATTTAATTTTGACATGACTTTAATCTTCCATGAATCGAGGTTGCAAATTACAATATTATTTATACTATAGAATAACTAGGCGTAGAACCACAGTAGAACCGCAGTATTCGCACGCAGACTCGCGGAGTGAAGCAATTTTTTGTTCTTTTTAAAAGGCTACGTTCGTACATTTATAGCACGCCTGTGTGCGTGTCAGCTAATATTTTACGTGCCGCTTGCAGATATTATTTTTATGCTTCAACTTTGAGCGGAACTTTAGTGTGAACGAAGATAGAACTCTGTCTTCATGATGATGAATCACCATTTCAGTCTAAAGACGTCCACTGCTGGACATAGGCCTCCCCCAAGCATCGCCACAACGACCGGTCCTGCGCTTCCCGCATCCAGAGGATTCCCGAGACCTTCACCAAGTCGTCGGTCCACCTTGTGGGGGGCCTACCCACGCTGCGCGTTCCAGTACGTGGTCGCCACTCCAGAACTCTGTCTTAGTACTCTAAGATTATACTGACAAAACAGAAACAATCTTCAATAAATAAAATAGAATGAATGAAACCGAAAGTAAACACTATACCTACTTATGTAACAAGTAAATTACAGTATAAAGACCGTCGTCAACTGGGGCGTATCACCTCCACGAACAAAAAACGTGCGTTGACAAACTCATCACCTGACATCATGAACTATTGCGAGTCACAGACCTCACAGCGCAATATCAGTCATTGCTACGATACGCCTCGGTGGACAACCAGTCTTCCTAATTCAATTATAAGTATCATGTCATATTTTTTACTTTTTCGCTGTGAATAGGACATTTGAAAAGAATATCCATGGAGTTTCTTGCCTGCTCTTTTCCATAGGACCAACAAAACTACATTCTTAACTTTTAGAAAGTGCTTAACTAACTTTTGAATTTCAATACTTTGTCTTTCTTATTATGCCCGCTAAGTTGATACAAAAACAAATTTTTATATCACTTTATCAATTAAGTAACCTTTTTTTCAGTCCATTGACAACTTGGCTGAAAAAAGTCTAATGAAAACTATGAAAACTGTAACGATGAATAGAAAATGTGAAATAATATAAGACATTCTTGGAATATAATGTGCCACAGTTAAAAAGATAAAAAGACGTATTGATTAAAAGTTATGTTTTTCTATCCTCGCCCTTAAAATCATTTTTAATAAATTCTATGTACTTACTTACATAAAATATTAAGAAAATAACTTAAAGTTACTTATTATCTAAACTTGATATAAGTAAGTAAATACTTGGGTATTTTTACAAAGGCACTACTTAGGTACATTTAATTTAAGATTAATTAAAAGGCAACATACTTCGAATTGCTTCAGATAAAGATGCTATTACAAGGATGAGATCTACATATGTCTGGCCCCCTATTATCCGCTTTTTTATTAATTAAATATTAATTTAATTTGCGCAAATTGCTCAGTAGCCATTAGAATTAACCTCGAGATCGTAATCTATTGCAGACGAAATGTTTCAAAAGCTAATTAATGCATATATGGACTAACAAGTGTAGATTCACTTGATAAGGATATTAATAGGTCTTATCAGTCAACTCAAACTCAAACAAACTTAAATAAACTCAAGTATAACTAAAAGTGTATTTTTTACCAAATATTTTTTTATGCGGGAGTTTGTAAATGGATTGTATTTTTTTAACCCTTTGCTTAATACTTGTTAGCCAATTTTAAATATACGATTAATATTTCATGCTAGAATAAAATAATAAAACAGGATTTCAAATGAATGCTTACCTGCTATGCTTGAAAGCTTAGTTACTTATGTACAGTCGACTGCATGACAGTGGTAACACGCGAATTAGAAAACCACTCTTATTGCTTACGAAATAAAGACGCTGTCAATGTCAAACTGTTACCACTGACCTGCGGTCGAACGTACCTATAAATCAATGTTTAGTTACTGATGCGAATCATCGTTTTTTGCCATTGCACATTAGACTATTATATTGAAAAACCGAATAGTCGAAAATAGAATGGTTCTTAAACTAAGCTGGGAAAAAAATGGACATTCCATTTTTTATACCTACTTATGTAACAAGTAAATTACAGTATAAAGACCGTCGTCAACTGGGGCGTATCACCTCCACGAACAAAAAACGTGCGTTGACAAACTCATCACCTGACATCATGAACTATTGCGAGTCACAGACCTCACAGCGCAATATCAGTCATTGCTACGATACGCCTCGGTGGACAACCAGTCTTCCTAATTCAATTATAAGTATCATGTCATATTTTTTACTTTTTCGCTGTGAATAGGACATTTGAAAAGAATATCCATGGAGTTTCTTGCCTGCTCTTTTCCATAGGACCAACAAAACTACATTCTTAACTTTTAGAAAGTGCTTAACTAACTTTTGAATTTCAATACTTTGTCTTTCTTATTATGCCCGCTAAGTTGATACAAAAACAAATTTTTATATCACTTTATCAATTAAGTAACCTTTTTTTCAGTCCATTGACAACTTGGCTGAAAAAAGTCTAATGAAAACTATGAAAACTGTAACGATGAATAGAAAATGTGAAATAATATAAGACATTCTTGGAATATAATGTGCCACAGTTAAAAAGATAAAAAGACGTATTGATTAAAAGTTATGTTTTTCTATCCTCGCCCTTAAAATCATTTTTAATAAATTCTATGTACTTACTTACATAAAATATTAAGAAAATAACTTAAAGTTACTTATTATCTAAACTTGATATAAGTAAGTAAATACTTGGGTATTTTTACAAAGGCACTACTTAGGTACATTTAATTTAAGATTAATTAAAAGGCAACATACTTCGAATTGCTTCAGATAAAGATGCTATTACAAGGATGAGATCTACATATGTCTGGCCCCCTATTATCCGCTTTTTTATTAATTAAATATTAATTTAATTTGCGCAAATTGCTCAGTAGCCATTAGAATTAACCTCGAGATCGTAATCTATTGCAGACGAAATGTTTCAAAAGCTAATTAATGCATATATGGACTAACAAGTGTAGATTCACTTGATAAGGATATTAATAGGTCTTATCAGTCAACTCAAACTCAAACAAACTTAAATAAACTCAAGTATAACTAAAAGTGTATTTTTTACCAAATATTTTTTTATGCGGGAGTTTGTAAATGGATTGTATTTTTTTAACCCTTTGCTTAATACTTGTTAGCCAATTTTAAATATACGATTAATATTTCATGCTAGAATAAAATAATAAAACAGGATTTCAAATGAATGCTTACCTGCTATGCTTGAAAGCTTAGTTACTTATGTACAGTCGACTGCATGACAGTGGTAACACGCGAATTAGAAAACCACTCTTATTGCTTACGAAATAAAGACGCTGTCAATGTCAAACTGTTACCACTGACCTGCGGTCGAACGTACCTATAAATCAATGTTTAGTTACTGATGCGAATCATCGTTTTTTGCCATTGCACATTAGACTATTATATTGAAAAACCGAATAGTCGAAAATAGAATGGTTCTTAAACTAAGCTGGGAAAAAAATGGACATTCCATTTTTTATACCTACTTATGTAACAAGTAAATTACAGTATAAAGACCGTCGTCAACTGGGGCGTATCACCTCCACGAACAAAAAACGTGCGTTGACAAACTCATCACCTGACATCATGAACTATTGCGAGTCACAGACCTCACAGCGCAATATCAGTCATTGCTACGATACGCCTCGGTGGACAACCAGTCTTCCTAATTCAATTATAAGTATCATGTCATATTTTTTACTTTTTCGCTGTGAATAGGACATTTGAAAAGAATATCCATGGAGTTTCTTGCCTGCTCTTTTCCATAGGACCAACAAAACTACATTCTTAACTTTTAGAAAGTGCTTAACTAACTTTTGAATTTCAATACTTTGTCTTTCTTATTATGCCCGCTAAGTTGATACAAAAACAAATTTTTATATCACTTTATCAATTAAGTAACCTTTTTTTCAGTCCATTGACAACTTGGCTGAAAAAAGTCTAATGAAAACTATGAAAACTGTAACGATGAATAGAAAATGTGAAATAATATAAGACATTCTTGGAATATAATGTGCCACAGTTAAAAAGATAAAAAGACGTATTGATTAAAAGTTATGTTTTTCTATCCTCGCCCTTAAAATCATTTTTTATAAATTCTATGTACTTACTTACATAAAATATTAAGAAAATAACTTAAAGTTACTTATTATCTAAACTTGATATAAGTAAGTAAATACTTGGGTATTTTTACAAAGGCACTACTTAGGTACATTTAATTTAAGATTAATTAAAAGGCAACATACTTCGAATTGCTTCAGATAAAGATGCTATTACAAGGATGAGATCTACATATGTCTGGCCCCCTATTATCCGCTTTTTTATTAATTAAATATTAATTTAATTTGCGCAAATTGCTCAGTAGCCATTAGAATTAACCTCGAGATCGTAATCTATTGCAGACGAAATGTTTCAAAAGCTAATTAATGCATATATGGACTAACAAGTGTAGATTCACTTGATAAGGATATTAATAGGTCTTATCAGTCAACTCAAACTCAAACAAACTTAAATAAACTCAAGTATAACTAAAAGTGTATTTTTTACCAAATATTTTTTTATGCGGGAGTTTGTAAATGGATTGTATTTTTTTAACCCTTTGCTTAATACTTGTTAGCCAATTTTAAATATACGATTAATATTTCATGCTAGAATAAAATAATAAAACAGGATTTCAAATGAATGCTTACCTGCTATGCTTGAAAGCTTAGTTACTTATGTACAGTCGACTGCATGACAGTGGTAACACGCGAATTAGAAAACCACTCTTATTGCTTACGAAATAAAGACGCTGTCAATGTCAAACTGTTACCACTGACCTGCGGTCGAACGTACCTATAAATCAATGTTTAGTTACTGATGCGAATCATCGTTTTTTGCCATTGCACATTAGACTATTATATTGAAAAACCGAATAGTCGAAAATAGAATGGTTCTTAAACTAAGCTGGGAAAAAAATGGAATGTCCATTTTTATCCATATTGATCAATTTACTGCTTAGCAAAAAAATACACCTATCCTAAATACCTGAGCTCAGTAGTGCATGAAACAAACTTGTCATAACCTTCGAGGTCGCCGGATCGATTCCCGGATGCGCATAATAAAGCGGTGCGAATATCAAATATCTCGTTAGTAGGGCTGCTTCTTTTATCTTATTTTATTGATAAAAGCATCTGCTTTATTTATATTATAATCTATGTAATAGTATAATCTAACACAACATAACATAACATAACATCACGCCCGTATTTCCCCGAAGGGGTAGGCAGAGGTGTAATGGTACACCGACATTTCGCCATTTATGTTATAGTCCCATGTAATAGGGGGCGAGCCTATTGCCATTGACCGGGCACAAATCCAGACAGATATCATCTAGTATCGTAATCTATTATACTAGATTATATCTATGAAGTATAATCTATAATTAATATATATAATCTAATATAATAGATTACGATACTAGATTATATCAATAGTATGATCTAGTATAATGTATAATCTATCTAATATATTATAATCTATGCCTTCTAAAACACTTTTCTTAGTTTTTAATTGAGTCAAAGACACTTTGTTCATGTGCTGTGCTCTTTATAAATAGCACTTATTGTATTGCACTCTCACTTACTTTTCACTAACTCACATGAAGCATTTTATCCTTTTGAGTCTTCTAGTTATATCCGTGTTGTCGAGGAGCTGGATTGCCTCGATGTTTACGCGATGATGAAACCTATGTTCATAGGCTTCTGCGTCTGTTACCTGACATCAAATTACAATACAGTCGTTGAAAAAGTGTATATCTGTCTAGCAAGCCCCAACAAGACTTATCGACGGTCGATAGCTTTTCATAAAGGCCTTATTTTGTACCTAAACAGTATTAATTACAAATATTTTGTATCTCAACCGTTTTGGATATTACAGCATCTGCCTAGCAGGCCCCTAAAGGATTTCTTCAAAAGTTTACATGCTTTTTAGGGTTCCGAAGTCCTACAAGGAACCCTTATAGTTTCGTCATGTCCGTCCGTCTGTCCGTCTGTCCGTCTGTCCGTCTGTCCGTCTGTCCTAATCCTTTACAGCTTAATAACTTCTACAGTTATAAACATAAGTAAATGAAATTTTGTTAAAAAATAGTCTACATATAGATCTCAATTTTAAAAGAATAAAAGATTAGTTTTTGCGTATTTTAGGGGTGGCGTCCATACATGTGAAATGGAGAAAAAAAAATTTTTTTCGCTGGACCCCCTCGTGTGGGATATCATTCAATAGGTCTACTAAAATGAAGGTAATGTTTGATACACCACTTTTTTATCAGGTGTACCATCTGCGAAATATAGCCCGCCAAAGTGGGTTGCAATGTGTCCCCCCCCCTGCCATTTCTAAACTATGCAATGTACAAACTTATAATCTTCCACATTGATAGACCTTTATAAAAACTCTCTTTTAAAATTATTTCGAGTATAATGTGATTATAATTTTTTGAGTTATAGAGAGAAAACTGAAAAATACTTAAAACGTCCTAGTTCAAAGGTCATTGACCTTAGAGAAAAATGATCATAGCAAATAATGCTCCTTTAGCTATTTTCTATTTGAAAAAATCACAAAAAGTAACTTTGAAATGACAAACGTCTTAAATTTGACTTCTTGAA
This sequence comes from Asteroscopus sphinx, assembly GCA_949699075.1. Classification (NCBI taxonomy): domain Eukaryota; kingdom Metazoa; phylum Arthropoda; class Insecta; order Lepidoptera; family Noctuidae; genus Asteroscopus; species Asteroscopus sphinx. The sequence continues at coordinate 14,567,479 of OX453021.1, forward strand.
TTTATCGCTAGATGGCGCTACTAACAACACGCTCTGAGTCGCGAATGCTGCCGATTATTGCAAAAACTAAAATAGCCATGATTAATATTCGATTTGATTCGTTTGTAATTACACCTACTTAAGGAACCCTATAATACTGAGCATGGCCCGACATGCTCTTGGCCGGTTTTTTATCCAACAGCAAGCTTATCCAACAAACCTAATATTATGTACCTATTTTGTTATCTACAAATCCTGAATTTCAAGTTTTCAAGTGCTACATTTTAAAATATATTCGTAGTTAATTGATGATCTGGCCAGCGGGCCCCTACTGGTAAAACATTAGAAGCAATCTAAATACATACAATTACAATACAATACAATTATACAATTAAATTATTATTGTTATTTTTTTCATACAATTTATATAACTGCGTTGCTTATGTATTATAAGTATGTATTTACAAAAAAAAAGTATATAAGTATTATATCCATTGTCTAGTACCCATAGCACAAGCTCTGCTTAGTTTGGGACTAGATGGTGTTGTGTAAAAATGTCCCAAAGATATTTATTTATTTATTTAACTAAATGATAATATTTATTAGAAAGGGTAAGGTTACACAATACACTTGGTTAAAGTATACTTACCACTTGCATCGCATTTCATACTGTATTTTTATGTTACCATGACTGTAATATTGAGATATTGATATTAATTTTAGATAATAAAAGCTAACATCAGGAAACAATGTTTTCACTTAACAGTAAAAAAAAACAAAACTTATCAAGAGAAAGATAACTACAATTATAACTAGTGACAGCCCTAGGTAAAGGCGTATACATTCACATATAACGATTGTTATTTTATCAGAGCAACGCGGAACACTTGCTAATAACTCTGATCATTATGGACCTTTATAGCCCATATTTAAACACCCATTATAGGCTATAGTCCGTGTTTATATACCCATATAATATAGCCCGTGCTTAGTACAATTAGTATCATTATTTAAAAAAAAACAATTCTTGCATCTGACCTCTTTAAATTAAATATTAGTAAATTAATTGTACGTGTAGGCTGTGGTGCTGTGGTGTAGGTTTGCCAACCTACAACCTATTTGGGTAACAGGAAATGGATTAAAATTTACTTTCAAGTTTTAGCAAACCGACAGTCATACACACCATGAGGAAAGATCCGTGAAGGATCTGGGCGCAGCAGCTAATAACACAGTCGCAATAATCAAGTTCAATAACTGCTTGTAATTCGAATCAGTATTAATGGTCGTTAACGTATAATTTTTCACACTTTTAATAATAGGTACTTGTACGTAGTTATTTTTACGACACATGCGAGGCTGATACTGACAATTATATTGTTGCTAATGGTGTACGCCAGACGGGCGTGGTCGACACTAAATCCAAGGTGATGGATAACTGGTGCCGACATATCGTAGATTATATGTAATTGTTCGAGGCATGGATGAATAAAAAAAGGCGGACGGAATCTCGTTAAACAATAAGTGAAGCACCTAAGTCGGCTCGCTTGAAAGTATGGGCTGGCACGCACACATTAACACCCATAATCTAACAGCCGCGATTACGCAACAAATCTCGTGTTTTTAATATTATTTTTCAAAAATGGAGTCCTCAAATGATTCCTAATGCCTAAAAAAATTTGGATGGTGATTAAAAAGCCATCCTGTATATTACACAACTTAATTGTAGTCAATCCACCACCAAATTAGGTGGAGCTGGTGGAGGAAGAGACTATCACTAGATTTATTCTAAGCCAAACTGGCAAAAATGCATTAAGATAAACATGCAAGTGAAAATGAAACAGCCGATTGATGCATTAAATTTTTCTTGAGTTATCGAATCACACATATTACTTGCTCTACACACGCATCTGTAAATGCAATAAAAAGTAAAAGTTATTCTTGCATGTCACGCAAGAAGTACTAAAAATGTTTTAGCGACGTAAGTACGCACGTACGTACGTATTTTAGTAGTAGTAGAGCTCCTTTGTGAAAGGGCTCGTCCGGGGAAGTACTACCACCGTGCCTACTTCTCCGCCAAATAGTGATGCTTGCATTGCTGTGTTTCGGTCTGAAGGGTACGGGTGCCGGTGAAATTACAATCACATGAGACTTTCCACCTTCATGTCTCAGTTTGGCGAACCGACTTGCGGTACCATTTAGGCAACAGCCTAGGTGGTATTGCAGTTGTTATGGACAAAGGTAACCACTTAACATCCGGTGGGCCTTTAGCTCGTTTCGCCAAACATTATTAAAAGTGATTATATCACTTTCACATAACATAACATCACATAACATCACGCCTGTATTTCCCCGAAGGGGGACCCCAAACATAACACATAACATAACATCACTACTACACGTGTAATAGTACCTACACCCACATTTCGCCAGTTATGTTATAGTCCCATGTAATAGGGGGCGAGCCTATTGCCATTTACCGGGCACAAATCCAGACTCCGGGCTGCTACTGAGTATACCCAAAGAAGGTCCCCATACAAGAAGCCTCGAAAAAAATGCGTTCGTTCAAAGTATTTTGCTCCTTCTCTACCTATCTTAAAAACGATAAAACATACTAGCGTCAAACTTGGTCTTTTTTATTTTTTCGTGGGGAAATGCTCATGGACGCACTCCGCCTGGGGAAGGTGGAGCCAGTGTCAGACTCTTGCTGACTAAAACCACCACGGTGTTCCTCTACCTACCTTTACCACCACAAGCAGGCGAGCCCCTTCTCCCTGTGCGGTCTCTGAAATAAATACGTGCAATCATTGTGTAATAAGTACGAATATAAAAAAAAGTTTTTTTTAGTCCGTTCTTTTTGGTAAACTGATCGACCAATCAAGCATAACATTTTCAGCATAAGCTGACCTCTCATTGTACGTAAAGCCTATACAATGTGGTCAGCTTGTACTAGAAATTGATAGCTTGATATGTAACCATCCATTCGCCATTTGTATGTAGCTATACCCTATATGAACCCTTAACTTACATGTTAGTCCTAAGTTTTAATCATGTTAATGGTGTACTGTACAATAAAGAATATTCTATCTATCTATCTATACTTGTGTTTTCTTCATCCAATAATCCAACTTCATTTTTAGGTGCTACAATATACATGCTAAAATTTGAGTCGCTTAAATCCCGAAAAGGGGTCATTGTACTCATCATTATGAACAACTTTTACTATGGGATCAACCCTGAAATCGCGAAAAAAAAATCAGGTGGTCCCTACATTTTATTGATTTAAGTGAACACAAATGTAGGGAACATATAACAATATTTTTGTCTTCAATCACCGCGTGATAAAAATACATCATACAAAAAACGCAAAAAAAAAAAGTGTTAATTTACGACATTACATTAGAAACCTCTAAAATTATCAACAACAACAACAACATAACATCACGCCTGTATTTCCCCGAAGTGGTAGGCAGAGGTGTAATAGTACACCCACATTTCGCCAGTTACGTTATAGTGCCATGTAATAGGGGGCGAGCCTATTGCCATTGACCGGGCACTAATCCAGACTCCAGGCTGCTACTGAGAATTTCCTAATGAAACAACCCGATAACACTTTGCCCGACCCGGGAATCGAACCTAGAACTCCATGCTCAGCAGTCGCGCTTGCAACCACTAGACCAACGAGGCAGTCAGTAAAATTATAAGTGTTTCTCTAATATACGTGGGACACTCAGAAAGCTTTGCGAAACTAAAAAAAAATGTTCTATACGTACATATATTTTTATCAAATCTTTTCAAAGTACTTTCCACCAGCCTCTATACAAAGATTCATGCGCCTAAACCAGTTTTCAAAACACTTTTTCCAGTCCGCCGCAGACACCTCGTTTACAGCCTGCTCGAACGCAGCCAGCGCATCTTCCGGCGACGAAAATTGTATCCCTTTGAGTTGATTTTTTATTTTTGGGAATAAAAAGAAGTCACACGGTGCTAGATCAGGGCTGTAAGGAGGGTGACCCAGGAGTTTGACTGGCGTGCTGTCCAGGAAGTCCCTCGTTTTGAGTGCGGTGTGCGCAGGTGCATTGTCGTGGTGGAGCAGTAGCCCGCGGAGCCCTGTGTTTGGTCGCTTGTTGCTTATAACAGAGAAAACTTCTGGCAAACATTTGGTAGTATACCATTCGGCATTAATGCTTCTTTGATCCCGTAAGGGAATTGATACCAAGTGGCCAGTCAAATTAAAAAAGCTAGCGATCAAAATCTTACCCCCGCTTCTAGATCGCTTCACTTTGGTAGGCGTTGGCTCATTTTGAAACACCCAAACAGTCGACTGGCGCTTGGTTTCTGGGTCGTATTGATAAATCCAGGACTCATCACCTGTAACGATGTCGTAAACACGCCGAGACGAGCCTGCTTCAAATTTGTTAAGCATATCACGGCACCATTCCACCCGGGCCTGCTTCTGAGCATCGGTGAGGTTGTGCGGCACCCAGCGTGATACTATCCTCCTCACGCGAAGATGGCTGTGTAGAATCTCGTGAACGCTTCCCGATCCAATCTTCAATATGTGTTGAATCTCCTGATATGTAATTCGCCTATTGTCTTGGATTAAATTTTTCACTGCTAGCACGTTTTCTTCGGTAACAGCCGTCAAAGGGCGACCGCTTCTTTCGTCATCCCCCAAAGTTGGTCGACCGCGCTTGAATTCGTTATACCAACGATACACGGTTGCCTTGGAAGGGCCTTCATCCATGAATGCCATTTGAAGTCTATCGTACGATTCATCCGGTTTCAGGCGACACTTGAAATCGTATAAAATCATAGCTCTAAAATGTTCCCGGCGCAGATCCATATTTCAGTGAGACACAATACTTTGAATTAACTCGCAAAAAATGTGGAGGGAAATTTTGAAATTGGAACTTACTTATTTTTACTTATAAATAATCATATTTTCGAAAAACATTATAACTGGCCAGTCTCCCATATATAAAAACTTTTTTTCGCAATACTTTCTGAGGGGGCTGGTATTATGCATGTATTATACATATAAACCTTACTCTTGAATCACTCTATCTATTAAAAAAACCGCATTAAAATCCGTTGCGTTTGTTTTATACTATGTAGTGATGATAGTGATACTTCCCGTATTAACGGAATAAAATAACCATCCCGAACCGACCCACCTTGAAAATCATTTAGTCAAAACTTATATTAAACTTAGTTAATGAATCAGATGAAAATTGGAATTGAAATTTGGGGTGCATTAAAAGAGCCTCCACGAGTGACGATATTTAAATGATCGTCCGGCGCACTCTGGGCAGTCAGCCCCGCTATCAACCTGCTGACTGGCTAATCTTTTCCCCACGACATGAGCTGTTATTATTATGTAGCTCATGTCGACACGAAGAAGAAGAAGAAGAAGATGAAAATTATTACGTTGCACCAACTAGCTGTAATATTGCGACACTGTAAATGAACATTAGTATAAATAATAAATAAGTGTAAGTGTTCAATTCTTCGATCTGGAGCCGCGCCCACTGCGCGCGCGCCGTCTGCGTGCGTACTCTCGTGGGCGAAAGTGTTCTACAATGAGCGAATATTTCTAGCGCTGCCAAATTGACAGCTCTGCCGTGTCACTCGCAGGTTTGTTATCTTAAGATACATGAGTTACGCGTAACAGGTCTAAATCGTATTTTTTCATGATCCTCTATCACCCAGTAAAATAATATTTTAATTAACTATTACCAATTAATCACAATTGCCTATCACCTAACTCTCGAAACTACGATTTTGCCATTGTTAGTTATGGTAAAATACTGTATCTTAAGTTACATCAATTACGCGTGATAAGTTGCGAGCGCATCGAGCAAATCCTAACTCTGCTAACTACTAGATACATTATTTATCCGTGACTGTAGTGCGCGTATTAACTGATGATGTTGTGGATATTATGAGAGCTTCAAGAACAAACATGGTTCTAAAAGTAATAGCCCACGGCAACATGTGGACCAGCTGAAGAAAAATAACTACGTTTCTGAAATCAATAGGTGGATTAAAAAAATCGCGGTCGAATATGCAGGAGTAATGTTCACAAACCTATTTTTGTTGGTTAGTATATCAGCTTGATGTATCTCATTTAACGGGTTTTTGAAAAGTGTACGTACTTTAAAATAATTTTCAAAAGCCTTCAAAATACGCACTGTCCGTCGTTGGTTTTCACTGGTTATTTTATGAAAATGTGTGTTAATCAATTATTATTTTATTACACAGGAAATTGAAGTAAATAGGTCCTCAACAAGGCAATGAAAAGCCATGTTTTCAGAGTTTCAGATAATTTCTAAACGCTCGAATTGTGCATAGATAAAACCAAGCAGTTTTTAGTAACTTCGTTGGTAATTTTTACTGTTTGACGTTTATTCAATAACTACAATATTTGTATAAAAAAGTGCAGTTATAAATGCAGTTTATGACGATACCCTTTAATCAGCAGTCGACTTAGACCCAAAAAACTGCCACCATTACCTTATTTTCAAAATTATCACCTTATGTTGCTTCGAGGCTAGTAGTTCTGGTCTATACTTTTCTTTTAAGTATTTTTTGGTCTTACTATTCTGTTATCTTAGCTGGACCCTAGTTTTATTTATGACAACTAATTTGCGTAAAATTTCTTATATATCGGCATCAAACGAAATAAAAATTTGCGTGAAGTGCTTAGCCGGTTGTGTTTTTGTTCGACTCAAAAGGGCATCGGTATCTTTCTCTTAGATACCCTGGGAAATCAGAATTTATGGCAAATATCGCTTCTTTATCACTTTTTAAAAACATCTATTACCTAGCTATTTCTTTAATATTTCATTGTTGATTTCCTACCATCAGATTAAATATCTTTTCGGTGTTTTGTGCTATAGTGGAAATTGAAGGCTATTTACAGTAGAGGACATATTCAACGCTCTGTCTTCTGGGATTTAATTCAGCTAACAGATTTTTAACTACAGCATCGGATGCAATAGATTCTCCTTATTCCGTCACTATGTAGTTTTGTGCTATTTTGGACAAAATTTAAAACGGACACGTACTGACAGCTCATTGTTGAGATATTTTTTTCGAATGCAAGAAATTTATCATCTGGCTCTGATTAAATCCTTCTAAGTCTCGAAGCAAAAGTAATACAACAAAGAAATTTAGCATAAAATCATCTGAAGGGTTGACGATTACAATGAGATCAAAAGCATTTCGATTGCATTATTTTTTTATATATAAGACCGCGAACTTTTCAATCCACGTATTTAGGCATTAAGAATAGTTGAATTTTGAAGATGCTCAACTTACATAGTCATCAAGAAATCATACGATGAAAAATTATTCAAAGAGTTGTATGTGTATTGCAAAAGTGTGTTGGACTTAGTTAAAAAGAAGTACCCCGGGAGGTAAGGCGAAGGAGTGTAAGTGAAAGAAAGAAAGCAGACTTAGATGCAGATGTAGATTTACGGCCAAAATTAATATCCAATCTATCCACGATTTTCCCTACTAGAGATAAGAATTTGACAGAATCTTCATACAAAATATGTCAAATTTCTATCTCTAGTAGGTTAAATCGTAGATAGATTGGATATTAATTTTGGCCGTTAGATAAGATCTTACATATCTAGGATTTAGTTTTTTTTGTATCTAAAATAATTTTGATAATACTAAGTTCTCATTCCAATTTTTATGTTAGTTATGAAGTTTATTAAGTTTTAAAAGTTATTGAATCTTGGTTAGAAGAAGTTTGAGTTTTCGTTTTACTTTTTGACTCATTAAAAAGGATATTTTAATGTATTTGAAAATTTGAGTTTTTACTAGATAAGTCATTATTAATTTATTTAGATGAGTACTATTTTTTATATTCCTTTATAAACTAATTTAATTTAATACAGACAAACTTTAGTTAAAGATACCTGTGTTTAGCAAAACATTCCATATTACACTTGTTGCGGCTAAGTCACGTATCTTAAGATAGAGAGCACCGCGTAACAACCAATGTATAGAGAGCTTGTCACACCTATCTCTGTTATAGCTAATAACTCTGAAAATTACGAAGTTTTCAAAAATCTATAAATTGCCCGGTTTTCCTCAGACTTTAATACAACCAATTATGCAAAAATATTTCCCGAAAGTTTTGAAACATTTAAGATAATCGCAATTATCTGTAAAAAACTTTAAACGGTGATATCTCAAAACTATGTTTCGTGAGATACAAGAGATAGGCCTGACACGGCAGAGCAGCTTCTGAATTATGTTGTTGTTCGACTAACTATGACCCGGTGGTAGCTATTAGCTATATGCATATTCAGTACTCTCATCTAGCTTATTAGGGGATTGACTAACTCAATAAGTCCGGGCTGCAATCTCCGTAATTAATAATTAATTACGTATTGTACGTTAATTAAGCAGATCGCTAATTAAAATTGCTATGATTTATCGAGTGTTACAATTACAATTACGTGATGAACAAAGACGTAAGACGTAATACTACTAACTTTGACTATGCTTCGGTCATCAATTATATTATATTACTAGCTTTTACCCGCTGCTCCGCTCGCGTTAAATTCTGCTAACCCACGTCAGCCGAGTCCAGTCCAGTCCAGTCCATTCCAGTCCACTGTCCCACTGTCCCGCTGTCCCGCTGCCCCGCTGCCTCACTACCTCACTGCCCAACTGCCCCGCTGCTCCGCTAACCCACTGCCCCACTGCCCCGCTACCCCACTGACCCACTGCCCCGCTGCCCCACTATCCCACTGGCCCACTGCCCCGCTTATCCACTACCCCGCTGCCCCACTGCCCCGCTGACCAGCTACCCCACTGCCCTACTATCCCACTGCCCCGCTGCCCCATGCCCCGCTACCCCACAGCCCCGCTTCCCCGCTGCCCCACTGCCCCACTGCCCCGCCGCTTCCCCACAGCCCCGCTTCCCCGCTGCCCCAATGCCCCGCCGCCCAACTGCCCCGCTACCCCACTGCCCGCTACCCCACTGCACCACTGCCCCGCTGCCCCGCTTCCCCACTGTACCGCTGCCCCACTATCCCATTGACCCACTGCCCCGCTGCCCCACTGCCCCGCTGCCCCACTGTCCCGCTGCCCCACTATCCCACTGCCACGCTGCCCCACTACCCCGCTGCCCCACTGCCCCGCTACCCCGCTACCCCATTGCCCCACTATACCACTGCCCCGCTACCCCACTGCCCTACTATCCCACTGCCCCGCTGCCCCATGCCCCGCTACCCCACAAGCCCACTTCCCCGCTGCCCAACTGCCCCGCCGCTTCATCACAGCCCCGCTTCCCCGCAGCCCCGCTTCCCCGCTGCCCCAATGCCCCGCCGCCCATCTGCCCCGCTATTCCACTGCCCCGCTACCCCACAGCACCGCTGCCCACTATCCCACTGCCCCGCTGCCCCACTACCCCACTGCCCCGCTATCCCACTGCCCCGGTACCCCACTGCCCCGCTGCCCCACTATCCCATTGACACACTGCCCCGCTGCCCCGCTGCCCCGCTGCCCCGCTATCCCACGGCCACGCTGCCCCGCTGCCCCTCTGCCCCGCCACCCCACAGCCCCGCTTCCCCGCTGCCCCACTGCCCCACCGCTACCCCACAGCCCCGCTTCCCCGCTTCCCCCCTGCCCCACTGCCACCCTTCCCCGCCGCCCCACTGCCCCGCTACACCACTGCCCCGCTGCCCACTATCCCACTGCCCCGCTGCCCCACTACCCCACTGCCCCGGTATCCCACTGCCCCGGTACCCCAATGCCCCGCTGCCCCACTACCCCACAGCCCCAATATTCCACTGCCCCGGTACCCCACTGCCCCGCTGCCGCTCTGCCCCGCTACCACACAGACCCGCTTCCCCGCAGCCCACTGTCCCACTACCCCACTGCCCCGCTATCCCACTGCCCCGGAACCCCACTGCCCCGCTGCCCCTCTTCCCCACTGCACCGCTGCCCCTCTATCCCATTGACCCACTGCCCAGCGGCCCCACTGCCCCGCTGCCCCACTATCCCACTGCCCCGCTACACCACTGCCCCACTATCCCACTGCCCCGGTACCCCACTGCCCCGCTACCCCACTGCCCCGCTAACCCACAGCACCGCTTCCCCGCAGCCCCACTGCCCCGCTACCCCACAGCCCAGCTTCCCAGCTACCCCACTGCCCCGCCGCCCCACTGCCCCGCTACCCCACTGCCCCGCTGCCCACTATCCCACTGCCCCGCTGCCCCGCTACCCCGCTGCCCCGCTATCCCACTGCCCCGGTACGCCACTGCCCCGCTGCCCTGCTTCCCCACTGCACCGCTGCCCCACTATCCCATTGACCCACTGCCCCGCTGCCCCTCTGCCCCGCTACTCCACCATCCCACTGCCCCGCTGCACCGCTACCCCACTGCCCCGCTGCCCCTATCCCACTGCCCCGCTGCCCCGGTCCCCACTGCCCCACCGCCACGCTGCCCCACTGCCTCGCTGCCCCGCTGCCCCACTGTCCCACTGTCCCACTGTCCCACCGTCCCACCGTCCTACTGTCCCACTGTCCCACTATCCCACTGTCCCACTGCCTACTGTCCCACTGTCCCACTTTCCCACTGTGTCACTATCTCACTATATCACTATCGTCCCATGTCCCATGTCCCATATTCTGTCCCACTGTCTCACTATATCACTATCGTCCCGTCCCATGTCCCATGTCCTGTCCCATGTCCCATCCTATGTCCAGTCCCATGTGCCGTCCCACTGTCCTGTCCCATGTCCCGTCTCATGTCCCGTCCCATTTCCCGTCCCATGTTCCGTCCCCTGTCCCGTCCCCTGTCCCGTCCCCAGTCCTGTCCCCTGTCCCGTCCCCAGTCCCATCCCCAGTCCCATCCCCTGTGCACTCCACTCCACTCCATCGTACATTACTATCCGCTCGCGCAAATGCATAGAAGCTTCGATCTGTCGGGTGAGTACGCAACCCACGAATTATTTTTTTCTTTTTTTCTTTCTTTCTTTCTTTCTCAAAACCCATACCAGTTTTTAAGTCAGATCATCAGCTTTCAAACAAAAAAAAAACATCAAAATCGGTCCAGTAGTTTTAGCGTGATGCTGGAACAAACAAACAAACAAACAGACAACTGACATTTAACAATTTTATAATAGTAGTAGATACCTATCTAAATACTGTTTTATCTCCCTTGTCTTATTTAGTAAACGATCTTGGCGTGTCTCTTTATTCAAATAACTACTGATAACTAGTAACTGATAAAATTGAATTACTAGTTCTGTACATGTAATTAGGTTAAAAAAAAAATTGTGTGAAAATAATAACATAATATCTTTTAATAATTAATTTTGATGAATTGCATTAAAAAGAGATGCTAAGAAGGCACGAGAGGCTCCTGTCTCTTGGCAAGTTTCTCTTTGGATTTCTAAGAGTTTCAAAAATCAGCTTTTAACGTTTAAGCCGAAACCCGTAAGTCTACAAACTAAAGTGAATCCCGCTCAAAAACTACTCACTCAATGGTACTGAAATTAATGTACGTGATACTCAAGGATAGACGTGACAATATTATTGAGTCCAAAACATGAATGCACTGCGAATTTCACTCATATTGAAACTGTCAGCATTGTGTGTCGTGATTCAGCATATCTTGTTACGGACAGCGACGTTACGAAAAACCAACCGCGGGTAGTTCGAGAAAACACCCGCCGCTCAAGACGATGACACCCACATACTTCAGTCTGCTCGTGACCACGGCCAATGCAACTTGACCGAAACGTCGAGGTTAGTCAAAATGTTTGTTATTTTTGATTTAATTGTGCGCGACAAGTCCCGTAAACATAGTTCAATATGAATGCACTTATTTGACTCGATCATGAAAAAATCCAAACATACCTCGGGAACTTTTTATTTTCAAACAGTTTTCTAAATAGATCCTACATTTATTCGTATTTTGGTACGTAAATATTGTGTTATTATTTTGAAATAATTTTATTGCGCCATTTTATCGAAAAGACACATATTTTCTGAGTAATATTAAATTTTTGGCTTATATGCACTTTAATTCGGAGTGGCGTCAACTTCATGCCGCACTATTCCTACCCGCCAAGCCTTGTATATTAGCTTCGCGCTCACTCTCATTCCGCGGCGTTCTGGGCTCAGCTTGACAACTAAAATTTCTGAGACATTTTGGTCGTCAATGTACATCGCTCGTTATCAAACACAAAGCGTTGTTTTGTAAGTCTGTTGGTGGCCGAGCAGCGAGATAAGGGTTATGTAACGCACGCAAGGTATCTCCACTTTCATTCTTGATACAATTTCACTATTATATTTACAAATAAATATTTATATGTAACGTTCTTGTTCTATTCATAATTAGCTGGGGTATTTGTGTTGAGGCCCTTAGAGAGGTAGATATTACCTACATTTTATGTTATAACTTTCATCATATACACAGACCAGTAAGCCTCAAGACTCCGCATAATCAAAGTTTTGCATGAGAACACAATCGTAAAATTTGCCGGGGGCCAGGGGCCAGGAGACGGACGGCGGCGCCTTATGATTGATCGGCTCATAAGTTCGGTGATGGGATTGGTACCGCTCTTTTGGATCAAACAAACAAACATCCATCCATACTATCGCCTTTATAAATCGTGAAGTCGTGGGTTCGATTCCCACAGGACACAAATATTTGTGTGATGAACATAAGTGTTTGTGTTGGTCTGGGTGTTTCTTATGTATTATAAGTATGTATTTACAAAAAAAAAGTATATAAGTATTATATCCATTTTCTAGTACCCATAGCACAAGCTCTACTTAGTTTGGGACTAGATGGTGCTGTGTAAAAATGTCCAAAACATATTTATTTATTTATTTATAACGGTTTATTCCCAGTAGTTCGACTGTGAGACATTTTTCCCACTAGTTTTATTATAGAACTTGTGGGAAAAAGTCATTCCCACTATTTCTACTACCTATTCATTTTAACCTGTCCGAACTTCAGCTTATTATTTAAGATTTAACATCAATTATTGTAAAAATTTTGTGAAAAGAAAAAAGACGATTTGAAAGATTGTTTTTGAGTGAGAAAGAAAAAGAGATTTTTTTATCCAATTGCCGATGGGATAAAAAATTAAAATTGAAATAAAATAAATGGATCGAATTGAAATTGGATTGGGTGCATTAAAAGAGCCTCCACGAGTGACGATATTCAATTGATAGTCCACCCTGGGCAGTCAGCCCCGCTACCAACCTGATGACTCCCTAATCTTTTCCCCACGGCATGAGCTATTATCATTATGTAGCTCATGTCGACGCGATAGAAGAAGAGAGATTAAATAACTACAAAAGAAAATAGTAGATATATTTTTGTAAAACAAACACCTGCCGCGGTCAGATCAAATTAATACTTAGCATAGTATGATTAAAATTTTCATTACGTTTTTAACCTCGAAGAAGTATCGCTGACCCTTTGGAAATTTCATGACTTTTGTGACTTACATTTATGTTTATGATTGTGTACAGTTTTACTCACCGACCGCATGATTGGTATTCGGTATTGCACGACTAAAAAGATTGTCGAGTCGACATAAGAATAGCGAGTGTGAAAGCCTGTAGTAGTACCTAGTAATTATGCCGACTGACAAATTGAGTTATCATATCTGCCTGAAATAGTACATTATGATACAAGTGAGCTAAGTTGACTACTATACTCGAAGCTGGATAGCAGCCCGAGCCGAAGGCGAGAGCGTAATGAAGCCGAAAGTATAATATAGTCAATGCTCACGCGTGTCATACAACGTATTTCAACACACTTGCGAGGTAAAAAAATACACACATTTTAGAAAAATTATGAGTTTGTGAAAAATGGAGCACGGATTACTGTAATCACACGGTGACATACAGCTATGCGCGCGCAGGTGGTCGAAGGAAACCGCCAAACGCCAGAAACAGCCTAATATTAAAAATAGAATAAATAGCTTTTTTTTATTTATAATACAAATTAATATTAATTTGTTGACAAAAATAAATAATTCGATGAAATTAAATGTTTTTTATCATAGAAGTTTTTAAACTTTCTTCTTTTTATTTTATTATTTTAACGCATTTTACGCATGCGAAGCGAATTCTAAAGATATAAATTGTGGAAAGAAAAAATCGCTCACGAGCAGGATTCGAACCTGCGACTCCTGGCTCAGTACGCCAGTGCTTTAGCCACTAAGCTACCGTGAACACTGCTCGTGGTATCGAAATTATCCTCCACTATACGTCTTTTGGGTGACGTCAGCGATATCTTATTAAGAAAACATTGTTCCTTAACCGACTCGACTAACTTTACAGTTAAATCAAAGTCGTATAGATATGCCTACCCTTACTCATTATTTTATTATTTTAACGCATTTTACGCATGCGAAGCGAATTCTAAAGATATAATATTGATTTCATCTTTTTCTTCTTTCTTTCTTTTTTTTTTTTTCTTTTTCTTCTTTTTTTTTCTTCTTTTTTATTTATCATATTTTAATTAATACAGTTGATTTATTCCCAAAAATTTATAGTTTTTTTTAGGCATAAAAACTCTTTGCTGCGATTTAAAAATAAACTGTAAAGTAAAAACCGGCCAAGAGCATGTCGGGCCATGCTCAGTATTATAGGGTTCCTTAAGTAGGTCTAATTACAAACGAATCAGATCGAATATTAATCATTGCTATTTTAGTTTTTGTAAACAGCGCCGCCTAGCGCTAAATGATATGACACACTTCTTAAATTTAGCGCTAGGTGGCGCTGTTACTTTGTGTTATCAATATTACACAAAGTTTCTTTTTGTGATTTTTTAAAATAGAAAGTAACTAAAGGAGCATTACTTGCTAAGATCATTTTTATCTAAGGTCAATGACCTATGAACTAGGACGTCTTAAGTATTTTTCAGTTTTCTCACTATAACTCAAAAATTTATAATCACATTATACTCAAAATAATTTTAAAAGAGAGTTTTTATAAAAGTCTATCAACGTGGAAGATTACAAGTTTCTACGTTGCATAGTTTGGAAATGGCAGGGGGGGGACACATTGTAAGCCACTTTGGTGGGCTATATTTCGCAGATGGTACACCTGATAAAAAAGTGATGTATGAAACATTACCTTCATTTTAGTAGACCTATTCAATGATACCCAACACGAGGGAGTGCAGCGAAAAAATATATTTCATCCCCATTTCACATGTATGGGCGCCACCCGTAAAATACGTTACCAAGATTTTTTTACTCTTTTAAAATTGAGATCTATATCTAAACTATTTTTTAACAAAATTTCATTTACTTATGTTTATAACTGTAGAAGTTATTAAGCTGTAAAGGATTAGGACAGACGGACAGACGGACAGACGGACAGACGGATAGACGGACAGACGGACAGGCGGACAGACGGACAGACGGACAGACGGACAGACGGACAGACGGACGGACATGACGAAACTATAAGGGTTCCTTGTAGGACTTCGGAACCCTAAAAAGCACGCGTGCGTTATGAACGTTTATGAACGAGCTACATTATGAACCTAAAAGCGGTGCAATAAGAGCCACTTCACGAGGAAGTGTGTTGAAAACGTTTATTACTGATCTTGGGTCTTTCTTTTATATTTTTTTATATTTTTTTGGGACATTTTGACAGCACTATCTAGTCCCAAACCACAGATAATATAATACTCCCAAACTAAGCAGAGCTTGTACTATGGGTACTGTGTTAAGTTGAATTCGGGTGATTTGACCGCTTCAATTTTTACAAAAAGAAAAAGGCGTCTCTTCACCCCACCATATATTTCGGTTCAGTTGAACAGACCCCTAACGTTTATTAAAAATACAGGAGGTGGCTATTCACCCTTTCGGGTAAGTTTGTTTTGGGTAATTCGCCACCTAAGTCATAAAGAGCTCTGCTACTTTATGCATTCTGAAATCTAGAAATAATAATATTAAAAAAATTAAAATGTATTCACGTAGGTAACAACAAAGGGTTACGAAAAATTACCCTCTGTCTGGGGCAGTCGGGTAAAAAGGGCTTTCATAAGATTACACGATGTTTTAAAATGTTTTTAGTACAGGATGTGAAGATTTTTTTTCTTTGTATAATGCTCCAAATGAGCGGGCTGTCATGTCAGATATAACGGTCAAGAGCTCCTGCTGCCCCGCAGCTTGCTAAACAATGAGGCGGACTCCTTGCGCCAAATTGATGTCCATCTGGATCGAGTGATCTTTTTTTTTTCAGTGATATAATCAAGACGGACATTTAGTAAAAAATTTACAAAACTCGTAGACTGACTAAATGTCCATTTTGATTATGTTACTGAAAAAACTTTTTAACAAAAAATAAAACCGACTTCAAAAACCTTAACTAAAAAGTAAAAAATAATCCTTGTATGTATTTCAAAATCTTAACATAAACCAAAATTTTGAAGGCGGCGCGTGACTGTCCCTTTGCGTCATGTAAATATAATGTACTGTCGAGCGCTTATCTATAGTAAAAAAACAGTTTATGCGAACATACATGAAAAACACGCGCCGCCTTCAAAATTTTGGTTTATGTTAAGATTTTGAAATACATACAAGGATTATTTTTTACTTTTTAGTTAAGGTTTTTGAAGTCGGTTTTATTTTTTTTGTTAAAAAGTTTTTATTTCACACTTTTTAGTTGATAATTCACAGAAAAACGAAACTATTAGTAGATCATCTAGGTAAGCAAAGCTAAATTAAACTGATTTATTGAAGCTGGTAAAAAAACTACTCGACCTAAGTCAATAAAATTTATATGGGACCACCGCGCGGACTTCCTCTACCAAATAAAAAAACAACCACGCAAATCGGCCCAGAAATCTCGGAGTAATGGGTGTACATACATGAAAAAAAAAAAAAAAAAAAAAAACCCGCCGAATACATAACCTCCTCCTTTTTTTGAAGTCGGTTAAAAAAATAGATCACTCCATCCAGATGCTCATGGCATCAAAACCATCTGTGTGTCTGGGCAAACATCGATGATGCACTACAGAAGTGACAGCTGTTCCATCCTTTTGGAACTTTTTGAAGTTAGGTATCCAACAAAGGTTTTTTTTCGTATTTCAATGGTATACAACGTGTATCAGAAATGCGTGGTCATATTTTAAGAGCTTATTCAGGGGATGCTATCGAACAACTTTTACTATGGGACCAACCCTGAAATCGCGAAAAAGAAAACAGCTGATCCTAACATTTTGTCGAGCGACATCGATGATTTAGTATGGAACAGCTGATATTTTTTTCGCGATTTCAGGGTTGGTCCCATAGCAAGAGTTGTCCTATGCTATGCCCTGAATGAGCTCTTAAAATATGACCACGCATTTCTGATACACGTTGTATACCTACTGATGTACAGAGCAGTTGACTTTTTTCAAGATTTCAGCGTTGGTCCCATAACTAAAAATGTGCAGAATGATTGGCAGAGACTATGTACTCTTAAAGTTTCTTTGGTAATTAAAACATTATGGTGTATAAGAATCATCACCTCTCTTTGTTTTTGTCAGAAATATAATTAGCTATTCTTGTAAGATTTTTGTCATGAATTCATAACCAATAGGTTTTTGTAACAATAGGTTTTCTATTGTGTCTACTCGCGCCGCTTGAAAGATTAAGTCTTAATAAATCTCGACTTTCAGGAACAGCATCATGCCTACCTACTTTACTTCGGTCAGGAATCAAGGCGTAGGCCGCGTTGTTCTAGTGATAGGATCGGAATAGCGGCTTGCCGGCGTAAGGTCCTAGGTTGGATTACCTAATCGAGCGAAATGCAGTTGAGGATTTCTATTAGAATATTTTAAACTCTTGCTCTGTTGATCAGGCGAACCTCTAATAACGTCCAGTATTATTATGTAGATGATCACCTGGAAATAACACATAGAAATACAACTTTATCGATAATTAGGGATTTGCGGTACCTATAACATACCTAGGGTTCTAAACTTAATCCCCTTTATAACAAAAGCTAAGACCAGGTTTTGATCCTTGTTTAAACCTGGTTAAACTTTAATCTCCATACATAAAAAGGTGTTTAAGCTTGGCTTAAGCAAAACCTATTATTAAACCAGATGTTATTGTAATAAAGTGGAAGGAATAAGTCGAGAAAATATTATTTATACTTTACCGATACGACCAGACTCTTACTGAATAGAGGTAACAATATGTTTAATAGGTATGCTACAGTGGCGGCTGCTGCTCGAGAGAACCGGTGGTGCACTGTAGGTACTGTTTTATTTTGTGTTATTATTTCGTCAACGATCGGTCAATCTCGGAAAAATTCGGGCCGTGCGGCGCACGAATCTAGGCTAGTTACTTCTTAGTAAATGTACCAATTATCTTCTGTCTCACGCGCCAGGTGATGTAGCTCGTATTAAATAGAAGTTGTATGAGCGCTCTGCGTGCGCTCCGCGAAGCGCACGGGACTTTTTTGTTCGAGCGAAAATAAGTTTTAACGTCTTGATTTTAGAGATTAAATTGATTTGTCGTTACTAAATAACTATTCGTAAGTATAAAGTAGATGCGTAATATTGATGTTTTAGATATTTTGTGGTTCTTTTTAAAGGTATCATGAATTTATGAACTGGTAGTGCAGCGCACGAGTACACTTAAGGTACAGCCGCCCACAGTTTTATATTGTTAAACTGTGCAGCCGCCACTGGTATCCTATATACAGCCATATTAGATAAAGTTGCAAAGTTTTAGGCTGGCCGATTTATCTAATATACTGAGCGTTATGGGTTAAAGCTTTGAATAGCAGGTGGTCCCCTTCTGTCCTCGTGCATCTATTAAGCGACCCTGGAGAGGACAGCAGCACTTGGTGGTCGCCTGTTGGAGAAACATAGTGTTGTTTCCTCGGGACGGACGTGCCAAAGATCCGATGAATTTCCCGGAGCTCCTATATTTTGTGCTGAGAACACCGTTTGTTTTGAGTCAGTAGGCTGGAGTCCGACATACCCCTCCACCTTTCCCAAACGCAGGAGGATTTCCACCAGAAAACAAAAATAAAGATAATTCCCTCCTTTTAATTACAATGAGTTTATTTTTTTACACATATTTCCAGATTGACAATACTTTTTTTTTTGCAAAAATCATAACGATTCCTTTGGTCATGGCCAATGAAAACGAGCATTTTATTTAATCATATACTTAATGCAACAGACAGTGTAGCACAGTCGACCGCACGTCAGTGATAACAGTTTGACATTGAAAGCGTCTTTATTTCGTAAGCAGTAAGAGTGGTTTTCGTGATTCAAGTGTTATCACTGACGTACGGTTGACCGTACAATACTGGCCACCAAGAAACAGTTAAACAGCAAAACAGTGATAAGTATTGTAACCTCCAATTCTCGAAATAATATAAATTCCGACAGATCGAGATAGTCAGACTCTTGTTGTTCGTTGGTGCGTGTTTCCCCACAATAAATTACAAATAGCCCCCTTGCTGGCAGCCCAGTTCGGTCAAGACTATCCGAGCCAGATATTAGGGCAAGAACGCGGCGTTTGGGCGTGGAACCTGCTACTGTTAAATAATATAAGGTAGCTTTTATTATTGTTCGTACATTGCGTGGTTGTTAAGAATGGACCACAGACATTAGACGTAGTGCTGCGAACAATCATAGTGCAGCCAAATAAAACTCTGCTCCTTCGTGTAGAACCAGCGCTCACGCACACACCATGCACCTGAAGGATGACTGTTTTTTTTTTTGCTTACTGGCGACATGTGTACTGAGAGGGGTGAGCACGGTTTGAGGTGCATGTGTGTGCGTAAGCGCTATTTGTACACGGAGGAGCATAGTTTTTTTGGCTTTACTAGATTGTTCGCAGTTCTTCATCTATACTTTTTACTATGTCTTTGGAATGGACATGTATTGTATAGAACAATCATCATCATTTCAGCCGAGTGGCGTCCACTACTGGACATAGGCCTCCCCCAAGCATCGCCACAACGACCGGTCCTGCGCTTTCCGCTTCCAGTGGATTCCCACGACCACCACCAGGTTGTCGGTCCAACTTTTTTTTTTTAAATCGCGAAAATGAAACTTGCTTTTCCCTTTAATTTGTCGATTTCAGTGAACACAAATGTAGGGACCAACTGATTTTTTTTCGTGATTTCAGGGCTGGAAACATAGTAAAAGCTGTTCATAATGATGAGTACAATGAGAGATAAGAGGTTTAGTATAAACTAAGAATAAGGTTGTATACATGGTATAATAACACCAGGTAGTCTCTTCCCGTGACAGCTATGTTACGTGATTGCCTCCGTACTACGTCATCGGCCGTGGAGCCAATAGCGGGCTGTTAGCGTGACACTTGTCAGTTTGATGTGCTGCCACTTTGTGAAAATAAAATACCCGAGCAAAATAAAATAAATAAATAAATAAATAAATCTTTATTTCACATAAATGGTGTACAGTAAACACTTACAAATAGTAGTTATACAATTTCTCGGTATGAAGTGTTTGTTTGAACTTTGAAAATGCATTTTTTCATTTATTTTCTTCTATAAAGAATCACTTTTTAACTATTAATTTAATATAGTTTCCTTTATTAACTAATTAGATGAATAGCACGAGATAACAAATACGCTAGTTAGGAATTTATTATATATTCATTACTAGCTTTTACCCGCGGCTCCGCTCGCGTTAAATTCTGCTAACCCACGTCAGTCCAGTCCAGTCCATTCCAGTCCAGTCCACTGTCCCGCTGTCCCGCTGCCCCGCTGCCCCGCTGCCGCACTGCCCCGCTGCCCCGCTGCCCCACTACCCCAATTCGCCACTGCCCCACTGCCCCGCTACCCCACTGCCCTGCTGCCCCAATGCGCCACTGCCCCGCTGCCCCCCTATCCCACTGCCCACCCCGCAGCCCCTCTGCCCCACTGCCCCGCTGCCCCACTACCCACTGCCCCGCTGCCCCGCTACCTAACTGCCCCACTGCCCTCTACCCCACTGCCCCGCTGCCCCGCTGCCCGACTGCCCCGCTGTCCTCTATCCCACCGCCCCACTGCCCCGGTGGCCCGCTGCCCCGCTACCCCAATGCCCCACTGCCCCGCTGCCCCGCTGCCCCTCTATCCCACTGTCCCACTGCCCCGCTGCCCACTGTCCCGCTGCCCCGCTGCCCAGCTGCCCCACTAACCCACTGCCCCACTGCCCCTCTATCCCACTGCCCAACAGCCCATCTGCCCCGCTACCCCGCCGCCCCGCTGCCCCGCTGCCCCATTGCCCCGCTGCCCCGCTGCACCACTATACCACTGCCCACTGCCCTGCTATCCCACTGCCCCACAGCCCCGCTGCCCCTCTATCCCACTGCCCCACTGCCCCGCTGCCCCACTGCACCGGTACCCCACTGCCCGGCTGCCCCGCTGCCCCGCTGTCCCACGGCCCCACTGCCCCACTGACCAACTGCCCCACATTCCCACTGCCCCACTGTCCCACCGTCCCACTGTCCTACTGTCCCACTATCCCACTGTCCCAGTGCCCACTGTCCCACTTTCCCTCAGTCCCACTGTCCCACTTTCCCACTATATCACTATCGTCCCATGTCCCATGTCCCATATCCTGTCCCACTGTCCTACTGTCCCACTATCCCACTGTCCCACTGCCCACTGTCCCACGGTCCCTCAGTCCCACTGTCCCACTTTCCCACTATCTCACTATATCACTATCGTCACATGTCCCATGTCCCATATCCTGTCCCACTGTCCCACTGTCTCACTATATCACTATCGTCCCGTCCCATTCCCATGTCCTGTCCCATGTCCCATCCTATGTCCAGTCCCATGTGCCGTCCCACTGTCCTGTCCCTTGTCCCGTCTCATGTCCCGTCCCATTTCCCATCCCATGTTCCGTCCCCTGTCCCGTCCCCAGTCCCGTCCCCTGTCCCGTCCCCAGTCCCATCCCCAGTCCCATCCCCAGTCCCATCCCCTGTCCACTCCACTCCACTCCATCGTACATTACTATCCGCTCGTGCAAATGCATAGAAGCTTCGATCTGTCGGGTGATTTTTTTTTTCTTTTTTCTTTCTTTCTTTCTTTCTCAAAACCCATACCAGTTTTTAAGTCAGATCATCAGCTTTCAAAGAAAAAAAAAACATCAAAATCGGTCCAGTAGTTTTAGCGTGATGCTGGAACAAACAAACAGACGTTTACAATTTTATAATTGTTAAGATGACCAAAAATCTCCTTAAGTATATTGAAGATATCAATCAATGGCAGCACTGATCGTGAATTCGTGACGTAGCTTGGAGGCATCGCGCTGTCATTGCGGGAAGAGAATACCTGGTGAAACATCTTACTATACCATGGTTGTATATTAGTTTGCAGAAAAGACAACTGATTGATTTCACCCTGTATATGTCATTCTCATAAAACTGGGCAGTAGAAAGGAGAATGTTGGAAGATTTGAAAAATCCCCGATCAGATGAGCATCTGATGTGACTAGACGATCTGGTACAGGTTCTAAGGTAGCCAATAAATGCGATTGACCAATAAGTTCATTCGTTATGGAAATCTATGGAGTCCTCTATCCAACAGATGTCTACAAGCCAATTTTTTTTCAGGGTTCCGTACTCAATTAGTGCCAACGGGACCCTATTACTCAGCCTATGCCATCGTCCGTCCGTCCTTCCATCCATCTGTCTGTCACAGGGCTGTATCTTTTTAAACGAAGCAGCCAGCTGAAATTCTCAAATAAGATGTGTTACTATGGGTTCTGTCATGGCTACAGACCAGTAAGCCTCAAGATGCCGCATAAACAAAGCGTTTTGCGTGAGAACACACTCGTAAAATTTTGGTGGGGGACAGGGGGTGGACGGCGCGTTATGATTGGTCGGCTCAAAAGTTCGCGGGTATGATTGGTGCCGCTCGCTGACGGAGTGACGTCCCGATTAGTGGCGAGGCGTATGATATGCAGTACTACTGTATATCATGATGTGACTGGAGGTATCCGGCTAATCGGTGTCTAGAGGCTTACTGGTCTGTGGCCATGGCAAATACTAAAAATAAACTAAACCAATAGGGAAGAACAATCTATACAGGAAACCTCCATTTTTTTTCTGTTTAGTGTTCCTGCTCTATCTTAAAAAGGTTATACATTCAAACAAACAAATAAACTTGGTGTATTTGCAGTACATAAACTACAGTTTAACGACAAATAATAAAAATAAGGTAATCATAGACAAGGGTGGTGGTATCTGCGTAAGAAAGAGATGCAAATATCTACATTTCCACCAAAGGTGCACGCTGATGGCGCACGGTGCCGGCTCCGATGTCTCTCAAGACATCAACGTGCAGTGCTGCAACTTTGGTAAAATCCCATAAATATCAGTTTCTACAGGTCGATTGGTGGTACGAAACCTTTACTGGAGTACGACTCGCACTTTTCCATTTTTGTCAGCTTACTTAGACGCAGCAATGTATACAATCGCTCTCGATAACTTCACCCGCCCCATAATATTTCCTACTATGGTCAGATACTTAGGTATGTTGAAGCAATTTGTCCCAATGCTGTATTATTAGGCGGGCAGCTGTTAGAACCTCGTCTTCTGTCTCCAGTTTAATAGCCAATCTATGGCATTTCAGTGCATTTATTTGGTGAATTATATTTAGATTAGTCGTTATGTTCAAATGTGCTAGCTAGAGTGATGCTTATGAAACGTTTTCTTACAAGCATCTTCCCATATCAACACATTATACCTTTTTCTTATAGTATATTGATAAAGCGTCTGCTTTATTACAATCTAGCCTTAGGACTAATAAGTAATTTAATTTTAGCTTTAACTTCTAAACAATTAAAATTTTAAGAATGCGTCCTATAACACTTTCCTTAGTTTCTAATTAAGGTGAAGATGAAGACACTTTGTTCATGTGTTCTATAAATAGCACTTATTGTATTGCACTCTCACAACCACTCATTAACTAACTCAAAGGGCTTTATCCTTTTGAGTCTTCTTCACGTAACGATGAAGCCTGTGTTCATGAGCTTCTGCGTATTTTTTTATAATTATATTCACGAAGTCCGTTTCTAAGTCCCGAAGGAGATCGCTATTTCTAAAATACCAGGGCGCATTGACGATGCCCCTTAGTACTTTGTTTTGGAATCGTTGGATGATTTAACGATTACTCTGTTTGGTACAGCCCCACAACTGAATACCATTTGTACATTATACCTAATAATTAAATAGTAATTATTTAAATAATAAATATATTTTATAGCACTGTTTTAAAACGAACTAATATACCTTCCGAGGTTGTGGGTTCGATTCCCACAGGACACAAATATTTGTGTGATGAACATAAGTGTTTGTGTTGGTCTGGGTGTTTCTTATGTACCTATATTAAGTAAGTAAAAAGTATATAAGTATTATATTCATTCCATTATCTAGTACCCATAGCACAAGCTCTGCTCAGTTTGGGGCTAGATGGTGCTGTGTACAAATGTCCGAAAAATATTTATTTATTTACCTTTCGACTCCATCACCAAACATAAACTATTTAACATCATCCTAGCCACAAAACGCAACCCTGAGTCATGGCGTCAGAGCTACCTACTACCTTTTTACAAAAACAAGGATAATGTGGCGCAGTGCAAAAACCATAGAGGTATAAAACTGACCTCGCATATTTTTAAAATATGGATGGGAACGTATCATAAATAAACGTCTCATCGATATCTCTATTAATTAACTCTCCACATCAGTCGCCAGATCACGACTGCCAAGAGATGACTTGACGAAGAGTCATGAAGATACTTACTACTTTCTCCGCTGGCGCAGCGACCCAAAATGTGTCTTGCATTGGCGGATTTACCAGCAGGCTGAGTAGGCTGGAGCCTAGGACGGCAGATTTTAGGGGCGGCAAATTTTGGGACAACATTTTTTTTATGTCTTACAGAAATTAAAAGGATTCACATTTATTAAAATGTTTAAAACTTTTATAACTTAATTGAATTTCATCATCATCATCAGCCGGATTGTTACCTACCAGATAATTGAATAGGTATATTGTTTTTAAACTGTACCTAAGTAAGCGCAATGAAAATGATTTAATTACGTTTACCGAATGTACCAGGCCCCTCAGAAAGTATTGCGAAAAAAAGTTTTTATATATGGGAGACTGGCCAGTTATAATGTTTTTCGAAAATATGATTATTTATAAGTAAAAATAAGTAAGTTCCAATTTCAAAATTTCCCTCCACATTTTTTGCGAGTTAATTCAAAGTATTGTGTCTCACTGAAATATGGATCTGCGCCGGGAACATTTTAGAGCTATGATTTTATACGATTTCAAGTGTCGCCTGAAACCGGATGAATCGTACGATAGACTTCAAATGGCATTCATGGATGAAGGCCCTTCCAAGGCAACCGTGTATCGTTGGTATAACGAATTCAAGCGCGGTCGACCAACTTTGGGGGATGACGAAAGAAGCGGTCGCCCTTTGACGGCTGTTACCGAAGAAAACGTGCTAGCAGTGAAAAATGTAATCCAAGACAATAGGCGAATTACATATCAGGAGATTCAACACATATTGAAGATTGGATCGGGAAGCTTTCACGAGATTCTACACAGTCATCTTCGCGTGAGGAGGATAGTATCACGCTGGGTGCCGCACAACCTCACCGATGCTCAGAAGCAGGCCCGGGTGGAATGGTGCCGTGATATGCTTAACAAGAAGCAGGCTCGTCTCGGCGTGTTTACGACATCGTTACAGGTGATGAGTCCTGGATTTATCAATACGACCCAGAAACCAAGCGCCAGTCGACTGTTTGGGTGTTTCAAAATGAGCCAACGCCTACCAAAGTGAAGCGATCTAGAAGCGGGGGTAAGATTTTGATCGCTAGCTTTTTTAATTTGACTGGCCACTTGGTATCAATTCCCTTACGGGATCAAAGAAGCATTAATGCCGAATGGTATACTACCAAATGTTTGCCAGAAGTTTTCTCTGTTATAAGCAACAAGCGACCAAACACAGGGCTCCGCGGGCTACTGCTCCACCACGACAATGCACCTGCGCACACCGCACTCAAAACGAGGGACTTCCTGGACAGCACGCCAGTCAAACTCCTGGGTCACCCTCCTTACAGCCCTGATCTAGCACCGTGTGACTTCTTTTTATTCCCAAAAATAAAAAATCAGCTCAAAGGGATACAATTTTCGTCGCCGGAAGATGCGCTGGCTGCGTTCGAGCAGGCTGTAAACGAGGTGTCTGCGGCGGACTGGAAAAAGTGTTTTGAAAACTGGTTTAGGCGCATGAATCTTTGTATAGAGGCTGGTGGAAAGTACTTTGAAAAGATTTGATAAAAATATATGTATGTATAGAACAATTTTTTTTAGTTTCGCAAAACTTTCTGAGTGTCCCACGTATATTATTGTGTAAGTAGTATTAAGGCATACCTTACCCCGCCTTATTAGTAGTACATGATTGAGCTTTTATTAGCTCAGAAATATACCCAGAAAAAAAAAAAATCTTGTGCAATGCAATCTTAACTAAATCGTTGGATTGTAAAAATAATCTAGAAACTGGCAATTGTAAAAGTCGGTATTGTCACAAATGTGTAAATCCGCCACAGTAGGTCTACTCGCGTTTTACGAACGATAAACGAAGTACGAACTTTCGTTCCGACTGATACTTACATAATAAAGATAGGCACATAAAAAAGGCACAATTAAGATAGACTACGGTTCATAGTCGTATACAATTTACCGGAGATGAGAAAAACAAACGTCAAAACACGATCATCGCATGCGATAAGAGAACGATGGTTGACCGGAGTAGCAAATTCTGCGATGAATCGTACGATTTATCGAATATCGTCGAACGGGAGTAGACCCCCTGGTGTCTTGGCCTCCAAAACGAGAGAACGCCACTTGCCGCGATCTTTGGCAGTATCTCGCCAATCACTGGCTCTGATCTCCAGAAGATCGCCTTCCAACGCATCGCTCTAGCGATATCTAGGGCGACCGACCGGGCGTCACCCTTTTTGGTCTCGATGATATGGTTTAGGACAATTAGGAACCAAGAGAGCCCCAGGAGAATGCGAAACAGGGACCAGCACAGATATGACATCTACCGGTGGTAAATGTCATGTCTCTGGGGACTAATTATTACTTTCAAATAAAAGTAAAACTCCTCTAACGGTATCCAACTTTAACAAACTAAGTGGCCAGTAGGCCAGTACCAGAATAGTGATCAAAAACCATCTAAATGGCGAATGTAGTTCATTAAAGAGCCCAACAAGTACTCAATAAGCTATAATCTTGGACATTCGGCCTTTAAACGAGATTGACCCACATTTTGACCTTTTACACCACACCCTAAGCCATTACCAATTGGTGTGCAACCTTTTTACTATTCTACGTAACACGACCACACAGAATTATTTAGTTATTATAGGTTACTACCACAGCATGTCACAATAAAATAGTACATTATGATACAAGTGAGCTAAGATTTTCATTATACTCAAGGCTGGATTGCAGCCCGAGCCGTAGGCGAGGGCGTAATAAAGCCGAAAGTATAATGAACATTGCTCACGCGTTTCATCCGACCTTTTGCAACACACTTGCGAGGATAAAAATCACTAATTAACGTATTTTAGATAAATATTTAATTCATAAATAATACATAATTAAAGTCAAAAATGACGCATGATGGATTTCTTTATTCGCGCGCCGTGCTGCCACCGTGCCTGTGGTTGAGTCGTATAGTACACAGTACGGTACGGTAGTAGGTACCTAACCTACTTACAACTTCCTTGTGTGCACCATATTAGAAATAAAACGAAAATCGATAAAAAGTAGAGGTAACTTTTCTATAGTTTTTTTTTTTGCGTATTATGTTTCTGTTCAGGGTCTGCCTTTGCAATTATCATTACTGTAGTATCCATACATTTTAATTTAATTTTATATGACCATGATTTCATCAATCAATTTAGCCTATCGCAGTCCACTGCTGGACATAGGCCTCTCGCAAGTTGCGCCACAACACTCGGTCCTCTGCCTTCCGCATCCAGTCCCCCCAGCCACGTTCTTCAGGTCGTCGGTCCACCTGGCGGGGGGGCGACCTACTCTGCGTTTGCCGATTCGCGGTTTCCACCAGTGACGGCTGTACCTTAAGTGTACTCGTGCGCTGCACTACCAGTTCATAAATTCATAATACCTTTAAAAAGAACCACAAAATATCTAAAACATCAATATTACGCACCTACTTTATACTTACGAATAGTTATTAAGTAACGACAAATCAATTTAATCTCTAAAATCAAGATGTTAAAACTTATTTTCGTTCGAACAAAAAAGTCCCGTGCGCGTCGCGGAGCGCACGCAGAGCGCTCATACAACTTCTATTCAATACGAGCTACATCAACTGGCGCGTGAGACAGAAGATAATTGGCACATTTACTATGAAGTAACTAGCCTAGATTCGTGCGCCGCACGGCCCGAATGTTTCCGAGATTGACCGATCGTTGACGAAATAAAAACACAAAATAAAACAGTACAGTGCACCACCGGTTCTCTCGAGCAGCAGCCGCCACTGGTCTCCACCACAGAGTACATTGTATATTGGTCTCCACTCAAGGACTCGTCTGCTCCAGCGGCCATCGGTCCTTCGACAGACATGGCCAGCCCACTGCCACTTTAGCTTACTGATTTACTTACTTAAAATTCAATATTACATTGGTGATTTTGCTTTATACCCACTCTAAAAAACGTGTAATCGATCCAAGCCTATCAAAATGTGACCTATACCATAAAGTCGTACAGTCTGAGCCTATATTATTATCTAGATCGATTTTTGAACGTCAAACTCATATAAAGCTATTTATGTAAGTAACTAAGTATGTAAACTTTATTGTTTCTGATTGAGTGGTTACAGTTGTTATATAATACATCTTGATAGTGTTATAATAAGGTAAATTATTTAGATTTCTTTGGTCAAACAGTTCGCGACATTCTGAAGTATATTTAATTTAGTGGAGCTTATTACAATTTATAGTAGTTGGGTAAACAATCCAATGGTATGGTAACGATTACTGAGACATTTGGTACGTTTTACGTAAATGGATTTATTGGATTCAAATACCAGAATATTTTACCCATATTTATAATACATTAATTCTACGGCAAATGTCTCTGACAGTATGCTAATTTATAATTTGTGATAAAATATTGATTTCTAGGTAATTTTCAATTAAATTTCAAATACAAAATACTTAATTCAGTCTGGAGTGTTCCTTTTTAGGTAATTGGCCGTTTATTATTGGGTATTATGAATCGGACTGGTGCATTATATAAAATTACATTGTGGGATCAAGTGATAAACTACTATTGGTTCAATATCGTACCACGCACTCGGAGATTTTCAAGTTAATAAAATAATAAAACCGTTTCAGTAAACATAGTTAGTTAAATTTAATCATAGTCAAAGATGTTTTACAGGGTTACTAGATCGAGTTTATGAATTTTTCCCATATTCATGTAATTTTTTCCCCAAAATTATGTTTTTCAACTTTTTTCACCATGTTATTTCGAACAGGAAATTTAAAAATATAAGACTATGTTTATTCAAAAACTATAAAAATATTTTATAGTGTATCGTGGATGATATTTAAAACTTTTGATATACCTCTATCGTCTTCATTCAAACCCTCAATTATTTTCCCACTGACATTACACAAACTAGTACAATTTCAGTACCTAGTATATCTGTATTTTCCTTTCTCCAAATATTTCCCCAAGGATTTCATTCCCAAAAATTTCCCCAAGAACGATTTTTTTCCCCAAAACTGCGAAAAAAAAACCCAATCTACCAACCAAGTATTTTAACGTCAAACGTCACATGGGTGACAGATGGGTGTTTACAAAGCTAACTTTTCGTAGTAAGTACTTTCATAATTTTATTTTTATTAACAGCCGTTATTCAGCCGTAATTAATTATTTCGTAGTAAGATTAGAACAACAAAACCATAAATACTTTAGGATATATTTTTAAATCACCTAGATATGGGTTTAAAAATCTTTCTATTTATGATACAAAAGAAAACTTCATAAACGCACCATGTAATCTCATTGTAATGTAACCAATATCGATACCGTACGAAACCGTCGAAACCGAATCGAGCGCTCATATCGGTTGTTCTGAATAGCCCCGAATGTACGAGCATAGACCAAGTAAAAACTCAAGACAAATTCCAGCGGAACATTGAATTGATGCAGGGTCTGCAAATGTATGAGTGACATTGACAGCGATGGGAGTGTTGCTAGATAAAATCTTTTTACCCCTGATATCAAACAACTGACCACGACTAATATCAAGTCTTTAAATAATTAATACGATCCAATTATGAAAAGTCACGGAAAGGGATTGTTTAGCAAATCGACTGTCAATTTAAATTTTCCGTATATTACTAATCACAATTATTGTCATTCGTTATCAGTATACCAACGACTAGGATCAGGGCTAGAAAGGCAAAATACGGCAAAATTTGTGTCTCAATTTGCTAATTAATTCGTGTCCCTGGCCGTACATAGAATATAACTATATAATAAAAAATAGTTATTTGCTATGCAAGACTGTAAAATTGTTATTTAGCGCGTTTTTCCAATAAAGCAAGCGAAGGATTTAAGATTGAATTCTAAAATACAATCAAACAAATGTAAAGGCACGAGACGCAAATGATTTTGCAGCCGTGCAAAACACACAACTTTTCATCTCACTGCAGCGAAGAAAATGCTAGATGTAAGAAAAACAATTGCAATATAATTAATCAGGGTTTAATTATTCATAGTAGTTACTTAAAAAATGGAACATTATACTAAAACTAAAATTAAAATTACTGCTGTTGGTTGGATACTTGTGTACTATTCCTTGGTAAATTATTTGCAAAATTATCATAAAAATTACTAATTTCATTGGATTCCATTGTGGTAGATGTGAAGGATTCATTATGTTGTTTTAATAGAAATTTTCACCCGACTGCGGCTCAGCCCAAAAGGAGGGATCACGTTTTTAGTCATGTATAAATCATGCTCATCAAAGTGTTCGCTACAAATGAGTGAATAATTGGATGGTGACCAATTATTTTCATTTATGCTATTACGTATTACTTCAACCCACTCTTTTTTTCTGTTATGGTCTTTCGGAAAGCTAAAAAGTAAAAAAAGCGTAAAAATAACATGACGATTAATTTTACCCGATTTCTGGGGTAAATTATAATTTATTAACATGCAACACAGGAATATTACCTGCCGCGGTAAGGTTACAAGAAAATGAATTGTAAACATTAAAATATGATTAAAATAAATTACTAACTTGTGAAAAGTAATTTCATCTGATTTTTTATGCGCTGTAGAATTATTTTTGCACCGTTTCACGACATACGAAGGCATTTTAAGATTTTTTTCAAAGCTCTTTGACAGTTAAGTGTCGTGGTGACACGTTCGGTGATTCGAAATACAATAAACAGTTCGGCTTGGTTTGAATGTGAGTGTGTGCGTAATTCGCGTGTACTACGCAAATCGGCAGGGTTTTGAATGTACCTTATGTACCAAATTTTTGTTCTTGACATTTGGTCTATAGGTATCTTGTCAAAGGGTACGAGTAAGATATCCAATCGAACGGATTCGGCAAATTATCGAAATGTTCTGAATCGCACTGGAGCCCTACCACAACCTCTTATTACGATTCAATTGAGGACCTAAATTGATACGCTTTGCTTTTTCGTACCCTGACATCGAATACGCGTGACACTTTTCACACTTTTGGATCAGCCAGAACAAAGTCTAAACTGAGTCGCAAATCTTGCTTTCGTTCATTCTATTCGTACCGGGACCTCGTTTGCACGGTCTGAACTGGTTCGCTATCTGTCAAATAATACGACTCAATTAAAGTTGATATTTTCTTAGTAAGAAGTGAATAGTTTTCGTTATTGTATAACAAAGTTAAGTAAAAGTTTAATAATTTAAAGGTAATTCGTGTCTTATGTTAATTATAAAACTTAAAAACCTAGTATGATATTAATTAATGTGATAATTACATAAAAGTGACTTTTCCTAAAAATACTTTTTTATTATTTTAGATGTCTGACAATTCTATTTTATTTGAGTTTATGGAGTGTGATAATAATGAGGAAAGTAGGTACTTCATGCTGCAATCAAACATGGGAAATAAAGGAACAGCCGGATTTATTGTTCAAATGGAAGAACAAGACTTCATTATGGGAGCCAGCTTTCTAAACAATTATTTTTCTTAGATCTGTGTAATGAACTAAGACCATTATGGGACCTCTTAAAGGTAATAATCATAAATATTTTAAGACTTCTTCATAATACATATACCTATGTAACAAAACGAAAAACTACCGAAAAGATGTAACTATCTAAGTAATAATATTAAATAGGTATGTATTGCATTGTCTAATAGGATTAAGTGATGAAAAAAACAGATTATCTACCTAATAATCATCATCATAATCATTTCAGCCAAAAGACGTCCACTGCTGGACATAGGCCTCCCCCAAGTAGGGGAGATATGCCATAATATAACTATCTACCTAGTTAATAATATAATACCTACTATTTGTTACAACAAAGGTGTACACACCAGTAACAATTATAAAAACTTAGGAACAACATGTCACTATATATAATATTAACAACCTGCTACGTCAACCTATCTTAGTCTACTTCTAAATACCCATATGGATTATATATAGGTACCACGAATAACTTATGAAATACCAATAATAAACCAATTTATTTCAGATATTGACTGCTCTGTTGTTTTATGGAACGAGGGCACATCCAAGGCCAAAAGGAAACATGAGTGCACATCACAGAGTAGGTACATTGTAAACACATCAAGGGTGTTGCTAGCCAATGACCCAGGTTCGGGCAAGATGATGGATAAAAGCTATGAGTTGTAGGTAAAACAAATACAATTAGTAAAATTTCAATTGTTTACTAAAAAACAAAATAGGTTTTTGGCATTATTAATATTTTTCTACAATAGAAAAAAAAAACTTTGTGCCTATGTGCTTTATTCAATATGATACCTATTAGAATTCTCTGTGTGTACATAATTTTATAAATGAATATTTAAGTAGGTACCTACTTTCTTATAATGTAATATACAACGTGTTATTGAAATAACTGAAAATCTCTTAAGGGGTCATTGTACTCATCAGTATAAACAACTTTTACTAAGGGACCAACCCTGAAATCAAGAAAAAAATATCAGGTGTCCCCTACATTTTTGTTCACATGAATCGATAAAATGTAGGAATCAGCTGTTTTTTTTTCACGATTTCAGGTTTGGTCCCATAGTAAAAGTTGTTCATACTGGTGAGTACAATGACCCCTTACGAGGTTTTCAGTTGTTTCAATAACACGTTGTATATTATAATGTGAACTAAAGGTGCTAAATAAAGACTCATATAAATATATAATTGTTTTTATAACAGATAAATGTAACATGTTGCAGGAAATTCTTATTACGATGACATCAGTAATAAATGCAGCTCCCGGCACACCAGAGTGCCACTACACAGACTTGAATATCCAGGGAATAAGTGTCGTCAGAAGGACATTGGGTGTCTCTTAGCACATTTTCTTTGTCTTCGAGTGTAATACTTAATCTGTAAAAAAATAAATTTATCTTATTATGCTAATCCATTTAATAAATTAATATTCTTAGAACCCTATTTTTACTAATAATGCAAATGTTACGATGTTTGTAACTCAATCACAACGAAACAGGTTAGGATGACTGATTGGGATAAGAATATGTCCATGAAATACTACAGGATTATTTTTATACCAGTCATCCCAAGGCAGAAATAGTAAAACTTCTAATAACAGTTAAGTAATTTAGTTTAAAAAATAAATAATAACATCTAAAGGGTTGCATGGTAAAATAAATGAAACTTACTTCTTGAAATGGCTATCCATACTCCAAGCAATCCAGAGCCATCAGACTGGTCTCCTGCAGTCTTTTGCGGAGAGAAGCTTTTATATTATTTGTAGTAATTCCAGTCTGTGCCTAAAATTAAATAATATATTTTTTAATTAATTATTGGGCAGTCAGTCCCGCTACCAACCTGCTGACTGGCTAATCTTTTCCCCACGACATAAGTTATTATTATTATGTAGCTCATGTCGACAAGAAAAAGAAGAAGAATTAATTATTCTAAGTACCAAATGAAACCAAATAATAATAAATCCTTGTTCAATTTTTGAAAAGTTACAGTGAAGTTTTAGGTTTGAACCATATTTTCATGACAATATGTTAGAAAAAATTGTGATAGCCTTGCAGTTAAGGCCTTAACCTTCTCATTCAGAGAAGAAGAGTACCCAGCAGTGGGACAGTAATGGACTGCTTATGTTAAAGATAGATAGAAGATAGAATATTCTTTATTGTACTCCAATAACATTATTAAACTTAGGACTAACATGTAAAATAAGGGTACAACTAACTATGTTAACATAGGTACCTATTTCACCAAGCTAACAAACTCACTCTTATAAATATGGGTTTAACTCTACGTACCTTGCACCATACTTTCCAATCCTTTACTACCATCACTGTGGGGAATCTAGCTTAGGGCTACTCCTTTCCAAATCTTGCGTAATCCTTGGCTTGGGGCGATTTATTGTAGCCCATTGTTGTATTTAACCCCCATAGGTTGAGTTGACCAAAAATAGCTGCGGCGGGTGGTTTCACTGATAACTGATACACTATTAAAATATTTCACCACTAATGTAAGCTTGGCGATTAAATGTTAATACAAGATCTATATGTGTGTAGGTACCATTTACACATGACAAATAACCCCATTGTTAAATCTATAACATAAAGCAAACAATCAGTCAGTGAATAAACAACTTCTAAATCACTTCCACAGACATCGTAAAAAATATAGACGAAGTGCTGCGAACAATCTAGTGAAGCCAAAAAAACTATGCTCCTTGTACAACCAGCGCTCACGCACACACATGTACCTCAAACCGTGCTCACACTCCCTCACTACACATGTTGCGGCATATCGTCCAGTATACATCGCAATAGCAAATATCCTTCAGGTGCATGGTGTGTGCGTGAGCGCTGGTTGTACACGAAGGATCAGTTTTTTTTGGCTTCACTATTTTTATTCGCAGCACTTTGTCTATATTTTTCACTATGTCTGTGATCACTTCAAAACAACTATTATAAACAAACGCGTTGATATGACAGGTACGTTCTAAACCTTATTTAAAATTGTACGTCTTCCTGTTTATAGTTAAATAGGAATTTTTCATACTTCAAATCACCGAGTAGATTAAAAAAAAAGACGCGTTCATTCAATATGTGACTATTTTATGCACTAATAATTATTAATTAAGTTTTTTTATACTTAAATATTAAATAATATAATAACCGTAACTTTCCGTAAGTTCGCAGAGTTTGATTTCAGAACGCTATCGAGAGAATGAAATCCAATATGCGATATTCGTATAGCGTTGTCTCTTTCTAACACTGAGAAGCAGAACAGGACCAGAGACAAATTTCATTCATTCATTTTATGAACGAAAGATTCAATTCAGGTTTAGTATTAACAAGGTCATGGTACGAAAATTAGCGATCCAATACTTGACTCTAAGGGTCAGTTGTATCAAAACTCCGATTATAGTTACCGTAAAAGTTAACTATAACAATGACGGACGTCACTAACAGTTACATTTACCAATTTGTGTTGCACCATCAAGCGCTTTGACAACGTTAATGTTAAAAGGGTTGCTAGTTTAATGACGTACATTTCTCCCCGAAATTAAGAGGGAAAAGTTTTATCGTGTAGCAACACTGTATTTAAATTGTCATAATTCGTCAAGGCTGTCAACTGTCGTCTGTGGTGTGTACGTTTCTTCGCGTGTGATTTTTCTAGTTTTGTTAATTTACGTGATTATTTATCGATTACAATGGAAAATTCAAAGAAACCTAATACAAGTTTATTAGAAAACTTTTGTGCCAAGTAAGTAGACACGCTTATCGTTTTGTTTTTCTGCAAGACTCTGTCTGGGGCAATACAATGTATATAAACCAGCAACCTAAATTTTAGCTCTTTTTTCGCGAAGTATTTATGCAAGTAAAGGTTACATATTATAGGTAAAACCATGTATTTGTGTTTCAGAGAAAGAACTACAAATTTCAACAGTAATGAAGTAGATAGACTTCAATCGCTTATCGCAAAATACAAGCATATCTTGCTTTGCAAGAAGACTGATGGCACCAGCACTAAGCAGAAGGAGTGTGCCTGGAACAAAATTTCAAGAGAATTCAATGCTAACGGAGAAACTCCCCGCACAATAAAGCAGCTGAAGTACAAGTTTGATAATATGAAAAGGGTGTTGAAAAAGGTATCTACAAGTTCATTTTTTAATTCAACAAGTCAAACACTTTGTTGATCGATTTTAAAAGTCAATTTATTTATGTAACATATGTAACTGTGTTTGGATGCAGGAAGCTAGCAGCGAGCGTCAGCGAATGATTAAAACTGGAGGAGGACGGTTGACACCTCCTCCGCCGCTGTCACCAGGACAGGATAATAATACCACTGACTGGCTGAGGACCATTATGTCGACATCTATTGATGGAAATGTGGCTGTTTATGATGACGATGTAATAGCTACGGTACATATTTCTTATTACCAAATTTATAAGAAATAATAATTAGCCAAATGCTTATGAGTATTGTATTTTGGTTTCTGTTACAGCCTCCAAATCGCAACGAAGATGTCACCTTCAAGATAATAGTCGATGATGGTATTGAGGAAAATAACCTGATAGACAAGGTATGTACATAAAGTCTGTTTTTTCTCTCTCTTGTCTTATTAACTAAACAATCTTGGCACGTCTCTTTATTCAAATAACTATTGATAAAATATAATTACTAGTGCTGCATATGTAATTAGGTAAAAAAATGAAAAAAATGTTTATGAAATTGTTAACATGATGTCTTTTTATAATTATTATTGACGAATTGCATTAAAAAGACATGCCAAGATTGTTTACTAATTAAGACAAGTAAGAAAAAATCAAGTGTACTTTATTGTTTCTACAAAGAAATTTCTTTCGTGCTGTTATGTTATTTTTTGTTTACATTTGTTTATTTTTCCAGATCGCTGAAATAAAGCCATTGCAATCTCAGGATAACATCATAATCAGTCCATCATCAAGTCGGTGTTACAAGACTTTCGACACCAGCACCCCCCATTCCTCTCTGAAACGACCAATTTCGTCACCATTAAAACGTAAATAACCTTATTGCCATTTTTTTTATAACTTACAGTGCGTGGCAAAAAACTTCTACTCATCAATTGACTTGAGAGATTGATTTAAATTATTCTATCCTTTATGTCAGTACAGTAACATGCGTAGTGGCACAATCATTTTTAGGGTTCCGTACCCGAAGGGTGACAAACGGGACCCTATTACTCTCGCTACGCTGTCCGTCCGTCCGTCTGTCTGTCACAGGGCTGTATCTTTTGAACAGTAATAGGTAACTGGTTGAAATTTTCTCAGAATATGTGTTGCTATGAGGTGTATCACGACAAATACTAAAAACAAAAAAAAGTCTAAAAACAAAGGGGGTCCCCATACAAGAAACCTCAAAAAATATGCAATTTTTCAACGTTTTTGTTCCTGCTCTATCTTCAAAACGGTTATATATACCAGCGTCAAACTAGGTCAGATTATAGTGCATATTATGTAGTTTAGCAACAAATACTAAAAATAAGACAAACACAGACATATGTGGTGGTACCTCGTAAGAAAGACATGCAAAAATTCATATTTCGCGCACTGTGCGTTGATGTCTTTTGATAAACTCTCGTAAATTAAACCAGTTTTTATGGGGTATCAGGTCGTTGAAAGTACGGAACCCTTACTGCGCGAGTCCGACTCGCACTTGGCCAGTTTTTTCAAGTTATTTGCCACCTACTTATACCTAATATTGTACATTTGTAGATAGGTTATTTAATTATTATATAAAATGATTATTCTAAACAAAATAAAAATTATCACTTATACCTTGTAGTTCAAAATATTTTAAAATTAATAGGTAATTAATTTAATATAACTATGTTTATTTTATTACAGGTCTGGCTAAAAAGAAAAAAGAAAATGATGGCAGCTGCAACTTAATAAAGAGGGCATTGCAGGAAAAAAAAATGACTGTGCTAGACCAACTTCACGTCCTAGAACTCGAAAAAATAAGGGACAGCATAACCCAGCAAAGGGAAATACATGAGCAAAAATTAAAACATAATCAAGAAAAACACCAAATAGAATTGCTCAAATTAAAATTGGAAGTAGAAATACTTGAAAGTGAAAAAAAACATTTTAATAATACAGATTAAATATTTGTTAATATAATTATATTTTTCTTCATTATCCTGAAATCAATTACAACATCGCATCGACTAATAAACATTTATTACACATAAATGTTAAAACTAACTATACACTGTTTATTCTTTTATACTCAATGAGCAATGATTGAGTATTCAGTGATTCATTTGATTAAAATAATTATTGATTAACATGGTCCTATTATGATCATCATTTCTATTTAATCTACCACTAAATTCTGATTCTTCCTCATCAGATGTTGAATCACTGTCATCACGTCTGATAGTTGGCATAGGTTCCTTCATTTTTTTGCACATGTTGTGGAGCACTGCTGTAGCCACTATGATAGGTTGGGCTCTGTTTAGATTAGTGCGTATTTTCATTGACAAGGCTGGAAATCTTCTTTTCCAGCACCCAAACATTCTTTCAACAACATTTCTAGTTCTAATCTGGCTCTCGTTGTAAAGCTTTTCTCCCTCAGTTATTGGGTTACGCAGAGGTGTCAACAAATATGGTTTTACAGCATAGCCTTTGTCTCCAAGCAACCAGTACTCTGCAAATTCACCATCTTCTAATCTGCTCTTTATGACGCTGCAGTTAAAAATGTGGCTGTCATGACTGCTGCCAGGCCAACGTGCAACTATGTTGGTTATGTACATTTCTGCATCGCAGATAGCTTGCACATTAATTGAAAATATTACTTTTCTATTTCTATAGTTTTCTGCACCTGGGCCACCTTGGAAGAAAACAGACAAATCTAATATTAATACATCCTGTATGTATTTTTATATTATAAAAATATTAATCAATTTGGCTTGAGATTGAGAGTCATTCAAGTATAGACAGTTACTCAATTTGCCTATGTCCTACTAATATTATAAATGGAAAAGTTTGTATGTGAGTATGTATGTAAATATTTTTGATACCAATCAGCGCTGAAATGGCTGAACAGATTTTGATGAAATTTGGTGTGGGAATACTTTGTCCTGGAATAGCTAGTAATAATAAATTTTACATTGAATATGTAAATACACACCAGGAGATTTGATAGGTATATGAGTGCAATCAATAGCTCCAATTACTTTGGGAAAGGCACTGATATCATAGAATTTTGTGGCTGATCTTTCCATTTGTTCTGCATCCTGTGGCATTGACACCCATTCAGGTCGCATTCTTGCGATAGCTCTACTAACTCTATGTATTATCCGGGATACACTAGATCTATTTACACCAGCAGTATCTGCAATACATCGTTGGAATGAGCCACATGCGTAGTACTCTAATGCAATCAGCACTTGCTGTATCGGAGTTATAGCAAAATTTCTGGAATAAAAAGAAAAAGAAATGAGCTGGATAGGTACTGGTATTAATTTTTATGATAACATATTTGAAAAAAGCAAGTGTATTTCATAAATATATAACTACAATTGTACAGAGTTGGTAAATGAACTTACTTCATAGTTCGCGTCGTTAGCGAGGGTTCCAAATATAAAGCTAACGCACGTGCTAGTTTTTTAGTAACACGAAATCTCTCCAAGAAGGAATCCTCATCCCATGTGTTGAACCTATCGATTCTAGGAAGATACACTTTCCTTTTTCTGCGACGCACATACTCCCTATTAGTTTCGTCGTCGGAAGAACTAGTTTCCCACAGGATTTCTCGTAGCAGGGACATTATTATTTATAGACGGAACAATTAACACGTAAAGTTATCTCCTTGCAAACAACCTAATAAAATTATTCTGAGCAAACAATAAACAAAACACACTACTTGTGAGCTATCTGATGTTAACATTGACGATAACCAGCCAATATTGAGCTGTAATCGTTAACGTCAAATCATGACGTCATTTTAACCATTCGCAGATGGTGCACCTTATTTTGACACAACCGTTACTTTGACGGAAAATTTAACGTTAACAATAGATGGTGCAACTCAGCCTAAATTGAGCTGCATCGGAATTGGTTCGCTACGTAAAAGGTTGTGGTAAGGCTCCTGCAGATTGGATAAGATCTCAGAATAAAGGATAAGATATTTTTTATATTTTATTCACAATAATTCGAACTTTATGACTAGCTACATAAATAATAAAATTGCCTAACAACACAGACATAGTAAAAAATATAGACGAAGTGCTGCGAACAATCATAGTGGAGCCAATAAAACCGTGCTCCTCCGTGTACAAACCAGCGCTCACGCACACAGATGCACCTTAAACCGTGCTCACCTCTCTTAGTTCATATGTCGCGGCATCGTCCAGTAAGCATCGCGAAAACAAATATCCTTCAGGTGCATAGTGTGTACGTGAGCACTGGTTGTATATGAAGGAGCACGGTTTTTGTTGGCTTCACTATGGTTGTTCGCAGCACTTAGTCTATATTTTTTACCATGTCTGTGCCTAACAATGAGATGTTGTAGGTAGGTACTCATTATAACTTTTAATGATATTTTCATTGCTTTCATGTCTGTCTACGATAGTAACAACGCTGTGAGAAAACTTGCAATTCAGTTGAGTGTGGAATTCCTTCCGGAAAACATCACAAAATCAGCCGGTAGCCTTTTTTATTCGTCCGCGCCGGTAAGTGACACTATAACTAAAGTACCTACCTATTAACTGAAGAATACGGGCAAAATACATGGTTCCTTTACAATTTTTGTCTGATCAACTTTTTCAATACAGTTTCACGCTGGATATCGTTATAGATAGGTATCTAGTTCGTAAAATAATATAGCTTGAGTCCTGTGACAGATGTCAAATAAGTAGGTACAATAATACGTATTTTGACATTATTTGTACGCAATTGACATCTATCAAGACTCAAGCCAACCCAAGCTATATTTTACCATAGTATCATCATCATCAAATCAGCGTATCGCAGTCCATATAATCTTAACTATTATAAAATTGTAAACGTCTGTTTGTTTGTTTGTTTGTTTGTTCCAGCATCACGCTAAAACTACTGGACCAATTTTGATGAAACTTTGACTACTCAACGACTAGGTTGGTATACTGATAACGAATGACAATAATTGTGATTAGTAATATACGGAAAATTTAAATTGACAGTCGATTTGCTAAACAATCCCTTTCCGTGACTTTTCATAATTGGATCGTATTAATTATTTAAAGACTTGATATTAGTCGTGGTCAGTTGTTTGATATCAGGGGTAAAAAGATTTTATCTAGCAACACTCCCATCGCTGTCAATGTCACTCATACATTTGCAGACCCTGCATCAATTCAATGTTCCGCTGGAATTTGTCTTGAGTTTTTACTTGGTCTATGCTCGTACATTCGGGGCTATTCAGAACAACCGATATGAGCGCTCGATTCGGTTTCGACGGTTTCGTACGGTATCGATATTGGTTACATTACAATGAGATTACATGGTGCGTTTATGAAGTTTTCTTTTGTATCATAAATAGAAAGATTTTTAAACCCATATCTAGGTGATGTAAAAATATATCCTAAAGTATTTATGGTTTTGTTGTTCTAATCTTACTACGAAATAATTAATTACGGCTGAATAACGGCTGTTAATAAAAATTAAATTATGAAAGTACTTACTACGAAAAGCTAGCTTTGTAAACACCCATCTGTCACCCATGTGACGTTTGACGTTCTTCAAAGAGATTTAGATTCTCTTTGTCTGACTTAAAAACTGGTATGGGTTTTGAGAAAGAAAGAAAGAAAAAAAATGCGTGGGTTGCGTCCTCACCCGACAGATCGAAGCTTTTACGCATTTGCACGAGCGGATAATAATGTACACACGGCTACACATCAAGCTGTATATTTCCAGTATAAGCTGATCTCGCATTGTAAAGGTTTTCCTTACAACGCGAGGTCAGCCTATACTGGAAATTTACAGCTTAATGTGTAGCCGTGTGTACGATGGCTGGATGAGAGACGAGTGAGTGGGAGTGGGCGTGGGCGTGGGCGTGGCTGGGGGCGTTTGAGTGGAAGTAGGAGTGTGAGTGGGCGTGGGACTGGGAGTGGGGGTGGGCGTGGGTGTTTGAGTGAGAGTAGGAGAGGGCGTGGGCGAGTGACTGGGAGTGGGCGGGGGCGTGGTACAGCTTCTACGCATTTGCACGAGCGGATAGTAATGTACGATGGATGGATGAGTGAGTGAGTGAGAGTGAGAGAGGGCGTGGGCGTGTGAGTGTGAGTGGGAGTAGGATTGTGAGTGGGATTGGGCATGGGACTGGGAGTGGGCGTGGTCGTGGTACAGCTTCTACGCATTTGTACGAGCAGATAGTAATGTACGATGGATGGATGAGTGAGTGAGTGACTGTGTGAGTGAGTGAGAGTAGGCGTGGGCGTGGGACTGGGAGTAAGACTGGGAGTGGAAACGGGATTGGGAGTGGGAGTGGGACTGGGACGGATTGTAGTGGAGGGGAGTGGATTCGAGTGGAATGGATCAGACTGGATCCGATTGGATCGGTCTGGATCGGACTGGATCGGATTGGAACGGACTGTATCGGACTGGATTGGACTGGATCGGACTTGACTGGACTGGACTGGACTTTGCCCGTGGTTTCGCTCCGTGGTTCTTCAATTGATCCTACAGGAATCGTTTTCTTTTTTCATAAAATGCATACCTGTTTACAAGTCTAAACACAAAAAAAAACCAAAATGGGTCCCGTTGTTTTTGCGTGATGCTCGAATAAACAAACAAACAGACAGTTTTGTAATAGTTACAGGAAAACACCTAATTATTAACAGGATCCGTCACGGGGGGATAACAGAATCTAACGCGAGCGGAGCTGCGGGTAAAAGCTAGTATATAATAAGTATATAATATAGTATATAACAAGATATTATTATACCATGTATTTTACAAATAAATAAATAAACTATAGGTACAATTATAAAATACCTGTACCTACTGGCTGTACTGTATTTTATACAGGGTTATTTGTAAAACACCATTAACCTCTCAGGACTATGTTACTAACATCATAATCAACAACTTTTGTTCCATGACTTTTTACAAAACATAACGCATTTATCAAAAACAAACCTTCAAGATTTTGTTGTCTTCGTAACATTTAGAGCGTTCAATTTAAATATTTTTATTTTTGTATGAAAATCTGATGAACTAAAATATGATGAATTTTTAAAAGTCATAGAACAAAATTTGTTGAATTATGATGTTAGTAACATAGTCCTGAGAGGTTAACGGTGTTTTACAAATAACCCTATATAACAAGTAGGTATAAAACTATCAAGCAAGCGTAATTTTGCCTTTACTAGAAAACTTTTAAAATGTTATTTCCGGTTTTTGCCCTTCACTTTGTTTTTCTCCCGAGCAAGCTGCCCTCCCCCCAGCCCAGCCCCTAAAGACTCGCAACTAGAAGATTTTAATAACAAAATAGTAAACAATTCACATGTGTGTAAGTAGGTACTATAGAAGGGATTCTTCATATATTGTGTGTAGGTGGTGTGTACCTACTAAGTGACTAAAACAACAACATCTTATCTTCATCAAAACATGCCTGTTATGTGTAATATAAATACTCAGACCAAGTAGGTAATAAATATCAATAATTTTGCCGTGATATCTTTCATAACTCTTTTTCAAACGTCCTTCTTCTATGAATCATGTCAGTGATCCGTGTATTTAGTAGATCTATCTATATCTAAAAACTTGATAATGATAACAGGTTTTACCCGCTCCATACGCACTTAGTGGTCGAAATATACGTAGATCGGTAAATATTGATTTTCCTCGTGCAAACAATGTTTATATATTTATTTACTTGAATTAAAACAGCCACCACTAAATGCCTTATTGATATAAAATTTTAAAGCAGAAACATAACATTTCCATACACTCTTCTCACATAACATAACCTATTCCAATTCCATTTATTATTATTCTATTCTATTTTAACTATACTAATTTGTCATGGAATGGTAAAGTATTATGTATAAGTATTGTAGTGTGTGCGTCAAATGGAGCGCAAGAATAAAATCTTTTTCTTTCTTTCTTTCTTTCTTTCTTTCTTTCCAGATACAGATGCTCCGAGCCAGATCCAGATACTGGCAAGAGCTTCTTCCATTGGTCGTTCATACATCGCAATACAATACAATAAAAATACTTACTCTTTATTGTATCTGCACAAAACAAGCAATATACATTATTTACCTACATAAATAAATGTACAATGGGCGGTCTTATCGGTCTATTTAGGTGATTTCTTCCAGACAACCTTAGGGTGAACAACATAGGCAAGTAAAGACAGAGGTGGTATGCTGTGTACCAAGCAATTATTAAGAATATACTAAACTTTGCCTGCGGCTTCGCCCGCGTATAATTCGGCTTAACACATAGACTTATTGCACATCCCTCGGGAACTGTTTATATTCCCGGGCTAAAAAGTAGCCTTTTTTATGAAATATAGATCTGCTCTTGACCGCAATCTAGACAGCTTTGTCAAGATGTGGTCGACGATGGAGCGAGCAAACCTATTAGGTGCGGGAGCACTACGTTTCCTCCAGCTTTAAAGGCGTTAGGGTAAATAAAATATAATAAAATAGGTTTTTATTGTCTCTCATCCATTTTCATACAATACAGAATTGAGGCAG
Organism: Asteroscopus sphinx; assembly: GCA_949699075.1. NCBI lineage: Eukaryota > Metazoa > Arthropoda > Insecta > Lepidoptera > Noctuidae > Asteroscopus > Asteroscopus sphinx. Next base: position 14,612,450 of record OX453021.1, read on the forward strand.
CCCCAGTAAGTTATAAGAATACTTGTGTTAGGGTTGCCTCGCAACTTCCCTTACTAGTTATATAATAATTATGAGACGTTATAAACTTATTTATATAAAATGTTTTTTTAATGAATAAATAGCTCTGTGTGTCGGTATGTTTATATGTAAGTGTGTGTGTGGGATTTATGTAAGTAGCTGTGGGGGTGTTTGTGTGTGTTTATGTAGCAAATGTGGTGGTGTTGCGTATTTGTTTGGGTGTACGTGCGTGCTTAGTACCTTTACAAGTGTAAGCATATTATTAATGGATTTTAATATATATTGAATTGCTGAAGAGCATGAGAAGAAGCTGTCGTTAAGATCAGCAGCTTCATCCATTAATAAGGACAGAGAATAAGCGTAAACAATAAATACACTATAAATATATATATATATATATATATATATATATATATATATATACAAAGCTTAAATTACACCTAAAATAAAAACTTGTAAGTTAATTTATACAAGAAACAAAAACCACCCAACTCGCTGGTAAAGTAAATGAAAATTAAAAAAGAAATCACATTATATTTAACTAAAAGAGTTACAGTCCGACTATGAATACAAATGTCTTTGGGATATTATAGCGGTAAAACATTAAACAATCTATGTACCTAGTTACCTACACATTTTTAGATAACATTTTGCAAACCGCTTCTTGATATGTAGGTACCTAAGGTTTGGCAGAAAATAGTACAGAAAACGGGAGCAACACTAGTCATATAGCCATTGGATTTAAACACAGAATAAATGATAATAAAAATATATATAACGTTCCGTAAACTCATTAATGTAAGTCGGACTGCGATATGAAATTACAAATTACAAACTAGGTAAATAAAAGTTTATTTATCAAGTTTAGCAAATTAACCGCTACGCACATTATAATCACAAAAGTGCAGCACTGACGAAACGTCGAACAGGGCTGCGTTCACTCATATCGCCCGACGTCGTCGGACGACGTTCGCTCGGAGCCTTGATTGAAAGAACGCTCTGAGTATAGTATAACGGGCTGGTTTCCGCAACTCCACGTTCAAACGCTCTGAGTAACTGAACGACCAAAGTACGCTCCGGGCGTCGTCGGACGATAAAACTGAACACACCCAATTGAATTAAGAAACCTATGGAAGTGACCCATTCTTCTATATCCACCTAGTTTATACAAATATCTATTAAATCGTTATTGAATTATGAAACTATTCTTTGTCTCTTGTTAACCAACGTGTTATGTCGTCTGGTGAAAGAGATCGCATGCTATTTGTATATTCTCTGTGTGGCAACATCTTTACGGGATGTCAAAATACCTACGCCGCGTGGCAACCCCGCTTACCCCGCAATGTGGCCCATAGTACATGAGCTGTCAAGTAAACAAACTAGGGCTGTTGATATTTTTTAAATATCAGATTTTCGATCTATCGATATTTTTAAATATACAATCGGAGTTCGATATATTGAAAAAAAAAAGAAGATATTTCGATATATTGGCCAAATTTCATGATTCTAGGTCAATGCGAAGTACCCTATAGGTTTTTTATGTGAGTTTGCGAGTATCAAAATGTGACATAGCCGTATGATTGCCTTGACCTAGATGCTTGATTTTTTATGTCCTAGGGACAGCCGAACATAGTATTTGATATAATTTGATTGCATTATTTATTACTACTTGAAAATGATTTTAATCAGCACCATCTCTGGTACGAAACACGAGCATCGATATCGATACTTTTTAGTTTTGATTACTTACTTCCCTAGCTATTGCCGCCATTACACTGGCTCGGGTATTGTAGGTATATGTACGCTTATTTCGTAGGTATGGCAAGTCCCTAGATATAAGTCAATGACACACCCCCATGTAATTTGCAAGTATGACAGCTGGCAGCAGTGTTACCAACCCGTACGATAATTATGGGGGCGTACGATAATTTAGTCATTGGTACGATGTACGATAGCAAATATCAAAATTACGTTAAACGTACGATAATTTTAAGCATTAGATAAAGAAAACATCAATGCACAAAATACGCTAGCAAAAAGCATTTTTCGTAAGGAAAAATTAAAAACAATACCAAGAGGCAAGTTTCTCTCTCCCTCACTCATATTATGCGTTTGTGTTTGTTAAAACTAGTAAACAACAGTAGCTCACTCTATCTCACTGCTACGCTTTTTTATATGGCCAGATTGCTGCTACGTCTTTAGTAAAACACCCATAATTAAAATGATCGTAAGCTAGATGTTTCTGAGGGATTGAACGTTGCCGTTGGCAATTCTTCGGGCTATGTCGGTTACTTTCGTTCTCCTGCGAATCTCCTCATTTCTGATTCGATCACGCAGGGACACTCCGAGCATAGCCCTCTCCATTGCCCTTTGAGTGACTTTGAGTCTTCTTATCAGGCCCATTGTGAGCGACCACGTTTCAGTACCGTAAGTGATTACTGGCAACACACACTGGTCAAAGACTTTCGTCTTGAGACACTGCGGTATTTTGGACGAGAAGATATTGCGTAGCTTCCCGAACGCTGCCCAACCGAGTCGGATTCGACGATTGACCTCTTTCTCGAAGTTGGACTTACCTAGCTGGACAGTTTGTCCTAGGTATACATAATCGTCAACAACTTCGAGTGTAGATTCTCCGATGTTTACGGGAATGGGTGCTATATGGGAATTCGACATAACCTTTGTCTTGTCCATATTCATTTTAAGACCCACTCTATCAGAAGCTCTACTGAGGTCATCGAGCATTGTACCGAGGTCATCCATGGTCTCAGCCATGACTACTATGTCGTCGGCAAACCGAAGGTGAGTGATGTACTCGCCGTTTATGTTAATGCCTAGCCCCTTCCAGTCCAGAACCTTGAAGACATCCTCCAATGCAGCAGTGAACAGTTTCGGAGAGATCACATCTCCCTGTCTTACACCTCGCTGCAGAAGGATAGGTTTCGAGGCTTGGTCCTGTAATCGGACTGACATAGTGGCGTTTTCATACAAAGACTTTAACACTTCGATGTACCGATAGTCAATCTGGCACCGTTGAAGAGACTGTAGTACCGCCCAAGTCTCGATCGAATCGAAGGCTTTCTCGTAGTCCACAAACGCTAAACAAAGAGGCAAGTTATACTCTTCGGTCTTCTTAAGTGGCAGTGGGCGGGGCACATTGCTCGCAGAACGGATGGCCGATGGGGCAGTAAAGTTCTGGAGTGGCGACCGCGTACTGGAAGGCGCAGCGTGGGTAGGCCCCCCACAAGGTGGACCGACGACCTGGTGAAGGTCGCGGGAATCCGCTGGATGCGGAAGGCACAGGACCGGTCGTTGTGGCGATGCTTGGGGGAGGCCTATGTCCAGCAGTGGACGTCTTTCGGCTGAAATGATGATGATGATGAACGTTGCCTCGTATGACTATCCAATTTTCTGCCAGAAAAGTGATTTTTAAAGTTAATATTTTATAATGTACGACTACTAGTGGCGCCCTTACACCGTACAATAAATAAAAAGTAAGGCTTTGATAGCGTCCTAGACTGCCTGCCTGTGCGACTGACTCAAGTTTATATACAGATGATAGACCGTCATTTATTTGTTTATGCAGTACCATAGGTATACCCCCTGGAACGGGCCTACCAGCCTTGAACCCTACCTGCCATCCATACACTCAGCTGGATAATTATGTGCAAAGCCTAAATACAGCTGTTATATTTATTAAATTGTAGATAATAAATTTGACGTAAACAAGTGCTCAGAGAACATCCAAAGAGTATAAAAATGTAGAAAAAGACGTTCTGTCAAAAACGGTAGTTAGGAAATATTGAAGTCAGCTAAAAGCCTTTTATTTTTATTAGATTCCTCATTAACAAATAAAACTCATAACATTTATGTTGCGTAAATAGAGTAAGAAAAGCCAAGTAAAGGAAAATAAAAGAGTTTTATGAGAAACAGAGCTGACTTATACTTAACTTGAGTGTGTTAAAAAGTAAATTAAATCTGCCCAAGGGCGGTAAGAACTAAATTCAGCCATGCTGTAGATAAAGCCTAAAATCGCTCGCGCAGCTTTTTAATACCTATACGGAATTTCTATTCCCCCTCCCCTAGGCCAAAAGCTAGATACAATACGTATCTAAAACACAGAAAAAATTAAATTCTACTATTCAAAACATTACAAAAGTCGTCGGAATCCCGCCAAAAAGTCAAACGACATTTCAAAAGTGGTCAAAATATATTGTTTTTTCCTGACAGTATAGGTAGTTTGTACGATAATTTTGTCGAAAAACGATAATTTCGACGCGTAAATGCGATAATTTGAACTTTTGGAGTTGGCAACACTGGCTGGCAGGTAACAAGACGGGGTTGGCGGGAAAATTCGTAAAGATCATGTTGTGGATTTTTTATTGTTTTCCAAAATTTGTGTTTCTTCGAGTGTTAATGTGTAATAATGGTGGATTATTAAATGTTAAGTGCTCGTTAACGTGTACAAGTGTGGATAAATGGTACAAAGTTGAAAAACATGACTTTCGTATTATCTCATCATCCCCTCAGAAACCTAGTAAAGTTTCCATCACTTTACTAGGATACAAGTATAATATGTTCAATGATTACGACTGAAGGACATGTGTATCCATGGTCATGAATAAAAAAAAAAAAAAAAAAAAAAAAAAAAGGTAACAAGACGTATGACAGCCATTGACTTGTACCTATGGACCAGTAATACCATAAAGGTATTATACTGACGTAATAGAGACACTGTCACCTCATTATCACGTCACCGAAAACGAAATGAATATATGTGCGAAATTGACACGTGTAGGAGTGATTTTTAGTGATGTGACATGGACGTTTCCGCATTATCGATATAGTTCAACCGGCCTTACTTTTAAGGAGTGGTAGTATTTTAAAACTGCTAAGCTATTAAGTAACTATTGTTTTAAAATTACAGATATTTGAGACATAATTTTATTTATTTTAAAAGATTGAGTTACGCAATAAGGGCTATATTATAATTACATTATTAATGTCACGAAGGTAAGGAATACATAAATAAGAAATAAAAAAATCAATTAATCATCATTTCAGCCGTAAGACGTCCACTGCTGGACACAGGCCTCCCCCAAGCATATATTGGGGGGATATGTCATAATCGCCACGCTTGGTAGGCGGGTTGGCGATCGCAGTTGGTTGGTTAAATACTCAGAGTTTTGGGAACATTGGCTTGGAATTTCCGAAAATATGTATCTCTAAATAAAATAATGATCCCCTCTAAATTGTTTACAGAGATAAAAACTAAAATGGAAGAACTTATGCCATTGAAGAAAAACTATGTACTGTACACAAGTTGGAAACTTATCACAGAATATGTAAAATTGTTAGACGAAAATAAATCATTATTCAGTGCATTTGAGTCGTGCAAATTTTCTGAATCTGATTTCGGAAATGTATGGATGGATGGATGGATGGCCTGATGAAAGTGATGCTGTATGGGAAAACATTCATCTTGAAATTTCACCTACACTTGGCCCAATAATTGTAAAGTGTTTAAAAGAAGACACAGAGCAATATTTTCCTACAATATGTTGGCTGTTTAACGAAGCTTTTGATAAAATGTTCCAAGAATTATCTTTCCAGCGTTTTGTGATTACACTAGAAACCTTAAAACACATGCTAGATGATCATGATTTTATTCCTATTTATTTAGTAGTTATTAACGCGATTCCTAAATATGTTACTGATGAATTTAAAAGCATACGATCAGAAATACGTAAAAAAATTACTTTACACCCATCTAAAGAGGTGCAGATGCATTACCATCATGCTTTTCGGGGTATTCCCGAAGATAAGTCGTATGATGATGAAAATTAGGAAGATTGTCTTTAAAAGATTGCATTTTCACAAAGGAACTTTAACAGCTTTTAAAGGCACGCTTCCACCTATCGGTATCGTACGCATCGGACATAATATGTCCACGTTGTATTCGCATTGCATTATTATCGCATTGTATTCGAAAATGCGGATAACGTCATCGGCAACCGAGTGTCAAATGTCAATATTGAAAATCCGATTACTCACAGAAATTTGTTGGCAATCCGTACGCTGCGGATATGCTGGACGCACTATACGATAATACGGATCCGTAAGATGCGTATTATACCGATACGTCGACGCGTGCCTTAACGTTGTTCTGTGCCAACTTCTACGCACTATCACTATATTACTAAGTAGGTATATTTAGTGTATATTTTTTTGTATACCTACCTGATTTTCATTTAGTTTTTAATTTTAAATGTTGCACGCTGTGAACTGTGCCAATAAACAATTTTTCTTTCATTCTTTTATTTTATTTTGGTTTATAAATATAGAAATTATTAATAATTACGGCACAGCGTCACCTATCGGGTCCAGATTTTGTGATTTACTTTTTTGGCCGTAAACCAACTTTTATTGTGAATATTAGCAGTTTTGGTCCTCGGACGAAAAAAAATTATTATTAAAAAAAACAATTCATTTTATTATTTTAACGCATTTACGCATGCGATGCGAAATCTAACTATTTAAATTATTATTCGTCCGGTTTTTGGTCCATAAATATAGAATTTATTAATAACATGAATACAGCGCCACTTATTGGGTCCAGATACCTATTGTGATTTTATTTTTTGAAGCCAACATAATACAACCTTTATACCTATTTCTGTTGGTCTAAGACTAAACCATAGAATATATTGTTACGAGCTGGGGGTTCGTATATAGATAGAAAGCCGATTAAATGCGTAGAGAACACTTTATTACTGAACAATTACACTGAATCGCTTATTAACACACAAAGTTACTAGTTAAATCGCTCCGAATATCGCTTCGATGTTATCGCTTGTATCGCTTGATCCAAACTGAACTTCAACTGGCGCTCAGCTGCGCCGTTTATATAGGCCGCGAGTCGTGGTACTGGAAAGTCCTCGAACGTCATCTATCCTTGTCATAAGATAACTCTTTCTCACTTGCACATTCTCGAAATAGAAAGTTCTCGAACCTCGTCGAACCTCATCTATCCTCTATCTCACTCACTCACTTCTAGAATGGAATGTTCTCGAAGCTTGTCGAATCTCGTCTATCCTTGTCTTATATTAGCTCTATCCTGCTCACTCTCTTCCAGAAGGTTCTTCGTCTATCCTTGTCTGATATTTAGCTCTATCTCGCTCACTCATCAACAATTTTACATGTGGGTGTCAAATGGCCATAAGGGGTCCTGAAAACGCCTGAAAATGGGTTTTCAGGAAATGTCGGCATCGGATTTGTTGGCTCCTGAAACGGCCTGAAAACATGTTTCAGGCGCCTGAAAACAACGGCAACTTACTCAAAATTTCGATTCTTTGGTATTTGATAGAGCCTCCTCTGATACGGACTGAAAATACATTTCAGCCTGCTGAAAACGTCTCTAAGTCCAGGAAAATCGAGGTTGAAGTATTTCAAGTCCACTCTGCTTAACCCTCCGTCGTAACACTACCCCCTCCTAAGACATGCTCGTCCCGAGCATCATTGTCTCCATAGTACTGGGCCAGTCGATCAATGTGCACAATCTTCGGTTGATTACGTCCGTCCTTTCAAATTCGGTAAGCGACGTCGTTGATCTTCGTGACGGCCCATCCCAATTAGGTTTGCACCCTCCAGGGTCGTACGTCTTGATCTCTTCGTCAGTGGGCGGCCACTTGGTCTTCTCGCCGACAGGCGTGTTGGACTCCTCGGCGCTACCTTCTTCCTTGAGCTTCACGCTGCCCTCGCCGTACTTCTTGTCTGAGGAAGCCTTCTTGTTCTTCTTCGCTGGTGGCCCCGCGTCTTTGGCAGTGGGTGCCTTCTTCTCTGCGGATGGTGTGGGTGCTTTCCGCTTGACGGGCGTGGCCTTAGCTCTGACGTTCTTAGTTAGGGCACCCTTGCGGCCTTTCTCCACGGTCGGCGCTGCTGCTGCTGTCCGCCCATGCTTCGACTTGGTTTCCTGCTCAGATTCCTCTGTCTCGCTTCCGGACTCGTTCTCACTCTCATTCTCCGACTTTTTACTTTCTTCTTCGCTGTCTGACTCTGCTTTTCGACCGTGACTCAGGTTACTTGGCCATCCCTTCTTGCCCTTGACCTTGCGGCCGCGCTTGGCGGGCTCGCCATCGGAGCGGCAGCGGCTCAGCGTCTTGCGGCGCTGTGTGGCGCCCACCACTCCCTTGCCCACCTCCGGGTAGAAGTTGCTATCGTCCTCCTCCGACCCGCTCGGGTTGAACGTGCCATCTGTATCTTCTGAGTCATCTTCAGTTTCTTGACACATGTTAACTTCATCTTCACCATCATTTGCTTCATATTCGTCATCGTCCGATTCCTGGCTCTTATTGGCATCATCTTGTTCGGATATGTCTGCTTCACTAACGACAGCTTGATCAACCTTAATCTCTACCTCATCTTGTTTATTTTTTAAAGAAAGATAGAGTTCCTCCAATATTGCTCCTCGCTCAAATATCTTCTCCATTCTACAGAACCGCTCTTCTTGCCTTGCGTCTTGCTCTTCCTGTCTGCGTACTTGCTCTTCCTGCCTTGTGGCTAGTTCGCGTGTTTCGCGTACTTGCTCTTCCTGCCTTGTGGCTAGTTCGCGTACTTGCTCTTCCTGCCTTGTGGCTAGTTCGCGTGTTTCGCGTACTTGCTCTTCCTGCCTTGTGGCTAGTTCGCGTGTTTCGCGTACTTGCTCTTCCTGCCTTCTTGCCATTTGCTGCATCAAGTTGAATAAGCTGGCAATATCGTTGTTTCCACCTTGAGGCTGAGGTCCCTGTTGGACGACCTCCTCCTGATTCATAGTTCTTGATGCGTCCTGAGCTGTCTGTCTCGCCGTTAACTGTCTCGTCTGCATCCGACTCGGCGTTTCATTACCAGTCGGTTCCTCGTCTCTTGGCGTAATCGGCATTTTCTATCCCACTTCTGACACCAAATGTTACGAGCTGGGGGTTCGTATATAGATAGAAAGCCGATTAAATGCGTAGAGAACACTTTATTACTGAACAATTACACTGAATCGCTTATTAACACACAAAGTTACTAGTTAAATCGCTCCGAATATCGCTTCGATGTTATCGCTTGTATCGCTTGATCCAAACTGAACTTCAACTGGCGCTCAGCTGCGCCGTTTATATAGGCCGCGAGTCGTGGTACTGGAAAGTCCTCGAACGTCATCTATCCTTGTCATAAGATAACTCTTTCTCACTTGCACATTCTCGAAATAGAAAGTTCTCGAACCTCGTCGAACCTCATCTATCCTCTATCTCACTCACTCACTTCTAGAATGGAATGTTCTCGAAGCTTGTCGAATCTCGTCTATCCTTGTCTTATATTAGCTCTATCCTGCTCACTCTCTTCCAGAAGGTTCTTCGTCTATCCTTGTCTGATATTTAGCTCTATCTCGCTCACTCATCAACAATTTTACATGTGGGTGTCAAATGGCCATAAGGGGTCCTGAAAACGCCTGAAAATGGGTTTTCAGGAAATGTCGGCATCGGATTTGTTGGCTCCTGAAACGGCCTGAAAACATGTTTCAGGCGCCTGAAAACAACGGCAACTTACTCAAAATTTCGATTCTTTGGTATTTGATAGAGCCTCCTCTGATACGGACTGAAAATACATTTCAGCCTGCTGAAAACGTCTCTAAGTCCAGGAAAATCGAGGTTGAAGTATTTCAAGTCCACTCTGCTTAACCCTCCGTCGTAACAATATACTAACGACAAGAAGCGCCACTTAAGCATGTGTGCTCGTAAAATTGCTCGCGGCTATGTGTACGGGTCGTGGCGAGCGCGGGGGCCGGGCGCGGTGCGCGGCGTGTGGAACGGGCAGTCTCTCGGCTGCCTCAGCCAAGGCACGCGCACGCTAAAGGGCCGCTTCTCGCTATTTTATACACAGAGTACTTATAGTACTTACATTATGTTTAATGGTTTGACTCGGCGGACAACTGTAACGAAGGGGTAGCTGGAAGTGAACCTTGGTGTGCGGGTTCTTCTGAACCTGGGTGTAGGTAAATAATGCAGTAACACGAAGCGTCAAGACATGTTGTTTATTCGCAGTTTCAATCCTAACCAATCCTAACAGAGGGCGAAATGACAGTTGCACATTATTTTATAATTTCTAGGAATCTGTCTGCCTCGTTGGTCTAGTGGTCGCAAGCACAGAGTACATTTGTATACACAGAGTACATTTGTATATATGTCGCAAGCGCGACTGCTGAGCGTGGGGTCCTGGGTTCGATTCCCGGGTCGGGCAGTGTTATTGGGTTTTTTCATTAGGAAATTCTCAGTAGCAACCCGGAGTATGGAATTGTGCCCGGCTCGCCCCCTATTACATGGGACTATAACATAACTGCCGAAGTGGGTGTACTATACACCTCTGCCTACCCCTTCGGGGAAATACAGGCGCGATGTTATGTTATGTTAGGAATCTGTGTTGCCAACATGATAAGATAGTTATTAATTCTCAAATCGATACATTGTTAAGTAAATCGATAATTAAGCTAATATTATATATTATGATCAAGTTGGCTATTATTAAATAATTTAATTGACTGGATATAAATACGATGAATTAAAAGTATAATAATCGACTTGTAAATACAAGACATGGTGACTTCATTCGTTCCTTCCGCTGATAAGTAACTTGTCTCTGGGTTGGCTGATCCACGAGTTTGTAACACAACGCAAGTAGTACGTCACACACAACGTCACACGATTTGTGTATTTTAAAGTCACACGGCGGACGGTTTGTCCCACGTCCTGTACGCGCCAAGTTTTGTATTTTTATTTAAATACCATGAAAAGCATGTACGAGTGTGTACTGCGCTGTACCTTAATTTAATAAAAGAGTACAGCTTACCATTTTCATAAAAATGCTAATTGAATATGGCGGGTACAGAACGAGCTCGTCCTGTACGCGCCATAATGATTTAATGATGATCGGTCTTTAGTTATGATATAAAACGGATGTACCGAGGATGTTCTCCACATAACTGCAATCAGTGTTCAATAACTATTTATAAATGGATTAAAATATGCATTTCAAGTTGGCGCGTACAGGACGAGTTTCGTCTCTAGAGCAAAGCACGGACGCATCCATGAGGATTTTCCCCACGGAAAAAAAAAAAAAAGCTCTGCCAGCCATTTAATGAAGGGGACATGAAAGAACAAGCAAAAGGACATCATTCAAATTGGGCCTTTTCTGAAAGTAAAAAGAAATGAAAAAAATAATGCTATAAATCGTTAGAACTGGTCATTTGGAGCAATAGTTATTATGGCACCAAAGCTGTGGGTTGATTCTGTAACCTGCTACAAGGGTTTGAAAAACAGATAATTTCATATGAGATCTTGTCATTTTGAGCAACAATAGGTCATTTTGAGTGATTGTTATTATGACACAAAAGCTGTGAGTCATTTTGTGACATTGTCATACAAGAGCTTGTCATTTTGACCAATTGTTATTGAGGCACAAACAACGCATAAAAACACGACTATATCTACCGGTTTCACGGCTCGTTCCACCCCATTGTGAGAGTGAGCGAGAAAGAGACATTAAAAAACGGAAGTTTACCTATTATTGACATCTATCTGTCCAAGTCCGATCGTAGAATTGGCTAGATCATGATGTGCCTATTTATGTCTTTAAGATACGAAGCTATTTGATGAATTAACCAGCTAATACACACCATTACGTAAAATGAAAAATGTTTGACGATTTGCTCAGCCATGTTTGGAAATATAAAAAAAATGTATATAAGTATTATATACAATGTCTGGTACCCATAGCACAAGCTCTACATAGTTTTGGACTGTGGTGCTGTGTAAAAATGTCCCAAAAATATTTATTTATTTTATATCGATTCTGTAGGGGATCATGTATTTATGGTAGGTGAAACGAGCTATAGGCCCACCTGATGATCAACATTTGCCTATAATAACTACAATACCACCTCGACTGTTGCCTAAACGGTATTGCAAGTCACGTGCGCCAAACTAAGACATGAAGATGGAAATTGGAAATGTGATAGTAATAATGAGAGATAAAGTAAGGAATAACGTGATAAGGGAGCGTTGTGGAGTGAAAGAAGATGTAGTGACAAAGATTGAGAAAGGTATTTTAAGATGATTTGGACATATAGAGAGGATGGACGAGAGGAGATTGACGAAACAAGTATACGAGGCGAGTGTGGATGGAAGATAGCAGGTCACAGAATGACCCTACAGCTTTGGTGCAATAATAACAACTGCTCATAATGACTAGTTCTTCTTTCACTTTGAGAAAAGGCCCAAAAATGTATGAACGCTGAATGTTGTCCTTTAATGTTTTTACCCGACTGCGCCAGAAGGAGGGTTATGTTTTTCGAGTGTATGTATGTATGTATATTTCTTTGGCACGCTCTGTAGCCTAAACGGCTTGATGGATTTTAGCTTGAGAGGTGTCTTTAGATTCGTCTTAACCGTGAGAGTGACACTGGGTATATTAAAATTACAAAAATCAAAATGGCCGCTTTTTGGCGCCATATGAAATGGCTTCAAAATTTTTTTTTCCTTCAAAACATATCGAGTGTGGTATCAAAATAAAGGGTTTAATAAATGCTTTACAAAAATATATACAACTTACATGTTTAAATGTAATTTGGAATGAGAAATGCTAAAAAACAACAAAATATTTAACGTTAAAAATGAATCAGAGCGATAAAACATGACAAAACTAAAAAGTTTAAAATAAAAATGTTAATTAACAAAACCAAAAAACCCGACTGCCTGTAAAAATAACTGAAAAGATGTAAACAAGACTTGTGTAGGTAAGTCCATGCGGCTGCTTGTCCTTCTGGACACGTCTGGAGGGATCGGCAGTTGTTTGGCCGGTGCATCCTGGGCACGGGCAATAAAATCCTGCCGAGGGATTAACCTTCGGGGGATTTTATTGCCTGTGGCGAATATTCTGGCGCGGGAGGGGCCCGTTCTGGGCCAGTAGGGAGTTGCTCCACGTGTCCCTCTGATATCAGCAGAGGGCACAGTGGAGGAGCAGGGGCGGGCCCGGTGTGCACTCACCCTGCCACTGGGCAGGCAGCGGGGGGACTGTCTTTCCCTGCCCCCGTCGATCTCGTAACCCCAGGAGTGCCCGCTGAGTAGTGTTCTCGCGCCTCTTGGGACCGAGGGTCTTGGCTTCACCGCCCGGACCGCGAGGAAGAAAACCTCTATAAAAAATTACGGGAGGTAGGGCCTGCGAGCAGCAGACTCGGGGTAGTCTGCTGCCCGACCAGCAGCTGGCGTAGCTGGCACAGCCGGCGTAGTTGGCGCAGCTGGTAAAGGCCCATGAGGTGAGGTGGCGTGCAGTGTTCCGTGTGCGCCACCTAGGAGGGTGCGGCCGACGTCAGGCCGCACGGGGAGAAGGGGCTCGCCTGCTTGTGGCGAGCCGGGACCTGTCGGGGGTGGTTGTGTGAATACTCACGGGTTCCCACGCCCCCGGCTAAGGTAGTTGAAGGAACACCGTGGTGGTTTTAGTCGGTAAGAGTCCGACACTGGCTCCGCCTACCTCGGGCGGAGTGCGTCCATGAGGATTTCCCCACGGCAAAAAAAAAAAAAAAAAAAAAAAAAAAGGTAAGTCCATGTGGGTGTGCTGGCCAGAAAACCTCCACGTGTGTCTGACGGTTGCTTGTCCTTCTGGACACGTCTAGAGGGAACGGCAGTTGTTGGGCCGGTGCACCCTGGGCACGGGCAATAAGTCTCCTTTGGACCGGGTGACCTTTTTGCCTGTGGCGAATATTCTGGCACGGGAGGGGCCCAATGTGGGCCAATGGGAAGTTGCTCCGCGTGTCCCTCTGAGAAAGCAGAGGGCACTGTGGAGGAGCAGGGGCGGGCCCGGTGTGCACTCACCATGCCACTGGGCAGGCAGCGGAGGGACTGTCCTTCCCTGCCCCCGTCGGTCTCGTAATCCCAGGAGTGCCTGCTGAGTAGTGTTCTCGCGCCTCTTGGGACCGAGGGTCTTGGCTTTACCACCCGGACCGCGAGGAAGAAAACCTCTATAAAAATTATAGGAGGATGGGCCTGCGAGCAGCAGACTCGGGGTAGTCTGCTGCCCGACCAGCAGCTGGCGTAGCTGGCGTAGTTGGCGCAGCTGACGTAGCTGGTAAAGGCCCGTGAGGTGAGGTGGCGTGCAGTGTTCCGTGTGCGCCACAGAGGAGGGTGCGGCCGTCGTTAGGCCGCACGGGGAGAAGGGGCTCGCCTGCTTGTGGCGAGCCGGGACCTGTCGGGGGTGGTTGTGTGAATACTCACGGGTTCCCACGCCCCCGGCTAAGGTAGTTGAAGGAACACCGTGGTGGTTTTAGTCGGTAAGAGTCCGACACTGGCTCCGCCTACCCCGGGCGGAGTGCGTCCATGAGGATTTCCCCACGGGAAAAAAAAAAAAAAAAGGTAAGTCCATGTGAAAGTATCAAATCAACAGGCAGGCGGAGGCTACTTAGGCTATGAACTATGAACTACTTATGTAATTCATGACCAAAAACATACGTAGCCTCCGACTGCGTGTTGATGTGATATTTTTACAGGCAGTCGGGTTTTTTGGTTTTGTTAATTAACATTTTTTATTAAAGTAAAATGATTTGTATCATTGTTTATAATTTTTAGGGTTAGCCGCAATGCGTGAGTACCCTTAGGCCTCGTCGCATTATGCACTAGCCGCAATGCGGCTAGCCGTGCGGATAACCGCACTTTGCGGTTGCGAATGCGGCTGCCCGCGTTCCGGCTGGCCTCATTCGCAACCACAACGTGCGGTCAGCCGCATTTCGGCTAACCCTAAAAATTATATACAATGATACAAATCATTTTACTTTAATAAAAAACATTAAATTTTGCTTGTTCTTTCATGTCCCCTTCATTAAATGGCTGGCAGAGCTGGGACCGTATCCGCTCAATCAACTCAGCCTATCGCAGTCCACTGCTGGACATAGGCCTCTCCCAAATTGCGCCACAACGCTCGGTCCTCTGCCTTCCGCATCCAGTCCCCCCCAGCCACGTTCTTTAGGTCGTCGGTCCACCTGGCAGGGGGGCGCCCTACGCTGCGTTTGCCGATACGCGGTCTCCACTCAAGGACTCGTCTGCTCCAACGGCCATCGGTCCTTCGACAGACATGGCCAGCCCACTGCCACTTCAGCTTACTGATCCTACAAGCTATGTCGGTCACTCCGGTTCTTCTCCGGATAATCTCGTTACGGATTTTATCCTTCAAAGAAACTCCAAGCATAGCTCGCTCCATAGCTCGCTGAGCGACTTTAAATTTGTGGACTAGCCCAACTGTCAGTGTCCACGTCTCGGTATCCGCTCACTGTCCTTTAAAAAAATATGAAGAAGTGTCAATTCTAGACTTTTTTAAGTCTGTGTACAACTATATTTATACTTTTTTTTTAGGTTAGAATCTTGTTATTGGAAATATTTATATTTATCAGTCGCGAATAACAACGATTGGGACAGTACCTCAACTAGCATCAACGGTACATACGGTACATGCATCAATTGCTGCTATGCAACACGTGCTTTGCTCTAGAGACGAAACTCGTCCTGTACGCGCCAACTTGAAATGCATATTTTAATCCATTTATAAATAGTTATTGAACACTGATTGCAGTTATGTGGAGAACATCCTCGGTACATCCGTTTTATATCATAACAAAAGACCGATCATCATTAAATCATTATGGCGCGTACAGGACGAGCTCGTTCTGTACCCGCCATATTCAATTAGCATTTTTATGAAAATGGTAACCTGTACTCTTTTATTAAATTAAGGTACAGCGCAGTACACACTCGTACATGCTTTTCATGGTATTTAAATAAAAATACAAAACTTGGCGCGTACAGGTTGCAGTAAAAAAACAATATTTTATATATCTTACACAAATTGTTGAGCTACTTGACGCTAATTGCACCTACTTACTAATAAAAAATCAGGCCTACCTATTTCATCGAGTTTTGATGTTAGAGAACGTAATCTAATTAACATAAATAAAACTTATCTTTCATTCCATTGTACACCCAATGATATTAAAAATTACTTTTAAATATCATTGTGTTCACCTATTATCACAAATAAATATTCATTCGATAATTTCCTTGCACCACATTAGTTTTTTGTATCGGCCCTATTGCGTACACGCACGCGCTCCCCTCAAGGTACGATTATTCTGTGCTCAAGGCACATTCTATGGCTCAAGGTGCCGCGAGCGAACTCACACGTACAGGTGACAAATCTCTTAAGGGGTCATTGTACTCATCATTATGAACAACTTTTACTAAAGTAAAAGTAAGTATGTAAGCAAAAGGACCCACCCTGAAATCGCGTAAAAAAAAAACAGCTAATCCCAACATTTAGTCCATTTAGGTATGTGAAACGTAGGGATCATCAGATTTTTTTTTTCGCGATTTCAGGTTGGTCCCATTGTAAAAGTTGTTCATAATGATTAGTAAAATGACCCCTTAAGAAGTTTAGATTGTATTGTGGATATGAGTAACTTTGGTCCATAAATAAATATACCTAGAATTTGTTAATAACTTGACTACAGTGCCACTTATCGTAAGTTTAGTTTAGCAACCATAATTCTCTGGTTAATCGACCGTTTACCTAAAATTCTAGTACGGTCGACCGCACGTCGGTGGTAACACTTTGACATTAGCAGCATCCTTATTTCGTAAGCAGTAAGGGTGGTTTTCGAATTGAAGTGTAACCACTGTCATGCTGTTGACTGTACATTTTTCGAGTACTCGGCTGTTTAATCAGAGAATTAACGTTGATGAAATCGCGAAAAAAATATCAGCTGTAGGGAACGGCACTTTATTTTTATTTTTATGGTATAGGATGGCGAAACGAGCTAAAGGCATTAAAGGCCCATCTGATGTTAAGCGGTTACCTTTGCCCATAATAACTGCAATACCACCTAGGCTGTTGCCTAAATGGTACCGCAAGTCGGTTCGCCAAACTGAGACATGAAGATGGAAATTCTCATCTGATTGTGATTTCACCGGCACCCGTACCCTTCAGACCGAAACACAGCAATGCAAGCATCACTATTTGGCGGAGAAGTAGGTATACGGTGGTAGTACTTCCCCGGACGAGCTCCTTCACAAAGGAGCTCTACTACTACTACTCTATACTCTCTTTTTCAGGGGAACAGCTCATTTCAGGCTTGGTCCTATAATAAAAGTTGTTGAAATTGATGAGTACCTATAGTCATCCGTTAAAGGGTTGTTAATGTTTTACAAATATTTAACCCTGAGTTTTTAAAAAAGTGCTGGAGGGCCAATTTCGAAACCATACGGTATAGAGAAAAGTCGTCAAAGGAGCCGTAAGCTCGATTTTGGAGAAAACAGAAACTGCCGAAATAAAAATAAAAAAAATCAAAATCAAAAATCGATTAATCTTTTTAGCAAAAAAATATCACGCTAATTCAGGCGCGGATCCAGGGGTGGGGGGGGGCAATGAGGGAAAATGCCTCCCCTGAGCCTCGACTTAAGTACTTTCGAATTCGTCATCATAATATCATATACCTAATCACATCGCTGCCAGCATAGACATATAACACATAGACCGATAGTTCCCTTTAACAGATCAGCTTATAGCGACGCACAAAAAAGATCTATGTGTGTTTAAGCGAGCTCACCAACAGGCACACAAGCGCACAAATAATGTTGCAAGTAAATTTCATTTTCCCGAAAAAGTAGGGAAAAATAGGTTGCGTACAGAATTTTGCAGCCAGTGAATAGAAAGATATTCATTTAGCTGTCAGATATTTTTTATTAGATACCTACCTATTCATTTATTTATTTACTAAGGCTAAGTTCAGAAAACGTCAACTGAATGATTAAACCATTAAGAACAGGTTTTTGCATTACGACGGTAATACGGGTGGTTTGGCAGCAGCCGCGGCCCCACCTTGGGCACCAACCGATTAAAGTGCGGCCCAAAGTCCCATCGGCTGTCGAGGACGAGTAGGTACTTGATCGTCGACTCGATGCCGCCATACGGCAGATTCGAATCCTGCTCGTTAGCGATTTTTTCTTTCCACAATTCATGTCTTTAGATTTCGCTTCGCATATTTCCGCATGTGAAGCGTTAAAAATAATAAAATAAAACACGATTTAGCTAATGGCAGCCCTTAAATAATAATTATTTGGCAAATGCAAAATACGTGATTCAAAATTATTTAGCATAAAAAAGAAAAGGGAGTACCCTTTATTTATCCTAAAATACTACTAATAAAAGTATAGCTTGGCATAAGATTACATAAAATGGGGGCGCCACTAGTCATACATTGATAAATGTACAACTTTTAAAATCGCGTTTTTGGCAGAATTTTGTAAAGCCCTATCATATAAATTCAATTTAAGTGTTTACAGACACATCTCTTGCAAGATAAAACAAAAATTGACTCAATACTCATAGAAAAAAAAAAAAACTCTCTCTTATTTAATTGAATTGAAAATATACAAAAATTATATTATTTCATGGAAAATTAGTTCTGATTTTAGACGTTTTTGTCAAACTGTATTTACGAAAAAACAAATATGGGGTAAAATATTTTCCCATACCTAGCAACATTTTCATTGTTATGGCGTCTGTCAAGTTTATGAATTATTTTTGTGTTTTGACTCAAGATTATAACATGCCAGGTTGTACTTACCCGTGAAATAAGATCTATAAATGTTTTTTGTTATTATGTGACGAGTTGTGACACCCTTTCACTGCACAGTAAGTCATTATTTTAATAAATTGCGGGAGCGGTTCGCACTAAGACTTGTCCTTGAGCAATGACGTACTGATAGGCTTGGTTAGCCTTTTAAGGCTAACCTGGATTTGCGTCGCTCTGCGTGCGTCTACTGGGTTTCTATGTGTTATATTTCTATGGCTGCCAGTATTAGGCAGGATCGGGCAATGGACAGCATCCCAAAAATAATGCTTAATTTTAAGAACATTGGCGCTGCGCATAAATGAGTAGGCACCTATTTATCTGGGGAACACCTGGGCCCTAATTCTCGCGTTATAGAGATAAATGTCTAATTCGAGATAATCTCTAATTTTAAATCTCTACGAAAAATGTCGCCGGTAATGCCAACTGCTATGAACTACTCTTTGTACGTGGGACACTCAGAAAGTTTTGCGAAACTAAAAAAAATTGTTCTATACGTACATATATTTTTATCAAATCTTTTCAAAGTACTTTCCACCAGCCTCTATACAAAGATTCATGCGCCTAAACCAGTTTTCAAAACACTTTTTCCAGTCCGCCGCAGACACCTCGTTTACAGCCTGCTCGAACGCAGCCAGCGCATCTTCCGGCGACGAAAATTGTATCCCTTTGAGCTGATTTTTTATTTTTGGGAATAAAAAGAAGTCACACGGTGCTAGATCAGGGCTGTAAGGAGGGTGACCCAGGAGTTTGACTGGCGTGCTGTCCAGGAAGTCCCTCGTTTTGAGTGCGGTGTGCGCAGGTGCATTGTCGTGGTGGAGCAGTAGCCCGCGGAGCCCTGTGTTTGGTCGCTTGTTGCTTATAACAGAGAAAACTTCTGGCAAACATTTGGTAGTATACCATTCGGCATTAATGCTTCTTTGATCCCGTAAGGGAATTGATACCAAGTGGCCAGTCAAATTAAAAAAGCTAGCGATCAAAATCTTACCCCCGCTTCTAGATCGCTTCACTTTGGTAGGCGTTGGCTCATTTTGAAACACCCAAACAGTCGACTGGCGCTTGGTTTCTGGGTCGTATTGATAAATCCAGGACTCATCACCTGTAACGATGTCGTAAACACGCCGAGACGAGCCTGCTTCAAATTTGTTAAGCATATCACGGCACCATTCCACCCGGGCCTGCTTCTGAGCATCGGTGAGGTTGTGCGGCACCCAGCGTGATACTATCCTCCTCACGCGAAGATGGCTGTGTAGAATCTCGTGAACGCTTCCCGATCCAATCTTCAATATGTGTTGAATCTCCTGATATGTAATTCGCCTATTGTCTTGGATTACATTTTTCACTGCTAGCACGTTTTCTTTGGTAACAGCCGTCAAAGGGCGACCGCTTCTTTCGTCATCCCCCAAAGTTGGTCGACCGCGCTTGAATTCGTTATACCAACGATACACGGTTGCCTTGGAAGGGCCTTCATCCATGAATGCCATTTGAAGTCTATCGTACGATTCATCCGGTTTCAGGCGACACTTGAAATCGTATAAAATCATAGCTCTAAAATGTTCCCGGCGCAGATCCATATTTCAGTTAGACACAATACTTTGAATTAACTCGCAAAAAATGTGGAGGGAAATTTTGAAATTGGAACTTACTTATTTTTACTTATAAATAATCATATTTTCGAAAAACATTATAACTGGCCAGTCTCCCATATATAAAAACTTTTTTTCGCAATACTTTCTGAGGGGCCTGGTATTTTGGAGCGCTAGCGTAGACATATCTCTAACGTGACATTTTGAGAATACGATTTTTTTTTTCAATCGACATTCGCCATCTTGTTTCGACATTATGTCGAGTTCGAGATAATGTCTACGACGCGAGAATCAATCACCCCCCTGGTGTATGACTTATTAAATTATCTGCGATATTGTGATATTTAAAGAAATTCAAATTAGAAAAATTCTAAAGTAGGTATATTGATTTCAACTAGTTTACATGCACTAGTGTGCGTCGCATAAAGTAATGTTTTAAGATTTTTTTATATGTTAGGACATAGACTTATATATTACTAGCTTTTACCCGCGGCTCCGCTCGCGTTAAATTCTGCTAACCCACGTCAGTCCAGTCCATTCCAGTCCACTGTCCCACTGTCCCGCTGTCCCGCTTCCCCGCTGCCCCTCTGCCCCGCTGCCCCGCTGCCCCTCTGCCCCGCTGCCCCACTGCCCCACTGCCCAACTGCCCCGCTAACCCACTGCCCCACTACCCCACTGCCCCACTGCCCCGCTGCCCCACTGCCCCGCTGCCCCTCTACCCCACTGCCCCACTGCCCCACTATCCCATTGCCCCGCTGCCCCTCTACCCCACTGCCCCGCTGCCCCTCTACCCCACTGCCCCACTGCCCCGCTGCCCCACTATCCCATTACCCCACTGCCTCGCCGCCCCGCTGCCCCACTGCCCCGCTGCCCCACTATACCACTGCCCCGCTGCCCCGCTACCCCACTGCCACGCTGCCCCGCTATCCCACTGCCCGGCTGCCCTGGTACCCCACTGCCCCGCTGCCCAACTGCCCCGCTGCCCCGCTTCACCACTGCCCCGCTGCTCCGATTCCCCGCTGCCCCACTATCCCATAGCCTCACTGACCCGCCGCCCCGCTGACTCACTGCCCCACTATCACATTGCCCCACTGCCTCGCTGCCCCGCTACCCCGTTACCCCGCTTCCCCACTGCCCCGCTGCCCCACTGCCCCGCCGCCCCACTGCCCCGCCGCCCCACTGCCCCGCTACCCCACTGCCCCACTGTCACAATGACCCGCTACCCCACTGCCCCGCTACCCCGATGTCCCACTGCCCCGCTGCCCAGGTATCCCACTGCTCCACTGCTACGTTGCCCCACTGCCCCGCTGCCCCTCTGCCTCGCTGCCCCGCTGCCCCACTGTCCCTCTGCCCCACTGTCCCACTGCCCCACTGTCCCACCGTCCCACTGTCCCACCGTCCCACTGTCCCACCGTCCCACTTTCCCACTGTCCTACTGTCCCACTATCCCTCTGTCCCACTACCCACTTTCCCACTGTCTCACTATCTCACTATATCACTATCGTCCCATGTCCCATATCCTGTCCCACTGTCTCACTATCTGAAAGAAAGAAAGAAAGAAAAATGGTTTATTTACTACAGCCACACAACACACACAATAACAATAATATACAGCTTTAATCAATATAGTCTCCTAAAAGTATAATTGTGTGCCTCGCGGCTGCACCAAATAGGCTCAGTTCAGCAAAAATGCCAGACAACTAGTGTCTGGCGCTGGTTTTCAACTGGACCTTGTTTGAAAGCGTCACGGACGAAAATCAGTTTTACAGTGAGTAAACTAAACATAGATAAAAATAATAAGAAAGTTTTTCGCAATAATAATATAATATAAAATATAAATATCGTGATATATATATATACGTGTTAAAATAGTAATATTAAATAAATGGGAAATAAGTGGAACGGACGTCATCAATTAATAAATACATATACATGTCACAGGTTCGTTTGCACGCATTTACCCACAAATCTAACAATGCGCTGCGGGCAGCCGAGCGCGACGGACATTTTACCGGCAGTTGTTATATTGAAACTAATAATCAACCAAACCTTACTAGAAAAAAGTGAAGTACGAAAAATAATAGATGGAGATTTCCGAAGTTGATAAAAGGTAATTTTCATTTTGTAGTAAAAATATTAACATTTGCAGAGCATTGTTGGGGATTCCTGATCAAGCATCAATAACCTGTTTTTTTTAGTTGTGCTTCAACATCGAGATGCCAAACTACAAACACAGACGTTTGTCTGCCAGGCTTTTTACTGAAGGGAGAGAAAAAAAATGCTACGATCCCGACACCGTGCGCCGCAGTCGCAAGCAGGCCAGCCACATTGGGTAAGTAGAAACACAACGAGAATGAGCAGAGCACGACAAGTTGGAAAAAGAATATATTGTGTTTGTTTTGTTTCTAGGTCTCCGAACTGCGGTGGCACGCACTTGTCGCGGATGATGCAACAGCACCCCCAGAGTTACGGACACGATAAGCAGCAAAAGGAAACCACCGAGCATGTGCAATACCTACAACCTGCATATAGTTATGTACCTATCCATTTATAATAATTATCATATAATAGAAACATTAACATTAATCATGTCTAGTTTCCGTTGCGCATCTATCAGATACTGCCGTAAGCGTCTTCTAAAAGTTTCGATCGTCTTGATTGCTCTAATAGGTGGTGGCAGGTTATTCCACACTTTGGATGCCGCATACCGAAAGGTGCCTCTAAAAGCTGCTGTACGGTGGAGCTGAATTGAGAGTGGCTGTGAACACTGTCTTCTCTCGCATTCTCGTCTACTACCCACCCAACTCAGCTTGTTGTATAGGTAATCCGGCTTTTGGTATTTAACCACACCAAACAGGAGGCAAGCCAAGTGTAGTTTGCGTCTCGATTTCATTTTTAGTGTATAGTGCTTGTTAAGAAAAGGTGTTACGTGGCTTCTGGAAGGAATTCTGTAACAAAATCGAGCACAAGCGTTCTGAACCCTTTGAATGAGCCGATCCGTACGAGCCAAAAGGCGTGGGCCGCACACCGTGTCTGCGTAGTTCAACCTAGACAAAACAAGGGTTTCGACTAGTTGCTCCCTTAATGTTTCTGATAAGTAAGGCCTCATCTTATACAAAACCTTTAGGCGGTAAAAACAGTTTCTTACCGAGTCGGCAACATGTTTCTCGAAACGGAGATCGTTGTCCATAATAAGACCGAGATTCCGCGCTTCACAGACTCGCTCAATTGGCTCACCCATCAACTCCAAATCAAAAGTTGCGGGTAGTTTAGCTAGCTGCTGCCTCGTGCCAAATACCATATATTTGGTTTTTATCGGGTTTAGTGACAGACAGTTCTCCTCGGACCAGATGGCGATTCTATGAAGGTCATCGTTTAGATCTTTAATGGCACTATCGTATTCATCTGGTTTAAAAGAGATATATAGTTGGACATCGTCAGCGTATATGTGGTATTTGCATCTCTGGAGGCATTTGACTATATCCGCACAGTACAAAATAAACAGAATTGGACCTAAAATAGAGCCTTGTGGGACGCCTCTCTCTATAGAAGTAAGAGCCGATCTAAGAGCCGTGCCGTCACCTAAACGTAAATCCACTAGTTGTTTCCTATTACTGAGATAGCTACGAAACCATTGCGTTGCGCCGTGGTCAAAACCATAATAATTAAGCTTCGATAGTAATAGCGGGATATTTATTGCATCAAATGCACGGGAAAAATCCAATAAAACCAGTAATGAGCACATTCCTTTATCTCACTATATCACTATCGTCCCGTCCCATGTTCCATGTCCTGTCCCATGTCCCATCCTATGTCCAGTCCCATGTGCCATCCCACTGTTCTGTCCCATGTCCCGTCTCATGTCCCGTCCCATGTGCCATCCCACTGTCCTGTCCCATGTCCCGTCTCATGTCCCGTCCCATTTCACGTCCCATGTTCCGTCCCCAGTCCCGTCCCCTGTCCCATCCCCAGTCCCATCCCCTGTCCCACTCCACTCCACTCCATCGTACATTACTATCCGCTCGTGCAAATGCATAGAAGCTTCGATCTGTCGGGTGAGTACGCAACCCACGTTTTTTTTTTCTTTTTTTCTTTCTTTCTTTCTTTCTCAAAACCCATACCAGTTTTTAAGTCAGATCATCAGCATTCAAACAAAAAAAAAAACTTTAAAATCGGTCCAGTAGTTTTAGCGTGATGCTGAAACAAACAAACAGACAACTGACATTTAACAATTTTATAATAGTAGTAGATAGTAGATTACTAGCGTAAAATCATTACTTACTTACACAACTTAGCGTAAAATCGTACTTTGAAATCATTGTGTTAGGTACAATTTTTGTATAGATTTACGATTTACTCGATATGTTTACGGTACGTATGGCACTGGTACCTATTCTGCCTTCTTTAGTGTATATTGTAAGCAACTATTCTGTTGCATTTATTTATAAACCCGTAACCGCCAAAAAAAACTAAAAAACATTCGCGCTCGCTTCGCTCGCTCTATTATTAGGTACGTTAACATATATTTTGTTTTCAATAAAGTCTAAAGCTTTAAAATACCTACACGTCATGTTGTCGCACAAAATCCCAAAAATTTCGCACACGCTGCACTCAGGGCTGTCCCACGGATTATTTGGGATGCCACTGTAGTGCCAAATCTCTACTCAGTAAATGTAGGTCATCTTCACGATCCACTGACGGCCAAAATTAATATCCAATCTATCTACGATTTACCCTACTAGAGATAGAAATTTGACATATTTTGTATGGATGTCAAATTCCTATCTCTAGTAGGGCAAATCATGGATAGATTGGATATTAATTTTGGCCGTGAGTCGTGAACTCAAAATCTGCGTTTTTTTTATTTTTGAAAAGCAACTGACTTAACTGGGCAGCTGGGCAGCCATGTAATTTGCAAAATAATACCAAAAACTAGTCTAGTTTGCAATGTTCGGTTTTTCTTTACAATGTGTACCATGATGTGTACCTATTTGCAAAGAAAGTTGCTCCGAGTCTCTGAAGGTTAGTTCGCTAGGTACCTTTAGTTCGCCACTTAAAAGCTTATAGAAATTCTTAATAAATTCCCCCCTGAGCGAAATCCTGGATCCGCGCCTGCACTAATTATTATTGCACCAATGAATGAGGTTGCTGATAAGGAACAAATCATGGAAATAAATATTATGCGG
The DNA here is from genome assembly GCA_949699075.1 of Asteroscopus sphinx. Taxonomy (NCBI): domain Eukaryota; kingdom Metazoa; phylum Arthropoda; class Insecta; order Lepidoptera; family Noctuidae; genus Asteroscopus; species Asteroscopus sphinx. Next base: position 14,637,928 of record OX453021.1, read on the forward strand.
CAAATCAAAGAAAATGGGATTTATGTAATAAGTTTCTTTATTTACCATACATTCATTGTAATAAGTAGTAATGTATTAACTGTTGAAAAATAATTACCTACCATTGCTTATAACTTTATTAACGATAATGTGCTTTAGCAACGGTAACGACTAACTAGTAACGTTTTTTTTTCTTACAACATCTGTACCCATTCATTCTACATTCTATCATCGATCGTTCGGTCTATTGGGCAATAAATTTCTCAATTTCGACTCTATGCATGGTATTTTAAATCTCAAAATTGCTTGCCAGTGAAATTCTTCTTAAGCTTTTCTTTCAACGACCTTGTTAGGCCAGTGATGCCAGACGCACGATAATTATCGTACACATTATTATAGGTACGATGTGTAAAGTATTATCGTACTCAAAATACGATGATTTTGACGTCTGAAAAAAATATTTGCTCAAAATTCGTAAATTTATTAAATATAGCATGCTAGAATAGGTACCACAAAATACTGGTGGTCGACATGGTACCCCGTAGAAACTGGTTTAATTCATGAGAGTTTGTAACTATAGGTGCAGCACTGCGTTGGCTGTCTTGAAAGACATCAACGTGCTACTGCAATGTTATTGGTAAAAATGAATATATGCATCTCATTCTTACGCAGGTACCACCAAACATGTCTCTTATATTATCTTGCCTTATTTGTTGATATTTTTAAGAAAGAAAAAATATTTATTTGCTTCAAAAGTGACGCACAAAATTACCAAAAAATTCAAGAACACAGAATAAATACAGGTACAGAGCCAAGAAGTGTGGTAAGATATGCGTCACATCCGTGCAAAATGGCCACCGCTCAGCATATTGCTATGCCTCATGCACGGAGCAAAGACACAGCGCTGGTTTTCAGCGACAGCCATACAGCCAGCTGGTTTTTAGTGGTTATTGTTTGCTTTATTGGTATTACTGTTATTTAAAAAACTAGCTACCTATTAAGGTTAAAAAGATACAGCCCTGTAACAGACACGGATGGACAGACTGCGGCGTCGGCAAAGAAATAGGGTCCTGTTGGCACCTTTTGGGAACGGAACCCTAAACAGGTCTACACTTTAAAACACTATGGAAAAACGCAAAGTTTTCGTTTCCGTCTTTCATCACATTACCTAGAGGTAATGTGATGAAGCGACGGAAACGAAATTATCATACCCAGTGTAGTTTCGCCTAATCCCATAATTTTAGAACGTTAGTATATATATAATACACTTTTACTCATATGGCAACCCTGAGCAGAATACTTTTGTTTGTAGTTCATTCCACTGTGGTTCATTGATTCATTCATTCATTATACTCTATTCTGTATCTGTAATAATCTGTATACATAATATCCACGGGTAGTAATCTTAGAACAAAAATTTTCAACCTTATGTCTATGATTCTAGATGGGTTCAATAATAGATTTTGACAGTTACTTCGTCCCCCTCAGCCTTCCCCTTCTGGTCTGTATATATTATATTGTTGTTATATACCTATGTGTAGTATACATCTATAATCTCAATTATTGAAGTAATTCTCTTTGTAATTAACTCTTTGTAAAATGGGCAGTCTAAACTATGTACCTATCCCATTTAAAAGTTGAAATATACTATTCAGTTTTCTACAAAGTTTAATATAACTAAATAAAAACGTACATTACGAATTACGGTTACGAAATGTTTGTTAACGGCGTCTGCCCAACAAACAAGCCTACTACTAGCCACTAGCACATAAAGCCACTGTTATATGATCACATCAGGTAAGCAAATAATAATATATTTCATTTCAATGTTAAAGTGTAATATTTGACAATGAACTTTTCAATCTGCATGCAGTACACACTACAGAAAACGATTATTTCAGGCTTCTGGGGGCCAAACGAAGCTTAATGAATTGATACACAGGGAAACAAGCCCTTCCCACCAGATGGTTCAAATAAAACTAGGAGTTGGGAGATTAATACAATACCGCTTGAATATTATTTGTTTCTTTTTGCAAACATAAGTATACTACATGCAAGTTGGAAATCATAAAATATCACACATAATGCAATACAATAGGGGACACTTCTAAGTACTCCTTGCCTATCTGGCCCTTGTGCCCCTCCCAGAAACAAATCCTGGATCTGCCCTTGGCCACAGCAATAGGATTCCATTTGGACCCTTCGGGTGTGGAATCTTAATAATATTAATGCTGTTGTAAAACTAATTTTTAATATTTCAGATACTGAGATGCCACCGCCTACATACAGTTTTGTTGGAAATCATTTGTTAAATGAGGTAAGCAACAGCTTTTTTCATTTTCTTAATGGCATTTATATTTAAAAACAAAATAATATGAATAATAATATTATAAGTTGGCCTCAACAAAGTAAGCTGTGTGTGAATGTCACAATCAACTGAGAAATGTTTGAGCATGACGGTAGGCAGGGTAAAGTTCTAAAGACATTTCTATTAAAAAATGGTTCATCATTATCAGCCCGTTACTGTTCCACTTCTGGGCACGGGCCTCTTCTCAGAAGGATTCAGGCCTGAGTCCACCACGCTGGCCTACTGCGGGTTGGTGGACTAAACACCATCAAGAACTGTATGAAGCACTCTCAAGTGGGTAGGTTTCCTCACGATGTTTTCGTTCACCGTTAAAGTAAAAAGTGACAATCAAATTCTGATTCGCACTTGAATTTGAAAAGCCAGAGGTGTGGGCCGGCCGCCGGGTACGAACTCAGATCCCCCTGCAATGATGGCAAGCATTCAACCACTAGGCTATACTTTAAATTACTAGGTTATAATGTTCATTCCGGGACCCATCTGAAAACCAGTGCTGCAACATTTCGGTGTTGAAGCATATGCTGAGATGGAGGCCTTTTTAGTCTTTTACAGGCATATTATTTTTAATTTTATTGTTGATGTGTTATTTTTTCTTTCGCCTGTAACAAGATTAAAATAATTATTTTATTTCTTTCTTTCATTTTGTTTGATTTATGTAAATGCAATGATAACATATTGTAGATATTAATGTAAAACCAAGTAGTTAAAAGCCTTAATTTTCCTTACAGGTAATGTACAATCAAATAACAGTCCCTTCAACACTGAAGATGATGACTCCTGTGGCTAGGAAGATCCTGTGGATGCAAATCAAACATGAAAATGTAGAATTTTATTCTGATTAGAAATAACTGAAAAAAAACATAATGTTTATAGGATAAAATTGAAAAATAAACAGATTTATGTAAAAGTAATGGTTTTTATTTCACTTTCACTATAAAAAATAAAATATTAGCAATGCATATATAGGTACCTACCTACGCATGAATAAGAGGCAAAAGCCTTGTATCCAAGGCCGAAATTTAAAAACCTTTTGCTTGGTTGGAAGTTGAAAAAAATGTATTATCTGTGCTTGTCATTTTCTATTATTGAGGTTACTCTTTGGTTCCCTATTGACCAAATTTCTTGTTCGGAGATTGTCGTCTGATGCGTAGCATCTCTACTTGGTCTGTGATAATATCTTTACTTACACCTAAACGTAGTGATTATATACTCTTTGCTTACACCGGCCAGTAATCTGAGTCATGTTATTTTCATTACATTGCACCATTTCGTGTAGCCTTTGATAGTGTTGTGAGGATCATTCTTGAAACCCAGTTCAGTGCGGCATTTCTTCGGGAAGGCATCTCGAAAGCGGACGGTAAGTAAATAAAGTGTTATTTTGTTTTTATGACGTCATGGCACTGCCAAAGAGAATATAATGGCACTGCCTCAAAGTTACTAGTGCCTAGTGCGGCTACTGCGATTCGATGAGGTCATCTCTATTCAGTTTTAAAAAAGAAGGAATGTTCTATTTTTGAGATTAGTACAGTGTCTAAAAATAATACATTAAAAAATCATAAGTGCCGAGGCAGTAAGTGGGTAGGAATGTAAATATCTAGAAATAGTTAATTTGAATTAGTTTTACCGAGTACCTATCTACACGAATAATAGTAGGTTTATTGGACCATGTTATTACCTACTAGGTAGGTAGGTAGGACTTTATTCTTGTTCAATTATTTTACCTTTTTTAGATTACCTACCTTTGTTTAACTCAGGGCATCTTTTAAATAACAATAACATGATTTTTTCAAGGTTATTCGATAGATCCACCTACAATCTCCTACAATAATGTTGTTAATGAATTGTTATTGATATAAGCCTACCTAGTTACCTATTAAAACAGCAGTAAATGCTCGTATATTGGTTAAGTTACCAGTATTTTCAGATTATGACCCCTTGACCTCGTAGAAATCGATGCGCCATCGCTCGGTAATGACAATATTACAGTCGTCATGGAAAGCCGAGCTACCACTGGGGTGGGGGCGTGTTCCAAGGCTAACAAGCAGATAACGGGCCCTTCAACCCTTGCCCTCCCGGAGCTGTGGAGCTCCAAAGCCTTTTCCTATTTCGGTCGGCCTTGCCGAAACTGGTAGCCGACAATGATACCTACGCTAGTAATATATAAGTCTATGGTAGCCGGTCTTTCTTATAATAGGTAGGTAGATGGTATTCAATTATTCAGTATTCAGTGTTTACTTAACATTAAAGGCTGGGCTTTCGTGCGGTCGACGATGGTGCACGCTTGCCCAGAAAAAACCTACCTATTCAAAACAGGCTATCAGGAATCTTTCCTTAGCGGTAGGTGGGTACCTACTAGGGCTTCGATTCCGAGATCTCGAAATATCGGAATCTCGCTACATTTTCTACGTAGTTATAATATCGGAATAAGAAAGTAAAATATCGGAATTCCGATATCTCGATATTTTCCAGAAAATGTATGAGAACATCAAAAAATCCGAGAGCTAGTTATTGTTTAAGCAAAGTCTACCTAGTGGCTGTGCTAGTGGTCTGCCTCGAACGGAGACCTTACAACAAACTTTTTAATTTGTAATGTACCTATTTTCCATACATAAATCTTATTGTAGATAGGTGGATATCCTTGGCAGAGTTAAGACTGGCCAGAAAGTGCTAGTGAGAAAACGATTTTGGTTTTATTGCTTATAAAGTTTTTTTTCACTTATTAAATACAATTTTTGTTACTGTTTTTGAACTATAGGCCCATCTCACTTCTGAGCCATGTCTACAAGCTGTTTTCGAGAGTCATTACGAACCGTCTTTCGCGTAGGTTTGACGACTTCCAGCCTCCCGAACAAACCAGATTCCGAAAAAGCTGTAGCACCGTAGACCACATACATACACTATAACGTGCCTCTTTGTTTAGCGTTTGTGGACTACGAGAAAGCCTTCGATTCGACCGAGACTTGGTCTGTACTACAGTCTCTTCAACGGTGCCAAATTGACTGTTTGTATGAAAACGATTACAGGACCAAGCCTCAAAACCTATCCTTCTGTAGCGAAGTGTGAGACAGGGAGATGTGATCCCTCCGAAACTGTTCACTGTTGCATTGGAGGATGTCTTCAGGTTTCTGGACTGGAAAGGGCTAGGCATTAACATAAACGGCAAGTATATCACTCACCTTCAGTTTGCCGACAACATAATATAGTCATAGCTAAGATCATAGAGGACCTCAGTACAAAGCTCGATGACCTCAGTAGAACTTCCGATAGAGTGGAAATATGGACAAGACAAAGGTTATGTCGAATTCCCATGTAGCACCCATTTCCGTAAATATCGAAAAAGCTAAATAGCTTTATCATGCGTACCGCCAAAGAGTGGAATTCCTTGCCGGCGTCAGTGTTTCCCGAGAAGAGTTTTTCTGGGCAAGCGTGTACCATCGTCGACCGCACCATCGCTTAACATCAGGTGAGGTGGCGGTCAAACGCAAGCCCGTTAAGAATTTAAAAAAAAAAAAAACTACCCTCGAAGTTGTTGACGATTATGTATACCTAGGACTTTGACTAATCAAAGACATAGAACAAACTGTGTGGAGGTAGGTAGGTCCAACTTCGTGAAACAGGTCAATCGTTGAATTCTACTCGGTTGGGCAGCGTTCGGGAAGCTACGCAATATCTTTTGGTCCCAAATACTGCAGTGTATCAAGAAGAAAGTCTTTAACCAGTGTGTGTTACCAGTAATTATTTTCGGTACTGAAACGTGGTTACTCATAATGGGCCTGATAAGAAGGCTCAAAGTCACTCAAAGGGCAATGGAGTGGGCTATTCTCGGAGTGTCCCTGTGTGATCGAATCAGAAATTAGGAGATTCGCAGGAGAACGAAACTAACCGACATAGCCCGAATAATTACCAACCTTAAGTGGCAGTGGGCGGGGCACATTCCTCGCAGAACGGACGACCTGGTGAAGGTCGCTGGAATCCATTGGATGCGGAAAGCGCAGTTCCGGTCGTTGTGGCGATGCTTGGGGGAGGCCTATGTCCAGAAGTCTTTTGGCTGATGATGAGATGATGATGATGACAGGCCGTACAGGTTTATAAGATCATAAAGAACCATTAGTTTTCAAAAGCAATACTTGGCATAATCTCCACTTTTTACTCTGCAAACAAGATTAGGTTTTCATTTTAAATCAAGTCCTAGTAGTATTTAAAAATATTGTGTCTCAATATCGGAATCTTGGAATTCCGATATTTTGAGGTCAATATCGGCTCCAATTCCGATATTGGAAAAAAGGCGATATTGAGAAGCCCTAGTACCTACCTACGCGTAATAAAAGTGATATCAACCCTATAAGGGTAGTGATGGTGTAGGTAGGTACCTACCAATTGCCGTGCGTGTGCATTTGTGCAGTAACGATTGTAACGAATTAACTTTTATTTAATTGGACAAGTACCTACCTAGGTAGGTATGAACTTGGTGATGAAATTGATTCGCCATTATTCGCTCAAATGAGGACTTCTACGTGTTATTGAAATAACTGAAAACCTCTTAAGGGGTCATTGTACTCATCAGTATGAACAACTTTTACCTACTATGGGACAATAATCAAAGTATGGGACCAACACTGAAATCGCGAAAAATATATCAGCTGTTTCCTATATTTGTGTTCACATAAATGAACAAAATGTAAGGAACAGCTGATAAATTTTTCGCGATTTATGGGTTGGTCCCGTAGTAAAAGTTGTTTATACAGTTAAATACCCCTTAATGACCCCTTAAGAGATTTTCAGTTATTTCAATAACACGTTGTATACTGTCTAATCGAATGTTTAATAAAAAGCTATTCAAAAAGCTTTTATTTGGACTAACCAAAAAAGCTTTTAGATATTTGGAAACTAACCTAACCAAAAACGCCTGGTGTGGGAACGAAATATTAGTTCTCTTGCCAATTCCACCATAATTTCGATGTTGCATGGTGGTCCCTGACAACAGTGACAACTGATGAACACGCAATCTAAATAATTACCCACCTAGCCGTTGTAAAATACATCCCTGTAGGTCAGTGCTTTTCAAACTGTCGGTCGCGACACCCTGGGGGGTCGCTAACACTCACAGGCCAGTAAGCCTCAAGACGCCACTTAAACAAAGTTTTGCATGAGAACACGGTCGTAAAATGTTGGCGGGGACCGGGGGGCGGACGGCGCGTTATGATTGGTCGGCTCAAATGTTCGGTGATATGATTAGTGCCGCTTGCTGACGGAGTGACGACCCGATTGGTGGCTGAGCGTAAGGTATGCAGTGCTACTGCAAATGCTTTGTGACAGGGGGTATCCGGCTAATAGGCGTCTAAAGGCTTACTGGTCTGTGCTAACACTACAGGGGGGTCGCAGTCACTTAGAAATCAAAAGTTTTATAGTTAAAAATATTAAATCTATAAGTTAAAGCCTTACTAACTGCCTCGTTGGTCTAGTGGTTGCAAGCGCGACTGCTGAACGTGGGGTCCTGGGTTCGATTCCCGGGTCGGGCAAAGTGTTATTGGGTTTTTTCATTAGGAAATTCTCAGTAGCAGCCCGGAGTCTGGATTTGTGCCCGGTCAATGGCAATAGGCTCGTCCCCTATTACATGGGACTATAACATAACTGGCGAAATGTGGGTGTACTATTACACCTCTGCCAACCCCTTCGGGGAAATACAGTCGTGATGTTATGTTATGTTGTTATGTTACTACCGCTGCCGCCGCCGCGCTGTGAAGGCCGATGGGGTCGCGGGAATTTATTTTTACCAAAGGGGGTCGCGCTAGGTATGGAAAAGATGGGGTGCTGGCCAGAAAACCTCCACGTGTGTCTGACGGCTGCTTGTCCTTCTGGACACGTCTAGAGGGAACGGCAGTTGTTGGGCCGGTGCACTCTGGGCACGAGCAATAAGTCTCCTTTGCACCGGGGGACCTTATTGCCTGTGTGCGAATATTCTGGCACGGGAGGGGCCCGATGTGGGCCAATGGGAAGTTGCTCCGCGTGTCCCTCTGAGAAAGCAGAGGGCACCGTGGAGGAGCAGGGGCGGGCCCGGTGTGCACTCACCCTGCCACTGGGCAGGCAGCGGGGGGACTGTCCTTTCCTGCCCCCGTCGGTCTCGTAATCCCAGGAGTGCCTGCTGAGTAGTGTTCTCGCGCCTCTTGGGACCGAGGGTCTTGGCTTCACCGCCCAGACCGCGAGGAAGAAAACCTCTATAAAAAATTACGGGAGGCCCTGCAGACTCGGGGTAGTCTGCTGCCCGACCAGCAGCTGGCGTAGCTGGCACAGCTGGCGTAGTTGGCGCAGCTGGTAAAGGCCCATGAGGTGAGGTGGCGTGCAGTGTTCCGTGTGCGCCACAGAGGAGGGTGCGGCCGACGTTAGGCCGCACGGGTAGAAGGGGCTTGTGGCGGGCCGGGACCTGTCGGGGGTGGTTGTGTGAATACTCACGGGTTCCCACGCCTCGGCTAAGGTAGTTGAAGGAACACCGTGGTGGTTTTAGTCGGTAAGAGTCCGACACTGGCTTCGCCTACCCCGGGCGGGGTGCGTCCATGAGGATTTCCCCACGGAGAAAAAATAAATAAAAAAAAGGTATGGAAAAGATTGAAAACCACTGCTGTAGATAGAATATTCTTTATTTTACACCATTTAATAACACTATCGAAGTACAATGTGTTAATGAAATAATTGAAAACCTCTTAAGTTGTACTCATCAAAATAAAATCAGCTGATCCCTACATTTGTGTTCACATCAATCGACAAAATGTAGCGATCAGCTGTTTTTTTTTCGCGATTTCATGGTTGGTATCATAGTAAAAGTTGTTCATAATGATGAGTGCAATGACCCCTTAAGAGGTTTTCAGTTATTTCAATAACACTTTGTAGGACTAACATGTGTTGTATTACGTTATTATCAATAATTTTGCCGTGATATCTTATATTTATCAGCTTAATTATCTATATTATTTTTAGCAATTAATACCTACTGGCCTTTTATCAGACGAGTTTCAGGTGTAGTTGTATCCTTCATTTAATTCTATGAATCATGTCCACCGATGACAATGGTTTTACCTACTTACATAGGGAGCAAAATATTAATTTCGATTTTCCTCATGCAAGCAATAGTTTGATGATGAAAATCGACTAGCTAATTTTATTATACACATCATCATCATCATCATCATCCTCCTCCTCGCCTTTTCCCAACTATGTTGGGGTCGGCTTCCAATCTAACCAGATGCGGCTGAACATCAGTATTTTACACGGAGCGACTACCATGACCCCCGAAACCCAGTTACTGGGTAATACCGACATTCGGAGGTTAGACCAATTGTCAGACTCTCAGGCTTCTGACTACCTGTAACGACTGCCATAGATATTCTGCTTTCAGAGGCACGGAGGGGTCTCGGTGTGTAACGAAATGGTCACCCATCCAGTGAAGGAAAACATCGTGAGGAAACCTGAGAGTGCTTCATACAGTTCTCAATGGTGTGTGTAGTCCGCCAACCCGCACTAGGCCAGCGTGGTGGACTAAGGCCATTCATCATCGTTCTCATTCTGAGAAGGGGCCCGTGCCCAGCAGTGGGACAGTAATGGGCTGAAGATGATGATGACCCTAACTTTTTTATATTGTTATAGCGAGAGGTCGCCCAATGGTCGAAATTCGACCGTAATTCATTTTAAAACTTTTTAACAAAAAATAAAACTTTTTAACAAAAAATTTAACCGACGAAAACAGAAACTGAAAAGCGAAAAATAACTAATTATGAGTCGGCGCCAAACGAACTTTTAACAAGCAAAGTGCGTGCAAGTTGCAAGTGGCCCAGCGGAGAACGCATTTTTGGAAAATTATTGTTTATCGTTGTATTTGATGTGACGTTGTTTTTATTATTTATTTAAAGTAATTTAATGATCGTCGTTGATTGGTTGTTTGGCGCCGACTCATAATTAGTTATTTTTCGCTTTTCAGTTTCTGTTTTCGTCGGTTCAAATTTTTGTTAAAAAGTTTTATTTTTCATTTTTTTGTGGTTAAAATCTAACTCCAGGTCTCCATTATGTCGTAGTGTCTAGGACTATATTTATGTGTGTCAAGTTTCAACAGAATCGGTTAACAGGTAAGAATTCAGTGGGTGAACAAACACTCATCCCCTGTTTTACTACCCTTAGGGGTGTATTTTGAAATTTAAATGGGAGCAACTTCGAGATATACGCTATCCATTAAAAAAAGAATCATGAAAATCGGACCACTCTGTAAAAAGTTATGCGTGGTCATACTTAAAAAAATAATATATATATATAAATATACGCGTCGAATTGAGAACCTCCTCCTTTTTTTCGTCGGTTAAAAAGAGAAACTATTTCCATTATTTTTTATTCATGACACAAAAGCTCGTCAATAGCTGCTAAACAAAAAAAAAACCGGCCAAGTGCGAGTCGGACTCGCGCACTAAGGGTTCTGTACTACCAATACTACCATTACATTACCTATCGATCTGATACCCCATTGAAAAACTGATTTATGTTATGAGAGTTCACTAAAGGTGCACTACGCGTTGATGTCTTTCATATTTACATCGTTTTCTTACGCGGGTACCACACGTCTGTGTTTGCCTTATTTTTATTAATAATTAACCTACTGAAAATCATTAATTATAGGTAACCTTCATCAATCAATCAATCAACTCAGCCTATCGCAGTCCACTGCTGGACATTGGCCTCTCCCAAGTTGCGCCACAAGGCTCGATCCTCTGCCTTCCGCATCCAGTCCCCCCCAGCCACGCTCTTTAGGTCGTCGGTCCACCGGGCAGGGGGTAACCTCCATAACATTAAATAATTAACGAAAAGGTAAGTCGGATTGAAGGACAAACTTAACTTTGCAGTGGAAAAAATAGATAGTAGAATCTGGTTGTATATTTTTATTATTTTTTTGTATTATCTGTGTTTTATGTGTATGCTATGCTGTAAACTATCTCTGCAAGCCAAAATAAATATTTTTCTTTCTTTTAACTTTCGAAAAAAAATCTCCTATACTTCGGTCTACATCACGGTTGATTCTCCAACTGCAATTGTAAGATTGTAATCACAATTTTTTTTTCTGTATTGTAAACACAAATTTATGATTTTCGAATATTTTCCTTTACTTGTGCTGTGAGACCAAAAAAAATATCCTTTTTGTCTTGCCAAATTTCATGATTCTAGGTCAACGGGAAGTACCCAAAAGTTTCGTTATTTTTCAAATCTTCGGGGCGATATTCACTCCCTGGTATTGATTGAACTAGATTGCGCTATTGTTGTCTCGCCAAAGCGTCGCCTGTACTTATACAGGGTGAATTGTAATTCGACCTATTCCTTGAAAGGGGTTATACTAGAGCTCATTTGCAACAAAAATTATCCCGTGAACCAAGGGGCGCCAGTCATTTGTTTTCGAGTTATAGCAGTTTTAAGATTTTTTTGATATTTTCGAATTTCGGATTGAAAAATGCTAAATGTGAAAAATCTATCCTACTTTGAGCCCTCAATTGACACTTTCCTGAAAGCTGATGAATGAGCAATTACTATTATACAAATTTCATAGCCAACATTTTCATAACCTCGAAAAGAAATGGTCATAAATCACAAATTACATTAAATCGTAAGCAATACCATTTAAGTACCCTTTACATTACAGATAATTACTCGAAAAAAATGTATGACATTTGTCGTACAAATTACGGAAATAACATCCTCATTTTATAAGCTATCCAAAAGGTACAGATGTGGTCAAGTTTCGCAAAGGCTTGGAAAAAAAATGCATTAATAGCAGAATTGGGAGCACTTTGCTTGAAGTCATTTTCTAAATTTATGTGTTGTTCGAGGCGAGTTTGGTTAGACTGCTGTGTAATTTAGGTTGCATGAATCTCTGCGGCATGTTTTGGTCGATCAGAGATCATTGTAGTCCATAAATAAAACCGGCCAAGTGCGAGTCGGACTCGCGCAGTAAGGGTTCCGTACATGTCAACGACCTGATACCCCATAAAAACTGATTTAATTTACGAGAGTTTATCAAAAGACATCAACGCACAGTGCGCGAAATATGAATTTTTGCATGTCTTTCTTACGCAGGTACCGCCACATATGTCTATGTTTGTCTTATTATTAGTATTTGTTGCTAAACTACATAATATGCACTATAACCTGACCAAGTTTGACGCTGGTATATATTACCAATTTGAAGATAGAGCAGGAACAAAAACGTTGAAAAAAATGCATGTTTTTTGAGGTTTCTTGTATGGGGACCCCCTTTGGTTTTAGACTTTTTTTTGTTTTTAGTATTTGTCGTGATACACCTCATAGCAACACAATTTCTGAGAAAATTTCAACCGGTTACCTATTACCGTTCAAAAGATACAGTCCTTTGACAGACAGACGGACGGACGGACGGACAGCGTAGCGAGAGTAATAGGGTCCCGTTTGGCACCCTTCGGGTACGGAACCCTAAAAACCAATAAGTGGAATTAGGAGAAAGGAGTTCCTGCTTTGAGATGAAGGCACTAAGATTGCAAGTCTCGTCACCTGATCAGGATTAGGTGGCTGGTAGTCCAGGCTACCACTACCACCTACCACTATCATCACTCACACTGTCACTTGGAAGTTATAATACAAAACATTGGACAACCATTACATGTTTCTAACGGTGAAATTACACTCAAAAATACCATAAAAAATATAATTACAATAACTAAAGAAATGGGAACAGGTTTAGGATACTTAATATTTTTTAGAAAGAGGTTAATTGACTTTAATTACATGAGAAATTCTCCCGAGTGGAATGAAACAATCGTATAATAATGTATTCATAATAAACGTAACAATACAATTATTTCAATTGCAGCTCATCAAAATGCCGCCGTTGACGCTAGAAGGTGACACTCTCGGTAAAAAACACCAACACTACAACAAGCTAGTCAAAGATGCGATTGCGAATAAACATTATGAATTAAGTAAAATTGACAGCGAAGACAGTGATATAGACAACCTTCTGAAAATAGATATCGCCAGTAAAACTAGAAATGTAGACTACATCATCGAAGCTATGAAATCCAAAGATATGCTGTATGCGACAAGAGCTATCAAAAAATCGACGTGGCTTATCACCGACCAGCAGTACGCAAACATTATCAACCCAGAGTATCTACACTCACAACTATTTCCTAACATGAACACAAAATCAGTTAACAAATTGATGCTTCACATACGACTTAATCTGAAAGACGAAAATCGAGTTGAAGCTTTCTATGAATACCTCAAAGAAACAGACGAGTCTTACAAATGGTTACAATATTGCTCCATTCCTTTCATAGAAAATGTTATACAAAATGAACGCCGTTTACCACTATCTCTTTTTAAACGGTTGTGCAGAAGATCTATTCATTTTCTTAAATATTATAAAAGGGTGGAAGAACGCAGTAAATACAACATAGGAATGGAAATATTATTTTTGATGAAATCTCATGCTGCAGACGTTTTGAACGTATACGAAGATGAGCAGACATACTACTACCTTCCGATAATAGGTAAAAAGAAGACAGAAATCCTGATGAAATTATGCCCGCAAAGAATTTTACACAACTTTGAAAAGTATGCTGGCTGCATAAACTTGACTGTGGTAGCAAAACATTTAAAAAAGGAAGAAATAGTTGCTTTTCTTCATGAGCAATTCAAACACTCCGTACATTATTTTAGCGATTATGACAATTTGAAACAATTCGTTAAAAACATGCCAAAAGAAGAAAGGTTTGAATTTATTATGAAAACATTTATTAATAAAACTAAAACCCCACGTAATGAGGTAGGTTCAGCAGAAGAAGAAAGTGCTATCCACTGCACTATAGAATCCTACCATTGGTATGAGTACGCTCCATTTGACGTCGCATTCACTGAATTGAAAAAGCTGATACGCGCAGAGAACTCTCCCTCTGATCGATGTGACATGCTCTCAGTATTAATTAAATGTGCAAGACGAAATCCAGAACATATTAAAACTTTGCTAAAATTCTATTATCAAAAACATATTAATGAACCATTCAAATTCAAGATTCAGTTCGTTAATAACGTACTTACACAGACATTGACACACGAGTTCGATAGTGAGACTTGGAATGTCTTGGATCAGTTATTCCACAGCATGGAAGTATACACAGAGTCTGAAAAAAACGTACAATTGTGTCTCAAATCTATAGTTTTATATAAAGTTCTGCATGATGAAAAGGTACCAGACATAGTGGAAAATAAGATGGAATTTAATACATTTAAAAAAAATGTGAAGAAACTGAATCAAAAACAGGAGGACAAATTATTTACTTATCTCTTAAAATTTGCTTTGACAAAAATACAAAATCAAAACGCTACAAAAAAGTCCAATTACGGTGAGATTATTGAACAACTTAAGAATACCCTGACTTTGTTAATAGATTGGAAAAAAGAGATTTGTGATTACCCATTTATACTCGACAAAATCCAGGAACTTAGTAAAATTCGAAAACAGGAGAACTCGTGGGAAAAAGACTTGTCGAACTTGTACAACATGAAGAAGTCTTGGCGGAAGCACATGTTTGAGTTGTCCTTAACACTGTGTATGAGCGAAGAGGTGTGCCTGAACGCGCTGAAGCACAAACCGCAACTGCTGATGCAACACGATAAAGAGTTGGAGATGCTACGAACTAACGACGCTGTCTCACTGCGAAGACTGCTCGCCAAGATACGTCTCTACTGGCCGCAGCTCACGCAACACTGGACCGACGCATACTTACAAAATTTAAACAATCCCACCGGACAAAAAGCCCTCATGAGTGGTCTATTTATGCTCCTTCCCCAAAAACAGATTATAGACATGGCAAAGAAATATGTGCCTGAAGATATAAAGGTGAATTGGGGTGAAACTGATCAGGCCGAAATCAACATACGGAAAAATATTGCAAAGAACTTGCACGTAGCTAGGCCACTGATTCCTTTAGATACGATTTTGTGGTACGCCAAAGGAGACTACTTACAATATGCAGTGCCATCACTTAATGCAGTTTTACACAACTTGAGTAGAGTTGAAAGTCGTGAGCATTTGCCTAAGTTATTAGAAGCCCCAGTGTCTTTACAAAAATTTGGACTACATCTTGCGTTTATAAAACTTAAATCTGATGAACTAAAAACAACATTTTCGAAAATCTGGAACACCACTAAAAATACTACTATACGGTCCGTTCTTTTCACGCACACAATCGCTCTGATATGTAAGGTAAAAAATCCAACTGTTGAAAAAGAGCTATGGGAATTATTAAGTATGTTTATAGATAATTTATCTCCAGATGAAAGTAAAGAAATATATAAAAATTTGAGTGAAGTACAAAATATCCCCTTAAGTATACAAGGAGAGTTTTTCATGAAGAGTTACATGTTTTTAACGTCACTACCTGAAAAAACGAATTGCGAAAAGTATGTGATGAATTTATTAGAACACGCACCGAAAATAATGGAATCACTTGACGAAGATTTTGTTGCGGATAAAATACTATCACCACCGGAAACAAAATTTTGTTCATATAAAAGCGAATATATAGATTTATTTGCACCTTATGTATTGTGTGGTAAAACTGAGGAAAATCAGCTACAGAAATTCAGTAAAGTAGTAGTTCCAGCAATGGTACAAGCTATCCGATCGTGGGATAGTGTCCGTGACGGTGAATATTACGTTAAAGACAACTTCAACAATTTTTTACGATCTTTGGTTTGGAATTTCAGAAAGTATGTAACTTTGAACAAAATTATTATTCCCTCAAAATTGTTTACAGAGATAAAAATCAAAATGGAAGAACTAATGCCATTGGAAAAAAATTATGTACTGTACACAAGTTGGAAACTTATCACAGAATATGTTAAATTATTGGACGAAAACAAATCATTACTCAGTGCATTTGAGTCGTGCAAGTTTTCAGTATCTCAAATCGGAAGTAGTTGGATGCCTGATGAAATTGAAGCTATATGGAAAGACATTCATTTTGGAGTATCACCTACTCTTGGTCCAATAATTGTGAAATGTCTAAAAGAAGACACTGAGCAATATTTTCCTACAATATGTTGGCTTTTTAACGACGCTTTTGATAAAATGTTCCAAGAATTATCTTTCCAGCATAATGCATTTATATTAGAAACCTTAAAACACATGCTAGATGATCATGATTTTATTCCTATTTATTTAGTAGTTAGTGTCGCGATTCCTAAATATGTTGATGATGATGTTAAAAGCATACGATCAGAAATACGTAAAAAAATTACTTCACATCCATCTGAAGAGGTGCAGATGCATTACTATCATGCTTTTCGGGATATTCCGGAAGATAAAGCATTTGATGATGAATCTACTACGCAAGATGATCCATGTCATGATGAATTTATTTCATATGATAAGTCATATGATGAAGAAGATTAGGAACATTGTCTTTGAACGTTTGTATTTTTAACATACTTATGCCCTTTTCTACCTTTTTGTATTTTTTATGGCAAATGATGGCGAAAGGAGCTAAAGACCTACCTTATTTAAAGCAGTTTCCTTCGCCTAAAAACAACTGCAATACACGTAAGCTAGGTTACCTAAATGGTACTAGTCGCGTTCTCAAACTAAGACAAAAATGAAATGTCTTATATGATAATGACATTGTGATTGTGAGTGATTACTGTGTGCGTCGAAACGATTTTAATTGATAAAAAATTGTACGGTAGTTTTTTTTTTTTTTTTTTGAAATACCTATCTGTAAAGACCCTTGTCATCTTGGTCTTCCTGTGACCACTAACGCTGCAAAGCTTTCGAAACGTCAGGAAACTTGTTTTATTATAATGTGTAGTGATCGCGAAAACCTAAGAAATTATTATACTTAGTTACTGTTTTTTTTTACATGGAACGGAAGAAATTTCGTATAATCATTTTGTTACTATCTTTAGTTTACATTTTATAATATTAAAAAAAAATAACTATCATGTACCTGTTTGTTAATTACAGAAATTCCTAAGTCAATGATTGTTATTTGACTGTTGATAGCGAGGTATTTGATAACTTATCACAAATTTATTAAAGCAATGTGTTTGTACTAAACTTTTGTACTAAACTTATTTACTTGCGTGTATTTATAAAATTAACCATGTGCTAATAAAAATCACTGTTATTATTCTTTTTTGTTGATTTTATTGTTAGTGCCAATAAATGCATTTTCTTTCTTTCTATTACGTTTTTAGGGTTCCGTAGTCCTACAAGGAACCCTTATAGTTTCGTCATGTCCGTCCGTCTGTCCTAATCCTTTACAGCTTAATAACTTCTACAGTTATAATAAAATAAATAAAATAAGCCTTTATTGCTATTTGTTTGCATACTACAGTTTTACCAAAGAAAAAAAATTACACTAATATTTTTTTGCCATCGGCATCCGGTTGACATTCTGGTATAACAGCTTGTCTCTCGACAAAGGCCTCCTCTAGAGATTTCCATGCCTCCCTGTCTTTTGCTATTTGCCAATACAACTCTACAGTTATAAACATAAGTAAATGAAATTTTGTTAAAAAATGGTTTAGATCGCAATTTTAAAAGAATAAAAAAATCTTGATAACGTATTTTAGGGGTGGCACCCATACATGTGAAATGGGGATGAAAATTTTTTTTTCGCTGCACCCCTTCGTGTGTGGTATCATTGAATAGGTCTACTAAAATGAAGGTAATGTTTCATACATAACTTTTTTATCAGGTATACCATCTGTGAAATACAGTTCGTCAAAGTGGCTTGCAATGTGTCCCCCCCCCCTGCCATTTCTAAAGTATGTGACGTAGAAACTTATAGTCTTCCACATTGATAGACCTTTATAAAAACTCTTTTAAAATTATTTCGAGTATAATGTGATTATAAATTTTTGAGTTATAGTGAGAAAACTGAAAAATACTTAAGACGTCCTAGTTCATAGGTCATTGACCTTAGAGAAAAATGATCTTAGCAAATAATGCTCCGTTAGTTACTTTCTATTTAAAAAAATCACAAAAAGAAACTGTTATATTGATATGACACACTTTTTAAATTTAGCGCTAGGTGGCGCTGTTTACAAAAACTAAAATAGCAATGGTTAATATTCGATTTGATTCGGATGTAATTAGACCTAGGTACTTAAGGAACCCTATGATACTGAGCATGGCCCGACATGCTCTTGGCTGGTTTTTTATACGGTTACAATAGCCTAGCGGTTCCGTGCGCATCCCATTCCTATCGAGCCATTAATGGGCGATCTCCCAGCAGCTAGGGTCAACCAAGTTAAGCCTTTTTCCGTCGTCGGTGTAGGTTACGCGGGCCCTTTCTAAATAAAACTTGGTACTCATCGCGGTGCTAAGATAGGAAAAGCTTATCTCTGTCTATTCGTGTGCTTCACAACCTAAGTTCTTCGCAGATTCGTAGGTAGAAGAGGTAGAGAAAAATAATACATTCCTATAATGGCAGTTTTCGCGGTGAATCGCATTGCTCCTTCGGGATTCTAAACTTACTTACCTCATAATCGATGCGATTCTCCGCGAGAAATCTTGCCTTCCGAGCAGGAACGTTTGAGTTCGAACCCGGCTGGAACCACAAAGCTATGTTTATAGCATCACTGGCTACTAGAAAATTAAATAGGTAGTTTTTAAATGCTTGAAGGTGTTTTACTTTCGCAAAGCCCATAACTACCCAATAGAAATTGAAGCGCATGGCAGAGTCAACAATTACTGTTAATTATTATCAAATGAAATACTCAATACTGGGGTTACTCTTGAAAATAATTCCGATCACAATCCATTTCCAATGTCAAAAAGTGACAAGAATAAATAAACGGCTATTTTCTGTTAAAAATATATAGTACTAGCTTTTACCCGCGGCTCCGCTCGCGTTAAATTCTGCTAACCCACGTCAGTCCAGTCCAGTCCAGTCCATTCCAGTCCAGTCCACTGTCCCACTGTCCCGCTGTCCTGCTGGTACACTGCCCCACTGCCCCATTGCCCCACTGCACCGCTGCCCCACTGCCCCAATGCCCCGCTACACCACTGCCCAGCTGCCCCGCTGCCCCATTGCCCCACTGCCCCACTATACCGCTGCCCCACTGCCCCACTGCCCCGCTGCCCCACTGCCCCGCTGTCCCTCTAACCCACTGACCCACTGCCCCGCTGCCCCTCTGCCCCACTGCTCCACTGCCCAGCTGCCCCACTGCCCCGCTACCCCACTGCCCCACTACCCCGCTGCCCCCCACTGCCCCGCTGCCCCACTGCCTCCCAAGGCCCCACAACCCCACTGCCCCGCTACCCCACTGCCCCGCTGCCCCACTATCCCACTGCCCCGCTGACGCCCACAGCCCCGCTGCCCCGCTACCCCACTGACCCACTGCCCCGCTGCCCCACTGCCCCGCTTCCCCACTATCCCACTGCGCCGCTGCCCCGCTACCCCACTACCCAACTGCCCCGCTACCCCACAGCCTGCCCCGCTGCCCCACTGCCCCGCTTCCCCACTGCCCCGCTGCCCCACTATCCCACTGCCCCGCTGCCCCGTTAACCCACTGCCCCGCTGCCCCACTTCCCAGCTGCCTCGTTGCCCCACTGCCACACTACCCCACAGACCCACTGCCCCGCTGCCCCACTGACCCACTGCCTGCCCCGCTGCCCCACTCCCCTACTGCCCCGCAGCCCCACTGACCCGCTGCCCCACTGCCCCGCTACCCCACTGCCCAACTGCCCCGCTGCCCCACTATCCCACTGCCCCAATGCCCCGCTGCCCCGGTGCCCCACTGGCACGCTGCCCCGCTGCCCCACTGCCTCGCTGATCCGCCCCGCTGCCCCGCTGCCCCACTGTCCCGCTGCCCCGCTACCCCGCTACCCCACTGCCCCATTATCCCACAGCCCCGCTGCCCCACTGCCCCACTACACCACTGCCCCACTGTCCCACTGTCCTACTGTCCCACTGTCTCACTATCCCACTGTCCCACGGCCCCCTGTCCCACTGTCCCACTATCTCACTATATCACTAATTCACTATCGTCCCGTCCCATGTCCTGTCCCATATCCTATCCTATGTCCAGTCCCATGTGCCGTCCCACTGTCCTGTCCCATGTCCCGTCTCATGTCCCGTCCCGTTTCCCGTCCCATGTTCCGTACCCAGTCCCGTCCCCTGTCCCGTCCCCAGTCCCATCCCCAGTCCCATCCCCTGTCCACTCCACTCCACTCCACTCCATCGTACATTACTATCCGCTCGTGCAAATGATATAATAGTAGCTTCGATCTGTCGGGTGAGTACGCAACCCACGAATTAATTTTTTTCTTTTTTTCTTTCTTTCTTTCTTTCTCAAAACCCATACCAGTTTTTAAGTCAGATCATCAGCTTTCAAACAAAAAAAAATCATCAAAATCGGTCCAGTAGATTTAGCGTGATGCTGGAACAAACAAACAAACAAACAGACGTTTACAATTTTATAATAGTTAAGATAAAATACACAATATCAATTATCTCTCGTAGCGAAGCAACGACTGCACGGATTGTACGATCTGCAAGGTTAAGCTGCACTTGCCGCGGTCAGTCTGTGGATGGGTGACCGTTTCGTTACACACCGAGACCCCTCCGTGCCTCGGAGAGCACGTTAAGCTGTCGGTCCCGGTTTGTCATACGAATATCTATGGCAGTCGTTACGGGTAGTCAGAAGCCTGAAAGTCTGACAACTGGTCTAACCTCCGAATGTCGGTATTACCCAGTAACTGGGTTGCGGGGGTCTGATGGCAGTCGCTCCGTGTAAAATACTGATGTTCAGCCGCATCTGGCTAGACTGGAAGCCGACCCCAATATAATTGGGAAAAGGCTCGGAGGATGATGATCAATTATAACATAACATCACGCCTGTATTTCCCCGAAGGGGTAGGCAGAGGTGTATAGTACACCCACATTTCGCCAGTTATGTTATAGTCCCATGTAATAGGGGGCGAGCCTATTGCCATTGACCGGGCACAAATCCAGACTCCGGGCTGCTACTGAGAATTTCCTAATGAAAAAACCCAATAACACTTATATATACTTATATATAATTATATTAATATTAATTATATATATGTTAATATAATTATTATATGTATATGACGACGTCTGTGGTCTAGTGATTCGAGTGTCGGACTGCTGATCACGAGGTCGTGGGTTCGATTCCCACAGAACACAAATATTTGTGTGATGAACATAAGTGTTTGTGTTCCTCTGGGTGTTTCTTATGTATTATAAGTATGTATTTACAAAAAAAAGTATATAAGAATTATATCCATTGTCTAGTACCCATATTACAAGCTCTGCTTAGTTTGGGACTAGATGCTGCTGTGTAAAATGTCCTAAAATATTGATTACTATAATATATTCTGTGATTATAATAAAGGTTAATTCATTCTAAAATCGTTAAGTAATATTTTGCATTCAAAAGTACGCATTATTATTAGTCCAATGCCGATAGATCGGAATTATTTGGAAGATAGCCCTAGGTCTGGTATAATATTATTTTCTTCTTTCAGTGTTGCCAACCCCTACAGTTCAAAATGTATTTATTCGAGTGTTATCCCCTCAGACAGTGATGTCAACTTAGCTACTTTATAGCTAGATCTAGCTATTTTTTAACCCCGTCAGCTACAACTTCAAAAAAATTGTAGCTAAAAGATTTGATATTGAAATTAGTTTCATATTTCTATTTTTTTTTTACTTTAGCTACTTTGCAGGGTAAAATCTGGTGATCTGGCAACTTTTGCAAAAGATCTAGCTACAAAGGTGATGGTGCAGTTGGCAGCACTGCCCTCAGAAACCCAATAACGTTTTCATTTTCCATCACTTTACTAGGGTTAGTAAACCACAGAATACATTGTAATATATTGAAAGAGTAAACTAAAGACGTGGCTAAAAGGTCATAAAACTAGTAGTTTTTAAACTTCGCGAATTTCAGTCATATTGAACTATATTTACGGGACTTTTCGCGCACAATTAAATCAAAACAAAACAAACATTTTGACTAACCTCGAAGTTCCAGTTGCATTGGCCGAGGTCACGAGCAGACTTCGAAATGTGACTGAGTCAAAATGTTTGTTTTGTTTTGATTAATTGTGCCCAAAAAGTCCAGTAAATATAGTTCAATAGTCATAAAACTACTTGAAAAAAAACCGCCCAAGAGCATGTCGGGCCATGCTCAGTATTATAGGGTTCCATAAGTAGGTCTAATATATCTATACAAACGAATCAAATCGAATATTAATCGAAGCTAAATTTAAGAAGTGTGTCATATCAATATAACACAAAGTTTCTTTTTGTGATTTTTTTAAATAGAAAGTAACTAAAGGAGCATTATTTGCTAAGATCATTTTTCTCTAAGGTCAATGACCTATGAACTAGGACGTCTTTATATTTTTCAGTTTTCTCAATATAACTCGAAAATTTATACTCACATTATAGTTGGTTACTCGAAATAATTTTAAAAGAGATTTTTTATAAAGTTCTATCAATGTGGAAGACTAAGTTTCTACGTTGCATAGTTTAGAAATGGCAGGGTGGGGGGGACACATTGCAAGCCACTTTGGCGAACTGTATTTCGCAGATGGTATACCTGATAAAAAAGTGATGTATGAAACATTACCTTCATTTTAGTAGACCTATTCAATGATACCCCACACGAGGGGGTGCAGCGAAAAAAATATTTTCATCCCCATTTCACATGTATGGGCGCCACCCCTAAAATACGTTATCAAGATTTTTTTATTCTTCTAAAATTGAGATCTATATCTAAACCATTTTTTAACAAAATTTCATTTACTTTCGTTTTGTGATTTCGTTTATAACTGTAGAAGTTATTAAGCTGTAAAGGATTAGGACAGACGGACGGACATCACGAAACTATAAGGGTTCCTTGTAGGGCTACGAAATCCTAAAAAAACAGTGCCGAAATATCGGGAACTCACAAAAAAGGAAATACATGGTAAATATCCCGTGACATTAAATGATAGTAGTGTGACCACGTTAGTTTAAGAACTCAAAAAGTTATATTTATTTTTACCGACTTCATTTGTTATAAATATCGAAAAAAGAAAATCCGAATAAGATTATTCACTTTTTAGGGTTCCGTACCCAAAGGGTGCTAACGGGACCCTATTACTCTCGCTACGCTGTCCGTCCGTCCGTCTGTCTGTCACAGAGCTCTATCTTAGGAACGGTAATAGATAACCAGTTGAAATTTTCACAGAATATGTGTTACTATGGTGCCTATCACGACAAATACTAAAAATAAAAAAAACCGGCCAAGAGCATGTCGGGCCATGCTCAGTATTATAGGGTTCCTTAAGTAGGTGTTACAAACAAATCAAATCGAATATTAATCACGGCTATTTTAGTTTTTGCAATAGACGGCAGCATTGGCGACTCAGAGAGTGATGTCAGTAGCCGCTAGATGGCGCTATACAGTGCCAAATGTAATAGACGGCACTTGACGGCAGCATTGGCGACCCAGAGAGTGTTGTTTGACGCCGCTAGATGGCGCCAAATTTAAGAAGTGTGCCGTCAACATAACACAAAGTTACTTTTTGTGATTTTTTCAAATAGAAAGTAGCTAAAGGAGCATTATTTGCTATGATCATTTTTCTCTAAGGTCAATGACCTTTGAACTAGGACGTTTTAAGTATTTTTCAGTTTTCTCTCTATAACTCAAAAATTTATAATCACAATATGCTCGAAATAATTTTAAAAGAGAGTTTTTACAAAGGTTTATCAATGTGGAAGATTATAAGTTTCTACGTTGCATAGTTTAGAAATGGCAGGGGGGGGGACACATTGCAAGCCACTTTGGCAAGCTATATTTCGCAGATGGTACATCTGATAAAAAAGTAATGTATGAAACATTACCTTCATTTTAGTAGACCTATTCAATGATACCCCACACGAGGGGGTGCAGCGAAAAAAATTTTTTCATCCCCATTTCACATGTATGGGCGCCACCCCTAAAATACGTAATCATGATTTTTTTATTCTTTTAAAATTGAGATCTATATCTATAGTATTTTTTAACAAAATTTCATTTACTTATGTTTATAACTGTAGAAGTTATTAAGCTGTAAAGGATTAGGACAGACGGACAGACGGACAGACGGATAGACGGACAGACGGACGGACATGACGAAACTATAAGGGTTCCTTGTAGGACTACGGAACCCTAAAAAAGGCTTAAACCAAAGGGGGTCCCCATACAAGAAACCTTGAAAAACATGCATATTTTTCAACGCCTTTGTTCCTGTTCTATCTTCAAAACGGTAATACACTATAATCACATATAGATATAGAGCACTATAATCATAGTGCATAATATCACAAATAATTATATTGTAGTTAAGCAACAAATACTAAAAATAGGGCAAACATAGACATATGTGGTGGTACCTACCTACGTAAGAAAGAAATGCAAAAAATTATATTTCGCGCACGATCTTTGAAGTCTTTTGCAAAACTTTCGTAAATTAATTCAGTTTCTATGGGGTATCATGTCGATGGGTTTTACGGGACCCTTACTGTGTGAGTCCGACTCACACTTGGCCGTTTTTTTACTATTAACCGAACAAAACGCGGTATCGTTGTTGTATACATGATGAGCTACTTTACACATCAATAATTTTGCATTTAGAGAGAAGAGTTTAGAGTCCTATAATAATTTCTTAGGTTAGTTTAGAATCCTTAGACCAACAGAAAAAAGGTAGACAGAGTACCGCGCTGTCACAAGGAAGCAGGGTAAAGGAAGCTTGAATATAAAAATATGAAGGAAATTTGAAATAGGAAGCTGATCGCGTTCCAGTGCGACGCGAGAAACCGAACGCGCTAGACGTCACATTGACAGTATTGTTTATGGTCTTAATATGCCTTCCTGTGTTGTGAAAACGTGTAAAAATAACTCGCCGACACAAAAAAAGCCTTGCGGGATTACATTTCACAAAGACGTACTTGATTTTATGTAATTTTAAATTATAAATACAATAAAATTTCGTAATGTACTGTTGGAACACAAAACCTGACGTATTTTTATCGGTGTGACCAGCGAATCGATATCAAAAATACCCCCAAAATACGGGTGACTTTGGGTCTGATGGTGTTATTAGGATTAGTAACTTTCTTAATTTGGCCATCGCTTTGATGTTTTTATTTATTTTGAACCTTTCATATAGTAGTTAATTTAATTACGATGTGTTATTTCAATGGCTTAAAACTTCAGACACCCCAACTTATTGTAATAAATTGGTATGGCAAGTAATTATTTATTTTCATAAATTATTGTAGAATTTACAACGTATTATTGAAATCACTGAGAACCTCTTAAGGGGTCATTGTACTCATCAGTATGAACAACTTTAACTATGGGACCATCCCCGAAATCGTGATGAAAATCATCTGTTACCTACATTTGTGTTCACATGAATCGACAAAATGTAGGGATCAGCTGATTTTTTTTTCGCGATTTATGGTTTGGTCCCGTAG
Source organism: Asteroscopus sphinx (assembly GCA_949699075.1). Taxonomy (NCBI): domain Eukaryota; kingdom Metazoa; phylum Arthropoda; class Insecta; order Lepidoptera; family Noctuidae; genus Asteroscopus; species Asteroscopus sphinx. The sequence continues at coordinate 14,663,815 of OX453021.1, forward strand.
TAAAAGTTGTTCATACTGATGAGTACAATGACCCCTTAAGAGGTTTTCAGTTATTTCAATAACACGTTGTAGTGGTGATTTTTGTTGTCATACTTATTCTAATCGACGCGTCCTACTCTGTCCGCCCGCGCCGCACACCTCCGCGGCCATTTTCAAAGGATAATAATATCACTATTATATGATACACGTGATCACGTGTATCACGTATGTATAATTTCTCCGGCATAAACCAGAAAACAAATTGAATAAGGTCTGTTAATGAAAAGTACCTAAAGATAAGATTCCATCATACTTTATATCTAAATTATATGGATGGTATACCCAGAAGTCTGTAAGAAAAGACAGTACTACCGGAAATTAACACAACACAAAGGTTTTTAGTATTATTCTCTTTTATTAAACGTATCATTAGAAAAATATGTTTTATTTACATTGCTAGATTTTGTCCTTAAAATATAATATTTAATTTGTGAAAATGGGGTAAATTTGTTTTCGGTGGCAACATTTTTTACTAAGCACACAGATGCATGGCAACTGCGTGAGACACAAGTTTGTAAAGCATGCATCACATCTTTGAACGCGTTGGTAACACATGCGCCGTCTACCTTTTTTCTGTTGGTCTAAGTTAGAATCCAACTCCATAATTTTTCAAATGCTCACTGAAAATTTGCTTGAGGATTGGCTTTGTTTTAAATTGTTTGACAGACTTATATCGATAAAGAGATTTGTTGTTGTACCAAGATACCTATAATCTTAGAATAATGAGACTTGGAACCGCAGTAGGTAGTTGCACGCGGAGTAAAGCAAATTCATGTTGGCAATAAAGGCTACATTCAGTAGGTACTGTTTACGCGTGCTTACATGTGTGTCGCCGATTATTTTACGTGCTGCTTGCGGGCTCGCATCGATTGTTTTTGTGCTTCAATTTTGAGCGAAACTTTGAATAAAACTATCACTATATATCTTATTATTCAAATATATTAGCTTGGCTTACTACAGTACCTATATGTAGGTACAGTAAGCTGCCCCCCTAGCCAAGTTGACAATCTACAATCGTCAACGCTATAGAAAACAATCAAAATGTATGGGAATGACATATCTCAACAAAAATTTCATTCGTTCATTGACGATTGTAGATTGTCAACATGGCTAGGGGAGCAGTTGTTAAAACAAATAAATATCAGTATGAAAATTGTTCCTAGACTTGGAATACTAATGCTATCTGCGTTAATCTTTGTCAAGTGGAATTCAAAAATTATGTTTGAGTAGGTAACTGTAGTGGATATAGGTACAGCACTCTCGGCAAAAAACACCAACACTACAACAAGCTAGTCAAAGATGTGATTGCGAATGATCATTATACATTAAGTAAAATTGATAACGAAGACAGTGATATAGACAACCTTTTGAAAGTAGACATTGCCAGTAAAACTAGAAATGTAGACTACATCATCGAAGCTATGAAATCCAAAGACATGCTGTATGCGACGAGAGCTATGAAAAAATCGACGTGGCTGATCACCGACCAGCAGTACGCAAACATCATCAACCCAGAGTATCTACACTCACAACTATTTCCTAACATGAACACCAAATCAGTTAACAAATTGATGCTTCATATACGACTCAATCTGAAAGATGAAAGTCGAGTCGAAGCTTTCTACGAATACCTTAAAGAAGCAGACAAGTCTTGCAAATGGTTACAAAATTGCTCCATTCTTTTTATAAAAAATGTTATAAAAAACGAACGTTGTATACCACTGTCTCTTTTCAAACGTTTATGCAGAAGATCTACTATTTTTCTTAAATATAATAAAAGGGTGGAAAGAAAAAGCAAAGATGACGTAGCAAAAGAAATATTATTTTTGATAAAGTCGCAGACTGCAGGGGTTTTGAACGTATTCGAAGAAGAGCAGATATACTGTTACATTCCTACAATGGGAAAAAAGAAGTCGGAGATCCTGATGATAACATGCCCGCAAAGAATTTTAGACAACTTTGCAAAATACGCCCATCACATAGACTTGGCTGTGGTAGCCAAACATTTAAAACAAATCAGAAGAAACTGAATCAAGAACAGAAGGGCAAATTTTTTACTTATATTTTAAATTCTGCTTCAACAAAACTACAAAATCAAAACACTACAAAACAATCCGATTACAAGGAGACTATTGAACAATTGAAGAATGCCCTGACTTTATTAATAGATTGGGACAAAGATATTATTAATTATCCCTTCATACTTAACCAAATCCGAGAAGTAAGTAAATTTAAAAAAGAAGACAACTCGTGGGCTATAGACTTGTCGGGTTTGTACAACATGAAGAAGTCTTGGCGGAAGCACATGTTTGAGGAGTCCTTGACATTGTGTCTGAGCGAAGAGGTGTGCCTCAACGCGCTGAAACACAAGCCGCAACTACTGATGTACTACGATAAGAAGATAGAGATGCTACGAAATAACGATGCTGTCTCACTGCGAAGACTGCTTGCCAAGATACGTGTCTACTGGCCGCAGCTCACGCAGCACTGGACCGATGCATACTTACAAAATTTAAACAATCCCACCGGACAAAAAGCCCTCATGAGAGGTCTCTTTATGCTCCTTCCACAAAAACTAATTATAGACATGGTAAAGAAATATGCACCTGAAGATATAAAACTGAATTGGGGTGAGACTGATCAGGCCGAATTCAGCATACGGAAAAATATTGCAAAGAACTTGCATGTGGCTAGGCCACTCATTCCTTTAGATACGGTTTTGTGGTATGCCAAAGGAGACTACTTACAATATACAGTGCCATCACTTAATGCAGTTATGCATAACTAAGTAAAGCTGAATGTAGTGAGCATTTGCCGAAGTTATTAGAAGCCCCAGTGTCTTTACAAAAATTCGGACTTCATCTTGCGTTTTATAAATTTTTTGTTTTTTTTTTAAATCTTTATTTTATAAAAAGGCTTTAATCGCTGAGCGATTATGCCAGCCTCATAGGTGTACAATTTTGTTATCTTAATTTGATTAATTTAACAATCAAGTAGTATAACTTAATAGCTACTTTGGACGTAGGATTTGACAAAATAATATTGCAAATGCCAACGTCCCTTAACCTAACTCCAGCCTTTAATTCCCAAGCTCTGCGTTCTGCCCCGATCCGGGCACACTCCACTAAAGCGTGGTACGTGTCCTCCCTCACATTGCAAATCAGACAGTTTGGGGTATCAACAACCTTCATAAGATGTCCGAACGCATTTAATGGAATGTGCCTGGATCGCAATCGCATGCTTGTTACCAGCAGTTGTCTGTTCATCCGCACTTCTGTGAACCAAGGAATCTTTGGAGGTTCAGACTGAATAGTCCTGTACCATATACCCTTCTCCTTAGATCTCTCATCGAAATATTCTCTCCATATTTTCGAGCACATTATTTTGATATCCCTTAATAGATCTGTAAAGAAGGGTAAATGGCTTACATATATTCCTTCATAGATTCCTGTTTTTGCCAACTCATCAACTTTTTCGTTTCCTATCAGACTTACATGTGATGGGATCCATTGGAATTTAACAATTTTACCCTTTTCTCTCAATCTCAAATATATCTCTAAAATGCCATAAGCTACGGGCAGACCTCGTATGCCCGAGGTGCACCGAGCTAGATGTTGTAAGGCGCTTTTGGAATCACAAAGTATTACATATTTTGTATATTCACACGACATTATGTACGATAGACATTCCGAAATCGCATATAATTCTGCGGCCATTATAGATATTTTGCAGTTCAGCTGGAAACTGGCTGTCGTGTTAGATTGAGGATCAAAGAAAGCTGCTCCAGTCCCATTATCATCCTTGGATCCATCGCTGTAAATCTGATAGAATCCATCATAATGTTGTGATAAAGTTTCAACAGATTTCTTTAGAAGTGTTAGAGAGGTATGCGATCTTTTAGGTCCTATCATGTCATTAATTATTAGGTTAATATGCGGCTTGATATCAATATTTGTCATCCATGTTGACAGTGAGTACATCTCTAATTTTTTAGAGAGATGTACAGCATGATGAGATAGCTCACGGTATACAATTGTTAACAACGGTTTTTTCTTATTGGTCCAATATGATGACTGCTCGCACAGAGATGTTAATTTTGATATAATTGAGATAGACTCACAGTCAACAATAGATTTAAATAGATTTAATTTAAATCTCATAAACATAAAATAATATTTTTGAAAGTCTGGAACACTACTAAGAATTCTACAATTCGGTCCATTCTTTTTACGCACACAATCGCTCTGATATGTAAGGTAAAAAATTCAACTGTTGAAAAAGAGCTATGGCAATTATTGAGTATGTTTATAGATAATTTATCTCCAGGTGAAAGTAAAGAAATATACAAAAAATTGAGTGAAATAAAAAATATTCCCCTTAGTATACAAGGAGAGTTTTTCATGAAGAGTTACGCGTTTTTAACTTCACTGCCTGAAAAAACGAATTGCAAAAAATATGTGAAGAATTTATTAGAATATGCACCAAACATGGAATGGAATTACTCGACGAAAATTTTGCTATGGACAAAATACTTTCATCACCAGAAATAAAATTTTGTTCTTATAGAAGCAAATATATGGAGTTATTTGCATCTTATATATTGTGTGGTAAAACTCAGGAAGATCAGCTGCAAAAATTCAGAAAAATAGTAGCTCCAGCAATGGAACAAGCTATACAATCATGGGACATCATCCGTGACCGAGAATGTTACGTTAAAGACAACTTCAACATTTTTTTACGAACCTTGGTTTGGAATTTCAGAAAATATGTATCTTTGAATACAATAATTATTCCCTCCAAATTGTTTATATAAATAAAAAATAGAATGGAAGAAATAAAACCACTGAAAGATAATTATTTACTGTACACAAGATGGAAACTTATCACAGAATATGTTAAATTATTGGACGACAATAAATCATTAGTCAGTGCATTTGAGTCGAGAACGTTTTCATATTCAGATATCGGATGTAATTGGATGAGTGACGAAATTGAAGCTGTATGGAAAGACATCAATTTAAAAGTATCACCTACTCTTGGTCTAATAATTGTAAAGTTTCTAAAAGAAGACACTGAGCAATATTTTCCTACAATATGTTGGTTATTTTACGAGGCTTTTGATAAAATGTTCCAAGAATTATCATTCCATCCTTCTGCGTTTATACTAGAAACCTTAAAACACATGCTAGATGATCATGATTTTATTCCAATATATTTGGTAGCTAGTAACGCGATTCCTAAATATGTTGATGATGAACTTAAAAGCATACGATCAGAAATACGTAAAAAAATTACTTCGCATCCATCTAAAGAGGTGCAGATGCATTACTATTATGCTTTTCGGGATATTACGGAAGATTTGATAATGATTTTAATCCGGAAAATAAGTCATAATATTATGGTGAAGAAGTGAAGATTAGGAACATTATCTTTGAACGATTGTGTTTTAACATATTCCTTTTATAGTTTTATGTATTTTTCATATTTTGTATGGCGAAACGAGCTAAAAGCCAACCTGCATGATAAGCGGTTACATTTGCCCAAAATCAACTGCAGGCTTCAATACCACCAAGATTGTTGCCTTAATGGTACTGATATAAAACAACAGGCGAAATGAGAATCCGACCATTTGCGAATCCGACCAAGTGCGAACAAATGCAAGTCATTAATGTCACCAATAAACGATGATAAGAAACATCTTCTGTCAGGAGAAAGAGATTTAAGGCATTTAGATTCGTTTGGAACTATATTTTGAACGTTTTTAATTACGAGAACTGTCATTCGGTTATATCGCCCGACGCTGTCGGGCGACGCTCGGTACATTCTTTGGGCGATTGTTTGTATGATCGCTCTGAGTAACTGAACGACCAAAGTACGTTCTGTGCGTCGTCGGGCGATATTTCTGAACGTAGCCAAGGGATTTGACCCACCGCCGACGATGAACGAGAAGCGAGTAGAGCTAGAAACTAGAAACGAGATAGCGAGAAGCGAGTGTATAGTTCCGATAGTTTTGTCGCTGGGCTATAGCAAGTGTACGAGTACGACGGGTGATTAGATACTCGCACTACTCTCTCGGGTGGCACGGAGTCTCTCGGCGAGAATTCTGACCGCCAAGCGAGCATCGCCCAGCGAGTATTATCTTTGATAGGTCTTGTCGCTGCGACAAACTAGTGGAGAAAGAGTTTGCGCCGGCAGTGTGAACAGTACGCGATCACCTATTAATGTAGGTGTCTCTTTTATTCACACGGGATCTACATCTATTATACATTTCTTGAGCGAGGAAATAGTCTATAGTTCTTCGCTTCCTCGTTGACGGTGAAGGAAGTGCTTTAATCTTCAAAACGGTCCACCACATTGCTCCAGCAATATCTCAATCAATAAGTTTAAAATATTTTATAGAAAGATGTAGGTTACCTTTACTATGCATGAGAAATTCTCTGAGGGGAACATAACCATCAACTCAGCCTATCGCAGTCCACTGCTGGACATTGGCCTCTCCCAAGTTGCGCCACATCACTCGGTCCTCTACCTTCCGCATCCAGTCCCACCTAGACACGTTCTTCAGGTCGACGGGCCTAATTCTATAATGATGTATTCATAATGAACGTAACGACATGAATATTTCATTTGCAGCTCATCAAAATGCCGTTGACGCTAGTAGGCGACACTCTCGGCAAAAAACACCAACACTACAACAAGCTAGTCGAAGATGCGATTGCTAATAATCATTATGAATTAAGTAAAATTGATAGCAAAGACAGTGATATAGACAACCTTCTGAAAGTAGATATCGCCAGTAAAACTAGAAATGTAGACTACATCATCGAAACAATGAAATCTAATGACATGCTGTATGCGTCGAGAGCTATCAAAAAATGCACGTGGCTGATCACCGACCAGCAGTACGCAAATATCTTCAACCCAGAGTATCTACACTCACAACTATTTCCAAACATGAACACCAAAACTGTTAACAAATTGATGCTTCACATACGACTCAATCTGAAAGATGAATGCCGAGTTGAAGCTTTCTACGAATACCTTAAAGGAACACACGAGTCTCACAAATGGTTACAAAATTGCTCCATTCCTTTTATAGAAAATGTAATAAAAAACGAAAGGCGTTTACCACTATCTCTTTTTAAACGTTTATGCAGAAGATCTATTATTTTTCTTAAATATTATAAAAGGGTGGAAGAAAAAAGCAAAGATGACGTAGCAATAGAAATATTATTTTTGATAAAGTCACATACTGCAGAGGTTTTGAATGTATACGAAGATGAGGAGACGTACTACCTTCCTGTAATAAGAAAAAAGAAGACAGAGATCCTAATGAAAACATGTCCGCAAAGAATTTTAGACAACTTTGCAAAATATGCCTGTAACATAGACTTGGCAGTGGTAGCCAAATATTTGAAAAAGGAAGAAATAAAAACTTTTCTTTACAAACACATCAAAGATGAGAAATTGGAAAAATTTCTTAGCAATTATAACGATTTGAGGCATTTCGTTAAAAACATGCCAAAAGAAGAAAGGTTTGAATTTATTAAGAATAATTTTATTAATCAAACTAAAACGTCCTCACGTAATGAGGTAGAAATGTTCTGTTCAGTAAAAGAAGAAAGTTATATGCACTGCACTACAGAATCGTATCATTGGTATGAGTACGCCCCATTTGTCGTCGCATTCCCCGAATTGAAAAAGCTGATACGCGCAGAGAGCTTACCTACTACACGATGTGCCATGCTATCAACGGTGATCAAATGTGCAAGACAAAATCCAGAATATATTAAAACTTTGCTAAAGTTCTATTATCAAAAACACATTAATGAAGCGTTCAAATTCAAGATTCAGTTCGTTAATAACCTGCTTACACAAACATTGACCCACGAGTTCGACAGTGAGACTTGGAATGTCTTGGATCAGTTATTCCACAGCATGGAAGTATACACAGAGTCTGAAAATAAAGTACAAATGTGTCTCAAATCTATTATTTTATATAAAGTTTTCCATGATGATAAGGTACCAGATATCGTGGAAAAAAAGATAGCATTTGATACATTTAAAACGAATCAGAAAAAACTTAATCAAGAACAGAAGGATAAAATTTTTAGTTATCTCTTAAATTCTGCTTCGACAAAACTACAAAAACAAAACACTAGGAAAGAATCCGATTACATAGAGACTATTAAACAATTGAAGAATGCCCTGACTTTATTAATAGATTGGGAAAAAGATATTATTAATTACCCTTTCATACTCAACCAAATCCGGGAACTAAGTAAAATTAGAAAAGAAGAGAACTCATGGGCAATAGACTTGTCGGGTTTGTACAACATGAAGAAGTCTTGGCGGAAGCACATGTTTGAAGAGTCCTTGACATTGTGTCTGAGCGAAGAGGTGTGCCTGAATGCGCTGAAACACAAGCCGCAACTACTGATGTACTACGATAAGGAGATAGAGATACTGCGAACTAACGATGCTGTCTCACTGCGAAGACTGCTCGCCAAGATACGTATCTACTGGCCGCAGCTCACGCAGCACTGGACCGACGCATACTTACAAAATCTAAACAATCCGACCGGACAAAAATCCCTCATGAGAGGTCTCTTTATGCTCCTTCCCCAAAGACAGATTATAGACATGGCAAAGAAATATGAGCCTAAAGATGTAAAGGTGAATTGGGGTGAGACTGATCAGGCCAAAATCAGCATACGGATAAATATTGCAAAGAACTTGCATGTGGCTAGGCCACTCATTCCTTTAGATACGGTTTTGTGGTACGCTAAAGGAGACTACTTACAATATGCAGTGCCATCACTTAAAGCAGTTTTACACAACATGAGTAAAGCTGAAAGTCGTGAACATTTCCCGAAGTTATTGGAAGCTCCAGTATCTTTACAAAAATTTGGACTTCATTTTGCATTTGTTAAATTTAAATCTGATGAACTAAAAACAATATTTTCAAAAGTCTGGTACACTACCAATAATTCTACAATTCGGTCCATTCTTTTTACGCACACAATCGCCCTCATATGTAAGGTAAAAAACCCTACTGTTGAAAAAGAGCTATGGGATTTATTAAGTATGTTTATAGATAATTTATCTCCAGATGAAAGTAAAGAAATATATAAAAAACTGACTGAAGTAAAAAACGTTCCCCTTAGTTTACAAAAAGAGTTTTTCATGAAGAGTTACCTGTTTTTAACTTCACTGCCTGAAAAAAGGATTTGCAAAAAGTATGTGAAGGATTTATTACAACATGCACCAAACATAATGGAATCACTCGACGAAAATTTTGTTGTTAACAAAATACTATCATCAGCAGAAACAAAATTTTGTTCATATAGAAGCGAATATATCGAGTTATTTGCATGTTACATATTGTGTGGTAAAACTGAGGAAGATCAGCTTCGAAAATTCAGAAAGGTAGTAGTTCCAGCAATGGAACAAGTTATCCAATCATGGGACAGCGGCTGTGAAAGAAAATATTACGTTAAAAACAACTTCAACTATTTTTTACGAACTTTGGTTTGGAATTTCAGAAAATATGTATCTTTGAATAAAATAATTATTCCCTCCAAATTGTTTACAGAGATAAAAATAAGAATGGAAGAACTAAAGCCATTGAACAAAAATTATGTATTGTACACAACATGGAAACTTATTACAGAGTATGTTAAATTATTGGACGAAAACAAATCATTAGTCAGTGCATTTGAGTTGAGAAAGTTTTCAGATTCAGATATCAGATGTAATTGGATGAGTGATGAAGTTGAAGCTGTATGGAAAAACATTAATATGAAAGTATCACTTACTCTTGGTCCAATAATTGCAAAGTGTCTAAAAGAAGACACTGAGCAATATTTTCCTACAATATGTTGGCTTTTTTACGACGCTTTTGATAAAATGTTCCAAGAATTATCATTATATCATGATGCGTTTAAACTAGAAACCCTAAAACACATGCTAGATGATCATGATTTTATTCCTGTTTATTTGGTAGTTAGTAACGCGATTCCTACATATGTTGATGATGAACTTAAAAGCATACGATCAGAAATACGTAAAAAAATTACTTCACATCCATCTAAAGAGGTGCAGATGCATTACCATCATGCTTTTCGTGATATTGCGGAAGATGAAGCATTTGATAATGAATTTAATCCGGAAGAAAAGTCATAATAATTTGATGGTGAAGATTAGGAACATTATCTATGAACGATTGTGTTTTAAAATATTTATGCCCTTTTATAGTTTTTTGTATTTTGTATTGGTACGGCGAAACGAGCTAAAATCCTACCTGCCATGATAAGCGTGCCATGTGCAAATGACATTTGCCCAAAAACAACTGCAGGCTGCAATACCACCTAGACTAATGCCTAAATGCTACTGCAAGTCGCGTTTGCCAAATAGAGACATTGAAGATGGAAAGTCTCATGCGATTGTAATTTCATCGGCACCCTGTATCCTTTGCATCGGACGTAAAACAGCGATGCGCCTTACTGTTTGTCGTCAAAAATAGATACGTAGGTACATATATGTCCGCGCGTGGCTCAAGGTTTCATCAGGATTCATCACGAAATAAATTTCTCATTACTCCAAATTATGTATTTTCCGATTATTACATGAACTGACCAGAAGAAGAAGTTTTACAACAAGAATGACAGCCCGCGCAAAGCACAGTGTCTCCATCTTTATATTACTACAATCAAATAGACCCAACGGAGTCACTAAATACATTTTAATTTATAAATGAACACTAAAATAATTAACCAGTCGTCGTGATAAAACTAATATTAATTTAGATAATCTCTAAACATTATATAAACCAACAAATCATGCCAGATATTAAAATATGAAACAATATAAAGCGGAATTATCAGAACCACAAAATTAAATTAACAACATTTAAATTAATCATTTCATTAATCTAATTAGAATATTCGAATTATAATTATCATAATATTAACATTAGTTACAACATTAATTTAATTAATACGGATCATCAAATATTAAGAGCGTATGCTCGGTCCGTGGGCTGTTTTGCTCAAAAACGTAATTTTTCAAATCTGATTATTCATCAACCACTTATCCTACGAACATATCAATTACTAATAATTTTAGGAAATGTTATTGTCTAAATAGAAGATAGTTTATTTTGTTCGATTATTAGAGTATTTGTGAAATCTATCAAGATAACTGAACAGAGGTTTTCTTAATTTCACTTTCAGAGTCAATTTCGAAGCTTCAAATATCTGAAACCACTGACAGACCTAAGAAACGAAATTTTTTAACCAACTGGGAAGATTCTTGTAAAAAAAATTACTAGAAAGGATTTTTCATTTTAGGCTGAATACATAAGAAATAAAAATCCAAAAAATGTGAAATTATTCAGAAATTATAGTCGATACAATTATTATTTTCACCACTATATCTTACATAATTTAATATAACAATAAATTACTATAATAGAAGAACATATTCTTTAAAAACTTACACTTGAAAATTTCAACTAAATTAGCTCTATATTTTTTTTATAAATATTTTAAAACTACTATAATACTTCGCGTTCGAATAGATTCAAATCACTTCGCCGCGAGCCCTTCCAGAGAGTGGTCACGTCGCTCGGCGCTCCGTCGGGGGTTGACGACCTTTGCCGTGCGTTTATACACGGATACTGCAAGTTTTTAGGGCGATCGTCAAATCTTAGTACTTTGGTAAATAAAATATTTTATTTTTGATGACCGACAAAATTTTAAAGTATTATCATAAGTACTTGGTAAGTATTTTTTTATGACTGACATTGTTTTATAGTGACAAAAAATTATGTTTTAGACGGTATGGGAAATAAAACAAAGGCGTATTTTGGAAAGAGAAAACGCAAAAAATCTGAAAATTTGGCTAAGGCAAGGGCTAAAAGGTATATTTATGTTACACTAGCTTCCACCCGCAGCTTCGCCCGTGAGAAATTCGGTATGTTACAAGTGTTCTAGAGTGTGCAATCGATTCAAGTTTGGAACTTAATGTTTTAGGGTTTTGGATTAAAAAATTAGGGGTTAGGGTGGTTTATTATTCTTATGTACTAGGTCTAGGTACTTAAACGTGTCTATGTTTGAAAGTTAGAAATATATTAGATAAGAGTGTAAGGCTGTTGTAGGGTTTCCTAAAACTAAGTTCTAAAACATTTAGAACTCGCGCCGATTTTACGCCGATACGCAAATCAGCGGCGGCGTCGTCTAAAAACCGTCGGCGGCGGCGGCGCACTGTGGGATTATTGTAGGTTGGCACCTCTACTATACGAATCTGTAAATGACTCTTTGAGGTATTGTAAGGTTTTAGCGTAAAATGCCAATTATCACTTTATCTCCTAGTGTCCATATTTTTTTTTTCATAAAAATGTTTTTTTAAAGCCTAATCGAAGATTTTCGAAGCAGCAGAGTACAGTTATTGAAGTTCGGCACAAATACTATGCAAATATACACACGAAACTTTGTGGTAACGTAAGGTTTTGGCGTAACACGCTTTTCTCTACATACATAAAAAAACTTTAAATTACTAGATCTCTGAAAAAACTTGTAAAACGACACATTTTGGAAGCATTAAAGTTATTATTTATTGTAGTTTGGCCTTCTACTATACGGATCTATAAATTACTCTTTGAGGTATTGTGAGTTTTTGGCGTAAAAATGTTAATTAACACTTTATCTCCTACTGTCGATAAATTTTTCTTCATAAAAATGATTTTTAAAAGCATAATCAAAGATTTTGGAAGCAACAGATATTATACAGATAGTATACATTTATTGTAGTTCGGCACAAACACTATTTGCATATATACACGAAACTTATATGTAACGTAAGGTTTTGGCGTAAAACATCTTTCTCTCCATACATAAAAAAATTCAAATGACTGTATCTCTAAAAATACTTGTAAAACCATATTGAACATTTTTGAAGCATTACAGTATGTATTTATTATAGTTTGGCATCTATAATATATGAATCTATAAATAAATCTTTGAGGTATTGTGCGGTTTTAGCGTAAAACTCCAATGTTAATTTTATCTTTAACTGACGATTTTTTAAAAATAAAAATTATTTTTAAAACAAATCGAAGATTTTTGAAGCAACAGAGTATGTATTTAGTGTAGTGTGGCACTAGCACTATATGGATCTATACACGAAACTTTAAGGTAATGTAAGGTTTTAATTTTCTCTCCATACAAAAAAAACTTCAAATCGCTATCTATATCTTTGAAAATACTTGTTAAATGAAAACACTGAGGCAGGATTTTATATTTGCATTGATAAGTAGAATCCGAATCCGTTATAATATTTACAAAAAAACATATTAAATTTTTCAATTTTCATTCATAAAAAAATATATCATAAATTAGATCCTAAAAAAATAAAAGTATCAAAATTATTCGTGCTAACGGTTCAGCACTCACGCACACAGAGGAACCATTGTATCGTGCCGTAGTGAGTGTGCCATTCGATAGATCGTGCAGATTTTGACTTGCGCTAAATCGAACATACGCTCTTAAACTTTGCTAAACAAAAAGATATCTTCTTTGATCTTTGATGATCTTTGCAAAGTACAACAAATACAACTTTGATGATCTTTTCAAAGTATAACAAATACAACAGAAATCAGTATGATTTACAGAATTTCATGATTAATAAATTACATAGCAAATTCTAGAATTAAAGGATATTTATTTCAAAAGTCACAAAGACAGCGGAATGTTTTCTTCACGCGCTGTTATTTCGTCGCCATTCAGTCACGCGCACGATCCGTCCGCCCCGTCCAAGTTCGGTCGACGCTGACCGACGCTCCGCCTCAGTTCCGTCCCGCCCGCTGTATACCCTTGTGCACCCAATAGATTTCCTATTGTGTCCTCTTTACACCACTTAAAAAGTATAAAAAATCTGTATGAATAACAATTAAACGTTTACATGGTAAAAACTAATAATAATAAAATCGGAACTAACGAAATTGAATACTCCGTTGGCTCGGCGACCCAAAATGTCTCTAAATCGAGAGAACGTCACTTGCTTCGATATTTGTTAGTACCTCGCCAATCACTGGCTTAAATCTCCAAAAGATTATCAAAAGCCGCATTGCCCCAGCAATAACTGAATCAATAAGTTTAGATATTTTTTAGAAAGGGCTAGGTTAACTTTACATTTAAAATTCTCTGACCGGAATGTAACCAAAGTGGCCTAATTCATAATAAACATAACAACATAAATATTTCATTTGCAGCTCAAAAAATGCCGAAGACGCTAGAAGGCGACACTCTCGGCAAAAAACACCAACACTATAACAAGCTAGTCGAACATGCGAATGCAAATAATCATAAATTAAGTAAAATTGATAGCGAAGACAGTGACATAGACAACCTTCTGAAAGTAGACATCGCTAGTAAAACTAGAAATGTAGACTATATCATCGAAGCAATGAAATGTAAAGACATGCTGTATGCTTCTAGAGCTATCAAGAAATCCACGTGGCTGATCACCGACCAACAGTACGCAAACATCATCAACCCAGAGTATCTACACTCACAACTATTTCCAAACATGAACACCAAATCTGTTAAGAAATTGACGCTTCACATACGGCTCAATCTGAAAGATGAAAGTCGAGTTGAAGCTTTCTACGAATATCGTAAAGAAACAGACGAGTCTTACAAATGGTTACAAAATTGCTCCATTCCTTTTATAGAAAATGTAATAAAAAACGAACGGCGTTTACCACTATCTCTTTTTAAACGTTTATGCAGAAGATCTACTATTTTTCTTAAATATTATAAAAGGGTGGAAGAAATAAAACCGACTTCAAAAACGTTAACTAAAAAGTAAAAAATAATCATTGTATGTATTTTAAAATCTTAACATAAACCATAATTTTGAAGGCGGCGCGTGATTTTCATGTACGTCCACATAAACTGTTTTTTTATTTATTTACTATAGATATGCGCTCGACTGTACATTATATTTACATGACGCAAAGGGTCAATCACGCGCCGCCTTCAAAATTATGGTTTATGTTAAGATTTTAAAATACATACAATGATTATTTTTTACTTTTTAGTTAACGTTTTTGAAGTCGGTTTTATTTTTTGTTAAAAAGTTTTTATTTCATACTTTTTAGTTGAGGGTTGATTCATAAATGTTTATATAACCAATTTGAGAATATATTTTTATTAACCTTTGCTATCCCACTGCTGGGCAAAGGTCTCGCTCATGTTCTTCCAAACGTCCAATCACTATCGTGTAAAAAAAACACGCATATCGGCCAAGAATTCTCAGAATGAGGAACCAATGAGCAGATCATCTAGATACGTAAAGCTAAAATAAACTGATTTATTGAAGCTGGTTAAAAAATTACTTAACCTAAGTCAATAAAATTTATATGGGACCACCGCGCGGACTTTCTCTACCAAATAAAAAAACAACCACGTAAATCGGCCCACAAATCTCGGAGTAATCGGTGTACATACATGAAAAAAAAAAAAAAAAAAAAAAAAAAAAACCCGCGGAATACATAACCTCCTCCTTTTTTTGAAGTCGGTTAAAAAGCAAAGATGACGTAGTAATAGAAATATTATTTTTGATAAAGTCGCATACTGCAGAGGTTTTGGACATATACGAAGATGACGAGACATACTACCTTCCTGTAATAAGAAAAAAGAAGACAGAGATCCTAATGAAAACATGTCCGCAAATAATTTTAGACAATTTTGCAAAATATGCCTGCCTATGACATAGACTTGGCTGTAGTAGCCAAACATTTAAAAAAGGAAGAAATAAAAACTTTTCTTTACAAACACATTAAAAATGACAAATTGGAAAATTATCTTAGCGATTATAACAATTTAAGGCATTTTGTTAAAAACATGCCAAAAGTAGAAAGGTTTGAATTTATTAAGAAAACTTTTATTAATAAAACAAAAACGTCCTCACGTGATGAGGTAGCAATGTTCTGTGCAGTAAAAGAAGAAAGTTCTATCCACTGTACTATAGAATCGTACTATTGGTATGAGTACGCTCCATTTGACGTCGCATTCGCTGAATTGAAAAATCTGATACGCGCAGAGAACTCGCCCTCTGTGCGATGTGCCATGCTCTCAGTGTTGATCAAATGTGCAAGACGAAATCCAGAACATATTAAAACTTTGCTAAAATTCTATTATCTAAAACACATTAATGAAGCGATCAAATTCAAGATTAGGTTCGTTAATAACCTGCTTACACAGATATTGACTCACGAGTTCGACAGTGAGACTTGGAATGTCTTGGATCAGTTATTCCACAGCATGGAAGTATATACCGACTATACCGAGTCTGAAAACGACGTACAAATGTGTGTTAAGTCTATTATCTTAATAACTATTATAAAATTGTAAACGTCTGTTTGTTTGTTTGTTTGTTCCAGTATCACGCTAAAACTACTGGACCGATTTTGATTTTTTTTTTTTTGTTTGAAAGCTGATGATCTGACTTAAAAACTGGTATGGGTTTTGAGAAAGAAAGAATGAAAGAAAACAAGAAAAAAATTAATTCGTGGGTTGCGTACTCACCCGACAGATCGAAGCTTCTATGCATTTGCACGAGCGGATAGTAATGTACGATGGAGTGGAGTGGACAGGGGATGGGACTGGGGACGGGACAGGGGACGGGACTGGGGACGGGACAGTGGACGGGATAGGGGACGGAACATGGGACGGGAAATAGACGGGACATGAGACGGGACATGGGACAGGACAGTGGGACGGCACATGGGACTGGACATAGGATGGGACATGGGACGGGACGATAGTGATATAGTGAGATAGTGGGATAGTAGGACAGTGGCAGTGGGACGGTGGGACAGTGGGGCAGCGGGGCAGTGGGGTAGCGGGGTAGCGGGGCAGTGGGGTTGTGGGGCAGCGGGACAGTGGGTCAGTGGGGCAGCCGTGCAGTGGGGAAGCGGGGCACCGGGGCAGGCTGTGGGGCAGTGGGATCGTGGGGCAGCGGGGCTGTGGGATAGTGGGGTAGCGGGTCCGTGGGGCAGTGGGGTAGCGGGGCAGTGGCGGGCAGCGTGGCAGGCAGTGGGGCAGTTGTATAGTGGGGCAGCGGGGCAGTGGGGTACCTGGGGCAGCGGGGCAGTGGGGTAGCTGGGCAGCGGGGTAGTGGGGCAGCGGGGCTGTGGGGCAGCGGGGCTGTGGAGCAGTGGGGCAGTGGGATAGTGGGGCAGCGGGGCAGTGAGGCAGCGGGACAGTGGACTGGACTGGACTGGAATGGACTGGACTGGACTGACGTGGGTTAGCAGAATTTAACGCGAGCGGAGCCGCGGGTAAAAGCTAGTTTTATATAAAGTTCTAAATGATGAAAAGGTGCCGGACATTGTGGAAAAAAAGATAGAATTTGATACATTTAAAAATATTCAAGACAAACTGAATCAAGGACAGAAGGACAAAATGTTCACTTATCTTTTTAATTGTGCTTCGATTAAAATACAAAATCGAAATGCTACAAATGAATCCGATTACAATGAGACTATTGAACAATTGAAGAACGCCGTAACTTTGTTAACAGATTGGAAAAAAGATATTATTAATTACCCATTAATACTCGACAAAATCCAGGAACTAAGTAAAATAAAGAAACAAGAAAATTACTGGGAAATAGACTTGTCGGATTTATACAACATGGAGCCGTCTTGGCGGAAGCACATGTTTGAGTAGTCTTTGATACTCTGTCTGAGCGAAGAGGTGTGTCTGAACGCGCTGAAACACAAACCGCAGTTGCTTATGCTCCACGACAAAGAATTGGAGACGCTACGAACTTAATGACGCTGTCTCACTGCAAAGACTGCTCGCCAAAATACGTGTCTACTGGCCGCAGCTCACACAGCACTGGACCGATGCATACTTACAAAATTTAAACAATCACACCGGACAAAAAGCCCTCATGAGAGGTCTCTTTATGCTCCTTCCCCAAAAACGAATTATAGACATGGCAAAGAAATATGCGCCTGAAGATATAAAAGTCAATTGGGGTGAGACTGATCAGGCCAAAATCAGCATACGGAAAAATATTTGAAAAGAACTTGCATGTGGCTAGGCCACTAATTCCCTTAGATACGGTTTTGTGTTATGCCAAAGGAGATTACTTACAATATGCAGTGCCATCACTTAATGCAGTTATGCATAACTTAAGTAAAGTAAAGCTGAAAGTCGTGAGCATTTGCCGAAGTTATTGGAAGCCCCAGTGTCTTTACAAAAATTCGGACTTCGTCTTGCGTGTGTTCAACTTAAACCTGATGAACTGAAAACAATATTTTCGAAAATCTGGAACACTACTAAGAATAATACAATTCGGTCCGTTCTTTTTACGCACATAAACGCTCTGATGTGTAAGGTAAAAAATCCAACTGTTGAAAAAGAGCTATGGGAATTATTAAGAATGTTTATAGACAATTTATCTCCAGAAGAAAGTAAAGAAATATTTAAAAAATTGAGTGAAGTAAAAAATATTCCACTTAGTATACAAGGAGAGTTTTTCATGAAGAGTTACATGTTTTTAACTTCACTGCCTGAAAAAATGGGTTGTGAAATGTATGTGGAGGATTTATTAGAACATGCACCAAACATAATGGAATTACTCGACGAAGATTTTGTTATGGATAAAATATTATCACCAGCAGAAACAAAGTTTTGTTCATATAGAAGCGAATATTTAGATTTATTTGCATCTTACATTTTGTGTGGTAAAACTCAGGAAGATCAGGTGCAAAAATTTAGAAAGATAGTAGCTCCAGCAATGGAACAAGCTATTGAATCATGGGACAGTGTCCGTGATGGACAATATTACGTTCGAGAAAACTTTAACCAATTTTTACAAATGTTGGTTTGGAAATTCAGAAAAAATGTATCTTTGAATAAAATAGTTATTCCCTCCAAATTGTTTACAGAGATAAAAATTAAAATGGAAGAACTAATGCCATTGGAAAAAAATTATGTACTGTACACAAGATGGAAACTTATCACAGAATATGTCAAGTTATTGGACGAAAATAAATCATTATTCAGTATATTTGAGTCGAGAAAGTTTTCAGAATCTGATATCGGAAGAAGATGGATGCCTAATGAAATTGTAGCTGTTTGGAAAGATATTCATTTTGAAGTATCACCTACACTTGGTCCAATCATTGTACAATGTCTAAAAGAAGACACTGAGCAATATTTTCCAACAATATGTTGGCTGTTTTACAAGGCTTTTTATGAAATGTTCGATATATTATCTTTCTATCACTATGAGTTTATACTAGACACCCTAAAATACATGCTAGATGAACATGATTTTATTCCTATTTATGTAGTAGCTGGTAACGCGATCCCTTTATATACGGAACGCGTTGATGGTAAAATTACAAGCATGCGATCTGAAATACGTAAACAAATTACTTCACATCCATCTAGAGAGGTGCAGATGCATTACGATCGTACTTTTTGGGATATTGCGGAGGATAAGGCATGTGATGACTGATGATAGAAATTAGAAACATTGTCTGTGAACGACTGTATTTTGACATACCTTATGACTTTTTATAGCTTTTTGTATAACAGCACTTCGTACTTCAATATTTAAATCTTCTACGCACTAAATGACTAAGTATACTCGTACCTTATAGCTCTCTACACTTTTATTAAGTAGGTATATTAGGGCTTTTCTGATAGGTTTAATCTACATACATAATTATCTTTGCTGTGTCAAGCCTCTTTGCCAGGTTCCTAGTTACTTAAGTTAATGTTTAGGTATTTCATATAATTAATGTCAGGTTAGTTGTTGATTACTCCTTTTTCTGTAGGTACAAGGAACGACATTATCTGTATGTATGTAAAACAATCTTGCAATACTTTTAAATTTTTCAGCAATCATGTATTTGTTAACTGCAGGTTGTAAGTCAATTATTGAGAATCTAATGTTATCTGACTGTTGATAGCGAGTTATTTGATCGCTTATCAGATATTAATTAGAGCAATATTTTTATTCTAAACTACAAATGTTAAATAATGTCCTCCAGGCCGAATTTCGGTCACGGCGGCCAATCGCGACTAGCCAACTGCGCGGGACATATTGTAGTACACAAGTGTGTACGCAAACACAGGTGCACTCTCTTCCCTCAGTTTCATAATCCGATGGGACGGCAATCCGACACGACTGGAGAGAGATCTCTCCAGGTGCAGGACCGACGGCTTTGCGTGCTCTCAGAGGTTCCGTGCCTCTCGTGTACCGCCAAATTCCTGTCTCCGGGCTACTACTGAGAAATATTCTTACTAATGAAAAATCCCATTAACTTAACTTAAATTTTATATCAACAGATACCTACTTAAATATTGTTGCAAAAAACATAGGTATACCTAAGTTTGTCTAATTTGTTATATAAATAATAAATAAAACTTTAACCGACCCGGGAATCGAACCCAGGACCTCACGGTAAGCAGTCGCGCTTGCGACCACTAGACCAACGAGGCAGTCGACTGCACATGTTACTGTAATGACTTACGGCCAAAATTAATATCCAATCTATCCACGATTTACCCTACTAGAGATAGGATTTTGACATAAGCCCCATACAAAATATGTCAAATTTCTATCTCTAGTAGGGTAAATCGTAGATAGATTGGATATTAATTTTGGCCGTTATAGGTTAGAATCGCTTACATCGATCAATCACAGCGCATGTTCAAGTTATTTGCCGATAACTATACTTACGTGCCACTTACATTACACTTATAAAATCAGGGAAAAATAAATCATATGCGCATGAAAATCATTGTTACAACTTTTTGTCTTCAACGTTATTTTTTGTATAGTGCAAATCATGGACGAATAAAAAAATGCCGATGGAATCTCGCTAAACAATAAGTGAAGCACTCATAGTAAGACAGAAAGCTGCGATTACAAATCTCGTGTGACGCTAGTCGTCATAGTGTCATAAATAAAATAACAATGTGTTAAAATGCTTTCGAAATTATAGTAGGTTTAGGAAAAAATTGAGTGCTTCAATCTTTTCTTAGTGAGATTCCATCCGCCTTTTTAGGGTTCCGTACCGAATACCAAATGGGACCCTATTACTCTCGCTACGCTATCCGTCCGTCCGTCTGTCTGTACACTCCAACGATTGTCATCAATATGAATATTTATTATTTGATATTGTAGCCTCCACCCGTTTTATTCCCACCTAATACTATGGCAACTGAATAAAACGAGTGTGCACCTTTAAAATTGTTTATTATAAAATTAAATAAATAAAAATAAATCTACGTAGGTATGCTGAGGCACACAAATTTGTGGGTCGTGGGTTAACAGCTGTCTGCTGTCACCTCTGCAGGGATAGGTACTTCCCTGTGGATTCAGTTGGAGGCCCCTGGCCGGAGATGGTAGTCGGCCAATGATGTTTAAATGTACGGCGAGACGGTCCGACTTTCGTAGCAGAGCGAGGTTGCAATCTTGCCGTAGAACCTGGAATCCACCGTTCCAGTACATTAGAACTTGGCCTAATATCTTCCATGCTGGGGTACCACCAACGTCAACAAGAAGAAAATACCTATTTAATTGTAGTAGTATTGACGTGGTGTTACTGACCAGAACGGAGTTTACATAATAAAATCAAGCTTGAGCAAAAAGGGGGAAAACAGTAAAATCAATAAGTAATAGTTGTGTTAAGAATTAAAATTACTAGGTACACTTTTTAAATATATGTAGGTAGGAGAAAAATAATTAGCATGATGCAACATTCTAGCAATATCTAAGAATGAAGCTAAATGATGCTTATTTACTGAGTTAATTGAAATAGGAAGCTGAAAGTGAATAATTAAACACAAAAACACAGTTACACAAAATGGTAATTAGTAAAATATGATGATATCTAAGGTTGTGAGTGATTTGTGTGCTATTTAAAACTTACCCTAAATCGGGATTACAGCAATATCACTTTATTATTAAATATGTAATATTTATTTATATTAATTTAAACACGTGTTTGCTAGGGCGCTTGACAGGTCGCGCGGACGCAAATTCATACGTGCACTTTCAAATCAGCCTAGAAGCGACTGCTGGAGGTGCGCGGGCGCTATCTCCTCATTCTATGCGAACACTCCTCTCACACGGACACGACAACACCGCGAGTTCTCGGCGCGTTCCGATATGCATACAATCAATAACGACGTATTCGTTTATTGTAAATATCAATTGTAATAGTATCTTAATTATTTCAGTAAACAAATAGTTTATTTATTTATTTTTATAATTATATTATTATTCTCCTTAAGAAACTGTGTCATATTCAGCCTTCTACCAATATAAATTATTAATCATGTAACGTTTCGTTACAATATGTTTATTTATTTCTATTAATAACAAAATAACACGCAACAGCTACTGTAGGTTCCCCAGTAGGAAATATAGAAAGTGTAGAATGTCGTGCACAGACTAAATGATGCACGAAAACCCATCGAGCTGAAATTTCTGTAGGTACCTTAAGGACCTATTCACAACCCGCTGATGGACTGAATTTAACCATAATAACATTAATAACCAAATTGAAGTCTTTTTAATATTTTTTTATTAATATAGCTCAAAATTTGCTAGAAATGACCGACCTCCCCAATCTCCTAGGTTTCCAAATATTTTAATAGGGCTAATAGAAATAGTAGATATTGAGTCATAGATTAGGTACCGGAAAACTGCAGGTTTTTTGACACTGCAGGTAATAGTTGAAAATTTGAAAAAAATGGTGTTTACTTGCGAAGGCTTTTCGAACTATATTATTATTATATGTAGACTGCTCACTGCATGTAGTATCGGTACGGAACCCTAATTGTGAGAGCCTGACTCGCTCTTGGTCAGTTTTCTTCTATGAGAAAATATTGTGCCCTATAAAATACTACATTTTATTGTAATATGACAGTATTATGAGGATTTAATAAAGGATTTATGTTTTTTTTAACTTTAAAACTATAGTTTTAAAGCATCCATTAATCCATTAATTTGGATTAGTTTTAAACTAGTCCAAATTAATGTACAACATGTAACAAAAACCCTGTTGTTCCTGTGAGGTACGTTATCAGAATCGATATTCATACAGGACTCATTTGGAAAAACTCTTCTATAAAAATAATCAAATTAAATATTAAATCATTATTAAATAAATGATTATATCAGTTTCAATTTACAATTAATAATGATTTAATATTTAATTTGATTATTTTTATTGAAGAGATTTTTCCAAATGAGTTGTGTCCTTACGTATGTACTAAGACGAACAATGTTCCTTCAAGCGTATGAATATCGATTCTGATAACGTATCACAGGAACAACAGGGTTTCTGTTACATGTTGTATATTTAATCATATAAAATATTGTCCCGTAATATGTAAATACAACGTTAAATCATATTAGTTCACGGACTTGATGAGTATCGATGTCTAATGATGATAAAACAAGAAAAAGTATTTTGATTTCAACTACAGCCAGCTGATCACGGCTTCAACGGCCGCGCGACGCGTGAAAAGTATTTTTTACGTTTTAGTGTTATGGTATCTGATATTTCTAAAAAAAATACTATATAAATGTAAACCTACAAGGTCACGCGTCTCGTGACTGTTGATCCCGTGATCAGCTGACTTGAATGGAATGATGACTTTAGAAAAAAAAAAACTTGTTTTATTAACATTAGAATATATATACTATACGATACCCATCACGTCTGTGAAGTTTTGCCAAGTAATTTGATTTAGCTATTTGACAACTGTGATAATTTGATTTAGCTATTTGACTACTGTGATAATTTGATTTAATTATTTGACTACTGTGATAATTTGATTTAATTATTTGACTACTGTGATAATTTGATTTAATTATTTGACTACTGTGATAATTTTAATAGACATTGTTTTTTATAATAACTTCTTAGGTTTTCGCGATCACTACACATTATAATAAAACAAAGTTTAACCGGATTAAATCGCGTATATTATTTAAATTGGTTTCCCTGACGTTTCGAAAGCTTTGCAGCATTTCGTGGTCGCAGGTAGACTAAGATGACAAGCGTCTTTACAAATATTTCTAAAAAAAAAAAAAAATTTTAATCTACCGTACAATATTATTAATTAAAATCGTTTCGATGCACGCAGTAATCACTCACAATATCATTATCTTTTACAGTGTTGCATGCTGTTTGGGACTTGATTATTTTTAGGACTGGGTTCCAAACAGGTGGTAGCTGCCAACCATCTTCTCTATTAAAATTAGGATGTTTTTTAATTTCAATAGCCTCACGGAGCATTCTAGGTACATATCGGTTTTCCTTCGCCAGAACTTGTGGTTTATCAAATCGAAGAAAATGGTTGGGTTTGTCTAGGGCATGTTCACACACTGCAGACTTTGTGGAGCGTCTGTTCTTGACGTCAGCTATATGTTCTTTAATTCTAGTGGCTATACTACGCTTTGTTTGCCCTAATTAAAAAACATCCTAATTTTAATAGAGAAGATGGTTGGCAGCTACCACCTGTTTGGAACCCAGTCCTAAAAATAATCAAGTCCCAAACAGCATGCCACACTGTAAAAGATAATGATATTGTGAGTGATTACTGCGTGCATCGAAACGATTTTAATTAATAATATTGTACGGTAGATTAAAATATTTTTTTAGAAATATTTGTAAAGACGCTTGTCATCTTAGACTACCTGCGACCACGAAATGCTGCAAAGCTTTCGAAACGTCAGGGAAACCAACTTAAATAATATACGCGATTTAATCCGGTTAAACTTTGTTTTATTATTGTTTTTTATGTTATTCGTTTAAGCAAGCCCAAATGAAAGGCTCATTTGATTTGTTAATCTATAAATTACCTACAAATATTAGATTTTAATATCAATTACTGTTGTGGGTAAAAGATTATTTTTACTTTAAAAACTCTATCTTGCAAAGAATGTTTGGTGATCCGTTTGGAATTGCAAAATATTTAGTGGATCTGCTATGAATTAAATAATAATAATAATTAGCTGTGGAGAAAGGTATGTTAAGATGGTTTGGACATATAGAGGATGGACGAGAGGAGATTGACGAAACAAGTATACGAATAAGCGAGTGTGGATGGAAGAGTCGGAGGGGGACAACCTCGGCGAACGTATCGCAATCAAATCCCGGACGTTCTCAAAAAATACCAGGTTAAGAGTACTCTAAGCCGACGAGCTTGCTTGCATGACGAGGTTAATTAACGTAGATGAAGCGAAAGAGGTGTGTCAGCATCGTAGCAGGTGGAAATCCATTGTCTCTGCCTACCCCAATGGGAAACGGGCGTGATAATAATATGTATATTTGTATGTGTGGATCCGATTTGGAGATCAGACAGGAATAACTCTTGATAGCTTATTAGAAATTAATCAGAGCAATCCTTTTGTACTAAACTTATTAGCATGCTTACATGCATTTATACAATAAGAAATTAACCTTGCACAAATAAAAATCATTGTTATTGCTATCTCTTTAAATGTCTACAACGTTATTTTATGTATAGGTAGTGCAAACCTCAAATACCCTAAAAAGATTTTAATCAATGAGTTGAGCATTACTTTTTTTTTCTAAAACGCAAAATTATAATTATATTAATTAATTAATTAGGAAGCTAAGAAAGGGAAGGGTGACGTGCAGAGGTTACCTGATGCACGGAAACTCATCAAGCTGAAATTTCTGGGTCGTAGGGACCTATAATTCACAACCTGCTGCTGACTTGAACCCACGGAATACTTGAATCATTTCCTCTATGCTTGAACCAAAATAACCAAATTGAGTTTTTAAATATATTTTTTGTTTTAAATGTTACATATCCACATAGTATAAAAACTATCCCAATAGATTTTCCTAGTGATTCCGATAAACTAATTTCAGGTTTGCACTATAGTAAACTGTTTACTACTTCACTTTTAGATAATAATGTTAACATTGATGAATTGATTGTTAAATTGATTACCTATTGTCTTAATGTTTAATGCATCACTGGCTACTAAAATGTTTAATAAACGTTAAATGCTTAAAGCTGTTTTATTTTTAGAAAGCTCAGAACTACCTATTAGAAAAATTAACTGCACTACTCCAGTCTTTAGCAAAGTCATATAAAAAAAAAACTCTATCTATACATTAAAGGTTACATACAGCCACAGACCAGTAGGTAAGCCTCTAGACGCCGATTAACCGGACACCCCCGGTCACAACGCATATGCAGTAGCACTGCATATGATACGCCCCGCGGCCAATCAGGACGTCAGTCCGTCAGCGAGCGGCACCAATCATACGGAATCGTACCACCGAACTTTTGAGCCGACCAATCAAAACGCACCGTGCGCCCCCCGGTCCCCGCCAATATTTTACGACTGCTTTCTCATGCAAAACTTTGTTTAAGCGGCGTCTTGAAGCTTACTGGTCTGAGCATACAGCTCATTAGAGCTACCCGGCACCCGACCAGCACCACCTCATCGTTCGGCGTCTACTTGTCGACAGGTGGTCCACGGGTGAACGCCACGTTGTCACCAATGAACGTCGCGTGGTCAACCAGTGAACCTCGCGTGGTCAACGAGTGGACATAGCGTGGTCCACGAATTTCCGAGTAGTATTTATTCATTTTGAAAGCAAAAACATTACGGCTGGGAATGAAGGGTCGGTGGGAGCGGTGCATTGCCGACGTATTGTCCTCGCGTGAATCACTCGCGGGCAGCGCGCGGTCGACTCGAGACTCGTGGAGTATAATGTTCTGTGCTCGTGCATTAGCAATGCGTAGCAACACAAGGCAAGCATGCGAGCAGCGAGTTGTCACCGAATGCTCCACTCGCCGTCCGCACGTAGACAGCATGCGATCGAGGCGGTCCGGTGACGCTACAGAGATGATGTAGTGAGCGCATATCCATAGAAGTCCATATAAAGAATTCTAACCGCACGAGGTGAGGTGGTGCGTGTCGGGTGCTGGGTGGCTATCGAAGCTATATAAAAAAATAACTGGACTAGGCTAGTTGCCTAATGAATTTAACTAATCATTGATATTAGACACGCTTGTCTTTCATTCAACACAAATGAGCCTAGGAAACTTGTTGATAGGTGTCCTACCTAGCAATGCGGAATTGCTGAATATGGTTTTGTAGTCCTATAGGTATTATTATTATGTCGATTTCAGCCCCCCTAGCCAAGTTGACAATCTACACAATCGTCAATCGTCAACGCTAATAGAAAACAATCAAAATGTATGGGAATGACATATCTGAACGAATGATTTTTTCGATTGTGTAGATTGTCAACTTGGCTAGGGGGGCAGGGTTGGTCACTGTTTCCTAAATTTGTGTTCACATAAATCGACAAAATGTAGGGAAAAGTTGTTTTTTTCGCGATTTCAGTGTTGCTGCCATAGTGAATGTGGGGCGATCAAACGTTCAAAAATTATATATATATATATATTTGTGTTCACATAAATCGACAAAATGTAGGGAACAGCTGTTTTTTTTCGCGATTTCCAGGTTGTTCCCATAGTACTGATATATAATGATGAGTACAATGACCCCTTAAGAGGTTATCAGGTAAATTTGAACCTCCAGCAATATCTATCAACCCGTGACTTTTATACAAGACAGACCAAACTTATTACAGCTTCTTTATTATTTATGGAAAGTTAAATCTGTTTATTTTTACTTTTCAGTTCTACAAAATGGCACCTTTGGACCTGGACGGCGGCACCCTTGGGGAGCGACACCAACATTACAACAAACTGCTTCAAGAAGCCATCACAAATCGTCAACCGGTGTTAGACTTCACATTGGATGATAACGATGTAGAAAACATGTTGAAAATAGATTTGTCCAGTCACAACAGGGATGTTGATTTTATTCTCAACGTGTTCAAGTGTGGTGATATGCTGTACGTGTCGCGGGCGCTCAAGCAGTCCACGTGGCTGATCACCGACCAGCAGTACGCACACATCATCAAACCAGAGTATCTACACACTCAATTGCTCCCATACATGAGCACAAAAGCTTTCATCAAGCTTAACAAACACATAAGGCATAATATAGAAGATGAAGCACGTGCCGAACAATTCTACCTTCACGAAACAAATTTGTTGGACGCCGTAAAATGGCTACC
Source organism: Asteroscopus sphinx (assembly GCA_949699075.1). Lineage (NCBI taxonomy): Eukaryota > Metazoa > Arthropoda > Insecta > Lepidoptera > Noctuidae > Asteroscopus > Asteroscopus sphinx. The sequence goes on from OX453021.1 coordinate 14,692,040, forward strand.
AAAGTGTTCAGTATATTTTATTGAGAAAAACGTCGAAAAACATGGCGATCATTTAAAACTTAGAACATTCAAACGACTTTCTGAAAAATCCATCACCATATTTGAGATTGTTTTAAAACAGGTACAATTTTATAAACAAAAAGAATTTGCTGAAGCTGCAACATTTTTATTAAATACTAACGTCGATAAATATTTGGATATATTAGAAAAAACTGATTCACACCATAATATATTTCCAAGCTTTAATGATAAAGCAACTGATTTAATTATGAAGAAATCGCCGAAAAGAATCCTCGATAAATTTGACAAGTATGTACAATTCATTGACTTACAAACATTTGCTAGATATTTGAAAACAGATGAAATTAAGCCATTTTTATATGCACAAGCTAAAATAGGTGATGAAGATAGTGATGAGAATCCTAAATTTTATAATCTGCAAAGATTATTTCGATACAAGTCATTAAAATACTTTATAAAAAGATTGCCCAAGAGCGAACAATTTCATTTCGTGAAGAAAATATTTATTGATAAAGAAAATGTTGATGCCATTGAAGAAAATTTAACGGCTGGTACAGAAGCATACGATATGAAGAAGTTATGCGTCGTAGTTAAAACACCCAACTATGAGTGGTATCGTTTTGCAACCTTTCAGAATGCGTTTGAGGATATCACCAGATTGATTTCTAAGGATTTGGACAACGGTAACAAGCATTCCATGCTGAAAGTACTGATATCATGTGCTGAACATAACTTACAGCACATCCAAACTTTACTAGAGTATTACCTTAACAAGCACAAGAATGAAGATCGATATTTTATGTTGCAATTTGCTACAGAACTTTTAAAATGCACAAATATTCATCAATATGATGAGAAAATCTGGAATTTGTTAAACGAACTATTCAAAGCATTGAAAATATATAATGAGCCCAGCACTTCTATGGATGTCAAAGCATGCATTGAGTCTATAGTTATATATAATCTTCTACGCGATCAAGAAGTACCTGCAGTCATCAAAAAGCAGTTCTCGTTCCAAACTCTGAAATCATATGGAAGTAAACTAAATAAAGAACAGAAAGAAAAGGTTTTTCGGTTCTTGTACGAATACCTCTTAAGTAACATCGAGGAACCTGTAAAAAACGAAGAGGACCTCACTAAAACAGTAGAAACTTTGGAGAAAATTTTAATGTTATTAAGAGACTGGAAAAAGCATCTTCTAGATTATCCTTTTATAGTTGAAAAAATTAGAGAGTTCGTAAAAATCAAAAGAGAAAATTCGTGGAAGGTGGATCTGACACCGTTATATAACTTTAATAAGTCTTGGCGAAAGCACATGTTTGAGGAGTCGGTTTTAATGAATCCCGGTGAGGAAGTATGCTTGAACGCGCTGAAGCATGAACCTCAGTTGCTAGAGCGCCACAACAATGAGGTGGCCACGCTGCGAGCTAACGACACTCTCTCACTTCGAAGACTGATCGCCAAGCTTCGCATCTACTGGCCACACTCACTCGCTCAGCACTGGACCTCCGCGTACATTGAAAACCTTAACGGAACCAATGGCCACAAGGCTGCTGTACGTGGTATTTGCACAGCACTCCCACAAAAACCATTATTACAGTTTATAGAAAAATACAAGCCAGAACAAGCCAAAATCGATTGGAATAAAGTTGACGATCGTGTTCTCAGTATACAACGCTTTTTAGCTAAAAACATGCACATCGCAAGACCACAGCCTTATCCAGACACTATTTTGTTATACGCTAAGGGAGACTACTTGCAATTCGCTCTTCCATCTCTACTTGCTATATTTTATAATTTGAATGCAACCCAAAGTCATCAACATATTCCGAAACTTCTGGATGCCCCAGTGTCAATACAAAAACATGGCATTAGACTTGCATTCCGGAAACTGGATCTCGATAAAATTAAAAAAATATTTTTTAATTGTTGGAAAGCATCTAAGAACGTTAGCATTCGAGCAATAATTTTTAAATTTACTTTCGAACTCTTATGCAACGAAAAAGACCCCGCTAAAATGGTTGGTCTCTGGGAATTATTAGAAATGTTTATTGACAACTTAACATTTGAAGAAGATAAGAAGATTTACGAATTATTACCTGGTGTCGAAAAAATCCCACTGAATGTCAGGGCGAAGTATTTAATGAAGAGTTACAAGTTTATGGAAAGTCTTATCCCAAAAGTGAAAGAAGCTGATCGCGCTCATTATAAAGTGCTAAGTACGCAACTGGCACAACATTGCAGAGAAATAATGGAAGACTTGTGCCCAGACTTTATTGCTGCTATTATACAAGAATCCATCGATAAAGATTTTTTCGGTTCTGGGGATAAATTCGGTACAATTTACTCGTCTGATGGAACTATTATATCTCTTATTTCTTCGTATTTACTTTGCGCCAAAAATGAATATATACAAACACAAAAGTACGAAAAAGTCTTGGTCCCCTTAATGAGTCGTGCTTTTGCAGGGTGGGCAGAGAAACGTGACGGGAATTACTTTGTCAGATTAAACTTTCAGTATTTGCTAACACGCCTCTCCCTGGACCTGAAGGAATATGCCGTAGAGAAAAACATGATTATACCCATTAAAATGTTTCTAAATATACAACATGAATTAGAAAAATCTTTGCCAGTTTCAGAAAACTATATGATGGTAACAAAGTGGAAGTTATCTGTAGCTATGGCGAGACTTGCAGATGAAGCCAATTCTGACAGCAAAGTGTGGGAAACGATTACATCGGAAATAGCTTCTGAATTCGGCAAAATTTGTTTGAACTATTTGAAAGACGATGTAAAATTACATTTTCCTTGCATTTATAAACTTTATTCTAAAGCTTTAAATACAATACTTGAAACAATTAATAACGATGCAAAGATAGAAATATACGAATGCATGCTGTCAGACAGCAATTTTATACAAGGATATTTAACCGTTATCGAAATCAGCATCGATTCATACAAATATAATAAGAGTTATTACGAAATGTTATACAAGCAAATACTATCACATCCATCCGTGGAAGTAAAAATGCACTATTATAATCGAAACGAGGAGGACCGTCGCTTTCGTTAGAGTTTATCAGGGTAAATAACTAGTAACAGAAACAACCTAATCGGTAAAACTTCCCTGATAGTTGTACCTAATTGTTTCTAAAAGCTTTTATTCTAATCTCATCGCTTTGTAATAACAATGTTAGTAAAGGCTTTTCATGATCATAGATCTGAACAGACTGTGTTTGTTTAATGTTTTTCATAGATACAGATTTTTTACGTTCGCACTATGTAGGTACAGCAGTACCTACACATTAAATATGGCCCACCGATGTACCTGCATCCCCCCTGTAACATCCATCCCTGTATCCCCCCTTAATTGGGGGAGGCCTATATCCAGCAGTGGACGTCTTTCGGCTGAAATCACAAGAGAAAATAATCACTTGGCTGAAATGATGATGATGTACCTGCGCAGATGACATAATTTAAATACACGGGAAATTGGAAAGCAGAAAGCATCACCGCTGCGCGCCAAAAGTCTCAGCCGCTGCCGCTAGTGTACGGAAGCGTGTGAGCGAAATAGAAAAATGTCACGGCATTGGCATTGCATAAGGTTGATTATATTTTTTTAATGTTTCGGGTGTTTTCGTCGATCAACTTTTCGTGTGAACGAAGATTGACGATGCGCCTTATTTTTTGTGTCGTACTGTACCCCTTATCTAATGCTTTACACAGAGTACATTTGTATATGATGCTTTAAGCATGGTATAATAAGATGTGGTGAAACATCTTATCTTTAAGAATCTTCGGAGATTAATTTTTATAAAGTGACTCGATTGGCACAGTGACGATTTGCTTTTGGGCTATAGGTTGTTTGTTCGGTTCCCACTTGTAACAAATATTTTTATAACCTTGGTGTAGTTACTTGTATGTACCGTGTGAACCGTGTCCGAGTGAGATTTGTAGCAGACGATACAGGAAAAATATCTTGTGTGAGGCAACTTTTTTCACGAGTCGTTAAAGAACGTGTATTGTACATTATAGTCGAACGCACGTCAGTGGGAACACTTGAATTATGAAAACTGCCTACTTCGAAATAAAGACGCTGTCAAGGTCAAACTGATGTGAGGCCGACTTTAACATTGTAACTATGATGTAACTGTTTTGCTACTAACATATTTTTTGGATCTCTAGTTTACAAAATGATATTTTATTATTTTCAACAATAAAATACACGTAGGTACTAATATCTGATTTTTATTGAATTTACCTGATTTATTGAAGATACAGTACGCACTAATGAGGTTGGTTACACAGAGTACTTTTTAATATGCAGTACGCGTAATATAACTGTGCCGCTGTTAAGTGAGAAACAGGTGGGCTGCGCAGTAGTCAATTTTGCAATCAAATCAGTAGCGTGCATGCGCGGTAATGGCGGCAAGACACTGATAGATTGTTCACCTGAGTGGCAAGATGGCGGGGGAACGCATATTCTCGCTATCTCAGTCGTTTTTTAATGTTTGATGCATCGTTATGTCCTGCTCACACTTATTACACTACTGTACCTGCGCGGCCTTTCGCAAAGCCTGGTATCAGAGCGGCACAGTTATATTATGCGTAGGTACTGTACTGAAAGGTGGTTCACAGTTCACACTCTGTCTTTGAGTAAAATGGCTGTAACAGACGGACGAATGGACAGATGGACATGGCGAAACTGAATATATCCATGGAGTTTCTTGCCGGCTCTTCTCCATAGGACCAACTTTTTGGAACCGTGCAACTAGGTTCATAATTATTAACGTTTTGAAAGTGCATGTAACCCTAACTGAATCCTATCCTAATTGTTGTTGTATGCATCCGAAAAACAGTGTTAAGGCCTAGTATCGGTGTCGCATCTCTATGCTTCATGGAGGAAAAGTACCTTAAATATTTAAAAAAGGGAATTTTACGCGATTTTTCGTGGTAAAACTCCCTCAGGCACCGCTGCGTATGCGCCGTTCAATAGAATTTGAACCTTCACTGATAAAAATAGAGTCTAAAAAGACTTGGTTTCACTGGTACGACAACGTCCCAGCGGTGCTCAAGGGTATTAAGATTTTCTGGGTGAAAAACGTGCCAGCAGGACCTGATGGGATTTTTTTTTTTTTTTTAAATAAGAAATCCTGTTTATAATGATTATTAAAAAATCTCTTGCCTGAGAGCTGGGAATCAAACTAACACAATCGCGAAAACGTACCACCTGTATTTTATGGCTTTTCTATTTAAGGTACTTTCCCTCCATGTAGCATAGCGATGGGACACCTGTATAGCCCAGTGGTATTCACATCACAGATAATTATTCAATAATAGATCGAGAGATAATTATTTTGATGTATCTGATAGAACGTAGGTAACCTATTAAGTCACTTGGGTGACCTAATTCCGAAGTAAACAAGTACACCAATTTTTACTCCACTTTATTCACCTAGGTGATATCACCTGTCTGTCTGTCACTATCAGACTCGCATGCATCTCGCCGACTTCGGATGTGGATGTGTAGCTGGGAATATTGCATTATGGAATTCCAAATGAGTATTGAAACTGCGTTTCTTTGTTTTATCAAAATACCTCCAACATTTACATCATCGGATATTTTGATGGGGGTTCTAAAAAAGTTTATACAAAAAATAATAGCCATAATGTTCTTACAATATAGGTTTTATTATCTTAAATCATACGCACTTACAATATTGCCAATCTTAGATTACCTTAAACTAAGCAAAACGCTTGGCAAAAGACTTGGCCAATAGTAATAATTTTAACTTTCGCTAAAACATTATTCTCATATACTTTTACTGATGAAAATAAAATACTTTGCAAGAAACGTAAAAAATAATGTTTTAGCGAATACAAAGGAACTTTTTCGTCATTGATATTTTATTATAGAAATGACGAAAATGTCAGAGCAGGCTAAAAGTAGTAGGTTCTGTAATATTTTTTGAAATTACTCGTTACGCTGGATCACATTCGTCTAGTGAGGCGATGTAATACAAAGAGCTACGTGCAAGCTAGCGGTAGACAGTTTAGTACCGTAAAACGGGGTAAATAGGAATTCAGGGGTGAATACGGACAAAATTGGGACAGGATTTTAACATTGAAATAAGATAGCATGTTGCCCACAAAGACTTCAATAATGTTCTGCCATAATTTGGTAAACATTCTAAACCAGCTATACCCAACCTGCGGCGCGCAGGCCCCATGCGGCCCGCCGGGCCTTTTTGATTGGCCCATCTAAAGTTACAAATTTATTGTAAACCATTTTAAATTTCGCGCCCATCAGAGAATGGGTGTTTCAGAACGGGAATGTGAGCCGAGCGCTATCAGCGATTTTTTGTCCCTAAAAATATTTTTATATATATATATATTTTTTTTTTTTTTTTTTTTTGCGTCCAAAGATGTGTCCAAATCCTACTAACATTCTTTGGGTCTGCTTATGTGTGCGAATCGTCTTTTTCAAAAATGAAATACACAAAGAACGTTTACAGAAAAAAAACTTACAGATTCTCATCTGGATGATGTTATTGATGTTATAAGGATAGCATGTAGCGACAAGCCAGATCTTGATAAAGTTTTGAAAAAGTGTTCACAGTATCAAAAATCGCATTAAAACATGTAAACATCTTTGTTAAAACTTCTTTTTTGATTAATAAAGTAACTACATCGTTAACTTGGAATTACGTTTTAATTAAGACCTACATAATTTTTGCTTGCGGCCCTCGACACCATGACTGAAACGTGTTTGTGGCCCCTATAAAAAAAGGTTGAGTATGGCTGTTCTAAACTCTTTGTGGGCAACAAACTATCTTATTTCAATGTTAAAATCTTTGCCCGCTTTTGTCCTTATTCACCCCTGCATTCCTATTCACCCCGTTTTATCCGGTATTAGTCTTTAGTTAAAAGGCTACTAGACAAAACACTGCCCTATATAACAAGCAACTATATTACAATAATTTTCATACACACACGGTAAAACCTGTGATGTTTTTATTGTGCCTAAGTCGAATGTACTCCTGCCAGCTATCTTTCTATCAACTAAGTATGCTTATAAAATATATTGTAACAATACTCTCTATTACAACACAGGAGGGTATTATACTTGGAAGAATCAAAAAAGGCGGACGGAATCTCGCTAAGCAATAAGTGAAGCACCCATAATAAGACAGCTCGCTTAAAAGTACGGTCTGGCACGCACACATTCACACCTTTAGAGACAAAAAGCCGCGATTACGCAACAAATCTCGTGTGACGGTAGTCGTTGTCGTAGTGTCACAAATAAAATAACAATATGCCATCTGGTGTGTTAAAATGCTGTCGAAATTACAGTGGGTTTAGGAAAAAATGTAGTGCTTCAATATTTTCTTAGCGAGATTCCATCCGCCTTTTTTTATTCGTCCGTGGTATTATATCTAGTTACTCATTATTGACAAGTGTTAATTCCTCCAGTTATTTTATTTTTAAACGTATAATTAAATGGAATCAACTTATTTAGGCAACAAATAATAGTCAAATACAATGCGACAATGATCTAATGATTGAATGATGTTATGTAACAATACATAATTATCATATTTATACGTCAAAGTACAAAAAATATCCAAGACTCTCAATGATTTATTATACTGGGTGTCAGGGAAACGCTCCCGAAAGGCTATTATTATACTACCTAAACACAATCGAATACCAATAACCATTAGCCTTATACTCATTGTTTAAGTGATTTGGTATTTTGCAACCCGCAATGTAAAGCGTACAAAACTCGGGATCAATGCCGCGCGTACCTAACCTACCTAGATGCGAGCGGATGTCGTTCACCCCATGGTATAATAACACCAGGTAGTCTCTTCCCGTGACAGCTAGGTCACGTGATTGCCTCCGAACTACGTCATCGGCCGTGGAGCCAATAGCGGGCTGTTAGCGTGACACTTTTCAGTTTTATGTGCTGCCACTTTGTGAAAATAAATTACCAGAGCAAGACGCATTTTTTCATTTACTTTCTTCTATAAAGAATCACTTTTTAACTAGTAATTTAATATAGTTTCCTTTATTAACTAATTAGATGAATAACACGAGATAACAAATAGTTAGGCTAGTTAGGAATTTATTTTATATTCGTTATGAACAAAAATCTCCTTAAATATATTGAAGATATCAATCAATGGCAGCACTGATCGTGACGTAGCTTGGAGGCATCGCGCTGTCATTGCGGGAAGAGAATACCTGGTGAAACATCTTATTATACCATGGTTCACCCCTAGCGCCAGCTGATATTTTATTTGATTTACATTGCGAACTTTAAAAAATTAAGTAAATAAATGGGGTTTTTTTGCAAATCAGTTTTATTTAACTGCGCAAAGCTGGTAATGTATAAAAAATGCAACAAAATATTTAAAAAACTAAAAAAAGAATCGCATTTTTTTGTGGTTTCGTATCAGTAATCACCAGCACTATCACCTATCTTCGTTTTCGGAAGCGTTTCCCTGACACCCAGTATATGTCTATCAATGTTTTAGAGTCATAATCTAAAATGTTAATTAATCCATCACTATAAAATAATTAATGAAGTTCACTTGAATTAACAGAAGCAGTGTTTGGATGATAAAAATAATCATGTAATTTCCACCATTTAAAACTTTTTCACTTAGTGTGCTGAGACGAATTCATCGCATAGAAGTGGAGGATCTGAAAAGAGAATTTCAATTAAATAGATGTTATCAATTAGTTTGTTACAAAGTAAAAAGATGCTGACGCGCAGCCCGTTTTCCCGTTTCATTATCTATCATTTAAGGCACCCTCACGTAAAGATAAAGCCTCGTGTAAAATAATATGTAGTCCGTTTCTTAAGAATTTTCATATTTTGTAAACAATCTTGGCCATATCTTTTTAATGCAAACCGTAAAAAAAGCTTGTGATGTTTTGATCAAATAGGAATCTTGTGCACTATTATCTAGGTTTCTATTGAACCAAAAATTGTAAAAAAAAAAAAAAAAAAAAACTGGCATGCCCGCCTCGACCGAGACTGCCTCGTTGGTCTAGTGGTTGCAAGCGCGACTGCTGAGCGTGGGGTCCTGGGATCGATTCCCGGGTCGGACAGTGTTATATGGTTTTTATCATTAGGAAATTCTCAGTAGCAGCCTGGAGTCTGGATTTGTGCCCGGTCAATGGTAATAGGCTCGCCCCCTATTACATGGGACTAACATAACTGGCGAAATGTGGGTGTACTATACACCTCTGCCTACCCCTTCGGGGACATACAGGCGTGATGTTATGTACAAGCCTCCAAAAATCAGATTTTTTGCACTTATTTCCCTGAACTTTGGTGGTTATTATTAGTGATGCAACGAATACTACTTTTACGAATACGAATACGAATATCAATTCTCCTATTCGGCGAATACGAATACGAATAGCTGATTCTACTACAATAATATATAATAAAGCCTCTTTATTCCTTAATTAAACAACATCAAAGTAATTATTTTATAATTTTTAACGCATTTACGCATGCGAAGCGAAATCTAACGATTTAAATTGTGGAATGAAAAAATCGCTCACGAGCAGGATTCGAACACTTGAGTGTTCACGGTAGCTTAGTGGCTAAAACACTGGCGTACTGAGCCAGGAGTCACAGGTTGGAATCCTGCTCGTGAGCGATTTTTCTTTCCACAATTTAAATCGTTAATAACAAAGTACATAAGATATTTTATAATTAGTGGGTGAATTAATCCCTCCTTTTTTGCCATTCTTTCCGGTCTTGTGCTGTTGTAGGACTTGTAGGCCAATTTTGGCCCGCCAACAAAAAAAAACCGGCCAAGTGCGAGTCGGACTCGCGCAGTAAGGGTTCCGTACCTCTCAACGACCTGATACCCCATAAAAACTGATTTAATTTACGAGAGTTTATCAAAAGACATCAACGCACAGAATATGAATTTTTGCATGTCTTTCTTTCGCAGGTACCACCACATATGTCTATGTTTGTCTTATTTTTAGTATTTGTTGCTAAACAATATAATATGCACTATAATATGACCAAGTTTGACGCTGGTATATATAACCGTTTTGAAGATAGAGCAGGAACAAAAACGTTGAAAAAATGCATGTTTTTTGAGGTTTCTTGTATGGGGACCCCCTTTGGTTTTAGACTTTTATTTGTTTTTAGTATTTGTCGCGATACACCTCATAGCAACACAATTTCTGAGAAAATTTCAACTAGTTATCTATTACCGTTCAAAAGATACAGCCCTGTGACAGACAGACGGACGGACGGACAGCGTAGCGAGAGTAATAGGGTCCCGTTTGGTACCCTTCGGGTACGGAACCCTAGAAAGAAGCAAAATACAAACATGCTAGCGCGCAATGGAAAGAAGCATACTGAATGTAAAACTTATAGACAAACAAAAAAACACCACCATTCGCAAGAAGACAAAAATGATAGACGCTTTAAAAAACTCTCAGATCTTGAAATGGAAATGGGCAGGGCACGTAGCACGTTCTGTTGACACAAAATGGGCTAAAAGAGCAACCACATGGACAGGCCCGAAAGGCAAAAGAAGACAAGGACGGCCCCGAGAAAGATAGGCCGATGAGATAGAAAAAGCAGCGGGCCAAAATTGGCCTACAACAGCACAAGACCGGATCCTACTATAGCTGCACGTAATTATTAGTCAAAGATAAACAATTTAAAAAATAAAAAAAGGTCACCACAATTGCTGACCATCTGTAGATGTAAACAAGAGATGAGAAAGTTTAATGATTTGATGAATGAATCTTTGTGTCTTTGCCGTCACGGTCGCAATAGATGCAAGTCGCAACGCAATATCTGCATGGAATTTCTAGGAATTTCTTTATTTACGAATGTCACGACAGTATTCGGCGAATACGAATATTCGTAAATTTGATGGTATTCGGCGAATACGAATATTCGTATTCGTATTCGTTGCATCACTAGTTATTATTGTACTTCATAAATTGTAAAAGTAAAGAAAACATCTAATTAGAAACCTTGCGAATGTAATGGAGATTCTAAATAACAAACATTTTGTACACATACTTTTTCAAAGTCACGTATTTCCTGGAACAAGTTTTAAGAAATCTCCGCGCTAGACAACGGGCATTGTGTTCGACGATACAACAAGCTTTTAGACCTCGCCTCCTTGTACTTGGGCGGACCGGGAATGTCTTAATAATTATTATAAGATTACATGGTGTTGATTCTCTTGTTCACGAACTAAACTTATTTTAAACTATCACTCTCTTTTACGAATAGTAGATACAAGAAAGGGATGGCAACAGTTAAAGTGTTGTCAAATTAGACGAAATTAAAATTTCCATACAAGTTTAGACGTGATCTCAAAAGGTGCCGACTAAAATACAAAGAAATGTAACACGTAAACTATTTTGACAGCACTAAAATTGTTGCCATCCCTTTCTAGTACCTACTTTTAGTAAAAGAGAACGATAGTTTAAAATTAGTTTCGTTCGCGAACAAGAGAATAGAGAGTTAAGACCGCCTTTGTACCCAGTTGTACATAAAGAATTAAATAAATTTTAATGTTACCTCACTAGTCTTCGTTGCCAGCCTCATCGGGCCCGGGTGTATGCCATGTGAGCCTCTCCTCGTAGAACTGGATCACAACCTGCGGGCACCGCACATTGGCCTGCTTGGCCGGCACCAGGTCTGCCTCATCTGTCCCCTGCCACTTCATCAAGAACATCAGCTCACCACTACTGTCTGTTGCACCTGGAATGTTCAAAATTTGATTTTTAATGTGTATAGGTGAGTTGGTTCAGTATACAGGGTTTGGACGGCGTCTATAGTGCATCCGCTCAATTAGTGGTGCACATGGTGGTACAACCAAACAGCATTCAGGAATTTCATCATCATTTCAGCCGAAAGACGTCCACTACTGGACGTAGGCCTCCGCCAACGGGGGGAATATGCCATAATCACCACGCTTGGCAGGCGGGTTGGCGATCGCAGTTGGTTGTTTAAATACTCAGAGAATGCTGCTGCCCACCCTCTGGTGAATCCCTAAGGCTTGACTTCACCAACAATAATTCTCTGGTTAAATGACTGTTTACCCACAATACCAGTACATTTTTCGAGTAATCAGCCGTTTAACCAGAGAATTAATGTTTGAACACTGACATCAGTCACCTTTTACGACACCTATGAGAAGATAGGGTGGCGCAAAATTATGTAATTTTTCATCTCATCATTAAGAAAAATACATAGGTACAAGACAAGTGTATCAAATACAAACCAATGATCTTTTCCGGCTCCAGACCACGATCAAATCCTGATGCTTTTTTGTCATCACTTTTTGCTTTTTTAGCACCTTTCAAGTCTGGTGTGGGAACTGCAGATTTGCGTTTCTTAGCATCCTTGTCAATTTTTATAGTTTTACCCTCTGAAAGGAAACACAATATTGACATGAGAATTTACCAACCCAATTAATCATAGGCAGCCCATTACTGTCACAGTGCTGGGCAAAGGCCTTGTCTCCAAATGATAAGGAAAAGGTCTTAGTCCACCATGCTGGCCTAGTGCAGGTTGGCAGATTACACACACAATCGCAAACTGTATGGAGCACTCATAGGTGTGCATGTTACCTCACGATGTTTTCCTTCACCATTAAAGAAAGTGATAACCAATTTTTTCAACCAACCAACCCTCTTACTAACCCAAGACGCCATGAAGGCAGATAATAGAAGTTTTTAAACTTTCGCGAATTTCACTCATATTGAACTAAGTTTACGGGACTTGTCGCGCACAATTAAATCAAAATATAACAAACATTTTGACTAACCTCGACGTTTCGGTCAAGTTGCATTGGCCGTGGTCACGAGCAGACTGAAGTATGTGGGTGTCATCGTCTTGAGCGGCGGGTGTTTTCTCGAACTACCCGCGGTTGGTTTTTCGTTAAATGTTTGTTATATTTTGATTTAATTGTGCGCAACAAGTCCCGTAAACTTAGTTCAATATAAGGCAGATAATATCTAAAAACCGGCCAAGAGCATGTCGGGCCATGCTCAGAATGATAGGGTTCCTTAATTAGGTGTAATTACAAACAAATCAAATGGAATATTAATCATGGCTATTTTAGTTTTTGAAATAGACGGCAGCATTGGCGACTCAGAGTGCTGTTAGTAGCCGCTAGATGGCGCTGTACAGTGCCAAATTTAAGAAGTGTGTCATGTCAACATAACACAAAGTTACTTTTTATGATTTTTTTAAATAGAAAGTAACTAAAGGAACATTCTTTGCCAAGATCATTTTTCTCTAAGGTCAATGACCTTTGAACTAGGGCATCTTAAGTATTTTTCATTTTTCTCTCTATAACTCAAAAATTTATAATTACTTTATACTCAAAATAATTTTAAAAGAGAGTTATTATAAAGGTCTATCAGCGTGGAAGATTACAAGTTTCTACGTTGCATAGTTTAGAAATGGCAGGGGGGGACACATTGTAAGCTACTTTGACAGGCTATATTTCGCAGATGGTACACCTGATAAAAAAGTGATGTATGAAACATTACTTTCATTTTAGTAGACCTATTCAATGATACCCCACACGAGGAGGTGCAGCGAAAAAAATATTTTATCCCCATTTCACATGTATGGGCGCCACCCCTAAAATACGTGATCCCGATTTTTTCATTCATACTATTTTTTAACAAAATTTCATTTACTTATGTTTATAACTGTAGAAGTTATTAAGCTGTTAAGGATTAGGACAGACAGACAGATGGATGGATATGACAAAACTATAAGGGTTCCTTGTAGGAACTACGGAACCCTAAAAAGCAGACTGGTGTACATATCAAAGGCAGTGTTTTTAAAAACAGGTCTAATTTAAATAAAGCTAATAATATGTTCTTTATCTCACCAGCTTCCTTCTTTTTCCTTGCTTCTTCAAAGGCAGATATAAGATCTGGGCAATCGAGATTCTCTTCAGGCTCCCAAGTGTTGTCTTCATCTGTATAACCCTTCCATTTTAAGAAGTACTCAACCTGAAATACAAATACATCTCATCTTAGTTACTATTCTATTACTACTAACATTTGTAAAACTACAGTTTCAACATTATCTTTCCAATTATGAAAAATCTGTATGGAAAGAAAAAAAAATTTTTGATATTCACAAAGTGCATACCATAACATAACAAATTATTACAGTAAAGAAACCGCCAAACAAGGCCTAAAAGGGAAAGGCCTCAGCAAATGTTGCCTCAGTAGGTAAGTAGGTAACTACTGCAGCAGTGCTAATTTTCAGATATTTTATGAAATATCTATATTATATTATATGGTAGTAATTAACTTATTACTGCATGTTTTTAAAGGACAAAATATTAAATAGTATAATAATAGAATAGTTAATGGTATATGGTAAAAAAAAGTATATAAGTATTATATCCATTGTCTAGTACCCATAGCACAAGCTTTGCTTAGTTTGGGACTAGATGGTGCTGTGTAAAAATGTCCCAAAGATATTTATTTATATAGCAGTAGTAGTGTATCATGAATCAGTATTAGCAGTTTCAAGATTTTTATACAAGTTGATCTGTATTCGTGCCATATTTAAGTAGGTGACTATACCACTGATACTGAACACGAATCAATACCATTTTTTTTATTTTTTTATACCTATTTGTAAACATACAAATTCCCTCTGTGTGTTGAGTGTGACACAAAAACAATGAGTGCGAAACCACCAAAACAATTTGCAGGTATTTCCACCCTTTGACAATGCCACCAATGACTTATTTTCAGAGTCATTCAGGATTTATTCTCAAACACTTGCTAAGGGAAAATTTGGGTATTAAATAATCATATAATTTTTCAAGTATTTTTAGATGACTAAGTACATTATTTATCATTTGCTCTAGAAATATGGCACGGTTATAGATCAACAACTTGTATACAGGTGTCCAATTGCAATGCTTCATGGAGGGAAAGTACTTTAAATATTGAATTTTTTTTACTGAACACTCTGTATTTCTATTTATATCTATACTTATTAGAAAGACAGATGTCCTGACTGACTGATTCATCAATGCAGAGCTGAAACTACTCAAGCTAGAAAAATGAAGTTTGGACAGTACATTCTTTTTGTAATCTAAGCACCCACTAAGAAAAAATATTTTTTGGAAATTTTATCCCCAAGGGGCTGAAATAGGTTGAAAGTTTGTATGAAAAACCTTTTTCCTGGACTGATTCACCCAAAACTCAGTAAAAATAATCTTTAAAGTAAGTAATGAAACATTTCTCTTTTCTTTTTCCAACATTATTCCTAAATGAGGATGCAATAGGTAAATAAATTTAATATGGAAGAACAATGCGTAGAAGGAATGAGTCGAAACTCAGTAGGTATAAATAATTTTCAAAGCAACTTAAGAATTATGTGTGTTTGAATTTTTCGAAAATTAAACAGGACATTTTATAACTGTTTATGGAGGCAAAGCCGCAAGAGCACTAGTTAAACATAAAATAAAATGAATGATAAATAAGGTGTAAAGATAAAAGCATGAAAAAGCTGTAATCCAGGGTTAACTAAGGTTCAGAAAAATATGTGAAGGTCATCATTGTATTACCTTGTTATTTCTAATGCGCCGGTCCAGTACTTTCTCAACAGAGAATTCTTCTTCACCCTCAGGCTCACCATCCTTTTTCTTTTCAGCCATAGTTCTGCAAGAACAGGTGCATAACCAAATAAATAACAGCAGTCATCTACAACAAAGTTCTTTCCGACATAATTTTACGGTCAGTGTCGCCTTTACTTCAGCAAGATTAGTTTTAAGAAACCCCGCGAAAACTAAAATAAACAATAAAATTAGCATCCAAGTTCACGTAAAATGTTCCGTTTTTTTTGTCTTCGGATGAATTTCTATGATAGTGCCGTTGAATAACTCGTGCATTCTGTTATGGAAAAGACGCAGACCCGTATGTATCTTACCGATCTAACTTGGGCAAGTTAACCTATTACTTAAAACAGCCACTATTAAACATGTCATAGAAAATTCAATTAATATATAGAATATTTTGACCTGCAGTGAAAACATCTAAACTCCTAGCTTGATTAAAATCCGTTAAATATCACACACAAATCAATTCAGCATCGTGTCCCGCCATTTTGACTCATGATAATACAAGTCACTTATTTTATTTGATATGCAACGATATTTTAAACGTAACCTAAATCAGAAAAGTTGAATAACAACAAATAACAATTAAATACTAATAGTTTTCCAGAAAAAAAATACAAACCTTTGTTAGAATCAAAAGAAAATAACCGGCGTTCGATGCACTCAAAATTACAAATTTGTGGTTTGTTTTAGTGATGCGACTCGTCGAGTTTTTTTTTTTTTTTTTTTTTTTTTCGAATTCATTACTCACAGGAAGCACTATAGTGCTCTTTCTGCTTAACCGGGCTTTGGGGGCGGAGAGTCCCGTTAGGGACTCCATCCGACTCGTCGAGTCCACAGAGTACATTATATAGCTGGTCGAGTCTGTAACGTAGTGATGATTTTCTCTGTGGTCGAGTCCATCCATAGTAATTATATTATATTATCTTTGGTCATTGACTTGTACCTATGGACCAGTAATACCTACGAAATAAGCGTGGTATACCTACAATATCCGGGCCACCGTTATGGTGGCCATAGCTAGGGAAGTAAGTAATCAAAACTAAAAAGTATCGATATCGATGCTCGTGTTTCGTACCAGAGATGTGTGCTGATTAAAATCATTTTCAAGTAGTAATAAATAATGCAATTATATCAAATACTAAGTTCGGCTGTCCCTAGGACATAAAAAATCAAGCTTCTAGGTCACGGCAATCATACGGCTATGTCACATTTTGATACTCGCAAACTCACATAAAAAACCTATAGGGTACTTCGCATTGACCTAGAATCATGAAATTTGGCCAATATATCGAAATATCTTTTTTTTTCAATATATCGAACTACGATTGTATATTTAAAAATATCGAGAGATCGAAAATCTGATATTTAAAAAATATCAACAGCCCTAGTTTGTTTACTTGACAGCTCATGTACTATGGGCCACATTGCGGGGTAAGTGGGGTTGCCACGCGGCGTAGGTATTTTGACATCCCGTAAAGATGTTGCCAAACAGAGAATATACAAATAGCATGCGATCTCTTTCACCAGACGACATAACACGTTGGTTAACAAGAGACAAAGAATAGTTTCATAATTTAATAACGATTTAATAGATATTTGTATAAACTAGGTGGATATAGAAGAATGCGCCACTTCCATAGGTTTAATTCAATGTCTTTGGTCAAGCCCACTTTATGTCGAGTGACTCGAGTGACAGCGAAATATCATATTCGAGTGAATAAATATTGACTCGAGTTCACTCTGACTCGAGTCACTCGCCAATGACTGACCGAGACATGCGAAACGTGTTTTTATTAATATGCACGCTTTTCTAATTCGTGTATCTTAATTGTTTTATGAATAGACCATTGATTTTATAAGACTGACGATGTTTGAAATAAAACTTAAGTTTGTCGTTTTATTAAGCTTCAACTTATTAACAAAATTATATAATTCAAGGATTTTGTTGATTAAAACCATATAAATATTGTAATGGTTTTATCTTATGTTATCAGTTGTGACAGGTAACTCGAATGAGGCGAGTGTTCGAGTGACTCGTGAACCACTCGAGTGACTCGACCACTCGAATAGTACTCGAATAAAACTGTAAAATGACTCGAATGACTCCAGTGTCAAAATCGGACTCGAGTCGCATCACTAGTTTGTTTCATCTTTTTTTTCCTAGGCCGCGTTCAGCAGGGTTATTGGCTATCTTTTTCAGTGCCAGTGACTAACTGGCTTTTGATGATAACTGAACTTTGATGACAACTGAGAATTTCATAACATTGGTATTGCGTATCACATTGAGTGGATATCACGTTACGGTGCCTTACGTTCGGAGGACGGTGCTCATCGACAGAACAATAGACGCCTCTATTTTCTTATCGACTATTATACGGCTAAGTTGAGTAATGTCTTTTGAGCGTTACAGTGCTACATTTTAGCGAACTTTTCATTTAAGTGGTTTATATAAATATGACCCATGAAGTTGGCAGTACATTCATTATTGTATTAAGTTGTTTATCTCGAGAGTCGAACAGTGTTAAATAAATAGTGTTATGATGTAGATATTAAATCATTGTTACTAAAAGACTGATGGATTATGTGAATGTCTGGTATGATTATAGGTAATTAAATTTATGTGTTGCGCAATGAATGCCTATGTTATTAAATTAATGAAATCTATTTGTAAGTATATCGGTACATACAAAATGTATTACAGTATTGGTAACTAACTTTCATTTCATTCTCGTTTCGGAGGGATCCAAAGAGATTTAATGTAGTAAATATTTAATGTCTTTGGAGGGATCTAATGAATTTTTCGGGATCAAGATCGAATACTGATATCGCGAAAAAAAAATCAGCTGTTATATAAATTTTGATAATTTATGTGAACACAAATGTAGGGATCAGCTGTTTTTTTTTGCGATTTCAGTATCAGGCCCATAGTAAAAGTTGTTTATAATGATGAGTACAATGACCCCTTAAGAGATTTAATATAATTTAATATTTATTAATACAAATGTATTAATGTCGCGAAGGCATCGATTCACAATTCGTAAAAGACTTTGTTTTCGCTCTTCTTCAGCAAATTTCAACAAATTTGGACGTGAAATTGTTTAGTACAAGTCTTTATAAACACAAATCATAATTAAACACAACAAAAGTCGTTTTTTTACGCTTTTTACTAAATACCGGCTTCGGTGATCATCACTAGAATTCATAAAACACTACCTATGAGTAGTGTCTTTCACGAAAATGATGACGAGCTAAATGCTTATCAATTTGATGTCCACTATGCTTACGCGATCGCAATCTTACAAGTATCGATACGAAAGCAACTGTCAGAATGTGTTACGGTGGCTATCAGCGATAGTCGGTGCTCATGACGTCATCTTCGTTAGTCACTGAAGTTAGCCAATACTAAACTAGCTGTTTGACAGTTATTCGTTGAACACTTTGCCAAGTGATCATCACTATGAGTTGTCAACAGAGATACGCAATAGCCCTGCTGTATTATCGTCCGACGACGCCTGGAACGTACTTTGGTCGTTCAGTTACTCAGGCCCGTATTACAGAACGATCCTCAAGCATTGATTACTGTTTAAAACTAGTTTTAAGTAATTATTTTAAACTTTTATTTTAGAACATGCCTTAACATAACATCACGCCTGTATTTCCCCGAAGGGGTAGGCAGAGGTGTAATAGTACACCCACATTTCGCCAGTTATGTTATAGTCCCATGTAATAGGGGGCGAGCCTATTGCCATTGACCGGGCACAAATCCAAACTCCAGGCTGCTACTGAGAATTTCCTAATGAAAAAACCCAATAACACTTTGCCCGACCCGGGAATCGAACCCAGGACCCCATGCTCAGCAGTCGCGCTTGCGACCACTAGACCAACGGGGCAGTTGCAGTTGCAACATGCCTTAAGCAGAGAATTATTTATCACAGTTCAGCTGATTTAGCTTTATTTTATACTGTCACCTTTTTCGATATTTGAGCAGAGATTTGATCGGTAATCACTCTAGTGTGGTCCACCAGACTGAGTATAATGTTCTGTGTCCAGACTAAGCTTGACTGCTTGAGTAGAAATGTTTATTCTAATATAGTTTATATTACAATGCCTAACCCCAGCTCCATACGTTGGCCCGAACGTTGGCACCAACGCTATTCGCCAACGTGTGGATTGGGAAAATGGAGTTGGCCCGAACGTTGGAGCAAGCATTGGCAGTTAGCCGTCACGTGTCGGTTTTATCAAAGGAATTATGCGCCAACGTTGGAGATGCGCCCACACGTTGGCGGTTTGCTCAGTCTTTCCGCAGCACTCATGAAGTAAGGTGCATCGAATGAGCTTGTTCCTACGGTCAACGCTTCTTGAAAATGTCATCCACGTGGATGGACGCAAAAAAATATTTTTATTTTTATTAACAAAATAATAATGATATTCTCTTGTTTGTCAAAACATTTTTCAAAGACGACGTCCATTGTTTAACTCATAGATTTAGAACACTAGTGTTCATAATCTAAGGTTTAACTATTGTGTTATTTTAATTGACAGTTCAGCTCTTAAGCACTAAATAATCTTAAAGTGCGCAGTGCAACATCTATTTCAGACGTCTTTACATTGGCTCTGACGGAACGAAACTAACATTATCTCCAACGTGTGGACGCTAGGCATAATTACGGGCCAACGCTCGCCCCAATGTGTGGAGCCCACCTTAGTCAAAAAATCTAAGGCCCGTATTACAGAAGCTTCCTCAAGTACAGTTTAAAACTCCAATCACCTGATCACTACTTATGGATAGAATCGTTACTTGAGTACAGGTCTTATTCCAGAACGGTAATTATAAACTTTAATTCAACAACATAACACACGAATTTGATCTGGAATAGAATATAAATCTCTACTTAAGCGTAATCAGGACCACACTAGAGTGATTACAGATCAGATCTCAGCTGAAATTCCGAAACAGGTGACAGTATAAAATAAAACTAAACTCAGCTGAACTGTGATCAATACTGCTTGAGGAACATTCTAAAATCAAACCTCAACTCAAAACTAGTTTTAAACAGAGATCAACGCTTAAGTATCGTTCTGTAATATGGGCCTAAGTTAGCCAAGAGTAAAATAAGTTAATTGACCTTAGTAAACGTCTAGGTAAACCACAGATCTATTACCTAAGGTAAATGGTACAGATACCGGCACGAGTCGTGAGCACAAACTTCACCTGCGCAGAAGTTCATTTATAGATCTGTTTGGTGGAATGACAGGAGCGCAGGGTGCCAACGCCAAACATTGTATTTACACGATTGGTCCGTCAGTCGATGCTCGTCGTCTATTGGACAATTAGGTGTCATTCGGCTACCGTACACTTTCGGTTCAACTTTAGTGACTCACATTTTTGAATTTTAAACAGTTTATTTTTCTTTTGTTGTAATGAATTTATATTTGGATTTATTGAGTGTTTAATGTGCATAATTTAAAAAAAAAATCTTCATCTTCCTTCATTTATTGCAAGATTGTATTTAACTTGCAATGTATGTATGCATGTAAATATATTTGCTAGGGTGGAATCTTGCAACTCAATTTTGAAGCAGATATCTTCAACCTATAGAGCTGAAATTTTGTACAATATGGGTATTAAATGAAAGGGGTTGCTGAGAATAACTCGAAAAATAAATAAAGTGACGTCGAAAGGACTTGCTGAGAATACGCATGCGAATTGAAAAACCTGTCCAGCCATAGCAAAAAGTAAAAAAAAATTTAAAGTCAAAATGTTTTATTTTTATTTATCTGTGCGTAAAAAGTCCCAAATTCATACCAACATTCATTCAGAAAATTTGTATTTACTATGTCTACACATAATCCTTATAAAACGCTAACGGTGAAATTTAGTAAACAAAGATACTAAATAATTTTGGTTGAAAGTGTACATGCGCGAACTGCCCCCACTACTATCCATCTGTGCTCACGACTCGTGCCGGCTACTATACCACCGACCCACCGTAGACAGATAATAAAGGGTACAACTCACTGAGGTAAACGTAGTGGTTATGGGTTATTAGGTGTGAGATCTATGCTTTGAATATGGAATAGTTCCGTAGTCAAAGGATCTATGAGTGGTGGATCTATTATATTCTCTTTGGAATTGTCTTTGGACCTTAGCCCTGGCAACACTGATATTATAATATGTATCTGTGTGTGTCTATGTATGTCTCAATACGGGAAAGTTGTAAATAATTTTCATTAAAATTTTGACGAAGCTCCTTCATTTTAAACCTAAGATAAATAAAAAGTGACCTAATGATTATAAAGTGAGTTCTGAAAGTGATGGGAAACCGTAAATGGTGTGCCTTATGAAACAAAAAACTATCATTGCGCACGATACCCAACGCCATTTTGAAGCGAAATTTTGTATGTAAGTGCCAAGTATTTCGCAATATTTTCAATTCCCACCCTTGTAAAGGGGGTTTGTTTGATAATTATCGATAACAGTGGATATGAAACACTCCTGTGGAGGTGCTAGTACGTGATCAAGTGCATTGACGGATGCCCAAACTCGTTAGTTGCACCGAGGTGGGTTGCGGCGCCGTTCATCTGGAGCTCGCATTAATTAAATTAATAGTGGTATATTGAACTGATAAATTGTTAGCTGACGATGTGTACAGTAGGCAGTAAAGTGTGCATTATTTATGTGGGATTGTAACATTAGTGGAGAGTGCGGAGTGCTGTATTTCGGCGTGGCGAGTGTTATCGGTGGCGTTTCCGACTTGCAGATAGCGGGTGGCGCAGAGGATGGCCCGACCCGAAGGGAGCGCTCTCAATAACTGACGGACGCTGCCGGCTTACAGCTGGCGCAAGCAGTAGGTGCAATTCTTTGTGATTTTAACAAATTATACCTTAAACAATACATTACTTTGACATTGATTTTTTCAGTCATTTGATCACTTTATGCACTGATGTCCCACTGTATGAGCCGAGCATGGTTCATGTGAATACAGTACTGTATTCTCCTACATTTCATCTGTCATGTTTTCCCAGCTACCTAATAAAATTTCAAATGGTCTGCAACATGTCATTAGTTTTGACAATTTTCTTTTTTCTAGATAATTTGAATATGTACTATGGGTATTACATTAGTTAGAGGAGTGAGTAAACCTAGGTGTTTTTCCAATTCCAGTTTTAAAAAGAAGTGAAAATTTTAAAACTAAATTAATATAATTTATTTTTAGTGTGAGAACTAAAGTAAATCTTGTTTTCAAACAATAATATGATATTAGATAATCTGTAACTGTTGTGAAGATGTCAATACTTCATTGGTACTGGGTATTTAATTGAAATACTTTAAAGAATATATACACAGTTATGGAAAACAACTTTGTTACTGATATTTAGAACTATTCATGTTTATTGACTTCAACCTCATTTCTAATAACCCACAAACACAAGAACCCTTTCTTTTAAATCAAATATGTCTATAACATGGTCTGTTTAAGAACTTTGGAGGAGAATTTGGATCAATACACTTTGTAGGTTATAATCACTAAAACTTGTTAGGATGCTAATGTCAAACACAATAGAATTTAAATACAGCTGTTAGTAGTGTTACAGGGTTAGACTATCTAAACTGATACTTATTCCTCCTTGTTTAATAACATTACATACTTGAAATCATGTTACTAGCTAGCATCATTAAGGGGTGGCATTGGGAAAAATAGGGATTATAGAATCAAAATATTTTCATTTGTGGATATGACGTTGATCCAATTTTCATATTTAAGATTTTTCTTTATATTTACTTGATTTTGGTATAGGGAAAACACGACTTAATGAAATTTGCTGGATAGGTTTATTTTTCAAAGTAAGGTCTGTTTTTGCACTATTTCGCATTGCATTTAGAAATTCCAATAGTTTTTACTATTGTCTTTTGTGAATAAGATATATCTTGTACATATCTAAATTCTGGTATAACAGATTTTTACTTAAATGTTTATTCACTGAGATATTTGCAAAAATGTAAAAAAACATCAAAACAGTGCGATTCCGCTCTGTTCTCACACGTGCAATTTGCTGTATGTTAGAAAGGGACGGTTGCAAATTCAATGCAGCACCTTATTCTTACACTTCATTTGATCAATCAATCAATCATTTATTTTTCAAATTAGGGTACATATGATCAAAATATAACTGCTTTCATGTAGAATGCCTTGACATTAAATCTAGCTTCATTACAAGCATGTGCATCATCATCATCATCATTTCAGCCGAAAGACGTCCACTGCTGGACATAGGCCTCCCCCAAGCATCGCCACAACGACCGGTCCTGTGCCTTCCGCATCCAGCGGATTCCCGCGACCTTCACCAGGTCGTTGGTCTACCTTGTGGGGGGCCTACCCACGCATAAGCTTGTGCATAAAAGTATAAAAACAAAACAATACTTGAGAAGATATCTAAATTCCTAACCTAACCTAACATAGCTAATGATACAAATTCGTTGCAGATAAAAATGCCACGGCCTGGCAGTCTGAAAGACCCAGACATTGCTGAGTTGTTCAGCAGACATGATCCAGAGAAGATCTTTGAGGACCTTCGTGAGATCGGTCATGGGTCCTTCGGGGCTGTCTACTATGCTCGCTGCAATCTCTCTAAAGAGATTGTGGCGATTAAGAAAATGTCATATGTGGGGAAACAGAGTGAGGAGAAATGGCAGGATATCTTGAAAGAAATTAAGTGAGTATTTTATTGGTTTTGTATTTGATTATTGATGCTTAGAGAACAAGCTTTCAATTACAAATAAAGTGTTTTTTTTTATAAAAAATAGTGATTTAAAACTTGATTTTTTTCCATAAAATTTCATTGATTTATTTAAATCATATTGTTAAAATGGACTAGAAAACAAAAATACATTGAAAAAATTATACAGTTTTCATTTCTGACTAAATATTGAATAAATGGCAATAGCAAACTACAAATAGCCATTAAGAAAATCGATTTGGAAGATGCTTGAATTAGATATTGAAATTATTTTTCAGAACTGATTATAGACCAGTAAAAAGTCAGAAGTTTGAATGAACTGAACATTTATGAAAACCATTTATAAAATGATTACTAGTTTTGGAGAACAAGAAATGTTTTTTTTTACTTATTTAGATTTTTCTTCAGAACTATTGGGATTTTTTAGACAGTATTTAGAATATTATCAATTAGGACTATGTAAATAATAAAATTAAAAATCAAGTTTAAATCCTTCAAAGTCAAATAAAAAGTGAAAAAAAAAAAAAACTGTCATAAACGAAAAAATCATGAATTTTATCAACCCAGTCTTAAATAATTTAGATAGTAACTGAGTACTGACCTAGCTTCACTTGCCTTTTACACTGACCATACACACTGTAATAAATCAATTGTAATTTTTGTAAATACAATTATAGTTATTATTATTAGAAGATAAGATAACTGTTAAGAACTAAAACATTTGAATCATTGTTTTCATATCTTGTTGACTATTTGCTGGAATGAGAAAATACTATCTTTATAATTATCAGATTTTCACAATTTAATACAATACAAATGATTAGAGTCATTCACAGAAATCATGGAAAGTAATTGAAATTGTTTAATGTTTAAATTGTATGTATTGTGTTAACATACATAGATATAAAAATCTATATAGGTAAGGTAGTTATTAACTGAAATTTTAATTTAAATGAAAATTAACCAATTGTCCTTTACTAAAATTGAAAATTCCGACAACTAATAAGGAAAAATAATTAAAAAGAGTGCATTGAATTTAAATTACAATATCTTTAGATTGTTGGCTTATTCTACTTATTGATATTACCTACTTTAACTTTTATATTCCTATCAAAATATAGTTTTTATCTGAATCTGCATTTAAAAATTTGCAAACAAAATAAATGAAATGTTTATTTATTTTAAATATTTCTAAAAAAAAAAACCTCAAGGTTAATAAAAATCACGTTTTTTTTTTGTTTATTACAGATTTTTTAGATTAAAATAAAAATCTGATATATCATGTTTCTTCTTTTTTTTTCAATTATTATTTGACTTTGATTTAAACTTGATTTTTATTATTTACATACTCATAACATGGTCTGTGTGGTGCCGCACGCAAAGAATGCCGCCACCCTATATCTTCTCATGGGTGTCGTAAAAGGCGACTAAGGGATTCACCAGAGGATGGACAGCAGCGTCCTCCGAGTATTTAACCAACCAACTGCGATCGCCAACCCGCCTGCCAAGCGTGGCGATTATGGCATATCCCCCCAAACATGCAAAACACAAATAAAAACCGTCCCCGGCGGCCCCGCTAGCCCTGGTTACGGTAGCGGCCTAGGTAACGGCGGGGCAGGGGGTGCAAAGAATCCCCGGCAGAGATCCGGCTACCATAACAAAAAAAGACTGGACCTGGCAGCATACAACACACGCACACTGCGGTCCGACGAGAAGCTTGTCAAATCGAGGAAGAATTGAGCAGGTTACGATGGGATATCGTAGGGTTATTTAAAGTCCGAAGAGAGGGGGAGGACACGATAATCCTCAAATCCGGTAACTTGCTCTATTTCCGGGAGGGCGATCATTTTTCCAGGGCGGTGTCGGGTTTATCGTCCACAAGTCTCTTGTGAACAACATAGTGAAGATCGAGAGTGTTTCGACCAGGGTGGCGTACCTTATACTCAGAATAACCGAAAGGTATTTGTTGAAGATATACAGGTATACGATACGCCCCGACCTCGAAACACCCCGAAGATGAGGTGGAGACCAGGCTCTAAAACTCACTTCACTGTTGTCATGGGAGACTTCAACGCGAAACTGGGCAATCGCTACGATGATGAGCTGCGAGTGGGGCAATTTGGATATGGATATCGGAACCACCGGGGTCATCTACTGGCCGGCTTTATGGAGAAAGAGGGGATGAACTCTTTCTTCAGAAAGCCTAAGCACAGGAAGTGGACCTGGTTGAGCCCTGATGGTGTAACAAAAAATGAGATTGCCTTCATTATGTCGAAGAAGAAGCAAATATTCAATGATGTCTCTGTGATGAACACGGTCAAAAGAGGTAGTGATCACCGTTTGGTAAGAGGCACATTGGATCTGAACATCAAGCTGGAAAGATCTCGACTGATGAAGTCTACGCTCCGTCCAGCACCGATCCAAATCCAAAACCCCGAGAGCTTTCAGCTCAAAGTTCAGAATCTTTTCGAATGCCTAGGGAGCTCAGTGGAAGATTACAACGATGGGTTTGTGGAAACTGTCCATACGGTCGGGTCTAGGATCTTTAGGACCCGTCGTACAAATAGAAACAAAAAGCTCTCTGACCACACTCTCGAGCTCATGGCGGAAAGACGCGAGATGATTCTGCAGTCCTCAGATGATGCGACTAAGTACCGGCAGCTCAATAGACAGATCTCAAAGTCCTTGAAAAGTGACCTACGCCAATTTAATACTGAACGTATTAAAGACGCGATAGAGAAGAACAAGGGCTCCAAAGTCTTCACAAGAGACCTGTCTATTGGGCAGAGCCAGCTTGCAAAACTGAGGACCGACGATGGCAGAGTCGTATCCTCCAAGCCAGAGCTATTGAAGGAGGTCGAGAAGTTCTATGGACAGTTATACACGTCCACCCGGAAACCCGCTGCAAATCGGGCTAACGACCCAAGAGCTTGATTGACCCGACACTATACCGAATATATCCCGGAAGTCAGCCTGTACGAGCCATCCTGGCTCTGAAGCAGCTCAAAAACAACAAGGCACCGGGTGATGACGGAATTACGGCCGAACTCCTGAAGGCGGGTGGAAAACCGATCCTTAAGGCCCTTCAGAAGTTGTTTGATTCCGTCATTCTCGAGGGTAGAACGCCACAGGCACGGAGCAGAGGTGTGGTGGTACTCTTCCTCAAAAAGGGCGATAATGCTCTGCTGAAGAATTATAGGCCCATCTCACTTCTGAGTCATGTCTACAAGCTGTTTTCGAGAGTCATTACGAACCGTCTTTCGCGCAGGTTTGACGACTTCCAGCCTCCCGAACAAGCTGTTTTCCGAAAAGGCTTTAGCACCGTAGACCACATACATAGGCTGCGGCAGGTTATACAGAAGACCGAAGAGTATAACTTGCCTCTTTGTTTAGCGTTTGTGGACTACGAGAAAGCCTTCGATTCGATCGAGACTTGAGCTGTACTACAGTCTCTTCAACGGTGCCAGATTGACTATCGGTACATCGAAGTGTTACATTATTATTATGTGAAACCTATCCTTCTGCAGCGAGGTGTGAGACAGGGAGATGTGATCTCTCCGAAACTGTTCACTGCTGCATTGGAGGATGTCTTCAAGGTTCTGGACTGGAAGGGGCTAGGCATTAACATAAACGGCGAGTACATCACTCACCTTAGTACGAGTACGACATAGTAGTCATGGCTATGCTATAATGAATATGGACAAGACAAAGGTTATGTCGAATTCCCATATAGCACCCATTCCCGTAAACATCGGAGAATGTACACTCGAAGTTGTTGACGATTATGTATACCTAGGACAAACTGTCCAGCTAGGTAAGCTCAACTTCGAGAAAGAGGTCAATCGTCGAATCCGACTCGGTTGGGCAGCGTTCGGGAAGCTACGCAATATCTTCTCGTCCAAAATACCGCAGTGTCTCAAGACGAAAGTCTTTGACCAGTGTGTGTTGCCAGTAATTACTTACGGTACTGAAACGTGGTCGCTCACAATGGGCCTGATAAGAAGGCTCAAAGTCACTCAAAGGGCAATGGAGAGGGCTATGCTCGGAGTGTCCCTGTGTGATCGAATCAGAAATGAGGAGATTCGCAGGGGAACGAAAGTGACCGACATAGCCCGAAGAATTGCCAAACTTAAGTGGCAGTAAGCGGGGCACATTGCTCACAGAACGGATGGCCGATGGGGCAGTAAAGTTCTGGAGTGGCGACCGTGTACTGGAAGGCGCAGCGTGGGTAGGCCCCCCACAAGGTGGACCGATGACCTGGTGAAGGTCGCGGGAATCCGCTGGATGCGGAAGGCGCAGGACCGATCGTTGTGGCGATGCTTGGGGGAGGCCTATGTCCAGCAGTGGACGTCTTTCGGCTGAAATGATGATGATGATACTCTTATCTGATAATATTCCAAATATTGTCTGAAAAACTACAATGGTTCCGAAGAAAAAACTAAAAAAGTAAAAAACTTTTTTCTTCAAAACTAGTATCATTTTTTAAAAGGGATCATAAATGTTAATCTACTGACATAGAATCTTCCATATTTATGAAAAAAATTACTATGTCAAGATAAAAAAAAAACTTGAAGAAGACCCAACTTTGTAAGAATTAAAAAAAACATATGTAAATCTTAGTATGACAGTACTTGGTAATTAAGAACAGAAATGTAGGAAACAGTTCATTAAAACTTCTCACACTTTTTACTGGTCTATAATCAGTTCCGAAATAGTAGTTTATGAAACTGTTGCATAACAGGGGTGGTGCCACCCTGAACTTTTGTACTCTTTGTAAATAACTTTGTATACATCCAAGGAAGGTACGGAACCTTCGGTGCGAGAGACTGACTTGCACTTGGCTGGTTTATAAATTTAACACAGCCATCATAATCAGCTTAAATTGTAGGGCTTTTAATACGAAGTAACTGTGTTATTTTTATTTAACATCAAAAAGTAACAAAACTGACACCTGACTCACTTTCTTGTCCCAAATTAATTTTTATTATACCAATTTATTTAAAAATGACTAAACTAATTTCAAGTCGTTTATGAGTAGTTAATGACAAAACTAAAAAAAACTCAAATACTTATGCTAAAATACCACTACACATTTTTAAGAAAATGCTGCTAAAATACCACTAAGCATTTTTAAGAAAATTCTGCTAAAACACCACTACACATTTTCAAGAAAATGCTCTAACGTAAGATTTGACAACAGTTAAATTGAGCCTTTAATTAATTGAGCCTCTAATTTTTTTAATTTAATGTCTATTAGTTTTGACAATTGTAAATTAATTGTACCTAATAAATAATATTTACAATGCCGATCATACGGTGAGACGTGATGAACCTGCCAAAAACCACAAATATCTTTGTAAAAACCATGTTTCTTGCAAATAAAAATCTTTATCTTTGATTAAATAGATTTTGATCAGGGGAAGCAGGAAAGTACCTATAGTAGAATAATAATGATACTTTTGTTTAGATTCCTGAAACAATTGGAACACCCGAACACCATAGAGTATAAGGGATGCTACAAACGAGAGCACACAGCATGGCTGGTAATGGAGTATTGTGTTGGTTCCGCATCGGATATCATAGAGGTATGTGCCTATTTCTTATATTTATTTTGTTTGGAATTGAAATGCTTTGACATATAATGTGTGTTTGAATTTATTTAGAAACCTGATGTTGGTCATTCTGGGAGGGGCTCGTAGCGAAGCAACGACTGCGCGGATTGTACGATCTGCAAGGTTAAGCTGCACTTGCCGCGGTCAGTCTGTGGATGGGTGACCGTTTCGTTACACAACGAGACCCCTCCGTGCCTCGGAGAGCACGTTAAGCTGTCGGTCCCGGTTGTCATACGAATATCTATGGCAGTCGTTACGGGTAGTCAGAAGCCTGAAAGTCTGACAACTGGTCTAACCTCCGAATGTCGGTATTACCCAGTAACTGGGTTGCGGGGGTCTGATGGCAGTCGCTCCGTGTAAAATACTGATGTTCAGCCGCATCTGGCTAGACTGGAAGCCGACCCCAATATAATTGGGAAAAGGCTCGGACGATGATGATGATGTTGGTCATTCTGGCTTGCATACATTTAAAACTTTAAAGCATCCACTACTCATGAACAAAAATAATTGAAGCCCTGTTTGCCTGTCGTGGGGGACGTAGATCCTCCCTGACCTCCCTCACAACTTAACACTAACCCCCTTATTACAAAATCGGGTTTAGCAATAGGTTTAGCCGGGCTTAAAAGCCTTTTTTATGTATTGAGTTTGACGTTAGACCTGGTTTAAAGAAGGGTCTAAAACTGGTCTAAGGTTTTGTAAGCCTATTGTTGATCCACTTTTAAACATGAGCCTTTCTGTTTGATTGGTTTTGTATGTTTATTTTAAATTTTACCAGGAAAAAATATAGTAGCATAATTTTATTTTACCCTCTATTGATTAACGTTTTTGTAGGTACGAGTATGTCATTGAATGGTTTCCTATAATTCTAGTAATCTACATGTTTAAAAACTGTGTAGAACATAAATTGCAGACTTTTACAATTATTGTTATGTTCTCCAATAATTAGGTTTTTCTCTTCACACAAAGTAATTGTTTTTTTTTTTTTTTTTTTTTTTATATTATAAGATGGCGAAACGAGCTAAAGGCCCACCTGATGTTAAGCGGTTACCTTTGCCCATGACAACTTCAATACCACCTAGGCTGTTGCCTAAATGGTACCGCAAGTCGGTTCGCCAAACTGAGACATGAAGATGGAAAGTCTCATGTGATTGTAATTTCACCGGCACCCGTACCCTTCAGACCGAAACACAGCAATGCAA
Source organism: Asteroscopus sphinx (assembly GCA_949699075.1). NCBI lineage: Eukaryota > Metazoa > Arthropoda > Insecta > Lepidoptera > Noctuidae > Asteroscopus > Asteroscopus sphinx. Next base: position 14,723,285 of record OX453021.1, read on the forward strand.
GCATCACTATTTGGCGGAGAAGTAGACGGTGGTAGTACTTCCCCGGACGAGCTCTTTCACAAAGGAGCTCTACTACTACTAAATTGTAATGTTGTGATCTGTTTTTAATCATCCTAGGCCTCTTTTCTCCTTTTAAATTGTAATGTTGTGATCTGTTTTTAATCATCCTAGGCCAAGGTAACGATACCACAGAATATCTAATAGTACTAACGTACATAACGGCCACTCACCTCCCCCCGCCATTTCAAGATTCCTCGCCCGCGCCCCGCACGCGCCCACAGTTTGACGGCACTTGGACTGCAATCCTGCAATGGATATTAATCGCCAGTCGCTATACAAGCACGCCATCTCTGCAAACTAGTGAGAAGCGCTTGGAACCCAGTCGGCACTACGAGCGGCGAGCATCCCTAACCTACACGTGTGTGTGCGTTCATATAATAGACGAAATCTCGTGTATGTAGGTGACGCTAGCATTCATATTGTATCGAGTGTCCGAGGTGTGACGATACTGCGAGGCAAACTGACTGTTACCCGTGAGAATAGGAAATTTTATTAGAATTAGTATTATTGTCTCTTCGTCTTTTATATTATTTTTTATGGGACAATAAACAGCTACAATGTGTGTAAATGTAAAAAATATAGGTTTAAAAAAAAATTAACAATATCGCATTGTAGCCCACATTATCCACATGTAAACAAGGTTAAATTTTGTTAAAAAGTGCCACTAAATTAGCATTTCTAGGAATTAGTTAAACAATACAGTTGATCAATTATTGAAAAGAGAAAAAAAAGGAGGAAAGAAATAAAATTAATTAAGATTCAATACTATTGCACCTTAGTATAACAGTTAATCAAGAATCAAAATTATAATTAATTATAAAAGGGATTCGACTATTAGCATACAATAAAATAAAATTAAAATTATTTCATCCATAAATTACAGAAAAAAAAATTGAATTAAATGAAATTTAAAATATGCAAGGACTTACATTAGTTCTTAATAGTAGCTGTAAAGATTTTTTAAACATTAGATTTAAATTTCGATTTAGAACAAAGAAAAATAATACATAACTCTCTGGTTGATATTTATAATAGAATAAACCTGATGAATTTATATAAAATGGTATTTTATTTCGTACTTTGCGTAATCCTTCAAATAAAAAATAGATAAAACCGGAAAGATAATCTGAGCAGTAGAATGTTCTGATATTAGATTGATTGTAAACCGGTGAATCACTATGGGACCGAGATAGAGAAACGTTCTTTAAATGTAATAATTAGGGAGTACACACATCTTGTGGCACGCGGTACAGCACGGCTGACAACGGATGTTTTCCTAGGTACTATGTTTGGAAAAAAATGCTTTTTTTTTTGAAGATTAACATGAAACTCGAAAGATACGAAAAATTTATAATTAAATAATTGACATGTTTTTTTATCTTATTACATTTATCGATAAGTATAGTAGTACATTTTTATTCGGTAATTTCATTAAGCATAGGTTTATAACAATGAGCATATTTTTCTTAGCTTATCGTGAAATTTACTACCGAAAATAACATTTCGCTGAACCGATTTCCGTTCCAATAAGGAAAATGTGTAATATCGTGACAAGAGTTACTTGTGAGTTTATTTCGACCTTGACCTAGCGTAGTTTATATGTAATAACGGATTTATATTCCAATATTTTGTATCTGGCTTCAATGCTACCTTAGGTTTTGTTTAAAATCTACAACTTCAAGATTATACTAGTAAGGAAGTTCTTACGACATTAGGTGACCATTACTCGTAGGGTTGCCAACCGTTATCGTTTGTTTTGTGCACTTATTTAAAACTGGATATTTTTTTGAGTTGTGTCGTTAATCATACGAAGCAGCGACTTCTTGAAAAAAACTGTGCTAGTTTTGGTAATCGACAATACGTTAGAACAGAATATGCAGAAGAAGATGATCCTTACTTTATACAATGTCTTATTGAATTAACTAAAAACCTCTTAAGGGGTCATTGTACAAGAGTACTATACGTATACTTAAGACAGTATGAACAACTTTCATTATGGGACCAACCCTGAGTCGCGAAACAAAACAGCTGAGCCTAATTTTTGTCGATTCATGTGAACGCAAATGTAGGGATCAGCTGAATTGTTTTCGCGATTTTTGGTTTGTTCCCATAGTAAAAGTTGTTCATACTGATGAGTGCCCACCCCGCCATGTCTGTCGAAGGACCGATGGCCGCTAGAGCAGACGAGTTCTTGAGTGGAGACCGAGAATCGGCAAACGCAGTGTAGGGCGCCCCCCCAGCCAGGTGGATAGACAACCTGATGAAAGTAGCTGGGGGGGACTGGATGCGGAAGGCAGAGGACAGAGTGTTGTGGTGCAATTTGGGAGAGGCCTATGTCCAGCAGTGGACTGCAATAAGCTGAGTTGGGGGTACAATGACCCCCTTAAAAGGTTTTCATTTGTTTCAATAAAACGTTGTATACCTACGTCACTCTGACCTATAAAAACGTTGCCTCCCTAACTAAGCTAAGGTTAGCTGGTGCAAATTGGCGCACCCAATGTTCTTAGAATTTCAATGACTAACTTAGATCCGAAAATTTTTTTTTTGCTCTTATTGTACGCGCTGTTGGTTATCTTTGATTTCCCGGAAGAAATTCAAATAAGTTTAGTTGTGCTGACGATTCGCACTTTGAGTCACCCATATTTATCTATATGAGTGTCATTTACTTTATTAAGTGGATTCTGATGATTTCTATGATACTTTGGTATAGTGTACAATATTATAATTCGCAGAAAATTACAATGTTGTTCCCAATAAAAATGTGACGTAGGTACACAACATCAATATGTAGTAGTCCTGAACTTTGGACTCTTTCTTTCTTCTTATGGTTTTTACGTTTTTTCGCAACAAGAGTATCGTAAAAAAAGCCTTTTATTTCTCGCAAAAATAATTAGTTCTGTGGTTCTGTTTACATGCAACGAAGTTAGAAGACGGATACCATTGACTATACAACGTGTTATTGAAATAACTGAAAACCTCTTAAGGGGTCATTGTACTCATCAGTATGAACAACTTTTACTATGGGACTATCCCTGAAATCGCGAAAATACATCTGTCCCATACATTTTTGTTCACATAAATTGACAAAATGTAGGGATAAGCGAATATTTTTTTCACGATTTCAGGGTTAGTCCCATAGTAAAAGTTCTCCATACTGATGAGTACATTGACCCCTTAAGAGGTTTTCAGTTATTTCAATAACACATTGTATATTAAATTAATAGTATTTTTTACGTAAATTGCTAAACTAAAAAGTTGCTTATAATATAACATATTTTTTTGTACACAACAATAAATGTATAAGAAATTGAATCAAAATTCAGCATCATCATCATTCAATATTGTACGTTTTGTTACATAAAGTTTAAATAAATACATTTCTTCAATAAGGTTTCCTTGTCAAAAGCTAAGCTATAGTCCTACTTTTCCGAAACCCATAGTTGTTCTCACAGTACCGCCCATCTTTTGAACAATCGCTAGTACGTTTCTATGATAATAAACAAACAACAAAGGTACAAAGTAGAATACCTGTTTATAATATATCAGTGGATTCCTTAAAATGTCAAGTGCCGGGTTCCGTCACTAGTCGTTTAATGAATGCACGCCGCACGCGCACTCCATGCTAATTTAATAAAATATCATATAATATGTAATGTTATGTTGTTTCCTGTTTTCGTGTTACATAATACAATCTGACTTCCGACATCGTACGGCGTGCCTCACTTGACTCTCATTCCTAGCGTGTTGTCTATTGTTTATAGTGGATCGTTCTAATACATATTCTACAGTACATAAAATGTGCCTTTATGAAATATAAAGCTAGCTCATTTTACTAACATTCTGTATCCGAAAAAAATAATGTATTGTTTGTTATTCCACCCACCATCCTGTGAAAGCTAAGAGTCCGTTTCCACTGACGCAGAGAGGAGTGCAGCAGAGAAATATTAAACAAAAAATTGCACTAGAAAAGCTTATCGGCGCGAAGACTTTTTTACAAGTTTTTATTTAACCTCACTTGTTAGAGTTGTTAGTGTATAAGCAGGGTCCACCGAGTCCGTGTCTTATAAAAGCTTGTCTTGAAAAATATCGTTTTCAACAAGAAAAAAATATTTGCATTGGTCAATATTACCCCGCTCCGCTCGTCTCCGCGTCAGTGGAAGCGCAGCCTAAATTAGTTGAATGAATGGAGTTGCTGCAGAAACATAAAGTATCCTTTACGAGGTAAACAGATGTGGTGTATTAACTAACCCCAGCAACAGAATAATTTGCGTGCGTGGACTCGACGAAGCGAGTAGTGTTACAATAAATCTCCGATACGCAATCATCATTACAATATTTCTTAAATAATTTAATTCCACTTGTACACACAGCGTCATTAATTGGTTACCCCTCTTGTTCGAGAGTTTGTTCGTAAGTGGGGTAACCAATTGGTGCAGCTGACTGTACCTTAAATTAATTTAACATTCCTGGAAACACCAAGCCTCAGTACCTGCTATACCTATTCATCATAATTTGCAAAATATAACACACTTCCATTCCTAGGTACACAAACGACCGTTACGCGAGGAAGAGATCGCGGCAATCTGCGAGGGTGTCGTGTGCGGCCTATCATACCTGCACAGCCTGGGTCGCATCCACCGCGACATCAAGGCAGGCAACATCTTGCTGACAGAGAACGGGACGGTCAAACTGGCTGACTTCGGCAGTGCCAGCATCAAGTGCCCCGCCAACAGCTTCGTTGGCACACCATACTGGATGGCGCCTGAAGTTATTCTAGCTATGGATGAAGGACAGTATGATGGGAAGGTTGGTTTCATTATCATTATTATATCGTCCAGTAAATGTCTACTGCTGAACAATTTTTTTTTTTTTTTTTTTATTTTTTTTTTTTTTTATTTATTTATTTATTCGCAATTTATGTAACACCATAACAGAACTCATTCCAAGGGGATGTTACAAAACATAACACAAAAACTTACAATTATAATAATTAACAGTTTACAGTACTATTCCTTTTTCTATACACCTCTGTACTACTCCCATGAACTTGGGCAAACTATCAAAAAATATGTCAACGTCTTCATCAACCATAATTTTATTAATCAAACGTGCGGCGCGTGACAAGGGGGCAAACTTGAGGAGGTTAGTCCTAGCCGGCGCCACGCTGAGCAGCGCGGGGCGGCGGCGAGCACCCACATACCCTGTGGGCGCGCACAGCCGCAGCGCCTCCAGTACCTCTGGGTGGTGTACGGAACCACGCAGCACTCTAACCACATACTTAACCATTGCAACGTCTCTCCTCACCGCCAGCCTGCTGTACCCGACCATGCCTATGACGAACAGACTCGGATACATCAACGGGTAGAAAGGATAAACGCCGCACTGCTTATAATACAAAAACCGTGTGAATTTATTATGTATTTTTTCCACCATTTGGCTATATTTGTCCTCATGGGGATTCCAAATGATAGCACTTGTTTCAAGATGGCTTCGGACAAGTGCATTGTATAAAATTTTGACTGCTGATGTACTGTTGAAATCCTTACATTGTCTCAAGATGAAACCCAGATTTCTGAAGGATTTGCCGCACATGTCAATAATGTGTTTACGAAAGGTCAACCCGGAAACCATCTCAACGCCGAGGTCGCGTACATGAGAAACGCGTGGCATGACTGCGGCCTCCACCTCGTACTGGCACTGCAGCGGGGCACGCGCGCGACCATACGTCATTACGCAGCACTTAGCCACGTTGAAATAAAGCTTGTTGGCCTTACTCCACTGCACTACTCTATCTATGTCCCGTTGGAGCCGCTCACAGTCTGAAGTGTCTGCTACTGACAGAAATACCTTTAAGTCGTCTGCAAATAACAAACACTTCGCATCCTTCACTACTGATGGCAGATCATTGACCATCAAAATGAACTCCAACGGGCCAAGGTTACTACCCTGACTCACTCCTGACAACGTGCAGTACGGCCTGGATTCATACCCCGCGTACTCAACGTACTGCCGGCGCTCACCAAGGTAACTAGCGAAGAATTTTAACAAATGGGGCGTGAACCCCATCGCAGCAAATTTACACAAAAGAATGTCATTATCAACTGTATCAAAAGCTTTCCGAAAGTCGAAGTACGCGGAGTCCACCTGCCCACCGGCATCAATGGCCGGCGTCAGGTAGTTCACGAATGACAACAAATTACTTCCCGTACTTCGACCTGGCCGGAAGCCATGTTGAGCATCTGTCAGTTGCGAGCTAACTTGTGTATGAATACATTTGTGTAACACGGACTCAAATACCTTGGCGAACGCCGACAGCACGGCAACTGGTCTGTACCCGCTTACGTCAGATCCTGATCCCCCCTTTGGCACCGGGATCACTCGAGTAATTTTCCACTCATCCGGATAGTGACCCTCTCGCAAACACAAATTAAACATGTCTTTATCACTGCTCTAATGAATGATCACAAAGAATATTGCCATATTCGTCATGCTCGGGAGACTTGATAGCCGATAAGAAGATAGTTTTTGATAAATTCCCTTAGACCTAGTCCAGATGACGAGTTTTATGCGCGACTTCACCCGCGCGTTTGAACTCAGATTGCGCCCAGATGGCGCGATATCCTCGTGAGTTTTTATACGTGTACTGGACACAACATGGCCGCTCTAGAAGTCGTCGCAGGTGGCATGTATGGGTTCCTAGTATCTCGTCAAGCGTTAAACGCGTCGTCTGAACTAGGTCTTGTTGTTTTTGACGACACTTACGATTGGAGAAGGGTAAATGGTTTACTCTGCATTTCTCGTAATTATGGTATTTAGTGGGACAATCAATAATTACTTACGAGAGTCGAGTTCTGACTCGATTCTTTTTAAAATGAGTACTAAAGTATTCGAATACCAAAAATGGCGGTCTCGGCACATCCGTACTTATAGGTCAATAACAATGCCCTAACAATTACTATTGTAATAAATACTTATTTCGCATTGCTGGTTCTGCACACAAATGAGTGCACAATATATTACATAGATGGCTATTTATATTTTTCTGTGAGACGTTTACATTAGATTTTTTAAATTTAGATGCTCATCCAGAATATTTCGAATTAACAGCTAATTATATATTATTTCCAGGTGGACGTGTGGTCGCTAGGTATAACGTGTATCGAGCTAGCGGAACGCAAGCCGCCTTACTTCAACATGAATGCCATGTCCGCACTCTACCACATCGCACAGAACGACTCTCCCACCTTACAGGTAACTATCATCTGTGACCTATTATTTTTTCAAGAGGCGAAGTAAAGAGACAATTTCAGGTGATAATTGGAACGTGTTGTGCAGAAATTATCCAAACCACAAACTGACGAATATTTAAATGCATTTAATATAATTTTATTTATCTCTAAATAAGGACATCTTAAAAATTATAAATCGTATCAAAATCAATATTCAATTATGTCTTTAAAATAATATCCAGAACACGATTTTTAGCCGACTTCAAAAAAGGAGGAGGTTATGTACTCGGCGGCTTTTTTTTTTTTAGTAGTAGTAGAGCTCCTTTGTGAAAGACCTAGTCCGGGGAAGTACTACCACCGTACCTACTTCTCCGCCAAATAGTGATGCTTGCATTGCTGTGTTTCGGTCTGAAGCGTACGGGTGCCGGTGAAACTACAATCACATGAGACTTTACATCTTCATGTCTCAGTTTGGCGAACCGACTTGCGGTACCATTTAGGTAACAGCCTAGGTGGTATTGAAGTTGTTATGGGCAAAGGTAACCGCTAAACATCAGGTGGACCTTTAGCTCGTTTAGCCATCCTATACTATAAAAAAAAATACGATGTAATATGGTTACTGTCACAAGAAAAATATATTTATCTTTCAAACGTGAATAACTTTCGTTGTTGTGGGTTGGAACATTTCTTCACAACATGGACCAATTTAGAGTATATGTCATTCCATTATGATTATCTATGAAATATTGGAACTGTTATTGTTGTTTTTATATAAATCTGCTGGGATCTAAACCATAGCATCTGTCAATTTATTTTGTCTCATTGAAAATACTACTGTATTTCTGTATCTGCTTTTTGCTCATTCAGTTTGTTGTCTGATGCATGCTTTATTCCAATAGGTGAGCATTAGATGTTCAATCTGGCGTCAGTTCAATCCATAACCTTGGTTAGTTTTATGTCAGATTGATCCTGTAATGGTATAGATTAATGGATTGATAAAAATATTACAGTATTTTGGTTTTCGGTGTCAATCCAAGGTCAGGGATAGAACTGTGGGGTTACTCTTGAAAATAATTCCAATCTCAATCCAATACCAATGTCAAAAAGTGACAAGAATAAACAATATACACAGTTTTAATTCTAATAAGGTTTGATTAATTCTAAAAACAACACTATATATTAAACCAATTTATTGCTAATTTTGCATTTAAAAGGACGAATTAGCATAAGTCCAATACCGATCAATCGGAATTATTTTCAAGAGTAAGGTAGCTGATACCAGATTGAATGTCTAATGATCGCCTTTCAATTCTGTTGCTGATCTGTTTTCATGCCACATTGTTTGTTTTTTTTTATATGATTTCTAAACATAATATTTATATACAAAAAAGTACGTATTACAGGCGCCGGAATGGACGGACACATTCCGCTACTTCGTGGAAGCTTGCCTGCAGAAGAACCCTCAGGAGCGGCCGTCGTCGAGCAAGCTGCTGTCGCACCCCTTCATCACGCGGCCGCGCTCGCCCAACGTGCTGGTGGACCTCATCCAGCGGACCAAGGCCGCCGTGCGGGACCTCGACAACCTCAACTACAGGAAGATGAAGAAGATACTCATGGTCGACGCTGATAACGAAAGTGCTATAGGTATGTGCCGATACGTTATCATTGACACTTATATTTAGAAACACTTGACCGAGTTTTGTGCGCGTATTTGACCTTTTTATCGTTCACATAAGATTGATACTTGTAATCATGTGTTTGAGATGTTTCCGATGCGCAGTATTGGTTTTTTTGAAAACATGTTTACAGATATTTTTGATGCTCTTCAGAAGATATTTTCGGGAATCAACAAACTCGTTCCACGAATCGTTATTCATGAGTTAAATGTTATCTATTCACATAATATCAATTGAGTTCTGAAATACGCAATATGAAGTGCAATATTATGAAGTTTTATGAATATCTTGAATGTTTTTGCCTGTTGTAGTCTACAATATGAAAAGCATATGAACGTCTAACAAAGCAATTACTGCAATTAGTATACACGGTCGCCAGATATAGATGAAGATTTCTCAGGAAATTATGTTAGAATGGTTTGATTAGGATTTTGTATAAATACAGTTTAACTTTGTCCGTTATTAAAATGATATTTCACTCGAAAACATCCATAATCTTCTGAGAAAACTTCATTTATATCTTGCGACCCTGGATACTAATTGCTTTGTTAGACTGTACTACCGGGTAAAATGGGGAGAATAGGGACAAAAGTTGACAAGGATTTTAACATTAAAATAAGATAGTTTGTTGCCCACAAAGACCAGAATGTTTACCAAATTATGGCAGACATTTTTGAAACCTTTGTGGACGATAAACTATCTTATTTCAATTTTAAAATCCTTGCCCACTTTTGTCCCTATTAAGTTTTAGTTTTACGGTACAGTACATACAAGAACGAAATGCCAAATAATAATTACACGGCTTTTAAATAAATAGACCAAAATAAATTTTATCTAGGAGGACCACCTTCTTTTGTTTCATTTTCGTGGTTAGAGTGACCATGATTTACCAAAGAGGACTATTTGCTGCTCTCGCCTCTGCGAAATTATCAAACTTAACCTAGACGATTGTGATCCGCAACAATGTTAGGACAAGTTCTATCGAGCTATATTTACATAAAATTAATTACCATGCTTTGGTATGCTAGTGTTAAAAATAGATTTGCTAAACAGGTGACAGTGAAGAGACGGCAGAGGAGCGATCTGGCGGCGACAGTTCCAAGTCTAACTCTGCCACGTCGGAGCACAGCGTGGCCGGCGCCTCCAGCCAGAGCTCGTCGTCTGGTAGCCTTCGACGACGCCCGCATCCCGTAAGTACTTTGATGCAGGGATGTTATGGAGCTCCGTAACCGAAAATATCGGATATCCGAAATAAAAATCTATCCGTAACCGAATCCGATATAAAAGTTTCGAATAATTTTGATAGACATGTTATGACATGTTTTAGTTTTTGCCCGGCTGAGCCGACACACTAGCCGCGCGCGTCCCTTGCATTGTTTGGTATTTCTATTACTTTACTTCTTTACTTTTTTCTTTTACTTTTACAATTCCTTAAAAATCTAATATCCAAAACCGAAACTAACGGATAATCCGAAATAATTCCATATCCATAAACGTATCTGAATCCGGTATAATATTATTCCTATATCCGTATCCAGATCCGAAATTTCATATCCATAACATCCCTGCTTTGATGTCAACAATATCAGAGTGCCCAATATCAGATTAACTAATCCTCTATTAAGTAACGAATTCCAGGGTGAAACTAAGGATTTTGTAAAAGAAAATCCATCACATTCCCGTCAGACTCATGGAAGTTATAAGTTACACAAGGGTTTTATAATTGTATTTGATTACTTTTACTTGCAAAATAAACAGATACATAAGGCGGACTTAACGCCATATGGCATTCTCTACCAGTCAACTATTGGGTTAAAAAAGACAAGCATCAAAGCAGTTACAAATATATGTATTATAAAACAAGTAAATTCATAAAAGAAATAACAAGATAAAGAAAGAAAGATAAATGATTTATTGCCAAAACAAGACATGTAGATAATATTATAATTATTTTTCCGTGTGGTGCCGGACATAAAGAATTGCACCACCCTATATCTTTCAATGGGTGTCGTAAAAGGCGACTAAGGGATTCACCAGAGGATGGGCAGCAGCGCTCTCTGAGTATTTAACCAACCAACTGCGATCGCCAACCCGCCTGCCAAGCGTGGCGATTATGGCATATCCCCCCTTGGGGAGGCCTATGTCCAGCAGTGGACGTCTTTCGGTTGAAATGATAATGATGATGATGAATATTGTAATATATGGTCACACACTAAGGCGACGGCAGCGATCGTCCAATGGAGGAATGTTCCTTTTTCGAACATCATACAATTCGGTGATTGATTTTATGGTGAAATATACCTATTATCACTGCAAATTATCTACTCCGTGCTCATTAGTCGTTATTTAAATTCAAAGGACATTGCTAAAGTTCCATTAGCGCCCAGCCTTTGAAAGTTACGAATAAAAGATGATACTCACTATATAAAATTCGATAAGGGCAATCTATGTTGCAATCTATTTTAATAAACGGACAGTGCTCCACAGATGTTTAAATCATTAAAATATTAACTACTTTGAGGTTATGTTTTGTTTACAAAATTTATGTCAAGCAAGTGGTTGCCTAGCAACTAAACAGTTACTCTTCTATTCCTGACTCCTGTAGATGTAAAGGTGCCAAAAAGAGATTGGCTATCTTAAACAGTGGTGCTAATATATTTTTTCACAAAACCATAGAGTTCTTACAAGGGATTGATCAAAAATATGAAGTCAAATTAAAGCTGGGTAGAGCACAGTGAGGACAAACGAGAACAAAACTGACGTATCCTGTATATTTCCAGCAGGTGAACGCGAACCACAGCCAGCACCAGCAGCAGCCGCAGTACTCGCACCTCAACCACCAGCACTCACACCCCACCAGGTAAGTCGTGCAACCTTACGTACTACACAGATGCGACACTTTGTATACAATGTGTTGTTGAAATAACTCAAAACCTCTCAAGGGGTCATTGTACTCATCAGTATTAACAACTTTTACCATGAGACCAACAAAATAAAATTTTGGCAGAATCATCTCATTAGTATTTTATCTATGACTATAATAGTATATTATTATATATATTTAGTATTTATTGTATGTTATATATTTATACCTATGTATGTTTATCTATTGTTTTAGTGGTAATTTATTTCTCATCTTGTTTTGTGTCGAGAATCAATATTGCACCTGCCTTGTCATCTCTGTATCACCCTAAGGTTGACTGGGAGAGAATGCCTAAGGCATTAAGTCCGCCTATGTACACATCTTGCATGAAGTTTAAATAAATAAACAAAATCAACCTTTCCCTAGATTTGTGTTCACATGGGTACACCTGTGTTAACAAATAAATATAAGGTTATTACCTACCACCACATTAGTTTTTGGTATCGGCCCTATTGCATTCACGCGCTCGCTCAAGGTCACCGGTGAGCGAGCTCTCACGTACAGGGAGTGTCACCGCTGTGTCAATAGTAAAAGTTGTTCATACAGTACAATGACCCCTTAAGAGGTTTTCAGTTACCTATTTCAATAAAACGTTGTAGATACGTCGCCTTCGCACGCACACATAAACAGCGCTCGTTTTATTATTATTTTATGGAAACCACACTAGCAGCTTAGTAAGCTGATGCATGTGTTTTGCGATTTGGCCATACAAATCCCCATGGATTTTGTCATATGATTATGGGGAGAATGTTTATTGTTTATCAAATTGGTGGTTAGCATGATCAAATATAGTAGACCAGACATGGGGCCTTTGGTAGTGTACTATCCTCTTTTCAAATTATTTTCCGTTCTCGTCATAGACAAAATGAGATAGATCATAGAATAATCTCGCATTCGAAGATAAAACAAAAATCTTGTAACACTAGGTCACTTGATCTTTCATAAGTAATGGCATTCATAAGTACCAAAATTTTTATTCTAACTTTTTGCGATAGTACAAAAAAGGCTTATAACGTATTCCTACGGAACATACTTCAATACCCCCATTGAATAACTTCTAACGAGCGGTGCATATGTATGCGTGCATTGCTACTCAGTGGGTCTGTGTAGTATATTACTTACTTACATGAACGTTAATTCTCTGATTAATCGGCTGATTACCCGAAAAATTTAGAATTGTGGATTTAAGACCGTTTGGTCTTAAACCGAGATTTATCATTGGTGAAATCAAGCCGTAGTACAGCCGACTGCATGACAATGGTAACACTTGAATTAGAAAACCACCCTTACTGCTTACGAAATAAAGATGCTGTCAATGTCAAACTGTTATAGTAGCCGCCATGAGTCGTGAGCACAGATGGACAGTAGTGGGGGCAAGTTCGCGCATGTACACTTTCGACCAAAATTATTTAGTATCTTTGTTCACTAAATTTCACCGTTAGCATTTTTTAAGGATTATGGGTAGTTATAGAAAATACAAACTTTCTCGAATTTCACCCATATTATGATTTTGGGACTTTTTTTTTACGCACAGATAAATAAACAGAAAACATTTTGACTTTTATTTTTTACCATTTAGTTATCGATGGACAGGTTTTTTAACTCGCATTCGTATTCTCAGCAAGTCCTTTCATTTGATACCCATATTGTACAAAATTTCAGCTAAATAGGTTGAAGATATCTGCTTCAAAATTGAGTTGCAAGATTCCACTCTAACAAATATATTTACATACGTACATACATACATACATTGCAAGTTAAATACAATCTTGTAATAAATAAAGGAAGATGAAGAAGAAAAAAAAACAATTTTTAATTCAAAACATTAAACACTCAAAAATCAAAATATAAATTAACTAGCTTTTACCCGCGGCTCCGCTCGCGTTAAATTCTGCTAACCCACGTCAGTCCAGTCCAGTCCAGTCCACTGTCCCACTGTCCCGGTGTCCCGCTGCCCCACTGCCCCGCTACCCCACAGCCCCGCTATCCCACTGCCCCGCTGCCCCACTATCCCACTGCCCCGCGACCCCACTGCCCCGCTGCCCCACTGCCCCGCTGCCCCGCTGCCCCACTGCCCCGCTGCCCAGCTGCCCCACTGCCCCACAGCCCCGCTACCCCACGGCCCCACTACCCCGCTGCCCCACTGCACGCTGCCCCGCTACCCCACTGCCCCTCTACCCCACTGCCCCGCTAACCCACAGCCCCGCAGCCCCACTGCCCCACTATCCCACTGCCCCGCAGCACCGCTGCCCCACAGCCCCACTACCCCGCTGCCCCAAAGCCTGCCCCGTTGCCCACTGCCGCGCTGCCCCACTGCCCCGCTTCCCCACTGCCCAACTGCCCCACTGCCCCGCTTCCCCACTGCCCCGCTGCTCCACTGCCCCACTGCCCCGCTGCCCCGGCTCCCCACTGCCCCGCTTACCCACTGCCCCGCTGCCCCGAATCCCCACTGCCCCGCTGCTCCACTGCCCCACTGCCCCGCTGCCCAAATTCCCCGCTGCCCCACCATACCACAGCCCCACTGCCCCGCTGCCCCACTATCCCACTGCCCCGCTGCCCTGGTAACCCACTGCCTCGCTGCACCACTGCCCCGCTGCCCCACTATCCCACTGCCCCACTGCCCCATTGCCGCGCTGCCCCACTATCACACGGGCCCACTGCCCCACTATCCCACTGCCCCACTGCTCCGCTGCCCCGGTAACCCACTGCCCCGCTGCCCAACTATCCCACTGCCCCGGTAATCCACTGCCCCACTACCCCACTGCCCCACTATCCCCCTGCCCCACTGCCTGCCCCGCTGCCGCACTCCCCTACTGCCCCGCTACCCCGCTAACCCACTGCCCCGCTGCCCCGCTACCCCACTGCCCCACTATCCCACTGCCCCGCTGCCCCGGTACCCACTGCCCCGCTGTCCCACTGCCCCGCTGCCCCGCTGTCCCACTGCCTCGCTGCCACGCTTCCCCGCTGCCCCACTGCCCGGCTGCCCCGCTGCCCCACTAACCCACTGCCCCACTGCCCCACTGTCCCACCGTGTCACCGTCCCACTGCCACTGTCCCACTGTCCCACTATCTCTCTATATCACTATCGTCCCGTCCCATGTCCCATGTCCTGTCCCATGTCCCATCCTATGTCCAGTTCCATGTGCCGTCCCACTGTCCTGTCCCATGTCCCGTCTCATGTCCCGTCCCATTTCTCGTCCCATGTTCCGTCCCCTGTCCCGTCCACTGTCCCGTCCCCAGTCCCGTCCCCTGTCCCGTCCCCAGTCCCATCCCCAGTCCACTCCACTCCACTCCATCGTACATTACTATCCGCTCGTGCAAATGCATAGAAGCTTCGATCTGTCGGGTGAGTACGCAACCCACGAATTATTGTTTTTTTTTTTTTTCTTTCTTTCTTTCTTTCTCAAAACCCATACCAGTTTTTAAGTCAGATCATCAGCTTTCAAACAAAAAAAAAATCATCAAAATCGGTCCAGTAGTTTTAGCGTGATGCTGGAACAAACAAACAAACAGACGTTTACAATTTTATAATAGTTAAGATGCCCCGCTGCCCCGCTACCCCACTGCCCCACTATCCCACTGCCCCGCTGCCCCGGTACCCACTGCCCCGCTGTCCCACTGCCCCGCTGCCCCGCTGTCCCACTGCCTCGCTGCCACGCTTCCCCGCTGCCCCACTGCCCGGCTGCCCCGCTGCCCCACTAACCCACTGCCCCACTGCCCCACTGTCCCACCGTGTCACCGTCCCACTGCCACTGTCCCACTATCTCTCTATATCACTATCGTCCCGTCCCATGTCCCATGTCCCATCCTATGTCCAGTTCCATGTGCCGTCCCACTGTCCTGTCCCATGTCCCGTCTCATGTCCCGTCCCATTTCTCGTCCCATGTTCCGTCCCCTGTCCCGTCCACTGTCCCGTCCCCAGTCCCGTCCCCAGTCCCATCCCCAGTCCCATCCCCTGTCCACTCCACTCCACTCCATCGTACATTACTATCCGCTCGTGCAAATGCATAGAAGCTTCGATCTGTCGGGTGAGTACGCAACCCACGAATTATTGTTTTTCTTTTTTTCTTTCTTTCTTTCTTTCTCAAAACCCATACCAGTTTTTAAGTCAGATCATCAGCTTTCAAACAAAAAAAAAATCATCAAAATCGGTCCAGTAGTTTTAGCGTGATGCTGGAACAAACAAACAAACAAACAGACGTTTACAATTTTATAATAGTTAAGATTACAACAAAAGAAAAATAACTGTTTTAAATTCGAAAATGTGAGTCAATAAAATTGAACTGAAAGTGTACGGTAGCCGAATGACACCTAATTGTCCAATAGACGACGAGCATCGACTGTTGACCAATCGCGTAAATGCAATGTTCGGCGTTGGCACCCCGCGCTCCTGTCATTCCACCAAACAGATCTATAAATGAACTTCTGCGCAGGTGAAGTTTGTGCTCACGACTCGTGCCGGTATCTGTACCACAGACATGTGGTCTACCATACTTTAAAACAGATGTTATATAAGAACAAAGGGTTAATGCATGTGTAATTTCAAGTAGCTTACATTTTAGTTGTAGATAAACTTATTGTGAAGTTTATATTCCTTGTTTTATTTGTATGTAGTAAACTTTAGTATATTTTTAGATATGCATGATTATTTCTGTGCCTCTAGTTAAAAAGGGTATAAGTTCAGCGACAAAATCAGAATTTGGACTTATTTCACTTGAGTAAATCAGACATAGGGCGCTGTGCCACTCGTAAAATTTATTTGTCCAATGTGACTTTGATCAAAGAAATTGGATGATTTTCATCAAATGTTGTATGTATTTTAACACTGATCATCAAAGAAAATCGATTGGACAAAGAAATTCGACCAGTGGCATACCACCCTTTTACCCTTTTTCATTAGAGTCAAAGATTTTATCACACTAGATCAAGATCCTTTGTGTAAAAATAATGCATGTAAATTGTCCCATCTGTAAATATAAATGTAGATGCACCTGCACCCGTAGAGCTTACAGTATGCACGTCCCGCACTAGTAGAGACGCATTGCCTTTCAGAGTTCGCAAGAGCTGGCTTTACTCATGTTGCTGTTTCGTACGCAGAGAGAGCGAGAGCCCTCTGCCGGGCGCCCATGACGACTACGTGAACAGGGACGCGGTGCGGGACTACGCCAACCGGGATTCTCTCTGCGACGACTACGGCGATGACTACGCGAACAGGGAGGCGATACGAGAGGCACGCGAGCGGGAGCGGGAGCGTGAGCGAGAGCGGGAGCGGCCCCCCAGCGACTACCGCGAGTACGTCAACGCCCCCGCCTGGCACGACGGTGACGACAACCGCAACACGCAGCGCCGCCAGACCAGCCGGAGTGAGTACACTATGTTTTTAGGGTTCCGTAGTCCTACAAGGAACCCTTATAGTTTCGTCATGCCCGTCCGTCTGTCCGTCTGTCCTAATCCTTTACAGCTTAATAACTTCTACAGTTATAAACATAAGTAAATGAAATTTTGTTAAAAAATAGTATAGATATAGATCTCAATTTTAAAAGAATAAAAATATCATGATTACGTATTTTAGGGGTGGCGCCCATACATGTGAAATGGGGAAGAAAAAATTTGTTTCGCTGCACCCCCTCGTGTGGGGTATCATTGAATAGGTCTACTAAAATGAAGGTAATGTTTGATACATCACTTTTTTATCAGATGTACCATCTGCGAAATATAGCCTGCCAAAGTGGCTTGCAATGTGTCCCCCCCCCTGCCATTTCTAAACTATGCAACGTAGAAACTTATAATCTTCCACATTGATAGACCTTTTTAAAAACTCTCTTTCAAAATTATTTTGAGCGTATTGTGATTATAAATTTTTGAGTTATAGAGAGAAAACTCAAAAATACTTAAAACGTCCTAGCTCAAAGGTCATTGACCTTAGAGAAAAATGATCATAGCAAATAATGCTCCTTTAGCTACTTTCTATTTGAAAAAGTCACAAAAAGTAACTTTGTGTTATGTTGACGACACACTTCTTAAATTTGGCGCCATTAGCGGCGTCTAACAACACTCTCTGGGTCGCCAATGCTGCCGTCAAGTGCCGTCTATTACATTTGGCACTGTATAGCGCCATCTAGCGGCTACTAACATCACTCTCTGAGTCGCCAATGCTGCCGTCTATTGCAAAAACTAAAATAGCCGTGATTAATATTCGATTTGATTTGTTTGTAACACCTACTTAAGGAACCCTATAATACTGAGCATGGCCCGACATGCTCTTGGCCGGTTTTTTCATACTTGTCTTATTTAGTAAACAATCTTGACACAAATATTTGTGTGATGAACATAAGTGTTTGTGTCGGTCTGGGTGTTTCTTATGTATTATAAGTAAGTATTTACAAAAACAAAGTATTTAAGTATTATATCCATTGTCTAGTACCCATATCAAGCAACAAGCTCTGCTTAGTTTGGGACTAGATGGTGCGGTGTAAAAATGTCCCAAAGATATTTATTTATTTATGCACAACTGGGTACAAAGGCGGTCTTAACGCCATAGGTGTTCTCTACCAGACAACCTTAGGGTAATGCAGAGACAAAGAATAAGGTAGATGCACCAGTAAAGTAGTAAAATATGTTTAGTACTACGGACTTATAATTACATATAATAAAAATAAATAAATACCTATGTACATTATACATATAATAATATATACATATTATACAATTATTTAGTAAACAATCTTGGATGTCTTTTTAATACTACGACCATACATCCCAATAGACGCCTAATGTTGTATATAATGCGTACAATAAATTATGCCACTAGCTGAGGCGGGGTACTGCAATCCGATTGGCTCTACCAAGGCGACTATTGGCTAATAAGTAACGAGGCTGTTTTGACGGCTCATGTAAGTAGTCGAAACTGATTTGAATTTAGATGTGGCGAATAGTGATGACCTTTTTTATTTTTTTGCCGTGGGGAAATCCTCATGGACGACTCCGCCCAGGGTAGGCGGAGCCAGTGTCGGACTCTTACCGACTAAAACCACCACGGTGTTCCTTCAATTACCTTAACCAGGGGCGTGGGAACCCGTGAGTATTCACACAACCACCCCCGACAGGTCCTGGCCCGCCACAAGCAGGCGAGCCCCTTCTCTCCGTGCAGCCTAACGTTGGCCGCACCCTCCTCAGTGGCGCACACGGAACACTGCACGCCACCTCACCTCAAGGGCCTTTACCAGCTATGCCAGCTGTGCCGACTACGCCAGCGGTGCCAGCTACGCTAGCTGCTGGTCGGGCAGCTGACTACCCCGAGTCTGCTGCTCGCAGGCCCCATCCTCCCGTAATTTTTATAGTGGATTTCTTCCTCGCGGTCTGGGCGGTAAAGCCAAGACCCTCGGTCCCAAGAGGCGCGCGCGAGAACACTACTCAGCGGGCACTTCTGGGGTTACGAGATTGACGGGGGCCGGGAAAGACCGCTGCCTGTCCAGTGGCAGGGTGAGTGCACACCGGGCCCGCCCGTGCTTCTCCACTGTGCCCTCTGTTGGCAACAGAGGGACACGTGGAGCAACTCTCCACTGGCCCAGAATGGGCCCCTCCCGCCAGAATATTCGCCACAGGCAATAAAATCCCCCGAAGGTTAATCCCTCGAAAGGATTTTATTGCCCGTACCCAGGATGCACCGGCCAAACAACTGCCGTTCCCTCCAGACGTGTCCAGAAGGACAAGCAGCCGTCAGGCACACGTGGAGGTTTTCTGGCCAGCACCCCGAATAGTGATGACCTAAATCAACTCTATTTGACTGCTGTGTTTACAGCCATTGGTCGTCTGTTATGTATGAGGTGTCTCTTGCGGTGTATGGTCAATAGTACACACCAACACAGCCCATATATATCAATTTCTGTTCGCTAAATTTATATACGTAACAGTCATTGAAAATATTGGGTAAGTTAAGTTGCAGTATGTTATTGCACCCCAGAGCATGATCATTATAAAATTAGTGATCACAGTTTAAATGTATTGTGTTCGTCGCAGGTATAAGCAACAATGTGTCAGCAGCCATGTCGTTGGTATCGGAGCACGGCGCCAACAACTTCGCCACGATACGAACCACCAGCATCGTCACCAAGCAACAGAAGGAACATAACCAGGTAATTGACTACTCTAATGATACCAGTAATTTTATATTAATCTTTATTATGGAATGTAAACGTTGGCAACAGACCAGCTCCCCGTGAATCGTAGATGAAATGAGTTAACAAACAACAATCGACCGATTCGGTTTGTTATCTCGTTTCGTCTACGATTCACGTAGCGAGAGAAAAAGAGATAACAAACCGAATTGGTCGATAACTGCTTATAGAAAATGTTTTGAATCGGGGAGCTGTATGCCGCAGTTCCCCCTAACCATGCAGATAAAGAATGGTATTGAAAATCGCGGTACTTCTATTGCTCTATGTGCCTCTCGCTCACACAATACTATACGTGTGAGCGAGAGGCAAATATAAAGGCCGCAATTTTCGATCCAATTATCTGCGCCAGTAGTATGTGTCAATCTCGGGAACAGTCCTAAGCACAGAAATAGATAGAGATAGAACGGTTGTAATCACAATTTTACTTGTGATTCATGCGTGGCAACTTTCGAACAAACTACGCCTTACATATTGACGTCATTAATTTTTAATATTAATCAAATATACTATAAGTATGTATGTTTTTCTTATATATTATAAGTATGTATTTACAAAAAAAAAAAATATAAGTATCATATCCATTGTCAGTACCCATACCGGTTAAGCAGTTAGGGTATCCATTTTGGGTACCAAAAAAAAAAAAGTTAGTACCCATATTACAAGCTCTGCTTAGTTTGGGACTAGATGGTGCTGTGTAAAAATGTCCCAAATATATATATTTATTTTTTATTTTATTATACTTTATAACTTTTGTTTCTGCAGTTAGAAACAGCACAATAAGTCATTTCTGCGGGTTTTTGTTACAGTATTTACAGAAACAAGTCAAGACGTACTGAGAAAGGCTTTGAAATGCCCTGCACTATGGTACAGTGTTGGCACGCGCGCCCTGCCCTCTTTTCTATTCTATCTATTTCTGTGGTCCTAAGTTTTCGCGTTTACGCTGTCAGCTTGAAGATGTCTGAGCCAGCTAGCACAGATAAAATTTACAGTATAATCGACCTTCGCGAACTTCATTCAGACAAGTCGAGAATTTTGTCGCCGTATTTTTTTATAACATAGGAGGGCAAACGGGCATGCGGGTCACCTGATGGTAAGCAATCTCCGCCGCCCATGGACATCCGCAATACCAGGGGAGCCGCCGATGCGTCGCCGGCCTTTTAAAAAGACGTATGCTCTTTTCTTGAAGGCTCCCATGCATGGGCGCCGGCAGGGGGGTGCACTTGCACCCCGTGGGAATCTCGGGATCAACAGGAATTATTGAAATAAAAAGCCGTCTGTTGGAAATCAAATTCATAATGAATAGTCAGAAATTTGTAAATGTCTCAAACATTCCGACTAAAATTTCATCTTTTTATTAACAATCATATACGGCAAAGATTGTAAGAAAACTAAAATCTGCACCACCTGGAAATTATTTCTGCCGGCGCCCATGCTCCCATGTCGAATTTGTTCGGGAAAACCGCTGACGGAAGTTAGTTACATAGTTAATGAAAATTTAATGTTGTGCTCTTCTGAGGACAAACTGATAGACATTCCAGCCTAGCTGTAGGCTCATACGTAACTCGATGAGCAGGTATTGGTTGGTTTCAGGAGATGCACGAGCAGATGTCAGGTTACAAGCGCATGAGACGCGAGCACCAGGCGGCGCTGCTGAAGCTGGAGGAGCGCTGCAAGGCCGACGTGGACGCGCACAAGGCGCAGCTCGACCGCGAGTACGAGGCGCTGCTGCAGCAGCTGTCCAGGGAGCTGGAGCGGCTACAGGTACGGCCCCGATCCTTCAATCAACAATCAACTCAGCCTATCGCCACACCTCGCCCACTCAATACAATAGAGGTTGGCGGGAAAATTCGTAAAGATCACAGCATGTAGAATAAAAATGCTGGTTGAATTTAAGCAATAGACTGTATTTATAAATTTCACAATTACAAGATCGTTACACCGGTTAGCACAGACCAATATGGAATCCATAAGAAAAGAATGTTGCCACTACATAAAAGTTGTGGTAATAAAATATTGTTGCCAACGTTAATATATTATAAATTATTTTATGTTTTAATTATTTTCAAACATAGTTGGGCCGGGGCCATGAAACAGACAAAATACTTTAAATTTAGAAATTTTGCAGAATATTGACTAATAATATAGCATAATGCTAACAAGTACCTAAATGGTAAGTTATATAAAATTGTGTTCAATTAAGCGGTAAAGGACATAATTTCCTTAATGATCTAACATATGTTTTATTGTTTGGCAGTTTTATTTCTGCAACTCTGACCATACCATCTGGTCCGGGGATTACTTTAACAATTCTTCCCATAGGCCATGTCCATGGAGCAGTATTGTCACTACGAAGAATAACCAAATCACCTTCCTTTAAGTTGGGACTGACATGATGCCATTTAGGCCTGCTTTGAAGTTGTGCAAGATAATCCTTGGACCAGACTTTCCAAAAGTCTTGCTTGATTTTACATAAAACATTCCAAAACTTTAGTTTATTAATGGATTGATCAGATACATCAGGTTCAGGATAACTCATCATAGAGGTTCCTATGAGGAAGTGGCCAGGCGTTAAATACTCAAAACTGGAAATGTCTGAACTTGTGGGAAGGAGAGGTCTTGAATTTAGCACCGCTTCAATTTCTGTGATAGCAGTATATAAGGCCTCAAAAGTCAAGACAATGGATCCAACAATCCTCTTAAAGTGGTATTTGAAACTTTTAACCCCTGCCTCCCACAAGCCCCCAAACTCCGGAGAGTAGCTTGGTATAAATTTAAATTTTATTAAATTTGGACTACAATAATTATTCACAGAATCTATATGAATTTTTGAAATAAACAATTTATACAGCTCATTTAACTTATTAGCAGCACCTTTAAAGGTTTTGGCATTGTCACAGAATATCTTCTCTGGCATTCCTCTTCTAGCTATAAAGCGCTTGAGACATGCTAAAAAGGCTTCAGTCGTAAGGTCACTGACCAGCTCCATGTGGATTGCCTTAGTGGCGAAACATACAAAAAGTGCTACATAGCCTTTAGTGATCAATGGTTTCCTGATTCTAGAAGCTTTAATATTAAAAGGTCCACAAAAGTCCACACCAACTACCTTAAATGGCCTGACAGCATTAAGCCTTTCTTGGGGGAGGGAACCCATAAGCTGCTTAGCAGCTACAGCTTTTAAACGAAAACATGTGACACACTTGTTTACCACTTTCTTGACTTCACGTATACCACTGATAAGCCAAAATTTTTGTGATAGCGAGCTCAATACTAATTTTGCTCCAGCATGCAACAAACGCAAGTGCTCATTTCGAATAAGGATATCTGTTAAATGACAGGATTTAGGAAGTATGGCAGGGTGTCTTTTGTCATACGTCATATTTGTGGCACATTGAAGACGGCCACCAACTCTGAGCACACCTGCCTGATCTAAAAAGGGATGTAAACATGATAAACCTGATTTAATAGGTGAATTATTTTTAAGACATCCTATTTCTTTACAGAAGTATTTTCTTTGGACACTACGAACAATCACTAACAATGCATCACGGAGCTCTTGAGGGGTCAATGAACCGTTGATTTTATCAATATTTTTTGAGCAATTTTTAACAAATCTTAATATATAGGCAACAACCCTCTGAAGTTTACTAAAATCTGATATTTTTTCAATTAAATCATTCAACAATGGTGGTTGATCTTTTTTGGAAGCAGGTTCATTGACCTCACAGACGTTAATAACCAAGTCAGTTTCGGCCAGGTAAGGAATGGGAAGTTCGACACTACTCATAGGGTGCTTAAATTCTTTATTCACCAATTCCTTAGGACCATGCCACCAGAGTTCATGAGATTTCAACTTATGTGGTTCACAACCTCTTGAGAGCAGATCAGCAGGATTATTATTCGTACTAACATAAGACCACTGAAAGTTTGAAGTTAATGTTTTTATTTGATTTACCCTATTAGACACATAGGGATTGGATTTTATTATTTTAGACTTAATCCAAGCTAGTGTAATCTGAGAATCACTGTACAAGTGAACTGTAAGACTAGGGAATCTAGGTATTAAAGCACTGTAAACTCTTTTCGCAATTTGCGAAAGAAGCAAAGCACTATTTAATTCCAACCTTGGAATTGTTAATGTATTTTTTAATGGGGCAACACGTGACTCAGAGCACATTAAATTAACCAAGACTGTTCCATCAGATTTGACTATTCTTAGGTAAAGACAGCTTCCAAATGCTTTCATAGATGCATCAGCATATCCTACCAACTCTATGATGACCGCATTGCTAGAATTAACACATCTTGGCACAGTAAGTGTATCCATTAATATTAAGTTTTTTATAAATCTATTCCAAACATTGAGTTGTTCCTGGGGCAATTTTTTGTCCCAGTCTATATTTATTGACCACAAGGTTTGCATGAAAAGTTTGGCCACAACTATAATGGGACCTATCAGGCCCAGCGGGTCAAACATTTTGCCAATGAAACTCAGAATGGACCGTTTGGTCCTGGTATCATCATCGTTAATCATTGGACAGGTAAAAGTAAAAGTATCATTTAATACATCACATTTTAAACCCAATGTTTTGACAATATTGTCTTTATTAATGTCTAATTTTTCAAAATATTTAAGCTCACTGGGAATATCTTTAATAGCCTCAGGGTAGTTTGAACACCACTTATGAAGCATGAAACTGCCTTTTTTTAAGAGAGCAATAAGCTCATATTTGAGTTGAACAATATCTTGAGTGCTACCAGAGCCACATATGACGTCATCGCAATAAGTACTCAACAACATGGCTTGAGCAGCAATAGGGAATTCAGCTTGAAACCTACGAGCTAGTTCTATCAGGCAACGGGTAGCCAAGAAAGTAGAAGATTTTAACCCGTAGGTTACTGTTTGGAGTTGCAAACAGCTGATCGGTTTGTGGGGATCATCACGCCACAAAATATTTTGAAGACAAGTTTGACTTGGATTGACAATAATTCCGCGAAACATTTTTTGAATATCACATGTGAGCGTGTATAAGAAAGTTCGCCATAGAAGGAGAATATCAAATAGTTCGCTTTGAACTACTGGACCGTTTAACATTACATCATTCAATGATATCCCAGCTTTAGATTTCATGCTGCCGTCAAAAACTACACGTAGCTTGGTCATCAGACTCTCCTCATTAAAAATAGCATGGTGAGCCAAAACGTAAACATGGCCATTTTGGACATCATAGCTGTCTATATCCACCACCTTAGCATGTCCCAAGGCTATGTACTCCTCAATGAAGTTTTTATATCTGTCTAAGTATAATGGGTTACGTTTAAATCTTTTCTCCAGTGTTAGGAATCTTTGAAGAGCCACTGAGAATGAATCCCCAAGCTGCAAATCTTCCATCTTGGAAGCTAAGGGCATATCAACACAAAATTTATCATTTTCAAGCTTAACAGATTGTAAAAAGCATGTTTCAGCTTTTTGAGCTTCATTGCAGCCTTTTGTTGCATCCTGAGGCACCATCTCAGTGAGCCAAAATTGCTCCATTACATCCTCTAATTTTTGGCTATCACAAATGGCCAAGTTTGTTACTAAATTATTATCATAATTATCAACATGTTGGTTGGTTATACTACCACCAACAGTGTAGCCAAACAAAGTATTCTGCAATAGTATGCTATCATTAATTTTGATTTGACCATCAATTAAAATATTAAAGTAAACATCAGCACCTAATAACATAGATATTTCTGTTGGAACATTAAATTTATCATCGGACAACTGAATGTGTTCTGGTATTTTAAATCCAGAAGCATTAAAATAATATTGAGGCAAATTAGCTGTAATGGAGTCATTAACCACATGACATTTTATTTTTAATTGTACATTGTTCACTGGAGAATTGATATTAACATCAACATATTTGTTGATTTTATTATGATTATTACCTATGCCAATAATATTAGCATTTTGGCTTTTAGGCTTTAATTGCAATTTTTTCACAAGAGGTGAAGTTATAAGAGAAACTTGACTTCCAGAGTCAAGTAAAGCTCTGACAAAAAGTTCAGAACCCTGATAGTCAATCAACTTTACCTTTATAGTAGGCAATAAAGTATTCATTGAATAATTAATAGAATGCAGTGATACAGAAGGCTGTGAGCCTGGATCACTGTCTTTATGCAGGAGTGTATTATGCGCCTCCTTACACATCTTACAAGAAAAGGAAAACTTACACTTACCAGTGTGAGCCTTTAAACACATAGTGCACAACTTTTTGGCATCTATGAATTTTTCACGGTCTTCTATAGGAGCCATTTTAAATTTGGGGCATGAATGCAACAAGTGTGCCATGCCTTTACAAAATAAACAAGTATTATAATTTTTTGTGACAACATTGCTCACTTTTTGAACAGTATTCTTCTTATTGTCAGAATTACTGCTATCTTCGAAGGCTATAGCGCGCTTCTCTAAATATGAAATGAACTCTTCCATAGTTGGAAGAGTATCTAAATTCCTATCTAACTGATAGGCACGATTGGTATATAAATCTAACTTTTTAGTTAAGATTGAAATTAGAAGCATATCCCATTTTTCGACGGGCTGCTCTAAGTTTTTGAGAGCATACAATTGCTGTTGCACTTGAGATATAAACGACCTTATAGAGGCTGCTGTACTCTTCTGTATCACAGGCAATTGTAATAAAATATTAATGTGATTAAATATTAGTCTGGACTTATTGTCATAGCGTTTTTTCAAAAGTTCAATAGCTTTTTTATATGATTCGTTGACAAGTGGTAAGTTAACAATAACTGCTAAAGCTTCATGTGATAAAAATTTGCGCAGATAAAACAACTTTTGCACATCTGAGAGTGTTTTGTTTTTATCAATAACAGCCATAAATAAATCAATGAATGGAGTATATTTAGTAAAATCCGTGCCATCAAAAACTGGTACTTCAATGTTAGGTAATTTAGATGTAGAAACATTAGTGCATAGTTTTACCTCAGATGTGCTTAAGTTTCTTAAAACTGAGTTTAATTTTGAGATGATCACAAAATATTTATCTTCTAAAATTGCAACATTCTCTTTGTCTTTTTCATCTAAAGATAAAATATCTAATTGAGTTTTTTCATATTCTTGAAAGGTTGTATTAAGTTTTTCGATTCGTGCTTGTATCATCTCAATAGACGCAGACGCTATATTTATTGGATCACTTATGAAATTTTCAATGCGAGTGATTGTACCTTTTTGTTGCGCTCGGGCGAGACGCAACTTTTTTATCACATCCTCCGCTGCCGACATGATGAATTCCGCACAACACAGACGAAAACGAAACTGATTTACGAACTCACGCAATTTGAACCAAAAACACCGGTCTAACAATTGCAGGTTATGTAGAAGTTTGTTTACAATCAACTCGATCCCGACGTCGACGACAGATGACACTTGACAGCTGACAGTGTGATAAGTGACAGCTCTGCAGTAGTACCAACACAACGACAGTGCGAACTCAGACCACAGACAATTATAGATGTACCGTGGCAACTCGACAACCGTTTCCCGCGCACCGATTTTATAATAAAGTTGAGGGTGAAAATCAAAAACTGTATGATGCAAAATAGGTTTGCAAATTCACAATCCACAGTGAAACTGATCTTGAATTGGATGTATTCCTGTGAAATACGCGGAAATCCTCGCGATTCTTCGTATACTTTGCAGAGAAAATATAGATTTCTCGCAAAACTTGCCCGGCGTCGGCGTCGAACACGAACAATGGCTCCACGTTCAGACCACCTCAAACCCGTGAATACGCGATTTATACACTCCACTACGCACAAGAAAGTTCGAAGGACCACACACAGCATGTAGAATAAAAATGCTGGTTGAATTTAAGCAATAGACTGTATTTATAAATTTCACAATTACAAGATCGTTACACCGGTTAGCACAGACCAATATGGAATCCATAAGAAAAGAATGTTGCCACTACATAAAAGTTGTGGTAATAAAATATTGTTGCCAACGTTAATATATTATAAATTATTTTATGTTTTAATTATTTTCAAACAATCATGTTGTGGATTTTTTATTATTTTCCAAAATTTGTGTTTCTTCGAGTGTTAATGTGTAATAATGGTGGATTATTAAATGTTAAGTGCTCGTTAACGTGTACAAGTGTGGATAAATGGTACAAAGTTGAAAATCATGACTTTCGTATTATCTCATCATCCCCTCAGAAACCTAGTAAAGTTTCCATCACTTTACTAGGATACAAACTAAGTATAATATGTTCAATGATTACGACTGAAGGACATGTATCCATCGGCCAATGATGGGGCAGCGTGGGTAGGCCCCCCACAAGGTGGACCGACGACCTGGTGAAGGTCGCGGGAATTCGCTGGATGCGGAAAGCGCAGGACCGGTCGTTGTGGCGATGCATGGGGGATGCCAATGTCCAGTAGTTCGGCTGAAATGATGAATGATGATGATGATGACTCGTACCTACGGCAACGGAACACTGCGCGCAAGTGATTTTAGCCTTAGTTGTGGTTCACCGGAAAGATTTCTGACTGTACATATATAACCAGACGATTACTGTCCCACAGCTTGGCACAGATCTATGCTCAAAACGAGAAGGTTTAGGCCTGTGTTAACATGAATTACATGATTAGAATTTTTTTAGATCTAACAACACTACTACTAAGAATGCTAGTTTTCTAAAATTCGTATCTCATTTCATTGCAGACGAAACACGCGCAAGAGTTGGAACGCAAGCAGAAGCAAAATGCGGCGGCGGAGAAGAAGTTACTGAAGGACATCACCGCGCGGCAGGAGCAGGAGCGCAAGGCGTTCGAGACGCAGCGCAAGCGCGAGTACAAGGCCAACAAGGAGCGCTGGAAAAAGGAGCTCAGTATGGACGACGCTACGCCCAAGAGGCAGCGGGATGCCACGCTGCAGTATGTATCCATCCATACATCTTCTTTCACTCCACAACACATTTTTCGTGGGTAAAGCCTCTTGGACGCACTGCGCCCGGGGGAAGGCGGAGCCATTGGAACTATCGCTCTCTTCTACTAATAGTAGATGCTAAAAAGGGATATCGAAAATTTTAGAACTGTCAAATTAGTTTACGTGTTCCACTTATTCGTAATTTTAGTAGGCATGTTCCGAGATCACGACAAAACTTTATGGAAATTTTTATTCTTACTAATATGACAACACTAAAATGGTTGCCACCCCCTTTCTTGTTTCTCCTATTAGTAAAAGAGAGCTATAGCTTAAAATAAGTTTAGTTTGTGAACAAGAGAATTGACACTAGTGTCGGACTCTTACTGACTAAAACCACCACGGTGTTCCTCTAACTACCTTTGGCGGCCAGGGGCGTGGGATAGACTGCATTCGCCAACCACCTCTGACAGGTCCCGGCTCGCCACTATTAGGCGAACCCCTTTTCCCCCTTGGAGCTAACTATTGTAGTGTGCTAAATAAATATATTATATATAGCAAATAAATATTTTTTCTTTCTTTCTTTCTTGCTCACGATAAAACTCATTCCTATACTTCTTCTGGCCAATAGCACTGTACACTTTTTTATAGCATTTTCAGTCTTATTTGCGTTTACAGTTATCAGATCTTTGGTCTTATATCACGATAACTCGTGTCGTGGTAAATTTGGTTCACGCGAAAGCTGTCCAAGATAGTTTTCTTGAGACATAGCGATTAGAATAATTTAATTTGAGGACACAGCTGACTAGCGCGTGCTTTGTCATATGAAGCCTTAACAATTTTGCAATGGTAATATGCATGTTGCAGATCTCAGAAAGACAACCTGAAGCAAGCGGAGGCCGCAGAGGAGATGCGGCTAGTTCGGTCTCAAAGAGAGTATTTAGAACTGGAGCTGCGACGCTTCCGCCGCCGCCGCATGCTAGCGCTGCATCACAAGGAGCAGGAGCTGCTAAGAGAGGTACGACAATCTTCATATCACCCCATAGACGTCCTGCTGAAAATATCCAACCCTTCGACTTTACGAGACACGAATTGTCGTCGATTTGTTTTTCCACGAGTCATGATCCCAGCAGCGAAACGGCAGTCGCGGCTTGTTGTATTTCGTAGCGTTCGCCGAATGAAGTGTCGTTAGCTCGTGTGCGGTACGTAGTCAGTAAGTTCATACTTTTTTCGTACAGCGGCTATATCGTCACTCTAAAAAGCACCAATGACATAGCCAAAAAGTCGTACGCAAAACGTGCTGTGTGCTTTGTGTGTAGTAAACGATTCATAGAAATTTATGACGCTCGGAGTCGTCACCGCATTTTGTCGTGTCGTGGAAAAATAGCCTTACGGACTAATAAGCGATGATTGTGGATTCGGTAACTCACTAGCGACGTGAGACTCGGTGCACCGATCATCTCACTCAACCACCACCGCCACTGTTACGAAAATCGGGACGTTCTATTCAATTTTGTGTTGATATTATTTGCAGGAGCTGAACAAGCGACAGAACCAGTTGGAACAGGCGCACGCTATGTTGCTACGGCACCACGAGAAGACGCAGGAGCTCGAGTACCGGCAACAGAAGGGTGTTCACGCACTCAGGTACGTTACTACTTGAATTATTCACGCGATTGGTTAAAAAAACAAAATCGTAACAAGTAATGTTCGACTTTTTTTTTTGACCAAGGACTTCCAAAGGAATAGATGCACCTATACCTGTAGTCACTACTGCGGTTACGTCGCTACGGAGTAAATCTAGGTCTTATACTGATAATCATTATCTGGAGCATTTAATCTGTCTGGTTCTTTTGTTTTTGAAGCGAAGCTTCTATAGCATCGTTGCGTGTTCGAACGCCGCGGAGGTGGCGCGCTGGCGGAAATAATCCGAAAAAAAGGGGTGGGAATCCCCCCATTAGTTCGAGGCACACACACAGCTCTGCGTACGCACATTCTATCCGCGCTTGCTTAGAAGCTTCGCTTCTGTGTCTCCCGACGCAACCCGTACTTTTATTTTGTACTACATTGTGTCAGAAAATACAGCCCTACGTTTAATGTGGGTTGGCAAGTTGGGCTAGAATAGATAAATAAAGATATTGATGCGTGTTCCAGAGAGGAGCAGCTGTCGAACCAGCACTCCACGGAGCTGGCCAACCAGCGCGAGTACATGCAGCGCGCCGAGCACGAGCTGCGCAAGAAGCACGCGCTGCAGCTCAAGCAGCAGCCCAAGAGCCTCAAGGTAGCAACAGATCAGGGCCCTAATTCACGTAATTACATGACGAGCCGATCAAGTTGCAGTGACGCTGCAGTTCGTTTCTGACAGCGACCGCCGATGATAAGAGAATCAAAATTTAACTGCAACTTATTTATTTATTTAGTTACGTGAATTGACCTACAATACAGGGGTCTACTCCCGTTCAACGATATTCGATAAATCGTACGATTCATCGCACAATTTGCTACTCCGGTCAACCATCGTTCCCTTATCGCATGCGATGATCGTGTTTTGACGTTTGTTTTTCTCATCTCCGGTAAATTGTATACGACTATGAACCGTAGTCTATCTTAATGGTGCCTTTTTTATGTGCCTATCTTTATTATGTAAGTATCAGTCGGAACGAAAGTTCGTACTTCGTTTGTCGTTCGTAACTCGCGAGTAGACCTACAGGCTACAAAAATGAGCCGTTGAAAAACGATACGGACTCACCAAGCTTAGGAAAATACTACCAAAAAATATTGTTTGCTAGTTGTGGACAAGAACGGTCAATATCATGGGCCATGGCCAAAGTTTTAAAGATAACATTGATAATAGACACGACACACGATTGAATGACGAATAAACCTCTGTAAAGTTTTGTACGTTTACTATGAAACTACTGTTATGTTGTTATGTTATGAGGTTGTGGGTTCGATTCCCACAGGACACAAATATTTATGTGATGAACTTAAGTGTTTGTGTTTGGCTGAGTGTTTCTTATGTATTATAAACAAAAAAATATTTACATATTTATAAATTTACTTATTTATATATTTACATATTTATAAATTTACTTATTTATACGTGGGACACTCAGAAAGTTTTGCGAAACTAAAAAAAATTGTTCTATACGTACATATATTTTTATCAAATCTTTTCAAAGTACTTTCCACCAGCCTCTATACAAAGATTCATGCGCCTAAACCAGTTTTCAAAACACTTTTTCCAGTCCGCCGCAGACACCTCGTTTACAGCCTGCTCGAACGCAGCCAGCGCATCTTCCGGCGACGAAAATTGTATCCCTTTGAGCTGATTTTTTATTTTTGGGAATAAAAAGAAGTCACACGGTGCTAGATCAGGGCTGTAAGGAGGGTGACCCAGGAGTTTGACTGGCGTGCTGTCCAGGAAGTCCCTCGTTTTGAGTGCGGTGTGCGCAGGTGCATTGTCGTGGTGGAGCAGTAGCCCGCGGAGCCCTGTGTTTGGTCGCTTGTTGCTTATAACAGAGAAAACTTCTGGCAAACATTTGGTAGTATACCATTCGGCATTAATGCTTCTTTGATCCCGTAAGGGAATTGATACCAAGTGGCCAGTCAAATTAAAAAAGCTAGCGATCAAAATCTTACCCCCGCTTCTAGATCGCTTCACTTTGGTAGGCGTTGGCTCATTTTGAAACACCCAAACAGTCGACTGGCGCTTGGTTTCTGGGTCGTATTGATAAATCCAGGACTCATCACCTGTAACGATGTCGTAAACACGCCGAGACGAGCCTGCTTCAAATTTGTTAAGCATATCACGGCACCATTCCACCCGGGCCTGCTTCTGAGCATCGGTGAGGTTGTGCGGCACCCAGCGTGATACTATCCTCCTCACGCGAAGATGGCTGTGTAGAATCTCGTGAACGCTTCCCGATCCAATCTTCAATATGTGTTGAATCTCCTGATATGTAATTCGCCTATTGTCTTGGATTAAATTTTTCACTGCTAGCACGTTTTCTTCGGTAACAGCCGTCAAAGGGCGACCGCTTCTTTCGTCATCCCCCAAAGTTGGTCGACCGCGCTTGAATTCGTTATACCAACGATACACGGTTGCCTTGGAAGGGCCTTCATCCATGAATGCCATTTGAAGTCTATCGTACGATTCATCCGGTTTCAGGCGACACTTGAAATCGTATAAAATCATAGCTCTAAAATGTTCCCGGCGCAGATCCATATTTCAGTGAGACACAATACTTTGAATTAACTCGCAAAAAATGTGGAGGGAAATTTTGAAATTGGAACTTACTTATTTTTACTTATAAATAATCATATTTTCGAAAAACATTATAACTGGCCAGTCTCCCATATATAAAAACTTTTTTTCGCAATACTTTCTGAGGGGCCTGGTATATTTACAAAAAAAAAAAAAAGGATAAGTATTATATCCATTGTCTAGTACCCATATCACAAGCTCTGCTTAGTTTGGGACTAGATGGTGCTGTATAAAAATGTCCCAAAAATATTTATTTATTTATTTACAATGTTGACGGTTACAGCAAAAGGAGATGCAGATCCGAAAGCAGTTCCGAGAGACGTGCAAGATACAGACGCGTCAGTACAAGGCGCTCAAAGCGCAGATACTGCAGATGACCGCTAAGGTAACGCTTGCTTTCCTCTTCCATTGTTACACTCTTGACAGAACAGTCGTGGTTGATTTTAAGGGCAATGTCATGTCGCTTGACACACTATCTCGCTATCTCTGTTTTATGACATAATCTGGTGCACTCATGCAAGGGATCGCCACACAGGTTTTGATCTGATCAGTCCATATGGTCTAGTACCTGCCACCCTTGCTTTTACTCTTGACTATTTTTATGAATGGTCTACCGGCGACTGCCTTTAGTAGGGACGGCCAACTATTATAATAATAGAAATTGCTTCGTTTACAGTTAAAATATTGAATATAGGCCTCTGAAAAACGATTGAAGGCCAGTACCTGTACTTCAATAGTTAAAAACGAATTTTCGATAAATGATGTATTCAGCGGGTAATATTTTATTTTACTGATGGAGGCCACTTGACTGCTAGATTCGCATTAAGATAATATCAATATTTTTTGAGATTTTTGCCGCAAGAGACCTGGCTTCAGGTATTGTATAACTGACAAATTGAACAGTTATTCAGAGTAATATAATATTTTTAAAGAATTCGAGTTTTTGCATATCCATTTCTCTTTATAACATATTCAGCTAATCTTATGATACATTTTGCATGTTACAGGAGCAACAGAAGGAAGTAATAAAGACTCTGAAAGATGAGAAGCGTCGTAAGTTGGTGCTATTGGGCGAGCAGTACGACCAGAGCATCACCGAGATGCTGCAAAAGCAGACCGTCAGGCTAGACGAGAGCCAGATGGTGAGTACAACTACCTCAAACCTACCTTACATAGTATTATATTAATATAGCATAAACTTATGTAGCTTAGAAACTATAATAATAGCAGATAGGTATTGGATAAAGGTTCTGCCAATATGAAATTTGTAGGCTTCTTGCTAGATTTAAACTGAGTTTGTTACCGGTAACGACTCAAATGGCGAAATGTACGGTCACAATCCTTGACGGTGATACAATTTGTCGACAGTCCTTTGAACGAATCCTGCTACATTACACGTACCTACGGCTGCCGTCGAACACAGAGCGCAAGCGCATTTAGCCTTAGTGGTGGTTCACCAGAAATATTTCTGACTGTACAAGTTCATGCTGGAATCCTGATTGCACTTGGTCTACATGTGTGTTTAAATGCAGAATGTGAACTGAACACTCACAGGCTATTTTATTTGTTTATTGTTAGATTGGCCTGCATAAACTTTTTTGAGAGTAAGTTTAATAGTCACCGAGCATTAAGTAGTGTTTTAATTAGACGTGATTACGGCTCTGTAGGGTACAGAGCCGTAATCACGTCTAATTATTCTGAAATAAATTCCGTTAATATTTGGCTAGACATAACGCGCTCCTATTGGCTCTGGCAATGCAACACGCAGGCGTGGTATTGTGCGAGCCAGTAGGAGCGTGCCTGAGTGCCCTATTATTGACCGATTTC
The DNA here is from genome assembly GCA_949699075.1 of Asteroscopus sphinx. Classification (NCBI taxonomy): domain Eukaryota; kingdom Metazoa; phylum Arthropoda; class Insecta; order Lepidoptera; family Noctuidae; genus Asteroscopus; species Asteroscopus sphinx. The sequence goes on from OX453021.1 coordinate 14,758,376, forward strand.
ATATTTATCTATGCAAATCTATAGAACAATTTCGTAACACAACATAACATCATATCACGCCTGTATTTCCCCGAAGGGGTAGGCAGAGCTGTAATAGTACAACCAATTTAAAAAAAAATCAATTCAATTTAGTAATTCATGTTTATAAGGTTGCCAATAGTTGTGTTGTAGCAATTTGAAATGTACGTTAAATGTGTCTACAGATGGAGTGCCAGCAACTGAAGATGCAATTGGAGCATGAGTTGGACATGCTGACGGCGTACCAGAGCAAGAGCAAGATGCAGGCCGAGGCGCAGCGCAACCGCGAGAGACGTGAGTTGGAAGAGCGGGTCGCAGTCAGGCGGGCGCTGCTGGAGCAGAAGGTAAGCTTTACAACATCTTGAAGAACTAACATAACGAATTTCTGCAGTAAACAGCTGTAGAAGTTATATGAGTACTTCACATTAGCGCTCTGTTTGTCCAGTATTTTGGCCAAAACAATTTAGTACACAGGGGCTCTACTCGCGTTTGACGATATTCTATTAATCGTACCATCAGAGGCGGATTAAATGTCGAGAGCGCTCTAAGCAAGCAACTCATCGGCACCCCACTAGCGGCCATATATTATAAATTTTAACTAGTACTTATGTAATAATTTGCTGCGCCTTTGATGTCACCCGTTTTCGAATGAATTTCGGGATTAAATGTGTTAATCTGGGTCTCCAGCTATCTACATACCAAGTTTCATCACAACCAGTTCAGTAGTTTTTAGAACGTAAACAATAGAAGCGCACGTAACCGATGACAACGAAGCTGAAGTTGAAAGTCGTGTCACTCGTTCGGGCGGCTCTAATTTTTTTGGTTTCATTCAAGCTTCATTCAACTCAGCCTAAAAACTGGCTGGACATAGGCCTCTCCCAAGTTATGCCACAACACTTGGTCCTCAGCCTTTCACATCTAGTCCCCCCAGCTGCCTTCTTCAGGTTGAAGTTGGTGCACCTGGCTGGCGACCGCATTTGTCGATTCACGGTCTCCAATCATACTCATCTGCTCTATATAGCTATCGGTCTTTCGTAGCTAGAGCCTACTGCCACTTCAGCTTACTGATTTTGTCTAAAATCTTCCGCGCGGGCGTTCCTTTGTAACCTTGCGCCCCTAGCCACGTGCCTAGTTTTCCTTAGGGATAATCCGCCTCTGCGTACCTTTCATCGCACAATTTACTACTCCGTTCAACCATCGTTTCCATATCGCATGCGATGATCTTGTTTTGACGATTGTTTCTCTGATCTCTGGTCAGTTTCATACGACTATGAACCGTAGTCTATCTTTATTGTGTAGGTATCAGTCTGAACGAAAGTTCGTACTTCGTTTTTCGTTCGTCAAACGCGAGTAGACCAAGCTCAAATCGCAGCGATGATATTTGTAACTTTTATTTTGAGAAGCAGGACGAAGCTACGTGAACATAAAGGCACTATCACTATTCACTAAATGGGTGTGGTGAATAATAGTCCTAAGTTCATATTCTTTGGAGTGAGCCAAAGAACCTGGAATAAAATTAATACATTCTATGGCAACATGATAATAATGCTTTTATTTTTCTGGTTTTTTTTCCTTATCTAACTTGAAGAAGGTAGCTGGGGGGGAGACTGGATGCGGAAGGCGGCGGACCGAGTGTTGACGCAATTTGGATGAGATCTATGTCCAGCAGTGGACAGCTCTATTAGGCGGAGTTGATAATAATTGTCTTGACCTTGACAAATGTATAGCTTTAAAAGAGTTGTTAGTAGTAGAGCCCATTTGTAAAAGACTCGTCCTGGAAAGTACTATCACCGTACAGTAGCGGATCCAAGGGGGGAGCCAAGGGGCTTAAGCCCCCGCCTCCAAAATAATTTGGGTCCACCCCTAAAAAATCTCAAATTAAACTTAATATTATCCTACTTTGTTACTACTACACTACATACAGTACAATTGTCATCACATAACCTTACTTAATCTAGTTCAGTTGTAGTTTAGTGTTTATCTTGATAAAGCCTACCCTCAGCTGGGTCAAGCCCCTCCCAAACCAAAATACTGGATCCACCACTACCAGCGTACCTACTTCTCTGCCAAACAGTGATGCTTGCATTGCTTTGTTTTGGTGCGAAGGGTACGGGTGCCGGTGAATTTTCCTTCTTCATGTCTCAGTTTGGCGAACCGACTTGCGGTACCATTAAGGCAACAGCCTAGGTGGTATTGCAGTTGTTATGGGCAAAGGTAACCGCTTAACATCAGGTGGGCCTTTAGTTCGTTTCGCCATCCTATACTATAAAAAAAACGAGTATGCTTTAGAGCACACGACTGAAGTAAAACTTCACTAACTTATATCTCCCTCTCTACTTCCGTTCGCCTCGCCCGATCACACTTTTCGTAACGCATTCACCAGCTTACCCCCCTCTTACAGCTTTTTCAAGCGTGCGTAAAAAAGTATTGGCTATGAGAGGAAGAGAGAAAGAAAATGTGCGCGCGCACTGCTCTCTCTTGCTCCTACAGTGTGATTCAGACAATAGGCCTGTACTGTCTTAGATATACGAAACGTAACTGGCTATGAGAGAAAGAGAGAAAGAAAATGTGTGCTCGCACCTCTCTCTCTTGCCCCTACAGTAATATACGAAACGTAACTCTCTTTCTATCTTCACTAACTTATATCTCCCTCTCAACTTCCGTTCGCCTCGCCCGATGATACTTTTCGTAACGCATTCACCAGCTTACTCCTCATGTCAAAAGTGCGTAAATAAGTTTTACTTCAAAAATAAAAAACCTCGTAAGAATAAAGCGTAAAAGCTGCTTTATTTTGGTAGTTGTTGTAGTTTGTAACGGTATGATTAAGTAACGATGATGATGTGTGTGCAGATGGAGTCGGAGTGCGCGCAGTTCGTGGCGGAGCGCGCCGAGCGCACGCGGCTGCTGCACGAGCGCCACGAGCACGAGCTGGAGCACTTCGACAACGAGAGCACGCGCCTCGGCTTCAGGTGAACCATACTAGTTTTTTTTTACACGTATACCAGGGGTATTCGGCTCATTGGCGTCTTAGCAGGGGTGTTATGCATATGAAATTTCGGATCAGCTATGCGATTCAGAACCACACGATAACTAGTTGTCGACCGATTCGGTTTGTTATCTCGTTTCGTCTTATGATTCACGCAACGAGAGAAAAAGAGATAACAAACCCTAATCGATCGACAACTGGTTACTGTATGGTTCTGAATCGGGGAGCTGGATACGGATATAGGAATAATATTACACCGGTTTCAGATACGGTTACGGATATGGAATTATTTCGGATTATCCGTTAGTTAAAGCATGCATGGGTGCATTAAAAGAGCCTCCACGAGTGACGATATTGAATTGATCGTCCGGCGCACCCTGGGCATTCAGCCCCGCTACCAACTTGCTGATTGGCTAATCTTTTCCCCACGACATGAGCTATTATCATTATGTAGCTCGTGTCGACACGAAGAAGAAGATCCGTTAGTTTCGGTTAAAGTGTTGTTCCGGTGTCGGAAAAAAGCAATAGAAATACCAAACAATGCAAGGGACACGCGCGGCTAGTGTGTCTGCTCAGCCGGGCAAAAACTAAAACATGTCGTAACATGTCTCATTTAGACTCCTCTCCAATCAAAATTATTCGTAACTTTTATACCACTCCGATATAAAAGTTTCGAATAATTTTGATTGGAGGTTACGGTTACGGAGCTCCATAACATCCCTGGTCTTTAGTAGAGATGTTATGTATATGATATTTCGGATCTGGATACGGATATGGATATAGGAATAAAATTATATCGGTTTCGGATATGGTTACGGATATGTAATTATTTCGGATTATCGTTAGTTTCGGTTACAGATATTAGATTAAAGTCAAATATAAACACAAATAGTATGTAATAGTTTGGTTTTATTAATAGGTTATGAAAGAGGTTATGTTATGACCAGAAACAACATACAAACTGCAACATTCACGTGACGCGAGAGCGGTGAAATAACAACCTGTAGAAACATGTCGTTTTATTTAGACTCCGCCCTTATACGAAACTATCCGAAACTTGTGAAACTGATACGGTTACGGAGCTCAATAACATCCCTAGCCTTTAGGCTTACTGGTCTGTGACCAGGGTAAGAGTACCGCCTCTGTATCATAGACGAATAGGAGAATGTGTCAAGAGGTAGAACAGTATATTTCTGTGTATAATCTACTACGTTTTGGACAACATTCTCATCATCAATTTCCTTTTTTGGGAGTTATTATTATTTTGGAAAAAGAGGTAAGGTCTTTGCAAGTCCCTTATGTCACTGCGACCTAAAAGATCTATTGTAACACCTCTAATAGTAGACTTCAGCACCTCTCCAAGCCGCAGGCCAACCATAAAGTCGACTATTGCCTTGGGGTTTGAGGATCTGATCTCATCAGCTGAGATTGTGTGACCTCCCAAGATGCTGACTTCTAATGTGGTGCACTGCTCTACATTCGCATAGGATATGAATGGGCGTTTCGTCCTTTTCGCGACAAAATCTGCAAACTGTGATATCTGTGAGGCCCATCCTGTGTAGATGTTTGTTCAGTTTACAGTGCCCTGTAAGAGTTCTAATCAGGATCCTTATATGGTTGCTGTTAAGCGAAAGCGCTTCTTTTGTAAATCTCTTCCTGAAGCCTACTAGAAGCGCTTTCAAGTGCTCTTGGCCTGGGGTTTTTTCCCACAGTCTAATGCTTCGATGAGTTCGAAGGGTTTTTGGGGGTTGGCTTCCAATGTAACCCTGATGATGAGATGGCCCTGATATGTTTGTCGAAGCGGCTATATTCTCTAACGAGTGTTCAAAGTTCTAAGCATTTATTTGCAATAAGTGTACAATTGTAGTTCTTATTTATGTAAAATACATTATGAGGCACTTAGGGGCCTTCTACAGGCGTGGCAAATTTGAGGGTTTTATTAATAAGTTATGTCAGTTAATTAATATTAGTAAATTATTATTGATGGCAATAGGCTCGCCCCCTATTACATGGGACTATAACATAACTGGCGAAATGTGGGTGTACCACCACAAACCACCACCAAAGTGTGTTTACACCTCTGCCTACCCCTTCGGGGAAATAGAGGCGTGATGTTATATTATTATTATTGATTAATTTAATTTTTTTTGTGTTATTCGTTTGTCCACAGTGCGATGGCGATCGCGGAGGGCAGCCGGGAGGGCTACGGCGAGGAGGAGCAGTCGCTGTCGGGCTCCATGCTGTCGCTGGCGCACAGCAACTCGTCGGCGAGCTTCGCGGCCGGCTCGCTGTAACGCGCGCGTCTAATGCTGTTGCCAAACTACACGCTTCACTAGATCATTGCTTGCGACCAATCGTGATGGAAACTGTCCCTATTATATGACGAGCGACGCGCGATTCCTTCACCGTTCATGTTTATGACTCGATAGCCACTGTGATAAGGCTGTCTCCTCAAACATTGCCGGTCTAGTAATCGCAGTCTCCTGCCGTCGGCGCGACCTATAGAGCGTTATGACGCTCACAAAATTTAGGTGGTGTTTTATTAAGGCTCTAGTGGCGCCCCCTATCAGTAAAAAAATAATTACTCGGAGTACATCATTGATCGAAAAATCGTTTTTAGCAATTGAAGTACAGGTACTGTTTGCAAAAAACTGCCACTTTTGGCACTTTTTCTATCCACAACTACAGCGAACTATAATTTAGTTTCTGATTAAACTACAGTACCATTACATCAATTGTTAAAAACGAATTTTCGATAAATGATTATCTCAGTGAGTATTTTTTTTACTGATGGGGGCGCCACTTAGGGAGCGTTCAAGTATTACGTAACGAATTGGGGGGGGGGTCTTCTGAAATGTTACGATGCGTTACAGGAGTGGGAGGGAGAGTGTTTGAACTACGCGTTACGTAACATTGTTTTAACCCAGATTTAAATTTATTTGGACAAAAAAAGAGAAAGATAATAGAAATCTCTTGCTTTTAAAAACAAGGCATTTCAAATATTAATAAATAATATTAACGCGATTAAAACAATAACATAGGTATATTAGCGACTTTCCGGTACTTTACGCCACATAATTGTTACTTTCAGGTTAAAATGGTCACTTGGTGGTGGTTACGTAACGTTTTACTAGGGGGGAGGGGGGTAAAGAAAAACGTTACGGCGCATTACATGGGGGTTGGGGGGGGGGGGTCAAAGATCTCCAAAAATTGCGTTACGTAATACTTGAACGCTCCCTTAGCTCTTAGTAGCGCCTTAAGTATTGTAAATTGTTCATCGCGAATTTTTGTCGTGTCATACCATAGACCAGTAAGCCTCTAGACGCCGCTTAGCTGGACACCCCCGGTCACAACGCATATGCTCTACCACTGCATATCATACGTCACTCCGCCAATCGGAACGTCACTCAGTCAGTGAGCGGCACCAATCATAAGGAATCATACCACCGAACTTTTGAGCCGGCCAATCATAACGCGCCGTCCGCCCCCCTGACCCCACCAACGTTTTACGACTGCGTTTGAATACAAAACTTTGTTTATGCGGAGTCTTGAAGCTTACTGGTCTGTGTGTCATACACTCAGTACGCTCTCTAGTATTCGGAGCGGTTACATACGATCGATTGTTGTTATAATCGTTAGCAATGTTCACGGGCTACCTCATTAGACTTGTTACGAAAATTATGTGTGTTGATTGGTTGAATCGTGTGAGTATATATTGTGGTCCGCAGAAGTATTATTTCTAGTATTGGGCACGGTACAACGTTTTGGCACCAGCATTAGATCACGTCCCATTCTAAACACTGAGACTGTCTGCCCTCCCGCGGTATGCGAATTCATGTTAATTAGCAACATGAGATTATTTAATATACTGTTGGACACTGATAATATTAGCCTAATTATTTTATAATTTTTTGTTAAGTCTTCCAAAGTGAAAAAAGTACGGCCATTTGTCAAATGGTTCGGGAGGGCATTTCCTATTTTATTACACTATTAAGTTTTTTGCACTCCATAATTAAATAATTATCTGTTAGCTACAGTCAAGTCGAAGAATAAAAAGAAGATTGCAGTATGCAATAGTAGACGTTATTTGTATTGCAATAACGTTACTATTGCCCATTGTAATGACACACAAATATTATTCATCGACCCAATTGTTAATGCATCACCATGTTTCTGGCGTTTTGACAAAAAATCCGAACTGATCTACATTTGTACATACATAATATTATGTAGCTTTCGGTTATATATTTTAGTTAGAAGGATCACTGTTAAAGTGAATTATTATTTATTGTATTTTATACTGCATGTTTTAAAATAAAATTGATAATGAAATCATAGATGTTTCAGCTGTCAATCGAAAATGTGCCTAACTCTGCCTAAGCGTTTTATCAAAATATCGGAAACATGCTGTTACATAGTGAAGATATAATGGTAACAAAGAGGTTATACGCGAGTCTGTTTGCATGTCTGTGGTTATTTAAATGATGCATCGATGTGAGAATGAGACGCTTCTTTTCTATTAGAAATTTACTCACGGTACGACACTGTTCCGTTGGCTTGCCAGCCGTCATGGCGCTAGATAACTTTAACTAAATATTATATATAACACTGGGAAAACCAAAAGCATGGTCCAAGTATCCACACTACACATACCTTTTTATTGCAAACACATGAATATTAACATTTAAATCTAAAAACTTAATTTATTCGCGTCTGAATATTCGATCTCTTAGACATAAGAAATGTTATCATCATCTTCAGAATGTTATTAGACAGTCCATCGTTAACTGCACCACATTTACTACAGCGGAACAGTGTCCAGTAGTATGTTACATTTTAAAATCTAGTATTCCTGATCCAATCTTGTATAAATATGTAGTTTATGATAAGTTTCCACGGTGGCTCTAGCAGATTTTTCATCTTGATGCTCTAATGAAACAAGATTGAAAAATTTCGTAACGGCTTACCGCGACCACGACAATGTTAAGGGTAAACTTTGTAGTGAAACCAAGGCCGGATTAACCATGTCGGGGCCCTTAGGCATTGCAATTCTCGCGACCCCTTTTTAGCCTTTTGAAGATCATCAGCTCTTTTCAAGTTGATCAAGCATTTCAAAACTTTTGTTTATCATAAAATACGCTACGTAACGCATCCATACTCAATACTAGATGGTTCTGTTTTGTAAGTATGAAGTGTTTTATTAAGGTGAATGCTTCAGGGTAGCCCGCGAAATTCAAAATTTCTTGCGTTTTTTGCTAATGGTGGCTCTGTTTTGTGTTGTATATCTATCAAAATACGATTTGCGGTAATAATAATATATCTACTGAATAATACTTATAAAAAATATAAACCTAGCTTTATAAGCTCTAAAAGCTCGATAATCGATAATTTGATCGTAAATTGATATAATCGAGCTTGTACAGCATATAGAGCTAGGTCAATATTTTTTATGAGTATTATTCAGTAGATATATTGTTGTTTCTACCGCAAATCATATTTCGAATTATACACAACGCGAAATACAACTACAATTTGCAAAAAACGCAAGAAATTTTGAATTTCGCGGGCTACCCTGTAGCATTCACCTTAACTGACAACACACGCGTCGAAAAAAAAAACCTATTGTCATTGAGGATACAAATTTTCCAATAAAATTCACTGTATGAAACATTTTCAATTACTTTTGTACGCGCGCGGGGCCCCTAGCCGATGCGGGGCCCCTAGGCAGTTGCCTACTCTGCCTAATGGTTAATCCGGCCCTGAGTGAAACCAATGAATGTCGATCCTCAAAGTGTACGCTTACAAGTTTGACAGAAGGCATTAATTAGATGAGTAGTCAGTGACGGCTCCGAGCCGCGCGCTCCCCGCCCCTCACTGTTGACAGAGAATGTTATTATTTACAACATTAGATAGACAAAATTCTAATATTCATATCATTAGTTTTACTTTAGGGACGACTTTTGCATATACTGCATATACATAATGAAATTAATGTAAGTTGAGTTCTTTGGAGAGCGGACTGACGGTATTTGTTTATTGGCCTAGTATTGAGTTTATTAAATGTTTAAAAGGGTTTTGTAACGAAAACGTTTATTATTATGCTTATTTTAGAACATTTTTAGATTTTAAAAAGATTGTAACACGCTTTACTAAATCATAATAACAATGCGCAGGAGGTGCGTTCCGCGCAGTGCCACTGTTCGTTGTGTAAATATAAAGTATATGTATGTATTATTGTGAATATGTATTAGCGAGCACACGATTTGCCTTACGGGCGGAGGGGCGCGCCGAGCTCGGCGTTATGTATATAAAGAACAATAATATATAATTAAATATTATAAATAATTTGTTACTTTTGTAAGGTGCGAGTGCGGTTTTGTGTACATTGGAAGTGCGACGCGGCGGTCCCCGCGCGGGGCCCGACTCTGTGCTATTTTCTTTATTTAGTGTCCTAATACCCTATCGTATTGTGTACTAAGCTTACCAGTCAAATATGTATAGCAAATGTATTATTTAATTTAAAATGGATTATAGTCATAAATACCCAAATTTAGTTAATACTATTTTTAAAGTATTTTTTATTATTTTTATTAATATTCTTTTCCTAAAGCATCACATGATGTGATCGTATTATTTGAGTTTGTTGGAGGTTTCTTGACGGATTTAAAGTATCGAAGCCTAAGTGATTTAGGTATTAAATTATATACAAAGCGTTTGACAAATCTTAGCTGTTTTACGTAAATACCTTTACACAATGCTATTTACTAAAATTATATTATAAAATTAGCTTCGATTTCCTAGATAATGCAAGACACTGGTAAATGGCTTTGTGAATAGATTTTACAATATTCGTAGTCTCCACATTACCCCCTCCTGAACTGACCAAATATATGACAATAATCTCTAGACACAGCCTAACTTGTCACCCTGTCTGTACATAATTGTAGACTGAGCGCGCAGAGTGGACCTAACTGCTGGAAGTACGTTTTAAACACACATTTTGCGCAAACATCCTCCCAAAATACTCAATATAGATAAATATAAAATAGATAATAATGTTTGGTAAAATGTTACACAATTATCTCGATACTAAAACAGTAGTTATACAACAACCGATCGCTTGTCCTGGTTTGCGTTATCAGCCGGCTATCTGAGTGACGCTTATTTATTGACAAAAATACTGCCGGTACTATTCCGCTACGTTACGTCCACTGTCGAAGTCTTAGCTAAAAAATCAAGAACCGAAGCACTATGGAATTGAATTGTAAGCTGTATCTTCGCTTGCGTGCAATAGATGGTGTCGGTACTTAACGTTAAGTGCGTAGTATTCGCTCGCTGTCAGTCTTCTGCCTGAACGCCGTAGGTTCACCGGTCTCGCGACTGAAGCAGGCTCGGTAGGCCAAAAGGCACAAGTCCAGTGCGTAGACGCGTCTCTTTCCTATTCCAACCTCCCACCACTTAGCTGTTCTAGAGTTAGATGTTATCAGTTATCTGTCACCTTTCAACGGTCACGATCTACAGAATAATTATTATGAGATAGAAGTACCAAACTTGTAGTTAGCGGTCACGTATTTTGTAAATTGTAACTATACAATTTTTATATTTTACCATTGTATAGTCTTTTATCACAGATAGGTAGTTAGCAATATTGTGACCGACGTGACAAGGTGCGCAGGCGCGGCCGCCGGTTATTGATTATATAGTTTGCGATTGTTAGCGGCTCGCTCGGTGCACTGTTGTTTTATTTTTATTTTTTGTTACATAATATTTAACAATGAATTTCTAGTTTCTAACTATTATCACTAATAATACTGTAATATAATCTGGTTCATGAAAAATCAAACCGAAGTAAATTAAATGGAAAGAAAATCAACCCATTGTATTATTTATATTTACTATGTTTCTCACATGGAAATCTAATTATTAAGGTAATAGAAATGTTGTTACCTACTGTCTTTTAATACAGGAACGCGTGTCGCCGCGCCGGTTTGCCACTAGCAACACATAAATACGCAATTTATGCCGCCCACTATGTCTAACATTCAATGCAAAATAAATTAAGGGCCGGTATTTCAATAGTCCGATAACTTTTAACTGAGGAATAAATGTGACGTCTTGACAGATTTTCTATACTACAACTGTCAAAATGTCGAACTTATTCCTCAGTTAAAAGTTAACTGGCTATTGAAAGATCGACCCTAAGCCTAAAAAATATTCCGCTGTTAGATATGGTGCAAAACACAATTTTAGTGACTGTGTCCAAAACATGAACATGTGTTGATCATCAGTGCTGTTTTGGACACAGTCACTAAAATTGTTCGCGTACTGACGCGGTGACAAGTTCACGCGTCTTTACCACTTCTATTACCTTATTATTTAGGTTTCTATGGTTTCTCACCTTTTCATAGTTACAGCAACAGTGAACGAAGAAAACTCACATCAAACTGTTAAAAAATCTATTTCTGAATAAACATAAATGTGAAACAAAAAAAAAACAAGGATATACAACAATGATACTAATAGTACATTATTTTTAGATGATTATCTTGAATTAGGCTTAAGATTCTAAGATTGATCTTATATTAATATTACGGTCTCGTTTTCCATAAATGCTATCAAAAATAAGAAAAATATATTTATTGTAAAACGAATTTCCAAACTACGAAACTAATGCCGTGTACACATTGCACTGTATACGGTGATACATTTTTTTCTTTTTATAATATTAATCACATCACACGGCCTTAAAAATAATGTTGTAAAGACAACGGAAAATATTGTGCTCTTCATTTAATTGCAAACTGGTGCATGCATTTCATTAACAACCAATTAATTAGCGAATTGAAAAAATGTACACGTTGCCGATTTACAAACTTACAAAAGTTGCTTATTAGCAATAAAAAAAACCTAAGAAATAATGCCTTCATTTCTGAAAGCAATTACAAACATAATGAATTCTTAGAATTTCAAAATAATTTTTACTAGGTATTTGCTACACAGCGTTTTTGAAACATCTACAATTTAACGTTTCATAGATATTCGGAATCATATCATATTATTACCGGGCATTGAAGCAAGTGATTATTTTCTCTGTGCAATGCCGAGATTTATTTTATGCCTATTTTATTTATTCATCTTAAAGTAACGTATGAAATACCATAGTATATTTTTCATATTACACTCTTTTCATCGTAAAAGTGAGAAGTAAATAATAGATTTTATGAATATAAAACTGGAGCGTATTTTATGACTGGATAGTTGCCCCATGGAGTTCTATGTAGAAATGAATTTTCGATAAAGGCAGTTGTTCCAAGGTGTAAATGCGGTCGTCGGTGCTCTTGTGGCGTTAGTCTACTGCGTGGGGGAGAAGGACGTGGGTTCGAGGATGCGGCAGTGCATCTCGCGGATGAGCGGCACAGTGTAGGCCACGCACTCGTCCCAGCCCGGGTTGCGCCACGTACTCTCTCGTGTCTCGCGGCGAGCTTGCAGGTCCTTATAGCCTGAAAAAAGAACGGTACCCATCAGTGGCGAAGGGTGAATATTTTCAAAAGGGAAGCCGTAGGTACCTAAAAATCCCAAAATAGCTAAGATCGCACTTTAATAAAATAAATAAACAATTTTAATTTAATTCTATATTATTTTGTTGTTTGATGATGATGAACCATGGGGGGGTACAATTAATCTACCTACCATTTCAAAAATCGAGAAGCTGTATCATTATTTACTGATAAATTGTGGGAGATTAATCTAAACAACCGACAACCAAAGATGTAAACATCAACCGACGGAATCGTGGAAATTCCAGGGCTAGAAGTGGGGCAAAGAATTTACGAAACATTTACACAGATTTTAGAGTAAAAAAGAACCAGATTTCTACGTGTTATTTAATAACTGAAAACCTCATAAGTGGTCATTGTACTCATCATAATGAACAACTTTTACTATGGGACCAACCCTGAAATCGCGAAAAAAAATCGGCTGATCCCTACATTTTGTGTTCACATAGTTAAATCGATTTTTTTTTCGTAATTTCAGGGTTGGCCCATAGTAAAAGTTGTTCATACTGATGAGTACAAGATCCCTTAAGAAGTTTTAAGTTATTTCACGTTGTTTCCGTCAATCTGGCTGGCTCGCTCAAAAGTCAAAGTCAAAAATAATGTATTCAAAGTGGTATAAATTCAATTAGATCATTTTGAACACAGTTCCCAAATAACGCCCGCCCTTCAGTCAGGAATGTGGACAATTCAATCATGTTTCATGGCCTTTCGTTGGCCTCATGAACGAATACATTTGAAGACAGTTACTCACTGAACTGTACATGACGATAGGGGTCTTGCTCCTGATTGGTTCGAGCTAATGTCAATTCCTATAGGAATGCTGTACGAATTGACACAAACTCGAATTCAAATTCAATTTATACAGTACTCTATTCAGTCGGGAGTAAAGCCCCAGTCTGACTTTATGTAAGGAATAAAATACTTACACCAAATATGATGCACGTTGTATAGTCTGCCAACCTGCGAGAAGTACCCGGCGAAGGCCTCGTTCTGCGAGCGACGGTATGTGAGACCGCGCGCCCAGTTGTTGCCCCACTCGATCATCGTGCCGGGTTTGAGACTACAAGTATTATTATAAGAATTAGAGAAAAAAATAAAATTTGTTACATATTGCATACTGCCAGCATTTAATCTCTGTTTTTGAAGTAAAACTTCTTTACGCACGCTTGACTTGGGGTGTAAGCTGATGAATGCGTTACGAAAAGTGTGGCGAACGAAGGGGGTAGTGCGGGACGCGGGGATTGAGGCGCGCGCTAGGCCTCCATTCCTTTGTTCTCATTTAAATAGTATTGAGGGAGATATAAGTTAGCGAAGTTTTACTTCAGTTGTGTGCTCTAAAGCGTTTTTTTTAAAGTAGTTATTTGAATGAAGAGACAAGCTAAGATTGTTTACTAAATAAGACAAGAAAGAAAAACCAGAATATACTTTGATAACATAATAGTTTACCAGGTGAACTTTACCTGTAGGAGCGGATCTCATAAATGTTATTGGGCGCTCGGGGCTCTCCACTCGGCCAGAAGCTGAATGCCAGCAAGTACTGTAAGTGACGCGACCTCACGAAGTTGCCGCGCTCCTGCTCCAGTGCCCGGTAATCCTGCACAAGCATATTTATAAATCCAACATTGAAAAACAAATTTATGTAAAATGAGAATATAAAATATGGTACAGTCTAACAAAGCAATTGGTACACAGGGTAGAGATATATAAATGAAGTTTTCTCAGAAGATTGGATGTTTTCGAGTGAAATATCATTTTAATAACGGACAAAGTTAAACTGTATTTATACAAAACCCTAATCAAACCATTCTATAATAACCTCCTATCTATCCTATAACAATATAAGGGCCTCCTTCATGAGCCGTGTACATGAATCTGACAATGGAATATTGCGAGCCATATATGAAGCTAACCTTTTCTTTGTATATGGCTGACAATATTCCAGCTAATAATAATAATTATATTTTAATTCAATTGCAATAATTAAATATTAATTTATGTTAATGGATTTTAATTGAGCTGATTTTATTAATTTTTGAATGAATTTTGATTTTAAAGAGATTTTGTATTTATATTTTTTTAATAATTAGTATAAATTATTAAATTGTTTTGATTATTTAATTGAATTAAATTATTTACTTAATCTTTTAATTACTATTTGTGTTCGTTAAATTAAAATTGTATGTGTAAGTTATATGGTTTCCTGAGAAATGTTTATCTATATCTGGCGACCCTGTATACTAATTGCTTTGTTAGACTGTACTTTGTTTATGAACAGATTTGGTCAGTGGCCGCACAGCGATTTTTATTTGCGCTGTTTTTATTCGCACACCGAATTTCACCTACCGCCGCGATTTTAAATCGACAGTGCAGGGCACCTGCAAATTGATTCCGTGTGTTACAGATTTAGCAATAAAAAATCGCTGTGTGGTGTAGGCCTAAATTCAAAGGCAGTCAAGCTTGCCATGTAGGGATTAATAATCAGTTTCGAGTGGTTTTTAGTATGAAAATTGACAGAGAGAGCTTGCAGTCTAGGGCCATTAATTTGATACATGAGTAAATGGCATTATTGTAACCACTTTGCTGTTTCTATAGGATATTTATTTCACAACATACAAATTGTCATTACAGTTTTTTACACAATTCAACATGTAGTTACATCATCATTTTAGCCGAAAACATCCACTGCTGGACAAAGGACTCTCCCAAATGGGGGGTATCTTCTATGTAGTTACATAGAAGATAAATAATTAAGCCTTACCCTCTCAAATTCCACCAAAGAGCAGGTAAAAATATCAAGCCGTTGTGAGATGGTGTTAAATAGTAGTTGCTCAAATGACCAGTGCTAATTTTAAAATATTTGAATGGGCTACCAGGACCTCAAACAGCCTCTCCATCGATATGTTTGTATGTTGATCAAATTGTAAATTCAAAGCAATTTTTTCTGCATACAATACTAGATAATTATCTAATTATTATCAGTTGGATAATGGTCACAGCCAGACAACATAGCCTACTAATTCTATATTATAATGATAACAACTTATCATAAAGTTAGCAATCTTACAGCATTTTCTCTGAACAAGATCTTTGCTTTGTCAATTTTCTCGAAGCCTCCAACATATCTCCACAGGTGCAGGGCCTGGTCCATGTCTCCTACAGACACCGTCCATGACCCCACCAGCTCACAGCCAAGATCCGCCTTTTGGGAATGCACAAACTCCACTGATGTTTTGCTAAAAGTTAATATTAATTCTCTGGTAAAACCACTTTGAAAAAATGATTTCAGTCTATTCTAGTGTTTATATACACTGATTGTCTAGCAATAATAAATTGGTTAGAAATATCTAAATGAGTGTTTGTTTCAGTCTACAAGTAAGATCACACAGTGTTCTATTTCATTGCTTCCATATTTATAAAACTTAGCTAAGATTTTAAAAGATTATTGATGGGATATTTTACTATGTTTATGAGCAAAACATTCAAACCTATTTAGCCCCTCTGCAGACTATTAATCAGCCGATAGTTTGGTCGAGTTCCTAATCAGTACAAAGACTTATGGGGATACACCTGCAGACCCAATTACAATACAAAAATTATATCACCCAACTATTGCCCGACAGTTTGGTCTAGTCTTCGGGGTTTCTACCACATCAATACCCAAATGTTTTTGATAAAATATACAATACCTATTCTTGATCTATATGATGGATCTCAAGGGTCAAGGTTTTACGGAGATAACATCTACATAGAAATTCTAATGATATATTACTGTAATATTATGCAGCATTCTATTTACAGAATGTTGCATAATCCCAAGTGTTTGTTCGGCGCCAGCCGGCATCTAGTTTATATTCAGTACCTAAACTTATATAAGAATATTTATGCAAACATACTAATTTTGCAAGTATTTCTCTGTAGAATCAGGCCTTATGTTATGTGTGTGGAGTGCATATATTATCTCCTTGTCGCTAAGCATCCGACTGTGAGACTCCTTCGTCGGCTCTATCCTCCGCACCAGTAACTTTGAAAGCCATCCATCGTCGGCGTTCGATAATTTTGCACTTGTTGAAATCAACCTACAAAAATAACTCATGTACACGAATGTTCCAAATTTAAAACCGGACACTGTACAAAATAACAACACGAAAAGTACCTCAAATTCTTCGGTATAGCAGTACTTAAAATTAACACTCTATTTAGAGAATTCATATTCATCTTGAGAACAAAACAGGCTTAAATACGATTCTAAACTATTAAATAAAAGGTTGATAAAAAAGTAACTCTTGTTATCAATAATTGAATTGACAAAATCACTTGAAGGTTATCTTGAAAATAGATTTTGCATATGTAGCGACATCTATTAAAAGTGACCGGAACAATTTTTTTTCAATTATTATTTTTCAGTAGGGTTGCCAGAGTCGTCGAACTTACAGACTCGTTGTTCAAAACTAGTTTTAAGTTGAGCTTTGATTTCAGAGCGTTCCTCAAGCAGAGATTTATTGATCACAGTTCAGCTGAGTTTTAGTTTTAGCTTTATTTTATACTGTCACGTTTCGGTATTTGAGCAGAAATTTGATCTGTAATCACTCTAGTGTGGTCCAGACTAGGCTTGAGTAGAAATTTCTATACTATTTTAGGTAAAATTCATGTGTTATGTCGTTCAATTGAAGTTTATAATTACTGTATTGCAATAAGACCGATACTCAAGTAAAGATTCTATCCTTAAGTAGTGATCAGGTGATTGAAGTTTAAACTGTACTTGAGGAACCTTCTGTAATATGGGCCCTAGTTTTTTCAGGGTTTTCAGATGAGTACAGTCGAACCCACTTTAGTGGTAATGGTAACACTTGCATTTCAAAAACCACCCTTTCTGTTTACGGAATACGAGCCAGAATTATCGTACATATACGATAATTATCGTACGTCTGGCAATGCTGGTGCTCTGTCAGCCGAGTCGTGTCAAACGTCATCAAAATGCAAAATCGGTACATTATAGAGATGCCTTAAAAAATCGGTATATGTATAAAAAAATTAAATCGAATTTTCATTTAAAACTTTGTTATCCTTGTAAATTATTATGAAACTACAAACTACATCATACAGAGAATACAGAAATAAACACTAGTGAATCCTGTTATACAAATATTTTTTTTTAAATGTAGGTAGGTAGGTAACATAAATTTCAAAAAAATTACAGAATAACATAAAATTATTAACTTATTTTAGACCAAACAATATAATGAACATTTTCTATTATAACTTCAATCTAACTTAGTTGCAGCTATGAGTTATCTAGAGTCTTACCCATAATTATTTGGATTTACGGCCAACATTAATATCCAATCTATCTACGATTTACCCTACTACAGATAGAAATTTGACATATTTTGTATGGAGCTTATGTCAAATTCCTATCTCTAGTAGGACAAATCATGGATAGATTGGATATTTATTTTGGCCGTAAGTCATTTCGTAGTTATCTAATGATGTTTTAATTTGATTCCCATTTTGTACGTAATTATTGACTCAGGAGAAATCCTGTTCTCATCAAGGGCGGATCCAGCCTTTGTATCAGGGGGGTGTTGCGTACTTATATCCAGCCTCGGATCAATTTTTTTTTAAAGGAGTGTACAAAGTCACCCTATTGGAAAAAAACTTTCGTTCAACCAATAAAATTCTAGGATTTTCGTAATTTTAGCTAAAACACGAATTTAACTAAAGATTTTTTCTTTGTTAACGGCATATACGCCAAAAAAAACGATATACCTATACGGGCGCAAGAAAAGCGAGCGCGAACTTTTTCTCAGATTCGGCTTTGTCTCTATTAACTATAGAATAGCTATTTACAACATACGTTCAGTAAGCAGAAAGAAAAGCGCGAGCGAAGCGAGCGCGAAATTTTTCAGTTTTTTTTTGCAAACCCTGTTTATATTTACTTACTTGATTAAAGAGCTTTTCTGTTTTGTTAACTGTTTAGCTCTTCACAAAGATCATAGATATTCCGTGACAATAGTGTACGCATTTATTTGAGCGCAATCTGTTCTTGCGGTGCCTAGAGCGGCTAAAAGTAGACGCTTTAGCGTAAATAATTAAATACACATTTAAGTCTTTGACAGGCCAATACCTTCATCGGCAATGAAATAGAGGGAGAGCGCGAGCGAAGCGAGCGCGAATTTTTCAGTATTTTTTTGCAAACCCAGTTTATATTTACTTACTTGATTAAAGAGCTTTTCTGTTTTGAATATTGTTTTTCCACTCCGATTTTCAAAACCCGAATTACTTATCAAATAATATCGATGTTTTTATACAAATGTCTTTAGTTTTTAGGTTCTTGAGTTATTTTTACTTGGGCGAGGTTTTATAAGGCTAATATGGTATAAAAGTAGTTATTTCTGTTTTTGATGGTTAGCTAAGTATTCAATCGACGGTGACGCTGGCGACGGAGATTGGAGAAGAACCTTGCGGTGCGAGTGGTGCTCCAGAATCAAACTATAAATCGCGCGAATATTATTTACAGTGAACGAAAGGGTTCGGATTTAGTAATTTTAAGTTTGTAACACATACATTCAATCATTCAATGAACATTCATTTAGTAAATTATGTACCTCAACAGGAAAAACAACTGTGGTTGACCTAGGTCCAGGGGGGGGGTCATGACCCCCATGACCCCCCCCCCTGGATCCGCGCTTGGTTCTCATTGTGTTGAATATTTTGTTTTCATATGATTAATGAGCGAGAATATGCGCTTAACCAATGTTAGTTGTTGTTGTTTGTTTACCGCCAATGCAGGTGAATGGGCGGAAAATAGTAAATTCATTCATTTCCTCGTATGCTCAGAAATCATTGAAAAATTGTTCTGTTTCGGATCGGGTTTCGGTATATAGGTAGGACAGTCCCCATATCGGTAGAACTTTCGAAAAATCGGTTGGTTCGAGACCACTGAACCAAGCTCATTCGTTTAAAGCTATAGTTCCACTAAAATGTTTTGGATTTGTTTTTGGAGCCTTACGGCCAAAATTAATATACAATCTATCTACGATTTACCCTATCAGCGATAGAAATTTGACATATTTTGTATGGAGCTTATGTCAAATTCCTATCTCTAGTAGGGCAAATCGTGGATAGATTGGATATTAATTTTGGCCGTTAGTAAGCAGATTAAAAACTGCACCATTTCCACAGACCTACTTTCATTATCTTATCTGTCAAAATTGTAATTCTTTACACGCATAATAAAGAATTAAAGACACCTTTACTTTTATCTCAGACTCATATACATATTGTTGGGTGTTGCTTTGTATTATAAGTATGTATTTACAACAACAAAAAAAGTACATAAGTATTATCATCATTTCAGCCGAAAGACGTCCACTACTGGACATAGGCCTCCCCATAAGTATTATGCTGTGTAAAAATGTCCCAAAGATATTTATATTTATTTATTTATATTTTTACAATGTAGGATTGATATTTATCTCATCAAAAGTTGTGTTGAATTCTTCAAATTACTTAAAACATGTACTCAAATGTAGCTCCCTCATTTTTTTCAAGTCAAATAATTATCCGTGTAAAGAAACGTTATGTTTATTGACTGATGGCCGACAATTTGCTGACAATAGATAAATTGTCATTTCATTCATTTACGAATAAATATTTTTTTTTTCGAGTCGGGAGAATTCAAGGCTTTTCTTAAGAATCTGCATCACACATAAAAAACCTCGTCATGGGTGAGTAGTTCGTACAAATTGAATGTTTTTTATGAGCAAAACTTGTTTGTAATAGTGGGCGGTGTTGTTGGTCCCAGTATTGTAACTATGTCGGTTTGTGTAGCTTCGAGCGAGGTGACGAAGCTTCAGCAGCACCTGACGCTGCTGAAGGAGGAGTATGGGAAGCTGCAGAGTCACTGTGCGGAAGTGGAGCGGAAGTATACGCTGGCGGCAGCGTCGGCCGGTGACCTGAGCGAGACAAGCTTTGTGGCGCGCCTGCTCATGACTGTGGCTACTCTGTACGGCAGGGAGACGTACTCGGACATCATTATCAAACTGCAGAGCAAGTCCATGCCTGGCCACAAGTTTGTGCTCAATGCACGCTCCGATGACTGGAATGAGGATGCCCTCAAAAATCTCGACGAATTAGGTAAGATTTATTTTCGTTGTAAATTACTAATGAGGAAGTGTGTAATAAATGTTCTAATAGCCTAATTTATGTGGTGAACTCATTTATAAATAAATTATTATTATTCTGTATGATGTTTTAACACCTAACCAATAGACAAGCATTTAAAACTTCCAGTACTTAACTAAAATTTCGGTTTCAGACTGGTCTACCCTCCCAGATGACATTGGCGCTGCCCTTCTGAAATGGTTGTACACTGATGTGGTGGACTTGTCTCGAGGAGACACCTTTGCACTACAGCTAATGAAATCAGCGGCCAGCTTCAAACTGCATGGACTAGTGGGGAAGTGTGAACAGGCTCTCATAGCATCAGTTGGAGTTAGGTAAGGAATCATTTAATAATTTATTTTATTATATTTATCGTATTTATGCATGCGAAGCGGAATCTAACAATTTAAACTGTGGAATGAAACAATAGCTCATGGGCAGAATTCGAACCTGTGAGTCCTGGCTCAGTACACCAGTGCTTTAGCCACTAAGCTACCGTGAACACTGCTCTTCATATCGAATTTAACTTCCACTTTGGTACGTCTTTGGGTGACGTCAGCAATATCAATTCAAAAAGGACATTGCCCATTCTCTTAGGAGCTTTAGGCCCCTAAAAAAAATTGCTATGTCACGGCGATTTTATTCTTATTTTGTAGACCAAGAATTATCTTTTATTATTCTGCAAACGATTTTAATTTTTTCACCCTGGTTTAAGAGAAATCTAATTTTGTCCAACACCTTAACTGATTGATAAGTACGCTCCGTGCATCGTTGGGCGATATAACTGGCCGCACCCATAAGGACATCCAGAGACACCATGTATAGTGTTGCAAGATTTTTTTTTTTTTTTTTTTTTTTTTTTTTTTTTTTTTAGTATTTAAAGTTCTGTCCTGCGATCGGTCTGTCGACCATAAGCAGACGTTTTATGGGGTGTTGTGTGTAAGGCATACCCAACCAGTGTTGAGTTGCCCTCATGTTAGACAACTATACGGTCCTATGGTTAAATAGGCAAGGAGTCCCAGATGTGTTGTCGCCTAAGCCGTCGTTTAGGCAATGGATCACTCAAGACTTTGGCAAGCTGGTTTTTGTGTGTTGAAATCCTCTCTTTGTAGGACTTGATTATGTGATCGACTTCCTCTTTTACAGAAGGCATTTCCAAGTACTCATGCATTTCAGCGCATTTTGTGAACCATGGTGGATTTGTAATTGTCCTTAAAACACTGTTTTGGAATCTTTGCAAGATTTCTATATTGCTGGTTTTTGCTGAGCCCCAGATTTGTATCCCATAGGTCCATACTGGTTTAAGAATTGCTTTATATATCAGTACTTTATTATTTAGTGAAAGTTTAGATTTTCTACCCAGTAGCCATTGCATTGAACGAAATCTGTGGTTTAATTCATCACGTTTTTTTTGAATATGGTATTTCCATGTTTGTCTGCGGTCAAGATGAAATCCAAGATACTTCACAACAGTCTGGTGTGGGAGTGTATCCTCGCCTAGTTTGACTGTAGGACAATCTCCATGTCTCAGTGTAAATGTAATGTGGTTTGATTTTGAAGCACTAGCCTTGATACGCCAACTGGACATCCATTTGTGTATTTTGTCTAGATGTTTTTGTAGTGTTTTTGATGCCTCTTCTGGATCTTTACTGGATGAGAGCGCGGCAGTATCATCAGCAAACGTTGCTGTCATTACATTTTGTGATTGCGGTACATCAGCGGTGAAAATAAGATAAAGGATTGGCCCCAGTACCGAGCCCTGTGGAACTCCAGCGCTGATATTGTGAAGTTCGGAGGTTTCGTCATTCACTTTAACAAAGAACATTCGACCTTCCAAGTACGATTCCAATATCGTAAACATGTTATGCGGTAGTTGTTTCTTTAGTTTGTACAACAGACCTTGATGCCACACCTTATCAAAGGCTTGTTGTATGTCTAAAAACGCTCCAGAGCAGTATTCTTTGTTTTCTAAAGTGTTTCGTATCTTGTCACTTACTCGATGAACCTGTTCTATAGTAGAGTGCTTGCTTCTAAACCCAAATTGGTGTTCAGGGATGGTGTTATTTTCTGCAAGTGTTTCATCCAGACGTGTTTTAAGTATTTTCTCAAAAAGTTTTGACAGGATAGGGAGAAGACTAATAGGCCGATAGGATGCCGTCAGATTTGGAGGTTTCCCTGGTTTGGGAACCATAGTTATCTGAGACACTTTCCATACTGTGGGATAAACTGAAATTCTTAGTATACCATTGAAGAGTATAGTCAGGAAGACTAGGGCTTTTTTTGGTAGTTGTTCGAGTACTTCTGAAGTTATAAGGTCAAAACCAGGAGCCTTCTTTGGTTTTAGAGCTTGAATAGTCTTTCGTACTTCAGACGGCGTGCAATACCTGACAGGGAGGCTTAGCTGCATGTCGCTGTCTAGGTATGACTTAATTTCTTGGTCCAGAATTTTATTAGAGTCTCCTTCATTTGGCATAAAGACATTTTTCAGGAATGTTCCGAAGGCCTCAGCTTTTTCTTTATCAGTTCTTGCCCAGTCACCTTCTTCCAACGCCAAAGGGTGCTGCGGTAAGTCGGGTTTTTGAGCTGATTTGAGGATTTTCCATATAGAATATTCATTATTTCCATTTTGCGTAACTTGTTCTAGTTTTTGTTGAACGGTGTCATTTTCGATGTTTTGTAAATATATTTTTAGTTCCGCAGCTGCTTTATTGAATGCTGTTTTATCTTCAATGTAGCGTGTGCTGTGCCATACTCTTCTTAAGCGTCTCTTTTCTAGGACTCTCTTCTTCACATCTATGGGTAGATTACGGCAAGTATCCTTTTTATAATCGTCATTAACAGGGGTACATAGCCAAGCTGCCTTTTGTATTAAATTTGTGATGTATGTTGCAGCATCATTTATATTATCTTCGGTTTTGAGTTTTACTTTTAGGTCAATATTATCATTTAAATACTTCCGGAAAGATTGCCAATCTGTGCGTCTATTGCAGAGATAGTTATTATTGGGTTTTTCAATTATTGTTGTACTTATTGTAGCAATAACTGGTGTGTGGTCTGAAGAACCGTCAAGGCAACTTTCTATATTCATGTAGTAAGTATTTAACCCTCTGTACACAAAGAAGTCCAGCAGATCTGGCATCTTTTTAGCATCTGATGGCCAGTGGGTTGGTCGGCACGTGGTGAGTACTTTTAGCTTGTTTTTATCAATACTTTCTTTCAGCTCTCTGCCACGCGTAACCGTGAGTCTGGAGCCCCACTGGATGTTTTTAGCGTTCCAATCACCACCAACAATCAGTCTGCCACCCAGTGACTCGAACATATGGTTGAAGTGTTCTCTTTTGATTTTATATTTTGGTGGGCAGTATATTGAAGTAAGTGTTAGGGGTCCTAGTTTATCTTCCACCATTACAGACGTTGTTTGTATATGTGGCGTTTTATACGGAGTAAGTAACTGATGTTTGATGTTTTTTCTTATTAGTATAGCTGTTCCTGCATGTGAGGTACCATCTGGGTGACATGTTGAGTACGTAGAATATCCCTGTATATTAAAAGACTTATTTTCTGTCATGTGCGATTCCGATATCAGTAATACATCAATATGTTGGCATTTTAGGAGTGTGTATACTTCTGTTTTGTTGTTTAACAAACCGTTTATGTTCCATGTTGCTATTCTTATGGATTCCATTATGGGGCTAATTTGCTAATGACAGTAGTCAATAGGCTCATAAGTGTACCTATTTGTTGTATGAGGAGATCCAGCTTTTCGCCTTGGCGTGTGAGGAGTTTCTCTAGAGAATTCGCGATCGAGCCAGCCGTTACTTCTGCGTATGTTTGATCTACAGTTGTTGCCTGCATAGCTGGCACTTTGATATTGATTTGGGGAGTTGTCTTTTCTTTGTTACGATTCGAAGTCGTCACATTTCTGGTTGTGTATGTTTTCCTGTTATTATAAGTTTGTTGCTTTCTCTCCTGGATTTCAAGAAATACTTTACATCCTTTGTAGTTTGCGGGGTGGTCTTCATGACACAAGGCACATTTGCATGGTGTAGTTTTATCTTTCTTGAGACAGTCTGTGGTGTTATGGCTGCCTGCGCATTTGACGCATCTAAATGGCCTCATGCAGTTATTGCGCGTATGACCATATTGCTGGCATCTTTTGCATTGGACTATAGTATTCTTACGTTTAGGGTCTTCTATTGTAATGCAGGTATTGTAGATGTAGCGAAGGTTTTTTATCGCTGCGTTGTTGGGGCTTGGTTCAAGATTCACAAACCAGGTGGATAAGGGTTTTTTAGATGATCCGTGCTTCGCGTTTATGATTTCGCCTTTAACTAGGTTTCCAGTACTTTTAATCGCTTCAGTGATTGCTTCGATTGGTGTGGATGAATGGAGTTTTTTAATAACGATTATGTACGGTCTTTCATCCTTGCGCGTGAATGTGTGACCGATCAATTTTTGTTCTCTAACTACTTGCATTAATTTCTTATAGGCTTCAATACTGTTACAGCTTACTCGTAGTTGAGTACGAGTTACGATTTTGTAAGTGTATTCGGTTTTCTGCAGTACACCTTCAATTAACTCTGTTAATTTCCCAATGTTTTGGACTGCATAAAGGATGATAGGTGGAGGCTTACGAGCTTCCACTTTCTTTTGATTCTGCGGATTCTGCTCCCCCAGTTCTATATTTAGCATAGAAAAGCTATTTTGTAGTGGTATTTCTTCAAGGTCGGAGGATGAGGTCCTGCTGACTCTTCTTCGTTTGTTAGCCCCTGAGGTTTGATGTTTATTGGGTACTGTATACCATTCTTTAGCCATGAGTTCATTGGTTTCCCTGTTTGGTTCAAACTGGCTGGTTCCTGGGATTGGTAAATCCCCCAAAGATGAGTGTCTCGTTTTTGAGTTTGTAAATAAACTAGGATGGAAGATTTGCTGTATTAATTTTTTCGGTGAAGTTTTATTCTTTCGGTTTTCATCAGTATCATTGACTTGATTTGGAGCCTGATCTACCACTCCAATCAAGTTTCTACCATTTCCAGAGTCCATGGCAGAAAACTATTTTAATATTATGGCAACATTTTTCCAAATGTCAGATGACATTGTAACATGAGATATTTGAATATAAAATAAAATTAAAAATTTGAGGGTGGTGAATAATTTGTCGAAAACTGAATGTCACTATTGTTTCTTGTTTACTGCTTTTATTGCTTAAATCGGTGAACACTTTACGCCACTAATAGTTTTACACAGTTCTCACTTGCTAAAGTTTTGCAAGATATAATTATTTTATTAATCGATTTTTGAAATCGATTTTGTAATATATTTTTTTAATAATAACATTGCAAGCTTTTAAGTTTTTGGGTGTATTTATTAATATCGATTTTATAAGTAATATTTCAGTTAATTTACAATGATAAATCAACAAATGCATAGATTTTAAAGCAAAGAATCATCTCATTTTTATGTACAAAAAGATTTCAAAAATATGTTTTGCAATTTATTTTGATTTGACGTAATAATTTTTAACGGATTTGCGCACGCGAACCGAAATCTAAAGATATAAATTGTGGATAGAAAAAATAAGAAATCAATCAATCAAGATAAGTCTAGTATAATAGCATCTGAAACAGTAAAAGTGAATTCATAGAAGTATCTCTATTCAGAATCGATTCCGATTATTTGTTGATATAGTCTGAGATCTGGCAACATTTTCGTTTGGTGTGAATGGATCCTCCATTCAAACCGAACGAAAATGTTGCTTACTAAATACTTACGATTCAGTTGAATACATATTTAATATGTTTTTTAATGCTAGGGTGAAAGAAATGTTGATAAAGAACAAATAAACATGAAAAAATAAGACATAATTTTTGAATAACATACAGTTTTGACATGGCGCCAAAAATGGGCCCATCCGTGGGCATTGTCCTTTAATAGAAAAATGAAATTATTATATTATTATTTAATCATTTAAATTTGGGTTTAATTTCATTTTATTTTAAGAATAGAATAGAATAGAAATAATTTATTTGCATATGATTTTGGGTAAAGTACATACTTACTTACTTACTCCGCTGGCACAGCGACCCAAAATGTGTCTTGGCCTCCGAAACGAGAGAGCGCCACTTGCCGCGATCTTTGGCAGTATTTCGCCAATCACTGGCTCTGATCTCCAGAAGATCGCCTTCCACCGCATCGCTCCAGCGATATCTAGGGCGACCGACCGGGCGTCGCCCTTTTGGTCGGCCCAGATAGGCTCTCTTCGCATCTCGATCTTCTCCCATTCTTTCCACGTGACCAAGCCAACGGAGTCTGTGAGCTTTTGCCTCTCCTATCACATTTGGTTCAGCCACAAGCTCTTCTATCTCAGCGTTCTTCCTGATCCGCCAGGTACCATCCGGTCTCTGCACAGGGCCCAAGATCTTACGTAAGACCCTCCTCTCTGTTACCAAGAGCTTACTCTCCTCTTTTTGTGTCAGTGTCCAAGCTTCACATCCGTACATCAGTATAGGTCTTATGACCGTTTTGTAAAGTACATAAGATGGATTATTATTTCAAAGTTCCTTACAAAATCTGCTTACAGCTAAGCATACAAATATTAAGTAAATTAGTCCTAACTTTAAGACAGAAATTAGTACTCAATCAATAACATGCATGTCATGTTAACTTACCTTACTTTGTTTACCAATATACAACATGTTATTGAAATAACTCAAAACCTCTTAAGTATCAGTGTCCTCATCAGTATGTTTTTTTTTTACTATGGGACTAACCCATGAAATCCCGAAAAAATAAAACCAGTTGTTTCCTTTTTAACAGCTGTTTTTTTTTTCGTGATTTCTGTGTTGGTCCCATAGTAAAAGGTGTTCATACTGATGAGTACAATGACCCCTTAAGAAGTTTTGAGTTATTTCAATAACACGTTGTTTATGTATCAATTGACAAAGTACACCAAAAACTATCACTTGAAATGAAGATGAAGATGATATTATACCAAGCATAGGTTATTAGGTAAAGTAAAACTAAAGAAATTGTACCTGTGGTTAAATAAAAAAAATAAAAAATATAGTATTGTTTTAATTTTGAAAGTATTCTTTAGGGAACAGTGACATCTTTCAATTAACCATTTAAGGAATTTTGATTTAAAATACCGTGTGGATAAAGCCTGAATCTCGCCAGGAAGAGTGTTGAAAACTCTTATAGCCATACATTTAGATTTTTTCTGAGTCATGGTGAGTTTGACTAATGAATGACTATTTCAAAAACATTCTGTAAATGAATGCGAGAGGCTGTGATTTTTTTAGATAAGGGCAAAGGGATGTTATCAATAAAACACTGTGTGGTGAAATATCATTGTAATATTTTGCAAAGTTTAATTATAAATGTGTTCCTATCTCATTTTCAGGTCCTGTGTGAAGTTCTACTCAGCAGCTGATGAAATCGGAGCATCGGCACTTAAAGAGCACTGCTCGGGACTTATATCTGCTCATTGGGATGACCTGACAGGTAAATCATAGAATCTACTATTAATTAATCAAAGAATGACTAATAATAATGTACATAATAAGTATATTTTCGATTGGTTCGCGGAAGCCGCCGCCGGTTGCTTTTCGCCCATTGATAGTTGGTATTTTTATGCTTTTTAAAGGTAGTAAAAAATTAAATAAAACATGCACCATAAGCAATATTCAGCGATCATATAGCCCAATATTTTATTATTTTTAATATTAGGCTGTATGGCGGTTTCCTTCGACCACCTGCGCGCGCATAGCTGTACGTGGGACACTCAGAAAGTTTTGCGAAACTAAAAAAAATTGTTCTATACGTACATATATTTTTATCAAATCTTTTCAAAGTACTTTCCACCAGCCTCTATACAAAGATTCATGCGCCTAAACCAGTTTTCAAAACACTTTTTCCAGTCCGCCGCAGACACCTCGTTTACAGCCTGCTCGAACGCAGCCAGCGCATCTTCCGGCGACGAAAATTGTATCCCTTTGAGCTGATTTTTTATTTTTGGGAATAAAAAGAAGTCACACGGTGCTAGATCAGGGCTGTAAGGAGGGTGACCCAGGAGTTTGACTGGCGTGCTGTCCAGGAAGTCCCTCGTTTTGAGTGCGGTGTGCGCAGGTGCATTGTCGTGGTGGAGCAGTAGCCCGCGGAGCCCTGTGTTTGGTCGCTTGTTGCTTATAACAGAGAAAACTTCTGGCAAACATTTGGTAGTATACCATTCGGCATTAATGCTTCTTTGATCCCGTAAGGGAATTGATACCAAGTGGCCAGTCAAATTAAAAAAGCTAGCGATCAAAATCTTACCGCCGCTTCTAGATCGCTTCACTTTGGTAGGCGTTGGCTCATTTTGAAACACCCAAACAGTCGACTGGCGCTTGGTTTCTGGGTCGTATTGATAAATCCAGGACTCATCACCTGTAACGATGTCGTAAACACGCCGAGACGAGCCTGCTTCAAATTTGTTAAGCATATCACGGCACCATTCCACCCGGGCCTGCTTCTGAGCATCGGTGAGGTTGTGCGGCACCCAGCGTGATACTATCCTCCTCACGCGAAGATGGCTGTGTAGAATCTCGTGAACGCTTCCCGATCCAATCTTCAATATGTGTTGAATCTCCTGATATGTAATTCGCCTATTGTCTTGGATTAAATTTTTCACTGCTAGCACGTTTTCTTCGGTAACAGCCGTCAAAGGGCGACCGCTTCTTTCGTCATCCCCCAAAGTTGGTCGACCGCGCTTGAATTCGTTATACCAACGATACACGGTTGCCTTGGAAGGGCCTTCATCCATGAATGCCATTTGAAGTCTATCGTACGATTCATCCGGTTTCAGGCGACACTTGAAATCGTATAAAATCATAGCTCTAAAATGTTCCCGGCGCAGATCCATATTTCAGTGAGACACAATACTTTGAATTAACTCGCAAAAAATGTGGAGGGAAATTTTGAAATTGGAACTTACTTATTTTTACTTATAAATAATCATATTTTCGAAAAACATTATAACTGGCCAGTCTCCCATATATAAAAACTTTTTTTCGCAATACTTTCTGAGGGGCCTGGTATGTCACCGTGCGATTACATTACAGTAATCCACGCGCCATTTTTCACAAATTCAATATTTGTCTAAAATGTATGTTTTTTTCCTCGCAAGTGTGTTGAAAAACGTCGTATGACATGCGTGAGCATTGACTATTATACTCTCGGCTCCATTACGCCCTCGCCTTCGGCTCGGGCTGCAATCCAGCCTCCAGTATATTAGTCAACTTAGCTCACTTGTATCATATTCTTTTCTTTAATACAATACATACATGCATACAATAAATTCTGTCAACTAGATGAGGTGGGGTACTGCAATTTAATTGGCCCTACTGAGGCGGCTATTGGCTAATCACTAACATGGAAGTTTTGACGGCTGACATAAGTGGTTGAAACTGATTTGAAGTTTTTAAGTGCCGAATAGTGTAAATAAAATAAAATAAGAGGTTTTTGTTTACCGAGATTGCAAATGGGCCATAAACTCGAAACTTTATTACATTAATGTGTACATAGATGTTACATTTATGAGTAGGCATATGATTTAAAAAATACCGAACCCAAAAACCATATTTTATTATTAAAAAAACTAATCCTCCGTACAATATGAGTTATCAACTCTGAATAGGATGTAGATGTGGATGTGTGTGTGGTTTTAGCTTTCTAAACAGGCAAGCAGAAACTATCCATACAAAAATATAATTGATCTTGACCTTGAAATCCCTACGTAGCATGTTTTAAGCACTATTTAAGTGGGGCATAAAACATTGCTTAAGAAACGGTGACAATATTCATGATCAGTAATGGTCGATTTTTTTTTCAATCATAAATGCAATAATATGTAATTGGGCAATAGGCTCGCCCCCTATTACATGGGACTATAACATAACTGGCGAAATGTGGGTGTACCTACTATACACCTCTGCCTACCCCTTCGGGGAAAGACAGGCGTGATGTTATGTTATGTTATGTTGTTATGTAATGTTGTTATGTAATTGGGGTATGTAACAAAAATAAACTCGCAAAAGGCCACAGTTTTCTATTAAAAAACCGGCCAAGAGCATGTCGGGCCAGCTCAGTATTTTAGGGTTCCTTAAGTAGGTGTTACAAACAAATCAAATCGAATATTAATCACGGCTATTTTAGTTTTTGCAATAATCGGCAGCATTCGCGACTCAGAGCGTGTTGTTAGTAGCGCCATCTAGCGATAAATTCAAGAAGCCAAATTTAAGAAGTGTTTCATGCAAAGTTTCTTTTCGTGATTTTTTCAAATAGAAAGTAGCTAAAAGAGCATTATTTGCTATAACCATTTTTCTCTAAGGTCAATGACCTTTGAACTAGGACGTTTTAAGTATTTTTCAGTTTTCTCTCTATAACTCAAAAAATTATAATCACATTATACTCGAAATAATTTTAAAAGAGAGTTTTCACAAAGGTCTATCAATGTGGAAGATTATAAGTTTCTACGTTGGATAGTTTAGAAATGGCAGGGGGGGGACACATTGCAAGCCACTTTGGCGAGCTATATTTCGCAGATGGTACACCTGATAAAAAAGTGGTGTATGAAACATTACCTTCATTTTAGTAGGCCTATTCAATGATACCCCATTCGAGGGGGTGCAGCGAAAAAAAATTTTTCTTGCCCACTTCACATGTAAAATACGTAATCATGATTCTTTTATTCTTTTAAAATTGAGATCTATATCTATACTATTTTTTAACAAAATTTAATTTACTTATGTTTATAACTGTAGAAGTTATTAAGCTGTAAAGGATTAGGACAGACGGACAGACGGACGGACATGACGAAACTATAAGGGTTCCTTGTAGGACTACGGAACCCTAAAAAGGTGTATTCGGTAACATAAAACCTTCCGTATAAGTACAGTTAGGAAAAATCAGGAGTCTGTAGATGACAAGTGAAGAACTTATTCGACAGGTAAATTACAGGGGGGTGATTCTCGCGTTGTACATTATCTCGGACTCGACATAATGTCGAAACAAGATGGCGAATGTCGATTGAAAATGAGAATGTCACGTTAGAGATATGTCTACTACCTAGCGCTCTAAATACAAAGAGTGGTTCATAGTAGTTGACATTACCGGCGAAATTTTTCGTAGATATTTAAAATTAGAGATTATCTCGAATTAGACATTTATCTCTATAACGCGAGAATTGGGGCCCAGGATTTATTGCAAAACAACGATTTTACAGGAGAGCGGTTTAAAGATTCTAAAGCCCGTACAAATGCCGTTAATTGCCTTTGTTTACAACTTTGCATCTCCGAAAGTATTAAATATTTTTAACTAATTTTACATAATAATTTATTAGGTTTTCGCGATCACTACACATTATAATAAAACAAGTTTAACCAGATTACATCGCGTATATTATTTAAATTGGTTTTCCTGACGTTTTGAAAGCTTTGCAGCGTTTGTGGTCGCTAATACCAAATACCTTGAAGCTGCGTTTGAGACCACTTTTTAATGATTAAAAGGAGGATAAATCATTATCCTGTCGACCGGCCTTTAATATGTGTCATAACGTTAAATTTAAAATCCTTGTATCCAGGCGAGGACTTCGCGCACATGTCTTCCGCGCTGCTCTACCGCATGTTGAAGAGCAAGACGTCGCAGCCTCTACACGGCGCCGTTCGACTAATGCGCGAAGACGTCGTGTTTCTCTGCCTCGTCGAGAACAACGCCAACGTGAGTACACGCATGCTTTTACACAATGGACTATGCTGGCGATCACACCTAATAATACAGTCGACCGCACGTCAGTGGTAGCAGTTTGACCTTGAAAGTGTCTTTATTTCGTAAGCAGTAAGGGCGGTTTTCGTTATTCCATTATTACCACTGACTTGCGACTGACCAAACTATGTATTTAGGTCAGCACCTTTTTTTAAAGGGACATAGAGTAGTTAACAAATGGAGTGATAATGTGCTCAAGCGCTTTGTGGGTGGGTTGCTGTGAAAATCTCTGGACATACAATCTGGCAATCGTCTTATAACAAGACCTTACCTTTTTACCCGCCACGCACCTCGAAAGTAATTTGGTGTGTACTGTATAAGAACTTCATTTATATTGTGTCCGTAAAAATAAGAGTAAATGGTTAGCAATTTTAGCGACCGCGTGCTAGTTCATTGCCAATGAGGGACTGTCCATTTATTACGTAAGAAGATTTTATATGGGGGTGGGAGGGGTCTTGATACTTACGTAAGATCATAAAAGTAACTTATAAATATTATTTCTAAACGCGCGCTGTCCCACAAAGGCGCGCTTCGCGCCAGCGGAAACAGCATACCGATGAATTTTTATATTTTTTCTACTAAATGTCTGAGTAATTTTGGTAGTTTCTGATCTAACTCAAGATTAAAGAGGGGAGGAGGGGCTTCAACCATTTCTTATTTTTTCTTAGAATGGGGTCAAAAAGTGGTTAAAATGGTCTTAAGTAATAAATGCACAGCCCCTGAGAAATTTTTCTTCCATCGCCTTCTAGAACGACTACATTAATTTATAATATACTTATACATTGGTTTATGTAAATAAATAAATAATAAATAAATGTGCAATTTCATTGATATAACTGCTACAAAAATTATTTAATGACAGAATAAAAAATAAATTTGTTGTAATTGCGAATAAAATTATCCATGCATGCCTACACTAAAATACTATTTGATAATAATTGACTTCCTGGAAACGTCTCATAGTAATAATGTCAGAATGGCCTTATCTATTCCCGTATGTAGATAGCATTAATATACATGCTGAATTGCGTATAATTTTGGAAACGTCCCAAATCACAAAAAAAATATAAGATATTCGCGGTTGTGCCTCTTCACTCCATGTGTCGTTGGCGCGGACCTAATTCCCAAAAAAATAATTAACTAATTACGTATAAAATTATTGTATAAACCGATTTTTTTTCCAAATACTCTACAACATTTTGTTGCAGCACATTTGTCTCATAATGCTGGATTTTTTCTAAAACTGTTCATCTTCAGTTTCATCACATCATCACATGTTTGTTATAACATATAATGTTCTCTGTGGTTATAACATACACGAGCTCGTTGGGAATCCGATGCACATAACGCCTCATTTACATGGAGCGAACATGCAATAAGTACGTTGTATCGAGCTATCCTTCATTTGACTTCAGTATAATGTAATGACAATAGCTTAGTTCTTAATTTGTTATTTGATTTCAATATTATTTGAACTGAAATGGCTCGTAGCGATGCAACGACTGCGCGGATTGTACGATCTGCAAGGTTAAGCTGCACTTGCCGCGGTCAGTCTGTGGATGGGTGACCGTTTCGTTACACATCGAGACCCCTCCGTGCCTCGGAGAGCACGTTAAGCTGTCGGTCCCGGTTGTCATACGAATATCTATGGCAGTCGTTACGGGTAGTCAGAAGCCTGAAAGTCTGACAACTGGTCTAACCTCCGAATGTCAGTATTACCCAGTAACTGGGTTGCGGGGGTCTGATGGCAGTCGCTCCGTGTAAAATACTGATGTTCAGCCGCATCTGGCTAGACTGGAAGCCGACCCCAGTATAATTGGGAAAAGGCTCGGAGGATGATTGAACTGAAATTTTTAGGTAATATAAGTTTTTTCTTGTGAATTACTGATATTGCAACTATAGTTAAGAAAATGCGACCTTTTAATGGCAAGTAAGTAATGGCCAAGTAAAAGATAGAAAACAAAGAATACTGCTCAACAAAGCAGTATTGATGTAAATAATACTTACGAGCTTGATTTTCTCCGTGACAATCGATCATTTCATAAAGAAGATTTAATTATTATCACTCTTCACACTTATCACACTTATGTCTTATCCTTGGAGGTAGATAAAACAATAACAAAGTGTTAACATTGTTTGACATTGTTACGTTAAATGTGATAAATGTAACGTAAGAAAGATAACTATTCGAATGCCTTCTCTGTGCATGCAGTAGGATTATGGAACTCACTCCCGCCGTACATACGCAATTCTCAATCTATACTTAAAGAGCATTACCTTCCTCTTAATTTGTCATTGCATGTTTATATCATATTTCCTTTATATAATTTATAAGTATTTATTTAAGTATCTATTGCTTTATTAGAACTAATTTCAAGTTTCTTATCTTTTTACACACTGTTGTCTACATTTCTTACTTATTTCTCCTCTCGCAGGTCTGCTGGTAGAAATTTCTTTGAAATAAGCATTACCTTTGTACTAAATACTTTTAATGCTGTCTCCTTTCATATGTAATTATGTGTAAATAAATTATAAATAAATAAATAAGGATTTGTCAACAAATAAAGGGTTACAGCCTGTAACTTACAGGTGAGATCTAATAGACATATCCGGTACTGCCCCAGCTTAAATGTTTTCATCAGTCTATTATCAACGGACATAAATTACGACACCAATCTTAGACTGGAGTTATTATTCTAAGATACCAATGTCTTGAGATAGCCGAGGGCTGGTAAAACATCGGAAATGTAAGAGCTATCTGTGGAACTAGGGTAAATGAAGCTATCTGGAACTTAGTGAAACAGTTCTTTAATGCACTAAGTACAAGTGATACAAACAAAAATAGTACATAGTAGGAATGATTTATTCTATAAATTAAACATATGAGTATCACGATGCAAAATTAGAAATCAGTACCTAAATACTAAAATAAAATACAAAGTACATCCTCCTGGCCTTATTATTATTACCAGGCACACACTCAATACACAGGAATAATATTAAAACAAAATTAATTAACAACTACCTACCCTACCTAACGTTTGTGAGAATAATCACAGACTTGCAAAACATTGACTAGCAATAATGCGTATAATAATAAAGCACCACTGTTGAAGCTCTTTGGAATTGTTCATAACTTTTTTCAACTATCTACTGTAACTTAACATTACTGGCAGTATATAAAGACCCGTATGAAGGTATTGGGGATCTTACAAATAGCCTTAATTAAATATGTTCAAGAAAAAAACACCGTTATTATATAGCGGTGGACAAGCATTTTAAATGTGAGATGTGTTTATGCAAATTAAGCTCAGACTTTGAGTATTTAATCTTATGGCTGCTCTCGCAAGTAGAAGTGGGTGACTGTCTAGTCTTACTAGATGCAAGGTCCTTTCGTTTTCCACGCGTATTTTTACGAATTCGTTGAGTTTGATGATGAGCTCTCCATTTACTCTCTACTCTGTACTTTAACGCATACCAGCGACGTAAACCAGTAACAAATTTACATTTCCTAATTAAATAACCCGTAGAGGGTTAATTTTTATAATACCCAGTAAGCGGGTTATTTCTCCAGCTCTTCAATTAGCTCAAAATACACAACGCAACAATCATAACTGACAGAGCTAAGATACTTCTTAGTACTTTCTGTGCGCCATTACACCGATCCCCCCTACAGTAGCAGTGTAATGTGTTCGTGGAACGTTCGGCATTACTCGGGTCTTCCGAACACGTCTCGTCGTATACCTCGTGGATGTCATGAACCGCTCGCCATTTTCCGTTGATCTTCTTTTGTTCCCCGTTCAAAGTTTGCTGAGCGCATCCTCGTTGTATGCTCTGAGATGATACTGTAACAGTAAATAAGGCGCCATTTTTACACGTGCACGTTTGTTGCGGTGGAAAGTAAATTGAAATAATATTTGTAACAAAATTTCATGTTTCGTAGTTGTTTGCTGTAATGTATTAGGGAAAATTGTTTCTGAATCACCCAATTAGGTAATTACGAGGAAAATCTAAACCACCTAGATAGATAGACAGATATGAAATATCGGACTTGAAGCCAATTATTTGGAACTAGTTGACGCTTTAGTAGTAGAAGTCCTTTTTGAAAGAGCTCGTCCGGGGAAGTACTACAAACGTACCTACTTCTCCGCCAAATAGTGATGCTTGCATTGCTGGGTTTCGGTCTGAAGGGTACGGGTGCCGGTGAAATTGCAATCAGATGAAATTTTCCTTCTTCATGTCTCAGTTTGGCGAACCGACTTGCGGTACCATTTAGGCAACAGCCTAGGTGGTATTGTAGTTGTTATGGGCAAAGGTAACCGCTTAACATCAGGTGGGCCTTTAGCTCGTTTCGCCAACCTATACCATAAAAAAAAACGTCCGTGTCTTTGCTCCCGTGTTTTGTTCATACAAACAAACTTTACCACCTCTTTTCACCCCTTTAGAGATGGAATTTCAAAAAACCCCTCCTTCCTTAGTGGACCTCTTTTTTTATAAAATAGGGTGGCAAACAAGCAAGCGTGATGGTACTCATATGTAGTACCATCGGTTTGCGCAATGCGTTGTCTGTCAGTCACGTTACTGTTTTATAGGTATAGATGATATGAAAATCGTAATCGTAACTAGGCAGTTACTTGTGTTCCATCCTGAGGTCTTAGTCTTGAAATAAAGTACCTAAAAATTCAAATGGTAACCAAAAATATTTTGACTAGCTATGTACGGCTCCTAAACCTAAAATAAGACATTCACTGAGAAAACAATGTTACATTTAAAACCAAGTTGTTGGTGTCTGCTTAAAAAGGACGTATTATGTTGCTTATTTTGTAACTTACAATGTTACAGCTATTACATTATAGAAGGTGACAGACTGACAACAAGTCGTACATAAAATAACATGAGTGACGTAATTACACTAACCTTACATATTTCCGACACGATTGTGAAAGTAAGGAGGGTTCCATTACATGCGTCCCTTAACACTTGCAATAAAATTAGAACCTGATGGGTTCAGCTAGATTTTTTTCAGAAAAAGTGTCTTCTCTAAATAGTATAATAAAAAAAGTCTAATCTTCTGTGTTTGTTTGTTTGCTGGATACTTCTAAATTACTGGACGGATTTTGATTTTACCATCATCAAAAATAAAAGAGAAAGGTTTTCTAGCGAAGGCGGGGTTGGTCGCTAGTGTTTAAATGGTGATTTAGCGTTTATTGTAAGGTACTTGATGAGTAGGCCTGACAGATTGTAGAGTAAGGGAACGGTCAAGAAGTCTTGATGTTGTTGTTTGCTGACGTTTGTTTCTCAAAGCTCACAAGAGTCACAATACTTGACAATGCAGAGCTTAGAGCAGTTATGTCAAACATGCGTGGCCTTGTATCATAATGATGTGGCTCGCGACCAGAATCCAGGGTCTCAAGATTTTTATCAATATAGATATTACTAATTCAGTATGTGTTTAGTTATTTTGAGCCTAGCCCGCTAATACCACCAAAATTTTATAAATGGCATTTCAGAAGATCCAGTCTGACACCCCCGACTTAGAGCTTTACGGCCAAAATTAATATCCAATCTATCCACGATTTACCCAAATAGAGATAGAAATTTAACATATTTTGTATGGAGCTTATGTCAAATTCTTATCTCTAGTGGGGCAAATCGTGGATGGATTGCATATTAATTTTGGCTGTATGTCTATAACCGCCTGAGTTTGTGTTTCAGAGAGTCCTTTGTCAGATTTTTTACAACAATCTGAATAAAAACGGGAAGCTAATGAGCAGCTTTCTTCTTTCTTATTTTCAAACAGAGCTTTTGATTTCAAAATGGTTGTTATACAATGTTCAGCATATAATACGTTGATGGTGCAATCTGCACAATGAGCGCTGCCGGTGTGTGAAGTGCGTGCATTCCTCATTACCATTCGTCTACAAGAGGAACTGATAATTCGTGACTCACATGCCGATTCACTATTTTGTTTGCTATTCGCACCTTAGGTACTTGTCATCGAAATTCCCCTATCGAATTAGTCAGTTTCCCGTTTTCGATAATATCATTGTCCTCTTCTCTTGTATCCCTATTTATGGGAATTATGTCTGTAGTTTATGAAAAAAAAAATGGTTTATGTTAAATTAATTGTATTTGCTGTATTTCAGTCTGAAGGGTACGGGTGCCGGTGAAATGCAATCACATGGGACTTTCCATATTCATGTCTCAGTTTGGCGAACCGACTTGCGGTCACAGAGTATCCCAGAGAGTAAGCTTCATACAACCGCGCTATGATAGGTACACTACTACAAGCATAAGACGCGTGTGTGCGTGAGCACTGGCGGCCTCGTCGGTACGCAGTGAAACCGGTTTATACCGGCTCAGCCAGTGCTCAAGCTAAGGGCGTACATCTAGCACGTCGTCTTTGTTTTCGTTTCACGTTTTGATTTAATGAGTAAAGAATAATAGTGTTTTAATTTAAAAAAGTGTAAATATAGTTTACTGTACTGTGTGTATGAACAATAATAGAACGAATAAAAACATATCATTTTTTAATTATCCCAAAGACTCCAATAGGTAAGTAGCAACTTGGTTATAATTTATTATTTTTAATGTGGTAGATAGATACCTCTTACATACATAACCTAATACCTACCTCAATTTTGAAAGAAAACTTAACACGGTGGTGAATAAAACGTTTTGGTATTGAACGTAAATGGTTGTGTTTTTTATTAGTAAGTTGTACATACTATGTATGTGCACCTATCTCGTAAATGGTGCGATCAAGACCAAAATTAACGACTATACGAGTATTTTTTTACTATTAATACCAGATGATATTGGTGTTTATGATTCGAATTACGTAGGTAATACCTAGGTACCTACCTATTAGTGATTGAATAACTATATATATTATGTTTATAACACAGACATGGTAAAAAATATAAGCAACGTGCTGCGAACAATCATAGTGAAGCCGAAAAAAACTATGCTCCTTCGTGTACAACCACAGATAATATTATACTCCTGATCCTGAAGGATATTTAC
Source organism: Asteroscopus sphinx (assembly GCA_949699075.1). NCBI lineage: Eukaryota > Metazoa > Arthropoda > Insecta > Lepidoptera > Noctuidae > Asteroscopus > Asteroscopus sphinx. Next base: position 14,797,925 of record OX453021.1, read on the forward strand.
TTTCGCGAAGCTTACTAGACGATGCAGCGACATGTGTACTGAGAGGGGAGAGCACGGTTAGAGGTGTATGTGTGCGTGAGCGCTGATTGTACACGAAGGGCATAGTTTTTTTAGCTTCACTAGATTGTTCGCAACACTTCGTCTATATTTTTACCCGACTGCGCCAGAAGGTGGGTTATATTTTTAAACGACTTCAAAAGGTTGCAATTCGACCGTTTTTTTTATTTTATTTTTATGTTTTTTATCTCAGAACTCCGTCATTTATAAACCGATTTCAAAAATTATTTTTATTTGAAAGGATATACTTCCAGATTGGTCCCATTTTTATGAAAATCTGGTTTCACATACTCATTTAATTTATCGTTGTACAGGTAGGTACAGTCAGAAATATTTCATAATAAAAAGCTGATAAACGTTTTGTTAATTTAATTTTATCCACGTGTGCCAACCCTACCAAAATAGGTATACATTTTGCACGCTCTTTAGAAGCTTACTCTCTGGGATACTCTGTGTTGCGGTACCATATTGGCAACAGCCTAGGTGATATTACAGTTGTTATGGGCAAGGGTAACCACTTAACATCAGGTTTACCTTTAGCTCGTTTCGCCATCCTATACTATTAAAAAAAATGTAACGTGATTTGATTTATGCGGTTCTCAGAATGATATGTAACCACAATATTTTGGCTCATCAACTCAGCCTATCGCAGTCCACTGCTGGACATAGGCCTCTCCCAAGTTGCGCCACAACGCTCGGTCCTCTGCCTTCCGCAAATATTTTGGCTCAACTCGTGTTAATTTTACTGCTCATAAAAATAGGTAACAAGCCCGGATTGGTGTGGTATGTCAAGCTCCAAAAGTAATTACGTAAGAGCTCCTTCTGAAAGTATTTAACGGTTGCGCAATAAGTTGATATTTTCGTTTGATACTGAGTGACATTTTATCGTGCGACATAAAGTTGCGCCACAAAACGGCTCACATGACACATATTCCATTAAAGGAGCGTTTCGTAAGGAAGCCGCGTTTACGGCACCATATCTACACATTATTTTTGATTGTTCCTACTTCCTTTATTCACATGTTTATCGATTCATATAAATACAGTATTCACCGTTTGATTTATGCGACTTTGAAGTTACAGTGATTTTATATTCCATATTTTGACCTCACAAGTTGATGCGCTTTTCCTGTTTTCAACTCGTATAAAAAGAGCAGGGCCCCAATTCTCGCGCTACAGAGATAAATGTCTAATTCGAGATAATCTCTAATTTTAAATCACTACGAAAAATGTCGCCGGTTAAATCAACTGCTATGAACCACTCTTTGTATTTAGACCGCTAGGCGTAGACAATGTCTACTAGACATATCTCTAACGTGACATTCTGAGCATACGAAAATTTATTTTCAATTGACATTCGCCATCTTGTTTCGACATTATGTCGAGTACGCGAGAATCATCCCCCTGATACGTTTGAATGTTACGTAGCTAAAGAATTGTTTCAAGTTCAATTATTACGAAGCGTCAAAGCGTGTCTAAAAATAATAGCGTACTAACACGGAGCAGTAAATATTCAATAATGATAAATGAGTGTTTTGTTTAGGCGTATCGTTCATTCAGTAGCGACAGGAGGTAGGCACAGGTCATTGCCATCCAAGCCTCACGGGCAGCTGGTGTCTAGCTGTCGACTATTAATATCCTTACCTTAGTGAATTAACATTTTGCGGTCATTACCATATGTTATAATATTTTTATTTTACATAACATATGGTTGCTTAAGTGCTTTCAAAGTTGCGAGCTTTGAAGTTGCTTATAACGGGCTTGAGATATATTCTGAAATTACTTTTATCGCTAACAGTCCTTGTAGAATTCAAAACGTTGTATTATGTTGTATCCATGCTTGCTTGACTTATAGACACATAAAATAACAAGCTTTCAACAGAGTGACGGGTATCTGATTAAGAGAATTTGTTTGTGTCTTTGAAGTGAGTGTGGTCATTCTACAAATGTCGATACGAAAATCCCTATTATATGATTCACAGCCTAAAATAGGAACAGTTTTGTACAAATTAATCCTGGTAGTCTTATGTTTGTTGAACTTGTATCGAAATATTTATTGTATTGACGGGCATGCGTGCGAGCAACGTTTTATACAAAAAAAAAATATTAGTTAAAACGCGTTGCTAGGCTTGAAATCGCTAGTCAATCTATATCTGAAACATATTCATCAAGATTCGTGGGAATATTAAATCCCTTCAGATCGCGTATGAGATTCGATTTCAGTCTATAAGTATTTTAATAATTTTGTTTTTGTCACTTCATCAATTTTATTGTCGACTAGCGGTTGCCCGCGGCTTCGCTCCCATTGTATGTCGATAAAAAGTTTCTTCATTCTAAATTTACTACTCCTTTTCATCCCTTTATAAAATATTAAATTTCAAAAAAATCCTTATTGCATCTCTAGGCATAGAGTACCTATTAAATATAGGTGTCTCAGGATCGTATCAGGTGAAAATCCAATCTCTGCCTTCCTCAATAGGAAACAGGCGTGATAATATGTATGTATGTATCAATTTTATCACTGCTTACGAATCTCTTACATAAACTTAGGTTCTTTTCCATAGGACTCACAGTTTGGAACCGTGCAACTAGAGCCTGACGTTTCAAAAGTGCCTGTAGCCCTGTAATTAGGTTTATTTGAAATAACAAAACATTTGATTTTGATTTGATTTTGAAACTATAGCATAAATAAGCGAGTTGCTGATCGCAGTTGCGGCGCCCGGCGCCCTGACGCGGCTACCTGTCACCACATCGTATTTTGGCTAACAAATGGATGACAAGACCCCAAAGTGGTTTCCACCTAATGATCAGGGGGCTCAGCTAAGACCCCAGGGCCTGATCAGTCAGAAGCACAGAAATAGATAGAATGGCCATGTGGGCAGGGCGCGCGTGGCAGCACCATCCACCATAGTGCAGGTTATTTCAAAGCCATTCTCAGCACGCCTTATGACTTGTTTCTATAAATACTGTAACAAAAACCCGCAAAAATGCCTTATTGTGCTGTTTATAACTGCAGAAACAAAAGCTGTAAAGTATATTTGATTTTTTTTTTTTTTTTTTCATAATGACGTCAAAATGTAAGGCATAGTTTGTTCGGAAAGTTGCCACGCATGAATCGCAAGTAAAATTGTGATTACAACCATTCTATCTATTTCTGTGGTCAGAAGCAAGTTGCACCAAGTGTTGATAATGTAGCTCATGTTATTTTGTTGTCAGTCAGTTTTGCCGGAAAGTTGTCCGAGTTGTAACTTACTTCCATCACTGAAATCGAGCGTGGTAACCCTCTTGAAGCACATGGTGGAGTGATTGCACTGCACCAGGTACTTATTGCTGTAGTCGAACTGCGTGCATGCTTTCGACGTGTGCTCCGGATCACACGTGTAGCACTCTATGCTCCATGATACTGCAATCCAGAAACGATATTGTTCAACATCAAATAAAAAGTAAGGGAAGCTGATCTTCGCATCAATTGATTTAGTGAGGAGGGCTATTATTGTTTGTGCTAATTGTAAGTCACCTTACACCACAAAGTGCAATTGTCGACTCTTACACCCGTTGTTTTCTCAAATGTTTCTAAAGTCCACTCAACCTCACTCAATACAATATTTCCTCCGTAGTATTCACAGACGCAAAAAATCTCCGTCACCTGATATTTTTCCTTACTTAAGGTGAGGAAGAATTCAAGGTAACATCGCGACCACGCTTAAGGCTTTCTCAATACTGGAAAAGTTTCATATTGACGAATTTATGAAATATATTTACCAAGACCCGTTTTTTTTTTTACTAAGACCCGTAATTATCCGTCATGGCGTTATTTATTTCCTCAAGATACATTGAGAAAATGTCTAAGAATACCGATTTTGATATTATTTGTAGGAACCCATGAAGGCATCCTTGACTGAGTTTGTGTCTAGAAACGTCTGAGGAAACAACTAAGAACATGGGTGTTACTCTACCGTTTAAGCCAAACGTGGTTTAAGAAGTGTCCTTTCATCTGAGTATTTATTACGGTTCTGTGGCCCCGCCACAAATGTTACCTACATAAATTATTTTTTGCTTAAAGTGTTTAAATACTGGTATCTACAAATTTTCTCACCTATTTCTAATAGGATGAACTGCATTCCAAACGGTAACTGCACAAAAGTATACGGAGCTGGTAGAAATTAACAACTTTAATAATGCTAAATCGAACCTCATTATTTCGGTTTCCTTTAATTTCGATAATTTTCGTGCGATCATAAAAACTGGGGTTCGTTAAAGTATTTTCCAAAAAATGTATATGAGTAGAGCTAGCAACTGGTGTGAAATAGAGAAGACAATGCCAAGTGGATCTCGTTTTGGAGGCAAAGACTGACTGATGGCTTAGCCAGAGGAGTTAGTTGAAGTCTTCTGCCGATCTGATTCAGTTGTTGACGTAGACCAACAATCAGTCAAAAATACGACAGAACATACCATAAGAGTAACCTATTGTTTATATCTGAGTTCTCGTTTCGGTGGTAAATACTGACTGATCGCTCAGCCAGGGGAGTTAGTTGAAATGTCTACTGCCGATCTGATTCAGTCGTTGAAACCGTAGTAAATATCTTTTTGTCACCGTAGTAAATATCTTTTTTTCATGTCAAAGTGGTGAGTTCTCGTTTTGGAGGCAAAGACTGACTGATGGCTTAGCCAGAGGAGTTAGTTGAAGTCTTCTGCCGATCTGATTCAGTCGTTGACGTAGACGAACAATCAGTCAAAAAGGTGACAGAGCAAACCATAAAAGAAACCTAATGCGTTGGAAATTCCTTAAGTGTTATAATAACTAATTGTATACAATGTTATTGTATTCCGTAAATGCTTTGAACTTGACGTCACAGTATTTTGTAAATATAATTGGAACTCCCTCTGTAAAGGATTTATGTTATCCTTCTTCCATAATAGAATAACAGTGTCGTGGAATATTTTCCCCTGTAGAAACTAATAAATAAAAAATATTGACACAAAAGTTTTTTTTACATCATGTGAGGCCCTGACTATACCACTATTATTTGTTCTATGACTAAACTAAACAATAGGTATCTGGAATTTTCCTTGGACGGAAAGGTGACTTCTTCATGAGCTTTATAAGAGCTTTTTATTTGTTTGTGCGAACTTCTTATGACCGCATAATTTTGTCTAAATCTTTTTTTTTTACCGTTTCGTTTTAGGTGGGTTTTATTTTATAGTATAAGATGGCGAAACGAGCCAAAGGCCCACCTGATGTTAAGCGGTTACCTTCGCCCATAACAACTTCAATGCCACCTAGGCTGTTGCCTTAATGGTACTGCAAGTCGGTTCGCCAAACTGAGACATGAAGATGAAAGTCTCATGTGATTGTAATGACCGAAACACAGCAATGCAAGCCTCACTATTTGGCGGAGAAGTAGGTACGGTGGTAGTACTTCTACTAGCAATGGGTTACGGGTAATGTAACACCTTGCACATGTTGCAAGAAGTCTAATGCCTTATTTCTGTCCCATTTCCAAGACTGCAGAACAATCAGCGCTTTATCCGAGGAAAGCGATACATTTACTAGGAAGTTATGACACGAATCTTTAGACTATTTATAGGTTACATACAAAGCTTCCACAAAGGCGAAATACTTGCAAATATTTGTGCGAAATTGAGACTCCTTGATTAACGAACATCGTTTTAAACAATTAAAGTACTTGGTGAAATATTTTTATTAGTTTGTCTTGTCTTATCGGTAATTAAAGTAGTATCTTGTTAAGAACCAGCAAGATCGGCAAATACAATTGTCTGTGTATTTCATTTCGCGGTCGTAAACGCGATAATGTAAGGTAGTCGTGAACTCGTGATAAAGGATTAACTTTATAAATAAAATAAATAAATATTTTTGGGACATTTTTACACAGCACTTACTAGTCCCAAACTAAGCAGAGCTTGTGCTGTGGGTACTAGACAATGTATATAATACTTATTTTTTTTTTTTGTAAATACTTATTTATAATACATAAGAAACACCCAGACCAACACAAACACTTCATCACATAAATATTTATGTCCTGTGGGAATCGAACCCATGACCTCGTGATCAGCAGTCCGACCCTCGAACCACCAGACCACAGACGTCGTCAAATATGTAAATAGAGGATGCGGTTCGCACTTGACCTACTCTTATACAACTATTTACTAGCACCATATAGATTTAAATGTATATTTTGTATAAACGACCTTTTATGGTCTCATCTCTATGCTTCGGTTTCTGTTCACAAATAATTGCACGCAAATTGCGAGCCTTTTGTGGCTTTATGATTGTCTAACTGTAAGTATTTTATTTTCCTTTCCTTATTGTGTGTCTTGTACTCTTGTTGTACGCTATGATACAGTTCATTTTTGTTTTTGATAGTGTCGTTCAGATCCCCCAGCCACTCCTCGTATGTAATAATTACCTTTCCCAATAAGGGTTTGTACGCAAAACTTTCGCACGCTCAACGGTATACGTTATTTAGGCGGTCAAGTTGAATGACTTATCGCCCCATTTTTCGGGTATCAGAGCCTCATTGATCAGCAGTGGGTGTTAGTCGCTTCTCCCCTCACCCATAGTCGTTAATTAATTTATGACCTGAAATTTAGGGCATGAAAGAATGTCCTTTGATATACGTTGTATCCTTTTTAATTTTGATGTGATGTCTACTTTTTCCGAATGTGGAGAAACTTGCAACATTTCTTACAAGGTTTCTTTCCAATCGTGGTATCAATAAATGCTATTTTTTTATCAGTGTCTTTATAGTCGACTACTGTAATAAATTTTATTGACAATTGCCACCCGGAAACTTGTTTTTTTTTTCGTGTGGACTCTCGTAGAATTGGTACCCAAAATAGGTACCCTAACTGCTTAACCGGGCGGGTCCGGAAACTTGAATGGGGCATCCTAGTCTTACTTATCCTTCATTTTGGCTCGATAAACAGACCGCCGAATAGTTTTTATAACTCCATACAGCCTTTGAATAGTTAAATTAGAATGAGCCTTCATTACGCCTACCGCGAGGTGACAGATTGAACCATATGGGAATGAGCAATGAGGTTCGATGCCCACATGATATTATTTTACTGATAAATATGTCTATACATGGCCGCTTCGCATTTTATTACCTATTGTTTTTCATTAGGTATACAATTTAAAAAAAAATCGTTTCAATATTTACTACTACTACGTTTGATTTATTTTTCAAGGTTTTGTCCATGTACATGTTTTAAGTAGCGCAAATCGTAACAAGTATTCAATCCTTCAATATTCATTTTATTGACTCTACTTCTTAATAGATACTCAAATATGAATATACTTATTCCCTCCCCTACCACATGATATGATCCGAAATAATTCCATATTATTATTATGGAAATAAGGAAAAAAAAAACTCAAAACAATGTACCCAGAGCAAATCAAGAAATAATAATATTAAAACACTATTAGGTACGTATGCTTGACCACATTATCTACTTCACTACAATAAAATTGTTTTTCAATATTCGCACTACCTAACTGCGGTAAATATTACCAAAACACTTTCACTTACATTTCCAAAACATTGTAAAAGTCAACAATGACGCGGCTAAATCCATTTTAATAAATAAAACACCACTTAAAATTACGACTACTACACTAAAACTACGAACAGTTTTTTTAAAATTACATTTATGCGTTATGTATTTACAATGTTGCGATTGCGGCGCATGTGGCCGGCAGGGCTTTACACTGAACTGAAATTGGCACCTCCGTACTCAACTCCATGATTCACAGGAAGGAAGCCCAGTGGCAAAACGGGACATGTCCAAAAACTGAGAAATGAGGTTCTTATTTTCGCGGTATTAACGCTGATTCATGCGATCGATTCTGGCGCCGGCGCGACACTGACCAACATTTGGCGGTCCCACTCTCTGACGATTCATTTTGTTTGTCGCTTTGTCCCCGGATTCTGGTGTTTAGTTTTTATTTTAGAATTTCAAAAATAAAATTCGCAAGTTTGTTATTTGTTTCACGGTCGCTATTATTTGATAAGGCTAAAAGTTCATTGAAATAACAAATAGACTTGGTCAAATCTTATCTGTGCACATAATTAGCACGTTTCGATTACAATTTACAACTATTAGATATCTATAACCACATTATGTACGTTCATTACATATTCAGAGCCATGTCGGGGGTTTATTAAATTAATAAAATAATCAACTAGCAGCAACATAATTGTATGTACAGTCGATCGCACGTCATTGGAAACTGTTCGACCTTGACAGCGTCTTTATTTCGTAAAAGGTTTTCATCATTCAAGTGTTACCACTGACGCGCGGTAGACTGTACAATGTGTTTTGTCTTTTTTGATATTTTTACTGTTACTTTCTTAGTTGCTAATTGACATTTTCTTCAGAGTATAATTAACTCGATGAGTGATTCATCTCCAACTTGACCCTAATAACAGAACGCTATTAAAATTGCGTTGTAATTTATGTTTTTCGTAACGGTTCATTCATTATAATTTGACCGAAGGAATTGAGTATTAATTTGTTTTTCCGTATAGCATTTGCAAAGATTTTGTTTAACTATATTTCAAGATAATTAGGTACATACTTTAGTTGTTCGGCGCATACAAAAACGCGTGCTATGATTACCACTTACCGTTGTTTATTATTCTTCACTCTAAACGGATGTTGAACCTGTTTTCTGTACAATGAAAAGTTCTGAAATGCTTTGTTTAGAGATGCTATTCTAGACATATGTATCTTTCTTTATACATCGTAATTGATAAGAAGATTAATCTCTTTATCTACAGTACCTATCTGTGTTTTTTGTTATTGAACTTTTCATATCAGGTGCCATAAACGGTGTCTGGGAATATGGAATTTCTGACTTACCTCTCTCGCTGTATGCCGCGTTGTGAAACATTTTACTATTGATATGGTCGCCTCGCAACATCCTTTGCGATTGGCGATAAAAATAACATCTGTTGGCAATTTTTATAAGGATAACTAAATGTCAATGTGGCACTTGCGCTTTTATCAAATGAATTTAGCACTTCAACTGCTCTTTCGCTTTCATATTTTTTTCCTGGATACAATTGATAGTTTTTCAAATTAGAGGCATGTTTCTTAGAAGGCGTATCTAGATCATCTGTGGGTATTGTTAGTTTGTCCTTTCCATCAAAATAATAGTACATTACTGTCGAGGCCTGAAATGAAGCAATTGACGGCCGACTGATATTTGAAGTACAAGGCGAAGCCGAGTACTTCCAAGTTATTTTAAAAAGACGAGGCGGTAGCCAAGTCCTTTTTCACTAAACGAGGCCGTTAATTGCTATTACGGCCGAGACTTGTATAGTACTTTTCTCTCATTTGCGAGGAAACAATACACTTAATTAATTCAACAGTATCAAATTTTCATTCGTGCCAATTCGTCCGCGCGCGGTTCTTGTTCTATTTTCAAAGTTTTGAAAAAAGTATGCGCATTCAGACTTTATGATGATAAATATATTGTACCTAAAACACCTAATTTATGTAAATGTGTACTTAAAAACCTCGGTAGCATAATTTAAAAATAAAAACTGTCCAGCAATTCCTATTATTGTCGTGTTTGATATTACTGGCCTGTTATTTCTGCGTACGGAAAAGAGCCGATTGCTGTATTCTTTTATTTCCGAGCAAGTGGTAGAAAAAACTATTACATTTCGTTATCTGTTATTAAATAACTCAAAAAGCATTTCCATAAAGCTATAAAATTATCACTGGTCCCTACTGGAGCAGTTTTCGAGGTTATCAGGAACAATGCTCACATTTAGGTCGATGATACTACAACAGGCGACATTTACATTTATTGATTATTTAATCTAGTCGTGGGTGTGTCTCGTACTCTCGTGAGTCTTGTGCCGTGTTCTGTCACTATTTGTCTTGACTGTCTAGTCTAGAATAAATTTTTAGGTCGTGGGAATAAATTAGCAACATTTCTATTATACTTTATTATACTCATGACGATTATCTACAGTATTGTAGAGCCTTACAAATTATTATTCAAATTGCCTTGACATTATACCTCCCGACAATCGTGACATGGTTTAAAGCTCTTGCTGGCTGCTGTTTCCGGCGTCTTTTCAATAGGCAATGGCGTCTAGACAACTTAGTGATTTATTGACCTCAACAAACAAGACATGATTTAGCAAGACCTACACCACTAAATTTTTTTTACCTAAAATACTTAACTATTGGACCAACACTGAAATCTTTAGAAAAAGCTGTTTCATGTTTCATGCAGGAGTGTCCACACCTCCCGTTTTCAAAATACAGAGTTATTCTTAATTAATTAGCTATTCTTTAAGGGATGACTATACTCATGTATCTGGTCTGCTCGACGTTTGTATGTTACTGCAGGGATCCAGCAGAATACCAGCGTCAGGTATAATACCTGGCACATGCTGAGCTGGACACCCATTTGGTACAATACTGAGACACTTATCATACTTTTTTATTGTTTTTTAACTTGTATGTCCTGTGTCTTGTTTTTGTACTAAATAAACGTTTTATCTATCTATCATCAATTTACTTACTTACTCAGCTGGCGCAGCGACCCAAAATGTGTCTTGGCCTCCGAAACGAGAGAACGCCACTTGCCGCGATCTTTGGCAGTATCTCGCCAATCACTGGCTCTGATCTCCAGAAGATCGCCTTCCACCGCATCGCTCCAGCGATATCTCTCGGGCGACCGACCGGGCGTCGCCCTTTTGGTCGACCCAGATAGGCTCTCTTCGCATCTCGATCTTCTCCCATTCTCTCCACGTGACCAAGCCAACAGAGTCTGTGAGCTATTGCCTCTTCTATCACATTTGGTTCAGCCACGAGCTCATCTATCTCGGCGTTCTTCCTGATCCGCCAAGTACCACTCATCAATTTGAACAACTTTTATTATGGGAGCAACCCTCAAATCGCGAAAACAAGAAACAGCTGATTCCTTCATTTGTGTTCACATAAATCGATAAAATTTAGGGATCAGCTGATGTTTATTTCGTGAAAAAAATAATTTAATTCAGTTAATTGGTCCCATGGTAAAAGTTGTTCGTAATTATGAGTACAGTCATCCCTTAAAATATAGCTGATGAATTAAAAATAACCCTGTATATGGAACTGCAATTTGTTTTTAACTATTTCAGAGCAGGGACTGAAAACGGTACAGAAATAAGGGTATTTAACCGGTGAAAATTAACAATACCGTAAGCACAACCTTTTCCAGTCATTATTTAACCTAAACCTTATTTCGGTACCGAAAAGCAAGGAAAGCAAGAAATCGATTGGGTAGCTTCATTTTGCCGCCATCACATCGCGGTATTATCTATCAATAATGTACCGATACTTAACCGAAATAAATTATTAATACCCATAACCATTGTTACCGAAAATGCAGTATACCGAAATAATTTTGATATCGAAATATATCGATATGACGTCATATAATTAAATAGAGGTATCCAATTTTTCCGGTAATTCAGTCCCTGTTTCAGAGTCCTTATATTAAGTGAATAAAATGTGATGGTGTATAAAAAGTCTCCTTCTTCCTTCCATGTACCTATATCATCAGGTGTCGTAGTACACTTCCCATATGATTGTTCATAGTAGTTTGCAAGAGATGCACTGACGATGGCGCCGTGGCGCCAGTGTTAATAACCCCATTGCATTCCATACCGTGATGTCATTGTATTTTTTTTGCATTATCAGTTATCACAGTCTATTTTTGTGTTGTGCATATTGCCATCATGATTTATACCTATAGTGACGCTGTTCGGAGGAAGTGTGATTCATTGCACTGCATCTAAAGAGATGAACTTTTGAGTCATCACATTTCCTTCTTTGCCATTTTTAGATAAACTTACTAGTTTCATTTTTAGTTTAGTTACAGATTATTTAATAGTACTAAAGCTTGATTTCACCAACGATAATTCTCTGGTTAAATGACCGTTTACTCACAATTCCAGTACATTTTTCGAGTCTATTTATTCTTTAATCTATATATATATTTATTATTACTCACTATTTCTAGAGAAGACACTGACTTCTGTAACACAGGTTTGTACCTAGCTCAGAAGTCAGGGACTTTACAGATATTTGATGTAAAACTTTTTGTGAATAAATTTTTATTTATTTATTTAATCTATGCTGTAGCCTGTAACTTAGTTTTACTTACCTCACTTACTCAACTGCACTTTCTTGTAACCACCTCCTGATGCAATTAATGTAACTCCCTGTGGATTTAATTAATGAGAGCGCTGGTACCCATAACACAAGTTAAATCTTACATTGGGTACCAGAGTTCAAACAAACACTTCATACCGAGAAATTGTATAACTACTATTTGTAAGTGTTTACTGTACACCATTTATGTGAAACATTAACAACATTTTTTTTTAGTAATCTGCTGATTAATCAGCGAATTATCATTGATGAACACCGGCCTAAGCCAATTCACGTAACTAAAGAAGTACAGTTGCGATCGAAGTTTCGATCAAAACAATGCTTTTCGTATTCTCTTATCTCTACGGCGATCGCTGTCAGAAACGAACTGCAGCGTCACCGTAACTTGATCGGCGCGTCATGAAATTACCTGGATTAGGGCCCTGATTAGGAATCCAACTAAACAATCGGCCGATTCAAAGTCTGCAGTCTGCAAAGGGGCTTATACAGTGTCCCTTTTAACACGCTTATTACTAGACTTTCGATTTATGTTCTTTCAACCCAGGGTTAGCAAGTACGGGTGCCGGTGAAGTTACAATCACATGAGACTTTCCATGTTCATGTCTCAGTTTGGCGAACTGACTTGCGGTACCATTAAGGCAACAGCCTAGGTGGTATTGCAGTTGTTATGGGCAAAGGTAACCGCTTAACATCAGGTAGGCCTTTAGTTCCTTTTCGCCATCCTATACTATAAAAAATAAAAATAAAACACAAACTTCACTAGCCCAGGCCCCAGGCTAGGCCCAGGCTGGCAGCCAGGGTTCCGTACCAGAATTATATCAGCATATTATATCATTACATAAGTTCCTAACTTGACAGAAATACAGGTAAAATAAAATGCGTGAACAAAGAAACTGCTGATATATCACAAATATGTATTTTTTCTTCATCAAGTGCTTAATTTTCAGTCAGATACATTAATTTTGTCATGTAGAGTCGAATGCATAACAATCTGAATATTTCCAGTATAAGTTGAGCTGCGCTAAAAGGAAAACTTAGTACGTACAGTCAGAAATCTTTCTGGTGAACCACCACTAAGGCTAAAATCGCTTGCACTCAATGGTCTATGGCCGACGTAGATAAGTGTAATGTAGCAGGATTCGTTCCAGGGATTTTGTCGACAAAATGTACCACCGAGAAGGATCGTGACCGTACAACAGCACAGTAAAGCCAGTACAGCCTTAAAAGCAACTACGCACAACACATTGCTATAGGTACACTGTAAACAATGAATAGGTTTATTTGTAGCATTGACTTAATCCAACAAAGTAATTTAAATTAATTGCGCCGTGTCTGGACTTGTGCACTTTACCTGTACATAAAATTTTCCTCTGGGTTTTATAGATTGCACAATAATACCCACAAAACAAAGGTTTTCAACTAATTCTGTATAAGGAAAATAAAATATTGCCTACCTAATAATTTCTTAGGTTTTCGCGGTCACTTTATAATAAAACAAGTTTAACCGAATTACATCGCGTCATCATCATCATCATCATTTCAGCCGAAAGACGTCCACTGCTGGACATAGGCCTCCCCCAAACATCGCCACAACGACCGGTCCTGTGCCTTCCGCATCCAGCGGATTCCCGCGACCTTCACCAGGTCGTCGGTCCACCTTGTGGGGGGCCTACCCACGCTGCGCCTTCCAGTACGCGGTCGCCACTCCAGAACTTTACTGCCCCATCGGCCATCCGTTCTGCGAGCAATGTGCCCCGCCCACTGCCACTTAAGTTTGGCAATTCTTCGGGCTATTTCGGTTACTTTCGTTCTCCTGCGAATCTCCTCATTTCTGATTCGATCACATTACATCGCGTATATAATTAAAATTGGTTTACATGACGTTTCGAATGCTTTGCAGCGTTCGTGGTCGCAGGAAAGGAAAAAAAGCCCGTATTACAAAAAGAAACTCAAGCTTTGATCACTGTTTAAAAGTTTTGAGTTGATCTTCCATAATAATTTCATAGGTTTTCGCGACCACAAACGCTGCAAAGCTTTCGAAACGTCAGGAAAACCAATTTAAATAATATACGCCATGTAATCCGTTTAAACTTGTTTTATTATATTGAACTTTCATTTTAGAATATTCCTCAAGCATAGATTCATTGATCACAGTGAACTGTGTGTGGCTGAAGCCATAACTAATATGCAGTGACACATTGTTTAGTTGTATTATTAACTTAAATACCAAATTACTTATTCAAAAGGGCAAATAAATGCTTGCAACCATGTCAAAAAAGTGGCTCCTAATAGTGGCTTAATATTGAGTTGACTCATTACTACATATAATTTTTTTCAAACTTTTGTCACCTTCAAATAAAAACTAAAATTTTAGCAATATATTTATCATTGGAAATATGTTTAACATAATACATAGGTAATATTGTTATATTATATACATATGATTATTTAGACATAAAGAAGGCTTACAATGAAAAGGTCAAAAGATGTCATCAATATTTCCTAACATTATGACTTTGTGGATATCAAATATCCAATTTATTATTAACATAACATATAACATCATTATTTCATAAGCCCTACTGTGCATAGTCTTATAATTTTTACAATATCCCAAATATCAATAAATAACTTCTGTACAATAACAAAATTCATTTATTAATAATTAAATACAGATATACAAAAGATTATTTTAATGTCTTAAATTAAAAAGTCACTATACCCTTTCATTTATATCACAAAATATTGCGAGTAGTTGCGTGGTACGGAGTAGTAAGTAAATGGAATTCTCACATGTATAATAATAGGTTTCAATCTTTGAGTATTTAATACTCAAAGGTTATAATCGAATCTTACTCGCCGAATTAGGAAAGAAGCGCCTGCATCGATCACTGGACACTTTTCTTTCAAATGTCGTTCACACCACACGCCTGGAAGTATCACTTCTTTGCTTACTACTCAGCGTTGCTAGGCAACTTCACGTAACATAATTAATTCCTACGCGTTCCTTCAACTACTACCTAAGGCTGTTGATATATTTCATGAGGTTGAACACTACAATGACGCCCATGATGTCCGTGTAGCCTTCGTGGCTCGTACTTGGAGAGGCGTTGCACAAGTTGTTACGGCAGTAGCAATATCTGGAATGTAACAATGGTTAGATAGTTTAGAAATGTAGGGACGGTCGGTGACTCGATTCGATCGATTTTGGAAAGAACATGTATCCTAAAGCATGTCCATATGAGATGTGTCCGTAAACCCAGCCACAATACAGACAGGATTTATGCTAGTTTTTGTTTACGCGTTTAAAAAAAACTATTGAATAATTGTCCTGTATGGTATCATCATTTCAGCCGAAAGACGTCCACTTATGCACATAGCCCTCCCTCAAAATGGGGGGGGATAATCGCCACGCTTGGCAGGCGGTTGGGCGATATACGGTGAATATAGGATGTGCCACACCCACACATACACCCCCCACACACACCCACCCACACTCCCTCTCCCCACACCCCCCACATCCCCCCACACAAACACATGCAAAGATTTCAACCCCCCACTTAAAAGCAGAAACCTAAAAACTAACTAAAGTCCAAAAGGTCCCAAAATTTTACCCATCTCCCCGATCTAGTTACGACGGGAGCAGGCGGTGGTGAGGGTGTTGGTGAGGGTTGGTCAACTATAAGCTGATTGGGTCCATTATTAGACAGCGGAGCTGTATCTGTATGGTATGGTAGTATTCAGTCGTATTTTAGAAAACTACCAATCACCAATATACGTGAGAAAACGACATAGAGGATCATGATGAGGTTCCAGATATAATTTCTGTTGAACTTAGAACAACATGAAGAAAATTACATTGCGAGTATAACGGTCATGATATAATCACTAATCTACTAATACAACTAATTGCTAATCTTCCCGGTAAACAGTCAGACAATTGAAGTAAATAATATCTGCAGTATAAAGTTTCGGTATAAATTGCGGTAAATGGCTCGTAAAAGTATGTCATAATTACACTACGCAGTAAATCGAACAACTTATTGCTGGGTTTAAATGGCAAACGTTCACGTCCTTCATGTAGTTGACATTCGTAGACAATCCAATAATTTTCGATGCTTTTATTTTTGTTAAGTTTCTTCATCATTTTATTGTAAATGACGAAAGATGTTTATTTTTAACCGGGCTCTACTTGCGTTTATCAAACGACAAACGAATTACGAACTTTTGTTCCGACTGATACCTTAATAATAAAGATAGGCTCACAAAACAGGCACAATAAATTTAGAATAAGGTTCAAAGTCGTATGAAATTGACCGGAGAAACTAACTTCAAAATTCATCGCATGCGATATGGAAACGGTAGATGACCGAAGTAGCAAATTGTGCGATGGCTGGCCAGCAGCTTGGGGAGGTGCTGTAGTCTACTATTAGAGGCGTTACAATAGATCTTTTAGGTCGCAATGACATAAGGGGCTTGCAAAGACCTTACCTCTTTTTCCAAAATAATAATAAAATGATAAATCGAATATCGTAAAACTCGAGTAGACCCCCTGGGTCGGTTAAACCTTTAGTATCGTCATAGTGTGTTGGAATTTGGGATTACCTTGTAGGTGTACTTCTCTCCCCCTTATCGTCAGCGTTGAAGCAGCCCTCTTTGTAAGGTTCCAATATTTCCATCTTCGGTGACCACCTTCCGTTCTTGTAGTCCTGGTACTCGTGTTTCTGCGGCGCACAGTCGCGCAGTACGCCATTTATTCTCACTGGAAATGTTATATAATATGTATTAATATAACATTTATTTAAAGTCTCAAAAGAAGCTGTTTATACATATATTTATTTAACGTCTTAACCCGTTGCATTAGTTGCTGTGGAACTGTTCATATAATTATGGAAATTACGTAGTTTTAATTAGCAACCAAACTGGTTACTTATAGTATTGCTAATCGTAAAGCATTTATGCAACATTGCGAATTTTAAACATGCTCAGTTTCTAGGATGACACACTAAATCAATATGCGCTAAAAATGCAATTCAATGCCTGGATGTTATTAAAACCGCGTCACATTATTTATTTATTGAATTATGATTTTAATTTGTTACGCTAATTTAGTTTTTATTTGCACTAATTACTTCAATTTCAAAACCTTGAACATGAAACTATAGAATTTCATCACTGCGTTTGCCTTTTCAAACGAACGCAAATTAATGTACAAACGGGTATCAGAAATGCGTGGTCATATTTTAAAAACTCATACAGGGAATACTATCGAACAACTTACTACGGGGCCGGAGTCAACCCCAATCACGAAAAAAAATCTGCTGGTCCATATCGAGCGACAGCGATGATTTTCTGGGGAACACCTAATATTTTTTTTGCGAATTCAGGGTTGGTCCCATAGTTAAAGTTGGTATATGCTATGATGCCCTGAATGAGCTCTTAAAATATGACCACGCATTTCTGATACACGTTGTATATTTTTTGGAAACTAACTCTCGTAGCAGTAAAATTTATGGTAACTAACTATCTTTATCAGATAACATCTAATTATACTTAACGCGAATTCAAGGGTACACGGTCCATTTATTATATTTGTGTTTTATTTCTGAACGCAATGTAGGTTTCTAAAGCTATGGAAAATGTCGTGACTCGTGAGAGTTCCCAGTCAAACCGTCAACTACTGCTTCTACTACTGGTAATTGAAGTGTGCCTTTGCATAGCTATTGTGCGGTTTTTGTACTAAGCAAATTGTCTTCTGGACAACCCACTTGTACCTTGAACTGCCAATCACTAAGCACATTTTTACTTTGCCACCTTGACCGAATAACATGAGTCAATTAAATTATCAATACTCAGCCCTTCGCTGTGAGTTAACAGGCAAACACTAATAATGTATCTCAATCTCTCAAATTACTGGAAACTGATAGATTTGTTAACTGCAGCTTTGAACAATAATTTTGTTATATGTAGAGCTATGGAGCATGCACTATACAACGTGTATAAGAAATGTGTGGTCATATTTTAAGAGCTGATTCGGGGCATACTTTAGAACAACTTTTACTATATGGGACCAACCCTGGAATCGCAAAAAAAATATATCAGCTGTTCCCTAGAAAATCATCGATGTCGCTCATCAAAATACATGGACAGCTGGTTTTTTGTTGCGATATCGGGTTGACCTCGTAGTAAAAGTTGTTCGATAGCATTCCCAGAATGAGCTCTTAAAATATGACCACGCATTTCTGATACACGTTGTATAACGTGTATCAGAATAAACGCAATACCTTAGAATCCCGACTTAGAATTTTATGAATAATTTTCTCGTAATATATGTATTTTTTCAAAATCACACAATTACATAGTTTTTAGACATCAGTAAGATCCTGATGATCGGATGGCCGATGGGGCAGTAAAGTTCTGGAGTGGCGACCGCGTACTGGAAGGCGCAGCGTGGGTAGGCCCCCCACAAGGTGGACCGACGACCTGGTGGAGGTCGCGGGAATCCGCTGGATGCGGAAGGCACAGGACCGGTCGTTGTGGCGATGCTTGGGGGAGGCCTATGTCCAGCAGTGGACGTCTTTCGGCTGAAATGATGATGATGATGATGATGAAGATCCTGAGTTGGTGGCTGGATAGCTGTAGGATGCCTTTTAGGGGCTACTTGACACACGAAAGCTATTTCGCTGATCTACTATTCGGGATCCTCTGATATACTTATTTATCCAAAGAATCCAAATTTGGAAAGAAAATTGGTTAAAATGTAACATGGTACAATCTTCCTAGTTATCTGAACAAACTGCTTTCAGGATTTTAATTTATTCTTGTCTTGACCTTTATCTATGCTACGCTTCAGTCATCCACCATGTAAAATTATTAGAACACAAGTTAATTTGTAAGTATCTCTTTAACTATCAATACACACCTCCATTCTGTATATCAAGATGGAACTCGTGCTTCATGCACATAGTAGAGTAGGGGCAGTCCACTATGAACTTGTCGGAGTGGTCGAAGTGCACGCAGAGCCGCTTCGTGGTGTTGTAGTAGTGGCCCGGGGGCGGGTTGATCAGGCAGTGGTAGCACTGAAGCGATGATACTCCTGGAAATAACCACATACACAGTTAATAAGGTTATTTTAATACTGACATTGACATTGGCTCTACTGATTTATTTTGTGGTAAGATTCAAGGCAGTTTGAAAGTAACTAGCTGAGCTGTGGCCTGTTGAACTTGCAATACCACATCCTGCCTAGCAATTAAAAAAAACACTTCTTCCTTCCTTCCTGTTACTTTAAACGATCGATTTTTAGGCTTTTCTTTGTCATATTTTGCTGTTGTTGTTTGTTTTTTTTTTATGTATAGGGTATGCCTGATCTTATTCCTTCAGCGGAAACCAGTCATTAAACTGTGTTATTAATTTTTTCCTTGTTTTTTATTGGTAATTATTAAACAGTTAAATAGCAACAGACTATCACGGTATGGACATGTTATGAGGAGGAATGAGGAGCATGTTACGTCGAAAGTTTCAAGTATGAATGTGTATGGCTATAAGAAAAGAGACAGACCGAAGAAAACATGGATGGATTGTGTGAAAGATGATATGAATAGAAAGAAAGTGAACACGGATGTGACGGCTGATAGAGATGTATGGAAGAAAAATACACACTTCTGCTAGTATAGGTATTTCACCTATTTTCAGACGTGGTCTTTTCATTCCAAAATGTAGGTAATATACCAGACTGTCCCCTGGTGTCTGGAAGGCTAACACTTCAAGCTATTTCGATCATTGCAATCGTTGCTGTCTTTATTAGTTCCACTGTAACTAACTTTCATTACACATCGCGTGTCCATAGCCTAACATTTCCTGTCTCACCAAGAGCTAAACTATAAGACATAGTAATATACAGCCACCGGGACTCTCACCTATGCAAGAAGAGACAAAAAATATGAATAAAAATATGTCATGTCCTATCAGGAAGTCAAAAGAAGGCGGAACACAGAATGATGGAAAATACTCCACGGACAAGAGCATTGCTCCTAAATTAATGATGATGCGAAACCGGACTGCCTGGTGCAACTGTTCTCGTATCAATTGACGCTTTATCGTAATCTATATCAGTCGAATATATTAAATTTTCAAGGCAATGTTGCATTTTTCATATTTAAGCTCAAGGTTCGTCCGCCTACAGCTGTTTATGTGAACTTGACTGACATTACGAAGCAACTTGTGTTTGCTGATGTGTTGAACAGACAACGTTGTGACCTATTAATGTACAGTCGATTGCATGACAGTGGTAACACTTCAATTCGAAAACCGCACTTACTGCTTACGAAATAAAGATGCTGCTAATGTCAAAGTGTTACCACCGACGTGCAGTCGACCGTACAATTAACCTTGATACTCCATTTTTGGTAGATTATAGGAGTTAAGAATAATGACTTGTAAGAGCAATTTATGATCAGAGGGCCAAGTGTGGGTTTGACATTTACCGATACTGGCATCGAATATGATGACTTTCATTCATAAATCCATAGCGCCCCTGGCGGATATGAGGAGTCCACTGATTTATGAATGAAAAACGACGTATTTGATGGTAGTATGTGGTAAGTGTCAAACCCGCACTAGGCCCCCTGAATTGCTCTACAAGTCATTATTCTAAATTCCTCTAATTTACCAAGAATGGAGTATCAAGGTTAATTGTACAATAATCGGTCACAACGTTGTCTGTTCAACACATCAGCAGACACAAGTTGCTTTGTAATGTCAGTCAAGTTCACATAAACAGCTGTAGACGGACGAACCTTGAGCTTAAATGTGAAAAATGCAGCATTGCCTTGAAGATTTAATATATTAGATACTTAATGACTGCTATCGATTACGATGGAGCGTCAATTGATAACTCTCGACTTATGTGGGTCTCTACGCCCATTCATATCCTATGCGAATGTGATGCAGTGCACCACATTAGAAGTCAGCATCTTGGAGGTCACAGAATCTCAGCTGATGAGATCAGATCCTCAAACCCCAAGGCAATAGTCGACTTTATGGTTGACCTGCGGCTTGGGGAGGTGCTGTAGTCTACTATTAGAGGCGTTACAATAGATCTTTTAGGTCGCAGTGATATATGGGGGTTGCAAAGACCTTACCTCTTTTCCAAAAATAAAATAAAAAGTGAGTCTCTAGTCTCTCTAGACTCTACATATAGCCTGACCAGAATAAGAAAAAACTTTTTCTTTTTTTCACTGTAGTAGAAGAAATTAGTTCCATTGGTTTATCGTATAATGGCGAGGGTTTTAATTTTCTGGTCAGGCTTTACATTAGTACGTGGGACACTCAGAAAGTTTTGCGAAACTAAAAAAAATTGTTCTATACGTACATATATTTTTATCAAATCTTTTCAAAGTACTTTCCACCAGCCTCTATACAAAGATTCATGCGCCTAAACCAGTTTTCAAAACACTTTTTCCAGTCCGCCGCAGACACCTCGTTTACAGCCTGCTCGAACGCAGCCAGCGCATCTTCCGGCGACGAAAATTGTATCCCTTTGAGCTGATTTTTTATTTTTGGGAATAAAAAGAAGTCACACGGTGCTAGATCAGGGCTGTAAGGAGGGTGACCCAGGAGTTTGACTGGCGTGCTGTCCAGGAAGTCCCTCGTTTTGAGTGCGGTGTGCGCAGGTGCATTGTCGTGGTGGAGCAGTAGCCCGCGGAGCCCTGTGTTTGGTCGCTTGTTGCTTATAACAGAGAAAACTTCTGGCAAACATTTGGTAGTATACCATTCGGCATTAATGCTTCTTTGATCCCGTAAGGGAATTGATACCAAGTGGCCAGTCAAATTAAAAAAGCTGGCGATCAAAATCTTACCCCCGCTTCTAGATCGCTTCACTTTGGTAGGCGTTGGCTCATTTTGAAACACCCAAACAGTCGACTGGCGCTTGGTTTCTGGGTCGTATTGATAAATCCAGGACTCATCACCTGTAACGATGTCGTAAACACGCCGAGACGAGCCTGCTTCAAATTTGTTAAGCATATCACGGCACCATTCCACCCGGGCCTGCTTCTGAGCATCGGTGAGGTTGTGCGGCACCCAGCGTGATACTATCCTCCTCACGCAAAGATGGCTGTGTAGAATCTCGTGAACGCTTCCCGATCCAATCTTCAATATGTGTTGAATCTCCTGATATGTATTTCGCCTATTGTCTTGGATTAAATTTTTCACTGCTAGCACGTTTTCTTCGGTAACAGCCGTCAAAGGGCGACCGCTTCTTTCGTCATCCCCCAAAGTTGGTCGACCGCGCTTGAATTCGTTATACCAACGATACACGGTTGCCTTGGAAGGGCCTTCATCCATGAATGCCATTTGAAGTCTATCGTACGATTCATCCGGTTTCAGGCGACACTTGAAATCGTATAAAATCATAGCTCTAAAATGTTCCCGGCGCAGATCCATATTTCAGTGAGACACAATACTTTGAATTAACTCGCAAAAAATGTGGAGGGAAATTTTGAAATTGGAACTTACTTATTTTTACTTATAAATAATCATATTTTCGAAAAACATTATAACTGGCCAGTCTCCCATATATAAAAACTTTTTTTCGCAATACTTTCTGAGGGGCCTGGTATTGTGTTTGGTCTTGGTTGAAAGGAGAGGAGAATAGTTTTAAATTTTTATAATATTGGTAGGTTATGTAGGTTTGTATTCATTGTTCTGTGTCATAATTTCATAAACTCATGAAAATAATCTTAGCAGAACAAATTTGTAAACGACCGTGGCAACAATGAGTGAGATAAATCATACAAGCTCAAGAATTCTGAGGTTTTGATTTATATTGTACTGTTTGCCGCCGGTTTGCAAGTCATACCTATGCTAATATGTTAAATGTCGAGGAAAATTATTGTTTGTAAAGGTCAAATTTGCATAAGGACTGCCTACAATCCTTTGGTGGTCATTAAACGTTTTATGTTTGGCAAGCACTCGCTAATTTGAACCGCCACCTTAACAAATGTTTTTAAAAACATTGATTGGCATACGAATAGTTTGATAAATAAGCACAATATTGTGTATAAAGTGTCGTCTGCGTAGGAATGCACTTAATGCGGTTCCTTCGGCAAATATGTTGCGTCAGCGCTGGTAGTTCGTGGCGTCCGGTGAATCATCTTCATATGTTTATTGTTTATCTCGTGGCTTTAAGTAAGCCGCTATTAGTTTATACATATATCATTCGATTCGAACGTATGTTTCATGACCATTTTCCTTCCTTATTACTTTTTGTAAAATACCAACATATTCGTTCAATAACAATTCGTTTTCGAAGAAGAAGGAGAAGTTTAAATCGAGATCGTATATTAACTCTGTGACTGAAAACCAAAAGAATAAAAAAAAAGTTCTTCCATTAGATATTATCTATATCACTTTAATAATAAAGCTGAAGAGTTTGTTTGTTTGAATGCGCTAATATCTGGAATACCAGTCGGATAAATTATTATTTTTTGCATTTTATAGCCCAATTCTTGAAGAAGATTAAAAGCTACTTACCGTCACACTACGACCATTAGGAGCCAAAAAAAGTCAGAAAAAACGCTGAGCGAAAACAAAGTAATAGCGTAGAGTCAATGATTATATAAGTCTATGCGTGGAGTACTCTAACTAAATTATTCATAAATAATCTGATTTCTAAAGATTTAAAATTGTGGAAAGAAAAAATCGCTCACGAGCAGGATTCGAACCTGCGACTCCTGGCTCGCTACGATGCCTGTGCTTTAGCCACTAAGCTACCGTGAACATACAGGAGTCGCAGGTTCGAATCCTGCTCGTGACCGATTTTTTCTTTCCACAATTTTAAATCTTTAGATTTCGCTTCGCATGCGTAAATGCGTTAAAAATAATAAAATAATCAGATTTCTTTTAAATTAAATGGTGGGTGAAATTGCGGGCACAGCTATAATATAACGAGATAAGACATGACGAATCCGTTTCTTCAACTTTTTTCATATGCGTAATGGATTCATGTACCTACCTAAGTAAATTATGATAGCACATGTACATTTATCAAACGGAACAAATGCCAGTCACGACGATCTACTGATCCGCTCGGGTCGTTGACTCTGGATTTGGAAATTACGCCTGAAATCATAGCTGCTTAGAGTTGGCCAAATTTGGATACTTCATTATTAGGTATTATTAGTATTATTACATCGTTATTATGTGTCATCCATCATTCTATTCTTATGACAAATATATGAATATCTTTTTTGATTTGACCAGCATACATTTTATCATTTTGTATTTATTTTGAGTGAGTCACAGAGTTTTGTTGTGTCAACTCCTACGCAGGTTCACATTACGCATGCTGGTGAACGCTCTTTCTTGGAATCGAACCTTGCTTGGTTTGGCCGTCAACTACCTTATGATACCTAATTGTTTTTGAAAACCTGAAGATTTGAAGTTAATCTCTCAGACTTTTTTTTGTCATCCATGTTACGTTTAAGTTTTTTCTTAGTCATATCTTACCTTAGCTATACTATCTTACTAATATTATAAATGTGAAAGTGTGTTTGTTTGTTTATTTTTGTTTCACTCAGCAACGGATTAACGCATCTACGTGATTTTTTGCATAGATATAGTGTTTTTTTTTTGTTTTATGGGCGGTAGCGTGACATACTTGTAGGCTACTTATCTCGGAAAAATGCACTGTTTCTGTGGGATAGATCAGGGGGCCTAGTACGAGTTTGACACTTACGAATACTTTCAAAGTATTCGTCGACTTTCATTAATAAATCTGTAGTTCCTCCTCGTATCCGCCAGGGGCGCTACTGATTTATGAATGAAAGTCGACGAAAACGATGAAAGTATTCGTAAGTGTGAAACTCATACTAGGCCCACTGGTGCGTAATTTAAGCTAAAACGGCTAAATGGATTTTAATGAAATTTGGTATTAGTCTTAGAATAACACACAGCGCATAATACTTTTTATCCCGTAATAAGGCATGGTTCCTGTAAGATAGATCTGGGTCGTAATTCTGTAAAGCCGTAAAATCTAAAGACAGCGCGATATGTATGATTGGTCAGATCTGGGGGTCAGCTCAAAAAAAAATTCATTATGATTGGTGCCGCTCACTGACGGAGTGGAGTGACGTCCCGATTGGTGGCGGAGCTAATGTTATGCAGTATTACTGCATAAGCTTGGTGACCGGGGGTATCCGGTTAATTGGCGTATTTATGCTTACTGGGTCCGTGTTACCTCTACAAAATTGTATAAAGTAGCGTCCTGTAATAATGCTAAAATATAGAACCACGGGAGCGAAGCTGCGGGTAAAAGCTAGTGTTTCTATAAATAAAAAAATAAGAAAACATTTCAGAATTGAATTCTAATTTCTAATTACCTAAGTAACTGTATCACCAGAATACCTGCCAGTCACACTTCGGGCAATGAACTCTCGATTACATAATAATACCTACTACATGTTATGTATATAACTGTATGTATATACTTAAGTTAGAACTCTGACACGGCCATGCAATGTTCATATGTATTATCTTTATTCTGACGTCTACGTATTACTTAGTAGCAGCTATTTAATGTTATCTTTTGCGAAACCTACGTACCTAACTGCCTATTATGTATATAACTGTATGTATATACTTAAGTTAGAACTCTGACACGGCCATGCAATGTTCATATGTATTATCTTTATTCTGACGTCTACGTATTACTTAGTAGCAGCTATTTAATGTTATCTTTTGCGAAACCTACGTACCTAACTGCCTAGTAAGTGCTTATGCTTAACGAATGTTATTATTTCAGTTAATATGATACAAGATTAAGTTTTCCATTAGCGGACAGTGAATTACTAAAATTTACACAAACGTGGAAACCAGGTTGTTGAAAAGTGACTTCCGTCGACAACATTATTTGTATTTGTATTATTTAATTTAATACCGCATCTGTTTCCATGCCTATAAAAGAAAGACAATCTCGAAAGAGATTTATTAATTTGTAAAGTCTGTCTTTTGTTATTAGTTTAACGGCGGTTGTTTATCAAATCAAGTAGGTTTAATATTTGATGTGTCATAAACTGAACGAAACTGTTGGAACGATGAAATTTATATTCGTCTTATTTGTGTTCATAATAGTGGACTGTCACGGTGTCAGTGTAGATTATTACCTCGGGAATAAAGAACCAGAACTAGAAGTTGAAAAAAGAAATATCACAACACCACTTGAAAATGTAAATAAATTGCAAACGATAATACGAACAGGTATGAACAAATCTTCCATAGAAAATGTAACAAAGAATAATGAAAATGACGAATCACAGTATCATGAACTTTCTGAAATTGAAGAACAGATGATTAATAAATCTTCTAAAGATAAAACACCCAAAGGCCAAAATATTTTTAATGCTGAATCTAGGGAGACTGAAAGTGGCTACGACACAAATGCTATAATGCGACAAGGCAACAATGAAATATCAAAACTGAAGTCATTAGAGGAGGTTTTTGAGGAATTTGCATACCACGATGACGAGTCATTAACGCAATCATATCCGTTACTACGAAATAAAGATAAAACCGCTAAATCTCCAACTGATTTTGATTTCAACAAAATTGTTATTCTCAAAAATACAACAGAAGATGAAAATAATTCTGAGAAGTTATCTATTGACTTTTATAATTTAGTACCAGCATCAAGTGTAAATAATGATAATGAAGATACTTTTAGTACTTTCAACTTTGTAAACAACATTTGGTATGTTCCAGAAAATAGACCATGTTGGGAGTTACCTATTCTGTATGGTGAATTAGGACGATCAATGATGGCTACAGATGTTTTTCTCATGTATCCAGGTACTCTTAAGAACGTTATAGAATCAAAAGAAGAGCTAAGCCAGCCCTCCAGGCCGCCTTATATACCTGTGTCGCAAACTATGAACAAGTGGTGTGCTGCAGGCCCATGCTACGGAGATCACACCCTGTGCCTCTTTTCGGATAAATCAAATTCTAAATTATGCAGCAGTGGTTATAAAGTTGCGACTCCGACGATGGTGGAGCAGATAGGATTAGTGAATACAGTAAACTCAATGCGCAATCGCATCGCTAATGGAGAAACACAGAAATACAAACATTTACCTAAAGCTGCCGATATGAATCAATTGATATACGACTTTGACTTGGAAAGTATGGCCGTAGCTTGGCTTCACCAGTGCCTGCCTGGCCCCGCAGCCTGTTCTGCCCTTGACGGGAACTATGTTACTCAACTCGAATGCACTAAATACGCGAAACATTGCTGCATAGATTCTTTTAAAACTGAGAGGGCTTCAAAATGGTATGCTTGTTTAAATACATTACCATTACTATCACAATGAGAACGATTGTTAAGATCAGTATTTTTTTTTGCAGTATACCACAGTACGAATGCTATTTGGATGCTATTATTGGCTGTATTCACGTGTGGTTCTGGCATGCTGGGAAAAGACTGACGACTACGGATGTGGAGTGTGGTCATATAACACCAGCCACTTTTTACACCGTCCAGTTGATATGGGCGGATACCAGTAAAATAGGTTGTGCATATGGTAAAAAAACAGATGGTGATGTACGAGTCGTATGTAACTTCGCCCCTGGTGCGCCATTTTACATCGACACCAGATACTACTGTGGTTTCATTTCGCATAGAGGAGTTATGGAAAACTTTAGGGAGAACATCACTGATCCCGAATTCTTAGCAACCCTTGGTGTCTCTTTAACTCCAGTGAAGAATGGTGACGATATCGAAACTGAATTTGTCAATAATCAAATTAATTACTCTTTAAGATTTTCAGATATAGATATTCTCAGTAAGATCTACAAGAGGAAATGGATCCGAGATAAGTTAAATCTGACCTATAACGGCACTATAGGTCTGGTCGCTCGTTTGGTCACCAAGTACTCGTTTGGTGAAGATGGTGGTTCTCAGTGTGATATGAATGATGCGATCTATGAGAGTGGTGAGCCTGGCTCTAAGTGCGTGGAGCGAGGGCGGCGCTTCCATGCTCTATGCTATGATTTTCGCGATCCAACGCCTGGTTACAGGCTGGTGGCTGTGATTGCACCGGTCGCCTTGTTTTCCCTCATACTGTATGATTTATTCAGCGGTGTAGTGCGACAAACTAACTATTAATGCCTTAGATTAACAATAGTACTATTGTTGATCGAAGATTAATGCGATAATAATGTATGAGATATCAAATAAAGGAGTTTGTTGCTGGCATGTGGAGGTCGTGTAGCCTGTGTCGTGCTTTCCTAACTCAAGGCATAAATCAAATTGTCCTCGTATTCATCAGTTACTAACTAATGGATTTAAAGTTAATCAACACTTGAACTAATAGACTATTATACTAATAGAATATTTATTATAGTTATTTTTACCGACTTCAAAAAGAAGAAGGTTATTATATTTATGTTCGTCTTCTAATAAAGGTGAACTTTTTGTATAGATCTGCAGAATATGTTATTGATTTGAGATAATAGCGTGTATGCTTTTTCAATAGTTTATTGCTTTTTATTCTATTATTAGCCATACAAAACTGTAATACACATATTCTGTAATTTTTTATATGATCGCTGCTGGTTTTCTAAATAAAAAATAAAAAAAACTTATTTTCAATTAAATTGTAAGCCAATCGCTGTCTTTAGCGATATTAGTGTGTGTTTATTGTGCCCTCTTGCAATTGAACAATGGGCCGATAGTGATACAGGCCTATCTACCCATTCAATTTGCTCAACAATGTATTGTTTTTCATGCCAGGTAGTCGAATGTTTGTCTTCACATCAATGGAAATGTCAGTGCAGTTAAAAATTCCATATAAGTGTAAAGATTATCCTAATTATTTTCTAAACATTCCTGCCATAACATTGATTTATCATCCATTCAGTGTCCATCCATTCGTTATGAACTTCAAAACTGCAAGAGTAATGAATGTCTAGCTATAGACTCCACATTTAAGGCTACGCCAACACGTACGCAAGCACAGGGCCATTGACAAACTGCCCAGTGATCTCATCAAGGATTACGAATGTTTTAACGACCTTCTTCGAAGCTTACATGTCATATTTCTATCTGTAGTAGGGCAAATCGTGGATAGATAGTTATTAATTTTGGCCGTTAGTACATAATCACCGACGGATACATTTTTACATTGAAGAAGTTCAAGTATTTTCGCGCGGTTTCTTTGCATTTCCGGTATTTTCCGGAGCATAAACTGTATTACCTGGTGCGCGCGTTGAAGATTCAGACCGATATCGATATCAATTATCAGAAATCGCTTTGTGTAAAATACTTCTATTTAGACAATGGTGATATGTGTTCCGTGTGGTGACGGACGTAAAGAATAGTACCACCCTATTTCTTCTCATGGGTGTCGTAAAATTTGACTCAGGGATTCACCAGAGGATGGGCAGCAGAGTTCTCTGAGTATTTAACTAACCAACTGCGATCGCCAACCCGCCAAGCGTGGCGATTATGGCATATTCCCCCACATTTGGGGGAGGCCTATGTCCAGCAGTGGACGTCTTTCGACTGAAATGATGATGATGATATGTGAAAAAGGCTAGGAGGAATATATATCAATCAATAAAAAGATCAACGCTCTCTTTAAACAGGTAGCAGAGGAACATTTAAATATGTATAACAGACATAACAATCTGGCTGTAACTTTTGGATTGGCTAAAGTAGCTGACCATGGCTAAATGGCAACCGTCAATATTGTCAACAACCTTTCTGTTTCTCTTGTAAAAAATAAATCAGTTTCTAAAGCTTGAAGGGCACTTCCGAGTAACATTATCGAGAACCGTACTATGTAGTGCTTTAATTTTATGTGTTGGACAGCGAATTGAGCCCAATATACTGTTGGCTGGTTGATTTATTGATTCAATAGATCCAAATGCGAAATGATTAATTCTAGTACGTGACGCTTTATTTGAATGATTATAGACAACGAGTCAAAGACTCAACGAGTTTATAATATTAATGCAATAGTCGAATTCTGCCAGCAGATTTTGCTAGTGTAATATATTATGTATAAGAAATTCCATCAGGCCGTGTTGTATAAATAAAAATCGATGCTACGAACCTGTTGTTATCAAGGACAGGACAGTGTACACCACGGCTAGTATGTAATGCTCCATACTCGTTACTTCTGCAGCCGCTCTCTATCGCGATTTGTCTTCAAATCGCACTAACATAAATAACCGCTGTCTGCAATCCTTCCTGACGAAATCGGTACTGCCATTCAAAAACCTGAAAACAATACATACATACTTACTTATATATACTTAATATATTTTTTGTTAATAGTATTTTTTATGTTTATCCGTTATTGTTAGGTAAACATAAAGAAAACAACAAAATAATTACCTACCAATCCAGAGGTTAAAATATAAAAATAATTGAATAATTTAATCAAAATATCAAAACAGGAATATACGTGGGACACTCAGAAAGTTTTGCGAAACTAAAAAAAATTGTTCTATACGTACATATATTTTTATCAAATCTTTTCAAAGTACTTTCCACCAGCCTCTATACAAAGATTCATGCGCCTAAACCAGTTTTCAAAACACTTTTTCCAGTCCGCCGCAGACACCTCGTTTACAGCCTGCTCGAACGCAGCCAGCGCATCTTCCGGCGACGAAAATTGTATCCCTTTGAGCTGATTTTTTATTTTTGGGAATAAAAAGAAGTCACACGGTGCTAGATCAGGGCTGTAAGGAGGGTGACCCAGGAGTTTGACTGGCGTGCTGTCCAGGAAGTCCCTCGTTTTGAGTGCGGTGTGCGCAGGTGCATTGTCGTGGTGGAGCAGTAGCCCGCGGAGCCCTGTGTTTGGTCGCTTGTTGCTTATAACAGAGAAAACTTCTGGCAAACATTTGGTAGTATACCATTCGGCATTAATGCTTCTTTGATCCCGTAAGGGAATTGATACCAAGTGGCCAGTCAAATTAAAAAAGCTAGCGATCAAAATCTTACCCCCGCTTCTAGATCGCTTCACTTTGGTAGGCGTTGGCTCATTTTGAAACACCCAAACAGTCGACTGGCGCTTGGTTTCTGGGTCGTATTGATAAATCCAGGACTCATCACCTGTAACGATGTCGTAAACACGCCGAGACGAGCCTGCTTCAAATTTGTTAAGCATATCACGGCACCATTCCACCCGGGCCTGCTTCTGAGCATCGGTGAGGTTGTGCGGCACCCAGCGTGATACTATCCTCCTCACGCGAAGATGGCTGTGTAGAATCTCGTGAACGCTTCCCGATCCAATCTTCAATATGTGTTGAATCTCCTGATATGTAATTCGCCTATTGTCTTGGATTAAATTTTTCACTGCTAGCACGTTTTCTTCGGTAACAGCCGTCAAAGGGCGACCGCTTCTTTCGTCATCCCCCAAAGTTGGTCGACCGCGCTTGAATTCGTTATACCAACGATACACGGTTGCCTTGGAAGGGCCTTCATCCATGAATGCCATTTGAAGTCTATCGTACGATTCATCCGGTTTCAGGCGACACTTGAAATCGTATAAAATCATAGCTCTAAAATGTTCCCGGCGCAGATCCATATTTCAGTGAGACACAATACTTTGAATTAACTCGCAAAAAATGTGGAGGGAAATTTTGAAATTGGAACTTACTTATTTTTACTTATAAATAATCATATTTTCGAAAAACATTATAACTGGCCAGTCTCCCATATATAAAAACTTTTTTTCGCAATACTTTCTGAGGGGCCTGGTATATCTTAACTATTATAAAATTGTAAACGTCTGTTTGTTTGTTTGTTCCAGCATCACGCTAAAACTACTGGACCGATTTTGATGATTTTTTTTTTGTTTGAAAGCTGATGATCTGTCTTAAAAACTGGTATGGGTTTTGAGAAAGAAAGAAAGAAAGAAAAAAAGAAAAAAATTAATTCGTGGGTTGCGTACTCACCCGACAGATCGAAGCTTCTATGCATTTGCACGAGCGGATAGTAATGTACGATGGAGTGGAGTGAAGTGGAGTGGACAGGGGATGGGACTGGGGATGGGACTGGGGACGGGACAGGGGACGGAACATGGGACGGGAAATGGGACGGGACATGGGACAGGACAGTGGGACGGCACATGGGACTGGACATAGGATGGGACATGGGACATGGGACGGGACGATAGTGATATAGTGAGATAGTGGGACGGGACGATAGTGATATAGTGAGATAGTGGGACAGTGGGATAGTGGGACAGTAGGACAGTGGCAGTGGGACGGTGGGACAGTGGGGCAGTGGGGTAGTGGGGCAGCGGGGCAGCGGGAGAGTTCGCCAGTGGGGCAGTGGGATAGTGGGGCAGTGGGGTAGCGGGGCTGTGGGGCAGTGGGTTTGTGGGGCAGCGGGACAGTGGGGCAGCGTGGCGGGGAAGCGGGGCAGTGAGGCAGCGGGGCAGTGTGCCAGCGGGGCAGTGGGGTACCGGGGCAGTGAGATAGTGGGGCAGCGGGGCAGTGGGGCAGTTGAGTAGCGGGGTAGCTGGGCAGCGGGGCAGTACGGGAGTGGGGCAGTGGGATAGTGGGGCATTGGGGTAGTGGGGCAGATGGGTAGCGGGGCAGTGGGATAGTGGGCCAGCGGGGCCGTGGGGTAGCGGGGTAGCGGGGCAGTGGGGTAGCGGGGCAGCGGGGCAGTGGGGCAGAGGGGCAGCGGGGAAGCGGGGCAATTGGTTACCGGGGCAGCGGGGCAGTGGAGCAGCGGGGTGGGGCAGCGGGGTGGGGCAGCGGGGCAGTGGAGAAGCGGGTTGGGGCTGCGGGGCAGTGGGGCAGCCGGGCATTGGGGCAGCGGGACAGCGGGGCATTGGGGCAGCGGTACAGCGGGGCAGTGGGGAAGCGGGGCAGTGGGATCGTGGGGAAGCGGGGCAGTGGGGTAGCGGGGTAGCGGGGCAGTGGGATAGTGGGGCAGTGGGGTAGCGGGGCAGTGGGGAAGCTGGGCAGCGGGGCAGTGGGGCAGCGAGGCTTTGGGGTAGCGGGGCAGTGGGGTAGTGGGAAGTGGGGCAGCGGGGCATTGGGGTAGCGGGGCAGTGGGGCAGCTGGGCAGCGGGGCTGTGGGGCAGTGGGGTAGTGGGGCAGTGGGGTAGCGGGGCAGCGGGGCAGTGGGGCAGTAGGATAGTGGGGCAGCGGGGCAGTGGGGTAGCGGGGCAGCGGGGCAGTGGGGCTGCGGGACAGTGGACTGGACTGGAATGGAATGGACTGGACTGGACTGACGTGGGTTAGCAGAAATTAACGCGAGCGGAGCCGCGGGTAAAAGCTAGTTATATATAAAATAGGAATGGATGAAAAAAAATGTGGTCACATCTAGGCATGAAAAATACACTGCTTATTATACGATGAAACATCAAAAGCAGGAATATTTATGAACAAAATATATAAATATAACTTGTCATCAATATTGTTTCGTCAAGTTCATTTTGCCAATCGTGATCCTCAACAATTTATTTACCTAACTCGAGCAGCCAGACACCTAACAGTTATAACTGACAAAGAACTGTTTTACATGAAGTTCGGAACGGCTTCGATGCCGTAATGTTTGCCCGGCAACACGTTCGGTACTGTAGTTGTGAATTGGTGCACTCGTGTTCTTTTCAAGGTCCTGACACGCTTGTTTAAGGCCTTTCCCCCCGTCTAGGGTTGGCTTTCGACCAATGATATTAATTTTTTTATTCGTGTTTTCATGTAAACCACCTACAACATTTTTTTTATCATAACCTGATTCTGAATGTATAAAATTGCCTGTTGCGCAGAAAATAAGTTATTAGTTACCCCCGATACCCATTTTTATTTTTAAGATACTCTAACTTAATATGTATCTATACAACGTGTTATTTAAATAACTCAAAACCTCTTAAGGGGTCATTGTCCTCATCAGTATGAACAACTTTATCATAGTTAATCGTGAAAAAATCAGACGTTCCCTACATTTGTGTTCACATTAATCGACAAATGTAAGGAACAGAACAGCTGTTTTTTTTTTCGCGAATTCGGGTTTGATCCCATAGTAAAAGTTGTTCATACTGATGAGTACAATAACCTATTAAGAGGTTTTGAGTTATTTCAATAACACGTTGTATAATTTTTTCATTTTTCGTGGAACGATTTGAATATCTTGTGCCCAGGGATAAACCCTGTCGCACAGCTACTTCTCTTCTACTCCGTACTACGCGTCATACTTCCAGCCGTTACGATGGTTCTTTTACTATCCGTGCAGTGCGACTATGGAACTCCCTCCCACACTCACTACGTGACAGCCCCTCTCTGAACGTATTTAAGAAAAGAATTAAGGAGCATTTTCTTTCTCACTAATTGATAATACATATTTATTTATTATATATGTAGGTATATTATAGGTTTATATAAGTAGGTATAATTAAGTAATAGGTATGTATATATAGTTTTATATTTATTTGTATATAGATATATGTTGTTGGTATGTTAATGTGAACATTAGTTATGTACACTGAAAGTTACCCTCAGTTTTACATTTTATATTTGCTCTATCACTCAAAGGTTTGCTGGTAGAAAACTCAATTATGAGTTAAGCTCGCCTTTGTACATGTAATTTCAAAACTATTATGTATTGTTGTGATATTTTTTTGTGTGCAATAAAGAATAAGAATGTTATGTGTACAGGATGTCTATGAAAATGGGACACTTTCTTAAATGACTGAAAGGAAAGGTGGTTTTTTGCGAAATTAATTAAATAATACTTAAAACGGATAAAACTCCAAGATGGATATGTTAAAAAAACCTTTAGTAGTTTCATGTTAGTGATGTTTCAGCTTTCAGCCATTTCAGCAAGTGTCCCATTTTCATGGACACCCTTTATAGGTAATTACCTATAACTATATAATGTTACGCTTATACATAATTTACAAACTATAGGCGTTCAACACTATTTTTACGATAATTTTATGTTTATAGACTTGTAGAACATGTCACATTTACGTAATTAAAATGTTACATAAACCAAAATACGACCCTATATTTGAATAATATGCCATGTTAGAATCGATCACACCATAATAAAATACTTGAACTTACATAACTAGAGTTGTACCTAATTGGTTCATTTAAACGAGTTCAGCCACGGCAAAGAAATTCGGTACGAACTGCGAAGCCGAAAGAATTACAACATTCGGCCGACTGTTGCGTATGGGCACTGTTCAGTGTTCAACCATGAAATAGAATTATCAGAACATTTGTCTCACCATTTGAAAACGTTAACATTGCAAAATTACACAATTGTGAACTGCTTTTCTGTTACAATTGATGCTGCTTGCAATGGTTGCGACAATATGCTCACAGGCAGTGCCAGCGTAGCATGGGTTGGCACCTGGAGCGGTTTTCTATTGAGCACCCTCTTAAATTAAACAACAAGAAGTAAACGTGCATACGTGACTTTATTTTGCTGAAATATTCAATGACATTATCAAGGTTAGTCGCGCTTGGCTCATTGCGGATCTCTTAAGTACTATTTCATTCAATTAAATTTTAAAATGCTTTTTTGACACGAAGCCACCGAAACGACAAATCTTAGACACAGCACTAGACTCTGAACAGATTCAGAATAGTCCCATTTTACAGAATTATCTCAGAAGCTCAAAGACAGTCCACTGGACCGTCACTTGGGAAGAAATACTGGCGGCTTCCAAGTGGCGCCGGCGCCGCACCCACTTGTCACCCCTTGGTGCTTGGCACCCGGGGTGGACCGCCTCCATCGCCCCCCCTTTACGCCGCCACTGCACAGACAGCTCTTCTTCGCGATAGAAAATATAAATCACAGATGGAATGGATCAAAGATGAATACTTGAAAGAATTGTGCTAAGAAATCTATTTTCATGTCTATGTATCTCATCATCAACACAGCCTATCACAGTCCACTGCTGGACATAGGCCTCTCCTAAATTGCGCCACAACACTCGTTTCTCTACCTTCTGCATCCAGCCCCCCCCCCCCCAGCTACTTCATCAGGTCGTCAGTCCACCTGGCTGGGGGGCGCCCTACACTGCGCACACTACTATGTCTATGTATCTACGATCAATAAGATTGATTCGAAAGAAAAAAATCGCTTACAAGCAGGATTCGAACCTGCAACTCCTGGCTGAGTACGCCAGTGCTTTAAGCCACTTCTTCTTTCGTGTCAATGGTTCACACTTTTTTTTATATAATATTTGGCCACTTCTATGGCGGTGATCGTGGCTTCATTTAGGTCGGCTCTTGTACAGTTGACAGGGCACAAGGGACAAGTAAGCAAATGGGCCATAGACTGAATGGGGGCCCCACAATCGCATTCAGTTTTTGAGGAGTCTCGAATTCCCCATTTGCACAAAGCCACTAAGCTACCGTGAACACTGCTCGTGGTATCGAATTAACCTCCACTTGGTACGTCTTTGGGTGACGTCAGCGATATCTTATTAAGAAACAGGGTTTCTTATTGATTCAAGTTCCTTCAAGTGTTTTGATAAATACTTGCAAATTACAATTTGTAGTTTCAAGAAGTCTACGTAAGATAAGATACACTGTTTTTATTAATACAATTTATTACGTCTATGAATCATGTTTTCAATATCTAAATCAATCCTTTTCGATTAAAATAAAATGTGCTGCTGGCGCTTTTCGCTTTGCAAGGTAGGTAAGCAAGAATGTTAAGCAATTGTGCCACGAAAGCCAAGCACTGTAGTTTTAAGATTGTTGTGACAGTTTGGTATTTCTGACCCGGTCTCATTATATTATGCTTGGTCTCATACCTTCAATGCACAGGAGTTCACAGGACCATGAGATTATATCATGCATTCCAAAATTAAATATTTTTTCTACAAGCGAAAATCGTTATATTATCAAAGTGGACCAAGGCAGTTTTAAATTATTTTCAAGAATTTTCTTATTATCATTTGTTTGTTTAACTTCTCTATTTTTGAATTAATAAATAAAGTTGAAAATCTAAAGTCAAGGCTGATTGTGCAACGAATTATTTTTGCAGAGCCTTTTAGGGTTCCGTAACAAAAATGTAAAAAAGGTGCGACGCCCTCCATCTGTCATAGGTCATAGCGGCATATTGAAATGCTGTCGATTTGAAATATTGCTTATTCAACCTTAAATTTGCAAATGCACATTGCAAATAAATAAAAAATTGCACAAGGGGCTGAAATGGGGGGTTGAAATTTCAAAGCGGAGCTACAAGTTCAAGGAGGTTGAATATGATAGAGCTTCATCATTTGCACATTCCAAAACTGGTTTATATGCCACGTAGTTTTCGACTTTTGATGAAAAATTACAAAAAAAATGTATGACTAGTGCCGCCCCCATTTTGTGTACTCTTTTATGCCAAACTGTTAATATTACAGGAAAAATAGAACGATGATTCAAACTAGCACCGTTTTTTAGAAATCATCAAAAATCCTACACAAATTAACTTTGTTATGCGGTCCGGTAAGTTTTATTTTTAAGGTGGTAGATGGATAAATAAATTACTTTTGTTTTGATACATCCAAGGAAGGTACAGAACCCTCGGTGCGCAAGTCTGACTCGCTCTTGGTCAGTTTTATAATAACATAATGGTATCTCTTGTGATTCCGGTTTTGGATCGCGTATCTTACGACATTGCATCGCGGCACCGGTGTGACCGTTACATCACTTTTTATTTTATTTAGGCCTTGGCAGGTTAAGGATATTCGAAATTTCAGTGCAAATAACGAAGAAAGCAATTTTGGCATCGTATTGTGTATTCTTATGTTTATGTTAGAAAAATATATGTCTTGCCAAAAATGTTGAATGACAAAGTTAAAAATAATTTAGTTTAATTAAAATACAGCTAGCAAATAAATATTACTTACTTCACATAACAATAGTATTTATACACACGTCATTGCTTTGTAATAAATAACTTTACGATATGTTTAACAAAAACAATTAAATTAACACAGGTTAACTAAATCCAATAACATGTATACTGTCACTGTAAATGATTTGCGTAAATTATTGCGTAGCGTAAATAATTCCTTGAATAATGATAAAATGTAATTATTTGCACAACACGTCCAACATAGTTTACCTCCACAAGTCTACTTTAAGTTATTAATCATGGACACTGCACAGGCCAGTTTAGAAGAATCAAATGTTGTAGATCAGCCTGTGGGAAATTTTGCACAGACTTGCGGTTTAAAAAAGAGCGAGTGACGATAAATATAAATTAAATCGGAAGGTCGGATTTTGAAATGTCTATTGTACCGTGTCAAAATCATAGTGCATCGCTAAATATTTCACTGTCACAAATAAGTGCAATGCAGCCACATCTTTTGGTTTGGCAAAAAAATCGACTCAATTCAGTTGGTTGTCACAATATTGACTGATATTTACATATGGTCCTACAATTAAAGTTTATCATAAACAATTCCGAGCAATTCTCGAAATAACACTGCGCGATCGGAAGTGGAACGAGTGGATCAGAAGCAAAATTAAACTGAGTGACGTGATGACTTCTATAGGAGAGACACAGTGTGCATGGGCAGGAGACCTGCCGGACACATTGCAAGAATGAATACTAGCCGCTGGACTAGAAAAACTTTTGAGTGGAGACCCAGAGCCTACACTCGAGGGAGAGGTCGATCACCGCACCGATGGGT
Organism: Asteroscopus sphinx; assembly: GCA_949699075.1. Lineage (NCBI taxonomy): Eukaryota > Metazoa > Arthropoda > Insecta > Lepidoptera > Noctuidae > Asteroscopus > Asteroscopus sphinx. The sequence goes on from OX453021.1 coordinate 14,836,858, forward strand.
TGACAAAATCAGACGGTACGAAGGTCATGACTGGATGAATAAGGCACAAGACAGCCAGGAATTTAAAAGGTGGGAAGAGGCCTACATCCAAGACGGGATAACTGACAGACGATGATGATTATAAATAAATGACGAGTATGGTCAATATATAACCATAACATTTTTGTTTGGTAGGTACAAACATTTCTACTCTTTTGAGGTATACAATGTAATAAACAAAAATCCAATAAATCTAAATAAAAACATTCAGTAATCAGCATCTCAAGAATTCACATGAGTCAACACAAAATCACTCAAGAACAATCTATTAATACATTTAATACTAGCTCTAAAATTTAGATATCAGCTAAAAATAGTATAAAGATATCAAGCGCATTGACAGTTTTCTGGACTTGTAGCGGATTTGATACAAGTTAAGGAAGTAATGGAGGTATTTCCTTCTATTTATGGAAATCCAATCTGCTCTATTTACTTCGTGGAAAAACATTTATGACCATTATATCAATTAAGGTGTGAAGTGTCAATGAAAGATATCCACATTCGGACATGATCACATGAGGTAACGTTGTATTATCAGCATGGTCCTGAGATTCAGGTATGTACTAGTTCAGGATGGATCCTATTATTATATACCTCTTTAACTAAGGCCCTACAATTGTAAATATTTATCTAAATAACAATTTCGTTTGTCACAATTTCATTTGTCACAATTTCATTTGTCAATATTTCATTTGTCACAATTTCATTTGTCACAATTTCATTTGTCACAATTTCATTGATTTCAATAAATAATCATCAAGTTCAAGAAATTGTATAATAACTATACAATTTAGTTCAACCTTACAAAATACTCGGTCCACAGAAAAATCCAAAATATTTAACTCGGTCATTAGTAGACAATTAGGGTAGTCTCTAACACTAGTAACAGTTCATAGCGGTATACTATTATTTTAATAATTGCTATTGGCCGTGGCGAAGCGTGAATATTTCATAAGGGAAGCCAGTAGATACCTAAAAAACCTAAAATAGCTAAGATCGCCCATTAATAAAATAAAAAAACAATTTGATAACTTTTAATTAAATTTTACAGAATTTTTATGTACTTAAGAACAATAAATTAGCATATAAATGTCGTTGATCTATATTTAAGCAATTCCTAAAGTGAAGCCGGTGGGAATCGTGTTATATTAAGTGGAAATTACAAATTGCAATGGTGTGGCTTTAGGTGTTGAATGAAAGACGTATATCTCACGAATGTTGATAATAGATAAACGGTAATAAGGCTTTGTTATAATAAGGCGCGATACACACTACAAAATAAAAACGAGTATGTAACTTGTGTAAAATAATAATCCAGATTTTTTTAAGCAATTCAAAAATCAAATCCGTACGTTTTCTTCCGTATCTTGCAAAATGGGGTCGAATGGCGGCATTGACAAGATCAATATTAACTTACAAAGTCCATAATAATGATGAAACGATTAACTTTTAAAATTCAACGTTTAAAATAAAGATTTAACTTGCAAATTTAACGTTCCATAGCAGGGACAGTATGAGTCTATCAGTTCTATTAATTAGCATGTTGTTGAACTTATAAGTGTAGAAGTTTATTTCCATTGTGAAGTCGTGATGTGGAGGAGTGACGAGCATTTTACGAGAAAACTTTTAAGTAGAGGCAGACGAAAGAAAAAATGGACGGATTGGAGTAAAACTGACATGACGCCTGATACAAATAAATTAGGAGAGGGCAGGAAGAGGATAATTCGTAAAAAGTCTTAAGTTTCAGAGATCTAGTGTCTTCCAGACTTAAGACTAAAAGTAATCTAGAGATTTGTCATAAAAACGGTGACTTCTGGCCTATTTCTCGTCAGTTTAATACGCCAGGTAGAGACTGATTGTAAAACTTTCGTCCTTAGAATAATAAGGCTGGTCTAAGTTTCCGTCATAGAACACTAGTCATCGTTCAGATATCGATCTAAGGTCCGCTAAATTATTTGGCCTTCATACTTTAGAGGCCAAGCGAGGCCAAGCAATTTGCTATTACAAAGACAACTGCTAAAATAAAACTATTTAAAGAATTTTAAAAAAAAATTGATAACATATTAAAGTTCACGGTTATCGAAACGGTCGTAAAAATTGCAAAGGAATGAATACAAATCAGAATCCGAGGCTTTTACATAATAGTGACTTCAGAATTTCTATCGCAGCTAATTTGTTTTGATAATACCGATTACTGTCCATATGCAGGGTCAAGGACTTAAAAAAAATCGGTTACTTATAACTGGGCAAAATATTTAGCAAATGTTACATCAGTGCTTAATGTAATTAGCCGTTCTAAATGACGAAAACGAATTTGTGTTAATGGCAACATCGTGAGAGCTTTGTATTATCAGTAAAGAAAAAACTCGCTGAGTACATCATTTATCGAAGATTTGTTTTTAAAAATTGATTACCAGGTACCTACTGTAGTTTAGTTTAGTTGTATAAATTTTTAAGTTTAAATTAAGTTGTGTGTTCGATAAATGATGTACTCAGCGAGTATTTTTTTTTTTACTGATGATGGGGGCCGCCACTTAGCTCTTAGTAGGGCCTTAAATAAACACATGCGTGTGATGCTCCTTATTCATCATCATCCTCCTGCCCTTATCCTAATTTATTTGGGGTCGGCGCAGCATGTTTTTTTCTTCCATAAATCTCTATCAGCCGTCATCTCTGTGTTTACTTTCTTTCTATTCATATCATCTTTCACACAATCCATCCATATTTTCTTCGGTCTCCCTCTTTTCTTATAGCCATCAACATTCATACTTAAAACTTTCCTCGTAACTTGCTCCCCATTCCTCCTCATCACATGTCCATACCATGATAGTCTGTTGCTACTTAACTTCTCTGTCACTGGCGCTACTTTCAGACTCCCTCTTACATATTCATTCCTTATCCTATCCATTCTCGTTACACCACACATTCCTCTTAACATTCTCATCTCAGCTGCATGCACTTGCCTTTCATTAATTCCTTTCGTAGCCCAACATTCCGATCCATACAGGACAGCAGGTCTTATCATGGTCTTATAGATTTTCCCCTTCAGTTTAAGAGGAATTCGGGAGTCACATGTAGTTCCCGTGACCTGCCGCCATTTCAACCATCCTTTGTTAATTCGGTGCTTGACTGTCCGGTCAATTTCGCCATCGCTTTGCACAAGTGAACCGAGGTACCGAAAGTCGGAGCAGACTGGCAAGGGCACGCCATCTAGCGCAATAGCAATAGTGATGCTCCTTATTATGATGAAGAAATACTGGGGTTGGCACTGGATTCAAGAATTACACAATAAGGATCACAATGGATCACAATCACATGATACTTTCCATCTTCATGTCTCAGTTTGGTGAACCGACTTTCGGTACCATTTAGGCAACAGCTTTATTCTGTGGCAACAGCCTAGGTGGTATTGCGCGGTTGTTATGGGCAATACCATCCTATAATTTTTATTTATTTATTATAATACAAAATAAAAAAGGAATTATTGTCTTTTTTTAGGTATATGGGTGGACTAGACCGGTCTGTTCATCGTGATTCGTCCTAACTTTGGTCGATTTAATTTTTACCAGATTCAGACATGAATAGATGTTGAATAACAAAGAAACTTGTTTGTTTAGTAATTGCTTTGGCAAAAAGAAAATGACAACAATACCAAAAGCGGGAAATATACCTGTTGTTTTTTTATAGTAGCTACCTATGATGGCGAAACGAACAAAAGGTCCACCTGATGTTAAGCAGTTACCTTTGCCCATAACAACTGCAATACCACCTAGGTTGTTGCCTATATAGTATTGACCTTTGCTTAACAGCTGCAATAGGTACCACCTAAGCTGTTGCCTAAATGGTATTGCAAATCGCGTTCACCGAGACCTAAAGATGGAAAGTCTCATGTGATTGTAATTTCACTGGCACTCTTCATACCGGAACAGCAATACATGCATTAGGTACTGTTTGGCGGCAGAAATAGGTAGATACAGTCACAGAGTAAGGATGTTAATATTATACTGTGGTACAGTGGTAGAGTTAGACATGGGTAACTCAACAAAAATGCGTGAGCTGCAGCTCAGCTCACGGTTCAGGTCAGTGAGCCGGAGCTGTGAACCGGCTCACAGATCAGCTCAATTTGTGTATCTGCCTACTTCGAGTTATGATCTGTGATGCGAGTCGCTGAGCTTAAAGACCGTTCGATCTGTTTGAGCTGCGCTCGCTCGCTGACTCTGCGACTCACCGCGGATCTGTCGCCGCTCCAGCTCACCGGTTCAAACAGGTTTTTATCTATATAGACATATTTTATCTTCCGTGCAACAAAAGTTGTCGCACAGATATATACTATTCTTTGAGCCGTGAGCTGCGTATTTTGTCATTGAGCTGCAGCTCAACAGCTCAAGCTTATTGATCTGTATATTTGAACCGGTTCTGAGCTGAGTTACACACCTCTAGGTAGAGTACTTTCCCGGACAAGCTTTATCACAGGTGTATAAGCTGTATAAGGTAAACCATTTCAGCTTTATGTCGCCACTTGATTAGTTTTAATTTTGTACCGAATAGTGTTTATGATAATTAATTGGCTGAGGAATTACTGTAATTGAATGAAACAATAAACTATATAATGTCAAGGAAAGTTAATGTAAATTTATTACCCTATGACGCGTGTCACCACAGAACGTAGATACATAAATAATTAGTTTACACATAATAATACAGATTACAGAGTTATAATCTTATGCTGATTACATCTCCAAACCTATGCTCGATGAATGAAACATGTTCTCATGCATAATACTCGGTAACTCGTCTAGTGAGATTTATGTAAGCCAATCCTTGACCTTCCCTGCATAAACTATTCATGATAGTTATTTACATTTTCAATTGCTAAGTTTTGCAATTCTTGGCATTGACTTTATTTCTTCAATGAAAACATTAGCTTCCTAAACGAAACAGTGGCGTAGAGCCTGTTTTCCATGTTTATTAGCAGGTTTGAATCGCGCATTGGTTGGTAGAGAAGCTATTGATATTCGTTCTATTCTGGATAGGTACTTGCTCTTGCGCGTGTGATTGTTGACAGCGATCCAGTTTCAGTTACCTTGATTCATAACAAACTGTCGAAATCGCTACAAATTTTGAGCACCTTATTAGTAAACAAAATAATGTTTATGAACTAACAAACCACTCCACATTTCGGTGAACTAAAGCACACCATAGCGTAGCTATGAAAACCTAAATTTAGATTTTGTTAACGAGTTTTCAACTTGACAGACCGGCTTGGTATATAAACAGCCAGTGCAAAATTCAAAAAATATTTAAATTTTAATAAAAGCAGATATTACTTACTGTTTCAATATGTACACATTTAAACAATACACAGAGCAACGTCTGTTAAAAATACAATATTTCGCACTAGTTTTCACTGCTTCGTTTTCGTAATTAAACACGTGTTTGTTTATGTTGTTTGGTTAATAAAATATCTGCACGTGTGCCTCCGTGCGGAGTCGGTGGCTCACTGGCCGGGCCAGCCAATGCCAAGACAATAGTTTAGCTCAGCAGACATTTCTCGCGCAAGGACTTGTGACATAAAACGTAACGTGTAGGGCCCCGAATGCGCGGACGCATATTTGGAAAATATACCATTATTCAACGCTTGTGACACTGACGTCAGAGGCCGCGCTGACGTCGAGTTTACTTTCTTATGCAGGAATAAGCGTACACGCACTTTAAAATGCACACGACAACAGCAAAGAATCTTTGATATCTAGACGTTCAGACAGGGGGGCAGGAAAGACTAAGTCTCGGTCCCAAGCTGAGACCCTTCTTTTTACGGTACCCGTCCCCGGTTGTCTTACAGCATTTTTTTTCAAGGTTTAAAAATAAACCAAAGCCCTTTAAAGTCACTCTTGGGCGGATCCTCGGATAGATTTTAATACTAAGGCGGGAGCTTAGCGTAACGAAGCTCTACCCGAAAAAAAACTCGAAAAAGGGGGTAAAGACGTAACTCGGAAAAGGTCTTAATATACACATACACAGAATCAAAGACTTATCAATCAAAGTACATTACAAAATTATAAATAACACTATCGTGTTGGGCTCGGGTACAAATTAAAAGATACCCTTAATGTTTCGTATTTGTAAGTATACCCAAAAAAATTGTTGTAGCTGGGTATGGCTTCAGATACCAAACTTAGTTAACACTTCTTTTAAGATATATTCGAGGAGAGCTGAGTAATGGTATATTTTCTAAATATGCAGCGCGGACACACACCTAATCATATGTCGCGCGGTGAGCCCTCGTTTTGCAAGACCAACGGAAAGTATCTGGAAACGTGCTCAGTGCTCACTGTATTGTTGTAAAGCTACCGTTGCATACTAGATTATTTCATTGTTTAATTTTCTTTTTTTACATAAGTGAATTTATTCGCCAAGAATTTTATAAATAATCAAAACAGGTTCAGCAAACTTTTATGAACAACACGGTCAAATCTTGATAAAGAATTCAGTCGTTACAAAAAAGTAGGTACTTCCTCGTTTATAATCTCGCAAAAACACTTAATAATAAATTGGCAGCCCCACTACACAATACCTAATCTTCGAAAAATCAACGAACTGAAAAATAATTTGCAGAACAACCTCGACAAATCAAACTCAGTTACACTATCGGAGCAGCGTGCGCACTGACAAAACACATCATTAGATCGTTATTCAAAGCGCTATCATCCGGCCGACATGGACAATCGTCCATTTGGATCGTCCCTGACACTGCAAAACTTCACTAAAACATCATGTTATTTCCCAATAGGATCGGCAATAGCACCAAACCTAGGAAGAAGAAAGTTCTTGTTCCTAGGACGAAACACTGCATTCTAAGACCTTACATACCTCTTGTGTTCCAAAGTCAGTAGTAAATACATCGCTTGCCTTTATCATTAGAAAGATATCTTATGAACTTACGGCCAAAATTAATAACGATCTATCCACGATTTGCCCAACTAGAGATAGAAATTTGACATAAATGTATGGGGCTTATGTCAAATTTATATCTCTAGTAGGGCGAATCATGGCTAGATTGGTTATTAATTTTGGCCGTTAGGAAGCAATACACGTAATCACATTTTGTTATTTCGATTGATGATTAAAACAAGCAATCGATTTTTATTTACAAAGAGTTCCGTTTACAGTCTCAAGACAATGTTTGCTCTTTTTACAAGCTTTTATAATACAAAGAATTCGTAGAATAACTATAACTACTATAGTATTATATTATCTGTGCTATAACTGCAAATTCGTTATACAGTCGTCCCTACATTCCGTCTTACGTCATATTGATAACATGTACCAGCGTGGCTATTTTGAAAGATCTCTATCTCACTAACAAAATCACTTCTGAATCCGCAGTGTTTTTTTTCGTAGTAAAAACAATAGGTACGAAAAATCATTAATTCATTTTTTTTTTGGTGCTGATCATTTTATTGAAGTGTCTGTTTTTTCCAACGATTTAAGAAGCTAAGCTACTACTAATCGTTGGTTTTTTCCGAATTAATACCAGCCTATTCTTGTGATTCGCGCAATAAGTAGCGCCAAAATAGTTTTGACAAACAGATTAATATTATTATTCCAAAAAAGTTAAAATAGGTCTATAGAATAATAGTCTATTGTTATTAATAAATAGTCTTAGTTTTCGAGATATTAAGGTTCGTGACCCGAATTCATTGCTTCCGAGTGTAGTGTTCAGCCTTAATGCGGTTAAGAAAAATTAATTCGCAACTCGACATTATTTTACTTATTAGTAGTGCTCACAATTTGTAATGATTTCGACATTTCCCTGCCTGAGATATAAAAAATAATAACAATAACATAATGATGTTCTACCTTTATTATTTTTTTGTATCTAGGCAGACCTATTTTTATCAATTTTTAATCTGAATAAGCTATCATTCTTAGTTTCCGAGATACCCGGGTTCATTGCTCTCGAGTGTATATTATGTATATCGCGTAACGTTTAGTGTGAATACTTATTTTATACGTATACCGTAAGGTTGAGGTATTCCCGATGACGTGGTTCATCTAAAAGATATAATCCCACGTTCACCGAGTACAGACAGACGCGCATAGAATTTTATTAAACTCCTTGTAAAAAAAGTTTGATAAAACACTGTGGTTAATGGTAGCAACTTAGCAAGCCTTTAGATAGTTTGCTTTAAATGAAATGAGTATTATCGAAACAATATTAATCTAATTTGTAAACAATAACAAAAAAATGATGGGCCCAATATAATGCCCTGTGATGTCCCAGAACCTTATTTTGTATTACATCAGTATCCTTAACCACAATCCCTTAGTTCTGTTACGATAGCAGCACAGAAAGTAAACCAGCACTGCAGATGTCCACGTATGACACAGAATTCATATTCCCTAAAAAGTATAGTGTGATCCACCTTATCAAAAGCTTATGAAAAGTCTATTACAAAATAAGTTAGGGAAGACAATATTTTAGGGCGGTTTACAATATAATTTTTCTATTTTTCCATAGACAATCTCAGTCTACAGTGATCATGCTTAGGGCTGCAGAGGTACCTACTATAAATCCTACGCAGAGCAAACCTAATCCTTTAAAAGGAATGAATACGGGTCTACAAGTAGGTATTCTGATTGTAAATGGTATAGGACGCCAACCGGCGCTATCTATGGCAGCATTACATACAATACTACCTACCTAACTTTTGTTTTTATTAACGATAATTAGGTTTTCAGTACACCACAGCCACATGATCGAATATTTATATATTTTGGAACCACAGCGAACATAACTAAATTAAATTAGGTATGCACATACAATCAGTTTTTAACAAATATAATATATTCTACCATGTTAAAAATTAGCACAGCATTATGTAACCGTGAAAGTGTATTGTAATTCATCAAGTAATATTAAGGCATGGATATGTGCCGTGCATCACTCACTAGTCAGGCACACTCGCTGTATTTTAATTCAGTTCCTCAGCATGTAGATGTTGATTCAGATTCAGATACTGTGCGGTTGTAAGGTGAAGGCCTTTGAGTGAGCGGACGCAGGATTTGATACACAGGTGTTCCGCTATATCGGTCAATAACATTTCTGATTCGCATGCGATAGTGCAAAGTCCTTAGAGCGGCTGCAAGGCCAGCTTTTATAATGTTATACAAACCAGAACTATACATTTTTGCTCAAATGCTGAAGAAATCTACAACATGGCAACAGTAGCACAGTAAATATTAACATGTAAGCATAATTAAAATGACTCATTTCTCGGACGTGGTAACATTAATATGGGTACTATGATAAACATAATGTTTTCCTATAACTTAGATCGGTAAATCATAGAGTATGTTAGCGAGACATTAGTCACAATTGGTTTAAATAACAAAAATATAGTTGTTTTTGTATTTCCTGTCCATCAAAAAAACTTTATTGTAAAACTAACTGTTCACGTCGTAGCTTATGAGTCGTCCGCTATCTTCCTAGCCTGAGCATGGGTTTACAAATCAGTATTGATGACAATTTATTTAGATGCTTCCATTACGTGATTGTTTTTGCTTAGAAGGTTGTTACTTAACACGCGTTAAACGATTCTTATTTATCGATCGATAGTCTGATCGATATTTCAGAATCATCTAGTAAAAAAAATACACAAGGGAGAAGCAAAAAAGATTCAGGTTTTAGATATTACCTGCACCATGCTGCTGACTGATTAGGCTCTAGTCACAGAATATCTAATAGTACTAACGTACTCTAGTGGCGAACAGATAAACGCACAACTTGCTTATCTATATAATCCAGGCTGAGCTAGGCAGCTTATATATGAATGGTTGTGGAGGCGACACGCGACATTGTCCTTCCGTCTGGTGCAGGTTTTGTCGGGGCATGGATGTTGCGGTAGATGGGTGAATTTTAAAAAATATCAGTGTCCCGCTTAACAGGAACAAAGAACGGCCCCCACCTAGAACAAGATGGCGCATGCTGGAAAAGAAGGAGTTTGCGAGTGTTTTCAGGGAAAAAGTGGTAGATAAAATGATAGAAATGAAGGAAATGGAAGGGAAGTCTGTGAATGAATGTTGGAATGAAATAGCGGATGGTGTAAGAAGAATAGCAAAAGATGTGTGTGGAGAATCGAAAGGAAAGGGTATAATTGATAAGGATACATGGTGGTGGAATGAAGAAGTGCAAAAGATACTTAAGGAAAAAAAGAGTGCGTTTAAAGAATGGCAGGATGTTGAAAACATAAATGTAGATTTAAAAAAGATAAAGAAGAATATCTACAAAGAATGGAAGGGAAAGGCAAAAAGAACAGTAGCTGTGGCGTGAACTCGGGCTCAGGATGACTTGTATAACTCGTTAGAATTCCCTAGAGGCCAGAAAGAGCTCTATCGCATAACAAAGTCTAGAGAAAAGAGAGCAAGAGATATAATTCATATAAAATGTATAAAAGATGATGCAGGTATGGTCTTAGCAAAAGATGATGAAATAAAAGAGCGTTGGAAGGTATACTTTGAAAGGTTGATGAATGAAGAGAATGTATGGTCTGGCCTACTTAAAGAGGTGCATGTAAATAGGGGTTTGGTGAATGAAATTAGTATGGATGAAGTCAGAAGGGCGATTCGAAGTATGAAAAATGGGAAAGCAGTTGGACCAGATGGTATACCAGTAGAAGTATGGAAATTATTAGGAGAAGATGGATGTTACTGGCTGACTTTATTCTTCAATAAGTTGTTGCATGAAGAAACGGTCCCACAAGAATGGTGTAATAGTACGCTAGTGCCCATCTTCAAAAATAAGGGTGATGTACAAGACTGCAACAACTATCGAGGAATAAAGCTCATGTCACACAGTATGAAAGTATGGGAGAAGGTGATAGAGAAAAGATTGCGAGAGGAGAGTGAGATCACCCAAAACCAGATGGGATTTATGCCAGGTCGTGGGACAACGGATGCCATATTTGCACTCCGCCAAATATGCGAAAAGTATAGACGTGCGCATAAGAACTTGCACATGGTGTTCGTTGACCTAGAGAAGGCGTACGACAGAGTACCCCGCGAGGTCTTGTGGTGGGCGGTGAAAGAGAAAGGTGTGCCTGCAAAGTATGTGGAGTTAATTCGTGCTATGTACAGCCAATCTAGTACCCACGTTCGGTCGGCCGCTGGCAACACCGACGAGTTCAGTGTGGCTGTAGGCTTGCACCAAGGGTCGGCTCTAAGTCCTTACCTCTTCTTGCTGATAATGGATGCTTTGACATCAGAAATCCAGGAAGAGGCACCCTGGTGCATGCTGTTTGCTGACGACATTGTCCTTGTTGGTGAAGATGGACTTGAGGTCCAGAGTAGATTGGCAAAATGGCAACAAAATCTGGAGAACGTTGGCTTGAAAATCAGCAGAACTAAAACGGAATACATGTTCTGCGATTTCGGCGGTCTTTCCGGTTTTGTTGCTATTGCGCTAGATGGCGTGCCCTTGCCAGTCTGCTCCGACTTTCGGTACCTCGGTTCACTTGTGCAAAGCGATGGCGAAATTGACCGGACAGTCAAGCACCGAATTAACACAGGATGGTTGAAATGGCGGCAGGTCACGGGAACTACATGTGACTCCCGAATTCCTCTTAAACTGAAGGGGAAAATCTATAAGACCATGATAAGACCTGCTGTCCTGTATGGATCGGAATGTTGGGCTACGAAAGGAATTAATGAAAGGCAAGTGCATGCAGCTGAGATGAGAATGTTAAGAGGAATGTGTGGTGTAACGAGAATGGATAGGATAAGGAATGAATATGTAAGAGGGAGTCTGAAAGTAGCGCCAGTGACAGAGAAGTTAAGTAGCAACAGACTATCATGGTATGGACATGTGATGAGGAGGAATGGGGAGCATGTTACGAGGAAAGTTTTAAGTATGAATGTTGATGGCTATAAGAAAAGAGGGAGACCGAAGAAAATATGGATGGATTGTGTGAAAGATGATATGAATAGAAAGAAAGTAAACACAGAGATGACGGCTGATAGAGATGTATGGAAGAAAAAAACATGCTGCGCCGACCCCAAATAAATTGGGATAAGGGCAGGAGGATGATGATCTTTAAAAGATTTAGAAAGTCATTAATCTCTTGAGTTGTTTAACACGATAATAGTTCCAATTGTTTTTATTCTTGTGATCTTGTCTAATGGTGAATGTCTTATGTGACTAGATCACAAGAATAAAAACAATTGTTTAACACGACAATAGTCGTGTTAAACAACTCAAGAGATTAATGACTTTCTAAATCTTTTAAAGATATTTTTGAAAATTCACCCAGATACCTGAACAAAGTGACGAGACGGGAGGCTACTCCCGTGTGCCACCGGTGTAGCTGTAGTGAGGACACGGCCCTTCATACTCTAGCGCACTGTACTGCTTGGGCGGTGCAGCGCCTTGCTCTCACTGCAGCAATTGGGGAGACCTCTCACTGCTGGCAGTGGTCAGGGCCATGGCTGAGAGTGGGGGGGCCTGGGATGCAGTCGCGTCCTTCTGCGAGGATGTCATCTCGCAGAAGGAAGCGGTGGTGTGATATGCGATAAGCATTTTCTCCGTCACAAAAAAGGCATCTATGGACTTGGAGTCGGACTCCGACACAATTTCCTATCGTGTAACCCAAGACGCTCGAAGGCGTGTTCCTTTGTGTTTTTTGAGTAGTTACCTTCTGCATACTAATAAATATAAATATTGGCATGGTCTCTATTCCGATTTCCGATACGATTTTGTAGGTTTCGTCATCATTTTCTACATTTATTTATTACCACAAAAAAAAATACATACATTTGGCAGTTACAGTGTAGAACATAAACAAGTTTAGGTTTTCCTGTACACCGCTTGGTCCGTCACATTACGTTACCTTGTCAGGAATATTGCAACTGTCTAGTCATTTGTTGGCACATATTTACGATTTTCACAATATCATGCCAGCACTTGGGCGAGGTTTCACACCTACCACATTCCCAGCTCCTTGTTAGTCATTGGCTTTATGAAACGTAGCTGAAATTACACTCCTATTTCTACGGGAATTTCAATAACCACGAACCTTCCGATTTACCTATTTGCTGTTCCCAGCCCAATATTTTTTTGTATTATAGGATGGCAATTTTTTTTTTTTTCCGTGTGTTTATAATCACGAGCTCTCTTTAAGAGTACCTAAAAGTACTAAATAAAACTTACAATAAACATAAACAAAGGAGCGATTTTTTCTTTCCACAATTTAAATCGTAAGAAAATCGTAAGAGATCTTGTGTAAATAAATGCGTTAAAAATAATAAAATAATAAACAAAGAACCTTAATATTTCCTTAAAAGCTTGACAAAGACAAAGACAATGTTATGTATTATGATTTATATTTTGATATTGTGTAGGTATACCTAGACTGGGGTGCTGGCCAGAAAACCTCCACGTGTGTCTGACGGCTGCTTGTCCTTCTGGACACGTCTGGAGGGAACGGCAGTTGTAGGGCCGGTGCACCCTGGGCACGGGCAATAAGTCTCCTTTGGACCGGGGGACCTTATTGCCTGTGGCGAATATTCTGGCACGGGAGGGGCCCGATGTTGGCCAATGGGAAGTTGCTCTGCGTGTCTCTCTGACAAAGCAGAGGGCACTGTGGAGGAATGTGTGGGGCGGGCCCGGTGTGCACTCACCCTGCCACTGGGCAGGCAGCGGGGGGACTGTCCTTTCCTGCCCCCGTCGGTCTCGTAATCCCAGGAGTGCCTGCTGAGTAGTGTTCTCGCGCCTCTTGGGACCGAGGGTCTTGGCTTCACCGCCCGGACCGCGAGGAAGAAAACCTCTATAAAAATTACAGGAGGATGGGCCTGCGAGCAGCAGACTCGGGGTAGTCTGCTGCCCGACCAGCAGCTGGCGTAGCTGGCACAGCTGCTAAAGGCCGGTGAGGTGAGGTGGCGTGCAGTGTTCCGTGTGCGCCACCGAGGAGGGTGCGGCCGTCGTTAGGCCGCACGGGGAGAAGGGGCTCGCCTGCTTGTGGCGGGTCGGGACCTGTCGGGCGGGGGTGGTTGTGTGAATACTCACAGGTTCCCACGCCCCCGGCTAAGGTAGTTGAAGGAACACCGTGGTGGTTTTAGTCGGTAAGAGTCCGACACTGGCTCCGCCTACCCCGGGCGGAGTGCGTCCATGAGGATTTCTCCACGGGAAAAAAAAAAAGGTATACCTAGACTATGTTTATTATTTTTATACTATACTTATTTTACGTTATATATTAGTTTATGTATGAGTATGTAGGTATATTTATTAGTATTACTTGACACACTGTGTCTACATCTCTTTGCTTCAAATTTTACTCACGCAGGTCTGTTGGAAGAAATTTCTTAAAGAAATAAGCAGTGCCTTTGTACTATTCATTTCTATGTATTTTATTATTATTTCTCTGTGTGTGCATAAATAAATCTTATGTATTATAAGAATGTATTTACAAAAAAAAAAAAAGTATATAAGTATTATATCCATTGTCTAGTACCCATAGCACAAGCTCTGCTTAGTTTGGGACTAGATAGTGCTGTGTAAAAATATCCCAAAAATATTTATATTTAAATAAATAGACAAAGACATTTATTGCTCAAACTGTGTACAGTACATACTGAGGCTTAAGGCTTATTTAAAGTATAAGAAGGACGTTTCACGCCTCACGCTTTTAAGGAAATATTAAATTTTTGTTTATGTGTATTGTAAGTTTTATTTGGTTCATTAAAAGCTTGTTTTCAGAAAGTTTTTTTATTATAATTTTATTAGATTTACATGCTGAAAAGATACTAAATAAATTGTATTTTTTGACATCACTCTCTAATCTTTTTTTCATAACCGACTATTATTTCTTTGTTGCAGTTAACAGACATCGTAAACGCAATGTCAACGCGTGGCGAGCTGCCTTTAGAGCTGGCGCTCCGAGGGCGAAGTTCCTCTATCGCCTCAACGCTATTGCAGCACTGCGCAGACGCAGATGCGCGCGGCCCGCGGGGCAGGTCCCTGCTTCACCGAGCCGTTGACTCGAGAGACGCCTTCTCCGCTAGGTTCCTCGTCGACAATGGCGCTGATCCCAATTTAACAACGAAGTAAGTTCAAGATAAAAAGGCATTTATTCAATATAGGCTAAAGCCAACGCCCGCCCTTCACTGCTAGTGTTTCAGCTGGACAGAAGTAGCAGTGAAGTTATTGTTTGTTACGAAAGTATTGGTATGTCTGACAGCAATCTCAGCATCATGCTGAGTGTCGACCTCTTTGCCGCAGCTACGACATGCAAAGTAGGTATCATACATTGATAAAATTATTCAAGAAATGTACGTAATTAAGTTATTTTTTATGTGCACCTACCGCATGTCGTCTTGTTGTGGCAATAAATCATTTTTCTTTCTTTCTTCTTTTCAATTTAGTTTGTTCTGTTCTTCTTCTTTTATCGTGTAGACATGAGCTACATAATAATAATAGCTCATGCCGTGGGATAGGTTGGTAGCGGGGCTGACTGCCCAAGGTGCGCCGGACGATCATTTAAATATCGTGACTCGTGGAGGCTCTTTTAATGCACCTCACCTCATTTTTAGGGTTCCGTAGTCCTACAAGGAACCCTTATAGTTTCGTCATGTCCGTCCGTCTGTCCGTCTGTCCTAATCCTTTACAGCTTAATAACTTCTACAGTTATAAACATAAGTAAATGAAATTTTGTTAAAAAATAGTCTGTATATAGATCTCAATTTTAAAAGAATAAAAAAATCGTTTTTACGTATTTTAGGGGTGGCGTCCATACATGTGAAATGGGAATGAAAAAATTTTTTTCGCTGCACCCCCTCATGTGGGGTATCATTGAATAGGTCTACTAAAATGAAGGTAATTTTTAATACATCACTTTTTTATCAGGTGTACCATCTGCGAAATATAGCCCGCCAAAGTGGCTTGCAATGTGTCCCCCCCCCTGCCATTTCTAAACTATGCAATGTAGAAACTTATAATCTTCCACATTGATAGATCTTTGTGAAAACTCTCTTTTAAAATTATTTCGAGTATAATGTGATTATAATTTTTTGAGTTATAGACAGAAAACTGAAAAAAACTTAAAACATCCTAGTTCAAAGGTCATTACCACCACCTCACCTTACACCTTAGAGAAAAATTATCATAGCAAATAATGCTCCTTTAGCTACTTTATATTTGAAAAAATCACAAAAAGTAACTTTGACATGACAGACTTCTTAAATTTGGCTTCTTGAATTTATCGCTAGATGGCGCTACTAACAACACGCTCCGAGTCGCGAATGCTGCCGATTATTGCAAAAACTAAAATAGCCTTGATTAATATTCGATTTGATTCGTTTGTAATTACAACTACTTAAGGAACCCTATAATACTGAGCATGGCCCGACATGCTCTTGGCCGGTTTTTTTTTAGTTTGTTGTCTTGATATGGTGTTGTTAGTAAGGCAGAGACGTCTTCAAGGAGAAAGTTGCCATATAAATGTAACAGGACCAACTCTGCTTTGTTGTTTCCCTAAAAATATAGTACTGCAACTGATCAGGGTGCAGATGTCAAATGATAGGCGCTCCATATGAGCTGAACTGCAAATAAATAATAAACTTAAAAAAAAGTAAAAACCGGCTTCAAAAAGAATAAAATAATTTGTGTGAAACAGTTTAGGAAGTAGGTGCCTTTGATTCGGTTTGATTTAAGAAAAAAAATTGCACCGACTTCCTAAACTGTTTCACACAATTTTTTTTTTTTTTTTTTTTTTTTTTTCTAACACCTTATTGTACCATGTTTGATGCAAATAAATACTATTCTATTCTATTCTTTATTCTCTTTGAAGTCGGTTTTGATTTTTTTTAAAGTTCATTTTTATTTTTCCGTTTTTAGTGGCATTAACAATAGAAAGACAAGCGATTGCTGCAATCCCCGATGATTTGCTGTCATCCATTGAAGAGTTTCCTTCTTTATCTCCGAAGATCTTCATCAAATGATACTTACTGAATGCAAATGCTTAATTCGTTAATTAAAATACCAAAATTACTATATGTATGCCTATAATATTTGAGGAGTTCCTTCAATTCCACATGAATCCCATTATCAGAACTAAATTTTGGTAAAAATGGGACCAATCTGGAAGTATATCCTTTCAAATAAAAAAATAATTTTCCAAGCCGGTTGATAAATGACGGAGTTCTGAGGTAAAATAATTTAAAAAAACCAGCCAAGAGCATGTCGGGCCATGCTCAGTATTATAGGGTTCCTTAAGTAGGTGTACAAACGAATCAAATCGAATATTAATCATGGCTATTTTAGTTTTTGCAATAATCGGCAGCATTCGCGACTCAGAGCGTGTTGTTAGTAGCGCCATCATCATCATCATTTCAGCCGAAAGACGTCCACTGCTGGACATAGGCCTCCCCCAAACATCGCCACAACGACCGGTCCTGTGCCTTCCGCATCCAGCGGATTCCCGCGACCTTCACCAGGTCGTCGGTCCACCTTGTGGGGGGCCTACCCACGCTGCGCCTTCCAGTACGCGGTCGCCACTCCAGAACTTTACTGCCCCATCGGCCATCCGTTCTGCGAGCAATGTGCCCCGCCCACTGCCACTTAAGTTTGGCAATTCTTCGGGCTATGTCGGTTACTTTCGTTCTCCTGCGAATCTCCTCATTTCTGATTCGATCACGCAGGGACACTCCGAGCATAGCCCTCTCCATTGCCCTTTGAGTGACTTTGAGCCTTCTTATCAGGCCCATTGTGAGCGACCACGTTTCAGTACCGTAAGTAATTACTGGCAACACACACTGGTCAAAGACTTTCGTCTTGAGACACTGCGGTATTTTGGACGAGAAGATATTGCGTAGCTTCCCGAACGCTGCCCAACCGAGTCGGATTCGACGATTGACCTCTTTCTCGAAGTTGGACTTACCTAGCTGGACAGTTTGTCCTAGGTATACATAATCGTCAACAACTTCGAGGTTAGATTCTCCGATGTTTACGGGAATGGGTGCTATATGGGAATTCAACATAACCTTTGTCTTGTCCATATTCATTTTAAGACCCACTCTATCAGAAGCTCTACTGAGGTCATCGAGCATTGTACCGAGGTCCTCCATGGTCTCAGCCATGACTACTATGTCGTCGGCAAACCGAAGGTGAGTGATGTACTCGCCGTTTATGTTAATGCCTAGCCCCTTCCAGTCCAGAACCTTGAAGACATCCTCCAATGCAGCAGTGAACAGTTTCGGAGAGATCACATCTCCCTGTCTCACACCTCGCTGCAGAAGGATAGGTTTCGAGGCTTGGTCCTGTAATCGGACTGACATAGTGGCGTTTTCATACAAAGACTTTAACACTTCGATGTACCGATAGTCAATCTGGCACCGTTGAAGAGACTGTAGTACTGCCCAAGTCTCGATCGAATCGAAGGCTTTCTCGTAGTCCACAAACGCTAAACAAAGAGGCAAGTTATACTCTTCGGTCTTCTGTATAACCTGCCGCAGCGTATGTATGTGGTCTACGGTGCTAAAGCCTTTTCGGAAACCGGCTTGTTCGGGAGGCTGGAAGTCGTCAAACCTGCGCGAAAGACGGTTCGTAATGACTCTCGAAAACAGCTTGTAGACATGGCTCAGAAGTGAGATGGGCCTATAATTCTTCAGTAGAGCATTATCGCCCTTTTTGAAGAAGAGTACCACCACACCTCTGCTCCATGCCTGTGGCGTTCTTCCCTCGAGAATGACGGAATCAAACAGCTTCTGAAGGGCCTTAAGGATCGGTTTTCCACCCGCCTTCAGGAGTTCGGCCGTAATTCCGTCATCACCCGGTGCCTTGTTGTTTTTGAGCTGCTTCAGAGCCATCCTAATCTCGTACAGGCTGACGTCCGGGATATCTTCGGTATAGTGTCGGGTCAATCTAGCTCTTGGGTCGTGAGCCCGATTTACAGCGGGTGTCCGGGTGGACGTGTATAACTGTCCATAGAACTTCTCGACCTCCTTCAATAGCTCTGGCTTGGAGGATACGACTCTGCCATCGTCGGTCCTCAGTTTTGCAAGCTGGCTCTGCCCAATAGACAGGTCTCTTGCGAAGACTTTGGAGCCCTTGTTCTTCTCTATCGCGTCTTTAATACGTTCCGTATTAAATTGGCGCGTATTAAGTAGCGCCATCTAGCGTTAAATTCAAGAAGCCAAATTTAAGAAGTCTGATTGATGTCAAAGTTACTTTTTGTGATTTTTTCTAATAGAAAGTAGCTAAAGGAGCATTATTTGCCATGATAATTTTTCTCTAAGGTCAATGACCTTTGAACTAGGACGTTTTAAGTATTTTTCAGATTTCTGTCTATAACTCAAAAAATTCTAATCACATTATACTTGAAATAATTTTAAAAGAGAGTTTTCATAAAGGTCTATCAATGTGGAAGATTATAAGTTTCTACGTTGCATAGTTTAGAAATGGCAGGGGGGGGGACACATTGCAAGCCACTTTGGCAGGCTATATTTCGCAGATGGTACACCTGATAAAAAAGTGATGTATGTAACATTACCTTCATTTTAATAGACCTATTCAATGATACCCCACACGATGGGGTGCAGCGAAAAAAATTTATTTTTCCCCATTTCACATGTATGGGCGCCACCCCTAAAGAACGTAAAAACTATATTTTTATTCTTTTAAAATTGAGATCTATATGCAGACTATTTTTTAACAAAATTTCATTTACTTATGTTTATAACTGTAGAAGTTATTAAGCTGTAAAGGATTAGGACAGACGGACAGACGGACGGACATGACGAAACTATAAGGGTTCCTTGTAGGACTTCGGAACCCTAAAAAAGAAAATACAATCGAATTGAGAACCGCCGCCCTTTTTTGAAATCTGTTAAAAATAACACAATAGCTAAACAATGGGCATCGTCTTTAAAAGGTGTTTTGGCATAAGAGGGGATATATAGATTTTTACTCATCGTCATCTGTTTAGGCTGGAATAACATCACGCCTGTATTTCACCGAAGCGGTAGGCAGAGGTATATATAGTACACCCACATTTCGCCAGTTATGTTATAAGTCCCATGTAATATCGAGCCTATTGCCATTAACCGGGCACAAATCCAGACTCCGGGCTGCTACTGAGATTTTCGTAATGAAAAATCCCAATAACACTTTGCCCGACCCGCAAATCCGCTCCAAATGCGCTGCGGCTGGAATCCGACTCAAAAATACTTGTTATATATAATACTTAAGTATTCCACCAGAGATACCATCTAAGCTGCATTCAAGTTTACAGCAACGTATGCTTACTGCATTTAAACTACCTTACTGATAGCATCGAATATGATTTCATTGTACGTTCCGTTCTATTTAGAGAGGAAGGTGACACGGCGCTGCACCTAATCGCGTCACTCACGTCGAGCTCCTGTGACGAGGAGACTATGGAGCAGATGGCAGAGATCGCCGACGTCATGGTCCAGAAGAGTGCTGATATTAACCGACAGAATAGGAAAGGATTGTAAGTAAACTAAAACATAAGAAGCATGAGACTTCAATATTTTGTTACGACATATTCTTTGAGCCCTTTTCTTTCCTTTTTTTGTACTGGTACTAGGAGCCAATGCATTCCTTACGGATGCAACGCACGTATACAAATTACGCGCGTGTCCTGGCGTGCGTGTCGGGAGTACTTGTAGTAATGATAGCGCGTATTACGCATGATGTAATCAGCTTCAATCCGTATCAGCGAAATTTTAATTCCGACTTCTTTCACTCTGCCTTCGACATGTATTGGTTTTAAATCAGTTTATACGAAATCACAGCTTTTTTATACTCTTGAATACAGCTAAATATAATAATTATAGAAGAGTAAAGGTAGGTTCAAAAATGGCGACACGCTAAAGTACACCGCGTAGGGCGGGGCTTACAAATTACACCGCGTGCACTGCCAATCTCGCCGCGCGCCCTTAATCCTTCTGGGCTCATATCAGCCAATCAGCGAACGCTACGACATGCATAATATTAGCTAATCTGCTGACGGTATCAGTCATCTTAACGTCAAAGATTGAATGCAGTAAGGTTGTTTTTTACATGGAAGTGTAGATGTTAAAAACTACTTACTTACTCCGTTGGTGCTGCGACCAAAAATGTGTCTTGGCCTCCGAAACGAGAGAAAGCCACTTGCCGCGATATTTGGCAGTATGTCGCCAATCAAAGAAAAGACGTTAATAAAGTAGGTACACCTAAATGTAGTACAAGATTTTTGGAGCCGTACTGCTGGGCAATTTAGATCGAAGTTATAGTTCCATACCTATTATTTTTCTTTGCTTGAATATGGTAAAATAATATAGAGTTACTCTTTTCTCTCGTAGCACACCTCTTCACCAAGCGGTAATAGCCAGAAACCAAAGGATATTCGACTTGCTCCTCAAACAGTCAACATTGGACACGAATCTACGCACCTTAACAGATGAACACCCTCCCCTGTACTACGCACTGGTCGACGACAGACGCGCATCTATATCATCCAGTGAGACGTTAGTCATGAACGGTTCCAATCCCTTCGATACTCCCGTGACAAACAAAAACGCCTTCACTGAAGACCCAGTGGAAGGCAAAACTGAGAATGTTGTCGAAAGAAGTTTTGCTGCTAAGCTGTTGGAGAAGGGCTGCCAAGCGAATCCGTTGTATTCGGGAGCGGGTGACAGTTTGCTGCATATTTTGGCGCAAGGATGGTTTGAGGTAAGCCACAACTTTCTGTTGAAATAAACTTAATCTATCAATTCACCCCTATGTACAAAGCGATTTGCTAATAGCTTTATCATGCGTACCCTCTGTGTTTTCCGATAATATAATCTTATCAAAAACATAAAATTCACAAAAATGTCAAGTCTCACAAAGCAATTAATAGATTTTTGCTGGGCAAGCATGCTCCTAGTCGACCGCACCATCACTTAAGATCAGGTAAGGTGGCGGTCAAAAGCAAGCCCATTAGGAATGAAATATAAAAACAAAACTTACCAAATCGCTTATTTTTGCTACGGCTTGACGGCTTCAATATTTTATCAGTTTAGACCAAATAGAAAGAGTTAAACTTTGAAACCGTAGCCAAAGCTAAACATGAAGAATCATTTTGAATATCTTTGCAAGGAATCAGCGGTATTCCTGGTGTCTCATTTGAACGGCGAGCTGAACCACAACAACGAAGCGGGCATGAGTGCGTTACACGCGGCATGTGCCAACGGCCTGGCACGACTGACTGCCGCGTTGCTGGAACACGGAGCCAGGCCTAACTTACAGACTGCGTATGGAGAACAGGAAGACACTGTTTATAGGTGAGTTTGTACCGGTCACGATACTCTGCGGTGGTACATTTTCTCGACAAAATCCCTTGAACGAATCCTGCTACATTACACGTACCTACCGCTGCCATCAAAACTTGAGTGCAAGTGATTTTAGCCTTAGTGGTGGTTAACCGGAAATATTTCTGATTACAATCATAATCCATTGGTTGCTAAGAACTACAGCACACTAAGAAGCTCATCAGTGGCCTAGAACTGGCAGGCTGGAAAGTAGTGATGGGCGATTATTACTACAATTAATCGAATCATTCGAATGTTCGGTTTATTCGAATGACAATCACATTTAATCGAATATTGGTCGATTGTTATCACGCGATTGGCGCGCGCTTGGATTCGTACGCGGAGGGGATAGCGCAACGCGTACGATATTACTAATATTAGAAAATCCGCCGCGCGCTCCACCGCAATGAACGAATGAATTGAATCGATGCGCCGTCGGGTTTCGAATCGCTTATTAATATTCGATTTTTTATCCGTAGCGCACACAGCGGACAACCTGTACCTTTGCGTCGTTTGTCAATTTTAATTAATCGTTGATTTTAATTCGAATGATAATTCATGGAGACGAAAAATCGACATTGGAATGTGCGTAATTACAACTGTCGATTCATTCGAATGTATTTTTTTTGCAACAATCGCACATCGCTACTGGAGAGTATTTTTTGTCATCTCTCAAAATCTTCAGTCATCGTTTCCATAATTTAAATTATCTAGAAAACTGTACTCTGTGCAAGAGAAGTTGATGTATTACTAATATCATTATAATTTCGTTTAATGTTTGAGTATGTCCCCAGACAAACGCCACTCCACTTGGCCGTACTGAACAACCACGAAAGTGCAGTCCTGGCCATCATAGAGCACAAGAAGCTCATAGACAAAGGCGACATGGCCGCCACCGACCGCAGTAATATCGGCCTCACTCCTAACCTTAACCTGAAGAACTCGGAAGGAGACACACCCGTCAGTCTGGCGCTCACTGAAGGTATCTATCGAAGTACCCTCTACCTCTGCTCAGCTTCAATTGCCCTAATAGTTTTACGTTGTAATAAAACAAAGTTTAACCGGATTAAATCGCGTATATTATTTAAATTTGTTTTCCTGTTTGGAACCGAGTCTTGAAAATAATCAAGTCCCAAACAGCACGCAACACTGTAAAAGATAATGATATTGTGAGTGATTACTGCGTGCATCGAAACGATTTTAATTAATAATATTGAACGGTAGATTAAAATATTTTTTTAGAAATATCTGTAAAGACGCTTGTCATCTTAATCTACCTGCGACCACGTAATGCTGCAAAGCTTTCGAAACGTCGTTAAACTTTGTTTTATTATAATGTGTACTGATCGCAAAAACCTAAGAAAATATTATAAATAATCTTTTCTTCTATTAAACGAGTATAACCGATACGATTTTGCCCGATTTGTATAACACGCCAAACAAATGACACGTCAATGACGTCGAGCACGAAATGACAAAGATAGAATTATTTTTTTCCATTATACGAGTTCAACCGATTTTACTCGATTTGTATAACACGGCAAGATATCGAACGAATATTAGCATGTAGCTCAACGATTATTGTAGTTGACTGTACAACCTTGAAAGAGCTTAAGATATTCTTTCGCAAAACAAGCGGGAAGTGGCGTGAAAATTATCCCCTGAGTATAGTTTTTTTTTTATAGTATAGAATGGCGAAACGAGCTAAAGACCCACCTGGTGTTAAGCGGTTACCTATGCCTATAACAACTGCAATACCACCTAGGCGTTGCCTAACGGCCAAAATTAATATCCAATCTATCCACGATTTGCTCTGCTAGAGATAGGAATTTGACATAAGCTCCATACAAAATATGTCAAATTCCCATCTCTAGTAGGGCAAATCGTGGATAGATTGGATATTAATTTTGGCCGTAAATGGTACCGCAAGTCGGTTCGCCAAACTGAGACATGAAGATGGAAAGTCTCAGTTTATGCACAAACATAAGGGATACTCTTATCAGAGTATTCAAATATTTAATATTTTTTCTTTACCGCTTAGAAAGTCTGTATATCTAACTGTCTAGTAATGTAAATAACGGTATTAATACCGCAAGCCTAAAATATAAATGATATCTGAAATACTTCATTCATCTTCATTTACGTGAACACATTTGCTGTTTTTATTTTTGCCCAACTTTGACCTCTATGACAAATTGTCGGGATTGTAAAACTACTTTCACGAGACACCTATAAATGTAGTGGGACTACTGAAACAAATATTCACCGTTAAAACTTTCATATTTTTATTTTAAATCGATAGTCATGGGCACTTACGACAAGACAATATACAACCTTATTCTTAGTTTATACTAAACCTCTTAAGGGGTCATTGTACTCATCATTATGAACAACTTTAACTGTGGGATCAACCCTGATATCGCGAAAAAATAGTCATGTGATCCCTACATTTTTGTTCACATAAATCGACGTAATATAGGGAACAGCAGTTTTTTATTTCGCGATTTCAGAGCTATTCTAATAGTAAAAGTTGTTCATAGTGAAGTACAATTAACCCCTTTTAGGTTTAGAATAAACTGAGAATAAGGTTGTATAAGCTCACCTTATACCACAGAACCGCCTCGCTTCAAAATAGGCATTTGAAAAATGGACTTTAAGTGGTGGTCCATACAGTAAAAATTTAAAAAAGATATTAAAATAGTGGGCATCGTACTGCCAAGTCGTCATTAATTCAATCTTTGTAAGATCAGTTTCGCAAATGTACTGTAAGTTGCATATTCTTTTGGTTCATTTTTCAGTGCTCTAGTTTCAGACGAGACTTTGTTAAGTTGCACTGCCAATTTGTTGGAAAAATAATTCAGTATAGACTGACGATTACAAAATGTTGTACAGGACACAAGAACCTAGTGGCCCCACTGATCGAAGGCGGTGCCGACCCTAACATCCGTAACGGCAAGGGGTTCACGCTATTACATCAAGCTATCGTTGAAGAAGACTCCCGGACTGCCATATACTTGCTGGACCATGGAGCTGACATGAACGCACTGTAAGTTATTTTAATATTTACTATTTTATGTAAGTTATATAAGTTATATTATATTACTTATTGTAGGTAGTAGAGTAAAGGAGAAATTAGAGGCATATTAGACGTTTTAAAGTTTCTTTAAGGTTGGAAACCCATCAGCAATCCTCTCGGTGATAAGTGTATTGCATCATCATTCGTTTGTCAGGTTGGACTTAACAGCAGAGCGCATCAAGTACAGACGAAGCCGAAGTTAAGTTGACGTTATGGAAAGCTATGTAATATATTTTGAGCTTTTTCCTTAATTATGATGTTTTATGATGTAGTCCATTGTTTAGAATAGTGAGAGTTCATTGTCTTTAAACTGTTATCTGTTGTGTTGTTTTTGAGAACAATATGCTATAAACAAGAAAATATCTGGATGTCTATCCATGTTGCGTTAGCTAGTCAACAGCGCTCAGGGAAGCGGGTGGAATAATAATAGAGAATTATATTTTATCCCTAAAACATTGGGTTTGACACACGGCTAAATCATCGGCTTAAAAAAAATCTAAAACTCTATTTTGCTTCGTCCAAAATCGAGCTCCTTTGGCGAATTTTCTCTTAACAACTCTCTCTCTGTATTTGCAACTAACTACTTCGATATTCTTGGCTATTTCTGTACCTATACCTACATCTCTAGTTTGTCAATAGGGGCTCGTCATTTTGTCCCGTACAACAGCGTTAAAACAGGGGATTGGGGGACGTTTTACCTTTTATCCCACATTCAAACAGTAATGCTAGCATTGCTGTGTTTGTGCGGAGAGTGCGGGTGATTGTAAAATCCCAATTACATGAGACTTCATCTTCATGTCTCAATTTGGTGAACGTGGAATGCATTGCCACCATTACATTGAGGCAATAGCCTAGGTGGTATTCAAGTTGTTTTAAGGGCAAAGGTCCAACTCAACATCAGTTGGGCCTTTCGTTTCGTCATCCAATACCATAAAAAAATCTCTGAAGCTGTATAAAAGCTAAAAGTCCCTATATAAATTTCTTCTGCAATTTAGGACGGAAGCAGGCGAGACTCCTCTCCAGCTAGCGATCCATTGCCGCCTGGGACTGGTGGTGGAAGCTCTGTGTGTGCGTGGCGTGGATATGAGTCGGCTGGACGCCAACGGGGTGCCGCCGCTGTGGGCCGCGCTTGACTCCGGCCAGGAGGAAGTCGCTAGCGTACGTAGATGTTCGTTTACTGACTTTTTACTGAAGACTTATAAAGATTGTCATATAACATAACATCACGCCTGTATTTCCCCGAAGAGGTAGGCAGAGGTGTATAGTACACCCACATTTCGCCAGTTATGTTATAGTCCCATGTAATAGGGGGCGAGCCTATTGCCATTAACCAGGCACAAATCCAGACTCAGGGCTGCTAGTAAGAATTCCCTAAATAAAAAACCCAATAACACTGCCCGACCGATTGTCACGTTTTTAAATTTTATGAAAACGAACCATGTCTTGTTTGAATATTTTCCGCATTAGCATAGCGGTCGAAACGTTAATGAGTCATACAATATTTAGAAATACCTAACCAAACTTAATGTTTTTTTTTTCTCACGTATTGGTACTGCTTTTGGTAATTTTTAGATCTTGGTAAGAAACGGTGCGGACGCTGATTGCTGGGGTCCAGGTCCTGATGGATGCTTACAAACGTTATTACACAAGTAAGAAGAGTTTAATTTGGTTTATTTTTGGTACCCACAATTAAAGTTTGCTATTAGAAAACTCATTTCCGAGTTAAGCTCGCCGATGTACAGTCACGATCCTTCCCGGTGATACATTTTGTCGACAAAGTCCCTTGAACGAATCCTGCTACATTACACGTACCTACGGCTGCCGTCGAACACTGAGCGCAACCGATTTTAGCCTTAGTGGTGGTTCACCGGAAAGTTTGCTGATAGTACATGAACTTTCCTAGTGTAACATCAATGTATATATGTGTGTACAATAAATCATTAAGAAAATGACTGTAAAAAGCATTATAATCTAAAACCTGCGCGTGCGTTTGTTTAACAAGTTCACGCGCAATGTCCATAATTTTATATCCTTTTTGCAAAATTAGCTTAAATAATTTATTTTTATGATTTACAATTGATTACTTGACTAAACAAGTCCTCTTTATTTTCAACCAGAGCAATAGACGAAAACAAGGAGTCCCTGGCTATGTTCCTGATCCGCTCGGGCTGCGACGTGGAGTCCCCGCGGCGGCTGGGCCCGGCCGGCGAGGGCGCCGACGTCGCGCAGGAGAAACACTCGCCGCTGCACCTGTGCTGCACCTGGGGGCTCACTGACGTCATACAGGTAACTTAACCAATCTTTTTTTTTTTTTTGATTGGAAATCCTCATGACTACCCTCCGTCTGGGGTGGGCGGAGGGGTATGTCGGATTCTTACCGACTAAAACCACACGGTGGCCATCCTCTGCACAAAATAGAAGAGCTCCGGGAACTCCAGTGGACCGCTCCGGTGCCCCTCCAGTGCTACGCCTTTGGCATGTCCCGGGGAAACAACAAGGTTTCCCCCGTGGTGGTTGCGTGCTGCTGTCCTCCTCAGGGTCTATTAAGCGACCATGCCACATAATTACAACATCACAAATCTTGTATATTTGGTTAGAATATTTTACCTATTGTATAAATTTGTATATATATATTATATTTGGCATAGATTTGCATGCTTCGTCATTAAACGACTACTTAAGTGTAATTTTTGTGATAAATGCAAACTTCTCATATAAGCGAACTTAATGTTCTTTTGAGAATAAAAGATTCTTTAAACCTAACTACAGGATCAAGGCCCGAGCAACAGCTGGGTCAAACCTAAGAAAGACACTAAACGTGATAAAGTGTCCAAACGTACGGCTCATGCGTCAACCACGTGAAGGCTCGCAGATATGCCCGGACCATAGGGCAATAAATCCTATAGAAACGAATAAACTATGGGCTGTGTTCTATTTATTCGCACGGATAAATATCAGGCCACGAGCGTGCTTGCCAATAGGAGCGACCCAATGCCACACCCTATAGAAGCGCATTATGTCTAGTCGAAAATTGGCGGAATTGATTTCAAACGAAGCAAATGTGATTACGACTCTTGGGTTTAATGCCCAATGGGCCGGACCAACCGCGACGCACCAAGCGAGACCGAGTGAATGTGACCATTATTCGGCCAATCTTGACGTGTATCCATGTTTCTGAATACAATAATTGACAATATATGAGAATATTCCTCTATCTTATTGAGAAGCAGGCTTTAAAAGCACAAAACGTTGTGTTTGAGAGAAGCACTTCCTGGGATCAAATCCAAAACCTCAAAACCGTTATAACATAACATAACATCACGCCTGTATTTCCCCGAAGGGGTAGGCAGAGGTGTATAGTACACCCACATTTCGCCAGTTATGTTATAGTCCCATGTAATAGGGGGCGAGCCTATTGCCACTGACCGGGCACAAATCCAGACTCCGGGCTGCTACTGAAAACCGTTATGAGATCAAATATTTGATCACTTATTTTGTTTTCAGACCTTACTAGAACACGGCGCAAACATAAATTCAAAAGACTCAGAAGGCAAGACACCGCTCCACATAGCGATAGAAAATCAACATGCAGGCATTATCTCACTTCTGTTGTCTCAACCGGGCATCGAACTATCAGCAAGAGATAACCGGGGAGTTTCACCTTTTGCAGCTGCTCTTACTGCAAGGAACAATAAGGCAGCTCAAGCTATATTGGAGAAGAATCCTTCAGCTGCTGAACAGGTCAGTCTATCCATTTTACCACCTGGAGAGTTAGGACCTAGAAATCGATAATCATCCACTAAAGTGAGGAATAGCCTGATAAGATATGGAGTGAAAGAAGATCTAATGATAAAGATAGGAGATTGACGAAATAAGTATACGAAGTGAGTGGATGAATGAGTTTGATGGGGACGAGCTCGGCCAGTACTGCAACTAAATCGCGGACGTTCTAAAAATGCCAGTTTAAGAGCATTATAAACCGATGATCATTTAATAAGGAGGATAATGAACGTAGATGAAGCGAAAGAGGCGTGTCAGATCGTAGCGGGTGGAAATCATACTCCAATGGGAAACAGGCGTGATAATATGTATGTATGTCGGTTCTTTAGGATTGTATTGGACTACTAAGAAAAGTAACATCAAATTCAGAAGTCTACTGAAAATAAGAAAGCTTTTGATACCCTGACGCTTTTGCGTTGCCGCGTTGGCTTAATAAGTTCTTAGGACTAAATAGTAATACTTTGGTATGCTTTTGGTTTGTTAAGCCAAAGTTGCGCTTCTTTCATGCTAAAACAATTAGGCTCAGATTGCTTAGAATGATAGTGACTTATGCGCGCCGGCCACGGGGACAGTTTTTTTTTAATGAGTTATAGATCTACTCTTGACCGCAATCTAGACAGCTTTGTCAAGATGTGGTCGACGATGGAGCGAGCACATCTATTAGGTGCGGATTCACTCCAGCTTTAAAGGCGTTAGGGTTGTAAGTGCCCGGAAATACAGATGAAGCCGGCAGTGAATTCCACAACTTGACTGTGCGCATTATGTAAGAGTTCTCAAAGCGCTTGGTCCTGATTGTAGGGATTTCTACCAAATGTGGATGATATCCTGCAGTGCGTCGTGTAGTCCGATGAAAGAAAGGAGATGGCGGAATAAGCTCATGGAGCTCTCGCGCACACTCTCCAAAGTACAGCCTGTAGAACACCAAACTGTATTTAAATGTATTCGTACACGAGGCACTGACTCACTGGACTCACTCGCGAACTGGCCCCGTATCCGAAGCGCATTAGTGACTTGCCAATTTTCAAAAACTGTTTCTAAATTTGCATCGACCATACAGCCCATAGACGCCTCATAACAGGCGACCGATGTCTGTCTGTCTATCTGTCTAGTAGGTCTGAAGTAGGTCGCCACTACTCGCCACTTTAAAACTTCAAATGAGTTTCGACCACTTTTGTGAGCCGTTAATACTTCCGCGTTAGTGATCAGCCAATAGCTGCCTTGGTAGACTTGGTAGGACTAATCGGACTGCAGTATCCCGCTTCCTCCTACCTCGGCTAGTTGACAGAATTTTATGTACGCATTATTTTCAACAGTACCTGGTGAAATATCGTAATATATCGCATATTATGATATTTCACCAAGTACTCTCTTTCCGTGACAGCTAGGTCACGTGATTGCCCTATAACTACGTCATTGGCTGTAGAGCCAATAGCGGGATTTTAGCTTGACACTTGTCAGTTTGATGTGCTACCACTATGTGTAAATAAATTACCCGAGCAAAATGCATTTTTTCACTTGCTTCTATAAAGAAGCACTTTTGAACTAATTTTATAAAGTTTTCTTTAATAACGACTAATTAGATGAATAACACGATATAACAAATAGGCGAGTTAGGAATTTATTTTGTATTGAAGAAGAAAAGATATGCTGGAAGAAATTTCTTATAGAAATAAGCAGTGCCTTTGTACTATTCATTTCTATGTATTTTATTATTATTTCTCTGTGTGTGCATAAATTTCATAAATAAAAAAAATAAGAAAAATCTCCTTAATTGTACTGAAGATGTCAATCAATGGCAACACTGATCGTGACGTAGCTTCGGGGCATCGCGGGAAGAGAATACCTGGTGAAACATATTATTATACCATGGTTATTATTATGTGCAGGTTGACAAAAAAGGCCGCAACTTCCTTCACGTTGCGATTCAAACATGCGACGTTGAGAGCGTTATGTTCTTACTGTCCGTTGAAGTGGACGTGAATTCACGTGTCCAAGATGCTTCATTAGCGCCGCCCTTGCATTTAGCGGCCGCTGCAGGACATGAGGTGTTGCTGAGAAGTCTTCTGTTAGCCGGAGCCAGGCCCAACGACCGCGATGCTCACAAGTATGTACCTTATCACCTAAAATATAAGGTTGTAAATCGTGTTGTTCGCCACCTATTACAGCTTTATGATATTCACGCGTGCTCCGGCTTTCCGATCATATCTAGAAATCTAGTTCTAGTATTGTTCACTACTTATTATTTCTGCATGATATTTACAAATTAATCAAGACCGTACTGCACTGCAAAATAAGGCCGGTTGTCGACTTTATTTGAAAAAAAGTAATAATGCTTTTTGTTTAGTGACCTTACTTCAATAATAACCTGCGAGGGTTCTTTCCAGAACCCTCTTCCTATGCACACTCATAATGCACAGGGTGGATCAGATACCCCACTTTGTCCAACCGTGGATACGTCCATGCTCCCCAGCGCAGGGGCCGAGCTCGCAACGACGCTTTAAAAGCTTGCCTTCAAAAAATTACTTCATTTATGGCAAAAACCGACTTTCCTTTGATAGAACCAGGGACATATTAATTTGTCTTGTCTCTCCAGACGAACAGCTCTCCACGTTGCTGCTGGCGCAGGACATGAAGCCATCGTATCTGCTCTAGTGTCGGGGGGAGCGGAATACAGCGCAGTCGATGCGGCAGGGGATAATGCATTACACGTCGCCGCTAGGGAGGGACACGCAGCCGCCGCGCGGGCGCTGCTCGCAGATACCGATATAGATGCGGCCGCTACTAATCTCAAAGGTACAGTAGTACACATTTTATATGGCCCACCGTTATACCTAGATGAAACAAATTAAATACGCGGGATATTGTTCAACCAACCAGAAAACATCATCGCTCCGCGCCGAAAATCTCAGCCCCTGCCGCTTGTGTACGGAAGTGTGTGAGCGAAATAGAAAAAAAGCTTGTAAAAAGACGTCACGGCAATCAATTTTAACACCTTATAGGCACTGCATAAGGTTGATTATATTTTTTAATGCTTCGGGTGTTTTCGTCGTACGTCTTTTCGTGTCTGCGCGAACCAAGATTGACGACGCGCCTTATTTTTTGTGTCGTACTGTTCCGACATCCTCCGAGCCTTTTCCTAATTATATTTGGGTTGTATTGAACTATATTAACGGGACTTGTCGCGCACAACAAAATCAAAACATAACAAACATTTTGACTAACCTCGACGTTTTGGCGAAGTTGCATTGGCCGTGGTCACGAATGTTTTGATTTTATTGTGCGCGACAAGTCCCGTAAATATAGTTCAACATGAGTGAAATTCGCGAAAGCTTAAAAACTTCTATATTTGGGTTGGCTTCCAGTCTAACCAGATGCGGCTGAAATTCAGTATTTTACACGCAGCAACTGCCAAGCGACGCCCGCTAACTGGGTTGTAGCTAATACTGACATTTGGAGGTTAGACCAGCTGACAGACTTTCAGGCTTTTGACTACCCGTGACGACTGCCACAGATATTCGTATGGCAACCGGTACTGACAGCTTTAACTAGCTCTCCGAGGCACGGAGGGGTTTCGTTGTGTAACGAAACTTTGGCTTTGTTGTTCAACAAATACTGCCGAATCGAATGTGTGCCCGAATATGTGTATAGCACTCCTAAGTCCTAAAACTACTCTATTTGGGCACCCGTCTCGGTCGTCTGGGAAATAAGATAAATATCTTATTACGAATTTGACCGTTGCAGGTCACAGAGGGTCTACTCGCGACCGGCGAACGAGAAACTAGCAATGAACACAATAAGGATAGGCACATTTTAAAAACGGGTTTCGGCAGGGGACGCCCGACAGAAGCGAAGCTTCTAAGTAAGCGCGGATAGAACGTGCGTGCGCACAACTGCGTGTCTTCGAGACAATTGTGTAGCCAGTAGTGTATGGTGGGGGAAATTAACGGTGACATTTTTGTCTCCGTTCAAAAGGATTTAATTCAGAAAGGCGGTGTGATGATATTTAATTGATCGTCCGGCGCACCTTGAGCAGTCAGACTCGCTACCAACCTGCTGACTGGCTAATCTTTTCCCACGGCATGAGCTATTATTGTGTGTAGCTCATGTCGACACGATAGAAGACGAATTAAAAAGGCACAACGAACAAAAACACTGTTAAAAGCCGTTTGCGATTGACTGGAGAACAGAGAGCCAAACGTCAAAACACGATCATTACATCATGGTAACGATGGTTGCCATGATCGGAGTAGCAAATTGTACGATGAATATTACGATTAAACGAATAATTGCGAGTAGATCCCAGCTTCGCAAGTATCAGGGTAGAAAGATGCGGATGAGTTTGTCGTTTGGTGAATCTGCGTGTGCGCATTACATACTGACTTACTAATAACTTTTTCCTCGCTTTGTTACTTTTTCACTATATCTATTTCTTGTTCATGTATATCCTTTCTTTTGTGTCTCAGTTGTGTCAAATAGATATTTTTCTTTCTTTTATACTCTTATTATATTATTTTAATAGATCATTTATGTTATCAGGTAGAAATCCGCTACACGAGTTGTGCTGGTGTAAGAAAGACAACGCGGCGACGATCTGCGAAATATTCTTAGAGTTTATGCCAGACTACCCGATCAACAGGACTGACCTACAGGTAGTACGTTAATCGGCATTTATATTTCATTAATAAAAATGTTTTATTTATCTCCACAAATTTCATTTTTTATGTTATAAGTAAATACAGTTGACAATACTACATACTGCAGTTGACATTGCAACCTATATTGTAACATAAACCTGAAAACGTTTTGTAAATTGATTAGAAGTGTATCTTATGGAACGATTTGGACGTGCGTCAGGCTGGCCCGGCCAAAAAAAATAGAAGCTGTTGAAGGGGGCCGGCCCCCTTCAAATGCTTCTATTTTTTTTATTAGAGCGGTATATTGAAAATGTAGTAAGTACAAATGCTTCTGAAGAGGAGTACATTCGGATAATACATATCTCGCGACCTAAAGCCACGGGGCCGGGCCAGCCTGACGCACGTCGATTTGGTACTGTTTAGTTAATTACAATCACATGAGACTTTCCATCTTCATGTCTCAGTTTGGCGAACCGAATTAAGTTCCATTTAAGCAACAGCATAGGTGTTATTGAATTTGTTATGGGCAAAGGTAACCGCATAACATCAGGTGGGCTATAGCTCGTTCCGCTATCCTATACTATAAATAAAAAAATTAAATTAAATCAAGGTTAAAGCCATAGGTTACCCGCTTGCTCGTTTGCCCCCCCCTAATAAAAAAATGAACCATTTTTATTTTATAATTTTTTACGCATTTACGCATGCAAAGCGCTGACGTCACCCAAAGACGTAAGTAAAAGTTATTTGACACCACGAACAGACTTAACGGTAGATAACGGCTAATGCCCTGGTGTACTAAACCAGGAGTCACAGTTTAGAATCCTGTTCGTGAGCGAACTTTTGTTTCCACAATTTATATCTTTAAAGTATTTTTTTTTCAATTAAACCACTTAAAGGAACTTTTGAATTCCTGAGAAGCTACTGCCGCATTCCAAAATGCAGTTTCCTCTGGAGAAAAACGAGCAAGAAACTCCATTATATCAATTGGCGATCCTGTACTATGGCAGGCCGCATACCAGAGCAGAATACAACAAGTGAAGCAATACATTCCATACAGCAAATATTTTATGAACAATACATTCACAGAACATCTACTGCTCTGGTGTGCGGTCTGCCTTATATATGAGATCTCATTGCGGATCATTTAATATTTATGTAGGTATATGCTTTTCTTTCCATACATTATCTTGCCACCGAAAAAATAATTTGATGATGACACAACACAACTAGGCAAAATAATTTCTTAGGTTTTCACGGTTTTCAGGTGTTCCGTGTGGTGCCGGGCGTAAAGAAATGCACCACCCTATATCTTCTCATGGGTGTCGTAAAAGGCGACTAAGGGATTCACCAGAGTATGGGCTGCAGCGTACTCTGAGTATTTAACCAACCAACTGCGATCGCCAACCCGCCTGCCAAGCGTGGCGATTATGGCATATCCCCCCTTTTTGGGGAGGCCTATGTCCAGCAGTGGACGTCTTTTGGCTGAAATGATGATGATGAATGATGAGGTTTTCACGATCACTACACATTGTAATAAAACAAGTTTAACCGGATTACATCGCGTATATTATTTAAATTGGATTTCCTGACGTTTCGAAAGCTTTGCGGCGTTCGTGGTCGCAGGAAGACAACAGCAGGCAGGTTTTATTACAACTAGGCAACTTTTTTGCACAGGGCAACACTCCTCTTCTCTTGGCGTACATGAACGGGCAGGGCGCGATGTGCCGGGTGCTCGTGCGGGCCGGCGCGTGCCTCGCGCAGGAGAACAGGGACGGAATATCTATATTTAACTATCAAGTAAGTCATAACGGCGTCTGTGGTCTAGTGGTTCGAGGGTCGGACTGCTGATCACGAGGTCGTGGGACTTTTGGGTTCGATTCCCACAGGACATGAATATTTATATGATGAACATATGTGTTTGTGTTGGTCTGGGTGTTTCGTATGTATTATAAGTATGTTTTTACTAAAAAAAAGTATATAAGTATCTTAGAAGAATAAAAAAGGCGGACGGAATCTCGCTAAACAAAAAGTGAAGCACCCTTAGTAAGACGGCAGGCTTAAAAGTACGGGCTGACACGCACACATTACATTGATCGCAGCCCGTCACGACTGTCCAATCCAAAAACACTGGGTGGACAGAGTGATATGTAAGATAAAGTGATAACCTACCTTTACTCACTTCTTCACTTCACTCACTGTAAACCTTACTAACATAGTTTTAAGTTAATGTTGTTTGTTACTAACCTTCCTGTGTTGTGTTGTCATATGGATGTCATGTCCGAAATAAATGATTATTTATTTGTTATTACGCAACAAATCTCGTGTGACGGTAGTCATTGTCGTAGTGTCACAAATAAAATAACAATATAAATCTATGGCGTGTTAAAATTATGTCGAAATTATAGTGGGTTTAGGAAAAAACTATGTGTTTCAATCTTTTCTTAGCGAGATTCCGTCCGCCATTTTTTATTCGTCCGAGATAAGTATTATATCCATTGTCTAGTAGGTACACAAAGTGCAAGCTGTGCTTAGTTTGGGACTAGATGGTGCTGTGGAAATGTCCCAAATATTTATAAATTTATTTAAAAAAAGATCTAGACATATAGTAGCCGGCATGAGTCGTGAGCACAGATGGACAGTAGTGGGGGCAAGTTCGCGCATGTACACTTTCGACCAAAATTATTTAGTATCTTTGTTCACTAAATTTCACCGTTAGCGTTTTATAAGGATTATGGGTAGTAGTTATAGAAAATACAAACTTACTCGAATTTCACCCATATTATGATTTTGGGACTTTTTTTGACGCACAGATAAATAAACAGAAAACATTTTGACTTTTAATTTATTGTTTACTATTTAGTTATCGATGGACAGGTTTTTTAACTCGCATTCGTATTCTCAGCAAGTCCTTTCATTTGATACCCATATAGTACAAAATTTCAGCTCAATAGGTTGAAGATATCTGCTTCAAAATTGAGTTGCAAGATTCCACTCTAACAAATATATTTACATACGTACATACATTGCAAGTTAAATACAATCTTGTAATAAATAAATGAAGATGAAGAAGAAAAAAAAACCAATTTTTAATTCAAAACATTAAACACTCAAAAATCAAAATATAAATTAATTACAACAAAAGAAAAATAAACTGTTTTAAATTCGAAAATGTGAGTCAATAAAGTTGAACCGAAAGTATACGGTAGCCGAATGACACCTAATTGTCCAATAGACGACGAGCATCGACTGTCGACCAATCGCGTAAATGCAATGTTCGGCGTTGGC
Source organism: Asteroscopus sphinx (assembly GCA_949699075.1). Lineage (NCBI taxonomy): Eukaryota > Metazoa > Arthropoda > Insecta > Lepidoptera > Noctuidae > Asteroscopus > Asteroscopus sphinx. The sequence goes on from OX453021.1 coordinate 14,874,016, forward strand.
ACCCCGCGCTCCTGTCATTCCACCAAACAGATCTATAAATGAACTTCTGCGCAGGTGAAGTTTGTGCTCACGACTCATGCCGGTATCTGTACCCTATTGTTGACTTTTATAATTTTATAAATATCATAATAATTTATTAGGTTTTCGCGATCAGTACACATTATAATAAAACAAAGTTTAACCGGATTAAATCGCGTATAATATTTAAATTGTGTATTACTATTGTCTTTGTTTTCGTTTGGTGTAATGTACAATAAAGAATACAATAAATAGATAAATAAATTGGTTTTCCTGACGTTTCGAAAGCTTTGCAGCATTTCGTGGTCGCAGGTAGACTAAGATGACAAGCTTCTTTACAGATATTTTATTTATAAATATCACTTAATGTATGGCTCTGGTCCATTAATAAAATGATGCTGTCTCTCGTGCAGGTTGCAACGAAGCAATTATTGCACAGACTCCTGGACGTGTTGCCGGCGGAGGCGCCGTGGGCGGAGAGCGACCTGTGCCAGGAGTGCGGCACCAAGTTCACGCTCACCATGAGGAAACACCATTGGTATGAGACCTTACTCTTTTTAACCGACTTCAGAAAATGGAGGAGATTCTCAATACGATTGTATTTTTTTACAATTACAGGAAGAAATATTAACTAGTGCGCAAATTTCTTTTGGTGGTTCAGTATGAGTAATAGAACACATTTCCATTAATTGTTCAATACTTTTTTTTTTTTTATCCGACTTAAAATCAGCAAAATATGGGCATAATCTGTTCGTAATGACATCAATAACAGCGCGCGACGGCTGGCTCATGCGGCTGCGGGTTTGCATCGGGGGTAAAACCCCCTCCCGGACGGCCTTAAGTATTGAACAATTAATGGAAATGTGTTCTATTACTCATACTGAACCACCAAAAAAAAATTGCGCACTAGCTAAATTTTTTTCCTGTATGTATTTGTTACCTCAAAACTACTCCGTCATTTATAAACCGATTTGGAAAATTCTTGTTTTTGTTTGAAAGGATATATAAACTTCCAGATTGGTCCCATTTTCATCAAAATTATTGTTACTCATTGAAGTTATATTTATACTTAAGACTGGCTCAAGATCAGTAAATTAAGTAAGACGTAAGCTGAATACTTAGATTAAATATAATTTGTAGATTTTTCGTATCTTCCTGCACAAATGAATTTATTACCTAAATCAGTTGTATGAAAAAACAATTTGAGATTAATAGAAAAGCATTTCGATGATCGTGAAAACCCCAATAGCATTATCACCTAAAGTTGGTGGAAAACTGTAATTTTTCTATGAGCCTGTTTTTGAAGTGAAACTTCTATATAGAGGGGGGTATTAGGATTTTTCTGTCACGAAAAAGCGTTACGGCCACGTAAATAAAGTCAAAAAGACCAAAAGGGGCTCTAGTAGGATTCGAACCTGTGACTCTCATTGCTTAAGAGGCTGACAACACCCAAAAAATCAGACCTCTGCGGTCACTGTCGTTTCGTACAGAACTGAAAGAGAGGCAACGAGCCGAGGGACGTCGGATACGCCGCTCAACTTGAATGAAAATTAACAAAAAAATTTTTTATAAAAAACTAAAAGCTTATTTGAAAAACGGAAACAACAAATGTTTAGATTTTTGTCTTTCTCAATTGTTTTCTTAATTTTATTTATAATATTTAGTAAATAATAGAGACTGTTTGCTTTAAAGCATTTTTTAAGAGGTTAGTTTACACTTCTTTTCTATCGAGAAAACTTCAAGAAAACGTGTTTTGGGCACAATACAGTTTCAGAAAATACGATCAAGATTAACATATATTTTTTTCACTGCCACAAACTGAATAGATACAGCTACAAATGTTTTTAAAAGAAGCCTATTTGGGGCATTTGGCTGTTGTCAGCGTCTTAAGTCTAACACTGTCACCGACATGCTATCGTGACCGATAATTTAGATGTCGAATTTAACTTACACTTACGTGTTTTGGTGACATCAGGAAATGTGTGCTGGGACACATAGTAGAAGTGAAACTTTAACGGACAAGTGGAAAAACGAATCGCAATGGACAAGTGGAAAAACTAATGGCAACAAAATTTTAACTTGAAGTTTTACGGGCGGATTGTTAATGTAGGTACTTATCCAATTTGAAATCTTGCCCGTAAAACTTAAATTTAAAATTTCGTTGCGATTTGTTTTGCCACTTGTCCGTTGCCATTCGTTTTTCCACTTGTCCGTTGAAGTTTTACTTCTACTATGTGTCCCAGCACACATTTCGTTTTTTTTTTCTCACAAGTCAAAGGCCTAGGCCTCCCTTCCTTTCATCCACTTTTCACGGTCTATCGCAATTTGTTGCCAATCCTTTAAGTAGGAGTCCAGCTCATCTCCTAGACCTACCACGTTTTAGTTTTTGGCTGTTTAGGATCCACTCTGTTGTGAGTTTGCGATGCTGGCTTGCTCCTTATTATTATTAACATACAGCTAAAGTCCATTTTTAGGGTTCCGTACCCAAAGGGTGCCGAACGGGACCCTATTACTCTCGCTACGCTGTCCGTCCGTCCGCCTGTCTGTCACAAGGATGTATCTTTTGAACGGTAATAGGTAGTCGGTTGAAATTTTCTCAGAATATGTGTTGCTATGACCCCTATCACGACAAATACTAAAACTAAAAGGGGTCCCCATACAAGATACCTCGAAAAAAATGATTTTTTTTCAACATGTTTGTTCCTACTCTATCTTCAAAACGGTAATACATACCAGCGTCAAACTCATCTCATTATAGTGCATACTATGTAGTTTAGCACAAAATACTAAAAAATAAGGCAAACATGGACATATGTGGTGGTACCTGCGTAAGAAAGAGATCCAAAAATTCATATTTCGCGCACGGTGCGTTGATGTCTTTTGATGAACTTTCGTAAATTAAATCCGTTTCTATGGTGTATCAAGTCGATGGGTGGTAGGGATCCTTACTGCGTGAGAGGTTTTTATTTTACACTTGTCTTATTTAGTAAACAATCTTGGCAGTTGGCATGTCTTTTTATTAAAATTCGTCATTATTATTATTAATTATTAATAGACATTAACAATTATTAGCAATGGAACGCAGTATCCTAGGAGTTAGACGTACTGATGGTGTAAGAAACTCTATACTGCATTCCAAAACACAAGTTGTTGATGTAGGCCAAACAGCTGCCAAGCATAAGTGGAACTGGGCCGGTCACATCTGCCGCATGCCGGAGGAGCTATGGGCTAAAACAACCACACAGTGGGTTCCAGACAGCAGCAAACGACAACGCGGCAGGCCCAGAAGGAGATGGCGGGACGAACTTGACTCCTATCTGAAGGATTGGCTCCAGAAGGCAAAAGACAGGGACAAGTGGAAAAAGGGAAGGGAGGCCTTTGCCCTGCAGTGGGGCACTACAGGCTGATAGTAATAATTCACAATTATACATTCTAAATATATTTTTTTTCCTAATTACGTGTGCCGAACTGTGTTATTTAAATAATCAACATTAAAAAGATACCTACCGAGATTGTTTACTAAATAATAGTGTCCTCCCGGCCGAATTTCGGTCACGGCGGCCAATCTAACGGAGACTAGCCATCTGCGCGGGACATATTATAGTGCGCAAACACAGGTGCACTCTCTATTCCCTCACTCTCATAATCTGATGGGACGGCAATTCGACACAACCAGAGAGAGATCAGGCGCAGGACCTACGGCTTTACGTACTCTCCGAGGCACGAAGGGGTCTCGATGTGTAACGAAACGGTCACCCATCCACAGACTGACCGCGGCTAGTGCAGCTTAACCTTGCAGATCGTACAATCCACACGGTCGCTACTAAGCCACGAGCCCTTAAAAATCCCCCCTACTAAATAAGACAAGTAGAGAAAACGGGCTGTATGTTATGTTATAGTTCCACTAGTAGTAGTAGTTCTAGTATGTTGTAGCATGGTATAATAACACCAGGTAGTCTCTTCCCGTGACAGCTAGGTCACGTGATTGCCTCCGTACTACGTCATCGGCCGTGGAGCCAATAGCGGGCGGTTAGCGTCACACTTGTCAGTTTGATGTGCTGCCACTTTGTGAAAATAAATTACCCGAGCAAAATGATTTTTTTCATTTACTTGCTTATATAAAGAATCACTTTTGAACTAGTAATTTTATACAGTTACCTTTAATAACTAATTAGATGAATAACAAGAGATAACAAATAGTTAGGCTAGTTAGGAATTTATTTAATATTCATTATGAACAAAAATCTCCTTAAGTATATTGAACATATCAATCAACGGCAACACTGATCGTGACGTAGCTCAGAGGCATCGCGCTGTCATTGCGGGAAGAGAATACCTGGTGAAACATCTTATTATACCATGTGTTGTAGTTAGTATGTTGTAGTTGTTGTATTTGTTCCAGTCGTCACTGCGGCCGTATGTTGTGCAACAAATGCTCCAGTCAAGACGTGCCGATCCTCAAGTTCGGTATGAACAAGCCGCAGAGAGTGTGCGAGATATGTTTCAACGTGTTGCAAGTCGGCGCGAGTTAGTGACACAAGTCACACCATGTCGAATTCGCTACAATCGAAGTATGCCACTCGAACGAGGGCTGTTCCTTACCCGAAGATTTGGAAAACTGTTTGTGCACTGATTCAATACGAATTTCTTTGCACTGTATGTACCTAGTGTGCAAACCCTATTTATTACCAGAAATTTATTTGTATGCGTGATCATTGGCTACATTATGGCACGTGGTCATATTTTTATTTTTAACCGACTTCAAAAAAAGGAGGAGGTTATGTATTCGGCGGGTTTTTTATTTTTTTTATAGTATAGGATGGCGAAACGAGCTAAAGGCCTACCTGATGTTAAGCGGTTACCTTCGCCCATAACAACTGCAATACCACCTAGGCTGTTGCCTAAATGGTACTGCAAGTCGGTTCGCCAAACTGAGAGATGAAGATGGAAAGTCTTATGTGATTGTAATTTCACCGGCACCCGTACCCTTCAGACCGAAACACAGCTATGCAAGCATCACTATTTGGCGGAGAAGTAGGTACGGTGGTAGTACTTCCCCGGACGAGCTCTTTCACAAAGGAGCTCTACTACTACTAAATTAGCCAATGAACACGCATGCAGTCGAGTTGGGTGTTACAAGAGTGTCAGGCTCTTTTACATAAGTTAACCCACCTTTTAAAACGTGGTTGTATGCGATTCTCAAGTTCAGTTAGTCACCCGCCCGACTAAACTGAAATTTTGTAGTTTTGTATTGCCTAAAAAAAAATGTATCACATCCCAATGACTAAAACAAGCAATGAATATTAATTTTGCTAATGAGGCTAGATCGTAACTACCCGCATATTTTATTTCCTGTAATTTGAAAATCTTAGTATGTATACGTAATGCGTGTGCGCATTTTAATGTTAAGTTTACACGAGCTTAGTAACTAATGCTTAGTACTTGTCACTGTCACTTGCACTAATATCTTGCGTGTAAACATGCCGAATGTGTGCTTAGTATTAGTCAAAAAGCCAGTGCAAGTGAATAAAATGATCCTATTTGCATAGTGACAAGTAGAAGCGATTAGTACTAATGACAAGTACAAAGCTCGTGTAAACAGCATTACTCGTTAAATGACATTTAACTTAGTTACAGAATTAAGTGATTCTTTGTCTGTTAGATGGTAATGTTATTCTACTACAACGTTGATATGAGATAGTGGCGTTGACTCTCTTCGTTCACAAACTAAACTTATTTTAAACTATCGCTCTCTTTTACTAATAGTTGATACTAGTAAGGGATGGCAACAATTTTAGTGCTGTCGAATTAGTTTACGTGTTCGTATTTTTAGTTGGCACGTTTTGAGATCACGACTTAACTTAGAAGTTTTTAAACTTTTCGCGAATTTCACTCATATTGAACTAAGTTAAGTTGAGGTTAGTCAAAATGTTTGTTATATTTTGATTTAATTGTGCGCGACAAGTCCCGTAAACTTAGTTCAATACGACTTAACTTGTATGGAAATTTTCATTCCCACTAATTTGACAGCACTAAAATTATTGCCATCCCTTTCTGATTGACTTGATGTCTGTGGTCTAGTGGTTCGAGGGTCGGACTACTGATCACGAGTTTGACAATGACAATATTTGTGTGATAAACATAAGTGTTTGTGTTGGTCTGGGTGGTTCTTATGTATTATAAGTATGTATTTACAAAAATAAGTAAATATGTATTATATCCATTGTCTAGTACCCATAGCACAAGCTCAGCTTAGTTTGGAACTAGACGTGCTGTGTAAAAATTTCCCAAAAAAAAATATTTATTTTATTTCTTGTATCTACTATTAGTAAAAGAGAGCCATAGTTTAAAATAAGTTTGTGAACAAGCGAACCAACGCCACTATGTGATTTAGTTAAGCTTCTAAGGTCACAGTCGTCTAGATGCGAAGTATGAAGTATACTATGTAATACCTAGAATGTAATCTTTAAAAGCCAAGAGCGCGTCCATTAGATATTATATTTAATATAAATTTGCTTGAAAATAGTGCCTCCACTTTTTTACGACACTTGATATTATTTGGCTTTCTTTCACTAAATTATGCCAAAGTTTTCTTCATGCTTTTGTTTCCGACGTTTCAAGCTTTAATATAGATTAGTTTATATTTGTATTGTTAGATATTATTGTTCAAATTTTATAACATTTATGATATTCACACATGAAGATATCTCACAGATACATTTTTATGTTTTTAATTAGGATAGATTTTTATTATTTTATTTACCAACTTTTGCTGAAATATAACACCCCAAGAATGTGTTGTGTACACATTGGTGAACGCTTGCCAAACAGACTACGATCTTTTAAGCCTAATTCAAATACATAAGGATACATTAGACATTATTTGAACTGCAATAATAAAGACTTCCCCCGAGTGCTTCAGATCTTTGGAGATGTTGAATACATGTCGCTGCCCAATGTGTGCGCATCGAAACACGTATTTTTCTGCTTGTTATTCCATTTTCCTGTATAAAATTAATTATTGCATTTTGTATCCTTAAAGTCAATTTTCTTTACATATGTTGTAGGAATTTTATAGAAATTGAAATGTATTCTTTTAATGCTTAGGGTTAAGACAACTATTACACAATGTTTACAATTTGTAAAAGTAACATTTGATAATAATTAGTTGGCATTTCTTTTGACATTCCGATTATTGTGCACGGCACGGGTTTATGGAAATACCAGTTACTATACTTAAGTATAATATGTCTATGGGAAATACACTCTGTATAAATTTATTACATCCACTTTTAGTTGAGTGCCATTTTACTTGTGATTTTCAAGAGCTTAATTTTATTTTTATTTCCTTTATTTAATTGCTTGAACATATTCATTATATTTTTAAATATTTTTACAAAACAAAAAAAACAAAAAACATTTAAAAATATAAAAAATAGTGGCCCACCGGTATCGGGTACAGGGACCAAGCTACCGGCGGTCAGGGCTCCAGAGAAAGGAACCTCCTAACAATACGCGCCGTATCTAGGAGAACCGCTTTCTGCATCAGGCCTTTGACCCAGCCGCCTAACGAGAGCCTCATGAGATGGTGGTCGAGGCTCTTTGCTAAAAGGCCATTGGCCGTAACAACTATCGGCACAATGGTTGCTGAGTCCACCTCCCACATGTCGACAACCTCGTGTGCTAGATCAAGATATTTAATTTGCTTGTCTTTTTCAGCTTTCACAAGGTTCCCGTCATGTGGGACACAGATATCAACAATCATTGCGCGGCGCTCAGATCGATCTATCACCACTATATCAGGCTTATTGTGAACAATAGTCCTGTCAGTGATGATAGATCTGTCCCAGTACAATGTGACATGGCCATTTTCAAGAACTGGGTCGGGCACATACTTGTAGTACGGTACTTCTGATTCCACAAGATTGTATCTCAAAGCAAGTTGCTGGTGAATAATTCTGGCTACTAGGTTGTGCCTGTGCAAATACTCGCCGTTAGCTAGACGCGAACATCCGGATATAATGTGTCGGATAGATTCTCCCGGACGGTGACATGCCCGACAGATGTCAATCGTGCCATCCTTCACAATATACTTTCGGTAATTGTTCGTCATCATAACTTCGTCCATAATTGCACATACAAAACCTTCGGTTTCTCCGAAGAGATCACCGAACTGTAGCCAGGCCACGGACGCTAAGCCATCCACATCGGGTCCATGAAGAGCCTGATAGAAGCGTCCCGTGTAGCTCCTTGCTTTGCCATACCTCCTCGCGATCTTTGGTACTAAGTACTGCAGGTTTGCGCCAGTTCTCTTTAGCCAAAGAGAGCGGGGTGAGTCCCTTGTCCACTGCAACAACATCTCGATGCATGCATACCCACGTCCAAGTGAAGGAAATATTATTTTTATTTTATTATTACGAAAAATATTATTTCTTTTTCAAAATTTTATATTTGCTATAATAAAAATATTATATGCATTATGCTTTTTATTGTTGATTTATAGTTTACGTCTAGATTTTAAGGTTTATATTGCTTTTGCTAAATAAAAGACAAATTATAATGGTGATTATTTATTTACAAATAAACGATTAAATTCAACTGTCAATCTTCACACTCGGACATAAATAATTAGCTAAAACTACATCTACCCTTTGCACCAGCATATTCTATAAATACAATTATTACATAACATAAGATTGGGTGTTTTGTATTGCAATTAGGGTAGAAATTATAATTAAGTTACTTTAGCCTTTTGAAAAGGTCTTTAGTGACACAGTGGTCAAGGACATGCAGGTAGTCAACGAGTTCCTCCTCACAGGTCTCAGCAGTTTGGGAGCGAGAGTTGACACGGTCATTGCATTCTTGGTACTTTGACCAGTGGGCCTGGGCATTAGGTTTCTGTGCACATGACTCCTGAAAATAGAAGTGCTATATTAGTACTTACATTTATGAACTACTACAACAAAATACATTTTAACTACACTATAGTTAAACAATATCAAGTAAATGATACCTATTATGAGAAAAAGTACTTGTTTAATATATTTGTGTCACAATTATAATGGCTATAATGGCCTCTATCTAGAAGACTAAAATGAAATGAAAATATCACAATCAACTTTAGTGAAATCGAATTGACACAAAAATAAAACCTTTTTATTTCTTGCAAGCTTTTTCAGAGTATTAATATTATTTTATCTAAAAGAAAAAGAAAAAAGAAATCATTTTATCATTTTTCTTAACACACGGGGAAAAGCTGCTACCCTTCGGCTTGAGATAATCCATCAACCACAGCTTTCTTTATGACTATTAAAGTAATTAACTAAATGGTAAATGGTAAAGAATTCTCATCAGGTTCCCATACACACATGTGTCATTTTGAATGTCTGATTAAGTAATACATACAAAATGTTTCTGGACTCAGGTGCAGAATAACAGATGGACAGCTGGTATCCTGTGTTTTAGTACAGACTTACTTTACCCACATTCAAATAACAAGTCTTGATATATTCATCAATCTGTTGCGTTGGGTTGGTGGGATATGACAGAATAAGCATACATATTTAAATAAATATGACCATCGTTGGCCAGACAAAGCATCCGATAAAAACTACCTCCTGAGAGAATTTACAGTAATGCTACAAGCATGAAACTACATTTGACATGATCATCTTCAGTTATAAGTAGTTCAACAAATATTCACTAAATTATGGAAATTGTTATTTGCCTTTTTAAAAGACTGCCCCAGAAGAAAGGTAATGTTTTTCCAATGGTGGCATAGCATGGCTTGGCACCTGGGGTAGTTATCTGTTGAGCACCCACCAAAATAAAACAAGAACTAACCATGCATATGATACTTTATTTTGCTAAAATATTCAATGCCATTATCAATGTTGGTCACACTTGGCTCATTGCAATCTTAATTCACTTTAATTTTGGAAAGCTTTTTTCACATGAAAACACTGAAACGACAAATCTTAGACACAGCACTGGACTCTGAACAGACTCATACATAATAGTCACATTTTACAGAATAAACTCCGAAGCTCCAAGGTAGTCCACTAGACTGCCACTTGGAAAGAAATACTGGCGAATTCCAAGTGGCGCCGGCGCCGCACCCCCTTGTCACTCCTTGGTGCTTGGCACCTAGGGCGGGCCAAGCCCATCGCCCCCCCCTCTTTACGCCGCCACTGGTTTTTTCCTTGCATGGATAGATGTAAGGGACTGCAGACTGTTTGTAATAATATCTGGTGCATAGATGGATTCTAAAGGGCAGAATTTGCTTCTCGATATCTTAATACCGAGAATTGAGCCTAATTCCACAGGTACAATACCAAACTCTGGCTGCTATTGCACATTTTCCTAACAAATCAATAACAATGTCAGATGGAGGAAACCAACCAAGGTCCTTGTGCTCAGTAACCACACTTGGGCCTTAATCTAGCAAGCAGTGAGATAGTTTTCGTATATAGGAATCAAATTTATCCCCACTCAGTCTGATAAATATAAATAAGGACATGTTCTGAACAAGCAATCAAAAAACGTGATAATGAGCAACATTTATAAATTAATCAACATTCACTTCGTAAGCTCTGTTTTAGGGACAACGCAACGTAAGGGAGAGGAGAGCTCAGAACTGAAGAAAACGGTTCTTCAACAAAAGGAGGTTATGTTATGGGCAAAATCAGCCCAAATGTGGTACAGTATTGGTTATATCTTACATAATGAGTCAGAAATGAATAGAGATAAACATACCCTTAATTGGATCTGAGGGTCAACAATTTCTTCCTCCTCAGCCACCTCCTCCTCCTCGGCCCTGACCACAGGAATAATCTTTTTGTCTGACATTTCGCCTGAAAATTAGATTCACTATTTAATATAACCTAATATAGATTATGATATGAAAGTTTTATCAATATATCACGTATTTACTAGCGAGAAACTTATTTTAATAACGAAAAATTACCTAAATCGATGACGCAACAACGATAGCAAGTAAACCAATGTTGCCAGTTGCCAATAATAATTTATTTTGGTTAACATCTGTGGTTAATATTAATAAGCAGTGCTGCCAACCCTAATTTTTGAAAATTAGGGACTTTGCTCATGAGCTCATGACTTGACCATGACGCGCGACGCGTTGCTAGGGATATCGCATCGATTGTCGACTCGAGTTGTACATATCAACTCAGCCTATTGCAGTCCACTGCTGGACATAGGCCTCTCCCAAGTTGCGCCACAACGCTCGGTCCTCTGCCTTCCGCATCCAGTCCCCCCCAGCCACGTTCTTTAGGTCGTCGGTCCACCTGGCAGGGGGGCACCCTACGCTGCGTTTGCCGATTCGCGGTCTCCACTCAAGGACTCGTCTGCTCCAACGGCCATCGGTCCTTCGACAGACATGGCCAGCCCACTGCCACTTCAGCTTACTGATCCTACAAGCTATGTCGGTCACTCCGGTTCTTCTCCGGATAATCTCGTTACGGATTGTATCCTTCAAAGAAACTCCAAGCATAGCTCGCTCCATAGCTCGCTGAGCGACTTTGAATTTGTGGATTAGCCCAACTGTCAGTGTCCACGTCTCGGCACCGTAAGTCATGACTGGCAGGACGCACTGGTTGAAGACCTTTGTCTTCAAACTTTGCGGTATAGGCGACGAGAAGACTCGGCGAAGTTTGCCAAATGCTGCCCAGCCCAGACGGATCCTTCTGTTGGCTTCTTTCTCGAAGTTGTGTCTACCAAGCTGAATTGCCTGCCCTAGTTAGACGTATTCTGTTACAACTTCGAGTGCCAACCCTTCGACGAATATTGGCCTCGGCATGACATGCATATTGAACATGACTTTAGTCTTGTCCAGATTCATGCCGAGACCGACACGTCGAGAGGCTCCGTTTAAGCTGTGCAGCATTTTGCCCAGTTGTTCCAGCGACTCAGCCATTACAACGATGTCATCGGCAAAACGGAGATGTGAGATGTTCGCGCCGTTAACGTTGATACCCTGTCCAGTCCAGTCCAGCGTCTTGAAGACGTCTTCCAACGCGTTAGTGTACAATTTCGGGGATATTACATCCCCTTGTCTCACCCCTCTGCGCAGTTGGATTGGCTTCGTCTTTTGGTCCTGGAGCTGAACAGTCATGGTAGCAGCGTTGTATAGGCATCTCAGCATCTCTATATACCGCTCATCAATGTGACATCGCTGAAGAGCATCCAGAACTGCTCAAGTTTCGATAGAGTCGAAGGCCTTCTCGTAGTCCACGAATGCCATACACAGCGGCTGATTGTACTCTTCAGACTTCTGCATGATCTAAAGTTTGAATAAAGTTGTACATACGTACGTTCTAATTGATATTAAAAATATTTCCAACAGATTACTAGTTGCGCAACGGAAGTCGATCGATATCCCGAACAGAGAATCGCATGTAAGTCGAAACAAGTGCCATCACTTGCATGCCCCCGTGCATTTATTTGAAATAGGATCGCAGGTCATTAGAACATACATATGCAATTCGATACAGGGCCCAGACGTTAGTTCGTTTTCCTGCCACATGTCGCCACCTGTCGCGGTTTCGATTTTTTTTATCTGTGGGGTGTTTGATGCCATGACGTTCTAGTTATTATTGTCTTTGAATATTGTGTTAACAGCTGATCGAGTGCCAGTATCATCGTATTATCTTGTAATGGTGCCGATTCTCTTGTACACCCACCTAAACCTAACTATAACTAAAATTTACAAATTTTAGTTTAGAAAATCATAAAACTTATTCTGTGTTTATCTTTTTCTTATTTTAGAAAACATGTTGACAGCTCTAATAATTGAGTTTGACGCATCTAAGTTGAATTGGCAGTGTTACCAGTACATCTTGAAAAAATTATTAAAGAGTGAATGGAATGACCGAAAGTTCACAAAAACAGAAGGAAATTAAATAATAATTATATTTGGAATTATTAGTTTATCATTAAAATTAAGAAAAAAAAATCATGTCACGAAATAAAGTACATTTTTGTTTTATATTTTCAATAAAATATATAAATTGGAATAATGTGATCAGATTAAAGAGCTAGGTTATTATTTTCTACCGCCCGTATTACAGAACGATACTCAAGCGTTGATCACTGTTTAAAACTAGTTTTGAGTTGAGCTTTGATTTTAGAACGTTCCTCAAGCAGAGATTTATTGATCACAGATTTGATCTGTAATCAATCACTCTAGTGTGGTCCAGACTACGCTTGAGTAGAGATTTCTATTTTAATTCAGGTTAAATTCGTGTGTTATGTTGTTGAATTAAAGTTTATAATAATTACCGTTCTGGAATAAGACCGATACTCATGTAACGATTCTATCCTTAAGTAGTGATCAGGTGATTGGAGTTAAAACTGTACTCGAGGAACCTTCTGTAATACGGGCCTAAGAGTACCTATCAAAGGAGATATATTGTTATTATTGCAGCGTATCATATCTATATCTTAAACAACGAGAAACAGAGCTATTTGCAAAAAATGCAAGGACCTTTGAATTTCATGGGCAATCACAATAATATGATACTTAATTATTATGATACTTTATTGTACACACAAATACACATTAATATTACAATAGGAAAGCTTATGTACATCGGCGAGCTTAACTCAAAAATAAACTAAACTATTACTTAATAAACTATTACTATTTATTATTATACTATAATAAACTATTTCTTTAATTTAAAAAGCTGGAATTTCCATTTTTAAAGATGTGGTTAAAAAGTTCTAGCACCCAGGCCACGAAATTTTTCAAAATTGTTGAATAAATTAGAATATAAGCTAAAAAGTACTACGCGGGATTACAAATACAAACTTGGAGACTTTCTCCCCAAAAGAGGGAAAATTTGTGAATTCAGGCTTTTTAGGGACACATATTAGCATAAAATGATAGAATTGAATGTCAAACATAGATTTTTTTTCCCATTGTATGGATTTATGTACTTCTTATCCTTTATTATATAGGTACCTCTTCTTATCGAAATTATAAATTTCATTGTATGTTTCTATGAACAATTTACCTTTCTGCTGAATCTACAACAGCTGCAACCACATAGTAGGCATCCATTATTTATTTTAAACTACCTAAAAACTATAAAAATGAATAAAATAAGCTTTGCAATTTTAGTTGTTGATAACTAATTATAGTCGACATGTATTTTGATGCCTTCTAAAAATAGTCGGATTTAGGTTGACATTTCTAATATTAGGTGAAAAACGTCAATTACAGAATAGCAAAATGTCAATTTTTACTAAATTGGATAACTAAATTAATTTTGGTCCTGTCAAACCAAAAATTAGTTTTAAAGTGAATTTCAGAATAGAAAACGTCGTTTGACAGGACTAAACTAAATTTAGGTGATTTTTAGTCTAGTTTAGAGAATTTTGTGACAAGAGAATCGGCACCAATGGTGCCGATTCTCTTGTACACCCACCTAAACCTAACTATAACTAAAATTTACAAATTTTAGTTTAGAAAATCATAAAACTTATTCTGTGTTTATCTTTTTCTAATTTTAGAAAACTTGTTGACAGCTCTAATAATTGAGTTTGACGCATCTAAGTTGAATTGGCGGTGTTACCAGTACATCTTGAAAAAATTATTAAAGAGTGAATGGAATGACCGAAAGTTCACAAAAACAGAAGGAAATTAAATAATAATTATATTTGGAATTATTAGTTTATCATTAAAATTAAGAAGAAAAAATCATGTCACGAAATAAAGTACATTTTTGTTTTATATTTTCAATAAAATATATAAATTGGAATAATGTGATCAGATTAAAGAGCTAGGTTATTATTTTCTACGGCCCGTATTACAGAACGATACTCAAGCGTTGATCACTGTTTAAAACTAGTTTTGAGTTGAGCTTTGATTTTAGAACGTTCCTCAATCAGAGATTTATTGATCACAGATTTGATCTGTAATCAATCACTCTGGTGTGGTCCAGACTACGCTTGAGTAGAGATTTCTATTTTAATTCAGGTCAAATTCGTGTGTTATGTTGTTGAATTAAAGTTTATAATAATTACCGTTCTGGAATAAGACCGATACTCATGTAACGATTCTATCCTTAAGTAGTGATCAGGTGATTGGAGTTAAAACTGTACTTGAGGAACCTTCTGTAATACGGGCCTAAGAGTACCTATCAAAGGAGATATATTGTTATTATTGCAGCGTATCATATGTATATCTTAAACAACGAGAAACAGAGCTATTTGCAAAAAATGCAAGGACCTTTGAATTCCATGGGCAATCACAATAATAAACTATTTCTTTAATTTAAAAAGCTGGAATTTCCCTTTTTAAAGACGTGGTTAAAAAGTTCTAGCAACAAGGCCACGAAATTTTTCAAAAAAGTTGAATAAATTAGAATATAAGCTAAAAAGTACCACGCAGGATTACAAACTTGGAGACTTTCTCCCCAAAAGAGGGAAAATTTGTGAATTCAGGCTTTTTAGGGACACATATTAGCATAAAATGATAGAATTGAATGTCACATAGATTTTTTTTCCCATTGTATGGATTTATGTACTTCTTATCCTTTATTATATAGGTACCTCTTCTTATCGAAATTATAAATTTCATTGTATGTTTCTATGAACAATTTACCTTTCTGCTGAATCTACAACAGCTGCAACCACATAGTAGGCATCTATTATTTATTTTAAACTACCTAAAAACAATAAAAATGAATAAAATAAGCTTTGCAATTTTAGTTGTTGTCAACTAATTATAGTCGACATGTATTTTGATGCCTTCTAAAAATAGTCGGATTTAGGTTGACATTTCTAATATTAGGTGAAAAACGTCAATTACAGAATAGCAAAATGTAAATTTTTACTAAGTTGAATAACTAAACTAATTTTGGTCCTGTCAAACCAAAAATTAGTTTTAAAGTGAATTTCAGAATAGAAAACGTCGTTTGACAGGACTAAACTAAATTTAGGTGATTTTTAGTCTAGTTTAGAGAATTTTGTGACAAGAGAATCGGCACCAATATCTTCGCTGTTTTAGCTTGAGTCGAGTTCTTCGAGACTCCAAATTCAAACATAACATAACATCACGCCTGTATTTCCCCGAAGGGGTAGGCAGAGGTGTATAGTACACCCACATTTCGCCAGTTATGTTATAGTCCCATGTAATAGGGGGCGAGCCTATTGCCACTAACCGGGCACAAATCCATACTCCGGGCTGCTACTGCGAATTTCCTAATGAAAAAACCCAATAACACATTGCCCGACCCGGGAATCGAACCCAGGACCCCATGCTCAGCAGTCGCGCTTGTGACCACTAGACCAACGAGGCAGTCAAATTCGACACAGTTTAATGATAAGATAATTCGCGAGTTACCGCTTCTATTTTCAGTGCAGTATTGTGCGTGAACTTTTCGTCATAGGAAACAAGTGAAACTAATGCTATTTCTTATCCCCAAGAATGATAATTTAGAGCTTTGTTGTTGACATTCTTTGTGCCTACAAAATATAATATGAAAATGATGATGATCCTGTTTTATTTCCCTTAGTCTAATCTTAAAAAGTACCTACCTATAACTACAGTATATATGGAGCTACGTCGTCCTAGAAATATAGCTATAGTTAGCTATCTACCCACACGCGATGGTAGTGACGAAATGCAGGGCGGCAATTTAGTGAAACTAAGCTCCGGAGTAACTGTCGCATCTGTAGTTATCTACTAATATAGTAATCTGTGATTCGATATCGAGCAGTAGGCCTAGTACGAGTTTGACACTTACCGATACTTTCATCGAATTCGACTACTTTCATTCATATTCAGTAGCGCCTCTGGTGGATACGAGGAGGAACTAGTAGTTTATGAATGAAAATCGACGAAAACTATGAAAGTATTATAAAGTGTCAAACTCGTACTAGGCCCCCAGATCTGTGAGCGATATTGTCAATCCATACGATCTTGTCTGAAGACATTTGCGATTTTCAATACATTTTCTTCGAACACAATATGTTGTTGCGATATCTAACCGATATCGGCAATCGATGCAATTCTGCGTCGCGTCGCGCCATGAGTAAAGTCCCTTAGTCGACGAGTTCCAAAAGTTGGTAGAATTCAAAATGAAAAATAGGTAGATCTCATAAATAGATCTTTGTAGTAGTAAACAAACTAGGGCTGTTGATATTTTTTAAATATCAGATTTTCGATCTATCGATATTTTTAAATATACAATCGGAGTTCGATATATTGAAAAAAAAAAAGATATTTCGATATATTGGCCAAATTTCAAGATCAATGCGAAGTACCCTATAGGTTTTTTATGTGAGTTTGCGAGTATCAAAATGTGACATAGCCGTATGATTGCCTTAACCTAGAAGCTTGATTTTTTATGTCCTAGGGACAGCCGAACTTAGTATTTGATATAATTGCATTATTTATTACTACTTGAAAATGATTTTAATCAGCACACATCTCTGGTACGAAACACGAGCATCGATATCGATACTTTTTAGTTTTGATTACTTACTTCCCTAGCTATGGCCACCATAACGGTGGCCCGGATATTGTAGGTATACCACGCTTATTTCGTAGGTATTACTGGTCCACCATAGGTACAAGTCAATGCGATTTACCCTACTAGAGATAGAAATTTGACATGTTTTGTATGGAGCTTATGTCAAATTCCTATCTCTAGTAGGGCAAATTGTGGATAGATTGGATATTAATTTTGGCCGTATGACCCGTATGCACAGATTAAGAACTAGTAGTTTTTAATCTGTGCCCGTATGACAGTCAGCCGATTGATCAGTCAAGTGGCATGTCCATCCAAAAACACTCACACACCATCAAGCCTCCGACTTGAACAAGCATGTTTGTTCATGCCACCTGATCCAGTGGCATGATCGTGAGTGGCCGGCATGACCGTCAGATTGTTCGCATCCAGCACTTCGTCTATTTTGCTTACCATCGGCCAATATTCCAAGATCTAATTGTTTTCCCTACTAGAGATAGAAATTTGACATAAGGTAATTCGCCAAAATCATGTTTTTTTCATGTCCCGGTAGGCGAACAATACTTTTTAACTTTATGTGTTTTCCGTGCTTATTTTTCGTGATAGTTAAGATTATTTCCGATTTGGTTTTGCTATTAAACATGAAAAAACATATATAATAATAAAGATAAGGTCATGCGAACATTCAAATTCTAATTTCCTTGGTATGTCCACTTCACAAAATTTCTTACATTTAAATTTATATCTGAAATCAGAAGTATTTTTCAGGTCCTTTTTTAGGCTTTTTTTGTTATTTCATGTTTAATGCATATTAAGTTATTGAAAAATGACAATTAATTTAATTAAATCACTAGGAGTATGGAATTAAATGGCATTTTGTACTTGTCCACGTGAAAAATATAATTTCCTTGGGTTGTTCATTCAGCCCTTGTAAATAACGGACCGCATGTATTTTAAATGTAGTGGTTATACGATTCGACTCGTCTATTTCACCGCAATAGCCCATCGAAATAGGACGTGCGCATCTCTGTTAAATTTCGCGCTATTTGCGTAATTACGTGCCTCCTTGGACTTTGGTTTATGGAATTCTCAATTTATGTGGACGTTGTTTCTTAGCCTATGTTTGTTTTTTCGCAACTATTTCTGTTGAATAAGCATTGTTGTGTAGGGTAATACCCTTAATTTAAGCCATTTATGTATCCAGTAAATAGTTCGTTTCCTATCACGTTTTGTTCACTTAAATCTAATTTCCTTGGTACTAATTTCCATGTTTTCCATGGTTCTAAAATGAGCATGGAAATTATGAAATGCCAAGAAATTATAACAGAAGATATTTTGTACTACTCAGGACACGTAAAAATCGGTAGAACGATTGCAATTTGTGAACCGATGCAAATATAAATCTTTAAAATAACTCAACTAATGTATAAAACCGTCATAATCCCAAAATATTTCTTAGTGAGCAAAGCAGTGACTCTTCCAAAGAAAGCCAATACGCTAAAATATGAAGAGCACAGGACCTTGTGCTCAATTTGATTAAAATCATTCAAAAATGAATTAGATCAATATCAGTTTTCCCTAGGGCCATTCAAATGGTCATTGACGGCTGCTCCTTTGACCTCATGGCTATTAATGCCTGAGTTCCTCAAGGTTCTGTTCTCTCTGCGACACTTTTCCTGCTTCACCCTTCACATAAATGATCTGCTTTGGTTAGGTCTTGTTGGCTACGCAGATGACAGTACTATCACAAAGAGATGCTTCTACAGTGCGGGGGCCAACCAACAGGAATTCTGTTCTCTACGAGAGGCCATGATAGAGCGGACAAATCAGATCTTAAATCTCGTTTCCCAGTGGGCAGATGACAATCTGGTTAATTTAACGCCTTTAAAACTAAGGCGTATCTTTTCACCACAAAACGGAGTCTATTCCACCTGGCTCCTACTTTCTACGGTACACCTATAAGCATTGTCGACCACCTAGAACTTCCTGGCATGGAGTTGACAACTAACCTCAACTTCGGCACCACAATCCAGACAAAGGGTCAAACTGTGGCCAAAAATTTGGGCATTCTAAACAAGGTGAAGCGATACTTCACTCCTGGATAGCTTTTTACTTTATAGAAAGCTCAAATCTGATCGTGTATGAAGTATTTCAATCACTTATGGGATGGCTCTGCCAAACACCAGCTTGCCACTCTTGACTCGTTTTAACGCAAAGCTAAGATGCTAATTGGTGACGAATTGCTAGTAAAATCTAAGATACAAAGCTTAACCCATAGAAGCATAGTTGCTTGTTCGTAGCTGTTCTACAGGCTGTATTTTGGAGAGGGTGCGCAAGTGCTCCATGAGCTTATTCCGTCATCTCCTTTCTTTCATCGGACTACAAGACGCACTGCAGGATATCATCCACATTTGGTAGGAATCCCTACTGTCAGGACTAAGCGCTTTGAGAACACTTGTCACGTCGTGTCTCGGGGAGGGTAGCTCAGGCAGGAGACTCGGAGGGTCGAAGGTTTGACACGGTGACACACGAAAGTAGGAACTTGGAGAACAGGAACTAGTGATACAGTTACTACAGGAACTAGTGGTATGGAGGTATGGAACTCCTCTGAGGTATGGAGGGCACAGAGGGTCAATAGTATGGAGGGTCGGAGGAGTGGTGGGTAAACTCCGACTATAAGACGATTGAGCTGCTGCAATGCAATGCAGCGAGCTCTGGCTGGAGGCAGGATTCAGGTAGGTAGGTAGGTAGATATGTAGGTCGGCACAAACAATAAAAACACAAGCAGGAATTTTTTTTGGTATACTGTATCTCACTTAACTGGTAAATTGATACATTGACTGTTTGTTACTAAAATAATATAATGATTATAAGACACAGTCACAGACACATGAGTGTCTTTCAGCGTACAATATAGAACTGAGCTAAAACAGTAGAAAATTAGCCATTTAAAAAAAAAAAAAAAAATTTTGAATTTGGATTGATGAAAGTATGATAAAGTGGCCAGAAAAACCAAATAGGGTGAGCAGTATAACGAGTTGGACCTCGTTACACACTTTCATAATGCGCACAACCAAGTTATGGAATTCATTGCACTGTATTTGTGAATCTGTATTTCCGGGCACTTACTAACGCCTTTAAAGCTGGAGGAAATCGGCACCTAATAGGTTTGCTTGCTCCATCTTCGACCACATCTTGACAAAGCTGTCTAGATTGCGGTCAAGAGCAGACCTACATCTCATAAAAAATAATCTAAAATAAAACTTTTTAACAAAAAATTGAACCGACGAAAACAGAAACTGAAAAGCGAAAAATAACTAATTATGAGTCGGCGCCAAAAAAAAAAAAATATACGCGTCGAATTGAGAACCTCCTCCTTTTTTTCGTCGGTTAAAAAGAGGCGGAATGCAGAGAAAGATGGGAAATGCTCCACTGACAAGAGCCTAGCTCATAAATTAATGATGATGGTGATGATGATTGTAGTTTTTTTTAATGTAACCCACGATCCCGGACTGGTTTATGGTATGTTTTATGCAATTTTGTTTCCATAATATAACATATTAAGTTGTTACCTATCACTATGAAACGTTCTATTATATTTTGTAATGTTGATTTATTTGAATTTTTGATTAAATGTATCATACTAGATAGCATATTTTTAATTTCCATGACATATTCCTAATTTCCTTGCAATGGAAATATAATTTCCTTGGAACCTTCCTAATTTCCATGTCTGACCAAAACTTTCGGACCCCATAACTTTTTTTTGGAAGCTCTCAGTAACACCCCTCCCACACTCAGAGCTGGCATTTATTCAGAAAAAAATGTCCGGCCATGGAAATTAGGCAAAAATTAAGAGTTTTGGCGAATTACCTATTAAGCACCATACATTTTATGTCAAATTTCTATCTCTAGTAGGGCAAATCTTGGATAGATAGGTTATTAATTTTGGCCGTATGTATGTGTGCATATAATGCAATCTTAGAGTAATGAGACAATGCCAGGTTAAGAGTTCTCTAAACCGACGAGCATGTATGACGAGGTTAATGGACGTAGATGAAGCGAAAGAGGTATGTCAGGATCGTAGCAGGTGGAAATCCATAGTCTTTGCCTACCCCAATGGGAAACAGGCGTGATAATATATATATATGTATGTATGTGAAATAACCAAATAACGTCAAGTGTTACTGTGAAAATCGAATGTTAAAGGTTCATCCTTATTACAAATGTTTGAGCCAGAAACAAATCATCGGAGCATTGAGCAACACGGAATAATCTATGATAGGACGCGACTAACGGCCTTGACCGAAGTGACTGATGCCGTGTCTGGTTAATAACTTTACACTATCGAAGGGCAGATCCAACCTTCGAGTCAGGGGGGGGTCACATACTTATATTCAGCCCCGTATCTACATTTACATCTACTTTTCTAAAAGATGTAGTGCCAATTTTCCACCCTATAGGAAAAAGCTTTCAACAAATAAAATACTAGTGAACAACCAAAGTACGCTCCGGGCGTCGTCCGCCGTCGTCGTATGATAATACTTAACGCACCGGATGTTAACACGATGTGCAGACTGTTAAGTCGTGACAGACGGTGACTGTCAGTCCTGAGCATGACTTAGGTCAGGTCGCGCCCGATAGTTTATTTCCAGCTTTACTTTGCTCTCTGTAATTATTTTATAAAGTGGCAATATTCAATAATAAAAAAATATGACAATGACATTATTCCAGGTAGGCAACATAACGGAATCATTATTTGTCCATGAAGTACGATGTTTTAGTCGTTAAATTCCATAGTAGTAATAGTTAATAAAACTTATACTTTATGATAAACATTGTGCAAGTAGTCAACTGAATGTTTAATTATATTGTTTATTGAAATATAAATAAAAATACAACTAATAATGATTTCATTATACTGCGAATGATTAAATGTGTTGATTTTCTCTTACGCAGAATAATAGAATGTAAGTATTTTTTATCCACTCGTCAGCTCCAAACTGGTCGTCACCATGGAGAGAGCTTGATAGAAAAAAATATTTTATAATTCGATATTGTGGTGTTAAACAAGTGAAACTCTCATTGCAGCTTTGCTGATTGTAAAAACGAAATTTAAGCTTGTATAAGGTTTAAAATGGTATTGCTTCATAATACTAGTATTCGACAAAACACTGGAAACTATACGATTTCCTAACATATTGTTTTAAAAACATTTCAGGTTCGTTCTGATGGAAGGTGATACTCTTACATAGTAAATCAATCTCTTACAGACCCTGGCTCCCTCCACTGGCACCTATTTTTTGTTTATTACGAAGAGTTGATGTTTTATTGTTAATAGTTGAGGTTATGTCTAATATAACATTATTACTGTTTTGTCTTGCAGAATGAATGGAGGAATGGAGCATAAAACTCCAGGTCAAAATGCGGTGCTTCATAAAGCGCCTAAAAACTACAAACTGCTCATGGACCCATTTCTGGTGAAAGGAGCAACAAAACTGTATAGATATGATGGCAGTGTCCCTGGTGATACAACATATCCACCTGTACAGTGCAGGGACCCTCGGTCGCAGCTCTCCAGAATGTGGAATAGACTAGAACCAGCTGACCTGCCTGTTCCTAGGTACCTAAACACAAATTGTATTCACAAACATCATAATAATATTATTGATATACTCAATACATGTAATATTATGTTGAATGCATGAAAAGCAATAATTAAATTGAATGAAATCATGATATTATAATTAGTAATAATGTGAATAATGTTTGTTTATAAGCCAAATTTATTTGTAACAATTCATTCTTGTTAGTATTGCGGTGATTCCAAAATTAGTGTTTGCATTCAATTTTACCAAGTTATTTTCTTATTTTAATAAATCATTGAGTCTGTAGAGTAATAAAAACTTGAATTAATTTTGATTAATTTGTTAAAAATTGGAATTTTGGTTATAAACTCCTTTGTTTTTATTTTAGCTTTACTACCAGTAGTGCCAACATAACAGGTTGGTTTGACATGTAATGTAAGGCGCGAATTTTAAAGTGTGTAAAAATTAAATGTTATTTTCAGGTTCAAAATAGATAAAAATTATGTAGGAATACCTCCACAGCTGGAAATTACGATAGGAAATTTAAATGACAACATAGATAAAGCATTTTTGTCTGACATGATGAATAAAATAGGTCCATGTGAGGAATTGACAATATTCTACCATCCAATGACAAACAGGCACTTGGGATTTGCAAGAGTAGTATTTCAAGATGTAAAACATTCAAAGCTATGTGTAGAAAAATATAATGGAAAATCAGTTATGGGCCAGGTATGTTTACTTTTTTTATTATAACCATAGATGGCCATTACCAATAACTTACTGCATGGTGTAATAATATTATGTTTCACCAGTAGGCGTAGCATGACCAATTCTATGTCTATTCTTCCAAGAGTAGACAAAGCTTTCTATATGTCAAGATATCTCTTCTTCTCGAGCATGAGGCGACCCGTCGACTCGAGTTTCTACGTAGACAAATTGACAGATATTTTTCCATAGCAACGAGAATGTAGCTAGTGCCGTAAAAATTCTACCAAATCCTACCATATTATTACGTTTCGTTATCTAGAAAAAAGGTGAATCGAATAAGTTTTGAAACATTTTGTACGTAATTCAAAGCAAAAACAATACGCATTTTGTAGTCATGAATGTCAAGGTCCAATGATGCGTTTTACAAAGTAGTAATGCGACTCGAGTCCGATTTTACCACTTGTGTCATTCGAGTCATTTTACAATTTTACTCGAGTACTACGCAACTGATCGAGCCATCGAGTCACTCGATCACTCGCCTCTAACGAGTCACCTGTCATAATACTACAATTCATTATTTTTTCATTTTGTCAATAAGTTGAGGCTTAATAAAACGACAAGTTTGAAGTTTTATTTCAATAAATAAATAAATAAATATCTTTCGGACATTTTTACACAGCACCATCTAGTCCCAAACTAAGCAGAGCTTGTGCTATGGGTACTAGACAATGGATATAATACTTATATACTTTTTTTTTTTTGTAAATACATACTTATAATACATAAGCAACACCCAGACCAACACAAACACTTATGTTCATCACACAATTATTTGTGTCCTGTGGGAATCGAACCCACGACCTCGTTATCAGTAGTCCGACACTCGAACCACTAGACCACAGAGGTTGTCAAACATACATCGCCAGTCTTAAAAAATCAACATTTATATATCTAAATTAATATTATATGCTAATAAAAATGAGCAAATATGGTCTATTCATAAAACCAAATAACATTACGTTATTTGGTGAGTGATTGGCGAGTGAATCGAGTCTGAGTGAACTCGAGTCGATATTTTTTTCACTTGAGTACTTTTTTTTTCGATGTCAGAAAAGACTCGAGTCGCATCACTGATACAAAGTAAATTAATATTTTTATGGTGTGCAAACAATAAAGTATACTCTATCTACTTTTTGTACCGAGAAAATAAACAGTTCCCGAGGGATGCGCGATAAGGCTTTCTGTGATAAGCCGAAAAAGCCGCGGGCATTCAGCAAATTTTCTTATATGTAATCCTACTAATATTATAAATGCAAAAGTATGGATGTTTGTTTGTTTGTCCTTCAATTATGTTCAAACGGATTTGGATGAAGATTAGCACGTAGACCATAAAGGTGTGCATTAACATAAAGGAAAACTTTTTATCCCGTGAAGACACAGTTCCCGAGGGATGCACAAGATGATAGTCATTCGATACTTATTACGAATTACACGCGGGCAAAGGCTAGTTTTTGATAATAACTAAGGAGATAGCGACGATAGGAACCCGACATGTTATTATTGTTGTTCAAAAACTCCTATGAAACCAATTTGACAAGAATCTAGTCCTAATAAAATTAAAGAATAATTTTGTCTAGGTCTCATGAGATGTAGACTAATTTCTTCTATTTGAAGAGAAACATGTCTACCCTTCACTGTGAAAAGTAGAGAAAATATGTTCGTCATGCTCGACGTTGTAGACATGGGTCGATCGAAGTATAGAAACATTTCTTTTCTTCATTCTTGACATCGGCATTCTACGGACGGAAGATATCTTTCTACAATACGTCATTTTGTCTATTCTTCCATCGACATAAGCTTTGTCTACAGCGGTCATGCTACGCCTGCAGGTATTCTCTTCCCGCGATGCCTCGATGCTACGTCATGATCAGTGTTGCCATTGATTCATATCTTCAATACAATTAAGTAGATTTTTCTTCATAATGAATATAAAATAAATTGATAACTATCGTAACTATTTGTAATCTTTTGTTATTCATCTAATTAGTTATTAAAAGAAACTGTATAACATTACTAGTTCAAAAATGCTTCTTTATAGAAGCAAGTAAATGAAAAAATGCATTTTGCTCGGCTTGTTTTTTTTACACAAAGTGGCAGCACATCAAACTGATAAGTGTCACTCTAACAGCCCGCTATTGGCTCCGCAGCTAATGACGTAGTTGTGGGGCAATCAGGTGACCTAGCCGTCATGGAAGAAGAGAGTCTACCTGGTCAAACATATTATTATACCATGCTTTACTGTAGGTACAGTCAACTGCATGACAGTGGTAACACTTGAATTAGAAAACCTTACTGCTTACGTTTTTTTTTTTTTTTTTTTTTTTTTTTTTCCCCTGATTATAAAGAACACGGTTTTTTCTACGTTGTATATGTTTGTTAACTAAGAATAATGTCCATTGCATTTAATTAGAGTCTGATAATATTAATATAAAAACACTTTGTTCATGTGTTATATGTACAGTAGCACTATTTTGTTCTCTATTGTTCACTACACTAACTCAAAAGGTTTAGTTCTTTTCAGTCTTCGTACTATGTCCGTGTTGTCGAGCAGCTGGATGGCTTCGACATTCACATGTTGATGAAGTCTACGTTCGTGGGCTTCAGCAATTTTTTTTATTATGTTGGTGACGAATTCCATTTTAAGGTCACGATGGAGGTCGTCGTTTCTTATATACCAGGGAGCGTTGACAATTTCCCTGAGTACTTTATTCTGGAATGTTTGAATGATTTTAATATTACTCCGGCAAGTACAGCCCCAAAGTTGGATTCCGTACGTCCAAATCGGCATGAGCATATGCTTGTATAATAATAATTTGTTAGGTATTGATAGGCAGGATTTCCTACCGAGTAACCAATACATATTTTTATATCGCATATTGAGTTCCTTTCTTTTCTTTTTAACGTGAGCTTTCCAGCGCAGCTTTGCGTCTAGTGTAATGCCAAGGTATTTGGCTGTGTTTGCATAAAGCACTTGTAGACCGTTAATAAAAATCGGGTGGTAATCACTATTTTTGTTGGTAAAGTCGATGTGAATCGATTTGGATTCATTTAGTTTGATTCTCCATTTTTGTGTCCAGTCATAAACTTTATTCACAGCCACTTGCACCTTTTCTGTTGCTTCCTTATGGCTTGAACCAGTGGCCATAATAGCGGTATCATCTGCAAAGGTCGCAATAGTGTTATTTTCCAGTTCTGGTATGTCACATGTGTATAGCAGGTACAAGACTGGTCCTAGCACACTGCCTTGAGGTACTCCAGCTGTAATAACTTTCAACTCTGAATAGGCATCCTCATGCCTTATTCTAAACATTCTGTTTTCGATGTACGATTCCAGGATATCGGCAAAATTTTTGGGTAACATTGATCTGAGTTTAAAAATCAGACCGTCGTGCCAGACTTTGTCAAAAGCTTGTGCCACGTCTAGAAATACGGTGGAGCAGACTTTTTTTTCTTCGAGCGTTTTTTCAATGATGTTGGTTATTCTATGTACCTGGTCTATGGTAGAATGTTTTTCCCTGAAGCCAAATTGATGGTTTGGTATTAGGTTTCTCTCGCTTATAATTGGTTTCAACCGTTTCAAAAACAGTTTTTCGAAAAGTTTAGATAGTATGGGCAACAGGGAGATGGTTCTATATGATGATGCTTCACGGGGTGGTTTTCCAGGTTTTGCAATCATGATCACTTCAGCCACTTTCCAAGACTCAGGCACGTGCTTTAAAACGAATGCAGCATTGATAATTTTCGTCAATTTGACCAAAGCTTTACGTGGAAGGCGTTTTAAGATTTCTCCAGATATGAGGTCATATCCCGGAGATTTTTTCGAGCTGATGTTATTTTGAATTTCCCTCATAACTTCTTTTGGGGTGACAAGTTTTATTCCTTGATCTTGTAACGTGTTGGCACACTCAAGGTTCTCTATCTAGCCTATGTTTGGCTTGAAAGTTTCTTCTAAGTGATGTGCAAATCTTAAAGCTTTCTGGTCATTGCTTATGGCCCATTTTCCGTTGACTTCTCTGATGGGAGGAGTTTGTATAATTGGTTTTTTAATATTTTTTGTAACTTTCCAAAGAGAGTAATTAGTCTTTTGGTCACTTGTTAACTGTCTGAGGTTAGTATCTAAAGATTCTTTTTGAAAATACCGAATTATCCTTTTTAATTTTTTGGTTATATAATTTAATAACGTTTTATCTTGTGGAAACCTGCTTTGCTGCCATTTTTTTCTTTGCTTTCTTTTCTCAGATATTAGGTCTATAATCTCCTTGGGGTAAATATTACCCTTATATTTTCTTTTAGTTTGCGGTGTGTTATTCCATGCGCATTGTTGGATGTTAACAATAAATTTGTTCACTTCTGAGTCAAGTTGATCTCGATTTTTTAAAGGAGCTTTTAAGTCGATGATGTTATTTAGTTCCAGGTTAAAACTTTCCCAGTCTGTAAGCTTATTAATCAAGGACAAATGGCCTTGTCTAAGCAAGATTTTATGGCTTAATTTTAACATAATCGGAGAGTGGTCCGAATTCATATTGTAGCCTTCTTCTATAGACATATAGTTGGTAGATATATTTTTGCATACGAAAAAGTCTATAAGATCCGGTATTCTCTTTAGGTCAGTTGGCCAGTATGTTGGTTTGCCTGTGCTCATGACTTCACAATGCATGTCTTTCACTGCACTTAAAAGTTGTCTTCCTTTTGGCGTATTTAATCTCGATCCCCATTGGGTGTGCTTAGCATTAAAGTCACCACCCAATATAAATCTCTGCCCCAAGAGTCCGAAGAGATGTAGAAATTGTTCTTTTCTTATCTTGTGCCTTGGAGGGCAGTATATGGCTGCTATAGTGACATGACAAAATGTGGTTTTAATTGATATTGCGACGGCTTGTATGTTTTGTTCTTCGTATTTACTCTGCTCATAATGGTAAATATTTTCTTTAATTATAACCGCGCTTCCTCCTCTAGCTTTATTGTCAGGATGGAGCGAGCTATATACTTTGTATCCTCTAAATTTGACAAAAGATTGTTTGGTGAAATGTGTTTCAGATATCAAGCACACATCAATACTTTCTGTATCCAGGACGGCCTGCAACTCTTGCTGGTGTTCGAGAAGTCCATTGGAATTCCACGCCATTATTTTTAGTTCGTTATTCATTTTTGAGTTTTCGAGACTGCAGTCGTGGTGCTCGATTCTAGTTTCTCTAGTCTCTTGTCGAATGAGGATATGTATTTCAAAATCTGATCAAGTTTGTCATCAACATTCGGTGCTGGAATACTTTGTTTCGCCACTTGTGCATAAGATACATTTTTGGTTGTTTGGAAACTTTTAGCCGTTGTCTGCACATTTGATTTTGGTGCCATTTTTTCGGGTCTTATCGAAGCAGAGAACTGTTGCGAGTTTGGTGCAATAGTTTTCTTTTTGATGTTTTTATTTTTGAGTGTTTGCATCTCCTTGGCTACTACACACCCTCTATAATTACGAAATAAAGGCACTGTCAATGTCAAAATGTTACCACTGACGTGCGGTGCACAGTACTATAACTTGTTTGAATTTATTTACTGAATGCAGTGCAGCAATCATTCATTGATGTACAGTCACAATCCTTCCCGGTGATACACTTTGTTGACAAAGTCCTTTGAATTAATCCTGCTACATTACACATACCTATGGCTGCCGTCGAACATTGAGTGCAAGCGATTTTAGCCTTAGTGGTGGTTCACCGGAAAGATTGTTGATAGTACATAGTGGTTTTAAGCATGACTATGACTATTGAGTATTATGGCTTGGGATGATCCTTAATTTACAACAAAATTATAAATGTTACACGATTTTAAACATAATTGACAACTAGGTTAGGTTTGAAATCATTAAAATAAAAAAGTCGCTAGCTAGCTACCTATAGCTATTTAACTTGATCAGCTGCCTGCAGCGCGGCGGCTGCCCGCTACTCCGTGAACTTATCGGTTATTCGAAGCGGTAGCCAGTTGGCAGCCAATAGCTAGCCATCGTGTTGACAGATATCATAGCTATGACTATTTGTTGAATAGCCGCTATTCAGCTGGTTATTAGAGTAGCTACCCACCTCTAACTTATCCAATCATCCGGTTCTTTGCAATTGTGCTAGGATTTTCGCAAAATACGATTTTTCAGATTATCCTTACTTACTTTGTCTCAGCAACCCAAACTGAGTCATGGCCTCCGAAACGAGAGCTCTCCACTTTCCTCGATCTTGCGCGATATCTCGCCAGTTGGTAGCTTGAAGCTCACGTAGATCAGCCTCCACAGCATCTCCCCAGCGATTTCTGGGGTGACCTACTGGTCTACGTCCGGTTGGTTGACCCAGATACGCTTTCTTGGCTCCTCGATGTTCCCCCATGCGTTCGACGTGGCCGAGCCATCGCAAACGATTATCCTAGGACAATATTTCAACAACTTATTTTAACTTAGTACATATAGGATGTAGTAATAACAGTGTTCTATTGTAGGTGCTTGATGTCTTCCATGATGCTTTTGGCAAGAAATGCCAGGAAATATTTGAAAATAAGACTGTTGATAAGAAGCCTCCAATGGTAGCTCCACCAATCATCACTAAGCCACCTCCCGTAGTGGTTGAGGAAGTGCGACCACCAAAAGTGGACCCCACGCTCAGCAAGAGATTAGAGGAAACCAAAATTACTGAAAAAGTAAGTGATTTCTATTGTTATTGCTTATTTATAACGTTGTTTTAAGCATGTTTTGTGTTTTTTCTCACTTCTATAAAAAGTACGCACTTAAAGAAATAGGAATCGTTTGTGTATAAGTTGAGGATGGAGAGGGCTATGCTCGGAGTGTCCCTGCGTGATCGAATCAGAAATGAGGAGATTCGCAGGAGAACGAAAGTAACCGACATAGCCCGAAGAATTGCCAAACTTAAGTGGCAGTGGGCGGGGCACATTGCTCGCAGAACGGATGGCCGATGGGGCAGTAAAATTCTGGAGTGGCGACCGCGTACTGGAAGGCGCAGCGTGGGTAGGCCCCCCACAAGGTGGACCGACGACCTGGTAAAGGTCGCGGGAATCCACTGGATGCGGAAGGCACAAGACCGGTCGTTGTGGCGATGCTTGGGGGAGGCCTATGTCCAGCAGTGGACGTCTTTCGGCTGAAATGATGATGATGATGATGATACCGAAAGTCCTGCACTTTCGAGAAAACCATTCCCGATGCAGCAACGGCTGCCAGGGGGACATAGCGGCGGGGTCCCCCGCAATGCCCCAGTAAGCCGAGGTCTGAGCACTCCCTTGGGGGACGCCCTTTATGCGTTTTGCAACCGCGATTTTAGTTTATAAGTTAGGTTTAGGGAATTTTTTCGGCGGATGGAGTCCCTAACGGGATTCTCCGCCTCCCGCCCGTTTTAGCAATCAGGGCACCTATTTTGGGTACAGGACTGCGAGAGTTTATCGAAAAAAAAAAACAAGCTTAATTAAAACCGTAATAAAATTGGAGTCTAACAACATGTTTTGGTCGCTAAATCATTCCAAACACGACATCGTTGGCGATAATTCGTAATTAAAGGGTATTCCCCATTTGATCATGGCGATAATTCGTAATTAAAGGGTATTCCCCATTTGATCATAGCATAATAACGTAAGGTGCGTTCTAGTTCTATATAACGTAAAACGTTTCGTTTCTACTATTATTTTTGCTCCTTTTTCCACAATTTTAAATAATTTTTCATAAACTAAAATTACAGTGCTCTCTCTATACACTGTATTTACATCAAGACAGTGTACAGTAAATGGAGTTGAAATATAGTAAATCTACTGTAATTACAGTGCATTTGGACACACTGCATACCACCGAACTTTTGAGCCGACCAATCATAACGCGCCGTCCGCCCCCTGACAACCCGCCAACATTTTACGACCGTGTTCTCATGCAAAACTTTGTTTATGCTACGTCTTTAGGCTTACTGGTCTGTGACAAAAACTAAAGGGGATTAGGTCCCAGGTTGGTACTAAGGGTTTGCAAGCTTCGTTTTTAGTTTTTATAATATTTGTCATCGATCAGGGACTCGATTAAACACATTGAATTTGGTGTTTTGGAAAGCTGTAAGATATTTTACGATATGTGACATTAATCGTGTAATCAATGAGAAAATTGAATAGGTATTTCCAAACCGTGTTGTAAGATGAAAGTGCATCAATTAATCCTATGTAATATAATAAAATGACATCTTATTCCTGTACCTTATGCATGTAAGAATTTTAAGTTAACATGATGATTCTATTGTATGCCTTATGAAGTAAATTGTGCTGATAAAAATTACTATTGTAAGATCCTTTATGTACCACAATTAATGCAATAAAGTTTATTTCTATTACACCCATTTCTACTTATCATCATTGGATTAACTTTTTTTTTCAATATTACAACTCCCGGTACAATCCGGTAGTTGACTACTGTTAAAAATGACCTAAAATGTTATATTATTCAAAAGGAAGTACAGAAAGGATAAACAAAATCCATGAAAAAATTGAAGAGATACTTTTTAAGTTTTTGGAGATGGTATTTTCTGTCCTTGTCGTGCGAAACGGACATTGTACAGGGAGATGTCAAGTTACTATGAAGGTTTTGAACAATTACGTCATTGTTTGATAGTGCTGTCTCTGTCTAATGAACAAATTTAAATCGCTTATAAGTTGGACATTTTATGGAATATTTTATTGGTTTTTTCACTGTTGCTTTTTTTTTTTTGAAACAGTTTCGAGTTTTCTAATAAAAATTAATAAATAAAAAATTGTCACCTCTATTTCCAGGAGCCATACCCTCGCTACAAGGACACAGTAGAACACAGCGATAGCAACACGAGGTGGTCGGACGAAGAGCGAGAGTACCGACACCGGCACCGCAGCCGCAGCGAGCGCGACAGGGACAAAGATAGAGACCGCGACCGAGGAGACAGGGACAGGGATAGAGACCGGTAAGGTGGCTTATGTACTTAGCTTGTAATAGTTTACTGCTGTAGGCCAATTCACGTAAATAAAGAAGTGCAGTTGCAATTAAAACAACGCTTTACGTATTCCCTTATCTACGGCGATCGCTGTCAGAAAGAACTGCAGCCTCACTGCAATTTGATCGGCGCGTCATGAAATTACGTGAATTAGGGCCCTGGACCTCATTCTAAACTTTTCAATCAGAAATATTTGTTGGGCTTATTGGAAATAACAAAATTGTTTATTAATACATTATAAGTAGTGTGTTTATTGGTTTCTTTTTCATTCACTCAGCAACGAAGCAACGGATCGACGTGTTTTTTTTACAAATAGTTTATGCACTGTGAAAGGAATGTAACATGGGCTACTTTTTATCCCGGAAAAATTACGGTTCCTGTGGGATAAGAACCACGGGAGCGAAGCCGTGGATAAAAGCTAGTACAATACAACATGTAACAAAAACCCTATTGTTCCTGTGAGCTACATTATCAGAATCGATATTCATACGCAGTGGCGGCTGCTGCCTGAGAGAACCGGTGGTGCACTGTACTTACTGCTTTATTCAGTGTTATGATTTAAAATACAATAAAAATATTTGATACCTGTTTCCGTCCAAATCGAGTGTCCACCAAAAATGTGCAAAGAAAACAAAATAAATCCACACAAGCATCGCTTTTTATTGTTTAATGCAACGGCCTAGGCGGTTCAGCTAATAATTTGATTCCCACTTTGTTTTGAAAAGTTTTATTATTGCTTTTAATAAATACTACACTATAGTAATCAATATTAAAGTTAATGCTATTTTTTTCACAATTCACAGTTACAGTAACGTAAAAACGCTAAATAATAAACAAGAAGAAATTTAAACGAGCGCGGGAACTATGACAATGAGAGGGCAACACCCCCACCGCCTCGTTCGTCAACGATCGGTCAATCTCGGAAATCGTCGGTGCCGTGCGGCGCACGAATCTAGGCTAGTTACTTCATAGTAAATGTACTAATTATCTTCCGTCTCACGCGCCAGGTGATGAAGCTCGTATTTCATAGAAGTTGTATGAGCGCTCTACGTTCGCTCCGCGAAGCGTACGGGACTTTTTTGTTCGAGTGAAAATAAGTTTTAACTTCTTCAGTTTAGAGATTAAATTGATTTGTCGTTACTTCATTACTATTCGTAAGTATAAAGTAGTTGATGTTTTAGGTATTTTGTTATTCTTTTTAAAGGTATTATGAATTTATGAACTGGTAGTGCAGCGCACGAGTGCACTTAGGGACAGCCGCCACTGTTCATACGTAAGGATTCTCTCAACAACAACTCATTTGGAAAAGCTGTTCAGTAAAAATAATAAAATTAAATATCAAATCATTATTAAAAGTGATTATAACACATTCAATTTACAATTAATAATGAAATAACATTAAATTAAATTATTTTATAGATTTAATCACAGAGTGAGTGAGTTTTGAGTGATATAACTTTCAATTTACAATTATAATAATTTAATATTTAATTTTGTTATTTTATTAAGGAGTTTTTCCAAATGAGTTGTGTCCTTACGAATGAATATTGATTCCGATAACGTAGCTCCATAGACCAGTAAGCCTCTAGACGCCGGTTAGCTGGACACCCCCGGTCACAACGCATATGCTCTACCACTGCATATCATACGTCCCTCCGCCAATCGGAACATCACTCAGTCAGCGAGCGGCACCAATCATAAAGAATCATACCACCGAACTTTTGAGCCGGCCAATCAAACG
Organism: Asteroscopus sphinx; assembly: GCA_949699075.1. Lineage (NCBI taxonomy): Eukaryota > Metazoa > Arthropoda > Insecta > Lepidoptera > Noctuidae > Asteroscopus > Asteroscopus sphinx. The sequence continues at coordinate 14,908,613 of OX453021.1, forward strand.
CGCCGTCCGCCCCCCTGACCCCACCAACGTTTTACGACTGCGTTCGAATACAAAACTTTGTTTATGCGGAGTCTTGTAGCTTACTGGTCTGTGCGTAGCTCACAGGAACGACAGAGTTTTTGTTACATATTGTATACAACGTGTTATTGAAGAAATAACTCAAAACCTTTTAAGGTGTCATTGTACTCATCGGTATGAACAACTTTTACTATGGGACCAACTCTGAAATCGCAAAAAAAAACAGATGGTCCCAACATTTTGTCGACTTATGTACATTTGTGTAGGAAACAGCTGGTTTTTTTTTCACGATTTCAGATTTGGTCTCATAGTAAAAGTTGTTCATACTGATGAGTATGATGACCCCTTAAGAGGTTTTCAGTTATTTCAATAACACATTCTATAAGTAATTTTTCAATATACATATTTATTTAAACCTTAAGTATACATATTTGAAGCGATATCGCTTACGATCATATTGTGTGCATTGGTGACTATCGAACCAGTCATAAACTCTTTTTTTACTGTACATCACAAGCTGGCAACATGGTTACATATTTTGTTGGTAGACATTTTGTAGTATGCAAAATATACATTCTCTTTTTTATGAACTAAACTTATTTTAAAGTATCCCTCTCTTTTACTAATTGTAGATACAAGAAAGGTGTATATGTGTTACATTTCTTAGTATTTTAGTTGGCACGAATTACTACTGAACTTGTATGGAAATTTTAATTACGACCAATTTGACAGCACTAAAATGTTTGCCATCTCTTTCTTGTATCTACTATTAGTAAAAGAGAGCGATAGCTTAAAATAAATTCAACCAAATTCTGCTAAGGTAAGTTTGAAACAAGCGTTAGCAGTTATTAGATTCAGAAGTATTTTTTTAATAATTGTAATTTCTGTGATAATTTCTGTCAGTGTGATTTTGGTGGTCATCATAATATTAATATTTCTTACTATTTCATAAGCAAACGATGCAAGAGGAAATGTCGGCGAAGGTATATTTTATTATTTTATTTTTGTGTAATAATAGTGCTTAAAAATATGAAGTTTTCTGTTTTTACGAGTTTAGTGTTAGGGTGTTACCACACCAATCGATCGATCGTCGAACAATCGATTGGTGTGAAAGCTTTGATTGATTGATGGATACCGTTTGATAAAACAAATCGAAACGGTAAATTCATAGTTATCGACGGTCGATCGATGGTTGATCGACGGTATACAAAATTACCACGCAAGAGCCATTCTATCGTCGATCGTTGGCGAATCGACATACCTGAGCAATTGATTAGTGATGTAGTGTAGTAAGAACTGTCGATCGAAGTCGTCTGATCTCATTCTACCATCGATCAATCGAATGGTGTAGTTCACCCTTTTCAGGTTTGATTAACTTGCTTCAGAGTGAGATATTGTAGCCTGTAGCATACATCAATTTGACTGTTTTTACTAGATTATTGTATTGGTGGTGGCGTCCTATGCATCAATGGCATCCCGTATACTAGTTGCTTGGCGATAAATACATTTTAGGCTAAAATATTAATAAAGGCCGTAACAAACGGCAGCTATAATGTACATCGCGGGATGTACCTTTTGGTATAACACACGCAGCAGGCAACGTAATGTATATCTTACCTTTATTGACTGCTGTAAACGTACTAGCCTACGCAGATCGAGATGTATTGAAATATACATTAATTAGTGCTATTTCCGTATCACACGGTGCGTTAAAGATGATAAGATGTAAAAATATACGTTATCGCTGATATGTGTGGGCTCCTGTAGGGTCTTATGGCAAGATGTATTGAAATGTCGCTATAAAATACATTTTTACATTATAGCTGCCGTTTGTTACGGCCTTTAGAAAGAAACAGATGGTGAATGACGTTTTTGAAAATTTTCCAGCTCTTCTACCCGTTTGAAACGAGGTTTATTGCAACCATGGTATAATGAGATGTTTCACCAGGTTATTCTCTTCCCACGATGACAGCACGATGCCTCGAAGCTACGTCACGATCAGTGTTGCCATTTATTGATATCTTCAATATAGTACAGGAGATTTTTGTTCATAATGAATATAAAATAAATTCCTAACTAGCCTATTTGTTATCTCGTGTTATTCATCTAAGTAGTTATTAAAGGAAACTGTATAAAATTACTAGTTCAAAAGTGATTCATTATAGAAGCAAGTAAATGAAAAAATGCATTTTGCTCGGGTAATTTATTTACACAAAGTGGCTGGGCAGCACATCAAACTGACAAGTGTCACGGTAACAGTCCGCTATTGGTGGCTATTGGCTCCACAGCCGATGACGTAGTACGGAGGCAATCACGTGACCTAGCTGTCACGGGAAGAGAGTACCTGCTGAAACATCATAATACTGGGTGTAAAACGCTTCCGAAAACGAAGATAGGTGCTGGTGACTACTGATACGAAACCACGAAAAAAAAATGCGATTCATACATAACCAGCTTTGGGCAGTTAAATAAAACTCATACATAATGAAAAATGAAAAAAAATATTTAAAAAATCTAAAAAAAGAATCGCTTTTTTTTTCGTGGTTTCGTATCAGTAATCACCAGCACTATCACCTATCTTCGTTTTCGGAAGGGTTCCCTGACACCCTGTATACCATGATTGATTGATTAACCTTCTTGCTTCATAACTACGTGTTATGTATATGTTAGGTTCTATTTCGATTGTCAGGGAGAGGTATCGCGAGCGGTACGCGCGCGGAACCAGCGAGACGAGTGAGTCGACGTACACGAGTGGCAGCCACGCGCCCGACGTGCCGTTCGCGCCGCCCGCCGCCCTGCCGTACGACGCCTACTACCAGCAGAGGTACCCCACTCACTGATCATATACACGTACTTGGCAATACATAACGGGTGTAAAAAAATCCGCCGGCATCACAAAACCGAAAGCCACATACCGCGTAAAACGGGGTGAATAGGAATGCAGTGGGCAAGAATTTTAACATTGAAATAAATAAATAAATAAATAAATATCTTTGGGACATTTTTACACAGCACCATCTAGTCCCAAACTAAGCAGAGCTTGTGCTATGGGTACTAGACAATGGATATAATACTTAAATACTTTTTTTTTTTTTTTGTAAATACATACTTATAATACATAAACAACACCCAGACCAACACAAACACTTATGTTCATCACACAAATATTTGTGTCGTGTGGGAATCGAACCCACGTCCTCGTTATCAGCAGTCCGACACTCGAACCACTAGACCACAGAGGTCGTCAAAAAAGAAAAAAATAAGATATTTTATCGTCGTTAAATAAGATATTTTGTTACCCATAAATACTTCAAAAATGTTCTGCCATAATTTGGTAAACATTCTAAAGTCTTTGTGCATAATTATGATTTTAGTTTTAAAAACCGACTTTGCTTAAAAATGAAAACTTTTGAAATAAATGTATTTTTATTCTTATTACTGTGTCAATTATCAACATTTTAGTAACAGTTACATTTTATTTTATATGAGGGCCTATTTTGTTCAGTTTTCTTTAAACATTTTTATTTTTTAACACTGACTCTACACAACGAAAAACGTGTTTGATATTTTTTTGTTGACGCACAGAAGGCTCTCAAACAGTGTGTATAAACTTTATGAATCAATGTGTTGGAATCAAGACATCGACCCCCAGTTTCCGAAAGGCTGATCAACACAAAAATTAACTAATCGACTGTCAAATCTCAGGTCAAGCGATGTGATTGGTTGTTAGTATTTTTGCCGACCAATCGCAGGAGCTGACATTAGATTTGACAATAGATCAAATTGATCAGCCTTCCAGAAACTGGGGGTGAATCTTTGTATGTTATATGCGATGTTCGTTGCTATAGCTACGGGTACAGCTACTCGGCGGGCGCGACGCCGGGCGGCGGCAGCGTGTGGTGGGGTGACTGGCGCCACCCGCACCACTCCTCGCACCACCACTCCCATGTAAGTTGTACACTACGTGACGTCAAACAAAAAAAGTGAGCTATACAACGTGTTATTAAATTAACTGAAAACCCCTTAAGGTGTCATTGTACTCATCAGTATGAGCAACTTTTACTATGGGAGCAACCCTGAAATCGCGAAAAAAATATCAGCTGTGCCCAAAAATATCATTTGTGTTCACATAAATGCACAAATTGTAGGGAACACCTGTTTTTTTTTATTTTATTTATTATTATTATTAATCAGTTTATTGTCAGATAAAAAAATCCATAATTTACAATAAAAACATTATAAAACATAAAATAAAATTACAATTATAAATTAAAACAATCACAACATTAAATTAAATTACAATAAATTGTGTTAGTAAGTACTTATACGCTATGTTAGTCAACACCTATTGCTATACGCATCCATTTATATTGGATGGGGCAATCCGCACGAGACACAATCATCTGCAGAATACTGTTGCTACTACCTCGCACGCGCTGTATTATGGAGGCTACCTTCTTTCGTACAACGGCATGAAAGCCGTCCGTACGCGCCTCTGTAAACATTCCGGACGCACTACAATAGCGAGGCAGCCGGAACAGCATCCTGAAGATGTTGTTGTATTGGACTCGCAGAGCATTGGCAGCCCGACGCGTGTAATTTACCCACAAACTGCTCGAGTAGAACGATTGGCAGTACGCCTTGAACAGAGAGATCTTCACTTCCCTCGAGCAGCGAGCAAACCTGCGCGCAACCATATTACCCCTGACTGCCAATGCTCTGCGCTCCCTCTCTATGTCTGCATCATCTTGACACTCTTCCGTTACAATGTGCCCCAGATACTTGAAGCTGCTCACCACCTGCAGAGCCGTACCATTAAGCATAATAGGCGGAACATGCACTGGACCACGCTTTCCACTCTTGAAAACGAGCATAACACTCTTCATTGAGTTATATCTCAGTCCATGTTCCACCGCGTATGCCTCACAAATTGACACAAGTTTACGCACCGCCCCCACCGATGGTCCCAGCAGCACCATGTCGTCTGCATAACTGATGTTATTTACGCATACTCCATCTACAAAACATCCCACATGAGTACTGCTGAGCTCACCGATGAGGTCGTTAACGTACAGGTTGAATAACAGAGGAGAGGTTATACCCCCCTGCCGCACTCCACACTCCATGCTATATGCATCAGACATCGTACCAACCCATCTCACCTGGTTTCTCTGACATCTGTACCAATGGCGCAAAATGGAGATGACTTCAGCCGGCACACCCGCGCTTTCCAATTTGACCCATAGCCTATTATATAACACCCTGTCAAAGGCTTTTGACAGGTCCAGGAAGCACGCATATACCGGCGTCTTCCTCTCCGTGTAATACCCGACAGCTTGCTTAAGACACAAAATTGCGCTCTCTGTTGACAGCCCACTCCTGAATCCAAATTGGGCATCATTCAGCTTTAGGTGCTGCAGGAGAATGTTGTTAAGCAAGCTGTCAAGTACCTTAGCCATTATTGTGGCCAGCGAGATGGGCCGATAGTTATGCTTATCTGACACGTCACCAGTCTTGCTTTTGACAATCGGCACTACTATTGTTTTTGTCAGCTCTTCAGGCAAGTAGCCGTGACATAAACATAAATTATAAAACATGGAGAGCACGCGCGGCAGATGAGCACCAGCAAACTTTAGATGCTCAATGCTGAGGCCATCATGCCCAGGAGATTTACCTCTCTGCATACTAAGTATCACTTTTCTCACATCTCTAGCAGTAAATTTAACAACTCTCTCCTGAGCGACAGCCCCAGCACCGTCGCATTGGCATGGGTCAGAATCAGACTGTGGCTCCACTTTAAAACAATCTTTAAAAAGATTAGCTATCATAGAATGATCGCTAATACCATTTACACTTACAGGGAAGCCAGACTTTACATTCATCTTATCTGTGTGTTTCCAAAACATTTTAAAGTCTTTGGCAACGTGGTGTGACGCCAGAATATCCATTTTGATCTGGTCCTGTCTATCTTGACACCATTTTAATCGTTTTTTGAACGTATTTCTACTCTCACACATATCTAAATATAGTTGGCTTTTATTAGGCTTTCCAGCTTGAACCCACACCAAAAACTTAAGCCTGGCCTCCCTGTGAAAACCTGCCACATGCTTATTCCACCCAGTAACATAGCCACCTCTCCTCCGCGATTCCCCTTGCTCAAAAGAACTGGCTGCAGCCTCAGACAGGATAGAAACTAACTTTACATACATGCTTCCCAGTATGACCCTGTGTTCCGCCTTGTAACAGATTCCATCACAACAATCCGAAAGCTCTCCAGGAAAATCAATTTCCCTTAGTTGAGAGTGACACCCCGCATGAAAAATTTCTATTTGCCCTTTCGTTCGCTCACCCCACAGAATCTTATTAGAAGCACGCGCAAGGATAACCCCCTCCTTACTGCTCACCTGGCCCAATTCACATTCAATAATGAGTGGAAAGTGGTCAGACCACTGCACATCCTGTTCTACCCATACACGCTGTATGGATGCCAGAGCAGCACCCGTGACAATGCAATGGTCTAACCACCTGGTACACCCATGCACCTCACTTACAAACGTGAACGTGTCTGATTCGGCGCCAAGCATTTCCATATCAACACAGGTCCAGTTCTGATCATTACAAAAAGCCAGCATTTCATTACAAAAAAGTTGTTTAGGATGTGCATTGTAATCGCCTAAAATATAAATTGCCTCCGTATCTCTATTGTCGTCAATAATTGAACAAATTTTACTTAAACATTGAGTAAACTCAGGCAAATTTTCAGAACAGTCAGTAGGCATATAAACACTAAATACTAACACAGATTTATCACTTACATAGTTTATTTTCACAGCTGCCAAGCGAACGTCATTGCAGTCTAACACTTTAACCGACTGAAAGGCACTTTTTCGCCATAATATGGCAACACCTCCATAAGGCCTCCCCCGTAGTAGGCCACATGTACACACAACACATTTTAGTATAGAAAAAACATAAAGAACAAACACTTGAGCACAAAGATACTGCTAATCTCTAAAATAAATTTCTTCCAACAGACCTGCGACAGGAAAGAAAGATAAACGAAAAACGTAGACACAGTGTGCGACATTAAAAACATACTAAATATATACATACTTACTTTTGGTGATTTCAGGGTTGGTCCCATAGTAAAAGTTGTTCATACTGATGAGTACAATGACCCCTTAAGAGGTTTTCAGTTATTTCAATAACACGTAGTTTAACAAAAAAAAATACCTGTAAGCAGAGGCAGCCCCAGGCCGTTTAGCCGCCCTTTTCTGCTCATGTTGCAGCGTAAAAATGTGCGGGGAGCGTAGGTTGGCCGCCCATAATATCTGGCCGCCCTAGGCCCGGGCGTAGTCAGCTTTATGGAAAGTTCGCCTCTGGCTGTAAACTAATCAAGCTAAAATAAGCGTGTCTACGCGCAATCAAACTTGACCGAAGTGAAGTTTTCACAAAACCGTCGCAGTAATCATTTTATGGGTATCGGTTGGAGGCGAGGCGGGGAAACATGCCCAGTTCCCAACTTCACTCCGGCAAAAATAGATTGCTCGTATTGTAAATAGAGACAGCATTCGAGGCGAATTGCAGCTACAAGCTTATTATTATTGAAATTATTCAATTATACTAACCCCCAAATACTCAAACGACACTTAACTTAAGACGTTCTTAAGTCTTCCGGTCGTTTTTAATGCACCTTAGAGTGACAGCGACAGCATGAGACTTGAGGGCCACTTAAAATATAGTTGCGTATCAGAATTTGAGGGTAAGAGGATTATAAAAAGGGTTCCAACCATAGAAATCTAAATAATAAGGTAATATAAATGTTATCTAACGTCTTTTACTACGGGAACGCATGTCGCCGGTTTTCCGCCACCAAAACTTAAATACGCAATTACGCCCACCATGTTTCTAGCATTCAATGCAAAATAAATTAAGCCTGATAAAATTACGCTGCTTGATATGCTGCAAAATAATGATCAAGCAAACGGTTCGCGCACTGGTGTCCTAATTGACAGCTGTACGCAGTGACCAGTTCACGTGCCTTTGCTACTTATATTATCTTTATTTAGATTTCTATGGTTCCAACCAAAAGAAAATAATATCGATGTCTTCAAATTCTCAATTGAAACAGTATTGTATAGTCGACCATAAAATTGTTTTACCACCCTAAGGTCGAATGTCACTTGTACATCATAAAATGACAAGTCTATTTTCGTTTACAAGACCAATGTGACTAAAACTGATTTCATCCTTAGTAAAAAAAAATACTGGGAGTTGTCAAAAATGGTAATACAATTTTGTGGTTGACTAACATACTATTTTAAAATTGTAAAATATTGCCTTTGCGATTCCTTCATGTAAGTTTTCTTTTATTTTACATAAAATGAGTTGTTTGTCATGTAATCTCCTCATAACAGTGTGTACATTAATACTAACATCTCCAGAGCTTAAAGCGGATTTCATTATTTCATCATAAACATACAATACCATTTCATTGTAATTTTCCATCACATACATATTTCTCTTCTGGCAATTTTTAAAGTTGCTAAAAAGCTATACAGAATTCAGAAATGAATAATAATGTATAATAATAATAATGTATATGTATGTATGTAGTCATATTGTCAAACTTTTTTTTCATACGGTTTTTGTAAGTTACTACTAGTAGTAACTAAGTTACAAACTTAGCGCTGTATTGCCTCTGCACTGCGGGTTCTACATCTCGTGACGTGTATTTTTGATGAGTACCGCGCCGGACTTTACTATACTTCGTTTTGATACGTCCGTCACTATGATTCTCAATATTTTGCCAATCTAAATTATCTCCTACCCATATAAGAATAAAGTAGAAATTCCGCCTAATGTAAAGCTGGAGCGTCGTTCGTCGGCGACCCCGTCGACGACGTGGGCCACGCCCGCCACGCCCGCGCCTAAGGACCAACACTCGCCCGAGGTCCGGGAGAAGGACCGCAGGGAGAAGGAAAAGGTCTGCGAAAACGCATACATTCTTGGACCTCAGATTATTTAATACAAAGATATCTGACTTCCTTCATTTGTTACCCGACGCACACACGTACAGCCAGGGAAAGACTTGTCACGCGACGCGAATTTAAGCGCTCATTGGTCATATTTCAATCCATGAGGCCGCATTTCATCAATCGACCAATTGAGCAGAGTGGCGTTGCGTAACGATCGCTTATACCAGGCCCCTCAGAAAGTATTGCGAAAAAAAGTTTTTATATATGGGAGACTGGCCAGTTATAATGTTTTTCGAAAATATGATTATTTATAAGTAAAAATAAGTAAGTTCCAATTTCAAAATTTCCCTCCACATTTTTTGCGAGTTAATTCAAAGTATTGTGTCTCACTGAAATATGGATCTGCGCCGGGAACATTTTAGAGCTATGATTTTATACGATTTCAAGTGTCGCCTGAAACCGGATGAATCGTACGATAGACTTCAAATGGCATTCATGGATGAAGGCCCTTCCAAGGCAACCGTGTATCGTTGGTATAACGAATTCAAGCGCGGTCGACCAACTTTGGGGGATGACGAAAGAAGCGGTCGCCCTTTGACGGCTGTTACCGAAGAAAACGTGCTAGCAGTGAAAAATTTAATCCAAGACAATAGGCGAATTACATATCAGGAGATTCAACACATATTGAAGATTGGATCGGGAAGCGTTCACGAGATTCTACACAGCCATCTTCGCGTGAGGAGGGTAGTATCACGCTGGGTGCCGCACAACCTCACCGATGCTCAGAAGCAGGCCCGGGTGGAATGGTGCCGTGATATGCTTAACAAATTTGAAGCAGGCTCGTCTCGGCGTGTTTACGACATCGTTACAGGTGATGAGTCCTGGATTTATCAATACGACCCAGAAACCAAGCGCCAGTCGACTGTTTGGGTGTTTCAAAATGAGCCAACGCCTACCAAAGTGAAGCGATCTAGAAGCGGGGGTAAGATTTTGATCGCTAGCTTTTTTAATTTGACTGGCCACTTGGTATCAATTCCCTTACGGGATCAAAGAAGCATTAATGCCGAATGGTATACTACCAAATGTTTGCCAGAAGTTTTCTCTGTTATAAGCAACAAGCGACAAAACACAGGGCTCCGCGGGCTACTGCTCCACCACGACAATGCACCGCACTCAAAACGAGGGACTTCCTGGACAGCACGCCAGTCAAACTCCTGGGTCACCCTCCTTACAGCCCTGATCTAGCACCGTGTGACTTCTTTTTATTCCCAAAAATAAAAAATCAGCTCAAAGGGATACAATTTTCGTCGCCGGAAGATGCGCTGGCTGCGTTCGAGCAGGCTGTAAACGAGGTGTCTGCGGCGGACTGGAAAAAGTGTTTTGAAAACTGGTTTAGGCGCATGAATCTTTGTATAGAGGCTGGTGGAAAGTACTTTGAAAAGATTTGATAAAAATATATGTACGTATAGAACAATTTTTTTTAGTTTCGCAAAACTTTCTGAGTGTCCCACGTATAATACACGTTTTATATTTAATTTCTACGTCTGCTCACTTACTTGTATTTGCGTGCGCAGGTTATCGAATGTAGCAAGTCAGGGCTCTATACAGGGTGGAATTTAAAGGCGATCACTGGAGAGTAAGTACTTTCAATATTGATGATAGCGAATTTTGCCTGAAGGAAACATTTTTTTTATATTTAAAAATAATTATATCTGCATTTAAAGATTTTTTTAAACTTGCTCGCAGGAATCGAACTAACACCAGCATAAAAAAGAACTATTACTATAGACAATAATAAGGATAAAATGTGTCCAACAAACACAGCATCTAAAATTAAAGGCAGTCCATGAAATATGGACAAAAAAAAATGTGTTTTTGGTATGTACCATTTTATAGAAATGTATTTCGTGGTCTTCCCTCAATTTAGGACATAATGTTTGTCAGAGTGATTTGATCTTTATTATTGACATAGATTAGAACAGGGTTTCTCAAAGTAGGGTATGAAAACCCTTGGGGGTTCGGGACAAGGTTTACGTTATGGCGGCAAACAGACAAAATACAGAAATCGACTTGATGCTGAATCAAAATTAAGATTGGAATTGACCAAAATGCTCCTAAAATCGACTGAATTTGCGAGAAGGAATGAGCTCACATTAATTAACAACATTTTGGTTTTGCGAATGTAGGTGTTATATATTTTGTTTTCGAGCCTTTGAAAGGATTCCTCCTCGCAACAAAAAAAGGTATTTTATAATATAAATCCTCATTTCCTTCCAAAGCCAGATTAAATAAAAAAATATAGGGATACGTGGGGCTATATGTTTGAGAAACCCTATTAAAGGCATAAAAACAATGGTTGATATTTTGAAGCAAGTTTTCGAAAATCTTTAATGCAGTTATACTTAATTTTAAATATAAAGAGATGTTTCCTTTGAGTAACTTTCACTATTATCAATATTTAAGGTACTTTCCCTCCAGTGACCGTCTTTTTATTCCATCCTGTATAGTATTATCTGAGCCTGCACTGTAGTGGGCGTAGGTGTCACTTTCTAAGCATGCTTTTGTTGTAACATTGACTTTTCTAAAGCATCATGTGTAGATTGAATTTAATTTATTTAGATATACGAGGAGGGATCAAAAAGTAGTGAGAATGAGATAGAATATAATGACTATTGATAACTTAATAATTTATTTTTCTACATAGTTTCCGAGTTTCTCTACACACCGAGTCCAGCGCTTTTCCAAGGCTTCAATCCCTTTCACAAAAAAAGTTTTGTCTTGGTCCTGCAAAAAGCTCTCCACGGCATCCATCACCTCGTTATCGTCTTCGTACCTGTTTACCCTTAAGTATTTTTTCAATTTGGGGAACAGATAAAAATCGCTAGCCGTCAGATCTGGTGAACCAATTCGAAGCCAGCTTGCTGAATGGCAGCCATCGCAAGTGCCGACCTGTCCGCGGGTGCGTTGTCGTGATGAAACAGCACGTCCCTTCAAAATTTCCCTCTCCTTTTCTCTTTGATAGCATTCCTCAACTTGGGAATTAAAGCTGCATAATATTGGCCTGTAATAGTGGTTCCACGCTCCAGGTAATCAATCAACAATATCCTTTTTGAGTCCCAAAATATTGAGGCCATAACCTTGCCAGCCGATGCCACGACACGAAACTTCTTCGGGGTCGGTGATGATGGCCGTTTCCATTGCGAAGATTGCTGTTTTGTCTCGGGATCAAAATTATGGACCCATGTTTCGTTCATTGTTACGAAACGAGACAAAAAGTTTTCAGAATCTTCCTGAAACTTGTCCAACAATATCTTCGAAATGTCAAGTCGATTTTGTTTCTGACTGTCGGTTAACATTCTCGGCACCCATCTTGCGGAGACTTTTCTCATATTCAAAGATTGTTTCAATATGGATTGAATACTTCCATATTAAATGCCCGTTTCTTGAATTAAGTATCGGATAGTAAATCTTCGATCGCTCAATACAATTTTCTCGACTTTCGCAACATTTTCTTGGGTGACTGACGTCGATGGACGGCCGCAACGATGTCCGTGCTCGTTCTCTCTACTCGAAATTGAGATTGAGAAGCCCACCTTGCGACAGTGGAATACGGCGCAGCAGACTCTCCTAATGTAGCCTCCAAATCGCAATGAATCTCTAGCGTCGTTAACTTTTTTAAACAGAGTTATTTAACAACGGTTCGCACTTCGTTTTTCTCCATTTTCGAGAACACGTTCCGACACGAAGCAAACAAATGACTACATTCAGATAAAAACAAAAGAGAATCGAAGATTTTTTCCTTTATTATTATTACAAATATGTATCTGAGCTATGCCTGCCAGTATTTTTTTTTCTTACCAAGGAGTATGTCGTTCTCACTACTTTTTGATCCCTCCTAGTATTTTAAATGCAGCCATATTGGGAAATTAATTTAACTGAAGTGTGAAAATGAATGGTGATGGATCTATGGGAAAATTTCTCAATACTGCGTTGTCTCAAGTAGTACCACGATAGCTAGTCTTATTTAATTTATACTTAAATGCACCGGTAATTTTTATACATTTTAATATCCAAAATATGTAAATATGCACATTATGCAAGATAATAATTACTATTAATAATAAGTAAGAAAAGCACTTTTTACTTTGCATGCTAGCATGGTTACTGATTTAGTTTAGTAAGTTCATAATTTCACTTGCATGTTTCGATTTCATTTGCTTTTAACTACCTACATGTACATACATTGTACATATCTATATAGAACAGTGGCATGTAGATTATGATAATAACTGAGCATTTTAATATAGGAAAAGGCTCGGTTTTTATCTGGGCAATTATTTAGGAGGTGATTATATTCATTAAAGTTTATGATAGCATTAACATCGAATTCAGGAAAGCAAACGATTTAAAAGCACGGTTGAAATTCGCATTCAAACTCCATCATATAATCGTATTTATGATTCGTGAAATAAGTTTCAACGATGATTATAATCACCTAAAATATTACCCGAATTGAAACACACATTTATACCAATAGAATTAATAAATACCAGGAAGTGCCGGTGGAGCCCAAGGCCGTGGAGGTGGTGGAGCCTCGGCCTCCAGAAGATACCACGGACAGCAAAGAACCGGAGCCCAAGCCACCCCCACCCGCTGAGGAACCTAAGAACGTCGATCTAGATACCAGGTACAGTACGACACAAAAAATAAGGCGCGTCGTCAATCTTCGTTCACGAAGACACGAAAAGACGATCGACGAGAACACCAGAAGTATTAAAAAATATATAGTCAATCTTATGCAATGTCCATAAGGTGTTGAAATTTATGGCCGTGATGTCTTTTTCTATTTCGCTCACACGCTTCCGTACTCTAGCGGCAGCGGCCCAGACTTGGCGCGCAGAGATGGTGTTTTCTGATGGGTAACCAATTTTACGCGTATTGAAATTATGTCATCTGCGCAGGTACATCGGTGGGCCATATAAAATGTGTACTACTGTACGCAAAAACAATGTTAGCGAATTAACTCAGCGTGGCTACTCTGTAAGAACTTACTGTCGAGCTCACCTCTGAAACCGCAGTGAAATCTAATTTCGTACCTATTGTTTTTACTTTTTTTCACTATGGATTCAGAAGTGAGCTTGCTAGTGAGTTCTTACAGGATAGCACTGCTGATATGGGTACAAGTTGAATGCAATTTTTATACCTATAACAATAAAATTTAAATTGTGGAAAGAAAACATCGCTCACGATGTTTAAATATTATTATTATCAAGTGTAAACTGCGTCTTCACTTGTTCAAATTACTTAGTACTTTTGCACTTATTCACATGAAATAATAATAGATCAGAAGCTATTAAATGAATTCAGAAATTTTAATTATAATTTAGGAAAGGAACCGCCATAACTCTTATCACACTTTCCTTATTTCCTGATATCCTTTCCTAAATCCTAATTAGGATGACTGAATTCAGTTTGTAATATTAACATATCGTAACTGGAACAGGGAACACCTCTCAGGCCCTACTGCACAGGGACTTTTCACCCAGAAAATCGTATATTAGCTGGAAAGTTTTCGTCCCAGTGAAACCAAGTCTTTTTAGGCTGTATTTTTGATCGGTGAAGGTTCAAATTCTATTGAACGGTGCATGCACAGCGGAGCCTGAGGGAGTTTTACCGAGAAAAATTTCGGCGCCGGAGAGTTAAAGAATCAAATGCTTTATTTTTCTGGTTCTTAACAAAGCATGTATGGTGCACAGAATAGCGATGTTGCTGAAGGGTGCCAGTACGGGCGGCGGGATGGCGCCCCCGTTCCTAGCGCTGGGCATCTCTTCCGAGGAGGAGGACGACGACCGCCTGCCCCCCAACATACCCGACATCGACACGCACAACCCGCCCTCGGATGACGAAGGTATGCAACATCACTGATAACTTTACTCAGTAACTTGCCCTTGTCTTGCTCTAACAACACGCACTGGCACCAACAGTTGAGATCAGTATGGCAAGTAACGAAACCGCGAGTGACGCGGGTTAATATTTGAGCCAATGTTGGCTCTGTCTGTTGGATCCAGTGTGTGATGTCGGATTTATAGTGTTCTCTTCCTTACGACACTGGTATCGACGCTACGCACTCGAAGAAGTTGTTTTTCTAGATTTTCTAGATTTTTTTTAGGTAAAATAATCTATATTAAAAAGTTTGTGTATACTATTCTACTTTCGATTTTGAACATACTAGTTTCAGGGGCCTTACTGACTGGATCGAGTTCTGTATCAATCGAGTTTGAATTAGAGTTAATGTCAATTCGTACTGCATTTCCCTAGGAATTGACATTAGCTCGATTTGGTTCAGAACTCGAACCAGTCGGGAGTAAGGGCCCTGGTTTTGAGTTATTTCAATAACACATCGTACACATCTTTTGTCCTCTAGGTTCTATTAGTGAAGACCGGGAGAGTATAATCTCTATGTGTTCAAACAAAGAAGTGGATCCTGAGCCGCTGTCCACCACACCATCGCCATATCTGGCGCGGGAGAACTACCTCGAATGCCTACAAAATACAGTACAAAAGGTGAGATGGATATGGATGCCTGTTTCCCATTGGGGTAGGCAGAGACCTATGCTTCCTCAAAAACAAGCTTTCCCTACAGTTAATATCACTTTCAATCTAGGCTAGAACGAAAAATAGCGATACATCTATTCAGCTTTTCAGCTCTCTCAGGTTCAAGAGAACTGACTATGCAATGCATCAATGATAAAGTCTCAATCCAGTAGTATGAAGATAAATGTATTAACACAAAATATCGCCCGTAGATTTGCCCGCATGGATGTCTTTTACCGCGTATCCCTCGGGGACTGTTTATCTTCCCGGAATATAAGGTAGCCTATGTCCTTCTCCAGGTCCCAGGCTATAGCACGCGTAATACAACTGTGCTGCTCTGAAACAAGGCTTTGCGAAGGGCCGCGTAGGTACATCGCGTAATAAGTGTGAGCAGGACAAAAGGATGCATCGAACATTAACGAACGACTGAGACAGCGGGAACATGCTGTACCCCACCATCAGATGAACAACCTATCAGACTCGCTACTGATTTGGTTGCAAAATTGACTACTGCGTAACCACCTGTTTCTCACTTAACAGCGGCACAGTTATATTCCGCGTACTGTACCAAATATTACGATCGGTTAAGGTGTTTAGTCGTGCAGAGGTAGTACAAACAGACAGAGCTACTTTCGTATTTATAATATTAGTGTGATATGATAAACCTTCCTTTTAGGAAATGCAGAAACCTCCGCCAGCTCCTTATAAGAAGTTTCCGCCGATCGACAAGATAGGCTCGGATATATCGTCGTCAGAAGACGAACTGTTGACAGGCGAGGAACCGAAGCGCTCGCCGGTCGAGCGGGACAAGGACCAGGACAACCTGGATGATGACCAGGCGAGTTTTTTTTATCAATATAGTTTTCTTTTGTAACCTTTGCAAAGAGTAGTCGCAAAACTTGACTCGTCTGATCTACCTCTTCCATATATCGCGAACGGACATTATTCAATTTTCATACATTTTTGCACCAAAAACTGAAAGTACCGAACCAAAAAAAGTTTATTACTCGCTGAATACCTCATTTATCGAAAATTCGTTTTTAACCATTGAAGTACAGGTACTGTGATTTAATCAGAAACTATTAACTCTGTACAATGTAGTGTGCTGTTGTTGTAGATAGAAAAAATGCCAAAAGTAACCGCTTTTCGCACTTTTTCCATCTACAACTACAGCGAAGTATAATTTACAGAGTTAATAGTTTCTGATTAAACTACAAGTACCTGTACTTCAATCGTTAAAAATAAGTTTTCGATAAATGATGTATTCAGCAAGTAATCTTTTTTTTTACTGATGGGGCGCCACTTGGCTACTACATTCCCCTTAAGCATTTTCTTGTTATGATGGCTTGGTGGGCACTTTTTTTTGTCCAAAATTAATGATGTTCTTTATCTACTAACCAAATGGACTCACAGTCTGAAATAAAATAAAAAATATCCTAAAAATATTTATTATTATTTATGCAGATGTCCCTATCATCGCTGTCGTCAACGGAGGCTAAAATCGAAGAGCAAGTGCCCGTACCCATGGACCCGTACTACTACCCGCCCACTACCGTGCCGCCGCCACATCCGCACTACTATCATCCAATGTGGCCGCATACAGGTTTATATAAGTTTTTTTCACATTAACTATAGAAAATATTTTAAAGATTTAAATTGTGAAAAGAAAAAAAAATATATATAAATAATAATTATAATGAAAATATTTTATTTCTGCAGTTGATCACTTATTTACGATGACTTTTCAATAGTAACAAAGCCAACGGGATTCCAAATATCGATTCCTTTTGGTCCACCTGATGCTGTGATACGTCACTGGAAGTAGCGGATAACTAACGACAAGGGCTGCGTTCAGTATTATCGTCTGACGACGCCCGGAGCGTACTTTGGTCGTTCAGTTACTCAGAGCGATCATACAAGCGAACGCCCGAGGAACGCTCCAAGCGCCGTCCGACGACGTCGGGTGATGTAAGTGAACGCAGCCTTGGTTACGTGATGAGCCAAGACTACAGTTTTCGACCAGACCTAGATTAAAAGGAAGATCTATACCCACTATAGAGTTGTTAATATTATTGTACTAAATAACACTTCTTATATTCCTCGTATAGTATTTTGGAGCGGAGCGGAGAAATATTCACCAATCAAATTGCAAAAAATCACGTCACCGTTCCATAAGCATTTCTTGTGCAATTCTATTGGTTAATATTCCTCAGCTCCTCTCCGCGTCAGTGGAAATGCACCCTTTACCTGTTAGATGACGCTAATGTTGGTAGTACCCTCAGAAATTGTAGCTCGGCAGTCACTGTGTTAAGTTCGTGTTGGTTGTCCGCAGCGTACCCACCGCCGGGCTACGCAGGTTCGCCGCTGACGGGCGCGGGTCTGCCGGGTGTGGGTCTGCCGGGTGTGGGTCTACCGGGTGTGGGTCTGCCGGGTCCGGGGCTGGCGGGCGCGCGGCTGGTGGGTGCCGGGCTGGCGGGTGCGGGACTGGCGGGCATGGCGCTGGCGTACGCTGGGCCACTGGCGCCGCCCATGCTGCCCCATTACCCGCAGTACACGGAGCCCGCGCAGCCCGCTCAGGTACAATGAGAAATCTTTCCGGTAAACTACCACTAAGGTTAAAATCGCTTGCACTCAATGTTCCGATGGCAGCGGTAGGTACGTTTAACTGTGAGTTTGCACTGACGAAACATTCACATAAAATCATGTTGAAAAGTCAGTTTTCTGTCCATGTATCGAATCGTGTTCGCATTATCACCCAACTTGTTGAAACGAAACTTGTTTGACATTTCATAGTCTATTGACATGTTTCACAATTAATTTCGTTACACTTCAAAGTATCTGCTTTCGGCCATACATGTTTACCGACCACATTGGATAACACAAAAAACGAGATTTATACAAGTTTTGACACATGATTAGGCATCAGTGCGAACGTCAG
The DNA here is from genome assembly GCA_949699075.1 of Asteroscopus sphinx. NCBI lineage: Eukaryota > Metazoa > Arthropoda > Insecta > Lepidoptera > Noctuidae > Asteroscopus > Asteroscopus sphinx. The sequence continues at coordinate 14,927,141 of OX453021.1, forward strand.
CCGTGACAAATCTATAGACAAACATGTCAATGTATAAGTTTTTAGTCAGTGCAACACAGCCAACAACAAATCTTGAAATCTGTCAAAGAATTTACCCAGTTTTCTGCAGTGCGAACGTAACAATCAACAAAACAAGTTGTGACATTAGTTTTATTTGACAAGTTTCGAGACATTACATGTTAAATGTTATTTGGTGCAAACCCACAGTAATGTAGCAGGATTCGTTCAAGGGATTTTGTCGACAAAATATACCACCGCGAAGTATCGTGACGGTACCTACATGAGCACAAGGAACTCCTTAACCTCAACCTCAATTAAGACCTTGTTCAGTCATGCATTCACGGAATCATAAAGACAACAGAACTGATTGATAAGTTACAGTTGACTTCTACAAAGTCCTCATGTAGTTGCTATACAATTATAAACCTTAATTCATACTAAATATGGTTTAGTTTCCATTGTAATATAAAAAATATGCACTTTTCCTTTTCGTCACTTAAATTTGCTTTTTGTCATATAATTTTCTTAGCCTATACCTGTTACTCGAAATAGGCATCTCAAAAATCACTATATTGGATAGTCAAAAAGGTATTAATCTTCCCACAGTTCATAAAAATAGCTTATCTAAACTATAACACTACCAGAATAAAGCTCATTTTCCAACTACTTTCAACAATCCACAGGAGGTCGACAATCCCTACTACCCGACGATAAACAGCGTAATAGAGCGAGTAACAGCAGAACTGAAACATATTCTAAAGAAGGACTTCAACAAGAAGATGATCGAGAGTACGGCCTTCAAGAGCTTTGAGGTGTGGTGGGATGAGCAGAGTCGGAAGGTTCGACAGCCCAAGCCTAAGGAGGACGCTAGCCAACCTTTACAGGTACAGAACCCACCTGTAAGTATCAGTTTTGGTCAAATTTATGGATGTATTTTGTTTCTAACGTATTTTTATTTTGTTATATTGTGTAGCTGCTGCAAGTGAGTTGTATTATTGGTTATTTTTGGTTTATTCGGTTGTTTATTTAATTTTGTTTTTGGATACGCATTATTTATCAACTGACTTGAAAAAAAAGAGGTTCTGTATTCGACCCATATATACGTTTGTATGTATGTATGGATATGCATGCATGTATGTAAGTTTGTATGTCCGGGATTTTCTCAAAAACTAATCAATCAATTTTAAAGATAGTTTAATTTTGTTCATATTTATAGATGAAGGTTTACAACTATGCCAAAATTAATAACGGAATCCCTGTCTGTTGTTTATGTTCCCTTAAAAAGCAAACTACAGAGAATATTTGGCAACGTAAAGCCAAAGACTCTTATCCGAAGATTTTCTTTCTGACATTTAACACTTCTATTTGAAAATTGACACTGTAAAAGTGAATCACATTGCTAAAAATACTAAATATCCCCTGAAACCTTTAACAGCATTCTCAAAACTCGTTAATTTCTTTCAGGACATTTCCAACAAGAAAGAAGAGCCAGTGGCAGTAGACTCAATAAAGTCCATAATGGAGTCCCGCGAGCTAGGTTTAGATCTAGGCGGGTATGGGTCTGGCATCGGGCTGGGGCTACGCGCCACTATACCCAAGATGCCCAGCTTCCGACGCAAGCGGAAGATACCCTCACCTGTGTTCATGGATGATGACTCTTCTAAGAGACTGAGTGATCAGGTATGTTTTATACAGCTGTTTCAATGTTGAGATTGAATAAAAAAGTAGCAATAGTGATTTATTGCATATTCCAAAATTAAGTTTTATTTTGCCGAGGCCAATATTCGTCGAAGGGTCGGCACTCGAAGTTATAACGGAATACGTCTACCTAGGGCAGGTAATTCAGCTTGGTAGACACAACTTCGAGAAAGAAGCCGACAAAAGGATCCGTTTGGGCTGGGCAGCATTTGGCCAACTTCGCCGAGTCTTCTCGTCGCCTATACCGCAAAGTTTGAAGACAAAGGCCTTCAACCAATGCGTCCTGCCAGTCATGACTTACGGCGCCGAGACGTGGCCACTGACAGTTGGGCTAGTCCACAAATTCAAAGTCGCTCAGCGAGCTATGGAGCGAGCTATGCTTGGAGTTTCCTTGAAGGATAAAATCCGTAACGAGTTTATTCGGAAAAGAACCGGAGTGACCGACATAGCTTGTAGGATTAGTAAGCTGAAGTGGCAGTGGGCTGGCCATGTCTGTCGAAGGACCGATGACCGCTGGAGCAGATGAGTCCTTGAGTGGAGATCGCGAATCGGCAAACGCAGCGTAGGGCGCCCCCCCGCCAGGTGGACCGACAACCTGAAGAACGTAGCTGGGGGGGACTGGATGCGGAAGGCAGAGGACCGAGTGTTGTGGCGCAACTTGGGAGAGGCCTATGTCCAGCAGTGGACTGCGATAGGCTGAGTTGATGAAGTTTTATAATGTTGAATCATGTTACAACCATTCTAATTTGTGAGGAACAGAAATTAAAGAACAGTCAACACCAAAAGTAAATGATGATTGCTCAGTTTTAAGTTTGTTTTATGAATGAAAACTTTCCAAATTATAAAATATTATTTTAGGTACAGTACGACACAAAAAATAAGGCGCGTTGTCATTCTTCGTTTGCGCAGAAAAGACCATCGACAAAAACACCCGAAACACAAAAAAATATAATCAACCTTATGCAGTCCCCATAAGGTGTTAAAATTGATTGCCGTTAAGTCTTTTTCTATTTCGCTCACACGCTTCCGTACTCTAGCGGCAGCGGCTGAGACTTTTGACGCGCAGCGATGGCGTTTCCTGATTGATTAATCAATTTCCCGCGAATTTAAATTGTGTCATCTGCGCAGCCATGGTATAATAAGATGTTTCACCAGGTATTCTCTTCCCGCAATGACAGCGCGATGCCTCCAAGCTACGTCACGATCAGTGCTGCCATTGATTGATATCTTCAATATACTTAAGGAGATTTTTGTTCATAATGAATATAAAATAAATTCCTAACTAGCCTAACTATTTGTTATCTCGTGTTATTCATCTAATTAGTTAATAAAGGAAACTATATTAAATTACTAGTTAAAAAGTGATTCTTTATAGAAGAAAGTAAATGAAAAAATGCATTTTGCTCGGGTAATTTATTTTCACAAAGTGGCAGCACATTAAACTGACAAGTGTCACGCTAACAGCCTGCTATTGGCTCCACGGCCGATGACGTAGTACGGAGGCAATCACGTGACCTAGCTGTCACGGGAAGAGACTACCTGGTGTTATTATACCATGTGCGCAGCTACATCGGTGGGCAATATAAAATGTGTACTAATGTAACGAACTAAGAATACGAAGTATCCGATTAAAATAATATCATGATAAATTTTATCAAACCATTAATTGCACCGATAATTTATTTTAATTTCGAAATATACGTCTACTTTTTTGTTGACTGTACACAGTATCTAAATGATTTTGAATGTTTTGTAAGTAGCTCCTAGTCCTGGGTGCTTAAGATAGAAAGAAAGAAGCAATGCAATGATTCCCATGGAATGGTCCAGTAGCATCATAACTAAAAGTATCCAAGAACATTGCCCTAGAATGGTCCCACTTTGCGTCAGCCGTGTCTTCTCATCTTGTTAAATGATTACCTACCAAAACATTGCTTTCACAGGAGGAAATGGTCCAGAACTCTGACGAAGAGAAGGAGTTGCCGACGAGTCCACGGAACAGGATGACCGGCTCATACCTGTCCAGGAGTCGGCGGCGGCAATCTAGCAGTTCATCCAGGTCAAAATCACTAGTAATTGGTCCATACACACTTGTTTATCAAACCTTTCAGCTGTAACTCCCCATTATAAATGCATTTTGCAAGCAATATGGGAAGTTACAGTTCTTTGAAAAATTCCCCAAATCTAAAAGAACTAGAATTACAAATTAAAAACTACAGAGGCTGTATTATGAAAACCATAATTGTTCCGGTACTAAGAGGGACGGCACTATATGTCCATTATAGCTTTATCTCTCTCTCTCGCAACGGAATAATGATGTTTCTATCATTTCATAATACGGTCCCAGTTCTTACAATGTAACATCAGTTCATCTGTGTGCGTGGGGTCATTGGCATGCAATAGGCACGAGAACGTCGTTAGATGAAAGTCATATCTCGTCAAGACCTGCAAAGAGTATAGAACTTTCTTTCAGTGGCCAAACTTTATCATCCATTTTCCAAGAAAACTATGTTTTTGTTGTTCAGATCATCATCATCAACATCAAGTCGGTCGTCATCTTCCACGGGATCGGAACGAAAGGGTCCCGCGCCACGAATATACTCTGACACCGACGATGACTCAGAACTCGACGAGGCTGAGGTAATTAACTACTGCTTTTATACTGAGACTGGACTAATACAACTCTCAGCGGCTAACTATTTGCTCTTTGTTCTTTAACTCTTTAATATTTCCAACAAAGTCAGTCATTAGCATCTTCTATTTCTGCATAACCTACGCCTTATGTAGAATACAGTCAGCATAATATGAGCCGCTCACTGTAAACTTATGCAATGAGTGAGTAAGTGCTGACCAAAACTGATTGAAGCTTGAATAAGCGTTTAATTTGAAGTTTCTCTTTTTGAAATCAGTCTATCTCGGGCAGTTAGCCGCTAACGAGCTATTTGAGGTCACAGTCTGTCACTTACACCACAGGTCAATTAGTTAGCGATGGCACTTGAATGCAATTTGTTCAGGTAGACAGAATGAGATAACAAAGAGAGCAAAAATCTTATATTAGTGCCATCGCTATATAATCTACCAATACGAAATTTTAACTCTGTGGATGTTTTAAACATATAACATTGCATTGCAGCCTTCCCAGGCGGTTGAGAACGATAAGCCGCTTTGGACAAAAATGGTAACAGACATACTAAATAGACTTAAATGTAAATTAGATGATCGTAAATGTGATTGTGTCGAGAAAAGTAGGAACTTTTGGTTCATTGTTTAATTATACAGTCAACGTTAAAAATGTCGGGACGACCAGACTGTCCAAAATTATCTAGATAAGATTTATTGGACAACATAATTACAAAACCTCTTTCACCCCGCTGGGACGTTTTTCACCCACCCAATCGTTAATACCCTTAAGCAGCGCTGGGACGAAAACGTCCCAGCAAAACCAAGTCAGTTTATACTCTATTTTTGTTGCATTAAGGTTCAAATTCTATTGAATGGCGCATGCGCAGCGGTGCCTGATGGAAACTTACCGAGTGACCTACGCGGTGCCTGAGTAGTGGTAAGATACCAGCTGCATTAGTATGCACTGTGTCGCAGCAATCTACAAATTAAACTTTATGTTAACTACACAAGAGGTGTTTCAGAATCAACACAGTACACGCAAACTGTCCTTCTGACAAGACCACAGACCAGTAAGCCGCAAGACGCCGTATACACAAAGTTTTGCTTGAGAACACAGTCGTAAAATGTTGGCGGGAGGCGGACGGCGCGTCTTGATTGGTCGGCTCAAAAGTTCGGTGGTGTGATTCCGTATGATTGGTGCCGCTCGCTGACGGACTGACGTCCTGATTGGCGGCGGGGCGTGTGATATGCAGTGATACTGCATATGCGTGGTGACCGGGGATGTCCGTATAATCGGCGTCTAGAGGCTTACTGGTCTGTGGACAAGACTTATCCCATTGGGGTAAAGATTAATTTTATTTGTTGTTCAGATCATTGTAAACAGTCTGTCCGTCCCGGTAATTTTAACGCTGACTTTTCATATCTTGTGGAAATATCTGTGAATCAGAGCTTACGGCCCCGCTTCCTTTCCTTTTTCTACGTGATTAAATCCTTATGGACGCACTCCGCCGTGAAAGACTGAGCCAGTGTCGGACTCTTATCGACTTTTAGTCACCACGGTGTTCCTATAACAACCTTTGACCGGGGGCGTAGTATGGTCTCTGCATTCCCCTCCCACCCCTGGCAAGGCCTGGCTTGCCACTAGTAGGAGAACCTCATCCCCCATGGGGAAAGGAAGGAGGCTGACGTTGGCCGCGGCTCGGGAAGCACTATGTGAATACTACTCGCGTAAAATGAGCAACTGGAAAATCCATGAGATCGACGCCGTTCGTTTGAAGAGAGCGTAGTGAATAGGGACAAGTCGGGGAGGCTACCTACGTATTTTTTGTCAGTTTGTGAATTCCATAGTTTGTAAGTAGCCTCCGCTTGCATGTTATGATCTGATAGCATGATTTATTGAAAGCCTACGTAAATTTTCTCTACTTAGGTACTCTCTGAAGGGTAACAGTCACAAGCATGAATTATAAAGATTTGATTATAAATACGTCTTGTTTGCATCTTTTTACAGGCAGTCAGGTTTTTTTAGTCGTACTAATTAATCCCAATTTTAGCTAAAACCATAATTGTTCCGGTGCACGGAGGGATGTCGCTATACCTCCTGCATATCTCTGTCTCTCTTTCGCAATGGAACAATGATCAAAACTGATCACAGATCTGATGTTAATCTGCTCTGTCAAATTACAGGAGCACAGATACTTTCGCCAGGTAGTAGAAACTTTGTGTTCAGTATTGCATGCAGTAGTATTACATGTGTGAGTTTACTTTTTTTGCAGCTCAAGGTGGTTTCGAACAAGGAGAGGCTAAAAAGAGTGTACTCTTCGTCGTCTGACAGCGAGGAGGAACTGAGCAGAAGAGGTGAGACTAAACAATTTTATGGCAAAAACTAATTTATTAACAACATAACATAACATCACGCCTGTATTTCCCCGAAGGGGTAGGCAGTGGTGTAGTAGTACACTCAAATTTGTCCAGTTATGTTACTAATTTATTATATTCGTCAAAATGACATAGTACGTGACACATGTCATTGTAGTGCGTTCTAGATCTTCATAGAGATAAAGAAGCTTCTAGTAAACGTTTTGATGTCCGCCAATACTCTTGTAGCCAACTCAGGTCCGAATTCCATGCAGATAATTTAATGAAACCTTGCCAAAAGCATGTCTGACATAGTCAATATTATAACTCTGTGCCGTTTTTAAGATAGTGAGGCTGCCATCTGTTAATCGAAAGGATACATATCATGAAGTTAAATTCACATAATAATCAGAAAACAAGTTTTCACAAATTATTATGTTTGTAGAAAAAACACCAATCCCTCCAATGGAAGCGTGGGAGGGTGAAGGCTCTGGGGGCGAAGCTCCCGCCGCCGCCAGCCCTCCACGCGACCTGCTGCTCGACAGGGTATATTCCGACTCCGAAGAGGAAAGAGAGTATCAGGTACTAATACTTACATAGAACCTCATATTATGTCCGCATCCAATATTCAATGATCTTTGGAATCCTACTAATACTATAAATGCCAAAGTATAAATGTTTGTTTGTTTTTTCTTCAATCACGCTGAAACGGCTGAACAGATTTGGATGAAATTTGGCACACATATATACCCTAGATCCTAGGCCCTAGACACATAGGTTACATTTTATCGACATACCACGGGAGCGAAACCGCGGGCGTCAGCTAGTTTCGAATAATATAACATGATAAAAAAATATAATAAACAATATTAGCTCCCGAGTTAGCGTACCATAGCTCGGGATGTCATTATTTTACCTTGTACTTATCTGTCTGTGGCAGCGTTGCTTGACTTGTGAATATTTTTTCAACTACAATTATTATTCACAGGAGAGAAGAAGACGCAACACAGAGTACATGGAACAGATCGAGCGGGAGTTCCTGGAGGAACAGAGGAAAATTCAGGAACCAGATACGCACCCGCTGCCTGAAAAACCACCCGATGACAGGTAACTAAATTTATAGTTTCCGCTGATACCAGTGTTATTTCACTCGGTAACAATCTTTACTTCAACCGGATTACATCGTGGTCGCAAGAAGACGAATGCTGCTAAGCTTTCGAAACGTCAGAAAAACCAATTTTAATAATATACGCGATGTACACTCAACAAAACGGAATCATGACCCACCATAAGCTTAATTTTCTACAAACATTCTAATACAATTAGGTCGAGTTTCGCTCAAAGATATTTCCCTGGCAACAAACTTGTTATCAATTAAGTTGTACAGTGACAGTTTGGTTTGATTGAATTTGATTGATATTCTTCTGAAATTGAAAGAGGCCGTATGAGTTTTTGAAAATAAATATGTTTACTTCTTTTTTATAGGTAAACTATGCGGAACGACAGTAAATTCGAAATTCAAAACATAATTCTAGTTTTATTAAAAAAGTAACTTTTTATCCAATTATTAATCTATTGCATTTAATAACAAAGCTCAAAATTGCATAGACCTCTGACCCGTATTAACGCAGTTTCCTTAATATTCAAAATGTCCTAAGTGCAGCACGATGCGAATAAGAAGAAAATTTTACTGTTTTGACAATTTCATACGAATTATCGGCTGAGTGGGTCTTGATTCCGATTTGTTGACTGTACAGTAGTACACTTTTTATATGGCCCACCGATATACGTGCGCAGATGACACAAATTAGATACTCAGGAAATTGGTTAACCAATCAGAAAAAACCATTGCTGCGCGCCAAAAGTCGCCGCTGCCGCCAGTGTACGGAAAGTGTAAAAAAAAAAGTGTGTTTGAGCGAAATAGAAAAATACGAAATTATTTTAACCCATTGCATAAGGTTGATTGTATTTTTTATGTTTCGGGTGTTTTCGTCGATTGTGTTTTTGTGTCTGCGCGAACGAAGATTGACGACGCGCCTTATCTTATGTCGCGCTGTAATCCGGTTAAACTTGTTTTATTATAATGTGTAGTGATCGCGACAACGTAAGAAATTATTACCAAAGTAACATCCTATAAATATGACCGAGCTCAGTTTTTAAGCTTGTTACAACACAAATGTTAACAAAGTATTGATTTTTTTCTCATTCCTTCAGCAAACCCGACTTACCAGAAGAACCTCGCAGTCCAATCAAGAACCACACGAAGTCTCCAGACAGAGACAAAGCGGCCTTCAAGCGGGACACGTCGCTGGAAGACGGCGAGCTTAGCGACGACGAGCCGCTACAGGCGCGCCGCCAGCGAGACAAGGCGGAACTACCCGACAAGCGAGAGAGGATCGCGTCCTTCAGCGACCACAGCACCACAGAAACCGCGGTCAGTGTTAACGGACTCAAGGATGTGAGTAATTGGACTATTTGGCTAGAGATGTTGAATCTTCAATCTCATGCAACGCCTCCAGTTAAGTACAAACGTTGTTCGACTTTTTTTATGAGGTATAGATCTGCTCTTGACCGCAATCTAAACAGCTTTGTCAAGATGTGGTCGACGATGGAGCGAGCAAACCGCCGTTTGTGTGTTGGTGACACTTTCGGTAACTGGCAGGATCATGGTAAAATATGCTACACCAGGTATTCTCTTCTCGCGATGGATCAAGACTACGTCACGATCAGTGTTGCCATTGATTGACCTCAATACAATAAAGGAGATTTTAATTCATAATGAATATAAAATAAATAGTCAATAGCCTAACTATTTGCTACCTCGTGTGATTCATTTATTTAGTAAAAAAAAGTAAACTGTATAAAATTACTAGTTCAAAATTATTTCTTAGAAGCAAGTGAAAAAATGCATTTTTCTCGGGTAATTTTTTTACACCAAGTGGTAGCACATCAAACTGACAAGTGTCATTCTGCCGATGACGTAGACTTGGGCCAACCACGTGACCTAGCTATTACGGGAAGAGAATACCGTAAAACGGGGTGAATAGGGACAAAAGTGGGCATGGATTTAAACATTTAAATAATATAGTTTATTGCCCACAAATACTTCAAAATGTTGTCCCATAATTTGGTAAACATTCAAGTCTTCGTGGGCAACAAACTATCTTATTTCAATGTTAAAATCCTTGCCCACTTTTGTCCTTCTTCACCCCGTTTTACGGTACCTGGTAAAGCATATTATTATGCCATGGGCAGGATGACGATCCGTTCCTCTATTTGAACTACACATTTTTAACAAAATATTTGTATTTCCCCAGGTTAGCAGTGCGCTATCAGAGACGTCGTCACCTCAGTCACAAGCGTCGCAGGCGTCGCAAGCATCTCAGGTGGCGCTCGACCACTCGTACTGCCGCCCGCCGCCTGACGACACGGAGAGGAGACCGTCCAACCATCTGCAGCATGACCATGGTATGATGAACTCAGATATTTCTAAATGTTGTTCCAGTATGATTCTAGCTATTTCGTGTGTGATATTGGTTATTTGCCTAGCAAACAAGCAAAGCCAAAAAATGGTATGCTAGTCCTATTACATAATACGTTCTATGTCATTTAACTATAAACTACATACTTCGATGCTTTCGTCGATACAAGCCAGGAAGCAAGCGCATTAGAAGTAATAGGTCGCGAATCGATAAGCCGAAGTTGATAATCGATTGCTCAATACTCAATCGTCGGATAGTTATTATTACCTGCATCTTTACTCGATCCTAACCAAAATGCTCCTGATCAAGCATAAGTAACTTGAAAAAATTACTTTATGAATTTTTTAGGTTACACGTGGATGGCAGAGCCGGAGAGTGCAGTGTCACCGGTGGAGGAACCGGCCAGCAAGACAGACGTCAAGCGGCCATACAAGAGGAAACACGAGCCCAAGAAACTGGCTGAGATACAGAACAAGTAAGTCTTCTCTTACTTGCAGGTTTCTATCGACATGGGAATGTTAAAGAGAGTCTCTTTTAATGGAGAAGTTCCATTGTATAGTGGGCTGGTTTCCGCAACTCCACGACTTAGCGCGTTTTTTGTGTACGGGTGGGAACTTACTCGATCCAGCCCAACTCCCCAAAAAAAGGCCTTATTGTTGCTAGTGATATCTCGGAGAGTACCTGGGTTACTAAAGTACATGGCCCCGTATGTGGCGACCTCAGGGCAGTTTAGAATCATATGAGCTGCTGTCTCGTCTTCCACCATGCAGGCTCTGCACCGTGGGCTGTCTGTTACTCCTATGGCAAAGAGATGTTTTTTAAAGGACCCATGGCCAGCTATAGTGGTTGTGACTGTACGCAGCTGTTTCGTGAAGCGGCCGTCAGTCTGTCTGCACTCACCATGGTCTTTCCATAGTTTGTGGTGTTTATTCCTGGTGCGTTTCCTTACTAGGTTCCGTAGATACTCGAAGGGGAGTTGCCACTCCCCTTAGCGCCCTATGGGTTCAAGTCCCACCACAACCATACTCGATCCCCTTCTGGCGAGTTCATCCGTTGCATCATTGCCTTGGGAACTATTGTGTTCTTTGTTCCATCGAATGGTTATGTTATTGAGATTACCTACCTGATTGAGGATTTGGTGGCGCTCGTGTATCAGCCTACAGTTAACTGTGTGGCTGCTTAGTGCTTGTAGTAAATTCCATTGTAACCATTAAAGAAACTATTTGATGACGTGATCGTCTTCAATTATCGTTGAAAATTGGATCTTGTGATGCAAGCAGTAATGGAGACCCATACTGGGTGTCAGGGAAACGCCTCCGAAAACGAAGATAGGTGATAGTGCTGGTGATTACTGATACGAAACCACAAAAAAAAAAAGCGTTTTTTTTTGCATTTTTCATACATAACCTGCTTTGGGCAGTTAAATAAAACTGATTTGCAAAAAAAACCTCCATTTATTTACTTAATTTTTTAAAGTTCGCAATGTTATTCAAATAAAATATTAGCTGGCGCTAGTGGTGAACGATATCCGCTTGCATACGCAGTCCGTGTCGTAGCAAGCGTAGGTAGGTTAGGTACGCGCGGCAATGATCCCGAGTTTTGTACGTTTTACATTGCGGGTTTGTAAAATACCAAATCACTAAAACAATGAGTATAAGGCTAATGGTTATTGGTATTCGATTGTGTTTAGGTAGTATAATAATAGCTTTTCAGTTTCGGGAGCGTTTCCCTGACACCCAGTATATGTTTTTCAGCATTTCATAAGTTCTTGGCAACGCAACATATAAGAATTGAATACATGTAAACACTGTCCGCAGCATGCACGAGGCGCGCGAGTGTGGGGAGTACGACAAGGCGCTGCGGCCGCAGGTCGCGTTCAAGGCGCGCGAGCTGATGGCGGAGATGCAGGTGATGTACGAGTTCCTGACGCGCGGCGTGGACCGCGAGGACGTGGAGTGCCTGCGCCGCGCCTACGACGCGCTGCTGGCCGAGGACGCGCACGGCTACTGGCTCAACGACACGCACTGGGTGGACCACCCGCCCACCGACGTCAGCTACTCGCCGCCCCGGAAGAAGTCCAAGAGGCACAACAACATTTACGAGGACTTACAGGTACCATCACTTTTAAATAAATAAATAAATATTTTTGGGACATTTTTACACAGCACCATCTAGTCCCAAACTAAGCAGAGCTTGTACTATGGGTACTAGACAATGGATATCATCATTTCAGCCGAAAGGCGTCCACTACTGGACATAGGCCTCCCCCAATTAAGGGGGGGATATGCCATAATCGCCACGCTTGGCAGGCGGGTTGGCGATCGCAGTTGGTTGGTTAAATACTCAGAGAACGCTGCTGCCCATCCTCTGGTGAATCCCTTAGTCGCCTTTTACGACACCCATGAGAAGAGATAAGGGTGGTGCTATTCTTTAAGTCCGGCACCACACGGACTATGACAATGAACAATGGATATGATACTTATAAACTTTTTTTTTGTAAATACATACTTATAATACATAAGAAACAACCAGACCAACACAAACACTTGTGTTCATCACACAAATATTATTATAATATTATTTTTGAAGTAAAACTTCTTTAAGCACGCTTGACTTGGGGAGTAAGCTAGTGAATGCGTTACGAAAAGTGCGGCGAACGGAGGGGGTAGTGCGGGACGCGCGCGACGGCCGGCCACGACACGCGCCGCGCCGTCATTGCTTTGTTGTTGCTGTTCAATTGCTGAGCAACAGAGTTGGTGTCCGATTTTCTACTGATTTAACGCACACTTCTTAGCTTCACTCGTATAATATGTTTTGATTAGAGATTAGCCGAGTATCGAGTTTATTACTCGGTACTCGGCATACTCGAAAAAATTTGGACTACTCGTACTCGGCCGAATAACTCGTTTCAAATGCTGAGTATTGGGTTAGTAATTAAACTCAAAACTTGTTAAATGCGGTCTGTGAATTATTTGTTGACAAATAATGAGTGACTAATGGGCGAACAACGTCGGCAGGGTGGTGGGTGCAGAGGTACAGCTCACTTTCACCCCGTGTCTTCGACATTACGTAACGTGTTTTCGTGCAAACCTGCGTAAACCGAAACCTAGTAAGTCGGCCGAGTACTCGACTCTGTGAAAATAAAAGCGAGTAAAACTCGGTATTCGGCTACTGGGTACAACCTGAACTCGGTACATCTGTCGTTTTCATCGTCTTAAGAAGGCCGCTCCCTGACTTGTTGTTGCGGTATAGTTTTACTTGGTACGCTCTGTACCGATTCGTTACAGATTCTTTATCAAGCGCCTATATTTAAGTGAGCCCTTCCTGAATTGTGCGGTATGCGCGCGAGTGGGGTGACTAAGTACACTGTGAATTGCTACAGAGCGTACAGATAGCGCAAAGATAGCTCAGGGACCGGCCTTCTTAAGACGAAGAAAACATATTATACGAGTGAAGCCAAGAAGTGTGCGAATCGGTAGGAAATCGGACACTGACTCTCACCAACTGCTGTTGCTCAGCAGTTTGTGGAAACAAAAGCAAAAATCAGCAAGAATTGATGAAACGCGATCAGAGTCAGTCAGACCTTTTTATAAAGTATTCGCGTTGAATTATCATAAGCCAATGATCAATTTTAACTATACTATACCGATATTGATAGCCAGATAATAGCCTGTCTCGTCCACTTATCAACAATCATTCACATTTCGTCTCTATCAGGGTCACTCAAGCGGCTCAGCGCGCACGGAAGGCTATTACAAGATGGACGCGCGGCTAAAAGCCAAGTACAAGTACCACCACGGCCGCAGCTCCGCCGCCGCGCTACACGCACACGCTGAAGATAAGACCAAGAAGGACAAGATCCAAGCATCCAAGATGCAGCTGCTGTCCAGGGAGGCGAGGTCCAACCAGAGGAGACTACTCACTGCCTTCGGTAAGTCTTTTACCGACTAGATAATAATTACATATGCACTAAAGCGAAAAAAAAGTGAATTTTAGATTAACAAAAAAACCTGGCAGAAGTGGACTTCCGCAAGCAATTTCTATCGTGTAAACAATCGCAGCAAGCGCCACTTACTTGATAGTAATAGTTGCGGAAGTCAACTTCTCCAAGTTTTTTTGCTAATTGAAACTTGGCTTAAGGGTGGTTTGAGCCCAAAGGACAATGCTAGAGTTCCATTAAAGCCCAGCCTATGGAAGTTATGAATAAAATATTATGCTCACCATATACAATTCAATGAGGGCAATGTGTTGCAATCTAGTTTAATAAAAGGACAGTACTACACAGATGTTTAATTCATTAAAAGATTAAATATTTTATTGTTTTGCTTACAAAATATGTCACACAACCGTTGCCTTACAACTAAACATTTTTACTCTTCTATTCCTGTGTGATGTGAAGGTGTTAAAAAGAGATTGGCTATATTTAACAGTGGTGCCAACATATTTTTTCACAAAATCATAGAGTACTCACAAGGGATTGGTTAAAATATGAAGTCAAATCGAGTATAATAGCCGCTCACGTTATTATTGTGTTGATTTACTCTTTAAAATAAAAAATGTTTACTGTACTGTCCGCATTAAATACGACAACAGTAAGTAATGAAAAAATACGCATGTAATTGTCGTATATTTTTTATCTTTGTAACATAGTCAGGCTATTCTTAGCGATGTCCTTTCCGTGTATTACCTTTACATGACCTAACTTAAAAGATGCATTGCCTTAGTTTAGTACCGTGAAGTAATTAAACCATTCTAATTATTTGTTTCCAGGTACAGACACGGACTCCGATCTCTTGAAGTTCAATCAGCTGAAGTTCAGGAAGAAACAGCTCAAGTTTGCCAAGTCTGGTATCCACGACTGGGGTCTGTTTGCTCTGGTAAGCCATACCATTTATGTTTTAATATTGACATTTATTTTGGTCCATGGGGTCTGTTCTAGCGAGGAAAATTCTAATATACTTAGGTATATCGCGGAAGAATATAAGTTGTGGAAATTTTAAGGGGAGGGATCCAAAATAAGACTGATCATAGTCAACGCTGGTCTACTGTAACTGTGGGTTTGCACCAAAAAACATTTAACATGTAATGTCTCGAAACTTGTCATATAAAACTAATGTCACAACTTGTTTTGTTGATTGTTACGTTCGCACTGCAGAAAACTGGGTAAATTCTTTGACAGATTTCAAGATTTGTTGTTGGCTGTGTTTGCACCAAAGACATTTCTATACTGACGTAATAGACCACTACAGTGTGCGACTGAGATACCGATCTTTACGAAAAAACCTATATGCTAGAAAGAGACATAATAAAATGTCAGTAGAACCGATTTTGAAAATTGTAATCTCCCATAGCGTCCCATCAAAATATAATCTCGTATTATTTTATGATTTATTTCACAATCGTTCTGTATTTTATCCAATTAATATCAATAATCGTATTGGTGTAGTATTCTGTGTTATACTGCTGTGTAATTTACATTATTAACCTAAAGAAATAGACGTTTCACAGGTAAGTATCTGCAGGACAATACTACTTTCATAATGCTTATTTTCATAGAAGTTATTCTTAAAATTATTTAGTAATACATTAATAACATGCAGTAAATACCCTATTTTCTTTATAATATGTTATTTTAAACAATTATGTGTTAGATAAAAAAATATTGTGTACGTGAAAATGAAACCGTTTCGCATATGGATTGCTCAAAATATATCGATATGTCGATAGTTTCAATTATATATTTTTTGTACTACCTAGCTCCATACATGTCACAAGTTAGTGTCCGTTACTGCTTTAAAAAAATACAATCGAATTGAGAACCTCCTCCTTTTTTTGAAGTCGGTTGATAGTATTGAAAGGTTGATTTAGTCCGGCCGCACATTGGAAGGAAATCACAATGATTCATTCATTGATCATAGAAAAAATCTGACGCGCCGGAACCTATACCTATACCATGGTTGTACTTTTACGATGTTATAATAGTATGTTGTACATCTATGGCATATATAATTATACAGTTAATTTTAGTACCAGCCCCGCAGACTGACAGAATTTTCCGAATCGTATGTCTGCTTTTGACATATTAAAATGTAAATACGGTGCTATTTTATGACAATGTGCGGCCGGGCTAAAAATGCTGTAAAATATTGACCGGCTAACTTCATAACTTCCAGATTTCCTGTAAATGCTGTTATTAATTAAAGAAAAATGGATGGGCACAAATTTTAAAACGAATAAGCACCGTATCTATTCTCCGCCAAATAGTGATGCTTGCATTGCTGTGTTTCGGTCAGAATGGTACGGGTGCCGGTGTAATTACAATCACATGAGACTTTCCATCTTCATGTCTCAGTTTGGCGAACCGACTTTCGGTACCATTTAGGTAACAGCCTAGATGGTATTGCAGTTGTTATTGGCAAAGGTAACCGCTTAACATATGGTTGGCCTTTAGTTCGTTTCGCCATCCTATACAATAAAATAAAATATAAAAAAAGCTGAAAGCCTCGAAAAAATTACAGGGTTTGCAGTAGATATTTTAAGGATAACTGTATCGTTTAGTGAAATTACCAATGATCCATACCTACGGAATTTGTTCGGATCGGTGTTTGTTTCTTATAAAGGTCTTTACTTTAATAATGGTAAATATTCAAAGTGGTAAATCTACGAAGTGACGAGTATAAAGTAAAAGTTAAAAATAAATATAATACAAGAAGAGTTAGACATAAAAAACTAGTTCAACCGAAGATGACAAATTATTATGGAGACAGAATGTCAAAATTTTTAGTTCCAAAAATCCTATCCTATCCTACTACTAATATTATAAATGTGAAAGTTTGTAAGTATGGATGGATGGATGTTTGTTCCTCTTTCACGCAAAAACTACTAAATGGATTTTAATGAAATTTGGCATACAGATAGAACTTAACCTGGATTAACATATAGGCTACTTTTTATCTTATCTTACCTTAACTATTACAAAATTATATAAAATTGTTTGTTCGAGCACCACGCTAACACTACTGGACCGATTTTGATGAAACTTTTTGTGTTTGAAAGCTTATGACTTAAAAACTAGTAAGGGTTTTAAGAAAGAAAGAATAAAAGAAAAAAATTGATTCGTGGGGTGCATCCTCCCTCACCTGACAGATACGAAGCTTCTATGCATTTGCACGAGCGGATAGTAATGTACGATGGATGGATAGATGGATGAATGAAAGTGGAGTGGAAGTGGAGGAGGAGGTGGAGGTGGAAGTGGAGGTGAAGTTAAGTGGAGTAGAGTGGAGCGGAGCGGAGTGGAGTGGAGTGGAGCAGAGGTGGAGGTGGAGGTGGAAGTGGAAGTGGACTTTACTCGCAAAATAATATACTACATTTAATATACTATAATAATATACTACAAATTATAAATATACTATAAATTTACATTAGTATTACATGTAGTAGTATAAATTAGTAGGATAAGTCTGATGTGTAACTTAAGTTGACTGGACAAGAAAACTTGTTAAGTTCATAGATATTGTAATTTTTCATAAAAAATCAATAATTTGACCAATTCCGGAATCGTGTATAGGAACTTAGTTCCGGGATTGAAAACCTTTCTATACACCTAATTAAAACTAATATGATTAATTGTAAAATGTTCCGTGTGGTGCCGGACGTAAAGAATTGCACCAGCCTATATCTTCTCATGGGTGTCGTAAAAGGCGACTAAGGGATTCACCAGAGGATGGGCAGCAGCGTTCTCTGAGTATTTAACCAACCAACTGCGATCGCCAACCCGCCTGCCAAGCGTGGCGATTATGGCATATCCCCCCAATATATGCTTGGGGGAGGCCTGTGTCCAGCAGTGGACGTCTTACGGCTGAAATGATGATTAATTGATTTTTTTTATTCCTTACCTTCGTGACATTAATAATGTAATTATAATATAACCCTTAATTGCGTAACTCAATCTTTTAAAACAAATAAAATTATGTCTCAAATATCTGTAATTTTAAAACAATAGTTACTTAAATAGCTTAGCAGTTTTAAAATACTACCACTCCATAAAAGTAAGGCCGGTTGAAATATATCGATAATGCGGAAACGTCCATGTCACATCACTAAAAATCACTCCTACACGTGTCAATTTCGCACATAAACTCATTTCGCTTTCGGTGACGTGATAATGAGGTGACAGTGTCTCTATTACGTCAGTATAATACCTTTATGGTTTGCACTGACTAAAAACTTATACATTGACATGTTTGTCTATAGATTTGTCACGGCTGACGTTCGCACTGATGCTTAATCATGTGTCAAAACTTGTATAAATCTCGTTTTTTGTGTTATCCAATGAGGTCGGTAAACATGTATGGCCGAAAGCAGATACTTTGACGTGTATCGAAATTAATTGTGAAACATGTCAATAGACTATGAAATGTCAAATAAGTTTCGTTTCAACAAGTTGTGTGATAATGCGAACACGATTCGATACATTGACAGAAAACTATCTTTTCAACATGTTTTTATTTTATTTTATTTATTTTATTTTTTATTTTTCGGAAAACTTACAGCTAGACAAATATTATAGATAACCTCTCGAATTATAACCATAATGTACAATCATTAGAAATGCGTCAAACATTAATACGAGGGGCCAATATACAACGTAAAGAAGGCCAATTACAAGTTTTCACATTTAACAGAGTAAAGATAGAAATAAAGATGGTAGTAGCAGACAGCAAATTGAAAAGTATATTAAAACTGACCAAAGAAGTGGTCGCACAGAGTTTTTTTTAGTTTGGAGACACTGATGTCGAATAGATCAATGTCAACTTCCCGGCAGGTCGCATTGTACATTCGGCACGCCCTTACAAGGTAGGAGTTCTGTCTGTACGTTGTTCTTACGGCTGGGACATGCAACAAGTCTGGTTTACGCAGAAACGCATGAGGTACGCGCAGCCCAATCCTGTTCAACAACTCTGGAGTGTCAGTCGATCCAGTTATAATTTTTTGAAGATATGCCAGATCTGATATTTTTCTGCGTTCATAAAGTGGAAGAATGTAGAACTTTTTACAGCGAACATGGTAAGTGGGCAGATATGAATTTGACCGAAATTGAATGTACCTTAAAAATTTTCTTTGTATGCTCTCTATGCGATTAATATAAATATTGTAATTAGGATTCCAGAATTGAGAGGCATACTCGAGGTGACTACGAACGAAAGAACAATATAAAATCTTAATAGTCTTGATGTTTTTAAATTCTGATGAGATTCTGAAAATGAAACCTAATGCTCTCGAGGCCTTCTTGATAATGTTGTCTACGTGCGTATCAAAGATAAGTTTGGAGTCAAAAGTGACGCCTAAATCTCTGATGGAATTAACTCGAGCTATTGAGGTATCCAAAAGTTTATAATTGAAAATGATAGGGTTAGTTTTGCGAGTGAAAGAACACACATAGCATTTGGAGACATTTAATTCTAGCTTGTTGATTTTGCAATAGTCAAGTAAGTGATCCAAATCTTCTTGCAGCAAGAGAGCGTCAGCAACATTAGTTACTTGTTTCATGATTTTCATGTCATCTGCATATAGCAATATCTTAGAGTGTTTAAAACCGAAAGTGATATCATTGACAAAAATATTGAATAAAAGAGGCCCCAACAACGATCCCTGGGGTACACCCGAAGGAATGCGCATAGCTCTAGAGGAGTATCCATTCAGTACCACAGTCTGACATCTGCTCTCAACATACGATGCGAACCATCGGTAGAGATTTCCCCTGATACCCACAGATAAAAGCTTACGCAATAAGATAACATGATCAATTCGGTCAAAACATTTGCTGTAGTCGGTATATATGACGTCTACCTGGGAGGGATGTGACATAGACTCTGAAATAAAATCGCTGCAGAGAACCAAATTTGACGTAGTAGACCGACCTCTCATGAAACCATGTTGGTGCTCACTCAAACTGTGCTTGAGAGCCGAGTAAACTTGCCGGTAAATTATTCTCTCCAAGATCTTAGCGAACACGCACAACTTGGAAATCGGCCTATAGTTCTCTACAGAGACTTTTGGTCCTTTTTTATGTATCGGTGTTATAAATGCCGACTTCCAGACTGTAGGTACCACTCCCGTATCAAGTGAGCGCTTGAACAGGATCGCGAGCGGGACAGTGAGACTAAGGGCGCAATTTGCAATGAATAAGGGTGGAACGTTATCTGGACCCGCAGATTTGTTCAAGTCTACTTGCTTCAGTAGTCTATGCACCTCTTCTTCGCGAATTTCAATGTTACTGATATCAGATGTGCTGTCGGCAACCGAAACCCGCTCACAGTAGCCTTGCCCAATACTTGTAGAAGGACCTCCGCCAGCACTAGTAACATCGAGAAAGTTGGAGTAAAAATAATCTCCAAACATGTTGCAAATAACATCACCATTGCTAGAGGACAGTTGCCCAAACTGCAGCACCGATGGATACGAATTTGATTGTTTCCTTGCTTTGACATAACTCCAAAACGCTCGTGGATTATTATTTAGGTCCGACTCTATTTTGGCTATATAATCTTTGAACATGTCGCTTTCTAGGTCTTTTGCTCTGTCTTTTTTATGTGAATATTTCGTCAGTGCAAACTCACAGTTACAGACCAACATGAATATGTAGCTTATTCGCAGAAGTGCGAGTGTTTGACGTACGGTCGACCGCACGTCAGTGGTAATAGTTTGACATTGACAGCGCCTTTATTTCGTAAGCAATAAGGACGGTTTTCTCATTCAAGTGTTACCACTGTCATGCAGTCGACTGTACTACGGATAACGTCCAATCGTGACTGTCTCCATCAACGTCCTACAAAATTGCTAAACCAAAACTGTTACATAACAGGAGCCGATAGCAGCGGACGAGATGGTGATCGAGTACGTGGGGCAGATGGTACGGCCGATAGTGGCCGACGTGCGGGAGGCGCACTACGAGGCCACCGGCATCGGCAGCTCCTACCTGTTCCGCATCGACCTGGACACCATCATCGACGCCACCAAGTGCGGCAACCTCGCGCGCTTCATCAACCACAGCTGCAACGTGAGTACATCTCATCATCATCATCCTATATTAGTCCACTGCTTGACATAAGCCTCTCCAATGGCACGCCACTAAATCGATCTTTAGCCACTAGCTTTAGTAAACAATTTTGGCACGTCCCATAACATAACATAACATCACGCCTGTATTTCCCCTAAGGGGTAGGCAGAGGGGTAATAGTACACCCACATTTCGCCAGTTATGTTATAAGTCCCATGTAATAGGGGGCGAGCCTATTGCCATTGACCGGGCACAAATCCAGACTCCGGGCTGCTACTGAGAATTTCCTAATGAAAAAACCCAATAACACTTTGCCCGACCCGGGAATCGAACCCAGGACCCCACGCTCAGAAGTCGAGCTTGCAACCACTAGACCAACGAGGCAGTGGCATCATGGCAGGCAGGCACGTCTCATTGTTCAAATAACTACTGATAAAATATTTAGTGTGTGAAATTGTAAATATAACGTCATTTAATAATTATTATTGGTGAATTGCACAAATAAGACGACAGTGTTTCCCAAGAAATATAATCTGGTGGTCTTCAAGACTTGAGTGAATAGGTTTTTGCTGGGTAAGCGTGTACCATCGTCGACCGCACCATCGCTTAACATCAGGTGAGGTGGCGGTCAAATGCAAGCCCGTTAAGAATAAAAAAATAAAATAAATAAAAAATAAGACGTGCCAAGATTGTTTACTAAATAAGACAAGTAAGAAAAAACAGAGATTACTTTTACCGATTCGCGGTCTCCACTCAAGAACACGTCTATCCCAACGGTCATCGGTTCTTTGGCTAATATGGCCGGCCCACTGCCAATTCAGCTTGCTGATCCTGTGGACTGTGTCAACAGTTCTGTTTCTCTGTTGGATCATCTTTGGTTATCTGTCAGTTTTAGTACATCTGTCATATCAGTATGTGAGCTCTGAATCTTCAGATTTGGTTGTAGAGGTTTGAAACCGAAACTAATAAGGCATAACCTCGAGATATGATGTGCATTTGCCCTATATCAACGATAAACCTTTATTTACAAACAGACTTATCTAAAATGATTCTCTAATCATCATCATCATCATTTCAGCCAAAAGACGTCCACTGCTGGACATAGGCCTCCCCCAATTAAGGGGGGGATATGCCATAATCGCCACGCTTGGCAGGCGGGTTGGCGATCGCAGTTGGTTGGTTAAATACTCAGAGAACTCTGCTGCCCATCCTCTGGTGAATCCCTTAGTCGCCTTTTATGACACCCATGAGAAGATATAAGGGTGGTGAAATTCTTTATGCCCGGCACCACACGGAACATATTATTCTCTAATATTTACCACTTTTAGGTGGTACACAAAATATATATAGCTGTCGTTTTCTGTTATATTTTTGACTCCCCTTTTTCATTTGTTGGAATTTGGCTAGAATTCTTAAATGCGTACTGACTGACGTCATCAATGAATGGCCCGTTACTGTCAGATTTTTAATTTCACTATTCGTAAAGACCCTTCTCCGTCCCTCATTTGTCTCACATAATTAATGGATGCCCAACTTAATGTTATCAACTCTCTTTCTCTCTCTAGCCGAACTGCTACGCGAAAATAATAACAATAGAGTCTCAGAAGAAGATTGTGATATACTCGAAGCAACCAATAGGCGTGGACGAGGAAATTACGTACGATTACAAGTTCCCGCTGGAAGACGAGAAGATCCCCTGCTTGTGCGGTGCATCGCAGTGCCGAGGCTTCCTCAACTGAGCACCCACACACACAATAATGTACAGTACGACACAAAAGATAAGGCGCATCGTCAAACTGCGTTCCCGCAGACACGAAAAGACAATCGACGAAAACAACCGAAACATTTTAAAAATAAAATCAACCTTAAGCAATGCAATTGATTGCCGTGACGTCTTTTTCTATTTCGCTCACACGCTTCCAAACACTAGCGGCAGCTGCGGAGACATCTGTTTTCTGATTGGTTAACCAATTTCCCGCGTATTTAAATTGTGTCATCTGCGCAGGTACATCGGTGGGCTAAAATGTGTACTACTGTACCAATTGTTGTGGGAATTATGTACATTCGCTACACTGTTTCCGCGTCGTGTCGGCACGGAAGCACGAAGATAAGGCTGGAGCCAGCTTATCGTCAAATAGTAAAAGTCTTATGAATTTAGTTTCTTAAAATAAGCGATCTGAATTATATTTAACAATGTGTTCACGTTCCAATGTATTTGACGTTAAATTGACCGGTGCATGGCAGGCTAGTAAAAGGCTTTTGGAATGTCTAGAACATGTTGATATCGCAATAACAACAATGAACTGATAAAATTATATTAATAGGCTATTCAATAAATTAATCTGTGTTGTGATTTAGGCCAGGTAAGATAATTGAATATATTCGATTCTGTCCTTACCTACCTCCTGATATAGATCTACAGATAATAATATATTTAACGAAATTGTGTGTTCAGGGTTCAGTTTCATATCCTTCTTCCATAATATTAAAATAAGGATCTTAAAACAAGTCAATTTCTATTGACCCACTACTAGAGCGTAGCTCTGTCACTAACGAATATTGTAAATGCATAAACCACAAAAGCTACGCAAGTCTCGAGGACATCTCGTGGTTTTGAAAACTGCCTCAAGTTAAAACGATTTTCGTAATTTTGATGTAATATAATAATATGAGTGTCGGTATGACTCCTAAGTGTTTGTTTATTGTATTTAATGTGGAGACCCAGTGAACATATATGTAATTATTATAATAACCACAGAAAATGATTCTTGTATTATATTATGAATTTGACTGAGTCTAAATATATGATTCACTAGGCATAGAATGTCTGATATAGCAAGCTGTATAATTATTTGTGTTGTACATTTGTGTAAAAAGATCTCTGCTATTACGTCAGATTTGTGTAGTACACTTTTTAAGTACATCATCGTGTTAATAATTTCGAAGACAATTCGTAACCAAATAATATGGGGTGTTAGGTGACTATTGTTTGCGATTAGATACTATCTAGTAAGAGAAGCGAGTAGTGATTGTGATGAATATACAACTGAATAATGGTAAATGAAATGTCTGCTCGCATTCACTTTCCAAATTCCACTTCATATTATGTAAATGTAATAATTTTGTAAATAAATAATTCCAACAATTTTAACCCTAGTTTTTCTGAATCTTTTTAATCACATGCTGCGAAAATAAATATTTATTTATTTTATTCTTTATTGTACATTACACCAAACGAAAACAAAGACAATTGTTTACAGAAAGATTAAATAAGTACAATGGGCGGTCTTATCGCACAAGGCAATCTCTTCCAGACAACCTTTGGATGGACTAGAAGAATGGGAACCGATCATGGGTAAGTACAGTATAAAAGTAGGTACGATTCGTACATAATATACCTACTTAAATAAGTATGAGAAATATATATCATATAATAATATACTAATAAATACAAATATAAAGTGTAGTAGTTGAGCAATTTCAAGAAGTAGTGAAACAGATTGACAAGTAGTGTTCCTTTACTATTTCTTTAAAAACCGGTAGTGATTGTGCACGCCTCTCATTTAGTGGTAATGCATTCCACAGACGAGCAGCTAAATATGTTGTAACACCAACTTATTAGTTTTAATCGAGATGCCGATCTAAGCTCGAGGCCGTGGATATTAACTATGGTGGGTTTACAATGGCGAGGCGAGGCGTGGGGGGGGATGGGCGAGAATTGAAAGGACATCGAAGAGAGTAGATTGCCTCGTTGGTCTAGCAAGCAAGCAAGCTCGACTTCTGAGCCAAAGATAATATAATTACTACGTTTATTCAGAGCGTGGGGGTCCTGGGTTCGATTCCCGGTCGGGCAAAGTGTTATTGGGTTTTTTCATTAGGAAATTCTCAGTAGCAGCCCGGAGTCTGGATTTGTACCCGGTCAATGGCAATAGGCTCGCCCCCTATTACATGGGACTATAACATAACTGGCGAAATGTGGGTGTACTATATACCTCTGCCTACCCCTTCTGGGAAATACAGGCGTGATATTATGTTATGTTATCGAAGAGTAGCCTGATTCTGTTACAATGATAAAACATATACGACAATTACTTGCGTATTTTTTCATTACTTACTGTTGTCGTATTAAATGCAGACAGTACGTAGTGATAAGCAGAATCATACGTGAGCGAAGCCGCGGACAAAGCATAGTTAGTTAACAAAATGTTTATTTTTAGTTTTACAACTGAAAAAAATTATTACTATTCGTTAATTTATTTATTTTTTCATTTGTTTAGGTATTCCCATCATCATCATTTCAGCCGAGAGACGGTCCGCTGTGGACACAGGCAGTGCCGTAACTAGCCTTTTATTCACCCGCTGCGAGCTTCTATAACCGCGCCCTTACATGACCCAAAACTTGGTCCTGAAGGCTAATTCTTGCAATTTGTTTTTAATTACGAGAATTGTCCTTCTCGGGTCATTTCTGCGCCCCTCCAAGGTCTGCGTTCTGTGCCTGGGCATCGCTAGCATCGCCCTAGTTACGGCACTGGACATAAGCCTCTCCCAAGCATCGCCGCCACGATAAATTTACCGCCGACAACGTCATTTAATTACTCCCAAACGTTTTTAATTTATTTCATTGTGTATATTACGAAAGGAACTTCATAACAACCGGGTGTCCCACACCTCTCGTTAGGTTGTTTATTAACTATTCTGCATTCAAGAATTTGTAAAGAGTCTTCCCTATCTAATCTAACCGGCATGAACGGAAATAATATCAGCCTGTATTTTTATGCTGATAGGGTCTATAAAATGAAAGAGAATCAAATCTCTCCTACGTTCATAAGTCTTTGATTGAAGCAATCTAACAGTAGCACATTAGTTCATTTTTAATAAAATAGTAGTAGTAGATATGCAGGTAATGTAAAATCAAGATACAAAGTGATGAGTAAATAAAAATCTTATATAATTTTATAAAAATATATATTTTAACATGTCCATGAACGTAAACAAAGACCACTTACTTACATTTAAAACTAATCTAAACAGAAATCAAGTCAGATATCAAATCACAGTAAAAATAAGTAGACAATGCAGTAGGAATTATAAAAAGTTTCTTTCTTTACTTTTAAAAATCATACAAAAACATTATCCAATTAATATTGTCTTTCAAAACCACACAATGTGTACCTTATTAACATAAAAAATCGGGTTAAATTACGTAATAAATAAAATGTACATACTATTAGTACGTTATAATTAATATGCTAATATGGTTATAGTTCAAACGTAAAATTGAGCTGCTAAGGCATGATATAAATAATATTACCTATAAAATGTATTATAGCCTATAATTAAGAAATACTATTAAAATACGAACATACGACCTAATCAGTTGACTTCACACCTACACTCAAACCATCCATCCATCTCAGGTACATGGAAATGTTTCCCTGTATCATACAAGACTTGTACAACGTGGAGATAAATATAAGACATTAAATGAAAACACGGTCATACCTAGACTATAGAAGCATTTTAAACACTTAAATAAGTTGGTGTCGAAAATAAAATAAATAATTTTTTAAACAAAACAAAATTATTCAAATATCGAAATAATAAGTAACACCATGTGTATAAATCTGAAATAATTTAGAAAGAGAGTTTAAAATCATACGGATTCGCACAGGTCTTTGACCTAACGATATTTGCCTATAAAAATGGTCCTACATTCAAAATTAATTAAATTAAAATAAATTCTTGTGGCAAACCTATTAACTGGATTTGATTTATTTTTTGTGTACGGTCAGAGAATGTGATACTCTGTACGTGGTTTTATTTCATCATCATTTCAGCCGAAAGATGTCCACTGCCATACTGGACATAGGCCTCCCCTAAAGCATCGCCACAACGACCGGTCCTGAGCTTTCCGCATCCAGCTGATTTCCGCGACCTTCACCAGGTCGTTGGTCCACCTCGTGGGGGGCCTACCCACGCTGCGCCATCCAGAACGCGGTCGCCACACATCAGCCATCCGTTCTGCGAGCAATGTGCCCCGCCCACTTAAGTTTGGCAATTCTTCAGGCTATGTCGGTTACCTTCGTTCTACTGCGAATCTCGCTCATTTCTGGTTCGATCACCCAGGGACACTCCGAGCATAGCTCTTTTCATTGCCCTTCGAGCCTTGTTACCAGGCCCATTGCGAGCGACCACGTTTCAGTGCCGTAAGTAATTACTAGTAACACAGCCTGGTTTTATTTCATGTCGTATATTCATCTCCACGTTGCATAATGTAATATTACTTACTTGAGGTCCATTTAAGTAAGGGGTGAATGTACTAATCACATCGAATACATTTTACTAAGGGAGCAATGCAGAAATCGCAAAAAAAAAAAACTGTTCTCTACAAAGTCGCTCGACAAAATGTAAGGAATTAGGGTTGCTCCAATAGTAAGTTGTTTGTTATGATGAGTAGTGAGTACAATCACCCTTTAAAAGGACCTTAGCTAATTAATCTTACACCTTACATATTTGATATACTATACGATTGTATAATCAGACTCACTACTCTCAGGAGTTTGAATGGCAATATAAACATCACTGGAAGCGCACTTGTCTTGTGAACATTTCTGCGCAGATATCAGCGGGGCATTTCGCCGAATCCGATTTGTCTCCACTTTCTTCTGTCTCAGAGTCAGAATCGAACTCTGAAATTGTCGCAGGAGACTTCCTTCCATTTGTAGTGCGTTTTAAATCGACCTCCGTGGTCAATATTTCCTTTATGACATCGTCAGGTGTTTGTTCCTTACGGTGTTTGTTGCGTAATTGACGCGCTCTTTTCCTGATGTCCGCGAGGAACCCCGTCGTCACTTCGACGCTTTCTTGCGACACATCCTGTGGGGTTAAATCTGTCAACGACTGCGCCAAATCAGTTGTTGATCCTTTCGTGTCAGATATAGTAGCCAAAGACTCGACAGAGGCGCCGACGCTCCTGAACGCCGCCATGCCCTCTATGATGGACACGTTGTATCCATCGTCACCTCTGGATCGGATGATTATTCCGTTCGGCGCTGTGCCTAGAAGCGCGGGCTCCTTTAGCTTCAAAGTGTATATTTCAGGCAAGTAACATTCCGACGTCGTGGAGGCTAGTGACGCAGTGTCGCACGTACATGGCGGTGACCGGTACGCATCATCGTTCAAGTAAACTATGGTTACTTTGTCATCTCCTATCACATACAAGAACGGGTTAATGAACTCCCAGCTGTAGACAGCTGTGCTCCACTTAGGGTCTTCATTGCGCGTTCGCTTGCCGTGCTCGTCGACGAAGACGCCGCACTCCGCGTAACAGAGGAGAATTTCAGTTGGTTTGTCTTTTATAAGTAAGAAAGCTTTGGGCGGGGAGTGTTTCTTAGCGGCCGTGGAAACTGTTGGCTCGTCCATACCGAACGCCTCCAGGGCGCCTGCCGGCAGGTTCACTTTGAGGGGTTTCTCGCCAGCTATGTACAAGGTTCTGGTAGTCAGTAGTAGGGAGTAAGGTGGGCGGTCCACGGTGAGGGAGCGCGCTATTCTGAACTCTGAAGCGGAGGCGTCATAGCGCAGTAAGAATACACGTCGCCCGCACGCGACCGCGGCGCACGGACCCTCCACGTAGTCACCGGCTACAGCCTGCAAATAAAACACAATGTTACATGTAACAGACGTGGAGTTGCGGAAACCAGCCCGTTATACTATACTATACTATGTAACAGAACACTCTCTTTTGAAGTAAAACTTCTTAACGCACGCTTGTATTGGGGAGTTAGCTGCGTGACTTGGGGAGCAAGCTGGTGAATGCGTTACGAAAAGTCTGATCGGGCGAGGCGAACGGAAGTTGAGAGGGAGATATAAGTTAGTGAAGATTGAGAGAGAGTTAAGTTTCGTATATTACTGTAGGGGCAAAAAAGAGAGGTGCGAGCACATTTTTTTTTCAGTCGTGTGCTCTACCACACACTCGTTTTTTTTTTAACTTAGCTGAAAGAAAGAAAATATTCTCCGACAAAAATTTCATTAACTTTTTTTTTCTCAAACATGCTTGGAAATTCGAACATTATTATGACAACCTTCGAGATAAAACGAAAATGCTGTACTGGTCAAATCAAATCTTTATTGCTAAACAATTACAATTAGGTTCAGTCACGCACGATCCTTCCCGGTGATACATTCTATCGACAAAGTTCCTTGAACGAATCCTGCTATATTACACGTACTTACGGCTGCCATCGAACACTGAGCGCAAGCGATTTTAGCCTTAGTGGTGTTTCACCGGAAAGTTTGCTTATAGTACATTGCAAGATGTTGGGTGAATGCAATGTTAGTATCATGGTATAATAAGATGTTTCACCAGGTATTCTCTTCCCGCAATGACAGCGCGATGCCTCCAAGCTACGTCACGATCAGTGCTGCCATTGATTGATATCTTCAATATACTTAAGGAGATTTTTGTTCATAAAATAAATTCCTAACTAGCCTAACTATTTGTTATCTCGTGTTATTCATCTAATTAGTTAAGAAAGGAAACTATATTAAATTACTAGTTAAAAAGTGATTTTTTATAGAAGAAAGTAAATGAAAAAATGCATTTTGCTCGGGTCATTTATTTTCACAAAGTGGCAGCACATCAAACTGACAAGTGTCACGCTAACAGCCCTCTATTGACTCCACGGCCGATGACGTAGTACGGAGGCAATCACGTGACCTAGCTGTCACGGGAAGAGACTACCTGGTGCACAGACCTGGTGTTATTATACCATGGTTAGTATGACAATCCATATCTGTTCCGTTTAGCGTGGTTTAGCGGTAAAATAAATTACTATGAAAATTCATATCTGTCGTGTAATTTAAAAATGGAACGAACTTTTAACTCCGAAAAATAGCAACCAAGGAGGTTACTTATCAAAGATTTTATTTAAATTTCGAACTAGTTTGTAAATAGAGCTGTCTAAAGTAAAATAAGTGTATAAAACTTTTTTGTTGTATTTTTTGTATCGATCTATGAGATTTGTTTGAGTAAAACCGGCCAAGAGCATGTCGGGCCATGCTCAGTATTATAGGGTTCCTTAAGTAGGTCTAATTACAAACGAATCAAATAATCATTGCTATTTTAGTTTTTGCAAACAGCGCCACCTAGCGCTAAATTTAAGAAGTGTGTAATATCAATATAACACAAAGTTACTTTTTGTGTTATATATAAGTTTCTACGTTGCATAGTTCCCTTATTTTACATGTTAGTCCTAAGTTTAATAATGTTATTGGTGTACAATAAAGAATATTCTATCTATATATCTATCTATCATAGTTTAGAATGGCAGGGGGGGGGGACACATTGCAAGCCACTTTGGCGGGCTGTATTTCGCAGATGGTATACCTGATAAAAAAGTTGTGTATGAAACATTACCTTCATTTTAGTAGACCTATTCAATGATACCCCACACAAGAGGGTGCAGCGAAAAAAAATATTTCATCCCCATTTCACATGGGCGCCACCCCTAAAATACGTAATCAAGATTTTTTTTATTCTTTTAAAATTGAGATCTATATCTAGACCATTTTTTAACAAAATTTCATTTACTTCTGATTATAACTGTAGAAGTTATTAAGCTGTAAAGGATTAGGACAGACGGACGGACATGACAAAACTATAAGGGTTCCTTGTAGGACTTCGGAACCCTAAAAAGAAATAAATTAACATATTGACGCACCAAAAATTATTGTTGTTTGTCATTGATTCTAGAATTTACATAGGTACTACTTATTTTGAATTTCCGTGCATTATTTCAGAATATTACACTACTTCCGCGTCCGGCAAGAGAGGCATTGATGGATGAATGTGAAAATGTGGGCCGAGGCGAAGCCGAGGCACACATGCGTGATTCCTCAATGACTGGTTGCGGCCAAGGCTTGTACTGGTCAAATACATGCGAGGAGCGGCCGCCAATGTTAGTATGAGAATCCATATCTGTCCTGTTTGGCGGCCAAATAAATTACTATGAAATCTCATGTCTGTCGTGTAATTTAAAAATGGAACGAACTCTTTACTCCAAAAAATAGCAACCAAGGATGTTACTTATAAATCAAAGATTTTATTTAAATTTCGAACTGGCTTGCAAATAGAGCTGTTTAAAGTACTACTAGCATAAATGGACTCGCGAATGTGGGCCACAATGCCTTTGTTGCCGGCCGCTGAAGTAATGTACTATATTTTAAAGAATGTCACGCCAGCAATTTCTAGACCAGGCTCTTGGGGGTATAATAAATAAATATTTTAGGACATTTTTACCCAGCACCATCTAGTCCCAAAATAAGCAGAGCTTGTACTATGGGTACTAGACAATGGATATAATACTTACATACTCACATACATATCACGTAACATAACAAAGAACGAGATGAGTTTGGCGAACCGACTTGCGGTACCATTTAGGCAACAGCCTAGGTGGTATTGCAGTTGTTATGGGCAAAGGTAACCGCTTAACATCAGGTGGGCCTTTAGCTCGTTTTGCCGTCCTATACTATAAAAAAAACGAGTAAGCTTTAGAGCACACGACTGAAGTAAAACTTCACTAAATTGTATCTCCCTCAATACTATTTCAATGAGAACAAAGGAATGGCGGCGCGGCGCGCGTACATCTGCCGGCGCTGTGTCGTGGTCGGCCGTCGCGCGCGCCTCGTTCCCCGCGTCCCGCACTATCCCCTCCGTTCGCCTCACTTTTCGTAACGCATTCACCAGATTACTCCCCAAGTCAAGCGTGCCTAAAGAAGTTTTACTTCAAAAAGAGAGTAATAATAATAATCCTCTTTATTGCACAACAAGATTACATTAATCTTAACTATTATAAAATTGTAAACGTCTGTTTGTTTGTTTGTTTGTTCCAGCAACACACTCAAACTACTGGACCGATTTTGATCTTTTTTTTTTGTTTGAAAGCTGATAATCAGACTTAAAAACTGGTATGGGTTTTGAGAAAGAAAGAAAAAAGAAATAAATAAATTCGTGGGGTGCGTTCTCACCCGACAGATACGAAGCTTCTACGCATATGCACGAGCGGATAGTAATGTACGATGGAGTGGAGTGGAGTGGACAGGGGACGGGACGGGTCAGGGGACGGGACATGGGACGGGACATGGGCCGAGACATGTGACGGGACATAGGATGGGACATGGGACGGGACGATAGTGATATAGTGAGACAGTGGGACAATGGGACAGTGGACTGGACTGGACTGGACTGACGTGGGTTAGCAGAATTTAACGCGAGCGGAGCCGCGGGTAAAAGCTAGTTATATTTATAAAGTTTATAGTTACATCAATTGAATCATGTAACTGAATTTACGGAATAAGGCATTTTTTTGTTACCCTCATGAGATGCGGCGGCGTGGTGTCGGGCAGCTGCACGGCGGCGACGGCGAGCGCGGGCTGCAGCGCGGCGGCGCGGCGCAGCGCGGAGCCCAGCGCCAGCAGCCCCGTGTGCACCAGCGCGCCGCCGCACACCAGCAGCGCGCGCGCGCCCGCCGCCAGCGCGCCCGACACGCCCCCCGCCGCGCCCCCCGCCCGCGACACGCGCACCGCGCCGCGCAGCGAGTACAGCCCCTCCGCGCAGCCTGCACACAACAACATAAGGGGACGCTCATCATCATCCTCCTGCCCTTATCCCAATTTATTTGGGGTCGGCGCAGCATGTTTTTTCTTCCATACATCTCTATCAGCCTTCATCTCCGTGTTCACTTTCATTCTATTCATACAATACAATACAAATACTCTTTATTGTACACAAAAGAAGATAGCAACATATATGACTTATATAGAACACATGTACAATGGGCGGTCTTATCGCTCAAGGCGATTTCTTTCTATTTTGGAGTGGAGTGGACAGGGGACGGGTCAGGGGACGGGACATGGGACGGTACATGAGACAAGACATGTGACGGGACATAGGATAGGACATGGGACGGGACGATAGTGATATAGTGAGACAGTGGGTCACACAATCCATCCATAAGAGGACGCTCCCAAAACGTAAATACCACCCTCGCACTCTCCGCAACTGCGGGCCGATATCTCCCAAACCATAGGTGTTGGTACTCAAAAAGCTCTAGACTCTAGACCAGCTATACTCAACCTACGGCCAGTGGGACGGGTGCGGCCCGCCGGGCCTTTGTTATTGGCCCATCTAAAGTTACAAATTTATTGTAAACCATTTTAAATTTCGCGCCCATCAGGGAATGGGTATTTCAGAACGGGAATGTGAGCCGAGCGCTATCACCGATTTTTTGTTCCCCAAAACTTTAAAAGCGTTCAAAGATGTGCCCAAATCCTACTAACATTCTTTGGGTCTACGTATGTGTGCGAATTGTCTTTTTCAAAAATGAAATACACAAAGAACGTTTACAGAAACAAAGTTACAGATTCTCATCTGGATGATGTTATAAAGATAGCATGTAGCGACAAGCCAGATCTTGATAAAGACAAATAAATTAAAAATAAATAAATAAATTAAATTAAATTTTTAACTGATTATAATTAGACTTATAAGGAATTATATATGTACCTAAATTATAACTTGGCCTACTGTACGTGTTGGGCAGCTGTTAAATAAATAAATGGTCAAAACTTCTAATGGCCATATCTCATAACCATAGTCATATTTAGACTCCATCGTGTTGGTAATCAAATGAAAAGACCTTATAGTCAAATATTTAATTTAGTAGAATTCGATAGTCGATGGCAATATTTTACTAAAAATGTCATTAGTGACAAGTGGTCGATAATCGCTTAGCAGAAGTTTTTAATATTTATTTTTGTAGACCTTGTCAAGTCCTTTCGTTTGAGTACCAACACTCCTCATGTTTCTAAGTCCTTAGTTAGTCTATGGTTCAGGAGATATGGCCATCAGAAGTTTTGACTATTTGTTTGTGAGTGCGTTTCTAGAATTTAATTAATTTTGTAGTTTACTTTCCTACAAAATACTTTGCTCGGATTTTATCATTCCTAGAGGGTTGAATATTAGTCTTAAACGACCAAAATTAATATCCAATCCATCCACGATTTACCCTATTAGAGATAGAAATTTGACATATTTTATATGGAGCTTATGTCAAATTCCTATCTCTAGTAGGGCAAATCGTGGATAGATTGGATATTAATTTCGGCCGTAAGTCAACCTATTTCACGTGAACCGATCGCAAGATTTTCACAATAAATGGCATCATGCCAATGTGTTTTTTCCTCTAGTCGACACAAGACGTAAATCAGCTTTAATTTGCAGCTATCTGTGGTAACATCTACTTACGGCCGTATTCAATAACCTATCTATTCACGATTTACCCTACTAGAGAAAGAAATCTGGCATCCATATTACATTTCATGTCAAATTTCTATCTCTAGTGGGGAAAATCGTAGATAGATCTAGGATATTGAAAACGGCCGTCAGTTATGGCACGTACCGATGGCCACGGCGTTGGACGCCACGTAGATGGCGGCGCAGGGCTCGCTGGGCACGGGCGCCAGCAGAGTGGGCGCGTAGCCCGCGGGCGCCGGCGACGCCAGGCGCAGGCGCGACACCCACTGCGCGCGCTCCGATATGTTGTTGCACACCACCGCCGCGTCCGAGCCCTTGTCGGCCGTGTCCAGCCTTATCTGCAAACACACGATTTATACACCACTAGCATCTCTGCTTTTAGTAACGTCTTAGGTTTGAGCGATCACTACACATTATAATAAAACAATAACTGGAACGGACCAGACAGTTCTTTTTACTAACAATAGAAAAACCAATTTCATAATATGCGCGACGTAATCCGATTCAATTAGTTTTATTACAATTTTTGCTTTTCATTCTCCACAAGTTTTACTCTAGAACCAACTCTGAAATCGGGATAAAACATCTGTTCTATATAAAAGTCGATACTCAAATCGATCAGAACTGCCTTTTTGCCTAGGCTGAAACTACAGAATTTTAAGTGCTTGTTGTGTACTCTGTGACACCACAGACAAAAGACTGCAGTTTAAAAGATGTCAACTGAACTAACGTGAATTGTGCTCCCGAAAATACGCGTTTACGTGAGTATATAATAGTGGCGACGAGGAAAATCCGTATTAAAGTGAAAATAAAGTGCATTTACGGAAATAAAACTAATAAATAACTATGGGTATCAAATTTAACGAGTTTGATATAACACATGGGTGTTGGCAAAATTACATCGAAAGGTTTTGCTATTGTCTTCAGGCTAGTGAAATTGAAGAAGATTCCAAGAAGAAAGCAAATTTACTGGCAGTTTGTGGCCCTGATCTATATGATTTAACAATTTCTTTAATTTCACCTAAAAAAGTAAGTGAGGTTAGTTTTGTTACCGTCAAAGAAATTTTGGACCGCCATTTTCATCCGACACCAAATGAAATTGTAGAATCTTATAAGTTTCACACTAGGAATCAAGTAGAAAGCGAAAAAATTAGAAATTATATTGCGCAGTTGCGGAAATTAAGCATACACTGTAATTTTACGGATTTGAATCGTACTTTAAGGGATAGATTGGTGTGTGGTATATTGGATAAAGATATTCAGAAGAAACTATTGCAACAAAGCCAATTAACTTTCGAACAGGCATGCGACATTGCGGTATCGCACGAAACTGCAAATATTGATGCAAATTTCATTGAACAACCTACACCGAGCACGAGCAACCCGACACCTGAGTTAGTGGAACCTATGGAGATAAATAAGGTAAATAGCAAGAAAATAGTTTCCCATGAGGATAAATCGAAGTGTTTTCGATGTGGTAAATCTCATAAAGGAGAATGTAGGTTTCGTTGGAGCAAATGTCATCATTGTGGCAAAACAGGGCATATAGAAGCAGCTTGTTTTGTGAAATCAAAACAGAACAAAAAACACAATTCAACAGGTGACACATACAACTCTGAATGTAATGGGTTGTATGAGGTAGACATCAATAGTATTAGACAAGATAAAGTGGATCCTTTTATGATTAGGGTGATACTCAATGGTACAGAATTAAGGATGGAAGTCGATTCAGGCTGCCCATACACCATTGTTAATGAGGCCACGGCCCAACTTATATGGAAAGGAATATTACCTAAGTTAGAAATAACAGATATTGGGTTAAAGTCATATACCGATGGTAGATTAACGTTGCTAGGACAGACTACAGTTCAAGTTAAACATAAGGAGATAAATAAAAATATGAAAATACTAATAACAAAAGGTAGCGGCTCAAGTTTAATTGGTAGAAATTGGTTTGCTGATTTGGGAATTGTGATACATGGAATAAATAATGTAAAGTTAAGGGCCAATGAAAAGGCTAGGATCACCGAATTAATCTATAAATATAAAGAAGTATTTGAATCAGGACTCGGAAAATATACCGGGCCGGTGGTGAGTATAACTCCCAATGAAGGTTCAGTGCCAAAATTTCTTAAAAGTAGACCAATTCCGTTTGCAATAAGGGAACGAGTTTTTAAGGAAATTGATAGATTAGTTAAGGATGAGGTCCTCGAACCAACATCACATTCTGATTGGGCTACTCCTATAGTCCCAGTATTAAAGCCCACTGGAAGAGTAAGATTATGTGGAGATTATAGGTCCACAGTAAATGCAGTTACAAACACTGATACTTACCCATTACCTACACTCAATGAAGCTTTTGTGGAACTGCAAGGGGGGGTAATATTCTCAAAGATTGATTTAGAGCAAGCGTATACACAGGTGGGGGTGGATGAGAAAACAGCGAATTTACTTACCTTAAATACACCTAAAGGATTGTATAAAATGAAGCGTTTGGCTTTTGGTGTTAAAGCATGTCCTGGGATATTCCAAAGGTTAATGACTTCATTGCTCGCAGGAATTCAAGGAATAGCTATTCTGCTAGATGATATTGTAATTAGTGGAAGGGATATAAATCTACACAATGCTAGGCTAGAGTTGGTGCTGCAGAGATTACAGGAAGCAGGTCTTAGAGTGAACAAGGATAAATGTATGTTTGCTGTACCAAGGGTGAAATTTTTGGGTTTTGTGATAGATGAGTCCGGAATACATCCCTCCAACGATAAGATTGAATCCATTGAGAAGACTCCCGCACCTAGGGATATAAAAGAATTGCAGGCATTTTTAGGACTTCTAAATTTCTATGACAGATTTTTACGCCATAAAGCAACCATAGCAGAGCCTTTATACAGGTTATTAGAGAAGGAATCCAAGTGGAAATGGACCAAAGAACATCAGACAGCTTTTAACACCTTAAAGACAATGTTGTCTAGTGAGGATACATTGGTTCATTATGATGGCAAGAGGAAGTTAATCATGTCTTGTGATGCATCACAGTTTGGCCTGGGAGCAGTGTTGGAACATGAGATGGATGATGGAACTGTCAGGCCGATTATGTTTGCATCCAGGACAATGAACATCCATGAGCGGAATTATGGACAAATAGATAAAGAAGCAGCTGCCATAATTTACGGATTAAAGAAGTTTCATCAATATATTAGTGGTCGGAAAGTAGTTATTAAAACAGATCATAGACCACTATTAGGCATTTTTGGAGTTGGAAAACCCAATCCGAACATAATATCACCAAGAATGTTGAGATGGGCTCTCTTACTGAACTCCTATGACTATGAGATTCAATATATAGAAGGGAAAAAATTGGGAAATGCAGATGCTTTAAGTCGTTGGCCATCAGAAGAACAAGATACTGAAGAAGAGTATTCTGGAGTGTTATTAATAGAAGAGACACCACTAGAGCTCGAATTCACTGCTATAGAAGTTGCAAAATTATCAAAAAAGGACAAAGTACTAAGTAAAATATTATTTTGGATAAGGCATGGATGGCCTTCAAAAGTGGATGAAGACTGTAAAACGTTTTGGCAGAAAAGAGAAGAATTATCAGTATATAGTAATTGTATATTATGGGGTAGTAGAGTTGTAGTGCCAGAAAAGATGCGATCACACATCTTGGAAGAGTTACACAGAAATCATGATGGAATAGTCATCACGAAAGCATTAGCAAGAAGTTATTTTTGGTGGCCTTCCATGGATAAAAACATAGAGGGTATAATAAAAAAGTGTACTACATGCTTGGAAAACAGGAACATGCCAACTCCGGTAGCTCATCAGTGGATACAACCTGATAAAGCTTGGTCTAGGTTACATATAGATTATGCTGGACCTTTTCAAGGAAAATCTTTTTTGATAATGATAGATGCTTATTCTAAATGGCCAGAAGTTAAAATAGTCAGTGACCTGAGTAGCGCTACATTAATCAGATCATTACGAGAAATTTTTTCGCAACAAGGCTTACCTGACACTATTGTAAGTGACAATGGCAGGAGTTTTATATCAGAAGAGTATAAAAAGTATTTGAAAAGCTGTGGCATTAGACAGATTTTGGTGGCTCCATACCATCCAGCTTCAAATGGACAGGCTGAACGTACTGTTCAGACAATAAAAAGAAAACTGAAGAAGATAACATCAGAACCTTGGCATGTACGCTTACCTAATATACTGTATGGACTACGAGCCACACCGAATAGTGTCAATGATAAAACACCTGCTGAACTCCTGAACAACCGTCGTTTTAGAACCAAATTTGATTATCTGAACCCTTTAACATATAAAACTACAGAAGTGAGTGTCAAAGAAAAAAATGAAAAGATTAAAGTACGGATTTTTGATATTGGTCAATCTGTATATATCAGGAATTATTGTAAAGGACCTCGGTGGTTACAAGGAACAGTGGAGAAAAAAGTAGGGGTGTGTAGATACTTGGTGCGATGGAATGGAAAATTGATGCTGAGACACATTAACCAGATGCTTAGTAGTGGAGTCGCAAAGGAAAAACAAATAACAAGTGAGATACCAGAGCCAGAGATTAAAGGGAATGATACTGATGAAGATGATGACCAAATAGTCATTCCTTCACCACAGAAATGGGCGGACGTTATTGGAGTATCAGGGCCACAGGATGTTTGTTTACCTGCAAGCTCGGGGGAAGTGACCAGGAACAAGAGAGCATTATCAGTGTCTCCACCAATATCGGTGTCTAAGAAAATAAGGCCTGGAAGGGGATACAACAGAGGATCTAGTACGGAAGATGGAGATTCTATGGTTGATACTGATGAGGATTAGAAAATATATTAAATGCACCAACTCGTAAAATAATAGTTAGTAACGAACTACCCATAGTATTATAAGTAGTAAAACAAAAATGAAAATATAGACAATTAAAAATAGATTATAAATAGTAGAGTAGGATTTAATAATGAGTGGAAATAGTGGAACTAAAATAAGTAGTGAAGTTTTTAAGTGGTATGAGACTTTCCCGAGGGAAAGGCATGTTGTGTACTCTGTGACACCACAGACAAAAGACTGCAGTTTAAAAGATGTCAACTGAACTAACGTGAATTGTGCTCCCGAAAATACGCGTTTACGTGAGTATATAATAGTGCTACAATCCTTTTCGAATCCAATTCATTTTATAACTTTTAAGAAATCATCACATAGGTAGATATTGAAAAAAGTTCATACGCAAAGATCGCTGCAAAGCTTACGAAACGTCAGGAAAACCAATTTAAATAATATAAATACGCGATGTAATCCAATTAAACTTGGTTTATTATAATGTGTAGTGATCGCGAAAACCTAAGAAATTATTATCTGAAAAAAGTTATTGCTGATATTCATACTACGTATTACTTACAACAAAAGCCCTGTTCGCTTCATTGTGTGGCAGGTTCTTCGCATCGGCAGATATGAGTCGTCCGCGCAGCTCTCTGTTTCCGCTAGTTAACACCAACGTTTCGTCCACGCATCTGGCGCGCATCCTCTCGCGACTACCATCACCCCTGCAAGAAAAATGCGTCAATAATTTCTGTATGAAAAGTTGGTCATGCGCTTGCCAAAGCTAGGCTCGCAAGCGAAAACAGGGCTCTATTCGCAAAATCGACAACGACATAATCGTAACGACACGACAGTGCTCTGAATACATCGGTCGTATCCTGATCTAATAAATCTTCGGATTCTATGTCGTTTATCGAATTCACAGACAAAATATTGTGATTTTTTACGACGTTAATCAATCAATCAATCAAATTATTTATTTACTAGAATATGGTACATATTATTACAGATGTAGGTGACTTATGATTAGTTTCAGCCACAGACCAGTAAGCTTCAAGACTCCGCATAAACAAAGTTTTGTATTCGAACGCAGTCGTAAAACGTTGGTGGGGTCAGGGGGGCGGACGGCGCGTTATGATTGGCCGGCTCAAAAGTTCGGTGGTCTGATTCCTTATGATTGGTGCCGCTCGCTGACTGAGTGACGTTCCGATTGGCGGAGTGACGTATGATATGCAGTGGTAGAGCATATGCGTTGTGACCGGGGGTGTCCAGCTAACCGGCGTCTAGAGGCTTACTGGTCTATGGTTTCAGCATATTCTGCCCCTCGGGGCGTGCAAATTGGACTTAAACATAAAAAAGTTATTAAAATTATGAGCATGCATATTAATTATGTGTAACCTTTATTTTATAAATCATAGACAATGTTCGGAGTAAATGAGTGAAAAATAAAACAAAAATTGTGAATGACATTTACAACTAAGAGTAGGATTACGATCAAAAATTGTCGATTAGTATCGTTCGTTGCTTCGTATAAAAACACAATTAATTCTGTCAACGAGTCGAGGTACGAGAAAACGGGGTTCTGCAATCTGATTGGCGCTACAATGCGGCTATTGGCTATTCACTAATTCGGAAGTATTTACGGCTTGCATAAGTGGTCGAAACTAATTTGAAGTTTTCAAGTGGCGAATAGTGGCGACCTATATCAGATCTATTAGTCAAATGTGTTTGAATACATCGGTCGCCAGTTATGATGAGGCGTTTATGGGCTGTATGGTCGATTTCAATAAAATAATTTATGTAATTGTAGTTTTTTATATGTATAAAAAACTAAGTTGAATCCAGAATGACAAAAATGGTTAAAAAGGTCTAAAAAATATTTTCATTTCAAAGGAAACCGATGTTTGGGTTTTG
The DNA here is from genome assembly GCA_949699075.1 of Asteroscopus sphinx. Lineage (NCBI taxonomy): Eukaryota > Metazoa > Arthropoda > Insecta > Lepidoptera > Noctuidae > Asteroscopus > Asteroscopus sphinx. The sequence continues at coordinate 14,968,413 of OX453021.1, forward strand.
TTAAATAGGGTTTTTAATCCGAATTATATAAATTGTAAATTGGACTGACAAGACTTTAATTGTGGTACATGATCAGTTGGACCGTTCGAAGCAGGATTAGTTTGTTTGTAAAGACAAAAAAATATCATTTTATTAGCATATTAGGCAAGATTAAATAAGTCACACTGCATAATAATAACAGTTTAATGGGATCCAATATCTTGGCAAAAAGTTAAGAAAATCTCACCAAACAATCAGCAGTCCTTTATCTTGAGATCCATCGGGTGAGTCGATATTTTGCTTTGGCCTAGAAAAAATACGATACCGTGTCAGTGCCATGTTTATATTATAGCAGTGTAGAAACTATGGATTATAAATATTTACCCATTCACTACAGGCTTGGGCTTCTCACGTCTGGGTGTAGAGGGATAGCTAGAAAGGAGAATTATTAATTAGCTATTATACTATAACCAATAACCACAGACATAGTAAAAAATATAGACGAAGCGCTGCGAACAATCATAGTGAAGCAAACAAAGACCGTGCTCCTCCGTGTACAAACCAGCGCTCACGCAAGCACCATGCACCTGAAAATATGTTTTAACGATGCTTACTGGACGATGCCACGACATGTGTATTGAGAGCGTTGAGCACGGTTTTGTTGGCTTCACTATGATTGTTCGCAGCACTTGCTATAACATTGACATTTGTATGCTATATTTATATGAATCTGGTGTTTACCTTGAATCTCCACCGGCATTACAGGCTGCTAGCTTAGCGCGCAACCTCTCTACTTCTTCACGCAATTCTCTGTTGGAAACGTTATTTATTTAGTAGGCGTAAAGTTGATCTTAAAAAGAAATGAAAATTGAGATTTAAAAGATTTTTGCTTTAATTGGCATGTTGGAAAAACGAGATGTTCTTTCCAAAATTTACTATACATCCTAAAAGTAGGCATATGACACTGCTTAATCGGCATATGATTTTATTCGATAGTTTCACTACTACTATTATTTGCTTGAAGTATCAATATTTCGGTAATCTTATACAGTACGGTACGGGTAATATAACTGTGCCGCTCTGATACCAGACTTTGCGAAGGGCCGCGCAGGTAGAGTAGCATAATAAGTATGAGCAGGACATAAGGATGCATCGAACATTAACAAACCAACAACATCATCAGTCTTGCCGCCATTACCGCGCATGCGCGCTACTGATTTGGTTGCAAAATTTACTGCTGCGCAGCCAACTGTTTCTCACTTAACAAAGGCAGTTATATTACGCGTACTGTAAATGAATGAAAGAGTATACTGCCATCAACTTTACTTTTCAGGTGGTCATAATTTGACCTAAAGTGACAATAAAAATCACAGTTTTCGAACAATGTGTGTCGCCGGTATTTACATACGGAGCAGAGACTATGACTCTTATGGAACTGTCTGCAGAAAAGGTACGAGTAGCGCAAAGAGGAATGGAGCGAGCAATGCTCGGAATCACCTTACGTGACCGTAAGACGAATAAGTGGATACTCTCCAAGACAAAAGTCAAAGACGTAGTGTCCATAATAGCTCAGCGTAAATGGAGATGGGCGGGACACATTGCTCGAATGGACAAGGAACGATGGACGCGGAGACTGCTGGAGTGGCGACCACGACAGCACACTAGACTGCGGGGACGGCCACCCAAACGTTGGGTGGATGACATCCGACAACACAGGCCTGGATTGGATGTCAAGGGCTCAAGACCGCCAGGAGTGAAGGAATTTGGAGGAGGCCTGCACCCAAAAATGAGTATTATAAGGCCGCAATGATGATGATGATGATGACAATAAAAATATGGTGTGAGCGAGAAAAGTAGTCAGTTTATGTTAAAACTAGCGACGCTGTGAACTGAACAGCTTCGACGGTGCACTGTAGATACCTGTTAGCTCTCCTGAGCGGCGGCGACGCGGCGGGTCTGCGCCCTGACCGCCCGAACAACTTATTACTTAGTGAACATTTCTTGCGACCTGCTTCCTCCACTTTAGCCTAAAACAACCACGTTAATAGGTAAAGTCGACCGCACGAGTGGTAACACTTGAATGACGAAAACCTTCCTTACTGCTTACGAAATAAATACGCTGCCAATGTCAAACTGTTACCACTGACGTGCGGTTGACTGTCATCATCATCATCCTATATCCTATATTAGTCCACTGCTGGACATAGGCCTCTCCAATGGCACGCCACTGAATCGATCCTCGGCCAGTCGCATCCAGTTGCGGTAGCAACTGTGGTGGCTGGTAAGCCACCTTGCCAATATCATTGCTCCACCGAGCCTGAACCCTCAGGCAACAAATACAAATATATTTCGTACAGTCGACCTCACGTCAGCGGTAACAGTTTGACCCGAGTGCTCAATCCAAGTTTGAGACTTACGTTATCGCTGTCTAAAACGCTACCGAATGCGTCGACTTTCATTCATAAATCAGTAGTTCCTCCTCATTTCCGCCAGGGGCTCTACTAATTTAGCAATGAAAGTCGACGCAATCGATTGCGCATACGTAAGTTTCAAACTCGCACTAGGCACTCTGGACAGCGTATCTATTTCGCTATGTTGTTCGAAGAGCTATAGGAGTTATAAGGGTGGTATACCTGTAGGAAGTCGATGAGCTTGGCCTGCTGACGGAGCGTGGCATCGGCCTTGGTCTCTCTGGTGCGCCACCATGCCGACGCGGCCTCCGCAGCCTCGCGCGCCGCCGCTAACTCCTCCTACACACCACGGGAATAACAACTTATGCCTACCCTCGTAAGATCCAACGACCTACTTTAAGTACATATGGTCAGTTGTTGTTCAGACCCAAAAGCTTTTTAAATCGTCAAATATCGACCCAACAACCTAAAACAGGGACATCTTTGTTTAGCTTAATTTGCATTTGATGTCCATGTTTTAGGTTGTTGGGCTGATTAAAGTATAATGTGTCGTAAAAGTAAGAGATTCACCAGAGGATGCGCAGCAGCGTTCTTTGAGTATTTAAACAACCAACTACGATCGCCAACACGCCTGCCAAGCGTGGCGATTATGGCATATCCCCAAACTGCTTGGGGAGGCCTATGTCCAGCAGTGGACGTCTTTCGGCTGAAATGATGAAGTATATTTTTACAAATTGAAGTCTGGGCCGCAACTACTTGCACCTATTTTTAGTACATTGGGTCGACATTAATATCGACCTAAATTTAGGTTGGGCCTTATGAGGATATATTCACCACAGACCAGCAAGCCTAAATACGCCAATTAGCCGAATACCACCGGTCATCAAGTTTATGCAGTAGCACTGAATAACATTCGCCCAACATCAATCGGTACGTCACTCCCCGAGCGGCACCAATCATACCATAACATTTTTGTGCAGACCAATCATAACGCCCGTTTGCCCCTTGTGTCCCCGCTAACATTTCACGACTGTGTTCTCATGCAAAACTTTGTTTATGCGACGTCTTTAGGCTTACTGGACTGTGACAGACACAAAGTCCACTGAAAGTTTGCGAAAAGCAACGTGTTCGGGATGCCATGGCCACATCTTTGGCCACAAATCAAAAATTGGGAGATTTTGGTTGGAAAGTGTTAATTCATCCACCATATAGTCCTGTCCTTGTACCCTCGGATTTTCACCTGTTTCGGTCTCTTCAGATTTCTTTGGGTGATGTTAGGTTAACATCAAGAGAGGACTATCAAAACTACTTCAAAAATACCAAGATTTCTACAGCAACAGGATTATGTCACTACCTACAAGTTGGCAACAAGTTATCGAAAAAAATGGCACATATATTATAATTAAATGTAATTGAAAACAAAAGGGCTTGAATTTGTATATAAAATACGAAGAAACTTTTTCCCCGACCTTATATGATTTCTTCTTTTCCTTGGTGCAATTTATTTTTGTTTTTTTATTTACATAGTTTATAATATATGTAAAATGGTTGTTAGAATATTGTTTGTTGCATGAATTCTTTGCATGTCTGCAACTGGTAAAATATGGCTGAACGTAATTTATTATTTTACCACAATGTACTGTACCCATATTTGCAAAATAGAATATCTTTTTTCTTTCATGCCAGTGTGAACTAAAGTGTGACTGTGGCAGACAACGTAAAATAATCACTAGAACTTGTTTTAATCAATCTATGTAAACATATAATCTATCTGTCCTTGGGCCACTCTGTATAGTGGCAAATCAGTTTATCATCCCACACTTTTTCCAAACACGATATTATGTTTATGTCAAACAGTAAGAAATATAAAATAAAAGTAGTTTTACTTGAACGTCAGCTAAGCTGGCCTGCAGCTGCAGCGCATGCGCGTGGTGTTGGTGCGCGCGAGTGCGTAACGTGGCACATTCCTCCTGCAGCTCGCGCACTCTTCTCGCTGCACTCGTCAGCGCAGCGTCACTGGACGCGCGTTCACTTTCTAAGGCGGCCGCTCGAGCTTCAAGCTCGGCAACGCGCGTCTCACGAGCTTCTAGTCTTTCCTGGAAATACATACAGTATTAAAGACACACACACATTTAGAGTACCAAACGTGGAGGCTTGTAAATGGATTTTCGCTAGATGTTTAAATTGCTTGTTATTTTTTATATTGTAAGATGTAAGCCACCAAAAAAAAAAAAAAAGGCGCGTCCACTGGTAAACAGGGAACTTCTAAAATAGGGTTTGGTGATAGCAGTATTTTGTTATCAGCGTAGTCTGTTGCTCGTCATTTTGATTCAACCCCTCGTATGCCGCAAATCCACGCGAGACATAATGGAGTTAAAGAGAGGTAAATCTAGTTATCACCCTTATACGATATCCACGAGAAAAAATGATTGTTTAACTTATGGTTTGACATGAATTTAACGTAACTCCTTTAGTCTCTAATGCACTTATTGTTCGCCGAGAAACACGGAAGTCTTTCCGATTCCCAATCCTAAAGTTCCAAGTTTCTATTAAAATAATCCTTGCTTTTACTATTCCAAACTGCAAGTCTTTCTTCAAGTGCTTGAATAAAATTCTTCGGATGGCCATCCATTTTGAGTAGAGGGTAGACTCCACACCCATGTTCGCACGGAAGCGTTTCGCCTTCGACTGACAATTGTAAGTTTCACTGAGTAGATCATCGATGACGAATGAATACAGGAAACGTGTGAGTAGTTGCGTCATAGAGTGATGACGTGATGTACGTGATGTTGATCGCGTCATACGGTCGAACACAACGGTTGCAACGTCTAAATCGGATGAATACAGCGGCACGAGTGAATCGATAAGGCTATAGAACCTACTGACAAAGTAACGAGAGATGATCTTTTGATGCTGATAGTCATCTGATGCGTAAATATTGTTTTTTTATTCCCCGTTTAATCCTCGGCGACATGAGATCGTCATCATCTGACGACCGTTCTGCTATGTAGATTTCCCCTAGAGATATTTGAAAAAAACTTCTGTGACACTTATGCAAGGCTGCGTATCCACCAGAGATGTGCGCCAGAAAAAAAACCACCACTAGGATTACTTAATTTTCCTAGCCTTCCGTAGCGCAGCTGTGGTGGAAAAGGGCTAGTGGAGCTACAGAGATGTGTGTGAGGGATGCGAGCGAGGAATGTGTGCGACGGACGTGTGAAACAGCTGAAGAGTCCGCTACGCATCCTCACAACATTTAGTTACACCCAGTTTTACAGCTTCGCTACGCATCCTCGCACCACTTTGATGGAACCATCACACCGTTTGACAGCGCCGCTACACATCCTCGCGCCACCTAGCGACCTCGCACATCCTTGGTCGAAAACCAGCCTAAAACAGCCGGGAGGCGTTCGGACAGAAACTTGAATATAAATCAATAGCTTTTACCTTCAGAGTTGTCCTGCGTGTAGTTTTCGCCGATCACAAATTTCGTACTCAACAAGATAAGCTCTTAATCCCTTCATCATACGATAAAATATACAAAAAGAACAGGTGACGTCAGGGGACGCCCAACAGAGGCAAAGCTTCCACGCATTTGCAAGCGCGGATAGAACGCGCTGAGAGTTATCGATGACGTTTTTTCTCAGTTTACTCCCGGTGGCCGAGCGTGCAACGACGCTATAGAAGCTTCACTTCTAAAATAAGCATAGGCAATAAAAGGCATACCCTCAATAGTTGCAGTTCGCAGTGCGCATGCCTGGCCTGGTCGCGAGCCTCCTCGTGCTGCATGGCGGCGCGTGATGCAGCAGCGCCGCGCTCCGAAGCCTGCGCCTCCGCCTCGCCCAGCCTGGCGCGGCATGACTCTAGCTCTGTGCGGACGCTATTGAGCTGAGTCTGGAAATATTTTTTTACATATTATCGAGCTTATTGGCCTGACCTGAGCAACACCGGTTCTCGTACATTTTCGAATCAGTCATGTTTCTAGTTCAAAATTGTATAGGAATCGGTCCAGTTATACATATTTATAAGCAGTTTTATTAAGTACTAGATCAGTTAGGTTTAAACAAAAACTTGGCCAAAATTAGGTAAGCAAAAGTACTTTTTCTTTGACTGCTAATTATTATTATGTATTAATTAAAGATAAAGCACCTAACTATAACAATACCTCGAGATCCTTATTCTTGAGCTCGTGTATATCAGCCAACTTCTCTAGATCAGTCAGTTGCTCCTCTAGCATGCCACAAGCCTCCTGAAGTGCCTTGTTGTTCTGTATAACATATAATAAAAACATCAAATGTGTACGGTGCAACCGCAGTTTTCATTTTACTTAGAATCAGCATTTTTGTACAGCAGCGTGCGTAATTCGATTGAGTTCGCGTTCGGTCTTCGCCGCGTGTACTCGTTATCATAGTATATCATAATTATCAGAAACTTATTGTATCAATATCAAACAGTTATTGTATCTTTTATTATTAGCAATTCAACCAACAAAATTATCAAGTTTATCAGTTAAAGTTAACCCACACAACTTTATGGTCCTTCGAGCTGGATGCAGCTCTATGTTTCTGCCGAAAGCCTACTTTTCTGATGGTAAATTAGCAGAGTTGATAATTACGAAATCTTGAAATCTAGCTATTTCGGGCTGAAAGAAGCATCCGTCTATAGCCGAACAACAATGGGCAATAACGTACTTATTGATAAAGGTCTATGTTTAACAGGGCCCGAGTTATGTCGACTTTTAATAATGAACAATAAACGTGGTTACATAAACAGCCCATTACTGTTCCACTGTTGGCCACGGGCCTCTTCTCAGAGTGAGAAAGACCTTAGTCAACTACGCTGGCCTATTGCGGGTTGGCGGACTACACACACATCGAAAAGTCTTATATGAAAGTTTGTGGAGATGTTTGAATGTTTGTTAGTCAATTACGGTTGAACGGATTTGGATGAAATTTGGCATACAGATATAACATAACTCTATAACTACTTTTTATCCCGGGAAGATGAACAGTTCCCGAGGGATGTGCGATAAACAACATTCAATTAATTGAATTTCACGTGGGCGAAGCCGCGGGCATAGGCTACCCAAGTAACACACAAGTGGATTAAAAACGGTTTAAAGGTAACCGTAAAAGCCAATATACATCTAACCTCCAGTTTCAAAAAGGCTGGTCAACGCAAAAATTTACTAATCAGCTCTCAAATCTCAGGTAAAGAGTTGCGATCGGTCGTTAACATCTTTGCCGGCCAATCACAGGAGCGGACACGAGTTCTGATAACAGATCAAATTGATCAGCCTTCCAGAAACTGGGGGCTAGTCTTACAAAAGATGTTTAATAGCATCTGCAAAGTATTAATTCTGTACTATCGATTTTCTCAATACTTAGGTTCAGTCTTTTAATAGCCAATTAACTTTTAACTGAGAAATACGTTTGTCATTTTGACAGTTGTAGTATAGAAAATCTGTCAAGACGTCACATTTATTCGTCAGTTAAATGTTATCAGACTATTGAAATACTGGCTCTTAAAGTTGAATATACAGCTTTAATACTTTGCGGACCTTTGTATTATGGCGTTAACTTATATCTTTAAACGGTTTTGTATTATTTTTTTATTTTTAATGCATTTACGCATGCGAAGCGAAATCTAACGATTTAAATTGTGGGAAGAAAAAATCGCTCACGAGCAGGATCTGAACCTGCAACTCCTGGCTCAGTACGCCAGTGCCACTAAGCTACCGTGAACACTGCTCGTGGTATTGAATTTAACCTATTGATATCTTATTAAGAAACAGTGTTTCTTAACCGCCTCGACTAACTTTGCAGTTAATTCAAAGTCGCATAGATACCAGGCCCCTCAGAAAGTATTGCGAAAAAAAGTTTTTATATATGGGAGACTGGCCAGTTATAATGTTTTTCGAAAATATGATTATTTATAAGTAAAAATAAGTAAGTTCCAATTTCAAAATTTCCCTCCACATTTTTAGCGAGTTAATTCAAAGTATTGTGTCTCACTGAAATATGGATCTGCGCCGGGAACATTTTAGAGCTATGATTTTATACGATTTCAAGTGTCGCCTGAAACCGGATGAATCGTACGATAGACTTCAAATGGCATTCATGGATGAAGGCCCTTCCAAGGCAACCGTGTATCGTTGGTATAACGAATCCAAGCGCGGTCGACCAACTTTGGGGGATGACGAAAGAAGCGGTCGCCCTTTGACGGCTGTTACCGAAGAAAACGTGCTAGCAGTGAAAAATTTAATCCAAGACAATAGGCGAATTACATATCAGGAGATTCAACATATATTGAAGATTGGATCGGGAAGCGTTCACGAGATTCTACACAGCCATCTTCGCGTGAGGAGGATAGTATCACGCTGGGTGCCGCACAACCTCACCGATGCTCAGAAGCAGGCCCGGGTGGAATGGTGCCGTGATATGCTTAACAAATTTGAAGCAGGCTCGTCTCGGCGTGTTTACGACATCGTTACAGGTGATGAGTCCTGGATTTATCAATACGACCCAGAAACCAAGCGCCAGTCGACTGTTTGGGTGTTTCAAAATGAGCCAACGCCTACCAAAGTGAAGCGATCTAGAAGCGGGGGTAAGATTTTGATCGCTAGCTTTTTTAATTTGACTGGCCACTTGGTATCAATTCCCTTACGGGATCAAAGAAGCATTAATGCCGAATGGTATACTACCAAATGTTTGCCAGAAGTTTTCTCTGTTATAAGCAACAAGCGACCAAACACAGGGCTCCGCGGGCTACTGCTCCACCACGACAATGCACCTGCGCACACCGCACTCAAAACGAGGGAATTCCTGGACAGCACGCCAGTCAAACTCCTGGGTCACCCTCCTTACAGCCCTGATCTAGCACCGTGTGACTTCTTTTTATTCCCAAAAATAAAAAATCAGCTCAAAGGGATACAATTTTCGTCGCCGGAAGATGCGCTGGCTGCGTTCGAGCAGGCTGTAAACGAGGTGTCTGCGGCGGACTGGAAAAAGTGTTTTGAAAACTGGTTTAGGCGCATGAATCTTTGTATAGAGGCTGGTGGAAAGTACTTTGAAAAGATTTGATAAAAATATATGTACGTATAGAACAATTTTTTTTAGTTTCGCAAAACTTTCTGAGTGTCCCACGTATGCCTACCCTTACTAATTATTTTATTATTTTTAACGCATTTACACATGTGAAGCGAAATCTAACGATTTTTAATGTTTTTTTTTTATGACGACGTCTGTGGTCTAGTGGTTCGAGTGTCGGACTGCTGATCACGAGGTCGTGGGTTCGATTCCCTCAGGACACAAATATTTGTGTAATGAACATGAGTGTTTATGTTGGTCTGGGCGTTTCTTATGTATTATAAGTAAGTATTTACAAAAAAAGAAAGTATCTAAGTATTATATCCATTGTCTAGTACCCATAGTACAAGCTCTGCTTAGTTTGGGACTAGATGGTGATGTGTAAAATGTCCCCAAAAATATTTATTTATATATATTTTTTTTTATTTCCTTTCTTTTTTTTTCTTTTGGAGGGGCTCGTAGCGAAGCAACGACTGCGCGGATTGTACGATCTGCAAGGTTAAGCTGCACTTGCCGCGGTCAGTCTGTGGATGGGTGACCGTTTCGTGACACATCGTGACCCCTCCGAGCCTCGGAGAGCACGTTAAGCTGTCGGTCCCGGTTGTCATACGAATATCTATGGCAGTCGTTACGGGTAGTCAGAAGCCTGAAAGTCTGACAACTGGTCTAACCTCCGAATGTCAGTATTACCCAGTAACTGGGTTGCGGGGGTCTGATGGCAGTCGCTCCGTGTAAAATACTGATGTTCAGCCGCATCTGGCTAGACTGGAAGCCGACCCCAATATAATTGGGAAAGGCTCGGAGGATGATGATGATGATTTTTTTTTTCCACAATTTAAGTCGTTTGTTTTGTGTTACTTGGGTAGTCGTTTCTAAATTGCAAGATAGGGATAAGAGTCGGGGCAATTTTTTTGTTTGGCTAACAGTCGGCTCGCCTTTAAAATTAAGTTAAGGAAATATTTCCGTGAAAACAATTTAGCAGATTCAGCTCGACTTTGAATTATCTTGATGTTATATATTTATAGTTATATATGTAGGTATGTATAATATATATATTTTATTATATGTATAATGTACATATGTATTTATCTATTTTTTTATTTTTTATTATATGTAATTATAAGTCCGTAGTACGAAACATATTTTACTACTTTACTGGTGCATCTACCCTATTCTTTGTCTCTGCATTACCCTAAGGTTGTCTGGCGTTAAGACCGCCTTTGTACCCTGTTGTGCATAAACAATTAAATAAATAAATAAATAAATTTCCGCGACGGGCGTGTCATCGCGTACCGCGGCGAAGTGCTTGTTGATGGCGGTGATGGCGGTGTCGGCGGCGCGGCAGCGGCCCTGCAGCAGGTCGGCGGCCAGCGCCAGGCGCACGCGGCGCGCCCAGCCGCCCTCGCGCCGGCGCCGCGCCGCCGCGCCCGCGCCGCTCCACAGCGCGCGCAGGTACGCCGGCTTGGGCCGCACCGCCGGCTTCTCGATGCTCTTCCGCTTCACGGGCTCCATCGCACCCGCGCCCGCCCCCGCGCCCTCACCCGCCACGTAAACCGACGCCAACTTATTTTTCTCCCACTTGCTCGGAAATTGGTTCATTATTCATATAAATTTGGTATTTCCGTGTTCTATAATTGTTTTATCTGTGTAGTCTTAAATATAAGTAAAGCTCTTTCACTTAATGAAAATGTCTGTATAAGGCCAAATTATACAACGCTAGCTGCGGAAGGGCCCTCGTGACCTGTAATACAGGTTTTGAATAAAAACCTACTTCAGGCACCAGTCTCTCACAAAGTTGGTTTTTATAATTTTGCCACATTAGCTAAACCTAGTACTTTAAAAACTATTGTGAAGAGAGAATAAACTGATTATTTATTTATTTATTATTCAAAAAATATTATTATTACTTTTTATAATTGAATTTTATTGTGACCATAAATATAGTGCTATTATTATTTTGTTTTTTAAATTAAATTTTCTCAGGCTTCTAATACCTGGGGTTCTTTTAAGATCACACGCGTGTAAACCAAAATGCGACCTTAAACCTTTTGAGATGGCTGAATTGTCTGCATTGGCGTGATACTATTGTCTAAATCTGACTGTAAAAATTTCCTAACTATCCGTTACTAATGTGTTACTATTATTATTATTATTAATTATAGTGTATTCAAACAGCCTCCACGAGTGATGATATTTAATTGACCGTCCGGCGCACCGTGAGCAGTCAGCCCCGCTACCAACCTGCTGACTGGCTTATCTTTTTCCCACGGCATGAGCTATTATCATTTGTAGCTCATGTCGACACGATAGAAGAAGAATTATATTGCTATGAAATACTATTGACTTATTATTATTAAATTATTTCATTTAGTGTACAACACACAGTTATATAAATTTAGTCAATTACAAATTTTATGTTTTTTTTATATTTGGACACCAGTCATGGTACCATCATTTATATCTTTAATAAGCATCTCAACCATGTATTACCATCTACACATGTTTTTGCAAATAAATATATTTTTATCTTTAAAAGAAAACATCAATCGGCTCTTTTCCGTACGCAACGTAATAACAGGCCAGCAATATCCAACACGACACTAATAGAAATTGCTGGACAGTTTTTATTTTTTAAATTATGCAGTATGCTACCGAGGTTTTTAAGTACACACTTACATAAATTAGGTGTTTTTAGGTACAAAATATTTATCATTATAAAGGCTGAATGGGCATGTTTTTTTTTTCAAAACTTTGAAAATGAACAAGAACCGCGCGCGGATCAATTGGCGCGAATGAAAATTAGATATTGTTCAATTAATTTGTGTATTGTTTCCTCGCAAATGAGAGAAAAATACTATACAAATCTTGGCCGAAATAGCAATTAACGGCCTCGTTTAGTTAAAAAAGACTCTGCTAGCGCCTCGTCCTTTTTAATTCACTTCGGAAGTACTCGGTTTCGCCTCGTACTTTCAATATTATTCGGCCGTCAATTGCTTCCTTTCAGGCCTCGACAGTAATGTACTATTGCGAAGCCAGTTTACCGACTCACGAAAATAATGTCTTAAACTTTTACACCGAAAATTTCTACATATGAACAAAAAGACACTGTATTCTTCCTCTCTTGTAATTCGTTTCGAAATACGGAACCAAAACACAATACAATTCGTAACACAACGGCTCTAACATAAAAAAAAAACACGATTTAATATTACAGAGGGTGATCAAATAGGACATGCGAAGTCACCGTGAGGACGAAACTGTGGAGAATATGACTCGCGCACAGATCATCGCACGCCGAAACAATGATGTTTACACGATGGGCTCAGCTGCGGCATTCAGACAAACACAACAACCGCTCAGTTTGGGCAAGCCGATTGTGAAATATTAAACAAAACCTTTGAGAGACGCGAATGCCCAAATATTGACCAACCGAATACGAATCTAATTATTAATCGCATTGTTCTGTTGACAATCGCTGCAATTATTATTATAACATTCATCAAAATACATATGAAGAAGTTTCTACTTTAAAGTTCACTTTTTTAAGAAAGCTTTAAAAATAACTTCATAATAATGAACTTGCTTTTATTGGATATTCCTCAAACAAGAAAATGCTTTATGAGAACGTTCATTCGAGCCATGCTCTTCAAACACCGTACACAGCTGCTTGTGGTGCAGGTTGCTCCTGACAGATAGATAGTGGCATAAACCTGTCCTGGAAATCAGCACTGGGTGTTCCACGCCCAGCACATTATGCTGAGGTTAGCCCTTTTGGCATGAGCATGCCCAACAGCAACGGCATATTGATTTGTCTTATTTTTGTAATTTTATTGTTATTGGTGTGTTGTCACTATCCAGTGCTAAATAAAAGTTTTTCCTTTATTTTATTATTTTTAACGCATTTACGCATGCGAAGCGAAATCTAAAGATTTAAATTGTGAAAAGAAAAAATCGCTTACGAGCAGGATTCGAACTTGCGACTCCTGGCTCAGTACACCAGTGCTTTAGCCACTAAGCTACCGTGAACACTGCTACCTAAATGCTACCTGAATCTAAAGATTTAAATCTTTAGATTTCGCTTCGCATGCGTAAATGCGTTAAAAATAATAAAATAATTAGTAAGGGTAGGCTGCCGCCTATACGACTATATATCTATACGACTTTGAATTAACTGCAAAGTTAGCCGAGTCGGTTAAGAAACCCTGTTTCTTAATAAGATATCGCTGACGTCACCCAAAGACGTAGCATAGTGAAGAATAATTTCGATACCACGAGCAGTGTTCACGGTAGCTTAGTGGCTAAAGCACTGGCGTCCTGAGCCAGGAGTCGCGGTTCGAATCCTGCTCGTAAGCGATTTATTCTTTTCACAATTTAAATCTTTAGTTTTTCCTTTCTTTATTTTAATTTATTTCTTTTCTTTTTCTTCTTTGGGAGAGGAATCAGCAAAAACTGATTGAACTGACTGAAACTTCAACATATCAGTCTTGTGACAACCAACGATAAACATAGACCTTCCGTATTATAGTGATAAAAACTCCAAACAGTAAGCCAAGCCATTGCGTTTGCAAGTTTTCAAGCGGCTCATACCACGACCTTCAACAGATCGTCTATCTAGAGTAGGGACTAATCAAAAACATGTATTTCTCAAACTGAAGAAGTTATCGTATCAAACGCAACAACAGAAGAATAACCGTGAAAATTCGTGTGTAATTTAACAGTTCGGAATTCAGTTCAGAGTGTGAACACATTGTAATGTAATATTACTTTATGTAATAACAGACGTTAAAATAAATAGTTACATACTATTTATAGCGACACTCTCTGCGTATATCTCCCCAGATGCGTTTTGTAATTTTCTTGCAAGGCGGTACTGGAGAACCGATATTATAACTCCCGCAAATAACTGTCGGCCGATTAAAAGTCTGCAGTCTGCGTGGGGGCTTATAGTTAAAAAGTTATTGAGGACTTGATAGTCCTTCACCGATGAAAGTTACTGTGGCGGACTGGATGCGGAAGGCATAGGACTGAGTGTTGCGGCGCAACTTGGGAGAGACCTATGTTCAGCAGAGGACTGCGGCAGGCTGAGTTGATGAAAGGTTCTTCAAAGTCTTTTCGTACATTTACGTAAGTAATGTTGAAATTTGCTGGGTTTTAGTCGGTAGGATCGTACATAGCCCGTCGTCTTGTTCGGGCAGTGTATCCATGAAGATATCCTCACGAGAAAAAGGAAATGTTGAATGGCTCACCTGTATTAGTTCAACGTTCTGCCTCCTGACATCCTGCAGCTCATCTCGCAGCTGTGCTCGTTCCCTCGAGGAGAGTTCTTCTTGCTCCTCGGCGTGGAGGCGCCTCTTCTCACTGTACTGGAGCTCGCTCTTCAACTTGCGGATGTCGTTGCGAGATCTGATACACGTGTACACTATTAGAGAACCGTAAACGCAAAGTAACCAAATTGAGCCTTCAAATTAAAGTTTTCGTCATGCCCGGGCAGAGAGTGGGTAAGTTAGAGTTCACCTATAGTTCGGCTCGTTACTTCGACGCATGACGAGCAGCTCATAATAATCATGTCAATCACGAAAGCAAAGAATAGAAAGAATGAAAAACTATAAATTTCTGCAGTAATACCGACACACCAACCCAGTTGAGCCCTGTTGAACTTATCAATTAAATACTATGGCCTTTTCACACAATATGCGGTCGGTACAGGAGAAAGCTCACACTTTACTGCGTAAAATGGTTTATGTTTCTGTTACGCACTGGCGCCTTCACTCCTTAAAACGTAGACACGACGAAAACTGGTTTGGGTATCATATGTATAAGTATTCAAATAGATAACTTTGTATAAGTTTTAATGATAAAGATGTGTGAACTACTCCAATACAATTAATTATTTGAATCAAATTATTATTGTTGTTTTTTTTTTCAACCCTTGTCGCCCCACAGGGCAAAGGTTATCCGCATTGTAATCCATTTCTTTATGTTTTTTTCAAATTTATAACACATCTTTAAACTCGAGGACTAATTGTGCCACACTTTATCGCCAATTTCTGCCATCTTCGTAAGAAGACTAAACACGAAAAAATTAAATAAAGAAACTTGTAAATACACACGGGATTTTTCTTTCAGGCTTCATCTCCGTTCTTACTGATTTTGTGAAATTATAAAACATTTTTTAATCTTGCTATTGATTTTAATTTACACATATTTATGTAAAAATAAGTGCACAACAAACATCCTATCGATTGAAGGACTTCTAATAACTGGGTTACACAGATAAATCATCTTAACTCAATCTTATCTGATACAAATATGACAAAAATAAATTGATTTATTTCAAGCAGTATCTCGATACAACGTACGCGTTAGATTATGAAATATGATTGAGTTAGTTTATATAAAAATGCGAGATGAATGCAATCACTATTGTGTAAAGAACAAATGAGATAAAGGCGACGCCGACGTCAGCTCAGCGGCTTTTCTTTCACACTCTTGATATACTTAATTTTTAAATGGATATTATACTTAAACCAATAACAATACACAAACACAAAGCTAACATTCTTCAAATTACTCATTTATCTGGTCTGCTCGGCATCCATTGCAGGGATCCAGCAGAATACCCGCGTCAGGTAATATTATATGGCACATGCTGAGCTCGACACCCATTTGGTACAATCCCGAGACACATATCGCACTTATTCATGCAAACACTGCAGAGTTACTTGTGCTTTCTTCTGTTTTTCAAGTTTCATTTTGTTCTTTTGTAAAATGTCTTTGAATTGTCTTTTTCCTTGTATGTCTTATTTTGTGCTAAATTAATGTTTTATCTATATAAGTCATCGGTAACCAGGAAATTGGGTGTTCAAACTAGCAAGGACGGATCCAGGATATATTTCTGGGGCACAAGGACCAGTCAAGTAAGGACTGCCCCATATAGTGTTGCACTATGTGTGATATATTGCGTTTTACATGTGGCATAGATTAGATAATAGTACTACGTAACAGATACATCACTCCCATACAAAAGCGAGAATACCTACGCTTTATTAGCTTACATTGTAACTATAATCCCAGGCGTTAACTGCAAGCAGAAATATACCTTCTATACGCGAACCGAGAGTTGAGGACGCCCCACTGATACTTGTACTTTCGGGAGTTCGCTCGCTTGAGCGAGTGACGGAGCCTTGCTTGTGGTAGTATGCTATATGCTTATGTAGGTACGCAAAAAGTAACGAATGTTATTAAAGCGGTATCGTATTTATCTCCCAGTTCCTTGTTTTATTTAAATCCTCTGAGGGAGGCTCGTCCCCCCCTGGATCCACCCTTGCGAATCAGTGTGAGATGTTGAAGTCTCATCTAAGCCCTCCCCCGCAGACTGCAGACTTTTAATCGGCTGATAGTTTATTCGAGTTTAACGGCCAAAATTTATATCCAATCTATCCACGATTTGCCCTACTAGAGATAGGAATTTGACATAAGCTCCATACAAAATATGTCAAATTTCTATCTTTAGTAGGGTAAATCGTGGATAGATTGGATATTACTTTTGGCCGTTAATCAGTACGAGGACATACGAGAGTGCGCACACCATTCCCCATACAAAAATTATATCACTTAACTATTGGCCGACAGTTTGGTCTGTAGTCTGCGAGGTTTCTAAGAATATCCATGGAGTTTCTTATCCTCCTAATACCTACTATTTAGAACCGTGCATTAACCTTTCAAAAGTAAATGCGGTCAATTTGAAAAAAAAATACTAACAGCAATTGAGGTGAACCTATTCCAAGTCTATTATTGGTAAACAGCTTTTTAAAATCAAGTCAAAGTGATGAAAGCAGGAACACGAAATATAAAGCCGACTTGATTCTTGTTATAAGTTACTATTATGCGCATTAGTAGGTTAATGGCCACAAGAGCGGCTACGGGGTGTGTCCTTGATCGATTCCGAGGTTTAACAGTGTTAATTTTCAATTATAGTAAGCTCGATGTTGGAATGTGGTGGAACATCCTCCCTATACTTGACATACGACCGACCAAATGTAGGACTAGCTTCCACAGACCAGTAAGCCTCAAGACTAGGGCTTCGATTCCGAGATTCCGAGATCTCGAAATATCGGAATCTCGCTACATTTTCTACGTATTTATAATATCGGAATTAGAAAGTAAAATATCGGAATTCCGATATCTCGATATTTTCTAGAAAATGTATGAGATCTTCAAAAAATCCGAGAGCTAGTTATTGTTTAAGCAAAGACCAGTGGTGTGCTAGTTATCTGCCTCGAATGGAGACCTTACAACAAACTTTTTAATTTGTAATGTATTTTCCATACATAAATCTTATTTTTGGTGGATATTGATCCATGGCAGAGTTAAGACTGGCCAGAAAGTGCTAGTGAGAAAATGATTTTGCTTTTATTGCTTAGTTTTTTTTTCACTTATTACAGAGACATTTTTTGTTATTTTTTTTGAACTACAGGCCCATCTCACTTCTGAGCCATGTCTAAAAGTAGGTTTGACGACTTCCAGCCTCCCGAACAAGCCAGATTCCGATAAAGCTTTAGCACCGTAGACCACATACATACACTGCAGCAGGTTATACAGAAGACCGAAGAGTATAACGTGCCTCTTTGTTTAGTGTTTGTGGACTACGAGAAAGACTTCGATTCGACAGAGACTTGGGCTGTACTACAGTCTCTTCAACGGTGCCAGATTGACTATCGGTACATCAAAGTGTTAAAGTGTTTGTATGAAAACGATTACAGTACCAAGCCTCAAAACCTAAGTTTTGTAGAGAAGTGTGAGACAGGGAGATGTGATCTCTCCGAAACTGTTCACTGCTGCATTGGAGGATGTCTTCAGGTTTCTGGACTGGAAAGGGCTAGGCATTAACATAAACGGCAAGTATATCACTTACCTTAGGTTTGTCGACAACATAATATAGTCATAACTGAGATCATAGAGGACCTCAGTACAAAGCTCGATGACCTCAGTAGAGCTTCCGATAGAGTGGAAATATGGGGGGTGCTGGCCAGAAAACCTCCTCGTGTGCCTGACGGCTGCTTGTCCTTCTGGACACGTCTGGAGGGATCGGCAGTTGTTTGGCCGGTGCATCCTGGGCACGGGCAATAAAATCCTGCCGAGGGATTAACCTTCGGGGGATTTTATTGCCTGTGGCGAATATTCTGGGAGGGGCCCGTTCTGGGCTAGTAGGGAGTTGCTCCACGTGTCCCTCTGATATCAGCAGAGGGCACAGTGGAGGAGCAGGGGCGGGCCCGGTGTGCACTCACCCTGCCACTGGGCAGGCAGCGGGGGGACTGTCTTTCCCTGCCCCCGTCGATCTCGTAACCCCAGGAGTGCCCGCTGAGGAGTGTTCTCGCGCCTCTTGGGACCGAGGGTCTTGGCTTCACCGCCCGGACCGTGAGGAAGAAAACCTCTATAAAAAATTACGAGAGGTAGGGCCTGCGAGCAGCAGACTCGGGGTAGTCTGCTGCCCGACCAGCAGCTGGCGTAGCTGGCACAGCCGGCGTAGTTGGCGCAGCTGGTAAAGGCCCATGAGGTGAGGTGGCGTGCAGTGTTCCGTGTGCGCCGCCTAGGAGGGTGCGGCCAACGTTAGGCCGCACGGGGAGAAGGGGCTCGCCTGCTTGTGGCGGGCCAGGACCTGTCGGGGGTGGTTGTGTGAATACTCACGGGTTCCCACGCCCCCGGCTAAGGTAGTTGAAGGAACACCGTGGTGGTTTTAGTCGGTAAGAGTCCGACACTGGCTCCGCCTACCCCGGGCGGAGTGCGTCCATGAGGATTTCCCCACGGCAAAAAAAAAAAAAAAAGAAAGAGTGGAAATATGGAACAGACAAAGTTTATGTCGAATTCCCATATAGCACCCATTTCCGTAAATATCGGAAAATCGACACTCTAAGTTGATGACGATTATGTATACCTAGGACTTTGACTAATCAAAGACCTAGGACAAACTGTCCAGTAATATTTATTGCATATAGGCAATTAGGCAGTACCCAGTGCCTTCCTCATTCAAATTCAATAGTGGTGTAAGTTATTATGTTTTTTTCAAAGTACGATGATTATTTATATTTTGATAGACCTATCCATGCTAAATTAATCTTCATATATACAAAAATTAATAACTTAGACCACAATTAAATTCGAATGAAGTAGGCCAAGACACGCCAGTTGGTAGTTAGGTAGGTCCAACTTCGAGAAACAGGTCAATCGTTGAATTCTACTCGGTTGGGCAGCGTTCAGGAAGCTACGCAAAACGCGTACTCGTATTCTGGTCCAAAATACTGCAGTGTCTCAAGAAGAAAGTTTTTGACCAGTGTGTGTTGCCAGTAATTATTTACGGTACTGAAACGTGGTTGCTTACAATGGGCCTGATAAGAAGGCTCAAAGTCACTCAAAGGGCAATGGAGAGGGCTTTTCTCGGAGTGTCCCTGCGTGATCGAATCAGAAATGAGGAGATTCGCAGGAGAACGACAGTAACTGACATAGCCCGAAGAATTGCCAAACTTAAGCGGCAGTGGGCGGGGCACATTGCTCGCAGAACGGATGGCCGATGGGGCAGTAAAGTTTTGGAGTGGCGACCGCGTTCTGGAATGGAAGGCGCAGCGTAGGAAGGCCCCCTACAAGGACCGACGACCTGGTGAAGGTCGCGGGAATCCGTTAGATGCGGAAAGCGCAGGACCGGTCGTTGTGGTGATGCTTGGGGGAGGCCTACGTCCAGCAGTCTTTTGGCTGAAATGATGATGATGATGTACAGGTTTATAAGATCATAAAGACCCATTACTTTTCAAAAGCAACACTTTTGGCATAATCTCCACTTTTGAGCGTGTCTCTTCTCAGAATAAGAAGAGATGTGGTTAGTGTTATAGAATAACTTAACATAATCAGCCCAATTACTTCCCACTGCTGGGCACGAGCGTCTTCTCAGAATGAGGGAGTTTAGGGCTAATTCCATGACCTTAGGCCGTTGATTGTAAAAACAAAATATAGTATGCGTCTGTGTAGGCGCTTATATGTATATATTTGAAGACTTATAGCCTTATTCCAAAACGCAGACTAAATAAAGTACTGGGATTAAACCAGGTTTAAACCTGGAACTAAATAAAACGTTATTATAAAACGAAGATTATCACTAGTTCTAGTACTAACTATGGTACTAAAGTTAAACCGCCGAGACCCCTAGTTTAACTATGTTACTAACTTCGGTAACAACCTTATTTAACGTTATCGTTGATATTATTTTGTGTCTTTGTAGTTGTCCATGTGTGATTACACAGGTAGGGAACGAACACTTTAAACAGTCAGATTAATTAAGAGTTTATTAGGTACACACTTACGCTTAATATTTAGTAAATTAGAAGGAGAAAATTATATTAGTGACTGAGCTCAAGACACCGCATAAACAAAGTTTCGCATTAGAACAGTCCTAAATTGCTGGCGGGGACCGGGGGGCGGACGGCACGTTATGATTGGCTGGTTGGTATGATTGGTGCCGCTCGCTGACGGACTGACGTCCTGATTGGCGGCGGGGCGCATGATATGGAGTGCTACTGCATATGCGTGGTGACCGGGGGTGTCCAGCTAATCAACGTCTAGAGGCTTACTGGTCTGTGCTAGCTTCACACAAATTAAAGCTACGATACAATTGTCGCAGTACTCTCAGTAGCTGGGAGTTTAGTGATACTGCAGATCGCGGGAACGATACTAGCGTGGCTATTCTGTGATCTTACTGAATAACACAGCTTTTGAAAGAAAAAAAAACCTCCCGCGATGGCAGTTTGTGCGTGGTGACTGTAAACCACATACAAAAGATACACTAATATGTAAATATTAGGGTAATTTTTTTTAATTTTGCGAACCCTTAAAGAATACACTCATGAGTGATATTCATGCAATTATAACTTCCAACATACCTGTCAACTTCCGCCTGCACAATTTCATGCGTCTTCGAGAGCTTATCAAACTGTGTGTTCAGCCTCTCAGCCTCCTTGCTTGACAGTTCATATTGTGGCTTTAGCTTGGCCAGCTCAGTCGTCTGTACACCGGCCTTCTGCTCAGCCGCCTTGCGCGCTTCAATAGCATTTGTTAGACGCTCTTCTGCGCGTTTCAAATCACGTGCTATTGATTTTGATTCTAATGAAAGCTCGTTGAATTCACGTTCCTGGTGAATATTTTTATTTATTTATTTGGGACTAAAACAACTTTTAACAAACATCTAATGCGTAGATGAAAATTAATGGTTAACGGCTAACCAACGTTACGGCTCGGCAAAAGATTTTTGTAAGCTAAAATGATTTTGAATCTTAATTTAATAACATTAGAACTCACATTTAATTGATATTATCACAAGGAGGCTTGCCGCCGTATAATCAAGTCTTCTTGTGATGATATCAACAAAATAAAACAACGTTACATTATGTTAACGCAATTTGAGAAACTCGTTCGTTTAGAATCACTAGTTTTTATATTGTTATATTTAAACAAAAAAAAATCGACACACATTTTGGTTATTATGGTTGTAAAATGAGTTACATCAGCGGGACATGAATAAGTCTTTAAGGTCAAGGAAGTTCGGCTCGATTACTTTTCTTGCATCTGATAGTCTCTGCATGACATTTTTCATTTTTTCCGCTATACTGGGGAACTTACAGTAACTCTAAAAGCATGTGCATTTCGTGATTTAGAAATAAATAACTATCCTAATCGATTCTTCACGTGATTCTGAACAAATTAGTTTCTCAAATTGCGTAAACAAAAAGTAATGTTGTATATGAGCGCTAAGATTATTAAAATAAGATTCAAAATCACTACA
Source organism: Asteroscopus sphinx (assembly GCA_949699075.1). Classification (NCBI taxonomy): domain Eukaryota; kingdom Metazoa; phylum Arthropoda; class Insecta; order Lepidoptera; family Noctuidae; genus Asteroscopus; species Asteroscopus sphinx. The sequence continues at coordinate 14,990,717 of OX453021.1, forward strand.
GATTACAAAAATCCTTTGCCATGCCGTGCTGTCGGTGATCGCCGACCATTATTCACAGCATACAATATAAATTATTGACCTAACCAGTAAAATAAACCTTTCTATAAGCACTTCATGGTTTGAATGAAGCAGTTACGGAATTTATTATTGGTTTCATGACCAGCAGATTTTTCTTTAAGATAAAATATCTTGTTTATCAGCAAAAAATTAAAAAAGCCTTGATGTATGAAACATTAGTTTATAAACCTTGACTAGTACTTATAGAAAATGCTTAAAGCGGATTTAATGCCGCCTCTGTCGTAAATTTTGTGCATAAAGCATAAAAAGCATTGTTACCTTTCTCCACCTCGCTAGATTAGCTGCCCTGGCTTCTTGACGTAAAGCTGCCATTTCTTCGGCTCTTGCCTATAAATAAAATCACAATAAATATCTCAAGAGTATTCTAATAGCATAAAAAATGTTCTATCTTTTTCCTATTAAGTAACACGTACCTGTAGCTGAGCCTCAGCTCTTTCCAACTGCTCCTTTAACAAGGAGAGCTGTGCTTGCGTTTGCGCAGAGTCCCCAACGCTTTCAGTATCGCTCTGCGCATCTTTGCGCGTTTCGCTCCGAGCGCTCATAAGCTCAGGAACAGCCCGATCACTCTCGGGTTGAGCGGAGGTGGAGGCGGCGGCTGCGCAAGCGACACACGAGCGCTTTTCTAAAGCGCTTACTTCTCTTTCTAGTTGTCGTACTAGTTGTTCTAGAGTATTCACCTGTGAGTAAATAAAAAAATTTGTTGATGGATTCATAAGGACATCCAACTTTGTATTTACAAAAAAAAAAAACTAGCAAACAGTTTACGACTCAATGTGGATACTAGACTCCTATAGCACAGAATATCTAATAGTACTAATGTACAGAACGGCCACTCACCGCCCGGCCAATTTAAGATTCCTCAGCCGCACCCCGCACCCACGGTTTGCCGGCAATTAGACTGCAAGATTGCAATGTATGTCAATCGCCAGTCGCTATACAAGCACGCCATCTCTGAAAACTATTGAGAAGCGCTTGGAACTCAGTCGGCATTACGAGTGGCGAGCATCCCTAACCTACGCATGTGTGTGCGCTCTATACCGACGTAATCTTGTGTATGTAAGTGGGGCTAGCGTTTATATTGTATTGAGTGTCCGAGGTGCCTAGGGGAAAGTATTAGAAACATACCTACATGAGTCGTAAACCAACACATACACTAACAGCACGTACCATGCGTAAGATATCATCAAAAAAAAAACGAGTTTTTTCAAGGGATGCGTTTTCACAACTAATTGTTTGCTGGCACCGATAATACTCATGTAGCAACGTGTTATCAATGTAAATCAATCGCTTGCTCAGCGGTGTGGTAGCTTCGGGAATTTTTTTTTTTTCTATAAGTTCCGTATGAGAGCACTGCTCCTCTAACGCCGCACTGACTCCTCTAATGACGACCTCCACAGCTCGCTGTAACTGCTGTACTGTAATACCTTCTCCCGGTGGCGTGCGTCCTCGTGCAGTGCGTTGGCGGCGCGTTGCTCTGCGTCGTTCAGGCGCTCGTTCAGCCGCGCCTCCGTACGGGAGCACTGCTCCTCTAACGCCGCCTCACGACGCACTGACTCCTCTACAGATCGCTCTAACTCCTTTAAAAGACAAAACGTGCGATGTATCAGTCACATGCACAGACCAGTAAGCCTCAAGACGCCACATAAACAAAGTTTTGCATGAGAACAGTCGTAAAATGTTGGCGGGGACCGGGGGGCGGACGGCGCGTTATGATTGGTCGGCTCAAATGTTCGGTGATATGATTGGTGCCGCTCGCTGACGGAGTGACGTCCCGATTGGTGGCTGGGCGTAAGGTATGTAGTGCTTCTGCATATCTTACGCTTTGTGACCGGGGGTATCCGGCTAATAGGCGTCTAGAGGCTTACTGGTCTGTGGTCACATGTATTCGCAAAATATAATTGAATAACGAACCCTAAAACTATAGTTGAAAAAAGAGTTTTTACCTGAACTTGCGCAAGTAACGTTGAAGCTCGAACGCGTTCTTGTGCAAGTTGCACGTGCAGCTCCTTCACCTGGTCCGAAGACGTGCTCGCCATGCGCTGCTTCTCACCCAATCGTTCCTGAATCACGTAAATCTAGATTGTAATTCTAAATCTTCAGGATATGATGGAATTTAGGTATTATGTATTACAAATTTCAGACTAATCTTCATCCTGCTCGCCTTTTTCCAACTATGTTGGGGTCGGCTTCCAGTCTAACCAGATGCGGCTGAACATCAGTATTTTAGACGCAGCGACTGCCATCAGACCGCCGCAACCCAGTTAGGTAATACCGACATTTGGAGGTTAGACTTACGGGCTTTTGACTACCCGTAACGACTGCCATAGATATTAGTATGGCAACCAAGACCGACAGCTTAACGTGCTCTCCGAGGCACAGAGGGGTCTCGATGTCAACAAAATGGTCACCGATCCACGGGCACCGCAGCAAGTGTAGTTTAACTTCGCAGATCATACAATCCACCCGATTGCTACTTAGCCACGAGCCCCTCTCAGAATACCAGATGTACTCTTCACCCCTTTCGGATAGATATACCCTTTTGGTTACACGTTGTATAAGTAAAAGAAAACTCTGTTACCTTGTTACCAAAGATCGAATTAGCGACCGAGCAGAAAACACTTGTTTAGCCTTAGAACCAATTCGGTCCTGGCAATAATGTTACAAATCTTACCTCTGTGGAGGCTAAACTCCTTGTAGCCTCATCCATCTCGGCCCTCAGATTTTTATTTTCTTCCTCCAGCTTAGCAATTTTCTTCTCTAGAGCTTGCCGAGCTCGTAACTCTCTGGCTGCGTTGGCCTCGGCGGCAGCGATGCGGGTGGCCGCTTCTCGGCTTTCGGCTTCCCCACCGCTTAGAGTCTGACGACGAATCGCACGCTCTTTGGCTATCGTATCCTGAGAAATGTGTGCTTGTAAGTACGACATTCTGTTAGTATCACACAAGGTGCGGATAAGCCCTTGAGTTATACGAGACGGTTGAATACGAGTTTTAAAATATACAGGTGTCCGTTTTGAGTGATCTGAGAGAAAATCTCGGTAAAAGTTAATTTTCAAACCTGGTTTAAGTCAGGCGCGCATGGTAGTCTACTTCATCGGCCTCTAAACTATCGGTCACGGCCAGCTACATTTGGTGTGTATAAGCGCGCAAGGACGCTTATCAAATCAGCAGTTTCCGACGAAACAAACTGATTCCATAACCGGCCGATCACACGATGGCTATTCTTTATCTACAGCCACATATTGAACTACACAATTTTAAATAGACACTAAAAAATAATATCTACTACATACATATAAAAGAACTAGGTATGAATAGTTCAATAAATATAGTTAGATATTTCAATCTTCAGATAACTTTTATCAGAGGAATTACTTTGACGTTTTGATAGCATTTGTACATGTTAGGAAGCGTCTAGTCATATTCAGACACCAGTGGCCGATTAATAAAAAATAATATCCTGCCAGTAGTGGCAAACTAAGAAATAATGCTATTCTGCTGCTATAGGTAATAACAAAAATGACATATTCTGTCGTATGAAGTCGTAACTCGTGAAAATGTAGAAACCGAGTCGAAGCCCCCGCTATGATATGATAAGCCCGGCCGGATTTCGAGGTGAATCCACTCGCTAGGAGGCTCGAGCAGCAATACCACCCTCAAGGGAGGTCTAGGAGTCAGTCTAGAAGCCCCCGCAAGGGGGGCCCGGAGTCACAGCTCCCCAGGGGGTTCGGAGGGCAATAAGAAACAACTGACGGCAGATAGCTGTAAGTTAGGTTATGTTAGAACAGTGACCACACTGTGTGTGCTTTAAGCTCAAAGCAATAAGTATCACTTTTCAACTACTTTCTACTTGTGGCAGAATAGCCTTTTCTGTTAGTCTGCCGTTAGGTCAAATGTATATTAAAAATTGAACCTTAACAGTTTGTGGCAAGGAACACATTTTAAAAGCTAACAATATGCAGCAGAATAGCATTATTACTTAGCTTGCCACTAGTGGCATATTAATTTTTATTAAACGGTATTATGTAGAGAATTTGTCAAAACCTGAAATTTATTCCCGTTATTTGACGATTGAAAAACCAGCCCTATTGTATGATTTACGATAAAATCTAGGTTCTACATAAACAAATATCATTAAATTACAAGTCTTACCAACCTAACGATAATAATTAGTTACAATACACGCAATACTACACAATGTGTAATGAGACTTCTGAGTACTCACAATTGGGCGCACGTTGATTTCCGTGAGCCTCCTGTGACGTAACTCGTGGACATGTTCTATTATTTCCTGCCGTATGAGGAACAGCTCAGAATAAAGCAATAAGGGGTATTCAATTTAGAGGCTGATTTAGTCGGGAAAAGTTTCGCCAAGTGAGACTGGTGCTGACTATGTCTTTCTCGGTGATAAAAAAGAGAATGGTGTCGATTCTCTTGTTCACGAACTAAACTTATTTTAAGCTATCACTCTCTTTTGCTAATAGGAGATACAAGAAAGGGATAGCAACAATTTTAGGGCTGTCAAATTAGTCGGAATTAAAATTTCCATACAAGTTTAGTCGTCATTTCGGAATGTGCCGAGTAAAATGCCAAGAAAAGCAACACCTCAACTAATTTGACAGCACTAAAATTGTTGCCATCCTCTTCTTGTATCTACTACAAGTAAAAGATAGCGATAGTTTAAAATAATTTTAGTTCGTGAACAAGAGAATCGACATCAATATGAGACGCGCTTGGGGAAACTCTCCTGACGTAAATGAGAAAGAAATTGGTTTGCAGTCAACACGTTTCAATCGAATATATTATTATTGTGGTTTTGTTTGTGATTAGAGTATTTTATGAAATTTTCATAATTTCTTGAAAAAACGGTATTCGGTGACCTACAATCCGGTATCCGGCCTGATAGTTAAATGAGGCCGGTTAGGCCCGGTTCCAGGTATCAGCAAAACGAATCAAAGTCGAGAAGAATTTCCCAGTGTTATTCCGGATGTATTTCCGTAACTTAGATTTAAAGGGTGCCGACTGTTTGCCATCCGGATTTCAAGAGGGAAAGCATTCCATGTTATATTATATTCCACATTTAAATTCTACAAAACAAACCACAATAACAATTGAGTAGTTGACATTTTTTTTTATTGGATATCGAATCTCCAAAAACATATGCAATAGTGAAAAATTTATTGTCCAAGTTATAAGCGATTTAAATTAGTTCACTAGATAGAGACAGCATTATCAAATGACGTCATTCTTCAAAAACTTCATAACTTGGCATTACTCGGTACAACTTGCGTTTCGCGCGACAGCGATTAACAATGCTCCCTCCAAAAATTTCAAGTGTGTATCTCATCCATTATACATCGTTTTTTTTTCAACAATCGTACAGTACGACACGAAAAATAAAGCGCGTTGTCTATCTTCGGTCGCGCAGGTAGGTAAATATTTATTAATTATATTAAATATTAGTATATAGTTATACTGACGAACTTTATGAAAGTGCACCACATACTGCCCCCATCTATTTTTCACGTCTTCCTTGTCCATCCAAAGGTCGTCTGGAAGATATCGTTATTAGCGATAAGACCGCCAATGTACCCTTATTTTACATGTTAGTCCTAAGTTTAATAATGTTATTGGTGTACAATAAAGAATATTCTATCTATCTATCTAAAAGACGATCGACGAAAACACCCGAAACATTAAAAAAATATAATCAACCTTATGCAATGCCCATAAGGTGTTAAAATTGATTGCCGTGGCGTCTTTTTCCATTTCGCTCACACGCTTCCGTACTCTAGCGGTAGCGGCGGAGACTTTTAGCGCGCAGCGATGGTGTTTTCTGATTGGTTAACCAATTTCCCGCGTGTTTAAATTGTGTCATCTGCGCAGCAGTGGCGTGCATTGGTTTTTGGCCTAGGTAGGCAGTCATTAAGCAGACGGAGCAAGTTACTATAGTGTGAAATTATTAAAAAATCTGATACTTACCTACACACATTTCATACAAAACATGACGTTTCAACGACGACGTTTAAAAGTAAGAGACACTAGCAAAAGACTATTAAATTTGAATGACGACACCCAGTTACAGTTGTATTAACGTGTTATGTAATAGTCATAACATTTTACCTTTTCTTGAGTCAAATACAGATTTTGATGTGTTTGTCTACTGAAATGCACTTTTTTGTTTTGTCAACAAACGAAAACTGATTAAATGGGTTTCTCGTAATTTCTCTAAGCATAGTCTTCCCCACAAACCGAGCACTCTAATTTATCCATGTTTACATCAATATTTTTACAAAAAACTTCACAATTCACAATAAAACGAACTAATTATTACACGATTTATGCAATCCCTCACGCATATGTCAAGTTCTGTCAAGTGTCAACAGCCAATTAGAGTTGGGCCATAGTAAATCTATGAGTTGGGCGTTATTTAACGTCGGTTTGAGAAAATATTTACGAGGGTGATAATCGAATACGTAGTATGTTGGCATAGTAATGTAACGATTATTTTACGTACAAAGTTACACAATAGATTTTCGGAGCACGAAAACAATAGATTTTCTACAATTATTATACACCATTCGTTATTACATTAGTTAAATAACGTTATAAATCTATTTATCGTTATTTTGTTATGAGCGTATATTGAGCTTCATTATTTTACGATGAATGTGTAGCAATGTACAAACAATCATCAAAATAATAATAAATATTGTAATCTTTTTATTCGACCCTTCGAATACCATTTACAAATTATAAATGTGAACACTTAAATGCAGTAATTTCAATAAAACAATAATTATCTTTATTTCGCCGCTATTTTTCAAATGTTGGGTTTAGTTTTATTATAACGATCACTTTGTATGGAAATATCTAGTTACAAAATAATAGGATTCAAAACTACTAACGCATAACAGTTACGTGTAAAAACGTTACGGACAACCCACGACTATTGCCACTAGGGCTACGTTCAGTTATGTCACCTGCGACGTTTTCAGAAGCAGGTGACGCTTGATAAGACGGCTAAATTGCGAAATGTCAAATGTTAGTTATTTACGCATAGCCATATCGTGATTCATTTTTTTGTCGTATGACTTCGGGTATTAGCCTAAAGTAGTGTGTGTGTATAATAGTGTATATGGTTACCACAAAGGTTTGATTGTGTGTGTGAACGTGACAGGCAATCGTGCGAACGCACATTGCACATTGAGGTACGTTTTGCATTGAATTCATACATTATTATTGAGTACATATGTTAATTGATTTTTTTTAATACGCTGATTAATTGATTTAGTAATAGTTAATATTAAATTCTAACGAGGTAGGCATTGCTTATTTGCCTATATGGAATGCACGCCACTGCTGCGCAGGTACATTGGTGGGCCATATTCAAAAATTCAAAAGTTTTTATTTCAAATAAGCATTTACATGCACTTTCAAAACGTTAAGAATCTAGTTGCACTACATAACATGTGTACTACTGTATCCTTTTTTATACCTTCTTTTAATAATATTTTTTTAACCGACTTCAAAAAAAGGAGGAGGTTATATTTTTTAGCGTAGGCAACTACCCTACAAGTTATACTCTACCTTATAATGCTGCTGCTGCGACCTGGCCGCGTCGGCATCCGCCACAGCTCTCTTGCAATCAGCCTGCAGCTGATCTATCCGCGTCTCCAGCCTCCTCATGTCTTCCTTTAAGGCGTCTCTCTCGGCCTGCAGCGTGGCGTTAACGGCCCTAGCATTTCGGACTTCGGCGTTGTTGCGTTCCGCTATACCGGCGGATAACTCCTGGTTCGTGCGTTGAAGCGCCATGCGTTCTTCGCGTTCCACTTCCACTTGACGCTCTAGACGTCTGTTTAGAGATAAATAACAACGTAATTGGGGAAATTTTTGACTTTTATCATCTGCATCTGCATTCGGGTTACAATTTGTCAATTTTTGTTTGATTAGAATTCTAAAATGTATTCGAAAAAAAGGTGAACAGCAATGAAAAACTAATGAAATAATTGTAACAATGCCCAAGCTATTAGCGTTTCAAAATTTGTTTACTAGACAGAGACAGCACTACTACCGTCTGACGTCATAACGCATTCACGCCATCGCAAAGACACATCACTCAGTACAAAGTCCGTTTCCCGCGACAAGGACAGAAAATGCCCCATCCAAAAACTTAAAAAGCGTGTATCTCTTCCATTTTGTAATTAATTTTATTTATTTTTTAACAAATGGTGTTATTTTTATTCTTTCTTATATTGAAAAATTGTCAATTTTGAGTAGTAGTTAAATTCCTTTTTTTTAGCTTTATCGATTGACCGAGTGATGGTAGGTTTACAAATAAATTGTCAGACTAATTACCTAGGCTTGTGCAGCAGTACTATTACTCTAAAAGGTCTTAGCTTTGTGATCAACCACCCATTTAGCCCGCGTGATGACATCACACATTTCGTCCTTTTTAGGAAAGATCTAATTTCTTGTCAAAAAATAAATTGAGTTTCCTCCTTGTATTACGATAACTAACTATAATGTACTAAAGTAATAGTGAACCAAATGTACTAAAATAATAGTGAACCATACATACTTGTTCTGCAGACTAAGTGCTGTGATCTCGGCCTGCAACCTCACGCGTTGCCGCTCGGCCTCGGCTTCGGCCTCCTGTCGGAACCGATCCACGCTGACGCTGGCGAGCGCTTCGGCCTCGGCCAGCTTGGTCTGTAGCAAAGTGATCTCGCGACTACGCATCGCGGCTAGTTTCTCGGCTGACCTGAGTTTCATAAAAATATGTACAGTCAACAAATCGGAATCATGACCCACTCAGCTGATAATTCGTTTGAAATCGTCAAGACAGTAAGGTTTTCTTCTATGCTGCACTTAGGACATTTTGAATATTACAGAAACTACATTAAAACGAGTCAGAGGTCTGTGCCGTTTTGAGCTTTGTTATCAATGCAATAGATTTATAATTGGATTGGAAATTATGTTTTTTATTAAGCAGGAATTATGTTTTGAATTTCGAATTAGCTGTCGTTTCACGTGGTTTTCCTACAAACAACTATATTTTTTAAGAAACCTATACAAACTTTTTCGATTACAGACCATTAATAAAATAAAAATAAAAATTACAAATATAATGTCAAGTATGAAAAGGTGTCAAACAATACTCTTAATATGTGGAACCTTGGACGAATAAAAAAGGCAGACGGAATCTCGCTATTCAATAGGTGAAGCATCCATAGCAAGCCGGATCGCTTAAAAGTATAGTATGCCAAAAAGCCGCGATTACGCAAAAAATCTAGTGTGACGGTAGTCATTGTTGTAGTGTCATAAATAAAATAACAGTATAAATATGGTGTGTTAAAATGCTTTCGAAATTATAGTGGGTTCAGGAAAAAATTAAGTGCTTCAGTCTTTGTTTAGCTAGATTCCGTCCGCCTTTTTTATTCGTCCGAGTGTGGAAAATTCATTTAATTTATAATATCCTCTGTACCATATTTCACGCCATAAATGATAAATAAATAAATAACAATATTTGGAGTTAAACATCAAGAATAAAATTAGAAAAATAATTTTATTGGTAAACTAGCTGTAACTGTCAATAGCTAACAAAATTGATAACAAGTCAGTTGCCAGGGAAATATCTGTTTAAGCGAAATTCAACCTAATTGTATTAGAATGTCTGTAGAATATTAAGCTTATCGTGGGTCATGATTCCGATTTGTTGACTGTACACTTTCTTTTGGCGATGGTTTTAGTTATTTAGAAACATAGTAATAGTATTTTTACGATAAATGTTTGAGTAAACTTTCAAGCTTGACGTTAGATGCTTTCGCGGCTCTATAGATCATAATATCTATTTGAAAATACATATAAATATTGGTAAATGTGTAAAAAATGATTTGTTACATATTCAAAAAGTTTAAAACAACAAATATACCATTTTTAGGGTTCCGTACCCAAAGGGTGCTAACGGGACCCTATTACTCTCGCTACGCTGTTCGTCTGTCCGTCCATCTGTCTGTCACAGGACTGTATCTTTGTAACGGTAATAGATAACCAGTTGAAATTTTCACAGAATATGTGTTGCTATGACTACTATCACGACAAATACTAAAAATAAAATAAAGTCTAAAACCAAAGGGGGACCCCATACAAAAAACCTCGAAAAACATGCATTTTTTTCAACGTTTTTGTTCCTGCTCTATCTTCGGAACGGTAATATATACCAGCGTAAAACTTGGTCTGATTATAGTGCATACTATGTAGTTTAGCAACAAATACTAAAAACATGGCAAACGTAGACATATATGGTAGCACCTACGTCAGAAAGAGATGCAAAAATTCACATTTCGCGTATGTTCGTTGACGTCTTTTGATAAACTCTCGTAAATTAAATCAGTTTCTATGGGGTATCAGGTCGATGGTAGTACGGAACCCTTACTGCGTGAGTCCGACTCACACTTGGTCGGTTTTTAATAACAATTTTACGAAAATGTGTCAAAAAGGAAGGATAAGAATTGACAGTCAAACGATTAACATAAAAAGTTAGTGAAACTCACTTAAAAGTCGCCAAATCTATGGCAGTACAATCATGTGAGGCATTGAATCCGCCGCTGTAGTCTTCGTGATCCTCCGGGGCGACGTACGAGTACCCTACAGAACACAGCAAGTATTAAACAAATACTAAGTTATTGTTACGACGGATCCGATAGCAATGTCGTCTATTTAAAAATGCGATCAAAACAAGCATTAATATGAGAGTATTTGTAAATCATTTGGAAGTAAGCAACATGTTATACTGACGAACTGTTGGTTGTAATTGTACACTTCTACCAAAACTTTCGAAAACAAAACTACTAACGGATTTGTTAACATACAGTACGCGTAATATAACTGTGCCGCACTGAAACCAGACTTTGCGAAGGGCCGCGCAGGTACAGTCGCGTAATAAGTGTGAGCAGGACATAAGGAAGCATCGAACATTAACGAACGACTGAGACAGCGAGAACATGCGGTCACCCGCCGTCTTGCCACTCAGATGAACAACCTATCAGTCTTGCCGCCATTACCACGCATGCGCGCTACTGATTTGGTTGCAAAATTGACTACTGCGCAGCCACCTGTTTCTCACTAAACAGCGGCGCAGTTATATTACGCGTACTGTAGGTATAACGTAGACAGACTACTAGATTCATGCGTTCTTTTTGATTCACAGTATCTTTAATAATAACGTAACTTTCATATTAACGTCTATGGGTTGTATGGTCTATGTACAAGTACGCGCAAACTAACTTGGCCGGAGTGAAGTTGTCGCAAAACCGTCGCAGTGTCATTTTATGTGTGTTAGTTGTAAGGCGGGAGGCGGCGAAACATGCTTCGTATTCATATACTTCACTACGGCCAAGTTAAATTGCGCGTACTGTATCATGCAAAGCAATTTGAGTACCGGGTAAAACGTCGTAGGATCGAATAGAGACAAAAGTGGGCAAGGATTTCAACATTGAAATAAGATAGTTTGTTGCTCACAAAGACTAGACGTTAACCAAATTATGGCAGAACATTTTTGATGTATTTGTGGGCAAAAAACTATCTTATTTCAATGTTAAAATCCTTGCACACTTTTTCCCTATTCACCCCGTTTTTCGGTACCCTTAATAGTATAAGAATACTGACCGACAAAAGGTAGTTGTCCAGCAAAGGGCGGACGTGTTCTGAAAGGTGCAGCGCTGGGGGCTTGCGGGCCGCGAGGAGGTACGCTGAAGTAAGACGCGTCTTCTGGGCCCCGCACACACGGCACCCAGGGAGGAGCCTACAATCAAATGTTATGGTCTTCTTATCGCATAAACACACCCCGGACACTCGATACATCCGCATTGATTTAAGTGCCCACTACTCTTTTATACAAACAGATGGCGTTTGTACATATGCGCCAAATGTGTGTGTAAAATAATACGACTGCGGCCACCGAGGACGTCCATCATAATAATCATTTCAGCGGAAAGACGTCCACTGCTGGTCATAGGCCTCCCCCAAGCATCGCCGAGGACGTCCTTGTCAATTCAATTTGTAAACAATCTTTTCGAAAATGTTGTTAATTAAATGACAGTCTAAATTATAAATATATCATATCGCAATCGAATATGTTAGATACAGAACAAAATAATCACGTTTTGTGACAATAAAATTACCCTTAAATGTGTCAAGTCCCTTACTTTAACTCATGCTTTGGAAAATGAAAACATAGCGCAAGTAACTACAAGTATTTTTCACTACCTAAACAAAACAAATTGAAACACGACGCGTATGTACAACGCGCGTCGCTTAGAGCAAATGAAGTGAGGTCTAAAATCCGGACGGGGTAAGGTAAGTCGGTTCGGCGGGAGGTGAGGCCGTTCTGTACGTAGTACTATTATTTATTGTGGTATAAATAGTGTTTGCTAAATGGTAGATGGGCGGTGGAGTAACTGTTAATTATATTAATAATTTTATATCATAATATAAACTACTAGCTTTTACCCCGGTTTCACTCCCGTAGTTCTTTATTAAAGCATTATTTTAAGGCACTATCCCACAGGAACTATGCAAGACTTAGGGCGAACAGTGGTGGGGACTGGATGCGGAAGACCGAGCGTTGTATGTCCAGCAGTGGATTGCGATAGACTGAGTTGATTGATATTGATGGCGCTTGTAACAGTTTCGAAATATCGGGAACTCACAAAAAAGGATTTACAAGGATATCCCGTGACATTTAATAATATAAATTACTTTAGTTCGGAAACAACAGAATCAGCACCAGTGAAAATAGCTTTCTTTGCTTTAATTATGGGGTTTTGGTATTCCATATCTAGCAAATGCACCTATCGATATTTACAGTACCTATAAGATTATTACCTGGTCACGTATATTATGTGCAGGCATATGCGCAAGCGCAGCGTGTTGCAGCGTGTCGAGGTAGGAGTACCGCTTGCTGGGCATCACTCGCAGTAATCCCCCCACTAGCGCGCGCCACTCGCGGGAGGGACCCGACGGGGGCTCGTCCCACGGTAGCTGGGGCGAGGATTCACGTTCGTAACTAGTCAAGCAAAAACTAGCGGATTAAGACCTAAAAAATCAGACCTCTGCGGTCGCAGTCGTTTTGTACAGAACTGAAAGAAAGGCAACGAGAGGAGGGACGTCGGGTGCGCCACTCAACTTGAATGAAAATTAACAATATATTTTTTAAATAAAAAACTAAACGCTTATTGGAAAACAGAAACAACTATGTTTTAGATCTAGTCTTTCTTATGTCTTCATAATTTCATATATAATGGATAGGATAAGGAATGAATATGTAAGAGGGAGTCTGAAAGTAGCGCCAGTGACAGAGAAGTTAAGTAGCAATAGACTGTCATGGTATGGATATGTGATGAGGAGGAATGAGGAGCATGTTACGAGGAAAGTTTTAAGTATGAATGTTGATGGCTATAAGAAAAGAGGCAGACCGAAGAAAATATGGATGGATTGTGTGAAAGATGATATGAATAGAAAGAAAGTGAACACGGAGATGACGGCTGATAGAGATTTATGGAAGAAAAAAACATGCTGCGCCGACCCCAAATAAATTGGGATAAGGGCAGGAGGATGATGGATGAATTTCATATATAATATTTTGTAAATAATAGAGATTGTTTGCTCTTAAGCATGTTTTAAGAGGTTAGTTAAAAAAAAATTCTGTAGAAGAAAACATGTTTTGGGCACAATATTGTTTTTGAAAATACAATCAAGATTAAATATACATATTTTTTCACTTCCACAAACTGAATAGATACTGCTAAAATGATTATAAAAGAAGCCTATTTGGGCTGTTGTCATCGTCTTAACTAAGTTTGCAGGTGGAATTGGCTTAGTCAACGTCATATAGCTTAATAACAAGAAATAATAACTGACGTGCGTTTACAAAGTATGCAGACTGTTCACGTTGAGACTCAAAAGGCGTATTGATATTGGGACATTAATTAATTCAGCAAACACCTTTTATCTACAAAAGTTGTAGAAACCGAATGTGTGGTAATGACAATTCCAACAAAAAAAAAATACAGCAAAGAACAGAACGATATACTGACTTTTTTGCAGGACAAGACGGTTGATAATAATGAATTAACGAAGTACTTACCTTTGTATATTACTAAGTATTTGAGCAATAGAGTCGTCGTCTCCCGTGGAGAACGGGCGCCGCAGCGTGACCAGCTCGAACGCGACCACGCCCAGCGACCAGTAGTCACACGACGACTGAATACACAAACAGTATAACATTAGCATGAGGTACTTTTAGGCTGCCTTTCCTCCAGGGAGGTGTGGAGTCGCTAAGCGATGAGCGAGGAAAAAAAATGACCAACATTATTGCTTCCTTTTGCTAGCCTTTTTTTCCCCGTGGGGAAATCTATGACGACGTCTGGGGTCTAGAGGTTCGAATGTCAAACTGCTGATCATAAAGTCGTGGTTTCGATTCCCACAGGACAAAAATATTTATGTGATGAACAGTGTTTGTGTTGGTATAGGTGTTTCTTATGTATTATACGTATGTATCTAAAAAAAAAGAGTATTATATGCATTTTCTAGTATCAATAGTACAAGCTCTGTTTAGTTTGAGACTAGATTGTGCTGTGTAAAATGTTCCAAAAATCCTCATGGACGCATTCCGTCCGGTGAAGTCAAAAACAACCACGGTTTTTCTCTAACTACCTTTGACCGGGGCGTGGGATACACTGCGTTCGCCATCCATCCCCACCAGGTCCCAGCAATAATAGGCGAGCCCCTTCTCTACGTTGGCCGCACCCTCGTCGGCGGAGCACGCGGAACTGCGCGCCACCTTCACGATCCTTGACTGATCGGACAACGGACTACCCCAAGTCCACCACCCGTAAGCCTAACTTCCCGTAATTTTTTATAGAGGTTTTCTTTCTCGCGGTCTGAATGGGGAAGCCAAGACCCTTAGTCTCAATAAGAGCCGCGAGAACATAACCACAGCACTCCTACTGGGGTAAGCTCTTCTGTTGGTGGTTTTTTCTCGCTCACCGCTTAGCTACCTCAATGGCCAAATTCGAAACTAATATGAATACAGACTACTGTGAAGTACATGATACACTAAACACTTTAAGATGATTTGTTAATCTAAAACAGTGCTATATAATAATACTCAGATCAACACCAATTCAACTGTTTACTTTTTTAAATTCTAATGTTAGTTACTTATTATCACCATTCCTTTTTTTAACAATACTACTTTAAAGCAGTTATTTTTACCATTCCCTCTATTTTCCAAACTACTAAATATTTTGTTAACATCAGAACACTACTAGCTATGTTATTCTTCTACGTTTCTAACTGCCACTAATTTCTACATAGCTACAATATGCGTAAAATAACTCTGCCTCTGTGAAAACAGCAACAGGTGGTTGCGCAGTAGTAAATTTTGAAACCAAATCAGTAGTGCGCATGCGCGGTAATGGCGGCAAGACTCTGATAGGTAGTTCATCTCAGCGACAAGATGGAAATAACTGCATATTCTCGCTGTCTCAGTCGTTCGTTAATGTCCGATGCATCGTTGTCCTGCTCACACTTATTACGCGACTGTACCTGCGCGGCCCTTCGCAAAGCCTGGTTTCAGAGCGGCACAGTTATATTACGCGTATTGTACTCCACATCTAGTTCAACATTCTTATAAGAGATCTTGCATGTTGTTACAAAGTGTTACCCGAAAATATTAACGTGTATCCTATAACATCTTAACTCTCCATTCAAAATAAAAATAGTATTTATATAGAGGCTAAAGCCTAGAGTTCATAGGATGTCGACAACAGAGACAGCCTGAGACACGTTCTTGATTTTACAGGCAAGTTTAATAATATGTACAAATTAAAGAAATAAATTAACTTTATCTCAATGGGATAAAATTCTTGTCAGAAAGACAGTTTGACGTGGTGCACTGTTTATTCTGAAATACCCACTGTGTCATTGAAATATAGTTTAATTTTCTTCGTTCTTAAGATAATTTTGTTGCCTGTTCGTCTCAATATTTTTATACGCTGACAGTACAGTACGCGTAATATAACTGTGCCGCTGTTAAGTGAGAAACAGGTGGCTGCGCAGTACTCAATTTTGCAACCAAATCAGTAGCGCGCATGCGCGGTAATGGCGGCAAGACTCTGATAGGTTGTTCATCTGAGTGTCAAGATGGCGGTGGACCGCATGTTCTCGCTGTCTCAGTCGTTCGTTAATGTTCGATGCATCCTTATGTCCTACTCACACTTATTACACGACTGTGTGACGACCTGCGCGGCTTTTCGCATAGCCTGGTTTCAGAGCTGCACAGTTATATTACGCGTCTTCAATCTCAAAACTTTCAACATGCAAGATCTCTGTGTGTGTAAGTATAAGCACATGCGAGTGCGCGACGCACAATGGCCGTGGTAACGAGTCGGCCGCAGTACTGTCGGCCGCAGTACTGTTGACACACAGTGTGCGTGGCGCAGTCGGCCGCCGCCAGCAGCTCGGGCGCCATGTAGTCCGCCGTGGCCACCGCCACCCCCGAGCAGCCGCCCTCCGACAGCCGCGCGGACGAGCCGAAGTCGCCCAGCTTCACGTGACCACACCTGGGGAAGAACGCAGTTTTACTACTGTAGTATATGCACTAGGATATACATGTTTAAATTTGAATCGCTTATTTTCAGAAAAGGGGTTATTGTACTCAACTCATTTTTTTTCGCGATTTCAGGTTTGGTACAATAGTGAATTAATATCCCCACAAAATCATGTTAACAGTTGTTTTAGTGGCCTTCATAAAGCTTAACGGTCTTATCGAGGCTTAAACAGCTTTTTAAGTATGGAGTTTGATGTAAAACATGGTTTTGTATCTAAGTCTTTGTGGAAAATCCCTCAATTTTTAAAATGGCATCGTAAGTTAGCCTGTTTTAGCAAGATATAGTAGTAAATATTTTATAGCAAAATGATCTAAGAACTACAGATAGAACAAGATAGAAAGTGATCCAAGTCTAGACTTCAGATAGAACAAGATAGAAAGTGATCTAAGTCTAGACTTCAGATAGAACAAGATAGAAAGTGATCAAGTCTAGACTTCAGACAGAACAAGGTATAAAGTGATCTACAGTAGACTTCAGACAGAACAAGATAGAAAGTGATCAAGTCTAGACATCAGACAAAACAAGATAGAAAGTGATCCGAGTCTAGACTTCAGATAGAACAAGATAGAAAGCATTTCTCATATCTCTCACTATAATTAACATAAGGAATCAAACTTTTCAACTCACCTATCCAGCAGTATATTATGTGGTTTAACATCCCTGTGCACGTATCCCATGCCGTGCAGCGCTTTCAG
The DNA here is from genome assembly GCA_949699075.1 of Asteroscopus sphinx. NCBI lineage: Eukaryota > Metazoa > Arthropoda > Insecta > Lepidoptera > Noctuidae > Asteroscopus > Asteroscopus sphinx. The sequence continues at coordinate 15,008,162 of OX453021.1, forward strand.
CGCGTGCGTCACCTCGGCCAAGTAGAAGGCGGCGTCGCGCTCCGGCAGCGGCTGCGCGCGCCGCGCCAGCAGCGCCGCCAGGTCGCCGCCGCAGCACAGCTCCATCACCAGGTACAGGTTGCTGTTGTCCTGGTAGCCGAGCAGTGTAAGTGGCCATGGTAGGAATTTGGTTTGTTATCTTTTCGCCCACTTGCTCGGAAATTGGTTCATTATTTAAAAAAAAGAATACATCAATCGGTTCTTTTCCGTACGCAACGAAATAACATGCCAGCAATATCCAACACGACAATAATAGAAATTGCTGGACAGTTTTTGTTTTTAGGGTTCCGTACCCGAAGGGTTCCAAACGGGACCCTATTACTCTCGCTACGCTGTCCGTCCGTCCGTCTGTCTGTCACAGGGCTGTATCTTTTGAACGGTAATAGGTAACCGGTTGAAATTTTCTCAGAATATGTGTTGCTATGAGGTGTATCACGACAAATACTAAAAACAATAAAAAGTCTAAAACCAAAGGGGGTCCCCATACAAGAAACCTCAAAAAACATGCATTTTTTCCAACGTTTTTGTTCCTGCTCTATCTTCAAAACGGTAATACATACCAGCGTCAAACTTGGTCAGATTATAGTGCATATTATGTAGTTTCGCAACAAATACTAAAAATAAGACAAACATAGACATATTGAGAGGTACGGAACCCTTACTGCGCGAGTCCGACTCGCACTTGGCCGGTTTTTTAAATCATGCTAGCGAGGTTTTTAAGTACACACTTACATAAATGGGGTGTTTTTAGGTACAAAATATTTGTCATTATAAAGGCTGAATGAGCATTTTTTTTTACTTTGAAAATTGAACAAGAACCGCGGGCAGACGAAGTGGCGCGAATGAAAATTAGATACTGTTAAATTAATTTGTGTATTGTTTCCTCGCAATTGAGAGAAAAGACTATACAAGTCTCAGCCGAAATAGCAATTAACGGCCTCGTTTCATTAAAAAGGACTCAGCTGGCTCGGCTTCGCCTCGTACTTCCAATATTAACATAACCAGCCCATTACTGTCCCACTGCTGGGCACGGGCCTCTTCTCAGTATGAGAAGGCTAAGGCCTTAGTCCACCACGCTGGCCTAGTGCTAGTGTTTCCAATATTAGTCGGCCGTAAATTGCTTCATTTCAGGCCTCAACAGTAATGTACTATTATACGAGAACAAAGCTTAGATTTTTCCATTATGTAATTATTGCTGTCAATAGGTGCACACTTCTCTTTTTAAAAATACTGGTACTGTGAAAAATGTTGTACAGTTGAGTCAGTTGACTGCATGACAGTGGTAACACTTCAATTCGAAAACTGCCCTTACTGCTTATAAAATAAAGATGGTGCTAATGTCAAAGTGTTACCACCGACATGCGGTCGACCGTACTCTTTGTTGCTAAAAGGTAATTTTATAGCTAACAATGCTGACCATAAGATGGTAAAAACTTTACTGATTTTATGTCCATAAGAATTGTTTTACTGCTTTAAATAAGTAGTGATAGTAACAAAACAATTTGGAAACTAGGTATCTCTACTACCTAACATTTCAATAAAGATTTCAAACTTGATTTGAATCTTACTTGGAATGCATACTGCAGCTTGGGCATCCACGGTCCAGTGGCTGTGGCGAGTACGTCGCGCTCGTCGTCGGCGCGCCGGCGTGCTTGTTCCTTGCGCAGTGTCTTCAGAGCGTAAACATCGCATGTCTGCTTCTCTCTAACCATCTAATTATAGAAGAAACAACATAGTATTTAAACAGTGTTCTAGTAGTGAGTGGGTGAATGCAAACTGATAAAAGTAGCTGGGGGGGACTGGATGCGGAAATCAGAGGACCAATTGTTGTGGCTGAGTTGATCATGATGAATGCAAACTGGTGCAATCAAAGAGGATATGCCTCCGTCTATGCAAAATGGAAATTAGGTCTAAGAATAATCATGAATATTAGTTCCAGCCCTTGGGTCCAGAAATCATCTTGTATCATATCCGTGCATGTGAAATGTCATAAAGCACTGCATGTACTGTTGTGTATAGTAAATTAGTCACAGCAAATAATTTCCATAGGTTTGCATATGCACATTCCAGTTTTGTTTTTTTAATTCCTGGGTCCCCATATCTGTCACTATCAAAGGACCCACGGCTGTTGGAGCAGACAAGTCTTTCAGTGGAGACCACAAATTGGCAAACACAGCATAGGGCGCCACCGCACCACCCAGCCAGGTGGACCAACAACCTGAAGGAGGTAGCTGGTGCACTGGATGCGAAAGGCAACCAACCCGAGTGTTGTGGCGCAACATGGGAAAGGCCCACATCCAGTAGTGAACTTCGATGGGTGTGTTAATATGATGAACCTCCACCAGGCACAAAAGATAAAAATATACCAAGTAAACATACATGTACTTCTCCAAAATGTCCCCTGCCAATGGTCTGCAGCATCTCAAAGTCAGAGATGCATACTCTGGTTCTTCGTAACTCAGCCAGGGTACTGCGGTCTGAAAATATAGACGAAAATGATATGAATGGTACCCATTTTTAATGTTGAAATCGTCTGAAAAGACAAACTGATTATATCCAGCTAAGCAAGTGGTATTCTGCACAAGGTGAAGAGTGGATCAAATTCCTATGTGTATATTCATTCTTGTTCCCTTGCATGGCTTTTTTATCATAGAAGTACAATGTAGGTTCAGTACCTACTAAGTCCTATCTGAATACAGATAACAAACAAGCACTACTAGTCTTTCCAAGACAGCTAGACAACTGCCAATGTGACATAATCTACAAATATGTGCAGAAAGCTGGAAGTTGAACGCATTAGTATGCGCTAGCATATGCATATGTTATGGCTAGTGCCATTGTCTTGGTTGATTGGTAGTAATCAAATTGTATAAACGAGACTTGTCATAATCCACAGCACGTGCCAAGCACAAGGGCCAGATGACAAGATGAATAGTGTTCATTTAATTATTTATGTCCTATGTACATAAAACAGAGGTTCATGTACCGGACGGGCGGAACTCGATACCGTGTGTATGAGCCGCTGACGCCCTGTACCTATAGGTTGACTTCCCACGCCGAACTGAAGGATTATTTCGGGAACACCGGGAGAATTTTTCAGGAAATGAAAACACCGACTTGACTGTTCATGAAGAGCTTGAGGCCTCTGCTTACTCCATTTGATTTGAAGGCTTGACTATATGGTAGATTTGCTACGAATTCTGTTGAAAAATGCGTTTACTAACGCGGCACTAAACTTTACCGGCACGAGAGCCGCAGGCGCCTCAAGCCATTTACAACTTTATTTATTCTATTTATTTTTACATTTCTGTCTATATCTATGTATCTATCTGTGTTTGTTTTATGCAACCAAAACCTATGGATAGGCAAAAATCTAGGCTATCTATTGATCTATGACTCATCATTCTAGGTGTCATAGATTATCCATAGATTAAGGTTTTCTATGCAAAATTGGCCGTGTCAGGGGATTTTTATTACTTTCACCCTTAATAACTTTTTTGTTATTGGGGTTGGGACTATTTACTATACGGTATCCCCTGCACGACCATTTTGGCTTTAAATAAAAAACAATAATAAAAGTGTTTATTTGATGTAAACTAGGCTAGGTACACATATTCTACCAAACGGGTGAATTTTTCATACATTTGTTATCGGTTTGTTTACATTTTTCTTATCGAACCCAGACAAAATTTATTGAAGATAATGTTTTTCTATTGATAGTATACTATAGATACATGCATTGTCTAGCCGTAGGTGACAATACACATACCTACCTATTATTTTACTATGTTAAATTTCACAATTAAAACTTACAAATTTCATGACTCTAAAACATTGTTAAAACTATTAAATAACTTACAAATTTACATAATATTTGCAGTATATAGCGTTATTTACTATGTTCCTTCTATTTACGTTTCATTTACTATCAAAAGTTATGTATTTCTTATAAAACTGTATTTTTAAATTTAATTTTCTATATAAAACGGTTATTTTACTATGAAACTGCTAAAATGCTACATAAATGGATAAATCTATATAGAACGAACATAAACAATGCTATACCTGAAAGATTACACTGATATTTACTTAAATAATAAAGATATAAGTTTTCATGAAGTGCATAGTTACGATTCTGTACTAGTAATTAAAAAATATACTGGAGGCAGCGCCCTCGCTCGAGACGCGCACTCCGCGCAACTTGTTCCCTGCCATTTGCATGGGTCAAATGCGTTCTACGAAAAACTATGAAATTCACTATTTTGACTATTAAGCACATAAAATATCATGAAAACTTACGTGTTTCAGCACTAACACTGAATTTAGGTTAATAAACACACTGAATCTACTGTATTACGGTACTAATCACTTAAATATTTCTGTATTATTGTCTCTAAATCGTCTTTTGACTTACGAAATTTTCACTCGCGATTTTACTGTCTTTCAGTAGAAAAAACGACACTGAAACAGGGTTGCCGCGCACATTTTTAGGGTTGTCGCGAACATTTCTCCCGCCGTGCAGCAGAGCGTCGACCCGTAGTGGAGCGTGCTGCAGATGACCCGGAGAGCGACATCACTTCGGCAGGGGCACCAGCTTCTTGACGGGGCGTTTGAGGACCCCCGCTGCTGTGCGCAGCTCGACGGTCCTGACTCGTCCGTCGGCGCCTGGGTAGACAGCGGTGATTCTCCCTCGCGGCCATGTATTGCGAGGGAGCTGGCCGTCGGCGATGAGAACGGGGTCGCCGACTTCAAAGTTGAGCCCAGTGTCATGGGGCTCCCGCCGGTACTGCAGCTCGGGTAGGTACTCGCGCACCCAGCGACGCCAAAACATGTCGGCTAGGATTTGGGCGCGCCGCCAGTGCTTCTTGCTGTCGAGGTCAGACTCGCTGAACTCGCCGAGGGATGGTAGACGTGCTGAGCCCCCGAATATAATGTGATTCGGGGTGATGGCTTCGTCGTCTTCTGTGTTCGACGTGATTCTGTCACTGTCGTTGTCCTTTCTTCCCCTGTTGCCTCATTGACGATGGGTTTCTCTGCGGGCCAAATTGACGGGTCTTCGTACAGGAACGATGGGCCGGCGTACCACTCGTGAGTGGAGCTGAAATTGACGGGAACGTCACGAGTAGCAGCGTCAGCGATGTTCATCTTCGTGGGCACCCAGCGCCAGTCTTCGACTTTACTGTGATCTTCTATTGCCGCCAGACGATGTGCGACAAATGGCTTGTATGTTCTAGACCCTTTTCTCAGCCATGTCAGCACGGTTTTGCTGTCTGTCCAGTACACTGTTGTCTCGGGCTTGACGCGATGTGCTTCAATGACGGCGGCGGCTACGCGACTTCCAAGTACGGCGGCTTGAAGCTCGAGGCGTGGGATGGACGTGACTTTTAGTGGAGCCACTCTCGCCTTGGCCATGACGAGTGACACGTGCACTCGCCCGTCTGTTGTCGTCGTACGCCAGTAAACTGCTGTCGCGTAGGCTGTCTCGCTGGCGTCCGTGAAGACGTGTACTTGAAGCGAGCTGGGGTCACTGAATCCGGGGTAACATCTCGGGACGCTGATCGTCTTCAATTGTTCTAAGTGGCGAATCCATGACGACCATTGTTTCGACAGATTCTCGTCGAATTTTTGATCCCAATCTGTACCGAGTCGCCACGCTTCTTGAAGAATTTGTTTGGCTCGAACTGTTACCGGCGATGCGAGGCCGAGAGGGTCATATAATGACATGACTATCTTCAGCGCTTCCCGCTTGGTCGGCGATTCCTTGTAGATGAGGTTGTCGGGGAGCCGAGCGAGCTTTAAATTGAAGCTCAGCTCGTCTGTACTTGGCTTCCACATGAGGCCGAGAATCTTCTCTTCTTGACCTTTGCTCGCGAGACTGACTGTTTCCGCCTGTTGTCGATTTGGCTCTAGTTCTTCTATGACGTTCGCGGAATTGGAGATCCACTTGGTGAGTTCGAAGCACGCTTCTCTGTGTATATCACGGACCTTTGTTGCTGTGCGCGTCGCTTCTTCCTCGTCTCGGAAACTGTCGAGATAGTCGTCCATGTAGTGGTTTTCTACGATGGCTTCTACTGCTTCTGGATTTTCCTTCAGATGCTTGCGCGCATTCCAATTCTTCGCAAAGATAGCTGTGCACGGTGAGCTAGCTGCACCAAAGATGATCGATTTCATGCGAAATTCTTGAGGGGCGCCCTCCCGCCGGTCTCCTCTCCACAGGTAGCGCAGCGCGTCTCTGTCTTCTTGCCTGACTTGCACTTGCATGAACATCTCTGCAATGTCCGCTGAGACGGCGATGCGGTGACGTCGGAACCTCATCATCACCCCCGGTAATGACTGTAGCAAGTCTGGTCCTGTGAGGAGGAAGTCGTTGAGCGACACTCCTCCTGTTTTCGCGGCAGCATCATGAACTATGCGCATCTTCTCGGGTTTCATGGGATTGTGGACATCGAAATGTGGAAGATACCAGGTCTTTCCTGGCGTGCTATTCTTCGGAGCTTCTTCCGCATATCCCTTTTCAATGAGAGCGTTCATCTGTTCTGTATATTTTGCTTTCAGTTCGGGATTGCGATCGAGCTTCTTTTCTGTTGACGCAAGTCTTCGTGTTGCGTTCTCGTAGCTATCGGGCATGACGAAATCTTCTTTCTTCCAGAGAAGGGCCGTTTCTATATGTCTATCTTCTAACTGTTTTGTATTCTTCTCAAGAATATCTTCAGCTTGCTTCTCTGGATCTGTATTCGGGCGACGTGGGTTGATGACGAGAGACTCGAGTGCAAAGTACTCCTTCAATTGTTTTTCTATGTTCTCTTCGTCCGGTGACAGCTGATTGACGCAGTGTACGCTGTGGCCCAGTGTTCGTGAGTGTGCGCCGTGCAGCACCCATCCTAATGATGTCAGCGATGCGACCGGTTGATGACTGGGACCTTTTCTGATGACACTTGCGATGAGTAGATGCCAATTGTCTTGTCCAATCAGCACCTTCGGGACGCCTATGTTGTAGACGAGCTTCTGTTTGATGTCTTGGAGGTGCCTGCAGTCTCTTAGGTCATCTTCGCTGACCCTCTGTGGCGATAGATGCAGGCCTGGAACGGTGCGCGCGCATAAAGGCACTTGCTTGCCCTCAGCGCTCCTCATAGACAGGTTGACTCGTCTCGAACTGGGCATGTCGAGTGACGTATCCCCAATGGCTCGTATGGTGAAGGGATCTAGATGACCTTCTGCTCCGACTGCGTTAGCGACGTCTTCATCTATGAGCGAAATTGTTGACCCATCATCCAGCAGTGCGAAGGTGTTCGCTTCTCCCGCCGGTCCAACTATCTGCACAGGAACTATCTTTAAGTAAGCTTGAGGCTTCGCGTGTAGACTGGAACTTGCTACTGTTTCTTGGTTCTCAATCTTTGCCTCTTCTCTCGGCTTCCTTTCGTAGTGCAGGAGTTGGTGGTGAGTGGCGGGGCATCCTTCTATGCCACATTTCTTCGCCTTGCATGAGTGCCCGTACGGTCGTGTGCGCAAACAACGAAAGCACAATCCGTACTTCTTTGCGAGCTGCCATCTTCCATCTGAGTCAGCTGTGCGAAACTTCGTGCAGTCCGTTGCATAGTGTCCGACGCGCTCGCATATCCTGCACTTCGGGGCAGGGGCAGAAGCGCCGGCCGCAGCATGCTTCTCGGTAGCGGTGTGTGTCCTCTGGATGGCACGACGAGTCTGCTGACCTTCTTCTGTACGGATGTTCTCAGCTGGCGCGAAGGCACTGCAGTAGCGCGCTTGTTCTGTGACGAAGTTGCTGAAGTTGCTAAGGTCCGGCATCGAATTGTACTTTTCGGTGTACGTTCGATACCACTGTACGCGCAGGGAGTTCGGCAGCTTCTCCGTCAGCACGCGCAGCAGCTCTGCATTGATGAGGTAGTGCTCCTTCTTCAATGCTTGAAGTGTGACGACGCTGGTTCTAATCTTGCTCGCGAAGAAACAGATGTCCTTGGGAGCTTCGCTGCAGCGCGGTAGGGTTCGCAGCTTGTCTGTTTCGGCTTGAGCGATGGAGTCCGGTCGTCCGAATTGAAGTTCCAATTCTCGCATGATGTCATCTGGTCTTGCGTGCCCGATGAGTTCCGAGCTCACTGTTTCCAGCGCTCTCCCCCTGAGGCATCTTCTAAGCCTCGCTGTATTTTCCACGTCGTTGAAGTATCTTCTTGTGGTATCGTATATTGCACGAAACGACAACCACTCTGTATGCGCGCCGCCGAAGGTCGGTAGTGACATGATCACTTTTGAAACCGCTGGATGAGGCGACGTGTACGACGAGTCCAACGGCTTCCTTTCGGCGAGCGCAGCTATGGCGGAGGTGAGATCGGTGATGAACGGCTTCAGTGAATCACCTCCCTGTTGATGAGTTTCCTTCTTCTTAGGATCTTCATCTTGATGCTTGACATCCAAAATATTTTTCTGTTCCCCTTCCTTCCCCCCGGGTGGGGGTGCGGCCAAGTCGGTGTTTCTCCCGGTGTCGGCTTCTATAGGGTTGGGCTGTGGTTCCGGTCCTTCTTCCAACCATGAACGAACGTAGTCAGCTTTCGATTGTCCGTCTTCATCATAGTCGTCAGAGTCCGCTTCCTCTTCAGCCTTCTGTAACTGTATCTCTGCTAACTGTAGTTTGATTCTTAGAATCTCTTCACGTGCCTTCAACTGTTTTCTATTGGAGCGATTCGTAGTTACGGAGCGTCCGCCGCGTCCCTTTTTCTGTTTTTCCTGTTCTTCTATACTGTGGGGCGCAGCACGGTCGGTTGGACGCAACGTCTGATCCGAATTTGTTCCTTTTCTATCCTCCGATGTGTCCCGCCTCGAAATAGACGGTACTGTTCCCTCCGCGGGGTGCGGGGGGGGCGGCGGCGCATCGGCGCTGTGTGACGTTGACGTTGACGGTGACCGCGGCGGCTGTTCATGTCGCACGCCGGGTGTACTGGTAGCTGCTGCTTCAACGTCCAACGTCCAGGATTCGGGAGCTCTTCCTTTTGAACGCGTAATCGGCATCTTGATTTTTCAGCTGTAATTCTTCAGGTGATAATTCTTCAGGCACGTGATGAAATCCGGCTCGCGAAGGACCAGCGAATGTACCGGACGGGCGGAACTCGATACCGTGTGTATGAGCCGCTGACGCCCTGTACCTATAGGTTGACTTCCCACGCCGAACTGAAGGATTATTTCGGGAACACCGGGAGAATTTTTCAGGAAATGAAAACACCGACTTGACTGTTCATGAAGAGCTTGAGGCCTCTGCTTACTCCATTTGATTTGAAGGCTTGACTATATGGTAGATTTGCTACGAATTCTGTTGAAAAATGCGTTTACTAACGCGGCACTAAACTTTACCGGCACGAGAGCCGCAGGCGCCTCAAGCCATTTACAACTTTATTTATTCTATTTATTTTTACATTTCTGTCTATATCTATGTATCTATCTGTGTTTGTTTTATGCAACCAAAACCTATGGATAGGCAAAAATCTAGGCTATCTATTGATCTATGACTCATCATTCTAGGTGTCATAGATTATCCATAGATTAAGGTTTTCTATGCAAAATTGGCCGTGTCAGGGGATTTTTATTACTTTCACCCTTAATAACTTTTTTGTTATTGGGGTTGGGACTATTTACTATACGGTATCCCCTGCACGACCATTTTGGCTTTAAATAAAAAACAATAATAAAAGTGTTTATTTGATGTAAACTAGGCTAGGTACACATATTCTACCAAACGGGTGAATTTTTCATACATTTGTTATCGGTTTGTTTACATTTTTCTTATCGAACCCAGACAAAATTTATTGAAGATAATGTTTTTCTATTGATAGTATACTATAGATACATGCATTGTCTAGCCGTAGGTGACAATACACATACCTACCTATTATTTTACTATGTTAAATTTCACAATTAAAACTTACAAATTTCATGACTCTAAAACATTGTTAAAACTATTAAATAACTTACAAATTTACATAATATTTGCAGTATATAGCGTTATTTACTATGTTCCTTCTATTTACGTTTCATTTACTATCAAAAGTTATGTATTTCTTATAAAACTGTATTTTTAAATTTAATTTTCTATATAAAACGGTTATTTTACTATGAAACTGCTAAAATGCTACATAAATGGATAAATCTATATAGAACGAACATAAACAATGCTATACCTGAAAGATTACACTGATATTTACTTAAATAATAAAGATATAAGTTTTCATGAAGTGCATAGTTACGATTCTGTACTAGTAATTAAAAAATATACTGGAGGCAGCGCCCTCGCTCGAGACGCGCACTCCGCGCAACTTGTTCCCTGCCATTTGCATGGGTCAAATGCGTTCTACGAAAAACTATGAAATTCACTATTTTGACTATTAAGCACATAAAATATCATGAAAACTTACGTGTTTCAGCACTAACACTGAATTTAGGTTAATAAACACACTGAATCTACTGTATTACGGTACTAATCACTTAAATATTTCTGTATTATTGTCTCTAAATCGTCTTTTGACTTACGAAATTTTCACTCGCGATTTTACTGTCTTTCAGTAGAAAAAACGACACTGAAACAGGGTTGCCGCGCACATTTTTAGGGTTGTCGCGAACAGTTCATATAGCAGACTTTACACCATATAGTTATTACCAGTCAACCTCTGGGTTATATATGAGCACAGCAAAATAGGTACAAACAATATCATTCATTATTTCAGCCGAAAGACATCCACTGCTGGACACAGGCCTCCCCCAAGCATATGTTGGGGGGATATGCCATAATCGCCACTCTTGGCAGGCGGGTTGGCGATCCCAGTTGGTTGGTTATATACTCAGAGAATGCTGCTGCCCTTGTGTGAATCCCTTAGTCGCCTTTTACGACTCCCATGAGAAGATATAGGGTGGTACAAACAATATGTAACTATTGAATCATAAAATAAAGAAAAAAAAAACATACTAATATACTATGTAAGAACAAAAATAAGATGAGATGAGTGTTGATCGAATCAAATTGATTATTATGTTTTACATTCAATTCAATTTTTTTTAAAGTTATGGCTCCATCATTATTCGATGATTTTGCCAATGTCAAGGTAGGAAAAGACACAGTGATAAGTTCTTAGTTTCAAATGTTGCTTATCATAAATTGACCGATGTTTGTAGAGATGGTAGAGATGGTATGCATTAAGCTGAAAAAGGACAAAACATAACTGCTGACTGAAAAAAGAGTGTAATGTTTTCAGGGTTCATGTATTTTATAATTCTGATAAATCTGATTCTATCCACATCTCATTCTCAATTTTCTTTTTGTTCCAGGATTAGAAATTTTCAGTTTTGTAGTTTGATGAATCTATCATCTCAGAAACAGCTGCACATATTTAATTTGTCATCGATGGTCTTGAGGAAGTTTTTGGTATTGCTAATCCCAAATGCTTGAGGCCTTGTTTGGTCTGCGATATTGTTGTTTTATTTCAAAACCACTCGGTTTTTTCCGAACTTTACACACACAGCAGGGGATGAGACAAAGGTAACTTACATTTGTCCACGAAAGCTTTGACCAGGTCATCACTCTTCTTGACTGGGTCATCGTTGCATTCATCATAAAGAACTGTTAGGGCATCCAACAGAGCTTCGCGGTCTATTGTCTTTTTGGTGAACCTTGTAGTCCCACCTGTCACTTTGCCCAATATCAGACGATTCAACCGCGTGATGCGAAGAGCGATTGCGTCTTTTGATGGCTCCATTATAATTTAAATTAACAGATTAATAAAAGTTCACTTATCCATATGTTTTGTTTATTTATCTAAATCTTTTATTGAATCAATATCGGCAATCCATTGAGCCCCGGTATTTTCGTCGTTATTATTTGAAAATTGAATCTTTCAATGACAATGACAATGACAGAATTCTGCAGTGTTGCTATTATCTTTTAAAATATTAATAATAAGTGACATCTATTGACGAGTAGCGTAAATAATGTATTAATATTCTCGATAACTGTACCAAAAATCCATAGATATTTGATTTTTTTCCAATTAACTAGTTACTGCAATACATATACATATTATCTTGGTTACTGCATAGTAAGCAGTAGCCTAGCTTCTTTTAGCGATGGGTCATTGATGGTTTTCGTGTCAATGTAATTTAACCATTGTTTTTGAATAAATAACATGTTGAAAAAGCTGTTTCTTTTTAGTAGGTTTTATAATTTTCTCCAAATTTAACGTTCATGCGTTTAAATCAATTTCATTTTAATTCCAACGTCATATTAAAATAAAATTGAGATGGTTTTTTCAAACAATTAGTTTGTCAATGCCTAAGTTTTTTGTAATCTGTTCGTTTGTCTAAAGGCATACATTTTTTTCAACCTGTTTTTTGGGTAATGAAAAAGTTTTTCGTTTCTGAAAAAAAGCCGTTTTATAAAGCCGTTCGTTGATTCAATGCCCACCGCTAGTTTCTTTACTTTGTGGCCTAGCTACATGGAACTAATACGTACGGTCGACCGCACGTCGGTGGTAACACTTTGACATTAGCAGCATCTTTATTTCGTAAGCAGTAAGGGCGATTTTCGAATTGAAGTGTTACCACTGTCACGCAGTCGACTGTACTATTATTTGTTCTATGCTAATACTCGGTACAGTAGTACCTACTTACAAGTTCCATTCCTAGCTACTATTATAAATCTGCGATTACTGCTTTTAACTTACTTTCGCGTTATATTATAACTTAATTAATGAAACTAAATTGAACGCGTGCATACATACTTATATTAATACTGCTATTTGACAAGAGATGGCAGCATTCACAAAATTGTTAAGCTGACGCCCACTGGGGTAGGTAGAGACTATGGATTTCCTTCTGTTACGATTTACGATCAATTTATAATAATATATAATATATATGTGGTTACGATCCTTACACATCAAGGAGTCTACCACGTTTGATGATAAATTAATCGTAATATTCATTTTCTTCCTCTACTCGCTTGCTCGACTGCCTCGTTGGTCTAGTGGTCGCAAGCGCGACTGCTGATCGTGGGGTCCTGGGTTCGATTCCCGGTTCAGTAGGGTAGTATAAAACATGAATTTGAATTACCTATTAATCATGGATTTGGTTTGGTCTTATTCTAATTTATAAATAATAACAAGAGAATTTGAAGTTGGTAGGGCTTCGTAGTACCTACCTACCTGCTAGGAAACGTCACAATAGTAAGGTCATCATCAAGGAACATAATGTCATCATCTTCCTACCCTTATCCCAGTCACAGATAATATAAGGTCAGCACAGCACGTATTTTTCTTCCATACATCTATCAGCCGTTTAGTATTTCCCTTTATTTCTATTCATATCATATTTTACATAATCATCCATCCCCGATCCAGACTGCCTCGTTGGTCTAGTGGTTGCAAGCGCGACTGCTGAGCGTGGGGTCCTGGGTTCGATTCCCGGGTCGGGGTAAGTGTTAGGGGTTTTTTCATAAAGAAATTCTCAGTAGCAGCCCGGAGTCTGCATTTGTGCCCGGTCAATGGCAATAGGCTCGCCCCCTATTACATGGGACTATAACATAACTGGCGAAATGTGGGTGTATTATACACCTCTGCCTACCCCTTCGGGGAAATACAGGCGTGATGTTATGTTATTTATGTTATGTTATTTATGTTATCCATCCCCGTCCATATTTTCATTGGTCTACCTTTTAGAGCCATCCACATTCATACTTAAAACTTTCCTCATAACAACTAGATGACCAAAGACTTTACAAGAGAAACTTTCATTTCTCCTCATCAAATGTCTATACCATGATAGTCTGTTGCTAATACCACAGATAATATAATACTATACTAGCTAATACTCAACTTTTCTGTCACTGGCGCTACTTTCAGCCTCCCTCTTACATACTCATTCCTTGTCCTGTCCATTTTCGTTACAGCACACATTCCTCTTAAAATTCTCATCTCAGCTGCATGCAGTAGCGGATCCAGAGGGGGGCTAAGGGGCTTAATCCCCCCCAAATCATCTGGGTCCACCCCTAATAAATTTCAAATTAAACTAGTGTAACGCCGGTTGGTAGCAAAATTGCAGCACGATAGCGAATTGAAGAAATAAACTGTAGACGTCCAGTCACAAGGTTTATTGTGTTCCACCGACAACAGAAGAATGAGCCCGTTTTAACGTTACCACCTATTTTTATAAATAATCAGCGGTAGTGACGTCACAACGTTTTGGTATAACATAATTATGATAAGATTATAATTGATTAAGTAAATATAATCTTAATCAATTATAATCATTAATTCTAATCACAAAGTATTGTAGACATTTAAAATGTAACCTATTTGTAGGAAGTGTTGGTGGCGGGAGCCGGAAGTTGTAACAATAAATACGATGAATTAAAAGTATGATAATCGACTTAATACAAGACATGGTAACTTCATTCGTTCCTTCCGCTGATGAGTAACTGTCTCTGGGTTGGCTGATCCACGAGTTTGTAACACTAGATAGGTATTATCCTACTTTCTTATTACTACACTACATACAGTACAATTTTCATCCATCCAGTTCAGTTGTACTTTAGTGTTTATCTTGATAAAACCTACACTCAACTGGGTCAAGCCCCTCCCAAACCAAAATCCTGGATCCACCACTGGCTGCATGCAATTGCCTTGCCGTCACAACAGTAGGTATATCCACTTACAATATCGATGGGTTCTCAAACATTAGGTATATTAGTGCACGGAGGCTCGTCCTCTCTTAATTAATTTTAAAAAAGTACTCATTCAACGATGATTGTCGTCATTAACTCATTTGCTATGCGTCATGCAGCGGATGGCGCAGTTTGAATCAGCGACCATGACCAGCCAACGTTCAAGGATTCCATAAAACAAGTAGTGACTTCGTTTGATTTACAGAAATGGTAACAAATCTACATAATACCAATAATACGTATACACGCGTTAATGAGATGGGTAAACAGCTGTTTTTCCTTTTCCATAGCAATTATAGTGATAAAAAGCAGTGATAGTCTAGCGGTTGAAGCGCTTCCCATCCTTCCAGTAGGGTCTGAGTTCGAACCCGACCTGCAACTGACTTTTCGAATTCATGTGTGGATCAGAATTTGACTATCACCTGCTTTAAGCGGTGAAGGGAAACATCGCGATGAATCTTGAAACTTTCAAATTCAAATATTTCTTAAGTTTTCGCGATTACTACATTACACATTATAAAAACGAGCGAACGAACGCTGCAAAGCTTTCGAAACGTCAGGAAAACCAATTAAAATAATATGTTAGGTACCTACACCGTTCAAGGTACGCGATATAATCCGGTTAAACTTGTTTATCAAATATTATTGGTTGTTTTTCACACTTTTACAAGTCACTGTGTTAGAGTTGATCGAAGGCTCCGGCTTTTCCAAGCTCCCCCCCCCCCCCCATTAATCCGCCCCCCCCCCCTAATTCCCCCTTAATTGGGGGAGGCCTATGTCCAGTAGTGAACGTCTTTCGGCTGAAGCTAGCTGACCACTTGAGAAGAAATGCCAAAACAAACAGGGTTGTTCACTAGACTTTTTTTTGTTTTCTAGCGTTCCAGACCGTACCATAAGAGTTATATGGTGTAAGGTAGTGTTTGCTGGGTTTTGAATTGACTAATCATCCAGGCCTTGCAGCCCAACCCTATTTGGGGAACTACATGATTTTAGCGAAAACCTGCACTGCACCTGTTCTCGATGGTGTGTATAGTCCACTAACCTGCATTAGGCCAACGCGGTGGACCAAGGCCTGAATCCTCCCCATTCTAAGCAACTACGTTACTGTGGTAGCAATCACCATGCTAACCATAAATTAATATACAATAAGTATCAATGATCCTAACTATAGTTGTACGTTTACATTGGTTCTATACGATTCTTGAGATTAATAATATCAACACAATGATAACACAGTGTGTTCTTTGTGTGTCAAACCATGTCTTTTGCCTTTATTTTCCCCTGAAGGGACCCTTAATTTCTATCAGAGTCGAACACTCTCGGAACCGCCTTTGAAATTAGTAGCCTTCTAGGTCAAGGCACAGGTCAAGGTTTGAGTTACTTACTCCTAGATTTGCTTATAAAATTAGCATGTAATTTTTTACGAAGTACCTTGGTAACATGTTTGCCCTTTTCTGGTCTACATTACATAAATATAATAGAATAGAATATAATTATTTATTCGCCTGAAATATAATATTTTTATAGATCTCAAAGTAATTTTACAGTTCTTAGTTTTTGTCATTTTATGGAAATTACAATAAAAATTAAATTTTAAGAAATTAATCGTTTAATTAATATGGACTACGAATTAGGATGTCAAATATTAAGTATACAATGTCGTAATAAAATATCAATAGTCTTTAATGCATCACACACGTGCGGTTATTGCTTACACAGCACATTTCAATGCTCTTGACTTTACATTGACACACATTCTCGCATTCGGGCTTATATAAATAAAAATTACATAAAATCTCACGTATTGCATTAAGCAGAATAAACAAAGGAATTTTCATTTTATCGCTTCTTTGTTACAGAAAGTACCTACCTGATAGACCGCTAATTCCTGTTTTATTTGTTCTAAATCTAGTAATTTAATATAAAGTCTTTATCTTTAAGTTTTTATATAATATTTGATGTGTTTTTTTCCTAACAAGTAGTGAGTGACCGGTGTCCGGTGTCTCTAGCCAGTGTGCGCTCCTCTTATCGTCCTAAGATAGGTACGATTCTAATCGCCGCGTTGTTGTTTATAAAAGACGGTGAGCGTAATGCGGTCGCAGTTTTATCCTTACTCAGCTGGAGTACGCAATCTCGCCGGTCGAAATTAGAGCAACGAGTCAGCGATAGAACAGACACGTACATTAGACACGTGAATTAGTGAAGTGCGATGGCGGTACTGCAAGGCCCGTCCCGGAAGCAGGCGGAGTTGATCGCGCAGGAGCTAGGCGAGGACCCCGGGGACATCGAGAGAGGGGTGCGGGACCTCCGTAGCATGCTCGCTGCCTCACCCTATTTGCCGGAACCTGAAAATGTTGGTATGTAACTTTTTTTTAATTTAGCTCATTTTATTTTTGGTCGATGCTTGCTGAAAATAAAGGAAATATTTTCATTGTTATTTTAAATTCCGTGGGCTCATTAAAAATAATGGAGAATTCATGAACGAATCGACAAAGGAAATCGTGGTCGTATTATCTACATTGTTACTTAAATGTCTGTATTTTTTTTGCGAACTCTTGTTTTTTTTTTATGTTGAACTTAAATTTACTTAAAGTAGTATTTTTGGTTTATTCCACTTTGTTCACCTGGGTGAAATCACCTGGGTGAACAAAGTGGAATTTATGGTGTCTTTACTTCACCTCGGAATCATTTCACCTAGGTGAAATCACCCAGGATTGGATTTGAATGTTGTTTTGCCATGTTTTATGTGGGTGATTAAAGTCTACAAGAATAATAAAAATAGTTGCCCCTGTTCAACAGGGTGATTTAGTTCCAAGGTGAACAAATGACACCAATTATGTCGAATCACTTCACCTAGGAGATATCACCTAGGTGAAATTATTCCGAGGTGAAATAAAGACTTAATAATAAAAAATGAAATAAATTCCACTTTGTTCACCCAGATGATTTGACCCAGGTGAACAAAGTGGAATAAACCGTATTTTTTCGGTACACCGAGAAAATAAAATAATTTAAGTACCTACTTAACACTCGTTTGACTTTATGACCAATAACAGAAAATCCTACCATCCTTCCTATCCTATCCTTCCTACTTCCTATTCTATCCTATCCCACTAATATATGTATATGTATAAGTCAAAGTTTGTGAGGATGTATGGGTGTATGTTTGTTACTCTTTCACGCAAAAACTACTGTATGGATTTTAATAAAATTTGACATACAGATATAATGTAACCCGGATTAACATATAGGCTACTTTTTATCCCGGGAAGACGAACAGTTCCCGAGGGATGCGCGATAAACGACATCCACGCGGGCGAAGTCGCGGGCGTAGGCTAGTAATTTAATAATATTACAAGTCAAAGTCAATAATGCGATCGTCATACCTAGTCAACTTCAAAATTACTACATATTCATTAGAAATCTGGATAGACTTGATTTGGACATAAATGTCGTAGAAGAATATGGTCTTTGACCTTACGACTACACTAGATAGGTAGATCTATTTTAGACTTTTGTTGTTAACGTTTAGGAGACATATAGGTTGCAATAAAAATAAGTAAATACTAAACTAAAACTTTGACTAAGTTTAGATATTAACTATTTTAGTCAGATTTTTGTACTATTATTTGTACTTTAATGACATAAAACTAAAAAAAAATGGAATCTAGATATATACATGAGCCGTACCTGCCTATCTAAGATCATAACCCGTGACATGATTTATAATTTCAAAATAAATAGGCCTTTGTACGAAGTAGTACATATAGATCGATGGCCTCTTGTTATCTTGTGTGTAAGTATTATTAGGTACATTTATTTGGAACTTTATAAATGTAACTTTAATATTTTAGGGTACCGTACCCCAACAGTGAAAGTCAACGGTTTTTATTTCGAATAATCATTTACATGCACTTTCAAAACGTTAATTATGAATCTAGTTGCACGGTTCCAAAAAGTTGGTCCTATGGAGAAGAGCCGGCAAGAAACTCCATGGATATACTCTTTTCAAATCATACCATAACTCAGTGCCAACAGGACCCTATTACTCTGCCTTTTTTTTTTCCCGTGGGGAAAATCCTCATGGACGCACTCTTCCCGGGGAAGGCGGAGCCAGTGTCGGACTCTTACCGACTAAAAACCACCACGATGTTCCTCTACCGACCCTTGGCCGGGGGCGTGGGAAATACTCCCGTATTCGCCCAACCATCCCCAGCAGGTCCCGGCTCGCCACTGGCAGGCGAGCCCCTTCTCCCCGTGCGGCAACCACAACGGCCGCACCCTCCTATTGACTGGCGCGCGCGGAACACTACGCGCCACCGTCACGGGCCTTGACTGGTCGGGCGGCGGGCCACCCCGAGTCCGCCGCCCGCAGGCCCACACCTAAGGTGGCTGGAGGTCGGCGTACGCCCTCCTACGACGCCCAGGTCGTCTCCTGCGGATGGGAAGAGAGGTCATCGCCTCTCAAACCCTCTCCGCCGCCTCCTTAGCGAGTATTACCTCATCGCAGAAGGAGACGACGCCTTCCCAAGCGCTCTCGCTCCCGACCATAGATAGAACCACGGCCGGAAGCGAGAGATCGCTGCCACCTACTGCAGTGATGAGGTCACGGCGCTGCACGGCCCAAGCTGGGCACTCCACCAATGTGTGCTGCGCCGTGTCCTCTGGGCAGCTCCCGCAGTGATGACACTCGGGCGTCGGCTCCCGGCCTATGCGACACAGATACTTACCGAAGCAACCATGCCCCGAGAGTATCTGCGTCAGCCGGTAGGTGAGGGACCATGGCTCCTCTCCAGCCACTCCTCCATGACGGGCCTTACCACCGCGATTACGGCGTGCCCTGCGCTGGGTTGCGCAAGTCGTTCCTCCCATTCAGCCACTAGGTTCTGGCGGACCTCACTCCGATCAGGCGGGTCCTCGCGCTGGTGATACCTTAGCGCAAGTTCTCTCGCCTCCAGATCCCAGGGCATTGATCCGGCTAGGGGGCTCGCCGCCTCAAAGGAGAACCCTATTACTCTGCCTACACCGTGCCCGCGCCTGTCCGCTGCGCAGCCCACAGGACTGAATCTTTCTGCTCTATCTTAAAAATGGTAATTTCATAAGCGTCAAATTTTGTATAATTATAGTGTATACCTACTATTTAGTTTAAAACAACAAAAAAATTAAATACGGCGAACAGACATCTGTGCTGGATGGAACTTGCGAAGAAAGACATGTTAATATGAAAGACATCAACGCTCAGAACACGTTGATCATCATCCTCCGCGCCTTTTCCCAATTATATTGGGGTCGGCTTCCAGTCTAGCCAGATGCGGCTGAACATCAGCATTTTACACGGAGCGACTGCCATCAGACCCCCGCAACCCAGTTACTGGGTAATACCGACATTCGGAGGTTAGACCAGTTGTCAGACTT
Source organism: Asteroscopus sphinx (assembly GCA_949699075.1). Taxonomy (NCBI): domain Eukaryota; kingdom Metazoa; phylum Arthropoda; class Insecta; order Lepidoptera; family Noctuidae; genus Asteroscopus; species Asteroscopus sphinx. The sequence goes on from OX453021.1 coordinate 15,028,326, forward strand.
TCAGGCTTCTGACTACCCGTAACGACTGCCATAGATATTCGTATGACAACCGGGACCGACTTAACGTGCTCTCCGAGGCACGGAGGGGTCTCGATGTGTAACGAAACGGTCACCCATCCACAGACTGACCGCGGCAATTGCAGCTTAACCTTGCAGATCGTACAATCCGCGCAGTCGTTGCTTCGCTACGAGCCCCTCAGCTCAGCACACGTTGATGTCTTTCATATTATTTAACTGCAACTTTTGTGAACTCTCTTAAAAATTAATCAGTTTTTACAGGCTATCAGGTCGATGGGTGGTGCGGAACCGTTAGGGTGCGAGTCGGACTCGCTTTTGGCTGAATTCTTAAATAATATCAAATCTATGCTGCCCTGTCGAAACCACACATCTTCCACTAGTTTATTTTCTTGAATTTTGTTTTGATCAAATGTAGGTACGAGTAAATTTACATCATGGCATAATGGTGTCGATTCTCTTGTTCACGAACTAAACTTATTTTAAACTATCGCTCTCTTTTACTAATAGTAGATACAAGAAAGGGATGGCAACCATTTAAGAGCTGTCAAATTAGACAAAATTAAAATTTCCATACAAGTTTAGACGTGATCTCGGAACGTGCCCACTAAAATACAAAGAAATGTAACACGTAAACTAATTTGACAGTTCTAAAATGGTTGCCATCCCTTTCTTGTATGTACTGTTAGTAAAAGAGAGCGATAGTTTAAAATAAGTTTAGTTCGTGAACAAGAGAATCGACACCAGTATCTCATGCAATTAGAAGATATACCCCTAGGAACAAGAACTATAAAACTTATACCCCCAGTTTCTAGAGGCTGATCAGTTTGATCTGTCAAATCTATCTAATGCCAGCTCCTGTGATTGGTCGGCAAAAATACTATCAACAATTTGACCTGAGATTTGACAGTGGAATAAAGAAAATCACCCACATTCATACATACATGAACCCCGAAAACATTACACTCCTTTTTTTGAGCAGCCGTGTGATAAAAGAAGCAAGCATTCATATTATTTCCACCTGGATTTGATTTGAACTACTACTTTTGTATCTGATAGATCTAATCTGTACAACCATGGACGAATAATTTATTTGTCCGTGTGTACCACCTCATTTTTAGTTTATACTAAACCTCTTAAGGGGTCTTTGTACTCATCATTATTAACCACTTTTACTATGGGATCAACCCTGTACAATGACCTCTTAAGACGTTTAGTATAAGCTAAGAAAAAGGTTGTATAATAATGCAAACAGAGACGAAAAGTTTTTCATTCGTCAAAAATCAGGTTTGAACCTCTGGTTTGCCTTCGTGTGCCTACACCTGACACGGGTGCTTTACTTAGCTCCTTAACTTACTGTAACTTAATCATGCAACAAGGGCATAGGTACATAATTCGTTAGAAAGGCGCTGTCCATAGTAATTTTTTTATATTGCAATGTTAGTTATTTCAATAAACTGCAGATACCTACCTATTTCGAGTCAAAGACTACCGTAGACTCACAATGACGACGTTTGTGGTCTAGTGGTTCGAGGGTCGGACTGCTGATCACAAGGTCGTGGGTTCGATTCCCACAGGACACAAATATTTGTGTGATGAACATAGGTGTTTGTGTTGGTCTGGGTGTTTCTTATGTATTATAAGTATGAATTTACAAAAAAAAAGTATGTATGTATTATATCCATTGTCTAGTACCCATAGCACAAGCTCTGCTTAGTTTGGGACTAGAAGGTGCTGTGTAAAAATGTCCCAAAAATATTTATTTATAAAAAATAAAAATAAATGAACAATGTTGAGACGATTCGATAGAATTACGACCAACGTGCTTACGTGATAGATAGATAGGGTTCAATCTTAGAATAATTAGGTTTAGAACCGCAGTAGTCGCACGCGGAGTGAAGCAAATTCAAGTTGGCCATTCAGTACAAGTTAAGCGCGCCTATAATGTGCGTGTCGACGAACATTTTACGTGCCGCTTGCAGGACACGTAGATATTGTTTTGTTTACATATGTGCTGCTTTGAGCGGAACTTTGAATGAAACTATCACTCTACGGCTTATTACTCTAAGGGTTCAATGTACTTACAGATTAGTTTAAAAGTTAAATTTACTTTAAAGAAGTTTTTTTTTGGTACACCGACAAAATAAAACATAACACACGTTTGACTTTATGGCCAGTAACATAAAATAATTTAATAATATTACCAGTCGAAGTTAATAACGCGGTTATCGTATAACAACGTCAAAATTACTACCTATTCATTAGAAATCTGGATAGACTTGATTTGCACATAAATGTCAAAGAAAAATATGGTCTTTGACCTTGCGACTACACTAGATAAGTTTAGATATTAAGTATTTTAGTACTATTATTTTTACTTTATTGAAAAAAATTTTAAATAAAATTGGAATCCAGATATATGCATGAGCCGTACCTATCATAAAGTATCATAACCCTTGACATGATTTATAATTTCAAAAGAAATAGGCCTATGTTATCTTGTAAGTATTATTAGGTACCTACATTTATTATTAACTTTAAATTTAAATTTAATATTTTTAGGGTTCCGTTCCGTACCCCAACGGTCAAAGTCAAAAGATTTTATTTCGAATAAGCATTTACATGCACTTTAAAAACGTTACTTATGTATTTAGTTGCACGGTTCCAAAAAGTTTGTCCTATGGAGAAGAGCCGGCAAGAAACTCTATGGATATACTCTTTTCAAATCATATCATAACTCGGTGCCAACAGGACCCTATTACTCTGCCTACACTGTGCTTCAACTTTGAGCCGATTTTTCAATGAAACTATCACTCTATGTCTTATTACTCTAAGGGTTCAATGTACCTACTTACCGATTTGTTTTCTCATTAACTTTGCCAATGCTATCAGCAATCACTTATTGTTTCGAGGCCGAACCTCTATTAAGGTGACCACATGTTAATTAGAAGCACTCATATTACAGCACAGGTTCTTTTAAGGGTCTTTGGTCAACCGATCTGTAATATCGAACTAGCAATCGAAATCGCTTGAGCGTAACATACAATCATACTGGGCCCCGAGTCTGCTAATTGACAAACGCTTTAGTTGGGTGTCGGTAGAGTGTCGGTGGAATAGTTTTAGCCATTTGGTATTCTACTAGTTATTTTGAGACCAATGGCTTTCCAATGACTTTCCACTGAACTGCCATTGACTACAATTCAACTGCCATTGGACTATTTGCTATTCTGCTGTTATTTGACGTTTCCCACAATCGTTTTACGATGATTTTTTTGCCATCATATATTTTTTTTAATAATTTTTTTTTGGTGATTTCGGCTTTGGTCCCATAATAAATGTTTTTCATACATCGAATGTGTACAATGACCCCTTAAAGGGTCATTGTACATATTCGTTTTTTTTTTTTGCGATTTCAGGATTGGTCCCTTAGTAAAAGTTGTTCATACAGATGAGTACAATGACCCCTAAAGCCATTTTCAAGAACACGTTTTATGTCAATAGTATTGCCGGGTAGTACCTACGCTAAAAACGTAAACGTAAAAGTTGTTCATACGGATGAGTATAATGACCCCTTAAGAGATTTCATTAACACGTGGTATGTCGATAGCATTACCGCTTTGCACGCTCAAAACGTAAACGTAAAAGTTGTGCATACGGATGAGTATAATGACCCTTTAAGAGATTTTTAATAACACGTTGTATGTCGATAGTATTGCCGCGTAGTACCCTAAGAACGTAAACGTGAAAGTTGTTCATACGGATGAGTACAATGACCCCTTAAGAAGTTTTCAATAACACATGTGTCGATGTATAACCGCGTAGCGTAGTACGCTATCGATATACGTGTTATTGAAAACCTCTTAAGGGGTCATTGTACTCATCCATGTGAACAACTTTTACTATGGGACCAACCCTAATATCGCCAAAAAAATATCAGCTCTTTCCTACATTTGTGTTCACATAAATCGACAAAATGTAGGAAACAGCAGATTTTTTTACGTTTGATGTGTTTTAATTATTTTATAGACATGAAAATTTTGTAAGTAATATCAACAAAATCCTTAATTTAAATATTCCATTGATAATAACTTAAAAAAAGTTTGATAAAAAACAATACAACTACTAATGGTAGATTTAAATGGGCAACATCGATTTGAAAACAATTGATATCCCATTACCATTCTATTGCCATTCCGACGAGATTGACATTTAAGTTTTAGCAGAATAACCATTTTGTCACAGTTGTATAGGAGTGTCAGTAGGATGTCGGTGGAATGTCGATGGTTGGTTTTTATCAATTAAGGATTCACGTAGTTGCTTCATGTTCCAATAGTTACGTAAACGACGTAGCGAACTTCGCTTCAAGTAACTTGGCTAATTTCTTGGCTTTTTTCGTAATGGAGCCGAGAGGATAATAGTAACAAATAATGAGACAAATTGAAATGACAAATTGTGAGAGGATAATGCTCACGCGTGTCATACGACGTTTTTTAACACACTTGCGAGGAAAAAAACATATGAACGTATTTTAGGCAAATTTTAATATTGAATTTATGAATAATGGCGAGCGGATCACTGTAATCGCACGGTGACGTATAGGTATGCGCGCGCAGTTGGTAGAATGAAACCGGCAAACAGCCTAATATTAAAAATATAATTATGATTAAATTTATTATTTATGACACAAATTAATGTTAATTTGTTGACAAACATAAATAATTTAATGAAATTAAATGTTTATATAACACAAATTAAATAGTTGATTTATTCACAATTTTTTAAAATTTTGTTTAGACATAAAAACATTTTGCTGCTTTAAAAAAATAAACTGTAAGTAAAGTAAAAACTAAAAAGCACTAGTGCGATAATATAAAGTAAAAACCACGCGTGCGTTATTATAAGCTATATTATGAACCTAAAAGCGGTGCAATAAGAGCCACTTAACGAGTGTGTTGAAAAATAATTGAAACATTTCGAATCTAAAAAAATCTGTTGTTCTCTACATTTCGTCGATTTATGTGAACACAAATGTAGGGCCGCGAAATCGGGAAAATGTAGGGAACAGCTGTTTTTTTTTCGCGGTTTCAGTGTTGGGTTCATAGTAAAAGTTGTTTATACTGACGATAATATATATGTCGATAATATTGGCAGGTACCACGCTATCGATACTATCGATAGAGTAACTGATTCTCAAGGTTAGCTATAGATACTATCGAATCGATCATTGCTATGGACCGTATTGATAGCTTTTTATGCAATACTATTCATAGCACTATTAGTGTCCAATACTATATAGACACTAACGATAGTATTGCTTTAATATGTCGATAGTCAATAGTACATGCCAATCGATTGTGTAACTGATTCTCAAGGTCGCATCTCTAGTCTAAAATTGAATATTATCGTCGAATTAAAGTACTACATTACACAATTCAACTTTATTTTACAAAAAAAAAGTTCAATTGTTACAACAATAACTGCAAAAAAGGTATGTTTGCAAAATGACCTCTCAGTTGTAGTTCGATGGCAAAAAGTCATTGAGAGACGATTGTCAGAAACGTCAAATAACGAGTAGACTACCGAAACTTAAGCTATCGAGAAGAGATTGATACACTTGGTTTACAGAATAGCAAATAGTCCAATGGCAGTTGAATGGTAGAAACGAATGGAATAAAAATGAAAATGCTATGCTGTGTTCTATAGGTACTATGTAATTTGTATGCCTTTCAAGGTTAAACATAGTGTGACTTAATATTTTAATTTTCCACAAAGTTTTTAACTTTTACCTATGTTTCACAAATAAATTAATTTGATTTTAATTTTGATTTTGATTTTATGGTTGTTAATTATAATGTAGTTCAGTGGAAAGTCATTGGATAGCCATTGGTCTCTAAATAACTATTATTCTGATGATGATGATGATGATGATGATGATTCGGATGAGTACAATGACCCCTTAAGAGGTTTTCAATAACACGTATATCAATAGCTTACTACGCGGTAATACTATCGACATACGACGTGTTATTGAAAACCTCTTAAGGGGTCATTGTACTCATCCTTATGAACAAATTTTACGTTTGTGTTTTTTGTAATTTCAGGATTGGTCCCATAGTAAAAGTTGTTCATACAGATGAGTACAATAACCCCTTAAGAGATTTTTAATAACACGTTGTATGCCGATAGTATTGCCGCGTAGTACGCTAAAAACGTTAACGTAAGTTGTTCATATGGATGATTATAATGACCCCTTAAGAGGTTTCAATAACACGTTTGTCGATAGTATTGCCGCGTAGTACGCTAAAAACGTAAACGTAAAAGTTGTTCATACGGATGAGTATAATGACCCCCTAAGAGGTTTTCAATAACACGTATATGTCGATAGTATTGCCGCGTAGTACGGTAAAAACGTAAACGTAAAAGTTGTTCATACGGATGAGTACAATAACCCCTTAAGAGGTTTTCAATAACACGTATGTCGATAGTATTGCCGCGTAGTACGCTAAACACGTAAATGTAAAAGTTGTTCATACGGATGAGTATAATGACCTCTTAAGAGGTAAGTAATATCAATAAAATCCTTAATTTAAATATTTCATTGATAAAAACTAAAAAAAAGGTTGATAAAAACAATACAGCTAATGGTAGATTTTAATTGGCAACATCGATTTGACATTTCCATTATATTGCCATTCCGACGAGATTTAAGATTTAGCAGAATACCCATTTTGTCACAGTTGTTTATGAGTGTCAGTAGGGTGTCGGTGGAATGGCGATGGTTGGTTTTTTAGTGTAATTAGCAGACTTGGGGCCCTGTTGTGGTGATAACTTTTGTGATGAAGTCACGGACCCACAGTGTAGAGTTGGGTAGGACATGCAAATTCGTTGAGTTTGGATGAGTAACTCATTCTACATGGTGAGGCTCACTCATATAAATCTAAATAATAAGGTGATAGAAATGTTATCTACTAACTGTCTTATAATACCGGAACGCGTGTCACCGGTTTGACGCTAGCAATACGCAATTACGCGCAACATGTTTCTAGCATTCAATGCTAAATAAATTAAGCCTAAAAAATATTCCGCTGTTAGATATGGTGCAAACAGCACTGATGATCAAGCAAAAGGTTCTTGATTTCTGTTCAGATTGTCTGGGTGAAAACGTCCCAGCGGGGTCAGAGTCAAGGATTATTTATTAGCGTTACTTTGACAAGCTTGAAATTATTATTAACAATAGATACTGGTGTCGATTCTCTTGTTCACGAACTAAACTTATTTTAAGCTATCGCTCTCTTTTACTAATAGTAGATACAAGAAGGGGATGGCAACAATTTTAGAACTGTCAAATTAGTTTAAGTGTCACATTTTTTTGTATTTTATAGTGGGCACGTTCCGAGATCACGACTAAACTTGTATGGAAATTTAAATTCCGACTAATTTACTGTCAAATTATACCTACCAATCATACCTAAAATTTTTGCCATCAGTGGCGTAGCTACCGTAGGGCGAGGCGGGACAGTGCCCCGGGGTCCCCAAGCTCAAGGGGCCCGTCGGCCCCATGAACGACGTTCGAAAAAGTTATATAATGGTGCCGATTCTCTTGTACACCCACCTAAACCAAACTATAACTAAAATTTACAAATTTTAGTTTAGAAAATCATAAAACTTATTCTGTGTTTATCTTTTTCTTATTTTAGAAAACTTGTTGACAGCTCTAATAATTGAGTTTGACGCATCTAAGTTGAATTGGCGGTGTTACCAGTACATCTTGAAAAATTTATTAAAGAGTGAATGGAATGACCGAAAGTTCACAAAAACAGAAGGAAATTAAATAATAATTATATTTGGAATTATTAGTTTATCATTTTAATTAAGAAGAAAAAATCATGTCACGAAATAAAGTACATTTTTGTTTTATATTTTCAATAAAATATATAAATTGGAATAATCTGATCAGATTAAAGAGCTAGGTTATTATTTTCTACGGCCCGTATTACAGAACGATACTCAAGCGTTGATCACTGTTTAAAACTAGTTTTGAGTTGAGCTTTGATTTTAGAACGTTCCTCAAGCAGAGATTTATTGATCACAGTTCAGCTGAGTTTAGCTTTATTTTATACTGTAACCTGTTTCGGTATTTGAGCAGAGATTTGATCTGTAAACAATCACTCTAGTGTGGTCCAGACTACGCTTTAGTAGAGATTTCTATTTTAATTCAGGTCAAATTCGTGTGTTATATTGTTGAATTAAAGTTTATAATAATTACCGTTCTGGAATAAGACCGATACTCATGTAACGATTCTATCCTTAAGTAGTGATCAGGTGATTGGAGTTTAAACTGTACTTGAGGAACCTTCTGTAATACGGGCCTAAGAGTACCTATCAAAGGAGATATATTGTTATTATTGCAGAGTATCATATTGTATATCTTAAACAACGAGAAACAGAGCTATTTGCAAAAAACGCGAGGACCTTTGAATTCCATGGGCAATCACAATAATAAACTATTTCTTTAATTTAAAAAGCTGGAATTTCCCTTTTTAAAGACGTGGTTAAAAAGTTCTAGCACCCAGGACACGAAATTTTTCAAAAAAGTTGAATAAATTAGAATATAAGCTAAAAAGTACCACGGAGGATTACATTTTGAAGACCGTCCTCTTCAAGGACCCACATAATTAATAAGTATGGAAATTTGTTTACTGATGCGGGGATACCTGACTCTCCGGAGTCACCCCCGGCTGCTCCCCAGTTAAGGCGCAGACGCCCCCCTCCCGTCAGTGATGACGACGAGCTGCACTCAGCGCGCAGCCGTTCGGCATCTCCACCCCGTTCCCGAGAACCATTAGGGTCCCCCAGTAGTCCGCATCACCGCATAGGCGTTTTGCCAGCCCCGACTTTAAGGACCGCACCCCCTCGCCCATCGTCAGTGCCACCGTTGCCAATTATATGGCCACTCACAGCGTAATTGCTACGCTAAGCCTAGGTGCGTCAAGTGCCTGGGTGATCACGGCACAAGGGAGTGCGAGCGTCCCAAAGAGAGGGACCAGTGCACAGAGCCCCCCAGCTGTGTCCTCTGCGGGCAATCTGGACATCCGGCGAGTTATCGCGGATGCCCGAAAGCACCCAAACAGAAAAACGCCAAATTGGCGAAACGTGCCTCCGGACGCGTTGGTAGGGAAGCCCCCTCCTTCGGGACCCCTAACCCCAACACCCCCTATCAGCCCCCATACCGTAGAGGCCCACCTGGGCCCACCCCCAATCAACTCGGCCCACCTGGGCCCATCCCCAATCAACTTGGCCCACTTGGGCAAAGTTTGGGCCCGATACCAAATAGCCACGGGCCCCTAGGACCCAAAGCTAAACACGTGGGCCCAACCCCTGGTTCAACAGGGGAGGCCAGCAGAGCCAATTCCCGCCCCTCCCCCCCTCTCATTCAGCCCCCACGGCGCCTGCCCCCCCAGCGCTAATGGACATTTCCGTCCCGGCACCCACTCCCAGGCCACCTGCACTTGAAAGCCCCCCCTCAGGGAAGGCCCCAAATTCACAACTTACCCCGACTGGTTTTAGGGACACATATTAGCATAAAATGATAGAATTGAATGTCAAACATAGATTTTTTTTTCCCATTGTATGGATTTATGTACTTCTTATCCTTTATTATATAGGTTACCTCTTCTGTACGAAATTATAAATTTCATTGTATATTTCTATGAACAATTTACCTTTCTGCTGAATCTACAACAGCTGCAACCACATAGTAGGCATCCATTATTTATTTTAAACTACCTAAAAACTATAAAAATGAATAAAATAAGCTTTGCAATTTTAGTTGTTGATAACTAATTATAGTCGACATGTATTTTGATGCCTTCTAAAAATAGTCAGATTTAGGTTGACATTTCTAATATTAGGTGAAAAACGTCAATTACAGAATAGCAAAATGTCAATTTTTACTAAGTTGAATAACTAAACTAATTTTGGTCCTGTCAAACCAAAAATTAGTTTTAAAGTGAATTTCAGAATTGAAAACGTCGTTTGACAGGACTAAACTAAATTTAGGTGATTTTTAGTCTAGTTTAGAGAATTTTGTGACAAGAGAATCGGCACCAATATCCTAGTTGAATAAAGTATGTTCGACTTTTAACTTTTTGCCCCGGGGCCCTTGGTTACATAGCTACGCCACTGGTTGCCATCCCTTTCTTGTATCTACTATTAGTAAAAGAGAGCGATCGATAGTTTAAAATAAGTTTGGTTCCTAAACAAGAGAATCGACACCATTAGTCATACAATTTTATAGAACAAAATATAATAATAATAAAACTTGACATTGAATCCTTGACCTAGAATAGCAGATTAACTAAGGCCGGTGCTCATCAACGTTAATTATCTGTTTAAGTAGACGATCACTCGAATTTACTGGAATTGGGTAAACGGCGGTTAAACCAGAAAATTGTCGTATGGTAAAATCAAGCCTTATTATGGTAATGACTACTAGATACTAGTCTCTCTTAACCAGTACCTATAATGAGTTTTTTTTATGAAAATGATAAAACGTCTTCTAAATTTATTTTTGTGTGCTGAATAGAATACCTCTTGACCTCTCTCCAAACATTTTTTAAAAGACACTACGTGAATTTCAATAAAACCTAACCAAAACAAATATTTTGACTAACCACGACAATTGGTCGTCGTCACGAGCAGACAGCAGTGGTTGTTTTGTTTTGATTTTATTGTGCGCGAAAAGTCCCGTGAATATAATTCAGGCACTACGTATTCTGTACCTATAGGTAATAATGTTACAGGACGAATTGAAGAGACAGATTCTTATTGTAAATTTAAAATATAACGAAAACCCCAAAAAAATGCTGAAGACATAGCATACTTAGCAGGAAGGTGCCTACATCATCTAAGAACATATGTTTAATTTGACACAATATTCTAATTCATAGATCACACATTTGTGGCTTTTATGTAATTGGTTATGATGATGATATTCTACCATAAACACAAAGAGTAAATATAAACGGGTGCCGTCTGTTGGTCAGCTCCTACATACTATGGCAACTCTTGTTACAAGCTTTTATTTAACTTTCAATGTATGTATGTATGTAATTTGTTAGGGTGGAATCTTGCAACTCAATTTTGAAGCAGATATCTTCAACCGATTGAGCTGAAATTTTGTATACACGTTTAGTTTGGATGACAATGCTTGGTTAGCTGTGTGACGTCATTCTAAATCCAACATGGCGGAACACCCAAGATGGCGGGCTAGTTATTTTTAATGCACTCCTACAATATGGGTATCACATGAAAGGGCTTGCTGAGAATAACTCGAAAAATAAGGTGACGTTGCTCTAAATCCAATATGGCGGACTAAATTTTTTATATACCTACCCTTGACATACACAAAGCAGTGACAGCCTAGTCTATCGTATACTACATAATAATAAAATCGTAAAGGTCGAAAAGTCTGTTTTGAGACTAAAAATAAGTCACAGAACACGAATCAACCATTATTAAAAATTATGTTTGTCTTTCTGTTCGTTTTGTCTCAATCATGGCGAATATAAGAATGAACTTCTATCACAGTTGACTTCATCACTTCAAGAGGTCATATGTTTCGCGATTTCAGGGTTGATCCCATAGATAAAGTTGTTTTATGCCATGCCCTGAATGAGCTCTTCAAATATGACCACGCATTTCTGATACACGTTGTATACGTATAGTGTGCAAGTGATAATCAAATTCTGATCTGCACATCTGATTTACCCACAATACCAGTACATTTTTCGAATAATCGGCCGTTTAATCAGAGAATTGAACGTTGATGAACACCTGCCTTACACAGTTACCTTACCACATAATTTCCTGTTCTATCGTTATGCGGACAAACAACTTTTTAGTACATGTTTACAAATATAACATCTTATAAACAGCGTAACACGTGTGCCGGTGTGCTTAAGGGCCCCAATCCGGTTTATGAAGCAATAATAAATAAACATTTATAAATAACTCAGTGATGGTTGACGGTCAACTACTGGGCCATAATTGACGTAATTTCATGACGAGCCGATCAAGTTGCAGTGGAGCTACAGTTCGATCTGACAGTGACCGCCTAGGTTTCACACGCCATTTTCGCCTCCAAGCAAAACTGTGGAACCAACTTCAGTCAGCGGTTTTCCTGAACAAATGCGACATGAGAACCTTCAAGAAAAGAGCATAACTTCGTCTTTTTAAAAGGTCGGTAACGCATCGGCGACTCCCCTGGTGTTGCGGATGCCCTTGGGCGGCGGAGATTGCTTAACATAGGTGACCTACTTGTTCGTTTGCCGGTATGTTATAAAAAAAAGTGAACGCAACAGTAAAACCATGTAACTATTCATTTTTTATCTATTCTATTTGTAAATAAAATAACAAAGCCTGCCTAACTGACTCACAGTTAGATCAACTAGCCTAAATCGCTGAAGCTAGAAACATGTTTGGAGAGTAGGTACCTACTTAGGTAGCTCTTTATATTATGGCGTAAAAGCGTAGCGTAGGTAAGTCTTCCCAGAGACGTGCCTTATAGGCAAAGCACAGGGGGGGCACCGGTAGTATAACCATTCCCGGAGTCCACCCTCTATTGTGCTGAAGATGGCCACCGGGGAGGTTTTAGTGCGGTAAAAATCCCACACACCCCAGCCTCTTCCCCATGAGGCTGGTAGCCTTTTGAAGGTTTCCTCCTCGGAAAAAACAAAAAAAAGGGAATAAGGAAAGGTAGGGAAACCCAATAAAGGGGGTGAAATGGGGTGTTACTGTCAAAACTAATTTCATTGTCTAGTACCCATAGTACAAGCTCTGCTGCGAGTTTGGAACTAGATCGATGGTGCTGTGTAAAAATGTCCCAAATATTTATTTATTTATTGGCGAAGCCGCACGGAGTCTACCTATATCATATTTTCTGAGATCTTATTAATTGCTTCCGTATCCTTAAATTTTTTATGCAACTTATTCAAATCAAAATTATTGATGGCTGCAAAAACGTAAACTGTGAGATTAATTTATCTAATGAAATATTATCAAACTATTAATAAGCTTGTCTTGTTTTCCTTTTTTTTTTTAAATACCTACTTTTTATGAAGCTAAGTTATAAAATAATCTGGCCACCGGACGGATCTTTAATAAATAATTATATGGATCGGCTAACATCCGTAGATGTAAGTAAATTACTGTCAGGCCTGAAATGAAGCAATTGACGGCCGAGTAATATTAATATTGTATTTGATATTATAATATTGGAAGCCGAGTACCTACTTCTGAAGTGAATTTTTTTTCGCGATTTCCGTGTTGGTCCATATAATAATAAATGTTGTTCATACTGATGAGTACAATGACCCCTTAAGAGGTTTTCAGTTATTTCAATTACACGTTGTATAGTCTGCAGGGGTTCTAAGCCTCTCATACGGTCATTTAGAACCACGATACATATCACGTCTATGGCGTAAGGGTCATAGCAACGTAAGGTGTTTAGTGGCGGGACCTAGTTGGGAACTAGCTACAGAAAGCGAAATTGCAGAACTGCTAGTGGTTTTTATTATGTTGCAATAGCAGCGAGAAATCTGCTGTCCAAAGGATGCAAAGCGCAATGCTGACTTCACGCAATACTGAAATCTGTTTATCTACCAAAAAACAGTCCAATTTAGATGAGACCAATAACAAAAAAAAACCGTAGCATGTCTGGCCATGCTTATAGTACCCTATACTAAGCATGGCCCGACATGCTCCGGTTTTTAACAGACGAAAAAAAAGGAGGAGGTTCTCAATTCGACGCGTATATTTTTTTTTTTTTATGTATGACCACGCATAACTTTTTACAGAGTGGTCCGATTTTGATGATTCTTTTTTTAATGGATAGGGTATATCTCGAAGTTGGTCTCATTTAAATTTCAAACTCAAAATCCACCCCTAAGGGTAGTAAAACAGGGGATGAGTGTTTGTTCACCCACTGAATTCTTACCTGTTAACTGATTCTGTTGAAACTTGACACACATAAATATAGTTCTAGACACTACGACATAATGGAGACCTGGAGTTAGATTTTAACCACAAAAAAATGAAAAATAAAACTTTTTAACAAAAAATTGAACCGACGAAAACAGAAACTGAAAAGCGAAAAATAACTAATTATGAGTCGGCGCCAAACAACCAATCAACGAAGATCATTAAATTACTTTAAATAAATAATAAAAACAACGTCACATCAAATACAACGTGAAATTTTAAACGATAAACAATTACTTTCCAAAAATGCGTTCTCTGCTCGGCCACTTGCAACTTGCACGCACTTTGCTTGTTAAAAATTCGTTTGGCGCCGACTCATAAATAGTTATTTTTCGCTTTTCAGTTTCTGTTTTCGTCGGTTCAATTTTTTGTTAAAAAGTTTTATTTTCTTTACTGTAATTACAAACGAATCAAATAGAATAATCAAAATGGTGATGGTGGCATACCATACATACCATTACACCATAGTGTAATCCTTGTAACCGGCAGGAGCATTGTTTGCCAAGATATTTTTTTCCAAGGTCAAGGACCTTTGATCTAGGACGTCTTAAATATTTTACAATTTTCTCTCTATTACCCGAAAAGTCATAATTAAATTATGCCCATGATATTTTTTACAGAGGGTTTATATCACAGAAATAGAGTTTATACTAAGGTTAACAACATGGAAGATTATAAGTTTCTACACCACATTTTGTAGAAATGTCAGGGGGGACATTGCAAGCCACTTTGGCGGGCCATATTTGGTGAACGATAAACCTGATAGAAAAGTGATGTTGTATAAATATTGCTTTCATTTATTCGATGATACCTCGCATGAGAAGGTGCAGTATAGTATTATAATATGTGGTGTAGCGATTTTTTTAGGGTTCCGAAGTCCTACAAGGAACCCTTATAGTTTCGTCATGTCCGTCCGTCTGTCCGTCTGTCCTAATCCTTTACAGCTTAATAACTTCTACAGTTATAAAAATAAGTAAATGAAATTTTGTTAAAAAATAGTCTACATATAGATCTCAATTTTAAAAGAATAAAAGATTCGTTTTTGCGTATTTTAGGGGTGGCGTCCATACATGTGAAATGGAGAAAAAAAAATTTTTTTCGCTGCACCCCCTCGTGTGGGATATCATTGAATAGGTCTACTAAAATGAAGGTAATGTTTGATACACCACTTTTTATCAGGTGTACCATCTGCGAAATATAGCCCGCCAAAGTGGCTTGCAATGTGTCCCCCCCCTGCCATTTCTAAACTATGCAATGTAGAAACTTATAATCTTCCACATTGATAGACCTTTGTAAAAACTCTCTTTTAAAATTATTTCGAGTATAATGTGATTATAATTTTTTGAGTTATAACTCAAGATATACTCTATAGAGAGAAAACTGAAAAATACTTAAAACGTCCTAGTTCAAAGGTCATTGACCTTAGAGAAAAATTATCATAGCAAATAATGCTCCTTTAGCTACTTTCTATTTGAAAAAATCACAAAAAGTAACTTTGAAATGACAAACGTCTTAAATTTGGCTTCTTGAATTTATCGCTAGATGGCGCTATCGCTACTAACAACACGCTCTGAGTCGCGAATGCTGCCGATTATTGCAAAAACTAAAATAGCCATGATTAATATTCGATTTGATTCGTTTGTAATTACACCTACTTAAGGAACCCTATAATATTGAGCATGGCCCGACATGCTCTTGGCCGGTTTTTATCCCTATTTCACATGTACATTCTGCATTTTTTCTCTTGTCTTATTTAGTAAACAATCTAGGCACGTCTCTTTATTCAAATAACTACTAATAAAATATAATTACTAGTTCTGCACATGTAATTAGGTAAAAAAATGTTATTTAGTGTGTGAGATTGTTAACATTATTTCTTTTAATAAATATTATTGACGAATTGCATTAAAAAGACATGCCAAGATTGTTTACTAAATAAGACAAGTAAGAAAAAACAGAAATTAAATACGGGCGCCACCCCTGAAATACACAATAACGATTTTATTACTCTTGTAAGAAAATTGAGATCTATATCTAATTAAAACCGGCCAAGTGTGAGTCGGACTAACGCAGTAAGGGTTCCGTACCACCTATCGATCTGATACCCCATAGAAACTGATTTAATTTACGAGAGTTAATCTAAATACATCAACGACGTACGCAAAATGTGAATTTTTGCATCTCTTTTACGTAGGTACCACCACATATGTCTATGTTTGCTCTATTTTTAGTATTTGTTGCTAAACTAAATAGTATGCACTATAATAAAACCAAGTTTGACGCTAGTATGTATCACCGTTTTAAAGACAGAGCAGGAACAAAAACGTTGAAAAAAATGCATGTTTTTCGAGGTTTCTTGTATGGGGACCCCCTTTGGTTTTAGACTTTTTTTTAATTTTTAGTATTTGTCGTGATCGTCACCATAACATCACATAATCTGTAAAGATTTCAACTGGTTATCTATTACCGTTACAAAGATACAGCCCTGTGATAGACAGACGAACGGACGGACGGATAGCGTAGCGCGAGTAATAGGGTCCCGTTAGCACCCTTCGGGTACGGAACCCTAAAAACTATTGTTATGCAAAATTTTTATCACTGAAGCTGAACTGAAGTCATTAGCTGTAAAGGATTAGGAAAGACAGACGGACCACACAGACAAACAGAACGATAAGGATTCCTTGTAGTACCACGGAACCCTAATAAAAATAGTTCATAAAACTATTATTAAGAGCCTCCACGAGTGACGATATTTAATTGATCGTCCGGCGCACCCTGGGCAGTCAGCCCCACTACCAACCTGCTGACTGGCTAATCTTTTCCCAATTTTTTTTTTTTTTTTTTTTTTTCTTTTTTTTTTTATCCTAATGCGGGGCCGGTCTTCTTCTTCTTCATAATGATAATAGCTCATGTCGACACGATAGAAGAAGAAGACCGGCCCCGCATTAGGCTAAACTTATTTTTAAAGCCGATTTTGTTGTTGCCATATCACCTAACAAGGTGGTGCCACCTGGATATGGCATGAGTTTACATGTGATATCTGTATGATAGGCGAGTCCGTCCTTATTATTCCTTAGTAAGAGTCAGCAGTGATGCATAGTCAATTCATTGCACTTCCAATACTTAATGAAACGTAATAAATCCTTTACTGTCACTCTGACCTACGTAACGTTACCGAATTGACACAACCAGCCTCATCAGCAAATCAAATCACTCGCCACTGCCTGAGGAACGAAATTAAAAGTCATTACTTCCCGTCCCCCCCGCCATTGTTTCAGACAATAGCACTTTTTCACTAGAATGTTTCCTCACAGGCCCCAAACGTCGTCGCTCGGGTGCATGATAATGATAATACACCTCGCACGTTGTTCTGCGTAAAATTACGTGCGCAAGCGTCGCTCCTTGACCAAGTTAAGTTAGCTAAAAAGTATAATTGCAAAACTATTATCACTGATACTCGTGTAATTATATGCGAGTAAGCTATAATATCAAGTAACAGCGTCAACCACCTCATTAATTAAGTAGTCATTAGTGTTGTTGTCACATGACTAATAGTTGTGGACGTTGGGTCATGTTGTGAGGTCCTATAAAAGCATTAGTCATCGGTCCGAGGCTCATCAACATCATCAACTCAGCCTATCACAGTCCACTGCTGGACATAGGCCTCTCCCAAATTGCGCCACAACACTCGGTCCTCTGCCTTCCGCATCCAGTCCGTGGCTCACCTGGGTAAAAAATTAAGCGGTATAGACGGACAACGGAATTTACCCATTTTATTTATGTTGATATTATATTAGCATGCGTTTTTGCGTCATACCTAATTACCTATATAGCTTTCCTTAGTACATTTTGTATTGGGACGCGTGCGGTCGCTGCTGCGATAACGCGTCTCAATACAAAATGTATTATTATGGACAGACGCATGCGATCAACCACACAGCGGCGATATAATAGCATGCGTTTTTGATATACCTAGCTTTTCTTAGTGCATTTTGTATTAGGACGCGTGTAATCTTAATCTTACACGCTGCTGCGATAACGCGTCTCAATACAAAATGTACTAAGTACAGACGCATGCGATACCGGTCAATATTATAGCATGCGTGTTTGCATTAAGAATTATGCGATTATATGATATGTTGTACTGTGAACAGAGATTCGACCACTGCGCAAGTGGTAGTGGAATTTGTGCTCACGTCTCGTGCTGGCAATAATATTTAAGTACCTACCTACTATAAATACCAAGGAGGGCTATGAACCGGTTTTAACGTTAGCCATAAAAGTTACGAGATTACGTAAATATAATTACGTAACCAGCTGTTACGTTACAACTAGTGTAATTTTATTTAATGTTGTTATTGCACTACGAAATACTACTTTGTATATAATTGTACAGTATTGTAGGAAAATTTCAAACTTGTCTCATTTCAACTACCAAGATTTTCCAGAACAGTTGACAAAATAAACTGGTCTAACTTGTTACTGGTAAAACTTGAGAACAATGGTTGGAGTCGTTTTGAGGAATGATTTAGTCGTAATTAATAGACAGATGGTAATATCGGACTGGTTCGTCATATATTATTTTACCGCGGTAGCAATGATTAGCATACAACCTTGGGGCATCAAATGACACGCACGACACGGTTGTTTATTTTCTCTGATCTACTTAGGTAGGTATATCGTTTATTTTTTTCGGCTATCATGTTGTCTTGGTTTCATACATTTTCTTGATTACCTGATATATTTTTTACGATCTTTTCTTTGGCTAAATCCATTGGCAAAATTTTGGACCGACAAAGCTTCCGTTTCCATCAGCGTCAAAAATATCGGGACCATAGAGCAACTGCAACCCGGGTAACTGCAATCCGGAGATGCTCAATGATCGCGCGATCGGGACGAACAGATTGTTCAAAAAGATCTGAACAATTAAGAAAATTAAACTACATAATATTAGAGGTTAAAGTACATATTAAGACGCTGACAACAGCCAAATACCCCAAATAGGCTTCTTTTAAAAACATTTTTAGCTGTATCTATTCAGTTTGTGACAGTGAAAAAAATATATGTTAATCTTGATCGTATTTTCTGAAACTGTATTGTGCCCAAAACACGTTTTCTTGAAGTTTTCTCGATAGAAAATAATTGTAAACTAACCTCTTAAAACATGCTTTAAAGCAAACAATCTCTATTGTTTACTAAATATTATAAATAAAATTAAGAAAACATTTGAGAAAGACAATAATCTAAACATTTGTTGTTTCTGTTTTTCAAATAAGCTTTTATTTTTTTATTAAACAAAAATATTGTTAATTTTCATTCAAGTTGAGCGGCGTATCCGACGTCCCTCGGCTCGTTGCCTCTCTTTCAGTTCTGTACGAAACGACAGTGACCGCAGAGGTCTGATTTTTTAGGTGTTGTCAGCCTCTTAAGTTGCCGTTTTATATTGAAAAATTCAACCCTTTTTTCTAGTAAAAATTATATTTTCAGCTCACTTGCTCGTAAAGTGGCTCTTATTGCACCACTTTTATGTTACTTAATGCAGATTTTATAACTTTTTACTTTACAGTTTATTTTTAAATCTCAGAAAAGAATTCTTGTGTCTAAAAAATAGTAGGTACGTGAACCACGGGTACAAAAAGTTTACCGTGGAACACCTAAGTGTACTACGGGTACAAAAAGTTAACCGTGGAACACCTAGGTGAACTACGTAGGTGGACCACGGGTAAGCAACCCCTAAATTTACCGAATAAATAAATTGTGTAAAAAAATATAAATAATCAAATCATTTTTGTCAATAAATTAACATTAATTTGTGTTATAAATAAAAATAAATCAATTTATTATATTTTAATAATAAAGCTGTTTGGCGGCTTCCTTACACCTGCGTGCTGTGCATTGATATTTGTGAGCTACCAGGCCCCTCAGAAAGTATTGCGAAAAAAAGTTTTTATATATGGGAGACTGGCCAGTTATAATGTTTTTCGAAAATATGATTATTTATAAGTAAAAATAAGTAAGTTCCAATTTCAAAATTTCCCTCCACATTTTTTGCGAGTTAATTCAAAGTATTGTGTCTCACTGAAATATGGATCTGCGCCGGGAACATTTTAGAGCTATGATTTTATACGATTTCAAGTGTCGCCTGAAACCGGATGAATCGTACGATAGACTTCAAATGGCATTCATGGATGAAGGCCCTTCCAAGGCAACCGTGTATCGTTGGTACAACGAATTCAAGCGCGGTCGACCAACTTTGGGGGATGACGAAAGAAGCGGTCGCCCTTTGACGGCTGTTACCGAAGAAAACGTGCTAGCAGTGAAAAATTTAATCCAAGACAATAGGCGAATTACATATCAGGAGATTCAACACATATTGAAGATTGGATCGGGAAGCGTTCACGAGATTCTACACAGCCATCTTCGCGTGAGGAGGATAGTATCACGCTGGGTGCCGCACAACCTCACCGATGCTCAGAAGCAGGCCCGGGTGGAATGGTGCCGTGATATGCTTAACAAATTTGAAGCAGGCTCGTCTCGGCGTGTTTACGACATCGTTACAGGTGATGAGTCCTGGATTTATCAATACGACCCAGAAACCAAGCGCCAGTCGACTGTTTGGGTGTTTCAAAATGAGCCAACGCCTACCAAAGTGAAGCGATCTAGAAGCGGGGGTAAGATTTTGATCGCTAGCTTTTTTAATTTGACTGGCCACTTGGTATCAATTCCCTTACGGGATCAAAGAAGCATTAATGCCGAATGGTATACTACCAAATGTTTGCCAGAAGTTTTCTCTGTTATAAGCAACAAGCGACCAAACACAGGGCTCCGCGGGCTACTGCTCCACCACGACAATGCACCTGCGCACACCGCACTCAAAAAGAGGGACTTCCTGGACAGCACGCCAGTCAAACTCCTGGGTCACCCTCCTTACAGCCCTGATCTAGCACCGTGTGACTTCTTTTTATTCCCAAAAATAAAAAATCAGCTCAAAGGGATACAATTTTCGTCGCCGGAAGATGCGCTGGCTGCGTTCGAGCAGGCTGTAAACGAGGTGTCTGCGGCGGACTGGAAAAAGTGTTTTGAAAACTGGTTTAGGCGCATGAATCTTTGTATAGAGGCTGGTGGAAAGTACTTTGAAAAGATTTGATAAAAATATATGTACGTATAGAACAATTTTTTTTAGTTTCGCAAAACTTTCTGAGTGTCCCACGTATTTCTGCTGCGTTAGAATCACGACGGAATTAGTATTCGACGATTTCTCTATTTGTAAGAGGCTTTTCTGGTTTCACAGCCCTCTCGTTCTACTTTTTTAAAGGCTTAAAGCCTATAAAAAAAATTAAAGAGATTTACCACGGGAGCGAAGCCGCGGCCGCGCCGCGCCGTCATATTGTGGCTGATTAACCTCAGAATGGATTTTCTTCAAACCTACCTCGAGAAGCTTGACAGGAAAGGTGTGATATATTATTGTATCCATTGGCATAAAAAATATTCATCAAATGAGAATGTAGTGTAGACAGGGTCCGAGACAGGGTCCGAGAGTTCGAAGGGTAGAAATTACCCAGTTCAATGTACCTATGTTTTAATAGTACACGTCTACCCAGTTCAATGTATGTTTTAATAGTCCTCAAAAAATACACAATTACAATATAATTATACATATGGCGGATTGCTGATACAAGCACAATGTTAAGGTTGTTTACACACTATAAGAAAATAAATTATTCCAAAAGCGATAAGCCCATTTGTCAACAGATCAAAGCTGTTCGAAATTCATGATGGGGACTGTCAATTAGCACTTACGTCCGACGACGCCGCGACGTGTTCAACGATAGGTACACACACACCACAAACTATTACTCAGTAGGCGTCACTTGTTACATAGATACAATAAACGGCTCAGTTTTATAGCAAATCAATCATTACCTATGTGTCAAGTGAAAAGGGTCCTTATAAGTTATATGTTTTTCTTTGATGTAATTGACGAGTTGATTAAACTTTTGCTATAAATCAGTGGTCAAGGACAAGATCATATAGCCAAGCTTGCTGTATATCATTAGGGTTGAATTTACACGTGAGGAAAAACATGCAGTGTAGGTCCGAAAACACTACCCTGCGGTACCCCATAAGTAACTGAAAGACTCGGACCAATTTGCTTGGTCTGAGCTGAAAGAGTAACATAATTTCAACTAATTGATCGTAGAAAAAAAGATATGCAATTCTTGGTATTACTTTCTCTATGGATCCATATACAACGACAAGGTATGGTCAGAGACCCTGCTCAAAGCTTTGACCAAATAGAAAAATTCAACGACTTTTATTCGACGGCTTATCATTGTCGTTACGAAAGTGAGAGAATAACAAACGGTGGCGAAAAGTCGATCGATATGCACCCAAAGCTCTACTCCCAGTCACTAGCATAACCTGTGAGCATAACATACACCAGCCGGGGTCTGTGTAGTGTGTTGCATGTATGATGATTGATATTATTTTCTTCTACAGACAGACGCGTTCTGGAGCTCTTCGTGCGAGGGTGTCGCATGGACCTAGACCGGGCACGCACTAAGCTGGAGGCGTACTGCTTAGCTAGAGCTCGCTTCAGAGACCTGTATGAACATCGCTCGCTTAGCTCACCACCTCTAAACGATGTGTGCAAGTTCATGTAAGTTATTTTACGTCGAAGTCTTCTCTGATATACACTCATGGCTACATGATGTTTGGTTTTCCACTAAAATTGTCAAAGAAATTGGGGACTATAATAATTAAATTATATTTATTTTGTTCGCAGGGACATAGTAGTGCTCCCGAAGCTGACAGACGAAGGATACCGGATCACGATTTTCAGGATACGGCCGGAGTATCCTGAGAGCTCCGCAGATATAGCCAACACAGTCCGCGCAGTGCTCCTCACGAGTGACGTCAGGATGTATGATGAACACCAGATAGCTGGAGATGTTTTCATTTATGAGGTTGGCACCTAGCAATATGGCAATATAAAAAAGATACCATAGATAACATTGATAGCAAGTAGGTAGCAGTAAGATTATTTGACGACATCTGTGGTCTAGTGGTTCGAGGGTCGGACTGCTGATCACGAGGTCGTGGGTTCGATTCCCACAGGACACAAATATGTGTGTGATGAACATAAGTGTTTGTTGGTCTGGGTGTTTCTTATGTATTATAATATAAATATGTATTTACAAAAAAAAAGTTTATAATTATTATATCCATTGTCTAGTACCCATAGTACAAGCTCTGCTTAGTTTGGGACTAGATGGTGCTGTGTAAAACGTCCCAAAAATATTTATTTATTTATGAAACAAGTACTCAAGGCTATCTCAAAGATGTTTTGGACCTGTTCGAAATCTCCAATATGACGTTATATCTTTTTTGTTCTTTTATTGATAAATCTAGAGATAAATCAAAGAACATTTTGAAACATGTTAAGACCTAGACGCATCTAAATTATCTTTATATTAACCAGGTATCAAATGTACGTGGTTCAATTGTGGCCCACGTAGCGGCAGCTGCTAACTCGGTGCGACGCTCCATCCAGCTGGCTCAGGCCGCCTACCCTCAAAGGCTGAAGAGGATCCACGTGGTAGGATCCCCGCCATTCCTCGCCTCCTCTCTTGCACTCATGCGCAACTGTGTCAACGAGAAGATAAAGAGACGGGTATGTATTTTATTTAAAACTAGTGACCCGCCCCGGCTTCGCACGGGTAACTTATAACCTTCTTAAACAATCCCTCTTTCTACTGGTGAAAACTGCATGAAAATCTTTACAGTAGTTTCCGAGATTCGTCTGACGAAACACGAATGTATCTTGTCGATTCGAAATCCTTATTTAATACGTTCTTTAATCTGAGGGGGATTTACCGTACCGAACGGGACGAACATCAAATATTTGACAGGTAGGAACAGTTTGTACGGGAAAATAAAATTGTTGTTTTTACTATTTTCCTCGCAATTTTTCCACAATTTCTCACGATTTAAACCTTCCTTGGACTTCCACAAATATTTTAAAACCTAAATAAAATTAACCAAATCGGTCCAGCCGTTCTCGAGTTTTAGCGAGACAGTATTATATTATCTGTGACCACTTTAAATATTTGCCATTATAAAAGTAAGACTTTTTACATTAGTTAACTTTTTATGTAAAAACAAATATGCTTCCTTGATCAACAGCAGTTTTTATTATTCCATTCCCTTCACAGTTCCATTACGTATACAATTTATTACATTATGCCTATACATTGCAACGGTATCAATGTTAACTCTATTTTCTTTAACACGTTTCCGTATCATTGACCTAAAATACCCTTATATGATTTCGTTTACTTCATGGGAACAGTTCTAAAAATAGGTAATTGCGTCTAATTGAGAAATCTACTTAAATACTTGCTTACGTTACTGCCTGTGCTTACGGAATAATGCTTGATTTCACCAACGATAATTCGCTGGTTAATCGACCGTTTACCCACAATTCTAGTACATTTGTCGAGTAATCGGTCGATTAATCAGAGAATTAACGTTGATGAACACCAGACTAAGGGTTGTTTACTAAGAATCTATTAACTTTTAGAATTATATAACAGTAAATCCGTTACTCAACAGCCACGGAAAAATAAACGTAGATAGAATAGAAGCATCTATGAACCTTGAATTACAATACAGTCTGGACTAATATCACTATATCTCTTGCAGTACTACTTGCACCAAAAACTGGATGAACTACAGGACCACTTCCCAGCTCGAGTGTTACCATCTGAGTGGGGTGGTGAAGAGGATACAATCGAAGTGCTCACAAAGAGGTGGCAGCGCCGCATCGACGAGGTCAGCCCCTACCTCCGCATGTTCAACGAAGCCTGCAGCGCCGCCCCTGCGCCCGCCAATGACGTTGACATCTACGGCACTGTAGGAGCTTTCAGAAAACTCGATATTGATTAAAATACTACACCAGGATTCTTAGGTACAAGTTTAGGCATAAACTTATTATACTTACGTCAGTATAATAAGTTTATGAGTTTAGGGGGTTTTATTCTCCAGTATCTATGTAGTTAGTTTTTCATAAAAGAGGAATTAATGGTCACCGATACATTACGAAGGGAAGCCATGGGTTCCGCGAACAAGTTAGAAACAGAGTTCGTTTAGTCAGTGTTGGGGTTCCATAAAATAAAAATATATTATTATTTTCAAAACCATAAAAATTTGGAAACCGTTGCATTAGTGAATACAAATTTCTTCGTAACTAAATAAATTTGAACTGTGCATCAGTGAATTTTAGTTGATTCTAGCGAGTCAATAAGAGTTGCTAAAGGAAATAATTTAATGTTTGAGCACTTTGAGCAACAGAATTGTTAACAACGAGAATAATTTGAGTACACGTACAGTCAACAAATCGGAATCATGACCCACGATAAGCTTAATATGCTACAGACATTCTAATACAATTGGGTTGAATTTCGCTTAAACAGATATTTCCCTGGCAACTGACTTGTTATCAATTTTGTTAGCTATTGACAGTTACAGCTAGTTTACCAATAAAATTATTTTTCTAAATTTTATTCTTGACGTTTAACTCCAAATATTGTTATTTATTTATTTATAATTTATTGCGTGAAATATGGTACAGAGGATATTATAAATTAAATGTATGTTCCACACCCGGAGGATTAAAAAAGGCGGACGGAATCTCGCTAAACAAAGACTGAAGCACTTAATTTTTTCTTGAACCCACTATAATTGCAATAAATATACTGAGTATTGAATTTCGAAAGCATTTTAACACATCAGATTTATACTGTTATTTTATTTATGACGCTACAACAATGACTACCGTAACACTAGATGTTTTGCGTAATCGCGGCTTTTTGGCATACTATGGATGTGAATGTGTGCGTGCCATACTTTTAAGCGAGCCGGCTTGCTATGGATGCTTCACTTATTGAATAACGAGATTCCGTCTGCCTTTTTATTCGTCCGAGGTTCCACATACTTAGCTGTTAAGAGTATTGTTTGACACCTTTTCATACTTGACATTTTATTATTTCTTAATTTTTATTTTTATTTTATTAATGGTCTGTAATCGAAAAAGTTAGTATAGGTTTCTTAAAAAATATAGTTGTTTGTAGGAAAACCACGTGAAACGACAGCTAATTCGAAATTCAAAACATAATTCCTGCTTTATCAAAAACATAATTTCCAATCCAATTATAAATCTATTGCATTGATAACAAAACTCAAAATGGCACAGACCACTGACCCGTTTTAATGCAGTTTCTGTAATATTCAAAATGTCCTAAGTGCAGCATAGAAGAAAACCTTACTGTTTTGACGATTTCTAACGAATTATCAGCTGAGTGGGTCATGATTCCGATTTGTTGACCATGCATATTTCTGAGAGCCAGAGAAGGTACTGTTGTAACTTTGAGTGAGTTTGCTGAACTTTGCTCCTTCAGAAAGAGATCATTTGTTTAATGAATATTTAGTAGTGCTATGATATTAGGTTTGGAATAGAATAGGTGACTATTATTGTGATATTTCGGGATCCAATATACTGTCTTACTTCATAAACGAACAATATATAGAATCTTATGGGCAGAGCAATATTGTCCATCAAACTGGAAATCCTTGTTATTCCTAGAACAAAGTGGTTCCTAGGAAATAATACAGGATGTCTAGAAGTACACCTAAACATAATTCGGTTTCCTGTTCATAAGGAGCCAAACGAGCAGTGTGAGGATGAGGATACAGTCCAAACTAAATTATCTTAGCAAAGCCAGTTTGGAATAAGAAAAATGTATCAATCTTGTTGGTAAATGGCAATAGGCTCGCCCCCTATTACATGGGACTATAACATAACTGGCGAAATGTGGGTGTACTATACTGACTATACACCTCTACCTACCCCTTCGGGGAAATACAGGCGTGATTTTATGTTATATGTTATGTTATATTATCAACTTTGTCAATTTATGATTATGATAACATACACATTGATCAATTTCACAATATATTCAAAGATTATTAATTATAGCTACGACTTTGATAGAATTTCAAGGATGTCACACCTGTGCCTCATTTTATATCTATCTAGTTTATAATTACTTACGTTAGTTTTCAATGGTTTTGTGAATGTAATTTGATTTTTGTAAGATTTTTCGCAGCCACCTACAATACTTTTTTGATGTAGATAATAGTACCTTTAAAAAAATGTGATTTATTACTACAAGTTTAAAATTATACGTTACTATTATTATAAATATTGTTTTTTTTATTGCCCTACGTAACGTAAGATTCAACATGCGACATTCAATGTATTTCGACAAAATTATGATGCTTGGGTCATATCACAGACCAGTAAGCTTCGGTCATATACAACAATTGAAATAACCGAAAACCTCTTAAGGTGTCATTGTACTCATCAGTATGAACATCTTTTACTACGGGACCAATCCAGAAATCGTGACAAAAAAATCTGCTGTTGCTTACCTACATCTACATTGCGTCGAGTTATGCGGCGAACAACATAAATGTATGGAGTAGCATTTTTTTTTTTCACGATTTTGTAGTGTGTCCCAAAGTAAATAGTACAAATGAGCTCTTAAGTGGTTTTCAGTCATTTCAATTACATCTTTTATAACTCTGAAAATATCTCGATATATCTCTATCTATATATACCGAAGAATTGCCATACGGCGGGGCACATTGCTCACAGAATGGATAGTCGATGGGGCCGTAAAGTTCTGGAGTGGCGACCGCGTACTGGAAGGCGCAGCGTGGGTAGGCCCCCCACAAGGTGCAACGACGACCTGGTGAAGGTCGCGGGAATCCACTAAGCAAGCGGGAAGCGTAGGACCGGTCATTGTGGCGATGCCGGGAGGCGTATGTCCAACAGTCGACGTTTTCGACTGAAATGATGATGATCTGATCTCTATGCCCCTCTAACATTATTTTTCAACACACTTGCTTGTAAAGTGGCTCTTATTGCATCGCTTTTAGGTTCATAATGTGGCTGATAACGCACGCGTGCTTTTTTCATTATATTATTGCACTAGTGCTTTTTACTTTACAGTTTATTTTAAAATCGCAGCAAAGAGTTTTTATGCCTGGCCTGAACTAAATTAAACATTTTTGGGAATAAATCAACTGTGTTAATTAAAATATGCTATATATAAACATTTCATTTCATCAAATTATTAATTTTTGTCAACAAATTAATATTAATTTGTGTTATAAATAAAAAAATCAATTTATAATATTTTTATATTAGGCTGTATGGCGGTTTCCTTCGACCACCTGCGCGCGCATAGCTGTATGTCACCGCGCGGTTCGCACGCCATTTTTATCATTTTTCACAAATTCAATATTTGTCTAAAATGTGTAATTTATGTTTTTTCCCCGCAAGTGTGTTGAAAAACGTCGTATGACACGCGTGAGCATTGACTATTATACTCTCGGCTCCATTACGACCTCGCCTTCGGCTCGGGCTGCAATCCAGCCTCGGGTATAATAGTCAACTTAGCTCACTTGTATCATAATGTACTATTATACCCCTAATATTTTATTATTTAATAAAATATTAAATATCTGTAATTCTATACTTAACTCACAACTGCCGTCCAAAAGACAAACGCGTGCGCTAACCATGTGCTCAAAAAACTGGGTCTACAAATACGAGGCGAGTCTAAAAGTGATATAACTCCGAAAATACTAATATTTGATATGCTAGTAATAAATGCTTAGCTTAACAATGGTGTCGATTCTCTTGTTCATGAACTAAAATTATTTTAAACTATCGCTCTCTTTTTACTAATAGTAGATACCTACAAGAAAGGGATGGCAACAATTTTAGAACTGTCAAATTAGTCGGAATTAAAATTTCCATACAAGGTTAGTCGTGATCTCGGAACGTGCCCACTAAAATACATAGAAATTTAACATGTAAACTAATCTGACAGTTCTAAAATTGTTGCCATCCCTTTCTTGTATCTACTATTAGTAAAAGAGAGCGAAAGTTTAAAATATGTTTAGTTCGTGAAAAAGAGAATCGACACCATTGTCTAGTTAGGTATATTGTACGGTAATAAATTAATTAAGTCGTACCTATATCGACATAATTTCTCCTTTTGTACTTAAAATGCCTTACCCAAACTATGGTCATTCTTAGCCAAATACACTTATAAATAAATAAAATAATGTTATACCCAAATAAAAAATAAAATAAAATAAGCTATGGTAATTTTGTAAGGCAAAATTTTTCTTCTAGTGCTCCAGTATTTTTTGAAATGCTCTCAAATCCTGCTTGTGAGCGAAATTTTCTTTCCATTTATATTTTGAGTATTTATCAGTGTTTTTTAATAAAAAATTTAATTAATTATTAATTAATACAATACAATCGGTTCTATACTTGAATCTAGAGTTATAAATGTTCTAAAGAACAGAAAACTAAATTAGTTAGGTACGCCTTTAGTCGATAATGCCAAATTCACCCTTTGGGGGTGGAATAACTATGGAAACTGACTCAAGAGTAGTATTTCCATTTTCTAAAATCATTAAAAATTGGTTCCTACTCTGGGCGTTTCCTATGGCTAGCATATACCTATACGTCATAGTAAATAAACGTCGCATCACTGTATAAAATCACTTAGCACCTGCTACACTTAGTTCATTATCACTTTTTACTGGTTTACCTTGTTTCTGTGGTGGAGTGGGTTGTTATTAACTCAGAGACCAGAATTTTTTTATCCATTAAACGTACCACCTTTATTTATAACGACGATATCATAAATCCATAAATAGGTCTATAATGGACCAAAATGGGATAAAACTATAATGGAATTACATAGTTAGTCTTGACAATAAAACTTACAAATCGAATAAGTAAAGACCGAAAATTATTCCTTATGGTTAGAGGTACCTAGCCAATACCTGTATTTCCCTTTTTGGAAGAGAAGATCATGATCAATGGTGGACTTTGATAGGCATGTCGATCAGGATATTTCTGATAACTTCGTAACTACCTATTAAGTACAACTAAAAAGACCAACTGAGTGCTAGCGTGCACTGCGTTGCGTAGTAACTAGGTACATACCTATGCGGTTGCGATCTGCACTGCGTTGAGTAACTAGGTACATACCTATGCGGTTGCGATCTTGTTTTCCACCACAAATTTGGCGTAGGTAATTTAAAAATATTTTTTACGATGAACAATTCGCAGCACAAGTCACCGCACCTCATCAATATCCCTGGGAATGACAAAGTAATTAAAAGATGAAGATTACTATTACAAATTGGTTGAGAACACACACAACTGAAAACCCTGGGTCTTTGTATCCATCAGTATGAACAAGTTTTACTATGGGAACAACTCTGAAATCGCGAAAAAAAACAAATGATCCCTACATTTTCTCGATTTATGTAAATACAGACAGAGAGATGTGGAAGGAGAGTAGCGAGGTCTTTGCCCTGCAGTGCGACAGTACAGGCTCTTAATAATGTGAACACAAATGTAGGGAACAGCTGATTTATTTCGCGATTTTAGTGTTGGTCCCATAGTTAAAGTTGTTCATACTGATGGGAACAAAGACCCTTTAAGAGGTTTTCACTCATTTCAATTACAACTTTTATAACTCTGAAAATATCTCGATATATTTCTATACCGAAGAATTGCCAGTCAGTGTCAGTTATTTCAATAACACGTTGTATAGATTACTTACTTACCTACCTGGGATAAGAGCAGGGTGATGAACTACTAAAGTGATAATTGACCGAACAAAGCGAGAATAACCCCCAGTTTCCGTCAGTCGATTGTAGATTGTCAACTTGGCTAGGGGGGCAGGTCAAGCGAACAGTATCTTTCTTTAACACGCTTTAGCTTTACTTGTAACTAACTAACTATGTAAACTAGTCCGTGACGGACGGACTACGGACTAGTCCGTGTGGTGCCGGACTAGTCCGTGTGGTGCCGGACTTAAAGAATAGCACCACCCTTATCTCTTCTCATGGGTGTCGTAAAAGGCGACTAAGGGATTCACCAGAGGATGGGCAGCAGCGTTCTCTGAGTATTTAACCAACCAACTGCGATCGCCAACCCGCCTGCCAAGCGTGGCGATTATGGCATATCCCCCCTTAATTGGGGGAGGCCTATGTCCAGTAGTGGACGTCTTTTGGCTGAAATGATGATGAATGATGAACTATGTAAACAAAAAACACGAGTGCGTGTAAAAAGTACTGAAAAGATGTAAACAAGACGTAGATCTTTTTAAAAGAAAATCTTTCAGTAGCAAATCATAACACGCAGTCGGAGGTTACCGCCTACCAATGATAAGTATGTAAAATCATTGCCGCCTACGAACTATGTAACTCACAAACTGACCAAAAACATACGTAACCACCGACTGCGTGTTATGATTTCCTACTGAAAGATTCGCTTTTAAATACCTACGTCTTGTTTACATCTTTTCAGTTCTTTTTACACGCAGTCGGGTCTTTTTACAAGCTTTTATTTATGTTTTTTTTTAAATAACTTTTGCATTTCCATGTTTTTTAGTTTTACACCTTCTTTTGGTTCTTGGTTTAGCCAATAAATAAATACACTTATAAAATATCATCACTAATATATCTTATCGATTTATATAAAAACCTTATTCAATCTACCAGAAAGTATACGAGGGTATAAAGAATCCCATCCGTCTTTGCTGTCGCGCAGTCAGGTAACAAATCTTGGAATTGTATCGATTTGAAACTATGCAAGTAGGTTTGTGTAATCCGGATGAAAATACAATAATTTGGTAGCATCGAGCTGATCTGATGATGGACTACAGTACCTCTAAAAGCGTTTTTTTTTTTTTTGTATATTCTTTCATTTGTACTGGTTCTCAAATGAACAGGCATGCCTAGTTTGGGTTTCAAGTTAATCAAGTAATGCTACATAGTAAACTGTTATGATGTATAATCTCTAGTTGTCAGTGGGTGGACGGGCAGCCTCTTACTACTCGTAACACAGGTTGATTCCTAACATGGGAGTGGGTAGTCTTTCTGCACACTCGCTGCGATTAGACGTATCTACTTATTCCTTGCGTAGTGCGCAAGCAGTAACAAAAGTAGTATGCGAGATGTAATAATCTTTGTATAGAAATTAAGATTATTTATTATTAGTGATCAAAGCCTGAGGAACGGTCTGTAATACGGGCCTAACGGCCAAAATTAATATCCAATCTATCAACGATTTGCCCTACTAGAGATAGGAATTTGACATAAATAAGCTCATTACAAAATATGTCAAATTTCTATCTCTAGTAGGGTAAATCGTGAATAGATTGGATATTAATTTTGGCCGTAAGAGAATACACGTGACTGAATATCCAGGTATAATTAAAATGTGACATTTTAGATGCCTACTTCCTATTTCCTTATTTTTTTATTATCTCTAAATAAACCCGTCATGCATCAAAAGCTAATAATCAAGACCAAGACGCATCTGTAGATACCTGTTTATCTCACTGACTCGGAATAATTATTGAATCTTCTCCAAGGTCACTGATTTTCACATAATAATAATAATAATACGAAACCTATTTGGGTGATACGCTTCGATTTTCTTTTTAAATTTTGTTGAATTTAGCGACAAAGAAGTCATTTCCTTCAGGAAATCGGGTAGGTAGGTACCTCTTACGTACTATTAGTATTAATTCACTCCAGAAAGTTTACACGCACCAGCCCTACAAGCTCAGGTCGGGTAGAATATATCCACACCTGACCCAGGTGGCCTAGGTGGGATTCACGCAATCATTTAGAGTTCGACAGCAATATTTCAGGTGAACTCGTATGCCGTGACGTTTGCCATCATGGCACGACGCTGTCTTACTTGTACCTGTACTTGTACCTGTTTTTTTTGCATTATTTGGAACTAGCTGTGCCCGCGACTTCGCCCTCGTACAGATTTTTTTTCATTTTAATATTTGTGACGTTTTTTACACAGCACCATCTAGTCCCAAACTAAGCAGAGCTTGTACTATGGATACTAGACTATGGATATAATACTTATATACTTTTTTTGTTTTGTAAATCAATACTTTTAATACATAAGAAACACCCAGACCAACACAAACACTTTAGTTCATTACATAAATATTTGTGTCCCGTGGGAATCGAACCCACGACCTCGTGATCAGCAGTCCAACACTCGAACCACTAGATCACAGACGTCGTCAATTATAGCCTATCTTACCTTTGTCTGGATAAAGTAGCTTTCTAATGGTGGAAGAATGATTATAATCGGTTCAGTAGTTTCAGAGTTTATCGATTGCAAACATAATAATATTAGACGAGATTCAAGTACTGAACGTCCCCCTTCAATAATGTTCAACCCACAGAAATAAATAGATAGAATGGAAAAGTGGGCGCGGCGCGCGTGCTAACACTCTGCACTATAGCACAGAATATCTAATAGTAACTATAGTGCAGGGCATTTCAAAACATTTCTCAGTACGCCTTGACTTGTTTCTGTCAATACTGTAACAAAAACCCGCAAAAATGCCTTATTGCGCTGTTTCTAACTGCAGAAATAAAAGCTGTAATAGTACGGTCGACCGCAAGTCGGTGGTAACACTTTGACATTAGCAGCATCTTTATTTCGTAAGCAGTAAGGGCGGTTTTCGAATTGACGTGTTACCACTGTCATGCAGGCGACTGTACATTATGATACAAGTGAGCTAAGTTGACTAATATACTCGAGGCTGGATTGCAGCCCGAGCCGAAGGCGAGGGCGTAATGGAGCCGAGAGTATAATAGTCAATGCTCACGCGTGTCATACGATACGACTTTTTTCAACACACTTGCGAGGAAAAAAACATACATTTTAGACAAATATTGAATTTGTAAAAAATGGCGCGCTGATTACTGTTATGTAATCGCACGGTGACATACAACTATGCGCGCGCAGGTGGTCGAAGGAAACCGCCATACAGCCTAACATTAAAAATATTAATTATTATATTACAAAAATATAAATTGTTTTTTTTATTTAAAACACAAATTAATATTAATTTGTTGACAAAAATAATAATTTGATGAAATGAAATGTTTATTTAGCATATTTTAATTAATACAGTTGATGTATTTCCAAAAATTTTTAATTTTGTTTTGACATAAAAACTCTTTGTTGTGATTTAAAAATAAACTGTAAAGTAAAAAGCACTAGTGCGATAATATAATGAAAAACCGGCCAAGAGCATGTCGGGCCATGCTCAGTATCATAGGGTTCCTTAAGTAGGTGTTACAAACAAATCAAATCGAACATGGCTATTTTAGTTTTTGCAATAGACGGCAGCATTGTGCATTGGCGACTCAGATAGTTGTTAGTAGCCGCCGCTAGATGGCGCTATAGAGTGCCAAATGCAATAGACGGCAGCATTGGCGACTCAGAGAGTGTTGCTACTAGCCGCCAGATGGCGCTGTACAGCGCCAAATTTAAGAAGTTTGTCATTTCAATATAACACAAAGTTACTTTTTGTAATTTATTTAAATAGAAAGTAGCTAAAGGAGCATTATTTGCTAAGATCATTTTTCTCTATGGTCAATGACCTTTGAACTAGGACGTTTTAAGTATTTTTCAGTTTTCTCTCTATAACTCAAATATTTATTATCAAATTATACTCGAAATAATTTTAAAAGAGAGTTTTTATAAAGGTCTATCAATGTGGTAGATTATAAGTTTCTACGTTGCACAGTTTAGAAATGGCTGGGGGGTGACACATTGCAAGCCACTTTGGCGGGCTATATTTCGCAGATGGTACACCTGATAAAAAAGTTATGTACGAAACATTACCTTCATTTTAGTAGACCTATTCAATGACACTCCACACGAGGCGGTACAGCGAAAAAAAAAATTTCGTCCCCATTTCACATGTATGGGCGCCACCCCTAAAATACGTAATCACGATTTTTTTATTCATTTAAAATTGAGATCTATATCTAGACTATTTTTTAGCAAAATTTCATTTCCTTATGTTTATAACTATAGAAGTTATTAAGCTGTAAAGCAATAGGACAGACGGACAGACGGACAGACGGACGGACATGACGAAACTATAAGGGTTCCTTGTAGGACTACGGAACTCTAAAAAGCACGCGTGCGTAATAAGCTACATTATTAACATAAAATTGGTGCAATAAGAGCCACTTTACGAGCAAGTCTGTTGAAAAGTAATTTTTTGAAAATTAATGACGTCAACATGTGAGGCGTGGTTTGTCCAAGTTGCCAGTGCCACGCATGAATCTAAGTTAAATTGTGATTACAACCATTCTATCTATTTCTGTGGTTCAAACAGTATAAAAATGTATTTGGGTTCAACCGTGGTTCAACCCAACCAGTCATCTACTGTATTACAGACCTAATTCTAATATAGACAAATAAATAAATTCCGTGCCAATAACGGTAATGGGTCAATCTTGAGAAAGGGCGTATTCAGTTGATTCCCTTGGCATATTTATTTTAGTGAATTTCCTACAAGTAATAATAGAACATGAAATTTAACTAAATTATAAACACATTTATCAAATAGGCATCAATTTTGGCCCAGCCGTTCCAAAGATATACCAATTTGCAGTTATATTAGGCAGGGGAATCGATAAATCGACAAACCTTAGAATAACTTTCATGAAAACTACGATAAAATGCGTGCGATAAATTAGGCACAATCACTATATCGTGCCCCTGTTAGATCATAGATTAAAGTAACTTGAAAAAAAATAGTCCGGGTCCTAGTTATAATAGGTACTACGGATAGTGGTGCCGATTCTCTTGTACACCCACCTAAACCTAACTATAACTAAAATTTACAAATTTTAGTTTAGAAAATCATGAAACTTATTCTGTGTTTATCTTTTTCTTATTTTAGAAAACTTGTTGACAGCTCTAATAATTGAGTTTGACGCATCTAAGTTGAATTGGCGGTGTTACCAGTACATCTTGAAAAAATTATTAAAGAGGGAATGGAATGACCGAAAGTTCACAAAAACAGAAGGAAATTAAATAATAATTATATTTGGAATTATTAGTTTATCATTAAAATTAAGAAGAAAAAATCATGTCACGAAATAAAGTTATTTTGTTTTATATTTTCAATAAAATATATAAATTGGAATAATGTGATCAGATTAAAGAGCTAGGTTATTATTTTCTACGGCCCGTATTACAGAACGATACTCAAGCGTTGATCACTGTTTAAAACTAGTTTTGAGTTGAGCTTGATTTTAGAACGTTCCTCAAGCAGAGATTTATTGATCACAGATTTGATCTGTAACAATAAATCACTCTGGTGTGGTCCAGACTACGCTTGAGTAGAGATTTCTATTTTAATTCAGGTCAAATTCGTGTGTTATGTTGTTGAATTAAAGTTTATAATAATCACCGTTCTGGAATAAGACCGATACTCATGTAACGATTCTATCCTTAAGTAGTGATCAGGTGATTGGAGTTTAAACTGTACTTGAGGAACCTTCTGTAATAAGAGTACCTATCAAAGGAGATATATTGTTATTATTGCAGCGTATCATATGTATATCTTAAACAACGAGAAACAGAGCTATTTGCAAAAAATGCAAGGTCCTTTGAATTCCATGGGCAATCACAATAATAAACTATTTCTTTAATTTAAAAAGCTGGAATTTCCCTTTTTAAAGACGTGGTTAAAAAGTTCTAGCACCCAGGCCACGAAATTTTTCAAAAAAGTTGAATAAGTTAGAATCATTGAATTAAGAAACCTATGGAAGTGGCACATTCTTCTATATCCACCTAGTTTATACAAATATCTATTAAATCGTTATTGAATTATGAAACTATTCTTTGTCTCTTGTTAACCAACGTGTTATGTCGTCTGGTGAAAGAGATCGCATGCTATTTGTATATTCTCTGTTTGGCAACATCTTTACGGGATGTCAAAATACCTACGCCGCGTGGCAGCCCCGCTTACCCCGCAATGTGGCCCATAGTACATGAGCTGTCAAGTAAACAAACTGGGGCTGTTGATATTTTTTAAATATCAGATTTTCGATCTATCGATATTTTTAAATATACATTCGGAGTTCGATATATTGAAAAAAAAAAAGATATTTCGATATATTGGCCAAATTTCATGATTCTAGGTCAATGCGAAGTACCCTATAGGTTTTTTATGTGAGTTTGCGAGTATCAAAATGTGACATAGCCGTATGATTGCCTTGACCTAGAAGCTTGATTTTTTATGTCCTAGGGACAGCCGAACTTAGTATTTGATATAATTGCATTATTTATTACTACTTGAAAATGATTTTCATCAGCACACATCTCTGGTACGAAACACAAGCATCGATATCGATACTTTTTAGTTTTGATTACTTACTTCCCTAGCTATGGCCACCATAACGGTGGCCCGGATATTGTAGGTATACCACGCTTATTTCGTAGGTATTACTGGTCCATAGGTACAAGTCAATGGTCAGAATATAAGCTAAAAAGTACCACGCAGGATTACAAACTTGGAGACTTTCTCCCCAAAAGAGGGAAAATTTGTGAATTCAGGCTTTTTAGGGACACATATTAGGATAAAAGGATATAATTGAATGTCACATAGTTTTTTTTTTCCCATTTTATGGATTTATGTACTTCTTATCCTCTTCTTATCGAAATTATAAATTTCATTTTATATTTCTATGAAAAATTTACCTTTCTGCTGAATCTACAACAGCTGCAACCACATAGTAGGCATCCATTATTTATTATAAACTACCTAAAAACTATAAAAATGAATAAAATAAGCTTTGCAATTTTAGTTGTTGATAACTAATTATAGTCGACATGTATTTTGATGCCTTCTAAAAATAGTCGGATTTAGGTTGACATTTCTAATATTAGGTGAAAAACGTCAATTACAGAATAGCAAAATGTAAATTTTTACTAAGTTGAATAACTAAACTAATTTTGGTCCTGTCAAACCAAAAATTAGTTTTAAAGTGAATTTCAGAATAGAAAACGTCGTTTGACAGGACTAAACTAAATTTAGGTGATTTTTAGTTTAGTTTAGAGAATTTTGTGACAAGAGAATCGGCACCAATAGCAGAACAATAGCGCTTGGCCTTATTTGAAGTAACGAGTATCAGCACATTGCTCCCGCCCCCCTAAATACACGATACCGTTGAATAAACCATATCATATAAAATCAGTGAATAATAATCTGATCAAATGACAATTTTAATTTTACGATGTCAATATCCTCAGGCAGTAATTTTAACATCATGCTCATAAACAGACAAATTACAGTCGCTCTAGTAGACGTAGACGAAATAAAATGTTTTGCAATCAGAAGAATAAGTGCGGAAGCGATCAACTTTGGGATCACTGATTAATCAATCATAAATGCTATCGTAAAACTGTGATACCCAAATGAACGCCGGCGGCGGCGCGGGCGCACGCAGCGCAGAGTCGACGCTACATTACACCTCTATGTTGCTATAAAATTTATGAGGGCTCTATTTTGGAAGCTAATTAAAAAAATTGTGATAGCCGTTAGAAAAGGCCGATCGTGAGAGAGTGATAAAACTTCTTGAGAAGTAATTTGAGTTGTGGGTATAGGTAATATACTGCACGATAATTAGCATCGATATTACTTTACCACACAAATTAATCTGAACTCTTATTATTTTTTCAATTAGTCAATTGTCAAGATGATAAGATCTGTGTGGAAGCTTAGACAAATGTGTTAGTATGGAAACGGTTAGAAGGTACCTCAGTATTAATGAGGCGGTTGTCCAATCAATAGAGAATTTAAACGGGACTCAACGCAGCAATATTTATAGTGACCCGGGCGCCGCACGGTCAAGCCGCTTATTGTGGACACCACGGCTCACGGAAACCTCCGCAATAGTTAGTACGCCCTGGAAAATATGATCTATGATTACTGTTGTGTCTATTTAATAGGTACAATTAAACATGTAGTATATGTTACGGGCAAAGTCCGCAGGATGTTCAGAATCAGCACCACCCGGGCATTGTCGACATTGCACATGTCTTTTGGGCTCTGCCCGGTTTATTATGGGTTTTGCCAACACTGCCGAATGACTGTGGGTACTGTGAAATGATGTTATTTATTTGCGTACTTTGTCCAACTTTGATTGGGCATTGGTGTCGATTCTCTTGTTCACGAACTAAAATTATTTTAAACTATCGCTCACAAAAGTGAAAACTAATAAAAACAAAAAGTAGTAGTTAGTAAAAACTAATAGTACAAAAATGGATGGCAATAATTTTAGAACTGTGAAATTAGTTTACGTGTTACATTTCTTTGTATTTTAGTGGGCACGTTCCGAGATCACGTCTAAACTTGTATGGAAATATAAATTCCGACTAATTTGACAGTTCTAAAATTGTTGCCATCACTTTCTTGTATCTACTATTAGTAAAAGAGACCGATAGTTTAAAATAAGTTTAGCTCGTAAACAAAAGAATCTACACCAATGGTGCCGATTCTCTTGTACACC
This sequence comes from Asteroscopus sphinx, assembly GCA_949699075.1. NCBI lineage: Eukaryota > Metazoa > Arthropoda > Insecta > Lepidoptera > Noctuidae > Asteroscopus > Asteroscopus sphinx. The sequence continues at coordinate 15,067,899 of OX453021.1, forward strand.
CACCTAAACCTAACTATAACTAAAATTTACAAATTTTAGTTTAGAAAATCATAAAACTTATTCTGTGTTTATCTTTTTCTTATTTTAGAAAACTTGTTGACAGCTCTAATAATTGAGTTTGACGCATCTAAGTTGAGTTGGCGGTGTTACCAGTACATCTTGAAAAAATTATTAAAGAGTGAATGGAATGACCGAAAGTTCACAAAAACAGAAGGAAATTAAATAATAATTATATTTGGAATTATTAGTTTATCATTAAAATTAAGAAAAAAAATCATGTCACGAAATAAAGTACACTTGTTTTATATTTTCAATAAAATATATAAATTGGAATAATGTGATCAGATTAAAGATCTAGGTTATTATTTTCTACGGCCCGTATTACAGAACGATACTCAAGCGTTGATCACTGTTTAAAACTAGGTTTGAGATGAGCTTTGATTTTAGAACGTTCCTCAAGCAGAGATTTATTGATCACAGATTTGATCTGTAATCAATCACTCTGGTGTGGTCCAGACTACGCTTGAGTAGAGATTTCTATTTTAATTCAGGTCAAATTCGTGTGTTATGTTGTTGAGTTAAAGTTTATAATAATTACCGTTCTGGAATAAGACCGATACTCATGTAACGATTCTATCCTTAAGTAGTGATCAGGTGATTGGAGTTAAAACTGTACTCGAGGAACCTTCTGTAATACGGGCCTAAGAGTACCTATCAAAGGAGATATATTGTTAAAAAAAATCCTGCTCGTGAGCGATTTTTTCTTTCCACAATTTAAATCTTTAGATTTCGCTTCGCATGCGTAAATGCGTTAAAATAATAAAAATAATTAGATATATTGTTATTATTGCAGCGTATCATATGTATATCTTAAACAACGAGAAACAGGGGGGGGCCTAGTACGAGTTTGACACTTACGAATACTTTCAAAGTATTCGACGACTTTCATTAATAAATCTGTAGTTCCTCCTCGTAACCGCCAGGGGCGCTACTGATTTATGAATGAAAGTCGACGAAAACGATGAAAGTATTCGTAAGTGTGAAACTCGTACTAGGCCCACAGAGCTATTTGCAAAAAATGCAAGGACCTTTGAATTCCATGGGCAATCACAATAATAAACTATTTCTTTAATTTAAAAAGCTGGAATTTCCATTTTTAAAGACGTGGTTAAAAAGTTCTAGCACCCAGGCCACGAAATTTTTCAAAAAAGTTGAATAAATTAGAATATAAGCTAAAAAGTACCACGCAGGATTACAAACTTGGAGACTTTCTCCCCAAAAGAGGGAAAATTTGTGAATTCAGGCTTTTTAGGGACACATATTAGCATAAAATGATAGAATTGAATGTCACATAGATTTTTTTTTCCCATTGTATGGATTTATGTACTTCTTATCCTTTATTATATAGGTACCTCTTCTTATCGAAATTATAAATTTCATTGTATGTTTCTATGAACAATTTACCTTTCTGCTGAATCTACAACAGCTGCAACCACATAGTAGGCATCCATTATTTATTTTAAACTACCTAAAAACTATAAAAATGAATAAAATAAGCTTTGCAATTTTAGTTGTTGATAACTAATTATAGTCGACATGTATTTTGATGCCTTCTAAAAATAGTCGGATTTAGGTTGACATTTCTAATATTAGGTGAAAAACGTCAATTACAGAATAGCAAAATGTCAATTTTTACTAAGTTGAATAACTAAACTAATTTTGGTCCTGTCAAACCAAAAATTAGTTTTAAAGTGAATTTCAGAATAGAAAACGTCGTTTGACAGGACTAAACTAAATTTAGGTGATTTTTAGTCTAGTTTAGAGAATTTTGTGACAAGAGAATCGGCACCAATATTTCCCTCCGGACAGCGCAAAATGAGCCTATCAAGATTCACCCTTATAGTTAATACATACATGCAGTATAAATAAGTAGATTACTTTGTTTAATATGGTCGTTATTATAATTTATTAAACCAGTTTTTTTATCATGCGCAACGTCCTGCTCATCTTATTTCCTTATGTTAAGGAGTTTTGACGAGGGCCTTGAAAAATGTCAAAGTAATCGGCAGAGTTGAATTCGCCAATGGCCATCCGCAGTAAACCTATATTTAAACCTTCTAATAATTATAATTTTACTATATACAACGTGTTACTGTTCTCATCAATGTGAACAACTTTTACTATGGGACCAATCCTGAAATCGCGAAAAAAATCAGCTGTTCCCTACATTTTGTATTTTCCCTATTTTTTGTCGATTTATGTGAACACAAATGTTGGTTGGGCATAGCTGTTTTTTTTTCGCGTTTTCAGGTTTGGTCCATTGGTGCCATCATAAAAGTTGTTCATAATCATCATGAGTACAATGACCCCTTAAGAGATTTTCAGTTACAGACTGTATGGATAATAAAAATAGAATCTAAGACCAAAAATTATTAAAAAACAGTCATTTGGCCAAATATGATGATTCCATAAATAAGAATAAAGAATAAATAAGACGTAGGTACTCCTGTGTGGTATATATCGGCGCCTCCTCGCCGCAAGGGTAGTCAGAGTCCATTTTGGGTATTAAATGGATGCGAAATAATACATTAAATCGCAATAACTGTTTATTCTTATAAATAAGACACACTGCACATACAGACGCAATTACAATGAATAATTACATTCTAAATACAATATTCACTCTGTGACGGATCGCAATCGAATGACCTCTCTGCTTACAATAATCGTCTTTTTATATACCCTCAACTAACGTCACTTACAATCATGAGATACTGTTTAGATCTATTTAATGTCTTGTTAATTAAATTAAACATTTCATGGCAAATCAAAAATCTTAATTAGGTAAATAAAATAAATTACGAACTTTGAACAAATTTAAAATGATAAAAATAACATTATCCTATGGTCAGTTACACGCTTTTAAATATAAACAATAATTCTCATTTAATATCAAATTTAAGTATAAATAATAAATACATCGTTTAAAATACATTTTATAATCAAATAAAAAGCATATATCTAAATTAATTTAATTTCAAATTCATCCGCGCCCACATATACTATTAATTCAATAGCAAAATAGAATACATTATCAATCAAAAACTAAAAATCATCGTTTTTGATTGATAAGACTTTGTGAATGTTTTGCCTTCTGTCTGTTTTGTTTGACACGCAGTTGCATTTTGCGCTCATTGCGGGATGCGTTTCCAGGTTATAAATATCCGCACCAGTAGGTCTACTCGCGTTTTACGAACGACAAACGAAGTACGAACTTTCGTTCCGACTGATACTTACATAATAAAGATAGGCACATAAAAAAGGCACAATCAAGATGGACTACGGTTCGTAGTCGTATACAATTTACCGGAGATGAGAAAAACAAACGTCAAAACACGATCATCGCATGCGATAAGGGAACGATGGTTGACCGGAGTAGCAAATTGTGCGATGAATCGTACGATTTATCGAATATCGTCGAACGGGAGTAGACCCCCTTTGATTAGGATTCACATATTCACATTCACACAACCATTTAGAGTTCGATAACATAATTATAACCATTCTACTATTATGTGGATATGATACTCTAAAAACTCTTCTTACTCGTCTTAACTCTTATCAGGTATTTTAGAAAAGGAGCAAGTAGAAAAAAACTTATCTGATGATACACCTCTCTATCCTGTCCGCCTTATGCTGATTTTATAAGCATTTTTATTAGCTAATTTACGACATAGGTAGGTCGTTGGTACCCAGGTATGCTACATGTATAGATTATTATATGTATAGGTAGGTACTATAGAACATTGAAAATTGGTCCGGTTTCTTAAACATTTCTTATTCTCATATTTTATCATACCTACTAGACCATGATATTAGACTAGTAAAATACAAGGAGTTTCAAGAGCAAGCCGATTAAACAAACGATTTGACTAAAAGTCACTTAAATGGCCAGATAAAGGAAAACCTGCCGGGGGCGGGGATGGGAGCAGCTTGATAGTAGGCCAAAGATAGTAGGAGCAAAGAATATTAATCTTTTCCGGATTACAGAGGAACATTGGGAGTTCTCAGCCTTTGCCTTTCCTAGATGGAGGTATGTATCTATGAAAATTTACACACGTAAAAAGGTGTACATAATATGCAACATTTTACTATTACTATAATAATCTACAAAGTTTTACTATTACTAGAAAGAAGTAAGAAAGAAAAAAAAAAATATTTGCTTCCAAAGTGACGCACAAAATTACCAAAAAAACTTCAAGAACACTGAACAATATAGGTACCTACAGAGCCAAGAAGTGTGGTAAGATATGCGTCACATCCGCGCAAACGCTCAGGGCCCCAAGTCTGCTAATTACACTAAAAAACCAACCATCGCCATTCCACCGACACCCTACTGACACTCATAAACAACTGTGACAAAATGGGTAGTCTGCTAAAACTTAAATCTCGACGGAATGGCAATAGAATGGTAATGTCAAATCGATGTTGCCAATTAAAATCTACCATTAGTTGTATTGTTTTTTATCAACCTTTTTTTTAGTTTTTATCAATGAAATATTTAAATTAAGGATTTTATTGATATTACCTACCTCTTTATGGGTCATTATACTCATCCGTATGAACAACTTTAACATTTACGTTTTTAGCGTACTAAGCGGCAATACTATCGACATACGTGTTATTGAAAACCTCTTAAGGGGTCATTATACTCATCTGTATGAACAACTTATACGTTTACGTTTTTAGCGTACTACGCGGTAATACTATCCGACATACGACGTGTTATTGAAAACCTCTTAAGGGGTCATTGTACTCATCCGTATGAACAACTTTTACGTTTACGTTTTTAGCGTACTACGCGGCAATACTATCGACATACGTGTTATTGAAAACCTCTTAAGGGGTCATTATACTCATCTGTATGAACAACTTTTACTATGGGACCAATCCTGAAATCACAAAAAACGCAAACGTAAAATTTGTTTATAAGAATGAGTACAATGTACCCCTTAAGAGGTTTTCAATAACACGTCGTATCTCGATAGTATTACCGCGTAGTAAGCTATTGATATACGTGTTATTGAAAACCTCTTAAGGGGTCATTGTACTCATCCGAATCATCATCATCATCATCATCATCAGAATAATAGTTATTTAGAGACCAATGGCTATCCAATGACTTTCCACTGAACTACAATAAAATTAAAAACCATAAAATCAAAATTAAAATCAAAATAATTTATTTGTGAAACATAGGTAAAAGTTAAAAACTTTGTGGAAAATTAAAATATTAAGTCACACTATATTTAACCTTGAAAGGCATACAAATTACATAGTATAGAACACAGCATACATAGCATTTTCATTTTTATTCCATTCGTTTCTACCATTCAACTGCCATTGGACTATTTGCTATTCTGTAAACCAATAGTGTATCAATGTCTTCTCGATAGCTTAAGTTTCGGTAGTCTACTCGTTATTTGACGTTTCTGACAATCGTCTCTCAATGACTTTTTGCCATCGAACTACAACTGAGAGGACATTTTGCAAACATACCTTTTTTGCAGTTATTGTTATAACAATTGAACTTTTTTTTTGTAAAATAAAGTTGAATTGTGTATTGTAGTAATTTATTTCGACGATAATATTCAATTTTAGACTATAAATGCGACCTTGAGAATCAGTTACACAATCGATGGGCATGTACTATTGACTATTGACACATTATAGCAATACTATCGTTAGTGTCTATATAGTATTTGACACTAATAGTGCTATGAATAGTATTGCATAAAAAGCTATCAATACGGTCGATAGCAACGATCGCTTCGATAGTATCTAAAGCTAACCTTGAGAATCAGTTACTCTATCGATAGTATCGATAGCATGGCACCTGCCAATATTATCGACGTATATATTATCGTCAGTATAAACAACTTTTACTATGAACACAACCCTGAAATCGCGAAAAAAAACAGCTTATCCCTACATTTTCCTGATTTCGCGGCCCTACATTTGTGTTCACATAAATCGACGAAATGTAGAGAACAGCAGTTTTTTTTACGTTTGAAATGTTTCAATTATTTTTCAACACACTTACTCGTTAAGTGGCTCTTATTGCACCACTTTTAGGTTCATAATGTAGCTTATAATAACGCCCGCGTGGTTTTTACTTTATATTATCGCACTAGTGCTTTTTAGTTTTTACTTTAAGTACTTACAGTTTATTTTTTAATTTTATAAAAGCAGCAAAATATTTTGATGTCTACACAAAATTAAAAAAAATTGTGAACAAATCAACTATTTAATTTGTGTTAAACATTTAATTTCATTAAATTATTTATGTTTGTCAACAAATTAACATTAATTTGTGTTATAAATAATAAATTATATTTTTAATATTAGGTTGTTTGGCGGTTTCCTTCTACCAACTGCGCGCGCATACCAATACATCACCGTGCGATTACAGTGATCCGCTCGCCATTATTCACAAATTCAATATTTGCTTAAAATACGTTCATATGTTTTTTCCTCGCAAGTGTGTTGAAAAACGTCGTATGACACGCGTGAGCATTATAATAAATAATAATAAATAGCCAACTTAGCTTAAGTTACTTGAAGCGAAGTTCGCTACGTCGCCGCGTCGTTTACGTAACTATTGGAACATGAAGCAACTACGTGAATCCTTAATTGATAAAAACCAACCATCGCCATTCCACCGACATCCTACTGACACTCCTATACAACTGTGACAAAATGGGTATTCTGCTAAAACTTAAATGTCAATCTCGTCGGAATGGCAATAGAATGGTAATGGGATATCAATTGTTTTCAAATCGATGTTGCCCATTTAAATCTACCATTAGTAGTTGTATTGTTTTTTATCAAACTTTTTTTAAGTTATTATCAATGAAATATTTAAATTAAGGATTTTATTGATATTACCTACAAAATTTTCATGTCTATAAAATAATTAAAACACATCAAACGTAAAAAACAGCTGTTTCCTACATTTTGTCGATTTATGTGAACACAAATGTAGGGAAGAGCTGATATTTTTTTGGCGATTTTAGGTTTGGTCCCATAGTAAAAGTTGTTCACACGGATGAGTACAATGACCCCTTAAGAGGTTTTCAATAATACGTATATCGATAGCGTACTACTCTACGCGGTTATACATCGACACACGTGTTATTGAAAACTTCTTAAGGGGTCATTGTACTCATCCGTATGAAAAACATTTACGTTTACGTTTTTAGGGTACTACGCGGCATTACTATCCACATAAGACGTGTTATTGAAAACCTCTTAAGGGGTCATTATACTCATCCGTAAGAGCAACTTTTGGTACTTTTACGTTTACGTTTTTAGCGTACTACGAGGCAATACTATCGACATATGACGTGTTAATGAAACCTCTTAAGGGGTCATTATACTCATCCGTCATTGTACTCATCTGTATGATCAACTTTTACTAAGGGACCAATCCTGAAATCGCAAAAAAAACGAATATGTACAATGACCCTTTAAGGGGTCATTGTACACATTCGATGTATGAAAAACATTTATTAGGGACCAAAGTTGAAATCACCAAAAAAAAATTATTTAAAAAAAATATGATGGCAAAAAAATCATCGTAAGACGATTGTGGGAAACGTCAAATAACAGCAGAATAGCAAATAGTCCAATGGCAGTTGAATTGTAGTCAATGGCAGTTCAGTGGAAAGTCATTGGAAAGCCATTGGTCTCAAAATAACTAGTAGAATACCAAATGGCTAAAACTATTCCACCGACACTCTACCGACACCCAACTGAAGCGTTTGTCAATTAGCAGACTCGGGGCCCAGCTTTATGTGAAAACAAAATGACGACGTCTGTGGTCTAGTGGTTCGAGTGTTGGACTGCTATAGTGCTGATCACGAGGTCGTGGGTTCAATTCCCACAGGTTACAAATATTTATATGATGATCATAAGTGTTTGTGTTGGTCTGGGCGTTTCTTATATATTATAAGTATGTATTTACAAAAAAAAAGTATTATAATATCCATTGTCTAGTACGCATAATACAAGCTCTGTTTAGTTTGGGACTAGATAGATGGTGATGTGTAAAACATCCCGAACATTTATTTATTTACAAATGTAAGGATCAGATAAAACTGTAATTGTCTGACTGTTTGATGTTTGTTCGAGCTTCGAGCATCACGCTAAGACTAATGGACCAATTTGGATGAAATTTGACACACGAATAGACCATGTCCTGGATTAAACTAGTAAGCAATCTTGGCATATCTCTAACAAAATTACTAGTTCTGCACATGTAATTATTTTAAAAAAAAAAATGTAGTGTGTGAAATTGTTAAATTAATGTCTTTTAATCATTGTTATTGACGAATTGCATAAAAAAGACATACTTACCAAGACTGGTTTACTAAATAAGACAAGTAAGAAAAAACAGAGTAAAGAAGTGGGGTGCTTGCTGGCCAGAAAACCTCCACGTGTGCCTGACGACTGCTTGTCCTTCTGGACACGTCTGGAGGGAACGACAGTTGTTTGGCCGGTGCATCCTGGGTACGTGCAATAGAATCCTTTAGAGCAGCGGTTCTCAAACTTTTTTGGTCACGGAACCCTTTTGACAAGCAAAATACTTGACGGAACCCTACAATAAAACAATAGTTTTTAAAAGTGTATTCTTTATTATATAAGCATAATAAAAGTACAATGTAACAGTTACTAATTATTACTTACTTTAACCACATGCCAAGTACAATAATAGAAGATATTAAAAATGAAAAAATCTTAACTAATGGGAGGTATGAAACTGTTTTTTATTTTTCATCAATTGGTTGATATCAGGTTTGATAGAAGACATTTGAAGTCTCATATCAGGTTCGGCGTCCAGTCTATTGCGATATTTTGTTTTCGTGGCTGCATAGGTTGAGAATCCTGTTTCGCACAAATATGTTGTTGGGAACGGGAGAAGAATATTCAGAGCCATTCTGCCAAGCATTGGATATTCATCACGGATTCTGCACCAAAAATCGTTGAGAGGCGTCGTTTTGAACAGTGACTCCATACTTGTGTCTGATGACATTTCTAAAAGAGATTCATATATCTCGTTTGACATACTTTCGGGCTTTTGCAAGTTGGGTAAAAAAGGATTATGAATCCATGAATTCAGCTTCATTTTTGTATTATGTTCTTCGGGAAAATACTTTACAAAAGATGCGCGCATCGAAGTGAGATATTGGACCAATTCTTCAAACACATCATCTTGAAACATTTCCGAGTCGTTATCGCTAACAAACTCACTGAGTGACGTAAAGCTTTCTATTTCTCTCTTACCAACGCAAATAATCCAAAAATCAAATTTTCTTTTGAAGGCAGTTATTTTGTTATAGGCCTGGAACACTGTTGTCTGTTTACCTTGCAATGATAAATTCAATTCGTTCAGTTTTTGAAAGATATCCGCCATAAAAGACAATCGGAACAACCAAGTTTTATCATACAAACGGTCTTTCAAATTAAAAGAAACTGTATCTGCTGAAAGAAACATTTGTAACTCGGCTCTAAGTTCAAATAGCCTTGTTAAAGTTTTACCCCGAGACAGCCATCGCACTTTTGTATGGAGCAGCAGTGTTTTATGTTTGCTGCCATAATCTTCACACAATAATGAGGACAATCGGGATTGTAGTGGTCGTGATTTGATAAAATTAATTATTTTTACCGCTTCATCCATAACTAATTTTAGATTTGACGGCATTTGCTTCATCGCAAGTGCTTGTCTATGCAGAATACAATGGCTGGAACTACAATTAGGCGCTTTACTTTTTATTCGTGATACTGCTCCTGCTGTTTTACCTGTCATCGCCTTGGCCCCATCTGTACAAATGTCAATGCAATCGTTCCAACTAAGATTATTTTCTTTAAAAAATATGTTTATTTTATTAAAAATTTCTTCCCCGGTAGTGTTTGTGGGCAGCGGTGAACACATAAGCATGTCTTCTTCAAAAGAACGTTCATATGGATATCTCACGATAACCAGCAAGATAGCCAGACCAGTGACATCAGTTGACTCATCCATTTGCAAGGCGAATCGTGTTTTTTGTAGACGTGCAACTAGTTCTTGTTTGACGTAGCTTGCCAGATCATGGATTCGCCGTGAAACAGTATCGTTTGATAGCGGTACAGTAGAAAGATGCTTTGCAGATTTTTCATCGAGCATACATTTTGTTATGTCTAACACACATGGCTTTATTAAATTCTCAGCGATAGTGTGCGCTTCACCTGCTTGTGCAATGCGACAGCTAACTAAATATGATGCCTCCGTGGCCTTTTCATTGATAGTTTGTGTTACATGCATCATATTTTTTTGACTTTCCAATAACTGTTCTTTTTTACGAACAAAAAATTCTTTATTCTTGTCTTTAGACTCGGGGTGTACAGTTTCTAAATGTCTGCGTAATTTGGCAGGTGCCATGGAACTATTAGGAAGCAGTTTACTACATAACATGCAGAGAGGTGAGCCGTTGGTATCAACAAATCCGAAACTGATATATGATTCATCATACTTCCTTTTTTTCGTCTTTGAAACCGTGGAGCTTGACGTCGTGGCATCATCGTCTGGATCGGTAATTGCTGTATTCTCCGCGCGTACTGCTTTTGAACATTCAGCGTCATTAGAAGATGTCGTTGCAACACGTTTAACACCTTTAAGCCAACGTTCCATTCTTCTTTATTAATAATGTTACACGTCAGGATGGTAGGGTCAAAATAATGCACAATCGTTACTGCGTTTATGAGACAAAGTTTAGTCCAAAGAAGAAATGTACAAAACTGATACAATCAGAATACAGCGGGCAGTAGAACTTACAAGAAGGCAGCAGGCTAGCCAGCTTGTAAGTAGGTAGGTACGAACTTATCGCTCCGAACGCTAATCGTCAACTGACTGACGAGGCGCGACTTTTTTTATATAATAGCGCTTTTATACTTAGTCCTAGACTCGAACTCGAACATTCTCAAAAATACTCGAGTCGGCGCCTTTGATAAACAAAAAGCGGAAATAAAAATATAAATACAAAAAAATGCGTTGTAAACAATCTCGACTTTATGCTTTTGAAGATAGAGCCGAAAGTCGCTTGTTCACAACTATAGCGTCTAATTCAGAGGCGGCTTTTATCAAAGGGACTGCGCGCTCACAAGTATACGCGCGGCGGGCGGATTCAAAACGTTCGACCAGTGACCAGAGAGAGGTGTTTTGTTTTTTTTTTCTAAATTCTTGCGGAACCCCTACAGGGGTATCGCGGAACCCTAGGGTTCCGCGGAACACACTTAGAGTACCGCTGCTTTAGAGGGATTAACCTTCAGGGATCTTATTGCCTGTGGCGAATATTCTGGCGTGGGAGGGGCCCGTTTCTGGGCCAGTGGGGAGTTGCTCCACGTGTCCCTCTGATGCCAACAGAGGGCACAGTGGAGGAGCAGGGGCGGGCCCGGTGTGCACTCACCCTGCCACTGGGCAGGCAGCGGGGGGACTATCCTTCCCTGCCCCCGTCGATCTCGTAACCCCAGGAGTGCCCGCTGAGTAGTGTTCTCACGCCTCTTGGGACCGAGGGTCTTGGCTTCACCATCCGGACCGCGAGGAAGAAAACCTCTGTAAAAAATTACGGGAGGTAAGGCCTGCGAGCAGCAGACTCGGGGAGTCTGCTGCCCGACCAGCAGCTGGCGTATCTGGCACAGCTGGCGTAGCTGGCACAGCTGGCACAGCTGGCGTAGTTGGCGCATGAGGTGAGGTGGCTTGCAGTGTTCCGTGTGTGCCACTGAGGAGGATGCGGCTGACGTAAGGCCGTACGGGTAGAAGGGGCTCGCCTGCTTGTGGCGGGCCGAGACCTGTCGGGGGTGGTTGTGTGAATACTAACGGGTTCCCACGCCCCCGGCTAAGGTAGTTGAAGGAACACCGTGGTGGTTTTAGTCGGTAAGAGTCCGACACTGGCTCCGCCTACCCCGGGCGGAGTGCGTCCATGAGGATTTCCCAACGGAAAAAAAAAAATAGTGTAGAAGCCAAAAACGCGTAGATAGATTAAAACGTGACTCATGTTAAAATCCTATCCATCCACTATTTGCCCTAAGAAAAAAATTGACCATACAACTTTCTATCTCTGGTAGGTCCAATCGGGGATAGATAGGATATTAATTTGGGCCGTTATGATTTTTGATGCTAGTGACATCTCTCGCCGAGTAGCGGAATTGTTATGCTGGCACTTCAATTCGTCATCATAACCCCAAACGTAGCCAAGGGCCGCGTTCAGTTATATCGCCCGACGTCGTCGGCCGACGCTCGGAGCGTTCCTTGGCTACGTTTAGTAATATCGGCCGACGACGCACGGAGCATACAACAAAGCATAGTCTAAGCAAGGGCGGATCCAGGGGGGGGGGGGTCGTGGGGGTCATGACCCCGCCCCCCTGGGCCTAGGTCAACCACAGTTTTTTACCTGTTTAGGTACATAATTTACTAAATGAATGTTCATTGAATGAATGAATGTATGTGTTATAAACATAAAATTACTAAATTGAACTCTCATCCGAACCCGTTCGTTCAATGTGAATAATATTCGCGCGATGTAAAGTTTGATTCTGGCATTTCTGGCGCACCGCTCGCGCCGCGAGATTCTTCTCGCATAGCTCCGTCGCCGGCGTCACCGTCGATTGAATACTTAACTAACCATCAAAAACAGAAATAACTACTTTTCTACCATGTTAGCCTTATAAAACCTCGCCCATGTAAAACTAATTCAAAAACCCACAAACATCAATATTAGTTGATAAGTAATTCGTTTTTTGAAAATCGGAATGGAAAAACAACATTCCAAACAGAAAAGCTCTTAAATCTCAAGTAAGTAAATATAAACTGGGTTTGCAAAAAATACTACAAATTCGCGCTCGCTACGCTCGCGCTCGACCTCTATTTCATTGCCTCTACAGATGTGGGACTACCATAGCTTAAATGTATATTTAATTATTTACGCTAAAGCGTCTACTATTAGCCGCTCTAGGCGCCGGCGCCGCAAGAACAGGTTGTGCTCAAATAATGCGTACACTTTTGTTACGGAATATCTATGCTTTTGTGAAGAGCTAATCAGTTTGTTCGTGAACAGTCAAAAAAAATTCACGCTCGTTTCGCTCGCGCTTTTCTTTCTGCATACTGAACTATGTTGTAAGCAGCTATTCTGTAGGTAATCGAGACAGCCGAAACTGGGAAAAAGTTCGCGCTCGCATCGCTCGCGCCAGTATACATTGGTATTTTTTTGCGTGTTGGTTAAGTACGTATTCCGGATTCTCGCCACAGAGTGTCTTTGGTTAGCACGTGTGTCTAGAACCATTCTCTGTTTTTGAGTAATTTTGAGTGATATTGTGACTTTTGTGACTTGTTTTTGTGTTTGTCTTGTGTCTTGTCCAACTATCTGTTAGCAGGTTTGTATCGTTTGCTTTATATCTCCTGTTTTAATCAAGCATCATGGATAAAAACAAACCTCCCGACCCTCCGGATATTCCTACAATCCCCACTTCCAATTTCACCTCTTTAGATTTAAGCCCCAGTTCCCCAAATCCATTAAGCCAATTTGCTGATGTGGTATGCTCTTATAGCGAGCCCATTAGTCCCTTATCCCAAACCAATTCCCGTAAACGCCCCGGTAATGAAGATGTCCCTTTAAATCGTCCTCCCAAGCTAGCCAGAAGTCAAATAGGACGGACGAAATATTCTGTATTGGATAAAGCCCCATATATGGTCCATGTTTCACGTAAAGAAACCCAAATTAATTCCGGCACTACTCTCCACCCTGTCACATTTGGCCTGTTTCTCCTTAAAAATAACATCAGTAACATTATCCGTGATGGTGTTAAGAGAGTTGGACGAAACCGAATATCCGTAGAGTTTGCTTCCCCTCAGGATGCAAACTCATTCCTAGCCAACAGCCTTCTAGAAAAGTATAATTATGAGGTGAATATTCCAACCTTTAATATAACCCGTATGGGTGTCGTTAATGGGGTTCCCACAGACATGTCAGAAGAGGAGGCTAAAGCTTACTTAGCAGTGCCTTCAGGCTGTGGGCACATTTTGAAAGTTCGTCGCATAAATAAAAGAGTTACAAAAGACGATATGACCGAATGGAAGCCAACAGAAACTTGCGTCATCACATTTGACGGCCAAGCTTTGCCCAAGAGAATTTTCTGCTGCTATACTGCCTTACCTGTGGAACAATACATATTCCCGACAATCCAATGCCGCAAGTGTTGCAGATTTGGACACGTTGAGTCACTGTGCAGGTCTAAACCTCGCTGCAGTAAATGCGGCCATGATCACCCCGGTGATGGTTGCAGCATTGCTGAAGGCGAAGCTTTTTGTGTGTTGTGCTCTGGGAGCCACTTTGCCAATAGCAAGGCGTGCCCGGAGTATGGTAGACAGAGAGCCATAAAAACAACTATGGCTGAGAAGTCAATCTCATACGCTGAAGCCAGCAAAACTGTCCCTATGTCTTCTCGCAGCTATGCTGACATTGCTAAATCCGGATCTTCTCAGTCTTATCGAAAAACTATTTCTATGAAGCCTAAGACCCATGCCCCCCTTTCTCCCTCTTACGACAAAGTTGCTCATCAGCTACTAACTAGCACTCCCCGATCTTCACAGTCAAATGGCTGCGCTATAAATAATAATAATATCAATGCAGTACAGACTCCAGACAATTTATCTACTATCATCCAGTTACTAGTAAAACTTCTGACAACTTTGTCTACTTCAAATACATCAAACTCACCGTCCAACGTTGCCAATGACTTACTTTATCTTTTCTCTAACTTTACCAATGGCGGCCCGCCTGGTTTTCCTGCAATGGAACGTGAGGAGCGTGTGGCATAAGAAACACGACCTCATATTCCTTCTAAATAAATACAAGCCCTTAGCTTGTTCTATTGCTGAGACTTGGCTTAACCCTAGTCTTAGTTTTCGTATACCACACTACAACATTCTCAGATGCGATCGATCTGATGGCTATGGAGGGTCTGCTCTCTGCATAAACAACCGCGTTCCACTTCTGTCCTTGGCTTTGTCTCCTCATGGGGGAGATATGACTGTTGTGGCAGGTAGGGTAGAGGGCATTACTCTGATATCTATTTATATTGCACACCCTGACCTAAGTTATTTACCAGTTTTAAGGAGAACTTTTGAGGGAATTGATGGACCTGTACTTGTCATGGGGGATTTCAACTGCCATCATTTTAGATGGGGTTCTGAAAGGTGTGACTCCTTTGGGGAAGGTTTAGTAGAAATTCTGGATGAGCTTAATCTGTGCATCTTGAATGATGGCTGCTCAACTAGGAGATCTCCTCCTGGTCAACAAAAGAGTTGTGTGGACCTTACATTTTGTTCGCTGGACATAGCACCTGCGGCGCACTGGCAATGCACTAGCCTTACTCATGGTAGTGACCACTACCCTATTGTAATTTCTTTGGCAGAGAGAACATTTTTAGAGAAAACGTCCCCTCCCCTTTTGAGGTATAATTTGTCCAATCCTAATTGGGCGGATTATAGTTCAACATTGGAGTACAAAATTGACACACTTCCAAATTTAACTTCCCAAAATTTAGATCCCTCTGGTCACTCTCATGTAGAAAGCTGCTGTACAAACTTTGCTTCGGCCATTACTTCCAGTGCAGATTCCTGTTTCCCCTTAAAAAACTCTGCCCGTAATAAGATTCCATCACCCCCGTGGTGGGATCAAGAATGCACCATGGCTATAAGAGACAGGAATGACGCGGAAAGAACATACAACACTGAGATGATAGTTGACAATTTAATTTCTTATAACAGGTCTCTAGCTAAATCAAAAAGACTGCTTCGGAGAAAGAAACGTTCAGGATGGGTTAGCTTCTGTAGTTCCTTATCTCCATCTACCCCCGTATCAGCGGTGTGGAAAAGGATCAACAGATTCAGATGTGGTTGCTCTCCTTCAATTTCTTCCCCTATTACTCGCGATAGAGCAGAGCTCTTCTACGACAAAATTGCCCCACCATACGTACCATCTCAGGCTGAGAGTCATCTCTCGTCCGTGAATTCTACAGAGGATCCCCTTGATGTGCCATTTTCGTTACAGGAGTTAGACACAGTTTTAAAATTTGTTCATGACTCTGCTCCCGGCAATGACGGGATTATTTATTCATTTATCAAGCATGCAGGCCTCAAGACCAAAAATTATTTTTTAAATATTTTAAACTACTGTCTAATAAACGACTGGGTCCCAGATCAGTGGAAAACACAAATTGTAATCCCCATTTTGAAGCCTGGCAAACACGCGGATGATCCGAATGGCCTTAGACCGATTGCTTTGTCGTCAGTCCTGGCAAAGTTACTGGAACACCTAATAAAGAACCGTTTGGAGTGGATCGTCGAGTCGAGAGATTTATTGCCGAGCTCTCAATTTGGTTTCAGAAAGGGGCTCAGTACCATGGACAGTATCGGAACTTTAATTTCAGATATTCGCATATCTCTGACCAAAAATCAATCTGTCGTCGCCGCTTTCCTTGACATAGCCTCTGCATACGACAATGTTCTCCTTCCCCTCCTCAGGCAAAAATTGCTACAGCTGAGGCTTCCGGTGAAGTTGGTGCAGTGTATATGTAGACTGCTTACGTCACGCTCTTTGGTTTTGAGAGTTCCGGGTGAGGAATTTGAACATAGGCAGACATGGAAGGGCTTACCTCAAGGCTCAGTTCTTAGTCCCTTGCTATACAATCTATATACAGCCGATATTAGCTCATGTCTGAATAGCAATTGTCACATTCTGCAATACGCCGATGACCTGGCTCTCTATGTCTCAGATTCCTCTATTAGTGATGCTTCTTCTTCCCTCTCCATCTCTCTGGACTCTCTGAACCAATGGCTTGAGAACCATGGCCTGAGCTTGTCTGCTCCCAAGAGCTCGGTAGTAGTATTTTCTCGTAAAAGGCTAATTCCACAGATTTCGGTAAGTATCCAAGGGCATTGTATACCAGTGGTGTCAAAAGCAAAAATTTTAGGCGTTTATTTGGACCAAAAACTGACTGGTAAACACCACTTAAATTATCTGGTGCAAAGATGCGAAAGAATTATCCCTATGCTTAAAGTTCTTGCTGGGGTATGGTGGGGTGCTCACCCTTACACCATGAAATTGGTATATAATGCCCTAATACGGAGTGTTATGGATTATGGTTCCTTTCTCTTAATTCCATGCAACAAAGGCGCTTTGGCAGGGCTGGATAAGGTTCAGGCTAAGTGCCTTCGGATCATCTTGGGTTGCATGAAGTCCTCTCCCATTAACGCATTGCAGGTTGAATGTGCAGAGCCTCCCCTGGCCCTAAGGAGACAATACTTGGCTACGCGATTTTGGGCTAGAATAGTTTCAAATTCCATGCATCCGCTCTTACAAAAAGTCAGCCTATTAGATGAGCTATGTAGATCATCAAACTTTTGGAGAAACAAAGAAATTCCTTTAATTGTACAATCTTTTCGGCAATTTCAAAATTTAGAAGGCTGCGTCATTCAATTTCCTAAACTTCCGATTTATAATTTTAGCTACGAAATTTTGTGTTATAATCCAATAATATTCTTTGACATAGGCATTTCCAAGCATTCTCTATCAGCGGATTCAGCCTTTAATGCGGTGGTTGGAGAGCGATGGAATAGGTTTGATTTTTTTTTTACAGATGCTTCAAAATTAACAAAATTTAGTTGTACTGGGGCTGCGGTTTACTACCAAAACTCTAGGATTGTTTTTAACTTTAAGTGTCCTAAGGAATCTTCTGTGTTCACGGGCGAGTGTGTGGCTATATTGGAAGCATGCCTTTTTATAGAGTCGCACAATATAAACTTTGGTGTAATATTCACAGATTCTTTAAGTTGCTTACAAGCCTTAGAACAAAATCCTTTCAAGAGCAAATTACATAGTCCTCTTATTTTGGAAATCAAGAAATCTCTTTTTTCCTGTAATAAACAACAGAAAACGGTTCATTTAGTTTGGATACCCAGTCACTGTGGTATCAAGGGAAATGAATGTGTAGATTTGTTGGCCAAAGATGCGGTCACGTCTGAGTCTGCGGACCTTAAACATTACAGCTATCAGGGATATGATCTGCTGAGCCTTCCAAAAAGAGATATGCAATCCTCATGGCAAGTGCAGTGGAACAACTCCAGTAAAAAGAAGGGAGGTTTTTATTACGCAATTCAACCTACCATAGTTCCTAAACCTTGGTTTTTTCAATATAAGAAGATATCAAAGAAGGTTGTGTCTGTACTTTGCAGACTTCGTATTGGTCACTGTTGTTCTCCTGTTTTTCTGCATAAAATCCGTGTACGGGATTCATCTCTTTGTGAGTGTGGGTTGGATGAAGGTAGTTTGGAGCACATTTTTTTTAACTGTCCAAACAATAATCCTGCGCTTGATTTATATAGTTTTCTTCCAAAACTAAAGATTCCTGTACCTATAAACTTCCCTTCACTCCTTACTCACTCCTCTTCAAGGCTCTATAGAGCTTTGATGATTTTTATCCGTAGAAATGACATCAAATTGTGACACGTTTTGTTAATGTTGTGGGTGTGGTATTAATATGTACTATATTAAATGTTTTAAACTTTATGTACAATATATTTATGTATTTTATGTGTTTGTTTCAGTCTGTGTTATAACAACGACAAGTGTCACATCGAGTTCCATTGTCAATCAAGTGTTTTTTTTTTATTTTCATTGTAAGTGTATTTTTTATTTATAAATTGTAAACAGACGCGTTTCCAAAACTCTTGACATTGGCAGAATTGTCGACATCGGCATTACTTGCCATAAGAAGAAGAAGAAGTACGTATTCCGTTATATAAATATTATACAAAGAAAAAATCTAAAGCTCTAATAAAATTCACTTAAATTCATGTTTTACCTAAAATTAAGAAAATCCTAGAATTTTATTGGTTGAATGAAGGTTTTTTCCAAGAGGAAGACTCTGCACCCTCCTTTTGAAAATTTCGATCCGGGGCTGGATATAAGTACGCAACCCCCCCTGACACAAAGGCTGGATCCGCCCTTGAGTCTAAGGACTATGAACACTCTCTAACTAAATCTATGTTTAAGGCCCGTATTACAGGACGTTACTCAAGCATTGATCTCTGTTTAAAACTAGTTTTGAGTTGAGCTTTGATTTTAGAACGTTCCTCAAGCAGAGATTTATTGATCACAGTTCAGCTGAGTTTAGCTAGAGAGTTTTGATCTGTAATCATTCTAGTATGGTCCAGACTACACTTGAGTAGAGATTTCTATTCAATTTCAGGTCAAATTCGTGTGTTATGTTGTTGAATTAAAGTTTATAATTACCGTTCTTAAGTAGTGATCAGGTGATTGGAGTTTAAACTGTACTTGAGGAAGCTTCTGTAATACGGGCCTTAGTCGTTATGTCGTATGATCCGTATTGATCGCTCAAGTCTGATGCGTTAGATGCGTATGATGACCGCTATTTTATGGAACCCTTTATCTGTGCAATAGCCGGTTCATGGCTATTGTAAGTATAGCACACAGACTTTTTTGTATGCCACGCGTATTTCATAGGTATTTCTAGTGCATAGGTATCATAATCATAGGTCAATGAAAGCGGGTTACTCTTTGGATTCGTTCACTTATATCGCCCGATGAAGCACAGACGTACTTTGGTCTTTCAGTTACTCAGAGCGATCTTACACAGATTTGACATCCACCACCACGGTGGTAGATGTCAAATCTGTGCGAACGCTCCGAGCCAAGCGTCATCGTTTCATTTCATTTATTTATTCATTAACAACGACGTCCGACGACGTCGGACGATAATACTGAACGCGCCCCCTGATCTCGATGCCCGCTTTTGGCAGCTGTCAAATGTCAACTTGTGAGTTGTGAGTAGAGGTGTGTCGTTACGAGATTTTTGGGTAACATAACGTAACGTTGTCTGCGTCTGGACAACGTTGTACAAACCGTCTATTTTACAACGATCTATTTTTCAATCATCATTTATTCTCAATAACGTATCCGTCTATTTTACAACGATCTATTTTTCAATCACTGTTTATTCTCAATAACGTATCCGTCTATTTTACAACGATCTATTTTTTAAATACCGTTTATTCTCAATAACGTATCTAGCTATTTTACAACGATCTAATAGATTTTAATGTCTTACTGAATAAATGTTTTGATATTTTCTTCAAATATTTGATGTCACCGATGCGTAATGTTTTATGGCGACTAAATGCGATATCGTCAACCACGATTGATATTCAAATGAAAGGACTCGATGAGCTCTAATCAAATAAATGGGCCAAACTTCTGATGGCCATATCTCCTAAACTATAACTCTTACAGCCATCATGTTGGTACTCAAATGAAAGGTCTCGATGAGCTCTAGACAAATATGTAGTCAAAACTTCTAATGGCCATATCTCCTAAACTATAGCTCTTAGACCTATCGTGTTGGCACTCCAATGAAAGGACTCGACGAGATCTACCCAAATATGTAATAAAAAAATCGGCTAAGCTATTTTCGACCTTATCGACATTTAGTGAAAAATGATTTCCTTTTAATATTTGGACTAGTAATAAATCATAGCTATCAAATTTTACGAAATTAAACATTTGTTGGTAAGGTCTAAAATCACTTAGCAGAATTTTTCATTACATATTTAGGTAGATCTCGTCGAGCCCTTTCATTTGAGTACCAACACGATGGGTCTAAGAGCTATAGTTTAAGAGAAATGGCCATCAAAAGTTTTGACCATATATTTGGGTAGATCTCGTCAAGCCCTTTCATTTGAGTACCAACACATAGATCTAAGAGCTATAGTTTAGGAGATATGGCCATCAGAAATTTTGACCATATATTTGGGTAGATCTCGTGAAGCCCTTTCGTTTGAGTACCAGAATGATGGGTCTAAGAGCTATAGTTTAGGAGATATGGCCATCAGAAGTTTAGACCATATATTTGGCTAGACCTCATCGAGCCCTTCGCTTTGAGACTAACACTATGGGTCTAAGAGCTATGATTTAGGAGATATGGCCGTCAGAAGTTTGGACAATTTATTTGTCTAGAACTCATCGAGGCTTGCTAATTTGGGTATCAACAACCAACAACACCTATGGTTTAGGACCTAAACTTTAGGAGATATGGCCATCAGAATTTTTACCAGCTCTGCACGCGCGTGTTTTTTGCGCAAGTGTACCAGATCCTTAATTTATTGTGTCAACTTCTTTAAGCGTAATCCAACAGTTTGTAATAAAAATATGCTAATAGATGGTTTTGAGAAATAGACGATATTAAGAAATAGATCGTTTTAAAAAATAGACGTTACTGAGAAATTATATGGTTTTGAGAAATAGATCGTTGTGGAAAACGTTAGTAACGTTGGCGTTGTGGCTCAGTCACAACGTTGTAAAAACGATCTATGCTAAATAACGCCCACTACTAGTTGTGAGTTGTCAAATTACGTGGCTTTCACGAAGGAAAAACAAGCTTATGTTCGCTTTTGATTAAAGATAAACATATTTTTAGACAAATTACTTTCAATAAAACAAAATGAAAAGCTCGTGGAGATCGTTTAGTTTCACCATTTTATTTGCGGCCGCATTAATTAACACAGCGCACTGTTATACCATCACAGTCGATGCTCATGCCGAGGAGTGCTTTTTCGAAAATGTTGAAGCAGATACTAAAATGGGTAAGCATGTCTTAACTTAAAAATACTGGCCATAATAATGTTGAATCACAACAAATAAGTCACCTTCTCTTGACGATATTTAACCATGTCATTTTGTGCGAGTCTAATGAGAATCAATGTTTAACGCCGGTGATAAAGAATGTATGATAACAGGAACCTCAAGATACGATAGAACAAATTTATCTCATCTAAGCATTATCTATACAAAATGTATGGTAAACTTGTATACCTATGATTGAATCTATTATAACCTTAACATTGTGACACATTCTCTAGCTCTCCACTTAATATATAATATATATATATAATAAAATAGTATTATTTGATGTGAATAATGAATTATTGCAATATATTGACATTTTAACTTTAGTATGTTTTTGAGGCTGATCACAGAATGTACTTAATTTAAGTATTTATATTTAAATAAGACCTATTATTATAGTAGCCGGCATGAGTCGTGAGCACAGATGGACAGTAGTGGGGGCAAGTTCGCGCATGTACACTTTCGACCAAAATTATTTAGTATCATTGTTCACTAAATTTCACCGTTAGCGTTTTATAAGGATTATGGGTAGTTATAGAAAATACAAACTTTCTCGAAATTCACCCATATTATGATTTTGGGACTTTTTTTTTAGGCACAGATAAATAAACAGAAAACATTTTGACTTTTAATTTATTTTTTACTATTTAGTTATCGATCGACAGGTTTTTTAACTCTCATTCGTATTCTCAGCAAGTCCTTTCATTTGATACCCATATCGTACAAAATTTCAGCTCAATAGGTTGAAGATATCTGCTTCAAAATTGAGTTGCAAGATTCCACTCTAATAAATATATTTACATACGTACATACATTGCAAGTTAAATACAATCTTGTAATAAATAAAGGAAGATGAAGAAGAAAAAGAAAACAATTTTTAATTCAAAACATTAAACACTCAAAAATCAAAATATAAATTAATTACAACAAGAGAAAAATAAACTGTTTTAAATTCGAAAATGTGAGTCAATAAAGTTGAACCGAAAGTGTATGGTAGCTGAATGACACCTAATTGTCCAATAGTCGACGAGCATCGACTGTCGACCAATCGTGTGAATGTGATGTTCGGCGTTGGCACCCCGCGCTCCTGTCATTCCACCAAACAGATCTATAAATGAACTTCTGCGCAGGTGAAGTTTGTGCTCACGACTCGTGCCGGTATCTGTACCTGTGAATCACAAAGAAATGATTTCGATTTTGATTTGGTGGATAGATACTATGTATGTATGCATAAAAAATGTTTATTGTTGCAATGAACTTTAGAACTAGATCACCACAAATATTTTCTATTTTATAAAACAGTAATAGTAATGCTGCGCAACAATGCTCTTTGTAAAGTTCTTTACGAAAAACCTTCAAATAGATCATAAAAAAGTTTAATCCTATTGATTATTTTTAGGATATTTTTTTCTTTTATTCCCAGTCCGTATGCAAAATTCACAATTTGGCTCTATTAACATATTCAACTATAACTTAAATTATCTTACCTTCCTTTTCCAGGTCTGACATTTGAAATAGCAGAAGGTGGTTTCCTGGACATAGATGTAACAATCACAGGGCCCGATGGTAATGTGATCTACAAAGGTGAGAGAGAATCCTCAGGAATGTACACATTCTCTGCCCCTACGTCAGGCCGATACACTTACTGCTTCAGCAATAAGATGTCCACCATGACACCTAAGGCAAGTGTAAAGACAAAGCTAAAATGCATTTATAGTACCATCAATTTAGCTGTTCAGGCAGCCACAATTTGAACCAAATGTAACATTTCAAAAGTGGCATTTTCTTTCCTGAACTTTCATGTCCAAAAAAGATAAGGTGTAAACAAAATTGAATTAAAATTTAGGGCTAAATTACATACATGCAAGGGCAGATCCAGGACTTGTTTCTGGGAGCGGCACAAGGGCCATACAGGTGAGGAGTGTCCCCCATACCTATAGTATTGCACTATTTCCTTGTGATTAATTCTTTATAGTAAGTCTCTACTAATGTGCCCAAAAAGAAACAAATGTAACTATAGCAGTATCATATTAATCGCCCAGTTCCTTGTTTTATTTCAACTGCCTCATTAATCTAGTGGTCCCCCCCCCCCAAATCCGCCCTCGACAACGAGTGCAAACAATTTACAGATTAATATTCCAATGTTGGTAACAAACAATACACTTTTGTCAAGTTCTTAATGCTATAATCATCATAATGAATTATGTTCCACTCAATAATACTGTAGAATATCTTGTATTCCTTTTTGCTGATCAAATATTCCCTCAGGTGGTGATGTTCAACCTGGAGGTGGGAGTGGCTCCTCAGGCCCAGAGTGGTGCCAAGGATGAGGAAGTGAACCACAACAAATTAGAGGACATGATCAAAGAGCTTGCCACCACACTCAAAACTGTCAAACATGAACAAGAATACATGCAGGTATGACTATAAGCATTTTCACAAACAATTGTTGTACAGTCAGCATCAAAAATATCAGGATTAACGGACTGTTCAAAAATATCTGAAAAACTGGGAAAATTAACCTTAATAGTATAAAACTCTTGTTAAGGTGAGAGTATTGAGTATTTTCTCGATTATTTCCATGTAATGTATTGTTTAGTTTAGTACAAATGGTACAATACAACCAATAGTTCGAAACTTGAGAATTTTCTCAAGCATTTCCATTTAATGTATTGTTCCTGCAAATGCTTGATGCAGAGTTTGATGAAATTGGTTTGGAGAAATTTATTTTTAAAATAAATTAAAAGTAAAAAAACTTTTTAAAAAACAAGCTTTTCTTTAAATTCACAAAAAATAATAAAATGAGCTTTTTCTTGAAAACTTTTACTATCAACTTATAACGTCATTACACAATTTATATGATATAAAATCTTGTCGCGAGATTTAAGTAGGTACTCGTATTTACTTAGTTTGAAAATTTTAAAAGTCAAATTCAATTAGATCGAGTTATTCAATTTACTTAACTGGGGGAGGCCTATGTCCAGTAGTGGACGTCTTTCGGTTGAAATGATAATGATTCAATTTACTTTTTTATCTACACAGGTAAATCTCGCGACAAGCTTTTATATCATATAAATTGTGTAATGACGTTACATGTATGTAACATTGCAAGTTAAATAAAAGCTTGTAAAAGACAATGGTGCCGATTCTCTTGTCACAAAATTCTCTAAACTAGACTAAAAATCACCTAAATTTAGTTTAGTCCTGTCAAACGACGTTTTCTATTCTGAAATTCACTTTAAAACTAATTTTTGGTTTGACAGGACCAAAATTAGTTTAGTTATTCAACTTAGTAAAAATTGACATTTTGCTATTCTGTAATTGACGTTTTTCACCTAATATTAGAAATGTCAACCTAAATCTGACTATTTTTAGAAGGCATCAAAATACATGTCGACTAAAATTAGTTGTCAACAACTAAAATTACAAAGCTTATTTTATTCATTTTTATAGTTTTTAGGTAGTTTAAAATAAATAATAGATGCCTACTATGTGGTTGCAGCTGTTGTAGATTCAGCAGAAAGGTAAATTGATAACTGTTCATAGAAATATACAATGAAATTTATAATTTCGATAAGAAGAGGTACCCAATTACCCATAGACATATAACATGTATTTCTATGGAGGTACCTATATAATCAAAGGATAAGAAGTGATTTTTGTGTTGAACATAACATCTATTTGTAAATTTTATCTATAAACTTATTTTACTGTAAGTTTATGATTTTATCACAATTATATATCGCAGTACATATATCATTAATCTGTGTATATCGCTCTTTGAAAATGTTCCATAGTCAAAGATATCGCGACGCGACTTATAATTTGTTCCTAACATAATTCGTAACACAGTCTAGTCTGTTTCACTTTTTTTTTTTTTTTTTTTATTTATTCATGACCATGGATACATGTCCTTCAGTCGTAATCATTGAACATATTAATATTGTACTTATATCCTAGTAAAGTGATGGAAACTTTACTAGGTTTCTGAGGGGATGATGAGATAATACGAAAGTCATGTTTTTCAACTTTGTACCATTTATCCACACTTGTACACGTTAACGAGCACTTAACATTTAATAATCCACCATTATTACACATTAACACTCGAAGAAACACAAATTTTGGAAAATGTTAAAAAATCCACAACACGATCTTTACGAATTTTCCCGCCAACCCGTCTGTTTCACTTAAATTCCAGTGTTGCCGGCAATCAAACAAAAAAAAGTCTGAAAGTTCTGAAACTTTTGTGTAATAGTATTTTTTACAATAATTATTGAAATAAATTATAACGTTACATTAAATTATATTCAGAGACGAATCTACGCGTGAACTCATGCTTCCAACTGTCAAAATGCAGTACTATTTCGTTCGTCGTCTTAATATAAGCCTAAAAATCGACGTATTCTACAATCCAATTGGACGTCTGAACTCATGCTTCCAACTGTCAAAATGCAGTACTATTTCGTTCGTCGTCTTAATATAAGCCTAAAAATCGACGTATTCTACAATCCAATTGGACGTCGCACAATTTAAAGTGACATTCAATTATATCATTTTATGCTATTAATATGTGTCCCTAAAAAGCCTGAATTCACAAATTTTCCCTCTTTTGGGGAGAAAGACTCCAAGGTACTTTTTAGCTTCTATTCTAATCAAAGACATTTCATTTCATTTTTTTTTAGTATAAGTAACTCTATGATTCTAATTTATTCAACTTTTTTGAGAAATTTCGTGTCCCGGGTGCTAGAACTTTTTAACCACGTTTTTAAAAAGGGAAATTCCAGCTTTGTAAATTAAAGAAATAGTTTATTATTGTGATTGCCCATGGAATTCAAAGGTCCTTGCGTTTTTTGCAAATAGCTCTGTTTCTCGTTGTTTAAGATATAAAATATGATACCCTGCAATAATAACAATATATCTCCTTTGATAGGTACTCTTAGGCCCGTATTACAGAAGGTTCCTCAAGTACAGTTTAAATTCCAATCACCTGATCACTACTTAAGGATAGAATCGTTACATGAGTATTGGTCTTATTCCAGAACGGTAATTATTATAAACTTTAATTCAACAACATAACACACGAATTTGACCTGAATTAAAATAGAAATCTCTACTCAAGCGTAGTCTGGACCACACTAGAGTGATTGATTACAGATCAAATCTCTGCTCAAATACCGAAACAGGTGACGGTATAAAATAAAGCTAAACTCAGCTGAACTGTGATCAATAAATCTCTGCTTGAGGAACGTTCTAAAATCAAAGCTCAACTCAAAACTAGTTTTAAACAGTGATCAACGCTTGAGTATCGTTCTGTAATACGGGCCGTAGAAAATAATAACCTAGCTCTTTAATCTGATCACCCTATTCCAATTTATATATTTTATTGAAAATATAAAACAAAAATGTACTTTATTTCATGACATGATTTTTTCTCCTTAATTTCAACGATACACTAATAATTCCAAATATAATTATTATTTAATTTCCTTCTGTTTTTGTGAACTTTCGGTCATTCCATTCACTCTTTAATAATTTTTTCAAGATGTACTGGTAACACCGCCAATTCAACTTAGATGCGTCAAACTCAATTATTAGAGCTGTCAACAAGTTTTCTAAAATAAGAAAAAGATAAACACAGAATAAGTTTTATGATTTTCTAAACTAAAATTTGTAAATTTTAGTTATAGTTAGGTTTAGGTGGGTGTACAAGAGAATCGGCACCAATGCCACTTACATGAAAATAGTAAAAACATTTTAGTAAACTTATTCTAATGGTCACCGAACACTCAGTTAATAGTTTCACAGCCTTCCTAGAAACATCCTTTGTGTCATTGAGATATAACTTAATTTCTTATGTTTTCAGATCATTTTAGACAGTCTGCTCGCCCCAATATTTTTGGCGCTTACTGTACCAAATACAATATTTTTTGTGTAAGACTTTCAATCAACTGTAGACCTGTAAGTCTGAATTTCATGATAAAAAAGTATCAATCCATCTCCTGTGGCTTCAATCAATAAGACGGTATTGATAGCATCCTCATATGTGCTACTACTAACCTACTAACATTATACAGCAGTATTTTTATTATTATTTTAACGCATTTACGCATGCGAAGCGAAATCTAAAGATACACCACCGTAAGACGTAAGTGGAAGTTAAATTCGATACCACAAGCAGTGTTCACGGTTGCTTAGTGGCACTCTTTCCACAATTTATATCTTTACTTTACAGCTGTTTCCAAAATGATGTGTTGATAATTAACATAATTCTCTGATCTTCAGGTGCGGGACCGTATCCATCGCGCCATCAACGAAAGCACGAACTCTCGAGTGGTAATGTGGTCCATCTTTGAAGCGTCCGTCCTTCTCGTCATGACCCTCGGCCAGGTCTACTACCTCAAGAGATTCTTTGAAGTCCAACGCGTCGTGTAACAGTGCCGAAAGCCCTTGCAACTGTACTCACAAATTTCTGCAGATCAAGGAAATCTGTTAGTACAGTCGGTATCTGAAAGGATATATTTCTTCCTAAGTTGATTTCGAAATCAGAGTTTATCAAAAGTCGCCTGTTTAATACGTACTTAGAGCAAATTATACTTACTCAGAAATATATCCTAATTTTTCATAAGTATCTCGCTCCCATCTATTTACTTTTATTTATTTATGTTGGACATTTCATTCATCACAAAGTGAAACTCCACCTGTACAAACAATACATCATGTCCATTATTTTTTCGAATGCATACTAAAATTGTAAATGAATACAGACCGCACCAAACTTCTTGGACTATACAACTGAACAAAGCGTCGAATTTATTTATTATATTCTTTACCTATTGTACATTCACCAAACGAAAACAAAGACAGTAGTTTACAGAAAGAATGTTACTCTCGCAAATCGGCCACACAATAATATGTTCTGTGCGATGCACATATTGTTATGACATCACACATGCATCGGGTGGTCGTGACGGCTGCGCCTACGCCTTGTACTCAGCTCAGAAGTTTGGCGTGGAAATCGTGGAATAGATATTATTTAAAATACTTTTCACTTCATACTATACAACGTGTTATTGAATTAACTGAAAACCCCTTAAGGGGTCATTGTACTCATCAGTATGAACAACTTTTACTCGGGGACCAACACTGAATCCGCAAAAAAAACTGATGTTCCCTACATTTGTGTTCACATAAGTCGATAAGTTGTAAGGAACAGCTGTATATTTTTTTTCGAGATTTCAGGTTTGGTCCCATAGTAAAAGTTATTCATACTGATGAGTACAATGACCCCTTTAGAGGTTATCAGTCATTTCAATATCACGTATGTGTGATAATAACATAAGACTTATGTACATGTGCAACTTCTTGATCTATTTATAATGTATGTGATATTCATTTGGGAGCGAGACTGAGAGTAATTCTTCGCGATCTGAAGTGTGATTGGGTCAGTATGCAGTGTTGTTTGTAGTTACGCGTTCGATGACTAAATAAATTAATATTGTTTGTAATGTGATATTTTATTATTATTCGCCCTACAATTATTTTAATATAATATTGCTAACTTTCAGGGATCATCAAAATTAATTAAAACTATATCTCCTCGCGTAGTGTCCAAAAAAGTACACGTAATATTAAAATGATATTAACTCGAATCATTGCATCTGTTTTCCGATGACAGTAAACCGTCTTAAACTTGAAAAAGGTCGGTAGGCTTTTAAGTAAAATACTCGTCAATTTCAAGCAATTTATTGATATGTTACATTTAAGTACACCGGCACGAATAGTCAGTATGAAACACATTTGTCATTATCTTGTTTTAAATTGAAAACATAATGTAGATATTATTTACATAATAGTAATAAAAAAACATACTTCAATGGTAGGCGAGAATTGCTAACAATCAGATCTAAAAGTATTCTCTTGCTGCCAGCGTTTTTATCAATTTGATACCCGCTCAAATAGTTCCGAAATAATGTCAATATCTCAGCTGAATTCATAAAAAAGATTGACAAACTTTACTTATTTTCTATGTGCTTACATTCGCATGTGTTGAGATTCACACACACACTACAATCTGTTTTTGCTGACTTGTCTTATTTTGTAAACAATCTTGGGATGTCTTTTTAACCGACTTCAAAAAAAGGAGGAGGTTATTAATGCAATTCGTCAATAATAATTATTAAATGACATTATGTTAACATTTTTTTTAAACCTAATTACATGTGCAGAACTAGTAACTTTTTTTTTTTTTTTTTTTAATGGCTTTGCACGGTTTGTGCATTTCGCCAATGACGGTTTTGGTAGATTTTAGGAAGAACGACGATAATAAAAGGTAGGGAAACAAAAATTTTAAGGAAACAGAACGGATTTAACGTGGATAGGATCAGGATGGTTGTTCAAAGATGAGATGGGTTGTAAAAGGAGAAAGGATGTATGAAGATGAGCAATTTACATTAGGTGGATTAAATTCTAATTTTATTTACAGAAATAAAAGAGGCTATACATTTATAAATTTGAAGATTGTTTGTACAAAGTAATGAGAGAATAGAAGTAGGGAAAGGAGTACAGAGGGAAACAAGATTATTTAAGAAGGAACCACGGTCATACAGAGGACAAGCAAAGAAAATGTGATTTAAATCTCCTACATCAATACCACATGTGCAAACGGGGCTGTCAACAATATGTATTTTGGCAAGGTGGGCTGGAGAACAAACATGACCAAGCCTGATTCGTATTAATATAGAGGTCTCCACCTTGCCAAACTTTGCCCGAAAGAACCACGGCTTTACAGGAATGTCAGGCTGAATCTTTGAAAAGTAACGACCTTTTAATGTTTTGCTCGTATCCCAAGCTTCCTTCCAGGAGTCACGGAGAAAGGATTTTGGTAAAGCTATAAGGTCAGAACAGAAATTTGTGTAAGGAAACAAATCCCCACACTGCACTGCGTCACTGGCAAGACCATCAGCAATTTCATTGCCATGGATTCCAGCATGAGCAGGAATCCAGACAAATTTTAGGACCAAATCCTTAGACATGGCTCTAAATGCGAATTCTCTTATTTCAAAAATTACAGGTAATTGGGATTTTAATTTAAATGGAAATTTACCAATGGCTTGTAGAGCACTTAAAGAGTCAGAGAATATAACGGATTTTTTAATTTTTAATAAGTTAACATATTCAACTGCTTTGAGGAGGCCAAAACATTCACCCGTAAAAACAGATGTCTCCGGAGGAAGCTTAATTTTTTGGACAATATTATACTGAGAATGATAGACACCAATTCCAACACATTCAGACGGAGATGGCTTGGAAGCGTCTATAAAAATATGATGGAAACCTTCAAAATTCACAGCAAGAAAAGTTTTAAAATTATAGCTAACAGTAGGGTCCGATTTATCAAAACAGTTAAATTTTATATCAGGAGTAAACTGAAGAGAGTCATAAGTGCAGGTGAATAAAGGAAGTTTATTGGAACGGTGAGTAGGAGATGATAAAGAGAGGAATTTTTGGTAACTTACGACTAAACATGGCACAGATTTATGAGTCCAGTAATTAGAAGACTGAATATACGATACTAAAGATTCCAGTTTTGGAATGAGAGGGTGATCCGTAAACTGAATGATTCTAAAGAGAAAATTATCAGATAGGAACTGCCTTCTTAAATGCAAAGGGGGTTCGCCACACTCAACTTGAAGTGCGTTAATGGGACTGGACTTCATCGCACCTGATATAATACGAAGAGCTTTAGATTGGATACGATCTAATTTTTTTAAAGCCATAACACTACCAGGTTCTAAATTGTATAGTCCATAATCCAAAATGCTTCTAATAATAGCATTGTAAATAAGTTTCAAAGAGAATGGATGTGCACCCCACCAAACACCGGAAAGACATCTAAGAATATTTAAGTGGTGTTCACATTTACTAATAACATAATCGCAGTGTGGAACACCAGTAAGCTTTGAGTCTAAGATTACTCCTAGGTACTTAAAATTATCTTTTACTGGGATAGGGTTGTCATTATATAACACACTCACTTGAGGAACAATTCTTTTACGGGTGAATAAAACAGCTGCACTTTTGGAAGCGGATAAATCTAAGCCGTTTAAATGTAACCATGATGCTAAAGTACTTAAGGCAGAAGTAAGCACGGAACAGGCTTGTTCAACAGAATTACTTGAAAAATACAACAATAAGTCATCAGCATATTGGAGAACTTTAACTTGGTTGGTAAAAGACGAATCTAAATCAAAAGTGTAAATATTATACAACAATGGACTCAGCACTGAACCTTGTGGAAGACCTTTCCATACAAGACGAGTTAATTGATGATCAGCAACTGACATAATTACTGAGCGTTCGGATAGTATATTCATAATGAAATTGGACAGATTGATCGGAATTTGTAAGGCATGCATTTTGTTCTGTAGAACAGATAGCAAAACATTATCATATGCTGCATTGATATCTAAAAAAACAGCTATGGTGGATTCATTATTAGAAAAGGATAACCGGACATCAGTAGTAAAAATACTTAGGCAGTCCATGGTACTTTTACCCTTTCTAAAACCGTATTGTGAAGCTGCCAATAAACCTTTGCTTTCTACATACCACTCAAGGCGGTTTTTTATTAAATGTTCTGCTAACTTAATTAGAATGGAAGATAAAACTATGGGGCGGTAGGAAGAAACATCGGATGGTAGTTTATGAGGCTTAAGAAATGGCAATACCATTTGACGTTTCCATTCAACTGGGATGTTTCCTGTTTTCATTATAGAATTAATAAGATTCAAATAGTAACTGAGAGCATTATCACTTAATTTGGCAAAAAAGGAGTAAGGTATGCCGTCAATGCCTGGAGCAGAATCTACAGTATTAATGATAACACCCTTCAGTTCATTTAATGTAAACGGGCAGTCTAAGTCATTAAGGGTACTTAGGCTACTGGGATCATTGTGCCGGATTAAGTTAAAAGCCTGAGGAACCCATGGAGGAGCTAGTTTATCTAAGAAGTCATGTGCAAGTGAATCAGAGATAGGAGAAGAAAAAGGTCTATTGAAAACTGATCGAAATCTGCGAATATTACGCCAGACTATTGTGGGATGTGTATTAGGAGAAATTGAAGAACAGAATTTTTGCCAACCTTCATATTTTTTCTTTTTAAAAAGCTTACGAGTTTCTGTGATAATGATACAGAGGGAATCAAAATTAGAAAAAGACATGTTGAGGTTATATGTTTCTTCAGCATGTTTTCGTTTATTGACAGCCTCAGAACACTCAGAATCCCACCAAGGGGGCTTGGGAATTGTACTAATATTGTTCTTTTTAACAGGAAAAACCTCGTCTGCTGCATTAATCAAAATATGCGCTAAACGTTCTGCACACTGATTTTCATTACCATTGGAGATAACGGGAAGAGAAGATATGTTGCTGTCAACTTTATTTTTATATTTATCCCAGTCATAACTACTTCTGTTAGGGATTTTGTATTTTAAATTTGATCTTTTTATCTTAGAAGTTTGTTTTAAGAAAGGGAAAGAAATGAGAATAGAAAAATGATCACTACCAAAAGTAGAGGTTAAAGTCTGCCATATTACTGAAGAAGCTAAGTTAGGAGAGCAGATAGACAGGTCAACTGCACTTAGAATCTCATTGGGACCAGTACGCCTAGTAGGAGAACCCGAATTTAAAATGCATAGATTGTGCAGATCTACTAGATCTAATAACTCTTCACCATAATTATTAGAAATTGAACTACCCCAAGATTGGTGATGGCAGTTGAAATCCCCCAGTACTAGGAAAGGTTTAGGAAGAAAAGAAAAGAGATTATCAATCTCTTGAAGTATAGAAGAAGGGTAGGGAATGTAAATAGAAACAAGACAAATATTATTAAATACAATTGCTACCATTGATATTCCATCACTATGAGGAGGTAATGAAATTACTGAGAAGGGAATAGAATCCTTAATAAGTATAGCTGCACCAGCATACCCATCAGGTCTATCATCTCTAATAATTACATAGCTATGAATATTAAAAACTTGATTTGGTTTAAGCCATGTCTCTGCCAAGGCAAAGGCGAAAGGCTTGTATTTATTTATTAGATAAATTAAATCACTTTTTTTATTATTTAGACTGCGGCAGTTCCATTGAATGAGTTTGGCTTGTTGGTCCATTATGGACACACTGGGAGAGTTTATTGAGGACTGGGGCAACGTTGGACGGTGAAAAGTTGAACTGTGCAAAAAGACTTAAAAGGGCTGTAATAAAATCATTCAGTGAAAATTGAGTATCAGATTCATCTTTGCTTTGATTATTTAGAGCACAACCATTTGAAGGTTCTGGAATGGCATAATCATTAATGATTGCATTGTGGGCATCTTTGTTGTAACCATGGATAGGTTTATGAGGAGAACGAGGTTTAAGAAAGACAGTTTTTTTATAACCAGAAGGACCAGAAGGGGATGTTTTATTTTGAAAAGAAATAAAGGGCTTATCGGAAGAATCTCTTGATGGGGGAGATAGTAGTGTATCAGCAAATGATTTTGAAACCGGTGGATGTAATTTAGAAGATTCAGCATAAGATATAGAATTTTGGGCCATATAGGTTTTTATATTTTTCTGTCTTAGAAATTCAGGGCATGACTTATCAGTTGCAAAATGATACCCAGAACATAAGCAACAAGATGCATTTTCAGGCTCTAAATTACAGCTATCTGCTGTGTGGTTGTGTCCACATTTAAAACACCGGGGTTTGGATCTACACTGCATTTTTGTATGACCAAACCGGCAACAATTAAAACATTGAATTGTAGGAAAAATGTAAAGATCAACCGGAAGTGCATTGTAGCACATGAAAATACGCTTTGGTAAAATCTGCCCATCAAATGTTGCAACAATTGTTTGAGAAGGTTTCCAAACAGCAGATCCGTCAATAAATGTTTTAAAATTAAGACGTCTGACTTTAATTATTGGACCACACCCTATAGGAACTGAAATGTTATCCATAACTTCCTCCGGAGACCATTCTGAAGGAATCCCACGAATCAATCCCATTCTTGTTACATTAAATGTAGGTATAAAAGCTTTTAACTTCTGAGCCTCCAAGCTGTTGTGTTGAATAAAAGAATTCGCATCAGAGAAAGAAGAAAATGCAATAGAAATTTTATTACGGCCTATCTTTTTCACACTGCCATTAATAATGTTCTGAAAAGTGTTCTGCTTTAAGAATTTGCCAAAAGTAACTGGGTGCAGTGTAGTGCCATCATTAGGTGTCGATTGAATTTTTTGTATATGTATTATGAAAGGAGCAGCATCGCTTTTTTCATAAAGCTGTCGTCCCACAGGGGAGGGAATTGGAGATTGAGTGGATGACGCAATAGGATCTTGGGTGGTTGGTGCATTATCTAATTTAGTTACTTCAGGTGATGATTGTAACTGCGAAATGTTTTCAATAGTACAGCTACAGCCCGACGACTCCGAACCGTGGTGCTTCCTACGGCGTTTGTTGCAGTGCTTGCACATGTGTATTCGACTTCTCTTTAAGGACCGGGCCGAAGTGGATGTATCGGTATCCATTCCAGACTCATTCGACTGGATTGTCACATAATTACCTGCCGGGGGGACTAAGCCCCCCGGATCAGGCGGATCATTCATTGAACGACCAGAAATAAAACTAAAAACTTACCACTACAGCAAAAGAATGAACACTAAAGCTAAATTTAAAAAACTACAATACACAAATATACAATTATACTACTACCAAACTGATCTGTAACATAAATTAATAAATAAATTATTTGAAAACAAAAAAAAACGCGCCCGCCAAGTTAGAAGTTTCCCGCGCTCAACTAGTCATTATATTTTATTAATAGTTATTTGAATATAGAGACATGCCAAATGAGATTGTTTACTAAATAAAACAAGAGAGAAAAAACAGACTACGTAAAAGAGTAATGTTAGCAATTCAGATATTTTATAATGTAAAAATAAGCAGGATAAATGAGATTTTTCCCCGACCATGGCCATGTCAAATGTACAGTCGACTGCATGACAGTAGTAACACTTCAATTCGAAAACCGCCCTTAATGCTTACGAAATAAAGATGCTGCTAAGGTCAAAGTGTTACCATCGACATGCGGTCGACCGTACCATAGACCAATATTACTTATTCATCCATGAATGTACTAATTACTTAGTCCAAGTTGAACCTTGAAACCTAAACATGTTGACAGATTCAGCCGCTATAAAAGGCCACGATCACAAAAGTAGCGTAGCACGCACTAGGGACTAAAAATTGTATAATGGGCCATAAGTCAGGGTTTTTTTGAGGTTCTATTATGCGAAGTATTTCACTCTAGGTCGCCGCGTAGCAACGGGCCCCCCACATGGATGACTAAGGGCCTCCCCTTTACGAAGAGGCCTATCCTCGTAAGGCCCAACAACCTACTTTAAGTACGTATGTATGCTCGGTAGTCGTTCAGACCCAAGCAAGCTTTTTAATCATCAAATATCGGCCCAACGACCTAAAAAGGGACTTCATTATTTGGCTTAATTTACATTTGATGTCCCTGTTTTAGGTCACTAGGTCGATTTAGGTATATTTTTATAAATTTAAGTCTGGGCCGCAACTATTTGCACCTATTTTAAGTACATTGGGTCGTCAGTCGTCATTTATATCGACCTAAATTTAGGTTGGGCCTTTCGAGGCTATGTCTCAGTATATACAATGTACTCTGTGGCTATATGTACTAATCGTGGTAACATAGTCTAGCCACACCCATCGACCGTACAATCCAATAGACGCCTAATGTTAAATATAATACGTACAATAAATGCTGTGAACTAGCTGAGGTGGGGTACTGCAATCCGATTGGCCCTCCAAAGGCGGCTATTGGCAAATCACTAACGCGGAAGTTTTGGCGGTTAGCATAAGTGGTCGAAACTGATTTGAAGTTTTCAAGTAGCGAAAAGTGACGACCTACATACGTTGACAGACATCGGTCTCCTGTAATGAGGCGTCTATGAGGTGTATGATCGATGAGCCACACCATACAGTTTTCCAACGTGGGGCCGTAATGTCCCGAGCTGCCTTCAAAACTTAACAAGAATCTCATTGGACCACTGTATGGATTAAATTAAAATTAAGAATTCGAGGGTATTTAGATTGTTTTTGAAAGTTTATCTAAGGGTTGATATCAAGTCGTCCAGTGACAAGGGCGGGGACGACAGCCCCGGCCGGCAGTCTTTGCAGCGACGCCGTAGCCGCTGGTAGCTCTAGCAGCACGTTGGCACCGCAAGCGCTGAGGAGACGACTGCTGCACTGTTGGAAGAATATCGACTTTATTAGTGGAGTTTACAAGTTTATATTAGAAGGTTGCACAAGGAGATCTCCGTCGGTCGAGCTGCGCGGCGTGGGCGAGACGCACATACCTGACTGCCCAGCATGGTGGCAGTGGGCATGTCTCCGTCGGCGCACAGCGCTAAGGCGGCGCGCGCATACTCGGGGCGCGGGTCGAGCTGCGCGGCGTGGGCGAGGCGCACATACCTGACTGCCCAGCATGGTGGCAGTGGGCATGTCTCCGTCGGCGCACAGCGCTAAGGCGGCGCGCGCATACTCGGGGCGCGGGTCGAGCTGCGCGGCGTGGGCGAGGCGCACATACCTGACTGCCCAGCATGGTGGCAGTGGGCATGTCTCCGTCGGCGCACAGCGCTAAGGCGGCGCGCGCATACTCGGGGCGCGGGTCGAGCTGCGCGGCGTGGGCGAGGCGCACATACCTGACTGCCCAGCATGGTGGCAGTGGGCATGTCTCCGTCGGCGCACAGCGCTAAGGCGGCGCGCGCATACTCGGGGCGCGGGTCGAGCTGCGCGGCGTGGGCGAGGCGCACATAC
The DNA here is from genome assembly GCA_949699075.1 of Asteroscopus sphinx. Taxonomy (NCBI): domain Eukaryota; kingdom Metazoa; phylum Arthropoda; class Insecta; order Lepidoptera; family Noctuidae; genus Asteroscopus; species Asteroscopus sphinx. The sequence continues at coordinate 15,105,588 of OX453021.1, forward strand.
CTGACTGCCCAGCATGGTGGCAGTGGGCATGTCTCCGTCGGCGCACAGCGCTAAGGCGGCGCGCGCATACTCGGGGCGCGGGTCGAGCTGCGCGGCGTGGGCGAGGCGCACATACCTGACTGCCCAGCATGGTGGCAGTGGGCATGTCTCCGTCGGCGCACAGCGCTAAGGCGGCGCGCGCATACTCGGGGCGCGGGTCGAGCTGCGCGGCGTGGGCGAGGCGCACATACCTGACTGCCCAGCATGGTGGCAGTGGGCATGTCTCCGTCGGCGCACAGCGCTAAGGCGGCGCGCGCATACTCGGGGCGCGGGTCGAGCTGCGCGGCGTGGGCGAGGCGCACATACCTGACTGCCCAGCATGGTGGCAGTGGGCATGTCTCCGTCGGCGCACAGCGCTAAGGCGGCGCGCGCATACTCGGGGCGCGGGTCGAGCTGCGCGGCGTGGGCGAGGCGCACATACCTGACTGCCCAGCATGGTGGCAGTGGGCATGTCTCCGTCGGCGCACAGCGCTAAGGCGGCGCGCGCATACTCGGGGCGCGGGTCGAGCTGCGCGGCGTGGGCGAGGCGCACATACCTGACTGCCCAGCATGGTGGCAGTGGGCATGTCTCCGTCGGCGCACAGCGCTAAGGCGGCGCGCGCATACTCGGGGCGCGGGTCGAGCTGCGCGGCGTGGGCGAGGCGCACATACCTGACTGCCCAGCATGGTGGCAGTGGGCATGTCTCCGTCGGCGCACAGCGCTAAGGCGGCGCGCGCATACTCGGGGCGCGGGTCGAGCTGCGCGGCGTGGGCGAGGCGCACATACCTGACTGCCCAGCATGGTGGCAGTGGGCATGTCTCCGTCGGCGCACAGCGCTAAGGCGGCGCGCGCATACTCGGGGCGCGGGTCGAGCTGCGCGGCGTGGGCGAGGCGCACATACCTGACTGCCCAGCATGGTGGCAGTGGGCATGTCTCCGTCGGCGCACAGCGCTAAGGCGGCGCGCGCATACTCGGGGCGCGGGTCGAGCTGCGCGGCGTGGGCGAGGCGCACATACCTGACTGCCCAGCATGGTGGCAGTGGGCATGTCTCCGTCGGCGCACAGCGCTAAGGCGGCGCGCGCATACTCGGGGCGCGGGTCGAGCTGCGCGGCGTGGGCGAGGCGCACATACCTGACTGCCCAGCATGGTGGCAGTGGGCATGTCTCCGTCGGCGCACAGCGCTAAGGCGGCGCGCGCATACTCGGGGCGCGGGTCGAGCTGCGCGGCGTGGGCGAGGCGCACATACCTGACTGCCCAGCATGGTGGCAGTGGGCATGTCTCCGTCGGCGCACAGCGCTAAGGCGGCGCGCGCATACTCGGGGCGCGGGTCGAGCTGCGCGGCGTGGGCGAGGCGCACATACCTGACTGCCCAGCATGGTGGCAGTGGGCATGTCTCCGTCGGCGCACAGCGCTAAGGCGGCGCGCGCATACTCGGGGCGCGGGTCGAGCTGCGCGGCGTGGGCGAGGCGCACATACCTGACTGCCCAGCATGGTGGCAGTGGGCATGTCTCCGTCGGCGCACAGCGCTAAGGCGGCGCGCGCATACTCGGGGCGCGGGTCGAGCTGCGCGGCGTGGGCGAGGCGCACATACCTGACTGCCCAGCATGGTGGCAGTGGGCATGTCTCCGTCGGCGCACAGCGCTAAGGCGGCGCGCGCATACTCGGGGCGCGGGTCGAGCTGCGCGGCGTGGGCGAGGCGCACATACCTGACTGCCCAGCATGGTGGCAGTGGGCATGTCTCCGTCGGCGCACAGCGCTAAGGCGGCGCGCGCATACTCGGGGCGCGGGTCGAGCTGCGCGGCGTGGGCGAGGCGCACATACCTGACTGCCCAGCATGGTGGCAGTGGGCATGTCTCCGTCGGCGCACAGCGCTAAGGCGGCGCGCGCATACTCGGGGCGCGGGTCGAGCTGCGCGGCGTGGGCGAGGCGCACATACCTGACTGCCCAGCATGGTGGCAGTGGGCATGTCTCCGTCGGCGCACAGCGCTAAGGCGGCGCGCGCATACTCGGGGCGCGGGTCGAGCTGCGCGGCGTGGGCGAGGCGCACATACCTGACTGCCCAGCATGGTGGCAGTGGGCATGTCTCCGTCGGCGCACAGCGCTAAGGCGGCGCGCGCATACTCGGGGCGCGGGTCGAGCTGCGCGGCGTGGGCGAGGCGCACATACCTGACTGCCCAGCATGGTGGCAGTGGGCATGTCTCCGTCGGCGCACAGCGCTAAGGCGGCGCGCGCATACTCGGGGCGCGGGTCGAGCTGCGCGGCGTGGGCGAGGCGCACATACCTGACTGCCCAGCATGGTGGCAGTGGGCATGTCTCCGTCGGCGCACAGCGCTAAGGCGGCGCGCGCATACTCGGGGCGCGGGTCGAGCTGCGCGGCGTGGGCGAGGCGCACATACCTGACTGCCCAGCATGGTGGCAGTGGGCATGTCTCCGTCGGCGCACAGCGCTAAGGCGGCGCGCGCATACTCGGGGCGCGGGTCGAGCTGCGCGGCGTGGGCGAGGCGCACATACCTGACTGCCCAGCATGGTGGCAGTGGGCATGTCTCCGTCGGCGCACAGCGCTAAGGCGGCGCGCGCATACTCGGGGCGCGGGTCGAGCTGCGCGGCGTGGGCGAGGCGCACATACCTGACTGCCCAGCATGGTGGCAGTGGGCATGTCTCCGTCGGCGCACAGCGCTAAGGCGGCGCGCGCATACTCGGGGCGCGGGTCGAGCTGCGCGGCGTGGGCGAGGCGCACATACCTGACTGCCCAGCATGGTGGCAGTGGGCATGTCTCCGTCGGCGCACAGCGCTAAGGCGGCGCGCGCATACTCGGGGCGCGGGTCGAGCTGCGCGGCGTGGGCGAGGCGCACATACCTGACTGCCCAGCATGGTGGCAGTGGGCATGTCTCCGTCGGCGCACAGCGCTAAGGCGGCGCGCGCATACTCGGGGCGCGGGTCGAGCTGCGCGGCGTGGGCGAGGCGCACATACCTGACTGCCCAGCATGGTGGCAGTGGGCATGTCTCCGTCGGCGCACAGCGCTAAGGCGGCGCGCGCATACTCGGGGCGCGGGTCGAGCTGCGCGGCGTGGGCGAGGCGCACATACCTGACTGCCCAGCATGGTGGCAGTGGGCATGTCTCCGTCGGCGCACAGCGCTAAGGCGGCGCGCGCATACTCGGGGCGCGGGTCGAGCTGCGCGGCGTGGGCGAGGCGCACATACCTGACTGCCCAGCATGGTGGCAGTGGGCATGTCTCCGTCGGCGCACAGCGCTAAGGCGGCGCGCGCATACTCGGGGCGCGGGTCGAGCTGCGCGGCGTGGGCGAGGCGCACATACCTGACTGCCCAGCATGGTGGCAGTGGGCATGTCTCCGTCGGCGCACAGCGCTAAGGCGGCGCGCGCATACTCGGGGCGCGGGTCGAGCTGCGCGGCGTGGGCGAGGCGCACATACCTGACTGCCCAGCATGGTGGCAGTGGGCATGTCTCCGTCGGCGCACAGCGCTAAGGCGGCGCGCGCATACTCGGGGCGCGGGTCGAGCTGCGCGGCGTGGGCGAGGCGCACATACCTGACTGCCCAGCATGGTGGCAGTGGGCATGTCTCCGTCGGCGCACAGCGCTAAGGCGGCGCGCGCATACTCGGGGCGCGGGTCGAGCTGCGCGGCGTGGGCGAGGCGCACATACCTGACTGCCCAGCATGGTGGCAGTGGGCATGTCTCCGTCGGCGCACAGCGCTAAGGCGGCGCGCGCATACTCGGGGCGCGGGTCGAGCTGCGCGGCGTGGGCGAGGCGCACATACCTGACTGCCCAGCATGGTGGCAGTGGGCATGTCTCCGTCGGCGCACAGCGCTAAGGCGGCGCGCGCATACTCGGGGCGCGGGTCGAGCTGCGCGGCGTGGGCGAGGCGCACATACCTGACTGCCCAGCATGGTGGCAGTGGGCATGTCTCCGTCGGCGCACAGCGCTAAGGCGGCGCGCGCATACTCGGGGCGCGGGTCGAGCTGCGCGGCGTGGGCGAGGCGCACATACCTGACTGCCCAGCATGGTGGCAGTGGGCATGTCTCCGTCGGCGCACAGCGCTAAGGCGGCGCGCGCATACTCGGGGCGCGGGTCGAGCTGCGCGGCGTGGGCGAGGCGCACATACCTGACTGCCCAGCATGGTGGCAGTGGGCATGTCTCCGTCGGCGCACAGCGCTAAGGCGGCGCGCGCATACTCGGGGCGCGGGTCGAGCTGCGCGGCGTGGGCGAGGCGCACATACCTGACTGCCCAGCATGGTGGCAGTGGGCATGTCTCCGTCGGCGCACAGCGCTAAGGCGGCGCGCGCATACTCGGGGCGCGGGTCGAGCTGCGCGGCGTGGGCGAGGCGCACATACCTGACTGCCCAGCATGGTGGCAGTGGGCATGTCTCCGTCGGCGCACAGCGCTAAGGCGGCGCGCGCATACTCGGGGCGCGGGTCGAGCTGCGCGGCGTGGGCGAGGCGCACATACCTGACTGCCCAGCATGGTGGCAGTGGGCATGTCTCCGTCGGCGCACAGCGCTAAGGCGGCGCGCGCATACTCGGGGCGCGGGTCGAGCTGCGCGGCGTGGGCGAGGCGCACATACCTGACTGCCCAGCATGGTGGCAGTGGGCATGTCTCCGTCGGCGCACAGCGCTAAGGCGGCGCGCGCATACTCGGGGCGCGGGTCGAGCTGCGCGGCGTGGGCGAGGCGCACATACCTGACTGCCCAGCATGGTGGCAGTGGGCATGTCTCCGTCGGCGCACAGCGCTAAGGCGGCGCGCGCATACTCGGGGCGCGGGTCGAGCTGCGCGGCGTGGGCGAGGCGCACATACCTGACTGCCCAGCATGGTGGCAGTGGGCATGTCTCCGTCGGCGCACAGCGCTAAGGCGGCGCGCGCATACTCGGGGCGCGGGTCGAGCTGCGCGGCGTGGGCGAGGCGCACATACCTGACTGCCCAGCATGGTGGCAGTGGGCATGTCTCCGTCGGCGCACAGCGCTAAGGCGGCGCGCGCATACTCGGGGCGCGGGTCGAGCTGCGCGGCGTGGGCGAGGCGCACATACCTGACTGCCCAGCATGGTGGCAGTGGGCATGTCTCCGTCGGCGCACAGCGCTAAGGCGGCGCGCGCATACTCGGGGCGCGGGTCGAGCTGCGCGGCGTGGGCGAGGCGCACATACCTGACTGCCCAGCATGGTGGCAGTGGGCATGTCTCCGTCGGCGCACAGCGCTAAGGCGGCGCGCGCATACTCGGGGCGCGGGTCGAGCTGCGCGGCGTGGGCGAGGCGCACATACCTGACTGCCCAGCATGGTGGCAGTGGGCATGTCTCCGTCGGCGCACAGCGCTAAGGCGGCGCGCGCATACTCGGGGCGCGGGTCGAGCTGCGCGGCGTGGGCGAGGCGCACATACCTGACTGCCCAGCATGGTGGCAGTGGGCATGTCTCCGTCGGCGCACAGCGCTAAGGCGGCGCGCGCATACTCGGGGCGCGGGTCGAGCTGCGCGGCGTGGGCGAGGCGCACATACCTGACTGCCCAGCATGGTGGCAGTGGGCATGTCTCCGTCGGCGCACAGCGCTAAGGCGGCGCGCGCATACTCGGGGCGCGGGTCGAGCTGCGCGGCGTGGGCGAGGCGCACATACCTGACTGCCCAGCATGGTGGCAGTGGGCATGTCTCCGTCGGCGCACAGCGCTAAGGCGGCGCGCGCATACTCGGGGCGCGGGTCGAGCTGCGCGGCGTGGGCGAGGCGCACATACCTGACTGCCCAGCATGGTGGCAGTGGGCATGTCTCCGTCGGCGCACAGCGCTAAGGCGGCGCGCGCATACTCGGGGCGCGGGTCGAGCTGCGCGGCGTGGGCGAGGCGCACGCGCAGGCGCGCCCAGGCGCCGCGCACGCCGCAGCTCACGCGCAGCGCGCGGACCACGAACAGCAGCGCGCACACGTACGCCGACACTGGGTTACCTGTGGATATGAGAAATACCATCTTTTTTTACAGATTCTGCTTCCCTGATGGATATTGATTTATGTATTCGAATGGATGGTGACGGGTGAGTCTATGGATAAACCTCTCCCAAAAATGGAGCTGACAATTTAAAATGCGGGTTAATGCCAAAGTAGTTTTACAAAACTCTTTTGTTTTGTTTTGTTAATAATTTAATTAACATTCAGTAAATCTGAATTGTTGAACTCATTATTTTAATGCATGCTGTGTTCACTATTTTAGGGCATGCAATTTATTTCTTATGTATAAGATGTTTCAATGTACAAGTGATTATTGACTTGTCCGATTTGTGAACCATTAAAAAAAAAAAAAAAAAAAAAACGTACTTCAGTTTTCCGGATTCATGTGCGGATAAGAATATGATAATGCCGTGCAGTAACAGTGAATGAAAACATTGTGAGGAAACCTGAGTGCTCCGTTCTTGACGGCGTGTGTACTTCGCCAACCGGCATTAGGCTTTGAGTGAGTGGTGGGCAAAGGCCTGAATCCTTCTCATACTGAGAAGAGGCCCGTGCCCAGTAGTGGGACAGTAATAAACTGGTAATGAATAATGCTAAACTAACTAATTAATTGACATCAATTTACCCGGTAAAGCGAAGATGTATTTCTTCTTTCCTTCGAAATCGCAGGTAGCAAAGGTACTCGGCTTGCCTGGCTTCATACGCACGCGACCGTAGTGTAGAGTCGCGTTGAAGTCCTGAAAACAACATAAGAAATAAGAATATACCTTCGAGGTACAAATCCTGCAGGCTATTTGAAAAACCAAACCGGCGTGGTAAATTGCCTAATAATACCTATTTGGTAGTAAATTAGGTACAGTCAGAAATCTTTTCGGTGAACCATCACTAAGGCTAAAATCAGTGTAATCAATGTTCGATGGCAGCGGTAGGTAGTCGAATGCATGACAGTGGTAACACTTCAATTCGAAAACCGCCCTTACTGCTTATGAAATAAAGATGCTGATAATGTCAAACTGTTACCACCGACGTACGGTTGACCATACTATCAGCAAACTTTCCGGTGCACCACCACTAAGGCTAAAATTGCTTGCGCTCAGTGTTCAACGGCAGCCGTAGGTACGTGTAACGTAGCAGGATCCGTTCAACGGATTTTGTCGACAAAATGTACCACCGCGAAGTATCGTGACCGTACATAATGTGTTTTTAATATTTTAGTCATGTCATCCTCCTGCCCTTATCCTAATTTATCTGGGGTCGGCGCAGCATGACTTTTTCTTCCATATATTTTAGTCATGTGTCGTTCAAAAATTCGGAAAGTTGGTTACCTTGAGCAGCACAGGTTTGAGCAGATCCCTCTCTCCCATAGAGACTCCGCCGGTACACACCAGCACATCGGCCAGTTTGAGCGCGGCGGAGATGCCCGCCACGATCTCCGGAGGTGTGTCGCGGGCGATACCACAGTCTATACTGTCGTATCCATGTTCCCTGAAGAGGTGAACAGTAGGTTGTTACAGTACAAGAAAAAAGATTATATCCATGGAGTTTCTTGCCAGTTCTTCTCCATAGGACCCACAATTTGTAACCGTGCAACTAGAGCCTGACGTTTCAAAAGGGCCTATAATTAGGTTTATTTGAAATAAAAAACATTTGAATTTGTTTTTATACACTTAATATGGCCCACCAATGTACCTGCGCAGGTGACAATTGAAATACGCGGGAAATTGGTTAACCAATCAGAAAACACTATCACTGTGCGCCAAAAGTCTCAGCCGCTGCCGCTAATGCACGGAAGCGTGTGAGCGAAATAGATCTTTCAATTTGCGTCTCGGCAATCAATTTTAACACCTTATGGGCTTTGAATAAGTTTAGAGAATATCTGGTGAAAGATCTTATTATACCATGGTGTTAACCGTACTGTGTGGCGGTACGATGAGATACACTGAGAACAACTGAGTAATAATAGTTTAAAGGCAGTTAAACGGTTCCATGAAAGATATACTGCATTGGATGTAAAGAGATAAATAACTAATCCTCACCTGAGTAATACTCTGAGCATGGTTCTGTTGGAGTCTCGAATGTGCGCTGGTTTAAGTTTTACCTCCGACGGCTCTTGAAGCTCGTTGCCGGTCGACAATAGAGCAACCTGTTTAAGAGTGTCAGTTTTTTTTTTTCAGAATCATCAGATATTTGCCATGGTCCCAAAGTTTCGCTAAATAATTCTAAAGCTTATATTCAGAGACAAATCTAAGCGTGACCGTGAACTCATACTTCCAACTGTCAAAATGCAGTGCTATTTGACAGTTGGAACTTCCAACTTGGAAGCATAAGTCCACGCTTAGATTCGTCTCTGAATGTAAGCCTAATAGTTTTGAACTTATTTAGGACATATTGACATATTAGCCTTTCAAATAATAACCCTCACAAAAAAAAACTAGGCAACCAAATAGTTGGAGCGTGGAATAAGCTCCCAAAAGATGTAGTCTCAGCCCAAAATGTGATCCAATTTAAAAACAGACGTGACAAGCATCTTCTCGAAGTTAACAATAAATAAAAGTGGGGATAAGCAGGATACAGGCACTTATCAGTTGTTTCAACTGCTGCCTATTTATTTATAATAATAATAATAATATGTTGATTCAGCAGTCACTGTGCCGATTGTCGTTACGGTCAATGGTTTAATAGCCAAGAGCCTCGATCTATATCTGAGGAGGCTCGCGTTGGGCAGCTGGGTCAAGGGCTTGATACAGAAAGCGGTACTCTTGGATACGGCGCGTATCGTCAGGAGGTTCCTCTCTCTGTTATCCAATATTTAAAAATGTAAACAATATGTGTACAAATAATAATATTGCCCTCAAGTTCAAGTTTTTGCTAGTGGAACAACAGATGATTTATAAATGATTTAAATCGAATAAAATACCTTAGGAGGCGCTCGTACGGTAACATTTTGATAACCTGCGCCGGCTAATATTCCGATTTTAGCCGAGTCTAGTATCTGACCTGTAAATAAGAAATATAACAATGCCGATATCATTTCAACATTTTTTTTTATAAACTTTTTTGTTATCCGTCTTCATAGAAGTTTTTAACTTAGTTTAGTTTAGTTTTTAGTTTAGTTTTTTTTAGTTTTTTACTTAGTTCAATATCTGTCTTCATCTTCTCTAGTGTCAATACGGGAAAAAATTACTAGTCAGCGAGGATGGCAGCTCTGTTGACGCCACGAACGTATTTTTAAGAGCGATTTAAAGATATTCGTTTAAACAAACGAACCTTTATCGACGAGCACTGTTCCCATAGGTATGTCGAAGCCCACATTCCTCACATCCTGCTCTGGCTCTGGTGCCTTCAGGATCTCCACTTCCAGCTCAGTCTGCCCGTCTTCTGTTGCTGATATCAGTCTTGTATCTTCCACCTAATAAAAGATGTTATTGTTTTACTAAAGTATATTGTTTGTAACTACCTAGTTAATCATGAGGAAAACCAATAAGACATCTCATAAGAGGAGCGTCCCCTGAAAATTCAAAGCTCGGATGCGAGTACAAACTGTTTTGGTGAGAACGTTCCAACGATCACTTTCTTGCAACTACGGCAATAGGAATGTTTGAACCTTATGACAATTTGGATCCACTGATTACAGGCGCAGATTCAAGGAAATGGGGCAGAGGCCGCAGGGGCAATTGGTGCACCACCTCTCCCCAACATTCCGCAGGAGACGGACCGGACGCCGCAGCAGGGCGTACAATGACCTCCAGCCACCCTAGGAGTGGGCCTGCGGGCGACCAGTCAAGGCCCGCGACGGTGGCACTTAGTGTTTAGACGTTAGGCCGAGCGGGAAGAAGGGACTCGCTTGCTAGTTGCGAGCCAGAACCTGTCGTGGGTGGTTGGAGAATGCAGAGCCTATGCCACAACCCCGGCCAAAGGTTGTTAGAGGTACACCGTGGTGGTTTTATTCGGTGGAGTCCGATAGTGGCTCCCCACGTGAAAAGGGGGCAATTGTCGCAATAATTACCACCCTCAATCACTACCAAAGTACGTAAAGCAAAGTAATCTCTGTTTTTACCCGACTGCGCCAGAAGGAGGGTTATGTTTTTTCTTACTTGTCTTATTTAGTAAATAATCTTGGCATGTCTTTTTAATGCAATTCGTCAATAATAATTATTAAAAGGCATTACCTATGATGTTAACAATTTCACACACTAAATAACATTTTTTAACCTAATCACATGTGCAAAACTAGGAATTATATTTTATCAGTAGTTATTTGATTAAAGAGACGTGCCAAGATTGTTTACTATAATTATTTAGTAAACAATCTTGGCACGTCCCTTTAATCAACATGAGAGAAAAAACAGACCGTAAGTACCCAAATTCAAAATTTTGAAGTTGTTTTAACACAATATCGCTATTTATAATAGCGTAAATTCGCCCCGCTTGCGTTATTTCGAATAATAACAATACGTATCAGTTAGCTGTTTAAAAGAATCGCTACAAACATTGCCTCATCAACGATATCCTGTATCCGAGCCAGCAGACAGGCAGTTTTAATCTGTTAGGTATCATTTCTCATTTCATGTGAGGAAAAAATAGGATCATACGAAATGAACAAACGTAAAATCTGAACGTATGCAAAGTCTTTAACCTCATTAAATATAGATAGAGGAGGCAGAGGTCATGCCATATCAGATATAGATATAAACTCGTCTCCAAGCTTAACAAAAAAACGAATAACTGGAAATATTCATGTTTTTATGACTGGCGAACTTTTTACTATGAAGCTACATAGTTTATTGGAATCTGAATTGCTAAATAAAACTTATGTACCTATCCATTTATTTTAAAATAAACCATCGACCACACAGCACACAGCCCAATAGACGCCTAATGTTGAATATAATGCGTACAATAAATTCTGCCACTAGCTGAGGCCCCCGCCTCTACTGCAATCCGATTGGACATACTAAGGCGGCTATTGGCTAATATCACTAACGCGGCAGTTTTGACTGCTCATATAAGTGGTCGAAACTGAATTGAAGATTTCAAGTGGCGAATAGTGGCGACCTACATTTTATGCATCAACCAACTCGGGAACTTCGCGAGTTGATGTCATTAGTATAGTACAGTATAACGGGCTAGTTTCCGCAACTCCACGTCTAAACGCGTTTTCTGCATACGGGAAAATGGATGCCGTTTAAGAGTTACCTGACACACGAAAACCCATTTCGCTGGTCTTCCTGGGTCTTAAGGGCCTACTCGAGACCCACTGATATACTTATTTATCCTCAGTTTCCTAAAGCTTAAAGTGAAGCATTCTGCGTTTCAGCCTGGTCACTTCACTTGGACACCTTGCCTGAGACGTGTTCCAATAATATCTAACTCTGAGTAGAAAAGTATGATTTATTGTATAGAATATTAAACATGTTTTTAATTAAGCTTCTTGTACTGCATATCGGATTATATACTTTGTTCCGATGTCCCCCATCAGGGGTAGAGGGCAGATACAGTGGCTCTCCATTGCGCTCTGTCATTGGCAGTAAACTTGACTTCACTCCAGGTCAGCCCAATTTCCTGGGCCTCCGATACGACTGTACGCCGCCAAGTTTGTTTTGGTCGTCCACGCTTGCGGCTTCCCTGTGGATTCCAATCCAGAGCTTGTCGAGGTATATGGTCATGGTCTCTGCGCACAGTATGTCCGATCCAGTTCCACTTACGGCAACGTATCTGCAGTTCTATAGGATCTTCACGGCACAGTTTCCACAGTACATGTTTGTAATTGTATCCGGCCAGAAAATCCTCAAGATTTGCCGCATGGAACGGTTTATAAAGACCTGGAGCAATCGAGTTAGATCTTTCGTACTCTTCCAGGTCACACATTCGTACAGGAGAACTGATTTTACATTTGAAATTAATATTTTAAGTTTCACTCTGTTAGAGAGAAGTTTGGACTGCCATACAGGACGGAGACAAGCGAAGGCGCCTTTTGCCTTAGCATATTGGATTATTATTGAAAAACAATTAATGCACTCATACTATATTACATTCATCTATTTTCATAAAAGCTGCATATGCTGCTCTAAAAACAGTGATAGCCTAGCGGCTGAATGCTTACCATCCATGCAGGAGGGTCTGACATCGAACCCGGCCCGCACCTCTAACTTTTCGAGTTCATATACGGATCAAAAATTGATTAACACTTGCTTTAACGGTCTATTAAAATTAAAGGAGAGTTAACATGATTATGAAAATGTGACATATTAGTAATCAAGATTTGCATGCATTGTAATAAAATATTTGCCTGCCCTTTTATAAGGTGGAACATGATTCTATCGACACTAATATTATAAGACCTTGTAAAACAACTGTTCCTGCGAATAAAAGTTCTATTCTATTCCATTCTTAAGAAAAACATCATGAGAAACCTGCACACCAGATTTTTTCTATACAAATCAATAGAACAGTTACGTAATTGGACATCCTGTTATTCATCTCTACGAGATTTAGTGCTCGATCGTCATTTGGTTAGGGATAACAACCAAAGTATGTAGAGCAGAGCGAGCAGTAGTAGGCAGGCAAAGCTGTACTATCGCATTATAATTATTATAGTCTAGGAACTTATTCGAAAATTGCATACAGCCAGACAAAAGGAAACCACAAACAAACCAATTTTTAGACTCATTAGTATTTGCAGTGCCTTTGCAGGGTTCATGTACCAACAGTATTTAATTGTGCTATGAAAATGTAATGCATGCTTCAATATACTTTGTACATGAAAGCAAATAAATAAAGTATCCATTTTGGAATAAGTTTAGGGGGTGTAATAAACCTTATTCTGACGACCTAATACCTGTATGACGCAGTCAGCTCCCGCGGGTAGCGCACAGCCGGTGTTGACTCGTGCGCACTGCCCTGCGCAGAGGGGCGCGGTGGGCGCGTCGCCCGCCGTCACCGCCGTGCGCACGCGACGCACCCCCGCACCATCTATACTCAGGCATGCGTACCCTGGCAACAACGAGACATTGGTTACTTGGAATGTACCCTTTAGATTAGGATAGGTTTGTGTAAGAAAAAAGATGTGAACTTAAGGTGAATGCTACCGGGTAGTCCGCGAAATTCAAAAATTTCTTGCGTTTTTTGTATATTGTAGCTCTATTTCGCGTTGTATATCGGTCGAAATATGTTTCGCGACAGGAAGAATATGTTGTTACATATCTACTGAATAATACGCATAAAAAATATTAACCTAGCTCTACAACATGTTGATCTGTATTCGTGCCATATTAAGATTGAGGTGACTATACCACTGATACTGAACACGAATCAGTAAAAAAATCAAAACCAAAAATTGTTTTTTTTTTTAAATACCTATTTTTAAACAAACAAATCGCCCCCGTGTGTCGCGTGCGACACAAAAACGATGCGTGCGACACAAAAACGATGCGTGCGACACCACCAAAACAATTTGCAGGTATTTCCACCCATTGACAATGCCGCCGATGACTTATTTTCAGTCGTTCGGGATTTATTCTCGAACCCTCGCTATGTTTCCGAGTGAAAATTTAGGCATTAAATAATCGTAGAATTTTTTAAGTATTTTTGGGTGACTAAGCACATTATTTTTCATCAGATCTAGAAATATGGCACGATTACAGATCGTGCCATATCTTGTATAAGCTGTACAAGCTCATCATGTTTTGAACAATATACAACGCGAAATAGAACTACAGTTTGCAAAAAACGCAAGAATTTTTTTATTTCGCAGGCTTCCCTGTAGCATTTACCTTATTAAAACTTAATTTGATGATAAAGAAAACAGGAGAAATTTCCGAATTTGTGTAAGACAGGACTACAAAATATACCCTACTGGACACATGGGAAGAAAGTCTCTTCCGAAGCCTGCTTATGAATTCACCTGAATCACCTGATCATAATTATTCTGTAGTTGCATTTAAGAATTTAATTTAAAAAGATACTACTATTAGCTTGACAACGAATTACCTGCATATTGACTTTGGTGTCACATCTTCAACATACATCAACAGATGTGATAACATAAAAAAATACAATCATTTAAATGAAGAAAATGTATATCAATTACAGCTTCAAGGTCGAATAATTTCATGAAAACACATGATATTTTGCATATCATAGTTGTGTAGTGAGAACATTTTATTGTACATTAGTGGAACAAATTGCTGCAACAATGATACAATTACGAATATTGCTCTGTTATTTCACATTTCATAATAAATGTTATCAAAAGAACTGTAGGATCACACACAGGACACACATCTAATATGGGTCAGAAGTCGCAAATTTGATCTGTCAATTTTAGGATGAGGTCAAGACTGAATATTTTAGCACATCTATAAAATCAGAATCAATAGCAACTCTTATTTAGATAACTTGGAATCTAATCTTGAAATCAAATATTTTTACTACAATAGCTGCGTGAAGTCTGCATTTGCAGTTAATGAAGTATTATTACAATACATTATTATTTTTTACTACATTTTTCTACAGTTCAAATTGCTTTTAATGACCTTTTTCTATACAAATGAAGCAACAAAAGCTTAAGCGTAGCCAAGTGTACACTTCCATAGTGTTTATCTTAGTAACTAATCAATTAATTAGACAGTTTTCATAATAATACAATTAATATTATTAATTTAACTTTTTTGTTTGTTTTGGTTGTGAAAACAAACAAAAAAGTCTAAACTATCACAACTCACAACCAAAAAAAAACAATGCCTGTAATTGGACCATGACATGTTTGTATTTAGTTAAAATACTACAACTCTTTATCTTTTTATAATTATCTTATCTTCTATAATTCTGTGTACTTGGCAGATATATCTAAATGTACAAATTTATTTCTCATTCAGAATAGATGATCATAAAGAGGAAGTTGATAAGGGGATTTATAGATTTACTTAGTATCTGTTTGTAGAAAGATAGTAAGATAACACTAGGGGGCTTAATTATGATAATACTGTGATAGTCAGATAAAATTGCTTACCATCTTTTACTGAAGCAGGAAATGGAGGCATTGGCTCCTTAGCATGCAGTGTCTGTGCCACAATTCTGCCCAGACCTTCCTCAATAGTCACTATCTCCAATCTCTCCTTCCAATCTGACATGACATCATCAACCACCTTCCAAGCTTCTGCCATCTCTATCATGGGGAATGGAGACTCCCTAGGCCTTAAGGCCACTTTAGACACGTCTACATTGCTGCTGTGAGTGCAAGTGTGGTTGAACTGCATGGAATTGTGGATGTAGCTGACTTCTGCCACCTCATTGTGTATCAAAGATATGGCATGTGGTAGGATTGGCTTTACAACTTCGAAACATTCTGTGACAGCCTTTTTGCTGCCGGGGAAGTTTATGATAAGTGTTTTGTCTCTGATGCCAGCAACTGCACGTGACACTTGGGCCATTGGAGTCTTTTTCAAACTTGCTAGAGTGATTGCTATAGTGATTCCAGGCACTTCTCTCTGTATGATAGCTTTGGTTGCTTCAGGAGTAACATCTCTAGGAGTCAATCCTGTACCTCCAGTGGTTAACACTAGATCTAGGTTGGTATCACAGAAATATTTCAGCTCCCTTTCAATTATTTCTCTTTCATCAGGGATGATGATTGTGTGGAGGTTTGCTTCAGGAAATAATTCTTTGACAAAGTCAGCTAATGCTGGCCCTGAAGTGTCTTTGGAATTGTCTTTGAAACATGTATCACTGATTGTGATCACTGCTACAGCTTTCACCATCCTAAAGATCTGGGATCATGATAAAACACAAATGTTAATACATACATTATGTAAGTTATTTACCAACAAATAAACAAACAAAATTGTACTATTTTATTATCACAAACGGACTAAAAACACTGAAAATAATGTAATAATGTTTACCTTCAATTGCACCAACAGTTGAATTATTTGTGTAGTTTAAACTGATATGCTGGTGAATGAACTAGTAGAAGACCTTTATTACATCACACCGTTAAGTGATGCGGTAATAATAAAACAAAAATTAAATTGATTCAGATCCAACGCCGGCTGTATGCAATCACAAACTAATTATAGATTTTTATCTGTATACAAATGTCATCGTGTCACTGTCAGTTGTTTGTCATTGATAGATCAGCAAGTCAGGCAACTGAATGGCACAAACAAATGCGTTCAGTATTTAGTCGATTATATTTTTTAATAATTAGCATACTATAATACCATAAATTAAATCGATTAAAATAAGATTGCTCCATAGCTCAATAAGCAACTTTCAAAGAGTAATCAATGTTCATACCATAGGTTCAATCCACGTTCAAACAGATTCAAACTTGATATTCAATTAAAGAAAAAAATCAAGATAATTAAATATTCTAGAAGGAAAACAAAAATAACAACAATTAATTTATCAATATTTAATACAAAACTAACATAAAACATGATTATTAAACACCGACATGTAAACTAAGGCACTTAATTCTATAATAACAATTAATAAGGAACACAATTAAATTATTTATAACATTATTTTCCATGTTAGGTATTTCTGCAGGTACTTCCACATAATACTGTTCACTATCATGATAAATATATTTTATACCTATCTTTAACTTTATTCATAATTTGTTTATCTAGTTTGATGGAGGTACAGGTTTGTATAAGTTTCCGGAAAGGTGCGTACCGTTGCAAGGCAGTAGAGTTACCGATTATGAGGAGCTTGTGTTTAGCGCGAGTCACGCTCACGGCTAGCCGGCGCTGATCATTTAGTACTTCGCCTTCCTGAAAAACGATAGTTATCATCGTCACCAGCCCCTTAATAAACAGTGATGAACATAGGTCATGGCTACGAGCCCTCCCTTACTGTAAACAAACAATAATAATAATACATATTTTCGGGACATTTTACACATCACCATCTAGTCCCAAACTAAGCAGAGCTTGTACTATGGGTACTAGACTATGAACATAATAATTAGATACTTTTATCTCTTTTTTTTTGTAAATACATACTTATCTTAACTATTATAAAATTGTAAACGTCTGTTTGTTTGTTTGTTCCAGCATCACGCTAAAACTACTGGACCGATTTTGATGTTTTTTTTTTTTTGAAAGCTGATGATCTGACTTAAAAACTGGTGTGGGTTTTGAGAAAGAAAGAAAGAAAGAAAAATAGAAAAAAATTTATTCGTGGGTTGCGTACTCACCCGACAGATCGAAGCTTCTATGCATTTGCAAGAGCGGATAGTAATGTACGATGGAGTGGAGTGGAGTGGAGTGGACAGGGGATGGGACTGGGGATGGGACTGGGGACGGGACAGGGGACGGGACTGGGGACGGGACAGTGGACGGGACAGGGGACGGAACATGGGACGGGAAATGGGACGGGACATGGGACGGGACATGGGACGGGACATGAGATGGGACATGGGACAGGACAGTGGGACGGCACATGGGACTGGACATAGGATGGGACATGGGACAGGACATTGGACATGGGACGGGACGATAGTGAATTAGTGATATAGTGAGATAGTGGGACAGTGGGACAGTGGGCCGTGGGACAGTGGGATAGTGGGACAGTGGGACAGTAGGACTGTGGCAGTGGGACGGTGGGACAGTGGGGCAGTGGGGCAGTAGGGCAGTGGGGCAGCGGGGCAGTGGGCCAGTGGGGCAGTGGGATAGTGGGGCAGTGTGTTAGCGGGGTAGCGGGGCAGTGGGATTGTGGGTCAGCGGGGCAGCGAGGCAGCGGGACAGTGGGGCAGCGGAGCAGAGGGGCGGGGCAGCGGGGCAGCCCGTCAGTGGGGCAGCGGGGCAGCGTGACAGCGGGGAAGCGGGGCAATGGGGTACATGGGAAGCGGGGCAGAGGGGCAGTGGGAATGTGGGGCAGCGGGTCAGTGGGGTAGCAGGGCAGCGGGGCAGTGGGGCAGCGGGGCAGTGGGGCAGCCAGGCAGCGGGGCAGTGGGGTAGCGGGGCAGCTGGCCGGTGGGGCAACGGGGCAGCTGGGCAGCGGGGCAGTGGGGCTGCGTGGCAGTGGGTTACCGGGGCAGCGGGGCAGTGGGGCAGTGGGATAGTGGGGCAGCGGAGCATTGGGGCAGCGGGGCAGCGGGACAGTGGGGCAGCGGGGCAGTGGGGAAGCGGGGCAGTGGGGCAGTAGGGCAGCGGGGCAGGCTGTGGGGCAGAGGGGCAGTGGGGTAGCGGGGCAGTGGGATAGTGGGGCAGCGGGGCAGTGGCGCAGCGGGGCAGTGGGGTAGAGTGGCAGCGGGGCAGTGTGGGGCAGCGGGGCAGTCTGTGGGGCAGCGGGGCAGTGGGGCAGTGGTGTAGCGGGGCAGCGGGGCATCTGGGCAGCGTGGCAGCGGGGCAGCGGGGTAGCGGGGCAGTGGGGCAGTGGGGTAGCGGGGCAGCGTGGCAGTGGGGGATAGTGGGGCAGTAGGGTAGTGGGGCAACGGGGCAGTGGGGTAGCGGGGCAGTGGGGCAGCGGGGGAGCTGGGCAGAGGGGCAGCGGGGTAGTGGGGCAGCGGGGCAGTGGGGCTGCGGGACAGCTGGGCAGCGGGGCAGTGGGGCTGCGGGGCAGTGGGGCAGCGGGGCAGAGGGCAGTGGGGCAGCGGGGCAGTGGGTCAGTGGGATAGAGGGGCAGCGGGGCAGTGGGGCAGCGGGGCAGCTGGACAGCGGGGCAGTTGGGCAGCGGGGCAGTGGGTTACTGGGGCAGCGGGGCAGAGAAGCAGTGGGTTAGCGGGGCAGCGGGGCAGTGGGGCAGTGGGGTTGTGGGGCAGCGGGGCAGCGAGGCAGCGGGATAGTGGGGCAGCGGGGCAGAGGGGTAGTGGGGCATTGGGGCAGTGGGGCAGCGGTGCAGCGGGGCAGTGGAGCAGTGGGGCAGTGGGGCAGTAGGGCAGCGGGACAGCGGGACAGCGGGACAGTGGGACAGTGGACTGGACTGGAATGGACTGGACTGACGTGGGTTAGCAGAATTTAACGCGAGCGGAGCCGCGGGTAAAAGCTAGTAATACATAAGAAACACCCAGACCAACACAAACACTTATGTTCATCACACAAATATTTGTGTCCTGTGGGAACCGAACCCACGACCTCGTGATCAGCAGTCCGACACTCGAACCACTAGAACACAGACGTCGTCAAAAAATAAAATAAATAAATAAAATTGACTAACCTTAACTTTCTTGTCATCATTCTTCTCAGGACGTCTCGTACAAGAGTATATGATAACAGACTTATCCCTGCCTTGGAATTGGTCTACCGTACTCACTTCCACCGAGTGGTGTAAGAGAAATCGGCGCAGGAGTGATACTTGGTCGCGGTAAGGGGCTATGACCCCTATGGCCGACGACTTTACGTTACCCTGTTGGGAATAGTAATTATATAGTTTTTTATGTGATATCTGCATTATTGAGGACTTGCAGTACTTAACAAGTAGACCATCATCATCATTTCAGCCGAAAGACGTCCACTGCTGGACATAGGCCACTCCTAAGCAAAGTTCATTACCAGAGTTTCATCAACGATAAAATTACCGGAGCTTTTTGGTCGTTATCTCTCAGTATATTAAACAAACACATATAAACTTGATGAAAATTATATAAAGTTACATAATTAACTTTAAGAACACTTAAATCAAGTTAATTTTTGAATGACAAAATTATTTATTTACTTTATGTATTTATTGCATGTCATGTGTGGTTATATATCCCATTTGGACAAGCAATGTTGGTGAATACAGAGCCTGACCTGTTACTTTAGATATTCTGCAAGCCCTCACGTTATTTCCTACAGTGATAATATTTCACTGACCTGTATCAAAGCCTCTACCACGGCTAGGACTATGCATGCTTCAGTAGAGTTCGTGCAAGAATTCTTTTTATCTTGAACTTCGTCGTCTACAGTTTCCACGTCAAGGAATAATGCTGCGTGTTGTGGTTCGGGACTACAGGCCGTTGCTAGCCACGGCGAATCTGACATCTGAGGTATTTTCTGAGAAAATCAAAATTAACAAGTTTTAAATTCAAGTTATAGCTCCTTCACCGCGAGCATTCGCATGTACAGTAAGCGCAATTTAACTTGGCCGGAGTGAAGTTCGTAACAAAACCGTCGCAGTCATCATTTTATGGTTTCAGTTGGGGGCGGGAGGCGGGGAAACATGCGCAGCAACCGACTTCACTCCGGCCAAGTTATTTTGCGCGTACTGTAATATAACAAATTCATGGGTACAAATATTGATTTATTCTGGAGAATTTGTTTTTATTTAATTCATCATCATCATCATTTCAGCCGAAAGACGTCCACTGCTGGACATAGGCCTCCCCCAAGCATCGACCGGTCCTGCGCCTTCCGCATCCAGCGGATTCCCGCGACCCTCACCTTTATTTAATTACACACGAATAATCGCGGTGCGGAAGGCGCAGGACCGGTCGTTGTGGCGATGCTTGGGGGAGGCCTATGTCCAGCAGTGGACGTCTTTCGGCTGAAATGATGATGATGATCGCGGTGAGGGAGCGCCTTTATAATTTTGATTTTGTTCGTAAGTGAGGTAACCAATTAATGCAGCTGACTACACGTCGCGTGCGCTGGTCGGCGCGAGACGGCGCGAGCTCGCGATGTACATCTTTCAATGGGAAAGGGTCAGCGAGACTTCAATTAACGCCCATCCCTACATACCCGATTATCATAGAAACTACAATACGCGTAATATTACTGTGCCTCTCTGAATATAGGCTTTGCAAAGGGCCGCGCAGCTACAGTCGCGTAATAAGGAGTGACCAGACGTAAGCAAGCATAGAACATTTAACGAACGATAGGAACGATTGAGAAAGCGAGAACAAGCAGTCCCCGCCACCTTGCCGCAAAATTGACTACTGCATAGCCACTTGTTGCACACTTTACAGGGGCATAGTTATTTACGCGTATTGTATCTATCACGGTCTTCGAGGGCAGTCAAAAACCCAACATATTGTAGTTTGAAATCATTTAGTGTCTTTATAGTCTTGATATAAGCTGCAAGCGGGCAATTTGAGAAAAGCCTAGGCTCATGATGAGTCGTTAAAAAGTCAGTATTCCACTGATGCGGCACTCACCAACACATCTATATTCAACCTAGCTTGCGCGATGGTCTGGTCGGCACACTTGAGCCTATCATTGTACGCAACTTTATTGGCGATGTCGGCCAGAGCTTGGTTCATGCGGTACTGAAGCTGTAATGTCGAAGTCGCTTCCTCACACATGAGTCTGTGGAATAAACTTACTTCCATGCCGAGACGTCTGGAATAGGAAAGAAATGTGTTTTATAAGTGTTCAGAGAATTGATTAAAATCTCGTCTAACTAAAACTAGTTTTAACAGGGCAAAACTAGCTATTGCGCTTAGGTGAAACTAGTGGTATCTAGTTAAAACTAGTTTTGACTAGAAATCGGGCTTTTACTATAACAGTATAAATAAATAAAAGTCGCTGATACTGTGTCTGTTTGTTCATTGTTGGATGGACACGTCTGAACCGCTTGATAGATATGTTAGAGTATAATGAGTATATAAAGTATAATGAGTAGTTACACTCATTATAATTTATACTGAACTGTTTGCTTAATTCGTACAACATTAATATCTTTTGTGTTTTTTCACTGCTACAATTGTTCATAATCATTTCTACACTAAAGATTTAATTTATTTGTAAAAAAACCTCGATTGTATCTTCGCAGTTTTTTTTATATATGAGATATAGGTCTGCTCTTGACCGCAATTTAGACGACTTTTGCTTAGTAAAGTTGTGGTCTACGAGGGAGCGAGCAAACCAATTAGGTGCCGATTCACTCCAGCTTTAAAGGCGTTAGGGTTGTAAGTGCCCGGAAATACAGATTCCAGTAAATTCCACAACTTGGCCGAGCGCATTATGAAAGAGTTCTCAAAGCTCTTGGCCCTGATAGTAGGGATTTCTACCAAATGTGGATGATATTCTTCAGTGCGTCGTGTAGTACGATGAAATGGTAATTTTATATTTTATTAAATGCAACAGAATACACAATATTTGGACTCTCTACCTTGCAGCACGACTTCGGACGACGGGAGGTAATTGTTCCGGATCGCCGACTAAAACGAACCTCCTGGCCGCGAATAAAGGACGCAACACAGTGCATTGTAACACCTGGAATATAACACATTCTTAAATCATACACTCTTGTACAGTCAGCAATCAAAATGCATATAAATGTTTGAATCAGCATTGAATATTTAAATCGGGACGAGGAGACTGTTCATAATTACCTAAACAATTACCCCCTTATTACAAAAGCTTAGACCAGATTTAGACCATTGTATAAACCAGGTTAAACGTCAAACAGAATCCATAAAAAGGTGTTTAAGCCTGGCTTAAGCAAAACCCGACCCGATTAGACCCGATTTTGTAACAAGGTGTTTTAAGTTTAATTTTATTTAATGGGATAAAAATCTTGTCAGAATGATGGTTGTTGTGCAATGTTTTCGTTCTGAAATACCTCTTGTATCATTGAGATATAGTTTAATTTCCTTAGTTGTTCAGATCACTTTGAACAGTCTGTTCGTCCGGTATTTTGGATACTGACTGTACCTATTTATTTAATACTTATTTATTGATTTTTATAAGTTTGCATTGTACATGATTACAGTTTTTTTTAGGGTTGTCATGGTAACGAGAATATTAAACGCCAGCATGACATGACTCGAGACGTATTAAATCGACATAAAATCGGAGTCGCTTATAAAAAAAACATCAAATCCAAGATATGACAGCGAGTCTAGTAGATGCAACCTTTCTAGTAACTAAATAAATAAATAATATAGTAAGTTTTACCTGTGTGGCTTCGTCAACTATGCAGAGGTCGAAAGTCGTTCGGGTAAGCATCGCATGCGCAGCTCCTAAGCATGTTACTCCTACAACGTCCTATAAAATCGTTTTTATTATTTAAAGAAGAAGAAGAATGTATGAAAAATATAACTAATCAACATTTCAACAGCCTTTCTCTACATGTAAGTGTTGTAAATGGTATCTAAGGGTCAGTGCAGAATAAGAGGAGAGCAGAGCAACGGATTTTCTGATAACACTAAAAAGTTAACTCTATTATCAAATGCATAGTGTCAAATTGTTTGAGCGATAAAGGCTGCCCGCGCGTGTTCGATACTGCGCGAGTGTGCCCGGCCGCGTGGTCAATTTTGCACTTTATGCGTGTAGTAATACAGTAAATTTTTCAGTGTTATCAGAAAATCCATGTTCCTCTTGACCTCCGCTGACCATAAAGGTATATTTCGTCAAGACAAAGAGCAACGGCGGTAGCGTCTTAAGTTATCTGCTAAGAACAGCACTGCGGTCATCCATCCAACTGCCCCCATGACTATTCACTTGTAATGTCTTCGGTCTTTATATTGCGATATACAGCATTTCTGAATGAACGACGGAGTTATTCAAGAACATGGTAGAACTTGCGTAAGCTTGTGCATGTGTACATAAAGAAAAAAAAAAGAAAATTTAAAACCACGTTACGCGTGATTTACGCTTACAGGCCTAAAATTGCTCACTCACGCTCTGACTGAGTAAGGGTTTCCGAGCTAGTGCAAAGGGCGGAGACAGTGGAAATAGCAACCGATGGACACTGCCATGCTAGGTGCATCACCTCACCGCATGCAGCTTTTATTTGTTGGCGTGGAACAATGTCCGCAGTAATTGATGAAATCGATTAGAAAAATATTTCAAATATTAAGGTATCATGTTTTCTATATGTATATTTGGAACGAGAATCAAGTACTGTACTGTATCCTCTTCTAATAAGTCTGTCGTTCAACCAATCACGCTATTATGATCTCCACATTATAGTTACCATAGAATCATATAGCTGTGCTAGTTTCTCAGGAGTATCGCAGTCAGCGGTCAGTATATTTTCGGTTTTCTTATGAAGCGCGGGTGCGACGCGCACCGAAGAGCCAAGCCGCATTACTCGCAATGAATCTGGTAACCTAATATACGAGAATACTAATTATCCTAGACGAAAATACAGTATACTGAAGCAAAAATATTATAGCAGTTTCAACTTTAAAATGATGAACACTAAGTTCATTTTAGAATGGCAATATTATATTGAAAATGTCTTAAAATTGCAATTGCAATAGAAACTGAACTGTGTTAAGTGGCAATAAGATTTTGTTGTTCAGATGCTAAATAATTGTGATAAACGTTAATTTTAAAGTTATTCAATATGATTGAAAGTTATGTGTCTCGCAGCTGGGCTAAATAAGTCTCCTGTATCAAGCACGAGTACAGTTGATCTCACGTCGGTGGTAACAGTTTGACCTTTACAGCGTCTTTATTTCGAAAGCAATAAGGGCGGGTTTTGTAGGTGTGAC
The DNA here is from genome assembly GCA_949699075.1 of Asteroscopus sphinx. Lineage (NCBI taxonomy): Eukaryota > Metazoa > Arthropoda > Insecta > Lepidoptera > Noctuidae > Asteroscopus > Asteroscopus sphinx. Next base: position 15,129,914 of record OX453021.1, read on the forward strand.
GCTTGTCACTACTTACTTAATTAAGGCCTGCAGAAAAGTTTCCTTACCTGCTGAGTACAGTATCAACTGCAGAGTGAGTGTGCGCAGTGACGAGGACGCGTTGCTTCAAGCCCACCAACATCTGTATGAACACGCTTATCGTCTGCGTTTTACCTGCAATTATTCATTTTTTGTCACCACAGACAAAACTTTTTAAAAGTTCTTAGCAGCCAGATAAACGCTAAGGTTATTGAGGAGTTCGGAGACCCGCATTTGCTCCGAAGAAGTTTGGATGTTTGCTAGTTTATCACATACAAATCGCTAAATAAATGAATTAATAAACGTTTTTGGGACATTTTACACAGCACCATCTAGGCCCAAACAAAGCAGAGCTTGTGCTATGGGTACTAGACGATAGATATAATACTTGTATATTTTATTAGATTGATTTGAAATAAATTCAGCACACAGATAGACCATATCTTGTACAAACACATAAGATACTTTTTATGGTAACATACCAAGAAATCGAAGTCACAGGCGACAAATGTAAGGGATGCTACACACATATTCGGGTCGGCATTAATCGGCACAGCCGAAAGGCTAACGGCCAAAATTAATATCCAATCTATCCACGATTTACCCTACTGGAGATAGAAATCTGACATATTTTGTATGGAGCTTATGTCAAATTCCTATCTCTAGTAGGGCTAAGCGTGGATAGATTGGATATTAATTTTGGCTGTAAATCGATATGCAGATGAATGTTCGGGATTAAGGCCGTTCCGCTTAGCCGCACGTACACTCGACCAAACGGAATCATGACCCACCATAAGCTTCATTCTCTACAAACATTCTAATACAATTAGGTTGAATTTTGAAATTAATCTATGCAGAACGACAGTTAATTTGAAATACAAAACATAATTACAGTTTTATCAAAAATGGTATGTTTTATCCAATTATTAATCTATTGCATTCATAACAAAGCTCAAAATTGCATTGACCTCTGACCCGTATTAAAGCAGTTTCCTTAATATTCAAAATGTCCTAAGTGCAGCACGACGGTAATAAGAAGAAAATTGTACTGTTTTGACAATTTCATACGAATTATCGGCTGAGTGGGACATGATTCCGATTATTCGACTGTACACAGAGTGAGTGAAAGCCGAATATATGTAGTAATTGCTTCGGGTCGCCTTGGTTGTTCAACAAACTGCGGAATCGACCCGAATATGTGTATAGCACCCCTAACATGTATGTGTATGTATTTACCAGTGCCGGGCAATCCCCTCATGAGCGCATAGTCCCTGGCTGCTATACACTTGAGCACGGCGCGCTGTTGTTGTATGTTCAGGGTTTTCATCAGTTTAGTGCCGAGCCGGCCAACGTCCCTGGGCAGTTTGGCCTCGAATTGAGGTGTCTCTTTGTCTATTATTAACCTGGAAATAAAATTTAAGTTCGATTTGTATGTATCAGAGGGAAATAAGTCTGCACTAAGAAAGCATTTTGAAAATTCATCCCCTAAGGGGGTTAAATAGGGGGGTTGAAAGTTTGTATGAAGAAAACACGGGAGCGAAGCCACGAGTGCGGGCGTTAGCCAGTGGTATAATAGTATGCTACGCCAGGTACTCTCTTCCCGTGACAGCTAGGTCACGTGGTTGGCCCAAGACTACGTCATCAGATGTACAATCAATCGCTGGCTGGCAGCATGACACTTGTCAGTTTGATGTGCACTTACTTGAAGAAGCAATTTTGAAGTAGTAATTTTATAGAGTTTACTTTTTAACTAAATAGATGAATAACACGAGACATCAAATAGGCTAGTTAGCTTTTTATTTTATTATCATTTCAGCCGAGACGTCCACAGCTGGACATCCATTTATTTTATATTCATCATGAATAAAAATGAAAAAAATTATTGAAGATGTCAATCAGCATGATGGCAGCACTGATTGTGACGTAGTCTTGGGCCATTGTGGGAACTTATTATTATTATAATAAATAAACAGGCAGCAGTTAAAACAACTGATACGTGCCTGTATCCTGCTTATCCCCACTTTTATTTCTTGTTAAGTTCGAGAAGATGCTTGTCAAGTCTGTTTTTAAATTGGATCACATTTTGGGCTGAGACTACATCTTTTGGGAGCTTTTTCCACGCTCCAACTATTCTGACGCTCTAACTTGGGAAGAGAATACCTGGCGCAGCTTATTATACCATGGATGGACCGACGCGACGCCGACGTACGCATGACGGATGCGCTAGACGAATGGTCCTCGTACGCATTTCATGGCAGTGTGCGCGTGCAAACCGTCAGTATACACTGTAACCGTTTCACACATATCGATAGATATAATATAGATGTGATCGACTGACGTTCGCACTGAGTGACGGTCGGTCGTGCACTGAAACCGGTCTAAGAATGTGAATCAACCGAAAACAGGACCAAACCAAAAAAAAAAAAAAAAACCCAATACATAACCAAATAGTGTAAGCGACGTGATCGCATAGGTCAAGTACTTACTTTCGAAGTCTTTCTGCTCGATCGCTGTCCTCCATTAGAACGCCCAAGTTGGTCAGGTTCTGCACAGTGGTCGCATACGACTCGTATGTATCTATGTGGTATACTGTATCTTTGCTCAAACGTTGACTTACATCTCTGAAAGAATTGAATAGAATGTTCTGAAAAGGAAAATGTAGGCACGCGTGCTCAAGTTGTAATGAAGGATTTATTACCTTATAATAAACGAGTTTAACCGGATTACATCGTGTATATCGAAACGATTTTAATTAATAAAAATTACAGTACAGTAGTAGTATTATTGTACAGTAGATTAAAATATTTTTTTCTAAATATCTGTAAAGACGCTTCTCATCTTAGTCTTCATGCGACCACGAACGCTGCAAAGCTTTCGAAACGTCAGGAAAACCAATTTAAATAATATACGCGATGTAATCCGGTTAAATTTGTTTTATTATAATGTGTAGTGATCGCAAAATCCTAAGAAATAATTTATTACCTTTCTAGAAATATGTGCATCTCCTTAGAATTAGAAACGGTTATAACTCCTGCGGCGATCCATGGTCGATTCTCTATGCTAACGATTGAGAATTCACCCTCTTGTGGGCCCTTAGTTGCTTTAACTTCTTTTTTTATTTCTTAAAACAATATTTAATTATTAGTAATTGTAATGATCACTACAATACGCGCATTCTAGGTTGGCCGGCCTCAAGTTGTCACAAGGCCGTCATTAATCATTTTATGGGTGTCATTTGTGGAAAGCGGCGGGGAAATATGCGCAGTGCTTATCTTCAGGCCGGTCAACTTAGATTGCGCGTATTGAACAAACTTTTATTTAACTGAGACAGTATGGGGAAATTCTATATTAAACTTGACTTTATAATAACAAACTCAACTTGTTACAAGTTTATTAAAAATAATAATTAACATAATGTATTTTATTCAATCGCAAACATTATTTATTGAAAAAAAAAAGGTAAACTATACGCTACACCATAAAAATGATCGTTGACGGTTTATTTACCTTTATCACCTGTTTTTCGATAAAAAACATGCAAGTATCGGTCTTCCAAATATGTAACTGCTATTAATGTTAAGTTCGCTGCACAAGTACCACGTTTTTCTCTGAAATAAAAAGCATAGAATAAAAACGATGGAAACCAACTTGGGGTTTGTGGACCCCCGAGGGTCCCAGAGCATGTCCCAGAGATCTGCAGGCCACAAAAATTCAAAATTAAATAGTCTTTTACAATTACGAAAGGTCACGTCGTTGTGATTTTCTTGTGTGCTACTAATATTATAAATGTGAAAGTTTGTGAGGATGTATGGATGTTTGTTACTCTTTCACGCAAAAACTACTATATGGATTTTAATGAAATTTGGCATACAGATAAAACATAACCTGGATTAACATATAGGCTACTTTTTATGCCGAGAAGATGAACAGTTCCTGTGGGATGCGCGATAAACGACATTCACGCGGGCGCAGTCGCGGTCATAGGCTAGTAAAGTATAAGGCAGAGGACCGAGTGTTGTGGCGCACCTTCAGAGAGGCCTACGTCCAGCAGTGGACTGCAATAGGCTGAGTTGATGAAGGTAATAATACGTAACAACCGACATAAGATTCATTTCCATCCGCTCTAGGTTAAAAACGAACATTACTTCAACCTTTTATTTTTGTGTTTTTAAGGAGTCCATCATTTCTGATCTAAGGTTGTGCAGTAAAAATATGTTTGGCAAGGGCTGGTCTACTACATTAACTTCCCATAGCTTTAGCTAGACTTCCTTAAAACTTAAAGCCTATTCTCACCTATTTTCAACGCTGTCCGTCCACAGTGCGTGCAGCGGTGACGTCACCATCTGTCCTTTCTCCTCCATCCTGAGGAGCGCCGTCCAGTGCAAGAAGTATTTGATATGTTCCGGTGACAAGTGGCCTAACGCTTCCGGACGTAGTTTGGAGAGCGGATGAGATTCTGATACACTAGGGCCGTCTGTATGCCTAGAATATTGTAACATGGTGTAAAGGCCCTCTAATGTATGGCGCTTAGGCTAACTCATGCTTCCAACTGTCTAAATGCAGTCCTATTTGACAGTTGGAAGCATGAGTTCACGCTTTGATTCGTCTCTGAATGTAAGCCTTAGTCTACCCATCAACAGTTGTTGTATGACAACCATCGACCATGCACCCCATAAACGCCTCATTATAGGCGACCGACATCAAAGTCAAAGTCAAAAGTTTTTATTTCGAATAAGCATTTACATGCACTTTCAAAACGTTAATTATGAATGTAGTTGCGCGGTTCCAAAAAGTTGGTCCTATGGAGAAGAGCCGGCAAGAAACTCCATGGATATACTCTTTTCAAATAATAATGGTACAATGATTTGTTACATGATTAATCTATACATATAATAAAATCGTAGAGATGAAAAAACTGTACATTTAATATTTTTTGAAAAAAATCACTGCTGCGCATACTAGGAACGATACTGATGCCAAAACTATAATTTTTAGAATTTCTGTCTGTTTGTCTGTTTATCTGTTTGTATGTTTGAGCATGACGCAAATACTACTGAACAGAATTAGTTGAAATTTGGCAAAAATGTCGGTTACAGACCGGGTCAGGTTATAGGCTACAAATCATCACGCTTTTGTACATGGGACGTGAGTAGAGTAACAAAATGTCTACAAAGTAATGTTTTACAGTTAATATATTGAAATGTTATAATTTATAGACTAAAAAAGACTAAAATAATTCGTTATCAGAACGTCAAAATTAATATTTAAAAAAATAACCATCACGCTATATATAAAGGGAGCTAAACGACAGATATTAGCAATGAAAATGCTTATTTCGTAGTTTCGCGTAAATAATTACTCATCCTGGTGGCTTGGCGTGTGGATCACGATTGTGTTGTTCTAAGATCGAATCTCAGCCTCAATCTTAGTTTTTAGATTATTTTTTGCATTTTGTTATTTAAAAAAAAAACATCTTCAACATTCTTCAACAAATTAAGTTATTTAGCAACAACGTCCGCTAGAGAGCGGATTATTAAGTTATAAAACAATTAATGATCACGCTATTTAGTATGAGGGGTGAGCAATAGTGCATTGTGTTGATTATTTTCTGCTTACGTATTTATTTTTATTTATTTTACTTTCTACCACAAACAGTAGTTTTCTAACAGTAGTTTAGTAAAGTATTGTCTGCTAAAAAGTGCTTTACCTATTTAACAAAAACAAAAAAATTGCCATTGAACCACTTATTTTACTAACTGCTGAGTCCCCTAACCCAAAAAAGCGTGAAATTTTATTTGTATTGTTATCCTTAACCTATGGATAATATAACCAATTTACGACGACGTCTCCCGCTTACTTAGTTTTGTAAATAATTAACTTAATTTAAAATACTCCTTCTTTCCTAACCAGATGGCGTTAACGTCGAATTAGATCGCGCTATGGTTTCGTTCACAAAATGTGATGTTATCGGTAGAGAAACTGGGTTACCTTTGTTGTCTTTCTGTTTGCTTCTTTATTCTTTAATTGTCTTGAAATACTTAGTACCTACGAATTGCGATATTTTACATTTTACACCTCACCAATTGGTGATTCTTACCTTACGGACCTATGTTTATGCTGAACGCATTTTGAATAGCTGTTTTTTTTTCACTTCAAGACATGGTCGTTTCGATCGGCTGCAATTCATTGGTTGAGTACGGTTTACCGACCCCACAACCAAACCACGCGTTAATCGTGAATACGCCGCCGAAACTGACTACAGTACGGGCGCAATGTCTGTCATTGTTCATCATTCATCTCAGAGCAAAGACAGCTATTCAAAATTATCCTGCAGAGCGTTGAACTCTGCCAAGGGAAAATGTTATTTTGGATGCTCCTGGAGGAACAGGCAAAACCTTTCTTACTTCAGGCATCCTTGCAGAGGTCAGAAGGCGAGGAAAAATAGCCCTCGCAGTAGCGTCTTCCGGAATCGCCGCAACACTGCTCCCTGGTGGCAAAACTGTACACACAATGTTTAAGATTCCCATAGACTTAGAGAGCAATGAGACGTTTCACGAAACAGTGACAAGCCCGCTGTTCTACGAGACTGCTCTCTTATTGTATGGGATGAATGCAAATTGGCGAACAGAAAGGCAGTGGAGGCTGTTGACCGAACCCTGCAAGATATCCGCAGGAACCACAACATCATGGGTGGGGTAACAGTTCTCTTTAGCGGCGATTTTCGGCAACGCTGCCTGTGGTGACGCGAGGTACTAGGGCTGATGAGGTGAATGCTTCGTTAAAACGCTCTACTCTCTGGCCGCAAGTTCACAGATTGTGCTTGACGGTCAACATGAGAGCACGGCTTGGCGGGAATTCACATGCTCTAGAATTCACTGAAGTCCTTTTAAACATTGGAGTAGGAACTTATCCAGAGGAGAGTGGCCAAGTGGACCTACCGAAAACGCTTTGTAGAGTGGTCCCTACGGTAGAGGACCTAATTCGTTCTGTTTATGGGGACATCAGCCAAATCTCGCACCAGCAGCATTCTTGGTTGTGCATTTTAACACCAAAAAATTACCAAGCCGCTGCCATTAACGATAGCATTCTCTCAGAAATTTAAGGGAATGAAGTGGTTTATACTTCTATAAACACCGTTATAGATCTAGATGACGCTACTCACTATCCAGTAGTATTCCTTAACTCTCTCTCTGCAAGTGGACTTTCTGCCTATCTTATCAAACTTAAAGTCGGGGTCCGGTGTACCTTTGTGGAACTTAACACCGCCTAAGCTGTGTAATGGGACCCAACTCAAAGTCATATCCTTGCAGAGGCACATTATAGAGGCAGAGATTCTCACTGGGTGTGCCGCTGGCGAGATGGTGTTTATTCCACGTATACCACTGATTCCCCACAATTACTCTTTCCAATTCAAGCGCATACAGTTTCCTGTGAGTCTGTGCTTCACGATGACCATCAATAAGTAGCAGGGGCAGACACTGAAGGCTGCGGCTGTCGACCTCAGGACCAGCTGCTTCTCATATGGACAACTGTACGTCGCTTGCTCTCGCGTCACCAGCCCTGACACTCTGTACATTTTGGCTGCTGAAGGATTTGTAAAAAGGCGTTTTATTGTATACATTCACATCATTCTGTATTATTTTTGTAAATTATGCTCAAAATTTGTTTGTGGCCTAGGTTTACGTTTTAGTCTTTGACTTTGCGCCCAGCGCTTTAACAAAAAAATAATGGCAAAACATTAATAATTGCTATCATTTGTCCATTATCTTTGAAATTTGACTTATTTGAAAGCTAACCTTATGATAACGTGAGCAAAGCCACGGGTACAGCTAGTTGGAAATAATTGTGTGAGAATAATGTCTCTCAACACATCACTGATGTAGGTCGCCACTATTCGCCACTTGAAAACTTTAAATCAGTTTCGACCACTTATGCGAGCCGAGAAACTTCCGCGTTAGTGATAAGCCAATAGCCGCCTCTGTAGGGCCAACCGGATTGCAGTAATTGACAGAATTGATTGTACGCATTATATTCAACATCAGATGTCTATGGGGCTGTACTGTATGGTCGATGGTCACAACCAAACCCAGTGCATTCGAAGAAAAATAAAATGACCATTCCGTATAACTAATTGTTTTAGATGGGAATTAGTAATTCGCATTGTTTTGTATTATATTATTTGAGGTTATATCGAGAAAATAACCGAATCGAAATATGAAAATGTTAGATTTTCGCGTTGAAGGGCTATAAATGAATTAAATTGATTATTACATAATTATATGTGTGTTACTACAAAAATATAAAGTTGCTTTAACAAAACGTGCCTTTCTATTAACTGCCTTTGGTTTTGGCACAAACTAGACTGCCCCGTGGCATTGTCCTTTTACAAATATACTTCAGAAAACTTGACCTTAAAATCTTGACAATGGTAAGGCATTCCTGTGAGTGTTGTGGCGACGTCTGCGGTCTAGTGGTTAGTGTCACACTGCTGATCACGAGGTCATGGGTTCGATTTACACAAAAAAATATTAATATTGTTTAGACATAAAAACTCTGCTGAGAATTAAAAATAAAATGTAAAGTAAAAAGCACGAGTACGATAATGTAAAGTAAAAAGCACGCGTGTGTTATAAGCTACATTATGAACCTAAAAGCGGTGCAATAAGAGCCACTTTCTGAACAAGTGTGTTGAAAATTATGTTCTTACCATAGATGCAATGAGCATATTGTAAGGTAGGGACATTTGGCGCAGGCGTTATGATGATCCACTGGTTCAGGGAGCTTCTGTTGTAAAATTATAGACGCGTCCTCGATATCCGTTAGCTTTTCTGCACAAATAATCGAGATTTTAAGAAATGTAAAAGGTCACACATATAAATACGAATGAGAAACTGAGAATCACATATTATTTCAACTTACACAAATATCAACTTTAAGAACTTTTTTCAAGGTTAATTTCAGAATGATAAAAACTATCGACAAAATATAATGTCAGTTGCAATTGAAACTGATCTTTGTGTAATGGAATTAAGATTTCTAATCCCAACACAAATATCAACTTTAAGAACATATTTTTAAGGTTGATTTCAGAATGACAAAAACTATCGAAACAATATAATAAATAAATAAATAAAATAAATAAATATCTTCGGGACATTTTTACACAGCACCATCTAGTCCCAAACTAAGCAGAGCTTGTGATATGGGTACTAGACAATGGATATAATACTTGTTTTTTTTTTTTTTGTAAATACATACTTATAATACATAAGAAACACCCAGACCAACACAAACACTTATAATGTTAATGCAATTGAAACTGAACTTTGTGTAATGGAATTAAGGTTTCTAATCCCAAAGCTTGTTAGTTATAAATATAAATTCGAGGCCAATGCAAACCTGGATCGATATCCTGAGGTGACGCAGCCAGGTACTGTACAAGTTGATTACGTAGCATGATTAAGTCACGACGCTCCGGATGGCCACAGCTCACCTCTCGTAATTCTACACGATCCCTGCACATACACGACGACATTTTAACCAAATGTGTATCATCAATCATCAACCACATCTTGACAAAGCTGTCTAGATTGCGGTCAAGAGCAGATCTATGTCATATATGTGACGGGGCCATCGAGCATTAAATTCCAAAACTGTTCTATTTATTCGCACAGATTAAATATCAGGCTTCAGTAGGAGAGCACTAGGGCGCGCTCCTATTGGCTAGAGTAATAATGGCATTTCCCGAGCCAATAGGAGCGCGTTGTGTCTCGTCGAAAATTGTCGGAATTGATTTCAAACGAATCAGGATGTGATAATGTCTCTATAGGGATTATGCTTGATGGACGGGGCGGACCTGACATTTTCGGCATATTTAGACAGACCGATTTGATAAAGTAATTCCGTAGTACGTCGGATTCATCCGTCAACAGCAAGGTACAATCAGAAATCTTTCCAGTGAACCACCTTTAAGGCCAAAATCGCTTGCACTCAATGCTCAATGGCAGAAGTAGGTACGTGTAATGTAGCAGGATTCGTTCAATGGATTTTGTCAACAAGATGTACCACCGCGAAGTATCGTGACCGTAGATCGCGTGTAGATGAGGTAGACTTGGTACAACCAGAGTTTCTCTATTCTCTTAAACTCTAAAAATAGGGTAGCCTATCCATTATATGCTCACTTCAAGTATAGCAGTAGACCGCGCTGTGCCGCCCGCGTGGGGTCGTCGCCGTTGTGCAGGCTGAGCATCATGCCGTACAGCACTAGTTGACCGCGGTGCTCTGCCGACATGGATGCCTTGCCACTCTTGAGCTCCAGAGGAACTACTGCCCGTAGACGACCTGCACGAGGAATTCGCAGAAGAGAAGAAATATACAACGATACTTTTTGCTAACGCAATTCATTGACCATACAGCTGATACAGCCCAATAGACGCCTAATGTTGAATATAATGCGTACAATAAATTCTGCCACTAGCTGAGGCGGGGTACTGCAATCCGATTGGTCCTACCAAGGCGGCTATTGGCTATCACTAACGCGGCAGTTTCGATGGCTCATATAAGTGGTCAAAAATTATTTGAAGATTTCAAGTGGCGACCTACTTTAGTTATATTTTGTAATAAAAAAAAAAAAATTATAATGATTTATTTATAGTGTGTAAGCTCCAAAATATATAAAAAAAATGGATTTCGGGCGCCAGGAGCCACACTTAATAAAATAAATACCTGGATTGGCTGAACGAGTAGAGTTGAAACTTTTAATCTTTCAGCGGGAGAACTTCAATAAAGACCAGATTTCAAGACACTAGTTTTATTTTCTGTAGGCTTTTAATCGTTATCATTATCATTATTATTGCATCCTTTAAGGTTAATTTAAATTTATTATTAGGTACGATACTTCATGGTATTGAGAGAACCGCATTATACTCCAAAATTAACATACCGAAATAAAAAACCACGAAATAAGACCCACGAAATAAATCCCGTATAAAAAAAACCGCCAACAAATGGGCTGTAACAAAAATAGCTCCATTAGTTTCGAAAACATACAAGACAAAAGCGATCGTCATCACTCCGAACGCGTGTTATTTACTCACCGGTAATTTCGTAAAAAATATTACACATCGATGCCTGTTGATGACAGGACCGATGTGATTAGGTGGATACTAGTCTGTAACAAGTAAAATTACGAATATTTTAGCATCATGAGCCTCCAAAATCCGACCGGACAAAATGCCGTCTCAGAAAGAAATATTACTACTCACCAGAACTAAAATCCAGCAATCCACATTAACAAAAAGGGTTCATCCCCTTGAATAACAATATTCTAGCCCATTCGGACGATAAAAACGTGGAATGGGACTGGATTAAAAATTAAATTGAATTAAGATGAGTAAGATCAATCCATCTTGTAAATAGGTTTCGTCGCAAAGTGACATATCGCTCCAATGTTGCCACTACGATAATTAAAAATTACACTAAAAACCACAGAAATTTTATAATTTTATTCAACATGTGACGACGTAAAAAAACGCACTTTACAATTTCATAGATGTGTTGACAGTCATCGGTGGCCTGTTATGAGACGTCTATAGGCTGTATGATCAATGACGCAATTTAAGAACTACTTTGTTCAGAATTACGAGGAGAATCGATTTGGATAGTGTTTTTTCTAAATCACAAAATATGACATGCTTTTAGAGTTACTGTAAGCACAGAATATCTAATAGTACTAACGTACAGAACGGCCACTCACCGCCCCCCGCCAATTTAAGATTCCTCGCATGCACCCCACACCCGCTCACAGTTTGCCGGCAATTGGACTGAAAGATTACAATGGATGTCAATTGCGAGTCGCTATACAAGCACGCCATCTCTGACAACTACGGGCGAGCATCCCTAACCTACACGTGTGTGCGGTCGTATACAGACGTAATTTGTGTATGTAGGTGGTGCTAGCGTTTATATTGTATTGAGTGTCCGAGGTATGCTGTAAGTTGCCAAGTTGGTAGCGGAGAAAGTGAAGAATGTCGTACAGGGGCTACCTGATGCACGGAAAATAATCGAGCTTAACTTCCTGGACATTAAGAACCTATTCACGATCTTTCTAAAGAATGTTTTGGTTAAAATGTAAAAATAATGCAGCACTAAAGTTCGCTCAGCCACAACGCTAATCAAATCATGTCGGCATAAAAAAAAATATACTTCGATGAACTTTATTATTTACCATTTCTTTCATGTATGGTGACTTGTACTGTAGCATCAATTTTTCCCTTCAAACCCAGTTTTGGGCAGCATAGATTCTCTTCTATATCCAACACTTTATCGATGTGTCCAGACCAGTTGTTTTTGTCTTTTTTGACATTCTGAAAATGCATAGAGAACTAAATACGTACACAAGAAATGCTCGTGATATTCGTGTATCATCATCATCATCATTTCAGCCGAAAGACGTCCACTGCTGGACATAGGCCTCCCCCAAGCATCGCCACACCGACAGGTCCTGCGCTTTCCGCATCCAGCGGATACCCGCGACCTTCACCAGGTCGTCGGTTCACCTTGTGGGGCCTACCCACGCTGCGCCTTCCAGTACGCGGTCGCCACTCCAGAACTTTACTGCCCCAACGGCCATCCGTTCTGCGAGCAATATGCCCGCCCACTACCACTTAAGTTTGGCAATTCTTCGGGCTATGTCGGTTACTTTCGTTCTCCTGCGATTCTCCTCATTTCTGATTCGATCACGCAGGGACACTCCGAGCATAGCCCTCTCCATTGCCCTTTGAATGACTTTGAGCCTTCTTATCAGGCCCATTGTGCATTTATGTATCAGTTGATTGAAATAAATAAAAAGCATGTAGTCAGGGGATCCGCATCTCCTGATATCGAAGAAAGTATATATATATATATCTACGAAGTTATCCTTTAAATTCATATTTTTGACCGATTCATTATAATGCTGAATTTTACAACTATAATACAAGCATAAATGGCAGGAAACATCATGCGTCGGACTGAGATACCACAGGGCCCAAATTCATCCCCAGTAAAACATGTATTTTTGTATGTTTTATTTAATAGTTTACTTTACGTTACCCACCATATGGCGCTTAAAGGTGAGGTCAGCTGACAACTCTATGTCCGTATATTCAATGTACTCTTTGGGTATAACGGTGTGACGTGACGCTACATTTTCTGCCGAATCACATATAACGCAAGCCCCCATAAGGAACTTCGTTCCGAAAATATGATAATTTTTGTCACAGCAAATCAAATCAAAATCATTTATTTGCCACAAGATGTCGTCAGCAGGGTCACGTAGCCAACTATTTCGTAGAAAACTCAAATATTGAAAACTTTGGATATCCCTCGCTTCATTTTTAACATGCATAAGTACAAAATGAATAGACATACTATTACTGTGGGAGGTTTCTCAGCTACATAAGTATTCATAAAGTCAGCAAGTGGTGGTATATATTTATATATGTTTATTTTCGCTTCTTCTTCACTCAAGCCAGCGTCATACAGTCTCTCTACAGACTCTTTTATTATATTGTTGGTTATTGAACGTAGTTGTTCTATTGACGTAATCTTTTGAGTCAGAGCCTTTTGAGCTAGTTCATGTATTAATATTCCTGTTGTCATCTGAAATAAACAAGAAAGAGTTCCTTCAAACATCATACTGGATGGACGGAAACCAACTGGAAAACATATTAATAAAAATCCAAAGAAGTAGCTGTTATCAAAATACTCCACTCACAGCCATATTAGCAGAGTCAATCCCTCTCCACCGTTCTTGCAAGACCGCCTTACGTTTACAGAACACGCCGGCCACAACACTGGTGCTGGAAACTAAGTGGTCCGGGCGGAGCACTAGCAGCCCTGACGTGTTGGTTACACTGTAGTGACCAGAAGAGTCCCGGGAAGCAAGTACGCTGACTATTTCATTAGGTACCAGGGGTGTGTCGAGCCTGAAAACATTTTGAGTTCCCAGATTACATTAAGTAGTTGCAGTATTTTATGAAAGTTTCATAAACAAAATATTGGTTTTAAGTCATCATTATGAAGAGGACAGTGAAGTACATCTATCCAGAAATAATGAAAATAATTAATAAATACAGCTTAAGGTGAATTCTACAGGGTAGCCCGCGAAATTCAAAATGTCTTTCGTTTTGTGCAAATTGTAGCTCTATTTCGCATGGTATACTAAGCAAAATATGATTTGCGGTGGTAATAACAATATATCTATTGAATATTTTATTTTTATTTTATTTTATTTATTCAGTAGATGTATTGTTATTACTACCGCGAATCATATTTGTATTGATGTACCACGCGAAATAGAGCAGAAATTATGAATTTCGCGGTCTACCCAGTAGCATTCACCTTAATAAGATGAGCTTTATTATGAATTTGCTTACAATGAATTTATTACCAGATCATATAGAATACAGCTATACAAAATACATAATCTTACCATATTCCTTCAACAAAACATGTTGCCTTATTGTCATCAGAATTCTTCAGTCTTAGTTCCACTCTGGTGGTAAGGTTCTTAACACTAAGTATCTCACAGCGCTGCATTGTGCTGAGATCCAGATCTTCAATGCCATCCTGAGTAACACAGAGCATAATAAATACATAAGGTGGTGACCATGCACAAAATGGAGCAAAGTGGATGCCTTTAACAAGGAAAGATGACATAATAGCTAACAAAAAAGACTAAGTAAGACACAGGGAGATGTATCTGTGTAAAAGCTTCAGACTAGAAATGTTATCAAGAACATGCTCCCAACATTTTAATTACATTATATTGATACTACAAATAAAGCATTTATAATATTAGTAAGAAGTTACATTACAATATTTATTTTACAGATACCCCCAGTTTCTGAAAGGCTGATAAACGTATAAATTAAATAATCAACTGTCAAATCTCAGGTAGAGCGATGTGATTGGTTGTTAACATTTTTGCCGGCCAATCACAGAAGCTGACATTAGATTTGACAATAGATCAAATTGAACAGCCTTCCAGAAACTGGGGGTTAGTCTTAGGGTATTTTCATACCTCTTCAATATCATCAACTTCCCAGTCATCTCCAAAGTCATCACACACATATTCTGAGCTGAAATCTAGCTGTTTCACAGTGGACCCACTCTTGGATGGAGACATCACATCTTTGATTGTCTTATTCGGGGTTGTCAGATTATTGATTGGTGAACAAAGGAACTCTGCAAAATACAAGGAACATTGAGTGAAAATTTGTGGTAGGTATATTTAGCAATAGCACTCAAGACAGGTAAATCTGGACATGGTAGACACAAAACGTCAATCAATTTTAACACCTTATGGGCATTGCATAAGGTAGTTTTTTTATTTTCTTGTTTCGGTTATTTTCGTCGATCATCATTTCGTGTCTGCGCGAACGAAGATTGACGACGATCACGACGACTGAAGATCACGTTGAATAATATTAATTTCAAAAATCTAACATTAAATTCATGATGTATGCAACCCGTATTAATTAATGACATCATAAAAATAATTTGCAGACTAAAAAAACTAATACTATTATTGGATATGATAGCGTATATACAAAAGTGATTAAATACATCAAGGAAATAATAGCCACACACACATAATTATCTTATGTATTACTAATGGCATATTTCCAGGTCAACTAAAAAAAGTTATTATTAAACTCCTACATAGTATTTATTATATTTTAGTAGTAGTAGAGCTCCTTTGTGAAAGAGCTCGTCCGGGGAAGTACTACCACCGTGCCTACTTCTCCGCCAAATAGTGATGCTTGCATTGCTGTGTTTCGGTCTGAAGGGTACGGGTGCCGGTGAAATTACAATCACATGAGACTTTCCATCTTCATGTCTCAGTTTGGCGAACCGACTGTCTGCTTATTGCTAGAGCCACTCAAATAAAATATTTAGGGGTGACTATAGATGAGTTTATTAAATGGAAACTACATATTAATAATTTAGCCTCACGCGTCCGAAAGTTAATATATGTATTTAAACTACTCCGAAACTCTGCAGATCCTGATACCCTAATGATGACCTATGACGCGTTATGCCAATCCATACTTACATACTGCATAACCACATGGGGTGGAGCTGCCATGACAATACTTCTTCCACTGGAGAGGACACAAAGAGCAGTCCTCAAAGTCATGACTAGAAACAAATTCCGGTACCCAACCACCCAACTTTATAAAGATACCTCTGTATTAACCGTAAGGCAGCTTTATATTTCACAAGTTATCCTCAAGAAACATAAGACCCTAAAATTTGACCCATCATATATGCAAAAAAACGTCGCTCAGATATAGTATGTCAAACAATTAGGCATAAAACTACTCTAGCAAAGCGACATTACAAGGTTGCTAGTTCGTTTTTATATAATAAAATCAATAAAATAACAAATTTGTATTCCCTAAATAACTATAACATTAAAATTAAATTGAAATCATGGCTACAAAAACTGACTTACTTAGAATCGGAAAATATATTGCAATCACCCCAATAAACAGACCTGCATTTTTATTAATTGCATACCCACACAAACAAATTTGTCCACACTTATTATTTAATCAATAAATCACCAATACATTTACTCGCACAATCACACAACACGTGCAGTGCACACAATCGCACATACTCAAAAATACATTTACCCACATGTATATTAAACTATAACAAACTCTGAAATTCACATCCACACCGTACACTTTCAAAATACACACCAACTCACCCCCACACCACACTAATTGTGGCTTCTCTTTTTATTCTTTAACACGCTTTAGCTTTACTTGTAACTAACTAACAATGTAAACAAATCTTGGAAGTCGATTTTACCCTACTTCCAATTGTCGTATCGATTTGAAACTTTGCAAGTATGTGTAATCCGCATGACAATACAATAACTCGGTACCATCGAGCAGATCTGATGATGGACTACAGTACCTCTAAAAGCGTGTTTCTTTTTAGTTTTAAAAAACTGTATATTCTTTCTTTTGTACTGATTCCCAAATGAACAGGCATGCCTAGTTTGGGTTTCAAGTTAATCAAGTAATGCTACATAGTATAACTGTTATGATAGGTATAATCGCTAGTTGTCAGTGGGTGGACGGGCAGCCTCCTACTACTCGTAACACAGGTTGACTCCTAGCATGGGAGTGGGTAGTCTTTCTGCACACCCGCTGCGATTAGACGTATCTACTTAATCCCTTGCGTAGTGCGCAAGCAGTAACAAATGTAGTATGCGAGATGTAACAATTTTTGTATTCAAATAAAGATTTTATTATTATTATTATTTCCAGGTCAACTAAATAAAGTTATTATTAAACTCCTACATAGTATTTATTATATTTTAGTAGTAGTAGAGCTCCTTTGTGAAAGAGCTCGTCCGGGGAAGTACTACCACCGTGCCTACTTATCCGCCAAATAGTGATGCTTGCATTGCTGTGTTTCGGTCTGAAGGGTACGGGTGCCGGTGAAATTACAATCACATGAGACTTTCCATCTTCATGTCTCAGTTTGGCGAACCGACTTGCGGTACCATTTAGGCAACAGCCTAGGTGGTATTGAAGTTGTCATGGGCAAAGGTAACCGCTTAACATCAAGTGGGCCTTTAGCTCGTTTCGCCATCCTATACTATAAAAAAAAAAAAAAAAAAAACATTTAAAAAATTACGGACCTATTGCAAAAATGACTATATTTTCAAAGGTCTTTGAAAAAGTCATCTATAACTGTTTATGCACCTTTTTCGAAAAGTATGAATTATTTTGCAAAGAGCAAAAAGGATTTCGAAAAAATATTATTATAAATATGGCATTATTTGATTTACTAGCCAATATCACGACAAATGTGGGTATAAGAAATCCAGTTTGTGCTATCTATACTGACATGACCAAGGCATTTGATAATGTGGACCATAATATATTGTTACACAAATTACATGGTTATGGCATAAGAGCGAACATCCTACAGTTCTTAGAATCATACTTAAGTACGGCTTGCACAGAAATTTCTAGAATATGTCCAGAGTAAATTAGAAACCATATATTTATCAAAGTAAAGGCAAATACAATATGGCAACCCACAAGGTAGCGTACTGGGGCTGCTACTGTTTCTAATATATATAAACAATCTCCCAAAAATAACATCACATAAAATGGTTCTTTTTGCAGATGACAGTACAGCTGTAATAAAGTGCACAAATCTAATCAATTATGAAAATGAGATCAATACCTCCTGTTTACATGAAATTATAAATTGGCTTAATAACAATAATTTAGTAATAAATTTAAATAAAACTAAAGTTATGCACTTCCATCAATGCTGTACTGACTGCCTCGTTGGTCTAGTGGTTGCAAGCGCGACTGTTGAGCGTGGGGTTCTGGGTTCGATTCCCGGGTCGGGCAAAGTGTTATTAGGTTTTTTCATTAGGAAATTCTCAGTAGCAGCCTGGAGTCTGGATTAGTGCCCGGTCAATGGCAATAGGCTCGCCCCCTATTACATGGGACTTGATGGGACTATAACATAACTGGCGAAATGTGGGTGTACTATACACCTCTGCCTACCCCTTCGGGGAAATACAGGTGTGGTGTTATGTTGTTGTTATGTTATCAAAGCTGTAAAACCCAGAAATTAGTATTGCCTACCAAAACTGTAATATTGAGGAAGCAAGTAAAGCTAAGTTTTTAGATATAGTGGTTGATAACCATCTCACTTGGAAGCCTCATGTTGAGGAACCACACAAACGACTTAGTAATTCCGCAAATGCGCTTTTACAACCTTCGAGAAAAGTTAACAGCCAGGCTCTTTTAACAGCATACAATGGGCTAGTTGCCTCATATTTTGGTATGGCATTATTTTCTGAAGGCAGTCTACCAATAGATAGCTCGTATTTAGGATGGAAAAATGTAGTGTAAGGTCTATGTGTAGCCTCAAAACAACAGCTATCTGTTTTCCTTATTTTAAATCTTTAAAAATCTTAACACTTTCATCACTGTATATACTGGAAACAGCTTTGTTTCTATAAATTAATCTGCATCTATTTCAGAACATTTCTGATTTTAGAAAGACTCCAATATGCGCTCAATATTTAAATAAATTATGTCACATAATATGTAAAACTTCACTGATGCAAAAAAGCTTTTTTGGTATTGCCCCATTAATTTATAATAATAATAAATAATTCTTTATTATCGGATTCAAAGATCCATACAAACAAAAACTATTTTAAAACATTATAACATTATAATTAGTACCTAATGTTATTAAAAATATGACCTTGTTAAAATTTAAAAGGGCATTAAATAAATTATTTATAGAGAATTGTTACTATACAATTGATGAATAATTCACTGTTTGACTAATTACTATCAATTTAATTTTAAGTTCAATAAAATCAACTTATTAGTATAAAATTTTGATTAGATATAATACTTAAATTCTATTTTATTTTTAGGGAAGATGTTCACATGTACATTAATTATATTTGTATGTCACCAAGGCAAAACATAGTGTACTAACTAAATTTAATTAAGACCTTAAATAATGTAAGTTCTGTTTGACAAATGAATTATTTTGATTTGATTTGACCAGCTTGCTGATGCCAGCATGTAAAACAGTTTATAATGTGCATTAAAGTATTTAATAAAGTACCCAAAGCCATAAGAGAATTGCCACGAAAACAAATGAAAAGACAGTTAAAAAATTGCTTACAGATTGTTCTTTTTACACCATTGAAGACTTTTTTGCACACAAATTTTAATACTTATTTAATATAATATTGAAGGCGCACCGTGGGTAGGCCCCCCACAAGGTGGACCGATGACCTGGTGAAGGTCGTGGGAATCCACTGGATGCGGAAGGTGCAGGACCGGTCGTTGTGGCGTTGCTTGGAGGAGGCCTATGTCCAGCAGTGGACGTCTTTCGGCTGAGATGATGATGATAATATTAAAACATACATATCTATACTAATATTATAAAGAGGAAAGATTTGTATTTTTGTATGTTTGTAATGAATAAACTCAAAAATTACTGTCCGATTTAAAAAAAAAATCACCATTAGAAAGCTATGTTTTCATAGGCTATAGGCTATATTTTAATGTCCACCTGTGCGAAGCCAGGAGCCAGGATGGGCCACTAGTTAATAATAATATAAACAAATGTGAATTTGAGACATAATAATGATAGCAAAATTATATAAATAATTTTTAATATTCAACAGTAGGTAATGTGTATTAATATAATTTTATTGTAAAAGTAACAAAATTTTCGCATGCCTACAAAAAAACAAGATATGACGGACTTTTAATTAATTGTAATATCACAATATCTTGTGGCGAATAAATAATTTGATTGATTGATTGACAATGTGCCTTATTTTTTGTGACATACTGTACCCTCCTAATTGACCTGCATTATTGTCAAGCAATATGTCAATAAAGATTATCATTATTTTGTTTGTTTTTTGTTGTCTTTTTACCATTTAGAAATATGGACTTTTAAGATTACCTACATACCTTGTAGAGGAATTTTCTTCAGAGTTCTACTTTTCCTTAGTGGGCTTTGTTTGATCATAGCATTTTTATGTGGTGACTGTTTAGTTGGAGTTACTTCTTTTAGTGTTCCATCTGCAGAACCATTTCTATTTTTAATTTCACATGATTCTTCACTATAACAACCATTAATTTTGCTTGGTGATACATGATTTTCTTTTTTATTTACAATATCTATGAATTCATGAGATTTCTCTTTATTATTTATGATTATATTATAATTTTTCTGCACTGCATTTTTATTACATTCTTCCAATTCAGCCAAAAGGTTCTTCTTTGGCGGGTTTCTTTTATTAAATATGTTTTCTTTGTTTGGTGATCTTTTCTTATTAGGGCTGTTATGGACATTATATTTGGAGGGGGAAGAACTCATGCTACAAGAACTCATGCTACAATTTTCAGCCTTAATTTTTTTCAGTGGGTTTGTATGAGAAGTTTCATTACTTATATAGCCTTTCGTTATTGGTTCCAAGGCTGACACTGGTTCATCTAAGTCTATCTCTTTTATAGTAATGGGTGATGAAGCCTTTCTCTTGATACTCTTCTTTTCAGTGCATGTAGTCTGTGTTTGTGTTTTAACAGGTGCAAGCGCCTTCTGACTAGCATTATTAGTAGCATTTTTGAGAAAATCTGTTATAGATCTCTGATTCTTTGAAGGTCCAGCCAGTTGTGACTAAAAGATAAGTTACAACATGCATGAGTATGAATCAATTTTATTTAAAAACTGGTAAAACTTACGATGTGACGTTCGTTACGTTTGGTGTTAATAAATTCCATATACCTACCTTTTTCAAACTTAATGCTTTCGGCATATTGCAAGCATAACAAACCCACAGAAATTGATAATACTAAAAAAATTGTTTATCACCTTCTCCCGCGCTATTTTGACTTTTTGATTTTTTCATTTCTGACTACTTTTTTTTTTTATTTATTTATTCATGACCATGGATACATATCCTTCAGTCGTAACATGCGTAGCATCTCTACTTGGTCTGTGGTCGTAAAAAATAAAGATAAACCACTTTCCATTCTTGCAGTGTTGCCAGCGCGCTTTAGTCAAAACTTACCTGAAAGTGATCCAAAAGTAACCTTTTATGTGCTTTAATTAAGAAAAGCTACCTTTTATATTAAATTACAATATTTAAAGTTGGCAATGTGTGTTAAGTTTTAGGCCCGTATTCCAGAAGGATACTCAAGCGTTGATCTCTGTTTAAAACTAGTTTTAAGTTGAGCTTTGATTTTAGAACGTCCCTCAAGCGGAGATTTGTTGATCACAGTTCAGCTGAGTTTAGTTACGTTTTATATTGTCACCTGTTTCGGTATTTGGGCAGATATTTGATCTGTAATCACTCAAGCGTGGTCCAGACTACGCTTGAGTAGAGATTTCTATTATATTTCAGGTCAAATTCGTGTGTTTTGTTGTTGAATTAAAGTTTATAATTATCGTTCTGGAATAAGACCGATACTCAAGTAACGATTCTATCCTTAAGTAGTGATCAGGTGATTGGAGTTTAAACTGTACTTGAGGAAGCTTCTGTAATACGAGCCTAAGTAAGTAAATTATGAAGAACAGAACAGTTAGGTACCCAAAATATGGGACAACGTCACAAATTACCTCGTACGGTAGCTAGAGCAAAGCGGCCGAAAAGTTAAATTCAAATTCTTTATTTGCAATAAATAGAATCAAATGTTGTTACATGATGAAAAAAACCGGCCAAGTGTGAATCGGACTCACGCAGTAAGGGTTCCGTATCCCATCGACCTGATACCCTATAGAAACTGATTTAATTTACGAGAGTTTATCAAAAGACATCAACGAACATACGTGAAATGTGAATTTTTGCATCTCTTTCTTACGTCGGAGGTACCACCACATATGTCTATGTTTACCCTATTTTTAGTATTTGTTGCTAAACTACATAGTACGAACTATAATCAGACCAATTTTGACGCTAGTATGTATTACCGTTTCGAAGATAAAGCAGGAACAAAAACGTTGAAAAAATGCATGTTTTTCGAGGTTTCTTGTATGGGGACCCCCTTAGTAAGTAAGTAAGTAAATTATTTTATTCACCAGAAACTTAGCCTATAGTTACATCAAAATCTTATCAGCTATAGTTAGGTCACCATTCATCATTTCAGCCGTAAGACGTCCACTGCTGGACACAGGCCTCCCCCAAGCATATATTGGGGGGATATGCCATAATCGCCACGCTTGGCAGGCGGGTTGGCGATCGCAGTTGGTTGGTTAAATACTCAGAAAACGCTGCTGCCCATCCTCTGGTGAATCCC
The DNA here is from genome assembly GCA_949699075.1 of Asteroscopus sphinx. Taxonomy (NCBI): domain Eukaryota; kingdom Metazoa; phylum Arthropoda; class Insecta; order Lepidoptera; family Noctuidae; genus Asteroscopus; species Asteroscopus sphinx. Next base: position 15,152,803 of record OX453021.1, read on the forward strand.
TTAGTCGCCTTTTACGACACCCATGAGAAGATATAGGGTGGTGCAATTCTTTATGTCCGGCACCACACGGAACGATAGTTATCCACACAGATAGTTAGGTAATTATGGCTATTTACAATCAGGTAAGATCCCTTCCCTACAAACTAGGAAAACCTGTATCTTGTAGGACAGTGTTCTATATGGGTTGACAACTTTACAAAATAAAATAAAATGTAATAGGTATTTAATATGTGTAACAATTCTGAATATAATAACATTATACAATTTGTTTTAGTAGTAAAAATGCATGAATAATTGAGTTTGTGTGGGTGTGGGGGTGGGGAATGTGTATGAGAGTGTGTGGGGATATGTGTATGTAAGTGAGTGTGTTTGTTGGGGTGTGTTTGTGTGAGTGCACAGCTGAAGGGTTTAAAAGATATTTATTAAATGTTAATGGGTGCAACTAGTTCTTCCGTTTTAATATAGTTAAGATTCAGTACCCAATTTAATAATTTTCTTTTTAATTCAAAACGGTTTAATTTATTTATAGATAACTGCTTTTGAAGCTCGTTGTTTATTCGAGAACTCATAATAAAATATTGGTGGCTAGCAAATGTAGTCCTGAAGCGTTCAGGTTGACATACTCGAACTGTTCTACGTTTGTTTTAGAGTTTCCTATTTGGTGGCAGGGAGAAATGCTTAAGTTTTAGACTTTAGTATTTGTCGTGATAGACGCCATAGTAACACATATTCTGTGAAAATTTCAACTGGTTGTCTATTACCATTACAAAGATACAGCCCTGTGACAGACAGACGGACGGACGGACAGCATAGCGAAAGTAATAGGGTCTCGTTAGCACAATTTGGGTACGGAACCCTAAAAATTACACACACAACATTCACACCTAACATTTTAGGCGCATTTGAAAAGTTTTCAACTTTCTTTTCATATATTTACCATTTATTATATGTATAGATTATTGAACTTCCTTTAACTATGCTTAGACAAAGTTATTATGAGATAATCCAAAAATCTAAGTATATTTTGTGTAAGTAGGTTGCTCTCAATGTTTTTCTATGTCACAATAAATAAATAAATATTGTTGGGACATTTTACACAGCACCATCTAATCCCAAACTAAGCAGAGCTTGTACTGTGGGTACTAGACAATGGATATAATACTTATATACTTTTTTTTTTGTACATACATACACTTATAATACATAAGAAACACCCAGACCAACACAAACACAATATTTTTAGGCTATGGCATTGGCACGCTGAATAATCTCTGTTTTATTATTTAAATGGGCATTTTCATTTGGAGAGGACCCGGTTACAAAATGGATTCCATAAATTCAAAGTGGATATAAATTCAATGTTATTATTTAAAATGCTAGATTTATATCTGATCTCTCAGAATGAATATATATTTTACTTTTAAAAAGCATGGCATTGTTGTTAAAAATAAAATACCTTAGAGATATTTTCATTCCATTTTGTAACCATTTTGATTTAAAATTTAGTAACAAAATATTTACTAAATAACTGTTTATTATGTTTACTTATATCCTAATGAATGAGATAAAAGTTAAAAAAAAAAACTATAATAAAAAAAAAACATATTTTTTGACTTCGCTCAGCGAGCTATGGAGCGAGCTATGCTTGGAGTTTCTTTGATGGATAAAATCCGAAACGAGATTATTCGGAGAAGAAAAGAAGAAAGATAATTATACAATTCAATAATTAGTAAATAATATTATTGGGACAGTAACAAAATTGAACGAGTAGTTACGCAAATGGAAATTACTAAACTAGTTCACACAGCTCTAGAAAGTTGCATGTACCTACTTAATTAACTTTTAACACAATATCACATTTTAAGAGACTATAAATCAGGTAATAGTATATCAGGTAATACTATATTATTTTTGCTGTCTTTGTTTTTGCAGTCTCCAAATTTGAAGTTTTTTTGGCTTTTTGTTCCTCATTCATATCCGATATTTAACTTCGTTATTCATTTCAGTTTGATTGTTTTTTAATTTCTCCCTGAAACGCCGTTGTTTTTCGGCATTAATGAGCGCTATATCTGAGTCTAAAAGTAAATAAAGCATGAAAATAATATTTATACACAGTATCTCATAATAAACTTAATTTACATGCATGCATAATATGCACTCAGCCTAACATTTCCACATCGTTACCACGACGTTCCACATGTACGTAACTAAACAAAATGGAAGTAACGTTAGCATGTCATTCTGGATAAAAAAATTTCAAACTCTTTTATATTCTGCTTTGACCGGAAAACAAAAACTTTCAATAAATACTTTAAGGACTAGAGCACAAAATTAATAATAAATTACATGAAAAAAATTGAAACTTACCGTAACTTTCACGATTACAAAATTGAGCTTTACAAGTGTTACCTCACTCGGCTGTACTTAAACACTATTTTGCCGGTTAAACAAATGTTAAATCCACAGTCATAATTACTGTAAATGGTCCAAACGCGGCCAGTAATCTAATAAAATGCCTACATTAGTAGATTCTTTCTTTTTCCGAGCAGAAATCACGGTTACAAAATAGGAATTCCACAGAGCGACAAGAAAAAAAAGTGTATTTTAATTACTTTTTATTACTGAACTGTTATTAAATTGCTACTCGTTTTAAAAAGGGTTCTATAATAATCATTTTAGTGCTAAAACATAAACTAGGAAACTAATATATATCCAAGAAAATCTTTGCTGAATGTTCCTGCGTTACCATAGGACAGGTTAAAATTGGGGTCTTTTGGGAGTTATTTTGTTTATTATCATATATTTATAATAGATATTTTTAATAAATTTAACTGTCTTTTTACCATGAAATATGAAGGGATTTTGAATAAACAGGTACATCTACTTAACATTATTGCATCTCTCCAAAATTCATCATTTAAATCAGGTCAAATTAGCTTGGGACCTCTAAATGTGAAATTGCCCAAATATATATAATTTTGTGTTTTGTATTAATTAGTGAGAGAAAGAAAGAGGTTACTTTACTCATACAGTCGTTTAGGTATAATATTTGTTTCTGATTTTGCTATAATTCCAACATTGCAATAAAATTGTTGAGTAAATCCTGTAGGTAATATAAATTGTACCTGGCATGATAAAAAAGAAATGTTAGTTTGAATTATCCTATCATGTGGAAATGTCTTTTTGTTATGAATGAATGAAAAATTTATTTGCTTAAAACATGAGTATACAATACAATGCGAAAGCACATGCATGTAAGGTGTTTAAATAGTAGGTATAGCAGCTACAATGTTTTGCCACTGGGGGCGTACAAATACTTTTGATTCTAGGTTAGTTAACAAAACAATACAAAACAAAATCACAAAAAGCTGGTTGCTATTAAAAGATATCTCCCGAATAATATTTTTTTTATTTCCATAGCTGTACGCTGGTATCTAGCTGTTACGCTACAAAAATAGTGAGGTAATTTGATTTCAAAAAGTTACCTAAGGTTACCATTTCAGTTGTGTTACCTGGAAGTAACCTGACGAAGCTGAAAGTTACCTAAAAGGTTAAGCAAGATACCTTCTGGCAACACTGCATTTTTGACACTTAGGCCAGGTGTTGCCAAAGCTAAATTTCCAATTGCAGTGTTCGATGACAAAGTTGCTACATCGAGTTTCTGAATTTTCCCTGTTTTTTTTTTAAATATTTACTTGACGGCGCGTCGAGGGTGAATGATTGACGCCTAAGCGCGCCTTTTTATAAAAATTTATTTTGTACTTGTATTTTATATTTACGTTGTAAATATTGTATATTTGTAGATAGATAAATAGATAGACTAAACTACATTATGTATTACGTGTGCACGATTAATATTCTTTAATTTCTTATTACTAATTGTAATTACTAAAAGTATGTAGGCGCAGGATAACCAAGATCAGAATAATCCATGACAATCTTAGGCCCGTATCACAGAAGCTTCCTCAAGTACAGTTTAAACTCCAATCACCTGATCACTACTTAAGGATAGAATCGTTACTTGAGTATCGGTCTTATTCCAGAACGGTAATTATAAACTTTAATTCAACAAAAAAACACACGAATTTGACCTGAAATATAATAGAAAACTCTACTCAAGCGTAGTCTGGACCACGCTTGAGTAATTACAGATCAAATATCTGCCCAAATACCGAAACAGGTGACAATATAAAACGAAACTAAACTCAGCTGAACTGTGATCAACAAATCTCTGCTTGAGGGACGTTCTAAAATCAAAGCTCAACTTAAATTAGTTTTAAACAGAGATCAACGCTTGAGTATCCTTCTGGAATACGGGCCTTAGACATGAAACTTAAATAAACTCCATTTAAGTTTATTAGTAATAATAAATTAAAGATTATTAATCGTGCACACATAATACATAGTGTAGTTTAGTCTATCTATTTATCTATCTACAAATATACAATATTTACAACGTAAATATAAAATACAAGTACAATTTTTTTTTTATAAAAAGGCGCTCTTAGGCGTCAAAGTATTCCTCCACACCGCTGTCATATGAAAAAGTGCCTAGAAGACTGGCGGCGTTGCCACGTTGAATGGCAACGCTTATTCGTTGGCCAAAGAACAAACCAGCCCTCTGGGGGCCTAGACACAATCCATGATACGCACCTTTATCCACACACGCTAACGCCTTTGCGCTAGCCTGACCGAAACGTTAGGGTGGTACGACACGCCACTCGTCAGATTTCTTTGTCCAATGTGACTTTGATCAAAGAAATAATCCACACGGACCCATTTCGTTCGACCCACGTTATTGTCTATGGAATAGTGTGCGCGAGCCAGCCATGAAGTTGGAGTAAATAGATCAACTTCGTGGGGCCCACGGGTAGTAATCTTAGAACAAAAATTTTCAACGTTATGTCTATGATTCTAGATGGGTTCAATAATAGATTTTGACAGTTACTTCGTCCCCCTCGGCCTTCCCCTTCTGGTCTTTATATTGTTGTTATATACCTATGTGTAGTATACATATAAAATCTCAATTATTGAAGTAATTCTCTTTGTAATTAACTCTTTGTAAAATGGGCAGTCTAAACTATGTACCTATCCCATTTAAAAGTTGAAATATACTATTCAGTTTTCTACGAAGTTTAATATATATAACTAAATAAAAACTTACATTACGAATTACGGTTACGAAATGTTTGTTAACATCTGCCCAACAAACAAGCCTACTACTAGCCACTAGCACATCAAGCCACTGTTTTAAGATCACATCAGGTGAGCAAATAATAATATATTTCATTTCAATGTTAAAGTGTAATATTTGACAATGAACTTTTCAATCTGCATGCAGTACACACTACAGAAAACGATTATTTCAGGCTTCTGGGGGCCAAACTAAGCTTAATGAATTGATACACAGGGAAACAAGCCCTTCCCACCAGATGGTTCAAATAAAACTAGGAGTTGGGAGATTAATACAATACCGCTTATATATTATTTGTTTCTTTTTGCAAACATAAGTATACCACATGCTACCGCAAGTTGGAAATCATAAAATATCACTCATAATGCAATACTATAGGGGACACTTCTAAGTACTCCTTGCCTATCTGGCCCTTGTGCCCCTCCCAGAAACAAATCCTGGATCTGCCCTTGGCCACAGCAATAGGATTCCATTTGGACCCTTCGGGTGTGGAATCTTAATAATATTAATGCTGTTGTAAAACTATTTTTTATTATTTCAGATACTGAGATGCCACCGCCTACATACAGTTTTGTTGGAAATCATTTGTTAAATGAGGTAAGCAACAGCTTTTTTCATTTTCTTTAATGGCAATTTTTTCATTTTCTTTTTTCATTTTTTTTTTTTTTTTCTTTTTTTATTTAAAAACAAAATAATATGAATAATAATATTATAAGTTGGCCTCAACAAAGTAAGCTGTGTGTGAATGTCACAATCAACTGAGAAATGTTTGAGCATGACGGTAGGCAGGGTAATGTTCTAAAGACATTTCTATTAAAAAATGGTTCATCATTATCAGCCCGTTACTGTTCTACTTCTGGGCACGGGCCTCTTCTCAGAAGGATTCAGGCCTGAGTCCACCACGCTGGCCTACTGCGGGTTGGTGGACTAAACACCATCAAGAACTGTATGAAGCACTTTCAAGTGGGTAGGTTTCCTCACGATGTTTTCGTTCACCGTTAAAGTAAAAAGTGACAATCAAATTCTGATTTGCACTTGAATTCGAAAATCCAGAGGTGTGGGCCGGGTACGAACTCAGATCCCCCTGCAAGGATGGCAAGCATTCAACCACTAGGCTATACTTTAAATTACTAGGTTATAATGTTCATTCCGGGACCCATCTGAAAACCAGTGCTGCAACATTTCGGTGTTGTAGCATATGCTGAGATGGGGGCCTTTTTAGTCTTTTACAGGCATATTATTTTTAATTTTATTGTTGATGTGTAATATTATCTCTCGCCTGTAACAAGATTAAAATAATTATTTTATTTCTTTCTTTCATTTTGTTTGATTTATGTAAATGCAATGATAACATTGTAGATATTAATGTAAAACCATGTAGTTAAAAGCCTTCATTTTCCTTGCAGGTAATGTACAATCAAATAACAGTCCCTTCAACACTGAAGACGATGACTCCTGTGGCTAGGAAGATCCTGTGGATGCAAATCAAACAAGAAAATGTAGAATTTTATTCTGATTAGAAATAACTGAAAAAAAACATAATGTTTATAGGAGAAAATTGAAAAATAAACAGATTTATGTAAAAGTAATGGTTTTTATTTCACTTTCACTATAAAAAATAAAATATTAGCAATGCATGTATAGGTACCTACCTACGCATGAATAAGAGGCAAAAGCCTTGTATCCAAGGCCGAAATTTAAAAACCTTTTGCTTGGTTGGAAGTTGAAAAAAATGTATTATCTGTGCTTGTCATTTTCTATTATTGAGGCTACTCTTTGGTTCCCTATCGACCAAATTTCTTGTTCGGAGATTGTCGTCTGATGCGTAGCATCTCTACTTGGTCTGTGGTGGGGCCAGCCAAATCTAGTTACTTTTTGCTTTTTTATCACATGACATTTACCGCCGCCCGTTACTACCGGCGGTAAATGTCATGTCTCTGGATCTGGCTTTCTTTAAAAAATTGAGTTGGCAACACTGGTGCCAACTGTCATCAGTGTCATAGTGTCACAGTGTTGCCAGCCCGTACGATAATTATGGGGGCGTACGATAATTTAGCCATTGGTACGATGTACGATAGCGAAGATCTAAATTACGTTAAACGTACGATAATTTTAAGCATTAGATAAAAAAAACATCAATGCGCATAATACGCTAGCAAAACGTACTTTTCGTAAAGAAAAATTTAACACAAACACTATACCAACCGGCAAGTTACTCTCTCCCTCACTCATATTATGCGTTTGTGATTATAAAAACGAGAAAACAATGGCAGCTCACTTACTGCCACGCTTTTTTTATATGGCCTGGTTACTAGGACCTTTTAGCTACGTCTCGTAAAACACTCCTTATTAAAATGATGGTAAACTAAAAGTTTCTGAAGGATCGATCGTTGCCTCGTATGACTATCCAATGATCTGCCAGAAAAGCAATTTTTAAAGTTAATATTTTATAATGTATGACTACTAGTGCCGCCCCTACACTGTACAGTTTTAAAAAAAATCTTTAATAGCGTCCTGGATTGCCTGTGCGACTGACTCAAGTTTAAAAGATGACAGACCGTCATTTATTTGTTTGTACAATACCATGGGTATACCCCCTATAACGAGCCTACTAGTCTTGAACCCTACCTGCCATCCATACACTCGGCTGGATAATTAAGTGCAAAGCCTAAATACTGTTGTATTAAATTTGACGTAAACAAGTGCTCAAAGAACATCCAAAGAGTACCTATCAACAAGTCTAAAAAGACTTTATTCCAAAAACAGCAGTTAGGAACTATTAAAGTCAGCTAATAGCCTTTTATTATTATCAGATTCCTCATAAAAAATACAAATCATATCAGTTCTGGTGCGTAAATAGAGTAAGAAAAGCCAACTAAAGGAAAATAAAAGAGTTTTATGAGAAACAAAGCTTACTTAAACCTAACTTAGTGTGTGAATAAGTAAATCAAATCTGCCCAAGAGCGGTAAGAACTAAATCCAGCCATGCTGTAGATAAAGCCAAAAACTGCTTTAGAATACACTTAAAATACATCGTATTGTATTAAGAAATATTGAATCTCGCGCTGCTATCTTTCAGCGCATGTGCGCTATACGTAGGTCCAGCCTAACCAGTTTCAAAACAACTTACATGTACCTTAAACCCCTTTTAAAATGGTATGATGTTTTTGCAAACTCCGAAAAAAACTGCAGACGCTTCGCACTTGCTATACTGTGCTTTTGTCAATTTTTCAGCCTCAAATGGCTGATTTGAAAAGAAAGCCTAAAACTCCTTTTAAAACATACTTAAAAAGCTGTGACTTTTCAGAAGACCCCAAAAAATATTCGTTTTCGCTCCGCTCATTGCTCTTTATTACCTACAGGGAATTCCTGTTCTAACCCCCTCCCCCAGGCCTAAAACTAGGTACAGTTAGAGATGGGCAGGGAAAGAAAAAAAAACGGGTGGAAAAGAAAAATATGGGAAAAAACGGGAAAAAATGGAAAATATCGGGTTTTTTCCCAAAAGGCGGGAAAATACTATTGTAAAACCCTCGGTTCCCTGAGGGTTCGGTCTGGGGGTTGAGTTAAACAAAAATATGTTTGAATCACTCGGGAATGCGGATCAATGATGCCAACACCTAACCCGAGTCTATTTATTCAATAACTAGCTGTGCCCGCGACTCCGTCCGCGTGGATGTCGGAAAATAACATCGTGTCATAATTATGAACACAATATCTTCAAATATAAGTGCCTACACAGACGATTACACTATTTACCGACCATACTATATTTTGTTTTTACAACCAACCGGCTAAGGTGATGGAATTTCATGGAGTTAGCCCTAAACTAAAAATATTTAATTAATCGTCCGGCGTACCCTGGGCAGTCAGCCCCGCTACCAACCTGCTGACTGGCTCATCTTTTGCCCACGGCATGAGCTATTATTCGCCAACCCGCCTGCCAAGCGTGGCGATTATGGCATATACCCCTCTTTTGGGGGAGGCCTATGTTCAGCAGTGGACGTCTTTCAGCTGAAATGATGAGCTATTATCATTATGTAGCTCATGTCGACACGATAGAAGAAGAAGAAGCCCTAAACTCCCTCATTCTGAGCAGACGCTCGTGCCCAGCAGTGGGAAGTAATTGGGCTGATTATGTTATTCTATAACACTAACCACATCTCTTCTTATGGTGAGAAGAGGCCCGTGTCCAGCAGTGGGACTGTAATGGGCTGGTAATGTTATGTTATTCTAGAATACTAATAATATCCAGTTCATTAACTCTTCTCATTTTGAGAAGAGGGCCATACCCAGTAGTGGGACAGTAATGGGTTGACTACGTTGTTATTCTATATTTTCTAGTTTCTTAACTCTTCTCGTTCCGAGAAGAGGTCCGTGCCCAGCAGTGGGGCAGTAGGTAATGAGCTGATTATGTTATGATAATCTATTACACTAACAATATCCAGTTCCTTAACTCTTCTCATTCCAAGAAGAGGGCCATGCCCAGCAGCGGGACAGTGATGGGCTATGTTATGTTATTCTATATTTTCTATAATACTAATAGAATCCAGTTGTATTTTTAGGAACCTGCAACCTGCATCCAACCAACAATCATGACCTCTACTTTGTATGCAACTTAATACAATAGAGGGGTCAAGCTGTATCGCAGGATCTACTCAACCGATTCTGATAAAACATACCCTATATTTTAAGTTAGACTAATACCAATACAAATGCTAAGTTTCATTACGATCCGTTCAGCCGTTTTCACGTGATGAGGTAACAAACAGACAGACAGACAGACAGACAGACAGACAGACATAAATTTTTTAAACGATGGATTCGTGTTCTATAGCTTATTTCTAGTCCCCCTAGCCGGTTTTCGCGAAAAAAAACTCAATGTACAGACTTTTTGACCTTTACAGTTTTATTATAGTATAGATAGATGTAGTGATTACACCATGAAAACAAGGAACAAGGAACAAAAAGATACTTAATTCTAAAGAGCCTAACCAAACGGCGGAGAATCTTAACACCGCGTTATAAAAATCATTTCGAATTGCACAACGCCATCTAGTGATAAGTCGACAAACCAAAATTGAATGATTGATGTGTTAAGATCCTGTTTGTACCCAATACCGCCGCTAGGTGGCTAAACAACTATTCTATACAAGTGAAGTAATATGATGCTTACATTTGCCTTCGAAACGTGTGTTTAGTGCTCTAATATGATCCTAATCTAATTAATATTTTTTTTTCTAAGCAGTATATCTAACACAATTGATTAAATTAACACACTTATGTTAAATTCTTAATACTTCATCATCAACTCAACCTATCGCAGTCCACTGCTGGACATAGGCCTCTCCCAAATTGCGCCACAACACTCGGTCCTCTGCCTTCTGCATCCCCCCCCCCACTACTTTCATCAGGTCGTCGGTCCACCTGGCTGGGGGGCGCCCTACACTGCGTTTGCCGATTCGCGGTCTCCACTCAAGGACTCATCTGCTCCAGCGGCCATCGGTCCTTCGACAGACATGGCCAGCCCACTGCCACTTCAGCTTACTGATCCTACAAGCTATGTCGGTCACTCTGGTTCTTCTTCGGACAGTCTCGTTACGGATTTTATCCTTCAAAGAAAATCCAAGCATAGCTCGCTCTATAGCTCGCTGAGCGACTTTGAATTTGTGGACTAGCCCAACTGTCAGTGTCCAAGTCTCGGCACCGCAAGTCATGACTGGCAGGACGTACTGGTTGAAGATCTTTGTGTTCAAACATTGCGGTATAGGTGACGAGAAGACTCGGCGAAGTTTACCAAATGCTGCCCAGCCCAAACGGATCCTTCTGTCAGCTTCTTTCTCGAAGTTGTGTCTACCAAACTGAATTACCTGCCCTAGGTAGACAGACGTATTTCGTTACAACTTCGAGTACCGTCCCTTCGACGAATATTGGTCTCGGCATGATATGCATATTAAACATGACTTTAGTCTTGTCCAGATTCATGCCGAAACCGACACGCCAAGAGGCTCCGTTTAGGCTGTGCAGCATTTCGCCCAGTTGTTCCAGCGATTCAGCCATTACAACGATGTCATTGGCAAAACGGAGACGTGAGATTTTCTCGCCGTTAACGTTGATACCCTGTCCAGTCCAGTTCAGCGTCTTGAAAATTTCCTCCAATGCGTTTGTGAACAATTTCGGGGATATTACATCCCCTTGTCTCACCCCTCTGCGCAGTTGGATTGCCTTCGTCTTTTGGTCCTGGAGCTGAACAGTCATGGTAGCAGCATAGTATAAGCATCATCAACAACATCTCTATATACCGTTCGTCAATGTGATATCGCTGAAGGGCATCCAGAACTGCCCAAGTTTATATGGAGTTAAAGGCCTTCTCGTAGTCTACAAATGCCATACAGAGAGGCTGATAATACTCTTCCATCTTCTGTACGATCTGACGAACAGTATGGATGTGGTCTACAGTGCTGTAGCCTTTTCAAAACCCAGCTTGCTCTGGTGGCTGGAATTCGTCGAGTCTTTCGGCGAGACGATTCGTGATGACCCTCGAGATGGGTCTGTAGTTCTTCAGTAGGGTTTTATTGCCTTTTTTGAAGAACAGTACCACCGCACTTCCGCTCCATGCCACCGGTGTAAAGAGCCTTGTTGGATGACGGAACTATACAGACTCTGTAGCTCCTTTAGGACAGGAGTCCCACCTGCTTTTAGGAGTTCAGTGGTAATTCCGTCATCGCCCGGAGCGTTGTTGTTCTTAAGCTGCTCGAGAGCCGCCCTAATCTCACCCTGGTCAACGTCCGGGATATCCTCGGTGTAATGGCGCATGAGCTGGGCTCTTTTGTCGTCATTCCTAGGAACCGCTGGTCTCGCCGTTTTCGTGGAATACAGATGCCGATAAAAGTTTTCAACCTCTTCGAGCATCTCGAACTTAGAGGTGACAATTTTGCCATCCGCGGTTTTCAGTTTCTTCAGATTGGTCCTCCCTATATGTAATCCTATCCTAATCTTCATAAAGCAATATTAATTTGGTATTTCTGGAAAAAGTAGTTTTTTTATGGACTGCTAGAGCTTGCAATTATGCTTTTGGCTTTTACATGCCATCTAATGATGTGGCATTGCTTCTCCATCTTGTATTACAAGGTAATTTCAACTGTTGGCTACTTTTTTCTAGTATACATTTTTTTATATAAAGCAGACAAAACTTGATTTCCTTTAATGTATTTTTTTATAATTTTAGTAACTATAACTATAAGATTTTTAGAGAGTCGCACTTTAAATAATCATGGCATAAGAGGTTCAGCCCAAGTGCTAGGCATCAATGTGTACAGCTAAATGCATGGAAATAACAACAAACAAAACGTGCCGCTCGCAATTATTATTTAAAATAATCTAAACATCGAAATCACGTCATAAATAATATACGTAATTTGATTTTTCTGTAAAAAAATATTTTTTACATGAATTAAACATCTAAATGGTTACACATACAATGGAAATTATGTATTATTTTGATTACTTTAATCAAATATTGTCAATTAAGTATTTTCCCGACCAATGGGTTTAAACCCGAGTTTTTTCCCAGTCTGTTGGGAAAAAACTCACCTTTCGGAAAATTCCCGGGTCTAAACCCATCCCTAGGTACAGTACGTATCTTAACTATAAACAAGGAAAAATTTAAATTCTACTATTAAAAACATTACAACAATCATCGAAATCCAGCAAAAAGTCAAACGACTTTTCAAAAGTGGTCAAAATATCGTTATTTTTCCTTACAGTACAAGTTTTTCTAATATTACAGATTGTACGATAATTTTGTCGAAAAACGATAATTTCGACGCGAAAAAGAAATAATTTGAACTATTGGAGTTGGCAACACTGTAGTGTCAGTGTCCAATTGGGTTGGCGGGAAAATTCGTAAAGATCATGTTGTGGATTTTTTATCATTTTCCAAAATTTGTGTTTCTTCGAGTGTTAATGTGTAATAATGGTGGATTATTAAATATTAAGTGCTCGTTAACGTGTACAAGTGTGGATAAATGGTACAAAGTTGAAAAACATGACTTTCGTATTATCTCATCATCCCCTCAGAAACCTAGTAAAGTTTTTCCATCACTTTACTAGGATACAAGTATAATATGTTCAATGATTACGACTGAAGGACATGTATCCATGGTCATGAATAAATTTAAAAAAAAAAAAAAAAGTGTCCAATTGGGTTGGCGGGAAAATTCGTAAAGATCATGTTGTGGATTTTTTATCATTTTCCAAAATTTGTGTTTCTTCGAGTGTTAAAGTGTAATAATGGCGGATTATTAAATGTTAAGTGCTCGTTAACGTGTACAAGTGTGGATAAATGGTACAAAGTTGAAAAACATGACTTTCGTATTATCTCATCATCCCCTCAGAAACCTAGTAAAGTTTCCATCACTTTACTAGGATACAAGTATAATATGTTCAATGATTACGACTGAAGGACATGTATCCATGGTTATGAATAAATTAAAAAAAAAAAAAAGTGTTCAATTGGTCCAATAGTGGCATCTTGATATTGATCACAGAGTACATACGTAGTATCCCCTAGCACAGATCAGATAATAGTAGCTACAGATGCGACAGTGACTTTTCTATTTGAGTTTCCCAATGTTCCGTTTTGGCGCTGTAGTTGCCGTACCGGTTTTGACATATAGGTAAATTTCGTAGCTATACACATGTATACAACTAGTGATTGCAAGAAAAAACTTTGATATCGATATCGATAACTAGTGATGCGGTATTTTGTCGATATAGGGATGTTTGCTAATAAAACTTTATTTACTTGGTATTTTATGTACACACAATAAAACAAAGTATTTACAAATTTATAAATTCTTTATTTGTTTAAACATTTTTTCCTTAACCTAAAAGTTTGATATTCCAATAGAGCTCGTTTTTGAGGCTCTCCCATTTTCTTTACATATTTCTGATCGATGGCGCCCTTCAAAATTTTATTTATAACGTTGCACCAATTGTGCACTTGCAACCTTATAATTACATTGACGAAGGTGTTTACTGCTAATTTATTGTGCTTCGCACACCCTAGCCAGGAATACCTCATTGTGCTCAATATTAGTTTTTGCAAGTTACTTTTTAAATTATTTTTAAAACAATTAACATTTAAATAGCTGTGGATCAGAGAAGCGACGTCCCTGTATAAAATTAAAAGTTTTTCGGAAGGATATACTAAATTATTATTTTTTAGGCATTTGTATTCTCTGAATTGTATATATTTATGCAAATTTTCATCTGGCCTGCTTGTATATGTATGCAAGCAGGCCTTGCACTTGATGGCTTTCGAAATTTTGCGACAAACATAACCTGCCGTGTAGGCTGAGCAGTGGACTTTAACTTTTTCCAAGATCACCTGATTTATTGAAAATTTTTCTGTTGGAAATTTCTGTGAAGAGGATGGGAGTTTTGTGTCTTGTGATGACGATGGGAGTTCTATATCATCTCCCCTTATGTAATTTTCTTTGCCAACATTTTCATTTTCAAATAGACATCTGACATTAAGTAAAGCGTCTCCATCATCCTCTTCACAGTTTGAATATTTAGAGTGAGGGCTCAAGACATTTGAAATTAATAAAGATTTAAATGCATACAGAAACGTGTTTGAATCCGGGTTCACATTTCTGTAATTCAGAGCCCTTATGCGTCCAAAAAAATTTTCCAATGGATCTTGGTTTATGTGTCTGGGATAATAGTAGTCCACGCTATATTTATCAAATAATAATTTAGATATTCTGACGAAACTTTCGAGGGTGGTAATCCAACCCTGCAGAGACGGCACTTTTACAATTCGAGGTTTGCCTGACTGTACAGCGTGTTTGCTAATTTTGTCAATGAAATTTAAAGATTTAATTTTTTTGATGGCTTCAATCCAGAAAGAGAGATGTGGTGAATTTTTTTTTACTGCTCTTCTCAGTTTTCCCCTTTTTGCACCACCAGGGTAGCCATTGACACTGTCAAACAGTTGGTCAAAAAATTCGACTACTTCTGCTGTGGTGGCCATTGTGTTTCCGGTTTCTTCACTATTTAATTTATCTGAAAATAAGAATATGGACACATTATTTAGAGCACAAAATGAATAACATGTTTGAAACATATATAGCGTGTTACTGAAGACCTCTTAATGGGTCATTGTACTCATCAGTATGAATAACTTTTACTATGACACCAACCCTCAACTCTCGAAAAAAAAAATAGCTGATCCCTACATTTTGTTGATTTATGTGAACACAAATGTCATCAGATCAGCAAATATTTTTTCGCGATTTCAGCGTTAGTTCCATAGTAAAAGTTGTTCATAATGATCAGTACAATGACCCCATCAGAGGTTTTCAGTTATTTCAATAACACATTGTATATTTTGTACAGCTGCATGCTGCATCCTACTTCTCCAATTGCTTTTATTCAACACACGGTAACACACCAAAAAAATATTAGCCAGACAGTAGGTTGGTTGAGGTCTTGTAGCCCAGGGTATGTTGAACGATCATTTAAAAATCTTTGCATTAGAAAAGAGTCCTAAGTATATGAGATGTAAGGTAAAGTGAGGTGAGGTAGGTATGTGAGGTATCCTCAATCATCCTACTAATATTATAAATGTGAAAGTTTGTAAAGATGTTTGGATGTTTGTTATTCAATCACACTATAAAGGCTGAACGGATTTGGATGAAATTTGGTATACAGATAGAATATAACGCAGATATATGCTACTTTTCCTTCCGGGAAGATGAACAGTTCCCGAGGGATGCGCGATAAACGACGACCACGCGGGTGAAGCCGCGGGCATAGGCTAGTATATTATAACAGACTGAACAAATTTTAACGACATTTGGCACAAAAATTGATAATCTATTTAATACATATAAGGAGAAGGAGAAGATTTGGTACTCACTGACTGCATTGGTATATTTCAGCATAGCCGCCATTCTAGCACTTAATACTTGAGCTGCTACACTCACTTTCATCTTTTTCATTTTGTTCGAATCTTAGTGTGTCCCAATTGGCTGTCTATATGATAGACAAATTCGATGTCTTTCCAAGATGCAGTCTTGCCTTCCCAAATTATGTCTTTGGTCATAAAATTATTTCTTAATCCTTTTAAAAGGTGGGGTGGGTCATGGAAAAAACTTAAATCATGTCCATCAATGTTAACTGAACCATCTGAAAAAAAAGGAACATTATTTAATATTGTAATTTAAAAAAATCATGACAAAACATAAGTCATTATAAATAATTTGTATGTACCATCGTGAACACCTTGAAGATTCCTTGCTCTGATTGTGTCTTCCCTCAATCTCCTTATTGCTGTCCGGAAAGTGGACCCTTGGTCACAAACAAGACCCAATGGAATTAATCCAGTTAGAGCCACATGGGACACCATTTGCTTCAAAATGTTTTGAAGATCAGCTGCTGAGACTGTGCCTTCACAGAAGTAATATGCTACACTCTGTCGCCAGGGAGAGCATATTCCTCTTAACATAAATACCAATGCATGGTCGGAATACTTAAGTTTTCTATCTCCAGCAACATCCACAAACCCCAAAATCTTTTCTTTCTTTTCATTAAAACTCAAGTGTGGAGTTAATGCAACTTCGTCAAAAACGATGGTACACAGTTTTTGCTTATTGTCCCAATTTTTGCAGTTTTGAGCAATATGATCAAACATTTTGGCATTTAGTCCCGGTTCCATTGACACCTTTTCAGAAAGGCGTATCAAAGTCCTCTTATTTGGTAAAGTAAACATTTTTTCCATAAGTCTATAACCTTTGGGACTTTGCTTCATTAGGAGCAACGCCATAAGCTTCTCTTCTAAAGTAAATCTTCTGGCCATTTTACTTTTTTGCACTTGTTTCAGCTGCATAAGCAAAAATGTTTGGGCTTGTTTATTCATTAAATTGAATCTTTCAAACAATTGTTCCTTGTTCATAATCAGAGCTTGAGTAAGTCTTTGTGAGACTGAGTGACTGGAGCTTTCTGCTATTTGTGTGACATGTTTAGTAAATTTCCTGTTCTTAGACCCAGACTTTCTAATTATGGAACCTGGGAACAAATATGACATGTAAAATATGCACAAATCATTTTATACTTTATCATAGGCTACAATGACCTGGATTAATATCATTTTATTCAGCTGAGAGGCAAGGTCAAATACTTGATACAAGAATAGTAATACAATGTATTTGTTTAAAGACAATGATATTATAACTATAATATTGTTACGAGCTGAGGGTTCGTATATGGATAGAAAGCCGATTAAATGCGTAGAGAACACTTTATTACTGAACAATTACACTGAATCGCTTATTAACACACAAAGTTACTAGTTAAATCGCTCCGAATATCGCTTCGATGTTATCGCTTGTATCGCTTGATCCAAACTGAACTCCAACTGAACTCCTGGCGCTCAGCTGCGCCGTTTATATAGGCCGCGAGTCGTGGTACTGGAAAGTCCTCGAACGTCATCTATCCTTGTCATAAGATAACTCTTTCTCATTTGCACATTCTCGAAATAGAAATTTCTCGAACCTCGTCGAACCTCATCTATCCTCTATCTCACTCACTCACTTCTAGAATGGAATGTTCTCGAAGCTTGTCGAATCTCGTCTATCCTTGTCTTATATTAGCTCTATCCTGCTCACTCTCTTCCAGAAGGTTCTCCGTCTATCCTTGTCTGATATTTAGCTCTATCTCGCTCACTCTTCAACAATTTTACATGTGGGTGTCAAATGCCCATAAGGGGTCCTGAAAACGCCTGAAAATGGGTTTTCAGGAAATGTCAGCATCGGATTTGTTGGCTCCTGAAACGGCCTGAAAACATGTTTCAGGCGCCTGAAAACAACGGCAACTTACTCAAAATTTCGATTCTTTGGTATGTGATAGAGCCTCCTCTGATACGGACTGAAAATGCATTTCAGCTTGCTGAAAACGTCTCTAAGTCCAGGAAAATCGAGGTTAAAGTATTTCAGTCCACTCTGCTTAACCCTCCGTCGTAACACTACCCCCTCCTAAGACATGCTCGTCCCGAGCATCATTGTCTCCATAGTACCGGGCCAGTCGATCAATGTGTACAATCTTCGGTTGATTACGTCCGTCCTTTCAAATTCGGTAAGCGACGTCGTTGATCTTCGTGACGGCCCATCCCAATTAGGTTTGCACCCTCCAGGGTCATACGTCTTGATCTCTTCGTCAGTGGACGGCCACTTGGTCTTCTCGTCGACGGGCGTGTTGGACTCCTCGGCGCTACCTTCTTCCTTGAGTTTCACGCTGCCCTCGCCGTACTTCTTGTCTGAGGAAGCCTTCTTGTTCTTCTTCGCTGGTGGCCCCGCGTCTTTGGCAGCGGGTGCCTTCTTCTGTGCAGGTGGTGTGAGTGCTTTCCGCTTGACGGGCGTGGCCTTAGCGTTGACATTCTTAGCCAGCGCACCCTTGCGGCCTCTTGCCACGAGTGCCGGTGCTGCTGCCGCTGTCCGCCCACGCTTCGACTTGAGCTCCTGCTCGGACACCTTTGTATCGCTTCCGGACTCGTTCTCGCTCTCATTCTCCGACTTTTTACTTTCTTCTTCGCTGTTTGACTCTGCTTTTCGACCGTGACTCAGGTTACTTGGCCATCCCTTCTTGCCCTTGACCTTGCGGTCGCGCTTGGCGGGCTCGCCATCGGAGCGGCAGCGGCTCAGCGACTTGCGGCGCTGTGTGGCGCCCACCACTCCCTTGCCCACCTCCGGGTAGAAGTTGCTATCGTCCTCCTCCGACCCGCTCGGGTTGAACGTGCCATCTGTATCTTCTGAGTCATCTTCAGTTTCTTGACACATGTTAACTTCATCTTCACCATCATTTGCTTCATATTCGTCATCGTCCGATTCCTGGCTCTTATTGGCATCATCTTGTTCGGATATGTCTGCTTCACTAACGACAGCTTGATCAACCTTAATCTCTACCTCATCTTGTTTATTTTTAAAAGAAAGATAGAGTTCCTCCAATATTGCTCCTCGCTCAAATATCTTCTCCATTCTACAGAACCGCTCTTCTTGCCTTGCGGCTTGCTCTTCCTGTCTGCGTACTTGCTCTTCCTGCCTTGTGGCTTGTTCGCGTGTTTCGCGTACTTGCTCTTTCTGCCTTGTAACTAGTTCGCGTGTTTCGCGTACTTGCTCTTTCTGCCTTGTAACTAGTTCGCGTGTTTCTCGTAATTGCTCTTCCTGCATTCTTGCCATTTGCTGCATCAAATTGAATAAGCTGGTAATATCGTTATTCCCACCTTGAGGCTGAGGTCCCTGTTGGACGACCTCCTCCTGACTCATAGTTCTTGATGCGTCCTGAGCTGTCTGTCTTGCCGTTAACTGTCTCGTCTGCATCCGACTCGGCGTTTCATTACCAGTCGGTTCCTCCTCTCTTGGCGTAATCGGCATTTTCTATCCCGCTTTCTGACACCAAATGTTACGAGCTGAGGGTTCGTATATGGATAGAAAGCCGATTAAATGCGTAGAGAACACTTTATTACTGAACAATTACACTGAATCGCTTATTAACACACAAAGTTACTAGTTAAATCGCTCCGAATATCGCTTCGATGTTATCGCTTGTATCGCTTGATCCAAACTGAACTCCAACTGAACTCCTGGCGCTCAGCTGCGCCGTTTATATAGGCCGCGAGTCGTGGTACTGGAAAGTCCTCGAACGTCATCTATCCTTGTCATAAGATAACTCTTTCTCATTTGCACATTCTCGAAATAGAAATTTCTCGAACCTCGTCGAACCTCATCTATCCTCTATCTCACTCACTCACTTCTAGAATGGAATGTTCTCGAAGCTTGTCGAATCTCGTCTATCCTTGTCTTATATTAGCTCTATCCTGCTCACTCTCTTCCAGAAGGTTCTCCGTCTATCCTTGTCTGATATTTAGCTCTATCTCGCTCACTCTTCAACAATTTTACATGTGGGTGTCAAATGCCCATAAGGGGTCCTGAAAACGCCTGAAAATGGGTTTTCAGGAAATGTCAGCATCGGATTTGTTGGCTCCTGAAACGGCCTGAAAACATGTTTCAGGCGCCTGAAAACAACGGCAACTTACTCAAAATTTCGATTCTTTGGTATGTGATAGAGCCTCCTCTGATACGGACTGAAAATGCATTTCAGCTTGCTGAAAACGTCTCTAAGTCCAGGAAAATCGAGGTTAAAGTATTTCAGTCCACTCTGCTTAACCCTCCGTCGTAACAATATTATACACACTTTTTTGTTTTTGTGTTTGAATTCTTTGAACGGCTTGTGAAGTTTTCATCACTGCTTCAGCATTATATCCCGTACCAGAACATGAAGGCTGTTCTGTGATTATATCTGAAAGGAAAAAATAATAGTTTGCATTAATTAAAGTACTTGAGTGATCTCTCCATGAAGAATATTCACACCCAATGATCCAACAGAAATTGAGGAATCGACAATATTATGATTGAAATAGGTAGATACTCTATTATCACTAATACTACTATTTGATGTTCGTGGGGTTCGTAGCGAAGCCACGACTGCGCGGATTGTACGATCTACAAGGTTAAGCTGCACTTGCCGCGGTCAGTCTGTGGATGGGTGACCGTTTCGTTACACATCATACCCCTCCGTGCCTCGGAGAGTACGTTAAGCTGTCGGTCCCGGTTGTCATACGAATATCTATGGCAGTCGTTACGGGCAGTCAAAAGCCTGAAAGTCTGACAACTGGTCTGACCTCCGAATGTCAGTATAACCCAGTAACTGGGTTACGGGGGTCTGATGGCAGTCGTTCCGTGTAAAATACTGATGTTTAGCCGCATCTGGTTAGAATGGAAGCCGACCCCAATATAATTGGGAAAAGGCGAGGAGGATGATGACTACTATTTTATGTTCTACCATATTAAGAGTTAAGGTTTTCCAAATCTGTAGTGAATATTTTCTAAGCTTTCTATACTTCATGATAGGCTACAATGATCTGAATTAATATCATTTTATTCAGCAGAGAAGAAACATCAAATACTTGATACAAAAATAGTAAAACAATATACTTTTTAGGGTTCCGTACCTGAAGGGTGCCAAACAGGACCCTATTACTCTCGCTACGCTGTCCGTCCGTCCATCTGTCTGTCACAGGGCTGATAGATAACCAGTTGAAATTTTCACAAAATATGTGTTACTACGATGCCCATCACAACAAATACTAAAAACCATACAAGAAACCTCGAAAAATCATGCATTTTTTCATCGTTTTTGTTCCTGCTCTATCTTCAAAACAGTAATACATACATACCAGCGTCAAACTTGGTCTGATTATAGAGCATACTATGTAGTTTAACAACAAATACTAAAAATAGGGCAACATAGACATATATGGTGGTACCTACATGAGAAAGAGGTGCAAAAATTCATATTTCGCTCACGGTGCGTTGATGTCTTTCTCTGAACTCTCGTAAATTAAATCAGTTTCTAAGGGGTATCAGGTTGATGGCTGGTACGGAACCCTTAATGTGTAAGTCTGACTCGCACTTGGCCGGTTTTTTTAATGCGCATGTACCAGCCAAGTGGCGCCCCCATCAGTAAAAAAATATTACTTGCTGAATACATAATTCATCTAAAATTCGTTTTTAACAATTGAAGTATAGGTACTGTAGCCACTTGGCTGCTACATGCACCTTAAAGACAATGTTACTATAACTATGATATTATACACACTTTTTTGTTTTGGTGTTTGAATTCTTTGAACTGCTTGTGTAGTTTCCATTACTGCTTCAGCATGATATCCCGTACTAGAACATGATGGCTCTTCTATGATTACATCTGAAATGAAAAAAAATAAACATTTTACAATAATCAAAGTATCCGAGTGATCTGTCCATGAAGAATATTCACACCCAACAAATAACATAACATAACATCACGCCTGTATTTCCCCGAAGGTGTAGGCAGAGGCGTATAGTACACCCACATTTCGCCAGTTATGTTATAGTGTCATGTAATAGGGGGCGAGCCTATTGCCATTAACCAGGCACAAATCCCGACTCCGGGCTGCTACTGAGAATTTCCTAATGAAAAAACCCAGAAACACTTTGCCCGACTTGGGAATCGAACCCAGGACCCCACGCTCATCAGTCGCGCTTGCGACTACTAGACCAACGAGGCAGTCAAATAAAATAGCTCAGTAAAAAATTCCAATGGTTCCGAAGAAAAAACTAAATAAGTAAAACAACTTTTTTTTTTCTCCAAAACTAGTTATCATTTTTTAAATAGTTCAGTTTATTCAATTCAATCTTCTAAGACTTTTTACTGGTCTACATATAATTAGTTCCGAAAAATAAATTCAACAACTAATTGAAGCATCTTCCAACTCGATTTGCTTACTGGGTATTTGTAGTTTCCTAATCCTATTGCCATTTATTCAATATTTATTAAAAAATAAAGACGGTATAATTTTTTATAAGTATTTTTCTTTTCTAGTCCATAACATTATGATTTAAATAAATCAATGAAATTTTATGGAACAAAATCAAGTTTGATTTAAATCACTGACTTTTATAAAATCAATCAACCCTGCTCAGCCAGTATAACAATATGCACGGATGAATAATGAGGAATGGAATAAAGAATGGCTGTCATTGTCACCTAGAGAACAAGGAGCTTCATTAAGGTAAATGCTACCGGTAGCCTGTGAAATTTAAAATATCTTGTTTTTTTTTTTTGCAAACTATAACTTTATTTCATGTTGTATATCAATCAGAATATGATTAGCTGCAATAATAACTATATAGGTACCTACTAAATAACACTCTTAGAAAATAATAAACTAGCTCTATAAGCTCCATAATATTAATTTGCTATCAAATTATCAATTGATATACAACATGAAGTAAAGCTAGAATTTGCAAAAAATTCAAGTTATTATGAGTTTCATGGGCTACTTAGTTGCATTCACCTTAAAATGTTATTGGAAAGTATATAATAAAATATAATATGGTATATACCTGCACTTCCAATCACAACTGATGATTTTGTGACACTGTCATTATCTTGATCTTTGAAGTAATTATGTTCAATAGAAACATCACATCCTGAAAAAATAAGGAAAATGTAATACTTATAAATTGTACTCACTTGTAAAATAGTACTAATACTCTTTTGTAACTTAAGGGACTACATACGTACCAGTTGTTGTGGTCACTGGTAATGGTTCAGAGACATCCTCCTCATCTTGCTCTTTGAAATAATTATGTTCAAGTGTAACATCCCACCCTGAAAACATCATTTATACTGTTAAATTATGTCACCATTGCATAATTACATTTTAATTTAAAGTTGTCTCCTCTCTTGGAGTTGGTAAATAATAGCTGCAACACAGTTTTCCTAACTAATGTAGCTGTTACCATACACAATATATTGTAGACTATAATAATTACATATAGTTTATATGTTCCAATAAATAATAAATAATCCTGGTTATATCCTACTATCTACATATTCCTACTATAGTTTGTTGGTTTGTTCTTCTTTCATGCAGCAACAGATCAACATGATTTTTTGTATAGTTAAAAGCCGGAAAGTGATATAGGTTAATTCTTTTATTATTTTAACGCATATACGCATGCGAAGCGAAAAATAAAGATTTAAATTGTGGAAAGAAAAAATCGCTCACGAGCAGGATTCGAACCTGCGACTCCTGGCTCAGTATGCCAGTGCTACAGTGTGTGATATAGGTTACTTTTTATTGCAGAAAAATGCATGGTACCTGTGGGATAAAGAACCATGGGAGTGAAGCTGCATGTAAAAGCTAGTTATTTATTTATGCATAAATATGCAATTATAAACATTAACTACACATTACAGGTGATTTATATGATTTTACGGACACTAAGACCGGGTTGATGGTCATAGCATAAACATCAATTATGGTATTATCATTATAATGTGTCCTCGAGCCAATAGATGTGACATCCACCGCCACCAGACTCACCAATGGGCTAGTGCCTGCAGTTAACAGTTAAGTGCCGGTGCCTGTCCCAATAGAGGGAACAGAATAGGCATAATGGACTTGTAAATAACATGTAACTTTAAAGAGTCTATTGTAAACTTAAGTAAAACCCTGCTGTGTCTCACACCTACATAAGATCATAACAAAGATTAACAAGACTCACCTGCTACACTAAGCGGAACACCGTGAGTTATTTCTTCGTCTCTAAGAAGACATGGATAAGAGTACCGCAGTCTTTTACCTTCGTGATCAAATTGATGTTTATCAAAATGTTTGGTCAGAGTGTCGCCTACACGTTTTCTTAGTACAAGCTCTTTCGAGAGTCCAATGAGGAGGGAATTTGTGGGCACTATGAAAGACATCCACAGATTTCTAAGTTTATCGTTCTTGGGAAAACAAAATAGCCGGTGCGTCTCACTTGTTGCATTGCAACCACCAACACAGCACTTTAGGGTCCCCATGACGAATAATCGCACATATGACATGCACAATTAATATTGTCTCGAAACAACGGAGGAATATTTGCGTCTTAAGGATCTCAACTCAACAAAATGCGAGGAAATTGGAGGAAATACTCTTAAGAAACAGGCGTTCAACTCGGAAGTTTTTGACAATGATTGGTATGGTATGGATGACATTTGACCAGCGACAACACAGCCCCTAGACGGATATTGTTGAATTTAATGCGTACAAACAATTCTGCCACTAGCTGAGGTATGAGGAAGCGGGGTACAGCGATCCGGTTGGCCCTGACAATGTCATTATGTCATAGAAACTTCAAACTTTGTAGGGTTAGAGACGAGACAGATTTAGATTCAACACAATATAATATCGATAAAATATTATTTTATCGATATTATTTTTATGTAATACTTAGTATTAATTATAAGGATTTTAGCTTCTTATTTCTTTTAATATTATTTAATAATAAAGTAATTAATATACTAATAATAATAGTAAGTATTACAAGTAGGGAGGGAGTCTTTCAAAATTATCTTAATTTTGAAAGTAAGACGGGTGCTCTGTACTTTCAGAATTAAGATAATTATATCTTTAAAAATATCTTTATGTATTTATTTGGTGTTGAATATGGAGTTATTATTTTGTAAAGCGGATATTTTAAAAGTGGTAATTGTCCGTTTATATAGTAAATAAATATTAAATAATAAAATAATTAATTTAGTAGTAGTATTATATTATTTATTTTACCCAGCAATATTACACAAAATGTTACATTAACATACTAGGTACTACGTCTAGGTATAAATATTATTGGACCTACTTAACATTTAAAAGTGAACACAGCATGGAACAAAAACAAATATTATTGCAAACTATAACAGCTAATTAGTACGTAAATAAAACGTTATTCAAAAGAAAAGAACCTACTCAAAAATAACTTAAATTTAAAGGACAAAAAAAAATATTCTAATCACCACTAATCATTTTTTTAATAAATTAATTTTATATATGTATAGCCTTCGAATAGTGCATTTGTAACTTTGAGCTTTTATAATAAAGCCATTATAAATACCATTCGATATAATCAAATAAAACAAATTTTGTGACTAATGAATATAACAACTAATAACTGTAATTTGTTTCTAGTACTCGCTAGCAGCTACCGCGGCACCACTCACTTCGCTCGCTCACAGTTCTAACCTTACCTAACCCATTTGGTATATTTCTGATTGTTTTTATATAAACAATGTTGAATTAGACAGTAAACTGTACAATTGTCGTTAATGTAACCTCAAATTATGCGACTGCTCAAGAGGTCTCTTTTGGATATTGAAATCTTTTTTATTATTTTATTTTAGTAGTAATTGAAAGCGAAATTCTGATAGTACTGAGTAATTTTTTCAGTGTTTACGTGTCAAACCGCGTTTGACAGTATTATTGTGATATTTAATAGGTTTTAACAAAACCAAACATTTTCAGGGATGTAATAGTGCGATTGATTTTAATTGAGGATTTTTCTCGCAAAGAGGCCTTCGAAAGAAGTAAAAGACCAAGTAGCTTCATGGAGAAATATTACACATCCGTGCAAATCTTAAATAAAATCGAATGTGACACAAAAGTTGTTATTTTACTAAATTATTCATTCCTAGCTGTGCTTGTGACCCTGTCCGTGTGGAAGTTGTAAATTAACATCGTGGGCCTTACTCCCGACTGGTTCAAGCTCTGAACCAAATCGAGCTAATTTCAATTCCTAGAAAAAAGCAGTACGATTTGACACTAACTCGAATTCAAATTCGATTGATACAGCACTCGATCCAGGCGGGGTCAGGAGTAAGGCTTAGAAGTGGGTAGCTACTCTAATAACTAGCTAAATAGCGGCTATTCAACAAATAGCCATGGCTACTTCGATCAATGGCTACGATATCTGTCTACACGATAGCTAGCTATTGGCTAGTGCTTCGAATAACCAACAAGTTTACGGTGTAGCGGGCAGCCGCCGCGCTGCCGTGAGCTGACCAAGTAAAATAGCTATTGGCTATTGGTAGCTAGCTAGCGACTTTCTTTATTTTTATGATTTCTAACTTAACTTAGTAGTCAATTAGGTTTAAAATCGTTTGAGATCTATAATTTTGTTTGTACAACGAAAGAAGGGTCTTTTGTTGTAGTTTTTACTGTAATTTTATTAGTTAATTTTAAATTTTCAATGTTTTCGACAGTTAAATATGTAGTAATTAGTAATACGTAATAAATGTAAAAATACGTACGTACGAACGAAAGTCATTTTTTTTCAACAATACAATACAAATACTATTGTACACAAAAGAAGATAGCAACATATATGACTTATATAGAACACATGTACAATGGGCGGTCTTATCGCTCAAGGCGAATTCTTCCAGACAACCTTAGGATGGACAATATGGGCAAGTAAAGAGAGGGGTAGTACGCAGTGTAACAACATAATAGAATACATATACTACATAACATAAATACTATACATATATCTATAACAAAACTACATAAATATAAGATACAATAAACATAATAAATACAATACAATATGTCTAAATATTACATAATGTACCTGCCGGAAATTACAGTGATGATAGGTAGCGATCATTTACCAGTTTTTTGAATATAGGCAAAGATTGAGCACGCCTCACTTGTACTGGCAAAGCATTCCACAGGCGAGCAGCCTGAACTGTTAAAGAATTACCAAAGAAATTTGTGGAATGCGATGGTATCGCCAACGTGAGGTTTTCTGATGACCTTAAAAGCCTCGAATGTGTGTCACGAAGGAACATTAACTAACTAAAGGACTAACTAAAGGAACTAACTAAAGGACTAACTAAAGGAACTAACTAAAGGAGCATTCTTTGCTAAGATCATTTTTCTCTAAGGTCAATGACCTTTGAACTAGGATGTCTTAAGTATTTTTCAGTTTTCTCTCTATAACTCAAAAATTTATAATCACATTATACTCAAAATAATTTTAAAAGAGAGTTTTTACAAAGGTCTATCAACGTGGAGAATTATAAATATCTACGTTACATAGTTTAGAGATGGCAGGGGGGGGGGACACATTGCAAGTCACTTTAGCTGGCTATATTTCGCAGATGGTACACCTGATAAAAAAGTGCTGTATGAAACATTACCTTCATTTTAGTAGACCTATTCAATGATACCACACACGAGGGGGTGGAGCGAAAAAAATATTTTCATCCCCATTTCACATGTATGGGCGCCACCCCTAAAATACATAATCACGCATTTTTTATTCTTTTAAAATTGAGATCTATATTTAAACTATCTTTTAACAAAATTACATGTACTTATATTTATAACTGTAGAAGTTATTAAGCTGTAAAGGATTAGGACAGACGGACAGATGGGTATACGGACAGACGGACGGACATGACGAAACTGTAAGGGTTCCTTGTAGGACTACGGAACCCTAAAAAAGGTACATATATCATTTATCGTGTACGTATCGGTCGGAACAAAAGTTCGTTTATCGTTGAACGGGAGTAGACTCCCTGGCTGTTATAGGTATATAAAGATTGAATGTTTGAAAACGTAGTTTTTTTTTTTTTTTTTGTAGATTGCAAAATATTCTACTACCTATATTTTTCAATTTCGTTGATAGTATGGAGAACTTTGTTTCATCGATAACAGATTTAGTACATCACTAGTTACATTGACAATTAAATAGAGGGAAAGAGATAGTGTATTAAGTGCTTGCGTAAGAAAGAGATGTTTTGTGAAAGACATCAACGTGCCGTCTGCACCTTTGGTGTCCGTTGCGAATTAACCAGTATAAGATGAACTCTCATTAAATATTAAATCAGTTGAAAAATCTAATTGGATAATGACATTATTAACTTAACGATGAAATGTTATGCCGTCTTTCTGCACACTCAAAGTCTTGCTGTTTTTACAACACAATCGTACTGTGCAAGAAGTCATTATAACATTTATTTGTAAATTTTGTGTTCACTAACACGGAAGTGTCAACGGCTCACAGCAGTGGTCATAACTGATTCAAATTGTTTGAGTGGCGGCTTACATACAGGATTTTTCCCTTATGTGTGATAGAAATCGGTCGCCTGTTATGTGGCGTCTAGGGGCTGTGTCGTCGCTGCATTTGACAAATCACAATGGCGTCGCAAGATGGCGGCTGTGGCAGCAGCCAGCTTCCGACGCCAGCGCCAAAACGGAACATTTGGCAACGTAGCTGTCACGGGCCTGTCCCCTAGTAGTCTGTGCAGAGTACATTATATCTATATAATGTACTCTGTGTTATATATGATATTGATATTTTGTTGAGGTTATAATAACTCGTGTATCGGTTGTTTTTAAAATATTTTTGTATCTGAACTTTTCTTACCAAGTTTGTAACAATGTCCAGAAGGCCAGAACATCAAGCGCCACCTGAAATTGTAAGACTGCATAGTGCATACATGAAAAAAAAAACAAGTATAACTTATTGTTTACGTTATTAAATATACACAAACGTTGTTATTTTTTAGTTCTACAATGAAGACGAAGCGCGAAAGTACACACAAAAGTAAGTTCGCACTACTTCTTCCAACTGAAAATAATAACCTTCTTAAAATTATACCTAAATTCTGATTGTTTGTTTTTTAGTTCACGTATTATAGACATCCAGGCGCAGATGACAGAGAGATGCATAGAGTTGCTACTGTTGCCTGAGGATACTCCATGTCTTCTACTAGACATAGGATGCGGCTCAGGTCTGTCAGGCCAAGTACTAGAAGAGAATGGACACATGTGGATTGGCATGGATATATCACCAGCTATGCTTGGTAAGTAAACAACTTACAATTCTAAATATGTGTCCCGAATTTACCATTTACTATTAGCCCATGCTTATTGTCTCTTCAGAAGGTAGCCTGGGTTTTTGCTAATTTAAAACATTTAATTGTAATCATTATTAATTACTGTAACTCTGTAATGAGAATATGAGAAAATAAATATATATCATCATCATCCTCCTGCCCTTATCCCAATTTATTTGGGGTTGGCGCAGCATGTTTTTTTCTTCCATACATCTCTATCAGCCGTCATCTCCGTGTTCACTTTCTTTCTATTCATATCATCTTTCAAATAAATATATATATATTATAATTATTAACATCAAAGCATTGATAGCCTAGCAGTTGAACACTTGCCTTCCATGCAGGAGGGTCCGAGTTCAAACCTGGCCTGCATCTCTGACTTTCAAATTCATGTGTAGACAAGAGTTTAATGTTCACTTGCTTGAATGTGTAAAATGTCTCAAATGTTTATTATTATATTTATTTATTTGGAGAAGAGGCCAGTTTCCTGTAGTGGGACAATAGTGGGCAGCTTATGTATGTGTGTTTATGTATTAACATCTATGCTTAACCCAAGGTGCCTTATAATCAGAGTAAGTTAGGTTTTATATAAGTTAAATTTATAACTTGTTTGTAGGCTAATGTCTATACAATTGATATACCTACCTTAATTTATATGTATATATTTCAGATGTAGCAAAAGAAAGAGAAGCAGAAGGTGACCTAGTACTATCAGACATGGGTGAAGGAGTGCCTTTCAGAGCGGGATGTTTTGATGGAGCTGTCTCAGTGTCGGCCCTGCAATGGCTGTTCAATGCCGACAAGAAGACACATCACCCTATCAAGAGGCTGTATCAGTTCTTTAGTTCCTTGTATGCTTCATTGGTATGTAAAACTTTCTTTAAAACCTGTATTTATCTTGCTTGGCCTTTCTGTTATGTTCCTGTGAATATGTGTTGAAAATTGGTTGTTGATGACAATAGATTAGTAAACTCTAAATTAAGAAAATTGCAAAGCAATCAGTTTCTATGATTTCATGTGTCCCTGTGGTTATGTTCTGGCCACCACAGACTTCTATATAAGCCAAATGTTGCTCTTCAGTTTGCATTTAGAAGACAAATATAACATAATTTCCGCGTGTATTCCTCCAAAGGGGTAGGCAGATGGCAGGTGTATAATAGTACACCCACATTTCACCCGTTATGTATCTATGAAGACAAATGTATATAGTATACAATAATTGTCTTCTATTAACCTTTTCCCCGCCAATGACACCTATAGAAGACAAACAATTTCGTGCCCTCAGCGCCACAACTTTATAACTTTGTACTATTGTCCATACAATATTTGTCTTCTATAGAAGACGTGGCGGTGAGGGCACGAACACCTTTACGACACCAAGGTGTTGAAAATGTTAAAGTCATGACCAGGGATGTTATGGAGCTCTGTAACCGTAACCAAAACTATCGGATATCCAAAATAAAAATCTATCCATAACCATAACCAAAACCAATATAAAAGTTTCGAATATATAATCTGAGAACATGCACAATTTTATAATGTCCACACAAAAAAGTCAAAAAGTTTATAACTTCTTATTCAATAAGCTCTTGATGATTTACAAAGTTTTTTATTTTAGTCAAGATCAGCCAGAGCAGTATTCCAGTTCTATCCAGAGAATGAGAGTCAAATGGACCTTGTTACTTCACAAGCTATGAAAGCTGGTTTCTATGGAGGGGTAGTTGTAGACTTCCCTAACTCTGCTAAAGCTAAGAAGTTCTTTTTGGTGCTAATGACTGGAGGATCTGCACCTTTACCTCAAGCATTAGGTAATTTTTCAAATAATAGTAACTCAAAATTTTAATAATACTTAAACACATTTCATCATCATTTCACCCGAAAGACGTCCACTGCTGGACATAGGCCTCACCAAAGCATCACCACAACAACCGGTCCTGCGCTTCACAGAGAAAATAATCACTATGCTGCGCTTGTTTTAATAATAATTAATTCCAATATTAATGGTCTTGTGTTTCAGGTACTGATGAAACTGACAATAACCTACAAGTGAAGTATGCTAAAAGGGAAGCAACCAGAAATATTAGAGGCAAATCACTCAAAAACTCAAGAGCTTGGATCATGGAGAAAAAAGAAAGAAGAAGGAAACAAGGCAAAGATACAAAGCCTGACACAAAATACACAGGCAGGAAGAGAAGTGGTCGCTTCTAGAAAAATATGTTTTATGTAAAGTGTATATTTAATTTAAAGCTAAACTACAATAAAAGTATAATTTTTAAATTCTTGTTTATCTTTTTACTACATATTTCCAAATTGTATCCACACCACTTCCTATAGTTTCTATAGGAGTCATATTTGGCAATGGGAACCTGCAAGCTACCACCACAGTATTATTGTTTGTCTCTTCTAATAGCTTCTTTTCAAAATCTTTCATCATCTGTTCAACACCAAATATCACTATGTTGTTGTATGGCTTTAGGTCAAACTTCCATAAGTCACGGCGGAAGAACTTGCTGCCTTGGCACTCTGGTGTCAATAAAGCCGCAATTCGAGAATAGTAGACTAGCCAGGGGTTTAACTCTACTCCATCTGCTTGAAAACCTAATTTAGCGGCGGTGAACACGATCCTCCCATCACCCGAGCCCACATCTAACAGCTTGCCGCTGCGACCAGCCAAAGCTTTACTAACTCCAAGGAGTTGTTCAGTGGTAGCAGGTACAAAAGGTAGACAAATTTTTCTCAATGCTGGTAGTACAGTGAACGGAATGCAAACGATACTGACTCCAATCGCTAAGCCTCCAGTGACATAAATTAAAACTTTTCCTGTAGGTGATAGCTGTGATGGATTTTTTGATTCTGAACCTTGGAGTAATTCGAAGTCCATTTTTAAATGTATTTAGAAATAAACAAAAAATATTAGGTTATTAAATTAAATGACAATGACATTTGTCTTGTCAAATCCAAAATTCGAAGTTTCGAACAGCTGATGGGTGCGTTAAGTATTATCGCCCGACGACGATGCGCGGAGCGTACTTTGGTCGTTCAGTAACGAGGCCGCACGAAGCATATGTCCGCGCGTAGCTCAAGGTTTCATCAGGATTC
Organism: Asteroscopus sphinx; assembly: GCA_949699075.1. Classification (NCBI taxonomy): domain Eukaryota; kingdom Metazoa; phylum Arthropoda; class Insecta; order Lepidoptera; family Noctuidae; genus Asteroscopus; species Asteroscopus sphinx. The sequence continues at coordinate 15,185,423 of OX453021.1, forward strand.
ATCACGAAATAAATTTCTCATTACTCCAAATGATGTATTTTCTGATTATTACAAGAACTGACCAGAAGAAGAAGTTTTACAACAAGAATGACAGCCCGCGCAAAGCACAGTGTCTCCATCTTGATATTACTGCAATCAAATAGACCCAACGGAGTCACTAAATACATTTTAATTTATAAATGAACACTAAAATAATTAACCAGTCGTCGTGATAAAACTAATATTAATTTAGATAATATCTGAATATTATATAAACCAACAAATCATGCCAGATATTAAAATATGAATCAATTTAAAGCGGAATTATCAGAACAACAAAATTAAATTAACAACATTTAAATTAATAATTTCATTAATCTAATTAGAATAATCGAATTATAATTATCATAATATTAACATTATTTACAACATTAATTTAATTAATACGGATCATCAAATATTAAACTTTGCTAAACAAAAAGGTATCTTCTTTGATCTTTGATGATCTTTGCAAAGTACAACAAATACAACTTTGATGATCTTTGCAAAGTACAACAAATACAACAGCAAACTACATAGCAAATTCTAGAAATAAAGGATATTTATTTCAAAATACTTCATAATCTAATTAAAAGTAATTCATTGTATAAACTAGTTACCTCAAAATGGCAATAGATTGCGTTGTAAGCATCGATATTCGATATAGCATAGACATTAATTGGTCTGAGTCCGAGTATAAATTAATATTTTAATGTTATAAGCTATGGAAAGCTATATTACTCTCAAATTACACTAGAGGGCGCAATGTTCAACCAACGCCAGGAAGAAACATTCAATACTGACCAGTAATAAAGATTAATATATGTCAAAAAAGTGTAAACAAAATTGATGGCAACACTAGCGCGCCCATACATACGTTGGTGGTTGGCGGGAAAATTCGGAAAGATCGTGTTGTGGATTTTGTATTATTTTCCTAAATTTGTGTTTCTTCGAGTGTTAATGTGTAATAATGGTGGATTATTAAATGTTAAGTGCTCGTTAACGTGTACAAGTGTGGGTAAATGGTACAAAGTTGAAAAACGTGACTTTCGTATTTTCTCATCATCCACTCAAAAACCTGGTAAAGTTTCCATCACTTTACTAGGGTGAGTAAACTAAAGACTTGGCTGGAGGGTCTAAGCAACCAGGCCATAAAACTACTCACATATATAACAAATAAATGACTTGGCTTAAAGGTCTTAGCAACCAGGCCATAATAATTAAAAAAAAAAAAAAAAAAAACATACGTTGGTGGGGCGGGAACTTGATAAAGCGCGGTTTTCAAATTTTCTTTAAAAGTTTTTTTTCCCTATTTTTCTTCAATTGAGTACATTAAAACTACACCAGTAGCATAAGTTTTCTTTAAAAAATGGATGGTAATGAGGGGGGCGGTGATAAACCGCCCATCTCGAACAAACGTCCTCGGCCTGAGGACGGAGGCACCTCCAGCTGTATGGACTCTGGTAGCGGCGGCGGTGAGAGTGATTCCATGTACTTACCATATTTAAAACCGAACTATAAAAGACTCTACCCGGAGAATTCCTCCAACACCGAATTTAAAGTATACGTCGAAAATAAAAATGCAAAAGACAGATTGGGCAACAAAAGTCCCATTTATTTAAATCACATTTTCAATAACGAAGTAAAGGGTGTGGTGGCAATTCAGCGTGTAAATGCTAATAAAATTGCAGTTACATTCAAGCAATATAATACGGCAAATAATTTTATAAACAATTCAACTTTTATGGAGAAATATGAAATAAAAGCATATATTCCTGCGGCACAAATAGAAAAAACAGGTATAATTAGATTTGTACCAGGTAACATTTCCAACAAGGAACTCTACACAAAGCTATCTTCTATTTATGAGATCATTGCAATCAGAAGATTCACTAAAAAAGTGGGTCAAGAGCGTATACCACTCCAAACAGTTAGCATTACTTTTCTATCAAATGTATTACCCGATAATGTGCAATATGACCTTTTTGCGTACAGAGTCTTTGAATACATTCCACCATTGCAGCAATGCTTCAAATGCTTTAAATTTAACCATTCGGCTAAAATTTGTAATGGCAAGCAACGATGTTCGATCTGCTCAGGGGAGCACTTGTATAAAGATTGTGATAAACCAAACGAGATCTGCTGCATCAATTGTAGCGGTCCTCATCTAGCAATTGCAAAAATATGTCCAATAAAGATTAAAAAAATTACTGAAAAGAAATCTAAAATTACTTATGCAAGTGTTTCCTTGACTAAGATATCTCAAAATACAGAATTTCCTCCACTGCCGTTACCAAAACACCCACTGCAAAATGTAAATAAATCTGTAAATATTAAACCTGTTTATAAAACTGTAAATAGTAATGTAAATAAATCTGTACATAGCAAGCCTGTTTTCCAGGCCGCCAGCAATGATGTCTTACCTGTAGTAGACATCAAGTCTCAAATAATGTCCAACAATGATGTACTTATGGCCCTGGTACAGACATTGGTGGAATTGGGTAATAAGGGTGACTCTACACCCATCACTACACTAACAATTAAAGATATGTTACTCAAAAATCTATCCAAATAATGGATTTAAATCCTCCTAGAACATCTCGATTACGTATTGCGCAGTTTAACATTCAAAGTGCTAATAGTAAAAAGCCCCTACTTATTAAGTTCTTGCAAGAACAAAATATTGATGTTTGTTTGCTAAATGAAACTTGGTTTAAAGACAATAGTAACTTTAAAATACCGGGATATAATATTTACAATAGAAATTCAAAGAATGTTCATAATGGAGTAGCAATATTGATTAAGGCATATTTTAAGTATACATTATTAAATACTAGATTCTATGAAGATATTCAAACAGTTGCTATATCATTATCCACTGAAAAAGGTAGTCTTTCAATACTTTGTGTATATTGCCCTCCTAATAGCGGGCACATCAGAATGAACAGGCTGCGTAATATATTAAGAGATCTTCCTAAACCAATTTTTATGAGTGGAGATTTCAACGCTCATCACATTGCATTTGGCTGTTTGTCAACCAAGGGTCGAGGTCAGGATTTATATGATGTTATAGATGACGCTGAATTGTGCATTTTGAATGATGGCAGTTTTACTACGATTAATAATCCCAGACGTAATCCATCTGCTATTGATGTCAGCTTCATTAGTCCGTGTATTGCACCATTTTGCGAGTGGTCTGTACATGACGATGCTATGGGAAGTTATCATTACCCCACAATAACTGAAATATCTTTGGCTGTTGATAAATATCAAGTTAATCCTCCGATCGATAAGTTTTTGTATGGTAAAGCTGATTGGAATAAATATCGTGAATTATCAGAAATAGTATTTGGAGACATGACGATAGATGAGGAAGATCCTATGTCTTCATATTTAGAATTCTGTAATCGTCTTGCTGCCCTGAAGTTGATGGCAATTCCAAAGTTTACTAAACATAATAATTTCAAAAGTAGGCCTCCATCACCTTGGTGGAATGAAGTTTGTGAGCAGGCTGTAGTTGCATCATATAACGCCCTTAAACTGTACAGAACTGACCCTAATGTTGATAACTACATTAATTATAAAAGACTAGATGCCTTAAAGAAAAGGACAATTTCTGAACAAAAAAAAATTGGCTGGAACAATGTTTGTCATACTTTTAACAGGACTACTCCCATCAGTAAAATTTGGAATTTTATTAAAAGATTTAATGGAATTAAAACTGTAAATAGATCATACAATGATGAGTTCATTCCTTTATTTTTAGACAAACTTTCAGACAATAGGAACTTGATAGAAACTCATAATTTAAACACTTATTTTGAAATGAACAACAACAATCAGAACTCAAAATTTTTACTGGAATCTTTTACATGGGTGGAATTTATATTAAGTTTACAATCTAGACGTAACACAAGCCCCGGCCTAGATGATTTTCCATATATTGTGATTAAAAATTTGCATGAGTCTGTTCAAAAAGATTTTTTAAAAATTCTCAATTCTCTTTGGAATAAAAAGTTGATACCAGACTCTTGGAAAACACAGTGTGTCATTCCTATACTCAAACCTGATAAATCACCAGATAATGCAAATTCTTATAGGCCAATATCTCTATCATCATGTCTCGGCAAAATATTTGAAAATATGGTTAAGGCTCGGTTGGATTGGTATGTGGAGGCGAATGGTATAATTCCTCATGTGCAGTATGGGTTTCGTCGTGGGTGTAGTTGCGTTGACAGCTTTGTGTCTTTGATCTCAGACCTGAAAAGAGCAAATAATTTATTTTCACACACTGTCTGTGTATTTTTAGATGTACAAGGTGCTTTTGACAATGTTGATCCTGGAATTCTGGTAAAAATTTTGTCCAATATAAGTATCCCTGGTCATTTAAGTAAATGGATTTATCAGTTTTTGAATAACAGAACTGTTTATGTTAAGCATAATAATATATTACATGGACCAAAAACAGCATCTAAAGGCACCATGCAAGGCGCTACATTGTCACCTTTATTGTACAATTTGTACACATGTGAAATATGTAAATATGTAGATACAAGTAATGTAAGTATTTTGCAATTCGCTGATGACATCGTTTTATATAGTAGTAACCATAATTTGCAAATAGCCATTGATAATGTTAATAGTGCTTTAAATGAATTATTTAACTATTATAATGGCGAATTACATCTCAAAATTAATGCATCTAAAAGTAGTTTTATGATTTTTGGTAACAATAACCCAAACTGTGATATATTATATGGTGGAGAAGTAATTAATAGAGTTTATTCAAAGAAATTTTTGGGAGTTATCATTGATCAAAAAATGACTTTTGTAAAGCATATTAGGTATATTTCACAAAATGCTTTAAAAGGATTAAATATAATTAAATGCCTTGCTGGAGTTTCCTGGGGAGCAGACCCCAAAATATTAGCTATTTTATATAAAGCAATAGTAAGGAGCCATTTTGACTATAGTGCTATAGCTTATATAAACAGTCCTCATGTCCATAAATTAGACATTTTGCAGAATAGAGCTCTGAGAAGAATTTCTGGTGCTATGTGCTCAACTCCCATTAGGGCCATGGAAGTTGAAACTAAAATTATGCCTCTGATTTTGAGACGCCTCCTTCTTACAGAGAGATATTGTTTGAAATTGCTATACTCTAATAACACACAAATTATCAACAAAATTATACCTCATAGAATCAGTACTTCTGGACCTTTAGCAACTGGTAATTCTCTCTTAATTGGTCACTCTCCAATGCTGCTCAATATTTTCCTGGAAATTGAGAAAAGTTGTTTTAAGATAAGGAAGCAGTGCCTTTGGCCCTGTTATACTTTTTCATATCAAAGCATTATACATCCCATTAAAGTAATTCATAGTACAGTTGCAAATAATTTTGACATGCTAAGCTTTCTTTCAGAAAATAATGTATACTATACATTATATACTGATGGTAGTAAAGGAGATGGTTATGTCCGCTGTGCCGTGTATGATTCACAGATCAAGTTTACTCAGAGTTTTGTTCTGCAGGATGTGTGCTCAATATTCACTGCAGAGGCTTATGCAGTTTTTCAAGCTTTGAAGCGAATTGAAAATGTAAATAATTGTAAATACTTTTTGATTGTCACAGACTCTTTAAGCTTAATTAAAGGTTTATCTAACCTCAAAATTCATTTTAAAACTAATTTCATTTTGTACATTATAAAAGAACTAATTTATCGACATTCGCTCAGAGGCATTGAAATTTCTTTTATGTGGGTGCCATCTCACAGAGGCATTGCTGGTAATGAAGTTGCTGATAAAGCTGCATTTGAGGGTATTAATGCTCTTGACGTTAGAAATACTATATATGTGCCTATGACTGATTATCTGTATTCTATAAATGAAAATATTAAGAATCTGTGGATAGAGATGTGGAAGAAAGATCAGGAGACAAAAGGAAGATGGTATGGAAACATCCAAGAAAGCTTACCTGTTAGACCTTGGTACGATCGACTTAAAGATGCCAGCCGTGACTTTATTACCACCATTAATAGACTGCGTTTTGGCCACAACACTATGCCATCACACCTTGCAAGACTTGGCATAATTCAAACCAGTACTTGTCCATATTGTGAAGAAAATGACGGAGACATGGAACATATATTCTTCAGATGTCAGAAATTCAGGGGGTGTCAACCACAGACTACTTAGAAGATACTACGTATCAGACGGACGACTGCCTTGAAATTTTTTCATCGATTAAGTAATCTGTAGCAGGGGGAAAATAGAATTTGACATTTGCAAGTAGGTAGGTTTTCAGTATCTATATATCTATAGGTAGATAGGTATAAATGATACTAGTGTATAGATAGGTAGGTACTAAATGTTTTATTATATTTACGTGGGCTTATAGGTAAAATTCACTAAGTGACATTTTTAGCAAAATATACATCACTTTCGGCTGATAGGGAATTGGATGGAAAAAAAAACTGATTTTTGCCAAAACTGTCACCTAATGAATTTCACCTTTATACCCATACTGTTAGGTACGTACAGTACTGGACTGTGTCTGGGATATTAAAATTTAAACAACAGAACATTTTTTAGTTGATTTATTTTTCAGTTTTTTTATATATTTTTCATACGCCATTTTTTGAATTTGCGGCAGTACCCCCACTCGTTTTTCGAGCCGCACAATATCGGTTCCCCCTAAAATTTTATTAATTGTGTTACACCAGTTATGGATGGCAAATTTCACAACAATTAATGCAAATTGATTGTTTCGGTGTTTCGGGCAGTTTATTTCGTACGTCATTTTTGATTTAATTTCTTTTAAAATAGTTTTGGAGATATAATTTATGTGAGGGCTATTTTCCAGAAAATTATTTGTCGTTTCCATAACTGTGCCGAAACACCGAACTGCTTTCTCAGATGGGTAGCTTAGTCGCTTTTTACATTGGTTGTACTCCCTGTGACTCACCCATTCATGAATTTGAAGAGGTGATTCAGATGTCAATAAATTTTTACATTCGTCACAGGGAGTTCTTTCTAACACTTTTCTCACTACCCATCCGGCAGTGTACGCCCGAGAATGGACTTCCAGGCGTTGTTGTCTTGCCCGATTGACAACTTCATTCACATTGTCAGGATGATCAGGCAAATTTGACTTTGACCGAGTTGGTGAAGTTGGTGAGGTTGTTTCAGTCTCACATTCGGCTTCAAAAGTGGAACTTGTTTTCAGTTTTAAAATTTGAGACATGCTCAAAAGTTGGTCTGCCCGATCATCCTCACAGTTAAATGTATCATTGTGAAATTTGATCATCCGTGTTATCAGAAGTGATCTGAATGTGCAAATGAAGCTGTAGCAGTCTGGGTCATTGTGTCTGAAGTTATACGCCCTCACTTGCCCAAAAAAGTTTTCAACTGGATCAGAGTTGAAATAGCGAGGACGCATAACTTTTAGACCCTGCTCTTGAAAGAACTGCCACAGCCTCATTAAACTTTTCAAGGTAGTAACACAGCTTTTTAATGTGGGCACTGATATTGTGTTGCCTTTTTCATCCAGAAATTGAATTTTTTCTAAAATGTTAATGGCGTCCTTCCAGAATGAATGGTGCTTAGTTGTGGAAGTAACTGCCCTCCGCAGGTCCTTTCCTTTTGTATGCTTATGGTGGAGGGCAGCACCATTGATGCTGTCAAATAGGTTGTCGAAAAACTTCACTGTTTTTGCTGTGTTTGGCATGGTGTCACTCACTGGTCTTCCATCGGCATAGTGAGCTGGAAATAGAAAATGATTATATTTAAGGTTTGTAGTATATCATAGAATCATAGTCAAAATAAAGAAAAGAAGAATAGGAGCCCACCTAACCAATTACAAAATTAATATGACTTTTTACCATCTGAAAAAAAAAACAGGGTCTGTCATGTAATAATAGATTTATGAAAAAAATAAAGTGAAAACAAAAAATCTGCTGTTTTGACATGTTGTCGAGCAACATTGATGACTGTTGTAGGAAACAGTAGCCCTAGCACAAACCATAGAAAAAGTTGTTCTTTATGATAAGTACATTCACCCCTTCAAAGGTCCCCAGGCCCCAGCTTATGTTACATCTTATCAGTTTTTCAAATATATCTTTAACAAGATATGGCTCAGATAGTTTTTTAATAGTATAGAAAAAAAAACTTACAAAACTGTGAAGTATACGAAAGGGCAGCAGATACGGTGGAACTGAACACACGCGCGGCAGTTTTGACCTGCAAATTTTTCATTTCAATTAATGCTTACAAATCTGAAAAGCAATGCAGTAAACAATAAACTGGGTGTTTATTAGTAATACCGTGCACTACATCATTTTACTGTGCAGTATAAATTGGCCGTTTTTATTAGCATGGCATATACTTAATTATTGACCAAGCAACTAGGTTTCCAAATCAACAGTAGCATCACAGGAACATACTACCATTCCAAAATGAGACAGTTAGGTCAAGTGAGAAGTTCATTTATAAATAGTATTAAAGTTGTTTTGGAATGCAAAGAAAATACAAACCTTCATTTTATTTCTATTGCTCATTTTCTCAGGAATGACATGATGATCATTGAGTTTGTGAAGAAGTCTTGAGTCAGCATGGTTACAGTCTGTCAAATACACGTCTACAATATCCTGCCATTTGGAAATTTTTCCATCCAATTTAATACATTTGTTAAGGAAGTTATTTCTGAAACCCTTAATTATGTGTGAGGGGTCGTAGATAATGTTTAATTTTAGTCCGCATAACTCCACAGTGTCATCTGAAAGACAATAATTATAAATTAGATTGGAATTTAAAATTCAACAAAAAATGTTTAATGTTATGATATCCTGATGTATGGTCTATGTATGTGCTATTGGCACAGATAAAGAATGGGACTGAAAATAGTAGCATTTGTATTCGCCTCTCGCTCACACATATAGTATTGTGAGAGTGAGAGGCACATAGAACAGTAAAAGTGCCGCCATTTCCAATCCCATTCTTTATTTGCATGAGTAGTATGTGTATTCTTTACCAACCTGTTGGCAGATCTGCAATGAGTTGTGCTCGCCTTGTCTCTTGTTGAAGCTCCCCAAGAGCTCTGCGAAATGTCGATCCCTGATCGCAGATTGTAGCAATGGGCCTAAGCCCAATCTCTATGGATGCAGTGACAACTTTTTTTATTATGCGTTTCAGCTCAGCTGGATTAGTTGCACCTTTACAAAAGTAAAAGGCAAATGGTTGCTGCCATTTATATACAGCTCCTCTTAACATAAAGACAAGAGCTTGGTCTGCAAACTCTTTATGTTTTTGATCGAAGTGCACAAATCCATTAATATTATCTTTGTTTTGATTGAAACTTAGCCGTTCATCAAGGTGCATCTCATCAAAAATTATGGAGCAAAATTTTTTGTTAGTGTTCCATGTGGCAACCTGAAAACAAAATAAATGTTACTTTTTCATTGTGCACTACACACATGTGGGATATATCACACTATACACATAAGTTTGAAAATGACATACCTCTTTCTTCATTACTTCAATAAGCACAGAATTTATCCCAACTTCAATATTCAGCTGTGATATTAGCTTATTCAATGTGGATTTTGAAGGTAAGATGAATATTTTCCGTAGAAATCTGTAACACTTTGGGCTCTGTTTCATAATAGATAGTGCAATTAGTTTTTCAGAGTCTGTAAATCTGTGGGCCTGTTTCTTTTTCATACAAAGGTTTATTTGCATCTGCATTATTTGCTTAGCATATGGGTTCATCTTACAAGTAAGCTCTTCAAAAGAGTTCTCCTTAGAAAATTTCAGTGCCCTTTTTGCCCTCTTCAGATAATCAATTTGGTGCTTAGATTTATTGTATATCTTATACAGCTTTGCACAATTGGGTGTTAATTGGTTTATTTTACTTATTAGTCTTTTTCTTGATGCCTTTGGTGTTTTTAGGAGAATCAAACCTGGGCCTGCAAAAAAACTTCATCTCATTATCAATATTCATTTGAGATTATAATTTGGAGTCAGTGTTTCATAAACAGCTACCAGTTGCTGACTGCCTTGTTGGTCTAGTGGTCGCAAGCCCAACTGACGAGCGTGGGGTCCTGGGTTCGATTCCCGGGTTGGGCAGTGTTATTGGGTTTTTTCATTAGGAAATTCTCAGTAGCAGCCCGGAGTCTGGATTTGTGCCCGGTCAATGGCAATAGGCTCGCCCCCTATTACTTGGGACTATAACATAACTGGCGAAATGTGGGTGTACTATTACACCTCTGCCTACCCCTTCGGGGAAATACAGGCGTGATATTATGTGTTATGTGTGTGTGTTTCATAAACCAAGGAGTCTTCAAGTTTCAATTGATTAGGTTAAAGTAGCATTCAATAGCTAGGTAAGCATGCACTATTGTCAACCATTTCATTGCTTAATACTTTGTGAGATAGTGGTCCAACACAAGCCTATTTATACTAATATTATTAAGAAGAAAGATTTGTTTGTTTGTTTGTAATCGATAAACTCTAAAACTACTGATTTTAATAATTCTTTCACTATTAGAAAGCTACTTTATCCAGTATAACAATTATACAATATAACATAACATAACATCACGCCTGTATTTCCCCGAGGGGGTAGGCAGAGGTGTATAGTACATCCACATTTCGCCAGTTATGTTATAGTCCCATGTAATAGGAGGCGAGCCTATTGCCGTTAACCGGGCACAAATCCATACTCCGGGCTGCTACTGAGAATTTCCTAATGAAAAAACCCAATAACACTAACAAACACACACTAACACACTTTTATACAATATAAAATGTCGAAAACTTAGTACAATAATAATAAAAACTTATTTCAAGAAACCAACCTTTTGCTTGAGAACTGGTTGATGGATGAGCAATTAAAATTGATTCTGTTGGTGAATAATGACCAGAGTCCTTGCATATGGAAGCTACAGCTGTAACAATATATACATACCATACATTAAGACCACATTTACTATGTACTCAAGTGCAAAAAAATTACACATGGCAAAAATTGAAATTTACAAGTAACCAACCTTTTGCTTGAGAGCTGGTAGATGGATGAGCAATATAAGGTGATTCTTCTGCCGAGTGATGACCAGAGTCCTTGTATATGGAGGCTGAATCTGTAAAAACATAAATACCATACATTAAGACCACATTTACTACATACTCCTGTGCAAAAAATGACACATGGCAAATTGACATTTACAAGTAACCAACCTTTTGCTTGAGAGCTGGTAGATGGATGAGCACTATAAGGTGATTCTTCTGCAGAGTGATGACCAGAGTCCTTGTATATGGAGGCTGAAGCTGTAAAAACATATAAATACCATACATTAAGACCACATTTACTACATACTTCTGTGCAAAAAATGACACATGGCAAAATTGACATTTACAAGTAACCAACCTTTTGCTTGAGAGCTGGTCAATGGATGAGTAATGTAAGGTGATTCTTCTACAAAGTGATGACCAGAGTCCTTGCATGTGGAGGCTGAAGCTGTAACAACATATACATACATCATTGCCATAATTATTATACTAGTATAAGTCATAAGTATTAGTGTTTTTTTTATATTTAATCTGTATTTCTTGGTGGCTTACCACTGAATCTCGCAACCTTTGGAATTGGTTCTTCATCTTTGAAATAGGAATGGTCTGAATGTCTTTTCTTGGTTATTTCTTCACATTTGTTGGCTGAAATGGGATTAAAGACAGTTGACTTATACATTTTATATTGAATTAGCATGAACAATATTTAAAAAAAAACAGTTAATATCGTTTTAGGCTACTTACAAATATCATCAATGTGTAGTGCGGGAACCCCATTGGTAATTTCCTCAGGTGTAAACAATGATGGGTAGGCACCATACCTCAGTCGGGAATTCGGCCTGGTAAACCTTTTCTCAAAATGTATGTGACAAACCGAGAGTTTAGCAAGTTTTACTTTCGGTACATTTTTGAGATTTTCAGAGTTTATACAGTCCAACCACTTATTAAGTCTAATATCATCACTCACGGGGAAATAATGTAAAAATGCGTCCTCTCGCTTATTACTACAACCAACAACACAGCACTTTGGTGTCCGCATAATTGTTGCTCTCCGTTTATAGTTTTGCACCAAAAATAAACGACTTTAATTAAATCCTCGGAAAATCAATTACAAAAACTCGACGAAAACAACAGAATTTACGGAATTTATTTACTCACAGGAGAAAAAATAACTAACTGACGCTACTACTGACAGCTAACTACAACCAGTCAAAGATGGCGGCGACCCAGGCCACCGCGGGGGAGGAATGCGGTGCGCGGAGGACGCGGTTCTATTTTCCCCCTTCGCTCTACAGCAAAAATATTTTCTATGGAAGTGAACCGGCGGTGTACTGACAGCTAACTACAACCAGTCAAAGATGGCGGCGACCCAGGCCACCGCGGGGGAGGAATGCGGTGCGCGGAGGACGCGGTTCTATTTTCCCCCTTCGCTCTACAGCAAAAATATTTTCTATGGAAGTGAACCGGCGGTGGTGTCAACTTCCTAAGCGACGAATGCCAGCACTGGAAGGATTTGCAAAAACGGAACAGCGCTCTACGAAAGAATGAGATAGTAGAAACAAGCGCGATTGAATACATATCTACCATTTTAGTATATTTCAGTGTTTGAAGATTACCTAAATTATGATAGGATTCACTTTTATGAAATGGCAACACTTACTACACTTGTCAAAAAATAAAATACGGATGTTCCTAATTTTTATTTCGAATTTATGCCTGATTAATCTTGTTTTTCTGCCGGATTGTTTCCTAAAGTTCAATGTTGTGAATTTTGCTGAAAGATAGAAACTCATTAGTGTGAAATTTACACTTTTTCCTTATGTTACAACAATTTATGAGATAGAGACTCCAGTGTGAAATTCAAGCTTTTGTGTAGTTTATCTGATTGATTTCATTATATGTATTTGTTCGATACTGACGCTTTTGGATTGTTTTTCCACCATGGCTGGAAAAAAAAGTGTAAAGTGCGCAAAATACGGGATAACCTCAAAGGAAGATTCTTTCACAGGTTTCCTCTCCCGTCCATGAATGGGTCTCTTATGTAAGTAGATGACTAAAGTGCCATTAATTAATAAGGCTAGGTATAATAGTTGGAATTTAACACTTCATACAAATACATTTTTCAGAACTAAAGTTTGCAAGCAACATTTTGTCATCCCGATGATGATGATTGGACCTCTTCGATGATTGGGCCTGGATAAATTATTGGAGAAGTACAAACAGCATAAGATGCTATGTGGTGGTGTGATGTTTTGATGATTCGCAATTTACCAGCAGTGACAGAAAAAGATTACTTAAGTAAGTTTGCTATTCCTACCGGAGCTCAAAATATATTAGCCCGATTTTGAAATGAATAGTGTAATCCATCTAGAGAAGAACAACAATCGGAAGTGAGTAGTATTTTATTGACTTGCTTTATGCTGATTGTCAACCTCTTTGCCGCAGCTACAACATGCAGCATTACTTTTCTTATAATTGTTGACACTATTATAAGATTTCTTAAAATTAAGATACTTTTTAGTTATTTTTATTTGTACTTAGCTACACCCTGTTTTTTCTTTCTTTGTCTTGTCTTATTTAGTAAACAATCTTGGCATGTCTTTTTAATACAATTCGTCAATAACTATTATAAAAAGACATTATGTTAATGATTTTGCACTTATGTTAATGAAATTACAATCACATGAGACATTCCATCTTCATGTCTCAGTTTGGCGAACCTATATTTTTTGTTTATACTATAAAAAAAAATAAAAAAATACTATGATACGTTTGAATATTTAGGTGTTTTTTTTTCTTTTTATAAAAAAATATTTAAAAATGTAATTTATAAGGTAATAACTAAATAAAGGAGATAATAATAATATTTTTTTTAGACCTAATTACATGTGTAGATTTAGTAATTAGGTACATTTTATCAATAGTTATTTGAATAAAGAGGCATGCCAAGATTGTTTACTAAATAAGACAAGAGAGAGAAAACAGACTACTGCATGGCTAGTTGTGGCAATAAATCATTTTTACTTCTTTTTTTTTCTTTATACCTACTGGAGATATGCAGTATTAATGATTTTCTCAAAAACAAAATTGAAATAAAAACACCTAAATATTCAAACGTATCATAGTATACAATAAATTAAGGTAGTGAATTTGTATGTTTCAGCAACCAAAGTCAACCGTTGAAGTGCAAATGGAAGTACATCCCGGTATTCCAAATCCAAAGAAGAGTTAAATATTCAGCATCATTTATATGTATAATCATCTTGACAGCCCAAGCTTGAAAAAGGTAATTGGAAAAAGTCAATATTAATATTTTTAATATATAATTTTAATATTTATTTTAAAATAATTAAAATCTTTATATTTTTATCAATTTAAATCTTAATACATATAATTCTTCTGTACGTTTGTCTGTCACCTAACTCCTCCTAAACGACTGGACCGATTTGGATGAAATTTGTATTTAATATAATTATTTTACTAAAAAATGGGCTTGCATTTGATTGCTGTTGTTAAGTGATCGTGCAGTCGACGATGGTGTACCATTCGTGCCTTGAAGACTACCAGATTATACCTATAGGAAAACACAGATAAGCAAGGCAAGGCATTCTACTACTTAGCGGTGTGCATAATAAAAGTGTTAGAAAAACTCTTTGTACCCTTGTATATGTACCCTTATGGTGGAATATCAACCGTGTAAGGGTGGCGCATTGCCTCTCATCTCTGACTTTTCGATGGTAGAACCTACTGGTGAAAGCCAGAAATGTGTGAATAACAGTCCTTTGATATTATTAATTGCACATTTCCAGGAGTCACGGAGGAGGAAAAGTATCTTGTTGATCCTTGATGCAAAAAAGGAGTGGAACTCACACCCAAACAGAAGCTTTATAAGAGATGTTACAAATCTGCTGTTAGATGGCTACCGAGATCATGCTCATCAAGATCGAACATCAGAAATAGCTAGCCATGCTTTTAATTTTATGGCTTTGGAGACATTTCAAACAACCAATAGCCTTTTAATGATCGGGGGATCATGTCACAGCAAATAATTAGCTTTACTCATTAAGGAGGTAAGTCTAAACCTTTTTAGGATTCCATACCCAAAGGGTGCTGATGGGACCCTATTACTCTGCCTACGCTGTCCGTCCGTCTGTCTGTCACGGGGCTGTATCTTTTTAAGGTAGTCAATTGAAATTTTCATAGATGACGTGTTACTATGGCCTCTACCATGGCAAATAATATTTAAAATTAAAAAGTCTAAGCTCAAAGTGTGTCCCCCATACTAGAATCCTTGAAAAAAATGCATTTTTTCAAGTTCCTGCTCTATCTTAACATGGCTATACATAAAAGCATCAGAATGTGTTATTGTAGTGCGTACTATATAGTTCAACAACATACGGCAATCACGGTCATGTGTAGTATCTTGAAACACATCAACGCACTGCATCTTGGTTAACTCTCATAAATCAGATCAGTGGCAGTGACACTGGCTCCGCCTTACCCGGGCGGAGTGCGTCCATGAGGATTTTGCCCACGGGAAAAAAAGAATAGACCACCTCCTTACCACCTGTGGATGTCGTAAAAAGGCGCAAAAGGAATCCTGCCAAGAGTATTGCCAGCGCTTACTTTGACTGACAGTGAATAACTCTAACGTCCAAAATTAATATCCAATCTATCCACGATTTGCCCTACTAGATATAGGAATTTGACATAAGCTCCATACAAAATATGTCAAATTTATATCTCTAGTAGGGCAAATCATGGATAGATTGGATATTAATTTTGGCAGTAAATTATTATCACAGATCCGTCAGACAAGCTTGGTGATTATGGCAATGATATTTACAGTATTAATAATTGATTTCTATGATCAAATAATTGTTTTTAAATATATATTTTTACTTTCAGATGAATCACTGCAAGACGCCATTGCTACAGCTACAGTCATTTCAAATATTGAGCAGTTGTTTGACTCCGCGAACAGACATACTCCAAATCAAAACAGAGGGAAGGAATTCCTCACAAACATGACCTCAACCAGGCCTCATATAATTTATTTCAATCAATTAAATTATATTTTAATGCCATGAAGTTCTAAGAGTTGGTTAAGGACGCTAAATGCTATAGAAATATTTTTTTAACAATTTAAATCATAAAAACATAAATGTGAAAGTTTGTCAAGATTTGTTGAAGAGATTTTGATGTTTGTTACTTATTCACACTGAAATAGCTAATGGCCAAAATTAATATCCAATCTATCCACGATTTACCCAACCTGAGATAGAAATTTGACATATTTTGTATGGAGCTTATGTCAAACTCCTATCTCTAGTAGGGCAAGTCGTGGATAGATTGGATATTAATTTTGGCCGTTAATGTATTTGGATGAAATTTAGCACACGGTAGATAATAACCCGGATTTATCCCAAGATAAAACTTTTTAATAAAAAATTGAACCGACGAAAACAGAAACTGAAAAGCGAAAAATAACTAATTATGAGTCGGCGCCAAACGAACTTTTAACAAGCAAAGTGCGTGCAAGTTGCAAGTGGCCGAGCGGAGAACGCATTTTTGGAAAGTAATTGTTTATCGTTGAAAATTTCACGTTGTATTTGATGTGACGTTGTTTTTATTATTTATTTAAAGTAATTTAATGATCTTCGTTGATTGGTTGTTTGGCGCCGACTCATAATTAGTTATTTTTCGCTTTTCAGTTTCTGTTTTCGTCGGTTCAATTTTTTGTTAAAAAGTTTTATTTTTAATTTTTTTTTGGTTAAAATCTAACTCCATGTCTCCATTATGTCGTAGTGTCTAGAACTATATTTATGTGTGTAAAGTTTCAACAATCAGTTAACAGGTAAGAATTCAGTGGGTGAACAAACACTCATCCCCTGTTTTACTACCCTTAGGGGTGGATTTTTATTTTGAAATTTAAATGGGACCAACTTCAAGATGTACCCTATCCATTAAAAAAATAATCATCAAAATCGGACCTTTCTGTAAAAAGTTATGCGTGGTCATAAATAAAAAAATAATAAAAAAAAATATATATATATACGCGTCGAATTGAGAACCTCCTCCTTTTTTTCGTCGGTTAAAAATAAACAGTTCCCGAGGGATGCGTGATGATAAGTCTTTCTGTGATAAGCCAAATTATACCAGAGCAAAGCCGCGGTCAAAGTCTAGTAATAAATATAATGGGCATTTACAATAAAGAGTGCCCTTTGCATTTTGCGCTGTCGTATAAATTATTAAGAAACCAAAGGTCATCTATTATAGTTTTCTGTTTATTTAAAAAATGTATTATGTAATCTTGGTCTAAACTAGTTTATTTTAGTGATTTTACTGTAATAATTGTAAAATATATCTTGTTGATTTGCGTATCAGAATGATTTATTAAGAATAATTTATCAATCTTAGTTATTAGAACAACTGTTTATTTACATTTATGAGCATGTTGTGGTATGAGTATTTATGTAACAAAACTGAAAAAATACTCATATATTTATCCTAAAATATTGGGTACACACAGTACACATTGAACGAAAATGCCCTAATATACGAACACTGTAAAGAGGTTTAAACAAGATCTGCTACCACAACTGTTTTGTTAAGTAAAGTAAGCTCTATTTGATTTAGTAGTTACAGTTGTTACATGATAGTGTTGCATACATCAATCAGCCCGTTATGGGCATATAAGAATTTTTAGGATAATAATTGTCAAATCTAGGAATGCAATTTAATAACTTTTATATTTGGGTACATTAGTAGAAATTAACTGTAGATATAATCCAAACCCCACATCAGTTCAATTTATTGCAGCGCTTAAACCAGTATCTTGATAAATCTAAGTATATACTCATGTGAATATCGAAAATTGTGGTAACTTTTTTGTATTTATTAAAAATAAGTGATACAAAATAATTGTAAACCCTTCTCTATATCTTATCTAGTTATATTGAATGTCGAGGGTGATGAAGAGATTGAAATACATAACTCAGTGTTCTGGTGAAATGCTAGCATGTGCATAAGCACATAAGTAAACATAAGTTTGCAATTTTATAATAAAAATATGGTTGCTTTAATTGTAAAAATATTATGCTTGCGGATCCAAACACTGAAATATTATATCATTCTTATACTTACATCATTTTAAGGAATACTATGATGAAAGAAGCAGTCTACGTCCAGTACAATATCTGTGAAACGGTAGTAGAGAACGCCGCAAATTTATTTAGCATTTAAAAGCAATGAAAGGAAAAATAAATGTATTAAAAATGTCTAAAACTTTGTTTTCTTTGACATTCTATTACGGCGAATTTTTAATGCAGATGTTAGTTTATTTTTAATTTCTTAAACCTACAACAAATTTTCATTTTGCTGTTCTTGCACGAGTATGTATTATAAACATTTTATAATGCATACATTGTTTAAAAACTGCAAAATGAAAATTTGTTGTAGGTTTAAGAAATTAAAAATAAACTAACAACTGTTCAAAATTCCCGCCATTCCCGCGCTCCACGAAAGTTTCCGATGGCATAAACGGGCGCGCTAGTGTGCTCTCATGTAAGCAATATAGTTGTATGAAGTTGTTGTTCTTCTCTTGAGTATAATGTTCTGTGCAGAAATTTCTGATTGACAGACTAATTTTAGCCAGTGATCTTAGTGATGTGCTAGAAAACTTAAGTGAAATTAGTTCTTCCCGCCCGCCGTCGCTTAAACATTTATTAAAAGATTCGAACTGTTTTAAACCACTTTACAAATATGTTAAAAGTACTATCCAAAAAATTTAACAAATAGTGTATATATTCTATTCATATTGTGTTAAAATGTTGTGTCCAATAAAAAAGACTTGGCTTAAAGGTCTTAGCAACCAGGCCACAAAAATTAAAAAAAAAAAAAAAAAAAACATACGTTGGTCTAAACGTAGAGATTATATTCTCTTTGCTTTGGTCGTTCAGTTAGTTGGAGCCTCAGCTATATAATGTACTCTGTGGTCGGAGCGATCATACTTGAAACGAACGCCTGCCCAAAAATCGCTCAGAGCCGCCGAGCGACAACGTCGATCGGGCGATATAACTAGGCTACATTCAGTTATAACCAGGGCCCTGACAGACGTTAGTTCGTTTTCCTGCCACATGTCGCCACCTGTCGCGGTTTCGATTTTTTTTATCTGTGGGGTGTTTGATGCCATGCAGAGACATGACATTTACCGTACCAACGGTAAATGTCATGTCTCTGATGCCATGACGTTCTAGTTATTATTGTCTTTGAATATTGTGTTAACAGCTGATCGAGTGCCAGTATTATCGTATTATCTTGTAATATCTTCGCTGTTTTAGCTTGAGTCGAGTTCTTCGAGACTCCAAATTCGACACAGTTTAATGATAAGATAATTCGCGAGTTACCGCTTCTGTTTTCAGTGCAGTATTGTGCGTGAACTTTTCGTCATAGGAAACAAGTGAAACTAATGCTATTTCTTATCCCCAAGAATGATAATTTAGAGCTTTGTTGTTGACATTCTTTGTGCCTACAAAATATAATATGAAAATGATGATGATCCTGTTTTATTTCCCTTAATCTAATCTTAAAAAGTACCTACCTATAACTACAGTATATATGGAGCTACGACGACCTAGAAATATAGCTATAGCTAGCTATCTACCTACACGCGATGGTAGTGACAAAATGCAGGGCGGCAATTTAGTGAAACTAAGCTCCGGAGTCACTGTCGCATCTGTAGCTAGCTACTAATATAGTAATCTGTGGTTATAACGCTCTCGGAGTGAAAGTCACCCGGTGCGAATGTTTGTTAAAAATGTTTTATGAAATTATTATTTTTTGACAGAACGGGTAATTTCTTAAGCGGATTCGGACTTTTTCTTGTTTGATTGCCGGCAACACTGCCTCACCTGTCAAACAACAAATGTGACAAATTGAAAAATTTAATCTATAACAAAAGCTTTTCGATAGGTATTTCTTAATTAAAAGTTTGCCTTTTCATTCAATCTTCCGGAAAGTTATACATTATCCGAAAGATTGCTACATAGCTTTAAAAAATGACTGCGTTTGAAGAGTTTGGTGTCCTCCCTGAGCTGGGGAAGGCCATCGAGGAGATGGACTGGACACTACCAACAGATGTGCAGGCCGAAGCCATCCCGCTCATCTTGGGTGGTGGAGACGTGCTTATGGCTGCTGAAACTGGCAGTGGAAAGACTGGTGCTTTCTGTTTGCCAATTCTACAAATAGTGTGGGAGACTTTAAAAGATATACAGGAGGGGAAGACGAGTCAGGTTATACAGACGGTGTCGTCAGAATGGACGATGTCGTTCTTTGACCGCACAGATGCGCTGGCGGTGACGCCGGACGGACTGAGGTGCCAGTCGCGCGACCAGAAGGGCTGGCACGGTTGCAGGGCGACTAAGGGTGTGCATTCGAAGGGTGCGTACTACTACGAGGCCACTGTCACTGATGAGGGTCTATGCCGAGTGGGATGGTCTACACAAGCTGTGAGTGAAAATACTCTTATTTGTTTGTCCTCTTCGTGGAGTGAATAAATATAGAATGTTACTGAATCCTCAAATATTAATTTTAATAATTCAGATTAATTTTAATGAAATTGCACTATATTTAAACATACTCACAACAAATAATATTGGTGAATATTCTAACATGTTTGAATATTGTGCCTGCATTAGAAATAAATAAAAATATTAAAGACTATCTGTGCCCGCAGCTTCCCCCGTATACTGAAATAAAATATAGCCTATATTACTTCTGCATAAAGTAGCTTTCTAGTGGTGAAAGAATTATTAAAATCTGTTCAGTACTTTCAAAGTTTATTGATTACAAATAAACAAATCTTTCCACTTTCTAATATTAGTATAAAAGAGGAAAATGAAGAATTGTTCATCAAATTTAAAACAAATTAATTATTTCAATGTTGTTTTAGGCAAGGCTAGATCTTGGCACAGACCGACTAGGTTTTGGATTTGGAGGCACAGGCAAGAAGTCCAATGCCAAGAACTTTGATGACTATGGAACTGCATTTGGAATGAATGATGTAATAGGTATGTTTTTATGCATTTAATTAAACAATAAGTTATTGCATATTACTTGCAGCTGTACAAGGACACACACACGCTGCTCACACTATGGTGTTCACAAATGTTTCTCAACATTTAGAAACATCCGGTGGTGGAGGAAAACTGCTCCCACACCTTCTAAATATTGACAAACATTTGTGAACCAGTGTTGGAGCACCTTTATGTGAAAAATTCTCAAAAAAATAATTCATAACTGATTAATATTTTAGGTTGCCTTCTCAATTTAAACAATGGTGAGATACTCTACACTAAGAATGGAGAAGACCTTGGAGTAGCCTTCAAGCTGGACCCACCAAGGCGCCCTGATTGCTACTTCCCTGCTGTTGTACTAAAAAATGCTGAAATGAGCTTCAACTTTGGCAAAACACCATTTAAGGTACTCATTAAAAGCTTTTATTTAATTTTATTTTTTGTCTTTTCTGTCCATCTGCTACAAATCTCACAAGTTCCTGTTATCTGAACTGGCAGACACATGAAGTTTTGATGACAATACAATAATGTTGTTTTATTATAATATGTAGTGATTGCGAAAACCTAAAAATTATAATACAATAATGTTTAGAAAAAATACCCGTTTTAGTGTTCTGCTGTCAAACAAGGAAACAATATCTGTGGCTGGCATGAATATGTTGATATTTCCAAAATCATGATTTTACAGGGCTGCAATTTTAAGGTTTGTTTTTATTCCAAATCCATTTTTTTGTTTAACCCTGTCAAAGTATCTCAATCTTGTAACATGTTATCACCTGTATCATCATTTCAGCCTAAAGACGTCCACTGCTGGACAAAGGCCTTCCCCAAGAAGGGGGGATATGCCATAATCGCCACGCTTGGCAGGCGGGTTGGCGATCTCAGTTGGTTGGTTAAATACTCAGAGAACGCTGCTGCCCATCCTCTGGTGAATCCCTTAGTCGCCTTTTACGACACCCATGAGAAGATATATCACCTGTATATCAAAGTGTATTTGGTTTAGAGCTTAGCTGCCTTACGGCCAAAATTAATATCCAATCTATCCACGATTTGTCCTACTAGAGATGGAAATTTGACATATATTGTATGGAGCTTATGTCAAATTCCTATCTCTAGTAGGGCAAATCGTGTATAGATTGGATATTCATTTTGGCCATTAGTGACTTGTGTTTGTAAGATTGTCCTCTACCCCAAAGTACAGATTTCGTAAGTATGTAGGGACTTATTAAAAAAATCCTGCCTTAAATTCGTATTTGCCAATTATTGTAAATCTTGAAGCTCATTATCTGAAAATGGTTACAGTTTACAGCTTGGCTACCATATAGTGACTTTTGTTTGTGAAGATGAACACTGCCCATATCTAGTGCATTTATAAGTGTGCAGCAACTTTTAAATAGTGACACTCCATAGTATTTTACCCATTTTCTTTTGCTAGGAGAAGCTTCTCAACCTACAGTTCAACATCTTAGGCCAGGTCTGGCAGTCTTTGATGATTAGCCCTATCAATAAAGCACTTTTTTTAAACATTACCCCCACACTAGGATTTCTCCTATGCCAGCAGCCTATGTCCAGCAGTGGACTGCGATAGGCTGAGTTGATTGATTGATAGGATTTCTCCTGTATCTATCGCGGGTGCATTTACAAACACAAATCTCACAAGCACGAACACCCAACCCGGAATAACTATCTGTGGATCACATAAATGTTTGTTCTGTGCGGGAATCGAAGCCTTAGCGCAGAAGCCCTTCGCTCAACCACTGCGCCAATCTTGTCCGATATGGCCAAAGTTCTTTATCTCTTAATAATATAATAAAACAAAGTTTAACCTATATTAAAAGTATTATGCAAAGCTTTCGAAACTCAGGAAAACCGATTTAAATAATATACGCGATTTAATCCGGTTAAACTTTGTTTTATTATAATGTATAGTGATCGCGAAAACCTAAGAAAAATCTTAAAATAAAAATATGTCATAATGGTATAAACATTGCATAAATTAGTATTGCAAGATCATCAAGAATTGAACATATTCACATACAATAGTGAAGTAGGATTTGATGATGAACAAGGCCTTTCTTTTGTCCAGTACCCTCCTTCAAGCGAGTACATAGCGCTCGCGCAGGCGCCCAAGGACTGCATGAAACAGAACGTGGTGTCATCCGACGGCGCTGTCGAAGCCAAGCCTGCTAACAACGCCCCACGATCCATTATTATTGAGGCAAGTGCTTGTTTTATGAGTTTTATTATTCATTATAAGTTGGGATCAAAATAATCCTCGGTTCCTAAAAGACTGATCAATGAAATCTGCTGTCAAATATCGTGTTAGCTGCTATTGGTTGATCAAATTATTAACAACCAATCATATCGCTTAAACCATCAACGGGCGCAAAACTGCTGGTAGTCGCCAACAATAGAAAATCTTTTGTCTCATTAGACATTCTTTGATGAATATAATAATAAGATTTGACCAGTAATTATTTAAATTGCTTGATCAACCATCATGTTCGGAATACATATAATGTAAGGTGTGGGTAACTTTGGTTCAAGTACAACCAAAGTACCCGCACATCTTGATTTTATTATTAGAAGACGGGCGAGCGAGTCATCGCCGCCATATTAGTATTATTAGTAGCAATTGTGAGTTGAAGTTGCGTCGTTGCGTGCATCGGTGAATCGTATGTTCGGTTGTATACGGACGATCGCGAATTGGGATTCAAAATCGAGTGCATCTGCTAGTATTTTCGTGTCGCGAAGTGTTGATTGTGCAGTGTCCCGCGGTATGAACTATTATAGTATTGGCGAGGTGTAGTGGCACGCGGCGCATAACCTGAGGTGTCGCCACGCGGCGAGCGTGGTGTTGGGTTCACAGCTGGACAGACATTTGACTTTGAACTTTGAATTAGACATTTCATTTTAATTGTCTCGTCTTCGGGGTGCCCCATTTCCCGACTATATATATATGTACAGACCGACTTGTGACCCAATACCTAAGATCGCACATGCACGTGAACTGGTAAGTAGGTAATACGTAGTAGATTCTAGCAGGGTTTGTAACGTCGGGCCACCGATCCCGTTTTGTACGTTACACATCATCATCATCATTATAAATATATTTTTTTAGCTCTTGGTTACACATAGTCATGTAATTTCAATTATCAATGTGAGTAGATCAGTTTATCGTACAAGTCTGCTACTCCAAGGTCCAGAAACGAAAATTTTTTTTGTCCAAAAGCAATGCATTCATTAATGAGGAAAACTTTCTTTCTTCACAATATCTTTAGCCAATTTATATCTCTACACAGCCCTCAAGAGAGTTGGCAGAACAAACCTGTAATCAGATTACAAAGTTCAAGAAGCATCTGGAGAACCCCAAGATCCGCGAGCTGCTGGTAGTGGGGGGTATCAACGTTAAAGATCAGATCAACTCACTCAATTCTGGTATTGACATTGTTGTGGGCACGCCTGGACGATTAGAGGATCTTATTCAAGGAGGTGAGTTGTTGAAACCACAATGTTTTATTAGCTATGGATGCGAAAGAACCTTTGTGCAAACAAATAGAGGTGGAGTGTGTAGCACTACGTTGTTAATCATGTTAAACACCGGAAAACACGTGCTGCCATGTGATTTCTGTTTTTTAAATACACCCCAATATACGTTTTTAAATATTCGCATAGAAATAGGGTATTTTGTATTGGCCAGACATTTAAACCCTCATCATCCTCCTGCCCTTATCCCAATTTATTTGGGGTCGGCGCAGCATGTCTTTTTCTTCCAGACATATAAACCCTATAGATGTGAATTATGGGCTGTCCAATTCCGAAACTGTTAGGTATATTTATATGTTATATCAGAACGCGAGCGCGCTTGCGCGTGTTGGCTCGTTGTCCGAGCCAATAAGAGTTAAGTGAATTGATTTCAAATAAAGCAGATCATCAGCAGATGTGATTATGCCTCTTATGGGGTTCAATGCTCGATGTGGAAATATAACAATACAATATCTTTATTTGCAATAAATAGGGAAACGCGAATATTAAGAGCCGTATTAGAAAAAAACACAAGAAATCTGCATTTTAAGCAACTTTTTGGCGTCGTAGAACTCGGTAATAGATGTGTTTATTTTAAATTTTATTATAGGAACTAGCTGTGCCCGCGACTCCGTCCGCGTGGATGTCGGAAAATAACATCGTGTCATAATTATGAACACAATATCTTCAAATATATACATATAAGCGCCTACACAGACGATTACACTATTTACCGACCATACTATATTTTGTTTTTACAACCAACCGGCTAAGGTGATGGAATTTCATGGAATTTGCCCTAAACTCCCTCATTCTGAGAAGACGCTCGTGCCCAGCAGTGGGAAGTAATTGGGCTGATTATGTTATTCTATAACACTAACCACAATCTTCTTATGCTGAGAAGAGGCCCGTGTCCAGCAGTGGGACTGTAATGGGCTGGTAATGTTATGTTATTCTAGAATACTAATAATATCCAGTTCATTATCTCTTCTCATTTTGAGAAGAGGGCCATACCCAGTAGTGGGACAGTAATGGGTTGACTACGTTATGTTATTCTATATTTTCTAGTTTCTTAACTCTTCTCGTTCCGAGAAGAGGTCCGTGCCCAGCAGTGGGGCAGTAGGTAATGAGCTGATTATGTTATGATAATCTATTACACTAACAATATCCAGTTCCTTAACTCTTCTCATTCCAAGAAGAGGGCCATGCCCAGCAGCGGGACAGTGATGGGCTATGTTATGTTATTCTATATTTTCTGTAATACTAATAGAATCCAGTTGTATTTTTAGGAACCTGCATACAACCAACAATCATGACCTCTACTTTGTATGCAACTTAATACAATAGAGGGGTCAAGCTGTATGCTGGATCTACTCAACCGATTCAGATAAAACATACCCTATATTTTAAGTTAGACTAATACTAATACAAATGCTAAGTTTCATTACGATCCGTTCAGCCGTTTTCACGTGATGAGGTAACAAACAGACAGACAGACAGACATACATTTTTTAAACGATTGATTCGTGTTCTATAGCTTATTTCTAGTCCCCCTAGCCGGTTTTCGCGAAAAAAAACTCAATGTATAGACTTTTCGACCTTTACAGTTTTATTATAGTATATATATGATAGTTTGATTCATGCTATAATAACAAAATTTTGTAGATTTTTAATTTATTGCTCCAAGACTAACAATAACCTGTTTTCCCCGCCGCCTCGTCGGTCAAACGGTACGGTCGGTATTTTATCGTCCTGGATCTCAGTTATTTTTTACTATAAACTGTTTAAAAAATTACCATAATATTCGGAATATGTTCCCATTGATACAAAATTTACATGGGCTCAGTACTTCACGATCTGGGCTCAGTTCAGTATCACGATATCTAATTCAGTAATGGAAATTTCCATAGATCTTTCTATCGAATAGAACCAGAACGCCAAAAATCTAGTTCTCGTGTTTTCGTTAAAAAAGTGTAAGAGGGCTCTTAAGACCAATACACGAAGTGAAGTGCCAGCACAGAATAGGTACTAATACAAACGAAAATATAGGTACGTTTTATTTTGCTGACCCAAGCTATTTCTGATAAATAAATAAATATCTTTGGGACATTTTTACACAGCACCATCTAGTGCCAAACTAAGCAGAGCTTGTGGTATGGGTACTAGACAATGGATATAATACGTATATAGGTTTTTTTTTTCGAAAACACACACAAAAAAAAACAAAAAAAACAAAACAAGCACAAAGGAAGCACAAAGGTTCTGACGTATTTTATAGTACAATATTTTGTTATCCAGGTTACTTATCCCTCACTCACTGCCGTTTCTTTGTCCTGGACGAGGCCGATGGCCTCCTGAAGGCCGGCTACGGGGAGCTGATCGAGCGCATTCACCGACAGATTCCGAAGATCACCTCTGACGGAAGACGGCTGCAGATGGTCGTCTGTTCTGCTACCTTACACGCTTTCGAGGTTAAGAAGATGGCGGTAAGTCTTGTAGGAAAATGTCTGATTGGTTATACAATATTTTTCATGTCACTATTTTTTCAATAGGAAATGTTTTTAGCAAAAACGGAATATGCTGTAAGCGAAGCTATAGCGATATACATTATTCATTTCAGCGTGGCTGTTCTGTAAAAACTCGCTGTCGAGCTCACTTCTGAAACCGCAGTGAAATCTCTGATTTCGTATTGTTTTTACTACTTTTCATTGCGGATTCAGAAGTGAGCTTGCTAGTGAGTTCTTAGAGAATAGTACTGCTGGTTTTGATTATTTAGATTTTAGAGCAATGATCAGAATGCTTGATCAGAATAAACGGTATTTGAGAAGCATGTTTACAAGATCCGGGACACTGACAGCTTATTGGCGTGAAAAAAAAAAACTTTCATATTCTGTTCTGTCTCATCTCATGTCCCGGAAACTATCAATTCCTTTTTATTTTGTATAACAGGAAAAGTTGATGCACTTTCCGACGTGGGTAGATCTGAAGGGCGAGGACTCAGTCCCCGAGACTGTGCACCACGTGGTCGTGAATGTGGACCCGCAAAAGGACCGACTGTGGGAAACGCTGCACAAGTAAGTTATTGAATCAAATGAGTGGAAACGAAGATTTTTTAACAGTTGACTAACTTAACTTACTAATTAAAATTAATTAATTATCTTTATAATTATGAGCCTAATGTTCAACCTTAAGGTGGATGCTCCGATGGCTCCGTCCATACATTTTGCGTTTGAGCGTCCACTATTTCACAGACAGTTCTTGCTTAATTCACATCATTTTATCACTTTTCTACACAAAACTGTATCCGCATACTAACTTTTCACGAAATAAGTTGCAGTATTTACTCAGTAAAACAATAATGAAATTCGAGCAAAATTTGGCATTTCGATCTTTGTGTGCGTAATAATTATGACAGATTTTCGTATATACCAACGTATCATACTCAAAGTACAGACTCGCAAACCAGATTAATATTTCGTATTCGATTTGTAACAATTCGTAATAACAAAAGTTTATCAAATTATATTAAACTATATCTAATCTGGTTTGTTAATCAATATTTAGGCTTGTATTCCGAGCTGCTGTACTTGTGCTTGGGATGTTTCGACCATTTGACACATGATCACATTACTACACAATAATTCACCTTGTACTTTATTAGACATGTGCAGACGGACGGCGTTCACTCGAAGGACAACATTCGCAGCGGCAACACCACTCCTGAGACGTTGTCAGAGGCCGTCAAGATTCTCAAGGGAGAGTACTGCATTCGCGCCATCAGGGAACATAAGATGGACAGGTTGGTTGTACTTTTAATTAATGCATATAATATATTATGCATAATATAATAGGTTCGTCACAGATTAGTAAACAAATTGAATACTCGTACAGCCCTCCCCCTTAATAATATTAAATACCTATTGAGAAATGTTCTCCTATGTACTAAACTTACCTAAACTTTGGGAACTATGTCCATACTTTTTTTTTGTAGTATAGGATGGCGAAACGAGCTAAAGGCCGACCTGGTATTAAGTGGTTACCTTTGCCCATAACAACTGCAATACCACCTAGGCTGTTGCATAAATGGTAGGGTACCGCAAGTGGGTGCGCCAAACAGACATGAAGATGGAAAGTCTAATGTGAAAAGCTCTGCTGTACTTATAAGTTTATATTTATTTATTTATTTATGTACACACAACACATTTAATAATAGATAACATACAGAACAAACACTTGAGCACAAAGGTAGTGCTTATCTATTATATTTTTCTATTAAAGGATATATTTTTCATATGTTTCAGTATGGAAGTGTAACTGCACAGATTCGATTTCAGAACACGCCTGCTTGGGATCTACACCCAAGCAATGTATTTTGGACCTAAATGAACAAACGTTTAGTTTTGTTGTCTGAAAAATGATTAAGCTCCTCATTTTCAAAGATAATTAGGAATCTTTGAAATATCAGCAAAAAAGCATAATGCTTTTTGCGTGTCAAAAATCAAAATGTATTGTAAATTTACACTCCATAAATATGTTTACTCTTCCTTACACAAGCATCATTCCGTAAAATATTCTACCCTCCCCACTTCCACGTAAGAGAAAAAATCCAACGGCTTGCGAGGAGTTGTATGCTTTGCACCGGCACGTGAGCTATGGGCAGAATCTCGATACACAAAATAATCTACCCACAGATTTCATAAACAAGCCTTCAATGCATAATTATGCGTATTTAGATGTCGCCGCTTTTCTCCCACTTTTTTTACAAACACAGAAACAAACACAAATATACACACTCATATTTTCTCACGCCCACCAAGAAGGACGCTGCAACACTAGTAAACTTTTGAGTGGGATCATTGACGATAAACTAAGTAGGAACAAATTTGTCAAATTTAGTGTTAAGATAGCAATTATTAACAAAGGCAATTAACAGAAACAAATGGACATATGTAGCTAAGTACTAATATTATAAGAATATTGTGACAGTAGCCAAACAATTATGATAATGTCAAAGATATAAGTAATAAGATGCCTGTAGCCAAACTAGATAAATATAAGATTTTAATATTGTTGCTAAATAACTATCGTCCATAAGTATTATATTGTTAACTAGTTTTATCTACACTCGTATCGTAAAATTCGAATTATGAACTCGAAAGTAATGTCATAATGACATACTTTACGCACATGCACCTGTTATGAATTTAAAAAGTTTCATTACGATACAGTTTGCTGAACAAAACAATGCGGTAATTTAATTTTTTTTCCATAACCGCACACTTCAGCCTAACTAAGGAGTTTTTAATGCCACTTCGACCTAACCAAGGAGTTTTCAAACCTTTTATTTAGCAGTCGTACACGTATGGCACCAATGAGTACACAAAATTCAGGGTGGCGCCACTTGTCATACATTGAAATTTTTTATCGTTTAAAATCGCGTTTTTGGCAGAACTTTTGATTGTCATATTGCTTTTAATTATATTTAAGTGTTTACAGGCATATTTTTTGTATGATAAAACAGAGATTGACGGAATCCTGACAAGGATAGAAAATTAGTTCCGATTATAATGTTGTCGCCAGACTATATTTTATTAAAACACTCGTGTGAAATTTATTGTTATTATTTACGTTATTATTATGGTTTTGTATGTCGAAAGTTTTATTCTGGGCAAAAAAATCTGACTACAGCAGTGATACTGAACTGAGGAGAATATGACCCCGCCTGAATTTCTGGATGCAGCAACGTAAATGACGAACAATCTTTTACCAGATAAATCAAGAAAAACAACGACAATGTTACCAAGATTTCAAGATTTTGACTTTGGTATTTTATTTAAAATTGTATGAGTGTGATACTATTAAAAACCTCGCCTACGGCTCGGTTTTTAAACTCACACTCGTGTTTTAATAACCCCTATTATGCAACAGTTTCATAAACTACTATAATAACATTGGAAACTGTGATAATAATTATCTTAAGAAACTCAAACTCAAACTCAAACTCAAAACTTTTATTGCATTCATGTGTACATAGGTGTTACATTTATAAGTCCTGTAGGTACTTATAGTAAAACGTAAAATGTAACAACTTAACACTTGTAAGAATATATTAAGGAAAATAAAGGCTCGGATCAAGTCCGAGGAAACATAGCTCGCAGACTCCGCCACAGTGCGGAGAGGTAGGCGCCACAAAAAAAAACACTAGTAAACTTACTAATTGTATACATGCGTAAAGTGGGTATGTAGTGCTTCGATCTGTGGCCGTTCCACTGGCGATGCGATCATTTTGCGCATGTTGAAGCGTCAAGCTTTGTTCTGACTTGGCACATCTCCCTTGTTGTATTTATCTATGATATAATAATAATAAATAAATATTTTGGGACAGTTTACACGGCACCATCTGGTCCCAAACTAAGCAGAGCTTGTGCTATGGGTACTAGACAATGGATGTAATACATATATACTTTTTTTTATTTATCTATGATTCTACCATTCTTCGCAGGGCCCTAATCTTCTGCCGGACTAAGCTCGACTGCGACAACATGGAACGCTACTTAAAGGCGTACGGCAATGAGTTCTCTTGCGTGTGCCTGCACGGGGACCGCAAGCCGCCGGAACGAAAGGCCAACCTCGAGAAGTTCAAGGCCAGTCAGGTCAAGTACCTGATTTGTACCGATGTCGCTGCCAGGGGTCTTGATATCTCCGGATTGCCGTTCAGTAAGTGGTTTTCACTTACTGCTACATTCCGCGCGCGACTTCCGAGGAATCTTAAGGAATGTTGACGTAATGACCTAGTGCAATGGTTTAGTCGATATTATATGTTATCGATATTAAGTAATTATGAAATTATTCTGTAAGGACTATATTTATTTATTTAATTATTTATGCACAACTGGGTACAAAAGCGGTCTTAACGCCATAGGCGTTCTCTACCAGACAACCTTACCTATATTCTATTGTTTAATAAAAAAAACCGGTAAAGTGTGAGTCAAACTCGCGCACTAATTGTTCTGTTCTGTTTGTACTAGATACCCCGTAGAAACTGATTTAATTTTTGAGAGTTCACCAAGGGTGCAGCATTGCATGTTGGTGTCTTTTATATTTGCATCTCTTTCTTAACCAGGTACCACCACACATGTCTGTTTTTACCTTATTTTTAATAATTGACTTACTGAAATTGGTAAATTAGAAATAAGTACCGACGATCGCTCTAACTATATAATGTAAGTCTTGTCGGATTGAAAGACAAACTTAACTTTGCAGTGGAAAAAATAGATACATAGGGACTGACAGACAGCGGGAAGCGACCTTGTTTTATACTATGTAGTGATAGTGATTCATCATTAAAACTCTTAATTGAAAAAGGTCCACAGTAAGTCGATCAATATTTAAACAGATGTCTGTACTGGTTACTGTCGCTCTTGTGTCTCTGAAGAGGCAGCTCTGCGGTAAGCATTCACGTTCGGACATGCTTGTGCTCGCTCAGACAAAATGAGATCGCGCGGTTGTACGACAGGCAGTCTGCCAGACCACCTGTTCCGATCCTACACTGACAGACATAACGACAGGTCTATAGTAGCAAGGTCCGGCAGACATGCCCGCGGCATGGAATATATACTAACGACAAGAAGCGGAACTTAAGCATGTGTGCTCGTAAAATTGCTCGCGGCTATGTGTACGGGGCGTGGCGACCGCGGGGGCCGTGCGCGGTGCGCGGTGTGTGGAACGGGCATTCTCTCGGCTGCCCCAGCCAAGGGCCGCTTCTCTCGCTATTTTACACAGAGTACTTAAAGTACTTACACTATGTTTAATGGTTTGACTAAGCGGACAACGCAAGTAGTACGTCACATGATTTGTGTATTTTAAAGACACACGCCGGAAGGTCATTATTTTTGCAGTAAAAAAAATTAAATTTTGGGTGTTATCTTACACAAATGTTTGAACTACTTGACGCTGATTGCACCTACTTACTAATAAAAAAGCAAGCCTATTTCATCGAGTTTTGATGTTAGAGAACATAATCTAATTAACATAAATAAAACTTAACTTTCATGTACATACATTGTACACCGAATGATATTAAAAATTGCTTTTAAATATCATTGTGTACACCTATTATCACAAA
The DNA here is from genome assembly GCA_949699075.1 of Asteroscopus sphinx. Taxonomy (NCBI): domain Eukaryota; kingdom Metazoa; phylum Arthropoda; class Insecta; order Lepidoptera; family Noctuidae; genus Asteroscopus; species Asteroscopus sphinx. Next base: position 15,218,231 of record OX453021.1, read on the forward strand.
TAAATATTCATTCGATTATTTCCTTGCATTAGTTTTTGGTATCGGCCCTATTGCATACACGCGCTCCCTCAAGGTCACCGGCGAGCGAGCTCACACGTACAGGGGAGTGTCACCGTCGTGCCCGCGGGCAAGTCCGTCTATTGTATTCCCCACTTTAGTGTTCCTGCAAATACGAATACTGCAGTATTCGAAATATTAAGAAAACAAAAAAGTATATACGCGATCTAATCCGGTTATAATGTGTACTGAGGCCGTATTGAACCATAATTGTGCCGGTGTGACGAGGGATAGCGCCATACGTCCTGTACAGCTCTTTCTCTCTCACGCAATGTAACAATGGTGATTCTAATGTTTCATAATACGGCCCCTAATCGAGGGAATCTTGCCATTACCGTGCTCTCATCTTCTATTCCCCAATAAGAATCGGTTTGAGCGTAATACCACAGAATACCTAATAGTACTATCGTACAGAACGGCCCCTCACCGCCCCCGCCAATTTAAGATTCCTCACCCGCACCCCGCACCCACCCGCGATTTGCAGTCGGCATTACAAGCGGCGAGCATCTCTAACCTACACGGGTGTGCACGTTCGTATACAGACGTAATCTTGTGTATGTAGGTGGTGCTAGCATTTATATTGTATTGAGTGGCCGATGTGTTAAATACGGTACCCTGACTACTCCATTTAATTATTTGCTTTTGCTCGCCAGTGATCAACGTGACTCTGCCGGACGAGAAGTCTAACTACGTGCATCGAATCGGTCGTGTCGGACGTGCGGAACGCATGGGGCTGGCCATCAGTCTCGTTTCGACCGTACCTGAGAAGGTAAGTAATGTTTTAAGAATAGATACATGACCAAGCATACCTTACCCATAATTAAGATGGTATTACCATACTTAACCAGACATGAATCGATGCTATTGGCACCAAACCGATATGCGCTCGAGGCGAGACGTATTCGATTTTGATCGATTGACAACCAATATAACATCGATCCAGTCGGTTGGCAAGAGATACCAAATGGTAACTATCAATAAAATACTTCGAAGAGTTTGTACGTTATCTGTTACGGGTTCTTCTTGACACTAAGGCCTGATTTCACCAACGATAATTCTCTGGTTAAACAAAATTCCAGTACATTTTTCGAGTAATCTGCCGTTTAATAACGTAGATGAACACCGGCCTTAGACCCCGAACTCACAGGTGGTTAAATGATGAATAACGCTAACCTATGCGTGAACTTGAATACATTTTCATGTTCTGTTTAGGTGGGCATTTGACCACCACGCCGCGGTTATTTAATCGCCCGTGCGCGCTTAGCTTAATATAAATAAATAAATAATAATAATAAAAATTGGGGCATTTTTACACAACACCATCTAGTCCCAAACTAAACAGAGCTTGTACTATGGGTACTAGACAATGGATATAATACATATATACTTTTTTTTGGTAAATACATACTTATAATACATAAGAAACACCTAGACAAACACAAACACTTATGTTCATCACACAAATATTTGTGTCCTGTGGGAATCGAACCCACGACCTCGTGATCTGCAGTCCTACCCTCGAACCACTAGACCACAGACGTCGTATGTAGTTATAGATCAAAGTTTCAGCGTTGCTGTTATCCCTCTGGTTGTGACAAATGAATATTTTTCTTTCTTTCTTTCCTTGCTGTATAAGGTCATTTTAGATGTAAGACTTACCCTATAACGTTTTCAGGTATGGTACCACGGCGAGTGGTGCTCGTCCCGCGGCCGCAACTGCTGGAACACCAACCTGATCGATGACCGTCCTAAGGGCTGCTGTACGTGGTTTAACGAGCCACAGGTATTTAACAGCTAGCTAAATTATCGTTAAATCTTTATCTTTCTACTGTTGGTTGGAACGAAGTTCCTTACCGCTCGTTACACTGCAGAGACTTGGTGAATGAGAGCTAGGCCGAAAAAAGTGTAAGACTTCGACAGTCACTAATCTTTTGCTATAGTTATGTTACAGGTTACAGCCGTATGTTACATGCATATGTCATCATTACATTATTTCAGCCGAAAGACGTCCACTGCAGGACAAAGGCCTCCCCCAATGGGAGGATATGCCATAATCGCCACGCTTGACAGGTGGGTTGGCGATCGCAATTGGTTGGTTAAATACTCAGAGAACGCTGCTGCCCATCCTCTGGTGAATCCCTTAGTCGCCTTTTACGACACCCATGAGATATAGGGCGGGGCAATTCTTTACGTCCGGCACCACACGGAACATACACATCATATGTAGTGCAGTGCTATTCGTTGTGTGTTTACAAGCGTTATATTATTTCATTATGCAATATAGGTATAGTGAACGGAACTTCTCTCCGACCGGGTGTCCCACGACGACTCTCGTATTTTTGTCGAGTATAGAGACTAGAGATGTCAAGTTACCAAATTATTTTGTGTGCATCTTAAAAACCGATGAATAAGATTAATAGCGACACTATTAAGTGTCGATTCTCTTTTTCACGAACTAAACTTATTTTAAACTATCGCTCTCTTTTAATAATAGTAGATACAAGAATGGGATGGCAACAATTTTAGTGCTGTCAAATTAGTTTACGTGTTACATTTCTTTGTATTTTAGGCGGCACGTTCCGAGATCACGACTAAACTTGTATGGAAAATTTTATTCCGACTAATTTGACACCACTAAAATTGTTGCCATCCCTTTCTTGTATGTACTATTAGTAAAAGAGAGCGAAAGTTTAAAATCTAGTTTAAGATAGCTATAATCTAAGCACTTACAGTAACACATTTATTGAAACAAAGTCTACTCAGCTCGAGTTCATTAGTGTCTGCCTGCATAATAGATAGTGTCATAGATCGTTGCCATTGCCATTCTGAATTTCGTGAAAAGTGAGCATGCGCAGGAGGATCGCTACTGAGCAGTATTCTCTTCTTTTAGTGTGTGCATGAAGTTTGTCTGTAGACTTTTTTAAACAAGCCTTCCAATAAAATTCACCGCTGCTCCTTTTTTACAGTACCTGGCTGATATCGAGGACCACCTGACCATCACGATTCAGCAAGTCGGCACAGATATAAAGGTGCCTGCCAACGAGTTTGACGGCAAAGTCGTGTACGGACAGAAGAAGAGGCAGACCGGTACTGGATACCAGGTACTTTATAACATTTTATACTTACGCAGGTTTGACTGTGACTGGTACTCGCCAATCTTTATGGCCGCTCTGAAGTTAAAAATACGTTAATTCGCATCGCCCCGCACCCCGGTTAACACCCGCGCACTATATTTCGCTACGGCGCGGCGCAGGCCACATAGAATGGCGAGTACTGTAATATACAAATTTTTGATGAAAAGTGCATAATTTAATTCACCATACATCATGACAGTTTTTTATTTTTAATAATGTACAGTCACGATCCTTCCCGGTTATAAATTTTGTCGACAAAGTCCCTTGAACGAATCCTGCTACATTACACGTAGCTACGGCTACCGTCGAACACTGAGCGCAAGCGATTTTAGCCTTAGTGGTGGTTCACCGGAAAGTTTGCTGACCGTACTTTGAAAAGGGGAATTAACGCGCGCACGTACACACGGCTACACATCAAGCTGTACATTTCCAGTATAAGCTGACCTCGCTTTCCGTACAATGCGAGATCAGCTTATACTGGAAATGTACAGCTTGATGTGTAGCCGTGTGTACTTACCTGCTTTAGGCCTGACGTTTCGACCAGGTTCCACCTCGTTCATAGTATTAAAAGTTATAATGCAACGCGAAAGTTTAAAAGTAAATATAAGTTTTATTTTTTGCCATAATTTACTATTGAAAAAATGCAGTTTACTATCTTCTGTTTTTAAAAGTACTGTATAACACTATCTCCTGAGATACAGGTTTATGCCTAGTTCAAAATCGCAAAAAATAGGGGCAAAATCTTGTGATTCCCAATTTAACTGCACCACACCACAAAATATAATAATAATTGTAATGCAATTTTAATGTGTATCAGACATAAAATTCTAATCTTTAGTGGCGAGAATAAACAATTTTTAATTTTAATTAATACTTAATATTGAACGGCACTTTTTAGGTTTTTTATTTTCAACCTAATACGGATACTGTTTTCAATTCTCTTGTTCACAAACAAAACTTATTTTAAACTATCCCTCTCTTTTACTAATAATAGATACAAGAAAGGGAAGGAAACAATTTTAGTGCTGTCAAATTAGGTTACGTGTTACACGTTGTTTCTTGTTTCTTTGTATTTAAGTGGGTATGTTCCGAGATCACGACTAAACTTGTATGGAAAATTTAATTCCGACTAATTTGACAGTTCTAAAATTGTTGCCATCCCTTGTATCTACTATTAGTAAAAGAGAGCGATACTTTAAAATATGTTTAGTTCGTGAACAAGAGAATCGACACACTGGCACGCTATGACTATTTTCGACATTTGCAGGATCACGTGAGCCAGATGGCGCCAGTAGTAAAATCTCTGCAGGAACTAGAGTCGCAGACGCAGCACTACTATTTGAAGATGCATCATAATGTAGCTGTGGCTTAATATCAGTCAGTATATTGTAATTTATTTGAATTGTTATTATTAACCAATAGACTGATAATTTCTTCTGTGAAATTCCTTAAAATATATGTAACGTTGCCTTAATTATAAATGGTTAATGGCAAGTCGTTGCTGATTAAAATTAATAAGGTTGATAGCGTTTTTTATCATCGTAATAAATAATTAAAACACAGTTCAAAGTTCATTTTTTATATTTCACCCAATTCTCAATCGCTACAGATTATTATTAGGGCAGTGTGGCGGCCCGCATTTTAAAATAAATTATTAAGTCTCATAACACCGCTACTTAGGAAAATAGCCGTTAACAATACTGTTATAATAATCATAGTTCCAATCCTTTGCAATTCCCATCGCTTCATATTTCACAAGGAATATAAAATGTGTTCTATAAAAATTGCTTCGGAAAAGTAACTTCGGATATATAAAAATATATTCTTTGTATTCAACATTTGATTTGGTAAAATATCAGCGTATGATTAAACCACATTGTGTAATATGAAGAGAGTAAAATTAAACTTGAAGTTTAAATTGATGTTCCACTGTACAACTGCTAATTAGCTCTTAAAAAGATTATATATATTATGTACTTCTTTCCAGGGATGTTATGGAGCTCCGTAACCGTAACCGAATCCGATAGTTTCGAATAATTTTGATTGGAGAGGAGTCTAAATGAGACATGTTATGACATGTTTTAGTTTTTGCCCGGCTGAGCCGACACACTAGCCGCGCGCGTCCCTTGCATTGTTTGGTTTTTCTATTGCTATTTTCTTTTACTTTTAAATCTAATATCCGAAACTAACGGATAATCCAATCCATGTCCGTAACCGTATCTGAAACCGGTATAATATTATTCCTATATACGTATCCAGATCCGAAATTTCATATCCATAACATCCCTGCTTCTTGCGAAAATGTACCTTATAACTGAGGTACTGGGGAAGCACTAGAATGTGAAAGCTAAAAACGCACATTTTCCAAGATAGTCATCTAAATATGTACTTAACTAGATAGCAGTCACATAAGCAGTGAAGAATGTCTAACAATTACTTGAATGATTATTTATAAAATAATGGCTTATTAACCTAGAATTAAATTATTAACAATTTAAGCGCTAAACAGACAAATAATTTTGCCCATAATATTTATAGTATATTAATTAGTGAACAAGTTATCGATGTGGTCGTAAATATTTTATACACATAACATAAGGTGCATATTTGGACCGCAGCAAACTTTTGTAGATTTATCCGATTTGGACATAGAACCGTTTGTATAAGCAGCTATTTTCTTCTGCCTGGTGTTATGATTCCCCCCTAGAAGGCAGGTATTGTCTTCTACCTGGCGCTATGAGTCCCCCTTGGAAGGCAGGTAATGTTTTCGGGTTATTCCCGTTGTCCCCCAGTCGTTCGCCCCCACTGGGGGTGAACGGGAATTTTTATTCCCATTGGCCCCCATTAAAATATTATAAATTCCCGTTGTCCTCCGCTTTTCAGACTATTCCCGTTGTCCCCCTGTTCTTCGCCGATACTGGGGGCCAACGGGATTTTCTTTTCCCGTTGACCCCCAGTGTGGACAACGGGAATTTTTTTTTTTATTCCTGTTGACCCCTATTTAAAAATTCTGTAGTATATTGATTTATAATAAACATTCATCATTTTTATTTGAAACATGAAATACAAAATAATCAACATAAAATATACTTAGTAATAAAATTCAAATGGCTTAAAATTACAGTTACAAAACAGGCGAGTATCAAAGAGTAATTTAGGCATAAGGTAGGTATATAAAATTGTGTATAAATCACATCTATGCGTTAAATAAAGATTCTGTTTGATAAGAATTTAATAAAACAAGTTTAGCTATGTTAAATTACTAAATATAATCCGTCATGAAAAGGTATTATATTAATATTAAGATATGAATAAATAGTAAATATATAAAATCAAAAAATTTAAATACTTATTTTTATATATCATCTTTTATAGTATATTAGGCGCAGGTACATTAAAACAAAACATTAGATAGGTATTTACTTACTTTAATTTTCTACCTTTGGAACTGTTGAACATTACGTAAAATAACACGTGTTAATTTTATTTGTATGGCTCATCCTATCAAATCTATGTCACTATATTCCTGGAGATTGGCGCTGTACGCCGAGATACAGGTATCTCGCCTAGTTCGGCGGCAGAGTCTCCCAATATTTATATCAACAACGTGAGATGATTCATCACGTGAGACTTTGCATCTTCATGTCTCAGTTTGGCGAACCGTCTTGCGGTACCATTTAGGTAACAGCCTAGGTGGTATTGAAGTTGTTATGGGCAAAGGTAACCGCTTAACATCAGGTGGGCCTTTAGCTCGTTTCGCCATCCTATACTATAAAAAAAAACATGTACTAGTTCATAAGTCATCAGTTTAAATTTTTGAATGAATAAATCATCATCATCATCATCATTTCAGCCGAAAGACGTCCACTGCTGGACATAGGCCTCCCCCAAGCATCGCCACAACGACCGGTCCTGTGCCTTCCGCATAAATAAATAAATAAATAAAATTAAAATCAAATAAAACTGTGTTGATGCTGTGCTATCTCTAGTAAATATTGAAAACATAATAAGCAGTGTGATCTTAGTAAATGTGTCTTAGGGCACGCCGTTATCGCGGCGGTAAGGCCCGTCATGGAGGAGTGGCTGGAGAGGAGCCATGGTGCCCTCACCTACCGGCTGACGCAGATACTCTCGGGGCATGGTTGCTTCGGTAAGTATCTGTGTCGCATAGGCCGGGAGCCGACGCCCGAGCGTCATCACTGCGGGAGCTGCCCAGAGGACACGGCGCAGCACACATTTGCGGAGTGCCCAGCTTGGGCCGCGCAGCGCCGTGACCTCATCACTGCAGTAGGCGGCTGCGATCTCTCGCTTCTAGCCGTGGTTCTGTCTATGGTCGGGAGCGAGAGCGCTTGGGAAGGCGTCGTCTCCTTCTGCGAGGAGGTGATGCTCGCTAAGGAGGCGGCGGAGAGGGTTCGAGAGGCGATGACCTCTCTTCCCATCCGCAGGAGACGACCTGGGCGTCGTAGGAGGGCGTATGCCGACCTCCAGCCACCCTAGGTGTGGGCCTGCGTGCGGCGGACTCGGGGTGGCCCGCCGCCCAACCAGTCAAGGCCCGTGACGGTGGCGCGTAGTGTTCCGCGCGCGCCAGTCAAGAGGAGGGTGCGGCCGTTGTGGTTGCCGCACGGGGAGAAGGGGCTCGCCTGCCAGTGGCGAGCCGGGACCTGCCGGGGATGGTTGGGTGAATACGGGAGTATTTCCCACGCCCCCGGCCAAGGTCGGTAGAGGAACACCGTGGTGGTTTTTAGTCGGTAAGAGTCCGACACTGGCTCCGCCTTCCCCGGGCGGAGTGCGTCCATGAGGATTTTCCCCACGGAAAAAAAAAGTAAATGTGTGTCTTCATAATAATATCACGTCTTTCATGTTAAATGTCGACATCAAACCAAATCTAATATAATTTTAATAAAAAACTAAACCCCAATTTAAGTGGGGGCCAACAGGAAATTTTTGTTACCGTTCACCCCCAAAAAATTGTATTGGGGGACAAAGGGAAAACAAATTCCCGGTCACCCCCAGTGGCTGCGAAAAACTTCAAGACAAGAGTAATAGCCCCATAATATCACGTCTTTCATGTTAAATGTCGACATCCAACCAAATCCGATATAGTTTTAATAAATAAATAAGCCCTAATATTTAAGTGGGGGCCAACAGGAATTTTTTGTTACCGGTCACCCCCAAAAAATTGTATTGGGGGACAACGGGAAAAAAATTCCCGTTCACCCCCAGTGGGGGCGAACGACTGGGGGACAGCGGGAATAACCCATGTTTTCTGCGTGGTGCTATGAATTTCTCCCTAGAAGGCAGGTATTGTCTTCTCCTTGGAGCTATGAATCCCCCCTAGAAGGCATGTATTGTCTTCTGCCTGGCGCTATGAATTCCCCGTAGAAGGCAGGTATTGTCTTCTGCCTGGCGCTATGAATCCCTCCTAGAAGGCAGGTATTGTCTTCTGACTGTCGCTATGAATCCCCCCTATAAGGCAGGTATTGTCTTCTGCCTGGTGCCATGGATCCTCCCTAGAAGGCAGGTATTGTCTTTTGCCTGGCGCTATGGATCTCCCCTAGAAGGCAGGTATTGTCTTCTGCCTGGCGCTATGAATTCCCTTGAAGGCAGGTATTGTCTTCTGCCTGGAGCTATGAATCCCCCCCTAGTAGGCAGGTATTGTCTTCTGCCTTTCGCTTAGAATCCCCCCTAAAAGGCAGGTATTGTCTTCTGCTTGGCGCTATGGATCCCCCCTTAAAGGCGGGTATTGTCTTCTGCCTGGCGCTATGGATCCCCCCTATAAGGCAGGCATTGTCTTCTGCCTGGCGATTAGAATCCCCCCTAGAAGGCAGGTATTGTCTTCTGCCTGGCGCTATGAATCCCCCCTAGAAGGCAGGTATTGTCTTCTGCCTGGCGCTATGGATCCCCCTCAAAAGGTAGGTATTGTCTTCTGCCTGGCGCTATGAATTCCCTTGAAGGCAGTTATTGTCTTCTGCCTGGAGCTATGAATCCCCCTAGAAGGCAGGTATTGTCTTCTGCCTGGCGCTTAGAATCCCCCCTAAAAGGCAGGTATTGTCTTCTGCTTGGCGCTATGGAACCCCCCTAAAAGGCAGGTATTTTCTTCTGCTTGGCGCTATGAAACCCTTCTAGAAGGCAGGTATTCTCTTCTACCTGGCGCTATGGATCCCCCCTAGAAGGCAGGTATTGTCTTCTGCCTAGCTCTATGAGTCCCCCTTGGAAGGCAGGTAATGTTTTCTGCGTGGTGCTATGAATTTCTCCCTAAAAGGCAGGTATTGTCTTCTACCAGGTGCTATGGATCCCCCCTAGAAGGCAGGTATTGTCTTCTCCTTGGAGCTATGAATCCCCCCTAGAAGGCATGTATTGTCTTCTGCCTGGCGCTATGAATTCCCCGTAGAAGGCAGGTATTGTCTTCTGCCTGGCGCTATGAATCCCTCCTAGAAGGCAGGTATTGTCTTCTGACTGTCGCTATGAATCCCCCCTATAAGGCAGATATTGTCTTCTGCTTGGCGCTATGAAACCCTTCTAGAAAGCAGGTATTGTCGTCTGCCTGGCGCTATGGATCCTCCTTAGAAGGCAGGTATTGTCTTCTGCCTGGCGCTATGAATCCCCCCTAGAAGGCAGGTATTGTCTTCTGCTTGGCGCTATGAAACCCTCCTAAAAGGCAGGTATTGTCTTCTGCCCGGTGCCATGGATCCTCCCTAGAAGGCAGGTATTGTCTTTTGCCTGGCGCTATGGATCTCCCCTAGAAGGCAGGTATTGTCTTCTGCCTGGCGCTATGAATTCCCTTGAAGGCAGGTATTGTCTTCTGCCTGGAGCTATGAATCCCCCCTAGTAGGCAGGTATTGTCTTCTGCCTTTCGCTTAGAATCCCCCCTAAAAGGCAGGTATTGTCTTCTGCTTGGCGCTATGGATCCCCCCTTAAAGGCGGGTATTGTCTTCTGCCTGGCGCTATGGATCCCCCCTATAAGGCAGGCATTGTCTTCTGCCTGGCGCTTAGAATCCCCCCTAGAAGGCAGGTATTGTCTTCTGCCTGGCGCTATGAATCCCCCCTAGAAGGCAGGTATTGTCTTCTGCCTGGCGCTATGGATCCCCCCCAAAAGGTAGGTATTGTCTTCTGCCTGGCGCTATGAATTCCCTTGAAGGCAGGTATTGTCTTCTGCCTGGAGCTATGAATCCCCCCTAGAAGGCAGGTATTGTCTTCTGCCTGGCGCTTAGAATCCCCCCTAAAAGGCAGGTATTGTCTTCTGCTTGGCGCTATGGAACCCCCCTAAAAGGCAGGTATTGTCTTCTGCTTGGCGCTATGAAACCCTTCTAGAAGGCAGGTACTGTGTTCTGCCTGGCGCTATGGATCCTCCCTAGAAGGCAGGTATTGTCTTCTGCCTGGCGCTATGAATCCCCCTAGAAGGCAGGTATTGTCTTCTGCTTGGCGCTATGAAACCCTCCTAGAAGGCAGGTATTGTCTTCTGCCTGGCGCCATGGATCCTCCCTAGAAGGCAGGTATTGTCTTCTGCCTGGCGCTATGAATTCCCTTGAAGGCAGGTATTGTCTTCTGCCTGGCGCTATGGATCCCCCTAGAAGGCAGGTATTGTCTTCTGCTTGGCGCTATGAAACCCTCCTAGAAGGCAGGTATTGTCTTCTGCCTGGCGCTATGGATCCTCCCTCGAAGGCAGGTATTGTCTTCTGCCTGGCGCTATGAATCCCCCTAGAAGGCAGGTATTGTCTTCTGCTTGGCGCTATGAAACCCTCCTAGAAGGCAGGTATTGTCTTCTGCCTAGCGCCATGGATCCTCCCTAGAAGGCAGGTATTGTCTTCTGCCTGGCGCTATGAATTCCCTTGAAGGCAGGTATTGTCTTCTGCCTGGCGCTTAGAATCCCCCCTAGAAGGCAGGTATTGTCTTCTGCCTGGCGCTATGAATCCCCCCTAGAAGGCAGATATTGTCTTCTGCCTAGCGCTATGAAACCCTTTTAGAAGGCAGGTATTGTCTTCTGCCTGGCGCTATGGATCCCCCCTAGAAGGCAGATATTGTCTTCTGCCGAGCGCTATGAAACCCTTCTAGAAGGCAGGTATTGTCTTCTGCCTGGCGCTATGGATCCCCCTAGAAGGCAGGTATTGTCTTCTGCCTGGCGCTATGAATTCCCTTGAAGGCAGGTATTGTCTTCTACCTGGAGCTATGAATCCCCCCTAGAAGGCAGGTATTGTCTTCTGCCTGGCGCTTAGAACCCCCCCTAAACGGCGGGTATTGCCTTCTGCTTGGCGCAATGAATCCCCCCTAGAAGGCAGGTGTTGTCTTCTGCTTGGCGCTATGAAACCCCCCTAAAAGGCAGGTATTGTCTTCTGCCTGGCTCTATGAATTCCCTTGAAGGCAGGTATTGTCTTCTGCTTGGCGCTATGAATTCCCTTGAAGGCAGGTATTGTCTTCTGCCTGGAGCTATGAATCCCCCCTAGAAGGCAGGTATTGTCTTCTGCCTGGCGCTTAGAATCCCCCCTAAAAGGCAGGTATTGTCTTCTGCTTGGCGCTATGGAACCCCCTATAAGGCAGGCATTGTCTTCTGCCTGGCGCTATGGATCCCCCCAAAAGGTAGGTATTGTCTTCTGCCTGGCGCTATGAATTCCCTTGAAGGCAGGTATTGTCTTCTGCCTGGAGCTATGAATCCCCCCTAGAAGGCAGGTATTGTCTTCTGCCTGGCGCTATGAATCCCCCTAGAAGGCAGGTATTGTCTTCTGCTTGGCGCTATGAAACCCTCCTAGAAGGCAGGTATTGTCTTCTGCCTGGCGCCATGGATCCTCCCTAGAAGGCAGGTATTGTCTTCTGCCTGGCGCTATGAATCCCCCCTAGAAGGCAGGTATTGTCTTCTGCCTGGCGCTTAGAATCCCCCCTAAAAGGCAGGTATTGTCTTCTGCTTGGCGCTATGAAACCCTTCTAGAAGGCAGGTATTGTGTTCTGCCTGGCGCTATGGATCCTCCCTAGAAGGCAGGTATTGTCTTCTGCTTGGCGCTATGAAACCCTCCTAGAAGGCAGGTATTGTCTTCTGCCTGGCGCCATGGATCCTCCCTAGAAGGCAGGTATTGTCTTCTGCCTGGCGCTATGAATTCCCTTGAAGGCAGGTATTGTCTTCTGCCTGGCGCTATGGATCCCCCCTAGAAGGCAGGTATTGTCTTCTGCCTGGCGCTTAGAATCCCCCCTAGAAGGCAGGTATTGTCTTCTGCCTGGCGCTATGAATCCCCCCTAGAAGGCAGATATTGTCTTCTGCCTGGCGCTATGAATTCCCTTGAAGGCAGGTATTGTCTTCTACCTGGAGCTATGAATCCCCCCTAGAAGGCAGGTATTGTCTTCTGCCTGGCGCTTAGAACCCCCCCTAAAAGGCGGGTATTGCCTTCTGCTTGGCGTAATGAATCCCCCCTAAAAGGCAGGTATTGTCTTCTGCCTGGCGCTATGGATCCCCCCTAGAAGGCAGGTATTGTCTTCTGCCTGGCGCTTAGAACCCCCCCTAAACGGCGGGTATTGCCTTCTGCTTGGCGCAATGAATCCCCCCTAGAAGGCAGGTGTTGTCTTCTGCTTGGCGCTATGAAACCCCCCTAAAAGGCAGGTATTGTCTTCTGCCTGGCTCTATGAATTCCCTTGAAGGCAGGTATTGTCTTCTGCTTGGCGCTATGGATCCCCCCTATAAGGCAGGTATTGTCTTCTGCCTGGCGCTATGGATCCCCCCTATAAGGCAGGCATTGTCTTCTGCCTGGCACTTAGAATCCCCCCTCGAAGGCAGGTATTGTCTTCTGCCAGGCGCTATGAATCCCCCCTAGAAGGCAGGTATTTTCATCTGCCTGGCGATATGAATTTCAGTGAAGGCAGGTATTGTCTTCTGTCTTGAGGCAAAGTACTTGCCTCAAACGGTCAACTCAAGTAAACTCTCCTTGTTCGGCGAAACAAACGTACAAAAGGCCCAATTTTTGTTTTGTTTATAGTATAGGATGTCGAAACCAGCTAAAGGCCCACCTGATGTTACGCGGTTACCTTTGCCCATAACAAATTCAATACCACCTAGGCTGTTGCCTCAATGGTACCGCAAGTCGGTTCGCCAAACTGAGACATGAAGATGGAAAGTCTTATTTGATTGTAATTTCACCGGCACTCGTACCCTTCAGACCGAAACACAGCAATGCAAGCATCACTATTTGGCCGAGAAGTAGGTACGGTGGTAGTACTTCCCCGGACGAGCTCTTTGACAAGGAGCTACTGCTTAACTACTATTAATCGTTTATGCGTCGTCCTAGGTAATAGAACTCGAACGCGGTGCTGCACGAATATTGGGCGATCCAACGCGACGCGAATACAGGGATAGGGCAATCCAACGCGACGCGAATATAGGGCGATCCAACGCGACGCGAAATGGAGCGACGCGGTTAAGCTTTCCTGCGACCGCATGACCGCAGCCAACACGTTCTTCCATCGCGTCCAGTTCGCGCGATTTTGAATTCATTAGCAATTCTTTAAGGGGTTTGATTAGGGATGATTGTACTTATCAATTTGTACAACTTTTAACACTCAAACCGCAAAAAAAAAAACAGCTGCTCCCTAAATTTGGTCGATTTATGTGAACACATATGTTGCAGATAGACAGCGTATGCCAAAGCAGAGGCTTTGCTTTGCTCCTTGTAGTTTATATACGGGATTCAAACCTCCAAACTTGTGGTTCAGAATCAGATGGTAAATCTAATCCAGCTTGCTACGTTTCAAATATTTAGGGATACAATTATCTACTATTACAGTTTGAATGGAACTATAATCGCTTATAAACAATTCAATTGGGAATAGATAAAAAGGATTCTAATTAAAATTATAATATCATACTAAATCCCGCTGTAATCTAGTTTATCCACAGATTCTTTTAACGTTTGTCATCATATTTACAAGTTAATTATTTGAAGTAGCGTTAACTAACATTAATTGATCAATCTACTCTTTATACGAACCTCTTTCGCAGCAGCTTTCGCACAGTTTTGTGATGTAAACGACGAAATACAAAAATCTGTAGAAGAAACTGATTAAAATCGCGGCGCATTCATCATTTTGATGAAACAAAATGCAATCAAATACAAATTAATTATATATTAATCTATTTAATGAAATGATTTATTTAACCTAGTATTTGTATAGTTTGATTAGGGAGGTATGCAACTAACGAGTTTTACATAGGTATGTAGATATGAATAAAATATAAGCCTTTGTAGCAGCGACGTACATAACAATAGAGATAGGTAGGTTAGGAAGTCACACGTTAGCTCAGAAGTAACAAGTTAGTGGGAGTAGGAACTACAAAGCAATACTAATTTTATAGTGTTGTAATGTTGCTGGATCCTCGGTTAAGGCTTCAGATGGTACCACTTACTCACTTTGTATACAAATATTTGGCATCTTAATACGACAAGGGTATGATATTGTGATTATTAATTATACACGTGATAAATACGCGTTTTACTTTATATTAGATCCAGCTACATTAGCCTATGTTAAGTAGAAAAAATGAAGTGCACGATTGGTACAATAACATTATTCTTATTAGGTTTGCCAGCCGTTTAAAATTTAATTTGCTAAACATTAATTTTGATATTCCCATAGTATATAACATAAACATAGTACATTTATGTCATTGTAGAATCCGAAAGGCCTAACTAAGCAACATTGCAAAGATACAAGGACCGGCTAACCTTAACTATATTATCATTAACAATAATAATTTAATATTACTCTTGGTGACTACTGCTAACCACCAGCTGCATAATTTACAATAACATATACTACGATACATATAAAAATTTCTTAGTACATACATATTACAAATTTTCTTTTTAGTTTTGACATGTATCAAAATGCTTTCCCGTATATTGAAACGATAAGGCGCTTGTGCAGAGGTTGCGCGACGCGGGCGCATAATTTTCTTTAATAAGAGAACATCCTCCATCTCTCGTGTTTACTAACTAACGAGGATACGGTCTCTATCACACATACGCTTATAATCACTAATACGAGTCTGGAGAGTGGACATTACATTTAAGAAATCGTAAGGTTTTATTTCATTGCTTATTGAAGCTCAATAGAAGAAGTTCAATAAAAATATTTAGAATTTTTTACTATTTCATTTACTTTAATCGTTTTTAATTAAATAGTCCTACCAATATAGTTTGCATAATTCATGTCACATAACTGAACTTACGAGCTACAATATTTAAGCGTACGATCCAATGCATCTATATTCGCTCCTCACTTTTCAATTTCTTCATTCATGAGTTATTTACGATTGCTAGTGATTGCACCCAATACGAATTACGAACTCTTCGATCAGTTTATAAAATTAGCTCTATGTATTGTTTGATGTATTTATTCTACGATCACTTATTAACGAGACCGATTCGGTTCTGCCTCAAAATCTAATATATATTAAAATATAATTGTTCTCTTCAAGTCTGGAGTGTTCGTCTTCTACACATATTTAGGTCAACGGCGCCTAATATTCTATATTTTAATAAAGTATGTCATTGCTATAATGGTGTTCTGTGATGTAATATAATGGATGGAAGCCTAATTTTCATCTCACTTCGGTGGGGCAGTATCGCTTTACGAATGAATACGGCACGAATTTCTATAATATTTAAAATTAAATGAAGGATTCAAATTTAATTAAACAAAAATATATTTGGACTTTGGATAAATTTAGGACTCAAATTATTAAAAAACCACCATAAACAATGAGCGATTTCTACGATGCCACATCTTTCTGAAACATGATTACTTAATATTAAATAAATTTAATCTAATTATAAATACGAAAACTATTCGAGTTTGTATCGTGACTCGTGACCGAGTTTGTATTGTATCATAGCTGGTATTTTGGTTATTTGATATTGGAACAGTCTGTACAACCATCGTCATGTGTTGACATACTTTGTACCTTATAGGCAGTGCTACCAATGTATATTTTTGAATTCCCCGCCACGATAGGCTTGATTTTCCGCTCTTCCCCTCTGCTCTTTTATCAATTCCCCGCAAATTCCCTGACATGATTAATATTAGAGAATTAAAACATTTTATTTGGGTTAATTATTATATTATCAACAAATATAGCATATCCTTCTATTAGTTTTTAGGGTTCCGTACCCAAAGGGTGCTAAACGGGACCCTATTACTCTCGCTACGCTGTCCGTCCATCCGTCTGTCTATCACAGGGCTGTATCTTTTGAACGGTAATAGGTAGCCTGTTGAAATTTTCTCAGAATATGTATTGCTATGCTATCACGACAAATACTAAAAATCCAAAAAGTGGAAAACCAAACCTCATAAAAGAAACTTCGAAAAACATGATTTTTTTCAACGTTTTTGTTCCTGCCCTATCGTCAAAAGAGCGTCAAACTTGGTCTGATTATAGTGCATACTATATAGTTTAGCAACAAATACTGAAAATAGGGCAAACAGACATATGTGGTGGTACCTGCGTAAGAAAAAGACGCAAAAAAACATATTTCATGGTGTGTTGATGTCTTTAATGCACTCTCGTAAATTAAATCAGTTTCGATATCAATCCTCGATCGTTTGTTAGATAAAGAAATTGGATGCGTTAAAAAAACAAGTAAAATGTTTGATTTGTCCATTCCCCAGACATTCCCCGCTTTTAGCCAAACCCCGTGCTCTCCCCGCGCAGGCCTCTCATTCCCCGCCAATCGGGGAATTCCCCACCGATTGGCAGCACTGCTTATAGGCACCATTCATCATCATTTATTTTATTTTTATTCATAAATTATGTTTTAAGGTAATTAGAAGTGGCTTTGAGGAGATCGACAACTAGGAACTGACATTACCAAAGCCATATGATACCCAAGACAGTTATTACGTAAATTAATTTTCATGTCACGGTAAACGAGTAATCTGGGAACGTTTTTATTAGGTTAGGTGTAGCCAGACTATGCTGTTTCCTCACCTTATCTTCTTATAATTTATCGCTTATTCAAGCCAACGTCGTATCATATAATCGTAGTATACCTAGCCGTGTCAATCGTTGCCTCCGTTTTGCAAGTACACTTATCAAGTACTTGAGGCACACTGCAACATTCTACTATCAAATGAACCTTCTACTGGTATCTCTAACGATGAATTAAAAGTCTACCCAAAGCTCTTACGAAACAAGAACCACTGGTTTAACAATATATCCCTGTTTTAAGATACCTAGTTGAAAGTATAAATTACATTCAGTGGATGTAAAACATATATCTGTAATAATTTTACAACCCCTACTTTGTTTAGCTGGCCTCTTTATTAAGCCTCAATTACAATATTTCACGTCCACTGAAATCATTTTTATATACAGTTCACCATCATCTTTGATTAGGGAAACCGAATATTTGTAAATATATTAAATAACTAACATGTCACCCACAAACGAAAAACTAAGCAGTAAACATATCTTGTCTATGAACCTGAGATTTTTTCAGTCACAAAACAAACATGAAATACTGATACACACTTCAATACTACTATAAAGTATAGGAAGGAACATAAAGTTCTTACAATGTTTCGAACATCTGTAATGTAGGGTCGTCAAAACAGTTTGTTTTCAGTAGTCATCTTTTGTCTTATGTTCGCGAATTTTACATTGACATTAAGCAAATAATATTGCTTGAATTAAACATTTAGTCAGTTCATTTCGTATTTATACATATTATCTTTGTATTTTTCAGTCGTTTTTAAAATGACTAATTAAAACCCTTCTTATGCCAACCGCATTATCAGAACTAAGACGTAACTACAACTGCTTTGACGTATCCTCCTTACATATTTCTCTTTATTTATTCCCATATCTTAGTCACATAACCACAAGTGGTTTAAGGCAGTTTATTTATCGTGAACCGACAACTCCGTCGTATCGGAAGGTGTTAGGCCACTAGTCTCACTACTGAACCCATGAATGTCCAATCAACATAAAACTTTATAACAAACAAACTTCATAGTAACTAAGACTAAATTAATAAATAATTCTTAGTAGTCCAATGAGATTTTTGAAGACCATACCTGAGAAAAAATACAATATTAAGTTAAAATTAACTTTTAAAGCCTACAATTTTTATTTCTCCTTTTTCTAAGGGCCGGCGCACCTTCTGTAGTTACGATAGTGTCAAGTACATTTTTCCTATCAAGCTAAAATTAACCTTATAGAATGGTCAATAAGGAATTTTTTTTCTTGAAAGTAGAAAATACTTCAACAACTCATTGGTCTACGCCGGCTCTTAAACTTTGGCATACCTTGCTCCCTTTTTCATATTACATCAAGTTTCAGCCGCATCAAAGACATGTGGTACCAAACACACACATATAACACACACATAAATATAACTATTTATTTCCAGCCAATGTTTGCTTAAATATTCTAGCATCTTTCCAGCCGATTTGTAAAATCTGTAGAAAATGGTATTGACCACAGTATTTTTCACCAAAAAAACGTGAAGAGATAATGAGCTGGCCAGGTTTGAAGTTAAACCGATGGCGGTTGGAGGAGAGGGGTCTTTGAATGAAAACCTCATATCGAAATACAGCGATCAAACATCTTTGCTATGGCAAAGGGCCATATGCATATACAGCTTCGACAAGCTGATTGAACAGGATCTATAGCAATTGGCGAAAAACGTCGACCTTGTTGCAAGCCGAGGCAGTTCGTGAAGATTGATTAATATACAAGTTAACAACATTCAGCTGTATTTTTGTGCTGCCCAGTTTCTATGCAATATGGCACTTCTGCAGGCGTAGCATGACCGCTGTAGACAAAGCTTATGTCGACGGAAGAATAGACAAAATGACGTATTGTAGAAAGATTTCTTCCGTCCGTAGCATGCCGATGTCAATAATGAAGAAAAGAAATGTTTCTATACTTCGATCGACACATGTCTACAACGTCGAGCATGACGAACATATTTTCTCTACTTTTGACAGTTAGGGGTAGACATGTTTCTCTTCAAATAGAAGAAATTAGTCTACATCTCATGAGACCTAGACAAAATTATTCTTTAGTTTTATTAGGACTAGATTCTTGTTAAATTGGTTTCATTGGAGTTTTTGAACAACAATAATAACATGTCGGGTTCCTATCGTCGCTATCTCCTTAGTTATTATCAAAAACTAGCCTTTGCCTGCGTGTAATTCGTAATAAGTATCGAATGACTATCGTGCATCCTTCGGGAACTGTGTCTTCCCGGGATAAAAAGGTTTCCTTTATGTTAATGCACACCCTATGGTCTACGTGCTAATCTTCATCCAAATCCGTTTGAACATGATTGAAGGACAAACAAACAAACATCCATACTTTTGCATTTATAATATTAGTAGGATTACATATAAGAAAATTTGCTGAATGCCCGCGGCTTCTTCGGCTTATCACAGAAAGCCTTATCGCGCATCCCTCGGGAACTGTTTATTTTCTCGGTACAAAAAGTAGATAGTATAGGTAATTTATTGTTTGCACGTCATAAAAATATTAATTTACTTTGTAATAGTGATACGACTCGAGTCCACTTTTACTCGAGTGACATCGAAAAAAAACGTACTCGAGTGAAAAAAATATCGACTCGAGTTCACTCGGACTCGATTCACTCGCCAATCACTCACCAAATAACGTAATGTTATTTGGTTTTATGAACAGACCATATTTGCTCATTTTTATTAGCATATAATATTAATTTCTATATATAAATGTTGATTTTTGTAAGACTGGCGATGTATTGAAATAAAACTTCAAACTTGTCGTTTTATTAAGCCTCAACTTATTAACAAAATGAAAAAATAATGAATTCAAGTATTATGACAGGTGACTCGTTAGAGGCGAGTGATCGAGTGACTCGTGAACCACTCGAGTGACTCGACGGCTCGATCACTCGAGTAGTACTCGAGTAAAATTGTAAAATGACTCGAATGACACGAGTGGTAATATCGGACTCGAGTCGCATCACTACTTTGTAAAACGCATCCTTCGACCTTGACATTCATGACTACAAAATGCGTATTGTTGTTGCTTTGAATTACGTACAAAATGTTTAAAAACTTATTCGATTCACCTTTTTTCTAGATAAAGAAAAGTAATAATATGGTAGGATTTGGTAGAATTTGTACGGGACTAGCTACGTTCTCGTTGCTATGGAAAAAGATCTGTCATTTTGTCTACGTAGAAACCCGAGTCGACGGGTCGCCTCATGCTCGAGAAGAAGAGATATCTTGACGTATAGAAAGAGCTTTGTCTACTCTTGGAAGAATAGACATAGAATTGGTCATGCTACGCCTACTGAAAGAATACAAAAGTGCCTAGCGGTATATAAACTTGCACTACCTAATGCTCTGGTCAAAGTAGCACTGCCAAAATAAATGTTGAAATTGGGAGTCTCCACCTTGCTGCCCTTCGATCAACAGTAGAACTATTGTTGGTCGAAGGTGCTGCCCCTTCCCTTCACACTGAGGAGTTTACCTATTACATAAATATACCCCGTTTTCCAATAAAATTAGTCTTAGAATAAAAAGTAAGCTCACCCAGGTCAAAGCGCAAGCCAAGGATGGTGTTGCAGCGATTCTTTGGAGCGATCGCCGTAATCGTAGGTGAGTTCATCGCCGGGCGCGATATCGTGTGCGGCTAGCAACACGAGTCGCGGCCCGTCCACCCACAGCGCCTTCGTAGAGAGGTTACCGTTGCGAGAGTGATTCACTAGACGACCTAGGCGCCCAGATTCTGCTGTCGCGTCGATACTGTGAAAGAGTATTAGGAAATTAGTTATTTTTAGGCGTATTTTATACATATGGCATAGAGACTTTTTTCTAGATAAAACTTTTAAAGATTTTAGCCAGACGAGTCGTGACGATACCACGAAGCCTGACATTATAGAAAGGCCAAGAATCGAAGAGAGGATTTTGTGAAGCAGGATGGCGAATTCGGAAAAGTATCATAAACAGTCTTAACTAGAGGAAAAGTATTTCGTATGTAAAACGGGGTGAATAGAAACAAAATTTAACATTGAATTAAAAGAGTTTGTGGCCAAAAAAGACTTTAGAGTGTTTACCAAATTATGGCAAAACATTTTTGAAGTCTGTGGGCAACAAACCTTATTTCAATGTTAAAATCCTTGCCTAGAAAGAAAGGAAGAAAGAAAAAGATTTTATTTTTGCGCTCCATTTGACGCACACACTACAAAACTTATACATAATACTTTACAATTTAATGACAAATTAGTATAGTTACAGTTAAATTAACAACTGACAACACTGGACATAAACAATACATGATCTGTGGTTATAATGGTAATCATCGGTTTTTTGTTCTACATTATAGTCTGTGATTTACAGTTAGTCAAATCAAAACAAAAATAATAATAAAAAATGCTAGGTATTATAAATACTGCTGCCTACTTTTGTTCCTATTCCCCCTGCATCCCTAACCACCCCCTTTTACCCGGTAACTAAACAGATGAGATCACTTGTATTTTCCCCCCACTTTGAGGCAATAAGTTCGGCGAAGTCCCCAATATTTTCCACTATAACTGTTACTTCATAACTTTGTAGAACTGACTCACCAATACTGTTGGTCTCCGTGTCTGAAGTAGTACATATAGCAGCCGGCCTCTGGGTCCTGTGCGTACTTTGCTTCTCTTTCTCTTGCTTCCGCCACTCCGACTAATTCTCCGGAGTACTCTACTACAAACTGCCCGCGACCGAATGGACGGGTCGCTATCACGCCGCGCCCTTTTCCATCGAAATATGCCACCTGTAGAAATGAAATTGTAATAATATTTGACAGGGTTTTTAACATTATTTTGAATCAAAATAAAGTGTTTTGATCAGTTTATAGTAAATTGTGCGGCTCTTGTAACTTTTTTTGCCAGTGGGTGCAGAAGATGAGAGGTTTTCGATTGTGAGGAAGGCTCGATTTCCATGTCAAACTGAAACTTCTCAACCCAAAATTCTCAGTTGCAGCTCGCAGCCTGGGATCGCAACAGGGCACAAACAAACGGTCGTTATAGTTAGTACATAGATACTTAGGGTCTAATAGGAAGTCGACGTACGAATCTGGGATAAGGAGGTTAAGACCTCAGTCCACCACCCTTTCGAGACCTTCGAGCGAGACGGGACGATTACGTAATGTTTCGATGTAAGCCAAGTTTACTATAAGGGGTCGTCAGTCAACCAGAAAAATGCTCCCAGACAACGTTTGTTAAATGATTAGGCTTGCGAAGTAATGTCATTCATCATTCATTATAATATGGCTTTATACATTTAACTTCATCGATTATGGAACACTTTATCTCGTGTACTAGGCTAACGGCCAAAATTCATATCCTATCTATCCATGATTTGCCCTACTAGATATAGAAATTAGACATAAAATGTATGGAGCTTGTGTCTAAATTCTACCTCTAGTATAGCAAAACGTGGATAGATAGGATATTAATTTTGACCGTAACAGAATATTCTCGTAGACGTTACGTTAATCTGTAAACAACAACTCATTACTTAGTAGATATTTTTAACGGGCGGCCTTGGTGCACTGATAACCAAGCGTATCTATGTAACCTGCACTTGTCTCCAAGGAAGAAATTTATCGAAGTCTGTGAAACCTACACGTAAATGTTTTGTTTCAGTGTTTAGTTAATGATACGGACGTGTCAATAGGTTGTCACCTTTGGGTAGCTCCGACCATTGTCTGGTGAAATCTGTATCATCTATGTTCATCTACTCTCCATCTGATCCCAGACCTAGAGGCACCCGGCGAGTGTGGCGGTACAAAGCAGCAGATTAGAATGAGATGCGGTCATTTTTTGCATCTTATCCTTGGCAGCCAACTTGCTTCTTTACTGACGATCCTTCAGGTTGTGCCAACGCCGTGACGGATGTGTTGCGTCAGGTGATGGAGTATTACATGTCATTCTCTGTCGTAGCTATGTCTGGCAATGCTCGACCATGGTTTGGGGCCGAGTGCTTAAGTGCTGAGGCGCAGAAACACTCGTCATACTTGAAGTGGGTCGACGCTCGTAACCACAAAACTAGGGATCTAAGCGAGAAGAAGAGAGCGTGAAGAGCGAAAGCGAAGAGGCTTTGCGCAGAGCTCGATTTGACCACATATGCCGAATAGGTAGCAAACTTGCATCGTACCCATCGGGTAGTAGGTAGTAAAGCATTTTGGTCCCTGATGAAGTCGGTCGAATCGAATTTCTGTCACCCCTCACTACCTCCACTGCTGAAACCTGATGGGTCATTGGCTCACATCGCTGCGGAGAAAGCACACCTGTTTACCTCTCTTTTGGCGGAATCTTCGCGTTTTTGCTGGTGGCGCAACACCTACTTCTCCAAATGGATGCGAGACATCTATGTCGGACATTCGCATTCACCAGGAGGCTTGTAAAACGCTACGCAATCTAGAATTCTAGATTGGGATTGTACGATTTAATTCCCCCTAGCCCATTCCATCACCGGACGACTAGATGCACGGTAATGCGCCACCCTTATACGGTTGATATTCTACCTTTACGTACGAAGCGTTTTCTTAACACTTTTATTATGCGTACCGCTAAGGAGTGGAATACCTTGCGCCGTCTGTTTCCCGATAGGTATAATCTGGCGGTCTTCAAGGTACTAATGAATAGGTTTTTGCTGGACAAGCGTGCACCATTATCGATCGCACCATCACTTAACATCGGGTGAGGAAGAGGCCAAACGCAAGCCCATTTCTGAATTTAAAACAAATGGGGCGCTACTGATACTGATAAAAGTTGACGCATTCGATACAGTATGCGGTTATTGGTGTCGATTCTCTTGTTCACAAACTAAACTTATTTTAAACTATCGCTCTTTTACTAATAGTAGATGCAAGAGAGGGATGGCAACAATTTTAGTGCTGTTTAATTCGTTTACGTGTTCCACTTCTTCGTATTTTTAGTAGGCATGTTTCGAAGGCATGACTAAACTTGTATGGAAATTTTAATTCCGACTTATCTGCTGTCAACTAGTGTTGTATCTACTATTTAATAAAAGAGGTTTAGTTTGTGAACAAGAGAATCAACACCATTGGAATCGGCACTCTGATGTTTATGTAATAAAATGCATAATACCCACTTATGTAATATTAATACCGCATTTAAACTGCTCGCCTCGCCACGCGATGAAATGTTCGGCGAAACGTTTGTGTGGTTTTAGTCGGGTCTCCTGCGACAAAGATCTAACAAAACATTTTAATATTTTGTTTAGGCCAATAATGTGGCCAAACAGCTGGCCATGCCCCCCCCCCCCTTTATTAGAAAAATGTGTTGGATGTTAGGAATAACAAAATGTGCGACCATTTGGAGACCCGGCTTTATACCGTACCGACAAGACAAGCGAATGCATACACACACACATTCGCGTCTATTTATTTCTACTTCAACTTGCAACAATGGACGACATCTACGTTTTAGACGCATTCGCTAAAGAGCTTATTACATTAAACTGAATTCAGAAATCCTAATTAGGAAATAGGAAAGGAAATAAGGAAAGTGTGATAAGAGTTAGGTTGGTGTAATCAGGAGGTTCCTTTCCTAAATCCTGATTAGAATTTCTGAATTCAATGTAATGTAATAAGCGCTTGAGTCTTAATTATCGGATTATTAATTAGTATATTTAGATTCGTAATTCAAGTGTTACCACAGACGTGAGTATAAATCAGTATTTTTTTTAAAATTCCCTACACGATATTTTTATGATGCTTAATTGCTTATCCTAAAGATGAGCATGCCTAGGATTCTAAATAACTGATTGGTCTAGATAAAGTTTTAAAACAATAAAAGTTAAAACTCTGTTGTTAGGCTGGTACTCCAACCCATTTTATATTTCACTAGCGACCAGTGGCGGCTGCTGGGTCAGAGAACCGGTAGTGCACTGTATTGTTTTATTTACAATACAGAATACAATAATGATACAATAAATATGATTTAAAAACACAATAATAATCATTAATACCAGTTTCCGTCCAAATCGACTCTAAAAAACGTACTAAGAAAACAAAAGAAATCCACACAACCATCGCTTTTTATTATTTAATTCCTTTTAAATTAAGAAAAGTTGTTTTGAAAAGTTGCTTTTAATAAATACTACTACCATAGTTTTACTTTATATTGTTAAACTGTGCTACTAACTACTATAGCAGTCAACATTGAAGTCAGTGCTAATTTTTACACCATTAAAAAGTCACAGTAACGTAAAAACACTAAATAATAATAAAACGAGGAGAAATTTAAACGAGCGCGGAGGATTTTTTGTTTGAGCGAAAATAAGTCTTAACACCTTTAGTTTAGAGATTAAATTGATTTGTCGTTACTTCATAACTATTCATAAGTATAAAGTAGGTGCGTAATATTGATGTTTTAGATATTTTGTGATTCTTTTAAAGGTATTATGAATTTATGAACTGGTAGTGCAGCGCACGAGTACACTTAAGGTATAGCCGCCACTGCTAGCGACTAGCTTCTGCTTCGCACAAGCAATTATAGCCTATAACCTTCTTAGATAATCCCTCTTGCTATTGGTGAAAACTGTATGAAAATCTGTACAATAGTTTCTGAGATTAGCCCGAACAAACACGAACTCAGCGCGGCGAATTTATTCTTATTCTTTATTGCACACAAAAAAATATCACAACAATACATAATAGTTTTGAAATTACATGTACAAAGGCGAGGACCGAGCGTTGTGGCGCAACTTGGGAGAGGCCTATGTCCAGCAGTGGACTGCGATAGGCTGAGTTGATGTACAAAGGCGAGCTTAACTCATAATTGAGTTTTCTACCAGCAAACCTTTGAGTGATAGAGCAAATATAAAATGTAAAACTGAGGGTAACTTTCAGTGTACATAACTAATGTTCACATTAACATACCAACAACATATATCTATATACAAATAAATATAAAACTATATATACATACCTATTACTTAATTATACCTACTTATATAAACCTATAATATACCTACATATATAATAAATAAATATGTATTATCAATTAGTGAGAAAGAAAATGCTCCTTAATTCTTTTCTTAAATACGTTCAGAGAGGGGCTGTCACGTAGTGAGTGTGGGAGGGAGTTCCATAGTCGCACTGCACGGATAGTAAAAGAACCATCGTAACGGCTGGAAGTATGACGCGTAGTACGGAGTAGAAGAGAAGTAGCTGTGCGACAGGGTTTATCCCTGGGCACAAGATATTCAAATCGTTCACGAAGATATATAGGAAAGTTGGAATTATTTAGAACAGAAAAAAGAAGAGAAAGAATATGACTGTCTCGACGCTGCCGAATTGGTAGCCACTTCAGTCTGGCTCGAAATTCCGACACATGATCGTACTTTCGAAGACCAAAAATGAAACGGATACACAAGTTCTGCAGTCGTTCAAGTTTATTTAGAAGTTCCTCCGTTGCGTCAAGGAAGCAGACATCAGCATAGTCTAAAAGAGGTAGTAGAAGGGATTGCGCAAGAGTGACCCTAGTTTGAAAAGGAAGAAATTTCTGGAGACGTTTGAGAGACTGGAATGAGTAGAAGACCCTCCTGCTGACTTCGGTAATGTGAACATCCCAAGAGAGGTTTGAATCTATGAAGACACCTAAATTTTTAGCGCTTTTAGAATATGGTATAGGTACGGCATTATACATAACTGGAGGGAGAGACTGGTGATTTAATTGACTGAACATGTATCTGCCACCAACAATGAGAGCTTGAGATTTAGCAGGATTGACTAGAAGTCCGAAAGCTTTAGCCCACTCGTTGATATTTTCGAGATCATTATTGATGGCATCAACAGCCACAGTAAAATTCTCTACTTTACAGTGACGATAAAGCTGCAAGTCGTCTGCATAGAGATGATAATTAGAAGTCAGGACCTTATTGATGGCATTTATAAAAATGGAGAAGAGAAGAGGAGAGAGGACGCCACCCTGAGGGACACCCGCAGCCAGATCACACCACTCAGAGGAGGCTTCATCTGAGTGAACAGACTGTGAGCGACCCTGAAGATAAGAGCTAAACCATGCAATTACCGATGAAGAAACATTAAGAGAGGAAAGGATTCCCAAGAGGATGTCAAAATCAACTGATGTAAAAGCACTGCTAAAGTCCAATAGAACCAGTACTGTTAAAAGTTGATTTTCCATGGCCAGTCGAATGTCATCGGTTATTTTTACAAGTGCAGTTACAGTGCTATGGCCAGGACGGAAACCAGATTGGTATGGACTAAGCAGGCTATTAGAGGAGAGGTAACGAGACAGTTGATTATGAACAACACTCTCCAAGACTTTGGATAGAATCGAAAGGATGGATATTGGGCGGAACTGGGATAATGAGGAGGGATTTGAGACTTTGGGTAACGGTAAGACATGAGCCTTCTTCCAGGCTGAGGGAAAGGAGCTTGTGTACAGAGAAAAATTTATGATATGGGTAATGACGGGAACTATTTCATTAAGGATGGGAAGGAGCATCTGGAGTTGAAGGCCATCATCGCCAACCGCTTTCGTGGAGATGGATTGGATGGATTTCTTAATATCTAATTCGGTAATTGGGTTAAAAGAAAATAGAGTATTTGCCGGCAGAGGAAGATTAGAAAGATAATTAAGATAGTATATTTAACAAGATTATCAAGGATAATCGGTGCTTTAGAAAAGTGCGCATTCAGTGCGTTAAGGTCCATATCTGTAGTGCTCTGGCTTGAAGCTTTACCAATACCAAGAGACTTAAGGAATTGCCATACTTGTGTTGGGTTGAAAGTTTTAATAGAATTGTGAATGTGGCGTCTTTTAGCATTCCTACACAAACGACTGCAGCGATTTCGCATCTTTTTATATAGCTCCCAGTTCTCCTCAGTAGGCTGCTTCTTGTATTTTCGCTTAGCCTTATCTCTTTTAGACATCATATTCTTAATTGCTGGTGATAGCCATGGCGCAGGGAGATGTTTAACTCTCACCTTTTTGAGAGGAGCATGAGTGTCAAAAAGATCCAACACAATCTTGGTGAAAGTAGACACCTGAGCGTCCACATCCTCACTATTGTAGATGGAAGACCAGTCAATACTACCCGCGTCCGCTCTCAGACGCTCCAGATCAATGTTTTTAAAACTACGAAGAAAGAGAAATTTGGCCTTGCGTTTAGGGGGGCGAATTTTGTAAGAAAGAAATAAGAGGTCATGATAGGAGAAAGAAGCAGTGAGTTGTCCAAAAGTGGCTACTTTGTTAGGATCAGAAACAAGAATGAGATCTAAAAGTGAAGGAATACAATGTGGGGCCCTGTGAGTAGCATTTAACGGAAGAATGTACATATTGACAGAAGAGACAAGTGATTGGAGTTTACGGCTGCGCGAATCACCCAAAAGCAAACAAGTGTTGAAGTCTCCGAGGATAATCATATGGTCATACAATGAAGATAGATTTTCTAGTTTGGATTCAAAGGAGGAAAAGTAATCAATGCGGCGGGAAGGACTGTAGTAGACACCTAAAAGTAATTTTGAGTGTTGGAAGTCTATTTCAATAAAAAGGTGCTCTGCAGATTTGGAGTAATCATTCGGAGACTTATCAACTAATTTGTATTTTATATCCCCTCGAAGATAAATAGCAACCCCTCCATATCCCTTGCCTGTTCTGTCATTACGCACAAGCTTATAACCAGGCAAAGCATATTGAGTAGAAGGAAGTGCAGGCTTTAGAAAAGTCTCATAAATAAGCACAGCGTGAACAAGCTCAGAGTCAAACGACGACAGCATATCAGGATAATGAGCGTGAACGCTCTGAGCATTAATATGAACAGCATTGAATAATTTTCTACAGGAAGAAAAATAAGAAAAAAGTTGATCGCGGAGGGACAAGGAATTGTCATCGCTAAAAGCACTAGCGAAGCTCTCATCCGTCGTACAAGATGAAGAACAAGAAGCAAAACTATCATCAATATCATCTAACATTAAAATATATACTTATATATAATTAAAATAAACTTTAAATTTAACTTTAGCCAAGGCTAAAGCTAAATCAAACTAAAATTAAATATCAATCCTCGATGCACTCACCAGCTGCATGCACAAGTGGATAAAAAGGCAGAGGTCTAAACAAAAAAACAAAAAAAATTAAACTGGTTTCCGAACGAAACTTAAACGTCAAGTCTGAACATTTACAAAAACTCAAGTGACCGACAATAACAAAAAAGTGACAAAGATAAACAATGAAAACAAAAACATTACGCCCATTATCATCATTTCAGTTGTTTGCGGGTTCTCTTATCTGGCACTTGCTTGACTGTCTGTTGTGATGTTGCATCCGTTTTGACTCCACCTTTGGCATCTTCAGACAACGACTCGGCCACTAGGAATTGAGCTACTAGTTCACGCAATTCGGCAACGGACTCAATCTTTCGTCGTGATTTCTCCGAAACCTGGATGATAATCTTGCCTTCCGACGTCCAGCACTGATTCATCCCATAGAACTTTCGAGCGTTCATGAAGACCTCGTGTCTGGGCTTAGTGAGGAATTCCGAAAGTGTCAGACCGGAGCCTTTCAACTTAGACTTGTTCTTCCATACCTCACTCCTCAGGATACGGCTTTCAAATCGAACTAACAGGGGACGAGGCTTACTGGTGTTGTTTCCCAGGCGATGGCAAGCTGTTAAGTTATTGGCAGAGACATTTGCCATATCCATTTTGACAGACAAGAATTTGACGAAGCCGGACACGTTATCTGCATCCTTATCTTCAGAGAGACCATGGAGAAGAAGTACCTTGCTACGGGATGCCATCTCATGTCTGTCCAAGCCTATTACAAGCAACTCCATCTGTGTTTTTAGTGCACTCATCGTCTTTCAAATAAGGCTTTTGAACTCGATGAATTCTCTAGACAGGCTTGCAATGGTCTTGTGGGTTGCTTCACTGCTGGCATTCTTCAAATCTTCCTCGTATTGTGTCATCCTGGACGAAAATGTATCAGAAAGTTCCTCCATACAGCTGGATAGTTTGGAATACAGGTCCATAGTGAAGTGTAGCTGATAGTGCAATTAAATTGGAGAGAAGTGACAAGTGATTAACTGACTGAGTGCACCAGAGGTTAATATAAGTTTTACTGTGTAAAATTCATGCAAAAACTGTATTAAACAATTTTTTTATACTATTTTTCTCAGAGCTAATTTTTTTTTAGTGCAGTACTTAAGACTACCCCCAGTAAAAAAAAAAAATTATAACATGTAGTGAAGTGATTTTGCTAAAAACAGCACAAAAATGTTGCTTGAAAGTCTGTTGTTGAAATGAGCGAGAGTGCGCATGTGTCACCACAAAATTCACCTATACCACTCGTCCCTTTGACTCATGCCCAAAATACCGCCACAGACGCGAGCGCTGCGAGTCGCGAGACTAGTGGAGAGGCGAGAAGCAAGCGCCATTTTTACATATTCGCCTCGCGTCTCGTCTCGTGGCTCGTCTGGCTGTGATTGGAGTAGACAATACTTGACAAAAGTGAATCAGCCTTCACTATGCCTAAACACAAAAAAGATGTTGGATGGCGTAAATATCAATGTTGCAATGTTTGTTCCTGCCAAGGGTAGCTCTAAGCCAGCGGTTCTCAAACTTTTTTGGTCACGGAACCCTTTTGACAAGCAAAATACTTGACGGAACCCTACAATAAAACAATAGTTTTTAAAGTGTATTCTTTATTATATAAGCATAATAAAAGTACAATGTAACAGTTAATAATTATTACTTACTTTACCACATGCCAAGTACAATAATAGAAGATATTAAAAATGAAAAAATCTTAACTAATGGGAGGTATGAAACTGTTTTTTATTTTTCATCAATTGGTTGATATCAGGTTTGATAGAAGACATTTGAAGTCTCATATCAGGTTCTGCGTCCAGTCTATTGCGATATTTTGTTTTCGTGGCTGCATAGGTTGAGAATCCTGTTTCGCACAAATATGTTGTTGGGAACGGGAGAAGAATATTCAGAGCCATTCTGCCAAGCATTGGATATTCATCACGGATTCTGCACCAAAAATCGTTGAGAGGCGTCGTTTTGAACAGTGACTCCATACTTGTGTCTGATGACATTTCTAAAAGAGATTCATATATCTCGTTTGACATACTTTCGGGCTTTTGCAAGTTGGGTAAAAAAGGATTATGAATCAAAGGGACTGCGCGCTCACAAGTATACGCGCGGCGGTCGGAGTCAAAACCAGACCAGAGAGAGGTGTTTAGATTTTTTTTCTAAATTCTTGTGGAACCCCTACAGGGGTATCGCGGAACCCTAGGGTTCCACGGAACACACTTAGAGTACCGCTGCTCTAAGCAATACTTGTATTATTAAAATTTTAGTCATTATTTGCAGTCATCTAATGAATAGAGAAATTATTACTTAGTGGAAAAAAAAACATTATCAGCAAATAACTCACTTGTAGTCCATCTTCCCTCTGTTCTCTCACAGCCCTCTCCAAGTCCCGCATCTTCTCTGCCATCACACATTTGGAAGTCTTCCTAACACTACGTCTAACAGGGAAGTACTCTGTTAGCTTATGATTTGAGTCACCATTCACTACTTTATCTATTTTGTTGATAGTCTTTTCAATGGGAGGTGGTGATGGTGGGGGTTCAACTTTGGGACTTTTCAACTCTTCCTTGAAGTATTCGGTAAGCTTGTGACTTTCTGCTGCGCGGGCGGCGGCGCGAGCCGCTCTCGACCTCAACGTATGTCCGTTCGTCATATTTGTAAAGCCGTTGCTAGTCTTCAGAGGTTTCGATTTCAATTCGATCTTTTTTGACGGCGGTTCGGAAGTCAGTTCCGCATTCTCAGTCTTTGGCTGTGTCGCTGCTATGTTCCTATAAGCAAATGTACAGTTGATAATATGACCAATTTAGTTTTATTATCACCACAACCACAGATATGAAGATCCCCATAATAATGTAGCTTTTTACAGACACATGTAGAGCAGTCATTCAAATATGAATTAAAAAATTAAGTTCAGAAGGATTTCCGTGATTGCACATCATGAGATATGTTGGATGCAGAATTAGCTACTAATGTCACTGATATTCCACAGTATATCCCAAAAATGCTAACAGTAATCTTCTAATAAGGAGAGACAGCTGAATATTTGTATAGACTTAATAATAATATTGTAAGTGAGGGTGGGAAATGATAAAATCAATGAGTATAAAAAAGGTGCCTTTAAAGCTAGAGTCAATCGGCATAGGTTTGCTTGCTCCATCGTCGACCACATCTTGACAAAGCTTTCTAGATTGTGGTCAAGAGCAGATCTAATATCTCATAAAAAAGGTACCTCAGTTACCTGCGCTTTCTATAGTTGCGCGTAGGTCTGACAGGCTTCTCCTCGCATAGTTCAATGCGGTGCGGAGTCTTCGGGCCCTCCTGGGCTGCCATCAAGCTACTGGCTGGAAACCATACCATCAACTAAGTATATATTTTCTAAAGGAGATGTTTCATTTTTGGCCATAAAGTATTCAACAATATTATTTCGTGAATTTAAGCCTAAGTAATCAGGCTCACATAAATTAATACTTTTCCATTTGTTGCCAAATTTATTCAACATGGAATCATATTGCAGAAGTAATAGTTCGCGTAGTTGCATAGCCTGCTTTTGTTCCAAAATCATGTCACATAACGTAGATATTATATTTATTTTATTAAAAAAAGTATTGTATTACTTTATTATCAATAGCTCTCTTAGACATTTTTTCAATTATAAGCAAGTATGACGTTTTCACCCTTAAAAAAAATCTGCTTTTATGGAGTGTACTTCTAAACAAAAGGATATTTTGTTTTAACATAAACTTATCTGAGTCAGTGTCATAGTCGTCTCTTTCGTCTCGATTTTCGTGCATTTCAGTGTTATTTTGCGTTTTGTAAACTTAAAAATATCAAAAACACTCATAACTGTACAACCAAAGCACAGAGTACATTTTCAAAGTATGTCCCGTGCATCACTGGACAACATAACTGAATGCACTTATGGTTGTCATAAGAAATAAAACAGACGTCAACCATTTTATCATTTTTATTATGTGTCTAAAAAATATGAGATTTGTACTATCTAAAAGAAAATGTTTTGTCTATTCAGAGGTTAGATTCCCAGGTTTTCTAAAGTGAACATGTTATGGCCGACAAATATTAAATGTCTCCTTAGAAGTAAACACTGAAGACTTCATTTAGTGCTTCCATTAAAATTTTACTAACTTATCACAAAATATGTTTTACTTTATAAATACATATCAGGGTAGTTTTACTAATAAATAAATAATCATTTATTTTGGACATGATATAGTATCCAAAATAAATTACACTAAACTTTACAAAAAAATTGTATCAGGTTTTCCAAGAGGTAGGTATCTAGAGATGTGAATAAGGAAAATATTTAACATGTTATATACATTTAAATAGTTTAAATCAAAGAGATATAGTGTAGATTTAAAGTTTTTCTGAGTGATTAGTTTATTCAAGTGGTAATTAAAATACCTAATGACAACTGATGCAAAATATTACAAGCATTCATCCTGCCTGGGTATAATATAATAAATAAAATAAATTAAACGAGATAGCTCACTTGGAATTTAATGTTATGACCTATTCGTAATTTGATAATATTAAAATCTCTATTTATTTAATATTTAATATTATAAAAAATTGTTTTTATCACTGAAACTGCAGTATAACAGGACAATCACGTCTATATTGAGTACTATGAGATATTTTATAAGACATTTTTTTAAATACATATCCAGTAAATAATATTGATAAATAATAATTAAATATGTTTATTAGACAATAATGAGAATGAATAAGAGTTACACCCTGAATTAGTATCGTGAAACAAGCAGTCATTTTGTGACGAGTATAAAAAAAGTGCATGAAGAGTGACATCACAGAGTGTAAGCATAAGGTTCAAAGTCCAATGGGAATCATGACCAAGCTAATAAAATTGTATATTTAATTAACATTACATTTTGAAAATAAGTGTGAGTGTGCCAAAGACTGAGGAAATAGAAATATACTAGTCAATAAAGAATGAGTATGAAGCAGAAACTTTTGCAGGCAAATGTTCCCTTAACTTTGCCAACTCAGCAATTATTTAGAAGTAAAATATGGGAAAAGAAGTTCTCATTAGCATGCAGTGACATGATATTCCACAAGCTTATATTCATTGTATATATAGTATATTCAAGAATATATTGCATTTTTTTTTAATATATTGACTTTCCCTAATAAAATGCTGAATCACATGTCCTATTTGGGAATCTATGTATAATGTGAATCAGATAGAGAAAAATACATAATTATTAAAAATACTAAAATAACTACTTATATTATAAAAATTAATACCAAACTCATAAATAAATTAATACAAACATAATTATTTCTAATCCCAGTAGATTAGGTTAGTTTATATCCATAATCTTCAGAAATATTAGGTTAGCATCCAGAACTTACCATCAGTGTGAATTTTTAAGATACCTACATGTGTTTAACAATTTTGAATTAGAATATAGGTATATAATTTAAAGGAATTATAGGAACTAGTCGCGAACTAAATAATGCATTAGCTAGGAAATGTGTTCGTAATAGCGTGCGTTAGAGGATTGAAATACAGAAGGTACCGCGAACAAAGGACACCTCAAACATAACATGGACATCATGACAATTTTATGTATAGTTATGTAAACATAAGATACTAACCTCGAACCATTTCCACTTGAACTTGATAATCGCTGTTATAAAATCGCAAGACACCATCGAAGAAGTGGTATAACTAGACACAAACAAAACCAGACTGGATCGAGTTACCAATATTTTGTAACAGACCTGTCATATTAGGATCGCAGGAAATTATCATGTAATTTTTCTATCTGAAGTCACGTAGTTTTCATTTTATAACTGTATTTCGTATAGCTTTAAGTATAAAACTTACGATATCAGCCACTCTACCAAGTATTTCAGTAAAAAATATCTATAATTCAATCAATTTCTTCAAAAATGTCAACTCAAGATTGATTGATGATTTCTGTAGAAAATGGACGCTTGTTTTTCCTACGCTGCTTTCTTCTGATTGGATAGTAACACGGGTAGTAATCTTAGAACAAAAATTTTCAACGTTATGTCTATGATTCTAGATGGGTTCAATAATAGATTTTGACAGTTACTTCGTCCCCCTCGGCGTTCCCCTTCTGGTCTCTATATATTATATTGTTGATATATTCTCTTTGTTGTTGTTATATACCTATGTGTAGAGCAGCGGTACTCTAAGTGTGTTCCGCGGAACCCTAGGGTTCCGCGATACCCCTGTAGGGGTTCCGCAAGAATTTTGAAAAAAAAAACAAAACACCTCTCTCTGGTCACTGGTCGAACGTTTTGAATCCGCCCGCCGCGCGTATACTTGTGAGCGCGCAGTCCCTTTGATAAAAGCCGCCTCTGAATTAGACGCTATAGTTGTGAACAAGCGACTTTCGGCTCTATCTTCAAAAGCATAAAGTCGAGATTGTTTACAACGCATTTTTTTGTATTTATATTTTTATTTCCGCTTTTTGTTTATCAAAGGCGCCGACTCGAGTATTTTTGAGAATGTTCGAGTTCGAGTCTAGGACTAAGTATAAAAGCGCTATTATATAAAAAAAGTCGCGCCTCGTCAGTCAGTTGACGATTAGCGTTCGGAGCGATAAGTTCGTACCTACTACCTACTTACAAGCTGGCTAGCCTGCTGCCTTCTTGTAAGTTCTACTGCCCGCTGTATTCTGATTGTATCAGTTTTGTACATTTCTTCTTTGGACTAAACTTTGTCTCATAAACGCAGTAACGATTGTGCATTATTTTGACCCTACCATCCTGACGTGTAACATTATTAATAAAGAAGAATGGAACGTTGGCTTAAAGGTGTTAAACGTGTTGCAACGACATCTTCTAATGACGCTGAATGTTCAAAAGCAGTACGCGCGGAGAATACAGCAATTACCGATCCAGACGATGATGCCACGACGTCAAGCTCCACGGTTTCAAAGACGAAAAAAAGGAAGTATGATGAATCATATATCAGTTTCGGATTTGTTGATTCCAACGGCTCACCTCTCTGCATGTTATGTAGTAAACTGCTTCCTAATAGTTCCATGGCACCTGCCAAATTACGCAGACATTTAGAAACTGTACACCCCGAGTCTAAAGACAAGAATAAAGAATTTTTTGTTCGTAAAAAAGAACAGTTATTGGAAAGTCAAAAAAATATGATGCATGTAACACAAACTATCAATGAAAAGGCCACGGAGGCATCATATTTAGTTAGCTATCGCATTGCACAAGCAGGTGAAGCGCACACTATCGCTGAGAATTTAATAAAGCCATGTGTGTTAGACATAACAAAATGTATGCTCGATGAAAAATCTGCAAAGCATCTTTCTACTGTACCGCTATCAAACGATACTGTTTCACGGCGAATCCATGATCTGGCAAGCTACGTCAAACAAGAACTAGTTGCACGTCTACAAAAAACACGATTCGCCTTGCAAATGGATGAGTCAACTGATGTCACTGGTCTGGCTATCTTGCTGGTTATCGTGAGATATCCATATGAACGTTCTTTTGAAGAAGACATGCTTATGTGTTCACCGCTGCCCACAAACACTACCGGGGAAGAAATTTTTAATAAAATAAACATATTTTTTAAAGAAAATAATCTTAGTTGGAACGATTGCATTGACATTTGTACAGATGGGGCCAAGGCGATGACAGGTAAAACAGCAGGAGCAGTATCACGAATAAAAAGTAAAGCGCGTAATTGTAGTTCCAGCCATTGTATTCTGCATAGACAAGCACTTGCGATGAAGCAAATGCCGTCAAATCTAAAATTAGTTATGGATGAAGCGGTAAAAATAATTAATTTTATCAAATCACGACCACTACAATCCCGATTGTTCTCATTATTGTGTGAAGATTATGGCAGCAAACATAAAACACTGCTGCTCCATACAGAAGTGCGATGGCTGTCTCGGGGTAAAACTTTAACAAGGCTATTTGAACTTAGAGCCGAGTTACAAATGTTTCTTTCAGCAGATACAGTTTCTTTTAATTTGAAAGACCGTTTGTATGATAAAACTTGGTTGTTCCGATTGTCTTTTATGGCGGATATCTTTCAAAAACTGAACGAATTGAATTTATCATTGCAAGGTAAACAGACAACAGTGTTCCAGGCCTATAACAAAATAACTGCCTTCAAAAGAAAATTAGATTTTTGGATTATTTGCGTTGGTAAGAGAGAAATAGAAAGCTTTACGTCACTCAGTGAGTTTGTTAGCGATAACGACTCGGAAATGTTTCAAGATGATGTGTTTGAAGAATTGGTCCAATATCTCACTTCGATGCGCGCATCTTTTGTAAAGTATTTTCCCGAAGAACATAATACAAAAATGAAGCTGAATTCATGGATTCATAATCCTTTTTTATCCAACTTGCAAAAGCCCGAAAGTATGTCAAACGAGATATATGAATCTCTTTTAGAAATGTCATCAGACACAAGTATGGAGTCACTGTTCAAAACGACGCCTCTCAACGATTTTTGGTGCAGAATCCGTGATGAATATCCAATGCTTGGCAGAATGGCTCTGAATATTCTTCTCCCGTTCCCAACAACATATTTGTGCGAAACAGGATTCTCAACCTATGCAGCCACGAAAACAAAATATCGCAATAGACTGGACGCCGAACCTGATATGAGACTTCAAATGTCTTCTATCAAACCTGATATCAACCAATTGATGAAAAATAAAAAACAGTTTCATACCTCCCATTAGTTAAGATTTTTTCATTTTTAATATCTTCTATTATTGTACTTGGCATGTGGTTAAAATAAGTAATAATTAGTAACTGTTACATTGTACTTTTATTATGCTTATATAATAAAGAATACACTTTTAAAAACTATTGTTTTATTGTAGGGTTCCGTCAAGTATTTTGCTTGTCAAAAGGGTTCCGTGACCAAAAAAGTTTGAGAACCGCTGGTGTAGAGTATACAAGAATACAAGTATAATCTCAATCGTAGCTACTCTAAAGTGATCTGTGATCTCAATTATTGAAGTAATTCTCTTTGTAATTAACTCTTTGTAAAATGGGCAGTCTAAACTATGTACCTATCCCATTTAAAAGTTGAAATATACTATTCAGTTTTCTACAAAGTTTAATATAACTAAATAAAAACGTACATTTCGAATTACGGTTACGAAATGATTGTTAACGTCTGCCCAACAAACAAGCCTACTACTAGCCACTAGCACATCAAGCCACTGTTATATCATCACATCAGGTAAGCAAATAATAATATATTTCATTTCAATGTTAAAGTGTAATATTTGACAATGAACTTTTCAATCTGCATGCAGTACACACTACAGAAAACGATTATTTCAGGCTTCTGCGGGCCAAACGAAGCTTAATGAATTGATACACAGGGAAACAAGCTCTTCCCACCAGATGGTTCAAATAAAACTAGGAGTTGGGAGATTAATACAATACCGCTTGAATATTATTTGTTTCTTTTTGCAAACATAAGTATACTACATGCTACCGCAAGTTGGAAATCATAAAATATCACACATAATGCAATACTATAGGGGACACTTCTAAGTACTCCTTGCCAATCTGGCCCTTATGCCCCTCCCAGAAACAAATCCTGGATCTGCCCATGGCCACAGCAATAGGATTCCATTTGGACCCTTCGGGTGTGGAATCTTAATAATATTAATGCTGTTGTAAAACTAATTTTTATTATTTCAGATACTGAGATGCCACCGCCTACATACAGTTTTGTTGGAAATCATTTGTTAAATGAGGTAAGCAACAGCTTTTTTCATTTTCTTTAATGGCATTTATATTTAAAAACAAAATAATATGAATAATAATATTATAAGTTAGCCTCAACAAAGTAAGCTGTGTGTGAATGTCACAATCAACTGAGAAATGTTTGAGCATGACGGTAGGCAGGGTAATGTTCTAAAGACATTTCTATTAAAAAATGGTTCATTATTATCAGCCCGTTACTGTTCCACTTCTGGGCACGGGCCTCTTCTCAGAAGGATTCAGGCCTGAGTTCACCATGCTGGCCTACTGCGGGTTGGTGGACTAAACACCATCAAGAACTGTATGAAGCACTCTCAAGTGGGTAGGTTTCCTCACGATGTTTTCGTTCACCGTTAAAGTAAAAAGTGACAATCAAATTCTCATTCGCACTTGAATTCGAAAAGCCAGAGGTGTGGGCCGGGTACGAATTCAGATCCCCCTGCAAGGATGGCAAGTATTCAACCACTAGGCTATACTTTAAATTACTAGGTTATTTTTTTTTTTTTATTTTATAATGTTCATTCCGGGACCCATCTGAAAACCAGTGCTGCAACATTTCGGTGTTGTAGCATATGCTGAGATGGGGGCCTTTTTAGTCTTTTACAGGCATATTATTTTTAATTTTATTGTTGATGTGTTATTTTTTCTCTCGCCTGTAACAAGATTAAAATAATTATTTTATTTCTTTCTTTCATTTTGTTTGATTTATGTAAATGCAATTATAACATTGTAGATATTAATGTAAAACCAAGTAGTTAAAAGCCTTAATTTTCCTTGCAGGTAATGTACAATCAAATAACAGTTTTTTCAACACTGAAGACGATGACTCCTGTGGCTAGGAAGATCCTGTGGATGCAAATCAAACAAGAAAATGTAGAATTTTATTCTGATTAGAAATAACTGAAAAAAAAACAATGTTGGGAGAAAATTGAAAAATAAACAGATTTATGTAAAAGTAATGGTTTTTATTTCACTTTCACTATAAAAAATAAAATATTAGCAATGTATGTATAGGTACCTACCTACGCATGAATAAGAGGCAAAAGCCTTGTATCCAAGGCCGAAATTTAAAAACCTTTTGCTTGGTTGGAAGTTGAAAAAAATGTATTATCTGTGCTTGTCATTTTCTATTATTGAGGTTACTCTTTGGTTCCCTATTGACCAAATTTCTTGTTCGGAGATTGTCGTCTGATGCGTAGCATCTCTACTTGGTCTGTGGATAGTAAAAATCAGTAAAAATAGTTTTGGTCAATGAATTTAAAGTACAACCATAGACAGATAAGCACTTTTTAGCGTCTGCCTGAAACTTTGAAAATGGAATCTATGGAAGCGACATTATTGTCTATGCAATTTTACAGATAAGATATTTATAGTCTTCTCTCTTTAACATACGTACAACCACATGTGAAGGAAAGATACGACACTACTTTCATACGTCAGTTTTCCGTGACATTTCTCAAATGAATTACTGACCGTGGCGATTATTTGAAAATCCGCCATTTTTTGTCTCGAGTTGTTGTGGTTAATAAAACCACAAAATCTACGAATTAAAACGTTCATTATCCATTTTAACCCAGGAATCATCACAATTTTTCTGAAACAACTCTATCGATAAGTACTACAATTATATTTTTGTAAAGAACAAGACTACTAGACGGCCATAATGTCTCGGACATTTGAAAAATCGACACGTTTTTTTTTCGTTTATGTCAAGTCCATAGTTCCATAGTCAAAGGCCTGAAAGCCTCGGCGGTAAATGTCATGTCTCTGGCTGAAAGCTTTGAAAATGGAATCTATGGAAGCGACATTATTGTCTATGCAATTTTACAGATAAGATATTTATAGTCTTCTCTCTTTAACATACGTACAACCACATGTGAAGGAAAGATACGACACTACTTTCATACGTCAGTTTTCCGTGACATTTCTCAAATGAATTACTGACCGTGGCGATTATTTGAAAATCCGCCATTTTTTGTCTCGAGTTGTTGTGGTTAATAAAACCACAAAATCTACGAATTAAAATGTTTATTAAACATTTTAACCCAGGAATCATCACAATTTTTCTGAAACAACTCTATCGATAAGTACTACAATTATATTTTTGTAAAGAACAAGACTACTAGGCGGCCATAATATGTCTCGGACATTTCAAAAATCGACACGGTTTTTTTTCGTTTATGTCAAGTCCAATAGTTCCATAGTCAAAGGCTGAAAGTCATTATTTTGATCTATGGTATAGTAAAGTACATTGGCTGCGTTCACTTTAATAATGTACTCTGTGGTTCACTTATATTGCCCGACGAGCCGAAGACGCATCATGCACGATGAACGGAGTGTACTTTAATTGACTTTAATCATTCAGTAAGAGCGATCATACAAACGAAACGCCCAAACAAAGCTCCGAGCGTCGTCCGACGACGTCGGGTGATCTAAGTGAACGCAGCTAATGTCAAGAAACCAAAAAAAGGACTAGTGCGACCGTAGAATCTCTATGTAGTCTGTAAGTCCGACTATCTTGCTTGGCTGCGTTCACTTATAATGTCCTCCCGGCCGAATTTCGGTCACGGCGGCCAATCTCAACGGAGACTAGCCATCTGCGCAGGACATATTATAGTGCCCGACGCATGGCTTTACGTGCTCTCCGAGGCACGAAGGCGTTCACTTATACCGTCCGCCGATATCACAGAGTACCAGTGTTGCCGGCAATCAAACAAGAAAAGTCCGAAACCGCATAAGAAATTACCCGTTCTGTCAAAAAAATATTATAAAAAAAAAACATTTAAAAAAAGTATATTGATTTTTACCTTTTCATCTGGTCTTTGGTGCTTTCGGCTTTATCTCTTTATTAATAATGTGTACAAACTAACAGGATACTTGTTTTCAACATATGTCCGTAGGCCTGAACAACAAGCGTGAGCGATGCGAGCTCGATTTTTTTGGACTATGCATGAACAAAGTGAGACAGCGCTTCACAAAGATTTATGAATTTCAAATATTATTATTTCTTCATTAAATTAAATTATATTAATATCCGAGTAGCACATTAAAGAAGCAGAATGATTTAGAATGATAAAGCAAACTAAAGACATGATCCATCAATAAGAAACTACAACATTTTTTTACTAAAATTGCGATCGCCAAACTTAGTCATAAAGATG
The DNA here is from genome assembly GCA_949699075.1 of Asteroscopus sphinx. NCBI lineage: Eukaryota > Metazoa > Arthropoda > Insecta > Lepidoptera > Noctuidae > Asteroscopus > Asteroscopus sphinx. The sequence continues at coordinate 15,260,461 of OX453021.1, forward strand.
GAAAGTATGTAATTGTGATTTTGCCGGCACCCGTACCCTTAGTTTGCTGGTAGAAGGCGCGGTTGTAGCATGGAAGAGCTTATTCACAAGGAACTCTCCTACTCCACAAATTTTTGTTGAGTATCTTCTCTGTTCCGCGTGCCTACAATGACTGTAATGACCTACATATTACAGTTAGTGACAATTGGCAAAGGTCACATAATAAAATGATGGGGGGGACTCAGAATTACCCAGATCATAACACTGAGGGGGACTCGACATGCTCTTTTTTGTGATTGTCGCAAAAATACCCGAAATTACCCGGCAGTTATCGTTACCCGCCAAGAACCCGCTTAAGGCCTAAATTACCCGAAATCGGGTAAAAATACCCGTGCCGGCAACGCTGCAGAATACATTATATCGATATCACAGGCCTGCCAAGTAGAGATGCTACGCAATGGCCGATGGCCGATATAACTTAACACGGCCCTTGTTAATCGACTACGTTCATCAATGGTGCATCACTAATTTTGACAGCTATGAGCTAAATTAAATTGTCAAAAAAAAAATACTATGCATGCTGCACAGACACAGACCAAGTAGAGATGCTACCAGTATATTACAATGTACTCTGTGGATGCTACGCATGGCATGCTGTTCCTTTAAACGTAGTGGTTATATTCTCTTTGGTTCCTTGTACGTAGTATTATTATTCTCTTTGGTTCCTTGATATCAAATATTTAATTAGTTTAAAAACTAGTAAGATAGTGTAATAATAAAGTAAAATGAGTGAAAGAAAACCGTGTTACGTTTGGGATGAGAAATTAATTGAAGAATGCGATCGATTGCCGGTAGTTATTGGAAGGGTATGAATTTGTTTATTAAAAAAACCTCGTCCGTGTTCCAAAATTACTCAATACCAAACTTCTAGAACCCAAATTTTATACTGCTTGTAAATTTTTTTAGGCAAATATGGTGCATAATTTAATAGAGGCGTATGATCTGTTGAATCAGACTACAATTGTGAGATCATCTCCAGCAACATACAATGATATGAAGGAGTTTCATTCAGAGTTGTATCTTGATCATTTGAAGAAGTTTATTGAAATTGACGACGATTACATGTCTAACGCCCAAGACGAGGAGTATGGCATCGGTTTGTAATGAAAGCATTAATCAATACAAAACTACATTATCTATGCTATAATAAAATTGTAAAGGTTGAGTACATTGCATACAATAAGTTCTGCCACTAGCTGAGGTGGCAGTGTACTGCAATCCGATTGGCCCTGCCAAGGCGGCTATTGGCTAATCACTAACGCGGCAGTTTTGATGACTTGTGTAAGTGGTTGAAACTGATTTGAAGGTTTCAAGTGGCGAATAGTGGCAACCTACATTAGTGAAATTTCATAGATGTGTTACAGACATTGGTCGCCTGTTATGAGGTGTATGTTCGCTGCATGTAAGAGACATTCTTGATTTTATAGATGTGGATTTTCCATAAATAAACCTACAGGACCTCCATGTTGGCTAAGAAATGTGACATAAAGAGCTTTATTATTGTAGGATATGACTGCCCTCCAGTCTCCAACATGTTTGAGCTTGTGTCTTCAATAGCTGGAGGTTCAATAACTGCGGCTAGATGCTTGTTGCTCAACATAGCAGATGTTGCCATCAATTGGTGTGGGGGCTGGCACCATGCACACAGGTACTGAGAGTTCTTTTAATTTTAATGCATCACAGATGATCTTGAAAGAAGGCACTGGCAAAAACAGGCATGATAAAGTCCTAAGTCAACCAAATAATTGCAAAAAAAAACAACATTCCAAATTTTACATTAATCATCACAAAAAATCTGTATCCACACCATGTTTTACATGCATCTGCAATAAGCAATCATAAAATTCTACCTTGTGATGATTGATATTTACTAATTCATCAACGGGCACGAGGCCACTGGTGGCTGTGAAACAATAGAAAATCTATTGTCTCATTAGCAGTTCTTTGATAACAAAAAAAAATTGCATCCTGAAAAGAGGCCCATACCCAGCAGAGGGATAGTAGTGGGCTTAGCAGTGGTCTACAGTCATCATCATTTCAGCCGACAGATGTCCACTGCTGAACATAGCCCCCCCCCCCCAAGCATCGCCACAACAACCGGTCCTGCGCTTTCTGCATCCAGCGGATACCTTCACCAGGTCGTCGGTCCACCTTGTGGGGAGCCTAACCACGCTGCGCCTTCCAGTATGCGGTCGCCACTCCAGAACTTTACTGCCCCATCGGCCATCCATTCTGCGAGTAATGTGCCCCGCCCACTGCCACTTAATAGGCAATCATAAAATTTGCCTTGTTATAGTTACTAATCCATCAACAGCACAAGGCCACCGGTGACCGTAAAACATTGGAAAATCTCTTGTGACTTGTGACTCATTAGCAGTTCTTTGATAAATTAAGAAAAAAATCACATCCTGAGAAGATTCCCGTGCCCAGCAGAGGGACAGCAATGGGCTCGTAATGTAATATGTTATATTTTTGCCTTATTTCTTTCAGGTTTGGTGCTGAAGGCTTCTGTTATGTAAATGACATAGTCATAGCTATTGAAAGGCTAAGAATAAAGTTTCCAAAAGTACTGTACATTGATTTGGATGTACATCATGGTAGTTATTTTATAATTTGAAATATTTTATTCTTCCTAGTGAAATGTATGGAATAGATGTTTTAACCGACGAATTTCTTTTCAGGGTAGCTCCTAAAGTAGGTAAAAGTTATTTGTTATGACTATTACACAATATTTATAGCCCCTTAAAAGGATGTCTACATGTTTCTAAACAAATTATGATCTTGTATTGAATAATGGTGTTGATTCTCTTGTTAACCAACTAAACTTAATTTAAACTATTCTTACCTTTTTCTAATAGTGAAAACAAGAAAGAGATAGCAGGAATTTTAGAACTGTCAAATTAGTTTATGTGGTACATTTCTTCGTATTTTTAATTTGCATGTTCCAAGATCACAACTAAACTTGTATTAAAATCTTAATTTAGAACAATTTGACAGTACTAAAATTGTTGCCATCCCTTTCTTGTATCTACTACTAGCCTATGACCGCGACTTCGCCCGTCTGAATGTCTGTATGCCAAATTTCATTAAAATCGGTCCAGCCGTTCTTGAGTTATAAATGATGTAACTAACCCGACTATATATTAAGAATTAATTAGAGAGTGATAGATTAAAATAAATTAAGTTTGTTAACAAAAGAATCAAAACCAATGATAAACTTATAAAAATTTGTTATTTTTCCGATCATAATACTACTATTACTACTACTATACTTTAGATTCTACTACTATACATTCTTTTTTTAGGGAATGGAGTACAAGATGCATACAGCCTAAGTAAATCAGTGTTCACCCTATCTTTCCACAAGTATGAGCCTGGCTTCTACCCCGGTACTGGAGGTATTGACGACATTGGGACTTGCAGTGGTACAGGATACTCTAGCAACTTTCCTCTTCATGCAGCTTACTCTGATGATACTATGGAATATGCTTTTGAAATGTTAGTATGAGATAAGTGTCGGTTCTCTTATTCACGGACTAAACTTAATTTAAACTATCGCTCTCTTTTACTAATAGAAGATACAAGAAAGGGATGGCAACAATTTTAGGGCTGTCAAATTAGTCGGAATTAAAATTTCCATACAAGTTTAGTTGTGATCTCGGAACATGCCCACTGAAATACAAAGGAAAGTAACATGTACACTAATTTGACAGTTCTAAATGTGTTGCCATCCCTTGTATCTAATATTAGTAAAAGAGAGTGATAGTTTAAATGGCAATAGGCTCGCCGCCTATTACATGGGACTATAACATAACTGGCGAAATGTGGGTGTACTATTACACCTCTGCCTACCCCTTCGGGGAAATACAGGCGTGATGTTATGTTAGTTTAAAATAAATTTAATTCGTGAACAATAAAATCGACACCAATATCATCCCTGTCTATTTTGAGTTAGTTAAATCGATGATACCTACCATTCCCCTGCAAAATTATGGCGTGATGCATTTTGTTTTCAGAGTATTCAACTCAGTGTATGACCACTTTGAGCCTGACGTCATTGTGACGCAGTGCGGCGCAGACGCATTGGCGCGAGACCCAAATGGCGGCGGAAACTTGACCACGCGCAGCTACTGCCGATGTGTGCGTCGCGTGCTTGACAAACGAAAACCAACCTTGTTGTTAGGTGGTGGTAGGTATTTTAAATCCTTTTAAGGAGACTGTACCCTACTTTTGAAGTTACCATTTCATGAACTCGTTATCAAAAATAATTGTTTTTCCAGGTGGATATAACCATGCAAACGCAGCACGTCTATGGATATCTCTAACTGCTCTGGTAGCAGGAGTGGACCTAGATGAGCAAATACCGGAGCATAGTCACTGGCCAGAATATAACACCGACTATACCATAGTTGTGGAACCTACATTCACCAAAGATAGCAATAAAAGTTCTTACATTGAAGAATGTATTAGCAAAATTAATGGTAAATAATTTCATCAAACATTAGTTTGTGATGATGGTCTAAATTTAATTAATATATTAGGGCATGCAATTTATTTCTTATGTATAAGTTGTTTCAATGTACAAGTGATTATTGTCTTGTCCGATTTGTGAACCATAAAAATAAAAAAAAATTTAAGGTCAACAATCTGAAATGGGTCAATCAACTTTGATGAATAATATATAATTTAAACATGCCTTCATACATGCTTACCTACTCACAGTCGCTAGTAAGTATTTTAATGTCTTTGCCTACCTGCATACCCACAAATCTCACACCTAGAGATCTGTGTGCATGCATACCTATAGCAGTATTATATTATCTGTGCCTATAGTCTGTTCTTTCTCTCGTCTTGTTTAGTAAACAATCTTGGCATGTATCTTTATTCAAATCACTACTGATAAAATATAATTACTAGTTCTGCACACGTAATTAGGTAAAAAAAGAATATTTTGTGTGTAAAACCTAATGTCTTTTAATCGTTATTATTGGCGAATTGCATTAAATGAGATGTCTAGATTATTTACTAAATAAGACAAGTAAGAAAAAACAGAAGGTACACTCGACCAAACGGAATCATGACCCACCATAAGCTTAATTTTCTATAAACATTCTAATACAATTAGGTCGAATTTCGCTTAAAGATATTTCCCAGGCAACAAACTTGTTATCAATTTTACTGGGCAGTGACAATTAGTTTACCAATTTCTTTTAATTTGATTAATATTCTTCTGGAGTTGAAAGAGTAACCCCCAGTTTCTGGAAGGCTGATCAACGCAAAAATTAACTAATCGACTGTCAAATCTCAGGTCAAGCGATGCGATTGGTTGTTAACATTTTCGCCGGCCAATCACAGAAGCTGACATTAGATTTGACAATAGATCAGCTTTCCAGAAACTGGGGGTTAGTATAGGTTTTTGAAAAAAAAAATCTTTTAATTTGATTAATATTCTTCTAGAATTGAAAGAGGTTTCTTCGTTTTAGAAAATTGTTTACTTCATTTTCATTGGTAAACTATGCGGAACGACAGTTAATTCGAAATTCAAAACATAATTCTAGCTTTATCAAAAATGTACCTTTTTATCCAAATATTAATCTATTGCATTTAATAACAAAGCTGCAAATTGCTTAGACCCCGTATTAACGCAGTTTCCTTAATATTCAAAACGTCCTAAGTGCAGCACGATGCTAATAAGAAAATGTTACTGTTTTGACAATTTCATACGAATTATCGGCTGAGTGGGTCATGATTCCGATTTGTTGTGTCCCACGTCCTGTACGCGCCAAGTTTTGTATTTTTATTTAAATACCATGAAAAGCATGTACGAGTGTGTACTGCGCAGTACCTTAATTTAAAATAATAAAACCGGCCAAGAGCATGTCGGGCCATGCTCAGTATTATAGGGTTCCTTAAGTAGGTCTAATTACAAACGAATCAAATCGAATATTAATCATTGCTATTTTAGTTTTTGCAAACAGCGCCACCTAGTGCTAAATTTATGAAGCTAAATTTAAGAAGTGTGTTTCTTTTTGTGATTTTTTTAAATAGAAAGTAACTACAGGAGCATTATTTGCTACCATCATTTTTCTCTAAGGTCAATGACCTATGAACTAGGACGTCTTAAGTATTTTTCAGTTTTCTCACTATAACTCAAAAATTTATAATCACATTATACTCGAAATAATTTTAAAAGAGAGTTTTTATAAAGGTCTATCAATGTTGAAGACTATAAGTTTCTACATTGCATAGTTTAGAAATGGCAGGGGGGGGGACACATTGCAAGCCACTTTGGCGAACTGTATTTCGCAGAGGGTATACCTGATAAAAAAGTTGTGTATGAAACATTATCTTCATTTTAGTAGACCTATTCAACGATACCCCACACGAGGGGGTGCAGCGAAAAAAATATTTTCATCGCCATTTCACATGTATGGGCCCCACCCCTAAAAGACGTAATCAAGATTTTTTTATTCTTTTAAAATTGAGATCTATATCTATTCCATTTTTTGTCAAAATTTCATTTACTTATGTTTATAACTGTAGAAGTTATTAAGCGGTAAAGGATTAGGACAGACGGACGGACATGACGAAACTATAAGGGTTCCTTGTAGGACTTCGGAACCCTAAAAAGAGTACAGCTTACCATTTTCATAAAAATGCTAATTGAATATGGCGGGTACAGAACGAGCTCGTCCTGTACGCGCCATAATGATTTAATGATGATCGGTCTTTTTTATGATATAAAACAGATGTACCGAGAATGTTCTCCACATAACTGCAATCGGTGTTAAATAACTATTTATAAATGGATTAAAATATGCATTTCAAGTTGGCGCGTACAGGACGAGTTTCGTCTCTAGAGCAAAGCACGTGATGCATAGCAGCAATTGATGCATGTACCGTATGTACCGTTGATGCTAGTTGAGGTACTGTCCCAATCGTTGTTATTCGCGACTGATAAATATAAATATTTCCAATAACAAGATTCTAACCTAAAAAAATTGTATAAATATAGTTGTACACAGACTTCAAAAAGTCTGGAATTGACACTTCTTCATATTTTTTTAAAGGACTATGAGCGGATACGGTCCCAGCTCTGCCAGCCATTTAATGAAGGGGACATGAAAGAACAAGCAAAAGGACATCATTCAAATTGGGCCTTTTCTGAAAGTGCCAGAAAAAAATAATGCTATAAATCGTTAGAACCGGTCATTTGGAGCAATAGTTATTATGGCACCAAAGCTGTGGGTTGCTTCTATAACCTGCTACAAGGGTTTGAAAAACAGATAATTTCATATGAAATCTTGTCATTTTGAGTGATTGTTATTATGACACAAAAGCTGTGAGTCATTCTGTGACATTGTCATACAAGAGCTTGTCATTTTGACCAATTGTTATTAAGGCACAAACAACGCATAAAAACAAGACTATATCTACCGGTTTCTCGGCTCGTTCCACCCCATTGTGAGAGTGAGCGAGAAAGAGACATTAAAAAACGGAAGTTTACCTATTATTGACATCTATCTGTCCAAGTCTGATCGTAGATTTGGCTAGATCATGATGTGCCTGTTTATGTCTTTAAGATACGAAGCTATTTGATGAATTAACCAGCTAATACACACCATTACGTAAAATGCAAAATGTTTGACGATTTGCTCAGCCATGTTTGGAAATATATAAAAAAAAGTATATAAGTATTTTAGGGTTCCGAAGTCCTACAAGGAACCCTTATAGTTTCGTCATGTCCGTCCGTCTGTCCTAATCCTTTACAGCTTAATAACGTCTACAATTATAAACATAAGTAAATGAAATTTTGTTAAAAAATAGTCGTAGAGTTATAGAGAGAAAACTGAAAAAAAACTTAAAACGTCCTAGTTCAAAGGTCATTGACCTTAGAGAAAAATGGTCATAGCAAATAATGCTCTTTTAGCTACTTTCTATTTGAAAAAATCACAAAAAGAAACTGCATGAAACACTTCTTAAATTTGGCTTCTTGAATTTATCGCTAGATGGCGCTACTAACAACACGCTCTGAGTCGCGAATGCTGCCGATTATTGCAAAAACTAAAATAGCCATGATTAATATTCGATTTGATTCGTTTGTAATTACACCTACTTAAGGAACCCTATAATACTGAGCATGACCCGACATGCTCTTGGCCGGTTTTTTTAAATTAAGGTACAGCGCAGTACACACTCGTACATGCTTTTCATGGTATTTAAATAAAAATACAAAACTTGGCGCGTACAGGACGTGGGACACGATTTGTTGACTGTACATGCTTTAAGTAATACAAACTTTTGTTACAGGTAATTTAGTCAAGTACTTAGGACAATTAGAACCAGAAGCGAAAAGAATAAAGACCGAATTGGCATGTTATAACCAAGAGAAACCATCTGTAGGTGATTGTACAGAAAAATGTGATGTAAAGAGTGATGCAAGTCAAAAGATCTTTGTGTCTAAACAGGAAACAAATAAGGAAAAAAATGCAATACAAGTTGTTGATGATGTCTATGCATTTGTGGATTAAATAAATGAAGTATTTATACCTATGATAGTTTTAATCCAACTCTCTAACTAATATAATAACAGTTGCAAGTAAAATAAAACAATAGATTAATTCGAAAAAAATATATTTTTAAAGTTCACACTGAACTGTTCAGCACACAGTAAGTTACCAAGTAACATCGACATGTGAAATTAAATATAAGTATAGTCTGTCCGTAGGAGTCAACTTATTTTGACGCAACCCAATCACCAGTTATGATCAATTACTTTGTTTAGTTGGGAGACTGTTAAACGAACATCTGTTGATAAGCTATTCACGACACATACCTCATTGTAATGTTAATATACTGTTTTAATGAAAAACGCACACTATAATGTAATACATCTGAATTTATAGACGATTTGTTCAAAAGATTAACTCGTAGCTCGGGGTCTGTTAACACAGGTCTTTCATTTATTTACATAGCATTAGTTTACATACAACATTACATAGATAGAAGCTACCTGTCTCTAGGAACAACATAAGCAGATAATAAATTCCTTTGCAAGACTATATAAATTTGGGGATTTCAGTGATTTAAAATGCTAACTGATAAAAAATAAAATTACAAAATATTACCCAACTTAATACCAAATCTCTAACGCACTTAAGCATTTAACATTTTCCGATTTCTATTTATTTACCTAATTCTTTATAAGTGCTTATGTTTGTATTGCAAGCAAGGTGATTCAAAAGCTAATACCAATATAAAATCAAATGCTAAATTAGGTTGAATCTACAGCAATGGAAATGGTCTGAATTTATAACCAGTAGCGATTCCAACTGCTACAGAAGATCTTATAAATACTGTCTTGGAAAAATAAATGCATTTTTAATAACTTATTCACACATTGCTACATATAACGCAGTTTAGCTCCACTGCTGCAAATCCAAGCTAAACATCAATGATTCAATTAGCTACTTTAGTCTGTGGGCCGCTTTTCACTGTGTTTTTTAGTGAATTCCTCTGCATTCTTTGCAAACTTCTTCCTGTCCTTAAGGAACTCCTCAGCGAGTTCCGCACGCAGTGGGTGCTCTGGCTCGGGGTCATTGACAAGGGCCACTAGAGCTTGAATAACTGAAAAAATAAAAAAAACTTTATAGTCATGGTTCATGATCTTGTATAATAATCCTCTTTATTGCACAATAAGATTACATAATTATTTTTATAATTTAACGCATTTTACGCATGCGAAGCGAAATCTAACGATTTAAATTGTGGAAAGAAAAAATCACTCACGAGCAGGATTCGAACCTGCGACTCCTGGCTCAGTACGCCAGTGCTTTAGCCACTAAGCTACCGTGAACACTGCTCGTGGTATCGAAATTTTCATCCACTTGGTACATCTTTGGGATAAAAAAAAACCAAGATTACATAAATTTCTTTAAAAAAAAACTACTTAGGTGTTAGTGTAAAACATGAGGTCTTATCGCTCCACGGCGATCTCTTCCAGACAACCAGTGAATGGACTGGAATGTCATGGAATGTTTGTATCAATATCACCAACCACATTACTGTCTACTCTGGAGAAGATTTAGTTAATTGAGACTGCATACTAGGCCTGTAGGTTATTTCTAGTCTATTTAAAAGTAATCCCGAATTTAAGTAGTTAGATTCCCGGGTCGGGCAAAGTGTTATTGGGTTTTTTCATTAGGAAATTCTCAGTAGCAACCCAGAGTCTGGATTTGTGCCTGGTCAATGACAATAGGCTCTCCCCCTATTACATGGGACTATAACATAATTGGCGAAATGTGGGTGTACTATTACACCTCTGCCCACCCCTTTGGGGAAATACAGGCGTTATGTTATGTGTTAAAAGTAATTACTTTCTTTATACTGTTCGTAATTATCGTTCATTTCGCATTACTGTATGTCGCGTAGCTTTAAAGGGAATGTGTTAAAAGTAATTACTTTCTTTATACTGTTCGTAATTATCGTTCATTTCGCATTACTGTATGTCGCGTAGCTTTAAAGGGAATGTGTTAAAAGTAATTACTTTCTTTATACTGTTCGTAATTATCGTTCATTTCGCATTACTGTATGTCGCGTAGCTTTAAAGGGAATGTGTTAAAAGTAATTACTTTCTTTATACTGTTCGTAATTATCGTTCATTTCGCATTACTGTATGTCGCGTAGCTTTAAAGGGAGGTGGGAGATTATGAATTAGGTGTCCCTTAAATGTTGACGCCCTAGGGCATCGCAGTCCTAAGAGTAAATCCACCCCTGTCTACTACTGCGCACAGGTCTCTTCTAATGGAGTCTTCTGATAGCTATGCATAAGCAAGTGATCATCATGATTCAACACAATCAGAAGTGGACAAGCAGTCTGGGCCGCCTTAGGCTGGTTAGTAGTTGCCCTTTCTGCTTATTTAATAGCTTAAAAATGCGCGGCGAGCTAAGGTTTCCCGCCCGTAACCTTTTCACCGCCGATGACCTATAAAAGACAAAATATTTCGTACCCTCAGCGCCACATATTTACTTCAGTATAGCGCACTGATGATATTGTCGAAGCCGCAGGAAACACCAGTGGCCTGATTCACAAACGTTCGAAAAGTTTCCGTTTCCGAAGTGAAATTTGACCGGCAAACGAAACAAAACGACCACGAATGATGCAAAGCATTCGAAACATCAGGAAAAGCAATGTTAATAATAATACGCAATGTAATCCAGTCAATATTGTTTTATTACGAAAAAATACGATTTGAGAACCGAACGCATTCGGAAACGCTACTCATAGTTCTTTAATTTTACATCGAGTGCTTTCCGACAGCAAATGGCTCACGGGAGAGTTTCCATGAATTTCGCGTTGCGTTTCCGAATCCGTTCGGTTCTCAAATCGTTTTGTTTCTTAATAAAACAAGTTTAACTGAATTACATCGTGTATTATTATTAAAATTGGTTTTCCTGACGTTTCGAATGCTTTGCAGCGTTCATGGTCGCAGGAAGTGGTCGGTTTGTTTTTTTTTGCCGGTGAAATTTCACTTCGGAAACGGAAACTTTTCGAACGTTTGTGAATCAGGCCACTGGATGAGGGATGCACAAGATCGAAGAGGTTGGCAAAAGCGAAAGGAGGCCTATACCCAGCAGTTAGTGATACCGGGCTAGGATGATGATGATGATGATGACGATGACTAATGTCCATACAATATTTGTCTTCTATAAAAGACGTTGCACTGAGAGCACGAAAACATATGCAGCCGTGACATTGAAAAGGTTAATATCTAGAATTATCATAAATTTGCTCTGATCACAATCATGCTACAGTTTTAGTTATTTATTTGTTAAACTTTGACTAGATTACATGAAAAGATTTTAGCACAGGCTTACAATTTAACATAACATAACATCACGCCTGTATTTCCCCGAAGGGGTAGGCAGAGGTGTAATAGTACACCCACATTTCGCCAGTTATGTTATAGTCCCATGAAATAGGGGGGCGAGCCTATTGCCATACTCTATTTACTTTTTGTACCCGGGAATCGAACCCAGGACACCACGCTCAGCAGTCGCGCTTGCAACCACTAGACCAACGAGGCAGTCAATTACAATTCAAGGACTTATTTAATCTAGTTAAAGGGTAGAGTACTGTTCTCCTAGATAGGCAACAAAGTAACCTGTGTTTAGGAGAGACAGTTCCGATCCCCTATCAATATGGAAGGATTATAGCACATGTTATACATTCCGAGTTTATAAATAAAAATAAAAACAAGCAAACAAAAGGTCAGTACAAACATTTCTAAAATTGATAGGCATTGTGTGTTAGTGTGAGTGGGTGGGTTTGAGGGGTGGGTCGTGTGTGTGTATGCACGTTAAATGAGTGAGTAATGCTCATCTCAGCTCATGCATGTTACCAGGGCTCGGATACCGGTAAATTTTATGTACTTGACGCAAAACCTTTAAATTTCGGTTTCATTCGAATAAACCGGTATTTTGAGGGAACTTTACATAAAGGTTTTTAGGATTTACCGGTTTAGAGCAAAAAAACCGGTTCATACAAACAAACGCCGTTGGGTTTTATTTTTCTTTAGTAGAAAGACAATTTATGTTTCGCGACGAACATTTATTTCACTGCTATAATCAGATCTGCTGCAAAAAATCCAAAAATGGGTAAGTATCTACTTTTCTTTTCTTTCTTACATGGCGCTCGTCGATTAAACCGGTTAAATAAAGTTCTTTAAACGTTCACATTCTCAAGAAAAGTTCAGAGCTAAACCGGTACTAACCGGTATTTCTCAAACCGGTTCCGAGCCTTGTCTGTTACAATCAAAATAATCAGTAAGACTAAATAACTAACAGAAGTTGCTCACCTTGGTCAGTCTTGGTAGCAGGCTTCCAGTTTTCAGCACTGATGATTGGCAGGCACACCTGGCCTTTCTCATCAATATTCGGATGATAGATCTTTGTTTTGAAACTAATCTTGGGAGGTTTGAATGGATATTCTGCTGGGAAATTAATCTCAATGCGGAAAGCACCCTTGTTGTAAGGAGGATTGTCCTGAAAATTACAAATGTCAATAATGACTACAATGCTAAACTCAATGACCATACAGCCCATAGATGCCTCATAACAGGCGGCTGATGTCATGTCATGTGAACACAAATGTAGGGAACAGCCGATTTTTTGTCGAGCTATTAAGGTTGGTCTCATAGTAAGTTGTTCAAACTGATGAGTTCAATGACCCCTTAAGAGGTTTTCAGTTATTTCAATAACACATTGTATAACTATGTTGTACTACAGATTCTTGACTCATAGTTCAAATTATCACAATTAGAAATCTTTACAGAAATATATTAACACTATCTTTTATCTATTCATATCCTTTGATAAGATTTAGTAATTGCCATAAAATCAATACATATACCAACTCTGATAGGGTAAAAATATTCGGATTTTGTGTAAAATAACTAGCTGCTAAAATTATCTTCCATCTCCAGTAGGGCAAACATGAATAAGTAGGTTATTTATTTTGGTCATAGATAAACTTACATTTTATATGATTATAGTAAGAAGTGAAGGTTTTCACTGGGTACCTACAATAGAGATTCCAAAATATTTTTTCTATAATATTAGTTTACCCTCATATAGTTTTAACTATAATAGTTAATATTAGTTTACTAGCCAGGAGACCACCTAGCTTTCCTGTGTAAAATACTTACAGGAACAATTAATCCTTGCCATGTAAGAATATTGGATTCATCCACTTGTATGTCCCTGAAGGACTTTAGCCCTGATTGTCTGATGTCATTTAGTTCCTAGAAAAAAATAATGAAATAAGGATCATATATTATCAAAACATAATGACTAATGTTTAGATTAAAATACCTAAATAGTTTTGATAAGGTTTCATTATAAAAATAGCATAGGTATTATGATAATTCGAGTATCCAGGATTCCAAGGCAGTGTCTGATGAATCAAGATGGCCATTGCAGCATGATTGCAGGACAAACAAACAAACATCCATACTTTTGCATTTATAATAGGAAGTAGGATAATCGGTCAGAGTGTCGCCTTATCGCCCACAGCGATAAATTTTCAATTATAATGGCGTTAAGTTCTCCAGAACTGAAATTCTGTGATCCACAAAGATACTATAAACAGATCTATTTTCTGAGTCATTTACAAGTTATTCCTAACGGTAAGAACTGTGAATCACCAGTAAAAAGTTTGTATATTTTTACTTGTAATAGTAGGTCAACGATTTCGCCAAGTATCATTATTAAATTAAGCCTTTGCGGCGGCCTGACTTAGTACTACAATTTTCTTTAAAATTACTAGTGCATAAACAATTATTTTAGTACATAACTTACTATTTTTATAAATTAGCATGTTATCTAAAATGTAATATCGTCAAAGTTATTGTAGAGGAATTAGATGGGTCACTAAAAATGATGTCTCACCTTCTGTAGTCTCCTCGTTGCAGCCATTGTATTAGAATCTGTCAAACTCCCAACCTAAGATTTCTTGCAATGGTTCTTGAAAAACTCAAGTTTTTGAATTATTTACAGGTCCACACAAACACCATAATTATATGGCACAAACAAATTATAGTAGGATTTCCGCAAAATGCTGAAATATTAACTGCAAAATGCGATGAACACCAACAAAATTTCACCACGTTATGTTATCGCACTGAAATGGCAAATAATTAAATTCATTATCTTGCAACATAAAATTAAAAACGAATATTCATTTTAAGCTTTTAGAAAGCAATACTTATTTTTGCTGTTAAAAATAAGAAACATTTGGTTAATTTATTGAAACAATTTTTTACAAAGAAATGAAAAAAATCCAAGCAAATCATTATAGAACAGAATTGAACAAAACGTATTATGAAAATATAGGGTAGCGCTCTCTGTTGGTGAAATATTGTATCTCGTGTACATCTCGATTTGATGGTCACCTCACCTGGCATTTATATATAAAGGTAGGTTTAGACCATTGACAATACGAACAAAGAAAGAGCGATAGTATAATAGTAATAGTAATCTATGAGAATCACAATGGGCCTGATAAGGCTCAAAGTCACTCAAAGGGCAATGGAGAGGGCTATGCTCGGAGTGTCTCTGCGTGATCGAATCAAAAATGAGGAGATTCGCAGGAGAACGAAAGTAACCGACATATCCCGAAGAATTGCCAAACTTAAGTGGCAGTGGGCGGGGCACATTGCTCGCAGAACGGATGGCCGATGGGGCAGTAAAGTTCTGAAGTGGCGACCGCGTACTTACTGGAAGGCGCAGCGTGGGTAGGCCCCCCACAAGGTGGACCGACGACCTGGTGAAGGTCGCGGGAATCCGCTGGATGCGGAAGGCACAGGACCGGTCGTTGTGGCGATGCTTGGGGGAGGTCTATGTCCAGCAGTGGACATCTTTCGGCTGAAATGTTGATGATGAATCTATGAGAGCGATCTAGAGCCTAGAGCTCGAACAAGAGCGTTCTTTCTCTTTTAGACGTAGGTAGTAGATTCTATTGAGAATGCTCATCTCTTTTAGTGTAATGCAACGTTTACACTATCGCACGAATACACTGTCGTTTACATCACAAAGTTCATTTGTATGTTTACATGATCATACTCTGCCTCTTCGCCTGTCGAGAATAACAAGAACTAGACTTCTAGCACAATGGTGTAGCGTGGGGGGGGGGTAGTGTGTGCAAAGGCCCCGGGCGGTGGATATGTAGAGCGTGGCGGTGAGCGGACCTCACCTTTACCCTTCATATCCCAGGGTGGTGGCGAGTGGAACTCGCCTTTGCCCGTCAGCTTCATGTTCATCTTACTTACCAGGATAAAAGATTAAAAGCACCGTGAATGCTATGCTATGCTATGGTCTATCTGTTTGCCAAACTGCATACAAATCTGTTCAGCTCTGTCAGCGTGCATATTTTCGCATTTATAATACCTAGTTGTTATAGTAGGAAAATTCTAAAGTTCGTAAACCCAATAAAAAACGCCTAAAAACGCGATGCTCTTTCAGGGACTCAAGTCTCAGGTACTCGGGTAGCATCTCTAGTACGTCAGTGAGTCTCAGGCCCGTATTACAGAAAGTTCCTCAAGCGTTGGTTACTGTCTAAAACTAGTTTTGAGTTGGGATTTAATTTAGAACATGCCTCAAGCAGAGATTTATTGATCACAATTCAGCTGAGTTTAGCTTTATTTTACACTGTCACCTATTTTGGTATTTGAGCAGATTTGATCTGTAATCACTCTAGTGTGGTCCAGACTACGCTTGAGTAGAGATTTCTATTATATTTCAGGTCAAATTCATGTGTCATGTTGTTGAATTAAAGTTTATACCTAATTCCCGTATTGGAATAAGACCGATACTCAATAACGATTCTATCATTAAGTAGTGATCACAGATCACTATATAGTAGAGCTACGCTAGTAGTGATCAGGTGATTGAAGTTTAAACTGTACTTGAGGATCGTTCCGTAATACGGGCCTCAGTGCGATGATTTCAAATATTTTAATTTGTTTTAAATGCGACAAGATCCAAGATCTTATGTTTATTATTCAAGCACACTTCAAGGGCTGCGTTCCCTTATATCGCCCAACGACGCTCGGAGTGTTCGATTGTATGATCGCTCGGCTCGGAGCCTCGGAGTAACTGAACGACCAAACAAAATGCGATCCGTGCGTCGTCGGGCGATATAAGTGGTGAACGCAATTCATGGGCTACCAGCTATACGATTCAGAACCACACGATAACCAGTTGTCGTCCGATTCGGTTTATCATCTCGTTTCCTCTTATGATTCACGCAACGAGAAAAAAAGAGATAACAAACCGAATCAATCGACAACGGTTACCGTATGGTTCTGAATCGCTGGGTCAATGGGCCACCATGACTGATTTCAATATAGATTATATACCTACTATATTTCAATTCTGTTTGAACTAGGTAGGGTAGGATTGAACAGAGTCGGTCGCTAATTAGTCAAAACTAGTCTTAAAATAACGGGTCGGTACAAAGAGTGCCGGGGGTGCAAACAGTGCAGCGCACCTGGGTGATGAGTGACTGATTCGGCATCACGGGCGTGGCGTCGGAGACGCAGAGGCCCCCGAGGTTTAAAAAATAAAAAGCGTACATAATTTAACAAAAAAAATTTTATACATAGCGGCTGTGGACTGTGAGAGACTATAAAATTGTAATATGTAACTTTGGAGATGTAATTTTCTGATTTTATTTAAGTTTTTCGCATTTGCCATAAATATATTCTATCAAAAGTAACCTCTTTTTACTTCTATAATCTCCCTCAGATTAATAACTTAGTACTTATAACTTAGTTATTAATCTGAGTAATTTCCTATTAAATATGTTTGACACAGAACTTAACATGTTCCAACGACTATTAACATATAAAAACTGCTCTATGAAAATGTTTCTCCAATCGAATTATTGTGACAAATTATGAAGACCAAGAGATGTTATAGGTCACTATAGGTTGTTTTAATTCGTCTATAACTTGGTGGAAATATCGGTGGGTTTTGGCTATCCCCATTTTTACTGTTGATGCATATATCACTAATCTGTGCCCACATTTCTTCTATCACCCATTCTCGTCCGCTTTCTTCGGTCGATTGGCTGAATCCACAGGCTGAATCAGCCAAATTAGTGGTACAGTAAGACACAAAAAATAAGGCGCGTCGTCAACCTTCGTTCGCGCAGACAATAAAAGACGATCAAACATTAAAAAAAAACAACTTTATGCTATTATTCTGAGCCTTATGCAATGCCCATAAGGTGTTAAAATTGATTGACGACGTCTTTTTCTATTCCGCTCACAGGCTTCCGAACTCTAGCGGCAGCGGCTGAGACTTTTGGCGCGCAGCGATCGTGTTTCCTGATTGGTTAACAATTTTCCCGCGTATTTAAATTGTCATCTGCGCAGATACAGTCACAACACGGAACTGTTGAGCCACTTGCTAACATTCTTAATTCGGCCGTGTTGGCAAATCAAACGAACGAATCAATCGAACGAGTATAATCGACTTTGCCCGATTTGTATAACACGACCAAGTTAAGATGATAAGCAAGTGGCTCAACTTTCGCGTGTTGTGACTGTACATCGGTGGGCCATATAAAATGTGTACTATTGTACACAGATATTTCCACCAAGAATGAATTAATAGACAGTATTTTGGGACGCATATTTGTGTAATGGAATATGATATTAAACAACAACGACTGGTCTTCTTTACATGACAATTATTTTAGTCGTCTCCACGCTCGTCGTCGCGGCGACGGTTCCTCGTGCGGCGGTTCCAGCCCCCCTCGCGCGGCCGCTCGCGCTGCCTCCCCTCGCCACCGCGCCCGCCCTGCCCTCCTCGTTGGAAGAACGAGCCTTGCTTCTCGAAGATACGCTCGTTCGAGTCCACTAAATTGCCAACCTGTGAAGACAAGATGAAATATCAAGTAAATAATGATAAACAACAACACAATATGCAGAAAGCCAGGAAAAAACTTGGCAAATTACAAAAGAAAGTGATTGAAACTGCCGACAGTCTCAAACATAACATTGCCAGTGCACACACATCTGTACCTCTATTATGAGTTTTACAAAAAGTTAAAATCTACTGTCGGTATTTTGTAAAACTCATAATATAAATAAAGTTTTGCACGACAATACAATCGTCAAATTTTCATGTAGGCGGGGCACAAGGTCAAAAGGGTCGGCTGGCGCGTTATGATAGTCAGTTAAAAAAATTAAAATAAATAAATAAATATAATCATTTTTACACAGCACCATCTAGTCCCAAACTAAGCAGAGCTTGTGCTATGGGTACTAGACAATGGATATAATACTTATAAACACCCAGACCAACACAAACACTTATGTTCATCACACAAATATTTGTGTCCTGTGGGAATCGAACCCACGACCTCGTGATTAGCAGTCCAACACTCGAACCACTAGACAGACACAGACATCATTTGAGTTCAACTGGTGGTATGATTGACGGCGCTCGGTAATGGAGTGACATACCGTTTGGCGGTGGGACAGCTCTTATGCAATGCTACTGCATAAGCTTGGTGAGCTTGGTATCCGGCTAATTGGCAATTTTAGGCTTAACTAAGGCGTTCTAAGGCCCATATTACAGAAAGTTCCTCAAGCGTTGATCACTGTTTAAAATTAGTTTTGTGTTGGGATTTAATTTAGAACATGCCTTAAGCAGAGATTTATTGATCACAATTCAGCTGAGTTTAGTTTTATTGTATACGGTCGCCTTTTTCTGTATTTGAGCAAAAATTTAATCTGTAATCACTCTAGTGTGGTCCAGACTACGCTTGAGTAGAGATTTCTATTCTATTTCAGGTCAAATTCGTGTTTTATGTTGTTGAAAAGTTTATAATTACCGTATTGGAATAAGACCGATACTCAAGTAACAATTCTATCCTTATGTAGTGATCAGGTGATTAAAGTTCAAGTATCACATGAGACTTTCTATCTTCATGTCTCAGTTTGGCGAACCAACTTGCAGTACCATTTAGGTAACAGCCCAGGTGGTATTAAAGTTGTTATGGACAAAGGTAACCGCTTAACATCAGGTGGGTCTTTAGCTCGTTTCGCCATCCTATACTATAAAAAAAAAAAACTATACTTGAGGAATGTTTTGTATGAAGAAACACTTTTCTTTATCAATGTCCTCCCGGCCGAATTTCGGTCACGGCGGCCAATCTCAAAGGAGACTAGCCATCTGCGCGGGACATATTATAGTGCACAAGTGTGTGCGCAAACACAGGTGCACTCTCTATTCCCTCACTCTCATAATCCGATGGGACAGTAATTCGACACGACCGGAGAGAGATCAGGCGCCGGACCAACGGCTTTATGTGCTCTCCGAGGCACGAAAGGGTCTCGATGTGTAACGAAACGGTCACCCATCCACAGACTGACAGCGGCTAATGCAGCTTAACCTTGCAGATCGTTCAATCCACACGCTTGCTACGCCAGTTGTACACTAGTGCATAAGTAGTTTTTTAAGAAATTAATGTAATCTTGTTGTGCAATAAAGAGGATTTGTATTGAATTGTATTGTATCCGAACCAGCAAATCGGGTATCAGCTAGTCATTAATAAATAAATATTTTTGGGACATTTTTACACATCACCATCTAGTCCCAAACTAAGCAGAGCTTGTGCTATGGGTACTAGACAATGGATATAATACTTATATACTTTTTTGTTGTAAATACATACTTATAATACATAAGAAACAACCAGACCAACACAAACACTCATGTTCATCATACAAATATTTGTGTCCTGTGGGAATCGAACCCACGACCTCGTGATCAGCAGTCCGACACTCGAACTACTAGACCACAGAGGTCGTCAATAATATTTTTTTTTTATTTTTTTTACATTTTTACACAGCACCATCTAGTCCCAAACTAAGCAGAGCTTGTGCTATGGGTACTAGACAATGGATATAATACTTATATACTTTCTTTTTGTAAATACATACTTATAATACATAACAAACAACCAGACCAACACAAATACTCATGTTCGTCACACAAATATTTGTGTCCTGTGGGAATCGAACCCACGACCTCGTGATCAGCAGTCCGACACTCGAACCACTAGACCACAGAGGTCGTCAATAATATTTTATTTTTTTACATTTTTACACAGCACCATCTAGTCCCAAACTAAGCAGAGCTTGTGCTATGGGTACTAGACAATGGATATAATACTTAAATACTTTTTTTTTTGTAAATACATACTTACAATACATAAGTAACACCCAGACCAACACAAACACTTATGTTCATCACACAAATATTTGTGTCCTGTGGGAATCGAACCCACGACCTCGTGATCAGCAGTCCGACACTAGACCACAGAGATCGTCAATAATTATAATAATGTACCTTATCAGCAAGCTGCAAAGCCAACGCTTGCATCCTGGTCGGCTCGGAACGATGCAGGATAGCGCACTCGCTGGGGTCGTCGAGGGAGGCCAGCAGCTCCTCGTTGATGATCATCTTGGAGACCAGCGAGTGCACGCGCTGGCGCGGCAGCTCGAACATGTCGGCCAGCGAGCGCAGCGACAGCGACGCGTACACGTGCGCGTACGTGAACAGGTACGTGCGTACTGACTCCTCGCGGATCAGGCGGCCCAGCATGGCGCGCACGCTGTCTGCGCCCACCATTAGGTCCCATACCTACAATTCAATACGGGATTAGTGTTTGTGGTTTTACGGCATTGAGGTAATATGTACTACGTACTGGAGCAGACATCAGGAACAAAAAAATTAGCACAACTTGCTGGCCGCGGAGCACGCGCGGCGCGAGCGTGGCTAAGCGAGTGAGAGTGCCGGAGCTCTAAAACGTGCTACAAACATTTTGTTCGAGGTGTCTTCTCTAGTACGTAGTACATATTACCTCAGTGTTTTACGGCCGAAATAATAGGTAGGCCAGAGGTGTATAGTACACCCACATTTTGCCAGTTATGTTATAGTCCCACGTAATAGGGGGCGAGCCTATTGCCATTGACCGGGCACAAATCCAGGCTCCGGGCTGCTACTGAGAATTTCCTAATGAAAAAACCCAATAACACTTTGCCCGACCTGGGAATCGAACCCAGGACCCCACGCTTAGTTTTACGGCCGAAATAATAAGCTATCTATCCACGATTTGCCCTATTAGATAGATAGAATGTACTTTTCTCCCACTTGCTCGGAAATTGGTTCATTATTCAAAAAAAAAAAATACAACAATCGGCTCTTTTCCGTACGCAACGAAATAACAGGCTGGTAATATCCAACAGGACAATAATAGAAATTGCTGGACACTTTTTATTTTTTAAATTATGCTACTGAGGTTTTTAAGTACCTACACACTTACATAAATTAGGTGTTTTTAGGTACAAAATATTTATCATCATACAGGCTGAATGCGCATTTTTTTTTTCAAAACATAACATAACATAATATCACGCTTGTATTTCCCTGAAGGGGTAGGCAGAGGTGTATAGTAGGTACACCCACATTTCACCAATTATGTTATAAGTCCCATGTAATATGGGGCGAGCCTGGTGAAAGTCGCGGGAATCCGCTGGATGCGGAAGGCGCAGGACCGGTCGTTGTCGATGCTTGGGGGAGGCCTATGTCCAGCAGTGGACGTCTTTCGGCTGAAATCAAGATAATGATGAAGGAAGTAAACAAACCTTGGCATTCATCTTCTCGTTAACAATGAAGTTCAGGCAAGCGCGCCAGTCTCCGCGCCGCATTGCCCTGGCCGCCGCCACTGCATGCTCTCGCATGGACTCCGGCGGACCAACCAGCGACTGCCGCTCACTCGCACGCAAGTTCTGGTAGAACGTCTTACTGATCATGCGGCGACGAGCGTCGAATTCATGGGCAGCCATGTACGGGATCTCAATTAACATTGCAGACACCAAGTATACACATTCAAGCAGCTCCAAGTTGATGTGCATGTGGAACGGCATTTGACGCTGCTTTTCAATCTTCTCTTGTTCCTTAGAACGCTCGTGCTGACGCTGGGGCAGCAAACCCTGAGCGAGTAACTCCTTAGGTTTGCCCGTCATCATCAGTTCAGCTAGGCAACCGTGAGCTTCTTTCACGTTGCCTCGACGAAAAGCGCACAAACCCAAGTTAGCCATGGTACGATTGTACAGAATCTGAGTACTTGGGTCCGAGTGCTGAACAGTCTCTTGCAGATGCGACATCAGTAGCAAGTCGCGAGCTTGGAACCAGTTATCGTGTAAAGCGTGATGGTAGATGTGAGATAGGATGGCACGAGTCCTAAGTCGGTCAGACTCGTCGTGAGCGTAGATGAATTTGCAGAACTTCTCCATCTTCTTGATGGTAGTTTCTTCTCCTGGAGGCAGGTCCTTGCGAACAGCGCGAGGATCAAACTTGTAGTACAAATGATCAATTTTACGTAGATAAGCGCGGCATATTTCTTGGGGTGTGCCGTCGCGTTCGACCACTTGGCATACACGGTCAATCAGAGTAGAAACGCGAACTTCGTCCTTCAGTCTCTCAACATATTCATTAGAGTGAGGGTCGCACTCTTTGAGCAGCTTAGTGAACTCGTCATCAAGTCGCTCTAAAGCGGTCAGTAGACACCCACGAACCATGAAAGGCGGGGTGACAAGCTGCTCATTTTCTTCAGTGATTGTTTCGCTCAGTTGCATGTCTTCGTGAGCTAGAAGTAATGTGACCATATGATCAACATTTTCGACGAGTTTGGACCAGTATTCGGGCTTCATGGCGTCGGAGACTTTCGGGTTGTAGTCGAAGAGAGCGGCAACAGTGGCAGCACGCAGTTTTAGCTGGAGGGCATCTCCAAGGTTATGTGCTGCCGCGACGGTACGTAACTCGTGCAGAAGCTCCAGTTGAGCGCGACGATCGGTACGCTTGCGACCACGAGCTGCGCTAATTTCACCCAATTTCTTTACTACCAGAGCCGCATCAATGTCGCTGTCCTATGAAATAATAGACGGTACATAAGTAAACATGTTGTAAATAAACTATATGTCCCAGTAATACTTTAAGGGTGGTACATACACTCAATTTTATCGGTAAAAACATCCACTTGTGGGGTCCAGTCCCAACACAACCAAAGATATAGCAATTCTAGTATTTGCCTTACCTACTTAAAAATCTACATAATCTAACAATCGTAACTTAAGACCCAAGTCACACAGGTATTTTGATGTCATTTGAAACATTATAGCATACACAACATAGTCAACTGTCATACAAAACTAAAGTTACTTTTGTAACGAATCATGAAAGTGAAATTTTAATCATAATTTCACACGTTATTTTTACATTTTCTAAAATACTACAAAAACTTCAAGTTTTTTTTTTGGTTCTTGAGTTATTCTACACATTATTAAAATAATCACAGCTTTAAGATAATTATCTTAAAAGTTATTGTCGCTTAAAAAAGCTGCCGCGTACTTCGTTATAAAAACATATAAAAGACATCTTTACTCGAAAAAAAATCCCCATAAAATCCCACAAGTGTGATGTTTCTATCGATAAAATTATATGTATTTACCGCCCTAAAAGTTTTATCACTATAAACCAGGACATAATAGTAAATATTCACAAGAAATGCGAGATATTCTTACCTTAGCAAACATCTTAGGCTTGTCCGAGGTGGCGGCTCCCTTTCTAACTGTCTCCCATTCGCCGCCATCATCGGCCTGATCTTTCTTGACCTTGCCGATCCTGGCGTCACGCCTGTCCTCACGTCTCTTGGCCTTGCGCTTATCCCTGTCTTCGTCTTCATCTCTTTCAGTGTTTCTCTTCAAGAACCGTTCTCTGATGGTGGCAGCTCCACGATTCTCGTCGTCGGAGCTGGAACTGGAGTCTGAGGAGCTGGAGCCCCAGTCCATGGAGTCGGAGGACTCGTCGTCTTGGGGCAGGGGGCGGCGCGGCGGCTCCGGGGAACGCCGTTTCGGCTTCTCTTTAACCTTCTCTTCATCATCAGACTCGTCCGAGGATGATGTGTCTAAAAACAAGATAAAACATATTAGTCAGTCTTCAGTTGAGTCTGGATGTATGGGCGTTTGTTGTTGTTGATAATTCAGTCTTAAGCCGCGTTGGGAAGCTACGCAATATCTTCTCGTCGAAAATACCGCAGTGTCTCAAGACGAAAGTCTTTGACTAGTGTGTGTTGCCAGTAATTACTTATGGTACTGAAACGTGGTCGCTCACAATGGGCCTGATAAGAAGGCTCAAAGTCACTCAAAGGACAATGGAGAGGGCTATGCTCGGAGTGTCCCTGCATGATCGAATCAGAAATGAGGAGATTCGCAGGAGAACGAAAGTAACCGACATAGCCCGAAGAATTGAATTGCTCGCAGAACGGATGGCCGATGGGGCAGTAAAGTTCTGGAGTGGCAACCGCGTACTAGAAAGCGCAGCGTGGGTAGGCCCCCCGCAAGGTGGACCGACGACCTGGTGAAGGTGAAGGTCGCGGGAATCCGCTGGATGCGGAAGGCACAGGACCGCTCGTTATGGCGATGCTTGGGGGAGGCCTATGTCCAGCAGTGGACATCTTTCGGCTGAAATGATGATGATGAAGCCGCGTTGACGCTACCGCATTGCGAGATAAAATGGGGTTCACATAGTTTAATAAATTCAACTTCAGTTATTTTATTATTTTTAACACATTTACGCATGCGAAGCGAAATCTAGAGATATAAATTGTGGACAGAAAAAATCGCTCACGAGCACGATTCGAACGTGCGACACCTGGCTCAGTATGCCAGTGCTTTAGCCACTAAGCTACCGTGAACACTGCTTGTGGTATCGAAGTTAATCTCCACTTTTGCATGTCTATGGGTGATGTTAGTGAAACACTAAGAACACAACACTGTACACACGTAAGAAACACCGTTTCTTAATAAGATATCGCTGACATCACCCAAAGAAGTACAAAAGTGGAGGTTAATTTCGATACCACGAGCAGTGTTCACGGTACCTTAGTGGCTAAAACACTGGCGTACTGAGCCAGGTCGCAGTCGCAGGTTCGAGTCCAGTCGATTTTTTCTTTCCACAATTTAAATTGTTCAACTTCAGTTGTCACTGTGGTCGTGAAGGAAGCCTGATTTTAATTTGAGAGGCAGTTTTATAAGTTAATACAGTAGATGTACTTTTACCTTTACGTTCATCATCATCATCAGGCAGATCAGGGTCTTCACGGAACTTAGACATCTCAGCATCAAAGTCCTTGGCATACTTCCTCAGCTTCTGCCTTAACGACGTAAGTGCCTTGCTGTTGCCTTTCGACAAAGCTTTCCTGCTGTCACGGTCAGACCATGCTCCAACCACCCAGTCATCCAGCTCTGCCAGTGCCCTAATGAAGAATCGTGGAGCAACTCCATTTTCTTCTTTTAGAACAACGGGTGCAGCACGAGTGTAAGCTCTCTGAAGCTCCTCAAAAGAGGCGAGAGCCGAGGAGAAGTCTTTGATCTTGCGATGGTTACGCAGGGAATGGATGATAGCTTCCAACTCCTCGTAACGCTTCTCTTTCATAGAGCGCACAACGCGCTTCGTTTCCTCCTCATCGTCACTGAACTGTAGAACAAAAATATTTTTTTTATTTAAACAGAATAGGCATCCTATCTTACTAATATTATAAATGTGAAAGATTGTGAAGATGTTTGGATAATTGTTACTCAATCACTCTGAAAGGCTGAACAGATTTGGATGAAATTTGGCACACAGATAGAACATACATTCTAAAGCATGTATCAATCAAGTTATCACAAATACTTACTCATATAATAAACTTATGTATCATTCATGGCATTTTTCCAGACAAACTAAAATTAACCATTATTAAACCTCTTTTTAAGAAAAATGATAAATATGATATGTGCTGTTACAGACCATAGACCAGACCATGTGCTGTTACTAGTACCAGTGATTTCTAAAATATTTGAAAAAGTAATTTATGAAAATCTCTATTATTTCTTTGAAATAAATAATATTCTAGTTGATGAGCAGGTTGGCTATTTATAAGTTTCTTCAACCAATCATGTCTAATGTGGATAATAATAATCTAGCTTGTGCTCTATATATGGAATTAACCAAAGCTTTTGACTATGTTGACCATCAAATACTATGCAATAAATTATACGCTTATGGGGTTAGAGGAAATGTGCTGGATCTTGTTCATTCATATCTCAGTCACAGGAAACAATCGACACACATAACAAGAATGTGTCCTGTAACCAGAAAAGAACTTAGTTATGCGTCTAAATACAGAGAAGTGGTGTTTGGTGTGCCGCAAGGAAGTGTTTTGGGCCCCCTTTTGTTTATTATTTATATAAACGATCTTCCTACAGTAACGGATAACCAAACTATTCTATTTGCTGATGACAGCACTGTCATGTTTACTGGCAATAACAAATTAATTCTAGAACAAAATATAAGTAAGACTTTACATAACATTATTGACTGGTTGGCATCTAATAATTTAAAAATAAACCTGAACAAAACCAATATAATGACATTTAGGAATAGAGTCAATAAATTATCTAATATGGACATGAATTATTTAGATCAATCAATAGACCACGTAGACATGACAAAATTTTTGGGGTTAAACATAGACTGTAATTTAAACTGGAAACTTCACGTAGAATCTCTGTGTAAAAAAATCAATCAACACTCATATGCACTATACATGTTGACAAAAACCGTCAATAGAGCTGCTGTTATGACAGCATATCATGGATATGTCGCTCCATTGTTAAGATATGGTGTGATGTTCTGGGGCAATTCTACCGAGAAGGAGGCTGCGTTCAAGGCGAAAAAGAAATGTGTCAGAGCTATATGTAAACTGAAACAAACAGACAGCTGTAGACCCTTCTTTATTGAATTAAGTATTAGGACTCTACCTTGCATCTACATTTATGAACTAATATTGTTTGTAAGAAAGAACATACAACTTTTTGAAAAGCTGTCTTCTAGAAGACAAAACTATCAAATAACTTTTCCACCAAACAGAACAGCTCTTCTAAACAAAAGTGTATTTTGTATGGCCCCTCGAGTTTATAACCATTTACCAGCGACGACACAGCCCCTAGACGCCACATAACAGGCGACCGATTTCTATCACACATAAGGGAAAAATCCTGTATGTAAGCCGCCACTCAAACAATTTGAATCAGTTACGACCACTTCTGAGAGCCGTTGACACTTCCGTGTTAGTGAACACAAAATTTACAAATAAATGTTATAATGACTTCTTGCACAGTAAGATTGTGTTGTAAAAACAGCAAGACTTTGAGTGTCCAGAAAGACGGCATAACATTTCATCGTTAAGTTAATAATGTCATTATCCAATTAGATTTTTCAACTGATTTAATATTTAATGAGAGTTCATCTTATACTGGTTAATTCGTAACGGACACCAAAGGTGCAGACGGCACGTTGATGTCTTTCACAAAACATCTCTTTCTTACGCAAGCACTTAATACACTATCTCTTTCCCTCTATTTAATTGTCAATGTAACTAGTGATGTACTAAATCTGTTATCGATGAAACAAAGTTCTCCATACTATCAACGAAATTGAAAAATATAGGTAGTAGAATATTTTGCAATCTACAAAAAAAAAAAAACTACGATTTCAAACATTCAATCTTTATATACCTATAACAGCCAGGGAGTCTACTCCCGTTCATCGATAAACGAACTTTTGTTCCGACCGATACGTACACGATAAATGATATATGTACCTTTTTTAGGGTTCCGTAGTCCTACAAGGAACCCTTACAGTTTCGTCATGTCCGTCCGTCTGTCCGTCTATCCATCTGTCCGTCTGTCCTAATCCTTTACAGCTTAATAACTTCTACAGTTATAAATATAAGTACATGTAATTTTGTTAAAAGATAGTTTAAATATAGATCTCAATTTTAAAAGAATAAAAAATGCATGATTATGTATTTTAGGGGTGGCACCCATACATGTGAAATGGGGATGAAAATATTTTTTTCGCTCCACCCCCTCGTGTGTGGTATCATTGAATAGGTCTACTAAAATGAAGGTAATGTTTCATACAGCACTTTTTTATCAGGTGTACCATCTGCGAAATACAGCCAGCTATAAAGTGGCTTGCAATGTGTTCCCCCCCCCCTGCCATCTCTAAACTATGTAACGTAGATACTTATAATTCTCCACGTTGATAGACCTTTGTAAAAACTCTCTTTTAAAATTATTTTGAGTATAATGTGATTATAAATTTTTGAGTTATAGAGAGAAAACTGAAAAATGCTTAAGACGTCCTAGTTCAAAGGTCATTGACCTTAGAGAAAAATGATCTTAGCAAAGAATGCTCCTTTAGTTAGTTCCTTTAGTTAGTCCTTTAGTTAGTTAGTGTTCCTTCGTGACACACATTCGAGGCTCTTAAGGTCATCAGAAAACCTCACGTTGGCGATATCATCGCATTCCACAAATTTCTTTGGTAATTCTTTTACAGTTCAGGCTGCTCGCCTGTGGAATGCTTTGCCAGTACAAGTGAGGCGTGCTCAATCTTTGCCTATATTTAAAAAACTGGTAAATGATCGCTACCTATCATCACTGTAATTTCCGGCAGGTACATTATGTAATATTTAGACATATTGTATTGTATTTATTATGTTTATTGTATCTTATATTTATGTAGTTTTGTTATAGATATATGTATAGTATTTATGTTATGTAGTATATGTATTCTATTATGTTGTTACACTGCGTACTACTCTTCTCTTTACTTGCCCATATTGTCCATCCTAAGGTTGTCTGGAAGAAATCGCCTTGAGCGATAAGACCGCCCATTGTACATGTGTTCTATATAAGTCATATATGTTGCTATCTTTTTTTGTGTACAATAGTATTTGTATTGTATTGTTGAAAAAAACCGGCCAAGAGCATGTCGGGCCATGCTCAGTATTATAGGGTTCTTTAAGTAGGTCTAATTACAAACGAATCAAATCGAATATTAATCATTGCTATTTTGGTTTTTGCAAACAGCGCCACCTAGCGCTGAATTTATGAAGCTAAATTTAAGAAGTGTGTTTCTTTTTGTGATTTTTTTAAATAGATAGTAACTAAAGGAGCATTATTTGCTATGATAATTTTTCTCTAAAGTCAATTACCTATGAACTAGGACGTCTCAAGTGTTTTTCAGTTTTCTCACTATAACTCAAAAATTTATAATCACATTATACTCGAAATAATTTTAAAAGAGAGTTTTTATAAAGGTTTATCAATGTTGAAGACTATAAGTTTCTACGTTGCATAGTTTAGAAATGGCAGGGGGGGGGGACACATTGCAAGCCACTTTGGCGAACTGTATTTCGCAGATGGTATACCTGATAATAAAGTTGTGTATGAAACATTACCTTCATTTTAGTAGACCTATTCAACGATACCCCACACGAGGGGGTGCAGCGAAAAAAATATTTTCAGCCCCATTTCACATGTATGGGCGCCACCCCTAAAATACGTAATCAAGATTTTTTTATTCTTTGTATTGTATTGTATTTATTGATAACAATTGTTACAAGTCATTTTTTTTTAAATTAACATAATTCTTAACTTACTCAGACTTAACTTTATCAGAAGTTAACATAACATTTTCGTTCATTATAATATTTTATATATAATAGTTACTAAATAACATTTAAATTCGTATTTAATATAAAAATTAACATTGCATTGAAAAAAACAAAATTGTAATAGAATTTAAAATTACATTTGCGTTTATTGTCATCAGCTGATTATTAAAAATGATGATCTAAAAAATTCAAATAAGTATAAAAATCAATAATT
The DNA here is from genome assembly GCA_949699075.1 of Asteroscopus sphinx. NCBI lineage: Eukaryota > Metazoa > Arthropoda > Insecta > Lepidoptera > Noctuidae > Asteroscopus > Asteroscopus sphinx. Next base: position 15,290,856 of record OX453021.1, read on the forward strand.
AACAGTACCCGTGCATCAAAAAGTCGAAAATAAACACTAACTAAAACAAGGGTAGTTTCATAAACTCTTCGTCAAAATCATAAAATTCACGGTCAATTAGCCATGACTTGAGCCTGTTTTTAAAAATAGCGGTAGAAGCTGCATTCCTCACGGTCTCAGGTAACCGACTGGTCCCATCACACGGGCGGTTTTGCTAGACTTGGTTAATTTATGTGCTACGTTACGTAAACGGTTTTTATGCCTGGTGTTGTAGTGATGAGCACTACCTAACGTTTCGAAACAATCTCTATTCTGGACGACATACACAGCGACCTGATATATGTGGATCGATGGGAGCGTCATTATGTTGAGAGATTTAAAGTGTCCTCTAGTTGACTCGCCGTGGTCATGTATGCCAACAATCGCGCTTTTAAAATTGAGATCTATATCTATTCCATTTTTTTGTCGAAATTTCATTTACTTATGTTTATAACTGTAGAAGTTATTAAGCGGTAAAGGATTAGGACAGACGGACGGACATGACGAAACTATAAGGGTTCCTTGTAGGACTACGGAACCCTAAAAAAATGACTATCCTTCGTACGTACGTATTTTTACATTTATTACGTATTACTAATTACTACATATTTAACTGTCGAAAACATTGAAAATTTAAAATTAACTAATCAGATTACAGTAAAAACTACAACAAAAGACCCTTCTTTTGTTTTACAAACAAATTATAGATCTCAAACGATTTTAAACCTAATTGACTACAAAGCTAAGTTAGAAATCGTAAAAATAAAGAAAGTCGCTAGCTAGCTACCAATAGCTATTTTACTTGGTCAGCTCACGGCAGCGCGGCGGCTGCCCGCTACACCGTAAACTTGTTGGTTATTCGAAGCAGTAGCCAATAGCTAGCTATCGTGTTGACAGATATCGTAGCCAACTAGCCATTGATCGAAGTAGCCATGGCTATTTGTTGAATAGCCGCTATTTAGCTAGTTATTAGAGTAGCTACCCACTTCTAAGCCTTACTCCTGACCCCGCCTGGATCGAGTGCTGTATCAATCGAATTTGAATTCGAGTTAGTGTCAAATCGTACTGCTTTTTTCTAGGAATTGAAATTAGCTCGATTTGGTTCAGAGCTTGAACCAGTCGGGAGTAAGGCCCACGATGTTAATTTACAACTTCCACACGGACAGGGTCACAAGCACAGCTAGGAATGAATAATTTAGTAAAATAACAACTTTTGTGTCACATTCGATTTTATTTAAGATTTGCACGGATGTGTAATATTTCGCCATGAAGCTACTTGGTCTTTTACTTCTTTCGAAGGCCTCTTTGCGAAAAACTTCCTCAATTAAAATCAATCGCACTATTACATCCCTGAAAATGTTTGGTTTTGTTAAAACCTATTAAATATTACAAAAATACTGTCAAACGCGGTTTGACACGTAAACACTGAAAAAATTACTCAGTACTATCAGAATTTTGCTTTCAATTACTACTAAAATAAAATAATAAAAAAGATTTCAATACCCAAAAGAGACCTCTTGAGCAGTCGCATAATTTGAGGTTACATTGACGACAATTGTACAGTTTACTGTCTAATTCAACATTGTTTATATAAAAACAATCAGAAATATATCAAATAGGTTAGGTAAGGTTAGAACTGTGAGCGAGCGAAGTGAGTGGTGCCGCGGTAGCTGCCAGCGAGTACTAGACCCAAATTACAGTTATTAGTTGTTATATTCATTAGTCACAAAATTCGTTTTATTTGATTATATCGAATGGTATTTATAATGGCTTTATTATAAAAGCTCAAAGTTACAAATGCACTATTCGAAGGCTATACATATATAAAATTAATTTATTTAAAAAATGATTAGTGGTGATTAGGTTTTTTTTTTTTGTCCTTTAAATTTAAGTTATTTTTGAGTAGGTTCTTTTCTTTTGAATAACGTTTTATTTACGTGCTAATTAGCTGTTATAGTTTGCAATAATATTTGTTTTTGTTCCATGCTGTGTTCACTTTTAAATGTTAAGTAGGTACAATAATATTTATACCTAGACGTAGTACCTAGTATGTTAATGTAACATTTTGTGTAATATTGCTGGGTAAAATAAATAATATAATGCTACTACTAAATTAATTATTTTATTATTTAATATTTATTTACTATATAAACGGACAATTACCTCTTTTAAAATATCCGCTTTACAAAATAATAACTCCATATTCAACTCCAAATAAATACATAAAGATATTTTTAAAGATATAATTATCTTAATTCTAAAAGTACAGAGCACCCGTCTTACTTTCAAAATTAAGATAATTTTGAAAGACTCCCTCCCTACATGTAATACTTACTATTATTATTAGTATATTAATTACTTTATTATTAAATAATATTAAAAGAAATAAGAAGCTAAAATCCTTATAATTAATACTACGTATTACATAAAAATAATATCGATAAAATAATATTTTATCGATATTATATCGTGTTGAATCTAAATCTGTCTCGTCTCTAACCCTACAAAGTTTGAAGTTTCTATGACATAATGACATTGTCAGGGCCAACCGGATCGCAGTACCCCGCTTCCTCATACCTCAGCTAGTGGCAGAATTGTTTGTACGCATTAAATTCAACAATATCCGTCTAGGGGCTGTTTTGTCGCTGCCATTTACCTAGAATGATACATGATATTGAAAGTACTGTTACGACGGAGGGTTAAGCAGAGTGGACTGAAATACTTCAACCTCGATTTTCCTGGACTTAGAGACGTTTTCAGCAGGCTGAAATGCATTTTCAGTCCGTATCAGAGGAGGCTCTATCACATACCAAAGAATCGAAATTTTGAGTAAGTTGCCGTTGTTTTCAGGCGCCTGAAACATGTTTTCAGGCCGTTTCAGGAGCCAACAAATCCGATGCCGACATTTCCTGAAAACCCATTTTCAGGCGTTTTCAGGACCCCTTATGGCCATTTGACACCCACATGTAAAATTGTTGATGAGTGAGCGAGATAGAGCTAAATATCAGACAAGGATAGACGAAGAACCTTCTGGAAGAGAGTGAGCAGGATAGAGCTAATATAAGACAAGGATAGACGAGATTCGACAAGCTTCGAGAACATTCCATTCTAGAAGTGAGTGAGTGAGATAGAGGATAGATGAGGTTCGACGAGGTTCGAGAACTTTCTATTTCGAGAATGTGCAAGTGAGAAAGAGTTATCTTATGACAAGGATAGATGACGTTCGAGGACTTTCCAGTACCACGACTCGCGGCCTATATAAACGGCGCAGCTGAGCGCCAGTGGACCCCGCCGGCGAGGACCGACGCGACACACACACAGAATCCGAGAGTCCGACTCTCGAGAAACAGAAACACATGCCGACGCAGCACCGGCTGCTGGGGGGATCAGTGGCGGGGTCCCCCTGCTGCACCCTGAGTCGAGGTCCGAGCTCCCCCCTGGGGACGCCCTCACGGTGTAAGCAACCGGAGATAATCTCGTCACGCGAGACCGGCCCTATGCTCTAGAGTAGTTCCTAGGAGCAGGCTATTGCGTAGCCACTGGTTAGGTTTTCTAGGTAGGTCTTAGCCTCGCCGGCGAGGCTTGCCGCTTCACGGCGTTTAGCACGTCACCCGATAGGGACCGAAAGTCCGCTACTTTCGAGGTAACCAATTCGATGCAGCAACGGCTGCTAGGGGGACATAGGAACTGCGGGGTCCCCCTGCAATGCCCCAGCGAGGTTCGAGCCCCCCCCCTCGGGGGGCGCCCGCTTGCGCGCGGTATTGATGCCGCGCGCATCTAGTTTGTAAGTATGTAGGGAAAAAACCTTCGGCGAATGGAGTCCCACATGGGACTCTCCGCCAACTAAGTCCGGTTAAGCAGAAATGGGACTTCGGTCCCACCTGCGAGAGCCCATTCGAAAAAAAAAAAAAAAAAAAAAAAAAAGCGCCAGTGGAGTTCAGTTGGAGTTCAGTTTGGATCAAGCGATACAAGCGATAACATCGAAGCGATATTCGGAGCGATTTAACTAGTAACTTTGTGTGTTAATAAGCGATTCAGTGTAATTGTTCAGTAATAAAGTGTTCTCTACGCATTTAATCGGCTTTCTATCTATATACGAACCCCCAGCTCGTAACAGTACGAATATGTTTAAAAATAAAATTAAAAACATTCTTTTAATGAAGGGGTACTACAGCGTCACCGAATATGTAAATGACAAATAATGATATGAAATTCAGACATTGTATAATTGAAATTTTTTTGGTACTGAACTTGGACATAGTAATGTGATATTGGTGCCGATTCTCTTGTCACAAAAATCTCTAAACTAGACTAAAAATCACCTAAATTTAGTTTAGTCCTGTCAAACGACGTTTTCTATTCTGAAATTTACTTTAAAACTAATTTTTGGTTTGAAAGGACCAAAATTAGTTTAGTTATTCAACTTAGTAAAAATTGACATTTTGCTATTCTGTAATTGACGTTTTTCACCTAATATTAGAAATGTCAACCTAAATCTGACTATTTTTAGAAGGCATCAAAATACATGTCGACTATAATTAGTTATCAACAACTAAAATTGCAAAGCATATTTTATTCATTTTTATAGTTTTTAGGTAGTTTAAAATAAATAATAGATGCCTACTATGTGGTTGCAGCTGAGTTGTAGATTGAGCAGAAAGGTAAATTGTTCATAGAAATATACAATGAAATTTATAATTTCGATAAGAAGAGGTACCTATATAATAAAGGTTAAGAAGTACATAAATCCATACAATGGGAAAAAAAAATCAATGTTTGACATTCAATTCTATCATTTTATGCTAATATGTGTCCCTAAAAAGCCTGAATTCACAAATTTTCCCTCTTTTGGGGAGAAAGTCTCCAAGTTTGTATTGTAATCCTGCGTGGTACATTTTGGCCTATATTCTAATTTATTCAACTTTTTTGAGAAATTTCGTGTCCTGGGTGCTAGAACTTTTAACCACATCTTTAAAAAGGGAAATTCCAGCTTTTTAAATTAAAGAAATAGTTTATTATTGTGATTGCCCATGGAATTCAAAGGTCCTTGCGTTTTTTGCAAATAGCTCTGTTTCTCGATGTTTAAGATATACAATATGATACGCTGCAATAATAACAATATATCTCCTTTGATAGGTATGCTTGGGCCCGTATTACAGAAGGTTCCTCAAGTACAGTTTAAACTCCAATCACCTGATCACTACTTAAGGATAGAATCGTTACATGAGTATCGGTCTTATTCCAGAACGGTAATTATTATAAACTTTAATTCAACAACATAACACACGAATTTGACCTGAATTAAAATAGAAATCTCTACTCAAGCATAGTCTGGACCACACTAGAGTGATTGATTACAGATTAAATCTCTGCTCAAATACCGAAACAGGTGACAGTATAAAATAAAGCTAAACTCAGCTGAACTGTGATCAATAAATCTCTGCTTGAGGAACGTTCTAAAATCAAAGCTCAACTCAAAACTAGTTTTAAACAGTGATCAACGCTTGAGTATCGTTCTGTAATACGGGCCGTAGAAAATAATAACCTACTAGCTCTTTAATCTGATCACATTATTCCAATTTATATATTTTATTGAAAATATAAAACAAAAATGTACTTTATTTCGTGACATGATTTTTTTCTTCTTAATTTTAATGATAAACTAATAATTCCAAATATAATTATTATTTAATTTCCTTGTTTTTGTGAACTTTCGGTCATTCCATTCACTCTTTAATACATTTTTTAAGATGTACTGGTAACACCGCCAATTCAACTTAGATGCGTCAAACTCAATTATTATAGCTGTCAACAAGTTTTCTAAAATAAGAAAAAGATAAACACAGAATAAGTTTTATGATTTTCTAAACTAAAATTTGTACATTTTAGTTATAGTTAGGTTTAGGTGGGTGTACAAGAGAATCGGCACCATTGTATAATTGACATTTTTTTTCTTCTAATTTTGACTTTTATAATGTACCAGGCCCCTCAGAAAGTATTGCGAAAAAAAGTTTTTATATATGGGAGACTGGCCAGTTATAATGTTTTTCGAAAATATGATTATTTATAAGTAAAAATAAGTAAGTTCCAATTTCAAAATTTCCCTCCACATTTTTTGCGAGTTAATTCAAAGTATTGTGTCTCACTGAAATATGGATCTGCGCCGGGAACATTTTAGAGCTATGATTTTATACGATTTCAAGTGTCGCCTGAAACCGGATGAATCGTACGATAGACTTCAAATGGCATTCATGGATGAAGGCCCTTCCAAGGCAACCGTGTATCGTTGGTATAACGAATTCAAGCGCGGTCGACCAACTTTGGGGGATGACGAAAGAAGCGGTCGCCCTTTGACGGCTGTTACCGAAGAAAACGTGCTAGCAGTGAAAAATTTAATCCAAGACAATAGGCGAATTACATATCAGGAGATTCAACACATATTGAAGATTGGATCGGGAAGCGTTCACGAGATTCTACACAGCCATCTTCGCGTGAGGAGGATAGTATCACGCTGGGTGCCGCACAACCTCACCGATGCTCAGAAGCAGGCCCGGGTGGAATGGTGCCGTGATATGCTTAACAAATTTGAAGCAGGCTCGTCTCGGCGTGTTTACGACATCGTTACAGGTGATGAGTCCTGGATTTATCAATACGACCCAGAAACCAAGCGCCAGTCGACTGTTTGGGTGTTTCAAAATGAGCCAACGCCTACCAAAGTGAAGCGATCTAGAAGCGGGGGTAAGATTTTGATCGCTAGCTTTTTTAATTTGACTGGCCACTTGGTATCAATTCCCTTACGGGATCAAAGAAGCATTAATGCCGAATGGTATACTACCAAATGTTTGCCAGAAGTTTTCTCTGTTATAAGCAACAAGCGACCAAACACAGGGCTCCGCGGGCTACTGCTCCACCACGACAATGCACCTGCGCACACCGCACTCAAAACGAGGGACTTCCTGGACAGCACGCCAGTCAAACTCCTGGGTCACCCTCCTTACAGCCCTGATCTAGCACCGTGTGACTTCTTTTTATTCCCAAAAATAAAAAATCAGCTCAAAGGGATACAATTTTCGTCGCCGGAAGATGCGCTGGCTGCGTTCGAGCAGGCTGTAAACGAGGTGTCTGCGGCGGACTGGAAAAAGTGTTTTGAAAACTGGTTTAGGCGCATGAATCTTTGTATAGAGGCTGGTGGAAAGTACTTTGAAAAGATTTGATAAAAATATATGTATGTATAGAACAATTTTTTTTAGTTTCGCAAAACTTTCTGAGTGTCCCACGTATGTGTAAATTTGCATGCCGTAAGGTTGAATATGGTGATACTAAATGTAATTTTTATTTTTAACATCAAATGTAATTTTACCCATATTTCGCAAATAAATTGATTTGATTTGATTTGAACATAACCTGGATTAAAATATATGCTAATTTTAATCCCGCGAAAATAAACAGTTCCCAAAAGATGCGCGATAAATCTTTCTGTGATAAGTTGAATTAAATGCGGGTGAAGCCGTGGGCAAAGTCTATTTATTTTCTTTTCTTTTCTTCTTTTTTGTTCTTGTTCTTCGTTTATAATAAACCACCTAAGGGGTCATTGTCTTCAACATCAACTCAGCCTATCGCAGTCCACTGCTGGACATAGGCCTCTCCCAAGTTGCGCCACAACGCTCGGTCCTCTGATTGATTGATTGATTTGGTTTTTTTTTATTGATTGTATACTTTAAAAAAAAGTGCCGAAGTTCACAATTTCTGTGCTTGTTGAATGCATGGCGGCTATTTTGTTGACAGTATTTGCATAACTAATATGATTCGAGTCACAAGTCACAATGTGTGTACCTGCTAAATTGATTTTTCCAAGTTGAAATGTTTATTGAGTTTACTGTTAGATGTATACGATACGGTATTGCAACACAGGAAGAAAGAAGAAACTAAAGTCTAAGATACAGGCTCGGCCTAGTTTAGATGTTAGTATTTATCAATTAATGTAATTTAAACTTTGTTCATGATTGGTTTACTTTGATTTAATATTTTCTTTGTTCATGATTGGTTTACTTTGATGTAATATTTTCTTTGTTCATGATTGGTTTACTTTGATGTAATATTTTCTTTGTTCATGATTGGTTCACTTTGATGTAATATACAATGTTCTTGTTGCCAAATAAATAAATAGAAGTGAGGCAATTTTCAATAAGATTCTTTATCTGCACAAGTAGTAAATAGATTCAGAATATAATGTCTTGTCCAGAAGTATGTATTATGAGATCCATTTGTTCACCAGCATCTAAAATGGTAACTACATATTTTTTGCAAATAAATGTTTATGTTTTTGAAAGTTGCAGTGACCAAGGAGCTTTTAATGACTGTTTTTCCTCACAACAAAATATTCATATCTATTATAATTTCTCTATATGTGCATACATTTTATAAATAAAGAAAACATAACATCCAAAATCATAAGTAAAATCTGTTTTTATCTTGTCTTATTTAATAAACAATCTTGGCATATCTTTATGTAGTGTGTGAAATTGTTAACATAATGTCTTAATAATTATTATTGATGAATTACATTAAAAATAAATGCCAAGATTGTTTACTAAATAAGACAAGATAAAAACCGAGTGTAGGTAGTTTTCTTTAAATGCAAAACATGTATTGTGATAAGAAGTAGGTAAATTAATATGACTCAAATACAAAAACATAGAAACAGTCAGAGCAAATGATGAAATTTAAAAACCCAATTATGAAAAAGCAATTTTATTGGAATTCTCAATCTATATCTGTCTTCAAAAGACATGTTAAAGAGCATTACCTTTCCTCCTAATTTATTATTGCATAATATTTATATCATATTTACCTATACCTATATAATTTATATGTATTTATTTAAGTATCTATTGCTTTATTAGAACTAATTTTAAGTTTCTTATCTTTTCACACACTGTTGTCTACATTTCTTACTTATTTCTCCACTTGCAGGTCTGCTGGTAGAAATTTCTTTGAAATAAGCAGTACCTAACTTTGTACTAAATAATTTTAATGCAGTCTCCTTTCATATGTTATTGTGTGTACATAAATTATAAATAAATAAATAAGCTTATCATAATATAACTCAAGAATTTAATTAACTGAAGAAAATAAATATAAAGACAAGCACTGGAAGCTAAATATACCTTTAATGAGTACTTATACCTGTTTAAAATTATGCAGTAATAAATCAGAATTCCTAATTTTTTGACAATTTGTAATCTTTTGATGACCACTAATATACAAATTTTGCGTGTATACTCACCGTGTAGACGGGTGCGGGGGCGCGTACTACTGGCTCGTCCTCGCTCGAGCTCTCAGACTCGGAGTCCGTACCAGTCGCAAAGAAACGACTCATGATTGCGTAGTCTTATTAATTCACCTGCATAACAATACATTTATAAATGGATAAAGATTCACTCTGATGCACGTATAAAACACTAGTTCACTAGAAATCAAGAATCTCCAACAATTTATGAGAAATATGGAACGTCCAAGGATTCTATGGTGTTGTCCGGGTGGTTGAGGTTAGAACTTTCACATAATAAATTAAGCACGATAGTGGATTTCACTCACCTTCTACTAAATGCCCTATAGGTTGTCTGGTTTTCAACAACGTATAGTAGTGTCCAAATCATGAAAATACTTTGTAATATTGATATAACTGGAGAAACTCCAGTCTGCACACGACGCACCACACACGTCAAAAAGACATTAGCAGTGTTGCCACTTGCCAGCGTTAAGGCCCGTATTACAGAAGCTTCCTCAAGTACAACTCCAATACTACTCCGTTACTTGAGTATCGGTCTTATTCCAGAACGGTAATTAGAAACTTTAATTCAACAACATAACTTTAAAATAGCGCTCATCAAGCCGATTCACAAGGGAGGGGATAAAGACTGTGTTGACAACTACCGACCGATCTCCATCTTGCCGATGTTATCTAAGATCCTAGAACGTCTAATAAAGGCCAAAATTAATAACCAATCTATCCACGATTTACCCTACTGGAGATAGAAATTTGACATATTTTGTATGGAGCTAATGTCAAATTCCTATCTCTAGTAGGGCAAATCGTGGATAGATTGGATATTAATTTTGGCCGTAAATCGTCGACTAATGGACTTCCTTGAGTCTAATGACCTTCTTTCATCTTGTCAATTTGGATTCCGACGTGGTAAGTCAACCAATGACGCGGTACATGAGCTTTTGCAGACCATCATAAATAATCAAGATGAGGGAAGGAAATGCTTGACAGTGTTCCTGGATTTGGCAAAAGCCTTCGACACAGTCTCTATCCCACACCTACTTCAAAAGTTGGACCAGATCGGTGTGAGAGGTGTTCTCTTAAAATTAATGAAAGATTATCTGATGGACAGAAGACAAAGAGTCAAGATAGATAATAGGCTGAGCAATGAGCTTCCTGTCGAATTCGGCGTACCACAGGGCAGCATTATCGGCCCAACGTTGTTTTTGATCTATATCAACAATCTATGCCAACTCCAACTCCATAAGGGCAAAATAATCACGTACGCCGATGATACTGCACTCTGCTTTTGTGGAGATTCCTGGGATGAGGTCTTTGATATTGCACAGCAGGGTCTCAATGAAGTCAGTGAATGGTTGCAATCTAATGTTCTGACATTAAACATTACTAAAACCAAATACATTACGTTTGCACATAGGTCAGACCTTCTTCCCCCAGAGTCTCTTATCATCACCGCTCAGACCTGTATCTTTGATCCTTCCTTGGATTCGTGTCCCACCCTTCAAAGGACTGACAAAATGAAATACCTCGGTATTGTTGTTGACCAATTTCTGTCCTTCAAACCACATCTGAAGATACTTACAACTAGGTTACGTAAGTTGATATATATTTTTAGAACACTGAGACACATTGCAGATCGACGGGTAATCAAGATGGTCTATTATGCTTTGTGTCAGTCGCTGGTTGATTATTGTATCACATCATGGGGAGGTGCCGCCAAGTCCCACTTAATTGAAGCAGAGAGAGCTCAGCGTGCCATTCTTAAGGTCGGTGCTGGTCTCCCCTACCGTTTCCCTACATTTAAATTGTAAAAAGAATGGGATGTTCTTACGATCAGACAAACTTTCATATTGCATACTGTACTTAAAAAACACTCAATGTTGCAATACAACCAAAACTTACTCAGGGATAAGCGGCGTGTGGACAGGGTTTGTCAATCGGAAATCTTTAAGTCAGCTCTTTCACATAGATCTTTCTGTTTTCTCGGACCATACCTATACAACAAATTAAATAAAACCCTCAATATATACCCTCAACTTAAAGCAAAATGTAAAACGTCAGTCACGAAATACCTCAAAAACTTAGACTACGAACAAACCGAGAGTCTTTTGATTCCTCTCGCGTAGACTATCAGCATCTACTATAATTCCTCCATGGCTCCCTTCTTTCGTTATACTCGATACGCACAGCTTACTCACACATTCTAGACCCATGCACACATTTACATTCACAAATATAAGTAAAGCTCTTTCACCTAATGAAAATGTCTGTATAAGGCCAAATTATACAACGCTAGCTGCGGAAGGGCCCTGGTGACCTGTAATACAGGTTTTGAATAAAAACCTACTTCAGGCACCAGTCTCTCACAAAGTTGGTTTTTATAATTTTGCCACATTAGCTAAACCTAGTACTTTAAAAACTATTGTGAAGAGAGAATAAACTGATTATTTATTATTATTTATTTATTATCTGCATATTGAAGTATTTGTACTGATTCATTAAGGGAAGATTCTAAATCATAGGTGTAAATATTATAAAGAAGTGGACTAAGTAGAGAACCTTGAGGAAGGCCTTTCCATACTAATCGGGTTAATTTGGACTCATCATCAAGGTACAGATTAATAGACCTTTCAGAGAGCATATTAATAATAAAATTTGTCATCATTGACGGAACTTTCAATGATTGAAGTTTTTGTTTCAGAACTGATACTAAAACATTATCATAAGCTGAGCTGATATCAAGGAATGCTGCGATTACAGATTTATTACAAGAGAAAGCTAAATGAATATTTGAAGTGAATAGGTACACTAAGGCTATCTAGTGTGCTCTTACCCTTCCTAAACCCAAACTGAGATGAAGCTAGTAAGTTTCTGCTTCCTACGAACCACTCCAAACGAATCTTAACAAGATGCGCAGTAATTTTGGCAAGAACTGATGAAAGTGCAATAGGACGATAAGAGGTGGCAATTAAGAGTTAACATCTGGATAGATAGAGGCACAAAATTTCTGCCAGCCTTCGAATTTCTTTCGTCTAAGCAGTTTACGAGAAGTACGAGCTACTTCTAGATATACCTCGAAATTTTCTGTAGTCATACCACAAGGATAATTTTCCTCTGCTGCTTTTCTGTTTTTAACAGCCTGAGTACATTCAGCATCCCACCAGGGAGGGGAAGGAATCTTGCCCAATGCTCCATTTTTAATAGGGAAAGTAACCTCTGCGACCTCCATTAAAATGCTTGTAAATTTTTCAGATAATAATTGGGGATCCTGTACTGGAAAAGAATCATCAAGTTCAAGAATTTTTTGCTCTACGGAACTTCTATATGAATCCCAGTCTGCATTATCTAATCTATACTTTATACGTGGTTTTGGAATATTAGTTACTGATTTCTTAAATATGGAATTGAAATAACTAGCGGATAATGATCACTACTAAGGACAGAAGATAAACGAGACCAAGATAAAATAGATGCTATATCAGGTGTGCAAATTGAAAGATCAGGAGCACTCAACACCTCATCTGGACTTGTGAGGCGAGTTGGAAGGCCGGTGTTTAAGATACACAGATTATGAGAATCCAGGATGTCCAAAAGTTTCTCTCCATAAAAGTTAGAAATAGAGCTACCCCAAGACTGATGATGGGAGTTAAAGTCTCCCATAATTAGGAATGGCTTAGGTAAAACCGATAACAAATTACTAACTTCAGATAAAATATTTACAGTAGGACGAGAAAAATATATGACTAAACAAATGTTATTTACAATAGCAGAGACAGCCGATATATCGTCGCTAAGAGGGGGAAGAGGAAAATGATTTACAGGAAAAGAATTCTTTATGAGTAAGGCAACTACGCCAAACCCATCGCTTCGGTCTGTTCTCAGACAAACATATCCAGGAATTCTAAATGTGAACAGTGGCTTAAGCCATGTCTCACAAATAGCAACCGCACATGGTTCGAATTTATTGAAAATATGTGACAATTCCGTTTTTTTTATTAATAATGCTACGACTGTTCCACTGTATAATCTTGGACAGGTGTAGGTCTATTATAGGTGAACAAGTTAGATAAATTTTCAATCAAAGGGGCAACGTTGGACGGTGAAATATTATTATTTTGTGTAAGTGTATTAATTAAAGTAATGATTAAAGCTAAAATTAGATTTTCATTGTTTGTTATATTTTGTAATGCACACCCATTAGAAAGAGATGGAGCGTCACTTTTAATCAGAGCTTGATGAGCTGCCTTATCATAACACTTTGATGTTTTTGGAGGAGTTCGAGGTTTCATGAATTCTGTTTTTTAACCGACGAAAAAAGGAGGAGGTTCTCAATTCGACGCGTATATATTTTTTTTTTTTTTTTTTTTTATTTTTTTTTTTTTTTTATGTATGACCACGCATAACTTTTTACAGAGTGGTCCGATTTTGATGATTCTTTTTTTATTGGATAGGGTATATCTCGAAGTTGGTCCCATTTAAATTTCAAAATCAAAATCCACCCCTAAGGGTAGTAAAACAGGGGATGAGTGTTTGTTCATCCACTGAATTCTTACCGGTTAACCGATTCTGTTGAAACTTGACACACATTAATATAGTTCTAGACATAATGGAGACCTGGAATTAGATTTTAACCACAAAAAAATGAAAAATAAAACTTTTTAACAAAAAATTGAACCGACGAAAACAGAAACTGAAAAGCGAAAAATAACTAATTATGAGTCGGCGCCAAACAACCAATCAACGAAGATCATTAAATTACTTTAAATAAATAATAAAAACAACGTCACATCAAATAAAACGTGAAATTTTCAACGATAAACAATAACTTTCCAAAAATACGTTCTCCGCTCGGCCACTTGCAACTTGCACGCACTTTGCTTGTTAAAAGTTCGTTTGGCGCCGACTCATAATTAGTTATTTTTCGCTTTTCAGTTTCTGTTTTCGTCGGTTCAATTTTTTGTTAAAAAGTTTTTATATGATCTAGATGAGGATAAAGGGGAAACTACTGAAGAAGAAGGTTTATTATGAGCTGATGGGGCAGACAATAAAATATCTGCATATGATTTCGACACTGGGGGGTGTAACTTTGATGCCTCAGCATATGAGACACAATTTTGATCCATATAAAGTTTAATTGATTTCTGTCTTTCAAACTCGGGACATTTTTTATCAATTATTATATATAATAATGGAAAAAAAGAACACTAGTTTTTGACAAAAGTTTGTAATATAAGTTAGATTTTGATATTGTATCCAAAGAAAAGAACATTTGAAATTATGACCTATTTTATAAATATGATGAAGAATGTTATTTTTAAACAATTAGATGTGTGGATTCAGTCGTGGTCCGAGGGGAGAGTTAGCAGAGTTCATGCCCCTCCCCCCAAAAAACATCCAAGCTGGCGAGTACCACAAAATTATCCCACAGACTACTAGGGGATACTACGTATAATTATCCTAACAACTAAACAAGAAAAAATTAAGTGTCAAATCATACGTAAAAAATACTAAACATTATTTTAGAGTTTTGTATAAGTATTATAGTTCAGTTTACAGCATAGGTAATCTTTTGCTCAAAATAAAGTATGAGTGATGTTTCCAATTTAATGATAAATAATATCACATACGACGATGGTAGTTCATTTTGTTGAACGATTTGCGCAACTTTACACGAGCCTGCCGTGGCGATCGGACACTATATTAAAGGCGCAAGCGATTGAAGATTTGGCGGTGAAAAATATGAAAACAAATTCGCGCTTCCTCATTAATGTATATTGTGAACATCTATTCTGGTACATTTTTATATTAAGTATATTATACTCGGCACAGATAATAAATGGAATTGAAAATGGCGGCACTTACACTAGTTTTCTTTGTCTCTCGCTCACACAATACGTCTTGTAAACGAGAGGCGAATACAAATGCCGCCATTTCAAATCTCATTCTTTATCTGCACGAGTAGTACGTACATAGCCTAAAACTCCAAAAAATACACTTCTTTTCGTGATAAAATTTATGTCTTTAGATATCGCTTTAATTGCGTAAATGCGTTAAAAATATTACTATAATTAAATAAATATAAATTTCGATATATAAATCGTCAGTCTTACAAATTCAACATTTATATATCGAAATTATATGCTAATAAAATTGAGCAAATATGGTCTATTCATAAAACGAATTAACAGATATAAAATGGAAAAGCGTTCTTAAGAATAAAAACACATCCTTTCGCATGTCTCGGTGAGTGACTCGAGTCCGAGTGAATTCGAGTCGATATTTTTTTTAATCGAGTGCGTTTTTTTTGCGATTTCACTCGAGTAAAAGTGGACTCAAGTCGCATCACTACTTTATACATTTTTTCTGTATAATGTACTCTGTGCATTTTTTTTAGAAGTATAGCACAGACTAAGAAGTGTACTACGTACAGACGACCCACTCCCATACAAAAAAATGGCCCGTAGTAGTTGGAAAAATTGAACATGACAGTTCGTTTTTTTTTAAATTCTTTTGTTGAATTTTGGGCAAAGGCTCACACTGTATGCCTTATTTAAGCTGTTGTATATTGTTATTTCAACTTTAGTTCGTAAAATATAGCTAGAGTCCTGTAACAGATGTCAAATACGTAAAAATACATTTAAAATTTACGTATTTGACTTCTGTCACAGGACTGAAGCTATATTTTACCAACTATACATTTTCGAAACGAGAACTGAGAATATGTAAATGAAACAACATATTTTGTTCAGATTTTTATTGATTAAATTATAGTTTTTAATACAATATGTCTTATTTTGCATTCTCGGAAGAGATTTTCTAATCAGCCTAGATAAATCTGTGCCTTTCAATATTTTATATGAACACCAGTTGAAAATTAAAAAAATTACCATGCCAAGGAAGAGCACTTCAGTTTTTTACCCGACTGCGCCAGAAGGAGGGTTATGTTTTTCGTGTGTTTCACAAGAAAGGAAGTCAAATGAGTAGGTACTTAGACAAAGTTTGGCTTGGTATGGTGAACCCGATGTACAGGCTACGTGAAAGTTTCGCTCTTGATGTCTTACTATTCAAGCTAGCACAATTCTCCAAGTTGAAAAGATTGTCAAAAAAGATACTGTTTCAGCAGTATTTTTTAGGATGAAACTATCTTCTTTTCCATCAGCATATTGAGCTAGAACAAATGACACTTGAATCAAACTTGGTACAAATGGTAAATTAAAGTTCGAGATTTAGAAAAATATAATTATATTATATTTTTATATTAACATTCATGATGATGAGACTGGTTTAAATAAATTAAAACACTAATGTTTACTTTTATTTCGTAATAGTAATTAGCAGGTACTGTCTCTTCTCATGGGTGTTGTAAAAGGCGACTAAGGGATTCACCAGAGAATGCCCATCATTCTCTGAGTTTTCAAGCAATCAACGGCGATCGCCAACCCGCCTGCCAAGCGTGGCGATTATGGCATATCCCCTTTTTGGGGAGGCCTATGTCCAGCAGTGGACGTCTTTCGGCTGAAATCATGATGATGAATCAGCAGGTACCATATAAATAGAGATTTAAAATAGTTAATTAATCTTACCAATTTATAATGGCAGATGGGTAGATATGGTCATCATGTTTCCTTTTACAAGAATAATTATTATCACGATTCTGACATACATCTGAAAAAATAAATACTTTAGTATTCTATAAACTATTCTATTCTTTATTGTACACCAGAAAAATAGAAAAATGCAGTACCTATTAAATTATAAATAGAAATTAGGTACATGTATGTACGAGCGGGCGAGCTTAACTCAAAAATTAGTTTTCTACCAGCAAACCTTTGAGTGATAGAGATAGATTTTAAACTATCTTGTAACACTCATTTTACATCAATATGGGATGATGGATCAGTGATCAATACCGTTTGGCATTAACTTTGCAGGTCTCAGTCAGTCTACTGCGTCAACAGCATATATTTCACTACAGTAAGTTTGCCAATAGTACATGATACCTGGTCTAGTGACACAGCCTGTTAGAAATTCCAATAAAAAGCAATAGGTACTCGCTACCAAACTTGAGCGGGTTGGAGTGGATATGAGTATACTCATTTTTTTACTACATTAGCTGTACACCTAACATTTTATAAGTAGATTACTGATTACGTACGAACCTTCATAAACTTTTGTATTCCTGTAGTTATTTCATCGGCCAAAAACAATGTAGGATAAGCACCAACTTTAAGCCGATACTTCTCATTGATGAACCTTTTTTCGATGCTTCTGACACAAACATAGTTTGTGAAGATCTTGCATGCTAAACTGCGCAAATAAGCCACATTAAGTCCTATCTCACTAACGGGAAGCGAATACATCTTAGCGTCCTTTCGTTTGCTATCACAATGTTCGATACAACAATACAACACTTGTTGTACATCTTACTTGTACTATCACTGCAAAATATCACAGTTAAGAAATCATTAAGAGGATAAGTACAGAAATTAATCAACGCAAACTTTAATCAACAACATTATATGGAAAAATCGAAATCTTACAAAAACAACCAAAATTAACGTAAAAAATTAACAATGACCTCAGACTACATAGAGATACTACGTATGACGGTCGAAAATTATCTATGGTCTTGGCAAAGGGCCTAAACGGGGTGAAGACTGTCACAAGGGGGCGAGGGTCTCCTGTCATGTATGAAATTTCTAACCATAGAGTACATCTGTATACGGTTGAAATTATTTGTTCCAAGTTTATCACCCGTGCAGTATCTTCTAAGTAGTCTGTGCACCCGTGAAGTATAGTGAAATTGTGAAATGTAATGTCTTTTTTATTTTTATTAAATATCTGCAACTCTGTAAATGAAAAGACTGATGGAAACAATGGAGTTCACAGGGTTAATTCTTCCCTTGACAAAACACATTTGTCGAACTTGTCTGTTAGAATCAGATACGACGATGTTTATGAACATACAAGAATTGATCGAACACGAGATGAATAAGGTTAAATTAATTGATGTTTTGGTCTATCTTAATTGTTTGGAGAACAATGACGAAGAAAATTGGCCGCAAGGAATATGCTCTTCATGCGTATCTACAGCTTTAGTCGCTTATAACTTTAAATTGAATTGTTTGAAGGCAAATAATACTTTATCACAAATACTTATGATACAATCGCCTACTAATTTACAGCGGACTGATATAGATTCTATCGATATAAATGTAGTTTATCAAGACCATGAGTATGACGTGCCACTGTTCAGTAACCATCCAACATTAGATTTTGGTACTACTTTATCAGATAACAAGGAGTTGACGCCTCTACCGCCGGTTACTGAAATAACATCGACGGAGCAACCACTTAGAATAGAAGGAGAGAAACATTATGCTTGCACTGTGTGCTCCAAGTCATTTACTAGGCTGTACGGTCTGCAGTACCACATGGCAAAGCATACTGATACACGGAAGTACCTTTGTGCAAAATGTGGGAAAAGTTTTCACACATCAAATGGATTGAAGCAGCATTTAATATCACATAGAGACATTGCACAGTTTAAATGTGGCTTTTGCCACAAGACTTACAAATCAAGGCAGTCATTAAAGGAGCATTTCCGTGTGGCACATTCCAGTAACCGCATGCTGTTTGTGTGTGTGACTTGTGGGAAGAGGTTCACAGCTAGATCTACCTTAAAAATGCATATGAAGACTCATAATGGAGAGAGACAGTTTGCATGCCCTAGTTGCCCAAAGACATATACCAGGGCATCATATTTAAGAGCTCATAGCTTGGTTCACACTGGCCAGGAGAGGCCCAGACCATTCTTATGTATCCACAAAGATTGCAAAAGAAGTTTTCCAACCAAACATTCCTTATTAGTGCACATTGCACATACTCATACATTGGAGAGACCTCACAAGTGTGATATTTGTCTGAAGGGCTTTGCCACCCCAACTGGCTTAAATATACACATAGAATCTCATGGCAACAAGGAGGTTACATGTAATTTCTGTGGGAAGAAACTGAGAAACAAGAGAATATTACAAAAACACATGAAAACTCATGATGTGGATGCTAATGATATGATTTTGGAAACTGTAGTGGATAATGTTTTCTTTGACCAAGTCTATTAGGTTTAAAATTGTATTCCTTGTGATTAACATGCCTGCCTGGATTCCTATGTTGCTGTCCCACAATTATTCAAGGAAATAAAAACAATGTAAGAATATAATGTTGTTTTAATTAGAAGAATAACTAAGGCAATGTAGTTATCTTAATGTAGTCAAGGTTATCTAGTTGTAATACATTAACTTATTGTAGAACACTTGAAAAACAAGTTTTTGTTGCAACGGTTGAAAGACCACATTATATTAGTCATCCGAAAATGTATTTATCCAGTCAAATAATAAGTAGGTACTCATGATTTGATATAAATCAAATCCTGTTCTAACTGGGAATTTCCCCAACAGACTATTATATTTTATGTTTTACCCAACTTGTTATAACTTTTAGGTTGATAGCATAGCATGTTCCGTTCTGTATGGAGCCAGACACAAAGAATAGGACCACCCCCATCTCTTAGGGCAAATGAGCATGTGTGTCACCTGATGGTCTTCTCGTGGGTGTTGCAAAAGGCAACAAAGGGGTTCTCCAGAGGATGGGTAGTAGCATTCTCTTGAGTATTTATTCAACCAACTGAGATCACCAACCCACCTGCCAAGCATGGCGATTATGGCTTATCTCCCAGACCCTTGCAATGGAAGTCTTTTGAATGATGACCAATTAAACTATATATAATTTGCAATCATCATCAGCACATTACTGTGCACAGGCCCCTTCTCAGAATGAGGTGTCAGGCCTTAGTCCACCACACTGGCCTACTGCATGTTGGCAGACTACACACATCATCAAGAACTTCATGGAGTATTCTCAGGTGTACAGGTTTCCTCAGATGTTTCCTTCACTGTTAAAGCAAGTGATAATCAAATTATCATCAGATAATTTGCAATGCTTGATGTTAAATAAAACAGAATTTTTGTAAGAACATTTTTAATATACATCCATACATAGCAACTTTTCATGCATGCAATATTTTTGAAATGATATTTTCTTTAGCCGCATTGAGTGATTTTTGGTAGGGGCAAAACATATGAGTTTGCGTCACCCTACGTCATTGACATGCAACCAAAGAGGATACATCCTTTATTCATCTCCCAAGTCACAGGTAATAAAATAACCTAGTTTGGGAGCCAGGGAACCTTTTTATTGTTTGTGAATTTTTTTGTATGATGAATAAATTATAATAATAAATAATAAAAATACATGCATGCTCATTTGACAGTTTTAAGTTTTCACTTCTGTCAGTCCCCATGACGGCCAATGTTTTTTTTGTTGATAATGAACTTGTTACACATTCAGTAGGTTATTTGATAGTGTATGAATAATAAAATGGTAGATAAGGCTCCAATGTGAATTACACTGATAACAGTTACTTAAACACAAGGTGGAAACTCGCATATATTTCAAATTCACACAACAAAAATAAACTTAGGCTGTAAAAGTACTGGGTAAAATGGGGTGAATAGGGACAAAGGTGAATAAGGACCCGCCCAGGTTTAGAATGTTTACCAAATTATGGCAGAACATTTTTGAATTATTTGTGGGCAGCAAACTATCTTATTTAAATGTTAAAATCTTTGCCCACTTTTGTCCCTATTCACCCCATATTACAGTACATAATAGAATTCTATAAAATATGATGTACATGGAGAGATTGCTCCTGACACCCTTTCTAACACAATCCCAACTTCATTTGTCGATGTATTCAATAGCAATCCATATTCCTACAAACAAAACTATAATTCTATTTTTTATAAATGATTGTAATCATAAACAAATGAAGTAACATTAGTATTTATGATTGTGTGACAAACAAAAGATACATTAAATTTAAAATACATTTCAACAGACTAATCAAAATAAAGTACAAAAATATAATAATGACATATTTTCCTACTACATTACTATAACAGCGCTCTATTTATGATCTAAACAAATAAGAGGAAATAATTCAGATGATTCACTCAACTTCAAAGTTACATGCCATTAACATAACTAGTCAACTGCAGTTTTGCTGCTTATCTTTATAATATATTTTTATAACACTGGGCTATGGGTAGCCTCTTAACACTTTCAAAATTCTGTGTATGTAGTACAAATAGCATCAACATTGGATTTGTTAAACAAAGCCAAATGATAAAGCATAGAACGCATTTACTAAGATTCAGTGATGAGTATAAAATTTGGGGCTCTGGGTATACAATATCACATGACCCCTCACATTGCAAGTACATGTATACAGTAACTTCCTAACTGCTCAAGTGGTGCACATAGTTCAACTTGACATACTTTGAATCACTGTGACAACCGGAATGTTTTTGGACTATTTGCCAAGTAGTTTATTCATGGTCTTGTTTTGCTTGCCTATTTTAATATCAGCCACTTCAACTTTATCCTGTATGGTGTCAATGAGGTCTGTTTGGTTTTCTATTTCATCACCCAGAGCAAGGCCAAGGCCTTTGAGTCTAGAAATAGAATGTAACATTTCATCTAGGTTAGCATCCAATACCTGGTTAACACGCTGACTATCAGTTATTGGTGCAGGTGCCTGCACATCTAATTCACGTAGACGGGTAGCAGGATGAGATCTAAAGCGGTCATCACCGGTGGCCTGTGATAAATTGTCTATTGTGTCATCCAGTCTACTACTTGGGCCTGCACTCTGGCTAGGCGAAGCCTGGTTTTTAGGAGGCGTCTGGTCTGACTTACCGGAGATGTAGTTCTTGAGGCCATAGAATACAGATTTTATACCATTCAAATGCTTTTGACTGTAGTTCAAGTTGGTGTTGATTTCGTCGAGACGTTTGTTCGTATTCTGGAGTTGCTCCCGCTGTCGGCTGAGCTCTTCAGCGGTGGCGATGCCGATTTGTTCGGATTCACGTAACAGGCCTATGCTACGCGAGGAAGAATCCAAGGTTCGTTGTTCGATTTCTCTTTGTCTTTGTAGCATAGCTTGTCTTTGTTGTTCCAATGCTGCTATGTGACTTCCGTACGCGTTTGATGCTGGTCTACTGGGTTGTGGTGGTGGAATTCTCGTTCTAAAACTGTTGACGAATGTGTCATCGTCTACGTCGTCGTCATCCTCGAACAATTTATTGGGATTAACGTATGTGGGTCCTGGCTTGGACATTTTGTAGTTGTTTCTTGTTGAAAGAGATTAGGCTAGACAGAAATGTTTCTTTACATAAATAAACAAGTACTTCACACCAAGAAAAAAGGATTATTCACTTAATCAAAGATAATTGGATATTATGAATACCCTTTTACGTAGGTATTTACACGACACGATAACGAAATTCGACATGGATGAATGACACAAATGTAGTGCTGCCAATCTACGTTTTTAAATTCCCCGCTACGGTAAGCTTGATTCTCAGCTCCCCCCCCCCGCTTTACCCCGCTGCTATTTTATCAATTCCCCGCAAATTCCCGGTCATGATTAATAATTATTAAAGAAGTAAAACATTTTGATTGGGTTAATTGTTATATCATCAACAAATATAGGTTACCCTTCTAAATTTTTTAATTTACAGTTGTATAAAATTATTTATTTATTTATTTCCACAAAAAAAATACATACATTTGGCAGATACAGTGTAGAACATAAACCAGTTTAGGTTTTTCTGTACACCGCAAATCAATAGCTTTTGCCCGCGACTTCGTCCGCGTAGAAGTCGAAAATGGTTCTAATAGGATTTTAATTGGTTTTTTACGTTATTAATTTTGTTATATCATGTATCTTTATGTTACCAAATATGTACGCCTATCAAGGCAAAACATAGTGATACTGTATTATTTAAAAATTAACACCATGTCTTGTACATCATACCTATGTTTGACAAATAAATAATTTTGAATTTTGAATTTTGAAATCATTATGTTCAAATGTTTGAATACTTATAAAATATAACAGTTTTATTATAGTGTAGGGCCTTAACATGAAAATAAAATAACATTTTGTTATATTTTGTGAACACGAAGCTCGGCCTTTAATCTTGTGAAAGTTACATGGGGGTGTTATCTTTTTACAACGAAATCAAAATACTACACACATACCGCAGTATTTCTTTGTAAACATTTTTTTTCCGGGAGCTAGAATCATCAGGCTACTCTGTGCGCTTACTCTGGAGCATGCCAAATACAACTGGACGTGAGAGAAGCGGCTTTCCCTCAATTCTAATACCGCTACCTAAAGAGTTTGACCTTGAGCTTTGTTTATAGTTATTGCGAAGCAGACTTTGATGGGAAACTGCACTCTCTTAAATTCGAAGAGGTAATTTGATGGTGTTAGGGAAATCCTAGGAAAACTTTCAAATGAGGTACTAATATAGTACGGTGACTTTCGAGACATTCTGATTTAAAAGAGTATTTGCTTATGTTTTTAAGTGATTTCAACCTTTTTTGAATAAAATCGCATTGAGTTTTCAAACATGTGTGTCAAAATAAAATGTAAATTAAATCAAAAGCACTAAAGAGTATTGATATCAACTTCGAAGCAAATCACCGCCAAAATAACTTTCTACCCCTTTTTAACCCAGTTAGGGGATGAATTTCAATATAATACGAAACACGTCTTCCATCAATTCTGTTAAAAAAGGTTTATGCAAAATTTGAAGTAGATTGGACCAAGGAATCACGTTGTCCCATACAAACTTTGCCCCCCTTTTTCACCCCCTAAGGGGTAAAATTTCGGAAAATCGTTTGTTATCGGATGCCTACGTCATACAAAGAACACACCCTCCAAGTTTCAGGTCTCTACGATCAGCGGTTTAGGCTGTGCGTTGATCCGTCAATCAGTCATTCAGAACAAAGCATTTTATATGTATAGATAAAAACAATAAACAATAACAATTCTACAAAAATTAATTAATTATTGTAGAATTTAGATCATAGTCAATAAAAGTTTATAAATATCAAGCTAATAAATATAGATGGTTATTTTTCCCCATATCTTTGTCTTCAGCATGTTCCTGACAAGCATAGAAAACCATTTTGTTTGATAAGGAAATTGATGCGTTTAAAAAACCGGTAAAATATTTGATTTGTTTATTCGCCTTTTAGTCAAGACCCCGTGCTCTCCCCACGCAGGTCTCTCATTCCCCGCCATCAGGGAATTCCTCGCCAATTGGCAGCATTGCACAAATGAGTAGATGACGGGAGGTTGGCGGGAAAATTCGTAAAGATCATGTTGTGGATTTTTTATTATTTTCCAAAATGTGTGTTTCTTCGAGTGTTAATGTGTAATAATGGTGGATTATTAAATTTTAAGTGCTCGTTAACGTGTACAAGTGTGGATAAATGGTACAAAGTTGAAAAACATGACTTTCGTATTATCTCATCATCCCCTCAGAAACCTAGTAAAGTTTCCATCACTTTACTAGGATACAAGTAGGTATAATATGTTCAATGATTACGACTGAAGGACATGTATCCATGGTCATGAATAAATTAAAAAAAAAAAAAAAAAAAAAAAGAGTAGATGACGATGACTAAAGAACATGTATCCATGGTCATGAATAAATTTAAAAAAAAAAGAGTAGATGACGTGACGTACCCAGTGTTGCCTTGCCTAGTCTTATTTCAACTTTACCCCAACCTTTGTTTTTTTTGATCTTCAAAAATTCTAACCCGAATAAGTTAAATACTTATAAGAATAAGAATAATTTATTTCGCTAAAAATACGGGTCCAGACAGATGGATAAAGAGTCACAGTTAGTTTCCACATATTTTGCCATAAGTGGCACGCAAAATATATATATATATATATATATTTATATTTGAGTATATGTCAGCGACAACACAGCCCCTAGACGGATATTGTTGAATTTAATGCGTACAAACAATTCTGCCACTAGCTGAGGTATGAGGAAGCGGGGTACAGCGATCCGGTTGGCCCTGACAATGTCATTATGTCATAGAAACTTCAAACTTAGTAGGGTTAGAGACGAGACATATTTAGATTCAACACAATATAATATCGATAAAATATTATTTTATCGATATTATTTTTATGTAATACTTAGTATTAATTATAAGGATTTTAGCTTCTTATTTCTTTTAATATTATTTAATAATAAAGTAATTAATATACTAATAATAATAGTAAGTATTACAAGTAGGGAGGGAGTCTTTCAAAATTATCTTAATTTTGAAAGTAAGACGGGTGCTCTGTACTTTCAGAATTAAGATAATTATATCTTTAAAAATATCTTTATGTATTTATTTGGTGTTGAATATGGAGTTATTATTTTGTAAAGCGGATATTTTAAAAGAGGTAATTGTCCGTTTATATAGTAAATAAATATTAAATAATAAAATAATTAATTTAGTAGTAGTATTATATTATTTATTTTACCCAGCAATATTACACAAAATGTTACATTAACATACTAGGTACTACGTCTAGGTATAAATATTATTGGACCTACTTAACATTTAAAAGTGAACACAGCATGGAACAAAAACAAATATTATTGCAAACTATAACAGCTAATTAGTACGTAAATAAAACGTTATTCAAAAGAAAAGAACCTACTCAAAAATAACTTAAATTTAAAGGACAAAAAAAAAAAACAAAAATTCTAATCACCACTAATCATTTTTTAAATAAATTAATTTTATATATGTATAGTCTTCGAATGCTGGGGGGGACTGGATGCGGAAGGCAGAGGACCGAGCGTTGTGGCGCAATTTGGGAGAGGCCTATGTCCAGCAGTGGACTGCGATAGGCTGAGTTGATTGATTGATTGATTGATAGTCTTCGAATAGTGCATTTGTAACTTTGAGCTTTTATAATAAAGCCATTATAAATACCATTCGATATAATCAAATAAAACAAATTTTGTGACTAATGAATATAACAACTAATAACTGTAATTTGTTTCTAGTACTCGCTAGCAGCTACCGCGGCACCACTCACTTCGCTCGCTCACAGTTCTAACCTTACCTAACCTATTTGATATATTTCTGATTGTTTTTATATAAACAATGTTGAATTAGACAGTAAACTGTACAATTGTCGTTAATGTAACCTCAAATTATGCGACTGCTCAAGAGGTCTCTTTTGGATATTGAAATCTTTTTTATTATTTTATTTTAGTAGTAATTGAAAGCGAAATTCTGATAGTACTGAGTAATTTTTTCAGTGTTTACGTGTCAAACCGCGTTTGACAGTATTATTGTGATATTTAATAGGTTTTAACAAAACCAAACATTTTCAGGGATGTAATAGTGCGATTGATTTTAATTGAGGATTTTTCTCGCAAAGAGGCCTTCGAAAGAAGTAAAAGACCAAGTAGCTTCATGGAGAAATATTACACATCCGTGCAAATCTTAAATAAAATCGAACGTGACACAAAAGTTGTTATTTTACTAAATTATTCATTCCTAGCTGTGCTTGTGACCCTGTCCGTGTGGAAGTTGTAAATTAACATCGTGGGCCTTACTCCCGACTGGTTCAAGCTCTGAACCAAATCGAGCTAATTTCAATTCCTAGAAAAAAGCAGTACGATTTGACACTAACTCGAATTCAAATTCGATTGATACAGCACTCGATCCAGGCGGGGTCAGGAGTAAGGCTTAGAAGTGGGTAGCTACTCTAATAACTAGCTAAATAGCGGCTATTCAACAAATAGCCATGGCTACTTCGATCAATGGCTACGATATCTGTCTACACGATAGCTAGCTATTGGCTACTGCTTCGAATAACCAACAAGTTTACGGTGTAGCGGGCAGCCGCCGCGCTGCCGTGAGCTGACCAAGTAAAATAGCTATTGGCTATTGGTAGCTAGCTAACGACTTTCTTTATTTTTACGATTTCTAACTTAACTTAGTAGTCAATTAGGTTTAAAATCGTTCGAGATCTATAATTTTGTTTGTACAACAAAAGAAGGGTCTTTTGTTGTAGTTTTTACTGTAATTTTATTAGTTAATTTTAAATTTTCAATGTTTTCGACAGTTAAATATGTAGTAATTAGTAATCTATACTATAATAAAACTGTAAAGGTCGAAAAGTCTGTACATTGAGTTTTTTTTCGCGAAAACCGGCTAGGGGGACTAGAAATAAGCTATAGAACACGAATCAATCGTTAAAAAAATTTATGTCTGTCTGTCTGTCTGTTTGTTACCTCATCACGTGAAAACGGCTGAACGGATCGTAATGAAACTTAGCATTTGTATTGGTATTAGTCTAACTTAAAATATAGGGTATGTTTTATCTGAATCGGTTGAGTAGATCAAGCGATACAGCTTGACCCCTCTATTGTATTAAGTTGCATACAAAGTAGAGGTCATGATTGTTGGTTAGATGCAGGTTGCAGGTTCCTAAAAATACAACTGGATTCTATTAGTATTATAGAAAATATAGAATAACATAACATAGCCCATCACTGTCCCGCTGCTGGGCATGGCCCTCTTCTTGGAATGAGAAGAGTTAAGGAACTGGATATTGTTAGTGTAATAGATTATCATAACATAATCAGCTCATTACCTACTGCCTCACTGCTGGGCACGGACCTCTTCTCGGAACGAGAAGAGTTAAGAAACTAGAAAATATAGAATAACATAACGTAGTCAACCCATTACTGTCCCACTACTGGGTATGGCCCTCTTCTCAAAATGAGAAGAGTTAATGAACTGGATATTATTAGTATTCTAGAATAACATAACATTACCAGCCCATTACAGTCCCACTGCTGGACACGGGCCTCTTCTCAGCATAAGAAGAGATGTGGTTAGTGTTATAGAATAACATAATCAGCCCAATTACTTCCCACTGCTGGGCACGAGCGTCTTCTCAGAATGAGGGAGTTTAGGGCTAATTCCATCACCTTAGCCGGTTGGTTGTAAAAACAAAATATAGTATGGTCGGTAAATAGTGTAATCGTCTGTGTAGGCGCTTATATGTATATATTTGAAGATATTGTGTTCATAATTATGACACGATGTTATTTTCGGACATCCACGCGGACGGAGTCGCGGGCACAGCTAGTACGTAATAAATGTAAAAATACGTACGTACGAAGGAAAGTCATTTTTTTTCAACAATACAATACAAATACTATTGTACACAAAAGAAGATAGCAACATATATGACTTATATAGAACACATGTACAATGGGCGGTCTTATCGCTCAAGGCGAATTCTTCCAGACAACCTTAGGATGGACAATATGGGCAAGTAAAGAGAGGGGTAGTACGCAGTGTAACAACATAATAGAATACATATACTACATAACATAAATACTATACATATATCTATAACAAAACTACATAAATATAAGATACAATAAACATAATAAATACAATACAATATGTCTAAATATTACATAATGTACCTGCCGGAAATTACAGTGATGATAGGTAGCGATCATTTACCAGTTTTTTGAATATAGGCAAAGATTGAGCACGCCTCACTTGTACTGGCAAAGCATTCCACAGGCGAGCAGCCTGAACTGTAAAAGAATTACCAAAGAAATTTGTGGAATGCGATGGTATCGCCAACGTGAGGTTTTCTGATGACCTTAAAAGCCTCGAATGTGTGTCACGAAGGAACACTAACTAACTAAAGGACTAACTAAAGGAACTAACTAAAGGAGCATTCTTTGATAAGATCATTTTTCTCTAAGGTCAATGACCTTTGAACTAGGACGTCTTAAGTATTTTTCAGTTTTCTCTCTATAACTCAAAAATTTATAATCACATTATACTCAAAATAATTTTAAAAGAGAGTTTTTACAAAGGTCTATCAACGTGGAGAATTATAAATATCTACGTTACATAGTTTAGAGATGGCAGGGGGGGGACACATTGCAAGTCACTTTAGCTGGCTATATTTCGCAGATGGTACACCTGATAAAAAAGTGCTGTATGAAACATTACCTTCATTTTAGTAGACCTATTCAATGATACCACACACGAGGGGGTGGAGCGAAAAAAATATTTTCATCCCCATTTCACATGTATGGGCGCCACCCCTAAAATACATAATCACGCATTTTTTATTCTTTTAAAATTTAGATCTATATTTAAACTATCTTTTAACAAAATTACATGTACTTATATTTATAACTGTAGAAGTTATTAAGCTGTAAAGGATTAGGACAGACGGACAGATGGGTATACGGACAGACGGACGGACATGACGAAACTGTAAGGGTTCCTTGTAGGACTACGGAACCCTAAAAAAGGTACATATATCATTTATCGTGTACGTATCGGTCGGAATAAAAGTTCGTTTATCGTTGAATGGGAGTAGACTCCCTGGCTGTTATAGGTATATAAAGATTGAATGTTTGAAATCGTAGTTTTTTTTTTTTTTTTGTAGATTGCAAAATATTCTACTACCTATATTTTTCAATTTCGTTGATAGTATGGAGAACTTTGTTTCATCGATAACAGATTTAGTACATCACTAGTTACATTGACAATTAAATAGAGGGAAAGAGATAGTGTATTAAGTGCTTGCGTAAGAAAGAGATGTTTTGTGAAAGACATCAACGTGCCGTCTGCACCTTTGGTGTCCGTTGCGGTTTAACCAGTATAAGATGAACTCTCATTAAATATTAAATCAGTTGAAAAATCTAATTGGATAATGACATTATTAACTTAACGATGAAATGTTATGCCGTCTTTCTGGACACTCAAAGTCTTGCTGTTTTTACAACACAATCGTACTGTGCAAGATGTCATTATAACATTTATTTGTAAATTTTGTGTTCACTAACACGGAAGTGTCAACGGCTCACAGAAGTGGTCATAACTGATTCAAATTATTTGAGTGGCGGCTTACATACAGGATTTTTCCCTTATGTGTGATAGAAATCGGTCGCCTGTTATGTGGCGTCTAGGGGCTGTGTCGTCGCTGGTATATGTATTTCTAACCAAGGGAATTTTCTTTTTTGACAGAATTTTGACGGAAACCATTGACTTATACCTACTTTTCCTTAGTCAAAGACGGAAACACACAACAAATTCAACCACAGATAAGTTAGGTAACAGGTCTGTGAATTCAACGGAATTTTAAAATTGTCATTGGCAATTGTTGGCAATGGCAACTCCGTTCATGACAGTTGAATGAAATCAGTTGTCAATTTTTCGGGTTTTTTTGGGCGGGAACTTGATAAAGCGCGGTTTTCAAATTTTCTTTAAAAGTTTTTTTCCCTATTTTTCTTCAATTGAGTACATTAAAACTACACCAGTAGCATAAGTTTTCTTTAAAAAATGGATGGTAATGAGGGGGGCGGTGATAAACCGCCCATCTCGAACAAACGTCCTCGGCCTGAGGACGGAGGCACCTCCAGCTGTATGGACTCTGGTAGCGGCGGCGGTGAGAGTGATTCCATGTACTTACCATATTTAAAACCGAACTATAAAAGACTCTACCCGGAGAATTCCTCCAACACCGAATTTAAAGTATACGTCGAAAATAAAAATGCAAAAGACAGATTGGGCAACAAATGTCCCATTTATTTAAATCACATTTTCAATAACGAAGTAAAGGGTGTGGTGGCAATTCAGCGTGTAAATGCTAATAAAATTGCAGTTACATTCAAGCAATATAATACGGCAAATAATTTTATAAACAATTCAACTTTTATGGAGAAATATGAAATTAAAGCATATATTCCTGCAGCACAAATAGAAAAAACAGGTATAATTAGATTTGTACCAGGTAACATTTCCAACAAGGAACTCTACACAAAGCTATCTTCTATTTATGAGATCATTGCAATCAGAAGATTCACTAAAAAAGTGGGTCAAGAGCGTATACCACTCCAAACAGTTAGCATTACTTTTCTATCAAATGTATTACCCGATAATGTGCAATATGACCTTTTTGCGTACAGAGTCTTTGAATACATTCCACCATTGCAGCAATGCTTCAAATGCTTTAAATTTAACCATTCGGCTAAAATTTGTAATGGCAAGCAACGATGTTCGATCTGCTCAGGGGAGCACTTGTATAAAGATTGTGATAAACCAAACGAGATCTGCTGCATCAATTGTAGCGGTCCTCATCTAGCAATTGCAAAAATATGTCCAATAAAGATTAAAAAAATTACTGAAAAGAAATCTAAAATTACTTATGCAAGTGTTTCCTTGACTAAGATATCTCAAAATACAGAATTTCCTCCACTGCCGTTACCAAAACACCCACTGCAAAATGTAAATAAATCTGTAAATATTAAACCTGTTTATAAAACTGTAAATAGTAATGTAAATAAATCTGTACATAGCAAGCCTGTTTTCCAGGCCGCCAGCAATGATGTCTTACCTGTAGTAGACATCAAGTCTCAAATAATGTCCAACAATGATGTACTAATGGCCCTGGTACAGACATTGGTGGAATTGGGTAATAAGGGTGACTCTACACCCATCACTACACTAACAATTAAAGATATGTTACTCAAAAATCTATCCAAATAATGGATTTAAATCCTCCTAGAACATCTCGATTACGTATTGCGCAGTTTAACATTCAAAGTGCTAATAGTAAAAAGCCCCTACTTATTAAGTTCTTGCAAGAACAAAATATTGATGTTTGTTTGCTAAATGAAACTTGGTTTAAAGACAATAGTAACTTTAAAATACCTGGATATAATATTTACAATAGAAATTCAAAGAATGTTCATAATGGAGTAGCAATATTGATTAAGGCATATTTTAAGTATACATTTTTAAACACTAGATTCTATGAAGATATTCAAACAGTTGCTATATCATTATCCACTGAAAAAGGTAGTCTTTCAATACTTTGTGTATATTGCCCTCCTAATAGCGGGCACATCAGAATGAACAGGCTGCGTAATATATTAAGAGATCTTCCTAAACCAATTTTTATGAGTGGAGATTTCAACGCTCATCACATTGCATTTGGCTGTTTGTCAACCAAGGGTCGAGGTCAGGATTTATATGATGTTATAGATGACGCTGAATTGTGCATTTTGAATGATGGCAGTTTTACTACGATTAATAATCCCAGACGTAATCCATCTGCTATTGATGTCAGCTTCATTAGTCCGTGTATTGCACCATTTTGCGAGTGGTCTGTACATGACGATGCTATGGGAAGTTACCATTACCCCACAATAACTGAAATATCTTTGGCTGTTGATAAATATCAAGTTAATCCTCCGATCGATAAGTTTTTGTATGGTAAAGCTGATTGGAATAAATATCGTGAATTATCAGAAATAGTATTTGGAGACATGACGATAGATGAGGAAGATCCTATGTCTTCATATTTAGAATTCTGTAATCGTCTTGCTGCCCTGAAGTTGATGGTAATTCCGAAGTTTACTAAACATAATAATTTCAAAAGTAGGCCTCCATCACCTTGGTGGAATGAAGTTTGTGAGCAGGCTGTAGTTGCATCATATAACGCCCTTAAACTGTACAGAACTGACCCTAATGTTGATAACTACATTAATTATAAAAGACTAGATGCCTTAAAGAAAAGGACAATTTCTGAACAAAAAAAAATTGGCTGGAACAATGTTTGTCATACTTTTAACAGGACTACTCCCATCAGTAAAATTTGGAATTTTATTAAAAGATTTAATGGAATTAAAACTGTAAATAGATCATACAATGATGAGTTCATTCCTTTATTTTTAGACAAACTTTCAGACAATAGGAACTTGATAGAAACTCATAATTTAAACACTTATTTTGAAATGAACAACAACAATCAGAACTCAAAATTTTTACTGGAATCTTTTACATGGGTGGAATTTATATTAAGTTTACAATCTAGACGTAACACAAGCCCCGGCCTAGATGATTTTCCATATATTGTGATTAAAAATTTGCATGAGTCTGTTCAAAAAGATTTTTTAAAAATTCTCAATTCTCTTTGGAATAAAAAGTTGATACCAGACTCTTGGAAAACACAGTGTGTCATTCCTATACTCAAACCTGATAAATCACCAGATAATGCAAATTCTTATAGGCCAATATCTCTATCATCATGTCTCGGCAAAATATTTGAAAATATGGTTAAGGCTCGGTTGGATTGGTATGTGGAGGCGAATGGTATAATTCCTCATGTGCAGTATGGGTTTCGTCGTGGGCGTAGTTGCGTTGACAGCTTTGTGTCTTTGATCTCAGACCTGAAAAGAGCAAATAATTTATTTTCACACACTGTCTGTGTATTTTTAGATGTACAAGGTGCTTTTGACAATGTTGATCCTGGAATTCTGGTAAAAATTTTGTCCGATATAAGTATCCCTGGTCATTTAAGTAAATGGATTTATCAGTTTTTGAATAACAGAACTGTTTATGTTAAGCATAATAATATATTACATGGACCAAAAACAGCATCTAAAGGCACCATGCAAGGCGCTACATTGTCACCTTTATTGTACAATTTGTACACATGTGAAATATGTAAATATGTAGATACAAGTAATGTAAGTATTTTGCAATTCGCTGATGACATCGTTTTATATAGTAGTAACCATAATTTGCAAATAGCCATTGATAATGTTAATAGTGCTTTAAATGAATTATTTAACTATTATAATGGCGAATTACATCTCAAAATTAATGCATCTAAAAGTAGTTTTATCATTTTTGGTAACAATAACCCAAACTGTGATATATTATATGGTGGAGAAGTAATTAATAGAGTTTATTCAAAGAAATTTTTGGGAGTTATCATTGATCAAAAAATTACTTTTGAAAAGCATATTAGGTATATTTCACAAAATGCTTTAAAAGGATTAAATATAATTAAATGCCTTGCTGGAGTTTCCTGGGGAGCAGACCCCAAAATATTAGCTATTTTATATAAAGCAATAGTAAGGAGCCATTTTGACTATAGTGCTATAGCTTATATAAACAGTCCTCATGTCCATAAATTAGACATTTTGCAGAATAGAGCTCTGAGAAGAATTTCTGGTGCTATGTGCTCAACTCCCATTAGGGCCATGGAAGTTGAAACTAAAATTATGCCTCTGATTTTGAGACGCCTCCTTCTTACAGAGAGATATTGTTTGAAATTGCTATACTCTAATAACACACAAATAATCAACAAAATTATACCTCATAGAATCAGTACTTCTGGACCTTTAGCAACTGGTAATTCTCTCTTAATTGGTCACTCTCCAATGCTGCTCAATATTTTCCTGGAAATTGAGAAAAGTTGTTTTAAGATAAGGAAGCAGTGCCTTTGGCCCTGTTTAACTTTTTCATATCAAAGCATTATACATCCCATTAAAGTAATTCATAGTACAGTTGCAAATAATTTTGACATGCTAAGCTTTCTTTCAGAAAATAATGTATACTATACATTATATACTGATGGTAGTAAAGGAGATGGTTATGTCCGCTGTGCCGTGTATGATTCACAGATCAAGTTTACTCAGAGTTTTGTTCTGCAGGATGTGTGCTCAATATTCACTGCAGAGGCTTATGCAGTTTTTCAAGCTTTGAAGCGAATTGAAAATGTAAATAATTGTAAATACTTTTTGATTGTCACAGACTCTTTAAGCTTAATTAAAGGTTTATCTAACCTCAAAATTCATTTTAAAACTAATTTCATTTTGTACATTATAAAAGAACTAATTTATCGACATTCGCTCAGAGGCATTGAAATTTCTTTTATGTGGGTGCCATCTCACAGAGGCATTGCTGGTAATGAAGTTGCTGATAAAGCTGCATTTGAGGGTATTAATGCTCTTGACGTTAGAAATACTATATATGTGCCTATGACTGATTATCTGTCTTCTATAAATGAAAATATTAAGAATCTGTGGATAGAGATGTGGAAGAGAGATCAGGAGACAAAAGGAAGATGGTATGGAAACATCCAAGAAAGCTTACCTGTTAGACCTTGGTATGATCGACTTAAAGATGCCAGCCGTGACTTTATTACCACCATTAATAGACTGCGTTTTGGCCACAACACTATGCCATCACACCTTGCAAGACTTGGCATAATTCAAACCAGTACTTGTCCATATTGTAAAGAAAATGACGGAGACATGGAACATATATTCTTCAGATGTCAGAAATTTCTGATTGACAGACTAATTTTAGCCAGTGATCTTAGTGATGTGCTAGAAAACTTAAGTGAAATTAGTTCTTCCCGCCCGCCGTCGCTTAAACATTTATTAAAAGATTTGAACTGTTTTAAACCACTTTACAAATATGTTAAAAGTACTATCCAAAAAATTTAACAAATAGTGTATATATTCTATTCATATTGTGTTAAAATGTTGTGTCCATTAAAAAAGACTTGGCTTAAAGGTCTTAGCAACCAGGCCACAAAAATTTAAAAAAAAAAAAAAAAAAAAAAAAAATTGAATGAAATCTATCTAGATTTTATTTTTATTTTAAACCAAAATTTAAAACTAATCAACAAAGATAATATGATCACTACGTCTTATAAATATTGATAAAAATATTTGGCTCGTGATTGTTGATACATGAATTTGTATTTCCATGAGAACACAGTAATACATACTAAGTTTCCAAGATGATGGCTGGGAAAGGTTATTTTTGTGATGATGTTTACTATTTCAGTGCAACTTTATTATTGGTTGTGTTATGCTTTAAGATTTTTATACAATAAACAAACTGATCGTTATAACCATGGTATAATTAGATGTTTTACCTTATTATACCATGGTTATAACTATATCCATTTTAGTGTCAAACCTTTGCAACTAGAAAATTGTTTATTTTGCAGTAATGCCAGAAACAGAGGATCAAAACAGAATAAGGTTTCAAGTAGAACTCGAATTTGTTCAATGTTTGGCTAATCCCAACTATATACATTGTAAGTATTTATTTAGATTAATTAATTTCAACATAATATTCACTGTTACTTTGGCCCACTAGCTAGTCTACAGTAGTAACCTAGTCAAGAGAGTAATAAGTCGAGTGATAGTTTCATTAAAATTTCTGCTCAAAGATGAAGCACAAAAACAATTACAAGCAAGTACAAGCTCTGCTTAGTTTCGGACTAGACGGTGCTGTTTAAAAAATGTCCCAAAAATTTTTTTTTTTTAAATTGAGGTGTCCATGTAAGAGTCACGTAAAATTTTGCCTACACACACATAGGCGCAAGTAAGCTGGACTGAACAAGCCATTTCTGTCTCTAATTTAGTTATTTATTATTTTAATGCATGTTTTATTATAAATTGATTAATATTTAATATCCACTTTCATGTTACTTTGTTTCAGTCTTGGCCCAGCGTGGGTACCTGAAAGAAGCCACATTCATTAACTATATCCGCTACCTACAATACTGGCGGGAACCCGAGTATGCTCGCTACCTCAAGTACCCAATGTGTCTTCATTTCTTAGAACTGCTGCAGCATGAGGCATTTAGAAGAGAATGTGTGGCAGCACAGGTGTGTTAATGATTTTTGATATGTTGTTATGTAACCATTTAAACTTGGCTTTCCAATTTTCTAGTGAATAAAATGGGGTCAATGTCGACTTACTCAAGTAAAAGTCAGTTACCTCCTTGTTTAACTTAACTACAGGCATTATATCTTTGTCTGGGATGGTATTCTTCAATTAGATGTTGAATTTACTTTTCGGAACTGATTATAGACCAGTAAAAAGTCTTGTAAGAGTTTTAAGTATATAAGGAGTAGTAGGTAGGTCTTCTTCATGTTTTTTTTTCTGGACATAGTAATTATTGTCATAAATATGGAAGATTCTATGTCAGTAGATTAACATTTATGAAAACCATTTAAAAAATGATAACTAGTTTTAAAGAAAAAAACAAATGTTTTTTTACTTAACTAGTTTTTTCTTCGGAACCATTGGGATTTTTTAGACAATATTTGGAATAGTATCAGTTATGTAAATAATAAAAATCCTTCAAAGGCGACTATAAAGTGAAAAAAAAAAACAAAAAAAACAAATAATAAACAAAAAAATCATGATTTTTATCAACCCTGGATGGTAGTAGTAGAAACTGCTCAAAACAAGGAAAATTTCTGTTCCTTTTATAGCTTTATAAAATCTGCTTACCAGTTGACTGAATTTTATCAACTAATTGAGGTCCTGATAATGATAATGGTCAAGTTAAAGCTAAGTATTGTTTCCAGTTAAAGCAAAAGATCAATACAATTTTGTCAGCGAAAGATTGCAATTTGAATAATCACTAATGTAGCAACTGTGTTTGGTCATAGTTATCAAGAATTCAGTGATATTGAGATGTATTTTCATAATGAGTACTGCATGGTATAGTATAGTATAACAGGCTGGTTTCCGCAACTCCACGATCAAGCGTGTATTTTGCGTACGGATGAGTACTGAATACCTTACTAAATTAGGCCTTATTTCTTTTTCTAGGTATGCAAGTTTATGGATGATCAAGCGATTTTACTGTGGCAACACTACACACGGCGGCGGACGCGCACTCTGCAGCCGCCCGACGCGCCGGCGCCCCCTGCGCCCCCCGTGCCACCACTACAGGGCCCGCCGCGACAACAGTCATAGATATTTATTACGTGAATACATTAGTAAAGGCTAGGATAGTGATTATATTGGCTCATTTACACCATGTCTCGGTCGATTTCGCTTGTCTGCCGCAAGCGACAACTAAGTGGCAACACTGTCGGGTAACTCTACAGACCAAACTAGATGTTGATTAGCCGGATACCCCCGGTCACCAAGCATTGCAGTAGCACTGCATATCATACACCCAGCCGCCAATCGGGACGCCAGTCCGTCAGCGAGCGGCATACAGAATCATACGACCGAAATTTTGAGCCGACCAATCATAAAGCGCCGTCCACCTTCTGGTCAGGGCTCCGTCACTCGCTCAATGTCGCGTTATATACCTGCCGGCTATCATACTCCCAAGAGTAAAAGTATCAGTGGGGCGTTCTCAACGCTCGGTACGCGTATAGAAGGTATATTTCTGCTTGCAGCTTCCACCTAGGATTATTAAAGTGTCATTGGGGCATCCTCAACCTCAACTCTCGGTACGCGTACAGAAGGTATATTTCAGCTTGAAGGTAGCGCCTGGGATTATAATAAAAATTTAGGGTAATAAAGTGTAGGTATTTTCGCTTTTGTGTAGGAGTGATGTATCTGTTACGTAGTAACTATTATCTAATCTGTGCCCCGGTCCCCGCCAACATTTTGTGACTGTGTTCTCATGCAAAACTTTGTTTATGCGGCGTCTTGAGGCTTACTGGTCTGTGGATGACTCGGATGTCTCGTCGCCATTGCCAGCCAACTCGGTAGCGCGTCGACTGAGCCGACTTCAGCAGTCGACTTGGTGTAAATGAGCCATTACAAGAGTGTTTGAACTTGCTATTGGAGAATTTGTAACATGCCATGCCATTATGATTTTTCACTTCGTGTTGTGGCTTAAATCTTAGGCAGCCCATACACCTACAATATAATTGTGCAATATTAATATAGCACAATTATTATTGTATCATCCCGATCATCATTTGTGTTTCAATCTCACCCCCAAACGATCAATATTGTTGCGCAATTGCAAATATTGCACAATTATATTGTAGGTGTAGGGCCGCCTTAGGCCCGTATCAATAAACTACTCTGAACATGCGTCGTGAGAGCAGCATTCCAAATGGAATTAAAACATCACCGGTTTTTTTTTTTTCAATTTATCATTCGGCATCTGGCGATTAAACGCCACTTGAGAGAATACTGTAAAATAAGAGCTTTTTGTTGATACGGTCCTAAGTCACATTCCATCGACGACAGTGTTCCACTCCTTCTGTGTTGGGTTAAGAGGCTGACAACACCCAAAAAATCAGACCTCTGCGGTCACTGTCGTTTCGTACAGAACTGAAAGAGAGGCAAGGAGCCGAGGGACGTCGGATACGCCGCTCAACTTGAATGAAAATTAACAAAATTTTTTTTTTATAAAAAACTAAAAGCTTATTTGAAAAACGGAAACAACAAATTTTTAGATTATTGTCTTTCTCAAT
This sequence comes from Asteroscopus sphinx, assembly GCA_949699075.1. Lineage (NCBI taxonomy): Eukaryota > Metazoa > Arthropoda > Insecta > Lepidoptera > Noctuidae > Asteroscopus > Asteroscopus sphinx. The sequence goes on from OX453021.1 coordinate 15,330,204, forward strand.
TGTTTTCTTAATTTTATTTATAATATTTAGTAAATAATAGAGACTGTTTGCTTTAAAGCATGTTTTAAGAGGTTAGTTTACAATTCTTTTCTATCGAGAAAACTTCAAGAAAACGTGTTTTGGGCACAATACAGTTTCAGAAAATACGATCAAAATTATCATAGATTTTTTTCACTGCCACAAACTGAATAGATACAGCTAAAAATGTTTTTAAAAGAAGCCTATTTGGGGTATTTGGCTGTTGTCAGCGTCTTAAGTCGGTGGATTAGTATAATAACCCCTCATTACAATTACCCCAACTCTATCGTTGAACATTAACCTTTTAACCGCCACGGCATCGTAAAGGTTTTCGTGCTCTCAGTCTTCTATAGAAGAACAAATATTGTAAGGACGTTAGTACAAAGTTGTAAAGTCGTGGCGCTGCTGGCACGAAATCGTGTGTCTTCTATAGGTGTCATTGGCGGTGAAAAAGTTAAAGGCTGGGTCAAACCAACTGCACGTCCAACCACTACCACCGTACCTACTTCTCCGCCAAATAGTGATGCTTGCATTGCTGTTTCGGTCTGAAGGGTACGGGTGCCGGTGAAATTACAATCACTTGAGACTTTCCATCTTCATGTCTCAGTTTGGCGAACCGACCATTTAGGCAACGGACTAGGTGGCATTGCAGTTGTTATGGGCAAAGGTAACCGCTTAACATCAGGTGGGCCTTTAGCTCGTTTCGCCATCATATACTATAAAAAAAACGTCGCACGACTACGCGCAGCGGTGCTTGGTGTGTCATCTCCCATACGAGTTCATACATTAAAACGTCACTTGTTGCAACGCGACGTGCTGCGCAGTGATGCAATGCAGTTGGTTTGGCCCAGCCTTTAACACTATAGAGACGTAATCATATCTGATTTGTTTGAAATAAATACCATCAATTTTCGACTTGACATAACGCGCTCCTATTGGTTTAGGCCAGCTATACTCAACCTGCGGCCCACGGGCCGCATGCGGCCCTTTGTTATTGGCCCATCTAAAGTTACAAATTTATTGTAAACCATTTTAAATTTCGCGCCCATCAGAGAATAGGTGTTTCAGAACGGGCATGTGAGCCGAGCGCTATCAGCAATTTTTTGTTCCCCAAAAATATAAAAGCGTACAAAGATGTGTCCAAATCCTACTAACATTCTTTGGGTCTAACTACGTATGTGTGCGAATAGTCTTTTTCAAAAATGAAATACCCAAAGAACGTTTACAGAAACAAACTTACAGATTCTCATCTGGATGATGTTATAAGGATAGCATGTAGTGACAAGCCAGATCTTTATAAAGTTTTGAAAAGTGTTCACAGTATCAAAAATCGCATTAAAACATATAAACATCTTTGTTAAAACTTCTTTTTAATAAAGTAACTACATCGTTAACTTGGAATTACGTTTTAATTAAGACATATATAATATTTGCTTGCGGCCCTCGACAACATGAATGAAACGTGTTTGTGGCCCCTATAAAAAAAAGGTTGAGTATGGCTGGTTTAGGCAATGCAACACGCGGGTGTAGCATCGTGGCAATAGGAGCCCTCTCAAGCGCTCTCTAATTGGCTATTTCCTATTTATCTATGCAAATCAATAAATCAGTTGCTCGCTCCATCGTCGACCACATCTTGTCAATTTTGAGTAATTTTATTTTAAAAATATAAGCAAAGAATAATAAATAAAATTCTCTAAACTGTTTAGTGGTACTAGGGTTAGGAAAAAATAACCGTGGTTCCACTGAGGTACCAAGGTTATGAAAAAGTAACTGTGGTACCACTGGTGGTAGACTGGGGTACCACGGTTAGGAAAAAATAACCGTGGTACCACTGGTGGTACGACTGGGGTTACCACGGATACTAAACGGACAAATCTGTCTAGATTGCGGTCAAGAGCAGATCTATATCTCATAAAAAAAAAAAAAAAAAGTAGTCAGTAAAAAAATAAAGTAAAAAAATTGGTCAGCCCGTAATTCATCTGTATACGGTTCACTGCTCAATGCTATGGATGCTAAAAATCTCACATTGTAAATATGTCTTGAAACAGACTGAGTTATTGTAATTTTTTGCCGTAAGTTTAATATTAAAAACATTTTTAAATTAAAAGTATGTTGTCTGTTTCTATGCGCCTTCCCTTGTAGTAGGGTTTTCAAATTCAACCAAAATTTTAACTTTATTAATTAACGATTTACTGCCCAGGGGCTTTACTCCCAACTGGTTCGAGTTCTAAACCAAATCGAGATAATGTCAATTCCTAGGAGAATGCTGTACGAATTGACACTGAAGCGGGAAACCCACAGCGAGCGGAACTCAAGCGTATCGTCGGCGGGTCTCATCGTGTTGTAATGTACTGAACTGTGACAGTGCAAACAGCCCCGTCCTGCCGGGTGTTTTGACGGCGTGACCGATCCGCTGCCGCTCCGCCAGGCGGAAAGGTAACGCCGGGCGGTGCGCGACCGATACTCTGGCGTTGTATTATATGGGAATGCATAGTAGTAGTCACACGGACAGCGGAACGTTTTCTTCTGGCGCTGTCATTTCGCCGCCGTTCAGTCCCGCGTACTAGTACAGTCTAACAAAGCAATTAGTATACAGGGTCGCCAGATATAGATGAAGATTTCTTAGGAAGTTATTAGAGAATGGTTTGATTAGGGTTTTGTATAAGTACAGTTAAACTTTGTCCGTTATTAAAATGATATTTCACGCGAAAACATCCATAATCTTCTGAGAAAACATCATTTATATGTCTCTACCCTGTATACCAATTGCTTTGTTAGACTGTACATACAACGTGTATCAGAAATGCGTGGTCATATTTGAAGAGCTCATTCAGGGGATGCTATAGAACAACTTTTACTATGGGACCAAACCTGAAATCGCGAAAAAAAAAATCTGCTGATCCATACATTTTGTCGAGCGACATCGATGATTTAGTAGGGAAAAGCTGATATTTTTGAGTTTGTCCCATAGTAAAAGTTGTTCTATGCTATGCTCGAATGAGCTCTTAAAATATGACCACGCATTTCTGATACACGTTGTATATCATTAATCTGTGGTCACGCGCGCAAATCGCTCGCAGTGTGACATGCACGCCCGTCCACGTTCGGTCGACCGCCTCAGTTCCGTCCCGACCGCTGTGTGCCTGCACCTTTACTCTAATTAATATTCGATTGATACAGAACCCGATCCAGTCGGGAGTAAGCTACGATTAAGGACATATAAGTAGGTTCTTTCCTCGTAGGGAGTAAGGCCCTTGCTTGCATTGATGTTAAAGTGGACGGATTTAAAACAACATTGATTAGCACCATATAGTATACATTTATTTAAGGAATGGGTGACTGGGTGTGTGGCGGCGCGCCATGCACAGCGCGCGGAGCGTCAGGTAGTAGAGGAGCTCCACGGCGCTCATCATACTGAAGCCCATGCACAGCCCCAGCAGCCCGCCTGTGTTGGCTAAAATAATCATATATAGTTAAATAAATATCTTGACGACCTCTGTGGTCTAGTGGTTCGAGTGTCGGACTGCTGATAACGAGGTCGTGGGTTCGATTCCCACAGGACACAAATATTTGTGTGATGAACATAAGTGTTTGTGTTGGTCTGGGTGTGTTGCTTATGTATTATAAGTATGTATTTACAAAAAAAAAAAGTATATACGTATTATATCCATTGTCTAGTACCCATACCACAAGCTCTGCTTAGTTTGGGACTAGATGGTGCTGTGTAAAAATGTCCCTGAGATATATTTATATTTATTTATCTTTGGGACATTTTTTTTACACAGCACCATCTAGTCCCAAACTAAGCAGAGCTTGCACTATGGGTACTAGACAATGGATATAATACTTATATACTTTTTTTTTTTGTAAGTACATACTTATAATACATAAACAACACCCAGACCAACACAAACACTTATGTTCATCACACAAATATTTGTGTCCTGTGGGAATCGAACCCACGACCTCGTTATCAGCAGTCCGACACTCGAACCACTAGACCGCAGAGGTCGTCAAGTTAGACAGACTGCTTGTCTATTTACTAGTATAGTATACCTTTGAGAGTCACGTCATAATAATAAGTAGCAAATAGAAGTCGCAACTTCGAATTTATTGTACAACATTACATACAATCAAAGAGATTTAATATAGGGCATATTTAATGTCTTTGCATACAATATTTGTCTTCTAATAAAGTCGAGATAAGAAAAAAAAAAATTTTTTTGCCGTCCATAGAAGTCCGTGGCGTCAAAGGGTAAAAATTTTTTTTTTTTTCCTTAGACAGTTTTAGTAGACAGGAAAATAGGTAAAATACTGTAGAATTGTTAGCTTCTAGCTTTATTCCTGTGTTTAAAAATCCGTAGTCAAAGGTTTAAAATCGTAGAAGGTACGATTTGTCAGAAATTAGAATTATTTATTGCCATCATGTAACTACATACATACAAAAAGGTGGTAATAATAAAAATAGATCATACATCCTACTATGACAGTGTGTAATTATTCTACAAAACTTATTTCAGGTTAATTAATTACTATTATTTAAGAAATGTTTTATTTGCCATGTCAGTTCAAATATCCCGGGCCCAAAGATAATAATTATAATCACTGCCTGTGATTATAATTATTACTGTGGCCTGTCTGTGACGGGAATGAGTTTGCTCAGTGTGGTGATTCCATTGAATTAAGAAACCTATGGAAGTGGCACATTCTTCTATATCCACCTAGTTTATACAAATATCTATTAAATCGTTATTGAATTATGAAACTATTCTTTGTCTCTTGTTAACCAACGTGTTATGTCGTCTGGTGAAAGAGATCGCATGCTATTTGTATATTCTCTATTTGGCAACATCTTTACGGGATGTCAAAGTACCTACGCCGCGTGGCAACCCCGCTTACCCCGCAATGTGGCCCATAGTACATGAGCTGTCAAGTAAACAAACTAGGGCTGTTGATATTTTTTAAATATCAGATTTTCGATCTATCGATATTTTTAAATATACAATCGGAGTTCGATATATTGAAAAAAAAGAAGATATTTCGATATATTGGCCAAATTTCATGATTCTAGGTCAATGCGAAGTACCCTATAGGTTTTTTATGTGAGTTTGCGAGTATCAAAATGTGACATAGCCGTATGATTGCCTTGACCTAGAAGCTTGATTTTTCATGTCCTAGGGACAGCCGAACTTAGTATTTGATATAATTGCATTATTTATTACTACTTGAAAATGATTTTAATCAGCACACATCTCTGGTACGAAACACGAGCATCGATATCGATACTTTTTAGTTTTGATTACTTACTTCCCTAGCTATGGCGACCATAACGGTGGCCCGGATATTGTAGGTATATCACGCTTATTCCGTAGGTATTACTGGTCCATAGGTACAAGTCAATGGGTGATTCTCATTTCGCAGAGGTAGTCCGAACAAAGGTAGATCGTGGTAGGAGTTAATATTTGGTGAAGATTTAAATTGTGGAAAGAGGAAATCGCTCACGAGCAGGATTCGAACCTGCGACTCCTGGCTCAGTACGCCAGTGCTTTAGCCACTAAGCTACCGTGAACACTGCTCGTGGTATCGAAATTATCCTCCACTATACGTCTTTGGGTGACGTCAGCGATATCTTATTAAGAAACATTGTTCTTTAAGGAAGCCAGGAGTCGCAGGTTCGAATCCTGCTCGTGAGCGATTTTTTCTTTCCACAATTTAAATCTTTAGAATTCGCTTAGCATGCGTAAAATGCGTTAAAATAATAAAATAATATTTGGTGCTAAACGAATCTACCTTTGTAGGTTCCGTGTGGTGCTGGACGTAAAGAATTGCACCACCTTACATTTCATGGGTGTCGTAAAAGGCGTCTAAGGGATTCACTAGAGGATGGGCAGCAGCGTTCTCTGAGTATTTAACCAACCTACTGCGATCGCCAACCCGCCTGCCAAGCGTGGCGGTTATGGCATATCCCCCCCTTATTGGGGGAGGCCTTTGTCCAGCAGTGGATATCTTCAGGCTGAAATTATGAAAAAATTATGAGGACCTAATGCTCTGCTATTGAGCTAAACGTTGAGAATTAAAAATACTTACAAAGAAATTCTGTGAGTCCGAATATTTCTCCTTTGGTAAACCTCATAAATGTGTTGTCCTCGAAGTAAAAGTGTACAACGAGCATGTTTTCCCTGTTGAAAATAAAATGTGCATGGTATGGTAGATAAAACCGGCCAAGAGCATGTCGGGCCATGCTCAGTATTATAGGGTTCCTTAAGTAGGTGTAATTACAAACGAATCAAATCGAATATTAATCATGGCTATGCTATTTTAGCATAAAGGTATTATACTTACGTCAGTATAGAAATGTCTTTGTATTTTAGTTTTTGCAATAATCGGCAGCATTCGCGACTCAGAGCGTGTTGTTAGTAACGCCATCTAGCGATAAATTCAAGAAGACAAATTGAAGAAGTGTGTTCAACATAACACAAAGTTACATTTTGTGATTTTTTCAAATAGAAAGTAACTAAAGGAGCATTATTTGCTAACATCATTTTTCTCTAAGGTCAATGACCTGTGAACTAGGACGTCTTAAGTATTTTTCAGTTTTCTCTCTATAACTCGAAAATTTATAATTACATTGTACTCGAAATAATTTTAAAAGAGAGTTTTTACAAAGGTCTATCATTGTGGAAGATTATAAGTTTCTACGTTGCATATTTTAGAAATGGCAGGGGGGGGGGGGGACACATTGCAAGCCACTTTGGCGGGCTATATTTCGCAGATGGTATACCTGATATGACATATCCCCCCAATATATGCTTGGGGGAGGCCTGTGTCCAGCAGTGGATGTCTTACGGCTGAAATGATGATGATGATACCTGATAAAAAAGTGATGTATGAAACATTACCTTCATTTTAGTAGACCTATTCAATGATACCCCACAAGAGGGGGTGCAGCGAAAACAAAAATGTCATCCCCATTTCACATGTATGGGCGTCACCCCTAAAATACGTAATCATGATTTTTTTATTCTTTTAAAATTGAGATCTATATCTAGACTATTTTTTAACAAAATTTCATTTACTTATGTTTATAACTGTAGAAGTTATTAAGCTGTAAAGGATTAGGACAGACGGACAGATGGACAGACGGACAGATGGATAGACGGACAGACGGACAGATGGACAGACGGACAGACGGATAGACGGACAGACGGACAGACGGACGGACATGACGAAACTATAAGGGTTCCTTGTAAGACTACGGAACCCTAAAAAGCAGAACGTACACTAAACGCGTTAGAGAAATTAATTATCGGTTGTCTAATTCCGAAACTGTTCTATTTATTCGCACAGATTTATCAGACCACGAGTGGGCTTGCCAATAGGAGTGCGCCCAAGCCCGCTCTTATTGGCTTGTGCTAAGGCAATGCTACGCCAGCTCCTGACATTGGCTGCGATTCTCTTGTATCGCTATCTCTCTCACTATCGCTCTCTTTTACTAATAGTAAATGCTAGAAAGGGATGGCAATAATTTTAGAACTGTCAAATTAGTTGTATGGAAATTTTAATATCGAATTAAAATTAAAATTTTGCCAGCACTAAAATTGTTGCCATCCCTTTCTTGTATCTACTATTAGTAAAAGAGAGCGACAATTTAAAATGAGTTTAGTTTGTGAACAAGAGAATCAACACCATTACCCGATCTAATAGGAAAGCGTTATGTCTAGTCGGAGTTTACGTTGGCCCCTAACTTTATTGATAACTCTTTGAAAGCAAGGGCGCAAGGGACGGGGATATTGAAAAAATAACTAGGTATATATTTTTTTTAGATCAACAAGAAACGTGACCGTCCTGGCTGACCTTTTACTTTACGAAAGAGAAGCCAGATATAGTTCCTAACCGTGACCAATAAGTCTGATGTGAAGGCAATGAAGGCACAACTTACTACCGAATGCATAATTCTATTTATTAACCAATAATTATTTCTAATTTCCTGTCCAATAATTCCAATAACTTTGTTTCCCGTACTGCTGTAGACTAATCATAAACTATTTAATTACGGCAATTTTAATTACACTAGTTATATAGTCCGAGTCATAAGCTAATGAAGACAGATTTATGCCAGATTATTATTTTTAAAGTTCATTTGCGCAAGAGCCAAAAGCGAACAGTGCATTTAAAAATAATTGCGCATGACTACGTGATTTTGTAATGTTTACCTACATTATAGGCAACATTTCAGGTCCAGGTGGGTCAGGAACAAGAGATCGTAGCCCACCATCTTGATTGAGCAGACAGAAACAAATTTAAGGCCCGTATTACAGAAGGATACTCAAGCGATGATCTCTGTTTAAAACAAGTTTAAAGTTGAGCTTTCATTTTAGAACGTTCCTCAAGCAGAGATTTGTTGATCACAGTTCAGCTGAGTTTAGTTTTGTTTTATACTGTCACCTGTTTCGGTATTTGAGCTGAGATTTGATCTGTAATCACTCTAGTGTGGTTCAGACTACGCTTGAGTAGAGATTTCTATTATATTTCAGGTCAAATTCATGTGTTATGTTGTTGAATTAAAGTTTATAATTACCGTTCTGGAATAAGACCGATACTCAAGTAACGATTCTATCCTTAAGTAGTGATTAGGTGATTGGAGTTTAAACTGTACTTGAGGAAGCTTCTGTAATACGGGCCTATGATGGCCATACAAGATGGAACTGGCTTGGCACTAGACCGCATAGTTTGTTGTTAAAATACATGATCCTTGTAAATCTAGATACTACCTGTGTCCTATCTATTTAAGTTACGTGCCGTGGGTTTGTAAAACCCTCAAGTTTGACTACCAAGAAGGAGGTATCGATACTATTGGTTTCGATGTCGTGTCCCTGACCAAGCTTATCCCAGCAACTATGGGGGATCCGTGGGCCTAGTACGAGTTTCACACTTACGAATACTTTCATCGTTTTCGTCGACTTTCATTCATAAATCAGTAGCGCCCCTGGCGGATACGAGGAGGAACTACAGATTTATTAATGAAAGTCGAGGAATACTTTGAAAGTATTCGTAAGTGTCAAACTCGTACTAGGCCCCCAGTTCACTATGTTATTGTAAAGATGGATATGGTCCATTATCTCTGTTTTAATTTGCGAGATGACGAGAAAGATAAATATTAGTAAAGAGAATGTTTACGTGAAATACTGAGGCGTTTTGTTGCCGAGGGTCCTGGCTAGCTGCGCCACGAGCATTTTGGTGAGGGGCGCCGTGCTCATACGTTCCATGTAGGCGATCTCTGTACACGCCGGCAGACACTCCTCGCATGCTACGTCGCGACCTGGTACCAAATATGTACAAATAAAAATTGGATTAAGAGGTGTTTCGAAATTTTTCATTTTTTATCTATAATTTTTTAGATTTTAATTTCGAAAATTGTTGTGGATGTTTGGAGCTAACTTGTAGATACCAGATTAAGGCTAAGCATATACTGAGACGCATGCGACGCTGTTCCCCGCAGCGCAGAGCAGATTTTGTAACGTATAAACAAGCACAGAGCTGCGTAAGCTGCGATGCAGGCACGTGAAAGCAGACATTTGTGGCCAGTGACGTAGCAAACGCCAAAATACGACGACAAAACGACAAAACACGACAAAACGCCAGACAAAACGACAAAACGACGACGACGACGTGTATAGTAGACGAGCAAAATGCCAGGCACCCCAGCCCATTAGCGCCCAAGTTAGGGCTGCGAGTACACAACAGCACAAAAATTTTTGCCATTCGTTTCTTGTATCTACTATTAGTAAAAGAGAGCGATAGTTTGAAATAAGTTTAGTTCGTGAACAATAGAATCAACACCATTAGATATATATAGAATATTCTTTATTGTACACCATTCAAATTATTAATGCTGTAAATTAAGGGTACATTGTTGGTCTTATCGCTAATAGCGATATCTTCCAGACAACCTTTGGATGGACAAGGAAGATGTGAAAAATAGATAGAACATTATCTAACTAATACTAACCTTCAGGCATAATCTTACTCAAATTCGAATAACATTTTGCATCAGCCTTTCCACAAATGCGTGTTGATTTATTTTCTGCAAAAAATCTCGTAGTTACTTTCTTGTTTCATAATATCTACATAAATCACTTTCAATCGATGTGTGTACTCACTGGGCATATAATAATAGACACATTTACATACGTCCAGCATGGCTCGCGCTTCACACTCCATTTCGCAGTTCTTCAATGTATAAGTTCTATGGAAACATCAAACATTACATCGTAATCGATAATAAACAGGACTGTTTAATTGCATTGGTTAATGCTAACATAACGACGCTCGGGGGTAAAAAACTCCTAAAGAATGATTCGATGTTTTATCTTTGTATACAGGGCTATTTTAATTTCGTCAATAATAATATATTCATAGTCTAGTACTCATAGCACAAGCTCTGCTTAGTTTGGGTGCTGTGTAAAAAATGTCCAAGAAATATTTATTTATTTTATTTATAATCTTTTAAGGGATGATTGTACTCATTAATTTGACTAACGTTTGCTACGGACCATCTATGAAATCGTGGAAAAAAAAACATCCTTCTCATAGAAAATGTTGCGTGACCAAAATGAATCAAACAGCAGTTTTTTTCACGATTTCAGCCTTGCTCCCACAGTAAAAGTTGTTCAAATTTATGAGTACAATCATCTCTTATGAGGAATGTGGCAGCCAAGTGGCGCCCCCATCAGTAAAAAATATATTACTCGCTGAATACATCATATTATATCGAAAATTCGTTTAACAATTGAAGTACCGGTACTGTAATTTAATCAGAAACTATGAACTCTGTAAAATATAGTTCGATGTAGTTGTAGATAGAAAAAATGACAAATGTGGCAGTTTTACGGACTTTTTTTTATCTACAACTACAGCGAAGTATAATTTACACTTAAATAAATAAATATTTTTGGGACATTTTTACACACACCATCTAGTCCCAAACTAAGCAGAGCTTGTACTATGGGTACTAGACAATGGATATAATACTTATATACTTTTTTTGTTGTTGTAAATATATACATAAAATACATAAGCAACACCCAGACCAACACAAACACTTATGTTCATCACATAAATATTTGTGTCCTGTGGGAATCGAACCCACGACCTTGTGATCAGCAATCCGACACTCGAACCACTAGACCACAGATGTCGACTTGGCTGCTACGTTCCCCTTAAAGGGTTATTGATGAATTAAAAATGACCCTGTAGGTATAATATTCGTTGGATATAATAAGTAGGTATTTTTAATAATAAACAAAATTCGTGGTCCTTGATAAATCTGACGTTATGAAAATATTCGTAATAAGTGTCAAACTCCTACTACCAGGTAGCGCAGTGCGAGTGTGAGTGTTGACCGTGTACGAGCGAACGAGTACTTTACCGGGACGTGCCAAAGTCATGGTAAGTTAGAGGGGCACCGGCGCGGTCCAATGGAGTTCCCGGAACTCCTCTATTATGTGCAGAGGGTGTTTAATTAAAAAAGGCCCCCAGATAAGGATAGTTCTTTTCGTCCGTAAAATTACGTTCTGTCCTAATATATGAGGTTTTCAGTGTTTTCAATGCTGGGCGATGATAATTAGCACAGTTTTCAATGGTTTATAGAGAACCTAGGTGTAACAACAGTGTCAACAATTAAACATGCAATAAGTAGTAATTAATTGCGCCATGCCATTAAAGAAAACTACCTAGTACCTACCTATATTACTTATATTATTATCTATAGAAGACTTCAAGTTAACTTTATAACAACGGACAAAATGACAAATTCTAAATTACTTTCCTAGTATAGTTTCTTTCAGTATTTAATTGTTTAGAAAATTATAGGTAATAGGTAACTACCTGAAAAAAACCAATTCTTTTTCACTTGAAAACAAGCAGAGTCTCTTTTTGACGTCAATAGTTCGCAGCGTGGGTTGTGCATCAAGAATTCTTGGCCAGATGGCGATCCGTGCTTCTATCCCTGGTCCAAAGATCTCGCCCAAGTTCCTTATCTTCGGAGTTTCTGTCGGATTGTGGAGTAGGATCTAGAAGTCGGAAGATAACGTAAAAAAAAGAGGGTCTCTGAGGAAGGTCTTGTACGGTCAACCTCATAATAATGGTAACAAAACCATTATAAGCGGAACTGGATCAGGGACTAGTTATAACAAGCGCACGGGGCGCTCGCCCGACTCGCATCTACACGGACTTTATGAAAATTGTTCGACGGATGACAGCATCCTCCTCGCCTTTTCCCAACTATGTTGAAGTCGGCTTCCAGTGTAACCAGATGCGGCTGAACATCAGTATTTTACACGGAGCGACTGCCATCAGACCCCCGCAACCAAGTTACTGGGTAATACCGACATTCGGCGGTTAGACCAGACAGACTTTCGGGCTTCTGACAACCGATAGCGACTAACGTAGATGTTCGTATGGCAACCGGGACCGGGACCCTATATCTTCTCATGGGTGTCATAAAAGGCGACTAAGGGATTCAACAGAGTTGGGCAGCAGCGTTCTCTGAGTAATTAACCAACCAACTGCGATCGCCAACCCGCCTGCCAATCGTGGCGACTATGGCATATCCCCCCTTTTTGGGGGAGGCCTATGTCCAGCAGTGGACGTATTTTGACTGAAATGATGATGATGATGATGATCCGGGACCGAGAGCTTAACGTGCTCTCCGAGGCCCGGAGGGGTTTCGATGTGCAACGAAATGGTCACCCATCCACAGACAGACCACGGCAAGTGTAGCTTAACCTCGCAGATCATACAATCCACGCGGTTGCTACTGAGTCACGAGCCTCTCGTTCGACGGACGACAGCGCTTGATGTAATTCGGTGCATATAATTTTATAGAGCGTTCGAAACGCGGCAAACGGGCGCGCACCCCGTGCGCTTGTTATGTATATAAGTTTCATACAAGATAGGCTCATCTTATACTGGTTACATTACCATTGATATGCGGTTGACTGTACTTTGTATAGCAAGTAAATACCGAACCTTGAAGCCAGCACTTTTTGTGGAAGCGCAATAGTATTCCGCGATATTTGTGTCCAAAACCAGACTGAGACCATGTTGGGTGCCAATTCCTTCAAGCGAGAAAGCAAAATAATATAAGTTATGAAAGTACCTGTACGCACGTACGCGTGAAATAAATTTAATATCGCAAGCCTACCGTAATACCTACCGTACTGATAGCGGTATAAAACTACCTGCCTGGTTACTATCTGTTTGTTTCCCAAATAATGTAAAAAAAATAAACTTTACAGTTGTCGCATATGATATGTAACGTCTTTTTTTTTTTTTTTTTTTTTTTTTTTTACGTGGGGAAATCCTCATGGACGCACTCCGCCCGGGGAAGGCGGAGCCAGTGTCGGACTCTTACCGACTAAAACCACCACGGTGTTCCTCTTCCAACCATTGGCCGGGGGCGTGGGAAACTTATAGTCGTCCAACCATCCCCGGCAGGTCCCGGCTCGCCACTAGTAGGCGAGCCCCTTCTCCCCGTGCGGCATCATCGGCCGCACCCTTTTCTTGACTGGCGCGCGCGGAACACGACGCGCCACCAATGATATGTAACGTCTGACATCCCAAACCCATCTCTACAACTCCCGAAATCATTAGAATTAAATTATAATTATAAATATTCAAGAAATTATTAATAACAAAGAAATTAGCGTGTAATTTTTTTTTTTTTTAAATTAATATTTTAAATTTCAATTGAGTATCTAGTGACATAATTTAACCTCAAAATTTAAATAAGCTAAATACTGAAATATTTATTCGAATAATTATTCATTATTACTCACTTGCAGTTTTTAACAATGATCTGCACTTTTTTAGACACTTATTATAGTTTACACATATATTACCATCTGACGGCCAACTCTAGCACCGCGCGCGCTCATTGGTCAAATCAAATAGCGCGCGCTTCCCCAGCTTCCTGTTACACACTTCCGTCCCTTTTCATGAAATCACTCACACAGATTGCAGGAAAGCGAGAGGAAAGATGTTACACATCAATAAACAAAAATAGCTGAGCAGTTAATATACATCCCTATTTTTGAAATACCAAAAAAACTTTAAGGGTAATCTATTAAGGGTAAAACTTTGCTCATAATATGCACAACAGTTACTATGGGACCAACTCTGAAATCGTGATAAAAAAAAATATAGGGGTGTATTATTTATAGGCACCATATTAGGTACCCTGCAGCGTGTGTGTACTAGGTACCTAGTACACGCTGCAAGCTTCGCTGTCGTGTTGACATACCCCTAAAGTTCTTACCTTTAGGTCTCCATGGAAAGCCGTCAGACGGGGCGTCAGCTGGGTATCCTTCCTCAGGAGTCCAGTCAACTGATGGCGACGGAAACGTTAGATTCAAGTCATTTAATGATCGCCTGTAAACGAATAAAAAGCAATTCTTAGAAATTCTTATAATCTCTAGTAGTGCAAATCGTGGATAGATAGGATATTCATTTTGGCCGTTAGAGGCCGCCTCAAGCTACGGTTCTGCCTCAATCGAAGAGGTGAATTAATTGAGAAAGAATATTATATGGATGGCTTGCTTACGGGTTTCGGAACATGTTGTTTCGGTGCACCACGTTGAAGGTACAGCAGAGTCCCTCGTCGGTCAGCTGCGCGTTGAACAGGTCTTCACAGTTTACAGTTGAAGAGTCCCACGTGCACTGCGTCAGCATTTCGCTGCACGGTTGTGTCACCTGAAGGTTTCAACAATAGTAGTAGTAGAGATCCTTTGTGAAAGAGCTCGTCCGGGGAAGTAGGTACTACCACCGTACTTACTGCTACGCCAAACAGTGATGCTCGCATTGCTGTGTTTCGGTCTGAAGAGTACGGGTGCCGGTGAAATTACAATCACATGAGACTTTCCATCTTCATGTCTCAGTTTGGCGAACCGACTTGCGGTACCATTTAGGGAACAGCCTAGGTGGTATTGCAGTTGTTATGGGCAAAGGTAACCGCTTAACATAAGGTGGACCTTTAGCTCGTTTCGTCATCCTATCATCATCATCATCATCATCATTTCGCCGAAAGACTCCACTGCTGGACAAAGGCCTGCCCCAAGCATCGCCACAACGAACGGTCTTAGACATAGCCCGAAGAATTGCCAAACAAAAAAAAAGTGGCAGTGGGCGGGTCACATTGCTCGCAGAACAGATGGCCGTCATCCTATACTATAAAAAAAAAACCATCGATTCAGAAGAACATAAAATACAATGTTACTTTAGGTACTGGGGCAAGACATATACTTTCACAAAAAAAACGTGTGTGGTCAGGGGTGGGGGCCAGGAACGAAGGTATCCTTAAAATTCATATTTATTGACCGATTCATTATAATGCTTTTCGCAACTATAATACAAGCATAGATGGCAGGAAACAATGCATCAGACTGAGATACCACAGGTACCAGGTTCGATCCTCAGTAAAACATGTCTTTTTTATGTTTTAATATATAACATAACATAACATCACGCCTGTATTTCCCCGAAGGGGTAGGCACAGGTACACCTCTGCCTACCCCTTCGGGGAAATATAGGTTACTACGGGGATAAATACTATAATAATATACTTCGGGGGAATACTATACATAGTACACCCACATTTCGCCAGTTATGTTATAGTCCCATGTAATAGGGGGCGAGCCTATTGCCATTGACCGGGCACAAATCCAGACTCCGGGCTGCTACTGAGAAATTCCTAATGGAAAAACCCAATAACACTTTGCCCGAACAGGGAATCGAACCCAGGACCCCACGCTCAGCAGTCGCGCGTGCAACCACTAGACCAACGAGGCAGTCAGTCAAGGCATGTCAGTGCAAGGCAGTCGAGGCAGTTTAATGTATACATAGTAATAATTTCTTAGGTTTTCGCGATCACTACACATTATAATAAAACAAAGTTTATCCGGATTAAAGGAGCTCTACTACTACTAAAACTACTTTGTTTTATTATATACATAGTAATTATATACGTTGAATTTTCGTTGGTTTTGGAAACGACCTCTGATCCCTACATTTGTGTTCACATAATTCGACCAAAATATAGGGATCAGTTGATATTTTTTTCGCGATTTCAGGGTTGGTCCCATAGTAAAAGTTTTTCATAATGATGAGTACAGTGTCCCCTTTTCATATCCAAACCGACGAAAATTCAGCGTGTATGTAGTTATTATACATAAGTATAATCTAAAGTCTGTAATTAATATTACATTATGGGTTAGGTAGCTTGTTTTATTTTGCCATAAAAGAAATCTACTAGACTCTACAGTAGAGGTTCCTAACCTTTTACCATTCGCGCCTCTCCCAAATTTCTTCTAAAATCACTAGCCTATTGCCTGTTAGGTTAAATCACATAGAACCGATGACATTTGCCGCGTATATAACGTGCCCCAATCTGGAAAATCGACGGCAGGCTGTTGGCATCAATATTTATTTTTCTAATACCAAGAACATTATTATTATTTATGTTTTTAAAATGATGTTTTCTCAGGTTTTTCAGGGTATAATCCAAAGTGCAACGTTAAGTTTAAGGACCGTCTGGATTAATGAATGAAAGTCGACGAAAACTATGAAAGTATTCGTAAGTGTCAAACTCGTACTAGGCCGCCAGGTCGCCAAACTCCAAAAAAGTACATTGTTTCTTTCCATTTTTCGTCGTCATTTCTTGAAGTAGGGAGAATGGAAAAAATATATAGTGGAGTTGAGTAGTTTATGTATCCATTTTGAAAGATCGATACACGATTTAAATAACTTCGCTACATAGAAAAAAAATCCAAACATAGTCAATTTTTGACACTTTGAATTCATTTTATGACGAAAATTTATATAGAACATGATTTTGAAACTTACACGATATATTTTATCGCAAGCCAAGTAATCCATTTCAGAAAAAAAATAGATAAAATTACAATAATTTAATGTTTTACATAACTAATTGTTATCACGGGCCGGCGCGCCTCAGTGCTCCAGCTCCCCACTGCGCCCCGCAGTCCAGGGACCTACAATTCGTGCAGGGACAGGGCCTGATTTGTCTACATTGGTGTGACGCTGCCGTCTATATCTAACTGTAAAATAAAAATCCCAACTAACTACTAACCAAACTAACTAACTACTACTACTACTTTCCTAACTATTTACTATTTCCTTTATGTGTTAAGTATTGCTGCTTTTATTGTTATTATTATTGACGTCTAGGGCCAATCCTTCAGATGAACGAATTTGACTCCTATCTGAAGGACTGGCCCCAGACCAAGAACATACAGGGCCACCGCGGCTCCCGTGGGTATCGCCCCACTGCTGGTTGGGAACCCATGCTCTAGAGCGAGAGCAAAAGGGTTATTTTTTCATTGCTTAAAATAATTAAACAGCTTATCCAAGAAGCATAATTATTTAATTTATTCTATCACATTATAATTTTATTATTATCAGCCATTTTCAAGTTAGTTGATAATTTACCTATTTAAATAATTACACTGGTCGTTGCTTTAATTTGTAGCCAAATTATATATTTTCTTGCAAATGCCTACTGTAATGTCGGAAGTTGAATTGCAAATTACTAAATTATTTAAAATACGCTTGATAGCAGGAGAACATCTGAAGCTGCTTAACAGCTGAATAAATATCGATTTGTAGGATCCTCAGCACCGTAGGAACGACTAAAGAAGTGAAAGTGTGGATATTATGAGTGAGTAAGTGTTTTATAGAACAAAGTCCAGAGGAAGCAAGATTCCACACGTGGCACCACCGACTCCCTGAACCCCCGGACTTTGTAGAACCAGCTGAGCATTTACCTCCTGGAGGGCGAGGTGCACTGGCCAATTTTGAATTCGCTCATCGCTCAAGGACATAAGTTGGTCTGCAATGATAGTCTAGTCATGTGGGGCTTCAACGATGCCAATAACACGGGGTGCGATTGCGGAGCTCCCACGCAAAGCATGTCACAACTACATGCTTGCCGCTATGCCCCGCCGGTTCCCGGGTGGACCAAATGCAGGCTTCGAGAGAGAGGTATAGGTACAGTGTGCCACTTTCTAGTCAAAGATCCGAAAAGAAGAAGAAGTGAATATTAAAGGACTTACGTTTATTAGAAATGATCTGGTGTGATCCCAGTCAGCGCTGTCTGCGATGTCGTTCTCGAATATCTCGGAGTCGTCCTTTGTAGAACACAGACTCTGCAGCAGTTTCTTATCAACTGGATCCCTGTGACGTAAACCGAGATTCAATAATAAGCATGAGGGCTACCTTAAAGAACTTAATTTGGACTAGTCAATCAACTCAGCCTATCGCAGTCCACTGCTGGACATAGGCCTCTCCCAAGTTGCGCCACAACGCTCGGTCCTCTGCTTTCCGCATCCAGTCCCCCCCAGCCATGTTCTTTAGGTCGTCGGTCCACCTGGCAGGGGGGCGCCCTACGCTGCGTTTGCCGATACGCGGTCTCCACTCAAGGACTCGTCTGCTCCAACGGCCATCGGTCCTTCGACAGGCATGGCCAGCCCACTGCCACTTCAGCTTACTGATCCTACAAGCTATGTCGGTCACTCCGGTTCTTCTCCGGATAATCTCGTTAAGGATTTTATCCTTCAAAGAAACTCCAAGCATAGCTCGCTCCATAGCTCGCATTTGGACTAGTGCTTTTTGATAATGGAAATCGAGTTAAAGCACCGACGTTCGTCCATTTTTATGGATAGCTTAGACTGGAGTAATGTTTTTTCTCTCATTGTAGTTCTATAATGTTCAGCATTTCTTGTAATTATATAAAAATAGGTACGTACTAGCATAGTTATTGATAAAAAAATATTTTTTATGAATTACTAGATGTGTGAATATATTCGTATAATATTGCCCAAGTAACGAATTTTAATAGGTACCTAATTATAAGTAGCCTAGATAACACAATGTTATGGATGGATGGATCAGAAAAGCGAATTATAAAAATTCAGGTGTTAGTAATAAACTACAGATAAGGATCGAGACAAATTAACTAAGCTCTACATAGTTAATATTTTCTCGTTGTTAATATTCTAACAATAAACTGTTAGAGAATTACAGAATATTGATAAATTTTGGAAAAAATCATAATTTGGAATCGAAGGGGAATAACGGCCAAAATTAATATCCAATCTATCCACGATTTGCAATTACCTACTAGAGATAGGAATTTGACATAAGCTCCATACAAAATATGTCAAATTTCTATCTCTAGTAGGGTAAATCGTAGATAGATTGGATATTAATTTCTGCCGTAAACCAATAAGCATGTATTACTGAGTAGGCCCTGTAACTACTCATCATGATCCTTCTGCCCTTATTCCAATTTATTTGGTGTAGGCTCAGCATGTATTTTTCTTCCATACATCTCTATCAGCTGTCATCTCCGTGTTCACTTTCTTTTTATCCATATCATCTACAGATCTACAAATGCACAGTTACCCGAATAGCCGATATCTTTCAGCGACGGTCTTCTTGGCTTGGTTAACATTGCATATGGTGAGAGCAGGGAAGGGGAGGCCGCTCAGAGGCATGTTCTCTGGGTTGATGCTCACTATCATGGGACTCGACCGCCACTTCGCGTATATGTTCAATATGAAGAACCCCGCACTCACTAACGAACAGCCAAAAGCTGTTAACCAGAAGAATCTGAAATAGTTAGGTCACATGTTAAATTTTCTATTGTTGGTTGATTTCCATAATGCATAATGCTGGACCAGTTGGTACTCATCCTATTCTCATACTACTACTACTACTGTAACGAGGTTCAACTCGTTACGATGCTCACCACCTTATTTGGACTTCCTGGCCACTTTATAAAACTTCACCTATCCAAATTCAAAATTTTAAATTCTTCCATAATTTTCTATTTTTCACTTAAAACAAGAGACTTATATCGCAGACTCGGCCGAGTATGGACGTGTCCGTCCATTAACAGTTTTTTATATATTATTTTACATCAGTACAATATATTATCCAATCTGCAACATACAGTATTCCAAAACGTTCCTGCTTGTGTTTTATTGTTTGTGCCGACCTACCTATCTACCTACCTATCAACCTGGTTCCTACCTCCAGCCAGAGCTCGCTGCAATGCATTAGCAGCAGCTCACCGTCGGAGTTGACCTACCACTCCTCCGACCCTCCGTACTACCGACCCTCTGTACCCTCCGTACCTCAGAGTTCCATACCTCAATACCTCTGAGTTCCGTTCCTGAGTTCCTGACTACCAGTTCCTGACTACCACTTCCTGATTACCAGTTCCTGTACCACTAGTTCCTGTTCTCCTAGTTCCCGTGTGTCACCGTGACAAGCCTCCGAACCTTCGGCCCTCCGAGTCTCCTGCCTGAGCTACCCTTATCGAGACACGACGTGACACTACTACTAGATACTTCTCTAGATCTCCCTATGATATCTCAAATAGAGCTATTTGGCGGTCTTTGAACTTGATAAAGTCGGAAGGCTCCGAAGATTGTGTATAAACTCGGTAGATTCAGTAGACTATGTTTGTTTATGCGTGTGCAATATACTATATTACTAGTTTTTCGGGCTACAAGCCCGAAAAATCTGCCTTCATCTTTAATATCAAGAAAAATCAACTTTTGTAGGTACTAATGACAAAACGATGTTTGGCAACGATGCGCTGGTCGATGTCAAACTACAAAGTCTCGAGCATCGGCGCAGAGTTACTAGCCTATCTGTTTTTTATCAGTTGCATTTCGGCGAGTGTGCGTTGAAATTGCACAATCTATTTACCCTAAATCCTATGGTTTTCCATCATCGGACGACCAGACGCATGGCGATGCGCCGGTGTCAGTGTTTCCCGAGGAGTATAATCTGGTGGTTTTCAAGGCTCGAGTGAATAGGTTTTTGCTGGGGAAGCGTGTACTATCGTCGACCGCACCATCGCTTAACATCAGGTGAGGTGGCGGTCAAACGCAAGCCTTATAAGAATAAGAAAAAAAGTCGTCATCTAAAAGAAAATGAGTAGGTAAGTAAGGACCTCATATGAGTAGTGGACAATTGTGGGTTATTTTAAAAAGAAAATTTCGAACCTTTCAAACCAAGTTAGTTTCCGTTCTCCAATATACCGAAGTCCATGAAGTGTGGAAGTGAGTAGATAATTCCTCAGATCGTTCCCGAAACTGTTGTTCTCTTCCTCCGTTATGTGCGCATTTTGGGACACTGGTTGTCTTTCCTAGACGAAATCAAATAGATCAAGGTTCTTCATGATTGCAGAACTTTGATTGAAGTCATTATTCAATTTGTACAAACAACACAGCTCAAACTGATAATCCCAGATTAAAACGTAATATTGGCTTATTTTTTGGCTGTTATTAAAATTCGAATGATACATAATACCCACATAGAAAATAGCGGTATAATGTTTGTTATAATCGTTAAAATTGGACTCAATATTAATAATCTTCCACTTTTATGCTTTAATGTTATGGGATTTATCCCTTTAAGGGCTAGTTTTTAAATAGTCTGATTACTTTTTACTGAGGAATAAATGTGACGTTTTGACAGTTGTAGTATAGAAAATCTGTCAAAACGTCACATTTATTCCTCAGTTAAAAGAGTTATCAGACTATTGAAATACTAGCCCTAAGTTTAATAGAGCGTCAAATAAACATAATAGTCAATTAATTAGCACTTTGGCAATCTATTCTGAGATTTTCATCATATCCCTTTTCAAAACAAAGTTAATTAAAACAGAATATTTTTTCAGAAATCTATGAACGTAATTAAGTAATTATGAATTTCCGACTTACTTCGCTTCTACTCCTGTTGATCGGTATTTTTGTATCCCAGACATACCACGGCGGGGGGTCTTTGCCTTGTGCCCAATAGTTATGCTGTCAGATGAATACATTTATTCATTACGATATGCCATTATGTAACTTCCTCTTTCAGCGATATTATCACGTTAACAATTGGAAATAACAAATGGAATGCAATGTTTAAATAGCTTACCTTTCTAAACATGTCCTTATGCGTTTTTTGAGGACGTATTCCGAATTCCTTATTAGAATAGGCCATCACTGCCTGATGCAGTTTTACTTCTACAGTGTCTGCTGTATTATCGACAAATGGAAAACTGTCCACGTCTAAAGGTAATGAAACCTCTTCTGTGGACATCCAATTGACGGGTGTTCGTAACGTAATTTTCCAAAGCAAATGTTTGTGGTCTAATCGTTTGATTGCGTCTATCATTTGATAGATCGACCTTGCACCGCCTCTATCGCTAGCTTTCGATGGCAAAATTATACATTTTCCAGTAATTTGTCGTCCTGTCCTGTCCTTGATTGTAAGTTAGTAGCCGAACCTTTAATTTCGTAGCGTGTAATTTACTTTAAATTAGATTTATACCAAGAACTTTAATAGCGTTAACTATTAGCGGGTTTTTGTTTGATTAATCTGGAAATACTTTTCGGTTGATTCAGCAAGAGCTTTTGATTTTTCTCTACATTAATAAACACGGTGTGATGTACGGCAGTTACAGTTAGTTTGACATTATTAACTGTTTGTTTTGCTTCGTCAATTTCTATTGCGTTTTTATAATGTTAAACATAGAGAATTAGTTCAACCGTTGCATTATCTATTTGGAGATCTATGTGCGGTTTCGTCATAGCGTGTCACGTTATGGTTACGAGACTGCTAGGTAACCTTAGTTTGTAGCTTTTATTTCTGTTTAGTTTAATAACTGAACTACACGCATGAGTCAAGTGTTTGACTACATTTAATGTGAGTGGTCGTACAACATTAATTGCTGTAGGAATATAGACTAATGTAGAGCCTTCGAATATCTCTTGGCAACACTCGTAATCAAGATGTAATAAGTGGCAACACTTAACTCTCACTCTTAGTTGTTTTAGCACATCCTTTAGTATCAGAAGATATAATGTACGGTCGACCGCACGTCAGTGGTAACAGTTTGACATTGACAGCACCTTTATTTCGTAAGCAGTAAGGGCGGTTTTCGAATTCAACTGTCATGCAGTCGACTGTACCAGTATTTATTATTATTATTATATTATTATATGAAAACTACACTAGCAGCTTAGTAAGCTGATGCGTGTGTGTCTTGCAATTTGGAGATTTTGTCAAGTCTGTTTTTGTTTTGTTTTTGTTTGTTTTTGCAGTTTGTTTTTGCTTGAACAACAACGACGTTTTTGTACTGGTCATATGTTAGGTAAATCCAATAAGCCATATTGCTTTAAAAATGTGCCTAGGCTAGGCTAGCATAGTAACATTAGAGATCTCGTAAATAATATATTAAGTACTATGTTTCAGAAAATGTTTTTTTTTACTCGGGTACCTATAGAGAATTTTAATTGCTTAAATCCATCCATAGTAGTAGGTATTCATAGGAGTGAGTTTACGACAAGTTCTGCATCTAGAAGTGTCGTATTAACTCATTATGCACAGTTTAATACGACTTCTAGTGAGATTAGGGACTAATACATGTCATCCAAATTCAAGTTTTATCTGTCACTGTCAATTTCTTCTTGATGAATCAAAGTAAGATTTAGTTACAGTACTAATTTGAATCTATATCTATGAATGAATATTAAGAAGATAATCAATAAAATCTACTGTGATTGAGTTGTATAATATGTTAAAAGATGCCTTTTAATTCAGGTACAGTTACTTCTTCTTAAAATCTTCGTCCATGAGATGACAATGACGTCATCGTCACAAGAAAGATCTTGTTGTGAAAAAAGAGCTTAATTTAAGAAAATGAAGCTTTTTTCAGGTGCTAAGAAAAATTTAGTATCACTTTAGGTTATTTGCAATTCTTCATTGTCGGTTATGAACGTCATTTATTAGATCGGTATGCCACCCGCTAACCTTGCGCGGGCTAACGTTACGTACCACAGGTAGGTTTCGAATATTATAATTTAAACAACACAATATTTTCCGTTCTATATAATTCGTTAATAACGCATACATACAAATTATTTATTATGTACAAAAAAGTTCGTTCAATAGAAATTTCTTATAAAAGTAACAAAAAAGCCACAGGAAAGGATAGGCTGACGCACTTGCACTTTTTATAATACCTAAAAGAAGAAGAGATCGGAGGAAAAACAAGAGAGACGCCTCAACAGAAAACTAGCGCACGACGCATGATCACCCACGTCACATGCCAGCTCATAGTCCAGGAATCCAGAGAAGGAGGGAGTCAAGACGTTCACCAGTGTTGCTGAGGATTGTGCGCAGGCGCATGTTGCGCCACCTGCGCGTGAGCTGCTAAGTGCGCGGCGCGGGCGGCCGCCACCTCGGGCGTGTCCAGGATACCGGAGCCGTCGCTGGCTAGCCTGATGTTAGCAGCTTGGTGTTGAGCCTGGGGGGACTGCCATGAGGGAGCACCATTCCACTGGTTGTGGGCGGGGGCAGCGTTCCACTGGTTTTGAGCAGGGGCGGGGTTCCACTGGTTGTGAGCGGGGGCAGCGTTCCATTGTTGAGAAGCGGGAGCGGCGTTGGCGGCGCTGAGGGCGGCGAGGTGGGCGGCACGGGCCTGGGCTACTTCAGGGGTCTCGGCGACGGGCGCGGGAGCGTGCCCGGCAGCGTTCCAGGCGGGTGCGGCGGGAGCAGCGTTCCACTGGTTGTGGGCGGGAGCTGCGTTCCATTGTCCGTGCGCAGGTGCGGCGTTCCACTTGTTCTGTTCAGCTCCCTGCCAGTACTCTTCGTTGTCCCAGCGAGGGTCGTATGAGCCATCGTCCTGGGGGTTGGGGTTGTTCTGGTTAGCCTGCGACAGCGCAGCGAGGTGGGAGGCGCGCGCCTGCGCTACTTCGGGTGTGTCGAGGATGTTGCGTCCGTCCTGTGACAGCGCGATGTTGGCGGGAGGGCCGGCCCAGCCGGACGCGTGAGCGCCACACGCCAACGCCAAGCAAGCAACAACGATCTGTGGAAGAGAAAAAATTATGAGATAAGTCTTGTATAAGTTAAATCATAGTTGGACGTGAACACAATTATTCGTTTAGTGGCAGGACAAGCCTGTTTAATTTAGAACGGATCATTATCAGGCATTGTGCGCGAGTCTATCTGATCTGAAGTTATTACGGCGGCGACAGCCAGTACCGAGCCTACTATATCCTTTATTAAGGCGATAATATTCAAAGTTATGGCCGTCGAACACCGAATCTAATTGCAAGCCATTGCTTGTTCCCTGCCCTCTCATTATATCTCGGACAAGTTGATACAATATTTATATAATTCGAGTTGCCGGTGATAAGTCGCCCCCCGATCTGGTCAGGTGTCGGTAGGCTACACAACGCTTACTTGACTTTATGACCGGTACAATCACAAGTACGGCATGCAAAGCATTGACCGACATTCAGAACAGAGATTGTCTCAGTTTTACTGCCATTCGTCTTTGGTCATAATGGCTGTTCTTGTGTTTTGATATGCTTTCAAGATTAGAAATATGATAGAGATACATTGCCTTTTTTGGAGTTTAAAGGACGGTGTGTGTGATGGCAATAATGTTAACAAGCTACAAAGGCAACATTTTTGGAATCATTTGCGAAAATATCCTCCCGACGGCCTTTAGCTGCCGAAATGGATAAAACTAAAGCGAGTCCAGGAATACAATAATAAACATAATATATTCTGTTATTGAAATACAGACTAAACTATCAAACCGAATAAATTGGTGATAGAGTGAGCATATAAACAAACAATGCTTCGATTTGAATGCAACATAGGCAGAGTCGTGCGAAGGCTTGGCTTTGTAGGCGGGCCTTGGTGTCTAGCGTTGTGTTGACTCCGTGCTAACTGTTCCGTTGTCTGAAGGCAGATATAGGCCTATACGATTGCTGAAACAATCGCCCCGGGACACGTTTCAAAATAAAACAAGTGTCTTTCGTAAGTGGGTACGCCCATAGATCAAAGACTGTGTTTATATCAGGAACATGTCGGTTGTAAAGGCAAAACGGTATTGGGGAGACAAGAAAAAATTAAAGCTGAGAAAGCCAGAATTTTATTGTCTTAATACCATACTAATTGAGTTTGAAACTTATCGTAATCAAGATAAAGTTATAATTGAAAGAAATAAAAATATTGACCAACATTCAAAAAAACGATGAATAACCCATCTTATGTTCCTGACCAATGACCATACTTGATATTTGAAGCCTATCTTCTTTTGTTTAAGATACAATGTTTGCAGTTGTTAAAGGAAAACAATTCCTCAAACATAATAAATATTCACATTGAATTCACAATTGTCTTTTAAGCCCACACATTACATGCATTTTAACTCCTCACTTTATCGTAGCGGTCTGCGCGAGTAAAGGTCATTATAAATTATGGCAATGCACTGGAGCAAGTTTAACAAGAAGCAGTGACAGCATGACCGAAGAATGTTATTATACCGATCGAGTTCCAATTAATTGCCATCCATTACAGAGACCTTACAGATAGTGACCGAATATGGAAAGAATTTAAGAAAATCTGAACTAGGCGAGCCCTCTAATGTGGAAATGCGTTCGCTAGCTCTGTATCAAAGTCATTACTCGATTTTAGACTTGTTTCTAATTTAGCGTTCGTTTTCTTAGTTTTAATTTCACCAAAATTGTCGAACAGTTTAGTTTTATTATCACATTACGACCAATTTAATGCAACTAAATCTTTTATGTTAATTAATTTAAATACGAATGCTTTATGTTCCGTTTATGTTTCGATTTTATAAGTTCTATTTGCAAAGATTTGTGTCCATTTTATTATAAATACATGTCAACTTTACACTGATAACATGTTCTTTGTTCTATGTAACTGCATGTTTAAGATTAAGACATTCTTATATTTGTCGTGTCTGAGTTGAATTGCTTTGTGTTAATGTTGGCTATAAATGTTCTAAGTTACAGTCTAATTCAAGTTCTGACCGTTTAGGTCTGGCGAACACAGGCACTAATTCAATTTGCTAAACGTTTGTTAAACCTGTCCGCTGGTACACGGAGCTTATTAATATATTATGAAAATAAACTGTTCTGTCTCAGTTTCTAGGTATTGGTTCTGTGTCAGATCGTAGGTCGAACTAGAATAGGTAAGTTGAATTAGAATAGGTAAGTTGAATTACTTAATGACTGCATAAATCTGGTATTATTGCAGCTTAAAAGTGAACTTACGTGACCGTGTCGTGATAATTGTACAGAGATTGAATAACAATATGGGAATGAGGCTAAATAAGAAGACAAAAAATGCGTCGACAGTAAACCAACCACGTTATCTGGGCGTGAAATCACCGTGTTGCTATGCAAATTTTATTAATTATTATTATAGCCTAATTGTGATACGGAGCGTATTAAAATTGATGTAGATTTAACAAGATGAGTGCGTGAGGAATTTGCCGTGGCTGGCGGCCGGCGGGATATGTTCACGTAACGATGTCAGGGCTTGCGGTTGACGTGGGCCGAACTGCATGTGACCGCCTGACCGCCGACGAGGCGGGTCAGCGGTGCAATCCAATGCAGAAAGTGATACCTACGTGTTTGTGAAACATTTAATCTAAGTACCTATACTTTGATTTAGAGCACGTGTGGAACCGATTTGACAAGCACTCAAACTTGTATAGGTGGAATTCAAATGTTGGCATCTAATTAAGCTCGAATACCTTTTTTTATTCCATTTTTACGTAACATTTTCAAGTTCGTCAAGTTAAAATAAAATGGAAACTGTCGGTGGCCGATCATGAAATTTGTAAAAGCACGACAAAGCTTGAATTGCATAACATGTCTGCGATGTACGATGATGTCTTTAACGTAAACTCTAACGGCCAAAATTAATATACAATCTATCCACGATTTGACCTACTACAAATAGGAATTTGACATAAGCTACATACAAAATATGTCAAATTTCTATCTCTAGTAGGGTAAATCGTGGATAGATTGGATATTAATTTTGGCCGTAAGTAATCACAAAAATCTTTGCAATGCAACTTTTTGAGAAAATATGCCCTTGAACACACGGTTTGTGACGAAATTCATGTTTATCTGATAAATTGTGTAACGAACGCCATACTCTTGTACATACCTTTGTAACCGATTGAGGAGGTTTATTCAGACAAAAAATATTTATTGCTCCGTGTCAATGACTCGTTACTGCAATCACGTGTTGTTTGACCGTTTATAAATAAAATATCCGAATGCTCTGTAACTAGGTTTTGTTAATTAACAGAGTAGTTGTTGGCA
Source organism: Asteroscopus sphinx (assembly GCA_949699075.1). Lineage (NCBI taxonomy): Eukaryota > Metazoa > Arthropoda > Insecta > Lepidoptera > Noctuidae > Asteroscopus > Asteroscopus sphinx. Next base: position 15,358,460 of record OX453021.1, read on the forward strand.
TTTCTCGAGATATATTTTTTGGTTCGTTGAGTCCAAAATGTTGAGTCGTGATTTAGTTGCAAAACAATCTGAATGAATGGATTTAACAAGTTTGAATTTCAATGACAATCAAGTAACGCCTCAATCAGAAGCAACAACAATCAAATAATGGATATGAAATATTTTGCGGAAAGCTTTTGTATGCGCGCGTATCGAAGCTCATATCGTCGGTGCAACTGCAATAGCGCGTTTTAACTAGCATCGGCAAATATCGCGTAACTTATCAGTCTTACAAAAAGGGGGAAAAATTTATTAAATTTTCCATGTTTTTTTTTGTTGGTATTTCTAAGCTCTGTCCTGTGTTCGGTCTATCGACCATAAGCACACGTTTTATAGGTTGTTGTGTGTGAGGCACACCAAACCAGTGTTGAGTTGCCTTCATTTTAGACAACTGGGTATGCAGTCCTATGTAATATTTACTTTAATTCACGGTCCCTCTTGCCTAAGATCTTAACTTAATTGACCCGTGCTAGCTACGTTTAGACAGAAGATACTTTTGAATTTGGCGAGTTTTGTTCGATACGCGGTATTTACCATCGCTAGTTACGCGCTATTGCAGTATTGACGATATGTCGTTGCCGCCTACGCTTTCGCTCTTGATCCATTCAAAATAAAAGCGAGCACATTGAGTGAACGGCGTCAAGGTCTGAAGGCCAGCCGAAGGTCGAGGAGCAGGAAGCACGCCTTCCGGACCTGCCCAGAGCCGTCACATTCAGCAACTGGTTACCCTCGCTTGTCATACGGCTGTCGCATTTTTTACCATTTCATGTTTATTATTTGCCCTTTAAAATGTTATGTGACGATTTAATTCACCCGTAACTTGTTTTAGGTGAATGTCTTGCTCAGGGGCCTTACTCCTGACTCCCGACTGCTGTATAAAACGAATTTGAATTCGAATTAGTCTCAATTTGTACTGCATTTCTTTAGGAATTGAAATTAGCTCGATTTGGTTCAAAGCTCGATACAGTCGGGAGTAAGGCCCCAGGTTAGCAACTGTCTTCTACGACGTGTTATTGATATAACTGAAAACCTCTTAAGGGGTCTTTGTATTCATTAGTATGAACAACTTTTACTATGGGACCAACACTGAAATCGCGAAAAAAACAACTGTTCCCTACATTTTGTCGATTTATGAAAACACATATGTAGGGAAAAGCTGTTTTTTTTTCGTGATTTTGGGGTTGTGCTCTTAGTAAGAGATGTTCATACTGATGAGTACAATGACACGTTGTAGTGCGGATTTTGAAGAGCTTACAAACCTGAAAGCTTGGTTACACAGTGCGAGCTGCTACCCTGACAGCAGACAGCTACTGTCATCGCTAACTCGCATGCCAGCAGCTTGACTCTCCACAGCCAGCCGGTGGCTGCTATGAAGATGGCGAGTAGCCCCTGCTAAAGAGCCCTTGCACCGTTTCCCAATTACATTGGGGTCGGCTTCCAGTCTAACCAGATGCGGCTGAACATCAATATTTTACACAGAGCGATTACCATCAGACCCTCGCAACCCAGTTACTGGGTAATATTGACATACTGAGGTTAGACTTTCAGGCTCTGACTACACGTAACGAATGCCATATAGATATTCGTATGACAAACAGGAGCGACAGCTTAACGTGCTATCCGAGGCACGGAAGGCCTCGTTGTGTATCGAAACGGTCACCCATCCACGGACTGACCACGGCAAGAGCAGCCTAACCTCGTAGATCGTACAATCGCGGTTCTTACTTTGCCACGAGCCCCTCAAAGAGACAGAGAGAGACAGAGCCCTTGTAACGTCGTGGCGAAATGCGAGGGCGAGTGGAAACAAAAATTTTTAATTACTTGGATGCGAGCTACTGACTATAGATTATACACTAATATGGAAACTACTGACAGACTCGTACATGCAATGCGGTCATACAGTGCTAGTAGCTGCACTGAAGTAACTCGCACGCTATCTCGCACTGTGTAACCAGGCCTTGAGTTACTTGACAACCGGAGGAATTTAAAGGATGCTGAAAATAATCTTTCCACATGCCACGATAACAGACAAGTTCGAAAAGCAATTTACCAGTCTCACTTTAGGTTACAGTAAGCTTGGCTTGTATTGGGGGAGGCCTATGTCCAGCAGTGGATGTCTTTCGGCTGAAATGATGATGCTTGTTTTCACATTTCATTCAATTTTCAGGAAGATTTTACCTAGATATAACGAAGCTTTATTTACGGATAATTTGATTTATTATGATTCAATATTTAGATGTCAAATGGGTAGTTATAAATTATATTATCGAATAATATGCGTTGAGTAGATAATTGGGCACTAAATCATATAAACTAGACACATGACACCTCTTTGTAGCGCGATAATTAATATTAGAGGCGGCGCGTGAACATGTGAATATTAAATGATAAAGCATTATATTTGTATACGTAATTTTCTATCTAATATATTCTAACAGGATTTACTGCCTAGTTGGCCTAGTGGTCGCAAGCGCATCTGCTAGGCGTAGGGTCCTGGGTTCGATTCCCGGGTCAGACAAAGTATTATCAGGTTTTTAGGGTTCCGAAGTCCTACAAGGAACCCTTATAGTTTCGTCATGTCCGTCCGTCTGTCCGTCTGTCCGTCTGTCCTAATCCTTTACAGCTTAATAACTTCCACAGTTATAAACATAAGTAAATGAAATTTTGTTAAAAAGTAGTCTACATATAGATCTCAATTTTAAAAGAATAAAAAAATAGTTTTTACGTATTTTAGGGGTGGCGTCCATACATGTGAAATGGGGATGAATATTTTTTTTTCGCTGCACCCCCTCGTGTATGGTATCATTGAATAGGTCTACTAAAATGAAGGTAATGTTTCATACACCACTTTTTTATCAGGTGTACCATCTGCGAAATATAGCCCGCCAAAGGGGCTTGCAATGTGTCCCCCCCCTGCCATTTCTAAACTATGCAACGTAGAAACTTATAATCTTCTACATTGATAGACCTTTGGAAAAAATCTCTTTTAAAATTATTTCGAGTATAATGTGATTATAATTTTTTGAGACGTCCTAGTTCAAAGGTCATTGACCTTAGAGAAAAATGATCATAGCAAATAATGCTCCTTTAGCTACTTTCTATTTGTTAAAATCACAAAAAGTAACTTTGACACTTCTTAAATTTGGCTTCTTGAATTTATCGCTAGATGGCGCTACTAACAACACGCTCTGAGTCGCGAATGCTGCCGATTATTGCAAAAACTAAAATAGCCATGATTAATATTCGATTTGATTCGTTTGTAATTACACCTACTTAAGGAACCCTATAATACTGAGCATGGCCCGACATGCTCTTGGCCGGTTTTTTTTTTCATTATTAAGTTCTCAGTAGTAACCCGGAGTTCGGATTTGTGCCCGGTTGGTGGCAATAGGCTCGCCCCGTATTACATGAGACTATAATATAACTGTCGAAATATGTGTACACCTCTGCCTACGCCTTCGGGAAAATACAGGCGTGATGTTACGTTTTGTTCTTACAGAAGATTTATAAAAAAATGTGGTTATGTCCTTTACGTAACGCAACTATTCTACATATAAAAACAATGACTATGACAAAAAATGTAACCCGATCGAATATTGCGTTTCTGTTTTGTGGTATGCTATAAAAACTTTGTCTATATTTTATAGTAGATCCGCTTACTTTGTTAAGTATCTAATATGAATAATTGAATCATAGTTTCTAGTAAAATAAATTTATAACGGCAATATGACTAAGCGACGCGTGATTGGCTGCAATAAGACAAGTTCGGAAAAGTTGTTTCCTTTATATAAAGTACATGGTAAAGCCTGCTGATGCAAGATTCCCTCGCGATTTGTGTAGGGCGGATGGCTACGAATTTATATGATTTGAATATATGCAAGAAAAGCCTGCTCGTAAGCGATTTTTTCTTTCGGCAATTTATATCTTTAGATTTCGCTTCGCTTGATGCTTTGATGCAAGAAGGAATAAAACTTATAACATTAAGCCCGACAGTTATACATACTATAGGAGATAGAGAAGGGATAAAAAGGAACCAACATCTTTTTGGATCCGCCTTTCCGAGGGAGCATTTATTGAAGTGTTCCCATGGTCAGATGTCGGTGAGCCTTTTATAATATAATTAGGATATCTATAATGTAGCCGTGGGGCGTCGCGTGGGCTTGCCCTTCTAAATTGGTGCGCGAAGGAATGCCGGCAAAAAGCACAGTGAGCGGCGAGACAACCGACACCGCGCTCACAGGCGCGCCTACCGACAATTAAATGAACCACTACAGACATGTCACGCTCTGACACCCCTCAAAGACTTGAAGAAGAAGCAGATGTGTCGCACTTCAACAGTTTACCTAATGTCATAGGACAACAAAGCTTTGACATGCTTTGACAGAGGGAAAAGCTAATTTGAAAAACAAAGGATTGACAAACCAAAAAATCTAATTGAATTTCCAATCAACGGGAAACGCAAATCTCAACTGCACAATTTCTCGCCCTGTTAATCCAACTAGGAACCTCAAGTTGCCAAGATGTGCTCACTGTACACTAAAATGACAGACAATAAAGTTGATAATTTGTCAAAAGTCCCTACTTAAGATGTTACTCCAGATATATGTTATTAGATGACGTCAAGATGAAATCAAAATTGATCGATGCTCATAAAGATGCGTTTCGTAAAGGCGGTGGGTGGTCTTAGGGCGAGTCGTGGGATTATAGACCTGACTACATTAGCTGTATTGTTGACCGTATCGAAACCTAGGCATTTCTTGACTGGAAAGGTCGATTTATCAAAAGCAGATTGAATTAAATGGACAGAGATAGAATTTAGAATTACTCAAACTTGAATAAGTTCAAAGTAGATGTGAGAAAATGATTAGCACACAATACAATATTAAATATTCACTACAAAGAGTTTCTACTTCTCGTTTCAATAAACTAAGATATGGGATGGAACATCATGAACATAATTAAATGAAAGCTGGTGCTGACGAAAGGTTCAAAAAATAGCTGAACGTAAAAGACGCTGAAAATAGTGCAGGGATTGCGTAATAAAAAAAAGATCGATGCCAAATTATTGAAAATAGGAACAATAAAACAACGAACGTAAAAGTGGCAAGATAGACAAATACAAAGGGCGTAGCGGACTATCGCTAGGGCAAAGAAAAAGTGCGAGTAACGCTAACAAGGTGAATGAGGAGGTGGCCGCTGAGCTGGTTGACATTGTGGGCACAAATGGAGCATGAACCGATGAAACTTGGCCCTCAGGTTGTTATCGCCTTGCTTTGTCCAGTAGGTGAACTAGAAAGCCTACATTTTTTATACAACGCCCTATGAACTGAAACGACTGAATGGATTAGAATGACATTTGGTTCAAAGGTGTAGTATCTACTCCATCACATTTCAGATCATTACAGATCATTTTCTGGATGAACGTGGAACCCTTTAGTACATTTTACGTGAACTAACTCACGGCCATAGGTAGTCGATTGACCTTAAAGTCTTGATTTATATGTGTAAAGTTTTAGGACTGTCTAATGGACTTTATGACTTGCAATATCAGAAATGCCTATGCGTAATTGATTTCACAGTGCTGAATGTTTGAATAGATTGAATTTACGTCGCAAATATTGTGTTTTTTTTGTTAAGTGACAATTTATTTAGTTATTGGTTATTCATGTGTCATTTGGTCAGTCAGACTAAATATATTTAATTTAACTAAAGATCTTATTCTATTTTGCAAGAAATAGTAAACTTACTTATTCCCGGGTCGGGCAAAGTGTTATTGGGTTTTTTCATTAGGAAATTCTCAGTAGCAGCCTGGAGTCTGGATTTGTGCCCGGTCAGTGGCAATAGGCTCGCCCCCTATTACATGGGAATATAACATAACTGGCGAAATGTGGGTGTACTATTTATTACACCTCTGCCTACCCCTTCGGGGAAATACAGGCGTGATGTTATGTTATGTTATGTTAGTAAACTTGACTTTATTCACTTCTACTTTGTAAGTTGGATGAATTTCATTAGCGTCAGTTATAATTAGTTTAAGAGCTTTTACACTAAGGATTATCTAGGCTAAGGACTGTCAGGTATTAGTATAAAAGATCAGTATGTACAATTGGCCAAGTGAGTGACATTGACACGGGCGGTGCCGCGGTGTGATTTGTGCTCTGATTCACTTAGCGAGCCACGGGCGGCGGTACGGAACCTTAACCGCAATGCGTTGCAGAAACATACACTAACCGATACTACGTAAGTTCACAAACTGCTATGACACGTGATTGTACACGTTTACGTAAACACACTAAGCGATTTAGGCAACGCACTTTACCGCGGATACCTATTAGAAAATTTGTGCTGAAATTGTGAAAAACTTTAATAAAAATGCTAACTAACGAACATAGTCAAGCTATTGTAGTTTACTCAAGATCGCGTGGAGGAAATGCTTTTACGTGTCCAATTATGATTAAAAAATTACATACTTAGTTTTATATGCAGAAACAACCATGAGGAAATCAATATAATATATTTCAACATGGGTGGCACAAGTAACACTGAAATTAATTAATTTGAATTTTAGTGTTACTTGTGACAGACAAATTTAAGCAAACCAAAAATTGTAAAAGTAAGTTTTGACAACAAAATTAAGAGACAATAAATCAAAACAAAAACTTGTAACAGAAAATAATTGTAACAAAATAAAAGGCAATACAGCAGTAGCTAGATGTGAAAAAGGAAATGCTCTAATGATAATGGAGTTACGCAAGCAAGATGTGCATTTTTTGCGACCATTAAAAATGTATCTTCTGTAAGATCTACGTGCGATACTATTTTAAATAAAATGTAAACACGAGGTATGTACGAAATAGAGCGCGAAATAAAAAACGTATGCGATTTGACACTGACCCGCAGTCGCGTGCGCTGCCATATTTTCGACACAAGCCCACTTGTTCACGATATGCCTGTTAACTTTATTATGTGCTATTTTACTACAATTACTTGATGAATTTGGAAATTAATAACTTAATGGTCCGTTGGATTTGTTAACACTTTACTTTGTTAGATTACTTTTTTCAATAACATTTTTGATATTGATTTCTTTGTAAAATTAAGTGATGCCAATAACGGTGAATGTTTCTTATATTTTTTGGATATTACTGAATTAGACTTTTTGGTTGATTAGATGATATTTGTTTGTCATAGTTATGTAAGAACTATTTGCACACAATAGAGGTCAGGTATCCTGACTGGCCAACAACTTGGACATTAGGTAAGGCTCTACGTTAAAATAACAAAGTGCAGCGACTAGGCTCGATATCAGATGCAACAACAATAAATTAAGCTATCGTAAGCCCTACTGGCGCACACTTAATCAACCGAACGGAACCGTATCATTTGCATAAGTGATCTATGGAACATAATTGTACAGGTACTGATTTGTACTGAATTCTTTTGATAATTTTATCAAACCCCCCAAACAATGGGTCATATTGAACTTGCCGCTGTCACACCACATGACTATGTTGATTGATCGTCATTTAATGGCAATTATGCCGACAGAAAAAAGTACTCACCATGGATTTCATTTTGCTTTGTAGTTAGCACAGAAGTGAAAGAGAAAGATTTAGAAATAGTTTTTTTTTAATCTAGATTGATTTATAGCGCTGATGGAAGACTAGTATCTTCCAGGAATCGCTATGTTGGAGTGCAACTTGCGTCTGTGAGAAATGAGGGCGGGAGCGGGCTTTTATAGTTCGGCGCGTGCGCAGAGGGGGTGCGCGGGCCGAGCTGCGCCGCGCGTGAAAGTATTGGGACATGCCATTGATAATAGGCGAATATCATACACATTTCAATGGCAATCGCCGGTGTATTCAGTGGTTATGATTTAGTGTGTGATCTGGTAGCATCATGGCTAGAACTTCTTGTCATTAGTTTGTTAGTGCTTTGTTCAGCAGTGTTCGTTTAGTTTGGTTCGCTTAGTTCGCATCGTAATTATTGTTAAGTGCTCTGGTTCAATTTCTTCTTTCTTTGATATTTTTCATTACAAAGTTTTGGTGTTTATTTTATTTGCTATGTTCATTTGTTACTTTTTATCAGTTTACGCATTTCTTGCTGTCACAGTGTGACTATAGTGACGTATAAATTCCGTCAGTTAGCTATTTGTCGTGATTAACAACAGGACATATGTTTTTCAAATTATTAGATTCACTTCGAATACATTATTTTGAATGGCTTGTGTTATTGATGTAGTAATATTATTAACGTGCCTTATATTCCTTTACGATAAACTAATCATTTCGTTATCGAGGTGCTGACAGTTTTCTAGACATTTATGGTAAAAATCGATATTCAAATGAGATTAGTTTACCACTAGGGTCTATAAAACAATGGGTTTATGATGACAGTTGATATCAATGGTTTCTTTAGCATAAATAATGTGATAATTTTTCAAGTCATGAATTCTGGCTAGGAATATGTCACATCTCTATTCTTGTCCTTAGCGGTCAATAGTATCTAGGTGTTTTAAAAAAAACCTCTTAATCTCCTATAATATTATATTGAAAAATTGAATAATTTCAAAAAATTTAATGTAATTTCGTATAGATTTTCGACTCTAGATACACCAGCGGATCGTACTGCATTGATTTTTCGAGTGAATTATTCTAGGAATTATTGAGTTAAATGTTTTAGAAACCAGTTCATGGTGTTGAAAATGATCAGTCATTGGAAAACCTGATTTACATAAATTGCAGTGGTCGGTTTTTATCTTCGTGGAAAACTGAAAAATCTTTACCTTTTTTATAATAGAGGGGGCCAAATGAGCAAGCGGGTCACCTGATAGTAAGCAATCACCACCCTATGGACACCTGCATTACCAGGGAAGTCGCATAATGCGTTGTTGACCTTATAAAAAAACATATGCTCTTTTCTTGAAGTTTGTTCCACAATTTTCTAATCACACATTCTTTAATCTTATTGGAAAGATTAAAGAGAGGTTTCGTAGAATTTGACAGCAGACAGTGAGTGACATCGGTTAGTGAGTGTCATCCGTGGCCTTTTTGCATGGAGTGAATTTTAGACTTTGCTGTTAGTAAATTGGATTGGAGCAGACGAGTCCTTGAGTGGAGACCGCGAATCGGCAAAAGCAGTGTAGGGTGCCCCCACGCCAGGTGGACCAACGACCTGAAGAACGTGGCTGGGGGGTACTGGATGCGGAAGGCAGAGGACCGAGTGTTGTGGCGCAGCTTGGGAGAGGCCTATGTCCAGCAGTGGACTGCGATAGGCTGAGTTGATGATTGATGAGTTAGTAAATTGGTGTTGATAGTTGAGGTTCCATTGGATCATCCTCCGCACTTTTTCCCAATTATATTGGGGTCGGCTTCCAATCTAACCAGATGCGGCTGAACATCAGTATTTTACACGGAGCGACTGCCATCAGACCGCCGCAACCAAGTTACTGGACAATAAACCTGACATTCGGAGGTTAGACCAGTTGTCAGATTTTCAGGCTCTGACTACACGGTGACGTAACGACTGCCATAGATATTCGTATGAGGTTCCATTGGATATCATAAGATATATTATTAGGAATGAGTAGGGTACTCACAATGACAATAATCTCGACAGCTTTATTCATTGCATGGTGCATAGATGCCGATATGACTTATTGTCAAAACATACGGAGCAATGAGCATTGAAATCGATATGATTGTGATAGTGATTGAGTTACAAAATTCGGCAGCAGGCGGGTGGATGCTCCAAATATATGCCTTTCCCATAAATGCATCAAAATCGAGAGCCTCATAGGTATTATCATCAGTCATAATGGGAAAGGATGCGAAAGGCAGAGGACCGAGTTTTGTGGCGCAACATGGGAGAGGTCTATGTCCAACAGTGGACTGCGATAGGCTAAGTTGATGATAATACATGATCATGATCGAAATACATTTTATGCTTTTGCATACATGTGCGTCGGACGAGTAATGGAAAATGACTAGTTGCACAAAGTGACGTATCATGAATGTGATGAACAGGGATACCGACGAAATAGTTAAGCGACGAATGATCATCACAACCGTCTCTTTAAAATCGTACCTCTTTTTGCTGAATTGATATTCACCTGATACTCAGCTCAGTGAACCTACAAGTGCTTTTTAGCCATAATTGGATCATTACTGTCTTACTAATAAGTTACTGCTTGATGAAGTTATCTCTTCTCTGAATGAAACGGGTTTAGGTATACTAGAGACTTGTTTTCAGACCTTAGTCCACAACGTTAGGCTGGTGCAGGCTGGCGGACTACCCGAAAGAGAGTTTAGGTAGAAAGTGGAAGGCCGTGAAGTAGGCCGCGATGAATGGGTCGCGAATGCCATGGAATTCCTTGCGTCTGTGTTTTCCAAAAAGTATAATCTTGTGGTCTTCAAAGCTCGAGTGAATAGGTTTTTGCTGGTCAAGGGTGTACCATCGTCGACCACGCAAACGCCAGACCACTAAACATAAAAAAGATTGCTGTTCTCGTGGCCCATCCATCCAGATTGTAAGACTAAGATTTGTAAATGGCTACTGACCCAAGATTATGATGAGACAGAAAATCTGATGAAGTTGTCGATTTTAAAGTCTGACTACATTTTTTTTAATGAGATATAGATCTGCTCTTGACAGCAATCTAGACAGCTTTAGCGGATTTATTTACACAAACATAAATAAATCCGCAGACAAAGACACATTATAAACTCTCCATACCCCCAATTTCTATTTACAATGTAATAAACGCGAGAACGCTGGTACCCCTAACACAAGTTAAATCTTACCTTGGGTACCAGAGTTCATCGAAACACTCTTATTTCTAGATACATTGTTAAGCCTAATGTTAAGTATTTTTGTACACTGTTTTTTTTTATCCACCCAAGGCGAGAGTTGGTGGAGTTTAAAGTGGGTGCGAATCCTACATAGCCGCAACGTCTTTCCAGGTGGTGTGACATGGACTTTCTCAAAAAAAAAGCTGGCGGACTACACACACGATCAATAACATTTCTGGAGCATTTTTATTTTTATTTTTCGGACCTATAAAGGTGTGCAGGTTTCCTAGCGATGTTGCTCTGTACCGGATGATCAAATTTTGATCCGCACACTGTAAGGGTGGTCTTTTAAACGTTTCATTAAAAAAGTGTCTATGTTAGAACACTAAAAGCTTATATTGATGACGTAGCTGTATATTTTTCGTCGTCCAGTTATTATTATAATCTTCAGCGCCAGCGCAGAAAGCGAAACGCCCTGTGTTATAACTGAACTAATTATGTAACAAATGCCTAGGTGTTACCAGCCTACACGGCTAGATTATACACTGATAAGAAACACTTGTTTTTTGCGCTAATGATTTTTATTCTAAGTAGGTATCGTTCATTATGTTTTGCACATTTCGTATCGTCGTCAACAGCTTTTTCTATGTTCTTTATAGGGTTTCGTACCCAAAGGGTGCTAACGGGACCCTATTACTCTCGCTGCGCTGTCCGACCGTCCGTCCGCCCGTTCGTCCGTCTGTCTGTCACAGGGCTGTATCTTTGTAACGGTAATAGATAACCAAATGAAATTTTCACAGAATATGTGTTGCTATGGTGTCTATCACGAAAAATACTAAAAATAAAAAAAGTCTAAAACCAAAGGGGGTCCCCATACACAAAAACATGCATTTTTTCAACGTTTTTGTTCCTGCTCTATCTTCAAAACGGTAATATATACCAGCTTCAAACTTGGTGTGATTATAGTGCATACTATGTAGTTTAGCAACAAATACTAAAAACAGGGCAAACATATAAATATGTGGTGGTACCTACGTAAGAAAGAGATGCAAAAAATCACATTTTGCGTACGATCGTTGATGTCTTTTGATAAACTCTCGTAAATTAAATCAGTTTCTATGGGGTATCAGGTCGATGGGTGGTACGGGACCCTTACTGCGTGAGTCCGACTCACACTTGGCCGGTTTTTTCATACAAATATGGAAACGTTACAAACTTACGCACAAGCGCATAGGCTGACTAAATGTATGGCAATTGGCAACACGTAAATACACTTGGAGGCATTCACCTTAAGAGGCTGACAACTCCCAAAAAATCAGACCTCTGCGGTCACTGTCGTTTTGTACATAACTGAAAGAGAGGCAACGAGGGAGGGACGTCAGGTGCGCCGCTCAACTTGAATGAAAGTAACAATTTTTTTTTAAAATAAAAATCTATAAGCTTATTTGAAAAACAGAAACAACTATGGTTTAGATTATTGTCTTTCTTAAATGTTTTCTTAATTTCATTTGTAAAATTTGGTAAATAATAGAGATGTTTGCTTTAAAGCATGTTTTAAGAGGTTAGTTTACAATTATTTTCTATAGAGAAAACTTCAAGAAAACGTGTTTTGGGCACAATAAAGTTTTAGAAAATATGATCAAGATTAACATATATTTTTTTCACTGCCACAAACTGAATAGATACAGCTAAAAATGTTTTTAAAAGAAGCCTAGTTGGGGTATTTGGCTGTTGTCAGCGTCTTAAACGTAACGGACCTATTAAATTGCCATGGATGTACCTTAAATATCATTGCATGGATGTACTTCGTGTAGGTATATAAGCCGTGACTCATCATCATCCTCCTCACCTTTTACTAACTATGTTGGGGTCGGCTTCCAGTCTAACCAGATGCGGCCGAACATCAGTATTTTACAAGGAGCGACTGCCATCAGAATGATCAGACCCCCGCAACGGCCGCAACCCAGTTACTGGGTACTACCGACATTCGGAGGTTAGACCAGTTGTCAGACTTTCAGGCTTCTGACTACCTGTAAAAACTGACTATAAGTCGTGACTAAGTATATCAAAACCACCAGTCTACTCTCACTAAGTTATTTAAAAAAAACATTTTGTATTAAATAAAGCATTTTTGAACAACAGTCACTCAATAATACAGTATAAAAACATTTTTTGTAAGTTATCCTTGCCAGCTTTTTTTTGTAAACAAACGTAAATAATACTTATTGAGAAAGATGGAATAATGCGTGGGCTTATGAAATTAAATGCGTATATTGCCATTACAGTAATCACTTCGAAACTACAGTGTGGCATAAACGGCATAATAGCTTATTCACAACCATAATGAAAACAAAAGTCATATATGTATTATATTATTATACGTGCAGTTAGTTATTTTTATCATCTTAATATTTTTGAAAAATAAAACAAAATAAATGCGTTGCAATTACATTAATCTTACATTAATATACCTACAACGTGTAATTGAAATAACTTAAAACCTCTTAAGGTGTCATTGTATGTACAGTCTAACAAAGCAATTAGTATCCAAGGTCGCCAGATATAGATGAATATTTCTTAGGGAATTAGTATAGAAAGGTTTGATTAGGGTTTGTATAAATACAATTTAACTTTGTCCGTTATTAAAATGATATTTCACTTGAAAAAAATCTATAATCTTCTGAGAAAACTTTATTTATATCTGGCGACCCTGGATACTAATTGCTTTGTTAGACTGTACTTATCAGTATGAACGACTTTTAATATGAGTAAAATTCAGAAATCGCGTAAAAAATTTTTTTGGAGTTATGCGAACATGATTAAATGTATGGAGCAAATGATTTTTTTTCAGATTTTCAGGATTGGTCCCATAGTAAACGTTGTTTATAGAAAGAAAGATTATTTATTTGGATACATAAAATGTAGTTTTATAATACATTGTGTGCCCCATGGCTGATGATGATATTATTATGATATTATGAGATGAGATTATATGGCTTATAATGATGAGTACAATTAGTCCTTAAGAGATTTTCCGTTATTTCAATTAAACTTTGTAGCATGGCTGTTTGTTGGTTTGTCCTTCAGTCATGCTGAAACGGCTGAACGGATGTTGATGAAATTTTAAACAAGAAATATACTTTTATCGTCATACCACGGGAGCGAACCCGCGGGCGTTAGCTAGTTCTTAATAAAAGATTCTTCTGTGAATAACAATATCAAATTTAAACAAAAAACATTAGAAAGACCCCCAAAACTCTAACGATAATATAACTGCGTACAATGTAATTACCTAGTGAAATGTGTACATTAATTCCATGTCTCGAGTAATACCCTGACCTGCGAGTGTACTTAGGTCAAGCAGAACAAGCGTAGCGTTCTTGAAAGCTATTAAAAAGACCGGCCGAGTGTGAGTCGGACTCACGCAGTAAGGGTTTCGTACCACCCATCGACCTGATACCCCAAAGAAAATGATTTAATTTACGCGAGTTTATCAAAAGACATCAACGATCGTACGCGAAATGTGAATTTTTGCATCTCTTTCTTACGTAGATACCACCACATACGTGGGACACTCAGAAAGTTTTGCGAAACTAAAAAAAATTGTTCTATACGTACATATATTTTTATCAAATCTTTTCAAAGTACTTTCCACCAGCCTCTATACAAAGATTCATGCGCCTAAACCAGTTTTCAAAACACTTTTTCCAGTCCGCCGCAGACACCTCGTTTACAGCCTGCTCGAACGCAGCCAGCGCATCTTCCGGCGACGAAAATTGTATCCCTTTGAGCTGATTTTTTATTTTTGGGAATAAAAAGAAGTCACACGGTGCTAGATCAGGGCTGTAAGGAGGGTGACCCAGGAGTTTGACTGGCGTGCTGTCCAGGAAGTCCCTCGTTTTGAGTGCGGTGTGCGCAGGTGCATTGTCGTGGTGGAGCAGTAGCCTGCGGAGCCCTGTGTTTGGCCGCTTGTTGCTTATAACAGAGAAAACTTCTGGCAAACATTTGGTAGTATACCATTCGGCATTAATGCTTCTTTGATCCCGTAAGGGAATTGATACCAAGTGGCCAGTCAAATTAAAAAAGCTAGCGATCAAAATCTTACCCCCGCTTCTAGATCGCTTCACTTTGGTAGGCGTTGGCTCATTTTGAAACACCCAAACAGTCGACTGGCGCTTGGTTTCTGGGTCGTATTGATAAATCCAGGACTCATCACCTGTAACGATGTCGTAAACACGCCGAGACGAGCCTGCTTCAAATTTGTTAAGCATATCACGGCACCATTCCACCCGGGCCTGCTTCTGAGCATCGGTGAGGTTGTGCGGCACCCAGCGTGATACTATCCTCCTCACGCGAAGATGGCTGTGTAGAATCTCGTGAACGCTTCCCGATCCAATCTTCAATATGTGTTGAATCTCCTGATATGTAATTCGCCTATTGTCTTGGATTAAATTTTTCACTGCTAGCACGTTTTCTTCGGTAACAGCCGTCAAAGGGCGACCGCTTCTTTCGTCATCCCCCAAAGTTGGTCGACCGCGCTTGAATTCGTTATACCAACGATACACGGTTGCCTTGGAAGGGCCTTCATCCATGAATGCCATTTGAAGTCTATCGTACGATTCATCCGGTTTCAGGCGACACTTGAAATCGTATAAAATCATAGCTCTAAAATGTTCCCGGCGCAGATCCATATTTCAGTGAGACACAATACTTTGAATTAACTCGCAAAAAATGTGGAGGGAAATTTTGAAATTGGAACTTACTTATTTTTACTTATAAATAATCATATTTTCGAAAAACATTATAACTGGCCAGTCTCCCATATATAAAAACTTTTTTTCGCAATACTTTCTGAGGGGCCTGGTATGTCTATGATTGTCCTGTTTTTAGTATTTGTTGCTAAACTACATAGTATGCACTATAATCAGACCAAGTGTGACGCTGGTAAGTATTACCGTTATTACAGGAACAAAAATGTTGAAAAAAATGCACGTTATTCGAGGTTTCTTGTATGGGGACCCCTTTAGTTTTAGATTTTTTTTTATTTTTAGAATTTGTCGTGATAGACACTATAGTAACACATATTCTGTGAAAATTTCAACTGGTTATCTATTACCGTTACAAAGATACAGCCCTGTGACAGACAGACGGACGGACGTACGGACGGACAGCGTAGCGAGAGTAATAGGGTCCCGTTTGCACCCTTTGGGTACGGAACCCTAAAAACGAATCCTGTTACTTTAACACATAAAACACGAATGTGTTGTTTTTTTTTTTTTTTTTTTTTTTTTTTTTATAGGATGGCGAAACGAGCTAAAGGCCCACCTGATGTTAAGCGGTTACCTTTGCCCATAACAACCTCAATACCACCTAGGCTGTTGCCTAAATGGCATCGCAAGTCGGTTCGCCAAACTGAGACATGAAGATGGAAAGTCTCATGTGATTGTAATTTCACCGGCACCCGTACCCTTCAGACCGAAACACAGCAATGCAAGCATCACTATTTGGCGGAGAATTAGATACGGTGGTAGTACTTCCCCGGACGAGCTCTTTCACAAAGGAGCTCTACTACTTCTAAAGTTGTTGTGTGGTAGGTGACAGGGTGAAATCAAATACAATCAACAAAATTCAAGGAGGATTCTACCAATGAAACTAAACAACTTTACTTGAAAAATGGGTCGTAAGACGAAAAAACTTTTCACTTCCCAATCATCCCATACAAAATCCTCGAAAAAAGCGATAAACAAAGTTTTTGTATGGAAAGTATTTAGAATCCACCTTTTTTCAACTGCATTGATACTAATTGATTTCACCCTGTAGGTGTAGGTATATCCAGTGAATGTAATAAGGCTGGTTTCAGAACAGTGCGTACGGTCCGTACGGAAACTCCACCTTCGGGCTGGACGTACTCCACGCGAAGCCTGTTCCGTACGGACAAAACCGTCGTCTCACTGAAATTCCTTGTGGGTAGGGTTGCCATACGTCCGGAATTTTCCTGACATGTCCGGAAATTTTGTTCTTTGGCTGGAATAGTAGTAGTAGTAGTTTATGCGGGGGGAACTCTAGGATGTCCGAAATTTCTTTACTTCAACTTCACCTCTACCTGCAGGGTAATTACGTAACTGCATCGCATTCAACAAAATGTCAATTTTGACATTTGAATGCGGATTTCAATGTTCATTGCTCCGTTTGTTTTGACAATCCGTCAAATTGACAACTACGTACCACGCAATGAATATTGCTGTAATTTCAAAATGAAAGCTGATGTCAATGTGAATGCATTACACAATTACCCCACAGTACCCTCATCCCATATGCATCGCTTGATGACTTGCCGCGAAATTTTCTCTGGTATTTTTTTCATTTTATCTGGCAACCCTACTTGCGGACGGTCCACTAAAATTGCATAATACGCATTCATATGCTCCACAGTGTTACATTTTCTTTTTTTACACTTGTTGCACGTTGTTATCTAGGACAAAACAATTTTTCTTTTCTTTTATTTCTCTGCTCTGAAATCAGCCTGAAAAGTGAAGAAAGTGACCTATTTCACAAATATTAGCTGTATAGCGACCGTCAGAGAACCTGTACAGGATACTAGGCTTGGTATAGGGCAATGTCTCGTCCGTTTTAAAGCAGTCTATGAAGTGGGGTTTTTTGCAGTAGCTACGACCTGTGGAGGTCAAGAGGCCTTTTATACCTTTTAATTGAGGGGGGCTCATAACATTTGGGAGACCCGGGTACTGCCCCGGTTGAAGGTCGTAGATACGGCCCTGGATTCGGGGCTGACAATAAAATGAGACATTTTATCAACCCACGAGTCCCACGACTATATTTTTAATCCTACTTCCTACTAATTAAATGCGAAAGTATGGTATGGATGTTCGTTTGTTTATTTATTTGTTAGTTTGTCCTTCAATCACGCTGAAATTGATGAACGCATTTGGATTGGCACACAGATAGACTATATACTGGATTAACACATGCAATACTTTTTATCTCGAGAAGATATACAATTTTCGAGGGATGCGTGATATACATCTTTTTAATAAACCAAATTTTACGCAGGCGAAGTCACGGGCAAAGGCGTAGCATACGTTATAATTTTTAGCAAGTGTGTAGTTAATTCACTAAGTGCAGCATTTACGTAAGATAATAGGTTTAGAGAATATGGGGCACTGTGGTGACATTGGAGGTCAACGACGAACACCGCGAGATACTATTTCGTTAAACTAAAGCATGTTTAGAAACTAGTTTATACATACAACATACAACATACAACATATAACGGTCGCACTCCTCCAAACGGCTCGACAGATTTTTATGAAATTTTTGATGTGTATTTGGTAGGTATGAGAATAGGTCGTAATACTCGTAATAGAACATTACTGTCGAAGCCTGAAATGAAGCAATTAACGGCCGAGTAATATTGGAAGTACGAGGCGAAGCCGACTACTTCCTAAGTGATTTTACGCCTATGGCGTTAAGTTAAGACCGCCTTTGTACCCTGTTGTGCATAAAGAATTAATTAAATTAAATTAAATTTTAAAAGGATGAGGTGCCAGCCGAGTCCTTTTTAACTAAACGAGGCCGCCGAGACTTGTATAGTAATTTTCTCTCATTTGCGAGGAAACAATACACAAATTAATTCAACAGTATCTAATTTTCATGCGCGCCAATTGATCCGCGCGTGGTTCTTGTTCTATTTTCAAAGTTTTGAAAATAATTTGCGCATTCAGCCTTTATAATGATAAATGTTTTGTACCTAAAAACACCTAATTTATGTAAGTGTGTACTTAAAAAACTCGGTAGCATAATTTAAAAAAATAAAAACTGTCCAGCATACTCTATGAAATACTTTTTGTTTGAATAACTATACTCTATTCTTAGTTTCGGTTTTTGTTGGTGCCCCGGATTCATTGCTCCCGAGTGTAGTTTGTCGGCTTGATACTGAAAAAAACGGCCAAGTGCGAGTCGAACTCGCGCAGTAAGGGTTCCATACCACCCATCGACCTGATACTCCATAGAAACTGATTTAATTTAAGAGTTCATTAAAAGACATCAACGCACCGTGCGCGAAACATAAATTTTTGCATCACTTTCTTACGCAAGTAACACCACATATGTCTATGTTTGCCCTATTTTTAGTATTTGTTGCTAAGCTACATAGTATGAACTGTAATCAAACCAAGTTTGACGCTGATATGTATTACCGTTTCGAAGATAGGGCAGGAACAAAAACGTTGAAAAAAATGCATTTTTTTCGAGGTTTCTTGTATGGGGACCCTTTTTTATTTTTAGTATTTGTCGTGATAGGCACCATAGTACCACATATTCTGTGAAAATTTCAACGGGTTATCTATTACCATTACGAAGATACAGCCCTGTAACAGACAGACGGACGGACAGCGTAGCGAGAGTAATAAAATTAACAAAGAACAATGATATATACCGACGATACTTATCTCAGGACGTGACAACGATCATTGGCCGATAGAGGTCATATTATAAGCTAAATTTAGACTAGACAAAAACTAAGCCGAAATAATAAATGTCATTTTCTCATAAGGTAAACTAAGTGTCTATAATAAGCTGATAGACCATGAGATTAGCGTGTTGATAATTTGATATCAGAAGACTGACTTACCTTTTTAGGGTTTCGTACCTAAAGAGTACCAACGGGACCCTATTACTCTTCCTACGCCGTCTGTTCGTCCGTCCGTCTGTCTCTCTGTCACTGGGCTGTATCTTTTTAACCGCAATAGGTAGCTTAGAATATATTCTTTGGTAACCAGTTGAAATTTTCACAGAAGATGTGTTATTACGGCTTACATCATGGCAAAGACTAAAAATAGAAAAGTCTACTCCCTAGGGGTAACCCATACAAGAAACCTTGAAAAAAAACAGACTAAACTTTATTTCAACGTTTTGTGTTCTTGCTATACCCTAAAAACGATAATACATACGCGTCAAACTTGGTGGGATTGTAATACATACTCTATAGTTTACCAACAAATAATAAAAATAAGGCAAACACAGATATTGTGTGGTTGTACGGAATTCTTAGTGCACGAGCATGACTCGCACTTGGCTGGTTTTTATCGCATATCACTATAATATCATAGTAAAAAGTTCACACAGTCTTCTCCAACGGCATAAATATAATAGAATATGAAATATTAAATATTATAATACGCAAGCAAAGCCATTAAAAAACACATAAACTAGTGGGTGCATAATTAAGTAAATAATCTTACACCACATGAATATAAAATCATGTCCAATGAAAACATCGATATAAAAATTAATAATGTTGAAGAGCATTAAATTCATCTCTATTTGTCGTCCGGACACCTCAAGGCTCGTCATCGAATAATCGTTTTATGTGACAGTAATGCACGCATCGCCGCACGCGCTCCCCGCTGTGCTACGACGATCTACGCATTCTCTTAGCCGAAGTTGTTGAATGGTTTTCTTTATATTTCAATTTCGTCCAGTGAAATTAATTTAATTTGTTTTCTTATATTAACTTTTGAAGTGAAACTTCTATATAGACGGGGGTGTATTAGGATTTTTTTAAATTATGTACTAGATCAATTGTTTTGATAATACCTATACCAACATTTGCTGTGGGAACTGGCTATCATGTAGCAGTATTTTATTGCAGCGTTGACTAGTGTGCCGAAATGCACAATTAGTAGCATATGATTCACGTGTGTTTAGTATATTTCAGCACCAGTTAATAACAGCTGTTTATTAACATTAACTGATGTAACAACCTCGCTTATTGAGTGATGCCTCGTTAATGAGCATCGAGGCCGACACCTCTCTTTATAAGTGGTGATGTTTTTCGTTATTTTGTTGATGCCTGATGTCGCTAAAATTCAGCGCCGTGTCGTGACTCTGCTCCGTGCATGTGGCACAGCAAATTGCTGACTTGCTGAGCGATGGCCATTTTGCGTGGATGTGACGTATACGTACGTACAGTCGACAGCATGACAGTGGTAACACGTCAATTCGAAAACCGCCCTTACTGCTTACGAAATAAAGATCCTGCTAATGTCAAAGTGTTACCACCGACGTGCGGTCGACCGTACGTGTGATGTGGTAAGATATATCTAATCACCCTTTTTGATTCTGTGTTCCTGGTTTTATATTAGTTTTTGTTTATATTTTTGGTATTTTTGCTCGTCGCTCTAGAAGTAAATCAATTATTTTTTTCGTTTTTAGACCTTGGTGTTGTTTGATTAATTGGTTTGGCCCGATGATATTTTAAAAATACAGATATGTTGTTGCGCGCGCAATCTGAAGACTCGAAAACGTCCTAATTGGGTCGATTTGCTACTAGTCTCCGTCAAACAAGGCACCGAACGTGACGTGTGACAAAAAAAATACAAAAATGCCGTCACGTTTGTACAGAAAGTGTACTAAGTATAACGCAAAACTAACTTAAAGTAACTAACTTAATTACTTTGCACTAGTTTATGTGTATTGTGCTGCCGCTGCGTACGGAACATATTTTTCGTTGGTTTAGTTAAGGTATGACATATCTATACTTTTAAATGTCATTGGTTTGGCCTCTTTTAAAGGATCTTTAGGGGTTGAAGGGATGCATTATAATTAATTCTCGTAGATTAGAACAGGTGTTAAAATAGAGTCACCCCTGAAATTAGACGAGCTTGAAGCTATGCAGGAGGCACCGTAGCTTTCCCAGTAGATCCCGGAGCATAGAACCACGTGATTTGTAGACCAGCCTGGGACCTCATATATCTTATTTCATATAATAATATAACCTGTAAGTGGTGGAATTAGTTCATTTTATAGCTACCATATGTACTGGATCTCCTACGGGTTTATTTTATTTATACAGTTTTGAGAGCAGAATGATAAAGAGTTAAAAAGTACGTAAATAAGTGCCACTGGTACTTGAAACTTGTAAATAGTGTTAAGACAAGAGTCTTGCATTTTCGCAAGACCAAGAATGCAAGACCAAGACTGGGTAACACTAATAGCCATCAATGTCTGTGATTCGAAAAAGAGCCAAGGGATAGTACATGCTCTGCCGTTGAACCACTTTTCTGTAATTGTTGGCCAAAGTCTTGGTCTTGCAGTCTTGCGGTCTAGATTGAGATTCGAAGACCAAGAGACTTTGGGCAACACTAATAGCCATCAATGTCTGTGATTTGAAAAAGAGCTAAGGGATAGGACATAGTCTGCAGTCGCTAACCACTTTTCTGTAATATACGGGTAGTGTGGCCCAGTCATGGTCTTGCAGTCTTGCGCTCTAGACTGGAAGACCAAGATACTTTGGGCAAGATTACTTGTCAGTAACGTTCATCATCATCATCATCATCATCATCATCATTTCAGCCGAAAGACGCCCACTGCTGGACATAGGCCTCCCCCAAGCATCGCCACAACGACCGGTCCTGTGCCTTCCGCATCCAGCGGATTCCCGCGACCTTCACCAGGTCGTCGGTCCACGAGTAGTAACAACGTAGTAACGTTCAAAATATTAAAATTATGTATTTTTAAATAAGAAATCGTGTATTTTGATTAAGTATTGTGTTTTATGTTGTAATATTTTTTATATTATCACTATTATTATCGTGTACCTACAACAATTGTAATTGTCAATGAATAAATGAAATGAGATGAAGTATGATTAAAAATAAAACTATGAGTAAAACCAGTGTAGTTTTAATTGACACCAGCTACCGGTTAGGTCTTACAGGCAATCAGTCAAGTAAATTGTTTTTAGTCATGACGTCAAACAATTAAATCTCAACATGAAAATAATCTAGGAATTGTTTAATATTTAAGATCTTATTGTATTTTAAGATTTTTTGTTTTAAAACTATTATAAATTGGAAAGTGATTTTTTATCCCGGGAAAATAAACAGGACCCTAATTCACGTAATTTAATGACGCGCCAACCAAGTTGCAGTGACGCTGCAGTTCATTTCTGACAGCGATCGCCGTACATAAGAGAATACGAAAAGCATTGTTTTGATCGAAACATAACTGCAACTGCACTTATTTAGTTACGTGAATACTGTTCCCGAGGGATGCGCGAAAACATCTTACTGTAATAAGCCGAATTAGACGCGGGCGAAGCCGTGGGCATAGGCTAATAAAACAATTCGATTTGGATTTTATGATATCTACTTTGTACCTTTTGTTGTATTCTTAAAATAAAGATAACAATTTCCTTAGAAATAAGATTTCAATGACAGATATCTTTATAATATAATTGGCTTAAATTATCCACTGTGGGCGTCATTTCCTCATTATTTGGCGGAACGCTAAAAAGCGTAAAATTCGCTCCGGTTAGTAACCCAGTACGACCGTTAAGATTTACGGCTATTGTGTCTTATGTATATGTAGTCAAAATACATTTCTGGTTTACTTCCGTGTTTTGATTTTCACTTTCAGTTTAGCAAAGCAAAGTTTGAAGACGAAGGTCTTCAACCAGTGCGTCCTGCCTGTCATGACTTACGGTGCCGAGACGTGGACACTGACAGTTGGGCTAGTCCACAAATTCAAAGTCGCTCAACGAGCTATGGAGCGAGCTATGCTTGGAGTTTTTTTGAAGGATAAAATCCGTAACGAGATTATCCGGTGAAGAACCGGAGTAACCAACATAGCTTGTAGGATCAGTAAGCTGAAGTGGGAGTGGGCTAGCCATGTCTGTCGAAGGATCGACAGCCGCTGGAGCAGACAAGTCTTTGAGTGGAGACCGCGAATCGGCAAACGCAGTGAAGGGCGCGCCCCCGCCAGGTGGACTGACGACCTGAAGAAGGTGGCTGGGGGTACTGGATGCGGAAGGCAGAGGACCGAGTGTTGTGGCGAAACTTGGGATGTCCAGCAGTGGACTGCGATAGGCTGAGTTGATGATGAAAGCAATGTGTGATACCATACTGCAATATGAATTTACATGGATGGTGAGGAAGACGGAGACAAAAGAAAAGAGGATAGCTTGTGTGGAGAATGATACGAATGAAAAGGGAGTAAATGTTAAGATGACATCTGACAGAGGAGAATGCAAGAAGAAAATAAAAGCCATAACCCCCAAGTCACTTGGGACCAGGGCAGGAAGATGATGATAATGTATGATATAGTGATGTTCGTTTAATAAATGTATTGACTTGTATCATAAGTGTCTCGAAAGCGCTATTTGTGGGTTTCAAAAAAAGGTTTACGCAACAAGCGCTTTCGTTGAACAAGAATCAGATAAGAATCCTGACAAGAACCCTTACTGGGAACTGCAAGCTGAACAAACACCTTCACACGATGGGCCTCAGTGATATCACAGTTTGCAGGTTTTGTCGCGAAAAGGATGAGACGCCCATCCATATCCTATGCGAATGTGATGCAGTGCACCACATCAGAAGCCAGCATCTTGGAGGCCACGTCATCTCAATGCAGGAGATCAAATCCTCCTCCCCCAAGGTCATAGTCGACTTTATGATTGACTTGCAGCTTGGGGAAGTGCTGTAATGCTGCGAGAGGCGTCACAATAGATCTTATTAGGTCGCAGTGGCTTAGGGGCGTGCAAGACTTTCTTTCCTCAAAAAAAAAAAAAAAAACGTGTGTCGATGAAACAGCTGTAGCCGCTGTGCCGCGGCCTTGTCTGCATTTTCCACTAGTTCACGCTTCCGTTGCACAGTGACATATTTGTATTTTTTCTGTTCTTATTTGTATTAACTACTTTTGTTTCAGTGGAATCTGGCCGTAAATGGTCGGTAACTCAGTAGGTACTATTTTTATTCGGTGCGAGTCGTAAACCTAAAATTCAAAACTAATTAAGTTCTTGTCATAATTAATAGACACGAACTCGGGATCTGTTCATCTTCCCAGGATAAAAAGTAGCCTATATGTTAATCTGGGTTATGTTCTATCTGTATGCCAAATTTAATTAAAATCCATATAGTACCTAACAAACATCCATACATCCTCACAAACTTTCACGTTTATAATATGAGTAGGACGAATTGTTATGTTCTTTAGTAATGTTGGATTAAAGCCACACTATTTTATTAACCTTAATGACGTTAACCTTAAAATGTGTATAAATATCACGAGAGTGTGGATTCTGAGTCGGCGTGAGTGATAAAGGTTTCCCACTCATTAATGAAATATATATATATATATATTTATATATATATATATTTCAGAAATATATATATATATTTCAGAAATATATATATATTTCATTATTATATAATAATTATATATATGTATATATATATATATGTGTATATAATATAAAGTATTTGTAACAGTTCACACGCACACACACCCCCCCACACACACCCCACACACTCTTATATAATAATTATTGCTTTATTTGTTTTGGGTATAATAATCATTGGCTGCTTTTGCTGGCTTGGCACCCGCTCATCATCACTTGGGGTTGACACTGAAAATCAGCGCTGTGTTGTGACTCACGTTACAACACAGCATCATGCTGAGTGTTGACCTCTTTGCCGCAGCTACGACATGCAAAGTAGGTATCATACATTGATAAAATGATTCAAGAAATGTACCTAATTAAGTATTTTTTGTGTGCACCTACCGCATGTCGTCTTGTTGTGGCAATAAATCATTTTTTTTTCTTCTTTCTTCTTTCAAATAGAATAAAGTACTTCCTAACTACCTCACACTATCCTCGTAGAATCAATGTGGAGAAATAAGTATTCATGTTAAATACTATTGAAGAGACTTAAAATTTATCGATTAAGTAGTGTAAACAACTTTGACTAGACTTTCATACAACCTTCTAGTTTAGACAGGAAGTCCTACACCACATACTTATTACATCCTACTAATATTATATATGCGAAAGTATGTTTGTTTGATTGTCCTTAAATCACGCTGATACAGCTGAACAGATTTAAATAAAATTTGGCACGCAGACGGACCATATCCCGGATTAACATAATAGGCTACTTTTTTCTCGGGAAAATGAACAGTAGGCAATTCACATGACTAAAGAAGTGCAGTTGCAGTGCAGTTGTAGTGCAGTTGCAGTGGAGTTGCAGTTAAGTTTCGATCAAAACAATGCTTTTCGTATTCTCTTATCTACGGCGATCACTGTCAGAAACGAACTGCAGCGTCGCTGCAACTTGATCGGCGCGTCATGTAATTACGTGAATTAGGGCCCAGGTTCTCTAGGGATGCGCGATTACGTCTTTCTGTAAAAAACCCAATTATATGCGAGTAAAGCAGGGCACAAGCTAGTAGTTCTATAAAAAACAGAGCATATAGGAATATTGGTAAATGTCAGGGATATGTCAAGTACGTAATGTGTAACACTCTCGCGCAGGTTCGTGATCCATATCTAATTGTGGTTAACCTTAAGCGTGGAGCACACGATACCGATGGCTGTTACGCGATTTTTGCGTAACCTATTCTTCCAAATTCTTTTTCCAAGCAAAACTGTTATGATGAGGTTCTCGTGTGAAAAGTGGACGTACACACTACGGTAATCAATAGATTTGGCAATATTCGATTTACAAATATTTATAATTGTAAACCTTTGTCGGAGCGTAATAGAAGTGTTTATGGGAAAACAATCATTCACGGATTAAGAGGACGCTCCCAAAACGTAATTCCCACCCTCGCACTCCCTTTACACCCCGCAATTGCGAGCCGCTCTCGTCAATTTTATGCGAGTTGAAATATAACTCATTTTCGAGAAAATCATTCGCGCGCTTTTTACCACGGAAGTAAATGACGTAAGTCTCAAAACAGTTTTCGTTTTATAACAAGGATACTAAACAATCTATACAAATTTCCTCAAACCAGTATTTAATGAACTTTATTACCTTCCTATCTGCTTAAATTGTATATACTTCACTTAAATTATGAAGGAGAAATATTCGAATAATCTCTAAAAACGCATGATTTTGAAAAAATAAAAGCATCGAACAAAAATCAACCAATTATGTAACTGTCTAGTCAAACGATAGATAAAGGTTCAAAAAAAATATACATCTAAATTTGACATTCATCAAGCATGTGTTCAACTCAGCATATGCTTTCAAAAAGTCACCTCATTTTGGGAGCCTAGCCTTAAAAACAACTTGGCCAATTTCTTTGATTGTAATTAAGAATGAAGATTTTGACCGGCCCTACTAGTTTGTTAAATTATTGTGATGGTAGTTCAGCTATGGTTAATTTTTTGCACGGTGTAATTGACCTAGTATTTGAAAGGTTTTTGTTTTGGAAAATAAGCTGTCGAAACAAGAAATTAATAAAAAAAAAAACGTAAAATGTTTAATAAATACTGTCTGTTGTCTTTAGACGTTTCTCAGAAGAAAATTAAGTTTTTTTCTTCTAAACATTTAAGTATGTCTAGTTGTTTCTCAGCAGTGTGCACTCAGCTTTACAACGTTTCGCGGTCGACTCATGCGTCACCATCACAAGGCGTGACAGTTCGCATTATTACTGAAACTGAAACCGGAGTTCACCGCGCGCCGAATTTATGATTATTATGTTTTAGCTAAACATTGCACATTCGTCTTGGTGACAGGGGACAGGGGGCCAATTCTACCAAACCACGGCTTTTTGGTTCAGACAACGTGCGACGAAAGTTTAATACCATTTTGCTTGCTTGCTCATAGTCGAACTTGAGGTTAAGTTTAGTTTCTGTTTGTATGATAAAAATAGCAGAAGGTTTTTGGGAGTTTAACGATTTATTAATATTTTTATTTGTGTAGTTCATGCCGATTATAAGAAAAAGTTAACGAATGATGAACAAAATTAAAAATAGAATTGTAATGTCATACGCATACGCTGAACATTTGTAGAATTGGCCCCCTGTTGTTGATATTGAAACATTCCAAAACGTGTCATTAATCACTATTATGTATAATAGAGTGTTAGGTCAAACGGTTCATGGTAAGGTTCTGACAGTAAGCTAATATAGTTTTTTAAGGTTCTGATAGTAAGCTAACATAGTTTTTAAGGTTCGGTTCAATGTTTTCAAGTGGAAAGTGTGAATATCTTAGAATCTATTTTTTAACATAACATCACGCCTGTATTTCCCCGAAGGGGTAGGCAGAGGTCTATAGTACACCCACATTTTGCCAGTTATGTTATAGTCCCATGTAAAAGGGGGCGAGCCTATTGCCATTATCCGGGCACAAATCCATACTCCGGGCTGCTACTGAGAATTTCCTAATGAAAAAACCCAATAACACTTTGCCCTACCCGGGAATCGAACCCAGGACCCCACGCTCAGCAGTCGCGCTTGCGACCACTAGACCAACGAGGCAGTCTTTACTAACCATTTTTTATTTAATATTATTTGTTGAATTTATAGGTTGATTGATTGATTTATTTGCAAAATATGGGTATATACAGTTATTAATTAATAATATATAGTCCTTATCCACATTTAACCATTTGCGGTATTTTGATGAAATATGATGTGGAAAGCGCAGGACCGGTCGTTGGGGCAATGCTTGGGGGAGGCCTATGTCCACCAATGGACGTCTTTCGGCTGAAATGATGATGATGATGATGATGAGCTAATATGACTTGTATGCCTATATAATGGTGCTCTCACACCGGTGTTCACAAACTTTTACAAGTTTGTCAACATTTAAAAATAACCGATGGTGGAGGCAAATTGCTCCCACATCGGATGTTTCTAATTGTTGACAAACGTTTGTCAACACCGGTGTGGGAGCACCTTAAGATACCGGATGACCGATTAAAACCAAGAGTAATTAAAACATTTCTATTTGTGACATGAAAACCAGCATCTCATGTAATCACCCATATTGCAAACCATCATACAGGAATCTACAGTTAATAAGGTTAGATTTTTTGAAACACTATTATGGTACCTTAGCTAAGAAGTCACTTAGAGGAAACTCGCATCAGACGTTTGTCATCAATCTGACAACACACCTTGGTCCCTTTCAAGACACTTCATTACATCGTCTCATTGACGACTGGAAGGCCCTCACTTGTGGGTTTTATCAAGTGAAATTGATGACTAATTTCCGGAGATGAATTTGAAATTGCAATCATGTTCACGAGCCTGTAAATCTTTCCACGGTCAATTGAGTTGTTAATGATATTTAACAAGTGATTCGCAAATTGACATATGTTCATTACATACTTATACTGTAGAGACAGCTGTGAAAAGTTACTTGCCCTGGAGCCCTGATATTATGGATATTATTCACGGGCAATCGTGACCTAAACGTGAAGACCTTATTCATCAGCGGAATTGTTCCATGTTTCTGCTCATTAAACAATAAAGTGTGGAATGTAGTTTAAGACTTGGAGTATGAATGGGATAAGTTAGGGCTTAGGTGTTAATCTAATAATTAATTTGGTCTACTGAAGTATTTACACTGCCAGATAAAAGCCAAATACCGCGAACACAACTAGTACAGTCAACTGCATATCAATGGTATATTACCATTATAAGCGGAACTGGCTTAGTATGTAAGTTTTATACAAGAAAAGCTCAGCTTATACTGGTTTTTCAACATCGTTTGCGCTTGACTGTACTATTAATTTAACAGACTTTGTTAACTTTTTAGAGTTGCAACAACGTAAGGCTTGCAGTCCGTGTGGTGCCGGACGTAAAGAATTGCACCACCCTATCTCTTCTCATGGGTGTTGTAAAAGGCGACTAAGGGATTCACCAGAGGATGGGCAGCAGCGTTCTCTGAGTATTTGACCAACCAACTGCGTTCGTTAACCCGCCTGCGAGGCGTGGCGACTATTGCATATCCCCCATGCTTGGGGGAAGCCTATGTCCAGCAGTGGACGTCTTTTGGCTAAAATGATGATGAATTATGAAGGCTTGCAGAAATGGTGATTGACGGTCAGGGTGATGTGTTCCACATCATCATCCTCCTCGCCTTTGCCCAATTATATTGGGGTCGGCTTCCAGTCTAACCAGATGCGGCTGAACATCAGTATTTTACACGGAGCGACTGACATCAGACTCCCGCAACCCAGTTACTGGATAATACCGACATACGGAGGTTAGACCAGTTGTCAGAATTTCGGGCTTCTGACTACTCGTAACGACTGCCGACGACGACGACAACCGGGACCGATAGCTTAACATGTTCTCCGAGGCACGGAGGACGGAGGGATCTCGATGTGCAACAAAATGGTCACCCATCCACAGACTGACCACAGCAAGTGTAGCTTAATCTCTCAGATCATACAATCTGCACGGTTGTCACCTAGCCACGAGATTAAAATAATTGTCACATTGTTATTTTCATCGTTTTATAAGGCACACCAGAGAGAGAGCACCTACGTCGGAGTGACCTACTATTTGCCAGTTTCCATGGTCACGCCCCCAACTACATAGCACCTCAGAATACAGAAAGAACCTTATCTTTATTCATACTCTAAGCTCGCAAATCATATACCTATCCTACCTTATCGGGTAAAAGCCAATCTAATAATCTTTCCCAGCGCGCGAGTGTGGTACGTGACCGGTACCAAGGGCGTCAGGTCAACTCGCTGTAGGGTTGCCCAAGAGCCTGTTGAAACTATCTTTCTAAATATGAAACCTTTTTACAATTTATGAGGCACAATTTTCGCCAACATTTCGCTATTGTCAAGGGCGCTGTTGAGAGGTTAGTACATACAAAAGGATCCCTATTATGACGATTGCCTTTGCTGTTACTTTATCAGTATCCAACTATAGTTCACTTCAATTAAAATTTCAATTTACTCAAGTCTTCTAAACGCTGAAAATTTTGTTGTTTCGAAAACGAAGAATGGGCACTACATACTCATAATTATGAAAAACTTTTACTAAGGGAACAAACCGAAAAAAAATCAGCTGATTCCTACATTTCTGTTCACATAATTCGACAAAATCTACATTTTGTAGTTTTTTTTTGCTCCCAGCGGATCAGCAGATTTTTTTTCGCGATATTGGTATTGGTGCCATAGTAAAAGTTGTTCATAGTGATGAGTACAATGACTCCTCTTCGTTTCAAAACGACAAAATTTTCAGCGTGCATATGGTGTTTAAATTGTGACACAATTAATTTCTTGCTGTCAGAATAAATAATTTAGAATTGAATAGATTATATTGAATATTACATGAAATGTGTCATAACATTTTAGTAGCTTAACTACGCAACTATACCTACAACATTTTCTTCAACTTCGTCGAATTGATCTCACCTTTGCTCAAGGTCACCGTTATGGGCAATATTAACTTATAAAGCTTCTTAATCTATACTCTGATCAACCCTGTAATAAAATAATTTATCTAAGCGACACATGGAAAGTTATGTTCCCCTGCTGATTGCAAGTGACATACGCGCTTAGAGACAAGCAAAGAGTCTGTCTGATTGTCTCTGACGCCCCGCCCCCCGGCCGCCGCCGGGCGGGTGCGCCGGCGCAGCGTCATGCCCGCAAGGACGACGGCCACCGTCACCAGTCACCACGCGGAGACTCAGTGTTCTCACGGAATACATAGTAAATGAAGCAGTCACGCGTATTACCTCACTGTTAAGTCAACATATGCCAATCACCGGTTAGCGACAAGGGAAGTTATGAGCCTGCAACTGTTCCTGAATCATTGGCCGGGTTTTGATAAGCGAAGGTTGGACAACGTAACGGAAGTATCAGGGGTAGAAAATACACGTGGGGAGTCTATTCCATGCTCCCAGCCAAAGGTAGTTAAGGTACCGTAGTGGTTTTAGTCGGCAAAGCTCGACACTGGCACCGCCATTCTCGGGCAGTACATCCATGAGGATGTATACAAACGAAAAAAAAGGGTAGACAATATATATGCCAGATGCCCAGGATTTCGTGTTGTAGGAAAAATTTGTTTCATCTTATGTGCAGAAGTGGACCTTCTGCTGCGGTAGTAAAAGCTGTTAAGGGTTGTGAGTTCGTTCTTTCATTTGCTCACTATTCTGTGGTTTCCTTCAACAAAAACTATCGGAACGCGAATGAGTGCCTTCTGACATAAATATCATAATTAACTACTGTGCCTAATGCTAAAATTGCCTTATGAACGCACTGATATATTTTACGCTGTTATCTTTCTATCTTTGACCTCGGCGGCACCGAATTCTTGTGTATAATGTATTAGTTTTCCGCAGCCTTGGTTATTTATCTGTTGCGCTATAATGTCAAATGATGTTGTTTTAGTTTTGGACTTCATGGTAGACGATAAATAATTTTATGAAATTCCAAATAGACAATTTGTTTGGTTATTTTTATGAAAACGTAGGAGGCAACCGCCCTGGCGCAAGGCTCAGATAGGGCGACAGGCCGCATCTCCTGCCGCCACATCTGGCAGGGGACCTTCGGCATCATGGACGCTAAGAGTGGGGGGACTCGAGGCGTCTTTTAGACGACCCTGGGGAGGACAGCAGTACGTGGTGGTCGCGTGCTACTGTGGGGAAAACAATATTGTTTTCCCGGGACGTGCCAAAGGCATAGCACTAGAGGGGCACCGGCGCGGTCCAATGGAGTTCCCGGAGCTCCTCTTTTTTGTGCAGAGGATGGCCACCGTGTGGTTTTAGTCGGTAAGAGCCCGACATACCCCTCCGCCGTCCCCAGTCGGAGGGTATCCAAGAGGACTTCAACCCGAAAAAAAAAAAAAAAAAAAAGTACCTACAGCATTTATTCAAAAGAGCTACACAGCTTATATTTTACTGATGAAGAAATATACTTCAACTAGGCAGGCATAAAACCTATAGAACTGGGTTAGATGTATTTTTACGAAATTTTAATTGTTATTGTGACTGTGCGAATTGTATTTGCCCTCCCCAAAGGGCAGACTATGCTGAAACTAATCATAAGTCACGTACTCTTCTTCTTTCCCAGGTCCCATTATTTGGGGTCGGGTTTCCTCACATTTCTGCGCCAAGTTATTCTGTCTTTGGTTGTCGGTTCTGGCAATTGAGCTTGCTTGAAGTCTCTTTCTATGTTTGACCACCAGGTAATTGGAGGGCGGCCTCTATCTCTCTTCTGTTCCGGTAGTTTTAAAGCGATCTACGAATCATAAGTCACCTACTACATTTGTAAAAATACCGTATTCTAGAAAATACATAATTTTAATTTGAAAAAAGCTTTCGACATAACGTAAACTAGATAAGGATCGAACTAGATTTCAGAAACTGTCGTTTCATGACGTCAAAAGAAAGTAATAGCAGTTCTTGAATCTAGATTTATGCTTGATCATCATCATCATCATCAACTCAGCCTATCGCAGTCCACTGCTTGATATCCTAAGTTGCGCCACAACACTCGGTCCTCTCCCTTCCACATCATCTCATCGTTCTCAATTTCCCAGCGGTGGGTGATCCAAGCTATCGATAATGATTGAGAAGAGTTTTAAGTATTACAGAAATAACTTTTAATGTGAATTATGTTAGTCACACTCACATAACAAGTAATGCGTTTCATGGTCTACCAATACCGTTAATCAATTTATCTACACTCGTATCGTAAAATTCGAATTATGAACTCGAAAGTAATGTCATAATGACATACTTTACGCACATGCACCTGTAATGAATTTAAAAAGTTTTATTACGATACAGTTTGCTGAACAAAACAATGCGGTAATTTAATTTTTTTTCCATAACCGCACACTTCAGCCCAACTAAGGAGTTTTTAATGCCACTTCGACCTAACCAAGAAGTTTTCAAACCTTTTTTTTAGCAGTCGTACAGTTTGGCACCAATGAGTACACAAAATTCAGGGTGGCGCCACTTGTCATACATTGAAAATTTTTATCGTTTAAAATCGCGTTTTTGGCAGAACTTTTGATTGTCATATTGCTTTTAATTATATTTAAGTGTTTACAGGCATATTTTTTGTATGATAAAACAGAGATTGACGGAATCCTGACAAGGATAGAAAATTAGTTCCGATTATAATATTTTCGCCAGACTATATTTTATTATCTGTGTAGGCGCGCACCAGCGCGCGTGCGCGGCCGCACGCCACGGCCGCGGCCTACTGGATTTGGTCATCGTTACTTGTAAATTTATTGTTATTGTTTACGTTATTATTATGGTTTTGTATGTCGAAAGTTTTAATCTGGGCAAAAATATCTGAATACAGCAGTGATACTGAACTGAGGAGAATATGACTCCGCCTGAATTTCTGGATGCAGCAACGTAAATGACGAACAATCTTTTACCAGAGAAATCAAGAAAAACAACGACAATGTTACCAAGATTTTGACTTTGGTATTTTATTTGAAATTGTATGAGTGTAGATAAAATAGTGTATGAAACTGACATAATTAGGTATTAAAACACTCGTGTGATACTATTAAAAACCTCGCCTACGGCTCGGTTTTTAAACTCACACTCGTGTTTTAATAACCCCTATTATGCAACAGTTTCATAAACTACTATTATTTAACAACTGAAAATGAAACAAAATCCGGTGTGAAGGTGTTTCGCAAAAAATACACAAAACTGATCCAATTTTGAAACTGAATTTGCAACATTTGAGCTAGAATTGTGTTATTTATACCAATTGATCGTGTTAATTAATACTTAGCGAAAACTATAAGCATTGCATTTAGTTGCAATCGCATAGTTTGTGTTACATCAACCTTGACCTGCATTTCTGAGATTTAAATTTTCATTTAATTATCACAATAGGTATCTGTAAATGTGAGCATAATGCGTGTGTGTCCCTCGGAGTGTCCCTGCGTGATCGAATCAGAAGTAGGAGATTCGCAGGAGAACGAAAGTAGCCGACATAGCCCGAAGAATCGGGGCACATTGCTCGCAGAACGGATGGCCGATAGGGCAGTAAAGTTCTGGAGTGGCGACCGCGTACTGGAAGGCGCAGCGTGGGTAGGCCCCCCATAAGGTGGACCGACGACCTGGTGAAGGTCGCGGGAATCCGCTGGATGCGGAAGGCACAGGACCGGTCATTGTGGTGATGCTTGGGGGCGGCCTATGTTCAGCAGTGGACGTCTTTCGGCTGAAATGATGATGATGATGAGCATAATGCAGCCATTAATTTATTGGCATAGTAGTGTCCGATTTCCTTCTGTTATGGTCGAGCCTAAACAAGTCGTTGTAAATAATTAATTATTTGACTTCAGTGAATTTGTCTCACTCATTAACCTATACTGTTCTCACACATATCTAACAAACCTTGTACCAAGATAAGTGTATTGAACTCCGTTATTTTCACATGTCACCGCCTAGCTTCAACGCAATTCTATATCTAACGCAATCCTATTGGTGGCTCACGACACCTCTCTTCTCCTTTCCGCTTTGGTGGAGTCCGGGCCTTATTCTTTCTTCCAGCTTCAAGCCAGCGTGGTGGACTAATGGTCTGAAAAATATTCTCATTCTGGGAAGAGTCCCGTAGAATAGAATAGAATAGAATAGTGTATAATAATTAGTATATGGTACATTGAGGTCTTATATTAAATATTGATTCAAATAATACTACTGTATTACTATTTTGACGACGTTTGTGGGGACGGGGGCAGGGAAGGACAGTCCTCCCGCTGCCTGCCCAGTTGCAGGGTGAATGCACACCGAGCCCGCCCCTGCTCCTCCACAGTGCCCTCTGCTTGCATCAGAGGGACACGCGGAGCAACTCCCAATTGGCTCACATCGAACCCTACCGCGCCAGAATATTTGTCACGGGCAATAAGGTCCCCCGGTCCAAAGGACAGTTATTGCCCGTGCCCAGGGTGCACCAGCCCAACAACTGCTGTTCCCTAGAGACGTACCGAGAAGGACCAGCAGCCGTCAGGCACACGAGGAGGTTTTCTGGCCAAGCACCCCCTTGTAATAATGTTGCCCAATAAACTTTATCTTATCTTATTACTAAGTACGACCAATGAATAAAAAATAAAATAAATAAATATATTTTGGAATATTTTTTACACAGCACCATCTAGTCCCAATTTTTTTATTTTTTTTGTAAATACATACTTAAAATACATAAGAAACACCCAGAACAACACAAACACTTATGTTCATCACACAAATATTTGTGTCCTGTGGGAATCGAACCCACGACGACCTCGTGATCAGCAGTCCGACCCTCGAACCACTAGATCACAGACGTCACGTCACGTTAAAGTATAACTATAAATAAGTATGCTGCTTCAATAATCACTAGATAAAATTACCCTCATTAAAATGCTTCATATCATACCACTGAATTAAGACAAAGCAGCAAGCAAACGTTAGCAAGGAAACGGTAATATAGAATCAATTTATTACAAGTCCTAATAGAAATAAAATAAACAAATGATTACATTACGGTAAATAATTTGGTAGACCAACAAAGTGACATTGAATTTGCCAGTATTTTATCAATGCACTTATTATATGAAATGCCTGCAGTGATTGCTTGAATACCTCAGTGTATTTACAGAAAGAGCAATTTAGTTTGATTTTGAGTTGAATGAACGTTTGTGAAGACTTTCTAAATAAAAATGCATTTTAAAAGCTGGGACGAGAGAAAATTGGTTCTAATTTCTTCAATTCAATTTTGTATTTGGAATAATAATTTTGATAAAGCTAATTTAGCAATTACACAAAATGGTTGTTCGCAAAATATCCCAAAAGTACCGTACATTATTTCAGTTATATATTTATTTATAACTAGGAAAACTAACAGCTATACAACATGTTGATCTGTGTTCGTGCCATATTTAAGGAGGTGACTATACCACTGATACTGAACACAAATCAGTAAAAAAACAATACCAATTTTTTTTTTTTTTGTATACCTATTTGTAAACAAACAAATTCCCCCGTGTGTCGCGTGCGACACAAAAACGATGCGTGCGACACCACCGAAACAATTTGCAGGTATTTCCACCCTTTGACAATGCCGCCGATGACTTATTTTCCGAGTCGTTCGGGATTTATTCTCGAACCCTCGCTATGTTTCTAAGTGAAAATGTAAGTATTAAATAATCGTAGAATTTTCAAGTATTTTTAGGTGACTAAGCACATTATTTGTCATCAGATCTAGAAATATGGCACGATTACAGATCAACATCTTGTATAAAAATGTATACACAGCTAGCAAAGGTTACACTTTTATACTACACATGCACTATACACACACTTATACTTACTACTACATACATGACGTCGTCGTCGTACTTTTTTATGGAATAGAATGGTGAAACAAGCTAAAGGCCCACCTGATGTTAAGCGGTTACCTTTGCCCATAACAACTGCAATACAATCTAGGTTGTTGCCTAAATGGTATTGCAAATAGCGTTTGCTTTGGCAAACCAAAGACCTAAAGATGGAAAGCCTCATGTGGTTGTAATTTCACTGGCACTCGGTACCCTTCGCGCCTGAACAAAGCATTCAAAGCAATGCAAAGATCACTGTTTGGCGGCAGAAATAGGTACAGTGGTAGTACTTTTCCGGACGAGCTCCTTCACAAGGAGTTATTCTAACAAACGAGTATAAGAAATAAACAAGTGTTTAAAAGTGATGAGAATATTGCCTATAGAAATAAACGTAAAAAGAGTTGCCATAGTATATAGGAGCTGTCCCGACAAACGGCACCCGTTCACGAGCATAACGCGAGCATCAGCCATCGCTTAACTCAACTATATTGAAGGGAACTTACGACCCGATACTAACGTCACCATCAGCATGACATATAAGTGAGCCTGGGCTCACTGACTCATACTGCTAGACAACAAATAGGCAAGAATATATAGAATTACCGTAAAAGTATTAATGGCCACATGATACTCACATTTTACGTTGTAATCATTTTATTCGCATGTTGATGTTTTAATTTATTTTATTTTTATTAATCAAATTGTATATTGTAGATTAATTAATTATCAATGGTTTTAATGCTAGATATAATAATTTATATTGTTTTTTTTTTGAAATAGTGCGTTTTATTATATTCATATGAATAATGAAAAATCTTTGAAAAATGTACTTATCTATAAATTGTGACGTATAATTTTAACCAATTATCAATAATGTTTATATGTTTATCTGTCAATCACCTATTATGTTTTTTAAGCGAAGTGGATGTCTTTGTAAAAACGTGTAAAGTAATAAATGTCACACCGAAATTTCACCTCGTGCTACGTGCTACGTGCTACGGGGATGTATTTGGGAACAAAAGATATAAATGTGCCGTCTGTTCTGCAGGCACTCGGCTGAGCCGGGTAGGACTGGGTTCTTTATACGTTAGGCCTTACTGCTGCTGATAATGACACCGTTTTTGGTTCAGCGACACAAGCCTTCATAACAGATCAACATTGTAACGTGTTGGCATATTATCATCATTGTTTGTGCGTAGTTAGGCTACGGTGTGATAGAGCGCCGTTTCCGCTATCGCCACTTGAACTTGGTTGCCAACTTACGAGCAAAGAGTTATGGAACTTATGGAATGTCAACCGCCTTCTACAAGAGTCAAGTGTGAAAGGCACTATGTTTGCCTATACATTGCTTTTATTTTAATATACATATATTACATAGGCTACAGGAAATTGATTAATTCTGTTTTTTTTTCTTTATTTCCTTTCAAATGTGCCACTGTATTATTAATTACGTGTTTAAATAAATAAATAAATATATATCTTTGGGAAATTTGTACACAGCACCATCTAGTCCCAAACTAAGCAGAGCTTGTACGGTCGACCGCACGTCGGTGGTAACACTTTGACATTAGCAGCATCTTTATATCGTGAGCAGTAAGGATGGTTTTCGAATAGACGTGCTACCACTGTCGACTGTATTATGGGTACTAGACAATGGATATAATAATTATATACTTTTTTTTTGTAAATACATACTTATAATACATTAGAAACACCCAGACACAAATATTTGTGTTTTTTTGTGCGATGATAAAATCAGGACATACCTACGTTAGATGAAGGTGATCATCAAGATATAGACCTCAATTAGGCCCATTTTTGGCTGTTTTTATGGCAATACCTATAGATCTTATTGAATTATATATTTTCAGAATGCGCCTTTTTGCCCAAACAAAGTCCACCGGAAACAATTATTTCCTAAAAAGACATTAACCTAATTAAATACCAAAATATTAAATTGATACTTATCCATTAGACACACCTGAGTAAATAGTCACAGATAATATATGCGATAGATGCAAATTTATTCTAAAGGTCAATTTTGATTGGTCACAATGGACATTTCTAAATATTCAGGCTTAAGTACTGGTTCTCAAATTCAAGGAGCTGGTTCAAATTATAGGGGACCGATCAGTTTTATAAACATTCTATGATTTATTATCTGTGGGCTGTTGCGTAAAAGTGTTGAGAGGAAGATTTATGCGTAACCGCGGGTGTTTGTTATATATTAGGCCGATTTCTCAACTAATGTTAGCTTATTACGACTTAATAACACAATGGTGGATACTGGGTAAGATTCTGTGTCCATTTTAGGGGCAGTTTTAGGGGTAAAAAATAGCTCTGTTTAACCACGTTTTTATTAAATCGCTTTCTTATCTGTCTGTTTGTTTGTTGTGTGTTGTTTGGTATAAATTTTGCAATCGATTTTAAACTAGACTTGAAACTTTATACATAGCACATAACTGGATAATATTGTACATTATATATTCACTATCGTTTTAAAAACGTGGTATATTTTTCATTATTAATTGTATTTCATAATTTAAGACTCCATTCGTAGCTAAAAAAATAATTAAAATGCATTTTAGGCATGTGTAATATGCAATAATATAATAAATACAATAAAAATTTGTTAAATTGGACAAGGATAAGTAAATTTTTTGAACGTTGAAACCATAACAATGACCTAAATAGAGCTTTAATTTATGTAATGACTAGTTTCAATATTAGTGTATAATTTATGATTACTAGTTGATGCTGCAGCTCAAGTCACATGACAGTCGATAAAAAGTGACCTATTATCCTTCCACAGGATTCAAACATCATATATTTCAATCCAAATTAAAATTAAAAAAAAAATTGGGACATTTTACACAACACCATGTAGTCCCAAACTAAGCAGAGCTTGTAATATGGGTACTAGACAATGGATATAATACTTATATACTTTTCTTTTGTAAATACATACTTATAATACATAATACCATTAAAACTAATATACAGTTACTTTCGCATTTATAATGTTAGTATGGATTAAATAAAAGAGCATCGAAAATACGATGAATTGTAGTTCGTTGTATAACATTAAAAAGGTATCTTTTTATACTATCAGGTACACAATCCATATTTGGAGATCAATGAAAATTAATTCAAGTTCGTAAAACAGACATAAAAAGTGGAGCACGTATAATTTTGTTCTAAGGGTACTTGTCCACCTTGTTGATAAGACGAGCAGAAAGGAGCCATTAAGTATTCGCTGAGCCTTAAAAATAAACCAGTAGGTCAAGCAGGTAGACAGGGACACTGAATCGGTTGATGTTGAAAAAATTACAGGTGAACTGAGAACTGCTTTTTTTAAAAGTCCGTTAAAAATTAAGCAACCCTAATAGGGTAGTGCAATAGAGGAAGATAAATGTACTCTGTGGAAGAAGAGGCGAAGACCGAGAAGAACTTTCATACAACAAATAAAGGAACAAATAGACGTGTCCTATTAAGAAGTCCAAAGGGAGGCGAAAAACTGAGAAAATGGAAAATACTCCACCGATAAGGGCTTAGCTTTTAAATAAATGATGATGATCAAATGTACAGTCGACCGCACCTCAGTGGTAGCAGTTTGAAGTTGACAGCGTTTTTATTTCTTACTAGACTTTTCCCGCAGCTTCGCCCGCGTACTGAAATAAAATATAGCTTAATTAAGTTACTTCTGGATAAAGTAGATTTCTAACTAATTGGGGTGCTGGCCAGAAAACCTCCACGTGTGCCTGACGGCTGCTGGTCCTTCTGGACACGTCTGGAGAGAACGGCAGTTGTTGGCCGGTGCATCCTGGGCACGGGCAATAAAATCCTTTCGAGGGATTAACCTTCGGGGGATTTTATTGCCTGTGGCGAATATTCTGGCGCGGGAGCGGCCCGTTCTGGTCCAGTGGGGAGTTGCTCCACGTGTCCCTCTGTTGCCAACAGAACGCACAGTGGAGGAGCAGGGGCGGACCCGGTGTGCACTCACCCTGCCACTGGGCAGGCAGCGGGGGGACTGTCTTACCCTGCCCCCGTCGATCTCGTAACCCCAGGAGTGCCCGCTGAGTAGTGTTCTCGCGCCTCTTGGGACCGAGGGTCTTGGCTTCACCGCACCGGACTTCCCGGACCGCGAGGAAAAAAACCTCTATAAAAAATTACGGGAGGTAGGGCCTGCGAGCAGCAGACTCGGGGAAGTCTGCTGCCCGATCAGCAGCTGGCGTAGCTGGCACAGCTGGCGTAGTTGGTGCAGCTGGTAAAGGCCCATGAGGTGACGTGGCGTGCAGTGTTCCGTGTGCGCCACTGAGGAGGGTGCGGCCGACGTAAGGCCGCACGGGTAGAAGGGGCTCGCCTGCTTGTGGCGGGCCGGTACCTGTCGGGGGTGGTTGTGTGAATACTCACGGGTTCCCACGCTAAGGCTAAGGTAGTTGAAGGAACACCGTGGTGGTTTTATTCGGTAAGAGTCCGACACTGGCTCCGCCTACCCCGAGCGGAGTGCGTCCATGAGGATTTCCCCACGGTAAAAAAAAAAGCTTTCTAACTAATTTATTTATTTTAAGTATAAAGTATATATGAGTGATACTTTATTTGTATTACAATCTAGCCTGAAGATAATGAGTAATTTAATTTTCTCCTAAATTGCTAAAATTAAACTAAAATCTAAGAATGCGTCCAATAACTTTTCTTAGTTTCTATCAAGGGCAAGACATTTGGTGAGTTATTTTTAGGTAGCACTTATCACTACATTTAATCTGTCAATATTCACTATAGTCACTACACTAATTGATATGGTTTTGTCCGTTTTAGTCTTTGAACTTTTTCCTGTTATCCTGTTATTGAGGAGCTGGATTACCTCGACATTCACGT
Organism: Asteroscopus sphinx; assembly: GCA_949699075.1. Lineage (NCBI taxonomy): Eukaryota > Metazoa > Arthropoda > Insecta > Lepidoptera > Noctuidae > Asteroscopus > Asteroscopus sphinx. The sequence goes on from OX453021.1 coordinate 15,400,268, forward strand.
GGTGGTGAAGTCTAGCTTCTGCGTATTTTCTAATGGTGAAAGAATTATCAAAATCGGTTCAGTAGTCAGTTTCAAAGTTTATCGATTACAAACAAACAAACAAATCTTTCCTCTTTATAATATTATATATATTAGTATAAGTATGAATGCAATAAGGGCAGTTTTCGTAATCCAAGTGTAACCGAGTTGTATTTGACCGTACAAATGGTGCTTTTGTTTTATTTTTGTTTTCTTTGTCAATTGTCAATATCACCGTCTGCCTAATATTTTCAACGTGTTTTCAGCCTCACTTGTTCTCAGAAAACTGTGGTCCATATAAAATTCTTTATCATAATTATCATAACCAGGCCTTCATTACTGACCTAATACTGAGCACAGTTGCTTCTCAGAATGAGAAGGTTAAGGCCTTAGTCCACCACGCTGGCCTAGTGCGGGCTGGCGGACTACACACACCATCGAGAACTATATGGAGCATGCTCAGGTGTTTAGGCTTCAGCGTTAAAGCAAGTGATTGTGGTCAATGCTACAGGGTAGCCCGTGAAATATAAATTTTCTGGCGTTTTGTGCAAATTGTAGCTTTATTTCGCGTTGTATATCGTTCAAAATATGATTCGCGGAAGTAATAACAATATATCTACAGAATAATACTCATAAAAATATCAACCTTGCTCTATAAGCTGTACAAGCTCGATAATATTAACATGCGATCAAATTGTCGATTTTCGAGCTTGTAGAATTATAGAGCTAGGTTTATATTTTTTATGAGTATTATTCAATAGATATATTGTTATCACTACCGCGAATCATATTTTGTTTGATTGATATACAACACGAAAAAGAGCTAAAATTTGCAGAAAACACAAGAAATTTTGAATTTCGCGGGCTACCCTGTAGCATTCACCTTATCAACTCCGATCCTGATTTAAAATTACAGCTTGCAGCTTGTAAACTGAGTAGTATCTTTGCTCTAGAAATAATATAATGTATTGCGAAATATAGGTAATTATAAACAGATTACGTTATTGCAATAGTTGCTAAACACTGTTACATTTAACTTGTTATTATTACAACGCAACAATAGCAACGTGGCTATGCTCGGAGTGTCCCTGCGTGATCGAATCAGAAATGAGGAGATTCGCAGGAGAACGAAAGTAACCGACATAGCCCGAAGAATTGCCAAACCTAAGTGGAAGTGGGCGGGGCACATTGCTCGCAGAACGGATGGCCGATGGGACAGTAAAGTTCTGGAGTGGCGACCGCGTACTGGAAGGCGCAGCGTGGGTAGACCCCCCACAAGGTGGACCGACGACCTGGTGAAGGTCGCGGGAATCCGCTGGATGCGGAAGGCACAGGACCGGTCGTTGTGGCGATGCTTGGGGGAGGCCTATGTCCAGCAGTGGACGTCTTTCGGCTGAAATGATGATGATGATGAATAGCAACGTTGTGTGCCTATATCCTGCTTGAAGTTTACGAGTTTTGTGTATGATTGGTAATACTTCGAAACGTACACTGAATAAAGGAGTCAGAAACGAACGGTTCACCAAATGCCAATTATTTTCGTTTTTATATTATGTATATATCTGCTCTTGACCACAATCTAGACAGCTTTGTCAGGATGTGGTCGACGATGGAGCGAGCAAACCAATCAAATCAAATTATTTATTTCGCGAATATGACCTACATCGGTAATGAAGGTGACAAGGTTTAGATGGTTCCAAAACATATACGGCAGTTAGGCATGCAACAGACTTTATTTAGTATCTACTTGTACTCTGTGTAGTACTAAACTTCCTTGCGAAAGATCTCGTCAGGGCAAGTACTACCATAGTACCTATTTCTGCCGACAAACAGTAATGCTTGCATTGCCGTGTTCCCGTGTCAAGGGTACGGGTGCCGGTGAAATTACAATACATAATAAATAAATATATAAAAATCATTTATTTCAGACTGCAAGTCCATTTGGTTAGTACACAAGCAAAACATTTTTTTGGTTAAAATGTAACATCACAATCACATAAGACTTTCCATCTTCATGTCTTAGTTTGGCGAATCCGATTTGTAATATCATTTAGAGAACAGCCAAGGTGGTATTAAAGTTATTATGGGCAATGTAAACGCCTAACATCATCTTTGGCTCTTTTTTTTGTGTCTTTCCTTATAGTAAAACGTATCGTAAAAAAATTACAAGTAAAATATTAGTGACAAATAAATAAAATGACGAGAATCATCAAGCATCACGATTAACGGGTGATAAGGAAGTAGCAATGTTTGTTTTAATTTCATAATTATTTTTACACATAGAAGGAATGCTGTAAATGTATTTCGCTCATTCTTATCAGAGTCGTGCATTTTTTGTTCACCTGACCTATTTGTCGAGTTGAAATATAATGCTATGCATACCGATATGACAAGACTCATGATTTATTGCTATAAACTAAAATATTTTAATGTAAAATTAAGATGCAGTAGAAAAACTAATACTACTTTATTACTCACTTAACGCTATCACACCAAACCGTAAATATCGGAAAATTTCAAGATGTAGGGTAGCGGTATCGCCCAGTTTGCTAAAAACTATGTTGCCATTTGCTATCATAATCCGCTTCTGCAACTCATATCGATTGCCATAAATAAATCAACAGCTCAAGGTTTTATGAAAACGAATAACCATAATTGTTATACTTGGTGCTTTGTTTTTTGTTTATTTGAATTAAGCTTAGTTTCAGAGACATTAAGGTTTACGTTGGTGACTCAGATTCATTGCTCCGGAGTGTATTTTTATGACAACTGGGACCGACAGTGAGGGTGTTTTCACTGACGCGGAGACGAGCGGAGCGAGGATATATCGAAGGTGTAGAAGCCAAATAGCTAAATGAAAAAAAAAAACAATCACGTACAGTACCTACTAAGCATGCAATTAGAATTAAAATGTCAAAGTTTTTTTGTAATTAGCACATTTATTTGCCTTCTACACCATCGATTAACCAATTAAAAACCAATAAATTACGTCACCGCTGCGCTAAGCTTTTCTTGTACAATTATTTTGGGTAATATTTCTTGGCTCCGCTCCTCTCTGCGTCGGTGAAAACTTACCCTTAAACCAGATTACTGAGTTAACATGCGCGTACTCATTGCCAGCATTACATTCGCATGTAATGTTCGAGTTTGAGCATAACGCTGTTTACGTTGAAAGTCTTCTACCTAGAAGACTAATTAAGACTAGCTAAAATAAAGATCACTTAGATAAAAACTGGCCAAGTGCGAGTCGGACTCACGCAGTAAGGGTTCCGTACCACCCATCGACCTGATACCCCATAGAAACTGATTTAATTTACGAGAGTTCATCAAAAGACATCAACGCACAATGCGCGAAATATCATGTAAATATACATGTGTTTATGTTTGTCCTATTTTTAGTATTTGTTGCTAAACTACATAATATGCACTATAATCTGACAAAGTTTGACGCTGGTTTGTATTACTGTTTTGAAGATAGAGCAGGAACAAAAACGTTGAAAAAAGTGTGTTCTTTGAGGTTTCTTGTATGGGGCCCCCTTTGGTTTTAGACATTTTTTTTGTTTTTTGTTTTTGTCGTGATACACCTCATAACAACACATTTTATGAGAAAATTTCAGCCGGTTACCTATTAGCGTTCAAAAGATACAGCCCTGTGACAGACAGACGGACGGACGGACGGACAGCGTAGCGAGAGTAATAGGGTCCCGTTTGGCACCCCTCGGGTACGGAACCCTAAAAAGCAGGTAGTTATTGATAAACTCAGTAGGTGTGTACCACCTTAACAATATATTTCAATTAAATATATATATTTAATATATTATATTTTAAGGGGCTCGTGGCTAAGTAGCAAGCGTTTGGATTGTACGATCTGCAAGGTTAAGCTGCACTAGCCGCGGTCAGTCTGTGGATGGGTGACCGTTTCGTTACACATCGAGACCCCTTCGTGCCTCGGAGAGCACGTAAAGCCGTCGGTCCTGCGCCTGATCTCTCTCCGGTCGTGTCGAATTTCCGTCCCATCGGATTATGAGAGTGAGGGAACAGAGAGTGCACCTGTGTTTGCGCACACACTTGTGCACTATAATATGTCCCGCGCAGATGGCTAGTCTCCATTGAGATTGGCCGCCGTGACCGAAATTCGGCCGGGAGGACATTATTATTATATTTCAATTGATAGAACCCACAAAACAAAACAAAACAATCAACATGTTATGGTTTACCAAACGTAATTTATTAGGTTTTATAACCACCTTTAAAATAAGATCAATCAATACACATAATCAATATTCTTAAGTAATTATACACAGAACAGACATAATGAGTTATTAAAATAATACAATTACGTCATGTTGATTTTCTAATTGACAGTGTTTGGTGATTTATGAAGATGAAATGTACTGCCGCCATATATTCGAGTTTTTTTTTTTGGGACAGACGTGCAATAACATAACAATTTACTTCTTGTTTTATTCAACACAGATGTTTTACTTAGTATCGCGTTAACTAGATATTCATCTAACATCGAGCGATTCAATTTGAATTAGCTGAGTTAGTGAAGACTGAAGATATCCTGTCTAAAATTAGGAATAATTTGATGTAATGGATTTTTTTAAAGCACGTTCTTAAAAAGAAAGTGAATTAATATTGCATTGTCATCCAGTCCTCAGCTAGGTTTAAAGTTTCAAGTCTCTAGCTCATCGGAAAGTTAGTTTAAAATCGATTGCAAAATTTGTACCGAACAAACAGACATGACACGATGTGGCATGAAAAAACGTAGCAACGAGGTAAAAATGTTAAAATTACGTGACGACTTTTTATATCATTTTTAGAAAGGAGTAATTAGATTGGACTCATAAGTAACTAAGTAAACTTTATTGTTTCTGATTGGGTGGTTACAGTTGTTATAATACATCTTGATAGTGTTAGTTAGATACATCAATCAGCCCATATATATATATATATATATCAGCTCAAATTCTCTTTATAATCAGAAAATACACCGTTTTCCCAAGAATATTGTGATACAATACCAGTAGCACGAAATCGTTATTGTGAAACAAAGTTTGGTCTGATTGTATTTATTTCAATGATTGTAAAATAGATACAAACAGACTAAAATTAAAAATCAGCCACCCCATCCCACTAACAGGCTATTCCACCACCGCCAACTCAATATCACGTACCAACACCACACCATAACTCCAACGCAACCACACTCGACCACCATCATCACCATCACACCATTTATCACCATAAACACCACCACAACTCCCTCGACTACCATCATCACACCACTACCAGTTTTCCACTGCGGGATTATCCGGCAGACCTCCAACCTTATGGTAGTAAGAGCAAAAGTACTTATTGTAGGTGCATTTTGGTAAGGTTCCGATATTATTTCGATACGTGTGCGGCTGGAACCTGCCGAAGGCTGTAGTATATTTTTATTGGCCACTTACTAATGTAGCAGAGTGGAAGATATATGACCGCTGGTAAATACCTACCTAGAATAATGGCGTCGTAGATTGGGCGAGGTCGCATTTTTAATTAAACCATTATGTTCAATTATTTGTGCTACTTATGCCCCACGGCGTTATGTTTATTGACAACACTGAACTTGTAACAGCAAATCGAGTAATTAATAAGTGCGTAGGCGCCCAAAATTATAGGGTTGTAAGTTCTAATTATTTTATATTTTAATTGCAACACATTGCCGGAAATTAAGGTAGCCATCAAAATATCCTTGAAGCATGAATTTTATCAGAAAAAAAATGTTATGACGTAATAAGTGATAGTGATGACAAATATTTGTACTTGCCCGAATCTCGTTTTATCCGTCAATAATTTCCTTGTATGTGCTCCGGGAACATTTCAAGGGTTATTTATAAAATTATATTATTTGTATTTTATTAATAACTTTGCGATGCAGCCTTTTACAAGGTTTCGACAATACCTATTTAAAGCTCCATGTAGGATCATTAATAATTTTCTTATTAAATGTAATTTAAAACAATGTAATATGTTATTACCGTCTCTTGCGCCGTATAAGTGATATTTCATCGTTTAATAAATAATGAGGATGTTTCGCACGTACGCATGACTCGATAAGTTTTATTATTTACCGTACAAGGGAAGTTTGGCAGCTTGAAGTGCAATGTTCGACATTCTTGTAATGTGGTTACACAACGAAAAGTACTTCTTTGTTGTTGTTACTTTGCTTCTACACACACATATATCCAGTTTGCATGTAAAGGTTCAGTAGGCCAATTCACACAACTAAAGAAGTGCAGTTGTAGTGCTGTTGCAGGTTGCAGTTAAGTTTTGATTAAAACAACACTTTTCGTATTCTCTTATCTTCGGCGGTCGCTGTCAGATACGAACTGCAGCGTCACTGCAACTCGATCAGCGCGTCATGAAATTACGTGAATTAGGGCCCAGGCCATAGAAATTAAAATAATACAATACCTAAATAAATAAATATTTTTGGGACATTTTACACAGCACCATCTAGTCCCAAACTAAGCAGAGCTTGTACTACGGGTACTAGACAAAGGATATAATACTTATATACTTTTTTTTTGTAAATACATACTTATTATACATAAGAAACACCCAGACCAACACAAACACTTATGTTCATCGCACAAATATTTGTGTCCTGTGGGAATTGAACCCACGACCTCGAGATCAGCAGTTCGACACTCGAACCACTAGACCAGAGACGTCAAGTATAAGGTAATAGACGTGGTAAAGGCGCGTGAACTTGTCGCCGCGTACAGGTGTCTCATAGGAAACCAGTGCGTGAATCGTTTGCTGGATTATCAGTGCTGTTCTGGACGCAGAGTCACTAAAGTTGTATTTTGCAGCATATCTAACAGCGGTTTTTTTATGTCTTAATTTTTTTTAAGCTATTGCATAGCTTTTATCGCGGGCCTTGAGCGTGGAGACCGAATCCAGAAATTCCGTAACGAAAATAACCTAACACCCCCCACTCCGACCGGCACAGCGGTGATACTTTTTAGTTTTGCCATCTATCGATGAATAGCAGAACTTTTAATGACTTTTTGAAATATCACGCTTGTCTCTTTAGTTCTGCAAATCGCCTCTAGGTGGCATTGGTTGTATCGGCGTTACTGCGCATGCGTAATCCCCCTCTTCGCCCCGCAATCTGGTGACTCATGCCTGCTTAGAGTTTCGGCGTTAGGGCACCTCCTCTTTGTATTTACATAAAAAATGCTATGCAATAGCTTTACCGCGGCAGTCTCCGAGTGCCACACGTCTTTTTTTTTTTTCTTAACGGTCTTGCGTTTGACCGCCACCTCACCTGATGATAAGCGATGGTGCGGTCGACGATTTACAATTTATTTTGCATTGAACGCTAGAAACATGGTAGGCGTAATTGCGTATTTATTTATTTAATTCTTTATGCACAACAGGGTACAAAGGCGTTCTCTACCAGACAACCTTAGGGTAATGCAGAGACAAAGAATAAGGTAGATGCACCAGTAAAGTAGTAAAATATGTTTCGTACTACGGACTTATAATTACATATATTTTGCGTATTTATGTATTGGTAGTGGAAAACCGGCGACATGCGTTCCGGTAGAAGACAGTAGATACCATTTCTATTATCTTATTATTTAGATTTCTATGGCTAAAAAATGTCTAGAATAATAAGGTCCCACACAAGGAAAAAGTGCCGCCGCATATTGTAGCCATGTTTTGTTGAAGCAAGCGATACGATTACTATGCGTATTGAGCTTAGTGAAAAAAATGTCTAGAATAATAAGGTCCCACACAAGGAAAAAGTGCCGCCGCATATTGTAGCCATGTTTTGTTGTGTTGTGTTTCTATGTTAGACTATCTCCTGAACACTATCTCCTGATCCTGAGATACAGGGGGTCTACTCGCGTTTGACGATATTCGATAAATCGTACCATTCATCGCACAAATTGCTACTCCGATCAACCATCGTTCCTATATCGCACGCGATCATATGACTATGAACTGTAATCTGTCTTTATTGCACCTTTTTTATGTGCCAATCTTTATTGTGTAGGTATCAGTCGGAACGAAAGTTCGTACTACGTTTATCGTTCGTCAAACGCGAGTAGACCCCCAGGTTCTTATTCTTATTCTTTATTGTACACCAGAAAAATACAGTATTAACTTATAAATAGAAATTAATTACATGTACAAAAATGAGTTTTTTACCAGCAAACCTTATTTACTTGGTTCTCACTTAGTTAAGATCGTAACCTTATTCTTCTCCATTTTAACCGCCACAAAATTAATTGTAATGTAATTAATGTGTATCAGACGTACATTTTTTACCTTAGTGGCGAGAATAAACATATATTTATTTCTATTTCGACGTGTCACTAATCATTTCTGTATTGTCGATCATTGTTATCCGACATTTAGCTTTTGTTCAGACACGCGGCAACCGCGTAATTTTGTTATCTAGACAGCCGCGGTTAGTAAGCGACTGGCGTGCGCGGTCCGGATAGAGTCAGTTTGAAAATGGAAGTCGACGAAGAAATACTATGTTTACTGTGGTTGCCCATGAAAAAAGAAAAGATAAAGGTTGTAATTGGGAGCATCCAGTATTAAGTGACTGACTCGTACATGGGCAACTCGTAACATTATATCCCAAATTAGGAATTTATGAGTTTTTTTTTTACTATTTGACAATATCAAAAATCTTTTGACGAACTAACTGAATTGATCACGGAATATATTTCAAGTTCTGAAACCCATATTGCAGGTTGCGAACGCGAACGCGTGACCTTGTGACATCCAAGCCACGCGGTACCACAGAGAAAATAATCACTACGTTACACGCGGTACCCGCAACGCAACTGAACGCTCTCCTGAGTCCTGGAGCTCCATAATAACAGAACGATTTGTTTAATGTTCATGTAAATAGAAAAAAAAACTATTAAAAACCAACTCCAAATGTGCAACCAAAGATTAGAGTGTCATAAACATAACAAGTACACTTTATCGCAGTGACGTTTTTTGGTTTTGATTTTGTACAAGACTGTATATCTATAGTATATTTGATCGACACAAGCTGCGCGTTTATGTCTTTTGTTCGCAAATGCTTCCTACAATTTTACAGCTACATGTTTTACAAAATAGTCCATGCTAGGCCCTGGCGTCAGGCCAAGGGTTAACACTGTGATACATTAATTTACTCTTTGCTGTCATTGCTTCATTGCCTATGTTTAGCAGTGGACTGCGATAAGCCGAGTTGATGATGATGATGATGTCATTGCGTCGCCATCATTGCAAGTTGACGTTTAATGTGGCTCTGCAACTGGCGCTAACACATTTCATGTTAGAACGCGCACAGCATATTAATTTAAGAACAGTAGGTATCTAGATCTAGACATTCCAAACTCATGTCCCAAGTCTATAATGTAAGTGGTTTCCACATGTAAGGTCTGTGTCAGGTTCAGAGAGCAGATAACATCTTTGGGTGACCGACTTAAGTATTCATTTCGACAATAAATTGCGCGCATGGCAATGGGTCTGATAAAGCCGTAATTTTATTTGAAAATATATACCTGTGGCGAGCTTTTTGTGACATTTACCGCATATGTTCGTAAAGATACGATCGATGCTTGTAAACGATCGCGTTAATATCTGTTAATACGCATTTAATCTAAGTTTATGGAGTGTAGGGATATAAAGTGGAGGGTAACGGAGTAATGCGTTGATTAAGTATGATTTACGGCATCGGGATGCGGGTTTTGCAGCACATTAATATTCAGAAATATGTCATACTAGCCTATACCCGTGGCTTCACTGGGAGGGTCCTGTAATGGTGGTGGTGATTGTGATAAATAAATAAATCAATCCGTGGTTCCGTTCACCACCCAGAGGTACTGGATGGCAGCGCTGCGGCTATGGGCCTACCCTGTGGGCACGCGCCGCCACTCCGCTCTGCTCAGCGTGCCGACGGCTTGGACGAGTCATGGCCATCTCCAACAGGGTTCTGAACATGATAGCTGTTCCGGCATTATGCTCACGCCACCAGAGGGCGCGCATGCGCCTACTCATCAAGTCTGTAGCCCGAACTCTGCGTCTGTCCGCCAACCGCGCCCCGCGCTCGCCAGTTGCCCGTGCGCCGTGATCCAGATATCACGCGACACGTACGGTGTAACTCGCAACAAAGAGTATATATATATATAGTATTAGTGCGGATTTAATATGCCTTACCTTAGTTTCAATGATCTCATTCTTATAAATGAAAAGCTCGTGCGTTTGCCATGACGTTTCATTGTACCGACAAATTGAGAAGCTGCGTGCAGCAGTGAAGCTGTACGGTTCTCAGGCTGATTAAGATGATGTCACCGTCATCATCAGTATCGAAGAATTTGAAAGTAATATTGATACTCGTCTGTACTGAGAGTAAACTCATGAATAATAAGCGAGGTCCTCGCGACTATTAGGGCGACACCCAACACAGCCTCTTAGGCCCGTATTACATACAGAACTAAACTCAAGCTTTGATCGTCGTTAAGTTCCCTTCAATAAATAAATAAAATAAATATTTTTTTGGAATTTTTTACACAGCACCATCTAGTCCCAAACTAAGCAGAGCTTGTACTATGGGTACTAGAAAATGGATATAATAATTATATACTGTTTTGCTTGTAAATACATACTTATAATACATAAGAAACACCCAGACCAACACAAATACTTATGCTCATCACACAAACATTTGTGTCCTGTGAGAATCGAACCCACGACCTCGTGATCAGCAGTCCGAAACTTGAACCACTAGACCACAGACGTCGTCAGAGGTTGAGTTAAGCGATGGCTGATGCTCGCGTCATGCTCGTGAACGGGTACCGTCTGTTGGGACAGGTCAGCTTCTACATACTATGGCAACTCTTTTTAGGTTTATTTCTAAAGGCAATATTCTCACTTTTAAACTCTTATTTATTTCTGAAATTATCCTACATTATAATCACGTTATTTGATGAATGAATTTGATGTAATAAACAATAATCTATTTTAAAAAGAGATATCCATGGAGTTTCTTGCCGGTTCTTCTCCATAGGACCCACAATTTGGAACCGTGCAAGTAGAGCCTGACGTTTCAAAAGTGCCTGTTATTAGGTTTATTTGAAATAAAAAACATTTGAATTTGAATTTGATGACTGTTTAAGAAAAATTTCGAGTTGAGATTTATTTTTAAAATATTCCTCAAGAATAGATTTATTGATCACAGTTCCGCTGAGTTCAGATTTATTCTAAACTGTTTAATTATGTGTTTGAGCAGAGATTTGATTTGTAATCATGCTAGTGTAGTCAAGACTGCGTTTGAGCACAGATTTCTTTGCTTTTTCAGGTTATATTTGTGTTTTTGTTGAATTGAAGTTAATATTTTCTGTATTGGAATACGATCGATGCTCATATAACGATTCTATGCTTAAGTAGTGATCAGCCGTACTATTCCGAAATATCTTACTAGCAAACACTTGTGAATCCGCAGGAAAAAGTAGGTAATACAATACGAAAAAAAAAACACCGTGGATACAGAAGTGAGTTTGCGAGTGGGATCTTTCAAAATAGCCACGCTGGTGATAAACTGTACTTGATTTACGATCTGTAATACGGACCTTAAAAATAACCGATAAATAACATATATATAAAAATTACAAGTATCTATCGCTACCTAACTAGGAAATACATGAGACAATTTGAATACAATGGACATTAAGACAATAATCGTGTCGAATATAAGTTACATTTACTATTTGGAAGTCAGCCGCGTTGCACACTGGCGGAAAGTGGGCCGCCTTACTTCATATTATATGCTAATTATTGTTTCACACTACAAATGGATTAATTTTTATATTTATTTGTAATTGACGCCACTGTCTATGTTTCCGGTAGGTTTGCGAAAATTGTACAATGTAGGTAGTTTTGCCATTATGTCCAAGGCTGTTTAAAATTTTACATCCAATAAAGCCTAATACATATACGAAGTAGTCTCTTGGTTTGATGATACGAGTCCTTATTTTATCAGCGAAGGGTGCATACACAGTACAATTATTTCTCAGTTCTTCCCTTGCCCTCTATCTTATATTTTTTTGTATAATTAAAATAAATTATGAATGAGATAATCCGGAATTGATTCCAAATCTTACGATCAATTCTTCTTCTTGCATTTGCTACAACCTATAATGAGACTATCATTGCATTTGTAGATAAGTATGCAAGTAACAAAAGCGGTGATACAAATTAGGCACTTTAGGAACCATTCACAGCAGCGCAAAATACCTGTTGTATTTTGATACTTAGTTCCGTGATCTCTGATGGTTATCCTTTATTATAAGGTGGATGGAATCACCATGAACGAGACACAAGGAGAAAGAGAGAGGAAGGAATTGATTCCGAATCTTGCGATCAATTTTTCTTCTTGCATTTGCTTTAACCGATCATGAGACTATAATTGCATTTGTAAAAGCAAGCAACAAATGCATTCATCCAAATCAGGCACTGTAGGCCATTATATTATACATATATAAAAAGAGGTATATATGTTACCAGCGCACTAAAATGAAGCGAACAAAAGAAGCTAAATATCGCCTCATAGCCTCAGTCGGTCTCGCACAAGTAAACGATACGTACATACCGTTCTCCTGCCAGTTCGTGTCGATTAAGGCTTCAAAATACCGTTGTGTTTAATGCGTAGTGAAATGTAAAAGAAAAATAAATGTAATTGTGCTGTTGCTGCGTGGGGAACATTATTTTCGTAGATTTTGTGAGCGTATAACGTATCTTTACTGAATATCATTGACTCTAGGCACCATTTATAGCACGACAAAAGACAACAGCTTATCTCAGCTGATACTGAGTTTCTTGATCTCTGATGGTAAAGGTACCTACATGAAAATGCAAGTAACCCCGATAACGCCTCACTAAACGTTTCATTTATCATAATCCTCTACATATTCTATTACGGACTACTTACTGTGTCGGCTTGTCTCATTCACAAACACGATAATATGATAATTACATAGATTTACTGCGCCTAATCCTATTTGGAGCTGTGTTCGTTCGCCAAATCACGACTAGTAAAGCCGAAAGAAATATTCAAATCGGTTTATTTATTTGATAATCGAGTGAACATTGATTCGGTGAATGAAACACTCGATAACATTGTGCTCAGTTAGCGTTTGCACATTAATTGGACACCTGTTAAGGACATTTCGATAAAAATCTCAGTTTGTTATCGGTCTAAATATTTTTGGTTTTTAACTTCGCCATTCTTTAGGTTATATACTACGCGTACTTACCTAGGTACATAATTAATATGTTTAATGTGTGTAACACTTTGACATCGACAGCATCTTTATTTCGTAAGCGAATTGAAGGGTTACCACTGTCATTTTTTTTTATGATGTATAGATCTGCTCTTGACCACAATCTAGACCGCTTTGTCAGGATGTGGTTGACGATGGAGCGAGCAAACCTATTAGGTGCCGATTCACTCCAGCTTTAATGTATTTAATTCATGCAGTCGACTGTACGAGTACCTACCATACGTTCAGGTGGGTGCATATCCGGCACCATAGTACCATACGTCACTTATAGTTATCTATGATTGTAGTTAGATATCGCCTTGTAAATCAAATGTTACTGCAACTGTTATGAACTCAATCATGTCTTCGATAAATTATAGTACCTACCGATAATTAAACCGCGTCAGTATTGGCTTAATTGTTTTGTACCATATACCTACCTACATGTATATCGACAGTACCCGGACACTAATCAACTATATACAATAGCTCAAAATCTCAGACACTCCAACTAGTTTTTATTGGAGAAAGAAAAACGGAACGCAACTGTCAGCACCTACAAGTTCGGCGGGGCAAAAGAAAAATCGATTTAAAATCAATAAATGAATATTTCACCCCCGATAAGCTCCAAAATGACGGCTTTTAGTTGAGTGTTAAGCCCACGAGAAGACCTTGCTCTTGTGTGTATCAGCATCGTTGTTTACAACCAGTCGCGACCAACGCAATAGTACAAAGTGATCTAGGCGCAGACTTGGGTGACAAGGTGTCAACATGTAATGCATGCTAATGCAAGGCGTTTATCTATTTTACCTATTTATTGTTTATCCAAGTGACAGTCGGATAAAAGCTATAAACAATTTGTTCATATTTTAATAAACAATAACGCCGCCTCGCCTGGACGACGGTTGTCATGGACACTGTAAAATAAACGTCAACGTCAGCTTTTATACATATGCCCTAGTAGTCTGTGTTTTATACCATGATGTCATTTGTATATTTATTATGTGTTTTAGATTAGCTTGTAAGTTATAGTTTTAGTTTCATTATATTTTTTTTTTTTAAATAGTTTTACATGATAAGCAATGTCGGCAGTAGCGACACCGAAAACGGTGGTAGTCAACCTACCACATCGCTGGATGTCTTGGTGAGATGTCCGCACTGTTCTCAGGCACGTTTTTTTAAGGGTGAACGGGGTCTGAAGGTGCATTGCGGCAAGGTTCATAAACCACTCAATGTACCTTCAGGCCCCTCAACTACACATTTATCCCCAGTACCTACTACAACCAATAGTGAACCCCTTTGGCAAAAATTATCTAAATTAAAAAATTCAACCCCCGTTTTAAAGAGAATACCCCGCGGCGCGAGGCCGCTCGTTGCATTAAGTTTAGCCCGTTGTGTCCGTCTCGCCGTCCGGGAAAACTCACAAAGTGCCTGGGAACAGCTACTCACCTTTCCTTATAGGATTCTGCATGTACAAAAAAATTTGGCATCTAAAAAAACCCTAACAGCACAAATTAAAGAAAACTGCAATTTTTCGACCCCATCTCTCGACCCAAAATTACCAGCGCAGAATCACCTCTCACATAAAGGGCTATTGCAACATGTGGAATCAAAATTAAGCGAGGGTGATATAAGTGGCGCGGCCAGAATAATCTTCAGTAGCGATGTGGTGGCGCCTTACTCTTCAGAAACACTTTCTGCTCTGGAGAGTAAGCACCCAGCCCCTGCGGATGACCTCTCCTTCCCCGACCCCCCTGATCCTGATTCCCATAATCTTTCAGTTACAGCTCGCCAATTGGTCACAGCCGTGGGCTCCTTCCGGAGCGGCTCTGCGGGCGGTCTCGACGGCTTGACTCCCCAGCACGTAAAAGACCTTACGTGTTCGGGCGCCGGTGAAGCTGGTGAGTCGCTCTTGAGGGAGCTTACGGCCCTGATCAATTTAATGCTCTCCGGCAATGTGAACGAAGCCGTCATTGATATTTTGTACGGGGCCAATTTATGTGCCCTGCGAAAGAAAGATGGCGGCATTCGTCCCATTGCCGTAGGTTGCACATACCGACGTATGGCAGCCAAGATTTGCTGCGCCTATTACAGTGAAACTCTGGCCAGCAAATTCCAGCCCCTGCAATTAGGTTTCGGCTCTAAAGGGGGCTGTGAGGCTGCCGTACACGCCTTATCCACCTTTGTAAATAGCAATGAAGGCGAGGTCATCCTTAAGGTTGACATCAAAAATGCCTTCAACTCTGTAAACCGGGACACCCTGTTGTCTGAAATAAAAAAAGAAATACCCGAAATTTACAGTTTTCTTTGGCAATGCTACCGGCATCCATCCAAATTACTTTATAAGGACCACCTATTAGAATCTGCTGTTGGATGTCAACAGGGTGACCCCCTTGGGCCGGCCATTTTTAGTTTGGCGATAAATCCAATTATTCGACAGATAAATTCAAAATTTAATGTGTGGTATTTAGACGACGGGACTCTAGGAGGTGACGTGGACACAGTTGTTAAAGATCTGGAGTTTCTAAAACAAAAATTTCATTCTATTGGCCTTGACCTCAATTCATCTAAATGTGAAATCTACCTTCCCCACTCGACTGACCGACAACTGACGATTCAAAAATTTCATGCAATAGCGCCAAATATCAAAATAGTTGAAAAAAGTTCACTTCACCTCCTAGGATCTCCAATCTTAGACGAATCCTTCTCAACATTCATTGAGGAGAAAATACAAAATTTTAATGATATTTCGGAAAGGCTTTTTAAAATTAATATGCATTCGGCGTATACTATTATTCGATATTGTTGTTTTGGACCTAAATTTACGTATATCCTACGCTCTTCTCACTTATGGAAGCACCCACAACTTTTGGACAAAGTAGACAAAATTATACGAAACACATTAGCTTCAATTTTAAATGTGGCCCTGGACGACCGAGCCTGGTTACAAGCCACACTTCCCATTCGTATGGGTGGTCTCGGCGTCCGCAAAATTTCCAGTATTAGTTTACCGGCGTTCCTGTCCTCGGTCCACAGTACTGAGAAATTAACCAGGAAAATTTTAGCATCCTCACTGGTTGATTTTGAGGTACCGTGTTTGACCGACGCTGTCAACGCTTGGAAAATGGCCTGTCCCAATACGGAGTTGCCCCTCATCTTATCTTCCCAGAGACGGTGGGACGGGCCGCTCTGCAGTTTGACACGGAATCGTCTATTAAATACGTCAGTCAATACTGCCGAGCGTGCCCGTCTGCTGGCTGTGGGTGAGTGGGAGGCGGGACTGTGGCTTCAGGCCCTCCCGTCACCCAACTTAGGCACTATGTTGGACAACACAACTTTTCGGTTCGCTACCTGCCTACGGTTAGGCGCTCCATGCGTTGCTCCACATCGGTGTCATTGTGGTGAAGCTGTCGACAGCCTCGGACACCATGGCCTTTCTTGTTGCAGGAGTGCAGGTCGCATATCACGGCACGCCAATATTAACGACATTATTCGTCGTACTCTTGCCACCGCCGGCGTACCAGCCGTACTAGAACCTAATGGCTTGGCACGTGACGATGGTAAGAGACCAGACGGTATGACGTTATTACCCTGGAAGTTGGGTAGGCCTCTGGTGTGGGACGCAACCTGTGTCGACACCCTTGCTCCATCCCATCTTCCTAGCTCGGCGGGCTGTGGCTGTGCTGCCGCTGCAGCTGCGGAGACCCTCAAGCGGCGCAAATATAGTAATCTTATTGGATGCTATGATTTTGAGCCGTTTGGGGTCGAAACGCTCGGGCCATGGGGTCCGAGCGCTCGGCTCCTTTTCAAGGAAATATCTAAGAGACTGGTCGACACTTCGCGTGACCAGAGGGCTGGCTTGTTCTTTGGGCAACGAATAAGCGTTGCCATTCAACGTGGCAACGCTGCCAGTCTTCTGGGCACGCTTCCGGATGACAGTGATGTGGAGGAATTCTTCGACGCCTAAGTCTACTTTTATGATATTTTAATATTATTGTTTCTGTTTTTTATACATGTTTATACATGTTTATATTGTATATATTATTTATATTAATGTAGATAGGTAGTAATTAATTATAATATGTGTATTTATTAAAATACCTTATGTGTAAATAAAGTTTTTATTGTAATAAATTGATATGGTAAGTAATTATTTACTTTCATAAATTATTGTATTGCTAATACAATTTTTGTTAAACTTATTCTAACCAACGCGCGCCACTCGTCCTGCCCAGTAGGTCTACTCGCGTTTTACGAACGACAAACGAAGTACGAACTTTCGTTCCGACTGATACTTACATAATAAACATAGGCACATAAAAAAGGCACAATTAAGATAGACTACGGTTCATAGTCGTATACAATTTACCGGAGATGAGAAAAACAAACGTCAAAACACGATCATCGCATGCGATAAGGTAACGATGGTTGATAGGAGTAGCAAATTGTGCGATGAATCGTACGATTTATCGAATATCGTCGAACGGGAGTAGACCCCCTGCACCTCCGCGGCTATTTGCAAAGGATGACGATATGATGTGTTCAGTAGGCCAATTATCGTAATTAAAAACGCCTCAATGCCTTAAATCAGCGATTCCTAAAGTATGTTCCATGGAACCTCTGGGTTCCGTTGAAGGGAAGCCAAGGCGCAAAAAAGCTGAAATGATTTGTTTTAAACAAATTTAGTTCGTTTATGAATGTTTATGTTCGTTTTCGTTTTTTTGTTTATGTTCGTTTTTGTTTTTGTTTTAGTGCTGGGGTTCCATAAAATTTAAAAATAATTTTATTTTATATTTCGGGTTCCGAAGCCAAAAAAGTTTGGGAACCGCTGCCTTAAATAGTTAAATCTCAATATCCTGGCAGTAGCTGCTCCTGTTTACCGTTTATTTATGTCAATTCGGTCATTAATGTCACCAATAAACGGCAATTAGAAACATCTACTTTCAAGATTTAAGGCATTGAAATTGGTTTGGAAATATATTTTGAACGTTTGTAATTTCGAGAATAATTTACGTAATTTCATGATGCGCCTATCAAGTTGTAGTGACGCTGCAGTTCGTTTCTGACAGCGATCGCTGTAAGTACAGTCACGATCCTTCCCGGTGATAGATTTTGTCGACAAAGTCCCTTGAACGAATCCTGCTACATTACACGTACCGGCTGCCGTCGAACACTGAGCGCAAGCAATTTTAGCCTTAGTGGTGGTTCACAGGAAAGTTTTCTGATAGTACACAAATACGAAAAGCATTGTTATGATCGAAACTTGACTACAACTGCACTTCTTTAGTTACAATAAAACAAAGTTTAACCGGATTAAATCGCGTATATTATTTAAATTGGTTTCCCTGACGTTTCGAAAGCTTTGCAGCATTCAATTTCGTGGTCGCAGGTAGACTAAGATGACAAGCGTCTTTACAAATATTTCTAAAAAAATATTTTAATCTACCGTACAATATTATTGCTGCCAGGTGGACCGACGACCTAAAGAACGTGGCTGGGGGGGACTGGATGCGGAAGGCAGAGGACCGAGCGTTGTGGCGCAATTTGGGAGAGGCCTATGTCCAGCAGTGGACTGCGATAGGCTGAGTTGATGATGATGACAATATTATTAATTAAAATCGTTTCGATGCACGCAGTAATCACTCACAATATCATTATCTTTTACAGTGTTGCGTGCTGTTTGGGAATTGATTATTTTTAGGACTGGGTTCCAAACAGGTGGTAGCTGCCAACCATCTTCTTTAGTTACGTTAATTGACCTACAGTTTATCTACGTAGGCATCAGTCTTGCGTTCAGCGTCGCGTTGTATGATATTGCTTAGCGAGATTCCGTCCATTTTTTTTTTTCGTCCAAGTGTATAATACCTATGTTGTGTATAATTAAACCAAGTATTACGACTGACCGAAAAATAAAAGAATATAAATACCCCATACGTAATCAGAATAAAATGCGCTTACGCCACTCAGGGCCGTGTCAAGGTCGGCAGCGTAACTTTTTTTGAGTTCGTTTCTCCATTTGCCTGCGGTTGGCAGTTTTGCTTTATTTTCCGGTTCCGGTTGTTACACGCACAAATAACTAGTTCCTTAGAATATCTTAATGTTAATTGGTAACGCAATATAGCTGATCGGATCGGAATTCGGAGCTGTTCTTTATGATGGTCGTTTGGGTCGGTGGCTTAACGTTCTAAAAGTTAAGAGGTTGGGTCTTATTTTAAACTGATACCACCTTATTACAAAATCGAGTTTAATAATAGGTTTTTCTGAAGCCAGGCTTAAACACCTTTTTTATGTCGAGTTTGAAGCAAGGGCGGATCCAGCCTTTGGGTCAGGGGGGGTGTTGCGTACTTATATCACGAACCTTATTACTAGAGCCAGGATAAACAAGTATGTACGGTCGACCGCACGTCAGTGGTAACATTTTGACATTGACAGCGCCTTTAGAAGTTTTTAAACTTCCGCGAATTTCACTCATATTGAACTATATTTACGTTTATTTAATGTTTGATAAGTTTTGATTTTATTGAGCGCGGCAAGTCCCGTAAATGTAGTTCAATATGACAGCGTCTTTATTTCGTAAGCAGTAAGGGTGGTTTTCTACAATTCAACTGTTGCTACTGTCATGCATCGACTGTACCTATACTTCAGTCCTGAAATGCTGAAATGAAGCTGATAACATGAAACTGATGTCTACAAAAAATCATTATTGAAAATATTATTACAAATTATGGAAATACGTTCCACGTAAAATACCTATGTAATCATGGGTATCTCTGAAGTTACTTATGGTATAATAAACAAAAAAGATATTACATGGGTAGGTACACACAATACAAAGAAAACTCAATATAGTATGTTGCAAACGTAATGCTTATCTTTATTAATTCGTAATTGTGTCGGTTCATTGACACGTCGTGGAGGACATCATCAGGTTAACACAAATGAAGCCTGAAAGTCTGACAACTGGTCTAACCTCCGAATGTCAGTATTACCTAGTGACTGGGTTGCGGGGGTTTGATGGCAGTCGCTCCGTGTAAAATACTGATGTTCAGCCGCATTTGGTTAGATTGGAAGCCGACCCCAATATAATTGGGAAAAGGCGCGGAGAATGTGTCGGTTCATTGACGTACTTCTAAAATATTACATATATCACGCCCGTTTCCCGTTTTTAAAATACTATTCAAATTAAGGTATTCAATTAATAATTTGATTAATCTTAAGTATGAAACAAGTCTTTAAATTGTCTGAGCACGACTGTTCTACAGACTAGATCATTAGTGGTTGCAAGTGCAGCTAATAAGCGAATGGACCTACGCGACCTATGCGACTAAGAACCGACCAAAGCCTTCCTATACCTACACATATAACTCTTCAGGTCTGTTGCACTGTGCGCCTTGCAACAGGACCTTTAAAACCAAATGTGCTCTCATGTCCGGAACTCCGGAGGTAACAAAGTTCGCCGTTGACGGACACGTCAAGGAGGACATAATCATATTGCGACTATCTTTTTTTTTGTTTTTTTGTTCGGGTGGAAATTCTCATGGATATTCTCCGTCTGGGGAAGGCGGAGAGATATGTCGTACTCCTACCGAATAAAACCATACGGTGGCCATCCTCGGCACAAAATAGAGGAGCTTCGGGAATTCCAATGGACCGCGCCGCCCGGCACCGGCCCGGGTACCAGTCCTTGATTATCTGCGACAATTATACCTCTGTATTTAAAGAGATAATGTGTTCCATGTGGTGCCGGACGTAAAGAATTGCACCAACATATATCTTCTCATGGGTGTCGTAAAAGGCGACTAAGGGATTCACCAGAGGATGGGCAGCAGCGTTCTCTGAGTATGTTCTTTGCTTTGCTTTGCAGTAAGCATGTACTGTTAGAATTCTTTCGATTCCACAAGGGCAAAGAGCATAGCGATATGTATATTGTTTGTGGCACAAGAATTAACCAGACTTTCGTTAATTAATGTGGTGTTAGGCCACACCGACCACACCGACATTCCGTCATTAAGACATTGTGTTTATGTATTATCATTTGCATAGTGAGACAATTTCAGCTGTGCTGGCCGCGTTAATTATATCACATCGACTATCGAACTAATATCTAAATAGTAGCTGTTTACAAGTACTAAGTTTATACGGGCTATAAATTAGCTGGGGTATTAGTGGCCTAGTACACTGGGTTATTGCGTGTCCCTGTCCTGTTTTGCTCGCGAACTCGCGATTAACCATGCCTTGGATTTAGGCTGGCTTGGATTTAATTTAGGCATTGTAATATGGATCATTTGTAACTTACTAATGTAACATCCCCAATTATCGACACTTTAAGGGACGATCACAAGTATTTTTAACCGATGAAAAAAGGAGGAGATTCTCAATTCGACGCGTATCTTTTTTTAAATTCTTTTTTACGTACTTGTGGTGCACTATTCAATATTCAAATACTTGTGTAACAACTCAATGTTCATTAGATAATATTTAATCGTATACAAAATTATAATTTTACTCTTATTTTCTGAAGTTTGTTGTTTCTTTGTCGAACAATGGGGCACTGTCGGTAACTGGGGCTTTTACTATATAACTCTATAAACACGACGACGACACTATGTCGCGTATTTAATTGATCTTACGGCGCACCCTGAGCAGGCAGCCCCGCTACCAACCTGCTGACTGGCTAATCTTTTTGCCACGGAATGAGCTATTATAATTATGTAGCTCATATCGATACGATAAAAGAAGACTATGGCGCAGTGAGAGAGCGCTTGGTTGCGGTGCAATGTATGGCGGGTAAGCGGGTTTGATTTTCGCACGGAACAAGTATCTGTATGGCCTACCTGGTGTCTGCAAACAGATCCAGGATTCAGGATTTCATTCGACTTTGATAATCCGGTTGCGACTTGTCAATGAAAGTCAGTAGCGGGGCGCATCGTATGAGTTGCTGCATATACGAAGTTTTGTCATGAAAATAAATCCGTTTTGATAAGGTTGGACACAAATTAGTGCACTTATAAGAAAACTACTACTACTACTTACTTGTCGGTCGCCCTGGATATCGCTGGAGCGATGCGGTGGAAGGCGATCTTCTAGAGATCAGAGCCAGTGATTGGCGAAATACTGCCCAAGATCGCGGCAAGTGGCTTTCTCTCGTTGCGGAGGCCAAGACACATTTTGGGTCGCTGCGCCAGCGGAGTAAGTAAGTATAAGAAAGTTTAAAACAAAACTATCATATTGTTAACAATATCTATCTGAATAGAGCTGGCCACCAGCGGTCTGTTATATGCTCCAACGTAAGAAGTACGTTACATGACTTGTGCGAGGCTTTGAACAAAAGAAACTGGCTTCCAGTTTCTTTTCCTGAGGTATCATCAATCTACATCTGATTATGTATGACTTACTTTCTTACTTTAAAGAAAGGAAATGAGGTCGCAATTAAGGATTATTAAAATACTTTTATATTTAATTTTATGACTGTATTTATTTTATGTTCACTTTTTACAAATAATACTAAAATCTATAAGCAATGGCAAGTAATTGTCGAGTCATACAGCATAACTATTTAGGCGTGACTAAACTAAGATTTACAGCAATAATAGTTGGCTTGATAAATTACAATTAAAACAAATAAATAGCAAAATATTTATAAATAACGATATTTGTAGGAAAATTACAAAATAAGCTGTAATATTGACATGTCATAATATTTAAAGCATAATATAATGTAACTTAATAACTAAAACATAGCCTTGCTATCAAGCTCACAGTGGAAATAAATTAACATTCAGAAATATCCTAAATTGTATAAATGTACAAGTCTTAATCATTTATTCGGTGGAAAGTCTAGCGTAGTGAATGTAGGTCTAGTCCGGGGTACGGGCGGACGACGGGGGCGGGGGTGAGTCTTACCCCCCTCTGGTTTCGAACTGATGGACACTTCACCCTCTTCAGGAAGGTAGGGGGCTCTAGGACTGAGTACTAGAGCTTTGTAAGACGAGTGTGAGTCCGCAATGCTTCTGCCATCGCCTTCATCTCGACGTGACATCTCCGAAAATGGTGATACGGAGCGCTTTTCTATACCACTCGGTCCCGGAGTCTCTTCTTTCGGTTTCAGCTCGTACGCATTTTCTTCTTTTCTTTTTGGCTCAATATCTTTCTTGAACTTCGTCTGTCTCTCTATTATTTCTGCTGTGGTCAGGTCAGAGCCTTGGACGTCAGTCTCTAAGGGAGGTGCAGATAGCCACGGTCTCGAAGAGTTGGTGCTGCACCAGCGTTCTTCGTTCTCACTGGCATCGCCTAAAAGGCCGAGCTTTTCTAAATTCTGTAGGAGTAAATTCTCACTTGAGCTAGCTGCTCGCATTTCAGTCTTAGATTCTTCAGCTAAAAGGAGCTCTGCTAAAGGTGGCGCAAGACCAAGTCCGATGTTCCTTTCGTGGTACACTTCGGAGATAGTCGGGGTTAGTTCTCCGCTCATATGTCTGACTTGGGCCATTGAGTCACGACTACTCGTTCCCATTTTGGGTCTTGGCGTTCGCTTGGAGGTCGAAGGCTGGACTAATGTCTGTTCAGTCTTCTCTTCTTCAGATCTTCTGGGTTGTGCTGAAGCAAGGTCATAAAAGGCGTCAAGGTATCTTGCGTGGGAATGTTCTGGTCGTCTTCGTAAGACGGTATCGTGTCCAGAGCTTTCCCAATCAGAGTCATCGGATGGTGGTCTTCTCGTGTATAAAGTTCTGATCTTCGTTTGGTGGGCGAGTGCTAAGGACACGTCTCGTGGAGGAGCAGCGGTTGGGGCAGGCGGGGCTGCGGGGGGGGAGGGAGTGAAGGCAGCATCACTTTCCCCCCTATACCGTGGCGGTGGTGGTGCGGGCGGTGGGGCAGTTCGTCCATCTGGCTCGCCACGACCAACTTCTGTGGATGAAGTGGATCCTCGAACGTACATGGTAAATGCGCCGCCGCAGGATCCTAGCGGTAAGGGTGGTGGTGGTACCGAAGACACACTTTCTTCTGTGAAAGAAATAGAGTAATTAAACTTTTGTTCTATTTTTGAAAGTGCTATCTTCTCAGAATGAGAAGGCTAAGGCCGTTCACCACGCTAGCCTAGTGCAGGTTGGCGGAGTCTGCCGGATTCTGAGAAGAGGCCCATGCCCAGCATTGGGCATGGTGATGGGCTGATGATGATGATGATGATGACTATTGCTGCTTTTAATAGGGCTTTCAGAAATGGATAAAAAACTTATGGATTTTGAAATATTTCTATAATGAGTTGGTGCTTAAGCTTTATAGAGTATACTTACGTCGGTGTTGCCTCGGAGGTGGTTCTCCATCTGAATGCGGTTCTAAGTCACCGTCATCAATCGATGCCAGCGATTCAACGCTCGAGCTCGACTCCAAGCTGAGACTTCGTGGTGCTTCTTGCGTATCTGTGAAAGAATTTTGTGGTCATTATCTTACCGACGATGGCTTAAACAGTGACAAAACCAGTGAGAACAGTCTATTTGCCTATCATGTAGTGGAGTGTTATAGATTAAATTAAAGGAAATTAAATTTAACTTAATATTAATTTAATAGAATCTGTCTTAGTTCAAATTTTTTTACTAAGTAGAACAGGAAAGGTATTTTTTAAATCTCTAAAGCGTAGTTTATATAAAGTTACAAGCTCTCTGTAAAGACTTACCGAATAACGCGAGTAGTGCCTGTAGCACAAACTGTATGTGTCTCCTGTTGGCTGTCTTGCCGGTGCGCAGTGTTACTTCATCCTGACCAACCTCGGCCAGGTCGAAGCCAAGAGATGCAAGGAGTTCGTGGCAACCGTTGACGCGCCATAACCTGAATATAACATGTTAATGCATAAAAACTCAATTTTTTGTTGGGACGAAAAACCAAAGTCCTGATGTAATGAGATAACAAATTAGTATTACATTAGTAAACCGTCTCAGAGCTCAAAATAATTCAAAGATTCAGAGATTCCACGACGGTGGAATCATATAATGCATCTTCTTTTGCCTTATACATTTTTTTCTTTAGTCCCTCGTATGGCAAACCACCTTTTAAAGACGACGTCCATTGTTTAACTCTAGTATTATTTTAATTGGCAGTTGAGATCCTAATGAAACTGAAAATGTCTACAATCTTTGATACTGCTATTTGCGAGTTTCTCAAGAACCTACAGTAACTAAAGATTGAGATCTTAATCAACACTAACCTGACGTTAACAGCAACTTCGATGGTGTCTGTGTCAGAGTTCTTGACTGAAAATTGAGAGATGACGGAGCGAATGACACCGATGATGTCATCCGCCACATCGCCGTTCGATATCAACTTTGACAGAGCTTGCAGAGTTGTGGAGGTTAGACCTGTGAAGAAGTATAATCGTCAGAAGAGGTAAATAAGTGATCAAGGAATACAATGTAGATGCGTTTTAATCAAGATGTGATTGAGTCTAATCTACAAATTATGTGAGATTTATAAAAAGGTTTAGGTAAAACTTACCCAGTAATGCTTGCAAACTAGCTGAGCATTGTGTCAACCTCTCTTCTGGATCACTTTGTGGGAAGAAAACGCTTGAGGGAATTCCATTGGCAGCTGGTTCAAACCTAAGAGCAAATAATATTTTTTATTGGATTGATCATAAGGGTATTGTTGGCCTTTGATCGTTTTTTTTTTGAAAATTGCTCTGTTGACGTTTTTGAAGGTCTTACCTGAATCCAACACTCATGAGCAGTTCTCTCCAGCCGTTAATGCTGCCAGCCTTGTTTTCAATACTCTTTTGTGTGGTGTACATTGCGTTCTTCTGTCCTCTTACAATCCTCTGTAGCGACTTCTCGACGAGGTGTAAACACACTCGTAGTGCGTCCCTACAAGTGATAAAGTAGATTATTATGCCTATTTGTGTTTTATTGAATTAATTTCCTTATTTTGCGATGACAAGAATGTTTTGAATTGATAGTGAAACTTTTTTTTTGCCCCATATAGACGCAAAGATATCCGTAAAGAAGTGGGTCGATCCATGTGTTTTCGTGTGGATATTGTGAAAATATCGATGTGTGCGTAGATGCTTCATGCATATGAGTTAGTAAATGCATCCACATACACCACCACACCACACACTAGATACCACCACATACTCTCGGTACTATCACCCGCGTGAGAGTACTGAGAGTATGTGGTGGTTTATACAAGATTAAGGAGTGTGCATGTGATTGTGTGTGAATGGCTAGATGTCTGTGTAATGCCGGCCACTCACGATCATGCTAATGGATCCAGCGGCATGATACGACGGCAGGAGATCAAATCCTCCTCCCCTAAGGTCATAGTCGACTTCATGATTGACTTGCAGCTTGGGGAAGTGCTGTAATGCTGCAAGAGGCGTCACAATAGATCTTATCAGGTCGCAGTGACTAAGGGGTGTTCAAGTCCCCTACCTCTTTCCTCAAAATAATAATGATACTACGGCATGACAGTCGACAGATTGTTCCGACAAGTGGCATGTCCTTCCAAAATTTTCGTCCACACACCATAAAGCCTACTTGATCATACCGCTTGGATCCAGCATGATCATGAGTGACATAAGTATAAGTGCGTAGATACCTGTTATTGAGCATATAGTAGCATTTGAGTGAGTGAGTTGATGATTATGCATGAGTGGTTGGGTATATCCTTATATCTTGTTACCTGCACTTGTCAGGCGCAGCTAGCAGCTCGCACAGCGCCTGCCCCATGAGCGCGACCTTGTTGCTGAGCCGCACGTTGGCGCCCACCAGCACGAGGCCGGCCCAGTGCGCCGGGTGCGCGAAGTGCTTCGTGTGACGCACCGTCTGCATCGCGTCGCCTAGAGCCCTGTATGACGATAACTGTAGTTCTAAAGACTGCAAAGTTTCAGGTAGAGACAAAAGAAGTATTGCTAAATCTTTATAGGTACGAATTTAACACGTTTGTGCTCCTTGTCATGCTCATAGTCCGAAATAATTTATGGTCTGTTGTTTTCGCTATTAGGACCTAATATGATTCAAAGGGGTCGGGGGAATCCGCTGGATGCGGAAGGCACAGGACCGGTCGTTGTGGCGATGCTTGGGGAAGGCCTATGTCCAGCAGTGGACGTCTTTCGGCTGATATGATGATGATGATGATGATTATTCAAAGTGATTCAAGCGTGGTGCCGGACACAGTTACGTGTGGTGCCGGACACAAAGAATCATCATCATCATTATTTCAGCCTTAAGACGTCCACTGCTGGACATAGGCCTCCCCCAAGCAAATGTTGGGGGGATATGCCATAATCGCCACGCTTGGCAGGCGGGTTGACGATCGCAGTTGGTTGGTTAAATACTCAGAGAACGCTGCTGCCCATCCAAAAAACACAAAGAATAGCACCACCCTATTCTTTTCATGGGTGTCGTAAACCAACCAACTGCGATCGCCAACCTGCCTGCCAAGCGTGGTGATTATGGCATACCTCTCTCCTCCCTCCTTTGCGGGAGGCTTATGTCCACTGGACATCTTTCAGCTGAAATAATGATGATGATGATTCAAAGTTTCCAACATATTTTTTTGTACATTCCTAGAAAGTTTCCAAAATATTTATTTAGCCACAGCTAAATATGACGAATAAATAAATATTTAATTGACAGCTACGTGAAGGACAGCAAATAACCGAAAAGTCTTGATGCACTTACTTGGCAACGCGACTACCCTGCAGCAGTGCAGAGTAAAGCGCACGATACAGTATCTTCGTCGCGGTATCCTGAGGCGCGGGCCACAATGTCAATAAGATGGCGTGTGCCCCAGCTGCTAGTAAAGCTCGACACAGTCGTGATACTCCTTCCCCCGCCATGCTCACATCTTCGCTCTCTTCTGGTGATGAGCCTTGGAGGGCGGCGCTTGATGGTGCACATGATATTACCACCTGTATCAAAGTCAATTATTAAGATTCACAGGAAATAATAATATTTAGAAGTATTCCATGTGGGAAAGTTTCACCAGATTATCATCAACTTAAACCTAGAATAAACCACACGGAATATTGTGCCGAGTTATTTTGTTTTCTCGGTCTACCGAGCAAACTTGAGGAGCTTGAACGGTCAAAAGGTTCAAAGGACAAAGGTCAAAGGTCTTACAATACAGAAACAGAAGGAGAAGTTTCGAAAGAAATATGAAGAATGATTGAAAAAATTAACTTACCAATCTGGCAGTAATCTTCAAGCTCATAATTTCAGATGCAGTTAGCATAAATTCAGATGCTGGTGGCAACTCTTCATTACTTGGAGGCAGTTCGGAATCTATGCAAAAAGAATAAACATTATAAGTATAAAATCAGTTGCTATTTTATGTAGATGACTATGATTTAAGCTTTTAATAGCTATGAACGTACTTTCTTCTTCATTTTCCGTGGAAGTATCAGCAGCGCCGCTGCCAACACTAGTATTGAGCAATCGCTTTGCTTGTGAATCAACCTGCAAATAATTCGTCTATTAAATATATGCCATTAAAACTGCATACAACGTACGTTGTATAGAGGTGTCCCCCAGGGGTCAATACTAGGCCCAACATTTAAAACAGTAAAGTATTTTTTTAAAGCAATTTGTATAACTTACTACTTCACCAGGACTGAGAACGATGGCGGGTGTCTTCCAACAAATGTGTGTGGCAAAATGAATGCACTCTGCTTGCGTTATTTGAGATAGAACTGCTTCTTTTGATGCCTGTGGGGAATATATATGAAATATAGGGACAGAGTTTACTTTTACTAGCATTTGGTCGGTTCATGGTCTTAGCAAATATTTATTTATTTATTTATATTATTGAGGACCTCCAACAAAAGATATAGGTGCACAAAAAATCACGAGTGACAGATACAGGATTATAACTGGTGTACTCCTTCAATTATAGGAGGCCACAGCATAAATCTTGTATATTGCTGATTCAGATTTTTTGTCAGCAAGTTTTTTATTTGCGTGCTTCTGTTATAACTGCCGGCTGCAGTAATATGTTACCTGATAGTCAGTGAGCGGGGTGACTCGCAGCATGTCGGCGACTAGTTCTGCCTCCTTGAGTTGCGCGTGTGCAGCGGCCCAGCGCGCGCCGCCCACACGAGGAGCCCCAACCACGAGGCAGCGCATGCCGGCTTCCGCGTTGTTAGCGTTAGCTGATGTAGCTCCTGTTTTAAAAGAAAGTTGTATTTAAGTAAGTCTTAGTAAGATAAGTATTGGTTGTCTACGCATAAAAATGTACGCAAAATAACTCTCTTCCATATTGCTTTTTCACGAATGAGTTATGAATACCTATATCAAGGATATTTTCATCAAAAGAGCGTGTAGTCTATACAATAGTAGTATTTCGTACCTTTCGTACCTTGACGTATATCATGATCTAGATATTTTTCATCTTTCTCTTCCTAAATTCAGAATTTAATAAATAAAATAAAATAAATATCTTTGGGACATTTTTACACAGCACCATCTAGTCCCAAACTAAGCAGAGCTTGTGGTATGACAATGGATATAATACTTATATACTTTTTTTTTGTAAATACATACTTATAATACATAAGCAACACACCCAGACCAACACAAACACTTATGTTCATCACACAAATATTAGTGTCCTGTGGGAATCGAACCCACGACCTCGTTATCAGCAGTCCGACACTCGAACCACTAGACCACAGAGTTCGTCAATTCAATTCGTTCAATTTTTATTAAAACATTTTGACATCAAAACATAATTAGGTACCTAATTAAATGTTTAAGAAAATCTAAATTTAAATAATTCAACTCAATAGTAAATCTTTTTGTCCGTTACATACATTTAATTTTGTATGTTAATCTGAGGAAACTGTTTCTGGATATTGTTTTACCTATTTGTGTGGGTACTATTTATTGTGTTTGTGATTATCTGTTTGTTTTCCAAATAAAGTAAACTAAATAAATAAGTAATTTTTATCCACCTCAGTAACCCAACTATAGGCTGAATATATAAAAAGTCAATTATCGCTCGCAATGTAATGAGGGTGTAGAGATAGGCGTCACAAGGCTACATCCTTGCGACATTCCGCCTTACATTCCCACGTTAAATTGTGGACAAAGACTCAATTGATTGGTTTATCTCATTCTTTTTCTCAAATGTAGTTATGCTGCGGAAGTACTTTAAAGTATTACGTCAGGTAAAATACTTAATTGTTGTTTATCAAATGGATTCATTCTTACGTCTTTATCTAACTTTCAGTTCCTTATTTAGGCTAATATACTTACCATGATCATGATGCGGCTTTGCCCGCATATGCCTGTGATGTCGCAGCGGTCTCAGCGCCGGCGCGGCCAGCAGCGCGTACCGTTCACACAGTGGTTCACCATCGCCGGCCAAGTTAATAGCAGGAGTGCCAGGGGTAGTGGCACTGCGGAGCGCACCCCAAGGACATGCGTACAGAGCGCCTTCCACTACTACGATCAGTTCTCGTCGACCACCGCAGCCGCGACGACCGTGTGATGCTGTGGAAGATGACACATTTATACCACGTGTTGGAATAACTCAAAACCTCAGACACCCCAACTAGTTTATAATAAATTGATATGGAAAGTAATTATTAATTTTCATTAATTATTGTAGAAGATATTTGTAATTTTTGGTATCATGGTTACTCTAATCGATTCATAGCGCTAGATTCATTCCCTAACGTGCCGCGACGCTACTGTGTCGGGAGGTGAATAACCTCTTAAAATTAAGCTAAGTTTTAATAGTTTTAGGAAACAAATGTTACCCAAAAGTTTCTTCACACTTTTCTACTGGGTCTCGCTCGCCTTTGCGCTCAGCGCCACGTCGTCGTATGAAACTTTTAGACTTGGCATGGTATGAAAAAATATTTTTTTGGTATAAATTAACCTATGTTAAAAAGTAGTGTAATGGATTCTACTCTCGATTCTGAAGAAACTAGTTTCAGGTTTTGAGTTAATTCTTATTGAATTGACGATGTATTGATATGCTTTGAAATCTGCTGCGATCAAAAATAAAGTATATAGCTTTCCAGAACCGACAAGTTTTTTGTAGAGAGTTAAATATCCTCACCATGATTATTATTACATGAAGCAGGCAGCAGATCTTCGAAAGGAGCTAACAACATCTGGTATAAAGCGCTGAGGCACGGCGGACCCTGCCACGATGGCTGCTTCTTGCGTGGAACGTGGACGCTGGATCTGATAGAAATAAAGAAAATACAATCACGATGAAGAAGGTAGCTGGGGGTGGGGCTGTAGAAGAGGTCTATGTTCAGCAGTGGACTGCGATAGGCTGAGTTGATGATAATAAATCATGATGCAGACAGACACCACGGAGTTAAGCAATTTTTAATGAACTGTTGAATGTTGAATAAAAGGTAGCGTACCTGGTAGATCCTTGTAGACTAGCCACAGATCCGGCTACGGATCCTCCGACTGAGCCCACACTGAAGAGAGAGCTCAGCGAGTAGTTCGACGAGTTCAATAGATGGTTGCGTGTCACCTGTGGTGCAAAATATTCATAACAATTTTCTATTTAAATTTCAAAAACTTGAGAAGAGAGTTTTGTATCTTGATATCATCAAGCCAAAAAGAGAAAATTTTGTGGGTCTTGAATAATCTTTAGCTATTTAAAGCATTGCTTAAATGCTTACATTAGGACTAATTAAATAAATAAGCAAAATTATTATTAGATTAGAATAGAATAACCTTATTTCGAGCAAAAAAACTCATATAGGTTTAATTGTTACTAGGTTGTTGTAGTAGTTGTTACTAGGTTTAAACCTAGCTGTTAGTAAACAGTTACATATTTTGATACATGTAACTGACAGCAGCAGTGTGTTCAAAACCCTGTTGGGGCTGGCCATGACTCGTGCCACTAGTGATGCTGCACGCTTGCGCATTATAGTGTAGAAGCAGTATACATACGCCGCTGCAAACATTCCTGACGCACTGCAACGCCAAGGCAGCCCCATCAGTTTTCTGAACGCGTTATTATATTGGACTCGAAGAGCCCCATACGATGCTTGCAAATACTTCTCCCACAAGCTGCACGTGTAGAAGGATATACAGAATGCTCTAAAGAGCGTCACCTTTACGTCTGAAGTATAACGTGCAACCCTGCGGGCCATCATATTCGCCCGCACAGACGAAGACCAATTAAAATTATTAATTTTTTAAATATTATCTTCTTATCGTCTTACCATTCGCGCGAGTCCCGTGCTTGGTCTGTCATCAGGGTCCCACTGGTCTTCAGCCTCGGCACGTCGTTCTGCATTCGCCTTCAGCCAAGTGGACCACTCTCCGATACAATGCTCTAACTTGCCCAGACCACTTACTAAAGAAAAATTATTAATAATATGATGAGTACATATTTGAGTAAGCTTTAAAAAAAAATTGTTTAAGGGTTCTAAGAATTTTTCTTACCATTACTTGGTTGAAGGTCATCTGGACTGATATCAGGCAAGCTGTTGTCACTGTCTTCGGCTTCTTCCAGGAGAGATACTTGGTGGAACCGTAGTATACCTTAAAAATATAAATATTTATGAACACTTTATCTTAAACCATGGATCAGTGAGTTAAGGCCACATCAGCTGACCACGATATTATTACCTTTATGTGGTTGCAGTAGCCATGCATACAGCCTGCCAGCTGCAAGACTGTAGTATAAAACTGGTGCTTTCTGTTTGTTAACAACTTCCAACACTTGTTCCACACTCGATGGACTCCAAGGTTCTGAGCGCTCTTTGCCAGCTTCTTCCACATTCCTAAGAAAAGGAGGTATTACGTTATTTTCACTTATCTTAGAACTTTTTGGTCTTGGATAGTTTCTTGGTATAGTGATTTTCTTACCTTTGTTGTGCATGTAGTTCAAGATTGGCTTGGTTCAATGTTCCGGCTGGTTTCTCAGTTACAGCGTCTAGAGAGCGGCAACGTCCTCTTTCTGCCACCACCAGAGCTTCAGGATGACGACCCAGTTCTGAAAGACATTGGTTAGGTTAGATTTTTTAGTTGAGTGGCGACTAGTTAGCTAGTAGAACCACCATCGTAAGAATGCATCAGCTTTAAAAATAT
Source organism: Asteroscopus sphinx (assembly GCA_949699075.1). Classification (NCBI taxonomy): domain Eukaryota; kingdom Metazoa; phylum Arthropoda; class Insecta; order Lepidoptera; family Noctuidae; genus Asteroscopus; species Asteroscopus sphinx. Next base: position 15,433,665 of record OX453021.1, read on the forward strand.
ATTGAAGAAGAAAAACTATGGTAATTTTATTCCTTTGCATGATGTTAATAATGTCACTGATTGAAGAGGCTTTGACGATTGATATAATAAGACGACTAAGGACAGAACTAACGGTCTTACTGTGTCTATCGGGGGTGGTCGGTGAATGCAGAGTCTATCCCACTCCGCGCAACACCGTGGTGGTTTTAGCCGGTAGGAGACCGATATGGCTCCGCATTTCCCGGTTGGAGAGTGTCCATGAAGATTTCGCCACGGCAAAAAAAGAACCACCAGTCCACCAATATGACAAATACGCGTGTTTTTCTGCAAGTTACGTTTTTTCTGTTTCTCTTACCGACGAGTACTCTCTGCAGCGCGTGTTGCGTGGACGTGTAAAGAGCAGCGATCTTCCTGTCCCTGTGCTTGTCACTGCCCGACTCTAACAGAGTTAAGGCTGCTTGTAACTGTTCCTTCGCTTCTTCCAGTTCTCCTGATGCCCAGAGCGCGAAGCCGAGGCGGTGACGGACGCGGGCCTGTTATAGATGGAGTTTTGTTAAGTAGTAGAAAGATTTTGGTACAAAATGGTTGCTCAGAATATGAAATTCTATCGGAATAATTCAGATTAGCAGAATACTACAAAGGTTCAAAAGTCTTTGGGCTAATCTGATGTAAAATATACATTTCTTCGCTTACCTCTTCGTCGGCATCAGCTAGTCCTTCAGTTGCAGCTAGAGCTTGTCTTAGATACGACACAGCACTGCCGCAAGCTCCCATAGCTAGATGTGCCCTTCCTAAGTCTGCTAGTGCTTGTGCTCGACCCCTGGTATCACCTGTGATTTCGATGAAAAATAATTATCAACAATCCTTTTAGCATAAGGGCGCGGGGATTATGATGGATCCTTTTTAAGATGGAACTCCTGCTAAGGGCAAGCAAAACATAAATTGCCAGTCACATAACCATATCGCATAGTTTCAGAATATTATCCTCACCAGCAGCAGTAGCGTGTCGCAGTCGTGACTCGTGCCACCGCGCTGCTTCGGCATGTGCGCCCATCGACGCATGCGCAGCACCTAGCCCACCGCATGCGCGAGCCTGCATAAAAATAACGATATGATGGTTAGTAAAATTGTTAGTCTATCTTATTGGACACAAATAACCAGCGCATTTTGCAATCTATTAAGGAAATATATTATCTATGCTACTTTTAATTACCTGTAGATGTGTAAGGCCCAAGCGATGGGCAAGTTCAAGTTCAGCACGATGATGTCGCACGGCGGCGGCGTGGTCGCCTAGTGCGTGTTGCGCCACACCTAGTGAGTGACACGCTTCTGCTTCCATTATTTGGTTGTTCAGTTCCCTACAGACACAAATAAGTATTGAATAAGTTAGCTTATCAAGGTATTAGCTCTCTAATACCTCTAGATTCCTGAAAAAAGGGTAATCGTCGGTACGAGGTATGCACCACTCAGCATGAACAATTAATGTCTCATAGCTTGAGATTGTAAAAAACGTTCTAATATAGAAAAAAACCTTGAACATTCAATAACGTGAACTAATAGGTCATTTAAAAAACGTAATCATATATCATTAACGAAATCAGGCATCTCAAACATACTTTGAAATCGGAAGGTCAAACGCAAGTCCGTTAAGAATAAAAAAAAAAGTGCTAACTCCTTTTTTTCCTAACCTTCCCATCCTTGGCATCCAGTATAACTAGATGCTGCTGAATATCAGTATTTTATACGGAGTGACTGCCTACAGACCCCTACAACCCAGTAAGAACTTCCGGATCTGCTATGAAAATCCATATGAGTAAGTATACTAACTTAGCAATATTTTTCTGATGATCCAGACACAGGACAGCCTGCTCCAGATTGTTCAGTGCTATGTGCAAAGCTCCCAGTTCTCCATAGGCTTGTGCCTTTGCTTCAGGCGCACCCAATTCATGTGATACCACTAGACGCTTTTCTAGGCATACTAGTGCTTGTTGTAAGCTGCCGACTGACCTGGAAGAAAGAACTTGGTTTTAACGAGTGTCCGTCGCTGGACAATCACATAGTCAACTTCTTTCTGGGCGACAAGATTTTTTATCGTGAATCATTATCTACAGATCCTTATGAATCCAATCGTTATGGCCGGCTTCAATATCATATTTGACTACACAGAAGAAAAGTGTGGTAGAAAAACTAATATGAAAAAAAGAACTTCAAATAACAACAACTACATACTTGTGACTAAGTCCTAATCCTCGATATGCTCGCTCCTGTTCTCTTTTATTGTCCAACTTGAGTGCAGCAGCCAGGTGCTGTTCATGATACTTAGCAGCCTCATCAGGATCCCCCAGAGCATCGTAACAGTCACCGAGTGAGCCCAGCGCTCGTGCTTTGTCCAGCTGGCACGTTGGAGTATTCACGCGTTCTAGGATTGCCAGTTGCTGTATCAATAACAATCACACATTACGTGAAGAAATGAGGCTGAAGAGATGGCGAAAACAGCATGTAGAAGTTTAAAATGCAAGGCTGAATAGAGTTAAAGTACGCCGACTATAAATGGCAAAAATCTTTCGGGGGTAGTAAGGATTAGGTTGAGACAGTTGTAGTAAAACAACTTATGAGTGCTGTAATTTTCAAAACGTCTTCAGAAGACTCATTGCAGGTACCTCTAATATCATTAATTTCTACAAACCTGTTCTAAATATCCAATAGCATCTTCGTAGTGTCCCATGTTAAGTTTAGCGATGCCCAAGTTGCCATAAGCTTGAGCTTCTAACGCGCAGTCTTGAAGTTCCTGTGCTCTTTCCAATTGTTCCTAGAAATTATGGAGATTTTACGTGAACAGTTCTGCAGTCAAAAATGCAGAACCACATGCCAAGTAGATATTCCTAGCACTTGTCGCCTGTCTTACACAGGAGCTTCTCACGGATTATTGATGGTCACCGTTAATATTTTACCTCAAAATCCCGGTTTATTAAAGATTCCGAAAATCAGAAGAGTTCTCCTCGCAGTACGTCATTACAAAGAGTGCTTGTTAATTAGCCTTTGACCCGATCCAATAAAGAAAGAAGATTAGGGCAAAAGAAAACAGAAGTATTTTTGGGATAGAAATCAATTGATAATATTATTATATATTCTTACCCTGTAGCACCTGGCTGCGTGCGAGTAGTGTCCTAAAGCCATATGAACAGCTCCAAGGTGTGAGTGTGCTCTTGCCTCGCCAGCCGCGTCTCCTGCCTCTTGGCGAAGAGTTAATTCCTGTAAAAACAAATTGTTGAACTATTGAATAGGCCTTACTGGTTCCTGCTAAAACGCAGGTTGGACAATCTGTTTTTAGATATTTACAGAGTTGTGAGTTTTACTATGACAAAATTGTGTATACCTACAGAGACTAATTGCTTGGATAGATAGATAGAAAGAATATTCTTTATTGTACACCAATAACGTTATTAAACTTAGGACTAACATGTAAAATAAGGGTACATTGCTTACCTGAGTATGATGACCTAATGCTGCATCAAGTCTTCTTTGAAGTCTTCTGGCAAGACCCAACGCACCACACGCAGCTGCTTCTAAGGATCGATCACGAGCCTGAAAATACAAAAGAGAAGTTGCGTTAAAAAGTGCCATCAACAAACTTTTTGATTAGCTGGACTTTATAAGGTAAGAAATCTATACCTGTCTCGCAAATCCAAGCTGCCTTTGATACATCTTAACAGCTTCTTCAACGTCTGCCATCTTAATCAGCACATCTCCAATATTGCCCAGTGCTCGGAACTTTCCCTGCAGGTGTTGGGTCATATGTGCTATTGCCAGGAAGTACTTCTGGCACTCCAAGGCAGTCTCCAGATTTCCTAAGGCTAAGTGGGCAAGTCCAAGGTTGCAGTAGGCTCGCCCCATGTTCATCTTGTCTTGTAAGTCTTTGGCTAGGGATAAGTCTTGGTCGTAGTATCTGGAATAAAATGAGTGAATTGAATTAGTTCTTTCAAGTAACCAACCATTCGACACCTTATCAAACTGAGTCATAGACTGTAGTCCCTTGGTTTGGCGAGCGGATTGGTGACCACGGCAGCAGGCATGTAGCCAGTTGAAAAAAAAATTGGTAAGCTATTTGAATCGATATCCTACCATTTGGTGTTTGGCCGAGCTTTATAGATCAGTGGCAAAATACATCAGTTGTTGATAAATAATCAACAGATAATATGAATAAAATACTAACAAGAGTACAAAGAAGGTTTATCTTACCTGACAGCCTCCCTATAGTTTCCCAAACAATAATGCGCGTATCCCAGAAAATGGCAAGCTTTTGCCTCGGCAGTGACATCACCCAACTCCTGGGACAGCATCAGGTGTTGCTCATAGTAAGGCACAGCTTGTGCGAACTCCCCTCGAGATGATAAGCAGTTGCCTAGGTTGAGGAGGGCACAAGCTTCGCCAGCTGTGTCTTTAAGCTCGCGAGCTATGCCTGAAATATAATGGATGATTGGTTGAATAAAGCCTCTTGAATGGATGTCAAATAAGAATGTAAACAAAAAATATTTAGAGCTAATAACAACCAAAAAGCAGTATGTAGCACCTTACCTAAATGAGCTCTATAATGGAACAGCGCCATATCATGCGCTCCCAATGCCTGATACGCCACTGCCAGATTGCCGTGCGTAGAGGCCTCAGAACTCCTGTCATGTACCTCCTTGGAGATCGTCAGCTCTTGCTTATGGTACTTGATGGCCTGCTCGTAGAACCCCGCGGCAGAGTATGCATTGCCTATGTTTCCGTATGCTCTGCCCATGCCTGCTTTGTCCTGGAAGATGGCGTGGTTAATGTTAGGAGATGTTTGATTAATTTTAGGTCTGCAAATAGTCTGCTTTGTTAAAGCTTTTACCTAACTCGCATAATTGTTTTTCCGTCCATTCGTCTGTCTGTCCGTCTGTCTGTTTGTATTCTACAAATCGAAATCTTACAAGTCAATTTTGAGTCAGTTCCTGTTAGCGTGAAACTTTACATATTATAGGTATACCTTTAGTCATGGATCTCTAGTATCATTTTCTAAATATTCGTCTAAAGATAGAAGTTGCTTATATCAGTAAATGGTCTGTATCCAGCTATTTGTAGTAATAAATACATGCATTATTGACGTTTTAAGTGCGTGATGTTATGCTCGACTTGCGAGCAGTCTTACAGCGAAACTCATTGGACATAGAAACAGTGAATTATTTTCTTAACGATGAACTGGAAAGTTTCCATGAAAACTGCTTTTTAGTCCAAACCATTGTGTGTTTATAATTTCATAGATGATATTTCTATAGTTTTACGGATATTACTATACAATCAGTAAGTTTTCTTTATAGTCCGTCTTTTCATCGTGTGTAATACCAGATTGTGGTATCCAGGAAAAACGTTTTTGGATACTTGAACCAATGTGGCAGGCTTTGGTAAAGAAGGTTCTAATATTGATCAGTCCTCAAGTTGCCTCAATAATGAAAAATAGTGAAAAGTGCTCCCAATTTACCTGTAATTGTCTGGCAATGGATAGATGTGCTTGATGCAATTTCAGTGCAGCGTCGTGTTCTCCCAACAGTTGGTACACGATGCCCAGATTCGAACATGCTCGACCTTCCCCCACCTACACAATACGGAAATGTTTGCTAAAACTACGAATATTGTATAGTTTGTAGAATACACTCTGGAGCAATGAATACGAGTCACCAACATAAACCATAATATTAATATTATCTGGGAAACTAAAAATGACAGCTTATTCAATTAAAAAGTTGATAATACAGGATAACCCGGAAAACATTTTAAGCCGGTAACTCCATATACTGTTGTGCATGATTAATCATTAAATGAAATCCCCAACAATGTCCATTAAAGTTTTTTAATGCCTTCGACTTGGCAAAATTCAATTATTAATAACATTTAAAGTTGAGATACGACCATGGCGACCTTCCAGAATAGTTATTAGTGTACAGTATAATACAGGGTTTCCAGCTTAACATATGTTTTTCGCGTCATCACTGGATGATATAGGTCCATAAAATAATTAATAGTGTATACTTTTTATTTGAATAAGCTATCATTCTTAGTTTTCCAGATATTAAGGTTTTTGTTGGTGACCAGATTCATTGCTCCCGTGTTTAGATTAACTATCGTCAGAGATGGAAGAGTTTAGACACAAGCCGACATTTAAAACATTGTATAGCATACCATTCAGGTACTCAACAGAACAGCTATATTTAGATTGTAAGTTGCTCACTGTTAGACAACTTTTTGTCTTTCGCTCCACTCTTCGTAAACATGCAACTATTCCATTATCCATACCACAAAATAAGCGAAGAGCAGCTCAAGTGTGTCAAATCGAACGTCACAGAACAACATTTGCAGGTCGACAATATTACATCGTAGGTTCTAGAATATACAACAAGCTTCATATCCAATTAAATCTAAATAACCTAAACAAATTCCAATTTAAAAAAAAAATTCAAAGCTGGCTTTTAAATCTCAATTATTTGAAAACAGAAGATTTACTTTCTCCCATTAACATTTAAGCTCTCTAATCCACACAATCTTTTTGTCATTCAGCTCCCATAAACAAACATACTGTTTACTTTTACCCACAACTTGAACCACACCCTTACACACACCAACACACACACACACACACACACACACACATACATGCACCTTCACACAAACACATCCCCTCCCCCCTACACACAAACCTATACTGAAAACTATCAAATCTTGCAAACACAATAACATCGGAATATTTCATAACTGAATAAAATTATTAAATGTGTCTATCCACCAAAGAACACTGTCCTTCAAGACACAGGTTCTTTTCCTAGTTTGAAGGGCAGGGATCTCATATGAAATTGTGATTAATAGTCTTACCACAACTGTCAAAGTAACAATGTTCTGATGTACAATGTATCTTAGGCTAAGATTAATTACCTACGTAAATAAACTTATTATTATTATATTATTATTATAGTCCAGACTTAAAGAAATAACCCAGGGCTAACCATATAATCACTTAGTGGCCATACAAATTCACCAGCTTAGGTAAAGTCCATCCGCTCAAATAGTGGCGCCCTGTGATCCCAAGGACACTTCTCGTGATGAAGAATAGCGTTTAATTTTATGTAGTTAGCTATATTAATTTTATTCTTATTAATTAAAAAAAAAACTGCCATCACATTTTTTTCTACATTAAATTCTTGCATGCTGTTTGGTGTACCGCCATTATTTCAGCGGATGGTTTATTAACTAAACAATACGTTAATGTGTTGCAACTGGGCCTTGAACGGGTGAGGCACTAAAGCAAATACCAGGAGTAAGAGGAAATTTGGTCATAAAAGTTTGCATAAGTGGGTAGTAACGGTTTCTATTATCGCATATCTGTCGTTGGAAATAAAAATGTACCTCTATCGCTCTCTCAATACGTTCCATGTTTCGTGGAACCAGTCTAGTAGGTACCGCAAAAAACGAATACTTCCACTTACTCAAGACAAATTAAGAAGGCATCTAAAGGCAAGAAGGTGGGTGCAGTGCCCAAATTTATGCGCTTAAGATATGCTATGGGCCATGGAGCATCAGATTGCAATCCACATCCTGGCTGTCTAGAGCTTTCCCTTCTTTATTTATTCACAAAAAGAAAACAAAAAAACTAATGCTGTCATGAATAGGGTCGTGGGTATGAATGAATTAGTAACAGTCTCATCAATGAAGAAAGATTACCTTGTCCCTCGCGGCTAAAGCGACGTCCAATTGCCTCTCGTGCCATTTCTTAGCCTGCGCGTAATCGCCGCCGCACCTGTGAATTTCAAGTGCTAACTTTTATAGCCGCCACCTAGGACAGATGTTCAGTCTCCACATAAAGCCGTGGGACCCAACAATCGGCATAACTCACAACAATGCCGTATTTAAGTAGACGTTAAAATTGCATAAGTTATGGAACACACATTAAGTACTGTTAGAACTTGTTGCAAGAGTCACATTGTATACAATAGAATAGAATTTATTTATTTGTAAACACAGGTAAAAGGGTTGTTACAATATGTGAAGTTCATCTACATCTACACTAATATTATAAAGAGGAAAGATTTGTATTTTTAACCGACTTCAAAAAAAGGAGGAGGTATGTATTCGGCGGGTTTTTTTTGTGTGTGTATGATGTAATGAATAAACTCAAAAACTACTGTGCCGATTTAAAAATAAAAATAACCATTAGAAAGCTACATTCACCCAGAGTAACATAGGCTATATGTAATACTTTCTATGCTATGTATGTGCTTTCTTTATGTCTTCTGAAACCTTACACAACATGTAACAGAATTATGGCAAGTCCTAAAAGTAGTTTTTTCTAAATCACTGGGAGAATAGATTGGTATGGTTTTTAAATCATGTTACATTTTAGACAAAAATAATATTTATGATACTAAGGATAAATAAGTACATATATCATTCGATCCCAAGTAGGGCCTTGATGTCCAGGAAGACCAGCGAAATGGGTTTCTATCCATTTCATCAATCTCTGTGGACACTATTCTGCGCTTACAAATCAAAGTTTCATGCAGATGCATTGAGGTAATGCACCTAGCACGGCAGTGTCCATCGGTCGTTATTTCTACCCTCTCCGCCTTTTGTGCTAGCCAGCAGACCACTAGATAGTCAGAGCTCACGCGAGCATTTTTTCTCCTGTAGGCGTGATTTATCGTGAAATACATATTTCTTTTAACATTTTTTTTCAGTCACATTCACGCACATTCTATCATATTCAGAATACGTCCCTCGTTCACCCAGTCATGCTGTATAACACTAAACTTATTTTCTTTAGCACTGCACGAGTTTTAGCGATGGGCGATTCGAATAATTTAACTCGAGTTATCCTTTGAACTCGCTGATTCAAATTGTGTTTCTTCAAAACCGAGTTGATTCGTTTTACGTAGCTATTTGCCGGCGCTCGGCTCGGTGACTCGCTCTCCCGGTCAAGTGGCCGTAAGCGAGCGAGTGAGGTAGCGAATAGCTGCGACTTGCGAGTTCAAGTGAGAAAAAAATATCAGGCGTTGCGAAATCGTTCCGATTCGTGCATACGAGTCAACTCGATCGATCCTTACCAATCACATAACTCGCCCGATTCGACACTGCTCACTGACTCGGAGGCTCGCTGTTTGTTAACATTAATGTAACAGTGCCCAACTCGGTGGCTCGAATCAGCTCGATACATTAGAACATGACATACGCATCGTATTCGCCCCACGCGATTGCAATGTTGACCGAGTCGAATCAACTCGAATTGTGATTCGAATCAACGGTCACTCAAATTCGATTCGCCCCATCACGAACGAGTTCATCGAATAATAATATTTATTGATTTAATGGAAGACTTACCTTGCGGCATGTCCTAACCCGGCGTAAGCTCTGGCTTCAATAGCCCTGTCGCCGAGGTTCTGTGCTATCCTCAAAACGTTCTCGTGGTAAGCGATGGCTTGAGAGAAGTTTCGCCTGTAGTGGTAAGAAGATCCCAAGTTGGAGTATGCTCTGGCTTCTTCAACCTACGAAAATAGCAATTTGGAATAGTGAATATTGATACTCGATGAAAGCACTTTTTCTAAAATCCAAATAATTTTATTTAAGTTAACGTCCATAACGTCGCGTCGGCATCGTCTACTAGAAATATGCGTTTTTCTAAAAATCTTTAAACATTCTTCATATAAGGTTAAGCCCGCATAGCGATTTTTATTAGCGCGATTTTTATTCGCGCTGTTTTTATTCGCGCACTGAGTCTCACTAACCGCCACGATTTTAAATCGCCAGTGCGGGCACCTGCATATGATTCCGTATGTTACAGATTTAGCGATAAAAAATCGCGCGAGTTAAAATCGCAGTGCGGTGTAGGCATAAGACTTGTGAAACTAATAAACTAGTTTTGATTAGATAACAATTATTGTGTTCACCAATAAAATAACAAATGTTGAATTTGTAAACATCCGTTTAACAGTACAAAATGTTCGAGTTAAAATGCTGTTTTGGTGTTAAATATCGGTTATTTTGTTGGTGAACTAGCCCCTTAATCTGAGATAAGGACGTACAGTTATTATGTACGGTCGACCGCACGTCTGTGGTAACACTTTGACATTAGCACCATCTTTATTGCGTAAGCAGTAAGGGCGGTTTTCGGATTGAAGTGTTACCACTGTCATGCAGTCGACTGTACCTAATACTACTTGGTAAGTAGGTTCTTTCATCGTAGTTACGTACACACATCCCTCCCACAGGCTGTTATAAAATACAACTTCCCATAAAGACAGTCCCTCTTTCTGGTTTAATATTTTCTTAATTAAGGTTTTTACCTGATCTCCAAGTCTTCTGGCAAGCCTTAAATGCTGTGTATGACAGTCAACAGCTGAATCGAACTCTCCCATAGCTAGATATACTGCGCCAACATTCCCGATTTCCCGTGCCTCCTGCAACCGGTCCCCCATCTGTTTCACCAGCTGCACGCATTGCTTGTGACTGGCCAGCGCGTTGGGGTAGTCGCCGATGGCGGTGTAGACGTGGCCTAAGGAGGTTAAGGCGGCTGCAGCTGCTTGTGTATCCTGGGAAAGAGAGTTATACTTAAGTTGGTTGACATTCAGCAGTTTAAAATGTTAAGACTTACAAGTCAACCATTACCATTAAATTGTTGTTTACCTATTGTATGTAAATTTTTGTAACGATGATTTTCTTAAGATTTAAATTGTGGAAAGAAAAAATCGCTCACGAGCAGGATTCGAACCTGCGACTCCTGGCTCAGTACGCCAGTGCTTTAGCCACTAAGCTACCGTGAACACTGCTCGTGGTATCGAAATTATCCTCCACTATACGTCTTTGGGTGACGCCAGCGATATCTTATTAAGAAACATTGTTCCTTAACCGACTCGACTAACTTTGCAGTTAAATCAAAGTCGTATAGATATGCCTACCCTCACTAATTATTTTATTATTTTAACGCATTTAACGCATGCGAAGCGAATTCTAAAGATTTAAATTGTGGAAAGAAAAAATCGCTCACGAGCAGGATTCGAACCTGCGACTCCTGGCTCAGTACGCCAGTGCTTTAGCCACTAAGCTACCGTGAATACTGCTCGTGGTATCGAAATTATCCTCCACTATACGTCTTTGGGATATGATGATGATGATTTATTTATGATTTTCTTCTTTTTTTTCACAAAAAGTACCCATACGACGTGTAATTGAAATAAAATGAAAACCTGTTAAGGGCCCATTGTACACATCATTATGAACAACTTTTAATATGGGACCAACCCAAAAATCACGAAAAAAAAAACAGCTGTTGCCTACATTTTGTCGAGCTATGCGAATATAACGAGACGTAACGAGATTATGCGGAGAGGAACCGGAATGACCGACATAGCTTGTAGGATCAGTAAGCTGAAGTGGCAGTGGGCTGACCATGTCTGTCGAAGGACCGCTGGCCACTGGAGCAGACGAGCCCTTGAGTGGAGTCCGCGAGTCGGTAAACGCAGCGTAGGGCGCCCGCCTGCCAGGTGGACCGATTACCTGAAGAAGGTGGCTGGGGGGGACTGGATGCGGAAGGCAGAAGACCGAGTGTTGTGGCGCAACTTGGGAGAGGCCTATTTCCAGCAGTGGACTGTGATAGGCTGAGTTGATGATGCGAACATAAATGTATGGAGCAGTTGATTATTTTTCCAAGATTTCAGGGTTGGTCCTATAGTAAAAGTTGTTTATACTGATGAGTACAATGACCCCTTAAGAGGCTTTCAGTTATTTCAATAACACGTTGTGTATATCTCACACTACCTGCAGCTGGCTTTAGTATTTGACCAACAGAGTTGAGAGCACAGAAATTGATAGAGTAGAATGGTTGTAATCACAATTTTACTTGCGATTCATGCGTGGCAGCTTTCGAACAAACTACGTACATATTGACGTCATTAATTTTTAAAAATTAACTTTAATCAAATGTACTTTACAGATTTTGTTTCTGCAGTGAAAAACAGCACAATAAGTAATTTTTGCGGGTTTTTGTTACAGTATTTACAGAAACAAGTCATAGGGCGTATTGAGAAAGTCTTTGAAATGCAATTACTATGATGCAGAGTGTTGGCACGCGCGCCCTGTCCACTTTTCCATTCTATATATTTCTGTAGTTGAGAGCGTCAAATTTACGTTTGCGGAAGCTAAAGAGCTGATAAAATCATTCCCTCGCTGCAACTAATTCCTGTTTATAGAAAATACATAAGAGCGATCAACAGTCCATTCTGTTAATGATACTTTTGATGACAATCGGCACAAGATACATAAAATTACTCTAAGCCAATCCCTTAAAGCCTTATTACCAACACTTACCAAGGTAACGTCTTGATCGTCATTTCAATAGCTTTCTAGTCTTTTATAAGCACTTACAATAACTTTTTATGGTCCCATACAGCGAATGTTCGCCGTACGATATCGTAAATTTCGCGGACGTTGAATGCGTCCGTGTCCGTCCGACTGTCCGGCTTTATTAGTTTAAGAGGATATAACATATATTTGTGATAGTTCCAATTCAATGGGTACAAATTTTATGGGTTCGGATTGTATATGTAATTTTTCACATGTAGGTAGGGACACGCGACTGCAAATGGCGGCATACCACGTCATATGCTCGACTTGTTTATGCGGTTTAGCGGTAATTATGTAACGAGTGTAATGTAGGGTCGCGTGGAGCCTGATGCTTGATGTTATCAATGCGTTGCAGACACTATATTACAGAGCGATGACTTGTGTATCTATGAGTACATCTCTGGTTCTGTTTATTTCTAAGGATTTGATTCTGAACATATCTGCAAGTACTATTTTTTGCCCGTCAGAAAGGAAACATCTTGTTGTTCTAAAATGCATGATGTCTTCTCTCAGAACTTTCCAGATCAAACGAAGCTTCATTAGGAATTATTTAAGACAAAAACCTATAGTTCAAGTCAGACCAATTGCCATGTTATCTCATACGAACTATAGAGCATTATTTACGAAACCCTTAACACTTCTACCAACCAAATACATAAGTATCTAATCTATATTTGTGACGCTTATCACTGCCAAGAGTTATTAGTATACCTAATTTATAATAAAGCGAGGTAGGTATGGGCGTAAAAAACAAATAAAAGTAAAAAGATTAAGAGCAAATAAAGGACCCGTAGAATGCGCCGCATCCTTTTCACTGAGGAAGTGAAGAAAAAAAAAAACCGACGACAGTCGGAGACCGCCAATAGGGTCTTTGTTTATGACTAGTGATGTACTACGTCCGCTATCGATATGAAGTTGTAATGTTTTTTTAATAATATAAATTAACTTAAGTTCACGCGTCAACATTGCAAGAAGCTGCATAAAGAAGTGTAATTGTATCAATTGAAAAGTTAATTCTGTGAAGGAATAATAACATCTGAACAGGAACTACCGTAATAGGAAGAAGGGACAAGCTGTTGATTATATTCACTATACATGCTGAAAGAACAATGGCAGATCCCCATACATGATTTTAGCTGAGGTAAACGTGTAGCGTTTAGAAGTAAAAAAATCATAAATTAGTCAGCATTACTTCCTGAACAACTTTGTACCAATATTATTAGTTGGAGAAAGTCTGTTAAATAAGATATTGCATTTTAAATTTTTGAATATTTTGACGTTATGAGACATTATTTGATTTTAGTTTGACATTTTATCTAAACCACAGACATAGTATAAAATATAGACGAAGTGCTGCGAACAATCATAGTGAAGCCAATAAAACCGTGATCCTCCGTGTAAAAACCAGCACTCACGCACACACATGCACCTTAAACCGTGCTCACCCCTCTCAGTTCACATGTCGCGGCATCGTCCAGTAAGCATCGCGAAAACAAATATTCTTCAGGTGCATGGTGTGTACGTGAGCACTGGTTGTACATGAAGGAGCACGGTTTTTGTTGGCTTCACTATGGTTGTTCGCAGCACTTTGTCTATATTTTTTACCATGTCTGTGATCTAACCACATTTCGCACGATACATGAAACGAAAAGTACCTTTATTATGCATACCTATGAATGTATGGACTATAATAATATAAGTATACGTTATTTATGTATAGGTAGACCTTTGGTTTTATAAAGATCAGTATTGTACGCCTCTCAATCCGCTACACGTTCTAAATGGTGAATCAATGAATAATAATAATAATGTAATGGTGAATGGTGAATGGTGAATCGCTATATGTTCTTAATGGTGGTGTTCTAATGTCTTGCAGCATTACCCAAGTAGGCAAGCACAAATCACTGATTACTTTGGTATAAATTGCGCGTGGAAATATCTCCGAGAAGAATAGAATAGTGCAATATGCAGTTCCGGTCGAATATAATAGAAAAATCTAATTTTTCGTGCGGTCGACCGCACGTCGGTGGTAACACTTTGACATTAGCAGCATCTTTATTTCGTAAGCAGTAAGGACGGTTTTAGAATTGAAGTGTTACCATGCAGTTGACTGTACAACACACAAGAGAAAACAGAAAAACCAGCCAAGAGCATGTCGGGCCATGCTCAGTATTATAGGGTTCCTTAAGTAGGTGTAATTACAAACGAATCAAATCGAATATTAATCATGGGTATTTTAGTTTTTGCAATAATCGGCAGCAATCGCGACTCAGAGCGTGTTGTTAGTAGCGCCATCTAGCGATAAATTCAAGAAGCCAAATTTAAGAAGCCAAATTTAAGAAGAGTGTGTATGCTGAACTTACTTTTTGTGATTTTTTCAAATAGAAAGTAGCTAAAGGAGCATTATTTGCTATGATCATTTTTCTCTAAGATCAATGACCTTTGTACTAGGACGTTTTAAGTATTTTTCAGTTTTCTCTCTATAACTCAAAAAATTATAATCACATTATACTCGAAATAATTTTAAAAGAGAGTTTTCACAAAGGTCTATCAATGTGAAAGATTATAACTTTCTACGTTGCATAGTTTAGAAATGGCAGGGGGGGGGGCACATTGCAAGCCACTTTGGCGGGCTATATTTCGCAGATGGTACACTTGATAAAAAAGTGGTGTATCAAACATTACCTTCGTTTTAGTAGACCTATTCAATGATATCCCACACGAGGGGGTGCAGCGAAAAAAAAATTCCATCCCCATTTCACATGTATGGACGCCACCCCTGAAATACGTAAAAACGATTTTTTTATTCTTTTAAAATTGAGATCTATATGTAGACTATTTTTTAACAAAATTTCATTTACTTATGTTTATAACTGTAGAAGTTATTAAGCTGTAAAGGATTAGGACAGACGGACAGACGGACAGACGGACAGACGGACAGACGGACGGACATGACGAAACTATAAGGGTTCCTTGTAGGACTTCGAAACCCTAACAAGCAAAGCGAGTGATAACTAGTGATGCCGCTCGATAGGCGACTATTGATAGAATACCGATAGTTTATCGAAAGTCCAGTAACAGTGCGAATATCGATAGTATCAATAGCGCAGCATGAGATAACACTATTGATAATTTGTAATACTATCGATAGTATAGCACGTCAATAGTGGAAACGCTTTTGATTGTATCGATACTATCGAAAGTATTGTCCTCCTAGACGAGTTATTTATCGATACTATCGACATTCGACACATACGATAATTTTAGACTATCGATAGATGGCTGTTATGCAATAGTTTCTTCTACATTACGTAGGTAATGTAGAAGAAACATACAATCGATCAATACGTGTATATGGGCGGGCTAGTGTTGCCATCAATTTGTTTACACTTTTTTGACAGAACTTATTAATCTTTATTACTGGTCAGTATTGAATGTTTCTTCCTGGCGTTGGTTGAACATTGCGCCCTCTAGTGTAATTTGAGAGTAATATAGCTTTCCATAGCTTATAACATTAAAATATTAATTTATACTCGGACTCAGACCAATTAATGTCTATGCTATATCGAATATCGATGCTTACAACGCAATCTATTGCCATTTTGAGGTAACTAGTTTATACAATGAACTAATTTTAAATTACGAAATATTTTGAAATAAATATCCTTTATTTCTAGAATTTGCTATGTAATTTGCTGTTGTATTTGTTGTACTTTGCAAAGATCATCAAAGATCAAAGAAGATACCTTTTTGTTTAGTAAAGTTTAATATTTGATGATCTGTATTAATTAAATTAATGTTGTAAATAATGTTAATATTATGATAATTATAATTCGAATATTCTAATTAGATTAATGAAATGATTAATTTAAATGTTGTTAATTTAATTTTGTGATAAAAAGATTTTTTTTTATCTTAGCTAAAAAGCCATACGCCCAAAGTACCGTAAAAGAAAAAAAAAACATTAATGGCATGATGCACAGATATGATGCCATGCATAGACAACAAAATATAGCATTATTTTATTTAAACGGAACCGATATGCATAAAATACTTATTTTTTCAACAGACTTCTACAGCAAAAGTTAATGTGCTGAAAAATCGTAGAAAATAAATTTACTTAGATTACTGAAGATCACATTCTTAAACGCTTAAATTTTTGTTATTGATGATTACGCCATTGTTCTTTGAGTCGCGTAATTCCCGAAAAGGGGTCATTGTACTCATCATTATGAACAAATTTTACTACGGAACGAACCCAGAATTCGCGAAAAAAAAATCAGTTGGTCCCTACATTTGTGTTCACTTAAATCAATAAAATGTAGGGACCACCTGTTTTTTTTTGCGATTTCAGGGTTGGTCCCATAGTAAAAGTTGTTTATAATGATGAGTACAATGACCCCTTTTCGGGAAATAAGCGATTCAAATTTCAGCGTGTATATATTTAAGCAATTCTTACTTAGTTCTAGGAATACCACTTTGATATCTCGCAATGAACTTCTACACGATGTTAAATTATTGCTAGATACAGTATTATCGTTGGCGTGCATCGACGGCGACCAACACTAGCGAATAAAGCGGGACGCCCCGCAACAATCTAGCTAATTAAGTATGTGCAACATGATACGATAAAGCTGTGATTTACATACTGACTCCATCTCGTTTAGACGTTTTCCTACAGGGCGAGTAACGAGACGCCGTGTTCCTTGTTACTTCGTACACTATTCATGTGTGCAGACACTGTGTCACTCTGGTTGTCTGTGTCACTGTCGAGTTTAAAGCCCTTTATAAATAATACTCGAATGAGACGTACGTTTATCAAGCTTTATTATGTTCTTTTGTGTGGTTGTTTGTTTCTTTGGATTATTCGTACGTACAATAAACATTCCTCTGTGAACTATGATGCGTATAAATCGGCAGAGGCATCGCACTTTATATCTCTGTGATTCATGACTCTATTATTTTGTTTATAATACAACGTGTAACAGAATAAATGCAAGAAGGCAAGACCTCACAAACCCCAACTATAAAATATTATGAATAGTATGGTATTTTTTTTTTTTCAATATCGCAAAATTACGTATAATTTCCAGCCCCTTCCAGTACGCGATGGCCACTCCAGATCTTTACTGCCCCATCGTATAGGCATTAGGTAGGTATAATAAAAGACTAAATAAAAAAAAAAAAACTCAATTAAATAATTATCTCGGAAAAAATATCAATTTCTGATGTGTGGTTGCTAAGTTAAATGTAATTTTAGAGATGCAATATGTATCTCAATATTTTAGTACTGAGCGATATGGGATTCTTAGGAATCAACTCAACTCAACCTATCGTAGTCCACTGCTGGACATAGGCCTCTCCCGAATTGTGCAACAACACTCGGTCCTCTGCCTTCCACATCTAGTCCCCCCCAGCTACTTTCATCAGGTCGTCGGTCCACCTGGCTCTTAGGAATGGCTAACGATAAATTATGTCCTCTTTAATGTAGACCTAAGTTATTAACTTAATAATACAAAATGTGATTAAATATGACACCTAATTTGCTAATGTTATATGAGTGATATTTGCATAAAACGACGATGAATAAAACTAACGCCATGAAGCTACGAGTGTTCATGTATTTTCGATACAACTTGGCGATAACTTATTTCTAGGAAGCATATTGTATGAAGATGTATGATAAAATATGTGAAACAATCTGTAGTGATATGAAAAAGTCAAATGTGCTAGTTAGTACGAAAGAACACCAACGTTTTCAGACTACTTTTATACACAGGGGATAATAGTACATTATGATACAAGTGAGCTAAGTTGACTATTATACTCGAGACTGGATTGCGTAATGGAGCCGAGAGTATAATAGTCAATGCTCACGCGTGTCATACGACGTTTTTCAACACACTTGCGAGGAAAAAATACATAAATTACATTTTAGACAAATATTGAATTTGTGAAAAATGATAAAAATGGCGCGCGGACCGCGCGGTGACATACAGCTATGCGCGCGCAGGTGGTCGAAGGATACCGCCATACAGCCTAATATAAAAATATTATAAATAGTTTTTTTTATTTATAACACAAATTCATATTAATTTGATGACAAAAATTAATAATTTGATGAAATGAAATGTTTATATAGCATATTTTAATTAATACAGTTGATTTATTCCCAAAAATGTTTAATTTAGTTCAGGCATAAAAACTCTTTGCTGCGATTTAAAAATAAACTGTAAAGTAAAAAGCACTAGTGCAATAATATAGTGAAAAAAGCACGCGTGCGTTATAAGCCACATTATGAACCCAAAAGCGATGCAATAAGATCCACTTTACAAGCAAGTGTGTTGAAAAATAATTAAAGTACACATTACTGCAGCACAAAAAAAATACAAGATTTTTCTTAATACAAAATTATTGTTGTACAAAAGATTGTTTACTAAATAAGACAAGTGGGAAAAAACAGACTGTAGAGGCCGCATATTGAGCCCAACAAATAGCACACGGCGTGAATGGTTTTATGAAACATGCAGTACTTAACTTGGGAAGCGTTTGCGAACAAAAGACATAAACGCGCCTTCTAACACTCTTTCAGCGCTCTCCCCTCTTCAGGTATATTTTGATTTTGCGAACAAAAGACATAAACGCGCTTTCTGACACTCTTCTTCAGCGCTCTCCCCTCTTCAGGTTTATTTTGAATTTGCGAACAAAAGACATAAACGCGCCTTCTGACACTCTTCTTCAGCGCTCTTCCCTCTTCAGGTTTATTTTGAATTTGCGAACAAAAGACATAAACGCGCCTTCTGACACTCTTCTTCAGCGCTCATCCCTCTTCAGTTTTATTTTGAATTTGCGAACAAAAGACATAAACGCGCTTTCTGACACTCTTCTTCAGCGCTCTTCCCTCTTCAGGTTTATTTTGAATTTGCGAACAAAAGACATAAACGCGTTTTCTGACACTCTTCTTCAGCGCTCTTCCCTCTTCAGGTTTATTTTGAATTTACGAACAAAAGACATAAAAGCGCCTTCTGATACTCTTTTTCAGCACTATTCCCTCTTAAATTCAATTAAAATAACACATAGTTAAGCAATGGACGTCGTTTTTAAAAGGTGTTTTGGCATACGAAGGGTTAATAAGTAAGTCATCTACCTAGATGACTTGCTCAGGAGTTAATATTTTTAAATGGATATAACTTTTTTCTCCCAGTGGTTAGAGATTTGCTGCCCTTTAATAAAATAATACGATTGTTAAGACCTTTCGTTAAAGATATGTGAGAACATGCTACATCTCTGGGGACGGGGTCCATACATTTTGCCCATTGTCCTTTATAGTTTGACGTGTAGCCGTGTGTACATACACGAGGAGACGTTTATTGTCGTTGTAAGTGCGCGAGAAAGTGGTTGTACATTGTGATACATGATCTTTATTAATATTTACTTTAATATTAAAAAATGCTTGGTAGGTATTATGAATACTACTGCGATGGTGCTTTAAGATAACTTTCCCAAAAATCTAGTACATCAAACTACGTTCCACGTTCACGTGTCCACGTTTCGAGATTGAGAGAGTGGTATTATTTTTCCATTAATTAAATAATAAGCTGTCATTGCTTCTGTTTTTTTTACCTATAATGGCAAAGTTCATCTTCACAAGGATGTACAGCCGGCAACCATCTAATATAAAACTAAAGCATTACTTATGTAAAACTTTATCATTTAACATTGATAAACACCATTTAAAATCATTGCCGCTAAAGAATTTCGCTTTTCATGAATATTCATATGGTGATGTATTTTAATAAATACCAGCTCTTCAATATCCAATGATTATTGCAAATGAAGTTTTTAGTCATTACGTTGAGCTCGATACGTATTTAAGTATGTGTTGGGTTTTTTGTTCTTTATGTGAATTCGCAGTAGGTACAGTCGGCGACAGTCAAATCGTAACTAGTAATATTTCAGTAACGGAGGACGTTTTGTTCATACTAGTGGTCGCTTAGTGGTCGAAATTTGTCAGTAATTCATTTAATTCTTAACACGCTTTTATTATCTTCACTTGTGACTAACTAACTAACTATGTAAACAAATCTTGAAAGTCAATTTTAACCTACTTCTATTCATTGTCGTATCGATTTGAAACTTTGCAAGCATATGTATGACAATACAATAATTTGGTATCATCAGGCTGATCTGATGATAGACTACAATGCCACTAAAAGTCTGTGTTTAAGTTTTTTAAACTATAATTTTTAAGTTTGTACGTTATTGAGGTTCTTTTATCAAAGATTATACCTTAGCTACATCGAAGGTAGGGAAAAAAACCGTTTAATTAATTAATTTATTGATAACACTAAAGCTCGTCAACAGCTCTAAACAAAAAAAAGAAAATCGGTTGAGAAACAGACGAGAAAAAGGTACTGAACTGTTTGGTCTTTACCTATTTTTTTATAGATTTTGAGTTAAAATGACATCGATTATGTTTTAAAAAGAAAGCATAATTAGAGAAGATAAATTAATTATTAATCAGTACGCTTTATGGATCATAACGTTTTTCATATGAAACTTTCAATTTATTTTTCTTCTTTGCATTAAAAATATGCATCGTTTATTTATATAAGTTGTTAAAAGCTACACGTTAGTTTAGTTCGAAGCAATAATGGTTGTAAAGATTGCAGCAGTGATACATTGCTAAGTCATCGCATATAAATTCTGCGACCAGTCCCCTTCAGAGAGTTTTACAAGATACATTAGGATTGTGTGCTTGTTTTACTTACGTTCCTGATTTTGTTTGCAAATAAGAAAAAGACGTAATACCTATATGTTTGTATTTACACCTGAAGTTTATAATGATTTAGTGTTCATTCACAGCTTGTAGAGTTTATATTGTTCAGGTTTTGTATGTTTTCCCAACGATTTATTATTTAAAAAAATTTAAATTAATTTTGTAATGTTCTGGTAACGAAATGAAAGACTAAATCTACAAAATAATGCTTCCGTTTCTTATAGTGTAACTTATCAGAGGCAATCACTAAATCCAAACAAGTAGGTAAAGTTATAAAAAAATAAATTTGTCTTCAGTCAAGACAGCCAATAACAATAAAAGCAACCACCACTACCACCGTACCTACTTCTCCGCCAAATAGTGATGCTTGTATTGCTGTGTTTCGGTCTACCGAAGGGTACGGGTACCGGTAAAATTACAATCACATGAGACTTTCCATTTTTATGTCTCAGCTTGGCGAACCGACTTGCGGTACCATTAAGGCAACAGCCTAGGTGGTATTGAAGTTGTTATGGGCAAAGGTAACCTCGTAACATCAGGTGGGCCTTTAGCTCGTTTCGCCATCCTATACTATATAAAAAAGCCATCGTTTTAGAATTTTGCAACTTAAAGATATTTTCTATCTATTCTATCTTCTACATTTTCGGAATGCTCCATCCTCAGCTCATCGCAAATACAATCAGCCTTAAATAACAATTAATTAAAAACGTTAAACGTTTGACCGAGCAATTGGAACGCGTAGCCGCGAGATAGCACCTGCCGACGACGGGTTATCCCCGGCATCCGCTAATGAAGCCGACTAGCCACCTCACATGTTACTGTCAAATTATTCGCGGTATACGTATAACACTGTGAAACATCGTGTGTATGCCGCCTGTAATCTATGAGAAATAAAACCTGGAGCAGGTCTATTTTAAACGCGCCTAATAGTTTTTAAAAGATAGCTTTAATGTTTTGTATTTTTTTTTCGGGATTCTGTCTCGTGAAATGTAACTCTGATACGGCGATTTCTTGTACTGTCGTATGGAACGAAACATGTAAGGTATTAAAATGTAGCGTATATAAAAGTCGTAGTGATGTACTTTTTGTTAGTTATCTTTTGTTGTCGATTGTACTTTTCAGTAATTGGCGCGGCTATTAGATATGTACCGACTAGTTGTCGATAAGGCTGGTCAAGCCGGACTGTTGGGCGACATCCGTCTTTTGTAATCGTCTTTTTCTTAGGAATTGATATTTAAGTCAGGCAATTAGTCTAAAAATAGAATTAACATGTTTGATTTATGTATCTGAAAATAGCAAATAAGCGCCAGTTTTAAAGGTAACGCTGTTATTGTGCTCACAATATTTAATTTAGTACCCGACATATACAACGTGTTATTGAAATAACTGAAAACCTTTTAAGGGGTCATTGTACTCATCTGTATGAACCATAGATGAAATGACAAGTATTCTGTGGTATGAACAACTTTTACTATGGGACCAAACCTGGAATCGTGAAAAAAATAAGCTATCCCCTACACCCTACTTGTTCATACTGATGAGTACGGTTACGAATCAATTCCGTAATAGTCATAAATTAAATGAAATTGACTCGAGAATATTGCAGGCAGGTCTCTGTCAGTAGGAACAGTCACCGTCATCATTTATAGCATGCTCACACGATAATTCTTTTGATTGTGATCGCGGAGGCTGGCGTCGTCCACTTTACTTTGTCATGTAATTATTATTCGCCCATTCTCGGATTATTCGCGAGTGAATTCCAGTGTTGCCAGCATGTCGCGGTTGTTTTAAATCGACTTGCGAGTTTTTGTTGCGTACCATTTGAGCGGAACGCGCAAAGAAAATATTTTTTACGACTATTTGTTCTTCAGATTGTTGCACAAGTGGACGCAATGATTGCTCGCCTTTAAGAGAGAATAAGAGAACTAACACATATTTATAGAACGGATATTTTATGTAATGTATGGAACTCTGGGTAATTATCTTTTTGCACAAAATCTATGTGTGAACCTGGGAACTATTAAGTTTTGCAGCCGCGGCTCAGACGTGGAAAACTACTTTTTAGTTTTTTATGGTTTACGATTGTGTTAAAAGTATATTTCTGCAGTTAACTGAGAGGTCGCAAATGTTATAAGTACTTGCCTAGCGAACTAAAACTGTAATAAAATTAAAGTGAACATTTACTATGGTAAGTAAATACAGAGTGTATTTTTATGTATAAAGCAAGCTTACGATTTAGCGCGGATTAAGCAGAGTCGAACCTCTGCTTAAGAATAATCCAACTGGTTTCGGATTTCTTTTTCGCGATTTTAGAGTTCGTCCCATAGTAAAAGTTGTTCATAATGATGAGTACAACTACCCCTTTACGGAAAATAAGCGATTCAGATTTCAGCATGTATAAGATAGTTTGAATGTAGCGCCAGTGACAGAAAAGTTGAGTAGTAGTAGTATGGACATGTGATGAGGAGGAATGAGGAGCACGTTACGAGGAAAGATTGAAGTATGAATGTGGATGACAAGAAAAGAGGCAGACCAAAGAAAACATGGATGGATTGTGTGAAAGATGATATGAACAGAAAGAGAGTGAACGCTGAGATGACGGCTGATAGAGATGTATGGAAGAAAAGTACATGCTGCGCCGACCCCAAGTAAACTGGAATAAGGGTAAGAGGATGATGATATGTTTGTGTTTCAGAAAGTCATTACATTGCCTGTTTTCTACATATCCTATAAATAAACACAGCCTGTACTGTCCTCAGACTGGAAATACCCATCCATAACCAGCAGACAATTTTCTCGTTTAACATGTAACCATTCTCCCACACAAGTCCAAACACATGTTCCCAAATGTAGAACGAGGCAAGATAGTGAAAACTCAGATTGAGTGTCGCATCGAGATTCTCGGGCGTTTGAATTAATTTCAGCATCAAATATCAAGACTAAACTGCAATTTAAAGGACAATAAAATTCCAAGAACATTGAATTAATCGCATTAAAGATAAGTGTCATTCTGCACATCGAGTTGCGGCCTCGTCGCAGGCGCACGTCAGGGTATTAACTGCAAATTAGCATCACGTCGTGTGCGGCTCGCGGCAACCATCAAAGGCATCAATAAAAAGGGAACTTTACTATTTGTAGGGTCTCTTTTAAAGTGTAATACGGCTGCTGGTTCTCCAGTACACCGAAAGTGATTCCCGTAGAGCCTAAGATACACTCTGCAAGTGTGCGCTCACTCTCAGTAATCTGTATGCGATTTATAAGACTATTAAGCCGGTTTGCCGTGACATATCACTTTATACTTTTTGTATTTTATGCGTTGAGTTTCAGAATAGAATATGTGGAGTTGGCCTTAATTAAGATATAGTGGATGTCAAAAGAATTAATTGACATAAAAGGATTAGCACGTAAAATACTAATTTAAAACAAAATTATATTTATTTATGTAATAATAAATAATGTGTTCCGACCAATGATATTTAAAATTATAGATATGTCATAGCCTAAAAAAACCAACGAAATATGTTCCGTACGCAGTGGCAGCACAATACACATGAACTAGAGCATAGTAAGTAAGTAAGTTCGCGTCATAATTAGTACACTTTCTGTATTTACACATGACGGTATTTTTGGTTTTTTTTTGTTACACGTCACGCTCGGCGCCATGCTTGGCGGAGACTAGTAGCAAAACATTCCAATTAGGACGTTTTCGAGTTTTCAGATTGGGCGTGCAACAACATATCAGTACTTTTTAAAATATCATCGCGTGCGACATAAATATATCTATATGTTTTTTGCAGACATTCCAATTCAGTAAACGCACGAAGTTTAAACATAGCTCTCTAGCTTCAGCGTTAATTGAATTTACGACCGCTTCCTTTAATAAACAAGTTAATTTCACGAAAGATGGCTGCCGCGCTAACAAAGGAACAAAACAATAAATAATAAACCATCATCAGTCCGCGAGCGAAGCGATAGTAAAAATTAAATTAACTTTTTACAACTACGACCCGCGTAAACCGCGCAAGTTATTATTGCGAATGAGAAGTCGAGAACATTTGTTATTTCATTTGTAAAAGGAGAAATCAAACGGTTTACTACCATTCTGTATGTAAATATTCCATTGTGCCTGCTGCGCGTATATTGGTGCGCTGGCGCTGGGAACACAGAGCGCCCTCTGCTGGTCGTATTGAGCGATTTGTTATACTATATTTGCCCGTTTGTTATTGAGTTTCACGTAAGCTACCAGACTGCGGTTCAATGCAGCGTTAATGCATGTATTGTCTTTCGAGTAGCAGACCTATTCTTATGTAATGACGTAAGTTGTGGGCCAAGATCAGCTCGGCAGAAACTCAAAGGTTTGCTTTACAAACACAAGCGTGCTTGATTTATTTTCTGACGTAAATAGAGCATGTTTGAATACTGCGTAGGTATTTAATTTCAAATTGTTGACCAGAATAGACAGAACAAACACTAAGAATAGATACCTATAGTTTCTGCTACAGTAAACACTCCAGTCAACAAAAATGTAAGGTAGGTAATCACTATGCACTTCTAAACTAGTACCAGTTGGTACCGATTGCATTGAAGGCATCCTTATACGACTCCTGGCTAAAGTACCCAGCGCGCAGATCGCAGCGTGGCCTGTATTCATCTGCCGAGTCGCCAAGAGACTTGGCTACTGTTAGATCATGCTTAACATAGCCTCTATCAAACTAAATTACTTTATAATACTCACTTTGCACTTCATAGCCAGCACTAGTTGATACCGGTGAGCAGTCAAGGCGTCCTTATATGATCCCTGGCTGAAGTACGCAGCGCCCAAGTTACCGTGTGCCCTGCACTCCCCCGCAGTATCGCCAAGAGACTTGGCCACTGCCAGGTCTTGCTGCATGTAGTTGATGGCTGCATCCAGTTGATTGAGCGCCCAGTGCGCCGAGGATAGTGCGCTGAAGACTGAGCCACTGTGAAAGAATAGAGGGGTTACGAAATCGTTTCACTATCATCACAACGTAGTGTAAAACAAAGTCCCCTGGCGCGTCTGTCTATATGTCTGTTTGTTGTTAAGCGCTAATCTCTGAAAGTACTAAATGGAGTTTATGAAGCTTTTATTGGAATAATTATTAAGTTGTCTGTTAGAGCTGTGGACCAGCAAAGTGCAACTTAAATTCAAATACATAGTTTATTTAAAACGTGAAGAGATGAACGTACCTAAGTTCATTGTAAGCTGGATGACTAGTTGACAAAGCCAATTTGACTTAACGTGTTTCATTTCATATGAAAAAACACTACTCAAGCGGCAATATTTAATAGGTATGTAAATATTGACATGCGTCATATCTAGCTAGATCTATAGATCATAGCTTGATGAGAAAGGAATAGAGCTAGGCAGGACTAATAGCGCCATCCCACTCTCTCAACGGAACCATGATAGTTTTAACACGTCATGCTCCATAACAGCATAACTCTGCTGTTGTTTATTTGCTGTAACTCGAAACAGAAAGCTGAAATACCATAAGATGACAAAAACATGTTTTTAAGCAGAGACGATTCACATCACAAGTCTAAACTTCACCAACATCATCATTATCACCAGCCTATATCTAAAACAACGAACGATTATGAGGTAATATAAAACAGTTCCTAGATTGACTGACAGGCAGACTTGACGCCCAAACATGGACCTAAGAAACTGGAATTGTGCACGAAGGCACAGAATACCTAATAGTACTAACGTACAGAACGGCAACTCACCGTCCCCCGCCATTTCAAGATTCCTCGTCCGTGCCCCGCACGCTCCCGCAATTTGACGGCACTTGGACTGCAATCGTGCAATGGATGTCACTCGCCAGTCACTATGTAAGCATGCCATCTTTGAAAACTACTGCGAAGCGCTTGGAACCCAGTCGGCACTACAAGCGGCGAGCATCCTTAACCTGTACGTGTGTGTGCGTTCATATACAGACGTAATTTTGTGTATGTAGGTGGCGCTAGCATTCATATTGTATTGAGTGTCTGAGGTGTGACGAAGGTTTCTCACATAATATAATAGGCAAGCACTGTAGGGTTTTCAAAATTGCACTCAGTCAACTGTACGTTTGGTGTGAACTTTCCTTAATAATTTTATTATATTTCGTTTTGATGATCAAAAGCCCAATGCTACTGCGACTGGGTACTACACCTGAGTACTACCACAGATTATAGAAGAGTGTACTTCTGGGTACCATAGCCACTTGTAAAAGCACAGTTACAGATTCTGATATCCACTTAATCCAACCCGACCGCCTGTTTTCCTGGAAACGGTGAAACAAGGAAAACACGAGGTAATTAACATTACATCTCTATTAATCAAGACGCGCAATATAATCAGTGTTTTCTATTTAAAGTTAAATAAAACGTACAAATCATGTTTTCGAAGAAAGATGGGGTTTAATTAACTGGCAATGTAGAGTACACAGCAAAAGACGACGAATATTTTTTTGTATTTTATCATGTTTTCATTCGCGTCTGTGTGTTCGGTACAAATTTTACAATCGATTTTAAACTAACTTTCCGATGAGTTAAAGGCTTTAAATTTTAAACATAGCTGAGGACTGGATGACAATGCAATATTAACTCGCTTTCTTTTTAAAAACGTGGTTTAATAGTACATTATGATACAAGTGAGCTAAGTTGACTATTATACTCGAAGCTAGATTACAGGCCGAACCGAAGGCGAGGGCGTAATGGAGCCGAATGGAACGTCGTATGACACGCGTAAGCATAGAGCTCACGCGTGTCATACGACGTTTTTCAACACACTTGCGAGGAAAAAAACATACACACATTTTAGACAAATATTGAGTTTGTGAAACGGTGACATACAGCTTTGCGCGCGCAGGTGGTCGAAGGAAATAGCCAAACAGCCGAATATTAAAAATATAATAAATTGTATTTTTTTTATTTCTAACCCAAATTAATGTTAATTTATTGACAGAAAAAATAAATTAAATGAAATGTTTATTTATCATATTTTAATTAATACAGTTGATTTATTCCCAATTTTTTTTTATTTTGTTTAGGCATAAAAACTCTTTCATTTCAGCCGAAAGAGGTCCACTGTTGGACATAGGCCTTCCCTAATAATAATATACCATAATCGCCACGCTTGGCAAGCGGGTTGGCGATCGCAGTTGGTTGGTCAAATACTCAGAGAACGCTGCTGCCCATCCTCTGGTGAATCCCTTAGTCGCCTTTTACGACACCCATGAGAAAAAATAAAAACTCTTTACTGCGATTTAAAAATAAACTGTAAAGTAAAAAGCACTAGTGCAATAATATAATGTAAAAAGCACGCGTGCGTTATAAGCAACATTATGAACCTAAAAGCGGTGCAATAAGAGCCACTTTACGAGCAAGTGTGTTGAAAAAAATCTTTTTCATCAAATTATTGTTATTACCACGTTTTTAGGATTCCGTAACCAACGGGTGCCAAACGGGATCCTATTACTCTCACTAAGCTGTCCGTACGTTCGTCTGTCCTTGTGTCTGTCACAGGGCTGTATCTTTTGAACAGTAATAGGTAACCGGTTAAAGTTTCTCAGAATATGTGTTGCTATGCGATAGGGATCACACAAACACTAAAAATAAAAAAACCAAAGGGGGTCCCCATACAAGAAACCTCGAAAAACATGCATTTTTTTAACGTTTTTGTTCCTGCTCTGTCTTCAAAACGGTGTTACCTACCAGCGTCAAACTTGATCGGATTATAATGCATGTAGTTTAGCACCAAATACTGAAAATAGGGCACACATAGGCATATGTGGTGGTACCTGCGTAAGAAAGAGATGTAAAAATCATATTTCGCTCACGGTGCGTTGATGTCTTTTGATAAACTCTCGTAAATTAAATCAGTTTCTATGCAGGGGTATAAGGTCGATGGGTAGTACAGAACACTTACTGCGAGAATCCGACTCGCACTTGGCCGGTTTTATCAACTCGCTTTCCTTTCTGTCTGTGTTCGGTACAAATTTTGCAACTGATTTTATGCTAACTTCCTGTTGAGCTAGAGGCTTGAAACTTTATGCTAACTTCCTGTTGAGCTAGAGGCTTGAAACTTTATGCTAACTTCCTGTTGAGCTAGAGGCTTGAAACTTTATGCTAACTTCCTGTTGAGCTAGAGGCTTGAAACTTTATGCTAACTTCCTGTTGAGCTAGAGGCTTGAAACTTTATGCTAACTTCCTGTTGAGCTAGAGGCTTGAAACTTTATGCTAACTTCCTGTTGAGCTAGAGGCTTGAAACTTTATGCTAACTTCCTGTTGAGCTAGAGGCTTGAAACTTTATGCTAACTTCCTGTTGAGCTAGAGGCTTGAAACTTTATGCTAACTTCCTGTTGAGCTAGAGGCTTGAAACTTTATGCTAACTTCCTGTTGAGCTAGAGGCTTGAAACTTTATGCTAACTTCCTGTTGAGCTAGAGGCTTGAAACTTTATGCTAACTTCCTGTTGAGCTAGAGGCTTGAAACTTTATGCTAACTTCATGTTGAGCTAGAGGCTTGAAACTTTAACCTTTTCAACGCCACGGCATCGTAAAGGTTTTCGTGCCCTCAGCGCCACGTCTTCTATAGAAGACAGATATTGTATGGACACGAATTCATTTGTCTTCTATAGGTGTCATTGGCGGTGAAAGGTTAAACATAGCTTAGAACTGGATGAATATGCAATATTAACTCGCTTCCGTTTTCAAAACGTGGTATACAAAAATAATTTTCACCAAATTATTTTTCTTTCAGTATCCCAATATATTTAATTGTAATTAAACATTTTATACTGTGGATGAGTTATAAATAAATTGTAACTAGTAAAATAAAAACATTAATTTGTTCTGTAACGATTTGCATGCTGTGTGTTATATGGCAAAATGTGTCTGTACGTAAAATTAAAATGTACCATCTTATTTACCACATTTTTTGCAAATAAAGTTAATTTTATTTTGAGTTTGAATTTATATTCTTATATTTAAAATGGTGTCGTTGGAGAAGCGGAGGAATATGTTGGATTTGGTTTTCCTTAAGAAATTAGTAACAGGCTCTCTGGATTGTCCCAGGTTGCTCAGGTTGTTGCAGAAGCTCTAATAGGAAGCTTTTTAGTCAGCCAAAAAGCCGTACAAATTTGAGGCAACATTGCTCATTATCCAGAATGTACGCTTTATACAAAAAGCATGACATGAGCATTGACTTATTCCTCTCATCTGTAATTTCTCTAAAAAAAGCTGTGATGGACATTCAGTGATAAATTAATTATTCATACTTATTTAAATTCACTTAATTTAAGAAATGTTTTGTGTGTCAAGTCATTTGTTTTGATTTCATACAGACCATTAATGGTCCACTTTATTTGAATCTCTGTAAGTTTGTTGCTTTATGTAACTAATTTTTGTATTAATATTAATTGCGCTTAATTTATGGCATGCGGTGCTCTTCTGTAAGTAATGGGGCACTTAGATTAAGTTTGAAATGTGAAAAAAAAAAAAAAATCATGTACTGTGTACTCATTGTTGAAGAGCCAAATAAATAAATAAATATTACAAACTTAACAACTTTAAATAACTTCTTAGGTTTTCGCGATCACTACACAACCAATCAAACAACCAACCAACCAATTTAAATAATATACGCGATTTAATCCGGTTAAACTTTGTTGTAACAACTTTTATTATATTCTGTTTATTTTTTTATTACATTTAATATTCCTATGAGAATTAAATGAGGGGCTCGTAGCGATGCAACGACTGCGCGGATTTTACGATCTGCAAGGTTAAGCTGCACTTGCCGCGGTCAGTCTGTGGATGGGTGACCGTTTCGTTACACATCGAGATCCCTCCGTGCCTCGGAGAGCACGTTAAGCTGTCGGTCCCGGTTGTCATACGAATATCTATGGCAGTCGTTACGGGTAGTCAGAAGCCTGAAAGTCTGACAACTGGTCTAACCTCCGAATGTCGGTATTGCCCAGTAACTGGGTTGCGGGGGTCTGATGGCAGTCGCTCCGTGTAAAATACTGATGTTGGCCGCATCTGGCTAGACTGGAAGCCGACCCCAATATAATTGGGAAAAGGCTCGGAGGATGATGATTCCTATGAGAATTAAATTCACTTATATCTATCGTTTTTGTAAAAGAAGTAAATAAAAGAAAATTTGAGAAAAAAAAAAAGATGTCTGTACCGAGAATTCTCTGAACAACCCTGAGACAGTGTTTAGAGACTATTAATATGTTTTTATAGCCACTCCATCGCTTAAGTGGCTTGCGCATGAGCAAGCCTGTTAGTAAGTACTTGGTACACTTCCGCCTGCCAGCTGAAACATCGTGCGTATACGCGTTTGCGTATGTTAACAGGAATGTTATCATTTATGAGATTTCATACAGCCCGTAGACAGAGAATAGAATAGACAAGTCCTCAGCGTATGCCGTATGAGATAGAGATAGTTCGACATAAACACATCACTATGCTACATGAAATTAATATTGCTATACTTAGACTTTTACCCCATCATGTGGGTAATTTGGTACATATTGAGTATTATTGGTTGTACTACGTCTAAGTCATTCAATTCATTGTAATTAGCATTTCAAGTGGGTGACGTATTTATAACTTTTTGATAAGATGTTTACTAGGTCTATATCTAGTAAATATAACTTACCAAATCCTATGACCAACTCTGAAACAACAAATAAAAACATCAGTTTCATGTATTTTTGTATGAAACAGCGGATATTTATTTTGATATTCAGGGTTAGTCTATAGCAAAACGTAATAACCAAGAGTGCTTTCAACGCCTGAAAATGAACGCGTCGAATGCAACGGGCTTCAAAATGTCGTGAGAAGATTCGGGAGTGACGACTTGGATGCCAGTTAACTCGGCCCGTACTCTCAGTCCACTTATTTCTTAAGAATGGTTCATTCGGGAAACTGAAAATAAAAAGTAAAAATTTAATACATGTACTGGTAAAAATAATCAAATGCTGGTATCCCCGTCAAGATATTATCCGACTATTGACAAATGTCACGTAGTAACATAACATATGATAGTAACCAAATGAAAATGCCTGACACTTTGGTCAGTTAGTACAAACAACAAGTTATGATTTTATCGTCTTTTTAGATGAAGTTATGAATAAATTTTGCTTATTATTGACCGACGACCTAAAGAACGTGGCTGGGGGGGACTGGATGCGGAAGGCAGAGGACCGAGCGTTGTGGCGCAACTTGGGAGAGGCCTATGTCCAGCAGTGGACTGCGATAGGCTGAGTTGATTGATTGACAGAAAACAGTCTTCGATTACAATAATCCTTTGATTTACTTGCTGTAATAGATAAAAAAAATTACTTACCGATGAAAGGTTATGTTTGGTAGATTTTGTTCACTACGGCTTTTACAGCCATATATACAGCAATTCACCATCACTACACACTAAATATTACCTTTTGGAATATCAATAAAGTCACAAATCATACAAAATAGGCGTTTTACAGTTTTTGTCAACGAAAATCTTTTGACACCACAACTTGTATGCCATCAATGACTAGTGATGGCAAACAACAAAAAACCGATACGCAAATAGAGACAGAAAAAAATGCTATATCCTGCTCACACACATGCATTTTGACATATGTGTATCTCACTTTCGCAATTAAGAGCATGTCTACCTTTATTCTCTGTCTACGATACAGCCCAATAGACGCCTAATGTTGAATACAACAAATTCTGTCAACTAGCTACTTTAAATCCGATTGGCCCTATCAAGGCGGCTATTGGCTAATCACTAACGCAGCAGTTTTGACAGCACATATAAGTGGTCGAAACTGATTTGAAGTTTTGGCGTATAGTGGCGACCTACATTAGTAAAATTTCATGGATGTGTTGACAGAAATCTGTCGCCTATTATGAGGCATCTATGGGGTGTATGGTCGATGGGTCAAGAGTACGCAAAGTATAGCAAGAAATTCTCTCCACGAACAAATGTTTTCCTTTATTACTGTCATAAAGTAATAAAGAAATATAAATTTTATACAGTACTATATAGCTTTTACCCGCGACTTCGCTCCCTTGGTTTTTTATCTCGTGGTTTTTGTGCACATAGTGGCAGCACATCAAACTGACAAGTATCACGCTTACACCTCCATTTGGCTTCACAGCTGATCACGAAGTCTTGGGCTAATCACGTGACCTAGCTGTCAGTGGAAGAGAATACCAGGTGAAGCATATTATTATACCATGGACAAATCAACAAACACACTTCGCATTTATATTATTAGTAGGATGATGTATTGTAGAGGAAAATAAGCATGACATGCAAACTAGCTAATACATATAATGTTTATAATATTCTAGTTAAAGAGAAATCGGAACGTTTTCAATAACACAGGGTCGCTTTAGAAAGCAACGACTGGTTTTCATGCATTGAAAACCAATATTTTAGTTCAGTTACAGATGTTTCATCTCACGAAAGCGGGTGAGCCATACTAGTGTGTGTGTATATGCACATTGTCTTTGCGTGCGTAAGTTCGGGATCGCTCAGTTTTGGCCGAGTTTTGTAGTTACGCACACAACGCGTGTCTATACGCATTACAACTACATGTATGGCTCACCCGTTTTCGTGAGATAAAACAACTGTAGTACAGATGACTCTAATTAAGAGGACGACTCGGAAGTCAATACCATTAAATCTAATTTCAGTAATATTTTATCAACCAGTTCAGAGGTAGAAAGTTAACAGCTTGCCGCCTATAGTATTTATTAGTCGTAATGATTACCCATGATTCTTTCTGTAGGAATGAATATTCAAAAGCTCTTCACACTAAGCACTTCAACCTAAGTACTTAACCACGAAATAAAGAAAATAAATGGAAGTGCCTATACGATTACTTAGTACGGGAAATAGTGTCACCAAAATCACACATTGACAATTGAAAAAGTATAATAAATACACGATGCTTGGGGGAGGCCTATGTCCAGCAATGGACGTCTTTCGGCTGAAATGATGATGATGATGAATAAATACACAAAAAACAATTATGTGATTGGGTCTATTTAAAATTCAAATGGGGCCTAGTAATTATATAATGTTTTTTTAGGGTTCCGTACCCGAAGGGTGCCAAACGGGACCCTATTACTCTCGCTACGCTGTCCGTCCGTCCGTCCATCCGTCCGTCCGTCAGTCCGTCCGGCCGTCCGTCCGTCCGTCAGTCCGTCCGGCTGTCCGTCCGTCCGTCCGTCTGACTGTCACAGGGCTGTATCTTTTGAATGGTAATAGGTAACCGGTAGAAATTTTCTCAGAATATGTGTTGCTATGAGGTGTATCACGACAAATACTAAAAACAAAAAAAAGTAAAACCAAAAGGGATCCCTATACAAGAAACCTCAAAAAACATGCATTTTTTTCAACGTTTTTGTTCCTGCTCTATCTTCAAAAAGGTTATATATACCAGCGTCAAACTTGGTCAGATTATAGTGCATATTATGTAGTTTAGCACCAAATACTAAAAATAAGACAAACATAGACATATGTGATGGCACCTGCGTAAGAAAGACATGCAAAAATTCATATTTCGCGCACTGTACGTTGATGTCTTTTGATCAACTCTCGTAAATTAAATTAGTTTTTATGGGGTATCAGGTCGATGAGAGGTACGAAACCCTTACTGCGCGAGTCCGACTCGCACTTGGCTGGTTTTATAAATTACATCTACAAGTTGTTAAAATTGTTTTATTGTTTATAATAATTTTACACATAGCGGTGATATACCTAATACACCTATATGAGAATATTATTATGTTTTCGTTCTACACATAACACACATAACATCACGCCTGTATTTCCCCGAAGGGGTAGGCAGAGGTGTAATAGTACACCCACATTTCGCCAGTTATGTTATAGTCCCATATAATAGGGGGCGAGCCTATTGCCATTGACCGGGCACAAATCCAGACTCCGGGCTGCTACTGAGAATTTCCTAATGAAAAAACCCAATAACACTTTGCCCGACCCGGGAATCGAACCCAGGACCCCACGCTCAGCAGTCGCGCTTGCAACCACTAGACCAACGAGGCAGTTTTCGTTCTACTATAGTTATAACACCTTTTAATTACACAATAAGGTATAATCTATTATTTGACGACGTCTGTGGTCTAGTGGTTCGAGTGTCGGACTGCTGATCACGAGGTCGTGGGTTCGATTCCCACAGGACACAAATATTTGTGTGATGAACTTGGTCTGGATGTTTCTTGTGTATTATAAGTATGTATTAAAAAAAAAAAAAAAAACATTTTCTAGTACACATAGTACAAGCTCGGCTTAGTTTGGGACTAGATGGTGCTGTGTAAAAATATCCCAAATATTTATTTATTTATTATTTCACGTAAGCATTTGATACGTCATATCGTCGCAGCGGGAAACTAAGCGCGATTATGTTAATGTTGCGCATCTGCGCTTAATTGTGCCAGGCGTGGTATCCGTATGCCACTTCCCCATATTTTTTTATTCCGTGTACTTAACAATTATAATAATAGCCGCATTTTGCGTACAACACGAAGAGAGCCGACGACTTCATAATTAGCTACGAGGTACAAGAATCGGGACTAAATGTTCACGCGTCCGGTTTTTCAAGCCTGCCCGTTCTTAAATAGCTCGTGTGAAACCGATTAAAGTAATCTGAGATAAATATTTTAATTTGTGGTGAAGGTAATGAATCACACAGCGCGATGTAATTTGACATCACACTTTTATACCTGCACTCGCATCGATCTCTCGGTCCTCTGTTGACGTATTCTGTTAATCGATTGGGACGTATCCGTTGATGGAATCACCTGCTTCCCGTAATAGCATTATCTTTGCCGTGCTTAGCTGATAGCGGTGCTCTCAAGCTTTATAGATGGTTCTAGGAACTATGGTTACGTGCTCTTGAGCTGTCGGCTAGTTTACAAATTAGTGCTTAGTGTACAGCGTCTTACATATAAGACGCTGTACACTAAGCACTAATTTGTGCAAGATTGAACTTTTTTTATGGCATGCGATGGCGAAACGAGCTTAAGGCGCACCTGATATTAAGCGGTTACCTTTGCCCATAACACCTGCAATACCACCTAGGTTGTTGCCTAAATGGTATTGCAAATTGCGTTCGGGAAACTAAAACCTAAACTTGAAAAGTATCATGTGATTTTACCGGACCCTTCGCACTAGAAAACACATAATTGAACGCAAGCATCAGTTTGGTTGGTGGCAGAATTTGGTACATAAATAAGTTAGAGGATAACTTATGCTGATAACAAATGAATTGGGGTTTTAGTGAAATGAAAACATTTCTTGTAAAACATCAAAAGGATCCATTGCAATATTAATGAACTTAAACAAAAAAAACAGCAGTTTGTATTGGAAGAGGTTATTACAAAACCGACCAAGTGCGAGTCGGACTCACGCAGTAAGGGTTCCGTACCATCCATCGACCTGATACCCTATAAACTGATTTAATTTACGAGATTTCATCAAAAAACATGAACGCGAAATATGAATATATGTATCTATTTCTTACGCAAACCACATATAGGTCCATGTTTGCCTTATTTTTAGTATTTGTTGCTAAACGATATAGTATGCACTATAATAATCAGACCAAGTTTGACGCTGATATGTATTACCGTTTTGAAGAGAGAGTAGGAACAAAATCGTTGAAAAAATTGCATATTTTTCGAGGTTTATTGTATGGGGACCCCCTTTGGTTTTATTTATTTTTTATTTAGTAGTATTTGTCGTGATACGCACTATAGTAACACATATTCTGTGAAAATTTCAACTGGTTATCTATTACCGTTACAAAGATACAGCCCTGTGATAGACAGACGGACGGACGAACAGCGTAGCGAGAGTATTAGGGTCTGGTTTGGCACCCGTTGGGTACGGAACCCTAAACAAATTGAAATATATTCATGTGGAAGTCAAATAATTTGACCATTCTCGACCATTGCACCCGGGAGGTCGTTAAGAAAAAAATATTTATGTTAATTTATCAAAAAAAGTGGTCAGTGTATTCATTATTTCACCTTTTCCAAAGTATTATCCCGTTTAATCTCATCATCTGTCAACAGAGATCATCTCGATAAGGATCGCGTATAACAATCCTTATTTATATCGAGTTGAGTTTTATCGTGGGGCGAACAGAATAGTCCCGTATCGATCCAGCTTCGATCCATCAACGCAGAGATAAGATCGCGTCGAGGTGTGGGTTTCAACGCGCCGCGCCGGGACCGCTCCAACGCAACGCTTAAGTTGACAATTTTGGGACGGGAAGAGTTAAATGTCTTCCAAGTGTATAGAGCTTATTCAATCAATGTCTTCAACTCGAAACGTGTTAAAGGAGATGTCCAGAAACTTTAAAGGTCTCCAATTTTGAGAAAACTTCATTTTATTTTATTAAGAATTTACGCCTTTTTGAATCATCAAGAACATTGAAACGAACACACCGAAAAAAGAAGTAAAATTGACAACATTGGCAGTTGTCACTGTCTAATCTGACAGTTGTGTGTCAAAATTGACAGGAAAACTTGCAAACTTGTGCAAACTTGCCACAAAACTTGCAAACACTTGCAAACCTTGCAAATGACAGCAGATATTGACACTTGACAACACGATGAAAACTCCAGAGACATCCGGCGGTAAATGTCATGTCTCTGGAAAACTCAATCTGACAGATCATTCAATGTTATAGTAGTTTTTTGTGTTGCCATCCGCTAGTAAAATATATCTACTATCATTAATAACGTCTTGCTTTTCTCTTAAATTGAGGGGTTTAAAACTATTTTTGCAGTTGTTCCAAGATTCTTATTAGATTTTTCATCAGTGTAGTTTGGTGCTAGTTAGAATTATCTCGGAATAAAAAACCAACGTCCATACAAAAAGCGGACATCTCACATCTCCTTTAACTGAAGAATTAGGTGTCTCGGATGCGCGTACTTCGTAGGTGTTATAATTACGTCTCGTTCGAATTTTGAGCTCGTTATACAGGAATTTATAAGTTTGTTTGTACAGAAGTCATCGTAAATGTTTTATTTATTTATTGTTGTGATGATAGTGATCGTTTATGTTATAAAATCTTTTGGTAATTGCATATAAATGTGACATGTATCTACTGCACTTTATATGATAAATTTAGCGGTACTGTCGCATATTGTCAAGTCTGCAGCACGTTGGCTGAAACGCCAATAAATGCCCACACAATCAACATTTAATGTCCGTATTTATTATAACATCACAAGTTTATTATACACAATGATATTTAAAAGTATAGATATGTTAAAACTCTGACAAAACAAAAGAAAAACTGTTCCTTACGCAGTGGCAGCACACATACACATAAACTAGTACAAAGTTAGTTACTTTAAGGTGCTTTCGCGTCATACTTGGTTCAGTTTCTGTACACCCACGACGACAGTTTTTTTTGTCAATGGTCACGGACAGCGTCTTGTTTTACGCGTACTAATAGAAAAACGTGGCAAGCGTGGCGATTATGGAATATCTCCCCAACATGTTTATGCTTGGGGGAGGCCTATGTCCAACAGTGGACGTCTTTCGACTGAAATGATGATGATGAGATTATCAATAGAAAACGTCCTAATTAGGACGTTTTCGAGTCTTCAGATTGTGCGTGCAAGTAACATATCTGTACTTTTAAATATCATTGATTATACAGGAGTTATTAAGTTTCGTATTAGAATATCTCAGAATATATATTATCGCTTTCTCTATTATATTCGTCGAAGTAATTCAATGGAAATTCCTTGGACATGACATGAACACCCTACGCTACTATAGGCTTAACTCAAACACGGTCTTCCACTACAGGTTTAGTGGCTGTGCTGGATATAGATATTTATTAAGCGATGGTATTTCTCATAAGGCAAAATAACCGAGACCATGGTAGGAGGTCATTAACGATGATTTTAATAGCGCCATAAACACGGGCCCGTTCCGTCGGAGCTTGCAGGCTGGAGGGTGCATCCACTGAATATGTTCCCTCTGATCTCCTGCGTGCATCGGCGCTTCGTTAGCTTCGATTTCAATATAAGTTTGGAGGTTTAATGACACCTCTTGTTACCAAAACATATAGGCTTCTTTTTAACTAAACATAAAATTAACTTAAAAAAACCGACGTAAAAAAAAGGACGAAGGTGCCTGTGATTCGGTTTCATTTAAGTCAAAATTGGCACCGGCTTCCTATACTGTTTTACACAAATTGTTTTATTATTTTTGAAGTCGGTTTTTACTTTTTAACCGACGAAAAAAAGGAGGAGGTTCTCAATTCGACGCGTATATTTTTTTTGTTTTTTTTTTTTTTAATTTATGACCACGCATAAGTTTTTACAGTGTGGTCCGATTTTGATGATTCTTTTTTTAATGGATAGGGTATATCTTGAAGTTGGTCCCATTTAAGTTTCAAAATCAAAATCCACCCCTAAGGGTAGTAAAACAGGGGATGAGTGTTTGTTCACCCACTGAATTCTTACCTGTTAACTGATTCTGTTGAAACTTGACACACATAAATATAGTTATAGACACTACGACATAATGGAGACCTGGAGTTAGATTTAAACCACAAAAAAATGAAAAATAAAACTTTTAAATAAAAATTGAACCGACGAAAACAGAAACTGAAAAGCGAAAAATAACTAATTATGAGTCGGCGCCAAACAACCGATCAACGTAGATCATTAAATTACTTTAAATAAATAATAAAAACAACGTCACATCAAATACAATGTGAAATTTTCAACGATAAACAATTACTTTCCAAAAATGCGTTCTCCGCTAGGCCACTTACAACTTGCACGCACTTTGCTTGTTAAAAGTTCGTTTGGCGCCGACTCATAATTAGTTATTTTTCGCTTTTCAGTTTCTGTTTTCGTCGGTTCAATTTTTATTAAAAAGTTTTATTTAAAGTTCATTTTATTTGGCTATTTTAAGTATTAGCATAGACAATACGTAGACTAGCAATTTCTGCAATCACGATGTCATCCATTGAAGAGTTCCCTTCTTTATCTCCGAAGACCTTCATCAGATCTTCACCAAATTTTTTAAATGGCACCGTCTCGGTAGAAAACTCTCAAACAAAAAAACGAGCGAGCCTTAGGGTGGTATGCCAGTGGTCAAATTTCTTTATCCAATTTCATTGGCCAATTCAATTTATTTGATGATCAGTGTTTTTTTACATACATGATTATTACAGACGCGCATACAGACGGATTTGACGCCGTCTGTCGTGAAAAGTCTGCCTCACTACTGTGTGCAGGCTGTGCGGCAGCCCCAACACCATCCTGCACATGATAGCCGCCCGGGTTGATAGTACGCTTGTGTGGGCGCTGGTCGACCGGACCATATCCCTTTTAGTTATTAAACACTAACATAGGCTAAGTTATATGTTACAAACACATTAGATCCATTGTTATCTTAAATAAATAAATTAATACCAAAGAAATTACTCTTGTAATTATTTTTTTTCAAAATTAAAAATACCAATTGAGGAGCGACAGAAATTAACCTCAAAATTTAAATAAGGTAAATACTGAAATATTTATTCGAATAATTATTCATTATTACTTTATTACTAACGTACATAAAAATAATACGAGTTGAGAAGCTTCTCTTTTTTGAAGTCGGTTAAGAATTCGATACCAGTGAGGGAGTGAACACTTTCGTAGCTTTAGTAACATGATCTAACGCTAGATATTCACTGAATTTCGTTGAAAAATTAGTGGAGTATTCCATCCATCTATTATGTAGAGGTTACTTATGTGTGACGTTACGCCCCTTTTCCTCACAGGATAAGTTGTGCAAAGCAGTGCGGAACGTGTGCAAACATCCTGCGAGCTGCATTTATGAATATTAAAGTACCTAGGGACCTACGTAGTTACCTAGATACTTTTTGTTCGAATATTGCTGTTTGCGGAGTGCGGTTCGTGTACTTATAGTAATGCGTTCAGCAGATTGATTGGCAATATACCATCAATTACTAACTGAACATATTTTGATACATTTAGTGTAAGAGTTATCTTAGTTACTTGCCGCGGTCAGTCTGGGGATGGGTGACCGTTTCGTTACACCTCGAAACCCCTCCGTGCCTCGGAGAGCACGTTAAGCTATCGGTCCCGGTTACATACATACATACATACATATTATCACGCCTGTTTCCCATTGGGGTAGGCAGAGACTATGGATTTCCACCTGCTACGATCCTGACACACCTCTTTCGCTTCATCTACGTCCATTAACCTCGTCATGCATGCTCGTCGGTTTAGAGAACTCTTAACCTGGCATTTTTTGAGAACATCCGCGATTTGATTTGATTTGGTCCCGGTTGTCATACGAATATCTATGGCAGTCGTTACGGGTAGTCAGAAGCCTGAAAGTTTCACAACTGGTCTAACCTCCGAATGTCAGTATTACCCAGTAATTGGGTTGCGGGGGTCTGATGGCAGTCGCTCCGTGTAAAATACTGATGTTCAGCTGCATCTGGCTAGACTGGAAGCCGACCCCAATATAATTGGGAAAAGGCGCGGAGGATGAGTGTAAGAGTTATCATTTCTTTGGCTTAATGGTAACAAGCGCTGCTATGCTGTTGGCCTGCTGCTTTAATTATGAAACTGTTCTGTATTGATTGAATGTCATACGCACAGGATTAACTGCTGAAGATATAGCAACATTAGACTTGGAAGATGTTTTTACAATACATCCATTTCTGTGTTTCCTCGATGGTTTAGAGGTCGCAAGGGTGACTGCTAAGCGTGGGGTCCAGCGTTCGTTTCCCGGGTCGGGCAAAGTGTGTGTTCACATAACATAACATAATCAGCCCATTACTGTCCCACTGGTGGGCACGGGCCTCTTCTCAGTATGAGAAGGTTAAGACCTTAGTCCACCACGCTGACCTGGTGCGGTTTGGTGGACTACACACACCATCGAGAACTGTATGGAGCACTCTCAGGTGTGCAGGTTTCCTCACGATGTTTGGGTTCACATAAATGGACAAAATGTAGGGATCGTCTGATTGTTTATTCTCATTGTAAAAGTTGTTCATACTGATGAGTTCAATGACCCCTTAAGAGGTTTTCAGTTATTTAAATAACACGTTGTATAACTGCCTGATGAATTGATGATGACTGAATAGTGAATTCGTGACAGTCTGACCTTTGGATACGCCGAAAAAGTATTGTCTTCGTTACAACCCTTTAATTATAAAACCAGACTTTCGGGAAGACATAAAATAAAAAATTAAGTGCTGTATCCCACGGAAGACAGCCGACAAATTCACGTCGTACGAAAATAACTGCATATATATAAGGACTATTGCATCCCATTAATTAGAGGGCTTTTATTAAAACGCAACACCGTAGGTATATCCCGCTCAAAATTTACGATGCCTTTATTTCCTTGACACTCGAAGTACTCGAACATTATAAATCAAAATGTCGAAATTCCGCAAAAGATAACTGTTCCCTTTAAGTATATATAAATTATC
Organism: Asteroscopus sphinx; assembly: GCA_949699075.1. Taxonomy (NCBI): domain Eukaryota; kingdom Metazoa; phylum Arthropoda; class Insecta; order Lepidoptera; family Noctuidae; genus Asteroscopus; species Asteroscopus sphinx. The sequence goes on from OX453021.1 coordinate 15,476,361, forward strand.
CCACTGTCAACTTGTTACGTACTGGTTGTGATTAAAAATAATAATGTAACGAGTACTGAAGTAGAGGAGAGATTCGCCAGTCATTTGTCTTCTTCTTATTAACAGCTTGAGTTGTGTTAATGGTGTGAAATTGTTGGTCGGTTGGATTACGATCGAAACTTTAATACGAAATTAAACGGGATAATTCCTTTTTAGTGAGCTGGTAGACGATCTGAGTCTGCTTCTAACCAGCAGTGATGCAAAACCTTTAATTGATGCAATTATTTCGCGAATTCTTCGTACAAACTCGATAAAATTCGTCTGTTTCAAACATGTATATTATTGGTAATAACATTTGGTTGGTTATAATAAATTAAACTCTGCTACTCTGTAGTTCTCTTCAATTACCTGCATAATAATCAAATTTTCTGACCCTTCTTATAAATATAAGTTAACTGTTATAAAACTGTATTTTAAATAGAACTCTATATTTTATGACGATGAAATAAATAAAGGGAATCATCATCATCATTTCAGCCGAAAGACGTCCACTGATGAACATAGGCCTCCCCCAATTAAGGGGGGATATGCGATAATCGCCACGCTTCACAGGCGGGTTGGCGATCGCAGTTGGTTGGTTAAATACTCAGAGAACGCTGATGCCCATCCTCTGGTGAATCAAGGTAATAAAGGGATAGGGAATAGTTATGTAATAATATACGCAGTATTATCTAAATGTGCAACTTTTACTACACTTTACACTGAAGCAATTATCTCTTAAATGTTTATCAATAAAATTGTAATCGTATAAAGCTCAATAGTTTTCTTTCTCCTATCTTTAGTAACTTGAAGTGGCTACCCGTTTAACAGTTCATAAACATCTGCAAATCGCATATAATTTGCATTTCATTGTATAATCAATGCTGACTGCATTGCGTTTCGTCTGCGGGAGCATTTACTAATTCAGATTTGAAGAATTTATCCTAAAGATTACTGTGATACCTAGGTACTGGTGTTTATAATCGTGAGTGGAGTTGCGTTATCTATATTAATCTATAAATTCTTGGGAGCGGTCTTCTTGTGAGGAGATTACTGGAGATGTACAGAATTCTTAGTATGTAAATATTTTACATTAGTTTTAATGGATAGTTGTTTTTACTACGACAGTTTTTACGATGTGTATGTGAGGAGATTTTATTTTATTTGAAGGATTATTAGCTAAACATGCAAAAACGATAATTTCAAATAAGAAAACAACATTTTTCTACGGGGCTATTGCCAGCAGCTTCGAGAGAAGACTGAAGAGACTGACAGGCCATTTAATTTCATTAGGATTAGAATGAGTAGGATTATTCCCAACGGCCACACCCAAATCCGCTGGTGGCCGTTGCGACAAATCTATTTTTTTTTCTCCAAAATAATAACAATTTTACGGAGCATTATCAACGGCCACTACTGAACGGTCACCAGTACGTTGCGACAAAACCATAATTTTCCAGTTTTAAAGATCCCAACGGCCACCAGCGGTTGGGAACAAAAAAAAGTTTTACGTACTACATTTCCAACGATCAGTAAAGATAGTTGAAACTAAACATATTATAATAATTTATTAGGTTTTCGCGATCACTACACATTATGTATCCTCATATTATGTATCAATCAACTCAGCCTATCGCAGTCCACTGCTGAACATAGGCCTCTCCCAAATTGCGCCACAACGCTCGGTCCTCTGCCTTCCGCATCCAGTCCCCCCCAGCCACGTTCTTTAGGTCGTCGGTCCACCTGGCAGGGGGGCGCCCTACGCTGCGTTTGCCGATACGCGGTCTCCACTCGGTCGGTCGGCACTCGAAGTTGTAACGGAATACGTCTACCTAGGGCAGGCAATTCAGCTTGGTAGACACAACTTCGAGAAAGAAGCCAACAGAAGGATCCGTCTGGGCTGGGCAGCATTTGGCAAACTTCGCCGAGTCTTCTCGTCGCCTATACCGCAAAGTTTGAAGACAAAGGTCTTCAACCAGTGCGTCCTGCCAGTCATGACTTACGGTGCCGAGACGTGGACACTGACAGTTGGGCTAGTCCACAAATTTAAAGTCGCTCAGCGAGCTATGGAGCGAGCTATGCTTGGAGTTTCTTTGAAGGATAAAATCCGTAACGAGATATTATGTATACAGTCTGGAAATCCCTCAACCGGCTCAGGACTCAGTCGGTCGCTGCAGAGAAAATTTGTGCAAATGGGGAATTCGAGACTCCTCAAAAACTGAATGCGATTGTGGGGCCCCCATTCAGTCCATGGGCCATTTGCTTACTTGTCCCTTGTGCCCTGTCAACTGTACAAGAGCCGACCTAAATGAAGCCACGATCACCGCCATAGAAGTGGCCAAATATTATATAAAAAAGTGTCAACCATTGACACGAAAGAAGAAGAAGAATGTATACTCATTATGTTATTTCTATCTACCACCACATGATGTTGGGCAACTCAAAATTTAATTGAATAAAAAATATGATTTTCATAATATTTATTAGGGAGAATTAGGATTTAAATTATATTTTTTAACCCTTATCATCACATCTTTCATTCACAGCAATTATGTACACTATAACACCATCCTGGACGCGCTGGCTGATAAGTGGCACATCCCGATGTTTAAAGTTAGAAAATTCTCAGTAGCAGCCCGGAGTTTGGATTTGTGCCCGGTCAATGGCAATAGGCTCGCCCCTATTACATGGGACTATAACAGAACTGGCGAAATTTGGGTGTACTATTCTTACCCCTTCGGGGAAATACAGGCGTGATGTTATGTTAAAGTGGATTTGGCTGGTTTGCGAATTAAGGTATCGAATCTTTCTGAGATTCCAATTATCCGGTCTTTTGCAATCATCCTAGGATTTTCGCAAAGATTCGATTTGTCCTATTATCCCTAGAAGACACCTGGTCTAACCTCCGAATGTCGGTATTACCCAGTAACTGGGTTACGGGACTTGCGGGGGTCTGATGGCAGTCGTTCCGTGTAAAATACATCAGCCGCATCTGGTTAGACTGGAAGCCAACCCCAACAAATCTAAACAGATCCCAATAAGGCTAGGCAGATCTTGTATTGGTGAAAGTTACTTACCGTAACTTCAGAGAACAGGAACCTATCCTGAGTGCTGCCTCCAACACCGTGACTGCAGCCTGGTATTGCCCTGCTGCCAGCAGCTCTTGACCGACCACCTGCATATAGAGACATTATTACTATATTTTCTGTTTAGACAAAGTTATTCCAAACTAGAAGTAAGGTCTTATTCCGTAGCTATTGAACGAAGCAGAAAATAACTCTCATGATGCGTTATGTCTAAGATCAAAAGCGAACCGAACGTACCCCAAACAAATCACGGCTAGTAGTTTAATATTTAGTGATGTAACAATAACTTTGATGCAGTGCCGGAATGGCAACTTAGCATAAAATATTTTTTGCAAAACCCGCACTAATCTTAGATAGGGCGGTTTGCAAGGCTTTTGTTGTACCCTCGACTCATAATAACAACTTTATGTCGCTTCTGAATCATGCAGTGACCACACCGGCTTATATCGGTGCTCTTGATCTCGCCTTTAAACTCATTTGCTTTTTAAGCCTAACAATAATAAACTAATGTATGCATAAAAATGCGAATTTGAGTATCATTGGCGGGTACAAAAAGCGCGACGAATTTTTAAGAACCCATTAAGCTTGCCATACGATGGCTTTAAGAACATTTAACCGAATGATTTGAACTTATTGCTGTATAAAGCACTAATATCATATTTAAGGAACACCCAGAGCGCGGTTATTTGGATTCATCATCATCATCGTCATTTCAGCCGAAAGACGTCCACCGCTGGACAAAGGACGCCCTCAAAGGATATGCCATAATCGCCACACTTGGCAGGCGGGTTGGCGATCGCAGTTGGATGGTTAAATACTCAGAGAACGCTGCTGCCCACCCTCTGGATCTGAATCCCTTAGTCGTCTTTTACGACACCCATGAGAAGAGATAGGGTGGTGGTATTCTTTACGTCCGGCACCACACGGAACATTATTATTAATTTATTAAACGTTACTTGGATTAGAAACTATTTAATTTGTCTGCAATATTTTGTGTAAGTTATTCATCATCATCATAACATCACGCATGTATTCCCCGAAGGCATAGGCGAAGGTGTATAGTACATCCATCTTTCGCTAGTTATGTTATGGTTCTCACGTAATAGGGGCGCGCCTATTGCCATTAACCGGACACAAATACAGACTCCAGGCTGCTACTAAAAAAATCCTAATGAAAAACACCAATATAACTTTGCCCGACCCAGGAATCGAACGAATCGAACTTGTGAACACTAGACCAACGAGGGAGGCGGATTGTAAATTATTCGTATATGTATTAGAAATTCTAACTGAAATCATCAAGATGTCAATGGAATACTTAATTGTATGACATTTTGACTCGCCTTAAGTTCTTAAGATTCCTAACAATTTTCATCGTTTTATTGTAAGATTAGGAAAGCGTTAGAGATATTAAATGCGCAGGAGAGCAGATAATTCAGGGTCGACACTCAGTTTCATTATCCGAACGTTTAAATCGCTTCAATTTATGGATTTCTGTTCAATTTAGTACATTGTAAGCGCAGAGCGTCCGCCATTTTGTGGTAGTGCGACGCCATTTCGGCCATTCACGTCTGGCCTGCCGATCAACTGTCGCGCAGATTGTATGTAAATTCACAGGGGTCGGTTGCGTATTTATGGGCCTTTGATCACTCAGCCCCATTGTCTGAGAGTTAAATGCGCCGAAAAATGTTCAGATGTCGCCCGACTGGTGAAATGTATGCAAATGTTCCGCTCGCTCTGTGTATGGGGTGCTTAATATTGCCAACATCGACGAACCCTACATGTGCCATTATTAGTATAATGATACGATTGTATTTACGTAATGTGTTTTTTTATCAATATGTCACTTAGCTTGTACTTGTTTTTATCTAGAGGCGTGCGAATCTCGTTAATGTTTCAGTCTCATTCAAGAGCGAAGCGAATCTTTATATGACTTTGACTATGTTATTCAATGGAATTCATTGGAATTAATTGATTATCACCAAAGGAACATAAAAAACACTTGGTAAAGTCATTGTACATTATTCGAAGAAACAGAAATTGAATATAAAATATTTGAGAAACAGTAAAACGTAAGGAACTAATAATACATCACAAAATATTGGAATCTAGATATAAAAGCTGTACAGAGGTCTTGTCATTTGAGTACAAGAATGGAAGCAGCTGTAAACGGGCTTTGTCAAGAAATTAAGTTAGCCTATTGAGCATAATCAGATGAAAATAAAATTTAAAAATGTGTAAAATACATCAATAAAATAGACAACGTGTTATTGAAATAACTTAACGACGATGACGACATAACGACCCCTTAAGAGGTTTTCAGTTATTTCAACAACACATTGTATAGCAGTTGTAAAGAGGCCTTGTCAATTGATTATATCTACATATTTGGAAGTAGCTGTACAGACAGTACAGGGGCTTTGTGTGACTTATCTATCTTAACTATCTTGCAGAGTTAGGCCAGACCACGCATGTTGCCATATTGCCAGTTTTTAAAGGGTAATCGCTTCCACGTCGCTTATGCAATCCTTTGACAGTCTATATTTTAAGATCTTTATAATTATTATTTCCAATGTTTATTTCATTCGTACACGATCTTTTGAAGATATAAATGCTTTAAATGCAAACGTCCTATAGGTCAGCGTTTTTATGTAAATCGCGTTTCTGTTCTCGTGTCCCTGTCAGTGCTGAGAGAACGACTGACAATACACATATTTCCGGAGGTACGATAATGGGTCGTATTATTTTGGGATCGTGGGCTGCTACGGGTACCGGGTGGCGTTTATGCTGTCGAGACTGTATTCATGAAGAGGAGACACAGTCTTATTTATGGTGTTTTTCTCTCAAGTCCTGTTTTGGTTACGGTGAAGTGACTTTGTTTGTTAGGGGTTATTGTCTATTATAAGAACTATTTCCGTGTGGTGCCGGACATAAAGAATTGCACCACCCTGTCTCTTCTCATGGGTGTCGTAAAAGGCGACTAAAGTATTCACCAGAGGATGGGCAGCAGCGTTCTCTGAGTATTTACCAACCAACTGCGATCGCCAACCTGCCTGCCAAGCGTGGCGATTATGGCATATATGGCCCTTTTGGGGGAGGCCTATGTCCAGCAGTGAACGTTTTTCGGCTGAAATGATGATGATGAAGAACTATTAGTATCGCTTGTAGTCGAAATTAGTCTTTAAAGTAGTTCACTTTATTTTCTTTATTTAATTAAGGAAATAATATTTTTGCATAGACTTTGTATGGAAATATTAAATTACCATCCGCAAATAAAGTTTTAAAGTTCACTTAACACTAACCGCATGCAAAATTTAAAGTTCGTAGGTCTGCTAGAAGTACCTTAGAATTTTGATGATCGGTGAGTGTGTAGGTCACAAAACAAGGGAAATTTTACATGAGATATTTCGTAGTAAAATACTTGTAATATGGGGGTAGAGGTAGGTTCAGTAATCATGATAACCAAAATTTCAGACTTCTAGTTTTAACCAAAACGAAGACACAGGGGGCTCAAAAGTGCCGTGAGTGGCTTCGAGAAAAGGATGGCACGGCCGTGCCCGACTGCAGTTTGCTCTGCTCGTCTTGGTGGATTCAATACAAATAAACGATAGATTTATTTACTAAAGTAAGGTCTGTTTTTGCACTGTTTTGCTTTGCATTTGGAAATCCCAATAGTTTTTGATATTAATATTTTTTACGAATAAGATATATCTTATACATTATTTGATTCTAATAGTGTAACAGATTTTTATTTACATGTTTATTCGCCGAGAAACAACGTTTCAGTTCAATATAGATTTTATTTTTATTTTTCAGGATAAATTATTTCTCTTCAGAGCCTTGTCGTTAAAGCCATGCTCATGTTACTATTTTCATTAAACTTTCTCATTCGCAAATTTAGTTGTAAAGTGTAAAGTTTAAAGTGTACTTTGTATATCTTTAGTGGCTATACATTTAAATCGCCGCTTTTAGCAATATAATGTGTTTCTGTCCAAGTTAACGCGACGACAACTTGTACATGTCCCGACATTCTATTGGTAGACGAAAACAAACAATCATGGGGGGAAGGATTTCTTCAGTGAATTAGTGCCATACGAAACGCAACTTTAAGGTGGAAAGGCGTCCGTTTTGTCGATAGTACACGCGTTGAATTGTCCAATGATACATATTTTATCGTGAATTAACAACTTTATTACGTTCTCACATCATATTACGTACAAAAGAAAGTTGTTTACTTAGCTCGAAGTTTATTGGAGCTTTTAGATATGAAATAACGGAGGAGAGGCGTAAAATATAGTTGCACAATTATTGCAATTGCGCAATGATATTGACCGTTTAGGGGTAAGATTGAAATGGTATTGAAGATAGGGACGTTTAAAAAATAAAATTATTTTATAATTATTGCACAGTTTATAGTTTAAATATTGAAGGTGTATGAGCCGCCTAACAACATAACATAACATAACATCACGCCTGTATTCTCCGAAGGGGTAGGCAGAGGTGTAATAGTACACCCACATTTCGCCAGTTATGGGCCGCCTTTGTTCTCATCATTATGAGCAACTTTTGTTATGGGACCAACCCTAAATTGCGAAAAATAAAATCTGCTGTTCCCTATATTTTGTTGATTTATGTGAACACAAACGTCAGCTCTTTTTTAGCGATTTCACGGTTGGTCCTATATTCTCAGACATAAAGAAAGAAATAATATTGCATTGCATTGATGACTCCCAACTATAAAACTGTGTAGGTATATTAACACATATTCAAATAACCGTCTAAGTGCACATTCCCGCGCCGGGAACCTTTCTAAATAAATATCCCAATGCAATTTTATTCGTTATCGCGATGGCATTATGTTAATAATGTTGTAAGAATAGTGTAAAGCCCGTAAATGATACACGAATCTTCGTGTTTCGTACTCTCGCTTTCGCTTTAACTATATCAATTACATATTTAATAGGTTCAGCTGAATTGTCTGACATTTAAAAGGATTAGAGCTTTCTATTGTATATTTGACGACCTCTGTGGTCTAGTGATTCGAGTGTCGGACTGCTGATAACGAGGTTATGGGGTTCGATTCCCACAGGACACAAATATTTGTGCGATGAACAATTTATTATTTATTTGTTTGACTTGGTCTGGGTGTTGCTTATGTATTATAAGTATGTATTTACAAAAAAAAAAGTATTTAAGTATTATATCCATTGTCTAGTACCCATAGCACAAGCTCTGCTTAGTTTGGGACTAAACAGACCTCTGCTTAGTTTTAGTTTGGTGCTGTGTAAAATTGTCCCAAAGATATTTATTTATTTAGTTTTATTTATCTTCTTAATTTAATTAATCGTGGTCATTGGGAGTAGTGGCAGATTTCTTATCATTATATAATTTCAGCATGTATAGGGTAGATAATTACGCCTGCCAAGCGTGGCGATTATGGCATATCCCAAATTGCTTGGGGGAGGCCTATGTCCAGCACTGGACGTCTTTCGGCTGAAATGATGAGGGTAGATAATACCAGGTTATAAGCAGGTCAAAGGGTTCGATGCTAAGTGGATACCGTTTACAGATAGCTCTATGAAAGAGGTTAAATAACGTTGCCCTAAATTATTATGTGCTTATCATTAAAAGAAAACCTCTTCGTGAGGCCAGTTCGCAAATCAGTTAAATAGACAGATCAGTCACTGGCCTTTCATTGGCCTCGTATACGAATGTATTTTAAGACAGTTCAGTAAGTCAATGAGAAGTAACTGGACTAACTCGCGAAAGGGCCCCATATCAGGAACATATAAGCCGATAATCATGGCTCTCAGAAGCCCATAAAAACACGCCCTAAGGATATTGATAATTAATTTGTATGTACTCACCGATATTAGTACAAAAGGTGATTGATCCAATTTCATAGCTTCTAATTGTCTAAATGTAGGCTCCAGGGTTGTCCGGAGCGGTGACTTGAGGGAGGCTTCCACCAGGGCTGCCAGTAGCTGTCTTGAGGACGGTTCCACTCCCAACCCTGAGCTGAAGGCTGCCAGTGCCTCGCCGTGTCGACCCAGACATTGTAACGCCACCCCTAGAAAAAATACTAGTTTTTAACACTGCCAATTTCGGCTTGTATGACACCAAAGTCTAATTTGAATCGGTAAGCCAACACAGTTCAGTGCCTTGGGTGGAGTGTGTTTTCTATATTTCAAAGCTGTCAATTTAAAAGGCGTTGAACCTCTGCAAGCAGTACACAGTTAGTCTGTGGCAACATGACCAACACTAATGTTACAAATGTATGCATGTATATATGTAATTAACCAGTGCGTCCTGCCAGTCATGACTTACGGTGCCGAGACGTGGACACTGACAGTTGGGCTAGTCCACAAATTTAAAGTCGCTCAGCGAGCTATGGAGCGAGCTATGCTTGGAGTTTCTTTGAAGGATAAAATCCGTAACGAGATTATCCGGAGAAGAACCGGAGTGACCGACATAGCTTGTAGGATCAGTAAGCTGAAGTGGCAGTGGGCTGGCCATGTCTGTCGAAGGACCGATGGCCGTTGGAGCAGACGAGTCCTTGAGTGGAGACCGCGTATCGGCAAACGCAGCGTAGGGCGCCCCCCTGCCAGGTGGACCGACGACCTAAAGAACGTGGCTGGGGGGGACTGGATGCGGAAGGCAGAGGACCGAGCGTTGTGGCGCAATTTGGGAGAGGCCTATGTCCAGCAGTGGACTGCGATAGGCTGAGTTGATTGATTGATATATGTAATTAATGTAACCAATTACGTAAAGCGTAGGTGAAACTGCACTTTTGTGCACCCACTGTTTGTTAATAAAGCTACATTCATAATTGCTGTGCCGACAACGAAACGCTTTGATATCGATAGCTTCCTTTTCAAGGATATATCTAAGAGACTGCTCGACACTACGCGAGACCAGAAGGCTGGCTTGTTCCTTGGGCAAAGAATAAGCATTGCCATTCAACGTGGCAACGTTGCCAGTCTTCTGGGAACGTTTCCGGATGACAGTGATATGGAGGAGTTCTTGGACGCATGGTTGCTTGCCTACCCAAGATACGGTCCATGAATCTTGTAGACATCTTTCCTACATCCATATAAACATATGAATGTTTATAATCATAGGAACGTCAGATCTAGAGGAAGAAAGGATCTTAATGTTAATCAGTACTATTTATGCACATCAGACTTAAAGTTGCGTTGCGTTGCCTGTTTTTATCTATTTATTTACAAATTGCGGTGATGAAGATATTGATTGATGTTTCTTCAAATACCTCTGTAATTTCCTAATATGTACCAATAATGAAGAAGTAGATAACCTTGGCAAGTGGCAACTTATGCTTCGATCTACTGATGTACTTATTTGGAAAATTGGCTAGAGACGCTTGCAAAGAACAGTTACTCTTACTTCTCTGGGTCGAGATTCATCATCATCATTTCAGCCAAAAGACGTCCACTGCTGGACATAGACCTCCCCCAAGAATCGCCACAATATCCAGTCCTGCACTTTCCACGTCTAGCGGATTCTCGCGACCTTCACCAGGTCGTCGGTCCACCTTGTGGGGGACTACCTACGCTGCGCCTTCCAGAACGTGGTCGCCACTCCAGAACTTTACTGCCCCATGGGCCATCCGTTCTGCGAGCAATGTGGGTCGAGTTTAAGTCTCCAAAAAGAGAACTCTTCACTCACGATTTTGCGTGATCTCTTGTCATAGGTTATTGAAAAGTTATAGGAATAAAATCGAGTAAGCTTGGAATGAAATGGTTCCAAAAATAACACTGGCAATAATGGATGGTTGAGACAGTAATTACATTTTATATTATGTGAGCTTTATAAATAAAACTGCTGACTTACATTGTTGATAATTTACGACTGCTTGCTCTTACCAATGTAATTTTTATGCCTATCTCGGCAGGGGACCGAATGTATCGATGTTCGCAAAAAAAGAAAAAAATTACGTACACTTAAGGCCACATTAATGGGTAATGAATTTAGCTATAAAATAAATCGTTGGTAATAATAACCTCTATACTGCATGTATAATAGGTGCATACATTGACGCTATACTTCATGGAGGGAAAGTACCTTAAATATTGAAAATAGAGAATTTTACTAATAGAAGACTTCATTTTATTTTAAAAAGCAAGTAATACTGCAGTCAAGGATTTTTATATAGTGTCTTCCCTAGCCAGGAATCGAAACTTTTAATATTCTAAAAAATATCAAATATTTTTATGCCCTCAATCGATAGTGAGGATTAAATCACTCCAAACATTGGCTGGAGGGGACTGGATGCGGAAGGCAGAGGACCGAGTGTTGTGGCGTCTTGGGAGAGGCCTATGTCTAGCAGTGGAATGCGATAGGCTGAGTTGATGAACAAACATTGTGTCCTAGATTGAAGAAAGACTACGAAATCTAACATACCTGACGTACATTTCAGTAAAATGATACCAAGAGGCAGCAAATTTTACTTAACAAACACCTTATTTTATTTATTGTTTATCCATATTTCATGGACTGCCTTTAATTTTAGACACTATGTTTGTGGGACAGATTTTATCCTTATTATTGACTGTTGGGAATCGAACCCAACAGCGTCGCGCGGACAGCGCCGTGTTATCACCAGCCAGCGGCGCGCTCGGCGGGTCGTCACGGGCCCCGCCCGAACGGACTGACACTCGCGCTCGGACACCACCTACGACGGTCGATTCTAGCATTTTTTACCCGACTGCGCCAGAAGGAGGGTTATGTTTTTCGAGTGTATGTATGTATGTATGTATATTTCTTTGGCACGCTCTGTGGCCTAAACGGCTTGATGGATTTTAGCTTGAGAGGTGTCGTTAGATTCGTCTTAATTGTGAGAGTGACACTGGGTATATCAAAATTATAAAAATCAAAATGGCCGCTTTTTTGGTTTTTGTTTTTTTGGCTTTTTTGGTACCCTATATATTTATGTGTGACTTTAAAAAAATTACATTAATAGCGCGATAAAACATGACAGTACTAAAAATTTTGAAATAAAAAAGTTAATTAACAAAACCAAAAAACCCGACTGCGTGTAAATATAACTCAAAAGATGTAAACAAGACTTGTGTAGGTATATCTGAAAGTATCAAATCAACACGCAGGCGGAGGCTACCTATGAACTACATATGTAATTAATGACCAAAAACATACGTAGCCTCCGCCTGCGTGTTGATTTGATACTTTCAGATATACCTACACAAGTCTTGTTTACATCTTTTGAGTTATATTTACACGCAGTCGGGTTTTTTGGTTTTGTTAATTAACTTTTTTTATTAATAACTGTTTGTCTGGGGAAGTTAATAACTGTAATTTCTAAAGGCAATAAAACCACGCCTATTATCTCAATACAGTCCGCATATTTCTAACACCCAATCAGTAACATTGACCCTATCAACAGAAGCCATAAAATACAGGATGGTACGTTTTCGCGATTGTTTTAGTTCATTCCTAGCTCAGGCAAGAGATTTTTTAATAATCTTTGAATGCAGGACTTTTTATTTGAAGTCTCTTTTACGTAAAATTCCCTATGTGGTACTTTCCTTCCAACCTTTCCTACCCTGTATAGTGTAGTGAAATGAAAGTGATAGGCAATGGAAAATGGTAGAAAAAAGTTAATGTAATCACACGCAACAGTCGTAACAATGAGTGCACAGTGCATATCACGAATATGCAAAAAAGTGTATACATAATCATAATATGCATTAGAGGTGCTAAATACGAGGCATTCCAAGAATAGCAACCGATTGAATAGCTACTGGGTGAATCGCAACTGAAGTATTCCACGAACGGCAACCTTCTAGTGATGTGGTATATTTCGTCCTTTAGGTCGTTATTCAATAAAATATATCGATAAAAATCACCAGTATTATAATATTTAATATCAATTACTTGAATAAAGAAATAAATAATCACACTAATATTATGAATGCGAAAGTTTGTTACATGTTTCTTTCTTCTTTGTGCCGTTAGCTTAACGGATGAAATTTGGCACACAGATAGACCATAAGCTGCTTAAATATATGGGCTACTTTTTATCCCGGGCAGAAAAAACAGTTGTATGCGCGATAAACGACATCGAAATTATTTGAAGACAACCACTCGGCATAATATGTACCAGGGTGACATAAACGTACATATCGGTATATTTTTATCCCGGGAAGATGAACAGTTCCCGAGGAATGCTCTATAAATGAAAAATAAATTATTTGACGACAACCACTCGGCAACTGTTACCAGTGACGTACGCATGGTCGATTCGACTGTACTTCTGTGGTAGGTACAGTCACGATCCAACCCGGTGATACATTTTGTCGACAAAGTCCCTTGAACGAATCCTGCTACATTACAAGTACCTACGGCTGTCGTCGAACACTGAGTGCAAGCGATTTTAGCCTTAGTGGTGGTTCACAGGAAAGTTTGCTGATAGTACCTACGTCCTTGATTAGTATGGAAAATAATTAAACTTAAGTAATACTTAAGTAGATAATGTGGCTGTAATAGTCAATTAAAGTTAAAGTGCATAATTTAAAATTACTCTTCTATAATCGCTTAGATTAAAAGCAATTAATATACGGTTAAGCTTTATAATCATGTGTATCTAGTAAGGGCATCGATTCAGGAACGTTGATGTAGGCAAGTTAAGTTAAAATACCATAACTTAGATCCTATAAACTGTGTTAAGAAAACTTCTTTCACGAGTAGGATTCGAACCTGCGACTTCTGGTTCAGCGATATGATCTTTTTGAGCACTCGAGAACGTCAATTGTAAGATAAGATAAGATAATGTTTATTTGTCATAACATGAGTATACACACAGAGTATGCAAGTTGTACAAAATTATTATAAGGTCTATCATGTTTTACCTTTACGGCATACAAATATAATGATATTATATATAATTCCTTTTCCGCCGTATTTTCTTCCTGTGCCATATCCTCATCGGATGTCAGCGATCACCACACAGAATTTGTGTCTAACCCTCTATGCCTCTTTATTCTACCATAAATCATTATAAAAATTATTAGTAAATTTGTACTTCTAATAATTATTTATTATCAATTTAGTTAGATTATCATAAGATTTGAATATACATATCATTATTATTATTAATTTCTTATTTAGATTATTGATTATATTATTATTATGGACATGCATGTAAAATTATTTATTTATGGAAGTCGCCTCTTGGGCGTAGGCCTCCCCCAATCTTCTCCATTTTTCCCTATCTCTGGCTTGTCTCATCCAGTCTGGTCCACATCTTTGTTTGAATATGTCCTCCCAGCGCTTCCGCGGCCTTCCTTTCTTTCTTTTTCCATCCATGGGTTACCACTCTACGATTTTCTTAGTCCATCTTTCATTTTCCATTCTACAGATGTGTCCTGTCCTTTTCCATTTCAGATTTCTTATTCTCTATACTATATCAGTTATTTTAGTTCTTTTCCTAATATCCTCATTAGTAATTCTGTTGGATATTTTAATACTCAAATTACTTCTCTCCATTTTTCTTTGCTGTACTCCAAGTTTGTGTTCGTCTTTTTTCCGTAGAGACCATGTTTGGCAACCATATGTAAGGCATGGAAGGATCGCTATCTCATATAATTTACTTTTTAAAGGACATTGCCCATTCTCTTAGGAGCTTTAGGCCCCTCAAAAAAAATTTCTATGTCACGGCGGTTTTAGTCTTATTTTGTAGACCAATAATTATCTTTTATTATTCTGCAAACGATTTTAATTTTTTCACACTGGTTTAAGAGAAATCTAATTTTTTCCAACTCCTTAACTGATTGATAAGTACGCTCCGTGCATCGTTGGGCGATATAACTGAACGCACCCATAAGGACATCCAGAGACACCCTGTATGGTGTTGCAAGATATAATTATTTTGTTGATCGATTTTTTAAATCGATTTTGTAGTATTTTTTAAATAATAACATTGCAAGCTTTTAAGTTTTTAGGTGTATTAATTAATATCAATTTTATAAGTAATATATCAGTTAATTTGAAATGATTATAATAATATTTACAATAAATGCATAGGTATTTTAAAGCAAAGAATCATCTTATTTTTCGGTACAAAAAGATTTCAAAGATATGTCAAATCAAATCAAATCAAATCGTCATTATTTGCGTACAATGTAGGTAGATACATAATTTGAAAACACATAAATAAGTCCCAGTACATCCTACCTTACGGCATGCAAACTTTTCACCCATTTAACAGGCAATTAAATTAAATTATACAGAGCAATCTGTGACAATATTGTGTCATGTCATGAAATTCAAAAACATAATCCTGGACTGCAAATTATCAAATCAAATCGTATTTATTTCCTAATAAATATATCTTACGGCATGCAAACTTTTCAATTATTTATTATAAATTTTAATACTAAATTAAATTATACAAAATAATACTGTGTCATGTCATATATATAATACTTCTTATGTCCTATATCTATTGTCACAATTAGCAATTATTGGAAATCTTTATAAATTATTATCATTTAAGAAGTCTTTTATTGAATGTTTTGCAATTTCTTTTGATTTGACGTCATATGAGTGATTTTTTATAATTTTTATTGGATTTTGACGACGTCTGTGGTCTAGTGGTTCGAGTGTCGGACTGCTGATCACGAGGTCGTGGGTTCGATTCCCACAGGACAAACACTTATGTTCATCACAAATATTTTTGTGATGAACATAAGTGTTTGTGTTTGTCTGGGTGTTTCTTATGTATTATTAGCATGTATTTACAAAAAAAAAAAAGTATATAAGTATTATATCCATTGTCTAGTACCCATAGTACAAGCTCTGCTTAGTTTGGGACTAGATGGTGCTGTGTAAAATGTCCCAAAAATATTTATTTTTATTTATTTATTTATTTACGCATGCGAACCGAAATCTAAAGATATAAATTGTGGAAAGAATTAATTGTACTATTATGTATTGTTGTGATATTTTTTTTGTGTGCAAAAAAGAATAAGAATAAAAATAAGAATAAAGAAAAAATAAGAAATCAATCAAATCAAAGTCTAGTATAATAGCATATGAAATACAGTAAAAGTGAATTCATAGAAGTATCGCTATTTCGAATAGATTCCGATTATTTTTTGAAATAGTCTGATATCTGGCAACATTTTCTTTCGGTTTGAATGGAGGATATACTTACGATTCAGTTTAATACATATTTATTATGTTTTTTAATGCTAGGGTGAAAGAAATGTTGATAAAGAACAAATAAACATGAAAAAATAAGACATAATTTTTGAATAACATACAGTTTTGACATGGTGCCAAAAATGGGCCCATCCGTGGGCATTGTCCTTTATGTTTATTTTTGTGTTCTTCATAATTCCTTTGAAACTCCAGTACTTTTTCCATGAAATTGCTACTCTCCTGTTAATTTCTTTTTCTGTTTGGTCTTCAAATGAAATTGATTGTCCTGAATATATGTAGGGGAATGTGGGGAGAAATCGGACAGAGGGTGAAAGCGGATAGTTGCTATTTCACTAGTACGCGTATCGCTGTCTCGTTCTAGACAGTCGGCCGATATTCGCTAACGCTTGTGCAGTGTGGTTGCAAATGACGGCCACGATAAAATTTCGGTGCATGCGTCTATACGAGAAAAAAGAAAAAAGTGGTAAGTAATCTATTATTTTGTATTTTTTGACGTATTCTCATTAGTTGTCATATGTTAATACAATGTTATATTTTTTTTTATAGAATCATGGATATTTAAGGCACTAAAACTGCATTAATTGTTGCTGTGGGTTCAAACATAAAGTGTTTAAAATAATATTTCAAATATGGCACCTGTGGGGTACAATCGGACGGGGTGATATCGGGTATCCGGTTTCACCCCAAATCGATTCATATGTTTTGTGTGTTTAGTTCAGTTAACTTTTTAAGTGTTTTGTACTTACATGACTTTTTTCATATATTTACAGGACCTCAATATTTTAGGGGCATACGTCAAAAAATCAAATAGGCTGCAATGGTTGGAGTCAGACATGCTTTTAATAAGTTGAGTGATGGAGGGCAGATTGGGATAACTTTTAGCAGCACATACATATAGTGTACCCATGTACTTCTTTAGAAGAACGCGTTAAGAAAATCAAAGATGGAAAATCAGAGGAGCACTTCATGTGTTCCGGAAGTGTCTCGCTACTGAAAAACGTGTCTTCTGTGATTTTCTGGAAGATATGCTAGTAGAACAAATTAAAACTATGGAATCTCGTCTACTTGGATTGATTAAAATGGATATCCAACGTTTATAAATAAAATAAAAAATAAATATCTTTGGGACATTTTTACACAGAACCATCTAGTCCCAAACTAAGCAGAGCTTGTGGTATGAGTACTAGACAATGGATATTATACTTATATTTTTTTTTTTTGTAAATACATACTTATAATACATAAGCAACACACCCAGACCAACACAAACACTTATGTTCATCACACAAATATTTGTGTCCTGTGGGAATCGAACCCACGACCTCGTTATCAGCAGTCCGATACTCGAACCACTAGACCACAGAGGTAATTTTATCATTCCAATTAGCTGAAAGAAATCATTTTAACTACCCATTAAATAAAGAAACAGGACTTGCCAGCTTGGACTGGGTAAGAGGATTTCTGAATCAGCACACCGAGCTTACATTGAGAGACCCACAACCAACATCAGCTGCAAGGCCAATGGGCTTAAATAGAGCAGTTGTTTCATTTTTTATTTTTATTTTAGGATCACTTTATGTAAAGCATGTATTCAATCCTACTAGAATATACGTTTATTATTTAGATAGTATTCACCCTGTTGGTATAAAATGCGTATCCGCTTTTACCCATAGGTATGGGGTGAATCCGGATCTATGGTTTTTACTAAAACAAGTTCTACTTCCTATAAATTATAATTGATCTCTGTTTTTTTTTTGCCAAAGTAATGCCTTATGTATGTTCTTTGATAGGCTATGTCGATTTTATTATTATATAGCATTGTACCAAATGTATGATGTTTTTTTCTTAACTGTCCGGTGTTACCCCACTCTCCCCTATTCTTTAACATATTCTATTTCCTGTCCATCTACGATTATTGTCCTTTCTGATCCATTTGTTAAAATTTTGGTTTTTATAGTATTCATTGTCAATCCTAATTTTTTACTTTCTTTCATAATATGCTCTTGCAACATATTCTCCAATTTTGCCGACTCCTCTGAGAACACAGCGATGTCGTCTGCGAAACGTAAGTGGCTTAAATGTTCGCCGTCTGTTTTCACGCCTTTATTTCCCCAATCTAGGTTTCTAAATATCGTCTCTAGAACAGATGAAAATATTTTAGGTGAGAGTGGGTCTCCCTGCCTTACGCCTTTTCTTATAGGAAACATTGGTCCTTCTAATTCTAATCTTATTTTTGCAGAGTTTTAAGTATATATGCTATGGAGTAACTCTACATATTTAATATCTATTCCTTGTTCCACTAGTGTCTTCCATATTGCGCTATGTTCCAGTGAATCGAATGCCTTGGTATAATCTATGAAACATAAGTAAAGTGTCTTGCCATATTCCTTTGTTTTCTCTACTATTTGCGTAACAACTTGGATGTGATCGGTTGTTGAATAGTATTTGCGAAATCCTGCTTGCTCTCTTAGTTGATTCTCATTTAGAGTCATCGTAAGTCTATTTAATATTATTTTAGAGAATATTTTATAAATATTAGACATAAGACTTATTTCAAATATATATAAATAAATAAATATTTTTGGTACACACACACACACACAGCACCATCTAGTCCCAAACTAAGCAGAGCTTGTGCTATGGGTAGGTAGACAATGTATATGTATAATACTTATATAATTTTTTTTTGTAAATACTTACTTATAATACATAAGAAACACCCAGAGCAACTCAAACACTTATGTTCATCACACAAATATTTGTGTTCAGTGGGAATCGAACCCACGACCACAGTCCGACCCTCGAACCACTAGACCACAGACGTCGTCAAATCGTCTAATCGTCGCATAGAGTTATTATACTGACGTAACAGTATGGAAATGTCTTTGAATCGTCGTTTCTATCTTGTGCCAGTGTGCATAGACTGGCAGCGTCATTGATGTTGGTCCAGCACTTGATGTTTTCAATCCAGGCTAATTTCCTTCTTCCCTTGCTCCTTTTGTCCTCCATCTTGCCCTCCAGTATTTTCCAAAAAAATTTTTTTTTCCTTTGCTCATTCAAATGTGTCCTGTCCTAGATATGAGATTTTCCTTCTTTTAACTTTTTTAAATGTTTCCGCCGTTTACCATGCCTCAAATAATTGAATTTCTTGCTCGTTCAAAAAGACCCTCGTAGGTTTGACGCCATAAATACAACATGATTAATTTTATAAAACAAATGATTTATTTAATAAAACAAGTTTAACCGGATTACATCGCGTGAATTATTTAAATTGGTTTTGGTTAATGTAATCCGGATAAACTTGATTTATTATAATGTGTAGTGATCGCGAAAACCTAAGAAATTATTAAATGATTTATTTATTCTTTACCTTGTCTATAATACGCTTTCGGCCAGTTGGGGCATAATTCTCTTGCCCGGGTCGCATCTTGTAAGGCTGCCGCAAACTGTCCCTGTTTTAGCCTCGCTGCCGACCTGCCCACAAACAAAATTATTTCTAACATGTTACCCACTCGTATTAATCGACCAAGACAGTTAGACAACTGTCAAACGTGACGTCATCTGCAAAGTGTAGTAGGGAGGGCGAAATGTATCGTAATACCGAGACGAATGCGCGCCGCGGTAAGCGGGACAGTGTCCAAAACTTAGGCCCGTATTACAGAAGCTTCCTCAAGTACAGTTTAAACTCCAATCACCTGATCACTACTTAAGGATAGAATCGTTACTTGAGTATCGGTCTTATTCTAGAACGGTAATTATAAACTTTAATTCAAAAACATAACACACGAATTTGACCTGAAATATAATAGAAATCTCTACTCAAGCGTAGTCTGGACCACACTTGAGTGATTATAGATCAAATTTCTGCCCAAATACCGAAACAAGTGACAATATAAAACGAAACTAAACTCAGCTGAACTGTGATCAACAAATCTCTGCTTGAGGGACGTTCTAAAATCAAAGCTCAACTCAAAACTAGTTTTAAACTGTGATCAACGCTTGAGTATCGTTCTGGAATACGGACCTTAGAGTATTTTCTTGATGCCTAGAGTATTTTTTGGGTATTATTTAGGGGAAAATATTTTGACAAGTATGTTGAAACCATGAAAGATATCGGAGGTTGATACGTAACCGTTTTGTTCCTACTACTTTTTAGGGGATTTTTTTTCAAATATGGTTGAATTTAGGGTATTTTTCACTGAAACTGGGGAAAAATAAAAAATTTGGGTCGGCAAAAGTGAAGCTGGGGGTTGAACTGCATACCAGCCAGTTCCTTGTCTAACTGTCTTGGTCGAGTACTAGCTAATACCGTCAGGACTGACATTTCATAGTAAAGATAAACACACGATACGCATTTATCATTTAATGCATGGAGATTGGAGACAAATGTTTTGACAATACAAGTATGACAAGGAACAATTCTAATGCATTGGGATCTAGGTAACTGAAAATTTCAAGAAGGTAAAACTATCACTTTCTCTTTTTTGGAAAAACCCAGGAATATAAGATCATATATTGTGTTTTCCAGTATTCAACTGATACGGGGCGATACAACCACACATCACATACACACTTAATTGCTTATTATTATGTTATTAGCATTGTATAATTTCTCCATAAGTACACGCGTGACCAGCATGATATTGACGGCTGCGAGACTGGTTCACAAGCTACACCGATAATAATACTCACTGATCCATATGGCGTTTTTTTACTATAATTATTATTAAGTACCAATAGTTATTAGTGTAATGGCAATACTTTACTTTGCAGTTACTCTCAGATACAAAAAAACCCGCCAAGTGCGAGTCGGACTCACGCAGTAAGGGTTCTGTACCACCCATCGACCTGATACCCCATAGAAACAGATTTAATTTACGAGAGTTACTGTTCATCAAAAGACATATTCTTTGAAAATTTCAACCGGCTACCTATTACCGTTCAAAAGATACAGCCCTGTGACAGCCAGACGGACGGACGGACGGACGGACAGCGTAGCGAGAGTAATAGGGTCCTGTTTGGCACCCTTTGGGTAGTGAACCTTAAAAAACGTGTTAAAAAGCGAGCGTTCTATATTAGGTATTAGGGATTACATACATATTATCACGCCTGTTTCCCATTGGGGTAGGCAGAGGCTATGGATTTGCACCTGCTACGATCCTGACACACCTCTTTCGCTTCATCTACGTTCATTATATTCGTCATGCATGCTCGTCGGTTTAGAGTAGAACTTACCTATTACTATAAAGTATGTGATTGACAGGGTCCAGCGTCAATGCATCAGTGTAGAGTGCGACGGCGGTGGCGAAGTCCCCGGATTGGCACGCTGCATTGGAGGCACGCACCTTCTCCACGAAGAGAGCCCGGGATGCCGCCCCCAGGGATGCCGAGCCTGTCGGCTCAACCTGCAAGAGAATAGAAGAGAAGACAATGAGAAAAGTTCTTCATGTAAAAGGAGTATAGTTAAATGATAAGTCCTAAAACATTAAATAATAGCTGCTTATATGTATCCTATATGTATATAGGTTCCGTGTGGTGCCGGACATAAAGAATAGACCATCCTTATCTCTTCTCTTGGGTGTCGTAAAAGGCTAGAAAGGAATTCACCAGAGGATGGGCAGCAGCGTTCTTTGAGTGAATAACCAACCAACTGCGATCGCCAACCCGCCTGCCAAGCTTGGCGATTATGGTATATCTCGCTCTTTGTGGGAGGCCTATGTCCAGCAGTGGACGTCTTTCGGCCGAAATGATGATGATGATATCCTAAATGCTTTTTTGGGTGCCAGGCTATCCACTCGAATCCGTTCAGCCGTTTATGCGTGATTGATTTACAAACATTCGAACATCTTCACAAACATTCATATTTTAATTTTAATGGGATGAGATAGATCCTATTAAGGCCCATATTATAGAACGTTCCTCAAGCTTTGATCACTGTTTAAAACTAGTTTTGAGTTGGGATTTAATTTTAGAACATTCCTCAAGCATAGATTCATTGATCACGGTTCAGCTGAGTTTAACTTTATTTTATACTGTCACCTGTTTCGGTGTTTGAGCAGAGATTTGATCTGTAACCACTCAAGTGCGGTCGAGACCACGCTTGAGTAGAGATTTCTTCTCTATTTCAGGTTATATTCAAGTGTTATGTTCTTGAATTGAATTTCATAATTACCGTATTGGAATAAGACTGATGCTCAATGATGATCTGATGCTCCGGGCGATGACGGCATTACTACTGAACTCCTAAAAGCAGGCGGGGCTCCGGTCCTGAAGGAGCTACAGAGTCTGTTTGATTCCGTCATCCAACAAGGCTCTACACCGGAGGCATGGAGCGGGAGTGCGGTGGTACTGTTCTTCAAAAAAGGGGATAAAACCCTTCTGAAGAACTACAGACCCATCTCACTCCTGAGTCATGTGTACAAGCTGTTCTCGAGGGTCATCACGAATCGTCTCGCCGGAAGACTCGACGAATTCCAGCCACCAGAGCAAGCTGGGTTTCGAAAAGGCTATAGCACCGTAGACCACATCCATACTGTTCGGCAGATCATACAGAAGTCTGAAGAGTACAATCAGCCGCTGTGTATGGCATTCGTGGACTACGAGAAGGCCTTCGACTCTATCGAAACTTGGGCAGTTCTGGATGCTCTTCAGCGATGTCACATTGATGAGCGGTATATAGAGATGCTGAGATGCCTATACAACGCTGCTACCATGACTGTTCAGCTTCAGGACCAAAAGACGAAGCCAATCCAACTGCGCAGAGGGGTGAGACAAGGGGATGTAATATCCCCGAAATTGTTCACTAACGCGTTGGAGGACGTCTTCAAGACGCTGGACTGGACTGGACAGGGTATCAACGTTAACGGCGAGAACATCTCACATCTCCGTTTTGCCGATGACATCGTTGTAATGGCTGAGTCGCTGGAACAACTGGGCGAAATGCTGCACAGCTTAAACGGAGCCTCTCGACGTGTCGGTCTCGGCATGAATCTGGACAAGACTAAAGTCATGTTCAATATGCATGTCATGCCGAGGCCAATATTCGTCGAAGGGTCGGCACTCGAAGTTGTAACGGAATACGTCTACCTAGGGCAGGCAATTCAGCTTGGTAGACACAACTTCGAGAAAGAAGCCAACAGAAGGATCCGTCTGGGCTGGGCAGCATTTGGCAAACTTCGCCGAGTCTTCTCGTCGCCTATACCGCAAAGTTTGAAGACAAAGGTCTTCAACCAGTGCGTCCTGCCAGTCATGACTTACGGTGCCGAGACGTGGACACTGACAGTTGGGCTAGTCCACAAATTTAAAGTCGCTCAGCGAGCTATGGAGCGAGCTATGCTTGGAGTTTCTTTGAAGGATAAAATCCGTAACGAGATTATCCGGAGAAGAACCGGAGTGACCGACATAGCTTGTAGGATCAGTAAGCTGAAGTGGCAGTGGGCTGGCCATGTCTGTCGAAGGACCGATGGCCGTTGGAGCAGACGAGTCCTTGAGTGGAGACCGCGTATCGGCAAACGCAGCGTAGGGCGCCCCCCTGCCAGGTGGACCGACGACCTAAAGAACGTGGCTGGGGGGGACTGGATGCGGAAGGCAGAGGACCGAGCGTTGTGGCGCAATTTGGGAGAGGCCTATGTTCAGCAGTGGACTGCGATAGGCTGAGTTGATTGATGCTCAAGTAACGATTCTATCCTTAAGTAGTGATCAGTTGATTGAAGATAAAACTGCACTTGAGGAACGTTCTGTAATACGGACCTTAGTCTTTTTTAGGGTTCCGTAGTCCTACAAGGAACCCTTATAGTTTCGTCATGTCCGTCCTTCTGTCCGTCTGTCCTAATCCTTTACAGCTTAATAACTTCTACAGTTATAAACATAAGTAAATGAAATTTTGTTAAAAAATGGTTTAAATATAGGTCTTAATATTAAAACAATAAAAACATCTTGATAACGTATTTTAGGGGTGGCACCCATACATGTGAAATGGGGATGAAAATTTTTATTTCGCTGCTCCCCCTCTTGTGGGGTATCATTGAATAGGTCTACTAAAATGAAGGTAATGTTTCATACTTCACTTTTTTATCAGGTATACCATCTGCGAAATACAGTTCGCCAAAGGGGCTTGCAATGTGTCCCCCCCCTGCCATTTCTAAACTATGCAACGTAGAAACTTATAGTCTTCCACATTGATAGACCTTTATAAAAACTCTCTTTTAAAATTATTTCGAGTATAATGTGATTATAAATTTTTGAGTTATAGTGAGAAAACTGAAAAAGACTTAAGACGTCCTAGTTCATAGGTCATTGACCTTAGAGAAAAATGATCTTAGCAAATAATGCTCCTTTAGTTATTTTCTATTTAAAAAAATCACAAAAAGAAACTTTGTATTATATTGATATGACACACTTCTTAAATTTAGCTTCTTAAATTTAGCGCTAGGTGGCGCTGTTTGCAAAAACTAAAATAGCATTGATTAATATTCGATTTGATTCGTTTGTAATTAGACCTACTTAAGGAACCCTATAATACTGAGCATGCTCTTGGCCGGTTTTTTTATTTGTATTTCTTTTAATAATCCTTCTGTAGGAAGTTCGTAAAAAAAAAAATAAAAAAAAAATTTGTTTATTTGTCAAACATAGGTAGGTTTACATTATATTTTAAGGTCTTAATCGTTAGTCGTAAGCATAGATTGATATGTAAGATCAACCCACAGCATTTACTTTCTAACATTGAGTCATAATTATTGACGGAATTATCTGCATTACCTATATGTAGCAAAACTATGTTTATTTAGCAGCTTCTTTGTATGTCGTTTAGTACCTCTATAGAATTAACTTTTAAAAGTAATTTTGCGTTTCTTTACAGCTGTCATTAACGTGCGTTCATGATAAAGGTTTTTCGCAGATTTTTAACCGCAGACAATTTAACACGTAATGTGAAAAGCAATAAATATTACAATATTACTACCAGCGCAGGCTTCTCACCCGATATTGTAATTTAAAACCTGAAAACTTAAGCCATTGATTCGTTTTAACATTATTTTTTACAACCATGTCATAATGACGGCCTTTTCCAATTTCCCCCGCTTCCTCGGTCTTCGGGTATTTTCGATAACACTCGGCTATCTCCGTGAATAAAGTGCATTCGTATTAAGTATTTTATTTTACGTTTCGCTGTAATAATGTTAGCAATAACATGAATATGCTTTTACGACGATATGCATGAACTCGATAGTCTTAAGTTGTTATTGCGAAAATTATAATATCAATAAGATTCAACAGAATAACATTTTTTCGATTTTATTTTAGTGGTGAAAGTAAGTACATACGTAATATGAATATGAATTGATTCGACACAATTTTGTACCAAGTGAAAGTTTCTGTAAGGTAAGTGCCCTTTGTGAATACTCAGAAAGATTCTTATTATCTAAAAAAAGCTAACATACAACAGAACATTTAAATAAAAAACTTCAAAACAGACCGCCATATGAACAATAGTTTAAATGCATATTCAATTTAAATTCATATTCAATGTAATGTACTATAATATAATGTATGGTGTACAATAAAGCATATCTAAATAAATAAATAAATGGTGTTTTGTAAGTTTTAAAGCATTTTTAACCTGAGAGAGCTACAACCGCAGTTTACACTAAAAGGATATGTAACTTACTTCATACGACGCATGCGCGTATTTCGATGGGATTCCAATTAATCGAGTCGTACGTGACTTTTAATGTATCGATATTAAATTCGATTCCGTCCTCCGCTGCTCCGCTGCCGTACTCGATGTATATTAAAGCTTACAATCGATGTGGGTTATAAAGTTCTCGATATTAATTGGTTTGGAACTTAATTACTTGTTGAATTAATGTTTTTAAAGGCCAGTTTCAATGTCAGAGTATCGACCGTGTATCACAGTCATAGAAATTTATATAATAAGGTAATAGAAATGTTATCTACTGTTTTAATACCGGAACGCCGGCGCCGCCGTGTCGCCGGTTTGCCGCTACCAACACATCATCATCTCAGCCGAAAAACGTCCACTACTGGACAAAGGCCTCCCCCAAAGGGGGGGGGATATGCCATAATCGCCACGCTTGGCAGGCGGGTTGGCGATCGCAGTTGGTCGTTTAAATACTCAGGGAACGCTGCTGCCCATCCTCTGGTGAATCCCTTAGTCGCATTTTACGACACCCATGAGAAGAAAGAGGGTGGTGCAA
Organism: Asteroscopus sphinx; assembly: GCA_949699075.1. NCBI lineage: Eukaryota > Metazoa > Arthropoda > Insecta > Lepidoptera > Noctuidae > Asteroscopus > Asteroscopus sphinx. The sequence goes on from OX453021.1 coordinate 15,502,879, forward strand.
TTCTTTACGTCCGGCACCACACGAAACCAACACATAAATACGTAATTACGCCCACCATGTTTCTAGGATTCAATGCAAAATTAATTAAGCCTAAAAAATCCACTGTTGGATATGCTGCAAAATACAATTTTAGTGACTCCTCTAATCTGCTCTTTTAATGCACTCCGTACTCGGGGTGCATTAACGGTCAAAATTAATATCCAATCTATCCACGATTTGCCCTACTAGAGATAGGAATTTGACATAAGCTCCATACAAAATATGTCAAATTCCTATCTCTAGTAGGCCAAATCGTGGATAGATTGGATATTAATTTTGGCCGTAAAAGAGTGAAGATATGTAATTGATCGTCCGGCGCATCTTGGGCAGTGAGCTCCGCTACCAATCTGCTGACTGGCTAATATTTTCCCCACGGCATGAGTTATTATCATTATGTAGCTCATGTCGACACGATAGAAGAAGAAGTGACTCCGCGTCCAATACATCACTGATGATCAAGCAAACAGTTCGCGCCACAGAAATAGATAGATAGAATAGTTGTAAATGTAATCACAATTTTACTTGCGATTCATGCGTGGCAACTTTCGGACAAACCACGCCTCCCATGTTGACGTCATTAATTTAAAAAAAAATAACTTTAATCAAATTTACTTTCAAGTAAAATACATAATACTTTTTATTTGGCAAGTGGCGTTCTCTCGTTTCGGAGGCCAACACACATTTTGGGTCGCTGCACCAGCGGAGTAAGTTAGTAGTAAATTTACTTTACAGCTTTTGTTTCTGCAGTTAGAAAAAGCGCAATAAGGCATTTTTGCGGGTTTTAGTTACAGTATTTACAGAAACAAGTCAAGGCGTACTGAGAGATGTTTTGAAATGCCATGTACTATAGTGCAGAGTGTTGGCACGCGCACCTCGCCCACTTTTCCATACTATCTATCTATGTCTGTGGTTCACGCACTGGTTAACTACGAGACACCTGCACGCAGCGACCAGTTTATATACACACCTTTAGCACTTCTATTACCTTATTATTTAGATTTCTATAATCACAGTGCTCGTTTGAACCCTTCAGACTGATTTTACAACGTAGCTTTAAATTTTGACGAGATAAACAACGACATTCATAGATAGTAAATGACAAGTAAGTGTGCTTTAAATCACGGATACTGAGTAAAAGCCTTCTTCTTAGTTTAAAGCTTTACGATTGAATAAAAGAAAAACAAAAGATTTGAACTTTTCAAGGTACTTGATCCTGACTTTATAAATAGGTCTTAATAGGACAGTGCCAGGCGATCGCAGTTGGTTGGTTTTCTCTCAGATTCAGGGAACACTGCTGCCCATCCTCTGGTGAATCCCTTAGTCGCCTTTTACGACACCCACGAGAAGAGATAAGGTTTCTATTATATAATATCCTACTTTAATAAAAGTTTGTGAAGATGTTTGGATGTTTGTTACTCAATCACGCCGTTTCAGCTAAACAGATTTGGATGAAAATTAGCAGACAGATAGACCATAACCCAGATTAATATATAAGCTCTTTTTATCGCGGTAAAATAAAGAGTTCCCGAGGGATGCGCGATAAGTCCTTTTGTAAAATGCCAAATTAAACGCGGGCGAAGCTGCTGGGTAAAGTATAGTTTGATATATCTTGTCAACGAGACGTCAACGAGACGTCAACGAGACGTCAACGCAGTAGCTCAGATGGAGATGGCTGGATGAGCTGAACTCCTCCTAAAAATACAGAAGTTGAATAAAAGTATGAAGGGCTTTTGCCCTGCAGTGAGATACTTCCGGCTTTAAGAAAGAAAGAAAGAAAGGAATTTTTTATTTCATTCTCGGTACAGGCGAGAGAAAAAAAAAAAAAATTAAAATAATATATGCAATAAATAAATAAATAAATCTATACATATAATCTATACATATAATAAGAATGTAAGTCTGCCGTGTCTGTACAATGTATATTTTTGCAAAAAAATTAATAGGGAGGAATAAGAATAAGTAATAAAATAAATTTCGAGTTTTTTTTCAATGTTTGTCTGTTTGTCTGTTTGTTTGAACGCGCATCACGTTAAAACTACTGGATTTATTTGAAATAATTTGTAACATAATTATTGGGCATATTTTGAGGTTACACTTAGTCTTTATTTGATAAAAATCGGTTAACTCTATCAGAAGTTATGTCAATTTAAAGTGTACCAGAAAGTAAGTTTGCTAACATGTAGCGGTACTATTATCCAATAACAGGTAGCGCTAAGGCTGAGGGCACAAAACGAGCGGTGGCCGGCGATGAATAAAATGGATGAATGACATTAGTTGTAAGAGGTTGTAAGTAATGAAATGTTTAAAATAATGTTAATATTAATTTTGAACGAATCCAAATTGACCGCAGCCACGCGCGCCCGCGTCGTACCGCGTCGCCTGTTCCGGCTCAATCTGGCGTGATTTGTGATTTTTTACTGTTAATTTGCTTTCAGGCAAAAAAAATACATTAGAGTAATACCAGGCAGGTATGTGCCAACGACTTAGTAACATCACAATTATTATTTACAAAAAAAAATTAACTTTTGCGCACACCTGCAAGGATACAAAAGCCGAAAATCAGTTGGACCTCCATTGTTTTAGATAAGTGGGTACGGTCATAATTTAAGTCGGTACTTTTGATTGCATAAAACAATGACTACTTTACTTATCTATACATATAATAAAATCGCTATGAAGAAAAAACTGAAAATTGGTTTTTTTTTTATGATAATTGCTACGCTTACTAGGAACAATAAATTGCAATTTTTAGAGTTGCTGCCTGTTTTTAATAGATAAACGCCAAAACTACTGGTGAATTAGTTGAAATTTGACAAAAATTACCGTTACACACCGGCTCAGGTAATTTATAGTCTGCAAATCATCACGCTTTTTTGCATGGGAGGTGATTTATACAACATTATCTCTATAAAGCTATGTCTTACAGCAAATATTATGATATGTTTCAATTTATATACCCATAATTGTCACCATTATGTTAAACAAACCATTTTTTTAATCGACCGTCACGCTATATCTCAAGGGAGCTAACCAACAGTTTTTAGAAACCAGAACGCGTATTTCATAGGTAATTACTAATTTGCCTAGCGTCCTCACGGATGTCCTGCGAATGTTTTATTCTGAGATCGAATCCCAGCCTCCGTCTTAGTTTTTGGGTTTGTTAAGTTATGTTTTAGAAATAACTTAATCCAACACGCTGGCCTGATTTGGCAGACTGCACAAGTGCACATACTCACAGATATGCAGGTTTTTATTATTTTTAACTTATAATCACGTTTACTCATGTGGTACAAGGTGGTATGTAGGCTATAGTCATAGACACGAAAACATGTTCCGAAAAAAATTACAATGCTCAGTATCTAAACACCGTACAAACAAAACACATGTATCATCAAAGTAAGACGAATTTTTGAGCAAATTAAGACGAGTTGTTCGGAAAAATGTTAAATAATCGATTTCAAAAAATATCGTAACAATTGATATATTGTTTTATTTGGAATAAAATGAGCTGTCTAGCTCTATTTATTATGATTATATGGCATATCCCCCCAACATATGCTTGGGGGAGGCCCATGTCCAGCAGTGGACGTTTTTCGGCTGAAATAATGACGATGATCTGGCGCTATGTTTGCCGTTGCATTGAAGTTATAATTTGTAGAACAGCACCCGTCACAAAAAAAGTGAAGTCAACGACATGCCGAGGAAAAATAAAAAAATCTATCACGAAACCCGCGCCTAAATCGACCAAAACTTCATAGCAATGCGTAAAGATGTCGTATCTATTAATATTGTTAGAATAAAAAAATCACATCAAATTTTATTTATTTATTTATTTATTTGTTCAGTGGTATACATAACAAAAACATTCTAAAGATGTAAACATAAACTCATTAGAGTTTTACCGTACATCAGTATCATCGACTATACAAACAGGTAAACAAAAATATAGTTAACAAGGTAGGATATTAAATAAGTACAATGAGGGTAGATACCAGATAATATTTATCTACATTATGAAGGAGCGAACACCGGTGACTGCGCGATCCGTCTTTACAAACTGGTGGAGGGTAGTGTTTGTGTTGATACAGGTTGTTCCTACAAATGCAGCAAACTTTTGAGAATTTATTATACTTACATTAATAATGTTATTAATTGTATTGACTAGTTATTTTTATTATTGTGTCTTTGTAACTTGCAAGAAATGTTGTTTTAATTTAAATTTTATGTTTTTTACAATAGAATTTCTCCTATAATGTGCGTGCGTTTACAGGCACTACGTTTTATCCTGGAATCGAACTTGCCTTCAGTGGCAAGTACAAACAGTTTTTTCCCTTTTCATCATTTGAACAAATTAAATGTAAAAGAGAAGGAATTAAACCATTTCCAATACAAAGGAAACATTTATTAGTTGCTAAAATATTTTCCCAGTGAACAAAGTGTAAATAATATTATAATGTTATATTATTCCGTATCAATCAATCAACTCAGCCTATCGCAGTCCACTGCTGGACATAAGCCTTTTCCGTATACCTACTAATAAAGAATGACTATGCTACTTTACTACAAAAGTTTTCTAAAAAAGAACTAGAAGACATCAGTAGATAATTATAGAAAATTACGACAATGTTTATATGAATACGACATAGTGTTACTTTCCGACATCCACGCGGACGAAGTCGCGGGCACTGCTAGTTGGTAATAATAATATTTTGTCAGCGAGAGTACATTTTTCGTGTACCTATTATTGTATTGTGATGCCAGTATGCCACGCATAAGAAAGTTGAGTCACATAGGTATATTACCCCATAAAAAGTAAAAAGGTTTTTGATTAGTATTCATACTTAGTAAAAATCCAATTTATAATATCCACGACAAAAACAAACACGTCTCAATCATTCATTTCTAAGAAATAACACTATGATGCGTTTCATAAATATTTACAAGTCAAAATATTTGAGAACCCAACAAAAGCATAAAGGATTCGACGCTGCCGACTGCCGACGTAATAATAGTAAAAAACGACAAATGACAAACTGCTACTGAATTCCTAAACCCTTCGTCTAAGATAGTAACGTTACTACTGCGTCAGCGACGCCGACTAAGTTCCGTATAGTTACCAGAATAGGTATTATTAATGTTATGGAACTGTTCACTGGCGCCGACTCCATAGGGCCTGAGGAGGCTCAAGCCACCTCGATGTCAATTGAAAAAAAAAGGTAAAATAATATTATCCAGTAATTGAAGTTTATAGAGCTATATATTTTCTTCAAGTAGATGTCCTTTATCTCCATGTAGTAAATCCACGAGTGACGATATTTAATTTATCGCCTGGCGCACCCTGGGCAGTCAGCCCCGCTCAGTGGCGTAGTTATGTAACAAGGGCCCCGGGACAAAAAGTTAAATAAATAAAAAATATAAATAAAAAAAAACATTTATTTCTGACTAAAAGTGTCCATAATTTTGTTAGTAACAATATTTATCTTAAAACTATGTTAGTCACAGATATTTAAATCAAACAAACATTCATCACAATACATAATTATAATAACAAGCGAGATTAATTAAGAACTCATCAGGTGACATGCAGCCTGATGAATTTGAGTAGCTTTTCCCCACGGCATGAGCTATTATTATCATTATGTAGCTCATGTCGACACGATAGAAGAAGAAGGAGTAGATATACTGTAATCATTGTCGCAAAACATATTTTGATCAATATAATATACAACTAGAAATAGAGCAAAAATTTGCAAAAAAACACAAGAAATTTGGAATTTCGCGGGCTACTGTGAAGCAATCACTTTAACGTTGTGCTGATTGATGATTTTTCATCAGCATTTAAAAAAACCATTATTCAGGCTACAAAGGATTCTTGGATCTACAAAGGGGCTAGTCCACCACTGACAAGAATAGTCGTAAAAATCCCCCTCCATCCCGAGCGAAATCTTGGATGCACGCTTGTTGACTTTAGAAGATAATACGAAAGAAATTTCATAACCACAGCCCCAATATTTCTATCAAGTCGGCGCCCCTGGAATTGTTATTTTATTATTATTTTGGTAGTAGCAACCAGATTTGGATAGATCAACAAATTGTTGGACTGAGTCAAGCACTGCTTTTTGCATTATCCATGAGCTCAGCGAAAAATTATACAATTAATTATTTCGACAAGCAGACATTGCAGTGTTTTATATTATAGGTATTACGGATAGTACCTGTAACTTGATATATGCGCTGTTAAATTAAGCCCATCCCTTTAATTTATCTTAAACAATAGCAAAGGAATCCTTAATTAACAATTGTCCTTCTTCGCAAATAAACAACATTCTGGAATTAAACGAAGGCTTAAAATATTCATTGGTCCATGCACCCAGCGCAGAAAGATCCCTAAAAATAAAGTATTTTAAATTTGAAACGGGCGAGGAGGCGTGAGGCGCGTTCGCCACCTGCGCTATCTATTCCACCGCATCGGAAGCGAGAGTATTTTTTTCTCACGGACCGCATTCTCTTACCTCACCGTGAAACAAGCAACCATTGATCTTCCCCTCCTATACCTTATACATAGCTGCACCGCCTGCATCACATATTCTTCCAAGATTAAGTTACAGAGTAATGTATATCGTACTGATTTAAAGAGTCAATTTCACGTATTTAGTGTGTTGTTTATATTGCAGGCGGGCAGAGGAGGCGCCCTTTTACCTAAGGCCTGGGCACACACTCGTGAACGTGATCTTTGTGCTGTAACAATGACGGATTGACTAAAAAGGGCATTGTTTAATGATGTTGGCGATATCTGTAGACATACCCGATTTTGGATATGTCTGGTGGAAATATGGGAAATTCGTGAACAGGGAAACTTTTGAGAGAGAAAAAGATTTAACTGTAACAGAAACATGAAGAAAAGGTTTGGTTGTATGATTATAAGGATGTAGCACCTTACATATATCTCAACGCATAGAATAACAGGGTATGCTTATCGCCATTGCATCGATTGAAATTATGTAAAACATATTTCCTTATTCAATAAACATTGTAACTACGATGACAGTTGACTTTAATACCTCCAAATATGGGAAACCCTGTGTTCAACAAGAACAAAGATTACTAAAGTACATTTTGTATTCCCTTTCCGGGTCGCGTATTAAGAAACCATTGTAGTACCCAAAACCGGGGAGATCTGTACCACGCAATGCTTTATAATTTAATTTATCCCGTAACCACAGCGTGCACAGACCTGTGGTAGTTCTGTATTGCACCATGGTTTCAGGCTGAAATTGCCGATTATTTAGCCAAAAACCATTGTGGAGTACAGCTCGATACTATCAAATTATAATAGGTAGTACTATGTGATTATGTAACCTACAATTCAGTACCTACGTATTTAAAATTATGCATGAGTTATGATCTATACATATTTATGTGGGTATGATTCTATAGTAGTAAAAATAAGTGCCTTTGTTTGTATGCTGTAGTTGTGGCAGTCCATTATTGAGAAATTGTGAAATTACAGAAAATAATGCTTCTTTGAGTGTGGTAGATTTTCTAGTCACAGGTTTGTTTAAATCTACATCAGCTCTTCATTATCATTTTGTGTCGTCATCACGAATTACATCAGTAATTTAGATAGTCCCTTACTGTAGTTTCACACATTTTACAACAATTAACATAAAAAGATTTTTCGTGACAAACCTGATTCAAACACACTAGTACTTAGTTTGAAACAACAAACGGCACGCGTATGATTGTATGCAGTAGCACATGTAATTTATTCCGAAACCATTGCGTGATACAGAGCTCCAGCAGTTCTGTATTGCACAATGATTTTGAACGAAAATCGACAATCATCTTGCCTGAATTCATTGCGCAGTACAGACGTCGCTCTTGAACTCTAGATAGCGCAATAGTTTATGTTTCTAAACATTGAGATTTTCAGATCGGAAAGAGAAAATATTAATACATGTGCTACTGCATACAATCATACGCGTGTCGTTTGTTGTTTCAAACTAAGTACTAGTTTGTTTGAATCAGGTTTGTCACGAAAAATCTTTTTATGTTAATTGTTGTAAAATGTGTGAAACTACAGTAAGGGACTATCTAAATTACTGATGTAATTCGTGATGACGACACAAAATGATAATGAAGAGCTGATGTAGATTTAAACAAACCTGTGACTAGAAAATCTACCACACTCAAAGAAGCATTATTTTCTGTAATTTCACAATTTCTCAATAATGGACTGCCACAACTACAGCATACAAACAAAGGCACTTATTTTTACTACTATAGAATCATACCCACATAAATATGTATAGATCATAACTCATGCATAATTTTAAATACGTAGGTACTGAATTGTAGGTTACATAATCACATAGTACTACCTATTATAATTTGATAGTATCGAGCTGTACTCCACAATGGTTTTTGGCTAAATAATCGGCAATTTCAGCCTGAAACCATGGTGCAATACAGAACTACCACAGGTCTGTGCACGCTGTGGTTTCGGGATAAATTAAATTATAAAGCATTGCGTGGTACAGATCACCCCGGTTCTGGGTAATCTAATGGTTTCTGAATACGCTTCCTAAAGCTTTATGTACTTACAACAAATATGAAACGGCGATACGCTCATTCTTGTCGTAACCTAAAAATTACCATTTCATTTTCATACCGACAACATTCGATAAGTTTACCATAAACGGTAGGTTTGCGTACCATCATTACGGGATCGTTTATCAATGCACTCCTGTAGCGTATACTATGCGCATACGCATCCACTGGTAATGATCGCCGATTGTTTCGGCCATCTTGAAATATGAGCGACGTAATCGAGCCTTATTCGCTTTATTAAAATTTCGTTTAAAGAGGCGCCTGATAACCGTCCGCTCGACGGATTGGGTAATTATTTTTTCTTGAAACGACCTTTAATTTATCTTGTAACGTTACTTTAAAAAAAGCGGCCAAGTGTGATTCGGACTCGCGCAGTAAGGGTTCCGTACCTCTTAACGACCTGATGCCCCAAAAAAACTTATTTAATTTACGGGAGTTTATCAAAAGACATCAACGAACAGTGCGCGAAATATAAATTTTTGCATGTCTTTCTTACGCAGGTACCACCACATATGTCGACGTTTGTCTTATTTTTAGTATTTGTTGCTAAACAACATAATATGCACTATAATCTGACCTAGTTTGACGCTGGTGTATATTACCGTTTTGAAGATAGAGCAGGAACAAAAACGTTGAAAAAAATGCATGTTTTTTGAGGTTTCTTGTATGGGGACCCCCTTTGTTTTTTGACTTTTTTTGTTTTTAGTATTTGTCGTGATACACCTCATAGCAACACATATTCTGAGAAATGTCAACTGGTTACCTATTACCGTTCAAAATATACAGCCCTGTGACAGACAGACTGACGGACGGATAGCGTAGCAAGAGTAATAGGGTCCCGTTTGGCACCCTTCGGGTACGGAACCCTAAAAATGAAAAGATGCGGACCGCCCAGCCGCTTAGTGCACGTCATATTGGAAGAATTTTTAATATCGCCGTAGTTAATTAAAGTGTGTTTAAACATTATCCGTCGATTTATCAAAATGTAATTGCAAGTAGAAAATGTGCAGCGTGTAATGTAAATACATGGCGGCCGCGACCGTACCTAATGAACATTAATAAAGCAAACTCTTATCCTTTAAAACTTGCATTTTACCAAGTTTAATGTCATGGTGCGCCATGATTATAATTTTTCATTTAGTTCTTTATCTGATGGCTCAGTCGTATTCCTGACATACAGCCACATTTAACTAAACAAGTCGCAAGTTCTTTTGGCCAAATATCACATGAATACAGTGTGAACTAAATGAGAATCATTGACTCGCATGAAGAAGTTCTTTTGAGAAAGTAGACTGACAACGCAACAGCAGAAACGCCAAAAAAGGGCCAAGGATAGGTCAATTATCCCTCTCGTTTTCCTTTCTCTCTTTTCCTCTTTTCTTGGGCCTTTTTCTTATTTTTTCCTCTTTTTTCTTCTTGGCTCTTTTTTACATTTACTGAAGCAATAGTATTCTTACATGTCATTAACTTAGGTAGGTACTGGTTATATTTTGGTATGGTTTTTAATATACAACCTATTATTGAAATAACTGAAAACCTCTTAATTATACTCATCAGTATGAACAGCTTTTATTATGGGACCAACACTGATATCGCAAAAAATATATTAGCTGTTCCCTACATTTGTGTTCACATAGATCGACAAAATGTAGGGAAAAGCTGTTTTTTTTCGTGATTTCAGGGTTGTTCCTATAGTAAAAGTTGTTCATATCTGATGAGTCCCTTAAGAGGTTTTCAGTTATTTTAATAAAACGTTGTATACCAACTACGTAAAAAGGGTTAGAACCTCATTCGAGGAAGATTTTAGTACATTTCTCGAAAACGAACCCGCTGGCAGTTAGTTTGCATGTCATTTCAATAGCTATACATTTATAATTTATATAAATAAATCCATCAATTCTCAGTATAACGACTTACGAGCATTTATCATAGGCACAAAATGTGTTCTGTGAAGTCATTTGAAATTCAACATGCGTTTATAACTTCCTATTTTATGACCTAGAAGATGCGTGGTCACATTTGAACCTTACGAGCAGAATGACATTTCATCATCATTCATCATCATTTCAGCCGAAAGACGTCCACTGCTGGACATAGGCCTCCCCCAAGCATCGCCACAACGACCGGTCCTGTGCCTTCCGTATCCAGCGGATTCCCGCGACCTTCACCAGGTCGTCGGTCCACCTTGTGGGGGGCCTACCCACGCTGCGCCTTCCAGTACGCGGTCGCCACTCCAGAACTTTACTGCCCCATCGGCCATCCGTTCTGCGAGCAATGTGCCCCGCCCACTGCCATTTAAGTTTGGCAATTCTTCGGGCTATGTCGGTTACTTTCGTTCTCCTGCGAATCTCCTCATTTCTGATTCGATCACGCAGGGACACTCCGAGCATAACCCTCTCCATTGCCCTTTGAGTGACTTTGAGCCTTCTTATCAGGCCCATTGTGAGCGACCACGTTTCAGTACCGTAAGTAATTACTGGCAACACACACTGGTCAAAGACTTTCGTCTTGAGACACTGCGGTATTTTGGACGAGAAGATATTGCGTAGCTTCCCGAACGCTGCCGAACCGAGTCGGATTCGACGATTGACCTCTTTCTCGAAGTTGAACTTACCTAGCTGGACAGTTTGTCCTAGGTATACATAATCGTCAACAACTTCGAGTGTAGATTCTCCGATGTTTACGGGAATGGGTGCTATATGGGAATTCGACATAACCTTTGTCTTGTCCATATTCATTTTAAGACCCACTCTATCAGAAGCTCTACTGAGGTCATCGAGCATTGTACCGAGGTCCTCCATGGTCTCAGCCATGACTACTATGTCGTCGGCAAACCGAAGGTGAGTGATGTACTCGCCGTTTATTTTAATGCCTAGCCCCTTCCAGTCCAGAACCTTGAAGACATCCTCCAATGCAGCAGTGAACAGTTTCGGAGAGATCACATCTTCCTGTCTCACACCTCGCTGCAGAAGGATAGGTTTCGAGGCTTGGTCCTGTAATCGGACTGACATAGTGGCGTTTTCATACAAAGACTTTAACACTTCGATGTACCGATAGTCAATCTGGCACCGTTGAAGAGACTGTAGTACCGCCCAAGTCTCGATCGAATCGAAGGCTTTCTCGTAGTCCACAAACGCTAAACAAAGAGGCAAGTTATACATGTGACGAATGACATTTAAAAACACATATTAAGTACAAGTGTATAAGAAGATAATGCAATAAACTGGTAGGTAAGGTACCTAGTGTTCCCTTTCTACTAATCTCGAACCATTGAGTATCACAACATTGGCAACATGTTGTTGAGCAAACGCTAATTCGCTTTCAATGTGACTTGCACTTTTGATCGCATAAAAATACATCATGAGAATCGTATGTGTTTGTGTTGTAAGTTGTGCGCATCCCAATACCAATCTTTTGTTGCATCTATTGGACACATTATGGCTTGATTTTTTTTATTGAGAGTGAAATCTTATTCTTACTTATCTCACAATCAACATCATTATCATTATCCTAATATTGAATAAGTTATGTTAAGGATATTTTTTAAATTAATAATATATGGTAATTTTTCATTATTTTTAACGCATTTTACGCATGCGAAGCGAAATCTAAAAATTTTAATTGTGGAAAGAAAAAATCGCACTTTAGATTTCGCTTCGCATGCGAAAAATGCGTTAAAATAATAAAAATAATTAGTAATTAACTGCAAAGTTAAGTCGAGTCGGTTAAGAAACACTGTTTCTTAATAAGATATCGCTGACGTCACCCAAAGACGTACCATAGTGGAGAATAATTTCGATACCATGAGCAGTGTTCACGGTAGCTTAGTGGCTAAAGTACTGGCGTATTGAGCCAGGAGTCGTAGGTTCGAATCCTGCTCGTGAGCGATTTTTTCTTTCCACAATTTATAATCAATACATGCTGGTCACTTACACTAATACTATTAAATATCATGTGATATTTATTTACCTTGTCAAAAAACTCAAGTAAAATATCTAAATAAAGAAATATAAATATAAAATATTGGGAACTCAAGAAAATGATTTAGGTACCTACATGGTGATATCTGATAATACATATTAGTTTGAAAATTAACCAGATGTGCAATGGAGGAGTAAATATGAATATGCATTTATTTAAAAACAAATTTTGGTGAACAATCTTTATTAGTCTCATAGTATTTTTATAGTCTCATGAATATTCTCTGTAATGACAAAACAACGAAACAAGGATTTTTATAAGCTGTTACCACAACAAAGCTTTTGTGAGCACGTCACTGCTGGCTGAGACCGTCACGTTTTTATCGTCCCTACGTGATAGGACAGCCCATCCTCAGGTGCAGGCACTTCTTGTTGTGAGAAAAAACAAAACGATGTACGCGACGTCAGAAATAAAGACATCTTCCATATGATTGTTGATAATATATAACTTTATTCAATAATCCTTTCGAAATTACTCTGCTATTTATACTTCAGAATGCTTTACAGTTTGAAGATTATTCTTATTATTTTCAGCCTATATTGTCCCACTGCAGGGCAAAGGCCTCCCTTTCCTTATTCCACTCTTTCCGGTCAAGTGCCAGTGTGGACCAGTCTTTTCCGCTGTTTTCTATACGAGTCCAGCTGGCTCGTCCCGTCAGTTTTAAGATTGCAACGAAAAAAGTTTAAAACCTGTGCCTGAACTCATTCCCCCGTCCAGGTAAAGGGTAAAAAAAAAAACAAAAAAGCGGCGTCATCGGTCATCCTTTGTCTATTTTTTCCCGCATATTTTCATTGTGGAGCTCGGGATAATTACGAGATTTTTACCTGTTCGAAATAAAACAATTAACGTGTGTTGTGCCGAGACAAATCACACAATAATTCGGGACCGGATTCGGGTAATTTTTTGATGGTTTAGTAGAAAGGTTTTGTGTGTTTCTTTACACACATTCATACATTTTATGGGAATCAATCTTTGAATCAACGTGGACGTGCGTTCCGCTCGTAAAGCATTCGTTGTGGCCAGGGCCTAAATTAATTACAAATAATGACACAGTGCGCAGTTTCCATTGTTTTGTCTTAAAAAATAAAAGCTGAGTTTTTTAAATGAAATACATTTAAGCCTGAGGGTGACACTTCATTATTTGAGAAAAAAACTCGCATGTATTTGACTTCCGCGCATCTGTTCAGTTTGGCCCGAAGGCGTGTGTCCCATCACGACTTCCATACTTATTTGTGTAACCCGGCCGAGAAGGGAGACTGCTCGTCTTATAAGGCCGGGACGGGTTCGAGTGAATTTTCTGTTTTATTGGGTTATTGTTGCGAAATCGCCCACAAACGCGGCGGATTCTTCGCATTCCTCGGCAATTACTATTTCGTGAGTGACCCCGCACTCTCGCCGAATGTCCGTGGACTGGTCTGACCTTTGACTCTTCAAATTCTTCAATCGTGTGATATTCGGGAATTTTTATCCTTCAGATAATGACTACCGGATTGGATGGATATTGGATACTCTACGTGCTAAACTAATAGTGGTTCGCCGCGAACGGAGACCTCGCGAATAAACGTTTTGCCAAACTAAATCGACACATAACTTTAATAAAAAAATTAGAGAGTTGGAAGATTTTGAAATTGGTGTTCTGCGTTATCTTTTATAAACATAAATCTTATTTTAGTTGAATGTTGACCCTGGAATGTACAGCAAAGTTCAAAGGTTGGCCAGAAACTGCTAGTGAGAAAATGTTTATGCTTTTATTGCTTACTATATTTTTCAAGCGGCTTCGCCCATGTACTGAAAAAAAATATAACCTATGCTGCTTCTGAATAAAGTAGCTTTCTAATGGTGAAAGAATTATTAAAATCGGTTCAGTAGTTTCAGAGTTTATCGATTACAAACAAACAGATCTTTCCTCTTTATAATATTAATAGTATAAGTATAGATAAACTATTTTTATCTCATAAAATAATTGATAAGTTTTGGTATTTGTTATTTAGTGCAGGACATTACTATTTATATACAATTTAATTTAAAATTTAAAATAATTTAATTAAACAATAACGTACTTTCAAAAATATTTAATTCAATTCAATTCAATTCAATTCATTTATTTGCCAGAATGTAGGAGTACATGTATGATCTTAAATTGAAATGGCCCATGTACATTCTACCATTATATGGTGTGCAAATATACATTAAGTTAGTTATTAAGCTATTCTAATTCCATGTCTTTGAAATTCGTTTAATTTTGTGTAATAATGATAAAATTATGTTGTTGTTAATATTATTGGTATTATTATAAATGCAATGACTGTAACTTGTAACTATGGATGGATTTGCCTGAAATAAATAAATTTATTATTATTTATTATTATTATTACTGAAATCTTCCATTAGTAACAAATTTTGACGTGGAGCCGTTTTTCAGATAAGACCCCGGGACAAACTAGGTCTAAAAACAGAGACTTTGCATGGCCATCAAACTTTTAATCTATGACGTAGAATATTTTGAAAAATAGTTTTGCACTCTGTTAAAAAGTTATTTTTACACCACATCATGTACTAGTAGAAAAAAAAATACCAGTTCTTTTTTTTCATTTTAAATATCAGTTTAGACTTTGGCCTAAAGTTATACTATTTCCTGGGATTTTTAAGGAATTATATTATTTGGATTAGAAGTTATAAAGTTCTGACTGACAGACAGATCGACAGATGGAAAAAGTGCTGAGTGGCCTAGTTAACTCAGAGTCAAAAATAGTTTTAGATTTTATAATTAATTGTCAATTAAGTCAGTGTATTAAGGTAGGCACTTCTGTAAGAATTCTAAATAGCTCTATAGAATTTAACTCTGTAAACTACGAATCCTACACTAAGAATCGAAGTATAATAAGCTGTAGCCACAATAATTTAATGGCAATTAGTTTTAATAATTCCAGTTAACCCTCAGGAAATTACCCAATAAAGTATTCAATACAATAATGACCACGATTGTTGGCCGTAATGGTAATAACCATGTGTAGATATTTCCCATTGTATTCTGTTTTAGGTAACATTTAAATATTTCCATATTGACTCAACGAGCCTAATAATGTACGGTGCGTAGGAACTGCTGGCAATCGCATGTATTTTTAATGCGAAATTTAAAATCAATTGTGTTTATTTTATTGTTTTGTTAAGTTGGCGTTTTATTGAACTTTGGCGAGTATTGGCGGAAAGAGTGTGTAGTTGAAGATGTTTTCTGTCTGTTTTACTGAAACATGTGAAAATGTTGGATTGTTATGAGAAGAAAATAGCCTGGCTGGTGAGTTTCAAAAGATTGTAGATAATACCTACCTACACACGGTGAATTTTCGTTGGTTTTGGAAACAAAAAGGAGATGAGTACAATACTCATCATTATGAACAACTTTTACTATGGGACCAAACCTGAAATCGCGAAAAAAAAATCAGCTGATCCCTACATTTATGTTCACATAAATCGACAAAATACATATTGTCATTTTGTTGTTGTGAAATTACAATTACATGAGACTTTCCATCTTCATGTCTCAGTTTGACGAACCGACTTGCGGTACCATTTAGGCAACAGCCTAGGTGGTATTGCAGTGGTTATTGGCAAAAGTAACTGCTTACCATCAGGTGGGCTTTTAGCTCGTTTCGCCATCCTATACTATAAAAAATAAAAATAAAACCCTAAGATTTCTCCTGTATCATATGTGTGTCTACAAACACTTATCACACATGCACAAACACCCAAACCCGGAACAACTCTCTGTGGATCACACAAATTATTTTTCCGTGCAGGTATAGAACCCGTGACCCTTAGCGCAAAAGCTGTTCGCTCAACCACTGCGCCAGTAGTGTCAAAATCGCTCAGATTAATAACTAAAGTACCTAGCTAAAACACCAACTGAAATCAATATATTTACTTCATTTTGACTTATGGAACCGCTATGATGTTAGAGAAGGACACGTATACACAAGACGTTTTGAAATTTCGTAGGTTGTCACTAGTTTTATTTTGACTAGTGATGTACCCACTAAATTTCAACGTCGATAGAATTGTCGATACAATGACATGCATTATCATTTATATTATACTGCCAAAAATATAACCTTACCTAAAATAAATTACTAAGCATACATACGAGAGAATACATACATATCTACATCGTTTTTTTTGAAGTTCGTTAAAAATGAAACGATACTTTAATAAGTACGAACGAAATAGTTCGTCATCATCATCATCACCAAAGTCCTCCTTGGTTCTGTTAATATCTTTAAATACGCTGCACTTCATGCTAACACGTGTAACCTGTTAGTATTTTCCGTTAAATCAGCGTTTTCTGTTTCCAACCTTATTTTGTAATAACTCGAGCCAGTGTGGCATTGAACGTCGTCGTCGTCGCGGATTATAGGTTTTCTTGTAAATCAATTTAAATAAACCAAATTCTTTTCTATTTTAAACTACAAGTTTTCTTTAAAAAAAGCCTATCTTGACTAAGCTCAAGTGGGCTGAATATAAATGTGGCTTTAGGTGTCCAATTTCATCTCGAAATGCGTTGTATCCATACATTTTTAGGGTTCCGTACCCGAAGGGTGCCAAACGGGACCCTATTACTCTCGCTACGCTGTCCATCCGCCTGTCTGTCACAGCACTGTATCTTTGTAACGGTGATAGATAATAGATAGAACCAGTTGAAATTTCCACAAAATATGTGCTACTATGGTGCCTATCACGACAAAAACTAAAAATAAAAAAGTCTAAAACCAAACCCCATACAAGAAACCTCTAAAAACGCATTTTTTCAGCGTGTTGTTCTTGCTCTATCTTCAAAACGGTAATACATACCAGCGTCAAACTTAATCTGATTATAGTGCATACTATTTAGTTTAGCAACAAATACTAAAAATAGGGCAAACATAGACTTATGTGGTGGTACCTGCGTAAGAAAGAGATGCAAAAATTCATATTTCGCACACGGTGCGTTGATGTCTTTTGATGAACTCTCGTAAATTAAATCAGTTTCTATGGGGTATCAGGTCGATGGGTGGTACGGAACCCTTACTGCGCGAGTCCGACTCACACTTGGGCCGGTTTTTTTTTATTCTTCGTCTGTAGGAAATCTAAAACAAAATCACTATTATTATTATTATATTAATTATGTCAGGTATGAAAAATAATAATTGAAAAAATACCGCTATCGATAAAAAAAATACATCACTAATAACCTTTAACATTATCATTCGAAATCGATCAAAATATCACAGTATACGCCACTGACTCAGTATAATAGTTGTGGGAATTAATTGCCATTAGTTTTTCTACAATATCGCTATAAAAATACTCTTACAACGAGTACAAAATTAACAAAATTTGCCGATGAAACGACAATAACTTATTGGTATTTTCTTTCCGTGATATATGCGATTTACATCCTTGTACCACACATTCCATCTTGCCAAAACAAAAACAGAACTGTTTGAGAATCAACTTCCACGACTCTTGATAAATTAATCCATTGATTTCCAATACTTTTTCCCAAATTTTCACATGAACGTCCAAAAGTCATAACAGACATTGAAATGCAATCAAGTTGAGTTGACACCGGTCAATGCATTAATTTGCATTACACTTCAGAATATTTTACCATGAGTACTCCGTACATTTTAATTCGATGGGGTTAAAAGAGAACCTAGAACTTTACTGCCCCATCGGCCATCCGTTCTGCGAGCAATGTGCCCCGCCCACTGCCATTTAAGTTTGGCAATTCTTCGGGCTATGTCGGTTACTTTCGTTCTCCTGCGAATCTCCTCATTTCTGATTCGATCACGCAGGGACACTCCGAGCATAGCCCTCTCCATTGCCCTTTGAGTGCTTTTGAGCCTTCTTATCAGGCCCATTGTGAGCGACCACGTTTCGGTACCGTAAGTAATTACTGGCAACACACACTGGTCAAAGACTTTCGTCTTGAGACACTGCGGTATTTTGGACGAGAAGATATTGCGTAGCTTCCCGAACAGTAAAGTTCTGGAGTGGCGACCGCGTACTGGAAGGCGCAGCGTGGGTAGGCCCCCCACAAGGTGGACCGACGACCTGGTGAAGGTCGCGGGAATCCGCTGGATGCGGAAGGCACAGGACCGGTCGTTGTGGCGATGCTTGGGGGAGGCCTATGTCCAGCAGTGGACGTCTTTCGGCTGAAATGATGATGATGATGATGATGATGATGATGAAAAGAGAACCTAATGCAACCTTTTGACATTTCGACATTTAAAACTTGTGACACGTTCGAATACAATAGAAATAGACAAGCAATTTTTGTCTCCCTTTTGGTTATTAAAGTTATATTACCAAATTTGAGACAGAAACATGTTGCAAAGTTTTTATTTTCGCCAGGTATCTAATACTTTAGTTATTAATCTAAGCAAAATCGTATCGTATAATCTGTGTGACGGGGTGGTATCACTGTATACCGATTGAGCATCTAAATGTACAGTCAGCATCATAAATCATTGAACAGTTTATATAATTTAGTTTTTTTTTGTTTAGTTTTTTGTTTGTTTTTTTTGTCTATATTTTTTACATGTACACACATATTGTAGCTGTTTATTGTCCCTTAATAAAAATAAAAAAATAACAGTTCGGTCAATTTAAGAATTGATTATTTATGTAGGTAGCTATCCTATCATTAAAATAACACATAACCAGCCCATACTGTCCCACTGCTAGGCTCGGGCCTCGGGTACGAGTGCCTTAAGTCCACCAAGCGAGGCGGTCCAGCGGGTTGGCGGACTACACAACCATAAAACTGTATGGATAACTCTCAGGTGTGCAGGTTTCATCACGATGTTTTCCTTCACCGTTAAAGCAAGTGATAATCGAATTCAGATCCGCACATGAATTCGAAAAGTCAGAGGTGCGGGCCGGTATCAACCGGTACTCACACCCTCCTGCATGGAAGGCAAGCGTTCTACCACTATGCTATCACTGCTTATTGAAAGAAACCGGAGTCAAATTTAATTGTCTTTCAGCAATCTGAATAAATAAGACAATAAATAAATGAATTTGAATTACTTATCACAAAAAATATGTACATGTCTTAGATTAATAACACAAAAGATACCTAATCCGCGCGCACAATTTGATGCAACAAAAAGGGCGCACAGGTGGGCAACAACACATCCGAAATACATAAAAAGTGTATTAACATAACTTTTCACGATCAAGCTTTGTTTATTTTTTAGTATTTTGACCTTTTAAGCAAATAAAAACAATCGTTTCATTTCGTACTTAGTAAAAGCTCAGTGTTGCAAGATGTTAAAGAAATGATTTTCCCATTTTAACTGTCTTAATTGCTCCGATTGATGAATTTATAAAGTAGTAACTGATATTTACGTATGTAATACGCACACGTATATGTACAGTCGAGCGCATTTCAATGGTAACACTAGAATTTCGAAAAACGCCCTTACTGCTTACAAAATAAAGATGCCATCAAGGTCAAACTGCTACCACTGACGTGCGGTCGCCTGTACGTGAGTAAATTAAAACATTTATATACCTAAAATGTGTTTTTTCAAAGTTGAACTCTAAACTCTGGGATGGCTCCGCCAAATACCAGCTTGCGGCTCTTGACTCGATTCAACGCAGAGCTGAGAGGCTAATTGGTGATGAACTGCTAGCAAAATCTAAGCTACAAAGCTTACCCTATAGACGCACAGTTGCTTGTTTGTCGGTGTTCTACAGGCTGTACTTTGGAGAGTGTGCGCACGAGCTCCATGAGCTTATTCCGCCATCTCCTTTCTTTCATCGGACTACACGACGCACTGCAGGATATCATCCACATTTGGTAGAAATCCCTCCTATCAGGACCAAGCGCTTTGAGAACTCTTTCATAATGCGCACAGCCAAGTTGTGGAATTCACTGCCGGCATCTGTATTTCCGGGCACTTATAACCCTAACGCCTTTAAAGCTGGAGTGAATCGGCACCTAATAGGTTTGCTCGCTCCATCGTCGACCACATCCTGACAAAGCTGTCTAGATTGCGGTCAAGAGCAGATCTATTTATCATAAAAAAAAAAAAAACGAACTGTATCATATTTTTTTAATCATAACGTTTATTACGTGTTCTTGTTTAAAGAAGTCTTACTGACCCAATTATTGCTGAAAAATAGTTTATAAATATAAGTCTCATACGTAGGGAAGAATGTCAGGAACCATCCAAAAAAACTTTTTGGGGACAACTACTTTTTTCTAGCAGCCCTATTTTATGGTGGTGTGCGTGTGTAAACGTATCAGCGCTAGCACACATAATGATTTGTTTGCATCAGTATTGCTAGCGCGTAATATATGAAACCTATCCTTCTATGTGTAGTAATTCTATGGTATAATATACATGCTGAAATTGGAATCGCTTATTTCCCGAAAAGGGGTCATTGTACTCATCATTATGAACAACTTTTACTATGGGACCAACCCTGATATCGCGAAAAAAATATCAGTTGGTATACATTTGTGTTCACATAAATCGATAAAATGTAGGGACCACCTGATTTTTTTTTCGCGATTTCAGGGTTGGTCCCGTAGTAAATGTTGTTCATAATGATGAGTACAATGACCACTTTTCGGGAAATAAGCGATTCAAATTTCAGCGTGTATAATTACTAGTTCTGCATATGTAAAAAGGTTAAATAATGTTATTTAGTTTGTGAAATTGTTAATATAATGTCTTTTAATAATTATTATTGACGAATTGCAATAAAAAGACATGCCAAGATTGTTTACTAAATAAGACAAGTAAGAAAAAACAGAGTATACATAGAACACCTTAGATCTTACTTTTTTTATATCAAATGGGCTTGCGTTTGACGGCGTTGTTTGTTGCGTTTTACTTACTTAGATCAAGCTTTTTATTGTAAACACCTCTTTAAAGTGAAAATGTTATAGCAAAAGTAGCGTGAAGCGTCCACCGACAACCTGTCTGCCCATCGTTTAAAAAGATTGCCAGAACCAGTTCCCTTCAGTTAGGTATTTATCCATTATAATTTGCACCAGATAACGATCAGAGAGGTGGTAAACAAGGATTTTCAACGAGTTTATTTAATAAAGATAGGTTTTATGTAATGTTGGTAGTTATCTAGTGGTTTACACTATTATAATACATCATAAGTGTATAAGTATTATATCCATTGTCTAGTACACATAGCACAAGCTCTGCTTAGTTTGGGACTAGATGGTGCCGTGTAAAAATGTACCAAAAAAAATTTTTTTTTTTAAATCTACTGGGCCCTCCATTATTTGGTAAAGTATTTATAAGTAATTACTCATGAATGTCACTCAAAGGGCAATGGAGAGGGCTATGCTCGGAGTGTTCCTGTGTGATTGAATCAGAAGTGAGGAGATTCGCAGGAGAACGAAAGTAACCGACATAGCCAGAAGAATTGCCAAAATTAAGTGGCAGTGGACGGGGCGCATTGCTTGCAGAACGGATGCCCATGGGGCAGTAGAGTTCTGGAGTGGCGACCGCGTACCGGAAGGCGCAGCGTGGGTAGGCTCCCCACAAGGTGGACCGACGACCT
This sequence comes from Asteroscopus sphinx, assembly GCA_949699075.1. Taxonomy (NCBI): domain Eukaryota; kingdom Metazoa; phylum Arthropoda; class Insecta; order Lepidoptera; family Noctuidae; genus Asteroscopus; species Asteroscopus sphinx. The sequence goes on from OX453021.1 coordinate 15,525,082, forward strand.
GGTGAAGATCGCGGGTATCCGCTGGATGCGGAAAGCGCAGGACCGGTCGTTGTGGCGATGCTTGGGGGAGGCCTATGTCCAGCAGTGGACGACTTTCGGCTGAAATGATGATTATGATGATAACTCATGAAAGAAAAACCGCGAAAATACCGTTTAAAAATGTAATGCATGATTCTTAAAACACGGTTAAAACAAAACGGTTTAAAATAACAGTTACTTTTATTTCATCACGTTACAGACATACGTTACAGTAATCGATTCAGTTACTTTAGCGTGTGTTAAGTCTAGCGCGAAAAATTGCCTAGGAATTCCTTCTAAGACTTCGTAGCGAATATTTCAAATCATCTAACTAAATAGGATGTTATTCCATGTGTACGCATGTCAGATATCTCGGAGAAAATTACTTTCATGTAGTAGTTTTTGTTCCGGCACGCGTTCAGTGTGAGTGGAATGCGTTCGTGACCATCGATTTCGCGCGCAATCATCGTCCTCCATCTTGTTTTTACTGTCAAAATAATAGCCTCAGGCGCGTTCCGTTGCACGCTACTGTCTCCACAGCACGTGATGTCACAAGTATGTATCCCCATAAATCGCATTTATGTATTAATGCGTTTATAAAATTTACATTAGACGGTTAAAGCTAGATAAAATAACTTCGGTGGCAATATAAAACTACATCAATGCCTCTATTCACCACTAATAAACAATTTAATGTCGATTTTCGCAACGAATTAGTTTTTTCTTGTATTTAATTACATTCAAGCTGTTATTACGAGGAACATTATCACGGATTAAGAGTACTCTTTTATTTTTTGAACCTTCGCAAACCTCCTGGTGTAGGCGTGGTAGACAACCTGTGTTTTATAGCTGACCAGTGTAATTTAGACTCTAAGGTTCATAGCACTTAATGAAAAAAATATGAAGTGCATAGGGCGTTGGGATCTCCTTTCAACGGCTGAATAATGATCCGCAAAAAAAGAACAAGTAAGAGATAATAAAAGAGTTTGAAAATTACATTATTTTGGAGCGGACCCAGTGTAATCGACTGTAGTAGGCATTCAACTTTATAACAACAATCGCTGTGCAAAGATTATCCACGATATTAATAACGAGGGCCGCATTTCAAACAATATTTATACTTTATTTTATTACTGCTCTTTATTTATTGCCAAAAAAACTAGTAAATTTTGTCGTGTGCTTTTATGTTAAGTGAGTACTAAAATAAAGCGGATGGATTTCTTGATCTTTTTTCATTTAAATGGTTTGTTTCATATAATTTACGAAGCTGTTATACGAGCTAACTTCTCATCGATGAAAGATGTGGTTTTGATTTAATTCAGGTAATAAATTAGGGCCCAAGAGCAAATACCGCGAGGACATATTTTTTCCAGTTATATTTCTTTAATTTGTTTCTAATTCAAATTAAGGAGTTTTCCGGCTTTGTTTAAAGATGTAGTGATTGATTTGGCCCCAACCATAACTCTGAATAACTGGATTACCTAGAGGATCTATAGGTGCAGTGTTACATTTTGTTTTACTTTTGATAAATTTGAAGATATTTGTTTTATATTTTTAAACAAAGTTATAATCGATAATTATAATCTAGACCACAAGCACCAATATAATAAATGTTCAACATAATACATCCGGCGACTTTAATACTTTATAACCAACCTTATCTGTTGTTATTTTATATTTACCCATAAACATTAATGGAAATCGTCATTTTTTATTACGAGACACACTAAAGTATTGTCGGCATCAGCCATTCTTAAGACCACCGAGGTTATGTTGATTATAATTATACTTTTAAATAATTACCAATATGCGATTCAATTAATGGTCGCCTTTATAGCTATTATGTAGAATCTAAAAGGGTAATATAGATATGAAATGCATTTAGAAGAATATATATATCAGTCTTAAGATGCTTCACTTGTTCGTAATGTCTTATGATTATGAAATTTTCAAAGTTCTTTTTACCAGATTTATTTTATTGAGAACCATAAAATATATTAAATGTTTCCAAATTCTTTAGTGCCAGTAAAACAGCCACCTTTGGGCACTCTAGCTAGATAACAGATTAAATTATCTTCTTTCTCTGATAAACATATATAATTGCTTGATTTTGATGCCATGCATACCAAAAATGTCACTTAATAACATTAAGAAAATATCAAATCGCGGATGTTCTCAAAAAAGGCCCGGGTTAAGAGTACTCTAAGCCGACGAGCATGCATGACGAGGTTAGTTAATGAACGTAGATGAAGCTAAAGACGTGTGTCAGGATCGTAGCAGGTGGTAATCCATCGTTTCTGACAATTCCAATGGGAAACAGGCGTGATAATATGTATGACTGTATGTAATAACATAAACAAGTTAACTTCATGATACTCCGTTATTCTAAAGTCCCAAGTCCGTCCCATTACAGACATCCGGAGGGTGTGCACCAGCGCAGGGGAGACTTAATTAGTTCTTAGACGCGCAAGAATGTGGCACGAACCGCACGGAGTTGCACCGACGATGTTATCCAGAAATTAGCCGAGGACCAAATTAGCTCTCCAGTGTACTTCGTAATAAGCAGTTTTTAGACACAGCCGCTTCGGATCCAATTGTACAGGCTATTACGAGGAGGGGGCGAATAAGTAATGGATGTTCTGTAATAGGTTTGGAACTTTGGAGTTAGATTATTAGAGCACTAGTAGAGTAATGTTTGTTATTTTTGTGATAATGGGTCGATTCTCTTGTTCACAAACTAAAATGATTTAAAACCATCGTTCTCTTTTACTAACACTACATGCAAGAAAGGGATGGCAACCATAGAATTACTACACATAGAAGGATAGTTTCATACATTACGCGCTAGCAATACTGATGCCTAAAATTCATTATGTGTGCTAGCGCTGATACGTTTACACACGCACACCACTATAAAATGGGGCTGCCAGAAAAAAAGTTGATGTTCCCAAAAAATTTTTTTGGATTGTTCCTGACATTCTTCCCTACGGATGAGACTTATTATTTATAAACTATTTTTCAGCAAATACAGATAATATGGAAATACAATACAATACAATATTTCATTGGTGTTTTTTTTATTTTTTTTATTTGTCAATCGTCGAATCCGACTCGGTTGGGCAGCGTTCGGGAAGCTACGCAATATCTTCTCGTCCAAAATACCGCAGTGTCTCAAGACGAAAGTCTTTGACCAGTGTGTGTTGCCAATAATTACTTACGGTACTGAAACGTGGTCGCTCACAATGGGCCTGATAAGAAGGCTCAAAGTCACTCAAACGGCAATGGAGAGGGCTATGCTCGGAATGTCCCTGCGTGATCGAATCAGAAATGAGGAGATTCGCAGGAGAACGAAAGTAACCGACATAACCCGAAGAATTGCCAAACTTAAGTGGCAGTGGGCGGGGCACATTGCTCGCAGAACGGATGGCCGATGGGGCAGTAAAGTTCTGGAGTGGCGACCGCGTACTGGAAGGCGCAGCGTGGGTAGGCCCCCCACAAGGTGGACCGACGACCTGGTGAAGGTCGCGGGAATCCGCTGGATGCGGAAGGCACCGGACCGGTCGTTGTGGCGATGCTTGGGGAAGGCCTATGTCCAGCAGTGGACGTCTTTTCGCTGAAATGATGATGATGATGATTTTTCAGCAATAATTGGGTCAGTAGGACTTTTTTAAATAATAACACGTAAAAAACGTTATGATTAAAAAAAAAATGATACAGTTCGTTTAGAGTTCAACTTTGAAAAAACACATTTTAAATGTTTTAACTTACTCACCTACAGGCGAGCGTACGTCAGTGGTAGCAGTTTGACCTTGATGGCATCTTTATTGCGTAAGCAGTAAGGGCGTTTTTCAAAATTCAAGTGTTACCATTGAAATGCGGTCGACTGTACGTACATATACGTGTGCGTATTACATACGTAAATATCAGTTACTACTTTACAAATTCATCAATCGGAGCAATTAAAACAGTTAAAACGGGAAAATAAATTCTTTAATATCTGGCAACACTGAGCTTTTACTGAGTACTAAATGAAACGATTGTTTTTATTTGCTTAAAAGGTCCAAATACTAAAAAATATTCAAAACTTGATTGTGAAAAGTGATGTTAATACACTTTTTATGTATTTCCGATGTGTTGTGACACCATTTAATCGCATAAATCGTCACATTTTATTATTTTCCGGGAGATGCGTGCGGACGGGTTAACCTTGAATACTACGGAGCGGCCGGGAGTAGTGTGCCCACCTGGGCGCCCTATTTGTTGCATCAAATTGTGCGCGCGGATTAGGTATCTTTTGTGTATCTTTTAATCTAAGATGGCAACATATTTTAGAACTATCAAATTAGTTTACGCGTTCCACTTCTTTGTATTTTTAGTCAGCACGTTCCGAGATCACAACTAAACTTGTATGGATGGAAATTTTAATTCAGACTAATTTTACAGCACAAAAATTGTTGTCATCCGTTTCTTGTATCTATTATTAGTAAAAGAGAACTATAGTTTAAAATAAGTTTAGTTTGTGAACAAGAGAATCAACACCATTAAATAGCTTATAATAATAAATGTAAGTTTATAAATATTACCTAATATACTATAAATATTAAATATATAGCATGGCTAGATGAAAGAGAGACATATTGAAGAACTAGCTGTGCCCGCGACTCCGTCCGCGTGGATGTCGGAAAATAACATCGTGTCATAATTATGAACACAATATCTTCAAATATATACATATAAGCGCCTACACAGACGATTACACTATTTACCGACCATACTATATTTTGTTTTTACAACCAACCGGCTAAGGTGATGGAATTTCATGGAATTAGCCCTAAACTCCCTCATTCTGAGAAGAAGCTCGTGCCCAGCAGTGGGAAGTAATTGGGCTGATTATGTTATTCTATAACACTAACCACATCTCTTCTTATGCTGAGAAGAGGCCCGTGTCCAGCAGTGGGACTGTAATGGGCTGGTAATGTTATGTTATTCTAGAATACTAATAATATCCAGTTCATTAACTCTTCTCATTTTTAGAAGAGGGCCATACCCAGTAGTGGGACAGTAATGGGTTGACTACGTTATGTTATTCTATATTTTCTAGTTTCTTAACTCTTCTCGTTTCGAGAAGAGGTCCGTGCCCAGCAGTGGGGCAGTAGGTAATGAGCTGATTATGTTATGATAATCTATTACACTAACAATATCCAGTTCCTTAACTCTTCTCATTCCAAGAAGAGGGCCATGCCCAGCAGCGGGACAGTGATGGGCTATGTTATGTTATTCTATATTTTCTATAATACTAATAGAATCCAGTTGTATTTTTAGGAACCTGCAACCTGCATACAACCAATAATCATGACCTCTACTTTGTATGCAACATAATACAATAGAGGGGTCAAGCTGTATCACTGGATCTACTCAACCGATTCAGATAAAACATACCCTATATTTTAAGTTAGACTAATACCAATACAAATGCAAAGTTTCATTACGATCCGTTCAGCCGTTTTCACGTGATGAGGTAACAAACAGACAGACAGACATAAATTTTTTAAACGATTGATTCGTGTTCTATAGCTTATTTCTAGTCCCCCTAGCCGGTTTTCGCGAAAAAAAACTCAATGTACAGACTTTTCGACCTTTACAGTTTTATTATAGTACTAGCTTTTACCCGCGGCTCCGCTCGCGTTAATTTCTGCTAACCCACGTCAGTCCAGTCCAGTCCAGTCCATTCCAGTCCAGTCCACTGTCCCGCAGCCCCGCTGCCCCGCTGCCCCACTGCCCCACTGCCCCGCTACCCCACTGCCCCGCTGCCCCGCTGCCCCACTATCCTATTGCCCCACTGCCCCGCTGCCCCACTGCCCCGCTACCTCACTGCCCCGCTACCCCACTGCCCCACTACCCCAAAGCCTCGCTGCCCCACTGCCCCGCTGCCCAGCTTCCCCACTGCCCCGCTACCCCACTGCCCCACTGCCCCGCTGCCCCACTATCCCACTGCCCCGCTGCCCCACTGCCCCGCTTCCCCACGATCCCACTGCCCCGCTTCCCCACTGCCCCGCTGTACCGCTGCCCCACTGCCCCGCTGTCCCGCTGCCCCAATGCCCGGCTGCCCCACTGCCCCGCAGCCCCAACCCGCTTCTCCACTGCCCCGCTGCCCCACCCCGCTGCTCCACTGCCCCGCTGCCCAGCTGCCCCACTGCCCCGCTACCCCACTGCCCCGCTGCCCCGGTAACCAACTGCCCCGCTTCCCCGCTGCCCCGCTGCCCCTCTATCCCACTGCCCCACTGCCCCGCTGCCCCGGTAACCCACAGCCCCGCTGCCCCACTGCCCCGCTGCCCAGCTGCCCCGCTGCCCCACTGCCCCGCTGCTCCACTATCCCACTGCACCGCTACCCCACTGCCCCGCTACCCCACTGCCCCGCTGCCCAACTATCCCGCTGCCCCACAGACCCGATGACCCACTGCCCCACTATCCCACTGCCCCACTGCCCCGGTAACCAACTGCCCCGCTTCCCCGCTACCATGCTTCCCGCTACCCCAATGCCCCACTATCCCACTGCCCCACTCCCGTACTGCCCCGCTACCCCACTGCCCCGCTACCCCACTGCCCCGCTGCCCAGCTACCCCGCTACTCCACTGCCCCACTGCCCCGCTGCCCCACTATCCCACTGCCCCGGTACCCCACTGCCCCGCTGCCCCGCTGGCACACTGCCCTGCTGCCTCGCTGCCCCGCTTCCCCGCCACGCTGCCCTGCTGCCCCACTGTCCCGCTGCCCCACAAAACCACTGCCCCACAGCCCCGCTACCCCACTGCCCTACTATCCCACTGCCCCACTGGCAAACTCTCCCGCTGCCCCGCTGCCCCACTACCCCACTGCCCCACTGTCCCACTGTCCCACCGTCCCACCGTCCCACTGCCACTGTCCTACTGTCCCACTGTCCCACTATCCCACTGTCCCACTATCTCACTATATCACTATCGTCCCGTCCCACTATCTCACTATTTCACTATCGTCCCGTCCCATGTCCCATGTCCTGTCCCATGTCCCATCCTATGTCCAGTCCCATGTGCCGTCCCACTGTCCTGTCCCATGTCCCGTCTCATGTCCCGTCCCATTTCCCGTCCCATGTTCCGTCCCCTGTCCCGTCCCCAGTCCCGTCCCCTGTCCCGTCCCCAGTCCCATCCCCAGTCCCATCCCCTGTCCACTCCACTTCACTCCACTCCATCGTACATTACTATCCGCTCGTGCAAATGCATAGAAGCTTCGATCTGTCGGGTGAGTACGCAACCCACGAATTAATTTTTTTCTTTTTTTCTTTCTTTCTTTCTTTCTCAAAATCCATACCAGTTTTTAAGTCAGATCATCAGCATTCAAACAAAAAAAAAAACATCAAAATCGGTCCAGTAGTTTTAGCGTGATGCTGGAACAAACAAACAAACAAACAAACAAACAGACGTTTACAATTTTATAATAGTTAAGACTAGCGGACCCGGCAGACGTCGTCCTGCCCGGAAAAGCAGCGCCACATATAATTAAAATCGTCCCTGCCATTTAGGAGAAGATCAGTGACATACAGACAGAAGGGCCACCTACCGGATCCAATTGTGTTTTCACACCATCCAGGAAACCATTGAAATATTCACAAAAAAATTCATCCAAATCAGTTCAGCTGTTTAGGAGGAGTTAGGCGACAATCAGATGTACAGAAGAAATAAATATTCGCGGCTTCACTCGCGTTAAATTCTGCTAACCCACGTGACGGATCCTGTTAATTCAGTCCAGTCCAGTCCAGTTCCATCCATCCATCCATCCATCCATCCTTTTATTCGGACCGTCCAGTCCAGTCCAGTCCAGTCACTATCCCACTATCTCACCCCATGTCCAGTCCCGTCCCATGTCCCGTCCCGTCCCATGTTAAATGTCCCATCCCGTCCCATGTCCAATGTCCCGTCTCATGTACCATGTCCCGTCCCGGCCCATGTCCCTTCTCATGTCCCGTCTCGTCCCATGTCCCGTCCCCCATGTCACATGTCCCGTCCCGTCCCGTCTCATGTCCCATGTCCCGTCCCGGCCCATGTCCCTTCCCATGTCCCGTCCCGTCCCATGTCCCGTCCCCCATGTCACATGTCCCGTCCCCCATGTCACATGTCCCGTCCCCCATGTCACATGTCCCGTCCCCCATGTCACATGTCCCGTCCCGTCCCGTCCCATATCCCGTCCCCCATGTCACATGTCCTGTCCCGTCCGTCCCATGTCCCGTCCCATGTTATCAATTGTTCAGCAAATCAAATTTGGTGACACAACGACTGCAGCGCCACCTACCGGGTCCATTTGTTAATTCAAACCCTGCAGGGACCCGGACTCGAACGTACCTACACAAAAAATATCATTAAAATCTATCATCTATCTCAACCCAGTCGAAAGGTATCGACATCTGTTAGAATCATTTGGAGTTAACAGATAATTGTGACTGTCAAATAATAACAGACAAATAATTAGCAATAAATTAAAATTGCGACTATAATTTGAGATTTAAACTATCCTATCTCTCAAGTTGGATCGAACTCCACATGGTGTGCGAATTTTATTATAATCGGTTAATTGGTTTAGGAGTCCATTGAGGACAAACATTGTGACACGAGATTTATATATATTAAAGATAGATAGATATGGTAGAATGTGCTTACACCTAATGAAAAAAAAATACTCTATGATAAATCACGCGTACCTATATGAGTGACAATGCTCGCACACGCTCTTTTTTTGTTGTGTGAAAAATCCTCATGGACGCACTCCACCCGTATTAAAACCACCACGGTGCTCCTTCAACTACCTTAGCCGGGGGCGTGGGAGCCCGTGAGTATACACACAACCACCCCCGACAGGTCCCGGCTCGCCACAAGTAGGCGAGCCCCTTCTCCCCATGCGGCCTAACGTCAGCCGCACCCTCCTCGGTGGGACTGACTAGGGGTGACTGACTGCTAGCTAGTACACAAGGTGGAGGGTGGAAATAGCGAGCAATGGACACTGCCGTGCTAAGTGCTTCACCTCACCGCATAAAACTTTGATTTGTAAGCGCGGAACAGTATCCTAAGCGTCTACAGTAATTTATTCAATCGATTTGAAAAATATTTCAAAGATTAAGGTAGCATTTTTATTTTTGTCGAACGAGAATGAAGTATTAAACATCCTCCTTTAATAAGTACCCTGTATACTTGACATTTATAAAAGTCACTAGCTGACGCCCACGGCTTCGGTCTCGTAGTATGTCTAAACAAAAGTATCCTATTTGTTAATCCAAGACATCGTCTATCTGTGTGACAAATATCATCTAAATCTGCTCAGCCGTTTCAGCGTGATTAAAGGACAAAGAAACAAACAAATAAACAAACAATCATACTTTTGCATTTATAATATTAATTCAATTCTATTCAATTTTATTTATTTGCTAACATGGGTACAAAATGGTGTTATAAATATAATAATATAAATATAATATATATTAGTAGGAAGTAGGATTATGTTTATGAGACATTTGAACCATTTCAGTTGTAAGCCAGTAACAGTTTATCAGCCCCTGCTTACAATTGCGATTCGCAACATTGTAAGTATCAACCGTACATTATCTTTAGGGTTTAGCATAACTAGATCATCCACTTATCATTAATTTGTAAACAAACATGCTTAACATGCTGTTATTATCAAAATATACATTTATGTTATTATCTGTCTCTTCCATAAACATTAAAGTTTTATTACTGTTACTTATTTTGTAAAAGAGAACTGAATGCGAGTACTCTGTATCAATATAAAACAATATAAAAAAAAAACATGAAAAGTGAGATACTTTTTTATCGTTTTATGTGGTCACATAATAATTTTGATGCTGACTAACTGAACTATTTAAAAATCCATGTATTGCAGCGACAACACAGCCCCATGTATTAATACAAATGCACAAACTCAAGAGAGTTAACATGAAAAAATAAAAACCAAAACAAACTCATCCAATGATCGTATAAAGAAATGAAGAAGGAATAAAAGCCCACAATATTATTGAAAGAGCTCTGCATTGTATGATGGTATGGTTTAATAACAGAAAGCCGGCGATCTGCGGTCGCCAGTATTAGTGGCGGTGCCGCGGTGTGGTCGAGCGGTGCCCACAAAGGCCTTCGATTCCCATCTCACACATACGTGGCCAGGTAGAAACAAAAATTGGAACGAATTTTAGGGTTTTGATGGGGTTTTTTTGATGATTTGGGAACACAAAAGACGCTTACAATAGGGAAGACAACATTTATTTTTAACCGACTTCAAAAAAAAGAGGTTCACAATTCGATTGTATTTTTTAAATGTTTGTTACCTCAGAACTGCGTCATTTAACTCATTTATCAACCGATTTGGTTTTATTTTTATTTGCAAGAATATTGTTACAGATTGGTCCCATTTTTATCAAAATCTAGTTCTGATAATGGGCTCCATGTGGAATTGAAGGGACTCCTCAAATATTATAGGCATACATATAGCGATTTTGGTATTTCATCAACAAATCAAGCATTTGCATTCAGAAAGTATCATTTGGTGAAGATATGATGAATGTCTTCGGAGATAAAGAAGGGAACTCTTCAATGGATGACGGCAAATCATCGGGGATTGCAGCTACTGCAACTAGTCGCCAAGTGGCGGCCCCATCAGTAAAAAGATCATTATTCGCTGAATAAATCTTTTTTTTTTATAGGCTCGCCCTCTATTACGTGGGACTATAACATAACTGGCGAAATGTGGGTGTACTATACACCTCTGCCTACCCCTTCGGGGAAATACAGCCGTTGTTATGATGATGTTATGTTACATAATTTATCAAAAATTCGTTTTTAACAATTGAAGTACAGGCACTGTAGTTTAATCAGAAACTATTAACTCTGTAAATTATATAGTTCGCTGAAGTTGTAGGTAGAAAAGGAGCCAAAAGTGGCAGTTTTTCGCACTTTTTCTATCTACAACTACAGCGAACTATAATTTAATAGTTTTTGATTAAACTACAGTATCTGTACTGCAATTGTTAAAAACGAATTTTCGATAAATGATGTAAAAAATCAAAAAATCACTTGTATTTAGCGAGCAGAATTTTTTTTACTGATGGGGGCGCCATTTGTCTGCTACATGCGCCTTATGTAGAATAACCTACCTTTAACACCTAACGGTAGACCTATTCGACTTATTTGTATGCTTACATATTATTTCTTGTAATTTTGTGTATGTAACTATTTGGAAAATGTACTTTATTATTGTTATTTGGCGCTCACGTATAAAGCTAGACAAACAGCAGTGTGCCCAGTAAAGTTCGGAAAAGAAAAGGCTGATGCACCGGCCGTCTCTTATATTACAAGAACCATTTCAAACTACTTTCGAACCGCCTATAACTCAAATCTGATGGACCTACAAAGATAAAAATTTGCGGACCTGTTAGCCCCTAATTTAGGTAATAAGGGGCTAACAGGTCCGCAAATTCTTCCCTTAAATTTAAGTTAGTCGACCAACCTAGAAACCGCAAAAAAAAATTACGAGTAAAATTAACATCGCTAAAAGCTGTTCATAATGATGGCCAACTCTGTATTTATTGCAAACCACAATGTAAACTCTGTCGGGTACAGAGAGGTAATATGAGAAAGGAAAATAATACAGCCTACAAAGACTTGAAGTCAACACAAAATACTAATTAGGAAAAGGCTAATAATGATATAGGAAGCCGATATACATATACATATACCTAATAGAAAGTTTTCCCATGATGTTTACCAGATAATTGGTATTTAAGCGGTTCACTAAGTATCATCTAGCGAAAAGACGTGACCAAACAGTAATGTTTACATCTACTAATTAATTTAACTAACCGGTCAAGCGTGAATCGGGCCTAGATACAGCAGTTCCCATAGAGACCACAGCGTATTTAAATAACAAGCAAGCGTATTGACCTACTGCGTTAATTAAATAGGTATAATGTGACGTGAGATTATGCTGTTATGGTCACGAGTGATTTTACTGTGAATTTTAGATGAGGAGGTAATCCTTTAATCCTACTAACATTAGAAATGCGAAACTATGGGTGTTTTTTTGTACTTCAATCACACTGAAACGGCTGAACGGATTAGGATAAAATATGGCACAGAGATAGACTATAACCCGGTTTAATGTATAGGCTACTTTTTATCCTAGTTCCCGAGGGATGCGCGATAATATGTTTTTGTGATAAACCAATTACCAAATTATCGCGGGCGAAGGCCTAGGCTAGTAGTTGCAAATAATCCTTTGTAAAAAGCAAGCTTTGCAGACAGCAAAAATAAATAGTATGTGTGTATGTCATCATTTGAATCTGTTTGAATTGTTCGAAGTTTGGATCATCATCATCATTTCAGCCGAAAGACGTCCACTGCTGGACATAGTCCTCCCCCAAGCATCGGCACAACGACCGGTCCTGCGCTTTCCGCATCCAGTTGATTTTCCGCGACCTTCACCAGGCCGTTGGTCCATCTTGTGGGGGCCTACCCACGCTGTGCCTTCCAGTACGCGGTCGCCACTCCAGGACTTTACTATAATAATTATATAGAATATAATACTTATTATTCTTAGTTTATAGTATAAACCCTAAAAGTGGTCATTGTAGGTACTTATCAGTACGAACAACTTTTGCTATGGGACCAACCCTGAAATCGTGAAAATAAAATCAGTTGATGCCTATATTTATGTTCACATAAATCGTCAAAATGTAGGGATCAGCTGTTTCTTGCTAAGTCGATCAAAGGTATGGTTGACCTACATGATGGCTGATGCGTTCCTGAATTTATTTAGATGGGGATACACAGACGAGTCACAATGTGTGGTTATTAATTTTGTGTACTTAAAAATGTCTTTGAATTATTTTATTCAAGTATATAGTGTTAATAATTATGTAACAATTAAATATGTATTTTCTAAAAATATTGTACTAGCACACGCACTAGTTCCGGAATTATTGTCAACTTCCTTTATTTGTTTGTTCCGGTTCAAAAACGAAGTGGGGAGTAATACGTGTGCTAATCAGCAGGGCAATTGCGTAACTCATTGGACAGTTTAATTTTGATGTAAAATTGAAGAAGATGTTGATACCGTCCCAATCAAACATTGGAATTGTGTAACGACATAGAGGGACTTCATTATGAAGTAAATGACGTCAGGAGGGAGATCCATTGCGATGTAAATGACGTCATGTATATTAGATCAGATTTCTTTATGCAAGTAAACAGCTGCAAGTATGCGTTTTAATCTTTATCATCCATTCAATTTCATGATGAATCCCTCCGACATCGTAATCAACAGTTTTGTAGTTACGCAATTCGAATTGTATCATTTTTCCGGATCCAAACGTCAAAATTGTCATTTTGTTGATTGCGATGCAGTTACACAATTGCCCTGCTGGCCGTTGGTCTACAATAGCCAAAACGTGAAGACGTGTATTATGAAGTGTATTTGTGAAAAAAAATAAACTGATCAAATTTTGAAAGAGTTCTCATTTCTTGATCTCTAATTTTGTAAAAGTGATTTAACATCCAATTATCAAAATAAATAAAAATAAATAAATTTAATTTCATTGAAGGCTGGATTCTCAGACCTCACATTCATTTTCTATTCTACTTTATTTACTTAATATACTGAACTGTAAAATGTTAATGATTTACTAATTTATTTGTACATCAGGATTCTGTACAATTACCTAAGCTTAGCCCATAGGCAAATTCAATTGGAAATAAATACACACAACAATCCCAGGCAAAAATCAAAAGATCACTTAGTTTCTTAATGATGCTTAGAAATACACGAACTTGAAAAGTAAACACTTGGTTTTATCTGATGGCCTCTTCCTGTGTCAAGAGTCAAATCAATTTATGCTGATTAGTATTTTAATAACCAGCGCTTAAGAGTAAAACGTACAGTCAGGTGGGGTAGAATCGCCAAAATTTAAGAGCTATTTGAGTAATTCTCAGATGTCTCATTGTTTGGGTCACTTCCGTGGCGCATTTTTCTTTAAGTTGAGACATGTTAACAGGAAATATCAAATCTACATTAAATTCAGGAACTTTCTACTTCTATTAAAAAAAAAACCTCTGACGACCTCTGTGGTCTAGTGGTTCGAGTGTCGGACTGCTGATAACGAGGTCGCGGGTTCGATTCCCACAGGACACAAATATTTGTGTGATGAACATAAGTGTTTGTGTTGGTCTGGGTGTGTTGCTTATGTATTATAAGTATGTATTTACAAAAAAAAAAATTGTATATAAGTATTATATCGATTGTCTAGTACTCATACCACAAGCTCTGCTTAGTTTGGGACTAGATGGTGCTGTGTAAAAATGTCCCAAAGATATTTATTTATCAGCAAACTTTCCGGTGAACCACCACTAAGGCTAAAATCGCTTGCGCTCAGAGTTCGACGGTAGCCGTAGCTACGTGTAATGTACAATGATATTACTTATGTAAAATCATTGGTAATGTAGCAGGATTCGTTCAATGGACTTTGTCGACAAAATTCATCACCGGGAAGGATTGTGACTGTACATACCACGCGAGCAATGTCATCCATCAGCCAGTAAAATAATATTTCACACTGAACCCTAATATTTTTAATTACCCATGTTAATGAGCTAGCGGATGGAAAGTAACTAAAGATAATGAATGCTGGTTTCGCATCACGCTCGCTCAATAGAATGCGGACGGCGGCAGTTGCCGATAAAAATCATGTTTTATGATACAGTCGTGACAATTTTTCATGGGTTTATCATGATTTCTGTGGTCTCGTTAGTAATATGAAGTGTAGCTTTTTGTGTAACCCAGTTTAATTGAGCCACGAATTGGGTAACTTTGTTTTCTAAGCACTACCACATTTATTTAGGTGGTGTGCGGTGCTGGTTGGTTATTCAGGTTGCTCCACAATCTGCTAATTATATATAATGTGAAAGGCAATTTTAATGCATCCTGGCTCACTAATTTCATTATATCTATCTCATACAACGTTATTGAATAACTGAAAACCTCTTAAGGGGTCGTTGTACTCATCAGTATGAAAAACTTTTATTGTGAGACCAACCCTGAAATCGCGAAAAAAAAAACACCTGTTCTCTACATTTTGTTTACTGATGAGAACACAAATGTAGGGATTAGCGATTTCAGGATTGGTCCCATAATAGAAGTTGTTCATACTGATGAGTACAATGACCCCTTGAGAGGTTTTCGGTTATTTCAATAGCACGTTGTATATATTTTTAGTTCATAACTCATGTTTTCTTATAATAAAACAAAGTTTAACCGGATTAAATCGCGTATATTATTTAAATTGGTTTCCCTGACGTTTCGAAAGCTTTGCAGCATTTCGTGGTCGCAGGTAGACTAAGATGAAAAGTGTCTTTACAAATATTTCTAAAAAATTATTTTAATCTACCGTACAATATTATTAATTAAAATCGTTTCGATGCACGCAGTAATCACTCACAATATCATTATCTTTTACAGTGTTGCGTGCTGTTTGGGACTTGATTATTTTAAGGACTGGGTTCCAAACAGGTGGTAGCGGTAGGTGGTGGTGGTGGTTTGGAACCCAGTCCTTAAAATAATCAAGTCCCAAACAGCACGCAACACTGTAAAAGATAATGATATTGTGAGTGATTACTGCGTGCATCGAAACGATTTTAATTAATAATATTGTACGGTAGATTAAAATAATTTTTTAGAAATATTTGTAAAGACACTTGTCATCTTAGTCTACCTGCGACCACGAAATGCTGCAAAGCTTTCGAAACGTCAGGGAAACCAATTTAAATAATATACGCGATTTAATCCGGTTAAACTTTGTTTTATAATAATGTGTAGTGATCGCGAAAATCTAAGAAGTTATCATGTTTTCTTGTTTTCCTATTAACGAACTTTACTACTTTAACACTTCCTTCACAACTCACAGCTCATTCAGTCGACTTTCAATACCTTTCCTTATTGCTCTGATGTCTGTAAACTAGGAGGAAGCGACAAGCCGGACAATGCAGTCAACATTCCGCTCCAGCTCGACTGTACGGCGTAGAAGCGTAAGGCAGAGTGCAGACATGACGTCTCGTCAGGTGTTGATATACGACACATTGTCTCGTGGTCTTGACAGTGGGTGCACGGTACAACAATTGCCACTAAAAGGACTAACAACAAAAAATATGTAAACTAAAGCTTGGACTACAATGACTGTCAGGTGAGAGATTAGTGTTGGTCTCATCTTAGTTCGTAGGAACGATGAAGATGGTTTTATCTCCCTTTCTTTAGTAAAAGTTAAGCTGAGGTATATTGGCATAGGTATAGTTGCTAAGCAATGGCCGTAGGTCCACATATTTTAGACGTCGACTCATGCGTTGCTACTTGCTACGAATATCAGAACATTCAAGTTACTTGCACTACTTGAGATCAAAGCTCGAGATTCACTGAAGCGTTTACTGCAACTAAACCAATAAGGTGATTACATCACCATATTATACCGTCATCGTGTGAGACAGGCAGAATATCAAGTATTAGTTCTACACAGTGACAGGTAAGTAGCTCACGCCTCGGGCGCTATATTGCAATAACGCTTATCCCTCTTTAGAAACACAGAGTGGTAAGCAAATGGAGTAATATTGTGATGGCGAACGGCAGAAGAAACTTGAAATCTGAATAAACGCTGCGTATATCACCGGGAGATCGGAAATCACTAATTAGTAATATGACATACTTATAAGCTATAAGTGGTAGTGGTTGAATTGCCAATGAGCATCCAAAGATAGAGGTTGATCTCAAAAATACGATGACTTTGATATGATAATTGAGTATTATCAACACTGCCCATAAGGATGGGGTTGTTCGCAGTAAGTTAATTTTAGTAGAATGGAGGACCCTGTAGTTCACCTTCAATGACCCCTTACGATTTCCACGGTGGAAATGAGGTGGTATATTCGTTGCTGGGAACATCACGGGTAATGAACAAACCATTAAGTTATCACTCCGTGGTGAAGATAAGAAGAACTGCTTCCACGAATCTATAATCCGATATTAGAAATAAGATTCTATCGCGCACTGTACGCCGTTGTGATCATCAGCCAAAAATAGATGCAAGTGTTTTAATGTGGGTTGGAAAAGATAATTTAGGGCTTTGCTTAGAGTGGTGCTGGCCAGGAAACCTCCACGTGTGTCTGACAGCTGCTTGTCCTTCTGGACACGTCTAGAAGGAACGGCAGTTGTTGGGCCGGTGCACTCTGGGCACGGGCAATAAGTCTCCTTTGGACCGGGGGACCTTATTGCCTGTGGCGAATATTCTGGCACGGGTGTGGCCCGATGTGGGTAAATGGGAAGTTGCTCCGCGTGTCCCTCTGAGAAAGCAGAGGGCACTGTGGAGGAGCACGGGCGGGCCCGGTGTGCACTCACCCTGCCACTGGGCAGGCAGCGGGGGGACTGTCCTTCCCTGCCCCCGTCGGTCTCGTAATCCCAGGAGTGCCTGCCGAGTAGTGTTCTCGCGCCTCTTGGGACCGAGGGTCTTGGCTTCACCACCCGGACCGCGAGGAAGAAAACCTCTATAAAAAAATACGGGAGGTAGGGCCTGCGAGCAGCAGACTCGGGGTAGACTGCTGCCCGACCAGCAGCTGGCGTAGCTGGCACAGCTGGCGTAGTTGGCGCAGCTGGTAAAGGCCCATGAGGTGCAGTGGCGTGCAGTGTTCCGTGTGCGCCACTGAGGAGGGTGCGGCCAACGTTAGGCCGCACGGGGAGAAGGGGCTCGCCTGCTTGTGGCGGGCCGGGACCTGTCGGGGGTGGTTGTGTGAATACTCACGGGTTCCCACGCCCCGGGCTAAGGTAGTTGAAGGAACACCGTGGTGGTTTTAGTCGGTAAGAGTCCGACACTGGCTCCGCCTACCCCGGGCGGAGTGCGTCCATGAGGATTGCCCCACGGGAAAAAAAAAAAAAAACTAAAAAAGGGCTTTGCTTAGAGGATGAACAGTAACGGTCTATATCTATGTTTGTTACTTACTACGGTTAAAGACATTTATTTCTCAAAAGATTACAATAATCACTTATAGAGAAAATACAATTATATTTTATTAACTAATGGTTATCGATTAGCGTAGTAAGTTAGTGTAGGGTAGTAAGTAAAAAAGTTTCGTTCAAATGCGTCATAAAAACGATAGGTCTGTGTAGGTAGGTGTACTAACAGCAGTTGTTTATTAAGGCCTATGATATGATAGTGATTGCTAATTAGTATTATAGGTACTTATGGTTATTTATCTTATGCGATTTTCAATCTAATTACAGTAAAAGATTATTTTATGGATATGTAACATGTACGCTATATGTGTTCTAAATATAATATATTATTATCTAGATATATCTGCAAAGTTCCTATAAATTAATAAAAAAAATCAGTGTAATGTTATATACGTATTCAAAGATAACTAGATTTACATATACCTAATTTAATATGTAAGCAGGAACTTTGTTTAATTTTGTAACAATGTTAGATATACACTTGTCATATAGTAGAAAATTATACATTTGCTGGCTTTTGTAGACAAAATAAATTTCTAAATATCTTATAATATGAAAAGTATTATATATCTACATATTTTGTCTGTTATTGTTAGACAGTATAGGTAAATATGTATAGTATTAAGTGCAAGATACTTAGAGGCAGTGTTATTTAGTTAGTTATAGACAATACTTATGACAATACAATTGATTATTAAAATATACATTACACTATTTTCAACACTGCCAGAGTCCCCATATGCAAAATAAAACAAAAATTAAAAATCCTTCAAAATATGACTTTTTAACAGTTTTTTATAGGTAACTAGAGTTTTTGCCTCTTTTATACTTTTAGGTAATTTGTTATAGTATTGAGCTCCTTCGTAATGGATGCTCTTTTTTCCATAATTTGTCCTAGGACATTTTAGAGAGATGTCATTGGCCTGTCTAGTCCTAATTTTATGGTAGTCTATATTTTTAGTAAATGTTATTTGTGAATGGATATCTTTTGTTAAAATTTTTCTTATTAGAATACAAATATTATATTTATGTGACTGAGCTAGGTTCATCAATCCAGTTTCTTTATATATTTTAACAGTAGGTGTCAAGTATTTATATAGGAACAATGTTTTAATTAATTTATTTTGGGTTGATTGTAGTTTCAACAGATTAGTTTTGGCTGCAGATCCCCACACTTCAATCAAATAATCTATACGAGACTTGACCAAGGAGTTATATATAGTGTAACGCACATTTTTTGGAAGGCATCTTGCTATGGGCCGTAGGGCACCTGCCAATGACGATAGTTTGTTGCGAATTTTTTCAATATGTGGTTCCCATGTAAGTCTATTGTCGAGAACTAAGCCCAAGTATTTTTCTGATTTAACTTTTGTTATTATTTCATCATTTATCACAAGCGGACTGTGATTACGAATTATTTTATTTTTAGCAGCAAAGATGATATAATTCGTTTTCGAAGCATTGATGGTAAGTAAATTCGATTGTAGCCATGTATGTAAAATGTTCAAATCATGCTGTGCTTGGTTTACTACTATTTCTATCGTTTGACCGAAATAAAACAAACTAGTATCGTCGGCATATAAAGTAACCTCTCCCTTTAATCCTATATCATGTAAACTATTTATATAAATTAAAAACAGCAACGTTCTACGTTCACAAAACCTGCCAAGCTTGCATAAATATTCTAGAATAATTCCATAATCATATGAATGATTCATTCAGAAAAATTAGGGATGATTTTGACAATTAGCTACTTGAAAATACGTGGTACTCCAATGATCAAAAGTTCATTAAAAGCTTGTCTTAGAACAAGGTAGTGGCCTGAAGTGATTTAAATATGTTTGTCTTAATTAACAATTTACCATAAATAATCTTTATTAAGTATTTTGCCTTACGTAACATAGATCGTCAAATGTCGTATTTTCGTCTAGTTAAGGCCAGTTCTTCTTATCTGATGGCCTGAGAAACATTGAGGAAATTTCGCCCCGCTGTCGCTCTCGCTTCCTCCTGCTTAATATATCCCTACCCGCACACCGGATAGCGTGCAACTTGTTATTACCGTGCATCCAACCCCACGTCTTCGGTACCGTATTATACAGTCGCGCAGTACAAAGTTACATTACAAACTCGTGCGTAATTCTATCGTGGACAACGCGACGCCATGATGCGCCGTGGCGCGATGGCGCCCTCTGTAATCCTTCATAAGATAATTAGGCGTCAGATTAGACGTAGAAGGAAAATTATGTGGCTATATATAGGTACTTACTTTAATAATTCTGTTTCCTGTTTTCTGTGGAATTTTGCTTGTCGCTGCGATTTTGTATTTATAATTTTATCCCTTCCAAAATCATCCGGTCTCTCAGACTGACGGAGTGCGTAGAACTAGCGAATGAAGCCAAAAAAAGGAATACAAAATGGCAAAGAAGTACCTGTTTCCATGCAGTACACTAACAAAAATCATTAAAGATGGTTTAATAGATTAACGTGAAATCACTGAAAACGAACCAAACATAATATTTGTAAAAAAATACTGTGTACCTATATAATAGCTTAGATTACGAGCTACTCTTAGGTAGTATTTAATGGTAGTTACAGTTATGAACAAAATAACCACGACATTTATTCCACGCTAACTACAAAACTAGGTACTTAAACATAACCAAGCATAAAAACAAGAAAAGTTGCGTAAATTCAGTTATATCTCCCTCAATTGTTAACTACACGTAATTACAGGGAGGCGCGGGCGCAGGAGTATTCTCGGGCAGTCTCGGATTTGTTCGCAGCCTCACCCGACCACATTCAGTACGTACTCTGTCATTTGTCTATAATAAACTTGATAATAAAAAATACCGAAGCTTGTCGCTGGTTAATTAAAAGTATTATTATGAAAACAGACGGCTAGCTAATTGTTCGTGCAATTTTAGCGAATCACTTCTATTTAGTGTTTTCCCACATTCTTTATATATTAGTTACACAGGATGTCTGTGTGTTGTGTTGTTTATATAGTATCTTAATTAACTGTGATAATTTGCTCTGAAATTAATAATCTGGGAAGCGAGAAGACCACAGTCTTTCTTTATAATCAACCCATCCTTTATAGTCCTTAATTGGCCTGATAATAAAAGGATATGGCCACATAGCTCCTAAACGATGGTGTTATGAAGAATAAGATTTAATGCTTATTTTTTCATCTGATATTATGAACAAGTATAACCAACATAAAAATGTACTTAAACTGTAATTAAGCATCGGACTTAGTAATTCATGGCCCTTTTATCAAAACGTTAGACCTTATGGGTCATTAACGCTCATAAATGCGCAGTTCAACCAGGTACAATATCGAGCAAAAAGAAAGATAATGTACACCATTATACACCAGCGTAGCGCTTCTGAAACTTCATTTACTAACATTTGCGCAAGAATATAATTCGCATTTTTTTCGCAAATATTATGAGGTTCATATTTTAAAATCTCAATAACTGTCCTAAATAAGGGTTTAAATTTCGCGACAAGTATACTCGGGAGCAATGAATCCGGGTCACCAATATAAATCTTAATATCTCGAATCGGATAATAAGAATGATAAATTATATTAAGGTTTTGAAAAAAAAAAAAATATATATATATAAAAAATAAAATACCTCTCGTAGGTCTCTGGAAGAAATTTCTTAAAGAAATAAGCAGTGCCTTTGTACTATTAATTTCTATGTATTTTATTATTATTTCTTTTTGTGTGCATAAATTTAATTAATAAATAAAATAAAAAAAACTAACAATATTTGCTATAAAATTATTATGTTTTTAACTAATTTTTATTTGAATCAGCCATTATTCTTAGATTCCAAGATACTAAGATTTTTGTTTGTTTGTTTATGTTTTTTTGAACTTCTTTGGACGCGATTCCCGCGATTGTACAATGTAAAACGAAAACATTGTAGCTAACAGCGTTAAATAGCGATAATCTTAAAGCAAATAAGTATTTAAATTGGTTTATTAAATCAAAATACGTTGTCGGCCATAACTTGATGCTAATTGCAGGGTGTTAATATCGTTTTTAAGGTTGAGATAATCTAGTTTTATACCGGCCATTTGAATAAGGGCCCGGTGAAGAAATGTTACAAAGTTATCGCGGCAAACCTTTTGCAATTGCAATGTCGTTTTCTTTCGCTTGACAAGATAGCAACATGGCTGTAATTACGGCAAATACGACTGGATCTTGAAGTTGGTAATTCGGGTACAAGCTTGGGCAAAAAATGTAGGTACCTATTATTTTACTGTTGTGAAAATGACAATTTAGGTACTGTAAGTACAGATAGGCTCAACGCTACGTCATGAGGTGTAGCCACGGAATACTTGAATAAGAATGTAGCCGTATATAATGATGCGCCTAGCCCATAGACTTATATAGTAGCCTAGCCACATCGAGATATGGCGCCATTTAATTATTGGCCTAACTCACGGTTATTATTTAGTAAGCTTTTAATGAACCAAAAAGTACAAAATAAAACTTACAATACACTGAATACACATAAACAAAGAACATAAATATTTTCTTAAAGCTTAAGGCTTATTTTTAGTACCTACAAGAAGGACTTTTCACGCCTAAAGCTTTTGAGAAAATATTAAAGTTCTTTGTATATGTGTATTGTACGTTTTATTTAGTACTTTTTGGTTAATTAAAAGCTTGTCTTTCAAGCATAAACAATTTAATCCAAACGGCAGCGATGAGGATATAATTATAAGTGAAAAAGTCCTTGTTTTCGGTTTTGCGCCAAAAAAATTTAATAGCCCCTTTAACTTTTTTGGGACATTCTACACAGCATCATCTAGTCCCAAACTAAGCAGAGCTGGTACTATGGGTACTATGGGTACTAGACAATGGATATAATACTTAAATACTTTTTTTTATAAATACATATTTATAATACATAAGAAACACCCAGACTAACACAAACACTTATGTTCATCATACATACATATTATCACGCCTGTTTCCGATTGGGGTAGGCAGAGACTATGGATTTCCACCTGCTACGATCCTGACACACCTCTTTCGCTTCATCTACGTCCATTAACCTCGTCATGCTTGCTCGTCGGTTTAGAGAACTCTTAACCTGGCATTTTTTGAGAATATCCGCGATTTGATCGCGATATGTTCGCCGAGGTCGTCCCCTTCCAACTCTTCCATCCACACTCGCTTCGTATACTTGTTTCGTCAATCTCCTCTCGTCCATCCTCTCTATATGTCCAAACCATCTTAACATACCTTTCTCAATCTTTGTCACTACATCTTCACAAAAATATTTGTGTCCTGTGGGATTAATTGAACCCACGACCTTGTGATCAGCAGTCCGATATTCGAAGCACTAGACCACAATATATGCGGTGAAGGTCGCGGGAATCAGTTGGACTCGGGAAGAGCAGGACCGGCCATTGTGACAATGCTTGGGTGAGGCCTTTGTCCAGCAGTGGATGTCTTTCGGCTGAGATGATGATCAGTTCATGGTCTAAATCATGTTTAGCTATCAAAATTAAACCTATATAATATATGCTAAGACGCAGTGATTATATTATCTTTTGGTATATGCAAAGTTTTATATCTCTGCTACTAATCGTTGAGGATTACCCTCAAACGGAAACAATCCTGGCTGCAGCATCAGTTCATGTTAACAATCATGTTTAACTATCAAAACTCAACCTATATGCAAAGTTTCGTGTCCGTGCACCTAACCAACCATTGAGGAGTGCCCTCGTGAGGAGACAATCCTGGCTATACAGGAAAAAAAATTAACCAGTGCGCAAATTTTTTTGTTAGTTCGGTATGAGTAATAGAACCCATTTCCATTAATTGTTCAATACTTAATAACTTCTTAGGTTTTCGCGATCACTACAAATCTACTATCTGTAAAGACGATTGTCATCCTACGGCCAAAACTAATATCCAATCTATCCACGATTTGCCCTACTAGAGATAGGAATTTGACATAAGCTCTATACAAAATATGTCAAATTTCTATCTCTAGTAGGGTAAATCGTAGATAGATTGGATATTAATTTTAGCCGTTAGTCTACCTGCGACCACGAAATGCTGCAAAGCTTTCGAAACGTCAGGGAAACCAATTTAAATAATATACGCGATTTAATCCGGTTAAACTTTGTTCAATACTTTTTTTTTTATCCGACTTCAAATCAGCAAAATATGGACACAATCTGTTCGTAATAACATCAATGAAAGCGCGCGACGGGCGACTGCTGGCTCATGCGGCTACGGGTTTGCATCGGGGGTACGACCCCCTCCTGGACGGCCGCGTGAGCCAGCCGTCGCACGCTTTCATTGTTGTTGTTGAACAGATTGTGTCCATATTTTGCTGATTTTAAGTCAGATAAAATAAAAAAATATATTGAAAAATTTATGGAAATGTGTTCTATTACTCATACCAAAAAAAAATTGCGCACTAGTTAATTTTTTCCCTGTATATAGCATCAGTTAACTTCTATCATTTTAATGTATTTTCTTCAGAACTGAACAAGCATGCACAAATACAAACTAGTAAGTTAAGAGGAAGTGGTTCAAATTTAGCTTGCAAGATTTGAACTTCACATATAATACAAACATTAAACATATGTGAAGTTAAAGAAAAGCTTGTAAAAACGATTTTTAGTGTAATATTAAAATAATTTTTGAAAAACTGCTTTTATTTATTATTCTCTTGCTGAAAATTGTACCGAAAACCTCAGTAGATGGCGTTGCCGCGTTTAAATTCGCGCTATGGTTTCGTTCACCCGGTTCAACTAGGGTGTGAGGTTCCAATGTTTTGGCACAAACCTACAAACAGCTTTCGCTTCAAACTAAGATCTATAAACGTATTTTTGAAGAGAGATGCAGATAACTGCTTCTCTTACTCTTATGTAATTATGATTGATGATTGATTGTGTATTATTAATATAGAATAAATGTATAGTCTTACTTATATTCTGTTCTAGGCCTCTAATTAATAATTAGATAATTAAATATTACACACATTATAAGTATTATTGACTGGTTGGCACTGTAATTACAGTAGTAGTTTTTGGAATTATTAAGCGACCAAAACATGTTGTAATTCTCCAATTTTATTACGGTTTTAATTACTGGTTTCAATTTTTTATTAAGATTGGTAATTCAGTTCATACTTATAGCGCAATAATCCGAATAGAAGAAAGTTTTTGTGGGAGACGCAGTAGTAATTAAACTCAAATTAGTACCTACTACACACTAAATTTATGCACAAACGATTCCTATTATTATAAGCGCACTCTGAGACGTGAGAAAAAGCATAATACATGCTTAATTATGCACATTATGTCATTGTAATATATAGGTTGTGGACGGATACAAAAATCACTATTTAAGACAGTTCGCGCGCTTAGAAAAATCACCGAAAAATATTAGTTTTTTTACTGTAAAATACACTGTATTTTTAGTTGTCAAAACACTGTATTCTTGGTTAAAATTCTGTAATTTTAAATTCCAAACAGGCTGAAATTGTACAGTTACGACCGTTTTCGTAATTCAAGTGTTACCACTAACGTGCAGACAACTGTACATACCTACACATGTAGCTCTGAAGACAATAATATGAAATTTAAAAAGTAAAGTTTTATAATTATCTATTGAAAGATGCCACTGAAGTACCAACTTTTAATAAAAAAAAAAACAAGAAATAGTGGTTGTTTTGCATGTTGTATAGGAAAGTATGCAGACATTCCTCAAGAAATGTCTAGTTACCATAGAAATAGGTACCTACTTACAACTTCCTTGCTAGTTACACGATCTAAAATAATCTAAAGCTTATAACACACAATAAAGGCAGATACCGATTATACACGGCTAATTGCGCGGCGGAAATACGCTTAGCGGACGTAATTAAGATTAGAAGTGCAGGAAATAACTGCGCTAATACGTCAACTGGACGTAAAAACGTGGTTATAACTTATACCGATGTTGGGTACGCTGCTTTATGTGTGGTGATTTGTTCTTTCAGTATTTAATCGACTAAATACTCGTACGAAATTGTTGAATTTTTTTCGTTGTAAAAGAAAATAAATGAATGATACACGTAGGTATACTTCCTGGCAAATAGCTTGAACAAAAATGGCGCTGCGCATGTTACTGTAATGATATAAAGGTTAGAATTGTTTAAATCGTTTACTGCTCATGTTCCAGTAAAATGCAGATTGCCGATTGAAGAAACTCCACCATATCTCGTCCATACATAAATAGTACGAGTTTATCTCTAAACACGCGCATCCTAGTTTGTTTCTGTATACCTAGGCCAAACGTGTGGGTGATAAGGCTCTGAGACGCGGTATATTTTCTATGTTTCGATAAGCGCGGGTTCGATTCAACTACTTACAACAAAGATAACAATCGAATGCGCTGAGAAAGATGACTTTTCTACGTATCTAAAAAGAATAGGTTCCTTTATTTTTCGAAAACAAATAATGCGGTCTTTTTAGGGTTCCGTACCGCTACGCTGTCCGACCGTTCGTCTGTCTGTCTGTCACAGGGCTGTATCTTTTGAACGATAATAGGTGGCCGGTTGAAATGTTCTCAGAATATGTATTGCTATGACTCCTACCATGACAAATACAAAATAAAGTCTAAAACCCAAGGGGGTTCCCATACAAGAATCCTCGAAAATCATGCACTTTTTCAACGTTTTTGGTCCTGCTCTATATTCAAAACGGTAACACATACCAGCGTCAAACTTGGCCTGATTATAGTGCATACTATGTTGTTTAGCAACAAATACTAAAAATAGGGCAAACATAGACATATGTAGTGGTACCTGCGCAAGAAAGAGATGCAAAAATTCATATTTCGCGCACGGTGCATTGACGTCTTTTGATGAACTCTCGTAAATTTAATCAGGGTCTATGGGATATCAGGACGATGGGTGGTACGGAACCCTTACTGCGTGAATTTGACTCACACTTGTCCGGTTTTTTGTCTTTTTCTAAGCGTATCACGATCATGATACGGGATTGGATTATACTGAGGTAAAGCCGTATCTTAGCTTAACGACGCCGTGCATTGGTAGAAATAAATAGACTACCTAGCAGGTAGGAAACAAAAGCTTAGAAGAGAACCTTTTATCGGGACCTACGAGACGAACCGATTTATTCACCTACACTACAAATAAAGCGTCAGCCTATCTCTGTGAGTTTCTTAAGTATGTGTGTGCGTAACTGCGATGACTATAAGTATGTGTGTGCGTAACTGCGATGACTCTATTTCGATTCCGCTCCCAAGCACCCCAACCCCTTGGTCGTGGCGGCCACCGTCTACCAGCCATCTGCTATTAGCAAAACCCGACGTCCCAGACACACACTCATTGAGCCCGATGACGCTATTACACTCCTCCAGGAGTCAGATAAAAGTACAAGCACACTCCGACGCCGTCGTCCAAAATATCGTCCCCGCCGGCGAGGACCGACGCGACACACACACAGAATCCGAGAGTCCGACTCTCGAGAAACAGAAACACATGCCGACGCAGCACCGGCTGCTGGGGGGATCAGTGGCGGGGTCCCCCTGCTGCACCCTGAGTCGAGGTCCGAGCTCCCCCCCTGGGGACGCCCTCACGGTGTAAGCAACCGGAGATAATCTCGTCACGCGAGACCGGCCCTATGCTCTAGAGTAGTTCCTAGGAGCAGGCTATTGCGTAGCCACTGGTTAGGTTTTCTAGGTAGGTCTTAGCCTCGCCGGCGAGGCTTGCCGCTTCACGGCGTTTAGCACGTCACCCGATAGGGACCGAAAGTCCGCTACTTTTGAGGTAACCAATTCGATGCAGCAACGGCTGCTAGGGGGACATAGGAACTGCGGGGTCCCCCTGCAATGCCCTAGCGAGGTTCGAGCCCCCCCCTTGGGGGGCGCCCGCCCGATTACGCGCGGTATTGATGCCGCGCGCATCTAGTTTGTAAGTATGTAGGGAAAAAACCTTCGGCGAATGGAGTCCCACATGGGACTCTCCGCCAACTAAGTCCGGTTAAGCAGAAATGGGACTTCGGTCCCACCTGCGAGAGCCCATTCGAAAAAAAAAAAAAAAAAAAACTGCGATGACTATAAGTATGTGTGTCCGTAACTGCGATGACTATAAGTACAGCGCCAGCGGCAGCGTACCTCCAGCAAATACTCTGCTTTGCGGGAGACGCTAGACTCGCATGGAGATGATGTCGCTTCTTTACGCAGTCATATTTATTTAAGTATTCTTTGCTTCTGTTGTGGTATATAATAGAAAATCATAGAAATCTAAATAAAGGTAAAAGAAGATGCAAAGGCGCGTGAACTTGTCGCCGCGTACAGGTGTCTTTCAGGACACCAGTGCGCGAACCGTTTGCTTGATCATTAGTGCTGTTTTGGCCGCAGAGTCACTAAATATTATTATTATTATTAGAGTATTTTGCAGCGTATCTAGCAACGGATTTTTTTAGGCTTAATTTGTTTTGCATTTAATGCTAGAAACATGGTGGGCGTGATTGCGTATTTATGTGTTGATAGCGGAAAACCGGTGACATGCGTTCCCGTAGTAAGAGACAGTAGATAATGTTTCTATTACCTTATTATATAGATTTCTATGTCGTGGTTCAATTTAGGAGAATTTCATGTCCAGAGGTCGATCAGTGGATTCTGATTAACTGAGTTCACTGATAGTGACTCACAGACATAGTAAAAAATATAGACGAAGTGCTGCGACATTCTAGTGAAGCCCAAAAAGACTATGCTCCATCGTGTACAACCAGCGCTCACGCACGAATATGCACGTCAAACCGTGCTCACCCCTCTCAGGACACATGTCGCGACATCGTCCAGTAAGCATCGCGAAAACAAATATCAAATATTCAAATATATTATTATTATTATTGCAAATATTCAGGTGCATGATGTGTGCGTGAGCGCTGGTTGTACACGAAGGAGCAAAGTTTTTTTTGGCTTCACTTTGATTGTTGGCAGCACTTCGTCTATATTTTTTACTATGTCTGTGTAGTGACTATAGTAATTTGTATTTTTCCCTAAATCATTCGTTATTGTTCCAATGCTTATTAATAAGAGCCATTTTTTATTTTATTATATTTTATTTATTAGGGAAAACAAACAATTACACACTTTACATGATTAATCAAAGTAATTACATGAGAATGTGTCAGTGTGTAACTAACAACGTTATCCACATCTTATAGCCATCTAGAACAATAAATTAATAGTTGCTGACAGATCTGTAACTATCTGTTCAAAAACCTTTTTCCACATAATCTATAAGAACAATGTAATAGTTTCCCACATAGGATACTGCTAGCTAATTTGTAAATAATAAAAATTATATTAGGGTCTTGCTGCACCGCTGCGCAGGCGCACGCCCACGTTATCCGTCACATCTACACCTTAACAGCATTTGAATTACATTAATTTGTAGCGGGCCTTATGTGTAACTTACCGCGTCATTCGTTTGCTGCAAGTTATAAGATTTTGATCAACTTGGAAAAACTGAGTAAGTATTTATTCTAAACCGAAATTGCAGATGAGGTAAAGGGATGCTAATTGACCAAATGTTTTGCATTTTTTATTTTTGAAGTAAAACTTCTTTAGGCACGCTTGACTTGGGGAGTAAATTGGTGAATGCGTTACGAAAAGTGAGACAAACGGAGGGGGTAGTGCGGGACGCGGGGAACAAGAAGCACGTCACGGCCGGCTACGCGACTCAGCGCCGGCAGAGCAGACGCGCGCCGCGTCGCCATTCCTTTGTCTCCATTGAAATAGTATTAAGGGAGGTATAAGATAGTGAAGTTTTACTTCAGTCGTGTGGTCTAAAGCGCATTCACACACACCAGTTTTTTTACAAGAGGTTGAGATGTTGGTAGTTAGATGTGAGCATAATAACCAGCCAACATGGGACCAACACTGAAATGTCGAAAAAAAATTGCTGTTCCCTATATTTTTTTTTCGATTTATGTGAACACAAATGTCGGGATTATCAGATTTTTTCCGCGATTTCTTGGTTTGTCCTATAGTAAACCATGGAAGATTAAAAAAAGGCGGACTGAATCTCGCTAAAACATTAAGTGAAGCACCCATAGTAAGACGGCTCGCTTAAAAGTACGGGTTGGCAGGCACGCATTCACACCCATAGTAAGACAAAAAGCCGCGATTACGCAACAAATCTCGACTGTGTGACGGTAGTCATTGTCGTAGTGTCACAAATAAAATAACAATATATAGATGCTGTCGAAATTATAGTAGGTTTAGGAAACAATTAAGTGCTTTAATCTTTTCTTAGCGAGATTCCGTGTGCCTTTTTTTACATGTCCGAGTAGTAAACGTTGTTTATAATGATGAGTACCCGAAGAAGTTTAGTATAAACTAAGAATAAGTTTGTATAGGTGTGTGCAATAAAGAATAAGAATGATCTTATATCGGTGTGTTAAAAAGTTATCTCAAATATGCTACCCCGCTATCGCTTATAACTTAATCCTCACACCAGATACTAGCAAGTCACGCACAACTATACACGTTCACACGTCTCCGTGCGCGGTACGTCCGAACAACGACGATTGGGAACGTACAATCGAAGCGATGACGAAATGGGATTAAAGGTTGGCCCTATATGGGAATGGTAATGCTGGGCCAATGGACTTCCGAGAAGAGAAAAGTCGGACGGATGTAATTTAAAAATGTTGATGATGTTTTGGAGAGATTGTTTTCCGAACGAAACGCGTGAGATTGGAAGGGTTGGCTCTACATTTATCTTTAACGTGGCGATACAGAAACATCTACCTACATCCTTTTGGAAAAAGCATAATCTGCCTATTTCTGGCCTACAGCTGGACTCGTCACTTTTTCAGAATTAGAAGGCCTTAGGCCTTAGTTTTCGTGCTTTGAAGAAGCGGCTGATGGCCAAGATCAAACTAGGGGACTATATAATAGTGTTATTACTGGCTGCAGTGGGCCGCAGTTGAAGATAGTGGTGATTAAGACAAGTGATCAAGTGCATACAGCATAACAGGAGGAATGACGGACATATTCAAGAATATAGTAGAATGTGCGCAACAAAATGAAAAAAAAATCACGTTATATCACGCGTACAGAATTAAAATGCTTTTGCACGCTCTGGGGCCTTGCTCCCGACTGGATGGAGTACTGTTTTAATCGAATTTAAATTCGAGTTAGTGTCAATTCGTACTGCATTTTTCTAGGAATTGACATTACCTCGATTTGGTTCAGCACTATCCGTCCGTCCGCAATTCTTTACGTCCGTGTGGTGCCGGACGTAAATAATTGCACCACCCTCTTTGTTCTCATGGGTGGCGTAAAAGGCGACTAAGGGATTCACCAGAGCATGGGCAGCAGCGTTCTCTGAGTATTTAACCAACCAACTGCGATCGCCAACCCGCCTGCCAAGCGTGGCGATTATGGCATATCGCCCTCCTTTGGGAGAGGCCTTTGTCCAGCAGTGGACGTCTTTCGGCTGAAATGATGATGATGATGATGATGATGGTTAAGCACCCGAACCAGTCGGGAGTAAGGCCCTTGACTGTCTAGGGGTCTGCTGGCTAGTACACAATATGCAGAGGGTGGAAATAGCGACCGATGGACACTCTATGCTAGGTGCATCAGCTCACCGCATGTATCTTTGATTTGTAGGCGTGGAAGTGTTCAAATAATTGATGAATCGTTTTATTTACCGTTTTTAACACGTTTTATTTATTTGTTTTATTCACGTTTTTTTTAAAGCTTTTTTTACCCAAAAGGTGCAAACGGGACCCTATTACTCTCGCTACGCAGTCAGTCCGTCCTTCTGTCTGTCTGTCACAGGGCTGTATCTTTGTAACGGTAATAGATAACCAGTTGAAATTTTCACAGAATATGTGTTACTATGGTGTACATCACGACAAATACTGAAAAGTAAAAAAAGTTTAAAATCAAAGTGGATCCCCATACAAGAAACCTCGAAAAACATGCATTTATTTCAACGTTTTTGTAACTGTGCTATCTTCAAAACGGTAATACATACCAGCGTCAAACTTAGTCTGATTATAGTGCATACTATGTAGTTTAGCAACAAATACTAAAAACAGACATATGTGGTGGTACCTACGTAAGAAAGAGATGCAAAAATTCAGATTTCGAGTACTGTTGTTGATGTCTTTTTATAAACCCTCGTAAATTAAATCAGTTTCTATGGGGTATCAGGTCGATGGGTGGTACGGAACCCTTACTGCGTGAGTCCGACTCACACTTGGCCGGTTTTTTATACATATTTGGAACGAGAATCAAGTACTGAACATCCTCCTCCCTGAATAAGTCTCTCGTTCAATCAGTCACTCTAATGTATAATTGTATGAGCAACCCTGCGAAATTATGCAAACTAGTGATAAAACTTACGACTCTGTTAATAAACAGAGAAAATTCAGTCGGAAAACAAAATAATCTCAGGTAACTCAATTAGTTGTATTATCATACGAACAAGTTCCCATAACGGACTTTACAACTCTCAAGGAGTAAACAACTGATTATAATCTAAGTTTACTTCATTCGCACAGCATAAGGAAATCATAAAATATGTACCTAACTCACTGGTTAAAATTGTATGGAGACATACCTCTGAGAAATCCCTCTGTGACATTTTGATGCGCCTACGCTCTTTTTAGTCGAATCTGTGGAAAGAAACATCAGATTTATTTATGAACAAGAAGTCGCTTAAAGACTTCAATATTAATTAGTTGATTTTCCAATCAGCCACCAGATGATAAGATATCTACCGAAAAGCCGAAAAATCTAAAACATTTCTTGTTTCATGCTTTCATGCTTTCGTGTGTTTGAGGGGCTCGTAGCGAAGCAACGACTGCGCGGATTGTACGATATGCAAGGTTAAGCTGCACTTGCCGCAGTCAGTCTGTGGATGGGTGACCGTTTCGTTACACATTGAGACTCCTCCGTGCCTTGGAGAGCACGTTAAGCGGTCGGTCCCGGTTGTCATACGAATATCTATGGCAGTCGTTACGGGTAGTCAGTAGCCTGAAAGTCTGACAACTGGTCTAACCTCCGATTGTCAGTATTACCCAGTAAACTAGGTTGCGGGGGTCTGATGGCAGTCGCTCCGTGTAAAATACTGATGTTCAGCCGCATTTGGCTAGGCTGGAAGCCGACCCCAATATAATTGGGAAAAGGGGCGGAGGATGATGATGCTTTCAAATCGTGTGTTTGATGTTGGTTAAGGCCAATACCTATATGGGCGGGTACTTTAGTCTTTTGAAAATTAGGTACCTATTTAAAGAAACTATCGCTGTCGATTTGCGAGCATTCAGCCTCAAATAAGTGCGATAAGGACAACTGCAGGTCCGACTGAATAGCTTTAGTAAAAAAGTCATAATTCTAGGTTTGGCTCTTTCTCCTCCGAAACTGGACCAATTTAAAAAATATTTCATAAACTGAATCAGAAGAATATGTACTTTGTCGTTATGTTTTTCCATTTTCATTAATACACTAGGCGTCTGTAGACAGCGGTCTAGGCAATTTTGATAATTTTTAAGGGCATTTAGCCAAATAATTTATCAACTAAAACGAAAACATAGCGACGTACAAAAAGTTGATATTTATTTTACTGTGAAAAATCATTGGTCATACGCCAGGAAGAAAACGGTCGAGAGCGTTTTTATGGACAAAAGACCACCAGCGTTTCCTCTTAACTCTTATATTAATAAGACAGAGTGATAGCTTCTTTCAAAGTTAAGGCACAAAAACAATCGATGCGTGCCACTGAGGTAATATGTACTACGTACTAGAGTAGACATTAACAAAAAATATCACGCAACTTGCTGGCCGCGGAGCACGCGCGCGGCGAGCGGCTAAATGTGTGAGAGTGCAGGAGCTCTAAAACGTGCTACAAACATTTTGTTCGAGGTTTCTTCTCTAGTACGTAGTACATATTACTTCAGTGATCAGTAAAATGTTCTCCTACACACATAAGCACGCGTAAGTTGTACAGAACGGAGCCATTTCTGGCTCAATTTTAGTTGCTTCAAATTGTGCACGCGGACTTGATTACTATGTGAAGTTATTTTAAGATTTAATGTAAAAGTAATTGATATGAAAATTCGGGGTGAGAAGTGGTGCAATTTGCAGTTTTTTAGATATCTTGTAAAATAACGAAAATGAAGATACCTATGTTCATTTGGTTCCTACACTACATTATGTATTGTGCTTCCAACGACAGAATAAAAAATGGAAAAAAATACTTTTGAGATATTTTTACACAACACCTGCTTAGTCCTAAACTAAGCAGAGCTTGTAATATGGGTACTAGATAATGGATATAATACTTACATACTATTTTTTTGTAAAAATATTGTATCTAAATGAAATATCTTGTGTTTACAAAGTAAATTAAATTACTCGCTGAATACACCATTTGTCGAAAATTCGTTTTTAAAAATTGATGTACAAGTTAGTTTTTAAAATAACCGACTTGTAAAAGTGAGTTTAAGGCGCCGCTGACACGTTATTCACCCAGAAAATAAGCTTAAGCACCGCTGGGACGAAAACGTCCCAGTGAAACCAAGGCTTTTTAGACTTAATTTTTGATCTATGAAGGTTCAAATTCTATTGAACGGCGCATATCCAGCGGTGCCTGTGGGAGTTTTACCGCGCGAAACCGCGTTGCCTGAGAGGTATTATCCAATTTACAGAATAAATTATTTGAGTTTGTTTGTTCCACATGTTCCAAACCTGTAAATCGATATCAGGAATTCTGAGAGCTTGCTCTCACGGCACCAATACGCCAGACTACAGCAATGAGGCGTAAGCCTAATAACAATAAATAAACATAACATAAATATGCACTCGTTCATATTTCAGCCATTCCCTTAGCCAACGTACAAGTTTAGCGGACTCAGGTATTGACAGGTCCCGATACACAACATGTTTTCTTACGTCTTTGTTTTTCAATTACCAAAACACTTTAAGGGCGCTCATCATACCTATGTAATTACCGAACGAAGGAATAACAGTAATACTGATGTGATTATTACTGGTGTCTAGTCTGCTTTTTACTATGAGACCAACTCTGAAATAATGATAAAAAAAACCGGCCAAGAGCATGTCGGGCCATGCTCAGTATTATAGGGTTCCTTAAGTAGGTCTAATTACAAACGAATCAAACCGAATATTAATCATTGCTATTTTAGTTTTTGCAAACAGCGCCACCTAGCGCTAAATTTAAGAAGCTAAATTTAAGAAGCTAAATTTAAGAAGTTTGTCATATCAATATAACACAAAGTTTCTTTTTGTGATTTTTTTTAATAGAAAGTAATCAAAGGAGCATTATTTGCTATGATCATTTTTCTCTAAGGTCAATGACCTATGAACTAGGACGTCTTAAGTATTTTTCAGTTCTCTCACTATAACTCAAAAAATTATAATCACATTATACTCAAAATAATTTTAAAAGAGAGTTTTTATAAAGGTCTATCAATGTGGAAGACTATAAGTTTCTACGTTGCATAGTTTAGAAATGGCAGGGGGGGGGACACATTGCAAGCCACATTGGCGAACTGTATTTCGCAGATCGTATACCTGATGAAAAAATTATGTGTGAAACATTACCTTCATTTTAGTAGACCTATTCAATGATACCCCACACGAGGAGGTGCAGCGAAAAATAAATTTTCATCCCCATTTCACACGTATGGGCGCCACCCCTAAAATACGTTATCAAGATTTTTTTATTCTTTTAAAATTGAGATCTATATCTAAACCATTTTTTCAAAAAAAATCATTTATTTATGTTTATAACTGTAGAAGTTGTAAAGGATTAGGACAGACGGACAGACGGACGGACATGACGAAACTATAAGGGTTCCTTGTAGAACTACGGAACCCTAAAAACAGCTAGAATTTCCAGAAAAAAAGACAATCTGATGATTTTCCGGACATTTACAGAAAAAATAAAGGAAATCCGGTTTTTCTCCAAAATTTCTAATTTCGTGGCATGTCGATTTCTTTCTTGAAGCGATGCATTTATCATGACAACCGAAAGTAGCTGGGGTGGACTGAATGCGGAGGGTAGAGGACCGAGTGTTGTGGCGCAATTTGGGATCGGCCTATGTCCAGCAATGGGCTTGGTTGGCTTGGAATGCGATAGGCTGAGTTGAGATACGGGTAGGTGAAGTTGAAGTGAAGAAAAGACATTGATCAACTTGTATGGGGCTTCGGATCCAGAAAAAGCCTATGTTGTGACCAAATAAAACCTGGGTTAATTTCAAGTATAATATTTTGACGTTAATTAATCACTTTATACTACTATGATATCTAGCAGCGTTTTTAAAATATTCAATAAAAAAATAATCAAAACAGTATTAGCGCCATCTAAAGAAT
The DNA here is from genome assembly GCA_949699075.1 of Asteroscopus sphinx. Lineage (NCBI taxonomy): Eukaryota > Metazoa > Arthropoda > Insecta > Lepidoptera > Noctuidae > Asteroscopus > Asteroscopus sphinx. The sequence goes on from OX453021.1 coordinate 15,561,587, forward strand.
ATCGGTATTATGGCGTGCATGAGCCATGGAAATTACGATTTTAGTTTTAAAACTCGATTACAATAATTTCCTGCTTCTCTTAAAAATTAAAGGTAATTTTTTTTTTCCTAATATGTCAAAACTATCAATTTGTTTTTACACGTGGGCCCATTTTGCTTTTACGCACATCTTTGAATTTCCTCTGCATTCCGGACTAAGCACCAAATTTCCGGACATGTCCGGAAATGTCCGGATGTATGGCAACCCTACACCCAAACCACCCAAATAATTAGCCGACAGTTTAATCTGTGTCTGCGGGTGCTCAGACTTAGGTCCTTCTACTTAAACCTTTGATTATACTTAAACCTACGCTTTTATCGTAGGCTACACGACGTGTTGTATAATTAAACTAAATCTTATAAGACTTTTAATAAAGGGATTCTAATAGCTTTAATTACTTAATTAGCCCAGTAAAGACCTGGAAAACCTGGAATAAAATCAGCGATTTCTTATAAAGTAAGGGATAAATTATAGCGTAGCTTGACTTTGATGTGCACTTTTGAAAGTCACCATTCGATAGTCACACATTACTTTTTAAATTACACCCTAACGCATAAAGTTAAGGTCCTAATTTGCATGAAAGTTGATAAACGGTGATCGTGGCAAGGCAATACGTTCGATTAGTGTTTCCGGTAGCGGTTGTCAGACTGGCCAAAGACACATTAATTAGAGGTAGCTTTAATGTCATTTCGATAAGTAATAATGTTCTATGAAATATTATCGACAAAAATCTAGTTATAATGAAGTAGGTTTAGGTTATTTCGTATTAAACTATATTTACGGAACTTTTTGCGTACAATGAAATCAAAACAAAACAAACATTTTGACTAACCTCGACGTTTCGGCCAAGTCGCATTGGCCCTGGTCACGAGCAGACTATTGACTATTGGCCTACTCGTGACCACGGCTAATGCAACTTAGCCGAAACGTCGAGGTTAGTCAAAATGTTTGTTTTGTTTTGATATCATTGTGCGCGAAAAGTCCCGTAAATAAAGTACAATATGAGTGAAATTCGCGAAAGTTTAATAACTTCTATGTCGTATTGGTATGGTGATACCGTGAAAATATGAGTATGTAAATACAGAGACTATTAATCTTCAAACAGCTCAGCTCAGGTCAACTTTATTGCTGTACAAACTCTGTATTAAAGGACTAAATAAGCTATCATCATGATTCGTCTACTAATATACGCTGAGAATATACGCCATTGAACAAAAACCGTACTGTAAGAAACACAAAAAAAATATGTTTTTTTTTATGAAAACGAAAACCGTTTGAAAACTTTCGCATAGGTTTTTTTTTTCGATTTTCAACCTGACTCTTTTGCTAGACAATGGGCCATTAAAAGGTTGAAAGATTCAAAATGTATTTACTGCCTTTAAAAAGAGGTTCAGCCTTTAAGCCAGATGACGAATATGGATTTTGCGAAAAAATAATAATTTAAGTCCAAGTTGCAGTTTCGGTTCTTGTAAAATTAAAATTACTTTTATTGTAAGTAAATTGTGGGAAAGTATATATTAAACAGATTATTAATTTTCAGTTTTCAAACGAGGCACCACCAGGATTTTCTTGTCTCATGAATTATCTCCTACCATGGTATCTTCAAGATCACAAATACACTCACGATGTAACTTTAATAAAGCATTGTCAGTTAGAGACCATGTCTCCTCTACCTTCAAGCCTTCAAGTTACATTATCACACAATATAATTTAGGCCCAGTTTAACCACCTCCTGATAAGTTCCGGTTAACTTATCGGGCAGGTAATTTCTACAGACATTGTTCTATTTTCGAATTTATCTGGCGAGATATTGCGTATGCTTATGTGAAACCAGTCCTTAGTTTTTAGGGTTCCGTACCCGAAGGGTGACAGACGGGACCCTATTACTCTCGCTACGCTGTCCGTCCGTCCGTCCGTCCGTCTGTCTGTCACAGGGCTGTATCTTTTGAACGGTAATAGGTAACCGGTTGAAATTTTCTCAGAATATGTGTTGCTATGAGGTGTATCACGAAAAATACTAAAAACAAAAAAAAGTCTAAAAACAAAGGGGGTCCCCATACAAGAAACCTCAAAAAACATGCATTTTTTTCAACGATTTTGTTTTTGCTCTATCTTCAAAACCGTAATATATACCAGCGTCAAACTTGGTCAGATTATAGTGCATATTATGTAGTTTAGCAACAAATACTAAAAATAAGACAAACATAGACATATGTGGTGGTACCTGCGTAAGAAAGACATACAAAAATACATATTTCGCGCACTGTACGTTGATGTCTTTTGATAAACTATCGTAAATTAAATCAGTTTTTATGGGGTATCAGGTCGTTGAGAGGTACGGAACCCTTACTGCGCAAGTTCGACTCGCACTTGGCCGGTTTTTTTATTTTATGTGCCCATAATTTTGCGTTAAAATAAGCTGCTAAGACGTCTAAATAATGCGGTGCGTATCGATGTCAGATCAACACTACTTCCTCTGCAGTATCTCGCGATCTCGTCACATCGACGGACTGGCATATTAAATCAGATATGCAGATAGATTACACACATTAAGCAGTTGCAGTTTTCCAACAGATTAGCAAGCGCTGTAGTTTTATAAAATTGAGTTATTTTTGGTATTTCCTACTATCCTATCCTACTAATATTTTAAACGTGAAAGTTTGTGAGGATGTATGGATGTTTATTACTCTTTCACGCAAAAACTTCGTATGGACTAAATATGTATGGGTTTTAATTAAAATAATAATAAATAAATAAATATTTTGACTGCCTCGTTGGTCTAGTGGTTGCAAGCGCGACTGCTGAGCATGGGGTCCTGGGTTCGATTCCCGGGTCGGGCAAAGTGTTATTGGGTTTTTTCATTAGGACATTCTCAGTAGCAGCCCGGAGTCTGGATTTGTGCCCGGTCAATGGCAATAGGCTCGCCCCCTATTACATGGGACTATAACATAACTGGCGAAATGTGGGTGTACTATTACACCTCTGCCTACCCCTTCGGGGAAATACAGGCGTGATGTTATGTTATGTTAAATAAATATTTTTGGGACTTTTTACACAGCACCATCTAGTCCCAAACTAAGTAGAGCTTGTACTATGGGTACTAGACAATGGGTATAATACCTTTTTTGTAAATACATACTTATAATACATAAGCAACACTCAGACCAACACAAACACTTATGTTCATCACACAAATATTTGTGTCCTTTAGGAATCGAACCCACGACCTCGTGATCAGCAGTCCGAAACTCGAACCTCGATCACAGACGTTCGTCGTCTTTGTATGGATGTTTGTTATTTTTTCACGCAAAATCTACTATAAAGATTTTAATTAAATTTGGCATACAGATAGAACATAACCCAGATTAACATATAGGCTACTTTTTATCCCGGGAAGATGAACAGTTCCCGAGGGATGCGCGATAAACGACATCCACGCGGGTGAAGCCGCGGGCACAGGGGGTCTACTCCCGTTCGACGATATTCGATAAATCGTACGATTCATCGCACAATTTGCTACTCCGGTCAACCATCGTTCCCTTGTCGCATGCGATGATCGTGGTTTGACATTTGTTTTTCTCATCTCCGGTAAATTGTATACGACTATGAACCGTATAGTCTATATTAATTGTGCCTTTTTTATGTGCCTATCTTTATTATGTAAGTATCAGTCGGAACGAAAGTTCGTACTTCGTTTGTTGTTCGTAAAACGCGAGTAGACCTACAGGCTAGTATAAAATAAAGGTCACATAATATCGATTTACTATAGGTTTTTTCGACTAACATGCAATATGTTATGTCATGTTTCTTTGAAGGATAAAATCCGTAACGAGATTATCCGGAGAAGAAACGGAGTGACCGACATAGCTTGTAGGATCAGTAAGCTGAAGTGGCAGTGGGCTGGCCATGTCTGTCGAAGGACCGATGGCCGTTGGAGCAGACGAGTTCTTGAGTAGAGACCGTGAATCGGCAAACGCAACGTGGGGCGCCTCCCTGCCAGGTGGACCGACAACCTAAAGAACGTGGCTGGGGGGGACTGGATGCGGAAGGCAGAGGACCGAGCGTTGTGGCGCCACTTGGGAGAGGCCTATGTCCAGCAGTGGACTGCGATAGGCTGAGTTGATGATGATTGATGATGCAATATGTAAAGTAAATGTTACTCCTTCCGTTCCTATTAGCCGGTTAATACGATACTCTGTATTAGATATGCGTGGTCATATTTTAAGAGCTCATTAAGGGAATGCTATCGAACAACTTTTATTACGGAGTTAACCCAGAAAGCGCGAAAAAAATCAGCTGATCCCTACATTTTGTCGAGCGATATTCTAGAGAACAGCTGTTTTTTTATCAATTTTAGTGTTGGTACCTGCCATAGTAAAAGTTGTTCTATGCTATGCCCTGAGTAAGCTCTTTAAATAAAACCAGCAACCATTTCTGGCAAAGGATGGAAGCGCTTTTTAGAAAAAACTGAACATTAAAAAAAAATTTACAAACAAACATTACATTACATTACAAATAAACATTTTGATTGATTGATTGACTGAAACTTCCAATAAATTTTTTAACATTTTAGGTAGGTAACAGTCTAGAGCAGCGGTTCTCAAACTTTTTTGGTCACGGAACCCTTTTGACAAGCAAAATACTTGACGGAACCCTACAATAAAACAATAGTTTTTAAAAGTGTATTCTTTATTATATAAGCATAATAAAAGTACAATGTAACAGTTACTAATTATTACTTACTTTAACCACATGCCAAGTACAATAATAGAAGATATTAAAAATGAAAAAATCTTAACTAATGGGAGGTATGAAACTGTTTTTTATTTTTCATCAATTGGTTGATATCAGGTTTGATAGAAGACATTTGAAGTCTCATATAAGGTTGGGCGTCCAGTCTATTGCGATATTTTGTTTTCGTGGCTGCATAGGTTGAGAATCCTGTTTCGCACAAATATGTTGTTGGGAACGGGAGAAGAATATTCAGAGCCATTCTGCCAAGCATTGGATATTCATCACGGATTCTGCACCAAAAATCGTTGAGAGGCGTCGTTTTGAACAGTGACTCCATACTTGTGTCTGATGACATTTCTAAAAGAGATTCATATATCTCGTTTGACATACTTTCGGGCTTTTGCAAGTTGGGTAAAAAAGGATTATGAATCCATGAATTCAGCTTCATTTTTGTATTATGTTCTTCGGGAAAATACTTTACAAAAGATGCGCGCATCGAAGTGAGATATTGGACCAATTCTTCAAACACATCATCTTGAAACATTTCCGAGTCGTTATCGCTAACAAACTCACTGAGTGACGTAAAGCTTTCTATTTCTCTCTTACCAACGCAAATAATCCAAAAATCTAATTTTCTTTTGAAGGCAGTTATTTTGTTATAGGCCTGGAACACTGTTGTCTGTTTACCTTGCAATGATAAATTCAATTCGTTCAGTTTTTGAAAGATATCCGCCATAAAAGACAATCGGAACAACCAAGTTTTATCATACAAACGGTCTTTCAAATTAAAAGAAACTGTATCTGCTGAAAGAAACATTTGTAACTCGGCTCTAAGTTCAAATAGCCTTGTTAAAGTTTTACCCCGAGACAGCCATCGCACTTCTGTATGGAGCAGCAGTGTTTTATGTTTGCTGCCATAATCTTCACACAATAATGAGAACAATCGGGATTGTAGTGGTCGTGATTTGATAAAATTAATTATTTTTACCGCTTCATCCATAACTAATTTTAGATTTGACGGCATTTGCTTCATCGCAAGTGCCGTCAGTGTCATATGCAGAATACAATGGCTGGAACTACAATTAGGCGCTTTACTTTTTATTCGTGATACTGCTCCTGCTGTTTTACCTGTCATCGCCTTGGCCCCATCTGTACAAATGTCAATGCAATCGTTCCAACTAAGATTATTTTCTTTAAAAAATATGTTTATTTTATTAAAAATTTCTTCCCCGGTAGTGTTTATGGGCAGCGGTGAACACATAAGCATGTCTTCTTCAAAAGAACGTTCATATGGATATCTCACGATAACCAGCAAGATAGCCAGACCAGTGACATCAGTTGACTCATCCATTTGCAAGGCGAATCGTGTTTTTTGTAGACGTGCAACTAGTTCTTGTTTGACGTAGCTTGCCAGATCATGGATTCGCCGTGAAACAGTATCGTTTGATAGCGGTACAGTAGAAAGATGCTTTGCAGATTTTTCATCGAGCATACATTTTGTTATGTCTAACACACATGGCTTTATTAAATTCTCAGCGATAGTGTGCGCTTCACCTGCTTGTGCAATGCGATAGCTAACTAAATATGATGCCTCCGTGGCCTTTTCATTGATAGTTTGTGTTACATGCATCATATTTTTTTGACTTTCCAATAACTGTTCTTTTTTACGAACAAAAAATTCTTTATTCTTGTCTTTAGACTCGGGGTGTACAGTTTCTAAATGTCTGCGTAATTTGGCAGGTGCCATGGAACTATTAGGAAGCAGTTTACTACATAACATGCAGAGAGGTGAGCCGTTGGAATCAACAAATCCGAAACTGATATATGATTCATCATACTTCCTTTTTTTCGTCTTTGAAACCGTGGAGCTTGACGTCGTGGCATCATCGTCTGGATCGGTAATTGCTGTATTCTCCGCGCGTACTGCTTTTGAACATTCAGCGTCATTAGAAGATGTCGTTGCAACACGTTTAACACCTTTAAGCCAACGTTCCATTCTTCTTTATTAATAATGTTACACGTCAGGATGGTAGGGTCAAAATAATGCACAATCGTTACTGCGTTTATGAGACAAAGTTTAGTCCAAAGAAGAAATGTACAAAACTGATACAATCAGAATACAGCGGGCAGTAGAACTTACAAGAAGGCAGCAGGCTAGCCAGCTTGTAAGTAGGTAGGTACGAACTTATTGCTCCGAACGCTAATCGTGAACTGACTGACGAGGCGCGACTTTTTTTATATAATAGCGCTTTTATACTTAGTCCTAGAGTCGAACTCGAACATTCTCAAAAATACTCGAGTCGGCGCCTTTGATAAACAAAAAGCGGAAATAAAAATATAAATACAAAAAAATGCGTTGTAAACAATCTCGACTTTATGCTTTTGAAGATAGAGCCGAAAGTCGCTTGTTCACAACTATAGCGTCTAATTCAGAGGCGGCTTTTATCAAAGGGACTGCGCGCTCACAAGTATACGCGCGGCGGGCGGATTCAAAACGTTCGACCAGTGACCAGAGAGAGGTGTTTTGTTTTTTTTTTCTAAATTCTTGCGGAACCCCTACAGGGGTATCGCGGAACCCTAGGGTTCCGCGGAACACACTTAGAGTACCGCTGGTCTAGAGAATTTCATTTTAGGATTTAAGTTCGTATGACGTCGTAAAACGCAAGTTGAATTACGCAAAGTATAAGTAATACAAACTACTCGCGCATTACTGCTGCAGATTTTACTACAGATAATCATTTCAAAATCATAGACAGACATTCACATGTCTAGATACCCTGCTATTTTCGTTCGAAGATTTGAAAAGGGAACGTTGTTTAAGAAAGATATAAAACCTCTTCTTCACACTGTTGGCAACACTGTAGTGATTCTCGTAGGCCATCCACATGTTATTATTGCCTATGATTATAACGAAGGCAATAAAACGAACTCGTAAAGTGACCCTTAAATATATATTGTAAGTATTGTAACTTTATGGTCGAGACTTGGAATAATATTTAACATTTTATTGGGATGTCAAAATTCGGTGTACAAACCTCTGTTTACTTCAATACTGAGCTATTGGGGTTGAAGTTGAAGAAAAAGTAATATTTGCTGATAATGTGACTAACGGCCAAAATTAATATCCAATCTATCCATGATTTGCCCTACTGGAGATAGAAATTTGACATAAGCTCCATACAAAATACGTCAAATTTCTATCTCTAGTAGGGCAAATTGTGGATAGATAGGATATTAATTTTGGCCGTTAGTGAATTTTACCTTTAAACCGACGATATGTCAAAATGATTTATCAAAACTGAGCGTTCTTTACTTTTCTTAATAATATTTATAACAGAATTTAAAAAAATGCTTTAGCATGTTAACTTTTAGTCTTTAAACGTTTGTAACAGTCCTGACGGAAACATGAAATTAATTGTTGTGTTCAATCGATGGGTACAAGTAACAAGTACGTACTGGGTTTACTCGAAAAATCGATAATCGATATAATATCGTGATATTTTTCGTGTCGAAACCTCTTAAGACGCTGACAACAGCCAAATACCCCAAATAGGCTTCTTTTAAAAACATTTTTAGCTGTATCTATTCAGTATGTGGCAGTGAAAAAAATATATGTTAATATTGATCGTATTTTCTGAAACTGTATTGTGCCCAAAACACGTTTTCTTGAAGTTTTCTCGATAGAAAAGAATTGTAAACTAACCTCTTAAAACATGCTTTGAAGCAAACAATCTCTATTATTTACTAAATATTATAAATAAAATTAAGAAAACAATTGAGAAAAACAATAATCTAAACATTTGTTGTTTCTGTTTTTCAAATAAGCTTTTAGTTTTTTATTTAAAAAAAAAAAAGTTAATTTTCATTTCAGTCGAGCGGCTTATCCGACGTCCCTCGGCTCGTTGCCTCTCTTTCAGTTCTGTACAGTGACCGCAGAGGTCTGATTTTTTAGGTGTTGTCAGCCTCTTAAGTAACGATGATTTAACTATTGTTTATACGAAGTAACGGACGATACTTAATTGACCAGTTGTAAATGTCATTGACAGTGTTTCTTTTTTTCTTGACTGCCTCGTTAGTCTAGTGGTTGCAAGCGCGACTGTTGAGCGTGGGGTCCACGGTTCGATTCCCGGGTCGGGTAAAGTGTTATTGGGTTTTTTCATTAGGAAATTCTCAGTAGCAGCTTGGAGTCTGGATTTGTGCCCGGTCCATGGCAATAGGCTCGCCCCCTATTAAATGGGACTATAACATAACTGGCGAAATGTGGGTGTACTATTACACCTCTGCCTACCCCTTCGGGGAAATACAGGCGTGATGTTATGTTATGTTTTGACTCAGTCAGTCTCACCTATGACGTCGTAAAAAATCACTATTATTGTGTCTGTTAATTCGATAAACGACATAGAATCCGAATATTAATTAATTTCTTTTAGAGATAAGCAGTACCTTTGTGCTCAAGTGTTTGTTCTGTATGTTATCTATTATAAAATGTGTTGTGTGTACATAAATAAATAAATATTTATTAGGGTACGACCGATATATTCGGAGCACTATCGTATTGTTTCGATTATGTCGTTTTCGATTTTGCGAGTGGTTAGTAATGGTTGCGGCAAACGACGGGTTAACCACTAGCTATTATTCGGGTAGTTTGGATATTTATGTTCCTACTTCGTATCTTTAGGTTGTACTACCAAGTTAACTATTAACGCTTATTAAATTAGGTGCATCTATGCTTGAAAGGCTGAAACGCAACCAATTTTAAAAGTCATTAGTCATTACTAGTTCTGTAATTAAAGACCATTCAGTTCTAAGTGTTCATCTTAAGTCTTTATTTCTGCCACTTTTATGTGCAAGTTTATTGGTAGTACTTTGGTAAAGTACTGGAACATAATACTTATTTTTATTAGTAAGCATTTACAGTGGGCTTACTCTTCCACCCGTACTAGACTACTCTTTGCTACCCAATATAAATGTCACTATAGCATGCCTGTAGCAGTCCACTGTTGGACATAGTCCTCTCGCAAGCCAACGATATCGATCCTGGGCCACTCTCATGCATCCAGCTTCTACCAGCCACCTTGCTAATGTCGTCACTCCACTTAGCCTGAGGGCGTCCCACGCTACGTTTGCCGATTCGCGGTCTCCATTCAAGAAAACGTCAGCCCTAGCCGTTATCAGTTCTTCGGCTAATACGGCTGCTCCGTTGCCACTTCACCTTGCTTATCCTGGAGGCTATATCGACATTTTGGTTTTCTGTCGGATCACCTCATTTCGGGTTCGATCTTTAGAGAAACAGAATAAAAGAAAGCAGCTTGAAATTTTGTCTCAACAAGTTTCTCGAACATGCCATCCACAAAACGACCTTCACATACCACCTGCACCAAATTAGAATCAAAACTTACTATAATTGAAAAGAAACCTACAACCTCTGGGCACATTTTTTCCAATTTATTCTAAAAACAGGTGTATCAGAATCACGTCCCAAATGTTTTTGTAGCACCTAACTACCATCAAATTGTTACGTGAACTTGAATAATGAGCAGAAACACGAGCTTATGCCTTCCAGCCATGCTTTTAAACAGAAGCCAGGTGGCAAAAAATTCAAATCCTAACTTACGCCGTAGTATCATTACGCACACGTGAAGTGGCGTGAGCAGACCAATCAATCGTAATTTGTGTATCGTGCATAACATTAAAAAGCTCAGTTAATTTCACATATATAAGACTCATTTTTGTATAACAATTCATAACTTCATAATGCCTCTGATACACATGCCTGTAACTTGCAGGCTGGCATAGCAGCTCCTTGTACGTGCCAGCCAGTTTCATATGTATACGTTAACTGGCATGCCTGTACCTGGCAAACATGTAGCTTGCACAACATTTGATTTACTGGCATGCAATATGAAGGAGGGGTCAAGGGAGACTGCACAACGTGTGAACGTACCCGGCAGCTACAGGCATGCCAGTGTCAACCAAATCCGTCTTCTTCTTCTCTTCTTTTTTTGTATCATTAATTTAGCTACACATTCTTCTGCTAGTAACAATACGACACTACTTAATTCACTTCGAAAGCTTTCCGTTAATGCTAAAACTAGAAAATGTGCTGTTAAGACGTCGGTAGCGTGGCGTACTGGCACGTGTATACTGCTTGCCAGTTACAGGCATGCAAGTAAGATAATTGCAAACAGATTTACCTGCAAATGTATCCACAGTGTGTCAGTTACTTGCATATGTCATGTAACTGGCATGCAACCTACTGCTCTGTTTTACAGGCATGTGTATTCCGGCCATTATTGTAACAAACAGATGTAAAATCCTTGATATGTATATTCAGCACTGATGCGACCGGATTTCCTCATTCGGGTAGTTCCATTCGAATGCATTCAAAGTAGCTATCACTGTCTCGTCTATAAGGCGAGACAAGGATCACTAAATATTTTTTTAGGAATATATATATATATATATATATGTGTATATGCAGGAATCGGTAAACAACTACGCGAACACAAGACTTAAGTGATACTTCATTCTACCACAAACAAGCATAAAGTTTGCTGTGTAGAACAAACATTGTATTCCTCTTTATAAACGGGATGTTTTTTTAATTCATTAACAATCCTTTAAGGGATCATTGTTCTAACAGTTTGAACAACATTTAATATGGGATCAAATCTGAAATCGGGAAATTTTTTTGTTGTTCCATATATTTTATTTTTACAAAAAAAAAAATCGCATTTCATTTTGGCCGTATGTTGACAACTCGCGTACCTGCTCTGTCGGATCACCTCGTTTCAGATCCAATCCTTCAGACAAATAGCTTTCTATAGAAATGAGAATTTCGTGCACTGAAATCAGCTCTCAGGTATTTGAACTCGTAATAACAAAACAACGGTTAAATTGATCGCGGATATTAATGTTATTAAACCATTAACAACTAAGCCAATATAACTTTTATGTGCTGAAGCACCGTTGCGAGTTAACGTGACTAATAGATTTCTATGATGACTAATATACTTTAATACATTCATTTATTGGCTAGGTATTTATTTCGGTGGCAATATTGACGGTTGGTTTCCGATTTAAGTTTCGCTAAAAGATTGAATAGATACCTATAGTTTCAGAGCTCTCTGAATTACTTCATTTATAAATTACTATAAAAAGACTAAAGCAGCAAGACTGTACATTAACTGTACAAGCTTATTCTTAGTTTAAACTAAACCGATTTATGTGAACACAAAATGTAGGGAACAGTGATTTTTTTCGCGATGTCAGTTTTGGTCCCATAGTAAAAGTTGTTCATAATGATGAGTACAATGACCCCTTAAGCTAAGAATAAGGTTGTATACGTGTTATTGAAATAACTGAAAACGTCTGGCTATTGTATACTCATCAATATGAACAAGTTTTACTATGGGACCAAACCTGAAATCGCGAAAAAAAACAGCTGTTCCCTACATTTTGTCGATTTATGTCAACACAACACCGAAGAGTATAACTTGCCTCTTTGTTTAGCGTTTGTGGACTACGAGAAAGCCTTCGATTCGATCGAGACTTGGGCTGTACTACAGTCTCTTTAACGGTGCAAGATTGAGTATCGGTACATCGAAGTGTTAAAGTCTTTGTATGAAAACGCCACTATGTCAGTCCGATTACAGGACCAAGCCTCGAAACCTATCCTTCTGCAGCGAGGTGTGAGACAGGGAGATGTGATCTCTCCGGAACTGTTCACTGCTGCATTGGAGGATGTCTTCAAGGTTCTGGACTGGAATGGGCTAGGCATTAACATAAACGGCGAGTACATCACTCACCTTCGGTTTGCCGACGACATAGTAGTCATGGCTGAGACCATGGAGGACCTCGGTACAATGCTCGATGACCTCAGTAGAGCTTCCGATAGAGTGGGTCTTAAAATTAATATGGACAAGACAAAGGTTATGTCGAATTCCCATATAGCACCCATTCCCGTAAGCATCGGAGAATCTACACTCAAAGTTGTTGACGATTATGTATACCTAGGACAAACTGTCCAGCTAGGTAAGTCCAACTTCGAGAAAGAGGTCAATCGTCGAATCCGACTCGGTTGGGCAGCGTTCGGGAAGATACGCAATATCTTCTCGTCCAAAATACCGCAGTGTCTCAAGACGAAAGTCTTTGACCAGTGTGTGTTGCCAGTAATTACTTACGGTACTGAAACGTGGTCGCTCACAATGGGCCTGATAAGAAGGCTCAAAGTCACTCAAAGGGCAATGGAGAGGGCTATGCTCGGAGTGTCCTGTGCGATCGAATCAGAAATGAGGAGATTCGCAGCAGAACGAAAGTAACCGACATAGCCCGAAGAATTGCCAAACTTAAGTGGCAGTGGGCGGGGCATATTGCTTGCAGAACGGATGGCCGATGGGGCAGTAAAGTTCTGGAGTGGCGACCGCGTACTGGAAGGCGTGGTAGCGCGGTAGGCCCGCCACAAGGTGGACCGACGACCGGAACGGACCGGACGTGCGGAAGGCACAGGACCGGTCGTTGTGGTGATGCTTGGGGGAGGCCTATGTACATCAGTGGACGTTTTTCGGCTGAAATGATGATGACGTCAACACAAATGTAGTGATCAGCTGATTTGGTTTTTTTTTTTTTTTTTTTTTTTTTTTTTTTTTTTTTTTTTTTTTTTTTTGTTTTCCGCGATTTCAGGGTTCTTAAAAAATTGTTCATAATGATGAGAACAATGACCCCTTTCCAGGTATAGTATAAACTAAGAATAAGGTTGCATATATTTTTACGTTAAATTGTCTTATAAAGCTTTTACATTAACAGCTTTTTCATATCAATATGAATCTTAAATCATTTACAGTTATACGTCTCTCAAACCCTTATCAAAGCGAGTAGTAGGGAGTCGCGTGCGCAACGTCTCGCCCGCGGCGCGCGCTTCGACGGCCCAATACAAATCCTTCACAAAAACACAAATAATACAAAAATACTGCTACCTGTTACTTGTAACGTAGGCGGCACTTAACGTAATGCCTCTAGCGAGCTATGCCCGATCACGGCGGATTTTTGATGTAGTACATTGACGGATTTTATGGAACTTTTTACAATGGTATTTGGGAATAAATAGAGCAATGGATGCTGCAATGGCTTTGGTTGGCTGACTTTCCATCTTCATGTCTCAGATTGGCGAAAGGTGACTTGCAATACGTTTTACCAAGGCATAGGTAAAATGTATTATGTTATTATGTATGTACAGTCTGTTTTATTCAATTACCAGCTGGCGGCTCTCGAATCGATAGAGAGGCGTGCCAACAGGCTCGTTGGCAACGATGCGCTGGTCGATGCCAAACATAGAAATCGAAATAATAATTAATAGAAGTGGTCTTCTTCTATCGTGTCGACATAAGAATAATAATGATAATAGCTAATGCCGTAGGAAAAAGATTAGCCAGTCAGCAGGTTAGTAGCGGAGCTGACCGCCCAGTGTGCGCCGAAAGATCAATTAAATATTGCCACTCGTGGAGGCTCTTTTAATGCACCAATGAAGTGGTAAAGGTGCCTGAACTTGTCGCCACGTGCAGGGACCTAATTCACGTAAATTCATGACGCGCCGATCAAGTTGCAGTTTTTTTTTGTTTATTAAGGGGTTTTTATCTACACGGATATGCCAACCCCATAGTGCCTTATACACTGTCTCATTTGTTACAAATTAACAGGAAGAGGAAAAAAAATCACTGACTAAGCAGTAAACCACACAAATGTTTTTCAGCAACTGACTTAGGATTTCCTAAAATAGTCAATACAAGCCCAACGTCAGTGAATTCAACTTTAGTTCTTTCATCACAGATTCTCTTTCTTTTTTTTCACACAATCCATCAGCAAATGCGAAAAAAGAAAAAAAAAATGGAACATGTGATTTATTTTTTGCGATTTCAGGGTTGGTACCATAGTAAAAGTTGTTCATACTGATGAGTAGGTACAACGATCACTTAAGAGGTTTTGAGTTATTTCAATAACATTAACATTTCATCCCTACGCACAAAACGATTTGCTAATAGCTTTGTCATACGTAGGTACCAGGAGTGAAATTCATTGCTGACGTCTGTGTTTCCCGATAAGTATAATTCTGGTGGTCTTCAAGGCTCAAGTGAATAGGTTTCTGCTGGGCAAGCGTACACCATTGTCGACCGCAACCTCAGGTACGATAGTACTATATATTAGATATTCTGTGCCACAGGTGAGATGGCGGTCAAACGCAAGCCCATTGCCCACTAGGAATAATTCTATATATTTTTTTGGGTTCTGTACCCGTATCTTTTGAACGGTAATAGGTAGCTGGTTGAAATTATCTCAGAATATGTGTTATTATGACCCACCCCTATCACAAAAAATACTAAAAATATAAAAAAGTTTCAAACCAAAGCTTAAAACCCCATGCAAGAATCCTGGAAAAACATGCATTTTTTTCTACGTTTTTGTTCCTGCTCTAACTTCAAAATGGTATTACATACCAGTCTCAAACTTGGTCTGATTATAGTGCATACTATGTAGTTTAGCAACAAATAGGTACTAAAATAACATAAACATAGATATATGTGGTCGTACCTGCGTAAGAACATGCAAAAAAACATGTTTCGCGCACGATGCGTTGATGTCTTTTGATGAACTCTCGTAAATTAAATCAGTTTCTATGGGGTATCAGGTTGATGGGTGGTACGGAACCCTTAATGCGTGAGCCCGACTTGCACTTGGCCGGTTTTTTTGTTCTGATATTTAAAACAGTTACTTTTATAAAAAAGGAATAATAATGTGATCGTGTCCAAAGGATAATCTTGTTATTCTAAACATTTGAAATCTTCTTGGGGCAGGTACTCAAAATTGTATTTTTGTTAGCCCGACAGGTAAAAGGATCAACTCACTTAACTATAGAATTGAAAAAAATTACATTTTATTCATGTATGTTTTAACATAGTTAAAATGCTCTATCCTAATGCTAATGCCTATTAAATTTTCAGACATTATGAATTATGTATTATTACGCTGAAGTATATTTTTAAAGGTTACACCTCTAACCCTGTCAAACAAAAACAAAAGCGTTAATAAAACATTCTTGCCACGATCACTTTAAAAATAACCTCATAATCATTATGCAAAAAATGACGGACTTACACACGCGTAGAATACTGATATAATTGTTTATTACAGTCTTGTTTCATGTATATATTTATTACGTTGTACGTATAGTCAACAGCAAAAGTTATTGAACATTTTAAAATTTCAATGTTACTAATTATTATTCTCTTTATTTTCATAAATCTACATATAAATAGTCATATTTTTAAATATTTTCATTAAAATAACATTTAAGAATGTAATAATTAGTGGCCCACCGGTATTGGGTACAGGGTTCAAGCTACCGGCGATCAGGGCTCCAGAGAAAGGGACCTCCTAACAATACGCGCCGCATCAAGGAGTACCACTTTTTGCATCAAGCTCTTTGACCCAACCGCCTAACGAGAGCCTTACAAGATGGTGGTCGAGACTCTTTGCCACAAGGCCACTAGCCGTAACAACTATCAGCACAATGACTGCTGAGTCCACCTCCCACATGTCGACAACCTCGTGTGCTAGATCAAGATATTTTATTACAAAAAAATATAAAATAAGCAAGTTTTCTTTATAAAAACAATGTAAAACATTGAGAAATCATCGTTAACTTTTAATGTAGACTACAATGTACGTCATATTTTTAATCCCGAGTATGGTCTTGCGTGTATAATTCACTTTATAATGGCAAACCTCAAAAGTTCGGTACCTAATTAGATTTATCTTTAAAAATGTTGATTCACGTTCTTCATATCACTGTTTACAAGCAAAAAACTATATCTCGAAATCCACTTTTTTAACATGTGTCATGGAAATGTCGAATATAATTGAATATAATAGTCTCGAATTATCTCGGTTTTTTGTCCCACAGTACATTATATCTTTGTACCTGAGTAGTGCAGGTATAATTCTCCTGTCTAATGGAATAGTGGTACAACTCAAAAATACGGTAATTGGAGGGTTTTTATTAGTATTCTGTAGATGAAGTCAAAAGGTATTCATCCATTGTCAATTTTTTTATTGGAGCCTGTTCCAAGAAAACAAATATACTTAGTTATAATTATTTATCTAACTGTTTTGTATTAACTCATTTTTATTAAAGGTATGCAACTGGCCTGTACTATACCTACAACAGGCACACAACAACATTTTGGTGATTTTATTATTTAGATTTTATATAGCGTGACTGGATAAACAAGGGACATATTCAAAAATATGGTAGAATGTGCCTACACAATAAAAATAAAAATTTGAAAGATAAAAACCTCGTTATATCACGCATACAAGAGTAAAATTGCTCGCGAATGCTCTTCTACTGGCTTGAAAAAAAGGTAGAGAAGATGGAATGACCGATAGATAGCAGACCGATAGACACTGCCGAGCTCACCTCATGCAATTGTTTTTCTTTGCGCCAAACGGACACATCTAATTAATGAAATTGTTGCAAAAATATTTCAAAAATTAAGGTATCATTTTTTACATATTTGGAATGAGTATCCAGTACTAAACATCCCCTTGTTCAAGTACAGTCATGCTGTATTTCATCCACAGCTTGTCTACTACGTTTGAACCAACCAACCCAACCATCACGAAATTATCTGTCCTTCGAGAAGTTCACTTAAAACTAATAATTTCTTAGGTTTTCGCGATCACTACACATACAAAATACAACAAGTTTAACCGGATTGCATCGCGTCATCATCATCATCATCATTTCAGCCGAAAGACGTCCACTACTGGACATAGGCCTCCCCTAATTAAGGGGGAATATGCCATAATTGCATCGCGTGTATTATTTAAATTGGTTTTTCTGACGTTTCGTAAGTTTTGCAGCGTTCGTGGTCGCAGGAAGACTTCTTAAGTGAGGAAAGCTTTCGAAACGTCAGGAAACCCAATTTAAATAATATAAGTACGCGATGTACGCAGCGTAGGGCGCCCTCCTGCCAGGTGGATCGACGACCTAAAGAACGTGGCTGGGGGGGGACTGGATGCGGAAGGCAGAGGACCGAGCGTTGTGGCGCAACTTGGGAGAGGCCTATGTCCAGCAGTGGACTGCGATAGGCTGAGTTGATGGATTGATTGAAGTACGCGATTCAATCCGGTTAAACTTGTTTTATTAATATCACTTAAAACTCTTTCTGCGAATCTGCTCTGCCATTCAGAATTGATTAGTCAAAAACTATTTTTACTCAATATGCCCATAAAGTATTTAACAGGTTTAATAATTATTCATAATATTGGGGACCTTGAGACGGATGTGGCCGAGTCTGTTTGTTATTAAATAACATCTCGAATGTCCCCATGTTTGTTCGAGCCGGATTTAAGTACCAATTGTTTGGTTACGTCAAAGACATTTCCATACTTACGTCAGTATAATACCTTTATGGGTTACGTCTATTTGGATTTCGGATAGTATACTTAGCAGTTGAGTATAGATTTATTTTGTCGGTATAGCTATTTTACTTGGCTTTAGAAAATTAAGCCGGAAAAACCTGTAATGCTGAGAATAATTATAATCTAACTAGCCTTTTTCCGCGGTTTCGCCCGCGGATAATTCGGTTTATCGTTCTTTCATCGGGAACTGTGTATCTTCCCGGGATAAAAAGTAGCCTATATGTTAATCATGGTCTGTCTGCTGTGCAATCTGTGTGCTGATTTTCATCCAAATCCGTTATGGAATTTCAGCGTGATTGAAGGATAAACAAACAAACAAACATCCATACTTTCCCATTTATAATATTAGTATAGTATTAGTAGGATTAAACGAGGAATAAATTTAATTGGTTGTTCAATGTAGAGAAGTTTAGTCGCCCATATAACATAAGTACATATTTATATCTACGAGGTGTCTCCCAATGGTTGAATTTTTTTATGATTGAACTATGCCGATAAAAAACTATAAACAATTTTTTTTTTTATAACATAGAACTCGTGTCCATTGCTACATCATCATCATCATCATCATCATCATTTCAGCCGAAAGACATCCACTGCCTACCCCAAGCATCGCCACAACGACCGGTCCTGTACCTTCCGCATCTAGCGGATTCCTGAGACCTTCACCAGGTCGTCGGTCCACCTTGTGGGGGGCCTACCCACGCAATAGCAATAATGCAATACCATATATATAATGCCAATTATTTCTAATTATAATATAATGCCTCTGACGAATACAAAATGGCGGACGAAATCTTGCTAAGAAAAGATTGAAGCACTCGTTTTTTCCTAAACCCACCATAATTTCGACATAATTTTAACACACCAGATATACTTATATTGTTATTTTATTTTTGAAACAACGACAATGTCTACCGTCACACGAGATTTGTTGTGTAATCGCGGCTTTTTGTCTTACCATGGGTGTGAATTAAGTGGCAGTGGGCGGGGCACATTGCTCGCAGAACGGATGGCCGATGGGGTAGTAAAGTTCTGGAGTGGCGACCGCGTACTGGAAGGCGCAGCGTGGGTAGGCCCCCACAAGGTGGACCGACGACCTGGTGAAGGTCGCGGGAATCCGCTGGATGCGGAAGGCACAGGACCGGTCGTTGTGGCGATGCTTGGGGGAGGCCTATGTCCAGCAGTGGACGTCTTTCGGCTGAAATGATGATGATGATGATGATGGGTGTGAATGTGTGCGTGCCAGCCCGTACTTTTAAGCGAGCCGTCTTACTATGGATGCTCCACTTTTTGTTTAGCAAGATTCCGTCCGCCGAAATGGGATCTAATAGCTCTTAGGTACAGGATACAGGTGTAGCACTGGTTATTCAAAAATTACCCCTTTTAAGTAAACGTGGTATACATTAAGCTGTGAATATAATATGTGATATTCACCATTTTGTTTCTTTCGTTCTTATTTAATTTGACATTTGACCGAAAGAAACAAAGCAGTGAATAACTATTCACAGCCCACCACGTTTATTTTTAAGGGGGTAAAATAGTTACCACTAATTACATTTAATTTTGAAGTCATTGACAACGATTAACAAACCATCAAAGAACGATTAAGATTGCAGTCAAAAAAAACATCTATGTAAAGTGTAACTTTATGTATATAGCTATAGTTAGGGCTGCCATGACCTAAACTGCCGATGCCGGATATAAAATTCGAAAACCCTGGACATTTGGGCGAAACCAAGTGTTCCCCCGGACACACTTAAAATTGAAAAAAACATTGAAATTTTATTTTTTAACGAAAGTGACGACCGTCCGTGTTTCACCGGACACTGTTTGGGAACCCGCCTGGAACCCCCAACACCTCCTAAATTAGAACGAATCCGGGGAAACCCGGACCGATGGCAGCCCTAGGTATAGGTACCTAATGATGAATAATTTTACCATCATCATCATCATCATCATTTCAGCCGAAAGACGTCCACTGCTGGACATAGGCCTCCCCCAAGCATCGCCACAACGACCGGTCCTGTGCCTTCCGCATCCAGCGGATTCCCGCGACCTTCACCAGGTCGTCGGTCCACCTTGTGGGGGAATAATTTTACCAAAGAGAAGTTAATGAGAAAAAAATTGTAGGGTGACCAAGTAATAACTTCTTGATGCCTTAGCCTTAATGATTATCGAAACAGCAATCTTGCTTAAGGATACAAAAGATACTTTGAAAATAATTTTGTCGGTCTTTTGGACGCACCTCTGTTGAGGTCAGTGTTTAGTTTTGTATGTGAAGGATTAAATTGTGAGTTATTTCCTCCAAAAGTCAATTACATGGTTGAATTGACTCTCGGAACAATGCGGTGGCTTTTTTTTACTTGCTGGCTTCGGTTACAATTGGTGTTGGTATTTTGGAACTGATTCGTCATTTATAATAAGAGTTTCGAAGTAACATTATGTAGGAAGGTAGGGCTCATTTGAAGTCTCAATATAAGAATTATAAAATATAAAATAAATAAATATAATAATCTTTTGGGACATTTTTACACAGCACCATCTAATCCCAAACTAAGCAGAGCTTGTACTATGGGTACTAGATAATGGATATAATACTTATACTATTTTTTTTTGTTGTAAATACATACTTATAATACGTAAGCAATACCCAGACCAACACAAACACTTATGTTAATCACACAAATATTTGTGTCCTGTGGGAATCGAACCCACGACCTCGTCATCAGCAGTCCGACACTCGAACCACTAGACCACAGATGTCGTCAATTATATTTAGGTAATGTACAATTAATTTGGGTAGGTAGGTAACTTTGGTATATTTTAGGATCGGTAACTTTGTCCCTCCATTAAAAGTATGATTTGGCTGTTTATCATTAAATTGAGTATCTTTGGATCCTAAGCTGCTTTGTGGAGCTGACTTCTTGTACCTGACTTGGGTAACGTTTTAGAAAAAAAGGTTTTTTTAGGGTTCCCTATCCAAAAGGGACCCTATTACTCTCGCTACGCTGTCCGTCCTTCCGTCTGTCTGTCACAGGCCTGTATCTTTTGAACGGTAATAGGTAGCATGTTGAAATTTTCTCAGAATATGTGTTGCTATGACAAATACTAAAAATAAATAAAGGTCGAGGGGTGGTACGGAACCCTTACTGTATGAGCCCGACTCGCACTTGGCCGGTTTTTTGAGTAATTTCTTTCTATGTATTATTATTGGAGTTGAAAAATGTTACCCTGGGAGGTCAGTTACCATGGTTACTTTCTTTATGATGTCTTCTGTCGGTGTTAAAGTAAATAGGTAAAGGTACTAGTAGGTAACTAGTATATTGTCAAAGTTGAAAATCTTATAATTTTTTGTTTTATGAAAGAGCAATGACCTTTAATAACTTTTAACCTACCATATCTACATAAGCCTTGAAGACTAAGAGTGTTAGTACTGTAATACAATAATTTAAAATACGCGACCAAGAATATTAAACTATGCAATTATCTGATTAGGTACTCTTGAAATAAATGTTTTTTCTCCCACTTGCTCGGCAATTGGTTCATTATTCAAAAAAAAGAATACAAAAATCGGCTCTTTTCCGTACGCAACGAAATAACAGGCCGGTAATGTCCAACAGGACAATAATAGAAATTGCTGGACACTTTTTATTTTTTAAATTATGCTACCGAGGTTTTTAAGTATACACTTACATAAATTAGATGTTTTTAGGTACAAAATATTTATCATTATACAGGCTGAATGCGCATTTTTTTTTTCAAAACTTTGAAAATAGAACAAGAACCGCGCGCGGGCGTACTGGTGTGAATGAAAATGAGATACCTACTGTTGAATTAATTTGTATTGTGTTTCCTCACAAATGAGAGAAAAGTAGGTACTAAACAAGTCTCGGCCGAAATAGCAACTAACGGCCTCGTTTAGTTAAAAAGGACTCGGCTTGCGCCTCGTCCTTTCAAAATCACTTGGGAAGTACTCGGCTTCGCCTCGTACTTCCAATATTACTCGGCCGTAAATTGTTTCATTTCAGGCCTCGACAGTAATGTACTATTGGTTTACACAAGCAAAGGAATGTGCGTTGATGTCTTTTACTCTACTAACGCATACCTGCGCTCACGCACTCGAACGTTCTCTGAATATCCATCATAACAAACTACAGATAAGCTCCTTACACTAGTCAGAGTTAAATGATCAAACAACTTTAGATAAAGTACTTGAAAGTACAGATATAACCCATCAAAACAACTTTCTAGTTCGTCGACTTTACGTAGAGGAGGCAGGTGTTTCACTTCAATTCTCATCGTTATCATTCTTAAACTCTCATATAGATAATGTGTAAACTATATCAACGTTTATGTATAGAACGTTTATATATAAAAGACGAAAGCATTTCTCTGTACATACCAACATAACACATATACAACCTCACGCACACTCGCTTATAACAATATTTTTAAGTTTAACCACGAATAGGTATAACTCACCATCGTGGCCATTGATTTAGACCAATTATAAACCCATTTCTTGGTCCAGAACACGGTTATTACGTACACACAGACGAACAAACAAAAAATATCAATCGTAAACCACTTTATATAAATACACAAGTTGAAATGTTTCACATCACTAGTTATGTTTATCACTTGAAGTCACTTTAGTACATCACTATTTAGATTTCAGTAGTGCTGAAGCCATTTAGTGATGAGTTCGGGGGATGAATTTAGTTTTCCAAGTCGATGCTTACGTTTGGCGATGGCATGCGCTTGCGCAGCTTCTGAACGACTGACTGCCGGTTGTTGGGGCTGCCAGCCTTGTGATGCGTTTACTGCTATAGAGCCTTCGTGGTGCTTTAAAAAGCTTTTGTAGGCTTTACGTTAAGTCAAGACAAAGGTATGAGGAATGTGTATGTAACCATTACGTACGGTCGACCGCACGTCGGTGGTAACACTTTGACATTAGCAGCATCTTTATTTCGTAAGCGGTAAGGGCGGTTTTCGAATTGATGTTTTACCACTGTCATGCAGTCGACTGTACTACCTACATAC
Organism: Asteroscopus sphinx; assembly: GCA_949699075.1. Classification (NCBI taxonomy): domain Eukaryota; kingdom Metazoa; phylum Arthropoda; class Insecta; order Lepidoptera; family Noctuidae; genus Asteroscopus; species Asteroscopus sphinx. The sequence goes on from OX453021.1 coordinate 15,584,885, forward strand.
AATTCTTCATACGGAGGAGGGAGTAGATAGTTGCAAAAATATCGTGATTAAAAAATAAACATTATTTACTTATTTATTATTCTCAAACATTATAGTGTATAACTTAGTAAACGTTACCTCAAATATTATATGAAACTTATAACACAATAAAAAATATAGTCCTTTAGTAATTATATTAAATTATGTAAAAGTCCTTATTGCTTTTATCAAAATAATTAAAAATTCTTCGATTAAAATTAAAAATTCTTCATTTTAAAACCTACCACAAAATATTATTTATTCCTCATCTAGCAACACTGAGCGAGCCTCCATTGTATATAAAGTGAGAAAGACGCTATATCTCTCTCTCTCCTCATGTCGGAATGTGACCCGCTATCACCTTGAAGGCCGCAAGCTCTGGACGACTCAATGAAAATAAGAGCTTTTAACTTATACACAAATACTCAACTAAAACTATCGAAAACAAAATTAAAAAGTAATCAACTTTTGTCAGGCCTAAGAAAGTTTTTTTTTATTTCCCGGGTTCAGGCAATGGTCCGCGTATATTCTGCTTTGTATATATTTAGTTTCTGGTCATGCCGGATTCCCTAGGCCTCTTGCTGCTTCGCTCGCATAAAGGCTTGCGCAGCTTAGCAACGCATATAGCCCACAGTTATTATATATATGGATTACAGTTTGTTATCCGACTTTGGATTTAAGCTGTGCTAATAATAATTGATTGAGATCGATTAACGTCGTATTGAAAAAGTCGGAATAAATGTTACGCCAAGCTGGCGTAACATTTATCTTTAATCACGATTTTTAGGATTCTGTAGGAAAAAATGAAGTTCCGAGGGAACTTTTTTTGCCGTGGCGAAATCCTCATTGACGCATTCCGCCTAGGACGGCAAAGCCAGTGTTGGACTCTTACTGACTAAAACCACCACGGTGTTCCTCCAATTTCCTTTGTCCGGGGGCGTGGGAAACCTTTGTATTCGCACAACCAACCCCAACAGGTTCCGGTCCACCGCAAGCAGACGAGCCTCTTCTCCCCGTGCGGCCTAACGTCAGCCGCACCTCTTAAGAGACGCACACGGAACGCTGCGAGCCACCTCACGGGCCCCGCCATGACGCATGACGCAGCTGACACGCTGATGTCACGGCCACGCCAGCCACCCCAGCCAAGCCAGCAAAACCAGCCACGCCAGCTTCCTAGGCAGAGTCCGCCGCCCGCAGACCTCATCCTCCCGTAATTTTTATAGAGGTTTTCTTCCTCATCCCTCATCCTACACTATGCCCTGAAATTACCTCTGCTAACTTCAGGGGGACACGCGGAGTCACGCCTCACTGGCCCCTCCTGTGCCACAATATTCGCCATGGACAATAAGGTCCCCCAAAGAAGAGTTATTGCCCATGCCCAGGGTGCACTGGCCCAAAAACTGATCAGCTATCAGACACTCGAGGAGGTTTTCTGGCCCAGCAGCCCTGCCAACGGGACCCTAATTATTATGCTTATACGCTGTCTGTCCGTCACAAAATATGTGTTATGGTCTCTGTAATGGCAAATACTAAAAATATTAAAAGTCAGGGGGTCTACTCGTGTTTCAAGAACGACAAACGAAGTAAGAACTTTCGTTCCGACTGACACCGACACAATAAAGATAGACACATTAAAAAAGTACAATAACAAAAGATAGACAACGGTTCATAGTCGTATGAAATTGACCGAAGATCAGAGAAACCAACATCAAAACACGATCATCGCATGCGATAAGGAAACGATGCAGCGATGGTTCCTTATGATTTTTGATCCTTCTACAAACACGCGTCAAGCTTGGTTTAATTGTAGGTAGATAGATCATCATCATCATCATAATTTCAGCCAAAAAACGTCCACTGATGGACATAGGCCTCCCCAAAGCATCGCCACAACGACCTGTCCTGCGCTTTCCGCATCCAGCGGATTCCCGCGACCTTCACCAGGTCGTTGGTCCACCTTGTGGGGGCCTACCCACGCTGCGCCTTACAGTACGTGGTCGCCACTCCAGAGCTTTACTGCCCCATCGGCCATCCGTTCTGCGAGCTATGTGCCCCGCCCACTGCCACTTAAGTTTGGAAATTCTTCGGGCTATGTCGGTTACTTTCGTTCCCCTGCGAATCTCCTCATTTCTGATTCGATCACTCAGGGTAGATAGATAGGTAAATAGAATATGTTTTATCGGTGCCGGCTTTACCTAAGTTGCAAGGTGTGCGGCGCACACGGGCGCAGGGTCTTAGGGGGGGCGCCGAGCGCCGATCGCTAGCAACGCGTCCAAAGAGTTAAGCTACCTGTGTTTACCCTTAAGCTAAGCATACAAAGGTTTCAATGTCCATATTTTACACTCACGAAAATTACCAAATGGCAATGTGAACTCTGTTGTGTGTGTGTCTGCAAAATTGTATCCATACCTAAGTCGGACAAAGTTGTCCTGTGATTTACATTGACAGAGTTATGCTTTTTAAATTCAAATTAACTTTATTTGCTTAAAATGTGGTACAGAGGATGGTAGCAAAGACACATTTTGCCATATAATACACACACAGCATGCAAATCAAAAAGGATCCATTATGGTGTGACTCCTTCCGTCTATCCTGAAATCGATCGAATTGGGCTGCGACCGCGCCTGACGACCGCACGACGCCAACGTACCGAAGCAAAGTAAACGGGCTATTGCTTACCAACATAATTTATAATTACAATAAATATTTAGGACATTTATTACATAGCAACATCTAGTCCCAAACAAAGCAGAGCTTGTACTATGGGTACTAGACAATGGATATAATACATGTATACTTTTTTTTTGTAAATACATACTTATAATACAAAAGAAACACCCAGACCAACACAAACACTTATGTTCATCACACAAATATTGGTGTCCTGTGGGAATCGAACCCACGACCTCGTGATCAGCAGTCCGACACTTAAACCACTATACCACAGACGTCAAAATTGGACCAACATTTCCGATCACTTGGTAAAAAGTATTCAATTTTAATCGCTCGCCTATTAGAGGGCGCCAGGGTATTGATTGCACCCGGGCGCTACATGGACTAAAGCCGCGCTTTGCTTTATTGTAGGTACACCCTGAAAATAAAGTATAATCTGGTGGTCTTCAAGACTCGAGGGAATAGGCTTTTGCTTGGCAAGCGTGTACCATCGTCGACCGCACCATCGCTTAACATCAGGTGAGGTGGCGGTCAAACGCCAGCCCGTTAAAAAAAAAATATCACTAAGCAGTGAACAGGATGAAAAGAAACAAGCATATTACTGAGTCAGGGATCACACTGATTTCTTTCGGTATTGTCGTATAAGCAGACTTTACGATAATTACATTTGAATTGTCCAACCAACCGTATACTATATCAACAGTTAATGTAGAGCATATGACACCTATTGGGGCTATGTGTACAAAACAGCTCCTTTAGGCAGAGTCCGGAGAGTAGAGTATTTAAAGAAAACGCCAAAATGAAAAAAAAATAACCCCGGTCCACTAGGCTAACGACCAAAATTAATATCCAAACCATCCACGATTTGCCCTACTGGAGATAGATATCTGATATAAGCTCCATTCAAAATACGTCAAATCTCTATCTCTATCATCATTTTAGCCGAAAGACGTCCACTGCTTGATATAGGCCTCCCCCAATTAATGGGGGGATATGCCATAATCGCCACGCTTGCCAGGCGGGTTGGCGATCGCAGTTGGTTGGTTAAATATCAGAGAACGCTGCAGCCCATCCTCTGGTTAATCCCTTACGGCCAAAATTAATATCCAATCTAACCACGATTTGCCCTACTAGAGATAGAAATCTGTCGTATTTTGTATGGAGCTTATGTCAAATTTCTATCTCTAGTAAGGCAAATCGTGGATAGATTGGATATTAATTTTGGCCGTAAGTCGCCTTTTACGACACCCGTGATATGATATATGATGTGATATCTCTTGGCTAATCGTGGATAGATAGGATATTAATTTTGGCAGTCAGAAACTTTTATAATAAAAATTGCCAAGAATTTCAATAGCAGTTTTCATAGTTTCCTTAAACTAAGCTTTTTAGCCCTTGTTTCATGGAAATGTGATTGAACCTAACACTATTTTAATATTCTATGTTTTGTTATAATAAGCAATTTACAAGCCACTTCCTCAATTAAATGTATAATAGACACGAGCTGGAAAATTATAAAAAGGTTCAGAGTAATTTTTGTCGACCGCAAAATGTAGCGGATGACTGCGTTTCATCTCGCAAGCTCTATCCTAAGCTGTATCTATATCTATATCTATCTGGCTAATGTACTTGCTTGCTAGCTAGAGACTTCAAGTTCGTAATTTTGCTTATAGGGGTTTAAGAATTTATTATAATTTTAGCATAGCCCAGCATAACTTATACGGCTTATACCTTTTTATTTTTGCCGTGGGGAAATCCTCATGGACGCACTCCGCCCGGGGTAGGCGGATAGTAGACCCCCTGGGGTCTACTCCCGTTCGACGATATTCGATAAATCGTACGATTCATCGCACAATTTGCTACTCCGGTCAACCATCGTTCCCTTATCGCATGCGATGATCGTGTTTTGACGTTTGTTTTTCTCATCTCCGGTAAATTGTATACGACTATGAACCGTAGTCTATCTTAATTGTGCCTTTTTTATGTGCCTATTTTTATTATGTAAGTATCAGTCGGAACGAAAGTTCGTACTTCGTTTGTCGTTCGTAAAACGCGAGTAGACCTACAGTGTCGGACTCTTACCGACTAAAACTACCACGGTGTTCCTTCAACTACCTTAGCCGGGGGCGTGGGAACCCGTTAGTATTCACACAACCACCCCCGACAGGTCCCGGCTCGCCACAAGCAGGCGAGCCCCTTCTCCCCGTGCAGCCCTACGTTGGCCGCACCCTCCTAGGCCGCGCACACGGAACACTGCTCGCCACCTCACCTCAAGGGCCTTTACCAGCTATGCCAGCTGCGCCAACTACGCCAGCTGTGCCAGCTACGCTAGCTGCTGGTCGGGCAGCAGACTATCCCGTGTTTGCTGCTCGCAGGCCCTATCCTCCCGTATTTTTTTATAGAGGTTTTCTTCCTCGCGGTCTGGGCAGTAAAGCCAAGACCCTCGGTCCCAAGAGGCGCGAGAACACTACTCAGCGGGCACTCCTGGGGTTACGAGATCGACGGGGGCAGGGAAGGACAGTCCCCCCGCTGCCTGCCCAGTGGCAGGGTGAGTGCACACCGGGCCCGCCCCTGCTCCTCCACTGTGCCCTCTGCTGGCATCAGAGGGACACGTGGAGCAACTCCCCATTGGCCCACATGGGGCCCCTCCCATACCAGAATATTCGCCACAGCCAGCTTTTCTGGCCAGCACCCCAAACGGCTTATACTTAGCCGTATAAGTTTTACTTGTACGTGTGTTACAATTTATATCTTTAGATTTCGCTTAACATGCGTAAATGCGTTTTTTTTTTACGAGCCTGTTTTGTCTCACTGCAGGGCAAAGGCCTACCTTCCTTTCATCCACTTTTCGCGGTCTATGGCAATTTGTGGCCAATCCTTTAAGTAGGAGTCCAGCTCATACCGCCATCTCCTTCTGAGCCTACCGCGTTTTCGTTCGCCGGAGGGGCTATGGGCGAAACTCACAACATAGTGGGTTCCATGTCTGGAACCTGTTGTGAGTTTCGCCCATAGCCCCTCCGGCATGCAGCAGATGTTTCCAACCCAGTTCCCTTTTAACTTGGCGGTTGTATGACCGCCAAGTTAAAATTGAACCGTCTACAATTTTAGTTTGGGAACGCAGTATCGAGTTTCTTACACGATCAGTAAGTTTGACCCCAATACTGCGAATGAATAATAATAATATTATAATAATACTAGCTTTAACCCGCGGCTCCGCTCGCGTTAGATTCTGTTAACCCACGTGACGGATCCTGTTATGAATTAGGTGTTTTCCTGTAACTATTACAAAACTGTCAATGTCTGTTCGATTTTTTAATCGAGCCGATTTTTTTTTTCGTGTTTAGACTTGTAAACAGGTATGCATTTTATTAAAAAAAAACTATTCCTATAGGATGAATTGAAGAACCACGGAGCGCAGCCACGGGCAAAGTCTAGTTTGTTATAATACTAACAACATCTAGTTGTATTTTTAGGATTTTGACAGTGTTCATCGAGCCCTTTCATTTGAGTACCAACACGATGGGTCTAAGAACTCAAGTTTAGGATAAATGGCCATTAGAAGTTTTGACCATTTCTTTCTCTACAGCTCGTCGAGCCCGTTCATTCGAGTACCACCCAGTCCAGTCCAATCCATTCCGATCCATCCGATCCAGTCCGATCCAGTCCGTCCACTCCACTCCATTCCACTCCCCTTCGAAAAAACAAACAAACTGGCCAGCATTATTTATTGTGAATTAAGTATTATGTCATCCATCTCTAATCAAAATAAAGACAATTTAAGTAAACTTACGTGCAGACTGAGCACGATAGCGCAGTGCCGCTTCCTGCTATTTATAGGGATGGGGCATTCACGTTTATAATCTTTATCATATAGCATGGGTACGGTGATAGCAGGATAGAACGATGCCTAATGAATAAGAGTAAAAGAGACTTCACCACAAACCATAGATAATTATAATTATGTAGGTACGCGTGTAACGATGCTTTACGTATGAGTAGGTAGAAAATGAACTTTTCTCCCACTTGCTCGGAAATAGCTACTGAAATCACGAAGAAAAAATCAATTACTTCCTAATCTTCCTATTGCAGTGGGTGGATTGTGTTACATACGGTATACCTAACTACAACGCGTTATTAAAATAACTGAAAACCTCTTAAGGGGTCATTGTACTCATCAGTATGAACAACATATACTACGGGACCAACCACAGGGTTTGCAAAAAGAAAACAATTATTACCCACATTTTGTCGATTTATGTGAACACAAATGTACCCCGTAATGTGTGCCCCGGCTTCTCTCTTTAATCTCCAAGGATTATGATTGAGTCAGTTCAATATTGTTTAACGGCCAAAATTAATATCCAATCTATCCACGATTTACCCTACTAGCTTACTAGCTTATGTCAAATTTCTATCTCTGGTAGGGTAAATCGTGGATAGATTGGATATTAATTTTGGCCGTAAGTGATTTGGTATTTTGCAAACCCGCAATGTAAATCGTACAAAACTCGGGATCAATGCCGCGCGAACTTAACCTACCTACGCTCGCTACGACACGGACTGCGTAAGCGAGCGGATGTCGTTCACCCCTAGCGCCAGCTGATATTTTATTTGAATTACATTGCAAACTTTAAAAAATTAAGTAAATCAATGGGGTTTTTTTGCAAATCAATTTTATTTAACTGCCGAAAGCTGGTTATGTATGAAAAATGCAAAAAAAATATGAATAAATCTAAAAAAAGAATCGCATTTTTTTTCGTGGTTTCGTATCAGTAATCACCAGCACTATACTATCACCTATCTTTGTTTTCGGAAGTGGTTCCCTGACACGCAGTATATACAAATGTACTTTGTGGCCCTTTTTAGGGTTCCGTAGTCCTACAAGGAACCCTTATAGTTTCGTCATGTCCGTCCGTCTGTCCGTCTGTCCGTCTGTCTTAATCCTTTACAGCTTAATAACTTCTACAGTTATAAACATAAGTAAATGAAATTTTGTTAAAAAATGGTTTGGATATAGATCTCAATTTTAAAATAATAAAAAAATCTTAATAACGTATTTTAGAGGTGGCGCCCATACATGTGAAATGGGGATGAAAATATTTTTTTCGCTGCACCCCCTCCTGTGGGGTATCATTGAATAGGTCTACTAAAATGAAGGTAATGTTTCATACACAACTTTTTTATCAGGTATACCATCTGCGAAATACAGCCCGCCAAAGTGGCTTGCAATGTGTCCCCCACTGCCATTTTTAAGCTATGCGACGTAGAAACTTATAATCTTCCACTTTGATAGACCTTTATAAAAAATCTCTTTTAAAATTATTTCGAGTATAATGTGATTATAATTTTTTGAGTTATAGTGAGAAAACTGCAAAATACTTAAGAGGTCCTAGTTCATAGGTCATTGACCTTAGAGAAAAATGATCATAGCAAATAATGCTCCTTTAGTTACTACCTATTAAAAAAAAAAACACAAAAAGTAACTTTGTGTTATATTGATTTGACACACTTCTTGAATTCAGCGCTAGGTGGCGCTATTTGCAAAAACTAAAATAGCAATTCGATTTGATTCGTTTGTAATTAGGAACCCTATAATACTGAGCATGGCCCGACATGCTCTTGGCCGGTTTTTTCTGTTGGTCTAAGTTTGTGGCCCAAACAACGCTCCGAGCATCGTTCGACGACGTCAGGTGATTTATGTGAACGCGGCCCAGAATACAATGATATTTTCTGGGTTTTGAAGAAGTAGGCATTCACTGTTGTACCTACTCCTCTTGTATGCCAATTTGTTCATCATTGCTTTTTCATAAATACGTAGGTAAAAAACGTACGTACTGTTATATCTATATAATGCACCCTTTATTGCACACTTGCCTTCCCTTTCTACACAGTCAGCATTTCTGTCTTAGTACTACATTCATTCAATTTCACTTCAGTCTCATCTCGAATCCTAACCAAGACGGTTGTCTCAAATCCTTATCTCGAATTTGATTTTTTAAAAACCTAAACTCCTCGAGGCCCATAACATTTGGTGGCAGCGATAAAGGGATTGGAAAAAGTCCCCCGGTACGTCTCCAACTACCGAAATCCAAACTCGACGCGAGTGTGTGTTGGTGTTGTTCGTGACAAGTTCGGTTCGTGAAAGACCCACTGCTGCGCACTGCCTGTGCTGCAGCCGGTCTTTGTTTAGAACCAGGTGCCGCGACCGGTACAATCTACAACGGCGCGACGACCCGTGGCTTATCAGCACATACATTTTGCTGAGTTCTGCGAAGAACAAGAAGCGTGTGCAAGAAGTTATGATTATCCTAATCGCGCTGTCCGCATTCCAGTGAGTGACTTTAATCATTTGGTCATTGCAATTATTTAATTTTAAAATATTGTCTTAACTATTATAATGTCTCACAGTCCAAAGTACGATAAGCCTGAAATTAGTGTTACTGATACCGAGGAGGAAGGCCAAGCCAACTTACCTCCCCCTCAAGTACCCTATACTAGATCAATTTCGAAAAAGAAAACAGCTGTGACAGCGAAACCGGAAGTTGAACTCTCTACTTTATTAAAATTCATAAAACCTTACGATGGCTGTAGGGAAAAACTTAACTCCTATTTAGTAAATTGTAATAATGCATATGAGTTAGCGTCAGATCCTCAGAAGGATATTCTCTTCAAATACATATTATGCCAATTACAGGGCAAGGCGGAAACCGCCTGTTCTATCAAAGAGTTCACAAATTGGCAACAACTCAAAGAATTCCTCAAAGTACAGTTTAGCGAGAGGAAACATTATGCTCATCTCCTGACAGACTTACAGGAGTGCAAACAACAAATAAACGAAAATGTAAGTCAGTATGCTCTAAGGATTGAGACATGCCTATCCCAGTTATTAACGGAAATATCTATCTCACATAGCCATAAGAGTCGAGAGATGGTAGGACGAACAGCAGCCATGGAGGAATTAGCCCTCCATCATTTCCAAATGGGGTTGACACCCCGCATCTCCAATATTGTTAGATGTAAGCCGGCAAAAACTTTGAACGAGGCTATTAATATAGCAATTTCAGAAGAAAGAATCCAGCAGTCCTTATCCAGACAAGGTCCAGGTCCGTCTAACATTCAACAGTCACGGCAATTTAGGTCAAATACCTCAAAGCCGAACGCTCAATTTGCGCGTCGTAATCAAAATCAACAATCGTCAAACTTAAATCAATCTAACCTAAAGCCTGATTTTAACTCCAATCGGCCTAATACTAATAATTCTTCTACTCCATTTTGTAGATATTGCAAAACCCCAGGGCACACCTTGGAGCAATGTCGAAAACGGGAGTTTAATAATAACCGTTTCAAGAATTTTGACCAAAGGGCGCCTCAACGCGTCAACTTCGTTTCTGATCAGGCATCGGAAACCAATAATGATGAATACCCAACTAACCTCGAAGAGGGTTATGATACTGTTGATGCCGATCCAAAAAACGAGTAACCGTCTCGTCCCGGTGTCGTGCGGGACCTCGCGATTTGAAAACCGGCATCACAAATCCAACTTCTATATCCCGGATGGCTTCCTTACGTGGTAGTCATCCTAAAAATATAATTAAACCATCGCAGGCATCGCTACAAGATTGCCAAGCAAAATCCACTGTATCCGTGCAGCAACATATTGTTGATCTGCCAAAATCCTCTGTATCCGTGCAGCAACGTAAAGTTGATCTGCCAAAATCCTCTGTATCCGTGCAGCAACGTAAAGTTGATCTGCCAAAATCCTCTGTATCCGTGCAGCAACGTAAAGTTGATCTGCCAAAATCCTCTGTATCCGTGCAGCAACGTAAAGTTGATCTGCCAAAATCCACTGTATCCGTGCAGCAACATAGTGTTGATCTACCAAAATCCTCTGTATCCGCGCAGCAACTTAATAGGGTTGATCTGCCAAAACCTTCTAAATCCAACGTTTTTGAAATTACAAATAATCCTGCAAAAACGTTATTACCTCACGTTCTAGTTAAATCCTCCATATCAGATATTCCATTGTCCTTGTTAGTTGACTCAGGGTCCTCTGTAAGTTTATTAAAGCACTCTTGTATAGAAAAGCATCCAAAACTTGTAAAAGAAACCATCCAGCTAAAAGGCATTGACTCGGCGGAAGAACCTATCCGCACTCGAGGTCATTTCCAATTAAAAATGCAATTCCCTAAATCACAAATATCACATAAATTTCACGTTATTGATGCAATACACCTACCTTATGACGGAATAATAGGGTCCGATATGCTCAATGCGCATAGCTGCAACATAAATTATTACGATAACCTGCTCCGCCTTGGGAAATCATCCATAAGATTACATTTTCATGACCCTGCATATATAATTCCAGCTAGAACTGAAACCGTTATTGAATGCTCCGTCTCAAACCCTGAAATAAAAGAAGGATTAGTCCTCGATCAGAAGCTCTCAGAGACTCTACTAATTGCCAACTGTCTAGTACGTGTTAAAGAAAATAATAGAATCAATATATCCATTGTAAACACTTCTGAAGAACCCGTTACCTTAAAATCTAACCTAAATCTAAAGCTAGATTCTATTAACCCCTTAGAACTTAGAGAACACCCTTCCGGTTCTATAAACCATATAAGTGTTACAACTAACAGTGTTAAGCGTACAGAAGAAGTGTTAAAACAACTACGTGTCTCACACCTAAATAATGAGGAAAGAGACTGTCTTTTACAATTATGCTCTGATTTCTCTGATATATTTTATCTTCCAGGAGAAAACCTTACCCATACAAACGCTCTTAAACATGAAATTAAAACTACAACAGACGTCCCAATACACACTAAATCTTATAGATTCCCTGAAATCCACAAAGCTGAAGTTCGAAGGCAAATTAATAAAATGCTGGAACAAAACATCATAGAGCCCTCTGATTCTCCGTGGTCATCACCTATATGGGTTGTTCCCAAAAAACTCGACGCCTCTAACACACAGAAATGGCGAGTGGTGATTGACTATCGGAAACTCAATGATGTCACAATCGGTGATACTTACCCTATTCCTCAAATCACCGAAATCCTGGACCAACTTGGCAATAGCAAGTACTTCACCACCTTAGACCTGGCTTCTGGATTCCACCAGATCGAATTACATGAAGCAGATAAACCCAAAACTGCCTTCACCATCCCTGAAGGCCATTTTCAATTTTCAAGAATGCCATTTGGGCTCAAAAACGCCCCTTCAACATTTCAGAGGCTCATGAATTCTGTCTTATCTGGTCTCCAAGGTATTCGGTGCTTCGTATATCTCGATGACGTAGTGTCTTATGGACATGACCTAAGATCCAGCATTTGCAACTTAACGGCAATTTTTCAAAGAATTCGAGATTTTAATCTCAAACTACAACCCGATAAATGCGAGTTTCTTCGACGTGAAGTCTGTTATCTTGGGCACATAATCACCGAACAAGGCGTTAAACCAAACCCTGGAAAAGTCAAAGCCGTAACCGAATTTCCAGTCCCAAAAACGCCTAAAGACATAAAATCATTCCTTGGTCTTGTTTCATATTACCGCCGTTTTATTCCCGATTTCTCCAAAACCGCGAAAGCCCTTACCAGCCTTCTGAAAAAAGATGTGCCATTCAAATGGGAAAACCAACAGCAACTTGCTTTCGATACGCTAAAACTTAAGCTCACAACTGCTCCACTCCTTATCTATCCTGATTTCTCTCAACCCTTCATTCTTACCTGCGATGCTTCGAACTACGCCGTCGGCGCAGTACTCTCTCAAGGACCTGTTGGCAAAGACCAACCCGTAGCTTTTGCCTCACGCACACTTAATAAAAGTGAATCCAATTATAGTACAACCGAAAAGGAGTTGTTAGCCATATTATACGGTTGTAAAACATTTCGTCCTTACCTCTACGGGCATAAATTCCTTATCATCACTGATCATAGACCCTTGAAATGGTTATTTAACCATAAAGACCCCAGCAGTAAGCTCCAACGATGGAGACTAAAACTGGAGGAGTACGAATACGATATAGTATATCGTAAAGGCAAACTAAACTCCGCCGCTGACGCTCTCTCCAGATATCCAGTGAATCCCATATATCCTGAAAACCAAGGCTCTTCTAACCTTAATCCTAATGATAATACTAACTCCAATAACGAACTTCCACCGCAACCATCACAGCCCTCGGGCTCACCTAACGAAGCAAACAGTGATTTGCAAAGTCTTCTAACATCTCCGCCATCCAGTCTTGATGCAAATCTTATAAATCCTGAAATTGAAAACGAGGTCATGGATTACCTGAGTTCCATCGGTGATGTACCACGCGCTGAAACGGAACCAGAACCTCAACCCTCAACCAGCTGGCAGAATCCTGAAACCTTACCTGTTCCTAATCAGCCTTCTCCGGATACCGCTCCAGCACCTGAAAACTCACCTTTACCCGACGAAACCTACGGCAAATTCTTAAAATCACCCGTAAAATCATATGATACCTCTATTACAGAACATAACGAAAACCTACTTAAAGGAGCACAGAAATTAATAATTATACCTACCTCAATAGATATGGACGAGTCCATGCCTTATGTCCAGGAAGTTCTCTGTAATTGTCCAGAACCCGGTCGCGATGAATTCCTGAAATTAGAAAGATCCTTATGCACCTTCTTACCCCTTAAATTGGAAAATAAAACTTACCTATTCCTATTCACGAAAGTGCACTATTTTGATGATTACTCATATCCCGATATATTTAAATCGCTCAAATACGTTCGCGACGAAATTATAATGTCTTACTCTACAATAAATGAAATCAGTACATCTGATTTCAAAAATCCATTTGACAAACACTCTTTCGTGAAAATTTTTAACATGTTTTGCTATCTTTTCGACAGGACTAACATAAAAATTCACATATATCATAATAACATTATATATCCTTCGCTGAGCGAAATCCCAAAGATCCTTAAGGAAAACCACGACATTCCCGTCGCGGGACACTTAGGATCTACCAGAATGCTAAGCCGCATTAAAGAAAGATTTTACTGGAAAAACATGCGCAGTGACATTGAAAATTATGTCAAGAAATGCTCATCATGTCAAACGAATAAAGCTTTACGCAAAATAAATAGAGCACCAATGATAATAACCTCTACTTCGACATCTCCATTCGAAAAAGTATCCATGGACATTGTAGGTCCATTACCCGAGTCTGGCACTGCCAAACTTAGATTCATCCTTACTATGCAAGATGACCTTACTAAATTCTCGTTAGCCTATCCTCTCCGTAGTACCACCGCCGAGGAATCGTGTGAATGTCTCCTTCACTTTATATCATTATTTGGAATTCCTAAACATATACTCACCGACCAAGGCACTAACTTCACAGCAGACCTATTTAAGAAAACCTGTGAGTTCCTAAAGATCAAACAGTTATGGTCTACCCCTTATCATCCGCAAACGCAGGGCGCTTTGGAAAGATCGCACTCCACCCTTAAGGAATACCTGAAGTCTTACATTAACGAAAATCAAGATAACTGGCCCCGATATGTCTATACAGCAATGTTAGCATACAACACCGCTGTACATTCAACTACGCATTACTCACCGTTTGAATTACTTTTTGGGCATAAACCTCACATCCCAGACTCTGTCTACGACGATACCTCAAATACTACCTACCCCGAGTATGTAAAAATGTTGCAACATCGAATGAAACATACGCGCAACAAAGCTATAGATTTTATCCGAAAATCTAAAATAAACTCTAAAACCTATTACGACTCCCATACTCGCCCAGTAGTATACAAAGTAGGCGATTATGTTTTATTAAAGAACCATCTCAGGCTACGTAAAGCCTTATCGCCCGTATGGAAAGGTCCGTACAAGGTCGTTAAACTACACAGTAACAATACGTTATCGTTACTTATAAACAGACGCCATGTGAAACACCACTTCGACGAAGTTAAACATGTGGACGTCCATGAAATACCTACTACAAACTAAAACTATTTTAAATAAACAGGTACCTACCTATATTAAATTAGGTATACATTTTATTTTATTTTACTACTTAGTATGTAAGTATACAATTAGGCAGATAAACGTAGGGTAACTATCTAACTATATTATAACTTTATGTAGAATATGTCTCTTTTCATTACAGCATACTGGCCCAAGGTCACCCGGAATTTGTTCAACAAATCAACATGAGCTCCGGCATATTCTTTGACCCAATTGGTGAACTCAAAATTCGTGTAAGCCAATTGGATATAGTCACACCATTCGATATCTCTTTCATTGAACCTCATATTCAAAATTTTAACTCGATATTAGGCACAATACGACTTTATTGCAGCCAAATCCAAATCGAAACCTCAAATAATTTAGAATGTCACAATATATTAGAACCATTGACAGTAAGATATCACGATATTGTTTCCGAGTATTCTGCTATCTCTCATTTAGTAAACAAAAGGTTCAAACGAGGGGCGTGGATAGGTGGCATTGGCATTCTGTCCAAAACTATATTTGGAACTTTGGACGAGGACGACGCTGTCAAATACGACAACGCCATCCAAAATATTCAGGATAATGAAAAAAGACTAGGTTCATTAATTAAAGAAAATATTTTAATAACTTCTACAATTTTATCAAAATTTAATAACACGTTACATGAAATAAAACTTAATGAGGCCAGCCTTAATCAAGCTATCGACAATTTCTCTTTAAAATTAAAAAATATTACATTAATTTCTAACGAATTAAATATGAAAGCAAACATTAATTCAATTCTAAACAGTATGGAAGCATCCATACTCGCCTTATCTTTTCAATTAGAAGACATAACAAACGCTATTATGTTATGCAGTCAAAACATCTTGCATCCGGCCGTATTATCTCCCGCGCAGTTATACCAAGAAATTGTCGATAACTACAGATACTTACCCGTAGATTTTAAATTACCTATAAGTTTAGCTTTAAGTAATATTCATAGTTTATTGAATATATCTAGTGTAGTATGTTATAGTTTAAACAACAAGATTGTTTTTATTTTGAGAATACCCCTAGTATCACCTAAAGAATACAATTTGTTCCATAATATTGCATTACCAACTCCACACAATAGTAGAAAACCGAACTCTTTTAGTTTTATAGTACCTAACAGTAAATATATTGCAATGACCAAAGATAAATCTGAGTACTGTAACCTTGACTCTATAAAGGAATGCACAGCGATAAGCTCGTTTGAATACATCTGTGACGTCATGACGGTGTTCCCGACTAGTGCGAATCCGAGTTGTGAAAGTGAATTACTATCTAACGTGATAAGTACTTTACCAGTGCAGTGTCAAACCGATTTCCTTCACGGACATATAGACTTGTGGAAACCACTTTACAATAATAATTGGATTTATGTACAATCCCAGAGTAATAAACTTTACATTGAATGTCCGAACCAGAAAATTATCGATATAAGTATTATTGGCACAGGAATTCTAAGTATCCCGAATAATTGTATCGCGTATTGTAAAAGTACAAGGTTAATACCTAAATTTAATAACTTAAAAATAAATGTTACTGTTATTCACTCCGATTTTAATATTATAAACGATTCTTGTTGTAATTTAGATAAGTTTATACACGTAATGAGTAATGAGCCTCCTTTGAAATTACAAAACATTGACTTAGATATTTTCACATTAGAAACGAAATCAAAATTAAAATCCTTGTCCGATGAAACAGACAAAATTATAAATCAACACCAAATAATAAGATATGAGACACATTACTCAGTCATAATTATTATAATGATTTGTATAATCTCTATTTTCTGTATTTTTAAATTGTTTTTGCTTATTAAATCGCACAACCGTCTTACCCTTCGCTTCCCTACATTTCCTCGATCAGCTCCAGTAAACTCACCTCCAAATCCCGAACCGGTCATCCCTATAAAAATAATTAAACGTCATCCTGAAACAGAAAATCTTCCATCTCCTAATATTAGGAGAAATGTGTAAATTCCCGATAGCTATCTTCCTAAACATCGAAATTTCAACCCCGATGTTTAGTCCACCCCAGGGAGGTGTTATATCTATATAATGCACCCTTTATTGCACACTTGCCTTCCCTTTCTACACAGTCAGCATTTCTGTCTTAGTACTACATTCATTCAATTTCACTTCAGTCTCATCTCGAATCCTAACCAAGACGGTTGTCTCAAATCCTTATCTCGAATTTGATTTTTTAAAAACCTAAACTCCTCGAGGCCCATAACAGTACGTACGTACGGTCATGGGCGGATCCAGCCTTTGTGTCAGGGGGGGGTCGCGTACTTATATCTAGCCCCGGATCAAATTTTTTTTGGTGCAGTGTTCGATTTGCTGCCCTCTAGGAAAAAACTTTCAACCAATAAAATTCTAGGATTTTCGTAATTTTAGCTAAACCATGAATTTAAGTGAATTTTAGACCTTTGAATTTTCTCTTTGTAGAATATTAATGTAACGAAATAGTTACTTGCAATACCTATACGCTAAAAAAGACACAATGACAATAAATAATGGCGTGAGCTAAGCGAGCGCGGACTTTTTCTCAGTTTTGTCTTTGTTCCTGTTCCTATTAGATATACATAGGTACGTAAATGAGCAATCAAAACGAGAAAGAGCGCGAGCGCAGCGAGCGCGAAATTTTTTGGTACTTTTTTGCAAACACAGATTAAATTTACTTGAGTATTATTTTTAATTGGAATCTTATTTTTTATTACGATTTTCAAAAAAACAAAATTATATAGGTACTTATCATCTAATATCGATGTTTTGTGGTTCTTGAATTGTTTTTACTCTGGTGAGGTTTTTTTATGAAGCTAACATGGTAGTTAAGTAGTTATACCTGTTGTTGATGGATACCTAAGTAGTCAATCGATATTCAGGCGATCGGCAACGGGGAGATTGGAGAAGACCGTCGCGGCGCGGGCGATGCGGCAAAATCAAACTTTAAATCACGCGAATATTATTTATTCACAATGAACGAAAAGATGCGGGTGCGACTTCTATTTACCTAGTAATTTTCATATGTGTATCTTGGTCATTAGTATGTAACACATATAAACATTCATTCATTATACATTCATTTAGTAAATTATGTATACAGGAAAAAAAAACTGTGGTTTACCTAGGCCCAGGACCCCCCCGGTCATGACCCCCATGACCCCCCCCCTGGATCCGCCCTTGCGTACGGTACGTAGGTTTTACCGATAAAAAATTAATCAGATATTCAGTACGATTATTTGTAGTAAGTAGGTTCTTTCCTCGTAGGATATTCAGCATAAACAACTCTTCAATCGTTATTACTGCTTTTGTTTTTCCAAACCCAACCTCAGAGGAACGACAGTCGTTCCCTCGTTCCTCTGTGACTCTGCCCAGTGTTGCCAGGTCCGATTTTCAAAATTCGGGAGGCTTATTATGAAAAAAGCGGGAGATGTATTAAGGAAAAATGGAAAAAATCGGGAGATGATGTTTTTTAACAAAAATCTAAGTTTTTGAAGTAATCACGGTATTATATTTTGTCACCATTCCAGCTGTAATATTAAAATCAAAGCAATTTTTTACAGTTTACATACGTTTTACGTTTTTTTTTCATTACAGCCCTGTGTAATGAAAAAAAAATGTCTTTAGTGAACATACGATACACAGGGAGTGACGGAAATATTCAGGGCAGCAACATATCCGTCCGTTTCATTTTATGTAGTGTTTTTGCCAGGTTTTGATCTTATTCCTATTATTAGGCTTTATACAGGGATTGTAAAAAATCGGGAGATTTTTGTCGAAAATCGGGAGACCGGGAGATTTTTAGAAAAATCTGTGTATCTCCCGGAAAATCGGGAGACCTGGCAACAGTGACTCTGCCACAGATTAATGATATATGTACTAGTGACTCTGCAAAGAGAATATAATACGACTCTGTGTGTGATCCATTGACCTATTACTATGGACTTGTATTTCCTACGAAATAAGGGTGTATGACCTACAATATCCGGGCCACTGTTATGGCGGCCATAGCTAGGGAAGTAAGTAATCAAAACTAAAAAGTATCGATATCGATGCTCGTGTTTCTTACCAGAGATGTGTGCTGATTAAAATCATTTTCAAGTGGTAATAAATAATGCAATTATATCAAATACTAAGTTCGGCTGTCCCTAGGATATAAAAAAATCAAGCTTCTAAGTCAAGGCAATTATACGGCTATGTCACATTTTGATACTCGTAGACTCACATAAAAAACCTATAGGGTACTTCGCGTTGACCTAGATTATGAAATTTGACCGATATCGAAATATCGATATTTTTTTTTAATATATCGAACCTCGATTGTATATTTAAAAATATCGATATATCGAAAATCTGATATTTAAAAAATATCAACAGCCCTAGTTTGTTTACTTGACAGCTCATGTACTATGGGCCACATTGCGGGGCACAGTGTGCTAAGATCCAAAAACCGGGATCTTATCACACTGTGCGGGGTAAGCGGGGTTGCCACGCGGAGTAGGTATTTTGATATCCCGTAAAGATGTTGCCAAACAGAGAATATACAAATAGCATGCGATCTTTTTCACCGGACGACATAACATATTGGTCAACAAGAGACAAAGAATAGTTTCATAATTCAATAACGATTTAATAGATATTTGTATAAACTAGGTGGATATAGAAGAATACGCCTCTTCCATAGGTTTATTAATTGAATGGTGTGATCCAAACCCATCGAAACCAAACAGTAGAGTGAATTGGAACGCAATTCAAGATTCGTTGCTAGGCAACTGTCAGTAATGTCAGTTTGACGTATTCTTGTTTATAACAAGCTGTCTGTGGCGTCGTTTTATTTGAAATTGCGTGAACGCGAGCAATGAAAATTAATTTTATAAGGAAGTAAATTGAATTGAACGTAATCCGTCTGACCTCACATGTTCCAATTACGGGTCGTTTTAGCACCCACGCGAGCGAATGTAACCGTCATGTAATTGACTTGATCATTACGAAGGAGGTCCAAATCGTGTGCATTCAACCAAGGAGGTTGGTATGTTATTGATCTCGCAATGTGACTCATTTACTTCTGTTTCGGATATAATTCCATATTCGGTCATTACCTTGTGCCTGTGTTATCATTCTGTAATAAATAAACTGTATAGCTGGTGCTCTGGTAAGTAATTAAAATATTTATTTACAGTTAAGTATACCTACTTAAAAGTCTTTGACTTAAGTTTATGTTTTTTGCTGTAAACAATAAAGTATTTATTCTAAAATTATGTTGTAATTAGCATAGTTAACCAACCCCAGTTCAATTTCTAAAATAAAAATTTTTAAACATATTTTTTTTTTAGTTTGTACGGTGATCTAATTCAGAATGATTTCACATCTTTACTGAGTCATGTAGATGAACTTGAGAACAGTTTTAAAAGGTTGTTATTTGTATTCTTGGCATTCATTTTAAAATGGTAATCAAGCAAAACTGTTTCAAAATTATGACTCACAATAAAAATTAATTCACTGTTTAGCATATACTATTAGGAACTTGATGTGGTTTGTTTTCATATTAAAAAAAAAACCTTTTGAAAGCAAACCTTTGTGTTGATATTTTTTTTTTTTTTTTTTGTGCATGCTATGCAAATTACTTTCCACGGTTTTTATCTGTATAGAATTTTAGTGAAGAACTAGCAAATGTAAAAACATCAGAATTTTCTATCCTCCTGACATTACATAAGTTACAATATCATTGAGTCTGACTCCAAACATTCCAAGTAAGGATCAAATAGTTTGATACCAATGAGTCCTAAACTATTGCATCAGTTGCTTATTGTAAGACTTGAAACAATATTATTCACTAATTATTTTATTATTTTTTAACGCATTTTACGCATGCGAAGCAAATTCTAAAGATATAAATTGTGGAAAGAAAAAATCGCTCACAAGCAGGATTCGAACCTAGCCAGGAGTCGCAGGTTTGAATCCTGCCTATTTTTTATACCTTTAATATTATTCACATTTTATGAGACCTTTAATCTCACTGATGAGTGATGATGTACAGTGTGGTGCCGAACATAAAGAATAGCACCAACCCATCCCTTCTTGTGGGTGTTGTAAAAGGTGACTAAGGGGTTCACTAGAGGATGGGCAGCAGCATTCTCTGAGTATTTATTAAACCAACTGACGTCGCCAATCCGCCTGCCAAGAGTGGCGATTATGGCATAAACCCCCTTTCTGGGGGAGGCCTATGTCCAGCAGTGGACCTCTTTCGGCTGAAATGATGATGATGATGTTGATGAGCCATCATACTGTTGAGAATCCAGGACATTGATATTAATTCTCTTGTTCACAAACTCACTGAGGTAATATGTACTACGTACTAGAGAAGACACCTAAAACAAAATGCTTGTAGCACGTTTTAGAGCTCCTGCACTCTCACTCGCTTAGCCACGCTCGCGCCGCGCGTGCTCCGTGGCCAGCAAGTTGTGCTAAATTTTTTGTTCCTGATGTCTGCTCCAGTACGTAGTACATATTACCTCAATGCACAAACTAAACTTATTTTAAACTATCACTCTCTGTTACTAATAGTAGATACAAGATTGGGATGATAACAATTTTTTGTATGTTTGTGGGCATCATTTCAGCCGAAAGACGTCCACTGCTGGACATAGGCCTCTCCCAAGCATCGCCACAACGACCGGTCCTGTGCTTTCCGCATCCAGCGGATTCCCGCGACCTTCACCAGGTCGTCGGTCCACCTTGTGGGGGGCCTACCCACGCTGCGCCTTCCAGTACGCGGTCGCCACTCCAGAACTTTACTGCCCCATCGGCCATCCGTTCTGCGAGCAATGTGCCCCGCCCACTGCCACATGTGGGCATGTTCCAAGATCACAACCAAACTTGTATGGAAATTTTAATACTGCTAAAATTGTTGCCATCCCTTCTTGTATCTACTATTAGAAAAAGAGAGTGGTACTTTAATTTAAAATAAGTTTAGTTTGTGAACAAGAGAATCAAGACTTATTCTGTTACTAAAATGGATGCAAGGTCTTAGGAGGCTATATTAGGCTTTATAATAAAACATCCTGGTCCTGGGTTCGAACTGCCTCGTTGGTCTAGTGGTCGCAAGTGCGACTGCTGAGCGTGGGGTCCTGGGTTCGATTCCCGGGTCGGGCAAAGTGTTATTGGGTTTTTTCAGTAGGAAATTCTCAGTAGCAGCCCGGAGTCTGGATATGTGCCCGGTTAGTGGCAATAGGCTCGCCTCCTATTACATGGGACTTACAACATAACTGGCGAAATGTGGGTGTACTATTACACCTCTGCCTACCCCTTCGGGGAAATGCAGGCGTGATGTTATGTTATGTTATGTGTTATAATAAAACAAGTTTAACCGGATTATATCGCGTATATTATTTAGATTGGTTTCCTGACGTTTTGAAAGCTTTGCAGCGTTCATGGTCGCAGGAAGACTAAGATGACAAGCGTCTTTACAGATATTTCTACAAAATAATTTTAATCTACTGTACTAATTTTTATTAATTAAAATCGGCATGTGCTGTTTGGAACTTGATTATTTTGATATAATCCGGGGTTAAACTTGTTTTATTATAATGTGTAGTGATTGCAAAAACCTAAGAAATTATTGTTAGGCTTTGTTTGTTTATAAAGTTAAAATGCACACAGAGATAAATCAATTCAGATCTCATCTTATTTTTGCTACTTCATCATGTGCATTCACTCTCAATGACTTGCACTTTTATGCCGTCAACCAGTTGTGGCTTTGGACATTCCACATTTGCTCCGTTTACTGGACTCAACAAATTTTCACCTTGTTCACAGCCAAAAAATCCCAGACAATGTCTCGTCCCCGCCCACAATGGCAGCTTCAAGCACTAGCTGCGCAGCGCCGTGACAATGAACTGAAAAGGGCCGAAGAGCTGCAGAAAGTGGCTTCCTACTTTGAGACCAACACCAACAATACCAGGCATCATGAGCAGTGGACTACGGAGGGGTATTATGAGAAAGCTAATAGAGAGGCTGAGCTGCTGAGTCAGAGGAAGATTAGGACTGCGTGAGTTTCCATGTTGATGGCTGTTAAAACAAACTACTATCTACAAAACTGTGTCTTTATAGATAGTCATTTGTTTTTCATGTCTTTTTTTTAAATAATAATTTTTATTTCCTTAGTTTTTTACATTATACATTGAATGTGTTTCTATATATTTTAGACACTAACAAAAGTATGGGCTGCTGTGCCTGAGCTAGGCAAAAACCTGTATTTCAGGTCACAGTCCTCTTTTCCTAATTAATTAGCATTAAATTACAATAAGTGGGGCTATTTTAACATTCAAATGATTTGAGGATGTGTGTATGTGTAGGGGGTGTGTGTATGTGTAGTAAGGGGTGTGTATGTGTTGTGTGTTTTGTTTTGTCACAGTGATATTTATTTCAATGTGCAAGACTTTTTTCCTCTTTGAGGCTTTCTGACATGATGATTTTCAGTCATTATATTCTTTGTTATTAACCTATAGGAAATAGAACAATCAGCAATGGAATTTGTATAACGTTTTGTGTGACTTTTTAGACAACTTGAAGAGAGACGTAAAAAACTAGAACTAATGTTGTTCCAAGAAAACATGCAGTATCAAAAGGAACTGAAGAGCTTAGCTGCACAACCAAAGTTATATAAAAATGGGTAAGGCAGTTGTTTTTCTCTGTTTTTGGCACATCAGACAATTCCAGCCAGCCAATTATGATGAGAAGTTTATTTGAAACCATATTTCTATTAAATACGCTTGATGATTTTGTACAGTAAATTTAATAATTTATTTAATTTTAAGAAAAAGTGTTTCAATTGATAAAATATAGCACTGAACCTAACAGTAGTACACATTTTATACTGTCCAGCAATGTAACCTGCGCAGATGAACAATTTAAATATGCGGGAAATCGGTTAACCAATCAGAAAGCCGCTGCCGCGCCTGCCGCTACAATGACTTGCAGTGTACGGAAGCATGTGAGAGAAATAGAAAAAGACGGCATGGCAATCAATTTTAATACCTTATGGGCATTGCACAAGGCTGATTATATTTAAATATGTTTCGGGTGTTTTCGTCGATCGTCTTTTCGTGTCTGTGCGAACGAAGATTGACTACGCACCTTATCTTTTGTGTCATACTGTACCTAATGTTTGAATGCTTCTTCATGCTTCCAGTTCCTACCTAAACAAAGTGCCCACATCAATTCTCCAAGAGATCAATCAGGGCATCATGGAGAAAGAGGAGCAGCTACAACGACACGAGGCAGAGCTTCGACTACATCACGCTTGGAGACTACGACAACCTGAGCTAAGAGCCGCCAGTGCTTATGTTGCTAACGGGAAGTGCAAGTCTGCCTGGTAAGATTTTTAACCGACTTCAAAAAAAGAGGAGGTTCTCAATTCAGTTGTATTTTGTTTTTGTTTGTTACCTCAGAAGTACGTCATTTATTTACCAATTTGGTTTTTTTCATTTTATTTGATAGGATTTACTTCCAGATTGGTCCCATTTTTATCAAAATCTAGTTTTGATAATGGACTCCATGTGGAATTGAGGGAACTCCTCAAATATTATAGGCATCCTACATATAGCGATTTTAGTATTTTCATCAACAAATCAAGCATTTGCATTCAGAAAGTATCATTTGGTGAAGATCTGAGGAAGATCTTCGGAGATAAAGTAGGAAACTCTTTAATGGATTACAGCAAATCATCGGGGATTGCAGCAATCGCTTGTCTTTCTGTTGTTGATGCCACTAAAAATAGAAACAAAAAAAAAAGTAGAAACCGCCTTTAAAAGAATAAAATAATTTGTGTGAAACAGTTTTGGAAGTCGGTGACAATTTTTCTTAAATCAAACCGAATCAAAGGGACCTACTTCCTAAACTGTTTCACACAAATAATTTTATTCTTTTTGAAGTCGGTGTTTACTTTTTTTTTTATCATCATTATCGTAACAGGATCACTACTAGAGATAAAACAGATATCCAGCAACACTCCGGTATACAGCCTCATTCAACTATCTGGCCGGATACTGTATAGTAGGTCACCGGATACCGGGTACAGATTTAAAAAATGTGAAAATGTCATAAAATCGTCTTTATTTAATTTATATATAAAATATTTACTCTAAACACAAATAAAATAAATAAATAAAACGTCGTTTATTATTCATTTATCATAAAATGAGTTGGTACTCAGGCAGGCAATGTGCAATGGTGAATGAATGAACACAATTTTATCTGGTAGTAAGCTTCGATCAACAATTGTTAATCTATGGTAGTAAGCCTAATATAAGAATCCACCTGATCGTCCGGTCCTCACTTGCGCAGGCTCGCTCAGATCTATACGGTACGACACGCTCGATAGCAATGTTCAGCCGAATATCCGACTCATAGGATGGCCTAATATCCGGTATAATGCGCACCAATCCTGATGGTGCCTGTGAAGTTAGCGCTGTACAGCGCCTCGCACCCCGATTTACACCCGTGCACTCTGTATTTTGCTACTGCGCAGTCATACGTATCGGCATCGTACTATATCCGGCAAAACAGATATCCTTTTCATCTCTCATTAATCACAACAGACTTGTAAAATCCACTATTAATCTTTTAACTGTTGTTCTCGTCATTATGATATTTTTCAGGATGGAGCAAATAGTGGAAAAAGAAGTACAGAAGAAGAAAGATGAAGAAGAGACGCGTAAGATTTTGAAGGAGAGAGATGAGATGCTGCGCAAACAGATACAGATTGAAGAGGAGAGACTGAGGGAAAAGGAGCAGCAAGTTAGAGTAAGTTCCAAAGAAACAGAATTTTGACCTACAGCCAGGATAACTTAAGAACCATTTAAATAAACGCTATGGCAGGTAGTAAATATCCATCCCTAAAAGTTATCTCAGTTTAATGTTATTGAAGATGTTCTGGATCCCTGGAAGACGTTGCTTTTTTACGTGGGAAAATCCTCATGGACGCACTCGGCACGGGGAAGTCTAAAACCACCACGGTATTCTGTTAACTAGCTTCGGCCGAGGGCGTGGGATAGGCTCAGCATTGACCAACGATTGAAAGACGCCTACTGCTGGCCATATGCCTCCACAAGCATCGCCACAACGACCGGTCCTGCGCTTCCCACATCCAGCGGTTTCCCGCGACCTTCCCCAAGTCATAAGCCCTCCTTGTGGGGGTTCTACCCACGCTGCGCCTTCCACTACGCGGTCGCCACTACAAAACCTTTCGGCCCTATCGGCTATCCGTACTGCGAGCAATGTGCTTCGCCCGCTGCCAATTAATTTTAGCAATTGTTCGGGCTATGTCGGTTACTTTCGTTCTCCTGCGAATCTCCTCATTTCTGATTCGATCACGCAGGGACACTCCGAGCATAGCCCTCTCTATTGCCCTTTGAGTGATTTTGAGCCTTCTTATCAGGCCCATTGTGAGAGACCACGTTTCAGTGCTGTAAGTAATAACTGACAACACACACTGGTCATTAAAGACTTTCGTCTTGAGACACCGGTATTTTGGATATATTATTATTTCTTTAAAAAAATTGTGTGAAGAGACCAAATATTATGTGTTTTATTGTATTTTCTGTACTCAAAATTCTATCTCTAGGAGCTCCGGGACAGTCTCGAAGGTCAAATAGCGGAGTTAAGCGAAAAAGAAACAATAGTCAAACGCCTTCGTAAACAAGAAGAGAAAGAGAAAAGCATACTAGACGAGCTAAAATTTATATCGTGCGAGAGAGAAAGGGAACACGCACGTTTAGTAGCAGAAAGAGACGCTAATAATGTGAACATGGGGCTTCATAAGTATAAGTTGAAGAGGAGAGTGATCTCGGTTTTGAAGGAGATTGAACTAGATTTGGAAATGTTGGATAAATTGCGCAGGACAGTGCTAAAGGTTTGTATTTAAAGTTTTAATAGTATTTATATCATGCATCTTATTCTTATAATTTATACTAGACTTTTCCCGTGGCTTCGCACGCGTTCTGAAGTAAAATATAATCTATATTACTTCCGGATAAAGTAGCCTCTAAACTCCGATAAACGCGTGCGATCGCTGCTAATTATTTCTCGTAAATAGTTAAGGATAAAAAATGGTAATTGTGGATTATCCCTAAGAGATAGGCATATACCATCGCGGACTTTTTTGTAGAACTTTTTAAGGTGTACAATTAAATACTGTAGTACATTATTTTGATCTGTCTCGTAGGGTTCAGCCAGCGTTTGCAATATAAGCTCAAAAAATGAGTTTATTTACGACATCACATTAGAAACCTCAAAAATTATCAGTGTTTCTCTACTATATTATACATATAAACCTTCCTCTTGAATCACTCTATCTATTAAAAAAACCGCATCAAAATCTGTTACGTAGTTTTAAATATCTAAGCATACGTAGGGACAGACAGACAGCGGGAAGCGACTTTGTTTTATACTATGTAGTGATTAGCTCTAGTAGAAAACCACTCTAATGTAACTCGCGACATGATATTTATGTGAAAGATTTGTTCCCTTCAAAAGCAAATAACCACTATTGGAAAAGCTGCTGTCGTAGTTTTGATCCTTTCTGAAATTTCTGATTTTCATTTTAGCCAATGGCTTGGAGGAATAAACTAGCCTAGAGTCGTAGTAAGAAGTTAAACCGATTTAGCGGGATTTCTCTATTCCGTAAACATCACAATTTGGTAGAAATGGACAAAGATATGTTGTCTGTACTGTCTTTATGTGGAAAAAATCTGAATATCTTGAGTCACCTCATTTTATATGGATTTAGTCAATACACTAGTTTGGTTACTCGCTAGTACAAATTTTGACGAAAAAACGGTTACGTTGGAGGCCATGCCTATTGTAGATAGCTATCTCTTTTTGTCACGTTGCTAGTTTATTCCTCCAAAGTCCAAGGCGTACACAACGGTTATTAAAAACTTTTCTTTATAATTTCCAGGAGCTTGAATCACAACAAGATACATGCGCGAACTACAAGCGAGTTTTAGACGCAGCTCTAGCTGAGTTAGCAGAACATCGGGAGCGGGAGCGACAAAGACAGAAGAACATTGAAGTTATGTACGACGGGGAAGCAAGACAGATCAATGAGAAACAAGATAAGGTGAGACTACTTAACCTTTCAAACTAATTCAAGTGTCCCACTACCTTTAATATTAAATTATTAATAGATTACTCCTATTAGTGTACTGTACAATAAAGATATCTATCTACCTTTGTACAGTTAGAGCGTCAAAAATACCGGGACGAACGGCCTGTTCAAAACGATCTGAACCACAAAGAAAATTAAACTTTATCTCATGGGGATAAAATTCTTGTCAGAATGACAGTTGGCGTGTACTGCGTTTGTTCCGAAACACCCCTTGTGTCATTGAGATATAGTTTTATTTTCTTAGTTTCGAACAGTCTGTTCGTTCCGATATTTTTGACGTTGACTGTACAGTAGTACACATTTTATATGGCCCACTGATGTAGCTACACAGATGACACAATTTAATACGCGGGAAATTCGTAACCAATCAGAGAGCACCATCGCTGCGCGCCAAACAATGACATGTAATGTACGGAAGCGTGTGAGCGAAATAGACAAAGATGTCACGGCAATCAATTTTAACACCTTTGGGCATTGCATAAGGTTGATTATATTTTTTCAAATGTTTCGTGTTTTCTTCGATCGACTTTTCGTGTCTGTGCGAATGAAGATTAACGATGCGCCTTATATTTTGTGTCGTACTGTACTACAAGCTACTTTAACCGACCCGCGCTCTCAGCTCTTACCTTTTGATTGTTGCGTCCATTTACAGAGTGACCATACTTATCGACACAGAACTGTCTCAAGCCGAGTCAGAGTCGATAAATGTGGTCACCTGACTCCCTCCGCCCGGTTTCATTTTGACAGCTGCATAAAGAACTAGTAAAGTTCTGTTAAGGCTTGGTCAAACAGGAAGCGTACCTAGCGCGCGTCAAGGCGTAATAGCGTCGCATACTAGCGCTGCGCTATAGCGTTGTATTGTGTTGTATTCAAGTTGATACCCGTTCGTCAAACAAAGCGCGCGCGCTAGAACTACGCGACGCTCTATCGCGACGTCAGAACGCGGCGTTTTAATTTATTGACAAAGAATGCTGTGGTAACTGGTAGTGCTTCTTTTACGAACGTTGGGCGTCAAACCAAAGTACGCGACGTTATTGACGCCTTGACGCGCGCTAGATACGCCTCCTGTTTGACCAAGCCTTTAAAATTAAGCCAATTGCGTCTTATATCATTTCATATAACACTACATAACATAAGATCATGCCTGTATTTCTCTAAAGAGGTAGGCAGAGGAGTATATTACTAGTACACCCATTCTGCGCATTCCGCCATTCTGCGGTTGATAATTAGATGAATAGGAATAAACAGTAAACACTGTTGTAAATAAATAAATAAATCAATTAATTAATACACACGTTCACAACATTTTTGAAAAAAAGTAAGATCCCGTTATCTTTATTCTCTTAAGTATATTTGAGTCTCAACTGTAAAGTACTCAAAGATGAAAGTAATAATCCACTCATTTCATCATCATCAACTCTGCCTATCGCAGTCTACTGCTGGACGTAGGCCTCTCCCAAATTGCCCCACAACACTCGGTCCTCGGCCTTCCGCATCCAGTCCCTCTAGCTACTTTCATCAGGTCGTCGGTCCATCTAGCTGAGGGGCGCCCTACATTACGTTTGCCGATCTCGTTCGCAGTCTCCACTTAAGGACTCGTCTGCTCCAGCGGCCATCGGTCCTTCGACAGACATGGCCAGCCCACTGCCACTTCAGCTTACTGATCCTACAAGCTATGTCGGTCACTCCGGTTCTTCTCCGGATAATCTCGTAACGGATTTTATCCTTCAAAGAAACTCCAAGCATAGCTCGCTCCATAGCTCGCTGAGCTACTTTGAATTTGTGGACTAGCCCAACTGTCAGTGTCCACGTTTTGGCACCTCGTAAGTCATGACAGGCAGGGTGCACTGGTTGAAGACCTTTGTCTTCAAACTTTGCGGTACAGGCGAAGATAAGACACGCCCAACCGGATCCTTCTATCGGCTTCTTTCTCGAAGTTGTGTCTACCGAGCTGAAATACCTTTCTTAGGTAGACGTATTCCGTTATAACCACTTATTTGCAATTCAAAACTCTTTTAGATCTACTTCAATTATTTCAGCACAATTATTATTATATTTTCCAGCAATGGGCCAAAGAAAAGGAAGCTCGTGCTCTTCTAATGAACGACGTAATCTCAACTCTGAAGAGACAAGTAGAAGAGAAGATAGAAGCCAATAGACAGCGGCAGAAGGCTAACGTTCTGGAACGAGAGAAGATTCTGGAACAGATGGAAGGCTTTCATGAAGAAGTTAGAGCGAATGAGAGGGCCACGCAGGTATGTGTTTTTGTTTTCTACTTTTACCAGTTCATTTATATATAAAGAGGGTACATTAGTCATATCAGAGCAAAACATCCATGTTCTTAAGACTTTTATTTATATTTAGTAGCCTAATTGCCGTAACCGATGTTGGCTTGGAGATATATATATATAACTAACTAGCCTATGCCCGTGGCTTCGCTCCCGAAGTAAGAAAAAAAAAAAACAAATCTTTACTGGCTTGAATATGGTATTTTTACAGAATATGTTTTTTTTTGTCATGGTTTGTCCGTGTGTCAAATTTCATAAAAATCGGTCCAGTAGTTTTTGCGTGATGCTCGAACAAATAAACAATCAAACGGACAATATTATTTTTATAATAATTAGGATTAGGATTCAATACAGTTTGTGTAAATGAGCTTTTTCGCTGTGAAATTATGGGCGAATCCTAAGATGATGTAAAAAAAATATGTACTTCGGCACATAATTGTCTAATCACTAATGCGGAGTTTTAACGGCTTATATACGTGGTCGAAACTAATTTGAAACTTTCAAGTTGCGAATCGTGGCGACCTACATCAGACTTATCATACTGATGTATTAACAGACATCGGTCGCCTGTTATGAGGCGTCTATTGGTTGTATAGTCGATGTCCAAAATACAAGCCTGTGATAAAATTGGGAATACACACTGTTTTTCTCCCATTACAAAGTGTATTCCGAGTGGACGATAAGCATTCGTCGCAACGCTATTTCTCATCATAATCTTTGAGTATAATCAACATAACACAACATCACGCCTGTATTTCCCCGAAGGGGTAGGCAGAGGTGTATAGTACACCCACATTTCGCCAGTTATGTTATAGTCCCATGTAATAGGGGGCGAGCCTATTGCCATTAACCGGGCACAAATCCATACTCCGGGCTGCTACTGAGAATTTCCTAATGAAAAAACCCAATAACACTGCCCGACTCGGGAATCAAACCCAGGACCCCACGCTCAGCAGTCACGCTTGCGACCACTAGACCAACGAGGCAGTTGAGTATAATCGGGTACTAATAATCGTTCTAATTTCTTCTTGTAGCTAAAGAACTCTAAATACTCAACCATGACCGCTCTTCAATCTCAACTGAACAGTCTTCGCTTACAACAACAGAAGCTGGACGCGACTTGCGCAAGAGAAGCCGAGTTAAGAGAAGCTGTCTCCAACGAGAGGAAGCTCCGGAGTGAGATCGCCAGGGTACATAGAGAGGGAAGCACCCAGGCTTGGACATAAGAACTATTAATACTAGTAAAAAGTCCAATATTGGACAAAAATCTGTTATATAAATATCCATCCGGTTTTGAGCAGATTGCATTCAACGCAGCGAAATATAATAGGTATCAAAGAGTACAGTACGCGTGATATAACTGTGCCGCTGTTAAGTGAGAAACAGGTGGCTGCGCAGTAGCCAATTTTGCAACCAAATCAGTAGTGCGCATGCGCGGTAAAGGCGCTGGCGGCAAGACTGATAGTTTGTTCATCTGAGTGGCAAGATGGCGGGGGACCGCATGTTCTCGCTGTCTCAGTCGTTCGTTAATTTTCGATGCATCCTTATGTCCTGCTCACACTTACTAAACTACTGTACCTGCGCGGCTCTTCGCAAAGCCTGGTATCAGAACGGCACAGGTTATATTACGCGTACTGTAACAGCGAATTCAGAAATGCTGACACACAAAAATATACCGCGCGGGGCGGGGCTTAAAAACTACACCTTATGCGCCACCATTCTCGCCACGCGGCCGGCCGAGCTAATATCAGCCAATCAGCGAACGCTGCGACATGCATACTATTGGCTAGTCTGCCAACGGTATCGGTCATCATAACGTCATAGGTGATTACCTTTAGAAACACACTTAATTGTAATGCAGCAAGGTCGTTTTTTACATGGGTCTGTAGACGCAAATAAAGGTGTACCTAATTATAGTATAAGATTTTAGTGGAGCCGTTCTGACGTGCGATTTTGTTCAAAGTTCCTATACTTGTTATATTTCGCTGATTCAACGGATCCTCGTCATAACTTTTCGAATCATCATTATATCAGCTAAAAATCATGTCCACTGCTGAAAACATATCTCAATGAACTTTTTCAAAGTGAACAATTTTGAGTTAAGTTAGTTTTTTTTAAAGAACTATGGATACCTTTTATTTACTGATACAGTGAAATATTGTTGTAATCAGAATATATATGATAAGACTACAACATCTAACTAAATTGAAATACTAGTATTTTTTAAAATCTTTATATAGCGATTTCTTCAAATCAGCATATTGCTTTCTACTTCTTAGGGTATGTAGACCTTTCCAAAGGTGCTTCTAGCCAATTATTTTATTCTATAATCTATATTACTGCCTTATATACTAAAAGACTGATAAAAAAGTATATTTACATAAATTACTAAAACTAATGAAATTCAAAGAGGCAAAAAGCTTGCTCTTAAGCTAATGAATTTCTAACTCGTTTGGTGTTAAGATAAAAAGTTATAGCAAATAATACTGATGAAAAAGTAATAAATTCTCTGTATTAAAAAGAAACAACGAGATATTTTTGTGTGATAAATCATAGTTTTGTGTATAAGAGGCCAATTAATTTTCAAGTGATTTAAGGTGAATGCTACGGGGTATCCCTCGAAATTCAATTTTTTGGCGTTTTTTGCAAATTGTAGCTTTATTTCGCGTTGTATATCGGTCAAAATATGATTGGCAGAAATAGTAACAATATATCTAAGGAATAATACTCATAAAAAAATATTAACATAGCTCTATAAGCTGTATAAGCTCGAAAATCGATAATTTGATCGTAAATTAATATTATCGAGCTAGTACAGCTAATAGAGCTAGGTTAATATTTTTCATGAGTATTATTAAAAATAAAATAAAATCTTTATTGATCAAAAGCAGAGTTACAATACTTAGAACACTAGCCTCCACACTAGGATTCCCTGTGGCGTGGAGTCTAGTCTCTTTCATCAGACTAACAATTATTAATTTAAAAAGAAAAACAAAATGTACAATAATAACAATTTTATATAGAGTATGTATGTGTTTGTGTACTTAGATGTTTATGTATGTGTGATAGTGTGATGTTAACGATGTTTGTATTTGTGATTGAGGTATGGTGTGTGTGGGAGGTATGGTGGGTGTTGGAGGTTGGGGTGTATGTGTATGGGTGAGTAGGGTATGTGTGTATAGGTGAGAATTAGTAGGGTGGCCTATGTTTTCTGAGTGTGATGGATTTGCATTTAGTAGGAGAGATGATTAGGTAATAATACTGGGGAAACTTTCTGTGCTTTCGTAGTCTTTACTAGTCAGAAATTTCTTGACATGATTTTTGCATTTGGATCTAGGCAGCGACAGTACATTGATTTCTTCATTCAGCCTACTGTATATAAATGGTCCCATATAATTAAAGCATCAACATATTTAGTAGATATATTGTTATTATTTCCGCCAATCATATTTTGACCGATATACAACGCAAAATAAAGCTACAATTTGCAAAAAACGTCAAAAATTTTGAGTTTCGCGGGGTACCCTGTTGCATTCACCTTAAGTGTTTTAAGGCAATGTGTTTCCTAGGCAAGTACTGAACAGCCTCAACGCGGTTCCTGGGTAAGTTAACACACCTGTCAGCCTCAACGTGGTTCTTAGGCAAGTTAACGCGCCAGCCTCAACCTGGTTGCTAGGCAAGTTAACACACTTGTCAGCCTCAACGTGGTTCCTAGGCAAGTTAACGCGCCAGCCTCAACCTGGTTGCTAGGCAAGTTAACACACTTGTCAGCCTCAACGTGGTTCCTAGGCAAGTTAACGCGCCAGCCTCAACCTGGTTGCTAGGCAAGTTAACACACTTGTCAGCCTCAACGTGGTTCTTAGGCAAGTTAACGCGCCAGCCTCAACCTGGTTGCTAGGCAAGTTAACACACTTGTCAGCCTCAACGTGGTTCCTAGGCAAGTTAACGCGCCAGCCTCAACCTGGTTGCTAGGCAAGTTAACACACTTGTCAGCCTCAACGTGGTTCTTAGGCAAGTTAACGCGCCAGCCTCAACCTGGTTGCTAGGCAAGTTAACACACTTGTCAGCCTCAACGTGGTTCTTAGGCAAGTTAACGCGCCAGCCTCAACCTGGTTGCTAGGCAAGTTAACACACTTGTCAGCCTCAACGTGGTTCCTAGGCAAGTTAACGCGCCAGCCTCAACCTGGTTGCTAGGCAAGTTAACACACTTGTCAGCCTCAACGTGGTTCCTAGGCAATTTAACGCGCCAGCCTCAACCTGGTTGCTAGGCAAGTTAACACCCTGGACAGCCTTTATAGAGTTTAATGCTCGATGGCTCAGAATCAATAGGTAAGCACCCCTAACACAAACTTGACACTTATGAATACTTTTATTGAATTCGATAAAAGTAGAGTAAAGAGAAACGATATTTTAGTGTGATGATAGTATAAGTGGCCAATAATTTTTTAAGCGATTTGAGTGTTGTAAAAAGTCAACGTGGTTCCTAGGCAAGTTAACGCACTAGTCAGCCTCAACATGGTTCTTAGGCAAGTTAAGGCACTGGGTGGTCTCAATGTGGTCACCAGGCAAGTTAACGCACTGGGCAGCCTCAACGCAGTTCATGGGTAAGTTAGCACACCGGTCCACCTCTACGTGGTTCTTAGGCAAGTTAGCACACTGGGCAGCCTCAACGTGGTTCTTAGGCAAGTTAACGCACTGGGCAGCCTCAACGTGGTTGCTAGGCTAGTTAACGCACTGGGCAGCCTCAACATGGCCCTAGGCAAGTTAACAAACTGGGCAGCCTCAGCGTGGTCCTAACCAGGTTAACACACTGGGCAACCTCAACGTGCCACTAGGCAAGTTAACGCACTGGGCAGCCTCAGCTTGGTCCTAACCAGGTTAACACACTGGGCAGCCTCAACGTGGCCCTAGGCAAGTTAACGCACTGGGAAGCCTATGTAGGATTTAATGCTCGATGGCTCAGAATCAATAGGTTAAGTTTGTATTAGAGGTATTATAAATAGATATAATAATACCTCTAATACAAACTTAACACAAAGAAACTATCTGTGAGTGTCAAACTAACTAGGGCCCCCCCCTGTAAAGCCGCGTTTTCGCTTAGTGCTCTGTACAGTTCAAAGTGCCTAGTGCAAGTTTGAAGCTTGCGCATAGGCAATTGAAAATAAATAAAATTTCATTCATAAATTGAAAAAAAAAGTTATATTCGGCAGTACGCGGCAAACGACTGTTCTCTCACTCTCATTCGTCTTCGTTGTGTCTTATTGTAATAAACATAACCTCCTCCTTTTTTTGAAGTCTTTTAAAAACAAATCAAATCAAATAACTATTTTATTTGATCAGATATTATCTGTTTTGAGCGAACGTTGGCAGAACAGTCAAACATCAGAAAATGGTCGCTCGGCATAGTAATGAAAACGCGGCTTAAGGTGGATTGCTAACTTGGGGGCTTGGGACACCGTATGTCCCACAGCCCAAAGACTATACAGCCCAATAGACGCCTAATGATGAATATAATGCGTACAATAAATTCTGCCACTAGCTGAAGCGGTGTACTGCAATCCGATTGGCCCTACCAAGGCGGCTATTGGCTAATCACTAAGCGGCAGTTTTGACGGCTCATGTAAGTGGTCGAAACTGATTTGAAGATTTCAAATGGCGAATAGTGGCGACTTACATTAGTGAAATTTCATAGATGTGTTGCAGTCATCGGTTGCCTGTTATGAGGCGTCTATGGGCTGTATCTTCGTTGACCACAGCCTGACTGGCTAGTGTGTTAGTAGCTCGTATCTATGCTAACTCGAGGAACTAACGCGACTTTATAAGAGTGTGATATATTTTATATCAGACTATTTTTTGTCTGCTTGACGATCTATCAACCTTATTAGGTAATGAATTTATCGCAAAGACGAAGTCATGTTTTATTTTTATATTAGTGTGGGTGAGTGTGGTGAAAATAAAAAAAAGGTTTGTGATATTTTGGTTTTTAATTTTCACTAATTTTTTTTCCTAGTTTTCTTTTTCAGTTTGCGCCATATCCTAATGAGTCACTGGTTCATTGAACAAATACCCCCTTATTACAAAAGTTTAGACCAGGTTAAGACCCTAGTTAAAACAGGGTTAAACGTCAAAGTCCATACATAAAAAGGTGTTTAAACCTGGCTTAAGCAAAACCAATAACAAACCCGATTTTGCAATAAGGTGAATAGGATAGTGTTAGAAAAATACTAGCCAATGGTGTCGATTCTCTTGTTCACGTACTAAACTTATTTTAAACTATCGCTCTCTTTTACTAATAGTATATACAAGAAAGGGATAGCAACAATTTTAGTGCTGTCAAATTAGTCTGATATTAAAATATCCATACAAGTTTAGTCGTGATCTCGGAACGTGCTCACTAAAATACAAAGAAATGTAACACTTAAACTAATTTGACAGTTCTAAAATTGTTGTTCTTGTCTTGTATTTTCTCATCATTTCAGCCGAAAGACGTCCACTGCTGGACATAGGCCTCCCCCAAGCATCGCCACGACGACCGGTCCTGGCTTTCCGCATCCAGCGGATTCCCGCGACCTTCACCAGGTCGTCGGTCCACCTTATGGGGGGCCTACCCACGCTGCGCCTTCCAGTACGTACGCGATCGCCACAGAACCTTACTGCCCCATCGGCCATCCGTTCTGCGAGCAATGTGCCCCGCCCACTGCCACTTAAGTTTGGCAATTCTTCGGGCTATGTCGGTATCTTCTACTATTAGTAAATAAAGGAGAACGATAGTTTAAAATAAGTTTAGTTCGTGAACAAGAGAATCGACACCATTAAAAGCGCGCCGTTAATACATGGTTTGTAGTATTTTAGACCAAAAACAGTAAGTTTCATGTATCACCATTGAAGAATATTTAATTTCATAATAAGAGCAGTATTTTTGTGTTCTAATTGCCAACCTAGATTTTTCTAGTAAAAATTCATTTCACGCCCCATCTAGTGAACATGTTACACAACAGTTACTCTGAAGTTCCAAGTTCAAATTGTACTACTAGATGGAGCTGTGAATATTCTGTGCAAAACTACCACTAGATGGCGTTGTTGATAATGTTGGTACACGCAACTACTACTAGATGTCGGATTAAGTACTTGATTAGCGGCCAAAATTAATATCCAATCTATCTACGACTTACGCGACTTACCCTACTAGAGATAGAAATTTGACATATTTTGTATGGGGCTTAATTTATGTCAAAATCCTATCTCTAGTAGGGTAAATCGTGGGAAGATTGGACACAGATTGGATATTAATTTTGGCCGTAAATGGACTGGAAGTCTGGAATTCAATTCATTTATTTGCTAGAATGTAGGTGTACAAGTATGATCTTAAATTTAAATGGCCCATTTACATTCTACCATTACATATGGTGTGCAAATATACATTATGACGAGCATTTAATTCTTATTTTAAATAACTAATAGGAATTCCGTAATTGTGTTATACAAATGATTATTACAAGAGAAAAATAATAATAATTGAGTTACCTATACAATGTCAGTTCATGAGATAAATTCTAATAGATGGAATGTATTGTGAATGTCCATAATTAATAAATATGGACATGGATGGATGCCTGGATTGCCTGGGCTTTACTCCCGACTGGATCGAGTGCGGTATCAATCGAATTTGAACTCGAGTTAGTGTCAAATCGGTACTGCATTTTTCTAGGAATTGACATTAGTTCGATTTGGTTCAGAACTCGAACCATTCGGGAGTAAGGCCCCAGACTGGTAGTCGGTTTAGGCAAATGTCGGTGAAGAGGAGGAGATTCGTTTGCTTAAATATTTTTCTTACCTTTATTAAAAAACATTGCCCCACACTGATCGATTTCTCCTGTATCGTTGGTACATACCTACATTGACCAGACATAATTATCACATGCACGAACACCCAGACCCAGAGGAACCATCTGTAGGTCACACAAACATTTGTTACGTGTGCGGAAATCGATCCGCGAGCCATGGTCCAGCATCCAATAGCTCAGCCACCACACCAAATAGGAAATCAACGTCATCACATCTGCTACAATCGCTCAAAGAGAATCAAAGGATGGGGGGGCGGGGGTAATAATAATCACGCTTAGCTGGCGGATTTGAAATCACAGTTGAAAGGTACTGGTTTTTATATAAAAAAAAACTTTTTATAACAAGCTTTAAAACTAAAATAAATGGTTTTCTGCTGGGTTTTCTTGACAATGATTTTGTGTGCCGTGTGGTGCCGGACATAAAGAATTGCACCACCCTATCTCTTCTCATGGGTGTCGTAAAAGGTGACTAAGGGAGTCAACAGAGGATGGGCAGCGGCGTTCTCTGAGTATTTAACCAACCAACTGTGATCGCCAACCCGCCTGCGAAGCGTGGCGATTATGGCAATTACCCCCTTTGGGGGAGGCCTATGTCCAGCAGTGGATGTTTTTCGGCTGAAATGATGATCATGATGATTACGGTTTTGTTTTCTTGGCGTTTCGAAAGCTTTGCAGCGTTCGTGGTCGCACGTTATTGACATCGGGTTTACGTATTTCGCACATCCTTTCTTTCTTTCCTTTTCTTTTAAATTAACTATAAGTATTAAATGAAATTAATTCATTTTAGGTTTGTATTAACTATTAAAAGAACAATGGCGAAATCATCGATAAGAAAAATTTAAGCGTTTAAAGAATGTTATCTTCAGTAATCGTAAGTTTTATTGAATTATTGCATCAATAAATAAGTACTTATTTCTTATTTATAGAAATGTTTATCTCGTTGACATAAGTAACGGTAATCTGAATTTGCACATAACATCAAAAGCTCAGAAAACCATTTATTACACGTACAGTCTCCCATTTCCTCGAGAAACAAAATAAATGTCAGGATGGTTGTCGTCGTCGGACTTCTAAGGCTTTGATGGTT
This sequence comes from Asteroscopus sphinx, assembly GCA_949699075.1. Lineage (NCBI taxonomy): Eukaryota > Metazoa > Arthropoda > Insecta > Lepidoptera > Noctuidae > Asteroscopus > Asteroscopus sphinx. Next base: position 15,624,004 of record OX453021.1, read on the forward strand.
CTTTACAAACTACGGACACGGAAATCGGAAGAAAATGTTAGCTTATTCTTTTGAACATAAAATTCTATCAAAAACTACATAATTAGGTAATATATAATATCGTCTACGTAACTACAACGTAGGGTACTTGTATCTAGGTACTTATCAACTTGTATTAGATTCCAAATAAAGTCATCATGCAATGATTAAAACTGTGAATAAGTTGGTAGTTTCCGATCACCCCACTCCTTCGCACTTGTCATTATGGGATTATTTCTATGAATGGGCAGTAGCTTTCATTGATAACATCATAATGATACGAATCAGATTTCCCCTGGGTTTTGACTTAAGGCGGCAGCCACTATGTGTAAAACTCTCTATCCACTATAAGTGAACAGGCCTTTTGTCTAGTCTCTTCTCCCTGTACGGCCACATTCTCCTTCTGAGTCCTGACTGGCACGCGCGGAATAATGTACGCCACCTTTACGGGCCATGATTGTCGGGCGGTGGACTACCCTGAGTTCGCCACCCACTAGTCTACTCCTAGGGTAGCTGGAGGTCGGCGTCTCCCCTCCTGCGGCGTCCGGTCCGTCTCCTGCGGTTGGGGAGAGCAATCGTCCTCTCTCGAACCCTCTGCCGCCTTCTTCGCAAACATCACCTCCTCGCAGAAGGAGAAGACGCCTTCCCCAGCTTCTTCTTCGCTCCCAACTACGGACAGAACCACAACCGGAAGTGAGATACCGCTGCCACGTGATAAGGACATGATGGACCCAAGCTAGGCACATATGATGGGATATTTTTTGAAGATAAAATAAAACCTTAACTTTTAGCGGTACCTACCGTATTTTATGTTTAAGAGTGGAAATCCTGATACCCTCTTTCTGGGTACGGTGGATGGGTATTTCAGACGCCTACTGACCGACTAAAACCAAACGGCGGCCATCCTCAGCATCAAAAAAAAGAGCTCTTGGAACTTGTGGACCGCGCCACCGATGCCCCTCTAGTGCTACGCCTTTGGCACGTCCCAGGACAACAGTACTTGTCCTAGTAGGACTTAGGTATACCTATTAGATTTTGGGCGTGTTAAGGCCCTTTTACGCATGAGAGGAATTTTGTGGACCCAGATGGGGGCAATACGATAATACCGAGTTCTTGGCCAGCTTATTCCGGACTCTAATATTAGATTCAGGTTAGACTTTAAAAATTATATAAGTGATCTGTTGTGTTCAAAAACAAATTCAAATTGACAAATTGGTTACAGTAACAGATACAAACGCATACAGAAATGTTCGCATTAAAGATAACAATTCAAGAATTATCACATTAAAGGAGTTACGGCCAAAACACAAAGATACGACACGACGTCGCATCGTGTCACGTTGCAATGTCGTGTCGTAGATATCGGCGGCGTGTATTGAAAAAAACGACACGATGTCGTATCGTGGTACGCTGCACGGCACGGCGTCGTGTCGTGAAAACTGAAGATGCAATCCTGCACCCGGTGCCGCATTTGATGTTCAATAGTAAAAGATTGTCACTACATTGATGTAGATCGATTAATAACCCTAGTAGAAAAGCGTCCCGTGCTATGGGACAAAACATATATCCATATCTCCGGATCAACTGTTGGTTGACGACATCGTATCAAAAACGTCGTGCTGTGCATCGTGCCACGCTGCGGCGTTGTGTCGTGATTTTTTACGATACACGTCGTAGATTTCCACGACACGACATCGTATCGCGACACGACGCGGCGACGTCGCAACGTGCCACGATGCGACGATGTATCGTGTGTATGTGATTAGACCCTTAGGCATTACTGTCCCACGGCAGAAATGGGTATAGGTAAATACATGTAGTAAAATTAAATAAGTGTACGTAGATATTACATCACAAGTAATGTCTTAATTTCTATGTTTAATAATAGATATTCCTTATAGTTATACGTGACAATTATGGCTATATTCTTTACTTATTTATATGCAATTTGTCAATACGATTGTGGATTCTAAGTACAGATTGTTTTATAAGTAATAGCACAGTAATAGGTAATAAGGTAAGTAGTTAATGTGAATTTGTGGCATTAGACCGCAAGGCATTTGTGACATAAAAGCCGGCTAAGTGCGAGTCGGACTCTCGCACTAAGGGTTCCATACCATATTTTGTTATGTGCCACAATAACACGTCATATTCTGTAAAAAAAAACAACTGAAAACGGTACGGTGTTTATTACATTTTAAAAATGCAGCCCTGTGACTGTCAAACAGGTGGATGGATGAGAGCACTGACGGACGGACGGATAGACAGACGGTGTAGGTTTAGCAGTTAGGTTCCATTGGCACCCTTTGGGTGCGGAACCTTGTAAATTACTGATAATTTATAACAAGGTAGGTCCGTACCTTGTAATAAATTATCAGTAATTGTCTTGTATTAATTACAGAAGTCCGTGTGGTGCCGGACTTAAAGAATAGCACCACCCTTATCTCTTCTCATGGGTGTCGTAAAAGGCGACTAAGGGATTCACCAGAGGATGGGCAGCAGCGTTCTCTGAGTATTTAACCAACCAACTGCGATCGCCAACCCGCCTGCCAAGCGTGGCGATTATGGCATATCCCCCCCCTTAATTGGGGGAGGCCTATGTCCAGTAGTGGACGTATTTCGGCTGTAATGATGATGATTATGATGAATTACAGAAGTGTGGTCGTTTATGCATTTTATTTTAATAAAATGCATAAACGACCACATTTCAAAAACAGGCGGCATCAGAAAGGCTCTAAAAGAACTGCGAAATAAAAAAGAATGGATCCCTTGCATGAAAAATAAAGGCAGTAAAATAGAAACCACAAGGAAATCAATTATGTCTACAGCTACCGACTACTACAAAAACTTATACTCCAACAAATACAAAGAAAAAGGCACTGATCTAAACAACAATTATGAAGATATTCCACTAATTCTTAAATCCGAAATCGAATTGGCGGTCCTAACACAAAAAAATGGAAAAGCGCCAGGACCTGATTACGTAACTAACGAAACTCTTAAAGCAACCTTAACGGAAAACCTATCAGAACTGTGGTACCTCTTCAATGCAATTTTAACCACCGAAAATATTCCTGCTCAATGGACTAAGTCTATAATAGTTCTGATACACAAGAAGGGCGACAGAAACGAAATTGGGAACTACAGACCTATAAGTTTAATTTCAAATTTATACAAAGTGTTTTCGAAAATCATTTTAAATAGGGTAACAGTAAAACTCGACGAACAGCAACCCATAGAACAGGCAGGCTTCAGAGCGGGATTTTCGACGACAGACCACATGCATACAATAAAACAAGTAATAGAAAAAATTCAAGAGTATAACGAGTATCTAGCGTTTGTCGACTATAGCAAAGCCTTTGATTCATTAGATCACGATAGCATATGGAAAGCCTTAAAGAATCAAGTAATAGAACAGAAATATATTAGAATTATAAAAAACATCCTACACAAATTCTACAGCACAGATAAAATTAGAGACTGTGGGAGAAGAATTCCCGATCCGAAGAGGAGTACGACAAGGCGATCCCTTATCGCCAAAATTTTTCTCAGCAGTTCTAGAAGAGGTTTTTAGAAATATGGACTGGCAAAAATATGGCATCAATATTAATGGCAAATTACTAAATCACCTACGATTTGCAGATGACTTGGTATTAATATCTGATAACCACGTCACACTTCAAAAGATGCTACAAGAACTGGCAGAAAAGAGCATTCTAGTGGGACTAACAATGAATAAGGAGAAAACAAAGCTCATGACAAACAGCAGTGAAGAGATTATCAGTATAGATGAAGAGTGTATTGAGTATGTGAACTCGTATATCTACCTTGGACAACTAATCTCGTTTACCAGCCAAATGGAACAGGAGATCGAGAGACGCATCACTAGCTCATGGGACAGATACTGGTCACTTAAAGAAGTTATGAAAAATGATCAGTATCCTATGTCCTCGAAAAGAAAACTCTTTAATACCTGTGTACTCCCATGCTTAACTTACGGCTGCCAAACGTGGACATTGACTCAAAAAACCCTGCAAAAAATAACAACATGTCAGAGAGGCATGGAACGCAGCCTGCATACTCAACTACAAAAGGAAAGACAAAAAGAGAGCCAAAGACCTGAGGAAAATCACTAAACTCAAAGATTCATTCACACAAAAACATTAAAATGGAAATGGGCTGGTCATATGCTATGCGATAAAAAGAATAAGTGGACTACAGCTGTAACGGAATGGAAAATCAGAGATGGGTCAAAAAGAAGTAGAGGTAGACAACGAAAACGCTGGGACGATGACGTAGTGAAGACAGCCGGTACCTTATGGCTAAGAACAGCACAAGACCGTGAGAAATGGAAGAACCTGGAGGAGGCCTATGCGTCAAGTGACGCGCTGATAGACGAAGACACTGAAGTGCAATGATAATTTTTACTGTATTTCATTTTGTAATTATTGTGATAAGTTTATCAGTAATAAAAGCTTATTATTATTATAGGTACGGGGTCGCGGGTATCCGCTTGATGCGGAAAGCGCAGGAGCGGTCGTTGTGGCGATGCTTGGGGGAGGCCTATATGTCCAGCAGTGGACGTCTTTCGGCTGAAATGATGATGATGATGATGAAGGGGTTGGATATAGGCACGGGCCTAGCTATCGCGGCTAGTGCGGGTTGGCTGACTACACATACCATCGAGAACTGTATGGAGCAGTTTCATGTGTTCTTGTTCTTGGCTCTTGTAATAAAAATTAAAATGCTTTCTTTCTGATAATAATAATAAATAAATAATAAATATTTTTGGGACATTTTTACACAGCACTATACGTGGGACACTCAGAAAGTTTTGCGAAACTAAAAAAAATTGTTCTATACGTACATATATTTTTATCAAATCTTTTCAAAGTACTTTCCACCAGCCTCTATACAAAGATTCATGCGCCTAAACCAGTTTTCAAAACACTTTTTCCAGTCCGCCGCAGACACCTCGTTTACAGCCTGCTCGAACGCAGCCAGCGCATCTTCCGGCGACGAAAATTGTATCCCTTTGAGCCGATTTTTTATTTTTGGGAATAAAAAGAAGTCACACGGTGCTAGATCAGGGCTGTAAGGAGGGTGACCCAGGAGTTTGACTGGCGTGCTGTCCAGGAAGTCCCTCGTTTTGAGTGCGGTGTGCGCAGGTGCATTGTCGTGGTGGAGCAGTAGCCCGCGGAGCCCTGTGTTTGGTCGCTTGTTGCTTATAACAGAGAAAACTTCTGGCAAACATTTGGTAGTATACCATTCGGCATTAATGCTTCTTTGATCCCGTAAGGGAATTGATACCAAGTGGCCAGTCAAATTAAAAAAGCTAGCGATCAAAATCTTACCCCCGCTTCTAGATCGCTTCACTTTGGTAGGCGTTGGCTCATTTTGAAACACCCAAACAGTCGACTGGCGCTTGGTTTCTGGGTCGTATTGATAAATCCAGGACTCATCACCTGTAACGATGTCGTAAACACGCCGAGACGAGCCTGCTTCAAATTTGTTAAGCATATCACGGCACCATTCCACCCGGGCCTGCTTCTGAGCATCGGTGAGGTTGTGCGGCACCCAGCGTGATACTATCCTCCTCACGCGAAGATGGCTGTGTAGAATCTCGTGAACGCTTCCCGATCCAATCTTCAATATGTGTTGAATCTCCTGATATGTAATTCGCCTATTGTCTTGGATTAAATTTTTCACTGCTAGCACGTTTTCTTCGGTAACAGCCGTCAAAGGGCGACCGCTTCTTTCGTCATCCCCCAAAGTTGGTCGACCGCGCTTGAATTCGTTATACCAACGATACACGGTTGCCTTGGAAGGGCCTTCATCCATGAATGCCATTTGAAGTCTATCGTACGATTCATCCGGTTTCAGGCGACACTTGAAATCGTATAAAATCATAGCTCTAAAATGTTCCCGGCGCAGATCCATATTTCAGTGAGACACAATACTTTGAATTAACTCGCAAAAAATGTGGAGGGAAATTTTGAAATTGGAACTTACTTATTTTTACTTATAAATAATCATATTTTCGAAAAACATTATAACTGACCAGTCTCCCATATATAAAAACTTTTTTTCGCAATACTTTCTGAGGGGCCTGGTATATCTAGGTATGTCACACGAATGAATAAATTACTTATGAGTACCTACTACTACTTACACTACGTACCTAATTTAGGTAGGTATATTTTTATGGTGTCATCATAATCATCATTTCAGCCGAAAGACGTCCACTGCTGGACTTAGGCCCCCCAAAGGGGGTAATTGCCATAATCGCCACGCTTGGCAGGCAGGTTGGCGATCGCAGATGACTTGTTAAATTCTCAGAGAATGCTGCTGCTCATCCTCTGGTGAATCCCTTAGTCACCTTTTACGCCGCCCATGAGAAGATATAGGGTGGTGCAATTCTTTACGTCCGGCACCACACGGAACAAAAAAATAATATTTTGTGCAAACAATAAACTCTATGTATAGAATTTATTGTTTGCACAAAATATTTATATATCGACGACCTCTGTGATCTAGTGGTTCGAGTGTCGGACTGTTGATCACGAGGTCGTGGGTTCGATTCCCACAGAACACAAGTATTTGTGTGATGAACATGAGTGTCTGGTTGTTTCTTATGTATTATAAATATGTAGGTATTAAAAAACAAAAAAAAGTATCTAAGTATTATAATATCCATTGTCTAGTACCCATAGCACAAGCTCTGCTTCGTTTGGGACTAGATGGTGATGTGTAAAATGTCCCAAAAATATTGATATTTATCCATCTGTCTTATTTGGTGCTACGAGTTGCTACGGCGTAGATGTTGGGACTAGTGTTGGGTAATGTCAAAAAATTCCGAATACTGGAAATTTCTGAAAATAAGTACCTATTGTTAGACCACGTAAGCTAATGAAACACGGAGGTTTATCTGAATCAGTTTATTTGTATACTTCATATAATTATGGCACCTTACAATTTAAGGTTTGAACGACGACTGACTAAAAATATCGTTACCATGGTATAATAAGATGGTGAAACATCTTATTATACCATGATCGTTACCACCACTCAAATCATCGATTACTATGGCAAAGCAGTACGACGCTTCTAGCGCCCTCTGTAGCAGACTATTAGATTATTATATTAGATAGCTATTATGTACTGCTTTACCGTAGCAAGTCAAATGCATTGAACCGATTATTTTACAATTGTAATAACATTTAATAATAATTATAGTAAGTATTTAAATTGAAAATTAATAAAATTAAACACCAGCTTTAAAATAAATAATAATACAGAAACTGTACATTGAGTGACGAAATACAAATTAACAAATCAATTGAGTTACTTATTAAACAAATGGTCTTACACTATAATAATGTTTAAAAAAATACCAGATAAGTATGATACTTTTTTGAAAGTAGAAAGATATTGCTAGACTAATTGGGACATGTCGAATTTGATACTGTTTGTATCATAGCAATTGCTACAATTTGGTTCAGCAGTGCTGTGTGACACTGTGTGGCTTTCTATACAATGCTGTTTTTATTCGAATAAAATGTTATTGTCAGCTAAAAGCTTTCTATTTAATTTAGTTGATAAATTGAAAATAAAGGTAGTAGTATTTTGATTTTGATAGTACCTACCTACTGTAGCGTTAATCCGCTACGGATAAAAACTTTTTAGATTTATATGGCTACCTATTTTTTTATTTCTTCTTAAAACTTACTTTGCGTTTAAATTTTGAAAATCGATTTCGTAAATTTCGAATGTCATTTTTTTTTTCTTTTCAAATGTTTTACTGCAGATTTGGAAGCCATCGAAGCTGATGTTTTTTGTGCTTTCGGTCATTTTAAACTAAAAAATTACCTGCAATGTTATTTATCCTTCAGTAAAAACTGAATAATGTAACCAGATCATAAAGGTGATCACGTTAGCCAGTTCTCTCATTTTATTTTGGTATGTATTTTATTGTTTCTGTTATTTAATCCTATTTTCTATTAGTTCTCATTCCTATTATTTGAAAGATTCCGCTTGTGTATTTTTTCTGAACGTCCTATTTGTTTGCCCATAGACGTCGATACTAATACACAAGCCGACTTTCGGCTTCACCCCGTGGGGGCCAGCTGCAAGAAGCCTATTCGCGATCCGGCACTGAAGCGCGCGTAGTTGCCGTGATTCCGGGACTGCTGAAGAGGAGGAGAAATTCCTCGACGCGGTGCTCTATCGTTTGATGGACAAAGCCGCTTAGCATAGGAGAAGAAAGGGCCTTTCCTCGACGCGGTGCTCCGGTCCAAGTGCCCTTTGGGAGTGCAACATACCTTCTATCGTTTGATGGACATAGCCGTTTACAAGACCTCAATTTTAATTATTTTTATTTATTGTTATGATATACTTGGTTAATTTTTTTTCTCCTGTTTGTTCGTGCGATTACCGTTAGAATTTTCTCGCCATCTGCTGTGTTTAATAATCTATTGTGATCATAAGGTGAACGGAAAAACGAGACGCGTTGTATGCAATCGTTTTTTTATTTTTTCGAGTTAGGTCGACTTCAGATTTTTTTGTACCTGATAATATTTCGGTCAACTATATATATATATTTTTTTTAAATACCATATAAAAGCCAGACTCTGCAATACCTATTTTCTGTTATAATCTCTTTTTGTTTTACCATTTTTTGTATTTTTTGAGCATTTAATGTGTTGTTTTGTTTTACGAAATTAAAAAAATATTTATTGAGTGACGTGAAACAGTTTTTTTTTATAACGTTACACTACCTATAGGCCACTTGGTGGATTGATCACTAAGTGACATGGAGAATGATGGAGATACCTAAGTAAGTAGTCTATATCCACTTCGGAGCTATTTCAGGTCTCCAGAGTATTTAATAAAAAAAATAGTAATGGAGGGTTAAAATTGTTTACTGATAGATGGTCGACCGAAGTATTTAAAAAACAATAATATCGAGTTAAAATAGTTAACTGATAGCTGGCTTGCCATAGTAGGTATTTGATAAAGAAACAATAATGTAGGGTTAAAATATTTTACTGATAGCTGGCAAGCCAGAGTCTCTCAAATGCCACCGTTGAGGAATACATTTTTCTTAAGTAGTTTATGTAGAGTATCTATTAAATGAAGAGATATCTATTTAATGGGAGATGTGATCTCTCCGAAACTGTTCACTGCTGCATTGGAGGATGTCTTCAAGGTTCTGGACTGGAAGGGGCTAGGCATTAACATAAACGGCGAGTACATCACTCACCTTCGGTTTGCCGACGACATAGTAGTCATGGCTGAGACCATGGAGGACCTCGGTACAATGCTCGATGACCTCAGTAGAGATTCTGATAGAGTGGGTCTTAAAATGAATATGGACAAGACAAAGGTTATGTCGAATTCCCATATAGCACCCATTCCCGTAAACATCGGAGAATCTACACTCGAAGTTGTTGACGATTATGTATACCTAGGACAAACTGTCCAGCTAGGTAAGTCCAACTTCGAGAAAGAGGTCAATCGTCGAATCCGACTCGGTTGGGCAGCGTTCGGGAAGCTACGCAATATCTTCTCGTCCAAAATACCGCAGTGTCTCAAGACGAAAGTCTTTGACCAGTGTGTGTTGCCAGTAATTACTTACGGTACTGAAACGTGGTCGCTCACAATGGGCCTGATAAGAAGGCTCAAAGTCACTCAAAGGGCAATGGAGAGGGCTATGCTCGGAGTGTCGCTGCGTGATCGAATCAGAAATGAGGAGATTCGCAGGAGAACGAAAGTAACCGACATAGCCCGAAGAATTGCCAAACTTAAGTGGCAGTGGGCGGGGCACATTGCTCGCAGAACGGATGGCCGATGGGGCAGTAAAGTTCTGGAGTGGCGACCGCGTACTGGAAGGCGCAGCGTGGGTAGGCTCCCCACAAGGTGGACCGACGACCTGGTGAAGGTCGCGGGAATCCGCTGGATGCGGAAGGCACAGGACCGGTCGTTGTGGCGATGTTTGGGGGAGGCCTATGTCCAGCAGTGGACGTCTTTCGGCTGAAATGATGATGATGATGATGATGATCTATTAAAAGTAAAGTTTATCTGATGAAAGTAGCTAGGGGGGACTGGATGCGGAAGGCAGAGGATCGAGTACTGTGGCGCAATTTAGAGAGGCCTACGTCCAGCAGTGGACTGCGATAGGCTGAGTTGATTGATCTATTAAAAGAGCGGCAGCTGTAGCTCATTATTTTATTTTTATTTTCTTCTTACACCGAGCCTTTTCACAATTATGTTGGGGTCGACTTCCAGTCTAACCAGATGCGGCTGAACATCAGTATTTTACACGGAGCGACTGCCATCAGACCCCCGCAACCCAGTTACTATGGGTAAATGGGTAATACCGACATCCTAAGGTTAGACTGACTGTCAGACTTTCGGGTTTCTGACTACCCATAAACAATAACAATAACGTTTGCCATATACAATATATAACGTGTTATTGAAATAAGTACTTAACTGAAAACCTCTTAAGGGGTCATTGTAAAGTCATCAGTATGAACAACTTTTAATATGTGACCAACCCTGAAATCGCGAAAAAATTGTTTGCTGATCACTACATTTTGTCGATTCATGTAAACACACTTATTAAGTTTGGCAATTCTTCGGGCTCTGTCAGTTAGTTACGTTCTCCTGCGAATCTCCTCATTTCTGATTCGATCACGCAGGGACACTCCGAGCATAGCCCTCTCCTTTGACCTTTGAGTGACTTTGAGCCTTCTTATCAGGCCCATTGTGAGCGACCACGTCCACCAAGGTGGACCGATGACCTGGTGAAGGTCGCGGGAATCCACTGGATGCGATAGGCGCAGGACCGGTCGTTGTGGCGATGCTTGGGGGAGGCCTACGTCCAGCAGTGGAAGTCTTATGGCTGAAATGATGTTGATGATGATGATGTTTACACAAATATAAGGATCAGCTGGTTTGGTCCCATAGTAAAAGTTGTTCATAGTGATGAGTACAATGACCCCTTAAGAGGTTTTCAGTCATTTCAATAACAAGTTGTATACCTACGTGGATATTCGTATGACAACCGGGACCGACAGCTTAACGTGCTCCCCGAAGCACGGAGGGGTCTCGATGTGCTACGAAACGGTCACCCATCCAAGGACTGACCTCGGCTTGCGCATTTAACCTCGCAGATCTTGCATTTCACGTGGTTAATACCTAACCATGAGCCCCTCAAATAAGACGCACCTCTTATTTTTTTTTTCAATTAACGATTAAACTAATAGCTACATTCTGTTTTTTCTTACTTGTCTTATTTAGTAAACAATCTTGGCATGTCATTTTAATGCAATTCGTCAATAATAATTATAATTATTAAAAGCCATAATGTTAACAATTTCACACACATTTTTTTTTAACATTACCTGTGCAAAAGTTGTAATTATATTTTATCAATAGTTATTTGAATAAAGAGATGTGCCAAGATTGTTCATTGAATGAGACAAGTAAGAAAATATAGAGTTTACCCACTCCAGTAACCAGTTCAATGTTCAAAATACAATATTTTCTTCAGAAAAATCTTAGCTAGGTACGTAGGTAGGTATTACCTACCTGTAAAGTGTAAAATAAATTATGATGTAAAAATTATAGTACAGCATGAAAAGAGCCCTTAAATCATAAAGTTCAATCTATCCGCAAACTATTCTCAAACTTCAATAAACCAACTTTACGTAGATCTTATTGAAATTTCATTAATTTAGTGGTAGCACATTAATTTAACATAAGATCGTACGAAGTATCGACGCCTACCTATCGCATCGCGAACCGATCTCACAAAATAAAAATAAAGAAAACGAAAGAACGTCTAGAGGCGGGCAGTCCACATAAACATAGAGATCACGCCCCCAGTCAAAACATTCACATGCAAAACAACATAAAAATACAAAATAAGACACCGGTCTGGCTAGAGAAGTAACCGAAAAATCCAGGCTCTATAATTATGTGGAGCTACCACTCGATCTACCGGCGAGCCAATTTAAATTTACTGCGAACGGCGCACGTGTCCTACAAAATGAAATCCCACTACCGCAGAGAAACACGCACGAAAAAAAAAGTAGTAGAAAAATATACCGCAGGCGCCACCCCCTTGACGTTAGTGGCTGCTTACTTCAACCACGCCTGTTTCTAAGCGCTACTATTGCTCTCTCTATCACTCTTGATGTATCAACGTATCGCCATCTTTGTCCTGTCTGCGCGGCCGCCGGAAAACGCCAGCTTTTTAGTCAGTACGCGTTTGTGCGTCGCGCGTGTTTGGTGTGTTATACCGCCGCGTGTCCGTCGCGGTGTGTTGTGCAGTGCCGTGTACAGGGTGCCGAAGTGGCGGGTTTCCTTGCCGCAGGACGGGGGGCCCATGCCCCCTTTCATCAGCACCACATTGGTAAAAGTTAGTGTCTCGTGTCTTTTAGACTGTTTCGAAATTCGAACTGTGAGTGGAACTATGCCAACGTATGGAGGTTGTTGTCATGATGTTATGTTATTTTTTCCATCATATTTATGTAAATACATGGTAACAGTGTTAAATATGTACTTTGTGTGTTGTCTCCAGTGTCTTATCATTCATGATATTTTTCTTTTGTTTTTCTTTTAAGTGTCACAATCCTACTTAACTCTACTAAATTAATTGCATCTCTACTAATTAGTGTACATAAATGTAAGCAAACAGTCAATGCCACAATTAAATACATATGTTTAAAAAAAATGGGTCTACATAAAAAAAAAACTAACAACTCTACCTTAATTCGACTCTATGGCTATCAAACTAAGTCCTAAACATAGAAAAGGTATCAAACAATGATCTATTGCTATGTAATAATAGCAGATAGTTTCAGAATCGGCTCTTATGTTAGGCCTAGGCTCTACAAGATAGGCCTACGCCTCTCGCATCAGATTTTGCAACAATCTTGATACAATTCGCACGACAATATACAATTTGCTAAAAAGTACGACTTTACTTGTCTAAAAATATGTCTCGATCTTGCATAGTTATTGTCAGTAACATTGACCAACTTTTTCTAATAGTTTTTGTGATATTTTTTTGAATCGAAACAGAGTTACAACAGTTTCTTATAGGTACTTAATCCGTTATCAACAATCAATAATATTAACGTACTTAAAATCATGCTATTTATAAACAAATATCAAAGAATACGAAAGATTTGCAAATCAAACTATAAGTAACTCATTTTCAGTCTAAGTACATAAAATAATAAATACACTTAACATAAAACCGGAACCATTTAATATAAATAGGAATTTAATGCTAAACAGTTTAGCAACAAAACTGTTTTTTTTTTTTTAACATGTTATTTATTAATATGTTATGTTATGTGAACCTACATGGTTCACATAACATAACATATTAATAAATGTGATTGCTATCCCAAGCACTATAAAATAAATATAGGTACATAATGTATTAAAAAACTAAGGTTTTTTTAGAAAATTATTAATGACTTGGTAGATGTAGATATTCGTTAAGATAGAGATTTATTATGGAAATTTGCTTGAAATCTTAATAAAGGCAAAAATAGATTTAGTAATTCTATAAGTAACACTGTATTACATAAAACTAATTAAAACATTAAACTATCTGATAACATAAATAAAACATATTTAGTAAAAACAGGATAACAAGATTTTTTTAGATAAGTTTTGATAAAAAGTTGTTAAACCTGTCAATAATAGACTTTTTAACACTACAATTGATTATAAAAGTAATACTAAAGCAACAATAGTCTTTGTACTAAAAAATAACAATTCTGACACGAGCCCACAAAAGTATTGAATAATAGAGAATCAGATTTTTTTTCAAAATTCGTAATTCTTATAACAAAGAACAACAGGTAAACTTGAAGAAACCTTACTTAAGCTTCTTAAAACACTTTTTAAAGATTCCAAAAGTTTTGTCCCTTGCTCAACGGGAAACAGAACAAAACAAAATTAAAAATGTAATCGCAAGACTTCTTAACTCTTTGGTAAATCTTTTTTGTAATGATCCACAGGATCTGCTTAAATTTTCAAGAAATTTTTCCCAAAAATATTCATTTATTTATTTTATTATTTCTTTCCGTTATAAGTACCTAATGTTCTTGTTAAACCAAGTTTTTATCCTACTAATGTTATAAATACGAATGTATGGATATTTGTTGGTTGGTTTGTCCTTCCATCACACTGAAACAGCTAAACGGATTTGCATGTAATTTGGCACATAGATAGAACATGTTCTGGATTAACACATATAATACTTTTTATCGAAGTACCATGGTAGTGAGACCGCGGGCATCAGTTAATTTAAAATAGTTTTAAAACAGTTAGATAATTAGTAAAGAATTTAAAGAACAGATGTCTAATCCGTTAAATAACTCTACACATTATAAACCATAAAATTATTATACTTATAAACGTTAGTTTTTCCTTATAATTGAAGTTCAACTAAATGGATTTATAACGGCTTTCAATAAAATGCTACTGAGGAACGAAATAAATCTTTGTACATGTATAGTTTATTGAACAGGCTTTAATATACAAAAATATATATATGTAGAGAGTATGTTCAATGGCTAAATATCTCATCTTCCGAATGACAGAAAATATTAAAAAATTAGAAAGCTGAGTAAATCATCCATGTAGACAGAGCTTATTCAATAATTACAATATCCTTTACCTACATAGCAAATGTCTCACAATATTTTTTCACAAATTTAGTATATTCTTACTTAATCTCAGCTTATTAGGTAATAAATACATATTTGATCATATTTGAATAAGGAGTCTTAATGATCTAGAAATTTCAATAAGAAGCTATCCAATATGAATTGTTTTATTTTTATCATTTGATAAGTAAAACTTGATTAAACAGATTCTGTCCTCTATAGTGTTTACGCAAGGAGGTTATGGCAAAATTTGTAATTTTTGCTTACTTGATAAATTAATTAAATATAAACAAGTATATAAATCTTTGTAGAGTGTAATAGTTTTATATTATAAGGTGCTTTATTGCGACTGGCCTTCTTAAAAATATATCTAAATAGCACCTAGTATTCAAAAACGTACGCAGCCTCGTAAGAACTATCCCTTTCCCTGTCTTGTGAGTTCATGTTTAACTGTTGTGGCTGCTTTGCAAGATATATTTTTTCTACAGACATATAATTTTTGATAAGAAAATTTCGTCCACATAGTATTTGCTGAGATTCAGCTCGTAGCTGTTTTGCCAAATGTATATATTGAGTGATCCACATATCAGACAATAACTTAATTCCCTTGTGGTTTTTTTAAAATTTTGGCTTTGACAATTTAAACAATAATTTTAGACAGACCTTGAAAAAAAAATAGATCAATCAATTCAGATGCACATAATTTATTCTAGTAATGAGAGTAGGTAATTTTAAGTACGAAAGTTTATATATTGCTAGATTGTTACTGATTTTCAATGGCACCAAAAACTATCATGGTTACTTTGAACACTTATACAAACTACAACTTTTTCAAATTCATAAATACGTTTGGACACAAATAATTATATTTCCTGGATTCAAATAAAACTGTCACTCTGTCACGTATTTTATAGAAGGTTATTTCACATTTGGCAATAAAATATTTTAAGAGGAAAGATTTGTAAGTAGGGATTTATCGAAATCGGCTTAACAGATTGATGCCACTTTCACTATCGGATTACTTTATAATCTTTTAACTGTTGTAATACCTGCGTCGTTGCAAAAAGCTTAAGATGAACTAGTCATCAACTCAGCCTATCGAAGTCCACTGCTGGACATAGGCCTCTCCCAAGTTGCGCCACAACGCTCGATCCTCTGCCTTCCGCATCCAGTCCCCCCCGGCCACGCTCTTTAGGTCGTCGGTCCACCTGGCAGGGGGGCGCCCTACGCTGCGTTTGCCGATTCGCGGTCTCCACTCAAGGACTCGTCTGCTCCAGCGGCCATCGGTCCTTCGACAGACATGGCCAGCCCACTGCCACTTCAGCTTACTGATTCTACAAGCTATGTCGGTCACTCCGGTTCTCCTCCGGATAATCTCGTTTTGGATTTTATCCTTCAAAGAAACTCCAAGCATAGCTCGCTCCATAGCTCGCTGAGCGACTTTAAACTTGTGGACTAGCCCAACTGTCAGTGTCCACGTCTCGGCACCGTAAGTCATGACAGGCAGGACGCACTGGTTGAAGACTTTTGTCTTCAAACTTTGCGGTATAGGCGACGAGAAGACTCGGCGAAGTTTGCCAAACGCTGCCCAGCCCAGACGGATCCTTCTGTCGGCTTCTTTCTCGAAGTTGTGTCTACCAAGCTGAATTGCCTGCCCTAGGTAGACGTATTCCGTTACAACTTCGAGTGTCGACCCTTCGACGAATATTGGTCTCTTCGACGAATATTGAACTAGTCATCTGTCATCTGTATGTGTGTGAGTAAAAAAAAACGAACTTCTGCACATATACTTAAGAAAACTCTTAAAACTGACTGACAGATAAATCAGAGCCTAAACCGGTAGGCCTAAGAGGAATTCCTTAGTTAATGCAAGTGAGCACTAACAAATAATTTATGAAAATTCGTTTACTAAAGGGGTTAAATAGGGGGAGAAAAGTCAGATGGTTCCACAGATATTACCGATGAGAAATCCCATTGGGCACACGGCTAGTAGTAGAGAAAATAATATGTAGCCAGATGTAGCAAATTTTCTCTGCATCTTCATTCCAATAATTTTCTCAGCTTTTCGAAAATATCAGCTTCTCGTCTAACCAGATGCGACTGACAGACACCTTCCTAATCCAAAACATAAACAATATATATATAAGGGTATTTTTATATACCAACTACTTACTTTTACCAACTTTTACTGTGGGACCAAATCTCAAATCTCAAAAAGAAATACCTGGTTCTTATAATTATAAGTGGATACTAAATAAAAGATGACGAATTTAAGAATAATCTTTCGTATCCAGCACATTAGTTCTTGATTGATTTACAATAGTTTGATCTGTGAATAGGTCAATAATATTATGCTAATACTACGTTGAGAGGATATAATAAAACAGCGTCTTTAAGGATTTGCACTTGTCAAAATCGGGAACATTTGCATTTGGAGGCAACGCCTTGATATACGTAGCAGCCAGCTTAATGTAAAACATGAAAAAAAAAACTTAACTATCCATTCCTTTTATTAAAACCAAATATAAATTTTATGTGTAGTTAGAATTAATATTATAATATCCGACTATTATTATTGTTCCGTGTGGTGCCGGACATAAAGAATTGCACCACCCTATATCTTCTCATGGGTGTCGTAAAAGGCGACTAAGGGTTTCACCAGAGGATGGGCAGCAGCGTTTTCAGAGTATTTAACCAACCGATCGCCAACCCGCCTGCCAAGCGTGGCGATTATGGCATATCCTCACTTAATTGGGGGAGGCCTATGTTCAGTAGTGGATGTCTTTCGGCTGAAATGATGATGATCCGACTATTGTTTGCGCCGACAGTCTTCGTCAGTTGCTTGGAATCTTTATAATCAAAGCTGTGAATGATTATTTTGTATCAATGTTTTTATCAACCTTATCCTATTCTTAGTTCCTTGTATTAAGGTTTGTTCTTATTTCCTTGGTTAAGGGGTTAGTGTACTGTTGTATTATAAGACATTTTAAAAGCTCTTCATCCTAACTGTAGTATATTTGTAATGTTATTCTAAAAGTAGTGCCTTTTTCTCAATTTATGAAATTACCGAATTAGCAATATGAGATCTTGAATTACATCCAAATATAATATATCTTATTTTTATAAGATTTGTCCCCGAAATTGTTCACTAACGCGTTGGAGGACGTCTTCAAGACGCTGGACTGGACTGGACAGGGTATTAACGTTAACGGCGAGAACATCTGACATCTCCGTTTTGCCGATGACATCGATGTAATGGCCGAATCGCTGGAACAACTGGGCGAAATGCTGCACAGCTTAAACGGAGCCTCTCGATGTGTCGGTCTCGGCATGAATCTGGACAAGACTAAAGTCATGTTCAATATGCATGTCATGCCGAGGCCAATATTCGTCGAAGGGTCGGCACTCGAAGTTGTAACGGAATACGTCTACCTAGGGCAGGCAATTCAGCTTGGTAGACACAACTTCGAGAAAGAAGCCAACAGAAGGATCCGTCTGGGCTCGGCAGCATTTGGCAAACTTCGCCGAGTCTTCTTGTCGCCTATACCGCAAAGTTTGAAGACAAAGGTCTTCAACCAGTGCGTCCTGCCAGTCATGACTTACGGTGCCGAGACGTGGACACTGACAGTTGGGCTAGTCCACAAATTTAAAGTCGCTCAGCGAGCTATGGAGCGAGCTATGCTAGGAGTTTCTATGAAGGATAAAATCCGTAACGAGATTATCCGGAGAGGAACCGGAGTGACCGACATAGCTTGTAGGATCAGTAAGCTGAAGTGGCAGTGGGCTGGCCATGTCTGTCGAAGGCCGATGGCCGTTGAGCAGACGAGTCCTTGAGTGGAGACCGCGTATCGGCAAACGCAGCGTAGGGCGCCCCCCTGCCAGGTGGACCAACGACCTAAAGAACGTGGCTGGGAGGGACTGGATGCGGAAGGCAGAGGACCGAGCGTTGTGGCGCAACTTGGGAGAGGCCTATGTCCAGCAGTGGACTGCGATAGGCTGAGTTGATTATAAGATTTACTAATATTCAGCCTCTTGGTAGCAAAACTGACTGCTTAGAATATGCAAACAGTCATTTTTATATCGTCACTCAGCGAGACCCACCAAAGACCAGCTCAGACAATAAAATTGTCATCTCACGAATAAAATAAAATTTAAAACGGATAAAGAATGAAATCTACGAATTTGAATGAAATTGTGCAGAAAACTACAATATTACATTCTAAGCTTTGTTGGCTGTACGCTTTACTACTTTCTATCTCGGCAGGCACACATAAATTGGTCATAATTATAGTTTGAGTATAGTATATGAGAGGTTTTTGTTTATGTTCTTTCACATGAAAAAAAGAAGACTTATCTGAATATTTTCAACTACCCAACCTCTTAAGTTATAAGACTTTTAAAGACAGTATTTAAAAAAAAACATACCTAAATGAGCATCATTATAGAACACTGTTTTTATGACGCTCAAGTTTTTTAAGACTACATAGTCACAGTAAATAGCTAAAGAAGTAAAGAAACCTGCGTAAAAACGCTCGATACGTTGCACTCACCCATAACGCACGCCTCAACAAGGCTCTAAGGCTTAAATTCAGAAACGGATTTAAGCGTGAACTTATACTTCCAACTGTCAAATAGTACTGCATTTTGACAGTTGTAAGCATGAGTTCACGCTTAGATTCGTCTCTGAATATGAGTCTAAGCAGACCTCGCAGTGCTGTCAGTACAAAAACCCACTTAGGGGTCTTGTTGAGGTGTGCGTCTGTGTGAGTGCATCGTTTCGAGCATTTTTACGTAGTTTCGATATTGCTTTATATTTACTGTGACGTAGTTTTGATATTATGTAGATACCTACATTGTATATAATACTTCCACGTACTTTGGATGCTTCATGGGCCGTAAGATTCTCATAACCGACGGCCAGGCTTTATGGCTACCAGAGCAGTATCTTTAAAAACAGATATCTTTTTACTGCGAGGCACTAATATTTTCAGTTCAGTCTCATGAGAAACCGACAAGGCTACATTGTGTTTTAGTATCTACAGTTCTAGACCATAGACACCTGTCGTTGTGGTGAGATAATAAGTCAGGTTTTACTCATTAGTAAGCCCGGATCCTTGCTGCATGTAAATTGGTTCAGCGGTTTATGAGTAATTGGAAGACAAACGCGTCATTAGCGCGTTAAAATGTTGTTTATTAAGTTCACACATTGTTGTAAAAGATAGAAACTTTATTTTTAAATATTTATCAAGATTCTGGGGTCCTTCGAACGCGCAATTTATGAAATACGTGAAGAACTTTTTTTTCAAGGAATGCTAATTCGTTTAAGTTTTTATTTGTAAGGCGGCCCCCATACACCTACAATATAATTGCGCAATATTAATATTGCACAATTATTATTGTATCGTCCCGATCTTCATTTGTGTTTCAATATCACCCCTAAAATGGTATGGGTCGAGATGAAAAGCTTTTTGTCATCAGGTTAGTACTTTTTGTTCTTTTTAGAACAATTTTACTACACAAAAAATCTTGTTTGGTTTAAACCTTGTGTTTTCCTGCTTTTCAACAGCATAGGTACCTACTGTAATTTTCGCTAGACGACAAAGACAAAGACAAAGACAAAGACGTTTATTGCTCAAACTGTGTACATAAATGTAGGTATTTATCAAAAAAAATTTTTTTTTTTTTTTGACTTCCTCTTTCCGGAAAATGTTTTAAATGTTTGTTTGTATATATATGTATATGTTTGTTTGTAGTTGAAAGTAGGTATTCAAAGTAACAATGAACTTGAGTATTGTATTTTCCATACAATGCGTTCATTTACAATTACATATAATGTTTTATTTAAACAGGACGATGATTTTCGTAAAAGTAGTTTAAGGACTCTGTAATATTGTACTGTTGCCAGGCAGTTGGTTTTGTAGATAATTTCAGTTTAAGTACTAATTATAAAATTAAGTAAAATACAGATGCGATGTGCAAATGTGTTTTTTAAAAAAGAAATTGGTTTTTAGTAAGAGGAAAAGTCTTTTAATCTTTTTTTTACGAGTGAAAATTCATATACATTTTATTAATTGTTTTTCCTTTGAGTAATTTTTGAGCACGATAATATTTAAAGATATAAATTGTGGAACGAAAAATTTGCTCACGAGCAGGATTCAAACCTGCGACCCCTGCTGGTGCTTTAGCCGCTATGGAACCATGAACACTGCTTGTGGAATCGAGCTTAGCTGCTAAAGCAATAGTGTACTGAACCAGGAGTCTCTGGTTCGAATCCTACTCGTGAGCAAATTTTCCTTTCCACAATTTATATATTTAAACTTCGCTTCACATTTACGCATATGTGTTACAAATAATGTTATAATATTAGGCTAGAAAAATAATAATGATCAGGTAGATACCATTCTTCATTCTAGATTTTCCAATAGATTCACAGATTTTCCTAAAAATCTTCCGATCTCCCGATTTTCGACAAAAATCTCCCGATTTTTACAATTCCTGCTTTGATTTTATTATTACATCTGGAATGGTGGCAAAATTATAATACCGTGATTATTACAAAAAGTGATTTTTGTTGAAAAACATCACCTCACACACACATCACATATTTTTAAAAAAATTCCTGAGTACATCTCCCGCTTTTTTTCATAATAAGCCTCCCGGATTTTGAAAATCAGACTAGGCAACACTATCAGGTACCTTCCTACCATGGCCAGTGTAACGGACACCAATACAATAGTAATGTAATTTAGACACTTTGGAATTCTAATGTCAATTTTATTAATATACTAACTATCTAACAATCTGCAACACTTATCTCATTTATCATAATCTTAAACCAGTTCAGTAACAAAGATAACACTGTCGGATTTATTATTAATACCAAAACCCACAGGCTAAACAGCGTGACAGCGGTAAAATTTAACCGAAGAATCACACGCACCGCCGAGTATCCATAACGGCTATTATACCGTCACAGAATTGTGAACGCGACTGAAATGGCGCGCGACCAATCGGACGTCCAGATTTGAATACGGAATGTAAAACCGCGGCGACCTTCATAAATTTGGCCAATAAATGTCACATGTGAAAAAATGGTGGATGTTTTTTTTTAAAGGGCGCCCGCTACACTTGTCGTTGTATATTTAAAAAAGGTGTAATGACAATGTGATATGTCAAAGTTGTGTATGAAAAATTGATAAAGAGAGTTTTTATTTATCAGTAAAATATGTTACTTTACGTTGCACGTTGGTTTGTAGCGTGTACGAATTTGCGATCATGAAAAATTTGCTTTTTGCTTTACTCCCTCTGTTTGTATGGTCTTCAAAAGTACTCGATAAGTACTCATTTCATCGGCAGAAGTAGTCGTTTTCCGGAGAAATCTATGTTCAATAGCAGACTGCGATAGGCTTAGAGTGGTAGTATTTCGTCTACTCGGTTTTATCTGTATCCGAAGGCTAAGTTACACCTCCTCAGTATAACCTTGCCTTATTTACTCGCGTCCAACCCAGACGTTTATGCACTTCAACCGATCACGAGTTGGTAACCGATCGTAACTCTGAAGCAGTTAAACAGAAAATCTAATTGAAATTTATCTACTTCTAGTACGAAATAAGTGCTTGGTACCTAACTGTAGGTGTAACACCCAGTGCCGGTAATAACATATGCTAATAAAACTTTATTCAACCTAAGCTTTATCGGTCGTAAAACTCGATTCCATTATGTTTGTGCCTGCAGTGCTACCAACTTTATGATGAACTGCAGTATTGAGTATATACTCGTACTTACACACCAGTACCCAGTACATATACTCTTTACGTGTTTTCAGAGTAGTTGGAACGTAAATTCTTGTTTATAAAGGATTTATTATGTTCACTTGAACGTATTTAATTCGTTTTTGTGATGTGTGAAAGAAAATGGCGGCTTAAATCCCATGTTCAATTGGATTATGTGTTGCGCTGGGGCAATATTAAGGGTTGTTGGGCTGCTTTGAAAAAGTATGTAACTAGAATTTATTTTATGTATCTGTCTGGTTTTGTAAAGGTCTAATACTGGTTTGTTTATTTCCAACACTGCCATGTTTTTTTAATAATGTTAATCAATCGTTCAAAATGTTCCACCGGTAGAGTCTGCAATCTAGGTCTATTCATTACTTTTCGAAAATTTTGGTGAATTTATTTATTCCTTGATAGATTTCTAGATACGTTATTTTTATAATAATATGCAAATATATGTATTTATATCTCATATTCATTATTAGTTAGATCTAAATAAATATGGTTGGTGATGATGATGAAATATGGTTCTGAATTTCTTGGATATTCGCACATGTGGATGCATCATAAATTGAGGGAATTCCCGAATTCACTAGCCTTTCTTGTATGCAACTTACATACTTCAATTTATAATAAAAATTATGGTTTTGTCACCATTGATATGACCGGTTGAATAATGTACCTACAAGTCCTAAACCTAAAACACAAGCCAGCCAGAGGTTCCACAGACACATGTCTTGTAAATTGAAATACGTAAATAATGAAACTTAAGGTAAAAATTAAAAAAAAGCTAAATGCTGTAAGCACTTTTGCTGAATTGTGCCCGCATCTTCAGCAAAATTCCAATGTGTACGACACATCAAATAAACTGGGTTGAACTGAACTTGGTGTTGTACAGTCAAGTGTATAACGATGGTACAAAACCAGTATATTAAGCAGAGCCTATTTCGTATGAAATATACATAATAACCCAGATCCGCTTATAATAGTTCTTTACAAATGATATTCCTTTGACGGTACCAGAAACAGAACGAAGCATAACAACAACTATGATGAAATCATGCCTCATCAGCCAATATGAACTCGGCTAAACACCAAAAAAATAGAAAATAAAAATAAAAATAGGAATTTGGCCAATTGGCTAGCGACGACCTTGACAGGAGCTTATTTATTAGAAAACAAAATCGTTATCTTTACCTAATATTTATTACCACCTATACTTGGTATGGTATCTCGGGCCATTTTCCGCAACTCCACGCCCGGCGTGTATTTTGCGTGTGGTTGGGAATAACTTGTTTACTCGAGCCACCCCAGGTCCTCGAGGAAGGCCAGCAGACGCTTGATGTTGCTGACTGTCCCGAGAGAGGAGGAGGAGAGTACCCGGATCTCCGAAGTACTTAGTCCTGTATGAGGCGACCTCCGGGCAGTTGCGAAGCACGTGGGCTGCTGTTTCCTCTGTCTCCATGCGGGCTCTGCACCACAAAAATAGATAGATAGATAGAATGGTTGAAATCACAATTTTACTTGCGATTCATGCGTGGCAACTTTCGAACAAACTACGCCTCCCATATTGAAGTCATTAATTTTTAAAAATTAACTTTAATTAAATGTACTTTACAGCTTTTGTTTCGGCAGTTAAAATCAGCGCAATAAGGCATTTTTTCGGGTTTTTGTTACAGTATTTACAGAAACAAGTCACAAGGCGTACTGAGAAAGGCTTTGAAATGCCCTGCACTCTGGTGCAGCGTTGGTACGCGCGCCCCGCCCACTTTTCCATTCTATCTATCTATTTCTGTGTTCTGCACAGAGGACTGTCAGTCACACCTATGAAAAAGAGGTGTTTGTTAAACGAACCGTGTCCGGTGTAGGTGGCTGTAACCGTACGTAGTTGTTGTTTTGACAGCTGGAATTCCTATACTTACGTTTCCTCTTCACCAGGACGCGGCGAAGCAGGCGGCGCGATGGCGTGCGCCGGCTGCGAGAAGCCGATCCTGGACAAGTTCCTGCTGCACGTGCTGGAGCGCGCGTGGCACGCCGCCTGCGTGCGCTGCGCTGACTGCCGCGCGCCGCTCGCTGATAAGTGCTACTCCAGGGACAACAAGCTGTTCTGTAGGAATGATTTCTTTAGGTAAGTAGACTTTATACATCGACCATACATTTGGCGACGTCTGTGGTCTAGTGGTTCGAGTGTCGGACTGCTGATCACGAGGTCGTGAGTTCGATTCCCACAGGACACACATATTTATGTGATGAACTTAAGTGTTTGTGTTTGTTTGGGTGTTTCTTATGTATTATAAGTATGTAAATACAAAAAAATAAGTATTTAAGTGTTATAGCGTACCCATAGCACAAGCTCTGCTTAGTTTGGGACTAGATGGTGATGTGTAATATGTCCCAAAAAATATTTATTTTTATTTATATCCATTGTCTAGTACCCATAGTTCCTACAAGCTCTGCTTAGTTTGGGACTAGATGGTGCTGTGTAAAAAAAAAATCCCTACAAATGTATAAATTGTATAATTCCGAAACAGTAAAGTTAATAAACTGTAAATAAATTGTAATAATAACTGAAAACAATGTCAAAATAACATGAGTTGGTAGAAAAATTACCAACAGTTGATACAGATCGATACAAAAAATAAAATGTGTCAAAAAAAATTACACAATGTCAAAGGCAATAATAAAATATAGATCCAATGTCAAAAGTAAAAAATAGAAAATAAAACTAATGGTCCAATATTTATACAAAACTCTAACCAAACCGTTCTATAATAATTTCTTGAGAAAACTTCTTCTACATATTATATCTGGCAACCCTGTATACTAATTGCTTTGTTAGACTGTACAATAAATTCTACCACTAGCTGAGGCGGGTGCAATCAGATTGGCCCTACCAAGGCGGCTATTGGCTAATCACTAACTCGGTAGTTTTGAAGGCTCATATATACTCTCTTTTCATCCATATCATTCTTCACGCAATCCATCCGTCTTTTCTTTGATCTCCCTCTCCTCTCCATCCATGGACATTCATATTACTCTCTTAGTAACATGCGTTTCGTCCCTCATCACATGCCCATACCAAGCCAAACGATATCCTTTCAATTTTTCTATTAGTGGCGCCACTTCCAAACTCCCTCTGATATATATGTGCATGCACTTCAGAACTTGCTAGTTTTAATATGACTTTGGCAATGTAATTGAACTTTTGTATTTTGAGTTAACATAGACTCGTGACAGTTACCAAGTTTATCTTTCTAGTAGCCTGCACATGGATATTAAACGTGTACCTATCTTGCAAGTCGTATAAAATACTATAGGGACCATAGAAATCAAAATGATATAAGGTAATAGAAGTGGTCAAGGCGCGTGTACTTGTCGCCGCGTACAGGGGCCGTATTATGAAGTATTAAAGCCATCATGGTTCCAGTGCGAGAGAGGGATGGCGCTATTCACACTGTATAGGTCTGTCTCTCTCTCACAACGGAACAATAATGGCTTTAATACTTCATAATACGGCCCCTGGTGTCTTTTAGGAAACCAGTGGGCCAATTGTGTAATGCATTCACTTTGACATTAGCTTTCATTTTTCATGGCGTGGTACGTAGTTGCTGATAACGCGGATTGTCAAAACACACGGAGCAATGAACATTGACATCCAGATGATTGCGAACGCGAATGAGTTACGCAATTCGGCGGCAGTGCGCGAATCGTTTTCTTGATCATCAGTGCTGTTTTGGACGCAGCGTCACTGAAGTTGTATTTTGCAGCATATCTAACAGCGAAATTGTTTTGAAGCTTAATTTATTTTGCATTGAATGCTAGAAAAATGGTGGGCGTAATTAAGTATTTATGTGTTGGTAGTGGAAAACCGGCGACATGCATTCCGGTGGTAACAGACAGTAGATCAGTGGCGGCTGTACCTTAAGTGCACTCGTGCGCTGCACTACCAGTTCATAAATTCATAATACCTTTGAAAAGAATCACAAAATATCTAAAACATCAATATTAGGCATCTACTTTATACTTACGAATAGTTATGAAATAAAGACAAATCATTTTAATCTCTACACTGATGAAGTTAAGACTTGTTTTCGCTCGAACAAAAAAACCCCGTGCGCTTCGCGGAGCGCACGCCCTCTCCTTGTCATAGTTCCCGCGCTCGTTTAAATTTCTCCTTGTTTTGTTAGTATTTAGTGTTTTTACGTTACTGTGACTTTTTAATGGTGTAAAAATTTGCATTGATTTCAATGTTGGCTACTACAGTAGTAGTATTTATTCAAATTAAGCATTAATATAACTTTTCAAAGCAACTTTTCTTAATTTAAAAGTGAATTAAATAGTAAAAAGCTATGGTTGTGTGGATTTCTTTTGTTTTCTTAGTACGTTTTTTAGAGAGTCGATTTGGACGGAAACTGCTATTAAAGATGTTTATTGTATTTTAAATCATATTTATTGTATCATTATTGTATGTTATATTGTAAATAAAACAATACAGTGCACCACCGGTTCTCTGACCCAGCAGCCGCCACTGCAGTAGGTACCTACCATTTCTATTACTGTATTATTTAGATGCATTAAAAGAGCCTCCATGAGTGACGATATTTAATTGATGGTCCGGCGCACCCTGGGCAGTCAGCCCCGCTACCAACCTGCTGACTGGCTAATCTTTTTCCAACGGCATGAGCTATTATCATGTAGCTCATGTCGACACGATAGATGATGATTTAGATTTCTATGATAGGCACAGTTGACGGCACATCTGTAGTATAGTAACACTTGAATTACGAAAACCGCTCTTACTGCTTACGAAATAAAGAAACTGTCATTGTCAAACTGTTACAACTGACGTCCGGGCGACTGTACCATAACGTCTCCACATTTTATACTTTACGTTTCGACACATGACGTCAATAACAATCGTTGATGATTACATTACTAAACTCGACAGACAAAGCGCCAACTACTAGTGAGCATGGTACTTCCATATTAGGTTCGACGCGAATTCGCGATTACACGCAAACTATTCAGGAATTTAGGAACATTAACACAAGTCTGGCGTTAAGTTTAGCACGCAAAGACGATTTAGCGCACACGACGGTCTTTGATTGACTTTAGTGTTACACAGACGTAATATCACGAATTTTATGTAAGAATTACGTGGTGATGGAACATTATTTGGAACATAGATGGGAGTTAAAAGGGTGATGAAATAGTATTACGTAAATATAAGCCTTTTTTTGCCGTGGGGAAGTCTTCATGGACGCATTCCGCCCGGGTACGGCGGAGCTAGTGTCGGACTCTTACCGACTAAAACCACCACGTTGTTCCTACAACTACCTTTGGCCGGGGGCGTGGGAACCCTCTGTATTCGCCCACGGGGGCCACGCCAGCCACGCCAGCCTCGCAAACCTCGCCAGCCACGGCAGCAACACCAGCCACTCCAACTCTAAATGCTATAAATGCTCTAAATAATCCGTAAATGCAGAATGTCTTAGTTTATAAAAATAATAAAATGAAGTCTCATGTTTCCAATATTTAAAGCACCTGCTTTACCTCCATGAGGTATAGCGATGTGAAAGCCTGTAAATCAAAATATTTTTCACAAAGAAAATTGTCTTTACACGGTCTTCCCGATATATCTTTAAATGTATCTATAGAATATCTTATCTTAGATTTTAAACTTAGAACCTATGTAGGTAAGTCTTTAACTAATCACTTTATTACTTCCCCTGTCGTAAGAGCGTTTGAAGTCTAATGACCTAACAAATACTAGGACATTTTAATAGTCGTAAATAACTGTGAACATGATAATGGGCAGTAACTTCGAACTTATAGGTACAAGTTATATACAGGGTTATTTTTAACTAATTAATAACCATTTAAGGCATGGTGGTACTCATCAATTTGAACTTTAGCTGTTCCGTGCATTTTGTTCCAGTCCATAACCATTTCCTACGGAACGGGTGTTATTTTTACAATTTCAAAGTTGGTCCCATAGTAAAAGTTGTTCAAATTGATGAGTAGGTACGCACGGCTACACATCAAGCTGTACATTTCCAGTATAAGCTGATCTCGCATTGTACGGAAAGCCTATGCAATGCGAGGTCAGCATAAACTGGAAATGTACAGCTTGATGTGTAGCCGTGTGTACAATCATCCCTTCTATACTTATAGACATCTAACTTAGTCCTTATCCAGTATTTATTACTACAACGCCGTATAAGACATGTATAAATATGTAAAACATATATTAGCAAGTTTAGTGTCAAAACAATGTCAGAAGCATTCAGTTTTGTCTTTGACATTTACTAGATACGGTAAAAGGTCGTTGACTTGTAAACATTCGTAAACAAAGGCCCTATGTCTACATATGTGTTAGTTTTGAAAGAAGCTGGCGTTATTACTGCCTTATTCTATTGCCTATTGAAATCTCATGTAAATAGAAAGTCTTAAATGAGTCTCAGGTATAGTCTTCCATAATTTGTAACTTTTGGCTCGGCTTTAAGTTTAATCGGGTGATGAATTAATTTGCTGCCTTGATATCATTTTATTGAAATGTACGTAAGCTATGTAAGATTTCGTGGTTTTCCTTCAATCTAGGACACAGTTTGCTGGAGTGGTCTAAACCTTATATCGATTGGACCATAGTTTAAGGTTCGATTCCCGTTCAGGGAAGACACTTGAAAACTTCTTAAATGGCGTATTTACTTGCTTTAAAAGAATTAAGTCTTCTACAAGTAAAATTACCAACTTTCAATATTTAAAGAAGTTTCCTTGAGCTTAGTATAAAAGGGTCCAAAATTATTAGCATCCTTTGACAACGGAGCCCTAAAAAGGTACATACAACCGTAGAATTATAGTTGCTGTTGAATTTTTAATAATAGGTTTTAAATTGATTGGGGTGCATTAAAAGAGCCTCCACGAGTGACGCTATTTAATTGATCGTCTGGTGCACCCTGGGCCCGCTACCAACCTGCTGACTGGCTAATCATTTCCCCACGGCATGAGCTGTTATCATTATGTAGCTCATGTCGACACGATAGAAGAAGAAAAATTTATCAAGTACTGGAATTCCATATATTCTTATTAATTTGTTCATTTGTTTTTGTCTTACACACGGATAAAAATATATTTATGCATTCATTATTCAATAATCATTTGAAGCTAAATGAAACACAGATATCAATTTAAGCACTATTAAATACAAACAGTCGTAGTAATGCACATAGTAATAATATTTAAATTACAATCCTTATGTAGCTTGTATTATTATTTCCTAACATCATACACAATATTATTATATTATTACCTCCTTACAATTGCCTGCGTTTACAAGTGTGGAGCTTATTTTAATACTTCAGAAAAGGTAAAAATCAATGAAATTTTTTATAAGACTTTGGAAAACATGTGTGTACCTATTGCCTGAAAGATGATATGACTAGAAATAGAGCGAACACTGAGATGACGGCTAATATAAACGTATGGAAGAAAAAGACATGCTGCGCCGAGCACAAACCAGTTGGGATAAGGGCAGAAAAAAATATCTCCCAGCCTGTTCCCAATTATGTTAGGGTTGGCATCCAGTCTAACCAGACACGGCTGTGAACATCACTATTTTACACGGAGCGACTGCCATCAGACCCCCGCAACCCAGTTACTGGATAATACCGATTTCTTGGTTAGATCAGCACCCCGATTCAGAACCATACGATAACCAGTTGTCGATCGATTTGGTTTATTATCTCTTTTTCTCTCGTTGCGTAAATCATACGACGAAACGAGATAACAAACCGAATCGGTTGACAACTGGTTATCGTGTGGTTCTGAATCGCATAGCTGTTGTCAGACTGTCGGGATTTTCGGACCTGTAACGACTGCCATTTCCTGGAGGGTGAAAAACATATATACAAATTCTACAGCACAGATACCAGGACCCTCAGAAAGTATTGCGAAAAATAGTTTTTATATATGGGAGACTGGCCAGTTATAATGTTTTTCGAAAATATGATTATTTATAAGTAAAAATAAGTAAGTTCCAATTTCAAAATTTCCCTCCACATTTTTTGCGAGTTAATTCAAAGTATTGTGTCTCACTGAAATATGGATCTGCGCCGGGAACATTTTAGAGCTATGATTTTATACGATTTCAAGTGTCGCCTGAAACCGGATGAATCGTACGATAGACTTCAAATGGCATTCATGGATGAAGGCCCTTCCAAGGCAACCGTGTATCGTTGGTATAACGAATTCAAGCGCGGTCGACCAACTTTGGGGGATGACGAAAGAAGCGGTCGCCCTTTGACGGCTGTTACCGAAGAAAACGTGCTAGCAGTGAAAAATTTAATCCAAGACAATAGGCGAATTACATATCAGGAGATTCAACACATATTGAAGATTGGATCGGGAAGCGTTCACGAGATTCTACACAGCCATCTTCGCGTGAGGAGGATAGTATCACGCTGGGTGCCGCACAACCTCACCGATGCTCAGAAGCAGGCCCGGGTGGAATGGTGCCGTGATATGCTTAACAAATTTGAAGCAGGCTCGTCTCGGCGTGTTTACGACATCGTTACAGGTGATGAGTCCTGGATTTATCAATACGACCCAGAAACCAAGCGCCAGTCGACTGTTTGGGTGTTTCAAAATGAGCCAACGCCTACCAAAGTGAAGCGATCTAGAAGCGGGGGTAAGATTTTGATCGCTAGCTTTTTTAATTTGACTGGCCACTTGGTATCAATTCCCTTACGGGATCAAAGAAGCATTAATGCCGAATGGTATACTACCAAATGTTTGCCAGAAGTTTTCTCTGTTATAAGCAACAAGCGACCAAACACAGGGCTCCGCGGGCTACTGCTCCACCACGACAATGCACCTGCGCACGACGCACTCAAAACGAGGGACTTCCTGGACAGCACGCCAGTCAAACTCCTGGGTCACCCTCCTTACAGCCCTGATCTAGCACCGTGTGACTTCTTTTTATTCCCAAAAATAAAAAATCAGCTCAAAGGGATACAATTTTCGTCGCCGGAAGATGCGCTGGCTGCGTTCGAGCAGGCTGTAAACGAGGTGTCTGCGGCGGACTGGAAAAAGTGTTTTGAAAACTGGTTTAGGCGCATGAATTTTTGTATAGAGGCTGGTGGAAAGTACTTTGAAAAGATTTGATAAAAATATATGTACGTATAGAACAATTTTTTTTAGTTTCGCAAAACATTCTGAGTGTCCCACGTAAAATTAGAGACTGTGGGAGAAGAATTCCCGATCCGAAGAGGAGTACGACAAGGCGATCCCTTATCGCCAAAATTTTTCGCAGCAGTTCTAGAAGAGGTTTTTAGAAATATGGACTGGCAAAAATATGGCATCAATATTAATGGCAAATTACTAAATCACCTACGATTTGCAGATGACTTGGTATTAATATCTGATAACCACGTCACACTTCAAAAGATGCTATAAGAACTGGCACAAAAGAGCATTCTAGTGGGACTAACATTGAATAAGGAGAAAACAAAGCTCATGACAAACAGCACTGAAGAAATTATCAGTATAGATGGAGAGTGTACCAGGCCCCTCAGAAAGTATTGCGAAAAAAAGTTTTTATATATGGGAGACTGGCCAGTTATAATGTTTTTCGAAAATATGATTATTTATAAGTAAAAATAAGTAAGTTTCAATTTCAAAATTTCCCTCCACATTTTTTGCGAGTTAATTCAAAGTATTGTGTCTCACTGAAATATGGATCTGCGCCGGGAACATTTTAGAGCTATGATTTTATACGATTTCAAGTGTCGCCTGAAACCGGATGAATCGTACGATAGACTTCAAATGGCATTCATGGATGAAGGCCCTTCCAAGGCAACCGTGTATCGTTGGTATAACGAATTCAAGCGCGGTCGACCAACTTTGGGGGATGACGAAAGAAGCGGTCGCCCTTTGACGGCTGTTACCGAAGAAAACGTGCTAGCAGTGAAAAATTTAATCCAAGACAATAGGCGAATTACATATCAGGAGATTCAACACATATTGAAGATTGGATCGGGAAGCGTTCACGAGATTCTACACAGCCATCTTCGCGTGAGGAGGATAGTATCACGCTGGGTGCCGCACAACCTCACCGATGCTCAGAAGCAGGCCCGGGTGGAATGGTGCCGTGATATGCTTAAAAAATTTGAAGCAGGCTCGTCTCGGCGTGTTTACGACATCGTTACAGGTGATGAGTCCTGGATTTATCAATACGACCCAGAAACCAAGCGCCAGTCGACTGTTTGGGTGTTTCAAAATGAGCCAACGCCTACCAAAGTGAAGCGATCTAGAAGCGGGGGTAAGATTTTGATCGCTAGCTTTTTTAATTTGACTGGCCACTTGGTATCAATTCCCTTACGGGATCAAAGAAGCATTAATGCCGAATGGTATACTACCAAATGTTTGCCAGAAGTTTTCTCTGTTATAAGCAACAAGCGACCAAACACAGGGCTCCGCGGGCTATTGCTCCACCACGACAATGCACCTGCGCACACCGCACTCAAAACGAGGGACTTCCTGGACAGCACGCCAGTCAAACTCCTGGGTCACCCTCCTTACAGCCCTGATCTAGCACCGTGTGACTTCTTTTTATTCCCAAAAATAAAAAATCAGCTCAAAGGGATACAATTTTCGTCGCCGGAAGATGCGCTGGCTGCGTTCGAGCAGGCTGTAAGCGAGGTGTCTGCGGCGGACTGGAAAAAGTGTTTTGAAAACTGGTTTAGGCGCATGAATCTTTGTATAGAGGCTGGTGGAAAGTACTTTGAAAAGATTTGATAAAAATATATGTACGTATAGAACAATTTTTTTTAGTTTCGCAAAACTTTCTGAGTGTCCCACGTATTGAGTATGTGAACTCGTATATCTACCTTGGACAACTAATCTCGTTTACCAGCCAAATGGAACAGGAGATCGAGAGACGCATCACTAGCTCATGGAACAGATACTGGTCACTTAAAGAAGTTATGAAAAATGATCAGTATCCTATGTCCTCGAAAAGAAAACTCTTTAATACCTGTATACTCCCATGCTTAACTTACGGCTGCCAAACGTGGACATTGACTCAAAAAACCCTGCAAAAAATAACAACATGTCAGAGAGGCATGGAACGCAGCATACTCAACTACAAAAGGAAAGACAAAAAGAGAGCCAAAGACCTGAGGAAAATCACCAAACTCAAAGATGACACCATTCACACAAAAACATTAAAATGGAGATGGGCTGGTCATATGCTACGCGATAAAAAGAATAAGTGGACTACAGCTGTAACGGAATGGCAAATCAGAGATGGGTCAAAAAGAAGTAGAGGTAGACAACGAAAACGCTGGGACGATGACGTAGTGAAGACAGCCGGTACCTTATGGCTAAGATCAACACAAGACCGTGAGAAATGGAAGAACCTGGAGGAGGCCTTTGCGTCAAGTGACGCGCTGATAGACGAAGACACCGAAGTGCAATGATAATTTTTACTGTATTTCATTTTTTTGTAATTATTGTGATAAGTTTATCAGTAATAAAAGCTTATTATTATTATAACGACTGCCATGCTAGATATTCTTATCCACCGACAAGACCGACATCTTAACGTGCTCTCCTTGGCACGGAGAAGAAAAAAGAATAGAAAGAAAAATAGTTTACTGTCACAGTTAACGACGGACGACGGACGGAGGGGTTCCTAAGCTACGTCTTCGCTCTTTCTTCCAAGGGCCAGGAGTCCAATTGATGGGCAAAGATCTGTTACAGGCTTACGGCCAATATTAATATTATATCTATCCAGGACTTGCCTTACCAGAGAGAGAAATTTGACATAATTTGTATGGAGCTTATGTCATATTTCTATCTCTAGTAGGGCCAATAGTGGATCGATAGGATATTAATTTTGGCCGTTAGGCGAGATCATTGGTCATTCAATCTGGCATGAGTTCAATCCATGACATTGGTAAGATTGATATCAGATTGATCGTGTAGTGGTATAGATTGATGAAAAATTCAAACGTTTTATTTTATTTTCGGCGTCAATCCGTCAATCCAAGATCACGGATGATGAACCGATGTCTAATTAAACGTTTAATGATCACCTTATAGTAACAGTAACGTCTTTTAAAAAACTAAATTGTCCAGCAAATCTGCAAGACCCACACTATAACTCTACACCTAGTGTGTTCTACCTGATTCTACTTCCATTAAACCATTAACTATGTACACACATATGTAAAAACACCGACAGATGTCGCTAATTATGTCATCAGCACGCCGTGACGTGTCCTAATACCGACAGCACGGCGATTACGACAAATTTTCATTAAGGACACAAAAACTTGTAATACATCTTTAAGTTAGTGCCATGTTGACGGATACAGGGACACCATTTGGGATTAAGAAAAAAATATTCTTTACATTTTTCATATAATTATTCTGGACTGCTGCCGAATTGCGTAACTCACTCGCGATCGCAATCGATTGCATTTTAATGTTCATTGCTTCGTGTGTTTTGACAATCCGTCATATCGGTAACTACGTACCATGCTATGCATATTGCTGTAATTTCAAAATGAAAGCAATGTGAATGCATTACACAATTACCCCACTGGTTACTGATTAATAATCTCTAAATTGTTAAAGTAATTTTTCAAGGTTGTTTGTTTTCATTGCCATGCTACTTTTTTTGTTAGCCTGTACTGTCCTACTGCTGGGCAAAGGCCTCCCTCAATTCCTTCCATCTATCGCGGTTCTGTGCCGCCTCCTGCTAGCTGTCTAGAAAGACATCGAGCTCGACTCTCCATCTCCTGCGTGGTCTGCCGCGACCCCGTCTCGCTGTCTCAGGGCTCCATTCCTGTGCTATACGAGCCCACAGCTCATTTGGCATGCGGCAGACGTGTCCTGCCCAGTACCACTTCAGTTGGGCGACCTTCTGACCCACGTCAACAATTTGCGTTTTAGAGCGCAGTATTATGATTCGAACATGGTCTGTTAATGTTTGTTAATGCTACTTATAAATAAAATGTTTTTATACTACATTACTGCTACAATTCAAATTTTTTATTCCAAATAGGCACAGTACATGCTTGTGTTTTTTTTTCTCATATATATAGATTTACGGCCAAAATTAATAACTGATCTATCAACGATTTGCCCTACTAGAGATAGAAATTTGACATAAGCCCCATACATTTTATGTCAAATATCGATCTCTAGTAGGGCAAATCGTGGATAGATCGGTTATTAATTTTGGCCGTTAGACTATTTTGACTATCCGGACATTATCCGGAAAATCACCGGTGATTCAATTCACACCACTACTACATACCAGTTTGTACACACGGCTACACATCAAGCTGTACATTTCCAGTATAAGCTGACCTCGCATTTGAAACGCGAGGTCAGCTTATACTGGAAATGTACAGCTTGATGTGTAGCCGTGTGTACCATTATGAGTAAGACTGAAGACATGATTCACGTCGAAAAATATGAGTTAAAATCTCGTATTGTCAGAATCACCTTTCTCCATTTAATCAAAGTTTAAAACAAAAAATGATAATTTTAATATTAATTTACCTTTTCTGAAAACATTTGTGAATGCAATTTGTCAACTATATGCATGGTTACATATTAAGCTGTACATTTCTAATATAAGCTGACCTCTCATTGTACGGAAAGCGTATACAATGCGAGGTCAGATTAAACTGGAAATGTATAGCTTGATGTGTCGCTGCGTGTACAGTACATTTTATTGTTATCATAAATACTTGTCATTTGTCGTTACATAAATTATGACAGTGTGACAGAAAGTCGTACGGTTCCAATTTCAGTGAAAGTAACATTTCAATCTCAAGTATAAGAATACGTTAAGTACTAATAAATCAATAAATCTTATAAGAGAACCAGTTTACTAAGTTATGTGGTAGTTTCTATTTTTGCTTTGATATTTATCATAGATTAAAAGCCGTTATTATGCCTAATTTGAGTTGTAAAGTGTAGGTTTGATATAAATAATTTGTTTTGACTGATGACTTGTCTGTTTTCTGGTAAATTTTTTTCGTTGTGCATTTCGGATCAATTATACAAACTGTTTTATTGATGAAGTTTTTATAAATGGTAGTAGAATACCTAATCTCAGTTTTTTCTTACTTGTCTTATTTAGTAAACAATCTTGGCATGTCTTTTTAATGCAATTCGTGATTATTAATCATTAAAAGACATTATTTTAACAATTTCACATACTAAATATCATTTTGTGACCTAATTACATGTGTAGAACTAGTAATTATATTTTATCTGTAGCTCTTTGAATAAAGAGACATACCAAGAATGTTTACTAAATAAGACAAGAGAGAAAAAAGAGACCGTACATCATATTAATAATTGATCGGAGATTTTCTGTAATCATTTAGACTCCTTAGAGATTAGTTTTCGTTGAAAAGTTGGGTTGGTCTCAAGACATCCGAAAAATACCTGCTTTTCCTGGCTATTTTCTTTTCTGAAATTACATGTATAACGAAAATGCACGTATTAATCGATCGAATCTTATCATAAGTTTTTTTTCAACATATTTTCGTAGGATATGACCTAATAACTCAAAATTAGCCACAAATTGTTATTGTCATATTATGATATTGGCCACAGATATTAAAAATAAATAACTAAATTACATGGCGCCAAAACTTTAAAAGACGAACGAAAAAACAAAATTGTCGCAGGTCAGGTAAGAGCGGAAAACGGTTCACTTACGACTTCCGGCGACTTGATGATTTAATTCGGGTTGCCATTAGGGTTCCTTAGGAAGAATAGTTGTGTGAATAATTGATATTTTGCAAAAAATCCTTTTTGAAAACATAAGTATATTTCATGCACAAACGCCCAGGCCAGATTCTTGTTTATCTTTATTTAAAATTGATTACATATTATAGTTAAATATAGTTTAACTATTTATTATAATTATGTTGTTTTATTATAATAGGTAGTTAACTAATTTGACAATGGCATATAAAATGTATGAACGATTATTTTTCAAAGTTCAGTTTGTAGAAGAATAATACAGGTTGTTTCCCAAGTTGTATAATTTTATAGAGTAGACCTCTGATGCTTTGCTGATATAAATTAACCCCACATAGAATTATTTTGGAAAATACAAAAAAAATGTGTTTGTCTAAGTAAAAGCCCTGATGGCGTGGCACGGCGATTCATACCGCAAGTCTAGCCTATTTAAACAGTTTTCTACTGATGGAATTTAGTAAGACAAAAGTTTATTTATAGTTATATATGTAGGTATGTATAATGTGTATATTTTATTATATGTATAAATAATAGGTATTTATCTATTTTTATTATATGTAATTATAAGTCCGTAGTACGAAACATATTTTACTCCTTTACTGGTGCATCTACTTTATTCTTTGTCTCTGCATTACCCTAAGGTTGTCTGGTAGAGAACGCCTATGGCGTTAAGACCGCCTTTGTACCCTGTTTTGCATAAAGAATAAAATAAATAAAATAAAATGTTAACTTTTGAAAAAAAAAAAACTTTAAAATTACACTGGGTGATTTTTATAGGTCGGTACGCAGTGGACACGGGATTTGAAGGAATTACACGATTTAAATACTTAACACCCTGTATATTCAGAAATCTTTAGTAATTAGTATTTAATCTTAGTCATCATGATGAATGCCGATAACTATCGGCAATATTACAATGGTCGATTCATAACTATGAATCGACCATTGTAATATTGTCGATGTAAAAACATTTATATCTTTATTATTTTTAACGCATTTACGCATGCGAAGCGAAACTAACGATTAAAATTGTGGATAGAAAAAATCGATTTTTTTCTTGCCACTATTTAAATCGTTATTTATATTCATTGAAAACATCATATTTTACTATAATTAATGGCTTATTATTAAACTTGTGTTTAAATGGATAATTAGTGAGACATCAATGAACAAACAGCAGACAACAATAGTAATAACCCTGTACTTAATATTGTACAAGAGATCTTTAAATTACGTCAATAACATAACAATAAAATTATTTTGTACTACATGTCATTACGACTATGTAGATAAAATAAATACAATTTTTAATGGCAGTCATCTGTCTAACCATTGTTTTATTGGCTCGTTTTCGCAAAGGTCTTCGTTAGATATTTTAATGTTCTTTGTGTAATTCGTATACCTTTTAAAGTATACGAATTACATAATAGTGCCAAGTAGTAGTAATGGTAGATGGTAGGTACCATTTCAGCCGGGGTGCTGGCCAGAAAACCTCCACGTGTGCCTGACAGCTGCTTGTCCTTCTGGACACGTCTGGAGGGATCGGCAGTTGTTTGGCCGGTGCATCCTGGGCACGGGCAATAAAATCCTGCCGAGGGATTAACCTTCGGGGGATTTTATTGCCTGTGGCGAATATTCTGGCGCGGGAGGGGCTCGTTCTGGGCCAGTAGGGAGTTGCTCCACGTGTCCCTCTGATATCAGCAGAGGGCACAGTGGAGGAGCAGGGGCGGGCCCGGTGTGCACTCACCCTGCCACTGGGCAGGCAGCGGGGGGACTGTCTTTCCCTGCCCCCGTCGATCTCGTAACCCCAGGAGTGCCCGCTGAGTAGTGTTCTCGCGCCTCTTGGGACCGAGGGTCTTGGCTTCACCGCCCGGACCGCGAGGAAGAAAACCTCTATAAAAAATTACGGGAGGTAGGGCCTGCGAGCAGCAGACTCGGGGTAGTCTGCTGCCCGACCAGCAGCTGGCGTAGCTGGCACAGCCGGCGTAGTTGGCGCAGCTGGTAAAGGCCCATGAGGTGAGGTGGCGTGCAGTGTTCCGTGTGCGCCACCTAGGAGGGTGCGGCCGACGTTAGGCCGCACGGGGAGAAGGGGCTCGCCTGCTTGTGGCGGGCCAGGACCTGTCGGGGGTGGTTGTGTGAATACTCACGGGTTCCCACGCCCCCGGCTAAGGTAGTTGAAGGAACACCGTGGTGGTTTTAGTCGGTAAGAGTCCGACACTGGCTCCGCCTACCCCGGGCGGAGTGCGTCCATGAGGATTTCCCCACGGCAAAAAAAAAAAAAAAAAAAAAAAGGTACCATTTCAGCCCTAACGCTGTACTTGAGAAGCATGACGCTGTAAGTCCCATAATTGAGAACACGAACTTACAGTAACTTACTTACATAAATATAACGCTGTAAATCACGAGATCAGGTACCCAACTTACTATGTTATGATTCTCAGATACAGAACGGTGTACTAATAAAAAATACATAGCACTAATCTTAGACCACTTATAATATTTTCATAATTACTACGTGTCGAAAAAACACAATTTATCACAATGAATCATCAATTATTCAGAAGAAAAGATAGCCACAACGTAGTTCGTTCGTCACACATCAGTGGACAAACAATTCTAGAAAGTAAATCAACTAAAGAAGATATATTAATATATTTATTTCTAATTTTGAAAAATATATTCATGTACAGAATCCCTGCTAACGCATTCGACTTTATTGTGACATTTTTTATTTGATGACATATTTTGTGGTGACATTTCGACTTCCTCGATGTAAGTGACGTCATTTCCGTTGTTTGACACCCCGTTATTATTGTGTTAGTTCAAGTTCGAATCGATGTGATGCTCTAAAAGTTTAAGGCAGTCTATGTAATTACAGGGGGACATTGTGTTTATGACAATAAAACAATTTTCTACCGTATACTTAGTTACTCGAAGGCTTATGAAGGATCTTCTTTTGGGATACCACAAGGAGTATATAAGGTCCCCTTTAAGTTGAGGATAAAGCTTCGGTACTTAATAATAATACGTAATGTATTCCATCGACGATAGTATTAAATACTTCATCATTGTGTACATATTTCCCTAAATAATTCATCGCAAATGTCATCATAAAATCTTATTTGTTCATGAGAGCCATCTTGATTATACCTTCAAAACACCTGTCATACTTCAATTTTAATGTCATCAGTTGAGGACGTAAGTCATCTTTAGCTGGAATTGTCTTAAAAATAATTTGAAAGACCAAAAGGGTCTGCCTCCAGGCCATTGCAAACTTAACTAAGGCACAGGGCATAAAACATTTAGGCTGACGCGGACACAATTAAAAAATGAAGCAGAATGTTCTGCAAGATGCAAACTGATGAATGTTATAATCAATTAAAATTGTTTCGCTTTGTTTTTTGAAGAGAATTTGTTCAATAATATTAGAAGTACCTACTACGTCTAGTTTTCAAATTTTTAGTTTTTGTCCTTGCAATTTGTTATAGGTTTTTGGCTTTCTTTTCTTTCTCGTTTTTCGTTTTATGTTTTGAATCAAAATTATAATAATTTTGCGTTACAAAGTTTAATGGTACTTTTAAACTTTGTATCAAACATGGATTAAATATTTTTAACATTTAAAATTCGATATTTTGTTACAGTTTCCTCAGTAACATTAATTACATCTAAAATTAGGAGTTCGTGAACCCCACCTTTCACCTTGTTCGAATTTCAATTTTTTTTTCTTAAAATTGGCGGCAACAGTTGAGATATGACATGGCGGGTTGCCAGTTTCATACATACAGCCAAACCGAGTTTATGTTTTATTCATGCGGCCTCCATCGTTTATGTAAATGTGCCTGGTAATAATTCAATGTGATGATAAAATAATAAAAACAACATTGCTGCTAAATTTCTTGTTCGCAATGTATTTAGAACTTAACTTGAGGGCTTCGAAATTGAGGTTGAATACATACTTAGGTAGTAATTTTATGGAATTAAACTTTATTTTTGATTACAAAACGATACTTTTCAGTTGCTAAGTATGTAGTAGTTGTGTACTTAATACCTAGGTACTAAGTAAAAATTATGGAAGCACCTTTATTTTTGATTAAAACAATACTTTTGAGTTGCATATGTATGTAATCTCTTACAACGCTACAATGCTTTCGGAACGGAACGTCAGGAAACCAATCTAAATAATATACGCGATATAATCCGGTTAAACTTGTTTTATTATAATGTGTAGTGATCGCGAAAACCTAAGAAATTATTATGTAATCTTTGTTTTTTCTTACTTGTCTTGATTGTTAAATAATCTTGGCATGTCTTTTTAATGAAATTCGTCAATAATAATTATTGAAAGACGTAATTTTAACAATTTCACACACAATTTTTTTTTTTTTACCTTATTACATGTGCAGAACTAGTAATTATATTTTATCAGTAGTTATTTGAATAAAGAGACGTGCCAAGATTGTTTACTAAATAAGACAAGAGAGAAAAAACAGAATATAGTAGTTGTGAACTTGTGATCGAAACTGTCAACTATTTTACCGTATAATTTTTTAACGTCATTGTTAGTTAGAACCTGTCTAGTTTTTTTCTTGTTAATGTAGACGTACTTAATTTAATTTTGTCTATGTTATTAAGAAATGAGGTGAAGACAATTTTTATTAAATTCAATCAAGTGTTGTGTGTTATGTAGGGGTGTGCTGTGTTGTGTGGCCTCTACAGACTTTCCGATGTTGGATAACTTGCTTTTCATCCTTCAGATTTAATGCCATATTTTATTTTAACGATCGCGAGGTATAAGAAGCTCTTTCACGTTTAAGTGACGTCCTACGAGATATGAATAGTAATTATTCTGATGGATGCTAATGCCTAGCCTGCCTAGTACTCGTTTGCCTACTACCTACGCAACGCCTACTCTACATACACCTTTACAGGACTAATTACAGGTTCTTTAGTCAATTTTTCTAGGACCCTTGTATTAAAAAGCTAATAAAAAAAAAGTAAAACAGCTTCTTGTTTGCGTCTTTCTGCTTTTAAATTATTGATTTTTAGTCTTTCAAAAATGCTTTAACTGCCTTATCCGGTGTTTTTATTACTAGTGTTCTCAATTATCAAAAGTGAATATTTTTCTAGGTATTGATTAGGTTTGATGTTTAATTATCGATTTATAAAGTCTAGAAAACTTGAAACACAATCGTGTTTCAAGTTTTCTAGACTTTATAAAATTACTAAAATTAAAATCTAGATTGCATCTACTAAGGGGCTACTTTACTAACAAAATAACCGACGTTAAATATCAAAACAGCCGTTTGCTCAAACATTATATTATGTACCTACTGTTAAACAGATGTTTACAAATTAAACATCTGTTATCGTGTTGGCGAACTTGGCCCTTAGTGGTTATGAGAGAATTCCTAGTGTTTCAACCTCTAATTTGGCTACATCCCATTTCGTCAAATTTACTTTTTGCCAATTAAAATGAATTTGATGTTTACGAAATGGAATTGTATGAATTAAAAATGTAACAGTTGACGACTTGGGAAGTTAAAGGAATGGGATAACATAACATATGACGCCTACATTTCCCGAAGGTAGGCAGAAGAAGTATGCTCAGTAAATAAGCACACCCACATTTAGCAAGTTATGTTATGTAGTCCCATTTCATAGGTGGTGATCCTATTGCCATCTTTTTGTTTTAATTATTTTAATTAGTTTTATTTAAGTGTGATCGTGATTTTATATAATCGTATCGTAATATGTAATCTCTTACAACGCTGCAAAGCTTTTGAAACGTCAGGAAACCAATCTAAATAATATACGCGGTATAATCCGGTTAAACTTGTTTTATTATAATGTGTAGTGATCGCGAAAACCTAAGAAATTATTATGTAATCTTTGTTTTTTCTTACTTGTCTTATTTGGTAAACAATCAATGAAAGACAATGTTAACGAACAATTTAACACACATTTAAAAAAAAAATGTAATTACATGTGAAGAACTAGTAATTATATTTTATCAGTAGTTATTTGAATAAAGAGACGTGCGAAGATTGTTTACTAAATAAGACAAGAGAAAAAAAAACAGAATATAGTAGTTGTGAACTTGTGATCAAAACTAGTAACTATTTTATCGTATAATTTTTTAGCATCATTGTTAGTTAGAATCTGTCTAGTTTTTTTCTAAAAATCAAAGGGACAGGTACTGCAATTTGATATGGTGCCACTGCTGGTGTGTTGCTCTTCGGTTTAATGGTGTGATGTGTGATGTTTTGTTGTCTTGAATAGTTGGTTGTGCTACTGTTGTTCGTAGTC
Source organism: Asteroscopus sphinx (assembly GCA_949699075.1). Classification (NCBI taxonomy): domain Eukaryota; kingdom Metazoa; phylum Arthropoda; class Insecta; order Lepidoptera; family Noctuidae; genus Asteroscopus; species Asteroscopus sphinx. The sequence continues at coordinate 15,667,586 of OX453021.1, forward strand.
GATTTTGTTGCTTATTTTGAGTCGCATGGACTTTACGCTAGGGCATTTGTTGGATGTGGCTTTGTCTTTGATGTCGTATTCGCTCTTAAATTTTTTGTTGTGTTCCGCGCTATTGCCGCACTTGGGCTCACTGTTTTTTGATTTTATCGGGTAACTGTCCTTCTCGTGACCTTCCTCCGCACAGTGGACACAGGGGTGTTCAACTGGACACAAATCCAGACACCGGGCTGCTATTGAGAAATTTTGAATGAAATAACCCTATATCACTTTGCCCAACCCGGGAATCGAAACCCTACGCTTAGCAGTCGCGCTTGACCACTGGACCAACGAGGCAGCCAAGAAATGAGATGTAGCATTTAATTTGACCCTTGGCTGTGGATTATTTCACAACTATATTACGGTAATCGATATCCATGGTGATCAGAAATCGATGGTAATTATCATATAACGTAGGTATATTCGAAAACATTGCTCTAGGTATGTATGATGAATTATGTTTGGCTGTCTGTAAATTTTTTGAAGTCTGAAAACTTAAAGATGTTACTTAATTAGTAATTAGCAAAGTGAATAGTTATTATGCAAACAAGAATTATAATTAATTATCAAAGTAAGATAAAAAAAAATATGCTTTACATAATGCTTGATTAATTTAAATAAAAAAAATATAAGTCACTATCTACGTACAATTATACAAAGGTAATCCACCTGGAAATCCATATCTGGAAAACGTCAACTGATTTTAAGCCTTCCTCGTAGATAGACAACTACCTATGAACAAGGATTTTCTGTACAACGTATAGTCGGAAATAATTCCGGTGAACTAACACTAAGGCTACAATTACTTGCACTCAATGTTCGATTGCAGCCGTAGCTAAGTGTAATGTAGCAGGATGTACCACCGTGAAGTATCGTGACCGTACGTGTATCAGATATGCGTTGTCATTTATGGAAAGTTCATTCAGAGAATGATATCGAACAACTTTTACTACGGAGTCAACCCCGAAATCGCGAAAAACAAATACATTTCAGTTGAGAGGCACTTTTCTATGAAATAGTAGTTTTTTTATCCCAATTTCATAGTTTTCGCCATATTAAAAGTAGTTCTATGCTATGCCCTGAGAGAGCTCTCCAAAATATGACCACGCATTTCTGATACATAGTGCTATAATCACCAGTCACCACGCATAATAAGCGGATTGGTCATCAAATTGCACTGTGTCAAGTCAAGATAGTTCAAAAAAGTATCATCTACTTACATAAACGATTTATGTCAAATATGAATCCACCACACGTGTTGGCATTTAATAACCTGTTTTTACACTGTCTTTCCATAAAAAAAAACATTTTCAAATTTCGAAACGATCACAGACCATGCCGCGAGACGATCATCGTTTAAATCATTATCGAGTAAAGTCTGGCCCACATTTCCAGACTAAAATAACATAAAATATGAATTAAAGCCGTTCACGGGAACTTAAATCTATCAAAAACGACGATTAACATTCATTAGACCGCTACTAGACGGCCGAGTTTTTTTTTTGTATAATCGCTCACTGTTATAAAGTTTGGAGTTCTGTACAATAAAAAAGTTTGTAATACTTGGAAACTTTAAACGTTTCGATTATTTTCATGGATTTTCCTCTTTTGATTGAAAGAGAATTTTGAACGATAAGATGAATGCGAATAATAGGTACTAATATGATTATAAATAAAATATCTAATAGGTATCTTGTTCGTAAAACTATTTATTTTTAAATACGAAAATTTACTAATATTCTAGTCCTAAGACCGAATAGCCAAAAATCACGATTTCATTTTTAACGATTACTTCTAAATACGAATTAATGTTTTAAGCTCATAGACCAGCTTACACTGAACTTGTCTATTCTGTATAGTTCGCACCTGACCGGATTTTGAGCGGAGAACATTAATCATAGTGATTTGCATAACATTCACATGTCAACGGTGTGCCGAAAACGTTCGATTGCGGTCTAAGGCGAGGACGCACTGACGAGCAAGAGATTATTGAACGGAAAATAAAAATAAAAGAATTTTGAATGTTTTTTTATGAATAACGCATAAAATGCCCTGAAGAGTACATAAAACGATTTGTTTTTAGAATTGATAAACAACTTGTTTTTGTTCGTTTTCCCAGATGTAAAATATAGAGCAACAACTTGGACTGCCAAGTTGAAATGTTTGCGGGTACTACATCCACAAGTGTCAGGCACATTTTCCTGACATTTCATCTAACGGGTTATTACTTACAAATATTCATGCATCCAAAAATACTGCTTTACGCGGCTATAGCTAGAATTAAAAACACTTGTGGTAAGTATAATTAGCCTGTAATGGTAGATGTTAGTTGTGATAAATCTAAATATATAAAACAATGTCGGGTTAGTTACAACGTTTATAACTCAAGAACGGCTGGACCGATTTTAATGAAATTAGGCATACTGATAGAACATAACCCGGTTTAATATATAAATAACTTTTCATCCCGGGAAGATAAACAGTCCCCGAAGGATGTGCGATAAATGACATTCACGCGGGCGAAGTCGCAGGCATAGGCTAGTAAATGAATAAAAATAAATAAATTCAAGCAATCAAAATATGCGAAGGTATCGAATATCTGTTAGAGTCATACTAAGTATGTTCAGCTTAGACTATTACTTAAGAAACACTAATGTAAGTCAAGTCATTACCGAGTTAGGAAAGTAATTTCTAAAGAGTTGATAAAAAGCTAGTTTTAGTAGTAGTAGGGCTCCTTATAGCTCGTCCGGGGAAGTATTACCATTATACCTATTTCTACTGTCAAGTAATGATGCTTCCATTGCTAGGTTCTGCTATGTGAAGGGTGCCGGTGAAATTACAATCACATGAGGCTTTCCACCTTTATGTCTCAGTTTGGCGAACCGACTTGCGATATCATTTAGGCAACAGCCTAGGTGGTATTGCAGTTGTTATGAGCAAAGGTAACCGCTTAACATCAGCCTTTAGCTCGTTTCGCCATCCTATAATATTTAAATAAAAAAAGATCATTACCGAGTCAGGAAAATAATTTCTAAAGAGCCGACAAAAACCTAAAAAAATACGTATCTACTACCCCTTAAAAACGCAATGTTGCCAATATTGTATCTAATGTGCAACCATCCTGTTATTGATATATCGGTTGAAGGTAATAAAGACACATCAGATAGTTATGAATATTGATCGCAATATCTCTGAATATTTAGACATAATTTAGTTTAAGGTGATGTAATTATCATCGGAATGATGCCAAACGGATTAGAATGTCGCTCCGATTCACATAATACTGAAATGCACAAAAACTCTTGCAATTCGATTGTCATCTTGGAAATATTAAAAAACATTTTTTCCGATCACGATAAAATCAAATACCAAAAAAAACATTATTTTCTAACCCAACAGAAAATTTGAAATTGCAAATTAACCACATTTACCTAATACAAAATTAAGAACGCATCCTTATTTCGTTTAATTTCAGGCGATACGGAACAAAATGCAGTGGTTGTGGCCATGGCATCTCACCATCAGACCTCGTCCGCAAGGCTCGGGAGAAGGTGTTCCATCTCAATTGCTTCACGTGCCTCGTGTGTAGGAAACAGCTGTCCACCGGCGAAGAGCTCTACGTCTTGGACGACAACAAGTTTATATGCAAAGAGGATTATCTCGCCGGGAAGGCGCCGACACAGCATTGTGAGTTTTTTATTTCTAATTTACGACTTGTAACCTCTTTACATGTTCTCTGTATTTCTTCAAACATATTTAAAGATTTTTATTGGATATCATCAGATAAGTAATATTTTAATTTATGTGCTATCTCTGATGCCGCCGCGGTTACAAGATGTTTATCTGATGAACGCATTCATTGATGAACGGCCGTGCAATTAAAATGTGAAAGTTGGTAGCACTTGTTCCAATTTCAAATTAGACAAGGTGGAGCTTTACTTATATCGATAGCGAGTTGTGAAAGGAAATCAGTATCGAACTAGACGTGTGGCGACATCATGGGTCAATGTCGCATAAATAAAACCAACTATATAGATTACTTTGAAATTGCGCTATTCTTGTTCTGCAAACTAAACTAAATACTATTTACGTAAGTCCAATCAAACATCGACATACGCCCGTCACGTTAACAATCACTCCCAATGTTGCCATATGAAAAAAAAATGAGGTCTTTTATTGTCCTCACTTGATCTCGGACTCAATCGATGCAGAATAATTACTTTTCTAAAACACGACCACGTCTCCTTCAATTTACGAACGTGACATGTGAGAATTGCATTATCAATTTAAAATGCGTTTTTTATTGTTTGAGAACGTATCACGGCAACAATAAAACTCTCGGGGCACCCATTTTGAAATCGGATTTTTCGATCAATACGAACCGTAACAGAATCCAAGTGAAAAAAAGAAACAAAAAGTCGAAGGCGTCGGACAAAAAGCCAACCGCATTACACATTAGCCACGTCTCCACGCGGTAGTGCTGTAGACATTTTTTTTTTACTTTTTTATTTACCGCTTTGTCGAAGGCAACACCTCGACGTGAGGATGAAAAAACTGACGGATTGTAGGCAAGATGTGGTCGTGAAGTACGGGTTATTCAAATATATTATGGAGTTAGTACAAATATTTTGATTGGCACCCTTGTTGGAAATGGAGACGGGATGATATAGCGGCGGTGGCAGTTCTTTTCTCTCTCTGCGTCGAACGTCAAAAACAGGGTCGCATACTTATTCGTACAGCAATACGAATGTATTGCTATCCGGTATTTCTGGTTTTATTGACTCAATTATTACATACCGAATGATAATATATGCCGTTTGCTACTGTATCGTGTAGCTCGTAAAGCGAATACTTATAGAGATTAACACAAAATACAATTAGCATTTTACCTTGATTACTTTTGTTTCTGAAACTACGTTTGATACAAAAATGATAGATCTAAAATGTCTTTATCAGGCCACATTAATTAACGATCTTACCTAATAAGTATTTAATATACTTTTGAATTTATAAATAAATTAATTATAAAGAGTTCTATTTGTTTTGAGCAATCACTAACTAATCAATAATTTTAATATTTTATGCTGGTTATTGTGAAGTAACACCGTTATCTTTGGTCGATTTACAACGTACGACGAAACCGATTGAAACGGCATCACTATGTTTTTAAAATTGGAACGGAAATATTAAATAACTAGATGAGTACTAAGTATATTCAAATAAGCTATCGGGATAATAAAATATTGTGTGTTGTTCGTGTTGGCTCGTTCACCCACAACATGTGCTCGCCCGCGGCGCCGCCCGTGTTTGCTCAACGTAATTGTGTTTATGCATTGTTAGAACGGAATAATGCCTGCAAATAAACTCGCGAGCGAAATAACTAGCGACAGGAACAATCGCGCGGGAAAGACATAGGGTTGGGTCTACCGTCTAGTCTGGTCTGACCCTAGACGCTAAAGCTATGGTGACATGTGCAACTATGCAATAAAAATAGAAATAATTTCTTGATCTCATAATAATTTTAAGAGAAACGTAATGTTCACGGAATTCTGTCCTTCGTGTAAAATGAGATGGATGCCGATCAATATAACTAGAGCGAGATAAGCTTACGACTTAGGTTTTCATCGAATTCGCAGCATTCTTTCTTCTAATTTAGGGTTCCGTGCGACGGGACACTATTACTGCCTACGCCGTCTATCCATCCGTCCGTCTGTCTGTCACAGGGCTGTATCATATTAAGCCTAATAGGTAGCCCGTTGAAATTCTCATATAATATGTGTAACTATGAGCGATATCAATAAAATACAAAAAAAAGTCTAAAGAGCCCACACAAGAAACCTCGAAAAAAAATAGTTTTTTATAGTTTTTTGTTCTTGCTCTATCTTAGAAACGAAAATACATACCAGCTTCAAACTTGGTGTGGTTGTAGTAGTAGTAACACTTTACTCAGTAGTTAAACAAAAAATAATAAAAGGAAGGTAAACACAGACATAGCGGGTGATACGGAACCTTTAGTAAGCGAGCTTTTTTATTTTTCTTACTAAACTTTTCTTGATTTTCCTTAATTTTTCTCTCAAAATTAAAACGTTATCAATGCAAGTATCTATTTTGTGTTCGATCACTTCGATCGCTTTACACACACCTTACATTAGAGAACTACGAATTTATGACAAACAGTCTTCTCTAAATGATAAAATAACACCAACTATATCATCAGGATGTGTTTAAACGATTTTCTGTGCCTACTAGAAATAAATGCTTATAATTATACTAACTTCTCGTCGGTATAGTTGCTAAAGATAATATCCTGTCGTTTAGTGTTTACAGGGTGACCAGAACTACCGGAGCTAGCTATAACGTTAGATTCGGTCATCAAAATAGTACTTTTCAGCTTTGGATAGCTCCTTCGAATTTTCTAATAGATATTTTATCATTTTTATTCTACTGAGCAGCTCTACAGAATCATGGCGAGAACCATACACATTGATTTGTACAAAAATAAATTTGAGAAATTGGAACAGTTTTACTACTGATCCTTGGAAAGAATAATTTTCGGCATTTAAAATATTATTTTATTATTTTTAACGCATGCGAAGCGAAATCTAACGATTTAAATTGAGTAAATAAAATAAAATTTCAAAACCTCGCAATGACAATAATACAAACAATATATATATTTTATAACTCAATTTTTATTTTTTAGCTTATTTCTGTCAACGATTTAAGAAGCTAAGCTATTATTCGTAGATTTCTGTACATGACTAAATTGACAGCAGTATGACGCGTTCAGAAATTAGCTCAGTTTCAAATGATTTACTATGAAAAAAAATTGTTTTCGGGATACCAAAAGTATTTTAAATGCCGAAAGATATTCTTTAGGGGATATTCCAAGGATTAAAATTAAAACATTTCCAACTTCTCTAAAAATGCTTTATTTTTTCGTACAAAATTCACTATGATTCTTTTCCGAGTGAGAAAATATTATCAAAAACAACAGTAAAAAAAACTATTCTAACATGGCTTCTGTAGGTCCATGTTCCGAATTCAAATTATCCTCAACAATTTTATTGGCTGCCTACATCGATATATATGTACTACGTACTAGATGCGCTGTTTAGAAGAACAACATGGTTACCACGAGTTATGGTTCCGGAACCACACTGTCATCTGTCATTAGTTCACTTGACAGCTGTCACGCGAACACAATGTAAATTTTATCAACGGTTGCGTCAACTGAATTTGGAACATGCTGCTTATATGAGATCGCATGTCTATATATTGACGTCGTTGGCTGCCTACGTATTAGATTCAACGAACTCGCACTAGAGTTGACTCTGCGACCAGATAATCGTAAGGTCATACACGTATTATTATGTAGGATCACGCGTTGCAAATCTAAGAACCATGTTACTCATCTCACATTAGGTGGCTATTGTAATTTTATTGATTGCTGTCTTGATCTTTTTTATAATACTCAGTTCATTGAGTTCACGCTTCGCATGAATGTGGAGCTATTTTTAGAAAAAAAGTGTGTAGCATTAAAAATTATGTATTGTTTTCTGTAGTACCATGCACAGAAGATAATCTTGAATTTAGAATTACCATTCCAGAATTTAAATTCGGAATGATTTTTTAAACACTTCTTTTTACCCTCTGAAAACTCTAAACAGCCAGTTCTCTGAATTCATTTTCCTAAAACAAAGAATATCACTAACAAAAATAGTACCTACGTAGGACTGTCTACCTCCAAGTGATCGTGCAATGATACGATAAGCCAAACAAGGAATTGTTTCCACCAGCTGAGCTGAGCCCCACAGAGCGGTACATTAGACCCTGCCCCGCGTGCGAGGGTTAAGAAGCTTACGTGGTTATTGATACGGTTAATGCGAAATTGTGAAACTTTTAATACCTTGAAGACTTGATGGCTGTGTATTGAATATGCTTTCATAATAATATATATAAAATTAAATGTGTTTCTATTTTACAATCTTGTTTTTGTTGACGTATGGTTATCATAGATATTTTCTAGTACTTTCCTATAGTTGAAGATCCTCCTATTTCTAACATATTAAGAAAAACTATTTTTAGCTTACATTTTCAGAACATTTTTAGAAAATACTATTTTAGATTTTTTTCTCCATTTTTAAAACAATATTGTTTCACAAAAACCGAAAGCCCTTCTCTATCATAACAGCCCCCGATTCTATTTCCTGTATGTGTATGAAGGCTGGATATCTGTGCGTCCCAGGCGGGGCAACCGGCCTGCGCGCGGCGATAAGGCGTATCAATCAAACGCACGCGCGTTCAATCGGGTGGATAGGTGCCCTTATCGCGAGCGTGGCGGTGACGGGTTGATTTTTTTTCGTCTTACATAAAATTTTCATATGTAGTCATTTTTAGGAATAAAAATATTTCTATAAGTTTTTAAGGGGTTGGTGTTGTTACTTTAGTTTATTTAGCTTGTAAAAATTTTTATGTAAATGTTTTTAAAATGTGACCTAATCAGAAATAACAAAATCTATCGCGTATTTTTTACTGAAACTAAAGTTCTAGTTTATATTAAGTACTGTAAAAATCGACCCAGTTAGACCAAGATGCCAAACAACTAAATCAAAACACGCCATTTATTTCGAACTAAAAATTTAAGCCCGTAGCTTATAAAACTTTGTTTTTATTTCTAAAAAAAATAACGCAAAGATAATAGCATAACTGCTTACGTTGCGAGTGATCCCCTATAGGGTTGCACCCTCACAATAAACTGCTGCTGGCTGTTTGTGTTGCAACCGATACGAGAGAGAACTGTTTGTTGTGGCCACGCTCTAGCGCGCGTCATTACGTCATACTCATACACTTGTTCCAAATATGAATAAGAGGAAAAAAAAATGAGTAGAATTGGCAAAATAAATTGAAAGCTAAATAGATCTTGGGACTTACTTAAAAAAGTTCTTACAACGTTTATATTGTGGCAATTTTTAATAATATATTGGCAGGCTATAGACGTGTAGCGAAAACGTTTACTTAATGTTTTTGACAGTTAATCATAATTTATTATTGTAATCTGGCAAAAAGACAAAATATTATCATAAGTGGGTCTGTTCTTAGAACATAAATCGAATCTCCTTTTATCCTCTTAAATAAAGGCCACTGGATCCTTCAAAATTGCTCAAACCTGATGACTTTACAATAATTGCTATGATTAAGGTATGAGACGACTGTCAGTCCGTGATTTCTAAATACAAAATACACACCAATTTTCCATCTTAATTTTTTAAGCCACACAACAAGAATAACTACAATTTCAGTAAAAGTATTCACGAACTCCAAATAACACGAATGTCAAGCGAGCGCGGTAAAAAAGTAAAACGCGAAATTTCAGACGTAAACAAAACCTCTGAACAAGTCCGGAGGGAGTTAGGCTGTGTGTTTTGAACTTTATGTCGAGGTGTTAAGAGTGAAGGAAAGTGTACAGAGAAAGTTGTGGTTACAGCTATGTGCAGTCACGTAGAGACCGAATGGCGTGGAATGGAGGAGACCGATAGAATCCCATTTCATTTCCCCCTTCCCCCTGTCCCGGTAGCCGTGGGGGTGAGTCAGCCATTACTCCTGATTCTGCATCCGACGGCCCGATCGAGTTAATAAGACTGACAGCAGTGTATTATTTCAAAATCTTTTGAATATTCATTCGTATTTTTCTTGTAAATTACATCACATCTTGCTTTCGTTTTAACAATAGATTTTTATAAAATAATTCCTAAAAAGAAAATGTGTTTTTTTTTTTTTTGGGTTATGAAAGTCTGTTTGTTTTAGAAATATCACTTGTCTGGATTCTTAACTTCTTTTTTATTTTTTTTCACTACCTTCTGATAGGCACTAACTGCTTGATAAATTCGAAAATAGAACAAGATTTGTATGACATTATTTGCCAGATAAGATAACCGGTACTTATTAGGAGGTGGTGATATTTATTTATTATATTGAAGTATTTTAAAGTACCTAGTAGTGTATGTAGGTACAAAGTTGGCTTCATTAAACATTCTACCGGCCTTTTAACTGGTCGATTTTCTTGAATGGTCAATGGAACGAATATTTTTAATCGTTATTTCGCTCTACCATGGTATAATAGGTATAGTTAACCCGTGCACTGCGCCTGTATCGTAGATCGGCTCGAGCCTGGTTTCACTGTCCAGTTATTGCTTCCCGCCTAACTTGGCCACTTCGATTCCGTCGTATGTCTGCCCATTAATTTTTATTTATCGTTAAAACGATCGATAGGTAGCGTGCTCGTAAACTGGCCGCAGTAAACGTTTATGTTTGAGTTTTATGATGTTTTAATGTAGCGTTTTTGAAAGCTCGCGAGTCCCGAGTTTCTATTTTATATGGACTCGTGGAATAGAATTATAGGCAGTAAAAACATGTCGAGGTGTGTGATAACCATGGCTCGGATTTTTGTCGTCTCGCGCGTTGCAAAAATGACATTAATGTTTTTAATGTAAGGCTAACTGTTAACTGATTTATGATCGAAATATGACCATATAAAGCTTAACGTGTGTATACAGTTATTATATATGGAACTGGCGAATGGAAAAATTTTGACAGGTGAACGGTAAATAGTAAAATCGAACGATCACCTACACACAAATAAAGACGGCAAAAAACTAATCGGTCAACGATTTACAGCGTCAGGAGCGTACCCTGAGGGCAAATTATCGATAATCGACCGACTAACCAAATAGCCGGTGTCGATACAACTTATCGACAGTAATCGTTATAATAGCTAGTGCCGCGCGATTGTTGCCGGTCGCCATTACGGGACGTGCACGGCGTTTTAATACTTAACCAATTTTTTTGACCCCTCACATTAAAGAAAATAAAACCTCCGCGGGTCCCTTCTAAACTAGTGATCTCTACAATTTTTTGTATACGCTTATTATTGAAATTATTATTTATTAACTGTAATTGTCGGCGACGTTTCGAGGGTTAAGTTCAGCGTTTAGCGTAATTTGGTCGATTTGGCTTTTTGAGGGGCTTATTAGTAATTATTAGTTGTCAAACCGCGGAGGTTGGGGTTATTATTGCGTTTATGACATAAACTTCTTATAGTTTATGACTAACATTGAAAATAATGTTTCCTGTCGGCGCCCATAGTTGAACCCGAATGAGGTTATAGAGAGATGATACTAGCTTCATTTATGATAAAGAGTTAGTTGTTTACTATCTGTACTCTAATTACACCTATAATCAACATACATACATAAATCATTAAAATAATTATTCATGATTGCTATTTTCGTTCGCATTTCCTCCCGTTTTCAGTTCGTGATTCGGTGCTCGGCTCGAAGGAGTTCACGCATTCTTTTTTCAAATTATTTTTCTTTCATGCGCGAGTATTGTGCGCGGGTAAATGGCGTGAAATTGACGGGTGGCCAGTGTTTTCGTGAAGCCTGACCATTTAAATATGGACCAAGGAGGTTGTACACTGCCACCTAATCTTAGGTACAGTCGGAAATCTTTATGGTGAACCATCACTAGGGCTAAAATCGCTTGCATTCAAAGTTCGATGGCAGCCGTAGGTACGTGTAATGTAGCAGGATTCGTTCAAGGGATTTTGTCGACAAAATGTACCACCGGGGTTAAGTTAACGATTATAAAAGTATCAGCATGCCTGCCATGTTTTTTAAATATGCACAAAGACCATGATTAATTAATTTAGCGTTGATAGTGATGTAATTTTATTTTGTAAGCCAACATTAAAAAGCTTTATATTTTCTTACGACATAGTGATCGTGCCCGTTGTTATTATTGGTCTCGTTAGTAATAAGTTTGGGACATAATGTGAAGCTTTGTGCACTACAGTAGGCCAACTCTATTATCCAGGGCAACCTTTGAATTCAAATTTCGAAAACGAACAACCTTCGTTGTTTTAATTTGCGTTCGATATTTAAATTGCGTAACGCTTTGATTGAAAGTTTGCTTTTCATTACTTGCGTTTAATTAGAATAAAATGTTAATACTTTATTTTAGCGAACCTTTTTAATAATATTGTAGGAGTACCTTATTTAATATTTTACCCTATTAGACGCGTTGATGTCGTTAACATGTGAAAAATCATAGAACATGAAATCGTGTCCCTTCTGAGTTAATCTATCATACTTTCGAAAAACTTTAGTCCGAATTTCAAATGTTTGAAAACAGTTGATAGAATTTTAAAGTTCCAGATGTTTTATTATACATAATTTTGTTATTCCGTAAATACATTTATCAGAAGTATTATTTGTCAGAAGAACTTTTGACAGATTATCAGTACCTTTTTTTCACTAGACAATGGTACTTTTGTTGGACGTTTTGAAAGACTGATGGAACCTTTGCCATAAAATTACTAGACAACAATTTCATTTTCTATTATAGGTATTATGAGACAGAATGACACTAGACTTGTTTTTTTATTATTTTAAGTTAGAAAGAACACAGCCTTATCTTGCTTGCGTGCATGCTGGCTGTCACCATTCAATCTTCTAAGGCGGATAGGTTAGGTTTACAGGTTTTTTAAGTCACTTGCATGCTTGTTTGCATGCAAGCTATCACCATTCTTAGCTCACCTCGACTGCACGTAGTCAGACTCTGCCTTACCCCTATAGTGTTATTTAAATTCATGGAGCCAGAAGCTCTACGGGGCGACAAAGCGAGTCTCCTGGCGGAGGAAAATCAGAAACACTTGCTTGCAAAGGTTTTGGTAAAGCGTTATACAACAAATTAAAAAGAAGTAGGTAATGAATATTCTGTCTTTTACAATTTCTGTAAAAATTATTGTACGGAAAATTAAATGTACGGAAAAACAAAAATACGAAAAATTAAATAACCTGACTTTTGTACTTAACTATGAAAAAACGTTTTGTTGTCTTTTAAATCATCTGTGATTACAAAAAAAAAGAGAATTAATAATCTTACCATTGAAAATATGGGAATTGTATTTACGGGCAAATGAAAAAAATGAGAAACAATAAAAAGTTAAACGTTGTTGAGCATTTAATATTCGGACTAAAAAGTTTCGAAAGTATGATAGGTAACCCCCTTGTAACCACTTATCTGTATTCTTATAAGTACATAGTTTCTATTTTGGCCTTACAATCTCATCTAAAAAAAGTAATTCTGAGTAGGTACTTAGGTAGGTACCACAAGATGCTTTTCTTAATTTTTCCAAACACTTTTTGCAGTCGCGACTCTTATAATTTTTTGTATTAGTAGTAATACATTAAACAACAATTTGCTAATACTACAAAAAATATCCTTTAAATTCGTGCTCTTGCTGAAGCCAACTTCATACCAGTTTCATATCGGCAGTTCATTCGAAGTATACCTACTCCTATACATAGGCTGTGTCGCTTGGGGCGGAGGCGGCTGAAGAAATATTATTTCCTTATCTACCCTCTGCAAGTCGTTTACCCAACCTCCCCTTGACCGGGGGTGCCCTTTCCGTATGAGACAAGATTTTATTATAGAACTGTTTTCTTTAGAAATAGCTTATGATTTTTGGAGTGTCAAATACCATAATTTTAAGTAATATAATTTTCTAGTAGGAACGAGACATAAATAAAATGTGACTGTTATCAAATTACTCATAAAAATTATTGAAAGCGTGAACCAAATCTAGATATTAATTAACATGATAACATGACGTCACTTCATACAAATTTTCTCACAAAACCAAAAGACTAATCCACAAAATTTACGACTGAAAACTATAAAATGGCCTAATAAAAAAAAACATTAATCCTGGGCCTGATTAATATGGGCCCGGCTCGGCCAGGCCAGGCCGGTGAACGTAAAGGCTGTTCCCTACAGGGGGCGCTGTTTAATTGGACCCCCTAAGTCCTCCGCGTTAAAGCACCAATGTTAGGTTATTTATTGGCTGGACAGTCATTATCGCTCGTGTGTTAGAAATGTTCTGTTGTTCACCTCTTTAACGAATTTGTTTTTTTTTATGTAAATAGGCTGTTTGGGATTTGTCTGTGCCTTTTTGTTTGATTAGACGTCGTTTGAAAAGTGAATGCAAGATTATGTTTCTTCAAGTATGGTTCGAGTAGTGGTGACTAATAAACCTCGTTTGTTTATACCGCCTACTTGGTTATGCTTGCCTAGTACTTCACTTTTCTTAGATGCCTTTGTATTTTAAGATTTTTACGGATTAATAAAAGTTTTAGTTTAACGGTTACCGTTAGCGTGGTGCAGTGCCGGATTCTTAACGGTATGGTAGTGTCCGTATTTGGTATTTTACCATGTATAGCCACTGGACATACCTAGGTTTATGGCCTAGGCAATTTACTGAAACCATGGGTACATACCTAGATAATTATGTCGAAAGCTTGAAGTTATGACACATTTTTAACATTTCGACCGAACTAGGTATGAAATCGTCGAAACTAATCGCTGCTGTAAAACTTGTGTAAGCGAAACTCGTAACTTTTAGCCCGCGCTCACTTTGTATGCGTTTTAGTATGAAATTCGATCGTGCGAAAACGTACGAAAACGCACGAACAATCCAGGGGGTCTACTCGCGTTTCACGAACGACAAACGAAGTATGAACTTTCTTTCCGACTGATACCTACACAATAAAGATACGCACATAAAAAAGGCACAATAAAATGAAATTGACCGGAGCTCAGAGAATCTCGATTATTGCAGAAACGATATTTGACTGGACTAGCAAATTGTGCGATGAATTAGCAAGATAAATCGAACATCGTAAAACGGGAGTAGACCCCCAGATTCTTTAAGTCATATGAAAGCGCACACACACTGGATGCGAGTAATAAAATATCTGCTGTTCCCTACATTTTTTCGATTTCATCATCATCATCATCATCATTTCAGCCGAAAGACGTCCACTGCTGGACATAGGCCTCCCCCAAGCATCGCCACAACGACCGGTCCTGTGCCTTCCGCATCCAGCGGATTCCCGCGACCTTCACCAGGTCGTCGGTCCACCTTGTGGGGGGCCGACGCTGCGCCTTCCAGTACGCGGTCGCCACTCCAGAACTTTACTGCCCCATCGGCCATCCGTTCTGCGAGCAATGTGCCCCGCCCACTGCCACTTAAGTTTGGCAATTCTTCGGGCTATGTCGGTTACTTTCGTTCTCCTGCGAATCTCCTCATTTCTGATCAAAATCATCATCATCATCATCATCATCATCGTCATCATCATTATCATCATTATGATCATTTTTGTCGATTTAAAAAAACACAAATGTAGGGAATAACAGATTTTTTTTCGCGATTTCAACATTGGTACCATAGTAAAAGTTGTTCATACTGATGAGTACAATGACCCATTAAGAGGTTTTCAGTTATTTACAATAACACGTTGTATATACGCGCGGATCCTAGCTTGTTGGGAATTGGGATGTTTTGCTACCTGCGTGCGTTTGAAATGTTTCTTCAACCGGAACACTACCTTTCTGGTGGAGAAAAACGTAACCAGTGTGCGCACTCAATTTATACAACCAGTGTCTTACGTTAACATACGCACGGCCATATCAAGCTATTTTCCAGTATGAGCTGACTTCTTATTGTACGGAAAGCCTATGCAGTGCAAGGTCAGCTTATACTGGAAATTTATAGCTTGATATGTAGCCGTGTGTATAATACAAATTCGTATCTAAAGTGATAAAATTAAATACAAGGAAATACTTGAATTTTTTCAGAAAGTAATGATGTGTGTAGTACAGTAAATTATTCTACCAATCAATCAATTCTAAAATATTAAAATAAATGATTAAGTACTGACTTTATTTTCACTTTTTTTTCAGTTATTTTCACTGTTTTTTCAGTTAGTTTTACTTCTTTGGATAATTGGCTCTCTTTTTACTGACTAAAGCGGTGAATATTACCGAAAAATTTATGTTTTTTTTTTCAGTGTACCCTCCATCACTTTGTTGTTAAAGACGGCTCGCGCAGTCACCGGTGTTCGCTCCTTCATAATGTAGCTAAATATTATCTGGTATCTACCCTCATTGTACTTATTTAATATACTACCTTGTTAACTATATTTTTGTTTACCTGTATGTATAGTTGATGACAGTCAACCGTCGGTCGTTGTGGCGATGCTTGGGGGAGGCCTTTGTCCAGCAGTGGACGTCTTTCGGCTGAAATGATGATGATGATAGTTGATGATACTGATGTACGGTAAAACTCTAATGAGTTTATGTTTACATCTTTAGAATGTTTTTGTTATGTATACCACTGAACAAATAAATAAATAATAAATAAATAATCAATTCAGCCTATCACAGTTGTAGCGTTGTGGATCTGAATAGTTTAGTCTAATCTCTCAACACTCTGCCCTATCGGTCACTGTGGTGCCTAACGCCGCAGTGACACTTACCTATCTTTGCTAACGATCTGCGCCACCTTACTGCCAGTCTCTACCGTTACACAGTCCACGCAACACAAGTTGCGCCACGAAACTCGGTCCTCCGTCTTCTTCATCAAATCCACCCCAGCTGCCATCATCAGTGTGTTGACCATAGAAAAGAAAAAATAACAGGTAGAAGTGCTAAGTAACAAAATTAGTATAGTAACCGTGCGTTGTCACCAAACTTACACAAATAAACCGATAATCATATCATCATAATCATCATCAGCCCATTACTGTCCCACTGCTGGCCACGGGCCAGAATGAGATGGTTAAGGCAAGTCCACAACGCTGGTCTAGTGCAAGTTGGTGGACTACACAACCATCGAGAACTGTATCGAGCACCTTCAGGTGTGCAGAGATCTTCATGATGTCAAATAAACGATTTGTTTGATTTAGTTAGTCAAATCTAGCATAAAGTCACAAATCCCGCATTTAAAGATATACATTCATGTTCTATAGATAGAATTAATTTTCCACGCGCGGCATGCCTACTTTTCTCTTCTACTGTTCTTTCTGTTCTGTGGAGTTGACCACCAAAAAATCCAGTAACCTCTCACTAAAAAAGAATCAACCACATCAAGGCAAGTCAACGTCCGGCCAGTCAATAAACTAAATATTCCAGGAACAGAACACAATCGTGAATGACACCCGACACTCAATCCAACGCCTGTTCGGCCCAGAACGCGCCATTCATACAAAACATATGCTAACAAACCGTCCGTGCCATTATTCAACTTAACCTTAACACTTTAATAGCCTGAATCGGGAATCGAAGCCACGACGCCTCATTTCACTTCGCTTCCTCACTACATACACCCAATCGAATCTCCACCTTAACTCTCAAACTATACTCTTTAAATTCCTCTGTCGTGTACTAAGGTCTCTTAATTGGCTGCCGTGAATTGTAAACATCTTATGTAACTCAAATAAACAATTGAATTTCAATTCAATTTAGATCAACATAGAGTTAATAATACAATGCAGGCTGAAAATGCGAATTTTCAGCTACACAGTTTACTTTGCAATTAAAATTAATGAGCGAAACAAGTTCAGGTTCGCGGAACAGAAATGAGCCTGAGGTCTAAAGGAATAATGAAGGCTTCAATATGAGTGGATAGACTATATGCTCTCAACCATAGAAATCTAAATGATAAGGTAATAGAAGTGGTATAGGCACGTGACCTTGTCGCCGCGTGCAGGTGTCTTGTAAGACACCAGTGCGCGAACCGTTTGCTTGATCATCAGTGCTGTTTTGGACGCGGAGTCACTAAAATTGTATTTTGCAGCATATCTAACAGCGGATTTTTTTAGGCTTTGGTAATTTATTTTTCATTGAATGCTAGAAACATGGTGGGCGTAATTGCGTATTTATGTGTTGGTAGCGGCATTACAGTATTAAAAGACAGTTAGATAACATTTCTATTATCTTAATATTTAGACTTCTATGCTCTCAAAAATGTTGAGTGGCTCAACCTGCTACTCTTTGACGCAGTGTCTTTAAAGATTTCCATGTGCAGTCTAACAAAGAGATAAGTATCCTAGTACACCTGATATCAATGATATTTTTTCAGGAGATTATGGATGATTTCGAGTGTAATATCATTACAATAACGGACAAATGAGGGTGGTCTTTACTCCATACAAACGCTCTCAACTGTTTTATTTCTGGTTTGTAATCCCAGAGCAATGATTTTAGCGTAAAATAAATATCAGCTTTTTTTATGCTCCTCCTCATGTTTCGTTTTTGTTGCATGATAAATTATTTCTAGAAGCCCTTAAAAATCTTTTAATTGCCTATTTAGAAGACCACTAGTGCTTTCAAATTGGTCCAGTTTATGGAGAAGAAAATAGTCGAAAGCCAAACCTCGAATTATGACTTTTTTACTAAGGCTTTTCAGTCGGAACTGCAGTTGTCCTTATCGCACTTACTTGAGGCAAAGTGTAAATACCTTATCTTCAAAAGTCTCTCTGAAACTCTACTCAAACGGTTCTATCATAATTTCCTGAGAAAACTTCATCTATTTCTGGCGACCCTGGATACTTATCTCTTTGTTGACGGTACATACATGTCATGTACACGCTCCGTACTGTCTGTAACCTTTACGGAAACATCCATTGCTATGAGATGTATGTGAGGGTGTATCTTTTATTTATGTTCAAGCAAGTAACAGTAACATATTATCGGTACGTTAAAATTATAGAATCACCCCAGACCAAAAAAGAGTAAGATAGACGGAGTGCGTTGACCGTTGAACTAGGAAATAAAGCCAGAAAAATTAATAGAAAATGACAAAAGAGGACCTACTCATTCCACTCGCTCGCTTGCTCGAGTTCCCGAGCCGCAAACTGGAGCGTACGTCTAATCCTCAAACTAAAAGAATAAGTTTGACGCTTCGTAGCCGTTCTGCGCGGATGTGACGCATATCTTACCACACTTCTTGGTTCTGTACCTGTATTTGTTCTGTGAACCTGAATATTTTGGTAATTTTGTGCGTCACTTTTGAAGCAAATAAATATATTTTTTCTGTCTTTCTTTCTTTCTTTCTTCCGACCGTGGATCGTGAACTCTATGGGTGGAATAGTAGGTACTCCTTTGTATTCCTTTTTCTGGCTTCATTCGCTGTTCTACACGCTCCGTCCATCTTATTCTATTGGTCTGAGAGAATCGCCTAATAAAAGACCTTGTTTCCCATTAAAAGAGTCAAGACCATAGACTAACATTGAATTAGAAACAGGTTGATCTCTTAAAAAATATTTTTTAACGCTTCATTTGAACTTTGGTTGTTTATGGTTCGACTTTTTTCCAGATCTATTCGGCTGACGAATCTCAATGGAGCGTGCAGGTTTCCGTATAGAAAGCGTTTCCTGAGGTCATCCGATCGGTATTTGTAGACGATGTTTAAATATTTTCGTTGTTGAAGAAACCGGACAGGGGATTCTAAATTGCAATCCAAATTTTTTGCCTTTACTTCGCAACTAGGTCAACAAAATGCCCGCAGCAAAAATAAAATATGGTCTGACGTGGCCTGTTAAGTTCCTTCCCAATAAATCCTCAAATTGGTATAAAATTGACAGGCTCAACAGCTCGCCGTGCCTGAAATAACCTCAAGGGAGGTCGTTCCGTGTCCGTCAAACGTTCTCAGGCTACCGATTCGGACCTCCTCCATTTTATTGTTTTCAAAATTTTACTACCGCACTAAATCATTCTTTTCTGCGAACCAGCCAACGTTATGTGATTTAACAGCGAACGCCTTCGCTATCCTTTGATTAACTCCATTTATATTTAAATCATCGTTCTTAGAAAGATATAAAACCGCTTCATCACTGCCTTTCCCATAGCATAGACATAGACAACCTCCTTGTTTGAAACTTTTTAGTCGTATGTAAATAAAAACGCCGCGGCGATATTAATAATGCGGAATAGAAACAAAAAAGAAAAGAAATTAAAAATCGAACGCCGGGAACGAAACATCCATACAATAATGGGAAGGAACAAAGAGGTAAAAAAGCGGGAAGAAACCTGTCGACGCCATGTTGTGTGGCAGTCGGCCTTCACGCCTCGGCCGCTGAAGATTATCTTTCGAAAAAAGAACTGAACGGGAGGCTTTTCTTGACGATGAAGGTCTTATATCGTATTGATGTCGTGGGATTATCACCTGCTATGGCTACCGAATAAAGAGTATATTAGTATGGAGCTGAATGGACTTAATATCTTTTGAGATCGATTGGTAGAAAGAGCATCGTCACCGTGCGCCTGCGCTGATGACCTGTCAATTCCGTCGTGTACGCCGGCCGTAGAGAAAAAAGTGACATTAGAGTGGCCATCTATTATTTTGACTTTATGTGGGGAGATGGAGCCGAGATTGATCGTGTTTGGCTCAGCCCTTTTAATTACACCGCATTCAGTTGAATGGCTTTGTGTCGGTCTACTGTTCGGTAGATGTTTATGTATACGCAACTACTTATGTACAGTCATCTTTTATGGGAAATGTTTTTATTGCTCAAAGAGATTTGGAACTTCAGCTCACTTTTTTTCTCATACGGTTTTATTTTCTTTCCGTTCTTTTTCTGCGGTTCGCTCTCTTATTCAGCTTGGAGGTAAAGCTATATCTATAGATTTGTATAGACAGGTAGGTACCTACTACTGGTTCTCGTAGTGGAAGTTTTTACACCATCTCGATAAGTAATTTTTCTGTAAAATTGTAATACCTACCTATTGTACACAGTCGCGGTCGCTTCTTAATATTTCAATGAAATTGACTCATAGGATCGATGTAAAAACTGATATTAATTAGATATATTTAAATGTAATATATTTCTACTTACATTTAACATAACATCACATATTGTTAAAAACCTACGGACAAGAAAAAAAAATCTTAGTATGTTAGAAAATGTTTTTCTTCTGCGTACGGGCGTGCATATGTCACGGTGCGTTAACAGAGCGCGTGCATCGCTTCTTGCGCCCTCATTGTGCGATGTCGTATGATCACCATACATTACCGTCAAATACGTCGTTAGGTCTCATTATTAACATTAAAACGAATTAATGTAACTTAAGCCTTAGGCTTTAGGCCCGCCGCATATTAATGCTAGCCCAGCCTAGTCCACAGCCAGACTGCACTTAGGCACGTCTTTTTTAGGGTTCCGTAGTCCTACAAGGAACCCTTATAGTTTCGTCATGTCCGTCCGTCTGTCCGTCTGTCCGTCTGTCCTAATCCTTTACAGCTTATTAACTTCTACAGTTATAAACATAAGTAAATGAAATTTTGTAAAAAATAGTCTAGATCTCCATTTTAAAAGAATAAAAAATCGTGATTACGTATTTTAGGGGTGGCGCCCATACATGTGAAATGGGGATGAAAAATTTTTTTTCGCTTCACCCCCTCGTGTGGGGTATCATTGAATAGGTCTAATAAAATGAAGGTAATGTTTCATACATCACTTTTTTATGAGGTGTACCATCTATGAAATATAGCCCGGCAAAGTGGCTTGCAATGTGTGTCCCCCTGTCATTTCTAAACTATGCAACGTAGAAACTTATAATCTTCCACATTAATAGACCTTTGTAAAAACTCTCTTTTAAAATTATTTTGACTATAATGTGATTATAAATGTTTAAGTTATAGAGAGAAAACTGATAAATACTTAAAACTTCCTAGTTCAAATGTCATTGACCTTAGAGAAAAATGATCTGAGCAAATAATGCTCCTTTAGCTACTTTATATTTTAAAATATCACAAAAAGTAACTTTGTGTTATGTTGACATGACACACTTCTTCAATTTGGCTTCTTAAATAATTTAGCGCTAGATGGCGCTCTGAGCCACCAATGCTGCCGATTATTGCAAAAACTATAATAACCAATTATTAATATTCGATTAAAATCATTGTATTCGATTTGATTCGTTTGTAATTCAACTACTTTACGAACCCTATAATACTGAGCATGGCACGACATGCTCTTGGCCGGTTTTTATAGTATAGGATGGTGAAACGAGCTAAAGGCCACCTGATGTTAAGTGGTTACCTTTGCCCATAACAACTTCAACACCACCTTGGCTGTTGCCTAAATGGTCCCGCAAGTCTGTTCGCCAAACTGAGACATGAAGATGGAAAGTCTCATGTGATTGTAATTTCACCGGCACTCGTACCCTTCAGACCGAAACAGCAATGCAAGCATCACTATTTGGCGGAAAGGTAGGTACGGTGGTAGTACTTCCCCGGACGAGCTCTTTCACGAAGGAGCTCTACTACTACTACTACTAAAATCTTCATATATAAACACAGCCCATGCACAGCATACGACGTGGATGGATTTGTAAAACGTGTAAAGTAATGCCGCACTGCATATTGGTGTAGGATCACCCAGTTCCACGAGAAAGCATATTATATTGATTATGAAATGACAATACCAGCTCCTAACTGCGTAAAAAGTTCCAAAGAAAAACCAACTTACATTACAATTTATTGAAAAAAGTTTAAAATTTAATTGTAACAAAAATTATAGCTAGGAGGTATTGTCACTTCATCGTCGATATTGCAAACAAAAGACATAAACTCACCTTGTAGGCTCGTATTTAATCGTGTAGCACGGCAAGCTGTGGGCTGGGTTCGGCATACCCAATTCACTATAAGTAGTTTTTTTATTTTTTTTATTCTTAAAATTTTAAAGGGACTTTTCCGCGTAGCGTATGACAGTCCCATCGTACCCTAAACAAAAGTAACACGACATTACATATATTATATTATCTGGGCCATGAATTTGAACAGATCTTTTGCATTATCACAATTTGGGTTATTTAACACATCGTGAAATGTACTTACATCAGTCCTGTTCAAATTCAGAGCCCTAACTAAATAATTTCTATTAATCTCATATCGGACACATTCCAGCAACAAATGGTGTAAATCTTCAACAACTCCACACTCCTCACAGTTGGGTGAAGATATTTTCTTCATCATAAAGCTAAACTTTTTGCATGGAATGTGTCCGGATCTGAGCCTGTGAGCTGTTACAACTAACTTCCTACTAAGCTTATTATTTATAAACCAGGGCACACGACAAGGTTGGTTGTTTTATAAGTACTTTGTAAAAAAAAGTTATAGCGCTGCTTTTCAAATTCAGTACCTACGTTATATAGTCCATCCGCTCAAATAGTACCTACATACAAACGGCAAGCAGTAATTTAATTCTAAAAACTATAAATATGAAAGTTTGTGAAGATGTTTGGATATTTAGTCTCCAATTTTCGAACTTCTTTTGTTTGAATAATTTACGAGTATCAGTAATGGCAAAACATACAACATCAAAGTTTTCATCTGTAGTGTTGGCATAATATTGAATCTCTGCTTGATTTTGTTACTCAATCACGCGTTTACCATTGAACGAATTTGGATGAAATTATGCAAGTATATATAGACCATAACCCAGTTTCCGAGCGATGCACGAAAATATTTTTCTGCGATAAGCCGAATTACACGCGGGCGAAGCCGCGAGCATAGGCTAGTGTAAAATAAAAGGTGGCATAAAAATGGTGTGGCAGAATATTTTGTTAATAAGAATAGAATTAATATACCTAACATCATGAAATTAAACGCATTCTTCATCACTAGAAGTGTCCTCGTAATCATAGGCGCCACTATTTCAGCGGATGCACTTTACAAAAATTAATACCTATTTAGTCTATTTTACTGATAAAAAATTTAAAACGGTAAATAGGCCGTGTAATTTACGAATTATTTTGTAGTTATACTGTGTCATAGTGGAAACAAATTTTCTTTCTATTCCTCCTAATTTCTTTTCTGATTAATTTTGTTGCGAGTTTCAAAACCTGGCATTTTTCTGGTTGTTCGCCTTTGTCGATCACGGCTTACAGGAGTTGCAGTGGTTAGAAATGTGTGGTGGAGTTATCGTAAAAAATCGGCAAAGTGCGAGTCAGACTCGTGCAGTAAGAGTTCTGTACCACCCAAAAACTGATTTAAATTATGAGAACGTTCATGATTATGCGTATGCGTAGTTCACCTGTCTTTTCGTCGCCTATACCGCAAGTTTGAAGACAAAGGTATTGAACCAGTGCGTCCTGCCTGTCATGACTTGCCGTTACATGGTGCCGAGACAGTTGGAGACAGTTGGACTAGTCCACAAATTCAAAGTCGCTTAGCGTGCTATGGAGCGAGCTATGCTTGGAGTTTCTTTGAAGGATAAAATCTGTAACGAGACTATCCGGAGAAGAACCGGAGTGACTGACATAGCTTGTAGGATCAGTAAGCTGAAGTGGCAGTGGGCTGGCCATGTCTGCCAAAGGACGATGGCCGCTGGAGCAGACGAGTTCTTGAGTGGAGAACGCGAATCGGCAAACGCAGCATAGAGCGCCCCACCGCTAGATGGACCGGCGACCTGAAGAACGTGGCTGGGGGGACTGGATGCGGAAGGCAGAGGACCATGTATTGTGGCGCAACTTGGGAGAGGCCTATGTCCAGCAGTGGTCTGCGATAGGCTGAGTTGATGAGGTAATTACCGCACAAAGTGCGGCATACTTGAAATAATGCTTTTAAATAATTGTACTGTGACGATCACTACAAATCGATACAACTCGCACTCACAAGTGAACGTACAATCGCGCGCAGCAGTCCGATATAGAAATAAATAAAGCCACCGCACATGCGGCGGCGGCGCGGCGCAGGCGCAATCTCGGAGGGTCACGATCTGTGGTCACGTAGCTTCCACTCCCATCGTAATGCATATACAGTACTACTATGTAGCTGCCTGTGCCTACCATGTAATTTTATATCGTACTAGGTAAAAAAAGATGACTTATAATTGGTTTAATAAATGTAGCTCATTTGGGAGTGGTTGGAAATTGCTGCTTATTATTCATTCAGTCCCTGGATATTTCGGTGGTAAGGTGATGGAATGTAATAATACAGTGCTGGTGATGTGATATGTTAAAGAAACTGTTCGTGATTCTTGGTTTCTGCTCAATCGTCATCATCCTTCTCATTAAATAAATTTAAAAAAAAAACGTGTGCGGTCAGGAGACCGTCCGGAACGAAGTTATCCTTAAAATTAAAAAAAAATAACCGGTTCATTATAATCCAGAATTTTGCAACTATAATACAAGCATGGATGGCAGGAAACATCATGCGTCGGACTGAGATACCACAGGGCCCACGTACGATCCCCAGTAAAACATGGTTATTGTGTGTTTTATTCTACGATGACATAACCTGTTTTATTTAATAGTTAGCTGTAACTTTGACGTTACCCACCAGATGACACTTAGAGGTGAGGTCAGCTGACAACATTATGTCCGTATATTCAATGTACTCAATGAGTCTAACGCAAATCATAGCGTGACGTGACGCTACATTTTCTCCAGAATCACACGATAAGGAACTTTGTTCCAATAAAGTAAAATAAAATAATTAAAACAGAATAACCCATCTAACCCACCCACTCATCCAAGGACTGACCGCGGCTGGCGCAGCTTGAGCGCTAGCCGCGGTCAGTCCTTGGATAGGTGACCGCTTAGTTGCACATCAAGACCCCTCGGTCTCGGTTGCCATACGAATATCTATGCCAGTCGTTACGGGTATTCAGAAGCCCGAAAGTCTAACCTTATGATGTTGGTATCGAGGTACAGTCCAGTCCAGTTACTGGTAACTGGGTTGCGGGGTTCTGATCAACTTTGATGGCAGTCGCTCTGTGTACGATCTGATGTTCCTATGTCTAGTAATAAAACTCACTTTCCATTAAGATTGCTATCAACGATTATGAAGTTTTACTTTACAATTTGTATTTACCATACAAACAAAACAGAAGCCGTAATTGGAAACAATAGAGGAACCACTCAAAACACCAAAAGGCGATGGTTATAAAAAAATACTGTGAAATCAAGCGAGCAGATATAGATAGAAGTTTTCCTTTGCATAACCAGTTTTTACCATTAAAATCTCGACTTGACTAGCAGCCCTAATGAGTCCTAAAGTATCATGAGGTTCATAAGCACCCGTCAGTGTGTGGTCATAGACCATGATTGATGGCCCTACAACTTTAATGGTAATAGACACTCGTTACTCTCCTCTCGTCTGTTATTTTTGTGACATTGTATGATGCTACAAAGATGAAAATTACTTCGAGTTGCGTTTTGAATTTCGTTTTTAAGACTAATAATTTTAATGTGCTATTGTTTTAAGTTTGTAAATATGTATTTAGCTTTGTATTAGTATTCTGTGCTTCGATTTTATAGGCTGGTATTAAAATTAGAGTGTTTTACAGCAATTTCAATGTTTATCAGTTTTAGAATAATTGAAAATATAGAAATGGTTCCCAGGCGTGTATTTGTAGTTTTATCGTTTTACTGAAATTATATTAACCAACCTGCTTACTTAAATATATTTTTTTAAACATAAGTACCTACTACGTTGAGTTGGAAGGGGACGACCTCGGCGAACGTATCGGGATCAAATCGCGGATGTTCTCAAAAAATGCCAGGTTAAGAGTTCTCTAAACCGACGAGCATGCATGACGAGGTTAATGGACGTAGATGAAGCGAAAGAGGGGTGTCAGGATCGTAGCAGGTGGAAATCCATAGTCTCTGCCTACCCCAATGGGAAACAGGCGTGATAATATGTATGTATGTAAGCACTACGTTTTAAAAACGAAAGCGAGCTAATTTTGCTTTGTCATCCAGTTCTGAGCTATTTTTAAAGCTTCAAGTCTCTAGCTCATCGGGAAGTTAAATAATAAAATAAATGAATAAAATAAATATAACGGGACATTTTTATACAGCAATATCTAGTAACAAACTAAGCATAGCTTGTACTATGGGTACTAGACAATGGATATAATACTTATATACTTTTTTTGTGAATACATACTTATAATACATAAGACACAAACCAGACCAACACGAACACTTATGTTCTTCACCTAAATATTTGTGTCCTGTGGGAATCGAACCCAGACCACAGACGTCGTCAAAAGCGATTGCAATATTTGTACCGAACAGACAAACAGACCTGGTAAAACAAAATAAAATAATTTCTTTTCTAAGCAAAATAGTAAGGCAACACACAGAACGGTTATCTAAATAGTAAAACGGTAAATACGAAGCAAAAAATAACGAAAACTTGGGTGGCAACTTTCAGGCAACTATAAAAACTCTGAAAATGTTTCTATACCTAGGTAGAAACGGGTGTCACATTCGTGATGGTCCGTAATAGACAAATTTCCCCTCAGACGGAACTGTGGGAGGTCGTTACCGATAGAAACACCGTAAACAACTGAGAAATTGAAATATTATTCGTCAAATACACAAATCGAGCTCGTTACGGGGTCAAAGAATTCACTTCGGTGCATAAAAAAATAATTTAACACCAATTTTTCACAGCTATCCGATGGATGGGCGACTAATTTGTCCAAATGCAGCGACTCGGAGTGCGCGGGCGCATCCCATTGTGTTAGATCAAATATGGCGTCGTTAATGGCGGCCGTAGACGCTGACATATTACCTTACGTGTTGTAACGGTTATTTATTGGTCTACCACTGTATGTGGTTGTATGAAATTAAGCAGCTTTATGTTTGCCAGGTCACTTCTCCTGACCTTTTGCTGTATATCTCTTCAGCGTTATTGAAAGACTTCATGCCTTTAATACACTTTTTGTGTTTGCTACGGTTTATAACGCCCGCAGGTAATTTAAATAGTTGCTAAATAATTAATTAATGTAAATAAACGTTCATGAATAAATAGATTCTGTGTATGATATTTTACTTATTTTGACGACGTCTGTGGTCTAGTGGTTCGAGTATCGGACTGCTGACCACGAGGTCGTGGGTTCGATTCCCACAGGACACAAATATTTATGTGATGAACATAAGTGTTTGTGTTTGTCTGGGTGTTTCTTAGGTATTATAAGTATGTATTTACAAAAAAAAAAATGTATAAGTATTATATCCATTGTCTACTGGTACCCATAGTACAAGCTCTGCATAGTTTGGGAGTAGATGGTGCAGCTGCTGTGTATATAAGATGTCCTAAAAATATTTAAAAAAAAACAATGTTTGATATAATTAAATACTAATATATAAATAAGACGTATTGTCTTTTGTGTCTTTACAAAATAGCTTTCAAGATTTACAAAAAAAAAAACTAACTAATATAGTTTTACGTGCAGTTATTTTCATAAATGATCTGACTTTAATCTATCATTGGTTACATAATTAAATGTCCATGCAATTTTATTTCATCTATTCGAATGGCATTTATAATCCACACTATAATATTATAAAATGGGAAAGTAACTCTGTCTGTTTGTAACCTCATCAAGACTAAACTACTGAACTGATCGTATTGAAATTTGGCGAAGAAAGAAAGAAAAATAAAGAAAAAACATTTATTTGACACAACTAACAGATACAGATACATTGTTAAAAAATATAAATAAATAAATATAAACATTTTTGGGACATTTTTACTAAGCACAATCTAGTCCCAAACTAAGCAGAGCTTGTGCTATGGGTACTAGACATCATCATCATCATCCTCCTGCCATTATCCCAATTTATTTGGGGTCGGCGCAGCATGTTTTTTTCTTCCATACATCTCTATCAGCCGTCATCTCTGTGTTTACTTTCTTTATATTCATATCATCTTTAACACAATCCATCCATATTTTCTTCGGTCTCCCTCTTTATTTATAGCCATCAACATTCATACTTAAAACTTTCCTCGTAACATGCTCCCCATTCCTCCTCATCACATGTCCATACCATGATAGTCTGTTGCTACTTAACTTCTCTGTCACTGGCGCTACTTTCAGACTCCCTCTTACATATTCATTCCTTATCCTATCCATTCTCGTTATACCACACATTCCTCTTAACATTCTCATCTCAGCTGCATGCACTTGCCTTTTATTAATTCCTTTCGTAGCCCAACATTCCGATCCATACAGGACAGCAGGTCTTATCATGGTCTTATAGATTTTCCCCTTCAGTTTAAGAGGAATTCGGGAGTCACATGTAGTTCCCGTGACCTGCCGCCATTTCAACCATCCTGTGTTAATTCTGTGCTTGATTGTCCGGTCAATTTCACCATCGCTTTGCACAAGTGAACCGAGGTACGGAAAGTCGGAGCAGACTGGCAAGGGCACGCCATCTAGCGCAATAGCAACAAAACCGGAAAGACCGCCGAAATCGCAGAACATGTATTCCGTTTTAGTTCTGCTGATTTTCAAGCCAACGTTCTCCAGGTTTTGTTGCCATTTTGCCAATCTACACTGGACCTCAAGTCCATCTTCACCAACAAGGACAATGTCGTCAGCAAACAGCATGCACCAGGGTGCCTCTTCCTGGATTTCTGCTATGGGTACTAGACAATGTATATAATACTTATATAAATTTTTTTTGGAAATACATATTGATACTTAATACATAAGAAACACCCAGACCAACACAAACACTTATGTTCATCACACAAATATTTGTGTCCTGTGGGAATCGAACCGACGACCTCGTGATCAGCAGTCCGACCTTCGAACCACTAGACCACAGATGTCGTCAAAATAAGTAAAATATCATACATACACACACACACACAGAATCGACTCGATCGAATCGAGTCGAAGCGGAAGCTTAGGATCTAGGACATACCTAGGCTACTATTTTATCTCGAAAAACGAAAGGATTCCAGCGGAATACACGATAAACGACATCCACACGGGAAAAGCCGCGGACGGTTTCTAGGACGTAATTATATTCTCAAAGCTTTTACCACCAAAGTTTATCATAGCAACGATCTTCTTCTATCAGGTACATCAGCCATTCCCAAAGTGGGCGATAACGCCCCCTGTAGCCGCTGCAGGCCTAAAGGGGGGTGGTAAGAGACCCAGAAAAAAAATGGGGGCGTTGTGTAAAGGCTTGGGGGGCGATTTGTAATTTCATCTAGCTAGGAGGACTCTTAGACACCGACTGAACTCTCGACTTTCGAGTAGACAAAATAAGTTTGGGAACTACTGCTACACAAACAGTGTACTACATGTAACGACGAAACTTTATTATGTATTACAATAATACGTTAACCAAAAAAGTACAGTCGAGTAAAAAAGTTAAAAAGTCATTAGTCACTTCGGCGAGGGGCCGCGAATCACAACGCGCTAAAGACCCGACTCATGCCATCGTTGTATGCTCTTTAATTGTGTTCTTCGACTACCCTCCCACCGCCGCTACTTGGTAAAGTCACGCTCACGACGGCTTTTGTCGGGAGCCGGCGCTCGCCTGCCTTTGTCTGGCTGCAAAACTGGCTTTTTTTGTCGGTGTAGGTCCTCTAAACTTTTTTTGGATACCTAGTATGTATCTCTGTAATTTCTGGATACCTACTTGGTATCTCTATGATTTCGGGGTACCTAGTCGGTAACTCTATGATTTTGGGATACCTAGTATGTATCTCTGTAATTTTGAGATACCTATTAGGTATTTCTGTAATTTTCCTGTGTGACAGGAAGTAGGTAAGCAGGTGGTAGGTCCATCCTGTTGTTAGATAAAATAGAGTCCAAGAAGTTATAAATATTTATGCAATATTTATTTCAGGGTGTATTAAAATAACATATATTTTGGTGCTGTTATTCAGTCGCATTGACAAAAACCCGTGCATCATTATTAAGGTAAAATTCTATTCTGTCCTGTCCATCTAGTCACACACATCACATCCATAGTTTTAAAACAATTCGCCGTACGCGGAGATTTCCCACCGCTATCAGACAGGGCGCCCAATGGAAATGACATTTTAAAAACCGCTCTCGAGCCTATCTATAGCTTATTTTACATATACTTGTGTTTCGCACGCACGCTCCGTGCGCAACGTCGATAAAAGAGGGCGTGGCCGTCACCGCCGCATCCACCAATCAGGTGGCTCCGCTCCACGTGTGCGAACAGCGCACCCTTTCATGTGTGCCGCGTCACTATTCGAGTGTGAGTGCGACGTTACATTTATACGCCTGTGGTGTATATGGGCGTAAATAAGTATATGCCGGCTACCGGCACCACAAAGGTTCCCATATCTTTTATGTTCTTAGATCCTTATCTCGCGGTTTCTTATTTTACATTTGAGATGGTGGTCTGGAATTAACGGTCAGCCCCATAAACACGCTATAACAAACTTTAATGTGACCGTAATACAAAATAATCTGTAATTTTTACTGCGTTCGTAGCGTTAATAGGTTGTTGTAGATTTAAAGATAGCGCACTAGTGTTTTTTGGTAAAAAATATTCATGAATCACGTTGATTGAATTGTTAATGGGCCTAAATTGTTGATTATCGCGATGTAAATTATGTTTTTGAATGAGAGTTCATGTAAAACAATACAGATATTTTATCTTGAATTTTATTACAGATTGTTATTGTATTATATATACTGACATTAGCATAAAATGAAAAATTGTGGCAAAAGATGATTGAACCATTACTTTAACCGATCTCCAACGTAAGAATCAATCAATTGACTATAAATACCGAATTACAAATAAAGAAGCCACAAAATTTTGAATTCGAATTTCGTACATCAAAGAGAACTTGTTCTATATTCGAAATTGAGCGACAATAAAATACCGTTTTCCCGCCAAAATTCGATTAGCGAGGTACAGCGGGACAAAGGAAGTCGTTTATTCGGGGGGCGGTTTTAAAATTGATTTTGGAAGCGGGGCGTGAGCTCATAGGTGGCTGGTCGTGAGTGTACCTACGGCCTGGGCTATACGTACCTACACGTAGAAATTCAACACTTATTCGTTTTTAGTTGAGTATTTGTGCAGGCTTGTTTTTTACCCGACTGCGCCAGAAGGAGGGTTATGTTTTTCGAGTGTATGTATGTATGTATGTATGTATGTATGTATATTTCTTTGGCACGCTCTGTAGCCTAAACGGCTTGATGGATTTGAGATTGAGAGTTGTCGTTAGATTCGTCTTAATTCTGAGAGTGACACTGGGTACATCAAAATTTAAAAAATTAAAATGGCCGCTTTTTGGCGCCATTTTACCTCCTCAAAAAATTTTTTTTTCCTTCTAAAACTATCGAGTGGGGTATCAAAATAAAGGGATTTATAAATGCTTTACAAAAATATATACAACTTATATGTTTAAATGTAATTTGGAATGAAAAATGCTACAAAAAAACAAAAAAATATTCAACGTTAAAAATGAATTTGACTTTTCAAAAAAAACATTAATAGTATGATAAATAAAACATGACAAATCTAAAAAAATTAAAATAAAAAAATTAATTAACAAAAACAAAAAACCCGACTGCGTGTAAAAATAACAGAAAAGATATAAACAAGACTTATCAACACGCAGGCGGAGGCTACCTATGAACTATTATGTAATTCATGACCAAAAACATACGTAGCCTCCGACTACGTGTTGATAAGTCTTGTTTATATCTTTTCTGTTATTTTTACACGCAGTCGGGTTTTTTGATTTTGTTAATTAATTTTTTGATGAAATATATTAGATAACTATGATATGGAAGCAAAAACGTTGTTTGCGCAGAGAATTTTTTTATTGCAAGCGTATGACACAAGTCATTATCAAAAACACATGTTCTAATATCAATTTGAAAATGTTGTCTTAACTAAAAAGTTTCCACATTGTTGGAGGTAATTGTTAACCCGTTGTCGAATTTTTTTTATGTTTGATTTAGGATAATTAGCTCACATACTGTTTTAATTTGTTTCCGTGAATGCAGAGTAATTTTTTTTACATTTACGTGAATTGCGAATACGCGTCATAAATTAAATATCAACCAAACTACTGCATGCTATCACTATTGCAGCAACTTTTTCTAGATGCTTACTATCTATACAAATATCTTATTTTTTTTACAAAGTCCTTCTAATATTATTAATACATTGTCATCAGAATTTTATTATACGTGTATACCAAATTTCAGGGAGCTTAATTAACAGGAAGGACAGAAACTGCCTTGAAATTTAGCTGCATGAGTTCATTGTCAGATTGTAGTGAAACTAAAAATGCCCAAAAGCTTTCAAAAAGGAAGAACTACTACTAAGCAGGTAAACATACCGCTAAGTTTGTTTAAACTTAATCTTGATATGATATTACAATAACTGTAGTACTTGCTAACATTTGCAAACAGGCACAAAAGATCACAGACTGTAGTGTTTGCTGAAGTGAGGGACGTACTAGGGTGAAGAACCCTCGCGCACGGACGTTTTACTCTTCAGAGGGTAGGCAAACAAGCTCGATCGCCGATCAAGTTCAAGTGGTGATGGTGATAAAAATGTGGTGTAGGCCGATTGTTTTGGTAGTTTAATTCCATGGACGAATAAAAAAGGCGGACGGAATCTCGCTAAGAAAAGATTAAAGTATTAAAAAATGTGGTAGTAGGCTGATTGTTTTGGTAGTTTAATTCCATGGATGAATAAAAAAGGCGGACGGAATCTCGCTCAGAAAAGATTGAAGCTTTGAATTTTTTCTAAACCCACTATAATTTGGACAGCAGATATACGGGTGCATTAAAAGAGCCTCCATGAGTGACGATATTTAATTGATCGTCCGGCGCACCAACGGCAGTCAGCCCCGCTACCAACCTGCTGACTGGCTAATCTTTTCCCCACGGCATGAGCTATTATCATTATGTAGCTCATGTCGACACGATAGAAGAAGAAGAAGAAGCAGATATTTTTAAATTATTTGTGACACTATGACAATGACTACCGTCACACGAGAATTAATGCGTAATCGCGGCTTTTTGTCTTAATATGGGTGTGAATGGTAGCGTGCCAGCCCGTACTTTTAAGCGAGCCGTCTTACTATGGGTGCCTCACTCCCTTATTTATTGAAATTCCGTCCGCCTTTTTTTATTCGTCAGAGTTTAATTCTAAGAAAGTCAAGGGTGGTAGGTATTTAAAAATACTTATTCTATGTTTCAAAAAAACTTAAATTACGAACTGTTTCCTCTATCATTTGAAACTCAATTAAATATCTACCATTCATTAATACTCACAGACAGTAAAAAATATAGACGACGTGCTGCAAACAATCATAGTGAAGCCAACAAAACCATGCCCCTCCGTCCTACAAACCAGCGCTCACGCACACACCATGCACCTGCAAGATATTTGTTTTCGCGATGCTTACTGGACAATGCCGTGACATGTGCACTGAGAGCAGTGAGGAGCATGTGTGTGCGTGAGTGCTGGTTTATACATGGAGGAGCACGGTTTTTTTGGCTTCACTATGATTGTTCGCAGCACTTCGTCTATAATTTTTACTATGTTTGTGTTAATACGTAAAAGTTTCTTGGGATGTACCTAGATGGAAACTACGCAAATACAGTAAAATGTTGACATCAAGCAGACGAAATTATGTGTTGATTTTGTCTGCTTGATGCCAAAATTTTACTGTAACACAACTCTGCCCTTTACTTTTCAGTGATTCTAATGTCCTTGATACTGCTTATACAGGGTGGATATGACAATGCAACATTAAATAAATGCACGTACAGAGTATCACGTCCTGTGATCGTATACAAAAAAATAATCAAATCCATTTAATAGTTTAGCCACAGGAAATTATTTTAATTTCATTAATTTTGAATGTAGGACCATTTTTCTAAGCCAAGATCGTTAGGTCAAAGACCTGTGCGTGTCCATATAATTTTAAACACTCTTTCTCAATGATTACAGATGATTGCAAATGGTGTTTCTTATTATTTTAAAGGTTTAAAAATTTTGTTTAAAAAAATAGTAATTTTTATTTTCGATAAACAACTTATTAATGTGTTTAAAATGCTTCTGTAGACTAGTAATAACCATGTTTTGATTTATTGTCGTATTGTCATATCCACGTTGTATGATATGCTCCAAATATAAAACCTTCCCGTTGCAGAATAACTTTCCTACCTTCAACATAACTATTTCGTCGTACCCCAAAATGACTTGCAAGTCAGCTAAGGAAGCGCAAGTCAGTGGCGGGAAACGCAACAAGATTAATATAAGTCAAGCTGCGGTAAACGCTGGCTCATCGCGCTATATAGCCTTAATTAAGTCGGGCCCTTGTTGCCAGGCAACTCTATATTTACGTCAAACAAGGTGAAAAAGTGTGCGGTACCTATATTTGGTAATACAATAATACGAAAAGATGAATATCCATACACCTACAATATAATTGTGCAATAATCCTTCATGACAATAATTGCTTAATGACTATTAGAGTGTTTAGCAACATTCCAAAAACAATCAGAGCCAATTTTTTTTTTTTTTTGTTTTTTTTTTTCTTCCACAATTGTAATCGTTAGATTTCGTTTCGCATGCGTAAAATACGTTAAAAATAATAAATAATTAGCTTCCATTGCGTCAATTTAAAAGTAAACTAAAGTCCTGGCTACTAGAAAGTTGCTTCGACACGATAATCGAATTTATGAATTTTAAGAACTAGAATGTATTATGATTATTATTTTAACAATGGAATCATAATGGAATTGATTTACCTACTTAATAATTACTATTGACATCCATATCATTATACCTAATAGAATAGAATTGGTTTAATTTGTAAAATGCATCTATTAAATTTAAGTTTGAGGTGACATGATTCTGTAAATGGTAATGAAAATGTGACATATTAGCAATCAAGATTTGCATGCATTGTAAAACAACTGTTCCTGCGAATAAAAGTTATATTCTATTCTATTTTATAATATTTGCAATTGCGAAATGATATTGACCGCTTAGGAGTGAGATTGAAATACAAATGAAGATCGGGACGATACAATAATAATTGTGCAATATTAATATTGCAAAATTGTACTGTAGGTGTATGGGCCGCCTTAGTAGCTAAGATACAAAACCTACTTAGTGATTATTTTATCTGTGAAACCTACTTTGATTATAAAATTAAAACTGGCAAGAATGAATTTGTTCTGAATTTGAATGAAGTACGTTCCCAAGTGACGGTGCCTCGTCGATTCCCACCACCTTCAATCTGTGCCTTTGGCGCCCATCTGCGTTAACGCGGGTTGGTTATCATCTAATTTATACAATTCATAGTACTAATCATTATTACAAAAACTGTAAAATACATACAAAAACTAAAAAAAACTATCTAGATACACTTTTTTCCCATAAAGCCATGCACCAACATAAAATCGATTTCAAACCGATTGGCGCCAACTTATCGCGTTTTATCTTAGATTAAATAAAATGGTTATAAGCGCGATATCGACAACACTCATCTATTTAATATCTAAGATGAAGTTATTATAAGGCCATATACACATCCAGTTGCCATATATTCTCCGAGACAAGCTCATCTCGCGCCATGACAGATGTTATGGTGTACGCCGCCCTAAAATAGCCCGAGGCTGAACAGACGGCACCGTTGCCTTCGTCGGATGGATAAAAAAATGAAAATGGATTTCATTTTGTAATCGTATTTATGTTTGTTATTTTACTAGCGAAAATATGGCTGCTATGCCATTAGAAAATTGTAAATTAGAAAATTTCACGACATGCTTGATTGGAAAGGCGACGGTAATTTTCTAATGGCTACGTATCGCATGCCTATAGTGGAGGTTGATGAGTAAAACACTTGTAGATTCATTATTAAGTTGATGGAGTCTAGACTACGCTTGTAGGTATGAGCTATCGTAAAATCATTAGTACTGATGTACCTTCACAAGTCTTTGTCGAAATAATGACCTACGCTTTCGTAGCTTAACGTGTAATCTACGATGCTTTTTCAAATCTTGTCATTATTTAAACGAAAGTTAACATTATAAGAACTTTTGTTACTCAGAAATTGATGCTGTTTGAGGAACTTTATGAAACATTTAGTTTATTTGTAAAAAAACTAAAAAAATACTGAAATACTATAACACATAGGTATGAAGAGTACAAAGTCACTGCTTATTACCTACATTACATTTTAGAAACTCACGATACCCAAGGCCGTAGGCAGGGGTGTTTGGGGGTTCAAACCCTCCCTGAAATGCCTTGAAACTCTCAATACTCGTGTCGCTACCTGTGTCGAGGGCGGTTTTTACAATAAGAGCTTAACCCCCCCCCCCCACCTATCAAAGTTACATCCTGGCTACGGCCTTGACGATACCCCCTTCAATAATAAATTAATTTCCTAAAAGAAAACATTTTTCTTCTCACATAAATATTCTTAACCCCTCAAGCGTTTGATAAAAAAAAAAACAAAATGGCGTTCGCGTCCTTGAACTTGACTTGGCCCCGCCCATTTTGTACCTACTTGCATTTCTTATAAGATATTTCATTATTTTAATAAGAAACTTATACAAAAAGAGCTATCGCTTTCGCGATATTAGTTCCTTTACCGTCCGCTGCCAGCAAACGCTATAGTGGGTATCCTCATCATCTTCTTTTTGTAAATACCCAAATATTCTCCATACACATTATTAACTATGATCAGATTTCTACAACTATATTTCTGATTGTTTTTAAAGTAAAATGTACGTTAAATGACATTAATTAAATAACACAGCCCACACCTGGCACAAATATCCGTGGACTAAAAATTCCTTACTTAACCAACTAATTTACCTAAACAATTGTTGGCAATTCAATTTTAATATAATGCCCACAGTCCACAAAGCTTCAGGAAAAAGTAAGCGAATAAAGCGCTTTCATTGAATTCTATATCCCATCCTCACCATCTTGATGGTTGGCGGTCAACAACTACAGTACGTTTCACACGCCAGTTTTTGCCTCGTACAGCAAAACTGTGGAACCAACTGCCGTCAGCGGTTTTCCCAAAAAAAATCGACATGGGAGCCAACAAGAAAAGAGCATACGTCTTTTTAAAAGGTCGGCAACGCATCGGTGACTCCCTTGGTGTTGCGGATGTCAATGGGCAGCGGAGATTGCTTACCATCAGATGACCCGCATACTCGTTTGCCCTACTATGTTATAAAAAAAAGGAATTTCATAAGAATCCTGTTCAGAATCTTCACAGAATGGGCCTTAATGATACCACAGTTCGCAGGATCTGTCGCGAAAAAGATGTGACGCCCATCCATATCCTATGGAATATGACGCAGTGCACCGCTGTGTACTACATAAGAAGCCAGCACTTGCACATCATCTCAAATCATGAGATCAAATCTTTCACCCCCCAAGGCCATACTCGATTTCATGATTGGCTTGCAACTTAGGAAAGTGCTGTACTTAATAGGAAAGAGGTGTCACAATAGGTCTTTTCACATCGCAGTGTATTAGGGGAGTCCAAGACCCCCACCTCTTTCCTTAAAATAATAACAGTGCACAAGTGCCAAGTTCTCAGGTTCTGCTAAGTGTCCGGTCATTTTGTCCCCCGCTGCAAACATTCTCCAGCCACCCTCCATGTTTGCAAGGAATAAACGGTTTTTCTACCCCTACCAACGTGTTCTAGGAATATGTTTGAAGTGGAACTTCGACATTGAATCGAGTTTTAGAAGTTTTGAGGCGAGAAACTTGAAAAGTGTTCGGAACTGTTTTGCTTACCAATGGTTTTATTTACAAAAACCGTAGTTAATGCCAGTTTTCCTACTAATATTATAAATGCGAAGGTATGGATGTTTGTTTGTTTGTCCTTCAATCACGCTGAAATGGCTGACTGAACGTGTTTGGATGAAAATTAGCACACGGATAGAATATAACTCGTATTAAAAAGTTGGCTACTTTTTATTCCGGGAAGATGATTCTGTGATAAACCAAATTATACGCGGGCGAAACGGCAGACATAGGCTAGTTTTTAGGGTTCCGAAGTCCTACAAGGAACCCTTATAGTTTCGTCATGTCCGTCCGTCTGTCTGTCTGTCCGTCTGTCCGTCTGTCCGTCTGTCCGTCTGTCCGTCTGTCCTAATCCTTTACAGCTTAATAACTTCTACAGTTATAAACATAAGTAAATGAAATTTTGTTAAAAAATAGTCTACATATAGATCTCAATTTAAAAAGAATAAAAAAATAGTTTTTACGTATTTTAGGGGTGGCGTCCATACATGTGAAATGGGGATGAATAATTTTTTTTCGTTGCACCCCCTCGTGTGGGGTATCATTGAATCAACTCAGCCTATCGCAGTCCACTGCTGGACATAGGCCTCTCCCAAGTTGCGCCACAACGCTCGGTCCTCTGCCTTCCGCATCCAGTCCCCCCCAGCCACGTTCTTTAGGTCGTCGGTCCACCTGGCAGGGGGGCGCCCTACGCTGCGTTTGCCGATACGCGGTCTCCACTCAAGGACTCGTCTGCTCCAACGGCCATCGGTCCTTCGACAGACATGGCCAGCCCACTGCCACTTCAGCTTACTGATCCTACAAGCTATGTAGGTCACTCTGGTTCTTCTCCGGATAATCTCATTACGGATTTTATCCTTCAAAGAAACTCCAAGCATAGCTCGCTCCATAGCTCGCTGAGCGACTTTAAATTTGTGGACTAGCCCAACTGTCAGTGTCCACGTCTCGGCACCGTAAGTCATGACTGGCAGGATGCACTGGTTGAAGACCTTTGTCTTCAAACTTTGCGGTATAGGCGACGAGAAGACTCGGCGAAGTTTGCCAAATGCTGCCCAGCCCAGACGGATCCTTCTGTTGGCTTCTTTCTCGAAGTTGTGTCTACCAAGCTGAATTGCCTGCCCTAGGTAGACGTATTCCATTACAACTTCGAGTGCCGACCCTTCGACGAATATTGGCCTCGGCATGACATGCATATTGAACATGACTTTAGTCTTGTCCAGATTCATGCCGAGACCGACACGTCGAGAGGCTCCGTTTAAGCTGTGCAGCATTTCGCCCAGTTGTTCCAGCGACTCAGCCATTACAACGATGTCATCGGCAAAACGGAGATGTGAGATGTTCTCGCCGTTAACGTTGATACCCTGTCCAGTCCAGCGTCTTGAAGACGTCCTCCAACGCGTTAGTGAACAATTTCGGGGATATTACATCCCCT
Organism: Asteroscopus sphinx; assembly: GCA_949699075.1. Taxonomy (NCBI): domain Eukaryota; kingdom Metazoa; phylum Arthropoda; class Insecta; order Lepidoptera; family Noctuidae; genus Asteroscopus; species Asteroscopus sphinx. Next base: position 15,707,499 of record OX453021.1, read on the forward strand.
TGTCTCACCCCTCTGCGCAGTTGGATTGGCTTCGTCTTTTGGTCCTGGAGCTGAACAGTCATGCCATCATTGAATAGGTCTACTAAAATGAAGGTAATGTTTCATACACCACTTTTTTATCAGGTGTACCATCTGCGAAATATAGCCCGCCAAAGTGGCTTGCAATGTGTCCCCCCCCCCTGCCATTTCTAAACTATGCAACGTAGAAACTTATAATCTTCCACATTGATAGACCTTTGTGAAAACTCTCTTTTAAAATTATTTCGAGTATAATGTGATTATAATTTTTTGAGTTATAGAGATAAAACTGAAAAATACTTAAAACGTCCTAGTTCAAAGGTCATTGACCTTAGAGAGAAAAATTCTCATAGCAAATAATGCTCCTTTAACTACTTTCTATTTGTTAAAATCACAAAAAGTAACTTTGACACTTCTTAAATTTGGCTTCTTGAATTTATCGCTAGATGGCGCTACTAACAACACGCTCTGAGTCGCGAATGCTGCCGATTATTGCAAAAACTAAAATAGCCATGATTAATATTCGATTTGATTCGTTTGTAATTACACCTACTTAAGGAACCCTATAATACTGAGCATGGCCCGACATGCTCTTGGCCGGTTTTTATTTAATATACCAATTTTACCTATGAATTCTACAAAAAGATGAATCATGCTACTACGTTACGCTATCGAGACAACTGACGCCGACGACGTTACTACTACGTCCAATGATATTTAAAAGTATAGATTTGTCATACTTTAACAAAACCAACGAAAAATATATTCCGTACGTTTTTTTTTTTACGTAGCGCAATACACAAACTAGTGCAAAGTAAGTAAGTTAGTTACTTTAAGTTAGTTTCGCATCATAATTATTACACTTTCTGTGCACACATGACGACATTTTTGTATTTTTTTTTGTCACACGTCACGTTCGGCGCCTTGCTTGACGGAGACTAGTAGCAAAACGTCCCAATTAGGACGCTTTCGAGTCTTCAGATTGCACGCGCAACAACATATCTGTACTTTGTAAAATATTATCGACTACGACGAACTACTACGAAGCAATATTAATTTTATTTTAATAATAATGACGGTTGGTAAAATATTGGAATTCGAGATTTTCTGCTTAGTAGCTTAGCTTTTATATACGTGATAGATGACGTTTTGAATTGATTTTGCAGATGATTAACATTAGTTTATTGCGTCTGTTTCACGCTACTTGCGTATAATAAACATTTATCGATAATTATGTAGTAAGTATTTTTATGACATTGTGAGTGATTTCTGCGTGCAACGAAACGATTTGAATTATTAAAATTGTACGGTAGATTAAAATATATTTTTTTTAGAAATACATATCTGTAAAGACGCTTGTCTCCTTAGTCTACCTGCGGCCATGAACGCTGCGTAGCTTTCGAAACGTCAGGAAAACTAATTTAAATAATTTACGCTATATAATCCGGTTAAACTTGTTTTATAGGACTTCAACAATTTTATGTTACCTACGTTAAATAATGTCAAGAGTAGTTTTACTATCAGTACGACGTAAAACGTACTTGGATGACAATTACGTAGGTGCCCTTAAGAAGAAGGTTAAGAAAATTTCTGTTCTATTTTACATACCTATCAAATCGAAAAGAAATTTCCGATATTTTTGCTACTTATCCCAAGTACAATCCAACTTTCTTCTTTCCCTCTTGCATGAGCTTGTTTTGAAATAAATATTAGGTCACCCTTATAATTTTACTAGCCGCCTGCCCGCGGCTTCGCTCGCGTGGATGTCGTTTATCGCGTATCCCTCGGGAACTGTTCATCTTCCTGGGATAAAAAGCCTATATGTTAATCCGGTTATGTTCTATCTGTACGCTAAATTTCATTTAAGTCCGTTCAGTTCTTACATCGTGATTGAGTAACAAACTTTCACATTTATAATATTAGTAGGATTAATATTTCATTTATTATAGCATCAGAAAAATATGGCTAACAAAAGCATGAATTTATTTCAATTCACTTCTCCATGACGAATTTCAGCTTATTAAAATTGGCCTACCAGGTTCATATACTCCTTTTCCTATCTTTAGGTTATGTATAAATGAAGTATAAGTTTAAAATAACACTCCTTGAACGGAGACCGTGAATCGGCAAGTGCTGCGTAGGACGCCCCCTAGCCAGGTGGACCGATGACCTGAAGAAGGTAACTGACGGGGGGGGGATTGGATGGGATGCGGAAGGCAGAGGACCGAGTGTTGTGGCGCAACTTGTCAGAGGCCTATGTCCAGCAGTGGACTGCGTTAGCCTGAGTTGTTGATGAGTTTTAAAATGGAATGGTTCGAAGCCATTTTTTTTATTTTTATATTATAGGATGGCGAAACGAGCTAAAGGCCCACCTGATGTTAAGCGGTTACCTTTGCCCATGACAACTTCAATACCACCTAGCCATTATCAAACCCCTGTTTAAAGCCATTCACAACTTAACTTTTTTCGATCCTTCTCAATATTCTGTCTTTATTCAAACTCACGAAAGCTTCGAAAACCGTTTCAAGTTTTACGAAAATAGTTCGAGAAATCTCGTAGTACGGCACCCTCTCACTTCGCCATAAGTAATTGTTTTTGCGGCTAATTCTTTCTGTTCCCATTTCTTTGGGGGACGCTCCACTCGAAATTACATTTTTATTTGGTTAAACCAGCTCGGGGTAGCGCGATTGCTTTTTGATAAGTCAATTTTACTTTAAAGGGATTTTTAATAGATTCTCTTTACGTATGGAGGCTTGTAATGTGGAAAAAAGAGACAATTATATAAACTGTAGGTTACACTGAAGGTCTCATTCTTTGTCAATATCCATTTTCGTGTCTCGTCGTAATCTACTTTTCGTGTGTAGGTATTTGCTTTGATATCTACAAGAATAGGTTTTAGCTGTCGGTTTTCAACGACTTCGTAACATTTAGTTGCACTGAAAAAGATAAAACAAATTGATCAACAGTCGTTCCCAACTTTAAAGCCGGTTGCCGACCAAGATCTCAACAAAGCTTAGCTCGCATAGCTGAGGAAATTTTTCATACTAGTGTGCCAATCAAAAGCTATCAATACGACGTGTTATTGAAATAACTGAAAACCTCTAAAAGGATCATTATACTCATCGGTATGGACAACTTTTACTACGGGACCAATACTGAAATCGTGAAAAAAAAACCGTTTTTGCCTACATTTGTGTTCACATGAATCGAAAAATCGGAACACTTAATTTTTTTCGCGATTCAGGCTTGGTCTCATAGTATAACTTGTTCATACTATTGACTTCAAAGGCCCCATAAGAGGTTTTCACTTATTTCAATAACACATTGTATATCATCAGCTAGCTTAGTTACGTTTGGCGATGCTTATCTCTTGTCCGGCACCCGGCTTAAAATGAAGACAAACGAAACGGATCAAGTACTCATTCTGATGTATATTTTTTGCATCCTCATTTTTACATTGGTATGACACCTGATCTCTCTCCGGTCTTGTTGGATTGCCGGCCCATTGGTTTATAAGCGTGAGGGAATAGAGAGTGCATCTGTGTTTGCGCACACACTTGTGCACTATATGTCCCGCGCAGCTGCTGCTGACTAGTCTCCGTTGAGATTGGCCGCCGTGACTGAAATTCGGCCGGTAGGACATTATCTCTACCCTTTATATCTTTGTCAACAGCGGACTCGTTACTAGGCTCAGGAACAGATGAAGAAGAGGAGGACGAATCCAGGGCAGCCAACAACTCAAGCAGTCCAGCGCACGCACCGCATCCTGCGTTGCACTCCGAACTGTCACACAACGGTGACACGAAGCCACACGATGACTCGGAAGATCAGGTTGGTAGCCTTGGATTCATGTCCTTATTTTCATATTTAAGCCTACAACGGATTGGGAGAGTTTAATTTTTTTACTTGATTTAAATTTTTATCAAAAAACAATGGCCTTCCCCTACTTAGTAGTCTTACGAGGCAGAAATCTCTTTCTTACATTACAATATACGATGGCTTTGTTTTTTTTTGCTGAACAGTTATTGTGATTCATAATTTAATTAAAAATCCTAAACTTGACGTTAGGTATGCTTTTTATTACCACCCAAAACTGTTTTTTTCTTAAAGAAAATTGCGTCGCTCTCATTAAAAATTTGCAGTAGCAGGAATAAAAAATACATATCATTAAAAATTTAAAATTCGAATATTTTTATTTAAATTTACCATTTGGCATTTACCTCTACGATGAAATAATCTACTTATTGGTAGTAAGTAGGTTCTTTCATAGTAGATTTACATACATTACATATGATCTACACTTTTAAAACGTTTTAAATTGCACGGTTCCAAAACAGTTGGTTTTATCATAGAAGAAATAATAGTAGTTTTATGGAGAAGAGCCGGTAAAAACTCTCTTTAAATCACTTTTTTGTTCACTCATTAAAATTTAAAACGATACTTCTGAAAAATCGACCATCTCACCTGCACGATTACGAGGCGTGTTCACATAGTCACATTCAGTTGTTTTTCTACACCCCCCAGGGTTCACTGGATGGGGACACAGAGACGAGAGACTCTCAGGCCGAGAACAAGTCTCCAGACGATGGGAATGGAGGCTCCAAGCGACGGGGACCAAGGACCACGATAAAGGCAAAGCAGCTCGAGATTCTGAAGTCGGCTTTTTCTCAGACGCCGAAGCCGACGAGGCATATAAGAGAACAGTTGGCCAAGGAGACGGGGTTACCCATGAGGGTGATACAGGTTAGTGGTGGTTTGTTACTGGATTTTCTATGAAAGGATTTAGAAAGGAATTATTATCTTTAGGAGTAGCAGAGATAAATCATATAGGCTGATGATAAAGAAATTGTTATTACTAGATCTGGGTGAGATGACAACGTTTCTAAATGCCCTATGTATGTGAAGTAACAATTAAAAGTAGAAATTCGAAGCAGTGATAACCTTAAAGCAGTCATCAACTCAGTCTATCGCAGTCCACTACTGGACACAAGCCACTCCCAAGTTGCCACACCACACTCGGTCCTCTGCCTTCCGCATCCAGTCCCAGCTTCCTTCTTCAGGTCGTCGGTCCACATGGGGGGGGGTAACCTACGCTGCATTTGCCGATTCGCGGTTCTTGAATCAGTGAAGCATAGTAATTGAACGCTTCCTTCCATGCAGGATCTGAGTTAGAATCCGGCCCGTACATCCGACTTTTAAAATTCATGTGCGGATCGAAACATGCTTAACACTTGCTTAACGATGAAGGAAAACATCGTGATGAAACCTGCACATGTGAGAGTGCTCCATAAGGTTCTTGATGGAGTGTGTAGTCCGCCAACTCGCAGTAGGGCAACGTGGTGGACATAGGCATGGGGGTCTACTCGCGTTTGACGATATTCGATTAACCATACCAATCATCGCACAATTTTGTACTCCGGCCAACCATGGTTACCATATCGCGTGCGGTGATCGTGTTTTGACATTTTTTTCTCTGATCTCCGGTCAATTTCTGATTTGTTTTTGTTTTGGTAGGCCGAAAGTATTAGATGTTTAGATAAGTATGAAAGCAAAATCAACGCAATGCATACTTTATTTTGAGCTACGCTTAATGGCATATTGTTATTTATTTATTTATGGTATACCAACAGCAATACATATATAGCATACAGAAAACACACAATACAATAATAACATTTCTTATATGTATGCCCATTACAGGTACACACAGCACTCATAGAAAAGACAGCAAGTTCAAAAGTAACTAACATTAATATGCGTAAATAAATAATTATTTAGATACAAGAGTAAAAATAACTAAAACTAAAACTAAGCTAAAACTAAGCAAATATTTTAAAATCATTTTTTTGTTATTAAATTAAATTAAATTTATGCACTGACGTTGTGCACGCACCTCCGTGGTTAACTTCCTAAACCTATTCAGCGAGACACAGTGTATGTCAGTATCTGTAAATTTGCAGAAGCTGTTATATTCCCTACTCATTCTGAGCAAGGGAGCATTTAGACCTAAGTTGGTGTTGCGTCTTGGGATATGGAAAACTCTGGTGTTAGGATGTCGGGGAGGTTTAGAAGGGAGTGAATATAGGATACGTTCAACTAATTCACTGCATTTAGTTAATCCATTCACAATTTTGTAAAACAATATAAGATCGCGTGTACGGCGACGGTCATACAACGTATTCATTTTAAAATACTGTAAGCGCTGCACATATGCACAGCGGTGGCTTATATCTCTAGATATAAAAGCTAGATGTTTGTTTATTTTATTAATAAGTTTGTGTTTTCTCTCTAATTGAATTTGTAATTCTTTTGAGAAAATAAAGATCTTTAACCGTAATTTCATACAACTATGAACCGCAGTCTATATATATATGTGTTTTTTATAGTATAGGATGGCGAAACGACCTAAAGGCCCACCTGATGTTAAGCGGTTACCTTTGCCCATAACAACTTCAACCACCGTACCTACTTCTCCGCCAAATAGTGAAAGCATCACTGTTGTGTTTCGGTCTGAAGGGTACGGGTGCCGGTGAAATTACTATCACATGAGACTTTCCATCTTCATGTCTCAGTTTGGCGAACCGACTTGCGGTACCATGCATCTAGGCAGCGACAACACAGCCCATAGCCACACGGCTGTGTTGTCGCTGCATCTAGGCAACAGAATAGGTGGTATACTTTTTGTGCCTTTTTTATGCGCTTACCTTTAATGTGTAGGAATCAGTCGGAACGAAAGTTCGTACATCGTTTGTCGTTCGGCAAACGAGAGTAGACTCCTTGAATCCTTTTCATTCGGGGAAGAGGCCCGTGCCCAGCAGTGGGGCAGTAATGGGCTGGTTATGGATTTTTATTCGAAGACACCGATAAAACGTTTTATTAGATAAATAAATAGTAGTAGATGCGCTTACAGCTACTTTTAAAGCTACCGCGACATTACAAAAGAATCCATTAGTTCATCCACTGCTTCCATCAATTATATATAGGCCAACCAAAATTGACAGCACAGGGGGCCTACGTTTTTGTCATCGAGAATACAAATTAGTAACTACATAAAGTCACGATATATTCAATGCGTTATCTGTGCATCCAAGAAACCTTTGCTCTTTTCCAATGAAAAAATAATTATGATCAATTTTCACCAGTAGAGTGGTCAGATCGAGTTTTTACTTTTAGAAGTACATTTGACAAGTGACTTTTGAATTAAGTATGAAATGAATTATATTGTCAATTCAAGAATTCGATTTTCAGAAATGGTCATACAATGGTGTATAGGTATCAATATCAATAATGATAAGAAACTTATTAAGATGACAGATTAATAGTAGAAAGTGCGAAATATGCATGAAGAATTTAATATATATAAAAAACCCAGATTAGAATTTAGGTTCGGTATTGGAATAAAATGTTATCAATAAAAACCTAGTGCGCATTAAAGACTGCGCTCAAGAGTTCGGCATAAAATTGATTTGTACAAAACCTCTATTCATCACGCACCTTCGTTCGGTAACCGTTACAAATGGCCGATACTCCATCATGGCGGGCGATCGGTACGTTCGCAAATTGAATATCGCGCTCGCATCCGTCCAGGAACGCGGTGCCGACGGCGACGTGACAAATATCCTAATTAACGAACGCACTCTATTAGAAATATTGTGACACAGACTGAGATTTTGAACGAAGAACATAAATAATAAATACTTATATTAAATTATGTTCGGAATATACAGGTGGACTGGTTGAACGAAGGACTTATTGAAGGTTCAGTACTTGATTCTCGTTCTAATTGTATGAAAAGAGGCAACTATATTTTTGAAATATTTTTCCAATGATTTCATCAATAACTGATGTGGATACTATTTATTCTGCGCTTACAAATCAAAGTTACACGCGGTAAGGTGATGCACCTAGCAAGACAGTGTCCATTGGTCGCTATATCCACCCTCTCTGCCTTTTTTACTTACCAGCAGACCCCTAGAAAGTCAGAGCTTGCGCGAGTATTTCTTCTCCTGTACGCGTGATTTATCGTGGAATATGTTTTTCAAATATATTTTTCATTATGTGTCCTCACATTCTGTCATATTCTTGACTCTGTCCCTCGTTCATCAGTCATGCTGTATATTTATCGATGAGCTGATTCATAATACAAATTGTTATTTATCCCTGCCAGTGTCAAAGGTTTATTCTTAGCAAATGATTGTAATCGAATTTAGGACGTATGGTTGACAACTTAATTTTCGGCATCATGATGTATACCTACGATGACGACAGAATGAATTTTTGAAAGAAAGAAAAATTTTGTAGCAATATAATTTGTTTTATGGTAGCAGTCGACACCGCAATTGTTGAAAAAGGCTAGGATCTTATCAATTTACAAAAAAAAACGGCAATTTTTATCGTTTAAAATATTCATGTTACAAATACTTACATTTCCAGAAAATACAGTATTGAAATTAACTACTAAAATCCATTGTAAACAAAAAAACTATTTAGCGTTGCGAATTTAAAACTGTATTTTAAGCCAACAAGTCGGTTCGCAGAATTTAGTAATCAATCGTACCTTTCAAGCTCGTCCCGTACCCACATCTAATGCAGATAGATTCCCAAAATCCTAACCTAATCTAACACATGGAATCCCGCGATTCTCCACACACCGTACCGTCAGCGTCAGCAACAGATGTCTGTAAGATCCGTCCGTCTGTCCGTCACGCTTTTTGCGCTCCTTCCTCTTTGTTTCAGTTTTTGTTGCAGTCGGTACCGAAATAAAAAACCCTTACTTTTTACCGTCGTCTAGCGGAGTGTTTGTAAACGTAGTAGGTAGGTATTGAACTATTAGGTTTCGTCACCGTTACGTTCCAATAGTGAAGTAATTAATGAAATTTGAAAAAATGTCTGCTTACATCATAAATTGCAAATTGCACATTGTATTTCTAAAATTATTGTCTGTGCGAAAGAATAAACAATGGGTGTTTTTTTTATATTTATGAAGAGGGTTAATTCTGCTTTGGTAAATTAAAAGTAATTAAAAGCAAAGATGAAAATAATGTTACTATTATAATAATGACTTCATTAAGCTCTATTGAATTAAGAATATTAAGTCTATTTAATATGTTATATCACTATAAACAAAAAACTCATCAAGCTTTCAGTTCCGCTCTGTCGTTTCAGAAAGAATAAGTTCAACATTTCATGTTTGTCTAATAAATGTGTGTACAAATATTTACAACGCCGAGAATTGAAGTAACAATATTTCTCTCCACACAAAAACAATGTCAACTATGTTAAGTGGGATCATAAACAACTATTTTTTGTCGTCGCTCGTCAGTCGAGCCAGATCGCGCGTGTCAAATGTTTGTGTCACCGCCACCACATGTGCGCCTGCGCATAACTGTAAAATGACTTTTTGTATACGGGATTTAACTAGTTAACACCGGTGCGTGTGAAATTCGCCGTTTGAAGAAACCGCGCTCAACATTTCTGAAGTAAAATCAATTTTCTACTGAATTTATTAACCATCAATATTTCATCAATTTTGAAATTATACAGAATATACAGTGAAATGAGGCAATTTACAGGAAAAATGAGCTTCTAATGGGTTCCACCTTTTTGCTTACGGAAATCTGATTGGATAGTTAAATGCTTTCTCAAGCTTTGTAAAATTATTAATGCTATAAATATTTAATTTATAGGCAACATTTTCATCAAATATCTCGGTATTTTATTATGAAATAAAATTGAAGATACATTATAGCTTTGACTTTCATCTTCCTTATTTCACAGTTATCACTTAAAGAGACGGTTCTCAGACCCCGGTCGTTACCTAACACATTCTTGAGACTCGTAGCGGACTTAAAACTATTGTCTATAATCTAGTAGGTATAGTAAAGTGCTAACTTGATGTGTTATAGGAGTCATTTATCACACGTAAACTGTCACTCATCTTGTGATGATCGACGCTAGGGCTCCGGGCGATGTAACCGCAATCTAATCTAAAGTTATGACTCACGCATGTTTCGGAACCGCTAAATTAGTATGAAGTAGACATTACGGCAGCAGGAATGCAGGAAGGGAACATCATCAAAATAACAGAGTACCAATCCTGCTACCATCCTACCTCGACGTCAGTGTCATCCAACCGCGAAACGAGAAAAAAAACGTGGAGATATTTTAATAAGTTCATATATTGTAATTTCTTTAGCGTGACGGCCCTGTCGCCGCCCGACGCGCCCTTATTGGCTCATATTTTATTTTGACAGGTCGTATAGTTAGTGTCTAACCAGGGTTGTCAGTGAGTCTGTTTTAATTAATACAGCTTTCACATTTTATTACTTAGACTTAGTATTACAGCTTTTGATAGTAATTTAATAAAAATTCATTCAGCTTTTCTGAGAAATAACTCGGCTTTTTCACATTATTACTTCATTTTATTTAAAGCTACGATAAAAGTTTCAAGTAGCACAGCTCATATAAGTTAATATTGGCCCCTTGTAGCCTATTCTAAAATGAATTAATACTGACCCATTTTCAACCAACCTGCTCCTTAGTTATTTCCTGGGTAAGCCGACAGCCCTATGCGTATAGGATACCATGATTAAATATTTTGAATTGCTTGCACTTGATTAGAAATTAAATATCAGATGGTACAGACAGTACAGTATCCAGACAGTAGTTACAGTATCCATATTGTTTTTCAAAAAAACTAAGAGCTGTATATTAATAATCAATCAACATGTGAAGGAATCATTTTTCATTTCGCGCCAAAATTTGTTCGATGACATTCCGCATCATAAAGGCGACCACACACGCAACGCCATGCCACTTGAAAAAAAACGTGTTAAAAAACAAAGAAGAGGTCATGAATAAATTAATCCAATGATTATTTAACTACTTTGTAAATGTCATCGGCGTGTAGTTACATTTTACAAATTATTACCTTATTACTCAAGAAATATTCACCGCGTGCGTTGCGTATTAGCATTTTATAATTCTGTACAAAATCATTAATCATTATTAACTTATTATTCATTGAGACAATTCTTGAACTATGATGGAGTGATACAAAAATTGAGGTAGTTATTGATAATTTGCTCACAGTTACGTGAAAAATAACATTAAAACCGGCCAAGTGCGAGTTAGACTTACGAAGTAAGGGTTCCGTTCCACTTATTTACCTGATAGATATGTACCCCATAGAAACTGATTTAATTTACGAGAGTTCATCAAAAGACACCAAAGCACCTTGCGCGAAATATGAATTTTTGCATCTCTTTCTTACGCAGATACCACCACAATGTCTAGGTTTGCCCTATTTTGAGTATTTGTTGCTCAACTACATAGTATGCACTATATTCAGGTCAAGTTTGACGCTAGTATGTATTACTATTTACTGTTTTGAAGATAGAACAGGAACAAAAACTTTGAATAAAAATGCATGTTTTTCGAGGTTTCTTGTATGGGGATGGGGACCCCCTTTCGTTTTAAACTTTTTTATACTTAGTATTTGTCGTGAGGGTCCCGTTTGGCACCCTTTGGGTACGGTACCATAAAAATGGATTGCGGTATTCAAACTGTAATATGTACGGGCAAGTTTTCCATTACAACCTTCAAACAGCAGCGCCTTTGCAGTATCTAAACGCAAACCCGTTCGTTTCTAGTTAATCACAAGTATTTTATTATTGGTAGGCGGCCATCGAGAAAGTAATTCCCACACGGAAGCTCGTGTCACCGGTTGATTGATAGCGGGCGCGATAAAAACAGTTTGTCAGCGAGTCGCGAACACGTTATTATGTCACCATTGGCTACTGACGTGACGCGTCCTGATTAATGTGTGTCGTATCGTGTGTGGCAGCTTTAATGCGCTCGCGTCTATGGTCATTAATGGCGTGCGTTGTCCGCGGTCAGGATTCCTCGAACTTTGCGAAAATATAAAAAAACCTTGATCTGAACCCATATTTCATTTCAGCCGTAGAACAAAAGCAATTTTGATGATTTTTGATACTTGACGGTCTAGGTAGAGTTTTTCTACAATCTTACCTATTCTCCAATAAGTCTCATGATTTTATGCTGTTCTAGAAAACCCTTTTTAAGTTGCGCTTAACCAGGAAATTAAATTCTAATGTTAAAGAAATACACGCTCTAATTTTTAGAACTTATCATGTAGAATTGTAGACTGTAATCTGACTTTCTGACTCTGACTGAATAATTTCCTCTACTGTTTACTAACGGCCATAATTAATATCCAATCTATCGACGATTTGCCCTACTAGAGATAGGAATTTGACATAAACTCCATACAAAATATGTAAAATTTCTATCTCTAGTAGGGTAAATCATGGATAGATTGGATATTAATTTTGGCCGTAAATTAAAGGCAAATTTTTCAATAGCAGATAAATCCCATCCACGGATGATGATGCCTTGATGATGCCTGTCTTCTTCATATAAATTCTATCAAAGTGATTGCTGATTTAATAAAAAGTAAACTACGTAATAGATAAGCATGAATCCATTTTTTTGGGTTCCGTACCCAAATGGTGCAAACGGGACCCTATTACCCTCGCTACGCTGTCCGTCCGTCCGTCTGTCTGTCACAGGGCTGTATCTTTTGAACGGTAATAGGTAACCGGTTGAAATTTTCTCAGAATATGTGTTGCTTTGAGGTGTATCACGACAAATACTAAAAACAAAATAAAGACTAAACCCAAATTGGGTCCCCATACAAGAAATCTCAAAAACATGCATTTATTCAACGTTTTGTTCATGTTCTATCTTCAAAACGGTAATATATACCAGCATCAAACTTGATCAGATTATAGTACACACGGCTACACATCAAGCTGTACAAAACCAGGAAAAGCTGACCTCGCGTTGTAAGGAAAACCTATAAAATGCGTGGTCAGCTTATACTGGAAATGTAAAGCTTGATGTGTAGCCGTGTGTACATATTATGTAGTTTAGCAACAAATACTAAAAATAAGACAAACATAGACATATGTGTGGTACCTGCGTAAGAAAGACATGCAAAAATTCATATTTCTATTGCGTTGCGTTGATGTCTTTTTATAAACTCTCGTAAATTAAATCAGTTTTTATGGGGTATCAGGTCGTTGAGAGGTACGGAACCCTTACTGTGCGAGTCCGACTCGCACTTGGCCGGTTTTTTTAATTAGTGTTGAATATTCAAATCGTAGAAAATGGAAAAAAGATGTTCCAAATTCCAAAAGACGACGTCAATCTCGTAATTTTTTTTTTCTTATTTTTTTTTTTAAATATGGCTTCAGTCAATTATGAAGAAGAAATCCAAGTAAACGTCAGTGTCGAAATCGGAGTTGAATGAGCCGTACATCGGCGGTCGCACGACCATATCTCATGTTTTAATATCCGTCGGCCACTTTGAACTGCCCCAAATACTATAACTTGCACGAGTTACGAGGCACACGGGTAAACGCTTGTGTGACCGCGGCTTTAGTGCCGAGCTAACCCGATCCCAGCCGATGTTTTACGACAGATTGTTCAGTCTTTTTAATTGATTGGGTGTTCTATAATTTATCTGTAGGTACTTAAAAAAATAACGACTGGTACCAACCTCGTTTTTGGAAGTATAACATAGCTTTGGTAGCTTACATGGACTCCATGGTCAGCATAATGCTTTGCGGCGTATGCGTACAGTGTTTCTCGCAAATCAGTTTTATTTAAGTAGGTATGTATCATGTTTCCCATTTTAGCACAGAATAAAAGAATAGCTATGTTTTATGCAGTTTTTAGTAAATGTGTATCTTAGGTAAGCCAGTTAAATCAACTTTAGACAAAATTATTTCTAAACCGTGTGTGTATCTCCTCTGTCGGTTTGATAAAATAAAATAAGCATATTATAAAAATAAATGTGTTATTTTTTCGAATATTCAATGATATCTCTACATAACTGCCTTTGATCTTTACCTAACTTACGTTAAAGCGCATGATTCACGAATTCCCAATTTTCTTTCATAAGTGAGCGTAACTTGGGATTAAAAAACGAGAAAGGACTTTAAAGAAGTCACGTACTACATGCCGCGAATGTCATTTCACGTAAAATGCATTCGGCTAACGATCGCGTTTGGCGCGTACGACAAGCCGCCGTCGAATCCTCACTTTAGCTAAAAACGAGGATGCTTATGTAATAAATTTATAATTTTAATCGTTATTATTAAAACAACGGTGTGGGATAAGCATGAGGTAACAATAAAACGTCTATTTTACAACGTTATATCGTGTCAATTCTCGTAAAAATGTCGGTGGTACGGCGCGTAGCGGGATTTGCATCAAAAGATGACGTTTAGTGTGCTTATTGTGCATAAACGCCATGAAAGTTCGTGCCTCCATCTTGTGGCCGCGGTGTTATGGCCGATTGCGTCGAGAAACAACCCAGAAATTGTTTTTTACGGAATTAAAGTTTGCTGCGGTGACTTTATTTATTATTATGTTTTACTAGCAACGCTGTTATTTTGGTTTGTTAATAAAAGTGTTGTATATTGTATTTTATAAGTATTAATTTGGTTGCCTCAAAGTTTTATTGCTAATAAATAAAACGGTAGCTGGGTTTATAAAATCGGTTCTTATGAATACTTAGCATTATAATGCTTACTTTGTTTGGAAAGTCATATAACAATAACAAGAAAGCAGTAAAAGTACCGATGTTATGATTTATTATCCAAAAGACAGAAGCACCTTACATTGTGCCGCTATATAGCAGGTGCGACCTAACAAAGAACTATGAAGAAACCAATAAATTATTAATTATGAAAAAGGTCTGCTGATACACTTACACTTGCAAAATATTGCCAAAAAAAATACAAAAAATTTCAAGAGCGGCGCCAAAAACTCCTTTGTCTAGGAGACGTCCTGCAGGCACACTGTGCGGAGTGGACAAAGGGAAGTAAAGTTGCCGACGCGGCAGGCACACTGGTACAAAGGGGCACCCCGTCAGGACAAAAAATGACATCATTTATTTTATTGCTCCGAGTGAGAATGTGGCACATTAATATTGCGTAGGCCTTAATGTTCGATCGCCCTAGGCTGGTCATCACTCAATATGACTGTTGTCTATAAAATAATAGTGTATACGTGTTTTTCGGATATCGGACCTTGTATAAGTAGGTACGTCACAAGCGAAGAGTAATTATCAAAATTTTAGAATATTAAATCGTTTATAAAATATAGCGTTTAAGATTCGCCGTTCTTTTGAGTTTTAATTTTTATAGTATCCGGTCATAGAGGTGATATAAAGTAATAAAAGTTTTGGCTTATTTTGTATTGTAAATCATTTAAGTCGATGTTTTTACTGTAGGTCAATTAAGGATGTAAAATGCATTAATAATCATTATTATTTAAACTGTTTAAAAAAAAAAAAAGATCTTCCTTGTGTCTCGAAACATGTTGATTTTACTTTGCTAATAAGTAGGTTGCTTTCGATGCTTAATTATTTGAAGACTCTCTTTAATATCTTAATATCAAAACACCGGTGGATAGTAATTGAAAACATGATTCATTGCTATCAATACCGCCCCGAAACGAACGTCAGCCACGTCTCAATTCGCTCATATTATACCTAAAACAAGTACAGGGCTGTCTCTATAGAAATTTTTAGTTTTTGAACATTCGGCGCCATTAGAAATATTCTTTTGATAGCAAGCCCGTAAGTTCGGAACATTAGCAATTGTTACTTAATAACAACTGTCAATCAGCATATTTAGAGTTTTTCATTCAATATAATGTACCAATCCGGTAGTTGACTACTGTTAAAAATACAAAAAAAATACTAATTATTTTAAATAAAGTAAAGAAACGACAACATTGTTGGAAAACATCGAAGAGATACACGCTTTTACAGTTTTTGGAGGGGGCATTTTCTGTCCTTGTAGGTAGTACCAAACGGACATTGTACAGAGAGATGTCTAGTTCCTATGGGGGTTTTGAACAATGACGTCATACTTTGATAGTGCTGTCTCTGTCTACTGAAAAAATAATTAAATCGCTTATAACTTGGACATTTTATTAAATATTTTATTGTTTTTTTCACTGTTGCTTATTTTTCTTGAAAAAGTTTCAGGATTTCTAATAAAAACTACAAAAAAAAATAGTCACCTTCCCTATTACAATCATCTTCTTTATCAGCGTTACTCTGTAGGTATCTAATGGTTAGGTAAGATTTTTTTGAAATAAATTTCTACTACAAGTACTATATCTGGAATAAATTTTCATGTTTCTTCTTCCCTCTCTTCATTCTATGGAAAACAGTTCAAGATCTCAATCAACTGATTCCAAGATGACAGCCCTGGGTGTATGTAAACACGAATGCGCGTACGCAATGATCCATCACTATAAGGCACGACTACATTGATTTATTACGAAACGCCGCCATGTTCCCATAGTAGCCGAGTTATAGCAAATTTATTATGTACCGCTGGAGCTGGATCATCGTAAGCACCAGTTAAGGTTTTATCAAATTATTAAAAGAAAAATTACTATGGCCAATGACGGCAATTTTTGCTACTTATATTGAATCCAGAGATATGCTGCACCGATCCTTAATAAATTGGGATAAGGGCAGGAGGATTATGATGGAGACTTATACTGAGCCGTCTCTCATCATCATCATCATCATTTCAGCAGAAAGTCGTCCACTGCTGGGCATAGGCCTCCCCCAAGCACCACCACAACCACCGGTCCTGCGCTTTGCGCATCCAGCGGATTCCCGTGACCTTCACTAGGTCATCGGTCCACCTTGTGGGGGCCTACCCATGCTGCGCCTCTCCAGAACTTTACAGCTCCATTGGCCATGCATTCTGCGAGCAATGTGCCCCGCCCACTGCCACTTAAGTTTGGCAATTCTTCGGGCTATGTCGGTAACTTTCGTTCTCCTGCGAATCTCCTAATTTCTGATTCGATCACGCAGAGACACTCCGAGCATAGCCCTCTCCATTGACCTTTGAGTGACTTTGAGCCTTCTTATCCGGCCCATTGTGAGCGACCACGTTTCAGCCGTCTCTAATAAAACTTTACTCCAACATTATTGAAACAAAGCTAGGCTGGTAATGAGCAATGGGTACTATGGGTAGGTATCTGTTCTTTCCCGACAACAGTGTTTAAAACTCTTATTTAAAAGCAGGAAACCCACCAATGGCAAACCAGGTCATTACTCGTCTTACATCTAAGTAGGTAGTAGTAATCTATCAGTAAAGATACTTAGATGTGCCAACAATAAACGTAGTGTTCTTCAGGGAGCCATCGTAGTCCCTACTACCATTTACCACTTAAAACGTGACATTACTTCTAACAGTAATAATTGCCCTAAAACAATCGTTGCGTGTTGAAAAAATATTCTTTTGTATAGTACAGTTCGTTGCCCGTTTTTGTGCGTTTCAGAGCTTTTTTTCATCCAAACTGATGCGCTATCACGTAACAGAGTTT
Organism: Asteroscopus sphinx; assembly: GCA_949699075.1. NCBI lineage: Eukaryota > Metazoa > Arthropoda > Insecta > Lepidoptera > Noctuidae > Asteroscopus > Asteroscopus sphinx. The sequence continues at coordinate 15,724,962 of OX453021.1, forward strand.
ACGGTCTATGGCTTCAGTGACGTGACAATATCAGTATCGACACGGGTCACTTATATTTGGTGTAAGTACTCTGTTTTTGCGAGCAAACAGATATTTTTTGTCTTTGCTTAATCTAGATATATTTTAGCTTCAGTATCATCATATACACTTTACACATTGACTTTTATGTGATTAGAAATATGATCGACACTATCAAATGCTTAACACGATTCGACAAGGAACTATTCCGTAATTTTACCGGCATTTCCCTCTGCAACCGTCTCGCACTATCGCTCTCGAGGTCATCCGTCTATTCCGCATCATGACGTCCGAATCCTCTCAATGTGACCTCTACACTCTTCATTTCCTAGTTGACCATTCCGTGGACAATCACTATTGTAATTATTGAAGGTGATTGATAAACCATAGATTTCGTTTTTACGTATTGTCTCGGTCATGGCCGAGAATAGTCAATAGTAACTTCCACACTATATGCATCACAAACCTTATACAGCTTTATAGATACGTCTGTCTTTACAATTTCTTGGATCTTTCTATTGGAATATTGAAATTCTAAGATCAATGACACTATAATAAAACAAGTTTAACTGGATTACATCGCGTATATTATTTAAATTTGTTTTCCTGACGTTTCGAAAGCTTTGCAGCGTTCGTGGTCGCAAGAATGACAAGCGTCTTTACTCCTTCGTGGAATACAGGTGTTCAGGTGTGATATAATATTCTGCGTTTGTTATGTATCATTCCGACGTGATAATAAAATCATGTTACATTCAATAAATATAAGTAAAAAAACTCATTAATTACTGTATTTCTTTGTTTGATACCATTGTTACCACTCCTGTTATGTATACAAGCTGTAGATGTGTAACCGTGCCATATTTCTAGAGCAAATGTGATAAGGGAGCGTTGTGGAGTGAAAGAAGATGTAGTGGCAAAGATTGAGAAAGGTATGTTAAGATGGTTTGGACATAAAGAGAGGATGGACGAGAGGAGATTGACGAAACAAGTATACGAAGCGAGTGTGGATGGAAGAGTTGGAAGGGGACGACCTCGGCGAACGTATCGCGATCAAATCGCGGATGTTCTCAAAAAATGCCAGGTTAAGAGTTCTCTAAACCGACGAGCATGCATGACGAGGTTAATGGACGTAGATGAAGCTAAAGAGGTATGTCAGGATCGTAGCAGGTGGAAATCCATAGTCTCTGCCTACCCCAATGGGAAACAGGAGTGATAATATGTATGTATGTAAATGATAAATAATGTGCTTAATTATCTTAAAACACAAACAAACAAAAAACAAGATTATTTAAATACCTAAATTTTTGCTTAGAAACATAGCGAGGGTTTGAAAATAAATGCCGAACGACTCTGAAAATAAGTCATCGGCGGCATTGTCTAAGGGTGGTGATACCTGCAAATTTTTTTGGTGGCTAGGCACGCATCGTTTTTGCGTCACACACGCCACACGGAGGGAATTTGTTTTTTTACAAATAGGTATTGATTTTTTATTGATTCGTGTTCAGTACCTATCAGTGGTATAATCACCTCCATAAATATGGCACGAATACAGATCAACATATTGTATAGATTTTATTACTTTATTGTTTACTCAACTTTGTGTGTAAATTGTGCAACCAAACACTTAAACATTATCAACTTCAGACTATGTACCTACGTTAATAAACGGGTAGTAAACTACGTCACGTTCTGTCTCGATTACTCACGACGATTGTTAATGTTTGGTTAAAGTCGACATAAGCCCGTCGATTCGCATAACGCTATATTTATTCTAAATTGTTTATAAAGGTATTACTTTCAACCACTGTAACCACTAACTGCTGTTGTGTACCATATATTGCGCAGAATGTTGAAACCCACTGCCACAATCATGCCTATATGAGCGACGGCTAAGCGCGGGGCGGCGCGGGCGATCGGTTAAAACAAATACACAGAGATATATGAAGCACGCCAAGAGTCGCCCCTTTCGGCATTTTGCTGAGCGAATTGCCGCGCGCGAGTAGGAGATGACACCACCCAGAGTGGCGCGGACAGCATCGGATCGAGCGGTGGCTTGTCGCACAATATTTTTTTGATGATTTAGCAGCGGACTAGTAATAATTATCGGTTTTCCTACATTATGTTGTAGCCTACACCATTTCATCGATTACAACGTAAATGGAGTCTATCGGCCATAATTAATATCCAATCTATCCACGATTTGCCCTACTAGAGATAGGAATTTGACATAAGCTCCATACAAAATAAGTCAAATTTCTATCTCCAGTAGGGTAAATCGTGGATAGATTGGATATTAATTTTGGCCGTATAACTATAATAATTCTTCGAGCAGTTCTTCTGGTCCCAAACATTTTTATACTTAGATTCTAAAACTTCTCTTATTAATTATTTATTATTTTTAACGCATTTTACGCATGCGAAACGAAATCTAACGATTTAAAATAATAAATAATTAGTAAGGGTAGGCATATCTATACGACTTTGAATTAACTGCAAAGTTAGTCGAGTCGGTTAAGAAACACTGTTTCTTAATAAGATATCGCTGACGTCACCCAAAGATGTACCAAGTGGATGAGAATTTCGATACCACGAGCAGTGTTCACGGTAGCTTAGTGGCTAAAGCACTGGCGTACTGAGCCAGGAGTCGCAGGTTCGAATCCTGCTCGTGAGCGATTTTTTCTTTCCACAATTTAAATCGTTAGACTTCTCTTATTAGTCACAGACATAAAAAAAAGGAATTTAAATATTTTCTCCACGTTCCATACGTACCAGGCCCCTCAGAAAGTATTGCGAAAAAAAGTTTTTATATATGGGAGACTGGCCAGTTATAATGTTTTTCGAAAATATGATTATTTATAAGTAAAAATAAGTAAGTTCCAATTTCAAAATTTCCCTCCACATTTTTTGCGAGTTAATTCAAAGTATTGTGTCTCACTGAAATATGGATCTGCGCCGGGAACATTTTAGAGCTATGATTTTATACGATTTCAAGTGTCGCCTGAAACCGGATGAATCGTACGATAGACTTCAAATGGCATTCATGGATGAAGGCCCTTCCAAGGCAACCGTGTATCGTTGGTATAACGAATTCAAGCGCGGTCGACCAACTTTGGGGGATGACGAAAGAAGCGGTCGCCCTTTGACGGCTGTTACCGAAGAAAACGTGCTAGCAGTGAAAAATTTAATCCAAGACAATAGGCGAATTACATATCAGGAGATTCAACACATATTGAAGATTGGATCGGGAAGCGTTCACGAGATTCTACACAGCCATCTTCGCGTGAGGAGGATAGTATCACGCTGGGTGCCGCACAACCTCACCGATGCTCAGAAGCAGGCCCGGGTGGAATGGTGCCGTGATATGCTTAACAAATTTGAAGCAGGCTCGTCTCGGCGTGTTTACGACATCGTTACAGGTGATGAGTCCTGGATTTATCAATACGACCCAGAAACCAAGCGCCAGTCGACTGTTTGGGTGTTTCAAAATGAGCCAACGCCTACCAAAGTGAAGCGATCTAGAAGCGGGGGTAAGATTTTGATCGCTAGCTTTTTTAATTTGACTGGCCACTTGGTATCAATTCCCTTACGGGATCAAAGAAGCATTAATGCCGAATGGTATACTACCAAATGTTTGCCAGAAGTTTTCTCTGTTATAAGCAACAAGCGACCAAACACAGGGCTCCGCGGGCTACTGCTCCACCACGACAATGCACCTGCGCACACCGCACTCAAAACGAGGGACTTCCTGGACAGCACGCCAGTCAAACTCCTGGGTCACCCTCCTTACAGCCCTGATCTAGCACCGTGTGACTTCTTTTTATTCCCAAAAATAAAAAATCAGCTCAAAGGGATACAATTTTCGTCGCCGGAAGATGCGCTGGCTGCGTTCGAGCAGGCTGTAAACGAGGTGTCTGCGGCGGACTGGAAAAAGTGTTTTGAAAACTGGTTTAGGCGCATGAATCTTTGTATAGAGGCTGGTGGAAAGTACTTTGAAAAGATTTGATAAAAATATATGTACGTATAGAACAATTTTTTTTAGTTTCGCAAAACTTTCTGAGTGTCCCACGTACACCTTAACATCGTATGTTTATTGTGTAAGAACAGCAAAACGATAACTTATCTAAGGCCGTTAAATATAAAACCTACAACACTAAAACGAACTGAGATAAGACCGCCATCTTGAAAAGCGTGACCAATAGCACGAACGTACGTTATCAGAACAGTAACTGATAACAGTTTGATTTATACATTCTCAATGGTGATTGGTGGAACGGTTACACACTCCTGCGCTGTTTATCAGAAATTAAAAATGGAATCTTGTTAGTGAGAGAAATGGGTCGTGCTTTATGCGATCGCGATCGTGATGCACATTTTATGATTTCGTTTTAATAGCTTATGGACGTCCTTCAACTGAAAAAAGTTGGGAATACGTGTAAGTGTAATGAAGTTTCAAGTCAGCCAGTAAAATGGAAAGCCTATGCTAATTTCTGTTTTATTCTATGCGTATCTAGCTATTTTTTTTGTTAAAACATAGTAAAAAGCCACTTGCTCGGGAATTGGTTCATTAACAATAAATAAAAAAACAATCGGCTGTTTTCCGAACACGCCAGCAATATTCAACACTTGCTGGACAGTTTTTATTTTTTAAATTTTGTTAGCGAGGGTTATAAGTATATACACACTTACATAAATTAGTTATACTAAAACAAAGTTTAACCGGATTAAATCGCGTAAGTATATTATTTAAACGGGTTTTCCTGACGTTTTGAAAGCTTTGCAGCATTTCGTGGTCGCTGGTAGACTAAGATGTCAAGCGTCTTTACAGATATTAAAAAAATAAAAAATAATCTAGTAGTAAATATTTTAATTAATATTATTAATTAAAATCGTTTCGATGCACGCAGTAATCACTCACAATATCATTGTCTTTTACAGTGTTGCGTGCATAAATTAGTTGTTTTTAGACACAAAATATTTATTATTTTAAACACGGAACAAATTTTAAAGGCAGAAAGCGCATTTATTTTTCAAAAGTTTGAAAATAGAACAAGAACCACGCGCGGTCGAATTGGCACGAGTGAAAATTAGATACTGTTGAATTAATTTATGTGCTGTTTCCTCGCAAATGAGAGAAAAGTACTATACAAGTCTCGGCTGACATAGCAATTAACGGCCTCGTTTAGTAAAAAGGACTCGTCTGGCGCCTCGTCCTTTTAAAATAATTACCCGGCCATCAATTGCTTTATTTCAGACCTCGACAGTAATGTATCTTAGCATTAATAAAACAAGATATAAATTTATTATACTAAAACGTAGGTACGTTTAAAAATATATCAACTACACTTAAAACAAGCAAGGTACCAGTAGGTAATTAAAAATAATCCAAGCATTTTGACAGCAGAAGTTAATTTTATTTAACAAACGACATTTTAATTAAAAAAACAAATCAAAACCACGTGTCAACATAAAATAAATGTAGCAAGTCTAAAAATAGATGTATCAACGACGACACAAAAATAACACAACAAGTAGTTAATGTACTTATTTTGAGAACATCTAATTAACTGAAATAAGACAACTCTCAAATTGGTGCCGCTGAAAATAATTGCTGACACGGTAAATTTAGCTTTGTGAACATCGAGAACATACTGATTTAAGTTTTTAAAATTAAATAAATCTGTCGAGGGAAATGCGTTTGCAGTTGGCGGGAAAGATTGACACGTACCTTTTATGTTTTTTTTCTTTATAATAACTTGCCAGTAATTTAGTAAAATTGTTGAGACCAAATTCTAGATTACAAAATATGGCCTCTGGATTTCTTTAAATGCTTAACTCATAATATAAATAAAAATCCATAAAATTCAGCGGAAATGCTTTTTATCTAATATTTAATGAAATGTTATGAACAATCTTGGCCCCAATCACGATTTTGTAGTATGTACCTATCTACCTAAAATATTTCTAGAAGACGATTTTTGCGCATATTGACCGTGGAAATAGAAAAAGTGGGTTAGTACTTTTTTTATATTGTAGCCAAACATGCCAAAATAAAGATTTATCTTTACGTAATTTTTTGTAGGTTAGAGATTTTTCAGGGATAAAGAAGGTGGGAAAACGTCGGTTTCTTAATAAAACGCTTTCAGAGTATTTCTGTAATTTAATACTAATAACAACATCCAGTCCAATTTACATTTGTAGCGCGTACAAAGTAAGTAAGAGTTTCTCGTGTTGTTCAATTTCGCGTGGAAACAATTTACTTTTACCTCGCGAGCGCCACGCCAATTGGTTGTAGATGGCGCATGAGGTGCGCGCGCCCTGTGGTCGTGTCTTCACAGACGCCATGTTCGCTTTGTTTCCTTTTTTAAAATTTCAACGTCTGCTCTTGTTTTTACCCTGTGGCACGCTTCCGATATTTTTATTGTCGAACGTGACTCCGAAATTGATATCGAATTACCAATACATCATTTCCTCTTGTAATATGCTAAAATAAAAACTATACCCAACAAAAATACACTATAATGAATTATCGAACAAATTGCGGGCGTCCTCATCAATATTCCGCAAGTACCCGCGAGGGTGCCTAAAATCCGCGTTTACGTCCCACATGGCGCATGACACGATATTGTTTATGGCGGAACGAAAAACGAAAACAAAAATACGGTCAGCACAACTGTTCGTGTATATTATTGTGAGGTAGATTGTGTTGCTCCCTGTAGGGCGCCGACCGCCTGCTGCGCGCCTCTCAACGCTCTAAGCCCAAATTACTAGTTCACCTCACTCGCTAGATTACACATTCGATTCTAGGTATTGCACCGTGTCGTAACTAGTCGCAAGCTTAAGCTTAAATTGGGTTTGCTTTCATATATCTGCCATTTGCGGTACTGAATGGAATCTAAGAAGATTAATTTGACCCACCTGTATTATTTGGAATGTTAGCTGTTAGAGGCGGATCGAAATTGAATGGGACTAGACATTGTGTATGGAGTATAAGTGTGCTGGTATGATATTGGCAAACTATTATAGTAGTGGCTGCTGTAGTTTTTTCTTTTCGGGCTCTGTGTTCGGTACTGTCGACTCATTAGCGCTGGGGGGGCACCTCTGCGCAGGTAGGCTCGACGCTCCGAAGTTATTTATATTGGGGGCGAACAGAACAATGTCCAGGCCGATCACTTATTAATCATCTCTTTATTCAAGCCGGCTGGGTGATTCCGCCTCTTATGATGTTAACACAATAGAATATAGATCAAGCAAAAAGCAATGCTATAGATGCCTCGGCGGAAGAGTAATAGTTTTGCTAATTATTGTTACAAACTATGGTTTAAACTATTATGATAGTTTTACTAAAATACAGTTAAAACAGCAGAAGCTACATTCTAAGACATCTATCTATGTCTAAACTTAAGAATAATAACAAAGCTAACATGCTACGTATGAGCTAATATTATTTATTATTATTCTAGTCCAGTGATAAAGTAATAGTACATTATGATGATACAAGTGAGCTAAGTTGACTATTATACTCGAGGCTGGATTGCAGCCCGAGCCAAAGGCGAGGGCGTAATGGAGCCGAGAGTATAATTGACAATGCTCACGCGTGTCCATACGACGTTTTTCAACACACTTGCGAGGAAAAAAACTAAATTACACATTTTAGACAAATATTGAATTTGTGAAAAATTATAAAAATGGTGACATACAGCTATGCGCGCGCAGGTGATCGAAGGAAACCACCAAACAGCCTAATGTAAAAATATTATAAATTTTATTTATAACACAAATTAATATTAATTTGTTGACAAAAAATATTAATTTGATGAAATGAAATGTTTATATAGCATATTTTAATTAATACAGTTGATTTCTTCCCAGAAATGTTTAATTTAGTTCAGGCATAAAAACTCTTTGCTGCGATTTAAAAATAAACTGTAAAGTAAAAAGCACTAGTACGATAGTATAATGAAAAAAGCACGCGTGCGTTATAAGCCACATTATGAACCTAAAAGCGATGCAATAAGAGCCACTTTACGAGTAAGTGTGTTGAAAATTATTTTTATAACAATATTTATGTATCTAGTTTCTAGAAATACAAGACAAGTTCACAGTTTTATTGCAAACTTCCGTGAGAATAAAATAAATCTAAAAGATACGTCTTTGGTCTTTTTTTAGCCGAGAGGTGTGCTAAAGGAATTTCTAAAAAAGATTGATATTATACCACAATATTTGTAGTACTTAGAACTAAAAGTACCTACGGACATTTACCCACATTCCATAACCAACAAAACACGCTAAGGTGCATTACGCGTCAATATACTAAAAGCTTCGGGCTCTGCAGAAACATCACGTACGCGTTATATACAGACTATACAGTTAATCCATGTTTATACCTCGGTAGTTAATACTAAGATTTTACGAGTTTCTAAGGCGTCGGGGTTAGGATAAGAGAATGGCCCCTCACAGCGGTGGACGTATGAAATATAGTGTTTAACACCACGCGGCATGTTCCACGGGCGCCCCGCGGCGTGAGACAGTCCTGAGCGCCCGATCAACATCGTCACCCTGCTCCAACACAAAGCTCCTTTATATTTCGAGCCTAGACTTTCTTTCTAGAAAATACTATAAGGCCCATATTACAGCACGATTCTCAAGCGTCGATTACAGTTTAAAACTAGTTTTGACTTGGGATTTGATTTTAGAACGTTCCTCAAGCAGAGATTAATTGATCACAGTTCAGCCCCCCTAGCCAAGTTGACATTCTACAATCGTCAACGCTATTGAAAACAATCAAAATATATGGGAATGACATATCTCAACGAAAAAGTATTTCGTTGAGATATGTCATTCCCATACATTTTGATCGTTTTCTATTAGCGTTGTCAACTTGGCTAGGGGGGCAGATGAGTTTAGCTTTATTTTATACTGTCACCAGTTTCGGTGTTTGAGGAGAGATTTGATCTGTAATCACTCAAGTGTGATCGAGACCACGCTTGATTAGAGATTTCTTTCCTATTTCAGATTATATTCGTGTGCTATGTTGTTGTATTGAAGTTTATAGGTAACTACCGTATTGGAATAAGACCGATGCTCAAGTAACGATTCTATCCTTAAGTAGTGACCAGGTGATTAAAGTTGAAACTGTACTTGAGGAACGTTCTGTAATACGGACCTAAAACCTAACCTTTACAGAACACCATAATCGTTGTGCTGGTGTATTTTTCATTATTATAATATTTAAGTTTATCGTTATTCAAGCTGTTGCGTATTACGGCCTAGTTCGTAAAAGTATAATTTGCAAGACATAGCCTTTAAATATTATAAGCAGTTGAAACTTAAAAGCGTTTAATCATGAGTCATGCCTTAGTTGTTGAATATTCATAAGAGTTGTGATACCATGTTCTTCACATTAGAATAAGGACAAGAGGCGATCAATAACGGTTTTTATTTGAATGTATGATGTTTGTTCCTTGCAAGAGTAGATATGTAATATACAAGCAAATCGTAACCGTATATTAAGCAATATTAAGACGTCATATAAATACGCTTGCGTATTATTTTCGTAAAAAAGTAGTATTAGAATCATTATAATTATTATGACCTAGATGTTTTTTTAGCAAATTCTTTATCTTTCCAAAGACCGCCATAAAAATTGTGGAAGATACTGACTATATAATCGTCACATTGGCAAACAGATAATTTACCGGAAACTGACAGAAGCTCCTAACCTCATCACCTTTTTACGAGAAGATATGAATATATTGACACAATACAGACAAGATCTTATGGAAAATCATATAGGTACCGTATACTTCATGCTACTGTTATTTTATCAGCCTTCACGAGTTCCAATTCACAACACCCATCAAATATTATTATATTTTTATGGACAAGTAAAGGAACAATAATGGGGTGCCCAGTCTAATGACGTGGTTATGGCTACAACTTTAATAGTACAAGTATTATGAAGTTTACATTTTTTAACGATAAAGGTTTTTTTGTCGGTTTGATCTATTGGTGCGATTAAGTAATAAAAGCAATAACTATAAGCTTGGATATTAAGCAACGGAACAGGTCAATTTTGAATCAGCTGGGTTGTTCACAAAAAATACTGGCGACGTATGTGTGTAGCTTGTAAAATTTGCTATTACGTAAAATATTACATTCTTATTTAAACATTATCTTTAAAAGTGAACGAAGTTATTGCCGCATAAATATTCAAAGTGTATTCAGCTGAAATGTTACAGAAGCAGGTTTTTAATTTGTTTTTTACTTGCACTGATCAAATAAAAAAATAATAAGTGAAAGCGTAACTTTCAGAATGTTTTGTTTATTCATCATCATCATCATTTCAGCCAAAATACGTCCACTGCTAGACAAAAGCCTCCCCCAAAGGGAGGGATATGCCATAATCGACACGCTTGGCAAGCGGGTTGGCGATCGCAGTTGGTTTGTTAAATACTCAGAGAACGCTGCTGCCCATCCTCTGGTGAATCCCAAAAACACAAATAAAAGGTACAAGATAAATGTCTGGAATTTAAAAGATACTTTGATCCCTGAGTTTGTTTTGTTTATTCAATATGTTTTAATAAACGGATTCTTCGTCTTATTTATGATTATTTTCATTCAGTGATTTATAAACATCAACATTTCAGTTTATTTCCAAGTTAAGTTTAGTTTTCCTCCCTATATTTTATATATGCCTACTTAATTCTGTGATTGATTAGACCACAGCATTTCAATCGCTAACTGTACCTATCAGCCGGTGATTGTCCGAAGGCCGAACGTTTTGACTACCGACAAATGTCGAAATATTATTTATTGTGTTTGAATGTCATGTCAAAATCTAATAATAGCTACAGTTAATCAAAGAAACTAACATCAGATTGGATTTATGCATGAACTTAATTATGAAAATACGGATCATGTGCGAATTGTATTCTTATGGTAATTAATGACCCCATTCTAAAATCAGCATATCAATTATTATTCTGGAAAAATGGAACAACGTGTAACAAAATAAACTCAAGTTCTGAAAATAGTTAATTAAAAATCACTAGGAGAATCGATTGGTACCTATGGTTTTATACCGTGTTAAATTTGACCTTATTTTATTTTAATTTTGGATACTAAGTATAAATAAGATCCCGAGTAGGTCATTGACATCCGGTTACCCCTAAACGGCATCCTGCAGCTTTCTATCAACCAACTCAGGAACTTACTGGTGCCTAAAATCCATGTACCTAACTTCGTATTAAAAAAAAAAAACTACTTTATAGTATTCTAATTTGGGCTGTCTGAGGTCTTGCGTTTATTCTGTTACAAGTTGTTTGTTATACAACGTGTATCAGAAATGCGTGGTCATATTTGTAGAGCTCATTCAGGGCATAGCATAGAACAACTTTTACTATGCGACCAACACTAAAATCGCGACAAAAATATCAGTTGTTCCCTACTAAATCATCGATGTCGCTCGACAAAATGTAAGGATCAGCAGTTTTTTTTTCGCGATTTCAGGGTTAGTCCCATAGTAAAAGTTGTTATATGCTATGCCCTGAATAAGCTCTTTAAATATGACCACGCATTTCTGGTACACGTATATTATGTAGTTGGTCTATCTTTTGTAGCAAGTTGATCTAGTGAAGGAATCTATACACTATTATTATCCTTAAGCATGATGTTGGTATGCATTGATTCTATAGCTACACTGGCATGCTTTGTATAAAGTCTATTTATAGAATAATCTAGGTACCTACGATATTTTCGATTCCAAACGACTTGAAAAATATAAATTTGGCTTGATTACGTACGATGGGCCTATTTCTAATACATATATACTAAATAACTGACACTTCATCGATTTCTTTAACAGCGATACTTTAAACTATAGTAAAATTATTTCAGTTAATTTATAACACTAAAAATTTAAACTTATTCAAGAAAAAAATCGAAAACAGACACATTTCGTGAGAAAGCAATAATTGCGTACTTTTAAATAATTCTCAATATACTTTTTAATTATAACACTTTTATGGTGTATTCTAAATGAATAACAGTCAGTTTAAAGCGTCTGCGTTTACAGCCTGATAATCAATTTTACGAGTTTTAGTTATAAGTACATAAATCATGCCTACTACTGCTATGAATGCTCATAAAAGTAGGAAGGAAGTGTTTAAAACTTCTCATAAGTGATTTTCTATTTCCAAGTATTTTCTAAGATCAATTTGTATACCCGGTTTTCTGTAGTTGATCATTTTACGACAAAAAAGAATTGATATGTGATTATAGGTTGCCGTGTTGGTTGGTGGTCCGCTTAGAGACCTACATTATGGTATCCAAAATATATAAGAAGAGTTGATATAATGTGTAGTGGGCCAATTAAAGATAATTGCAACTTACGATATGTTTTAGTTTGTAATTGAGTGTTGAACCTAGTACCTATCCGGCTTACAAAAGACCAGTTTTAAAATACATCTAGACCTATTTATGTCAAAATCATGCTAATCGTTGGCCTAATTTTCAGTCTAAATAGATGATTTATATTCATAAAAAATGACCTTAGGTATATAAATTATGAAGTTAAAAGATACTGATATCGATAGCCAAAATTCGTTTCGATTTACTAGAACCATTAATCAATAGTTTATGCAACAGAATTGGATCAGATCAGGTTATGAATGTGATTTCTGTGCAAATGGCGTGCGTGGGCTCGGGAGCGGCGCGATCAAAGCGTTTGCTCGAGCAGCTGGGCTAGCGCGCGTGAGCCTTAACAATAACGCTCTTGTTTTCTTCATGTATTTCTTCTTTGTGTTTTTTTAAGATGCCATGTTACGCAAATGCATACAGTACATCCTATAGTTTACCGCTCATTTCATACTATTTTATTATTATTGTTAAACGGCAATTTAAAGTAAAGATGTGCTAGGCACAGTGGGAAGCCGCTGTAAAGAATTTAAAATATTATTTACAGTGTTGTTATTTTAATACCTTTTAAGATAAAATGGTTATATCTTAGCATATGCGCTAATTTATTACAATATTCTTTAGAAATTGAATTAATTAACGACTAACAAAAATGCTACTACGTCTCACTTATCTGTGAAAATAGACGTAAAACATACATAATTACTGTACAAACAAATCGTTGTTTTAATTGCTTATAAAATGGAGCGCAAATTAACGAATCACGTTAACTAGTTAACGAGTTACCTGCGTGACTGTAACATCACTAATTAATCAAAGGATGAATAGCATGAATACTCAGACCATGCCCTTGAAAAAAAAGTTAATTTGAAATTCGAATAGCATCACTTTCAGGAGGCAGGTGTAAAAACCGTCGAAGTGCCTAATTGAATTAAGTTTTTTATGCTCAACATAATTTTACAACACTCAAACAAGTTCATATTAGTTATGAAAATAATATTTTATAATCCAGGAGTTTGTTTCATAATTTTTATTACTTTTTTATGTACCTACTAAAATTTATTTAATGGGTACTGACTGGTAATGCTAGGCTGTTTACGATTGTGTAGAATTTTGAAGAATAGTCCAGATGTTTTTTTCGCAGGGCTCAGGAAAAATAATTTAATAGGCCTGGAAATAATTAATTAATTTATACAACTGTCGTACTAATAGTCAATCGGCAGAAGCGTTTTATTCCAAAAATTGTCATAGTTTTCAATTGCTAGAGTTATTTATTTTACACACGAGCCAGATCGATGTACTACAGATTATTATACTCTGATATTTTTTTATGCCGGAAGTTATTTATAGGTTCATAATATGGGACTTTCACATCACAGATTCCCTATTTCTGCACCACCCAGGGGTCACTCCTCGGCCTTCATGTCAAAAACCATGTCAATGGCACGCAATATTTAGGCGCGGCTTGCACTGAATGCGGAGCTAATATAATGGCGTACACACACGACACGTAATCGGCGCGACGCGCGATCTAGCTGTTACACAAGTTACAGATTAGTGACGCGACTAGCACGCGACGCAATAACGCGCCGTGAACGCGACAAGACAGCTTTATTTTTTTAAAAAAAATTGCGACAGTAAAACTATTGAAAATAGTTAATTGTCAGTCATTAGACACGATGATTGCTTAATCTTAGTTTGCCAAACGATCAGCTAATTGCATGATTAGATATAACAATTTGTTTTTCTGTTGCTTCCAGATCTTTTGTTTTTTGATCGATTTGAATTAAACATCGTTTTAAAATAGCTACAACAAAATTACTAGTAGATTACCTACATTATTTTAGTGCTACTATAGCCAATACTATGGCAATACCACTCATAAAAATCTAGATGGAAATACCTCAGTCGTTGGCTATAACAAACACGCTACGACCACAAATGTGGTCAGAAACACTAAAGTTTTATTTCGCGTCATTGGAACGGTTCACATGACTATTTTCGCCTTTTCTTTAATAAACATTTATTGTTATTAGGTACCTATACCTTCTTTACGACGTGGCTACTATTATTTTAGTGGTTTTGAAGGACATAGCCAATGAACAATTCCTAGGTTTGAAATGTTTGCATACATTGTTGCGTAACTTATTCGCGAATCGCGACTAAGTCTACGTTACATGAAGCGAAATGCGCGCGTTTTTAAACTTGAGTTGAGTTGAGTTTCTTAAGATTTTGTCATCATGATCAACTTCTTTACTCTATTACTTTGTTACTGTCAAAAAGCCAATGTAGGTAAAAAATTACCAAAACCTCGCGGTAGGACGTTCCTCCTAACTTATCATCATCATCCTCCGGCCTTATCCCAATTTATTTGGGGTCGGCGCAGCATGTATTTTTCTTCCATACATCTCTATCAGCTGTCATCACAGTGTTCACTTCATTTTTATCAAACAATCTAACCATCTTTTCTTTGGTCTTCCTCTTTTCTGATAGCCATCCACATGAACTTAAAAAAATAATAAAACTTTTTAACAAAAAATTTAACCGACGAAAACAGAAACTGAAAAGCGAAAAGTAACTAATTATTAGTCGGCGCCAAACGAACTTTTAACAAGCAAAGTGCGTGTAAGTTGCAAGTGGCCGAGCGGAGAACTCATTTTTGGAAAGTTATTGTTTATCGTTGAAAATTTCACGTTATGTTTGATGTGACGTTGTTTTTATTATTTATTTAAAGTAATTTAATGATCTTCGTTGATTGGTTGTTTGGCGCCGACTCATAATTAGTTATTTTTCGCTTTTCAGTTTCTGTTTTCGTCGGTTCAATTTTTTGTTAAAAAGTTTTATTTTTCATTTTTTTGTGGTTAAAATCTAACTCCAGGTCTCCATTATGTCGTAGTGTCTAGAACTATATTTATGTGTGTCAAGTTTCAACAGAATCGGCTAACAGGTAAGAATTCAGTGGGTGAACAAACAGTCATCCCCTGTTTTACTACCCTTAGGGGTGGATTTTGATTGAAATTTAAATAGGACCAACTTCGAGGTATACCCTATCCATTAAAAAAAGAATCATCAAAATCGGACCACTCTGTAAAAAGTTATGCGTGGTCATACATAAAAAAAATAAAAATATATATATATATATGTACGCGTCGAATTGAGAACCTCCTCCTTTTTTTCGTCGGTTAAAAAAAGGAGTTAAACGAAATAAACAATTGTTTAACCACAGAATTAATGTCAGTTTCCACCATCATCATCAGCCCATTACTGTCCCACTGCTGGACACGGGCCTCTTCTGGCTGGCCACGCTGGCCTAGTGTGGGTTGGCGGACTACACAAACCATCGAGTACTGTATGGAGCACTTTCAGGTGTGCAGGTTTCCTCACGATGTTTTCCTTCACCGTCAAAGCAAGTGATAATCAAATAATTCTGATCCACACATGAATTCGAAAAGTCTGTGGTGCAGGTCGGGTTCGAACTCAGACCATCCTGCATGGAAGGCAAGCGCTCAAACATTAGGCTATCACAGCAAGTGACCACCAGCCATAGAACAATCTGTGTTACCTTGGTACTTTTAATTGACTAACTTCTTTTGTTCAACAGGTGTGGTTCCAAAACAAGCGATCGAAAGAGCGTCGTCTGAAGCAGCTGACGTCAATGGGCCGGGGTCCCTTTTTCGGGTCATCCCGCAAGATGCGAGGCTTCCCCATGAACCTGTCCCCGGGGGGGCTCGAGGAAGGCCCCCCGGGGTTTCCCTACTTCGCGACAGCAGATGGCAAGTTCGAGTTTGGCTATGGCCCGCCGTTCCACCATGATGCGCCGTTCTTCCATCCGCCGCCGGCGATGCCCTTTAATCAGCCAGGTTGGTAGACTTTCTGTTACATTTTTCCCAACCATATTCTGGAAGTCTTGATTGCCTGTGATTTATAATTTGAACTCTAGCTTCCATTTAATGTTGTCGATTCTCTTATACACGAACTAAGCTTATTTTAAACTATCGCTCTCTTTTACTAATAGTAGATACAAGAAAGGGATGGCAACAAATTTAGAGCTGTAAAATTTGTCTTAATTAAAATTTCCATATAAGTTTCGTCGTGATCTCGGAACGTGCCCACTAAAATACGAAGAAGTGGACCACGTAAACCAATTTAACAGCACTAAAACTGTTGCCATCCCTTTCTTGTATCTACCATTAGTAAAAGAGAGCGATAGTATAAAATAAGTTTAGTTTGTGAACAAGAGAATTGACACCACTATCATAGATTTTATATAAACAATTTTCGTTTCTAAATATGCAAATAGACAGTAGCAATTCGCCACCTCAAAACAGTTTCAATGTCAAGCTTGATTTCAAATTTTCATTTAAAACTGCCGTGCACGTATCTTGCCAGCAATTTACGAATCAGGGCCAAGTTCAGACATAATGGTTTGTTCAAACGAAACTCTTCAGACAGAGTTGCAACAGACGCGTGAATATCGACAATTAAGTATTTTTAACCGACTTCAAAAAAAGGAGGAGGTTATGTATTCCGCGGGTTTTTTTTTTTTCTTGTATGTACACCGATTACTCCGAGATTTCTGGGCCGATTTACGTGGCTGTTTTTTTATTTGGTAGAGGAAACCTGCGCGGTGGTCCCATATAAATTTTATTGACTTAGGTTAAGTAGTTTTTTAACCAGCTTCAATAAATCAGTTTATTTTAGCTTCGCCTATCTAGATGATCTGCTCATAGGTTCGTTTTTCTGAGAATTCTTGGCCGATTTGCGTGTTTTTTTTACGTCAATGATTGGACAATAACAACAATAACAACAACAACAAACTAAAAAGTATGAAATAAAAACGTTTTAACATAAAAAAAACCGACTTCAAAAACCTTAACTAAAAAGTAAAAAATAATCCTTTTTGTATTTCAAAATCTTTTCATAAACCAACATTTTGAAGGCGGCGCGTGATTTTCATGTAGTACGTTCACTTATACTGTTTATTACTATAGATAATGCGCTCGACTGTACATTATCACGCAAAGGGTCAATCACGCGCTGTCTTCAAAATTTTGGTTTATGAAAAGATTTTGGAATACATACAAGGATTATTTTTTACTTTTTAGTTAAGGTTTTTGAAGTCGGTTTTTTTATGTTACAAAGTTTTTATGTCTCATGCGCGACTTTGAGATAAAAGAACCGTTTGGTCCGCTTATGTAGTATTATGTAGTGAATTATAGCAATGGTAACTGCAATCACAGTAAACCATTGTGCCATTGAATAATGTAATAAAAAAAAAATTACAATTATTCCAAAACAAAGTTGTTTTTATAAATAACTAGCCTATGCCTGCGGCTTCGCTTCTGTGGAAAAAGTAAAAAAAACCAGGGCACAGTTTATCTGTGTGCCAAATTTCATTAGTTTTGGCATGATATTCGAACAAACAGACAGTTACAGTTTTTAATTAGGTAGGATTTAAATCCCGAACAGATACAACGTCTTAATTTCTCGCAATAGCTTTGATTAAGTAGACAGTTCAGCAATGGCTACTGCACTCTATGTTTTAACAATATGTCTTAGCACATGGTTGGACACAATTAATATATTGTTAGAACAGAAAGAATATACATCATTGGGTAAATATATTGTTTTATTGACAAAATAAAAGCTATTTTGCTAGTATGTTACCTTACATCGAGCATGATGAAATTTATTACGGGCTGCGCAATTCCGAAACTGTTGTATTTATTCGCACGGATAAATATCAAGTCACAAGTGCGCTTGCCAATAGGAGCGAGTTCGGGTGTGCTTCTATTGGCTCGCGCAATGTCATGCCCACGCATGGCATTCCCCAACCCAATAACATCGCGTTACATCCAGCAGAAAATTGGTGGAATAGATTTCATAGCAGATATGATAGAATATAAGGTTTAAAACTGCCTACTTATAAGAACGCCGATTTTATTAATATTTTTAATAATAAATACGTGTGGTACTAACAAATTCGTAATTTACAATCTAGTGTGGCGCTTAGTAACGGAAGCAGGTCGTTTCGCAGGGATGGAGACTCTTCCTGGCGGGGAGTTCCCCGAGCAGTTCCCGCCTCCCGACCACCTGGTGCTCCCCCGGCCGTCTTCGCCGGAGTTCACGTTCGGAGACGGGCCGCCCCCCCTGCACCCTGAGGGGCTGGTGTGGTAGCTCAAGCCGGAGCCGCGGGACTACCACGACTGATGCGGCTCGACAGGCTACAAAGTGGACTTTAGCACCGTCATTAATTAACGGTTGCGAATAGAAAAAGACGCAGTGTTGATGTGATTTTAGTTTCTGTGAAGGTTAGGGACTAAGGAGTTCCCACTAGCTGGCATCGTGAGGTTCTCTTATGCAGTCTGTTCGAACTTGTCCGTTTTCTGTTGCAGTGATTTGGTGCTAATTGAATGTTAATTTTAGAGACGAATGTTTTCTCATCAATACAATTTGTTTTGTATATTTGATTCCACTGAGGTAATATGTACTACGTACTAGAGTAGACATTACAAACAAAAAATATCGCGCAACTTGCTGGTCGCGGAGCACGCGCGGATCGAGCGGGGCTAAGTGAGTGATAGTGCAGGAGCTCTAAAACGTGTTACAAACAATCGATTCGAGGTGTCTTCTCTAGTACGTAGTACAATATTACCTCAATGTTTGATTCGGTGTTAGCAGAAATCTAAAGATATTTGCTATTTTTAACGCTGACACATCGAGTTACATAAATATCTTTGTTATTTACCGATACATGACCTTGTCAATGGACAGGTCACTATTATTGTATAAACATTTATCAACTTTTTTACCGGAAAAATCTGTAGAAAACATTTTAAAACTAATTCCGATTAGTTTCGCATTAAATTGTGGCAAACGATTCTTTGATTTTATATCCTTTTAATTAATACTTAATCAATAATTTTCAATATTATCTTGTGAATAAGCCAGGCACTGTGAATATTAAAAATATATGTACAGATATTGTAATAGATAATTTATTAAGATAAATAGAAAGGATAATTTATTTACAATGGGTTACATAAGCATAATTTATATAAGAGTAATTTTGGTTCCTATACTAAGGTAGACACATTTTCAGCATTTTTTTTGTATATTTATTATTAATTAATATCTTACCCGTTAATTAAGTACAATCTATTAGAGTAATAATCATAATATTGTAAATAATCGATTTGTATATATAAATGTATTGTCTAAGTTTATTATGTACTTATTTAGGTACTTAATATAAATATCATTATACTTTAACTAACCATTATAATTTTGTTTTAATATCAGTTACAGTATAAATTATATACCTACATACAAAATTCTACTTTATTTCTGCAAGTAAAGAACTAAAAGAAAAATTTTCATGTGTGATAATGATAACCTATTTAAAAAATGGAATGACGATTATTACTCAGCTTTGCTTATTGTACATAATATCTGGATACATTATTTCTTCAAACACTTATTGTATCAGTAGGAGTAGGTCTTTAGTACCTATACCTCTGTTTTCTGAGGTTTGTTAAAGGTGGTTTATCTATTCGATAGCGCTATTATTTGATGTGATTGGTCGGCCAAAATATTGACGACCAATCACATAAAATAATAGCGCTATCGAATAGATAAACCACCTTTAACAAGCCTCAGAAACTGAGCACCTATTCAATAGCACCAAAAAAGGTGTATACATATCTTAAAGTAAATGAAACACAATTGGTCCTTGGAGTGTTAGCAATTCAGCCAATTTCATAACAAATACGAAAATTATCTCATTCTGGATTTTCATAAAAATCTTAAATTAGGGAATCAACAGATTTAATCTGGACCAGAAGAAATTATCTTTAATCATTCGAAAAAATTGGAATATACAAAATAACATTCAGCAGAAAACATTCAATTTCATATTTTTTGCCAACCCTACACTTTTTTAACACAAGAATTCACAAAGTAGCTTTTCTAAAAGAAACACTGTAAATAACATACACAAAGTATTTTTCGAAAGAATTTCCATACATTTAGATGAGCATCGTGTAAGTAATGAAACGTTTCAATTATGTCTGGAGTCACGAGCTGTTATCTGTAAATAAAATGTATGTATACACATAATATACTACGTTATCAGTACGTTTCACACGCCATTTTTTGCCTAGTACAGCAAAACTGGGGAACCAACTTCCGTCAGCGGTTTTCCCGAACAAATTCGACATGGTAGCCTTCAAGAAAAGAGCATACGTCTTTTTAAAAGGTCGGCGACGCATCGGCGACTCCCCTGGTGTTGCGGATGTCCTTGGGCGGCGGAGATTGCTTACCATCAGGTGACCCGCATGCTCGTTTGCCCTCCTATTATTATTATTAATTATTATTAAGAGCCTGTACAGTCCCACTGCAGGGCAAAGGCCTCCCTACTCTCCTTCCACCTCTCTCTGTCTGTGGCTAATAAGGACCAGTCTTTTTGAAAGTTGTCCAGTTCATCCCGCCATCTCCGTCTGGGCCTGCCGCGTTGGCGTTTGCCATTTGTGGGGGCCCATTGGGTCGTACGTTTGGCCCATTGGTCGTCTGGCATTCGGCAGATGTGTCCAGCCCAGTTCCACTTCAGCATGGCAGCTTTCCGAGTGACATCAGTTATTTTTGTCCTGGAACGGATGATTGTATTCCTAATCCGGTCAACAAGGTTAATTCCCAGAATACTCCGTTCCATTGCTCTCTGGCAAACCTCGAGCGTGGTCCTCTGTTGAATTGTTAAAGACCATGTTTGAGAACCATACGTGAGGATGGGAAGAATGCATACGTCCATGAGTCTCTTCTTAAGGGACAGAGGAAGATTACCCTTCATGAGTTCTTTCATGGCCCAATAGCTCTTCCAGGCATTTTCGGTGCGTCTTGCAACTTCCTTATTTTGTCTTGCCTGGAAAGAGACTATTTGACCTAGATAGAGATACTCATCGACGTACTCAACCTCCACACCCCCCACTGTGATACTGCGATACGAACTGTTCGTCATCAACTTGGTCTTTGACATGTTCATTTGAAGTCCGACCTCGAGGCTTGCTATGCTCAGATCTTGTAGCATCTGAGTCAACTCGGAAGCTGAAGTTGCGAAAAGGACAATATCATCGGCAAAACGGAGATTGGACAATCTCCTACGTCCGACCATAATGCCCCTCTCCGCCCAGCCAACTGTCAGCTTTCTAAAGACTTCCTCCAGCACGGCTGTAAATAGCTTTGGAGATAGCGGGTCTCCCTGTTTGACTCCTTTATCAATGCGAAAAGACGGTCCCGTCATGGAACTGATTTTAACGGCCGCAGTGCTATTTTGCCCTCCTATGATATAAAAAAATAAAAGTCAGTCGTGTCTGTCGAAGTTAATTATTCGTTGTTTACTTAGTGTGTAGATACTTATTAAAAATGGCCTGAGCAACAATTTAGGCACTGTATGTACGTTACTAAATTGCTGCTCACAAAACCAGCGTGTCAGAAAAACTTTTACCATAGAAACAACCCTAAAATCAAGAAACTAAACCAGCTGAACATCATACATTTCACAGAGCGACATCAATGACGCAGTCAGCTCTTATTTTCTGATTTCCAGGTTGCTCTCATAGTTAAAGCTGTTAATTATTATCTCAGACCAAAATAAAAGATAGAAAGAGCGCGTAGAAATAGCGAATGAAGCCAGAAAAAGGAAAGCAAAATAGCAAAGAAGTACCTACTATTCCGCCCAGAGTTCGCGAGCCGCAATCTGGAGCATATGTCTAATCCTCAAACCATAGAATAATGATGGGTTTCCGCCGCAGCAGAACATTCATCATCATTCAACAAGCATCATTATTTTATGCCTCAAACTAAAAGAATAAGATTGACGCTCCCGATCGCAGCTCGCTAACACTGGGCGGAATAGTAGGTACTCCTTTGCCATTGCCGCATCTACGACACGCAAAGTTGGTCTTGGTATGATATTACAACTACGTAGGTATCTGTACTGTAATTCCTAAAATGTACCATGTAATGAACTTATTTTTTATGTGTACCTACCGCATGCCGTCTTGTTGTGGCAATAAATCATTTTGCTCTCTTTCTTCTTTATTTTGTATTTTTTTTTATGGCTTCAGTCGCTAGTTCTACGCGCTCCTATCTTATTCTTTTCGTCTGAGGTTATGATGAGTACATTTACCCCTTAAAAGGACCTCCGCTCATAATGCCACACCTGATATATCTTGCTGACACGAAATAAGACTCATGTTTTATGTTTTAAATTTTTATTTTGTTTCACATGACTAGGTTCAATCTTCGTGACTCCAAACATAATGTAAAAAGTAAAACAGGATCACCATTTAAGTATGTATGTACATTAAAGTAAGTGTTAATATTCGGTACATACTGTTGTCTATCTGTATTTAGCACATAAACAAAAGTATAATGGAATTGTCTGTAAGAATAAAATCTATTCGAAAATATGTTACGTTTTATTTTTTCTATTGCTATTTCGGTTTCTTTATTACACTGCATTGAAAGTTGCCCCGGCTTCTCTCTTTAATCTCCAAGCATTATGATTGAGTCAGTTCTATATTGTTTAACGGCCAAAATTAATATCCAATCCATCCACGATTTACCCTACTAGCTTACTAGCTTATGTGAAATTCCTATCTCTAGTAGGGCAAATCGTGGATAGATTGGATATTAATTTTGGCCGTAAAAGAATTATAAAACTTATCCAAATCCTCCAAAAAGTCTCTGTTTCAGAGCCATTTTCCCAATTATGTTGGGGTCGGCTTCCAGTCTAAACAGATACAGCTAAACATCAGTATTTTACACTGAGTGACTGCCATCATACCCCCACAGCCCATTACTGGGTGGCACCGACATCCTAGGGTTAGACTAGTAGACTTTCGGGCTTCTGACTACCCGTAACGACTGGCATAGATATTCGTATGGCAACCGGGACCGACATCTTAACGTGCTCTCCGAGGCACGGAGGGGCAGATCTAAGGACTGACCAAGATTTTGCGATACGCAGTTATTACTTAGAATTCTGGTACATGATTATATACTTAACTAGCTAATATTAATTATGCATAATAATATTTTTCCATACAAACTTTAACACCCCATTGCACCCCCTTGTTTGGATAGTTTTGGAACGGCAAGTAAACGGTATTTAATTATTTACTTAAAAAAATATTCTCCCCAAGTTTTATGAGCATGTGGATGGAGTGATCTTTTTTTTGAAAAAATACTTTTTTTGTCCGTTTTGCTTGTAATCAAAATTCAATAATTAATTAATTTAATAATTTTAATTCGTTTTGATATATCACTGAAAAAAAGATCACTCGATCCAGATGGACATCAAGTTTTGACTGAATCGATCCAGGAGAAACGATTTTCCATACAAAGTCAAACACCGCATTTCCATACAAAGTCAAACACCGCATTTCACCCCTTCGCTGTAGGAATTTCCAAAAATCCTTTCTTGGTGGCTGCCGTTAGAAAAAGACCATACTGTCCACATGCTTTTAGCTTCAGCGGATTTAGCTCTGCGTTGCTGAATCAGTCATGTTGTTATGTTATGTTATGTTGATGAATCAGTCAGTCAGGACATCTCTCTTTATAAGTATTGATTACCACAAATTGCTTTACTCGGTCTCTTTGTATCTCGCAATACAGAAGTAAAATTAAGAATGGAGAGCTGGGGCGTATTGCAATGATCACTCTGCTGTTCTGTGACTTGTTTGATTTGGATTGTCAAAATTACTGTATGGAAATCTTGCTATCTTATTGATTTCGAGAACTAACTTGCAGAGCAGGCAGGACAGGGTACAAAACGTACAAATATGGAAAACTTCTCAGGTCCAGGATGACGTAAGTTTACTCTTTAGGACCTCTTTATTGGGGCTACACAATAAAAATAACAAATACGATCATCATCATAAACCTTTTCAAAAATAAAGTCTGCAAGAGTATAATATCGATTTGACAGGTGTTACAAATGAATCAAGTTATGATATCAATAAATTATAATACATACTTATATACATGTTTTATGTAACTGACTAAACTGACAAATTGAGTGTAAATCATACCATTCAATGTGTCATTATCGACAAAACCAAACGCTAAGTGAAAAGGTGTTCATTATAAGTTGAATGAAGTATTTCCTACAGATGTTTGTAATAGAAGTTTTTAAACTTTCGCGAATTTCACTCATATTGAACTAAGTTTACGGGACTTGTCGCGCACAATTAAATCAAAATATAATAAACATTTTGTCTAACCTCGACGTTTCGGTCAAGTTGCATTGGCCGTGGTCACGAGCAGACTCAAAAAATGGTTAGTCAAAATGTTTATTATATTTTGATTTAATTGTGCGCGACAAGTCCCGTAAACTTAGTTCAATATGATGTTTGTAATGTTTAATTTTTTCATTTATTTATTAAATTTATGCACACCGAGAAGTAATAATAAAATACATAGAAACGAATAGTACAAAGACACTGCGTATTTCTTTAAGAAATTTCTTCCAGCAGACCTGCGAGAGAGAAATTTGAAGCAAAAAGGTCATTGGTGCGATTATTGAACAAATTATTATTATTAATCTTATAAAGAGCCTATACTGTCCCACTGCAGGACAAAGGCATCCCCACTCTTCTTCCACTTCTCTCTGCGGCTGCTACTCATACAACGTGTTATTGAAATAATGAAAACCTCTTAAGTACTTGCTTTAACGGTGTTGGAAAACATCGTGAGGAAACCTGCACACCTCAGAGTGCTCATACAGTTCTCCATGGTTTGTGTAGTCCGCCAACCTGCAGTAGGCCAGAGTGGTGGACTAAGGCCTTACCCTTCGCATTTTAAGAAGAGGCCCGGGCCCAGTGGTGGGACAATAATGGGCTGTTTATGTGTTATGTGAAATAATCAACTGCTACAAATACAGTAGCCAAATTTCATTAATGTACACAACAACACATTCCATTTCATTTTCCCACATCAAACAAGGAATCGAGGTAACATCTCCCCAGTGCTTGGAATATAACCACAGCAAGGTAAGCACCCTCCGCAGTGTCCCATCTCGCGTTTGCACATAAAGGAAAATTGGAATTTGTGTGGGGGCTCGTTTGCACGGCTCGAGGCTCGTTTGAACCAGGCGCGCGTTCGCACGGCCGAATTAACTCGCGACCACCGAGTACTGAGTCGTAATTGGAACCGTTGTTTGCTTGATCCGAGCCTATTATCTCACGGGATTGGGGACGTGCAGGGTTAGGTTTTGATTATTAGGTATGTGGATTGGTAATGCTAATTCGGAATTCCGGAGTATTGAATTTTGGCTGAATTGTAGGTAGGTTTGGCGGAATTGTGTTGGGTATGGTCGGTAGCTATTACATCGTTGTATAATGTTTGATTTGATGTTTAAAATTAGCAGTTAATAATTATAACAATTCAGAGGCAGACGCCGTTTTATTATTATTATTATATGTACATTTATTTTTCTCCCTTTTAAGGGGTTACAAAAGTGTATTCACACGGGCCGGAGCCAAGCGCGAATAGGGACTAGGTAATAGTATAGGCAGAGGAGACTGATGACGTGGTTAAGAATTTACGAGTAAGCCGACAGGTGTTGAGTATGACTGCTTTCTGGAGAGTGTGAAGTGTGTGCTTAGGAACCTGTAAAATATCTAAACTACGTTGTAGGCTTTTCGGTATAACTCCCGTAGATGAGACAACTATTGGGACTATATGTATGGTTTCTGCTCGCCATTGGCGCTTTAGCTCTATTGCTAAATCTTGATATTTAGTAAGCTTTTCAGCTATAGTGGATTGGATGTTATGCGTATTTGGTACAGCTATATCGATAAGGTAAGCAGTCTTGTTATTTTTATCATAAAGTGTGATGTCAGGCCTATTGAAGTGTATTGTTTTGTCGGTGATAATGGTTCTGTCCCAATATATCCTGTAATTGTTGTTTTCTAGTATGGTGTCCGGTTTGTACTTGTAGTATGGTGACTTTCTTTCTATGAAATTATATTTATGTGCAATGTGTTGGTGTATGATAGAAGCCACTTGGTCATGGCGATGTCTATAGTCTGTTTGTGCGAGAGACCGGCAGGCGGATGTTATATGCTGTATGGTTTCGGAGCTAGAATGGCAGTGTCGGCATGTGTCTGTGGGTAGGTTAGGTGCGCGTATTATGTGTTTCTGGTAGTTGCGGGTATCAATGACTTGGTCCTGGATCGCCATCATGAAAGCTTCTGTTTCAGGGAATAGTTCACCGCGCCTCAGCCAGGCGTTCGACGCTGTTTTGTCGACATGTGACTGTTGCAGATCGTGGCGATGCCTTCCATGTAGAGACTTCTGCTGCCATGTGGCAAACTTCTCCTTTTGGTCAATAATCCGTTCGTTTCTCTGCGAGTTTCGGTCTACCAGGTTAAGTGGAGTGAGATGTTTGTCTGTAAGTGTTATTAATTCATGGAGTGTGGAATATTCTGAATGTGCGAAGAAATATTGTCTGAGAGATGTTATTTGCTTGTTGTGTAGGTTAACTATATCTATTATGCCTCGGCCACCTTCCTCTCTCGGGAGAGTCATTCTTTGCACGCAGGATCTAGGGTGGTGTTTCCGATGGGCTGTAAGGGTAGTGTTAATTATCCGTTGTAGTTTGAGAAGATCTCCTTGAGCCCAAGTTATAATACCGAATGAATATGTGAGTATAGGGATAGCATAGCTGTTTATTGCTTTAACCATGTTCCTTGAGTTAAGTTGAGATCTGAATAGTGCGTTAAGCCGATGTTTAAATTTCTTTTTTAGGTCTGCTTTTGTATCTTTCTGCTTAATCTGCCTAGCTTGCTGAAAACCTAAATATTTATACGTAGAATGTGATTCTAAAGGTTCAATTGTGTCTCCTGATTCTAAAATATAGCTGTTTGGGATGATTTTACCGTTATTGATAGAAAAAGTTTTGCATTTATCAATCCCAAACTCCATATGAATGTCGTTTGAGAAAGATTGTGTGATGTCTGCTAGGCTATGTAGTGACTGTGTAGTGTTACTGTATAGTTTAATGTCATCCATGTACATGAGGTGAGTGAGAGTTGTGTGTTTGTGTGGTGTTGTTATAGTGTAGCCGAGAGTAGATTTGTTTAGTAAGTAGGAAAGCGGGTTTAGTGCTAGGCAGAACCACAGAGGGCTTAGCGCATCACCTTGAAAGATTCCTCGCCGTATTGGGATTTCTGGTATTTCTGTGTAAGAGGGTCCTATTGTTTTTAAAGTGGTTGTCCAGTGTTGCATAGAGCTTTCCAGGAAATTGATGATTTGTGGGTGAATTTTATAATTTTGGAGTACATATAAAAGCCAGCTGTGTGGTACGGAGTCGAAAGCTTTTTTATAGTCAATATACATGGTATTGATATTTTTTTTCTTAGTAATAGCTTGTTTCATAGCAACCGAATCTATTATAAGTTGCTCTTTGCAACCCTGGCTACTTTTACGACATCCTTTTTGTTCTTCAGCCAGTATGTTGTTCTTAGTGATGTGTTCATGTATGAGTTCGGCGATGCAACCTGTGAGTATTTTATAAATCGTTTGTAGGCATGTGATAGGTCGGTATTTGGCTGGATTTTGGTAATCATTAGTGTCTTTTGGTATCATGTAGGTAAGGCCCTGTGTTATGTAACTTGGCATTAAATTTGGTGTCTGTATAAAATAATTGATGTGGTTATGAAGTAAGGGATAGATAGTTGTAAATTTTTTATACCAGTAGTTGTGTATCCGGTCACTGCCTGGCGCTTTCCAATTGTGAGCTTTTTGAAGTACACGTATAAACACGTCCACTGGTATATGTTCAAACGGCATTGGTGTAATTTTCTGAGTTAAATCTGTATCTGTGTGTAGCCACTCGGCATCTGTGTTGTGTTGTACCGGCTCGGACCAAATACCGGACCAGAAGTTATGTAATTCATCGGCAGGTGGTGATGGTATGTCATGCGTTGTTTTATTTGTGTTACGTTGTGTATCTGACGTCAGTGTCCTATAAAACTGTTTTTCGTTGTTGACAAATTGCGTATTTTGTGTTTTTCTGAGTGTACAATTAAGATATCTCTTTAGTCTGCTAGATGCTGCGTTAAGTTTTTGTTTAAGAGTGTCGAGAAATTCTTCATTGCTTAAGTTAGGTTCTTCGTGCTGTGAGTGTATCCTGTATTTATTCTTTATTGCTTCTACAAGTAAAGTTAACCTATTGCTTCTGTTGCCTTTTACGTATTCTGTCATTCTTGCAATATCCCTCCTGTAGTTCTGTATCTTCATTTGAAGTCTCTTCTGCCACGCAGGTGTTTTTCTTTGATTTTGATTAGATGGTGTGATTGTGTCTCTAATCTTAGATCCATTGCATAAAGCTGCAGTGTATGCTGCGCAGTAAATGATTGTTTGAAAGGTCTCAAAATCTTGTTCTGTTGAAGTGTGATTTGGAAGTATGTCTGTGTTAATAAAACTAACGATTTGAGCTAGTTTTCTAGAAGTTTTTTGTTTTGGAATGTAAGGTCGGGTACGTGGGTTGGTATTTTGGAACTTATCTATTGTAATTAGAAACTGCTCCTTTATTTTGTCCGAATCAAGAGTTATAGATGTTTGGTTTTGTTGTGGTTCCAAGGTGAATTGAGAATTCACTAGTAGTTCATCATTTTGATTTTGTGGTGGTGCTGATAGGCTGAGTGAATTTTGAATTATGCTGTTTTCTGATACGTACGAGTGGATGTTTGTTTCTTGTATGTATTCTGATTCGGATGCAAGCGCCATGTGTTCTGGTATTTGGGTTTGTAAACAAATGTCTAGGTTGCTAAGCCGGAAATTAGTATTGCTTGATATGTCGTCACGTATTTCTTTAAGTCTTTGGTCGCTTATCATTTTGTTGTTTAGTATAACTCGAAGTTGATCTGATATTCTCTGTTCACCTACTCCTGATAGTTCTGGATTTTCTGCTATGACTGCTTGATGAAGTGGTCGCCGGTAAGCTGATCTATTTTCTCCTAATTCTGTAATTTTGTAATAATTCCTCACGATTGATTCGTTCTGTTCAGTGGTCCACCTCCTTCTTTGACCTCTACCTTGGAGATGACTACTATGTGGTTGAGTGATTAAGTGTGCGATTGTGTGAGTATGTGCTTGACTATTGTCATTTTGTGTTTGTTGAAGATAGGTTGCGACTTCTTCTCTTATGTGATCTTGTATTTCTTGCGGGAGTAATTTGTTTCTAACTATAGCTCTGCATTGGTCTCCTAATCTCTGTTTGGACGCCTCCATCTGTGGGTATTTTTGTGAGAATTCGTGATGTAGATGATCAAGATATATTTTACTAGTATTTAATTTGGTGGCTATGAGATACGTGCGCCAGATGAAGTTATTCATTTCGTCTGACCATCTTTTACGCGCACGGTTTGTGCCTGGGGCGGGTGCAGATTTAGTGGCAAGTGCCTCCTGCACAACATCCCCAGACATTGATGATACGGTGCTAGACCGCGATAAGACCTGATAGGAACGCGGGGATGAGCTGGGTGATTCAAATAAACTAAATGGTGAGGGTGTCGCTGACATTCTTTCGCTTTGCATATCGGAATCCGTATTCGTTGCATGGGTCGTTTGACGGGGTTCAATCGCCGCTCGGAGATTCTTCGCACCCCGAGGCCCAGTCTCAGGCTGGCATCCGTCATGGCCAGTGCTGCTACTGGACCCGCCGAGCACTTGGGGCCGTTTTGATTTGCTTCGTGTAATTACCATGTTTCTTCATTTGGGTTTTGGGACCGTTAGTTAGGAAGGGTTAAGCCAAGGTGTAAATGGCTGCTATAATATTATGTAAGTATCTCCTGCTTAGTTTAACTTGCAGGGTGTGGTCTAGTTCGTAGTGACCTTATAATTGTTCATGCCTTCCTTTAAGCCCCCCCACCACGGCAAGGTGGTCCCCCGGGGGGGTTATTATTATTATTATTATACTTTATTGTACATACAAATACACATTAATATGACAATAGGAAAGCTTATGTACATCGGCGAGCTTAACTCAAAAATGAGTTTTCTTACAGCAAACCTTAGAGCGATAGAGAGATGTTGATATATTAATACAGGATAAAAACAAGTGTACAACAGAATAACAAAAATTTTGACTACATAACTTATCTAACAAAATTAAACTATTTACAAGTAAAGTAATTATATTAAGATATATATACTTATATACATTACTTGCTAAAAAAGTTAAAAATTGTCCATCAAACACCCATATCAAAAGCTCCCATATTCCTGCAATCGTCCTGCACCCACTGAATATGACTGTATACCTACTTACTACTATAGTGCAGCTGTGGACTGTCTTCGATTCGTGTCCTATCCCATCTTAGATTAAAGTTGTCAAAGGGGCGACTGCTAGCCGGACCTGTGTCCTATGGCAAGCCTGTCAAAGGTCCGGACTTCTTCCTGACGGAAGATAAGCCGTGAATAAAGAAAGACATAAAAGTTATAATTCAATTATTTATTCGGACAACCATAGATCCATACATTTATTGTTAGTAAGAACTTAAAACTAAATTAGTATTTAAAAAGTAATAACTAAGAGTGACTTTGTCCTCTGGATAAGATTCCACACCAGAGGGCTGTCAATCGTATAAGCTGTCAAGTAAGCCTCTTTTATGTTTAGGTAGAGTACCAGGCCCCTCAGAAAGTATTGCGAAAAAAAGTTTTTATATATGGGAGACTGGCCAGTTATAATGTTTTTCGAAAATATGATTATTTATAAGTAAAAATAAGTAAGTTCCAATTTCAAAATTTCCCTCCACATTTTTTGCGAGTTAATTCAAAGTATTGTGTCTCACTGAAATATGGATCTGCGCCGGGAACATTTTAGAGCTATGATTTTATACGATTTCAAGTGTCGCCTGAAACCGGATGAATCGTACGATAGACTTCAAATGGCATTCATGGATGAAGGCCCTTCCAAGGCAACCGTGTATCGTTGGTATAACGAATTCAAGCGCGGTCGACCAATTTTGGGGGATGACGAAAGAAGCGGTCGCCCTTTGACGGCTGTTACCGAAGAAAACGTGCTAGCAGTGAAAAATTTAATCCAAGACAATAGGCGAATTACATATCAGGAGATTCAACACATATTGAAGATTGGATCGGGAAGCGTTCACGAGATTCTACACAGCCATCTTCGCGTGAGGAGGATAGTATCACGCTGGGTGCCGCACAACCTCACCGATGCTCAGAAGCAGGCCCGGGTGGAATGGTGCCGTGATATGCTTAACAAATTTGAAGCAGGCTCGTCTCGGCGTGTTTACGACATCGTTACAGGTGATGAGTCCTGGATTTATCAATACGACCCAGAAACCAAGCGCCAGTCGACTGTTTGGGTGTTTCAAAATGAGCCAACGCCGACCAAAGTGAAGCGATCTAGAAGCGGGGGTAAGATTTTGATCGCTAGCTTTTTTAATTTGACTGGCCACTTGGTATCAATTCCCTTACGGGATCAAAGAAGCATTAATGCCGAATGGTATACTACCAAATGTTTGCCAGAAGTTTTCTCTGTTATAAGCAACAAGCGACCAAACACAGGGCTCCGCGGGCTACTGCTCCACCACGACAATGCACCTGCGCACACCGCACTCAAAACGAGGGACTTCCTGGACAGCACGCCAGTCAAACTCCTGGGTCACCCTCCTTACAGCCCTGATCTAGCACCGTGTGACTTCTTTTTATTCCCAAAAATAAAAAATCAGCTCAAAGGGATACAATTTTCGTCGCCGGAAGATGCGCTGGCTGCGTTCGAGCAGGCTGTAAACGAGGTGTCTGCGGCGGACTGGAAAAAGTGTTTTGAAAACTGGTTTAGGCGCATGAATCTTTGTATAGAGGCTGGTGGAAAGTACTTTGAAAAGATTTGATAAAAATATATGTACGTATAGAACAATTTTTTTTAGTTTCGCAAAACTTTCTGAGTGTCCCACGTATTTTGTATTATCATTTCTTAGATCAACGAGCTGTGATAGCCTAGCGGTTGAGTGCTTGCCTTCCATGCAGGAGGGTGTGAGTTGGAACCCGGCCCGTTTCGTATTCATGTTTGGATCAGAATTTGTTTTTTTTTTAATTTTTTATTATCTTTATTATTTAAGGGACTTTTATTCTACAACAAGAACATGCCAGTCCCATTATTCCTTTCATATAACTTATGCTTAATGAATTGATACAAAACTAATACAAATGTAAGATCTAACAATGTACAACAACATATTGCAGCACTTGATGAGGGATTTACCAAAATAAATAGGAAAGTTCCAACATCCAACATATTCAATTTATGAACACGCACTAATATTTCCCTTTGACATTTATATTTGACACAATCCGTTATTAAATGTTGGACGTCATCAAGTACTCCACACACGTCACAGTTTGGTGAATCTACTTTTTTCATCAAATAGCCAAACTTCCTAGAAGGATAATGTCCAGAACGCAATCTATGAGCAACGACTAAATGAATCCTACATATTTTATTATTCATAAACCAAGGAATTCGACAAGGCTGACATTGTATTGTTTATACCAAACTCCTTTATCTTTACTTCTTTCATCAAAGTATTCTTTGAACCTATCAAAATATTTAATTTTGACTTGAGCAAGATATTCTGTGTAAAATAGTTTTATGTTATATTCAATACCATTTGTAATTGCTAAATTTGCTAAATTGTAGAATTTGATTATCACTTGCTTTAACAGTGAAGGAAAACATCGTAAGGAAACCTGCACACCTGAGAGTGCTCCATACAGTTCTCGAGGGTGTGT
Organism: Asteroscopus sphinx; assembly: GCA_949699075.1. Lineage (NCBI taxonomy): Eukaryota > Metazoa > Arthropoda > Insecta > Lepidoptera > Noctuidae > Asteroscopus > Asteroscopus sphinx. The sequence goes on from OX453021.1 coordinate 15,758,217, forward strand.
GTAGTCCGCCAACCCGAACTAGGCCAGCGTGGTGGACTAAAGCCTTAACCTTCTCATTCTGAGAAGAGGCCCGTGCCCAGCAGTGGGACAATAATGGGCTGATGATGATTTCTCAGATAGTGATTTGTTAAACAATAGAACAACTTGTTCGTTTGAAAATAAGGAGTTTTTTCCTTATCAACATATTACCTTTTCAATTGCGGACGTTTTACTCCCATGACGTATTATATTAGAGTCATTTTAGCAAAGAGAATATTCTGGCCTGAGGACAACCTGATCCGAATTCATGTAAACACTGTTATTCTGTACATCCGTACATCCACAATAAAAAATAATTTAATCACAGTTAAAAGAATCTTGTGATACAATTCTGTTCCAATGTTCAAATTAAATACATACAATCATCACCATCTACATCCACAGTACAGCCTCTACTAAACTAAGTATTACTTCTGCTTAGTTATTTCTTGGAACTTGTTTAAAAATAAACGTTAATTGTTAGTGGTAGCCCTTCGGTTCGTTACTATCGGCGAGTGGGCACTGTGACCAATGCTGATTGATTGGACATCGCCATCGCTCGCCCCGCGCGCTTGCCGACCAACGACGCACGTATCAGTAGGTATACGAGTAGGTAGGTACTTACAGTCTTTAGTAAATGTGTTTTTTTTTGTAAGATTGTGTAATTTAAAAGGGATAGGTGTGTGTTGTAAGGTGGACGCTTTCGTTGATCAATGATCGCAAGTGCGAAAAGTAAAATCAGATTTCATTCGATTTATAAGCTTAATCATAGGGAGGCCGTTGACCGCTCTGCCGGCACCAGGGTAAATAATTGCACCACCCTATTTCTTCTCATGGGTGTCGTAAAAGGCAACTAAGGGGTTAACCAGAGGATGGGCAGCAGCGTTATCTGAGTATTGAACCAACCACGGAATACTTTATATTCATTTCCTCTATGTAACCAACAAACTGCGATCGCCAACCCGCCCGCCAAGCGTGGCAATTATGACATATAAGGGGGTGGACCCTTTGGGGGAGGCCTTTGTCGAGCAGTGGATGTCTTTCGGCTGAAATTATGGTGATGATGACGATGATGAGTTGATTAATCGCTTACGGACACAAGTTGGCCGCTGCAAGGATAATCTAGCCAGGTGGAGCTTCATCGACGCCAATAACACTGAGTGAGATTGCGGAGCTCCCACGCAAAGCATGTTTCACCTACTTGCTAGCCCGCTTTGCCCCCACCCCCCACCTGTTCCTGGGAGGATCTAATGCAGGCTGATATACACATGTGTATTAAGTGTGCCACTTTCTGGTCACAAACTGTCTAATTATTAGCCATTGACACGAAAAGAATAAGAAGCTTGAAATATTAGACTGTAAAAAAGAACTTGAGCAGCCTGTCACTGGTAACTCCAAGTTATTTATTTATGTACACACAACACATTTTAGTATAGAAAACATACAGAACAAACAAAGGCACAAAGGTACTGCTTATCTCTAAAATAAATTTCTTCCAGCAGACCTGCGACAGAAAAGAAGGATAAACGAAAGACGTAGACACAGTGTGACAAAAGTATGTTAAAAGTAGTTTAGTTAAAAGTAGGAATTATTTACATCTCACAGATTTGGCACGGGACAGTCAACTAACAGCACAGTCCCAATACGCAAAGTAAAAGTACAGTAAAGTATGAATGAGTTTTTCGTTGAGATATGTCATTCCCATACATTTTGATTGTTTTCTATTAGCGTTGACGATTTTAGATTGTCAACATGGCTAGGGTACTGTAGGTACTGTAGTTTAATCAGAAACGATTATAAATTATAATATAATTATAACTAAAAAAATTATTGTTCGCTGCAGTTGTAGATAGAAAAAATACGAAAAACGGCCACTTTTGGATTTTTCTATCTTCAACTACAGCGAACTTTAATTTACTGAATTAATAGTACCTGTACTTCAATTGTTAAAAACGAATTTTCGATAAATTATGTACTCAGCGAGTAATTATTTTTTTACTGATGGGGGCGCCACTTACTGGCCTGGCCACCAATGGTACATGTCATAGCCCCAAGTACCAACAAAAATAGAATGATTAAGTATGTTTGGCAAATTCTGAAAAGAATTTTGAAACAACCGGTAGGTACAATTTACCCAAAAAAAAAAACGCAAAAACTGACAGCCCCATATTAAATAAAATATCATGCAACTATGTCGAGATTAATTTGTGATCACAAAATTATAGTTGTTACACCATAACCAAAATAATTCCCAAGTTTCAGATACCAAATACCGAAACTGAGTAACTACAACTAAGAAATGAACAACTACTACGAAACTCATTGACGCACCATCAATAATTACGAACATCAAACACAGTAAGTAATATTGACCCCTGACCCCAAACTAACAAATAAACACAATACTTCTACTTGTAACTGTCCATTAATTAGTACTATTGTTTGGGGTAGATACCCCCTACTTATGTGTATAGAGCACGCAATACCCCCGACATTAAAAACAACAGGTACAACAAACGCAAAAATTAACTGTCTCTGCAACAATTTTATCTCCCAATCTTACCTATAAGTGATGGTCTTACTATGGAACACGCAATTGAAGGACTAACGGCCAAAATTAATATCCAAGCTATCCAGGATTTACCCTACTAGAGATAGAAATTTGACATATTTTGTATGGGGCTTATGTCAAATTCCTATCTCTAGTAGGGCAAATCGTGAATAGATTGGATATTAATTTTGGCCGTAAGTGGGCAAAGGTGTTATCAGACAATATAAAAAATATTACTTTTTTCCTTGAACATAGGATTTAACTGATGGTTCAAACTGATTAAAACGCTCATTACTCGTTTAGAACTATTTTCTAGTTAACATCTTTGTCCACTTAACCCTTCAATTGTTAGGTATTGTATCAAAGGGATGCGCGATAAACGACATACACGCGGGCGAAGTCGCGGGCATAGGCTAGTTATTAAATACATTACTTACTTCCATAGTAGGCATATCTATACGACTTTGAATTAACCGCAAAGTTAGTCGAGTCGGTTAAGAAACACTGTTTCTTAATAAGATATCGCTGACGTCACCCAAAGATGTACCAAGTGGATGAGAATTTCGTTACCACGAGCAGTGTTCACGGTAGCTTAGTGGCTAAAGCACTGGCGTACTGAGCCAGAAGTCGCAGGTTCGAATCCTGCTCGTGAGCGATTTTTTCTTTCCACAATTTAAATCGTTAGATTTAATTTTGCATGCGTAAAATGCGTTAAAAATAATAAATAATTACTTACTTCATTATTAGTTAGCCTATCTATATAATGTTACTAAAACAATGCAAGTAGAAAAATGCTTCTTATTCCGCCGTATTTAAAAGCCTTAAGTCCGGGTCAGTAGTAGTTTTATGTAAAATCAGATAAGGCGACATTTTGACAGCCCATTACACTTGTTTACTATTTATTTCAGCCATAAAAGTTATTAAGTTTGTTCAAGTTTGTGATGAGTTTCGCTACTGTGTTGTTTGGGTTGTAATAAACATAAAGATTATTATTATAGATAGTTGGAATGGATGGATTGTTTAAGTTACTATGTGTTGTGATATTAGTTTCTTTGCTAAGGCCAAACAGTGTTAATAGTGTTCGAAATTACTTAAATAACTTGGAGTTGCAGAAATGTAACTACAATCAGTGAAACAAATGTCTATACATTTTTCGTGTTTTAGATATTCTATATTCTATTTCCATTTGATCTCACAATTATTCACATAGTTGAAATAATATTGCTGAAATAAATTAATAAATTAATCATTACAGAACAGAAAAACATGAAATAAATCTTTATCTTTCATAGAATACAGTCTTTATATTACCGTTGCCCAGTAATCATAGAGTCACTAACACACCTATGACTATTTAATTCTTCATCATTTCAACCGAAAGACGTCCACTGCTGGACACAAGGCTCCCCCAAATTTGGGGGGATTTACATTTAATTTACAACAATATAATTATATTTCCATTTTTTTTTGTTTTAACATCTCTATGCACATCCCGCGCCTCCACACGTGCGTTCCCTGACATTAGCGTGTGCGCACGCCATCGCTCACCGTGTGATCTCGCCGACTCGACCGCACTGCACTGCACGCTTCCTACTGATTTACCTAAATGTCACCATACTTACAATTTACTGGCCTTTAACCACATTCTAGAAGATTAAAAAGTAAACGTAAAGTATACTTTTTGGTGGATCTAAACTATCGGTTCCCACGGAATAGGTATCGCTAATCATAAATATTGTTTTGTTAGTAATAATTTTTAAACAATAAATCAATAGATTATGTCAATGTCGTCGACCACACCATCGCTTAACATCAGCAGGCGTAGCATGACCACTGTAGACAAGCGTTTTGTCTACGAAAGAAAAGACAAAATGACAGATAAAGTTCTATACAATCACAGACAAAGTACAAATATAGGAACGAACGTGAGCGCTGGTTGTACACGGAGGAGCACGGTTTTGTTGACTTCACTATGATTGTTCGCAGCACTTCGTCTATATTTTTTACTATGTCTGTGTATACAGTGTAGTTTTATCTATTCTTACGTAGATCTCTTGTCTACAGTGGTCATGCTACGCCTGCAGGTGAGGTGGCGGTCAAACGCAAGCTCATTTGATATAAAAATGAAGTCGGTAAAAATATATATTGTTATAGAAGGACAGGCAGCATCAAAGAACTCAAGAATTTCTCAAGAATCTGGATATTGGGCAGTCTCCATTACACATGTCAAAATTCTCTGTTGAATTTCCTGAAATTTAACACTACAGAGGGCGATTTGACACGTGTCAAATCAGAGTCCAAGTGCACGGCTCCTTTTCAAGGAAATTTCCAAGAGACTGGTCGACGCTTTGCGTGACCAGAGGGCTGGTTTGTTCTTTGGGCAAAGAATAAGCGTAAGATTAGTTTGGAATTATATTTTGAATGCTGTAAATGTGAACATATGGTATAGAGTATCGGATCGTTGGGTTCCCTCCTAATATGGTCGAGCATAAACTTAAAAATCATTATTAATCTTTAATTAGTTAACTTCAGTGAATTTGTCTCAGTCATAAACCTAGATTATTCTCACACATACATATATACATATTATCACGCCTGTTTCCCATTGGGGTAGGCAGAGACTATGGATTTCCACCTGCTACGATCCTGACACACCTCTTTCGCTTCACAAAACAATTCTTTCCAATTAATCATGTAACAAATCACTGTACTATTATTATTTGAAAAGAGTATATCCATGGAGTTTCTTGCCGGCTCTTCTCCATAGGACCAGTTGGTCCTATGGAGAAGAGCCGGCAGTCCTATTGATTGGAGGTTTTGGAACCGTGCAACTAGATTCATAATTAACGTTTTGAAAGTGCATGTAAATGATTATTGGAAATAAAACTTTTGACTTTGACTAACGTTATTAATTACGAAAATTGATTGAATTTGCCTTCTTGACTGTACAAGATTAGTCCTAGGGTTGTGCTTGACCGTACAGGACCTACCAGCTATTAACTGTTTAATTATTTATCCAATTTTTAAACTGTTATTGTGGATCCCTAACTAACAGGTGTGCGTACGTATCTAGTTGACATTTCCGTGCTTTGCCATCATTAGCCATTAGGCTTCCCTTATCAAATTATAAATACCACAACATTTAACATTAACATTACCCCTACCCCGTTGCAATAAGGGCTAAAATCATAAACTCTTTTGTTTTTTTGTTAATGATTCTTGTAGTCCTAAAAATAAGGTTGAATTTTGTATGATTATTTATATTGTTTGGGTACAATATTACATTAGTGTTGACATGAATAGTGTTTCATACTGTTTTGCTTTATTGTTTGTCCTGTTTAATTAATTATTTGTTAATTAAGAGGGTGTTTATGGTATGTATTAGGGGATAGGATAGAACGTGTCTATTCTATTTTTTTATTTTACTAATGGCGTTTCTTTTTGAAGTAATTTATGATGTAAGTATCATAATTTTTATTTATAACACTTTTTCACCCCTAGGCATGATGAAAGTAACCGACATAGCACGAAGAATTTCCAAACTAAAGTGGCAGTGGGCGGGGCACATTGGGGCAGTAAAGTTCTGGAGTGGCGACTGCGTACTGGAAGGCGCAGCGTGGGTAGGCCCCCCACAAGGTGGACTGACGACCTGGTGAAGGTCGTGGGAATCCGCTGGATGCGGAAGGCACAGGACCGGTCGTTGTGGCGATGCTTGAGGGAGGCCTATGTCCAGCAGTGGACGTCTTTCGGCTGAAATGATGATGATGATGATGATACGGTGCAAAACAAATGAAGAGCTTATACAAAAACAGCACGAATAAAAAAAAACAATATCTTCGTTTGTTCAATTTTAACACATAAAATAACATAACATCACGCCTGTATTCCGTGAAGGGTTAGGCAGAGGTGTATAATAAACCCACATTTCGCCAGTTATGTTATAAGTCTCATGTAATAGGGGCGACCCTATTGCCACAGAATATCTAATAGTCCACTAACCGGGCACAAATCCAGACTCCGGGCTGCTACTGAGCATTTCCTAATGAAAAAACCCAATAAAACTTTGCCCGACCCGGGCATCGAACCCAGGACTCCACGCTCAGCAGTCACTCGAAAAAAAAAAACAATGATGAAAAAAACTCAATTCAAAAATAATCGGTAATGTTGTTTCGAAAAACGTAGAATGTTCACGTAGTGCGACTTACAGAGTATATCCCGTTTTGTAAATACCTTGTAATTCTGCTTTGGGCCAGTCAAGTCACATCCAATCCAAGTCTTTTATTTTTTCAGTTACTGGTTAGGCACTGATTAGTCTGCTGTCTTTCTGTGACTATTCTGCTACACCTTTACTGCACTTTTAAATAAAAAAAATACAAAATATTCGTCTACCATTTTTTTTCATAGTAGCAATACTAGATACTAATACTATATCCACCACAAAAAACACCGCTTATAAATTAAATATATTTTTATTTCATCATCCTCCGAGCCTTTTCCCAATTATATTGGGATCGGCTTCCAGTCTAGCCAGATGCGGCTGAACATCAGTATTTTACACGGAGCGACTGCCATCAGACCCCCGCAACTCAGTAACTGGGTAATACTGACATTCGGAGGTTAGACCAGTTGTCAGACTTTCAGGCTTCTGACTACCCGTAACGACTGCCATAGATATTCGTATGACAAACCGGGACCGACAGCTTAACGTGCTCTCCGAGGCACGGAGGGGTCTCGATGTGTAACGAAACGGTCACCCATCCACAGACTGACCGCGGCAAGTGCAGCTTAACCTTGCAGATCGTACAATCCGCGCAGCCGTTGCATCGCTACGAGCCCCTCTAAATATATTTTTATTTGTTTATTAAATTTTGTTTTTCAAGATAGGTACCAAAATAGAAGTAGTCAACGAATTTACCTTACTCGGCTAAACATAGATACCAATATAAATTGGAAAATCGATTTTTTTTTTCACATTTTCTGAAATTCCAATTGTAATTCTACTGCAAAATTAAGGTTTGAACTTTTTTTTCCATATTATAATTGTTCAACTTGGCAACAGATAATCAGGCTACTTTAAGCATTTAAAAAAGATAGTAGCTATTTTTATAAAAACCAAAATTAAGTTGCTCCCAAAAAAGAAGACCAACAAAAAAGGAAATATTTCATTCTGTACGCACCTAGTTTCACCTGTCCAAAATCCAAAAATGATACTCGAATAATGCCACAGAATAAAATTAATTATTGTTTTTTTGTCTGTGGCCCACAGAAAAATGTTTATGGCAGAAATTATTTGGTGTTTAGCCGCTAGAGGGCGGGGCAGCGCGTGATTAATATATTTCTACGGAAAAACATAATGAGTTCTCTGGCCACATCGTTGTTTTGGGTCTTAGCTTTTGAAGACGGTTCGGTGTTTTTTTTGGAGAATAAAGGGTTTCGGTGTTACCGGTGATTCACGAACTTGATAAAATAAAGACGAATATTTTTTTGGAAATACAGTAGCTATAATAGAAAATAACAATTGATAGCTCCAATTATATTTAAAAGTACAGATATGATACTTGTGCTCACAACCTGAAGATTCAAAAATGTCCTAATTAGGACGTTTTTCTATTAATCTGCGTCAGTAAGGCACCGAACGTGACAAAAAAAAAAATGCCGTCGTGTGTGTACAGAAAGTGTTGCAATGATGCGAAAGTAACTTGAAATTGCCAACTTAGTGTGCAGGTATTGTGCTGCCGCTGCGTACGAAACATATACGTTATATACGGTTTTTTTTGTTAGGGTTATGACATATCTATACTTTTAAATATCATTGGACAGGTCTAAAACAGCAATTTCTTTCTTTAAAAAAAAACTGTAAAAAATGGTTTTATAATTGTGCCTTCAGTTAACTATACAGCTCATAGTAATTTTTCTCATAAGACGTCTATTAAATTATTATTTGTAGAGATTCATATCTGTGGGGTAATTGTGTAATGCATTCACATTGACATCAGCTTTCATTTTGAAATTACAGAAATATTCATTGCGTGGTACATAATTGTCAATTTGACGGATTGTCAAAACACACGGAGCAATGAACATTGAAATCCAGATGAATGCGATCGCGAGTGAGTTACGCAATTAGTCAGCAGTTTTAATTCCTTAGTACGAAAAATTACATTCGCTTTTTTATGTTAAAGGATGACGAAACGATCTTAAGGCCCACTTGATGTTCCTTTTGCCTTAAATCAAAATCAAATCAAAAGCAAATGTTTTTTATTTCAAATAAACCTAATTACAGGCACTTTTGAAAGGTCAGGCTCTAGTTGCACGGTTCCAAACTGTGGGTTCTGTAGAGAAGAACCGGCCAGAAACTCCATGGATATACTCTTTTTAAAATAAGTTATTGTTTATTACATAACATTTATTCAAATAATGTGAGTATAGTAGGTTAATGTCAGAAATAAACAAGAGTTTAAAAGTGAGAATATTGGCTTTAGAAATAAACGAAAAAAGAGTTGCCATAGTATGTAGGAGCTGACCTGTCCCGACAGTTAGCACCCGTCCTAAATTATATTGCGTGTCGGTTCGCCAAACTGAGATATGAAGGTGGAAAGTCGAAGTCGTAGAAGTTTCACCGGCACCCGTACCCTTCGCCACTGAGACACATGGGTAGTATTTCCCCGGTCTAGCTCTTTCACAAAGGAGCTCTACTCCTCTCTCTTCCTAGCCTTAGTCAACATGATTGTCAAGTCAGCTTCCCCTCGTCTTTGCCCTGTTCCTCACTTTGCCTTCGGAGACTTTGTACTTTTTATGGTACTTCTTGATCACATCCATTGACCATCCACCTAGTATTCGGTCTTCCTATTCCACCTGTAAAATAACACTATCATAACTTATTCACTAATCGATTAAAATAACATTCCCAATCACGATTTCCACAATACTTAATGATAACTTAAAACTTAAGTCAAAAACATTTTTGCTTACATTTCGGAATGGGTTTTAAAAAACAATATTTTATAAGTTTTTTGCCATCAGGTGAGACACGCCTACGGTCGAGAATTTGCATTCGCTTAATCTGTCATTGTCCGGAATGCGCGCCAAAAACGAGCATGAAGTCTACTTTTGTTTTTTTGTAAAAAAAAAAGTTTTTTGTTCATTAATGGTTGGGAACTTTCTTGGGATTTGTCGGAGATTTTTGTGTTTTCGTTCCCCTTTATTTAAGTAGAAGTGAAAGAAAGACGTAACTAATGATATGGACGTGTTCAGTGCAATTAGAAAAACGAGAAAACAAAGAAATGTCACCATAATGTCCTAATAACGGGGAAAGCATTGGAAAAGGGTTTTGAGGTGCATTAAAGAGCCTCCACGAGTGACGATATTTAATTGATCGTCCGGCGCACCCTGGGCAGTCAGCCCCGCTACCAACCTGCTGACTGGCTTATATTTTTCCCACGGCATGAGCTATTATCATTATGTAGCTCATATCGACACGATAGAGAGAGATGGGCAAAGCGCAGGACCAGTCATTGTGGCGATGCTTGGGTGAGGCCTATGTCCCGCAGTAGACGTCTTTCGGCTGAAATGATGATGATGTGCAAAGGGTGTCGTTTCGCCATCCTTTGCCATAATAAAAAATTAGAAGAAAAATAGTTCTCGATATTTTCAGAATAGTGTAACATATTTGGTTGCGCTGGCTGCGGAAGGCGCAGGACCGGTCGGTGTGGCGATGCTTGGGAGAGGCCTATGTCCAGCAGTGGACGTCTTTCGGCTGAAATGATGATGATGATGATGATGTTGATGTAACATATCTTATTACCTTATTACACGGAAAGAAAAATAGTCTTAATACAAGTATATATTTATTGGTCAAGAATAATATAGTTTCATATATAGGGAACACTTTATATTCTTAAATCCAGCATTTTATTGTTTTGTTTTGAATGCTCAAAACAACTATTTATTATCTCAAATAAAGAAGAAATATTCTCGGTTGAAGAAAAAAACAAAGTCTTTTAAGAAGACGAGCAGATTTCTTGAACTTTGAGACATTGATTTTCTCGAACAGAATCAAATTAAGTATTTAAATTTAGTACTTTTATTGTCAGTTCAAAATAATGTAATTTCAATCAAAGAATGCACATTTTTTAGTTGATTTTATAAATTTTCTTAATTATAAAGTATATGCAAAAGTATAAAATTTCAATTGAGAATTCCTCTTCTAATGGTGAGTACATTAATGTTCTTAAATTAAATATCCGGATGTTTCATACTAAAACCAGATTGATCATAAGTTAATGATTTCTGTGCATTCTCTGAAGAATATAATTTGCTTAGCTCAAACTTTATCATAATTAAAGGAAGAAAGAGTGCAATTTGAACTAAGAATTTTAGTTTTTTAAGGTGAGTATGCTGATATTCTTAATTTGAATATCCGGATATTTTATACTAAAACCAGGTCGATTTTAGGTTAATAATTTATGTGCGTTCTCTAAAGAATATCATTTGCTTAGCTCAAGTTTTTTATTTATTTAAAAGAAGAAAGTGTGAAATTTGAACTAGGAATTTAAATTTTTTAAGCTGAATATGTTGATATTCTTAGTTTGAATATCCGATGTTTCATACTAAAATCAGATTTACCTTCGATGAATAATTTCTGTGTATTCTCTAAAGAATATCATTTTCTTAGCTAAAGTTCTTTATTTATTTAAAAGAAGAAAGTGTGAAATTTGAACTAAGAATTTAAGTTTTTTAAGATGAATATTTTGATATTCTTAGTTTGAATATCCGGATGTTTCATACTAAAATCAGATTTACCTTCTGTGAATAATTTCTGTGTATTCTCTAAAGAATATCATTTAGTTAGGTCAATTTTTTTCTTATTTAATATAAGAAAATAAGAGATTCGAGTTGAGAATTACTTTTTGTAGATTATACTATTAATTTTCTCAATTTGAAAATCCGCAAGTATCAAAGCAAGACCATTATTTAAACATTTATGAACCCCTGCTCAATGCAGCCTTTGTTATATTATATTACACCACCAAAACCGAATTACTATCGTAACTCAGACTGAAAATCCGAAAGTTTTAAGCTCAAACTGCTAATAACAATAATAAACTCTTGTAACACTAAGACACAGAAAAACAGTAAAAACACTAGGTATGGCGGGCTACTAATCATTCGCTTTGGTGTAACACATGTAAAAGGCCGCAATGCACAGGGATCCGTGCGTTTATTCTGACATTGCTATAAAACTTCCAGGATTAGTAAAATTAATAGATTAAGTTATACAATACAATAATTCTCAAAACAATCTGGTGAAACTTTAGCCAGTACCATGTTTCCATCTCTTATTAAATCTAGTCTTGGTAGGTCCAATATCTTTAAAATTAAACTAAAATTACTTTATTATACCTTTTATTAAAACAACAAACTTTTTCAAAAAACTACCCCCCTTCTGAGACAGTGACTTATATTAATATCTTAAATCAACATACATATTTTAAAATGGTTGTTAATTATAACCATTGACTAGGTAGGTACTAAAACAATATTTTAAATCGCAAGTTCTACAATTGAAGGCAAATGTACTACCTTAATTCTATGTCAAATGAAGTAACATTAATTCAGTAATTTCTTAAAACTCTAATTGTGGCAGAACTAGGTAATAATGAGTAATATTAACATCTTAAATAGACATACATATTTTGATTCACTTTATGAATTATATTTGGCGTCAAACAACAACAATCGTGTAAACTTGTAGATCTTCAATTTTCTTTTCTATGTCTCCGAATCTCTGAAACAAATTGCATTGTTGTAATTATTTTTTATTATATAAAGTGAATTTACAAACAAATAATGCTACTGAGTAATTCGTGATCACTGTTGGCTATAGGCACTAAATTATATTGTACGCCTAATTGTTCACGAAAGTAATAAGAAAGCACCCGCTACCACTCTTAGTGTTTAACAATTTTATAATCTTAAATATAAATAAAATAATTAAAAAACCCCAACTGCAAAAAACTGATAAGAGGGAAACAAGCTTAAGAATTTATTTTTAGACAATTATTAAAAAGGAGTAACTTTTGTTTGGACTCCCTAGATTGGGCAGGAGCCAATTCGAGGCAGCCTGGCCTGCTCCAGTCTGGGAGCCAAACTTGAGAAATGCTCAACGAAGTTCCACCGGCTGACGAAGACGAGTCCCAGGTACTTCATCGTCGACTCGACGCCGATGTTGTGGCGCGTTCCGAGGACCGTGAAAACACACGACCTCGGACTTGTGCAGGGTCAAGTCCCAATTGCCGGATCCTCTCGACGATTGTCGCAACCCCACGTGTCGCGAGTTCGGCCGCCGCCTTTTTTTTTTTTTTTTTTGCCGTGGTTTCGCCTCATGGACGCACTCCGCCTGGGGTAGGCGGAGCCAGTGTCGGACTCTTACCGACTAAAACCACCACGGTGTTCCTTCAACTACCTTAGCTGGGGGCGTGGGAACCCGTGAGTATTCACACAACCACCCCCGACAGGTCCCGGCCCGCCACAAGCAGGCGAGCCCCTTCTCCCCGTGCGGCCTAACGTTGGCCGCACCCTCCTAGGTGGCGCACACGGAACACTGCACGCCACCTCACCTCATGGGCCTTTACCAGCTGCGCCAACTACGCCGGCTGTGCTAGCTACGCCAGCTGCTGGTCGGGCAGCAGACTACCCCGAGTCTGCTGCTCGCAGGCCCTACCTCCCGTAATTTTTTATAGAGGTTTTCTTCCTCGCGGTCCGGGCGGTGAAGCCAAGACCCTCGGTCCCAAGCGGCGCGAGAACACTACTCAGCGGGCACTCCTGGGGTTACAAGATCGACGGGGGCAGGGAAGGACAGTCCCCCCGTTGCCTGCCCAGTGGCAGGGTGAGTGCACACCGGGCCCGCCCCTGCTCCTCCACTGTGCCCTCTGTTGGCAACAGAGGGACACGTGGAGCAACTCCCCACTGGCCCAGAACGGGCCCCTCCCGCGCCAGAATATTCGCCACAGGCAATAAAATCCCCCGAAGGTTAATTCCTCGAAAGGATTTTATTGCCCGTGCCCAGGATGCACCGGCCTAACAACTGCCGTTCCCTCCAGACGTGTCCAGAAGGACAAGCAGCCGTCAGGCGGCGTCAGGCACACGTGGAGGTTTTCTAGCCAGCACCCCGTTCGGCCGCCGCCTGGTACGACCTCCCCTGAGCCAGGACTAGTGTGTCATCAGCGTAGCAAACTACACTGACCCCGCTGGGGAAGTCTGCGCACAGCACCCAGTCGTACCCGGTGTCCCACAGATTCGGCCCCAGGACCGATCCCTGTGGGACACCGCACGACATCTCTCGCCGGTTCCATTCTCCCTGGTGCCGGGGTAGATGACGGCCCTGTCCTTCAAATAAGCCTCGACCACACGACAGAGGTAGGTCGGCATCCAGTGATACCGGAGTGCTTCTCTGATGCAACTCCAGGGCAGGGTGTTTTAGTCGGGGCCCGAGAGCCTCTAAGGCCAGAACCCAGGCTTTTCCAGGCAAGCCGTCGGGTCTTGGGGCGGTATTTTTGGCATTTAGCCTACGTACCGCCACTCTCAACTCTACCTAGGTTAGCTCCAGAGCAAACTTTCATGTAGCCTGTGATAGTCAAAATTCTAAAGCGTGTTACTTCTTTTCAGTTATTTTTGCAGTTTGTTTTTTTCAATAATTAGATTTTATTGTAATATTTTCAGCTGTGCTAGGTTTTGATAGGTACTAAGTCACCGAGTACCCAGCAGTAAGTAGGTTTTAATAGTTATTTTTATATCCCTGAAAATCAAATATGGGCATTTTGGATTTAATGATATTTTTTGCTACTCTCTAGACTAGACGAATCCTATCACCTTCTGAGCAGTCAGGTAAATATGTGAACTTACATCTACATCAAAGATGAAATTTTCAATGCATTCTTGTGTTGAAAATTTTGTCCTTTTGTTTAATTTCCCTTTTGGAGGAATTAGGCAACAGAGCAGCTTAATTTGATCTGGAACTTTTTGATCTGAAACAATAATATGGACATTGTTGAAATAAATTAACAAACACACTATACTTATCGATAACTAAAATGCGGATACTTACCATCAACATGTGACCAAAATGCAGGTTTTTATTTTGTCCTAAGAATTGCCATACAACGTGGCAATGCTACCTGCATTTTGGGAACATGTTTTAGTTTTGTTTTTACATACAGATTACTTTATAGGAGGTAATTGTTCTTCTTTTAATTATTGGTTTGTTTAAAATAAAAATATTTTCTTACCATCATCAGGCAGTTGTCTTGTCTTTTCGTACAAAGTTGCCAGTGTGTCATCTCTGAAACTATCAAATTTTATACTAATAATTTTATTGATGAATGGATGCCACTTTGTATAAAAATTTGTAGAATTCTCCTTGTACTTTTGGTCAAAATCCAGGTTGATCTGAAATAAAGTTTTTGTTGACCTATTTAAATAACATTCTATAGGTAGACTGAATAAATATTAGTAATTATAATACTTATTAAGATGGAACTTACATGTGCTGTGAGATATTCATTCAATTTCGATTGAATAAATATTCTGTGGCCTATTAGTGGGCACAGCTCCTTAAGAATTTCTTCACTTAAGGCATTTAATTGATTGGGTTTAATTTCATTTTCTGGAAAATAAAAATATCTGTAATACTTAATAGGTTCACTATTGAGAATGCAGCTTTTTAAGGTAAGTAATTCATATTGTTAGTTTGAGTATCTGGAGGTTTCAACCTAAAACCATAATGATCTTTGCTGAATAATGTCTGTCTTAGAATAATAATACTATTATTTTAAGGTCTGTATGTTCTAGAATATCATTTGCATAACTCAAAAAAATGTTTAGTACTTATTAAGTACCTAGTCTTTTGAAACACGCGTGGGTGCGCGCCTGGGGAGACCCCCATTTCAAAGGCGAAGCTCCCGGCTCCCTGGCTAATCATACTATTTATAGAAATAGACCCACCTGTGGGCGCGAGTTTTCGCGTAAGGCCTGTAGGTAAGTACCTACGCTAAAATTCGCACGGGTGCACGCCTTGTTATCTATTTCAAAGGAGAAGCACTCGTAACTAACTAATTAACAAACACGGGGATCACATGCTCATACTTGCTATGGTCCCAACCATATGACCCTTGAAAATGTAGAACCATCCAGTTTTACTAAATGAAGCCACGTGTGTACCATGAGACACCCTCAGTAAATACCTAGTAAAGGTTAAGTAGGTAGTGATGAGAATGTATTTACCTTTAAATCGGTCAATAACTAGTTCTGGAATACCCCATGTTCGTAGTAACGTATCTATGTCCGTCTCCGGGTTACACTTTCCATCAGTAACGTTGTTTTGGTCATCCATCTAATATTTGAAACACTGTAAATTAGAACAAACTTAACGATTTGCTACTAACAACTTTGTTCTTCAATACTCACTTTGATCAAATTCCTTTCCGAGTCCGTATATCTTGAAAAACACAATTCACCAAAACCCGTCATCACAACAACGCACGGCAACAGAGAAAAGCGGGGCGGAAAATCGGCTGCTGACTCACAGAACATTTAATCCTAAACGCCGACTTCACCCCACTCTGCTCTGTGGCTGCCGACTGTAGGCGAGACGCGAGCGCATCGAGACAGTGCTGCCAGATAGCCCCCTCGCGTTTTCCCCCAACATTATGTACATTTTTCAGAGTAAAATTTGTATAACACAATATTGTAATAAACTTGGTTTAAAATTAAAGCCATTTTTAAATTGTACCTACTTACACGATTCAAACAAATACATGTAGCTACCTATCACCTTAATTTTTCACTCATGGTCAACAATAAAACCAAAAATTGATGTTATTTATTGTTATGATTAGTTTAACAAGATTCAAATAGGATTTTCAAACGTATTTTTTAGCCATATTTATAAGAAATTTGTCAATTGTCTTGTTTTTCCTCGACCATTTTAACAAGTTCTCGCCAGCGCATGAGATGAAGGCACGACTATGGAGAATTGAACTGATTCAGAAACTGACTAGAAATATAAAATATTTATGCTTTCAAACATGAAAGTTCTATACAATTATATTGCGGAACAGAAAAAGATAAAACATAAGATTCTTAAGTGGATGCGTACCAATGGATAAAAGATTGGAAGGGTAATAATTTGTAATGTCTTTCTTTTTGGTCAATAAAAAGTCATTAGGGTCATTTTCAAAAACCATATGTAACGAAATATGTTATGGAAAGATCGCTTATTACTTTGGAAATATAGCACCTACCGGCATTATTTTATTGCCATAATTTAAGGGGTATAAGCCATTACTCAGTAGTGTATATGTCGCTGGCGTAAATGGCCAATGTTTACGTGCCTTATGTGATTTGTCTGAGCATTTAAACAAATGTATTAAACTTTGTGGATGTATTCATGTTTGTTTTTCCACATGGGAATTACTTGAAAACTAGAAATCAGTTTGTAATAATTTATTTTTGTATTGGTCTTAGTATTTTCCACTAAGTTTCAGTACAATCAAACAAAACGAATTGCTTTTGTACCTACTGTATTTCATACACTAATAAATCCCACTTAAAACATACTCCCAAAAATTGGGGAAACAATTTTTGAAATTGCAACACTCGTTCCTTTTTCTTTCCATTACCCGGTGGTCGGTTGTGACGTAGCACATCTTTCAAGAAACAGGATGTTGATTTAATAATAACGTTTTTCTTGGATGACTATTAATAATAATATGTCTCCTATAAGTCGTTATCTTTCAAGAAATATGATTTTGATTTAAGAAAAATGTTTCTTAAATGAATATTAATAATATTAAGTCTTCTATGAGTCGTTATCTTTCAAGAAACATGATTTTGATTTAAGAATAACGTTTCTTGGGTGACTATTAATAATATGAGCAATGTATGAGTCGTTATTTTTCAAGAAACGTGATTTTGATTTAAGAATAACGTTTCTTGGATGACTATTAATAATAGCCTTCATGAGTCGTTATCTTTCAAGAAACATGATTTCCATCTTATCATTATCATCATTAGAAATCGTGTTCATTGAAAGATAACGTAGTAGGTATATACTAGTAGGTATATATATATATTACTGTAAGAGTGTTCTATATACACCCGAGAGCAAAGAATTAAGGTCACATAAAGATACCTAAAAGTTTCGTTCGGTAAGTAGGAATGCTAGCTCAATGAAATAAATTGTGTTAATAGATAATCAAATGTTCCTTAAATGCAAGTAATAAAATGTATGTGTCACTTTGTCTTAAAAAAATACAGAAAAGCATTTATATTTAAACTTTCTTGAGTTTTAGTACTTTTTATTTATTACTCCACGTGGGATTAATAAATAAAAAGTACTAAAACTGTCATCACTGCGGTTATGCGGTTTTGCATGCTGTACACTAAGTTTCTCATACGATGTTGGGGAATATTCTCCCATTCCTCTACGAGCGCAACTTTGAGCTCTTGAAGCGTCATCGGGGAAGGGTCGGTGTCTCACACACCGTTCGAGCTCGTCCCAAGCATGCTCGATTGGGTTGAGGTCCGGGCTGCGTGCTGGCCACTACATACAGTTAATGTTAACGTTTTGAAGGTACTCATTCACAATTTCACCAGTATGAGGCCGAGCATTGTCATGCATAAAGATAGCATCCTCTCCCAAATTGACCATAAATGGCCTAACGTATTCGTTTAGGATTTCTTCAATGTATCTTTCGGTAGTTATAGTGCCGTTTTCTGTAACCATCAGCTCTTTGCGACTCTCTGCAGAATTTCCGGCCCATACAAGTACGGATCCACCGCTATAGGCCACTTTCTCTTCGATGCATGCTTGCTTGAATCGCTCCCTTGGTCTTCTATATACTCTTGTTTTTCCGTCGTTTTTATAGAGTATAAATTTTGATTCATCTGAGAACATAACTCTTGACCAATTTTCAATACTCCAATTTAAGTGATTCCGGGCATATGCTAATCTCGAAATACGATGCCCAATTTAGGGCCATTTTAGGGCCATTTTTAGGTCTTAATTAATGGTTTTAAATTTGCTTCAGCATGTTGTCGACTACAGTCCATGCACTTGGGTTATTTCCTCCGAGGCGTCGGAACTGATATGTAAGTGCAGTTCCTGTGAGAAAGCGGTTTCGAAGCATTGTGTTGACCAAGTATCGATCTTCTCGTGCTGTGGTAGGTACACCTGGCCCTGCCTGTTCCTGGTCTACGTAGGTTAGAGCCGGTTTCCTCGTAACGTCGGAGAACTCGTTGTACAGTTGACGATGACACACCAACCTCCTTGCTGTATCACGCTGATTACGGCCAATTTCCAGCATTGTGAGAATTCTGGTGCATTTTTCAGGTGTAAGCAACATTATAACAGCTTCAATTATAAATATTGAACATCAGAAAAGCTGTTTACATGCCTTTTTATATGACAGAATAGAAAGAAAAGCAAAAACAGATAAAGAAAATTCGTAGTTCCATTTACAAGTCCCTTTTTTATTTTGTCACGTTCTGATAGTGTAACTTTACAGTAACTAAGAAGTTTTATTACTTTCATTTAAGGAGAATTTATTTGTCTATTAAACACAATTTATGTAATTAAGCTACCATTCTTAGTTTCCGAGATTTTCAGGTATCTATATGTGACCCTAATTCATTACTCTCGAGTGTAGTATAGATTTATTGGGTTTCTGACCTTATATACATTATATATATATATACCTATTACTACAGATACCTACGACATGTATAAAATTTTGACGATATTGCAGGGAGTAAAATGAGGGTTTATTAATTTCCTTTTTAAGTGTTTTAAATCTCCGTATATAATACACACCTACATAAAGTTTAGGTCAGCAATCAGCCTTCACATTTGATAAATAATTTGTGTTAAAAAATAAATAGGTAGGTATGTATTCACTTACATTACATACCATTGCCATAGCGATAAATAATAAGTCGGTTATACATATAGGTATACGTAGAAACTTATATTTATTATAAATAATTTCAGATGTTTATGTAGCACCTACGTAATTCTTTTAGGAATAGGGAACGGAATACATAGGTAGGTACCTACATATTATTAATCCTTCCGTATTAGATTTAGTTAGTTGAGCAACTTAATATACCTAATAGTGTTAAATAATTTTATTCTTTAGAGCATGTACCTAATTTAGAGATTATTATCAGACTATACCTACATTTACCTCTAATATTCTTTAATTCTTTTATTGTATAATTTTATACGACTTAACCATATATATATATAATTAGCATATTTTAATACCATGTGCCATTCTCACAACATAGGTTATTATTATGGAATAGTAGGTTTTTCTATTAAGACTTTGAAGTTTGCAGTAATTTATTGCTTATTCCCATAGCTAGGTCACACGACGTGTCGGTTGATATTGCTTGGATTTAACAGGGTTCTTGTTTAAAAATGTTAAGTCGTATCATATTTTGAAACATTTAAATTGCTAATTCAACACCGTAACTTATTCCCCCAAAACAAAAAAGTCTTATTTAACAACATTGGACTACCTTTACTTGAATAATTTAGATTCTTACGTCAATGCTACTACTTGCTTACCCAATAACAAACTCTTCTCAAACTAAACACGTATTTTCTTATTAAAAAAAACGTTAGTATATCTTATTTTCAAACAATTTAGATTCCTAGTTCAACACCATAACTTATTTCCACATAACAAAAACGTCTTGTTTGAAAACATTCGACGAACTTTACTTGAATAATTCAGATTCTTACGTGAATGCTGGTATTTACATATCCAAAAACAAACTTTCTTAACCCAAACACGTATTTTCTTACAACAAAACGTTAGTATATCTTATTTTGAAATAATTTGGATTCCTAGTTCAACACCATAACTTATTCCCACAAAACAAAAAAAGTCTCATTTGAAAACATTGGACGAACTTTAATTGAATACTTTAGATTCTTACATCAGTGCTACTATTAATTACCTAAAAACAAACTTTTCTTAAACCAAACACGTATTTTATTATACTGAATGTAAGTCTATCTTATTTCGAACAATTTTAGATTCTTCTTCCAAATCTGTTATTTTCTCACATTTAAATGCATTCTTCTTAGACCGAAAAAGATTTTTCTTCATCGAAAACCTTCCTACTTTCTGATTATGAGAATCATCAATTACTAACAGGAAGAAAATGAGGGTTTTGTTTTTATAATTTGTAGTTAACATGTTTTGATGTTTTATTTTTAGTTTAAGTAAATGGTACAACTTTTGATTCAAATATTAATAGCTCTTGAACTTAGAATATGTTCTTTTAAACTGAGACACATGAAAAATCTTAGTTCAAAAAAGTAACATATTTTTCAGACAACACTCAAAACTTCTTAAAAAGAAAATCATTGTTTTGATTCTAGCAAATATAAGAAGAATAATATTATTTTTCTTGTAGAATATCATTTCGTTTGGACTAAGATATTAATTTTAGTTCAAGTAAATATTTATTTAACATTAAACAATATTCCTGAGAATAAAAATATTCTTGGAGGAAAACTAATTCCGCGAGCATTTTTTTCCGTGTAGGAATGTTAAAAATCGTGCAAAGTAATCAATTTAATTCTATAATATTGAGAATACGAGCGCCAGTATATTAGGATTAGCAAAATTCTCGACTTTATTCAAAAACGTTTGCTATATTTTTTTTTAATGTGTATCGACGGCCACACCCAAGATTTTTCTTAGCAAGCATCATAGACACTCTCTTCCAGTCAGTATTTCCCAGATTAATATGTAAATTATATACTTCGTACGATATGATTCTTATCTCTCAACTACTGGTTTGGAGAATATTCTCCAGTTAATAGTAGGTTAGCTATTGCCGTCAAGTATAGGTACAGTTAATTGGTTCAACGACTGGCGGTCATAAATTTTAGTCATCTGTCAGTCAAATGAGACCCACGGACCGTTAGTGTGCATATCCATTGTCAAATACGACCAGATACAACCAGAGTTGCCAGAGTTGAGTTGAGTTGTTGTTGAGTTGTCTTGGGCATCATCCTAATACAAAAAATCAACGTAAGCGACCATCGCAAGTTCGCACGACTTTTGTTCGTGCATTTTGCTTATGACATAAAATTATCGTGCGAATGCTAATTAGAACACCTATTCGACAGCTGCGTTTGGGCTCACACGAAAAAAAGGTCACGTTGTATTAGGATAGTGCCTTGGTCTTGGTCTTGTGAAAATGCAAGTACGCAAGACTGCAAGACTAGACTTTGGGCAACACTAATTTACAATGAACAGCAATTTTTCAGTGAAAGAGCTCATCCGGGGAAGTACTACCACCGTAACCACTTTTGCCGCCAAACAGTAATGGTTGTATTGATATGTTTCGGTGCGAAGGGTACGGGTGCCGGTTAAATTACAACCACATGAGACTTTACATCTTCAATCTTCATTTCTCAGTTTAGCGAACCGACTTCCAAAAAATTATTTAGGCAACAGCCTAGGTGGTAGGTGGTATTACAGTTGTTATGGGCAAAGGTAATTAAATGACGGATGCTCGAAACCAATGGAAACGTACACGTGACGCGAAAAAAAAAGCTCTTAATATTCATATCGCCGCTCCGCCCGCGGCGACTTCGCGAAATTATAACAAAATAAAAACTAAACCTCTTCGCGATTTATAATCTAAAAGGGACAAAATAATAACTGCCACTTTGTCTGGACCTCTGTTGAGTTACATAGAGCGAAGTATCAAAGGTCTTGGTAAAATGGTTATTAGTGAAAAACAATGGTCTGGAACGTGTCGAGGTAGCGAAATATATTTGTTCGTATGTCATTAACATATAGGGACAGACGTACCGTAAACAAAATATGTAAATGATATAAAAGATGGTCGCGCCGTTGGCTTGTAATGATTATTACATTTGAGCTGAGATATTTTTGTGGGAATCATGAGATTGGTTGTGGAATCATCGAGTTGTAAATACTTAGGTACCTACTTGGAGTGATTTTGATTAAACTTACAAAAATGACAAATGTAGATATTTTTTAGATTGTTATGAGGTTGGCATCTTCACCAAGTCTGCTTTGGAAGGTACAGACAACTGCATATATTACTTAAGTTTAAGTTTGTAGAGGCGGTCTGTCGTAAGATCATTTATTAGTTTATCAGGAGAAACTGCAAGATGGGAACAAGGGACGATCTCTACGCGTTCACTCCTAGCGCTTTTTAGTTGGTACATGTTATTCAAGTAACGAAAGTAACCGACATAGCCCGAAGAATTGCCAAACTTAAGTGGCAGTGGGCGGGGCACATTGCTCGCAGAACGGATGGCCGATGGGGCAGTAAAGTTCTGGAGTGGCGACCGCGTACTGAAAGGCGCAGCGTGGGTAGGCCCCCCACAAGGTGGACCGACGACCTGGTGAAGGTCGCGGGAATCCGCTGGATGCGGAAGGCACAGGACCGGTCGTTGTGGCGATGTTTGGGGGAGGCCTATGTCCAGCAGTGGACGTCTTTCGGCTGAAATGATATTATTCAAGGAACATAATGGTTGTACCATTGACACTTTAAAAATAAATAAAATTCAAATAGATTACCTACTTTTGAAACCTATTTTGCCACGAATACCTCCTGGTTATAGATTTTAATAAAATTAGATATTAAAAAAGGTAACTTGTACCCCAAAAATATATTTAAAAAACTATGCTTACAATACGACGCATGTTCCATGAGAAAGAGAGGCAACATAAACCAAAAACCTGACACGGAGAGAGGTTTTCCATCCACATCCACATAAAAAGAGCTATAAGGCCAGGTGCTGAGGCGTGCGTGCCTCAAGCGGGGGCGGGCTGGCTTCCTTATAATGTGCTCTGTAGTCTTTCAGATAATGTAAGTGTAGTCTTCGCTCACAGCCTCAGGCAGCATCGTTATGCTACTGAGGAAACCATATCAGTTTTTACCCGGCAAGAAATTCCATGGATATACTCTTTTTAAAATAGGTTATTGTTTATTACATCAAATTTATTAAAATAATATGAGTATAATGTAGGTTATGCCAGAATTTAACAAGAGTTTAAAAGTTAGAATATTGCCTTTAGAAATAGACGTAAAAAGAGTTGCCATAGTATGTAGGAACTGACCAGTCCCGACAGACGGCACCCGGATTCAAGCAGAAATTCAAGTATAAAAGCAAAATTAAGGTAAACGTGTCGTAAATAATCATTAAAATTCAGTCAGCTCAGGAAACTTTATCACCCATCGTACAATAATTGATTCCACAAATACACAAAAAATTATAAAGTTTAAGGAGAGCTATAAGGTCAGGTGCTAAGGCGTGCGTGCCTCAAGCGGGGGCGGACTGGCTTCCATATAATGTGCAGCTTGTGTGCGTGGTCTTCGCTCACAGCCGGAGGCACCATCGTTATGCTACTGAGGGAAACTTAACCACCAATTTAAAGGAAAAAATGTGCATGCAAATTGTTTTGGTTTGACGGAATAATGTTGGGTATTTTACAGAAGTTATGGGTTAGAATAATTTTAAGTGTTAAAAGATTTCTGCCTTTTTAGGGTTCCGTACCCAAAGGGTGCCAAACGGAACCCTATTACTCTCGCTACGCTGTACGTCCGTCCATCCGTCTGTCACAGGGCTGTATTTTTTGAAGGGTAATAGTTTGCTGGTATAAATTTTCTCCTTTCCATATAAAAAACATGTATTTCTTTCAACGTTATTGTTCCTGCTGTCTTCAAAACGGTAATATAATACATATCAGCTTCAAACTTGGTACGATTATAGTGCATACTATATAACTTAATGACAAATACTAAAAATAGGGCAAACACAGACATATTATGTGGTGGTATCTGCGTAAGAATGAGATGCAAATATTCATAATTCGCGCACGTTGCGTTGATGTCTTTTGATGAACTCTCGTAAATTAAATCATGTCGTACATGGCTGGTACGGAACCCTTACTGCGCGAGTCCAACACGCACTTAGCCAGTTTTTTTATTGTTGTACAACTTACTTGAGTACACGTTGTTGTGCTCAACCAAGTTGGTTACTGATTTTTGGATGGTTTCTTAGGAAAAATGAAAGTGAAAAGTCCTTTTTGTATTTTTTTAAAGATCTATGTTGATGTGTTTTTTAAAAATACTGATCTTTGAAAGTTATAAATCATCATTTCAACCGAAAGACCTGCCTGAAATGCCTCCCCCAAAGGGGGGGGATATGCCATAATCGCCACGCTTGGCAGGCGGGTTGACGATCGCAGTTGTTCTTTAAATACTCAGAGAACGCTGCTGCCCATCCTCTGGTGAATCCCTTAGTCGCCTTCTACGACACCCATGAGAAGAGAGAGAAAATTATAAATAATAAATCATAACAAGTATATTTTTGAATTATCCCGAAATAACTAAAAACTTTTTTACGTAGTCCGTACGCTTCACAGTGGAACACAGCAATGCAAGCATCACTGTTTGGCGGCAGAAGTAGGTACGGTGGTAGTACTTCCCCGGACGAGCTCCTTCAAAAGGAGCTCTACTACTACTATTACACACTATATTATGTTATACTTTAATAGCTTTTCTTAAACCCACACTTTTTAAATTCGAGATGGAAGGCGTTTGACGACCTCTGTGGTCTAGTGGTTCGAGTGTCGGACTGCTGATAACGAGGTCGTGGGTTCGATTCCCACAGGACACAAATATTTGTGTGATGAACATAAGTGTTTGTGTTGGTCTGGGTGTGTTGCTTATGTATTAATAAATAAATAAAAATAAAAAAGCCTTTTATTTTCCAGTAACTTGAATTACAAATTAGCATGCTTGTCGTTACTACAGAATATCTTGACTTTTCATTATAGTTAAAATTAATTCAATTTTATTACAAATAATTATATTACATAATTAATATTCAATTACAATTACAGTATCTTCATGCTAAATTATAATAATAAAAATTGATTTATAATTAGTTAAATAATTGAATAGTAACAACTCAATGATTTCATTTGAAAAACATAATAAATTAGTAATTAGTTTAATATAAATAATTAATTAAATTTGAGCTACGTGGACCCCTCTTCGGGTAAAGGCCTCCTCCAGAGAAGTTTTCTGTTGGGGCGTAAACTTGTATGAGAGTCAGAGTATAATCTTCAAACCTCAGTTTTAGAACGCATACTCTTTCCGATATCCCGGTATAGCTCTCTATGTTACGTTTGAACTCTTTTTTTTATTAAAAATCCGACGCCATACTGCCCCACAGTTTGGCCTGTAGAGCACATAATATGATCTTCGTCTTCAGTCATTTTTGTGCACAGGCGTCGTACTTTGGCCAAGCCTATGATGTCATAATTAATGTTTTTGAGCGCTTCTTTCAGTTCTAAATTTTTTTTTTCGTTGTTCTTAGTGTTCAAATGTTGTATGTGCATATGTGTAGCCTTCTGTTGTGTTTTGTTTTCTCTGGAGGGTTACAGTCGCTTATCCCCGCGGTGACAAGCCGTTCTGGGGATGATTGTAGAGTGAGGGGCCGTGTTCGTTGCTATTCGAAGTAGAGCTAGGTGATTTCAATTCTTTGTTTTTTATTTGTGGTGATCCGGATATTCCTCTTCTTGGCGCGAAAAAAGGGTTCACATTTGTTTTGTTTATTTTATGTGTTTGTAGAGACGCATTTGGAGCATAAGTTCTGTTTTCATTTGGTGATATAGACAAGTTCCTCTTCTGGTTTTTGTTATCTTGGTTTTGGCTCTTTTTGTGCTCCAAAACTATAATTTTGTCGTATTTGATTATAGCTTTTATGCCTTCTGATTTGTATTTTTCTAGTTCTTTAATTAGTTCTTTCCTTTTTTCGACCACTTTCGGTGGAAATTCCTCTTTTAAATAATAAGCCGTATTTTCCAAGTTTTTTTTATTGCGAAGTAAGGTAATCTTCTTTCCTAAAGTCGAAATCGTTACAGATATTGGTCTTGGATTCGTATTTTTCTTGCCAAGTCTACTTATTATTTCCAATTCCGATCTATCGCAGGATATTTTCATTTCATTATTAAATATATTTAATACTCTCTCTTCTAGTTGTTGGTAATTTTCTTCAGTTTCTTCTACTCCAAAAATTACAATATTTTTTCGTCTGTTCTGTCGCTCTAACATTTCCAGTCGTCGTTCCTGGTCTTTTACGTGTGATTCTAGTTCATTATATTTTTCTTCTAGTACAGAAAATTTTTGATCTATGTGTTTGTTTATTTTTTCTGTTATATTTATTTCCATTTGCTTCATATTTTCTTTTTGTTCAATTTGCATTTTCAGTAGCATTTCCTTATGCTTATGTATTATAAGTATGTATTTACAAAAAAAAAGTATATTAGTATTATATCCATTGTCTAGTACTCATACCACAAGCTCTGCTTAGTTTGAGACTAGATGGTGCTGTGTAAAAATGTCCCAAAGATATTTATTTATTTATTTATCTCGCTTCTTTACGCGGGGCACGTTGCGCGGTGTTTCGCCGCGGGTGATGCAATGCAACCACACCACACCCTTTGTTCAAGAAGTTCGGATTTTCATTCAAATAAATGAGTTTTTAAGAATTTCATTTTCATTTACTATGTCATATTAATCATCATGACGTTACTTAGGAATTATAAATGGCACATCGACAATATGGCTTTTGATTTTTCATTTTCAGATGAATATAAAATCAAAATACTTTTTCTTTCGGCTATTTAACATATAGGCCAGATCAGTTTCCTATGAACATGGTGTACCTACATGCGTGGTCGTATTTGGAGAGATAATTTAAAGGAATGCTATGAAACATCTTTAACTATGGGACCATTCATAAAATCGCAAAAAAAATACAGCCGTTTCCTACAAAATCATCGATGTCCCTCGACAAAATGTATGAAACAGCAGATTTATTTTTCGCGATTTCAGTATTGATCCCGTACTATCTACGAACAATACAATCAATTTCATGCACTAATATTGTCGAACTTAATAGAATGCACTTTATTTGAAGACTAATTTCAAGTTTTATTTTAAAAGCAATTCCTACTGCTGAAATGACTGTCTGTTAGCTTTCTAGAATAAGAAAAAAACCAACGACGTAGGTATTTCAAACGGGTTCCGCTACTGCATAATCTTATACTGTACATATTTTGCTCCTTTTTTCTCAGTTTGAAAATGTACCTAATGTGCCGAAGAAATATTTCCTGGCGGTTGGTGGACAATTCTCGTGATGGTTGGCCTTTATTTTGGCTAAAAAATAAGCATTGCAGTAGAGCTCCTTTGTGAAAGAACTCATCCGGGGAAGTACTACCACTACCTACTTCTCCGCCAAATAGTGATGCTTGCATTGCTGTGTTTCGGTCTGAAGGGTACGGGTGCCGGTGAAATTACAATCACATGAGACTTTCCATCTTCATGTCTCAGTTTGGCGAACCGACTTGCGGTACCATTTAGGTAACAGCCTAGGTGGTATTGAAGTTGTTATGGGCAAAGGTAACCGCTTAACATCAGTTGGCCCTTTAGCTCGTTTTGCCATCCTATAACATTAAAAAAAAAAAAAAAATATGGCAATGCTGCCAGTCTATAGGCACGGATAAATATTTTGATGCTGATAGGTTTATTTATACTTTTATTTTAGGTTATTTTATTTATGTGATATGTTATGTATGTTTCTAAATACGACGTCTGTGGTCTAGTGGTTCGAGTGTCGGACTGCTGATCACGAGTTCGTGGGTTCGATTCCACAGGACACAAATATTTCTGTGATGAACTTAAGTGTTTGTGTTGGTCTGGGTGTTTCTTATGTATTATAAGTGTTGGGGAGATTGACAGAGCAAAAGCAACAGTAGAAATTAATATAATATATTTGGAAGGTATTTGTATTTGGTAACAAAGGAATCATGGAAAACTATCTGAATACAAAACTTGACAACTGTAGTTCGACAGTTATCTATATGGCCAGTATACAGTACATGGAGGTGATATTCCAACAATAAGTATGTATTTACGAAAAAGATAAGGTATATAAGTATTGTATCCATTGTCTAGGACCCATAGTACAAGCTCTGCTTAGTTTGGGTCTAGATTTTTAATGTGTAAAAATGTCCTAAAAATATTTATTTAAAATAGTTATTGGTTTTAGTTCAGATAGTACCTAGTTTTTTTTTCATTGAAGTTTTTTGTTATAATGTGACTTAGTCTTATCGTTTTCTCTCGTGGTTAAAAGATTATAGCCAGTCAGCTTTGAAATCTTGACAACAACTTCTTTTTACAAAACAGTTCTATTCCCACAAACACGGAACCCAAAACGCAGTACATACTTCAAAAAGTATATAAGCTACCTCTACAAACCTACATGGATATTTTTTGTGTTCCCATCGTCGCCGCCCAAATACGCCGGTCATCATCAGCTTTCATTTATTTTTAAATGTGTTTCAAATGAAATTTAATCACAGACTAATCTTCTGTTTCAATAGATAGTTTTTTGTTATTTATTTGTGTTTGTAATAGTTTTCGTATAGACTTCTGTGTTTAAAAAAAGTTTGCTGAAGTCGATAATGAGAATGTTTGTGTTTCGGTAGCAGGGAAGAAAAAACTCATTTGTTTTTTTTTCGTTTGTGTATTTTTATTGGAAATGTATGTGTAGGTACTTATAACAAGTGGTAGATTTATATTTACTATTGACTGTTTTTTTTTTAAACACAGTCTGACCTTTTACCTCCTTAGGTACGTTAAAACTTTCTTTTAATTTAAATAATTAAGTAGGAAACCATGTTCTTCAATCAACTCAGCCTATCGCAGTCCACTGCTGGACATAGGCCTCTCCCAAGTTGCGCCACAACGCTCGGTCCTCTGCCTTCCGCATCCAGTCCCCCCCAGCCACGTTCTTCAGGTCGTCGGTCCACCTGGCAGGGGGGCGCCCTACGCTGCGTTTGCTGATTCGCGGTCTCCACTCAAGGACTCGTCTGCTCCAACGGCCATCGGTCCTTCGACAGACATGGCCAGCCCACTGCCACTTCAGCTTACTGATCCTACAAGCTATGTCGGTCACTCCGGTTCTTCTCCGGATAATCTCGTTACGGATTTTATCCTTCAAAGAAACTCCAAGCATAGCTCGCTCCATAGCTCGCTGAGCGACTTTAAATTTGTGGACTAGCCCAACTGTCAGTGTCCACGTCTCGGCACCGTAAGTCATGACCATGTTCTTACCATGAAGAAATTTTAACCATTCCAAATATTTACCTTATTTACCCTGTAAAACAAGTTTAACCGGATTACATCGCGTATATTATTAAAACTGAACTCATGCTTCCAACTGTCAAATTGCACTGCATTTTGACAGTTGGAAGCAATGAGTTCACGCTTAGATTCGTCTCTGAATATAAGCCTAAGACTAAAATAATGACACTGTGACTATTACGTGCATCGAAACAATTTTAATTTGTTAAAATTGTACGGTAGATATATGTTAGCTAAGTTCATCATTATACTCGAGGCTGGATTGCAGCCCGAGCCGAAGGCGAGGCGAGGCTGTAATGAAGCCGAGAGTATCAGAGCTCTCGCATTTCATACGACGTTTTTCAACACACTTGCGAAGAAAATAAATCATATGCATATTTTAGACATACGTTAAATTTGTGAAGAATAGCGAGCTAATTTCTACATCTCGCGCCTTGCTTGTGGTCTAGTTACGCAAAACTATGCGCAGGCTATGTGTCGTAAATGGCGACTCCTTAGTCCTTAGTGGTTCACCAGAGGATGGGCAACAGCGTTCTCTGAGTATTTATTCAACCAACTGCGATCGCCAACCCGCCTGCAACTTTTGGGGAAGGCCTATGTCCAATAGTGGACGTTTTTCGGCTGAAATGATGATGATGATGATGCGCAGGCAGGTCGAAGGTTATACTTTTGGGAAAGGATAAGATTACTTACACGTTTAATACAACTTCAATAATATACAAGACGTTGATCTGTAACCGTGCCATATTTCTAGAGTAAATAATAAATAATGTGCTGAGTCATCTAAAATTACTTGAAAAATTCTACGATTATTTAATACCCAAATATTCACTTAGAAACATTTTTCTTTTTTTTTATAGTATAGGATGGCGAAACGAGCTAAAGGCCCACCTGATGTTAAGCGGTTACCTTTGCCCATGACAACTTCAATACCACCTAGGCTGTTGCCTAAATGGTACCACAAGTCGGTTCGCCAAACTGAGACATGAAGATGGAAAGTCTCATGTGATTGTAATTTCACCGGCACCCGTACCCTTCAGACCGAAACACAGCAATGCAAGCATCACTATTGAGCATAGATACATACATACATAGCGAGGGTTTGAGAATAAATTCTGAACGACTCTGAAAATAAATAATTAGCGGCATTGTCAATGGGTGGAAATACCTACAAATTGTTTTGGTGGTTTCTCACGCATCGTTTTTGTGACACACGGAGGAAATTTGTTTGTTTACAAATAGGTATTTAAATAAAAAATATTATTTTTTGGTATTGTTTTTTTTATTGATTCGTGACTTCGTGTTCAGTATCAGTGGTATAGTCACTATTGATTCGTGTTCAGTATCAGTGGTATAGTCACCTCCTTAAACTCCTCCACGTGCATATGGCACGAATGCAGATCAACATGTTGTATTAATTAAATAATTATTTCAGTTACTTGTAATAAGTAAAAAGTTATTAGTTGGTCATAGTAACATAAATTCTGACAACCTTCTTTCTACCCATTCGTGGTCAACTGGCTACCTGATACGGTAAAAATATACAGCTGTTGGCTCCCTTTGGGTACAGAACCCTAAAAAAATATCCCTTCTCCTTCCCCTCCTATCTAATACCTACAACTTAGGGAACCACCACCTTCTCGTACACAAAAGTTGACAACCAAAACCCGCAGGCATAATAGATAGCTACTACTTCCTACCAATATATCATGGTGTGTGAAACTGAGGCAGCCAGGCTATATTCTCGTTGGCAGGAAGACCCCGCCTCTGCTAATTATAGGCTGTAGCTGGTCGTACGCCCACAGAACTCGACCTGAAGCAACCGTAGCCGTGGGAGCGATCAGCTAAATATATGGTAAGTACGATCAAATGATTTATTGTAGATAAACTTTATTTTTATATATACGAAATATATAGAAGCTTGACGGCCTGTACGGTAGTTTCAATTGGTATCGAAACATTCCTTGAAACCTCTTTTGACTGCTATGTGTGACACGGCTGTGTTGTCGCTGGTGTGACAGGATGCTGTGACTTTAGCTTGTTGCCGTTTGCATTTATTTTCGTAAACTTGTGGGCCTTTATCTCGTTTCGCCATTCTATAATACAATATTGTATAAAAAAGGATCACCCTATATCTTCTCATGGGTGTCGTAAAAGGCGACTAAGGGATTCACCAGAGGATGGGCAGCAGCGTTCTCTGAGTATTTAACCAACCAACTGCGATCGCCAAACCGCCTGCCAAGCGTGGCGATTATGGAATATCCCCTCCATTGGAGGAGGCCTATGTCCAGCAGTGGATGTCTTTCGGCTGAAATGATGATGATGAAAGGAGGGCAAATTAAATTGCGGGCGCATTTAATTATGGAAAGAAAAAGAAGAAAACAATCGTTTATTTTTCAGAAAGCCTTGTTTCTCAATATGTTGCTGCCATTACCCTAAGATGGACTCAATCATCATCATAATTATTTCAGCTGAAAGACTGCTGGACATAGGCCTCCCCCAAGTATCACCACAGCGAGCGGTCCTGCGCTTTCCGCATGCAGCGGATTCCCGCGACCTGCACAAGGTCGTCATCCACCTTGGAGCTACCTACGCTGCGCTTCCAGTACGCGGTCGCCACTCCAGAACTTTATGGTCCCATCAGCCATCCGTTCTGCGAGCAATGTGCCCCGCCCACTGCCACTTAAGTTTGGCAATTCTTCGGGCTCTGTCGGTTACCTTCGTTCTCCTGCGAATCTCCTTATTTCTGATTCGAGCATAGCCCTCAAAACAAGACAAGACAAAGACGTATTCAATGTGGAAGTTAAATGTAATTTCACGAGCAGAGTTCACGGTAGCTTAGAATAGCGGTTAAAGTGAACCAGAAGTCATAGGTTCGAATCCTGTTCATGAGCGAATTTTTCTTTCATCAATTTATATGTTTAACTTTACAGTACCATTAACATAACTGTTTAACTAATAAGGATAATAAACCCAAAAATGTAATGTTAAGAGCTTCACAAACATAACATAACATAACCAGCCCAGTACTGTCCCACTGCTGGGCACGGGCCTCTTCTCAGTATGAGAAGGGTCAGGCCTTAGTCCACCACGCTGGCCTAGTGCGGGTTGGCGGACTGCACACACCATTGAGAACTGTATGGAGCACTCTCTGGTGTGCAGGTTTCCTCACGATGTTTTCCTTCACCGTTAAAGCAAGTGATAATCGAATATGTAAATCTGCACATGAATTCGAAAAGTCAGAGGTGCGGGCCGGGATCGAACTCACACCCTCCTGCATGGAAGGCAAGCGTTCAACCGCTAGGCTATCACTGCTGTTAATTTATAAGTGTAACTTTACAGTACCATTAACGTAACTGTTTAACTTATAAGGATAATAAACCCAAAAATGTAATGTTAAGAGCTTTACAAACCGCGAAATAGGTAGGTAATCTGTGAAATTAGCTTCACTTCAAATATCTAGATTTACAATCCGTGGATATCGAAAAGACGTTGACAAAACTTTTAACAAAAAGTTCAACGTCTAGTTTTTCCCGAGGTACTGATTTAGTTGCACTATTGAACTAGAATTATATTGTTAAGAATGATTAAATGACTAGTCAACAATAGCGCAACACCGTGACAGATGGAAATCAAGGGGGGAGGCCTTTGTCCAGCAGTGGGATGTTACAGACTAACAGTAAGAATAATGAAAAGACTGTCCTGATTTTTTATTATAATCTCTGTCCTACTGCCTGTCCCGGTTGCTATACGAATATCCGTGACAGTCGTTACGGGCAGTCAGAAGTGTAAGTTTAGGGTAAGTCCTCCTGAATGTTTCACTGCCAGAGCTCATGGTGTAAAAATGTAATTAAAACGCAGTGATTATATTTATCTTTAAATAAATAATAAAATGATGACTATTTTTATTTTTATTTAGTTCGACTAGTGTAAAAGATTATTATATTTTCAAATCAAACATCCCTCATCTTTCATACCAGCCAGTCTAGATTTAATCATTGCAAAACCTCTTTCTAACACTCCACCTCAATCATTTCCATCAGACTTCCTCTCTGATTTATACTCCTCACCAACTTCCATCTTTCAGACTTTCAGGTTCAACTCCACCTACCAGAACAATCACACAACACCCATCTCTCTTCGGAAAAACTCGAGCTTCACTCTTATTTTTTTATTTTTATAATATAGGATGGCGAAACGAACTAAAGGCCCACCTGATGTTAAGTGGTTACCTTTGCCCATAACAACTTCAATATCACCTAGGCTGTTACCTAAATGGTACCGCAAGGCGGTTCGCCAAACTGAGACATGAAGATGGAAAGTTTCATGTGATTGTAATTTCTTAATACTGCCTTGGTCAAGATATCAGCAACCATATACTTCGTCTCCAAGTATCTGAGTCCAATTACACCATCCTCCAAAGCCTCTCGAACAAGAAGCCTAAAAGTCTGACAACTCTAGCTTCCGAATGTCAGTGTTACCCAGAAAATGAGTTGCGGAGGTCTGATGGCAGTCGCTGCGTGTAAAATGCAATGAGTGGTTCAGCCGCATCTATTTAGACTGGAAGCCAACCCCAATATAATTTGGAAAAGGCTCGGAGGATGATGATCTCTGTCATACTGCCATGTCTGGCTTTTTCTGGCGAACGTACTAGTGTGATGCTTCATAATCATCATTTGAGGCCATCAGCGCAAAACCAGCCTATTCCACATTTTTTCGTATCGTAAGTTAAGTTTAAGTAGGTGACTTGGGGTAAGTCGGGACATAGGGTAAGTTCGTTAAAATGGATTTGACGCAGAGTGTGGTGACATTTTTAATTACTGGTGGCACATACCAGTAAGCTTCTAGACGCTGATTAGACGGATACCCCCGATCACCAAGCATATGCAGTAGCACTGCAAATCATACGCCCCGCCGCCAATAGGGAAGTCAGTCCGTCAGCGAGCCCACCAATCATACAGAATCATACACCGAACTTTTGAGCCGACCAACCATTACGCGCCGTCCACTCCCCAGTCCCCGCCAACATTTTAGAACTGTGTTCTCATGCAAAACTTTGTTTATGCAGCGTTTTGAGGCTTACTGGTCTGTGGCTGGTGGTAATAGCGTGTGACACATCCTAAACCTCAGTGCGCGTCGCATTATTGTGACGACAATTTCTGCGGAAAAAACCATTTTTCTCCCACTTGCTCGGAAATTGGTTCATTATTCAAAAAAAAGAATACAACAATCGGCTCTTTTCCGTACGCAACGTAATAACAGGCCGGTAATATCCAACAGGGCAGTAATAGAAATTGCTGGACACTTTTTATTTTTTAAATTATGCTACCGAGGTTTTTAGGTACACACTTACATAAATTAGGTGTTTTTAGGTACAAAATATTTATCATTATACAGGCTGAATGCGCATTTTTTTTTCAAAACTTTGAAAATAGTACAAGAAACGCGCGCGGGCGAATTGGCGTGAATGAAAATGAGATACTGTTGAATTAATTTGTGTTGTGTTTCCTCGCAAATGAGAGAAAAGTACTATACAAGGCCCGGCTGACATAGCAATTAACGGCCTCGTTTAGTTAAAAAGGACTCGGCTTGCGCCTCGTCCTTTCAAAATCACTTGGAAAGTATTATTCCAATATTACTCGGCCGTAAATTGCTTCATTCATTTCATGCCTCGACAGTAATGTACTATTAACGAACTTACCCCGTGTCCTGACTTACCCCAAATCACTATATGGTAAATAATTACAGAGATTTTAAATAAAAAAACGGGCAGCGCGGCGCCGCGTCGTCGGGGTCGCTTGTTAGAAACGAAACTTTTACGCTTTTATAAAACGCGGATAGAACGCGCGCGCGATTTAACGTTGACGTTTTTTTCGGTTTACTCCCAGGGGTGGCCGAGCGTGCAACGACGCTATAGAAGCTTAGCTTCTAAAATAAAAAAGTTGCTTATTCTTAGTTTTACACTTAAATATGATTCTAATTCAAAATAAGATGAGTAATCAATGATTTTACGTTAATATCATTGTGAGTAATACTAACTATATAAAAACAAGAACGAGCATGTCTGCTTCCCAAAAACACATCCTACATCAATTCAGAAAATGTAGCAGATAGCTATCACGGCACAAAACTAGGTAGTAACAGGGATGCTGTTGCTGTTTTTTTTTATAAGATCCGCTCTTGACCGCAATCTAGACAGCTTTGTCAAGATGTGGTTGACGATGGAGCGAACAAACCTATTAGGTGCCGATTCACTCCAGCTTTAAAGGCGTTAGGGTTGTAAGTGCCCGGAAATAAAGATGGCTGGCAGTGAATTCCACAACTTGGCTGCATGCGTTATGAAAGAGTTCTCAAACCGCTTGGTCCTGATAGTAGGGATTTCTACCGAATGTGGATGATATCCTGCAGTGCGTCGTGTAGTCCGATGAAAGAAAGGAGATGGCGGAATAAGCTCATGCAGCGCTGATATTGGATTGAAGTCCTCGTTTATGATTTTCAACACAGTTCAATTACTAATAAAGTGTACCTAATCTTTATCGATCAACTCTGTCTATCACCATCTACAATTAGGGATATGGCTATGGATGTAATATTATCAACGTGGTTATGACCAAAAGCCCTAGTCAATCACCTTTCACACGCAGTCCACCTCCACTAACTTCTTCAGGTCGGACCACAAAAAACAAAAATCGAACGCATCGTCAAACTATCATAAATAGTGTGCCTACCCAGTAAGAGCCTATAAAACTGATATGCTTCCCGTAGATTCCTGGCAGCCCATTGTTTCTTCAGGCATCCTGGAAGGCAGTCTTTTAATTGCAGCCATTAAATCTAGACAGGGCCGTCTCTCTCAAGCTTATCTAGCGCTGGGGTGCGAACCTAAGGCCAGCCTTCAGTGGTGTAGGTTCTACAAACAGCGCCCAACGGAAATTACTGTTTGTTAGATTTAAAATAATTGTTATAATAGGTACTGTTATATCTTTAAATACACTGCACTTCATGCACACACATGTAACCTGTTAGTATTTTCCGTTAAATCAGCGTTTTTTGTTTCCAACCTTATTTTGTAATAACTCGAGCCAATGTGGCATTGAACGTCGTCGCGGATTAAAGGTTTTCTTGTAAATCAATTTGAATAAACCAAATTATTTCCTATTTTTAACTACAAGTTTTCTTTTTAAAAAGCCTATTTTGACCCACCCCGTAACAGTACCGTATAGGTACAGGCTGCTACAATGAAGAATATAGGTAAGTTTGAGCTGAATTAAAACAATTATCGGGTCTCGGTGCCTTAGATGCCTCGGCACTGAGTCGGCATCTGCCCTCAGAGGGCTGGCGACGCCTCGGCATCCAAGACACCCTGATGGCTTGCACCTGGGTGCACTGCACCCTTGCACCCCCGCTTTGAAACGGCCCTGAATCTAGATGTTCTAACTATAAGGTCGGTCACGATCCTCTTTATGGTCCACACATAAATCCCATATAAAGCACTCAAAAATCGCAGTGAGCTAAGTCGAAAGCTGAGTATTTGTAATTGTAGTTTCTAAATGGATTCCGAGAAAGAAGCTAGCATTACTATTTTCCTTTTTAGTTTTATTGCTTGTACAGTCAAGCGCTCATCGATGGTAAAAAACCCGTTTAAGCAGAACCTGTCTTTTATGAAACTTACATATTAAGCCAGTTCTGCTTATAATGGTTTATTTAAACGTTGATATGCAGTTGTCCATACCAGGCTTACATGGAGTGAAAGAGTGACCGCGCCTGTGCAGTGATCGAAAACTGTGAACGTACGTTTATACATTTTCTCAGGACATATTTTCTAGTTTTCGAAGTGTGGCACAGCTTATTGCCTTTGTCTAGCGGAATCCGATGGGCTGATTCTTCAAGTTAAGGCCCGGTAAGTTCTAATTTTTCCGTGAAACGTTTAGTTTTTTGACGTAAAGTTAATTACAAGCCCTATCCAAGAATATACAAAAAAAATACAGCTAATAGTCAAGTGATAGACTTATTATCTTAATAAACTTTGTAAAAATATGTTCTATAATCTGGGAAAAAAATTGCATGGAAGGTGTACGAGAACTTTTTTTCATCTCATACTTATCCATATTTTTTTATCCATATTTTTATGACTATGTAATTTAACGTACTATAAAGACATAAAAAATGCAACTTAATTGTATAGTTTTTTGTAAATCAAATAAAAACCTTAAAACACTTATTATTATAATGTCTTCATTATTTAAAGTATACTGGATTTTCTTGCCGGCTCTTCCCCATAGGACCAACTTTTTGGAACCGTGCAACTAGATTCAAAATAAACGTATTGGAAGTGCATGTCAGCTCGTGACCACGGCCAATGCAACTTGACCGAAACGTCGAGGTTAGTCAAAATGTTGGTTATATTTTGATTTAATTGTGCGCGACAAGTCCCGTAAACTTAGTTCAATATGAGTGAAATTCACGAAAGTTTAAAAACTTCTATTGCATGTAAATGCTTATTCGAAATATAAACTTTTGAATTTAGTGTTCATGATTACGGGATGATACGACGATAGATAACAACAAAACTATTACCAATTTAAATAATATACGCGATTTAATCCGGTTAAACTTTGTTTTATTATAACAAAACTATTTTTATTTTAATGTTGAAATTATACGTAGATTAAAAAACAGTGGCTGGTCGAACCGCCCGTGTATGTCCAGCCTTATAATAAACTATTTTTATTTTATGATGAAATTATTCATAGATTAAAAAACAAGCCAAGTGCGAGTCGGACTCGCGCATTAAGGGTTCCGTACTTCTCAACGACATGATACCCCATAAAAACTGATTTAATTTACGAGAGTTTATCAAAAGACATCAACGCTCAGTGCGCGAAATATAAATTTTTGCATGTTTTTGTTACGCAGGTGCCACCACATATGTCTATGTTTGTCTTATTTTTAGTATTTGTTGCTAAACTACATGATATGCAATATAATCTGACCAAGTTTGACGCTGGTATATATTACCGTTTTAAAGATAGAGCAGGAACAAAAACGTTGAAAAAAATGCATGTTTTTTGAGGTTTCTTGTATGGGTTTTCCCTTTGGTTTTAGACTTTTTTTTGTTTTTAGTATTTGTCGTGATTCACCTCATAGCAACACATATTCTGAGAAAATTTCAACCGGTCACCTATTACCGTTCAAAAGATACAGCCCTGTGACAGACAGACGGACGGATGGACGGACGGACGGACGGACAGCGTAGCGAGAGTAATACGGTCCCGTTTGTTACCCTTCGGGTACGGAACCCTAAAAACAGTGGCTGATCGAACCGCCCGTGTATGTCCAGCCTTATAATAAACTATTTTTATTTTAATGTTGAAATTATACATATATTAAAAAACAGTGGCTGATCGAACCGCCCGTGTATGTCCAGCCTTATAATTGCCAATGTTTTTGCAGTAAGAATAATAACATAAATTATATCTACGCATCTCACGTCCACCGTCTTCAATGACTGACTAAAATTGAATTATATTTTTACGCCATATTCACCGTGTAATTATTATAAACACCCATATTACTATCCTTGCTTGATTTGTGCGCAGATTAATGACGGTTTATCGTGAGATTATACATTAAAGTTAGCTCGGGTTACTGAAATATCTTAGGCGACTAAGGGATTCACCAGAGGATGGGCAGCAGCGTTCTCTGAGTATTTAACCAACCAACTGCGGTCGCCAACCCGCCTGCCAAGCGTGGCGATTATGGCATATCCCCCCCTTTATTGGGGGAGGCCTATGTCCAGTAGTGGACGTCTTTCGGCTGAAATGATGATGATGATGACTGAAATATCTCTTAAGGATTTTTTTTTGATAAAATTGCCAGATATTACAAATGCGAAAGTATGGATGTTTGTTTATTTTGTATCACAATCACGCTAAAACTGCTGAACGGATTTGGATGAAATCTGGCACACAGATAAATCATGTACTGTATTACTACATAAGATACTATACTTTTATCGAAGCCGCGACATCAGCTATTTAAAAAATATTGCTTTAGCTAATTGCAAAACTATAATTAGTTGCTCCTTTAAATAACTTTATAGAGTAAATAGTTATTACTTAAAATAATCAAGTCCTCTTTCTACCTATTTCGGAGTTTTCCGATATGACTTCACGAAACCAAGATCCACGAAAACACTGAGCAACAACTGTCGATCTGTCGTTAAGTTGAACGTATATAGGTATGTATAGTG
The DNA here is from genome assembly GCA_949699075.1 of Asteroscopus sphinx. NCBI lineage: Eukaryota > Metazoa > Arthropoda > Insecta > Lepidoptera > Noctuidae > Asteroscopus > Asteroscopus sphinx. The sequence continues at coordinate 15,798,314 of OX453021.1, forward strand.
AAATATCGTCGCAAAACGTACTTACACTCGGTTTTTTTTTACCATGTTTTTATTAACTCGCATTCAGTCCTGTCTGTCTGTTCAGTACAAATTTTGCAATCGATTTAAAACTAACTTCCTGATTCCTGATGAGCCAGAGACCTGGAACTTTAAAAATAGCTCAGAACTGGATATAAATCTAAATAATTAGGTACTACTAGGCATGCTGCTAACGGCTAAAGAATCATACCGAAGATTAGGATTCGTTCTGCGAAACTCAAATTAATTTCGCAATACACATGTCATTAAAATATTATTTAATGCATTGGTTCGGACCAAACTCGAGTCCAGTGCATGCGTTTGGAATCCTCACGAAAGTACCCACGCGCTTATGTCAGAAAAGGTGTAAAAAACATTCCTGAGGTACCTTTATAAGCGCGTATACATGGTTATTATCCGTTCCTCTATCCAACAAAATTCCTTCTCGGGTGTCTCGGTTACAACTCACTTGAGGTAAGGAGAGCATATTAGCGGCTTACAACAGCTTGTAAAACTCTTCGCGGGTCCATTGATGCACCAGATCTGCATAATGAGCTGGCTCGATTCTTTGCACCGAACAATTACCACCGCAACAGAAAGCACAAGCTTTTTGCTGTGGCTTCATGTAGCACTGTATCGCGAGCTAAATCGCCAGTACCTCGTACTCTCACTGCACTCAACGAACTATAGGATTGTAATCCGAATTATGATCTGTTTGCAGATTATTGGAAGAAGATTCTGTTAGTATACCTGAAGCATTGCGAGAGAGATTTATGAAAGACGAGCTAAAGGCCCACCTGCCAAGTTGACAATCTACAATCGTCAACGCTATAGAAAACAATCAAAATGTATGGGAATGACATATCTCAACGAATGACTTTTTCGATTTCGATTGACTATTGTAGATTGTCAACTTGGCCAGGGGGGCTGGTGTTAAGCGGTCACCTTTGCCCATAACAACTGCAATACCATCTAGGTTATTGCCTTAATAGTACCGCAAGTCGGTTCGCCAAACTGAGACATGAAGATGAAAAGTCTCATCTGATTGTAATTTCACCGGCACCCGTACTTTTCAGATGTGTAATTCACTATGTATTTTATGTATCATTCTTCTATCTTTAATTACTGTAATTGGTTTAAGACCGTTGTAATTAAAGTAAAATAAATAATATAAATTTTATCTACTGTCTTTTAATACCGGAACGCGTGTGTGTGTGTGTGGCTAACCGCTACTAACACATAAATACGCAATTACACCCACCATGTTCCTAGCATTCAAATCAAAATGAAAAAAATCCGCTGCAAAACACAATTTTAGTGACTGTGCGTCTAAAACAGCACTGATGATTAAGCAAACGGTTCGCGCACTAGTGTGCCATGAGACACCTGTACGCAGCGACAAGTTCACGCACCTTTACCACTTCTAACATTATTTAGATTTCTATGTACTTCACCAATGTAAATCGGGCTTTAGACAGTATCGCATAGATCTATAACACACAAAGTAGCTTCATATTCCCTCGGATCACGCGCAGTGTAGCCCGCGACCAGCGGCTTGCGCACAAGAAGCCTCTGTACCCCGTAATTAAGGCTGCTGCGCCGGCGCCGCCCATGTATTGTACGCACTCTCGGCTTACACTCTTTTATATTTTTTGTTATTTTTAACTTTTTCCTACATTACACACGGCTTCACGTTTTATGGACGTGTAGGTATTCTGTTTTCAATAATTGTTGTTGGGTGAGATTAATGTTAGGTTTCATTAATTTGGTGAGGTATCTTTAAGATACCTAGACTACCATGGCTCGTAACCATAACTACCATGGCTCATAGCGGAGCAACGACTATGCTGATTGTACGATCTGCAAGGTTAAGCTGCACTTGCCATGGTCAGTTTGTGGATGGGTGACCGTTTCGTTACACATCTAGACCCCTCCGTGCCTCGGAGAGCACGTTAAGCTGTCGGTCCCGGTTGTCATACGAATATCTATGGCAGTCGTTACGGGTAGTCAGCCCGAAAGTCTGACAACTGGTCTAACCTCCAAATGTCAGTAATACCCAGTAACTGGGTTGCGGGCGTCTGGTGGCAGTCGCTCCGTGTAAAATACTGATGTTCAGCCGCATCTGGCCAAACTGGATTCCAATATAATTGGGAAAAAGGCTCGGAGGATGATGAGTTATCGTTAAGATATTGATAATATTTCAGGAATCAAGGAGCAGTCTAATATAAATGTCATTGGGCAAGATGGATCCACCAATCCAACAACTAGTCAAAAATACACATTTTTACAAAAGAGGGCAATGTATCCTTCATGGAAGGAGAGCCTTAATCGTATCTTAGAGCTATCCCACAATGACAGATAATCAATTTGCGCGAGAAGTCGAACTTCTGATTCACGTAATAATTTCTTAGGTGTTCGCGATCACTACACATTATAATAAAACAAAGTTTGACCGGGAATACCAATTTAAATAATATAAGCGAATTAATCCGGTTAAACTTTGTTTTGTTATAATTCTGATTCCCGGTTCTTCTGAAAATTAAAGACAACCTGCCAATTCACGTAACTAAAAGCTTCGATCAAAACAATGCTCTTCGTATTCTCTTAACTAACGGTGATCGCTGTCAGAAACGAACTACAACGTCACTGCAACTTGATCGGGGCGTCATGATATTACGTGAATCAGGGCCCCGTTTTCAAAAATACGAAGAACTCAAAGAAAATTTTAGTAAATTGTGCTGACTAAGTCGCTGTATTATAGGTTGTATGATGATTCTAAACTCCTTTTTGGCAAGGTATTCTTTTCAGATTCCCTCCACAATTTTGTGAGCATTTAAAAAACAAAACAGGAGCCTAGGGTTGGGAACCGCTCACTCCAAAACCCCTTCACACGACCTGTCCGTAATTAAAACAAAAAAAAAACTTCATGAATGGGTATACCGATATAGGCTTATGTTTATTAAAATCTTGCCCGGGATCGCTTCCCGTCGTACCATGATTTATGTGAAGAAGAAGCGGGTCGGGCCGCCTCCATTCATTTGTTTTTTAACATCGCCCCGCCGACTGACCCGTTGTTTTATTCCATTTCAGATAGGGTTGATTAGTTTTAGCTTCGATTAATCGACTAAGGTCTGTGCTTTTTTCTTTTTTTTTTATTCGTGAGATTAATTCGTGTTCGAGCCTTATGATTTGTGACAGTGTGTTATTGTTTTTTCATTACGTTTCGTTTGTTGAGTGTAATTCGGAATTACAATTACTTTTGATGGAAACAGGATTATCTTCTTCATTCATTAAAGATAAAGGACTGTTCCGTTTGATTTGGATATTGTTGATTACATAGACAAATAACACATTTCTATGGTTTATTATATGTTCCGTGTGGTGCCGGACATAAAGAATTGCACCACCCTTATCTCTTCTCATGGGTGTCGTAAAAGACGACTAAGGGATTCACCAGAGGATGGGCAGCAGCGTTCTCTGAGTATTTAAGCAACCAACTGCGATCGTCAACCCGCCTGCCAAGCGTGGCGATTATGGCATATCCCCCCCTTAATTGGGGGAGGCCTGTGTCCAGTAGTGGACTTCTTTCGTCTGAGATGATGATGATGATGATGATGATATTACACCCATTACTGGAGACGGCCATTATTTATAATTCTTTTCTTCTAGCCGTCTGTCACTGCTTCTTACTCGGATTGATTTTACATTTGTCACCGAACACACACACTTAGCTTAAGATATTCGGGCGTATCTTATAAATAATAAGATCAAAATAAAGCAATATAAATATCTTACCCCACTTACAAGCAAATTTTATTCACAAAATCGACATACCAATGCGTTCGAGGCGCGAATTCACGAACATTTTAAAAGTAATCATCATCATCATCATCATTTCAGCCGAAAGACGTCCACTGCTGGACATAGGCCTCCCCCAAGCATCGCCACAACGACCGGTCCTGTGCCTTCCGCATTCAGCGGATTCCCGCGACCTTCACCAGATCGTCGGTCCACCTTGTGGGGGGCCTACCCACGCTGCGCCTTCCAGTACGCGGTGGCCACTCCAGAACTTTACTGCCCCATCGGCCATCCGTTCTGCGAGCAATGTGCCCCGCCCACTGCCACTTAAGTTTTGCAATTCTTCGGGCTATGTCGGTTACTTTCGTGCTTCTAAAAATAAATAATTGTGTTTAAAAGTAATATTGACGAAATAATAAAGTTGTTGTTGCGGTCTTCAGTTTATTGTCATCTGTCTGTTAAAAAGTTTAAAAATTGCGGAAAAAAACAATCATTTTATTAATATTGATCAAGTTAGGTATACATTTCTTGAAGGAACTAAACAGGAAATTTATTTTCACGGTTTTAAAGTTTTCAATTCAATTCAATTCAATTTTATTTATTTGCTAATATGGGTACAAAATGGTGTTATAAATTTTATAATAATGTAAATCATCGCCATATTATCGCTTGGCTTTTATTAGTTGGTCCCATAGATTTCATAAACAATGGAGGTATAAGTAGTTCAATTCAAAATTTTTGCGTCGTTAGATATTGCTTCTTTTCCCCTACTTATTTTAGAAACAGAACTAAAAACAATAGATTGGTACGGCGCACTAACACATATATTTCACGCACTCCAAGAAGCTTACCAACACTAGTAAACTTAGCAGTGTGTGGGCGTTCCGTCGGTTATGTGATCATTTTGTGCATATCAAAGCGTCAAGCGTGGTTTCTAATTGTCAAATCTCCCTTGTTTTATTTATCTATGGTTGGTAAACCTTGTGCAGTGGGTTGGCGGCAAAATTCGGAAAGAGCGTGGGTTTTGTGTTATTTTCCATGGGTGTTTCTTCGAGTAATAATGTGTAATAATGGTAGATTATTCAATGTTAAGTGCTTATTAGCGTGTATCAATCAACTCAGCCTATCGCAGTCCACTGCTGGACATAGGCCTCTCCCAAATTGCGCCACAACGCTCGGTCCTCTGCCTTCCGCATCCAGTCCCCCCCAGCCACGTTCTTTAGGTCGTCGGTCCACCTGGCAGGGGGGCGCCCTACGCTGCGTTTGCCGATACGCGGTCTCCACTCAAGGACTCGTCTGCTCCAACGGCCATCGGTCCTTCGACAGACATGGCCATAGCGTTATTAGCGTGTATAAGTGTGGATAAATAGTAAATAAAAAGTTGAAAAACGCAATTTTTTGTATTTTCTTATCATCTCCTGAGAAACCTTTGGTAAAGCTTAGGATTCCATCACTTTACTAGGGTGTGTTTTACTGAAGACGTGGCTAAAAGGCCGTAGAACGCGGCCATAAAACTTAGTTAAAAGAACTTTGCAGAATGATAAGCAAAGTTGTTATGTGTGGTGCTGGACATAAAGAATTGCACCACCCTATATCTTCTCATGGGTGTCGTAAAAGGCGACTAAGGGATTCACCAGAGGATGGGCAGCAGCGTACTCTGAGTATTTAACCAACTAACTGCGATCGCCAACCCGCCTGCCAAGCGTGGAGATTATGGCATATCCCCCCAAACTGCTTGTGGGAGGCCTATGTCCAGCTGTGGACGTCTTTCGGCTGAAATGATGATGATGATGATGAAGCAAAGTCTGCCCTTAAAGCTTTTTCAATGAATAAAATCATGTGGTGCTTCACAAAAATTTTGCCTAACACCTTGCCCCGCTTTGCACAAACCAATTTTATTCATTCCGACGCGTTTTTGAGGTACGAATTTGCGAACTCTTCAAAAAAGCCGTCTTTCTCTTTTTTCTTTTTTAAAAGTAATACTGACGAAATAATAAAATTGTTCTTGCGGTTTCCAGTTTTATTGTCATCTGTTGTCAATGTTGTTTCTCATGATATTTGCGACGGTGAAGCTCAAAGCTTGAGCTTGTGGTATGTAACCACATAAGTCGTGGCCGGCAGACAAATTCATACCCCATAAAATTGACGTAACGACCGATGGTACACCATTTTGTTTTTTTTTGTTGGAAAGAAAGCCTGGACGCAAATGAGGTTTTCTTGAAACCGCTGAGGTTGTGTTTTGTTGTTTTCTTGGGTCGCTAAGATTTAGTTGTTGCTTTGTAGATACTATTTCGTTGCAGGCAGGAATTCAATTAATTTGACCTAAGCATCTAACTTTATGTTTGTAACAAGAAAGATTAACCTAGGTACGATAATATTTCTTGTATTTCACCTAATTTCTAAGACCACATACATTTCATAAAAATTCGTCAAGCAATGCATTTCTAATTATTTATTAAACAGGCTAAACCCTTATTTGCAGTACGCCAGCGTGTTGGACTATAAGGCCTGGGGCCTAGTATACGAGTTTGACACTCAAGAATACTTTCATAGTTTTCGTCAACTTTCATTCATTAATCAGTAGTTCCTCCTCGTATCCGCCAGGGGCGCTACTGGTTTATAAATGAATGTCGTCGAATTCGATGGAAGCATCGACAAGTGTCAAACTCGTACTAGACCCCCTGAATCCTTCTCATTCCGAGAAGTAGTCCAAGCCTAACAGTGAGACTTTAATGGGCTAGTTATGTTATGTAAACCTTTCTTGTCCACACCAAAGTGGGCGATAACGCCCCCCTGTGGCCGCTGCAGGCCTAAAGGGGGGCGGTAAAAGACCCAGAAAAAATGAAAAAATGAAAAATGGGGGCGTTGTGTAAAGGCTTGGGGAGCGATTTGTAATTTCATGTAGCTAGGAGGACTCTTAGACACCGACTGAACTCTCGACTTTCGAGTAGACAAAATAAGTTTGGGAACCACAATGCTCTAAGCCTTAGAGCATTGTTATGCACACATCGGTTTCGAAACAGGAACATAGATTTCCTTGTAAGATAGATTTAGGTTACAGCTATCTAACAGATATACAGCCTATAGGTAATCTTAACAATGCTCATTCTAGGTTTTTATTGCCAACTGAGTCCCTATTTACCAGTCTACTTATACTTCCTTCATTTTCAATATTTAGCTGTATTTCTAAGTCCAATCCGTTTTTTATACCTTTTAAACTTGGATGTCTAAACCGGGTGTTGGTGTCATCTGACATCACAGCTGCGCAGGCGCCCGGCAGACGATCACTGCCAATTTTGAAATTGGAACGTTTACTATTCTCAAACAAAAAACCAGCCACACAGAAATTAACTCTACCGTTTTTGTTTTAAGATTTAAAACATATAATTTTATAAGCTGTGCCATTTTCTAAATTTAGAATTTAAGTGACGTAACTCTATACATGACATCGATCAACTAAAGTTCTTATTTTTTTGCCGACAAGGTTGATTTTTCTTTGATGCGTTTTTTCTATTGTTTCGGTCGGTCGACTATAATGACATAATGGGTCGCGGGTTCGATCCGGCGCAATTACGCGGCACACGATCGATTATTGTGATCAATACAGGGGTTAGACGGCGGTTCGCTGCCAATTTTACATCTTTTTTTATATAATGTTGTTACAAACAATGCAGATGTGATGTTACATCGATAACACTTATCGAACTTACTTATTGAATTGTTTCGTTTTTCTTATTTTTGGAAAGAGGCAATATTAAGTGTATTTTTTTTCGTGAAAAGATAAATTCTAACGCGAGCAAGAATCGAACCTGAGACCTTCAGGACCACTTCTTAAACTGCTGTAGCCAACTGAATTACCGCGATTGCCGCGATTCCTGCTTGTGGTGTCGAATTTCCTTTCCAAAATCAAATTATTCCGCCTAATCTACAATCTGTAGTTCAATATTTATGACTTGAACATGTTCCGTGTGACACCGGACGTAAAGAATTGCACCACCCTATATCTTCTCATGGGTGTCGTAAAAGGCGACTAAGGGATTCACCAGAGGATGGGCAGCAGCGTTCTCTGAGTATTTAACCAACCAACTGCGTTCGCCAACCCGCCTGCCAAGCGTGGCGATTATGGCGTATCCCTCCCCCCTTTTGGGGGAGGGTTATGTCCAGCAGTAGACGTCTTTCGGCTTAAATGATGATGATGATGAGTGAAGGTTTTGCCTTGAATTGTAACACTCATAAAAAACCGATATGTTTTTTACACAATGAAACTAATTAGTATGTAATAATTTCTTGGATTTTCGCGATCACTACACATTATAACACACATTAGTCACCCTAAACACTACACATAGGTACTTAATTAGTTTTAGTGGTTCCATTTTCAAGTATCAACTAATTTAACAACATCGATAACAATACTGGGCATCACTACTTTATCGACCGATCATCGACTCGGTCGCCGACACGGATCGACAATTTCGTAAATTGTGCACCGATTAGCGACCGATTACGGCCATTACCGACAGACGGACACCCGATCCAGCCGCGTCGATTAAAATAATCGGTAAACGATAAAAACCGATAAAATAATCCCATGTTTTGTCTGTGGCCAGTTTTTTGTTGGCTGACGCGTGCGTGTGAGTGACCTTACGTTTTGTCTAGCTCCTAGAATTTAAGTTTTTGCTGCCTAGTGTGGCGTTTTAAATTGATACTCCTAGGTAATAGATGTTTCATCGTAGGTTTATTTAATTTTGTAGGTATTTTAGTATAAAAAATATTGACAAAAAATGCTATTGGATTAGACGCCATCACATAAATAAAATTCAATAGTTTATTTTTGTAATTTCGCATAAAAACACGTTAAAATTACTCCTGCTCATAATTATTGGGTCTTAATTGCGTTATTATTGATTATTTTTCTTTTTCCTAACGTCAATAAAATATTAGCATATAAAATTATTAGCCAAGATCAAATCTTTGGCAAAATCTTCACTTTATGTCTATGGCTATCAATATAATTATCGGCCTCCGATACTTTCACCCATTCTGACTTTTTATCTTAATCTGGTTATATAATAGTCACCTTACCATACTCAAGGGACTCGATAGTCCCTTAAGTAATCAGGAATCGGAATCACACAGCTCAGGGACAGAAGATATATTTTCCTATTTAATTTAACTCACAGCTAACTAGATGTCCTGGGTTTGATTCCAAAACGGGGAAGTTGTTACTGTATTCATCATCATCATCATCATTTCAGCCGAAAGAAGTCCACTGCTGGACACAGATCTCCCCCAATGGGGGGAATATGCCATAATCCCCACGCTTGGCAGGAGGGTTGGCGATCGCAGTTGGTTGGATAAATACTCAGAGAATGCTACTGCCCATCCTCTGGTGAATCCCTTAGTCACCTTTTACGGCAACCATGAGAAGATATAGGGTAATGAAATTCTTTACGTCCGGCACCACACGGAACTGTTACTGTACTACTATTCAGAATAATAATTATTAGGTACAATGGTAACAGGCTGGCTCCCTTCTACGACCGAATCCATTTCCGTGTAGTTCACGATATCAAATGTACTAGCCCTTCTCTGTAATGTCTTAAAAAGTGACTAAGGTGTTAGTTATCTCTGTGGACTGTCTCCGGTTGGTGCCCCATCCCACCTTAGATTAAAGTTCTCAAAGGGGTGACTGCGAACTGGACCTGTTTCCTCTCGCAAGCCCTTCAAACGTCTGGACTTCTTCCTCCGAAGACAAGACGTGATTGAATAGAGAGATATAGATAATAAGTTTATCTAAGTACTCAGGGACTTGTCTGCTCCAACGGCCATCGGTCCTTCGACAGACATGGCCAGCTCACTGCCACTTTAGCTTACTAATCCTACAAGCTATGTCAGTCACTCTGGTTCTTCTACGGATAACCTCATTACGGATTTTATCCTAATTTTTTTTTTTATTTTTCTTTGTGAATGGGGATCGCGAATCGACAAACGCAGCGTAGGTCGCTCCCAAGCCAAATGGACTGACGGCCTGATTAAAGAAGCGAGGGGGACTGGATGCGGAAGGCAGAGGACCGAGTGTTGTGGTGCAACTTGGTAGAGGCCTATGTCCAGCAGTGGACTGCGATAGGCTGAGTTGATGATGTTTATTTACGTAATAAATCTTAGGTTATGAAAGGTTACATCCATAGGATAGACAGCAGCGTCTTCCTGCCAGCTCCTTCGATCACCATAACGTCTGTCGTGTGTGGTGATTACAGCAATTTCCCTGTTTCCCGTCCATTGTAATGGCCATTAGGGACTCATGTTCCTGTAGTATTTGAAGTTCATAGAATTGCACGTTTTTGTAAAAGCAACTTTATAGTTTTTGTAATAGCCCAATCATAATAATCAACCTAATAAATTGGGATAAGGGCAGGAGGATGATGATGATGATAATAATCAACCTAAGTCATTTTGTAGCCCTTCAACGCGAAACTCTAACATTTTCATGACTTCAAATCAGTTATTTTCTCGGACATATCCTCAAATTAATAAATACTAAAAAGTGTGAATTGCTGGTACCCATCTAAAAACAATTAGTTACATATATGGAAAGAGCATTTACTGCCATTCGAATACACTGGGTTTGGTTGTGCGACATTGGCTTTTGATGGATAGACTAAGCTCCATACATTAGAAGCTATTGTCCTTTGCACTACCTACTCTCGACAAATACAGGTGTTATAGTAAGATACCTACCCCAGTAATCCTAATATTATCACTGGCATTCCGAAAATCCAATCGAAAATCTAGTATCAACCGCAAGTTACGAGACGAATAGCTCGTAACGGGAACTTTATTAAAGTCCTATACATTGGGGACCAGCCTAGTTATCAAACGTCTAAAGGTACATTGCACGGGACTCTCCAAAGACACGTCAAAGCCTATCCTAATTTAAACAGGCCTGTTTACGTCCCCGGGGCTTGGGTCACGACGACCCGTCAGGTTGGGTGCCAGTGGTAGCGAGTCCTCCTTTAGTCGTATTCCTCAATACTGAGGAACCGTGACCTCCCCTATGGATAACTTTCTTGTGAATGATGTCACGCCGTCTTTTGCGATCATTTGCGGCCAGGACAGCATCGTGAACCGAGATGGAAAGAGAGATGCAGATCTGGTCAGGCCGCTGTCTCACAACAGCGGCCTCGTGCTCTTTTCCGTTCAACTTTGCCAGTGAAAATGAGTTTTTCCAGATTGTCACCTGTCTTTCTGGCAATGTGACTGAAGTGTTCTAGAACTCTTCACAAGCAGATGGTGGATAGTCATGTGGTAGTTTTTAATTCGTTAAGAATCGATACGTTGGTCCGACGTGCTGTCCATGGTATTCTAAGCATTTTTCGCCAGCACCACAACTCAAATGCGTCGATACGTATTTGACCGGCTGCTTTCAAAGTCCAAGTCTCCGAAGCATACCATACTCTCACTGACCCCTGACTGAGTGGTAGCGAGTAGGGTAAATGAAATCGAAAGGAATCATATATTTTCTTTTGCCTTATGTCACGATGTCACGGTGGGAAGTGGAAACAAATGTTTTTCTTACTCCTCCTAATTTCTTTTCTGATTAATTGCGTTGCGGGTTTCAAGTCAGTTCTATTATTTCCCCGGGACGCGCTAAGCTTCATTGTTTCGGAGTTTTTCTGGTTGGTCGCCAGTTTACATCCTGGCTTACAGGATTTTCTGTGGTTAGAAACGTGTGGTGGGTTTGCCTTATGTCATGAATTAAGCCACAGGTAATATTTTTACAAAAGCGTACACAGCCTTTCTCAAAGGGTCTTCTCAAAGCCTTTTTTAAATGTCATGCTGATGGTGGCGTTAGTGTCGGGTCGTTAAGTTCCCTTCAATATGGTTGAGTTAAGCGTTGGCTGATGCTCGCGTCATGCTCGTGAACGGGTGCCGTCTGTCGGGACAGGTCGGCTTCTGCATACCATGGGAACTCTTTTTACGTTTATTTCTAAAGGCAATATACTCACTTTTAAACTCTTGTTTATTTCTGACATTAACCTACATTATACTCACATTATTTGAATAAATTTGATATAATAAACAATAACCTATTTTAAAAAGAGTTTATCCATGGAGTTTCTTGCCGGTTCTTCTCCATAGGACCCACAATTTGGAACCGTGCAACTAGAGCCTGACCTTTCAAAAGTGCCTGTAATTAGGTTTATTTGAAATAAAAAACATTGAAATTGAAATTGGTCAGGAAATATGAATTCAATTGGCTATACCTTATATCCTTTCCTATAGGTAAATGATCTAGCCAGTATGTTGGCCGTGATAAACGGTCCTAGAAAAATAGACATCACGGATAACCATCTTATTTTTGTCATATTTGGCACGAACTTCTCAGAATGAGAATGGTTAAGGCTTTAGTCCAATACCATTTTTCGGAGTACCTACTTAATCAATTATAATGAGTGACCTAATTTCGAAAACAATATTTTACCAACAAAATATATACCTATTGAGCCTAGCAAATCATTCGATCAACAAGGCAATTGCCAGTTTGATTTACTTTTTCTAAAGAAGACCTAGTAAAAAGTTGTTTCTTTCAAAAAACGATAGGAATAGAGTAAGTTTCTACAATATCCGTACACAACATGTTTACAATGATATGTTCACATGACAATATGTTCCGTGTGGTGCCGGACACAAAGAATAGCACTACCCCATCTCTTCGCATGGGTGTCGTAAAAGGCGACTAAGGGGATCACCAGAGGATGGGCACCAGCGTTCTCTGAGTATTTGTTCAAGAAACTGCGATTGCCAACCCGCCTGCCAAGCGTGGCGATTATGGCATATCCCTGTTTTGGGGAGGCATATGTCCAGCAGTTGACGTCTTACGGCTGAAATGATGATGGTGATGATATGTTTCTATATCGACTCCTCCGCTGCTACTAAAGACACACCTCGCTCCGAACTCATTTCAGGGTTGAGCGCGCACCCACCGCCCCGCCCCTACCACGCTAACCACACTTTATAAATATTGTACTCTCACTCAATAACGCGACGCGTTGTGACAACCCTTGATGTGTTCAGTTTACACTACTAATGTTTTAAAGAACAACATTTTTGAAAAAGAGGATTAGAAAGATGTTGTCAGATCGCTGACGAAATAGAAAGAGATGAGGTAGACTTGATATTACTTGACTATGACTTGGCTTAAGGTGATTGATGGAACGTGGAGTTAGCAAGTGCTGTGATACCTTCGTTGATAGTTGGAGGCGTATATGTCCAGCTGATAACTATAAGCTATCTTTTAACCATAAGACTGCCAATGTAGGTACCCATAATTTATACGTTGGTTCTTTTTACAGCTGTTTTCATGGTGTACAATAAAGCATATTTTATTTATCTGATATCTGCAATTTTATTGAAATAATGTCCGCCTCAATGTAACTTGTTGATCGGTATTAGATTAACATTGTCGTTAACCTGTCAAATTTCAAAATAAGTGATAGATTCTAGAAAAAAACAAATAGGGAACACCTTGGTTTTCATTGTGGCGAAAAATTGAGATAATTTCGTCACCCACAAGATTCAATTAACTCAGCCTAACGCAGTCCACTGCTGGACATTGGCCACTCCTAAGTTGCGTCACAATACTCGGTCCTCCGCCATCCGCATCCATTTCCTCCGTATCCAGTCTTCAGATCATCAGTCCACCTGGCTGGGGGTGCCCTATGCTGCGTTTGCCGTTTCGAGACTGAATAATCCCACACCATTAAATGTCCATAAAGAACAGGATAGTGAAAAGAACAGAATCAAGAGATCACTCAGTATGTTTCTTTCGTTTATAACGTTGTAATTTTTGCGTTACATTTTATGTTGCCTTATTTGTGGTTTCAAAATGTGTAGTTAAGTCTAGTTAATAGAAAGTGAACGGCTATTCACGGCTGGTAGGCGTGTCCTAACTGTCAATTGGACCAACGCACAGTTCAACTCAATATCTACTATGGCACACAGCCTACTGTAATAGCTTACAGAATTTGCGTACACTGTGTCGAATCTTGAAAGCTTTGTTAGGAAAATATTCTGAACTAACTAAATGATCTGAACACCCATGATGATGGCAAACGATTCGTGCACTGGTATCCTATGAGACACCTGTACGCGGCGACAAGTTCACGTGTCTTTATCACTTCTATTACCTTATTATTTTGATTTCTATGATCATGGCACTTAATTTAATGGTGAAGGAAACATATTTATCAGTCACATAAAAATATGAGGGAATATGAGAAACTATGGTACTAATACCGCTGTCTGGAATACCTAACAGATCAGCACGACAAGATGCTTTTATCATCCGCTATGCTTTCTTGCTTTAAGTCCCACATTCATACATAGCCAAGGTTAGGCAGAAAAGGGGTACTAGGTACTATATAACCTCCTAGGGGAAGGGAGTTATGGTAACAACAACACACAACAACAACACAGTTAGCGTTAGAGTTATGGTAATCATTATTATAAACACAACAGATACCCACGATGGCCTTAGTGGCCATATTACCTAATCTAATCTGTTTAATTGTAAGTGCCACACTCAATCATATAAAGCTTAAAAAAAATTGTGTAGGCCAATTTAATGCGGCCAAATAGCTAGACCACGCCCACTTTTTGTTAGAAAAACGCACAAATTTGACAGTTACCACCGGCGGTAAATGTCAAATCTGTGGAAAAACGAGTTAGGTGTTATAAATTACAAACTTCGATTGAATATAATAATAATTGATAATGTATTAAATCAATACATTACATGTCGACGAACCAAGCGGTGTACAGAAAAACCTAAACTGGTTTATGTTCTACACTGTATCTGTCAAATGCATGTATTTTTTTTTTGTGGAAATAAATAAATAACCTATAATTTTTCAGGAAACACACTGACCAACTTTGAATTTTTTTAAAGTTAGGTCCGTTCTAAATATTTAGGTCTTGGGTACCGTACGCAAAATACACGCTTAAATGTGGAGTTGCGGAAACCAGCCCGTTATTCTGTAATTTATACTATAAATATTTAGGAACTTACTTAATACTTTTAAAATAAGGAACCAATAGGTACCGATAGATTTTTTACTCCTTGGTACTCATGTAGTATTAAAACCACTATGTTCAAACTAAGTCGGCACGTTGGACAAACGCTGCGGTCGTGGCTACGTTTTACGACCATGCCGGAATTAGGTGCCGATGTAATACATATTGCGGCAAGCAAAAAGTTCGCGGTTTACTGCAAGCGCGATTATTGCCGCAAGACATGTCAGCTATGTCCAGCGAAGTGTTTTGTTAGAGATTGCAAAGTGCAATTTTAGTATAGAAAAGTTTAAATTTAAGGATATAAATTGAGAAGCAAAAATCTTGTGCGGTCAGGGGACCCCCGTCAGTAACGAAGCTCCTCACGCACCTACACAGAGACTAGAAAGAGATACCGCGCGGTATGCGTATATGGCGCTCATAAGGAGCTTCGTTCCAAAAAAATTATTACGAGTAGGATTCGAACCTGCAACTCCTGGTTCAGTACACCAGCAGTCGTAGCATGACCACTGTAGACAAGAGATTTGTCTACGGAGGACAAAACTGCACTGTTGTGAACTTTATCTGTCATTTTGTCTATTCTTTCGTAGACAAAACGCTTCTCTACTCTAGTCATGCAACGCCTGCAGTGCTTTAGTCGCTGAGCTACCATCATGTGCATCTGCGGCGCTTCAAGCACAAAACACACACAAGTCGTGTGCGGGGCGGGTGCGGGGTGGGCGCGGGTAGGGTCGGGAGTACGGCGGTTATATTAACCTGTTTTTATATGGATGACATCACACGAAAAGCGACCGCGGGTCGGGCGTGGGTCGGGCGCGGGTCGGGCCCGCGGCTGGTGGAGCGCGGGAGCCACGCATGTCGCCCGCCACTACGTACAGCGCGCGGGCCACGCGGGTTGGAAGCGGCGGGAGACACGCGCGCCTCCCGCACTCCACACGCCGCGGGCCCGACCCGCGCCCGACCCGCTCTGTGTGGTTTGCGCTTAAATGCTGCTCGTGAGTGGATTTTTTGTTCCACAATTTATATCGTTAAATTTTTTAATTGTCACTAATAAAGTATGTATCAGGAATGCGTGGTCATATTTTAAGAGCTCATTCGGGGAATTCTATCGAACAACTTTTACAACTGTGTCAACCCTGAAATCGCGAAAAATAAATCAGGCCTACATACATTTCGGTCGAGAGGTATTGCACTATTCTATGAAACAGCTGTTTTTTTTTCACGATGTATGTGTAGTCACCATATAAAAAGTGGTTCTATGCTATGTCCTGAATGAGCTCCTTTTTGTGATGCCATATCTCAATATCTTAGTACTGAGTGATACCAAAGAAGAAATTGTAATACAAAAAAAATACTTATATTATTATTTTCACCAATGCATAAATTAAAAGGACGGTATTAAAAAAAGTCTTTCTGTTCTGTATAATATGAGCTTACACACAAAAAGTAAAAGCTGGCTTGCTCATAAAATCAGACAAGTTTTATAAAATACGCCATCTGAGTATAGACTACAATACGCTATCAAATTGGTCGTTTGAACGCATAAAAAACCTCTTTTGATGCCAAAGTGTAATATTAAAAGTTGTTAAGAACCTGATTATATACCTACCTAGTGTTGCTTTACATCCGGTTTAAATCTGTTGCTAGTAATTCGTTACATTGTACATTTATTTTTCAGAATATAATGACTAACGTCTGAAAAACATCCGCGTTTTGTGGCTCTGAGAAAAGCGGGGTAGAATAGGTAAAATATAGATAGATAAAACGTTTATTTAGTAAAAAAACAAGACACAGGATGTCCTGTGTCTTGTTTTTTTACTAAATAAACGTTTGTATGTACAAGTAAAAAGACGATAAAAAATGTGATATGTGTCTCAGTGTTGTACCAAAATAGGTTCTATATTTTATTGCTGCATGATGTCGCCAACCACAATGCGAACACAAAACTACACTAAACCCCAGTTTCTGAAAGGCTGGTCAACGCAAAAATTTACTAATCAGCTGTCAAATCTTAGGTCAAGCGTTGTGATTAGTTGTTAACATTGTTGCCGGCCATTCACAGGAGCTGACATGAGATTTGACAACAGATCAAATTGATCAGCCTTTCAGAAACTGGGGTATCTTAAAGCTATTTATGTCTTAAATTATTTTTATACTAGCCTATACTGGGTTTCGCCCGCTTATAATTTGGTTTATCACAGAAAGATGCGCGATAACACCCTTCAGGAATTGTTTTTTTTCCTGGCATAAATGATGATCTATATTCGTGCCAAATTTCATAAAAATCCGTTGAGCCGTTTCGGCGTAGTTGAAGGACAAACAAACGTCCATACGTTTGCATTAGTCGGAAGCGGAAGGAGGATTCGATTCAATAGGAAGGTACAGTTAGCAACTTAGTCGGTGATTATTTTGAAATTGTATTAATTAGTTTCATAGAACTCAATTATTGTTTCGAAGGTATTATATTGTTAGTCATTGAAATATTCTCTAATTTATAATGATTTGTTACAAAAAAAAATTAAGTAGTAAGTTTTCATTCATAACTCACTTTGAAATTTTGAACAATGTTATCCATCTTTCGTAGTTGACTGTACATGAGTAATGGATTGGCACAAGTGCAAAACTTCCCAATTGAAGAATTTTAAGGGAATTTCACATAGTAGAGTGTGTATCAGAATAGAAAAATATTTACTTCTTTACTTCTAAGAGAGACGTAAAGAAGTAAATATGTTTCTACAAACCACAAAAAAATCATTGAAGTACAATAAAACATACTCTATTTATCTATCTATACGGTCTATACCTACCACGTAAAACGTCCTGCTTTTTTTTTACATAACTTTGTTTTTGTATACCTAGTGCAAATCTGAAACACCTCAAAAAGATTTTCATTAGAACTATCAGAGTTATATTTTTCTAAATCACCGAATTGAGTTATTTTTAAATAACATGTAGGTAACACGGTATAAAACTATCCCAATTGATTCGCTCAGTGATTCTAAACAAACTACTTTCAGGTTTGCACTAATATACAAAAAATAACCTAGTATCAATCACCGCTGTTTTCACAGCCCAACCTCACCACATCGCAAGCGCACTCGATTTTGCAACATTTTCACTTTCGTAACCCGCGGGGTGTTATTAGCGTCGAATACACTGTCTCCGAGGGTTAAATCAACCCCCTGCCGCGTCTCCAATATGCACACATGCTACGAAATTTAGATTATTTTAAACTTACATAATGGGATCACTGTACTTGACAATTTTGTTACCTAGAAGTTTAAAAAGTAATGGAATTGTCAAACGCTATGCCTGAGTTTATAGGTTGTGTTGTCATAGGGATGTATGCCCATAGTCACCACGCTGGGCAAGCGGGTTGGTGACAGCAGTGAGTGACGTTGCAAGATGTTGGTGCATAAGAGGACGCTGCTGCCCTTCCTCCTGATTTTAACCCTTAGTCGCCATTTACACCACCGCACCCGTGTGTAGAGGAGGTCAATTTTTTTTATTTGCCGGGCACTATACGGCAAAAGGTGGACCGATGATCTGAAGAAGGTGGCTGGGGTCGGAAGGCAGAGGACCGAGTGTTGTGGTGCAACTTGGGAGAGGCCTGTGAGTCCAGGAGTGGACTGCGATAGACTGAGTTAACGATTATGAGTCGATGTGCCTGAGTTTAGATGGCTTTAATGTGTGTCATATGTCTGCGTCACTTGACATGCCCTGCGAATTCTGTATTGCACTACATTGCCTTATTGTTATTTGCATTCTGCATTGCCTTAGCCTAGCTGTCGATTTTCCTGAACAATTTGTTCATACTTTGCAACTTCCCCAATCAATTCAAACTTTCGTACGCGTTTCTAATTTTATACGATGTATCTACCATTTCACCAACGTTAAAGGAGACCAAGTTTTACAGAATGATAATCAGGAATTTTATCATAAGTAGGTACTCGATATAAATTACTATACAATCATATAGCCTTCAGGAAAATATGGCAGGGCAAGATGATCGAATTACAAAACTAATGGTCCTTAGCTAAAGAGCGAATGGTCTAAAAATCATGGTCCTTGACCAACAGTGGAATGATATAGGCTAACAGTACTGGCTCATTTACAGGTGGAAAGTTTCTCGAAGTGAGACTCATGTTGCTCTGTTTTCCTCACCGAGAAAGACGAAGGCAGAACCAGTCTCACTTTGGAAAACTCTCCTCAAGTTAATGAGAGATGTCAATATGAGAAATTTAAGAACGAAAAAGAAAAACTATTTCAAATTCAAAATTACCTCGTATAAAATTACGAAACGACCAGCTCACACTAATTTTAATTTAAGAACAACTGTTTCATACCATAATAAATATGAATTATCTATCCCATAGTTTTTACTATAAATTGGAATAAACGTATCGAAGAAAGAAAAAAAGCAATGATGCGACTCGGGCGCAGCCTGTAATAACATAATATGAGCAATTTAAACGATTAGCATCAGCCGGAAGTCGTTCGCAGGAAGCGGTGTGGGCGGCGCAGGCGCATCCGATGATAAAAGCGGGGTTTTTAGTGTTTACTCCCTGCTTTGTTTGTGGTTAAATGTGGTTTTATATGGTGTGTTTTGATAATTTAATTTTGTGATGTAGGTAAGTGTGTTGTCGAGATTGTCGTGTAGAGAATATTTTATTCTTCTTTCAATTTTTGATCCTTGGTTTCATAGTACCACAGATGATATTCTGACTGTGGATTTTCGGACTCATTTTCTCAATAATTTACCTGTTTTTTTTATCACTTGTTGTATTTTTACAACTCGTTTAAGTAGGCTTTAGTGACTTAATTTAACTGTTTAAATAAGCTACCAATTTTATTACATACTAGCTGTGCCCGCGACTCCGTCCGCGTGGATGTCGGAAAATAGCATCGTGTCATAATTATGAACACAATGTCTTCAAATATATATTTATGGTCGACCGCACGTCGGTGGTAACACTTTGACATTAGCAGCATCTGTATTTCGTAAGCAGTACGGGCGGTTTTCGAATTGACGTGTTACCACTGTCACGCAGTCGACTGTACATATAAGCGCCTACACAGGCGATTACACTATTTACCGACCATACTATATTTTGTTTTTACAACCAACCGGCTAAGGTACAGAGGCAGTCGCTCGCCGAATCCATTGTTTGTTAATTTATTGCATTATGTATTTAGTTGAATAAGTTGTCTGCAGAATAACGGCATTCCGGACAAACCCCCGTGGTTTTTGGTTTGCTTTTGTCATAATAAGGTAGGTTTAAAAAAAAAAGAGGAAAAAAAAAAAACAAAAAAGAAAGGTGATGGAATTAGCCCTAAACTCCCTTATTCTGAGAAGACGCTCGTGCCCAGCAGTGGGAATTAATTGGGCTGATTATGTTAAGTTATTCTATAACACTAACCACATCTCTTCTTATGCTGAGAAGAGGCCCGTGTTTAGCAGTGGGACTGTAATGGGCTGGTAATGTTATTCTATAATACTAACAATATCCAGTTCATTAACTCTTCTCATTTCTCCTAGCAGTGGGACAGTAATAGGTTGACTACGTTATGTTATTCTAAATTTTCTAGTTTTTTAACTCTTCTCGTTCCGAGAAGAGGTCCGTGCCCAGCGGTGGGGAAGTAGGTAATGAGCTGAATATGTTATGATAATCTATTACACTAACAATATCCATTTCCTTAACTCTTCTCATTCCAAGAAGAGGGCCATGCCCAGCAGCGGTACAGTGATGGGCTGTGTTATGTTATTCTATATTTTTTATAATACTAATAGAATCTAGTTGTATTTTTAGGAACCTGCAACCAACCAGCAATCATGACCTTTACTTTGTATGCAACTTAATACAATAGAGGGGTCAAGCTGTATCGCTGGATCTACTCAACCGATTCAGATAAAACATACCCTATATTTTAAGTTAGACTAATACCAATACAACTGCTAAGTTTCATTACGATCCGTTCAGCCGTTTTCACGTGATGAGGTAACAAACAGACAGACAGACAGACAGACAGACATAAATTTTTTAAACGATTGATTCGTGTTCTATTGCTTATTTCTAGTCCCCCTAGCCGATTTTCGCGAAAAAAAACTCAATGTACAGACTTTTCGACCTTTACAGTTTTATTATAGTATATATATAGATATATATAGATTCGTTGATATTTTAGTAACATCTTCGAATGGTATGCAACATGCTTTTAATTCTAATGCATAAATAAATAAATAAATATCTTTGCATGTTAGCATGTTTTATTTTATTACTAATATTTGTATGCCACCTGTGGCAGCACAGAGAGACTATACTGCCTATAATGTACCTAACACCAAAAATACCTGTGTACACAAATAAACATTTTGATTAGATTTTTAATAAATATGTTTTTTTATTATTAATTACATTTTTAAATATTATTTTGAAGAAAGAATAGAAATAACACAATTTGTTTCAAAATAAAATGAAATCGTGGAGGTAACACGCTTATTATCCTTTCGAAGAATGTTCTGTCCTTGTCGTGCGAAATTGATATTGCACTGAATGGTGTGTGGGTAGTTACAAACAATGGTGTTAATTTGTTTTGACGTCAGTCGCCAATATTTAGTCCCGTCTCTCCTCTCTCTTGTAAACAATTTTAAAACGCTTATAGCTTAGGCAATATCAAAAATATTTCATTAGGTATTTCATAGTAAAAAGTTTTCTAATAAAAAAAAACTGTAGTCAGACAACTTTTCATTTAAAATGAGAGAGTAGGCTTAATTATAATATTCACTACTAGTTTATATTAAAGGCTGTGTTTTTAATTGCTTTAATAATAGTTTTACTAGGTACACCTTAATTCGCCTTGACTTTTTGTTATTGTTCTGTAAATATAATTATTGTGTTAATTACACATTATAAGATCGAGTCGTTAGTGTGACCTATGACAGAGTATTATGTTCATTTTTAGGGTTCCTTACCCGAAGGGTTCCAAACGGGACCCTATTACTCTCGCTACGCTGTCCGTCCGTCCGTCCGTCCGTCTGTCTGTCACAGGGCTGTATCTTTTGAACGGTAATAGGTAACCGGTTGAAATTTTCTCAGAATATTTGTTGCTATGAGGTGTATCACGACAAATACTAAAAAAAAAAGTCTAAAACCAAAGGAGGTCCCCATACCAGAAACCTCAAAAAACATGCATTTTTTTCAACGTTTTTGTTCCTGCTCTATCTTCAAAACGGTAATACATACCAGCGTCAAACTTGGTCAGATTATAGTGCATATTATGTAGTTTCGCAACAAATACTAAAAATAAGACAAACATAGACATATTGAGAGGTACGGAACCCTTACTGCGCGAGTCCGACTCGCACTTGGCCGGTTTTTTAAATTATTTACTAATTAATGGTTGTTTTACATTCATAAAATATTGGACGTAATAAATTAGTAAGAGTAAGTAAGCTAGATGGGTACTTAAAAAGTTCGAAGTAGTTTAATTTTTTCGGTTTCATCACTACCTACTCGCACATTTAGAAAAACGTAGGCTAATAACAGTTTTGAAAAAAAAAACTTTTTTTTTTTTTTTTTTTTTTTTTTTTTTTTTTTTTTTTCAATTTATTTAACTTAAAAACATACACAAAAATGATTATAAAAACATCACAAAAACCTTACACAGGTTTGTCTGGATGTTGAGACACTGAGTTTTAAAAATAGGTAATTCATACAGGTATCAGTAATTAATTTGCAATAATAAGTAATGCGTAGGTAGACACAAAAACATTGAAGGAACGTTTTAGATAAGCAGCCCGACACGTGGCGCAGATGGCCGGCCTAAGCGAAGCAAATGGAATGGACGGTTCAAACAGGGTGATGCAATTTTAGTGTTTGAGTTAGTTGATCAATTGTTTACAAAGAATTAAAGTATTGTTTATATTTATTCTTATAATTTTTATCTGTTATTTCATTCAATTATTCAAAGCAGAAATGAAGAAGACTTTATTTTTTATTCATCTATTAATTAATCACGAAAACTATCAAGTGTGTATATTTTGAGTGCGTGACAAAAATATGAACGATACACTTGCGTGCATAATCGCTGGGTAGCGCACGTGGTGTGTTACATTGGCGGCCAATTTAACGATACATTAATTCGCGAAACAGTGAACAAACGATAAAATATTATAACACATGAGTTCACATACACTGATATTTATACGGTCTATGTGCGTAGGATTAAATAGGGTTTTTTTTTATATTCCCTCACAATGTTTTTGCCTAATGGAGTAGAAAGTAGTGCAATTTTTTCGTAAAAAAAAATTAAAGTCACGACTAATGAAGCTAATGTGTGCAACGATATCGAAAAAGGTATTTGGGGCACTCGAAATTGCAATGTAGGTATATCGATAATTATTTATACATACCAAATACGTATGTAGTGTATGTTTTTTATGACTGTTGGACTTTTGTTGGCGATTAAACCTAGTTGAGCAAAGACGTGTTTACTGGCTCCCATATTTAACAGAAATATTACTTAAGGCTTGGCAGAAAATCCTAGATTCAATTAGTTTCACAAAAAGCGACGCACGGCGTACTACAACAAACTATAGGTAGGTACCTAACAGTACTGTAGGTGAATAAAGGGTGATAAAAATGATGTCGAAATACGAAATATATAGGTATTTAAACAGCAAACAACAGCAGTTATATAGTTTAGAACACAAGCACAAGTGATCATGAAGGTCAATACTGTAAAATTACTAATAAATAAAATATGTACAACAATTTACAATCTAATCATTTTACGCAAGAATAATTCTACATTTACTACCAGCACTACAAGTAACTACACCATAATATCAGCGTCATCGCAGCGTTTCCCACAGTAACCGAGAAAATGCATTCATTTTGTGTTATCCATGTCCAATTTTATCCAATTTTTAATGGCGCTACCGCGGCGGAGCGGCCAATATTGCAAATTATAGTGTTCACAGATTACGCCGGGAGTTACCTACGTGACGGGTGATGCCTGCGAGTGGCCGCCAGTGTACACGATAACCTGTACACTGTGGTGTGCATATCTTACAGTGTAAACGCTTCGCTTCTACGTCGATATGAGAAAATGAGGAAAATAAAATTTAAAAAATGAACATAATTCACGCTTACACTGTGGTCGTGGTTTGTACGGATAAGCACGAATTTATATTATAGCTATGCGATCTAAATAATAATAGGAATGCCTTGTCGCAATATTGTATATTGTTGTTGTTGTTATTTTTTTTTTTAATTGTTCACAATTAAAAAAATGTAACCTTATCTGAATGGGATCAAATTCTTGTCAGAATGAGGTTGGCGGGAAAATTCGGAAAGACCGTGTTGTGGATTTTGTATTATTTTCCAAAATGTGTGTTTCTTCAAGTGTTAATGTGTAGTAATGGTGGATTATTAAATATTAAGGGGAATGTAGCAGCCAAGTGGCACCCCCATCAGTAAAAAATATTACTCGCTTAATACATCATTTATCGAAAATTCGTTTTTAACGATTGAAGTACAGGTACTGTAGTTTAATTAGAAACTAATATCTCTGTAAATTACACTTCGCTGTAGTTGTAGATAGAAAAAGTGCGAAAAACGGCCAATTTTAGATTTTTTTCAATCTACGACTACAGCGAACTATATTTTACAGATCATATTAAAGTTTTCATCACTTTACTAGGGTGAGTAAAATAAAGACTTGGCTAAACGGCCTAAGCAACCAGGCCATAAAACTACTCACAAAACAATTGTCAGAATGACAGTTGGCGTGTACTGTATTCAACAGTGTTCAAGGAACTTATTTAAGTGCTTTATAAGTGTGTTAATTCTGGAACACCCCTTGTGTCAACAAGAAGAAGACTGTTCAAAATTATCTGAACAACTGAAAAAAATATGGACGAAGTGCTGCGAACAATCATAGTGAAGCCAAAAAAAACTATGCTTCTTCGTATACAAACAGCCCTCTCGCACACACTATGCACCTGAAAGATATTTGCTTTCGTGGTGCTTACTGGACAATGCCGCGACATGTGTACTGAGAGGGTGAGCACCGTTTGAGGTGCATGTGTGTGCCTGAGCGCTGCTTCTACACGAAGGAGCATAGTTGTTTTAGCTTCACTAGATTGTTCATAGCACTTCGTCTATATTTTTTACTATAATTGTGGTTTCAAACGAGTATTTTAGATCCAAAATTCACTTACATTTACGTTTCGATACGTCAAAATGGTTCGTGCTAAGGCTACAGTTCTCTACTGAAATATCTATGACTGTTATATTATTTACCTACATTCCCTTGTTCCGTCAAACAAGCCAGCGCCCCAACATTTTATATCTGTTCCGTAATCAAGCATAGAAGCATCGCAGGCGCAGCACGTGCTCCAAGAGGGAATTACGCGAGCCAGTGGTTTGATTGCCCGCCAATAATGTACTTACACGCGAAATTGCAGTAAAAAGAGGGTGGAAGTATACTTCTACGCTACGCTTTTTTGTGCTAGTATACGCTACTGACTTATTTGAGCTTGCATTTTTTTAGAAATTGCTTTGCTTTTGTTTAGAAAAAACAAATTATTCAGCTCAACAGTGCCTAGTTTGTAATCAAGTGCCTAAATCATAGACATTTCTGTGATAAACCGAATTATACACGGGCGAAACCATGGGCAATAATGGGCATAGGCGAGTCGGACTCACGCAGTACGGGTTCCGTATCACTATCGACCTGTAACCCCATAGAAACTGATTTAATTTACGAGAATTCATCAAAAGACATCAACGTACAGAAAAAATAATTTTTGCATCTCTTTCTTACGCAAGTACCACCACATATGTCTATGTTTTCCTTGTTTTTAATATTTTTTGCAAAACTACATAGTATGCACTATAACCAGACCAAGCTTGACGCTGGTACCTGTTACCGTTTTGAAGATATAGCAGGAAAAAAAAAAAAAAAAAAACGTAAAAAAAAATTCATGCTTTTTGAGGTTTCTTGTATGGTAAGGGGGTCCCCCTTTGGTTGTAGAATTTTTACCGGCTACCTAATACTGTTCAAAAGATACAGCCCTGTGACAGACAGACGGACGAACAGACAGCATAGCGAGAGTAATAGGATCCCGGCCTGGCGGCATGCTGGCGTAGCTGGGACAGTTGGAGTAGCTAGCGTAGCTGACACGGCTAGCGTAACTGGAACATCTGGCGTAGTTGGCTCAGCTGGCGTAGCTGGTAAAGGCCCATGAGGTGAGGTGGCGTGCAGTGTTCCGTGTGCGCCACCGAGGAGGGTGCGGCCAAAGTTAGGCCGCACGGGGAGAAGGGGCTCGCCTGCTTGTGGCAGGCCGGGACCTGTCGGGGATGGTTGTGTGAATACTCACAGGTTCCCACGCCCCCGGCTAAGGTAGTTGAAGGAACACCGTGGTGGTTTTAGTCAATAAGAGTCCGACACTGGCTCCACATACCCCGGGCGGAGTGCGTCCAAGAGGATTTCCCCACGGCAAAAAAAAAACCCATTTGGCACCCTTTGGGTACGGAACCCCAAAAACTGACACTTAAATATTTTTAGTTATTTAATAATAAAAATATTTATTTTAATAAGGCAATGTAGGACATTGCCACAATAACCCAGTCAAAAACTAAAATCTGTTGCATCAATTTCGTAACATATGAGCAAAAAATGACATTGGTCTGACTGTTTTAAACCTTCAACCTTACGTAGAAATAAAAAGCGTTTTATATTTTCGCAAAAGTTCGTTCGGAATCATGTCGGGTGACGTAGAATGACATGCGCTGACATGACCTCGAAAATGCGATGTTTATTTAAAACTTTTGATGTCAATGTCAGGTTGATTTGAGGGGCTCATGGAAAAGTAGGAACCGCGCGGACTGGACACAATAAGACGATCTGTGAGGTTAAGCTACACTTTCCGCTGTCTGTCCATAGATGGGTGACCGTTTCGTTACACATCGAGACCCCTCCGAGCCTCGGAGAGCACGTTAAGCTGTCGGTCCCAGTTGCCATAAGAATATCGATAGTTGTAGTAGCAGATATAAGCCCGAATATCTGACAACTGGTCTATCTTTAGGATGTCGGGTTTTTACATAGAGCCACTACCATCATGCCCAGTAATTGGATTACAGGGCATGATGGTAGTGGTTCCATGTAAAAAACTGATATCCAGTCATAGATAAAGCTCGCAGATCTTCGCGAGACATAATGGAATTTTAATTGTCTGGAATCTGGAACTGCGGAAAACTAAATCCGCCGTGTGCTGTGTCTATAGGCTGGGTTTAATATGCGGCCGACCGAAATCTATTTAGAACTTTCTGTGCAGTTTTCGATCTTTTGTCCTTATAAATTAAACTCTGTAAATTATACTTAGCTGTAGTTGTAGATAGAAAAAGGGCGAAAACGGCCACTTTTGGCATTTTCTCTACAACTACAGTGAACTATATTTTACAGAGTTTTCTGATTAAACTACAGTACCTGTACTTCAATTGTTAAAAACGAATTTTCGATAAATAATGTATTAAGGGAGTAATATTTTTTTTACTGATGGGGGTGACACTTGTCTGCTACATTCCCCTTAAACAACAGTTTTATTTAAACAACTCAACAAGTCAACTCAACTCTCTTTTTACATAGCATGGGTACGTTGACAGCAGGGTGTAACGATGCCTTATGCATAAGTGTAAAAGAGACTTCACAACAAAACATAGTACCTAATTAAAGTATTTGACACCTGTCTCCGCTATGTGAAAAATATTAAAACTTTCCCCGCTGTATTTCTCACATACTCCAGCAAAATAGCTAGTCAACATTAGGTCAAAATAACAAGAAAGGGTTACATTACCGGGTCATTTTCTCACATTAGCAGTAGCTTATCACCATTAATATCGGAATAATTGTAATAATCCACCCCACCATAGTTAACGTTATACAATCTGTCATTCTTGACGCACGGCGAATGGCAGGGGCTGTTGGTTGCTCCAGAATCATTTAGTTAGAGACTGTTCCGATAGAAATGGTTTCTCATAGTTGAGATAGATTTATACAGAACAATATAGATAGGTATAAGAGGTAGGATATAAGAGAGGAAAAAGAAAAATGGACCAAATTAATAACAGAGTGGTACCCATGGAGAAAAGAAGGGAGCGGAGGTGCTGCAAGGCAATTTGGTCATGCGCCTTCAATTTGGTCATGACGTCACAGTGGGCGGAGCCGCAAAGCTTAATTTCAAGTGAATCATCACTGCGTTCGGTTCTCTTCGATTTAAATAGATTTTGAGAGGATTTTGAATATTTTTCTTGTTTTAACAATGAAGTGCGCTGTTGTTGGATGTAAAAATTGTTCAGGATCAAAACTAAAACATATTGATGGTATAACATTTTATGTGTAAGTCACATATATTTATATTTTCAATTTTAAAACATGCATTTTCTCGTTTCTTCGCCAAATTGTTGCTCGGGACATCTGTCGTCGAAAAGATGCATACTAATCACTTCTCACCGATAACATGTTTTTACATTATCAATGCATATTATGACGAAAATAATAAACACATTGTTTTAATTCATTTTAAATTCTAAAATGTTAGTTATTTCATAGATAAATTACATAATTACATGAAATAAGAGCAATTTAAAATAAGAAAAATAGGCCATCAGGCCATCTATCGGTGAGTAGTCAGTAATAGGGTCGATTTCATGTTTCGAATTAAAATGACACATTTTTGACGATTTTTGTAAACCCCCGTTTTATTGTTATCTGATGGTATTTAACGTTTGCTATAATGAAGTTATACAAATACTATGTAAAAATACAGGGCGCATCTTGTTAAAAATAGAAGAAAACCAAAAAAATAGAAACACGAATGAATAAGTTTTTACACAAATGAAATTCTTTAATCGCGAATGAAATGTGTAGGACACTAATGATTTGCTAGCTGGACAACATTCATAACCATGATTTTATAAAACAAAAATACATAACAAGGTCTTGAATGAAGCGGGCGATGGTGATTCTAAGGTATCTAAGTGAGAAATAAAAACAAGGAACCTTGGATACGTTTTTTGAAGTGAAACTTCTGTATAGACGGGGGGTATTAGGAATTTTTAGTCACGAAAAAACGTTACGGCCGCATGGAGGGGGTAGACAATATATCGCTTGGCGAGAGACGGCAGTGGCGGAGGGATTGAAAGGCTGATGATGATGATGATGATGATGATGATGATGGTGAAAATTCTATATATAGAAGATAGATATATATATCTTCTTCTATATATTAGGATTTTTCTCTCACGAAAAAGCGTTACGGCCGCGTGGAGGGGGTAGACGATATATAGCGGCGGAGGGAGAGAAAGAAAAATGGATGTTTTTTTTGGTTCCGGATTTAATTCAGTTTTTTTGTTTGATAAAATAAAATATGTTTAAATAAAAAATGCATTCATTAAAATCACTTAAAATGTACCTAACCTAACCAAAACATAATTTGCAGTAAAACTGCGAAAAAAAAACGAAATGTGTGCTGGGACACATAGTAGAAGTGAAACTTCAACGGACAAGTGGAAAAACGAATGGCAACTGACAAATGGAAAAACGAATCACAACAAAATTTTAACTTGAAGTTTTACGGGCTGATTGTTAATGTACTTATTCAATTTGAAAACCTGCCCGTAAAACTTCACCTTAAAATTTTGTTGCGATTCGTTTTTCCACTTGTCAGTTGCCATTCGTTTTTCCACTTGTCCGTTGCGATTCGTTTTTCCACTTGTCCGTTGAAGTTTCACTTGTACTATGTGTCCCAGCACACATTTAGTTTTTTTTTATTCAATTTGTATCCAATAAGTTTTTATGACAATAGTTAACTGCAATCTTGATATATCATAATCCAAAAATTCCAAATATTACGTAGCATTATTTCAGCAAAAATGTATTGAATACTTTAATTAATAAAAAAAAATAACATTAGGTAAAAAAATTTTATGAACAGAATGTAACATACTTTTTATTATATTTCTATATACAACCTACAACCTACAACCTAATTCTTAGCTTATACTAAACCTCTTAAGGGGTCATTGTACTCATCATAATGAACAACTTTTACTATGGGAACAACCCTGAAACCGAAAAAAATATCAGCGGTTCCCTACATTTGTGTTCACATAAATCGACATAATTATAGGGAACAGCAGATTTTTTCGAGATTTCAGGGTTGATTCCACTGTAAAATGTGTTCATAATGATGAGTACAATGATCCCAGAGATTTAGTATAAACTAAGAATAAGATTGGATATTTGTATAAGTAGGTATTTCTACTAATTTCTTATAATATATATTTTTAATGATTTAAATAGTGGAAAGAAAAAATCGCTCACGAGCAGGATTCGAACCTGAGACTCCTGGCTCAGTACGCCAGTCTTTGGGTGACGTCAGCGATATCTTATTAAGAAACAGTGATTCTTCTTTTTTTTTCCACTATTTAAATACCGATAACACGGTTTTGTGGGGCACAGTGATATTGCAAAATTTATACATGTATGAATAAATAAATAAATACTAAATAAATCGTTAGATTTCGCTTCGCATGCATAAATGCGTTAAAAATAATAAAATATATAATTTTGTCAATCAATTTTTTTTTTGTTGTATTTGCAATCAGTTTATACAATTAAAAAGATGGTTTGAGTGATTTTCAAGGTGATCTACATGAGGATACTTTATGGCGCTAGGCGCTATGTATGGCACGTTTTTAACGTACTTTTGTGTAAAGTTGTAAAACAAAAGTTGTGTAGTTAGACGTTATTTAATACTCATACTGGACTGGTAATCTGAAGGTCAAGCCGCAAGTGCCATATGGTACCCTTACATTATACCCTTTTAACCTTTTTCAACTTCGTTACTTTTTTTCAAATTCTAATCAGTCATTTTAAAGACCACGTCATTTGTGTAAAATTCAATTTCATTAGTGTTATGTTCTCACCACAAAAACGCACATAGAATGTTCTGGAATAAAATAATGTGCTTTGTACGCCACAGTGGTGAGTAGACAAACTAAAATGAAAAATTGTTAGTGCTGTTACGCTGTAATAATTCATTTCACCGCTAGATGGATTTACAAAAAATGGGCGGATTTTCCATAGTGAGGTGGAGCCATTGCTGTACCTCGTCCCCCTGTCACCCGCATTCAGGCGACGCTTCTTTCTAAAGAGATTTTGCCTTGCAACACCTCCGCTCCCTTCTTTTCTCCATGGTGGTACCCAAGGGATGGCAAAAGGAGAAAAGGGCGACAAACGAAACGTTGGGAAGACGACGTCAAAAAAGTAGCTGGTCCAGAGTGGATTCGGATGGCAAGAGACAGGGAGAGATGGAAATCTTTAGAGGAGGCCTTTGTCGAAGGACAAGCTGTATCAAAAAAGAGTACAACGATCGCCGATAATGATAACAGAAAGTAAGTTAAGTTATAAGATTTAAAAAAAAACTGTGTATAGCTATAAAGGCTTATTTTTTTATTTATTATATAGATAGGTTCCGTGTGGTGCCTGAAGTAAAGAATTGGACCACCCTTATCTCTCCTCATGGGTGTCGTAAAAGGCGACCAAGGGATTTACCAGAGGATGGGCAGTAGCGTTCTCTGAGTATTTAATCAACCAACTGCGATCGGTACCCCGCCTGCCAAGCGTGGTGATTATGGAATATGGGGCCAACATGCTTGGGGGAGGCCTATGTTCAGCAGTGGATTTCTTTCGGCTGAAATGATGATGATGATATAGAACCACTCCTTAGTATATAACCTTTCTTGATCCATGGCGGATGGGTGCATGGAGGCACGGAGTTAGTTGCTGCGGAATCATTTAACAGAGACTGTTCTGATTAACATGGTTTCTCATAGGTTTTGGTAGATTTTTACAGAATTACTCCATAATACATTGTTTCGTGATGCACGGTGAATGGTTGCGTGGGAGTTAGTTGCTACGCAATCACTTAGTTAGGGACTGTTCTGATTTCTCCATAGGTTTTGGTAGATTTTTACAGAATTACTCCATAATACATTGTTTCGTGATGCACGGTGAATGGTTGCGTGGGAGTTAGTTGCTACGCAATCACTTAGTTAGGGACTGTTCTGATTTCTCCATAGGTTTTGGTAGATTTTTACAGAATTACTCCATAATACATTGTTTCGTGATGCACGGTGAATGGTTGCGTGGGAGTTAGTTGCTACGCAATCACTTAGTTAGGGACTGTTCTGATTTCTCCATAGGTTTTGGTAGATTTTTACAGAATTACTCCATAATACATTGTTTCGTGATGCACGGTGAATGGTTGCGTGGGAGTTAGTTGCTACGCAATCACTTAGTTAGGGACTGTTCTGATTTCTCCATAGGTTTTGGTAGATTTTTACAGAATTACTCCATAATACATTGTTTCGTGATGCACGGTGAATGGTTGCGTGGGAGTTAGTTGCTACGCAATCACTTAGTTAGGGACTGTTCTGATTTCTCCATAGGTTTTGGTAGATTTTTACAGAATTATCCATAATACTTAATAATATTTGGTTTAGATAGATGTATATAGACATACTCCTTATTACATATATTTCTTGACGCACCCCTCTTCGTTTTCAAAACGACTACATTTTCAGGGTGCATAGTACTCCTACTATTCGCCATTTACGTTATAAATCCCATGTAATAGGGGGCGAGCCCCTTGCCATTAATCGAGCACAAAGCAAGACTCCAGGCTGCTACTGAGAATTTTCTAATGAAAAACCCCGATAACACTTTGCCCAACCTGGGAATCGAACCCAGGCCCTCACGCTCGGCAGTCGCACTAGACCAACGAGGCAGTTTTCACTTCCATAAGACTTAAATAACAATTGTTTGTTCCCATTATTATCCTATCAGTTTAAATGTTACCAACAACTGCCAAAGTGTACACAAAGAAGCCATTACGACGGTAAACCAGCTTACTACTATATATTTAACTTTCCCAGAACAAAAAAGAGTCACCAAGTTTTTTCTAAAATTCACACCAAGTAAAGCTGATTTGCAAACAAGATTAGTACGTAATCATCATAAAGTACTCAAATACAGATCAATCTGAGCCATTGTGGACAGGGGGCTCTGATGATGCCACAATATATATTACTTCAGTAGGTTCAAATAAGGTGGTCGCAGAGCGGGATAGGGGGAGGGCCGTACCCGCTCAGAGACGAAAGCGCTGGAGAGGCAATCGCCCCGGTGTAAGGCTCAGATAGGGCGATTCACCGCATCCTCCACCACCAAATGACGGTGGACCTTCGGGATCATGGGTGCCAAGAGTAGGGGGACTCGAAGCATCCATTAAGCAACCCTGGAGAGGACAGCAGCACGTGGTGGTCGTGCGCTGCTGTTGGGGAAACCTTGTTGTTTCCCCGGGACGTGTCAAAGGCGTAGCACTGGATCCTCTATTTTGTGATGAGGATAGCCACCGTGTGGTTTTAGTCGGTAAGAGTCCGACATACCCCTCCACCCTCTCCAGCCGGAGGGTATTCATGAGTATTTCCAGTCGCAATAAAAAAAAACGGTTTCAATCGTACCGAACTCAAGTCGAACTATTTGTTTGCTACGCAACGGCTACGTTATTATCGTAGCCGTGCTACGCTACAAAAAAATGTTTATGTTTTTTAAAATATTTTATTTATTCTAGATAATATGGATGCTTCGGAAGGATATGGTACAAAAGATGTTAAAGATATATATTTTTACATATTACTTGTCCGGAAAATGCACCTTTAGTGCATGCGATTTTTGTGCACATATTTATAGTGCTTAATTACATATGGAAAGTTACCAAGCTCTATACATTAGCAAAACTGATGTAATTAGAAAAGCATTATTTAAAAAATTATATATGAAAATTGTATTAGTTGTATTATACTACATTTTGGAATCCGTAAATTCATTCATTGTATAAAAACACTTTTCAATCAACCATGTTTTAAGTTTTGTTTTAAATAAATGTAGTGGTAGATCTCTTAAGCATTGTAGAACATGGTTGTAAACTCTAATGGACAGTCTCTTTCTGGTTAATCGGGATTATTAATACTTGCAGGCGTTTCACTTTATTCAAAATGTAAGAAAGAGGAAAAGAAAGAAAAATGATTTATTGCCACAACAGTACATGAAGTAGGTGAACATTTTTTTTTGTTGTGAATCAAACTGATATTCATGACAAAATGGCAATTTTCACTAAACAATTTTGGAAAAGACCTTCTGCATATTCCTATATCGTGTAGGTAAGCCACGCGTTGGTCACGTGACTTGCGCCAGCGCAGCTTTCGCGCTGGCGATGGCGGGGCGCGGTTAATCGATCAGTTATGCTCATACATTAATGTAATTAAAGATTATAGAATAAAATGAGAAAAATGATGTGGTTTACGTTATTATGTTATTATTTATTTAAAAAGAACTTAAAGTTTTTTTTCATAATTATTATTATTCTTAAATCATTTTGGTTTTACTTCTTGCCTTGACCTGTTCTTATTTATGTGATAAGTATAGCATCCAGTTGAGAGTTTGTAAAGATGTTTGGATGTTTTGATGTTTGTTACTCAATCACGCTAAAACGGCTGAACGGATTTGGATGAAATTTGGCACAGTAATAGACCCTAACCTGAATTCACTTAAAGGCTACTATTTATCCCGGGTATTTAAATAAACAGTTCCCGAGGCATACGTGTTAAATGATAACTATTTCTGTAAACCGAACAATATGCGGGTGAAGCTGCGGGCAAGCCTAGTTTATTCATTTAGGTGTAAGATTACAACGTGCCTCAATAGATGGCGTTGGGTGCGCCGGTTGTTACACGGGTTTGGTTGGAACTCGTTTTTCAGTTTTTGTGTGACTAGGTTAATAATAATATATCATAAATCATACCTAAAGTCATCATCATCATCACCCTCCTGCCCTTATCCCAATTTATTTGGGGTCGGCGCAGCAAATTAAAAAAAAAATCATACCTAAAGTTTTTTTTTTCTATGTATGTGTTCCATATCTCATATCTCCTGGTACGGGCAGTCTTGGATGGCTCACCTAATAAATTATAAAAACTAAAACCTATGGAAAAAAAAAACAAAAAAAAATTAAGAGCTTTCCATTAAGAGGTCATGATTATTGCATTGTGAAGCCGTGAGCGGGGTTATATTTTGAGACATCAAAATCATGAGACCTAGTTAAAAGTCTGACGTCTCATAACTTAATACTGCCTACGGCTTCGAAATGCAGTAACCTTTACCTCTATACGTAAAAATATTTGTTTTACTTCTATTTAGATCCATGTAACTAGAGCCTGACGTTTCAAAAGTGCCTAATTACAGGCAAGTTTATTTTAGATAAAAAACATTTGAATTTGAATTTTGAATCAAAATGAATTGAAAAATGAATACCAATAGAATAGATACCTATACAGGTATATAGTGATACCTAGCTATGCTTGTCTATAGTACAGAATAGAAAGGGCAGTATAGCTAGGTATGTAGCAAATCTACCATATAGTTAGTTTGCCTTCAAACAAATGGAGTAAGCAGAGGCCTCAAGCTCTTCATGAACAGTCAAGTTGGTGTTTTCATTTCCTGAAAATTCTCCCGGTGTTCCCGTAACAAATTCTTGAGTTCGGCGTGGGAAGTCAACCTATAGGTACAGGGCGTCAGCGGTTCATACACAAGGTATCGAGTTCCGCCCGTCCGGTACATCTGCTGGTTTTGAATGGAATTGATTTGAATATTTTTTTTAGATTTTTTTTCGATTATTATATCCATTGTCTAGTACTCATACCACAAGCTCTGCTTAGTTTGGGACTAGATGGTGCTGTGTAAAAATGTCCCAAAGATATTTATTTATTTATTTAATTTGAATTTAGTATTTCTTTGCGTATCCATTTTTTTATATTTCATTATATTTCAGAATATCATAAAAAAAACTTTAAAATATATTAACATTTAATAACTTTTTTATTTTAACTTCCGTTAACTACCGCACTTTTACTCATATTTTTCCTTCTCTAAAATCTTAAACCTCAAAAACTAATTAGATAATTCAGAACAAACACTAAAAGGTGCATGTTGTGTCGACCAATAGTTCGCAGCATGAATAGTTACAATGAGAGGTGGCGTCAAAATGTTGAATAAATTGATGTTAGTCAATTAGCTGGAGAGCCAGGGTGAGCGTACCCTGGCCACAAAACAAAGGCTTAGCGACCCCCCGGAAGCATTGAGTTGTACCAGCCCCGAGCTACGACTTAGGAGAACGGTGTAAGCTATAAGCAGTAAGCGGATGTTGATTCAATAAAAAAAAGACAAGATTTTTAAGCATAAATCTAATAATTACCTTAAAAAAAATTTACCTGATGAAAGTCTGACGTCTCACAACTTAATACTGCCTATGCCTACGGCTTCGAAATGCAGTAACCTTTACCTCTATACATAAAAATATTTGTTCTACTTCTATTTAGATCCGTGCAACTAGAGCCTGACGTTTCAAAAGTGCCTGTAATTAGGTTTATTTGAAATAAAAAATATTTTAATTTGAATAAAAAAAACAAGATTAGATTGTTTATTAATTTCAGTTACACAGTCGGAAGCAATACCTACTCCACACACAGGCAGAGCCGATTTCCCATACAAAAATTATAACACCCAACAATCGGTCGAGAGATTAGACTTTAGTCCGGGGGGGCTCTAAAACCCGCGTTTATCTCATTACTTAGACCTCACACTCACAGACCACCGCCCCATCGTAGTAGAGTTGCGTGAAATGTAAAAATTTTGCTATTCATTGTGGCGGTGAGCTGTTTTTCTGACACTCGCGCCTTTCGTACGGGAGAAGCCCTTTTTTAGGGGACGCAATGTACAGTCGCAAGGAAATGTGCTACGCTGTATTATGTTCTTCGTATAAGAATAACATCTTAATTTAAAAAACCTTTTTTATTTCTAAAAGCTAAATATTGTTGATTCGTAGAACAACGTGTTTTTCAAAATTTCAGCATTTTTTGAACTAGTTAAAAATTTACTTGCAAGATTATCTAGATGGCATTAAATAGAAGCTTTTAATAAACCCTTTTTTTATGCGTTTCTGTAGCGAGCTGGTAGTAGTATACTAAATAAACAATGTAGAAAGTACCTATGACTTAGATATTTTTAGCATTAAAATGGAACCAGTAAGGCGGGTACTTACATACATAACATAACATAACCAGCACATTACTGACCCACTGCTGGGCACGGGCCTCTTCTCAGTACGAGAAGGCTAAAGCCTTAGTCCACCACGCTGGCCTAGTGCGGGTTGGCGGACTACACACACCATTGAGAACTGTATGGAGCACTCTCAGGTGTGCAGGTTTCCTTCACCGTTACAGCAAGTGATAAACGAATATAAATCCGCAATTAAATTCGAAAAGACACAGGTGCGGGCCGGGATCGAACTCACACCCTCCTGCATGGAAGGCAAGCGTTCAACCACTAGGCTATCACTGCTTTGCTGGTACCTAGTTTAGATTTTTTGGTAAATACTAGTTTTGGCTTACAGTTAAAACAAAAAACAGTTTTTAATTTGAAAATTTGTATTCAAGTTCTTATTCATGAAGACCAACAGGTCTCAATAATACATCATTGGCTTTCTGCCACATATAGCTTAAACCTATAGTTAAATACTGTCTGGTCTTCCAAATAACAATAAATAAGTGAATGAAAAAGCTACGCAGTACTAAATACTCCTGATGGGTTCTGTGATATAATTAATTATGTTAAAATTGATTCGTATCTACCATAATGTGTTTTGATTATACTGTTATCTCGAACTCCCACGCTTTACAATTACATCGCCATATCAAAAAGTAATGACCTTAATATAGATATCAACTAGATTTTATTAACAGAAGCCCTTTTTAGGAAAATTAACTAATATTAGGCATTGTAGATATCTAATTGATATCCATAAAAGGCAATTTATACATTTACTGTCGACAATAACGTAATTTATTTTATGACTTAATTAAAATTGGGTTTCGGAGCATCGAAGTAGATTGAACTGTGTTTTTGTTTGTGTTTTTTTTTGTTAATCTTAAAAAAAATCGTAAAAGTAATACGTTAAAAACTTGCTTAGTCACAAGCAATTTAACTCAACTAATGAAACACGTTTCAACTTAGCTTGTAGGATCAGTAAGCTGAAGTGACAGTGGGCTGGCCATTTCTGTCGAAGGACTGACGGCCGTTGAAGTAGAGACCGTGAATCTGCAAACGCAGCGTAGGGCGCCCCCCAGCCAGTTGAACTGACGACCTGGAGAAGGTAGCTGGGGGGAACTGGATGTGGAAGGCAGAGGAGAGAGTGTTGTGCAACTTAGGATAGGCTTATGGCCAGCAATGGACAGCGATAGGCTGGAGTTAATTAATGAAACACAAACAACTATACAACGTGTTACTGAAATAACTGAAAACCTCTTAATGGGTCATTTTACTCACCAGTATGAACAACTTTTACTCCGGGAACAAACATAAAATCGCGAAAAATATTTAGCTATTCCTTACATTTGTGTTCACATAAATCAACAAAATGTAGGGAATAGCAGATTTTTTTTTCGCGATTTCAGTGTTGGTCCCATATAATGACTCCTTAAGAGGTTTTCAGTTATTTCAATAACTCGTTGTATAGAAATTTAAGTAGTAAGTTACACGTACTTATTAGCTACTTTTCGACCAAGATAATTAGACAACTGGCTTGTATGCGGTCCACCCACGCACTCTCTGTACGTTTGACTCAGTAGGTTCCGTACATTTCGTCCAAAATTAATATCCAATCTATCCACGATTTGCCCTACTAGAGATAGGAATTTGACATAAGCTCCATACAAAATATGTCAAATTTCTATCTCCAGTAGGGTAAATCGTGGATAGATTGGATATTAATTTTGGCCGTTAGTCGAGTAGTGTAGAGTTAGCTACGATCCGCATTATCCCTGCCTGTATTCTTTCGTAACACTTTTGTTACCCATTGTACACGCATTAAGATGCAAGCACTGCAGATTGCTGACATTCCGCGCAAGTTTCAACAAATTGTGCCAGCATGCCTCGAGGGCAATTGTACAGCAACGCAGGGCAACAGTGGGGCAACCCACCCTATGTTGTGATTCTAGTAATAATAATTAGTTCAAGTGATATACCCAATGTTTTAGGGATGTATTTTGGTGGTACATACGTAGTCAAAGTTTCTTTTTTTTTTTCATAAACGGTTGCCATTGTTTTCAACCAACGTAATTTTTTTTTTCTCAAAAATGCCTCGAAATTCGAACATTATTTTGACAACTTTCTTCGAGATAAATCGAAAATGCTGTACTGGTGAAATAAATGCGAGGAGCGGCCGGCAATGTTAGTATGAAAATCCATATCTAACCTGTTTAGCGGCCAAATAAATTACTATGAAAACTCATCTCTGTCGTGTTATTTAAAAATGGAACGAACTTTTTACTCCGAAAATAGCAACCAAGGAGGTTACTTATCAAAGATTTTATTTAAATTTCGAACTGGCTTATAAATAGAGCTGTTTAAATTAAAAAAGAAGCAAATTAACATTAATTGATGCGTGAAAAATTAATGTTGTTCGTCATTGATTCTATAATTTACATAGGTACTACTTATTTTGAATTTCCGCGCATTATTTCAGAAAAGTACTATACAAGCCTTGGCCGCAACCAGGCATTGATGGTCTCAGGTTTTTACGTTCGTCCATCAATGCTCCTGTTGCTGGCCGCGGCAGTAATGTACTTTTCTCCCACTTGCTTTGAAATTGCTTCATTATTCAAAAAAAACCGGCCAAGTGCGAATCAGACTCGCGCAGTAAGGGTTCCGTACCTCCACGACCTGATACCCAATAAAAACTGATTTAATTTACGAGAGTTTATCAAAAGACATCAACACACAGTGCGCAAAATATGAATATTTGCATGTCTTTCTTACGCAGGTACCACCACATATGTCTATGTTTGACTTATTTTTAGTATTTTTTGCTAAACTACATAAATATGCACTATAATCTGACCAAGTTTGACGCTGGTATATATTACCGTTTTGAAGATAGAGCAAGAACAAACACGTTGAAAAAAATGCATGTTTTTTGAGGTTTCTTGTATGGGGACCCCCTTTGGTTTTAGACATTTTTTTTGTTTTTGGTATTTGTCGTGATACACCTCATAGCAACACAATTTCTGAAAAAATTTCAACCGGTTACCTATTACCGTTCAAAAGATACAGCCCTGTGACAGACAGACGGACGGACGGACAGCGTAGTGAGAGTAATAGGGTCCCGTTTGGCACCCTTCGGGTACGGAACCCTAAAAAAGAATACAACAATCGGCTCTTTTCCGTACGCAACGAAATAATAGGCTAATATCCAACAGGACAATAATAGAAATTGCTGGACACTTTTAATTTTTTAAATTATGCTACCGAGGTTTTTAAGTACACACTTACATAAATTAGGTGTTTTTAGGTACAAAATATTTATCATTATACAGGCTGAATGCGCATTTTTTCTTCAAAACTTTGAAAATAGAACAAGCGCCGCGCGCGGGCGAATTGGTGTGAAAGAAAATGAGATACTGTTGAATTAATTTGTGTTGTGTTTCTTCGCAAATGGGAGAAAAGTACTATACAAGTCTTGGCCGAAATAGCAATTAACGCCCTCGTTTAGTTAAAAAATTTCAAAATCACTTGGGAAGATCAAAATCACTTCCAATATTACTCGGCCGTAGATTGCTTCATTTCAGGCTTCGACAGTAATGTACTATTGATTCACTTAAAATTTGTTTTACTTACACTACGGAAATTGAGAGGTGGACTTACAATTATTTGTCCTCAATTTGACTACACTGTTGACCTGGATCCCTCTGACAAAATAACACACGCAAGTGGTTCTATAAAAAATAATAATTTTTTTTCGTTGGTGTGCCAACGATAACAACAGCTCCGCGCATTTTATCCATGTAAAAATACATAAAACGCATTAAAAACAACAAACAATCAATAAGTGTTCATAAAAAGTTCTAATAATTAAGTTCAAGTGTAATATCAGAGTTATTTTCATAAAAAGATAATATGAAAACAATAACAAAATTCAGTATTCAAACATATTGTATGCGATAAAAATTTAAAATATAAACTTGAAACTAATGAAATCTACATTCCAGTGTAATTAAAAGTATAAATATATAAGTGGAAGAATAAAACATTTTAAAAACAAAGCATACAAAACTAATAAATAACTTTAGTGACGGTTACAGTGAATAAGTTTAGAAATTCAAACTTTTTTTTGTCACACCGTCATAAACGTTTTATTCTCACAAAAACTCATAATAGGATAACTAATTTCAACGGAGTTTAATAAGGTGCAATTTGCGTAGTGGCTTCGCTGTTATACTTGTGATGCACGAGACTTGAGTTCGATTCCGACGCGCACATGAAAGTCTTTTTGTGCATTTCATAATTTGTTTATCATCAGTGTTTGAAAAAAACTTACAAGTGTAGCCACTAGCGCGACGCGACGGACAAATAATGTATAAGATGGGTTCCGAAGAAAAAAATATAACTTTACGATGTAAACACAATCTTGTAAGAACATTGTCATATGAATCACTTTGTGTTAAAGATACATCTATAAATTCTATCAACTCGGAAATGAATACTACAGCATTAAGTATGTTTGATTTGTCTACATGTGTTCCAACTTATGAAATCTCAAAGTTAAGAAAAGACTTAGAAGAAAAACAAGAATTGTTAGATAGCGCACATGCAGAGATCGATAAACTGACCCTTCAAAATATACAGCTACGAAAGGAAATAGAAGAACTATCAAAAACAAAGGTTCAACTAAAGAAAATGTTTACAGAGAGCTTATGTACACCAAAAACAAGAAATAGACAAACCACACCCAAAACTAGTGAAATAATAAGTTCGAGAAAGGCGATGTATAACATACAAACTTTGAAAATAAGTTCAGACTACACTGCCATCAATAATTCCGATGCAAATTCAACAACAAGTGTCAAAATTTCTTCTTCAAACATGACTGAAACTAATAAGATGGAAAATATCTCACAACAATATGATTTAGCAAAACATTCAGAAAATAAACACATAAATAATAACCAAAAATCTATTTATGTATTTGGTGCCCAACAATGTGTTGGACTAGCATTAAAGCTTATTCACTCAAGAATTAATAACATGTATGAAAATTACAGAATCGAGTCTATTACTAAGCCACATGCAACAGTGAATGATATACTGAAAAATTGTGAACAGATAAAACCAACAAATGATGACAAAATAATCATAAGTGTAGGAGAAAATGATGATAATCCTATGAAACTATTATACAACTTGTCATGTACATTAAAAAGGTTTGAAAAATCGAATTTCATTATACTTGGTGTTCGAAAAAGTCGTCATTTAAATGAAAATAAACTGAATGAAACACTAAAACTTTTTTGTAATAATATAAATAACTGTAGTTTCATTGACTGTAGTAACCTATCTGTCCATTTATTATGTAAGAATATAAATTTTACTATTGATACTATAGATTATAACTCAAAATACTTGTACTTTAATACAAAAAAGAGTGAAATTAATGTAATAAATAACTTCTTACCTAAAAAGGTTGCTCTTATACGTGAAATACCATTGCCTACACATGAAAACTCAACAGAAAAAGAGAGCAAAAATAGTCCCATAAGCCCATATGTCAATAAAATCATTCCTAAAAGAGGAACATTGCCGTATTACTTCAAATTGGTACGCAAAGCTACCCCAAAACAAATAGTTGAACAAAATATAAAAACTACGACAGAAAACACGTTTTTTCTATAATACAAAACATAAAAATACTCTCACCATAGATCAATCTGAAACCTTAAATTCAATTACACTATTTCATCAAAACATAGCTGGCCTTTTAAATAAACAAGATAATGTAGAATTATGTATCGACAATTTTTGTAATAATAAGATATATGTTGATGTGCTATGTTTCTCAGAAACTTTTATAAAAAGAGGCAACGAAAACAATGTATCTTTAAAAGGCTTTAAACTTATTACCTCATACTCAAGAATAACGAAAAACAGAGGTGGTGTTTGTATTCTTGTACGACATGGCGTCGAGTACAAAGATTTGTCTGTTTTTAATAATATATCAGTGGATAAAGTGTTTGAATGTTGTGGAGTCGAATTACCCTACCTTAACAGTATAATTATTTGTTTATATAGAACCCCTAACAGCAACATAAACATTTTTTTTGACAAGCTTGAATTGCTGTTGCATAAGATCTGTAACAAACCAAATAAAAAAATTATCCTCTCAGGTGATCTCAACATAAATACACTGGTAAACAATGAGATAAGTTCACGCCTAAAAGACATCATGAAAAATTTTGATCTTTATCTTCATATAAATGTACCGACTAGACAAAAGACTTGCATCGATCACTTTATAAGCAATATTAAGGACGCAAATGGTAAAGTTCACGAATTATTTCTCTCTGACCATAATACTGGTCAGACTTTAACGTTTTCCTTAGATAAAAAACCAACTATATTCAAAAGTTGGTATGTCTACAAAAGAAACTACAGTAAAGATAATCTAGACAAGTTTATAAATAGCTTATCATCATTAAGTTGGTTAGAAGTCTATGAAAACGAAAATTTAAATTCAGCATTTGATATCTTCCACGACACATT
Organism: Asteroscopus sphinx; assembly: GCA_949699075.1. Taxonomy (NCBI): domain Eukaryota; kingdom Metazoa; phylum Arthropoda; class Insecta; order Lepidoptera; family Noctuidae; genus Asteroscopus; species Asteroscopus sphinx. Next base: position 15,841,979 of record OX453021.1, read on the forward strand.
TTGCTTATTTTATAACCTTTGCTTCCCAATAGAAAAAGTTAAAATAAATTCAAACGGTACGTCACCAAAATGGATCACAACGGGAATAAGAAAATCCAGTAAGCAAAAAAGGAAATTAAGATATCGTCAGTACATATCCCAATCAGAGTACGATAAATCGTACTATATAAAATATAACACAATCTTTAAAAAATGTTTAAGCCAATCAAGACATCAAATAAATTTCAACTTTTTGTCATCAGCAAAAAATAAAGGGAAAGCAGCGTGGCAAATTATAAAAGATAAAACAGACCGAGTTAATTTTAAAAGTACGATAGATGCAATTAAAATTAATAATAATATTATAAATAAACCAACAGAAATTTCTGAGACTTTCAATGATTTCTTCATTAACATAGCAAATAGTTTCCAGAGTAACATAAAAAGTAACGTAACACAATCTATCTCCAATTTAAATATGAACCAAAGTATGTTTCTACAGCCATGTTGTAAAGACGAAGTAAAGAAAATCATAATGTCACTCAACAATACCATATCTGTTGGTTTCGATGGAATAGCGACTCACATTTTAAAATCTTGTGCCACAGTTATATCACCGGTCATTGAATACTTAGTTAACCTCTCATTCTGGCAGGGTACTTTCCCAGAAAAACTTAAGCTTTCTATAGTAAAGCCTTTGTTTAAAAAAGGTGACAAGGATGATGTATCCAATTACCGTCCAATAACATTAATTTCGAATTTGTCAAAAATTTTTGAAAAAATTATGCACAGTCGACTTATGTGTTATTTAGAAAAATTCCAAATTATAAAACAAGAACAAAACGGCTTCCAGAAAAAAAAATCCACGACTTTAGCTGCTTTCACATTAATTAAAAGTGTCATTGAAAACATAGATAAAAAAGTACCAGTATCAGTTATCTTCTTTGATATGAGCAAAGCCTTCGACTTTGTTAACCACGATTTGCTCATACAAAAATGTACACATTATGGAATCAGAGGTATAGTAACTGAATGGATAAAAAGCTACTTATCTAATCGGAAGCAAAGTGTAGAAATTGGCTCTATTGACGACAATCATGAGTATAAATCGTATAGATCCCGATATCTTCAAACTATATCTGGTGTTCCACAGGGAAGTATACTCGGTCCTTTACTCTTTCTAATCTACATCAACGATTTACCCACAGCCATTCAACATCAATGTATACTTTTTGCTGACGATATATCAGTCATAGTCGCGGATATATCAGATAAATCCCACGAAGATAGCCTCAATGAAACAGTTGACCGAGTTTTAAACTGGCTGGCTATAAACGATTTATGTGCTAATTTAAATAAAACTAGATACGTTAATTTTCAAAATTACAATAATAAACAAAAAAAGTATAACGTAGTTTGTCAAGGACAAAATATTTTAAACAGTAATGAATATAAATTTCTTGCACTCATTCTTGACCAACATTGTAATTGGAAATCGCACATAGAATACGTACACAAGAAACTAAATCAATTCGTATTTGCTTTAAAGCGTTTAAGACGCACAGCGAGTGAAGCAGTTGCCTTTACTGCATACCACGGATATGTTACTTCTTTTTTACGGTACGGCCTTCTACTCTGGGGGAACTCTACACATATTAACAAAGCTTTCCTGATACAAAAAAAGTGCCTAAGAGCTATCTGCGGCATAAGTCCAATAACATCCTGTAGGCCAATATTTAAGAAAAAAAAACTTTTAACATTAACAGGACTATACATCATGCAGGCTGGAGTTTTTGTAAAAGAGCATCCTAATTTTTTCGAGTCTTGTGACATTGATGCCAAATACACGCGTAGAGACCCAACACGATTAAGAATGCCTAGTCATAAAAGTGCACTACGCCATAAAAATTGCCATATATCAACAATTAAAATTTTCAACAAGATCCCGAAAGAGATTCGAGAGCTTCCTGTGAGGCGCTTCAAATCCAAATTATTTATATGGCTGATAGAAAATTGTTTTTATAATTTAAAGGAGTTTTTTGATAAATAATGTAGAAATGTAGGTAACTAATAAATAAATTATAATTTAACATTTATGAAATAAAATTGTAATTGATAAATAAATTAAAATTGTAATATATAAACTAAAATCGAAATTCATAAATAAATTATAATTGATATATGTTATGAATGTAATTAGTGTAATAATAATAATTGTAAAGGTTTTATTATAATGGGATAAATTTTGATTTAATAATGTTGTAGAATGTTAATTAGTTTTTTTTTTAAAGTTTGTAATTTAAAAGAAAAAAAACTATAATGAACTCCATTGTAATTTAAAAGTATTGTTAAATATTTATTTATTTATTTAACATGCATTATGAAAAAATTTGTATGCCAGTACCTGGTGGAACATGTATTAGTTCAAAATAATGTTTTCTAACACCTTATTGTACCATGTTTGATGCAAATAAATACTATTCTATATTCTATATTCTATAAGCTAGAATTATCTATAATTTTATTGTGCCCATACAACGTACAAAGACAGATTAGGTTGTGTACTTATGTACTAAACTTGGAATCTTCCTTTAATCATTATTTAAAATACATCAAAAAGGCAAACAGTATGGTATTCTCTACAACACCCATACTATTAAAGAACGAATTTTAATAATTAAAAGCCAATTCACCAGTACCGACCTCGAATCGCAATACTTCCCATAAAAATCGCCACGCGACCATTTCGCTATGGGTATACACTAGTTATCAAATACAGTATCGTAAATTGAAGAAAATAAGCATAAAATAGATAAATAAGATTTAACACGCGTGTGGAATCGTATGTATTTCAGGGGCGTGATCGGCGCGTGCGCATAGTTAGCCGAGTTTTCCCGTGACTGTTTTGATTAAACTAAATTGGATGTTAGTTAGTTAGAATTTGGCAGTGGCAAAATTTTATTTGCTAATGTTAGCCAGTGTGTGTTGCCACTGTTGCCAGTAATTACTTACGGCACTGGAACCTGGTCGCTCACAGTGGGCCTGATAAGAAGGCTCGAAATCACTCAAAGGGAAATGGAGATGGCTATGCTCGGAGTGTCCCTGCATGATCGAATCAGAAATGAGGAGATTCGCAGGAGAACGAAGGTAGCCGATACAGCCGGAAGAACTGCCACACATAAGTGTCAGTGGGCGGGGCACATTGCTCGCAGAACGGATGGCCGATGAAGCCGTAAAGTTCTGGAGTGGCAACTGCGTACTGGAAGGTCCAGCGTGGGTAGGCCCTCCACAATTTTTTTTTTGTCCATAATTTTGTTAGTAACAATTATTATCTTACAACTATGTTAGTCACAGAAAGTATAAAATAAAATAAAATAATCCACATTACAATCATCAGGTCACATGCAGCCTGATAAGTCTCCCCACAACTGCAGACCAGGTGTCTCAGCAATCATCCTTAGGATTCCGTTGCCACTGCCTCGAATTCAGTGTATGAGTGAGGCTGACTTTGTGCGCATTATAGCGTAAAATTCATGAGTTTATGTTTACATCTTTAGAATGTTTTTGTTATGTATACCACTGAACAAATAAATAAATAAAAATAGCCTAAAATAGGGAATATTATCTGTGAACTTGTGAGTTCTTCTTCTTCTTTTGTGTGATTTTATTTTAGACTTACGAAAGTCATCTCATAAAAAACAGTGGCTTTGACGGGCTGCATTTAACACTTGTATGGTGGACAAGAAACGTGTTAACATTCTAAGCATTGTCAGAAAATCGTGCATAAGGAATAAAGCAGCAACTTTCACCACTTACCCATTACATTAATAAACTCTACTCAATTTGATAGCCAGTACCTACATCCACGCTCTCCTCAAACCCACAAAGCGGCGCTTTACGAAATAATTATTAACAGAAAAACCACAAAAAACTCGACGAAATTAGTTCCCGATGACAGTCAAAAAATATATGTATATTTTTTTGTTGGTTATGTTTATAAAAAACGTTCCACGAAGCGCCACGGCCAACGCGCGGTCCCTTTCAGCCCAGCAGGACTCCAACATTCGGACTTTCGGTACTAAATTTTTGTATGGCATATTTATTCGGTCCCGAGATTATTTTCTACTAGAGTTTTATGATAATCGGGTTCTCTAACGGCTAATGAATTATGTTGGCGCGTACGGGACCTTAAACGACATAGGTGACAAGTTATATCGTGGTTTTCGTTGATAAGGATCTCTGAATCGTGTTTACGAAACGATTAAGAATACATAATTGCTTTAAAGTGCCGATTTTTATAAAGTTTTAGCTTATAAAATGTTTTTTTAAATGTCAGCACGCTTCTGGTGAGGTATTTAACGTCTTTTTAATTAAGTTTGACGTGTAGTTATACTTGTTGATAATTAATTATAAATAATTACTACAAAACTTCACATAAAAGGGAAATAATTAGACATCGTAGGAAGGTTCTATAAAAAAAACGTTTAACTGAACTAATTACGAACCTTTTTTCTGAACTATCCAAGGACTGATTATCATGGAACTCACTCCCGCATAACATACGGAATTCTCAATCCATATCTGTCTTCAAAAGACGTGTTAAAGAGCATTACCTTTCCTCATAATTTGTTATTGCGTAATATTTATATCATATTTACCTATACCTATATAATTTATATGTATTTATTTAAGTTTCTATTGCTTCATTAGAATTAATTTTAAGTTTCCTATCTTTTTACACACTGTTGTGTACATTTCTTACTTATTTCTCCTCTCGCAGGTCTGCTGGTAGAAATTTCATTGAAATAAGCAGTACCTTCACTGAAAAAAAAGAATGATTGATTTTACTAAATTCCGCGTAAATTTTATCAAATTCGCGGGTTAATATAGGTCCTACACACGAAATTGTTGATTTTACCAAATAGAACTGGTTGATTATGTAACCCATACGTTTAGTAAATTTACACATTTCATTTTGTTTATTCAACTAAAAAGTTCTGTATATTTCACATCGATTATTTTCGATATTTTACGATGAGATTTAGTAAATGTCACTTAACGTGTTATGTAAAATATGTGAAATTAATTTTGCTACATTTACTCATTTCATTTTGTATATTCAACTAAAAAGTCCTGTATATTTCACGTCGATTATTTTCGAATTTTTACGATGAGATTTAATAAATGTCACTAAACGTGTTAAGTAAAATGTGTGAAATTAATGTTGCTACATTTACTCATTTCATTTAGTATATTCAACTAAAAAGTCCTGTATATTTCACGTCGATTACTTTTGATCTTTTACGATGAGATTTAATAAATACCACTAAACGTGTTATGTAAACAATGTGAAATTGATTTCGCTACATTTACTAATTTCATTTTGTATATTCAACTAATCCAGTCCTGTATATTTCACGGTGAGATTTAATGAATGTCACTAAATGTGTTATGTATAATATATGAAATTAATTTTGCTACATTTACTCATTTAATTTAGTATATTCAGCTAATCGAGTCCTGCATATTTCACGTATATTACTTTCGTCCATTTAACGATGTTGATTTAGTATGTTTAACTAAAAGTGTTTGGTAAAATATGTGAAATTAATTTCATACAATTTACCAGATATCTTGTTGTTGGTTTAGTATATTTTACTAAAAATATGCAAAACTGATTTTGTGATATTTACTCTTATGATTTCGTATCTTATATTAAATAAGTTTTGCATATTTTACGTAAGGTATTGTAATAAAATATGTAAAATTAGTATTGTAACATTTACTCATACCATTTCGTACATTTTAGGAGAGCACATTTCGTATACTTTACTTCACTTTTAGTAGTAAAATATACGAAATGCGCTCTCCTAAAATGTACGAACAGGATGTAGGTATATTCAATTAAACATGTTTCGCCATTATGCATGAAAGCTGTAAATTATTGGTTGACTGAAAATCTCTCGTAGCGTAATATACTGGGTGACTAGTGCGCATAACTTATAAGGATGTTCAGACCATCAAACTAATGGTCCGACTGAACGAACATCCTCAAAAATTATGCGCACTAATAAAGTCACCGTGTATACTTTGTCGCCAGAGACTTGTAGTCAGCTGCCTAATTTACAGATCAGTAAACTATCAATAAAAAAATAAACGAAAGACAAAATCACCCGCCCGTGAGCGGTATCATACAGTACAAAATAAAACTGAAAATAAAAGAACATGTTTAGCAAAATTTACCAATAGGTACTCCAATTATAACTGTTAAAAATACACATTTAAATGTTAAACAAATTAAATCTGAATTGTATGATAAAACGTTACAATAATTTTGTTCGGGTTATAACTAAAATAGTAAAAGAAAACAAAATATTAAATGAATAAAATTGAGTATATTATAATTGTTATCAAATTACTTTTACAATAAAACTTAAACAATTCACTTACAGGCGAGGTAATAACTGAAATATCACATAAAATAATCAACTAGTGTGTCACAAAACAAATGTGGCACAAAATAATCATATAAGGCTTTCAGGTTCAAAATGAACACTTCCCATAGTGTACACCGGTTTCAAAAGGTAGGTACAACACCTGAAATGTCCACTTCCGAAAAAGTACTTTTTCCAAAATGCACCTTTCCCCTAACGTACATTTCCCAAAATGTATCTTTTTCAAAATGTACATTCTTAGAACAGATAGGAATAACTGACTGAATATATTTTAAAGTACCAGGATCACATAAATATGGAGAAGGTTAACTTATTTTTATTTACTTTTTGTTCGAAGAATGTACATTTAGGGAAATGTACATTCCGAGAAAGGTGCATTTTGAGAAATGTACATTTTGAGAAGTGGACATTTCAGGAAATTTACCTTTTGAAACCGGTGTAAATTATGGGAAGTGTACATTTTGAACCTGGAGGAAAAAAGGAATCAATTTGAACAGATGTTTCATTGTTCACAGTGCCTTCAATAAGAGCCCTTATTTGCAACAAGTCATACTGAATTGGGTATTTGATTTGAGAATGGATTCTACGATTGTAGGTTTAAAAGAGCGCAAAAGGATAGCAAAATAAACCTCTACGCGAAATTTTGGCTCAATTTGACGAATTTTACTATGATTTCTAAGACTCCAAATTTGGTAAAAAAAAATCATCTAATGGCAAAATAGTGTTGATTATTATAATCCATACGTAATTACAAATAATGTTGTTATTGATTTTTTAAATGTTTACACATCAAACAAATCATCACTAAGCAAAAACATCACTTTCTTTTGCGGCCGCGCGGTGTGAAATGTGACGTCACAGAATAGTGACGTCACATTTCACAATTTGCTTCCCTTTCTGCTCTATTATACCTTAAAAGTATCCATTCTTAAGTCAGATATCCAATAGTGTGATACTGTTACTGATTGAGAAAAAAATTAGCAACGCGTAACAAACAGTATTACTGGATGCGAATTTTTATTCTCGTCTAGTAACATGTGTTAGTAAATGGTTCATATTTATCTCTTAGAGCAGTTACCTAACACCGTTACTTAAAGAACATTTTTTCACGTTCAGATGATGAAGGAGAAGAATAAGTATGAACCATTTACTAACAAGTGTTACTAGATGAGAATAAAAATTCGCATCGAGTCACACTGTTACTCGTTGCGAAATTTTTTCTCAACCAGTCAGTGTGACACGATTCAGTGCGACTCGTTGCGAATAAAGGAACAGAACAGCATTTATAATACAACATAAGAAGACTGCCATAGAAACCAGAGAGAACAAAATGAAAACGTACACAGACCAACATCAATAGATTATAATTTTAATTAAAATTTGCTTTAACCCAAAATAAGTTTTTTTTCTTAATGTACATATTTATATTTAAATGTACTTAAAACTAAGGTTGCGGTAACCTCTTACAAAAGGCCCGTCTTAAAGGATGTCCAGAAGGGATCATCTTCAATCATGTGACTCTAAGGGTAGTTAAATATGCTGACCCATTCTGCAATAAAAATAAAGAATTATCCGCCCACAATGTCCAACATACCAACGCCATGCAAAACCTTAATATTATATTACTTAACATTATTCGTAAGTTTACATCTAACGCAGTTACAATTCAGCTTTATACTATATCAATACATACAAAAAATATTTCTAAGTTTTATCAAAATATGCTAAATAATTCTTACAGTCAAATCCTACTTATCATATTAACCACGCTCTGCTACCATGTTGGAAATGTCACGGCGTAGTATGATAATACTAGTTACTCAACACTCGTATAGTCGTTTCACACAGACGAACACATAAATCAAATAAACATGTTTAAATAAACTATAGGTACGATGGAAACAAATTAGACTTTTTTATCATCAATTCCTTAAAAATGTCTTTGGATTATGTACAAAATAAAATGTTTGGCACAAAATAGAAATTTCAGTCTAAAAAGGTTTTAAGACAGATCTGCCATAAAACAAGCTACACTTGATTTTTTTAAATCAGATTTGCAATCAATTCCGTAAAAATATTTTTGGATAAAGGTCCACACGTTAACACACTCTGTCGGGTACTCTAAATTGAAAACATGGAAAATTTTAAAGCATACATCTACTGCTTTTAGTAGGGTGTCGATCTTATAAATGACTGATTCATAATGGACATAGTAATCGGTTATTTCTTCCATCGATGACCCTACCACGACTATCAGTGGTTGGCAAGTAAGTCCTTTGGCCAAGTGTTCATCCTGACGCAGCTTGATCTTTGTTACTATTTCGCTCTGATTCTGTAATAGAACAAATACAAGGTTGAACAAATACAAATATAAAAGATGTTCTGAGTTATAAATAATCTACTACACTGAACCCATTGCCTGTAAACTAATATTACAAGTCTTCATTGGGTTGAGTTCTAAAGACTTGCTGATTTCCTCACGATGTCTTCCTTCACCAAAAAGCAAGTCATAATAAGAAAAAAACGAATCGGCTGCCACAGGTAAATACTTTGTATTATTTATTTTTTAATTTATTGCGCACTTTATTTACTTACCGCGACATGTAAAATGAAAGCCTTTTCTGATCCAGCAATGCTTTATAATATTTTTTCTTCTTTTCTTCGGTTTTAACTGGAATTTTAATGGTGGGTGGCATCTTCGAACTCATCAGTTTTAGGTAAACATAATCTCTCACATCTGGAAGGAGTTAAAAATTATTATAAAGCTAAGCCTGTAAAAATGAGGACTGTCTATTATCTGTTTATTATTTAATATAATGAAAATAAAATAGTACCTACTGACCTGGTGTGGTACTATCGTCGTTCAAAGTTTTCAGATTATCCACGTAACTTTTTATTTTACTGTAAATTGGCAATTCTTTTTCCATGAATATTGGCCACTTTTTGAACGATTCTAGGTCATGGTTTGGGTACATGAATTCAAAATCTAATTCAACCTAAAATAATAAAATTGAATGATTACCTACGCATAATTTTTTGTCTTAAACATAAAACCTATACTGTTAAATGGCATAAATATCAATTAGCATAATATTTATTATCAAAAATTCTAAAAGCATAATATCATAAGGTCGAATTTTGTCAAGCATAAATATTGAAAAAAACATATAAAAAAACAAAAAACTTAAATATTTAAAAAATATATTAAATATTTAATAATAAATTATACGAACAAGTTTGTAGCCCAAGCTTGCTTTGATTGAAGCCCACTCATTAAATAAGTCCTGGATGGTTTTATCTTTTCCAGATAAATCTTCTTTTCGCAATGTCCTTGTTAGTTTCCACTTCTCCACAACATCTACCCAAGGCTCTTTATTAAATTTCAACCTTAGCTTCATATTATTAAGATCTTCAAGTGATACATTTTGGGGCTCTTAAACAAATAACATTCTATGTCCATTAAAATTGAACTCGTAAAACTGTGAATGTGAGACGTTAAGATAAGAACTCACAAAGCAGATTGTTTAGTTGAGTTCCACCGCGGTCGCCCGCCAACCGATCGCAGAGCGCGCGGGCGCAACCCGCCGAGGCTGCGGGTGACCGCGGTCCGAGCGATTCTACTGGTTGCCCGTTCGGAGCGGCATTTAGGCACATCACGTCCACTTCGCATTTGATCCACTTGGTCCAGTTCGCGAAACGTCCATTTCGCATTTGGTCCATTTCGCAGATTGTTATTTCCCATTTGATAATATTTCACATAAATATGGGAAAAGGTAAATGTTTTTTTGTTCTTTTTTTCATATTCTACAAATGTCAGATTTTTATTTTTACTGCGACATAATAAGAAAAGGAAAAAAAATAAAATAATATAAAGTGATTGAAAATATAGAAGCTAACCTTTTCTGCGAAATGGACCAACTGCGAAAGAGACGTGTTTTCGGAAAGTGGACCAAATGCGAAGTGGACTTAATGCGCCTAAACGATTTTTCATACAAGCAAAATGATTTTCAAACCCGATAGTGCAAAGTTGAAATGTTGAATAATATACCTTCATTAGTTTCAGTTATGGTAATGGTGGATGTTTCGTGTTTCTTTATGAGTCCTGATTTTCTTAAAATCCTTCTTTGGTTATGGTACCGGTCTACCAATTTCCCTCTTGCTGGAATATATGACTTCCCATATTTTCTACTATGAACATAATATGCATCCTGAAAAATTGTTTGTAATGTAGTAAATTCCAATTTGATTTTTTTTCAGATATTACCCATTACTTGATATTCTCATCGACCAAAATTGCTGATAGGTAGCAGAGCAATTTTAATAGGGTAGTTTTCAAATATTTGAAAACCGCTTATATATATTTAAAGATTGGGACGAACGATCCAACAGAAAAATAAAATAAATAAATTAATTAATGTATTTTTCTCCATGAAACCAATTAATAAAATAAACGGTTTTTACAAATTTGGAAAATACCCTATTTCCAGTGTAAGCGCTCCTTGCAACAATCTGGTTATTGATCTGGAACACTGAAGGAAAAACTGAAACATTTAAAAACATTATTTTAAATAACGTTTCCGAGCCCTGGCGACGAGTTGCAAATGGGAAGAGTGCGCACAATCCGAGAAAATTCAAGACTATACATGGTATGCTATCCATACTATACAACTACTGTTACTATATTACCATAATACTACTATAGTAGAACCAATATACTATTATCTAATCAATCTACCATACCAAAATATTTTTGCAATAAAAATATATCCTTCGACTCGTATGGGAAAAATTTAACAATTTGACTGGACATGTCCTCATAATTTTTTGCATCCATCGAACCCTTCCTTTTTATGAAGTATTCTATAATACATTTTGATAAATTGTTTCTTATAGTTGTATCATGAATCTTCTTGTTCATATACTGAAGGCATATTTGTCCGATACTAGTGGTCTTCAGAATTTCTTTTAAATTAAAAGACTAGTGGGAGAAAAAAAAATAGGACTTATACACAGACATGGTAAAAATAGTCAGTGTTATTACAAAAAAAATTTAAACAATGCTGTAAATTTTTTGACAATATTGTTTGAAAGAGACAACATCACATTTAAACAGGCGTCTAAGTTAAAGTGTTTAAAAATCTTTTGTAATAACACTAAGTAAATTAAAAAAAAACAATAAAACTATCAATTGGAAAGATATGGATAAAAAAAGATATGAAATCAAAGTTAACTTCACTACAGACATGGAATCAAATTCGACTCACTGGGAAATAAAAATCACAATACATCATCCTGGGACCATGTTCTGGCTCCATCATCAGACCCGAAACATCACCTCATCACAAAGCACTCTTTAAAACCAATCTAACGAGCCCTAACACAGTGAGTTTCCGGCTACCAGGGTTCAGAGATCCTGTGGCCACCTTCCGACTCCATTCATCATCAGACCATGAACATCACTTTACTTCATCACAAAGTGCTCTTCAAAACCATTCTAACGAGCCCAAACACAGTGAGTTTCTGGCTCCATCCATCATCAAATCCTGAACATCACTCATCACAAAGCGCTATTCAAAACCAATCTAACGAGTCTAAGCCGCTGGGTTTCCGGCTATTATGGTACAGATCCTGTGACCACTTTGATTTTTTTATTAAAAAATAAAGAATTAATCGTACATACATAATAATTTATGATAATTAAAAGATTTGCAATCAAGAAATTGAATTGAATTGAATCAAAAACATAAATGTGAAAGTACGGACAAATTCTTTTTCACAAAAAAAGAAATCAAGTTCAACATAGGTAAGTACCCCAACACACATACAACATAAGTACTTACAAGTGAATTTCATGAGTTTTTTGTTGATTGACCTTATTAGTTCTTCCATATTTCCTGACTGTTCTTAATCCTATGACCAAACTAACTTACAAAATTGGAAGAAAAAAAATAGGTAACGAAAAAAACAAACACAAAAAGGCAATAACATTGACTCACTCCTGGAAAACTGGCTATAGCCATACAGCAGGGAAATTCTTCTAGTATTATGGCCATTTGTAGCAGGAACAACATAGGGCGGGCTTTTTAATAGATAACTTATTTAATTTTGTAGTAGGTATTTATGGTATCTGTTATTAACAAGGCAATTTCAAAATAAAGTGTAAAAAACTAACCTCTTCGTTCGAAGTAGCACAAGAACAGCCACTAGCCGCAGAACTATAATCGTTGCCCACATGCCCCATAGAATCCTTATCTGATTCTATTGATTCTGTGTCTAAAGAACATGTTTTCTGTAAAAATTAAGATAAGATACCTATGTTATTTTTTTTTTTATTAATGTGAAAAAACAATTTCAAGTTGACTCCAGCTGGATCAGTGCTCATACTATTAAGAGCAGTTGATCTGAGATATATTAGTAACATTTCTACCAAGGGCACGCCGCAATAGCGGCGGTAAGGCCCGTCATGGAGGAGTGGCTGGAGAGGGGCTATGGTGCCCTCACCTACCGGCTGACGCAGATACTCTCGGGGCACGGTTGCTTCGGGAAGTATCTGTGTCGCATAGGCCGGGAGCCGACTCCCGAGTGTCATCACTGCGGGAGCTGCCTTGAGGACACGGCGCAGCACACACTGGCGGAATGCCCAGCTTGGGCCACGCAGCGCCGTGACCTTATAACTGCAGTAGGCGGCAGCGATCTCTCGCTTCCGGCTGTTGTTTTGGCTATGGTTGGGAGCGAGAACGCTTGGGAGGGCGTCGTCTCCTTTTGCGAGGAGGTGATGCTCGCTAAGGAGGCGGCGGAGAGGGTTCGAGAGGCAACGACCTCCCTCCCCACCCGCAGGAGACGGACCGGGCGTCGCAGGAGCCCTCCTGCGACGCCCGTACGCCGACCTCCAGCCACCCTAGGAGTGGGCCTGCGGGCGGCGGACTCGGGGTAGCCCGCCACCTGATCAGTCAAGGCCTGTGACGGTGGCGCGTCGTGTTCCGCGCGCGCCAGTCAAGAGAAGGGTGCGGCCGATGATGCCGCACGGGGAGAAGGGGCTCGCCTACTAGTAGCGAGCCGGGACCTGCCGGGGATGGTTGGACGACTATAAGTTTCCCACACCCCCGGCCAATGGTTGGAAGAGGAACACCGTGGTGGTTTTAGTCGGTAAGAGTCCGACACTGGCTCCGCCTTCCCCGGGCGGAGTGCGTCCGTGAGGATTTCCCCACGAAAAAAAAAAAAAAAAAAAAAAAAGTAACATTTCTACCAAAACTAAAAATCTTTAAAATAATAATCTTTACTAATATTATAAAGCTGAAGAGTTTGATTGTTTGTATGTTTGAACGCGCTAATTTCAGGAACTACTGGTTCGAATTGAAAAATTATTTTTGTGTTGGATAGTCCATTATTTGAGGAAGGCTTTAGGCTATATATAGTTATATATGTAGGTATGTATAATATGTATATTTTATTATATGTATAATTTACTTAGGTATTTATCTATTTTTATTATATGTAATTATAAGTCGTTGTACGAAACATATTTTACTACTTTACTGGTGCATCTACCTTATTCTTTGTCTCTGCATTACCCTAAGGTTGTCTGGTAGAGAACGCCTATGGCGTTAAGACCGCCTTTGTACCCTGTTTTGCATAAAGAATTAAATAAATAAATATATATCATCACGCTACATACAACCGCGGGACATTTTCAAATTAATGTGGGTGAAACCGCGGCGAAAAGCTAGTAATATATATGTAGTTTATTTACTTCTTTTCTCTTATAGTACCTACAAAAACAAAATAATATGAACAAATCAATCAGTTTTAAAACAAGCAAAGCCTGTGCTTGAGATTACCGAGCCTAAAGGCTCATTTGCTACATTCTGGAAAGTAGGTACAATAATAGGTATATACTTCAAATAACTCACCAGGGATTTATTTTCATTTTTAAATTGAGCTAATTCAGCCTTGAATTTAATTCTATCCTTTATTCTTGATTTTGGAATCAGCTCATTTATATCTGAATCAGAAATATTTTCTATGCAAAATACATCCAAGTCATATTCTAAAAAAAGAAGGAAACAATAATTTGGTAATTTCCCAGTTTGACATCACCAAATTTGTATTTGGTGGCAGGGCAGGGTCCTGTTTAATAAACGTTACAATCCTACAATTTTGTAAAATGTTGTTGAATTGTACTACAAGTACTGCTTAATAAACACAACAAATAGTGAGAATTTTGCACATAAAAATCTTACAAATATTTTATATTACAAATGCTATTTAAGTAAGTTGTATTATTTATTAAACAGAAACTTGCAGATTTGTAGCTTGTATACAATTACAATTTACAATTAGTAGCATTTATTAAACAGGGCCCAGGGAGTGATATTAAAATTTGGAAAACATTTATCTAAAGTATCTGCCTAGTTATATTACATATTAATATTTGTATCAAATAATATGCGGTGTGTAGGTAGATACTTTAGATACAAAAAAATACAATATTTTGTGGTTATCAGACAGATATTCGCTAACTAGGGTGTCATATTAAAGGTCAAGGACTATCTAACGAGCTATGTTTGGAGTTACTGCGCGTTTAAATCAGAAATAAGGAGATCTGCAGGTTACCAACTTAGCTTGCAGAATAGCAAACCAGCTTGCAGTGGCAATAGGCAAGGTACATAGAACTGGCAGTCGCCGTTGGATGGCGACCGCGTACTTTACGATAATACTGACCTGTTAGGGCGAAGGTACCTATTCTACCATTCTAAGTTGATAATAAGTAGGAACTTAGAACTTACCTTGAAATACAGCTTGTGTTTCCTTCGAGACTCCCCAGGAATCGAGAAGTGCTATCGCGAACTTGGAGTCTAATGTAAATCCTAACGTATTTTGTGACGTCGAGTCCATTTTCACTCAGTATGAACTACTATTACTCTAGCGTAACTATGAATGATTATATCCAACTAATCCAACACAGAGCACCGCGCACGCGTCACACGCACGCCCCGACAACCGACCGACCGAGAACAGTGTTGCCAACGAGATATTTTGAATTCCGCTATGCAAGTTGGAATTTTTCCGCCAAAAATCCAACAAAATTATATATTTTATTTACGATTACTTCATCTGGTAAATCGCACGATTAACATGCCTTGGCATTTTTTTCAGTCCAAAATGTATTTAGAAATGGTATTGACCATATTTTCTGTACTTCATTTCCATTATTTAGATTTTACGTTATTTCTGTAGATGCTCGGAACAAATGAGGGAGAAGCATGTTTTCGTGTCCGCATAAAAGTTTTTTGATTTTATTTTCATGATATTATAAATCTTAAAATCAGAAGTTTATCTAATGTCGGTAGCTTCTTGGCATAATTATGAGTTTTATACGAAACGCTCAAGGGTGTCAGCGCGACACCTTTTCTTATCTTGTTCAGTAGTGTCAAAATATCATGAAAATTAAAAAAAAACTTATGCGGACGCGAAAACACGGTACCTACAACCCAAAATCTACAGGAATACTATTTGTCACGCTAAAAACGTCCGGACATGATATGATCAGTAGGTACACAAAATGTCTAAAAAATCGGCCAAGTGCGAGTCGGACTCGTGCACAAAGGGTTCTGTACCAATCGTTATTAATATCGAGCAAAAACGGCAAAAAATCACGTTTATTGTATGGGAGCCACCTTTAAATATTTATTTTATTCTGTTTTTAGAATTTGTTGTTATAGCAGCAACAGAAATACATCATCTGCGAAAATTTCAACTGCCTAGCTATCATACAGCAGCCTATGATACAGCCTGGTCATAGACAGACAGACAGTGAAGTCTTAGCAATAGGGTCCCGTTTTTACCCTTTGGGTACGGAACCCTAAAAACGTTTAATTTTAGTCAAAATTATTCCCGTCATTACCTACGTCAAATTACTTATAATAAAATTAAAAAGGGTGGAGAGGTGTTAATCTGGCAACTCTAAGTCGTATCGAGTCGAGAACGCGAACGCAACGCGAATATTTGGAAGAATAGGTATGACGTCACGTCAAATGACGTTAAAGTTTAGTAAAATCTCAAAGATGTTTCGTAAAATCAATATTTTAATTAAGTAACATGTAGGTTGGTAATATGACGTCACGTCAAATGACAATAAAGTTTAGTAAAAACTCAAAGATGTTTCGTAAAATCAACATTTTAATTAAGTAACATGTAGGTAGGTATATTGGTATTAGAGTAAAATCGCTACTTTTTTAATATTTAATCTTCATCATTTCAGCCGAAAGACGTCCACTACTGGACATAGGCCTCCCCCAATTAAGGGGGGGATATGCCATAATCGCCACGCTTGGCAGGCGGGTTGGGTTGTTGATATTTAATCTTACTAATATTATAATTACCTATGCGAAAGTTTGTGAAGATGTTTGGATGTTTAGATGTTTGGATGTTTGTGACTCAATCACACATAAACAGCTTAACGGATTTGGATGAAATTTCGCACACATATAGAATATGATCTGGATTAACAGAATACTTTTGATACGGATGATCTCCAAGATAAACTGGTCGCAGCTTCCCCAGGTAAAATTCAACGGAATTGCTATTCCGATAAGCGAAAAAGTCAAGAACCTCGGGGTTTGGATTGACAAACATCTTTCTTGGGGTCCCCAGCTGCAGGACGTAAGTCGCAAAATTTTTGCATCTGCCAAATTTTTGAGACGATTGCGGAACTTTCTTCCAACTGCCACTAAAACTGCGCTTACGCAATCTCTTTTACTTCCTATCCTTGACTATGCTGATGTCAGTTATCTCGATCTCACTGAGGCACAACTAGATAAACTTGAGCGACTTCAAAACTTTTGCATATGATTTATATTTGGCTTGCGTAAATATGATCACATTTATGAATTTCGTACAAAGCTCAAGTGGCTTCCCATACGTCTTCGCCGGAATTCTCATATCTTGTTTCAGCTCTATAGTATCTTGTTTAATCCTACCAATCCTCCAATCCTTTTCCGAGATAAAATGTAGGTACCTAACGGCCAAAATTAATATCCAATCTATCCACGATTTACCCTACTAGAGATAGAAATTTGACATATTTTGTATCGAGCTAATGTCAAATTCCTATCTCTAGTAGGGTAAATCGTGGATAGATAGACGCATAAGCGTGATTGAGTCACAAACATCCAAACATCTTCACAAACTTTCGCATTTGTAATATTATAGGATATCTGACGTTTTGTTAAAAAAAAATGGGTACCAAATGAAAGGGCCTAATAAGCACTTTTCAAATATACAGGGTGGCAGGGACATCGACGCGCAAACTGTACTTAACCGTGAATTCAGCACACGATTGTAGACCCTCTAGCGAAGAAATTTTTCGTCGGTTATCAAAAAAATAAACATCAGTTTCACAGAAAAGTGCAATACCTACGCACGCGGTCAAAATGTATGGAACATCAACTTTTTTTTTAATAACCGACAGAAACTTTCGTCGGGAAGAACTGACTTCGAAACTCGTTCTGTTGTTTAAACAAAAGTTCTTTGTTGATTTTATTTACAAGCTTGCGTAAAATTAGCATATTTCTAATGTCAATTATATTAAATGTATCTCATAATTTGTGTCAAGTAAAATCAATCTTCCAATTTGTTAGTTTTTACGAACAACTTTAAACTTTAGTAGATTTACCTGTCGGACATTTGGAAAACTGTTTTGCTAAACTCGCACTGTTGTTTAAACTGAAGTTCTTTTTTGAATTTATTCACAAGCTTGCATAAATTTAACATATTGCTAATGTCAATTATATGAAATGTATCTCATAATTTGTGTCAAGTAAAATCAATTTCCTAATTTGTTAGATTTTACGAACAACTCTAGTAGAGTAGCAAGCTACACCTATCGGATATCTGGAGAACTGTGTTGCTAAATTCGTACTGTTGTTTAAACAAAAGTTCTTTGTTGATTTTATTGACAAGCTTGTGTAAAATGTACATATTTGTAATGTCAATTATATTAAATATATCTCATAATTTGTGTCAAGTATAATCAATCTTCCGATTTGTTAGTTTTTACGAACAACTTTAGTAGAGTAGCAAGCGACACCTATCGGATATCTGGAGAACTGTGTTGTCGTACTGTTGTTTAAACAAAAGTTCTTTGTTGATTTTATTTACAAATTTGCGTAAACTTAACATATTTCTAATGTCAATTATATGAAATGTTTCTCATAATTTGTGTCAAGTAAAATAAATTTCCTAATTTGTTAGATTTTACGAACAACTTTAGTAGAGTAGCAAGCGACACCTATCGGATATCTGGAGAACTGTGTTGCTAAACTCGTACTGTTGTTTAAACAAAAGTTCTTTGTTGATTTTATTTACAAACTTGCGTAAAATTAACATATTTCTAACGTCAATTATATTAAATGTATCTCATAATTTGTGTCAAGTAAAATCAATTTCCTAATTTGTTAGATTTTACGAACAACTTTAGTAGAGTAGCAAGCGACACCTATCGGATATCTGGAGAACTGTGTTGCTAAACTCGTACTGTTGTTTAAACAAAAGTTCTTTGTTGATTTTATTTACAAACTTGCGTAAAATTAACATACTTCTAATGTCAATTATATTAAATGTATCTCATAATTTGTGTCAAGTATAATCAATCTTCCGATTTGTTAGTTTTTACGAACAACTTTAGTAGAGTAGCAAGCGACACCTATCGGATATCTGGAGAACTGTGTTGCTAAACTCGTACTGTTGTTTAAACAAAAGTTTTATGTCGATTTTATTTACAAATTTGCGTAAAATTAACATATTTCTAATGTCAATTATATGAAATGTATCTCATAATTTGTGTCAAGTAAAATAAATTTCCTAATTTGTTAGATTTTACGAACAACTTTAGTAGAGTAGCAAGCGACACCTATCGGATATCTGGAGAACTGTGTTGCTAAACTCGTACTGTTGTTTAAACAAAAGTTCTTTGTTGATTTTATTTACAAACTTGCGTAAAATTAACATATTTCTAACGTCAATTATATTAAATGTATCTCATAATTTGTGTCAAGTAAAATCAATTTCCTAATTTGTTAGATTTTACGAACAACTTTAGTAGAGTAGCAAGCGACACCTATCGGATATCTGGAGAACTGTGTTGCTAAACTCGTACTGTTGTTTAAACAAAAGTTCTTTGTTGATTTTATTTACAAACTTGCGTAAAATTAACATACTTCTAATGTCAATTATATTCAATGTATCTCATAATTTGTGTCAAGTATAATCAATCTTCCGATTTGTTAGTTTTTACGAACAACTTTAGTAGAGTAGCAAGCGACACCTATCGGATATCTGGAGAACTGTGTTGCTAAACTCGTACTGTTGTTTAAACAAAAGTTTTATGTCGATTTTATTTACAAATTTGCGTAAAATTAACATATTTCTAATGTCAATTATATGAAATGTATCTCATAATTTGTGTCAAGTAAAATCAATTTCCTAATTTGTTAGATTTTACGAACAACTTTAGTAGAGTAGCAAGCGACACCTATCGGATATCTGGAGAACTGTGTTGCGAAACTCGTACTGTTGTTTAAACAAAACTTCTTTGTTGATTTTATTGACAAGCTTGTGTAAAATGTACATATTTCTAGTGTTAATTATATTAAACGTATCTCATGATTTGTGTCAAGTAAAATCAACTTTCTTATTTGTTAGTGTTACGAACAAATTTAGTATCGTCACCTGTTGGAAATTTAGAGAACTCTTACGAAAGTATTTTACAAACATTCTTTAGTGTATTCAAATATGTGTTTGATAAATTTTACTATACTTAAAATAGTTTTAGTCAATCTGTTTTGTTATGTAAAATCAACAAAGTGGATTTTGTTAAATTCACTCTTGTTATAGTAAAATTAACTATGAAAAGGGTTGACTATGGCAGTTCATTAGTCAACCTACGCTACTTTAGTACATTCAACAATTCTTTTTTTTCAGTGTTTGTACTAAATATTTTTTAATGCTGTCTCCTTTCATATGTTATTGTGTGTACATAAATTATAAATAAATAAAATAGACTGTCTTGATGCAGTGAAAATTACATAATTTGTTTTTATTTTAATTACATAACCTCATCATCATCATCATCATCATTTCAGCCGAAAGACGTCCACTGCTGGACATAGGCCTCCCCCAAGCATCATTCATCATCATTACATAACCTACTTGATCTTGATTTTTTTAAAGTCAATAGTCATTATTGGTACATACTTTGAATTAAACGTTATTTACATTAAAAAACCGACCAAGAGCATGTCGGGCCATGCTCAGTATTATAGGGTTCCTTAAGTAGGTGTAATTACAAACGAATCAAATCGAATATTAATCATGGCTATTTTAGTTTTTGTAATAATCGGCAGCATTCGCGACTCAGAGCGTGTTGTTAGTAGCGCCATCTAGCGATAAATTCAAAAAGCCAAATTTAAGAAGTGTGCCATGTCAAAGTTACTTTTTGTGATTTTTTCAAATGGAAAGTAGCTAAAGGAGTATTATTTGCTATAATAATTTTTCTCTAAGGTCAATGACCTTTGAACTAGGACGATTTAAATATTTTTCAGTTTTCTCTCTATAACTCGAAAATTTATAAATAAATAAATATTTTTGGGACATTTTACACATCACCATCTAGTCCCAAACTAAGCAGAGCTTGTACTATGGGTACTAGACAATGAATATAATACTTAGATACTTTTTTTTTTTTGTAAATACATACTTATAATACATAAGAAACACCCAAACTAACACAAACACTCATGTTCATCACACAAATATTTAATAAATATCATCACATTATACTCGAAATAATTTTAAAAGAAAGTTTTTATAAAAGTCTATCAACGTGGAAGATAACAAGTTTCTACGTTGCATAGTTTGGAAATGGCAGGGGGGGGACACATTGTAAGCCACTTTGGTGGGCTATATTTCGCAGATGGTACACCTGATAAAAAAGTGATGTATGAAACATTACCTTCATTTTAGTAGACCTATTCAATGATAACCCACACGAGGGGGTGCAGCGAAAAAAAATTTTTCATCCCCATTTCACATGTATGGGCGCCACCCCTAAAATACGTTACCAAGATTTTTTTATTCTTTTAAAATTGATATCTATATCTAAACCATTTTTTAACAAAATTTCATTTACTTATGTTTATAACTGTAGAAGTTATTAAGCTGTAAAGGATTAGGACAGACGGACAGACGGACAGACGGACGGACATGACGAAACTATAAGGGTTCCTTGTAGGACTACGGAACCCTAAAAAACTGAATGTTATAAGTAGATAGCGATACAATAATATAACGGTAATTTAATATAGAGATAAACTATACCTACAACAAAATGTCAATTTATAATCATACAACGTCAATTTAAAAAAAGATTTTAATTTAAAAATTAACAATAACCACTGAGGTACCTAATATGTACTACGTACTAGAGAAGACACCTTGAACAAAATGTTTGTAGCACGATTTAGAGCTCCTGCACTCTCACTCGCTTAGCCACGATCGCGCCGCGCGTGCTCCGCGGCCAGCAAGTTGTGCTAAATTTTTTGTTCCTGATGTTTGCTCCAGTACGTAGTACATATTACCTCAATGACAATAACAAATAAAAAATGTCAAAGGAAAAATACAAATGTCAATCTTAAATCTAGAGTTACCCTACTAGAGATGGAAATTTGAAACAAGCTTTATACAAATTAACTATGTCAAATATCTATCCCTAGTAGCAAATCGTAGATAGATTGGATATTAATTTTGGCCGTAAAACAACACACACCTATCCATCCGAAAAAAACAGCGTAAAATAAACTACCGTCATAAAAATTACCCCTAATATCGGGCAGGGCATCAATACGCTATCAATAATTATCATTGCAGCGGCCTGAACATCATCCATCAATGACTTGGATGATGGATGGAGCCTCCGCGTCGCTTGACCCTACGCGGACATCACTCCTCAGTGGAGGATGTAATTATGAGGATGTGGATGTTCTTGAGACGCATGTATAAATGTTATGTATTGGTAAAGTACTATGTATTAGGTATGCTACACACCGGTAACACATTTGTAGCGCCACAATCACTACGCCACAAATGCATTGTGACTCCAGAGTGCGCGTATATGGCGACATTTCGTTTTTTTTCAAGGCCATGCCGTTAATTGATTATGTTATTTTTTTCATTTTTGGTCCTATCTGTACAGAAATACTTGACATTTTAATTGTTGGTCTTCTTCTATCGTGTCGACCTGAGCCTCATAATGATAATAGCTCATGCAGTGGGACAAAGATTAGCCAGTCAGCAGGTTGGTAGCGGGGCTGACTGCCCAGGGTGTGCCGGACGATCAATTAAATATCGTCACTCGTGGAGGCTCTTCTAATGCACACCATTGTTGGTCGGGTTACCAATACAAAATTTAACTAAATTAAATCGTGTCAACGACCGTGTTGACCAATAACTCCACACTCGTATTGGGAAAACAAATGTCTAAAAGAATTTAGCGACGTAAATGTGGCGTGCATGTTGCGCGTGTCCCTAGTGTGTGGCCTGCTTTAAGATGTCATTCGGAAGAAAAAGTTTAGAACTATCTATTACATATGGACTATCTATGGAACTATCTATTATTATATGGGCTCAAAAGAGTCCTGCGTTGCTTCGGAAAAAATGTGAACGACCGTGCTTGCTTTATTTGATAGGGACAATTCTGTGCCCCTTATGTTCTTTCTTATGCAAAATCTGAGATCACAATTCAATGCATTCAACTAGATTGTGACGTTTGTACTCGAGAAATCGCTAACACATAAATACTGAGACATAATTTTGAAAAATTTAACGAACTCCCAAAAATAGCCCCCTTCCATAGCATTACACTGCACTGTCTGTCTCCACATTATAGAATTGACATGGGTAAGTAATTCTCAAACACTTTTATAATAACATAAAGTATAGACTATAGTTAAAGAGCACATTATCAAACACTAACATACACATTTAAGGTTAAAAAGTATAATTACAAACGTTAAATGTTAAGATAAACTTTAAAAGTAAATACATATAAAAGTCAAAATATTTTATCACGCGACACTGAGGTCATGACATAAAAACCTAGTAATTTCAAATGAAATATATTTAATTGACCTTTTATAAACTGTGATAAAATAAAGCCAGTTTACAGAAAAGGTGATCTACAAAACTGTCAAAATAACACATGCTTTCTCATTCTCTTATTACTGTAAACTTGGCATTCCTATGGTTTTAGTACGGTTGATATAAATAAAATAGTTCCATTTATATAAGTATTCATCAGTATCCATTTCGTTATAACAGATTGAATGATTGAAAAATAACGCATCGACTCTACTGACTGCTTACTGACCCTAAGTCAGTGAACAAACATAAAACAAGTAAGTCAGTAAAAAATCAATCTGTTAAAACGAAATGAATAGATAAAGTAATATGAAAACTGAAATGTTTTCACTAAGTTTCTTACATAAAGTCGGCTTATCATTATCATTAATTTAAGAGCTAGGCTCTTCAATCTGCTCTGTATTGTGTTTTAAGTACAAATAAATAAATAAAATAATAATAATTTCTTAGGTTTCCGCGATCACTACACATTAACCAATTTAAATAATATACGCGATATAATCCGGTTAAACTTTGTTTTATTATAAATAAATAATAATAAAAAATAAAAACAATCTACTGACAGTCCACTGCTGGACATAGTTCTCTCCCAAGTTGCGCCACAACACTCGGTTCTCTGCCTTCCGCATCCAGCCCCCAGTCACCTTCTTCAGGTCGTCGGTCCACCTGGCGGGGGCTAGGCTCTTTTTGGTAGAGTATTTGCCATCGTTCTCTGCATTCCGCCTCTCTTTTGATTTCCTGATATGACACTACATCTATTTTTGCTTTACTTGTCGCATGAAAGCTTTTCTCCGTCTGTTCTCCTCTCTTCTTGTTCCCTTATCTTTCCTTGATGATTGTGTCCTATCAGGTGTCCCAATATTTTCCCTCTCCCGTTTTCAATAATTAACGGAGTATCAAGTTAAAGGTTGGTAAGTTGGTTTGTAACCTTTATGGCAAACTAAGGGCCGGTATTTCAATAGTCTGATAACTTTTAAATGAGGAATAAATGAGAAGTCTTGACAGATTTTCTATAGGTACCTACTACAACTGTCAAAATGTCGAACTTATTCCTCAGTTAAAAGTTAACTGGCTATTGAAAGACCGACCCTAAGTGTGCATATTGCAATTAATGTTTTGAATTTATCAATTTTCATTGGTTCGTATGTTTTGACCTTTTGACAATCTGTTTTATCGGTAACTATGCAATGTCAAAATAAAACTACTGTCAGTGTGTGTTACAGATTTTCATACTTGTTTTCACAGTATATCTTTTATAAAACACTAGACTTTGCCCCCGGCTTCGACCGCTTTCTGAAATAAAATATTCTTTATTATTACTAATACTACCTAATAAAATTACTTCTTGATAAAGTAGCTTTCTAACGGTGTGAGAATTATTAAAATCGGTACAGGAGTTTCAGAGTTTATCGATTACAAACAAACAAATAAATCTTTCCTCTTTATAACGTTATTAGTATATTAGTATCAGTATATTTGTATTAGTATAAATAAGGTATTAAGTACCTTCTTCAAACTGTGTCAGGCCAGAGTAGCGCAACGTGGTCGATTAGGGTCTAAACTCTTCTCATTTTAAGAAGAGGCCGTTGCCCTAATATTGTGACAGTATTGGGCAGACTATATTTAATTTTAACAAATCGTTAACGATAACAGGCTGATCAAAAAAGTTCCCGCTATCCATCGGTCCACAAGCGGCAGGTATAAAATATGCATAAGCCACGTATAACTTCGTAACAGGCGCTACTAAACTTAGCTAACTTAGCATAACTTGAACAACATTTATTAGTTTTAGTACTTTTAAGACCTTTTTATTACTTGTATTGTACAGTCAGCGTCAAAATATCGAGACGAAATTAAACTTTATCTCTGTGACGATAAATATCTTGTGTCAGTGGGATACAAGTGATACAACTGTCCATAGATATCAATGTATACAATTCTTGTCAGAATGACAGTTACTGTTGACGTATATTTTTTTTTTTTTTTCATAATGGAGTTGCATTTGAACGCAACCTCACCTGATGATAAGCGATGGTGCAGTCGACGATGGTATTGTGTTCATTGCGAAACATCCTTTATGTCATCGAGTCTCAGTCAGTGTCATACGACAAATTTATGAAACTGAGGAACTTTTCCTAAAGACCAAGGGTTGTCAGACGATTTTTTAAATCCCATACAAAAATCTTAGCGATGAAAGATAGAAGGAAATAATGTATTTATGTCTCGTTACAGGCAAAAACAAAAACATTAAATAAAACCCAACCTTTAAAAGTAGCATGTATTTGATTTCACATGTATAGTTTAATTTTCTAGTTGTTTAGGTCATTTTGGATAGTCCTGATGTTTTTGACACTGACTGTACTAGCTAGACCATCATTCGATTATTTTATAGGGTAATTTTTGCTTACACGTAAAATTTATTAAAATTAATAAATAATCATGACGTTCGGGACTTCGGGCCCCCGCTGTGGCTCTTAGTACTGTGTAACCGCTACTGGTTATGAAAAATTACTTTTAACTTGACATAGTTCGAAGTTTTGAAGAGCAAAGCGTCTTCCGAAGCGTCTTCCGAACCTTCTTCATGTTGAGGTCGGCTTTCGGTCTAACCAGATGCGGCTGAACATCAGTATTTTACACGGAGCGACTGCCAACAGACCTACGTAACCTAGTTACTGGGTAATACTGACATCCTTAGGTTAGGCTAGTTGTCAGACTTTGGGGTGCTGGGTCAGAAAACCTCCTCGTGTGCCTGACAGCTGCTGGTCCTTCTCGATACGTCTTGAGGGAACAGCAGTTGTTGGGCGGGCAGCTGGCATAGCTGGCGTAGTTGGCGCAGCTGGTAAAGGCCCGTGAGGTGAGGTGGCGTGCAGTGTTCCGTTTGCGCCACCACGGAGGGTGTGGTCGACTTTAGGCCGCACGGGGAGAAGGGGCTCACCTGCTTGTGGCGGGCCGGTACCTGTCGGGGGTGGTTGTGTGAATACAGAGGGTTCCCACGCCCCCGGCCTTAGGTAATTGAAGGATCACCGTGGTGGTTTTAGTCGGTAAGAGTCCGACACTGGCTCAGCCTACCCCGGGCGGAGTGCGTCAATGAGGATTTCCCAAGGCAAAAAAAAAGATTGTCGGACTTTCAGATCTATTAATTATTAAGTATGTTATTTATTACTTCTAGATTATAAAATTTAACTAGTAATAAGATCCCGTTGGCACTCTTTGAACACAGAACCTTAAAAACAGACAGTACACTAGCATTATTTTATATTAGTTCTGTATTTCAGCAAATGTAATCTTACCGATCCATCTATTGATGGCAAATTGTATAGATACTGTTCAAAGCGACTCATAGATAACCAAAACGTACATAAATGTATGTTATCAAAATGGTTTAATACACCATCTTATCACAAAAGAAATCCCAAACAACAGTTATAAAAAACTCAAATTTCGAACAAGTCGATAACCACATAACGGCCACTTTTAATTTCGGAAATCACTAGCTGACTAAAGGTTGCCATCACAAAAAATATCCCATAAATTAAATAATTTATTCCCAAACCGGACGGGTTAACGCGTCTTATGTAATATTATAATGGTGGCCAGCCTCTTTGGTCCGCGCCGCTTCCTAGCCATTAAACGAGTCTAGATAGTAAATGTCGTTGTAAACTAAACTAAATATGCTCATTTTAAATGCTTTAATCGGTTTCCAAAGAGGTCTTTGAGAGCCATGATACGGGATTTGCGTTTATTTTATAAAAAAAACATTGTTTACTAGAGTTTTGCTACGAGTTTTCTTAAGTTTGTAATAAAAATGTTAACCTATTTAAGATTAGCCTATGCCTGCGGCTTTACTCGCGGTAATTCGGCTTATCACAGGAAGGCGCCACCGTGCATCCCTCGGGAACTGCTTATATTCCAGGGATAAAAAGTAGCCTTTAATATTAATCCAGGTTAAGGAATTATTGGAGAGGCGCCATGGCGCCCTCACCTACCGGCTGACGCAGATACTCTCGGGGCACGGTTGCTTCGGGAAGTATCTGTGTCACAGGCTGAGAGCCGAGCGACTGCGGAAGCTGCCTTGAGGATACGGTGCAGCACATACTGACGGAGTGCCCAGCTTGAGCCACGCAGCGCCATGACCTTATCACTGCAGTAAGCGGCAGCGATTTATCGCTTTCGGCGGTGGTTATGTCCATGGTCGAAAGCGAGTATGCTTGGGAAGGCGTCGTCTCCTTCTGTGAGGAGGTGATGCTCGCAAAGGAGGCGGTGGAGAGGGTTTGAGAGGCGACGACCTCTTATCCCATCTGTAGGAGACGACGCAGTAGAAAGGTGTGCGCCGACCTACAGCTGCCCTATGAGTGGGTAGTTGGGTACTTTGGGTGGCGGACTCGAGGTAAGCCGCATGGGGGGGGGGGTTATGGTCTATCTGTGTGCAAATAATCCAAACGATTTAGCGTGACTAAAGCACAAACAAATAAACAAACAATCATCCATACTTTCGCATGCATTTATATTATTAGGTATCACACAACGTGTTATTGAAATAACTCAAAACCTCTTAAGGGGTCATTGTACTCAACAGTATGTACAACTTTTACTATGGGACCAATCCTGAAATCACGAAAAAAATATCAGATGTTCCCTACATTTGTGTTCACATTAACGACAAAATGCAAAGAACAGCTGATAATTTTCACAACAGTGTTGGTCCCATAGTAAAAGTTGTTCATACTGATGAGGACAATGACCCATAAGAGGTTTTGAGTTATTTGAATAACACGTTGTATAGGATAAAATATTCATGTAACCTCGCAAAACTTTTTTTTTTTTTGTATGAGATATAGATTGTTTTCTACTATTGTAATGAGGAAGGTGCGGATATCGTCGGCTATCAATAAAATTGCGGGGTACAAAAATGTATCTAAAATGTTTATTTGACATACAAACTTTGACACATAAACTATAAAATACTATCTACCTTAAAAAAGTAAATAGATGACATATTTTTGTATTGGTAGCAAATTAAATATTGTGCTTCCAGCTAATTTAGGTATAATATCCCGCCACTGGTTACGAGAAGGTATACTAAATTAATTTTTAATTTTTGTGTCATCAACTCGGCCTATCGCAGTCCACTGCTGGACTTGGGCCTCTCCCAAGTTGCGCCACAACACTTGGTGCTCTGCCTTCCGAATTCAGGCACCCTGCCACCTTCTTCGGCAGGGCAATTGTGTAACTGCATCGCAATCAACAAAATGTCAATTTTGACGTTTGAATCCGGAAAAATGACAAAATTCGAATTGCGTAACTACAAAACTGTTGATTACGATGTCGGAGGGATTCATCATGAAATTGAATGAATCATCATCATCATCATCATCATTTCAGCCGAAAGACGTCCACTGCTGGACATAGAATGAATGATAAAGTTTAAAACGAATACTTGCAGCAGCTTAAATGCATAACGAAACGTGATCTAACATACATGACGTCATTTACATCGCAATGGATTTCCCTCCTGACGTCATTTACGTCATAATGAAGTCTCTCTATGTCGTTACACAATTCCAATTGATTTGATTGCGATGTTATTAACATCGTCTTCAATTTTACATCAAAATTAAACTGTCAAATGAATTACGCAATTGCCCTGCAGGTCGTCAAACAGAAAATCGGCAAATGCAGCTTAGGGTGCGTACGTATAAGTTACATTTTGAAAAAATACATAACCAAAGAAAGAAAGAAAAAAAATTAAGAAAAATTATTTATTGTCCCAGTTAACGACCAGTTAACCAGTATCAGAAGGCCAATTCTCGTAATTTAAAACGTTCAAAATATAGTTCCAAACTAATCTCAATGCTTTAAATCTCAATCTTCTGACATTAGATGTTTCTGATTGCCGTTTATTGGTGACATTAATGACCTAAGTGTCACAAATAAATGGCAAAACGGAACATCTACTGTCAGGAAATGGCATTGAGATTAGTTTGGAACTATATTTTGAACGTTTTAAATTACGAGAATTGGCCTTCTGATATATTTTAGTTAATGTATGTAGTATTTAGGTATATTTAGTTTATTGTTTTTTTTGGGCTACCAAGGGCCCTATTAAACCGAGACGCCACAGTTGCGCAACCGTGATGTCTATACTGAAGGCCGTATGCCTGACACGCTATAACGCCCTGTATAGCGTCTCAAAATTTCACATCAAATGTTAAAATTCATGGTCTTCCTTTTATTTGTTACACTATGTTATTTAGCAAAAAATTATTCTTATGATGAAGCCTTTCGATCGGTACGATAAAGCTACAGGGTTATTATTTTTGTCATGTAACGGGTTCGATTTCCGGTTCAACCATGTAATTATTTAAATATCTATGAATGCAGTTTAAATTGTTTTTTAAATTCAAATAATGTCTTCTTTCAGTAAAATGTTCCATCTACAATATTCAAGGTACTTTCCCGCCATGTGGCATATCCGTTGGACGCCCTGTATATTTTTCTGGTTGCGCGACCAGTGCGGTTGAACCGCCCCAGTAACATTCTGTGCAAGCGTCAGTGCTGGTTGTGCGACCAAATTGGTTGAGCAACCAAGCGAACACTTAGGTGTGGTACCCTTCCTAGAGCTGTATAGGTACATTCTGTTGGCAACGCAACCTGTTTACGCCGCCATGGCGTCTCGGTGTAATAAGGCCCACATTAGATAGGTATATATATTATCTTATAGGTAAGAAAAGCATGAAACCAACCAAGTGAGATCTTACTTGATTCATAATTCAAACCAACATTCAAGTAGCTATTTCCTTAATTACTCAGTTATTATTAAAAAAGCCCTGAGGCGTCGTTTCGTAACAATAGCCTTAAATATTTACGTAGCTAATAGAGAAATGTTTGAACAAATTACTTGAATCAACTTTGGAATATGGAATCTTGTAAAAGCCTTCTGTAGTATAGGAAATGTGTATTTCAAAACGATCTAGGACATTCTTTATAATAACTAGATTTTTTGATAAATATATCTTATATTTTTGGATAATGTTATACATATTTATAATACAGTCGAAATTAATTTTTGCAGGACGATTTGTCAGGTCTCAATAGATGATTTTGGACTCAACTCATCAGAAATATGTGATCGGTCTCAGTAAATAGTTTAAGGTTATTTTTTTCGAAAGGCCTACCACACCACACCGCGCCAAACCACACCACACCACGCCACACCACACCACACCACAGGCAGTACCTAGGTACTCTTGCTTCTTAGCTGGACTAGTGTAGCGGAGAATTCCGTTAGAGTCTCCAGCCGCCAGAAAAGTTTACAAAACTAAAATCGGTTGCAATAACCGCATAAGGGCGTTGGATAGTTTAAGACTCACTTGCTCGTTTTTGTTCGTTAGTGTGGTGTGGGGGGGGGGGGCGTAGAAGGGCATCGCCAATATCGCCCTGAACGCATTGTTATACTGGAGGCAGAGGGCGCTCTTCCTAGATTGAGCCCACAGGATGTAGGTGTATAATGATGTACAGTATGCTCTATAAAATGTGATCTTAACTTTATTAGAATAAAGTGCAAACCTGCGCGCTGCGGGCCAACATATTAGCTCTTTTCGACAGGGCCCTCCGCTCCCGTTCGATATCAGCATGATACTAAAGGTCAGCCGTGATTATACAGAATGATTCATTCAATAGGTCAGCGGAGAGAAATATCAAACTATGACAGCTAGAGATTTTTTTCTAAGGAACCACGACGTCGATTTTAGAAGAATGAAAAACTGAATACAAGGATTTTGAAATTCAAAATTCAAATTCAAATGTTTTTATTTCAAATAAACCTAATTAGAACAGAACCGCGATAGATGGAAGGAATTGAGGGAGGCATTTGCCCAGCAGTGGGACAGTACAGGCTAACAAAAAAAAAAAAAAAACCTAACTACAAGCACTTTTGAAACTTCAGGCTCTAGAGTTTAAAAGTGAGAATAAAGCCTTTAAAAATAAACCTAAAAAGAGTTGCCATAGTATGGAGCTGACCTGTCCCGACCTGTCCTGTTCACAAACTAAGCTAAGCTATTAATTCGACCCAGTATTTAATATAAAATATTGGTAATTTTTAACCGACGAAAAAAAGGAGGAGGTTCTCAATTCGACGCGTCTATATATATATTTTTTTTTTAATGTATGACCACGCAGAACTTTTGACAGAGTGGTCCGATTTTGATGATTCTTTTTTTAATGGATAGGGTATATCTCGAAGTTGGTTCCATTTAAATTTCAAAATCAAAATCCACCCCTAAGGGTAGTAAAACAGGGGATGAGTGTTTGTTCACCCACTGAATTCTTACCTGTTAACCGATTCTGTTGAAACTTGACACACATAAATATAGTTCTAGACACTACGACATAATGGAGACCTGGAGTTAAATTCTAACCACAAAAAAATGAAAAATGAAACTTTTAAACAAAAAATTGAACCGACGAAAACAGAAACTGAAAAGCGAAAAATAACTAATTATGAGTCGGCGCCAAACAACCAATCAACGAAGATCATTAAATTACTTTAAATAAATAATAAAAACAACGTCACATCAAATAAAACGTGAAATTTTCAACGATAAACAATATAGCAACTTACACGCACTTTGCTTGTTAAAAGTTCGTTTGGCGCCGACTCATAATTAGTTATTTTTCGCTTTTCAGTTTCTGTTTTCGTCGGTTCAATTTTTTGTTAAAAAGTTTTTGTCATAGTAGTTATTGAAATGAAACGCCCTGTATAGGGTTTACAGGGCGTTTCATTTCAATAACTACTATGACAAAAACTTTTATTTAAGTACTTCAGTATTTAAGTACTTAAATTGGTTCACTTTGTCTAGGAGAACCCCATATAAGATGCGTCGGTTGATTCTATGTAGTGCCCTTCATAACATGTGTTACAGTCTTTATTGTCTGACTCTCCAGTTACTTGCGTTTCTTCTTTGGGTGACTGCAGATTTTTTGGTACATCTTTCTTTGCCTCTTCAGGTTGATTCCTCACCTGGTGATCTTCTAGTTTATTGTTTCTATTTTTATTTTCTAATTTTGTTTCTAAGATTTCCTCTGGTTTCTTGTCTTCCAAGGCACTATCTGGTGTATTCGTGGGCCGCATGAATTCTAGCATATTCGTTTCTAGACTATTTAGTGGTTCTTTGGCTATCGGTAAATTATCTGGCTCTGTAATTGGTTCGTGATTTAATGGATCATTCCAGTACACGGGTTTTATTTCAACACATCTTTCTTTAAGTTCTTTTTCATCAATGTTTGCTTGCATTTCTGCATTATATTTTTCCTTTTCTTTCGTTTCATCAGATACATACTTCTCTTCATCAAAGTTTATTTCCTTTTCTTTTGTTTTCTCTAGTACAAGCCTCTCTTCATCAAGGCTTGGCTGTATATCTACATGTTTCTTTTCTTTTTCTTTAGCTTTCTCTGATACATTGGTATTCTGTTTTTCTTCTTCTTTATTGCTTTGCTCTGAGCTCTTAACTTCTTCTGACGACTTATCTTTACCTGTCTTTTTTTTCTCGCGCTGCCAATAGTGTTCATCGTCGTCTTCAGGTATGGGCATCCACTCGTGTCCCTGGTACAGATAGGACTTGCCTCGTCTGCCTCGGAATCCAAGCCTCGCTGCTTCATCTTGGAGTCTTTTCTTTGGCGGTACTTCACTGATTCTTGACATTGCTATTACAGTTTGTTGCTAAAATAAATGATAAATTTTAGATGAGTAACATAAGTATGTACCTATATCATGTATCAACACAAATTGTTTTGACTTATTTTTACCAAGTGCGGGTTCTTGTAACTGCTATTAACCACAATTTGTAACCAGCTAAATGACAGCTCATTTTAAATTAGGTTAAAAAAGTAAGTGTGCACTATACATATTTGGACATCTTTGACCATGTTTCTACAGTCAATAGGTCTCGTAAAAACATGTGAAAGTTGTTCTTATGACTATCACAAACACTGTAATATGTGCCAAAACGTGTTCATGAAGATGCAAAATATTGGTCAATGAAGACAATCGTACATGTGCACTTACATCACAATCCATGAATCCAACGAGGCGATTGTCAGCAGTCTGCTTAAGACGGACGTCGCGCGGCCTTATCTTCTGTCCCTTGGTTACTGAAGAGAGAACAGGCAGATACAATTTTCCCCCGTAAATTATTCAAAAATATCAAATATGATGTGATTTACATCACATTAACACATTGTTATTTTAGTATTAACCGACCAGGTGATGATGTGATGAGATCAGGTAGACCGACGACCTGAAGAAGGTAGCTGAAGCAACTGGATATGGAAGGCAGAGCAGACTGAGTGTTTTGGCGCAACATGGGGAGGACTATGTCCAGCAGGGGACTGCGATAGGCTGAGTTGATGAACACATTGTTTTTTTAACTATCATTAAATAATTACTTCCCACATTCCATACACCTCGTTCGCTAAGCATGAGCCATTATTAATCGAAAGGGTTTGAAGAGCATAAGACGTAGATGCTACAATTTTTCGTGAGAATCCCTTAACTTTCCATCACCCAAGAAAATAAAGTGGATTATCCATTCTTTGCTAGATCGTATGCTCATACCATCAGTGGCGAAGGGTGAATATTTTCAGAAGGGAAGCCGTAGGTACCTAAAAATCCTAAATTAGCTAAGATCGCACGTTGATAAAATTAAATGAAAAAATTTAACAACTTTTAATTTTATTTTACATGATTTTTTGTACTTTTGAACAATAAATGTCGTTGATCTGTATGGTGGAAATCATGTTATATGGACCTTTCGCCTTCGCATACCATCGATAAATGATTATATTATTAATTACTAGCCTATGCCCGCGGCTTCGTCCGCATCGATGTCGTTTATCGCGCATCCCTCGAGAACTGGTCATCGTCCTGATACAATATGTAGCTTATATGTTAATCCGGGTTATGTTCTATCTGTTTTCCTAATTTCATCCAAATCCGTTCAGCCCTTACAGCGTGATTGAGTAATAAACATCCAAACATCTTCACAAACTTTCACATTTATAACATTAGTACCTATAGGCTAGTAGGATTAACATTTATAACATTGTAAATTTACGTAACCTCGGACCAAAATAATTACGTAATATATAATGTGAAAAAAAAAAATACAAAACACTAAGTTTTTTTAAATATATGTTTTACAGTTGCCTGATAAAACGGTACCCAAGCAACGGCTTGTCTGTCCCAGCCAAAGATGTATAAAAAACCTAAATAAATCAAAACTAAGCCTTCACGCCAATGTAGAAGACTGGTGAATGGCAGAGTCGAATTCTTGAGTGGTGTTAAACTACTCTTAAAACAATATACCTCTATAAAGAAGATAGAGCCAGTACTCCCCCCTGTCGCTACGTTCGACGAGAAGACTGCTTTCATTCCGGTGGTTCTCCATCAATATGTGTCGAGCTGACCAATCCACGGGAATAATCGTTTTTCCGTCTAATAATTTATGAAGGTACTTGGTATGCTGTAAGCCATTCAATTAAATATGGATAAAATTATAAACTTCTTGCTTAAAATATGGTGAAATAGTAAATGCGGTCTTGATCAAATCCTGGGCAAATCAGATCAAGACAGCTGTAGGTATAGGTATATATAAAGCAAAAACGGAAGAAAAACATTTAATAGTTGTTATCACACTGAGACAAATAACACTGAAGAGTATTCAAAAATCGTGAAAGACTTAAGACTCAACGATGTAGCATTTAAGATACCTACTTAAATCTAAAAAAATGTTTGCTTACATTGGCTGTAGGAAACGTAAATATATAGGTTTCTTGAGGCTTCGGAGGAGCCCAGTAAAAAAACACAAACCACTTCTCGTAAAGCACAGAGTAAGGATTGAATCTTGCAAACTTCGAGAACTCATCACAAGTGGTCGAGTCATTGAACGACATTCCACCTGGCCCTTGTCTAGCCTTAATTTTAGCACTTACAAATACAAAACACAAGCTTATGGAAGTCAGTATTGATATCAACTCGAATTTTGTATTCATTTTTATAAAACACTTTTTTGTCTCTAATATTGTGGCAAAAAATATATTTTGTTGTAACACTTTTCTGTACCTATGTTCTTTCATCACAGGCCACAAGCTAAGTAAATATCTAAACGACTGAACTTTCGCTCTTTATACTCATTGCTAAGGATGTTAACACTTTCGTTTGCTTGTTTGTTTCTCTCGTGTATTGCATTATTGCACCAAATTCAATGGCGAAGAAATTTTTGCGCGCAATCAACATCTCTTTTCGTAGAATTTATTGATTAACAAGATGGTAACAATAACAATTATATTTAATCTTAAATTATTCAATAAGATTATTAAAATACTTATAATGAGATAACTTTAAGATAACTAAAAAAATGCAGTCGAGGAAAAGAATTTACAGGTTAAATGAAAAAAAATGTTACTTACTCGTATATTAATGTATTAGATCTAAGGTTCGTATTACAGTATGAAACTCAAGCTTTGATCATGGATTAAAACCACTTTTGAGTGTAGTTTTTATTTTAGAACATTCCTCAAGCATAGATTTATTGATCACAGTTTAGCTGAGTTCAGTTTCATTCTAAAATATTACCAACTGAGTAGGTAATATTTGCTTGCATGCTTAAGCAGAGAGTTGATCTACACACTTCATCATTCTTCATCATAATTCATCTTTGTTTACACTAATGTGGTCGAGACAGCGCTTAAGTATAGATTCCCTTGCTATTACAGCTTATATTGTCGTTGATTTGAAGTTTATAATTACCGTATTGGAATAAGACCGATGCTCAAATAACGATTCTTTGCTTACCTACTGTTCAGCCCCCCTAGCCAAGCTGACAATCTGCAATCGTCAACGCTAATAGAAAACAAACGAAATGTATGGGAATGACATGTCTCAAAGTCTCAACGTAGAAGTGAGGTAGTCAGAACGCTAAGGTTACGTCCGCACTGAACGGGTGAACCTGGCGTGTAGCGAAGTAAAACAAACGTTCTAGAATTATAGCACCCGGCTGTACTGCTCGCTTGGCGCCTTAGCTAGTCACTTAGGATGTAGCGAAGTACACAAACGTGTTTGTTTTTATTTGTAACGAGGCACTAGGCATGTTTACGTAAAAATAATAAGAAAACGGATGAAGCATTAATTTGCAGCAGTTTTCAAAAGAAAACCTGTGTGGAATCCATGTAAGATATACGTAAAAATGCACATTAAACTCCTCATGAGTTGATCTTGACTCCTTTACGCCATGAACCAAACATTATAATTTACTAAATGAATGTAATTTACTAAACATTATAATTTAACAAAATCGGCGTCGTGTGTCGCACGGTGTTGGGTATCCGGTTCGGAATCGCCGGTACACCGCATGGCACCTCTTGGCCAAAATTCTACCTTCATGAAGGTCGACAGATGTTCAGTAGTAAGCTAGCCAACTCTCAGTGCGGACATAGCCTAAAATATTTTACGTCAAGACGTCAACGATCATAGATAGAGGTTCGATACGAGACGTTTGTAACTTGGCTAGGCCACCAGGTAATTAAAGATCAAACTATATTTGAGGAACGTTCTGAAATACGGACCTAAGTTTTTAAAAGTAGTTGTGTAATTCAATCATCATGAAGATATTGGGCAATATTATAAATCCTTACAACAATTGTTCTATATTAATCTAAGTACAATAAGTTGTTTTCTAATTAACTAGTACAAATCACATTAACGTATCGAATTGATCGACGGCCGGCAGTGGTCCTCCGATTGCAATATTTTCATTTTCCTCATCTGCTATCTTTGCTTCTTGTTCAATTATTTTTCTTTCTTTCTCTCCTTCGTAATCCCTCCACACAGGTTGACCAATTCCTACGAATTTTACGGTACCTGCTTCTTCCTTCATTTCCTTATATTTAGTTGGTTCGTTGCCAGATATAGCCATTACTGTCGCGAAATAATCTTCACAGAACATCATGACTAGATATGGATCTTCTATTTTTAGTCGTAATGATAATGAAGGTAGTTTTGTTTTTTTATCTGTAAAGAAGTTTATGAAAATAATTACACATTAACTTTAATTATGGTTTAGGTAGGACCCAGGTATAATCAGCAATACTAAAAAAAAAAAAAAAAAATTGTATAATAGAAAATTTATAATTTCTTAGGTTTTCACGATCACTACACATAATAATAAAACAAGTTAGATACACAATTATACTAATAAAAATTCGTCGCTGCGCGTGCGGATCTGCGTAAGACCAACTTGTAAAGACCGCGTAACAGCAAAATGCGCAAAATTTAAATATCGTGCTAGCCGATTCTAAGCGCAGTAAAATCATCAAAAAGAAAATACGCGGTCATTACAAGTTGCTCTTACGCGGATTCGCAGGCGCAGCGAAAATAATATTGATTGTTTTGTAAAAATGTTGCATGGCAAAAGCCATAATATTATGTATTGTTATAGTTTGTACCCATACAAACTAATACTCAACTAACAACCAATATGGGTACATAACATAACATCGCGCCTGTATTCCCCGAAGGGGTAGGCAGAGGTGTATAGTAGCACCCACATTTCGCCAGTCATGTTATAAGTCCCATTTAATAGGGGGCGAGCCTATTGCCATTAACCGGGCACAAATCCAAACTCCGGGCTGCTACTGAAAATTTCCTAATGAAAAAACCCAATAACACTTTGCCCGACCCAGGAACCGAACCTAGGACTCCACGATCAGCAGTCGCGCTTACAACCACTAGACCAATGAGGCAGTCTGTTTTGGTTTTGTGTTCTTAGGTAATAATTTACTTACGACTAGCAGATTCTGGTATATCATGTTTGGGTATGGCATTGAACAAGCCCCTCTTGTCTGCTGCAATAAGCAGCATTTCCTTCATTCCCGTCATGAGTAGTTTAATCTGGCTCCAGTCAATAGTATTGTTCAAAAACCTTCTGTATTTCGTATGATATTCGTCCACGAGCTGTAAAAGATAATCTCCTTATAGTAAACTAATGTAAAACGTTAAATTTATTTAAGTTTGCGAAAGTTCACAGACGTGATGGGTAAAGATATGATTGTAATGATAATAAAACTAGAAAAAAATGGATTTTATGAACTCACAACTTCAACTACAGCTGATCAAGGGGGCAACGACCGCGAGACGCGTTAACTGTTTACATATAATTTTATTGTAATGTTATGGCTTCTGGAATTTTTCTTATAAAACTCTATATAAACCTATACGCGTCCTGTGACCGTAGATCCCGTGATTTTCTGAACTTACAATTTCAACTACAGCTGATCAAGGGGTCAACGGAAGCGCGACTCGTGAACAGCTTACTTAGTATTTTATTGTAGTATTATGGTTTTTGGAATTTATCTTATAATAACCTTTGTACCAACATCGAAATAATAAGTAATACCATAACTGTAATAATTGAGAAAAGAGAGTTTAAAATCATTTGGATTCGCACAGGTCTTTGAACTAACGATCTTTGCCAGAAAAATGGTGCTGCATTCAAAATTAATAAAATTAAAATACATAATTTCCTGTGGCTAAACTATTAACTGGATTTGACAGATTTTTTGTGTGAACGTGATACTCTGTACGTGATTTTATTTAATCTCCTAGTGTAAGACTACGTCATGTCCACTTTGTATAAAGATAAGAATTACATTATTATTTTAGTAGTAGTAGAGCTCTTTTGTGAAAGAGCTCGTCCGGGGAAGGGAAGTACTACCACCTACTTCCTCCTGTGCCTACTTCTCCGCCAAATAGTGATGCTTGCATTGCTGTGTTTCGGTCTGAAGGGTACGGGTGCCGGTGAAATTACAATCACATGAGACTTTCCATCTTCATGTCTCAGATTGGCGAACCGGCTTGCGGTACCATTTAGGCAACAGCCTAGGTGGTATTGAAGTTGTCATGGTCAAAGGTAACCGCTTAACATCAGGTGGGCCTTTAGCTCGTTTCGCCATCCTATACTATAAAAAAAATGCACTTTAAGCAATTCGTGCCACAAACTCACCTTTTTGGTTGGATAAGTGAACGTATGTACGATGGAAAACGAGTGGCCTTCAACGGACCAAATATAGAATGGCGTCCAATCAATGCCAACTATTTCTTTAGGCGAGAAGATCGCTTTAACTGCAAACTGATCGCAAGTCGTCCAGTTCACTCTACCGTCTACTTGATCACGTTTCAATTGAAAATTGTGTCTTCCAAAATATATGTCTTTTGGATCAGCAGGTCGAGATGGCATCGTATGAGGGCGTGGTTTCCTATATTGAAGATTCATTGCTGGCCTCATGGCATTCTTTGTTTGCATTTGTGCCAGATCGTACCACTTCAGCTTTGTATTATTCGTCTCCTCAGATGCAAACACAATTTGACTCAGATACTTATCTCTAGGACTCGCGAAACCTTTTGGTATAGTATTCTTAACAAACTGTATGTTTTTTCTACCCTTTTTCAGCATCTCATTTTCTTCTTCAACAGTCCTGGGTTTTACCATGGTCAGTTCTAATGCGTCAATCGGTGGTTTTGCTAATGAGTATGGGTCTCCGAAGCCTTCTAGGGTTATGTGTCCAAAAGGCACTGGTTCTACAAATTTCTGAGGATACACATCGACATTCTTTTGTTCTGGTGATGGCACTTCGTCATAGTTATTTCTCGGCCTATGAGGCCTTTCAGCTTGTGATAATGCAATGAGGAACACACACGGTAGTACGCGCATTTTTCCTTAAGTTTCATGAATAAACAGTGTCGCTTTATTGAGTTTATCGAGTGAATATGCAGGGGTGGTCAACTATTGGTTGAATTTATCGTATTGCAGTTATTTGTTGTTTTTTTTTTCACAAAAGAACATGTAACTCGTTTCAGACGAGTTTTTACATAAGTCGTGGAGACAAAAATGATGTAGGTACCTACTCAGTAAGGTATGAAGCAGTTACATCGGTACAACATTTTTTGTGAAAATTACTTAAATATATTTGAAGAACGTTTTTTTTTTTAGATAATAGTTAATATTATTAGAGTTTTACATTAAATTACATGAAAAATATATGTAATAATACCTACCAGCCTTTCTTAAGTTATCCCACTAAAAACAAACGCCTCTTATTGTACAGGATATTTTTAAGGAGTGGAGATTTGCATAGTGTTTCCGTATTTGTTCCTTAACGCAACCACATTATTAAAATTCACTTTAAAACAAAATAAAAATCGTTTTTGTATGGGAGATGTAGAAAATTTTGTAGCGCACAAAGGCAAATTTTTATTTTAAATGTTGAACCAATATACAAGGTTATATTAAATTAGTTGCCGAAACTTCACAGACGTGATGGGTATCACGTATTGTACGTGGTGTATCTAATAATAATAAAACAAGAAAATATATGAATTTTAGAACTAGTAATTTCAACTACAGCCAGCTGATCACTGGGTCAACGGCCGCGCTATCCGCGAATAATATTTTTTACGTATTTAAAAACAATACAATTGTAGTGTTATGTTAACTGATATTTCTTTAAAAATACTATGTAAACGTTAAAAGTTACGCGTTCTGTGACTGTTGATCCAGTGATCAGCAGCTGACTTGAATGAAATGATGAGTTTAGAAAACCATTTTTTTTCTTACTTTATTAACATTAGATACTTATACAACGTGTTATTGAAATAACTGTAAACCTCTTAAGGGGTCATTGTACTCATCAGTATGAACAACTTTTACTATGGGACCAACCCTGAAATCACGAAAAACAAATCGGCTGATTCCTACATTTTGTCGATGCATGTGAACAAAAAGTACGAGACCGTTGATTTTTTTCCTGAAGTTTATCTAAGTAAATTACTGTTATGGAAAACCTAAATACCAGCCCCCCTAGCCAAGTTGACAATCTACAATCGTCAACGCTAATAGAAAACAATCAAAATGTATGGGAATGACATATCTCAACGAATGACTTTTTCGACGTTGAAGATTGTAGGTTGTCAGCTTGGCTAGGGGGGCTGGTATTTAGGTTTTCCATAACAGTTATTTACTTAGATAAACTTACGGAATAAATAATGAAAAAAATGGTATAAAGTTGATGACACCAGCATTTGTAAAACATGAAATAGGAGCCCGGTTAGTTTGCTTCCGTCTACAAACAAAGACGACGTGTATGTTTACAAAAGGAATATCATTTACATAACACCAGCCTCGTCGCAATACCTGAAAATGTAAGGAGAATGGAGTACATCAATGCAGCAGACAGAAAATTTGAAAAAAATATATAAATAACAGCTTCTAAAAAACTTTTTAACAAAAAATTGAACCGATGAAAACAGAAACAGAAAAGCGAAAAATAGTTATTTACATTATTAATTATTTTATTCGTAATTTACATTAGTTTAATTAGGAAAAGACTAAAAGCTTCATTTTATTTTTCGCTTTTCAGTTTCTGTTTTCGTCGGTTCAATTTTTTGTTAAATAGTTTTATTTTTTATATTTTTGTTGCTAAAATCTAACTCCAGCGCTCCATTATGTTGTAGTGTCTAGAACTACATTTGTGTGCCAAGTTTCAACAAAATCGGTTAACAGGTAAGAATTCAGTGGGTGAACAAGCACTCATCCCCTGTTTTCCTACACTTAGGGGTAGATTTTGATTTTGAAATTTAAATAAAACCAACTTCGAGATATACCCTATCCATTAAAAAAAGAATCATCAAAATCGGACTACTCTGTAAAAAGTTACGAGTATACATAAAAAATAAAAATCATACGCGTCGAATTGAGAAATTCCTCCTTTTTTTTCGTCGGTTAAAAAGTCTTTCACATCATAATGTCTTTGTTGTAGGATCAATAAGCTGAAGTGGCAGTGGGCTGGCCATGTCAGTCAAAGGACCGATGGCCGCTGGAGCAGACGAGTAAGTGAAATAGACGTTTAGTAGTAGTAGAGCTCCTTGTGAGGGGAAGTACTATCACCGTACCTACACCTGCCTCCAAACAGTGATGCTCGTATTGCTGTGTTTCGGTGGGAAGGGTACGGGTGCCGGTGAAATTACAATCACATGAGACTTTTCATCTTCATGATATCGAATTTAGTTCATTCTGTCTGAAGGCGACAATATACGACTTTTAATCATTTTAAACTGAAGATCACGACTACACGAATAATGTTCATTGGATTGAGTCGAAACTCTGTATAAATAATCTTTAAAGCAATTAATGAATTACGTGTTTTTGAATTTTTCGAAAATTAAATTCAACGGGGGTAAAAAGGGGTGCTAAGTTTCAATAAAAAAATCTTCCAGGGATCTTAATGTAAATACTCTTCAAATTAAATAATAATAAAGTCATACATATTTTTCTTTTCCCAGAACTACGACGGGGAACATTAAACGGGGCAAGTTAAAACTTTTTACGCGGGCAAAGCCACAAGCTGCTAGTCTATATATAAAATGAAACGTCAATATTCTTTTAATATTTATTCTTCATAATATCAAACATAAAACAACTCATAATTTTTATTGTAATTATAATAGTTTGATACTTTTACATCTATCAACTTGTAACCTGTAAACACAGAAATAGTAATAAATATAGACGAAGTGCTGCGAACAATCATAGTGAAGCCAAAAATAACATTGCTTTGCTTCTTCGTGTACAACCAGTGCTCACGCACACACTACTGGACGATGCCGCGACATGTGTACTGAGAGGGGTGAGCACGGTTTGAGTTGTATGTGTGTGCGTGAGCGCTGGTTGTACACGAAGGAGCATAGTATTTTTTGGCTTCACTAGATTGTTCGTAGCATTTCGTCTATATTTTTTACTATGTCTGTGCTTGTAAAATATTCAAAATCGTTTTTTTTTTTCAGAATGCAAAAATCATTACTGAGTTATTGCATCTTTACTCGCTTGCGAGGGAATGTGTAATTTTCAGTAGGTTTCGTCATGAAAACCACTATTAAAAAGTAATCTACTAATTAATCACAAGAACTGCATGTCATTATTGTGTATTAACTCTAGGTGCTCGTCTTCATCGTCGTCATCCATTGCGAAGGTCTCGGGAGGAATGGTTGGCAGCGCGTGGTTCACTGCTGTGTGGGTCCGACCGAAATCACTCCAGAAGCCTAGCTTCTGTGCCTCCTCTTCCAACTGTAACAGGACAACAGAACTATGACTTAAACCAAGAAAAATTGCTACATTAGGTCCGTTACATTAACGTCTCTAAACGTGATAGCCTTAGAGCAGGGATTCCCAAAGTGATCCCAAGGGATCGATTAATTTCCCACGGTTTAACATAAACGAAAACTGATTTTGGGGGTCAACGAGGTCTAAAAATCGACCCCTGCAAGTTTTCATTGGAAACTTTCAAGATACTGTATAAGTTGTGGTACGTGTATATGGGCGCGCTAGTGTTGCCATCAATTTGTTTACACTTTTTTGACAGGACTTAATATATTAATCTTTATTACTAGTCAGTATTAACTGTTTTTTCCTGGCGTTGGTTGAAAATTGCGCCCTCTAGTGTAATTTGAGAGTAATGTAGCTTTCCATAGCTTATAGCATTCAAATATTAATTTATACTCGGACTCAGACCAATTAATGTTTAATTATAGCAATTCGATATTTATTGTTCCCTGTAAGTTTCATAAATTGTTATAGTTCTAACTATTGTTATATTTCTAACTATATCGCATAAAGTTACTATACTGACTATAATTAATGTCTATGCTATATCGATGATATATTGATGCGTACAACGTCATCTATGCCAATCATGAAATTCTGTAAATCATACTGATTTCTGTTGTATTTGTTGTACTTTGCAAAGATCATCAAAGAAGATACCTTTTTGTTTAGCAAAGTTTAAGATTTGATGATTTA
Source organism: Asteroscopus sphinx (assembly GCA_949699075.1). Taxonomy (NCBI): domain Eukaryota; kingdom Metazoa; phylum Arthropoda; class Insecta; order Lepidoptera; family Noctuidae; genus Asteroscopus; species Asteroscopus sphinx. The sequence goes on from OX453021.1 coordinate 15,886,509, forward strand.
TATTAATAAAATCCATGTTGTAAATAATGTTAATATTATGATAATTATAATTCGAATATTCTAATTAGATCAATGAAATGATTCATTTAAATGTTGTTAATTTAATTTTGTAGTTCCGCTAATTCCGCTTTATATTGTTTCATATTTTAATATCTGGCCTGATTTGTCAGTTTATATAATGTTTAGAGATTATCTAAATTAATAACAGTTTTATCACGACGACTGGTTAATTATTTTAGTGTTCATTTATAAATTAAAATGTATTTAGTGACTCTGTTGGGTCTATTTGTGTAGTCATAAGTCATAATATCAAGATGGAGACACTGTGCCCTGCGCGGGAACGCTTTCTTGTTGTAAAACTTTTTCTTCTGGTCAGTTCATGTAATAATCGGGAAAATACATAATTTGGAGTAATGAGAAATTTATTTCGTAATGAATCCTGATGAAACCTTGGGCTACGCGCCGACATGTACCAACTTTTTGTAAGAATGACAACTATTACGTATTTTTACGTAAATTTGTATTAATAATTATTACGTACGCGGAGGCGGAGTCTGCGAGCTAAGGGTACCTCAGACATGATCCGAGACTTTGTCAAAAATAAATATAGATTGTCATCGACACGCTAAGCAGAAGAATTAATGTAAATAACTAATTATATTATAATAATTCTTACATGATCATGGTGGGGCATCTTGTCTATCGGCGCAAGAGCATAGCAAAGTCGATATTTGCAGTTCAGAACGCCCAAATAGCCCGGCTCTATCACCTTCAGTGCAAATGTTACCTGTGGCACTTTGCTATCTGGAATTTAATTAAAACACGATTACTTCAGGCCGAAATACATAGAAAAGCCAATCTAAGGTCCGTATTACAGAACGATACTCAAGCGTCGATCTCTGTTTAAAACTAGTTTTGAGTTGAGCTTTGATTTTAGAACGTTCCTCAAGCAGAGATTTATTGATCACAGTTCAGCTGAGTTTAGTTTTATTTTATACTGTCACCTGTATCGGAATTTCAGCTGAGATTTGATCTGTAATCACTCTAGTGTGGTCCAGATTACGCTTGAGTAGAGATTTCTATTCTATTTCAGGTCAATTCGTGTGTTATGTTGTTGAATTAAAGTTTATAATTACCGTTCTGGAATAAGACCGATACTCAAGTAACGATTCTATCCTTAAGTAGTGATCAGGTGATTGGAGTTTAAACTGTACTTGAGGAAGTTTCTGTAATACGGGCCTTAGGGCCCTTTCAGGCGTACACACGTCTAAACATCAAGGCCATCAAGCTGTACATTTCCAGTCTTCTTCTTCTTCGTGTCGATGGTATAGTATTTATGTAATCTCTTGGGTCAGATTTGGCAAGCCCAAAACTTCCAGTATATGCTGACCTTTCATTGTACGAAAAGCCTAAACAATGCGAGGTCAGCTTCGGGTCGCTCCTTGCCCAATTTGGGCCCTAGCCCAGTTCTGTCGGTTCAGTTCGGCCTCTCCATTTATGCTAGGCTTTACAAAATCGCTGTACTGACTACGTACGTATGTATAACCCATAACGACTGACATAGATATAAGTATGGCCACAGATAATATAATACTATACGTATGGCCTAAACAAAATTCTAAATGAAAATAATAAGAGTAACGTACACTCAAAAGCAAGAGACGGTATTATAGTGAAAATGCCAGACACATTGGTCTTGATATATAATCCGCTGAAGTCAATGGAAGTCTCCATGAAGAGGATTGAGTTGTTCCAGTTCACAGGGGGTTTCATGTCAGCATCTAGCTCCACTCGGAATCGATCTACTAGCTGTGAAAATAAAAAATTTGGTTGAGGCTCCTCAATTCATAGCGTTAGTTTAAACTTTATTAATATTCAGATATTTTTGTTGCAAATGAGCTCTACTATAACCCCTTTCATGGAATAGGTCGAATTACAAATCATCCTGTATACGTGTTAACTGATGAATTAGGTTGATGGCTCATTTATAGTTCACGTAGGATAACAAGGCAATAGCGGACGTCTGTCTTGTCAAAGTTAACCACACATGTAATTCTTCTGCGAAACGTGTGATATTAATATAACTAGCGAACCCCAGTACTCAATGTAGCCACGTTGAAGTGTATACAAGCTGATATTATGACATTAACGACGGATTGGTATGGGTACCCATATCGATTATAAATTGCAACTTCGGGATAAAAGCCGGGTCAATATCCGGTATTGCCATGTTACAACGCACGATCTATTATTTTAGGACAGTATTAACTTTTATTTGAGAATTTATTCTAGGGGGTATAGAAGAATGAGGAAGCCTAGGTTTATCCAGGTCTGAAAAATTCGCATTCGCAATTTCGCGCACACTTTGAAAAGTCAGAAGTGCAGGTCGAATTCGAACTCGGAGGGTTCCTTAAGGAAGGGAATCTTTCAACCACTAGATTGAGATATCACCCAAAGACATGGTTGAAAAGCTCATGTGCCTGTCATTCTACTGTAAAAAGGCACGTACTCAGTAAACATACTACTACTACGTACTATTATTGTAAATGCGAAATAATGTTAGTTTGTTTGTTTGTCCTGCAACCACGCTGAACTGAACGGATTTGAAAGAATTTTGGCACATAAATAGACCATAATCCGGATTAACCTACAGGATACTTTTAATCCCAAGAACGTTTATCTGTAATAAACTGAATTATACGCAGGCGAATCCGCGGGCATAGGCTAGTTTGTTTATAAACTCTTTGAGACAGAGCGGATTCGCAGCAACAGACAGATGTTGACGGCAAAATGTTTCGGAGACATTGTTTCTGTAGGTAAACTTCTACATGGTGTTCCAGAAACGATGTTTTCAAAACATTATTTCCTAGTAAATACAACGAGCCATTTCGGGAAGAAAGTAGTAAGCGCCAAATTCTATGTTGACTATTTAAAATCTTATAGCGTTTAGTGTTGTTGCCTCAGAAAAGACCCAACATTGTAAGCGACTCTGTATTGTTATCCAGAACACAGGCTAAGAAGAAACACTAAGGTTTAAAATCGTCAACATACTGTTTGGCGCTTACGACGTTCTTCCTGAAAAAGCTTTAAAGAGTTACAAGAGACAGGAAAATATACTGACCGTTTTCGATGGCAGGCTGAATTTGATGTTATAACTCTCTTCGATGTTAGGGTTCCAGAAGTAAAAGATCTTCCAATCAATGTCAATCACGCTCATGGGGTCAAAGGTAGTGTTCTCCACAAATTGTTCACAAGAGGTGTAGTTGTCTACACTGATATTTTGAAAGTTAATTTCCTGAGCCGAGTTTTCATTGACTGATACAGAAATTAGGAGGAGAGTCAGCAACATGACTTGATAGTTCGAAATCTTTAGCAAAATCCTTTTAAACTTTCAATTATTGGAACACAAAATCTCTTGTTGAATGACTTATTTTATTTTTGTCTTCACTTTTAAATTTATTGCACTTTCTTTTGTTTTTAAAAAGATTTCATTATTTTCACTTATAATTATGTTAATCGATTTCCTTTTTCTTATTATTTCTATTTGCAGTATTACTACAATATTGCCGACAAACACTGAATAAATACAATTGTGATCGTTATTTATATGGCATCAATGTTGATGTAACATTATATAAGAAGATCAAATTAATCATTGTTTACATACCAAAGAATATATTTTCAGCCATCCTATCAATATTCGCAAAACTGTTTTATGTATCATTTCCTTTTGTTGTTATTTATTTATAATTAAAATTACTCGACGTCATACGTCGATACGCCTATATTACGTCACCATCATCCTGGTTAACATGCATTATAGTTATAGACGACGTGCTGCAAACAATCATAGTGAAGCCAAAAAAACCGTGCTCTTTCGTGTACACCAGCGGTCACGCATACACCATGCACCTGAATGATATTTGCTTTTACGATGCTTACTGGACGATGCCACGACATCTGTACTGAGAGGGGTGAACACGGTTTGAGGTACATGTGTGTGCGTGAGCGCTGGTTGTACACGAAGGAGCACGGTTTTTTTGGCATCACTATGATTGTTCGCAGCACTTCGTCTAGATGTTACTTCCTTCCTCGCCTTTCTTTCTCCTCGCTTTCCTTCCTCGCTTCTTCCCAATTATGTTGGGTTCGACTTCTAGTGTAACCAGATGCGGCTGAACATCAGTATTTTACACGGAGCGACAACTATCAGATCCGTGCAACCCAGCTACTGGGTAATACCGACATCCCAAGGTTCTAAGGCGAGGTAATTGTACTTTATCTTATCTTAGGACTTTAGGATGTTGGTATTACCCAGTAGCTGGGTTAAAGTCTTCTTGTGTCACCATCTTACTGAAACCCAAATTGGGCTACCCAATTTTCATATTCTTCTTCTTCAGAATCTTCACGAACAGGATATAGTCAGGGTTAAATTAAGGGAAAAAGTAAAACAAAGTAATCTCATCAATTTATTCCAAACCAATCTGTTCGTCCTTGTTCCTATCAGAGATGCAAGCGTGGAAGCCGTCCCCTAATTGCAGGTTAGCGGTGACGCCGGCGATCTCCGCACGATAGGGCACCTGGTGACTTCGAGCTGACATCGTGGTCACACCGATCTGACAATCAGACATGAGGAGGTACTTGCCCCCGTGTAGAAGTTTCATCTGGAACTTGAGAAGAGGCACCGCACTCCTTGTTGGCGATATATCTGGAATATTAAGGTAATATGCATTAAATCCAGTTAAGCTACAGCTCTAGTTTGATTTTCAAGACTTTTTCTTTTCTTCAGGCATTCATTTATGACATGGTGGTGTATTGCTGCAACAAGTCTGCCCTCTGCAACCCCCACAACAGTAAAACTGTATTTCATTTGATAGAAGGGGGGGGAGCTGTGATAGCCTAGCGGTTGAGCGCTTGCCTTCCATGCAGGAGGATCTGAGTTCAAACCCGCCCGCACCACTGTTTTTTCGAATTCATGTGTGGATCAGAATTTAATTATCAAGGAAAACATCGTGAGGAAACCTGCACACCTAAGAGTGCTCCATATAGTTCTCGATGGTGTGTGTAGTCCACCAACCCGCACTAAGCCAGCGTGGTGCACTAAGGCCTAAAAACCTTCTCATTCTGAGAAGAGGCTCGTGTCCCAGCAGGGTGGGACAGTAATGGGCTGATGATGATGATGGGGGGCAAACGAGTAAGTGGGTTTCTTGATAGTAAGCAATCCCCGCCACCCATGGACATTCAAAAGACCAGGGGAGTCGCCGATCCATTTATCAGACAACCTGTAGAGACCTCCCATCTAATTTATTTTAGTTTTGGTGATGTCCTACGAAATCGGCAACCACACCAGCACGAATTGCATTATGCTTGACTTACAAGGCTCTGACGACCAACTGATTTCGCAAAAACCGTCGAATATTCCAGTCGAAGACCTTCAATAGACAACGGACAGCAGCGACATTGTATCATGCAGATTATCTGGTATTATTGGATTGGTCGCGGGAATCCGCTGGATGCGGAAGACGCAGGACCGGTCGTTGGGGCGATGCTTGGGGGAGGCTTATGTCCATCAGTGGACGTCTTTCGGGTGAAATGATGATGATGATGATTGGATTGGTCTGATTGACAAAATTGATGCCTTCAAGATGTGGTTTTGGCGAAGACTACTTCGGATACCATGGATAGCCATAAGTAGTCTTCTTCTTCTATCGTTTCAACATGAGCTACATAATGATAATAGCTCATGCTGTGGGGAAAATATTAGCCAGTCAGCAGGTTAGTATTAGAAGTAATGAGTCTATACAGGAGGAGCTGAACATCATCATCATCATCATCATTTCAGCCGAAAGACGTCCACTGCTGGACATAGGCTTCCCCCAAGTGGGGGGGATTTGCCATAATCTCCACGCTTGGCAGGAGCCAACACCACCAAACGACTATCTACAATATGCCAGGAGCGTGTCTTCAACCTTTTTGGAGATATGATGCGATCACCTAGGCATTATCTGAAAAATCTTATGATACTAGGCCGGATAGAAGAAAAGCGCGCTCAAGGCAGAGCACCGGCAAGATGGTCATACGCGATTAAGAGGGCTGTCAGAGGTAGCATTAACCGAGCAGTCCACACAGCGGAAGACCGCATAACTTGAAAACGCGTCGTATGTGGTCGCGATCCTAAGCAGTGAGGGAACGACGAAGAAGAAGAACTGGTATTAGCAGTCTTCCAACCCAGGTATGAACTGCAGCTGGAATGGAACCCTCATTTAAATCCCTCACAAGTGACGATACGAGTCTATACGGCACAACTATGGCAGTCAGCCCCTACCATCGACTTCACAACCCAAAAGACACCTATTGTTGAATATAATGCCTTCAATTAATTCTGTCACCTAGCCGAGGTATGAGAAAGCGAGGTACTGCAATCCGATTGGCCGTACACAGGCGGCTATTAACTACTCACTAACGCGGAAGTATTTAATAAGGCTTACATTATGTGGTTGAAACTGATCTGAAGTTTTCAAGTGGCGAATAGTGGCGACCTATATTAGATCTATTTGACAGATATGTTGACAGTCATAAATTAATGCATCGGTCACCTGTTATGAGGCGTCTATGGGCTGTAGCTACCTATAAATGGTCGATGGCCCCTACCAACCTATTCCTCAAGCTATAAGCTCTTCATCATCATCATCATCATCATTTCAGCCGAAAGACGTCCACTGCTGCACGTAGCCTCCCCCAAGCATTGCCACAACGAACGGTCCTGCGCTTCCCGCATCCAGGAGGATTCCTGCAACCTTCACCAGGTCATGGGGGGCCTAACCACTCTGCGCCTTCCAGTACGCGGTCGCCAATCCAGAACTTTTCAGCCCCAACGGCCATCCGTAGGCCAGAAGCTCTTACTATAGCTCATACGGATACAAAAGATAAGATGACGTATAGAATAACGTACTCCCATCTCGCACGACGTTGGGCACTCCAGTGAACCGTCCAGCCGCTCCCTGGTCAGCAAATAGCAGCATCTCATGCTTCGCGCGACCCATTGTCACCAGCAGCGTGGCTGCGTCCCAGTACGGCTGGCTCTCCAGGTATTCGTACATGTCATTCCAGACGCGGTTGATTATCTACAATCAGATCATTGTTTAAGGCACAAAAACAACATCATACATATTGATTAAAATTGCTTGTCAAACAAAGCAAATCATACTGTGATTTACAATTGTGATTTAGGAGAGAAAAAAAAACATGGCAATCGATTCTCCTTCATTCTGAACAAACTAGTTTTTTTTTTTTCTTTTTTTTTTTCAAATTGCGTTAACAAAAAGTAACGTTATAATTTTTTGGCAATAAATAGTTTTTCATTCTTTTCTCTTTTTTTCAAACAATAAAACAAGTATAGATCAAACAAGATCAAACTAACCATCGGCGTAGCATTCTTGAATGTCATATCCATGCATTTGGAATCCAACTTCATGTTCCAAGAGAAGTAGATCCTCCAGGGTTTGCCAACTATCATCTCAATTTCGAAGTACGGATCCTGCGATAGTTTGTTACATATTTCCGCACCAAGTTTGGGATGTTGTGTTCTTATTTCTTGTCCTATCACTGTTGATACTAATACCATACTAATAACACGTATTAACATCAGGAGTTCCATCGTAACACTAAGGTTTCATGAGAATAGTACCCATTATAAAGAGTAACAATGAGAAGTTTTGTTTCCAGTGTTTGCTGTTGTACTGACTTTCCCAGGCTCGGTAGGATCAACATTCGTCTATGAGATCAATGTGTCAATGTTATGTAATGGAAACATATCGTTGTTTTTGCGGAAAGTGACTTAGACTGGACTTGAATAGGATGCAGTCGTTATTTGCTTTTAATATTGGTAATACTCGTGACATTTTCACATTCCACGGTCAGCAACCGCACATTGTCATCATCATCATCATCATTATTTCAGCCGAAAGACGTCCACTGCTGCATAGGCCTCCCCAAGCAGTTCGGGGCGATATGCCATAATCGCCACGCTTGGCAGGCGGGTTAGCGATTGCAGTTGGTTGGTTAAATACTCAGAGAACGCTGCTGCCCATCCTCTGGTGAATCCCTTAGTCGCCTTTTACGACACCCATGAGAAGATATAGGGTGATGCAATTCTTTACGTCGGGCACACGGAACACCGCACTTTGTACTTTGGCCTAATTAAAAATACTTCATTTTTGATGTGTAACATCTTTCCTCTCGCTTTTCTGCAATCTTTGTGAGTGATTTCGTGAAAAGGGACGGAAGTGTGTAACAGGAAGTCGGGGAAGCGCGCGCTATTTGATTTGACCAATGAGCGCGGTGGTCGATTTGGCCGTCAGATCAGGTAATGTCAGTGTTAACTATATTAATAAATGTATTTACTGTGGTATTTAAGGTGTGATATCTGTGGTTGATAATAACTGCCTGAAAAAAGTACAGATCGGTTTTATGTCTTAACACGCCAGCCAGCTACAATCATGCAATATTGTTAACATAATTGAGTTTCGTTTAATTGGAGTTTCTACATGAAATGTGTTTATATTAGTTTTACGCCCTTTAATTAGTAGATAGGTATTACGTCAGTCGTTTTGTTTATGTTTTTAACCGACGAAAAAAAGGGGGAGGTTCTCAATTCAACAAGTATTTTTTTTTTTTTTTACTATATTTACGGGACTTCATTTATCATTATTCTTTATATCCTTCTTCACGCAATCCATCCATAAAGAAAAATCTTTGGTCTCCCTCTCCGTCTCTATCCATGCCCATTCATATTTATCACTCTCTTAGTAACATGCGTTTTATCCCTCCTCATTACATGCCCATACCAACCCAAACGATTTCCTTTCAACTTTTCTATCACTGTCGCCACTTTCAAGCTTCCTCTAATATATCAATTTCTTACTCTATCCATTCTTGTTACTTTACACATCCATCTCAATATTCTCATCTCAGGTCGACAGGTCTTTGTAAATTTTGCCCTATAATTTGAGGGGCATTCCTGGGACACAAGTTGTTCCTGTGCCCAGTCGCCATTTCATCCATACGTGTACAAAACGTGATCCGTACTCAAGTTCAAATTCGGTCAAACATCTTTCGGAAACATGTTAAGGACTCCGAGCAAATAGTAGTTCCTTACTCACGTTGTTTGGCCATTGAACGTTAGAAGTTCTACGGCCAAAATAATCCAAATCCCATCTATAAAATAAAATTAATAAATATAGGCACATCAAACTCCACGGTCAGGTCATCGCGTGTACGCTGTAGCTCATTTGTTGTTCAGGAGGCGGTGCTGACCGGCCACCGATGCGTATCTCGGCATAGGTGGAATTGGTAGGCGGAATATCATTACCATTCGTTTCGTTCACTCGTTCCGTTCACTCGGTCGTTCAGTGACAGAACGCAGTCCGGTAATGACTGCGCCGCCCATTCTCGACGATAGAAAAAAGTTTTCCATGTTTAAAAACTAAAAAGTTTTGATTAGATTGTTTTTTTGTTTTTTTTTTTGTAAACGGCTTTTAAGATGTTTGGCTGTGTATGTAATTATGTTGCTGATGTTGGTTGGTATAAAAAATATTTATGTAAGCAGTAATTATTGGTAGCAGAAGTAGTAGCGGTTGTTTAAATGTGGAGTGAAAATTAAATGTATCTTGAGACCCATAGCTCAGGCTTATATCAGTATTAACAATTTATATTGTTGAAAAAAATGTTAATGTTTGTTATGTTAACAATTTATTTATTTAAGCCCTTTATTCCGAAAAACGAAGACAGAAAACAATATTGATCAATAGCTAACAGTTAATTTTACAGTATGTCACGAATTTCGGTGTGCCTCATGGCATGGCCTCCTCTAACCATTTCCATTGTCGCGAGCAACCCTCCTCCAGTTTGGACCTGCTGTCAGCTTAATTTCTTCCTCCCATCTGGTAAACTGTCTTCCTCGATGTCTTTTGCCGTCCCTTGTGTACCAATATGTCAGTGCTTTGCTCCACTTGCCTTTGGTGTTTCGCATCATGTGGCCACAGAAATAGGAGAGTAGTGGCCTGACCATCGCCATTTTTGTCAGTCCATTCTTGCTGACATTCTAGCAAGAATTAACAATTTATTATTGGTCAATTAATTCAGTTCTGGTTCTGTCTGGCAAGCATTCATTTCCAATTTGACAAGTGGCGTTCTCCATTGCAATTCTTATTTATCACCATTATTTACAGCACTTTATATATTAATTTTAGTTTTGAGGATCAAACCTATTTTAAATGTATTAATGGAAAGACTAGAACAAATATAGGTACTTAAATACCTAGTAATAAGAAGTCTAAGGACTAGACTATGAAACCAGTTTTAGTACAAATTTTTTTCTAAGACTATGTTTTAATTAACTTTTGGCTTTTCACTGCCTTTTCACTTTAACTGCCTCGTTGGTCTAGTGGTCGCAAGCGCGACTGCTGAGCGTAGGGTCCTGGGTTCGATTCCCGGGTCGGGCAATGTTATTGGGTTTTTTCATTAGGAAACTCTCAGTAGCAGCCCGGAGTCTGGATTCGTGCCCGGTTAATTGCAATAGGCTCGCCCTTGCGCGCTTGCTTATTACATGGGACTTATAACATGACTGGCAAAATGTGCGTGTACTGTACACCTCTGCCTACCCCTTCGGGGAAGTACAGGCGTGAGGTTATGTTATGTTGGTATGATACGCGGTTGACCGTACTGAGTCGTAGGTAGCCCGAACACAAGCGCGCTTCCGACCACTAGACCAACGAAGCAGTGCACACCAGTCCAACCGAATATCATATACACATAATAAAATAAATAAATAAAAATAAATAGTTTTATTCGGGACTTTTTTACACAGCACCATCTAGTCCCAAACTAAGCAGAGCTTGTGCTATGGGTAGGTACACTTGTACTAGGCAATGGATATAATACTTATATACTATTTTTTTGTAAATACATACTTATAGTACATAAGAAACACCCAGACCAACACAAACACTTATGTACATCACACAAATATTTGTGTTCTGTGTGAATCGAACCCACGACCTCGTGATCAGCAGTCCGACCCTTGAACCACTAGACCACAGATGTCATCAAAACCAACCCATTATTGTCCGACTGCTGGGCACGGGTTTCTTCTCAGAATAAGAAGCTCGGGTCTCAGTTCACCTCGCTGACCTAGTTCAGGTTGGCAGACTACACACACCATCGAGAACTGTACCGAGCATTCTCAGGTGTGCAGGTTTCCTCACGATGTTTTCCGTAATCAAATTCTGACCCGCACATGAATTCGAAAAGTGAGAGTTGTGGGCCGGGTTCGAACTCAGACCCTCCTGCATCGACCCTCGAGCCTTTCGACCCTACTTCCGCATCTTCATCATCATCATCATCATTTCAGCCGAAAGACGTCCACTGCTGGACATAGGCCTCCCCCAAGCATCGCCACAACGACCGGTCCTGTGCCTTCCGCATCCAGCGGAAGGCACAGGACTATGGTAAAAAGGGGGTAGGTTGGTTTTTTTCTCAAATCATTCAGTTTTTAACCCCCGGCCCAAACGAGGGGTGTTATAGTTAAATAATGGGTAAACCTAAGTTTGCTTGCTAGGTATTTAGAAAATATTTTTTTTAATTTCTTCACCGGTGTTACGGAAATAAAGTAAAATAATGCTAAATATATACATGACTGTGTGTGTATACCTTTATTGTTACTTATATTATGTAAAGGTACCTATACCTAGTGCTCAAGTTGCAACCTTTCAATTAAAAGGTGAAATTATAATATTAAAAAATATTTCCTTGATATGCTCATTACGAGTGTTAGTATTATTTACATTTATTTTTCTTTAGGTTATTTAATTTCAACACTAAATTAATTACAACCTCTAATCTCCAAACCGCGACATCGCCAAATAATGTAATTCTCAAACACATGTTAACAGTACAGAGAGCTTGAGTAGCACCGCAGAAATCGATTAGCGGTTCAAAAGCAGGGCATACCCCAGTCAGGTGAGGAAACACTGCCTGTCACGTGCACGACCAAGCCGCCGGCGCACCACACTGTTCAACCTAGGGTTGCTACTCAAAATACTCCAGAATAAGTCTTAAAAGCAACCCAAGTAACACAAAACCGTTTAAAGGTAAAAGTAAAAGCCAATATACATCTTTAAGTCTTACAAAAAAAGTTTAGTGACATCCGTAAAGTATTAATTTAAAGGTAAAATTAAAAGCCAATATACATCTTCAAGTCTTTACAAAAGATGTTTCATGGCATCTGCAAAGTATTTATTTAAAGGTAAAAGTAAAAGCCAATATACTTACACCTTCAAGTATTACAAAAGATGTTTCATGGCATCCGCAAAGTATTAAAGTTGTATATACAACTTTAAGTACTGTAATATAAATGTATATTATGTGTGTACAATAAAGAATAAGAATTAAGTATTGAGATAATCGATAGTACAGGATAAGAACTTTGCGGATGCCATTAAACATCTTTTGTAAAACTTGGAGATGTATATTTGATTTATTATACAAGTAAACGATCATATAAAGATCATCTTTCGATAGATATAAAGATATTCATATTTCATATTACGATTTTATAGGTAGAAAGTATTTTTAGTATTTTGATTATTCTCAACTGAAATAAGTAGGTACCTGATAGTAATAAATTACTCACAGTCGAATGTTTCGTACACCTAGTAAAAGTGTCTATAATACCAAAACACAACAATCTTCCCCTAAAAAAAGCCTAACGTTTAATATATCTCCACATAAAACTTTATTTCCCAAACAATAACATCCAAAGCCTAGCAACCCTAAACCAGTTGAAGGCGGTTCGATCGAGCTAGAGTGACGTCACTGAAGGGCCCGGAATGGATATAAATTGGCGCGCTCCTCAATATTAATGGATTGGAAGAGTCTTACTGATTCTGACTTACCTATTGTGGCTACTGTTTCTCAGTGATTGACTTTTGATCTTGTTATAAGCTAGGAGCGATGCCTGCGGGTTCAAATAGGCTCGTGTAGGGAAAATTTTAATGAAGAGTACAGTTATTTGGTGTATATGTCAGTTAGCGACGTACATAAGCAGCAATAGGTGTATTTGTTGTTGATGACCGGATCAGGAGTTACTTGTAGTTTTAGCAGTGGTAAGTTGATGGAGCACGAAGAGAAATATATCACCAAAGTTCACGACGTTTTCCACAATAACTAGTAAGGGTGACGATTCTTTCTTTTAGGCTTATACAGTACGTAACAAAAACCCTGTTGTTCCTGTGAGCTACGTTATCAGAATCCATATTCATACGTAAGAACACAACTCATTTGGAAAAACTCTTCAATAAAAATAATCAAATTAAATATTATTATTATTATTTGTTATTATATTATCTTCAATTTACAATTAATAATGATTTAATATTTCATTTGATTATTTTATTGATATAATCACTGAGTGAGTGAGTTTTCAGTGATATAATCACTTTCAATTTACAATTAATAATGATTTAATATTTAATTTGATATTTTTTACTGAAGAGTTTTCTAAATGAGTTGTGTTCTTATGTATGAATATTGATTCTGATAACGTAGCTCACAGGAACAACAGGGTTTCGTCCATGTGGTGCCGGACGCAAAGAATTTCACCAGAGCATGGGCAGCAGCGTCCTCTGAGTATTTAACCAATAAGAAATATATAACATATAATATACAAATATATAATGTAAATAAATATATAGTGTTGTAATGTAGCGTTGTGGCGCAACTTGGGAGAGGCCTATGTCCAGCAGTGGACTGCGATAGGCTGAGTTGAGTAAGAATTTTTATTGCGATTTCATAACAGTTTTGTAAGTAAAATCCGATCCCAGACCCTGGAACAAAAAAACCGGCCAAGAGCATGTCGGGCCATGCTCAGTATTATAGGGTTCCTTAAGTCGGTGTAATTACAAACGAATCAAATCGAATATTAATCATGGCTATTTTAGTTTTTGCAATAATCGGCAGCTTTCGCGACTCAGAGCGCGTTGTTAGTAGCGCCATCTAGCGATAAATTCAAGAAGCCAAATTGAAGAAGCGTGTCATTCAAAGTTACTTTTTGTGATTTTTTCAAATAGAAAGTAGCTAAAGGAGCATTATTTGCTATGATAATTTTTCTCTAAGGTCAATGACCTTTGAACTAGGACGTTTTAAGTATTTTTCAGTTTTCTCTCTATAACTCAAAAAATTATAATCATATTATACTCGAAATAATTTTAAAAGAGAGTTTTCATAAAGGTCTATCAATGTAGAAGATTATAAGTTTCTACATTGCATATTTTAGAAATGGCAGGGGGGGGGGGACACATTGCAAGCCACTTTGGCGGGCTATATTTCGCAGATGGTACACCTGATAAAAAAGTGGTGTATCAAACATTACCTTCATTTTAGTAGACCTATTCAATGATATCCCACACGAGGGGGTGCAGTGAAATATTTTTTTTTTTCCCCATTTCACATGTATGGACGCCACCCCTAAAATACGGAAAAACGATTATTTTATTCTTTTAAAATTGAGATCTATATCTAAACCATTTTTTGAGAAAATTTCATTTACTTATGTTTATAACTGTAGAAGTTATTAACCTGTAAAGGATTAGGACAGACGGACAGACGGACAGACGGACAGACGGAAAGACGGACAGACGGACGGACATGACGAAACTATAAGGGTTCCTTGTAGGACTTCGGAACCCTAAAAAGTACGTAAAAGTTATAAATACAGGAAAATCATAAAGTCTCCCACATTTCCGAACTTTAATTTAGCACCGCCACCACTGGGCATAATAAAAGCTTTCCAATCTGGACCACGAGCACCCAATCGATAAGGTACCTACAGGCCGAAAATAACATACCTACGTAGTTACAAGCCAAACTGATATCACTTTCACTGCGACTTTTCCTTTCTATTCCGAATAAGTTAGGAAAACATTTTCGCCTGTGTAGTTCGTACCCTCCCATAATCCTCTACCTGCAGAGATATACCCGTACTTACCCCGCGCGGGCACTATCATCCATACCTACCGCTCACGTCACAACTCAAAAAGGCGTATCTTCTACCGATGAACAAAGGTAAATGACTCTTGTATGTACTGAGCTAAAGTCTAAATTCAAACGCAACGGTATCTCCGTTACGTTGTTGATTTATGATTGGTTCTCCCCCCACCGTCGCGTCTCTCGCCCTGCCTCATGCATTTAAATTGCTTCATTACAGAATCTAGACAGGGTGTAGGGTTGTCTGTTGGGTAAAATGTTGCCAACTTTATTTTTGTGAATTGTGTTGTTATTTATTTAGTTTAGTATTTGGGATATCATTATATCCATATCATAGGTTTTGTTTTAGTTCTGCTGGTTGTGGCTGGGTGTTAATGAAGCGGGTATAACTAGACAAGGGTTGCTCTATATAGGTACCCTTAATATAACAAGCAGCTCTGTGCCATCTATTTGTCGTAAATAATACACTAATCTCTTTCTTTCAGTGGGTTCCTAAAAATATGACTATTATAGTTAAGAGCAACAGCATCCCTTTTATGCGCTAATGGAAACATACTGTGTAAACGATTTCCATTAATAAATATTAATAAATAATCAATTTAATTAAAATGTTTTCATTCATAGATTGCTTCCATTATTTCAACGTTCAGCGAAACGGGCAAATAAAAAAACTGATGTTTAGGGATTTCTGTCTGAAAATATAAGCAGAAGATTTATGAAAACTAGCCTTTGGCTGCGGCTTTCTCCACGTTTAATTCCATTTCTATTTTTTTATCGGGGAAAAAAAGTAGCCTATATCACAGATAATATAATACTAATAAAGTAGTAAAGTATCCGGGTTATGGTTAATCAAATTTCATGCAAATCCATTTCACCGTTTTAGCGTGATTGAAGGACAAAGAAGAAAAAACATACATACTTTCACATTTATAATATTAGTAGGATTTAAATGCAAAACAAAGGAATCATTATTTTGGATAGGCAACACTTTACAGATAATGCTTACTTTCTCTACTAATCTCTCACATCCTCTACGCCATCAATCTCAATTCCTGTAAGAGCCTGACTTTAAGACCCCAGTACCACAATAGCCCAACCTCCACTCGCCAGCCCTGAGCCGGCGCGGGTAGTATCTGCGCGCCGATCATTAGGACAAGAGTGGCCAGAGCAAAATTTTGCATGCTACTGAAATCAGCCAGCTAAGCAACTCTCCGTATTAGTTCGCTAATGTTTTTGAAATTGGAAAGCTTGATTTTTTTTTAATGGTGCTGGCTGATAATAAGTAAAAAAGCTGGTGACTGTTTTTTGCGAGGAAAGCCAAAGATAATGTAATCACAACGTTTATGGAAAGCTATGTATAAATTATTATTATTATATTATTTTGGCTTTAAACACAAACGGCTACAATGGTGGATTATTAAATGTTAAGTGCTCTTTAACGTGTACAAGTGTGGGTAAACGGTACAAACTGGAAAAAAGTGACATTCGTATTTTTTCATCATCCCTTCGGAAACCTAGTAAAGTTTACATCACTTTTCTAGGATGAGTAAACTTAAAACTTGGCTAGAAGGTCTAAGCAACCAGGCCATATTACTCACAAAACAAAACAATAGCCTTTATAACCAATTTTATAACTTTTTATAAGGATTACCTAGTTAAGTTACCTGTTATAGTTTATTAAGTA
The DNA here is from genome assembly GCA_949699075.1 of Asteroscopus sphinx. NCBI lineage: Eukaryota > Metazoa > Arthropoda > Insecta > Lepidoptera > Noctuidae > Asteroscopus > Asteroscopus sphinx. The sequence continues at coordinate 15,903,232 of OX453021.1, forward strand.
TTACTAGTATAGTATTATATTATCTGTGGTATTACTAACAAAAATATGGATCTGTGTACCTGAATTAAACAGTAATAAAATTAAAAATAACAATCAACTTTAAGACAATTATGGTATATACGTATAGTATCCAGTCAAAACTATATTAGATTGGATGTAATTTATTACCTATATTTCCTGATAATGAAAACATTATTTTATCAAATAACTCGCTGACTATTAATTACTTCGATACCTTAGAGTAATCTAATGGCCAAAATGAATATCCAATCTATCCACGATTTACACTACTGGAGATAGAAATTTGACATATTTTGTATGTAGCTTATGTCAAATTCCTATCTCTAGTAGGGCAAATCGTGGATAGATTGGATATTAATTTTGGCCGTTATAAGACAATAGGGTGATAGGTAGTTTTAAAGCAAAAACAATCCGATGTTTTTCCGCAAACAACACTTAAAATATTCGCCGACACTGTAAGCTTTACTGAACGTAACATTTTAAAGCCAACTTGAATTTGCTTCACTCCGCGTGCGACGTTATTGAAATAACTGAAAACCTCTTAAGGAGTCATTTCACTCATCAGTATGAACAACTTTTACTATAGGACGAACCCTGAAACCGCGTAAAAATCAGCTGTTCCCTACATTTGTGTTCACATACATAAATTGACCGTCCGTGTGGTGCCGGACTTAAAGAATAGCACCACCCTTATCTCTTCTCATGGGTGTCGTAAAAGGCGACTAAGGGATTCACCAGAGGATGGGCAGCAGCGTTCTCTGAGTATTTAACCAACCAACTGCGAACGCCAACCCGCCTGCCAAGCGTGGCGATTATTGGCATATCCCCGCCTTAATTGGGGGAGGCCTATGTCCAGTAGTGGACGTCTTTCGGCTGAAATGATGACATAAATTGACAAAATGAAGGGGAACAGCCGATTTATTTTTCATGATTTCAGGGTTCGTCCGACAGTAAAAGTTGTTCATACTGATGAGTACAATGACCCCTTAAGAGGTTTTCAGTTATTTCAATAACACGTTGTATACCGGTTCTAAGCCTGATTATTTTAAGTTCGATACATACAGTTTTAGTTGTTTTTTTCTTTTAGGTGACTGGATATAAGTGGAAATGTTGATATCATTTTAATTTCCAATAAACTTCAAAAGACTCCACATGATCGAATATAAATTAAAATTACTTCTTAACCACAGAAACACCAATTTATTTAAGTAATGACACACCAGTTACCAATTAACAAAATTTTCATCATTTCGTGGATGGCGGTATATGGTGCACACAGTTGATACCTACGTACCTACATTATTATTTAATTAATTATTTTCCTATTAATTATCGACAAAATGGTGGACGGACGCGTGTGGCTGAAAGCCCGATATTTCGGACGCAGTTTCGGCACTTTGATGTTGTTCTAAATATTGTTTATTTACCCACCAAGTATATTTTCTAACAGATTTGTTATTAAAATTTGAATAGACCTCGTTTTATGAAGTTGTGTGAGTGACAAAATGGAATAACTGTACAGAAAGTTACGAAAACATATTTCAGGTTTTTTTTAAAATAAATTAGTGGACAAATTGCAGTAGTTTTTGCATCGTTTCCTATTCTTAGGTCAAATTTTTTATTCCATTAGATAATCAACTTAGTGTTGTCCTTTAGGTCATGCAGTCTTGCGTTTATGCATTTTCGCAAGACCAGTAATCTTGTGGTCTTGCATTTTTGCAAGTGCTACACCAAGACTTTGGACAACACCGAAACTGCAAGACCAAGACTTTGGGCAAAACTAATAAATCAACTCAATGTATCGCCATAAGTATATTATTCTTATGGTAACGCTACCAAATTCTAGAAATATGTCTATTGCCAGGTCAACAGAAAATTAAAAATTCTAGAAAAAAAAAATGCTTTTGGCAATTACTTTATAAACAAAATAAATCAAAACGCGAAAAAAAATGTATAAATAACTAACCATTTAATGAATTATATTATAAACCAAATGTATTATGCCCCACGGCTGCGGCTGCGCCAAATATATCCAGCAGGCGTAGTATCACGACTAAAGACGAGGGTCTTGTCTGTGAAAGAATAGACGAAATTATAATACTTTTAATAGGTACCTACACAAATATTATCTCTAGATTTATATTTAGGTACATATTTGACACTAATTGTGACACCCACATTTCTAAATTCTATACATAAAGTTATACAATCGACAATCGCATTTAATTTCCGAAGCAGGAATTATATTTTTAACAGGATCCCGCCAATCCACCCATACATCCGCATAGATCCCGCCTATCTGCACAAATGATCAAATATTATTTAACAACAACAGTTTTTTTAGTAACGCAGCTGTATTTAATAACGCCAAACGTCAACAATTTGCCTATTTTACCGCCAATCAGCGCAAAGTATTGCCACAATGCAAAAATCAGGTATCAATAACGCTACTTATAGACCATCCAATCAAAAAAGGTGTCACATTACGATACTCTTTTGTATCGCACCTATCTGTGTTTACAAACACAACAAGGGCTTGTCATAATCTGTTTTTGGATGTGTCCTTTTCTATTTTTCGGTCTGGCAACTTTTAGCGTGAATGTTTTTTTTTTCGGCGACAGACAAAGAATGCAAGGGTATGGATTTCAACGCCTTATTGTTGGTTTATCCGCGTATTGAATAGGTTTCACGGAAAGCGAAGGTAAGTCGTACTTATGTTGATCTGCTGATAATTCGTTAGTGGTGGTCTTGTGACTGACGGTTGACAGGCTGGGACTTAAAGTAACTGAAAGTTTTACTTTCAATGAAACCCCGGATTCAATAGTTTTATTGTATTTCTCAAGCCTCTGTGTTTACTTTAGCTGGATAAAACGAACCGCAAGTAATTTGAGTTAAGGAAATGTCCGAAATTAAAATAAATCTAGCTACATGCACTTGAAACGTCAGGCTCTAGTTGTCCCAAAAATAATTCTCACTTTTTTTACTTATGTGGGCAAATCAGCTAGCGGGTCACATGATGACGATGCTGATGGTAAGCAATCTCTACTGCCCATGGACATCAGCAAGTTTAGTCTAAATGTAATCTTTTCTGAATAGCTAATAACAGTGATGGCAAATAACAAACATATATTTTTTAGGTTTTCGCGATACACATTATAATAAAACACATTATAATAAAACACATTCTAATATACCTACGCGATGTAATAAACTTGTTTTATTATAAAATTAAAATTGTTGTGATGATTTGAAATCTATTCACGGTTTTTATATGCAGAACACTTTGCACTTCGATTAACACACAAATCGAATTAAACAGTGCATTTACAGAACTGTAGTTTTCAAAAATAGCCACTGTATTTTAAACACTATATAATTTACATATTAGTTCCAGATTTAAGTACAATTTCACAGTGTTTCATTCGAATATAATATACCTACTGACAAATATATCATAAAATGCTGAATGATCGTCAGTTTCCTTAACAAAAAAAACGTAATCTTGAATTTTACACCTCCCTGGCCAGTCGTGCAAAAACTTTACAAAACAAACAATACATTTATACAACAATTACATTACAAACGCGAAACCTCAAGCGTCAAATACCGAACTTTGGATCACCAAGATCTATAACAACCATCCTACCAATCAATGCACTTTATCGAACGTTTAAATACAGCTCAAATTTCTTTAACACTTGTTTCAAGCAGCTGCATCGATAAGTTTGCAGAAAACACGAAAGCGGTGAAGCGTGAACGCTTGTGCAGGACAGAGGGGTCTGTCGGTTTATTTTTTCCTTAATCCTAACCGGGATTAGGTTAAAGCCCTTTTGATTGGCAGCCGCCGTCAGATGCAGACGGCTGAGGTGCATCGTAAGCTCAGAACTTCGGCAGAGGCTGGAAGTAGGTATACTTACCTAAAAAGTAAGAAAAATATTGTGCATGAGATATTTTATCGCGGCTGGAAACTGTTTGCTAAAGCAAGAATATTGTTAAGATTAATTTTTGGCCTCATGGGGGACGGAGGCCGGGGTGTGTGGGATTCTTACCCACTAAAACCCCCCCAGTGGCCGTCTACAGCACAATAAGGCATATGTCAAGAGAGGCTATTTGTCTCCTTGTATAACTTCCCGGTGCACATGGCGGCACGTGACCACAGCATGCCGCCGCCATCCCAAGATTGATTTGCCTAATGACTTCATTGGCATGTCAAACATTTAGAAATCCATGAGAAATCCAGTGGGATAATTGTGTTAACGCACTCAAAATGGCAATCGCTTGCATTTTGATATTACAGACAAAGACTACAAAGAGAATATAATCACTACGTTTAATTACAGCTAAGTCTGTGAATTAGTGAATTACAGCTATATTCGATGCGTGGTGCACAGTTGCCAATTTTTTTATCTCAGCAAAGAGTTTTTATGTCTAAAATAGTAAAGAGTTTTTACGTCTAGAGTACTCTCTGGTGTGCACGATGTTTTTCAATAATCAAATTCTGATCCGCATATTCTAAAAGTCAGAGGTGCAGGCCACGGCCACTGTGAACACGTTCAAGCTCAGATCCTACTGCATGGAAGGCAAGCATTCAGCTGCTAGGCTATAAAGCAAGAAACTAAACAGATTCGCTTTAATATGACCTGACACAAATCATCTGCTACCATCACATATTCACATTATCATATAAAGTTTCGCATGCTCCTGCCACTCACAGTAATCGCATCATATAACTTACCACTTACTATACGGGGCCTTGAACACCACTTAGTTCAAGTTGCGCAGACGCAGATGAGTGACATTCGTCACGGCGCGGGCGCAGTTCTCACGCGCTACCAAGCTACCCGTGTTGCTCAGGGATTAACGTATGTGTTGCAGGGCTGCTACCTAGGTGCTAAGTGATTTATTGAATATTTTATTAGTTGAGATATTCTGTGGAAGTTCTGAGAAACCATGAGACTTTATCTGACTTTATAGTTCATAGTCATCACATAAATAGATAGATAGAATGGAAAAATGGGCGCGGCGCGCGTGCAAACCCTCTGCACCATAGTGCACGGCATTTTAAAACATTTCTCAGTACGCCTTGACTTGTTTCTGTAAATATTGATACAAAAACCCACAAAAATGGCTTATTGCGCTTTTTCTAACAGCAGACAGAAAAGCTGTAAAGTAAATTTGAATAAAGTAAGTTTTTTAAAAATTAATAACATGGGTTTTTTTTTATTTATTTTTTATGGTATAGGATGGCAAAACGAGCTAAAGGCCCACCTGATATTAAGCGGTTACCTTTGCCCATAACAACTTCAATACCACCTCGGCTGTTACCTAAATGGTACCGCAAGTCGGTTCGCCAAACTGAGACACGTGTGGGAGGCGTGGTTTGTCCGAAAGTTGCCTTGCCACGCATGAATCGAAAGTAAAATTGTGATTACAACCATTCTATCTATCTATTTCTGTGATAGTGATAATAATCAAGATTATTCACCAGTGCCTTGACGTTAATTATCATACCACGAAGTACTGCTTCGATTTTCTTAAAATTACAAAGATTTGCGTTTTTAGGGTTCCATACCCGAAGGGTGCCAAACGGGACCCTATTACTCTCGCTACGCTGTCCGTCCGTCCGTCCGTCTGTCCGTCCGTCCGTCCGTCTGTCTGTCACAGGGCTGTATCTTTTGAAATTTTCTCAGAATATGTGTTGCTATGAGGTGTATCACGACAAATACTAAAAACAAAAAAAAGTCTAAAACCAAAGGGGGTCCCGATACAAGCAACCTCAAAAAACATGCATTTTTTTCAACGTTTTTGTTCCTGCTCTATCTTCAAAACGGTAATATATACCAGCGTCAAACTTGGTCAGATTATAGTGCATATTATGTAGTTTAGCAACAAATACAAAAAATAAGGAAAACATAGACATATGTGGTGGTATTTGCGTAAGAAAGACATGCAAAAATTCTTTTAATAAACTCTCGTAAATTAAATCAGTTTTTATGGGTATCAGGTCGTTGAGAGGTACGGAACCCTTACTGCGCGAGTCCGATACGCACTTGGCCTACTAGACAAGGGGATGTAATATCCCCGAAATTGTTCACTAACGCGTTGGAGGACGTCTTCAAGACGCTGGACTGGACTGGACAGGGTATCAACGTTAACGGCGAGAACATCTCATATCTCCGTTTTGCCGATGACATCGTTGTAATGGCTGAGTCGCTGGAACAACTGGACGAAATGCTGCACAGCTTAAACGGAGCCTCTCGACGTGTCGGTCTCGGCATGAATCTGGACAAGACTAAAGTCATGTTCAATATGCATGTCATGCCGAGGCCAATATTCGTCGAAGGGTCGACACTCGAAGTTGTAACGGAATACGTCTACCTAGGGCAGGCAATTCAGCTTGGTAGACACAACTTCGAGAAAGAAGCCAACAGAAGGATCCGTCTAGGCTGGGCAGCATTTGGCAAACTTCGCCGAGTCTTCTCGTCACCTATACCGCAAAGTTTGAAGACAAAGGTCTTCAACCAGTGCGTCCTGCCAGTCATGACTTACGGTGCCGAGACGTGGACACTGACAGTTGGGCTAGTCCACAAATTTAAAGTCGCTCAGCGAGCTATGGAGCGAGCTATGCTTGGAGTTTCTTTGAAGGATAAAATCCGTAACGAGATTATCCGGAGAAGAACCGGAGTGACCGACATAGCTTGTAGGATCAGTAAGCTGAAGTGGCAGTGGGCTGGCCATGTCTGTCGAAGGACCGATGGCCGTTGGAGCAGACGAGTCCTTGAGTGGAGACCGCGTATCGTCAAACGCAGCGTAGGGCGCCCCCCCGCCAGGTGGACCGACGACCTAAAGAACGTGGCTGGGGGGGACTGGATGCGGAAGGCAGAGGACCGAGCGTTGTAGCGCAACTTGGGAGAGGCCTATGTCCAGCAGTGGACTGCCATAGGCTGAGTTGATTGATTGAACAGGAAATAAACTGTTTAACTATTCTGAGCTCTATGTTCACCGTTCATGTTCGGTCATCGATACCAAAAGCGACCTACTCTGACAATAACTACAGATAAAGAAAAGGGTTTTTGTATCCAATTTAGTTTATACTTTATCGTAATTTTAAAATGAAAATCGATTTATCATATCTTTCACATCTAATCTCACTACAACATACATACATTCCAAATGAGTACCATTCTTTATTATAGTTCCAAAAAATATTTTAATTTCGCCCCCTTAAAAGTCCTTTTAAGGGGGTGAAAACTATGGCATAAAGATCCTATAGAACTGCAGATACGTTGTGGTAAGTGGAACTGGATCGGACATACTGTGCGCAAGACGACCAGACCGAGGCCAGGACAGGAGACCAGGCGTAGACCAAGACCACATACCTCGACAAGCTCTGGATTGGAATTCACATGGAAGGTGCAAGCGTGGACGACCAAAACAAACTTGGCGGCGTACAGTCGTATCGGAGGCCCAGGAAATTGGCTGACCTGGAGTGAAGTCAAGTTTACTGCCAATGACAGAGCGCAATGGAGAGCCACTGTATCTGCCCTCTGCCCCAAATGGGGGACATAGGAACACAATAATATAAAAAGCAATTTGTGCATAGGACATTGTGAGAATCGGACGGTCATAAGTAGAAGTGGGCGTTTAAACAAAAAGCGCTTAAAAAAGTCTAATAAAAAAAAAGCGTATAAACACGCTTTGTGATTAAAGCAGATTTCGTTTAGACTTTTTCGTAAACCAAACTTATGCTTTCAATAGTACGATTGAAATGTAACCTTATTTCTATGAACATAAGACTCAATTTCAAAGTTGACTGGTGGTGGTTTGAAACCGGCAGAATTAAATTTTATTCGTTTACGTAAAATTTGTTTAGAGTAAGCACTTTTTTAATTTGTTGATTATTTTCGTATCGTTTAAACATTTTAAACGTTTTTGACCTTGATTGATTTGCTTTTGCTTTGGCGCTTAGTTTATTTTTCGTCGTCAACGAGTGAATGCGTTTTTCAATGTTCTCCTTGGTAATTACGCGACGATTGTAGTTTGTTTGTATAGTTTTTAGTGAACTTTGTAAATAGTTTAAATGTAAATAGAATAGTGTAATGTAGACAAAAAAAAGTCAATTTTTTTAGAAGTGAAAAACGAAAAGCGGCAAAAGCGTAAAAAAATTCGTTGGCAGAAAAAAGCACAACGTTTAAACACGCTCACGATTTTAAGTCGTTTTTCCCAACTTTAGTCATAAGTAAGTCATAAGTCATTTATTCATTTGCGTTTTTCATTTACGTTCTGCGCTTAAACCGATACTTACCAACCAAAAATCTGAAATTACTTTCTCAGCATAAAAAACTTCGAAGTGAGAGTCCCTACGTATTAAAGCAATAACTACTTATAATATCACACAAAGCACGGTGTCAGCCCTACATAATGTGTCAGAGTTGGTCGAAAGTGACAATTCATTCAGAGCCAGCCTACCTGCGCGCGCGCCTAATCCAAGTGACATACGAGACATGTTCCCCAGAGCAGGAAATTTCTTGAATGCCGCTGCAATTTATGCCTACAACTGTGAAGCCTCTATGAAGCAATTTTTAGTTGAAAACATAATAAAATCTTAATTTGATCTAGAAAAACATCTCAATACTCAGTAGTGACGGAATGACTAAGGGGCTAAGGGCTAAGTTCGTCTACAAAAAAAACAGAATGATTAATTAGTAAACAGTCATTTAACACTAGGAATTAAACGACTGTTTTCATTCCAAACGTCGGTTTTTTCGTTGGTGAACTAAGCCCTCAAAAAGAAGAGTAGCAAAAGGAAAAAAAAAATGATCAGAAGACACAAAATATATAACCACAATGTGTTTCTAACTGGCATAGAATACCGAAGCAAACAAAAAATCCCATTACAGAAGTAATGCTAACCATGAAAATATCCTTCTCCGAGCTTTTTCCCAATTATATTGGGATTGGCTTCCAGTCTAACCAGATGCGGCTGAACATCAATATTTTACACGGAGCGCCATCAGACCCCTGAAACCCAGAGTCTGGGTAATACCGACATCCTAGGGTTAGAGATCAGTTGTTAGACTTCCGGGCTTCTGACTACCCGTAACGACGGCCATAGATATTCGTATAGCAACGCTTTTAACATTTTCAATAGGCCAAAAATATTGTGGGTTTAAGAAAAAATTAAGTGCTTCAATCTATTTTTAGCGAGATTCGGTCTGCCTTTCTTTATTCGTCCGTGAACTTAACTAAAAGTTTTCTATCGCCTCTGCCTTCTAACTAATCTATATGATTAGCGTTGGGCTGACGATTTGAAGCATTTATAGGTCCGTATTGATCAGTGAGTGGATTTATTACGATCCGGTCCACCTCGGATTGTCTCAGTCTCACGATGATAACATTTATTGTTATTGACATTTGACTACTTGGGTATCGGTTTATTGTTGCTGCTGTAAATTCCTAAGAGTTCTCATTGGAATTGTGGATGGTAGTGTAGTGGTGTGTCGGTTTTACGGTTATATTGGTATTTTCATAGGAATAAGTAAATTATATATCCTTAGCTTATCCTTAAATATAGAAATAGATGCATTAAAAATCTCTTATTGTATGCCCTCAACCAGCGCAAATATAGTAACCTATCAGGTAACTACGAGTTTCAGCCGTTTGGGGTCGAAACGCTCTCGGTCATGGTGTCCGAGTGCGCGCTTCTTTTTTAAGGAAATCGCTAAGAGGCTGGTCGATACTTCGCATGACCAGAGGGCTGGCTTGTTCTTTGGTCAAAGAATAAGCGTTGCCATTCAACGTGGCAACGCTGCTAGTCTTCTTGTTAAAGTACCAGATCGCCTAAGCGCGCCTTTTTGTAACATTTTATTATGTACTTGTTTTTTATAGTGTATTATAAATATTCTATATAATATGGACTTATAGACTTGTTAGGTTAGGTGATATAATAGGTATACAAAAAACAAATAAGTCGAGGGGGCCTCGATTTATTTGTCCAATACCAAGAAAACAATTAAAAAAGGATTTCCAGTTAGATTCTAACTTAACCAATCTTCAGAAAATACTTTAAATAAAAACCGGCCAAGTGCTAGTCGGATAGGGTCCATACCACATCATGACCATACATCATCATCCTCCTGCCCTTATCCTAATCTATTTGGGGTCGGCGAGTTTTTATGGGAAAGGTAACCGCTTAACATCAGGGGGGCCTTTGGCTCGTTTCGCCATACTATACTATAAAAAAAAAATACAATAAGAATGTAGTCTATGATTATGAAATCCAAATCGCGACCATCCTTGTTAAATAAATCGTCGACGCACGAAATATTCATATACCTATGGAACGAGATAGTAATTATTTTTATTTCAAAATAATCATCATCCTCCTGCCCTTATCGCAATTTATTTGGGGTCGGCGCAGCATGTCTTTTTCTTCCATACATCTCTATCAGCCGTCATCTTCGTGTTCACTTTCTTTTCATCCATATCATCTTTCACACAATCCATCCATCTTTTCTTTGGTCTACCTCTTTTCTTATAGCCACACAGCTCTTTTTCTTTTCTTTTTTTTTTTTTCTTTTTTTTTTTTTTTTTTCTTTTTTTTTTCTGTAGCTCTTTTGTATACATTCACACACAAAACTTTTTTCGTAATATCCTCCTCATTTCTCCGCATCACATGTCCATACCATGACAATCTACTGCATCTCAACTTTTCCGTCACTGGCGCTACTTTCAAACTCCCTCTCACATATTCATTTCTTATCTTATCCATTCTCGTTACACCACACATTCCTCTTAACATTCTCATCTCAGCTGCATGTAATTATAACTTTCATTACTCCCTTTCGTAGCCCAACATTCCGATCCATACAAGACAGCAGGTCTAATCATGGTCTTGTATATTTTCTCCTTTAGTTTAAGGGGAATTCGGGGGTCACAGATAGTTCCCGTGACCTGCCGCCATTTCATCCATCCTGTGTTAATTCTGTGCTTGACGGTTCGGTCTATATCGCCATCGCTTTGCGAAAGTGAACCGAGGTACCGAAAGTCGGAGCAGACTGGCAAGGGAACGCCATCATCCATACCACCATACGTATCTACTTTTTATTTATTTTTAATCTGCCATAATAGAACCTATAACTACACATATTCTGTGAAAATTTCAGCTGTCTACCTGTTACGGTTAAAAGATACCCTGATAAAAAATGCCCTGTGACAGATAGAGACGGACAGACGACAAAGACTTAGTAGCAGGTCCCGTTGGCACCTTTTGGGTATAGAACCCTAAAAACGATAACGTATGCGGTATGCCCCATTTTTCCCATCATAAATAAAGATCTATCAGAGTAAGCAAACAAACTAAAACATGAATGAAGCAATGATCATCATAAACCGGAAGCTGGCACAATGGGTGCATCACACGAAATTAGTGCAACATCAACATACAACAAACAGCCTACCTACTTTACTGAGCTACCAAAACCAAAATATATCATTATCGTTACGCACTTGAAGTTTAAAACGTGACGTTTTACCGTTGCATCACCACACATCATGCTATCAATGTAATCATGAATGGAAGAATGACTGACTATCACAATTTCTGAAATGGAAAAGTAGGTAAAGAACATTTTCTATTATCTGCTAAAAAGTGATCAGGTAAACTAGGTTTTGGAAAACACTTTGATGAATCATCTCATCATCCAAAGGACATGTTATATTTTCAAACATAAATAATGTGCAGATTAAAATACACCTAATAATTCTATAAGCCTACATATATACAAATATACAATATTTACAACACAAATATAAATAAATAAATATCTTTGAGACATTTTTACACAGCACCGTCTAGTCCCAAACTAAGCAGAGCTTGTGCTATGGGTACTAGACAATGGATATAATAATTATATACTTTTTTTTTTGTAAATACATACTTATAATACATAAGAAACACCCAGACCAACACAAACACTTATGTTCATCACACAAATATTTGTGTCCTGTGGGAATCGAACCCACGACCTCGTGATCAGCAGTCCGACCCTCGAACCACTAGACCACAGACGTCGTCAAAAAAATACAAGTACAAAAATACTAAAAATAGTGATGCCGGTGAAATTACCATCACATGAGACTTTCCATCTTCATGCCTCAGTTTGGCGAACCGACTTGCGATACCATTTAGGCAACAGCCTAGGTGGTATTGCAGTTGTTATGGGCAAAGATAACTGCTTAACATCAAGTGGCACTTTAGTTCGTTTCGCTATCCTATACTATAAAAAAAGATAGGCGTCAAAATTTTCCTTCACATCGCTGTCATCTGGAGAAGTGTCCAGAAGACTGGCAGCGTTGCCACGTTAAATGGCAACGCATATTCTTTGGCCAAAGAATAAACCAGCCCTTTGGTCACGCGATGAGTCGATCAGCCTCTTAAAGATTTCCTTGAAAAGAAAATCATGTAATATGAGCATCATCCATATAATTTATTACTTGGTAAGTCTTACATCATCTCTCCGAAATATTGATTATTTTTCCATCCATGTAATCCATTGCTATTTGCTAGACATTGGTGCATCCCCACTCTTCTTCTTCGTCGTTTCGCTCTTGATAGAGCGGTCGTGGCCATCATGTACTATTGTCGGGGGCTGCTGTAGCTCACCTCACGATGCCTCGCCACCCCTCACTGCTTTCGGTTAGTCTGGTGCATTCATGTAATGGCCGGCCCACGGCAGACTTCATTAAATCAGTCCATTGCATGGGAGGCCTTCCGCGCACTCTTGAGCTCTCTATTCTGCCCTGTACGACAAGTCGCTCTATAGAGTCGTGACTGCGTTATAACGAAGCGATACATGGCCGAAAAAATTGAGGATGCTGGATCGCACCAAAGTCGATAGACGCTCTTGGATGCCGAACATCCCCACAGGTACTAGTATAGTATTGTATTATCTGTGCCACAGGTAACTAGAAACTCCCAACTTGTTAATAAAGCAAGGTTTTTAAAAACGCTGTGTTTATACCGTCGAGTGCGTAACCTCAAGATGCCAATCTTAACGGATGCATCGACTTATATGGACCATCGTCACATAATCGCGTTTTTGTATTTAAATGTGCGCGATTTGAATACAATGTCCACGCAGCTACCGAGATCAATCGCACTATAATGGGCTGGGCGAGACAAACCACTTAACATCCACAAACAAATTCAATCATTACAAACAAATTGAAACTTTAATTTTCCTACATAGGGTGTTAAGTTCTTTGAAAAATTGGGGTTGCTTGTTATGTTTTTTGTTCGAGAGCTTGAGTTTGGGGTGGACAAAAATTTTCACACCATTAAAGACGTTGATTGTTCTCTTAAATTCAATAAGTCAGTGAAACGATAAAGGAGTCTTTCGTAGAATTGTGGAGGGATTTTACTAAGTTACTGCACCTATTTTCAATGAAAAAACTCGATTAAAAAGTGGCTTACTAGTTAGTTAGTAAATATTGCCAAAATCAAAAAATTGGATTAAATACGAAATAAAATATGAAGAATAAACTGTAGTAACATCATTACCTCAAGAATTAACATAAACAAAAAACTGGATTTAAAAGGTTTAGTTTGAGAAAATAATAATAATAAATATTTTCGGCACATTTTTACACAGCACCATCTAGTCCCAAACTAAGCAGAGCTTGTACTATGGGTACTAGACAATGGATATACTTATATACTTTTTTTTTGTAAATACTTATTTATAATACATATTTCCACAATGAAAATATTGGATTAAACAGAGCCTTACAAATTTTGGAAAATATTGCCAAAATAAAATACGAAGAATAAACTTTAGGTAACAATGCAAAAACTGACAGAAAAAATAACACTACCTCAAGAATTAACAAAAACAAAAAGGTTGGTTGATATAATAATTATCTTGATAACAAAATTGCATTCTGTCGCCTACACCAAACCCTAATTCCAAAAATTTATTGTGACATAAAACACAAGGACACGAGCCAAAAACAAAAAAAAAACTCTAACACCGATATTATCGTAACCACCTCGATTCCGACCAAATTACGTCATCCAAAAAAATACTCAGAGCAAACTATCAAAATGCGCTTTAAAATCGACCTCACACGTTTAGGGGTTGTTTCCTAAAAATCCACGGGGATTCTTAAAAAATGAATTTGAATACAGTAGTCTGTCTACCCAGGTGTTGTTGGACATTTTTTTTCCAACGTGTCACAGATCTTTATCAGAAGGACGGATTTAAAAACTCCGTAAAAACGCGGCCGTGTCAACTTTTTTATTTTACTTTTTTTGTCTTACGCGTCAAGCCAGTCACGTCGAATTAGATAAATCCTCATTGATTCTGTGGGTAAGAACTTTTTTATTTAAGTTAGCATTAAGGTTGGTTATTTTGAACTCAGTTAAGATATGCTTTTATGAACGTATAATTTTGTCTTCTAGGAAAGTACCTATTCCAAATACTTTTTAATAAGAATATTTTAGTATTTTTTGGAAACAATTGAGTAAATAAACACAAAAAAACTTTACCTATATATGTACCTGGCTAAGCCTATGGCTTAATTACTAACTATACCTATACATAGTCTTCGACTAGGTATCAAATTTTTTGTTTATTTCTAATAAGTTTCTAACTCAAAATACATAACTATGAATACACTTGTGCAGAAAACATCACCCAAAATTATAAGTATAAAAATACAAGTCCCATCAATCAAGTGCTCGAAACAACTAGAGCTGCCCAACAATGCTCGACGCTCGAGCACATTTGTCAATGTAAACAAGCAGTTATTTGAGGATGAACCCCAGCAAGTGACACAAAAGAAACGTTTAATTCGAAGCCCCACTACTGACAAATTGTATCAACTGTTAAATTCAATTCGATGGTTTCAGATTTATAATTTATATTGTAATTTTCTACACTGGTTTTAAAAGGGATAAAAATTACAGAAAAGGAAAGATGAAAATCAGGGCATTTGAGGCAATAGAGGCAACTATGAAATAAAACAACTACAAACTATAAATAGTTAAATAATAATAATGAAAGATGAGACAAAGCGAATAGTAAAATAATTGTATTTTATCGGATAAATGGTAACCTGGAATTTTCCAACCAGTCAGAATACTAAATAGAAGGCTAAAGAATGGTTAAAGCACTTGTAGACCTTTACAAACTACAGCAGAAAAAAAAATACTTTGGAAGATGCAATTTTAGGGTACATATTTTTTATTCTTTGTAGGTATAATTATCAGTGTTTTCAGTAATTTGGCAATGAAGTTAAGGACAAAGAATTTATTAAAATTAACTTTATATCACTTCGCGGTATCGGATTAGGGGTTGGTAGGTCAAATCAAAATTTTAACAGATTTGATTAATTAATAAAAGAAAATGTAAAATGTTGATAGAATATGTAACAATCACTATACCAACACTACTTTAACACAATTTGAAAACCTGTTGACCCTAAACAATACACAATCCGCATACTCCTGAGACCAGTAAAAACAAATGTTCAATTCATTGTTAGCTATCATCAATAATTCTGGATGCTCCCCTAATCTCGCTGAATCTAATCATACATCATCCGCGTCGCATCTGCGTGTTTAGACCGACGCTTACAAAGTCGCCAGTGTGTTCCAACAGGGCAGTTGCTACCCTCTGCTTTGGAGCGAAATATAGGGGAGTGCGTTTGAGACGGGAACGTGGCTTTTGGTGTGTAGTTAATGGTTACTGCGGGACGATTTGAATTTTAAACTGTGAGTATAGTTGAATAAGCTCGCTGTTACATGAAAGGACACGGTCATTATCTGCCAAATGATTGAATATTATTTTAAAAAAAATTTGAACCAGAGGTGATTTCCTACAGCACATTGTAACATTCGTTACCCGAAAGCCTGACAACTGGCCTAAACTCCGAATGTCGGTATTACCCAGTAACTGGGTTGCGGGGGTCTGATCTGATGGCAATTGCTCCGTGTAAAATACTGATGTTCAGCCGCATCTGGTTAGACTGGAAGACGACCGCTGGGAAAAGGCGAGGAAGATGATGATGATTGTAACATCTGTTTATCAGTTCCTTCGTCAGTAGGTATGTTACTGCAGGGGTGCCAACTAAAAAGTTTGCCCTGGGCTTTCCACGCCCAGCACATGCTGGAGTTTGGGACCCTTTCGGCATGGGCATGCTTGACGGCACACAATACTGCTTGTGTTTATTTTATGTTCCAACTTCCAACTGTTGTGCTGTTACTGTCATATGTGCCGTTTAAATGTCTGCCGAATAAATGCATTTTCTTTATTAGTTTCCACAGACCTGTTTCTTTCTTATCAGTTTAGTTGACTAAGTGCAGCGCACAGAAATATATAGAATGGAAAAGTGGGTGGGGCGCGCGTGCCAACACTCTGCACCAGAGTGCAGGGCATTTCAAAGCCTTTCTCAGTACGCCTTATGACTTTTTTCTGTAAATACTGTAACAAAAACCCGCCAAACTGCCTTATTGCGCTGTTTCTAACTGCAGTAACAAAAGCTGTAAAGTACATTAGATTAAAGTTAATTTTTGACGTCAAAATTAATGACGTCAATATGGGAGGCGTAGTTTGTTCGAAAGTTACCACGCATGAATCGCAAGTAAAATTATGATTACAACCATTCTATCAATCTATTTCTGTGGTGCAGCGTGATTCTTTTGAAATTAAAGTGGAGTAAGTGTAAAATGTATAAAATTTCTAGTGCGGTGCAATATGCAGTGCAATATTTGATTAGATCCTATTTGCATTGCTGCGCTCTACTTATCATCTTTCAGTTGTGTTTTACAGAGAAATAACGCAATTTTTTGCTAAAAAATTAAGTATCTAGTCAATCATAGAATTGTGGTAGAAATTGTTAAATTCACACGGAAATGAAAACAATCCATAGTATTAAACAACATACAACTATTATTTCACTCGCATGCGTCAGCGTGATTCTTTCCCGTATATTTTTCACCCCAGTGGATCTCAAGAGAGATGAGGAAATTAAATGACAATTTTAACACAGCCCTGAACTCGTAAAACATTCATCAATTTCGAAAATGGTGTTTAAATACATATGTGGCTGGTTTATTTAGTTTAATTTATTTTTCCATGTTTAACTAGATAATCCTTTGAATAAAGTGATACCACGTAATGTAGACGATAGTAGTACCTACTGACCTATTTGATTAGACTACGAAAAACTTGTCTGTAATGGTGATCAGACGCTGTTGGTAAAAGTTGTATATTTTTTTACTTCACAAAGAAAATCGTTTGACACATAAAATATATTGTTTCATGAAGTTATGATGTTTGGCGGAGGAGCTATGGCTAAAAAAATTGAGATTTTTCAACCCTTTTGCTTAAAAAAAGTGCCAAATTGTGACAGATTTTTTCGTAAACCAACCTCATGGCTTTAAAAAAATATATCAAAAGTGACAGAAAAAAATGGTTTTATAATACGGGGGCGCTAACCCTTCGCTTATAATGGCTAAAAAGACCGGTCCCATCAAAATTGTCGGTGTTAAAATACACCCCATTGTGGCACACTACGGCTTCTTAACCCTCAACTAAATAGACAATTTGGAAGCCGAAATTGTATTTATAATAGTCTTTTTTGTTGTCAATCGTGTTTTTGTATTCCTTTTTACACAATTAAAAAAAGAGGTTTGATCAATTCCGCTTTTTTGTAAAATGAAAACCAATTTATGTGCGGACGAAATAATGTTGACAAACTTCTTACAATACAATTGGTTAGACGACTTAAAGCCTTACAATGGTTAGTTTTTAAATTACGTCATAGGTGGCCTGACACTGTTTCTGTATATTGTATAGAATATAACGCTATTACAAATTAATTGTAGCGATTGGCTTTCTGCACTCTATAGTGCGATTCTTTATGCAAACCGTAGCGGGTTGTCGCTGTTTACAACGAAGCAATATTGGTTTGGTATTCAATAAATAACATGAAACTGTATATAAATGCTGTGAAGCAAACAATTTCGCAATTGATTTAACATGTAGTCATTTAACATGTGTCATACAGTTGTCAGTTGAAGTTGCTCTGTGTTCTCAGAATACGGAAATACTCTATTCTGAGCTGTTTTTACGCAACTTTTCACGCAGTGACATTTCGAAGGTAAGCTCGAAGTTGTATCAATGATAACTACGTAGGTATACAAACGCATCAACTCGTTTCTACTAGAGTATCGCATAACTGGATCACAGTTTCGATCTACGTTCAAAAGTAGTAGGTATTTTTGTATTGTTTCGTTCGAAACTCCAACCTCCAGATTTTCCAAGTCCGTTGTTCCTCTACTAAATGTAGGTCTCCGTAGCCCGGGTAATTGTAACAGAATGCCGATTCTCGTAATTAAAAACTTTCAAAATATAGAGAGATTTGAAGATTTGAGATTTAGAGCATTGAGATTAGTTTGGAACTATATTTTGAAAGTTTTTAATTACGAGAAATAGCCTTCCGAATGCACGCTAGAATTTTAAATCAAATTCTAAGGCTCAACTCTCGAGCTTTACGTAAAAACATGAAAAAATGAAGTCCTATTAGATGAAAAAAATGAACGTAGAGTGAAAAGTGAAAAAAGTGGTAAAGTCAGAAAGAGGTTAAAGTATGTGAAGGTCAGAAAGAGGTTAAAGTATGGTAAGGTCAGAGAGAGGTAAAAGTAGTAGTAGACCTCCTTGTGAAAGAGCTCGTCCGGGGGAGTACTATCACAGTAACAGCATCGCCGTGTACTGGTGCGAAGCGCAAGCGTGGCGGTAAAATTACAATCACATCAGGTGGGCCATGGCCGTGGGTTAACTCGTTTCGCCACACTATACTAAAGAAAAAATGTTTTTCGTCATAGTAAAACCTAATATATGTGTACCTACACAGCTACAGATACTTTTTATATTTCCGCGGCTGGTGTGACTATGTTGACAACTCGAGATAGGTACGTGTTTCTGTACGCTTCCCACGCCTATTGTTTTATAAGAAAAAAATTAAAAGTTTTATAAGACTGCATAATATTATCCTTAAATTAAGTTAAATACATAAGTTTAACAAATAAATGGATTGTACACAAAACATCACACTTCAAAATTGCTGCCCTGTAAAATTGTTTTATATCAACATATTCACATCGACTCAGCCGAAAGACGTCCACTGCTGGACATAGGCCTCCCCCATATAAGGGGAGATATGCCAAAATCGCCACGCTTGGCAGGCGGGTTGGCGATCGCAGAAATATTCACGCCAGCCACGAATTTGGTCCAGCCCATAATGGAATGTCACAAAAAAAATTATTTTTTATTTTTTAATGGCAATACGTTACATTGTATAAGAAACTTTCGTTTGCAATCGTCAATTTTTTTATTATGTATCATTGTTCTCAATAATTAACTAGCAACATTCCAATTGTTAAATTTATGCATTTATCTCTTGATTGACTCCTGTGTATATACTCTGTTCTTTGCCTGTACCCTTCAAATGCTTTTAATTATGCTTTTTTTACCCTTTTCTCCCTTTCTTCTAGCTTTTTCCCATCTATAATGCTTTCAGTCTAACCAGATGCGGCTAGCAGTATTTCTAATTTATACCTATCAGTAATACTTCCTCTGCGACCGACATCCTAAAACCCCTCCACCGATCAACAACACATTACATAATTTGCACAATAGCCTGGCAAACAACACCAGTTGTCCAAGCACGTAATCCTTAAAACATATCGGTATCGTAACAGTTGTGGCCAATGCTATGGGGTAGCCTCAAGTGAGGATGCGTCCTTATGTCGAGGGATGAACCCGATTTGATTATAGTTATCTGCTCCCGATTAATTTTGTCTATTGAGGGAGAACTCTTAATTTATCGTTTAGTGGTCCATATGTGATGTATTCGGGAATGATTGACGTGTCGATGGCTCTAATACATTTTTAGTACACCTGCTTTACGCTTAGTTACCCCTAAACAAGAACATAACTTCAGATATCATAGCTTTCATAAAAAAAATCCTTAATATAGATTAACTAACACTATTAATCAAAATATATGAATATATTAATTATTATTTAATCAGTGCTGTGCATACCTACATGCACAGCAAATACTGAGCTGGATCCCTTGCCACACATATTATGTTGTATGCATGTTGTGTTCTCATTAATTTGTCCTGTTACCTTTGCATGTAATATGTATATTTTGTGTATGTGTGGCAAAATAAATGGTTTAAATGGTTTAATGGTATTATTATATCCTAACGAATTATAGAATTCGTTAGGATATAATAATAGTGACGAGTTTTTCTCTGCTTTTTATGTTAGAGATTGTTACTAGTTTTACGCAGAGTACTGGAATCTTCAAACTTAAGCTTAGAATATAGAAAAAACAATAAGTAGGTACATACATGTACTCATGTTTATGACGGATCATACCTACATGACCTTCTTCATATTCTAGTAATATATTTTCTTCATCTTTTTTGGTTGTTGGGTTAATGAAGTCTCTGCTACCAACATCCTCATCAGGAGTGAATCGGCACCTAATAGGTTTGCTCGCTCCATCGTCGACCACATCCTGACAAAGCTGTCTAGATTGCGGTCAAGAGCAGATCTATTTATCATAAAAAAAAAAAAAAAAAAAAAAAATCCTACTATTTCTAACTAGAGGTCACCCGTGGCTTGGCCCACGTGGATATTGTTTATGCAAACAAAAGTAGCCTATGTCCTACTCCGTATTTCAAACTATCTCTGTACCAAGTTTCATAAAAATCTGTTCAGTGGTTTAGTCGTAATGAGCTAACAAGCAGATAAGAGTTACTTTTACATTTATAATAGTATACCTCTGAGGATCTGATTAGAATCCGTATTTTACATTAAAATAGCTGTCCTACCTTAGAATGGTGGACATAATTAAACATTCTGATACACAGAATCAGAGAGAAAAAAATCATATTTTTAAATTTAAAATTTTGAATCCGTTCAAGAACCCCCTTGCGATTGGTGGAAAGATAAACCAATAGAAGGGGGTGGTATTGTTACAATATCTGCCAGTATCGCGATAACGCTTGAAGGGTGCAGGCGGCTCTGTCGTGCATAGATAAGGAGTAATGCTTCTCGTATCGCAGCGAGGGTGCCTGTTGACTTTATGGCATACAAAATTTAGGAAAGAGGCATTTACATTTGAATAATAGCTTCGTCACTTAATCTTTGCTCTTAAAGCTTTTTTAGGGTTCCGTACCCAAAGGGTGCCAAACGAGACCCTATTACCCTCGCTACGCTGTCCGTCCGTCCGTCCATCCGTCCGTCCGTCCATTCGTCTGTCTCTCACAGGGCTGTATCTTTTTAACGGTAACAGATAACCAGTTAAATTATATAATTATATTACACAGAATATGTGTTACTATGGTATCTATTATGGCAAATACTAAAAATAAAAAAGTGTAAAACCAAAGGGGGTCCCTATACAAGAAAACTCGAAAAACATAAATTTTTCAACGTTTTTCTTCCTGCTCTATCTTCAAAACTGTAATACATACCAGCATCAAACTTGGTCTGATTATAGTGCATACTATGCAGTTTAGCAACCCCGCGAGGTCTTGTGGTGGGCGCTGAAAGAGAAAGGTGTGCCTGCAAAGTATGTGGAGTTAATTCGTGCTATGTACAGCCAATCCAGTACCCACGTTCGGTCGGCCGCTGGCAACACCGACGAGTTCAGTGTGGCTGTAGGCTTGCACCAAGGGTCGGCTCTAAGTCCTTACCTCTTCTTGCTGATAATGGATGCTTTGACATCAGAAATCCAGGAAGAGGCACCCTGGTGTTTGCTGACGACATTGTCCTTGTTGGTGAAGATGGACTTGAGGTCCGGAGTACATTGGCAAAATGGCAACAAAATCTGGAGAACGTTGGCTTGAAAATCAGCAGAACTAAAACGGAATACATGTTCTGCGATTTCGGCGTTCTTACCGGTTTTATTGCTATTGCGCTAGAAGGCGTGCCCTTGCCAGTCTGCTCCGACTTTCGGTACCTCGGTTCACTTGTGCAAAGCGATAACGAAATAGACCGGACATTCAAGCACCGAATTAACACAGGATGGTTGAAATGGCGGCAGTTCACGGGAACTACATGTGACTCCCGAATTCCTCTTAAACTAAAGGGGAACATCTATAAGACCATGATAAGACCTGCTGTCCTGTATGGATCGGAATGTTGGGCTACGAAAGGAATTAATGAAAGGCAAGTGCATGCAGCTGAGATGAGAATGTTAAGAGGAATGTGTGGTGTAATGGTGGTGGAGAATGGATAGGATAAGGAATGAATATGTAAGAGGGAGTCTAAAAGTAGCGCCAGTGACAGAGAAGTTAAGTAGCAATAGACTGTCATGGTATGGACATGTGATGAGGAGGAATGAGGAGCATGTTACGAGGAAAGTTTTAAGTATGAATGTTGATGGCTATAAGAAAAGAGGGAGACCGAAGAAAATATGGATGGATTGTGTGAAGGATGATATGAATAGAAAGAAAGTGAACACGGAGATGACAGCTGATAGAGATGTATGGAAGAAAAAAACATGCTGCGCCGACCCCAAATAAATTGGGATAAGGGCAGGAGGATGATGATGTAGTTTAGCAACAAATACTAAAAATAGGGCAAACAAAGACATATGTGGTGGTGCCTGCGTAAGAAAGAGAGCAAAAATTCATATTTCGCGCACGTTGCGTTGATGTATTAGATAAACTCTCGTAAATTAAATCAGTTTCCAAGGGGTATCAAGTCGATGGGTGGAATCACAGAAATAGATAGATAGATGGTTATAATCACAATTTTACTTGCGATTCATGCGTGGCAACTTTCGAACAAACTGCGCCTTCTATATTGACGTCATTAATTTAAAAAAAATAAAGATATAAATTGTGGAAAGAAAAAATCGCTCACGAGCAGGATTCGAACCTGCGACTCCTGGCTCAGTACGCCAGTGCTTTAGCCACTAAGCTACCGTGAACACTGCTCGTGGTATCGAAATTATCCTCCACTATACGTCTTTGGGTGATTTTGGGTGGTATAGTGGAGGATAATTTCGATACCACGAGCAGTGTTCACGGTAGCTTAGTGGCTAAAGCACTGGCGTACTGAGCCAGGAGTCGCAGGTTCGAATCCTGCTCGTGAGCGATTTTTTCTTTCCACAATTTATATCTTTAGAATTCGCTTCGCATGCGTAAAATGCGTTAAAATAATAAAATAATTAAAAAAATAACTTTAATCAAATTGTAGAAACAACACAATAAGGCATTTTTGCGGGTTTTTGTTACAATATTTACAGAAACAAGTCATAAGGCTTACTGAAAAAGCTTTGAAATGCCCTGCACTATGATGCAGAGTGTTGCCACGCGCACCCTGCCCACTTTTCCATTCTATCTATTTCTGTGGGTGGTACGGAACCCTTACTGTATGAGTTTGACTCGCACTTGGCCGGTTTTTTAGTTACCGTTCTAACTAACGAGGTAACTATCGCTCCTAGCTCATTTGCATACCACTGTCTATGCGTCAATCAGAGAAATAAATTGTCGATTGATTGATTGATGATCGCAGATGAGCGTTCATTCACTCGTTCAACTGGTTTACTCACAACTTTTTTACTATTGACCTTAACTGATGAAATGGTGATATGATGATGTTTTGAAATTATTTCCACTGTTCTGTAGCGCCGTAATTATTATTTATGTTTGTCAGATGATAGTACATTTGAAAGGCTTTTAGCATCTAGTGATACTCAGAAATGATAGGTTCCTGAAAGCTTATAAGATTATGAAATCCACTATAAATGTTACCTAGTTTAGCGATTTACGGCAAAAATTAATAACTTATCTATTCACGATTTGCCTTTCAACTTACTTTAGAGAAATTTTACATAAGCTCCATACAAATTAACCGCCAAAATTATTAACCTATCTATCCATGATTTGCCCTTACACACTAAGGGCCGAAATTAATATCCCATCTATCCACAATTTGCCCTACTAGAGATGGAAATTAGACACAAAATGTATAGAGCTTATGTCAAATTAACATCTCTAGTAGGGCAATTCGTGGATAAATAGGATATTAATTTAGGCCCTTAGCACAGAATATCTAATAGTACTATCCCTTACAGCCAAAATTAATATCCAATCTATCCACGATTTTCTCTACTAGAGATAGAAATTTGACGTAAGCTTAGTACAAAATATGTCAAATTTCTTTCTCTAGTAGGGTAAATCGTGGATAGATAGGATATTAATTTGGGCCGTTAGTTTGTTAGGGCCAATCGTGGATAGATAGGTTAATAATTTTGGCAAAAAAAAACACTAAAGCAACATT
Organism: Asteroscopus sphinx; assembly: GCA_949699075.1. Taxonomy (NCBI): domain Eukaryota; kingdom Metazoa; phylum Arthropoda; class Insecta; order Lepidoptera; family Noctuidae; genus Asteroscopus; species Asteroscopus sphinx. The sequence continues at coordinate 15,927,627 of OX453021.1, forward strand.
TACAACCTCATTCTTAGTTTATACTAAATCTCTTAAGAGGTCATTGTACTCATCATTATAATTAACTTTTACTGTGGGAACAACCATGAAATCGCGAAAAAAAATCAGCTGTGCCCTATATTTTGTCGATTTATGTGAACACAAATGTAGGCTCCAGCTGATTTTTTTCGCGATTTCTGACTTGGTCCCACAGAAAAAGATAGAACGGTTGTAATCACAATTTCACTTGCGATTCATGCGTGGCAACTTTTCGAACAAACTACGCCTCCAATATTGACGTCATTAATTTTTAATAAATTACTTTAATCAAATGTACTTACAGCTTTTGTTTCTGCCGTTAGAAACAGCAAATTAAGGCATTTTTACGTGTTTTTGTTACAGTATGTAATTTTACAGAAACTAGTCATAAGGCGTACTGATAAAGGCTTTGAAGCACTGCACTATGGTGCAGAGTGTTGGCACGCGCGCCCTGCCCACTTGGCCATTCTATATTTTTCTGTGCTTGGTCCTATAGTTAAAGTATTTCATAATTATGAGTACAATGACCCCTTAAGAGGTTTAAGTATTAACTAAAAATAGGGTTGCCTAATCATTTTCATAATCTTATAAGCTTTCAGGAACCATTTTGCCGTTTAAGAATCTGTTAAACTATCTACGCAGTACTAAATTGGTCATTGGTCCGCTTTTAAAATTAGGATAACGCAAGAATTAAGATGACATATGTCAACGACCTTTTCAGTTTGGAAAACAAAACTTAGCAGAATCTTAACTGGTCATAACTTAAATGCCACTGACAAAGACTAATAGGATAAATATTAGAATTTTCTAAACTGATGCGTGCCATGTCTATTTTGAATTATACCACAGAAAACAGTTAAGGACCGATCAGCAGACGAATTGCGTAACTCACTCGCGATCTCAATCATCTGGATTTCAATGTTCATTGCTTTGTGTGTTTTGACAATCCGTCATATTGACAACTACGTACCACGCAATGAATATTGCTGTAATTTCAAAATGAAAGCTGATGTCAATGTGAATGCATTACACAATTACCCTACTGGTCGCCAAACTCCAAAAAAGTACATTGTTTCTTTCCATTTTTCGTCATCATTTCTGGAAGAAGGGAGAATGGAAAAAATATATGGTGGAGTTCAGTAGTTTATGTAGCCATTTTGAAAGATCGATACACGATTTAAATAACTTCGCTTGATAGAAAAAAAAACCAAACATAGCCAATTTTTTGACACTTTGAATTCATTTTATGACGAAAATTTATATAGAACATGATTTTGAAACTTACACGATATATTTTATCGCAAGCCAAGTAATCAATTTCAGAAAAAAAATTGATAAAATTACATAAATTTTATGTTTTACATAACTAATTGTTATCACGGGCCGGCGCGCCTCAGTGCTCCAGCTCCCCACTGCGCCCCGCAGTCCATCCCGAGAAGTTTCGTGCAGGGAAAGGGCCTTAGAACCAGTCCTATAGTCATTAACGATAAAATAGCTCATCATATCCGCAATATCGTAGGTAATTTAACCACTAACTCAGTTAAACCAAACTGAGGGACACGACCCCACGCCATAAATCTATAGGAACATTAAAACACCGCCCATTACACGAAGGAATTGCCCCAAAATGCCTCAAACATGTGTCCTATGGCGACCTGTCATCGGGGTTGCCAGCACAATGGGTAGAATTATAATTTTTTGTGTTGGCAACAAGACGACAGACGCGCGCCGCGGGATGCCGCCACGCCCTGCCTTGTTGCCGATTTGTTTAGAACACTATTCATTTGTAGATTCATGTAGAGAGCAAGTGATTGCGCCGTTCAACTTAGTTATTTGGGATTCAACGCTTTTGCCTCCCTGAGGCAAAGTTAATAATTAATTCTTAAAACGAAGTGTTTTTAACAGGAAACCAAAAAAAGTTTCGCATGTTTTATACTTACCTGGTTATAGTATAGTATAGTATAGTATAACGGGCTGGTTTCCACAACTCCACGATCAAGCGTGTATTTTGCGTACGGGTGGGAACTTACTCGATCCACCCCAACTCCTCGAAAAAGGCCAGCAACGCCTTGGTGTTGCTGGTGATCTCTCTGAGGGTACCTGGGTTACCGAAGTATTTGGCCCTGTATGTGGCGACCTCAGGGCAGTCTAGAAGCACATGGGCTGCTGTCTCGTCTTCCACCATGCAGGCTCTGCACAGTGGGCTGTCCGTGACACCTATGACAAAAAGATGTTTGTTAAAGGACCCGTGGCCAGTAATAGCAGCTGTGACTGTACGCAGCTGTTGTTTTGACAATCGGAGGGCCTGTTTCGTAAACCGGCCGTCGATTGTGGGAAGTGCCTCCTTGGCCTGCCTGCACTCACCATGGTCTTTCCATAGTTTGTAGTGTTTGTCCTTGGTGCGTTTCCTTACCAAGTTGCGTAGGTATCCAAAGGGGAGTGGCACTATGGGTTCAGGTCCCACGACTAGGGGTGCTGGCCAGAAAACCTCCACGTGTGCCTGACGGCTGCTTGTCCTTCTGGACACGTCTGGAGGGAATGGCAGCTGTTTGGCCGGTGCATCCTGGGCACAGGCAGTAAAATCCTTTCGAGGGATTAACCTTGGAGGGATTTTATTGCCTGTGGCGAATATTCTGGCGCGGGAGGGGCCCGTTCTGGGCCAGAGGGGAGTTGCTCCACGTGTCCCTCTGTTGCCAACAGAGGGCACAGTGGAGGAGCAGGGGCGGGCCCGGTGTGCACTCACCCTGCCACTGGGCAGGCAGCGGGGGGACTGTCCTTCCCTGCCCCCGTCGATCTCGTAACCCCAGGAGTGCCCGCTGAGTAGTGTTCTCGCGCCTCTTGGGACCGAGGGTCTTGGCTTCACCGCCCGGACCGCGAGGAAGAAAACCTCTATAAAAAATTACGGGAGGTAGGGCCTGCGAGCAGCAGACTCGGGGTAGTCTGCTGCCCGACCAGCAACTGGCGTAGCTGGCACAGCCGGCGTAGTTGGCGCAGCAGGTAAAGGCCCATGAGGTGAAGTGGCGTGCAGTGTTCCGTGTGCGCCACCGAGGAGGGTGCGGCCAGCGTTAGGCCGCACGGGGAGAAGGGGCTCGCCTGCTTGAGGCGGGCCAGGACCTGTCGGGGGTGGTTGTGTGAATACTCACGGGTTCCCACGCCCCCGGCTAAGGTAGTTGAAGGAACACCGTGGTGGTTTTAGTCGGTAAGAGTCCGACACTGGCTCCGCCTACCCCGGGTGGAGTGCGTCCATGAGGATTTCCACACGGAGGAAAAAAAAAAAAAAAAAAAAAAAAAAAAAAAAAAGGTCCCACGACTACCATACTCGATCCCCTTCTGGCCAGTTCATCCGCTGCGACATTGCCTCGGGAACTGCTGTGTCCTTTGATCCATTGAATGGTTATGTTATTGAGATTACCTACCTGGTTGAGGTTTTGCTGGCACTCGTGTATCAGCCCCGAGTTTACCGTGTGGCTGCTTAGTGCTTGTAGTACGGACATGCTGTCCGAGAGTATACGAATTGAGTGGTCTTTAACCTTCCTGGCTATAATCGCCGAAGCTGCCAGGGAAATGCCCATGCACTCGGCCTGGAACACCGTGTTATGGACCCCCAATGGTGTGGCTATGTGTATATTGAGGTCTTCCGAGAAGATCCCGGCACCCGTACCTGTGCCTGTTTTGGATCCATCCGTGAAGATTCGCACCTCTGCAGGGCACAGCCCTTCGCATCGGTGATCCTCATACAGCTGGATTTTGTACTTCTTGTCGAAAATAAATTGCTTGGGAATCCGGTCGTTAATGGATTTCAACAGAGGGAATTCATTGCTGAGTTCCTCTATTAACGCGGTGTGTTGTGTACTACTCTTACTCCATAGATTTAGTGTTTTTAGACGTACTGCCGCCATCGCCGCCTCCTGTTGTATAAAAAGGTGGAGCGGTGGAATTCCCAGCATGGCTTCGAGTGCTGCAGTCGGGGTAGTCCTCATGCAGCCTGTAATCGCCACACAGGCAAGTCTTTGCATGCGCTGTCGTTTGTTTGAAGCTGTAATCAGCTTGGTTCTAGGCCACCAAACTACGGCCCCATAGGCAATTATGGGGCGGATTACCGCGCTGTATAGCCATAGTATAATTTTAGGGGATAGGCCCCACTTCTTACCTATCATTTTCCTGCATTGCCAGAAGGTGATGCAGGCCCTGTTTAGTTTGTTTTCTAGGTGATTACTCCAACTTAGCTTACTGTCTAAAATGACACCGAGGTACTTGACTTCGTTGGCCAGCTGGAGTTCAGTACTGAACAGTTTGGGTAAGCAATAGGGTCCTAATGCTCGCTTTTGGGTGAACATGACTAATTCAGTTTTGGTGGGATTCACTGAAAGATCAAATTCTCTGCACCAGCGTTCTACAATACGAAGCGCTTGTTGGGTGAGGTTGCAGATGGTCCCAGTCACCTTACCCGATACGAGGATGGTGAGGTCATCTGCATATCCTATTGTGTAGTAGTGGTTGTCGTTGAGTTTGGTAATGAGATCATTAACTACCAGATTCCACAGAAGGGGAGACAGCACCCCTCCCTGGGGGCAGCCTCTAGCTATCATGGCCATCTGTTGCTCTCCTTCAAGATGAACCACCCGTTTACTTAACATGTTTGCAATCCAGTCAGTTAGTACCTGCTCCACTCCGTGCTTGGAGAGGGATGTTCTTATGCTGGAGAAGTTTGTTTTGTCGAATGCTCCTTCGATGTCTATAAAAGTGCCCAGGCAAGTACCTTTGTTGTGTATCGCTCTCTCTATCTGACTAACCACCAGATGGAGAGCAGATTCTGTGGACTTACCTGAGCTGTATGCGTGTTGGTTGCCGTGCAGTGGTATAGTTTTAAGCGCACCGTCCCTCAGCTCCCTTTCGCAGAGCCTCTCCAAGGTCTTTAGCAAAAAGGAGGTTAGGCTGATTGGTCGGTGGGATTTGGCGTTTGTGTAATCGCCCTTACCTGGCTTTGGGATGAATATAACTTTCACTTCCCTCCATCCTTTGGGAACGTATCTATAGGCCAGGCACGCTCTCATTAGGGGCACCAGTCTTCTGGCAACGGACGTTCCACCCCACTGTAGTAGGGCAGGGAACACTCCGTCCGGGCCCGCTGCTTTGAATGGATGGAAGCTCCGGATGGCCCATTGGAGTTTTTTCAAAGTTACCATCTTGTGCGCGCAGAACCAGTCGCCATCCGATGGTGTTTGAGGTACATCTTGCCAATTAATTGCATGAGTAAATACGCACCCTGGGAAGTGAGTTTCAATGAGGACGCGTCTTACTTCTTCTGGTGATGTTGTAAGCGTGTTGTCAGGCTTGCGGAGAGTGTCAGGCACAGATGAACTCTGTTGCGCCAGAACCTTCCTTACCCTGTTGGCTTGTTGGCAGGATTCAATGTTACCACAGAATTTACGCCATCCCATGGTACTCCTGAATCTGATGCATTTTTTGTAGCTGAGTTTGGCTGCGTAGTCGACATCCCAGTCTTCGTCCGCACAAGTATTCATAGCTCTGTTCAGAGCTCTTCTAACCTTTACACGTTTGCGCTCCAGCTCCGCGCCCCACCAGGGCTGTTCGCCCGGTGTTTTGGGCGGGATGGTCTCTGGGCAGGCAGTGTGGTAGCTGCTTATCATTGATTCCGTGAGGTGACTTACTTGCTCATCGATATGTGTCGTGTGCACGAAAGTCAGCGAATCGTTTAACGGTGCAAGTCTAGATTCAAGTGTGCACGTGTAAGTAGTTTTGTCCGTATTGCGTGGATTCCGACGAGGTTTTGTTGGTGTTATATAGACCTGGATGTCAAAGCGGATCCACCTATGATCGGAGCATGAGGCCTCCTTGGAGACCTGCCACCCCGTGGTGATTTCCGCTGCACCCTCTGATGCCAGAGTGAGGTCTATGATGTGCGGCTACGCCTGGTTACAAAAGTTGGTTCTGAACCAGTGTTTAGTAAGGATAGGTTAGTAGTAAAAAGATAGTCAACTAAAGCTTTACCTCTATCGTTTTGCGTATCCATGCCCCATAAAGGGTGATGAGCGTTGGCGTCGGCCCCAATTACAACCTCTATCCCGGTTCTCTCGCAATGGTTTAGAAGGCGGATGAGGTCGTAAGGGGGCGGCTCCTCCCCCTCAGGCATGTAGACCGAGGCGAAGGTGATCCCCACCTCCCTGGCGTCACGCTGTATGAGCAGCCTTATGGCAGACAGATCTCTGCAACAGAAATCCGTTAAAAGCTGTGCTCTGATATTACCTGTGACAAAGATGCACGACCTAGGGTGATCGTGATCTGTAGTGACTAGGATCTTACCTCCGAGATTGGATAGTCCCTGTATATGGCCAGCCCTGATCCACGGCTCTTGAATCAAGGCAATGGCCGTGAGTTAAACCTCCAACCACTTGCGCAACTGAGCCGTAGCGGCTTGGCTGTGGTGGAGGTTTGCCTGGACTACCCTACAGGCTGACAAAAGGGACGCCATCACTGGTCGTACCCTCCTTGTCTCCCCCATGGTGTAGTCCGGCTAACAAGTCGCCAGTCTCGAGGTCGTCCCCCTCCAGGTCCGAAGCCGAAGACAAATTGATGTCAGGCTCCTCCCCCGAAGATGGGACGGCGTCCGAGATGACGACAGATGGGCTGGCCGACTCTGCTGCTCTCTCTCTGCTACTTACCTGGTTACAGGGAAACCTATTATTAGTCATATTGAACTAAGTTTACGGGACTTGTCGCGCAAACTTAGTTCAATATGAGTGAAATTCGCGAAAGTTTAAAAACTTCTATTATTAGTCATACAATACTGTAAAACATATTCTGTAATTTATTATATGTATCGCTGTTGGTTTTCTAAATAAAATAAATAAATAAATAAACCAAAGGATCGTACCCTATGCTTAATTCAATGAATTATGTTTTGTAATCAATGTTGGCGTTCGTGGTCGCAGGAGGTCTTCCTGCGACCACGAACGCTGCAAAGCTTTCGAAACGTCAGGAAACCCAATTTAAATAATATACGCGATGTAATCCGGTTAAACTTGTTTTATCAGAAAAAAACATTTTCACTGTAACATAAAGTATAAAGAATAAACTAGATATAATAATATGATGATAATAATGATACAGCGATAATGAGATGAATGATGTGGAACATAGTTCGTAAAAATAGTTTTAAGTAAAAAAAAAAAAAAAAAAACTTTGAGTAATAAATGCGGACTAATATTTAAAAATACCAGAATAATAGTTATAATATATCATCATCATTTTCATCATTTCAGCCGAAAGACGTCCACTGCTGGACATAGGCCTCCCCCAAGCATCGCCACAACGACCGGTCCTGTGCCTTCCGCATCCAGTGGATTCCCGCGACCTTCACCAGGTCGTCGGTCCACCTTGTGGGGGGCCTACCCACGCTGCGCCTTTCAGTACGCCCGTTATAATATATAAAAGTTATAATATTTTTTTATTTAGAAAGAAAGAAAGAAGAAGAAAGAAAATGTTTTATTGCCACAACAAGACGACATGCGGTAGGTGAAGATAAAAAATTACTTCATTACATCTATAGCTCTCGTTTTAATGAAATCATGGTGGCCTGAAATGTTTAAACAACCCAAAATAAAGGTTATTATAATACCCTCTGTATCGGTTGGATTTACTCTTTGGCCTCCGATCCTAACTAGGCGTAGTATTCACGACACGCAGTCCCTATGCACAAGGGTAGCGTTTTGTGCACCACATCACAATAATTAGCCCTTTTAGCTAATAGTGGGCCAAACTGCAATCTGTGGTACTTAATGCACTTAATAATAGTTCAGTCAAGATATGGTGCACTAAAAGGTTTAAAGGTTGTAATTTTTTTAGGGATAAATGATAAATTACCTCACTTACAAAGATTGGGATCAATTAAAGTAGGTACCTACAATCACAGAATTCTATAAAGACATAAGTACGCGCTCCTTGAAAGTCCTTGAATGCAGTTTATTTTTTGCTCTAAAATCTGAAGTTTCCTTAGCACAAACTCTATCTCTAATAGCTAATAGTTTTAAGATTGCCATGACAATACATTTTTTTCTTTCCACGCTGCAGACTGCAAAGCGGCTGCCTTTCTTGCTTTGACGACTGTATAAGTGCCAATGCTACAGCGCCAGCGCTCGGTACACATCAACTCAGCCTATCGCAGACCACTGCTGGATATAGGCCTCTCCCAAGTTGCGCCACAACACTCGGTCCTCTGCCTTCCACATCCAGTCCCCCCCGCCACCTTCTTCAGGTCATCGGTCCAACTGGCGGGGGCACCCTACGCTGCGTTTGCCGATTCGCGGTCTCCACTCAAGGACTCGTCTGCTCCAACGGCCATCGGTCCTTCGACAGACATGGCCAGCCCACTGCCACTTCAGCTTACTGATCCTACAAGCTATGTTGATCACTCCGAAATTCCATACAACCAGTAATGCTACTGCGGTTAACTGAACACAGCCGCTGCACATGCAGCCTGCAGTTGCAGTCTGCAGCGTGGTTCGGAATAGCACATTTAAACAATTCATGATTTGGTATGATATCAACAGTGCCATAATCTTTATGGATTGCTGTCTATTATACTATGAGAGTAAGTACTCCTACCAATATCTTCACTTATTTAAGGACAATATGAAACAAAATAATGCAACAATATCTAATAATCATAATCTCCATGGGACACAACGTAACCCAGCCTCCCTTCCTCCCCTTAACGTCGAGTATGTCGAGTATGTCGAGTACTCACTGAGTACTAAACTCTAAAACGCACTCGTCACCTCTTGACCAAATACAATTACTTCACTAATCGCACTCGGCAAAAGTACTCGAGAGACAGTCGTCAATCATACGGCATGCTGTGCAAAATGTACTATGTGATGTGTAAAGGGTAAACTGAGGGTTATTGTACGGTTGACCGCACGTCAGTGGTAACACTTTCACATTAGCAGCATCTTTATTTCGTAAGCAGTAAGAGCGATTTTCGAATTAAGTGTTACCACTGTCATGCAGTCGACTGTACAAGAGGATCCGTCGGGCAATCGGTAAAAAAATCCATTGGGCCGATTGATCGATCTAACGAAAGGGAACCTCGATTTTTTTTTCTTTTTCAGTGTTATAGGTACACTCGGGAGCAATGAATCCAGGGTCACCAACAAAAATTAAGAACGACCGCTTATACTAATAAACACATAACATAACATCACACCTGTATTTCCCCGAAGGGGTAGGCAGAGGTGTATAGTACACCCACATTTCGCCAGTTATGTTATAGTCCCATGTAATAGAAACAAACCCTAATAAAAACTATTTTACATACTATTTATTAACAAAAATAGACTATTTATTATTTTATAGACCTAATTATTATCAACTTTAAATGTGAATAAGCTATCATTCTTAGTTTACAAGATATGAAGGCTTATGTTGGTGACCTGGATTAATTGCTGTCGAGTGTTAATTATGATTATTATTCCTTTATGTATCTAAACACATACTTTTATACGTCTTTCTCCTATTAATATTATAAACGTGAAAGTTTGTGAATATGTTTGGATATTTCGATGTTTGTTACTCAGTCACGCTGAAACGGCTGATCGTATTTGGATGAAATTTGGCACACAGATAGACCGTAACCCAGATTAACATATAGGCTACTTATTAACCGGGAAAATAAACAGTTCCCGGGGGATGCGATGGATAGATGTTTTTCTGTGATAAGCCGAATTAAACGCGGCTGAAGCCGCGGGCATAGACTAGTAAAATTCCAAAACTGAATGACAAACAACGCACTGCCTAAGCCGGTGGGCTTAAATTAAATTTAATATTCTTTATTCGGACATCTAGGACCCATAATGTGTTAGTACAAGCTTAACAACTATTGTTAGTAACAATTGAATAAAATACACTAAAATCTACGTTTTGTCTGGATTCTCTCCACATGCATCGCTATACAGTGATTCAAGTACAGAGAATCCAGACGGCTCGCTATCATAGCCATTACGCTTAGGAGGATGAAATTTGGCTCAGGCTATAGCTAATGTAGATGAGCACTAACAAAGAAATTCTCTAAATTCCCGCGGGAACAAAAAAATGGGAAAACGCGCGAACGAAGTCGCGAGCGGAAAACTTGTTTTTAAATATTTCTATAAGAAAAAACCTTAAAAATATATTTAAAAAAATTGATAAATAAATTACCTGTATCTATCTTCTTAAGTGGCCTAAGTTGCCTATTTTGTGCGTTTGCACAATTGTTTTTAAAGAAATAACTAAGGTTCAGATTTGACATTTGTTTACATTTTTAGCAAACAGAAAAAACCTACTTGAAAGTGTAACAGCTGGGTGGCGCGCGCATACGCATCGTGAGTGGCGCGCGCGCTGTCAATATGGTGGCGCGCCGGGGGGTAGGCCCATAGGCGGTGTAGGGTTGGAAAATTCAAAAGATTGAAAATATGTCTAAAATTCCTGATAAGTAGCGGAGCAGTGCCCCAGGCTGGCTTAACGTTATTATTTTTCAACTACTGGGTAGAACTAAACTGTAACGGAATGTTGCTAGCGTAAGAATTAATTAACTTACTCAGAAATTACGAAAAATTATAAATAAAAAAAAATAAAAAAAATGATTGGTTCATTTATTATTTATCCTTAATTATTATTATAATTTATGAATAAGTAAATTCCTTAGATTTTCTTGTACCTGATAAGATAGGGTATACCTAATAATACCTATACAAAATCTTCTATAAGGCTTCCCTATAAAGTACAATTTTTTGTGTGTTCTGTTTAAAAAACATAAAACACGTTTAAAAAATTTCGTTCTACAGAACCCTAAAAATATAAACTCAAAAACTCAAAAGGATATTCTTGTTAAATTGTTGTAACATTTCAGAGACAAAGGCCGCCCAGTGGGACGAACGCTTGGCAAACGCGCAAAATGCTCTGCAAACTTTACACAGAGGCCCGCCAGCCGTAGCTCCCGGTCAAAATATTGTTCGAGAGGGCTTCAGCGGACTCGCACCGTGTGCTCTATAATTTTTATAACACTCTTCTGTTAAGAGGTTTCGAGTTTAGAGTAAAATGCAACGTGTTTTCGAACTTATAAAACGATTTTAATCTACTATTCAGTTAGGCCGGTGTTCATCAACGTTAATTCTCTGGTTAATCGGCCGATTACTTGAAAAATGGACTGGAATTGTGAGTAAACGACACACATACACGACATGACACACACACACGACACGACACATAAGATCATCGGAAAAATTGAGGCTTCTGATGCCAATGCATTCTACAAAATTTTATGATAAATCTTTTACTGTTCAGGCTGTGCGTCTGTGGAATGAGTTACCTGTGTCTGTCTATACGGCGAGCTCAGTCACTGTTTTCATTTGAAAAATTATTTAAAGAATACTACCTTTCCAAATATAATAGATTGTAATTTATTAAGACATTGCCTATGTATCCAATCTCTATTCTAAATTTTAAGCTAATTTATATGATACCTATATGTGTAATATATTTTGTGATATTTATTTATTTTAGTTTATTAACATACAGTAGTACGCCACGGACTGCCCCCATTATCTAGGTCTTACGTCTTCTTTGTCCATCCAAAGTTTGTCTGGAAGATATCGCTTTTAGCCATAAGACCGCCCATGTACCCATAATTTATACGTTGTTCCTGTTTACTACTATTTTCATGGTGTACAATAAAGTATATTCTATCTATCTATCTAAGCGGTCGCTTAACCAGAGAAGGTAAGCGTTCGTTTTTGGAGATTTTTCAAGTTCGTTTTTGGACAAGTTCGCTTGGAGCATATGAGAGAGAAACATCTGATTAATCGGCCAATTACTTGAAAATGGACTGGAATTGTTGGTAAATGGTCGCTTAACCAGAGAATTACCAGTGGTAAAATCAAGCCTTACCTAGTATTATTAACTATATAATTGTAGGTAAGCGTTCGTTTTTGGAGGTTTTTGTTGCGATAACGTTGCTAGATCGGACAAGTTCGCTTGGAGCATATGAGAGAGAAACATCTTCTCCATCTTCTCTTGTGAAAGCTATACTAGAATAGTTTATTAGCGGATTGGTAGCGAGACTGAAAGATACATTAAAATGCAATGTCTACCGTTCTATTAAAAAAATTACATCGCAGCTTATGGAAATATATCTGTACAAGTGAAGGGAGTACCCCGTGCAAACAAGCACTGTTCCCCGCTGCAATCATACTTAGATTATCCTAATATCGTTTCGGCAAGTACCGCGCCTTTCAGAACTACGAAAATAGAAAACATTGGATTCGGTAAGTAGAAAATTAGGTAGATTTTTTCTAATTCTTCTCTACTTCGCATTGCATATGAGTAATTCTCAATTCTTCTAAATGTACGCCCCACTGACTGCCCCATGATCTAGATCTTACGTCTTCTTTGTCCATCCAAAGATTGTCTGGAAGATATCGCTTTTAGCGATAAGACCTGGCGGTCTGTATGTAGGTACCCATAATTTAAACGTTGTTCCCGTTTACTGCTATTATCTTGGTGTACACTAAAGCATATTCTATCTATACATATATCTACGCCTGCTTCATGAGAAAATTAAAATGTGGATTCTTTCACGTATTGCTGCAGGATACTCCTAATTCGCGCCGAAATTGCAGCCAACTCTTTGTGTGCCGAATTGGTGTTTCGGCAAAGGTTTGTTTATTTACAGAAAATAGCAAACATTTTGTAAATGAGGTACTGTTGCAAATAAGAGCATTACCTAGGCTATAGCTAGAATGATTTACGGCCAAAATTAATATCCAATCTATCCACGATTTGCCCTGCAGAGATAGGAATTTGACATAAGCTCCATACGAAATATGTAAGATAGGATATTAATTTTGGCCGTAACTCAACAACTTTCTCAACAAAATACTTCTATTATTAAGACCAGAATAATGTAGAAGCAGGCGCGGTTCTAGGGGGGGGGGGGTCACAGGGGTCATGACCCCCCCCCCCCCCCCAAAAACCATCCAAGCTGTACCTCAAAATTATCCTAACAACTAAACAAGAAAGATTAAGTGTTATTTCAAATAATGAGTTGTCACGACATCTACTCGTACGTAAAAAAATACTTAACATTATTTTGGAATTTTGTGTAAGTACCTACTAAAGTTCAATTTACAGCATGGGTAATGAGTATTATTTTGCTCAAAATAAAGTATGGATGAAATTTCCAATTCAATGGTTTGCGCTACTATGCACGAGCCTGCCGTTGCGATTGGACACTAAGTTTCTATAAATAAATTTATTTATTTAAATTGCGACAGTGATAGACAGACAGATAATAAGACGATAAAATGGAGGCTATACACACTACAAAAACACTTAACACTTTACACTATATTAAAGGCACAAGTGATTGAAGCTTTGGAGGTGAAAAATTCAATAAAAATAAAAATGTCGCGCTCGTTGCGTTCGCGCTTCCTCGTTAATGTGTATTTTGGGATTCTGTTGTGCTACATTTTTATATTAAGTACTCGGCGCGGTAAATAAATGGAATTGAAAATGGTGGCATTTTTATTCTATGTGTCTCACGCTCACAAAATACTGTGAGCGAAAGTAAAATACAAATGCCGCCATTTTCAATCTCATTCTTTATCTGCATGAGTAGCCTAAAACTCCAAAAAATACACTTAAATTGAAATCAACTTTTCGCATGAATATGTAAAATTTCGCGCTCGCTTCGCTCGCGATTGTACGCGCCGATAGTTTCTTCTTTGTCAACGCGCATTTTGGAAATAACTATTCTGTTGCATATTGTACTAACTCCATAAAAAATTGTGGTCGTTATTGGGTAAATTTAAAAAAAAACAGGTTTTGCTGGTACATTTGGACCTTGAAACTGTACATAAGCCAAGCTGACCCCCCCCAAAATCTTGGGCTGGAACCGCGCCTGTGTAGAAGAGACTAATAATAGAAGCAATTAGTTCCTGCTTATAGCTGCCAGCTCTGTTCGTTAAAGGAAAAAAGTAAATGTTACAACATTTGACTACCTTAATGAAAATAAGGTGCATTAAAAGAGCCTCCACGAGTGACGATATTTAAGTGATCGTTCGGCGAACCCTGGGCAGTCAGCCCCACTACCAAACAGCTGACTGGCTAATCTTTTTTCCACGGCATGAACTGTTATCATTGTATAGCTCATGTCGACATGATAGGAGAAGAATGATAATAAAATATTAAAAAAAGTTATTGTACAAAATGAATTCTCTAAGTTTCGAATTTTTCAATTTATTTATTTTATGAACACAGGGTATACAGATGTTATTTACAAATCAATGATCCTTGTTTGGTCGCGCCAGAAGGCATACAAAATATTTAGGTATAAAAATAAAAACATAAAAATTGTTAGATACTTTACAAAATTAAAAGTGAAAATAATAAGAATATATGAAAACATTATTACATGTCAACAAAATTATATGTCATGAAATTAAAATGAAGTTAACAAAATCATAGTAATGAATAAAATAATATCAGAAAATAATGTGTAATTTTACATTGCGTAGTTTAATATTCCACAAAAAAAGACATGGTAAGATTGTTTATATTAACATTTTTCCTTTAAGAGGGTTTTCTATTATAATACAAAATAAAATACCAACTAAATAGTTCGGCGTGAGCTTATTAACTATGATAAAAATTAAAAGCAATACACATCCATCAATTGATATCAAAACTTGATGATGCAATATTTTAATATTTATTGCCGATTCTTATCGTAAAATTGATTTTAACAATCCAATTAGTAGGAATATAAAATGAAACCAGTTGCGGCAGTAATCAAGAATTCAATTAATTGAATATCTAATTTTTGTTAATCAATTTAATTACTCCTATTATACCTACAAACATCTCTCTAATGGTGAATTTTCCTAACTGTTTCTCTTTTGATGTGATATGTGTGAAATTGCCACCTGATTAATCAATGTAATCAATGATTTAATAACATATTCGTTGCCTATCCGCCGCCTTCTTAATTAATATTCATATGGGAAATATACTTAATTTTGTTTAATTTATTTCTAACCAAGTTAGCGAGTTCAAAGTTAATTTGAATCGAGACATATTTTTGTTTTTCTAAGAAACATGTTTAGGTCTCTATAGAGTGGTCTTAATGGCTCAATTTGTAAACAGTTTATAAATGTCTAACAAGGACCTAAAATAGGCTGCGTTGGTTGATAAAAACTTGGCTGTCATCCACCTTTAGGTATCTATTTCCCTTTTTTTAAATATTGCATCTCATTTTGCAACCCAAATTTTCACTTAAGAAAACTTTCAAAGCGTACTCTAGAGTAGATATCATAGATGTTCAACTGGCCAAAAAACAGTTGTAAGTCGCGGTCCATTGGAGTTCCTGGAGCTCCTCTATTTTGTGCTGAGGATGGCCACCTTGTGGTTTTAGTCGGTAGGAGTCCGAAATATCCCTCCGCATTCCCCGGACGGAGGATACCATGAGGATTTCCAACAGAAAACAAAAAAAGGTACTCTCCATAACCTGGCGCATCTAATCGTGATTATTCCTAACTCCACGGCCGCATGGCGTCAGTGATCACCCCCATGAATACGTGATCAGGTGGTCCCGGCGCGGTGGCGCGGGAAATTCCTCATCTATATGCAAGGGTCAAACTGTTATAATATTTGCAAAAATATACAACCCTACGACCTAGTCAGCATTGTTTTTATTTTATATTTTTACTGCGCTGCGTAAGATTGTTATCAATTTTAATTTTAAAAAGGGATTTAAGTAAAAATCCCTGGATTTTCAATATCCTATATTTTTACCTACAAGCTAAGATAATATTCTTTTCTGGCAATTTTAATCACGTGCCCCTGATAAAATTAGCATCCGTTAATTAATCGACTAATGACCTTAAAAGCTTTTGATGCATTGTCAATTATTCTGAAAGACTGTTGACTGAACCATCATAAATTAGCCACAACAAATACCAAAACATTATTAGACGAGAAAAGTCCTTCTTCGGCTCACATAACACATTGAAAATACGAGTCACGCGAGTCACCTTTCAGCAGCTTTCTATACCATCATTCAACAGATTTCTTTCCAAAATACAAAACCTAAAAAAAAATGCAAAAATATCAGTTGTGTCCACATGTTGAACATAGTGTTGTACAAGTGCTTTTCCAAAATATAGGTTCTGTACTTCTAGTTGAAAAATAAAGTGCTATAAACATATTATTATGGCCTCCTTCAAGGTAGCGTGCTGGGACCAAAACTTTTTTATACATCCAAATAACGACAAAGACACTTTTATGAGAAAATAATTCATCGCTCCAAATTTCGTTAGACCTCAATCACAGACATAGTAAAAAATGTAGACTAAGTGCTGCGAGCAACCATAGTGAAGCCAGAAAAAACCGTGCTCCTCCATGTACAACCAGTGCTCACGCACACACATGCACCTTAAACCGTGCTCACCCCTCTCAGTTCACATATCGCGGCATCTTTCAGTAAGCATCGCGAAATCAAATATCCTTCAGGTGCATGGTGTGTATGTGAGCACTGGTTGTACATGAAGGACCACGGTTTTTGTTGGCTTCACTATGGTTATTCGCAGCGCTTAGTCTATATTTTTTACTATGTCTGTGACCTGAATAAACCTGACCCTTCGAGCGCAAACTGGTGTGATCTAAGAATATCTAAAAATATGTCATTAAAAATCCAAGTTAGACATAGCCTCTGGATTAAGGTGATTCAGTAAACTCTACTATCGACACGATTAGAAAAATAATACTTGACTTTTTGATAAATCTGTCAATGATAGTTGTTAAGCAAGTAAAACCCCAATGAAACCAATTTTATTACCAAACATAATACTTTTAATCCAAAAATCACATATAAATCTGTTAACCAAAATATCCCACTTCATTATACCAACAATCGAGACCAAAGGATTGGGGACAAAGCTAATAATTAGATCCGACCGTTTTTGTCAGATTTTACCTAAAACTGTACTCGACACAAAGGAAACCCAATACTGACATCAAAAAAATCTCTGTAATTTTGCACTTGGGACCGCCCCACACCAGAAAACTTAATCAGGACGAAGGGAGTTATATTTCTGTTTCCGATACGATATACTATAGCGTTTGAACACAGATTATCCAATCAGTTAAGATAAAGGACACGCTTTTTAGATGGCAGACATTTTGTTTGGAATTAACCGCCAAAATTTGACAATTGTGATTTGACATTTGCGTCATAGGAATAGAGTTGCATATTGTTTTTTTTCGGAATTATTTCAAGGGAAGTTTTTCAAAATTGTCTATTCACTATGTCGTATGCAGGAGAGGCGCGCGTGGCGGTCACGTGATCGAGATTAGGCGGCGCATTCACGTCGCGCGCACAAAAGCGCGGGTCGCGGGCGAGACGTCAATTGTGTGCGGATTGGGGGAGGAAATACGCTAAGTTCGGTCGGATTTGAATTATAAATGCGAAATTCTACACTATTTGCATATCCCACGGGTGTAAAACGTGTTTTTTTACGATTAATACGACACCTATTTATGTCACATCAATGATTTTGAATAAATTAAACAAATTAATGTTTATGAAACCAACATAATATCATTAGTAAATTGCGATGGATACAGATATAGCTGTCAATATTGAGTAGTTTATTGGATAAGTTAATTAAAGTCTGAAAAAACAACTTGTAGATCCTGTTGTCTATGACTAAGATCTAATTGGTACCGCTTTATCATTTAAATGCTAGGCTATCTAACAAGTTTCGAATAAAATAGCTAACTGGCATTTAACCATACCTCTTCAACTTACTGTAATATAATAATAACATGATACTAACGCAGAGAATTTTTACAAAATGGTCAAATTGAAAACTTTTGTACTTGTAGGGATACTCTCATGACGAGGATCATATCATAAATTAAATACACTATTCAGAAAGTCTCATCGCTATGCTTAAGGGAAAACACTTTAAATATTGTAAATATTTAATTTTACTTAAAGGAGGCTTCATCTTATTTTCTCAAACAAGAAATTCTGCATTCATATATTATAAAAAAAATCACTTGCCTGAGCTGGGAATCGAGCTAACACAACCGCAAAGAATTACCATCGTATCTTAGGGTTCCGTACCCAAAGGGTGCCAACGAGACCCTATTGCTCTCGCTACGCTGTCCGTCTGTCCGTCCGTCCGGTCGCCCGTCTGTCTGTCACAGGGTCTTTGTTGTATGACTCGTGGACCATGACCGTGACCTCGTGGCTTTGTACCACCAGTGCTCGTGGTCCCCACCAGCTCGAAAACTTATGACTCGTGGACCCACCGGTCAGTGGGTCCACGAGTAATAGCTATATCGTATGACCCGTGGTCCCACTGGTGGGTCCACGAGTCATACATCGTATCTTTGTAACGGTAATAGATAACCAGGTGAAATTTTCACAGAATATGTGTTACTATGATGCCTATCACGAATTCACGACAATTTCTAAAAATAAAAAACCTAAGGGGGTACAAGAAACTCGAAAAACATGCTTTTTTTTTCAACGTTTTTGTTCCTGCTATTTCTTTAAAACAGTAATAGGTACATACCAGCGTCAAATTTGGTCTGATTGTAGTGCATATTATGTAGTTTACCAACAAATACTAAAAATAGGGCAAACATAAACATATGTGGTGGTACCTGCGTAAGAAAGAGATGCAAAAATTCATATTTCACGAACGTTCGTTGATGTCTTTTGATGAACTCTCTTAAATTACATCAGTTTCTATGGGGTATCAGGGCGATGGGTGGTACGGAAACCTTACTGGGTGAGTCTGACTCATACTTGGCCGGTTTTTTTATAGCTTCTGTCAATAGATCTTAGTAGGGTCAATAATAAGGATAAAATTTGTCCAACAAACTTAGTGCCTAAAATTTAAAGAAGTCAGTAGAATATGGACAAACAACTAATTAAATAAGTACCTACTGCATTGGTATAATTTTTGAAATGTTCATACCTAGGTACATGAGCTTTGTTAGATTTCGTGGTCTTCCTTCAACCAAGTCGCAAAATTTGTATAATCGCAAATATTTTTATTTTGATATTTTTTTTATAAAAATGGAAAAAATGATATTGTTTGGCATAAGTACTTGAAGGTTAGATTCACAGATCAAGAAAAAATACTTAAATGCAGTATTACTTGCTTTAAAAGTAAAATGAAGTCTTCTTCAAGTAACATTTCCTATTATCAATATTTTAAGTACTTTCCCTCCATGAAGACAACGGCAATGGGACATCCTATACTACAAGATAGAATTATGCTTAGAATGATGCTATGAAGAGCAGTTTTTTAAATTGAAAAACAGTAAAAAATAAGAAAAAATACAATACTCAACTCCTCTCAAATTCACACTCAAAACAACACAATTAAATTCTAAAATTCTACCCACTCAATTGACAATGACAACGAGAGTATCAGCAAACAGTGTCAGCAAACAGAGCTAAAAACAAGCGAAGTATAAACAAAGACGACACCCAGAGCGTAAACACTTGTACCGGGACATCACTACGGAACGGTGACGTCACTAGGGGGCAAATAAATCAGAATAGATCGCGCCCGGGGCCGGGCTCCCAGGAGACCTGAACTGTGGATGAAGTTACGATGGATCGGATGAGGTAATATAAAGTCTATCAGCTGGATCAGAGTGGCCAGGGACCATAGTCAGTGCATGGCGTGCTATTGGAAAGGTGTGCAGTAATAACACACCTCGGACACTCAATAAAATATAAATGCTAGCACCACCTACACAAGATTACGTCTTATACGAACGCATACACACGTGTAGGTTAGGGATGCTCGCCGGTCGTAATGCCGACTGGATTCCAAGCGCTTCTCAGAGATGGCGTGCTTGTATAGCGACTGGCGATTGACGTCCATTGCACTCTTTCAGTCAAATTGCCGGCAAACTGTGGGCGAGTGCGGGTGCGGGCGAGGAATCTTAAATTGGTGGCGGGCGGTGAGTAGTACGATAGTACTATTAGATATTCTATGGCAATAGACTGCTGTAAGCTGATCATGATGATGATGATAAATTGAAATCACGTCAAAAATGAATAGTTACGAGTATGATTGGCAGGGTTTACGCGTGGTTCCCTATGAATAATAAACTGCTAGTGCCTTTACAAAGAGAAATTTTCTTTTCTTCAAAGGACAATGCCCACAGATGGGCCCATTTTTGGCGCCATGTCAAAACTGTATGTTATTCAAAAATTATGTCTTATTTTTTCATGTTTATGTGTTATTTATCAACATTTCTCTCACCCTAGCATTAAAAAACATAATAAATATGTATTAAACTGAATCGTAAGTATATCCTCCATTCAAACCGAACGAAAATGTTGCCAGAAATCAGACTATTTCCACAAATCATCGGGATCGATTCTAAATAGCGATACTTCTATGAATTCACTTTTACTGTGTTTCAGATGCTATTATACTAGACTTATCTTGATTGATTAATTTCTTATTTTTTATTCCACAATTTATATCTTTAGATTTCGGTTCTCATGCGTAAATCCGTTAAAAAATTAAACGAAAACACTCATATGACGTCAAATCAAAAGAAATTGCAAAACATATTTTTAAAATCTTTTTGTACAGAAAAATAAGATGATTCTATGCTTTAAAATACCTATGCATTTATTGTAAATATTGTTATAATCATTTTAAATTAACTGAAATATTACTTATAAAATCGATATTAATTAATACACCTAAAAACTTAAAAGGTTGCAATCTTATTATTTAAAAAATACTACAAAATCGATTTCAAAAATCCATTAACAAATTAATTATATATTGCAACACCATACATGGTGTCTCTGGATGCCCTTATGGGTGCGTTCAGTTATATCACCCAACGATGTACGGAGCGTACTTATCAATCAGTTAAGGAGTTGGAAAAAATTAGATTTCTCTTAAACCAGGGTGAAAAAATTAAAATCGTTTGCAGAATAATAAAAGATAATTCTTGGTCTAAAAAATAAGACAAAAACCGTCGTGACATAGCAATTTTTTTTGAGGGGCCTAAAGCTCCTAAGAGAATGGGCAATGTCCTTTTAATGTCTTTGCTTCAAAGGCAGATTAGGGACGATCGCGTATCGTACGACAAAAAGCAGCAGCATTACTTACGCTATTAGGAATGTCTGTCAAGCGTGGCGTTTTTGGCAACCTTATCTCATGGATTTTCAGAGCAGTCAGTCTATAAATATACCTACAGTTCAGCTGTGGACGTTAAAACTAAAGATTTAAAATAATTAAAATTAATATTAAAATATGGAACGGTTTCACGTTCTATGGCTACCTTCAAGACAGGAAAAAAACCGGCCAAGTGTGAGTCAGACTCACGCAGTAAGGGTTCCGTACAACCCATCGATCTAATACCCCATAGAAACTGATTTAATTTACGAGAGTTTATCAAAAGATATCAACGAACGTACGCGAAATGTGAATTTTTGCATCTCTTTCTGCCGTAGGTACCACCATATATGTCTATGTTTGTCCTGTTTTTAGTATTTGTTGCGAAACTACATAGTATGCACTATAATCAAACCAAGTTTGACGCTATTATGTATTACCGTTTTGAAGATAGAACAGGAACAAAAACGTTGAAAAAAATGCATGTTTTTCGAGGTTTCTTGTATGGGGACCCCCTTTGGTTTTAGACTTTTTTTGTTTTTAGTATTTGTCGTGAAACACCTCATAGCAACACATATTCTGTGAAAATTTCAACTGGTTATCTATTACCGTTACAAAGATACAGCCCTGTGACAGACAGACGGACGGACGGACGGACGGACGGACAGCGTAGCGAGAGTAATAGGGTCCCGTTTGGAACCCTTCGGGTACGGAACCCTAAAAACTGATAATCTGTGAAAAATAAACTTGTTATATTTTTCAGTTTACTTTCAGTCTGAGACCTTATCTGACCTAAATATTAGATGAGAAAATGAGAAGTATTGATGGAAGACGATTATTTAACTTTTTTTTACCTATATTATCCCACTGCAGGGAAAAAGCCGGATTTCCTTCTATTCATCTCGGTTAATTTGTGAAATTTTCCATGCCTAATATGTATTGTTGTTGGTATCCCATAAATAAATAAATATGCTCTTGTATTATTTTTATTATTGGACTCCCAGAATGCTGCACTCTATTGCTCGCTGGTAATCCTCGAGCGCAGGAACATACATATACTACAAATATTAAACATACCACAGGAAAATGCCACATCCATTGCCCTCCTATAAAGTCCCTATAAATTGAGCGATGAATCCGCGGTCTCGTGGGACACAGGACGCATATTGCACTCATTTCATTATGTACACACGATAGCCACGATCTGGGGACAATCTCTGTGTAGGTAGTTAGGTACATACATTATGTCCACAAAACATTTTATATGGTGCATAGAAATCTAAATAGGTAATAAGGTAATAGAAATGTTATATATTGTCTTTTAATACCGCAACGCGTGTCGCCCGTTTGCCGCTATCAACACATTAATACGCAATCACGCCCACCAAGTTTCTAGCAATCAATGCAAAATAAATTAAGCCTAAAAAGAATTCCGCTGTTAGATATGCTGCAAAATACAATTTTAGTGACTCCGCGTCCAAAACAACACTAATGATGATCAAGCAAACGGTTCGCGCATTGGTGACCTACGAGACACCTGCACGCGTCGACAAGTTCACGCGCCTTTACCACTTCTAAATCCTTATTATTTAGATTTCTGTGGTCTTCTTCTTCGTCGTTTCGCTCTTGACACAGCGGTCGTGGCCATCATGTACTATTGCCGGGGGCTGCTGTAGCTCGCCTCACGATGCCTCGCCACCCTTCACTGTTTTCGGTTAGTCTGGTGCATTCATGTAATGGCCGACTACGGCAGACTTCATTATATCAGTCCATCGCATGGGAGGCCTTCCGCGCACTCTTGAGCTCTCTATTCTGCCCTGTACGACAAGTCGCTCTATAGAGTCGTGACTACGCCGCGATACGTGGCCGAAAAAATTGAGGTTGCGGAATCGTACCAAAGTCGATAGACGCTGCTTGATGCCGATTTCTTGGAGTATGGAAAATTTGTTCGATGCTCAGTCCACGATATCCCAAGCATTTTCCTCCAGCACCACATCTCCAGAGCATCTATCTTCTTCGTTTCAATTTCCCGCAGCGTCCACGTCTCCACCGTGTATAGAAATATTGGGAATATTAGTGTTTGTACGAACCGGCTGCCGAATTGCGTAACTCACTCGCAATCGCAATCAATCCATAGGTCGCTGGTTCATATTCGGCTCGAAGGACCAAATGTTGCGGCGAGGGTTTTCGTGAAGGATAAGATGAAAAGATGTTTGACTTGGAACTTCTTTGCCGTTTATTGATTGACGTAAATATATTACTATTATGTAGGTAATTAGATATACGCATGCACCGCGGTCAACGTTTGAGAACCTAGTGAGCACAGACTAAGAAGTGTATTCCGATGTGTGCGTGCGTTGCACACATCGATACATGGAGACATGATGATCGCTTCGACATGTGGATTTCAATGTTCATTGCTCCGTGTGCTTTGACAACCCGTGTTATCGACAACTACGTACACACGGCTACACATCAAGCTGTACAAAAACAGTATAGGCTGACCGCGCGTTGTAAGGAAAACCTATACAATGCGAGGTCAGCTTATACTGGAAATGTACAGCTTGATGTGTAGCCGTGTGTACCACGCAGTGAATATTGTTGTAATTTCAAAATAAAAGCTAATGTCATAGTGAATGCATTACACAATTACCCCACGGGCACAGAATATCCAATAGTACTAACGTACAGAACGGCCACTCACTGCCCCCCGCCAAATTAAGTTCCTCACCCGCGCCCCGCACGTGCTCGTGGTTTGGCGGCAAGTTGGACTGCAATATTCAATGGATGTCAATCGCCCATATATTTTTTCGTGTTTGTAGTTGTATTTTAATTGAAAATGGTAGTGTATTGTGCTTTACACGGATGTATGTCTATATCTAGACAAGGAAACAGAAGATTTTTTCGATTTCTGAAGGATGAAATATGGTAAGCCACAAAAAAACCTTTATAGGTAGAACTACAGAACAGCGAGCATTTAATTTTACAATTAAACGATTTTTTTGTACTTTGCCAGTTATGACAAAAAGGAAAAATAATTTGCTTGTAATGCTTGAAGGCAGATTCCTTTGAGTACCTAATATATATAATTTCTATGGTTATAGAAATTATAATTAATGGTGAACTTGTAAC
Organism: Asteroscopus sphinx; assembly: GCA_949699075.1. Lineage (NCBI taxonomy): Eukaryota > Metazoa > Arthropoda > Insecta > Lepidoptera > Noctuidae > Asteroscopus > Asteroscopus sphinx. The sequence continues at coordinate 15,952,001 of OX453021.1, forward strand.
AAAGAGGAGGGGCTTGTGGCTTGTGACTTATGCCTTGCCTGAAATAAAGAATTTTTTTATTTTTGTTTTTGTTTTTGTTATTTTTGTAATACGCCCGTCAATTGCAATGTTAAGCTACGCTAGCCGCGGTCAGTCCTTGGATGGATGACCGTTTCGTTGCACATCGACAATCCTGTGCACCTCGGAGAGCATGTTAAGCTGTCGGTCCCGACTGTTTCAATTTTAATGTTTCAATTTCAATGTTTTTTATTTCAAATAAACCTAATTACAGGCACTTTCGAAAGGTCAGGCTCTAGTTGCACGGTTCCAAATTGTCATACGATTATCTAAGGCAGTCGTTACGGGTAGTCAGACGCCCGAAAGTCTGACAACTGGAGTAAGTTTAGGATGTCGTGATTACCCAATAGGTAACTGGTTGCAGAAGTGATGGCAGTCGCTCCGTGTATTAAGATCCTCAGCAGCTGCATCTGGTTAGTCTGGAAGCCGACCCCAACATCATTGGGAAAAGGTTCGAAAAAAAATACTAACTTGTAATCTCCTTGTAATATGTATGCTCTTAATAATACACAAACCCCAACTACTTAATATTAACCAAATAAAATTATTTGTACCAAAATGAAATGTGACCGGCCGCGGCAGTCGCTTGGGAGTGCTGCCACCTAGCGTTGTTAATCATAACTAGTTTAGGGGCAGCTACCCCTGCGATGACAGACGACACCTTGCGACGGTATGCATTGTAGTCAAATGTTTTGACAGTTTTTAAAATTAGTCGGGAAGAGTTATTGTGTACAGATTTAAAACATTACTTGAGAACTTTTACATTTTCTTTTGACGTTTATAATACGTAAGTATTACCTCAATGATATTTAAAAGTACAGATATGTTACTAGCGCGCGCAATCTGAAGACTCGAAAACGTCCTAATTTAAAAAAAAAAAAAATGTCCGTTTTGCAAAAAAAATACTTAAATGCCGTCTTGTGTGTACAGAATGTGTACCACTTAAGACGAGAAAGTAAGTTAAAGTAAGTAACTTACTTTGTACTATGCGTGCTGCCGCTGCGTAAGGATATTTGTTTTCGTTAGTGTTGTTAGGGTATAACATATCTATACTTTTAAACATCATTGTATTACCTATACTAAACCATCATTCAGGTTGTTTGCATGATTTAAACTTTTAAGGTACTACCTCACCTTGGTGTTATGGTTTTCCCCCTGGACCTAGAATTCCCTGAGTATTAGATTTTTTATTTTTTTTTATTACGTTTCTTCAAATCCCAAGCTCGATCGTTGAATGACTCTTCCTTCAGACTAGCCACAAAACACGCCTCACATTACCACAAAATTTACCACAAAGAGAGATAACAGCTTCATCAGCTTCCCAATGAATCTTCACCATATTTACTCATCGGCGCTCTTATGATAAAGGGTGTAATGTATTATTTACGGCGGGGTGTACGGGTTGGGGGGCGAGGGTGGGGGCTGTTCGTTACCCGGTTCAGTGGGCCATAATAACTTCAGGGAATACCCGGCTCCAAGCTACTAACACCCGGGGATGGTATATACCAGAGATTGTGGTGCGCGCTTTGAAATACTGCGTGGGGCATGATTTTATGGTCAATACAGTCAAACCTGGATGAGCGAGAGTTCAAGGGACCGGAATATTTTTCTCGCTCATGGAGGTTTTTCACTTAACCAAGTTTCTCACTTATAGAGGTGCAGGAGCGGTTTTTCTCACTTACAGAGGTAACTATATAGCTATAGAAACTTTCTTTGCAATAGATACACATCAACTGTAATAAGTTTTGACAAAAAGGTCAGTGCAGATGCACATTTGTGGGACACAGACGCTCGATTTGTTTTTTTTTTTGTTAGCTATGCGAACCGAAATTTAGAAAGTGTCATAACAGATAATAAATACGCTCAACTCTCGCTTATAGAGGTATAGGGCATGGCAGTCTCAGTTATAGAGGTCCAGGGGGTCTACTCGCGTTTGACGAAATTCGATAAATCGTACGATTCATCGCACAATTTGCTACTTCGGTCAATCATCGTTCCCTCATCGCATGCGATGATCGTGTTTTGACGTTTGTTTCTCTGATCTCCGGTAAATTGTATATGACTATGAACCGTAGTCTATCTTAATTGTGCCTTTTTTATGTGTCTGTCTTTATTGTGTAGATATTAGTCGGAACGAAAGTTCGTACTTCGTTTGTCGTTCGTAAAACGCGAGTAGACCCCCTGACGTGAAAATCGACTCTCTCATATAGAGGTTTCTGTTTCTCGCTTTTAGAGGTTTTCGAGGCTTAAAATGACGGGACCTGGCAATTACTCTCACTTGTAGAGTTTTCTCGTTTATCCAGTTCTCACTCACCCAGGTTTGACTGTAGTATGTTTCATGTTTTTGTGTGTAATCTTTGTATCATGAGAATGTATTGTTTTTCATTACAAACTTTTATTTAACTCGCTGTGTTAGTATATAATCGAAAAGTAACTTTTGAACCAGTTTCCGTTATCAGAATTGGCTGAAATTTGGTACACATAATTATGTAAACCCGACCACAATGCAATATTATGCTGCTTAAGAGCCAATCTGATGATGGAGCCGGAAGCTGGTCATAGGATCTCCGCTGTAGTCAACGACGAAGACACCGAGATACGTTAGTACTATTAGATATTCTGTGCCGAGATTGAGCTCGTAAAATTTGTCTCAATGATTAGTTGGCTGACAGATGGTAACATTATTGCTTTGGTGAGATAGATTAGTACTAAAACTATTAAAAATAGTATATAGTTATATAGCATATAAAAAAATCTTTTTGAATGGCTTATATTGAACCAAAAAGTACTAAGTAAAACTTACAACACACATAAACAAAGAACTTTAATATATTTTTTAAACTTGAAGCGTGAAACTTTCTTCTTACACTTAAAACTAGCTGATGCCCGCGGCTTCGCTCCGGTGATATGTCGACAAAAAGTATTCGATGTATTAATCCAGGATATGGTTTATCTGTGTGCCAAATTTCATACAAATCCATTTAGCATTCCGTTTCAGCATGATTGAAGGACAAACAAACAATTAAACAAACATCCATATTTTCACATTTATACTTAAAATAAGCCTCAAGATTTTAAGAAAATATTAAAGTTCTTTGTTTTTGTGTATTGTAAGTTTTATTTATATTAGTACTTTTGTTTCAATAAAAGCTTGTCTTTAAAAAGTTTTTTTTTAATTATTTTATTTTAACCGACTTTAAATATGAGGAGGATCTCAATTCGTCTGTGTACAACGTGTTTTTGAAATATCTGAAAACCTCTTAAGGGGCCATTGTACTCATCAGTATGATTAACTTTTACTATGGGACCAACACTGAAATCGCGGAAAAAAAATTGCCGTTTCCTAAATTTTGTCGATTTATGTGAACACAAATATGGGGGAAGCCTATGTCCAGCAATGGACGTCTTTCGGCTGAAATGATGATTATGAAGTTTTTCTAACATGAATAAAGTCATCGGCTACCAAAATATCAGAATTTAAAATTTTCATTGATATGTAGGTACTCTAATTAGGTACCTACTTACATTAGAGCTAGCGGAGCGCGGTAAAAAAATAGTGCAGAACAAAATTGAGAAAAGTTTATATGAAAATCTAAACACATGCTGGATATTTTTTTCCATAGTTTCTATATTTCTCGTAAAAAAATCGCACCTTATTCCCCTGCGCACATTGTAATATGTTATAATTTTGTCGCCACATCTATCACGCACGCTCACTCGACACATGTGCCGATTACAGCTACAGCTCTGCTCGCCTCCTATTCGCTTATCATAATTCATTCCCATTCACTGCCACTGAACTTTTATTATGCTCATATGCCCCTTTAAATGTAGAGCCTCGAAATGTTTGCTTGATCGAGTGATTTATAATATGTCGCGCTTTGTGTGTAGAACAGGTTCAAATCAAATCATTTATTTGTGATACACACACACACAAATTACACAGGAAATAAATAGGTCTTAATCAGACACAATACAGTTCCATATAGGATCAGCCTCATGGCATACAAATGTCATAAAATTAAACAAATAAAAATGTAATAGGTACATGAGTAGGTACATTACAAATTACATTACAATAAAAATTACATTTTAAAAAGATATTATTGATATCAAAACTCGAAACAGCACAACGAAGAAATCAGACATATAATATGAATTTTGTTTTATTTTGTCGTTAATTTTAATATTAAGTTAAGAAGTCGTTTATGGACTTATGGCGTTACTTCCTAATTACCAAAAAAGTTCGTGAGCTTTTTTTGTATGTTTTTTTGGTTGTTTCATACGTTCTATACATTGTGACTATTTGTGACTGAGGTACCACATAATGAAACTGAATAAACAGCGACAAGGACATTTTTATAACCTAATACCTCCCATTTTTTACGTAGGTAAATCCTCTGCATAGATGCACTCCGCCGAGGTGACGGAGCCATTGTCGGACTCTTACCGACTAAAACCACCACAGTGTTCCTCTACTAACCTTTTGCTGCTGGCGCGGGATACGGTCTGCAGTTTCCACCCACCCCTGACAGATCCTGGCTCGCCACTAGTAGGCAAGCCCCTCTCCCCGTACGGCCTAGCGTCAGCCGCACCCTCCTTCTAACTGGTGCGCAAAGAACACGACGCGTCATCGTCACCCCGAGGCCCCGGGTTACCTCGAGCCCGTCGCCAGCTGGGGTCTGAAAGTCCTACAGTGGCTGCGACGCCCGGTCCGTCTCCTGCAGGATGGAATAGAGGTGGTCATCTCTCGCTCCCTCTTCGCCGCCTCCTTTGAGAGTATCACCTCCTCACAGATGGAGACGACGGTGATGTGTGCTGCGCCGTGTCTTCAAGGCACCTCCCGCAGTGTTGACACTCGGGCGTCAGCTCCCGGCCTATGCGACACAGATACTTCCCGAACCATCCATGCCCCGAGATGTATTTTTTTTTTTTTTTTCGTGGATTTGCGTCAGCCGGTAGGTAAGGATGCCATGGTGCTTCTCCAGCCACTCCTCCAATACGGGCCTTACCGCCGGCAATAGCGGCGCGCTGCTAATGTGGCGTGCTCGGCACAATAGCGGCGCGCCGCTAATGTGGCGTGCTCGGCACTGGGTTACACAACTGGTGGCCCCACTCATCCACAAGGACAATCATAAATGCAATAACAATTTTATTTACTTCATCACGTGAAATGTTTTGACAATTTAGTTGAATTTTGCTTTAACACGTAACTCTGTTACCAAACTTAAATAAAAAAGAGAATTCTAAATATCATGAAGAATTAACTCTAACATCGAATTAATTCTAAGCCCGAGTCTACACATGTTACAATTAGCGTCATGTTAGCACTGTTGTATTTCTAGTATTGTTATTTATTCAGCATTAGCCCAGGCTTACACAAACCACAGGTTTTCATAGAACGGTGCGTGCTGGGAGACGCGGCCAACACGTCGCGTGCATGCCACTCAGTGCAGCCCCGGCTTTATGTACAGACAACAAATAAGTACCTACTTTATAATAACTTCTTAGGTTTTCGCGATCACTACACATTATAATAAAACAAAGTTTAACTGGATTAAATCGCGTCTATTATTTAAATTGGTTTTCCTGACGTTTCGAATGCTTAAAAAAAAAAAAAAAAAAAAAATTTTTATTTCACATAAATGGTGTACAGTAAACACTTACAAATAGTAGTTATACAATTTCTCGGTATGAAGTGTTTGTTTGAACTCTGGTACCCAATGTAAGATTTAACTTGTGTTATGGGTACCAGCGCTCTCATTAATTAAATCCACAGGGGGTTACATTAATTGCATCAGGAGGTGGTTACAAGAAAGTGCAGTTGAGTAAATGGAGTAAGTAAAACTACGTTACAGGCTACAGCATAGATTAAAGAATAAATAATAATTCAGCTAATAATAGTAGTAAAGCCAGAAGCCTCATGTGTGTGAGTGTGTATGTGTGAAGGGGTGTGTGGTGTGTGGTGGGTTAGTGGGTGTGAGAAGATATGATAGTGTGATTGTGATAGTACATTATTTTAGAGAATAGATATTTTTAATAGATTTTCTGTTTCGTCATAATTAATTGATGTCGGCTTTGCGCGATTTAATCCGGTTAAACTTTGTTTTATTATAAGTACTTTATTTTCCATAAATATTGTGTTCAGAGAATTAACCATTTCTAAGCAGAGTATTAATTGTTGTTGTTGACTGGTTTAGTTCCAAATACGCTCATGTGGCTCTGGTAAATTCCCATATAAAATTTGTCGATAACCGCACGATAACGTTAACTACACGATATCGCAAAAACTCATGCTAGGGGCTCAGATTGTGATTGCCTTGAACCTTTGCCTTCCAGTCAGGGTCTGAGTTTGTGCCCGGCCCACGCATCTGATATTTTTAAATTCATGTGTGGATCAGAATTTGATTACTTGCTTTAACGTATTAACGGTGAAGGAAAACATCGTGAGGAAACCTGCAGACCTGAGAGTGCTCCATACAGTTCTCGATGGTGTGTGTAGTCCACTAACCCGCACTAGGCCAGCGTGCGGGAGAAGGCCAGACCCTTCACAAAGAGGCCCGTCCTTAGCAGTGGGACAGTAATGAGCTGATTATGTAAGCTGATTGTAAGCCAACCAAAGGGCAAAAATAACAAAAGCTCCTATTTTGTCACCTCTCTCATACCGAGGATGTTGTGATGGCATTGGAGTGGCATAGCCACATACGTATTAGGAGGTACACCGATAACATATAACAGCAGAATATTTTATTATGCAATTGGAAAGTTGCAGTGCGCAGATTTCTAACGGTCTCATCCTCTCTTCAATAAAACGTTGAAAATCATAGGCGTATACTATACGTGTATCAGAAATGCGGGGTCATATATTAAGAGCTCATTCAGGGAATACTATCGAACAACTTTTACTACGGGGTTAACTGCTCCATACATACATCGTTGCTTAAATGGAATTGCGATATGTTCGGATAACTCGAATATACTACTCGGACTATAATTCAATAATTAATTTATAGTTTGATTGATCAGTGGCGGATAAACTAGGCTGTGGGTTGCAAAGATTACTTAAAAAAATCTGGAAGATACGCATAATCCTTCTTACATTTTCCAAACCCTGAATCTCTTTTACTTAAAAAGAAATAAAAGCTATATTTTTTAAATTCTCATCTATTCTGCTGACCTTACCCTGCTTACCTTCACGACAGTACCCGGCAGCTGTCAGACTCGTCACTCGTCAGTGGCGCGAATCAGTGGTTAGCGTGGCGTGCGCCCGCCGACCGCCGATCAATATCTACCCTCACTTGCTATCAGAAGGAAATCTAATCTACACTACACTGGTAGCTACAAGATGTTTATGGTATACATGTCAAGAAAACCTAATGCTAAGTCTTAAGTTTTATTTAATCTTAAGCTTAAAGCTCAAGCTTTATTAATCTACAGGTTCAAAACTGCTCGAATGAACGTAAAAACGTCGAGGACAGACAGCTGAAGTGGACGAACGTCGACGTAGTAGAGCGAGCTTGGGGTGCTGGCCAGAAAACCTCCACGTGTGCCTGACGGCTGCTAGTCTTTCTGGAGACGTCTGGAGGTAACGGCAGTTATTAGGCCGGTGCATCTTGTGTACGGGCAATGAATATCTTTTTGAGGGAATTTGTTATCCTTCGGGGGATCTTATTGTCTGTAGCGAATATTCTGGCGCGGGTGGGGCTCGATCTGGGCCACTGGGGCGTGACACCGCGTGTCCCTCTGAAGTAAGCAGAGGGCACAGTGGAGGATGAGGGTGAGGAAGAAAACCTTGAAAAAAAATACGGGAAGATAAGCCCTGCGGGCGGCGGACTCGGGGTAGTCTGACTAGCGTGGCTAGCGTGGCAGGCGTGGCCGTGACATTGGCGTATTAGCTGCGTCATGGCGGGGCCCGTGAGGTGGCGCGTAGCGTTCCGTGTGCGCTGCCGGGGAAGGTGCGGCCGACGTTAGGCCGCATGGGGAGAAGGGGCTTGCCTGCTTGTGGCGGGCCTGGACCTGTAGGGAATGGTTGTGCGAATAGATAGTTCCCACGCCCCCGGCCCAAGGCAGTTGAAGGAACACCACGGTGGTTATAGTCGGTAAGTGTCCGATACTGGCTGCTCCACCGTCCCCGGGCGGAGTGCGTCCGTGAGATTTACCCACGACTAAAAAAAGAAAAAGAAAAGTAGAGTGAGCTTTGTAGGTGACCATAAGACGTTCAATCTGGCATCATTTCAGTCCATTCCATGAACTCGGTAAGATTTATGTCAGATTGATAGTGTAATGATTGATGGATTGCCAAAAAATCGGGTAAGGTGGAGGAGCAGAGAAGGGCCCGGTGTGCACTCACTCTGCCACTGGGAAGGCAGCTAGGGGACTGTTTCCTTCCCCGCCCCCTTCGATCTCGTAACCGTAGAAGGAGTACCGCGGTTGTGTTCTCGCGCCTCCTTTTGGGACCGAGGGTCTTGGCTTCACCATTCAGACCGCGAAGAAGAAAACCTCCTTAAAAATATACGGGAGGATAGGACTTGCGGGTGGCGGTCTCAAGATACCGACACTGGCTCCGCCTTCTCCGAGCGGAGTGTGTCCATGAGGATTTTCCCAAGGGAAAAAAACGGTACTTGCTTCTATACAAGATAATTACGATCATTTTCCAATCACGGGGCTAACAATAAAAATGCAAATGCCACCAAAGGTCGCCCAGCCCCTCATAGCTATAAAAGTTATAAAACCAACAAGTATGTAATTCACTTTCTATTGCCGCCAATTGCTGTTGGGGTGTATCTGAATCGTCTTGCCATCTGTCACTGTTTCTCTATACTTAGATATTGTTTTCCCAATTTTTACTCCATCTTTCTTGCACGATTTTATCATAAACAAATCTGAGTTTTTGTTAATATTGAAATGTTGGGAGATAATTGAAAATATTTTATTGTAACTACAGTAACAGGTAGTGTGGGTTGTTATTTACTACCTATATGCCTTCAATATCGGATTATGTTTTAGATAGGCCTAATGGGTACGTAGCAGTAGCATCCAAATGGACCTACTTGTGGGTGAAGTGGTCGTACCTACGTAGCTAAGTTGGTTTGTGGTAGGTTGTTGACTACATAGATAAGTACATCGTGCGTTATCCTTAATGTTTAAACATATTAAAAAGATTTAGATTTGTTTTTAATAGGCAGAGACATGACATCGGCGGTAAATTTCATGTCTGTGTTAATAGGTTCCAATCGTAAAAAAACAAGAGCTCGCACCATCAAAAAAAGTTTTTAATTTTCCACACTAAAAGCTACGCCTAGAATAAATTAGATTTAAAAATTGACCCAGATTTAAGTAAACGTTTTTTTTTCTGTCAGCTTATTTCGCGCCCTCGAGCTGAGTTTGCACACAACGCAGGTTCATTTGCAATTGAAGTCACCACAGCCTCTCGCCTGAAAAAAATACATAAAAAACGCGCACTACGTACTATCGACAAATCGTACGCCTTTCCACCTCAAGGTTTCTTTTCGTCTGGCACTGATTCACTGAAGAAACCCTGCCCCCATGGTCCTTTGTTTTCGTCTACCAATAGAATGTCGGGACGGCACAATATTTTTTGCTCTTGAGATATACAAAGCAACATTATGACTTGTTGTGAAAATGAAACAAATATATTATCAGTTAACCATTACTCAGCCACAAACAATGTCACAGTAGAGTGTAAAAAATACTATTGATAAATGCCAGTTGAACTGTGCAACTTAAGTGGAAGTTCTAGCTGAGTTGGGTATTTGTTATGCAGCTAAATTACTGACTCATATTTTTAACAGATTTATCAGAGGTTTGTCAGATTAGATAATTCAATTTAATTCAATTCAAGTCAAATAATATATTTCACAAAAAGTGTTAGTAACAATAAACTTTCTTTACACACTAGAGTTAGTTTGATACAAAATAAAATAAAAACATGAAAAAATAAGTTATTTATGAATGTAAGTAGGTGGTAAGTTATACTTAGACTCCATTTGAAATAACATTAGAAATGTTAACAAACCCTTATTACAGTAAATAATTGGTATTGTAAATACGTATTTGCTTTTGTCATCTTATGCCCACGGAATAGAGGTTAAAATCGGTTGAGTAAACTGTCAGTAGGTTTTTGAATGATTTTGGTTTTTGGTTTTTTATTTTATTTCATAATACAAACCCCAACCAACCAAGTCGCTGTTAATGTTACTTGACTCAAAAAAAAAATAAAAAAATTAAGGGACTATGGTCGCTTTTGTAATAAGGACCCTATATTCAAGATTTACTAAAGCAAGTTTAAAGCATAAAACCTAAAAAAACATAAAACACGTTTAAAACAAAAGCTATTTAGAAAAGGTTGATACAAAATACTTTGCGGATAAAGATCCGTGGGAATGAACTGCTAGCCTATTAGACTGATTAAAAAAAACGTTAATAAGTTCTAAGGATACTTGCGAATAATACCATCTTCGATCATTCTTTGTTAAAATAAAAAGTCCTTATTTCAATACAAGTTCCTTGCAACATCTGCCAGTTATAAAACACGGTGCGGTGCAGTTTGAGCAAAAAATGGTTAGCTGTCCAAATCAATAAAGCTGCCTGTAAAAACTAACAAAGGCTTAACTGTGGGTGAAGGTGTCGTAATAACGTAAATAAGACTAGGTTATTAGGTATTTGTTTATAAAACTGCTTCAAATTTCGTCTTGTTCCTTATAACTATTAGTTCAATTGACATGAGATGTCGTGGTAAGTAATTTAATTAACTTCTTCTTCTTCTCAATTAACACAATTATTGTTAAACTAATTCAAGTTTTCAATAAAATTCAAATAATTTGTTCGGCGATTCTGTTGCACATTTTGGTAAAACTAAACCAGACTAAATGCATCTGTTACTTTAATTTTCTATTGAAACAGAAAAAGACAAACGCCATTAGTTTAGTCCTTTCAAAGTGCGCAACTGAATCGACATCAATAGTATTATTGTTAATGATTTCACATTTTTTTACTGGCTACTTTCTTGCTGTACTACCTACGCCGTAGCCTACGTCGTCGCCCAAGTCTTCGATGTTTAAACAGAAAACAAATGAACAGAAATTAACAGGTAGCAAGGAGCACGAAGCAACTGCGAATGACCAAACCCGTGAACATAAATCACAGAACTATTGTTCCTAGTCCGTTAAAGTATCATACAAAAACATATGGCTTTACAAAAACGGTTGTTTTAAAGACCCTAACTGGTGGATCCTGATTGGTGGAAAAAATAAAGGGCGGATTTCTTTATTTTTTGTTGTAAATGTAGCTTGCAAGCAAAACAGTTTCAAAACTGGAAAGGCTTGGGCTTTGCTAATAGTACCTATTTGACAAATCCCCGCGGGCGGCCGAACACAAACCTCGTATATTTATCTCTTTCACGTTTCTGTGTAACGCATCTTTGTTCTCACTCCCACGCACTGATTGCTTTAGGTTCTTTCTCGTAGACGCTCCTCCCGTGCCACGTTTATTTTTCATTTCTTAGGGAGCGAAGAAAATAATTTTCTGTGAGCTTTGAACCCGCGGCGAGGGAAAAATGGGAAATTTGGAAAATGTAATTGGATTCTGGACTAATCTCGACGCCTCTCGTATTTTATAAGAGGGGAGTGCGTGTTGAAATAGAAATAGGTAGATACCGTCTTTACGTACCTACCGTTCCTATACCTATCTGTGTAATTATCTATAAGCATCTTCGTAAATTAGAATTGAAGTGCTGTTCAGTCTTTTTTAAGATCAGAAAATTATATTTAAGTACGTACCTACGCGGCGCTCGATATTAGCATGGATGAAGACGATGTTACTTAGGTGACATACGGCTCAGCCCCTCAAAAACAAATTAGCCTCTCCGCCCCCCGCCCCCCCCAAATAAAACAACACATATACAAAATTAATAGGTACGTGGGACACTCAGAAAGTTTTGCGAAACTAAAAAAAATTGTTCTATACGTACATATATTTTTATCAAATCTTTTTAAAGTACTTTCCACCAGCCTCTATACAAAGATTCATGCGCCTAAACCAGTTTTCAAAACACTTTTTCCAGTCCGCCGCAGACACCTCGTTTACAGCCTGCTCGAACGCAGCCAGCGCATCTTCCGGCGACGAAAATTGAATCCCTTTGAGCTGATTTTTTATTTTTGGGAATAAAAAGAAGTCACACGGTGCTAGATCAGGGCTGTAAGGAGGGTGACCCAGGAGTTTGACTGGCGTGCTGTCCAGGAAGTCCCTCGTTTTGAGTGCGGTGTGCGCAGGTGCATTATCGTGGTGGAGCAGTAGCCCGCGGAGCCCTGTGTTTGGTCGCTTGTTGCTTATAACAGAGAAAACTTCTGGCAAACATTTGGTAGTATACCATTCGGCATTAATGCTTCTTTGATCCCGTAAGGGAATTGATACCAAGTGGCCAGTCAAATTAAAAAAGCTAGCGATCAAAATCTTACCCCCGCTTCTAGATCGCTTCACTTTGGTAGGCGTTGGCTCATTTTGAAACACCCAAACAGTCGACTGGCGCTTGGTTTCTGGGTCGTATTGATAAATCCAGGACTCATCTCCTGTAACGATGTCGTAAACACGCCGAGACGAGCCTGCTTCAAATTTGTTAAGCATATCACGGCACCATTCCACCCGGGCCTGCTTCTGAGCATCGGTGAGGTTGTGCGGCACCCAGCGTGATACTATCCTCCTCACGCGAAGATGGCTGTGTAGAATCTCGTGAACGCTTCCCGATCCAATCTTCAATATGTGTTGAATCTCCTGATATGTAATTCGCCTATTGTCTTGGATTAAATTTTTCACTGCTAGCACGTTTTCTTCGGTAACAGCCGTCAAAGGGCGACCGCTTCTTTCGTCATCCCCCAAAGTTGGTCGACCGCGCTTGAATTCGTTATACCAACGATACACGGTTGCCTTGGAAGGGCCTTCATCCATGAATGCCATTTGAAGTCTATCGTACGATTCATCCGGTTTCAGGCGACACTTGAAATCGTATAAAATCATAGTTCTAAAATGTTCCCGGCGCAGATCCATATTTCAGTGAGACACAATACTTTGAATTAACTCGCAAAAAATGTGGAGGGAAATTTTGAAATTGGAACTTACTTATTTTTACTTATAAATAATCATATTTTCGAAAAACATTATAACTGGCCAGTCTCCCATATATAAAAACTTTTTTTCGCAATACTTTCTGAGGGGCCTGGTATGTCTTCACATTTAACGCGTTTATTTGTTTAGTAGCTCCTTTGTGAAAAAGCTCGTCCGGGGACCTACTACCACTGTACCTACCTCTCCGCCAAATAGTGATGCTTGCATTGCTGTGTTTCGGTCTGAAGGGTACGGGTGCCGGTGAAATTACAATCACATGAGACGTTCCATCTTCATGTCTCAGCTTGGCGAACCGACTTGCGGTACCATTAAGGCAACAGCCTAGGTGGTATTTAAGTTGTTAAATGGGCAAAGGTAACCGCTTAACATCAGGTGAGCCTTTGGCTCGTTTCGCCATCCTATACTATACAAAAATTGTTCACTTTCCAATGAGCCATTTAATATGGTCACAGGACCACCGCAACAAACGTGAAATAGTGCGGTGCGGGAAAGACCGCCACATAAACAGTGTGTTTTGGCTGCAATAGAAAGGGTACAGAAAAGTCCTAAGCTAGACCATATGGTCTAAAAAAAAGAAAAGAGCCGGTCCCTACATTTATGTTCACATAAATCGACAAAATATAGGGAACAGAAAATCGTTCAGCAAACGTAGGGATCGGCTGATTTTATTTTTGCGATTTCAGGATTGGTCCTATAGTATGTCGTCTACGTAATTTAAATTGTTGACACAGACCCCGTCAATAAAGCAGCCAGCACGCGTGCGGCACAGTCGCTCGATCAGCGCATTCACATACAAGCCAAAGAGCAGAGGAGAGATCAGCCCACCTTGCCTCACCCCGCACTCTGACTTACACTGTTCCGAGAGCTTTCCCGCCCAGCGCACACGGCTCATCTGGTGCTAATACCAGTGTAGCGTGCTCTCTTTTAACTTCTTCCAGAGGATGTCGTATGAGACAAGGTCAAAAGCCTTTGACAAGTCCAAAAAGCAGGCATAAATGGGTGTCTGCCGATCAGTATAATACCTGACCGTGTGCTTCAAGCTAAGAATGGCAGTCTCCGTTGACAACCCAGGCCGAAAACCGAACTGAGTGTCATGGAGCTTGACATGCCTATTCAGATGCGAGTTGCGCTCACTGTCAAGTATCTTGGCTATGACAGTGTCTAGCGAAATTGGCCTATAATTTAACTTGTCCAATACGTCTCTGGTCTTACTCTTGACCACAGGTAGCACCAGGGTTCGCATTAGATCAGGAGGCAGAAAAGAATAAAGTTGTATAATAAGTCAATTAAAGAAGTTCAATGGAACATAAGTCAAAAAAGACTAGGCACCGTATCAAATCGCGGTGCCAAAAATTAACGAGTCGATTCACTTTTAAATAATAAAACCGGCCAAGAGCATGTCGGGCCATTCTCAGTATTATAGGGTTCCTTAAGTAGGTCTAATTACAAACGAATCAAATCGAATATTTATCATTGCTATTTTAGTTTTTGCAAACATCGCCACCCAGCGCTAAATTTAAGAAGTGTGTCATATCAATATAACACAAAGTTTCTATTTGTGCATTTTTTTAAATAGAAAGTAACTAAAGGAGCATTATTTGCAAATATCAATTTTCTCTAATGTCAATGACATATGAACTAGGACGTCTTAATTATTTTTTAGTTTTCTCACTATAACTCAAAAATTTATAATCACATTATACTCGAAATAATTTTAAAAGAGAGTTTTTATAAAGGTCTATCAATGTGTAAGACTATAAGTTTCTACGTTGCATAGTTTAGAAATGGCAGGGGGGGACACATTGCAAGCCACTTTGGCGAACTGTATTTCGCAGATGGTATACCTGATAAAAAATTATGTATGGAAAATCACCTTCATTTTAGTAGACCTATTCAATGAAATATAAAACCCCACACGAGGGGGTGCAGCGAAAAAAAATAATTTCATTCCCATTTCACATGTATGGGCACCACCCCTAAAATACGTTATCAAGATTTTTTTATTCTTTTAAAATTGAGATTTATATCCAAACCATTTAAAAAAAAAAAACATTTACTTATGTTTATAACTGTAGAAGTTATTAAGCTGTAAAGGATTAGGACAGACGGACAGACGGACGGACATGACGAAACTATAAGGGTTCCTTGTAGGACTACGGAACCCTAAAAAACTATATCCAAACAAAACTTTAGAAAAACCCCTGCTTGGTCTTCGAACCCCTTCATTCTGAAGTAGCACCCATTACTTACCATTTATTTTTACCCCACCATTTAGTTAGAAAACCATGGTAATTTGACACTTACCGATCAAAATAACATAACATCACACCTGTATTCCCCGAAGGGGTAGGCAGAGGTATAGTACCTATACCATAGAATA
Source organism: Asteroscopus sphinx (assembly GCA_949699075.1). NCBI lineage: Eukaryota > Metazoa > Arthropoda > Insecta > Lepidoptera > Noctuidae > Asteroscopus > Asteroscopus sphinx. The sequence goes on from OX453021.1 coordinate 15,967,578, forward strand.
GAAAAGAATCTCTTTTGCACGGACCACAAATGCCGACTTTTTTTTTCCGTAGTCTATTATCATGGATTTGAACGCGTCTGGGGCTCGAGTTTCGCTTCTAGCCTTCTCTGTTCTTATGCCTATACCTAGGTACATTTCGCCAGTTACAAGTCCTACGTAATAGGCACAGAGTACATTATTTAACTGGTAATAGGGGGCGAGCCTATTACTATTGACCGGGCACAAATACAGACGGGCTGCTACTGAGATTTTCCTTATGAAAAAACCCAATAACACTTTGCCCGACCCGGGAATCGAACCCAGGACCCCACGCTCAGCCGTCGCGTTTACGACCACTAGACCAACGAGGCAGCCACCGATCAGTACCTATTAAATTATTATATAACAGAAGTCATCAACAATAATTATTTGCTTTCATCCTAGTTTGTATACACCTCAACTAGAGGTATCTCGACGCGGGAATCGAAACCGCACCCCTAGACACAAAAGTCGGACGCTCGACCACTATGCTATTATGTTGTTTATTATAACTGACGAGATAATTGTTACCTAGTGATTATATTACATTTGGAGGAGACTTGTTACAAAAATCCTTTTCCTTCGAGGCGCACTACATTTTTTGCAGTATTGGTTCCTTCCTTATCAGCAACATTATCAATTGGTTCAATAATTTTGGGGCTGAACCAAATGCTTTTTCAAAAATCTAAAAATGCAGTTTTTTCTACTCCAAAATCGAACTCACGACTCCACTGACTTTTCTCAAGGTTTCTCTATACCGTGGTGCGTCTACACAAGACGAGTCCATCAGCGGAATCGCTCTGCTCTTCGTCGCTCGCGGCGTTAAGTGTAGACTTACGAGCACACTAGATCACGATTTGTTTTCGTCAAAAAACAAACTATTGGCGGCGGACCACAGCCGAGCACGAAAGCCAAACAACGAAGCCAAACGGCGGGCTCGTCCACGCTACACGAATTCGTATACTAGACTTTTACTCGGCTCGTCTAGCGTAGACGCACCTTTATACTTTAGTTTTTGGCCCTCTTTGGCACTGTTTTCACAACTCATCTGTATTTTTTTGTTGTTTAATTATTGGTTTACCAAATCCCAGATTCTTTTGTTCACAAACACAGACAGTAAAAAATATAGACTAAGTGCTGCGAACAACCATAGTGAAGCCAATAAAAACAGTGCTCACGTACACAGCATGCACCTGAACGATATTTGTTTTCGCGATGCTTACTGGACGATGCCGCGACATGTGAACTGAGATGGGTGAGGCTCGCCCATCTCAGTTCACGTCGCGTGAGCACGGTTTAAGGTGCACGTGTGTGCGTGAGCGCTGGTTTGTACACGGATGAGCACGATTTTATTGGCTTCACTATGATTGTTCACAGCATTTCGTCTATATTTTTTACTATGTCTGTGTTCACAAGTCGGAATTAAAATTTTCATAGGTACAACGTGGGTACAACCACAGACAAAACGAGTGTGCTTTAGACCACAAGACTGAAGTAAAACTTCACAAAAAAAAAGTTTGCTCGCACCTCTCTCTCTGGTCCCTACAGTAATATACGAAACGTGTCTCTCTATCTGTCTATTATCTTCACTAACTTATATCTCCCTCTCAACTTCCGTTCGCCTCGCCCGAGCACACTTTTCATAATGCGATCACACTTTTCGTAACGCATTAACCAGCTTACTCCCCAAGTCAAGCGTGCGTAAAGAAGTTTTACTTCAAAAAGTGGCGTCCGCCATCTTGAATCTCGAAATAGATGTTATATTCTAACGGCCAAAATTAATATCCAATCTATCCACGATTTGCCCTACTAGAGATAGGAATTTGACATAAGCTCCATACAAAATGCCAAATTTCTATCTCTAGTAGGGCAAATCGCGGATGGATTGGATATTAATTTTGGCCATTAATCAGCACCCCGGGTAACCTGTGTGCGTCATCCCAGCGAAAAAGTGTCGAATTTCTTAATTCGAGATAAGTAAATCGTTAGTGTATGACGTCGTGTAATTGTGTATGAACATTTCAGATTTGTGTGTCCAACCCTTTTTGGGATATTCATCAAAAACGTTTTCCGCTGGAAGGACGTCTTCCCAGCGAGACTTTTTTTTTCCAAAGGACGTAAGTAAAATAAAATAGTTACATGGATTAGAGCAGCGGTACTCTAAGTGTGTTCCGCGGAACCCTAGGGTTCCGCGATACCCCTGTAGGGGTTCCGCAAGAATTTAGAAAAAAAAAACAAAACACCTCTCTCTGGTCACTGGTCGAACGTTTTGAATCCGCCCGCCGCGCGTATACTTGTGAGCGCGCAGTCCCTTTGATAAAAGCCGCCTCTGAATTAGACGCTATAGTTGTGAACAAGCGACTTTCGGCTCTATCTTCAAAAGCATAAAGTCGAGATTGTTTACAACGCATTTTTTTGTATTTATATTTTTATTTCCGCTTTTTGTTTATCAAAGGCGCCGACTCGAGTATTTTTGAGAATGTTCGAGTTCGAGTCTAGGACTAAGTATAAAAGCGCTATTATATAAAAAAAGTCGCGCCTCGTCAGTCAGTTGACGATTAGCGTTCGGAGCGATAAGTTCGTACCTACCTACTTACAAGCTGGCTAGCCTGCTGCCTTCTTGTAAGTTCTACTGCCCGCTGTATTCTGATTGTATCAGTTTTGTACATTTCTTCTTTGGACTAAACTTTGTCTCATAAACGCAGTAACGATTGTGCATTATTTTGACCCTACCATCCTGACGTGTAACATTATTAATAAAGAAGAATGGAACGTTGGCTTAAAGGTGTTAAACGTGTTGCAACGACATCTTCTAATGACGCTGAATGTTCAAAAGCAGTACGCGCGGAGAATACAGCAATTACCGATCCAGACGATGATGCCACGACGTCAAGCTCCACGGTTTCAAAGACGAAAAAAAGGAAGTATGATGAATCATATATCAGTTTCGGATTTGTTGATTCCAACGGCTCACCTCTCTGCATGTTATGTAGTAAACTGCTTCCTAATAGTTCCATGGCACCTGCCAAATTACGCAGACATTTAGAAACTGTACACCCCGAGTCTAAAGACAAGAATAAAGAATTTTTTGTTCGTAAAAAAGAACAGTTATTGGAAAGTCAAAAAAATATGATGCATGTAACACAAACTATCAATGAAAAGGCCACGGAGGCATCATATTTAGTTAGCTATCGCATTGCACAAGCAGGTGAAGCGCACACTATCGCTGAGAATTTAATAAAGCCATGTGTGTTAGACATAACAAAATGTATGCTCGATGAAAAATCTGCAAAGCATCTTTCTACTGTACCGCTATCAAACGATACTGTTTCACGGCGAATCCATGATCTGGCAAGCTACGTCAAACAAGAACTAGTTGCACGTCTACAAAAAACACGATTCGCCTTGCAAATGGATGAGTCAACTGATGTCACTGGTCTGGCTATCTTGCTGGTTATCGTGAGATATCCATATGAACGTTCTTTTGAAGAAGACATGCTTATGTGTTCACCGCTGCCCACAAACACTACCGGGGAAGAAATTTTTAATAAAATAAACATATTTTTTAAAGAAAATAATCTTAGTTGGAACGATTGCATTGACATTTGTACAGATGGGGCCAAGGCGATGACAGGTAAAACAGCAGGAGCAGTATCACGAATAAAAAGTAAAGCGCCTAATTGTAATTCCAGCCATTGTATTCTGCATAGACAAGCACTTGCGATGAAGCAAATGCCGTCAAATCTAAAATTAGTTATGGATGAAGCGGTAAAAATAATTAATTTTATCAAATCACGACCACTACAATCCCGATTGTTCTCATTATTGTGTGAAGATTATGGCAGCAAACATAAAACACTGCTGCTCCATACAGAAGTGCGATGGCTGTCTCGGGGTAAAACTTTAACAAGGCTATTTGAACTTAGAGCCGAGTTACAAATGTTTCTTTCAGCAGATACAGTTTCTTTTAATTTGAAAGACCGTTTGTATGATAAAACTTGGTTGTTCCGATTGTCTTTTATGGCGGATATCTTTCAAAAACTGAACGAATTGAATTTATCATTGCAAGGTAAACAGACAACAGTGTTCCAGGCCTATAACAAAATAACTGCCTTCAAAAGAAAATTAGATTTTTGGATTATTTGCGTTGGTAAGAGAGAAATAGAAAGCTTTACGTCACTCAGTGAGTTTGTTAGCGATAACGACTCGGAAATGTTTCAAGATGATGTGTTTGAAGAATTGGTCCAATATCTCACTTCGATGCGCGCATCTTTTGTAAAGTATTTTCCTGAAGAACATAATACAAAAATGAAGCTGAATTCATGGATTCATAATCCTTTTTTACCCAACTTGCAAAAGCCCGAAAGCATGTCAAACGAGATATATGAATCTCTTTTAGAAATGTCATCAGACACAAGTATGGAGTCACTGTTCAAAACGACGCCTCTCAACGATTTTTGGTGCAGAATCCGTGATGAATATCCAATGCTTGGCAGAATGGCTCTGAATATTCTTCTCCCGTTCCCAACAACATATTTGTGCGAAACAGGATTCTCAACCTATGCAGCCACGAAAACAAAATATCGCAATAGACTGGACGCCGAACCTGATATGAGACTTCAAATGTCTTCTATCAAACCTGATATCAACCAATTGATGAAAAATAAAAAACAGTTTCATACCTCCCATTAGTTAAGATTTTTTCATTTTTAATATCTTCTATTATTGTACTTGGCATGTGGTTAAAGTAAGTAATAATTAGTAACTGTTACATTGTACTTTTATTATGCTTATATAATAAAGAATACACTTTTAAAAACTATTGTTTTATTGTAGGGTTCCGTCAAGTATTTTGCTTGTCAAAAGGGTTCCGTGACCAAAAAAGTTTGAGAACCGCTGGATTAGAGTATAACGAAAGGTAAATGTGTATGCATAAATGAGATTTGTGTGTCTAAAGACTCCGAAGATATTCAAGTTTCCGCTGCGGTGACGTTTGGCTGATTGCTGGATATCATAAACGGTTAGGCGAATAGTAGTGACTTTTTTTACACATGTTGCGATTCTTTTGTGTGTAATGTTTGTGAAAACAGACTTCGAAAAAAAATTACCGCTAGGAAGCTATAAAATTTAAAATGAAATCAGGTTATTAGGTCCTAGTACTGCGTATATGAGTTCCGAAGTCTAAATGTTAAAGTTTATTTGTACCTTATAAATGCTCACAATGTCATGTTAAGTCTCATCGATGTACTGTAAGTAAATAATGAATTATGAACAAAATTGCTAGGTCTGGGTCACGATGTTGTTCGCCATTCGATTGGACGAGTTTACTATGGGTTAGCAAATTAAAAGGTATCCCATTCGTTAGTGTATTAGTTCAATTATCCATCTGTAAAATTGTAGCCCAATACACTTAATAATTAAAGAAATATAATCAAAAAACCAATGAGAAGCGCAATACAGAGATAAACCAACCAAGTTTGAATGTGTACTAAAAAGCGGCCGCGCGATACATGGTGCTTACCTTCCCAAATTGTTAGCATACTTATTGTTATTGGTGTGGTACTTTTGTACAGGTGCGTACACAATAATTAGTAAAAATGAAAAACAACTGCAGTTTAATTAGTTTTATTTTCAAAAGTATCAATTTACTAATGATTATCAATTGTAGATATGTGTTTGTATAGGTACTTAAAAACTCGTGCAAAAAAATCAACAACAACAAAATAATAAAAATCTACATACTAAAATCAACATAAAAGATATAGAAAAGGTATTTTACAAAAAATAAGTATAGCTATTATTTTAATTAAATTACTTAATGTTTAAAATCACAGATCAGTTACAATAATTGACTCATTCATAAGCTTAGTAGGTATCTACATTAATGTAGGTTGTTATGTTTATTAAAATTAAAGATTATGTATATTATTCGTAACCAGCTCTACGTAGATAATAAATTAACTGCATGTGGGGATCGAACCGACAACATTTGGCGTGGTGTCAATAGAGAGGTGACCACCTTAACGACTATGCCACAAGTGCAGTGAAATTAATTGTAAATGTGAATAGACGAGAACATTAGCAGCTACAGTGAACCCTTGTTCATGTTTACCTCTTTATTTTAGCCCACTGTCAACGTACGGGGTCCCATCGACTTTGGATGTATGTTGCCAAACATACGTTTATACTAGATCGACACAGATAGCATAAATAAAAACGCTAGGAAACACAACACGAGGTAGTTTTATGTTGAATCCGATATGAAGAACAAAGGAAGTAAGAAAAAAATTAAACTTAAGTTTTTAATAACTTCTTTCGCAATAAAACACAAAAATTCACTATGCTTGAGTGTCCGTTACAAAACAAAAACAAAATAATCATACAAATCACTAACTGTATGATTTTTTTGTTTTTACTTCTTCAAGTTAAACGGATGGACACACGGACGGAACCTGTAAAAAAAGAAATTCAAATCCAGTTGTCTGTCAGAACTTTGTAACTTCTAAACCAAGAATGTTAATTACCTACATGGAAATCTCACATAATACGTAAAACTTTAGCACCACAGTCGTGGTCTCTTTACAATATTATAATTTGTTCTTAGTGACCCCATGTCAATAACTGAATAGTACCTACTTATTTTGAAATAATTGAACTGATGACTGTGTAAAGTAAAATGAGAAAATAAAAACTAAAGAATTGTGTACGCACATGTACCAAAATAAAAACGGTACTATACTAACAATTTTGGAAGGTAAGCACCATGTATCGCGCGGCCGCTTTTTAGTACACATTCAAACTTGGTTGGTTTATCTCTGTATTGCGCTTCTCATTGGTTTTTTGATTATATTTCTTTAATTATTAAGTGTATTGGGCTACAATTTTACAGATGGATAATTGAACTAATACACTAACGAATGGGATACCTTTTAATTTGCCAACCCATAGTAAACTCGTCCAATCGAATGGCGAACAACATCGTGGCCCAGACCTAGCAATTTTGTTCATAATTCATTATTTACTTACAGTACATCGATGAGACTTAACATGACATTGTGAGCATTTATAAGGTACAAATAAACTTTAACATTTAGGCTTCGGAGCTCATATTCGCAGTACTAGGACCTAATAACCTGATTTCATTTTAAATTTTATAGCTTCCTAGCGGTAATTTTTTTTCGAAGTCTATTTTCACAAACATTACACACAAAAGAATCGCAACATGTGTAAAAAAAGTCACTACTATTCGCCTAACCGTTTATGATATCCAGCAATCAGCCAAACGTCACCGCAGCGGAAACTTGAATATCTTCGGAGTCTTTAGACACACAAATCTCATTTATGCATACACATTTACCTTTCGTTATACTCTAATCCATGTAACTATTTTATTATACTTACGTCCTTTGGAAAAAAAAAGTCTCGCTGGGAAGACGTCGTTCCAGCGGAAAACGTTTTTGATGAATATCCCAAAAAGGGTTGGACACACAAATCTGAAATGTTCATACACAATTACACGACGTCATACACTAACGATTTACTTATCTCGAATTAAGAAATTCGACACTTTTTCGCTGGGATGACGCACACGGGTAACCTCGAAATCGATACCCATATTGATTTTATTTTATAAAGTCGCGTCCGCCACCTTGGATCTCAAAATAAAAGTCGCCTCGCCCGATCACACTTTTCGAAACACTTCGTAACGCATTCACCAGCTTACTCCCCAAATCAAGCGTGCGTAGTTTTACTTCAAAAGCTAACTTGTTTGTTATTCCGTGGGTACAAGCATGACTAAGTCCATGAGTACAAGGTACAAGAGTTAGTCTAAACGTAGTGGTTATATTCTGAGTTAGTCGTGATCTCGGAACATGCAGACAAAAAATCTAAAAACATTACCCTCCTTTTGGGCTCCGCCGCAGTAGGTAAAAATATGAAGGAGTGGAACACGCAATTTGACAGCTCTAAAATTGATGCTATCCCGTTCTTCCATCTACTATTGGCAAAAGAGGGCGATAGTTTAATATTTGTGAACAAGAGCATCGGAATCACTGTGGAAGAAAAATTTGGCAGGTAGGTAAAAGAAAATAAAACACAATAAATACTTCATTGTAAATATTAATTTCCATTATTATTTTATTCTTATGGTAACCAATGATACAATGTTACTTTCCGTGAACGCGACGTCGCGTAGTATCGCTATACATAAACCTAGCCATTGGCATGTAATATCACCGTGACTGCCAACGACAATGCCTATGCGAGATAATATAAAAATGCTATCTCATATTGATCAACACTCGCATTAAGGCAGCTTACAAAACTAGATAATATCTATCTTATAATTAACGCCCAAAAATCACTCGTCAATTTGTTTTTTTTTTAGTTTCTGATTATCAATTTTAATGTCACAGTATATTTTTTTCTATAGCTAAGTCTATAACAGAGGCACACAATGCTTAGAATCTAGCTCGGTATTGTAGAGCTTTCGGTTCCAAGTAAAAATGTTACTCGATAACGAACTTACTCTAACTATCAATGTACAGTCCGTGGAGTTTGCAGACACTCGTCAAACTTTATAGCCGCTCTCGACGCCAGTATCCCTAACGACAGTCTATTCCAGTCCTATCAAACTTTTAAAAGGACTATAATAACACTGCATTAAACTAAAATACCTTTGCTATCTCTGATAAATATTTCTCAACTAACTTCCAATGTATTGGCGTCTTTTACAAAATTTGACGAGTAAATACACAAATTTTCTTATTTGTTACGCTATAAGGTCATTATTTCTCCTAAACTAATACTATAGGCGGCCCTCCGACCTCGCTTACTGTGACCAGAGTCGGTTTTCTTACAGACTAACATATGACATAACTGCTTCTCGTAATGTATGTACAGGCTCTGGAAGTAAACAGATATGTCACCCCATTTTTTAATTTAAAATATAATAAAATCTGGAATTTCTTTACATTTGGTGCCCATTAAATCTGTATTTTTATTATTTTTAACCCTTGTCACTTTACAATATTGTCTTATATAATTTAAATGGTAGTAAATTAAAAAATGGAGTTCTTTGGAGCGATTATTTGAGATGTTTGTTCCGTAACGGTATAGGGGCCGGCAGCTAGGTAAGTCGCGAGTCTAAATCAAAAGCTGTTTGGGAACAAGCATGTTTAATAATGAGTGAAATAGTGAGATAAATTGACTGTAACATTCTTTGTCTCTATGTTGAAGATAGCAAAGCAACAATTTATATTTTATTGTTTTCATATATGGCAATAATCGAGAATTATTATTAAACCCTACAGAGGTGTAATCAAATCTGATTTGTTTGGAATAAATTCCGCCAATTTTAGACGAGACATAATGCGCGCCTATTTGTTCAGGCAATTCAACGCGACGGGAGTGGCATTGCGCGAGCCAATACGAAGGCGCCAAACCGTTTCCCTATTGGCCTATTTCATATTTATCTATGCAAATCAATAGAACAGTTTCGTAATTGTACAGCCCGTAATTAATTTATATAGGGTTTAATGCTCAATCAGTGATTATTTTCCCTGTCTGCTCAATGATGGCGACTTACATACGTATGGTGTAGACGTAATAGATTTTTTATCCATGACAGACTATCCTCAACATAGGACCTCTTCAGACCAGTCACATATCATAATAATACTTTCACAGAAATCGACCGTTTTCACAGAACTTACAACTTAAATTTTAAAAAGGGACTAGAACTAAAAAAAATACAACCTAATCAATTTTGAATTGTCATGTAACTAAAACTTAGCTTTCTTTAGGGAAATAACTGTTTAATAAATAAAATTGCATTTACAACGAAAACATTGTGGAAATATATTCATAGATACATACATATTGTTTTAGGCTGCAATATCAAACATGACTCCGACAATAGGTATACAATCTACGATAATCATACAATTTAAAGTATTTTTTTCATACTTGTCTTATTTAGTACACAATCTCGACATGTATCTTTATTTAAATAACTACTGATAAAATATAATTACTAGTTCTGCACATGTAATTAGGTAAAATAATGTTTGATGTGTAAAATTGATAACATAATGTCAATTAATAATTCTTAATGACGGATTGCATTAAAAAGACATGCCAATATTGTTTACATCTGTTGCGAAATAACATAAAAAGTTACGAAAATATACTTTTTCGCTAAAGTTATGAATGATATTGCAAAATGCTATTTTACAAGTTTCAACAATTATTTCAGAATTTTCAGTCAATGTTTTAAAACGGGAGCCTCTTGTGGTCCAAATGGTCTTGAACTATATATAAGAAATACAAACGTAAAACTAACAATAAAATATAATACCGATGCAACAGCATGCAATAAAATTAATACATATAACTATAATAAATTTTATTTGATTGTGCAGTGATAAATGTGCTTTGTCATATAGAAACTATATGTTGGCACAAGTCATTGTATTACAAAATTGAATTTACAAACAATGGTGTTGATTCTTTTGTTTACAAACTAAACTTTTTTTAAACTATCGCTCTCTTTTACTAAAAGTAGATACAAGAAAGGGATGGCAACAATTTTAGTGCTGTCAAATTAGTTTACGTGTTACACTTCTTCTTTTTAGTGGGCACGTTCCGAGATCACTAATAAACTCGTATGGAAATTTTAATTCCGAATAATTTGATGCACTAAAATTGTTGCCAACCCTTTCTTATATTTACTATTAGTAAAAGAGAGCGATAGTTTATAATAAGTTTATTTTGTGAACAAGAGAACCAACACCAACATGAACTAAAAACTGATTCCGTTTAAAGATTTTCTTCTTTAAATATTTAATTTTGAGTACTTTTCTTCTAACGAAATCTTCCTGATAATATTTTACTTAATTCAGAAATCGTATCACTTTAATAATAGTACCAGGGTAGGCATCAAGTCTTTGCAAAAATATCTACATTAAGTTGTAGAAACTGTGTGTTGATAGCATAGTTTGATATGTTGTGTGAAAGAGAACTAGTACCAAACTGTTAAGAAACTCAACTTTAAAATTACAAACTTTAGTAATAATTGCCTAGAGCAGCGGTTCCCAAACTTTTATTGTTCCGAAATCAGAAAAATAAAATATAAAAATATTTTTATTTTAAAGAATTTGTTAAATTAAAAGGGTTTTTTTAGCTTGTTGCCGGAACCCTGGCTTCCCTTCAACGGAACCCAGGGCTTCCGCGTAAGCCACTTTGGGAATCACTGGCCTCGAGTAACGAAAACTCCAAAAACAAACACACCCAATCTAAGGATAAAAGCCGATTAGAATTAAGTACTTAAAAAGCTGTCATGAAAGAAGACAATAGTTGATTGCGGGCTATTTCTAGGGTCGTTGATGGATAACTAGACTAGAATGTGCTAACTTAAAATACCAACAACGTGAAGCAAATTGTTTCTGTCGCGTAGCAACGGGGCAGTACGTACTGTACGTCCATGATATGCGACCAACACACCGTCACTCACTAATCTATATATCACTGTTCAGGCAGCGTCCGTCTGCGGGTGTTCGGGCGGCGGCGAGGCCGGCTCGTCCTCGGATCAGGTTTTCCGCAACTCCACTAGCTTGACATCCTTGACGTGCAGATTGTGCTTGGACTTGGCCGCGAATTTGATGACCGCCTGCGTGGAGACGAGAGGCACGTGTCGGAGATCCAGTCTGTGGCGAAAAATGATGTTGTGTTATTCAATTAAATAAAAATCAAAGCAACATATTTTAACAGAGTCAGTGTGCGAGACAAGTCTCTCCCAAACAAAAGCCACACACAACAGCTTGGCTGACGCGCGGACGTCATCAAAGCTTACATTCATAGACGAATCTAAGCGTGAACTCATGCTTCCAACTGTAAAAATTCAGTGTTATTTGACAGTTGGAAGCATGAGTTCCTTAGTATCGACTGTTCTGGGGACACGATTAGGTAGTCAAATGGGCCGGTCAAACCACAGCTGTCGCTCTTGCAACGGTGACGGTGACGCTGCTACTTGTTAACGGTTTGCAGACTGACCCTCCATAAACTCTCTTTGACTGTTGATGATTCTCGTAGATTAAGAGTCGTAAAATAAAAAATTTGATGGTATTTAAGCCCCACCCCTATCTCATTAGGTCGAGACTTATATTCCAAGAAGACTGCTAGCAACATTAAACGCATCATTCCAGGTGAGCGAACTCATGCGAACGCGGTGCGTCACGAATATTGAAGCGATCCAACGCGAATCCGTGCGACACTAAATCGATCGATGCGAAATCGAGCGATGGGAAGCGCAGCGACGCGAAATCGAGCGATACGAGGCGCTGCGACGTGACTACGCTGTCCTGCTTGAGCAGAACCGCTACCCCCACGTTCTTTCGCCACTTCCAGTTCCCGATAAAATAACAAACCAACTGATCGAGTTTACTTTCGCACCGCACCGAAACCCGCGCGCGTTCTCCCGCGTATGATCCTTCAAGCGGCTGCGAGTGTTTAATATCTTCGCGCCGCACTACATTCGCGTGAGTTCGCTCACCTAGGACGAAACGTGAACGCGATTAAGAAGCGATCCAATGCGATGCGGTGCAATGCGGCGGCTTTGTCCTACATGCGGGACGGTTCGCACGCACGTAGAACATAATCACCACGGCGCATTCAATTCGCGCGTCACCGCATCGGATCGCTTCGCGATCGCGTTCGCTTTGAATGGCTTACGTAGGACGTAGTCATACAAAAAACATCCAGTTCACTTTAAAATAACAAAGCAAACTGATCGAATTCGCTTCACGTAAACTCGGTTTTTTTTTACTTTTCTTATTTAGTAAACAGTCTTAGCAATCTTGGCATGTCTTGTCTAATACAAGAGCGTAAGCTAGTTCACTAGGTATCATCGACTGTTTGTTGTTATCGTGCCGCAATCGCGTTCGCTTGTGTTCGCGAGAACTCTCTCACCGAAGACAACGCGTTAGGCTGGCTTCACACGTTGGCCCCAACGCTGGGGCGAGCATTTATTTATTTATTGTTGCACAACAGGTTACAGGCATGATAAATACAAATTTATACGCATAAATTAATAATTCGGCAAACGCAGCGTAGGGCGCCCCCCTGCCAGGTGGACCGACGACCTAAAGAACGTGGCTGGGGGGGACTGGATGCGGAAGGCAGAGGACCGAGCGTTGTGGCGCAACTTGGGAGAGGCCTATGTCCAGCAGTGGACTGCGATAGGCTGAGTTGACGCATAAATTAACAAATATTGTACTGCTGGTACTTAAAAAAGGAAACCCTGAGCTATAAGTACCAGCATTGGCCCGTAATTATGCCTAGCGTCCACACGTTGGAGATAATGTTAGTTTAGTCAGAGCCAATGTATAGACGTCTGAAATAGATGTTGCACTAAAGTGCGCTTTAAGATTATTGAGTGAGTGTTACTCTTAAAGTAACACAAAAGTTAAACAATGGACGTCGTCTTTGAAAAATGTTTTGACAAACAAGACAATATCATTATTATTTGTTAATAAACAAAGATTTTGTTTAAGAAATTTTATAACTACTGTCTACTTTATAAGTGCTGCCACAAGACTGAGCAAACCGCCAACGTGTGGGCGCATCGCTAACGTTAGTGCATAATTCCTCTGATAAAACCGACACGCGGCGGCTCTCGCCCCAACCTGGCCAACTCCATTTTCCCGATCTACACGGTGTCGAATAGCGTTGGCGCCAACGTTCGGGCCAACGTTTGGGCCAAAGTGTGGAGCCGGGGTTATAGGGCCAACGTTTAGGCCAAAGTGTGGAGCCGGGGTTATAGGGCCAACGTTTGGGCAAAGTGTGGAGCCGGGGTTATAGGGCCAACGTTTGGGCCAAAGTGTGGAGCCGGGGTTATAGGGCCAACGTTTAGGCCAAAGTGTGGAGCCGGGGTTATAGGGCCAACGTTTGGGCCAAAGTGTGGAGCCGGGGTTATAGGGCCAACGTTTGGGCCAAAGTGTGGAGCCGGGGTTATAGTAATGCGTGTGTGTAGTTACCTGACGAGGTTGGGGCAGCGGGCCAGGTGGTCGAGCGCGGCCTCGGTGAGCAGGCGGCAGCCCGCCAGCGACAGCCGCTGCAGGCCATGGTGCGCCAGCTGCGCCGCGCCCGCGTCCGTCAGCCGCGCGCACGACGACGCGTCCAGCTCCACCAGCTTCGGTAACGCCTGTACAACAACCAACAGATTACGTATAGTCCATCCGCTCATGTAGTGGAGCCCTATGATGCCAAGGACACTTCTAACATAACATAACATCACGCCTGTATTTCCCCGAAGGGGTAGGCAGAGGTGTAATCGAGCCGTAGAATCCATTACACAAATTTTCAACATAGGTTAATTTTTACCAACAAATATTTTCATACCATGCCGGGTCTCAAAGTCTCATACGACGACATGGCGCTGAGTGCAAAGGCGAGCGAGACCCAGTAAAAAAACCATGATGGAAACTTTTGTATCCTACAACTATTAAAAAACTCAACTTAATTTTAAGAGGTTATTCACCTCCCGACACAGTAGCATCAAGAGCGTCGCACGTTCGTGAATGAATCTAGCGCTATGAATCGATTAGAGTAACCGTGATACCAAAAATTACAAATATCATCTACAATAATAAATGAAAATTAATAATTAAAAACTAGTTGGGGTGTCTGAGGTTTTGAGTTATTCCAATAACACGTTGTAACATAACATAACATCACGCCTGTATTTCCCCGAAGGGGTAGGCAGAGGTGTGTAGTACACCCACATTTCGCCAGTTATGTTACAGTCCCATGTAATAGGCGAGCCTATTGCCACTGACCGGGCACAAATCCAGACTCCGGGCTGCTACTGAGAATTTCCTAATGAAAAAACCCAATATCACTAACACTTAACACGTTGTAGAAGTATTATATCCATTGACTAGTACCCATAGTACAAGTTCTGCTTAGTTTGGGCACAGAATACCTTATAGTACTATCGTACAGAACGGCCACTCACCGCCCCCCACCAGTTTAAGATTCCTCGTCCACGCCCCGCAAGTGCCCGCGGTTTGCCGGCAATTGGACTGCAAGATTGCCATGGATGTCAATCGCCAGTTTCTATACAAGCACGCCATTTCTGACAACTACTGAGAAGCGCTTGGAACGCAGTCGGCATTACGACCGGCGAGCATCCCTAAACCTACACGTGTGAATGCGTTCGTATACAGACGTAATCTTGTGTGTGTAGGTGGTGCTAGCGTTTATACTGTATTTGAGTGTCCGATGTGTGGATTGGGACTAGAATGGTGCTGTGTAAAATGTCCCAAAAAAATTTTTTTTAAGCTATTGCATAGCTTCTATCGCGGGCCTTGAGCGTGGAGACCGAATCCAGAAATTCCGTAACAATAATAACCTAACACCCTTCACTCCGACCGGCACAGCGGTGATACTTTTTAGTTTTGCCATCTATCGATGAATAGCAGAACATTTAATGACTTTTTGAAATATCACGCTTGTCTCTTTAGTTCTGCAAATCGCCTCTAGGTGGCATTGGTTGTATCGGCGTTACTGCGCATGCGTAATCCCCCTCTTCGCCCCGCAATCTGGTGACTCATGCCTGCTTAGAGTTTCGGCGTTAGGGCACCTCCTCTTTGTATTTACATAAAAAATGCTATGCAATAGCTTTACCGCGGCAGTCTCCGGGTGCCACACGACTTTTTTTTTATTATTACCTGCACCACGTATCTCATGGCGACGTCGGTGATGTCTGTGCCGGGTAGGCGCAGTACAGCCAGCGCTGCCAGGCGGGACGGCTCCGCGCGGGTCGTGTTCCCGCCGCCGGGCCGCGACGACTCGGGCGGCGCCAGTATACCGCGCAGCTTCGCGTCGTCGAGAGCTCGCGCGAATGACAGGTCCAACGCTGTGAGCGGAGGACAGGCACCGCATCGTAAGGCCAGTGCCGCCTCAGCTGGTGAGCCGGCCAGTGATAGAGATCGTAAAGCCGGCAGCCGGGATAGTAGCCTGTAAACAAAGTATGTACCATTATAAAAGGTACTGCACTTTTCGAAATGAAATATTCCTCAAATACAATTTTATTTTATTTTTTTATTGTATAGTTTGGCGAAACGAGCTAAAGACCCACCTGCCCATAACAACTTCAATACCACCTAGACTGTTACCTAAATGAACTACTATCAAATACTATGGAACAAAGGAACTATTTCTTATCAGTATTTTTATTACTGTAAACATGAGCATAATGTATCCATTAAAGGCATAGTGTCAGATCGATGGGTGCCCTCCAAATCAACCATAATTAGCCTAAACATAATATAATTACTAATTAGTTTACTTCAGTGAATTTGTCTCACTAATTAACCTACATTGTTCTCACACAATTCTTTCCAAATCACGTAACTAACCATTGTACCATATATTACATGAAAACAGTATAGGTATCCATGGAGTTTCTTGCCGGCTCTTTTCCATAGGACCAACATTTTGGAACCGTGCAACTAACGTTTTGAAAGTGCATGTAAATACTTATTCGAAATAAAAACTTTTGAATTTGAATTTGAACCAAAAATCAATAGAGCAATTTTAAAGTAAACTGTAAATATCCGCAACCTTGACTGGCAACTCAACAAAATATTTTTGTGATTAACATAAGTGTATGTGTTGGTCTGGGTGTTTCTTAAATATTATAAGTATCTATTAAAAAAAAAATTTAAACTATTTAACAAAAAACACCGACTTCAAAAACCTTAACTAAAAAGTAAAAAATAATCCTTGTACGTGTTTCAAAATCTTTTCATAAACCAACATTTTGAACGCGGCGCATTGTGACACACGGATCACACCTACCGCAAACCAACATAAGGAAATTCGTTCAAATAAAAAAAATTGATGTTGGAACTGACCATGCAAGTTGTCTCCTTGCTAGGTGGCACCACTCGAGACCCAGTGAAAGTGGTTGTCGTCGCGCGATGCCGGCCAGCTGAGCCGCGGAGACGCGAACCTGGACGAACGACATGCTGCGCCACAGGGAAGGATCCATCTGGAAACGTATGCTTAGTGTTAAACTATACAATAGGGAAGGTGACTATTTTTTTCATTTGTTTTTATTAGAAACCTCGAAACATTTAAAAAAAAAATAAGCAACGGTGAAAAAACCAATAAAATCTATACTAATATTATAAAGAGGAAAGATTTGTATTTTTGTGTCTATGTTTGTAATGAATAAACTCAAAAACTACTGTGCCGACTTCAAAATTTTTTTCACCACTAGAATGCTACATTCACCCTGAGTAACATAGGCTATATTTTCATGTCCACCCGTGCGAAGCCGGGACGGGCCACTAGTATTTAATTAAATGTCCAAGTTATAAGCAATTTAAATTTGTTCACTAGACAGAGATAGCACTATTAAAGAATGACGTCATTGTACAAAACCTTCATAGTAACTTGACATCTCACTGAACGATGTCAGTTTTGCACGACAAGGATAGAAAATGCCCCTTCCAAAAACTTAAAAAGCGTGTATTTTTCGTGGATTTTGTTTATTCTTTCTACAACGTTGTTCCGAAAACGAAGATAGGTGATAGTTCTGGTGATTTCTGATACGAAACTACAAAAAAATGCTTCTTCTCTTCTTTATTTCGTTTTTTTCATATTTTTTTTGCATTTTTCATACATAACCCGCTTTGGGCAGTTAAATAAAACTGATTTGCAAAAAAAACCATTCATTTACTTAATGTTTTAAAATTCGCAATGTAATCCAAATAAAATATCAGCTGGCGCTAGGGGTGAACGACATCCGCAGTCCGTGTCGTAGCGAGCGTAGGTAGATTAGGTACGCGCGGCATTGATGCCGAGTTTTGTACGCATTGCAGGTTCGCAAAATACCAAATCACATAAACAATGAGTATAAGGCTAATGGTTATTGGTATTCGATTGTGTTTAGGTAGTATAATAACAGCCTTTCGGTTTCGGGAGCGTTTCCCTGACACCCAGTATTGTATCAACTTACAGAGTACTCAGCCCAAGCCTTGCAGACGAGTGCGCACGTAGCTAGCTCGTGTGGTGTGAGCTTAGCGAACACGCATAGCATGGCTTCACGGTCGAGCCACGGGGAGCCGGCCGGATTACACACACTGTTTTGAAGTGGAGCGGGCCGGATCGGGTATATTGGCTTCTTCATTATCTGCAAATAAACATATGTGTGAATAACTGGACAAAACGGACATCTTTCTTTAATACTAGCCTTTGCCTGCGACTTTGCCCGTGCGCATTTCTCGAGAACTTTTCATCTTCCCGAGGTAAAAAGCCTTTATGTCAATCTGGGTAAAGTTATATCTGTATGCCAAATTTCATCCAAATCCGTTCAGCCCTTACAGCGTGATGGAGTAACAAACATTCAAACATCTACCATCTATAATATTAGTAGGAAGTAGGATTATTTGAACTATTTTGTTACATCACACCTTTTAGGCCTTCACACTTTTTGGCACTATTTACGAGAGTTCAAGCAGAATCATAATCAGCCCGTTACACTGAAATCATACCTATTTCTGCTGCAATATAGTGATGCTTGTATTGCTGTGTTCCGGTGTAAGGAGTGTGGGTGCCAACGAAATTACAATGACATGTGATTGTAGTCTCATGAGACTTTCCATCTTACGGCCAAAATTAATATCCAATCTATCCACAATTTGCCCTACTAGAGATAGGAATTTGACATAAGCTCCATACAAAATATGTCAAATTTCTATCTCTAGTAGGGTAAATCATGGATAGATTGGATATTAATTTTAGCCATTAGTGTCTCAGTTTGGCGAACACGTTTTGCAGTACTATTTAAGCACAAAGTATATCGCAGTTGTTATGGGTAAAGGCGGTTAGCTTAACATCAGGTAGGCTTTTAACTCGTTTCGTTCGCCATCCCTATGCCATAAAAACATATTATATCCCCATTGCTGCGTGCGGGCTTCTTTTCAGAATGAGTTTTGGGCCTTATATACACTATGTAGGCCACGCATATTTTTTTGCTGTACGATAATCGAACCCTGTATTAATACCATAGACCAACAGTCTAAAAACGCCGCATAAACGAAGTTTTGCATAGAACAGTCGTAAAATGACGGCGGGGAACATGAGGCGAACGGCGCGATATGATTGGTCCGCTCACGAGTTCGGTGGTACGATTGGTGCCGCTCGCTGACGGAGTGACGTCCCGATTGCCGGCGGGACGAATGTTATGCAATGCTACTGCAGAAGCTTGATGACCAGGGCTAAGTGGCATCTTGTTTTGCTTATTGGTCTGTGATTAAAGCTGCAAACCCACAGCGAACGGAACTGAAGCGGGACGGAACTGATGCGTATCGTCGGCAGGTCTCGTCGTGTTGTAATGTACTGAACTGTATTAAACAGTGCAACCAGCGCTGTCCTGCCGGGCGTTTTGACGGCGTGACTGATCTGCCGCCGCTCCGCCGGGGGGAAAGACAACGCTGGGCGGTCTTCTTCTATCGTATCGACATGAGTTTCATAATGATAATAGCGCATGCCGTAGGGATAAGATTAGCCAGTCAGCAGGTAGGTAGCGGGGCTGACTGCCCAGGGTGCACCGGACGATCAATTAAATATCGTCACTCGTGGAGGTTCTTTTAATGCACCCCATGCATGCTGGGCGGTGCGCGACCGATACGCTGGCGTTGTATTATATGGGAATGCATAGTAGTAGTCACACAGACAGCGGAACGTTTTCTTCTGGCGCTGTCTTTCCGCCGCCGTTCAGTCCCGCGCGCGATCCGCCCGCAGTGTGACATGCACGCCCCGTCCACGTTCGGTCGACGCTCCGCCTCAGTTCCGTTCTGCCCGCTGTGTGCCTGCACCTTAAATTAATACATACCGTACGCGTAATATAACTGTGCCGCCCTGATACCAGGCTTTGCGTAGCGCCGCGCAGGTACAGTAGCGTAATAAGTGTGAGCAAGACATAAGGATGCATCGAACATTAACGAACGACTGAGACAGCGAGAACATGCGGTCCCCCGCCATGTTGCCACTCCCAGATGAACAGCGTATCAGAATCATGCCGCTATTACTGCGCATGCGCGCAATCAGAAGATTTGGTTGCAAAATTGACTACTGCGCAGCCACCTGTTTCTCACTTAACAGCGGCACAGTTATATCACGCGTACTGTTAAGGGGCCGAAACCCGTAAGTCAACAAACTAATGCGAATCCCGCTCAAAAACTACTCACTCTGTACTAAAATTAAAATACATGTGATTCAAGGATAGACGTGACAAATATTATTGAGTCCTAAACATGAATGCACTTATTTGGCTTGATCATTAAAAAATCCAAACATACCTCGGAAACACGGAATTTTCAAACAGTTTCCTAAATATATCCTACATTTATTGGTATTTTGGTATGATATTTTTCCTAAATATTGTTTTATTATTTTGAAATAATTTTACTAAGCCATTTCATCGAAAATACACATATTTTCCGAGAAATTTGTTTTTTTCGCTAATATCAGGTGAGTTGGCGGTCAAATGCAAGCCCATTTGATATTTAAAAAAAAAAGCACTTTCATTCGGAGTGGCGTCAGCTTCATGCCGCACTACTCCTTCCCGCCAAGCCTCGTATCTTGCTTCGCGCTCACTCTCATTCCGCGGCGTTCTGGGCCTTAATGGCGTCTTGAGGCCGTTTGGTCTATGATGAATACATAACGTCCGTACCTTGGCGGAGTGGTGTGTGAGCTGCAGCGCCAGATGCGCCCGGAGCGCCTGCTTCTTGGGCGCCTCGTCCTCGTCACTGGCGCGCCGCTTCTTGATCGGCGGCGCCCAGCCCTCGCCCTCCCCGCCCGCACCACCTTCATCTTCGCGCTTGATCTCTGTGACAAACATAGAGGTTTGATAAGAGTATGATATGGATCGGTATTCACTGCGGCATGACAGCAACATGCAACTTTTATTTATCTTACTTTTCTATAGTTTTGTATTTAACTTTTTGTTTATTTAATTTATTCCTTATTAAAAGGCGGCTATGGAATTACATTACATTTATTATTGTGTATTTTACACCTACATTTCGCTAGTTATGTTATATAAGTCCCAAGTAAAAGGGGCAAGCCAAATAAATTCTGCCAATTCGACTGGACATAACGCGCTCCTATTGGACTAAGTCACATTTATCTATGTGCAAATAAATATAACAGTTTTGTAATTAAACAGCCCGTAATTCACATTCGCAGTCTACGAGCAGGTGCAGTTGCTTGGAGCCCATTTGGAGCGCGAACATTATGGATACCCAGCTTAAAAATGGCGATGTATCATTTCAACGTAACATTTTGTTACAAAATGGGGATCCGTGTAGTCAATATACCTAGCTAAGCCACTCGCCGCTCGCATGTACAGCCGTTTCTTCAGAATTTTCATATTTGGTAAACAATCTTGGCATGTCTTGCTAATTCAAATCGGTGTTAATAATTATTAAAAGACAACATATTAACAATTTTACATACTGAGTAACATTTCTTTACCTAATTACGTATGCGGAACTAGTAATTATATTTACTCAGTAGTTATTTAAAAAATCAACATCAAAGGGACCTACCAAGATTGTGTAGTAAATATGAAAAGTCGAAAAAACTGACTTTACATACACCACCTAGTTGTCGGTTTTTCGACGAACCCCTTTGTGTAACGTTACAGATGAGTACAGTCTACCCCACGTCATTAGTAACAGTATGACCTTGACAGCATCTTTATTTCGTTAGCAGTAAAGGTTTTCATAATTTTAGTGTTACCATTGACATGCAGTTGACCGTACAAGTCAACGTAAAGTGAATAAAGTGTAGCACGACTGAGCAATGTTCGAAACGAATACCATATGCAAATGTTAGGAGAAGCCATGACGTAACACGCTCGTTGCGAATGTTACATTACGTCAAAATGTGACAGGTAAGTCGCCAGCTTATCGCGTGGTGTTCTGCAGAGAACGTTAACTGGCCGATGTGAGGCATGATGTATTTACCGTCCTCAGACTTGATACGGGGAACTTCATTCTTGCCTTCGTTATCGGAGCCCACTTCTGATTTCAGTTGCAACTGTGACGTCGGTGCTGGCGCCTTGTTCTGAAAAATATTAATATTTTATTTTTTTACTTTCGTTTCTTCAAATTGGTTTCAATTCTACACTTTCGTGCAGACCTTAGCCAAGCACGAAGGCTGGGGTAATTGTATCTATGGATAAAAATTTCCTGACGATTCTGTATTCGTTTAGAATGATTACTGCTTTCTGTAGAATTTTGAATGTGAGTGAATCAATATCTAAGAGTTTGAAGCTTGTGTGTAGTGTGTGAGGTGTGATTCCAGTAGAGGATAAAATAATTGGAACTATTTATATTATTATTTCAAGAAAGATTTATATTCTACTACACGAATCGTGCAAAAGACCGCTTTACTTGAAATGACTGCTTTTCGGCAGCAGTCAAAATCGAAATAATCTCAAATACATTAAAAATAAACAAGCGGTGATTACCGCTATTGATATACAACGTGTTATTGAAATAACTGTCAACATTTTAAGGGGTTGTACTTATCAGTATGAACAAGTTTTACTATGGGACCAACCATGAAATCGCTAAAATAAATACCAGTTGTTCGTTACATTTGTGTTCACATAAATCAACAAAATGTAGGGATCAGCTGATTGTTTTCGCGATTTCAGATCCGGTCCAATAGTAAAAGTTGTGCATACTGATGAGTACAATGTCCCCTTAAGAGGTTTTCAGTTATTTCAATAACGTTGTATATCAATAAAATGGCAGATTATTATTTTTCAGTGATTTAGTTCTTGTTATAATTTACCTGTATTTGTCCAACGTCTGAGCCCACGCTCATACGCCTAAGGTCCGATGACTTCTGACGCGCGCGAAAGTGACGAGGCTGCAACAAACACACTTTTATTATACCTTGTGCTCTTTACAGTACTTTACAATGAGTATTGAATAAAAGACGCGCCAACGTATTATCATGAAATGAAACATTTCCCTGAGATATCATTTTTGAGCATCAATGAAGTGTTGCATGAAGAAATGGCCGAAAAACAGAGTTCTTAAATTTTTATGACAGAAAAATGATGGCCGGTCATAGCATACTATGAGGAGCACCCATCGCTATCAATTACAACATTTATTTTGGTCGAAAGAGTTTGCAATAACTTCAAAACATTGTAAAGGACATCGCTAAGAATAGTCCAAAGCACAGAATATCTAATAGTACTAACGTAAAACGTCCAAAGTCTGTACACAGATGAAAATTGTACGACAATTTCATGTGTATTTTTTCGCAAGCCCATTTGATATTAAAAAAAACTTCACTCCGGCCAAGTTAAACTGCACATACTGTAATTTGTCATATTAGAGAACCTTCCGTGCTTATTTCAACACACCTTGTAGTCATGGTTGAGTCCCATGGTGGTGCAGGTGGGGCACTCCCAGGAGTTGGGCAAGTCCTCGTTGATCTGTCCGCCTGGCGGCACGCAGGCCGGATGCACGATACTGTAGCACACCGAGCACTCACGCAGAGATGACGGACCGTTACGACCTAGGGAAATGATACATGATTGAATATCTGGGCTACGTTCAGTAATATCGCCCGACGACGCACGGAGCGTACTTTGGTCGTTCAGTTACTCAGAGCGATCGTACAAACGAACGCCCAAAGAACGCTCCGAGCGTCTTTCGACGACATCGGGTGACATAACTGAACGTAACCTTTGGGAAAACTTCACATCATGACAAATATTTTCGAGACGAATCATCCAAGAATCGCTTATGTGTAATCATCGAGCATTAAATCCTATAGAGATCTATCGTGTCCACATGAGCTACATAATGATAATAGCTCATGCCGTGGGGAAAAGATTAGCCAGTCAGCGGGTTGGTAGCGGGCTGACTGCCCAGGGTGCGCCGGACGATCAATTAAATAGCGTCACTCGTGGAGGCTCTTTTAATGCACACACCCTATAGAGATGAATTACGGGCTGTCCAATTTCGAAACTGTTCTATTTATTCGCACATAAATATCAGGCCACGAGCGCGCCCCTATTGGCTCGGAAAATGCCACGCCTGTGCATGACATTTTCAGAGCCAATAGCAGCGCGTTATGTGTAGTAAAAAATTGACATAATTGATTTCAAACAAAGCAGACGTGATTGTTTATTGTTTTTTCTCTCTTGTCTTATTTAGTAAACAATTTTGGCACGTCTCTTTATTGAAATAACTACTGATAAAATATAATTACTAGTTCTGCACATGTAATTAGGTAAAAAAATATATTTTTATGTGTGAAATTGTTAACATAATGTCATTCAATAATAATTATTGATGAATTGCATTAAAAAGACATTCCAATATTGTTTACTAAATAAGACAAGTAAGAAAAAACAGACATTACTTTTCTATGTACACTCTTATTTACTGTAACACCAAAAAATGAAACGTACAACAAGTAAAAATTAAACAACATTCATTCATTTGTTGAAGGTAGTAAAATATGTACCATTGTTGCCCTTAGCTTGTGGCGCGACTGGTGTTTGCATCCAGCCGTCGAGGTGGCACACCGCACATGATGCCGTTACTGGTAGCATCGGCTATAAGACAAAACAAAATTATTATGTACATAATTAAAAATAAATTTATTTTAGCCTGTAAAACACGCAACTGCTACGAACGGCTTTGAGGTTTTGCTGCTCTGAAGACTTACAGTCAATACTTTTGGTGCTACAACTTGAGCCGAATTAAACCCGTGATATACATGCTCGTTGCTCACACAAAAACATGCCAGATAAAAACGAGCTATTGGCGTGTGTATCAAGTTTCTGTTCGAATCTCACGTAAGCATACTAGGATATTGAAAGTAGTTTGATTTTTTCCTGTTACGGGGAAGTTTTGAGGGAGACTCGCATGCCAGCTACAGGCAAAAGTGAAACACGTAGCGTGTTCGTTTCACTAGCTTGCAGCTTTCTGTCAAGACTTTCAGAGACTTTTCTTTTTTTTTTCACTATATTTTGTTTGTTTGTCACTGGCATGACGAAGCTTTTTTTAGAAACTGCCATACCAGACACTGGCATGTGTAATTGTGTATCATTTCAACACAGAATGGCAGTACCCGATATGTCATTTTACCAGCGTTTAGCATGCCATCCACAGGCATGTGTAGGACGGGCTTTACCACAGAAATAGATAGAGTAGAATGGTTGTGATCACAATTTTACTTGCGATTCATGCGTGGCAACTTTCGAATTAACTACGCCTTATATATTGACGTCATTAATTTTATGAAATTAACTTTAATCAAATTTACTTTACAGCTTTTGTTACTGCAGTTAGAAACAGCAAAATAAGGCATGCGGGTTTTTATCACAGTATTTACAGAAACAAGTCATAAGGCGTACTGAAAAAGGCTTTGAAATGCTGTGCACTATGGTGCAGTGTTGGCACGCGCGCCCTGCACACTTTTCCATTATATCTATTTCTGTGGGCTTTACAATTAGTTTTACTTTACGCCAGGTCTCCGGTAGTTTATTTTACATCGTATTACTATTCTATAACGTATTGAAACGAGTAACAAGTTACCTGTAAGCACTGTCGCATAACGCAAGTCTGCTTGGCTCGGCCGAGTCCGCCGAACTTGACCATGTCGTGACAGAACACGCACTCGCCGCAGTCCGTGCGCTGACAAGCTTCGCACTTCTTGCAGCTGAAATATATCGTTTGGAGTTAGCTTTCTATACATACAAAAACAGTCGGTTGATAGATTCAGTTCGTTTTTGAACGAGTAACAGTTTCAGTACGTGTTTCAGTTTCCGAAAGGCTGATCAACACAAAAATTAACTAATCGACTGTCAAATCTCAGGTCAAGAGATGTGATTGGTTGCTAGTATTTTTGCCAACCAATCACAAGAGCTGACATTAGATTTTACAATAGATCAAATTGATCAGCCTTCCAGAAACTGCGGGTAAGGTAGTAAGAAACAAAATCAAAATGCATTTAATATTGTTCATCATCATCATTTCATCCGAAAGACGTCAATTGCTGGACATAGGCCTCCCCCGAAAGGGGGATAAAAATAAATAATACAACATTTTATCATCATCATCATGCGAAAGACGTCCACTGCTGGACATAGGCCTCCCCCAAGTGGGGGGATATGCCATAATCACCACGCTTAGCAGGCAGGTTGGCGATCGCAGTTGGTTGAATAAATACTCAGAGAACGCTGCTGCCCATCCTGTGGTGAACCCCTTTAGTTGCCTTTTACGACACCATCGAGAAGAGATGGGGTGGTACTATTCTTTGTGTCCACACGGAACAATATACCAAAGAAAGACCCAATTTTTCACTGTGTATTGTGAATGGAAGCAGTGTTTTTGAGGCTAATAGACTGCTTATAAGCTGCGTATTATAAGAAGTGTCATGGTTTAAAAATATGATCCATTAGCGTAATTACCTTATTATCTTAGATACTATAACTATAAATGTGAAAGAGGATCTGGCTGACTATTCGTTAGTTTAAAAAAAAAACTGTTATTTCGCTCTCCTGAAAAGTGACGGTTTTTTGTCCCTAACGCCAATTGAATTTACGGGTATCGAAATTTGTTTTTTGTTACCGTGTTCGTCTCCGACGCGGTGCATTGTTGGCATGCTCGGGTCGCGGTCGGGCGGGCCCGCCACGATGTAACCCACCGCGGCCGCCGCGCCCGCTCGACTGACGACGCTCCGTTGTTACCACGTCGTCTGGACCTGGACATAAACACCACATTTCATTTGTAGTGGCCAAAGAGAAAAAGAAAAGAGATCTTGCAACAAAATAAATACGATAGTATTCCGCCAAGAGGATGAAATCAAAGTCAAGTATTTAAGTGTGTGTTTTCTTGAAAATAAATAAATACTTTCATAAAAATAAAATTTTGAATAAGCATTTACAGACACTTTCAAAACGTTAATTATGAATCTGGTTGCACAGTTTCAAAAAGTGGGTCCTATGGAAAAGAGCCGGCAAGAAACTCCATGGATATACTTTTTTCAAATAATCAATCGTGCAATGATTTGTGACATGATTTGGAAATAATAGTGTGAGAACAATGTAGGTTAATGACTGAGAAAAATTCACTGATGTGAACTTATTAATGATTAATAATGATTTTAAGTTTAGGCTCGACCACAATTGGAGGGAACTCAATGATCTAATACTCTATGCCATTAATGGTTACATTGTGTTCACATTTACAGCGAATGCCAGCATCTTACCGCAAGGGAATATAATATCATCAGCAATGCAATTGCCATAATAATGGAAATATTATTAGATGGTTACAATTTTTTTTTATTAGTGTTGAAATTAGAGTAACGTCTAATTTGAAGACTGGACTGGACTGGAAAAGCACTTTGCTTTCGTACACTCGAAATGTTTGGACAACAACTTTTTACACAATACTATAAAATGTTGTTGTGACTATTCACCATGTGGATTCACCAGAGGATGGGCAGCAGCGTTCTCTGAATATTTAACCAACCAACTGCGATTGCCAACCCGCCTGCAAAGTGTGGCGATTATGCCATATCCCCGCCTTTTGGGGGAGGCCTATGTCCAGCAGTGGACGTCTTTCGCACGATGATGATGATAAAATGTTGTATTATTAAAAATTACAAACATTTCTTAAAATTCACAAAACGTTACCATAATAATTTGTAAAGCATATTTTTTGAAGCATATTCAGTTAAAAAGATATGTCAATATTGTTTACCTTCAATGAATTATCTTAACATTTGAATATAGATTGAAATTGAATTTTTTGCACTTACCTTTGAGTACTGGCACGCCAGTGACGGCCAAATTTTGTTTATCATGCCTATGCTGTTCTACGAGTGTGCGAACATCCTTGACCAGGGCGATCGGGTCAGATAACAGTTCCGGAACCGACTTGCGAGCCGCTGGCAGTTGATGGAGGTACATCACTATTGCCTGAAATATAAGGAAATAAGGTTTTAAATCAGTTTTCTTTTGAATGTATTTTATGCTTATACAGGACAGTGGACTAGGCAGAGTTAGGGTGATTACGCGCAGAAAATACGCCCAATTTGTAAACGCCCTTAAAACTCATCATCATCATCCTCCTGCCCTTATCCCAATTTATTTGGGGTCGGCGCAGCATGTTTTTTTCTTCCATACATCTCTATCAGCCGTCATCTCCGTGTTCACTTTCTTTCTATTTATATCATCTTTCACACAATCCATGCATATTTTCTTCGGTCTCCCTCTTTTCTTGTAGCCATCAACATTCATACTTAAAATTTTCCTCGTAACATGCTCCTCATTCCTCCTCATCACATGTCCATACCATGACAGTCTATTGCTACTTAACTTCTCTGTCACTGGCGCTACTTTTAGACTCCCTCTTACATATTCATTCCTTATCCTATCCATTCTCGTTACACCACACATTCCTCTTAACATTCTCATCTCAGCTGCATGCACTTGCCTTTCATTAATGCCTTTCGTAGCCCAACATTCCGATCCATACAGGACAGCAGGTCTTATCATGGTCTTATAGATTTTCCCCTTCAGTTTAAGAGGGATTCGGGAGTCACATGTAGTTCCCGTGACCTGCCGCCATTTCAACCATCCTGTGTTAATTCGGTGCTTGACTGTACGGTCTATTTGGCCATCGCTTTGCACAAGTGAACCGAGGTACCGAAAGTCGGAGCAGACTGGCAAGGGCACGCCATCTAGCGCAATAGCAACAAAACCGGAAAGACCGCCGAAATCGCAGAACATGTATTTCGTTTTAGTTCTGCTGATTTTCAAGCCAACGTTCTCCAGATTTTGTTGCCATTTTGCCAATCTACTCTGGACCTCAAGTCCATCTTCGGCAATAAGGACAATGTCGTCAGAAAATAGCATGCACCAGGGTGCCTCTTCCTGGATTTCTGATGTCAAAGCATCCATTATCAGCAAGAAGAGGTAAGGACTTAGAGCCGACCCTTGGTGGCGCCCTTAAAACTAAAATTACAAATTTGTCTACCGCTTCGAAGAGGTCGAAATAGCTGTAACCTCGTCGATTTTCTCAAGGGATGGATTGTTTACATATAATTAGCCCATTATTGTCCCACTGCTGGGCACGGGCCTCTTCTCAGAATGAGAAAGGTAAGGCCATCGTCCACCACGCTTGCCTAGTGCGGGTTGGCGGACTAAACACACCATCGAGAACTGTATGGAACCTACACACCGTCAGGTGTGCCGGTTCCCTCACGATGTTTTCCTTCACTGTTAAAGCAAGTGATAATCAAATAAATTATTGAAACAACTGAAAACCTCTTGAGGGGTCATTGTACTCATCAGTATGGAACAACTTTTACCATCGGACAAACCCTGAAATCGCGAAAAAAAAACAGCTAATCCCTTAATTTTGTCGATTTATGTGAACACAAATGTAGGGATGAGCTGTTTTTTTTTTCGCAATTTCAGGGTTGGCCCCATAGTAAAAATTATTCATACTGATAAATACAATGACCCGTCTAGAGGTTTTCAGTTATTTCAATAACACGTTGTATAACTTATTCATACTGAGTACAATGACCCCTTAAGAGGTTTTCAGTTATTTCAATAACACGTTGTATAACTTATTCATACTGAGTACAATGACCCCTTAAGAGGTTTTCAGTTATCAATAACACGTTGTATAACTTATTCATACTGAGTACAATGACCCCTTAAGAGGTTTTCAGTAATTTCAATAACACGTTGTATAACTTGTTCATATTGATGAGTACAGTGACCCCATAGACGTCTTCAGCTATTTTAATAACACGTACATACATACACATACATACATATTATAACGCCTGTTTCCCATTGGGGTAGGCACAGACTATGGATTTCCACCTGCTACAATCCTGACATAACTCTTTCGCTTCATCTAGGTCCATTAACCTCGTCATGCATGTACCAATAACACGTTGTATACCTAAACCGTAAACCGTAATTACTTACGGTACTGAAACGTGGTCGCTCACAATGGGCCTGATAAGAAGGCTCAGTCACTCAAAGGGCAATGGAGAGGCTATGCTCGGAGTGTCCCTGCGTGATCGAATCAGAAATGAGGAGATACGCAGGAGAACGAAAGTAACCGACATAGCCCGAAGAATTGCCTAACTTAAGGGGCAGTGGGCGGGGCACATTGCTCGAAGAACAGATGGCCGATGGGGCAGTAAAGTTCTGGAGTGGCGACCGCGTACTGGAAGGCGCAGCGTGGGTAGGCCCCCCACAAGGTGGACCGACGACCTGGTGAAGGTCGCGGGAATCCGCTGGATGCGGAAGAAGGCACAGGACCGGTCGTTGTGGCGATGCTTGGGGGAGGCCTATGTCCAGCAGTGGACATGTTTCGGCTGAAATGATGATGATGATGATGATGATGATACCTAAACATTTCGAGTAGTGTGGTTACCTTGAGCCCGTGCAGCTCGATCTGCGTGAGGTGCACGTGGTCGCGGGGCGGCGCCAGCGCGGACTGGCCCTCGGGCGCCAGGTGCGAGCGGCCCAGCAGCGCCGTCACGTAGCGGTCCAGCACGTACCACAGCATCTCCGTGAAGAACGGGTAGCGGAACTTCTGAGGCACCTGCAATTTAGGGGCAATGTAGAACTCAGTAAAAAATCATATCATCACCCTGCTGCCCTTATCCCAATTTATTTGGGGTCTTCGCAGCATGTATTTTTCTTCCTTACATCTCTAACAGCCGTCATCTCCGTGTTCAACTTTCTTCCTATTCATATCATCTTTCACACAATCTATCTATGTTTTCTCCGGTCTGCCTCTTAAGCAGCCCATACACCTACAATATAATTGCGCAATATTCATCATTTCAGCCGAAAGACGTCCACTACTGGACATAGGCCTCCCCCAATTAAGGGGGGATATGCCATAATCGCCACGCTTGGCAGGCGGTTTGGCGATCGCAGTTGGTTGGTTAAATACTCAGAGAACGCTGCTGCCCATCCTCTGGTGAATCCCTTAGTCGCCTTTTACGACACCCATGAGAAGAGATAAAGGTGGTGCTATTCTTTAAGTCCGCCACCACACGGACTATAATTGCGCAATATTAATATTGCACCATTATTATTGTATCATCCCGATCTGCATTTGTCTTTAAATCTTACCCCTACACGGTCAATATCATTGCGCAATTGAAAATATTGCACAATTATATTGTAGGTATTATATTGGGGCCGCCTTATAGAAATAAGAATTATAAATAAATAAAAATATCAGTCTCGATAAAGCGAATAGAGCATAGTACAAGTACGCGTAATATAACTGTGCCGCTCTGATACCAATGGCTTTGCGAAGGGCCGCGCAGGTACAGTAGCGTAATAAGTGTGAGCAGGACATAAGGATGCATCGCACACTAACGAACGACTGAGACAGCGAGAACATGCGTTCCCCCGCCGTCTTGCCATTCTGATGAACAACCTATCAGTCTTGCCGCCAATAGCGCGCATGCGCGCTACTTATTTGGTTGCAAAATTGACTACTGCGCCACCTGTTTCTCACTTAACAGCGGCACAGTTATATTACGCGTACTGTAACTTCAGTGAATTTGTCTCACTCATTAACCTACATTGTTCTCACACATTGTTTCCAAATCACGTACCAAACCATTTTACCATTTAACATGAAAATAGTATTTCCATAGTTTCTTGCTGGCTCTTCTCCATAAGACCAACATTTTGGAACCGAGCTACTAGATTCTTAACGTTTTGAAAGTGCATGAAATAAAAACTTTTGAATTTGAAAAACCAGAAACTAGTAATTAACCTAGGAAATAAAGTTACAAACAGTAAAAGCCAAAAAATAAATTGCTAATGTCCTAATTATATTAAATATTTCGATTATGTCTTGGGCGATACTGCGGACGTTCAGTTATATTAAAGTCAATTAAACCATAATTTACTAACTCGTCTCACCTTAGTAACATCTTCAACTTGAGCAATCTTCAATTGTTTCTCAATACCAAACTGATGCAGGAAGTTGCCGCCGAAAACCA
The DNA here is from genome assembly GCA_949699075.1 of Asteroscopus sphinx. Taxonomy (NCBI): domain Eukaryota; kingdom Metazoa; phylum Arthropoda; class Insecta; order Lepidoptera; family Noctuidae; genus Asteroscopus; species Asteroscopus sphinx. The sequence continues at coordinate 15,999,711 of OX453021.1, forward strand.
AGGAGTCACTTGGTGTGTACACAGCGTGGATCCACCCGGTCGGGATGAAGAATGTGTGGCCGGCTTGCAGCTGAAATAAGAGACATAGAAATACATAATAAAATCATCATCATTGTCATCATCATCGGCCCATTACTGTCTTACAGCTGGGCATGGGCCTATTATCAGAATGAGAAGAGTTAAGGAACTGGATATTGTTAGTCAACGACCATACAGCCCAATAGACGCCTAATGTTGAATATAATGCGTACAATAAATTCTGCCCGAATTTCTTGGATTTGTGCCCGGTCAATGGCAATAGGCTCGCCCCCTATTACATGGGACTATAACATAACTGGCGAAATGTGGGTGTACTATTACACCTCTGCCTACCCCTTCGGGGAAATACAGGCGTGATGTTATGTTATGTTAATAAATTCTGCCACTAGCTAAGGCGGGGTACTGCAATACGATTGGCCCTACCAAGGCGGCTATTGGCTAATCATTAACGCGGCAGTTTTGACGGCACATGTAAATGGTCGAAACTGATTTGACGATTTCAAGTGGCGAATAGTGGCGACCTACATTAGTTAAATTTCATAGATGTGTTGCAGAAAAGTGTCGCCTGTTATGTGGCGTCTATAGGCTGTGTGGTCGTTGTTGTTAGTGTTATAGATTATCATAACACAATCAGCCCATTCATCCTCCGAGCCTTTTCCCAATTATATTGGGGTCGGCTTCCAGTCTAGCCAGATGCGGCTGAACATCAGTATTTTACACGGAGCGACTGCCATCAGACCCCCACCACCACAGAAAATCCAATAGTACTAACGTACAGAACGGCCACTCACCGCCCCCCGCCAATCAAAGATTCCTCGCCCGCACCCCGTACGCACCCGTAGTTTGACGGCAATTGGACTGCAAGATTGCAATGGATGTCAATCACCAGTCGCTATACAAGCACGCCATCTCTGAGAACTACTGAGAAACGAGTTGGGATTACGAGCGGAGAGCATCCCTAACCTACGCGTATGTGTGCGTTCGTATACAGACGTAATCTTGTGCATGTAGGTGGTGCTAGCATTTATATTGTGTTGAGTGTCCGAGGTGTGCCATTACTGTCCCTTTTCCTTTGATGTCAGTTCAGATATGATGAGATAAAACCTAATCTATAATTATTTTGTGTTAATCCTTCATTAGCGAGAAAGTATAGTTATAACATTCAACGATATAAAATCAATTATACTTCCATAAGAATAGACAATAATACTAGTAATACTTCATTAACTTTATGATTTCAGAGTTCTTAACGTATTTTTATGAAGCCATTAAGACCGCGATTAGGGGTTAGTTCAAACAATCTTAGCACAACCAAAATCAGATGTTGCAAAAAGACTATGTCAATTAGTTTACTTCATTGATTAAGATTTCCCTTATTATACTTAGGTTGATCTTATATTGGTTTTAGTTAGATGGCATAAGGCATGATGGGGTTGACATATCCACATGGATAAAAACCCCAAATTAAAAATAGAGAGGAGAAAAAAAAAAAAAAAAAAAAAAAAAAAGACCGCGATTACTGTTTGTATACTACGTGGAGTTGCACTGCGCCGCAAAATCACAAGTTTACGTTTTATTCGTTTCAGTTCAACTAACAACGCCTGCAATCACAGTTATTTAGTTAATCCGAAGAGGCGGAAATTACGTCGATTACCTATCGACTGTAAATACACGCTAAATGACCTTCAAATTATTGTAAAATTTTATTAGACTTTTCAAACTTAGTAAACAATATTAGTAGGTCTTTTACATGTTGATTTTTAGGGTTCCGTACCTAACAGGACCCTATTACTCTCGCTACGCTGTCCGTCCGTCCGTCTGTCTGTCACAGGGCTGTATCTTTGTAACGGTAATAGATAACCAGTTGAAATTTTAAGAGAAATGTGTTATTATGAGAAGTATCACGACAAATATAAAAACAAAACAAAAAAAAAGTCTAAAACCAAAGGGGGTCCCCATACAAGAAACCTCGAAAAACATGAATTTTTTTTTTCATCGTTTTTGTTCCCGCTTTATCTTCAAAACGGTAATACATACCAACGTCAAACTTGGTCTGACTATAGTACATACTATGTCGTTTAGCAACAAATACTAAAAATAGGGCAAACATAGACATATGTGGTGGTACCTACCTAAGAAAGAGATGCAAAAATTCACATTTCGCGTACATTCGTTGATGTTTTTTGATAAACTCACTAAATTAAATCAGTTTCTATGGGGTATCAGGTCGATGGGTGGTAAGGAACCCTTACTGCGTGAGTCCGACTCACACTTGGCCGGTTTTTTACTTTATTTTTAATAACTACTGAGAAAATATAATCACTAGTTCCGCACACGTAATTAGGTTAAAAATGTTAAGTAACATGTTATCTATTAATAATGATTAATTACGATTGGCATTAAAAATACATGCCAAGATTATTTAAATTATGAAAATTTAAAAAAAAAACGGACTAATAGCGGACCGTAAATAATTTAATGCTTACAATGCTTACATAACAATGATATTTAAAATAATAGATAATATGTTATACCCTAACAAAACAAATGAAAAAAAATGTATCGTAAGCAGCGGCGGCACAATAAACATAAACTAGTACAACCAACAAAGTAAGTAAGTTGGTTACTTAAAGTTACTTTTGTGTCATAATTGGAACACTTTCTGTATATACACGACGGCATTTTAGTTTTTTTTGTCACCCGTCACGCTCGGCTCCTTACTTGACGCGGATTCGAGTTTTCAGATTGAGAGCGCAAGTAACATATTTGTAGTTTTAAATATCATTGTTACATAATTATTATTTGGTGTAATACTCACATGAACTCGTATACACTTCTCGACTGTGTCGCCAAAGAAGACATCCGACTGTTTTCCGGAAAGCACCCACTTTTCATACAGCTGTAAGTTTTTCTCAGTAGGAGGGATCAGCCAAAATACTTTAGCGCCTGAAATAACAGGAAAAATACACGTCGATTACGGAACATGACAACAAAATATCGACTAGCATGATTCAAATTACATTAGCTTTTAAAATGTTATAGTGCAGTACGCGTAATATAACTGTGCCGCTGTTAAGTGAGAAACAGGTGGCTGCGCAGTAGTCAATTTTGCAATCAAATCAGTAGCGCGCTTGCGTGGTAATGGCGGCAAGACTCTGATAGGTTGTTCATCTGAGTGGCAAGCTGGCGGGGACCCATCCGCATGTATTCGCTGTCTCAGTCGTTCATTAATATTCGATGCATCCTTATGTCCTGCTCACACTTATAACGCTACTGTACCTGCGCGGCCCTTTGCAAAGCCTGGTATCAGAGTGGCACAGTTATATTACGCGTACTGTATAGGTTGGTCATTTACAAAAAATAGAGTCTAGTCCATGTTACAAAGTCTGTCCCTCATTTCATGTTTATAATGGTTCATCTACCTTGTTTTTACCACATTTTTATTAACTCGCTTTCAGTCGTGTCCGTCTGTTCGGTACAAATTTTGCAATCGATTTCAAACTAACTTCCCGATAGGCTAGAGACTTGAAACTTTAACATAGCTCAGGATGACAGGGCAATATTAACTCGCTTACTTCTTAAAAACGTGATTTAAAAAATCTTTTTCTACAAATTATTTGTCTTTTCATTCACCTCAAGCTGTCAGGTAGAGCCACGCCTATCGCCTATGGCGTTAATCAAATCAAATCAACTCAGCCTATCGCAGTCCACTGCTGGACATAGGCCTCTCCCAAATTGCGCCACAACGCTCGGTCCTCTGCCTTCCGCATCCAGTCCCCCCCAGCCACGTTCTACCTATGGCGTTAAAACCGCCTTTTACCCCATTTTGTATAAAGAATTAAGCAAATAAAGCTATCAAACAGTCAAATGTTGTCAACGCAAACTCACCTCGCAAAATATGGTACCAGACAGAGGTACCTCCAAAATCAATATGGAAGTCTGTGTAGCATCCTTTGACAGACATGAGGCAGTACTTCTGCACCTTCGGATACATCATATCGTCCAGAGCATTCGTTGATTCAGTCTGAGGAAGTAAAACGTAATTATGAATAGTTCCAACAAAGCTCACGTGTATAATGGTAATTATCACTAAAGTCAGCGCACTATACAATTAAGATTTATTACTAGACAGATGTACACTGTTTTTTCTTACTTATCTTATTTAGTAAACAATCTTGGCAGAGACATTATGTTAAAAAATTTACACAGTAAATAACATTTTTAACCTAATTACGTGTGCAAAACTAGTAATTATATTTTATCAGTACCTAGTTATTTGAATAAAGAGACATTCCAAGATTGTTTACCAAATAAGACAAGAGAGAAAATTTACCAAATAAGACAAGAGAGAAAAAACATACTTTATGTTTTTTGTTTTGTTATGAACGAGAAAACCTCGACTTAATGTTTTGGCACTTGTTGTGTCTACATTTGGCTTCTTCATCATCATTTCAGCCGAAAGACGTCCACTGCTGAACATAGGCCTCTCCCAAAAAGGGGGGATATGCCATAATCGCCACGCTTGGCAGGCGGGTTGGCGATCGCAGTTGGTTGGTTAAATACTCAGAGAACGCTGCTGCCCATCCTCTGTCGCCTTTTACGACACCCATGAGAAGATATAATTTGCAATGTGTTTTATAACGAAAAAGCGCAACATAATGTTAGTTCCAAAGACAACCTCGGTGTGATTACGCTTGCAACTATGCCGTATTTTGATCGCGTTTTTTTTTCTCTAAACTATAACTTCTAAGTGCGGCCATAGACGAGTAGGTTGATTTAGTCATGACGGACCTCTTCAAGCTGCGACTACATACCAATTTAAAATCTTTCTTTCATTGACATACACGAGGCCGCTTGAGCAGTCAGTAGCACGGCGAAAATCTGTCGTGAGGTCGAGTAGTTGCAAGACATACACTGACTGCTCTCGATTTGTCCAGCTGTCGTCAGTATACACCGGTCTTTTGTTTCCGCTGTTTTCTCAGCAGTCATTGTCAACTGCTCTAGTTGAAAGAGACTGCTCCAGAGGTTGGAAGCGACTTCTCGAACGGTCCGTGTACGCTGCCCGTGTACGGCTACCCTAAGCCTTCAAGAGCCTACCCCAAGAGTTCAGAAATGCTTGAAAGTACTCAGAATCAAAATAAATGTTTAGAGAACGTCGCGCGTCGTCGTGATCGTGCGTTTATGACGATCGTGTAATACTCGGGTCGTGTTGCGTATTCGCGCGTGATACGCATTTCAAATTCATTCATAAACGAATTTCGTCGCTTAGCTATCAATAATTTTTTTCTGTTTTTCGGGAGGGCCACATAAATTAGGGTTGCCACTTTTGCTAGACGGACGAGAAATCCGGGAAAGCTCCAGAATTTTGCACCTGATCCCGTGTCCAGTAATTATACGTTACCGTCCCGGATACTAGTATTTTTTTTACAAAGTTACGACACGATTTTCTACCTAAGTTTAATTGGTAAGCCAGAGGTAATTTTTTTTTGTTAGAAGTCCTTTTTTATGTAGTTTGTTTGTAACGTGGCTTTTACCTAAAATACAATATTTTTGACGGTTATTTGAATTTTTATTTTTCTTTTAAAAATATCACAAAAAAAAACTATATTGCGATTTCATTCAATTAACTAAGTTATTTCAAATTTTTTTCCAGCGTACTCCATAGAGATGTCCAGAAAATGATAAGCCTGTATCTGGCAACCCTAACATAATATTTAATAGACTTTAGAAGTTCTTTAAATGTACTATAATAATTAAGATGTCAATGATAATGTTACGACGGAGGATCAAGCAGGACGGACTTAAATACTTCAACCTCAATTTACCTGGACTTAGAGACATTTTCAGCAGGCTGAAATGCAATTTCGGTCCGTATCAGTAGAGGCTCTATCACATATCAAATAATCAAAATTTTTACTAAATTGCCGTCGTTTTCAGGTGCCTGAAACATGTTTTCAGGCCTCTTACGCTATTAATTGGGTTTCTATCCACCTACGAATCACCAGCTTGTAACAATAATTTATTAGGTCATTAAGTCATTATGTAAATTTATAATTTCAGCTATACAATTAAATGACCTCCAATAAATCCAAACCAAATAAAAAATCGCAAACGACTAGAGCGGTATTGTTAACTGAGCCACGATTTTAACTGAACTGTTAATCAGATCAAGAAAACTACATTGCGATGTCAAAATAAACGGTAGCTTGCCGTCTTTGATTTACCCTTGTAAAGTATTTTCTTTACGAATCCTTTGTTTCTACTTTGTTTGTTTTGCTTACAGTGATACTTTCAGTTAGTTCAAGGCTAAAGGTGGTGGTGGAATGAGGCCGAATAGTGCCGACTTCACGCGAAATAATACGAATTCCCACGAATGTGAACGAGTCGGTCCTGCCCAAGTCAACATATTTTCCGCCCAATACTTTCGACGTAACTTACAAAATATTATTTGTCGCATCTCGAATCTTTGTAAGCTGTGGGTAAACTAACGGCCGAAATTAATATCCAATATATCCACGATTTACCCTACTAGAGATAGAAATTTGACATATCTTGTATGGAGCTTATGTCAAATTCCTATCTCTAGTAGGGCAAATCGTAGATAGATTGGATATTAATTTTGGCCGTCAGTAGGTTTAGAATGTTTTTTAAACTTAAGTTCTTAATAATTTGTCAGGGTATTTAATAAACATAACTCAAGTAGCGCAAATTTGACGTATTTTTCCTTATATATGTTTAACCCGCAGTCACGAAAACGCGAGATTTTCGAATGACGCTTTTTCTCTGACAGCCATGTCCAAAAAATAACTTTTCTCCCACTTGCTCGGAAATTGGTTCATTATTCAAAAAAAAGAATACAACAATCGGCTCTTTCCCGTACGCAACAAAATATCAGGCCGGTAATATATAACAGGACAATAATAAAAATTGCTGGACACTTTTTATTTTTTGAATTATGCTACCGCATTTTTTTTTCAAAACTTTGAAAATAGAACAAGAACCGCGCGCGGGCGAATTGGCGTAAATGAAAATGAGATACTGTTGAATTAATTTGTGTTGTGTTTCCTCGCAAATAAGAGAAAAGTACTATACAAGTCTCGGCCGAAATAGCAATTAACGGCCTCGTTTAGTTAAAAAGGACTCGGCTTGCGCCTCGTCCTTTCAATATCACTTGGGAAGTACTCGGCTCCGCCTCGTACTTCCAATATTACTCGGCCGTAAATTGCTTCATTTCAGGCCTCGACAGTAATGTACTATTGTCAAACACTCATTTTCCTTCTATCTTTTTAATGAAAGGAAGCAATTTATGGCATTTAAGTCAGTAAATAAGTAAAAAGAATATTCCTTTTTCAAACATGTGTTTCAGTGGAATCGCTCAGTATAAAGTACTGATGTTCAGCCGCATCTGGAGGGGCTCGTGGCTATGTAACAACCGTGCGAATCGTATTATCTGAGAGGTTAAGCTACACTTGCCGCGGTCAGTCAATGGATGGCTGACAATTCCGTCGCACATAGAGACCTCTCCGTGCCTCGGAGAGCACTTTAAGTTGTCGGTTCTGATTGCCATACGAATATCTATGGCAGTCGTTACGGGTAGTTAGTAATCCGAAAGTCTGACAACTGGTCTAACCTCCGAATGTCGGTATTACCCAGTAACTGGGTTGCGGGGGTCTGATGGCAGTCGCTCCGTGTAAAATACTGATGTTCAGCCGCATCTGGTTAGACTGGAAGCCGACCCCAACGTAGTTGTAAAAAGGCGAGGATGATGATGATGATGTTGTTCAGCCGCATCTGGTTAGGCTCGGAGAAAGAAGATGCGTGTTTCAATGGCAGTGAATATTATGTTAATGCTCCTGAAAAAGAAGAAATCCTACATTTTCTTATCAGTTCTATGTACCTGTTGATCTTTGAGATGTCGTGGCCACACGGTATCCACCCAGTCGATAAGGCGCACGATGCGCGGCGCCTGCACGTAGTTCTCAAGGCGAGTGTGGGAGAACTCCAGCGAGATCACGTTCAGGAGACGCTCCTTGTTGGGATCGTCGTAGTAGCGCTGCCAGTCCTGGTGAACGAACATAATATTAACTTATTAGGAAGTATACGTTGTGGCGACGCTTGGAGCAGGCCTATATCCAGCAGCGGACGTGGATGATGAGGAAGTATACCAACAGCAATACAAACGACGACGACTTACAGAAACTAATTTCAGTCTGACTCCATAGATATTTTATTCATTTAGAAAGTTTTAGAAATAAGGTTATATGGCAAAAGGCTCGCCCCTTATTACATGGGACTATAACATAACTGGCGAAATGTGGGTGTACTATTACACATTTCGGGGAAATACAGGCGTGATGTTATGTTAGAAATACGGTAGTGATCGGGCTTTGAAGTAATTATTTTGCAATGAACACTGTTAGGCAGACTGCAGCATTAAGAAAATTGTCGTCGTTAATCGTAACGCATGGTCGTGAGGCATCAATCATTAAACCAACACAAAGGTCAGGATCTTCACGCGCCCCGTGCGGTGGTGTTTAGGGGGCGGCCAGCCCTAGTGATTGGCCACGCGCTGTGCGGCGAAGAATGGAGGGCCGCCAGCCCTGGTGACTGGCCGCCTCCAGTCACGCTGTAAGTCTACAACATGTTATTGAAATAACTGAAAACCTCTTAAGGGGTCATTGTACTCATCAGTATGGACAACTTTTAAAGCTTACGGGACCAAACAAGAAATAGCAAAAAATCATATCTGTCTATTGTAAACACAAATGTAGGGAACACAGCAATGTATTTTTTTCGCGATTTAAGGTTTGGTTCCATGGTAAAAGTTGTTCAAAATCACGTTGTATTGATCGGAACATAATTGGCAATAATAGTCACAATACAAAATATATCTAAATAAATAAATATTTTTGGGACATTTTTACACAGCACCATCTAGTCCCAAACTAAGCAGAGCTTGTACTATGGTACTAAGACAATGGATATAATACTTATATACTTTTTTTTTGTAAATACATACTTATAATTAATAAAACATAGGAAACACCCAGACCAACACAAACACTTAAGTTCATCACATAAATATTTGTGTCCTGTGGGAATCAAACCCACGACCTCGTGATCAGCAGTCCGACACTCGAACCACTAGACCTGAGACGTCGTCCAAACATACGTCGTCATCTACTGAACAATACTCATACAAAGCATTGAGCTAGCTCTACATGACGTATAGTATTACATTATCTGTGACATGACCTAGCTAGATAATATTAATTTACTACCAAATTATCGTTTATATCGAGTAAATATAATATAAATAAACGAATGATTATAGCAGTAAATACGGTAAGTCACACTCAATTTCAATTATGGTTACGAGGTATTATATACATATGGCTGTGGAAGGACACTTATGGAATAAAAGATCAATGACCTACTTATCATGTTTATTATATTCTTCTAAAAACAAAACTTTCTTGGGAATCGCCATCTGGGGGGTGATTCTCGCGTCGTAGACATTATCTCGAACTCGACATAATGTCGAAACAAGGCGGCGAATGTCGATTCAAATTAAATTTTTGTATTCTCCGAATGTCACGTTAGACATATGTCTAAGCCGAACACTCTAAATACAAAGAGTGGTTCATAGCAGTTTACATTACCGGCGACATTTTTCGTAGAGATTTAAACTTAGACATTATCTCGAATTAGACATTTATCTCTATAAAACGCGAGAATTGGGGTCTTGTTTTGATCACCTTCGACTTCGCGAGCATCGTGAACCGATGGCGGAATATTATTCACAAGAAAGAGATCCCTGCGGGTGATCACGACCCTAAGCATTGAGGAGTCGTATTCCTGAAGGAACCTAACGCCTTTAAAGCTGGAGTGAATCGGCACCTAATAGGTTTGCTCGCTCCATCGTCGACCACATCTTGACAAAGCTCTATCTCATTAAAAAAAACCGGCCAAGTGCGAGTCGGACTCGCGCAGTAAGGGTTCCGTACCATCCACCTGACACCCCATAGAAAATGATTTAATTTACGAGAGTTCATCACAACACATATTCTGACGGACTGAAAATTTCAATCAGTTACCTATTATCGTTCAAAAGATACAGACAGATAGACGGACGGACGGACGCGGACGGACGGACAGCGTAGCGAGAGTTTGGCACCCTTTGGGTACGTAACCCTAAAATAGGAGGAGAAGGATAAAACAAAATAAATGCTTGCTTTTTAGGGTTCCGTACCCAAAGGGTGCCAAGCGGGACCCTATTACTCTCGCTACGCTGTCTGTACGTCCGTCCGTCCGTCTATCATATGTCATGTCATGTCATGTCATATCATGTCGTCGTCGTATGTCATATAGTTTAGCTACAAATACTAAAAATAAGGCAAACATAGACATATGTGGTGGTACCTGCGTAAGAAATAGATGCAAAAATTCATATTTCGCTTACAGTGCGTTGATGTCTTTTGATGAAAATTAAATCAGTTTCTATAGGGTCGATGTACGTTGGTACGAAACCCTTACTGCGTGAGTCCAAGACGCACTTGGCAGGAGTTTTGTTTTTTTATTTAGCTTTATTTTCCGTTACGAGGAAATTGCTAATTCTTATTTTGTTGGTTAGTAGTGTTAGTATGTCTTAAAAATATGTTAGTATTGTATTAGTTGTAAGGGTCGCCTTTTGCGGTGAAAGCCTCCTCCAAATTACTTTTGTACATCAATATTTCGATGCTTTTGTACAAATCAATATTTTATTCGTAAATATTAAATAATGCTTTATTAATAACCGTCTCAGTAAGTAAATAGCCTTATCGTTTGACACGAAAACTCTATGCCAATTTAATAAAGGAATTAAAGTTAAGGACTTGAAGTTTCCAAGTATTTTTGTATCAACTTTATAAATATCCGAGTACATATAGGAAAATGTTAGTTTACTCTTCTGAAATTTGAAATCACTTGATACAAAACAACAGATTGACAATTCTTGAACTTTTCTACTAAAATTTGTCAGTCGTCCAAAAAACGGTCAAAGTTAAGGTATTCATCATCAACTCAGCCTATCGCAGTCCACTGCTGGACATAGGCCTCTCCCAAGTTGCGCCACAACGCTCGATCGTCTGCCTTCCGCATCCAGTCCCCCCCGGCCACGCTCTTTAGTTCGTCGGTCCACCTGGCAGGGGGGCGCCCTACGCTGCGTTTGCCGATTCGCGGTCTCCACTCAAGGACTCGTCTGCTCCAACGGCCATCGGTCCTTCTACAGACATGGCCAGCCCACTGCCACTTCAGCTTACTGATTCTACAAGCTATGTCGGTCACTCCGGTTCTTCCCCGGATAATCTCGTTTCGGATTTTATCCTTCAAAGAAACTCCAAGCATAGCTCGCAAGCAAGCAAGCAAAGGCAAGCAAAGCAAGCAAGCAAGCAAGTAAAAGTAAGTAAGTAAGTGCAAGTAGCAAGTTAAGGTATTGCGGTTTCTATTTTATCATAGTCAGCATCACAGAAAATATTATATTTTCTATGGTCAGCATCATTTCTCGTTTGTATTGACGATACTAGGCATCAGAGTCAAAGTCAAAAGTTTTTATTTCGAATAAGCATTTACATAACATAACATAATATCACGCCTGTATTTCCCCGAAGGGGTAGGCAGAGGTGTATAGTAGGTACACCCACATTTCGCCAATTATGTTATAAGTCCCATGTAATAGGGGGCGAGCCTATTGCCATCATCCGGGCACAAATCCAGACTCCGGGCTGCTACTGAGAATTTCCTAATGAAAAAACCCAATTACACTTTACCCGACCCGGGAATCGAACCCAGGACCCCACGCTCAGCAGTCGCGTTTGCGACCACGAGACCAACGAGGCAGTCGAAAGTCAAGTCAGTCGAGGCGAGCATTTACATGCACTTTCAAAACGTTAATTATGAATCTAGTTGCACGGTTCCAAAAAGTTGGTCCTATGGAGAAGAGCCGGAAGAAACTCCATGGATATACTCTTTTCAAATAATAATAGTACAATGATTTGTTACATGATTAATTGGAAAGAATTGAGTGAGAATAATGTAGGTTAATGTATAATGTAATGTAATTGGTATACAACTACGTTTTAGGGGCGGCATTGGGAAAAATAGGGATTTTAGAATCAAAATATTTTCATTTGTGGATACAACGTTGATCTAATTTTCATATTGAAGATTTTTCATTATATTTACTAGATTTTGGTGTAGGGAAAACAAGATTTAATGAAATTTGCTGGATAGGTTTATTTTCCAAAGTAAGGTCTGTTTTTGCACTATTTCACATTGCATTTAGAAATTCCAATAGTTTTTACTATTCTTTTTGTGGATAAGATATATCTTGTACACATCTAAATTTCATATAAAAGATTTTTATTTAAATGTTTATTCGCTGAGATATTTGCAAAAATGTAAAAAAATGAAATGTCGTTGATCTATATTTATGCAATTCCTAAAGGGAAGCCGATTCCAATTTGGAACCGTGCAACTAGAGCCTGACCATTCCTTTTTTGAAGACCTCTGTGCTCTAGTGGTTCGAGTGTCGGACTGCTGTTAACGAGGTCGTGGGTTCGACTTCCACAGGACACAAATATTTGTGTGATGAACATAAGTGTTTGTGTTAGTCTGGGTGTTGCTTATTTATGTATTATAAGTATGTATTTACAAAAAAAAAAGCATACAAGTATTATATCCATTGTCTAGTTCCTATAGCACAAGCTCTGCTTAGTTTGGGACTGTATGGTGCTGTGTAAAAATGTCCCAAAGATATTTATTTCAAAAGTGTCTGTAATTAGGTTTATTTGAAATAAATAACATTTGAATTTGAATTTGAAGCCGGTGGGAATCGTCTTATATGGACCCTTCACCACTGAAAGGTAGAGATAGATAGAGTACCTATAAGTACTTTATTGTATGCACTGCACACCAAGAGAAAATAAAAGTAAATACAAAAATTCACTAAACACAATTAGCGGTTATATTAATACTTCAGACTTGAAATCGCAAGCTCTCGACGTTAACAAATTATATCTGAAATGTGCGTGTTCTTATCAGAAGCCAGAGGTGTGTCTTAAAATTGATAATTCCTACGTGTCTTGATTTATTAGTATCTCAATTCAGTTTTATCTCGACTCGCTATTAAATATTGAGTTAAATTCAATAAACTATCTAAACTAAGGGACTAGGAAAATTAATTTATAAACGAACCTACCTACATGAAAGACATGCATAAATTCATATTTCGCGCACTGTGCATTGATGTCTTTTGATAAACTCTCGTAAATTAAATCAGTTTTTATGGGGTATCAGGTCGTTGAGAGGTACGGAACCCTAACCGGGCGAGTCCGACTCGCATTTGGCCGGTTTTTATATGTGCCTATCTTTATTATGTACGTAGACGTCGGAACGAAAGTTTGTACATCATTCGTCGCTCGTTGAACGCAAGTAAACCCCCAGCATAGAATAGGTAATAATACTGTTTGGTCTCTTTTCTTGTACCCCCAGTCAATACTCATAAGCTGTCTACTTATGATTGAATCAAATCTTTGCGGACTAAGGGCAAATTATTTGCTGCATTACCTTAGAAACAACAGATTTTATCTATTGCGTTTAATTAGCGAACCCTTGATTGGTGTTGGATTGAAATTATAAGCCCAAATAAAAATCTTAACAAAAAAATATGATCAATTTAGATCGACAAAAAAAACCGGCCAAGAGCATGTCGGGCCATGCTCAGTATTATAGGGTTCCTTAAGTAGGTGTAATTACAAACGAATCAAATCGAATATTAATCATGGCTATTTTAGTTTTTGCAATAATCGGCAGCATTCGCGACTCAGAGCGTGTTGTTAGTAGCGCCATCTAGCGATAAAGTTACTTTTTGTGATTTTTTCAAATAGAAAGTAGCTAAAGGAGCAATATTTGCTATGATCATTTTTCTCTAAGGTCAATGACCTTTGAACTAGGACGTTTTAAGTATTTTTCAGTTTTCTCTCTATAACTCAAAAAATTATAATCACATTATACTCGAAATAATTTTAAAAGAGAGTTTTCACAAAGATCTATCAATGTGGAAGTCTATATGTTTCTACGTTGCATAGTTTAGAAATGGCAGGGGGGGGGACACATTGCAAGCCACTTTGGCGGGCTATATTTCGCAGATGGTACACCTGATAAAAAAGTGGTGTATCAAACAGTACCTTCATTTTAGTAGACCTATTCAATGATATCCCACACGAGGGGGTGCAGCGAAAAATTTTTTTTTTCCCCATTTCACATGTATGGACGCCACCCCTAAAATACGGAAAAACTATTTTTTTATTCTTTTAAAATTGAGATCTATATGTAAACTATTTTTTAACAAAATTTCATTTACTTATGTTTATAACTGTAGAAGTTATTAAGCTGTAAAGGATTAGGACAGACGGACAGACGGACAGACGGACGGACATGACGAAACTATAAGGGTTCCTTGTAGGACTTCGGAACCCTAAAAAGCAGAGGAAGTGAAGGATTTTCTGTACACTGATGCACAGAAACTCATCGAGCTGAACTTCCTGGACCTATTGAGCATTAGCTCGGAATTAACCATTAAACTTTAAACAAAAATGTTTTACTTGTAACTTGGTATAAAAACAACGACCATACAGCCTATAGACGCCTCATAACAGGCGACCGATGTCTGCAACACATCTATGAAATTTCACTAATGTAGGTCGCGACTATTCGCCACTTGAAACCTTCTAATCAGCTTCGACCACTCACATAAGCCGTCAAAACTGCCGCGTTAGTGATTAGCCAATAGCCGCCTTGGTAGGCCCAATCGGATTGCAGACTGCAGTACCCCACCTCAGCTAGTGGCAGAATTTATTGTAAGCATTACATTTAACATTAGGCATCTATTGGGCTGTATGGTCATTGTATAAAAACTACCCCAATCGATTATGAACTAACTACTTTTAGGTTTGCACGTAACTAAAAATAGCCTTGTTTAATCTAACTCATATTTTATGTTACATAACAGATTTTATATACCTAACTCATAACAGAAATAATTAATACTGATGTACGGATGTGAAGCTTGAACACTGACACAAAAAGAGGAGAGTAAGCTCTTGGTAACAGAGAGGAGGGTCTTACGTAAGATCTTAGGCCCTGTGCAAAGATCGGACGGTACCTGGCGGATCAGGAAAAACGCTGAGATAGAAGAGCTCGTGGCTGAACCAAATGTGATAGGAGAGGCAAAAGCTCAAAGACTCCGTTGGCTTGGTCACGTGGAGAGAATGGGAGAAGATCGAGATGCGAAGAGAGCCTATCTGGGTCGAACAAAAGGGCGACGCCCGGTCGGTCGCCCTAGATATCGCTGGAGCGATGCGGTGGAAGGCGATCTTCTGGAGATCAGAGCCAGTGATTGGCGAAATACTGCCAAAGATCGCGGCAAGTGGCGTTCTCTCGTTTCGGAGGCCAAGACACATTTTGGGTCGCTGTGCCAGCGGAGTAAGTAAGTAACTCATAACAGATAAGTCAGTACAAAACAGTACACATATTAGACAAACGGCAATACAGTCTATATGAATTGTAAATTTAACTCCTCTGCAACGTTAGGCCTCGGGTAAACAATGCGTAGATATGACAATCGAAGCGATTACCGCCGTCACCGTTAGATAGTGATTGATGACCGATTTCAAAATGAATTACGTGGTCGTAGTAAAATATTACAAGTGCTTCGACTATCTTTGTTTATTGGTACAAACTATTTGCCATTCTCAGTAGCAGCCCGGAGTATGGATTTGTGCCTGGTTAATGGCAATAGGCTCGCCCCCTATTACATGGGACTATAACATAACTGGCGAAATGTGGGTGTACTATACACCTCTGCCTACCCCTTCGGGGAAGTTCAGGCGTGATGTTATGTTATGTAATGTTATTTGCCATTCTTCGATACAAATTTCACGCCTGCTATCCTCAGGGGGGATATAGAGGCATTGTGTCTTATATAGGGCTGTCAGGTCCAAAAATGGAACAGCCTGACACAAGCGTTATATTTGACCGGAAATTTGGCCAAAAAGCCAGAAATTCTATAATAATAGGAAAAATGTACTCTAACCCCGGTTCCACACGTTGGCCCGAACGTTGGCGCCAACGCGATTCTCCAACGTGTGGATCGGGGAAATGGAGTTGGCCCGAACGTTGGAGCGAGCATTGGCAGTTTCCCGTCGCGTGTCGGTTTTATCAAAGGAATTATGCGCCAACGTTGGAGATGCGCCCACACGTTGGAGGTTTGCTCAGTCTTGCCGCAGCACTCATGCAGTAAGGTGCATCGAATGAGTTTGTTCCTACGGTCACCGTGTCTTGAAAATGTCATCCGCGTGGATGGACGCAATAGCTACAGAATTTCTATAAAAAAATCTTTATGTTTATTAACAAATAATAATGATATTCTCTTGTTTGTCAAAACTTTTTCAAATACGACGTCCATTGTTTAACTATTGTGCTATTTTAATTGACAGTTCAGCTCTTAAAGCACTCAATAATCTTAAAGTGAGCAGTGCAACATCTATTTCAGACGTCTTTACATTGGCTCTGACGGAACTAAACTAACATTATCTCCAACGTGTGGACACTAGGCAGAATTACGGGCCAACGCTCGCCCCAATGTGTGGAGCCCGCCTTAACGTGTGGATCGGGAAAATGGTGTTGGCCCGATCGTTGGGGCGAGCGTTGGCAGTTAGTCGTCGCATGTCGGTTTTATCAAACGAATTATGCGCCAACGTTGGCGATGCGTCCACACGTTGTCGGTTTGCTGTCTTGCCGCAGCACTCATGCAGTAAGGTGCATCGAATGAGCTTGTTCGATGGACGCAATAGTTATAGAATTATTATTGGGTACCGGGGAAATGATATTTTTTAACAATATACAAGTTGTAACATTATTAGCCGAGATCTTTTTAAGAGGTGAATGAACGTACTTATCATAACTAACAACTTTTACTATGGGAGCGGCAGAAAAAACAACGGCTCCATACATTTTGTCGAGCAACATCGAGGACTTTTTATGGAACAGCTGTTTAATTTTTTTCACGTTTTCAGGGTTGCTCCTGTAGTAAAAGTTGTTTTTTATGATGAGGTCTGAAAGATATGAACAATATTTGTAGCTAGCATGAAGCTTGTATGACGTTACGTGGACGGGCCCTAATTCACGTAATTTCATGACGCGCCGATCGAGTTGCAGTGACGCTGCGGTTCGTTTCTGACAGCGATCGCCGTAGATAAGAGAATACGAAAAGCATTGTTTTGATCGAAACTTACCTGTAACTGTAGTTCTTTAGTTAGGTACGTGAATTGGCCTACAGAAATGCAAAACAAGTTTGTCATTTTCAGCATGCATGCAACCTACAAATGGACGTCGTAGTGGACAGTACACTCTGTTTTTTCTTACTTTTCTCGTTTAGTAAACAGTATTGGCATGTCTTTTTAATGCAATTCTTCAATAATTATTATTAACATAACATAACATCACGCCTGTATTTCCCCGAAGGGGTAGGCAGAGGTGTAATAGTACGCCCACATTTCGCCAGTTATGTTAGTCCCATGTGGTTGACGACTTCTGTGGTCTAGTGGTTCGAGTGTCGGACTGCTGATCACTAGGTCGTGGGTTCGATTCCCACAGGACACAAATATTTGTGTAATGAACATAAGTGTTTGTGTTGGTCTGGGTGTTTCTAATGTATTACAAGTATGTATTTACAAAAAAAAAAGTATATAAGTATTATATCCGTTGTCTAGTACCCATAGTATAAGCTCTGCTTAGTTTGGGACTAGACGGTGCAGTGTAAAAATGTCCCAAAAATATTTATTTATTTATTTAATCTTTATAATTACTTTAAATGCTTTTATGACACCATATATCTGCTCAAGAACATTTGAATTGCAGACGAGGTTCGAAAAGCGCGACAGTCGCGCTCTTGTGTTTATTTTATGCAGTTCCCTACGGACGCGAGTGTTGAAGTCGCACTGTATTTATAATGGTTTATTCATATTCATTGAAACAGCCGCAAAAATTTATGAAAACATCCACGACTTTGTATTTATTTTTGTTCATCAACATCAACTCAGCCTATCGCAGTCCACTGCTGGACATAGACCTATCCCAAGTAGCGCCACAACACTCGGTCCTCTGCCTTCCGCATCCAGTCCCCCCCAGCCACGTTTTATTTTTGTTCACGTTTTGTAAAATTAAAACACTGATAGACTAACGGTTAACTGCGGTCATGGAGGATTAAGCCCTATAGAGATTAATTACGGGCTGTCCAATTCCGAAACTGATCTATTTATTTGCACAGATAAATATTAGGCCACGAACGCGCTCCTATTCCATGCCCGCACATTGCCGTAGTCGTAGATGCATCCCTTTATTTGAAATAAATTCCGCAAATTTTTGACATGTGATTAAATGTCTATAGGGTTTCAGCGCAAATCACACACAAGGCGGGTGCGGGTCGGGCGCGGGACCGGACGGGCCCGCGGCGGGTATATTAACATGTTTTTATATGGACGGCATCACACGAAACGCTGGCGCGGGTCGGGCCCGCGGCGGTTGGAGCGCATAAGCCGCGCGTGTTGCCCGCCACTACAGACAGAGCCCGGGTACGTTTGTACACACGGCTACACATCAAGCTGTACATTTCCAGTATAAGCTGACCTCGCATTGTATAGGTGTTCCTTACAACGCGAGGTCAGCCTTTACTGGTTTTGTACAGCTTGATGTGTAGCCGTGTGTCAATCAATCAACTCAGCCTATCGCAGTCCACTGCTGGACATAGGCCTCTCCCAAATTGCGCCACAACGCTCGGTCCTCTGCCTTCCGCATCCAGTCCCCCCCAGCCACGTTCTTTAGGTCGTCGGTCCACCTGGCAGGGGGGCGCCCTACGCTGCGTTTGCCGATACGCGGTCTCCACTCAAGGACTCGTCTGCTCCAACGGCCATCGGTCCTTCGACAGACATGGCCAGCCCACTGCCACTTCAGCTTACTGATCCTACAAGCTATGTCGGTCACTCCGGTTCTTCTCCGGATAATCTCGTTACGGATTTTATCCTTCAAAGAAACTCCAAGCATAGCTCGCTCCATAGCTCGCTGAGCGACTTTAAATTTGTGGACTAGCCCAACTGTCAGTGTCCACGTCTCGGCACCGTAAGTCATGACTGGCAGGACGCACTGGTTGAAGACCTTTGTCTTCAAACTTTGCGGTATAGGCGACGAGAAGACTCGGCGAAGTTTGCCAAATGCTGCCCAGCCCAGACGGATCCTTCTGTTGGCTTCTTTCTCGAAGTTGTGTCTACCAAGCTGAATTGCCTGCCCTAGGTAGACGTATTCCGTTACAACTATGTAAAAATGTAACTATGTTACTAGCCGTGTGTACTATTATATATTCTGTGGCCCGGGGCCGCGCTGGTCGGGAGCCAGGAGCGGCCCGCACTCCACCCGACGCGGGCCCGACTCGCGCCCAACACGCACCCGCTGTGTGTGGTTTGCGCTTTAATGTTCGATGTTGTAACTCTTGTTAAGGTCATTAGCCCCTAGATAAGACGATTCATGTAGGTAAGTTTAAGTTATTTTGAAAATCTGATACCTAATCTTTGCGTACATAACTTTATCTCTGTAAAATATTTTGCGAGATAGCCTGTCTCCATAATAATATTCGTATCACTATTTACTTTTAATAAACAGACTACCGAATAACATTCCTTTAATAATAAGGGCAGGTACACACCAAACTTATAGTCAGCCGCTGACTATCCGCTGTAGCATGCGTGCGTAAGGTTGAAAATTGTGAAAAATCAGCAAGCCACATACAGTACGCAAAATCTAACTTGGCCGGAGTGAAGTTGTCACAAAACCGTCGCAGTAATAATTTTATGGCTGTCAGCTGAAGGCGGGAGGCGGGGAAACCTGCGCATTACCTAACTTCACTCCGGCCAAGTTAAATTGCGCGTACTGTAAAGGAAGCTATCATTCGGCGGTTGACTGTGAGCGAAGGTTTCGTTTGGTATGAACCGTTTTCCGCGTCAACATAATTATCCAATCGAACAATAAAATTCATCGTCATATAATTTTATTGTCACCAACGATTGATGTATTTATTTATTATGTAAGCTGGAATGTAAATCTTTCTTCGGTTCCGATCTTGTACCAGAAACCAGTAGGCCAATTCACATAACTAAAGATGTGCAGTTACAGCGCAGTTGCAGTTAAGTTTCGATCAAAACAATGCTTTTCGTATTCTCTTATCTACGGCATCCCTGTCAGAAATGATCTGCAGCGTCGTCGCTTCAACTTGATCAACGCGTCATGAAATTACGTTAATTACCCTGGCGAACTGACGCGATTTTATTCCGGGACTAACGCTAGTAACATACTGGGTGTCAGGGAAACACTTCCGAAAACGAAGATAGGTTATAGTGATTACTGATACGAAACAACAAAAAAAATGCGATTCTTTTTTAGATTTGATTTTTCTTATATTTATTTGCATTTTTCATACATAACCAGCTTTGGGCAGTTAAATAAAACTGATTTGCAAAAAAACCCCAATTATTTACTTATTTTTTTAAAGTTCTTAATGTAACATAACATAACATCACGCCTGTATTTCCCCGAAGGGGTAGGCAGAGGTGTATAGTACACCCACATTTCACCAGTTATGTTATAGTCCCATGTAATAGGGGGCGAGCCTATTGCTATTGACCGGGCACAAATCCAGACTCCGGGCTGCTACTGAGAATTTCCTAATGAAAAAACACAATAACACTTTGCCCGACCCGGGAATCGAACCCAGGACCCCACGCTCAGCAGTCGCGCTTGCAACCACTAGACCAATGAGGCAGTCTTAATGTAATTCAAATAAAATATCAACTGGCGCTAGGAGTGAACGACATCCGCTTGCATACGCAGTCCGTGTCGTAGCGAGCGTAGGTAGGTTAAGTACGCGCGGCATTGATCCCGATTTTTGTGCGCATTACATTGCGGGTTTGCAAAATACCAAATCACTAAAACAATGGAGCGTTTCCCTGACACCCAGTATAAGTCTATGGGTACTAAGGTATTAAGTTGTTACCTTCATATTCATCTCGATGTTCTTCTGTGTGTTGACATCCATGACATCGAGCATGCGCCGTGATCCCACGCACATCCGCACATCGTTTACTGTGAAGTTGTTGGTCGGGACCCTGCAACAAAACGCTCACGTAAACAACAGAGAAACAGAAAGATATTGAGTATCTCGTCATCATCATTTCAGCCGAAAGACGTCCACTGCTGGAGGCCTCCCCTAAGCATATGTTGGGGAATATGCCATAATCGCCACGCTTGGCGCGGGTTGGCGATCGCAGTTGGTTGGTTAAATACTCAGAGACCGCTGACCCATCCTCTGGTGGATCCCTTAGTCGCCTTTTACGACACCCATGAGAAGAGATAGGGTCAGTGTTAGGGATTCAGTGTCTACATACATATTATCACGCCTGTTTCCCATTGGGGTAGGCAGAGACTATGGATTTCCACCTGCTTCGATCCTGTCACACCTCTTTCGCTTCATCTACGTTCATTAACCTCGTCATGCATGCTCGTCGGTTTAGAGTACTCTTAGCCTGGCCTTTTTTGAGAATGTCCGCGAAAATATTCATGTCTAAGTTTTCATAAGCACACGTGAGAAACTTTTAGGAGACCCTAGAGGTAGCTTTTCCTGAAAAAGGTTCATTTGTAGGATTGTTTCATTTATATGAAGGCCAAACTAAGAACGTGAAAAATATAGTTCCTAACTAAAAATCTCAATGCTTTAGATTGCAATTTTTTAGATCATTATGTATATATATATATAATTTAAATTCGATATCTTAAGCCGTTCTGAATAAAAGCAGTAGGTAAATAAAAGTCGGTCGGACGGACGGATAGACTGACAGACGGACGGACAACAAAGTGATCCTATAAGGGTTCGGAATCCTAGAAAAGAATTCATATAATAAATCAACTCAAAATAACTTGTGACGAAATTCTCGTAAGCACTTTAAAAGCTTCAGAGGTTGTCGTTGAAATGTAAGATTTCGTGCAAGAGTCAACAAAAAGTATCGCGTAAGAGTTGTTTACAAAGTTAACTTTATTGAATGAAAAGAAAATGAGCTTATTTGGAAATCTTATACATATTTGCAATGACATATTTGAATTAACGTTATGTATTTGAAGAGTAATGGACGGTCGCCGAATAAATATGATATGGAAATTGAACAAATTGACCAGACGGCATGTCGTTATTGCCACGGAAGAAGGGTAGGCCTCTGGTGTGGGACGCAACATGCTACACCCTTGCTCCATCACATCAAAAACAATAAATGGGAAAATAAATGATAATAAGTAACGTATTAAGAGGACGCTCCCAAAACGTAATTCCCACCCTCGCACTCCCCTTACACACCGCAACTGCGGGCCGCTCTCGTCAATTTTATGCGTGTTGCAATTGAACTCATTTTCGAGAAAATCATTCTCGCGCGTTTTACCACGGAAGTAAATGACGTAAGTCACAAAACAGTTTTCGTTTTATTACAAGAATACTAAACAATCTATACAAATTTCCTCTAGCCAGTATTTAATAAAATTTATTAACTTCCTATCTGCATACGTTTTATATAGCTAACTTAAATAATAAAGGAGAAATATTCGAAAAATCTCCAAAAACGCATGATTTTGAAAAAAATAAAGTATCGAACAAAAATCAACCAATTATGTAACTGTCTACTCAAAAGATAGATAAAGGTTCAAAAAAACATATTTCTAAATTTGACATTCATCAAGCATGTGTTCGATTCAGCATATGTTTTCAAAAAGTGACTTCATTTTGGGAGCCTAGCCTTAATATTGGTAATTCTGATATTTCCTACCCCCTAGATTGGCAGTAGGTATCTAGGTTGTAATATTAGTATCTCATCGAAGTCAATTTCCTCAAACCCTTTTCATTTCTAAAGCAGCCTGGATTTCCCATGCTCCATTACACATGGGATTTCCGAATAAATTTAAATGTCATCGGGACGTAAATAATACATTCGAAATAACCCTTTAGTGAATATGTACATACATATAGAAATTACTATAGTGAATATAATAATTTCTTAGGTTTTCGCGATCACTACACATTATAATAAAACAAAGTTTAACCGGATTAAATCGCGTATATTATTTAAATTGATTTTCCTGACGTTTCGAAAGCTTTGCACCATTTCGTGGTCGCAGGTAGACTAAGATGACAAGCGTCTTTAAAGATATTTCTAAAAAAATATATTTAATTCTACCGTACAATATTATTAATTAAAATCGTTTCGATGCACGCAGTAATCAACGAAACCTCAGGAAAACCTTAAATAATACACGCGATTTAATCCGGTAAAACTTTGTTTCGTTATAATTTATAGTGAATGTATTTGGGTGCAGTAAAAGAGCCCCCACGACTGCACGAGTGACGATAGTTATTTAAATTTTTTACAATAAGTTATGTATATTTTTATTATGGAAACATAATCTTCAAGTGTCAACTCATACAAACATGTTTGATCGTTCGGCGCATCCTGGGCAGTTAGCCCCGCTACCAATCTACTGACTGGCAATGACTGGCTAATCTTTTTCCCACGGCATGAGCTATATTATCATTATGTAGCTCACGTCAAAACGATAGAAAAAGAAGTGAATATGTAGTAGACGCGTACACAATTTTATATTATTACTAGATTTGATCCATTTTGTAAACGATGTCATACGAAAAGATAACGAATGATTAAAATCCTCCGTGCGGAAGAGTTTACATTGCCTTCGTAGCTCTTTCAGAAGTCCACACCTTTTTTGTTTTTCAATAACGAACAGTAAAACTTAAGGCCCTAGGAATAAAAATGGTAAAATTCTTCATTAGTACGAGTACATCTTCAAAGCCAAGAGTGAATTTCAAGGCCTTGAAGGATGAAACACCTGTGACGTAAACAATGTTTTTTTTTTTAAATCAAGCTAAGCACATCCAACACCATTAAGCAAGCTTTTGATAAAGTTTTGTGTATATTATGAAACATTCGAACATATTGATATTTTCACATGCTCCATGAAAAGGTTTCGAAGCCTTTTATATGAGACACTTCTAGGTTAATGGTTCTTTTTAATATTTTTATAATAATAACAGCTGTCTTGCATGTACAGCTCAGTTCCTAGCGACTTAAAACTTTATACACTTTATGATAATCTGTGAACAGCGCTGTGGGCTACATTATTATTTATTTACATAAGTTATACATTTAGTTATATTACATAATGTAGCTGTTTGTTGTTCCTCTTTTAATAAAATAAAATAATAATATAACTAAGTATGCTCTATGCCAGCGGTTCCCAAAATTGTATAGTTCCGGAGCCAAAAAAAAGAATTAAGGAACCACTCAACATGTTGAAATTAAATGTTTTAGCTTGTTCGCGGAACCCTAGCTTTTCTTTAACGGAACACACTTTGGGAATCGCTGCTCTATCCCATAGAGCGTAATTCTCTCTTGTCGGCAGGGGATCATGTCAACGGAAGTATTTCATGCTGGGAGAGTTTCTATACATATTGGTGTCGATTCTCTTGTTCACGAACTAAACTTATTTTGAACTATCGCTCTCTTTTACTAATAATAGATACAAAAAAACCTGCCAAGAGCATGTCGGGCCATGCTCAGTATTATAGGGTTCCTTCAGTAGGTCTAATTACAAACGAATCAAATCGAATATTAATCATTGCTATTTTAGTTTCTGCAAACAGGGCCACCTAGCGCTAAATTTAAGAAGTGTGTCATATGTCATATGTTTATAACTGTAGAAGTTATTAAGCTGTAAAGGATTAGGACAGACGGACAGACGGACGGACATGACGAAACTATAAGGGTTCCTTGTAGGACTACAAAACCCTAAAAATGGAATGGCAAAAATTTTTGAACTGTCAAATTAATTTACGTGTTACATTTCTTTGTATTTTAGTGGGCACGTTCCGAGACCACGACTAAAATTGTATGGAAATTTGAAATCGGACTAATTTGACAGCTCTAAAATTGTTGCCATCACTTTCTTGTATCTACTATTAGTAAAAGAGAGCGATAGTTTAAAATAAGTTTAGATCGTGAACAAGAGAATCGACACCATTATATATTACATCCCTGCAGAGCCGAGCTTACAGCCATCCATCTAACTCGAAATTATCATCATCATTTCAGCCGAAAAACGTCCACTGCTGGACATAGGACTCCCCCAAGCATCGCCACAACGACCGGTCCTGCGCTTTCGCTAACACGAAATAGTGCTTCAGAATAGCAATAAAGATTGCGTTAGATATAGCAACGCGGAACGTGCAAGTAAAATTATATTTTTGCTAGTAAACTTATCCTTGAATAATTATATGCATAAAATATTATGTTATTTTATTATCACGTTCTGTCGCCTACACAATTTACGCGAACTTAAATAGGACTGTCTGTATTCCATTCAAATTTGATTTGGTATTTATGTAAAAAAATCGCCTATTTATTTATTTTTAATCGATAAAAGATTTTTCAACAGAATTTGAATTGAGTATCGATTTGTTGCCACTTCCTTGTTTCTTATTTATATTAATCAATCAATACGGAAATTTCTGTGTGTGTAATTTCTAGAGATGCGCCGAATATTCGATTGGTATTTGGTATCGGCGTATTCGGCATCTTTTCCACTATTTGTATTCGGCCGAATTATTCGGTTTTGTTGCCGAATATATTTGGTTCAAGCATTTCTTGGCTACATGACATGTTGTAGAACTAAAAGACAAAACTTCTTATATAAGATTTATGTTATATTATAAGTCAAAAAAATATATTTATTTCTTAACCTATAGTTAGTATAGTCAACATTGATTTTAAACCTTAAATCAGCATTTTTTGACGACGTCTGTGGTTCGAGTGTCGGAGTGCTGATCACGAGGTCGTGGGTTCGATTCCCACAGGACACAAATATTTGTGTGATGAACATGAGTGTTTGCGTTGGTCTGGGTGTCTCTTATGTATTATAATTATGTATTTACAACAAAAAAAGGTATATAAGTATTATATCCATTGTCTAGTACCCATAATACAAGCTCTGCTTAGTTTGGGACTAGATGGTGATGTGTGATATGTGAAATGTCCCAATTTTTTTTATTTTTAAACCTCAAAACAATATTTATTTTTAAACCTCAAAACAATATTTATTTTTAAACTTTTAATCATTCGCTCGTCATTTAGCCAGCAGCGACACGTAGCGTATATGTTAGAACCACGTTTACGTGGCAAAACAATGTAATGGTAAACCGAATAATTCGGCCGAATATCCGGTTCGGTAAAGGTTAAACCGAATAATATTCGGTATTCGGTTATTCGGTGAAACCACTATTCGGCGCATCTCTAGTAATTTCTGCGTAACAATAATTTTAAATCTATGATAGTTTGTTTGTTGATTACAGTTTGTCCGCACTACACTGAATCTGAAGTATAGGAAAAACGTGGTCGTTTTACAGCATAATTTTATGAAAAAAGTTCATGAAAATAAATAAAATCTTAGGTAATTGCAATAAACTTTTATCTTGCTGATTTCATTCTAAGACCAAACCCGCACAGCGATTTTTTTCTCGTAAAATCTGTAACTCATTGAATCATTGTGTAATTAATTTGTCTTATGCTTAAAAAAATGAAGTAAAAAAAAATAATTTATGAAAAAACCAAAATGATGAATCTGACACAACTTTACACATATTACACTTGCATTCTTGTTAAAAATATCACCACTAATTCCATCCAATCGAACATACAGCTACATAAAAAAAACAATAACACACAACCTAAGGAAAAAAAATGAACTCCAATTAATGAAACCACGGACTAATTACGGCAAGAAAACGTTATCGTATGAAGGAGCACAGCTGTTCAATAGATTACCAGAGGATCTAAAAGAATGTGATAACATGAATGTGTTCAAAGCTAAGCTAAAGAATTATGTATGCACACTAACATTTCCAACGCTCTAGAGGCTAAAATTATATAATTTAGTTGTAAGTACTTTTGTATCTCATTATAAGAGAACTGTTTGTTCTTATGAGAAATAAAATTCTTTAAACCTAAGTATAGAATGGACAGATTGTTAATACTCAAAGGGTTGTTCAACAGTTCATCATTCATTCATCATTTCAGCCGAAAAACGTCCACTGCTGGACAAAGGCCTCTTGGCCTCTCTGGGGGATATGCCATAATCGCCGCGCAGGCGGGTTGGCGATCGCAGTTGGTTGGTTAAATACTCAGAGACCGCTGACCCATCCTCTGGTGAATCCCTTAGTCGCCTTTTACGACACCCATGAGAAGAGAGGGTGGTGCAATTCTTTACGTCCGGCACCACACGGAGCAGTTCACACAGTTCAGCAGTTAGTTCTGATGTAATGATGAAGAGGCAGGCGTAAACTGTTTAAGCATTTCGCCTACGAGTAGAGGAACTCGTTTTCTCCGGAAAGAATACAAATAGCGAAGTGTGAGCACAAACGATAAGACCCAATTGATAATTGTTTATCTCCTACAATGCTATACCGGTCGGTTTATCACTAGGTATCTGATAGTAATATATAAGTCTATGTAGGTATCACAGAACGACGTAATCGCGCATCCCTTAGGAACTATTTATCTTCCCGGAATAAAAAGTAGCCTATATGTCAATCCGGATCATGGTTTATGAGTGCCAAATGTCATCAAAATCTATGCAGCCGTTTTAGCATGATTGAATGACAAACAAACAAACATTATGGATGAAACTTTCGCATTTATAATATTAGTAGGATTGGTTCATAAACTTTCATAACTTTCATGTACACCCGAGTTAATTCATAATTTTTTTGTGGTTATTAAAGTGTCCTAACTTTTAGACATACTCAATCAAGAGTTTGTTTGACTTCTACTGTTGAATTTAAATCTAGTGAAAAAAAAATGTATACCTTGAAAAGCCGAAAACATTTCCGTTACAAGAAAAATTACTTGGCATTTACTCGTGCTGTTGACATAATTCGACCTGAATCGACCTAAAATAAGCTTATCAGAAGGCGCTCTCCGTCGAGGAAAAATAGTATTTATAAACAATAACAATACATACGTGTCGTGTTATTTTTATTCCGCTACAGCGGTTCCGATACGGCTTGGCGGCCTACCGCAAAAGTGATAGCAATCTATTCGTCTGATAGTACACGTAATGTGAATATTATTATAGGCTCCGGTGATTCGTAATAGATTTGTTGTTCTTATAGCGACCCACCCGCCCCGGCTTCGCACGGGTAGCACTGATCACACAGAAATAGATAGATAGAATGGCCATGTGGGCAGAGCGCGCGTGGCAACACCATGCTCCATAGTGCAGGATATTTCAAAGCCTTTCTCAGCACGCCTTATTTTATTTTATTTTTTTATTTAAACATCAATTACTCTTAAATCTAGAGTTGCATACAGTCAGAAACTTATCATTATAAGAGCAAGGTCAGTATGACTTAAACCCCTGATTCCGAAACTAGGTGAACCTGTACGATAGTAACTGTAATTGGAGGAATCAGTGATTCCTCCAATTACAGCATAGTTATGCTCTGCTAATATTAATTATAGTTGACAATAAAATAAAATAAAATAAGAAAGGCTTTAAACAATTTGGTATTAAAAATATCTATAATGAATGATGCTTGTAAATTATTATGACTTGTTTCTATAAATAAATACTGTAACAAAAACCCGCAAAAATGCCTTATTGTGCTGTTTCTAACTGCAGAAACAAAAGCTGTAAAGTACATTTCTTTAAAAAAATGTTTTTAAATAATGACGTCAAAATGTAAGGCGTAGTTTGTTCGGAAAGTTGCCACGCATGAATCGCAAGTAAAATTGTGATTACAACCATTCTATCTATTTCTGTAACTGATCGTCTATAGCAGGGGTCTCCAAACTTTGAAGCCTTAGGGCCATAATGATTTTTTCAGTACATACCTATGTTCCAAGGACCAACAGTTTTAATTTTTCTGCCCGAACTAAAATTGACCCACAACTACAAACTATTTTCGGTAGAAAATCACAATTACATAAATCTCATTCGTGTTTTTTGTTACTCAACTGTGATTAGTGGGATTCATTTAATTATTTGTTAATTACTGATATGCATAAGCTTGTTAAGTTTTCTGCGTCATCATTTCTGTCGTTATGTTTTACCTTGCAAGTAAATAAAACCGAGTAATTATCATTCTGGGTTTTCTTCTTCAACTTATCACAGCAATAGTAACAACATTGGCTGTCGCGGGCCAGATTGATGACACAGGCGGGCCGGATTTGCCCCGCGGGCCGTAGTTTGGAGACCCCTGATCTATAGCCTACAAACTTATTAGATATTCCCTGTTTCTAGTCATGAAAACCGTATGAAAATCCGTACTGTAGTTTCTGAGATCAGCCCGAACAAACACGAACTTAGCGCGGTGGGGATTTCAGTTTTTTTTTTTATATGTATAAAGTAGTGATAATGATTATCGACAACACTCAGCAATAAAACAATTTAATATTTAAAAGAGCATTATTTTTTTGTATTTATCAAAAAAATTATGCTTCAAGAAACTGGGTCAGTTGTCAATTGTATACTTGTGCAGTTATATTTTCGAACAATGTTAATTAATTAAATTGTAGGTCCTGATAAATAAATGAAGATCAATCTAGACCTGATTCTCAATATTCATTTGACGACGTCTGTGGTCTAGTGGTTCGAGTTTCGGACTGCTGATCACGAGGTCGTTGGTTTGATTCCCACAGGACACAAATATTTGTGTGATGAACGTGAGTGTTTGTGTTGCTCTGGGTGTTTCTTATGTATTATAAGTTATAAGTACATATTTACAAAAAAAAAGTATCTAAGTATTATATCCATTGTCTAGTACCCATAGTACAAGCTCTGCTTAGTTTGGGACTAGATCGTAATGTGTAAAATGTCCCAAAAATATTATTTTATTATTTTTATTTTATATTTTTTACAGATTTTTCTTTTTCTTTATGATGTACCTACAGCAATTTAAAAACAAGAAAAAGAAGGCATTCGAAAATTTCGAATTAGAAAATTTAGTAAAAAATGCCACTTTAAAATAATTCATTCAACGAAAAAACCGGCCAAGAACATGTCGGGCCATGCTCAGTATTATAGGGTTCCTTAAGTAGGTGTTACAAACAAATCAAATCGAATACTGATCATGGCTATTTTAGTTTTTGCAATAGACGGCAGCATTGGCGACTCAGAGTGTTGTCAGTAGCCGCTAAATGGCGCTATACAGAGCCAAATGCAATAGACGGCACTTGGCGGCAGAATTGGCGACTCAGAGAGTATTGTTAGACGCCGCTAGATGGCGCCAAATTTAAGAAGTGTGTCGTCAACATAACACAAAGTTACTTTTTGTGATTTTTTCAAATAGAAAGTAGCTAAAGGAGCATTATTTGCTATGATCATTTTTCTCTAAGGTCAATGACCTTTGAACTAGGACGTTTTAAGTATTTTTCAGTTTTCTCTCTATAACTCAAAAATTTATAATCACAATATGCTCGAAATAATTTTAAACGAGAGTTTTTACAAAGGTATATTAATGTGGAAGATTATAAGTTTCTACGTTGCATAGTTTAGAAATGGCAGGGGGGGGGACACATTGCAAGCCAATTTGGCAGGCTATATTTCGCAGATGGTACACCTGATAAAAACCGGCCAAGAGCATGTCGGGCCATGCTCAGTATTATAGGGTTCCTTAAGTAGGTCTAATTACAATCGAATCAAATCGAATATTAATCATTGCTATTTTAGTTTTTGCAAACAGCGCCACCTAGTGCTAAATTTATGAAGCTAAATTTAAGAAGTGTGTTTGTTTTTGTGATTTTTTTAAATAGAAAGTAACTAAAGGAGCATTATTTGCTACGATCATTTTTCTCTAAGGTCAATGACCTATGAACTAGGACGTCTTAAGTATTTTTCAGTTTTCTCACTATAACACAAAAAATTATAATCACATTATACTCGAAATAATTTTAAAAGAGAGTTTTTATAAAGGTCTATCAATGTTGAAGACTATAAGTTTCTACGTTGCATAGTTTAGAAATGGCAGGGGGGGGGGACACATTGCAAGCCACTTTGGCGAACTGTATTTCGCAGAGGGTATACCTGATAAAAAAGTTGTGTATGAAACATTGCCTTTATTTTAGTAGATCTATTCAACGATACCCCACACGAGGGGGTGCAGCGAAAAAAATATTTTCATCGCCATTTCACATGTATGGGCGCCACCCCTAAAATACGTAATAAAGATTTTTTTATTCTTTTAAAATTGAGATCTATATCTATTCCATTTTTGGTCAAAATTTCATTTACTTATGTTTATAACTGTAGAAGTTATTAAGCGGTAAAGGATTAGGACAGACGGACAGACGGACGGACATGACGAAACTATAAGGGTTCCTTGTAGGACTTCGGAACCCTAAAAAGTGATGTATGAAACATTACCTTCATTTTAGTAGACCTATTCAATGATACCCCACACGAGGGGGTGCAGCGAAAAAAAATATTTCATCCCCATTTCACATGTATGGGCGCCACCCCTAAAATACGTAATCATGATTTTTTTATTCTTTATAATTGAGATCTATATCTATACTATTTTTTAACATAATTTCATTTACTTATGTTTATAACTGTAGAAGTTATTAAGCTGTAAAGGATTAGGACAGACGGACAGACGGACGGACATGACGAAACTATAAGGGTTCCTTGTAGGACTACGGAACCCTAAAAAGGCAAGTGATAATGATGCTTAAGACATTCTTCGAAAAGATTAAGGCTCGTCCAAAAAAAGGTCAGAACGAGTCTACTTTTTTTGTTAGTACGTCAACGTGATAAACCACGTTAAAGATAAGAGATCCCTGTCTGGCGATATTTTTTGTAGGCCTTGTGAAGACATCGCAGGACGACTTAGCACTTAGAGCGGTAGGTATTACATAACCGAGTTATTCGTTAAGACCCTTTGTATAGTGATAAAATATTAGTTCCAAAAATAGTTTTTAAGACCCTTATCTAATAAATTAATAGTTTAAAAACACTAGAAAAACACGCTTCAAAGTCCATTACGTGGCCTTTCTCACAAGTGCAAACACGACTATGATACGATATTCCATCATGGAATGCCAGTGCCTGTTCCGGTTTCATCATCAGACCTTGACACCTAATCGTGGTCAAAGTTCATTACAAGACTTTTCTATGAAATCCAAAACAGCTATGATACGATTTTCCATCATGGAGTTCCAGTTCATATCTTCCGGCTCCATCATCAGATCAGTTCGACAGTACCATATTATTGTATTGTCATCAGAACTACATACAGCTGCCAATTTTCATTATGCTACTACCCTTGGAAGATGGTTAAATTAGTTACCTTAGATTCCATTACATAGTTACATACAGGTCGACCTAATAAAAGCGTGTTAAAAAAAATACGGCTTTAAGCCGTTTTTAGGGTTCCGAAGTCCTACAAGGAACCCTTATAGTTTCGTCATGTCCGTCCGTCTGTCCGTCTGTCCTAATCCTTTACAGCTTAATAACTTCTACAGTTATAAACATAAGTAAACGAAATTTTGTTAAAAAATAGTCTGCATATAGATCTCAATTTTAAAAGAATAAAAAAATAGTTTTTACGTTCTTTAGGGGTGGTGCCCATACATGTGAAATGGGGAAAAAAAAATTTTTTTCGCTGCACCCCCTCGTGTGGGGTATCATTGAATAGGTCTACTAAAATGAAGGTAATGTTTCATACATCACTTTTTTATCAGGTGTACCATCTGCGAAATATAGCCCGCCAAAGTGGCTTGCAATGTGTCCCCCCCTGCCATTTCTAAACTATGCAACGTAGAAACTTATAATCTTCCACATTGATAGACCTTTGTGAAAACTCTCTTTTAAAATTATTTCGAGTATAATGTGATTATAAATTTATGAGTTACTAGCTGTGCCCGCGACTCCGTCCGCGTGGATGTCGGAAAATAACATCGTGTCATAATTATGAACACAATATCTTCAAATATATACATATAAGCGCCTACAAAGACGATTACACTATTTACCGACCATACTATATTTTGTTTTTATAACCAACCGGCTAAGGTGATGGAATTTCATGGAATTAGCCCTAAACTCCCTCATTCTGAGAAGACGCTCGTGCCCAGCAGTGGGAAGTAATTGGGCTGATTATGTTATTCTATAACACTAACCACATCTCTTCTTATGCTCAGAATAGGCCCGTGTCCAGCAGTGGGACTGTAATGGGCTGGTAATGTTATGTTATTCTAGAATACTAATAATATCCAGTTCATTAACTCTTCTCATTTTGAGAAGAGGGCCATACCCAGTAGTGGGACAGTAATGGGTTGACTACGTTATGTTATTCTATATTTTCTAGTTTCTTAACTCTTCTCGTTCCGAGAAGAGGTCCGTGCCCAGCAGTGGGGCAGTAGGTAATGAGCTGATTATGTTATGATAATCTATTACACTAACAATATCCAGTTCCTTAACTCTTCTCATTCCAAGAAGAGGGCCATGCCCAGCAGCGGGACAGTGATGGGCTATGTTATGTTATTCTATATTTTCTATAATACTAATAGAATCCAGTCGTATTCTTAGGAACCTTCAACCTGCATCCAACCAACAATCATGACCTCTACTTTGTATGCAACTTAATGCAATAGAGGGGTCAAGCTGTATCGCTGGATCTACTGAACCGATTCAGATAAAACATACCCTATATTTTAAGTTAGACTAATACCAATACAAATGCTAAGTTTCATTACGATCCGTTCAGCCGTTTTCACGTGATGAGGTAACAAACAGACAGACAGACTGACAGACAGACAGACAGACAGACATAAATTTTTTAAACGATTGGTTCGTGTTCTATAGCTTATTTCTAGTCCCCCTAGCCGGTTTTCGCGAAAAAAAACTCAATGTACAGACTTTTCGACCTTTACAGTTTTATTATAGTATAGATAGAGAGAAAACTGAAAAATACTTAAAATGTCCTAGTTCAAAGGTCATTGACCTTAGAGAAAAATGATCATAGCAAATAATGCTCCTTTAGCTACTTTCTATTTGAAAAAATCACAAAAAGTAACTTTGTGTTATGTTGACGACACACTTCTTAAATTTGGCGCCATCTAGCGGCGTCGTACAACACTCTCTGGGTCGCCAATGCTGCCGTCAAGTGCCGTGTATTACATTTGGCACTGTATAGCACCATCTAGCGGCTACTGACATCACTCTCTGAGTGGCCAATGCTGCCGTCT
Source organism: Asteroscopus sphinx (assembly GCA_949699075.1). NCBI lineage: Eukaryota > Metazoa > Arthropoda > Insecta > Lepidoptera > Noctuidae > Asteroscopus > Asteroscopus sphinx. The sequence goes on from OX453021.1 coordinate 16,034,189, forward strand.
ATTGCAAAAACTAAAATAGCCGTGATTAATATTCGATTTGATTTGTTTGTAACACCTACTTAAGGAACCCTATAATACTGAGCATGGCCCGACATGCTCTTGGCCGGTTTTTTGTTTAGAGAATAATATTCCCGTGCGTTCCATAATTTTGTTCACAACGGCTCCAAAACTAAAAATCTATTTATAGATGTTACGTGTGATATGACAAGGTGAATTTGTGAAAATGTCAAGATGGCGCTGTTACTGGACTTTCCGCACTCAAGAGAACTAAAATCAATAATAGCATAAGGTCGATTTACGATACGCTTAACTGTGTTCTTTTTTTTGGTTCCGTACCCAAAGGGTGCCAAACGGGACCCTATTACTCTCGGTACGCTGTCCATCCGTCCGTCCGTCTGTCTGTCTGTCACAGGGCCGTATCTTTGTAACGGTAACAAATAACCCGTTGAACACGGGGAACCCGCCACCCGGGGCGGGTGCCCCTTCGCCACTACCTAGATCCGGGCCTGCACTATCTAGATCCGGGCCTGCACTACCTAGATCCGGGCCTGCCTAAAGCTCGTAAAAATCACGGTCTATATTGATAGAAAGACAGCAAGTATACCTAGTTGTACAAGTTTCAATAGCCCAGTAATTGAGGACGGGTGAATACGATCGTAAGATAATAGGTGCAGAGGTAAGGCTCGGTGCACCGCACTCTCTTTACGACTGAGAGTCACAAAACAATAAACTAAAAGTAAAACCTGTTGCGAGAAATTATTTAAGCTTTATTTTGGTAACAGTAACATTATACAACCTTATTCTTAGTTTATTTTATACTACCTCTTAAGGGGTCATCGTACTCATCATTTTGAACAACATTTATTATGGGACCGACCCTGAAATCGCGAAGAAAATATCTGCTGGTTGGTACCCTACATTTGTGTTCACATAAATCGAAAAAATATAGAGATCAGCTGCGATTTCTTTTTGCGATTTCAGGGTTTGTCCCATAGTAAAAGTTTTTCATAATGATGAGTACTATGTCCCCTTAAAAGGTTTAGCATAAACTAAGAATAACGTTGTATGCATACGCTAATTAGTTAACTGGAGTACCATTAATGCGTAATAATAATAAAATGTTCATCTATAACATTTGCAGAGGTTCTCATTAGGCAGCTGGGTTAAGGGCTTGATACAGAAAGCGGTACTCCTGGACACTGCGACATCGTTAGGAAGTTCCTCTCTCTGAGTCCCTGTCCGCCGGTAGCTTGGACCCTGTTCCTGATGGCTACTATTTTTATATATTTTTAAAAGTTTTTATTCGATATCGTTTGTAAAAATATTCAGAAATTTAAAAAATATATTAATTTAATGAATAAACGGAATAAAAAGTTCAAAAGGTAAAGGACCTAGATAATAAAATTCTAAACATGTTTCAATTATCGAATATTGTTATCAGTTTGAAAGATGTGTAGGTTAGGTAGAGCCCTTTACATAACGTATTTCCGTTTCTATGGAGATCCATATTACAGAGCTTTACTCGAATTACATAGAGCTGCTATTGTACCTACTTTGTAGTAGAGATGTATGTTATATGTAATATATGTTACATGACCATGCAATGTCAACTACAAGCCCGGTTCGTAAACACGAAAATTCGGAATTAACTAGGTAAGCTTATTAGGTCATATACAATGTGACTCTTCATAAAGTGCACATACAATATTGGGTAAAACAAGAAATAGTTTTATCGACGGGAAAAAAAACTTTTTTTTTCTAGGTTTTAAAAAACGTTAACTTTTTTTATTGAAAACTGTGGACCCTTCGTAAAGAAATCGTTGTAATTTTTGGACCAAGTGGTCTATTCTATGATGTTAAAACAAAAACAGAAATTATTGTCAATAAGAGGAAATTGTGATGAAATACAATTTACCACCAAAAAAATTACCATCATTTAAAAATGAAGAATTTACGGAAAATCTGTTTTTTTAGTGTGTTTCTCGATATTTGTCAATATTCTCAATGACAGCATTGGCGACTCAGAGAGTGTTGTTAGTAGCCGCTAGATGGCGCCAAATTTAAGAAGTGTGTCATGTCAACATAACACAAAGTTACTTTTTGTGATTTTTTCAAATAGAAAGTAGCTAAAGGAGCATTATTTGCCAAGATCATTTTTCTCTAAGGTCAATGACCTTTGAACTAGGACGTTTTAAGTATTTTTCAGTTTTCTCTCTATAACTCAAAAAATTATAATCACATTATACTCAAAATAATTTTAAAAGAGTTTTTACAAAGGTCTATCAATGTGGAAGATTATAAGTTTCTACGTTGCATAGTTTAGAAATGGCAGGGGGGGTACACATTGCAAGCCACTTTGGCGGGCTATATTTCGCAGATGGTACACCTGATAAAAAAGTGATGTATGAAACATTACCTTCATTTTAGTAGACCTACACACGAGGGGGTGCAGCGAAAAAAAATTTTCATCCCCATTTCACATGTATGGGCGCCACCCCTAAAATACGTAATCACGATTTTTTTTATAAAATTGAGATCTATTTCTAGACTATTTTTTAACAAAATTTCATTTACTTATGTTTATAACTGTAGAAGTAATTAAGCTGTAAAGGATTAGGACAGACGGACGGACATGACGAAACTATAAGGGTTCCTTGTAGGACTACGGAACCCTAAAAATGGTATGACTAGGGCACGGATCGGCGAATACAATAAAACTAGATTAACTAGGTTAGTGAAGTCCCGATACGCGATAGGTACCAGTGCTAGTCATAATATCAGTTATTATTATTTCCGTCTGTCATACGTATCATTATACTTAGGTAGGTATAGGTAATGTGATAGTAACTTGCGCTAGTCAATTACGCACTCTGTTAGCCTACAGTCCAGTTTAAAGTGCAGTAAAACCAAAAGCTCTCCCAGTATAGTGTGTTCGCGTGCCAATGCATAAATTATTTTGAGTGTTATTTACCTAATTATTACAAGATATGTGTAGGCGTTATTGATGTTTAAAAATATAATAGGTATATTTTATCTTTATTTTTGTTTAAATAATCACGCCTACAATCTGTGATAGTAAAACCAGATACACATTCGTAAATCCTCATAGGTAATATCGTTATGGTGATTTTATTAGGGATGAAAGAAAGTGGTTTAACCCTACCGCTATCGTTGTATATCCAATCTCTTTTTTTTCTGTCATAACTGATCTATTGCAATAATTGCCCAACCTACAATGTGTTATTGAAATAACTGAAAACCTCTTAAGAGGTTATTGTACTCATCAATATGAACAACTTTTACTATGGGACCAACCCTGAAAACGCGAAAATAAAATCAGCTGATCCATACATTTAGTTGATTTATGTGAACACAAATGTAATAATATCAGCAATATAATGTAATAGGATCAGCAGTTTTTTTGTGCGATTTCATGGTTTGTCCCATAGTAAGAGTTGTTCAAATTGATGAGAACCTACAATCATCCCTTAAAGAAATGCAAATCAATTCAAAATCATTGTCATAAGGCCCATCTCTACAAGATGGTCGTAAAATACTCTAGTAAAGGATAAATATCAGAATACAAAGCTGTATGGCCTTGAAAACACTTTTTTAAGGCAAGCAGGTAGCCCAAATTTTACAACACAAACAAGACATGTACCAATTGTACCAATTCCACCATCTCTTATCCTTATCCTTTTACAAGTAAACTAGGTTTCTTTGAAATGTTTTGAAGAGTCTCAATAAACTTGCATCAAAAACAGAACAACAATGCAGACTCAACCCTGGTTTCCGAAAAACTAAGCAACGCAAATAATAGGGAAACAGCTGTCAAATCTAATGCAAAGTGATTTCATTGATAATCATATTTTTGTCAACCAACCCCAGCAGCTGAATGAGATGGGATTTCACATCAAATGAAATTGATCAGGCTTTCAGAAACAACAGGTTATTAAAGTACATACCTTAGTCCAAGTCCAAGTTTTTCCTTAAACAGCAGCGGAGTAGTAAATCCATTCTTCTGCAGGTATGACACGGTCAGGTCAGAGCCATGCATGTCCAACACCGCACCGGAATGCTCAAATCGTGGGCTGTCCAGCTTGTCAGCCAACGAGAATCCTCGTCCGCCTTCTGCTTCATCGTCCCCCAAGGCCCACTCATCGGAATATAGCTTGCGTTGTTTGCGTTCACGCTAGGGGAAATACAAAGATGTTAACATTATTGACACACTAATTTGGAGTAAGTTTAGTTATTGACTCTATCAGTGTCAATCTGAGTAAGTTGAGTTATTCACTCTATCAGTGTCAATCTGAGTAAGTCAAGTTATTGACTCTATCAGTGTCAATCTGAGTAAGTCGAGTTATTGACTCTATCAGTGTCAATCTGAGTAAGTCGAGTTATTGACTCTATCAGTGTCAATCTGAGTAAGTTGAGTTATTGACTCTATCAGTGTCAATCTATTTTTATCTATATTGTAAGTTAATATAATTTGGTTCAAGTTTGGAAATAGCTTATTCGTTCTAAAAACAACTATAATATATTTTTATTTTGATGTAACAATTAGCACAAATTATGGTAATGTCACATATTTACATTTGGCTCTAATTACTCTTATTAACTAAAAAGTGATGTCCAGAGTTTATGACTCATAACCAAAACATGTTACATAATGATCTTACAACTGTATCAATTCAAATCAATTGGATTATCTATGCTAGGTATGCCTATAAGCATACATACTGTATACTGTATTTTGTTAGACATGGCTATAAACAACCACAAACTTAACAAAATTATTAAAATAAAGAGTAAAAACAACAATAGCATTGGTGTATAAAATATAGTTAACAACTTAATCTAATCTTTAAATTATAATTACCATAATTTACATTTGAATGTTACAGCAGCACCAAGAAACAATAATGTGCTCAAAGCCTAAAAGTATTCCAATATTATTGTAGCAATGTTTGCCTCCTCTGTAAATTTTACTCAAATAGAAAAGTTGACAATGCGACGTGCTGAAGTGATTAGTGACTTTCACTTTTTAACACCTTTTTTAAGACATGTTATATATTTTTATGGATGAATTTTCTTCATCTTTCCATGATTATGGACAAAAAATGCATCTGCTAGACTAATTCGTGTTTCGCATTACCAAGTAGGTTATTTTTTCTAGCCAAGGCCAATGAAATAAAATAAGTGTAAACTTGTAACAATAAACTTTTGATGCGAGGGCCTTCTCACGTAAACAAAGAGTTTAGAGAATTCGGCCGCACGACAAATGAGTCGTATCATCTAATTCAATATGCAAGTGTTTAGACGATCGACTCTCGCCCAGCGTGTAATTGTTCGACGGAAGATTAGTCGAAGTAATAAAGTAGATTGCTCGCGAGCGAGCTACGAGCCGACTCGAGCTCGACGTGTGGCAGTGTGGCTGGCCGCACTCCGCAGCGCAGCGCGCACGCCCCTGGCCGCCTGCTCTCCGCGAGCCCGCGGGAGGGAAACGCCTTCGACAATTCGACACTCGTCCCTACCAGATGTCCACTAGCACTAGCAAGCACAAGCCCATACCATAATGCCTCGTGCGCCGAAGATGTCGCTGGTGCGCGCAATTTATTGTCACGTCGCTCATTATCAACGCCGCTGTATCGCAATGCTGCGAACTCCGGAATTAATATAGATTTTGACACCTTCTCGCATGCGCGAATGCATACGACCGCCGCGTTTTAAACTCGGCCGCGGCGTGATCAGAAAAAACTAAGTCCGATGACCCTCAATGTTAATCATCACACACAAAAACCACATTCACAAAATGATTATTATCATCATCCCATAACTTTCGTAAATCGATACACGATGCAGCGATGCACCATTTCATGTTTACGTGATCCCAGATAAAGCCACCATGGCGTCACCCGGGACTAAATACGTAAAAATCTAACAATAAACACTCACCAGTTGTCTCGGAACTTGTTTTTTGTTATTTGGCAGTGTTTCCGACATGTTTAAGTTAGTCAGAAACACTGCACCACGAAATTAACACTATTTTACGTAAATATTTTACACGGAGCACGGGAAAAAGTAACGCAATCCACCATTTGCAATAGTCGACACTGCTGCCAACCACACGGCGACCAATCACTCCGGTAAATTACTGGAGGTTGGTACTATTGATACTACGTGAAATGCCCTATTGGTTTATTTATGAAAAACGATGGCGGGAGCATTCAAAACATCGCAAAATCGTTATGCAATAGCTTTATTACAATGGCAATGAAATTTTAATAATTTTTAATACAACATGTAACAGATGTAACATAACTCATAGGTTTAATATATTTTTGGAAAAAAACTAACATTCATCGAAGAAAAAACCACAATTGCTTAGAAAACTTCATTTATATGCACGAGAACCGTGGCTGTCGGAACTCGGAACACTCTCGGAACCTACTCGGAACCGAGTTCACTATAAAAAAACCGGCCAAGTGCGAGTCGGACTCACGCAGTAAGGGTTCCGTACCACCAATCGACCTGATACCCCATATAAACTGGTTTAATTTACGAGTGTTCATCAAAAGACATCAACGCATCGTGAGCGAAATATGAATTTTTGCATCTCTTACGCAGGCATATGTCTATGTTTGTTTACCCTATTTATATTATTTGTTGTTAAACTACATAGTATGCCGAGTATGCACTAAAATCAGACCAAGTTTGAAGCTGGTATGTATTCCCGTTTTGAAGATAGAGCAGGAAAAAAAACGTTGAAAAAAATGCATGTTTTTCGAGATTTCTCATATGGCAACCCTCTTTGGTTTTAGACTTTTTTTATTTTTAGTATTTGTCGTGATAGGAGTCATAGCAACACATATTTTGAGAAAATTGCAACCGGCTACCTATTAGTGTTCAAAAGATACAGCCCTGTGACAGACAGACGGTCTTACAGCGTAAAGAGAGTAATAGTGTCCCGTTTGGTACCCTTTGGGAATGGAACCCTAAAAACCAGCCAAGTGCGAGTCGGACTCGCGCACTAAGGGTTCCGTACGGCCTTGATACCCCGTAGAAACTGATTTAATTTATTAGAGTGCACCAATGGTGCCGTATTGGGTGTTGATGTCTTTCATAGTTGCATCTCTTTCTTAACCAGGTACCACCACACATGTCTGTATTTGCCTTATATTTTATTAATAATTAACTTACTGAAATTCATAAATTATAGCTAAGAACCGAACATTGCTAAAGATAACGAAAAAGTAAGTCAGATTGAAGGACAAACTTAACTTTTCAGTGAAAAAAATAGACAGAAGAATTTAGTTGTATAGTACATATTTTTTATTGAAGCTATTGTCTGTGTTTTGTGTTTACACTACGCTGTAAACAATCTGTACGAGCCAAAGTAAAATAAATAAATCTTTGTCCTTCAAAAAAATTATTCTCCCATACATCTTCATGATTCCAGGTCTACTGGAAGTACCCTATAGGTTTTGATGAGAGAGTTTGCGAGTATCAAAATATGTGACATAAATGGCCGTATCCTTTGATTGCATTGACTTAGGCCGGAATTTATCAACGTTAATTCTCTGATTAAGGTCATCATCCTCCGCGCCTTTTCCCAATTATATTGGGGTCGGCTTCCAGTCTAACCAGATGCGGCTGAACATCAGTATTTTACACGGAGCGACTGCCATCAGACCCCCGCAACCCAGTTACTGCATGGGTAATACTGACATTCGGAGGTTAGACCAGTTGTCAGACTTTCAGGCTTCTGACTACCCGTAACGACTGCCATAGATATTCGTATGACAACCGGGACCGACAGCTTAACGTGCTCTCCGAGGCACGGAGGGGTCTCGATGTGTAACGAAACGGTCACCCATCCACAGACTGACCGCGGCAAGTGCAGCTTAACCTTGCAGATCGTACAATCCGCGTAGTCGTTGCTTCGCTACGAGCATTCAAATAAAAACTAAACGTTAAATTGATTTCAAGTTCTACTCTAAATGCGGAAGCTCGCACTATTTGCAGCACATTTTTTTTTTCAATTAACCGCCAAAATAAAAAAAATGGAACGACTGACGAAATTTCGAGTTTTCTTTTTAATTTTCTTCAATCCGAAATATTTTTAATAAATAAAGCTTTTTTAAATGCGTACTATTTAAGTTTCCTTTTTGTTTTAGTTTTTTTTAATATATTATACTGCGTATTTAAGGATTTAGAATAAAAAAATAATTCAGCAGACATTCAAGATCACAGAAAATAAGTGATTAAGGTGCTGCATTGAATTTTCAACCGACCCTTTCTAACATACGGCGAATTGCGCGTGTGAAAACAGAGCGGAATCGCGCTGTTTTGATGTTTTTTTACATTTTTGCATATATCTCAGCGAATAAATATTTAAATAAAAATCTGTTACACCAGAATTTAGATATGTACAAGATATATCTTATTCACAAAAAACAATAGTAAAAACTATTGGAATTTCTAAATGCAATGCGAAATAGTGCAAAAACAGACCTTACTTTGGAAAATAAGCCTATCCAGCTAATTTCATTAAATCGTGTTTTCCCTACACCAACATCTAGTAAATATAATGAAAAATCTTAAATATGAAAATTAGGTCTACGTCGTATCCACAAATGAAAATATTTTCATTCTAAAATCCCTATTTTTCCCAATGCCGCCCCTTAAACGGCCGATTACTCGAATAATATACTGGAATTGTGGGTAAACTGTCGTTAAGACTGAGAGAGTAATCGACCAGAGAATTATCGTTGGTGAAATCAAGCATTAGAAACTTGAATATTTTTTACGACCTTAATATTTGACAATAATTTCAACTTCATACCTCTACCCGTTGCTGATAAAAAAAACCTTGACGGACGGGCAGACGTCGACAGCCAGACAGACAGACGGACAACAGTGATCCTATAAGGGTTACGTTTTTTACTTTTGAAGTACGGAACCCTAATAAAAACACAAAACATAGACTAAATTACGTCATAAAAATGACCATAGAATTACCAACACTGCCAACACATAATGTACATGTAGGTAATACCAAAGACATTTCTATACTGACATACGCTTATTAAAAGCAAAATATTTGTTTGTAACTGAAACCGGAAGTTGGAGGACCATATCATTAATCTATGGGAGGACCGACTGCTTTATCGCAACTTGAGGGAGAGCTGTGTGTACACAAAATACAGTGTCCGCAAACAGTGTTTCCACATTGAGGGGAAGTTCCCCTTTTGATGGGAATTGAGTCCCTTGAGGGGAAAAAAAAAGGGAAAGAGCTAGAGAGCTTAGCGAAAATGATCACCTCTTTATTATGTTTATTGTAATGCTTCAAAGTTGTTTTCTCAGTTTTTCACAACTTTGTTGATGTATTTAACGTTAGCTTAGGCAAAGTCCAATGTGCCTCAAATGGCAAATACATGAAAAGACAAAGTCTAAAACTCCTTTTAAAATGAACATAAAATAGTAGGTATAATATTTTTGAAAAATCCCGAAAATTATCGCGCTCGCTCCGCTCGCGCTACTCAATAAAGATATTTCATTTAATTTTCATTTTCGCAGTAAAAACCAAAACATTTCGGGCTCGCTTAGCGCCCGCATAGTTTCCTCCCATGGTTTTATGTATTCTTTATGTCTTACTAGCACAGAGCCCTGACTATACCTATTCGAATTCATCCAAATTCCTATTTATGTTACATTTAATATCTACAGTAAATTCCTGATTTGCCCGCCCTGGGCCGAAAGCTGGGTACGCCCATGTGATCACCAATTAATCGTAATATCACTAAGTAGTGGAATGCAAAGCATGAGTGTATGAGCGAATGAACCACAAACGTTAGGAAACTGACTTAGGTTGACCAGATTATAATGCTTCTTTACGACAAGAACCAAAAAAAAAAAATTGTGGGGTAAATATGGCCTAAAAAGGGGAAAACTTGGTTGAGGCGTGGGGAACTGATACCAATAAAGTAGAAACACTGTCCAGAACTTAGAGTATTTTCCCTTAAATTTAGGGTATTTCTTGATCACTGGGGTATTTTTGGGGATGAATTTTCAAGGGTATTAGGTATTTAGGGGAAAACATTTTGAGACTGTGTTGAAGCCATCAAAGATATCAAAGGTTGAAACGTAACTTTTGTTTGCGATGAACTAACAAAACGCATGCATCTACTGTTTTTAGGGTTCCGTACCCGAAGGGTGACAAACGGGACCCTATTACTCTCGCTACGCTGTCCGTCCGTCAGTCCGTCCGTCCGTCCGTCTGTCTGTCACAGGGCTGTATCTTTTGAACGGTAATAGGTAACCGGTTGAAATTTTCTCAGAATATGTGTTGCTATGAGGTGTATCACGACAAATACTAAAAACAAAAAAAAGTCTAAAACCAAAGGGGGTCCCCATACAAGAAACCTCAAAAAACATGCATTTTTTTCAACGTTTTTGTTTATCTTCAAAACCGTAATATATACCAGCGTCAAACTTGGTCAGATTATAGTGCATATTATTTAGTTTAGCAACAAATACTAAAAATAAGACAAACATAGACTTATGTGGCAGTAACTGCGTAAGAAAGACATGCAAAAATTCATATTTTGCGCACTGTGCGTTGATGTCTTTTGATAAACTCTCGTAAATTAAATCAGTTTTTATGGGGTATCAGGTCGTTGAGAGGTATGGAACCCTTACTGCGCGAGTCCGACTCGCACTTGGCCGATTTTTATTTTACATTACGGTGGTACGGCACTGGTCAAATCTCTTTGTCCAATCTCTTTGTCCAATCCAATTTATTTGATGATCAGTGTTTTATTACATACAACTGATATAACATTTGATTAAAATCATCCAATTTCTTTGATCAAAGTCACATTGAACAAAGAAATTTGACCAGTGGCATACCACCCTTAGTTGAATAAATGAGAAAGATCATATTTCTAGAACCTTATGGTTCTTTTTTGATATTAAAGAACCTTTGATTTGTGATATGAAGATGAACTACCCAGGTCACTCACTACCACAGAGTATGTACAGTAACAAAGTAGTGTTGATGATTCTAGTTTCGTATTCTGCGACACACACACACACACAAAAAAAAAAAAACGCAATTTTTTTACTGTTTTGTTCCTAGCACTTTTTAGGGGAAAACTTTGCGGATATAAATTAATTAAAAAAATTAAATTAAATTAATTTTCATTTCACACTAGCCTTTACCCGCAGCTTCGCTCGCGTTAAATTGTGCTAACCCACGTGACAAATCCTGTTAATTCAGTCCAGTCCAGTCCAGTTCCATCCATTCCAGTTCCATCCATCCATCCATCCATCCTCTCATTCGGACCGTCCAGTCCAGTCCAGTACAGTCACTATCCCACTATCTCACTATCCCACTATCCCACTATCTCACTTTCCCACTATCTCACTATCTCGTCCTATGTCTAGTCCCGTCCTATGTCTAGTCCCGTCCCATGTCCAATGTCCCGTCACATGTCCCATGTCCCGTCCCGGCCCATGTCCCGTCCCATATCCCGTCCCCCATGTCATGTCCCGTCCCGTCCCATGTCCCGTCCCCCATGTCCCTTTCCCGTCCCGTCCCATTTCCCGTCCCATGTCCTGTCCGTCCCATGTTATCAATTGTTCAGCAAATAAAATTTGGTGACACAACGACTGCAGCGTCACCTACCGTGTCCATTTGTTAATTTAAACCTTGGGACCCGGACTCGAACGTATCAATAAATCAACTCAGCCTATCGCAGTCCACTGCTGGACATAGGCCTCTCCCAAGTTGCGCCACAACGCTCGGTCCTTTGCCTTCCGCATCCAGTCCCCCCAGCCACGTTCTTTAGGTCGTCGGTCCACCTGGCAGGGGGGCGCCCTACGCTGCGTTTGCCGATTCGCGATCTCCACTCAAGGACTCGTCTGCTCCAACGGCCATCGGTCCTTCGACAGACATGGCCAGCCCACTGCCACTTCAGCTTACAACTCCTTGGCTCGACGATGGTTCACACTTGCCCAGCAAAAACCTATTCACTCAAGCCTTGAAGACCACCATATTATACTTCTCGGGGAACACTGACGCAAGGAATTCCACTCTTTGGCGGTACCTACGCATGATAAAGCTATTAGCAAGTCCTGTCAAAAAAGTGTAAACAATTTGATGGCAACACTAGAGCGCCCATATAGACGTTCCATACTCTTACAGAGTCAGTGGCGGATTTACCAGCAGGCTGAGTAGGCTGGAGCCTAGGGCGGCAGATTTTAGGGGCGGCAAATTTGGGGCTAAATTTGTTTTATGTCTTACAGAAATTAAAAAGATTCATATTTATATACCTAAATGTTATTAGGTCCACACAAACAATAACACATGTACTTAGGTAATATAGGTTTCACAACATAGATAACCCTAAGGCGGCACTCTGACCCATGATTGAGCGTTTATTAGCTCAGAAATATCCAAAAACCCATACCCAAAAACTATTTCTCGTGCCATCTTAAGACGCTGACAACAGCCAAACACCCCAAATAGGTTTCTTTTAAAAACATTTTTAGCTGTTTCTATTCAGTTTGTGGCAGTAAAAAAAATATATGTTAATCTTAATCGTATTTTCTAAAACTGTATTGTGCCCAAAACACGTTTTCTTGAAGTTTTCTCGATAGAAAAGAATTGTAAACTAACCTCTTAAAACATGCTTTAAAGCAAACAATCTCTATTATTTACCAAATATTATAAATGAAATTAAGAAAACATTTAAGAAAGACAATAATCTAAAACACTATTGTTTCTGTTTTTCAAATAAGCTTTTAGTTTTTTATTTAAAAAATATATTGTTAATTTTCATTCAAGTTGAGCGACGCACCCGACGTCCCTCCGCTCGTTGCCTCTCTTTCTTTTCTGTACAAAACGACAGTGACCGCAGAGGTCTGATTTTTTAGGTGTTGTCAGCGTCTTAACTAAAACGTTGGAAGCGCGGCAAAATTTGAATAGCCTACTGGCGGCAAATATGTTAATCCGCCACTGTACAGAGTATGGACGTTACTGAGATAATCATCATCATCATTTCAGCCGAAAGACGTCCACTGCTGGACATAGGCCTCCCCCAAGCATCGCCACAACGACCGGTCCTGTGCCTTCCGCATCCAGCGGATTCCCGCGACCTTCACCAGGTCGTCGGTCCACCTTGTGGGGGGCCTACCCACGCTGCGCCTTCCAGTACGCGGTCGCCACTCCAGAACTTTACTGCCCCATCGGCCATCCGTTCTGCGAGCAATGTGCCCCGCCCACTGCCACTTAAGTTTGGCAATTCTTCGGGCTATGTCGGTTACTTTCGTTCTCCTGCGAATCTCCTCATTTCTGATTCGATCACGCAGGGACATTCCGAGCATAGCCCTCTCCATTGCCCTTTGAGTGACTTTGAGTCTTCTTATCAGGCCCATTGTGAGCGACCACGTTTCAGTACCGTAAGTAATTACTGGCAACACACACTGGTCAAAGACTTTCGTCTTGAGACACTGCGACGTTACTGAGATGGGCCTGTAATTAGCAGGGTCAGCACGACTGCCCTTTTTGGGCACTGGTTGCACATTAGCCTGCTTCCAGGATTTTTTGTCCCCGTTATAATGTATTATATATAAAATAAATAATAATAAATAAATATCTTTGGGACATTTTTACACAGCACCATCTAGTCCCAAACTAAGCAGAGCTTGTGCTATGGGTACTAGACAATGAATATAATACTTATATATATTTTTTTGTAAATATATACTTATAATACACAAGCAACACCCAGACCAACACAAACACTTATGTTCATCACACAAATATTTGTGTCCTGTGGGAATCGAACCCACGACCTCGTTAAAAGCAGTCCGACACTCGAACCACTAGACCACAGAGGTGGTATGACGCTTATCAGAAATTTTAGGAAGCAGCTGTCCATCCATTCACATCCTTGTTATACTTACCAACTTCCCCACCTTTACTCTTTAGTTAGACGGCAATGAGCTCCTTTTTTGGTTTTCGTTCCGTGTGGAAATCCTCATGGATACTCTCCATCTGGGGAGGGTGGAGGGATATGTCGGACTCCTACCGACCAAAATTAATATCCAATCTATCCACTATTTGCCCTACAAGAGATAGAAATTTGACATAAGCTCCATAAAAATTAGGTCAAATTTCTATCTCTAGAAGGTTAGGTAAATCGTGGATAGATAGGATACCGTAAGACAACACGGTGGCCATTCTCGGCATAAAATAGAGGGGCTCTGAGAACTCCAGTGGACCGCATCCACCGACCGCGCCGGTGCGGCAAGGAGTACCTAGACTCGACCTAGAGCAATCGTGGCCCGTGGCTGATGGTTATTTTAGTCTATTGAAGTTTTCTTGCACGCATTTCTCACTAGGCGTTTGTAGCGTAGACTTGAGTGCAGGTTAATAGGTTTTTATTACTTTTTATATTATGCATATGTTATGATATGACTTATTATGGAATTAGTAAGCTGAAGTGGCAGTGGGCTGGCCATATCTGTCGAAGGACCGATGGCCACTGGAGCAGACGAGTCCTTGAGTGGAGACCGCGAATCGGCAAACGCAGCGTAGGGCACCCCCCAGCCAAGTCTTCAATCTTCTGTCTATCCATCTATACGTGTTATTGAAATAACTGAAACCCTCTTAAGAGATTATTGTACTCGTCAGTATGAACAACTTTTACTTGGTACCAACCCTGAATCGCGGAAAAAATCTGTTGTTCCCTACATTTGTGTTCATCACATAAATCGACAAAATGTAGGTAATAGCAGTTTTTTTTTTCGCGATTTCGTGGTTGTTCCCATAGTAAAAGTTGTTCATACTGATGAGTACAATGACCCCTTAAGAGGTTTTCAGTCATTTCAATAACACGTTGTATATATAAATTAATGTTTATTTGTATGTTTGTCCTCTATGCGTTCCTAAACCATTCATCCGATTGTGATGAAACTGGTGAGTTGTTCTGCGTACGCCCACGAAAGTTCCTAGCCCAAAAAAAAGATGGCATCGCAACGCATGCCGAGCACAGCTAGTTTGAAATAAAAATCAGTTACAGGGTCCTTTTGAAGATCACAGCCTTGCGAGAAGACTGTATTGCAAGAAGACTAGGTACCACGTGTTTTTTTGTTAGAAATACAAGAGTATGGGCAACTATTAAGTAGTCTGTGGTATGGCTGCGGAAACCGCGTGCATTCCACTTGGACCTCCTCTTTAAACTCCCCCAGGGGTTTCTCGGACACTTCCTATTCCCATTGGACCCCCTGGGGGATCCATGGACACTCACTATTCCCCCTGAACGTCCTGGGGGATATACGGATATTCGCTATTACGCTTGAACCACCTGGGGTATCTACGGACACTCGCTATTACGCTTGAACCCCCTGGGGTATCTACGGACACTCGCTATTACGCTTGAACCCCCTGGGGTATCTATGGACACTCGCTATTACGCTTGAACCCCCTGGGGTATCTACGGACACTCGCTATTACGCTTGAACCCCCTGGGGTATCTATGGACACTCGCTATTACGCTTGAACCCCCTGGGGTATCTACGGACACTCGCTATTACGCTTGAACCCCCTGGGGTATCTATGGACACTCGCTATTACGCTTGAACCCCCTGGGGTATCTACGGACACTCGCTATTACGCTTGAACACCCTGGGGTATCTACGGACACTCGCTATTACGCTTGAACCCCCTGGGGTATCTACGGAGTCCGTACGGACACTCGCTATTACGCTTGAACCGATCCCCCCTAGGGGATCTATGGACGATCGCTTGAACTACATGCGAACGTAATATCTCTCTCTCTCTTATATCATTACTCAGTCTACTTCTAGTAGTTTGTGAAACTGTTGCATAGTAGAGGTTAATAATAAACATCGTTGTGGCGATGCTTGGGGGAGGCCTTGTCCAGCAGTGGACGTCTTTTAGTTAAAATGATGATGATGATGATGACGATGATGATAATGATAGGAGTTATAAGTATAAAAAACATGAAAAGAGATAAAACATTTAATAATCATGTTAAGCAGAGTTACATAATCACATTATACATATTATTACATTTACAATTTAAGTTAATATACAGGGTGTCCCGTTACCAGTGGTCCATGGGAAAACCCTGGTTAAGGACATCTCTAGCTTTTATTCTGCAGCATTAGTGTGGGGAATTCCAATTTCGTTTAGAAATTATTATAGTTCAATTATTGCATTCATTTCATTGGAAGGCGCAGCGTGGGTAGGCCCCCCATCGACGACCTGGTGAAGGTCACGGAAATCTGCTGGCTGCGGAAGGCGCAGGACTGGTCGTTGTGGCGATGCTTGGGGGAGGCCTATGTCCAGCAGTGGACGTTTTTCGGCTGAAATGATGATGATGATTCATTTCATTCGTTTTTAAGTATTTTTATGTTTTTTTTTTACATATAGCCATCACGTCATGTGACCAGACCAATTTATGCTTCGAACTGAAATTTTGATTAAGTACACATAAGTACATACATAATGTGGCTACATGATAAAATACCAGGTTTAGAAAAAACATAAAGAAATCATTTTTTTATAATACTTTATTAGGTACTAAGCATATTCAAAAAGTGTGAACCATTGACACGCAAGATCAAGAACACTTTAATTTACAATTTTGAAAATTAAATTATTAAAACTTGTTGATTAAATCTTTATAATGCACTAACCAAGAGTTTTGTATTAGCAGATGCTAAGTGTATGTACAATATTGAATGATTTCAATCCCTACCTACTTTTTTTAAAATTAGGTAACGTTTTAATTTTGCCAGGCAAAGTAAAATCACAAATTTTAGGTAAATATTCTTGACTATGTCTTTATATTTCGCAAAACAGGTATTCGTATGTATTAGCAGATGCTAAGTGTACAATATTGAAAGATTTTACTTTGCCGATCTCTACTTTTTCTTAAATTAACGTTTTCATTTCGCCAAGTGTATAGGTACATCTTTGTACAGCTGACTGTAGATATTATATACAGATCATATTATTATCAATTTATCACAGATAATATAAAACATTTACTTAATTATCTAACAAAAATCGCATCTCCATCTCTCAAAGTGATTCTGTAGTACTTTATAACCGGGTCTTCAATCATATGTTCACTGTCCATCACTCCACATTCTTCCAAAAATTCAGTATGACCTCTCAGCCAATTTAAATACAACTTTAAAAACCTATCTTTTGGGTCTATATCTGTATGTCCTAAACAGAATATCCTATACGCATCTTCACCGTATTTCCCTATCCCGCATAAGTCACTTGCTCGGCGCCATTTTGAAGAAACAAACTGATAACTGAGCTTCCATATCATGTGACCTCTTTTCCTTAATCCCAGGTTATCAAAAAATCTTTCTAAAGACACTGGAGTGTCATTTAAAACATGATAAGGCGTTGGGTACTCATCAAAGAAGGTCTTCATGTAAGGCCTGGCAGTTTTGCCTGAAGTCTTCGTCAAGAATATTGTTGCTATCAACATTGCCCAGGGATTCGAGGAGAACACCTCTTCTACTACGTAATGGGGAGATACTGGCATTGTTCTTGGTGTGATGTTGTAAAAAGGATGTATATATATAGGTTCTTGTTCTTCTATAGCCAGTTGTGATAGGCTGAGCTCTTCTGACTCTATGGAAGCCTGACTTAAATTTTGAGAAGAATCCAATGATCTGACTGGTGATAATGACTGTTGCGATAGTCGAAGACTAACTGCTGTAAGATTTTCTTCATCGTTGAAAAATCGGCTGATACAATCCGTGTTGTCCATGTTTCTGTAAAGAAGGAAAAAATTAAGTTAAATCTTGAGATCTTTAATTTAGAAAATAATTAAAATGATGCTTTAGCTAAGGAACCTACAGAAGACAGTGATTGGAATATTGAGTTTTCCTGACAATTTTTCGACGAATCATAAATACTTACCTACATAGGTCAGTACTAATCACAATAGAGTAGCCTGTGGATTAACAATTTAATTTATTATAGGGAAACTTCAGACAATAGACCAATTAAATAATTACGTCTAAACCTGGTCTAAGTTTTTTAATAAGGGGGTAAAAGTTATACATTCAAACAATGAATCTGCTGCAAGCCCCCTAGGGTCGAAAAAAAATTCAAGGAATTCAAATGGAATACGGCGAGAAAAGCCACACGTTAACAATTAAAAACTCATTTTAACTCCAAACTAAGATAACAGATCGCGCCTCTTGTCAAGTTTAACAAATATACTGGCGCAACTGCGATGTAGGTGAACCGACAAACGTTGGACGTAGTGGCAAATATTTAGATGTGACTAGCGGCCAATCTGGCCAACGTTTTGACATTCATACTGCTTGTGCCTATTAGTAACTGTGAGTTAGCAATCATATTGGGATGAACACGTCGACTGGCAGCTGGCAGCCTGGCAACCAATCTTTTGGCTGGGCCAACGTTTTGCCCCTGCCTGTGCCTGTGGTGACGAACGTTCAGATAATCGCTTACAGGTGGCCAGCCAATCTAGGTTACTCTTATTTTTATTGAATTTTCTATGTATAAGTGGTGGTTTTACTTTGAGATAAGTCGTAAATTAAACTTGATACAATATGTACTTGTTTCCTATCAACATTTTCTGAATCTTCTGAAGACTGATACTGATGAAGAGTCAATATACAACTTGCAAATTAATAAACGCAAGACCAATTAGAATATTATGAATACTATCTGGTACCACGGAACGGAAGAATAAAAAAAGCCAAACATGGCGACTACTGAACAATGTTTATTGAAATAATAGAGTGAATAGATATGAACTTTTATTTCGGTTTTCTGTTGCATTCTTGCACATTGGAAATGCACATGAAGGCATATTTTTGTCATTTCTTTGGATAGCATGTAATAATAAGCGTTTGTGTCGCACTTCTACTGGGTTTTTCGAATAGATTACTAGCAGATGTCCCGGGCAGGTTGGCGAAGAGACTCCATCCGTCGAAAAAATTCCCGAATCCTAATTTACAAAGGGCATTGCTGGGGACCCCGCCGCTACGTCCCCCTGGCAGCCGTTGCTGCATCGGGAAGTGTTTTCTCGAAAGTGACGGACTTTCGGTGTGTATCGGGTGGGCAACGCGTTTCGCGGATCGCGGCTTCGGCAAGCCTCGCCGCGCTGGCGAGGGCGAATGACCTATCTAATCCTAACTGTGGCGTAGTGAGAGCCGACGCTCACTTTATAGACTTCAAAATCCACCCGTTTTGCTCCGTCCATTCATTTTAAATTGATCGAAGCTCTATGGTAAAATTTAGTACATCAAACTGTAATTAGTTAACCTACAAGTTCCTTCAAAGAAAACATTAAATAAAGATGCACAGCCGCAATCTTAGATCACTGTGAAAGTGTCATTACAGCCTGGTCAACGATTCTTAAGTGATTCGCGTACGCAAGATGAGAAACTGTTGTATTGTATCGGTTTTATTACCTTAACTTGGAATTTTTACTGTTGTGAATAGAATACAAACAGTGAGAAATTAACAATAGTGGGTAATAAAAAATTTTAGAACAAAATAAACTATTGCAATCTCCTTCTATCATGTCGACATGAGCTACATATGTAAGCTCATGCCGTGAGTAAAAAATTAGCTAGTCAGCAGGTTGGTTGCAAGGCTGACAGTCCAGGGTGCGCCCGACGACAGTTAACTATCGTCACTCGTAGTCGTCGTCGTCTTCCAAACTAACAAACTAACTATTGAAATGAAATAGAATAAGGTCCAGTGAGGCTATTATAACTACCGGGAAAATGCAACTAATTTGAATAACTTCTGTATTTAGCGCTTTTAAAATAGTAGTATCTATGAAACGATAGAGAAACAGATACCTACCTACTCCTTGTAAAAAATAAATGATGGAACTGCTATCGAATAGATAATGTGCTATCGTGTGAACTGTTTTACCTAAACTGCATTGTCATATAATCATTTTGCTATTTTATGATGGTTTTTGCAAAACGACAATTACAACAAAATAATTTCTGTAAAATTTCGTAAAAGTCGGCGGTTATGAATCGATAATAACTTCTTTGAACATAAACAAACATTTTTAATGCAGTACAATTGAGGTTATAACAACAATTTTCCTGTCCTTTTTCCGATTTTTCGCAATGGGAAAATACTAATCGTGCCTATTACTGTAGCATTAAATGTACTGTATACTAGAACCACAGTGTAATTATCTGTTCCATACAGTGGTTCAACGAAAATCGACACTGACAATTTTTAAAGGCAACTCGGGACATTGCTTGACAGTTTTAAAGGCAGCTTGGGACACTTAACTCACACGTTGGACTTTGGAGTGGCTAGACTGTGGTAGAACACCATAGCCTACACTGGGTTACGCCACAGAGGTAATAAATCTAACGGCCAAAATTAATATCCAATCTATCCACGATTTACCCTACTAGATAGAGATACAAATTTGACATATTTTGTATGGAACTAATGTCAAATTTCTATCTCTAGTAGGGCAAATCGTGGATAGATTGGATATTAATATTGGCCGTAAGTCATCTCGCAACATATCTAAAAATCCTTAGTACTAGCTGTGCTATGCGTTGCAATCCCAACTTATTTCGTCAAAAACAATATTGCATACTTTCACCCCCTATTTTACCAAAAACACTGAAACACGTCATACTTTATTTTCAACCAAAAAGCCAAATACTGTTTTTTATACATCTGACTTCAAAAATTACGGATTTTCATCCCTATTTCACCCCCTTAGGAGTGGAATTTATAAAAATCTTTCTTTAGTGGATTTAAAATGTTAATGTTATGTTGAAAAACTCATTTTTGTCCAGCACTATGTAGTATGTAACCCAACATCTGCATTTTCAGTGTTATATCCTATCCTACTAATATTATAAGCGTGAAAGTTTGTGACGATGTATGGATGTTTGTTACTCTTTCACGCAAAAACTACTGTATGGATTTTAATGAAATTTGGCATACAGATAGAACATAACCCGGATTAACATATAGGCTACTTTTTATCCCGGGAAGATGAACAGATCCCGAGGGATGCGCGATAAACGACATCCACACGGGTGAAACCGCGGGCATGGCATAGGCACGATGAAGAAAAATAACAGGAAAATCTTTTTTCGTTTGTCATCTCGTGCAAAATAAAGTTTCAGCATAGAAATAATAAATCTAATAATCTAATAAATCTAAATCTAATAATAATCTAAGGTAATCTTTTCTTATGGTTTCAGCACGGATTGACGAGGTATTTCACGACATTTTCACTTTTATGACATACGCAATTAAATATTTATGAATAAGTTAATGTTTATAGAAATGCAAGCCATTCGAATACTATCCACGTTTAGTTACAAAACATTTCCGGATTGCGACGATTACAATTTACTTCTATTTTTATCCTTCGATTTTGTACCGTCTCGCCGAGTCTCGCGTGACTCGGAAAGTGTGAAATTAAGAGATGCGGAAAACCTTGTTAATGATCATCGCATACTTCGTTATTATTTTTTATTATATCACTGAGTAATTATCTCATCAATACAGACAATTAAATGGAAATAATTACAAAGGTGTTTGTACATCTTGTCGCTGAGTGAAGAATAATACTAAAACAAAGTTATAAGTAGGAGGAATAATAATTAATAATATACCATTACCACAATTGCGATGACGGAATATTACGGTCTTGTGTAGTTCCGTGTCTATAAATGTTCACCCAGGTTTTTAAGTAACTCATTAATGAGAAAGTTTGTGAAGATGTTGATGGGATGTTTGTTATTCATTCACGCTAAAACGGCTGAACGGATTTTTATGAAATTTGACACACAGATAGACCATAAGTACCATAACTCGGATTAAAATAGAATAAAATACGCTACATATTATCCCGGGAAAATAAACAGTTCCCGACGGAGGCGCGATAAGTATTTTTGTGATAAGCCGAATTATTCGCGGGCGAAGCCGCGGTCAGGGCAGTCTTACGGCCAAAATTAATATCCAATCTATCCACGATTGGCCCTACTAGATATAGGAATTTGACATAAGCTCCATACAAAATATGTCAAATTCCTATCTCTAGTAGGGTAAATCGTGGATAGATTGGATATTAATTTTGGCCGTTAAGCGATCTTTAATATTTAAGATAGCTTACGAAACAAGTGTAAATAAAAAATTAACAAAGCCCCGACACCACCCATTCATTCATTCATTCACTTATTAAAATCGCTTCATCCGTTTGGGAGCTTAACGTAAGCTACGTTGCCACAGAAAGATATACACGTTAAACACATAACACCCTTCTGTTTGCGTCGGAGATTAAAAGTTCTAGCAGTCTTGAAAGAACATTTTGATAAAGGAATCCTTTACTCACAATGGACCTGATAAGAAGGCTCAAAGTCACTCAAAGGGCAATGGAGAGGGCTATGCTCGGAGTGTACCTACGTGATCGAATCAGAAATGAGGAGATTCGCAGAAAAACGAAGGTAACCGACATAGCCCGAAGAATTGCCAAACTTAAGTGGCAGTGGGCGGGGCACATTGCTTGCGGAACGGATGGCCGATGGAGCCGTAACGTTCTAGAGTGGCGACTGCGTACTGGAAGGCGCAGCGTGGGTAGGCCCCCTACAAGGTGGACCGACAACCTGGTGAAGGTCGCGGGAATCCACTGGATGTGGAAAGCGCAGGACCGGTTGTTGTGGCGATGCTTGGAGGCCTATGTCCAGCAGTGGACGTCTTTCAGCTGAAATGATGATGATCCCTTTGCTCTATATATTTTGCAGTAGAATATTTAGGTACGAGAAAGTGTTTCCCATTTTCTGTAACACCCACACAGAATGAAGCATATCTCGCATTATGATTGTTATTTCATTCCGAGAAAACACTTTTGTGATACTTCAATTTATTATGACAAATCATACTTTACAGTGAAATTCAAACACTCGCCAAGTTATGCGCAAAATAATTGCAACTAGCTCGAAAAATTTAAATTTTTCATTTTTTTAACTAGTATATTATGTACGTAGAAATACATTGATATACTCTTATATCTCTTTTGAACTCTATTATAGCCTCGCTAAAGTTTCAATTTTATTGATTCATTTGGTGTTCGTGTGTAAACCTACATAAAGCGAAATACCTACATCATAGTCAGGTTTCTACGTCAAAAGTCAGATAGTACAGTCGACCGCACTTTAGTGGTAACAGTTTAACCTTGAGAACGTCTTTATTTCGTAAGCAGTAATAGAAGTGATAAAGAACGTGAACTTACGTCGTCATTTTTTATTCGTCCAAGGCTTCACTATGATTATTCGCAGCACTTCGTCTTTATAAGGTCTAGTGGTGAATCTACTCATCATAACAAACAACATTTACTGTGGGACCAACCCTGAAATCGCGAAAAAATCTGTTGGTCCCTACATTTGTGTTCACTTATCGATAAACTGTAGGGACCA
Source organism: Asteroscopus sphinx (assembly GCA_949699075.1). Taxonomy (NCBI): domain Eukaryota; kingdom Metazoa; phylum Arthropoda; class Insecta; order Lepidoptera; family Noctuidae; genus Asteroscopus; species Asteroscopus sphinx. The sequence continues at coordinate 16,057,700 of OX453021.1, forward strand.
CCTGATTTTTTTTTTTCGCGATATCAGGGTTATATATTTATTTATTTGTTCAGTGGTATACATAACAAAAACATTCTAAAGATGTAAACATAAACACATTAGAGTTTTACCGTACATCAGTATCATAGACTATGCAAACAGATACAACAAAAATATAGTTAACAAGGTAGGACATTAAATAAGTACCTACAATGAGGGTAGATACCAGATAATATTTAGCTACATTATGAAGGAGCGAACACTGGTGGGTGACTGCGCGAGCCGTCTTTAAAAACAAAGTGGTGGAGGGTAGTATTTGTGTTGATACAGGTTGTTCCTACAAGGGGTGCTGGCCAAAAAACCTCCACGTGTGTCTGACGGCTGCTTGTCCTTCTGGACACGTCTAGGGGGAACGGCAGTTGTTGGGCCGGTGCACCCTGGGCACGGGCAATAAGTCTCCTTTGGACCGGGAGACCTTATTGCCTGTGGCGAATATTCTGGCATGGGAGGGGCCCGACGTGGGCCAATAGGAAGTTGCTCCGCGTGTCCCTCTGAGAAAGCAGAGGGCACTGTGGAGGAGCAGGGGCGGGCCCGGTGTGCACTCACCCTGCCACTGGGCAGGCAGCGGGGGGACTGTCCTTCCCTGCCCCCGTCGGTCTCGTAATCCCAGGAGTGCCAGCTGAGTAGTACTCTCGCGCCTCTTGGGACCGAGGGTCTTGGCTTTACCGCCCGGATCGCGAGGAAGAACACCTCTATAAAAAATTACAGGAGGATGGGCCTGCAAGCAGCAGACTCGGGGTAGTCTGCTGCCCGACCAGCAGCTGGCTTAGCTGGCGTAGTTGGCGCAGCTGGCATAGCTGGTAAAGGCCCTTGAGGTGAGGTGGCGTGCAGTGTTCCATGTGCGCCACAGAGGAGGGTGCGGCCGTCGTTAGGCCGCACGGGGAGAAGGGGCTCGCCTGCTTGTGGCGGGCCAGGACCTGTCGGGGGTGGTTGTGTCAATACTCACGGGTTCCCACGCCCCCGGCTAAGGTAGTTGAAGGAACACCGTGGTGGTTTTAGTCGGTAAGAGTCCGACACTGGCTCCGCCTACCCCGGGCGGAGTGCGTCCATGAGGATTGTTCCTACAAATTGTGCTACAAATGCAGCAAACTTCTTGAGAATTTATTATACTTACATTAATAATGTTATTAATTGTATTGACTAGTTATTATTATTATTGTTTGGTCCCATAGTAAAAGTTGTTCATAATGATGAGTAGATTCACCACTTCAAATCATTATCATCATCATAATTTCAGCCGAAAGACGTCCACTACTGGACATAGGCCTCTCCCAAGCATCGCCACAACGACCGGTCCTGCGCTTTCCGCATCCAGCGGATTTCCGCGACCTTCACTAGGTCGTCGGCCCACCTTACCTACGCTGCGCCTTCCAGTACGCGGTCGCCACTCCAGAACTTTAGTGCCCCATCGGCCATACTTTCTTCCACTTCAAATATTTTGAATTAATAATGTTGGACCTTATATAGTCACGTTTGACAGTTGTCTAACTGTCTTGGTCAGCCTTGGTCGACTAGTATAAAGACTGCCATCATAGAATTTGATACTGCCATACCATAAAAGAGGAAAATGCAGACATAAAGGCACGATAAACACCAACACACATTTTATGTATGTACTTATAGGTACCTAATGCCATGAACCGTGAACGTCAGATCAATCGAAGTAAGGTCAGCAATTAGTGTTGTTACAATCCAAAAGTTTGTGTCAAGATATCTATTGTGCAAACAAAATACTCTTAACACTTTAGCAATTTTGTTTGTGTAGCGTAAATACTTGCTTATTAGCTTTGTAAAGTTCAACAGTACTATCAATGTAGAGACATACAGTTTATCACATATTTTTTTCCTTTTTTCATCAATCGCCTTTTAGATGTGCAGCGCATTGGCATTTAAAAAGGCTTTTTTTTTCAACGTTCTTTGTTCCTGCTCTATATTAAAAACCCGCCGAATACATAACCTCCTCCTTTTTTAGGGTTCCGTAGTCCTACAAGGAACCCTTATAGTTTCGTCATGTCCGTCCGTCTGTCCGTCTGTCCTAATCCTTTACAGCTTAATAACTTCTACAGTTATAAACATAAGTAAATGAAATTTTGTTAAAAAATAGTCTACATATAGATCTCAATTTTAAAAGAATTAAAAAATCGTTTTTACGTATTTTAGGGGTGGCGTCCATACATGTGAAAAAATTTTTTTCGCTGCACCCCCTCTTGTGGGGTATCATTGAATAGGTCTACTAAAATGAACGTAATGTTTGATACACCACTTTTTTATCAGGTGTACCATCTGCGAAATATAGCCCGCCAAAGTAGCTTGCAATATGTCCCCCCTCCTGCCATTTCTAAACTATGCAACGTAGAAAGTTATAATCTTCCACATTGATAGACCTTTGTGAAAACTCTCTTTTAAAATTATTTCGAGTATAATGTGATTATAATTTTTTGAGTTATAGAGAGAAAACTGAAAAATACTTAAAACGTCCTAGTTCAAAGGTCACTGACCTTAGAGAAAAATTATCATAGCAAATAATGCTCCTTTAGCTACTTTCTATTTGAAAAAATCACAAAAAGTAACTTTGACATGACACACTTCTTAAATTTGGCTTCTTGAATTTATCGCTAGATGGCGCTACTAACAACACGCTCTGAGTCGCGAATGCTGCCGATTATTGCAAAAACCAAAATAGCCATGATTAATATTCGATTTGATTCGTTTGTAATTACACCTACTTAAGGAACCCTACAATACTGAGCATGGCCCGACATGCTCTTGGCCGGTTTTGAAGTACAAGCGTCGAACTTAGTTTGATTGTAGTACATACTCGACAGGGTTATTTTTAATTTATTCAAAGCCCTTAAAGAGATAATTGTATTAATCAAATTGAACAACTTTTACTAAGGGAAATTGCCATAGAAAATGTTTCGTGTACTTGACCAAAATGTATGGAACAGCCGTTTTGTTTTTCACCATTTTAGAGTTGGTCCCGTAGTAAGTTGTTCAAATTGATGAGTACAATCATCCCTTAAAGGGTTATTAATGAATAAAAATCACCATTGGTACCATTTAGGCAACAGCCTAGGTGGTATTGAAGTTGTCATGGGCAAAGGTAACCGCTTAACATCAGGTGAGCCTTTAGCTCGTTTCGCTATCCTATACTATAAAAAAAAACCCAGTATAGTTCCAAAAATTCGACCGTAATTCATTACGTTTTTATGATTGAAATATGCCAAAAAAATTAAACCCATTTATTTTTATTGATAACACTAAAAATCATCAATAGCTACTAACAAAAAAAAACAGAGGAGATAATGGTACCTACTGAACCGTTTTTTCTTTGTCTATTTATATACAACGTGTATCAGAAATGCGTGGACATACCTATTTTAAGAGCTCAATCGAACAACTTTTAATACGGGGTCAACACTGAAATTGCGAAAATAATCAGCGCATCCCCACGTTTTGCAAACGACATCGATGGTTTTCTAGGGAACAGCTATTTTTTTTTGCAATTTTAGTGTTGGTAAAAGTTGTTCTATGCTATGCCCTGAATGAGCTCTTCAAATATGACCGATAAATATGGTGTCGTGGTACGGAAGTACGGAACCCTCGAGTCGCACTCGGCCGGCTTTTTAACCGACTTCAAAAAAAGGAGGAGGTTATGTATTCCGCGGGTTTTTTTTTTTTCATGCATGTACACCGATTACTCCGAGATTTGTGGGCCGATTTACGTGGTTGTTTTTTTTATTTGGTAGAGAAAGTCCGCGCGGTGGTCCCATATATCGCAAAGTGTACGGTGCCGGTGAAATTACAATCACACATAAGACTTTCCGTCTTCATATCTCAGTTTAGTGAACGCGACTGGCAATATAATATACGGCCAAAATTAATATCCCATCTATCCACGATTTGCCCTACTAGAGATAGAAATTTGACATATTAAGCTCCATTCAAATTATGTCAAATTTCTATCTCTAGTTATGTTTATTTTTGTTAATAATATTCTATAAATTACGTTTTTATTTGAATAAGCTATCATTCTTAGTTTCTGAGATATTAATGGTTTTTGTTGGTGATCCGGATTCATTGCTCTCGATTGTAATAAATGTAGTATTATTTAGTTTTTAGTTTTTAGATAGTTGGGCAGTCAGCCACGCTACCAACCTGCTGTCTGGCAATTTTTTCCCCACGGCATGAGCTATTATCATTATGTAGCTCTTGTCGACACGATAGAAGTAAAAAATTAAATAAATAAATATTTACATTTTTCACAGCACCATCTCTGATCTCGACTCGCAAACTAAGCAGAGCTGGTACTAGACCATGGATACAATACTTATATACTTTTTTTTGTAAATACATACTTATAAATACATATTAATAGATTGTTATTTCAAATGAACAAGCAGCATATTCTGAGCAAGCAGCATTTTTATAAGTAAACTAGCTTTTACCCGCGGCTCCGCTCGCGTTAAATTCTGCTAACCCACGTCAGTCCAGCCCAGTCCATTCCATTCCAGTCCAGTCCACCGTCCCACTGTCCCGCTGCCCCGCTGCCCCACTGCCCCGCTGCCCCGCTGCCAGGCTGCCCCACTGCCCCGCTGCCCCACTATCCCACTGCCCCACTGCCCCGCTGCCACACTGCCCCGCTGCCCACTGCCCCGCTACCCCACTGCCCCAATGCCCCGCTGCCCCACTACCCCGCTGCCCCGCTGCCCCACTGCCCCACTACCCCTCTGAAACACTGCCCCCCACTGCCCCGCTGCCCCGCTACCCCACTGCCCCAAAGCCCCACTACCCCGCTGCCCCTCAGCCCCGCTGCCCCACTGCCCCACTGCCCCGCTACCCCACTGCCCCACTGCACCGCTGCCCCACTATCCCACTGCCCCACTGCCTGCCCCGCTGCGCCCCACTGCCCCGCTGCCCCGCTCCGCTACCCCACTGCCCCAATGCCGCGCTACCCCACTGCCCCGCTGCCCCACTGCCCCGCTGACCCACTATCCCACTGCCCCGCTACCGCACAGCCCCGCTGCCCCACTATCCCACTGCCCCACAGCCTGCCCCGCTGCTCCACTGCCCCGCTGCTCCGTTGCCCCGCTGCCTCGCTGCCCCACTGCCGCGCTGCCCCACTATCCCGCTGCCCCACTAACCCACTTCCCCGCTGCCCCGCTGCCCCACTATACCACTGCCCCACTGCCCCGGTAAACCACTGCCCCGCTACCCAACTGCCCCGTTGCCCAACTGCCCCGCTGCACCACTATCCCACTGCCCCGCTGCCCCACTATCCCACGGTCCCACAGCCTGCCCCGCTGCTCCACTGCCCCGCTTCCCCACTGCCCCGCTGTCCCGCTGCCACACTGCCCCGCTGCCCCGATGCCCCACTACACCACTGCCCCGCTGCCCGGGTACCCCATTGCCCCGCTGCCCCGCTAGCTCGCCTCCCCGCTGCTCCACTGCCTCGCTGCCCCGCTTCCCCGCCCCGCTGCCCCACTGTCCCGCTGCCTCGCTGCCCCACAACCCCACTGCTCCACCTCCCCGCTACCCCGCTACCCCACTATCCCAGTGCCCCACTGGCCCACTGCCCCGCTGCCCTGCTGCCCCACTACCCCACTGCCCCACTGCCACACTGCCCCACTGTCCCACCGTCCCACTGTCGCTGTCCTACTGTCTCACTGTTCCACTGTCCCATTATCCCACTGTCCCACTGTCCCACTATCTCACCATATCACTATCGTCCCGTCCCATGTCCTGTCCCATGTCCCATCCTATGTCCAGTCCCATGTGCCGTCCCACTGTCCTGTCCCATGTCCCGTCTCATGTCCCGTCCCATTTCCCGTCCCATGTTCCGTCCCCTGTCCCGTCCACTGTCCCGTCCCCAGTCCCGTCCCCTGTCCCGTCCCCAGTCCCATCCCCAGTCCCATCCCCTGTCCACTCCACTCCATCGTACATTACTATCCGCTCTTGCAAATGCATAGAAGCTTCGATCTGTCGGGTGAGTACGCAACCTACGAATTAATTTTTTCTTTTTTTCTTTCTTTCTTTCTTTCTCAAAACCCATACCAGTTTTTAAGTCAGATCATCAGCTTTCAAACAAAAAAAAAAACATCAAAATCGGTCCAGTAGTTTTAGCGTGATGCTGGAACAAACAAACAAACAAACAAACAAACAGACGTTTACAATTTTATAATAGTTAAGATGTATAACTCACACAAGGAACCTAACCTACTACCTACTCTAAAACGTGTGTGAATGACTCTTCATGTTACAAAGCTCATCTAAGTGTATAGTAAAAACAGGTAAATACTACATCACGATAATTACTAGCCATGACCAGCACCTTGTAGTAAACCACTAATTACCTGTTTGTATGAAGTTTTTATGACAAAATTTTGTGGGGTTATCGATTAATTATCTTTCAAAAGGTTACTAATAATGCAAGTAAGTAAACGAATTAACATAATTAAATCCTTACCCAAGTATTTTAAGAATAAGGTTTGGTACCAAATTTTAGTTCATTCCCATTGTGAAGTCAATAATGTTTTATTTGAATGATTGCAATATCATCATCATCCTCCTGCCCTTATCCCAATTTATTTGGGGTCGGCGCAGCATGTTTTTTTCTTCCATACACCTCTATCAGCCGTCATCTCCGTGTTCACTTTCTTTCTATTCATATCATCTTTCACACAATTCATCCATATTTTCTTCGGTCTCCCTCTTTTCTTATAGCCAATGAATGATTGCAATATATTTACCTATTTTTTTTCATGACATTTGTATGCCCGTGACATGAGGCTGATCACAGAATGAACTTAATTTATATTTAAATGAAATCTATTTGTTACCTGTAAATCACAAATAAATGATTTTGATTTTCTTTCTTGATCAGTATGAGTATGGTAGAGAGGTCACGATTTTGTGCTGGTCTATTTTTAGACACATGACCATGTATTATTTAACTAATAAAAATTGGGTTTTATAAAGATTTACCTATAAAAGTTTATGATTGCTCTACATTATAGGTCGTCGGTGTGTAGTCTGCCAACCTGCATTAGGCAAGCGTAAGGCCTTAAACCTTTTCATTCGGAGTAAAGGCCCGTGCCCAGAAGTGGTACAGTAATAGAAAGAAAGAAATAAAAAATATTTATTTGCTTCAAAAGTGACGCACAAAATTACCAAAAAATTCAAGAACACAGAACAAATACAGGTACAGAGCCAAGAAGTGTGGTAAGATATGCGTCACATCCGCGCAAAACGGCCACCGCTCAGCATATTGCTGTGCCTCATGCACGGAGCAAAGACACAGCGCTGGTTTTCAGCGACAGCTGGTCTACTTATGTTATGTATAGGCCTTCGATAAAAGTTCGTGTTGGCACAATACATCAATCATAAGAAAACGCGATATTTAACAAACCAATTGCAGTTAGCCCTACTGCAGACTGCAGACTTTTAGTCAATCGATAGTTTAGTTGGATTCCTCATCAGGGGGTCTACTCGCGTTTGACGATATTCGATTAATCGTATCATTTATCGCACAATTTGCAACTCCGGTCAACCATAGTTCTCATATCGCATGCGATAAATAAATAAGTAAACAAATACATATTTTTGGGACATTTTATACATCACCATCTAGTCCCAAACTAAGCAGAGCTTGTGCTATGGGTACTAAACAATGGATATAATACTTAAATACTTTTTTTTTTGTAAATACATACTTATAATACATAAGAAACAGCCAGACCAACACAAACACTCATGTTCATCACACAAATATTTGTGCCCTGTGGGAATCGAACCCACGACCACGAGGTCGTGAGGATCACGTGATCAGCAGTCCGACACTCGAACCACTAGACCACAGAGGTCGTCAAATGATGGCGATGATCGTGTTTTGAAGTTCGTTTCCCTGAGTCTGATCTCCGGTTAATATCATAAGACTATGAACATTGTGCCATTCTTATGTACCTTATAGATAGAGAAAACGTTTATTTAGTACAAATACAAGACACAGGACATACAAGTAAAAATACAATCCAACTCAGCATGTGCCAGGAATTATACCTGATGCTGGTATTCTGCTGGAACCCTGTAGTGACAGTGATCCCTACCTATTTTTATTGTGTAGGGATCAGACCTCCGAAATAGTTATAATGGTTGTAATCACAATTTTACTTGCGATTCATGCGTGGCAACTTTTTGAACAAACTACGTCTCCCATATTGACGTAATTAATTTAATTTAATTTAATCAAATGTACTTTACAGCTTTTGTTTCTGCAGTTAGAAACAGCACAATAATGCATTTTTGCGGGTTTTTGTTACAGTATTTACAGAAACAAGTCATAAGGCGTACTGAGAAAGGCTTTGAAATGCACTGCACTATGGTGCAGTGTTGGCACGCGCGCCCTGTCTATCAATCTATGCCTATCTATTTCTGTGGATCAGACGGAACGAAAGTTCGAATTCCGTTTGTCAATCGTCGAACGCGTGTAGAACTGTAGACCCCCTGTACGACGACATACGGAAGTGCGCACACCGGCAGACTCGATTTTCACATACAAAAAATATAACACCCAACTACCCGCCGACAGTATAGTCTGTAGTCTGCGGGGGCTCTTACTCGAACTTTTCTTTAAACCTTTAGCCTCGTAGACTTTGGGAAAGCCCAAAAGAATACCATCCTCCGAGCCTTTTCCCAATTATATTGGGGTCGGCTTCCAGTCTAGTCAGATGCGGCTGAACATCAGTATTTTACACGGAGCGACTGCCATCAGACCCCCGCAACCCTGTTACTGGGTAATACTGACATTCGGAGGTTAGACCAGTTATCAGACTTTCAGGCTTCTGACTACCCGTAACGACTGCCATAAATATTCGTATGACAACCGGGACCGACAGCTTAACGTGCTCTCCGAGGTACGGAGGGGTCTCGATGTGTAACGAAACGGTCACCCATCCACAGACTGACCGCGACAAGTGCAGTTTAACCTTGCAGATCGTACAATCCGCGCAGTCGTTGATTCGCTACGAGCCCCTCCCCAAAAGAATACCAATTCCAAAAATTCCTTCAGTAAAATTAAGGTTGAACTAACGAATAAGAATATGGGTGTAAGGCCCTACAATTAGCACGTATAAATTATGGTTTGACAGGTAATATGTTCACCTTATTAAATAATAAAGGAATGTGTACACACGGCTACACATCAAGCTGTACATTTCCAGTATAAGCTGACCTCGCATTGTATAGGTTTTCCTTACAACGCGAGGTCAGCCTTTACTGGTGTGTACAAGCCGGCCGGCGCGGGCGGCGGCGATCTTCCCAACATAGGTGTAAAAGTCAGCGGATGAGAACGGGTTATTCAATAAGGTCTCGTACGTAACAGTTATAGGCTAACTAGTTAATAACCTCTTACTTATTTTTTACCATTGCCACTCGAAAAAGGGCATTTTATTCATCGATAACAGTGAATAAAACTCTCTTTTACTCACAAGAGAATTAAAACATTTTGAATTTAGAACAAGCACGAATTATGTACTAAGAAATGAATAAAACGTGCTGACCGTACGTACTGGCTGGCTGGATGGAGCTATCAAATTTAAATTAAGAAAAAATAAATACTAAAGGTTAGCTGGTTCAACGAGAGACTTATTGAAGGAGGATGTTTAGTACTAGATTCTCGTTCCAAATATATGTAAAAAATTGTACTTTAATTTTTGAAATATTTTAAAATCGATTTCATACATTTCTGTGGACACTATTCCGCGCTTACAAATCAAAATTTCATGCAGTGAGGTGATGCACCTTGCTAGGTCAGTGTCCATCGGTGGCTATTTTCACCCTCTTTGCCTTTTGTACTAGACAGCAGACCCCGAAAAGTCAGAGCTTGCGCGAGCATTTTGACTACTATACCTACGCGTGATTTGTCGTAGAATATTTTTTTCATCTTTTTTTCCTTAATGTGTAGGTACGCACATTCTACCATATTCTTGAATATGTCTTTCATTCACCCAGTCATGCTATATACCACTATTTATTTTCTCGCTGTCAATGGTAAAAAGTAGAATACACAACTCGTGAAAAAAAAAATCATCTCGGGCCTTGTATCCCTCGCTCCGCTCAGGATTCTATTTTTGAACCACTCGCTTCGCTCGTGGTTCAATCTTAGAATCCTTCGCTGCTCGGGATCCAACTTAGTCCCTCGAATTAAATTCAGCCCACGAAACAGAACTTAAGTACACACAGCTAGACCACGCGTTTATGTCTTTTGTTCGCAAATGCTTGCCTCGCGGCGCTGGGTCATAGAATATATACTATGGCTGGGTGACGTGCGGTGTAGCGTAATGTACGTGCAACACAGATTTGACATCTACCACCGCGTGCAACATTACTTGACTTACGTAGACTGGACGTGTGCTGTGTGTGAGCTAGGTTCTAAGTGCAAAAGTTTCGCAAAAGGATGCATGTGTAATAAATCTCTAAAATAAATTCATGTTTAGTGTCATTGCCCTTTCTTGGTTGTTAACTTCATGTTGTTTTCGTTCGTTTCTTATTCTTACTGTATGGCTGGCTACGGCTCTGATATAGGTACTTAGGCTTATAATTTAGCTTCGAGATAGGGGTGTATCTCGTCAAAAACATAAATGTGAAAAAGGGGCCAAGTTCGGTACAAGGAAGTGCAGGATTATCGGTTTCGCCAATAAAAAAATTTAGATCTAATAAATGGGTGCCAAGTTATATAGAGGTTCCTTAAATCATAGTTGCTGAAATGTACAATGTTCTTCACTTGTTTTAAAATAAAGTTAGTTAGATTATTTGCTACTGGATAATTGTAAAACTTGGTATGTTTTCACAGCTAAAGCTTCAGTTAACAATACCAATAATTGGCTATGTGAACATGTCTACTAAGGCCGGTGTGTCACCCTTTTCATTAGCGAGCTTGGCTTACACATTGTCTTGTGTCTAGATTTGTTCCACTGTCAAGATTTCTGACTGTGAAGATTCTTTGGAAAATGGCACGAAACCACTTTTTCAAATTACCAAATTTTTCAAGATTATATGTAGAACTCAGACCAAGTAAAAACTCAAGACAAATTCTAGGATTCATAACAGTTCGGCTAGGTTTGAATGTGAGTGTGTGCGTAATTCGCGTGTACTACGCAAATCGGCAAGGTTTTGAATGTATCAAATTTTTGTTCGTGACATTTGGTCTATAGGTATCTTGTCAAAGATGTAGAAGTACCTGTACAGATTTACCCAAATAATCTGCCATTTACTGTCCTCAAATGTACTACCAAAGCATATTCAGTATTTATTTATTATTTATTTTACTGCATTAACAAATGAAGAGCGAAATCTAAAGATATAAATTATTTATTTATTTTGTATATGCTTTATTGTACACCATAAAAAACATTACATTGAATATGCATTAAATTGTGGAATTTGTGACCCTGCTCGTGAGCGAATCTTTCATTCCATTATTTATATCTATTCAGTAGAATAGAATAGAATATATTTATTTGCTTAAAAACATGGTATAAAAAGGTATTACAGTTCATAAAAAGCAAACTAGTTTTGCTAAGAATATACATAGCATTCAAAATTTTAGTAGAAACATTATTTCTTTTCAAAGAATTCTGTTACACTATAGAAGTTAATTCCATTTAACCATTCTTGTAATTTAGTCTTAAAAGAATATCTTGTATTAACTATTCAGTAACTTACTGAAGACCAACTGTTCAAATAATTATTCTTTCTGAAACAACATTCATACGCCTGCATAATAATGTGCAGAAATCGTGTAATCATGGAACCATAAACATTCAAATTGATTAAAGTGCTATGTACCGAGATCACAGATTAACCAGAATTTAGGTTTGAGTGAGGATGAGATTGTACGCAAAAAAAAAGGAAATACCCAGCAAAACGTGACTTCTTTAATTAAAAACATACCTACGAATGGCTTACTACCTGTAATATACATAGTACATACAGGTTTACTGGGAAAACACTCATGAAAAACTACTGGTTCCAAGAATACAAGCGATAACTAAAATTTTCATTCATCAAATTCGAAGAAAATTGCCCGAACGCACCTGCGACGAACAAACATCTGAGTCAACGGCGAAGTCGAAGACGAATACAAATACGAATAAAAAACAACAAATTATAGCTCTATTGTTACCAATTCGCTTTCCCCCTAGGATAATGTAGCCTATATTAATCGGTATTATTCACGTGAGAGTTTGAGTCCAAATGGCATGCTTTTTCTTCGCTGTGCCGCTACAGAACAGAATCCAATTGCTTTATTGCGAGCGGCTGCATCGTCGCGGCAGCACGCACGTCCGTCGCCTCGCCGCGAGTTATCCAACACCGTAAAATCGAGAAAAAAAATAAAAACAAAATTACTACCGATAGCATCGATAATGAATTCGATTCGCTCCGGCTCCGACCGCTCGGCTACGGACAAGTTTTGAAAAAGGAACACTGTTTACAAAACGCTTTCCTCGATTTGCGTGCGGTACGCGAGTGAATCGTATATCGAGTTAGTTTGAAACTATATCGAGTGTATAGTTGTGTTCGGTATCGATGTTTGACGGAAGTGATCGTCGCTAGCTGAACTTGTGCGCTCTTCGGGAAGGTCAAGGAACACAGGTGGCAGACTGTTATTCGTGTGTTAATCGATAATGATCGCATGCAGTTATTTGTCTCAAACACCGAATGGTAAGCTGACTTAATAGTTCCTATTGTTGTAGTTTTATTATGATCGCAACACAGCTCTCTTATTGAATATTGTTGCTAAACCACAGTAATGTATTTTAGCTCTAACTTATTTGCAACTACGATTCTGCACGGATAATAAATTAAGGTGGAATGTGTATTTATACTAATAACTAATGTTCTGTGCCATGGGTATGTAATAATTCATTACAATAATAACCGCAGCTGAGTTAGATTCTCTACATTTAAAAACAGTAGGTAGAGTCATTATTATTCATAACATAGCCAGCGTTCTTCTAAAATTTGTTAACAATTACATTCCTTAACTATACTGAGTAGGTAGGTAGGTACCTACTATTTATTTTTCCATAATAATATTGAGACATAGGTAATTATCGTCAGGTAGTTAAATAACTACATATTGCTTTGTTAATGACATATTAATGTCCTTTAAGCGCCTTTGTTACGACCAGGTAAAAGCTTAATTATGTGTTGTCATGTATTATTTTATTTTATGACATTTAATACATTGCTCATAATATCTAAAAGATTATAATAATTCATCATCATTTTAGCCGAAAGACGTCCACTGCCTGACATAAGCCTTCCCCAAGTGGGGAGATATGCCATAATCGCCACGCTTGGCAGGCGGGTTGGCGATCGCAGTTGGTTGGTTAAATACTCAGAGAACGCTGCTGCCCATCCTCTGGTGAATCCCTTAGTCGCCTTTTACGACACCCATGAGAAGATATAGGATGGTGCAATTCTTTACGTCCGGCACCACACGGAACAAGTTACTTTAAAAATAAAATGAAATCAAAGTTTATAATAAATGTGGACAATCTTTCCTATAATGAATATTTAACGATTAAATAAAAAGATAGTTAATAATTGAACATAACATAATTGAATATTAAATTACTTTTAATGCATTAATGCATGTGGAGCGAAATATTAAGATATAAATTCTGGAAAGAAAAATTCGCTCACGACTTCACGAGCAGGATATATTATTATGATATTCAATAAAAAAAACTTAGAAAGCGCATGTAAGTAGCAGCCAAGATGCGCCCCCATCAGTAAAAAAATTTACTCGCTGAATAAACATGAATACATCATTTATCGAAAATTCGTTTTTAACAATTGAGTTGCAGCGAAATACGACCTACTATTACTACTATTATTAAAAACGAATTTTCGATATATGATGTATTCAGCGAGTAATAATGTTTTTACTGATGGGGGCGCCACTTGGGTGCTACATTCACCTTAATTCATTTTTTTCTTCCTCCTGCAAAATTGTTCAAAACGCATTTACGAAGTCTGATAACTAAGCCATCGATATAATCATCCTAGTCTCTAGGACGTCAACAAATTCAAAGTCTGCGAACATAAACGTATAGATTTGCATACAATCAAACAAAACGGTAGGTAACTATAGAGCTCCTATAAACAGTGTCACTAGGTACCCAAAATGGAGGCACCATACTATCCGTAGATACCTTCTCCATAAGCCAATATATAAAATCAAAATAATGAAAAAAAACCCGCAATAATATTTGCATCCCTTGCGACGTTTCGTAGAAACATTTCAGTGGATACTATCCAAGATAAACATTGTGTCAACAATGCTGAGAAATAAACTGAGAATGACGATGGAAAAGGAAATCCAAATAATAAACAATAATTTTTGTTAGAGATAATTGGCACAATCTGAAGAAAGAAGATAAAATAAAGGTGGCTTAATTTATACCTAGAAGTAAACTAATACATGAATTAAGTTGCTCTTTGTGTAAGCCTGACAACGGAATCCTATACGATGTTTGTTTGTTTATTTGTTTGTACTTCAATCACGCTGAAACGGTTAAAAGTATTTGGAAAAATGTTGGCTCACAAATAGGACTATAACCCGGATTTTAACATGTAGGTTACTTTTTATCCCGGAAAGATAGAAGTACCTAAACAGTTGAAGATAGAGTCCCCAAGAGATGCGCGATAACATTTTTCTCTAATAAACCGAAATACACGCAGGCGAAACTGCGGATAAAGGCTAGTTCCAATATAAAGTTATTATGTGTAAGACTATTTGGTTCGAACATAAACTTAGAATGGCCTTGACTTGTTTACTTGTAAGACGTTGTAACGTTCATGAATCCTATCCGTGCTAGTGTTTTTGTTGACACCACTTACGATACATCTCCCGGATTTATAACCACTATATACCGATAGCTGACATCATCATCCAAATAAAGCTTATCATCGGTGCCTGTTGTAACTGTTTCCCAACTTCTGAGTTCGTCTTCTTTACTATGATGTGTACCCTAGACTGCGATCAGTGTCAATCTGTCCTTTCCTACGAACTGATAAAATGTTGTTGTAGTTTTTGGGATGTTTGGTGCACGATTGAAATTGATGCTCACTCTGGAGACTCAGCCTTTTCAATTAATAATACCATGACTGGTTCATAAGAATCTATGTTACTGCCTAACACTAGCTTAAAACTAAGAGCTTCTTTGATTTCGTTGTAAACATTTTAGGATATATTTCGGAAAAAAAACAAGAACACTAAACTGGTTTAGGTAACACCTGGCAAACGGACGGGCAACGCTCTCTACTGCTGATCTGAGGGCATTATGCACAGTTACGCACACAAACAAAATACATTCACAAACACACACTTGAGATGTATCCAAGGCACGTGCGTGTTTTTTCAAGATATTTTCTATTGTGACTTTAACAAATTGCATACACGTGAGCAAATAGTTCCGTTCGAAATCTCGATCTTGTCCTATAAATCTAATCACAAAGCCACTAGAAATTCATACAAGATACAACACATTAGCAATATATATATATAATATATTTCGCAATGTCTATAACGGGTTTAAGAAATGAATAATGATTAATAATAGGTTATTGTAGGGTATTGTAGGTACCGAACAACTTTACTGATATGCTGATATAATAATTATAAATGATACGAGTCCTTTGATAACCAATAGTTTATTGCACTAAATTAACACTAAAGTTCAGACAGAAATACTAAAGAATAAATGATATTGATAGGTATATGAGAACACACGGCGCGTTCGATGATCGGTAGTGAACTAACTTAAAAGTAAATGAAAATGAATTATGAATGTTGGCGGATAATGCTGACGCGGGTTGTACAATAATTTCGCAATGTTCGGTTGCACCGTACAGTTATGATTAAACTTAACCTGTACGGATGTTTTTATAAAACTTTTTAACAAAAAATTGAACCGACCAAAATAGAAACTGAAAAGCGAAAAATAAAATGAAGCTTTTAGTATTTTCCTTACTAAACTAATTTAAATAACAATTATGAGTCGGCGCCAAACAAACAAGCAAAGTGCGTGCAAGTTGAAAGTGTTCGAGCGGATAACGCATTTTTGAAAAGTTATTGTTTATCGTTGAAAATTTCACGTTGTATTTGATGTTATCGTTTGTTTGTTTCGTTTTGTTCGTTGTGTTTGACGACGTCTGTGGTCTAGTGGTTCGAGGGTCGGACTGCTGATCACGAGGTCGTGGGTTCGATTCCCACAGGACACAAATATTTGTGTGTTGAACATAAGTGTTTGTGTTGGTCTGGGTGTTTATTATGTATCATAAGTAAGTATTTACAAAAAAAAAAAAATAGTATATATGTATTATATCCATTGTCTAGTACCCATAGCACAAGCTCTGCTTAGTTTGGGACTAGATGGTGTTGTGTAAAAATGTCCCAAAAATATTTATTTATTTATGTTGTTTTTATTATTTATTTAAAGTAATTTAATGAACTTCGTTGATTGTTTTTTTGGCGCCGACTCATAATTGTTATTTAAATTAGTTTAGTTAGGAAAAGACTAGAAGCTTCATTTTATTTTTCGCTTTTCAGTTTCTATTTTCGTCGGTTCAATTTTTTGTTAAAAAGTTTAATTTTTTAATTTTTTTGTGGCTAATATCTAACTCCAGGTCTCCATTATGTTGAAGTGTCTAAAACTACATTTATGTGTGTCAAGTTTCAACAAAATCGGTTAACAGGTAAGAATTCATTGGGTGAACAAGCACTCATCCCCTGTTTTCCTACCTATAGGAGTGGATTTTGATTTTGAAATTTAAATGGGACCAACTTCAAGATATACGCTATTCATTAAAAAAACGGTCAAGAGCATGTCGGGCCATGCTCAGTATTATAGGGTTCCTTAAGTAGGTCTAATTACAAACGAATCAAATCGAATATTAATCATTTCTATTTTAGTTTTTGCAAACAGCGCCACGTAGCGCTAAATTTAAGAAGCTAAATTTAAGAAGTGTCACATATAACACGAAGTTTATTTTTGTGATTTTTTTAAATAGAAAGTAACTAAAGGAGCATTATTTGCTAGGATAATTTTTCTCTAAGGTCAATGACCTATGAACTAGGACGTCTAAAGTATTTTTCAGTTTTCTCACTATAACTCAAAAATTTATAATTACATTATCATCATCATCATCATCAATTACATTATACTCGAAACAATTTTAAAAGAGAGTTTTTATAAAGTTCTATCAATGTGGAAGTCTATATGTTTCTACGTTGCATAGTTTAGAAATGGCAGGGGGGGGGACAGATTGCAAGCCACTTTGGCGAACTGTATTTCGCAGATGGTATACCTGATAAAAAAGTTATGTATGAAACATTACCTTCATTTTAGTAGACCTATTCAATGATACCCCACACGAGGGGGTGCAGTGAAAAAAAAATGTTCATCCCCGTTTCACATGTATGGGCGCCACCCCTAAAATACGTTACCAAGATTTTTTTATTCTTTTAAAATTGAGATCTCTATCTAAACCATTTTTTAACAAAATTTCATTTACTTATGTTTATAACTGTAGAAGTTATTAAGCTGTAAAGGTTTAGGACACACGGACAGACGGACGGACATGACGAAACTATAAGGGTTCCTTATGGGACTACGGAACCCTAAAAAGAATCATCAAATCGGACCACTCTGTAAAAAGTTATAGTAAAAAAATAAAAAAATAAATTGAGAACCTACTCCTTTTTTTTCGTCGGTTAAAAATTAGTGATGGTTGAAGCAGCTTCAGTATTGATAATGTTGTATTTTTAATGACGGTGACGTACTTTGGACGTTCTCATCGAATTGTTGAGTCAGGGTCAAGAAACGGAAACCGGCATTGTGATTAATGTTTGACAAGATAACATAACAATTACATATTAATTATAAAGTAATTATATTCGGGAATTACCGCTACCATAATCTTTAATTCATAATTAATGAATGAGCTTCAAACTATCATAATCAATGCGCGTAACATCAAGGATCTAGTTTTTTAACTAACTAATAAAACCCCCTTGGTTTTGTTAACTAATGAGTAAAGTGTAGCAGAAAAACTACATAATCGAATGAAACAGCCACTTGATCTCGTCTAACCCGAAGGCGTAGGACGAGTCGGGGCAAAAAACGAAGGGGCATTAACAGCCATCTTTCCCAGCACTAAGCTGTAGCAAAAACATGTTCAAATCATCATGTCATGCAAGTAGTAATTACTTGTTATTGTTACATTGATTTGACGCAATATCAATTTTAATGATGAATTCGTAATAGAGCCTACAGCGATTGGTAATAGGTACAAAAAATCAAGAATAACAAACAATTAGGACTGGATTTTGAAATAGAATAAAAGTCAGTAGATACCAGCAACATTTTGTTTTGTTCATTCTCGCATATTTCTCCAATTATGTCATTGAATAGAATACCAATAATATTATTTATTTTCTTAGAAAAATTTTACATTAGCATCGGCATGTGCAGCATTTGCTGCATTTCCGCCGCAACATGTTTGTAATAATCTATTGAGAAGCAATAAAGCGATTTACCAACATCGTTGAAGGAATATTAAGATATTGTAAACAGGCAACAGCGCTGAACTCATTGAACCTTGTCCAAGAGTACGTCTCACGGCTGATGGCTTTCACACTTCCGCAGATAACACTTGATATTGTATGCCATTGTGTGATCAATTTGCATTCTTACGTGTTAGAAACAATTTAGTATCAGTAACTTGATATGCTAATAAAATAAACATTTAAAAAAGTGAAAACCGACTTCAAAAATTATAAAAAAAAAAAAAAAACTATTTAGGAAGTAGGTGTCGCATCGATTCGGTTTAATTTATGAAAAAATTGGCACCGACTTCTTACTTTTTTTAAAGTTTATTTTATTTTTCTATTTTTAGTGGCATTAATAATAGAAAGACAAGCGATTGCCGCAATCCCCGATGATTTGCTGTCATCCATTGAAGAGTTCCCTTCTTTTATCTCCGAAGATCTTCATCAGATCTTCACCAAATGATACTATCTGAATGCAAATGCTTGATTTGTTGATGAAAATGCCAAAATCGCTATATGTATGCATATAATATTCGAGGAGTTCCCTCAATTCCACATGGATCTCATTATCAGAACTAGATTTTGAGAAAAATGGGACCAATCTGGAAGTATATTCTTTTAAATGTATTTTTTTTTTCAAATCTGTTGATAAATGACGGAGTTCTGAGGTAACAAAATGAACATTTTAATTAAACAATCGAATTGGGAACCTCCTCCATTTTTGAAGTCGGTTATAAAGTAAAGATTAATTTAGGCTCATCATCAACACAGCCTATCGCAGTCCACTGCTGGACATAGGCCTCTCCCAAGTAGCGCCACAACACTCGGTTAACTTAATTTAGGTTGACCAAACAAAATATAGTAAGATCACAAGTTCACAACACAACAGAATTTGATGATAATCCGACATCAGGTCAACCCTAACATAACATTTGGAGAAAAGGTCAGACTGGTGATGAACAATCTAAGATCATTCGTCAGTATTTTAGATATCTTAAATGACTACAGAAACAAAAGACAGATATTTCAAAGACACCCATTTATAGAGTCACAGACATCAGTGAGAAATCAATCATGAATAGGTATTAAGCAAAAACTTCAGAAACAAGAGGAATATAATTTATACACGGCCATAATTATTATGCAAATGGAAAAAAAGGACAACTTGGTTCTAAGAAACAGATGTAGCTATCGCCGAGATACTTAATTTACGAGTATCTCCTAATGATAAGAATAAATTAGATGAAATGATGGAAGCTGAACTGTTTTTGGGATGTTTTCTTTTCTATTAAAATGATACTTGTGAAGGATGCAATTAAAATGTCGTAGTCAGAGATTCTTGGATTAAATTCTTCTTCTTCTAACCGATTTCTCCCCCCCCCAAAGAAACAAGTGATGATAGAAAACTATTTGCTAAGGCTAAACTAGTCACCGAAAACTGTTGTTTTTGGATCATTTGACTGTTCTATTGCTTATTTCAATCTCGTACATTCGATTGCCTTTTCCTCGGAAATATTGTCTCACACTAAGTGTTCACATTACAGCTGTCATTTCTGGTGGAGCATTGTTATAATCTGAATTTTGCCTTACTCTGAAAAAATATTATACTCCTAAAACATATTCCTTGGAAAATGCGCGATAACAATCGAAAATTTAAAGTGGTATTGTGGCATTAGCAACAAATACGTGCATGTGTTTCCATAAAACAACCTCATTCAATGCGATATGAATACATGAATAACTTTGTGTGAAACTTGCTGAATACTTTTTTCTAGACTGAATTTTACTGTTCGGTTGAGTTTAGGCCGAAACAGTACATAAGATAGCCGTTTTTGAATTGACATATTGATCTCATTTTTAAGTGTTAGTTGTTCAACAGTTGTTCAGCATAAAGAAGGCTTAGAAACAATAGATGGACCGACTACACACTGCAACTAGTCGGGTACACCGACTATTCGGTAACTTGTAACTAAATGTTTTCTAGTCGGTAACTAATCGACGACTAGTCGGCAAAAATATTTGAGTATTTGGCATTTATTTTCAGTATTAAAAATAAAGGACAAAGAAAATACAAAATTATTCAATAATAGCACTAATAAGATTTTCATAGGTAATGGTTATTCCGAGCCTCAGAAAATAGTCTTCCAATATACAATACGAACCATTTCTGAGTATCCCGTAAAATTCTTTTGCCACCATTCGAAAGGGTCTTCCTTTACTGAAGACTGCAATCTTCTCAGCGAGCCGAAAATGTCCGAATTTGACAGAAGTAAAAATGACCGCCGACTAGCCGCCCGACTAATCGGCAATTTTCTGATTAGTCAGCTTATCCGTAAAACTGATAGTCGGTTCATCACTATTAGAAACCGTTTTTATTTAAGTATTGAGATTCACATTAGACACGGCTTTAACAAGTAGGTATCTTAACTTTTGTAGTACAGCCCTCTGTGTCTTATCAATATCATACTAACAGTCTTTTTGGAGTTTCTGAATTGTAGTTATTTGTTCTGGGTTTTAGAAAAAAAAACAGAATACAGAAAAATGACTTTTATATTAATATCTGTCAGATCATCTTTAGTTATGGAACAGGACATGTATAACATGTTATTTATTTTCATTTTGACATAGCAGAAATATTTCGACCGTCTCGAAAATATCTACATGGACGGCATTATTGAAAAATTGATTAGCTTCGACAACTAATACGTTTAAAGCATCGTTTCGGCTTCTTAGCTACTTTTACACGAGCCGAGACGTCAGTCCCAATACGCCTCAAGCTTTATAAAGGCTGATAAACTTCGTTCGAGACCAAAATAATGAGTTTCAAAAACAAAAAAGAAACCTTAGAATAATATTCTAAGAGACAAACTGCTATTCATAAAATGAACAACCATCGTGAACCATTGAACCATCTCTTTACTCTTTGCTCTACGTAACTAGGACATGTATTCCGTCATTGAGTACCCTTCCCAGTATAGGAACTCAGTTCCAAAATTGAAAACTTTCCGATATTAGACACCCTATTATGTATAACGAGGACCTTATTCTATAAAACATCAATATTTTCTCGAATTCTTGTTGGTATGGTAAAAAGTCTTCAAACAGCGAGAAGTTATTCGATACCTTTTTATTCGTCCAACTTCGATACAATGTAAAATAATAATGTCTATTATGTACAGGTATGTCATTTTGTGTAAGCTTATGTATGTATCGGAGGAACGATTACGCTTTTGATCAAATACATGTTTTTTTAAATGAAATCGTGAGGTATTATCATGTCGGCAGTGTATTCATTTTAAACATCTTATTTCCAAGTAACAGGTCGTTTAGCAAAGTCCATAGAACAATTTTTCGGAATACCGAAATATACGAATACAGGTCTACTATTATTGGTTTACCCATTTATAATATTTACATTTTAATGTATCTAAAGATACAAGTTTTGGTTAGTCTTTCATAATAAATAACTAGTTTTTAGCTCACACTCATATGAAATAGGTTTATTTTATAAAAACCATCTACGATACATATACCAGGCCCCTCAGAAAGTATTGCGAAAAAAAGTTTTTATATATAAGAGACTGGCCAGTTATAATGTTTTTCGAAAATATGATTATTTATAAGTAAAAATAAGTAAGTTCCAATTTCAAAATTTCCCTCCACATTTTTTGCGAGTTAATTCAAAGTATTGTGTCTTACTGAAATATGGATCTGCGCCGGGAACATTTTAGACCTATGATTTTATACGATTTCAAGTGTCGCCTGAAACCGGATGAATCGTACGATAGACTTCAAATGGCATTCATGGATGAAGGCCCTTCCAAGGCAACCGTGTATCGTTGGTATAACGAATTCAAGCGCGGTCGACCAACTTTGGGGGATGACGAAAGAAGCGGTCGCCCTTTGACGGCTGTTACCGAAGAAAACGTGCTAGCAGTGAAAAATTTAATCCAAGACAATAGGCGAATTACATATCAGGAGATTCAACACATATTGAAGATTGGATCGGGAAGCGTTCACGAGATTCTACACAGCCATCTTCGCGTGAGGAGGATAGTATCACGCTGGGTGCCGCACAACCTCACCGATGCTCAGAAGCAGGCCCGGGTGGAATGGTGCCGTGATATGCTTAACAAATTTGAAGCAGGCTCGTCTCGGCGTGTTTACGACATCGTTACAGGTGATGAGTCCTGGATTTATCAATACGACCCAGAAACCAAGCGCCAGTCGACTGTTTGGGTGTTTCAAAATGAGCCAACGCCTACCAAAGTAAAGCGATCTAGAAGCGGGGGTAAGATTTTGATCGCTAGCTTTTTTAATTTGACTGGCCACTTGGTATCAATTCCCTTACGGGATCAAAGAAGCATTAATGCCGAATGGTATACTACCAAATGTTTGCCAGAAGTTTTCTCTGTTATAAGCAACAAGCGACCAAACACAGGGCTTCGCGGGCTACTGCTCCACCACGACAATGCACCTGCGCACACCGCACTCAAAACGAGGGACTTCCTGGACAGCACGCCAGTCAAACTCCTGGGTCACCCTCCTTACAGCCCTGATCTAGCACCGTGTGACTTCTTTTTATTCCCAAAAATAAAAAATCAGCTCAAAGGGATACAATTTTCGTCGCCGGAAGATGCGCTGGCTGCGTTCGAGCAGGCTGTAAACGAGGTGTCTGCGGCGGACTGGAAAAAGTGTTTTGAAAACTGGTTTAGGCGCATGAATCATTGTATAGAGGCTGGTGGAAAGTACTTTGAAAAGATTTGATAAAAATATATGTACGTATAGAACAATTTTTTTTAGTTTCGCAAAACTTTCTGAGTGTCCCACGTATGTTTTATTATAGATTCATAATATTTTTATTTCCGTAGAAATACCGAGTTTTTTACAAAACCGGATCAAAGCATCAGATCGAAATATCGCTAGTATTAAATGATATTGTAAAAATACCATAGAAAACATAATTGTTTTTGCTTTCTTGCTACCTATTTATCCGAGAATCCTGCGTTCCAGAGAACATTATATTCTTCCTTACTCTGTTACTGAAACATACCAATTATTTACAGGCAAAATTAATATCCTATCTATCCAAGATTTGCCCTACTAGAGATAGAAATTTGACATAAACTCCATACATTTTAAGTCAAATTTCTATACAAAAAATCGTGGAACCTATCTAAGGTTATTGAGTCCGTCACTGGCCCCACCTTCCTCGGGCGGAGTGCGTCCATGAGGATTTTTCCCACGAAAACAAACGTAAAATAAGTCATAATTTAAAATAAAACACGTTTTCCTCGTCACGAGTAATTTAGCCAAATTCCTCAGAACAAGCAAATAGTAAAAATCTATAAAATTAAAGGAAACTAACGAAAACTAAGTTTCAGCTACCAGAAATGCATAAATACGTTGGAAGTTTCAATCAAGGCAATTGGATCGTCGAATCAATCAAGCAATCTGGGCCGGAGTCAATTAAAGCACGGAACATTAATTGCTAGGTAGATTATACTTGACCTTTGCATTTGCAGAATTATGAGTATTCGTATCGCATTACTGGTCATTCTTTTATAATTCAATTAGACCGTGGCGTCGCCGTAGTTTGACACGGTTTGAGATTCATCATTTGTTTTAATTTTGGGCGCGCTACAGTTCTGTTATGCTACCTAATTTGATATTTAAAATCTTTTTATCAGAAATACCTAGCTCAGGTAAAAAATACAGCTCTGTATAAAATAAAATAAAACAAGAGCATGTCGGGCCATGCTCAGTATTATAGGGTTCCTTAAGTAGGTGTAATTACAAACGAATCAAACCGAATACTATTTTAGTTTTTGCAATAATCGGCAGCATTCGCGACTCAGAGCGTGTTGTTAGTAGCGCCATCTAGCGATAAATTCAAGAAGCCAAATTTAAGAAGAGTGTCGTCAACATAACACAAAGTTACTTTTTGTGATTTTTTCAAATAGAAATTAGCCAAAGGAGCATTATTTGCTATGATAATTTTTCTCTAAGATCAATGACCTTTGAACTAGGATGTTTTAAGTATTTTTCAGTTTTCTCTCTATAACTCAAAAAATTATCATCACATTATACTCGAAATAATTTTAAAAGAGAGTTTTCACAAAGGTCTATCAATGTGGAAGATTATAACATTCTACGTTGTATAGTTTAGAAATGGCAGGGGGGGGGGGACACATTGCAAGCCACTTTGGCGGGCTATATTTCGCAGATGGTACACCTGATAAAAAAGTGGTGTATGAAACATTACTTTCATTTTAGTAGACCTATTCAATGATACCCCACAGGAGGGGGTGCAGCGAAATAAAATTTTTCATCTCCATTTTACATGTATGGACGCCACCCCTAAAATACGTAAAAACTATTTTTTTATTCTTTTAAAATTGAGATCTATATCTAGACAATTTTTTAACAAAATTTCATTTACTTATGTTTATAACTGTAGAAGTTATTAAGCTGTAAAGGATTAGGACAGACGGACAGACGGACAGACGGACGGACATGACGAAACTATAAGGGTTCCTTGTAGGACTACGGAACCCTAAAAACCGGCCAAGAGCATGTCGGGCCATGCTCAGTATTAAAGTATTCCTTAAGTAGGTCTAATTACAAACGAATCAAATCGAATATTAATCATTGCTATTTTAGTTTTTGCAAACAGCGCCACCTAGCGCTAAATTTAAGAAGTGTGTCATATCAATATAACACAAAGTTTTTATTTTGTGATTTTTTTAAATAGAAAGTAACTAAAGGAGCATTATTTGCTAAAATCATTTTTCTCTAAGGTCAATGACCAATGCCAAAAACCTATGAACTAGGACGTCTTAAGTATTTTTTCAGTTTTCTCACTATAACTCAAAAATTTATAATCACATTATACTCGAAATATTTTTTAAAGAGAGTTTTTATAAAGGTCTATCAATGTGGAAGACTATAAATTTCTACGTTGCATAGTTTAGAAAAGGCAGGGAGGGCGACACATTGCAAGCCAGTTTGGCGAACTGTATTTCGCAGATGGTATACCTGATAAAAAAGTTATGTATGAAACGTTACCTTCATTTTAGTAGACCTATTCAATGATACCCCACACGAGGGGGTGCAGCGAAAAAAAAAATGTCATCCCCATTTCACATGTGTGGGCGCCACCCCTAAAATACGTTACCAAGATTTTTTTATTCTTTTAAAATTGAGATCTACCTATATCTAAACCATTTTTTTACAAAATTTCATTTACTTATGTTCATAACTATAGAAGTTATTAAGCTGCAAAGGATTAGGACGGACGGACATGACGAAACTATAAGGGTTCCTTGTAGGACTACGGAACCCTAAAAACTACACTTTTTGCACGATGCATGACAGTATGATGGACAAGAAGCAAAATAATATAGTCAATGTCAAAGTTTTTATTTCATTAGACCATAAACGGGCACTTATAAAAGATCAACTCTTAGTTTTACGTTTACCATATTTTTAAGGAAGAGGAAGCTTACATATTCGAAAATCTTAATAATTTTGTTTCCTTATGTTGCTGCGAAGAATGGAGACGTTCTCCAAAACAATATTGTAATTGATATTTGCTTATAAATTATTTGGTGTCAACACCAAATTCGACTGTATACAATACCGATGCAGTATAGGAAACTGCATTTATTAAAAATGTTAATTAAATTTTCAAGGAAGGATGCATCACTGTGCGTAATATATTGTTTGATAATTCACAAATATCATGCATGTCTTATGTATATTAAAAAATAATGATATATTCATCAGCTGATCAGTGGCAAGATTTTGTCGTATTCTGTATGCAAATGCGATATTTTTTTCAGATGCTAGGGTTTATGATTTAGGATGTCTACTGGCATAAATGAGTTACAGTATAATAGGGTCACCAGACGATCAAGATCGTTCGTTGTGCCGTTTGTGACCCCGGGGGACCATGTTGAGTAATGGAGTCTTATTTATATTTCACAAGAACTACTGCAAAGCACGCCCATCAGTGGCGAGAAGATTTTAGCGACTTTTGTACGTGGGATTCGAGCTTTATTTAATTTTTATTCTGGGGTTTATGATTTAGAATCCCTACTGCCTTACATGAGTACAGATGTAGGGGTCACCAGACTATCAAGATCGTTCGTTGTGCTAGTATGTGAGGAGGGGGCCAAGTTGATTAATGGATGTTTAAGGACTACTTATCTAGTATTTGCATTGACACATTTTAATTTCTGTTGACTTTGAGTTGACTGCAGTTGCAAAGGCTGTTAGATGTAACTGTATTTAACCAACATGTACATGTACTGGCGTACTGAGCCAGGAGTCACAGGTTCGAATCCTGCTCGTGAGCGATTTTTTCCACAATTTAAATCGAAAGATTTCGCTTCGCATGCCTAAATGCATAAAAAATAATAAAATAATAAGTAAGGGTAGGCATATCTATACGACTTTGAATTAACTGCAAAGTTAGTCGAGTCGGTTAAGAAACACTGTTTCTTTATAAGATATCGCTGACGTCACCCAAAGACGTGCCAAGTGGATGAGAATTTTGATACCACGAGCAGTGTTCAAGGTAGCTTAGTGGCTAAAGCAACCTGCGACTCCTGGCTCAGTACGCTAGGTACTGAGCCAGGAGTCGCAGGTTCGAATCCTGCTCGTGAGCGATTTTTCTTTCCACAATTTAAATCGACATGTACATGTTAAGGAAACTGGACGATAAATGAAAATGTAGATGGATTACCTGAAAGATGATAATGAATAAGGCTTAGTCGTGAACACCGAGTTTACTTCTAGGGCTATAAAGATGTAAGTAATAAATAAATAAATATTTTTGGGACACTTACACAGCATCATCTAGTCCCAAACTAAGCAGAGCTTGTACTATGGGCACTTGACAACAACAGACAATTGATATAATACTTTTTTTTGTAAATACATACTTATAATACATAAGAAACACCCAGACAAACACAAACACTTATGTTCATTACACAAATATTTGTGTCCTGTGGGAATCGAACCCACGACCTCGTGATCAGCAGTCCGACACTCGAACCACTAGACCACAGACGTCAAGTCGTCAGTAATGTGGAATAAATGCATAACAATTAATAATATACAACGTGTATCAGAAATGCGTGGTCACATTTTAAGAGCTCATTCAGGGCATAGCATAGAACAACTTTTACTCTGGTATCAAGTATCAACCCTGACATCACAAAAATAATATCTGCTGTTCCCTAGAAAATCATCGACGTCGCTTGACAAAATGTTGGATCAGTTGGTTTTTTCTTTTCACTATTTCAGGGTTGTCCCCGTAGTAAAAGCTGATCGATAGCATTCCCTGAATGAGGTCTTAAAATATGACTACGCATTTCTGATACACATATTTGGACTAAAGGGCAGGAGCTTTGATTATAAACCCATTAAATAATCAAAGGATAGGAGCACAGAAAATCTAGTTGGATTTTCTATGGGTAGGAAGATGACGTTGATGAGTAAGTTACAAGGAAGCAGTTAATTTGGTATAATGTTCAATATTATAGTAGGTATAGCCCGCACCTGACTTTTTGGCTTCATGTGTTTGATTATCACTTGCTATAACGGTGAAGGAAAACATCGTAAGGAAACCTACACACCTGAGAGTGCTCCATACAGTTCTCGATGGTGTGTATAGTCCGCCAACCCGCAGTAGGCCAGTGAGGTAGACTAAGGCCTAAAACCTCATTTTGAGTAGAGGCCCGAGGCCAGCAGTGGGACAGTAATGGGCTGGTTATGTATTATAGTATACATATGTAGTACTTACAACAATAGTTTCGAACCGCAATCAAAAACAATCAAAAATAGAAACAAAACACTTGTATCTAAATAATTATTTATTTTCTGCTGTCTTTTCTATGAGTGCTGTGTGTTTTCTGTATGCTATATATGTATTGCTGTTGGTATACCATAAATAAATAAATAAAGATGGGTTCAATGTGTTGTTATACCTTTTTTAGTCTTTTGCGGAGTTCGGTAGTGTTGCCGTGTATGATTGTTTTTTATTTCCTCAATTTTGATTATACGTTTGCAAAACACCAAGCATTTTTCGTTCAACTTTAATGAGATTTTTTCATACCATGTTAATTCACTTCTAGCTCTGAAAACGGAGTCGTAAAATGGTGTCTGGGAGCAATTTGTAAGAGGAGCTATCAATTTATTAGAGAACTGGTAGGGCGGAGGGCCCCTTTGTCACTACAACCTATTAGATCTATTGTGACAGGGTTACCGTTTCAAATGTATACATTTCATCTGATTTTTCAGAAAAATGCCTGTCTAAGGTAAAAACTGGTAAAAAGCAGTGGTGAAAAAAAAAGCTTACGCACGGTTACCTAGGAAAGCGCGCGAAAATTCGAAAATGCCTGTCTGAGGTCAATGCCGGCAGCACGCCTGCCTAACCCTCAAAATGTCTGTCAAATGTCTATCAGATTATGGTAACCCTTTTTTCCGTGTGGAACTCCTCTTGGACGCACTTCGCCCGGGGAGGCCGAGCCAGTGTCGGACTCTTTCCGACTAAAACTACCACGGTATTCCTCTAATTGTGACGCCTCTAGGATCTAGTAGCATATTACAGCACCTCCCTAAGCTGTAGGCAAATGATAAAATCGACAATTGCCTTGGGATTTGAGGATTTGACCTCATCAGATGAGATGGTATGGCGTGCAAGAAGCTGGCTTCTTTTGTGGTGCACTCCATCAGATTCGCATTGGATATGAATAAGCGTATCATCTTTTTCGGGTCAAAATCTGCAATCCTTGAATCGCTGAGTCCCATTCTGTGTAGGTGTTTTTCAGTTTGCAGTGCCCTGTAAGGGTTCTAATCAGGACCCATACATGGTTACTATTCAGTGGAAGCACTTCTTTCGAAAACCTTTTCCTGACGTACTAGAAGCGCCTTCGAGTGCTTTTGGACTGGGGTTTACTCCCAAAGTAAAAAAAGGAAAGGAGGCTTTGGTGAATTTCCCAATTTTAAGGTAGGCTAGTATTTAAGCCATCATATAGGATGGCATCTGTTTATTAATTGGGGCCTAAGGCTAAGGCCCGACGACAAATGGACAAAGACCGTGACATTATGGAGAGGCCCTCACGGATACAGACGTAGAGGCAGACCAAAAGCGAGGTGGAAGGACGAAATAGAGTCTATTGCTGGAAAAAACTGGTCAGATATCGCCAAAGATCGAGACAACTGGAGTTCTCTGGAGGAGGCCTTTACCCGAAGAGGGGTCCACGTAGCTCAAATTTAATTAATTATTAATATTAAACTAATTACTAATTTATTCAAATGAAATCATTGCTTGTTACTATTCAATTATTTAAGTAATTATAAATCAATTTTTATTATTATAATTTTTCATGGTACGTACAATTGAATATTAATTATGTAATAATTGTAATATATTTGTAATGAAATTGAATTAATGTAACTATAATGAAGAATTAATCTATTCTGTAGTAATAACACGCAAAATTGAAATTCAAGTTACTGGAAATAAAAGGCTTTTTTATTTTTATTTATTTATTTTTATTTATTTATTTTTATAAGGCTTTGAATTAAATAGGTAGTCAGACAAAAGCATTATATTTTTCTACAGGCCCGTGGGATTAGTGTCTTATAAATTATGATACAAGCCTTCCTTGTTTTCATCAGTGATCTTTTAATTATAGTCTAACACCATCATCGACCGCACCATCGCTTAACATCAGCCCCCCTAGCCAAGTTGATAATCTACAATCGACAATATACAAATAACCTCAACAAAAAGTCATTCGTTGAGATATGCCATTCCCATACATTTAGATTTTTTTCTATAGCTTTGACGATTGTAGATTGTCAACTTGGCTAGGGGGGCAGGTGAGGTGGCGGTCAAACGCAAGCCCGTTAAGAAAAAAGATAAGTGTGAACCTTTCAACCTATGCAGGGATATGGATGTTTTTGAATAGCGTTTTACGTAAATACGATTCAACTTTGTCCACTGTAGAAATCCATAATTTCGTGAGAAAACTTCTATAGCAGCGACCCAGCAATTTTTATTCGACTGTAAATACAATGTGACTACTTTTTCTATTATTATTATTCTGGGCTTGCGTATGATCTCCACCGACACCTTACCGAATGTTAAGCGATGGTGTGTTCGACGATGGTACACGCTTGCCCAGCAAAAACCTATTCACCGGAGCCTTGAAGATCATCAGAATATCGGGAAACATAGACAACGAGTAAGACGCAGACGGCAAGCCATTCCACTCCTAACCTTTTGAAAATAACAAGCGTGACGGTAACATTACTGCAGCAGGTTTCAAACAGAACACCGTAACCTTGAGATTGCACTTGAATGTATAATATTCCAAGCAAAACATTCATATTTACACAACACTTATTACATAAAACTCCATAATATTAAATAAACAAAATCAAACATACAATAGGTGAGGCACTGTTGAAGTTTTCCAGCACAAACGTTGGAGAAGACGCAATTTTTCCAGTTCTCTATACAAGTCTTTCTAAGAATAAGGTCTGAATGGTTACATCATTAGACAATACGTTTAATTCTCAGAAACTTAATTTGTACTCACAACAGCTGTATGTTAATTGTATACGATAACTTAGTAGTCATCAGAAACTTGACAAAAAATAGATGAGTCGATGTTAGACTTTGCTCCTCGCACCTTGGCTCCTTTGAGTATTAAACCAACCTTGGCTTGTATGGATTAAGATTTAGGTTTAATGATTTTACAGTTCAAAGGTTCTTGTTTTTTATTTGCGTAACTAAACTTTACAATTCCACTTAATTCAGTGTTTTTTTCTATGTTCTTCCTTCTGCGGTTCTGCCTCATAGAATAATGGTTTCCGCGTTGAAGCGCAGCGGACATTCTGCCTATTAGTTTTTTAAATCGATTTTGTGATTTTGTGTGTATATATTATATATGTATGGTCGACCGCACGTCATTGGAAACATTTCGACATTGACAGCGTCTTTATTTCGGAAGCAGTAAGGGCAGTTTATATTTGTATTTGTATAAAAAATTGTATAAATGTGCCTCATGTCAGTTGTGTCAAATTAGGTACATAATAGATCTGTGTGTCAAATAAATATTTTTTTCGTTATATTTATTTTCATTTAGTGGCAATCTGGCAATCAAAGTTCTTGTTTCTAGTTCTAGGTAGACGTTACCATTTTTTTTATTATAAATCATTAGTAGATAATTAGGTAGGTAGTCACTCAAAGGGCAATGGAGAGTGCTATGGCTATGCTCGAAGTGTCCTGCGTGATCGAATCAGAAATGGGGAGATTCGCAGGAGAACGAAAGTAACCGACATAGCCCGAATAATTGACAAACTTAAGTGGCAGTGGGCATTGTTCGCAGAACGGATGGCCGATGGGGCAGTAAAGTTCTGGAGTGGCGACCGCGTACTGGAAGGCGCAGCGTGGATACCCACAACCCCCTACAAGGTGGACCGACGACCTGGAAGCGCAGGGCCGGTCGTTGTGGCAATGCTTGTGGGAGACCTATGATCAGCAGTGGACGTCTTTCGGCTGAAATGATGATGATGATGAAGTAAAACTACTCAAATTATACACAATGATCGAGGTACCTATTTAGTTAAACATTTATTGCGAACTGAGTGTGCATATTGGTTTTAATATAAGTACATAATGGACTAAGGCTTATATTTACAGACGAATGTAAGCGTGAACTCATGCTTCCAACTGTCTTAGACTTAGCGCCTTTTCAAGCATTACAATATAGACGGCTAAATTACAGTATTACAATTTTTGATATTAATTTAATAATTAATGATAATAATCAATGATAAGTTAAGAAGTAAGTAAGTAAGTAAATTTGAAATTAAGAGTAAAACCATATTACGACTCTAGTCCTGAGTTTAATCTTCATTTACGCGCCAACCGATCTAGTCCTTCAGAATATCGAAAACTGTGAACACTGAAACGGTTAAAAAAATGCAGAAAAAGGGTCAAACCGATGATGGTCTAATTTATAGATAGATAGATCATTTATTTGTCAGAATATGGTACAACACTATCTCAACGGTATCTTTCTGTAAACTATTGTCTTCTGTAAATCATTTCAGCCGAAAGACGTCCACTGCTGGACATAGGCCTCCCCCAAGCATCGCCACAACGACCGGTCCTGTGCCTTCCGCATCCAGCGGATTCCCGCGACCTTCACCAGGTCGTCGGTCCACCTTGTGGGGCCTACCCACGCTGCGCCTTCCAGTACGCGGTCGCCACTCCAGAACTTTAATGCCCCATCGGCCATCCGTTCTGCGAGCAATGTTCGGGCTATGTCGGTTACTTTCGTTCTCCTGCGAATCTCCTCATTTCTGATTCGATCACGCAGGGACACTCCGAGCATAGCCCTCTCCATTGCCCATTCCATTGCATTCGTTTGGTGTAATGTACAATAAAGAATACAATAAATAAATAAACACTTAACAACACTTATTTAATGTACCTTATTACTTCTTCATACTTCAAACTGACAGCTCAATAGCAATTAAAGTTTGTTCTGCTACGGAAGTGGAACGCTGACAGAAAAATTCATAAAGGTAATATTACGTCAACAAAAATAAGTGACGTCACAAGAAAAAAAACATATATAAAAATTGCAGACTGTCAAACGACGCGTGGGCTCTTCATAATTAACGTGTAGTATTTTACTACTTAGTACAAACCCAAGCGTGGGCGGCGCGTGGCGTGGGTCAGTATAAGTTTGTAAAATGTAAAGCCGGTATGACACTGAAAGAATTAATAAAAGAATAATAAATCATTAAGAATAATGAATCAAAAATTTTGGTCAAAATGGTCGGATTTATTATTCTTTTATTAATTCTTAATCATGTTTTCGAAGATATAAAAAATAGACTTAATTTCTTGTTAGGCGAATGCAGCGAACAAGTGGCGCCCCCATCAGAAAAAAAATACTACTCGCTGAATACATCATTTATCGAAAATACGTTTTTAATGAGGAAGGATGCGTGTTAAAGAGATGGAAAGAGTATTTTGAAGGACTGTTTGAAAAAGAGGTGATGCAAGTATCGACGGTGATGGACGAAAGGGCAGACATTGAGGATAGGTTTTGTATGGATGAAATAGTAAAAGCGTTGAACAGAATGAAATCAGGAAAGGCTCCAGGGTATGATAGGATATCAGTCGAAATGCTGAAGGCTGGACAGGGCGTGGTGGCTAGTCTGCTGTACCGTCTTTTCAACTTGTGCTGGAGTAATGGCCTGGTACCAAAAGACTGGTGTAAGGCCGTGATTGTGCCGCTCTACAAAGGAAAAGGGTCACAGCAAGACTGCAAGAATTACCGTGGCATTAGCCTTTTAAGTGTTGTCGGCAAATTGTATGCAAAAGTTTTGATTGAACGAGTGACGAAAGTAACTGATGAAAAAATATGGGATGTGCAAGCGGGATTTAGGAAGGGCATGGGGTGTACGGATCAGGTCTTTTCCTTGCGATGCATAGCTGAAAAATGTTTGGCCAAAGGTCAAAAAGTCTATTGCGCTTTCGTGGATTTGGAAAAGGCCTACGACAGAGTGATGAGGAATGAACTATGGTCTGCTTTGTCTATCTATGGGGTGAATAGCAACCTGATTCAAGCGTTGAAATCTCTCTATGCGGATTCTAGCGCTTGTGTCAGGATTAACGGCGCCTACTCTGACTGGTTCAGCATCGATAAGGGTGTGAGACAGGGATGTGTAGCGTCGCCGTGGCTATTCAATCTATTCATGGACAGTTGTTTGAAAGATTTGAAAGAGAGTGAAAATGGTTTAGAAATGAATGGGTTACTTGTCAAATGTCTCCTCTATGCCGATGATCAAGTTATCCTTGCATCGTCGGAGGGGGAGTTACAGAAGATGGTAACAATTATGGATGGTGCTTTGAAGAGTAAAGGAATGAAAGTTAATGTTAGTAAGACAAAAGTTTTGGTTTTTGAAAAGGAAGAAGTTATGACAGAGTGCATTATTTTGATAGGTGACGAAAAGGTGGAACAAGTGAAAGATTTTGTATACCTGGGTTCCATGTTTACAAGAGATGGCAAGCATGTGAAGGACATTGAAAGGAGAGTGAGTGCTGGTAATCAGGTGAATGGGGCACTACACACCTTCATGAACAGCCGCAAAGTGTCGGAAAAGGCACGGCTGGCTGTTCATGGGGGAGTGTTAGTGCCTACACTTATGTATGGTAGTGAAAGTTGGGTATGGCAGAAGAAACATGAAAGCAGAATAAATGCAGTAGAAATGAGAGCTTTGAGAAGTATGTGTGGTGTAACTTTGAGAGATAAAGTAAGGAATAACATGATAAGGGAGCGTTGTGGAGTGAAAGAAGATGTAGTGACAAAGATTGAGAAAGGTATGTTAAGATGGTTTGGACATATAGAGAGGATGGACGAGAGGAGATTGACGAAACAAGTATACGAAGCGAGTGTGGATGGAAGAGTTGGAAGGGGACGACCTCGGCGAACGTATCGCGATCAAATCGCGGATGTTCTCAAAAAATGCCAGGTTAAGAGTTCTCTAAACCGACGAGCATGCATGACGAGGTTAATGGACGTAGATGAAGCGAAAGAGGTGTGTCAGGATCGTAGCAGGTGGAAATCCATAGTCTCTGCCTACCCCAATGGGAAACAGGCGTGATAATATGTATGTATGTATGTACGTTTTTAACCGACTTCAAAAAAAGGAGGAGGTTATGTATTCCGCGGGTTTTTTTTTTTTTTTTTTTTTTTTTTTTTTTTTTTTTTTTTTTTTTCATGTATGTACACCGATTACTCCGAGATTTGTGGGCCGATTTACGTGGTTGTTTTTTTATTTGGTAGAGAAAGTCCGCGCGGTGGTCCCATATAAATTTTATTGACTTAGGTTAAGTAGTTTTTTAACCAGCTTCAATAAATCAGTTTATTTTAGTTTTACGTATCTAGATGATCTGCTCATTGGTTCCTCATTCTGAGAATTCTTGGCCGATATGCGTGTTTTTTTTTCACGATAGTGATTGGACGTTTGGAAGAACATGAGCGAGACCTTTGCCCAGCAGTGGGATAGCAAAGGTTAATAAAAATATATTCTCAAATTGGTTATATAAACATTTATGAATCAACCCTCAACTAAAAAGTATGAAATAAAAACTTTTTAACAAAAAATAAAACCGACTTCAAAAACCTTAACTAAAAAGTAAAAAATAATCATTGTATGTATTTTAAAATGTTAACTTAAACAACATTTTGAAGGCGGCGCGTGATTTTCATGTACGTTCACATAAACTGTTTTTACTATAGATATTGCGCTACATGACGCAAAGGGTCAACCACGCGCCGCCTTAAAAATGTTGTTTAAGTTAACATTTTAAAATACATACAATGATTATTTTTTACTTTTTAGTTAAGGTTTTTGAAGTCGGTTTTATTTTTTGTTAAAAAGTTTTTATTAACTATTGAAGTACAGGAATTGCAGTTTAATCAGAAACTATTAACTCTGTAAATTATAGTTCGCTGTAGTTGTCGATAGAAAATGTGACAAAAGTGGCGGTTTTTCGCACTTTTTCTATCTATAACTACAGCGAACTATAATTTACAGAGTGTTTTAGGGTTCCGTAGTCCTACAAGGAACCCTTATAGTTTCGTCATGTCCGTCCGTCTGTCCGTCTGTCCTAATCCTTTACAGCTTATTAGCAATACTGACGCAGAGAAAAACGATCACCAACAATTCCATGTAAATTATAATCAATCAAAACTACAAAGTTGAAAAACCTTCATTCTTTATTCTTTGTTTACAAACACATTTAATTGACTTACATAAGAACGTCATATTATGTAAGAAATACTATCTTATACATACAGTTAGTACATATTTCTTTACAATTTGTCATCATCATCATTTGGAATTTTCGCGTTAACTTTGAACCTCCATTATTTCAGAGTTAAGAGGCCGCAGCACGGATTTGGTCACCAAACTCGTATCACAACTCGTATATCTACGAAAGCTACGAGTTAGAGGTTTTGAAAAAATGAAATTTTGTCATTTTGTTGCAAAACCGTATGCCGTATGCCGTTTCACAATTTCACGATTTTAGTGTTGGTCCCATATCATCATCATCATCATCATTTCAGCCGAAAGACGTCCACTGCTGGACATAGGCCTCCCTCAAGCATCGCCACAACGACCGGTCCTGCACTTTCCGCATCCAGCGGATTCCCGCGACCTTCACCAGGTCGTCGGTCCACATTGTGGGGGGCCTACCCATGCTGCGCCTTCCAGAACGCGGTCGCCACTCCAGAACTTTACTGCCCCATCGGTCATCCGTTTTGCGAACAATGTGCCACGCCCACTGTAAGTTTGGCAATTTTGTTTTCTGTCTGTTTCTGTCTGTTTTGTGTACTTTCGTTCACCTGCGAATCTCCTCATTTCTGATACAATTACAATTTGTAATACAATTTTTTTTTTTTTTTAAATTTTAGATAAATTCTGAAACTAGTTTACTATAATATACAACATGTTGATCTGTATCCGCTTATAACACTGATACTGAAGACGAATCAATAAGAAAATCAATACCACTTTCTTTTTTTTTTTTAAATACCTATATGTAAACATACAAATTCCCCCCGTGTCACCCGTGTGTCGCGTGCGACTCAAAAACGATGCGTGCGAAACTACCAAAATATGGGCAGAATTTTCCGCTCTCTGACAATGCCGCCGATGGCTTATTTTCAAAGTCGTTCGAGATTTATTCTCAAACCCTCGCTATATTTCTAAGTAAAAATTTCGTTATTAAATTAAATAACCGTAGAATTAGTTAAATGATTCAAGAAATGTGCCTAATTAACTAATTTTTTTTATGTGCACCTACCGCATGTCGTCTTGTTGTGGCAATAAATCATTTTTCTTTCTTTCTTTTCTTTCTTAAATATTTTTAGATGAAGCACTTTTGTTATTATTTGCCTTAGAAATATGGCAAGGATACGCAACAAAAAAAAAAAAAAAAAATTGACAATTTTTTTTTTTATTCAGAAACAACATTATTTATCAAACAAATCATGTTACGCAAAATGAATGCAGGCGCGTTAAATCAATTTTAGTTTTAATTAAAAATGCCTACATTTCGCCAATCATAAAATAATGTGACAGATTTCGCATGTTTGTTCGTCGAGAATATTTTATTAGTTATATTTTTTGACCGTTACAAATTTTAGCTACCTAACAAAAATGAAGCTGGTCGAATACGATGATGCCAATATGATGATGATAATGATGGCTTTTTTAGCCAGGGAAGTGTTAGAAGTATTGTGGTTTCCGGTGCAAGAAAGTGATGGGTTATTTATCCCGAATAGCTAAACAAAACATCCCCAAGATGTAATTAGTGTAATGACATCACAATTTACCTATAGCAGTTCTCTTAATCCTTGGCTTCTCATAAGCTACTTCATTATAAAAATAAATACAGTCTGGCATTGAGGCCCATAGCGTGTTAGTATTACAAATTAGTTAAAACTATGTTAGTAGAACATTATACAAAAACGAACATCACAAGCACCGGAAGCTTGGGAAGCTTTATCAAGCTCCATGTAGTACATGTACATGTAGTTTGACAAACCTTCCCATCATTGTAGGCCCATCCAGCTTCTCTGCAAATACCTTCAGGATGCTGTTGGTGCTTCCCCTCACTCTACGCTGCGAAAATAATAATCGCCAGTATGTGCATCAGCGAACATACCTGAGGCACTACTGTAAGGCCTCAACAACACCCTGAAGGTATTGTGGTATTGGATGCGCAAGGTGTTGGCTGCTTTTCTTACGCATTATTGCGAAGTAATAATAATCGCCAGTATGTGCATCAGCGAACATACCTGAGGCACTACTGTAAGGCCTCAACAACACCCTGAAGGTATTGTGGTATTGGATGCGCAAGGTGTTGGCTGCTTTTCTTACGCATTATTGCGAAGTAATAATAATCGCCAGTATGTGCATCAGCGAACATACCTGAGGCACTACTGTAAGGCCTCAACAACACCCTGAAGGTATTGTGGTATTGGATGCGCAAGGTGTTGGCTGCTTTTCTTACGCATTATTGCGAAGTAATAATAATCGCCAGTATGTGCATCAGCGAACATACCTGAGGCACTACTGTAAGGCCTCAACAACACCCTGAAGGTATTGTGGTATTGGATGCGCAAGGTGTTGGCTGCTTTTCTTACGCATTATTGCGAAGTAATAATAATCGCCAGTATGTGCATCAGCGAACATACCTGAGGCACTACTGTAAGGCCTCAACAACACCCTGAAGGTATTGTGGTATTGGATGCGCAAGGTGTTGGCTGCTTTTTGGGTATGATTAGCCCAAAAGCTTCCTCATATTGCTTTACTATCAAATTATCGATATTTTGATCGGTATACAACGTGAAACAGGGCTATAATTTGCAAAAACGTAAGAAATTTTGAGTTTCGCGCTGGCTACCGGGTGGCATTCACCTTAACTACGTCTATTTGTCTGCGAATTTTAAAAGGTGGTATACTGTTTTACACACAAGCCCGCACGGATCAAGTGTAAAACATGTTTAAAAAACATGCTAGTAATATTCAACAATAGTTACATTCGAGCACGACCCGCTATGTATAACAGCTAAGCCTGTTGCGCAAGCGCATGTATGCAAACTCTTTGACGAATGAAACCAGAAGACTAATGTTAGCATAAATAACTAAATAAATGACTAGGTAATTGTCACGATAATTTTTTTGTAAGAAGATTACAGCAATTGACCCCCATATTCTAAGTTGTTTCCTCAAACGTTTCTGGACTCAAGCTCAGTCAAGGATGCCTTCAAGGGTTCCTACAAATAATATCAAAATTAGGTATTCTTAAAAACATCCTCAATATATTTTGGGGAAATAAATACCGCCGCAACGGATAATTGTATGGGTCTTGGTAAGTATATCCCACCACCACCACCACCCACACCACCACCACCACCACCACCACCACCACGATACCACGAGCAGTGTTGACGGTAGCTTAGTGGCTAAAGCACTCTCGTACTGAGCCAGGAGTCGCAGGTTCGAATCCTGCTCGTGAGCGATTTTTTCTTTCCACAATTTATATCTTTATATCCCATAAATTCGTCAAAATCGGACACTTCAGAATAGAAACAACACACAGTGACAGTGACAGTTTTTCAGTCTTGAGGAAGCCTTAAAGTTGGTCGCGATGTACCTTAAGTTCTTCCTCACCTTGAGAAAGGAAAACTATGAAGTGATAGAGATTTTTGCAACTGTAAATCAACTCAGCCTATCGCAGTCCACTGCTGGACATAGGCCTCTCCCAAGTTGCGCCACAACGCTCGGTCCTCTGCCTTCCGCATCCAGTCCCCCCAACTGTAAATACCATGGAGGAAATATTGTATTGAGTGAGGTTGAGTGGAGTCTTAGGGGTGTAAGTCCATGTAGGTTTTGTTGGATTTAGGTACTGAAAACCAAAATTACCCTACCCAAAATATGTTTAAAACTTAGACATTGTGTCTTTCTTTCTAAAACAAACTGTGTTTTAGGGCGAGTAAGGTTTCTATCTTGCCATGAACTTATGAAATAATACATTCAGACTCATCATCATAATTATTTTACGAAATCTACCATCTTAATAGCAGCAGTAATATAGTTTAAGCAAATTAAAAATTAAATTACCTTATGCCTTTACTAACAAATTCTGAACAGTATGTTCATTACATTACAAAAAGGTAATGTATTTTTTAATGATATTATTGCATACTGCAACAAAAAATAGGTCTGAAGGGTACTTTTTTTAGGTACTTTTTGCCAAATAAATAACAACTATACTGACAGGTATTTCCCCTTGCAAGAACCGACTTTTTTTTAGTTATGTGCAGTTAGTTACCCGTAAATAATTAGCAGGTTTTAGTGTCAACAACAACCAAGTGTTTATTTTATTTAAATAATCACCTGGTCCCTACATTTGTGTTCACACAGCGACAACACAGCCCCAGGGACGACACACAGGGGCTGTGTTGTCGCTGTGCTCACATGAATCGACAAAATATAAAATGTTGGGATCAGCTGTTTTTTTTCGCGATTTCACGGTTGGTAAATCCATAGTAAAATTTGTTCAAACTGATGAGTACAATGACCCCTTACGAGGGTTTAGTACCCATAGTACAAGCTCTGCTTAGTTTGGGACTAGTTGGTGCTGTGTAAAATGTCACAAAATATTTATATTTATTCTACTATTATTTGTTCTATGCTATTACGCTTTTAACCCTCAAAGCGCGAGCAGTAATGTGTCAGCGATCTCAACACAAATTACAAAACGCCACGAGCATCACACAATGACACACACACTGCAAATGTTATACAATAAGAACAATACAGTTTCTTATGTAAAATTACAGACAAAACATATGGCTCGCGGTCGCAAAGGGGCGCGGGCGCGCAGCTATTTGATGAACAGATAGAACCAATATTTCGAAGACAAGGCTGTGTAGACAGGTGCAAATGATAGATGATGATGATGATGTATGTATTTACAAAAAAAAACAGCCAAGTGTGAGTCGGACTCACGCAGTAAGGGTTCCGTACCACCCATCGGCGTGATACCCCATAGAAACTGATTTAATTTACGAGAGTTTGTCAAAAGACCAACGATCATACGCGAAATGTGAATTTTTGCATCTCTTTCTTACGTAAGTACCACCACATATGTCTATGTTTGTCCTGTTTTTAGTATTTGTTGCTAAACTACATAGTATGCACTACAATCAGACCAAATTTGACGCTGGTATGTATTACCGTTTTGTAGATAGAACAGGAACAAAAACGTTGAAAAAAGTTTTTCGAGGTTTCTTGTATGGGGACCCCCTTTGGTTTTAGACTTTATTTCATTTTTAGTATTTGTCATGTTAGACATAATAGTAACACATATTTTGTGAAAATTTCAACTGGTTATGTGTTACCGTTACCAAGATACAGCCACTATGTGACAGACAGACAGACGGACGGACGGACGGACAGCGTAGCGAGAGTAATAGGGTCCCGTTTGCACCCTTTGGGTACAGAACCCTAAAAAGTATATAAGTATTATATCCATTGTCTAGTACCCACAGTACAAGCTCTGCTTAGTTTGGGACTAGATGGTGCTGTGTAAAAATGTCCCAAAAATATTCATTTATTAATGTATAGAAATTGCAAGGGGTCTACTCGCGTTTGACGATATTCTGTTAATCGTACCATTCATCGCACAATTTGCTACTCCGTCAACTATCGTTCTCATATCGCATGCGATGATCGTGTTTTGACGTTTGTTTCTCTGTTCTCTGTTAATTTTTTTTAGTAATATTTTATGTTTATTTCCAATTTTTTTTTTTACCTTTTGGACGATACATTATATATGTTTCTATATTTTTAGACACTAACAAAGTACGGGCAGCTGTGCCTCAGCTAGGCAAAAACCTGTATTTCAGGTCACAGTGCTATTCCCTAATATAATTTCCCTAATAAACATGAAATAACAATAAATTGGGATATTTTGAACATTCAAATGATTTGAGGGGATTTCATACGACTATGTACCGTAGTCTATCTTTATCATATTTATGAATTACTACGTAAAAACTAGAGGGGGTGGGGTGGTCTTAGCATATACTACGGGTGGTCACCGAGGGGGAGGGGGTAAAAATTGGTCACGTAGTATGGGTACGTTCCCTATATTTAGAAAAGAAAATAGGAAGTCACGTTTTAATTGTCAAGAATGTAACTTTGCTGTAATGCAAACTGTTATTAGCTCATTACTATGGAGATGAACAATTGAACATGCAGGTTAACTCCGCTAGACGCTATAAGGAAATGATGCTTGCTCCATCACGAGAGGAAAGTAAGACGTTTTAAAAATAAATGTGTGTTACAGTGTTAAGTACTGCCTATAAATTAAAAAATCATATTTACCGACCACAGA
Organism: Asteroscopus sphinx; assembly: GCA_949699075.1. Lineage (NCBI taxonomy): Eukaryota > Metazoa > Arthropoda > Insecta > Lepidoptera > Noctuidae > Asteroscopus > Asteroscopus sphinx. Next base: position 16,100,380 of record OX453021.1, read on the forward strand.
GATCAAGTTTTAATTAAAATCAGATAAGGGACTGGATGCGGACGGCAAAGGACCGAGGGTTGTGGAACAATATGGGAGAGGCATAGATCAGTAAGCCTCTAAAGTCTAAACGCCGATTAGCCGGATACCCCCAGTCACCAAGCATATGCACTGCATATCTTATGCCCCGCCGCCAATCGGGACGTCACTGCGTTAGCGAGTGGAACCAATCATACCACCGAACTTTTGAGCCGACCAATCATAACGCGCCATTCGCCCCCTGTACCCCGCCAACATTTTACGACTGTGTTCTCATGTAAAACTTTGTTTATGCGGCGTCTTGAGGCTTACTTGTCTGTGGGGAGAGGCCTATGTCCAGCAGTAGACTGCGATAGGCTGAGTTGATGAAGCGAGATGGGGTGACGAGGGATGACGATATTGTAAAAATCACCCGAATCACCGGTCGAACCCGCAGGAGTAGCATGACCACAGTTAACAAGGGGTTTGCCTACGTTAGGATAGACAAAATAACAGTTATAGTTCTATACATCGTTTTGTCTATTCTTCCGTAGACAAATCTTTTGTCTACATTGGTCATGCTACGCCTGCAGGATTTAATAGTTGGTAGTACCAAACAATGACATTTTGAGGGACGTAGACGATGATTTACAAAAGCATTTTGATTTGTGACATGCCTTATACGGATGTTATGGCAATTTGGGCGATTTCAAGCTCCAGTAGATATGTGTTACTTGTACTAAATTCGATCAATCAGCTCAGTCAGTGTCTGCAATAGGCTTAGCTTGTTGAGTGTGACATAGAGAGTATGGAAACGGCTTAGTGATATCATCATCATCATCTCGGCCAAAAGACGTCCACTGCCTGACATAGGCCTCCCACAAGCATCGCCACAACGACCAGTCCTGCGCTTTCCGCATCCAGCGGATTCCCGCGACCTTCACCAGGTCGTCGGTCCACCTTGTGGGGGGCCTACCCACGCTGCGCCTTCCAGTACGCGGTCGCCACTCCACAACTTTACGGCCCCATCGACCATCCGTCCTGCGAGCAATGTGCCCCGACCACTTCCACTTAAGTTTGGCAGTTCTTCGTGCTATGTCGGCTACCTTCGTTCACAACATAACACAGGATTAGTGTTTGCATTTAGTGACATAACTGTCACAATATATTTATTGGAGGTCTGGACTTCAGTGACGTAAAAAAACTAAAAGAAATAAAAAATAAAATAGTTCTGGTTTACAATCAAGAATGTAATAAAGTTAGTGCTTTTTGTGGTAAAGAACGACCACAACTTATTAACTAAACAATAGTTTATAAACAAGTTGTTCATTTGTTGCTTCTGCCTCAACCTTATTTTTTAATTGAGTTGCTAATACTATCTGAGTTGTGTTGTTATTCACAATTTCTTAATTTTAATACAAAACCATGTTATTTTATCCTACTAATACAATAAAAAAATAAACGTTTATTGCATTAAACATAGGCACAAGAAATTGAACTCTTGACTTCCAAACTAAGTAGAACTTGTATTATGTAAGTCAAGGCGCTCTCTATCAGAAGTAAATATACAATAACGCGAGGAAAGGATGCATGCAGAAAGAAAACAATAATTATTAATTTTGGGTTTTACAAAAACAAATAGAAATTTATGATACGAAACAAAAAAAAACGTACGTCACGGTTTAGACGGTTTCCGCGACACGGATCTTGCAGATCGGATAATCTGTGCAGTCACAGTCAAAGTACGTAACTATAAAATCTAGAAAAGGAAGAATGCGAAAATGCAGATAATAATGGCTGTCTAGTGAGCTTGCAGTTCACATGCCAACAATATCTGGCGACAAGGAAACCATTTTTAATTAGTGAGACTCCGCTATGTGACAGTTTGAAACCATAACAACCCGTTACAATAGCGCCTACACGTTATAATATAGATCTATAAAATTAAAATGGACTTTTATAGTCGTTTTATAGGTATTCTTTTCCGTTATTACTAATTCTAGCTTTGCTTAGTGGGAAAACCATTCAACTTTCTAACAAAAAATACTCGGGTCAGTCAAAGCAGTTGCAGGAAGCATTCACTGGCGAGAGACTGGTTCGCGCTTGCTAATTGGCATGCCTATAACGTGGTTACTTCTGCACTTCAGGGTATAAACTTGTAGAGTGTAAAATCTAGCTTTAACCAGAGTTCTATGAATTGTATGTCGATAAGATTATGGTCGATTGTTGCTTGTTGCTGCTAGATAGGTAAGGACCAAACGTTTGGCGATGTTGTTTTCCTCTCTCATGTTTTTCGTTGTGATACTTGTGTTAAGAAAGTTGAGAGAAAAGAGCTGTAATTTCCATTGTGCGACAGCGCCAAAAATTTGGTCCTTATTTATAAAAAACATTACATTGAATATGCATACCCAGATATCATAATGTAAACTATTTAAAAAAAAACCGGCCAAGTGCGAGTCAGACTTGCGCAGTAAGGGTTCCGTACTACCCTTCGACATGATACCCTTTAGAAACTGCTTTAATTCATGAGTGCATCAAAAGACATCAACGCAACGTGCGCGAAATATGAATATTTGCATCTCATTCTTACGCAGGTACCACCACACATGTCTGCGTTTGTCGTAGTTTTAGTATTTGTTGTTAAACTACATAGTATGCACTATAATCATACCAAGTTTGACGCTGGTGTGTATTACCGTTTTAAAGAAAAATACATGTTTTTCGAGGTTTCTTGTGGGTCCCCCTTTGGTTTTAGACTTTTTTTGTTTTTAATATTTGTTGTGATAGGCACCATAGTAACACATATTCTGTGAATTTTTCAACTGGTTATCTATAACCGTTACAAAAGTACAGCCCTGTGACAGACGGACAGACGGACGGACGGACGGCCGGACGGACAGCGTAGCGAGAGTAACAGGATCCCGTTAGCACCCTTTGGGTACGGAACCATAAAAAACGACACGAAGAAGAAAAAGAAAAATTGGCAATCATGGGGACTGCCGACAGAAGTGACAACTTAAAAAAACTATCACTTCATTAATACTTTACTCTTTGAACCGTCACATTAGCATGTCGGAGAGTCGTCGATGCGTTGCCGACTTTTTAAAAAGACGTATGCTCTTTTCTTGAAGGCTCCCGTGTTGTTTTTGACAGAAATTGGTACCACAGTTTTGCTGTACGAGGAAAAAAAAGGCGTGTGAAACGTACTGTAGTTGAGCGCCAAGCGCCAACCATCAAGATGGTGAGGATGGAATTTAGATTTATGGCGGGTGGAGTGGACGGGTGGTACGATAGTGGAATTCAGCGGCTGTTATAAGGTGAACAATTTCTCAGAGCACTCCCCATTGTACATGCGATATAGGATACATGAGACGCAACGTCTCTTCGCAAAGCTAGAGAAAAAATTGCAAATTTGATTGATGAAATTGATCACGAAATTTAACGTCAATCGATACGTCGACGCCTAGAATTCCCAATTTAGGCGTAGCTAAGAGGGGAGTGCTTCGACAAATAGGGTTTTCTTCGCAGTAAACGCGAAGACATGTGTCTTAGTGGGGTTAAAGTGAACTAGGTTTGGTCTGCCCCATTCAAAGATTCGCTCCAGAAAAGTCTAAATATCAGACACAAGTCCTTTACGGCACTCTAACGGGTAAAATTAATATCCTATCTATCCACGATTTGCCCTACTAGAGATAGAAATTTGACATATTAAGCTCCATCCAAATTATGTGAAATTTCTATCTCTAGTAGAGCAAATCGTTGATAGATAGAATGTTAATTTTGGCCTTTAGTCGTGTTTCTTCACGCGAGAGATTAGCTTGGCCTGAGTAAAATGCATCCAGTGCTGTCATCTGCATAGCAATGAATGTTGCTTATAAATGCGCAATATGTCAGCAAAATAAACAAAGTGGGGGATAGCACACAGCCTTGTGGAAGGCCAGCATCCACAGGCATCAATTCGGAGTATGAACCGTCAGCCACGACCTTAATGCTCCGCTCCGTAAGGAAGCTAGCTAGCTATCCATGAGCATAATCTCTCGGGAAGTCCGTACGCAGAAAGTTTGGACAGAAGAGCTTAGTGCCAGATCCGATCGAAGGCCTTCGCTATATCCAAACTAACTACTAAGGCCCTTGCTCTCAATCAGATGCACTGATATACTTATTTATACTTAGGGCTAGTTTTTCAATAGTCAGATAACTTTTAACTGAGGAATAAATGTTACGTTTTGACAGTTGTAGTATAGAAAATCTATCAAAACGTCACATTTATTCCTCAGTTAAAAGTTATCAGACTATTGAAAAACTAGCCCTTAGCAAGACAAATAAATTTGAAAAAAAAAGAGTAAAATGTAACATGGTATAAAAGGCACACCAATCAATTCTCCTACGGCCAAAATTAATATCCAATCTATCCACGATTTGCCCTACTAGAGATACGAATTTGACATAAGCTCCATACACAATACAATGTCAAATTTCTATCGCTAGTAAAAACATAATATTAGAAAAGGGCTATTGCATAACTCAATTCGTTTCAAGTGCGGTAACTAGAAAGTGGTTCAGGGCCACTTTCATCGGCCCTTGGGACTGGGGGTCTACTCGCGTTTGACGAATTACGAATTTTCGTTCCGACTTATACCTACACTAAGTACACAATAAAGATAGGCATAAAAAAGCACTGCACTGCTGAGCGTGGGGTCCTGGGTTCGATTCCCGGGTCGGACAAAGTGTTATTGGGTTTTTCATTAGGAAATTCTCAGTAGCAGCCTGGAGTCTGGATTTGTGCCCGGTCAATGGATTGCCATTGACCGGGCACAAATCCAGACTCCAGGCTGCCTATTGAGGCTCGCCCCCTTGCATTCTGCTTCCATTACATGGGACTATAACATAACTGGCGAAATGTGGGTTTACTATTACACCTCTGCTTACCCCTTCGGGGAAATACAGGCGTTATGTTAAAAAAGGCGCAATGAAGATAGATTACAGTTCATAGTTATATGAAATTGACCGGAGATCAGAGAAACAAACGTCAAAACACGATCATCGCACGCGATATGGAAACGATGGTTGACCAGAGTAGCAAATTGTGCGATGAATGGTACGAAATTACGAATAATCGAATAACGTCAAACCTGAGTAGACCCCTGGTGAGTCTGGCGACACTTTTCATAAACAATTTGATGCGTATTCGGGCGGCAAAAAGATAAAAATGGCGCGAACTTTATAATACGGAAATGCAAATTAAGCTCTGTATGTCAAATAGTTCGATGGTTAAATGTTTTCTAAACATATTAGTATCTATAACGTATTAGCGTCCAGTTTATAAAAAGCAACTGCATATTTGCTATATTTAAATGTCGTTGCATTTTGCATATTCCTTCGCACACACAATCAATTCTTGAGTGAGGCCATCATTAATCTTTACATTTTGTCAGAGATTCTTTTTCTTCGACAGGAAATAGTCATAAAAATTTTAAAGAGACAGAAAGAAAGAAAAGAAAGCAAAATGATTTATTGCCACAACAAACGATATGCGGTAGGCGCACATACAAAATAACTTAGTTAGGTACTAAGTTAGGTAAGGTAAGTAAGGTAGGTAGGGGGTGCTGGCCAGAAAACCTCCACGTGTGCCTGACGGCTGCTTGTCCTTCTGGACACGTCTGGAGGGATCGGCAGTTGTTTGGCCGGTGCATCCTGGGCACGGGCAATAAAATCCTGCCGAGGGATTAACCTTCGGGGGATTTTATTGCCTGTGGCGAATATTCTGGCGCGGGAGAGGCCCGTTCTGGGCCAGTAGGGAGTTGCCCCACGTGTCCCTCTAATATCAGCAGAGGGCACAGTGGAGGAACAGGGGCGGACCCGGTGTGCACTCACCCTGCCACTGGGCAGGCAGCGGGGGGACTGTCTTTCCCTGCCCCCGTCGATCTCGTAACCCCAGGAGTGCCCGCTGAGTAGTGTTCTCGCGCCTCTTGGGACCGAGGGTCTTGGCTTCACCGCCCAGACCGTGAGGAAGAAAACCTCTATAAAAAATTACGGGAGGTAGGGCCTGCGAGCAGCAGACTCGGGGTAGTCTGCTGCCCGACCAGCAGCTGGCGTAGCTGGTAAAGGCCCATGAGGCGAGGTAGCGTGCAGTGTTCCGTGTGCGTCATCAAGGAGGGTGCGGCCAACGTAAGGCCGCACGGGGAGAAGGGGCTCGCCTGCTTGTGGCGGGCCAGGACCTGTCGGGGGTGGTTGTGTGAATACTCACGGGTTCCCACGCCTCCGGCTAAGGTAGTTGAAGGAACACCGTGGTGGTTTTAGTCGGTAAGAGTCCGACACTGGCTCCGCCTACCCCGGGCGGAGTGCGTCCATGAGGATTTCCCCAGGGCAAAAAAAAAAAAAAAAAAAAGTAAGGTAGGTAAGTTAGGTTAGTTAGGTAAGTTAGGTTCTAGGAATTACATGAATACCTAGTTTGTATGTCGTAGCTGCGGCAAAGAGATTGACACTCAGCATGATGCTGTGTTGTAACGTGAGTCACAACACTGCTGATTTTCAGTGTCAGTGTAATTGCAATATAATCAATTAATTGATTTCTTTGTTGTGTTTGTGTACTGAATTTTATTAAATTAATGCATTTACCGAAGGGAAGCAAAATATTGATACCCAGGATAGGCACTAGACGTGGAAACATTTCAGATACTTATGCACATTTAAATAACGGTGAACTCATCAGTACCGGATATTGGATATAGACATGAGTTAATTTGTCTATAGTTCCGTAGGTTACCAGTTACACGACAAGGAAAGTGTCTGACTGAACTTAGTAGGTACAATCAGGGTTGATTGATTTAAATCAATCAAGTGATTTTTTTATAAAAATCAGTGATTTTTTTATAAAAATCAGTGATTAAAATCAAACTATATTTTATTCCATAAAATTTCTTTGATTTATTTAAATCATAATGTTATGGGAGTAGAAAAGAAAAATTCATAGTAAAAATTATACCGTTTTAATTTTTTACCGAATACTGAATAAAATGGCAATAGCAAACTACAATTAGTCAAGAAAATCGAGTTAAGAGATGCTTCAATTAGATGTTAAATTTACTTTTCGGAACTGATTATAGACCAGTAAAAACGTTTCCTGCATTTTTGTACTTAATTACTACTGTCATACTAAGATTTACTTATGGTTTTTTTTTATTCATACAAAGTTGTATACTAGTAAAACTTTTCGTAAAAATATTCATAATAAGAGAAAAAGTGAGAGTTTTAAGTAAATAAGCAATAGTAGGTTAGTCTTTTTAACCGACGAAAAAAAGGAGGAGGTTCTCAATTCGACGCGTATTTTTTTTTTTGTTTTTTTTTTTTTATGTATGACCACGCATAACTTTTTACACAGTGGTCCGATTTTGATGATTCTTTTTTTAATGGATAGGGTATATCTCGAAGTTGGTCCCATTTAAATTTCAAAATCAAAATCCACCCCTAAGGGTAGTAAAACAGGGGATGAGTGTTTGTTCACCCACTGAATTCTTACCTGTTAACCGATTCTGTTGAAATTTGACACACATAAATATAGTTCTAGACACTACGACATAATGGAGACCTGGAGTTAGCTTGTTGGTAAATTTTAACCACAAAAAAATGAAAAATAAAACTTTTTAACAAAAAATTGAACCGACGAAAACAGAAACTGAAAAGCGAAAAATAATTAATTATGAGTTTAGTTATTTTTCGCTTTTCAGTTTCTGCTTTCGTCGGTTCAATTTTTTGTTAAAAAGTTTTATTCAAGCTTTGTTCTTATGTCTTGACTCAGTAATTTTTGTCATAATTAAGGAAGATTCTATTTCAGTAGATTAACATTTATGAAAACCATTTAAAAAATGTTAACTAGTTTTGGATAAACAAATAGTTTTAACTTATTTAGTTCTTTCTTCGGAACCATTGGGATTTTTAGACAATATTTGGAATATTATCAATTATGAGTAGGTATGTAAATAATTAAAATAAAGTTTAAATCTTTCAAAATCAAATAAAAAGTTAGAAAAATCGAAAAAATCTGTCATAAACAAAAAAAACAAAGTTTTATCACCTTTTGTGTGCACAAAAATCGTCAAAATGTAGGGGATCAGCTAATTTTTTTTCGCGATTTCAGGGTTGGTCCCATAGTAAAAGTTGTTCATACTGATGAGTACAATGACCCCTTAAGAGGTTTTCAGTTATTTCAATAACACGTTGTATATCATAGATGCACGATCATCATTTTCAATATTTTTTATAAAATTTAAAATACAGCACAAAATACATAGACATAAATATTACTAGCAAAATAACTTTGTTTACTACTCACCGGCTCAACCCGGTGTACAGTTGTTTTCGTATATTACGGTCACATTAGATATTCACAAAACTAAAATCTAAGAAGATCTAATTTTTAATAAAAGTAAACATGAAACCTATTCTATTGAGGAAACATCTTTTAACAAAAAATTATGAAAACAAAACTCGTTTTGTTGAATTTGTTGTTTACAACTGTCAGTAGTGATGCGACTTGAGTCCTCTTTTACTCGAGTGACATCGAAAAAAAACGCAACCGGGTGAAAAAAATATCGACTCGAGTTCACTCGGACTCGAGTTACTCGCGAATCACTCACCGAGACATGCGAAACGATGTGTTTTTATTCTTAAGAACGCTTTTCCATTTTATGTCTACTATGTTTTAAGCCTCAACTTATTGACGAAATATGAAATAATTACTTAATTCAAGGATTGTGGCAGGTGATTCGATAGAGGTGAGTGATCGAGTGACTCGTGAACAACTCGAGTGACTCGACCACTCGAGTAGTACTCGAGTAAAATGACTCGAGTGGTAAAATTGGACTCGAGTCGCATTACTAACTGTCAGTCAATATCAGTGTTGCCAGTGCCCTCTTGTCAAAAGTTACCTGATATTGAACACAAAGTTACCTTTTATTAAAAAAAGTTACCTTTTACTGCAATATTGACGTATTTTACGTTGACAGACTTATTTGTGTTGAGTATTATATTGAGTATTTTATAAAGAACATAACTTTAGATAGGTACATTTGAGACAGGTCACAAAGTACGTGTATAATCTATGAAAGTACTGGGAAGCAGCGCGAGCGTCACGAGTGTAAAAAATCTGACGTTTGCATAAAAATCACACCATTTTAAGCGCATAAAGAAAGAAGTTTTCAGCTTTGTCTTTTCATACACCTATTTGTTATTTGAGCCTCCTTGGACTGAGCTTCAACAAAGTTTCTGTGAGATAGCCCAAAACTAAAAATATTTAAGTATTCTGTAAGTAGATTGTTTTCAACACTTGTACAAGTCACTCGGTGGCTCTGGTCAGCCGCTGCGTTTCCTACTGTTCGTTGATTACTTATGAAGAAACGCCAAAACAATTTCAGTTTTGTTATTTATATATAATTTTGTATACCTACCTACCAATCAGTGCGAGAAATAAAGAGGTTGCTCATATTATAGTCTTTGGTTCTGCTTTTACTATAATAATTACAACATTGCAATAAAATCATCATCCTCCGAGCCTTTTCCCAATTATATTGGGGCCGGCTTCCAGTCTAGCCAGATGCGGCTGTACATCAGTATTTTACACGGAGCGACTGCCATCAGACCCCCGCAACCCAGTTACTGGGTAATACTGACATTCGGAGGTTAGACCAGTTGTCAGACTTTCAGGCTTCTGACTACCCGTTACGACTGCCATAGATATTCATTCGTATGACAACCGGGACCGACAGCTTAACGTGCTCTCCGAGGCACGGCGTCAACATTGCAATAAAATATCCAATTGTATTTCGAAAAGTTACCTTTTGAGTCGTGTAACCTTGAAGTAACCTAACGGAGGTAAAAGTTACCTAAAAGGTTAGAAAGGTAACTTTCTGGCAACGCTGGCCAATATCTGTCAACTGTCAACGACGAAGTCAACAAAAAACCTGCCAAATTCATTCAAATGACGTTAACTAGGAGTGCGTTCAGTTTTATCGCTCGACGACGCATGGTTGGTCGTTCGGTTACTTAGTTCCGTTCCACCTCGTATCCGCCAGGGGCGTTACTGATTAACGAATGAAAGTCAACGAAAACTTTGAAAGTCGACGAAAACTATGAAAGTATTAGTAAGTTCGTAAATACTTGTACTAGGCCCCAGAGCGATCATACAAACGAACACCCAAAGAACGCTCCGAGCCTCGTCCGCCGTCGTCTGGTGATATAGCTGAACACGGGGTGTGTTCAGCTATATCACCAGACGTTTATAAATGCTAACTATAGAATTCGAATATTCGATGTTCGATAAAACTTGATTACGTTTATTACTGACACAGAGAAAATAATCACTACATTACTGACGTATCTAAATAATATACTATCAATGACACACATAATGAATACCTACGTATCTGATCTCGTCTTTTTAAAGCTTTCGTACGGTTTTTTAATTAATTCTTTGAACATTTTATACATAATACGTACCTACGTACGTTTACCTAAACAACTTAGCAAACTTTGTAAATAGCATGTTAACATTTTAAATTCTTTACTTGAATTTTGGGTTTTATAGCTTTATGAAGAAAATATTTTTATTTCGAAATGTTGACTTTCTCTAGCTCATTTTTTTTTTTACAGATATAACCATCATGTTCTTCAAGTTTCCCCGATTATGATATTTTCTACAAGTAAAATGTTGGAAATACCAGACAATGTGAGTATTTATCTTTTTTACTTTCATTTATATTTTTATTTATACTAGAATAAAGACTGAGAAAACCCCAGCTGCTACGTCGTCGGGCACATCGGCAACCTATCCATCGGAAACTAACCTATCATCTAACGATTTCTTTTAGCGAGCGATCAGAAAACCCATGCTCTTTTTGTATTCAGAAAATTCCAGCTTGCTTCTTCAGAGGCATATTGAAAATACTTAAGGCACATGTAGCAGCCAAGTGGCGCTCCCATCAAAATAATTTTCAACACACTTGCTCGTAAAGTGGCTCTTGTTGCACCGCTTTTAGGTTCATAATGTAGCTTATAACGCACGCGTGCTTTTTACATTATATTATCGCACTAGTGCTTTTTACTTTACAGTTTATTTTTAAATCGCACCAAAGAGTTTTTATGCCTAAACAAAATTAAACATTTTTGGGAATAAATCAACTGTATTAATTAAAATATGCTAAACATTTCACTTCATGAAATTATTTATTTTTGTCAACAAAATATTAACATTAATTTGTGTTATAAATAAAAAAAACAATTTATAATATTTTAATATTAGGCTGTTTGGCGGTTTCCTTCGACCACCTGCGTGCGCATAGCTGTATGTCACCGTGCGATTACAGTAAATCCGTGCGCCATTTTTCACAAATTCAATATTTGTCTAAAATGTGTGTACCTATGTTTTTTCCTCGCAAGTGTGTTGAAAAACGTCGTATGACACGCGTGAGCTCTCGGCTCCATTACGCCCACGCCTTCGGCTCGGGCTGCAATCCAGCCTCGAGTATAATAGTCAGCTTAGCTCACTTGTATCATAATGTACTATATTAGGTACTCGCTGAATACACCATTTATCGAAAATTCGTTTAAAAAAATTGAAGTACAGGTACTGCAGTTTAGTCAGAAACTACTTATTAACTCTGAAAATGATAGTTCGTTGTAGTTGTAGATAGAAAAAGTGCGAAAAACGGCCACTTTTGGCTCTTTTTCTATCTACAACTACAGCGAACTATCGAATTCAATCAATCAATTCATATTTGATATAGAGTTAGTATGTTTTCTTTTCCAGAACGACAAAAAATAAGCGTAGATAGGTATGAATTAAACCGAGCTTACAATATGTTAGTAACGGAGGAATCGAGTAGTTAGTTTAATTTTGCAAGTTTATCCAAGCTAATACAAAAGGAATTTCAAATTCACACAACATTAAAGGGAAAGATATAAATTGTGATTGACCAGGATTCGAACCCGCGAGACTCCTGGCTCAGTACGACAATGAGCTATTTTTTCTTTCCACATTTATATCTTTAGATTTCGCTTCGCATGCGTAAATGTGTTAAAAATAATAAAATAGAAGTCAGAAGCTATAGAAATGATAAAATTAATGTAAGTAGACAGGTAAATAGTTATTTATTAAATAGGCAGGTACAAATAATACAATCTTTAAAGGGTTAAATAACGTAGAACAAATATATTTTGCTCTTTACGAAAAGTTCTTCATTTAAAATAAATAAATAACTTTTCACGGGACATTTTAACACAGCACAATCTAGTCCCAAACTAAGCAGAGCTTGTACTACGGGTACTAGACGAAAAAAAAAACAAATCTTGAATTAAATTTTCTGGATCACATACCCATAGCAAGAAATAAAATGATAAACTATAGGTTCTGACGGGGCAGCGAGGCACCGCCTTACATGAATCGATAAATTATGTAGTTACAATACAAGTCATGCGCTCCTTAGCAAAATATCGAAACGCAAGAAAAAGTCAATAATAAATATAATCCTTTTTTTTTTTGCGGTGGCACACCTATAATATATCTTTATAGTATTCGTCTGAAGAAGTATCCTTGTTCATTGCGTGAATCTTGTCTTATCGCAAAATATTTTTAAACGAAGCCTGTAACGCTGAACGCAGCGTTTTGTCCACATACAACAAGGTAGCCCCACATAGTTTTATTTTAACGCAAACAGAATTGCGTATTTTGTAACGCATTTTTTTAACCTTGTTTTAAGCGGACAACACACACACATAACATCACGCCTGTATTTCGTAGGCAGAGGTGTATTAGTACACCCACATTTCGCCAGTTATGTTATAGTCCCATGTAGCGGACAACGCTGTGCGTTTATCGAAATATAGAATGCCATCTCTTCGCGACGCAGACGCAGGTGACACGGGAAATAGAGTCGTTTGCTGCGTACGTCTTCCACAGCGAATGCCGCATAAAGGAACCATGCACTCATACGCCTGAAGCAATTCTCCTGTAATTAGGAAATCCTCCTTTTTATCAACGATTTCCAATAGTGCCCTTGAGTGGCTGTAATAATAGTTACTATATCATGTCGCATGTTGCTATGTCTTTCTTCAATTGGAAGACATCCAACCTTACCTTAGTTCACGATCGAATTTGTTCGATTCTTCGACTCTTATTTATAGCCATAGTCGAAATGTTTTTATTAAGTACTTTTTACACAGTGTTTGTTTTTAAATGATTCAGGTGAGTTAAGCTTTTTGAAATTGAATAATTATATTTACTTAGTATCTTATTAATAATAATAATAATAATAAATATTTTTGGGACATTTTTACACATCACCATCTAGTCCCAAACTAAGCAGAGCTTGTGGTATGGGTACTAGACAATGGATATAATACTTATATGCTTTTTTTTTTTGTAAATACATACTTATAATACATACGAAACAATATTATTTATGGGGCTGCTGAAGCTGCTCAGATCAAAGCATTTCTGAGATAAGCCGATACAATACATAATTATCATTAATATGCGTGAATATTCTGTCTGAGATAAGCGAATATAATACATAATTATCATTAATCTGCGTGAATATTCTGTCTGAGATAAGCCAATACAATACATAATTATCATTAATCTGCGTGAATATTCTGAAAGATCTCACTAGCAAGTTCTGAATCCGCAGTGATTTTTTTTTTTTTTGTTTTTACTTGTATTCACTGCGGTTCTGCTTATAGCCACTGCAATTAGGCTATAAGCAGATGTCGTATTGACTCCCAGATGAATAACCTGGTGTCGATTCTCTTGTTTACAAACTAAACTTATTTTAAACTATCGCTCTCTTTTACTAATAGTAGATACAAGAAAGGGATGGCAACAATTTTAGAGCTATGAAATTAGTCGGAATTAATATATCCATACAAGTTTAGTCGTGATCTTGGAACGTGCCCACTAAAATACAATGAAATGTAACACGTAAACTAATTTAACAGCACTAAAATTGTTCCTATGCTTTCTTGTATCTACTATTAGTAAAAAAACCAGTTAAGTGTGAGTCGGACTCATGCAGTAAGGGTTCCGTACCACCCATAGATTTAATTTACGAGAGTTCATCAAAAGACATCGACGCACCGTGAGAATGCAGCAAATTTTTACATCTTTTTCTTACGCAGGTACCAACACATAATGTCTATGTTTATTGTTTACCCTATTTTTATAATTTATTGCTAAACTACATAGTATGCACTATAATTTGACGCTGGTATGTATTAACGTTTCGATCATAGAGCAGGAAAAAAAACGTTGAAAAATGCATGTTTTTCGAGGTTTCTTGTATGGGTACCTCCTATGGTTTTAGAGATTTTTAAAATTTTTAGTTTTTTTTTTTTTTCTCTCTTTGGGACATTTTTACACAGCACTATCTAGTCCCAAACTAAGCAGAGCTTGTGCTATGGGTACTAGACAATGGATATAATACTTATATACATTTTTTTTTGTAAATACTTACTTATAATACATAAGCAACACCCAGACCAACACAAACACTTATGTTCATCACACAAATATTTATGTCCTGTGGGAATCGAACCCACGACCTCGTTATCAGCAGTCCGACACTCCAACCACTAGACCACAGAGGTCGTCAATTTGTCGTGATAGGAGTCACAGCAACACATATTCAGAGAAAATTTTAACCGGCTACCTATTACCCTTCAAAAGATACAGCCCTGTGACAGACAGACGGATGGACGCACGGACAGCGTAGCGGGAGTAATAGGGTTCCGTTTGGCACCCTTTGGGTACGGAACCTTAAACAGAGCGATAGTTTAAAAAAAATTGAGAGGTGTCAAGTGACACCCGGATGGAACGAAGTTCCTTTCGATTCGGTATTGCAGTTGTTATGGGCAAAGGTAGCCACTTAACATCAGGTGGGCCTTTAGCTCGTTTCGCCATCCTGTTACAAGTTTTCGTGAGAATTTTTTCCGTCCCCTTTCACAACGCGCGATAAGGAACTACGTTCCAATAAGTTGTTTGTTGAGCGAATCCGGAATTAAATATGCGATATGATTTGTTCGTAATATTACGAACAAAACATATCGCGCAACTTGCTTTGCACGGAGCGCGCGCGGCGCGAGCGTGGCTAAATGAGTCAGAGTGCAGGAGCTCTAAAACGTGATACAAATATTGGATTCGAGGTGTCTTCTCTAGTACGTAGTACATATTACCTCAGTGCGTCTCATCGAATTGTCTGCGATTAATTCCGGATTTTATCTGCTCAGTAATTATTAGTCTAATTACTAAACTAATCAAGAAATTCTAACAAGAGACTTGCCTCCTTAAGGTACCTATGTATAAGTACATGACTAGGTACTTAAACAACGTGTATCAGAAATGCGTGGTCATATTTGAAGAGCTCATTCAGGGAGTGCTATCGAACAATTTTTACTACGGGGTCAATACTGAAATCGTAAAATATATATATATATATATATATAAATCACTGATGTCACTCGACAAAATGAAAGGATCAGGGCGGCAATTCTCGTTTCCTTCGAGATAATCTCGAAATAGAGATTGTGTTTCGAACGCTCTCTACTATAAATGAATAAATGTTGCTATTTGTTGCGCGATGCAATTCAATCCACTTAGATAGTGCGATTTTAATTTCATTAATTAAATTTAAGTTATAATATATAAAATATTAGTTAAAATAAATTAAATTTAAGTTAAAATAAATTAAATTAAAATGGCCTTCAAAATAAATTAAATAAAAAATACTAACAAAATAAATTAAATTATAATTGCAATCTAATAAATTAAATTATAATTTAAATCTAATAAATTAAATTAAAAATACAAACGAAATAAATTAAATTAAAATCCCGATCAATATTAAATAAATTACAATCAATATTAACTACCTAGATAAAAAATGAAAAAATTATTAATTATATTTATTTATATTTAATATATATATTTATTATTACTAATATAATCTCGCGAGACGACACCAAATATGCGTTTTGATGTGGTTCGAATTCGAGATGTACGTCTCGAACGGTCACGACCAGTCGAAGCAACTCGACCGGCAGCCTTCGAGATATCTCGGGTACGACATTTCCAGAATAGCTCATCTTGAGTTACACTCGAGGAAAGCTATTAAGTATAAATAATATTAATATTATAATATTATTTAAACACATTATTTAAAAATAAAAAATAAATTAAATATATATTTAATAGATATATTTTGCCTCATTGGTCTAGTGGTCGCAAGCGCGACTGCTGATCGTGGGGTCCTGGGTTCGATTCCCGGGTCGGGCAACGTGTTATTGGGTTTTTTCTTTAGGAAATTCTCAGTAGCAGCCCGGAGTCTGGATTTGTGCCCGGTTAATGGCAATAGGCTCGCCCCCTATTACATGGGACTATAACATAACTGGCGAAATGTGGGTGTACTATACACCTCTGCCTACCCCTTCGGGGAAATACAGGCGTGATGTTATGTTTGTTATGTTTGTTTGTTTGTTTAGATATATGTTTTATTTATAATATTAATAATTTAAAATAGTTTATAAGTGCCGAGAGCACAAGATTCGAAAAAATTACTTCATGTTTCGAATTTTTGTAGAGTTCAAATCGTAATCTCTATTTCGAGATTATCTCAAGAGAAACGAGAATTGCCGCCCAGCTGATTTTTTTCGCGATTACAGGGTTGGTCCCATAGTAAAAGTTGTTCGATAGCATCCCCTGAATAAGCTCTTCAAATATGACCACGCATTTCTGATACACGTTTTACCTATAACTAGTTAAAATAATGACATATTTTATAAGGCAATAAATTCTCTGATTAGTTCAGTAGTAAGACTAATTAAGTAATAATTGGTAATTAAGTAGTAGGTACTGACTGAGCAGATAAATTACCATGGTACTACTCGTAGACTCGTGTCGCAGGTAGCAATTAGCTCAGCCTGCTGAAATTACAAGCTCACCTACCTATACGAACGAGAACGAATACCTAGCCTTTTTAGAATAGGCAATGTGTTTCCCGTAGTTTATTTACACATATCTATCAAACAATGCTATCACTGTTAAAGCATATTGACACAGCATTTAGCGAGCGTTTCAGCTAATTTTTACTCATAACAGTAGCACCTGTTCAGGGCTACTAGTTCGTCATTGTTAACTTAATGTTTCAATTTTATAGAAGTACCTAATTGTACAATATGTAACAAAAACCCTGTTGTACCTGTGAGCTACACTATCGGAATCAATATTCATGCGTAAGGACAACTCATTTGGAAAAACTCTTTAGTAAATTATATCACTCAAAACTCTCGGTGATTATAACAATAAAAATAATTTGATTTAATGTTAAATCATTATTAATTGTAAATTGAAAGTGTTTTAATTTTAATCACTTTTAATAATGATTTAATATTGAATTTTATAATTTTTACTAAATAGTTTTAACAGGGTTTTTGTTACATGTTGTATATATGGTAAATATAATTGCATGAAATCTGGGGAAGTACCTACACATTTTACATAATAAGTATATAGAATTTCCACTCGTCTTTTCTTTATGGCACTGTTTGGTCGGACTTATAAGTAACAAAAAGTGACAATTACATATCATATGATAAATATTTCGTCTCACCTTTTGAGAGAATTTCTTAGTAATCTAGCTACTTGTATTTTCCATGGTTGACCTACCAAATAGAGATAATTAGATAAATATAATTTTTTTACTGGTTATGTACCTACATAATAAAATTGTGGTCATTCGGAGAACTTATCTAATATTTATTAAAAATAACTCTTGAATGCTATTGTTCTAATAAATAACTAGAGAAAGCTAATAATACAGGTGGCCCAGCCCATCTGTCAACTCTTCACGTGTGAACACCTAGATTTGACGAAAAAAAGAAAATGTGTTTATTCTCAGAAACCATATTTTTTCAGAAAATAACATAACATCTCGCCTGTATTTCCCCGAAGGGGTGGGCAGAGGTGTATAGCACACCCACATTTCGCCATATATGTTATAGTCCCATGTAATAGGGGGCAAGCCTATTGCCATTAACCGGGCACAAATCAAGACTCGGGGCTACTACTGATAATTTCCTAATGAAAAAACCCAATAACACTTTGCCCGACCCGGGAATCGAACCCAGGACCCCACGCTCAGCAGTCGCGCTTGCAACCACTAGACCAACGAGGCAATCTTTTGCATTTTTTTTTCTAAGCCTTTGCGATATTTGACCACATCTGTACCATTTTGGATAGCTTATAAAAAAAATGAGGATGTTATTTCTGTAATACGTACGCCAAATGTCATACATTTTTTTCGAGTAATTCTTTGTAATGTAAAGGGTACTTAGATGATTTTGTTTTATAACTTGTGATTTATGACCATTTATTTCCGAGGTTATGAAAATGTTGGCCATGAATTTTGTATGATAGTAATTGCTCATTCATCAGCATTCTGAAAAGTTTCAATCGAGTGCCCAGAGTAGGATATATTTTTCACAATTACCATTTTTCCATCTATAGACGGAAAATATAAAAAAATACTTAAAACTGCTATCACTCGAAAACAAATGACTGCCGCCCCTGGTTCACGGCATACCAATTTTTTTTCGCAAATGAGCTCTAGTATAACCCCTTTCATGGAATAGCTTGAATTACAAATCACCCTGGATATAATCATTATCAATATTAAAGTGTAATCAGATAAAAATCCTAAATAATTCCAGCTTAATAAAATTTTTGTTACCTACATAGCCACGTTTTTGGACGACTCTGGATATACTTAATAAAAAATATTTTATTTTGATCTCGAATATTGAGATATACTTAGTAAATTATCAGTGCTTACACTATTTACTAACGGCACAACTAATTTCGTGCATGGTACATGGTAGGTACATGGTACTACTCTACCTACTTATGCGCATTATTGTTCATGAGCATGGCTACAGCTGTTTCATTTAACAGCCCTGAAATTATCGTGAAACAGTTAATATTCATTGGCCACACAGATATAAGAGCCGCTCGTTTAATAGCCCACAGTTTTGTAAATAAGTCTCACAGTGTGAGATTAACATCGCTAACCGTACATACCTTATACCCTTATACGTTGCAAGAAAACTTTACTCTATTTGTGGTGTTTTTGTTTAATCCAATAGTTTATTTATATTCAAAATAATTCACGCAATTCTTATTTGAATAATATATTTACGTGTTATATAAGTGAAACATTTTTAATAAAAAAACTTGAAAACAAAAACAAAAAAAATTATTCGTAACAGAGTAAAAAAAAACAATACAAAAAAACGTGTTTTTGAAAAATGTGACGTTATTTCAGCTTGACGGTATAAAGGTAAGTCGTACATTATTAACCTACTTTTATCAATGAATTTTCCTTGCATATGTATGTTTTTATTTTAACCTTGAATAACAGGCGTAGATTGTAAAAATATGCGAGGAAAATTTCATTCAATCGCGGTTGACTCATAAAATGTCTGCGTTTTATGGCCAACTTAATAATAAAATCAAATTTTATTACATTATTGTACATAGTAGCAACTGAACATACATACTTCAACTATATACGTTAGTACCTACTATTACATATTCTGTGCTTTAATCTTGAATCATCCATAACAACCTTATAGGTACCTATGTGTCATTTCAATAGCTCAAAACCCTAAAATTTTTTTGTATTAAATTGGTATGACATTTGGCAAGTAATAATTATTTATTTTCATAAATTATTACAGAAGATAATTATCGGTTATGACGGCAACTTTTGCTGCCCAACTTATTTATTCTAATCACAGACCAGTAAGCCTCTAGACGCCGATTAGCTGGACACCCCCGGTCACAACGCATATGCTCTACCACTGCATATCAACAGTAGTCTAACAAGTTACGCCTATTTGCCAAATGTTGTTTAGGTGTAGTAGGTACTGGGGTGCTGGCCAGAAAACCTCCACGTGTGCCTGACGGCTGCTTTTCCTTCTGGACACGTCTGGAGGGATCGGCAGTTGTTTGGCCGGTGCATCCAATACATATTTATAATATATGAGAAACACCCAGAAAAACACAAACACTTATGTTCATCACACAAATATTTGTTCCGTGGGAATCGAACCCACGACCTCGTGATCAGCACTCAATCCAATCCGACACTCAAACCACTAGACCACGGAAGTCAAACCTCAGACGTCAGACCTCCCTATGTTCTAATAACATAGTTTTTAGGGTTCCGAACCCAAAGGGTGCAAACGGGACCCTATTACTCTCGCTACGCTGTCCATCCGTCCGTCTGTCTGTCACAGGGCTGTATCTTTGCAACGGTAATAGATAACCAGTTGAAATTTTCACATGATATGTGTTACTATGGTGTCTATCACGACAAATACTAAAAATAAAAAAGTCTAAAACCAAAGGGGGTAAACCCCATACAAGAAACCTCGAAAAACATGCATTTTTTTCAACGTTTTTGTTCCTGTTCTATCTTCAAAACGGTAATACATACCAGCGTCACACTTGGTCTGATTATAGTGCATACTATGTAGTTTAGCAAAAAATACTAACAACAGGACAAACATAGACATATTTGTTTTCCCAAATAAATAAAATTAAATTTGGTGGTACCTACGTAAGAAAGAGATGCAAAAATTCACATTTCGCGTACGATCCTTGATGTCTTTTGATAAACTCTCGTAAATTAAATCAGTTTCTATGGGGTATCAGGTCGATGGGTGGTACGGAACCCTTACCGCGGGAGTCCGACTCACACTTGGCCGGTTTTTTCAAGTAGATGTTTGCATATAAATATTCTAGATCTATTTTAGCTCTCACATGATGTGATTAGTCTTCCAAAAAAGCAAACTCTTATTTATGAAAATAAATAAAATAGTCTTGCCTACTTAATTTAAATATTTACTACACAAATATTTTTCAACACAGATTCTGTATATCAAGATCAAATAATGTATTTCACGGTAATCCTTTTGTGTGCATGTCTCATTAAAACAGTGGCGATGACCGTATTTTTTTTCATTGCTTTGTTTTGTTAATTATTTGTCCTCTTCTCAGATTGAGAAGGATTTAGTCAGTGACCTCTATTGTACTAGTCATCATCATCATCAACATTTCAGCCGAAAGAGGTCCACTGCTTGACATAGGCCTCCCCCAAGCATCGCCACAACGACCGGTCCTGCGCTTTCCGCATCCAGCGGATTCCCGTGACCTTCACCAGGGCGTCTGTCCACCATGTAGGGGGCCTATTGTACATTGTACTAGTACATAACCAGCCCATTACTGTCCCACTGCTGGGCACGGGCCTCTTCTCAGTATGAGAAGGCTAAGGCCTTAGTCTACCACGCTGGCCTAGTGCGGGTTGGCGGACTACACACACCATTGAGAACTGTATGGAGCACTCTCAGGTGTGCAGGTTTCCTCACGATGTTTTCCTTCACCGTTAAAGCAAGTGATAATCGAATATAAATCCGCACATGAATTCGAAAAGTCAGAGGTGCGGGCCGGGATCGAACTCACATCCTCCTGCATGGAAGGCAAGCGTTCAACCACTAGGCTATTATTGTACTAGTACGCACTAGTATAATAGAGGTCAGGGAGTTTAGTCCATCTCGCTGGCCTGGGGGTCTACTCGCGGTTGACGAAGTACGCACTTTCGTTTGACTCTTGGAGGAGATAGAAATTACTTCAAGGTTTGACTGATACCTATAGTAATAAAGATGGGCACATACAAAAGGCACATACAAAAGGCACAATAACGGCACAATAAATAGTATGTAACAAAAACCATAATATTCCTGTGAGGTACCTACACGTTATCAGAATCGATATTCATACGTAAGGTAAGGACACAACTCATTTGGAAAAACTCTTCAATAAAAATAATTAATATTTGATTTGATTATTTTTATCGAAGAGTTTTTCCAAATGACTTGTGTGCGTATGAATATTGATTCTGATAACGTAGCTCACAGAAAGAACAGGGTTTTTGTTACCATGTTGTAGAGTAGATAGTTGGTAGGTAGGAGATCAGAAAAACAAATGTCAAAAACACGGTGATTGGCATGCGATATGGAAACGATGGTTGACCGGAGTTGCTAGTTGTGCTATGAATGGTATGAGTAGACCCCCAGGGAGTCTACTTCGGTTGAAAAACGACAAACGAAGTACGAACTTTCATTTCGACGAATAAAGATAAACACCTAAAAAAGGCACAATAAAGATAGACTACGGTTCAAAGTCGTATGAAACTGACCGGAGATCAAAGAATCAATCATCAAAACACGATCATCGCATGCGATAAGAGAACGATGGTTGACCAGAGCACACCGGAGTAGCAAATTGTGCGATGCATGGTACGATTAATCCACAGAATGAATAATCGAATATCATTAAACGCCCAGTAGATCCCCCCTGGTGCGGGTTTGCGGTCGCATCGGCGCAAATTTATGCGCAAATCTTTTAACGACGTCTGTGGTTCAGTAATTCGAGTATCGGACTGCTGGTCTCTTGAGTATAATGTTCTGTGCTGCTGGTCGTGGGTTCGATTCCCACAGGACACAAGTATTTATGTGATGAACATAAGTGTTAGTGTTGGTCTGGGTGTTATTTTTTTACGGTATATAGATCTGGTCTTGACTGCAATCTAGACAGCGTTGTCAAGATGTGGTCGACGATGGAGCGAGCAAACCTATTAGGTGCCGATTCACTCCAGCTTTAAAGGCGTTAGGGTTGTAAGTGCCCGGAAATACAGTAGGTCTACTCGCGTTTTACGAACGACAAACGAAGTACGAACTTTCGTTCCGACTGATACTTACATAATAAAGATAGGCACATAAAAAAGGCACAATTAAGATAGACTACGGTTCATAGTCGTATACAATTTACCGGAGATGAGAAAAACAAACGTCAAAACACGATCATCGCATGCGATAAGGGAACGATGGTTGACCAGAGTAGCAAATTGTGCGATGAATCGTACGATTTATCGAATATCGTCGAATGGGAGTAGACCCCCTGATGCCGGCAGTGAATTCCACGCCACAACTTGGCTGTGCGCATTATGAAAGCGTTCTCAAAGCGCTTGGTCCTGATAGTAGGGATTTCTAACAAATATGGATGATATCCTGCAGTGCGTCGTGTAGTCCGATAGTCCGATGAAAGAAAGGAGATGGCGGAATAAGCTCATGGAGCTCTTGCGAACACTCTCCAAAGTAGGTACAGCTTGTAGAACACCGACAAACAAGAAACTGTGCGTCTATGGGCTAAGCTTTGTAGCTTTGTTTCTTATATGTATATTATAATTATAAGTATGTATAAAAAAAAAAAAAATAAGCATTTAAGTATTATGTCCCCTGTCTAGTACCCATAATACAAGCTCTGCTTAGTTTGGAAGAAGATGGTGTGTAAAATGTCCCAAAAATATTTATAAAAAAAAACTTTTTTGAACCGTCTCTAGGAAAATGTTGATGAGCACTAAGTCATACTTAAATGAGGGCCAAACCCTCATACCCTCACATACATGAAAGCAATTAATCAATCGTTAGGTTATCAATCACAGTTTAACCACAGATTACATATTAGTAATGGTTTAACCTTGATGTTTCATCCATATTCTAGCTGTATTAGGTACTAAGTTATTTATCCTAGATCCTAGTTGTTGTTTATCCTAGTGTGGAGGCTAGTAAACGTAGTGGTTATATTCTCTTTGGAGGCTAGTGTTCTAACTATTGTAACTCTGCTTTTGATCAATAAATAATTTTATTTTTCGTTTTATTTATTTGTATTGAAATTAGTAATTTTGAGTTTGTTGGTTACCTTACATTCTTACATACTACCTGTCTGCTATGAGAATGTCGTTTTCCCTTCCCGCTGCCACGTACTGCACCTCATGCCAGGCCCGGCTAGTATCAAAACTGACCAATAGCAAAGCTGTAAAGTGCCCTATGACTTCATTTTAAACGGTCAACCGCGGCATTCTCACAGCAGACGAGTAGTACCACTGGTTAAATACTCAGAGAACGCTGCTGCCCATCCTCCCTTTTACGACACCCATGAGAAGATATAGAGATGATGAATGATGATGATGATATGTATATTAAACTGACATATAAGTTAATAACGTTTTTATTGTTTCCCTGTGTGAGTCAGAGCATACATATTATTAATTAGTCAAAAAAATAGAGGACTTGCTTGTTGATTTGTATTTAGTTTTCCGAAAAGAAAACTCGCCTTCTTTTATTTTACGATGGGAAAATTTTAATTCGATCGAACTTTTATGAACTTATACTTTTCATAATAACTTCTTAGGTTTTCGCGATCACTACACATAAAAATACATAAAAAATAATATACAAAAAAAAAAACAAAAAAAATAATACACAAAATATATATAATAAAACAAAGAACACAATAATATACGCGATTTAATTCTAATAACTGCTGGCGATTACCCTGAAATAAATAACGCGGGCTTCAATTCTTTATCATCTTCATCGTCATCATCATCATTTCAGTAGAAAGACGTCCACTGCTGGACATAGGACTCCCCCGAGCATCGCCACAACGACCGGTCCTGTGCCTTCGCATCCAGCGGATTCCCGGTACCTTCACCTTGTGGGGGGCCTACCCACGCTGCGCCTTCCAGTACGCGGTCGCCCACAGAACAAGAACTTTACTGCCCCATCGGCCATCCGTTCTGTGAGCAATGTGCCCCGCCCACTGCCACTTAAGTTTGGCAATTCTTCGGGCTATGTCGGTTACTTTCGTTCTGCTGCGAATCTCCTCATTTCTGATTCGATCACGCAGGGACACTCCGAGCATAGCCCTCTCCATTGCCCTTTGAGTGACTTTGAGCCTTCTTATCAGGCCCATTGTGAGCGACCACGTTTCAGTACCGTAAGTAATTACTGGCAACACACACTGGTCAAAGACTTTCGTCTTGAGACACTGCGGTATTTTGGACGAGAAGATATTGCGTAGCTTCCCGAACGCTGCCCAACCGAGTCGGATTCGACGATTGACCTCTTTCTCGAAGTTGGACTTACCTAGCTGGACAGTTTGTCCTAGGTATACATAATCGTCAACATCTTCGAGTGTAGATTCTCCGATGTTTACGGGAATGGGTGCTATATGGGAATTCGACATAACCTTTGTCTTGTCCATATTCATTTTAAGACCCACTCTATCAGAAGCTCTACTGAGGTCATCGAGCATTGTACCGAGGTCCTCCATGGTGTCAGCCATGACTACTATGTCGTTGGCAAACCGAAGGTGAGTGATGTACTCGCCGTTTATGTTAATGCCTACCCCATCATATATCCCTATCATCTTCATCCATCATTATTTTGAAACACTCATTTGCATGGTAGGTAATAAAATATTAAAAAAATTATCAATACGGTAGGCACCAATAATAATCATGTAGAATGACAGAACGATGACTGATGTTGAACGGATGAATCGGAACGGGTGAAAGGTAATGAGAGTGAAAGAGTAGGATGTATGAACGAATATGGCGGAGTTTGCCAATACGACGTAAAGAGCTAAGACGACCGCTGTACTAAAATTTAAGAATTATTGGTTTTTCTTCCAAATTTAGTCAAAATATAGTGTGTAAAACGGAACTGGTCATTTATTTTCGCATCCTGATCCCACAAACTTGGGGGCTCGTCCGGGATCACTGTGAAATAAGTGGATTAGTGCCGTGGTGGAGTCAAGACGTGACGCCTCCACACGCCATTTCATTTTCAAGAAGATTACGACGCAACGCGGCTACTTTTATCACCAAAAATTACGACGATTACGAGGAATTACGACGAAGGTGGTAAAAATGTCCGTGTCCGAAGACTCCCACGACGAATCTCAGGCGGCAGCGGCGCCGGCACATGGCGGGATGCTGTATCTTACCGAAAAACTCATAAGAAAATACAGTGCGCAAGACGAAGCATATACCGTATCCATGTGGATAAAAGATATCGATGAGAATTGCGAAATATTCGACTGGAGTTCGACCCAGACATTGTTGATGGCACGGCGATCGTTAGTAGGCACGGCAGCACTATGGCTACGCGCCGAGAAAAATTTCAAGTCATGGGATGAGTTGAAAGGTGCCATCAGCAAAGAGTTCACCGATACGGTCGATATAAAAAAGATACACGAGATGATGAGTTCCAGAAGAAAAAAGAAAGATGAATCATGCATTGATTATATGCTGATTATGAAGGAATTAGGCAAACGTGGACGAATGCCAGACTACGTAGCAATAAAATATATAGTGGATGGCATCGTCGATGAGGAGGTAAATAAAATAATGTTGTACGGTGTCACGACCTACGCAGACCTAAAAGAAAAGCTCAAGTTGTACACATTATTCAAGAAGAATTCTGCTAAGGACAATCGTCGTAGTAAGCCGCCTACTTACACGCAAAATAGTGAAAAACGTGATTTCGCTAAACGAAACACTGCTGCAATTACGCGATGTTTCAGCTGTGGGGAAAGAAGTCATGTTTCGGAAAATTGTCCTCATCGAGCGCTAGGAAAAAAATGTTTTAACTGTAACGACTTCGGCCATATTTCTCCTAATTGTCCGTTGAAGAAATCGGACATTCGGCAGAGTTCGGGCACGCTCGGAAAACACGAACAATCGCCTAAGGTTGGCGCCACTGTTGAACGAGAACGAAGACCGGCGATATCAAAACAAGCTTTCTTCAATTTGATGCAAGAGGGCGCCACCGGCAGCGAAGACGATATTCAAGGCGATGTTTACCTAGCGACAACCGGTATGAAGGCAAGCGCAGATAGTTCATGTTACGAGGTTGGCATTACGGGAGCACCGATTGACATTGACTTTTACAACGTAAACAAACAATCCAGTGAACCTGTACGGCGACGTATAAAACCTCTTAAAACAGTGTTTGTGTGCGGTAAAACGGCAATCTCACTAATAGATTCGGGTTGTGATGTAAATTTAATGTCGAACGATCTCTATAACGAACTTGGTAAGCCACAGTGTAATAAAAACTCGAATATTACTTTGACAGGGTTAGGTTATTCAAAGGTGCAATCCTATGCTGTTGTTATGTTAGATATAAAGATTGATAGTTGTTTATACTGCGACGTAAAGTTTTACATATTGCCTAATGACTCTGTGCCATTTCAAATTATTCTTGGTAATGATTTCTTACGGAATGTTATGATGTTTATGAAAGATTGTACTGTTTGGTTATTGCCGAAAGATGACTGGTTGAATCCTAACAGTGAATGGTTGAAAGATGTTGCATGTTTTTCTAGTTCTGTTGATTGTTTAGGTCACGTCAGTAATCCAGCTATAAAAGAGGAAGTTTCGAGGTTAGTTGTGAATTATGTTCCACAGAAAACTAAGGACGCTCCAATAGAACTGAGGATTGTGTTGAAAGATGACTTACCTGTAACTCAGCGGCCACGACGTATCTCTTTCAAGGAAAAGGAGGATGTGGATCAACAAATCCAGGAATGGCTTGAAGATGGAATTATACGGGTGAGTTACTCAGAATATTCAAGTCCATTAGTGTTAGTGAAGAAAAAAAACGGTGACTTAAGAATATGCATAGATTATAGAAAAATTAATAGTAAAATGGTTAAAGATGAGTATCCACTCCCTATAATAGATGATCACATTGACAAGTTGTCTTCAGCTAAAGTATTTAGTGCATTAGACTTAAAAAATGGTTACTTTCATTTGCGCATACATGAGGATTCAATAAAGTATACTGCTTTTGTAACCACAACCGGACAATATGAATTTTTGCGTGCACCTTTTGGTTTAGCAACTTGTCCCAAGGTTTTTACAAGATTTATTACAATCATATTTAGAGAATTGATTGCCAGAGGGGTTGTTATTGTTTTTATTGACGATATTCTAATTCCAGCGGAAGACGAGTACCAGGCCTTGGAGCGCCTGAGGGAGGTTTTGAATACTGCATCTGAGTACGGGCTATGTATCAATTGGAAGAAGTCTCAGCTGTTAACCAGGAAGGTAGAATACCTAGGCCATGTGATTGAAGGAGGTGCAGTGATGCCGTCGCCAGGGAAAACAGATGCTGTTACAAAATTCCCTGAGCCTCAGAATTTAAAGCAACTGCACAGTTTTCTAGGACTATGTTCCTACTTCAGGAAATTTATACCTAAATATGCTCTGATAGCACGACCTCTCACAGATATGCTGAAGAAAGACTACAAGTTTGAATTCAATGATGAACATAGAGTAATTTTTAACGAGTTGAAGACGAAGTTGGCTACTAAACCAGTGTTGAAGATCTATGACCAAAGAGCGGAAACTGAGCTTCATACTGACGCATCAAGTGTGGCTTATTCAGCAATTTTAATGCAAAGAAGTGATGATGGACAGTTACACCCAGTTCATTATATGAGCCGAAGAACCACAGATGCACAAGCAAAGTATACCAGCTATGAGCTTGAAGCACTGGCTATAGTTGAGGGTGTGAAGAAGTATAGACACTACCTGTATGGAAAATTCTTCAAAATTGTCACTGACTGTAAAGCTTTTCAAATGACCCTAAAGAAAAAAGATTTAGCATTATCTACAAGAGTTGCTCGATGGATTTTACTTCTACAAGATTACGATTTTACAGTAGAGCACCGTGAAGGTACAGGAATGAGGCATGCTGACGCACTGAGCCGAAACCCATATGTAGCAGTCATAACATCTAGCTTGCATCAGGATATCAAATGTGCACAAGAGAGTGACGAGGGCCTCAGCGCAATAATGAAAATTTTGGAAGAAGGAAATTCATACAAAGATTATAATTTGAACCAAGGATTATTGTATAAAGGAGCAGAGCAACAACTTGTTATACCTAGCACAATGGAAAATGAAATTATAAAGAGGGCGCATAATAATGGTCATTTTGGGAAAAAGAAAACATTGGATTTAATAAGCAAGGATTTTTACATTGAGAAAATGGGAAAGAAAGTGGAAGATTATATTGCATCATGTATACCATGTCTATTGACAAATAGAAAGGAAGGAAAACAAGAAGGTTACCTTAATCCGATTGAAAAAGGAGACACTCCTCTGCATACATTTCACTTGGACCATGTTGGACCGCTGACGGAGACTCATAAGCAGTATAATCATATTCTCACTGTTATTGATGCCTTTACGAAGTTCGTATGGTTGTTCCCATGTAAAAGTACAACAACGAGAGAGGTATTGAACAAGATGGAGTTACTACAGCAGACATTTGGAAATCCTGAAAGAGTTATCACGGATCGAGGCACCGCTTTCACCAGCAACGAGTTCCAGCAGTATTGTAAGAAGGAGGGGATAGAGTGCTGTCATATCACAACAGGAGTACCTAGAGGCAACGGTCAGGTGGAGAGGATTCACAGAACTATTATACCAGTTCTTACCAAACTGTGTATCGAGAAACCAGGATTGTGGTACCGGCATGTAGGAAGAGTGCAGATGGCACTAAACAGTACCTATCAGAGAAGCGTAAATACTACTCCACTTGAGATGCTAATAGGGAAAAAAATGAAGAGACAAGAAGACATAGAAATATATCAATTATTACAACAAGAAGAACGAGACAACTACATAGAAAATAGAGAAGATCTGAGGAAGAAAGCTAAGCAGCAAATATTTGAAGTACAACAGGAAAATAAGAAGAACTATGATAAGCATAGAAAAGATAGTAGAAAATATCAGGAGGGAGAAATTGTTGCTATCAAACGAACCCAATTTGGAGCAGGAATGAAACTTAAACCTAAATATTTGGGACCCTACCGGGTCACCAAAGCTAAAAGACTAGATAGATATGATGTTGAGAAAATAGATCTGCAGACAGAAGGTCCAATCAAGACGACAACCTCAGCTGATCACATGAAGAAATGGCCCGATGGTATCTAGGATGTAGTCAAGTAAGTATGTAAAGTTTATGTTTTGAGTGAGTTATGTTATGTATGATGATTGCATGGAAGTGATAGATTAAGTAAACTTAATTATGTTATTCTTTACTGCTTTGTTGTGTTTAAGATTAGTACCTACACAGAGTTATTAGAGGTCATTCAGTTTACTTAAATTGTTATTAGTTATGAACAGATGTCATGTTGGTGTTTTATATAATTTTTGTTAAGTAAAAAAATATATTCAGATAGTAAACCTAAAAATGTTATGAACAGATGTCATGATATGTTTTATATTTCTTTGTTATGCAAAAAAATATTAAGATGTTTAGATGAATATTTGCCTTGTATTGTTTAGTGTTACAATTTAATTTGCCTAAAATGTTTTTGTTACTGTAAGAAAATAATAATTAAGAATTAGCCTAAGGTGTTATACATTATAGTTGTTGATGTAGTGTAAGATTGTATGTGTGTGTATGGTGATGGTGTATGCAATATTATGTTTGATGTTAGATTGATGTATGTCTGAGGGCAGACAATGTGTAGGATGACCGAGTGTAGAATGACAGAACGATGACTGATGTTGAACGGATGAATCGGAACGGGTGAAAGGTAATGAGAGTGAAAGAGTAGGATGTATGAACGAATATGGCGGAGTTTGCCAATACGACGTAAAGAGCTAAGACGACCGCTGTACTAAAATTTAAGAATTATTGGTTTTTCTTCCAAATTTAGTCAAAATATAGTGTGTAAAACGGAACTGGTCATTTATTTTCGCATCCTGATCCCACAATCATTACTTTATGGAAAATTCTGAATTATAATCACGATTATCGTTACATTACTTATTATGGTTTCCTTGAATGTTACATGGTTTATATGTAGGATGTCAAGCATACATTTTAATACATGTGCATATACCTACAGAAGTTTGTCGATCAAATATTTAAAGAGTGGATTATCTACGAGATATGAAGATACCTACTACAACTAGGTACTTAATTTTTGGCTCAATTTAGGATAATGCCGGTTTCATGGACGCAGGACGCTTGAACTGCAAGCTAGAATTAGTTGTATTGTACGTCTACCTACTAGAACCGAAAACTAAATCTGACACTGGGGTCAATTCTCTTGTTCAAAAATTTAACTTAACATCAGGTGAGGTGGCGGTCAAACGCAAGCAGGTTAAGAATTTTAAAAAAAAAAAAAAAAAAAAAAAAAAATTTTAAGCTATCGCTCTCTTTTACTAATAGTAGATGCAAGAAAGGGATGGCAACAATTTTAGTGCTGTCAAATTATTTAACGTGATCCTCTTCTTCGTATTTGTAGTGGTCACGTTCCGAGATCACGACGAAACTTTTATGGAAATTTTAATTCTGACTAATTTGACAGCACTAAAATTGTTGCCATCCCTTTCATGTATCCACTGTTAGTGAAAGAGAGCGATAGGTTAAAATAAGTTTAGTTTGTAAACAAGAGAATTACCTAACACATATTCTATCTAATAATGATGCGAAATCTAAAGATATAAATTTTATTGTGGAAAGGAAAATTCATTACGAGCAGGATTTGAACCCAGTATCTTATTATTATTCTAATAATTTTACAAATAACATTATTATACATACCTCGGACGATTTTTATTCGTCCGAGATACATACCTACTTAACTTAGTAAACAACATAATTAATTAAAGGCCCGTATTCCAGAACAATGCTCAAGGACGAATTTAGACTTTTGAAAAGAACACCAATTTTCAGAGACCGCAGAATAGTTAAATAATCCGGTCAAGTTAGCCCAAAAATAGGGGTAGGTTAACATAAATTCGCATTGAGCTGAAAATTAGTACGAATGTTCGGAACACCATTATAAATGAAATGTAAAAAGTCTCCATCGATCCGACACTTGCAAAAAAATATTATTCAAGGATAAAGTTCGCAAATATAGGTTTTTTTACGTTTTTACGTTGCGTTTTTTAGCCAAGCGGTAAGTTTTATGATAAAAATAGGTCAGACAAAAATTGTAGATTATACAATTATCTATAAAAATTGTCCACACAAATTTCCTTCCAAACGTCGCCGTTTCTGACAAATAATGGTTGAAAAAGTTGTATTCTTCATAATATGCACACGTTTCCACGCCACCTGGGAGGTAGTGTACTTGGCGCGTTTTTTTAACGTGGTTTACTCGATAGGCCTATTCCAGAATCTATTGTGATCTTGTTTAATTCAATACTATTTAAAAATATGTAAAAACTGGTACTATTGGAAATGATGAAATCCGTGAGAATTCTAAAAAATTTGGTAAAATTATCCATCTTATGAATGATTATTTATAAATTTGATATATAATTTATATAATGATTATTATTATAAAATTCATCTGGTAATTCTGCTTCCTCTTCTTGTTCTTGTTCGTCTTTTTGTACTTCTTCTTCTTCTTCTTCCTGCTGGGAGTAAGTAAATTGTTCTAACAGCGATGCATCAGATGTCTTCTCAATGATATCGTACGAATCCTCTTCTGATAGTGATTCAACATTACAGCACGACTGACCTTGACAACTGGTACATGCTAATGAACAAAACAATCCAACTTTTTTGCAGCCGCATTTGCATCCTTTTTTACCCATATTTGCGAACTTTGACCTTGAATAAATTGTTTTGCAAGTGTCGGATCGATGAGAAATTTTTACATTTCATTTATAATGTTGTTCGCAACATTCGTACCAATTTTCAGCTCTATGCGATTTTTTGCACTTTGACATGTCTACTTCGACCGGACTAAAATACTTATAAAATAAAATACTCGTTCGCCAGGCTGTTTGCACTGCCTTATTTGCTAAATATTTTGAATGTATTTGTTGTTAAACATTTATCCTGCTAATTTAGATATCACAAAAAAGTATTTGTCTAATTCATTGATAAAATTTAATAAAGTATTATATTACACGTAAGTATTATTTATTGTAAAATAGAGTTTATGTCGATATCCTCGCTCCGGTTAAAGAAAGTAGGTACATACATATACCTAGTGTAAATGTCACTTCCAGTAAACATTGTTTTGATTAAGTAGTCATATTGATCTTTGAATGTAAATATTAAAGGTTTTAATTGTGGTTTTAATGGTCACATTGACCCTGAAACTTAATCATACTAGTTTAATATAAGGTCCTACATTATTAATCCGAAATATTTGAAGTGGTGAATCTACTCATCATTATGAACAACTTTTACTATGGGACCAACCCTGAAATCGCGAACAAAAATCAGGTGGTCCCTACATTTATTTATCGATTTAAGTGAACACAAATGTAGGGATAAACTGATTTCTTTTTCGTCATTTCAGGTTAATGTAGGACCTTATATACCTACGTAAGGATTCATCATCATCATAATTTTAGCCGAAAGACGTCCACTGCTGGACAAAGGCCTCCCCCAAAAGGGGGGGGGGGATATGCCATAATCGCTACGCATGGCAGGCGGGTTGGCGTTCGCAATTGGTTGGTTAAATACTCAGAGAACGCTGCTGCCCATTCTCTGGTGAATCCATTAGTCGCCTTTTACGACATCCATGAGAAGATATAGGGTGGTGCAATTCTTCAAATGACCCCTTAAGAGGTTTTCAGTTATTTTAATTGCATATATTTTACCTATACACCTCTGCCTACCCTATCGGGAAATACAGACGTGGTAATACCTACTTACTTTTTTTATTTTTGTACTTCCTTTTTTTGTAATTTGTACTTATTTTTTTTGTTATTGTGTAATTTAATGTTGTATGGATTTTTATTATCCACAGTAGTAATTTTTGGCAAGCTTTGATTTCATTTCTATCAATGAACAGTGAAATTAGTAGCCAACACGAGTTTTCAAACACGTGAACACGATAAAATCTTTACACGTGATTAGTCAAGTTTAACCTTTATAACCGCAATAATACTTACGAATAATTTTATTGCATCAGAATCCGATAAGTAGGTACCTACCGGCTACCTAATAATAATCATTTTCTTGGTTTACAGAATTTAGGATTTATAAATTATTATCTTATCTTAACTATTATAAAATTGTAAACGTCTGTTTGTTTGTTTGTTTGTTTGTTTGTTTGTTCCAGCATCACGCTAAAACTACTGGACCGATTTTGATGATTTTTTTTTTGTTTGAAAGCTGATGATCTGACTTAAAAACTGGTATGGGTTTTGAGAAAGAAAGAAAGAAAGAAAAAAAGATAAAAATTAATTCGTGGGTTGCGTACTCACCCGACAGATCGAAGCTTCTATGCATTTGCACGAGCGGATAGTAATGTACGATGGAGTGGAGTGGAGTGGACAGGGGATGGGACTGGGGATGGAACTGGGGACGGGACAGGGGACGGGACAGTGGGACGGCACATGGGACTGGACATAGGATGGGACATGGGACAGGACATGGGACATGGGACGGGACGATAGTGATATAGTGAGATAGTGGGACAGTGGGACAGTGGGATAGTGGGACAGTAGGACAGTGGCAGTGGGACGGTGGGACAGTAGGGCAGTGGGGTAGCGGGGCAGCGGGGCAGCGGGGCAGTGGGCCAGTGGGGCAGTGGGATAGTGGGGCAGGGAGTAGCGGGGCAGTGGGGCAGTGGGGTTGTGGGGCAGAGGTGCAGCGGGACAGTGGGGTAGCGGGGCAGCGGGGCGGGGAAGCGGGGCAGCGAGGCAATGGGGCAGCGTGCCAGCGGGACAGTGGGGTACCGGGGCAGCGGGGCAGTGGGATAGCGCGGCAGCGGGGCAGTGGGGCCGTGGCTTAGCGGGGCAGCGGGGCAGTGGGGCAGCGGGGCAGTGGGGCAGCGGGGCAGCTGGGCAGTGGGGCAGCGCGGCAGTGGGTTAGCGGGGCAGTGGGACAGTGGGGTAGCGAGGCAGTGGGGCAGTGGGGCAGCGAGGCAGCGGGTTACCGGGGCATCGGGGCAGCGGGGCAGCGGGGCAGTGGGGCAGCGGGGCAGTGGGACAGTGGGGCAGCGGGGCAATGGGGAAGCGGGGCAGGCTGTGGGGCAGTTGGATAGTGGGGCAGCGGGCCTGTGGGGCAGTGGGGTAGCGGGGCAGCGGGGCAATGGGATAGTGGGGCAGAGGGTCAGTGGGGTACCGGGGCAGCGGGGCAGTGGGATAGTGGGGCAGCGGGGCAGTGGGGCAGCCTGCCAGCGTAGCAGCGGGGCAGTGGCGTACCGGGGCAGTGGGGCAGTGGGATAGTGGGGCAGCGGGGCAGTTGGGTAGCGGGGCAGCGGGGCAGTGGATTAGTGGGGCAGTGGGGCAGTGGGGCAGCGGGGCAGTGGGGAAGCGGGGCAGGCTGTTGGGCAATGGGATAGTGGGGCAGCTGGGCAGTGGGGTAGCGGGGCAGTGGGATAGTGGAGCAGTGGGGCAGCGGGGCAGTGGGGCAGCGGGGCAGTGGGGTAGTGGGGCAGTGGGGCAGCGGGCAAGTGGGTCAGCGTGGCAGCGGGGCAGTGGGGCAGTGGGATAGTGGGGCAGCGGGGCAATGGGGCAGCGGGGCAGTGGGGCAGTGGGGCGGCGAGGCAGCTGGGCAGTGGGGCAGCGGGGGATGGGTGGCAGTGTAGCAGTGGGGTAGTGGGGCAGCGGGGCAGTGGCGTAGCGGGGCTGTGGGGCAGCGGGGTAGCGGGGCAGCTGGGCAGCGGGGCAGCGGGCCAGTGGGGCAGCGGGGCAGTGGGACAGTGGGGCAGCGGGGCAGCTGGGCAGCGCGGCAGTGGGGCAGCGGGGTAGGGGGGCAGCGGGGCAGTGGGGTAGTGGGGCGGTGGGGGGCAGTGTAGCAGTGAGGTAGTGGGGCAGTGGGAGGCAGTGTATCAGTGGGGTAGTGGGGCAGCGGGGCAGTGGGGTAGCGGGGCAGTGGGGCAGCGGGGCAGCTGGGCAGCGGGGCAGTGGGGCAGCGGGTCTGTGGGGCAGCGGGGCAGTGGGGCAGAGGGGCAACGGGGCTGTGGGGCAGCGGGGCAGTGGGGCAGCGGGGCAGCGGTGCAGTGGGGCAGTGGGGTAGCGGGGCAGTGGGGCAGCGGGGCAGCGGGGCAACAGGGCAGCGGGGCAGCGGGACAGCGGGACAGTGGGACAGTGGACTGGACTGGAATGGACTGGACTGGACTGGACTGACGTGGGTTAGCAGAATTTAACGCGAGCGGAGCCGCGGGTAAAAGCTAGTTATAAATAAATAGCTTCTGATAGAGTGGGTCTTAAAATGAATATGGACAAGACAAAGGTTATGTATTCAGACTTAAGGTTATGTCGAATTCCCATATAGCATATATTTCGTTGTATAGCACCCATTCCCGTAAACATCGGAGAATCTACACTCGAAGTTGTTGACGATTAAGTATACCTAGGACAAACTGTCCAGCTAGGTAAGTCCGACATCGAGAAAGAGGTCAATCGTCGAATCCGACTCAGTTGGGCACGTGCGTCAGGCTGGCCCGGCCCCGTGGCTTGAGGTCGCGAGATATGTATTATCCGAATGTACTCCTCTTCAGAAGCATTTGTACTTACTACATTTTCAATGTACCGCTCTAATAAAAAAAATTGAAGCATTTGAAGCGGGCCGGGCCAGCCTGGCGTTTTCAGCCCGGCCCCATCTGTACCACGACAACTACCAAACTTGCTGAGCAGCGTTCGGGAAGCTACGCAATATCTTCTCGTCCAAAATACCGCAGTGTCTCAAGACGACAGTCTTTGACCAGTGTGTGTTGCCAGTAATTACTTACGGTACTGAAACGTGGTCGCTCACAATGGGCCTGATAAGAAGGCTCAAAGTCACTCAAAGGGCAATGGAGAGGGCTATGCTCGGAGTGTCCCTGCGTGATCGAATCATAAATGAGGAGATTCGCAGGAGAACGAAAGTAACCGACATAGTCCGAAGAATTGCCAAACTTAAGTGGCAGTGGGCGGGGCACATTGCTCGCAGAACGGATAGCCGCAGAAGGCGCAGCAGGTTTTTTTTTCTTTTTTTTTTTTTCTTTCCACAATTTAAATCTTTACTATATTAGTATTTAATAACTAAGAGAGACTTAGTCCTCTGGATGAGATTCCATACTAGAGGACTCTCAAAC
The DNA here is from genome assembly GCA_949699075.1 of Asteroscopus sphinx. Classification (NCBI taxonomy): domain Eukaryota; kingdom Metazoa; phylum Arthropoda; class Insecta; order Lepidoptera; family Noctuidae; genus Asteroscopus; species Asteroscopus sphinx. The sequence goes on from OX453021.1 coordinate 16,137,407, forward strand.
CTATGACCTATCATATTCAGGATGCTGTTACTGTTCCCACGGACTCTGCTTAGCAGTGAAGCTGCCTTTTTACGCCAGATAGTATCAAAACTATCCGTCCGTGCCTCAGAAAACATAGTGGACGCACTGCAGAAGCGTGGAAGACGCAACAGCACCCTAAAAGCATTGTTAAATTGAATGCGCAGGGAATTGTAGGCCTTTTGAGTATACCTGACCTGAACCACAGACTCGCCGAGTATAGACATGTACAGTACGCTTTGAATAAAGTTACTTTCACTGCGTCCGTACATCGAGCGAATCTGCGAGCCAGCATGTTCGCGTCATTGTTATATTTTTTTTTAAATTCTTGACGGGCTTGCGGTTGACCGACACGCCACCTCACCTGATGGTGCGGTCGACGATAGTACACGCTTGCCCAGCAAAGGTGAGAGGATGGCACTTGATGGCAGTGAAATAATTTCCACCCATCCTCGTCCTCTATTAATTATTATTATGGATTTATTTTGCCAAAATATTCAAGACGTTGACATTATCAAGGTTAGTCACGCTTGGCTCGTTGCGGATCTTAAGGGGGATGTAGCAGCCAAGTAACGCCCCCATCAGTTAAAAAAATGATAACTCGCTGAATACATCATTTATTGAAAATTTGTTTTTAACGATTGAAGTACAGGTACTGTAGTTTAATCAGAAACTATTAACGCTGTAAATTATAGTTCGCACTTTTTCTTGTTACCCGTTTTGTCAATGTCTATAGTATTATATTATCTGTGTCAATGTGTATTTGCCTTGCCGAAGAAGGAAAGTACAATAAAAAGATGATACAAAAAACCCTTTGATGGGTTTTCCTCAATGTTATAGGTATCTACTACTTGCTAATTCCAATATTTTGTATTCTACATAGGTACATACTCGTGCGGAAATTCCAATTGCAATAAAAAAGAACCCGCACTAACGATTGTTTCCATCATTATTGTTATCTGGTAGGCAATATCGGTCTACTTAATTGAATCAAATTATTATAGCATAAATTGTTTCATAATAAAGCTTTTATTTCCTTTTAAAATTACTCTTTTTGCATTGTGTTTTTTCGGTTCAAAGTCACATTAAAATTTGAACAATATTAGAAGACTGATCCTAGCGGCAGAGAGAATTGGAAGAAGAGTACTAGAGTAGTGAGGTCTTTGCCCAGTAGGCCAATTTACGTAAACTAAAGAAGTGCAATAGCAGTTCAGTTTAGATCAAAACAACGCTTTTCGTATTCTCCTGACGTCTGTGGTCTAGTGGTTCGAGTGTCGGACTGCTGATCATGAGGTCGTGGGCTCGATTCCCACAGGACACAAATATTTGTGTGATTAACATAAGTGTTTGTGTTGGTCTGGGTGTTTCTTGTGTATTATAAGTATGTATTTACAAAAAAAAGTATACAACTATTATATCCATTGTCTAGTACTCATAGTACAAGCTTTGCTTAGTTTGGGACTAGATGGTGCTGTGTAAAAAGGCCCCAAAAAAATTTTTTTTTTCTTTGACCGTCGTGGTCAGTTACGAAATTAGGTGAATTAGGGCCCTGAAGCGTGGAACGCTACAGGCTCTTACATAACAAAATCGCCAATTACTGTCCCCACGGAATACTTGAATAATCATTTCCTCTATGACTGTCCCACTGCGGTCACTGCTGGGCATAGGCCTCGTCTCAGGATAACAATGGTCTGGCCGTAGTCCACCACGCTGGCCTAGTGTGGGTTAGCAGACTACACATATCATTGTGAACTGTATTGAGCACTCTCAGATATGCAGATTTCCTCACGATGTTTTCCTTCACCGTTAAAGCAAGTGATAATCAAATTCTGATCAGCAGTGCTATTCTCAAAGATCTCACTAGCAAACTCACTTCTGAATCAGCAGTGAACAGTAGTAAAACAAATAAAACAATACTTTAAACACCGGATTCAGGAGGTCTAGTACGAGTTTGACACATAAAACTACTGACAAAACACTAGAATTATTTGGAAATTTGGCCCTTTCACTGATCGCAAAGCAGACACAATATAGTTAACAATCGCCGTGAATCACGGAGAATACTTCTCTACTCCGTGTCGTGAACTGTATGTGAAATGTTTAAAAACATGTATGACTAAGTTTCGGTTTCGGCCATAACTAAAATAGAAGATAAAATTCGGTTTCGGTTTCGGCAGAAAATCTAGTTTCTGTTAGTCACTTGTGAAAAAAAAAAACATACCTAGTGAAAAACATAGTCGATACAAAAAGCTTGTTAAAATTTAATCTCGGACCTCTTTAAACAAATTTTTATAAGAAATAATTGTAGGATACAAAAGGGACGGGGCTAAGTAAAAGGTCACCATCGGTAGTCCTTCTTTGCCTTCTTGATTGCGATAAACGTCGCCTGCAGCGGCTATCGGGAAGACCCAGGTATAACAAAAAACATTTATGGGTTTAAATATGTAATTATTAATTCTGTCATTGCAAATACAGTGTGTACTTATAAAATTATGACACCTCTAACAAAAATATTATTAGAATAGTTTACCGTCTCCTTTAGAAGTCTATATTAATATGTTGATTTTTCGGTTTTCCCAAGAAATCGTCACTATAAATAGGGCTTATGTTCAATATTTCGTAATAAAGTTATAAATACTTTATAACACTATAGTGATAGTTGCAATGTTAATTAATTGTGGCAACATCGAATATTCCTTTATGACGATTTGATACTCCGAAAATTTAGGTTTGGTGCGAAATTCTTAATTGATTGCAGATAGGTGTATGTAGCTTCTTGTAAAGTCTACAGTTTTTTCCAAGATCCTCTAGAAACATTAGAAAAACATAATCTTATAAAGATACAGAAAAAATCTAATAAGAAATCAGCAGTGCTATTCTCAAACGTCCGAAATGTTTCCGAATTTGAACTGAAAGTCGATCAGCAAACAAATCGAAGAGTTGAGAATCGAACGTTTTGGAAACTCTATCCATAGTTCTTTATAATTTTCGCATCGAGTGCTTTCCGACAGCAGGATTCTCGGAGGAGTTATACAATAACTCCTCCGAGAATTGACGTCTTTAATCCGTCTAGTAGAACTGTCAGTTTTCGATTTCGGATTTCCGAATAGTGTATAAAGAATGCGTTTAGTAACTTTCCTATAGGATTAGAAATACTTTTGGACGGTTATGAATAAGGGTGCAGATACTTACTTTTTCGGAAAAGTTCGGAAACTTGTTTGTTTCATTCTCCTTCGCATAATTGTCATTATCAGTTAGCATCTATTAATACAATTTCTCTAGCCGCTATTGGATCCTGCTGATAACTGCACTAGCGTTCTGGTATCAGCAGGAGTGCAGGACACATAATGGTAGCTGTCCCACCGTTTGCGGAACAGCACCACAGAGTCTCGACCACAGATCGCCCTTCGTCGCCCAAGTTCCGACCTTACCCTAAATTTGTTACCTTAATAAAATTTGTTAAATTGGATTTCAACCAAATCCGTTTGCCCTCACTTGTGTCACTAAATCTAAATCTGCTGTTCGTCATGATTATTTGGCGTGATAGTGATACATTAAAATCTGGTTTAAGTGTTATAGCTATATTAGTTACAAATAAATAAATTCTATTCTATTCTAAATAACACCAATAGAATTCTCACAAAAGAGTAAAATGAAATGAATGTAAGAAGTACCTACTAGTTTCGCAACGAAGCACTAGAACTTGGCCTGGTTCAACTTTCGATTCTATAAGTTGTAATTTCCGTTCTCGATCAAGCTTCCTGTTCGTATCTCGCTGCGTTTTATCGAACTTCCATCGGATTTTCCTTTAGAAAATTATTTATCTCACCCTGTAAGCTGGATTAGTTTTCTTCATTGTAGTCGGGACGTGAATACTCTGTAAATAACTTGCTTTTGTTGATCTAGCATACCTACTAACATATTTCTGTCCAGAATGAGCTTGTGTTTGACCGCTACCTAACCTGATAGGTAGGTACTAAGCGCTCGTGCGGTCGATGGTGCTGTTAGTATATAATTATATTATCTGTGTCATCATCATCATCATTTTAGCCGAAAGAAATCCACTGCTGGACATAGGGCTCCCCTAAGCGTCGCCACAACGACTGGTCCTGCGCTTTCCGCATCCAGCGGATTCCCGTGACCTTCACCAGGTCGTCGTTCCACCTTGTGGGGGGCCTACCCACGCTGTCTCTTCCAGTACGTGGTTGCCACTCCAGAACTTTACGGCCTCATCAGCCATCCGGTCTGAGAGCAATGCGCCCCAGTGGTAATTCTCTGGGCTATGTCGGCTGACCTTTGTTCTCCTGCGAATCTCCTCATTTCTGATTCGATCAGGCGGGGACACTCCGAGCATAGCCCTCTCCATTATCGTTTTCTGTGTGTAGTTTTATTTTATTATCTGTAATGCTGTGAAAATTCGATGAGTGCTAATTACTAATTTTACAATAATTGTTAGTTTAGATAGATTCCAAGGACCTACAAGCTCTGAGTTTATGAGTGGTAATTTCTCCTTACAAACCATAAAGGTATTATACTGACGTAAGTATGGAAATGTCTTTGTTACAAACGCTCTCGAATGTTTTCTTTCTGGTCTATAATCCCAAAGCAATGAATTTTTAGAGTAAAATAAATATCAGAATGTATACATTGCCGCCATCAAAATGTTGGTTTATGAAAAGATTTTGAAATACATACAAGGATAATTTTTTAGTTATTAGTTACGGTTTTTGAAGCCGGTTTTTTTTTTTGATAAAATGTTTTTATTTCATAATTTTTATTTGCGAGGGTTGATTTTGATGATCATGGGCGTACCCAGCTTTTGGCCAGCTGAATGTATGGAAGGTATGAAGGCTCCAAGGCTGGCAGTGCTGGTCCAAACAGGGAGAGGGGCACCCCCTGAATACGCCCATGGGTCGATTGCCTTATTCAAATTCTATTGAAGCTGCGTATAAAAGTACTATACCACAAATTAATTAAAAGTTTATAGAACCAATTTGAGAATATATTTTTATCAACCTATCCATCATCCAGTCCAAACTCTGCTAAGTCCAAAGTGCGTCCAAAAGTGCTAGGCAAAGGTCTCGCCCATTAAGTTCTACCAAACATCCAATCACTATCGATAAAAAAAACACGCAAATCGGCCAAGAATTGTCAGAAAAACATAACTATTAGCCATGGAGAACACTTTGCTATTAGCGGTTCATCTATATACATAACATAACATAATCAGCCCATAGTAATGGGCCCATAGTAACAGCCGATAGTACTATTAGATATTCTGTGCCATTACTGTCCCACTGCTGGGCACGGGCCTCTTCTCAGTACGAGATGGCTAAGGCCTTAGTCCACCACGCTGGCCTAGTGCGGGTTGGCGGACTACACATACCATCGAGAACTGTATGGAGCACTCTCAGGTGTGCAGGTTTCCTCACGATGTTTTCCTTCACCGTTAAAGCAAGTGATAATCAAATTCTGATCATCTAGATAGGCGAAGTAAAATAAACTGATTTATTGAAGCTGCTTAAAAAAACTACCCAACCTAAGTCAATAAAATATATGTTCCTCTACCAAATAAAAAAACAACCACGTAAATCGGCCCAGAAATCTCGAAGAAATCGGTGTACATACATGTTTTTTTTTTTTTTAAACTCGTCGAATACATAACCTCCTCCTTTTTTGAAGTCGTTTAAAAATAAACTTTTACCCCCAGTTTAAGAAAGGCTGGTCAACGCAAAAATTTACTAATCAGCTGTCAAATCTCAGGTCAAGCGTTGTGATTGGTTGTTAACATTTTTGCTGGCCAGTCACAGGAGCTGACATGAGATTTGACAACAGATCAAATTGATCAGCCTTCCAGAAACTGGGGATAGTCTATGGCCCAACGGCTTCCGCAGGCAGTTTTCTGACCGACCCAGTCGACTTACCTCCTTCGTATGCCGCCAGACTTCTAATCACTATCTTGTACATTATTAGTATTCTGCGGCGCTATGCGGTTACACGCGGGAACATCCCGCTGACAAAGCGTTGCCGTTGCGTCAAAAACCCGTTTCTTGTAGACTTTCCTTCTCCTTAAAACTGATCGGATAACCATCCATTAATGAACAAGGGTGGTTACAGGATTTTTTCTGAAGAAGGCATGTGGGCCAGATCAAATTATAAATTTGATAATTATTCTAGGTCCTATATCTTCTTTTGTTTCTGTATGGCCAGTGTCGGTATAGGTAGACCATAGAAACCTAAATAATAAGGTAATTAAAATGTTATCTACCGTCTTTTACAACGGGAACGCATGTCGCCGGTTTTCCGCTACCAAACACATAACATAACATCACGCCTGTATTTCCCCGAAGGGGTAGGCAGAGGTGTAATAGTACACCCACATTTCGCCAGTTATGTTAACATTTCGCCAGTTATGTTATAGTCCCATGTAATAGGGGGCGAGCCTATTGCCATTGACCGGGCACAAACCCAGACTCCGGGCTGCTACTGAGAATTTCCTAATGAAAAAACCCGATAACACTTTGCCCGACCCGGGAATCAAACCCAGGACCCCACCAACCAACACATAAATACATACATAATCACACCCACCATGGCTCCAGCATTCAATGCAAAATAAATCAAACCTAAAAAAAAATCCGCTGCTAGATATGCTGGAAAAACAATTTTAGTGACTCTGCGTCCAAAACAGCACTAATTATCAAGCAAACAGTTCGCGCAGGTGTCCTAAAAGACACATGTATGCGGCGACAAGTTCACTCGCCTTTGCCACTTCTATAACATTCATTTAGATTTCTATGTTGTTGACTTTCGGGTGGTGGACCTTACCCCCCTGAAACCGCTCAACTATAACAAAAACACATTTAAACCTATTTATTCAGCTTTATTTTCCCTTACAAGTAGGTACATTACTTATTCTTATTTTGTTGGTTAGTAGTGTTAGTATGTCTTAATAGATATGTTAGTATTGTGTTAGTTGTAAGGGCCGCCTTTTGCGGTGAAAGCCTCCTCCAAATTGCTACAAACTAGTCTATCTTGTGCCAGTCCTTAGTCATTTAAACCTATACATACCAGTAAAAATTGATTTGCGGTACCTACTTAGAATAAAATTGTATGTATCGACGTCACTTAATTAAAATTCTGACATTAGACTGACTCAAGACCCAACATAATCAATAATGTTCATAAAATGCTGAATTATTATAAGTTTACGTAGAACGTAAACAAAAGTAAACGTGTGTTGACCATGAATCTCTTTAATTTATTGTTGATTGACATGTCACCCGTCACAGGTGTCAAAGTCACGTAAGAAGTGACGGAGGCAAAGGCATAGAATATACAGGGTGTCAGGGAAACGCTTCCGATTCGATCCGAGGTTCTTAGTAGCAAAATGCTGCAATCCAGCAGATTATGACTGCAATTCGACCACTAAATAGAGCCGTTATTAGGAGATACAACATGTTCAATAGTCAATAGTTCACGTCCCTTTCCTATGTGCACTGCTGATAAGAAGAAAGGGGAACGATATAGAGTTCCCCTCCGGACGCGTGTTGGTAGAAAGTCGGCAACCGGCGCGTTTAAGTTGGCATTGGCGTTGGCGCCGAGCCGCGCCGATAGTCGGCATACCTATGCATTTTCCATACTACGAGCCGAACATGCACCTGAAGCGCCTACATAAGCTCCGATCGGCTCAGGGCTGTAATTCTCGCGTTATAGAGATAAATGTCTAATTCGAGATAATCTCTAATTTTAAATCTCTACGAAAAATGTCGCCGGTAAGGTCAACCGCTACGTACCGCTCTTTGTATTTAGAGCGCTAGGGGGGGGGTAGACATATCTCTAACGTGACATTCTCAGAATACGAAAATTTATGATCAATCGACATTCGCCATCTTGTTTCGACATTATGTCGAGTTAGAGATAATGTCTACGACGCGAGAATCACCCCCCTGATTGCGCGTTAGCCGTCGGTAGTCCGCAATTTTTATAAATTACCCACAGAATTCCCTGACTTTACCAAGTTCCATTATACAACGTGTTATTGAAATAACTCAAACCCTCTTAAGGGGTCATTGTCCTCATCAGTATGAACAACTTTTACTATAGAATTAACCCCGAAATCGCGAAAAAAAATAGATGTTCCCCACATTTGTGATGTAAGGAACAGCTGATTTTTTTCGCGATTTCAGGGTTGCTCCCATAGTAAAAGTTGTTCATACTGATGAGTACAGTAACCTATTGTGTCGCTATCGACACTGGCGCCGATAAGCGCCGGTCATCGACCATACATATGGTACTTGTTTGGAAAGAATCTATGGAAAGAAAGAAAAGAAAGAAAAACTTTTATTTGGCACCGAACAGTGTCAGGACAGCACAACAATAACATTAATAAAAATACTAAAGTAAAATATGAAGTTGCTGCCCAAGCCAAAAGGGTCACCAACTCAGCATGTGCTGGCGTGGAACATCCAGCGCGGCGGTGCTCGTGGCTTCGTTTAGGTCGGCTCTTGTGTAGTTGACACCCACAAGGGCAAAGTAAGCAAATGGGCCATGGACTGAATGGGGTCCCCACAATCGCAAACCAATCATTCAGATAATGTAGTCTATGCTCGGCCCATAATACGAGAGTCGGATTCTATAAAAACTATAAAATTTGTTTGTTAACTGCGAGATAGGTAGACTGTGGTCTGCTTGAGCCTCAGGGTATTTCCAGCGTGATGATATTGTGAAAAAAACTAAACTTACCGACTATTATACCTACACGCAAGTAGGTTTAATCATTTTGATTTCGAAGCGTGCGTGATTATTTAAAACGTCGATCTTCCACTAACGGAGTCAGTCAGCATTTCCCGGTTGACGCGCATGCTCGTCACATCGAAATGTCAATTTTCCCGCCTTTCGAAGCGCGGCAAAATTCTATTGTCTGTGTGCATTCTAAAATTTTCGAACTTTTTAGTAAGTTACAAAATCGACTAAGTATTATAAAATTAAATAAAAGTGGTTTATTGTGTACTGTGATTTTAGTTGATTAAGTATGTGAAATTAAAAATACTGTGATTTAAGTGGTGATTTTTAGTGTTTATATTACCGGTACGATATGATGGAAAAGGTGATTAGTTAATTAATATATTATATTTTAAAATTGTTAACAAAAATGTCTATACCTAGGTACTCGAAGTGTTTAGAAGTACTTATTAAACTAACTAAAGGTAAAAAATCTTGACATATGTTTTTATCTAAATGTTTATTAAAAAATTTAAATGTTGTATAATAAAATGCAAACATTACTTAGAATTCGCAAAACGTTATCATATAAATTTTTGACTTTTCTGATTTTCGAAAACTTACATATTTAAAAAAAAAGACAATGTCAAGATTCTTTACCATTACATAAATATTTCGTGTACCTATTGTTCATTATTTCATTTATCACTTAATTACTATTTCTAAACAGGTAAATTGCGACTATCGCCTAGAAAAGTAATTTATTATTAATGGCCGAACCACTTAATACTAATGACTTGAACATCAAAATAAAAAACAAAAACTCTGCTCTTGATTTGTTGAAGTTTAAAATTAAATAAACCGGATTACATCGCGTATATTATTAAAATTGGTTTTCCTGACGTTTCAAAAGCTTTGCAGCGTTCGTGGTCGCAGGAAGTTTAACGGCCAAAATAAATAACCGATCTATCCATGATTTTCCCTACTAGAGATAGAAATTTGACATAAGCTCCATAAACTTTAATAACATAAATGTACCAATTCTTATTGTAAATCTATAGCATTATATATATTCTATATATATTCTTATTGTATATCTAGCTCCATACATTTTATGTCTAATTCCTACCTCTAGTAGGGCAAATCGTGGATAGATAGGATAATAATTTTGGCCGTAAGATGACAAGCGTCTTTACAGATATTAAAAAAAATATTATATACTATACAACTTTAAATTTAAATTTAAATCGTTTCGATGCACGCAGTAGTCACTCACAGTTTCATTATGTTTTACAGTGTAGCATGCTGTTTGAAATATGATTATTTTTAGAATTGGGTTCCAAACAGGTGTTAGCTGCTACCATCTTCTCTATTAAAATTAGGATGTTCTTTAATTTTAGAACCGACCCTCCACAAAGTCTGCAGTGTTTGAACATGCCTAGACGAGGGATTCCCATTTTTTTTTAGCAAGAAACCCCTATTCCAATATGAACTGATACTTCAGACCCCCATAGTCAAATTACTTTAAAAACATACTCTAGTTACTAATTTATATGAATAATAATACTTACCAATTTAAAAACTTTGCAGTTTTAGTTTATATCGACCCCTGGGACTTTGAGAATCCCTGCCCTAGACAAACCCAACCATTTTCTCGGCTTTGATAAACCATATGTACCTAGAATGCTCCGTGAGGCTATTAGAAAACATCCTAATTTTAATAGAGAAGATGGTTGGCAGCTACCACCTGTTTGGAACCCAGTTCTAAAAATAATCAAATCCCAAACAGCATGCTTCACTGAAGAACATAATGATGACAATATGCCTGTGTGAGGTATATATTCTATGCTGTGAGTGACTACTGCGCTCACCGAAACGATTATAATTAATTCAAATTGTATGATGGTTTTTTTTTATATCTGTAAAGACGCTTCTTGTCATCTTAGATTTCCTGCGACCACGAAAGCTGCAAAGCTTCGAAACATCAGGAAAACCAATTTTAGTAATATACACGATGTAATCCGGTTAAACTTCTTTTATTAAAATGTGTAGTGATCGTGATAACCAAAGAAATTATAAAAAATGGAAATGTAAATTTTTTTATCTACTCGGCGAGCGACACTTCTTGAGAACTCCCGCCGGACTTCCTCCTCCGCCCTACCAATTTAGTACAAATCTGGGAAACCAGACCGGATGGCAATGGCAATCCTATCCACAGTTGAACACTGGACCCCTTCAAAGAGTGATCTCGAGGAAAATATATTTCCTTCCTTTTTCCTTCTTCTTTAATAACCATTTAAATTTTACGAGTAATGCATACTGATGTTTATGTTTATATTTTATGATCGACGCGTGTTCATTTATTGTCGTATACAATAAGCGTGTAACCTATTCAAAACATATAATTGCCAATAGTGAAAATGTTTTCCGGAAATTAGCTAACAGCTAAATACGAGATTTTATCAAAGTAGTAAAATTCAACCAAATGGCACTGTGGCTTTTTTTAACCGACGAAAAAAAAGGACGAGGTTCTCAATTCGACGCGTATCTTTTTTTTTTATGTATGGCCACGCATAACTTTTTACATAGTTGTCCGATTTTGATGATTCTTTTTTTAATGGATAGGGTGCATCTCGAAGTTGGTCCCATTTAAATTTCGAAATCAAAATTCACCCCTAAGGTTAGGAAAACAGGGGATGTGTGCTTGTTCACCCACTGAATTCTTACCTGTTAACCGATCCTATTGAAACTTGGAACACATAAATGTAGTTCTAGACACTACAACTACTATAGTATTATATTATCTATGCTACAACATAATGGAGACCTGGATTTAGATTTTAGCCACAAAAAAATTCAAAATAAAACTTTTTAACAAAAAATTGAACCGACGAAAACAGAAACTGAAAAGCGAAAAATTTAATAAAGCTTTTAGTCTTTTCCTAACTAAACTAATTTAATATCTAAATTATTTAACCTCCACCAACATAACATAACATAACATCACGCCTGTATTTCCCCGAAGGGGTAGGCAGAGGTGTATAGTACACCCACATTTCGCCAGTTATGTTATAGTCCCATGTAATAGGGGGCGAGCCTATTGCCATTAACCGGGCACAAATCCATACTCCGGGCTGCTACTGAGAATGCTAATGGAAAATCCCAATAACACTTTGCCCGACCCGGGAATCGAAACTAGGACCCCACGCTCAGCAGTCGCGCTTGCGACCACTAGACCAACGGGGCAGTCAACCTCCAACAATAAAGTTTTATAATATTTTATACCCGAAAGCGAAACCAGGATCTTTACTGAAAACGCGATTCAGATTCCTTTCAATAATTAGACTTGTCTGATAAGGAATATTTAGTAAAGTCAACTCAGGGTTTCACTTGTGCAGTTGCCACTGAATGGATTTTGAATGTTGTCTATTTTCAACCTGGTACCTAATTAATTCGTGGCCATGATATACAAAGAAGGGGCAGTTTGAATACACTCAACTATTTTCTATTATGTGATACACTCTTGGTACTCAGCCTTTAATGATAATTAGAATAATAAAGATACAGCCATATACCTAATAATAATATATTGTCTGGTATAAAAAAAAACAGGAACAAAAAAAAACATGAATAAAAAATAAACTTGAAAAAAAAGTAAAAACCGACTTCAAAAATAATAAAATAATTTGTGTGAAACAGTTAAGGAAGTATGTGCCTTTGATACGGTTTGATCAATTGGCACCGACTTCCTAAACTGTTATTCTTTTTGAAGTCAGTTTTTACTTATTTTAAAGCGTATTTTATTTTTCTATTTTGAGTGGCATTCAAAATAGAAGGACAAGCGATTGCAATTCCGGATGATTTACTGTCATCCATTGAAGAGTTCTTTATCTCCGAAGATCTTCATCAGATCTTCACCAAATGATACTTTCTGAATGCAAATGCTTGACTTGTTGATGAAAATACCAAAATCTCTCGCTATATGTACCTAAGTATGCCTATAATATTTGAGGAGTTTCCTCAATTCCACATGGATCCCATCATCAAAACTGGATTTTGATAATAGGACCAATCTGGAAGTATATCACTCAAAATAAAAAAATATTTTCCAAATCGGTTTATAAATGACGGAGTTCTGAGGTAACAAACATTGAAAAAAAATACAATCGAATTGAGAACCTCCTCCTTTTTTTGAAGTCGGTTAAAAATCATAATTATTCCTCATTTTGATGTAATTGTGACACAATACATGTTTCTTCGCGAGTGATGTGCTATTTGTACAATGATTAACTAATATTTGTTTGGTCTGACTGAACGACTTCACAACTACCAGACAGACTCGCAGATAGAGATAATGAGGTAAAACACATGTATGTCAAACAACATTGTTATAATTTACACAAACAAGACAAGTCGGGTAACTACTATCAGCCATGATGATGGTTTTATTTACTTTAATTGTTGTACAACTTCGGAGAGTTCATAAAATTTTAGGTACCTATTAGATGCCTGTATAATGTTCAGGCCTTTATAATATTGCCATTTCACTAAAGTGACTCTCAATCAATCAACTCAGCCTATCGCAGTCCACTGCTAGACATAGGCCTTTCCCAAATTGCGGCACAACACTCGGTCCTCTGCCTTCCGCATCCAGTTGTTCCCACCAGTTACTTTCATCAGGTCGTCGGTCCACCTGGCTGGGGGGCACCCTACACTTCGTTTACCGATTCGCGGTCTCCACTCAAGGACTCGTCTGTTCCAGTGGCCATCGGTCCTTCGACAGACATGGCTAGCCCACTGCCACTTCAGCTTACTAATCCTACAAGCTCACTCCGGTTCTTCTACGGATAATCTTCTTACGGATTTTATCCTTCATAAAACTACAAGCATAGCTCGCTGAGCGACTTTGAATTTGTGGACTAGCCCAACGGTCAGTGTCCACAGTGTGTAAAGTGACTCTAAATCAAATAAATCAATGGGAACAATTTCCCATGTATTTACTTATTCTTTTTCCATTTAGACCTATGTAAGGTACCGATGTCAGGCTAGACTTCTTACAACCGTTACCTACGACTGAAAAGTGGAGTCCAACTGGGACCCTCGGGTTTGACGTTTTCTCCAGAATACAAAGAGGTCTCACAAATCTCTATTATTGAACAAAACACGTACTTAGTTATCTTTTTACCAATTTTAATGTAAGTATCGAATGGGCCCCTACGTGACCTACGTACAGGACGTACCCTTGCGCTTTACATATACATATGCTCTCCGAGGTGCGAAGGACTCTCGATAAAAAAAAACGCTCGCTTATCTTAAGTATGCCCGAGGTATTCCTCTACTTTGTGCAGCCTCAACTACGAAGGAATGAGCCCCTCGAGGTCCTAGAATGAGTAAAGTAGCTCTAATAAACTCATTGTAGGCATCGTCGGTAATGTACTCGTTTTCCTTTCCAATATAATAGACGACTGAGGAAAACATCTGTAATAGCACGTGAGCTTGTGAGCAATAGCGATAACCCCATTAAAACTAGTATTGAGGAAGGTATAAACCTTCAAACTTCCATCAAAACTAGGTAACAGTATTTCCGAGTAACTACGAATTAAATATTAATTATTTGATTTTTCCAACGACCATACAGCCCAATAGACGTATAATGTTGAATATAATGCGTACAATTTATTCTGCCACTAGCTGAGGCGGGGTACTGCAATCCGATTGGCTTACCGAGGCGGCTATCGGCTAATCACTAACGCGGTAGTTTTGACGGCTTATGTATGTGGTCGAAACTGATTTGAAGATTTCGAGTGGCGAATAGTGGCGACCTACATTAGTAAAATTTCATAGATGTGTTGCAAACATCAGACGGTGTGATCCGACGACGTCGGGCGATATTATTGAACGCATCCATTTACAAAGTGTTTATTTTGACATTGACATTTATTCCATCTGCCTAAATCCTTCTCATTCTGAGAAGATGCCCCTGCTTAACAGTGGGACAGTAATGGGCTGATGATGATTTATTCCATCTGTCAGCTGAGTCAACTAGTCAACAACTCATAAATGAACTTCATATAGTACAATCTTGCGTAGTGAAGGCGCGGGTGCACCGCGCGTCTTACGCCTGCGCCGGTCTTAGGACCACATGCACAGACGCAACACATGTTGTGGCTTGTGCTTGTATGACACGCACGACACAATGATGCATATGGTTTCGATTGCGCGTCATGTTACATGCCAGAACGTTAATGAAGGTCATGCAGTAGGTGGTTAATTTAATGGAACAGACTAGTTAGAAAAGACGATCGCAATGAAGCTGTGTTGCGTCGACAGATTACTGTGCGTGCATAGTGCTTCGTTATGTACTAATCCGAAAGGGGGTCATTGTACTCGTCATTGTAATCGTAAACAAAGTTACTAATTCTAAAATCGCAAAAAAAACCAGTTTCTGCACCATACATTTTGTCGAGGGATGTTGACTTTTTTACAATTTTATCCAATGTTTCTAACTTACAGAAAACTTTCAAGTTGCATAATCATCATCATCATCATCATTTCAGCCGAAAGACGTCCACTGCTGGACATAGGCCTCCCCCAAGCATCGCCACAACGACCGGTCCTGTGCCTTCCGCATTTAAGTCTAGTTGCATAATAATGTCTTCTAATTATGTCTGAATGCAGTCCATTACTGTCCCACTGCTGGGCATGGGCCTCTTCTCAGAATGAGATGAGTTTCGCGATCACTACACATTACTTATATATAAGTAGTAAGTAATATATATAAAACAAGTTTAACCGGATTACATCGCGTATATTGTTAAAATTGGTTTTCCTGACGTTTCGAAAGCATTGCAGCGTTACCTAATACCTAAAGCATATTTAAATGAAAAAAAACGTAGGGCATATTATTTGTACCTAATGGCGATAAACACAGAACTTGCGCATATATTAGGCTGTGCTTCTTTAACATTCTTCTTTAACTTCTCTAGGTTTGATCCGCGGAACAGCGCCCCGATTCAGAACCAAACGATAGCCAGTTGTCGATCGATTCGGTTTGTTATCTCTTTTTCTCTCGTTGCGTGAGTCATAAGACGAAACGAGATAACAAACCGAATCGGTCGACAACACACCAGCTATGCGATTCAGCACTTCTGAATCGCATAGCTGGTGTGATTTCCTACTAACTTTCCTAGAAGAAATAGAACGAAACATACGCGCGTCGATTATTACCATCTAAGTCTCATAGTTATGATACCTGCTATCATTTGACTTGGTGAATGTTTTGGAGTAAAGTGACAATCCTTATACCTCATATGCTGGATAGGTAAGATCGACCAAAGAAAACCTCAATCACATTTAGAACTTTGTCATACACGAAATGATAAAGACAGCATGGCAAGCAGTACGAATTAGCAAGTTATAATTACGTACTTTGGTTGGCAAAGTGGTCAAGGTTTTAGGCCGACCGTATACCTACTAATTTCGTCGCAACTACGGACTCCACAGCTTGTGTGCATGTGCACTATGCACTATAATTGTCTCTTTTGTGTGACTAGGTAGGTACCACTAATGTGCCACGTTCGTGCAGCCTCGTCGTTATCAGATGAAGAAATAAATAATTATTATTTAATTTCGTACCCCGCTTATTATATTATGAAGGAATGTAGTATGAAACACTGATGTGTGCGAGTTCAGAGCTGAAATTTATCACGTGATCAAGACATCGTCAATCTTCTTATACCTACTTATTCTTTATTGTACACACATATATACATTTATATTACAGTAGGAAAGTTTATGTACATCGGCGAGCTTAACTCAGAAATGAGTTTTCTAACAGCAAACCCTGAGAGCAAACCTTAGAGCGATAGAGAGATCTTCATGTAATTTTAGAGTTTTTAACAATTAAACTCGACATCATCAGCCTTTTGCCTTTGTTTGTCTCCCTCAGTAGAGTAGTTGATCTTTTTTTGTTATTAAAAAAACTCTAATCTAGATAGGTACTAATGTATTAAAATAATAAAAAAATTAATTAACAAAAACAAAAAACCCGACTGCGTGTAAAAATAACAGAAAAGATATAAACAAGACTTATCAACACGCAGTCGGAGGCAACGTATGTTTTTGGTCATGAATTACATAATAGTTCATAGGTAGCCTCCGCCTGCGTGTTGATAAGTCTTGTTTATATCTTTTCTGTTATTTTTACACGCAGTCGGGTTTTTTGTTTTTGTTAATTAATATTTTTATTTGAATTTTTTTAGTTTTGTCATGTTTTATTTATCATAATATTAATGTTTTTTTTTTAAAGTCAAATTCATTTTTAACGTTTAATATTTTGTTGTTTTTTAGCATTTTTATTCCAAATTACATTTAAACATATAAGTTGTATATATTTTTGTAAAGCATTTATAAAACCCTTTATTTTGATACCCCACTCGATAGTTTTTGACGGAAAAAAAAAATTTTTGAAGAGGTAATATGGCGCCAAAAAGCGGCCATTTTAATTTTTAAAATTTTGATGTACCCAGTGTCACTCTCAGAATTAAGACGAATCTAACGACACCTCTCAATCTCAAATCCATCAAGCCGTTTAGGCCACAGAGCGTGCCAAAGAAATATACATACATACATACATACATACATACACTCGAAAAACATAACCCTCCTTCTCGCGCAGTCGGGTAAAAAGTTAAAAGTGGTAGTTTTCTTTCGTTTGCCGGTCAAATTTCACTTTGGAAACGGAAACTTTTCGAACGTTTGTGAATCAGGCCACAGGAGTCGCAGGTTCGAATTTTGCTCGTGAACGATTTTTTATTACACAAATTTATATCTTTAGATTTCGTTTCGCATGCGCCAATGCGTTAAAATAATATAATGACTAGTATCTTCATAATGTTACTAAAGTACAGCGTAAACGCATCACTCCAATGTCAATGTCATTCGATAATCACTGGCTAAGTTCCTACAATCAGTGAAATTACAGTTTTCTATCGTCATTCGTCAGTTCCCACAGCTAGAGTTGTCACGCCTCGTTGACGACGCGTTTGCAACGTTTAACATCATGTGTTGTTTGGGACGTCATCAGTCATCATCATCACTGTATGAACATTTATCATTCAATTTATGTAAATGACAGCTTTGATGAATAATTTGGTTTTTTAAATAACATT
Organism: Asteroscopus sphinx; assembly: GCA_949699075.1. Taxonomy (NCBI): domain Eukaryota; kingdom Metazoa; phylum Arthropoda; class Insecta; order Lepidoptera; family Noctuidae; genus Asteroscopus; species Asteroscopus sphinx. The sequence goes on from OX453021.1 coordinate 16,155,319, forward strand.
TTAGGTGAATACCCGACGGATCATCATTCGATGTTAGTTATTTCTGTGCAACTGGTTACTAGAATCGACTTTTCATTAGTGCCTGTCATTAGGTTTATCCACAGACCACTAAGCCTGGTTTATCAAATCAATAGGTAGGTACATGTTAAAAGATAATATGTCCTGACCACAGACCAGTAAGCCTCAAGACGCCGCATAAACATTGATTTAAAAAATCATTGATTAGACAAAAATTAGAACCAACTATGGCAAAAAAACGATAACTTTTGAAGGAGCACAACTCTATAATAAAATACCCTCACGTGTTTAAAATCTAAACTCATTTAATGCATTCAAAACTGAGCTAGCACTGTATGTAATTTCAGACAACTCTTTTATAAAATAATTAATGCATTGGATAGGGTGTACCCACAATTTTCATTTTTTAAATTCGACGAACTAAACCCATTGTTCTCAAGTGACTTTGTGTTTTTATTGAGAATAAATTTCTTTAAACCTAATAATTAGAACAGAGTCGTAAAAAATGTTGGCGGGGACCAGGGGGCGGACAGCGCGTTATGATTGGTCGGCTCAAAAGTTCGGTGGGATGATTCCGTATGATTGGTGCCGCCCGCTGACGGACTGACGCGTGACATCCTGATTGGCGTCAAGGCGTATCACAATTATGCAGTGCTACTGCATACGCGTGGTGACCCGGGGTGTCCGGCTAATCGACGTCTAGAGCCTTACTGGTCTGTAGTCCTGACTCATTCACTGACTGACTCATCAACGCCCAGCCCAAAGCCTTGGTTGGACCTAGAAAGCTAAAATTTTGCATAGAGTTTCCCTTTATGATTTAGACTATACTAAGGATTTTTTGAAATTCCCACGGGATAGGGAATAAAGAGGGCACAAAGGAGAACAGAGCAGGAGGAGTCGCGGCCAAAAGCATTTTCAAACAATTCAAGCAATTTCAAGCAATTTGAAACAAAAACAATTTCGGGTTAGTGGTCAATCCGCACTAATTGGATTCGCACGAAAAGTGCGGATCGTCACTTTTAAATATTATGAATTTTGTGGGGGTCGATCCGCACGAAGCCAATTTATTTTCGTGCGGATCGCTACCTTCAAATTTAAGTAGTAGGCGATTTGCACACATTGTATTTTAATAAAGAATAAAAAATATCAAAGTACAGTCGTGGACACATGATAAAAAAATATCGAAAAATTAATAAAACATTATTTCGATGAATTACTGGCGTGTATATTAAAAAAAAGATTATACTTCTAGTGATACAAAAAACTATACGTTAAAGTGAGACAGCAAATTGGTTTTGGTGCTGAAACCTGTGAGTGACAGAGAAAGCAGTATATGCCATCTCACTCACACGCATTTGTCGTGGGTCAGTGGGTCCTAACTCGCTACCATTCAGTAAGTTTAGCAGTGTTGCCAAGTTAGGTGATTTTTCGCCTTTTAAGCTATCTCGAAGGGTGTCGGGGATACCAAAAATTGCTATTGGTGACTGGTTGCCATTAAATAACCAATGTAATAACAGCTTCAGAGTGTTTTTGTGGCTGCCGCGTTTTTGTAGTGCATCTAGCATAATCGCGCAGGCACGCGTTCGTGACTTCTTGCCATGGTGAAGATTAAGATGACCTCACTTGTACAGAGAACACGATCTAGTCCTAATGGCATTTTGAAGATGTTAGTGGATAAATTTGATTCCCCAATCCTGTTTCCCTTCATGCAGGTGTTAGTTAGGCAGGAGTGATTTCAGTACTCAGGTTTGTCTATCAAAAATGATTGGGCGCCTTTTCTTATTCTTATTCTTTACTGCACACAAAAAAATATCACAACAATACATAATAGTTTTGAAATTACATGTACAAAGGCGAGCTTAACTCATAATTGATAATTAATTAAAAATTAATTTAATTAAAATAATTAATAATAAATAATAATTAATTTATAATTTTCTCTTAATTTTCTTCTACGTTTTTAGTCTGACAAAAAAAAGAAGGAATTTTTAAAGTTTGAATTTTGCTATGGCAGACTTGTGGCGCCTCCATTGAATAGATACTCTTTTATCTCAAACTGTAAAGATAATTTTGTTTTCGATTTTATCCGACTAAATTTAAAAATAAAGGACATGTTATAAATTGGGTAAAAAAATACGCTTTAATAAAGTTCAAGATTTTGTTATCCCTCAAGGCTATGAAAATGTAGTTTTCGCAGATTATACAGAAAAACAAACAAGAATTATGCTTTTCGCAAATAAGAAAATTATGAGATTTCTCGGTGAAGCTCAAAGCGTTTTTTGTGACAGGACGTTCAAAAGTTGCGTGCCACCATTTTAGGTTTACACGTTGCACATAGACGTCGGCAGTATTTTTAAATATACTAACATTTTACCAGCCATATACGCTTTACTCCCAAATAAATAAAAAAAAGACATGATTTTTTTTAAACTCATAAAAAGTCGAATTTCTCAATTTTTTCCACGTATATTTACTACAGATTTCGAAAAAAGCGCGATGACTGCTATTCAGAAAACATTTCCTGAAGCTCGCTTTCAAGGTTGTTTGTTTCATTTTCAAAGATGTTTATGGAGAAAAGCAAAGCATTAGAACAAAAATTTATATTTTTAATAAAGATATTTTTGATTAATTCGTGTCACTTCATTAAAAAAATATTATTACTTCTATCACCTTTGTGCGTTACAGTAATTTTTCGTAAGTTTATTCCATAAAAAACAATGTGTGCAAATCGCCTACTACTTAAATGTGAAGGTGGCGATCCGCACGAAAATAAATTGGCTTCGTGCGGATCGACACCCACAAAATTCATAATATTTAAAAGTGGCGATCCGCACTTTTCGTGCGAATCCAATTAGTGCGGATTGACCACTAACCCACAATTTCAATTCATTTGCTTCTACTGGTTTGTTTATAAGTTTAGAATCTACATGTCATTCAGGCTAACGGTATCATACTATAGATAGACAACTGTTTATACATGGATTTATTTAATAAACACAAAAAACTGCGCTTAAAAATTAATAGATCTACACGAAAACAACTTAATTACTTTACGATGTTATTCGGTTCCGTTGAGATAAAATAAAATAATCATCGCATTTCATTTTATGATTATATAGTATGTAACAAAAACCCTGTTGTTCCTGTGAGCTACGTTATCAGAATCGATATTTATACGTAAGGACACAACTCATTTGGAAAAACGCTTCAATAAAAATAATCAAATTAAATATTAAATCGTTATTAATTGTGAATTGAAATTATTATATCACTCAAAACTCACTCGTGATTATATGAATCAATAAAAATAATCAAATTAAATGTTAAATCATTATTAATTGTAAATTGAAAGTGATATAATAACTATTATTTATGATTCAATATTTAATTTGATTATTTTTATTGAAGAGTTTTTCCAAATGAGTTGTGTCCTGTATATTAATATAGATTCTGATAACGTAGCACACAGGAAGAAGTGACATAATAAAATAAAATACTAAATTACAAGAAAACTTTAATTCCCCCCACGCAGACTGCAAACCTTATGAAACTTTAATTGCATTCCTAATTTCCTGATCAATAGGAGACAGCGACAACGGGGCTGTGTCGTCGCTGATAGGAGAACATAATTACGGGAGTTCGCACACCACTAGCATACCCGACGTATGTGTCTCAGCTGTTTCTTGATGAAGCAACAAAACAATAGAAAATCTTTTGTCTCATTAGCCGTTCTTTGATGAATTAGCAAAACAATAGAAAATCTGTTGTGTCTCATTAGCCGTTCTTTGATAAAGATGCAGAACAATAAAAAACGATTGTGTCTCATTAGCTGTTCTTTGATGAATCAGCTAAACAATTGAAAATATATTGTGTCTTACTAGCTGTTCTTTGTTGAAGCAGCGAATCAATATAAAATATAGTGTCTTATTAGCCGTTGGTTGATGAATGGCACATTCAATTCGATTCGATCAATATTTCAAATATTGATGGAAGAAGTTTGCTTCCATGAAGGACAATAGTTTTTCATCGTCCGGCGCATCTTGGGCTGTCAGCCCCTCTACCAACCACTGCTGACTGACGAATCTTTTTTCAGCTTTTTATTATTATTGTATAGCTCATGTCGACACGTTCACATAACAGAGACAATGGGAGTCTCATTAATTACAATTAATACAATTTGTACACCATAAAATACATTACATTGAATATGCATTTAAACTATTCTACAAATGGCGGCCTATCGCGATCAGCAATTTCATCCAGGCAACCTTAGGATGGACAAGAATGAACATATGAATGAATGTCTTAATTCGAACGAATTACTGAACCAACCCTTTAATTCCAGATATCGGAGGCTAGCTTCGTGACGAGCGTCGAGGAAGCGAGCCGTGTCGACCAATGCACGCAGACGCCGCCCAGCGGCAAGGCGCGCCCACGCACCCTGCAAAGGTACCACACATCTGACCACATCTACGAGCGGTCACACAGAACCTACAGACTCAAGCACGAGCCCAGGCCCAAGAGCCTAGGCCTCACTGACTCCTATCCCTTCATTGCGAAGCCGCCCAGCTATGATTATTCAAAGTAAGGTTCAGGTAGTTTCCAATTTTAGCTTTTTACATGTGATGTGAGTTGGTGTGACTAACTTGTGGTAGAACCATAAACTTAATATACTAGCGTTAAGTATAATAAGTTTATGGGTAGTAAAAAGTTTATGTTGTTTTGTGGTCTATTTTTTTTTTGGTTATTTTAGCTCAGCTACGTGGTTTTAGGTCCCTATATTTCTGAGACCATTTCCTTTGGTCTAAGCTATATTCGGGCGCGTTTGTTTTTCTTTTATTTGTTAATATGTAATTAAAGTAGGTATTTGTATAAAACAATGACTAGCTGAAAACCTCTTAAGGGGTCATTATACTCATCAGGATGACAACTTTTACTATACTACTATTATTTGTTCTATGCTATGGTACTAATCCTGAAATCGCAAAAAACAGCTGTTCCCTACATTTGTGTTCACATAAATCGACAAAATGTACCACCGCGAAGTACCTACCTATCGTGACCTATGCATAATCATGGCCGGATTAACCATGTTGGGGCCCTTACGCAATGCAATTCTTGGGGCCGTACGAAAATCATCAGCTCTTTTCATGTTGATGAGGGGATCACGGTCTCAAAAGTCACAAATTGCGATTATAGATCAAGTATTTCAAAAAATTTGTTTATCATACAACACGCTACGTAACGCATCCAAATTATTAGTTCTGCTACTCGATACTAGATGGTTCTGTTCAGTAAGTATGAAGTATTTCATCAACTGACAGCATGCGGCGAAAAAAAGCAATAATTCCTATTGTCATTGAGGATACATCATACATGTTATCCAATCACTGTATGAAACATTTTCAATGACTTTTGTGTGCGCGCGGGGCCCCTAGCCGATGCGGGGCCCCTAGGCAGTTGCCTACTCTGCCTAATGGTTAATCCAGCCCTGTGCATAATGACTATCATTAAAATATAATATAAATAAAATGAATATTATTGCGCATCTAGTTTGCATTCACGTGGTTTGAAATGCAATTCAGATACGGAAAGCAGAAAAAAGATTGCATTGAAAAAATACTGACGTAATCTTTTACAAGACAAGAGACGGTAGTTAGCAAAAATGTTCTACCAAACGATTATAAGTAGGTATAGTGCAAAAAACCGACGTAAATGTCAAAAAAATATCATTTCAGAACATTATTATAGCCATTATATTTAGTGACGTGTTTACGGTAATCGTTTCAAATGTTAAACTCGTTATTGACCCATAAAAACTGTCGTAAAATACCTACTTCATCTTTGGTGCGAAGTTCTGAAGTTAATTCAATAGTCAATGAAACTAGTTTTAATGAATATAAATAATCTCTACAATCTTAATAGAATGTTTTAACTAGATCGTTTATCTTTTGTGAAGGTGAATAGGTTAAAAGATTGTACCATTAAGTTTGTTAAATCGTGTGGGACAAAGTGTGCAGCTGAGCCCTTGAAGCAAAAGATCATGAATTCCAGTTTTTGTTTAGGTATGATGTATCCTCAACAATTAAATCATTAACCTTATTGCACCATTTCCTACAAAAGGATTGATGAAAACCATCAGTCTTTTCGTAAACAATAGAAAATCAGCACTGATTTTGTATTCTGTTTATAGATCGATATTAGATTTGTGGCTTCATTTGCGTTGATACAAAGCTATTTATTTATTCAGGTGGTAAAGGGATAATAGACAAAGATTATTTATAAAGTGCTCGTACTCACTCGTACACTAAGTACATAAAATACATATAGCTAGTTTAGTTGCAATTCCATTGTCGCATGAATCGAAAACTTTAACTCATACAAAACTAGGTAGTTAGTTACTATCATGGTATAATAACACCAGGTAGTCTCTTCCCGTGACAGATAGGTCACGTGATTGCCTCCGTACAACGTCATCGACCGTGGAGCCAATAGCGGGCTGTAAGCGTGACACTTGTCAGTTTGATGTGCTGCCACTTTGTGAAAATAAATTACCCGAGCAAAATGCATTTTTTCATTTACTTTCTTCTATAAAGAATCACTTTTTAACTAGTAATTTAATATAGTTTCCTTTATTAACTAATTAGATGAATAACACTAGATGACAAATAGTTAGGCAAGTTAGGAATTTATTTTATATTCATTATGAACAAAAATCTCCTTGAGTATATTGAAGATATCAATCAATGGCAGCACTGATCGTGACGTAGCTTGGAGGCATCGCGCTGTCATTGCGGGAAGAGAATACCTGGTGAAACATCTTATTATACCATGGTTACTATGTTTATTTTTTTCTGCAGCAGCGGCATACCTACTGAATAAGATTTGTTTCCACCCTGCACTTTAACAAGACCATCTCTTCAAACAACAGGTGTCAATTCTCTTGTTCAAAAACTAAACTTATTTTAAACTATCGCTCTCTTTTACTAATAGTAGATGCAGGAAAAGGATGGCAACTATTTTAGAGCTGTTATATTGGGTTATAATAATAGCTCAGTGGTTACGTGTTCCACTTCTTCGTATTTTAATTGGGCACGTTCCGAGATCACGGAAATTTTAATCCGACTAATTTGTCGGCACTAATTGTTGCCATTCCTTTCTTCTACTTATCTACTATTAGTAAGAAAGAGCGATAGTTTAAAATAAGTTTAGTTTCTGAACAAAATAATCAACAGCATTATTAACCTCTATGTAAAACTAACACGTAACCATTGACCTAGTATCACTGATTTAAATATTAACAAATTCCTCTAACGATTTGTTACCAGATTCAAGGCCAGCGTGACAGACAGCCCCACCATCTCAGTGACCCCACCTCACAGCTTAGAATACGTGTGCACTAAGGGCGGCACCAGTCCCAACGGCAGCGTCACCCCCAACGGAATGGTCTCCAACAAGTCGGCCGCTACAGTGCTGTTAAGCCCTGGATACTTGCAGAGCCCCTGTCAATGCAATCAGTCTATTAAAGTAAGTAGGCTTGAAGTGGTGTCTTCTTTAAGCCGGGACGAAACCTAGACATCGTAAGTTCGTAACCAGTCAACGACATGGACTCAGCTATCTTCTTGAGCCCTGCAGGCCAATTCACGTAACTAAAGTGCAGTTGCAGCGCAGTTGCAGTTAAGTTTCGATCAAAGCAATGCTTTTCGTATTCCCTTATCTACGGCGATCGCTGTCAGAAACGAACCGCAGCGTCACTGCAACTTGATCGGCGCGTCATGAAATTACGTGAATTAGGGCCCTGAATACTTGCATAGTTCTCTTGTCAAAGTTATTCTCATCACTTGTATTTTAGCCACAGAAATAGTAAAAAAACAGCCAAGTGCAGGTTAGACTCACGCAGTAAGGGTTGCGTACCACCCATTGACCTGATACCCTATTGAAACTGTTTCAAAAGACATCAACGCACCGTGAGCAATATATGAATTAGTGCATCTCTTTCTTACGCAGGTACCACCATAAACAGACATATATATGTCTATTTTGGTCCTATTTTTAGTATTTGTTGCTAAACTACATAGTAAGCAACAAACCAAGTTTGACGCCGCGCTGGCACAGGCGCTGGTATGTATTACCGTTTCGAAGATAGAGCAGGAACAAAAATACTGAAAAAAATATCATGTTTTTCGAGGATTCTCGTATCCCCACCCTCTGTTTTAGACTTTTTTTAATTGAATTTGTCGAGATAAGGGTCATAGCAACACATATTCTGCGAAAATGTCAACTAGCTACCTATTACCGTTCAAGAGATACAGCCCTGTGACTGACAGACGGACGGACATCGTAGCGAAAGTAATAGGGTCCCGTTTGGCACCCTCTGGGTACGGAGCCCTTAAAAGGTTATAAATACATATATCTAATATATTTCATATAATTGCAAATATTTATAGACTCACTTTTAATTGCAGAGTGGAAGCGAGGTAGCACTAGCGATGCCGTTGTCTCCCGCCTGGAACGAGGAGTTGCCGCAGGGCTCCGAGGGGCTCTCGTGGCGAAGGCTGCACATGTCCCGCGCCAAGCTCAAAGCCACTGCCACCACCTCAGAACTACTTTCAGGTAAATAAATTGTACAGTCGACTGCACGACAGTACACTTAATTTAGAAAACCGCCCTTACTGCTTACGAAATAAAGTCGCAGTAAATGTCAAACTGTTACCACTGCCGTGAGGCCGTAACTATTTTTACACGAATGCCCAAAAAAAAGGAGTGTAATGTTTTATCATAGTGGGTAGGTAGTAAATCGTACTAATATTATATTATAAATGAAGTAAGGATGTTTGTTTGTTTGTTTATTTCCTTCAATCATACAGAAACTGCTTAACAGATTTGGATAAAATTTGGTATACAGGTAAACATAACGTAACATAATACATAGGCTACTTTTTGTCCCGGGAAAAAAACAGTTCCTGAGGGATGCCGCCCATATGCGCCATAACATCTTTCTGTGATAAACCGCGGCGAATTATACGTGGGCGAAGTCGCGAGCGTAGGCTAGTGAGACAATGTATCGACATAGAATAGGTAATCTTTTCTTATGGTATCGATTCTCTTGTTCACGAACTAAACTTATTTTTAACTATTGCTCTCTTTTACTAATAGTAGATACAAGAAAGGGATGGCAACAATTTAGAGCTGTCAAATTAGACGTAATTAAAATTTCCATACAAGTTTGGTCGTGATCTCGGAACGTGTCCACTAAAATACAAGTAATGAAATGTAACATGTAAACTGATTTGACAGTTCTGAAATTGTTGCCATTCCTTTCTTGTATCTACTATTAGGAAAGAGCGCGATAGTTTAAAATAAGTTTAGTTCGTGGACAAGAGAATCGACACCAATGAGAATCAAATCTCTCCAAGAAACATTGTCACGCATTGTCATTGCTCACGAGCAGGATTCGAACCTGCGTCTTTTGGTTCAGTACACCATGCCCCAGTCGCTTTATCCGCTAAGCTATCGTAAACTCTGCTCGTGGAATCGAATTTAACTTCCACGTTGAATCCGTATTCCGTCTTACGGTGACGGCACTTCTCAATTAGCTTTTCTGACTTTTCCCAAATTCAAATTCATTTATTGTGGATCACAGGTTCATAAGATGTGTACAAATTATTAATAGGATCAGCCATGTCCCGCCATTGAGGCATACAATCACAATTTAATGAAATAACATAACATATCTACAGTAATAACTAATTAATAAATAATAAATTTATAAGCATGTCTAATCTATTTACCGTCAATAGATAGAATACCTATAGACCTACACCTCCTATACCTATAACCATAATTATTATAAAAACACGGATACTTCCTCGCTTTATTGATTTTTATAATCAATCAACTCAGCCTTTCACAATCCACTGCTGGACATAGGTCTCTTCCAAGTTGCGCCACAACACTCGGTCCTCTGCCTTCCGCATCTAGCCCCCAGCTACTTTCTTCAGGTCGTCAGTGCACCTGGCTGGGGGGCTCCCTATACGATGCGTTTGCCGATTCCCGGTCTTCACTCAAGGACTCATCTGTTCCAACGGCCATCGGTCCGTCGATCGATAGACATGGCCAGCCCACTGCCACTTCAGCTTACTGATTCTACAAGCTATGTCGGTCACTCCGGTTCTTTTCTGAATAATCTGGTTTGGTCTGGGTGTTTCATATGTAAGTATGTATTTACAAAAAAAATATATATATAAGTATCATATCCATTGTTTAGTACCCATAGTACAAGCTCTGCTTAGTTTGGGACTAGATGGTGCTGTGTAAAAATGTCCCAAAATTTTCATTTTTATTGATCTCTAAGAATATAATTAAAAATTAAATAAATAATCTCATTACGGATTTTATCCTTCAAAGAAACTCCAATAAAATGCAACATTATTCATGCAATAAAATCGCAGACGTTCTCAAAAAATGCCAGGTTAAAAGTACCTACTCTAACTCGACGAGCATGCATGACGAGGTTAATGAACGTACCTGGATGAAGCGAAAGAGGTGTGTTAGGATCGTAGCAGGTGGAAATCCATAGTCTCTGCCTACCACAATGGGAAACAGGCGTGATTATATATATGTATGTATGTATTTTTCATGCAAGATTTTGAAATTGGAACTACCGGCACTCCCATGTCCTATTCAACATGTCATATTTTTACCCCCCACTTACAGGTTTTTACGAACCCACAACAGGCACCAGCTCTCACAATCTGAACTATGTAGTCTTGTACCTATAATAAATCCTATCTAATCCATTGTGAATAAATGATTATTATTATTTTACTAGAAAAGCTTGAAAATTTAATATACCTAATTAACTTTCTCATTGGAAGGAAGAGGCACGGGATCGGGAAAAGTGGAAGAAACGGAGGGAGGCCTTTGCCCAGGAGTGGGACAGCACAGGCTCATAATAAATAAATTAACTTTCTCATTGCAGGTTTTGCAATGGTAGCCATGGTGGAACTCCAAATCAACGAGCCGACGAACGTTCCAGAATGGCTCTTCGTGATGTTTGCAGTCTGCACGACGGTTCTGGTAGCCGTGCATATCTTCGCGCTGATGATATCCACGTACCTGCTGCCCAACATCGACGCAGTCAGCAAGATGGAGTCCCCCGGATCGCCCGCCAGTGCGCTCAGAGACTCGCCCCATGAAAGAATGAGGGGATTCATCGAGCTGGCTTGGGCTTTTAGTACTGTTTTAGGTAAGACCTTCGAGAATATAGTTAGACTATTGGACAAAAAATCAAGTAGGTATCCCCCTCTGGTGGTATACTATTGGTACGTCCCCGGAGAACAATGCTCCCCACAGCAGCACGCGTCCACCACGTGCTGCTGTCCTCCCCAGGGTCGCTTAATGGACGCCACGGAGTCAACAAACCTGCGGAATATTCAGCGAATCAATAATGGCGTTTGCTTAGCTATCCTGACCACCTAATAGCCAAAACTAACAAAGACCCAGCGGAATCCATTCATGCTTGTTTTTGTAAATCTTTATAGCTGTTTTTAATAATTTTTTCCATTATTCCAGGTCTGTTCCTCTTCCTGGTGGAGATAGCGATCCTATGCTGGGTCAAGTTCTGGGACTATTCGTTCGCGGCCGCCACCGCCGCCACCGTCATAGTTATACCAGGTACGATGATACCACTAGTTATTCTGTGAGTGCTCCTTCTTTCTTCTGTATCTATATCTGTTGGGATCTGTGTACCAGGTATGAATTAAACTCCATCATCATTTTGTATTTCACATAAATGTAAGATAAAAGCTTTAAAATTATGCTAATCTGGAAGAAAATGAAGTTTTCTTTAAAGTGTCTGTGCTTGAGCCCTTTTAATTGTTAACAACATAATTTCCAGTTGGAAAATGCTTGCTTTTCTGGACATACCTTTGTAGAAACTATCGAAGAAACTTTAGCTTGGCTTTTACTATGGATTGGTAAAGTCGTATAAAAAATTCTAACATAATGCAAGTGCTAAATAACTTCTTAGGTAACATAAGTAATGAATAAAATAATTAATACATAATTTTCTGGATGCCTAATCCTAATATTATTTCCTCATGTTTATTTTGACGGATACCTAGGTATTCATTTAGTTAGGATTTGATCCTCCAACAATAAATAGGATAGTAATAATACAAAGGATATAAATACATAGGAAGTGGTCATTGCTGAGCATAGGCTTTTTCCAGAATGACAAAGGAGTTAGGCCTTAGCCTTAGTTCATCACCAGCCATTCAGACTCCGATCTCTTTTCATTTTAAACAGCCATTAGAATTCCAAGGGTCAAAATCACCAACGAAACGAAATAACACATGTTTAATTTGGAACAGCAGCCCCGGATCTAAAGTCCCTCCCCCTTTTCAGAGCGCAAAGACAGCGTCTTTATTTCGTAAGCAGTAAGTTAAGTCAGTTAAGTCTGAGTAAGTTAAGAATTATGTTAATTTAAAAAAAATGACTTGTAACAATTGTTATCAATAAATACAATACAATACAATACAATACAATAAGAGTGGTTTTCGTAATTCAAGTATTACTGCTAGTGCAGTCGACTGTACATTATATTGGGGAAAAAAAAGTTCGCTCAGCACTCAACTGCCTCACACAGCTCTGGCGGAGAACCACACTTACACCAAAATCTATTATTATTTTGGAAAAAGAGGTAAGGTCTTTGCAAGCCCCTTATGTCACTGCGACCTAAAAAATCTATTGTAACGCCTCTAATAGTAGACTACAGCACCTCCCCAAGCCGCAGGCCAACCATAAAGTCGACTATTGCCTTGGGGTTTGAGGATCTGATCTCATCAGCTGAGATAGTGTGGCCTCCAAGATGCTGACTTCTAATGTGGTGCACTGCATCACAATCGCAATAGGATATGAATGGGCGTTTCATCCTTTTCGCGACAAAATCTGCAAACTGTGGTATCTGTGAGGCCCATCCTGTGTAGATGTTTGTTCAGTTTACAGTGCCCTGTCAGGATTCTAGTCAAGATCCACCAAAATCTAACGGTGTTTTTCTCTATTCCAGTATTAATCGTCTTCGTGGCGTTCGCGATTCACTTCTACCATTCCTTGGTGGTCCAGAAGTGCGAGACTTCAAACCAGGACATCGAGCAGCTGGAAAACATGAAGAGGGATCTGGACACTGCTACTGTCAAAGTTAACATGTTCTGAACTTCTGGAAATGTAGCAAAGAATTGATGTCCAGCTAAAATTGAGGTATTTTTGTTTATCAAGGCAATGTTATACGAGTACATGGCTTTCATTATGATTAGGGTAATGCTGCATAGCGATAATTCGATGCTGTATTATTATTGGCAGATCATTTATAATTGGGGGAATCATTTAGATTTTCTACATAAAATCTGTCAGTGTCTTAATTTATCTGAAAAAAGCAGAGACATGACATTTACCGCCGTTCTACTGGCGGTAGGTAAATGTCATGTCTCTGAAAAAAAGTTATCTGATAATTCTTCTTCTGTCGTTTCGACATGAGCTACATAATGATAATAGCTCATGTCGTGGTGTAAAGATTAGCCAGTCAGCAGTTTGGTAGCGGGGCTGACTGCCCAGGTTGCGCCGGATGATAAACACTCGTGGAGGCTCTTTAAATGCACCCCCCCATCTGATTATTGACAAAAGGCGTAACTTATGCATTAAAATGATCACGTAACCGGTTAAATGGCGGTCAACCCTGTCTCTACCGTCGAGGATATTTTGACAGATAAGTGGTGGTCATTTGGTCAGGTCACGTTAGCGATAACCCTAATATTCGTGGCATATTTGGAAATCCAGTCATAATAAGCACTATTTTTTTAACCTGTCATTGCCTTGAAGACAAAAAATCTTATTATGTTTCCTGTGATGTGATATGTCCTCATAAATGTATGATATTATATTTTTCTAAGCATGTGTTGATCACAGAGATATTCGAATTGTAATGCAACGACTTTTGATCGAATAAGATGTTGATTTTTTAATGACTTATGCGCAAGCGCTATGATAATTAAGTTATTGAAATTGTGTAATAATTGGAAGGTTCAAGTACCTAAAATATCATGGATAAAGTAATTTTTTACCATAAAAGAAATATTTTCCTGTAGGTAGGTAGAGATTCTTCCTTAAAAAATCCTACTATATAGGTATAAGTTTCGCAACCGTATAAAAAATGGCAGGAAATTCTACTTTGTATTTGTGTGTTCATATTTATCACTTCGAGGGGTGTTAATGATGTATTTAAACAAATGACAAATCTGCTAAGTGCTAATCTCGATTCAAACACATCGAATCGCTGTTTACACGATGCATGCTTCTCTGGCGTGCAACCTATCTTAGTGACGTCATAATAAAGTCTTACCTGTGGCATTTCCAGGGTTAAGTAAGCGCTGTAGACAACTAAAATTAAGTACGAGTCTCAAAGACAATAAAGACATTGCTAATTATTATAAAAATACGAACGTGTAAATATAACGAGAAATATAGTATATAAGAAAACTAAGTTATTTATAAAAAGATTCTTAGTTTGAGAGTTAAAAATTTCAAAAGTACAAGATAATAAAATTTTCACCTTATGTCAATGGCATAAGGTTCAAAATTAATGTACTTTTGTTTTATTCTATAGAACTCTTATATGGTGCTGACTGTGTAACTGATATTCAGATTATTTGTCAATAAAGATCTTGTTTACTTAGGAATTTCAGTTATAGTGTTGAAATATTAAAAATATTATGTGATTTTTATATTTCCACCCAAGAGTCTTCCAGATTTTATATGTATAATCTAAGAATACAGAAAGTATAATGTACAACTAGAAAGACTGTATGAGCAGAACTTATATAAATATTAATATGTATAGAATCTTGTTGTAATGTGTGGACCAATCTCAATGACTGTATGAACTGTTGAACCAGTATTTGTAGTAATTGATGTGAATTTGATATGTATTTTATGAGTATTTTAAGAAATAAATGGATTATGTTGACCATATTTTTTCTTTACCTACCAACTATCTACTAGTAGCATCACCTCATGTAGGAAAAGTCAACGCTTAATCATAGTCAGTACCTATGCTACGGACAGGGTTGCCAACCATACTATACAACGTGTATCAGAAATGCGTGGTCATATTTGAAGAGCTCATTCAGAACCTAGCATAGAACAACTTTTACTATGGGACCAATCCTGAAATCGCGAAAAAAATATCAGCTGTTCCCTACTAAATCATCGATGTCGTTCGACAAAATTTAAGGATCAGCAGATTTTTTTCGCGATTTCAGGGTTGGTCCCATAGTAAAAGTTAATCGATAGCATCCCCTGAGTAAGCTCTTCAAATATGACCAAGCATTTCTGATACACGTTGTATAATATAGTATTTTACTATAGTTTGCCCGGCGTACTTATATACTGTTCAAGAAAGATATAGTACGCAAAAATACTATATTTCGCACGAAGGTACGATGTGCTTTTGATTTTCCTGTAGTTTTAAGGTATCATGCAGAGGTAATTGTCACTTCATGCAGCTTCAGGTTTCCATAGAACACTTTCTATTGTCTTTGAAAACCCTAATTGTATTTATTACCCTGTCCTACTACCTATATTAGTTTTCATTTGTATTAATACCTATGCAACACCACTCAGCATTTACAATTGTAACTTACTTTATAATAACTTATGAAACTTAAAACGCTTTTAAAATGGTCATCGTGTTTTCGCAAAAAATCTGAAAAAAATTGCGCTACTACTTTCAAGGTAACATTTTGTATTTTTTTTTCTAAAAATACTATATTTTCTTCCAATATACTATATTTTTCATGTCTTGGCCTGAAAAATACTGTTTCCCAAAAAACTGTTGGGAACCCTACTAATACCCCCGGTCACAACGCATATGCAGTAGCACTACATATCATACGCCCCGCCGCCGCCGCCGCCAATAAGGACGTCACTCCGTCAGCGAGCGGCACCAATCATATCACCGAACTTTTGAACCGACCAATCATAACGCGTCGTCCGCCCCCTGACCCCGCCAACATTTTACGACGGTGTTCTCATGGAAAACTTTGTTTATGCAGCGTTTTAAGGTCTGCTCCGTGTTCAGTCAATAAATAAACAAAAGAAAAACAAACATCAACATTATTACCTTACATTTATTTCGAAAGACAAACAGTACAAAATCATCTTTTTATAATTCCTTTTACACGCTTCTAACACAACTCACAAACTTCAGGCCTTCGAGTAATTACATCAATATTATTTATACAAATACTATACTAGGAATACAGAACTTACAATGTGCGATTGATATTACAGTGGTTTATAAAGCAACGTAAACGTACATTCAAATCTCAAACATTAAGTAATTTAAAAGACATTAAAATTGTTTACTGGTATAATAGCTTGAAAAAATTCCTATAATGCCTTGCACATACGAGTAAATGAGAATCTGTGGTGTGAGGCGTTGTCCTAATACAACGCGAATACGCGACAATCGCAAGTTCGCGCGAAATTTGTTCGTGTAAACCCGCGATCAAACCTAGTTTCGAATACGTGTTCTAACTGACAATCGCGCGATAATGTCAAGCGTTGTATCAGGACGCCTAATGGCTCATTTACATCAGAAAATAATTCCGATCGTAATCCAATTCCTATGTACAAAAATCACAAGAATGAAAGTGTGTTTTTGATTAAAAATAAACACACTTTCAATATGTACTATAAGGATTAATTAATTCTCAAAACACTATACCTACTTAACTTCAGTGCTTGTTGCATTCAACAGTACGGATTGTCATTACGCTCACTTGCGACAAGAACGTGCTATCTCACTTTGGAGGCAAATATTAACATAATGAAAATTAATAGTCTCGTTTTGTTGAATTGTAGTACATACACATACAAAACACGAAATAAACTAATGATAGTCGCAAGTTTTGAAGTAGGCAGATATACATAAGTAACTCTGTAACTTTCCGTTTAGAAACAGATATTTTAAAAATAACACGTTCACAAATGAGCGATTAGTCCAATCCATCGGAATTATTTTCAAGAGAACACCTACTCGCGAGCATCTTTCGCTTGCTGAAGACGGCGCAATCAATACACGAATACAATTCTAATATAATACGAATGCAGAATACGTCCAAGTCGATTGCAGAATGCGTCCGAATCGATTGCAGAATGCGTCCGAATCGATTGCAGAATGCGTCCGAATCGATTGCAGAATGCGTCCGAATCGATTGCAGAATGCGTCCGAGTCGATTGCAGAATACGTCCGAATCGCTAGACATTGTTTTCTATCGCTCGACTTTGATCGCAAACTGTATTCGTTAGACGACTGGATCACACCGGGTCGTTTGCCTCCTCCGGTCAGCAAGGCAAGTGGGCTAGTCGCTGATGTAAATGAGCCATAAATCTGTTTCATAATTTTAGGTAAAGTACCGTCGTTTGCGGAAAGCCTTAGGCAATATAGACTACACTTATTTGATCTTCCTAAGTAGATTATCTCAACATAATGTCTTATTTATTTTACTTGAATAATTTGAAAGGTTTTGATAGGTACATGCTTCATTTATCTCAAACGTTTACAAACTGTATACAATTTAGCAGTTAGTATAATTAGCTACACAGATTCAAATAAGTAATTGGTAGATATATATATCCTAATATTTGGCAATAGCCTTGTTTCAGATTCGATCGCAGGGTAAGCAAGCTTTTGGTTCGCGAGCGAATGCCTCGCGTGGCTGCATTGCGAGCCTGGAGACGTATTATAAAGTTTTTTTTTTATAGTATAGGATGGCGAAACGAGCTAAAGCCCCACCTGATGTTAAGCGGTTACCTTTACCCATAGCAACTTCAGTACCTCCTAGGCTGTTGCCTAAATGGTCCCGCAAGTCGGTTCGCTAAACTGAGACATGGAGATGGAAAGTCTCGTGATTGTAATTTAAGAGAGAGAGAGAGAGACACAGCTATGCAGGATGTATAGCGTCATCCTTCTCTCATACCGGAATAATATTGGCTCTAATACTTCATAACACGAACCCTGTTCGGCAAGTCTGGACCCAGCTAACAACCAATATACAAATTAAGCGGGTTGCAGACAAAGAGCTAAGCTAAGTTAGTTTAGCTTGAGGTAATTTTCCATACTTTGGTGCAAACCGCAAACTATCAAAAAGCTATCAATTTACTTCAGATTAGCTAGCTTATCTTCGGCATACCTTAACTCTTGGTCTGCAACCCGTTTAAAGCTGGCGTTTACAATATTTAATTAAATGTTCTACACTTATTCAAATGGGACAGTTTATTTTGTGCTAAATCAGGAGATGAGGATCAATAGCTCACACATCCACTTTTAATCATTTATATTTTTTTTTCACTTTTTCGACTCCAAATGATAAAATTCACAATTTGGCAAAACATTCTTTACCAAAAAAGCACATAACAATAATACCTCTCGGTAGAAAGTAAAAATTATACTAAACAATTTTTATTTAGCCTAACATATTCTATCGTTAAGGGATTTCGGAGACAGAAGGCGTCCGCGTTCTGCCACAGATTATATAATAGTTACTACGTAACAGATACATCACTCCGATACAAAAGCGAAAATACCTACGCTTTATTAGCCTACATTTTAATAATAAACCCAGGCGTTAGCTGCAAGCAGAAATATACCTTCTGTACGCGTACTGAGAGTGGAGGACGCCCTACTGATACTTATACTTTCGGGAGTACGCTAGCCGGCAGGCATATAACGCGATCTTGAGCGAGTGACGGAATCCAGGTTCTGTGTTCTTTGTGTTGTATTAAGTCACATACACATGACACAGCAGGCATTCTGACCGCGTCGGTCAAATAGAACTTGAGCACCGAGAGCAAGCACCGAGACGCTTGAATGCAGGACCGTCTTTTGTCTGCGAAATCCCTAAATTATATAAATAGTTTAGGTTCTTTTGTTTTCTGACAAGTGAGTATGTGACCTTTTGATCCTAACCTCCTCAAATATTACAGTACGCGTATTATAAGAGTACCGCTCTGAAACCAGGCTTTGCGAAGGGCTGCCCAGGTACAGTCGCGTAATAAGTGTGAGCAGGACATAAATGCATCGAACATTAACGAACGACTGAGACAACGAGGACATGCCGTCCGCCGCCAACTTGCCATCAGATGAACAACCTATCAGTCTTGCCGCTATTACTGCGCATGCATGCTACTGATTTTGTTGCAAAACTGACTACTGCGCAGCCACCTGTTTCTCACTTAACAGCGGCACAATTATATTACGCGTACTCACTCTACTATCTACTAGACAAACTTGGTTAGTTTATGAAACAACAGGTAACAAGACTATTAGGTTTGTGTACATTATTCATCATTTTATTGGTTCATAATTTTTGGGGTACTTTTAAATCTCCAAATACCTAGTGTGTATTATTCAATGTTTCGGTATTTATCCTACTAATATAAAAAATGTGAAAGTTTGTGAAAATATTTGTATATTTGTTACTCAATCACGCTGTAACGGCTGAATGGATTTAGATGAAATTTGGCACACAAATAGACCATAACCCATCATATAGGCTAGACTTTTTATCCCCGGAAAATGATTCCCGAGAGATGCGCGAAGTCTTTCTGTGATAAGCCGAATATTATGTGAGCGAAGCCGCGGGCAGTCTAGTAACATTATAATCCAAAATTTACTACATAGAACAACAAATTTTAATAATCTTCATGTAAAGTAGAGCAAAAATTCCAAGCACCCTACTTACACATACGTTGCAAGACAAAAATACTTAAAACTTAAACTTGATATTGACTTACAAATAATCAGTGAACGGGAATAAAATATGGAAGGATTTCTAATTGAGAAGGACCCCACGCAGATTGTACTTCAGAAAGTGGAGCACACTGATTTCCGAGTTGACTGTGAATCAAACTCAAATTATCAGGAAATAAGATCGGCTTTTAATAGACAGAGTTAGAATACTAACGATTTTTTCCAAAAAGCGATGGAAATTCAAAAAGTAAGTTTGTATCGCATCAAGGGTGGCCCAACTCCAAACAGTCAACAGACCATCATCATCATTTCAGCCGTAAGACGTCCACTGCTGGACATAGGCCTAACCCAAAAGGGGGGATATGCCATAATCCCCACGCTTGGCAGGCGGGTTGACGATCGCAGTTAGTTGAATAAATACTCAGAGAACGCTGCTGCCCATCCTCTGGTGAATCCCTTAGTCGCCTTTTACGACACCCATGAGAAGATATAGGGTGGTGCTATTCTTTGTGTCTGGCTCCACACGGAACATACAAACAGACCATACAAAAAATAAATAATAACATCATCAAAGACTGCCTCGTTGGTCTAGTGGTTGCAAGCGCGACTGCTGAGCGTGAGGTCCTGGGTTCGATTCCCGGGTCGGGCAAAGTGTTATTGGGTTTTTTCATTAGGAAATTCTCAGTAGCAGCCCGGAGTCTGGATTTGTCCCCGGTTAATGGTAATAGGCTCGCCCCCTATTACATGGGACTTACAACATAACTGGCGAAATGTGGGTGTACTATACACCTCTGCCTACCCCTTCGGGGAAATACAGGCGTGATGTTATGTTATGTCAAAGAATCCTCTAATCCTGTATTTTGTGTTTTGGGTCGTTTGTTTCTGCAGAAAAACTTCCATACTTTATTTGAGTTCACTGCATACAATCTTCAAAAAGGTACACAGTGTAAAGGTGGTTTCCCACCGGCGAGGCGAGGAGTGGATTGGATGGGCGTGAATTGAAATCTCGCTGACCCTTTCACACCGAAAGATGTACATCGCGAGCACGCACCGACCGGCCCCGCCGCGCGCCGGCACGCGCTTGCTCGCGATATACCGTTTTGCAATGCAATAAATACTCTATTCATGCAGCAATAAAGTTTAATGTTGTACAAACAAATATTTCAATTCTCGCCTCGCACATCCTCGCCTATCCAGACCTTTCACACCAAAGATGGGCGTGACGTGAATTGAAATTTTGCCATACAAATTTCAATTCTCGCTCGGCCCATCCACGCCTCGCCTCGCCGCTGTGAAACCACCTTTAAAGTCTTATGAAACTATCATTTTACATCAATATCACATCTCAACATCATCATTTGACTGCAGCGAGTGAACGAGGAGTCCGTTCCTTCTCTGTGGTTGTTTCTGTTCTTCCTGGTTGTCTTCTTCTTTTAACTGTTCTAAAATGCTCTCCCTTGGTTTCCATACTACTAAAGACATGTGAGGTTTCTCCAATCTACAAAGAAATTAATGTTATGTAAAAAAATATATGAGCAATAAAAAAATTAATTAACAAAAACAAAAAACCTTTTTTTTTTTGTTTTTGTTAATTAATTTTTTTATTTGAATTTTTTTAGTTTTGTCATGTTTTATTTATCATACTATTAATGCTTTTTTGAAAAGTCAAATTCATTTTTAACGTTGAATATTTTGTTGTTTTTTAGCATTTCTCATTCCAAATTACATTTAAACATATAAGTTGTATATATTTTCGTTAACCATTTATAAAACCCTTTATTTTGATACCCCACTCGATAGGTTTTGAGCAAAAAAAAAATTTTGAAGTCACATAAATAGGCTCCAAAAAGCGTCCATTTTGATTTTTATCATTTTGATATACCCAGTGTCACTCTCACAATTAAGACGAATCCAACGACACCTCTCAAGCTAAGATCCATCAAGCCGTTTAGGCTACAGAGCGTGCCAAAGAAATCTACATACATACATACACTCGAAAAACATAACCCTCCTTCTGGCGCAGTCGGGTAAAAACATATAGACTCCCGAGTTTCGGCATTTCGAGGCTCCCATCAGGCCGTGGGCCCTGGGCTTGTGCCCCGTGTGCCCTTATGGATTACGGAACTGGACACATCCCCATTAATATTAAGAAATATTCTAAAAGTGAAAGTTAGTTTGTCTCTGCCTAAATCTGTTGAGAACAGCTAAATCGATTTTAAAGGAATTTTAGATGGTGGTGAGATATCGGTGGCGTGATAGCCATCATATCCGATAACATCCAGGAAATCCAAGAGAACCTTGAGGAGTGCAGGAACTATCTCGAAACAAATGGCTTGAGCATCAGCAGAACAAAGACCGAGTTCATGATGTGTAACTTCAACCCCGATGGTATGTTAACCACAGATATAAAGCTTAATAGCGTCACACTTCAAAGAGTTAAAAATTCCAAGTATCTGTGATCAGTAACATCGGAGGATGGACCAATTGAAGCGGATATAACTCATAGAAAAACATCTGGCTATCTGGCTGGCGTATGCTTTCACGGGTGCTGTGTGATGCCACAGAATACCTAATAGAACGGCCACTCACCGCCCCCCGCCAATTTTTAAGATTCCTCACCCACACCCCGCACCCACCCGCGGCTTGCCGGCAATTGGACTGCAAGATTGCAATGGATGTCAATCGTCAGTCGCTATACAAGCACGCCATGTCAGAAAAATACTGAGAAGCACTTGGAACCCAGTCGGCATTACGAGCGGCGAGCATCCCTAACCTAGACGTGTGTGCACGTTCGTATACAGACATAATCTTGTGTATGTAGATGGTGCCAGTATTTATATTGTATTGAGTGGCCGAGGTGTGGTGATGCTAAAATGGCAATTAGAACCAATGGCAAGGTTTATAAAACAAGACCAACACTGTAGTATGGAAGCGAAGTCTGGGCGTCAAAAAAGACTCGCGATCAGAAATTTCATACAACAGAAATGCGTATGCTACGATGGGCGGGAGTTACACTGAAAGACAGTGTGCAACGAATTCATAGGAGGTAGTGTTAGAGTCACTCATATAAATAAAAAACTCACAGACTCCAGGCTGAGATGGTACGGTCACATAGCACGAATACCAGATGACCACATTGTGAAAAAGTGCCTTTCCATGGCTACAAAGAAAAGAGGGAGAGGAAGACCTCAAACAAGATTTTTTGCTGGGCAAGCGTGTACCATCGTCGACCGCACCATCGCTTAACATCAGGTGAGGTGGCGGTCAAACGCAAGCCCATTAAGAATAAAAAAAAAAAAAAAAAAACCACCTTGTTGACAAATATCCATAGGGATATGAAGAAGCTAGACCTTGGAAAAAATTGTGCCAGCTCACAGAAATAGATAAAATGGTTGTAACCACAAATTTACTTGCGATTCATGCGTGGCAACTTTCGAACAAACTACGCCTCCCATATTGACTGAAATTATTTTTTTTAAATTAACTTTAATTAAATGTATGTTACAGCTTTTATTTCTGCAGTTAGAAACAGCACAAATTAGGATTTTTGCGGGTTTTTGTTACAGTATTACTCACAGTGGTACTCAACAATCAATTATTTGAAATAGACCATGAGGATTTCAATACAATAGAGATAGGTCAATCTAGTCTCTATGTCAAGGTAAATAAAAAATCACAAAAGATTTCGTTATACCTAAACTATTTTAAGGCAAACTTGATAATAACAACTCCTCAAAAGAGAAATAGTATCAATACCTACAGTAGAATAAGTTTAGTGTGGTGAGAAATGGTTGTTGGCCCATCAATAGGCATAAAGCCAGTGGTGGCCAAGAAACATTGTCTTAGCAAATTCATAACTGGAATCTGGTTTTTGTTGGCACACTGTAAGAATCTGAATATTCTCATTGTGTCAACTGTTCAAATGAGTATACTCTGTGTATAAATATTTTTCAAGTAGAATGTGGCCTCTTTAACAGACTTTAGCCTATTTGCTGTGGTGACTAGAATTCCTATTAGCTAGCTGTGGCGCGTTTTGAGCGTAAACGCCGATGGGCTTCACCTGCACCTCGTAAGGATAAAATAAGATGCCAATCGGCGTATTCCACTCCTGGATGAGAAATAAAAAAAACACTGATTGGCTTCCGCCATATCAAATGGGTAATGGCATTTTCAGTGGCAGCGAATAGCTTGTCTTTTGTGCAGGTGTTCGGGCACAAGGGACATACTAGCAAGTATGACATGGATTGCTCTGGGTCACCGCAGTCACAATGAGCAAGATGGGGTGGGGTCCCTAAGCCCCATTCGCACATATTAAGTCTACAACAACCAACCTGAGTGCTAAGACAATTGAGTAACTTCCACACTGGCCACTGTAGATCGATTGAATGTGAATCTGAGAAGTCATTAATTTTCCTGTTGTGTCGACATGAGTTTCATAATGATAATAGCTCATGCCGTGGGAAAAAGATTAGCCAGTCGGCAGGTTGATAGTCATTAATTGATACTTACATGGCTTTTTAATCTATGAGTGCCCACAGTAAGCCAAAGTTCTTTAATAAAAATACAAAGATTATAACTAGATCATCTTACCTATCAATAAGAGAAGCAGGTAACAGTGGCTCTTCCTGCAGCTTCTTCAACTCTTCAGACAGGATTATTGTGTGTCCCTTCAGCTTCTCGGTGACCGGTTCCATGCCTACATCCATAAACTCATCAGCTGCTAATTCATGTGCTGTGAATTCTGATGAAATATGGAGGCTATTCAAATGAGCAGCCATTTTCTCTTCCGTTATCAGTTGCTTTGCAGGTCTAGAATGAACATTACTTGTTAGAAAACTATATTAACTGAAAAGGGTTATTTATTCATTTGCATGAGACTACTGAAGTTAATGACCACCAGCATATATAATTGATGTGTGTAGAAATCTAATTACACAAGAAATGAATTTGATTATAAAGTGTTAATTTTTTTTGCAAATAACTATGTATCCTTTAACACGACCAGTCAATCATTCAGCAGAAAAGGTCACATAAAAGATACACCTAATATAATTATGCAGCACAGTATATATATTTTTGCAAATCTTTCGGAATAACCAAGGTTATTTTCATGAACAGTACTTACACTGCCGGTTCTACATCCAGACTCTTTCGTTTACAATGGATTACAGGACTAATCTTCTGCTCGACTGGCGGATGCTGTCCAGTGAACTGCACCAACTGTGGCGGTGACGACAAGCCCCATGGGATTCCCTGGGCATTCCACGGCGCCCCCGTGGGCGCAGGCATTGCATGCGGCTCTGATAGCTCACGATTGAAAGGAATCGACGAAGCTAATGCCTGGAACATTTGCTTTGCAAGTTCATCTGACTGGTTGTACGGATAACCAGGATACCCATAAATATCCATTTCCACTGAAGTTAAATCACTATAATCTCGATTAAAATTTCTCGGATTACGATTCCACGAAGTTATTACGCTTTTAAAAAACAGTCACACAACAACAAATTATTGACACAAAAGACGCGAATAATTGACAGCCCACTTTTTTATCCATAAAGTAAAAAGTAGAAGTCACAGACCAAGTAGAGATGCTACGCATGTAGAAGTAGAATGTACGATTCACAGACTAGTGATGCTAGTACCTACGATTCTAGATTATTCTATTGGACTACATTACGTAATTACTAATTTACTACGTTACGTGTCGGTGTTACCCAAAGAATTTTTACCCAAACTAGATATATAAGTTCCTTGGTGTTACCAGCAGGAGTCGTTTTTAGGGTTCCGTAGTCCTACAAGGAACCATTATAGTTTCGTCATGTCCGTCCGTCTGTCCGTCTGTCCGTCTGTCCTAATCCTTTACAGCTTAATAACTTCTACAGTTATAAACAAAAGTAAATGAAATTTTGCTAAAAAATAGTCTAGATATAGATATCAATTTTAAATGAATAAAAAAATCGTGATTACGTATTTTAGGGGTGGCGCCCATACATGTGAAATGGGGATGGATTTTTTTTTTCACTGCCCCCCCTCGTGTGGGGTATCATTGAATAGGTCTACTAAAATGAAGGTAATGTTTCATACATAACTTTTTTATCAGGTGTACCATCTGCGAAATATAGCCCGCCAAAGTGGCTTGCAATGTGTCCCCCCCCCCAGCCATTTCTAAACTATGCAACGTAGAAACTTATAATCTTCCACATTGGTAGACCTTTATAAAAACTCTCTTTTAAAATTATTTCGAGTATAATTTGATAATAAATTTTTGAGTTATAGAGAGAAAACTGAAAAATACTTAAAACGTCCTAGTTCAAAGGTCATTTACCATAGAGAAAAATGATCTTAGCAAATAATGCTCCTTTAGCTACTTTTTATTTAAAAAAATTACAAAAAGTAACTTTGTGTTATATTGAAATGACAAACTTCTTAAATTTGGCGCTGTACAGCGCCATCTAGCGGCAAGCAGCAACACTCTCTGAGTCGCCAATGCTGCCGTCTATTGCATTTGGCACTTTATAGCGCCATCTAGCGGCGGCTACTAACAACACTATCTGAGTCGCCAATGCTGCCGTCTATTGCTAAAACTAAAATAGCCAAGATTAATATTCGATTTGATTTGTTTGTAACACCTACTTAAGGAACCCTATAATACTGAGCATGGCCCAACATGCTCTTGGCCGGTTTTTTTTTTTAATTGTCGCCATTATTTTGTGATTTGGCTCGCTGGCAAACTACGCTACAACATAAATTAACTGCAATTAAATCGACTAAAAATGAAGGCCATCCATAATCAATATTATATCCGCGTATCGGATCCGCCATCTGCCCATCACTAATTGACAAGTAAACGACGAAGTCAAACAAAAAATTAAATAATTTTGATTTGCGCCTTTCACTTTCGTGTTTTTAATAAAACCGTATTTATTTTGCTAAATTATGCTCTTACAATACGCCAACTGTGTTCAGTGACTGTTGTTTAAATTACTTTATACAATGCTCGTACTTTTAAAGTGAAGAGTGTCCTAAAAACTAGCAAAATGGGCTTGGACTTTGATGTCTTTGAATTCTGCAAAAAACTGCGGCAAAACCGGCCTCCGCCGTATCAGTGTCCTTTAGAAAAGTGTGACAAGGTGTACAAGAGCTTATGTGGGTTGCAGTACCATCTAGTTCATTATGATCACGACAACCCGACGCCGGCGACTCCTGCGGTAGCTAGCCACCGTAAGAAGGGGAGAGGCAGGGCCGCAGTGCCCACGGGTGACATCGCTCTCCAAAGTCCACCCAAAGAGGCTCTAACTTTTGCAGAAGCTCAAAAAGTAGTTCAATTTGAAATTGATGGTAAAATTAGCAGAATCCCAATAGACCAACCTTTACCAATCATGTCTCTGGAAGAATGGGAGAAGACAAATGCTGCGCTGGAAAAACCTTTGCCGATTGTAGAACCTCCCGCTGAACCCCATGTTAAATTACCTGAAGCCAGTTTTAAGGTATGGTGTATTGATTTATGTAATAATGTTCTATTTTTTTGTAACAGGAAGTCATGTTTATTAAAAGAACTTGAATATGCAGTATTTTTATTGGCAACAGTAAATATTTAAATAGGTTTTTGCTCCCTGAAGCATGTACCATCGTCGCCTGCACCATAACTTAACATCAGGTCTGGTGAGGTGGCGGTCAAACGCAAGCCCATTATGAAAAATGATTTTTTTTTATTGCTACAGAACTTTTTGTTTAGGTCTAATGACCTGATGATGATTCATAAACATTATGTCAGCCTGTAATATTCCACTACTGAATATTGGATTTATAATATATCAAGGTCTTGTATCTAGATAGAAAAAGAAAGAAAGAAAAATATTTATTTGACACAACTGAGAACATACAAAAGAATGGATATACATAAACATGAACAAGAAATAGATTTATAGAGGAAGAAGTAATACAAGAGTAATAAAGCGAGGAAAAGTACAGCCATCATTGACAGTCATGCGCCATGTGTGTCTCAAAATTGTGACAAATGGGTGTCCCACTCAGCATATTGCCAGGTTATTAAACATGATGTTGGTCATGGTATAATAAGATGTTTCACCAGGTATTCTCTTCCCGCGATGACAGCGCAATGCCTCCAAGCTACGTGACGATCAGTGTTGCCATTGAGTGATATCTTCAATATACTTAAGGAGATTTTTGTTAATAATGAATATAAAATAAATTCCTAACTAGCTTAACTATTTGTTATCTCTTGTTATTCATCTAATTAGTGTAATAATAAATAAAAAAATTTAAAATGATTTATTTATACTGTTGCTTAATAGCATACATTAAAGGTGTGTGAGCTCCAAAATATATTTAAAAAAATGGAATTCGGGTGCCAGGAGCCACACTTAACAAAATAAATACCTGGATTGGCTGAACGGGTAGAGTTGAAACTTTTAATCTTTCAGCGGGAGAACTTCAATAAAGACCAGATTTCAAGACACTAGTTTTATTTTCTGTAGGCTTTTAATTGTTATCATTATTATTATTGCATCCTTTAAGGTTAATTTAAATTTATTATTAGGTACAATACTTCATGGTATTGAGAGAACCGCAAATAAGCGCCAACCATGGGCGCTTATTTCATAAAAAAAATATTAGACATCGATGCCTGTTGATGACAGGACCGATGTGATTAGGTGGATATTAGTCAGAACTAAAATTCAGCAATCCACATTAACAAAAGTGTTCATCCCCTTGAATAACAATATTCTAGACCATTCCGACGATAAAAACGTGGAATGGGACTGGATTAAAAATTAAATTGAATTAAGATGAGAATAATCAATCCATCTTGTAAAAAGGTTTTGTCGCAAAGTGACATATCGCTCCAATGTTGCCACTACGATAATAAAAAATTACACTAAAAACCACAGAAATTTTATAATTTTATTCAACATGTGACGACGTAAAAAAAAAACGCACGTTACATTAGTTATTAAAGGAAACTGTTTAAAATGACTAGTTCAAAAGTGATTCTTTATAGAAGCAAGTAAATTAAAAAATGCAATTTGCTTGGGTAATTCATTTTCACAAAGTGGCAGCATATCAAACTGACAAGTGTCACGCTAACAGCCCGCTATGAGCCAGTGCTCCACGGCCGATGACGTAATACGGAGGCAATCACGTGACCTAGTTGTAACGGGAAGAGACTACCTGGTGAAACATCTTATTATACCATGATGCTGGTATTCTGCTGGATCCCTGTTGTGACGTATTTGTAAAAATCATTTGTGTGTGTGTATTATGAGTGTGATTATGAATAGAAATAAATAAATATTTTTATATAATAACTATTGTGAGTTAAATTCATAATTATTTCATCGGGTGTGCCAACCAGTTTTGGTTTGGTTTTGGTGTGCGACGCCGCCGCGTGACCAGCTCATGATTAAGGGCTCGTTCGAGCTCGAAACTGGTCGGGCACACCCGATGAAATTAACGTGTTTATATTAATAATTATAAACGGTGTAATTATATTGAAGATATCACTCAATGGCAACACTGATCGTGACGTAGCTTGGAGGCATCGCGGGAAGAGAATACCTGGTGAAACATCTTATTATACCATGACCAGCATCATTTTTAATAACCTGGCAAAATGCTGAGCTGGACACCCATTTGTCACAATTTTGAGACACACATGGCGCATGACTGTCAATGATGGCTGTACTTTTCCTCACTTTATTACTCTTGTATTACTTCTTTCTCTATAAATCTATTTCTTGTTCATGTTTATGTATATTTATGGGTTTAAGGCTCGGTGGAGAGCGCCTACCAGTATTTTATCTATTTTGTACTTGAACGCGTGCCGCCACCGCGTCGGTATTTATACAGAAATTCGTTAGACGCTGTCCAAAGAATAAAAAACCGGCCAAGTGCGAGTTGAACTCCCGCACTAAGGTTTCCATACCACTACACATCATATCTGTTTGCCTTATTACAAACTTTATTATTGGTGCGAGCATGCACTACAATCACACTAAGTTTGACGCGTTCGTGTGTATTATCGGTTTTAAGACAGAGAAGGCAACTTTTTTTTTTTTGAAAAAATTCATTTATTTTTGTATGAGTCTCTAGGCTTATACTTTTTACTATTACTTACCATTTAAATATAGGCCATAATAACACATACTCCGTATACATTTCAACTGGCCACCTATTACAGTTAAAAGATACAGCCCTGTGACAGACAGACAGACGGACAGACGGGGTGGCGCGGCGTAGGCAGAGGAATATAATCCCGCTAATGTAATAATGTAATAATGCAACCCTAAAAAGGATGTACTATTTTAATTTTTATTGTACTTTACCTTACTACTAAATTAATACACCTAGCAAATTATTTTTTGCATCGTAAATGCATAGCCGCTAGATACTTGCGACATTTTTTTATGATGATATTTATGACATTTAAATCGAGCGTAAAACCCCAAAAAACTAGAGAGCGCAAACTACACTGAGATTGCGCTCTCCGACCCTGCCGCATGCTTCCCCGCATACCCCGTTTCGTTACACCCTGCACGTACATGAATCGGCTGTCTGTTAGAATAGTAAGACTGTGCTTATCTGCAGCAAAAGTTTCTAGGTATCTATACGATAACTAAGAATACCTTCACTCACAGCTCATCGAAGACTACAACGAGCGTGTATGTGATGCACCACCTCGCCCAAACGCCTACATCCGTTTCATAGAGAAGTCTGCCGAAGAATTAGATGGGGAAGTGGAATATGATGTTGATGAAGAAGATACTGCGTGGCTGGCCATCATTAATAAGACGCGGACTAAGCAAAACTTGCCACCGGTGACGGTTGATACGTTGGAACTGCTCATGGATAGACTCGAAAAGGAATCTTATTTTCAAGTAAGTTAAAAGCAATTTTAGTATTGGCTGTTCAGAAAACAAAAACTGTTTTGGGAGGCTTCGTAGAAGTTAAATACCGCTGTGTAGATGACGCGAGATTTGCGTTGCTATTCTGATAAATCTCACTCGCAAACTCATTTCTGAATCCGCAGTGAAATCAGCCTTTCAAAAACCAGACTATTAGTAATTAGAAAAAAAAAAAAAAAAACCAGGACACGGTCTATCTGTGTCAAATATCATCCAAATCGGTCCAGTAGTTGTGGCATGATGCTCGAACAAACAAACGGACAATTACAGTTTTATAATAATTAGAATTAGGAGAGGATAAGAAATCATAAAAGTGAGATGGTTATCACCGAACATTCAACTTGAATCCCTTATTTTGGGGGATTCACGGACACTATTCTCCTTGGAGCCCTGGGGTTCAAAAATATTTCATCGTTTTAGTCCAGTTGGAGCCCCTGCTACATGTTCTAAAACATACAGACAGAGAATCTCAGATCTGCGTAGGATACACATAAGAACAAAGTTTATTTCGAGAAAAATCGCAAACGAAACTTATTTTAAACTGTCGCTCTTTTTTACTAATAGCAGATGTAAGAAAGGGATGGCAACAATTTTTGTGCTGTCAAATTAGTTTACGTGCTACACTTCTTTGTATTTTTAGTCGGCACATTCCGAGATCACGACTAACCTTGTATAGAAATTTTAATTCCTACTAATTTGACAGCACTAAAATTGTTTCCATCCCTTTCTTTAGACACAAGACTGTTAGTAAAAGAGAGCGATAGTTTAAAATTAGTTTGTGAACAAGTGAATCAACACCACTATCTGAATAATTTTTCTTCTTCTTTGTCGTCCCCTCACTGCTGAGGATCGCGACCACATACGACGCATTTCCAAGCTATGCGGTCTTCCGCTGTGTGGACCGCTCGGTACATGCTGCCTCCGATAGCCCTCTTAATCGCGTCTGACCATCTTGCCGGTGCTCTGCCGTGAGCGCGCTTTCCTTCTATCCGGCCCAGTATCATGAGCCTTTCCAGACAATGCATAGGTGATCGCATAATATGTCCGAAAAGGCTGAGGGCACGCTCCTGGCATATTGTAGATAGTAGTTTGGTGATTGTTGCGGATGGGATACAATTGTGTTACCTTATGTCATGTTTTTTAGTTCTTTTAATAAATGAGTCTGGAGAAACGCAAATCGGTAGCTAACCCGTGCCTCCCGTCACCGTGGAATCCTACGCGCATGCGCGCGTATGTACTTGTATTGCCCGCGCGCCGGCACGCGCCGCTTACCGCGCAGCGCCATCGTCAGTATCTCGGCAGCCCTCAGCCTCAGCGCACGCGTTCTGCGCTCCGCCCGCGGTACCCACGCGTTAGTCGCCGATAGCGTTTCGTTCCCGATGCTTTAAAACCATAACCACTTCTATTCATTTACCCCTTCTAAACACGCACCGCGTGCTGTACGCGACATTAAGTGGTCCATCGAGTCGGATCTCGACCTACTCGTGTGTTTAGTTGGACTAAACCTGTGTGCAGGGATGTCGCTGCTCCGCACACCCCCGAAGGGTGTTAAAACACGCAGTAAAACGCGCGCTACGGAGCAGTTGACTACTAAAAGTGAACAATTAGTGGTAAAATCGGTCAAAAGTGGTACAACCGCGTGTTCGTCGGCGGCGGCCCGCAAGAGGCTAGAATACGAAGCGGAGCAGAAGCAGGCCCGCATCGATCTCGATTTGGCCGAAAAGAGTGCTCAAATAGAAAAAGACTTGGTCTCAAAAAAGCTGCAAGCCGATTTAGCCGACTTGGAAGAAGAAAACCGCGGCTCGGTTTCCAAAAGTTCAAGAATAGTCGAGGCGTGGCTCGATGAACAAGATGGCGTCGCGTCGTCTACACAAAGTTATTGCGCGGAGAATGTCTGCAATCCACTAAATTCGATGCCAGTTAGAAAAGATCGCCAGTGTGATCCGTGTAATAAAACCTGGCACCATACCGATCAGCAACAGTACCACGTTGACGAGCGCCCGCCGCATGGCAACAGCGTCAGTCAGTTGACGGAGGCGTTGCACCAAGTATTTACAAAATGTAACGTTCGTGATAACAACAGAGAACTTCTTGCGCGCCTAGCAACATCAAAGGATTTACCGGTGTTCGATGGTGATCCTATGCAGTGGCTGCAATTCAAGGAGTCATATAAAGAATCGTCACACCTATGCAGTTATAGCGATGCCGAAAACATTTGGCGATTACGAAAATGCCTTCTCGGTGACGCGAAAGAAGCCGTGTCATCGCTCCTTATCGGCAACACAACACCGCAAGCTATAATTGACACCTTAGAATTACGATTCGGTAGACCCGAGTGTATAATTAATAAAATATTCACTCAACTCAAGAAAATTCACCCTCTTCCTACTGCATACCATACAGAGATCGTGAATTTCGCAATAAAAGTAAAAAATTACGTCACAGCGGTTAAAGCTATTATGCTACTTGAATACCTACAAAGCCCGGAAACGACGTCAATTGTGCTTTCAAAGTTACCGCCCGCTCTTATTCATAAGTGGGCCGAATACACCTACGATAGACAGGATAGTTATATACCTAAACTAGAACTACTATCGGAGTTTTTGTATAGAGAAGCGACTATTGTCGCAACTTCAGGTGTGAGTTACGTACATAGTCAGAACGACGTGAGAAAGAAATATGATAATTATACGAAAACTCATTCAGTGCTAGCGTGCACTACTACCGCAGATGTAAAGTGCATATTTTGTCGTGCTTCTCCGACGCACGCTTTGGAAAAATGTGGCAAGTTCAAACGCGCTATGAGGCGTGATCGATGGCAATTTGTACGTGCAAAACATCTGTGCTACAAGTGCTTAGGCGCGCGGCATACTGAACCCGCCGCGTGCACTGCTGCTGACTGCAGCGAGTGTGGATATCCACACCATCATCTTTTACACTGGACGAAGGCTGCCGCGTCCGCGGCGCCCGCCCAAGCGGACTCGCGACCGGTGGCGCCGGCGCCCGCAGCGACCGCGCGATCGGAGGCGCCGTGCCCCGCGGTGAACGTAGCGACCGCGCACCCGTCGGCAACCGACGAGTCGCGCCCCGAGGATACCGTTGCCCACACCACTGCGTCCACTACTGTTAGCGTATCATCAGTGCCAAAAATGTTCTTAAAAATAGTGCCGGTTACCGTTCATGGCCCTAAAGACGATATCCACACTCACGCGTTACTTGACGACGGCGCCACCGTGACGCTGATCGCTGCTGACCTCGCTGATCAGGCGGGACTATACGGTAAGACGGTGACCATGCGCGCCCGCAGCGCGTGGGACTCCGGTGAGCTCGTGTGCCAAACGGAAACAGTAAGTTTTGACATTTCCAATAATACTACAGGTGATCATTTTAACTTATGTGCTCGTAAAATGAATGAACTTAATTTACCTATTCAACGTTTATCGTGTATGGACCTTAGTAAATATTCACACTTTGATGAGAATAATTACGACTTTTGCAAATGTGATGCGCAACCTAAATTATTAATTGGACAGGATAATTATGACCTTATTGCTCCTATTTTGTGTTTAAAAAGTAATAAGAAAAATGAACCTTATGTTACAAAGACACCGCTAGGGTGGTGTATACATGGTGTTGTAAACAACATAAATATAAACATGTCAGCTGATTGTATTGCTAGTGATGACAGCGCGCAACATTGTTGTGATTCTGAGTTACACGAGTTTGTAAGAAAATCGTTCGCGTTAGAGTCAATAGGAATATCGAAGAAACCGCGACAGAATGCGGACGAGTTGCGTGCTATCACCATACTAAATAACACATGTGAATTAATTAATAACCAATGGTCTGTAGAATTGCCATGGAAATATGACAACTTTATTATGCCTGATTCTTATCAAAATGCTCTGAATCGTTTGAAGTCAGTTGAGAGAAAAATGTTAGCCGACAACGCTTACGCGTCGCGTTACCGGGAGCGTGTTCAGCATTTATTTTCGAATAATTATGCCAGGAGGCTAGACGAGGGGGAGTCTGGCGACCACGTTTGGCATCTACCACACTTCGGTGTGGACAATCCTAATAAAAAAAAGTTACGTTTAGTTTTCGATGCTGCAGCAAAAACGCAGGGTTATTCTCTTAATGATTTTTTATTGACAGGGCCGGACTTGTTGCAATCTTTATTCGGAATAATGTTTAGATTTAGAGAAAATCAAATTGGAGTTATTGCAGATATTAAAGACATGTTTCTTAGAATTAAAATTAAAGAAAAAGATCAACATGCACTTAGATTTTTATTTAGAGATGAAACCACTACGGACGTTAGGGAATATGCTATGACGTCATTAATATTTGGCGCGAACTGTTCGCCTTTTATCGCGCAACATATTAAAAATAAAAATGCTTTAAACTTTAAAGATAAGTACCCGACGGCTGTCGACGCCATATGTAAGCAACATTATATGGACGATTACATTGACAGTTTACCGGACACCAATCTTACAAAACAAATAATACAGGAAGTCTCCTATATTCACCAGCAAGGTGGATTTGAAATACGAAACTGGGCTAGCAACGTACCAGGTGTGCTGGAAAGTTTGCCGAAGGAAGCTCTGAGTGACAGCGCCTGTTGCGCCTTTGATAAAGATTCCAATCAATCTGAAAGGACACTCGGTTTATTATGGTATCCTGCTAGCGACGAGTTGGGATTCGATTTATCCCTGAAGCGTATACCAGGTGATATTGTAAACTTAAAACGCAAACCTACGAAACGCGAAATGTTGCGTATTATTATGTCAATATTTGACATTCACGGTTTTCTCGGTCCATTTACTATTAAAGCGAAAATGTTGATGCAGAAAACCTGGAAAACTGACTTACCGTGGGATCATGAATTACCAGAAGATTTATTTAAAATCTTTGCAGAGTGGATGACTCAGCTGAAAGCAATAAAAGATATTCGCATTCCGCGATACTTTTTTCAAGACCGCAATGCATCGTTGTGTTCGCCCCCCATAAACTCCGCCGCATGTGGGAGCGAGACAACACCATTAGAGTTGCACGTGTTCTGCGACGCGTCCCCGAGCGCTTACGCAGCCGTAGCGTATTGGCGAAAGAAGCACAATGATAAAGTGATAGTGTCGTTCATTGCAAGCAAAAGCCGCGTCGCGCCTACAAAGCTAGTTACAATACCTAGACTTGAGTTACAGGGTGCCCTATTAGCGTGCCGCTTAGCTCACACTATTAAGCAAGAACACAGAATGATACCTTTTTTTTTTTTTTTTTTTTTTTTTTTGTTTTCGGGTGGAAATCCTCATGGATACCTTCCGTCTGGGGATGGCGGAGGGGTATGTCGGACTCTTACCGACTAAAACCACACGGTGGCCATCCTCTGCACAAAATAGAGGAGCTCCGGGAACTCCATTGGACCGCGCCGGTGCCCCTCTAGTGCTATGCCTTTGGCACGTCCCGGGAAAAACAATATTTTTCCCTACAGTAGCACGCGACCACCACGTACTGCTGTCTTCCCCAGGGTCGCTTAATAGACGCCTCGAGTCCCCCAACTCTAAGCGTCCACGATCCCGAAGGTCCCCTGCCAAATGTGGTAGCAGGGGATGCGGCCCTTCGCCCTATCTGGGCCTTGCACCAGGGCGGTTGCCTCCCCGGCGCCTCCTTCTCCGAGCGGGATCGGCCCTCTCCCGATCTCGTTCTGCGGCCTCCTTCTGAAGCATAACGTTCTCGCAGAAGGAAGCCATGGCCCTCCAAGCCGTCGGATCTGCCAGCATAGCCGACACTACTGCTGGCAGAGAAAGATCCTGCCCGATCCAGCTGACCAGGTCCCGCCGCTCGGAGCCCCACGCAGGGCACACCTCCAGCGTATGCTGTGCGGTGTCTTGGTCACACCCACAATGGTGGCAATTTGCCGTGGCTTCGCGTCCGATCCTATTCAGGTACTCACCGAAGCAACCGTGCCCGGTGAATACCTGAGTAAGTCGGTAGGTGACGCGCTCACTCCTCTCCAGCCAGGCCTCAAAGCACGGCAGGACAGCTTCGACCACTCGCTTCTGCGCATACTGCGGCCCTTCCAGCCGCTCGCGCCACGTCTCGAGCGCGTGTCGTCGCTCCTGCCGCCTCAGCATCTCAAACGCCCTCGCGGGGGCATTCCCACCGTTCTGGCGGATGGTACGAATCCGGTCGTAGACCCTCGCATCCATATCCGCCAAGATGTCTAACGGCGGAAAGCGTGCCAGGACAGTTGCCGCCTCAAAGGATACCGTTCGGTATCCTCGTGCGATCCGTATGGCCACTTTACGCTGCAGGCTGTTGAATTTAGCCTTTGAGCGCTGGACGCCTGACAGTCGGTGTGACCATACAGGCGCCCCATAAAGGGCCATAGACCGCACGACTCCCGCGTAGAGGCGGCGAACTTCCTCCCGAGGTCCTCCAAGATTGGGCAGTAGTCTGTGCAGTGCACCAGCTACCCTCTCGATCCGGGGGACCAGGCGATTGAAATGCTCCCCAAAGGCCCAGCGACTGTCCAGGAAGAGGCCAAGGTACTTCATACATCGGCCCACCTGGACTTGCGCATCACCAACGCGAACCGTCGAGCAGGGTGGTTCCCTACCCCGTCGTAGGTTGTGAAACCATAGCGCCTCGGTTTTCTGGGGCGCTATTTGTAGCCCTAGCTCACGGATTTTGTCCACGACTTTTGCCACCCCGAGCTCAGCAAGCCGGATGGTCCCATCAAAAGTGTCCCCACCGGCCAGCACCAAAGTGTCGTCAGCGTAACAAACGACACTGACGCCAGCGGGGAGGTCGACACGCAGGACCGCGTCGTATGCAAGGTTCCACAAGAGCGGGCCGAGAACCGACCCCTGTGGAACCCCACAACTTATCCCTCTGCGATGAACACAACCATCCCTACCCACATAGCGAACGTGCCTGTCGCGAAGATAGGCCCCAACAATGCCTTGCAGGTATGGGGGCACACAATGGTGTACAAGTGCCCCCCTAATAGCGCCCCAGGGCAAGGAGTTAAAGGCGTTGACGATGTCAAGACTTATCGCCAACGCCACTCCACCCCGGGATACTGCCTGCTCCGACAGCGAGCGAACACATAAGATCGCGTCCACTGTTGATCGCCGCTGCCGGAAGCCAAACTGACTTTCGGCAAGGTCGGGACCGACCCGCGACAGGTGCTCAACGAGGCGTTCGGCAACTATTCTCTCGAATAGCTTGGATGCCTCATCGAGCAGGCAGATGGGACGGTATGCAGAAGGCGAATCTGCGGCTCTGCCTTCCTTCTTTATAAGGACCAATCCGGCCTCCTTCCAACCGGAGGGGAACACGCTGTGACGGAGACAGCTTGTGAACAACCGCCTCAGCCTGTCCCCCAGAGCAGCCATAGCCAGCACCCAGGCTCGACCCGGAATACCGTCAGGTCCAGGTGCCGTGTTATGAGCCCTCAGGCGACTAACGGCCCGGTCCAGCTCCCCTTCTGTCACCTCCAAGTCCTCGGACCAATCCGGTGATGCAGTTGGGGGCACTGAAGGGCAGTCCCGGACTGCTGGGAATAGTGTATGGACAACTCTACCCAACAAGTCCGGTTCCAGGGTTTCCGTAAGTGGGGGGACCCACGGACGTAGCTTGCCAATGACTACCTTGTATGGTTTCCCCCACGGATCCCTGTTTAGGCCCTCCAGGAGTTCACTCCAGGACCGAACCCTGGCGTTCTCGATGGCGATTTGGAACGCCTTCGTAGCCGCCCGATATGCCGCATAATTGATGGCTATCTCTTCGGTTGTAGCTCGACGTCGTCGCCGGGTTCGTGTGTACCGGCGTCGAGACCTCAGACACGCCGCGCGAAGTTGCGCGAGTTCATCTGACCACCAGTACACTGACCGAGACCCACCGCGCCTGACCCGGGGCATTGAGGCATCACAAATTGCCGTCATGGCTTCCCGAAACCAAGCCGCTTCCGCCTCTGGATCGGGAAAGACCCCTTCAGAGTCTGTACTCTCCGACCATGCCGCGACGTAGGCAGCTGCGACGAGTAGATCTTGGTCTAACAGCTTGAGGGACCAACGCCGCGGCAAAATTTCATGATCTGGGCGGCTGGAGCGGTCTGGAGGATGGAAAGCCACCTCGAGAACGATGTGGCGGTGGTCAGATAGAGTGACCACTTCCTCCGCAACTCTCCATCCAGACACCATACGGGAAGCAAGAGGACTCGCCCACGACAAGTCGACGATCGACTCCCCCTGCCACCGGACGCATGTGGCCACGGACCCTTGATTAAGAAGGCGAAGATCCAGTCCAGCCGCCCAATCCTGCAACGTCTCTCCCCTGGGCCCGTCCCGGCGGTTTCCCCACACTCTTGAGTGAGCGTTAAAGTCACCCAGGACGAGCACCGGACGAGGTAAGCAAGTGTTACGGATGCAGCGTGCCACCCCGTCCAAGTATCCCTCGTAGTCGGCAAGGCAGATGTTGGGAGAGACGTAGCAACCCACTACAGCCAGAGGACCCCACTCCACAGCGATAAATCCCTGCCCCCTTTCGAGTAAAGTACAGGGAGGTCCACGCTCTGACCCATGAGTCCCACCCCAGTAGATGGCAACGGAGCCAGCAGTGTCACCGAACCAACGAGGATGATCCGGGACGTTGTATGGTTCTGCAACCGCCGCTAAAGCAACCGACCACTCCGCCACAGTTTGCAGAAACAGATGCTGCGCGTTGCGGCAGTGGTTAAGGTTGCCCTGAATTACCTTTAAGGCTGGGAAGGCAAAGTTTCCATAGCCTCCTGAGGGGCACTGCTTGGTGCAGGCGACGGCGCAGAACCAGCCTTAACGGCCTGGAGGTCTAAAACGGCCACATAGAGCAATATCTCTGAAAGGAATATAATTCCTGAATTCCCAGCAGAAAATTAGCAATTCCTTTATTTTTCGTAAAATGGTCACACATCATACTCAATTCAATTCATAATATGGGCCATATTTGGTATTAATATTGCCATACGAATAATATTAAAATCGGAACTTTACCGGTTTTGTTTTCTTCGTATGTTTTATCATTTTAACGAAGTTTCTTTATGAATTTGTGTAATAAAAACATATTTTATAATAAAAGATCATATAAACCATTGAAATGATATCAATTAAGTGCCCAAAAAGGAAATCAAAGGGATTATTAAATATTATGTAGGAGTCTAGCTGGCAACAAGTTAGATGTCAGTCAACGGTCAAGGTCAACACTTCTCGATAAACACTACATTATTAAGTTATAAGTAATAAAAATAAATGTTATTAGTGTATTTCAACACTTTTAAAATAGTCGTTTTTGTGAATCACGTTGAAAAAAACTAATCACTCATAGATGTTGTGGAATGTGGCTCGCACTTGAATGTTGTAAACAAAACAAACATTTAATTATTTAGCTTGTGTATTTCGTGCTAGTTAGAACTTTTTCATTCATAGCAAGTGCATTGTTATAAGGGTTAAAAGTGTGCCAAACTAAGATAAAAGAGTATGTTGTACATTAACTAAAATACAAAATAAATTGTCAGATATTAGAGAGAGTGAGTACTCGTGTGGCGGATGTCAACTATACAGTGAGAAAAGAAGTGAAAATGGATTGGTCACACACTCCGAAGCAGGAAAAATAAATGGTCTAAAGATGTCACTGGGTGGTATCCTCGCAATGGAAAGAGGAAAAAGGGAAGACAGAAAAAGAAGGGTGCATGATGTCAGGGAAATGGCTCGAGTATCTTGTGGAAGGCAGGCAATGGACAAAACATTATGGCGAATTCTAGGGGAGACATTTGACAAAAGGCAAACTGACACAACAATCACACCAATGTCTAAGGAGAGTGGCAGGAATCCAATAAATAAAATTACAGTAGTACCTACATAAAAACAAAAATGAGAATTAAAGGACTTTAATGTGAAACAAAAACAGTGTTGTAATTTTGTCAATAAAAAGGCTTTATTTATTTATATGATGTGCTTTTTTTAACACTTTCTTCTATATGAGTATTGTAGGCAATTATTAATTGTCAAGCAAAAACCTTATATTTTGTAGGCATGAAAGAAAAGGCGTGTAGCTAGTGTGTCTGAGACTCAGTGGAGTATTTTACTCGAGTTCCTGGAGCGAACCTGGCATGGACTCAAGATACAATTACTGTTGCCGGGGTAGAGTAGATTTTCATAACTTCAGCAGGAAACCTGAAACTATAAAAGTGTTGTTTATGCCAATGGTTAGTAGCAAAGAGAGTATAAGTAGGTACCTACAGAACTTATAAATGTAACACCTATGGATACACATGAATTCAATAAAAGTTTGAGTTTGAGGGGATATTAGATGTAGGTATATGCATGTAATCTCTGTTTTTTCTTACTTGTCTTATTTAGTAAACAATATTGGTATGCCTTTTTAATGCAATTCGTCAATAGACATTATGTTAATGATTTGACACACTAAATAACATTTATTAACCTACAAGTGCAGAACTAGTAAATATATTTTATCAGTAGTTATTAGAATAAAGAGACGTTCCAAGATTGTTTACTAAATAAGACAAGAGAGAAAAAACAGAACATACATATGTTTTAAGCAAGCTAGGTTTGGATTCCTCATTTAGACACTGTTAGTTATTTGTAGTAACTTATTGTAACTTACCTGTTTGATTTCATTTCATTCTTCTAGAGTTTGTAGAAAATGAATATTTGCTTTTCCTTCTCAAGTGGTTATTGTTAAGAGCTACTATCACAGCCCTCCTCACACAAAAAGAGACACTAACTTGGTGCATTTTGTGTTGTGAGGTGGCTTCTATAGACCTCCTGATACGAACCAGAGGCATACATGCACTTAACACCTAAAACAAAAATAAAATATTGTATTACCTATAGTCACAGACATAGTAAAAAATATAGACGAAGTGCTGCGAACAATCTTAGTGAAGCCAAAAAAAACTATACTTCTTCATGTACAACCAGCGTTTACGCACACACGTACACTTCAACCCTCCGTGTTCCGTGTTCAACCCTCTCAGTACACATGTCGCGGCATCATCCAGTAAGTATCGCGAAAACAAATATCCTTCAGATGCATAGTATGTGCGTGAGCGCTGGTTATACACGAAGGAGCATAGTTTTTCTGGCTTCATTATGATTGTTGACAGCACTTCGTCTATATTTTTTACTATATCTGTGCCTATAGTATAAGTATTAACGAAATTTAACGTTTGTTATTGAGAGTAGTTAAATCTTTATCAAATAGTAATGAATGATGGCTGGAACTTAGAGCTCTTTCATAGAGATTTGTTTGTTTACATCAACGGAGAACTAGGTCAACTTGTACTTAGGCACCTAACATAAATAAATCCACTATTATGATTCTTTCACTTACCTTGGATATGTTACACCTCAACGGGTGTGTAAATAATTTTCCAAGCTCCCTAAGATGTTAACCCACCCACACACTCTTTTATTTAATCTATACAGTCCAACAAACTCTGCATCACAAAGTTAGTTAGTTAGTTCCATTTACCGAAGAGCTAGACTTCACCGGTTATATATAATTCTCTCCATAACACGCGCATGTTCAAGGAAATTCTCGTAAAGGCCTAAATCTGCCATTATTAATTTATTTTTCAAAAATATCGTCGATATGAACCGCAAGATGTTGCTCTTGAGTAACTTCTAAATAAACAGCAATTTGACACAAAAGCAATTCCTATTTTGTCGACCATTTTACGAATTTCCATAGGAAACTGTCAAACAGATGTATTGCGGAATATGTCTCGTTCGCGTTAAATATTATGAATTGTCCTTAAGTGGCCATTTTGTGGTTTTTAACATGAATCGTATTAGGATAATATTATGTTTTCACCAAAGTGGCCTTTTTAGCCCCCCTGGCCCGGTTTACCCCTTCTTTTGCCTTTCGGGGCAGAGCATTTCTTGCTCCCCATCCTATGGGTGGTTGGCCGTCCGAGATCCGCGCAGAGCAAGCAACGGAGGATCTGCGCCGTGCACTCTTTCGCCTTGTGGCCAGACTCACCACAAGCGAAGCATCTTGTGCTACGGTCAGATTCACTTCGGCACTGGCGACTGACGTGCCCGAACTCGAAACATCGGTAGCACTGGAGTGGCCTTGCCTCCAATGCCTCGACCCTTGCTGTCGCCCAGCCGATGCGAACGCCCTTATTGGCTACCAGTTTCTTGGCCGTTGCCAGCGGGCAACGGACCCAGACAGTTCCCAGGGAGCGAGAAGAACGACGAATTTCGCCCACTCTCACATCCGTCTCAGGGCACCCGCCTGCCTCAGCAATAGCAGCTGCTACCTCCACAGGCAAGACGGCGTCGTCCAGGTCATATACCCTTACCTCGCTGGTCTTCAATGGACGTGCGATATGCACGTCCATGTCAGCCAAGACTTCCCGCATCCGTGACGCGAGACTGTCCGCTTTGGAACTGCAGTCACTGCCGGTGATTTGTAATAGCATACCACCCGTCATGGTCCGTTTTTGACGGACAGTCTCAATCCCTATGTCGGAAAGTTTTATGCGCTGCTTTGCTGCAGCCATAACTGTCGCATATGTTGCAGCAGAACCCTCCGGCACTGTAAGGGCAATTGCTGCTGACGCAGGTACAGCTGGCAACTTTCGAGCCCCTCCTTTTTTACCTCCTTTCGCTTGCATCTGTTGCTGGGAGGTCCCTCCCGACGATGACAAGGCGGATGACCCAGGTGCAGCCACCGTTGTCCCCTTGGGTTGGGAAGGAGGAGACGCTTTCTTCCCTTTCTTGCCCGCTATTGTAGCCCAGGAGTGCGAATCAGAAGCTGATGTCGACGGCTGCGGTTCCTGACTAGGCACAGGGGGTAGTTCTTCCAGAGCAGGCTGCGTAGGCTTCGGCCCCTTCGTGTGCTTGCCCTTTCCCTTCCCTTTCTTTTTCTTTGCCGCCTCCATGGCAGAGTCTGTCTGTGCTCGAACAGCAGATTCCGACCCACTCTTCGCGGCGTCTGCAGCCAATGGTGGCCGAAGACGCTGCTCAGGAGGCAGCCTGCTCTCCAACGCCTCGAACCGAGCATTCAACATGCCCCCGACACGTAGCATGATGGGTTGCATCAGCTCCTCGAATGACGTTGAAGACAAACCACCCCCATTAAGATTCACTGCCTTGGGTGACGAGTCGGATTTTGATGTTGTTTGACTCTGATCGTCACTCTTCCGACGGAGGACGTCAAGTTCCTCCGTCAGTTTTTCAAGTCTTATTGAAAGGCTGGAGAGCTGCGAACGCAAGTCCGCGTTCTGTCTTTCCAGTCTTTCAACATCAGCGGTGGCAGAGGTGCGCTGCACAATCTCTTCTACCGCCGCCTGTACCGTCCGTGCCGCTACCCGAAGGCTATGGGCATAACTGCCTTTAAGGTTACGGGAATTATCCGCAACCTGCTCCACCACCAGAACATTCTCTTTTATGCAAGCACCGAGATCAAGTGTTGGCTGCACCTGCATTCGTTTCGACAGTTCCTCAGGTTCTGGCAAACCAACCTTATTTTGAGCGCTGGTAGGAGACCCTGCAGACTCCAGGTTTTCTCCCGCACTCATAGAACTGTTCTGGGTCGACTTCCTTTTCGGTCCAGGCAGTTCCCCACTTTTTATTGGCCGTGTACGCTTACGTGCGCGTGTCGCAGCCGACGCTGATGACGTTTGAGAGGTGAAAGATATTTGCGAGCAATCAGACTCACAACTATCGTCAACCAGCCCGCCTCCTAAAGGGGTAGGCGGTCGCGTAAAGCGTTCACGCGACCGGTTCAGCCTGACCACCGACGCCCCAGTCGCCCGAGATTGCTCTGCAACCTCCTCAGTATTTTCGGTAACTGAGTCATTAGACCCAGCACCAACCACCACTTCATTTTTTGATTTATTTGGTATCATAATAGTTCCCACGAGTATGGGGGAAATATAAGGTCCACCCGGGCAGTGCCCCCTGTACCCGAGTAAGCGTAAGGTGTAACCCAAACAGGGGGTCCGCTGGTACCCTGGAGGGAGCGCGCTAGCGACTGATGCACTTGTCAGTGCTACCCTTCAGCCATTCATACCTTCATCACGCGCCAGAACTTAGTATTAGGGGTGATTTATTATAGAGGTTTTCTTCCTCGCGGTCCGGGCGATTAAGCCAAGACCCTCGGTCCTGA
This sequence comes from Asteroscopus sphinx, assembly GCA_949699075.1. Classification (NCBI taxonomy): domain Eukaryota; kingdom Metazoa; phylum Arthropoda; class Insecta; order Lepidoptera; family Noctuidae; genus Asteroscopus; species Asteroscopus sphinx. The sequence continues at coordinate 16,200,259 of OX453021.1, forward strand.
AACTGAGTCGTGAGACGTAACCACGACACTCAGTACGACATCAGGATTACGATTTTGCGACGGTGGCATAAAGCCTAGTTGCCCCGTTCTTCGCACGCGCGACTTAACGAGGCCCGCCCCATTCATGTGCTCCTCGAAATTTACGAGGAGCAAAGCGCAGTCCACACCCGATTTAACGAACGGTCCGCCCCTCCTGTCAGTCCTCATTGGACTCCGTCACGTACCCCTCTTGGTCTGGTCTCTCACTGTGGACCTGACCGGCATGAGTAGCTCTACCGGCATGGCTCCAAAGATCACTGAGACACGCAAGCCCCACCACGACGACAACGTGGGGATACAGTTGGTGGGGACAGAATGATACCTACTGCTACCTTTTATTGGACTGACTCAACTACCGTTCTGCACTGGATTAGAAATGAAAGCAGGAACTATAAAGTATTTATTGCGAATAGGCTCGGTGAAATCGACGAGCTGAGCAAAATACAAGAGTGGCATTATGTACCTACCGACTTGAACGTCGCTGATCTCGCCTCGAAGAGTAAAGATTATGAACTAAAAAGTAATTGTGGGTGGTTCTTGGGACCTTCCTTTCTGCACGACGATGACACGAATAACTGGCCGCAGGAACCTGAAAATAAAATAAAAATTAATGAAGAAATATTAGAAAAAATAAATATAATAAATGTATATAATAGTATAAACAACTTACCTGTGCCGGAGCCGACGCGCTTCTCTAGTTGGTTGCGATTACTTCGAACAACTGGAACTGTTTTGCTGTTCATAGATAAATGTAAGAAGATAAAAACAAATGGACTTACCGACGAGTTGATGAAACGAGCTGAAACGTTATTACTTCAGCACTCGCAAGCTACCACTCTCCTTGGTGACATCTTGCTGTTGAAACAAAACAAGGAAATAAAACACGATAGCAGACTTCGCTCTTTGACACCCATATTGGACGATGCTGGGTTACTACGTGTTGGTGGACGGATAGGAGCAGCCAAGGGTGTAGCGATGGACACAAAATCACCTGTGATCTTAGATGGACATGACCATGTAGCTCGACTCATTGTCAAGTATTATCACAACCGCGCAGGTCATGGATGCAATGAGCTGGTGGTCAATGAACTGCGTCAAAAATATTGGTTGCTACGTCTACGCCCTACGGTCCGTACAGTTGCGACGCAATGCTTGATCTGTCGCATCAGAAAGGCTAATCCAAAGCCGCCACGACTTGGCGACCTACCTGAAGGTAGACTCACCCATCACCAAAGACCATTTTTGGGCCAGATGGATGAAGGAGGTGCTTCCCGATCTAATACCGCGCCGAAAATGGAGAGAGGAGGGTGCGCAATTGAAGATCGGTGACATGGTAGTGATAGTTGATCCTAACTCCCCCCGTAATTGCTGGCCTAAAGGTGTTGTACAATCCGTGTACCCCGGTGCTAACGGACGTGTAAGAGTTGTCGACATTAAAACCAAACAGGGCATACTTAAACGCCCTGCGGCTAGGGTAGCTGTATTTTAGTTCGGTGTTAGTTATTTGAGTTTGCCTTTTAGTTGTTAGTAGTTTAGTGTTTACCGTTTTGAGTGTCGTACGACACTGAGGGGGAGAATGTTGCGGATGGGATACAATTGTGTTACCTTATGTCATGTTTTTTAGTTCTTTTAATAAATGAGTCTGGAGAAACGCAAATCGGTAGCTAACCCGTGCCTCCCGTCACCGTGGAATCCTACGCGCATGCGCGCGTATGTACTTGTATTGCCCGCGCGCCGGCACGCGCCGCTTACCGCGCAGCGCCATCGTCAGTATCTCGGCAGCCCTCAGCGCACGCGTTCTGCGCTCCGCCCGCGGTACCCACGCGTTAGTCGCCGATAGCGTTTCGTTCCCGATGCTTTAAAACCATAACCACTTCTATTCATTTACCCCTTCTAAACACGCACCGCGTGCTGTACGCGACAGTGATGTTGAGCTCCTCCAGTATAGACACATTAGTTCTCATGGCGGTCCATGGTATACGAAGTAGTCTTCGCCAACACCACGCCTCGAAGGCATCAATCTTGCTGCTATCGCGACTTTTAATGCACCACGTTTCCGCTCCATACAACAAGATTGAGAACACCAGTGCTCGGACCAATCGTATTTTGTTTTTTATTTTGGTTTTCCGTCGGATGCCACGGATTAATTTTTAACCGACTTCAAATAAAGGAGGAGGTTCTCAATTTTATTGGTTTTTTTTTAATTTCTCCTACAGGCTTCTCAGAGTGGTCAACAGACTGCAGCTACAGTGGACGAGGATGCTGTGTGCTGCATCTGCATGGATGGCGAGTGTCAGAACACTAATGTGATCCTATTCTGTGACATGTGCAACCTAGCTGTGCATCAGGACTGCTATGGGGTAAGTTAAACTGTTATTTGGCCTGTTTTAGGGTTCTGTACCAAGAAGGTAAAAAGGAGCTCCCACAGAAATAGATACCTAGATAGAATGGTTGTAATCACAATTTTACTTGTGATTCATGCATGGCAAATTACGAACAAACTACGCCTTACATATTGCCAAAAATGAACTTTAATCAAAGGTACTTTACAGCTTTTGTTTCTGTAGTTAGAAACAGCGCAATAAGGCATTTTTGCGGGTTTTTGTTACAGTATTTACAGAAACAAGTCATAAGGCGTACTGAGAAAGGCTTTGAAATAGCCAGCACTCTGATGCAGTGTTGGCACGCGCGCCCCGCCCTCTTTTCCATTCTATCTATCTATATCTGTGGGAGCTCCATACAACTTATGTCAAATTTATATCTCTAGTAGGGCAAATCGCGGATAGTTACGATATTAATTTTGGCCGTCAGGCATCAACCTACAAAGGTGGTATTGCAGTTGTTATGGGCAAAGATAACCGCTTAACATCAGGTGGACTTTGAGCTCGTTTCGCCGTCCATGTTCATTCGTATTCTTTTATTGTAGGTTCCATACATACCTGAGGGACAGTGGCTGTGTAGACGATGTTTGCAATCACCATCGCGCCTCGTGAACTGCGTGCTTTGTCCCAATACTGGGGGTAAGTAATTGAATAACAAAACAAAACGACCTATGTGAACTTGGCAAAAACGCGTTCGTTTTTGCGTTAACAAAACGCTGTCGCGACGAAATGTCGAAGTTGCTTCAATGGCCTTGTAAACGCTTTCTAGGGGGCTACCAGGGCACTACAGTTCAAAGAATACTTTCGATCATAATAGGGTATTTGACGATTACTCAAAATTAACAATTTTTTTATTTTATTTTGTGAAATGAATAAAAATAACACGATTTGTTAAAAAAAAAATTGATTAGGTTACAAAATGGAAGAGATGCACGCTTATAAAGTTTTTGGAGAGGGCATTTTCTGTCCTTGTCGCCCGAAACGGACATTGTACTGATTGGTTTGTCTGGTGTGTTCCGAAACTCTGAACAAATATTCCGAAAAAAAAATTGTCGTAAGGAAGTCTCCACTTTTTTGTCTCTATTCTTTGAACTTAAGGCACATTAGGTCTACCTATTCCGATCACTGGTTATGACGTCAGACGGCAGTAGTGCTGTCTCTGTCTGGTAAATAGTTTTGTACCATACCTATACATATAACTTTATAACTTGGGCATCGTTAAAAATATTTCATTAGTGTTTTCATTGTTGCTCATCTTATTTCGAATAGATTTAAGATTTCTAATAAAAAAAAATAGTCAGGTACTCTCGGACGAATAAAAAATGTCGGACGGAATTTCGCTAAGAAAAGATTGAAGCACTTCGTTTTTTCCTAAACTCACTCTAATTTCGACATAATTTTAACACACCAGATAAATATTGTTATTTTATTTGTGACACTACGTCAATGACTACAGTCACACGAGATTTGTTGCGTAATCGCGGCTTTTTGTCTTAATATGGGTGTGAATGTGTGCGTGCCAGCCCGTACTTTTAAGCGAGCCGTCTTACTATGGGTGGTCCACTTCTTGTTTAGCGAGATTCCGTCCGCTTTTTTAATTCGTCCAAGCAAATATCCTATTTGTTGTTCTATAACAAATTCCATATTTATTTGTTTGTCATTTAGCGTCACGTCTTTTGTTATGCTGCGTCATTTTTATAAATTGACCCTTATGACGTACTGAATTACGACTTAAAATTATTTGTCTCTTTAGGTGCTTTCAAGCAGACAGACCAAGGCACTTGGGCGCATGTGGTGTGCGCGCTCTGGATACCTGAAGTGCGATTCGCTAACACCGTCTTTTTGGAACCCATAGGTGAGATTTCTGAATATTATTCTTATTGCACACAAGAATATCACAATACATGCAGAAATTGTATTCGCTTCTTTCCCGAAAAGTGGTCATTGTACTCATAATTATGAACAACTTTTACTATGGGACCAAACCTGAAATCGCGAAAAAAAAACCAGTTGCTCCATACATTTGCGTTCACTTAAATCGATAAAATGTAGGGACCACCTGATTTGTTTAGGTCATTTTCAAAAGCAAGCTTAATTCATAATTGAGTTTTCTACCAGCAAACCTTTGAGTGAGGTTTTTTTTTCAAGATAAGTTCTGACATTTTTATGTAAGCCGTAAATAAATATACAGGTCCGACCAGAAATTACAAATAATCCAAATTCCGCATATTTTAAAAGTCCAAAGTTGTGAAAAAGCTACTTTCATTTTTAATATTACCTTGTAATAATTAACAGGTACACCAAAGCTGTTAAATGAGTTTGAGCTAATTTAGGACTTGCATTAAAATAGCTTCCAAGAGTTGCATTACTTAAATGGACAGTCGACCGCACATCAGTGGTAACAGTTTGACTTTGACAGCATTTTTATTTCATAAGCATTAAGGGCGATTTTCGTCATTCAAGTGTTACCACTGACGTGCGGTCGACTGTACGTCTGTCGCCCCAAGGACAGTGGAAGTGCTACAGTTAACTGGCCGATATTTTATTCTCGTGCCGACACGACAAGAAGAAGCTCAATTTTGAAAGAATTCAAATACTTTCACTTTTTTATTCAGCCGAAAGACGTCCACTGCTGTTCAAAGGCCTCCCCCAAAAGGGAGGATATGGCGTAATATAACAGCGAGCGCGAAATCTGTTTTCTTACGAAAACTCGCTTCCCTTTCCGAAGTTTCCGATTATGGCGCCCCTATTCCACCTGGCGCCTAGAGTGCCCGCTCCTCTCGCTCTACCCTAAGGTCGGCCCTGTACTCGGTATTTAACAATGTTAGTAACACGGTATGGGATTTGCCCCAGTAAGCCGAGGTTCGAGGCCTCCCTTGGGGGACGCCCTTATGCGGTTTTGCAACCGCGTTTTTAGTTATAAGTTAGGTTTAGGGAAATTTTTCGGCGGATGGAGTCCCTAACGGGATTCTCCGCCACTCGCCCAGTTAAGCAGTTATGGTCTCCATTTTGGGTACCAATTCTGCGAGAGTCCATTCGGAAAAAAAAAGCGGTATGGGATTATATCAACGATGATATAATGTTCCCTGTAACTTGTACATCTATGGAAAATTAACTCCCTTATTACAAAAGCTTAGACCAGATTTAGACCCTTGTTTCTTAAACCAGGTTAAACATCAAACTCCATACATAAAAAGTTGTTTAAGCCTGGCTTAAACAAAACCTATTATTAAACCCGATTTTGTAATAAGGTGGTACAGTAGTACACATTTTATTAACCGACGAAAAAAAGGAGGAGGTTCTCAATTCGACGCGTATATATATATTTTTTTTATGTATGACCACGCATAACTTTTTACAGAGTGGTCCGATTTTGATGATTCTTTTTTTAATGGATAGAGTATATCTCGAAGTTGGTCCCATTTAAATTTCAAAATCAAAATCCACCCCTAAGGGTAGTAAAAAATAAGTGTTTGTTCACCCACTGAATTCTTACCTGTTAACTGATTCTGTTGAAACTTGACACACATAAATATAGTTCTAGACACTACGACATAATGGAGACCTGGAGTTAGATTTTAACCACAAAAAAACGAAAAATAAAACTTTTTAACAAAAAATTGAACCGACGAAAACAGAAACTGAAAAGCGAAAAATAACTAATTATGAGTCGGCGCCAAACAACCAATCAACGAAGATCATTAAATTACTTTAAATAAATAATAAAAACAACGTCACATCAAATACAACGTGAAATTTTCAACGATAAACAATTACTTTCCAAAAATGCGTTCTCCGCTCAGCCACTTGCAACATGCACGCACTTTGCTTGTTAAAAGTTCGTTTGGCGCCTACTCATAATTAGTTATTTTTCGCTTTTCAGTTTCTGTTTTCGTTGGTTCAATTTTTTGTTAAAAAGTTTTTATGGCCCACCGATGTACCTGCGCAGATGGCACAATTTAAATACGCGGGAAATTGGTTAACCTATCAGAAAACACCATCGCTGCGCGCCAAAAGTCTCAGCCGCTGCCGCTAGAGTACGGAAGCGTGTGAGCGAAATAGAAAAAGACAAAAAGACGTCACGGCAATCAATTTTAACATCTTATGGGCATTGTATAAGAATGATTATATTTTTTTAATGTTTTTGGTGTTTTCTCGACTGTCTTTTCGTGTCTGCGCGAACGAAGATTATGGACGCGTCTTATTTTTTGTGCCGTACTGTAATAGTTTTATCCATTGCCTGGCAGACTCAATCGAGATGATTCCGGCGGCTAGATGGAAGCTTCAATGTATGGTGTGCAAACAGCGGAGTGTCGGCGCGTGTATTCAGTGCCACAAGACTAGCTGCTACTCTGCCTTCCATGTTACCTGTGCGCAGCAGGCTGGGTGAGTAGTTGACTATTAAACAAAATCAATGACGTCTGCTCTTGACCACGGCCAATGCAACTTGGCCGAAACGTCGAGATTAGTCAAAAATTTTGTTATGTTTTGATTTTATTGCGCGCGACAAGTCCCGTAAATATAGTTCTATATGAGTGAAATTCGCGAAAGTTTAAAAGCTTCTAAAATCAACGACAATGCTGTCATTCTCTTTTTCACGAACTGAACTTATTTTAAATTAACGCTCTCTTTTATTAATAGTAGATTCAAGAAAGGGATGGCAACAATTTTAGTGCTGTCAAATTAGTCTGAATAAATTTTTCCATACAAGTTTAGTCGTGATCTCCGAACGTGCCGACTAAAGTACAAAGAAATGTAAGACGTAAACTGATTTGACAGCACTAAAATTGTTGCCATCCCTTTCTTGTATCCTACTATTAGTAAAAGAGAGCGACAGTTTAAAATAAGTTTGGTTCGTGAACAAGAGAATCGATACCATTGTCTTTCTCTTATCTGTGTTCCAAAACGCAAATTATTGATGTTGCCGTCTGAGCTGTGGGCCAGAATTATCACACGGTGGAGCCCTGACACAGCGAAACCAAATCGTGGCAGGGCAGACCGCGAAACCAATGGCCAGACGAGCTAGACAAATACTGTAACGACTGGCTAACAATAGCGCAAAACCGACATATGGTGTCCTTGAGTGGAAACCGCAAATCGGCAAACGCAGCGTAGTAGGGCCTCCCAGACGGGTGGACCGACAACCTGATGAAGGTAGCTGGGATGACTGGATGCGTAAGGCAGAACCGAGTACTGTGGTGCAACTTGGAAGAGGCTTATGGCCTATATGGACTGTGATAGGCTGAGTTGATGTGCCATTGTTTGGGACGTTGTGAGTGGGATGTTACAGGTCAGTAACAGTGTCTTTCGCAGGACTTAAGGTGGATATTCACCAGAGCTGCGCGTAGAAGTTAAGTAGTGATCGAGAAAAAAAAACCACCAATAGGAGAGCTGGATTCTGGAGTCTAGATCATCAGATAGTCTTCCTAATAAGATTCATAGTCAGACATGATGTTATTTCAGTTTGTACATGAAGATGGAAGCAGCAGGTGCGGGCCGCGACCCCAGCCAGCCCGTACAAGTCGCCAAGATGGCGTACTGCGATGCACACACACCGGCACACATATTACAAGTGAGATGCTTGCATTATCTATATTTTGTTATAGCACACCCCGGACACTCCATACATCCGCTTTGATTTAATACATAATACTACTACTCTTTCATACAAACAGGATGGCGTACGCCAAAAAAATCACGGTTTGTGATAGTTTTACCCATAAATGTGCCAAGTTCCTTAATTTAATTCATTCTTTAGAAAATGAAGACATAGCACAAGTGACTACTATCTCTATTAATATAATTAGTAATTATTTTTAACGCATTTACGCATGCAAAGCGAAATCTAAAGATTTAAATTGTGGAAAGAAAACCGATATCCGGTGATATCGCTGACGTCACCCAAAGACGTACTAAGTGGAAGTTAATTTCGATACCACGAGCAGTGTTCACGGTGGCTAAAGCACTGGCGTACTGAGCCAGGAGTCGCAGCTTCGAATCCTGCTCGTGAGCGATTTTTTCTTTCCACAATTTAAATATTTATTTTTCAAATTTTCACTACTTACACAAAACAAAATAAAAAATAACGCGCACGTACAAAGCGCGTCGCTTACAGCAAATAAGTGAGTTCTGAAATCTGGGCATCTCTAATGCGGTGTTGGATACTAAAGTCGACATTTTTTAACACTGTCCGCCGTCTTGAATGATGCTTAATATCTTATTTTTACTTTTATATTTGTTTAATTATGAGGGTCAAGAACGAACAAATTCATTTTGTCAGGAGAGACGAGCACAAGAATCGGAGGGTGATACAAAATCTAATGATCTGACGGCGATCCGACTGAAAGGCAGAGAGAAGATTAAACAAGTAAGTGTATATTAAAAAGAGTATATCCCTGGGAACTTGAAGTCTCAGACTGAGTTGCAGTGTTGGAAGGTGATTTAAAGAAATAGGAAGATCAGAGAAAAACAAGACAATAAAATATCAAATTGTTATGGTGATAGAACATTAAGAAAACGCTTGCCTTATCTATTGAGTAGTCTGCCGGAGGGCGTAAGGCACGAAAGTAATAAACGCATTTTTAAGCGTAAGTTAAAAATATATTATTTAGATAAGTGCTAGATTTGAAATATGTTAGCATATTGTTAGTTTATATTATAGTTCGACTATTGTACGGAGACTCGTTCCCACAATCAAACCGATGACACGGTTTTGTGGGGCAAAGTCATATTGTAGAATTTATACCTATATGAATAAATAAATAATAATAATAAAATAAGATGTATTTTATTATGATGACAGCATAGAAGGTGACAGCAGAGATGTAGATCAGAGATGTATGCTGTCATCATAATAAAATAGATCTTGTTTTTCTCTGATCAATGATCATCCTATTTCTTTAAAATCACCTTCCAACACTGCAACTCGGCCTGAGACTTCCGGAGTTTCTTGCCGGTTTTTCTCCATAGGATCCACCATTTTGAACCGTGCAACTGGAGTCGATGTTTCATAAATATGTTATTGTTTGTATTTATGTCCATTTGAAATACAAACAATAACAGTCTAGATATAAAAGTGTCGACATAAAATTACTGGCTTATCAAACAACAGAATCCTTGATTTTGAGTTAGAATATTTATAAAAAGTCGTTAAAAAACCAAGTTTGGAGGCTAGTTGATAGCGGCGGTCCTCCAATACTAGCCTCGGGGAGTTCCTTGTAAGTCCACTTTTTAGATCAAAGGCGAAAAACTGCTATGACGTTCTGAATGTGCACCCTGCGGCTGCTAACTTTTCGTCTGTAAGATAAAGGTGCCGATTCTCTCGTCTAAACTAATTTTAATCGCTTTATTTCTCTTTCATACTAACATCATTGAAAAAGGACAGAAAATATTAACTGTCAAATTAGTCGGTGCCCTCGTAATTTACCGGAAAATAGTCGCGAGTGTCGCGACGAAAGATGGCGAGTAAATTCACGTAGAAGACAAGCAAGTGGAATTGTTTGACAGTCCAGGATTAAATTAATGTATCGCCTATCTTTACCTAATGCGTTTTTAGGGTTCCGAAATCCTACAAGGAATCCTTATAGTTTCGTCATGTCCGTCCGTCTGTCCGTCTGTCCTAATCCTTTACAGCTTGATAACTTCTACAGTTATAAACATAAGTAAATATTTTTTTTTTTTTAAATAGTCTACATATAGATCTCAATTTTAAAAGAAAAAAAAAATAGTTTTTACGTATTTTAGGGGTGGCGTCCATACATGTGAAATGGGGATGAAAAATTTTTTTTCGCTTTACCCCCTCGTGTGGGGGTATCATTGAATAGGTCTACTAAAATGAAGGTAATGTTTCATACACCACTTTTTTATCAGGTGTACCATCTGCGAAATATAGCCCGCCAAAGTGGCTTGCAATGTGTCCCCCCCCCCTGCCATTTCTAAACTATGCAACGTAGAAAGTTATAATCTTCCACATTGATAGACCTTTGTGAAAACTCTCTTTTAAAATTATTTCGAGTATAATGTGATTATAATTTTTTGAGTTATAGAGAGAAAACTGAAAAATACTTAAAACGTCCTAGTTCAAAGGTCATTGAACTTAGAGAAAAATGATCATAGCAAATAATGCTCCTTTAGCTACTTTCTATTTGAAAAAATCACAAAAAGTAACTTTGACATGATACACTTCTTCAATTTGGCTTCTTGAATTTATCGCTAGATGGCGCTTGTCGGGGCTGATATTTTTTATGGTTCAGCCCGATGAGGGGATTCTTGAAGTGAAACTCAGCTTCCTAATTACTGATATAATGTTCTTTTTAGATATTTTAACATATAAGGTAGTCTACGTGGACTCAATATAAGCGTCAGTCGCGGTGTGTGTCACTAAGCGCGGCGCGCGATCGGCTCGTTCCCCGCACCCCGCGTCCCTCTTCATACCCCGGCAATAAGTATGCAGCCGTTGGCGTGAACATCCTCCGCCCCTTGAAAGGTCCTGCTTTCAAGCTCCTCAGCAGTGGGAAGAAGGCAAACTTTATTTAGAGCTCGCCTGATGACGCCTCGCGATGTGCAGAAATCAGCCACCCTGACAACTCCGTCTGCGCCAGGGTACAGATGCTGGACTCGTCCAAGCCTCCATTTCAGTGGTGGAGTGTTCTCCTCCTTGAAGACCACCAACTCGCCTATTTCAGGGTCCTTCTGCCTTAGGCGCCATTTGCTCCGCTGTTGTAGTTCTGCTAAGTACTCATTTCGCCATCTCTGCCAGAAGTGCTGCCTCAGCTGTTCTATCCTTTGGTACCTATCAGGGTTTTTTAAGACAATAGGGGGTGACGGCAGCGATGTCAAAGGCCGGCCCACAAGGAAGTGCCCTGGAGTCAGAGGATAGGTGTCAGTTGGGTCCGACGACAGAGGAGAGAGGGGACGAGAATTTAGGATGGATTCTATTTGTGTGAACAAAGTGCCCAACTCCTCATACGTCAGACTTGCGTTACCCATAATCCGCTTAAGGTGGAATTTGGCAGACTTTACGCCAGCTTCCCAGATTCCACCAAAAGTAGGGGAGTATGGGGGATTAAAAATAAACTTTATGCCTTCATCATTGGTGTATTCATATATTGAATTTATACTGGACCTTAGTACTCTACCTAACTCGTTATTTGCCCCAACGAAGTTTGTGCCATTGTCGCAATAAATCGTATGTGGCTTACCTCTCCGCGAAATAAAACGACGTAAACTAAGGATGAACGCGTTAGCACTAAGATCACTGACGATTTCTAAGTGTATGCTTTTAGTTGAAAAGCAAACTATTATATTAAGATAACATTTAGTTATTCTATTTCCTTTACCTTTTTTACTGGAAATTAGAAAAGGACCAGCAAAGTCAACACCACAAACTTGAAATGGGTAATATGGAGTGACCCTATCTACCGGCAAGTTGCCCATAAGCGGCTCCATACTTTTGCCACGCAGTCGTGTACATATAACACATTTTCTAACGACACTGCGAGCTAAAGTTCTGCCTCCTACCGGCCAGAACTGTTCACGTAATGTACTAAGGAGTAATTGAGGGCCAGCGTGCAGTAGACGTAGGTGCTCGTTTTCCATCAAGAGCCGTGTGAAGTAGTGCTTACCGTCCAGAAGGATCGGGTGCTTTTTATTAAAGTCACAAGCGGCATTCTGAAGACGACCACCCACCCTAAGCACGCCGTTGCCGTCAACGAAAGGTGATAACTGTAACAGGTAAGATTTTGCTTTAAGATTTTTATTTTGTGTAAGTGTTAGTATTTCTGTAAGGTAAGACTGACTTTGAACCAGTTTTATAAGGTAAGTTAATGAAGTTTCTATTTCTATTAATTGTAGATGTCCCGTTATATTATTTTTAGAATTTTTACAATTATGTACAAAGCGTAAGACGTATGCCATAATTCTTTTTAATTTGTTAATATTAGAATAATTACGAAAACTAATAAGTGGCGATTGCTCAATATTAACCATAGTAAAGGTTGAGCAATCACTTTGTTTTTGTTGTGATTTTATTTCAGGTAAATTAGAATTCAAGGAACATATGTTTTGGGGCCAGTTGGTTTCGTCTTGTAAAAGAAAATGTGGGCCATGCCACCAAAAACTCAATCCTTCAAGTTGACCAGGTTCGACTCCTCGGGAGGTCAGGTCAGCAGGATTCAATAAAGTAGGCACATGTCTCCAAGATTCTCTCGTTGTAAGTTCATGAATTTCATTGACTCTGTTGCAAACGAAAGCTTTTAATATTTTAGGTTGTGTTCGAATCCAACCTAAGACTACAGATGAGTCAGTCCAAAATAACTTACGGTGTATTGTACAACGTAGTGAACTACTCACCCGTGCCGCTAGACGTGTGCCTAGCAACGCCCCGCATAATTCAAGACGCGGAATCGTAGCAGTTTTAAGCGGTGCTACGCGGGTCTTCGAACATAACAAGTGAACATGTACATTATTAGAATTGTCTATCGAACGTAAATATACACAAGTCCCGTACGCCTCTTGTGACGCGTCGACGAAACAATGTAGTTCGATCAATTTGGGTGATGAACATAAAGCATGTCTAGGTACTTTAATGTCTGCTAGTCCATGTACGTTTAAAAGAAATTTATCCCAAATTCTTTTAATGTTTTGAGGAACTGGGTCATCCCAACCTAATTTTAGAACCCATAGTTTTTGCAACAATATTTTAAGCTTAATCGTACACACACTAAGCATGCCTAAAGGATCAAAAATTTTACACGTATTAGACAAAATAGACCGTTTTGTAACGTTATGAGCCATTTTGTCCAATTGCACAGAAAACTGCAGCTTGTCGTAGTCAGGAAACCACAGCAATCCTAATACACTTGATTGTTTATTTAAGTCTAATGACTGTGATGATGAGCAATCATCAGAAAAAATCTGTGGACAGTTCGTGCGAAATTTATGTATTGGAAAACAAGCTGATGCAAGAATATTGTTAACTGAATTGTAAATATGGGCTAATTCTTGTTCAGTTTCAGCCCCACTCAAAAAATCATCATAGTAAAAATCATGTTGTATGACTTCTGATACTACTTTGTCCTTACATTCCTTCGCTAACTGTAATAGACACCTTGTACTTAGGAAGGGAGCGGAGGCTGTCCCGTAGGTAACAGTATTTAATTGCAATACATTGAGAGGTTTGTTTTCGTCGTCCCTCCAAAGTATCAACTGTAGATGGCGCTGCGAACTGTCTATCATAATTTGTCGGTACATTTTTTGAATGTCACCAGACAAAACAAACTTATGTTGTCGGAATCTTATTAATATATCGAACAATTCATCTTGAACTACAGGCCCTATGTACTGAATATCATTCAGGGATTTTTCAGAAGTCGTTTTGGCACTACAGTCAAAAACTACCCTGAGTTTTGTAGTTTCACTGTTTTCACGAAATATTGCATGATGTGGCATATGATAGCCAAAAACTGGTTTATTTACTCTGGTTAAGTGGCCTAATGTTTCATACTCATTAATAAAATTGCAATATTGTTTTTTAAACACAGGATTTTTATTAAACTTTTTCTCAAGACAATGAAAACGTTTTTTAGCCATGTTAAATGAATCGCCAAGTGATGTATCGGGTGATTCACGAAATGGCATTTTTACACAAAATCTACCGTTTTCTAGCCGTAATGTATTATCTATAAAATGTTTCTCACAGATGTTATCATCTTCTGAATAAGAAACATTTAAAGACGGAAGTTCTTCAAGCTCCCAAAACTTAGTAAGATCCATACTAATTTGTTTACTAAAGTTACAATTATAGTTATTTTGTTCATAGTGATCGATACTTCCTATTGGTCCAGCCACTAACCAACCTAACTTGGAACTTTGAAGTATGGGTTTGTTTGTGCCTAACCTTATTTTATTCGATGTAATGATTTCAAAGAAAACGTCAGCACCAAGTAGCAGATCAACTTCGGAAGAAAAATGAAAACCGGGATCAGCCAGTTGTATGTTACTAGGTAAGTTCAATTCTAAAGTATTGATATTACCATTAGGTAAATTACCTGTAATTTGAGGTACGACTAAACACCTAATATTTGTATTATATGAACTCGTTAATGACTTTAAGGTAAGTTCACAATAATCTGAAATATTAAATTGTACATTATTTATTCCAGTAACACAAATAGGTCGTTTATTAATGGACGTATACCCTAACTTATTTTTCATGTTTTCAGTTAAGAAAGATGATTGGCTGCCTGCATCAAGAAGCGCCCGAGCAAGGTAAGTTTTATTGTTTTGCTTGTTACATATGTTTACTAAAGCAGTACAGAGAAGAACTTGTTTTCCGAGTAAAGCGGAGCAGGATGACACTGCACTACTGACAGACGGCTCACTAGACGTATTGTTACTTTTCTCTGTCTGTGTAATAGATGTATTATCATGTTATGTTTTTATGTAATAATGTATTGTGTCTTTGTTTACAGGTTTGACAGGTACCGAGACGACACTGCTCAGCATAATGACCCCTGCGTAAACAATTCAAACAAAGATGTAACTTTAAGGCTTCATTTGTTCTAGACTCAACATTCATTTCCTTAAACTTAGTACACTCAGTTATCCGATGTTCAAGTTGACACACGGGACAAATGGGAGTACGTGTGTTGGACATATTATTATTATTATGTTTACGTGGAGCAGAAGCGACAAGACTTCGTGTTATTTTAGGATTATTAAACTTGCTATCGGTTTTGTCGCTCCTGTTCACTTGCATCGTTTCCAGCATATCTGCACGACTACGCAAGAACTGCATGAAGTTAGCTAAAGAAGGTAAGTCTGCTAAATTATTTTTATGTTCTTCCCACTTCCTTCCGGTTGTGGGATCAAGTTTACTGGTAACCATATAAATTATTATAGTATCCCATTGATCAGTTGGCTGACCTAATGAGTTAAGAGCTCTTAAGTTCTTTGTAACATGATCAATGAGAAAGCGGATGGAACGATGAGATTCTCGCGATAAACATTCTAAGTTAAACAATGCTTTTAAGTGATTGTTAATTAAAATCTTTTTATTATCAAAGCGTTCACATAGTAGCGACCACGCAAGCTTGTAATTACTAGAGGTAAACTCGATTGATTTTATTACGACAATTGCACCTCCTTCCAGAGAGGAGCGTAAATAATGGAATTTATTAATGTCAGCGATTGACTCATTTGAATGGATAATAGAATCGAAGGTGTGGCGAAATTCCAACCATTTGAGATAATTTCCATCAAATGATGGAAGTTTAATTGTTGGTAACTTAATGTTATTTAAATGACTACAAGCATCGCTAGAAGAACACGCTGTTTTTACACCTTCGGTTCTCTGATCCTGATCCTTATTGCTGGGATGCGAATCTATTATTTCTTGGGCAGCTGAGATGAGAGAATAAAATTGAGATTCTACTGAATCTCTTTCGTCAACTTGTTCTTCTACGTTCGATGATAACAGTTCTATTTGAGTTTGAATAGAATCGAAGTCAGATAAAAGATATTGTAATTTAGACAAACGAAGTCCCAACTCTTTAATCTGTTGTTTAGTAATATCACTGGAAGTAATTTTATTTAAAATAGAAACGTGATCTTTAAATTTTGTTAAACGCATTTTAATTGTACCTCTCTGTTTTATTAAGTCTTTAACATTATCGGTACGTTTCTCTTCCCTCTTCTCAGCATCCCGAGTTTGTTTACCATCAGGCATTTTAACTAAAATAAATAAATTCGGACAAATAAAGAAGTTAGGTAAAGTAATATTATGTGCAATCAAACCCGAAACTAAAGAGGCTTGATATTTGGTCCACTAGCACGTCGACTTCAATATGATACACGCGACACCAAGTCAGAGAGCAGACCCTGGCCACACCGCCCGCGCTGCACACGGCAGCACACAGCACCAGGTAGCACTAGCTAGCTAGCAGCGATATGCGCCCGCGCACAGACGGCGCGCCGTTTCTGGAACGTTCGTCAACAATATGTGAGAATAATAATTAATTATCACTAACTTGTGGGTAGAATGGACCTAGGGATTTTTTAAGAATAATTTTAATTATTTAAGCTAATTAAATAATTAAATCGCGCTATATTTAAGCTAAGCAAATAATAAATTGTGTTCAAGAATAATTCTTTACAATATGTAGGTAGGTACTACTGCATACTTAATGACTAATGTTTCTTGAAGACTGCGTTGAAAAGACAGAATGACTTAGCAGAAATAGATAATTAAGTACTTTGGATGCACTAAAGAATGCGAATATCCACAAGTTATCCGAAAATAAGAAAGGTGGATACCTAAGGAAGATGACGGCGCAAAATATTTAATGCTTGCTTATTTAAGCCCTGTACATGCATCTTGTAATAATGTACCTTTATATTCCGTAAAATTACAAGGCAGGATACAATGTACGAATAGCGAATAATCTGCAAGCTGTTTACTTAAACTTTATGACGTATTATAGGCACTCAAGTCGCACAATGAAGGCGTTAGGCAGCAGGTCACACAAATAAAGAGGAAAGTAGGAACACTAATAATAAAGGATAATGGATACTAGGCTACTTCCCTGGGTAACGGCGATGCAGCGATGAATCCGGCAATATTTCGATCATGGAATATTCGCTCGAACACGTATTTCGCACGTGCAACTGGCTGCTCGTTATATCTTCTGCGGTTCGGTTAGACGGTCGCCAATTGTCGGGGCTGATATTTTTTATGGTTCAGCCCGATGAGGGGATTCTTGAAGTGAAACTCAGCTTCCTAATTACTGATATAATGTTCTTTTTAGATATTTTAACATATAAGGTAGTCTACGTGGACTCAATATAAGCGTCAGTCGCGGTGTGTGTCACTAAGCGCGGCGCGCGATCGGCTCGTTCCCCGCACCCCGCGTCCCTCTTCATACCCCGGCAATAAGTATGCAGCCGTTGGCGTGAACAGCGCTACTAACAACACGCTCTGAGTCGCGAATGCTGCCGATTATTGCAAAAACTAAAATAGCCATGATTAATATTCGATTTGATTCGTTTGTAATTACACCTACTTAAGGAACCCTATAATACTGAGCATGGCCCGACATGCTCTTGCCGGTTTTTTTTAGAAAGAGACGTAATAAATACTGCGAGTAAATTAGGTTACTTAGTAAACAACAAAAACATTTAATTTTTCTGACTTCATCTTCCCAGGCACGTCGCGTCCTTGCACTCAAACGTACCTGGGCTCCCGTAGTCTTGGTCCCAACACTACCCGCCGACCGCGTCGCTGAAGTGGCCGCCCTCGCTCCCGGAGCCCCCGCCGCCAGGTCACAGCTCATGAAGAGGCTGCTGGCCTACTGGACCCTCAAACGACACAGCAGGAACGGAGTGCCGCTGTTGAGGAGACTGCAGAGCCTCACCAGTCATCATGGTCAGTACAACAATATATCTTAGTCAACTGAATAACGTAAATAAATAAAATAATTACAGCTAAAGTACGCTGCGACGTCTACTGTCGGTCGACTCATCGACTGAGGCGTTTAGCTGAGACCACGTCATCAACATTTCAGCCAAAAGACGTCCACTGCTGAACATAGGCCTCCCCCAAAAGGGGGGTATATGCCATAATCGCCACGTTTGGCAGGCGGGTTGGCGATCGCAGTTCGTTGAATAAATACTCAGAAAACGCTGCTGCCCATCTTCTGGTAAACCCCTTAGTCGCCTTTTACGACACCCACGGGAAGAGTATTATTCTATTATCGAGTATTATTGGTGCTATTCTTTGTGTCCGGCACCACACGGAACACTGAACGGAGGCCATAATATTATGAATTGTTAGAGCCATCATTGTTCTGCTGCGAGAGATGAGAGAAAGATAAAGCAGTATCATGAACAATCTACAATACATCTAACGAAGGGATCTAAAAAAAAATAGCTCTTATACTGCATAATAAGACACCAGTTTATTAAGCACGTAAAGCCGTCGGTCTGCGCCTGATCTCTCTCCGGTCGTGTCGGATTGCCGTCCCATCGGATTATGAGAGTGAGGGAATAGAGAGTGTCCCTGTGTTTGTGCACACACTTGTGCACTATAATGGTGTTGATTCTCTTGTTTACAAACTAAACTTATTTTAAAAGCTCTCTTTCACTAATAGTAGATACAAGAAAGGGATGGCAACAAGTTTAGTAAATGTGCCACCAAAATATACGATGAATGTAACACGTAAACTTATTTGACAGCACTAAAATTGTTGCCATCCCTTTCTTGTATCTACTCATTCAAGAAAAATACAATTGTTTTTCTCATCACATAATGTTATTTTGTTTACAGGAAGTCGAGGTATTCAAGACGGTACAGTTAACGTAAGAGAACTATGCAACCAGCTCAAGTACTGGCAGAGGATACGACAGGACCTGGAGAGGGCTAGGTAACATTTATTTTTATAACATAATTTCGTGAACTGCTACCTGTAAGGGGCTCCCTACAGCTCAGTGGCGCCCCCATCAGTAAAAAAATCATTACTTGATGAGTAGATTTTTTTTCGAAAATCTGGTTCGACAGAATTGTGGTAAAGGTTTAGGTACTGTAGTTTAATCATAAACTATTAACTCAGTAAAATATAGTTCGCTGTAGTTGTAGATAGAAAAACCGGCCATGTGCGAGTCGGACTCGCGCTCTAAGGGTTCCGTTCCACCCACGTTCCACCCATCAACCTGATACCCCGTAGAAACGGATTAAATTTATGAGAGTTCACCAAACGTGCGGGCAGCACTGCGCGTTAATGTCTTTCATATTTGCATCTCTTTCTTAACAAAGTACTACCACACATGTCTGTATTAGCCTTATTTTTATTAATAATTAACTTACTGAAACTGATAAATTATAGATAAGCACTGAAGATCGCTCTAACGAAAAGGTAAGTTGGATTGAAATACAAATTTAACTTTGCAGTGGAAAAAATAGATAGTAAAATCTGGTTGTATGAATTTTTAATTGTACTGTGTTTTGTGTTTATGGTGTGCTGTAAACAATCTATGAAAGCCAAAATAAATATCTTTCTTTCTTTCTGTCCTTTAAAAAAAATATCTCCCATACACCAGTCTGCAACACGGTCGATTCTCCAACTGCACATGTATGTTTGTAACCACAATTTTTTTTCCCATGATATAACCACAAATTCATGATTTTCGGATTTTTTTCTTGACTTGTGCTGTGAGACCTTGCTTTTTCCCTAATTTCATGATTCTAGGTCAAGGGGAAGTTCCCTATAGGTTTTGATGAGTGAGTTTGCGAATATCAAAATATGTGACATAAATAACCGTATACTTTGATTGCGTTGTCTTACGGCCAAAATTTATATCCAATCTATCCACGATTTGCCCTACTAGATATAATAGGAATTTGACATAAGCTCCATAGAAAATATGTTACATTTCTATCTCTAGTAGGGTAAATCGTGGATAGATTGGAAATAAATTTTGGCAGTTAGAAGCTTGAATTTTTTTTTACTCCAAAGAACCGTCGACCTTAGTATTTGATATTAATTTCAACTTTATACCTCTACCAACGGGTACAAAAATTCTTGACAGACGGACAACAAACTGATTCTATAAGGGTTCGATTTTTCCTTTTGAGGTACGGAACCCAAAAAATGGGAAAATCATCCACTTTTGGCACTTTTTCTATCTACAAATACAGTGAACTATATTTAACAGAATTAATAGTTTCTGATTAAACTACAGTTCCTTTACTGCAATTCTGTAGAACCAGATTTTCGATAATTTATGTACTCAGAAAGTAATTATCTTTTTACTTATGGGGGCCGGGCGTTACGTAGCTGCTAGTAGCGCCTAAGTTACTGTCTAGCACTTTAAAGACTAACGAGGCAGTAACCAAGAGTGGAATTCCTTCGTCTGTGTTTCCCGATAAGCATCATCTGGTGGCCTTCAAGACTCGAGTAATTAGGTTTTTGCTGGGTAAGCGTGTATCATCGTCGACCGCACCATCATAATATATTGGCTGGGGCAGCCGAGAGACTGCCCGTTCCACACAACGCGAACGGGCCCCGCGCTCGCCCCGACCCGCACACATAGCCGCGAACAATTTTACGAGCACATGCTCATTTATGCTTAAGTGTCGCTTCTTGTCGTTAGTATATATTCTATCAACTCAGCCTATCGCAGTCTACTGCTGGACATAGGCCTCTCCCAAGTTGCGCCACAACACTCGGTCTTCTGCCTTCCGCATCCATTCCCCCCAGCCACGTTTTTCAGGTCGTCGGTCCACCTGGCGGGGGGGCGCCCCGCGCTGCGTTTGCCGATTCGCGGTCTCCACTCAAGGACTCGTCTTCTCCAGCGGCTATCGGTCCTTCGACAGACATGGCCAGCCCACTGCCACTTCAGCTTACTGATCCTACAAGCTATGTCGGTCACTCCGGTTCTTCTCCGAATAATCTTGTTACGGATTTTATCCTTCAAAGAAACTCCAAGCATAGCTCGCTCCATAGCTTGCTGAGCGACTTTAAATTTGTGGAATTGCTCAGCTGTCAGTGTCCACGTCTCGGCGCAGTATATATTTTATGCCATCGCTTAAATTAGGTGAGGTGGCGGTCAAACGCAAGCCCAAACACCTCGCTTACATAATTATGTTTTCACTAGGCTACTCTGCGAGTTAGTTCGCAAACGTGAGCGTCTAAAGGCGGAACACACTCGCGTCTGGGAGCGATGCGTGCTACACTCGCTGCAACCGGAACGCGCCGCGCTACACAAGCTACTGCGCTTGCTCAGACAGAAGGACGCCAGCGATATATTTACTGAGCCTGTTGATCTGCAAGAGGTATGTAACCTTTAAGTTATGGGTAACTGTGGTTTGGGACATGTTTTCAAAGAAATATCGAGGCTCAGCTGAGATTTATATTCAGTAGTCGTCGGAGAGTCTCAGCAGATTTTTGCTTTAGAAAGAAACTGATGAGACTAAAGTTTGTCGGACATCTAATGTGTAAAAACATGTATATTTAACATATTCTGTACTTGCGAATACATATCTTTATCTTTAAGTCTGTACCCACTTGACGTAAGACGCAGTCTGGTCAAAATTAGCAACCAACAAGTGACTCTGTCAATGTAAAAATAAACATGATAAGAACTTGCGAAATATATATTTCTTTTTAGTCTTGCTTTGAGTTACTAATCACATCGCTTAACTTTCGGTTTGATAAAACCGAAACTTAAGCGATGTGATTGGGCGTCATCATTTTAGTAGACCAATTACATAATTAAGCGCCTGTTTCACCGCCTGATAGGCACTTATCTGCCAGATCAATTCAAAAATATAACAAGTTTTGTATGAAATTATCTGGCAGATAAGTTAACCGGAACTTATCAGGAAGTGGTGAAACAGACCATGAATGTTTTTATCCAGGTTCCTGACTACAGTACCATAGTAAAACACCCGATGGATCTGAGCACTATGGGCAAGAAGTTAGACCGCGGTGCGTACAGTACCATAGACGATATAGAGGCGGACTTCAAGCTGATGATAGAGAACTGTCTTACGTACAATAATAAGGATACTGTGTTTTACAAGTAAGTTGTTATTGGAATAACACATACCAGTAAGCCTCTAGACGCCAATTAGCCAGATACCCTGGTCACAAAGCATATGCAGTAGCACTGCATCATACGCCCCGCCGCCAATCGGGACGTCACTCCGTCAGCGAGCGGCACCAATAATACCACCGAACTTTTGAGCCGACCAATCATAACGCGCCGTCCGCCCCCTGACTCCCGCCAACATTTTACGACTGTGTTCTCGTGCAAAACTTTGTTTATGCGGCGTCTTGAAGCTTACTGGTCTGTGTCAGCCTATTATTGTCTCACTGCTCGGCATGGGTCTCTTCTCTGAATGAGAAGGTTAAAGCTGTAGTTCACTACGCTGACCTAGTGCGTGTTAGCGGACTGCACACACCATCGAATCGAGAACTGTATGGAGCACTCTCAGATGTGCAGGTTTCCTGACGATGTTTTCCTTCACCATTAAAGCGAGTGATGAACAAATTCTGATCCGCACATGAGTTAAAAGTGGGAGCCGGCTGCGAACACAGACCCTTCTGCAAGCAACGAAAGCGTTCGACAGTTTTCTCTACAAACTGACAGAAAGGGATGGAGACAAAGGAAAATATGTTACTGGGCGGTTCTGCTCCCAGATTCAGAACCACACGATGATCATTGTCGACCATGTGCGGTTTGTTATCTCGTTTCGTCTGAACTCGAGAAAAAGAGATAACATACCAAATCGGTCGACAACTGGTTATCGTGTGGTTTTAAATCGAGAGTTAGTCCGACCGTTAGGGTCAGCGCAGACCAAATGGAGCGCAGAGCTGAGGATTTTCTAATAACACTAAAAAATTAACTCTATTTCCAAATTCCTAAAGTGCAAAATGTTACAGGCTGCCCGAGTGTGCTTGAGATTGCGCGAGTGCGCCCGCGCGGTCAATTTTGCACTTTATAAACTTGGTAATAGAGTTTTTTTGTGTTAGCTCTGCGCTCCTCTTAGTCTGCTCTGATTCTTACAGTACAAGCTATCATCATCATTTCAATCGAAAGACGTCCACTGCTGGACATAGGCCTCCTCCAAACATCGCCACAACGACCGGTCCTGCGCTTTCCGCATCCAGCGGATTCCCGCGACCTTCACCAGGTTGTCGGTCCACCTTGAGGGGGCCTACCCACGCTGCGCTTTCCAGTACGCGGTCGCCACTCCAGAACTTTACGGCCCCATCAGCCATCTGTTCTGCGAGTAATGTGCCCCACCCGCTGCCACTTTTGTTTGGCAATTCTTTGGGCTATGTAGGTTACCTTCGTTCTCCAAGCCAATACAAGCTATATCATCAACCTCCGAGCCTTTTTCCTAATTATATTGGGGTCGGCCTCAGTCTAGCCAGATGTGACTGAACATCAGTATTTTCACGGAGCGACTGTCATCAGACCCCCGCAACCCAGTTACTGGGTAATACTGACATTCGTAGGTTAGACCAGTTGTCAGACCTTCAGGCTTCTGACTACCGTAACGACTACCATAGATATTCGTATGACAACCGGGACCGACAGCTTAACGTGCTCTCCATGGCACGTAGGGGTCTCGATGTGTAACGAAACGATCACCCATCCACAGACTGACCGCGACAAGTGCTGTTTAACCTTGCAGATCGTACAATCCGCGCAGTTCCCTCAATACAAGCTATACTTAGCTGTAATATCATTCGCAATTTTTTTTCTCATTTCCAGGGCCGGTGTCAAAATGCGTGAACAATGCATACCTCTATTCCGTCAGGCGCGACGCGATGTACGCGAGGCGGGGTTACAGGCGCTATGTGTGGGCGACGGAAGCCCACGAGCTCCCGACAGCCCACACTGCGCCGTTCTCAGCCCTAGGCGGAACAGGTCAGTTAGCTGTTATAGAACGAAAAAAGCGCTCTTACTCATTTATGACACGGTAAATTGGGATGAATATGGGAGGGGGGGAGGGTAAAAATATATAACAGTGCTAATGTGTTGAATTCGATTGAATTCGTCGTTCGATTCTCGCTGAGAGCAGACGTCGCGCAGTCGCGCTCGCGTGTGTGAAAAGTGCTTACACATCAAAACAACGCCGTCGTCGCGGCCGGCCGCAATGACCTAGTTATTACGCAAGGCCTCACGTATGACGGCAAAAATATATAAACATTTGTTAAGGCGAAGTACTCTCTGCAGTCATGGCTGTCTCGAAATCTACTATTCAAATTAAAACTGAAACAGAACGCCTGTTACATAAATATTATATAGAAGAAAAAAGCGAACGAGAAAATCTTGAAGGTATTGTAACTCAATTAGAAACTAAAATAGAAAATCTTCAACAACAACTGAAGAAGTTCATAGAAGATAAAACAGCGGATACCGCGAAAGAGAAGCCCACTTCATGTACTGAATATTGTACAGATGAAGAGGAACTTGCTAAAGAAACTGAGTGGATAAGAGTGAAAGGCCGGAAAAAACGAAAACTGAATGCATCACCCACACAGATAATTGAAGAGGAAAAAGGTACTAGCAAGTCACCAACTCAAGAGGAGGAAAAGGTGAAGAAACCACCGCTACCTCCGCCTATAATAGTAGATGGGGTCAAAAACTACCAATCTTTTTATGATCTTCTATCTGAAAACAGAATACAAGACTCGTTTACTATTAAAATGATGAACGGAGAAGCCGTTAAAATAAATGCTTCAAATGATGAGTCGTATAGGGCTATCACACAGCTTCTAAGTAATAACAACTGCCTATGGCATTCTTATGAAAACAAGCAAGATAGACCCATACGAGTTATGGTAAAGAAATTGCACTTTACCTGTGAGCCAAGTAGAATAGTCGAAGACCTACAGAGCAAAGGTTACAAAATTGAAGAAGCTGTAAACAAACTGAGATGGAAGGACAAGGTACCCCTCAATATGTTTATGCTTACTTTTAAAAATGAGGAGGATATCAATAATATCTATAGGATAAAATCAATACTGGGATGCAAAGTTGAAATGCAACCCCTTAAAACATCTAGACTGATTCCTCAATGCAAGAGATGTCAGGCTTATGGACACACGCAAAAGTATTGCTCCAAGGAACCAAGATGTGTTAAATGCACAGGTAAACACCTAACACGAGATTGCAAAAAATCTGCAGAGGAAAAACCAAAGTGTGTGCATTGTGGCGCACCACATCCTGCCAACTACAGAGGTTGTATGGTTGCTAAAGAAATGCAAAACATCAAAAACAAAAGAGAGAAAAAATCTACTACTTCTATGCAGCAGACAGTACCTGGTAACAAAACGATACCCGCCACAAAGAAAAACCAACAGGTCAGTAAAAACATCAGCTACGCACAGATGGCAGGAAACAACGCTAATGTAAGTAATAATAAACCATTAGAAAACGCTCTAGACGGAAAACTGGACGAGATTCTAAGACTTATGTCTACATTTGATTTCCGCCTGAAAAAAATTGAAAACAGCACTAGGAATGCTGCTCCTCTAACTAAAAAATGATTAGAACACTAAAAATTATGTTATGGAATGCTAATGGGCTGCTACAGCATCAAAAAGAATTAGAAGTAGTCCTTCATACAGAAAACATTGACTTGTGTTTAATAGCTGAAACACACTTTACTAAGCAATCTCACATACAATTTAAAGGTTACAAGGTATACCATGCACTTCACCCAAACAATACTGCAAGCGGTGGCAGTGCTGTCATTATAAAAGAACATCTTTACCATCAAGAAGAAAGTAAATACGAGGAGCCAGAAATTCAGTCTGTATCCGTACGTGTCAAAACCAAGCGATACTCTTTTTCAATTGCAGCCGTGTATTTTCCGCCAAGGTATCAGTTGAAAAAAGAGAAATATCTATTCTTCCTCAAGACACTTGGCGATAGATTCATCCTTGGGGGTGATTTTAACGCTAAGCACGTCCACTGGGGCTCTAGGATCACAAATACTAAAGGAAGAGAACTTTTTAGTGCGATAAAAGAGATGCAATGTGATTTTGCATCCACAGGAAAGCCAACCTATTGGCCTACCGATCCACAAAGAAAACCTGATCTAATTGACTTTTTTGTGTACAAAAATATATCAGCGAACTATTTAGATGTTAACGAAATGTATGATATGAACTCAGACCATTCTTCTATAATACTAACATTAAGTGAGCACGTAATATTTAAAGAAAATAAATTAAGAATAGTTAATAAAAAAACTGACTGGGAAAGTTTCAAATCTGATTTGGACGATAGTATAAACCTCAAAGTTCCACTAAAAAATCCAGAGCATATAGACACAGAGTTGGAAAAGTATATAGCAGACATTCAACAAGCAGCATGGAGCAATACACCCGAGTTATATGGTAGATCAAAGGCAACCTCATACCCTAAAGAAATTTTAGATCTTCTACACAGAAAAAGACTTCAAAGAAGCAGGTGGCACCTGACTCGATTTCCAGAAGACAAAAGACTACTAAATAATCTTACTAAAAGACTTCAGAGAGAAATCAAAGATTTTATTGACACGTCTATGAACTCTGATCTGAGAAAGCTAACCAATGATATCAGTACAAACTACTCGCTCTGGAAAGCTACAAAAAAATTGAGGGGACCTGTTTTGCAAATCCCTCCTATCAAGGAAGAAAACGGAAAATGGGCTATTAATAACGAACAAAAGGCACAAAGATTTTCACAACACCTGGAATGTATATTCAAACCACATGAAGGTCATTTCGACGACCTTTCTGAGGATGACATCCTGCAAGAAGAGCTAGAGATAAAACTTACAACACCAAAAGAAGTTGCTAGAGAAATTAAACTAAACATTAACCCCCGAAAATCACCAGGATATGATCTAATCACAGGAGATATTCTGCACAATTTACCACGTAAAGCCATAGTCAAACTAACAACTCTCATAAATGCTGCATTCAGATTAAAATATGTGCCTAATTTGTGGAAAGTTGCCGAAGTTATTATGATAGCAAAACCAGGAAAGCCTCCTCACGAAGCTACATCGTATCGACCAATTTCCTTGCTTCCCATACTATCAAAATTGTTCGAAAAGCTATTGCTTAAGCGACTATCACCATTGTTGGATGAAAATAATCTAATTCCCGAGCATCAGTTTGGATTTAGAAAAAATCACTCAACAATAGACCAAGTTCATAGAATAACAAATGTCATTGAGAGAACGTTAGAAGAAAAGAAAGTTTGCTCTACAATTTTCTTAGATGTGGCACAAGCCTTTGATAAAGTTTGGCACAAAGGCCTCTTATGCAAACTCAGAGCTAACTTGCCCAAACAATTTTCAGATATACTTGAGTCGTATATATCTAACAGAGTCTTTAGAGTCAGACAAGAGGATGCCTATTCTGAACTTAAAGAGATAAGAGCTGGGGTACCACAAGGAAGTGTCTTAGGTCCGGTCCTATACCTACTGTACACGTGTGATATCCCAAAACTACAAAATAACACAATTGCAACTTTCGCTGACGACACAGCTATAATGGCTACAGGCAACAGTCACGAAGAAGCAGGAGAAAAAGCCCAAGATGCAGTTAATCTTGTGTATAACTGGACAAAGAAGTGGCGCATTAAGCTCAATGAATCCAAGTCGGTCCATGTCGACTTTACAAATAAAAAGTTTAAGTACCATCCAGTGTTCATAAATAACCAACCAATACCACACGCTAACACAGCTAAATACTTAGGTATGACGCTTGACGCTAAGTTACGCTGGAAGGCTCACGTCAAGAAGAAGAGAGAAGAATTGGGCTACCGCCACAAAAATATGTATTGGCTCCTTGGTAGACATTCTCAGCTGTCAATACATAACAAGCTATTGTTGTATAAGCAAGTTCTAATGCCAGTATGGACTTATGGCATACAACTATGGGGTTGTACCAAAGAAACTAACATAAAAATAATACAGCGTTTCCAAAACAAAGTGCTCAGGGACATCGTGAACGCTCCCTGGTATATCAGAAATGAAGATCTTCACCGGGACCTCAAAATGGATTTCGTTAAAGATATCATCCAAAAGTATGCCGAGGCTCATGAATATAGACTTCATCATCATGTGAACGTTGAGGCTATCCAGCTCCTCGACAACACAGGCTTAGTGAGGAGACTGAAAAGGACAAAGCCTTTTGAGTTAGTGTAGTGTTAAAATTAAAATAGTGATGTAGACAATATTAATTAAAGACACATGAAAAAAGTGACTTCGCCTTAAGAGACGCTAAGATAGTGCCAGTGGACACATTCTTAGAAATAATATTATTATCTAGCAGTTTAAGTTAGCATAAAATTACTTATTAGTCTTGTAGACTAGATCGTAATTATATTAAGGTACCAATAATTAACTATTAAGACCTTAAACATTAAAAAAAAAAAAAAAAAAAAAAAATGTGTTGAATAGTTCTGCTATATTTTGATATCAAATGGCCATTCTGTACGTACTATGATAGGATCTATGCTACACTCGGTTTAACTTATTCTCATTTTACTCCCCGGCTATCAAGCGCAAAACGAGGCTATACACGCTGAAAATTTTGTCGTTTCGAAAACAAAAAGGGGTCCTTTTACTCATCATTACGAACAACTTTTATTATGAGACCAAGCCTGAAATCGCGAAAATAAAATCTTATCAGACGTTTTGTCGATTTATGTGAACAAAAATGTAGGGAACAGCATTTTTTTCGCGGTTTCAGGGTTTATCCCATAGTTGAAAGTCGTTCGTAATGATGAGTACAATGACCCCTCTTCGTTTTCGAAACGACAAAATTTTCAGTGTGTAAAAGCTTCACTTCAAAAACAGTCGTAATGGTGAGAAGAATAGTGGCTTTGTGATTGCTCTTACAACCGTTAGATGACGGATACCGTTGTTATACATGTCAATTTTGCCACCATGACCAGTAAAGTTTCTTACAGAATCGCACGACGGGATATTAAATATTATCGGTATTGTAAAGAAGAATGTTCTATTGTATCACTAGTATTGCGAGTCCGCATCGCGCCAGTCCTCGACGCAGTGCGAGCCGCGCCGCCAGCCGGCCGCGCTCCAGCAGCGAGAGTGAACGAGAACGGACACCGGGTAAACTATCATCATCATCATCATAATTTCAGCATAAAGACGTCCACTGCTGGACATAGGCCTCCCCCAAGCATATGTTGGGAGGATATGCCATAAGCGCCACGCTTGGCAGGCGGGTTGGGTTGTTTGGGTAAACTATACAACTATACACCATGACTTTTTAATCACCAACCAAATTTTTTTATTATGGTCCTTGCTGAAAATAATAAAATACGTGTTTTTTTCTTTTAGTCATTCGGTATTAAAATATTGAGTTATAGCATCACAAAGTTTACGTTTGACTTATAAATAACTGTGTTGAAAATACTAAAACACGTGTTTTTCCTTTTATTATCACTCAGTACTAAAATATTGAGATATTGCATCTAAAAATTGACATTTGTCGTAGCAACCACACAGAAATTGATAATTTTTCCGGGCAAATTAATTTATTGTGAACATTTTATACCTACCAATATTTTTCCAAAAATGGAGTCTATCATTGATATCTAATGCCCATAAAAAATTTGGATGGTGATTAAAAAGTCATCCTGTATAATGTAGCTTTTGTATGATAATGAAAGTGCTAGCTTTACTACTCGCGCAGATAAAGAATGGGATTGAAAATGGCGGCGTTTGTATTTGCCTATCGCTCAGACGATACCGTACGCACATTGAACAATAGAAGTGCCGTTATTTTCAATGCCATTCTTTATCTGCGTGAGTAGTACATGATTATTATATTCAAGAGCGGATTCTGACGACCGAGTGCGTCCTTGTACTTTTTGAGCTCGCTTTTATCACTGTTTACAAGAAGAAAACGAAATAAATAAAGCAAATAAATAAAATAAATGAAGCAAATAAATATTTTTTCTTTCTTTCTTTTTTTTTTTTCAAATATTTTACTAAGGACTAAGTTTAGAACTTTTTGAACGTCGTAATAATTAAAAACAGCACTTTATAAATCCCCTCTAACGAAACACGGGTCCATCAGCGGACGCCAATGGCGTCACGCCGTACAAAAGCGAAGCCTCTACGCATTTGCAAATGCTGATAAGACACGGGCACGAGATAACGATCACTCACTTTTTTCTCGATTTATTCCTCAGCGGCCGTGCACGCTTACACGCTCTAGAAGCTTTGCTTCAAAAATTCTACCATTGAGTCCCAATACCGCTTTTCAGATTGTGTTATTATGTTTGATAAGACGTCTAAACTTATCTTTGGCCAACAGACATGGAAAATATTTTTCGCTTTAGTTCTGATCTGTTGGCGCTCGAAATTTCCGCAGCTCAATGTAAATTATTTAACATTTTTATTTCTAGAGAGGCGTAAGGAACGCAGCGTGTCAGTCGCTCGCAGTGAAAGGCGACAATCTAACGCCCAAAGAGACTCTGATGATGAAAATCTTGCTGTAAGTTTTTTGAGTGTGTGTCGTTGTTTATCCTTCTTAATTCACTGCAGCCCTCTAAGCGTTTGTGGGAACCACCATGGGTCGCTTTATTTTCGTACAAAATGCAACTTGGAATCACCGTAGGCCATAAGCGATGGCGCCCATCCGTTCAATAAGAAATAATTTAGTTGAGCCAAACACTTGAGGCGTGTTAACCCCTCAAGTGTTTGGCTCGGTGCTCGGCTTGTGTTTGGGTTCATCAACTCAGCCTATCGCAGTCCACTGCTGGACATAAGCCTCTCCCAAGTTGTGCCACAACACTCGGTCCTCTGCCTTCCGCATCCAGTCTCCCCCAGCCAAATTCTTCAGGTCGTCGGTCCACCTGGCGCGGGGGGGCGCCCTACGCTGCGTTCGCGGTCTCCACTCAAAGACTCGTCTTCCCCAGCGGCTATCGGTCCTTCGACAGACATGGCCAGCCCACTGCCACTTCAGCTTACAAGCTACTGATCCTACAAGCTATGTCGGTCACTCCGGTTCTTCTCCGGTCTCGTGTTTGGGTTGGTAGAAGAAAATGTAACAATATAATGTTCATTCGAATTCGATTATTAATCATGTATGTTGCTTATTTTTTTGTGTACAATAATGTCCTACCGACCGAATTTCGGTCACGTTGGCCAATCTCAACGGAGACTAGCCATCTGTGTGGGACACATTATAGTACACAAGTGTGTGCGCAAATACAGGTACACTCTGCATTCCCTCGCTCTCATAATCCGGACTCATAACACCGGACCGGAGTGAGATCAGGTGCAATAAAGAGTATTTGTATTCGACAGTCAAAACGCGACAGCTCACCAGCGGCTGCTAAATCGACGTTAAAAACTCGTGGCTGGTGGCGCGGACGAGGCCGAGGCCGTGGAAGACGCGGCGGACGATCTCGCGGACGAGGACGAGCTAGTGCCGCGCTTCATACGCAGAGGGACAATGGTATGTTGTAGCTTAAGACGAAGTACTGTTATGCGGTCGACTGTACTTTCCTTATATTTTATGTCGACTGTACTTGTTTTGCGCGGATGTGACGCATATCTTACCACTTGACTCTTTGTGCCCGTATTTGTTATGTTTTTTTTTTGTGTTTGGTAGTTTTGTGCGCCACTCTAGACGCAAACAATTTTTTTGTTTTTTTTTCTTTCTTTTTTACTTTCCTTGTATTTTATGTGTTTGTTTTGTTTTACTTTCTTTGTATACCCACATGTTAGTTACCTGTTTGTGTTTTTGTTACACTGTTATTTAAATGGCGCGCACCGTTAACTGAGACAATAAACCATTTTTATTTCTTTTCTTTCTTAAGTATATCCCCGCATCGCACATTTGGAAAATACACCGTAGTACTCCATAGATGTTTATTCATTAAAATATTAACCATTTTGAGGTTATGTCTTGCTTACAAAACATATCAAACTACTAAGTTGTCAGTTGATGCATTTTCGATGTAATAAAATGTCTGTCCTACAGTAAAATCTATATTCTTGTGTGCTTACAGAAACGCCAACATCAGGATCTGAAACTCCAGTGCCCCTAAAGAAAGTCGAACGCACTCTCAAGCTCGCTACGCCAGAAAAATCGCCAACCAAACAGCCTGAGACTACACCAAGTTAGTAAAAAGCTTCCTTTTTATTGCCTAGCGTGATTTATTACCGGTTTTGTTCAGGGTCCACCTTGCCAGCTCAATCTTCTCCACGTTGTTTGACATAGGTACAAAATTGAAATATGACATTTCATAATGATTTTATTAACACCATTGAAGATATTTCACTTAGGCTTGGTTTAGGTACTAAACACATTTATCAGCATTAATTCTTCTTTCCTTAAATTAAATCAGGATGCGGCGTTCGCATCTCTTCACCTTTTCAATTGTAGCTGCATTCTCGTATGATTCAAAAAAGTCATTATTCGAGGTATGGCTCTCGACTATTTTTTTCTCCGAAACTGGACCAATTTAGACCAAAGATATTTCATAAACTGAATAAGAAGAATGTGTACTGTGCCGCTATTTTTCCTTTTTCATTAATAGTTGTCATATTTATACACTAGGCCTCTGTAGACAACGGTCTATATAGGCAATTTAAAGATTTGTTGAGGGCTTCTAGAAATAATTTATCAACAAAAACGAAACATAGGGGCATAGAAAAAGCTGCTATTTATTTTACTCTAAAAATCATTTCTCGGGGATTATAAACCAGAAAGAAAACAGTCGAGAGCGTTTGTATGGAGAAAAGACCACCCGCATTTCCTCTTAAACACAACGCATGCGAAATAGGTGAATCCTAAAGCACCCAGCATTTTGCGCATAATGATCAAAGCAGATAGATGTGATTAGTCCATCGCACTGCAAGTTAGCGTTGAGTAGAACTAAACAATGATACAACTATTCATCTTCTGTTAACCCATCGACCATACAGGCCAATAGACGCCTATTGTTGAATATAATGCATACAATTAATTTTATCAACTAGCCGAGGTACGAGGAAGCGGGGAAGCAATCCGATTGGTCCTACCAAGGCGGCTGTTGGCTATTTACTGATGCGGAAGTATTTACGGCTTACAGAAGTGGTCGAATCAGCTCCCCGATTCAGAACTACACGATAACTTATCTTTTTTTCTCTCGTTGCGTGAATCATCAGACGAAACGAGATAACAAACCTAACCGGTCGACAACTGGTTATCCTGTGGTTCTGAATCGGGGACCTGATTCCAAATTTTCGCGTGGCGAATAGTAACGACCTATATCAGATCTATTATTCAGATATGGTGACAGAAGTCGGTCACCTGTTATGAGGCATCTATTGGCTGTAAGGTCGATGTGTCAACCTAACATAGATCAGGTGAAAGTGTGAAACTCATAGCTTCTTACCCACCTGGTGATGTTAATACTTTTAATAGGTGCAATGTTACCAGTTACAGGCCTGGGGCTCCTGGGTGGGCTCCGAAAGCCCACGCTGCTGGTGGCGCCCTCCACCATCGCTACGCCACCCAAGAGCTTCGGCTCTGATGGTAATTATACTTTATATTCACCTTTTCATTCATTAAAGGTTTGCTAATTAGACACTTATTATACCGGGTACAGACCTAGAGGACGAACGCGGGCGAGTGCAAATGAAATGAAAACAAGCGAACCAGTGCGGATGTTACTGCGAAGGCAAGTGTAGCAGCCTTCGTTCGCCTCGGGCCGTGCTTCGGCGGCTGTCGGTACATCAAAGCGAATTAATACGAACGTGCGCATGCGAATACGGTGTACGAGCGAACGATTGCTCATTCTGCTGCGACGGTATCACAAAACAGACGTCCCTTACGCATAGTTTTAGTTACGTTTTACAACCGCGAATGGAGTTTTGTATCCACTAAAACCCAGGTGATAAACCAAAGTAAAAATCTATTTGATAAAACTCTAACACTGACAGACATCGCACAGCTTACACCAGTGGGTCTAGAAGCATGAAATTATGCATAGGAGTTATTTACATAACGTAGGTGAGCACTAAGAAAGGATTTGTGAAAATTCATCCCCTAAGGGAGTTCAATAGCGGGAAAACTAGGATGGTTTCTGAGATGTTAACGATGGCAAATCCCACCGGGCACGTGGCTAGTACAAAATAAAATACTACTGGGCAGTGGATCGCCGGTTGCCGTCAGTCGCTCGCATATTTTTAATGTGTACACAACAGAAAAACCGAGCGAGCTTGTGGCTTATCTGCGAGACCCACTCGTTTGCTTTCGTTTGTTTGGTCTGTATCCGGCATAAGTTAATCCATAACGACGAGTTAAAAATTTACATACAAAAATGTACTGGCCACATAAAAGCACATAAAGGCTACATAATTTTATTTATTTATTCCATTACGGCTTTTGTTGAGCATGAGAAATATGGATAGTCATTCCTAAACGTCCGCCCTGTGTCTTTCTTGAAATATGATATTATTTAAGACTTTATAATCATGAAAATTATCATGAATGATGAATCTTCTCATTGATCCCAGTCATACTTAAATAAACCTATCTTACTTTTTATTTTACTTTATTCTAATATTACGAACAGCGTCACTGCCGACATTATCAGCCAGTTTGGGTCGGCCCAGCTTAGAGACCTCGCCTAAGAAGAAAGGTCGTGGCAGACCCAGGAAGCAAGATAAAGACAAGTCTACATCATCACCAGATCTGTTTAGGTAAGCCGTAACCTGAGAAGCTTGGGGGCTTATTAAAAATATTGTGAAGTGATTTTGGAGGCCTGACCTTGCACCAGAGTTTATACTCAAAAAGTACTTTGACCTTAATACAATCTTAGCCTAACTTGAGATAGCTTTATTGAAAAAATAATATTTACTGTAACTTTGTAATGGTAGGAACTTTTTGAGAAGGACTTAAACAAAACATCTCGTTTTATATTTGGCTGAAAAACTGCTTGTCTATTTACTTGCATATTTAACATTAAAACCCCCAATCCAAAGCCCAACACCAAGTAAGGACCTAATTGGCCGTTTAATCTTGCGCCCGAGTCTATACTCAGAAAGTACTTTGACCATTATACAGGCTAAGCTTAATTTTGAGGTATATTGAATTATATTGAAAATAAACTATGTTTTCTGGAGCTTTTTGAGAAGAACTCAAACACAAGGTCTATTTTTGACTGAAAAACTGCTTGTTGAATATCTTTTAGTTCAAAATTTTAAAATATAGTGGAGGAGATTGAGCCTAAATCTGACAAGACTTAGATTATCATGCTAGAGAAAAGAAAAAAAAAACTAACTTAAATTACACTTCGCTTCTGATGGTAATTTCTCGTAATTAAAATGTTCAAAATATAGTTTAAATCCAATTTCAATCTTGTGAGACAGTAGATGTTCATTTCACGCATGAGATTGAATCTAGATCGGAACTATTTTGTACATTTTAAAGCATCAGAACAGGCCCATTGATCTTGCGCCTGAGTCCATGCCCAAAAAGAACATTGACCATAATACAGGCTAAGCCTGATTTGAGATAAATTATACTGTCTAGAACTTTTTGAGAAGGACTCAGAGAAAACGTCTTCAACGTGTTATTGAAATAACTGAAAACCTCTTAAGGGGTTGGTTTCATTGTACTCATCAGTATGAACAACTTTTAAGGTGGGCACTGACGATGTATCCATTCGTACGTTGTTTTAATGACTACTTCCAAAAAAGCTTTACTTGTTCTAAAAAAAACATACGTTTTCAACATTCATGGACAGATTTTTGCGGCTACGCCATTCACACTGTTGGATGCGTCTTCAGTGGCACCCTTCATTATCGAACCAAACCTGAAAATGCGAAAAAAACAGTCTGTTGTTCCCTACATTTGTGTTCACATAAATCGACAAAATGTACCGAACAGCTGGTTTTTTTCGCGATATCAGTGTTGGTCCCATATTAAAAGTTGTTCGTACTGATGAGTACAATGACCTCTTAAGAGGTTTTCAGTTATTTCAATAACACGTTGTATATTTGGCAAAAAAACTGCTTGTTGGACGTCTTAAACATAATTTTTTTTAAACATCGGTGGAGAAAATTGAGCCTGAGGCACATCCTGACAAGACTTAGATTATCACGCTAGGCAAAAGAAAATACCAACTTAAGTTTCACTGTCATCACTTGTTACTCATTATTTTTTTATTAGCGTCTGTTTAATACTTGTTATCTACTGACGTGATTTAATTACTAGTCAACCAAGATTATTAGAAAACTGGTATAGACTTTGTGTTATTGCAACGCGAAACGCGACTATGCAAGTTCGCATGAATTTTCTTTGCGCGTGTCTTTTACTAATAGTAAATACAAGAAAGGGATGGCAAGAATTTTAGTCCTGTTAAATTAGTTTGCATGTTACACTTCTTCGTATTTTTAGTCGCCACGTTCCGAGATTACGACTAAACTTGTATGGAAATTGTAATTCCAACTGATTTGACAGCACTAAAATTGTTGCCATCCCTTTCTTGTATCTACTATGAGTAAAAAAGAGCGAAAGTTTAAAATAATTTTAGTTTCTGAACAAGAGAATCAAAACCATTCATTAATTAATGTATTAAGTATGTATTTACAAAAAAAAAAGTATATAAGAATTATATTCATTGTCTAGTACCCATAGCACAAGCTCTGCTTAGTTTGGGACTAGATGGTGCAGTGTAAAAATGTCCCAAAAATATTTATTTAAAATAAATATTGTTTTTTAGGACATCTCAAAGCGGCGAGGGCAAGAGTGTATCGACGCCGGTGGCCGCGTCGTTCCTGCAGTACCGCGGCCCGCCCGGAGAGGTCGGCTCGGATAGCGACCTTGCGCTCTCCAGGTACATAGATATATGCATAAACTAGGCTTAGAAAAATGTATATAGTAGAAGTTTTTAAACTTTCGCGAATTTCACTCATATTGAACTAAGTTTACGGGACTTGTCGCGCACAATTAAATCAAAATATAACAAACATTTTGACTAAGCTCGACGTTTCGGTCAAGTTGCATTGGCCGTGGTCACGAGCAGACCACGTGCTTAGGTTAGTCAAAATGTTTGTTATATTTTGATTTAATTGTGCGCGACAAGGCCCGTAAACTTAGTTCAATATGAATGTATATAGTGTTTGCAGACGTATTTATCATACCATCTACGTACAAACTTATATCTAACATTACTGCTTCTGTCATGATTTAAGTCATAATTGCACAGTATATAGGAAGACTGACTTCTGACAACTGGTCTAACCTCCGAATGTTAGTATTACCCAGTAACTGGGTTGCGGGGGTCTGATGGCAGTCGCTCCGTGTAAAATACTGATGTTAAGCCGCATCTGGTTAGACTGGATGCCGACCCCAATATAATTGGGAAAAGGCGAGGAGGATGATATAGGAAGACTTTAATCACGATAGAAAATAGAAGCGGACTCTCTATTTCACTTCTCAGTCTTAATTTCATAGGGAAAGAGATTGAAAAATTCTGGTTGAGAATTACGTCATTGCTACTTTACTCAAAATGAAAGTGGAAACAAAACAGAATTTTTATTTTATTCAAAAGATTTAAAATATGTTACTTGTGAAGGTGTTGCGGACTCCAGAGGCTGCAGTTTTGTGGGTTTAAAAATTATTATTTGCTCCTCCATTTTGTTACTTCCCGAAAGTAAATGCAAAGCAAATGGCGACAAAAAAGCTCGTAGCGATCCATATAACCTTTACGATAAACATGTCGCCGTAGACATAGTATAATCTCTCTCTCTTACTCCGAGCCTTTTCCCAATTATGTTGGGAACGGCTTCCAATCGCGTTATATGCCTGCCGGCTAGCGTATACACCCGAGAGTACAACTATCAGTGGGGCGCCCTCAACTCTCGGTACGCGTACATAAGTCATATTTCTGCTTGCAGGTAACGCCTGGGATTATTATAAAAGTGTGGGCTAATAAAGCGTAGGTGTTTTCGCTTTTGTATGGGAGTGATGTATCTGTTACGTAGTAACTATTATCTAATCTGTGGTAATATTCATATTCATATATTTCGTAAAGCCTATTTACATGTCAAAAAATAAAAATAAGCATAAAATAAATTCACATCCGATTAAATAATCAAACAAAAATTAATAATTCAGTCAATAAAATAACATATAACATTAATCAAATACATGTCATGTTTGTCATGGCACGTCAGTCAAAAGTATCAATGCACTATCATCAAAAATTTGGCAAAACTGTAAAAAGTTTTTTCAATTAACCAACGCTTCAATCGAGACTTAAAGCAAGCCTAGTTCCGAGCCGCCGTGATAGTACTCGGTAGTTTGTTGTACACGGTCGGACCCATGACATGACAAAATACCGACATCCTACAGTTAAACCAGTTGTTAGACTTTAGGGCTTCTGATTGCCATAGATATTCTTACGGCAACCGGGACACGGGCTACTTAACTAATCGTGGTTCCTTGTTGCAGATCGTCGTCGAGCAGCTCGGTGTGGTCGCAGTCGTGCTCGTCGTGCACTCACTACGACGACGGCGACGCATCCGACCACTCCTGCTCTATGAGCTCTACTGACGGGTACGTTCACATTCACATTTACATCCTTCCTACTAATATTATAAACGTGAAAGTTTGTGAGGATGTATGGATGTTTGTTACTTATTTAAATGAAATTTGGCAT
Source organism: Asteroscopus sphinx (assembly GCA_949699075.1). Taxonomy (NCBI): domain Eukaryota; kingdom Metazoa; phylum Arthropoda; class Insecta; order Lepidoptera; family Noctuidae; genus Asteroscopus; species Asteroscopus sphinx. The sequence goes on from OX453021.1 coordinate 16,238,883, forward strand.
ACAAATAGAACATAACCCGGATTAAGGCTAGGCTCCCAAAATGAGGTGACTTTTTGAAAACATATGCTGAATCGAACACATGCTTGATGAATGTCAAATTTAGATACATATTTTTTTGAACCTTTGTCCATCGTTTGACCAGACAGTTACATAATTAGTTGATTTTTGTTCGATACTTTTATTTTTTGAAAATCATGCGTTTTTAGAGATTTTTTGAATATTTATCCTTTATTATTTAACTTAGCTATATAAAATATATGCAAATAGGAAGATATTAAAGTTTATTAAATACTAGCTAGAGAAAATTTGTATAGGTTGTTTAGTATTCTTGCAATAAAAAGAAAACTGTTTTGAGATTTACGACATTTACTTCCGTGGTAAAACACGCGAGAATAATTTTCTCGAAAATGAGTTCTATTTCAACTCGCATAAAATTGACGAGAGCGGCCCGCAGTTGCGGTGTGTAAGGGGAGTGCGAGGGTGGGAATTACGTTTTGGGAGCGTCCTCTTAAAATATAGGCTACTTTTTATCTCGGGAAGATGAACAGTTCCTGAGGAATGCGCGATAATCGACAACCACGCGGGCGAAGTCGCGGGCATAGGCTAGTATAACATACATCATCATCATCATTTCAGCCGAAAGACGTCAACTACTGGATACAGGCCTCCCCCGAAAGGGGGATATATATTTGCCATAATCGTCAGGCTTGGCAGGCGAGTTGGTGATCGCAGTTGGTTGATTAAATACACAGAGAACGCTGCTGCCCATCCACTGGTGAATTCTTTAGTTGCCTTTGACGACACCTACGAGAAGAGATGGGGTGGTGCTATTCTTTGTGTCCGACACTACAAGGAACTCCCCACCAGATGTAACATTAACCCACAAATACTCAAACGCAACTTAATTTCAAGTGGCCCTTAAGTATCATGCTATCACTGTCACTCTAAAGCTAAGGTGCACTAAGGCGACAAAACGACTTTACTAACGTTTTAAGTGTCGTTTGAGTATTTGGGGGTGAGATGTGAGATAAATAACGAAGCAACTTTTCAAAAACGATCCGATTAAGGAGTGTGTGTGGATGGGATGATTTTTGCTATCAACTCATTGTATAGGCTTCTTCCAAGTTGCGCCACAACACTCGGTTCTCCGCCTTCCGTATCCAGTCCACTTAGCGAAGGGAAGAGTCGTATTTTTTCAACTATAATCATTCGAGTTGAAGTGATTTATGATCCGAATCGCAATTCGAGTTGATTCGATTCGGTCGACAGCAGCAATCGCATGATGCGAATGTGACTCGTATGTATGTTCGAATGTATCGCGCCGATTCGTGCCACCGAATGTAAGCAAGTCGTCGAATCGGGCGAGTTATGTAATTCGTCGAGTTCAATTGAGTTGAGTCGGGTACACGAATCATGACGATTTCTTCGCATCGCCTGATATTTCTTTCTAACTTGAACTCGTAGTTCATAGCTATTCGCTGCCTCGCTCGGTCGCTCACTCGCCAACTCGCCACTTGTCTGGCAGAGCAAGTCACCAAGCCGAGCGTCGGCCGCCAAGTAAGACGCGTGGGTCCGCACGACGAATACGTGAAACGAATCGACTCGCATTTGAAGAAACGCAATTCGAATAAGTGAGTTTAAAGAGTAACTCGAGTTAAATTATTCGAATTGCTAAGTCTACCCCAGCTATCTTCGTCAGGTCGTCGGTCCACCTGGTTGGAGGGTGCCTCTGCTACGTTTGTCAATTCGCGGTCTCCGCTCAAGGACTTGTCTGTTCCAGCGGCCATCGGCCCTTTGGCAGACATGGCCCACTGCCACTTCAGTTTGCTGATCCTAATAGCTATGTTGGTCATTCCGGTTCTTCCCCGGACAGTCTTGTTACGGATCTTATCCTTAAAATAAACTCCAAGCATAATTCGCTCCATATACAGTTCGCTGAGCGACTGATTTTGTGGACTAGACAAACTGTCAATATCCAGGTCTCGGCACCATAAGTCATGACAGGCAGGACGCACTGGTCTGGACTGGACTTTCGTCTTTAAACTTTGGGCGACGAGAAGACTGCGAATTTTGTTAGTTTGCGAAATTTTCCTTTTTGCTAAACTACGTCTAAGGGTCAGCGCACACCGAAGGAGTGGCGGCGAAGCGGCTCATTTAATAACATACAATTGAAATTCAACCTCATTTGCTTCTACATACAACTGAAATTTTAATAGCGGAATAAAATCGTACTAGGAGGCTCAACATGCCGCGTAGGGCGGTCGAGCGGCCACAAGCGTCCATAAAAGTTGGTCAATAAGAGTCGGTTTGCCTTGCAACCAGTGAACTGCTTCTCGCCGCCACTCCGTGAGCTGACCCTAACGGGCGTTCCGATAAACTTGAAAAAAAAAAAGTAAAAACCGACTTCAAAAAGAATAAAATAATTTGTGCGAAACAGTTTAGGAAGTAGGTGCCTTTGATTCAGTTTGAATGAAGAAAAAATTGGCACCGACTTCCTAAACTGTTTCGCACTTTTTTTAAAATTCTTGTTGAAGTCGGTTTTTACTTTTTTTTAAAGTTATATTTTAATTTTCAATTTTGAGTGGCATTAACAATAAAAAGACAAGCGATGGCGGCAATCCTGGATGATTTGCTGTCATCCATTGAAGAGTTCCCTTTTGTTATCTCCGAAGATCTTCATCAGATCTTTACAAAATGATACTTTCTGAATGAAAATGCTTGACTTGTTGATGAAAATACCAAAGTCGCAATATGTATGCCTATAATATTTGCGGAGTAGAGGAGAAAAAAAATACAACCGAATTGAGAACCTCCTCCTTTTTTTGAAGAATCAGAATCTGAGTTAGAATCATTTATTGCTTAACTGTTACATATAGTGCGCGGTTGACATTGCAAATAATAGTATTTAGTAAATTAACAGTTTACTCATATATCGGACATGCAATACTTAAAGACATCAATCAATACTGTCGTTATACATTCTTCTGTCACAGTTATTTATGTCCTAGGAACGTAATATTATTCATATAATTTATATAAAAAAAATTTATTTATAATTCCCGACAGATACCTCAGACATCGTCAGAGCCACCGACACGAATTGTTCGCCCAGCCGTCATGTCGAACTGTCTCCAGGGCAGAGTCCCCAGTGTGCCGTACCTTAAAGGCGCTCAACGCCCTCCTGGTTGCTAACCCTGAATGCGATGTGTTTGCGGACGGATGGAATAAAATTTTGCTAGTATGTCTGATGTTCTGTGAGAGAATGTATGCGAGGGTGTCCACTGTTCCATGTTAAGGTCATAGGTATATGTAATTTTGTCATATAAAATTTGTCATATATGTAAATTGTAATATCATCGTTATATTGTGTATCGTTTCTATGTTAATTAATGTAATTGGTTTTTGTACCGTGTTAATTAACTATAAATAAATAAATAAATAAAATAAATAAATAAATAATGTCAAATATTAGTCGCTTTAAAAGTACGTAGACTGTTTGGCGCCTAGTTCCGACCCACATCTTTTTTGTCTTCAGGTCCAGCTTCAACGAGCCGCTGGGGTCGGGCATGGGGCCGAGTATGGGGCCGGGTGCGGAGCGGCGGGGTCGCTCGCGTCGCAGCGCCGCCAATACCGACGCCTCAGATGCTGAGCCGACCACGCCCGTCAAAGTGAGTACGAAAAGATTTCGTCAGGGAGCGTTTAAGTATTACGTAACGCAATTTTTGGAGATTTTTTGACGCCCCCTCCCCCCATGTAACGCGCCGTAACGTTTTTCTTTACCACCCCCCACCACCCCTAGTAAAACGTTACGTAACCACCACCAAGTGGCCATTTTTACCTGAAAGTCACTATTATGTGGCGTAAAGTATCGGAAAGTCGCTAATGTACCTATGTTATTGTTTTAATCGCGTTAATATTATTTATTAATATTTGAAATGTCTTGTTTTTAAAAGCAAGAGATTTCTAATGTTTTTTATATTTTTTTGTCCTAATAAATTTAAATCTGAAGGGTTAAAACAATGTTACGTAACGCGTAGTTCAAACCCGACCCTGTAACGCATCCCAAATTCGTTACGTTCGTATACGTAATACTTGAACGCTCCCTACAGTACTGCAGAATAAATATTGTGCATCGGTAAACATCGGAAACACTCGTATTAACATTACAAAAACGATTGACAAACTAATTTGGTTCTAAAAAAACTCGCAATTTCACCTTTATCACAAACAAATAAATGTCAATGTAATTTCTAAAAAAAACAATTAGTTGTTTATATACGAAGTTAGTAGTAAAAAATATAAACCTAACTCTGTAAGCTCTACAAGCTCGAAAATCGATAATTTGATCGTAAATTAAAATTATCGAGCTTGTACAGATTATAGAGCTAGGTTTATATTTTTTATGAGTATTATTTAGTAGACATATTGTTATTACTGCCGCGAATCATAAATATTTTGATCGAAATACAACGCGAAGTAGAGCTAAAATTGCAAAAAAAGCAAGAAATTTTGGATTTCGCTTGCTACCCTGCATTCACCTTAACAGAAAGGGTACATAATGAATAAAAGAAGTATCTTTTTTCTATTCAATGATATGGTATTGTGCAGGGTCGGGGAACAAGATCTTCAACGTCAAAAACACCAGTCAAGTCGGCGCAGGCGTCGACTTTACAACTTGAACCTCTACAGCTCGTGTGGGCCAAATGCAGGTCAGTAAAGTCAGTAGCCGTACACAATATTTCTTTATTATTTATTTCTATAGACGTAAAAAATACTTATTATTATTCAGAGGGCCTACAGGATTGACATTTACCGATAAAGCTATCGAATTCGATGACTTTCATTTATGAATCCGTAACACCCCTGGCGGATACGAAGAGGAACTACTGTTGCCGATCGATAACCCACGATGAAATAATAGTACCTATCGATAGACTATCAATAGTATCGATAGTATTGGACACCGATAGTGATCGTATTGTCGATAGAATAGCATAAAAACTATCATTTTATTTTTTTTTTTACAATCAAGTCTTAAGGTTTAATGAAATTTTTCTGGCCCCTAAACTAGGTACGCAGACCTGTATCTTAGGAATCGGGAGTTTCTACGGCTTCAGTTTTATAATACAACCGTGACATTTCAGTTATTTAACGTTAACAACAGCAAGCGAAGTATGTGTTTGAGATTGGGAGAGTGGATGGGTAGGGTGTTATTGAGTGAAGGAAAATGTGTATGTGTGTATGGGGTGAGTGTGTAGGGTGGTGGGGGTAAGTGTGCGTGTGTTGTGGTAACCATTTATCCAGATTCTATATTGTTACATTAACTATTTATGATAAAATTACTAGCATATTTTCAGTTTCGTCATATTTTATATATTTTATATTAAGGGTTGAAGCCATGTTTTATTAATTTTTTTATTTTTATTTCGTGTGATGTGAGTCTATAAATGGGAATAATTTGATTAATTTTATTATTAGTTAGTATCAGCGGCCTGTTTTTGAGGGGCTCGTAGCGATGCAACGACTGCGCGGATTTTACGATCTGCAAGGTTAAGCTGCACTTGCCGCGGTCAGTCTGTGGATGGGTGACCGTTTCGTTACACATCGAGACCCCTCCGTGCCTCGGAGAGCACGTTAAGCTGTCGGTCCCGGTTGTCATACGAATATCTATGGCAGTCGTTACGGGTAGTCAGAAGCCTGAAAGTCTGACAACTGGTCTAACCTCCGAATGTCGGTATTGCCCAGTAACTGGGTTGCGGGGGTCTGATGGCAGTCGCTCCGTGTAAAATACTGATGTTCAGCCGCATCTGGCTAGACTGGAAGCCGACCCCAATATAATTGGGAAAAGGCTCGGAGGATGATGATCAGCGGCCTGTTTTTAGTTAGTATCAATAGTTTGATACTAACTAAAAACAGGCCGCTATTGATATTACAAAACTATAGATAGCATCGCGAGTTTTTATACAATAGTATCAATACTATCGATAGCACTAGAAGTGTCCAGTACTGGTATATATATGTTGATAGTATTGCCACGCAACACGCTATTGATAGGCCAATCAATAGTGTAATTAATTATCTAGGTCAATTAATTAATTATAATTCGGCAACGCTAGTGGAACTACTGATTTACGAATATAACGACGAATTCGATGGCAGTATCGGTAAGACGTGTCAAACCCGCACTAGGCCCTCTGAGTAATCAATCTAGAATTACAATTCGATTCGAATTCGATTGGCGCAATGGCTGAGCGATCAGCTTCTGCGCTAAGGGTCGCGGGTTCCATTCTCGCACGAAACAAATAAGGACCTGGTAAACAAAATGGTGTAATTACAAAAAATTAAATTTAACAGGAGAAGAGTGACATCCTCAATATTTTGTTCGGAATCCAAACTTCTGACTAAAGACAGTTTTAAATTGAAAATGAGTACAGAATTAGATTAATGTTCCGTAAATAATTGTATTTAAAAAAAACATGCCCAGAAGTGTAAATACACCGCTGCACCGTTTTGTTCGCCAGTTCCGCAAAAATTTGCGTGATCCCACAGTAAGCCTAAAGACGCCTCGTAAACAAAAGGACGTTGCTATGAATAGCCTTAATCTGTTACAAATAAAAATTATATACGACAATTACATGCGTATTTTTTCATTACTTACTATTCGTCGTATTTATGCGAACAGTACAGTAAACATTTTTTATTTTCAAGATTTAATCAACACAATAATAACGTGAGCGGCTATGATACTCGATTTGACTTCATATTTTTGACTAATCCCTTGTGAGTACCCTATGATTTTGTTAAAAAATGTGTTGGCACCATTGTTAAAGATAGGCAATCTCTTTTTAGCAGCTTTACATCTACAGAAATAGAAAAGTAAAACATTAGTTGCCAGGCAACCACTTTTTTGACATTAACCACAAAATAGTTAATATTTTAATGAATTATACATCTGTAATTACTGACCGCTTATTAAAATAGATTGCAAAACATTGCCCTCATCGGATTTAAATGGTGTGCTTAAGCGTGCATATTTTATGCACAATTTCCATGGGCTGGGCACTTTAGCAATGTGTTTTGGGAAAAACATCGTAAAATGTTGGCGGGGCAGACGGCGCGTTATGATTGGTTAGTTCGAAATTTTTCTGGTGTGATTGGTGCCGAACGCCCATGGAATGACGTGTCGATTGGCGGCGGGACGGCTCTTATTATAGCTGCATAAGAACTCTTTGTTGCTATTGGTGATCGTGGGTGTCCGGATAAATGGCGTTTTTAGGCTTACTGGCTTGTGCTTGTTACACAGATAGTTGTTTCGGGTCTGGGTGTTTGTGCATGTGAGATTTGTCATTTTTATTTGTGAACGTACACAATACAGGGGGTCTACTCACAAAATCGACAACGACATAAAGTTTTCCGAATATTTCGGTCGTAGCCTACTCTAATAAATGTACGGATTCTATTTCGTTTATCGAATTCACAGACAAAATATTGTGTTTTATAAGACGTCATAGACAATGTTCGAAGCGAATGAGTCAAAAACAAAAGCAATACTGTCAATGACATTTATAACTAAGAGTAGGGTTACGACCGAAAATTGTTGATTATTATCGTTCGTTGCTTCGTATAAACTTTACTTAAATCGACGTTACTTAGAGTAGTTTTCGACACGACAAATATCGATTATTGATTTTGCGAGTTGACCCCCAGGGAAAATCCTAGTCATCGCTTTTAAAAACAAAACAAAAAAAAACATCATCTTCAACCATGTTGGAGCCCATCCATAAAATAAGTCACACAAATTTCATGATTTTTGGAGACTGGCGCCCCCCAGCCAGGTGGACCGAAGACCTGAAGAAAGTGGCTGGATGCGGAAGGCGGAGAATCGAGTGTTGTTGCGCAGCTTGGGAGAGGCCCATGTCCAGCAGTGGACTGCGATAGGCTGAGTTGATTGATTGCTGAATACACTATATCCTCAATATAGCCAGATTTTTGGTTTTCTGACTGCCCGCGTTGTACGCTTATAAAAATTCGTATAACATGAAAATATCGACGGCTTAACGTGTTTTCAAGGCACGAAAGAGTCTAAATGCATAAAGAACTGTCATCCATCCAAGGCATAACAGCCTTGTTCTATGCATGGTATAATAACACCAGTAGGTCTAAAACGGCCACATAGAGCAATATCTCTGAAAGGAATATAATTCCTGAATTCCCAGCAGAAAATTAGCAATTCCTTTATTTTTGGTAAAATGGTCACACATCATACTCAATTCAATTCATAATATGGCCCATATTTGGTATTAATATTGCCATGCGAATAAAATTAAAATCGGAACTTTACCGGTTTTGTTTTCTTTGTATGTTTTATCATTTTAACGAAGTTTCTTTATGAATTTGTATAATAAAAACATATTTTATAGTAAAAGATCATATAAACCATTGAAATTATATCAATTAAGTGCCCAAAAAGGAAATCAAAGGGATTATTAAATATTATGTAGGACTCTAGCTGGCAACAAGTTAGATGTCAGTCAACGGTCAAGGTCAACACTTTTCGATAAACACTACATTATTAAGTTATAAGTAATAAAAATAAATGTTATTAGTGGATTTCAACACTTTTAAAATAGTAGTTTTTGTGAATCACGTTGAAAAAAACTAATCACTCATAGATGTTGTGGAATGTGGCTCGCACTCGAATGTTGTAAACAAAACAAACATTTAATTATTTAGCTTGTGTATTTCGTGCTAGTTAGAACTTTTTCATTCATAGCAAGTGCATTGTTATAAGGGTTAAAAGTGTGCCAAACTAAGATAAAAGAGTATGTTGTACATTAACTAAAATACAAAATAAATTGTCAGATATTAAAGAGAGTACTCGTGTGGCGGATGTCAACTATACAGTGAGAAAGAAGTGAAAATGGATTGGTCACACACTCCGAAGCAGGAAAAATTAATGGTCTAAAGATGTCACTGTGTGGTATCCTCGCAATGGAAAGAGGAAAAAGGGAAGACAGAAAAAGAAGGGAGCATGATGTCAGGGAAATGGCTGGAGTATCTTGTGGAAGGCAGGCAATGGACAAAACATTATGGCGAATTCTAGGGGAGGCATTCGACAAAAGGCAAACTGACACAACAATCACACCAATGTCTAAGGAGAGTGGAAGGAATCCAATAAATAAAATTACAATAGTACATAAAAAGAAAAATGAGAATTAAAGAACTTTAATGTGAAACAAAAACAGTGTTGTAATTTTGTCAATAATAAAGGCTTTATTTATTTATATTATGTGCTTTTTTTAACACTTTTTCTTCAATATGAGTATTGTAGGCATTTTGGAGCGAACCTGGCATGGACTCAGGTTACAATTACTGTTGGCGGGGTAGAGTAGTTTCATAACTTCAGCAGGAGGTGCCTAATGTTCTATGGTAAAACCTGAAACTATAAAAGTGTTGATTATGCCAATGGTTAGTAGCAAAGAGAGTATAAGTACCTACAGAAATTATAAATGTAACACCTATGGATACACATAAATGCAATAAAAGTTTGATTAGTAAACAATATTGGCATGCCTTTTTAATGCAATTCGTCAATAATAATTATCAAATGACATTATGTTAACGATTTCACACACTAAATAACATTTATTAACCTACATGTGCAGAACTAGTAATTATATTTTATCAGTAGTTATTTTAATAAAGAGATGTTCCAAGATTGTTTACTAAATAAGACAAGAGAGAAAAAACAGAATATACATATGCATTAAGCAAGCTAGGTTTGGATTCCTCATTCAGACACTGTTAGTTATTTGTAGTAACTTATTGTAACGAGGCATACATGCAAAATACCTAAAACAAAAATAAAATATTGAATTACCTATAGTCACAGACATAGTAAAAAATATAGACGAAGTGCTGCGAACAATCATAGTGAAGCCAAAAAAAACTATACTCCTTCATGTACAACCAGCGTCTACGCACACACGTGCACTTCAAACCGTGCTCGCCCCTCTCAGTACACATGTCGCGGCATCATCCAGTAAGTATCGCGAAAACAAATATCCTTCACGTGCATAGTATGTGCGTGAGCGCTGGTTGTACACGAAGGAGCATAGTTTTTCTGGCTTCATTATTATTGTTGACAGCACTTCGTCTATATTTTTTACTATGTCTGTGCCTATAGTATAGTATTAACGAAATTGAACGTTTGTTATTGAGAGTAGTTAAATCTTTATCAAATAGTAATGAACGATGACTGGAACTTAGAGCCCTTTCATAGAGATTTGTTTGTTTACATCAATGGAGAACTGGGTCAACTTGTACTTAGGCACCTAACATAAATAAATCCACTATTATGATTCTTTCACTTACCTTGGATATGTTACACCTCAACGGGTGTGTTAATAATTTTCCAAGCTCCTTATGAGGTTAACCCACCCACACACTCTTCCAACAAACTCTGCATCACAAAGTTAGTTAGTTCCATTTACCGAAGAGCTAGACTTCGCCGGTTATATATAATTATCTCCATAACACGCGCATGCTCAAGGAAATTCTCGTAAAGGCCTAAATCTGCCATTATTAATTTATTTTTCAAAAAGATCGTCGATATGAACCGCAAGATGTTGCTCTTGAGTAACTTCTAAATAAACAGCAATTTGACACATAAGCAATTCCTATTTTGTGGACCATTTTACGAATTTCCATAGGAAACTGTCAAACAGATGTATTGCGGAATATGTCTCGTTCGCGTTAAATATTATGAATTGTCCATAAGTGGCCATTTTGTGGTTTTTAACATGAATCGTATTAGGATAATATTATGTTTTCACCAAAGTGGCCTTTTTAGCCCCCCAGGTAGTCTCTTCCCGTGACATCTAGGTCACGTGATTGCCTCCGTACTACGTCATCGGCCGTGGAGCCAATAGCGGGCTGTAAGCGTGACACTTGTCAGTTTGACGTGCTGCCACTTTGTGAAAATAAATTACCCGAGCAAAATGCATTTTTTCATTTACTTTCTTCTATAAAGAATCACTTTTTAACTAGTCATTTAATATAGTTTCCTTTATTAACTAATTAGATGAATAACACGAGATAACAAATAGTTAGGCTAGTTAGGAATTTATTTTATATTCATTATGAACAAAAATCTCCTTAAGTATATTGAAGATATCAATCAATGGCAGCACTGATCGTGACGTAGCTTGGAGGCATCGCGCTGTCATTGCGGGAAGAGAATACTTGGTGAAACATCTTATTATACCATGGTTCTATGTAAAAATGGGTGGCGTCGGGGACGCCCGTCAGAAGCGAAGCTTCTACGCATGCGCGGATAGAACGTACCACGCAGAGCATTGTGTTTGCGTTCGATATAGTAGTGTAGCCGTGCGCTAATGGAGGGGGAAGTTAACGGTGACGGTGACGTCACGTTTTCCTCGGTTACAAGCTTCTCTTAAGAAATATACTTGCGTGTTTTTATTTACTACTTTTTCAACAGAGGCTATCCCTGGTACCCAGCGTTAATCATCGACCCGAAGATACCAAAAGGCTTCATCTACAACGGCGTACCACTACCAGTCCCACCACAAGACGTGCTCAACCTCAAGAAGAACCACTCCCACGAACCCATTCTATACCTCGTACTATTCTTCGACGTCAAACGAACTTGGCAATGGCTGCCGCCAAATAAGTTAGAACCACTGGGTCTAGAAAAAAGTGTTGATCAAGCGAAGTTAATAGAATCCCGAAAGCCTACTGACCGGAAAGCTGTGAAGAAAGCTTATGGAGACGCTATGCAGTTCCGTAAGCAAGTGCATGGAGAGGATAAATGACACAAGCTCTATAGGTCCCGACGGCCTCCAAGATACAGAACCTTTTCATTCGGCACCCTAGCTTCGATGCACTTACGTACCCCTGAAGACACCACCGATTCCACTGATTAAGATTTCGCGATCACTACTTAGTATAATTAAATAATTAAGCAAGTTTAACCTTTCAAACGGCGTTTGATAATAATAATAATAGCCTTTATTCAGACAAGTGTACAGTATTTTTTTGCATAAAACTTAAACTAATTTAGCCTCGACATCCCTATCTGTGTGTCTTTTGACAAAGGCCTCCTCCAATTGTGACCATTTATCTCTGTCACCGGCTATTCTGGTCCATGTGCCTCCTGCTACCGCCTTTATCTCATCAACCCATCTTCTGGTTGGTCTTCCTCGTTTCCTTTTCATGTTTCTTGTGAACCAGTTCATTATTGTTTTTGACCATTTTTCCTTTCCTCTGATTGTATGTCCTGTCCATTTCCATTTATGTTTCCTGATGGTAAAGGTAATGTCTTTTTTTCTGGTGTGTTCCTTTATGGTTGTTGTTCTTACTCTGTCTGACAACTTTATTCCCATCATGCTCCTCTCCATGGCGTTTTGGCACACTGCAGTAAACGGCGTTTAGTAAACACAAAAGAAAATCTTATTAGTCTGTGAATTAGGGCCCCACATTCTACAGACTAAACTTTCGCCCGACAGTTAGGTGATATAATTTTTGTATGGGCAACTGATTAGGAATTCAACTTAACTATCGGCCGATTAAGTCTGCGGGGGTTAGGGGGTTGGAGATGGGGCTTAAGCGGCTTCGCTCCCAGCGCCACGTACCTGGTCCAACTATAGCTTTGAACCATCCAGGCGACCCCATAAGTAGAGTTGGGAATCGTCTAAAATCGTAAGCGTGTGCTTTACGTGTACGTTGTTCTTTTTCTGCCAACAACATTTTTACGCTTTTGGCGCTTATCGTGTTTCACTTAAAAAAAAAAACTTTTTTTTTACATTATTCTATTTATATACTATTTACAAAGTTCACTGAAAACTATACAAACAAACTACAATTGTCGCGTAATTACCGAGGAGAACATTCAAAAACACATTCACTCGTTGCCCACGAAAGATAAAAAAGTGCTTTCTTAAAGCAAATTTAGCGTAAACGAATAAAACTTAATTTAGACGGTTATCAAACCACCAGTCATGTTTGAAATTGAGTCTTATTGAAATAAGGTTACCTTTCAATCTTAGTATTGAAAGCGTAAGTTTGGTTGACGAAAAGGTTTAAACGAAAATTCTAAAATCAGACTTTATTTAACGCTTTTCATTTAAACGCCCACTTCTACATAAGTAAACAAAAAAAAAAAAAAAACAAAGTCGGTCAAGTCATTTAGGAGAAGAATTGTGTCGCTTAACTTCAAACTTGGATAAATCCACTCTACCTTCTTAGGAGATATTTAAGAAAAAGTGATAATAGTCTTAATTCCATGAATTAAAAGGCAGTTTTTTTTCATTATGGCAACAGTATTGAATAAAACGATTCTGTTTAGCAAATTCAGTATTTAAACCATTCATTCTTTCAAAAATATAATATTTAGATTGGATTTACCTTCATTTGATATAACGGAATGCAATTTATCTATCTTTGAAAAAACTCAGTGTGGATTTATAGAATTTTGATTTAATAGATCTGGATTTATCTGGATTTGAAAAAATACGATTAAAACTAGGGATGTGGTAGTGGCGAAATCACGGTATACCATCGACAGTCGAATTTGTGGTAGCTAACTGAATAAAACTAAAAATAATACAAACAAATTAAGGAAAAATAGTTTTATTTTACAAAAATAGGAGGTAGGTACCTAATTTAATTATTACGATTTAAATTGTGGAAAGAAAATATCGATCACGAGCAAAATGCGTTAAAAATAATAAAATAATTTTAATTATTTTAAACAAAATTCAATATTTCTTCTGAGTCATCTTCTTCAATTTCTTGTTCGTGCATTGGTCGGCCTATCACATTCTCACTGTTAAGCACTTTTTTATAATATTTTACTTCCACCAACAAAGTGCGTTTCCAGCAATTTGCGAACATCAATTAGTTTTGCTTCATGTACTGGAACTCCAATTGGCAGTCTCTCTGGACTAAAATGTTTAAACGATTGGCCGCGTTTATTGATTACTTAATATTAATAAGAATAATAAATATTAATAATATTAATACATACTTATTATATCCAAATTATTTATTTAATTATTTTTCCGTACGCAAAATACACGCTTGATCGTGGAGTTGCGGAAACCAGCCCGTTATACTATATTATACTATCCAAATTATTCTGTAACAGTAGAACAACAAAATAATAATAATCGATAATGGTTAGCACAACACTAGTGCCAACTCAGGATTCCAAACGACGCATGGGTATAGATATTACAAACTAACCGAATTTTCGCACTTTGCTCTTTCTTACGGCAAAGTTTTATATTAGGCCGCTGGCGGGCTTTACTTGGTGACTTAATTTTAATAGAATTATCCATGGGAACTGTCTAAATAATAAAAAGAAACAGTAAAAAAGCAGGAGTGTACGGTGCTACTGTTGCAGAGTTTACGTCGACTGACGGCCATGTTGAACAAACGCAATTAGCCGATTGGCTCTCATGGACTTAACTACATTTGAAAAAAACTGTCTCATGGATCTATCTGACTTAGATAAAATATTATGATTTTGACTGTTTATTTCTCAAGAACCATGCGGATTTATACACAACCGATAATATTGTTTAAAAGCATATTTTTTTCTTCTTTTTTTGATACCAAAATCTTGAAAATTCTCAGAATTGGATTTATCTGAGTTTGAAGTTAAGCGACACAATTATGAACACACGCATACCGAACTTTCAAAGATAATAAACGCGATGTAATCAGGTTAAAGTTGTTTTATAATTTTTGCTGCTTTTTGCTTTTATTTAAGTAACTATTCCTCATTCCATTTTGTTATTTGGGAAGTACAGTCTGATAAAATTTCAATGGCGTGATTGACTATGTAAAATTAACTTATACTTTGGATGATAAAATGGTGTAAAGCTAAGAAAAGTAGACGGGTGTTCTGATAAACTCGAATTTTGGTTATTTGTATAGTATATCAGTAAGTCAAAAGTGTTATCTTAATCCTCAATGAGATGAGGTGAATTTTTGGATAAGAATGTGTAAAATTAAGAAAGAAGGATAATAAAATCTTAATGGTGTTGATTCTTTTGTTCACCAACTTAACTTAAAACTATTCATATCTCGTTCTAACAGTGAAAACAAAAAAGAGATAGCAAGAATTTTAGAACTGTCAAATTAGTTTACGTGTCACACGTATTTTTTATCGGCACGTGGACATGGTAACATGGAAATATTAATTCCGTCGAATTCGACAGCACTAAAATTGTTGTCATCCCTTTCTTGTCTCCACTATTAGTAAAAGAGAGCGTTAGTTTTACATAAGCTTAGTTTGTGAATAAGATAAATCAACACCAAATACAATCGAATACTATTAAATACATATTTACGATTTAGAAATAAGAGAACGCCTGGTTCTACGCTAATTCGGGAATGAAGTTCGTATTTCGCGAGCGTGCACACTGGCTGCGTTCAAGCGTTCCGCATTGCGATTGGCTGGCCCAGCATCGCGAGCTAATCAAATCCTTGAACGCAGTTCGCAGGACGCAGCCTATACCGTATGCGTTCGCTTCATGCAGCTATAATAATGTTTATTCTGAAATATAAACTTAACCAGTATGTTTTTTTTTTAATGTTATGTATCCAATTCGTATTTAGAATGGTCGAGCTTAGTGTATGCTTATGTATCTGTATGTATTAGTATTGTAGACAAAAAAAAACGTAATCATGTATACTTTGAATATTAATCGAAATTATACTAAATTGAATTTTGGAATGTAGGATTGCCTTTAATAAAGTAAGTTATGTATATAGGTTGAATGCATGTGTGTTTTTGAGGGTTTAATATAAGGTCTAATTACCAGTCAGTTGGCAGCCTATATTGCATGCAGATTGGCAGCATAAGGGTGGCTTTGCACCAGAGATGTGCGAGAAAGCTGAGCAGTGAGCGAAGAAAAAAACACCAATAGAATTGTATCATTTTGATAGCCTGACACTATTCTTCGCTTACCGCATAGCTTTTTCACATAGCTCTAGTGGGTAGCCACCCTAAGCCTGGCAATAGACATACAGTTAGAGCTCATATTACGCCCCCTGTCGTATTAGACATACAGTTAGAGCTCATATTACGCCCCCTGTCGTATTAGACATACAGTTAGAGCTCATATTACGCCCCCTGTCGTATTATAGAGTCTTCATTGTTCTGTTTCCAGAAAAGGATGGCAATATTCGTCCTGAATAATTCTGTCCTTTTCTGGCAACGTAATAATGATTGAAAACTTCATAATAGCCGCTGATCTAAAATAGATCTTTTTGACATATTTTGCGTGACTGATAATAACATGAGAATATTTTGACTTGTCTGGCCAAGTTTTGGCATTTCTTTATAAGAATTGTAAAATTTAAAAGTTGTTATTGTTTTTTGCATTGCCTCTGTTTGTAGAAAATAAATGGAAGTGTGTTTTAATTGGTTTGTTTTATTATCGATGACTCAATGGAGTTAGTAAGGGTAGTAGCGATTTCTGTACTAAAATACCAAATATGATCTTACGAGAACGTCAATCGTAATGACATTGTATTTGGTTGTCGCTGAAAACGAGCACGGTGGCTATGTTTCGTGCATGTCACAGCAATATATGCTGAGTGATGGCTGATTACAATTGTTGATTAACGTAGAGTAGGATACCCTCAGGCTCAGTGGAAAGATTATGATAAGGGCAAGGTGGCTGGTGTGCTATTGGAGAGGCCTATGTCTTAGGCAGTGGACTAATTTAGGCTAATGATGATAATGGCCGATTTGCACGGATATGTGCGATATGGCACACCTGCCCAAACTTTTTTTTTTTTTTTTTTTATTGATAAAGCGTCTGCTTTATTTATATTACAATCTAGCGGTTAAGGCTAATAAGTAATTTAATTTTAACTTAAACTTCTAAACAATTAAAATTCTAAGAATGCGTCCTATAACACTTTCCTTAGTTTCTAATTAAGGTGAAGACACTTTGTTCATGTGTTCTTTTTAGCACTTATTGTTTTGCACTCTCACTAACTACTCATAAACTAACTCAAAGGGTTTTTTCCTTTTGAGTCTTCTTGTTAAATATGTGTTGTCGAGGAGCTGTATTGCCTCGATGTTCACGTGATGATGAAGCCTATGTTCATGAGCTTCGGCGTATTTTTTTTTTATATTCACGAAGTCCATTTCTAGGTCCCGGTGGAGATCGCAATTTCTAACATACCAGGGCGCATTGACGATGCCCCTCAGTACTTTGTTTTGGAATCGTTGGATGATTTGACGATTACTCTGTTTGGTACAGCCCCACAACTGAATACCATATGTCCACATTGGCATTAAAATTTGTTTATATAGTAATATTTTGTTGTCTACTGACAACGGTGAATGTCTGCCAAGGAGCCAGTACATTTTTTTATATCGTATTTTCAGCTCTTCTCTTTTCTTCTTGACGTGCGCTCTCCAGCGTAGCTTCGCGTCAAGCGTTATGCCAAGATACTTGGCTGTATTAGCATATGGTATGGTTTTACTATTTATATGTACTGGGAAATACTGTGGTTTCTTATTCGTGAAGTCAATATGAAGTGACTTGGTTTCATTTAGTCTAATACGCCATTTTTTTGTCCAATCATATACTTTATTTACAGCTGCTTGAACTTTTTCTACCGCCTCTTCGTGACTATGACCTATAGCCATAATAGCAGTGTCGTCAGCGAATGTTGCGATAGAATTGTTTTCTAATTCTGGAATATCACAGGTGTAGAGCAGGTACAGGACCGGACCTAGGACACTTCCTTGAGGTACTCCAGCTTTTATTTCCATGAGTTCAGAATATGCGTCTTCTTGCCTAATAGTATAGTATAGTATAACGGGCTGGTTTCCGCAAATCCACGATCAAGCGTGTATTTTGCGTACGGGTGGGAACTTACTCGATCCACCCTAACTCCTCGAAAAAGGCCAGCAACGCCTTGGTGTTGCTGGTGATCTCTCTGAGGGTACCTGGGTTACCGAAGTACTTGGCCCTGTATGTGGCGACCTCAGGGCAGTCTAGAAGCACATGGGCTGCTGTCTCGTCTTCCACCATGCAGGCTCTGCACAGTGGGCTGTCCGTGACACCTATGACAAAAAGATGTTTGTTAAAGGACCCGTGGCCAGTAATAGCAGCTGTGACTGTACGCAGCTGTTGTTTTGACAATCGGAGGGCCTGTTTCGTAAACCGGCCGTCGATTGTGGGAAGTGCCTCCTTGGCCTGCCTGCACTCACCATGGTCTTTCCATAGTTTGTAGTGTTTGTCCTTGGTGCGTTTCCTTACCAAGTTGCGTAGGTATCCAAAGGGGAGTGGCACTATGGGTTCAGGTCCCACGACTACCATACTCGATCCCCTTCTGGCCAGTTCATCCGCTGCGTCATTGCCTCGGGAACTGCTGTGTCCTTTGATCCATTGAATGGTTATGTTATTGAGATTACCTACCTGGTTGAGGTTTTGCTGGCACTCGTGTATCAGCCCCGAGTTTACCGTATGGCTGCTTAGTGCTTGTAGTACGGACATGCTGTCCGAGAGTATACGAATTGAGTGGTCTTTAACCTTCCTGGCTTTAATCGCCGAAGCTGCCAGGGAAATGCCCATGCACTCGGCCTGGAACACCGTGTTATGTACCCCCAATGGTGTGGCTATGTGTATATTGAGGTCTTCCGAGAAGATCCCGGCACCCGTACCTGTGCCTGTTTTGGATCCATCCGTGAAGATTCGCAGCTCTGCAGGGCACAGCCCTTCGCATCGGTGATCCTCATACAGCTGGATTTTGTACTTCTTGTCGAAAATAAATTGCTTGGGAATCCGGTCGTTAATGGATTTCAACAGAGGGAATTCATTGCTGAGTTCCTCTATCAACGCGGTGTGTTGTGTACTACTCTTACTCCATAGATTTAGTGTTTTTAGACGTACTGCCGCCATCGCCGCCTCCTGTTGTATAAAAAGGTGGAGCGGTGGAATTCCCAGCATGGCTTCGAGTGCTGCAGTCGGGGTAGTCCTCATGCAGCCTGTAACCGCCACACAGGCAAGTCTTTGCATGCGCTGTAGTTTGTTTGAAGCTGTAATCAGCTTGGTTCTAGGCCACCAAACTACGGCCCATAGGCAATCATGGGGCGGATTACCGCGCTGTATAGCCATAGTATAATTTTAGGGGATAGGCCCCACTTCTTACCTATCATTTTCCTGCATTGCCAGAAGGTGATGCAGGCCCTGTTTAGTTTTCTAGGTGATTACTCCAACTTAGCTTACTGTCTAAGATGACACCGAGGTACTTGACTTCGTTGGCCAGCTGGAGTTCAGTACTGAACAGTTTGGGTAAGCAATAGGGTCCTAATGCTCGCTTTTGGGTGAACATGACTTAACTCAGTTTTGGTGGGATTCACTGAAAGATCAAATTCTCTGCACCAGCGTTCTACAATACGAAGCGCTTGTTGGGTGAGGTTGCAGATGGTCCCAGTCACCTTACTCGATACGAGGATGGCGAGGTCATCTGCATATCCTATTGTGTAGTAGTGGTTGTCGTTGAGTTTGGTAATGAGATCATTAATTACCAGATTCCACAGAAGGGGAGACAGCCTGGGGGCAGCCTCTAGCTATCATGGCCATCTGTTGCTCTCCTTCAAGACGAACCACCCGTTTACTTAACACGTTTGCAATCCAGTCAGTTAGTACCTGCTCCACTCCGTGCTTGGAGAGGGCTGTTCTTATGCTGGAGAAGTTTGTTTTGTCGAATGCTCCTTCGATGTCTATAAAAGTTCCCAGGCAAGTACCTTTGTTGTGTATCGCTCTCTCTATCTGACTAACCACCAGATGGAGAGCAGATTCTGTGGACTTACCTGAGCTGTATGCGTGTTGGTTGCCGTGCAGTGGTATAGTTTTAAGCGCGCCGTCCCTCAGCTCCCTTTCGCAGAGCCTCTCCAAGGTCTTTAGCAAAAAGGAGGTCAGGCTGATTGGTCGGTGGGATTTGGCGTTTGTGTAATCGCCCTTACCTGGCTTTGGGATGAATATAACTTTCACTTCCCTCCATCCTTTGGGAACGTATCTATAGGCCGGGCACGCCTTGCCTAATTCTAAACATCCTGTTATTTACATACGATTCTAGAATATCTGTATATTGTGTGGGAAGCATTTTTCTAAGTTTATGTATAAGTCCTTTATGCCAAACTTTGTCGAAAGCTTGAGCTACGTCTAAGAATATAGTGGAGCACACTTTCTTCTCTTCTAATGCTTTTTCTATTATGTTAGTAATTCTGTGAACTTGATCTATTGTTGAATGTTTTTCTCGGAAACCAAACTGATGGTCCGGGATAAGATTTTTATTTTCTATAATAGGTTTCAGTCTTTTGAGTAATAGTTTTTCAAACAGTTTTGATATGATTGGCAACAGAGAAATTGGTCTATATGACGTAGGTTCATGAGGATGCCCAAACTTTGTTTTTTTTTTTTGTATTACTTTTGTTATTTTTGGTCGTTTTGTGTCACCTCCTCAGAGCAAATATTTCATTCTTTATTTATTCCGATCTATTGGCATTGGTTGGACTAATATCAATTTGTACTTTTAAATGCAAAGTTAACAATAAATTTGTTAAAAATTTCGTATTTTTAGAATTAATTAAACCTAAAATAATTAAAATTGTGTATATTTTTAATCCATAACCCATTTATTCTTGTCACTTTTTGACATTGGTATTGGATTAAGATTGGAATTATTTTCTTTTTTTTTTTGACGACGTCTGTAGTCTTGTGGTTCGACGGTTGGACTGCTGATCACGAGGTCGTGGGTTCGATTCCCACATGACACAAATATTTGTGTGATGAACATGAGTGTTTGTGTTGGTCTGGGTGTTTCTTATGTATTTACAAAAAAAAAAAGGAAATAAGTATTATATCCATTGTCTAGTACCCATAGCACAAGCTCTGCTTGGTTTGGGATTATCTAGTCCCAAACTAAGCAGAGCTTGTGCACCATCTGGTGCTGTGTAAACATGTCCCAAAAATATTTATTTATTAAAAAAAGAGTAACCCCACTGATCTTTTCAAAGTGTTACATTGAAAACCATATGCCTTATTCTACATCAACTTTATTTAACTTAAATCTTCATATGTGTTCACATAATTCCATTTATTATATCCTACATCTATTCGTAGTGTTTATCCCACAGGTACACAGGGCCAGGTGTCGGTCGTACAGTTGCCGCTTGCTTTGGTGCTCTGAAAATAAAATAGATGAAAACATTGTTAGAATCCGATTAGTTGTATGGAGATTATGTCAAAATTCTATCTCTACTAAGGCAAATCGTAGATAGATAATCCATATTAATTTACAGTCAAAATTAATATCCAATCTATTCACGATTTGCCCTACTAGAGATAGAAATTTGACATAAGCTCCATACAAAATTTGACAATTTTTTATCTCTAGTAGGGTAAATCATGGATGGGTAATTCTCAGGTGTCTCATTGTTTGGGTCACTTTGTTGGCGCATTTTTCTTCAAGTTGAGACATGTTAGGAGGACATGTTAGGCTTGTCATCTTAGTCTACCTGCAACCATGAATGCTGCAAAGCTTTCGAAACGTTAGGAAAACCAATTTAAATAATATATGCGATATAATCCGGTTAAACTTGTTTTATTATAATGTGTAGTGATTGCGAAAACCTAAGAAATTATTATGTTAACAGGAAATATCAAATACGATGTCTGGTCTAGTGATCAGCAGTGGTGGTTCGAATGTTGGAACACTCGAACCACCACTGATTTTGATTGATTTGATTTTAAGTCTTTATTGGAATAATAATAAACAGTAGGCATACAAAAATATCAGTTTTCAGTAATTTTAACAAATAATTCTTAGGCTAACTCACCTTTACGAACATTTTAACTCGAGTTTAACACCACCCGAACCACCACTGCTGATCACCAGGTTGTGGGTTCGATTCCCACAGGACATAAATATTTATGTGATGAACATAAGTGTTTGTGTTGGTCTGGGTGTATCATATGTATTATAAGTATGTATTTACATAAAAAAGTATATAAAGTAATATATCCACTGTCTAGTACTCATAGTACAAGCTGTGTAATAATGTCCCAAAATATTTACTATTTATTTATCATTATTATAATTTAGGAACATTCTACTTCTATTTTAAAGTTTGATATTTCCTGTTAGCATGTGTCAACTTGAAGAAAAATGTGCCACCAAAGTGACCCAAACAATGAGACAACCTCAGAATTACCTGTATAGATAGGATATTAATTTTGCCTGTTAGGCTGTAAGTGAAGGTTGAGATTGTCATGGAGCATGGAGCCAGCTTTTGATGAAATATTCCTAGATTGTTTTTTTTTTTTAATAAATAACATTCCACTCTCATCACGACCAGGGTACTATTTATTATTAATAATAGATATGTTGTTACTGTAAATTATGATATTTACCCTTTGTCAGAGCTAGGTTCCAAGAGCTTCTTAGTTAGATCCATGGGAGGCGTTACTTCACGACGGCCGTCGCGTGTGAAGTAGTAGTTGTTGGCATGTCTAGAAAAATAGTAGACTTCATGATGTTTTTTTTTTTATATACAGTGTACAGATGGCCGATTGGGAATTATCAGAAGTGTGTTTTTTTAAACTATTTACATGTCACAGGTTTTAAGTTACTATAATTGGCATTAAAGTTTAATCTACACATTACACACAAGTTATGTAGTGAGTTATGAATAAAAGTACAACAAAGCTTTAAAGTACAAATAATTATGAGGTTATAATTGAATATTACTTGTGAGACGATCCATCAGGGATCTGCGGCGGGGGCTGGGTCCTGTCAGCCAGCAGCGGCTCGAATCGAAGCGCGTTCGTATGTGGCCTCTTAAATAACATAATAAAACTGTTTACAAAAACCTTTTACGTTACATAATGGACCAAAACAAAACGTTCTAATACTCACTCCAAGTAGGAACTCCCTAATTTTTTGCATCACTGGCGATATATCGCGCAATGCCACTTTTGCTTTACTCATTTTCAAATATTTTTATTCTAATTAAACAATATAATCGAAGCTTTATCGTAATTACGAATTATTACAAATTTTCTTCCACAGAAGTAAACATCTGTTTTTGAAGGAAAACGTCAGTTTAATTCAGTCAGTTTGACACACGGAATACTTGATTCATTTCCTCTATGGTTTGTCATTTGCGTTTTGTTCGTTGGTTCGTTGGATCGATTGAAATAATAATATCATCAGCCTGTTTAAGGATTTTTTTGTAAGAATATGTACTTAATTTTATTGACTTTGAGCACTTTGACGAAGTAGGTCTGTGTTGACGAATATATTTTGACGCAAAGATAATATAATCCAAAGAAATTTTTAGTTTTCTTTGGCAGTGTTACAGACATCCCTCCAAATTGCTATACGTTATACTTAAAGCGTAGACTTAAAAACAATCTTTTAGAATCCGCCGTTGGATGCCAACAGGGTGACCCTCTTGGGCCAGTCATTTTTAGTTTGGCGATAAATCCCTTTTCGACAACTAAATTCAAAATTCAATGTATGGTATGTAAATGACGGGACTCTAGGAGGTGACGTGGACACAGTCATTAAGGATCTAGAGTTCTTAAAAGAAAAAATTAACTCAATTGCCCTTGACCTCAACCCATCAAAATGTGAAATTTATCTGCCACACACGACTGACCGACAACTGACTATCCCAAAATTCAATGCATTAGCCCCAAATATAAAAATTGTCGAAAAAAGCTCACTTCACCTTCTAGGGTCTCCAATCCTAGACGAATCTTTCCCAAATTTTATTGAAGAAAAAATACAAAATTTTTTGACATTTCGGAAAGGCTTTTCAAAATTAATATACATTCGGCTTTTAATCTTAAGCGATACTGTTGTGTTGGTCCATCAAAATTCACATACGTTCTCCGCTCTTCCCATCTTTGGAAACATCCACAACTTTTGGAAAAAAAAAAAAAACAAAATTACATTGACATCAATTTTAAATACGGCTCTGGACGACCGAGCGTGGGTACAAGCCACACTCCCCATTCGTTTCGGCGGGCTCGGCGTTCGTAAAATTTCTAGTGTAAGTTTACCGGCGTTCCTGTCCTCGGTTTACAGCACTGATAAGTTAACCAGGAAACTATTACCTTCTTCACTGGTTGAATTTGAGGTGCCGTACGTGACCGACGCTGTGAACGCCTGGAAAATGGCTTGCCCAAACATGAACTTGCCTGTCAGTCAACCCATCTTCCCAGAGACAGTGGGATCAGCCACTCTGTAGTTAATGCGGAATAATATAATTAATACGTCAACCAATACCGCTGAGCGTGCTCGTCTACTGGCTGTGGGTGAATGGGAAGCAGACCTTTGGCTTCAGGCACTTCCGTCGTCCAACATAGGCACTATGTTGGATGACACCAGTTTCCGGCTCGCTACGTGCCTACGCTTGGGCACAACTTGTGTTGCTCCACACCGGTGCCATTGCGGTGAACTTGTCGACAGCCTAGGACACCATGGCCTGTCCTGTTGCAGGAGCGCGGGGCGCTTAGCACGACACGCTAGCATTAATGACATTATTCGTCGTGCTCTAGCCACCGCTGGCGTACCAGCTGTTTTAGAACGCAACGGCTTGGTACGAGACGATGGGAAGAGACCAGATGGCATGTCGTTATTGCCATGGAAGATGGGTAGGCCTCTGGTGTGGGACGCAACGTGCGTCGACACCCTTGCTCCTTCACATCTTTCTAGCTCGGCTGGTTGTGCTGGCGCTGCCGCTGCATCTGCGGAGGCCCTCAAGCGGCGCAAATATAGTAACCTATCAGGTAACTATGACTTTGTGCCGTTTGGAGTCGAAACTGTCGGGTCATGGGGTCCGAGTGCGCGATCCCTTTTTAAGGGTCCTCTGGTCGACACTTCGCGTGACCAGAGGGCTGGCTTGTTATTTGGTCAAAGAATAAGCGTTGCCATTCAACGTGGCAACGCTGCCAGTCTTCTGGGCACCAAAGAGTATATAATCACAATGTGGGCACTATGCCGGATGACAGCGGTGTGGAGGAATATTTTGACGCCTAGGCGCGCCTTTTTATATCATATTATTTTGAACTTTGTAAATATTACACCAAAGACAACAAACACCAATAACACCAATGTTAACCTATGTTCAGTAAATAAAGAATTGAATTGTATCATTTTATTTTGTAGTTTGTAAATATTTTCTATTACATTTGATCTCTGATATATAAGTATAAATGAGGCAGATTAAAAACCTCGTATAAATAGACAAAAAAAGTAGGAAACCCACTTGGATCGAATTTCTAAGAATCCAAAGATAATATAATCACTACGTTTTGACGTTTTTAATCATTACCAAAGATAACATAA
This sequence comes from Asteroscopus sphinx, assembly GCA_949699075.1. Classification (NCBI taxonomy): domain Eukaryota; kingdom Metazoa; phylum Arthropoda; class Insecta; order Lepidoptera; family Noctuidae; genus Asteroscopus; species Asteroscopus sphinx. The sequence continues at coordinate 16,264,296 of OX453021.1, forward strand.
TCACCATGGTATAATAAGATGATCACTACGTTTTAGGTTTCTTAATTCAATGCTACGTTTACATTATCTTTAATTTCGGCTACGTAAAAATTTATCAACGTAATTTTGTACAACGCGCGAAAATATAAAAGCTTACTCTGAATACATACTCAAAGATGGCAAAATATTTATGTGTACGGAACTCATACATAATTGTAAGTTCCAACATTACTAAAATACCAACGCTATTATGCAAAATATCTAGGGCGACTACTGCGACTAGGCTGTCTACTGGACGAGACACGCACAGGATCGAAGAGGCTGGCCCACAGAGTAGGTAGGTACCTACTGTAATATATATGAACCATGGGCTGGAGGCTGGCAAAAACGAAAGGAGGCCGTGTGAGGCCTCTCATACCCACCACACGCTGTTGGCGCTGCTGCTGCTGGGTGTATCCCAGCATTGGGTGATACTAGGATGATGATGAAGCTGTCTATCCTATATCTGACTGTCCTGTATTTCCCAGAGTACCTACCTACCTATCGTAAAAGAAATAAATATTCCTATAAGATAACGTTGAAGTTCATTCAAATAACGTTCTAAAGTTGGACTGCACACACCTCCGACCTTAGATCCTAGTCATCACATTCGCAAGAGGAGAGTCTGCTCTTTTGGCCTGTTGCACATCGTACCTATAGGTGGGCTACTGGCTCAGCACTCAGCAATAGCAGTATTATATTATCTGTGGCAATAGGTACCTACAATCGACTGCATGACAGTGGTAACACTTTAATTAGAAAAACGCCCGTAAGCAGTAAGCTTACGAAATAAAGGCGCTGTCAATGTAAAACTGCCCACTGAGGTGCTGTCGATCGTACCTACCTATCCAAAATATGCCTACACACGTACACGTCTCGTTAATTTTATTATGAAAACATCGTAGGCATACCTAGTAGGTATTGTGATAGTGAGTCTAGTCTGGCAAAAACGTAAAAAATCTAATCTAATCTAATAATCTAATTTTCCTTCTAAGTCAGTATTGTGTCAATGTGTTTTATTATGCAAAAAATTTACCTACCTGAAAACACCTAAATTGAATTTATATGAATAAGCCTTCCAGTATATTCCACGGGATGCGGAAAGCGCAGGACCGGTCGTTGTGGCGATGCTTGGGGGAGGCGTATGTCCAGCAGTGGATATCTTTCGGTTGAAATGATGATGATGTTATTATAATTTAGGAACTCTGTGAATAAGACTAGGTCCTAAAGGTAAATCTAAAGTTCTACCAAAAACGCGATTTTAACGTTTAATTTTTTCAATGTAGGTATGACTAGTGGCGCTCCCATTTTGTGTAGGTACTGTTTTACACCAAACTGTACTCACAGCTTGTATTTTTTTTTTCAGAAAATTACTTCTTACCTATTCACCATTTCGAGGACTAATGTAATTCCCAACGCTTTACCTATACCTGAAAAGTATGTGATTTACAACGATGTTATATATTTCGTTGGTGATTTAATTTTTTTTTTTTCGATATATAGATCTGCTCTTGAACGCAATCTGGACAGCTTTGTCAAGATGTGGTCGACGATGGAGCGAGCAAACCTAATTTTATTAAAATGCAGAAACAACTCTCTTCGTAGCAGGATCTCAGGATGACTGCCTCGGTGGTCTAGCGGTAACCTGTTCAATCGCAGATCGTGAGGTCCTGGGTTCGATTCCCGGGTCAGGCAAAGATTTATAGGTATTTTGCTGTCAAGAAAATTATTTCTCAGAAGCAGCCCGGAGTCAGGAAGTTGGCGATGCTACACCCCCATGCCTCGGAGAGCACGAAAAGCCATCGGTTCTGCGCCTGATCTCTCTCCGGTCGTGTCGGATTGCCGTCCCATCGGATTATGAGAGTGAGGAAATAGAGAGAGCACCTGTGTTTGCGCACATTGTGCACTATAATGTCCTGCGCAGATGGTTAGTCTCCGTTGAGATTGGCCGCCGATTGGCGATTTTGCTGGGAGGACATAAATTATCATTTTCCAACAGGCATTAATGATCTGGGGGGAGATTCTCGTGTCGTAGACATTATCTCGAACTCGACATAATGTCGAAACAATATGGCGAATGTCGATTGAAAATAAATGTTCGTATTCTCCAGTATTCTCTGAATGTCACGTTAGAGATATGTCAACGCCTAGCGCTCTGAGTACAAAGAGTGCAGTGGTTCAAAGCAGTTGACATTAACAGCAATATTTTTGGTACCTAGAGATTACCTCGAATTAGACGTTTATCTTTTTAACGCGAGAATTAGGGGCCCGAGTTCTTTAGTATAGCAAGATTTAAAAAAAATTGGGTACTTTGTCTATGAAATATTTACAGATCTTCAGACAACGAATTGCTTCGTAATTTGCGCATCGCCGTGACACCCACCTACGGATACGGATCAAATACATATAATAATAAGAACACAAGTACTAGTTCTTCTTCCTCTCTCGCTGGTGATCCTAAACGCTTAGTAGCTTGCCAGAACATAAGGTAAGCTTTATTATAATGTACCTACTTCCTTTGCTAAGCCTTGTAACAGTCCACAACCTGGATATAGGCCTCTTCGCACATAATAATAGCATCTTGTGACGTTATTTTATTTATGTAAATCCATCTGCCCGGCACGGCCACAGAGTACTTTTTAATATGGGCGCGGCAACGTCTAATTGTTCCTCCGAAGCAAGGAGAAGAGAAACTATTAGAAAGTACCGATGTACCTGCGCGGATGAGACAATTTAAATACGCGGGAAATTGATTAACCAATCAGAAAACACCATCGCTGCGCGCCAAAAGTCTCAGCCGCTGCCGCTAGAGTACGGAAGAGTGTGAGCGAAATAGAAAAAGACCATCTTCGAAAACGCGAAAAAAACAACTGCTGAATCCTACATTTAAATGTGGTGATAAAATGTTTTTTTTCGCGATTTCATGGTTGGTCCCATAGCACACCTCGGACACTCAATACTACGTAGTATTATATTCTCTTTGCTCAATACAATATAAATGCTAGCACCACCTACATACACAAGACTACGTCTGTATACGACCGCACACAGACGTGTAGGTTAGGGATGCTCGCCGCTCGTAATGCCGACTCGCTTCTCAGTAGTTTTCAGAGATGGCGTGCTTGTATAGCGACAGGCGATAGACATCATTGAATTAAGAAACCTAAGGAAGTGGCCCATTCTTCTATATCCACCTAGTTTATACAAATATCTATTAAATCGTTATTGAATTATGAAACTATTATTTGTCTCTTGTTAACCAACGTGTTATGTCGTCATGTGAAAGAGATCGCATGCTATTTGTATATTCTCTGTTTGGCAACATCTTTACGGGATGTCAAAATACCTACGCCGCGTGGCAACCCCGCTTACCCCGCAATGTGGCCCATAGTACAACATGAGCTGTCAAGTAAACAAACTAGGGCTGTTGATATTTTTCAAATATCAGATTTTCGATCTATCGATATTTTTAAATATACAATCGGAGTTCGATATATTGAAAAAAAAGGTATTTCGATATATTGGACAAAATTCATGATTCTAGGTCAATGCGAAGTACCCTATAGGTTTTTTATGTGAGTTTGCGAGTATCAAAATGTGACATAGCCGTATGATTGCCTTGACCTAGAAGCTTGATTTTTTATGTCCTAGGGACAGCCGAACTTAGTATTTGATATAATTGCATTATTTATTACTACTTGAAAATGATTTTCATCAGCACACATCTCTGGTACGAAACACGAGCATCGATATCGATACTTTTTAGTTTTGATTACTTACTTCCCTAGCTATGACCACCATAACGGTGGCCCGGATATTGTAGGTATACCACACTTATTTCGTAGGTAGTACTGGTCCATAGGTAGGTACAAGTCAATGATAGACATCCATTATTGCAATATTGCAGTCCAATTGCCGTCAGACTGCGGGTGCGTGCGGGGCGCGGGTGAGGAATCTTAAATTGGCGGGGGGCGATGAGTGGCCGTTCTGTACGTTAGTATTATTAGATATTCTGTGCCCATAGTAAAAGTTGTTCATAATGATGACTACAATGACCTCTTTTAAGAATACGGTTGTTTGTATAGGATTTAATACCCGATGAATCAGATCCACAAGTCCCATAAGAGGTTAGATTTGAATTTCACTTTTTCAGAGCGGAAATACTTGAGAAATGGAACATGAGACCTCAACCTGATGTACACAGGGAGTGGATGAAAAATATCATGTTCAACTAACTGATAGTTGAATTGGTTTATTAAGTAAGCGACACATACATTTTAAAGTTACCGTTTGTAATCGAATGTAAAAATACAACGAAAGAAATATTTGTAAACTCGAGTTGTCTTTTTGTTGACTCATTTGTAAATGTTTATCGTAATAAGTTTCGTTGATTTGGAGAGAAATCCGGTAACTTGAAATGTATGAAACGGATTTTAAAATTAAAAAAGTATTTGCAAAGAAATTAATTTATACTGTAGGTATTTAAGAAATTAATATTTGTAATGAATAAAACAAGTTCTTTAAATACAATAATGTGTATTATTAAAATATTTCACATAATCATGTCTTTACTTACAAACTATTTATGTACAATAAGTCTTAACTAATTAATAAAAATATATATCTATATAAATTATTAGAACTTATATTACAACAAATCATGGCCGGTTCACATTATTCCAGTTGCTGGATCCAGCACTACTGGAATCGTCTAGACAGTCAATCCAGTGCCGTTCCAGTGCTTTTCTGAGGAAAATGGTGTTGATTCTCTTGTTCACAAACTAAACTATCTCTCTCTTACTAATAGTAGATACAAGAAAGGGATGGCAACAATTTTAGTGCTGTCAAATTAGTCGACACTAGAATTTTTATGGAAGCTTGGTCATGATCATGGAAGGTGTCGATTAAAAATATTAAATGACTAGTCACACAAACTAATTTGACTGTTCTATAGTTATTGCTGTCTCTTTCTAGTTTTCACTATTAGAAAAAGATATACATAACCAGCCCATTACTGTCCCACTGCTGGGCACGGGCCTCTTCTCAGTATGAGAAGGCTAAAACAATATATGAATAGTTTAAATTAAGTTGGTGAAAATTAGAATCAACACCATTGAGATCAGCGCTGGATTAAACTTACTGGATCCATCTACTGGAGTCATGTGAACCGGCCATAATATATTCGAAGTCTGCCAACCCACAACAGGCCTGCATGTTGGACTAAGGCCTACATCCTTCCCATATGATATGTCCCAGTGGGACAGTAGTGGGCTGATTTTATTATTAATCAGACGTAGTTTAGAATTTGCATAAAACGTGTAATTCTGATGACAAACAATAAAATTCAGTTTTTTAGTTTTGGTGGATTGGAAATGGAAAGTTTTTGCTAAACTACAGCCCGTATTACAGAACGTTCCTTAAGCTTTGATCAGTTTAAAACTAGTTTTGAGTTGGGATTTAATTTTAGAACATTCCTCAAGCATAGAATCATTGATTACAGTTCAGCTGAGTTTAGCTTTATTCTACACTGTCACCTGTTTCGGTATTTGAGCAGAGATCTGTAATCGCTTAAGTGTGATCGAGACCACGCTTAAGTAGAGATTTCTTTCCTATTTCAGGTTAAATTCGTGTGCTATGTTGTTAAATTGAAGTTAATAATTACCGTATTGGATTAAGACCGATACTCAAGTAACGATTCTATTCATAAGTAGTGATCAGTTGATTGAAGATCAAACTATACTTGAGGAACGTTCTGTAATACGGACCTACGTCAATTCGAAGTTAACTTAGCCTAATATTCAATAGTAATGTTTTTCGTCTTGAGGTACTCGTTCAACGCGTCCTGACCTGAAACCAAATAATAAAAAGTTATATTATATAAATATGATAGGGTTATCAATGTTTTGTCTGGTACTTAATAATTGTTGATGTCAATTAACCTAGTACGGCAAAAACCTAAGTTAATAGATAACGGGCAATTTTAATATTGTTACTATCAACATTATAGAACGAAATAATGTAAATAGTAACAATATTAAAATTGCCCGTTATCTATTAACTTAAGTTTTTGCCGGCCTTTTTCTTATAATGGTAAAATAACACTGAAATTAGCCAGTGTGACATGGACAATTCGCAATTGTTCCGCAAGGAATGGCTTGGTAGTAGTGATGGGCGATGGATAAATATCCAAAAGATTAAAACTCTGATATTTATTAGAAATGGATAAATACACGTTCTTACCAGTATTAAAAAAAAAACTTTTTTTTTTTGCATTAAAAGAGCCTCCACGAGTGACGATATTTAATTGATCGTCCGGCGCACCCTGGGCAGTCAGCCCCACTATCAACCTGCTGACTGGCTAATATTTTCCCCACGACATGAGCTATTATCATTATGTAGCTCATGTCGACACGAAGAAGAAGATCCAAAATGGTGGTTAAATATATTCTATGCGTCTCTGATGGATATTTGTCTGGTTTTGCTTACTTCGCTCTTCCGCCCCTGCGCCCCGTAATACCCAGAACCTAGCTTTGCGTCGCAAAGTGGTTCGAAACTAGAATTTCATACTGTTACCCTCTTTGATTTATATATTTTATTTTGTTGAGGGATGTAAATCGTTGGAAAATAGATACGCACGATCCGCTTGGCAGTCAAAAACAACTAGTTTATTTTTTAATGCAAGGAAATGCTCCGTGTGCCATGTTTCGGAACTGTTTGGAACTGTAAAGCGTGTGTGTTTGATACAGTGTATTGTCCTAACGTAGTTGTCCACCATGAACTTCCAAAACTTCTGATGAAGAATGGAATCAGGCGTTACTCTGTGGAAATCCATGACACATAAAATATGAAGTTACAATATTTAGTGTTAATTCCTCCAAAACCAGGTCGTCATGTTTTGATGCAATACACAACACCGCGCCGCCTTCCCCACCCACTAATATATGCATATGCAGCACGTGCCAGAAGGCAAGGCAAGGAAGGTGAAGGTGGTGGTTTTTCTTTGTATTAGACTGACGCCCAGTTTCCGAAAAGCTGATCAACGCAAAAATTAACTAATCAGCTGTCAAATCTCAAGTCAAGCGATGTGAATGGTTGTTAACATTTTTGCCGCCCAATCACAGGAGCTGACATTAGATTTGACAATAGATCAAATTGATCAGCCTTCCAGAAACTGGGAATCTGGCTACAATCTTCGATTATGAGGCCCCAGTACATTCACAGAGTAAGTTAGTAGTAGTAGTTCCATAGTATCCTGATAAAATATTAGCAAAAGATCTGATAAACATGTCCACAAACTATATAGAGATGCTATCGAACATGTCTATCCAGTTGCTGCAAAAGGCAAAGACCGCTCAAATCAAGATATTGTGAATATCATTGAATACCTCAAGACCGGAAGATGCAGTGAAATTATCCGAAAGGTTGTGTTGAAAAAAGAAAGCTACAAAGTCAGTTGAGAGAGATGTTTTTTTCCACCGCGATTTTTAATAATAATAATAATAAGGACGGCACAGTTGACATATGTCGGGCATGCCACTGTCCCAGGGAATCCATCCGTCATATTATTTCTGGTTGTTCTCGTCTTGCTAACGGCGAATATTTGCATAGGCACAACCTAGTGGCCAGGATTATTCACCAGCAACTTGCCCTGAAGTACAACCTTGTGGAAACAGAAGTACCATACTACAAGTATGTGCCCGACCCAGTTCTTGAGAATGGTCATGTGACATTGTACTGGGATCGGTCTATCATCACTGATAGGACTATTGTTCACAACAAGCCTGATATAGTGATGATAGATCGATCAGAGCGCCGCACGATGATTGTTGATGTCATCGTCCCGCATGACGGGAATCTCGTGAAGGCCGAAAAAGATAAAGAAATTAAATATCTTGACTTGGCACACGAGGTTGTCGACATGTGGGATGTTGACTCGGCAGTCATTGTGCCGATAGTCATTTCGGCCAATTGCTTAGTAGCGAAGAGCCTCGACCAACACCTACAGAGGCTCTCGTTGGGCGGTTGGACCAAGGGCTTGATGCAGAAAGCGGTACTTCTTGACACGGCGCGTATCGTGAGGAAGTTCCTCTCTCTGAGGCCCTGACCGCCGGTAGCTTGGACCTTGTTCCCGATGCTGTTGGGCTACTATTTTTTATATTCTTAAATGTTTTTGTTTTATAAAATATTTAAAAATGTAATGAATAAGTGAATGAAATGAATAAATGGTATAATAATAATAATAAATAATTCTTTATTTCGGATTCAAAGATCCGAAATAAAGAATTATTTATTATTAATCGCCAGCGCAGGTGCCCATCTGTATATGATTCCACGTGTTACAGATTTAGCGATAAAAAATCGCTGTGCGGGCTTGGCTTAAAAGTTGGGAAAAGGCTCTGAGAAAGAAGACACTACATCATCAACATCATCATTTCAGCCGAAAGACGTCCACTGCTGGACATAGGCCTCCCCCAAGCATCGCCACAACGACCGGTCCTGTGCCTTCCGCATCCAGCGGATTCCCGATGGGGCAGTAAAGACACTACATACCTAAATCCTTTCCGAATCCGGACTGTTTGAATCCTCCGAAGGGCGCGGCGACGTCCGTCTTGTTGTAGGTGTTGACGAAGACGGTGCCCGCGTCGATGCGCTCCGCGAACTGCAGCGCGCGGGACACGTCGCGGGTGAACACGCCGCTGGCGAGCCCGTACTCCGTGTTATTAGCGCGACGGATCACCTCGTCTATGTTCCTGAGGGACGTAGACATTGCTTGTGAGTTCAGGAGAAGCACGATGAAAGCAGCGGATGAAGCCACGGGCAAAGTCCATTTCCTATAGATGTACTATGAAGACAAGTAGAGCTCCTTTGTGAAAGAGCTCGTCCGGGGAAGTACTACAACCGTACCTACTTCTCCGCCAAATAGTGATGCTTGCATTGCTGTTTCGGTCTGAAGGGTACGGGTGCTGCTGAAATTACAATCACATGATACTCTCCATCTTCATGTCTCAGTTTGGCGAACCGACTTGCGGTACCATTTAGGCAACAGCCTACCTAGGCTGTAATACCACCTAGTATAGCAGTTGTATAAGTATAAAAAAAAGACATAACTACTCCACACTTACTTGCTACTAAACTTGCTGATGATCATGATGGGTCCGAACGACTCCTCCTTAGCGATCCACATGTCATCCTTGACGTCGGTGAAGACTGTCGGCTCCAAGAAGTAACCCTTGCGGTCTACTCGCTTGCCGCCCACTACTAGGGTCGCGCCTTCCTTCACGCCTCGCTCCACGAACTGTGGGACAAGATATTTATATTTTTATTTATTATGATTTGAGTGAATTCGCTTCCCTTATCTCTTCTCATGGGTGTCGTAAAAGGCGACTAAGGGATTCACCAGAGGATGGGCAGCAGCGTTCTCTGAGTATTTAACCAACCAACTGCAATTGCCAACCCGCTTGCAAAGCGTGGCGATTATGGCATATCCCCCCAACATATGCTTGGGGGAGGCCTGTGTCCAGCAGGGGATGTCTTTCAGCTGAAATGATGATGATGATGATGAGTGAATTCGCAAAAGTTCTATTAAACGTACCCCCACTTTCCGAAAGGCTGATCAACACAAAAATTAACTAATCGACTGTCAAAACTCAGGTCAAGCGATGTGATTGGTTGTCAGTATTATTGCCGACCAATCACAGGAGTTGACATTAGATTTGACAATAGATCAAATTGATAATTGAGTTATATGTAAGTTAAATGTGTATATTGGTATTTTTAGTTGGTTAAATGCATATATTGGTATTTTTAGTTGTTAAGTTAACATGGTAAGTAGCATGTAAGTACTTTTAATTTTAATTCTATTGTTGTTTTAAATATCTTGTTATAGTTGATAGCCACACTATCACATTAGGTTTTAAAGATAGATGTAATTGTGAGTTTGCACTGACGAAACATTCACATAAAAACATGTTGAAAAGTCAGCTTTCTGTCAATGTATCGAATCGCGTTCGCATTATTACACAACTTGTTGAAACGAAACTTGTTTGACATTTCATAGTCTATTGACATGTTTCACAATCAATTTCGATACACTTCAAAGTATCTGCTTTCGGCCATACATGTTTACCGACCTCATTGGAAAACACAAAAAACGAGATTTATACAAGTTTTGACACATGATTAAGCATCAGTGCGAACGTCAGCCGTGACAAATCTATAGACAAACATGTCATTGTATAAGTTTTTAGTCAGTGCAAACACAGCCAACAACAGATCTTGAAATCTGTCAAAGAATTTACCCAGTTTTCTGCAGTGCGAACGTAACAATCAACAAAACAAGTTGTGACATTTGTTTCATATGACAAGTTTCGAGACATTAACAAAAAAACATTGTTAAATGTTTTTTGGTGCAAACCCACAGTAAGGAGGAAGAATAAATAAATCAATAAAATTAAAAAATTAAAAACCGACTTCAAAAACAAATAAATTATTTGTGGGAAATAGTTTAGGAAGTAGGTGCCTTCGATTTGGTTTGATTTAAGAAAAAAATTGCACCTGTTTCACACAAATTATTTTATGATTTTTGAAGTCCTTTTACTTTTTTAACAGTAAAATTTTTCTATTTTGAGTGAATTGAGTTATTCATTGAAGAGTTCCCTTCGTTATCTCCGAAGATCATCATCAGATCTTGAACCAATTTAAATGGGCCTTCCAGGAGAGCATACCCAATTAAACAAAAAAACATAACACAACATAAAATCACGCCTGTATTTCCCCGAAGGGGTAGGCAGAGGTGTGTGTATGTTATCCGTCCCATGTAATAAGGGGCGAACCTATTGCCATTAACCGGGCACAAATTCAGACTCCGGGCTGCTACTGAGAATTTCCTGATGAAAAACCCAATAACACTTTGCCCGACCCAGGTTCCCACGCTCAGCAGTCGCGCTTGCGATCACTAGACCAACGAGACATACATAGAAAAATACAGAGATTTGCATACCTCAATCAGTTTGTCCATATGTGCCTTATGGTTCTGTGGTCCATGCGCAGTGCCTCTATGCAGCGGGTCTCCTATACTGATCTTCTTTGTCTCGGCGACGACGCGGCGGACGAACTCGTCATGTATCGTTTCTTCGATAAACAGACGACCGGCCGCGATGCAGTTCTCGCCTTTGTTGAAGAATACTGACGCCATACCCTGATGATGACAATAAGTTTAGTAGCGCACAAACATAAGTACAATACGCGTTCTATAACTTGAGCCTGAGGCACACCTCGGACACTCAATACAATATAAATGCTAGCACCACCTACATATACAAGATAACGTCTGTATACGAACGCACACACACGTGTAGGTTAGGGATGCTCGCCGCTCGTAATACCGACTGGGTTCCAAGCGATTCTCAGTAGTTCTCAGAGATGGCGTGCTTGTATAGCGACTGGCGATTGACATCCATTGCAATCTTGCAGGCCAATTGCAGCCAAACTGCGGTTGCGTGCGGGGAGCGGACGAGGAATCTTAAATTGGCGGGGGGCGGTGAGTGGCCATTCTGTACGTTAATACTATTAGATATTCTGTGCCTGAAGTCTGTAGTGTTTGCGAAAAGCCACGCAGGTACAGTCGCGTAATAAGTGTGAACAGGACATACGACTGAGACAGCGAGAACATGCAGTTCCCGCGATATTGCCGCTCAGATGAACCAGAAACAACCTATCTGAATAGTGCCGCCATTACCGCGCATGTGCGCTACCGACTTGGTTGCAAAATTGACTACTGCGCCGTCACATGTTGCGCACTTCACAGGGGCAGTGTTATTTAACCGAATTGTGCTTAGATTGAAAATCGTGGCACTTTCTATTTGCCTCCTGCATTTTAAATCCCATTCTATAATTGACTAAGTCGTAGTAGAAATTTGAAAACATACATTGCACATGGCACGTGACTTGACTGTTCCTTCGTAAAAATCGTTCGCGAAGTTCTATACTACAAGTCCTCACGTTAAAAATAATAAATAAGTACTTTTTACACTTGGCAATTAGAGCTCATACTAAGGTCATTGTAGATCGTGGCTTACAGCAGTTGCTGTTGGGAAAGTGTGGTTGATGTTTTCAAATTGTCATAAAGGTCATAATTGCGTGATTTTACACTATTATGAGTATTATGACCTGTCTATAGGCATCACAGAATAGGCATGGATCATTTGACGTTTTTGAAATATAAAACTAGTTCGCGAGATTGTGAAGTATAGTTTAGGTAAACTTTTACTGTAGTGTCACAGAATATCTAATAGTACTAACGTACAGAACGGCTACTCACCGCCCCCCGCCAATTTAAGATTCCTCGCCCGCACCACACACGCACCCGCCGTCTGATCGCAATTGGACTGCAAGATCGCAATGGATGTCAATCGCCAGTCGCTATGCAAGCACGCCATCTCTGAGAACTACTGAGGAGCGCTTGGAACCCAGTCGGCATTACGAGCGGCGAGCATCCCTAACCTACACGTGTGTGTGCGTTTGTATACAGACGTAATCTTGTGTATGTAGGTGGTGCTAGCATTTATATTGTATTGAGTGGCCGAGGTGTGGTAGTGTTATAACTTTTAGTATAAAGATTCAAGCTTACATTTCTGACAGCCTTTTCGAGATCACAGTCTTCAAAAACAACGAGCGGTGACTTGCCACCCAGCTCCAGAGATACCTTCTTCATGTTAGAAGCCGCACAAGACTTCATGATTGTTTGACCTGAAATTCAAAATAGCTGTTAATAAAATCGTCTATTGGCAGTTCACTTGTGGACATAGAATTATAATTATGAAGAAATCAATACAATTTGTACCGGTGAATTTGTTACATTACACACGAATGCTCGCGTTGAGGAGCCGAAAGACGTCCACTGCTGGACATAGGCCTCCCCCAAAGGGGGATAATATGCCATAATCACCACGCTTGGCAGGCGGGTTGGCAGGGAGCTCCCTAATAAAAAGTAATTTTACAATATGTTAAATGGGCCTACATCCCGAGCTACCGTATTACAATTCGGGACAGGTTCAGGGAATCAGGTTTTTGAATTCCGCTTTTGTATGCTAGAGACCAGTCATGTCAAACATACAGCCGCGGGCCAAATGCGTCCCTCGGATCAAATTGATGCGGCCCCACAAACCAGATCTTAAAATATTATAGCCACTTATTTTAGTTTGTTAGGGTGTCAATATAATGCTACGGCTCCACCTGCGTGTTAATACATAATGTCTGTTCGTCCTGTAGGCTAATTCACGTAACTAAAGAAGTGCAGTTGCAGTTAGGTTTCGATCAAAACAATGCTTTTCGTATTCTCTTATCTACGGCGATCGCTGTCAGAAACAAACTGCAGCGTGCCTGCAACTTGATCGGCGCGTCATTAAATTACGTGAATTAGGGCCCAGATATTTCTAACGCTGACTGCAAATATCAATTCTTCACACTAAAGTCCATTTATTAATTCAGGAGTCTAACACACATTTTTATTGTATTGAGTGGCCGAGGTGTGACTGTGATAATATTATAGTATACTAGCTTTTACCCGCGGCTCCGCTCGCATTAAATTCTGCTAACCCACGTGACGGATCCTGTTAATTCAGTCCAGTCCAGTCCAGTTTCATTCTTCCATCCTTTCATTCAGACCGTCCAGTCCAGTCCAGTAAAGTCGAGTCGACTCGAGTCGAGTCTAGTCCAGTCCAGTCCAGTCCTGTCCACTCACTCACTATCTCACTCTCACTCACTCACACTCACTCATTAACTCACTCACCAACTCACCCACTCTCACTCACCAACTCACTCACTAACTCACTCACCAACTCACTCACTAACTCACTCACCAACTCACTCATTCACCAACTCACTCGTCTGTCCGTCCTTCCATACATCCATCATTTTATCTGTCCATCCGTCCATCCATCCATCCATCAATTCGTCAATCCATCCGTCCATTTATCCATGCGTAGAAGCTTCGTATCTGTCGGGTGAGGACGCACCCCACGAATTAATTTACATATTTTTTCTTTCTTTCTCAAAACCCATACCAGTTTTTGAGTCAGATCATCAGCATTCATACAAAAAAAAAATGATCAATATCGGTCCAGTAGTTTTAGCGTGATGCTGGAACAAACAAACACACAAACAAACAAACAAACAGACATCTACAATTTTATAATAGTTAAGATCACGTACCGATCTCAGTGCTGCCGGTGAAGCCCAGTTTCCTGACGAGCGGGTGGTCGGCCAGCGCCTGCCCGCACACGGCGCCGCTGCCCGGCAGGATGTTGATGACGCCGCTCGGGATGCCCGCCCGCGCCGACAGCTCCGCGAACTTCAGCGCCGTTAGCGGACATACCTGCGGGGGCAGGGGCAGGAAGGGGGGGGGGGGCAGCGTGATATTACATATTCTTAATAACTTCTTAGGTTTTCGCGATCACTACACATTATAATAAAACAAAATATATTTATATTTATATATATATATATTTTTTTTTTTAAATAATATACGCGATTTAATCCGGCTAAACTTTGTTTTATTACATATTCTTCTTCTTCTATCGTGACGACATGAGCTACATAATGATAACAGCTCATGCCGTGGGGAAAAGATTAGCCAGTCAGTAGGTTGATAGCGGGGCTGACTGCCCAGGGTGCGCCGGACGATCAATTAAATATCGTCACTCGCGGAGGCTCTATACATATTGAAAAGTTTTCTTGTATTGAAAGACAATTTTCCGAAGAAAAAAAAACTTTTTTTTTTTAAATATCTTAACGGAACTTAACATCGCGCCTGTATTTCCTCAAAGGGGTAGGCATAGGTGTAATAGTACACCCACATTTCGCCAGCTATGTGATAGTGTCCCATGTAATTTAGGGGGCGAGCCTATTGCCATTAACCGGGCACAAATCCAGACTCCAGGCTGCTACTGAGAATTTCCTAATGAAAAACCCAATAAAACTTTGCCCGACCCGGGAATCGAACCCAGGACCCCACGCTCAGCAGTCGCACTTGCAACCACTAGACCAACGAGGCAGTCAAAAAAATCAAATCAGTCAGTTTAAACATCTTCCTTTTTGTATTTTTCAATAAAAACATTTCTGATTACATTGTGTCGTGGGTGCGTTTCAAATCTTCATATTCGAGCCTTTTCCGGAAAAATATCAAAATAGTATGTTGAAGATTTTAAACCTTATCACTATATACTTCTGAAAAATATTTTTATTAAGAACATGGTTTGAAAACAGGATTTAAGGTGAAATGCTATAAGGTGTACAATGGTCAACATACTATTCGTCGCTTACGATATAAAAATGCTTCATGCACAAAAACCCAGACTTTTAATAACTTTCTATAGGCTATACAGATATTTGTTACGCGCGAGACTCGAAACCGCAACCCGTAACCAACACATTTTTCTAAAACGTGAATTTGAAGATAATACATAAGATTCTAGTTTTAGTCTGTACTTACAGCAGCGGGTTTCATAACAACGGTGTTGCCAGCGGCGAGGCAGGCGGCCATCTTCCACGACAACATCATCAGCGGGTAGTTCCACGGAGTCACTAGTGCGCACACACCGATTGGCTCTTTCCTCGTCATCGCGAGGTTTCTGTTGGCCAAGGATATGAGATTACAAATCACATGCAAAGAAATGACAATACCATTATTGAAAAAAAAAAATGCAAATTATTTGTTAAAATCACTTTTACATGTCTATTTTTTTAAACTAGATGGCGTCGGCATTTCTTGTTACTATAATACAACTAGGAAGAAACGTCGGCATTTCCTGTTACTATAATACAACTAGGAAGAAATGCCGAAACAAATTGAGGGGTCAATGATTTTACAAAAACAAAACAACAAAACACATACAACAAAATTATAAATAGGCAAAGAAAAAACGGTTCGGTACCATTTTCTCTGTTTGTCATACGATTTTCTTTTTTTTTGTTTCGTAGCTATTGACGAGCTTTAGTGTTATCAATCACAAAATATTGGAAGTAGTTTTTTTTTTCGGCATAGTTCAATCATAATTTTTTTATGAATTACGGTCGAATTTCGACCATTGGGCGACCTCTCGTTCACTGAAAAATTCAGATAAATGCCGTTGTATTATACTGATTGTATACTCTTTACTAGTCTTAACTGGTATTCAGTCGCGAATGATAAGACTAGGCGCCTTTTTACCACGTTTATTACTAACGTTTATTACTATTATTAGCTTCGCTTGTTACTAACTAACTATGTAAACAAATCTACAATTTAATCTTTAATTTTTCTATGGTAGGTAAATATTTATTTATTTATTATATTATATATTAGTAAACTTTATATATAATACTTTGCACTTTTATATATAATGGTGTACAATAAAGAATATTCTATCTATCTATCTTAGACGTCGATTTTAACCTACTTCTATTTGTCGTATCGATTTGAAACTTTGCAAGTATATGTAATCCGGATGACAATAGAACAATTTGGTACCATCATGCTGATCTGCCAACCCGCACTAGGCCAGCGTGGTGGACTAAGGCTTTAGCCTTCTCATACAGAGAAGAGGCCCGTGCCCAGCAGTGGGACAGTAATGGGCTGGTTATGTTGTATGCTGTTCTGATGATAGACTACAGTACATCTAAAAACGTTTTTTTTTGTTTTTTATAAACTATTAATTTATTATTAACTCACTTTCAGTCATGTCTGTCTGTTCGATACAAATTTAGCAATCGATTTCAAACTAACTTCCAGATGAGCTAGAGACTTGAAACTTTAAACATAGCTCAGGAATGGATGACAATGCAATATTAATTCGCTTTCTTTTTAAAAACGTGGTTATAAAACAATATTTTTCATCGAATTGTTCAGATTGTATAGCACGCGTAATATAACTGTGCCGCTGTTAAGTGAGAAACAGGTGGCTGCGCAGTACTCAATTTTGCAATCAAATCAGTAGCACGCATGCGCGGTAATGGCGGCAAGACACTGATAGGTTGTTCATCTGAATGGCAAGATGGCGGGGGACCGCAAGTTCTCGCTGTCTCAGTCGTTCGTTAATGTTCGATGCATCCTTATGTCCTGCTCACACTTATTACGCTACTGTACCTGCGCGGCCATTCTCAAAGCCTGGTATCAGAGCGGCACAGTTATATTACGCGTACTGTAGCTTTATTGTATTTTATCCCGATTTCCGATTGATATGCAACAGTTTGTTTTACGAATTAATATAATTTCTTTATTATTTACCTGTTAGGTCTAGCATGGTTGATGGGTATAGTAGACCCCTGTATCTTGTCGCACCAGCCCGCGAAGTATCGCCAGGTCTCTATGGACATGCCAATGTGTGTTTTGAGGGCCAGAGTGTATACTGCGCCGGAGTCGATCGTCTCTATGGTCGCTAGCTCCTCTTTGTGTTGCTCCATTAGGTCCGCTAGTCTGTGGAATGGGGGTTTATTAGTTTGTTGTTCGGTAAATTAGTATGAATATAATGATTTTGTTAATTATATGCAATGTTTAAAGAAAGTTTACTTAAAGTTTAACTTCTTATAAAAAGGTTTAGGCATTTTTTTTTAATAAAGTATAAAATTTTGCCACGGACCAGTAATCAAAACACCGTCATTTGAAACATTTAATTTGCAAAAGTTAGTTAGTGCCTTGATATAGAAATGCTAGAACTTACTTTCCCATTCCTTTATGTATGCATGTAACATTAAAAAAATCTTCAAAAGTTATAACTGAGTAGTAGCTATGCTAGTAATTTAATTTAATATGGTACAGTTGTTTTATCTCACGAAAGCGGGTGAGCCATACTTGTAGTTGTAATGCGTATAGACACGCGCTCTTGTGTGCGTAACTACAAAACTCGGCCAAAACTGAGCGATCCCGAGCTTACGCACGCAAAGACAATGTTCATGTACATACATAAATATGATTTTTACACACGAGTATGGCTCACTCGCTTTCGTGAGATAAAACATCTGGGGGCCTAGTACGAGTTTGACACTTACGAATACTTTCATAGTTTTCGGCGACTTTCATTCATAAATCAGTAGTTCTTCCTTGTATCCGCCAGGGGCGCTACTGATTTAGAATGAAAGTCGACGAAAACTATTTATGTATTCGTAAGTGTCAAACTCGTACTAGGCCCCCTGTATAGAAAGAAAGACGAAAGATAACATATTTATTTGCGTCAAGAATGACGCATAAAATTACCAAAAAATTAAAGTAAAACAGAACAAATACAGGTACAGAGTCAAGAAGTGTGATAAGATATGCGTCACATTCGCGCAAAACGGCCACCGCTCAGCATATTGCTGTGCCACATGTACAAAAGAAAATGCATAAAATAAATAAATAAAAACTTATTTTATTATTTTTTACGCATTTACGCATGCGAAGCGAAATCTAATGATTTAAATTGTGGAAAGAAGAAACCGCTCACGAGCAGGATTCGAACCTGCGACTCCTGGCTCAGTACGCCAGTGCTTTAGCCAGTACGTCTTTGGGTGGTAAGTGGAGGTTAATTTCGATACCACGAGCAGTGTTCACGGTAGCTTAGTGGCTAAAGCACTGGCGTACTGAGCCAGGAGTCGCAGGTTCGAATCCTGCTCGTGAGCGATTTTTTCTTCCCACAATTTAAATAATTAAATAAATACTTACTTAAACAACAGCTGTCCCCTCTCCCTCGCACTGATCTTGGACCACTCTCCCTCCTCAAACGCTTTCTTAGCCGCTTTAACCGCTTTATCAACATCATTAACTGACGCACTCTGTACTTTACAAATGACGCTTTCATCCGTAGGGTTAATTATCGTCAGAGTCTTCCCACTATCGGAATCAACGAACTTTCCATCAATAAACAACTGAGTTGGGAATTTGATAGTCATTTTATTACATTCCATTTCTAATCCGTCATATTCAATCTCTTGGCTCCCAGAACCACCTCTAGATTTAAGTATAGCAATATTGTAGAACTCTTCAAATGTGGTATTCATGTAGATGTCTTCATTTTGGAGTTCTAGTTTCGCTATATCCTTGACTTCTTCGACTAATCTGACTACGTCCATGGATCCAGCTCCTGAGTTGAAGAAATCTGTGTCGTCATCAATGTCAATTCGAAGGATGGCCTTCCATACGTCGCGAACACTTTCAACGAATTGTTTTTCTTCGGCTGTCAGTTCTAGGGATACTTTGTCTTCGCTCGCCTTGAAGAAGTTTTGGGCAGGTATCATTTTACCGTTCACTTTTAGTCTTTGGATGTTTAGCTGTGAAGATAAATGTTTGTTTCTATAGATTGTACAGATAGTAGGCAAAACTGTTTTGATAGACGAAGTATACCAAAACACTACCTAAATAACGTGGGAAATCTAAATGAAAAAGTAACACATATACCCCCAGTTTCGGAAAAGTAACACATATACCCCCAGTTTCGGAAAAGCTGTCGCTCTATTATTATGAGTTTCACAAAATGTTAAAATCTACTGTCACTATTGACTATAGAAAAATATTGGCGCTCTTATTGGCTCGGGCAATGTCACTGTCAATTTCCAATGTCCAAGCCAATAAAAGCGCGAATATCTTTCTATAATCATAGCGGCAGTAGATTTTAAGATTTTGTAAAACACATAATTGAGCAAAAATTAACTAATCAGCTGTCAAGTCCCATATCAAGTGTTGTGATTGGTTGTTAGTATTTTTGCCGATCAATCACAGGAGCTGAACTTAAATTCGTTTGACAATAGATAAAATTTATCAATATTCCAGAAATAGACTACAGTAACCTCAAGTTCACCATCACCTTAAGTTCAGTTCACCTTAAGTTTTCTGGTGAAACGATAGTTCTTCTAAAATTCTAGTACATTTTTCGAGTAAATTTGATGAACACCGGCCTATGTAACAGTACTGAAACAAAATCGATCCAGTCTTATTTTTACCCGACTGCGCCAGAAGGAGGGTTATGTTTTTCGAGTGTATGTATGTATGTATGTATGTATGTATGTATATTTCTTTGGCACGCTCTGTGGCCTAAACGGCTTGATGGATTTGAGATTGAGAGGTGTCGTTAGATTCGTCTTAATTGTGAGAGTGACACTGGGTACATCAAAATTTAAAAAATTAAAATGGCCGCTTTTTGGCGCCATATTACCTCTTCAAAAATTTTTTTTTTCCGTCAAAAACTATCGAGTGGGGTATCAAAATAACGGGTTTTATAAATGCTTTACAAAAATATATACAACTTATATGTTTAAATGTAATTTGGAATGAAAAATGCTAAAAAACAACAAAATATTCAACGTTAAAAATGAATTTGACTTTTCAAAAAAAACATTAGTAGTATGATAAATAAAACATGACAAAACTAAAAAAATTAAAATAAAAAAATTAATTAACAAAAACAAAAACCCGACTGCGTGTAAAAATAACAGAAAAGATATAAACAAGACTTATCAACACGCAGGCGGAGGCTACCTATGAACTATTATGTAATTCATGACCAAAAACATACGTAGCCTCCGACTGCGTGTTGATAATTTTTAATCTTTTTGTATTTATTTGAGATCATTTTTGATTATTTGAGATCATTTTTGATTATTTGAATTCTTATTAATAAATAGCAATATATTTTGCTCTTTTTTACCCGACTGCGCCAGAAGGAGGGTTATGTTTTTCGAGTGTATGTATGTATGTATGTATATTTCTTTGGCACGCTCTGTAGCCTAAACGGCTTGATGGATTTTAGCTTGAGAGGTGTCGTTGGATTCGTCTTAATTGTGAGAGTGACACTGGGTATATCAAAATTATAAAAATCAAAATGGCCGCTTTTTGGAGCCATTTTATGTGACTTCAAAAATTTTTTTTTGCTCAAATCCTATCGAGTGGGGTATCAAAATAAAGGGTTTTATAAATGGTTTACGAAAATATATACAACTTATATGTTTAAATGTAATTTGGAATGAGAAATGCTAAAAAAACAACAAAATATTCAATGTTAAAAATGAATTTGACTTTTCAAAAAAAAAACATTAATATTATGATAAATAAAACATGACAAAACTAAAAAATTTCAAATAAAAAAAGAAATTAACAAAAACAAAAAACCCGACTGCATCTAAAAATAAAAGAAAAGATATAAACAAGACTTATCAACACGCAGGCGGAGGCTACCTATGAACTATTATGTACATAATTCATGACCAAAAACATACGTAGCCTCCGACTGCGTGTTGATAAGTCTTGTTTATATCTTTTCTGTTATTTTTAGACGCAGTCGGGTTTTTTGTTTTTGTTAATTAATTTTTTATTGAGGTAATCTTGGCTCAAAATTCCTTTTTAAATAACATAGCTAACGCTTTGAGGGTCAAACTCTATAAATTAATAACTTTTGATCATAATATTTGATCATATTTTATTGTATTTATTTTGTTTATTGTATCTTATATTTATGTAGTTGTGTTATAGATATATGTATAGTATTTATGTTATGTAGTATATGTATTCTATTATGTCGTTGCACTGCGTACTACTACTCTCTTTACTTGCCCATATTGTCCATCCTAAGGTTGTCTGGAAGAAATCGCCTTGAGCGATACGACTGCCCATTGTACATGTGTTCTATATAAGTCATACATCTTGCTATTTTCTTTTGTGTACAATAAATAGTATTTGTATTGTATTGTATTGTAATATTCCACATACCCTAACTCCATCATTAGCAGTAATCAGCAACCCAGCTTCATGTATCACCGCCGGTTTCTTAAGGCCCCCTATAATCAACGCATCTCCTTGCGTCTCATACTCGCCCTCCCATAGAGACGAGCCGAAGAACTTGACCTCTATGGTCGTGTCATTATCCTCTATGATGCCGTCCTTAGTCTGTGGTTTGATGGAAGTGGTCGCGCCGGGGGATGAGTCGAGACCGCGGATAAAGTTGTGTAGAGCTACACCACCTTTTGACCAGTCGATCTGAAAGAATTAGGTAGAATTGTAGGAAGTACTTCTGTAATCTGTGTGCTACAGTCCTAAATAACTTGCCATATATATAGTTTGGCATAAAAGAGTACACAAAATAGGGGCTCCACTAGTCACATTAAAAATATTAAACATTTAAAATAGCGTTTTTGGCAGAACTTTGGATAGTCTTATTAATGTAATTTTAGATGTCTTTGGTTTATAGGCACATTTTCTGCATGATAAAACACAGAGTGACACAATACTGACAAAGACAGATTTGTTCCTAATTTAGACGATTTTTCCAGACTGTACGTTTTTATCTATGCGTTTTTAGCCCGGAGTCTGGATTTGTGCCCGGTCAATGGCAATAGGCTCGCCCCCTATTACATGGGACTATAACATAACTGGTGAAATGTGGGTGTACGTAAACCTCTGCCTACCCCTTCGGGGAAATACAGGCGTGATGTTATGTTATGTTAAATGAAATTTTAGTTAAAAGTTGTTATTAATTTTAGGTGTTCTAAGGTTACAAAGAGCTTAGATAAGACCTGCAACTTGGTCAAAGAGCGCCCTTTTTACCCGACTGCGTTTATATGCTAGGTAAACCGTTGGTTTTTTCTCTTGATCATGTACAAAGTTATATTTTCTCAAGTGTTTGGTAATAAGAACTTGATGGTTTATGTGATAGTTAAAATGAAGAATTAAAGATATCTTTTATATTAATTATCACAATGTACTGAACTAAAATTTAACAGGTCAAAACTGGGTGAAACTAGTCAGTAAAAAATAATATTAATAAAAATAAATATTTTTGGGACATTTTACACATCACTAAGCAGAGCTTGTACTATGGGTACTAGACAATGGATGTAATACTTACACACTTTACTTACTTACTTTTGTAAATACATACTTATAATATATAAGAAACACCCAGACCAACACAAACACTCATGTTCATCACACAAATATTTGTGTCCTGTGGGAATCGAACCCACGACCTCATGGTCAGCAGTCCGACACTCGAACCACTAGACCACAGACGTCGTCTAGACGTAATTAAGAAGTGTAGTGTAATTACCTGATGTGTCTCTGCTTTGAACAACGCCGGGTCGTACGTGGCTCCCTCTTCAGTCTGCTTGATTCTGGGCGCGGTATTATTTGCTACCATGTTCACTGCTTCCGCTAAAGCTTTGATGCCTGTTAAAGATGCATTTGCTAAGTAAATAATCAGCCTATTAACAGTAATGTAACAACTTTTATGTCATTACAGTATCATGCGCAGTGGTGCCATCTTTGTTAAAGTTATTTGCCGGCTACTATACATGTCTTACACTACACTACACTTATACTTAGCCTAAAATGATGCTGCTCCCTACTGCTTATTCTTTGCCAATCCAGTAATTAGAAAAAAAACAAACAACTAAATAGATTTTTCTTTTCAAGTTCTCAAAACATAATTTTACTTTGTTGTAATTTGTGGTTAACTATTTGTGTAAACCCTTCTCTTTCGAAGATAAGTAAAATTATGTTTTGTGAACTTGAAAATAAAAATCTACTTAGGTGTTTGTTTTTTTTCTATTTATTCGCTGGATTGACAAAAAATAAGCAGTAGGAAGCAGCATCATTTTTGGGGAAGTAGATTATTGCGATAGCAAATCTTTTCTTTTACTTTTTGTCGTGTATAGTAAGCCGGCAAATAACTTGAACAAAGATGGCACCACTGCGCATGTTACTGTAATTACATAAAAGTATCACTGCGCATGTTCATCTTATTTGCCGGCTACTATACTGTTATTTTTCATTAATAGTTATCTTGTATCAGAATAAATATTTATCTTGCTTTCAAATCTAAATGATCACGATTTCACGATAAACACTTATCTTGAAATCGTGACTATTGATGCTAACGACCTATCTGAACAGCAGGGGCGTTTTCGAGCTGATAATCTTTATTCTATACTTATGACAGATAGACAAAAAAAAGACAGACAAAATAAAAGACAAATGAATTTAAAAAAAAAAAAAAAAAAAACTATTTTATGTCTTAAAGGCAGATGTCCTGATTGACTGATTCATCAAGGCAGAGCCGAAACTACTCAAGTTAGAAACATGCCATTGGGGCAATAGGTTCCTTTTGTAACGTAAGCACCCACTAAGACAGGATTTTTGTAAATTTTAACCCTAATGCGGTGAAATAGAGTGTTAAGAGTTTGATGAAAAATCTTTTCTCCTTGATCGATTCACTTAAAACTTGGGAAAAATTATCTTTAAAGTAAATAATGAAACACGTACGATTTCTTTTCGAAAATTATTCTTAAAAGAGGGTGCAATAGGGTTGTAAATTTTATATGGGAGAATATTATTGCGTGGCTGGATTGAGTCGAAACTCGGTATAAATAATCTTTAGAGCAATTAATGAATCCGGTAGTTGACTACTGTCAAAAAATACCATTTTTTTTATATTACTTAAAAGAATTTACAGAAAGGAAAACATTGTAGAAAGAATAAACTAAATCCATAAAAAAATGGGAGAGATACACGCTTTTGAAATTTTTGGAAGGGGCATTTTCTGTCCTTGTTGTGCAAAAAGGACATTGTTCTGAGAGATGTCAAGTTACTATGAAGGTTTTGAACAATGACGTCATTCTTTAATAGTGCTGTCTCTTTCTAGTGAAAAAATTTTAATCGCTTATAACTTGGACATTTTATTAAATATTTTATTGTTTTTTTCACTGTTGCTTATTTTTCTTGAAAAAGTTTCGAAATTTTTAATAAAAAAATAAAAAAAAATTGTCTATTACGTGTTTAAAATTTTCGAAAATTCAACTCAACGAGGGTTAAAGGGGTGTTAAATTTTCTATTAAAAATCTTCCTGGGGTCACGCTTGACACAAATACTCTTCACATTAAATAATAATAAAGAAATATATTACGTGTTTTTCTTTTCCCAAAACTACGACGGGGAACATTATACGGGGAAGGTTAAAACTTTTTACGCGGGTAAAGCCGCAAGAGCACTGCTAGTGTCTGTATATTAGTCACCAACCTTCAGGGTACAGGTACTTGTTGTAGATAGTGTCGACGGTGTCGTCGATGGTGGCGGGGAAACTCTTCTGCAGCAGGATGGGGCCGGTGTCCAGGCCGTCGTCCGCCCAGAATATCGACAGGCCGCATGTTGTGTCGCCTTCTATTAACGTCCTGGATTGGATAACTTTTTGTTAGTCACATACTGGGTGTAAGGGAAACGCTCCCGAAACTGAAAGGTTATTATTATACTACCTAAACACAATCGAATACCAATAACCATTAGCCTTGTAATCATTGTTTTAGTGATTTGGTATTTGGTGGCAAACTCGCAATGTAAAGCGTACAAAACTCGGGATCAATGCCGCGCGAACCTAACCTACCTACCTACCTACGCTCGCTACGACACGGACAGCGTATGCGAGCGCATGTCGTTCACCCCTAGCTGGCGCTAGGGGTGAACGACATCCGCTCATTTTTAGAAATATCTGTAAAGACGATTGTCATCTTACGGCCAAAATTAATATCCAATCTATCCACGATTTGCCCTACTAGAGATAGAAATTTGACATATTTTGTATGGAGCTTATGTCAAATTTCTATCTCTAGTAGGGCAAATCGTGGATAGATTGGATATTAATTTTGGCCGTTAGTCTACCTGCGACCACGAAATGCTGCAAAGATTTCGAAACGTCAGGGAAACCAAATTAAATAATATACGCGATTGAATCCGGTTAAACTTTGTTTTATTATAATGTATAGTGATCGCGAAAACCTAAGAAGTTACTATCACCTATCTTCGTTTTCGGAAGCGTTTCCCTGTCACCCAGTATAATACTACTAATAATAAAAATATGAAAGTTTGGTACTCAATCACGCGTTAACCGTTTAACGGAATTAGATGAAATTTGGCAC
The DNA here is from genome assembly GCA_949699075.1 of Asteroscopus sphinx. NCBI lineage: Eukaryota > Metazoa > Arthropoda > Insecta > Lepidoptera > Noctuidae > Asteroscopus > Asteroscopus sphinx. The sequence continues at coordinate 16,290,222 of OX453021.1, forward strand.
ACCGATAGACCATAACCGGGAATAACATTATAGGCTAGAAATATGTTACCGTGCATCCCTCGGGAAAACAAACAGTTCCCGAGGGATGCACAACATAATGTGTAACTACTAGTTACTAACTAGGGCTTGATTTTACTACAACTTACTGTTGATGAACACCGGCCTAAGCAAGATATACACTGCCATCATAAGAATAGACAATAATACTACTAGTATTATTATCTATTTTATGCTGCCGGTTGTTTTATGGACCTATATCGATCAAAATGAACGGCTGCTTTTACACGACTGCCCAAAAAAGTGGTGTTATTTACGATTTCAGACCAGCAGTGCTATTCTCAAACGTCTAAATGTTTGTTTGTGTGTTTTTTTTGTTTTTCCGAATCCAAAGTGAAAGTTGATCGGCAAACAAAACGAAACGATTTGAGAATTTAACAGATTCGGAAACGCTATTCATAGTTCTTTCTAATTTCCACATCGAGTGCTTACCGACGGCAAATGGATCTCGGTTTCTGTAAATTGATGTCATCGATTCGTCTAGACCTGTCAAAAGTTTTTGATTTCGGATTGGCGAATAGCGTTTAAAGAACTTCTCGGATTCGGAATACTTTCGGACGGTTGCGTATAAGGGTGCGGCTCTCCGATTCAGAACTACACGATAATCAGTTGTCGACCGATTCGGTTTGTTATCTCTTTTTCTCTCGTTGCGTGAATCATAAGACGAAACGAGATAACAAACCGAATCGACGACAACTGGCTATCGTGTGGTTCTCAATCACATAGCTAGTCTCGATGTGAAAATTGTGCAGTCGATCGAGACTTAAAAGATTTTTCGGTACCTAAATAAAAATTTGCAGTGTATACTATCATAAATATTCTTAAGATATAAAAAAATTAATTAACAAAAACAAAAAACCCGACTGCGTGTAAAAATAACAGAAAAGATATAAACAAGACTTATCAACACGCAGTCGGAGGCTACGTATGTTTTTGGTTATGAATTACATAATAGTTCATAGGTAGCCTCCGCCTGCGTGTTGATAAGTCTTGTTTATATCTTTTCTGTTATTTTTACACGCAGTCGGGTTTTTTGTTTTTGTTAATTAATTTTTTTATTTTAATTTTTTTAGTTTTGTCATGTTTTATTTATCATACTATTAATGTTTTTTTTGAAAAGTCAAATTCATTTTTAACGTTGAATATTTTGTTATTTTTCAGCATTTTTCATTCCAAATTACATTTAAACATATAAATTGTATATATTTTTGTAAAGCATTTATAAAACCCTTTATTTTGATACCCCACTCGATAGTTTTTGACGGAAAAAAAATTTTTTTGAAGAGTTAATATGGCGCCAAAAAGCGGCCATTTTAATTTTTAACCGACTTCAAAAAAAGGAGGAGGTTATGTATTCCACGGGTTTTTTTTTTTTTTTTTTTTTCATGTATGTACACCGATTACTCCGAGATTTCTGGGCCGATTTGCGTGGTTGTTTTTTTATTTGGTAGAGGAAGTCCACGCGGTGGTCCCATATAAATTTTATTGACTTAGGTCGAGTAGTTTTTTAACCAGCTTCAATAAATCAGTTTAATTTAGCTTTGCTTACCTAGATGACCTACTAATAGTTTCGTTTGTCTATGAATTATCAACTAAAAAGTATGAAATAAAAACTTTTTAACAAAAAATAAAACCGACTTCAAAAACCTTAACTAAAAAGTAAAAAATAATCCTCGTATGTATTTCAAAATCTTAACATAAACCAAAATTTTGAAGGCGGCGCGTGTTTTTCATGTATGTTCGCATAAACTGTTTTTTATTACTATAGATAAGCGCTCGACAGTACATTATATTTACATGACGCAAAGGGAGAGTCACGCGCCGCCTTCACAATTTTGGTTTATGTTAAGATTTTGAAATACATACGAGGATTATTTTTTACTTTTTAGTTAAGGTTTTTGAAGTCGGTTTTATTTTTTGTTAAAAAGTTTTTATTTCATTTAAATTTTGATGTACCCAGTGTCACTCTCAGAATTAAGACGAATCTAACGACACCTCTCAATCTCGAATCCATCAAGCCGTTTAGGCCACAGAGCGTGCCAAAGAAATATACATACATACATACATACATACATACATACATACATACATACACTCGAAAAACATAACCCTCCTTCTGGCGCAGTCGGGTAAAAAGAGCCGGTCGGGCTATCCTCTTACTGGTGTCTTACCGAAAATACTTATTCACCAAGTTTTTAGCTTTCGACAACAACTCAACAATACCTAATTATGCAGTTGTTCCATAAGTAGTTATTTAGCTGATTGGGAAATTTTCAAATTTAATTTGTTGGACAGCAATAATTTGTTTAAATTACCTGATTACTAACCTTGGTCGGAAACAAGTTATTACATACGATGCAATGTTTAGTAATTTGTAGTGAGTTGGGACACGCAACCGTGACGTGTCTAAACATTCTGGTAGTCTTTTGTGAACTTGACCGTGAAACTGAGACGTGAAAATGTGAAATAATTAATTTATTCGTGTATATTTGTGTGTGTGTGTATTTATTTGTGTATTTTTCTCAGATCAAAATAATAAAGGTAGTTTCAAAACGGCGAGGCGAGGATTGGATGGAATGGGCGTAAATTGAAAACTCGTTGACCCTTTCACACCGAAAGATGTACACTCGAGCAAACGGAATCATGACCTACCATAAGCTTAAATTTCTACAAACATTCTAATACAATTAGGTCGAATTTCGCTTAAATATATTTCCCTGGCAACAAACTTGTTATCATAAAATTTTATTGGGCAGTGACAGTTAGTTTACCAATTTCTTCTTGATTAATATTATTCTGGAATTGACAGAGGTACTATAGGATTTTGAAAAAAAAAAAAAAAACTTCTTCTTTATAGGTAAACTATGCGGAACGACAGTTAATTCGAAATTCAAAACATAATTCTAGCTTTATCAAAAACGTAACTTTTTATCCAATTATTATACTATTGCATCTAAATAAAATAAAATAAAAAATAAAATAACAAAGCTCAAAATTGCATAGACCTCTGACACGCATTAACGCAGTTTCCTTAATATTCAAAATGTCCTAAGTGCAACATGAGGCTAATAAGAAGAAAATTTCACTGTTTTGACAATTTCATACGAATTATCGGCTGAGTGGGTCATGATTCCGATTTGTTGACTGTACATCTCGAGCACGCGCCGTCTCGCGCCGACCAGGCTCGCGCCTGCTCGCGATGTACCGTTTTGCAATGTAATAATAAAGCACTCTCTATTCATGCAGCAATAAAGTTTAATGTTGTACCAACAAATATTTCAATTCTCGCCTCGTACATCCTCGCCTATCCAGACCTTTCACACCAAAGATGGGCGTAACGTGAATTGAAATTTTGCTATACAATTTCAATTCTCGCTCGGCCCATCCACGCCACGCCTCGCCGGTGTGAAACCACCTTGAGACGGAGCGCGTAGAACTAGCGAATGAAGCTAGAAAAAGGAATACATAAGGCAAAGGAGTACCTACTATTCCGCCCAGTGTTCGCGAGCCGCAATCGTACTCCTTTGCTATTTTGTATTCCTTTTTCTGGCTTCATTCACTAGTTCCATGCGCTACGTCTCCTCGTGTGTGTTTCGAATTGGCTCAAGAGTCGAGATCATTATTTTTCAAACTATGTCGGTATCGACTGACCAGTAGCCTGATTCAGAAGGAGTTTTAAGTTATTTATTTTTCTCTCATACGGCCAATATTAATAGGTTAGGTTGTCTGGAAGAGATTGCCTTGTGCAATAAGACCGCCCATTGTACTTACATAATCTTTCTGTAAACTACTGTCTTTGTTTTCGTTTGGTGTATGTACATTAAAGAATATAATAAATAATATGCTAACTATCCACGATTTACCTTATTACTAGAGATATTACTACTTTTCTTATTTTTTGTATCGACTGTCCTTTCTTAATTTTTTACCTATGTGTTTTTTTGGTTTTACTTTCTATGTAACCCGACCTATAAGTTGCCTGCTTGTGTTTATCACTGTGTTTTAAATGTTGCGCGTCGTTAACTGTGACAATAAACTATTTTTCTTTCTTCTTCAGATATAAATTTGACACACAACAAAGATACATCTCATACATCAATCACAAAATAACGAGCGCAAATCGCGTGCTACTGGAAAAAAAAATGAGGTATAATTTAACCGCATGCGACGTTCTCAGTCATTTAACTCGATGATATAAAGAAATCCATGTATAACATGCAGGTATTATTATAAAAGTTTTTGCATAATTACTACGTATCAGTACTCGATTTTCCAACACGAGATGGCGATGAGGAGAATCTTCCTTATAAATCTTATAATGCTACTAATTTTACATGATTATGGCAAAAAACTATGGCATTACAGAAATAAGTAATGCGGGAAACCTCAAACCACAGTGAATCGAAAATTATAGCCATGTTAGAAGCAGAAATGTCGGATTCTGCAGTATTTCTACACCAACCGTTGCTGGTTAAAACCGTTAAAATTATAATACGACCCATGTTTTTAAAATTTAGCTTATTTGTATGTCGTTTGTGTGTTACAGATGGCTGGTTTCAGAGCAGAGCGTGTCACTTACGGACCGACCGCGCGGAGCTCCTGGAGCGGATGGAATTTCTAATACCATCGAAATACAACATGATGATATGTATCCGTGCCATATTTAAGGAGGTGGCTATACCACTAATACTGAACACGAATCAATAAAAAAATCAGTACCAAAATACTCAGACCAAGTAAAAACAAAATATAATAATTTTATTACGATGTATGTGGTCTAGTGGTTCGAGTGTTGGACTGTTGATCACGAGGTCGTGGGTTCGATTCCCACAGAACACAAATATTTGTGTGATGAACATAAGTGTTTGTGTTGGTCTGGGTGTTTCTTATGTATTACAAGTATGTATTTACAAAAAAAAAGTATATAAGTATTTTATCAATTATCTAGTACCCATATTACAAGCTCTGCTTAGTTTGGGACTAGATGGTGCTGTGTAAAAATGTCCCAAAAATATTTATTTATTTATTTATTTAAATACTTATTTGTTAGCAAACAAATTCCCTCTGAGTGACGCGCGACACGAAAACGATGCGTGCGAGACCACCAAGAAATGGGCAGAATTTTCTGCTCTTTGACAATGCCGCCGGTGACTTATTTTCAGAGTCGTTCGGTATTTAATATCATTTTATTATAAACACGGGTGGTAATTTTATTATTCCGAGGACACTTCTAGTGATGAAGAATAGCGTAATTTTATTTAGTTAGTCATATTAATTTAAATATTATTCATTTTGTAAAATCTGCCACCACATTTTTTTCGGACACCTTTTATAAGCTGTTTGGGTGTACCGACACTATTTGAGTAGAAGGACTATACAACGTGTATCAGAAATGCGTGGTCATATTTTAAGAGCTCATTCAGGGCATAGCATAGAACAACTTTTACTTTGGGACCAACCCTGAAATCGCGAAAAAAATATCGGCTGATCCTCACATTTTGTCGAGCGACATCGATGATTTAGCACAGCTGATATTTTTTTCGCGTTTTCAGGGTTGGTCCCATAATAAAAGTAGTTGTATGCTATGCCCTGAATGAGCCCTTAAAATATGACCACGCATTTCTGATGCACGTTGTATATACAGTCTGTTGCAATATACTTGCAATCGATCTTGCGACTCGGTAATTACGTAACGGCAAGTTCCGATAGAAACGTGTTCCTAACTTACCTACTGTGATGACACGGTGGAGCCCATTTCGTCATTAAACATGGTATAGCGATAGAGGTAAACTTTGATAAAGAACATTTTTATTTCAAACAAGTTTGCTATAAGTTTTTTTTTACTTTTTCCCGGGGAATAAAACGAGAATACTTTGGTTTGCTGTTCTCGTACCTGTACGTTTATTTACCCGCATAGGCGTAAGCGTCATGCGAATACGCAACTTTTTCATAGAAGCACATAACAACGGACTATGCTATCTATGGGCTTAGGTGAAACCTTATCTGATGCACTCATAAAATCAACTAATGCGCCATTACACATATTTTCTCATTTTTTTCAAATCACTATAAATGGAGATACATATCTAAGTAATAACCGCGTGGATTGCAAAATCTGCGAAGTTAACTATAGGATGTCGTTATTACCCAGTAACTTGGTTGCGGGGGTCTGATGCCAGCCGCTCCGTGTAAAATACTGATGTTCAGCCGCATCTGGTTAGACTGGAAGCCGACCCCAACATAGTTGAGAAAAGGCTCGGAGTAGGAAGAAGAAATAGAGATACCTATCAAAGTAGAATAGAGCCACTCTTACCAGTTGATGGAGGAAGCTCCTCTGTGCTTGGGCAGTATACTGGGGTGGTAGCAGATGCTCTCGTATTTGGGGTGTCTGATCACTTCCATGGGAATGAACTGGCTGCAGAATGGCAGGACATTGATGTCTGCGTTCACCTGTTAGTACAGAAAATAGTCAATAATAAAAAATTATGAACAAGATTTCTAAAGATAGGCATAAACTGTGGAATGCATCCGGAATGTATAGATGTTTTTGTTTTAATGCATTTCCGCATGCGTTAAAATAGTAGATTTATCTTGTAACATTTTTGCAATGTAACTTGTAGATTAATTAAGGTGAATGCTACAGGGTAGCCCGCGAAATTCAAATTTTTTGGTGTTTTTTGCAAATTGTAGCTTTGTTTCGCGTTGTATATTGGTCAAAATATGATTGGCGGAAATAATAACAATATATCTACTGAATAATACTCATGAAAAATATTAAACTAGCTCTATAAGCTTTGCAAGCTCGGAAATCGATAATTTGATCGTAAATTAATATTATCGAGTTTGTACAGCTTATAGAGGTAGGTTAATATTTTTCATGAGTATTATTCAATAGATATATTGTTATTATTTCCGCCAATCATATTTTGACCGATATACAACGCGAAATAAAGCTACAATTTGATACAAACGCCAAAAATTTTGAATTTCGCGGGCTACCCTGTAGCATTCACCTTAATCTACAAGTTACATTAAACCTAATTAGGCCCGGAGTTAAAAAATAATTCAAAGTTCCACCAGGATATTTCCTTACTTAAAGTAATCAGACTCAGAGTGAAAATTTCATTCAGTTTCACCAGGATATTTGTTTACTTAGAGAAATTAGAATCAGAGTGAAAATTTCATTCGAAGTTCCACCAGGATATTTGCTTACATTGACTAATTAGACTCAGAAAGAAAATTTCATTCAAAGTTCCGCTCACATTTGAAGCATAAACTCAATATGTTCCGCTTGCGGCACGTAAAATGTTTGCCGACCGCACACGATAGCACGAATAATTTACGAAGGTAACTTTTAAGCCCAAGTTGAAATTGCTTCAATCAGCCTGCGCCTACTACGGTTCTAAGCCTAGTTATTCTAAGTTTGCTTACTACAGAGCTTCGATTAGCCTATTAGACTGTCAGTACTAGGAATTCGTAGTTAAAGTTAGTCTTCAAACCTAAAGAATTTGATTTTTAGGAGCCAGAAAACCTCGAAAACGTTTAAATATTTTACCTGATAGGTTTATTGATTGAAACGTACGGTCGACCACACGGCGGTGGTAACACTTTGACATTAGCAGCATCTTTATTTCGTCAGCAGTAAGGGCAATTTTCGAATTGAAGTGTTACCACTGTCATGCAGTCGACTGTACTATTTTAATTTAATTTTAAACTATGTTACAATTCATTCTCCTGTGATTTACCAATGATTTTTCTGGATGAAATAGTTATCATCAAAAAAAATATCTCGTGTGTTCTGTTTCTACTAATGAATGTGCGAATAGGAAGATGTGCAAATCATCGTGATATAACGATCAGCTGTTTAACTATGTTATTTTTTCTTAATATAGATTGTCCATTTATCACTATGTTTTTAATAACACGTGCCCAGTTCATGTAAACTAATTTATATTGTGAGATAAACTGCAGGTTATCAAATAGTTTGACATTTGGTACATACACACTGATACATAATTGTAGTTCGTTTATTTTGAAAATACGGCCAGTCATCGTTACAGGCATTCGTAGGGATGGACAATTTTTTTTCCACTGAAATTTTTCGAGTTATTTACACTTCAAGTTGAAAATTTCAAGTCCGAGGTGAGAAATATATCGGAAAATTTCAATGATTGAAAATTTCATGAAGTTCGCCCAAGGACGAATAAAGAGTAGAGATAAGCTTGCAGGTAGGGTTTCCAACTTTTTGTACGAGAAATAAAGTATATTAAGGTGTGATTAAGGTCGGAGAAATAAATTGAACAGTATTTTTTTGATATTGACAGTTTCGTTCTGAAATAAAGTTTGTGTGACTACATTTTTAGGTTTCAATATAGCTCCGAATACCAGCGGTCATGAAAACAGTATTTTGTATCCTTTTTTTTTGATAGAACAGTAAAAAGTATTAACGAGCGAAAAAAAGCCTTGATATTGTTTTTACCAGTATGGTTGGGAACCCTAGTTTCAGGGGCTCGGTGATTTACTAAAGGGATTCTTTATATGAATAAGTGTTTGCTATGGTGGTCTAATGTAGATAAGGCTGAGGAAGCAACTCGGACGCACAATGATCGTTATCTGTGTCGAGTTCTGTATCAATCGAACTTGCATTCGAGTTAGCGTCAATTCGTACTGCATTCCTCTAGGAATTGACAATAGCTCTATTTGGTTCAGAGCTCGAACCAGTCGGGACTTCGGGAGTAAGGCTCTCGATCTAATTAGATTCAGTATATATCTGCTTGATGCAACAAAGTCTAAACGGAAATAAACATAATATTTCATCATCATCATCATTTCAGCCGAAAGACGTCCACTGCTGGACATAGGCGTCCCCCAAGCATCGCCACAACGACCGGTCCTGTGCCTTCCGCATCCAGCGGATTCCCGCGACCTTCACCAGGTCGTCGGTCCACCTTGTGGGGGGCCTACCCACGCTGCGCCTTCCAGTACGCGGTCGCCACTCCAGAACTTTACTGCCCCATCGGCCATCCGTTCTGCGAGCAATGTGCCCCGCCCACTGCCAACATAATATTTATTAGCACCATAAAACATGACTTTGTAATAATCGTGCATTTTTTGCCAGTATTTTAGAAGTCATCAGGGTTGTCAATTTTTTTGAGCCTGCATGCAACACGCAACTGCAACACGGGTTTAAATTTTAAAATGCTTTTGTTTCATTTTACATATTTCAAAATTCAATGCTGTTATAATCGTAGATAACCGGGGTATTTACATTTGTTGCGTAGGTACATAGGTTGAAATACGGGAAAGAGCCTTGGGAGCTGAACATTGAATTACGCATGAAATACGGAACGTCTGGCAACGCTAGACAACACTATAACATGCCTTGATCATATAATATTAGGCAGATACCAGAATCAGACTAAGATCAACAGTACCCAAGTACATAACAATAATTTTATTGATTGTGGTGCATTAAAAGAGCCTCCACGAGTGATGATATTTAATTGATCGTTCGGCGCACCTTGGGTAGTCAGTCCCACTAACAACCTGCTGACTAGGTAATATTTTTCCCACGACATGAGCTAATTTGCTCATGCTCGACACGATAGAAGAATATTACATAACATAACCAGCCCATTACTGTCCCACTGCTGGGCACGGGCCTCTTCTAAGCTACGCCAGCTGCTGGTCGGGCAGCAGACTACCCCGAGTCTGCTGCTCGCTGGCCCTACCTCCCGTAATTCCTCGCGGTCCGGGCGGTGAAGCCAAGACCCTCGGTCCCAAGAGGCGCGAGAACACTACTCAGCGGGCACTCCTGGGGTTACGAGATCGATGGGGGCAGGGTAAGACAGTCCCTCCGCTGCCTGCCCAGTGGCAGGGTGAGTGCACACCGGGCCCGCCCCTGCTCCTCCACTGTGCCCTCTGTTGGCAACAGAGGGACACGTAGAGCAACTACCCACTGGCCCAGAACGGGCCCCACCCGCTCCAGAATATTCGGCCACAGGCAATAAAATCCCCCGAAGGTTAATCCCTCGAAAGATTTTTTATTGCCCGTGTCCAGGATGCACCAGCCAAACAACTGCCGTTGCCTCCAGACGTGTCCAGAAGGACAAGCAGCCGTCAGGCACACGTGGAGGTTTTCTGGCCAGCACCCCAAGAGAACGCTAAGGCCTTAGTCCACCACGCTGACCTAGTGCGGGTTGGCGGTCTATACACACCATCGAGAACTGTATGGAGTACTCTCTGGTGTGCAGGTTTCCTCACGATGTTTTTCTTCACTGTTAAAGCAAGTGATACTCGAATATAAATCCGCAGATTAATTCAAAAAGTCAGAGGTGCGGGCCGGAATCTAACTCACGCCCTCCTGCATGGAAGGCAAGTGTTCAACCACTAGGCTATCACTGCTAATAGAAGATAGAAGAAGATTGATTGTTAACAAATAACATACATACATATTATCACGCCTGTTTCCCATTGGGGTAGGCAGAGACTATGGATTTCCACCTGCTACGATCCTGACACACCTCTTTCGCTTAATAACATAACCAGCCCATTACTGTCCCACTGCTGGGCACGGGCCTCTTCTAAGTACGAAAACGCTAAGGCCTTAGTCCACCATGCTGGCCTAGTGCGGGTTATTAACAAATAGCAGGTATAAAGTAATAGTTTAAAGTTATAATCTTTGTCTGTAATTACTTTCTAACTCTTACTCAAGAATGAGGTAATATACCTATTACATATTTACGATAGCAACTATGTTATGGTTATGATAGTAATTAATTATAATGATCAATAAATATACAATGTGTATCAGAAATGCGTGGCCATACTTGAAGAGCTCATTCAAGGCTTAGCAAAGAACAACTTTTACTACGAGGTCAATCTTGAAATCGCAACAAATAAATAAATCATCTGTTTACATTTTGTCGAGCGACATCGTCGCATCGATGATTTTGTAGGGAACAGCTTGCGGTAGTTGTGATTCGGGAGAAAATTTAGCGTCACGTCACGCTAAGATTTACGTGATACCCATAGATTACATTGAATTGGAATATACGGACATAGTGTCAGCTGGCCTCACCTTTAAAAGCGCCATCTGGTGGGAAACGTCAAAGTTACAGCTAACTATTAAATAAAACACACAAAAGTCATGTTTTACTGGGGACCGAACCTGGGCCCTGTGGTATCTCAGTCAGACGCATGATGTTTCCTATCATCTATGCTTGTATTATAGTTGCGAAATTTAGCATTATACCGGTCAAAACAATATTAATTTTAAGGATAACTGCGTTCTTGACGGGGTTGACAGCACACGTTTTTTTTGCGATTTCAGGGTTGATCCCATAGTAAATGTTGTTTATGCTATGCCCTCAATGACCTCTCCAAATATTATGACCATGCATTTCTGATTTATGTTGCATAAAAGAATAAGTTATTCATATAAATATCTACTTCATATCACTGAGGTAATATGTACTACGTACAAGAGTAGACATTACGAACAAGAAATAACGCGCAACTTGCTGGTCGCGGTGCACGCGCGGCGCGAGCGTGGTTAAACGAGTGAGAGTGCAGGAGCTCTAAAACGTGCTACAAATATTTTGTTCGAGGTGTCTTCTCTAGTACGTAGTACATATTATTACCTCAGTGCTTCATATTAACACTTGGGATGACCAAGTCAAGTTAGATATAAGAGGTCAAAAGTGCAGTAGGAATAGTGGCTCAGATGTTGATAGTTAACTGCTCTGACATAACCAGTTACAACGCGCATTACATTATAACATGTGACTATAATTAACATAACAAACTATGTAATATGGCGGATAGCTGGAATTGAACTGGTTGCCATACGAATATCTATTGCAGTGGTTACGGGTAGTCAGAACCCCGAAAGTCTGACAACTGATCTAACCTGCTAATGTCAGTATTACCCAGTAACTGGGTTTAGGAGGTCTGATGGCAGTCGCTCCGTGTAAAATCACCGTGTTCAGCTGTATCTGTTTAGACTGGAAGCCGACTCCAATGTAAAAATTGGGAAAGGCTTGGAGTAAGAGCATTAGCGCTTGAATTCCATTTATGGAATTCACCTAAAATGGCTTTTGCCTTGGATAGTTTTTAGTACAGTTAAGAGTACCTATGCAGCACGGCTGTGAAGTTACCGCTGCGCAGCGCCCGGCACCCCGATTGACACGTGCGCACTCAAAATTTTGCTACTGCGCAGCTATTCGCCCCGTGTTCAAAGCCGCCATACGGATTGATACGTACACTGTTTTTTCTTGTCTTATTTAGTAAACAATTTTGGCATGTCTTCTTAATGCTATTCATCAATAATAATTATTAAAAGACAATCTGTTAACAATTTTACACACTGAATGACCTAATTACATGTGCAGAATTATTAATTATATTTCAACAGTAGTTATTTGAATAAAGAGGCATCACAAGATTATTTACTAAATAAGACAAGAGAGAAAAAACAGACTTTAAATCTATTTTTAAAATATTTCAGCATCACTAGTTCGCTTCCACAAAACACAGTCGTATTTACAATAATAATAATAAATTTCAGTTCTTCGTTACACGAATTACAATAACATAAAATGAATAAAAACAGACTTGTAACTAATCATTATTACACAATAATTTGAAACTGACCCCCAAATAGTATTATATTATCTGTGCCCAAACTAAGTAAGGCTGTGTCTTGGGAGCCAGAACTTAGTGCTTTGCTTATAATTTAGAACAAAATACTATTGGTCGCAAGCACGACTGCTAAGCGCGGGGTCAGGCAGTGTTGCTTGGTTTTTTCATTAGGAAATTCTCAGCAGCAGCCCGGAAGCTGGATTTTGTGCCCGCTTAATGGCAATAGGCTCACCTCCAATTACATGGGACTTGTAACATAACTGGCGAAATGTGGATGTACTATACACCTCTGCCTAACCCTTCGATGAATACTGACGTGATGTTGTGCAGGCATGATGTTTTGTAAGTATGTGTATTAATTTACACTTGTTTTACACCTCTAAATGGTGAAGATGGTTATTTTCCTGTTTGTATTTAAACAAGTGCCAAATAGTGCCAAATACTCGTTGTTTTTTTTTTTACATATTAATACAAGTGTTAAATATTTCATACTGGGATGTTCAGTGTGAAATCTTAAAGAAGGGTATGACAATTTTTTTTTTTTTTTTTATAGTATAGGCTGGCGAAACGAGCTAAAGGCCCACCTGATGTTAAGCGGTTACCTTTGCCCATAACAACTGCAATACCACCTAGACTGTTGCTTAAATGGTACCGCAAGTTGGTTCACCAAACTGAGACAAGAAGATGGAAAGTCTCATGTGATTGTAATTTCACCGGCACCCGTACCCTTCAGACCGAAACACAGCAATGCAAGCATCACTATTTGGCGGAGAAGTAGATACGGTGGTAGCACTTCCCCGGACGAGCTACTACTACGAGGTTCTTCTACTTATTTGTCACACCGCTGAGGATCGCGACCACATACGACGCGTTACCAAGCTATGCGGTCTTCCACTGTGTGGACCGCTCGGTATATGCTGCCTCCGACAGCGATCCTGATCGCGTCTGACCATCTTGCCGGTGCTCTGCCTTGAGCGTGCTTTCTTGCTATCTAGCCCAGTATCATAAGCCTTTACAGACAATGCATAGGTTGAACGCATAATATGTCCGAAAAGGCTGAGGTCACGCTCCTGGCATGTTGTGGAGAGCCGTTTGGTGATGTTGAGCTCTTCCAGTATATACACATTAGTTCTCACGGTGGTCCATGGTATCCAAAGACTACTTTCTTCGGCAAAACCACGTCTTGAAGGCATCAATCTTGCTGCTATCGCGACTTTTAATTTACCACCATACAAAAAGATTAATAAAACTCGGGCCCTAATTCACGTAATTTCATGACGCGCCGATCAAGTTGCAGTGACGCTGCAGTTCGTCTCTGACAGCGATCGCCGTAGATAAGAGAATACTAAAAGCATTGTATTGATTGAAAATTAAATGCAACTGCATTTCTTTAGTTACGTGAATACAGTGCTCGGACCAATCGCATTTTGGTTTTCCGTCTGATACCACGGTTCTTCCAAATTGTTTTTAGATTGGTCATTGAAATTGATTATTAGGGTTTTAGGGTGGATGAGCCGTTAGAACTGCAATGCATGGCTTAGACATAACAGTGAAATTTCACTAATGTAGGTCGCCACTATTCGCCACTTGAAATTGTCAAATCAGTTTCAACCAATTACATGAGCCGTCAAAACTGCCGCGTTAGTGATTAGCCAATAGCCGCCTTGGTAGGGCCAATCAGATTGCAGTACCCCGCCTCAGCTAGTGCCAGAATTTATTGTACGCATTATATTCAACATTAGGCGTCTATTGGGATGTATGGTCGTTTCATCGGATTATGAGAGTGAGGAAATTCAGAGTGCACCTGTGTTTGCACACACACTTGTGCACTATACTATAATATGTCCCAAGCAGATGGCTAGTCTCCGTTGAGATTGGCCGCCGCCGTGACCAAAATTCGGCTGGGAGGTCATTATTATTATAAACAGACCATACTATCAATTTGTCACAATTTAAAACTGTTCTATCTAATAATAAAGTATGTCACTCACAGATTTGTACTGTTCCAATACTTCGGGTATCACTTGACCTTTCACTCGCCAAGTCTTGTATTTGTATACTGGCTTGCCATTCTGTGCTGCAATTGTGGCTGTAAAGAAAAAAAAAACATACACATTTTTGGAATATAAAAATTCAAGCTAAAATAGACATTTCATATTTACATATTTTATGTTCAAAAAGAATGAATGCTTTATTTATCGATGTACAAATACGCAACATCACGCGTTTTGGTTATGGTAGTAGGCAGAAACTACATTATGCCACATGCATCCATCCATGAATATCCAAAAAATACATTTGACATTTTTGATGCGATTTCATTGGTCCTCGTCCTACAGTAAAAGTTGTTTGCAAGGATGAGTATGTAAACTGGGCCACCTATATAAATCGACAAAAATAATGTAACAGTGTATATGAATATTTTAATTTAGAACCATATTTAAATTGTCAAATGAGCTGTGGGCCCGTATAACCCAGGACTGGAGCCCTCAAACAGCAAGATCAAGAAGACCACGCGGCTATAGGTAGTTGAAAGAACACCACACTGGTTTTAGTCAGTAAGAGTCCGACACTGGCTCCACCTACCTCAGGCGGAGTGTGTCCATGTGGATTTCACCACAGCAAAAAATAAGATAGAGAGACGAGTTGGAAGTCTTCCTAGACAGCTGACAGGAGGCGGCACAGAACCGCGATAGATGGAAGGAATTGAGGGAGGCCTTTACCCAGTAGTGGGACAGCAAAATCTAACAAAAAAAAAATTGTATAGAAGTTAATTCTTAACTTCTATACAATCTTATCTTATCTTCTTACTTCTTGTTTTCTTAGTGGTTGCAAGCGCGACTGCTGAGCGTGGGATCCTGGGTACGATTCCCGGGTCGGGCAAAGTGTTATTGGGTTTTTTCATTACGAAATTCTCAGTAGCAGCCCGGAGTCTGGATTTGTGCCCAGTCAATGGCAATAGGGTCGCCCCCTTTTACATGGGACTATAACATAACTGGCATAAAGTGGGTGGGTGGTACTAATACACCTCTGCCTACCCCTTCGGGAAAATACAGGCGTGATGTTATGTTAATTCTTAACACAATTTTTGCATGCTTTTATAACACAGTGGCACTTTGTATGGCTTTGCTTACTTTTGTTAAAATCACTTTCTGAGATTTGACTTGATAATCATCATCAGAATCACAATACACTTTCATCTTTCATGGTTGTGACGATAAAAATAAGTTTTCATTGGAGTAACCTTGCTGTATGAGGAAACTTATGTTAATTGGTGTACGTCACATCTATGAGCCGATAAAGATTAAATAATATCGTATAACTTATCGGTATGTGTGGAGGACAACAAGGAGTTCCTTACTTCCTCTTTAATATGCTTCATGTGGAATTTCATTACCACGTTTTTATTACCTCTCTTTCAGTCATGTCTGGCTGTTCAGTTCAAATTTTGCAATCAATCAATTTTAAACTAACTTCCAGATGAGCTAGAGACTTGAAACTTTAAACATAGCTCAGAACTAGATGTCAATCGTCTTTTTAAAAACGTGGTTAAAAGAAAATCTTTTCATAAAATTATTTTTATAACATCCTAGACTTTTGATGTGTGTGCCGTGACTGCAAACAGCATGACACTCTCTTAAGCCATCATGCCCCCTCTCCGCCGATGTTTCACATCTGCCGGGCTCCTGTGACGGTCACATTTTTTTCGTGTTAATACCCATATCAATGTAAAAACGGTACGATAACATCACGCCATTTTCCCCAATGGGAGTAAGCACATAAGCACACTATATCAGATGACTTCTTCTACCATCAGGGTGTGATCAGTCACTTTAATAGAACAGATCTATGAAAACATTAATCAAAAAGAATGTGCAAAAAAAAAAACTGCTGTTTCAATGTTGTCTATGAGAATTGACTTCAACATATTATGGAATGGCTGTATTTTAAAACTTCTTTTTTGATATTTTTTTCATAGATCTATTCTATTCAAATAATATATCACTCAGTTTATTCCAGACGGTAAAAAAGGCATCCAGTATAAAAGTTAAGGATATGTGTTATTGATATAACTGAAAACCTCTTAGGGTCATTGTACTCATCAGTATAAACAACTTTTACTACGGGACTAACCCTGAAATCACAAGAAATAAATCAGCTGTTCCCTACATTTTGTCAATTTATGTGAAAACAAATGTAGACTAGGGATAAGCTGATTTTTTTTCGCGATTTCAGCTTTGTTCCCATGACAAAATTGTTCATACTGATGAGTGCAAAAACCCCTTAAGAGCTTTTTAGTTATTTCAATAACACATTGTAGTTGTAGGCATAGCATAATAAGTAAAAAAATATATTTACCAAGTGGGTCTTCCCGGTTGCCTTTGTCTAGCACTGTAAAGACTCCGACCACCTCATGGCCATCTCTTTGCAGGAGTTTGAACACTTCTGCAGCGAATGTGCTCTGTCCAATGATGGCTACCCGCAACTGCTTCTTCGGAGCCTAGAATTAAAAATAATTATTGGAATATAATTATTTTTGTTTAAGTGGCATTTTATACTGTTGTGCATGTGGAAAGTGCAGGACTGGTCATTGTGGCGATGCTTGGGGGAGGCCTATGTCCAGCAGTGGACGTCTTTCGGCTGAAATGATGATGATGATGATGAAGTGGCATTTTAAACTTAAAATAATATTAATGTTATTTTTTTCCTAATTCATAGGGTTAATTGCTCACACATAATATAGGCACCCCTGATGCGTTTAAATATATCAGGAGTGTTTATAAAAAACTGATCTTTTTTATTAGAATATACCACAAGCAATGTGGTTTAAGTGAGCTTTACAATTTATTATAATTAGGCCTTGTAGTATCGACACTGTACATTTATCCCAGAATATTATACAATGGGGATAATAATTCAAATGTATACTTCACTACTTTGAATTAAGTATAAATGAGACATATAATGTAATAACTCATAAATAAGTGAAAATAGTACTTACATCTTCACTCAATGAAATAGGTGGCATTTTGTTTACGATAAGCAAACTTGATTTGTTTTACAATAATCAAACAAGACAATTATTTTGTTAGTTACACTTCTCACTTCTCGCCGTCTGGCGCGCGGACGTACTAACACGAACCCAACAGTACGCTCCTATTTAGCTTCTCCACCACCGACTCAGCCTTGACATCGCCATCGCTATCGTAAGTTTAGAGTCTTTACTGATAAAGTTAAAGAGAATCGTATTCATTTCGAAAAGAAAGACGCTATGCGACGATGCCGCCAAAACAACGCATTCTCAAAATTGTCTTTTTTGTTGTGACAGCCAGCTGACAATGACAGTTCTAATATAACGGTTGTGGAATACGAACACATTCGCGTTCGCTATCGACTTTAAAAGATTTTCGAAACGAATTTTGAAATTTTGCTAGATATAACGATCTAATTTGGAAAATCCACAAAATAAATAAATGGAAGTACATAATAGAGGTAAAATAATATTGTGAAAGTGTATTAAATTATAATTGTAAGCTTATTTTAAATGTTTTGCATGTAATTTTTTTATATGCATAAAAAGCGAAAGAAACCTTTCGACACAGACTACATAGAGATACTACGTATCCTTTCGGTAACGAATACAACCCTGTAAACACCTCTTTCCTATGGTGGCCAATAGCTTTTAAACGCGGGAAATATGTTTGAAATTTGAGTGATTTGATTGGATGGAACAACTTTTATTTCAGTTAACTTTTTTTTCCAAAAAAGGGAGCATGGAAATGGAAAAATTCTCGAGCTGAAACTTGGTGAAAGACAGATTACAATCTGTTTTACTTTCTAGCTGTTTTATTATAATTTGCTTGCTGTCACTGGTACGTACGTACAATTTGTGGAATGCAAAATAATTAATTATACTAGGTATAGGTACCTACTGAATCCTGCTCGTCAGCGATTTTCATCCAAATATCTTTAGATTTCGCTTCGTATGCGTAAATGCGTTAAAAATAATAAAATAATTTGTCAGGGTAGGCATAGGTATCTATTCGATTTTGAATAGTTTGAACTCGGACGACGAGTTTCAACATCGGGTGGTTGAGGAACACGCGACGGTCGTTGCTGACGTTACCGAAAGACGTAGACGGTACCTACTACCTAACTAAATGGAAGTTAAATTCGATAGATTTCTATGATCGAAACGTTTCTTTCCTATTCACCTTGTTGAAGGCTACAGGGATGGCCCTAGCAAGTTTTTCATGTGGTGGGGAGCGAGGGGGCTTAATCAATTCCTGTAACACTGGTCAGTGGACTCAGTGGTGGACTAAACGCTTCGGAGGCTCGGGGTGAAACTCACTTTGAAATCGACGAGAGTAGATAGGTTCTGGAAAATGCCAAAAATTAATTCATGTTAGAAATTTTTGCATGTCAAGAACTGATCAAACATGTTGGACTTATTTTTTTATTTAAGAACTTGCAAAATGAGTTTTTATCATTGGGTACAAACGAGCGAAGCGAGCGCGAAATTTTGTTATATTGATATTTTACTAACTTCCGTCTGCTGCTTCGCACGCGTGTAATTCGGTTTATCCCAGAAATAAGTTATCACGCATCCCTCGGAGCCGTTTATCTTCCGGGATATTTTTTTTTATGTGCAAAACCCTCCACACACACTGCACCTCACAAGGGCCGTGCAATGCGGATGATATTATTATGCTTCCCAAATCCCAATCTATCGCTTGCTGGCTTCTCTTGCCCAAAGCTTACTAGCCCAACTGCATCGGTGTTTCGGCCTCTACTTGGATGCATTGCAGTACGAT
This sequence comes from Asteroscopus sphinx, assembly GCA_949699075.1. Taxonomy (NCBI): domain Eukaryota; kingdom Metazoa; phylum Arthropoda; class Insecta; order Lepidoptera; family Noctuidae; genus Asteroscopus; species Asteroscopus sphinx. The sequence goes on from OX453021.1 coordinate 16,309,736, forward strand.
ATAAATGACACCCATGAGCCACGAGTTGCGATCCTGAGGAGAGACAATACAGACCATGAATAATCAAGATATTTTCCATGACCCCATGATATGCCTCGGTTTAAAGCCATGCAAACAGTAGGTACGCTATAATATTATTCCGTTCAATGAATCGTGGAATACTTCGTAAACACATTACTTACCTAAAACGGTTCAGATAACAAGTGAAACCAGTTAAAAGCAGTTCTCAATAATAATAGCGGATAGCGGTTAACTAATAGCGTTTGTTTTGAAAACAATAATAATTATAGTCGGTAACCTAGGTTGAATATATTTTGCTAATTATTTGCAATGTTACAACGATGTTTTGATGTAGGTAGGTAATAGATAGTGTACCTACCTTATTTTTATTTTTTTAATATTTATTACTGGTATAGGTAGGTACAGTCTAATAAAGTGTTTTCAATGGCTGTTGGTATGAACATTAACGTTTTGTTAAAGGTATAAATAACCGACGAGAGCACTTTCATGAAATGTGTAAAATTACATTAAACAACATCCGAAACTTTCATGCAGTCTGCAAATCATGCAATTGAAGAGGTATGACGTTGTAACTACTGACGTGTAAATTAACTTTACAAATAAATTAATATGAATTTACAACGTGTATCAGAAATGCGTGGTCATATTTTAAGAGCTCATTCAGGGTATAACAGAATAACTTTTACTATGGGACCAACCCTGAAATCGCGAAAAAAATATCAGCTGTTCCCTACTAAATCATCGATGTCGCTCGACAAAATGAATGGATCCGAAGATTTTTTTTTCGCGATTTCAGGGTTGGTCCCATAGTAAAAGGTGTTCGATAGCATCCCCTTAATAAGCTCTTCAAATATGACCTCGCATTTCTGATACACGTTGTATATATGTAAGAAGCATCATGATCTTACAATCATAGAAACATTTGGAGGAATATGTCACAAACCAGCTCTGATTGATAATCGAAATCATGGGATTCAATTGACGGAAGTCAGACATACCTTATACCTACCTATCTAGTTCCATGTCGTCGCGTGTGAATTAAAAAAAAACCCTACGGTGTGTTCCATATTTATTTAAATGGACTATATAATTTACCGGGATACTAACTCTGTCTGTACCGAAATTCAAAATCTCGGTTTTATAGACTAATATTTGATTAAAAATTTGTTCAAACGATTCTGAAATGTTGACCCCAGATTCGGTTAAAGACAGTTAAAGTCGAGGCAAACACAGTAATCGAAAATCTTTTGCCAGAAATTTCAAAGGTACTTAAATACGTACAATGATTTTATGAAGTGGCGAACAGACAAGAAAATATGTATTTTAGAAAAACTACTATTTATTACTTTCCTTATATTCGAAATGAAAAGTAGAATGTTTAACACGGGAGAAAGTCATCAATTCCTACTCGTCTAAATATCTCGTATGGGAATTGATTCCTTTCGACTCTTGTATAACAATCTACTATTGTATCCTAGATTGAAATTCAAATATTCAAATTTTTATAATTTATTCAATTTCAAAGGTGGCGTCAGATTTGCCAAGGTACACGAATGTGTGTTATCAATCTAAGGATATAAAGAATAAACATCGAATTGTGCTTTACGAGGTTTTCAGGGGTTTTACTCCCGAGCGACGATGTGGACTAGACTTTGCTGTAGATTATAATTATTCTATAACCATCATAATAATTATAATCCCTAGATTCTACAATAGGAAGAGCGCAGTTGCGCTAGAGGTTATTCTTCCATTGGTGCCAGTCCCAGACACCATAGCATATTTTTTTGAGAAAACTTCTCAGACAAAACCACATGTTTATAAAATATTAATTCGTTAGTTAGCTGCAGCGCTGCAGGGTACCTACTTACGGATAAGTGGTGATTATTATATTTCCTTTCTAGCCAAACTTCCGGACTGCCACACTAATTAAGATATTTCATAAAACTCATTCAAAGTCTTAAAACACGAATGCCTTTTCCACTGACCTATCAATAAACCTAGAATTCCTGTCACTAGCGATACGAACATTGCACGAACTATCAAAAGACACGAAGCTATCCAGTTCAATCCAGTCCGAGTCGTGGTGCACGATACACCAGATAAATTGACCCCAGATAATGAATGAAGTATCTTCGCGCTGACCTCGAGTGGCCCGAGGCCGATATCAGCTGTGTTTCGATGATGGCTATCACGGTATGTTTTTTGGGTCTACATGATACGGGGATCGTGGATTTAGGAATGATGTTGTAAAGGCCTAGTTTTTTGGCATTATCAAAACATACCTATGCCAAAAAATCACAACAAAAAACAGTCAGAATTTTTCTATAATTTCTATCGGCCAAAATTAATAATTCTATCTATTCACGATTTTCCCTACTACAGATAGAAATTTGACATAATTTGTAAGGAGCTTATTTATGTCAAATTTCTATCTACAGTTACGCTCTCATGTCGATCTCTAAAGATTTCTCTCTAAGATTACACTCGCATCAAAATTATAGGAGTCGAACGAAACTTCTTCTAACCCCAATCGCTAACTGTACAGACATAACATCACTAAATATTTTACGTAGGCACAGTCGACCGCTAACACTTGAATTACGAAAACCGTTCTTACTGCTTACGAAATAAAGACTCTGTCAAGGTTAAGCTGTTACCACTGTCGTGCGGTCAACTGTACCAATACTTAGTTTAGTAACGTAAGTAGTGGTGGGTACATTACATATTTTTCCCATATTCGAGAATTGTACCGGGCGGTGACCCTGTCGCTGTCTTATTTAGATCATCATTATAATCTATATCCTACTCATAAGACGTCAGTAGGCATCTTTTTTGAGCATTGAGAATCTACTAAACTTTCATGTTGTCTACTCGCGTTTAGGCCCAGAGAGCTTGAGGTGCGCAGAATTTAGACAACCTTTCAATACTTACTTCTTCTCCGTGCTTTTGACTTGATCATGTCCCAGTATCGATAAGAAGCCTTGAGTAAGCCTTACGAAGTTATTATCAGGTAATACATGTGCCTGTACTTTAAGTTCGTCTTGCAGTGTGCGTTTCCAGAAGAGCTTTGCACTGTCACTTGTGCCTTTGCCCAGAGTAGACATTTCGCCAGATGTAAGACCTCATTAAATTTACATTCGTATGCTATTGGGTATGAAGCTAAGAAGTTCCTATGCAATGCAATGCAACACGGTACCTATGCGAGATAGAGAGAGAAGTCCCGACCCAGAAGAGCTTTGGACTGTATCTTGTTCCTTTGCCCAGAGTAGACATTGCGCCATTAATATGTATGATGTAAGAACTCATTACATTTACATTCGTAAGCTATAGGGTATGAAGTTAAGAAGTTCCGATGCAAAACGGTATAATATAGAGAGACACTGCGGCATAGAGAGAGAAGTCCCGACCCAGAAGAGCTTTGGACTGTCTCTTGTGCCTTTGCCCAGAGTAGACATGGCGCCATTAATACGTATGATGTAATAACTCATATTTATTATAGTCGTATGATTTAGGCTATGAAGATAAGAAGTTCCGATGCAACACGGCATAGAAAGACAATGTGGCGTAGATAGACAAGTCCCCCGACTTTATTGCAAACATAGTGATTATATACTCTTTGATTGCAAAGTCTCGGTAGCTTTACAAGCTTCTGTCAAATGAAAAAGAACAAAAATCTGGTATTTTATCAATAAATGTACACAATGAGTTATTTATTATTGTTAAATCATATTACGTAGCAACTACCAACGTAGGTAGCAGATAACACTTCAACTTTATCGGGTGACATCTTCACCAGTCCAGTTTGAACTGCTTTCGTTGAAATGAACTCGGTGTAAATAAATCATAATATTGAGAGGACGAGGACTTTCTCGTTGAATTATAAAAGTTAGAGTATGTGCTTTGTATTATCAAAGGTGCTCAAATAGCTTTTTTAACCGACGAAAAAAAGGAGGAGGTTCTCAATTCACGCATATATATACCAGGCCCCTCAGAAAGTATTGCGAAAAAAAGTTTTTATATATGGGAGACTGGCCAGTTATAATGTTTTTCGAAAATATGATTATTTATAAGTAAAAATAAGTAAGTTCCAATTTCAAAATTTCCCTCCACATTTTTTGCGAGTTAATTCAAAGTATTGTGTCTCACTGAAATATGGATCTGCGCCGGGAACATTTTAGAGCTATGATTTTATACGATTTCAAGTGTCGCCTGAAACCGGATGAATCGTACGATAGACTTCAAATGGCATTCATGGATGAAGGCCCTTCCAAGGCAACCGTGTATCGTTGGTATAACGAATTCAAGCGCGGTCGACCAACTTTGGGGGATGACGAAAGAAGCGGTCGCCCTTTGACGGCTGTTACCGAAGAAAACGTGCTAGCAGTGAAAAATTTAATCCAAGACAATAGGCGAATTACATATCAGGAGATTCAACACATATTGAAGATTGGATCGGGAAGCGTTCACGAGATTCTACACAGCCATCTTCGCGTGAGGAGGATAGTATCACGCTGGGTGCCGCACAACCTCACCGATGCTCAGAAGCAGGCCCGGGTGGAATGGTGCCGTGATATGCTTAACAAATTTGAAGCAGGCTCGTCTCGGCGTGTTTACGACATCGTTACAGGTGATGAGTCCTGGATTTATCAATACGACCCAGAAACCAAGCGCCAGTCGACTGTTTGGGTGTTTCAAAATGAGCCAACGCCTACCAAAGTGAAGCGATCTAGAAGCGGGGGTAAGATTTTGATCGCTAGCTTTTTTAATTTGACTGGCCACTTGGTATCAATTCCCTTACGGGATCAAAGAAGCATTAATGCCGAATGTTATACTACCAAATGTTTGCCAGAAGTTTTCTCTGTTATAAGCAACAAGCGACCAAACACAGGGCTCCGCGGGCTACTGCTCCACCACGACAATGCACCTGCGCACACCGCACTCAAAACGAGGGACTTCCTGGACAGCACGCCAGTCAAACTCCTGGGTCACCCTCCTTACAGCCCTGATCTAGCACCGTGTGACTTCTTTTTATTCCCAAAAATAAAAAATCAGCTCAAAGGGATACAATTTTCGTCGCCGGAAGATGCGCTGGCTGCGTTCGAGCAGGCTGTAAACGAGGTGTCTGCGGCGGACTGGAAAAAGTGTTTTGAAAACTGGTTTAGGCGCATGAATCTTTGTATAGAGGCTGGTGGAAAGTACTTTGAAAAGATTTGATAAAAATATATGTACGTATAGAACAATTTTTTTTAGTTTCGCAAAACTTTCTGAGTGTCCCACGTATATATATTTTTATGTATGGCCACGCATATCTTTTTTCAGAGTAGCCCGATTTTCATGATTCTTTTTTTAATGGATAGGGTATATCTCGAAGTTGGTCCCATTTAAAGTCGGTAATTTTTTTTTTTAAGTTTTTTCACAGAAGTGAAAGACCCAAAGTGATTTACGGCCATAAATCACTATCCACGGTTTGGCCTGCTAGAGATAGAAAGATATAGGTACAGCCAAAATTAATATCCTATCTATACACAATTTTCCCACTAGAGATAGAAATTTGACATACGGCCAAAATTAATATTCTGTCGTCTATCCACAATTTGCCCATTAGAGATAGAAATGTAGTGATATCTATCCCACTACAGACGAGTATGGAGCTAATGTAAAATTATCCTTAAATCGTGGATAGGTAGGATATTAATTCAGGCCATTAAGCTCCGTACAAATTTATCAAATTTTTCGTCTAGTAGGGCAAATCGTGTATAGATAGGATATTAATTTTGTCCTTATGTCACTGAAGTTTTTTTCTGTGGTCATAAAACAAAGAAAGGCTGTCAAAATCACAAAAGAAGATTTACTGCTCGTGTGGAAAGGTTGACGGCTCTACTAGCCACTTCCAGTCTTCTACTTTTGGCTTGATAAGCCTTTTTGCAGCGTTGAGCTCTATTGGTCATGGTTTGCATTTTTTTTATAGTATAGATTGGCGAAACGAGCTAAAGGCTCACCTGATGTTAAGCGGTTACCTTTGCCCATAACAACTGCAATACCACCTAGGCTATTGCCTAAATGGTACCGCAAGTCAGTTCGCCAAACTGAGACATGAAGAGTCTCATGTGATTGTAATTTCAGCGGCATCCGTACCCTTCAGACCGAAACACAACAATGCAAGCATCACTATTTGGCGGAGAAGTACGTACGGCGGTAGTACTTTCCCGGACGAGCTCTTTCACAAAATTAAGCTTATTAGCTTATGCACTTGTTTTCAAATTGGGATAACATGTGAAACGAGTCACAATATTGTTAGATCATTAGAAATCGATCATTCGTTTGTTTTAATTATTTTTATACAATGTGCATGTTTGCTACTTTATTCTCGGGAGTGTCATAACGGCGGCGTTACGATTTCATAACACGATTGTTTCATCAACAATGCTGGCCGGCTTGCTTTCAGAGGAATCTTTTTGTATTGTTCCGATCTTCATATGGACCTGTAGTGTTGTGACCAATACCCAATGTGCGTACAGTTGTGATGGCCGAACTATGGACGATATTCGTGATTCTATTCTCGCTAATAGAGGTATCTACGACGTATAATATTACCCTGCAGTTCCCGCTTTGGTGTACCCTAGGTTTAAAATCGTGCACGTTTAATTTAAACTTTAATTTTGCTCTCGTGAAGTAACTGTGTGGTATGTAAATGACTAATACTTTAACATATAAATTGTATAAAATGCACGCTGACTTGTTAGTGGCCGTGCCAGTTTTTTTAAACTAACATGTATTTTTGTTTGTTACTAAATTAAGCAAGTATGGACTAAGCACACACCCATTGTGATACCACAACAAAGACAGCGTGTAGGATAAGTAATATATCTAATCTATGTATGTATGCTGAATTTTAAATCTTAATATTTTAATGTAACCACATAATTAGGTACATAAACCTTCAAAAATTCATATCATATTTTGGTAATTTGGTTAAGTCCAGATTATAATTAACTTTTTTTGGTAATCAGTGTTATGTCTTCCAGATAACATATGTTTACCATATGATTATGAATTTTGCGTAATTTGCATAATTGCGTGAAACGAATTGACACGATATTCCGCATAAGTTGGTAGATTTATTGATATTACAATAGCCCTCACATATTGAAATGAATGAACAACGATCAAACATTTGGTTCAACGGCTAATCAATATTGTACAGTTTGATTGAACAAAATATCAGGATAACTTTCTGGAATTTTGGCCAATGACGACCAAAACTTAATTCTGTTAGGCACTGTATTAACTTAAGAAACAAAGCAAGAAAGAGACGGAATAATTAACAGCTTTCAAAGTTTTCAAACTAGGTTATACTTGTTGGACATAAGGGTGATTTTAGGCAGTATGTTTGCAGCACATGATCGCTACCTTTGCCGTCATCCCTGAGATCATTTACGGACTAATGGCCAAAATAATATCCTATCTATCCACGATTTGCCCTACTAGAGATGGAAAGACATACAACTTATGGAACTTACGTCAAATTTCTATCTCTAGTACGGCAAATTGTGGATAGATATGATATTATTTTCAATATTAGTGAAGGTGAGTTTCAATATTAACGAATGAGCACGACCCAAGCAGGCCGGCAGAGAGTTCTACAGCGAGTAGCCCACCAGAGATTTTTTAAAATTATCTTTATAAGTTTTGAGTTTTATAGGCTGTATTTGGTGTGGGCCAACCTTATTGCGCTTTTTGCATTGGATCTGATCCTAATTCGAGAAAATACGACTAGGGAATCTTAGCTGTGCCATGACGTTAGTACGTATGAAACTAAGCATTTTTAATTCGGTGACTAACCACTTTAAGTATTGGTATTTTCTGCAGTTTTGATTTTTAGAACTAAGCTTAATCGTTTGCTTATTTTATAACATCTACTATGGTCGGTCAAAGATTGAAGTATATTGCCATACGGCCAAAAGTAATAACCATAGATTGAAATTTGACATAGGCTCCTTACAAATTATGACAAATTTTGATCTCTAGTAGGGCAAATCGTGGATAGCTAGGCTATTAATTTTGGTCGTTAGTAGAATAGGCCTCTCCCAAGTTGCGTCACAACACTTGGTCCTATGCCTTCCGCATGCAGTCCCCCAAAACGGCGCAACTTGAGAGAAGCCTATGTCCGTCCAGCTGTGGACTGCGATAGGCTGTTGATAGACAATAGGACGCTGTTCTATTGCCGATTATCTGGGCACACCCTTAGTTGACTTTTATGATACCTATCATGGTTGGAATGGGGCTTACCTACTCTATTCATCAATTATTTACAATAAAAAAATATTCTTAAAAACCAGCTCCTTCAATTCCAGACCTTAAAGCCATATGAGGAGACTTCGTTTCTAGAAGACATGTTGGAAGATCCTCCTTTGACGCGGTCCCTCGGGTTTGCAATACGGAAGAGGTTCGACAAGACCCTGGAAGATGCCAGGCTCAACCAGGAGTACATGTACCGGTACCATGAGATGTTGAAAGCCAGTCAGGAGTCATTCGAAAGCTTCGCTAGTCAAGATGAAAAGAGGCTTAGAAGAGTCGTAGGAGATCATAATTATGAAGTCATGAGAGAAGGTTTGTTAGAATTATATTTTTTTTGGGGTTTCTTTGCTCTTTTATTTATTCTACTAATAGGTCCTACTTGTTCTAAATTATTAAAGGAAAAACAAACAAACTTTCACATTAAATGTCACGCTGGAACGGCTCCATGGATTTAGATGAAATTTGGCCACAGAAAGGCCATAACCTGGATTAACATAAAGGCTTTTTCTCATCTCGATATAATGAATGCTAAATAATGATAATGATAACGTCTTTATTTATTTATCTTAGGGAAAAAATCAGTTTTTATATCTGTTACAAATAGATTTCAATATAAACAAAACTTAAGTCTATACATTCCGCATTTATACATAAAAATAAGTAATTTTAAACAAAATTAACTAGGTAACTAAAACTTACAGATGTTAGTATTAAAAATAAATATACATAGTACAAAAATAAATATACATAGTACAAAAAAACTACAAAAAACAAAAAAGGTATAAAAATCATATATATATTTCTGTGGTAGGTACCTAGTAGGTAAAACACTTTTGGGTTTCGTAACTATTTGTTTATTAAAATTAAATTATTAATGTAAGTAAGAAGGATGCTATAGAATGTAGCCGAAACAGTTAAGTTTGTACTGGCTGCTAATTACCAAAAAAAATGTGTTGCCATTAAAGTTCTCACCTACTTCTTTTTATAAAAAAAAAGTGTTTCGATTATTAATAAATAAGTAAAAACTTTTTGTTCAATATGCAAAAGCTATTCACTGTATTTTTTATTTTTGCTGTCTTGGTAATCCATGATTTTTATGTTAATCGAGCGTACATTGTTGACTCCATAATATCTGCTGTTACTAACGACCAAAACTTATATCCTATAATCTATCCACGACAGCATGATTAACGGCCAAATTTAATATTTTGTATGGAGCTTAAGTCAAATTCTTATCTCTAGTAAATCATTCAAATCGTGGATAGATTGGATATTAATTTTGACCGTAAGTTAAGTTTGGCCGTAAATGTGGGAAACAACAAAATGCAGGGTGGTAGCTACCGATGGCCAATGATAACCGACAGGGGCGGCCCTACCCATGGTGCAAGGGGTGCACAGCACCCGGGCGCCATATCCTGGGGGGCGCCAACGTTCTGAGCCTTAGCTGTTTGAGTGGTCAATGATTCACCGAGTCAATTCAATCACTTTACGATTATTCCCTTACATACACCAAATTTTGTATGAGAGTTACCGCGCAAGCAACGTTTGTGTGCTTGCCAAATACAAAGTCTGGACATCAAGTGCCAACATTTCAATAAGAATTATATTATGGACTTGGACGAATAAAAAATGGCGGACGAAATCTCGCTAAGAAAAGATTGAAGCACTTCGTTTTTTCCCAAACCCACTATAATTTCGACAGAATTTTAAATTTCATGGCTTTCTGTCTTACTATGGATGTGAATGTATGCGTGCCAGCCCGTACATTTTAGCGAGCCGTCTTACTATGAGTGCTTCAGTTTTTGTTTATCGATATTCCGTACGCCTCTTTTTATTCGGCCAATATTATGGGTACCTACTTATAATAATATAGTAGGACCTTTTTCTATATTTGCTGGGGGCGCCAAGGTAATACTTTCACCCCGGCGCAGGATAGGCTGGGGCCGCCGCTGGTTACCGAGGCAGACGCTACCAATGGACCTTTTATAGTTCCTGAGCATAGGGGCACCCGAACAAGATACAGGCCTCTAGATTACTAGTTGCCCCAGTGCCCCAGTCTTTGGTTGCGGCCCTGATGAATACAGTGTTTTGACTCTTGAATGTATTGTTAAATAATGTTATATTTTGGGCGCCATGCCATCTCTGGTTCTCTGGGTCAACAGTATTGAAAGATTTAATACAATGACGAAACTCCAAATATTTTACTACCGTTTATAAATATTTAGCTAACGGTGTTCGTCATTGATATAATATTTTAGACAGGTAATATCAGGTTTGGAGGCGTAACATGACGAGTATGACGACTGTAGACAAGAGCTTTTTCCATGAATGCATAGACAAAATATCATTTTTAGTTCTATTAAACAATGTAATTAAAACAAAAGATTTGTCTACGGAAAAGTATGGTCACGCTTTGCCTGCTGTGCTAGTAGGTACACTTGTCGGTTTGGAATAATTCGGGTTCACGTTGTATGTATTCCTAATTTCCTACTATTATATCCCTAGATTTCAATCGTGTTTACAAACAAGTTACAGAAACAATTTTTAACTCGACATAGTTAATTGACGTTGAAATGTTTCAAGAGCTCTCAACTTGAGGCCGTAAATATAAATAATATAATGCATATGAATAGTTTATTTTGTTTTTTATTCTGTATTTACAAAAAGTGGTCTAGCGATCTAGCAACAAGATTTTTATGAAAGCACGAAGTACAATGATATTTAATGCTTTTGAATATGATTGACGAAGTATTATTAAGAATGGTACCTACTATGTACCAGCCCTTGATAGAATTGACGAATGACTGGTTTCTATTTAGGCTGCTAACATGTATGGTAATCCCGTGATAATATGTAAATTGGAGTCTCTATTATCAGGAGTATGCTTGCTTAGTGGTGAGGTAATTGTTGGGGATAGCTAGAAGTTATAAGCCCCCCTTATACGTGCCAGGGTGTTTCAGGCAGCCCATTTTACAACCTTCCTTAATTCTGAATAATGTAAGTACTTCTTCAGCAGGTGTACTGGATCGCCGTCGGAACGCACCCCGGTTCCAGTCAGCCGTCGGCAGGCGAAGGGCTCGTACTCAAGCTTTAAGGCGGCAGAAACTCAACAGCCAGAGCTTGAGGAGTCACATGCAGCATTCTCGACAGACTACCGCCGATTACAATGAATAGTGTTTTGTTATTAATTATATAAAATTATTTCGAGTATAATGTGATTATAATTTTTTGAGTTATAGAGAGAAAACTGAAAAATACTTAAAACGTCCTAGTTCAAAGGTCATTGACCTTAGAGAAAAATTATCATAGCAAATAATACTCCTTTAGCTACTTTCTATTTGAAAAAATCACAAAAAGTAACTTTGAAATGACAAACGTCTTAAATTTGGCTTCTTGAATTTATCGCTAGATGGCGCTACTAACAACACGCTCCGAGTCGCGAATGCTGCCGATTATTGCAAAAACTAAAATAGCCATGATTAATATTCGATTTGATTCGTTTGTAATTACACCTACTTAAGGAACCCTATAATACTGAGCATGGCCCGACATGCTCTTGGCCGGTTTTTTCACTTGTTGTATAATCTACTATTTTTTCTTATGTCAATGGCTACATAGGAGCTTCGTATCTCGCCAAGACCAAAAAATTCAGTATTTTCGAGATTTTTATTTCTTAAACTAATATACTTAAATAAACTTAATCTAGGTTTATGGCTTATAAATCAACAATTGATTCCTTAAATAACTGTGTCTATTTAATTTAATTAATTAAAATATCTATTTACCTATCGCCGTTTCTTCGACCTCACATTTTTTTCCAAAATTCTGGGGGCCTAGTACGAGTTTGACACTTACGAATACTTTCAAAAGTATTCGTCGACTTTCATCAATAAATCTGTAGTTCCTCCTCGTATCCGCCAGGGGCGCTACTGATTTATGAATGAAAGTCGACGAAAACGATGAAAGTATTCGTAAGTGTGAAACTCGTACTAGGCCCACAGTAGCGCCCCTGGCGGATACGAGGAGGAACTACAGATTTATTGATGAAAGTCGACGAATACTTTTGAAAGTATTCGTAAGTGTCAAACTCGTACTAGGCCCCCAGAATTTTGGAAAAAAATGTGAGGTCGAAGAAACGGCGATAGGTAAATAGATATTTTAATTAATTAAATTAAATAGACACAGTTATTTAAGGAATCAATTGTTGATTTATAAGCCATAAACCTAGATTAAGTTTATTTAAGTATATTAGTTTAAGAAATAAAAATCTCGAAAATACTGAATTTTTTGTTCTTGGCGAGATACGAAGCTCCTATGTAGCCATTGACATAAGAAAAAATAGTAGATTATACAACAAGTGAAAAAACCGGCCAAGAGCATGTCGGGCCATGCTCAGTATTATAGGGTTCCTTAAGTAGGTGTAATTACAAACGAATCAAATCGAATATTAATCATGGCTATTTTAGTTTTTGCAATAATCGGCAGCATTCGCGACTCGGAGCGTGTTGTTAGTAGCGCCATCTAGCGATAAATTCAAGAAGCCAAATTTAAGACGTTTGTCATTTCAAAGTTACTTTTTGTGATTTTTTCAAATAGAAAGTAGCTAAAGGAGCATTATTTGCTATGATAATTTTTCTCTAAGGTCAATGACCTTTGAACTAGGACGTTTTAAGTATTTTTCAGTTTTCTCTCTATAACTCAAAAAATTATAATCACATTATACTCGAAATAATTTTAAAAGAGAGTTTTCACAAAGGTCTATCAATGTGGAAGATTATAAGTTTCTACGTTGCATAGTTTAGAAATGGCAGGGGGGGACACACATTGCAAGCCACTTTGGCGGGCTATATTTCGCAGATGGTACACCTGATAAAAAAGTGGTGTATCAAACATTACCTTCATTTTAGTAGACCTATTCAATGATATCCCACACGAGGGGGTGCAGCGAAAAAAATTTTTTTTCTCCATTTCACATGTATGGACGCCACCCCTAAAATACGCAAAAACGAATCTTTTATTCTTTTAAAATTGAGATCTATATGTAGACTATTTTTTAACAAAATTTCATTTACTTATGTTTATAACTGTAGAAGTTATTAAGCTGTAAAGGATTAGGACAGACGGACAGACGGACGGACGGACAGACGGACAGACGGACAGACGGACAGACGGACAGACGGACGGACATGACGAAACTATAAGGGTTCCTTGTAGGACTTCGGAACCCTAAAAAGTGGGAATTTAATTCGAGGGACTAAGTTGGATCCCGAGCAGTGAAGGATTCTAAGATTGAACCACGAGCGAAGCGAGCGAGCGAGGAGAGATAGAATCCTGAGCGGAGCGAGGGATACAAGGCCCGAGATGAAATTTTTTTTCACGAGTTGTGTACTCTACTTTTTACCATTGACGGCGAGAAAATAAATAGTGGTATATAGCATGACTGGGTGAATGAAAGACATATTCAAGAATATGGTAGAATGTGCGTACCTACACATAAAGAAAAAAAGATGAAAACAATATTCTACGACAAATCACGCGTAGGTATAGTAGTCAAAATGCTCGCGCAAGCTCTGACTTTTCGGGGTCTGCTGTCTAGTACAAAAGGCAAAGAGGGTGAAAATAGCCACCGATGGACACTGACCTAGCAAGGTGCATCACCTCACTGCATGAAATTTTGATTTGTAAGTGCGGAATAGTGTTCACAGAAATTTATGAAATCGATTTTAAAATATTTCAAAAATTAAGGTACAATTTTTTACACATATTTGGAACGAGAATCAAGTACTAAACATCCTCCTTCAATAAGTCTCTCGTTGAACCAGCCAACCTGTAGTATTTATTTTTTCTTAATTTAAATTTGATAGCTCCATCCAGCCAGCCAGTACGTACGGTCAGCACGTTTTATTCATTTCTTAGTACATAATTCGTGCTTGTTCCAAATTCAAAATGTTTTTATTCTCTTGTGAGTAAAAGAGAGTTTTATTCACTGTTATCGATGAATAAAATGCCCTTTTTCGAGTGGCAATGGTAAAAACTGGTTTTATTCTTTTATGTATGACGTTTGCCAACATCCTGTGCGAACAAATGCTCAGTCCGTGTCCGTTTGATAACACCAATCAGAATTGGCGATACCTAAAACGACAAAGAGCTTAAACGACATTTTGGCATAAATACATTTACTACTCTTTGACTCTATCTATCTATTGAGTAGAAAATGCCTTTACACCAAAATGACGTTTACACCTTTAGAGCCTAGAGGTACCGTGGGAAAGTAATAAGAAAGTATGTGTTGGTAATTTGAGAACTAAGGACTCATCGCACTCGTGGGACCATTAGGATTATCCACCACTAGGCGGATACAAATGTTTCAGCACGTTGGTATCAGTAATTTACCAACTAACTACATAAAATCGATGAACAGACACATAGAAATAAATTTGAACTTTAAACAAAAGAAGGGTAGAACTTTGAATTGAAATTGTTCATATAAAAGTGTGTGTTTTTAAGAGCAATAATCACCAAATTGCTGCTTGGAAAATGTTTTGCTATCAGGGCCGTCTCAACCCGGGGTGCAAGGGGTGCAGTGCGCCCGGGTCCTGAGACATCAGGGGCAACTCGAGGGCAGCATCGGAGACGCCACGCCAGCCCTCTGAGGGAGGGTTAAGAAATTATTTTATTCATCTCAAACTAACTCTTCTTCAAACTTACCTACGTTCATAATTTTCCTACCTGTATACAGTTCCCAGTCAGCCATTAACAAATCTACATCACTGTAGCAGGCCTATGACACTCCATACTAGCGAACAGATTTATTTCCATACACTATTACAGAAACATTAGCCGATCCTTCGCGTTCAAACGCTCTCACACTCAAGTGTGTGTAGTCAGTACAGCGTATTGCGAGTATAGGGTAATCTGTGGCGTAGGTCTGCTTTGCGGGAGACGCTATACTGACAGGACTCTCTTTACGTAGTAATAGTTAGTATTCTTTGACTGGGTTGACTGGGTAGTGCTAAAATGGCTAGAGGGCGCCTGAGCTGGGTTCGCACCCCGCCAGATAAGCTAGAGATACGGGCCTGATTGCTTTTACCTACACACTGAGGGTTTTACTTAGTATAATCTTCTTGATCAAGGATGTAATCATTTAATCGTCTTTTATGATACTTAAAAGAAACTAGGAGAGCCTATTTTCATACAAATTAAGCATTAATTACCTATAGTATAGTAAGTTATCAATGTATATCTTTATACCTAATGGTTACGTTTGCACGATGGGGCATTATCACATACAGGTCGCCATGTCAATCAACATAATATTATATGGTTATTACATCATTTTCTTAAAAATAATATGAGTTAGACTATACCAGGCGCGGATCCAGTCACGGGCGGAGCTGTTTTTATGACTATTTATATAAACTAGTCAGTAGCAGACTAACACCTTCAGAAGCTCGGGGCAACATCCTACATAGAGCATACAAAGCTAACTAGTCTGGTTTTTTATATCATTTTCCAAATGACATGGACGCACGGTTAAGCCAGTAACTTATCAATAATCAAAAAACGCAGATCTTATTTTCTTCAAAATCGAGCTTAAGATTTCTTTGACGACCTATTTACTGGTGAATGATATGGATGGCCCTATAGTTTTATCCGAAACGGTCGAAAAAAAATTCGGGAGCACGCACGAGCAGAGTTCACTTTAGTTTAGACTCAAATAAATGGTCGAAACTTTTACGGCCAAATTTAATAACCTATCTATCCACGATTTACCCTACTAGAGATATAAATTTGACATATTTTGTATGGAACTTATGTTAAATGTCTATCTCTATTCCCTAGTAGGGCAAATCGTAGATAGATTGGATATAAATTTTGGCCTATCTCCTAAACTATAGCTTTTAGATCGTTGCGGCGATCTTCGAACCGTGTGACCTCGTGTTGGTACTCAAACTCTTACTAGGCCCCCTGATTATGAATGATACATTCAGTGACGTAACTAGGGCGGTGCCAGCGGTGCCCAGGCATAGGGCACAGAACGTGGAGGGGCGCAGAAATTATCAGACCAGGACCAAGATGTGGATTGCGCATTTTTCAGGGGCGCAGTTATTGAAGCTTGCACCGGGCGCATAAAAAGCTAGTTACGGCACTGGATACATTACGCGCATGACATAACAAAGTAATATTATAAGCGTCAGCGAAAATCTTTGCAATTACATTATCAACAGGCGTTGAGAATCTGGCGTAATATTGTAGTGCTGCGAACAACCATAGTAAATCCAACAAAAACCGTGCTCCTTCATGTACAACCAGTGCTCACGCACACAAATGCACCTTAAACCGTGCTCACCCGTCTCAGTTCACATGTCGCGGCATCTTCCAGTAAGCATCGCGAAAACAAATATCCTTCAGGTGCATGGTGTGTACGTGAGCACTGGTTGTACATGAAGGAACACGGTTTTTGTTGGCTTCACTATGGTTGTTCGCAGCACTTAGTCTATATTTTTTACTATGTCTGTGAATATTGTAAACAATTTTTAATTTTGCCGTTTTGAAAATAGCTGAAAAATTATAATTACTACCAAAATCCACTAAAAACAACTAGACCCGTCCTTTCAGGTCAAGTTCATATAAAATAACAAATGATTAATTTGTAAACATTACAGTCGCTTAACGAAATAAAATAAAATTACGTGTAAACCGTCTGTTTTTCTATAGACCCTGCTGAATAGTCCTAAATCTACTAAAATAGTAGTCATTGTTGTCGATTCTCTTGTTCACGAACTAAACTTATTTTAAACTATCGCTCTCTTTTACAAATAGTAGATACAAGAAAGGGATGGCAATCATTTTAGAGCTGTCAAATTAGACGGAATTAAAATTTCCATACAAGTTTAGTCGTGATCTCGGAACGTGCCCACTAAAATACAAAGAAATGTAACACGTATACTAATTTGACAGTTCTAAAATGGTTGCTATCCCTTTCTTGTATCTAATTTTAGTAAAAGAGAGCGATAGTTTAAAATAAGTTTAGTTCGTGAACAAGAGAATCAACACCAATGTGCTGAAAACGGCAACGCTAAATTATAGTATAACGCCTATATAATAATAGTTGAACGCGTCGGTCGAAACGCTATTTAACACCGACTCTGAGCAACGACTATACAAGAACAGAAGATTATATTGCAGAATAAATTTGCTCGTGTAGTTATTTCTTGTGTCTCCTTAAATTCTCTTATTGAAAAAAGAAAGATGCTTCTCTTGTGGGGAACGTTATTTTTTCAGCACCTTGTATTATTTTTAATAATGATTCATTCGCAACTCGAGAATAGTACATAGGTATTTTCAGTAGTGGGTTACGAATTTGTAGCGTAACAGCTAGATAGACATCTGCGTACAGCTATGGAAATAAAAATATTATTCGGGAGATATGTTTTAATAGTAACCAGCTTTACGAGATTTTGTTTTGTAACAAGTGACATTACCATCATCGGATATTTCGAACTCAAACATTTCTATTTTATCATGCCAGGTACACACGGCTACACATCAAGCTGTACAAAACCAGTATAGGCTGACCTCGCGTTGTAAGGAAAACCTATACAATGCGAGGTCAGCTTATACTGGAAATGTACAGCTTGATGTGTAGCCGTGTGTACAATTTACATTATAGGATTTACTCAACAGAATTAGACTGTAAAGTATGGGAAAGGTCCAGGGATGATGCCTTGAGGAACACTATTGAATTTATTATATTTTTTTTTTTTTTTTTTCTTTTTTTTTTTTTTTTTTTTATGTATTGTATCCATTGTCTAGTACCCATATCACAAGCTCTGCTTAGTTTGGGACTAGATGGTGCTGTGTAAAAATGTCCCGAAGATATTTATTTATTTTATTTTATTTATTTGTCCTGCTGTCCTACATATTTGTCTGCTGAGGAGTTGTCCCGTACCGGCTGATGTCCATAGATGTTTGACGATGTCAGTAGAAGTGTAATTTACACTTGCAACCTAGCTTATTAGTTTTTATGTAAGGACCTCTCTAGAGGTGAAAGCCTCCTCCATTTTCTTTCACACTGCTTTATCTCTGGCTAGTCTACTCCAAGTGTTACCAGCCGTAGTAACTGTATCATCGCTCCATCTTTTAGATGGTCTGCCTTGTCGTCTTTTATTGTACATTGGGTTACCAATTCGTGACTATTTTGGACCATTTATTCTCTGGTTTTTTTTGAACTTGTGTCCAGCTCATTTCCATTTCAGACCCAGAATGGTTTTTGCTACATTCTATGCTTTAGTGATTTCCCTTGGTGTCGATTCTCTTGTTCACGAACTAAACATAATTTAAACTATCGCTCTCTTTTATTAATATTTCATACAGAAAGGAATGGCAACAATTTAGAACCGTCAAATTAGTCGAAATTTAGATTTCCATACAAAGGTCGAACGTACCCACTAAAATACAAAGAAATAACATTTATTCTAAACTAATTTGGCAGTTCTAAAATTGTTGCCATCCCTTCCTTGTATCTACTATTAGTAAAAGAGAGCGATAGCTAAAAATTAGTTTAGTTCGTAAACAAGAGAATCGACACCATTATCACTTAGTTTTAGGCCCAAGAGGCTAAATTCCATTCCTTTGTCAGTAAAAGTAAAACTGATTGGATCGTGTGCTCAATAACCAAGTTTTGTGTGTATTGGATTATCCAATACACAGAAATCTTTAGTCTAAATGCTGGCGCTACAAACTGTAGATTGTAGTATTACAGTTAAAACTCGAAGTGCGTTACAAACGTTATTAGCAATTTATTGCATGTGTACGACTTAATCATCAATAATTCAACTGATGTTATTCTTCCAGGCGCTTATGTCCGTCTTGCGTCTGATGAGGGACGGTCAGTGGCGGATTTACCAGCAGGCTGAGTAGGCTGGAGCGGCTCCAGCCTACTCAGCCTGCTGGCCACTGACCGTCCCTCATCAGACGCAAGACGGACATAAGCGCCTGGAAGAATAGGAGCCTAGGGCGGCAGATTTTAGGGGCGGCAAATTTGGGGCCTACGGTTTGGAGCCTAGGGCGGCAGAATTTAGGGGCGGCAAATTTGGGGCCTACAGTTTTTTTATATCTTACAAAAATTAAAATGATTCATATTTATTAAAAAGAAATTGTTAAACTTTCTTAACTTAATTGAATTTCATCATCATCAGCCGGATTGTTACCAGATAATTAAATATATCGTTTTTAAACTGTACGTAAGCGCAATAAAAATAGTTTAATTAGTACTATTAGGTATTCTGTGACTAAGGCATACCCAGGCATACCTAACACCGCCTTATTAGTAGTACATGTTGAGCTTTTATTAGATCATATACCAAAAAACTATTTCTTGTGCAACCAGTGGCGGCCCTAGGGCGGTGCAAATGGTGCACCGGGCACCGTCATGGGGGCGCCCAATCGTCAGTAAGATTCGTTATTGTCCGACGACGATCGTTTTGCGTTCTTATTGCATTCAGCCCTTTTGCCTGTGCGTTTTTGGCGTATATTTAAAGCAACTATTCTATTACATTTATATTACCTACACATAATACAATAACCAAAATATTATTAAAAAATTTCGCTTTGCCATAATTATTATTAATTATAAATAGTAAAGTGTTGTATTTTTGTGTGTATGTTTGTAATGAATAAACTCAAAAACTACTGTGCCGATTTCAAAGTTTTTTATTTATTTTTTCCGTGGGGAAATCCTCATGGACGCACTCCGCCCGGAGTAGGCGGAGCCAGTGTCGGACTCTTACCGACTAAAAACCACCACGGTGTTCCTTCAACTACCTTAGCCGGGGGGTGTGGGAACCCGTGAGTATTCACACAACCACCCCCGACAGGTCCCGGCTCGCCACAAGCAGGCGAGCCCCCTTCTCCCCGTGCGGCCTAACGACGGCCGCACCCTCCTCTGTGGCGCACACGGAACACTGCACGCCACCTCACCTCACGGGCCTTTACCAGCTACGCCAGCTGCTGGTCGGGCAGCAGACTACCCCGAGTCTGCTGCTCGCAGGCCCATCCTCCTGTAATTTTTATAGAGGTGTTCTTCCTCGCGGTCCAGGCGATAAAGCCAAGACCCTCGGTCCCAAGAGGCCCGAGAACACTACTCAGCAGGCACTCCTGGGAATACGAGACCGACGGGGGCAGGGAAGGACAGTCCCCCCGCTGCCTGCCCAGTGGCAGGGTGAATGCACACCGGGCCCGCTCCTGCTCCTCCACAGTGCCCTCTGCTTTCTCAGAGGGACACGCGGAGCAACTTCCCATTGGCCCACATCGGGCCCCTCCCGTGCCAGAATATTCGCACACAGGCAATAAGGTGTTTGCAGTGTGTGAACATGCCCTAGACAAACCCAACCATTTTCTTCGATTTGATAAACCACAAGTTCTGGCGAAGGAAAACCGATATGTACCTAGAATGCTCCGTGAGGCTATTGAAATTAAAAAACATCCTAATTTTAATAGAGAAGATGATTGGCAGCTACCACCTGTTTGGAACCCAGTCCTAAAAATAATCAAGTCCCAAACAGCACGCAACACTGTAAAAGATAATGATATTGTGAGTGATTACTGCGTGCATCGAAACGATTTTAATTAATAATATTGTACGGTAGATTAAAAATTTTTTTAGAAATATTTGTAAAGACGCGTGTCATCTTAGTCTACCTGCGACCACGAAATGCTGCAAAGCTTTCGAAACGTCAGGGAAACCATCATCATCATCCTCCGAGCCTTTTCCCAATTATATTGGGGTCGGCTTCCAGTCTAGCCAGATGCGGCTGAACATCAGTATTTTACACGGAGCGACTGCCATCAGACCCCCGCAACCCAGTTACTGGGTAATACTGACATTCGGAGGTTAGACCAGTTGTCAGACTTTCAGGCTTCTGACTACCCGTAACGACTGCCATAGATATTCGTATGACAACCGGGACCGACAGCTTAACGTGCTCTCCGAGGCACGGAGGGGTCTCGATGTGTAACGAAACGGTCACCCATCCACACACTGACCGCGGCAAGTGCAGCTTAACCTTGCAGATCGTATAATCCGCGCAGTCGTTGCATACGCGATTTAATCCGGTTAAACTTTGTTTTATTATAATGTGTAGTGATCGCGAAAACCTAAGAAGTTATTAAATTCATGTCATGTTTTCGTAAAACACCCAAAAGGGAATTTACACAAATAACACAAAAGTGTCCCCCCCCCCCCCCCCCTTAAACATCCAACATTTGGGGCGCCACAATGAGATCTCGCACCTCCTAAAATCAAATGGATACAAGAAACCTCTAAAAACGCATTTTTTCAACGTTTTTGTTCCTGCTCTATCTTCAAAAGGGTAATACATACTAGCGTCAAACATGGTCTGATTTTGTGCATACCATGTAGTTTAGCAACAAATGCTTAAAATAAACATAGACATTGTGTGGTGGTACCTGCGTAAGAAAGAGATGCAAAAGTTCATATATCGTGCACGGTGCGTTGAGGTCTTTTGATGAACTCTCGTAAATTAAATCAGTTTCAATGGGGTATCAGGTCGATGGGTGGTACGGAACCCTTACTGCGTGAGTCCGACTCGCACTTGGCCGGTTTTATTCTCTTTTTATGGGAATTATGTATGTAACACTTCGTCATTATTTGTAGAAGCTGCCTCAGAAAAGGTTAGCTAGCATCTGTAAATGGACTTGGAAAACAGAGGAGTATAGTGTTCTGTGAACAAGAGAGTACTCAGGTAGCTATAAATAAATAAATAAATATTTTTGGGTCATTTTTTACACAGCACCATCTAGTCCCAAACTAAGCAGAGCTTGTACTATGGGTAGGTACTAGACAATGGATAGAATACTTATATACTTTTTTTTGTTGTAAATACATTCTTATAATAGAGCTATTGTTTTATATTAGAGCCAGTGTAAAATGAAAATAGCATTTTTTGTTAGGACAGGTAGTCCTAACAAAAATAGCTTTTTCTTTTATTGCAATGAATTTGGACGTCAGAAAAATTAGGAAAACGCTTTTTTGAGAAAATCCGATCCGGCTGCGCCACTCTTGATTTCGGAGCGTAAAAGAGTATTTTTTAAAACTAATTAATATATTTAATATTTAATCAATTAAAATACGTCATTATCGATTTAGAGACAATTATATTCTGAATAAAAAATACATGGTGGCCGGGCTCATCCGGTGTAACCATAGAGGAAATGAATATAAAGTATTCCGTGGGTGTAACAGACAGCTGAGCTTGCATTTGCTCTGTGAATAACATTCTTAGAACTAGTACAAGCAGAAATTATATTAGAGACTTAGTCTAAGGCTGTGGAAGGAAGTGTAACATAACTACCTTCAAAATATTTAGTTTCTAACGTTTATTTTTTGCAATATGCCCAACAATTTTTTTTATTTATGTATTAGTTAATTTTCATGTAAGTGAATGATTGTATTCTTGTGAGAAATAAAGTTAACTTAAACCTTATAATACATAAGGAACACCCAGACCAACATAAACACTTATGTTTATCACACAAATATTTGTGTCCTGTGGGAATCGAACACACGACCTCGTGATCAGCATTCCGACACTCGAACCACTAGACCACAGACATTTTCAAAAGCTGGTTGGTAGCTGTATGGTCTTCTTATTTAAAAATCAGCTACCTATAGAGTTGTGTGTTGTAATCTTTATCACAATAGCCTCCATCACATCTTCGTACTTTAATTTGGTTTCCAGTATTAGCGTTTGAGTGAATTTTTAATTTTTTATTCCTAATGCGCTTGCGTTTGACGGCCAACTCACCTGGTGACTATGGTGCGGTTGAAGCTTGCCCAGCAAAAACCTATTCACTTGAGCCTTGAAGCCCACCAGATTATACATGCTGAAATTTGAATAGCTTATTTCCCGATAAAACTTTTTAACAAAAAATTGAACCGACGAAAACAGAAACTGAAAAGCGAAAAATAACTAATTATGAGTCGGCGCCAAACGAACTTTTAACAAGCATAGTGCGTGTAAGTTGGAAGTGGCCGAGCGGAGAACGCATTTTTGGAAAGTTATTGTTTATTATTGAAAATCTCACGTTGTATTTGATGTGACGATGTTTTTATTATTTATTTAAAGTAATTTAATGATCTTCGTTGATTGGTTGTTTGGCGCCGACTCATAATTAGTTATTTTTCGCTTTTCAGTTTCTGTTTTCGTCGGTTCAATTTTTTGTTAAAAAGTTTTATTTTTCATTTTTTTGTGGTTAAACTCTAAAAAATTAAACGCGTCGAATTGAGAACCTCCTCCTTTTTTTCGTCGGTTAATAAGGGGTAATTGTACTCATCATTATGAACAACTTTTACTATGGGACCAACCCTGAAATAACGAAAAAAATATCAGGTGGTCCCTACATTTTATCGATTTAAGTGAACACAAATGTAGGGACCAACTGATTTCTTTTCGCGATTTCAGGGTTGGTCCCATAGTAAAAGTTGTTCATAATGATGAGTACAATTACCCCTTTTCGGGAAATAAGCGATACAAATTTCAGCATGTTTACTTATCGGGAAACACAGACGTCGGTAACTAACTCCACCCCATAGTGGTACGCATGATAAAGCTATTAGCAAATAGCTTCTTGCGTAAGGGTGGAATGTCTATACCATGTAAGGGTGGTGCATCACCTCGTGCGTCTGGTCATCCGATGATGGAAAAGGCTAACTTATTTATTCAAGGCCAGAATCAGTACCTACATGAAATACATTTAATGGTCTGTGATCTTTTGTCCTCAATATCTGTATGCTAGTAGGTATACTAGGGGCCTCCCCGTATCGCAGTACTTTGTCATCTGTGTGTTTCCAATTCCGAATTCCGATGGATGTATAATAATAATAATTATAATACCTCATTGGACCTTGATCCCGATGCCGCCGGTGTAACCCTATTTTTACCCGACTGCGCTAGAAGGAGGGTTATGTTTTTCGAGTGTATGTATGTATGTATGTATGTATATTTCTTTGGCACGCTCTGTAGCCTAAACGGCTTGATGGATCAAGCCAATGCTTGAGAGGTGTCATTGGATTCGTCTTAATTGTGAGAGTGACACTGGGTATATCAAAATTATAAAAATCAAAATGGCCGCTTTTTGGAGCCATTTTATGTGACTTCAAAAATTTTTTTTTGCTCAAAACCTATCGAGTGTGGTATCAAAATAAAGGGTTTTATAAATGGTTTACGAAAATATAAACAAATTATATGTTTAAATGTAATTTGGAATGATAAATGCTAAAAAACAACAATATATTCAACGTTAAAAAGGAATTTGACTTTTCAAAACAAACATTAATAGTATGATAAATAAAACATGATGACAAAACTAAAAAAATTCAAATAAAAAAATTAATTAACAAAAACAAAAAACCCGACTGCGTGTAAAAATAACAGAAAAGATATAAACAAGACTTATCAACACGCAGGCGGAGGCTACATAGGAACTATTATGTAATTCATGACCAAAAACATACGAAGCCTCCGACTGCGTGTTGATAAGTCTTGTTTATATCTTTTCTGTTATTTTTACACGCAGTCGGGTTTTTTGTTTTTGTTATTTTATGTTTTTTTTTGTAGAAATATTTGAAAATATAATTTATAAGTGAATGTAATTCAATAAAGGAAATAATTATAATAATAAAATATTTTCTCCCACTGGCTCGGAAATTGGTTCATTATTCAAAAAAAAGAATACAACAATCGGCTCTTTTCCGTACGCAGCGAAATAACAGGCCGGTAATATCCAAAACGACAATATTGTAATATAATTGAACATCACAAAATTTCCTAATTAGTACATAGATCATAGATGTCTCTTCGTACATGTTTACCCGCCCAGTGCCTGATAAATGGCCCATCAATTTTGTCCGTCAGTGTGGCTAGAATACTATTAGGACTACCCCGAAATACTATTAGTTTAGTAAAGCTATTTGTTAAAACCAAAATACAAAGAGGTAAGTAGATAGGTAGAAGCTTTTGTAAACTTGATTTTCACAAAATGAAACTGATGGGCACAGAACAGCTACCTATGTAATAGTTGTGCTTGGCTTGGGACATGTGATGCAAAGAAATGAGGAGCATATTAAATACAGGAAAAGATTCAAGTATGAATGTGGTCGGCTATTAGAGAGAGGCAGACCAGACACCAGTTGCGTTCAGTTTCTTTTCATATGAATCTATACTTTGTCTCTTGTTAACCAAGGTATAATGTCGACTGGTGAAAGAGCTGTCATGCTATTTGTATGTTCTCTGTTTGGCAACATTTTTACGTGACGTCAGAATATCTACTCCGCGAGCCAGGGTTTTGTATGTGTGCTGTCAAGTAAACAAACATTTTAGATTAGGATTGCGATTTTTGGCATTAAAAAATGGACCCAAATTTATTGTTTGTGCTGTGGACAACAAGTAATGCAAATGTAATGTGGATTATAATAAGTTTTGATTACTTACATCCCTTGCAATGGCCACCATTTTACAGGCCTGGGTAGTGTAAGTCAGGCGCGGTTCCAGCCCAAGATTTGGGGGGGGAGGGGTCAACTTGGCTTATGTACAGTTTAAAGGTCCAAATTTACAAATAAAAATACGCAATGACAAGGTAAAGTTTGGAGTTAGTTTATTATGTAACAGAATAGTTACTTACAAAATGAACAAAGAGGAAACGAACGTTCCCAACGTTCGTTTCGCTCATGTAAAGTAGCGCTAACCGTTCAACAAAATAAACTACCGCCGTCGTATGTGAAATTATTTGTCACATCATTCATACTTTATTTTGAGCAAAATAATACCTATGCTATGCTGTAAATTGATCTTCAGTACATAAACAAAACTCTAAAATAATGTTAGGTATTTTTTGACGTACATACGAGTAGATGTCGTGTGATGTCGTGTTTGAGTAAGTAGGTAGTAGGTACTTACCTAGTTTTGATTTTATTGTTTACTTTTGGACGTATAAGCAGGAAGTCAATAATTTATTTAATTTATTTTTGTAACTTGTCTATTTTTAGGAGATTATTCAATTTGACGTGTACGATTTGGGAGGGGGGGGGGGTCATGACCCCTTCGACCCCCCCCCCCTATAACCGCCACTGGTGTAAGTATAGCACACAGACGTCTGTTTTATGCAACGCGTATTTCGTAGGTTTATTATGTCTATGGACAATATAGTCTGCGGGGGCTCCATATTCCGCATGAAATGCAGCTGCAATGTTTTTTAATAATATTTTCCTGTTTATCGTGTCGTCTGATAACGTGCTCGAGCTCTCGGCTCTCGTTCACATAAATATACGCAGATTAGTCAGCACAGTACGATTCGAGCAAGAACACCGAAGTGAGTGGGTGTCAGCTGTTGAGAACTAAATAACATCGGCAATATGAAACAACTTTGCATTTTGATACTGCTTTCCTGTCTAGGATTTTCTTTTCAGGTAAGTTTTTGACCTTGTACCTATAATAATAAAAAAACTGATAATTTTTATTCTATCACAATCTATAATAGAACGACCGTCTTCAGTTACAAATAGACTAGTTTATTAAATTCAATAAAAACGTTTAATATACTAATTAAAAATAATAATTTATCACTTATTTGCTTTTGTTAGATAGTCTGGTCTAGTGATTCGAGTGTCAGACTGCTGATCACGAGGTCGTGGGTTCGATTCCCACAGAACACAAATATTTGTGTGATGAACATAAGTGTTTGTGTTGGTCTGGGTGTTTTTTATGTATTTATAAGTATGTATTTCCAAAAAAAAAAAAAAAATTGTATTATATCCATTGTCTAGTACCCTTATTACAAGCTCTGGTTAGTTTGGGACTAGATGCTGTGTAAAATGTCCCAATTTTTTTTATTATTTTAGTGTTATTGTTGCCTTCTTATCGGCCCCATGAGTCTGCTATTTAGCGATAAGTCTCCGATATCAACTTTGTGCATCGCTTTGTTATTTACTTTGTCGCTTTAACCCAACTTTAACCCATGTATTTTGCATTTTCAGTCAGAGTTTTTTGGTAAGCAAAATTAAATATAAAATACGAAAGACGCATACATTTATTAAATTTAAGTGACCATAGTTTTACAGTTAGAACTAATGTCTTCTTATCAGGAGCCAAGTGGGTATGTTAAATAAATGATAGTCACATTAAGGCACAAAACCAACCGAGAGCACTAATTAATACTTCAATAATATTAACAACAAAGAGATAAGTCAAGTCAAGTCGTTTAACTGCTTCGATGTCTGGCGGCTGGCGGCAAAGTGAGTAGCTGAGTACGCGCTGACAAGTGTTGCCAAGTTTAACCCGGTCCAAGTCGCCAAAAAATTGGCGCCAAGTAGCCTAAATTCACTTTATTTTTTTCTCAAAAGTAAATTAAAATCTGCGACTCCCGGCTTATTACGCAGTGCTTTAGCCACTAAGCTACAGTGAACACTGCTCGTGGTATCGAATTTAACTTCCCCTTAGTACGTCTTTGGGTAAGATGGCTCTCCATCATAGATTGCAGCTGAGCTTATTATCAGATTGAAAGTAAAAAGATGAAATACAATACAATTGCAATATCATAGTAGATAGCAAAGTAAAGTTGAAGTTGTTATGAGCAAAGGTAACCGCTTAACATCAGGTGGGCCTTTAGCTCGTTTCGCCATCTTATACTATAAAAAATATATCGCACTTTTTGTACATTGGGCCAATGATGTTACCTTGAGGTATACCTCAAAATTAAGACAAAGAAATCGTAAAACAAAATCCAAGACATTGAAGAACATTAAAGGATATTCCTGTCATAGGAATTTTAGTCTCTATTTGAAAGAAAGAAAGAAAGAAAAAATATTAATTTGCTACAAAGTGACGCACAAAATTACCAAAAAAATTCAAGAACACCGAGCAAATACAGGTACAGAGCCAAGAAGTATGGTAAGATATGCGTCACATCCGCGCAAAACGGCCACCGCTCAGCATTAGACATGGGCGCCGCGCCGGCGTGACGCCGCCAACTCTGCCCGGTACGCCGCCGCCGCCGCCGCCAATTGTCCGCGGCGTGTGCCTAGAGCAAATACGCGCGCGCGGTAGGTGTTAAGGTGGGCACTGACGATGCACCCAACAGCCCGAATGGCGTGGCCGCATTCCAAAATCTGTCCGTGAATGTTGAAAACGTATGTTATGTTGTTATGTTATGCGCATAAGTAGTTATTTAAGAAATTAATATAATCTTGTTGTGCAATAAAGAGGATTTGTATTGTATTGTATTGTTATCTTTAGAACAAGTCGAGCTTTTTTGGAAGTAGTCATTAAAATGACGTCTGAATGGATACATCGTCAGTGCCCACCTTTATAACAGCAGTAGTAGCGTGGCTGCTATCTGCAGCCTGGCCGCCTCCACCACCTTCTTCCTTTTATTTTTGGTGCCGGTGGTCTCCCAACAATCCTCGCATATTTTTGAGGGCGTTGGACGCTCCTGGGCAGCCGCGGCAATGGCCACAGCCTGAGTGGCTGCTCCACCATTGCCCTTCTGCCCCAGTTTGGGCTGTATGGGCTGCCGAGGCCAGGGTGGTCTAGGCTAACAAGGCCGGCTGGCTTAGCGCCTTAGGCAAGCGTGGCGTTGCGTCTTTCGTCGCGTAACGAGACGCACGCGCTTGCTCCACATTTTTAGCGGTCTGCAGCCAATGGCGGGTGCAGGGACCTTCCTTCGCCCTCCACTGCTGGACATAGGCCTCTCCCAAGTTGCGCCACAACACTCGGTCCTCTGCCTTCCGCATCCAGTCCCCCCCCAGCCACGTTCTTTAGGTCATCGGTCCACCTGGCAGGGGGGCGCCCTACGCTGCGTTTGCCGATACGCGGTCTCCACTCAAGGACTCGTCTGCTCCAACGGCCATCGGTCCTTCGACAGACATGGCCAGCCCACTGCCACTTCAGCTTACTGATCCTACAAGCTATGTCGGTCACTCCGGTTCTTCTCCGGATAATCTCGTTACGGATTTTATCCTTCAAAGAAACTCCAAGCATAGCTCGCTCCATAGCTCGCTGAGCGACTTTAAATTTGTGGACTAGCCCAACTGTCAGTGTCCACGTCTCGGCACCGTAAGTCATGACTGGCAGGACGCACTGGTTGAAGACCTTTGTCTTCAAACTTTGCGGTATAGGCGACGAGAAGACTCGGCGAAGTTTGCCAAATGCTGCCCAGCCCAAACGGATCCTTCTGTGGGCTTCTTTCTTGAAGTTGTGTCTACGTAGGTAGTCTGTCTAGGTAGACGTATTCCGTTACAACTTCGAGTGCCGACCCTTCGACGAATATTGGCCTCGGCATGACATGCATATTGAACATGACTTTAGTATTGTCCAGATTCATGCCGAGACCGACACGTCGAGAGGCTCCGTTTAAGCTGTGCAGCATTTCGCCCAGTTGTTCCAGCGACTCAGCCATTACAACGATGTCGTCGGCAAAACGGAGATGTGAGATGTTCTCGGCGTTAACGTTGATACCCTGTCCAGTCCAGTCCAGCGTCTTGAAGACGTCCTCCAACGCGTTTGTGAACAATTTCGGGGATATTACATCCCCTTGTCTCACCCCCCTGCGCAGTTGGATTGGCTTCGTCTTTTGGTCCTGGAGCTGAACAGTCATGGTAGCAGCGTTGTATAGGCATCTCAGCATCTCTATATACCGCTTATCATTGTGACATCGCTGAAGAGCATCCAGAACTGCCCAAGTTTCGATAGAGTCGAAGGCCTTCTCGTAGTCCACGAATGCCATACACAGCGGCTGATATTACTCTTCAGTCTTCTGTATGATCTGCCGAACAGTATGGATGTGGTCTACGGTGCTGTAGCCTTTTCGAAACCCAGCTTGCTCTGGTGGCTGGAATTCGTCGAGTCTTCCGGCGAGACGATTCGTGATGACCCTCGAGAACAGCTTGTACACATGACTCAGGAGTGAGATGGGTCTGTAGTTCTTCAGAAGGGTTTTATCTCCTTTTTTGAAGAACAGTACCACCGCACTCCCGCTCCATGCCTCCGGTGTAGAGCCTTGTTGGATGACGGAATTAAACAGACTCTGTAGCTCCTTCAGGACCGGAGCCTCGCCTGCTTTTAGGAGTTCAGTAGTAATGCCGTCATCGCCCGGAGCTTTGTTGTTCTTAAGCTGCTCGAGGGCCGCCCTAATCTCGCCCTGGTCAACGTCCGGAAGATCCTCGGTGTAGAGGCGCGTGAGCTGGGCTCTTTTGTCGTCATTGCTAGGAACCGCTGGTCTCGCCGTTTTCGTGGAATACAAATGCCCATAGAAGTTTTCGACCTCATCAAGCATCTCGATCTTAGAGGTAACAATTTTGCCATCCGCGGCTTTCAGTTTCATCAGATGGGTCCTCCCTAGCTGCTGAGCGAAAACTTTCGACCCCCTATTTTGCTCAATCGCAGCCTCAACGGCGCGGGTGTTGGAGCGGCGGAAGTCACGTCGCATCAGCTTCCTAATCTGTAGGTTTAAGGACCTGATAAAAACGATCAAAAAAAAAAAAAAAAAACGATAAACGATATTATCTGATGAAAACGAATGCGCGGCTGACATTTCCCGTCTTTTCCTCATCAGATCGAGAGTCTCAGTCGAAAGCTTGGGCATCTTGCTTCTACGCTGCGGTGGAAAGAATTTTCGAGACAGTTCCTGCAATGTTTTGACTATGGTGTTGGTTTTCTCCTCAATATTGCCAGTGGTTTCCAGCGAGTCGAATCGATTTTGAAGTTCCGCTTGGAACCTTTCGGAGCCCAAACTGGTTTGGAGCGGCGAAGGTCGGAGAGTAGACTTAATCATGCGCGTTCTTTCAGCTCTAAAATTGATATTTAGAGTGCCTCGGATAAGTCGGTGATCGCTTCCGGTGTTGAACCTATTGATCACAGAGACATCTCTAAATATGTGCTTCTTATCCGTCATGATAAACTCTATCTCGTTCCTTGTCACCTTATCGGGGCTTTTCCAGGTCCATCTTCTTTGGGGCTTCTTCATAAAGAAGGAGTTCATTAAGAAGAGCCCCTGGGACTCCAAGAAGTTGACCAACATTTGGCCCCTGTGGTTTCTGCGCCCCAAACCGTAAGGTCCGATTTTCAATTCGCCGCGTTATTGTACTCCCACTTTAGCGTTGAAGTCCCCCATAACAACGTTGTAGTGAGCCTTAGCGGTACTATTCATAGCCTTAGCTATGTCTTCGTGCATCGCTTCGGCTATATCGTCAGAGTGTGTCGAGGTTGGTGCATATACCTGCACTATTTTCAGCTTGTACCTATCATTTAGCTTTACTACAAGGTACGCTACCCGTGTCGACACACTACCGATTTCCACAACGTTGTTCACGAGGGCCTTATTGACAAGAAAACCAACACCACCTTGGGAGAGCTGATCACCTTCGCGGAAGTAGAGTAAGTGTCCTGACTCCAGGGTTATCGTGTCCTCCCCCTCTCTACGGACTTCGGATAACCCCAGTATATGCCATTTTATATGACTTAACTCTACTTCAAGCTCGGCGAGGTGATGGTCCAGTCTCAACGATTGTCCATTATACGCTGCCAGATAGAGTCGTCGGTTTTGGTAGCCTGCCGTAACCCGGGGATTCTTCGCACCCCCCGTCCCACCGTTACCACGACCGCTACCGTAGTCGGGAATAGAGGGACCACCGGGAACTGGGGGCGGTTTTTTATATTGTGCGTGCATTGGGATGTATGCCAATTATGTTGTGTGTGTGTAAGTTATGTTATAGTCCCATGTAATAGGGGGCGAGCCTATTGCCATTGACCGGGCACAAATCCAGACTCCGGGCTGCTACTGAGAATTTCCTAATGAAAAAACCCAATAAAACTTTGCCCGACCCGGGAATCGATCCCAGGACCCCACGCTCAGCAGTCGCGCTTGCAACCACTAGACCAACGAGGCAGTCTTAAAGTCCAACTACTTTTAAAACTTAACTAGGACATGTCCAGTTAATTTAAATTCAAATCTTAACGATTCAATAACGAATAACAATAACAGTGGAAAAAAAAAAACGCTCACGAGTAGGATTTGAACCTGCGACTCGGTTAGATTTTGCTTCGCATGCGTAAATGCGTTAAAAATAATAAAATAAGTAGAACAAAGTAGTACAGGTTTACTGGCAATATTGGCTGGAATGGCTGGATCTATTATAATAAAACACTCGAATCCACTTTCGCCTCTCGTGTCAAACTTCCACTTGACTTGACCACTTTATCTGGAGACTGGCAGTGTGGTTCCTGGCACAAGTTAGGTAATAGACTGTAAGCTTCTTATGTGAATTTTAATCATTTTTCTTTTCTTTTTCTTCTATTACCGTAGTCCGTACGTGTTGTTAATATGGACAGCAACATCCTTATAAGTTCTGTGTCTTTATAACAATACGATCCGTTTCTAAAAGTAGTTAGGTACCCTACATTTCAAGTTCGGTACACGGGTATAAACATCAGCGGGACTTTTCTGAAAGACCTCACTAGTAAACTCACCGCAGGAAGTGTTTCTTTTTTCGTATTGTTTTTACTACTTTTCACTCCGGATTCAGAAGTCAGAAGAATCTTTCAGAATAGCACTGCTGTTTACTTGTATCCAAAGGGTTAGCGAACTTTTCTATTAATATCGAATCATCATCATCATCATTTCAGCCGTAAGACGTCCACTGCTGGACAAAGGCCTCCCCCAAGCATATATTGGGGGGATATGCCATAATCGGCACGCTTGGCAGGCGGGTTGGCGATCGCAGTTGGTTGGTTAAATACTCAGAGAACGCTGCTGCCCATCCTCTGGTGAATCCCTTAATATCGAATGAATCATCGCATTACATGTGCAAAGGTCGTCACGCTCAGCGGCTCAGCAGTAGGTACCTACACGGGAAGTGAAGTGCATTCTTCAAAATAATAATGAACTCTAGTGATATCAAGTTGCCCTGGTGCATCATCTACTACGAACTACGAAGAGGGTTTTATTCTGTCACGGATTTCATAAAAATGGGTAAACAATTTGTGACTTTTTAAATTAATTAACAAACTATATAAACAATTGAGATTTAAATTATACCGTAAACTTGTAATTAGAAATAATATGATATGACATGAATTATTATAAAATGCATGGTTAGATTTGGAAATGTATGAAACGTATGTACCTATACCTAGTGCTGTGTTAGACTACCCAACAATGTTTGCATGCCCTATTTTAGGCGGAATATTATGTACCAATACAATATATTTTTTACCATCTATGTAAAAAAAAAAAAAAAGAAAAAAAAAAAGCTAATCAAGAAAATAAAGAATTGAATTTTTGAATATTGAACTGCACTCAATAAAAACAAACAAAAATATTTTACAAATGTGAAAATATTCAAACCATTCTATCCCTTTCACATCCAGTGGAAAAGAGAAGGATGTAAATAATACTTAGTTGTGCTCCAAAAAGATCGATTGCAGTAGGTAGGTAGGTACTTATGGATACGAGCCAATTTAAATTAAAGACAAAGATTGTTTTGCGCGATCATTTTAAAATTATTTAAGTAAAAAACTGTACGGATATTAAATTAATATTCATGAAGAAGATAGGTTAGTACGTTTCGGGTAGTAGAAGTCCGAAAGTCTAATAACTGATGTGTATTTAGTAACTGAGTTGCTTGGGTCTGATGGCAGTCGCTCCGTGTAAAATACTGTTATTCAGCCGCAACTATTTGGACTGGAAGCCGACCCCAAGATAATCGGGAAAAGACTCAGAGAAAGAAGATTCATGAAGGACATAATTCAATATTTGTCAAAAAGCAGAAAACTATTGAGGAAAATTGCTTTAAACATATTCTTCAAACTTCAAATTCGCATTTATTGAGTTTAATCATGAGCACATACATTTTTTTCTATTAGGTATAGGATGGCGAAACAAGCTAAAGGCCCACCTGATGTTTTAAGCAGTTTCCTTTGCCCATAACAACTGCAATTCCACCTAGGCTGTTGCCTAAATGGTACCGCAAGTCGGATTGCCAAACTGAGACATGTCGGTGATCATGAGAGCTTATTTATTATTATTATTCTAATTTTTATTATTTTGAAGCTACCCATTTCATTTAAAGAAAATGCTAATCATACCAGTGTAGAGTGTTATATCGAGTTTCCAAGAAATCATCAACAAAATGCCAGTGGTCAGCAAAAATATAAGTGACCCAAAGTTCGCCTCATAAACAAAGCTGACCTTTTGTATAATGTTCTAGGTCAGGCCGAACCGAGCACGCATGAATCACTTGGTATTGGAAGTAGATAATATAGCCGCGTACAGTATCGAGCGAGGTTCCCCTTGCAGTGGATGCTTCGATTATCTTTCAATTTGCTTGTTTATTTATTACGAATTTAATATCTCCAGCCGGTGTTTTCGTAATTAAATCATGAAAGTTTTAAGTTTATTGATACTGTTCTATTTGGTGTTGGACTCTTTTGAGGTAAAGTTAATGTTTTGAATAAACTATAAACAGGTTGTTTGTTTGTCTTTGTTGTGATTCTTTTGATAAAGTGGGCGCTCGGTGTTGTGTTGTATTTTAGTGGTTTATCGTTCATTGTGTTTTAAGAATTATGTTATTTGGTTATTATATTGGTCGCAGTGCGATCACCGGCTCTTAATAGGTCACCAGCTAATTTACTGACTGAATATTGGAAGACTAGACAGCTTTGGTAAAGGTTAGGGCCTGTTTAACCACCTCCTGATAAGTGCCGGTTAACTTATCTGGCAGATAATTTCATACAAATCTTGTTCTATTTTTGAATTTATCTGGCAGTCAGCCCTAATCTGGACATTGTAAGACAAGCCCTTTGCAGTTAGCTTGGGGATGCGTTATTGCCACAATGTACGGCTCCTCCTTGTAGGTCTGTAATTTACCAGAGTAATAATTTATTATAACTACGTGTTTGAAAGTAATTGCGACCTTATTAGTAAACTTGCAAAAGTGTGTAGGACTCTAGGAACATAAGAAAATATCGATATAAGTAGCTGCGATACGAGATGTAATTAATCTCTTATGAAATTTGTTGAATTTCGAGTACCTACCTATGACAACAACAGAAATATAAATGATGAAAACCGGCCAAGTGCGAATCTGACTCTCACCCGTCACACACACATATGACTGTTTACCTTATTTTTATTATTTGTTCTTTAACTGTAGAGTATGATAAATTTTCTCTGATTGTAGTGCACGGCACGGCAAACGGTAGACTAGATCAACGGCGGCAATTCTCCTTGTGAGAATATGAATGAAATGTGAGCGCTAACATCATTGAAACAAGATTCAAAATCATTTCAGCTTACAAAAACCCTTTGCCGTCCCGTTGGCCGTTGATGAGCACAGACACTTGCCCTAGTAAAGCGCTTCAAATAGCGCAACTATGAACTTAGTAATAAAACAAAATAATGAATGGGAATGAATGAGATGTACCCAATGTACCTCCTGTCTAAAGAGTATATAACCTGTAAAGCGCTTCAAATAGCGCAACTATGAACTTAGTAATAAAACAAAATAATGAATGGGAATGAATGAGATGTACCCAATGTACCTCCTGTTTGTATACCTACCTGTGATTTTACCTAATTTATTAATAAAATATATCTTTTTCTACAGAGATCCACACCTGAAGATGACCACTACGTAGCCGCAGTAGTGGAGTACATTGTCGACAGAAATGTCACCGCCAACCTCATCAACTACGTGAACCTTATAAACGAGGCCGCAGATCAGGTATGTTGATTAACATATCTATATTTAAATGTTGAAAACTTATCATTACATACCTACACAAGGTAAAAATAATAATTACGGAAGTGAAATAAAGATACATAATGTTAGGGCAAGCAATCGGGGTAGGGGTGCTGGCCAGAAAACCTCCACGTGTGTCTGACGGCTGCTTGTCCTTCTGGACACGTCTAGAGGGAACGGCAGTTGTTGGGCCGGTGCACCCTGGGCACGGGCAATAAGTCTCCTTTGGACCGGGGGACCTTATTGCCTGTGGTGAATATTCTGGCATGGGAGGGGCCAGATGTGGGCCAATGGGAAGTTGCTCCGCGTGTCCCTCTGAGAAAGCAGAGGGCACTGTGGAGGAGCAGGAGCGGGCCCGGTGTGCACTCACCCTGCCACTGGGCAGGCAGCGGGGCCTGTCCTTCCCTGCTCCCGTCGGTCTCGTAATCCCAGGAGTGCCTGCTGAGTGGTGTTCTCGCGCCTCTTGGGACCGAGGGTCTTGGCTTTACCGCCCGGACCGCGAGGAAGAACACCTCTATAAAAATTACAGGAGGATGGGCCTGCGAGCAGCAGACTCGGGGAGTCTGCTGCCCGATTAGCAGCTGGCGTAGCTGGCGTAGTTGGCGCAGCTGGCGTAGCTGTTATAGTTGGCGCAGCTGGCGTAGCTGGTAAAGGCCCGTGAGGTGAGGTGGCGTGCAGTGTTCCGTGTGCGCCACAGAGGAGAATGCGGCCGTCGTTAGGCCGCACGGGGAGAAGGGGCTCGCCTGCTTGTGGCGAGTCAGGACCTGTCGGGGGTGGTTGTGTGAATACTCACGAGTTCCCACGCCCCCGGCTTAGGTAGTTGAAGGAACACCGTGGTGGTTTTAGTCACACTGGCTCCGCATACCCCGGGCAGAGTGCGTCCATGAGGATATCACCACGGAAAAAAAAAAAAACAATAAAGCACCAAACAACAATAAAACCTAAGAAGTTATTATAACAATAAAGCAATCGGGGTAGATGTGGCATTCGGTCAGTGTCCAGGGCCCCTAAGCAGAAGTTGAGGGTAGGAGGGAGTAGAATGCGTACCGTATCCGCCCAATGATATTAGGAGGAACAGACGCCGTGCTGGTTTTAGTCGGTAAGAGTTCGATAGTATTCTCCATCTTGCTGGGCAGAGGGTGGTGGATGGCGAGACTCCAAACAAGTAGGGCCTCTCGATCACCTGCAGTCGCTTACTGCCTCGAAGCTCTACAATCCTTATAGCTATGGCCATAGATTACATCTGTAGTTCCTGAAGTAGGAAGTAGTAGGCAATGATCTACTGTCACAGCGTAAATAATTTGGGCTGACAAAATCTTTAATTACATAGATAGATCTTGATATACTAGATTACAGGTCTATGATTATAGGCCATCAACAGACTAAGAATAAAAATAACCTACAGCATGCAACTGTCGTAGACATAATGCATGCAGCTACGACATCAATTCCGATATTTGGACCAACGACGCGATGGTACGATTCGAGCCTTATGTCGTTTATAAAGCACAATTTGAAACCCAAAATGACAAAGAGAATTAAGAATTTCACCGATTGAAACTTGAAATCCGACAATTTATCAAAATCATAAACAATAGCTTTTTTATGGTGTAGGATGGCAAAATGAGCTAAAGGCCCACCAGTTTGTCGCCTAACTGATACATGAAGATGGAAAGTCTCATGTGATTGTAATTTCACTGGCACCCGTACCCTTCGCATTGGAATACAGCAATGCAAGCTGATGCGTCCGTGAAAGTACTACCGTACCTATTTCTGCCACAAATCATTGATTTGTTTGGTGGAGTTCTTTTTCATAAAGCTCTACTACTACAGATTAAAATTAGCTATTAAAATTTTCAACATGATTCAGAGTCTTGACAAACAAAAGACTATAATGAAAGTGCAAATAACTCTACATTTGTAATATTTTCAGGATGCTGATATAGTGGTGTTCCCTGAACTGACCCTGACCAACAGCACGACTTACTTCGGAGTGCCGATATACGGAGCACTGCGGGAGTACCCTATACCGGCTCTCTACCCTGCGCTGTATGATGAGGTATTGCTCATCCAGTCGACCGCATTTCAGTGGTAATAGTTGACCTTGACAGCGTCTTTATTTCGTACGCAGTAAGTACAGTTTTCGTAATTCAAGTGTTATCACTGACGTGCGGTCGACTGTACCTAATGCATAATGCAAAATGTTGTTCTTTTTAATTAAGGCTAGGGACAAATCTTACAAAATTTACACGCGAGGAATTCCACGAGCTGAATTTCACCTCAGCCACCACTCAACAAATCATTTTGGGACCATTTTTACATGCTAGGACGGCGTGAAATTCCGCTAGAGGAAGTCCGCCGCGATTTTCCGCTTAAATTTCTCCCTAGCCTAAAAGTAGCAACCGTTTCTACTGTTAATAACATTGTACTCATAAGAGTAAAACTCTTAAAGAGCAAAAGAAGAAGTTCTTTTTAACAAAGTTACAAGTCATTTTATTTTATTATTTTTAATGCATTTACGCATGCGAAGTGAAATCTTACGATTTAAATTGTGGAAAGAAAAATTGCTTACGAGCAGGATTCGAACCTGCGACTCCTGGCTCAGTACGCCGGTGCTTTAGCCACTAAGCTACCGTGAACACTGCTCGTGGTAAGATTTGCCAAGTGGATGAGAATTTCGATACCACGAGCAGTGTTCACGGTAGCTTAGTGGCTAAAGCACTGGCGTACTGAGCCAGGAGTCGTAGGTTCGAATCCTGCTCGTAAGCGATTTTTTCTTTACACAATTTAAATCGTAAATTTAAAGTCCCTAAAATGTTATTCAAAACAAAATTCTACGAACCTACGATCTTAGAACCGGATTTTGGCATTAGCCTGTATAATGCTACTGCCCTATGTCCCAAAACGAATTGTACAAAACAAATTCGGTAAATAGATTTGAACATTGTTTCAGTTCATGGTAAGCATATCGGCGGCAGCGCGCCAGAATGAGATCTACGTGGTGATCAACGGTCGCGAGCGTGTGGACTGCACATCTACTGTGGACACGGGCGAGGATTGTCCTGACGAAAAGGAGTACATTTTCAATACCAACGTCGTGTTTGATAGGACAGGAGCCGTCATTGACAGGTAAAGACTGAATAGTGACGATGACGAAATGTCTCGAGCGAATGTATTTTTTTCTTAAAACGTAACGCCTCTCTTGGGCCGAGGCAGAGACGCTACAAACCATGTGCTTTGCCTTAGCAGTATGAGCAGTGTGTGACTGTTGCTATCGAACTAGAACTGCAAGACAGAGACAAAAACATGTTCTAACTAAAGTACGTGCTAAGTATGTTTGTTCCTCGGTCTAGGAATTCTCCTTCATCATCATCATCATCATTTCAACTGAAAGACGTCCACTGCTGGACACAGGCCTCCCCAAGCATTGCCACAAAGACCGGTCCTGCGCTTTCAGCATCCAGCGGATTCCCATGACCTTCACCAGGTCGTTGGTCCACCTTGTAGGGGGCTTAAATTACCCACGCTGCGCCTTCCGTATGCATATGCATCCATTCATCGCGTGGAAGCAGTTCTTACTTATCATATTCTGTTCACCATCTTTGCCCGTTGCCTGCCTCGCTGGTCTAGTGGGCGCAAGCGCGACTGCTGAACATGGGTTCCTGGGTTAGATTCCCGGGTCAGGCAAAGTGTTATTGGGTTTTTTCATTAGGAAATTCTCAGTAGTAGCCCGGAGTCTGGATTAGTGCCCGGTTAATGGCAATAGGCTCGCCCCCTATTACATGGGACTGATAACATAACTGGCGAAATGTGGGTGTACTGTTACACCTGTGCCTACCCCTTCGGGGAAATACAGGCGTGATGTTATGTTATGTTATCTTTGCCCGTTTGTAAGTTTTTTGGGGTTAGTCACCAGTTGTCCCAGATAAGGAAATATTTTGTTGCCAGAAGGCTTTTAATGTGTGAAGTTTTACTTACGTGCACGAGTCAGCGTTTTCTGACAGGGATTGAATTCAAACGGAGCTTTTAACTATGCTCTGAGGTTGAAATAACTTCTAAACCCACTTGTCTATATATTTTCCAGATACCGCAAGATCAACTTATTCGGCGAGTACGCCCACACGCCTGCCTTACGGCCTGACCTGGGAGTGTTCACTACCGATTTCGGAGTATTATTCGGTCACTACATCTGCTTCGACCTGATGTT
Organism: Asteroscopus sphinx; assembly: GCA_949699075.1. Lineage (NCBI taxonomy): Eukaryota > Metazoa > Arthropoda > Insecta > Lepidoptera > Noctuidae > Asteroscopus > Asteroscopus sphinx. Next base: position 16,350,076 of record OX453021.1, read on the forward strand.
CCAAGTGCCCGCTGTACAGGTGGTTCAGAAAAGCCATGTTAAGAACGTCATATTTCCCACCATGTGGTTTTCTGAAATGCCATTTTTGACCGGTGAGTGAGAAATAAGGACTTAATAACTCCTAGTGTCCTTATTTTGGTGGGAGTTGAGGTGTGGCTGGAACTATCGAACCTTTAATGTATGATAGGTTTACTGGACTGACCGACATAACATGTAAGATCAGTAAGCTGAAGTGGCAGTGGGCTGGCCATGTCTGTCGAAGGACCGATGGCCGCTGGAGCAAACGAGTCCTTGAGACACCGCGACTCGGTAAACGCATCGAAGGGCGCCCCTCCGCCAGGTGGACCAATGAACTGAAGAAATTGGCTGGGGGGGACTGGATGCAGAAGGCAGAGGATCGAGTGTTGTGGCACAACTTGGGAGAAGCCTATGACTGAGACAGAGGCTGAGTTGATGAGGTTTATTTAAAATTGTTGTTTTTAATGTTTTAGCCGTTCAGATTCAGGAGGCTTACGCTTACGCTCTGGATGTCAACTTCTTGGGAGCCGGTGCTAACAACGTCAGGGTGGGCAGTGCAGGTAATAAGCTTATGAATTTACTACTTATGTGATTTTGAGATTCAAAATGCATTAGCTAATTATGCAAGTGGAATCTGAGAACTGATGTGTTTCCTCTTAATAATCTTTTTTTGTCTTATTTTCAGGTTCAGGAATATATTCGGGAAAAGCTGGTGCTCTCATCAGCATCATGCCAGGAGTACCCACCACTAAAGTACTCGTAGCCAAAGTGCCTAAAGTGCCTGGACAGGTAAGATGTTTATAATTTTTTCCTAAACCGATTATACAGGGTGTAAGGGAAACGCTTCCGAAAACGAAGACAGGTGATAGTGGTTGATTACTGATACGAAACCACGAAAAAAATGCGATTCTTTTTATAGATTTTTTCATATATTTTTTTGCATTTTTCATTATGTATGAGTTTTCGTATCAGTAATCACCAGCACCTATCTTCGTTTTCAGAAGCGTTCCCCTTACACCCAGTATGTATTAGGCATTAAGTGATTGAAAGGAAAGTGGATCCTGGCGAGGAAAGAAGAAAGAAAGATATTGTTTTGCGTCTTTTATGTCACGACGAGTTCTTGTGTTAAGTCACCTGCTTAAAATCACTACTTCTTTGTACCTTCAGGTCACGGAACCGTTCCCAGGTCCGATATACGACAACCCGGCAGACCATGACAACCTTCGCCTGATCACTGACCCCTCGCTCGCGTCGCACGTCAGCAGGCTTCTAGTGCCAGGTGCGCAGGAGTTCACACTGACGCATCGCGATGTGTCCTGCAACTTCAGAGTCACGCTCAACCAGAGAGATGGCAGCACTGTAAGTGGACTTTGAAATGCTTTTTATTTTGGTTATCTTCTGCATGTTACCTTTACACCGTTGCACCGCATGCAAGCTTTGCAATATGGTGAGGATGGAATTTAGATTTAGGTATAGCGGGTGGTACGATGGTGGAAGTCAGCAGTTGGTAGATATGAGGTCGAACTATTCCTTAGAGCATTTCCTATTGTATATTTGATTTACTTATGGAATAAAACTGAGCAGCACAGGTCACGATATAATAGTTAAACATTGGTTTCTTGGGTTATTTATTAAGTAATGGCGTTGATTCTCTTGTTCACAAACTAAACTTATTTTAAACTATCGCTCTCTTTTACTATTAGTAGATACAAGAAAGGGCTGGCAAGAAAGGCGGATAAAGGCTGAATGCATTTTTTTTTTTCAAAACTTTAAAATTAGAACAAGAACCGTGCTCGTACAAATTGGCGCGAATGAAAATTAGATACTGTTGATTAATTTGTGTATTGTTTCCTCGCAAATGAGAAAAAAAGTACTGTACAAGTCTCAGCCGAAATAGCAATTAACGGCCTCAGGACTCTGCTAGCGCCTCGTCCTTTTAAAATCACTTAGGAAGTGCTCGGCTTGGCCTCGTACTTAATACTCCAATATTACTCGGCCGTCAATTGCTTAATTTCAGGCCTCGACAGTAATGTTCCATGTGGTGCCGGACGTAAAGAATTGCATAACCCTATAATATCTTCTTATGGGTGTCGTAAAAGGTGACTAAGGGATTCACCAGAGGATGGGCAGCAACGATCTCTGAGTATTTAACCAACCAACTGCGATCGCGAACCCGCCTACCAAGCGTGGCGATTATGGCATATCCCCCCCATTGTGGGAGGCCTATGTCCAGTAGTGGACGTCTTTCAGCTAAAATGATGATGACGATGATGAATAATTTTATTATACTGTTCCATTCTCAGTCGGTGCGGTATCGCGTGTTTATTCATGATGGCACCGTAACGTACGCGCGACGAGAGACTGGCGTCGCCTCATGCGTGCTCGTTGCCTGCCAGACCGATGATATCAGCACGTGTCCTTACAGGTATCTTATTAATTTATTCCTTAAGGTGAATGCTACAGGGTAGCTCACGAAATTAAAAATTTCTTGCGTTTTTTGCATGTTGTAGCTCTGTTTCGCGTTGTATATCAATCAAAATATGATTCGCGTTAGTAATAACAACATATCTACTGAATAATACTCATAAAAAATATAAACCTAGCTCTATAAGCTCTACAAGCTCGAAAATCGATAATTTGATCGTAAATTAATATTATCGAGCTTGTACAGCTTATAGAGCTAGGTTAATATTTTTTATGAGTATAATTAAGTATATATATTGTTATTACTGCCGCTAATCATGTTTTATCGATAAACAACGCGAAATAGCGTTAAAATTTGCGAAAAATACAATCAATTTTGAATTATGCGGGCTACCCTGTAGCATTCACCTTCATTAATTTGGATTACAACTTCAGTGTCTCTATTCTAACTTTATGAACTCTGAAGGGCTATCGCGTAGAGAGCGTGGAAGAGAATTCCACTAGCGCACTGCACGAATGGTGAAAAAACCATCGTAACAGCTAGTTGTGTGATGATACGGAGGAGAAGGGAAGAAGATGAGCGACAGGGTTTTCCCCTGAGGACTTGATACCCAAAGCGTTCCCGTAGATATGATGGTGAATTAGGATTAATGAATTAGTAGAATTAGGCTAATATTTAAGATCATATGGAACAATGGACAATGTCATGTGATAATATGAGACATAGCTGCAGTGACAGTTGCTCTGTTACAGAAAAAAATAAAATGGGTTACTGTCCCAGTTATAGCAGTTCTTCTTCGTGAGGTACGTGTGGTAAGTATACATATTTGACCGAGTACAAATACTGCTCAAATGTACTGACACTGAGCAGATTAGGAAAGTTGAGGAGTGATACTAACTCTTTTTATTATTTTGTACGAATCAGACGTCTACCTTAGCAGCGCCCTACACAGAGGGCGGCGGCCAACTGACTGCTATAGCCGCTCTGTTTTTTTATATATTATAGGATGGTGAAACGAGCTAAAAGCCCACCTGATGTTAAGCGGTTACCTTTCCCACATAGGTTGTTGCCTAAATGGTACCGGAAGTCGATCCGCCAAACTGAGACATGAAGATGGAAAGTCTCAAGTGACAATACCAGGCCCCTCAGAAAGTATTGCGAAAAAAAGTTTTTAAATATGGGAGACTGGCCAGTTATAATGTTTTTCGAAAATATGATTATTTATAAGTAAAAATAAGTAAGTTCCAATTTCAAAATTTCCCTCCACATTTTTTGCGAGTTAATTCAAAGTATTGTGTCTCACTGAAATATGGATCTGCGCCGGGAACATTTTAGAGCTATGATTTTATACGATTTCAAGTGTCGCCTGAAACCGGATGAATCGTACGATAGACTTCAAATGGCATTCATGGATGAAGGCCCTTCCAAGGCAACCGTGTATCGTTGGTATAACGAATTCAAGCGCGGTCGACCAACTTTGGGGGATGACGAAAGAAGCGGTCGCCCTTTGACGGCTGTTACCGAAGAAAACGTGCTAGCAGTGAAAAATTTAATCCAAGACAATAGGCGAATTACATATCAGGAGATTCAACACATATTGAAGATTGGATCGGGAAGCGTTCACGAGATTCTACACAGCCATCTTCGCGTGAGGAGGATAGTATCACGCTGGGTGCCGCACAACCTCACCGATGCTCAGAAGCAGGCCCGGGTGGAATGGTGCCGTGATATGCTTAACAAATTTGAAGCAGGCTCGTCTCGGCGTGTTTACGACATCGTTACAGGTGATGAGTCCTGGATTTATCAATACGACCCAGAAACCAAGCGCCAGTCGACTGTTTGGGTGTTTCAAAATGAGCCAACGCCTACCAAAGTGAAGCGATCTAGAAGCGGGGGTAAGATTTTGATCGCTAGCTTTTTTAATTTGACTGGCCACTTGGTATCAATTCCCTTACGGGATCAAAGAAGCATTAATGCCGAATGGTATACTACCAAATGTTTGCCAGAAGTTTTCTCTGTTATAAGCAACAAGCGACCAAACACAGGGCTCCGCGGGCTACTGCTCCACCACGACAATGCACCTGCGCACACCGCACTCAAAACGAGGGACTTCCTGGACAGCACGCCAGTCAAACTCCTGGGTCACCCTCCTTACAGCCCTGATCTAGCACCGTGTGACTTCTTTTTATTCCCAAAAATAAAAAATCAGCTCAAAGGGATACAATTTTCGTCGCCGGAAGATGCGCTGGCTGCGTTCGAGCAGGCTGTAAACGAGGTGTCTGCGGCGGACTGGAAAAAGTGTTTTGAAAACTGGTTTAGGCGCATGAATCTTTGTATAGAGGCTGGTGGAAAGTACTTTGAAAATATTTGATAAAAATATATGTACGTATAGAACAATTTTTTTTAGTTTCGCAAAACTTTCTGAGTGTCCCACGTATAAATTGAAATTTATTGTAATTTCACCGGCACCCGTACCTACCCTTCACACCGAAACACAGCAATGCAAATATCACTGTTTGGCAGGAGAAGTAGGTACGGTGGTAGTACTTTCCCGGAAGAACGACTATCTGTCACTAGATAGTCCAAAAGTGAATGTCATGATAGTTCTGTCCGTCAAAGTGTTACTGAATAAGTTAAAATTTTCCATTTCATTGATTTCAGGTTCAACAAAGATGAAGAAAACACAATAGAAAAACTTGAAATAGAAATGAGTACATACAGGAACACGTACAATGACTCGCTTGATTGTGACAATATCGAGTATTTCCCTGTTACACTGAGATATAACAAGTTCCCACTTAGTCCTAAGAACTTCACTTACACATCGAAGGTGAACGAACAAACGAAATGCAACTCGGAGAGCCCAAACAGCGTATCAGTGTTTCAAAAGGAAATTCTCTCTCAAAACAGTCAAGAGCGTCTGAATTTCAAGTTAAATAAACCTCAAAACGAACTAATCACCTTCGGTATTTGGGGTAGAATCTATACAAGAGATATAGACCACAACAAAAATATTGTATCTGACGAAGATTTACAGAATTTCAACACTGTCTTAGATACGATTTATTATGGTTCTGACAAAACTTCTGATTAAGAAGACTGCTTTGTAAAAATGTGCCATTTAGAAATTATCGTAAGTTAAAATATTTATGTTCTTCGGAGTCGGAAGTTGTTTCTTTTTTTGCTGGAAACGCATCAGAAGATTGGACGTCACTTCATCGGGAGTCAGATCAGCCCCCCTAGCCAAGTTGACAATCTACACAATTGTCAATCTTCAATGCTAATAGAAAACGATCAAAATGTATGGGAATGACATATCGTCGCCTCAGTGCTTGAATGTCCAACCGACCATTGAACAAATTTTACCGGAGACGTTTTTCTTAGTTTATTATTGATTAAGGAGAAATATTTTTTTAACTTTGAAGATTTAAGAATAATGTAATAATAACATAACATAACATCACGCCTGTATTTCCCCGAAGGGGTAGGCAGAGGTGTAATAGTACACCCACATTTCGCCAGTTATGTTATAGTCCCATGTAATAGGGGGCGAGCCTATTGCCATCAACCGGGCACAAATCCAGACTCCGGGCTGCTACTGAGAATTTCCAATGTAATAATACTATACATTATTCTTAAATCATCAAAGTTTTAATAATATTTCTCCTTAATCAATAACAACATAACATAACATCACGCCTGTATTTTCCCAACAATAAAATTAAAAATTATTATTATTTAAATCAATAATAAACTAAAAAAATACGTCTCCGGTAAAATTTGGTCAATGGTCGGTTGGACATTCAAGCACTGAGGCGACGATATCTCAACGAAAAAATCATTCGTTCAGATATGTCATTCCCATACATTTTGATTGTTTTCTATTAGCGTTGACGATTGTAGATTGTGTAGATTGTCAACTTGGCTAGGGGGGCAGAGTAGTGAAAACGCCCGTAGGTACTGAAAATGATTTTTGGAGATATGTCTATTGTCTACTCAACATAAGTGATAATGAAAAAATAACATAAATTTGATTATTATATTTATAATATTGTTTATTTTTAACACGCTTTTAATAAGACTTATTTGAGCTAAAGAAAAAAATGTCTTTGAAGTTATTGTTTCTCACTTAATTTTATGTTGTATAATTAAGTATTTTTATTGTTTTAAGTTTGTAATTTTATTTTACTACTTTTATATAAAAATCCGAAATGTAACTTAAGTTAATGGGACTTACCTAGTAACTGCTTTCTTAGTTGTAACTAAGGGTCGTATACTCGTATGCCACTCGTCAAATTTCTTTGTCAAATGTGATTGTGATTGACAAACGTCCACTGCTGGACAAAGGCCAAAGGGGGGGGCATATGCTATAATCGCCGCGCTTGGCAGGCATGTTTTTCATCAAATGTTGTATGTATTTTAACATTGATCATCAAATAGATTCGATTGGACAAATAAATTTGACCAGTGGCATACCACCGTAAAACAATACAATGCAACGTGCCTATTTATTTTGTTGTAATTCCCGAACCCGAAATAAAAAGTAAAATATATATTAATTTTATATCGTTTCAATTTTGTAATTTAGTTTTACTATACAACCTTATTCTTAGTTTATCTATAACTTTATACTAAACCTGAATAGGGTTATTGCACTCATCATTATGTACAACTTTCACTATGAGACAATGGGACCAATAATAAAACTGTGAAAAAAAATCTGCTGTATCCTACATTTTGTCGAATTCTATGAACAAAAATGTAGAGAACAGCTGATTTTTGTCTTGCGATTTCAGGGTTTGTCCCAATGTAAAAGTTGTTCATAATGATGAGTACAATGACCCCTTTTCAGGTTAAGTGTAAACTAAAAATAAAGCCGGCTTTTCACTACGGGATATAATATATATATTACATCCTGAGATATAATTTAATATCGCTCACCGTATTTCAAATGGAATCCGAAATGCAACCGAACTGAACAAAAATATATAGGTATCTCATAGTGTGAAGATGAATCGCGGGATGTAATTTATATTTCGGTATATAATAATATATTATATTCCGTAGTGAAAATCCGACTTAAGGTTGTATAAAAATCAGAAATGTAACTGAAGTTATTGGTTACCTAGGGAAGTAAATTTTTTTATATTATTTATGCAAAAAATTACAACTCTGACGACTTATTTTTTACTGTTACCTAGTTACTGCCTTCTTAGTTGTAACTAAAACCTTACATTACACTAACTCTCGCGAGATTGCATTCCTTACACCTTTGCTCCATGCCTGTGGCGTTCTTCCCTCGAGAATGACGGAATCAAACAACTTCTGAAGGGCCTTAACGATCGGTTTTCCACCCGCCTTCAGGAGTTCGGCCGTAATTCCGTCATCACGTCATCAGCTTTGTTGTTTTTGAGCTGCTTCAGAGCCATCCTAATCTCGTACAATAACAATATGTAATATTATTATTAAAACAATATTATATTACCAAGTTTACCAGGTACCCTCAAAAACCAGCAAATATTGAAACTAGAACTAGAAATACTTACCGAATACCGACCGATATACAACGTGTATCAGAAATGCGTGGTCATATTTTAAGAGCTCATTCAGGGTAAAGCAAATAACAACTTTTACTATGGGACCAACCCTGAAATCGCGAAAAAAAAAACAGGTGGTCCCTACTAAATCTCTAAAAATCATTTCTGATACACGTTGTATAATAATGATCTAGCTCAATGTCGTTAATATCACAAATGGTATTCTTTTTACGTTAATTAGCCTGCGAAATTCAAAATTACTTGCGTTTTTTGCAAATTGAACCTCTATTTCATGTTTTATATCGATCGAAATATGATTCGCTGCAATAATAACAATATAGGTATTTACTAAATAATACTCATCAGACAAACTCGGGTTATTTACATCATTTATAACTCAAGAACGGCTGGACCGATTTTAATTAAATTTGCCATACAGATAGAACATAACCCGGATTAACATATAGGCTACATTTTATCCCGGTAAGATGGACAGTTTCCGAGGAATGTGCGATAAACGACATTCACGCGGGTGAAGTCGCTGGCATATGCTAGTAGAAAATATTAACCTAGCTCTATAAGCTCTACAAGCTCAATAATCGATAATTTGATAGTGAATTAATGTCCCATGTTTTTCCGTATAAATTTAGATAACGTCGAGACAAATCGAAATCATTCTTAGTTTTGATCGTACAACATCAAAAAACGCAGTACAATTATCAAACAGCGTTTGTGTGGAAGAATGACCGACTAAAGCGCAACCTTAAGGTGAATGCTACAGGGTAGCCCGCGAAATTCAAAATTTTTGGCGTTTTTTGCAAATTGAAGCTATATTTCGCGTTGTATATCGGTAAAAATATGATTGGCGGAAATAATAACAATATATCTATTGAATAATACTCACGAAAAATATTAACCTAGCTCTATAAGCTGTACAACCTCGATAATATAAATTTACGATCAAATTATCGATTTCCGAGCTTGCACAGCTTATATAGCTAGTTTAATATTTTTCATGAGTATTATTCAGTAGATACATTGTTATTATTTCCGCCAATCATATTTTGACCGATATACAACGCGAAACAAAGCAACAATTTGCAAAAAACACCAAAAAATTTGAATTTCGCGGGCTACCCTGTAGCATTCACCTTATTAAGGTCGTTTATACATCGATGGCTCCAAGGTCCGGGACACCATGATAATATCATGACATGCTCGTAAGTTAACACATAAGAAAATATTTGTCACATAAGCCGCCCAGACTGCGACAAATCGGTTGGTCATCGCTCCATAGTGTGGATATTGAACCTTGAATTAATTACCTTCATAAATTATTAATACTGATGTATTTATGATTTTGTTGAAGGAAAATAATATCTTTGCAAAAGCAAGCAATTTGAAAAAAAATAACTTTTACCCCGATAACAACAAGTTTTAATCTTGTCAAAAATACTTTCGACGATTAGTAAAATAATAAGATGAGGCTAGGCTAGAAAATTATTTAAGGAAATAAAAAACGTCAAATTGATAAGATTTTATTGGCAGTAGGTAGCTGATGCGGTTACGTCATAAACCGCTCAAATCACTGAAATGAAAAAATCTAAAAAACGAAACTAGTGTACAATTTTGAGAAAACCTTATCGCAATAATTATTTTTGAAGTGGGACCTTAAATTTACGAGAAAAATCTAAAAAACCTCAGGAACAAGGGGATTATAACGTAATATCCCGATTGAAAGTGATTTGATATAAAAAGTCGGTCTTAATTACTCTTTATCTTGTAGTAGATGTATACGAAAGTACATGTTGATTAGGATTTATACCTTGCCATTAAAATATCAACTTTACTGCTTCGTAATAAGGGTAATTGAGAAGTTTGGCAGGGGAAATGATGATGATGAGATATAATTTAAACTATACCAACGCATGCAAAGTTTTTGCCAAAGCTTATCGCAAAATATTGCAGTTTGATGCATTTGTTAGTTTAGGAAATAATGAAAGAAATGCGTAGGAACAAAATTAAGGATTATTTGATTGTGACTTGATAATACAGCATTATAAAACAAATATTATTTGTAATCTTGATTCGTATCAGTACAGACAGTTGTAATGTTGACTGTTGATAAGCTATCGCTAGCTAAAGCTAGCACTTAGATGTTATAGGTCTGTTTCCACGTGTATAATTTTTGTTTGGCGACCCGGCGCCCTTTGGACTTATCGTAACAAAACACAAAAAAATGTGCGAGATCATGTTTAATTGCCAAATCAAGAGAAAGATGATCTAGCATATTTATTTATAAACGGATTTTTCTCCCACTTGCTCGGAAATAGCTTCATTATTTAATTAAAACAAAGAACACACACACACTGTCGTCTACATTTCTTACTTATTTCACCTCTCGCAGGCCTGCTGTTAGAAAATTTGCTTTGAAATAAGCAGTACCTCTGTACTAAATAATTTTAATGCTGTCTCCTTTCATATGTTATTGTGTGTACATAAATTATAAAAAAATGCGGTGCGCTGCCGTCTTGGAAATGCTTCAGACAGGCAATTTACTAATCCTAATACCCCATCTAGGGGTATACTCATATAGGGTGACCAGGGGTGTGAAAGTACTCTCTGGTGCTACGAACGGTAGCGAAAGTACGCTGTCGACAATTTTCTTGACGAAGCCACGGCCTGGTTTGAGTGGGCACTCTGCTAGTGTGCATGTAACGTGTCGTCGAGGCAGTTCCCGTAGTGATGATTTGGGTGTCTGCTTTCAGTCTATACGACTACTTCCAAAAGCACCCTTGCTCAACTATAAGATCTTTCGATTATATCATCAGCTATATCATAGGCTTCTCCAACGCCACGACACTGACACCGATTTTCGGCAACTCACAACCAGTTGCTATCAGCCACCTTGCCAATATCATAGAATAGGTAATAATACGAGTAGATGACTTTGTTACTATTACTACTTTGGTTACTTTGTTACCCAGCACACATCTGGCTCGAAGGACCACTGTTGAATGCCAAGCTCCACGTGTGTGTTGGCTTTTCTTATGCCAATATTATCACTCCACCGAGCCTGAGAGCGTCACGTAAGTTACATTCCGCATGAAATGTATTTTTTATGCTATTGCATAGCTTCTATCGCGGGCCTTGAGCGTGGAGACTGAATCCAGAAATTCCGTAACGAAAATAACCTAACACCCCCCACTCCGACCGGCACAGCGGTGATACTTTTTAGTTTTGCCATCTATCGATGAATAGCAGAACTTTTAATGACTTTTTCAAATATCACGCTTGTCTCTTTAGTTCTGCAAATCGCCTCTAGGTGGCATTGGTTGTATCGGCGTTACTGCGCATGCGTAATCTCCCTCTTCGCCCCGCAATCTGGTGACTCTTGCCTGCTTAGAGTTTCGGCGTTAGGGCACCTCCTCTTTGTATTTACATAAAAAATGCTATGCAATAGCTTTACCGCGGCAGTCTCCGAGTGCCACACGTCTTTTTTTTTTACTAAAGTTTACAATACAATGCAATACAAAATACTCTTTATTATGCACAAAAGAAAATAGCAACATATATGACTTAGGTATATCAAAGACATGTACAATGGGCGGTCTTATCGCTCAAGGCGATTTCTTCCAGACAACCTTAGGATGGACAATATCGTTTACCTGGTTCTCGTGACGTCCGATAATGTGCTCAAACTCTCGTTCACATAAATATACGCAGATTAGTCAGCACAGTACGATTCGAGCTAGAACACCGAAGTGAGTGGGTGTCAGCTGTTGAGAACTAAATAACATCGGCAATATGAAACAACTTTGCATTTTGATACTGCTTTCCTGTCTAGGATTCTCTTGTCAGGTAAGATTTTAACATTGTTTGAAAAAAAAACCTCCTTTATAAGTAGGGATTTTGATCTGGAATAATCAGAGCCTTTAATTACTAGAACACTAGTTTAAATTCAATTTAAAATATTAAATATATCATCATCACTTACAATTATTGTTGTTAGTTGGATAATAGTTATGTTGCCATCGAACCGTGAGTCTATTATTTTAGCGAACATGTTTCACGAGGTCAACTTTGTGTACCGTCTATTTATTCTGTGCTTTCGCGTTTTTTTTTTTTTGCATTTTCAGCCGGAGTTTTCTTTTTTTTTTCTTTTTTTTTATGGTATATGATGGCCAAACGAGCTAAAGGCCCACCTGATGTTAAGTGGTTACCTTTGCCCATAACAACTGCAATACCACCTAGGCTGTTACCTAAATGGTACCGCAAGTCGGTTCGCCAAACTGAGACATGAAGGTGGAAAGTCTCATGTGATTGTAATTTCACCGGCACCCGTACCCTTCAGACCGAAACACAGCAATGCAAGCATCACTATTTGGCGGAGAAGTAGGCACGGTGGTAGTACTTCCCCGGACGAGCTCTTTCACAAAGGAGCTCTACTACTACTAAAAAAAAAAGCTCTCAATAAAATAAAGTTCTGAGAAAAAAGTTTTGTAGGGTGTCGTATTTAAGGTTCGTTCAGTACAGTAGCAGCATTTTATGGCAATTGTTCCTTCAATTTTTTTTTATTGATTCAGACTATGAGAAGGCTCTTCTCATACAGGATGGTTTTTAATTCATTAATAACCCTAAGGGATGATTGTACTCATCTATTTGAACAACTTTTACTATGGGACGAATCTGAATTCATGAAAAAAACTGCTGTAACATCATGGTCAATAAACGCAAATTATTTTATGGAACGGTCGATTTTTTATTTGGCGAAGAAGTATTTGGCGGTGTCTTTCGGCTGAAATAATGATGATGATGACACTTTACTGTGGATACGCATGCCCTACCTAAGCAGCTACAAGTAGCGCCACTATGACCTAAACAAAAGAATGAATAAGAAAGAAAACCTACGGTGTGGGGGTCTGTGTATATGAGTAGGTACTTTATTTAAAATTGTTTTCTTTTCCTACAGAGATCCACACCTCAAGATGATCACTACGTAGCCGCAGTAGTGGAGTACATTGTCGACAGAAATGTCACCGCCAACCTTATCAACTACGTGAACCTTATAAAGGAGGCTGCAGATCAGGTATGTACAGTCACGACCCTTCCCGGTGATACATTTTGTCGGCAAAGTATCGTCACGAATCCTGCTACATTACACGTACCACCGGAAAACCGGAAAGGTTCACCGGAAAGTTTTCTGGTAGTACCTACAGTCGAGGAACGAAAAAGTTCTTTATTTAAATGTCTGACTTATCATGTCATAAACAAGGTAAAAAAAATACAGAAGTGATATGAAGATGTATCATGTGATTCATGCGGAACCCTAGCTATAATCACAGCATCCAGGATCCCTCAGCAGATGCTGGGGTGGGAGTAGAATGAGTGGAGCGTTTCTGTAACCCAATGGTAGTAGAAGGAACACTGTGGTGATTTGAATCAGTAAGGTCCGTATTACAGAACGTTCTTTAAGTACAGTTTGATCTTCAATCAACTGATCACTACATAAGGATAGAATCGATAGAATCGTTACTTGAGTATCGGTCTTATTCCAATACGGTAATTATAAAAATAAATTCAACAACATAGCACACGAATATTATTTGAAATAGGAAAGAAATCTCAACTCAAACGTGGTCTCGACCACACTTGAGTGATTACAGATCAAATCTCTGCTCAAATACCGAAACAGGTGACAGTATAAAATAAAGCTAAACTCTGCTGAACTGTGATTGTGATTGATCAATGAATCTATGCTTGAGGAATGTTATAAAATTAAATCCCAACTCAAAACTAGTTTTAAACAGTGATTAAAGCTTGAGGAACGTTCTGTAATACTGGCCTAAGAGTTCGACACTCCTCTCCGTCTTTCCGTCCCCAAACAAGAAGATAAAGAGCCCCTCGATCACCCGCTATTGTTTACAAAACAAAACTCTAGAGCCACTGACTATGGCCATATATTACGCCTAAAGTGGTGGTGTTGTTGTTATGTTAAAGTGGTAGGCGTAGTGGTAGTAGTTAGTATCTATAGTTACAGCGTAAATAATTTAGGCTGAGACAATCTAGATAGCCATCAGAAGAAGAATAACGTACTCCATGCAACTGTCGTAGCCCTATTAACTAACGATATAATCTAGACCAACGCTGGTTTGGTTTGAGGTTTGTTCACGGAAATTTCGTGGGTGTGTTGCTGGTTGCGTTATTACCGTTAATAAGTTATACATACGATTTTTTTTGTCTGTAATTGAGATGATTAAAAAAAAAAGTGGTGGTACGGTAGTTGAGCCTATTGCCGCACAAAAAGCACAATTCAGCACCCAAATCTACAGTCAGAATTTCTCTGAGTAAAACTATATCGAACAACTTGTCTAAATCATAAACAACTGCGTTATACAAGTTCTCAAGATGATTTAAGGTCTAGGCGAAGAAAATACAATTTACATCATCTCAAAAAAGGTGGAGTGTAAAATAGTTGCACTAAATGATAACAAGAATTTGAACGTGTGTATAGGTGGGCACTGATGATGTTTCCATTCGGATGGTTTCGTACCCGTGGTCTACCTACGTAGTTCACTGACTACATCCAAAAAAGCTTTAATTGTTCTAAAAAAACATACGTTTTTAATATTCATGAACAGATTTTGGAATGCGGCCACGCCGTCCGGACTTTTGGATGCATCGTCAGTGGCACCTTTATATTACCTCTCTCAAATCCCAAAAAGGTTGCTTCACGCGATATAGGACTCGAGCTATAACTCGTTCTTTGTACATTTTCAGGGTGCTGACATAGTGGTGTTCCCGGAACTGACACTGACCAACAGCACGACTTACTTCGTAGTGCCGATATACGGAGCACTGCGGGAGTATCCGGTACCGGCTCTCTACCCTGCGCTATATGATGAGGTATTACTCGTAATGCTTAATAGGAAATGTTCTGTTTTAAAGTAATAACTGTTACACGTTTATTATTTAATGTTAAAAAAATTTACTCGTTAGGGTAAAAATATCGGAAGTTCACAAATAATAATTTATTAGGTTTTCGCGATCAGTACACATTATAATAAAACATGTTACCTATATGCATCTAGAATGCTCCGGCTACTGAAATAAATAAATAAACCTGATTTTAATAGAGAAGATGGTTGGGCGCTACCATCTGTTTGGTAACAAGTTCTAAAAATAATCAAGTCCCATAAAGCATGCTACACTGTAAAACATAATGGCACTGTGACTGTGAGTAACCACTAATGCATCAAAACGATTTTTTTAAATATCTGTAAAGACGCTTGTCATTCTGCGACCACGAGCGCTGTAAAGCTTTCGAAACGTCAGGAAAACCAATTTAAATAATATACGCGATGTAATTCGATTATACTTGTTTTATTATAATGGTCCTACTGACAATGTTGAAGTCCCTAATATGTAATCCAACAGAGAAATCTTCGAACCAGATCCTGAGATTTGCTTAGAATATTCAGAAATTATTATCCAGAATCGGATTGAGGCATTGGTCTTTATAGGCTACTGCCCTAGGTCCCAAAACGAACGGTACAATATGTTATAGGTAGGTACCTGGCTTCCAGCAGTATTTCTCTTCTCTCGTGAGCTATACGAGAATCGCTCATACCGTGCTAAAAAGTTCTAGTCAAGCAAAGGCAGTAGCGTAAAGCAAAGGTGGTAGCGTAATGAAAATAAATCCTAAGATGCTCCGGACGCACTTAGAAAAGGCTTATTTGGGTTTATTAGGGTCAGCCAATATTCAGACTGTCTAACTCTCATTAAGAGTAGTCTAATAACACTTAGCTTGTCTAACTCTAAATTCTGCGACCGAATGTACTCGGCCACACAGTCAGACAATCCAAATATCGTGCACTGAATATCGCATTGTGTATAAGCCTTTTACCATTTTAAACAATGATCGATGTATTCAGCCGTGGTCTGGAATTCTCTGGTATATCTAGGGAAATTAAATACTTATGAACATTGTTTCAGTTCATGGTAAGCATATCGGCGGCAGCGCGCCAGAATGAGATCTACGTGGTGATCAACGGTCGCGAGCGTGTGGACTGCTCATCTACTGTGGACACGGGCGAGACCTGTCCTGAGGAAAAGGAGTACATTTTCAATACCAACGTCGTGTTTAACAGGACAGGAGCCGTCATTGACAGGTAAAGGCTGGATGATGACGATGATAAAATGTTTCGAGCGAATATGCCATCGGCGTACAAAATTTTGTTGCGTGTAGCTCAGTGGTTGCCTGATGGATTTTAATGTATGAAGTTTTACTTACGTCTATGAGTCAACGTTGGCCGACAAGGTTTGGATACAAACGGAGCTTTTAAATGAGCTCTGACTTCGAACCAACTACAGTTTTTGTCGAGAAAATTGTGTTATTGGGATTTTTCTGTCAAGAAAATTTCTCAGTAGCTGCCCGGAGTCAGGAAGTTGGCGTTGCTACACCCCCGTGTCTCGGAGAGCACGTAAAGCCGTCGGTCCTGCACCTGATCTGTCTCCAGTCGTGTCAGATTGTTGTCCCATCGGATTATGAGAGTCAGAGAATAGAGAGTGCACCTTTATTTGCGCACACACATGTGCGCTATGATATGTTCCACGCAGCTGGGGAGTCCAATCTGTTCAGAATGGCTGCCGTGACCGAAATTCAGCCAGGAGGATATTATAATTAAATTTTTGGCTGTATTTTTTCCAGATACCGCAAGATCAACCTATTCGGCGAGTACGCCCACACGCCTGCCTTACACCCTGACCTGGGAGTGTTCACTACCGACTTTGGAGTATCTTTCGGTCACTACATCTGCTTCGACCTGATGTTCCAAGTACCCGCTGTGCAGGTGGTACAGAAGAGCCATGTTAAGAACGTTATATTCCCCACCATGTGGTTTTCTGAGCTGCCGTATTTGACTGGTGAGTGATAAAAAAGGCCGTATTGATTCCTAGAGTTTTTATTTTGATGGGGGTTGAGGTCTGGTTATAACGACAGAACCATATAGAATAATAGGTTTATTTGAAAGTGTTTTTTTTTATATTTCAGCCGTTCAGATTCAGGAGGCTTACGCTTACACCCTGGATGTCAACTTCTTGGGCGCTGGTGCCAACAACGTCAGGGTTGGCAGTGCAGGTAAGCTTATGAATTTACTTACCACTACTATGTAATTTTTAGCAATTTCTTTGTAAAGATCCAAGAGCTGATGAGTTTCCTCTAAATATCCTTTTTTACTTTACTTTCAGGTTCAGGGATATATTCAGGAAAAGCTGGTGCTCTGATCAGCATCATGCCAGGAGTACCCACCACTAAAGTGCTCGTAGCCAAAGTGCCTAAAGTGCCTGGAAACGTAAGACATTACCATTTTCTTTTAAACCGTTCATGGGTTGATTGGTTTATTAGGCATCAACCGATTTGGGAGGAAGGTGAATCCTGGCAAGACAATTAGACAGAAAGATATTGATTTGTGCCCAAATCAGCGACGTGATGCTGAAATGACTCGCTAGTTCGTGCACAAATCAATATTTTTTTTATTCTAGAAGAAGTACTTTTTATAAAGGAATCACGACATGGATAATCTTCTCTTTTCGGTGGAGCAGTTCCTTCAGTTCAGATGGTTTAACATGGTTTCCATAGCCACTGTCAGTTGTGCCAAGCCAAGCTGTATTTTAATGCATGACTCTACAATTACTTGACGTAAAACGTCACAGTCAGTTCTTGTGTTAAGTCACCTTTTCAAAATCGCCACTTCTTTGTACCTTCAGGTCACGGAACCTTTCCCAGGTCCGATCTACGACAACCCAGCTGACCATGACAACCTTCGCCTGATCACTGACCCTTCTCTCGCATCGCACGTCAGTAGACTGCTGGTGCCAGGTGCGCAGGAGTTCACACTGACGCATCGCGATGTGTCCTGCAACTTCAGAGTCACGCTCAACCAGAGAGATGGCAGCACTGTAAGTGGACTTTGACATACCTAGTTTTTATTTTGGTTATTTCCTGCATGGTACCTTTTTCCGGGATTTGATTGCATGATTTCAATTTCAATAGTACTTTATTTGTTTTCTTCCCGGGTTTTATTGCATGGTACTTAAAGGATTGCCGTT
This sequence comes from Asteroscopus sphinx, assembly GCA_949699075.1. NCBI lineage: Eukaryota > Metazoa > Arthropoda > Insecta > Lepidoptera > Noctuidae > Asteroscopus > Asteroscopus sphinx. Next base: position 16,368,166 of record OX453021.1, read on the forward strand.
TAAATTGTTTATCGACTTTTGAAATAAAACCAATAAAACGGAGCAGCAGTTTATCTAGGCATTCTCTAAGGCTTGAGTTCACCAACGATAAATCTCTGGTTAAACAACCGTTTACCAAAAATTCTAGAACATTTTTTGAGTAATCGGCTGTTTTATCAGAGAATTAACGTTGATGAATTCCATCCTTAATAGGGTGCTTTTAGGTAGATCACGATATTATTATAACGATTGTGTAAACATTGACTTCTTTGGTTAATCAATTTATTAATAATACTGTGTCAATAGATAGTTTACCAAGACTTTACAAGGAAATTTTCCAAATTGAGTGTTAAATTCAATGTAATATGCAAAGAGAAAGTTGTGTATAATGTACCTACATTTTCGACTATTGTTCTGGTAAATTGAACGATGTTTATAGATTTGTAAGATATGATAGTGATGATATTTAATGGGTGTATTTATTTATGGGCCACACCAAGAACCAAAGGAAGATGTTTGAGCCAAAATTTAAAAATTAGAAATAAAAAACCGGCCAAGAGCATGTCGGGCCATGCTCAGTATTATAGGGTTCCTTAAGTAGGTGTTACAAACAAATCAAATCGAATATTAATTATGGCTATTTTAGTTTTTGCAATAGACGGCAGCATTGGCGACTCAGATAGTGTTGTTAGTAGCCGCCGCTAGATGGCGCTATAAAGTGCCAAATGCAATACACGGCAGCATTGGCGACTCAGATAGTGTTGTTAGTAGCCGCCGCTAGATGGCGCTATAAAGTGCCAAATGCAATAGACGGCAGCATTGGCGACTCAGAGAGTGTTGCTACTAGCCGCTAGATGGAATTTAAGAAGTTTGTCATTTCAATATAACACAAAGCTACTTTTTGTGATTTTTTTAAATAGAAAGTCGCTAAAGGAGCATTACTTGCTGAGATCATTTTTCTCTAAGGTCAATGACCTTTGAACTAGGACGTTTTAAGTATTTTTCAGTTTTCTCTCTATAACTCAAAAATTTATAATCAAATTATACTCGAAATAATTTTAAAAGAGAGTTTTTACAAAGGTCTATCAATGTGGAAGATTATTAGTTTCTACGTTGCATAGTTTAGAAATGGCTGGTGGGGGACACTTTGCAAGCCACTTTGGCGGGCTATATTTCGCAGATGGTACACTTGATAAAAAGGTATGTATGAAACATTGCCTTCATTTTAGTAGACCTATTCAATGATACCCCACAGGAGGGGGTGCAGTGAAAAAAAAAATTTCATCCCCATTTCACATGTATGGGCGCTACCCCTAAAATACGTAATCACGATTTTTTTATTCCTTTAAAATTGAGATCTATATCTAGACTATTTTTTAGCAAAATTTCATTTACTTATGTTTATAACTGTAGAAGTTATTAAGCTGTAAAGGATTAGGACAGACTGACAGACGGACAGACGGACAGACGGACAGACGGACAGACGCACAGACGGACAGACGGACAGACGGACAGACGGACAGACGGACGGACATGACGAAACTATAAGGGTTCCTTGTAGGACTACGGAACCCTAAAAAGTTAATGAAAAAAACAAAAACCCGACTGCGTGAAAAAGAACTGAAAAGATGTAAACAAGACGTAGTTATTTAAAATTAAATTTTTCAGTAGCAAATCATAACACGAAGTCGGAGGCTATCTATATTTGTGAATTACATAGTTCGTAGGTAGCCTCCGACTTCGTGTTATGATTTGCTACTGAAAAAAATAATTTTAAATAACTACGTCTTGTTTACATCTTTTCAGTTCTTTTTCACGCAGTCGGGTTTTTGTTTTTTTAATTAACTGTTTTATTTATAATTTTTAAATTTTGGCTTACACACCTTCCTTTGGTTCTTGGTGTGGCCTATAAATAAATACACCCATTAAATATCATCACTATATCTTACAAATCTATAAACATCGTTCAATTTACCAGAACAATAGTCGAAAATGTAGCTACATTATACACAACTTTCAGGTTGTGTAATTTTTTAACGGAGCTCTTGGCTGTAAAATGATCAAAGAAACATAATATTGATTTTAAAAGACCTATTCAGTGAAACCCTACATAGTATGGTACGCAAAATTTATTTTATGTCTCTACCGCCATTTTAGTTTAAATAAAATAAAACCTAGCCTATAACCATCGCACAATGTAGCCGAATCGATAGACACCTCATTCATTAAAATCCATCGAAGTATTGAGATGCTTCGAGGGTATAAAGAATCTCACATACATACATAGATACGCATGAAAAAAAAAACATAACCCTCTCTTTGCTGTCGCGCAGTCGGGAAAAAGTTAATTAAAAAATCGGAAACCAGACTGCGTGAAAAAGAACTGAAAACATTTAAACAAGACGTAGCTATTTAAAATTAAATTTTTCAGTAGCAAATTATAACACGAAGTCGGAGGCTACCTACGAACTATGTAATTCAAAAATATACATAGCCTCCGAGTTCGTGTTATAATTTGCTATACGGGTTTTTGTTTTTCAATTTAATGCTTTCTAACACCACTGCACCGCATGTAAACTGCATGATTTTATATAATTTGCACGACATTGATGTTGCACGCGTATTAAGTACCTAGCGTAGTCTATGCTTTCATGGTTGCTGTTCCCGAGGCATGATACGGGTAAGTTTTTTTTGTTGTATTTTATTGTGTTACTGTGGGATTTAACTTATTGTAAATCATGGGATTCTATTTTGTAGTGTAGATCATGGTATAGTAAGATGTGTGTAGATAATGTGGAAAGCTTTTGTGTCCTTTGTTTTTGTTTTTTGACGACCTCTGAGTTCTAGCGGTTCGAGTGTCGGACTGCTGATCACGAGGTCGTGGGTTCGATTCCCACAGGACACATTATTTGTGTGATGAAAATTAGTGTTTGTGTTGGTCTGGTTGTTTCTTATGTGTTATAAGTATGTATTTACAAAAAAAAAGTGAATAAGTATTATATCCATTGTCTAGTACCCATAACAAAAACTCAGTTGCTTAGTTTGGGACTAGATGGTGATGTGTAAAATGTCCAAAAATATTTTTTATTTATTTATTTAAACCTTTGAATCGTTCTAATGTGTTTACCGAATAATTTTAAATTATTCTTTTCATTAATTTCAGGTTCAACAAAGACGAAGAAAACACAATAGAAAAACTTGAAATAGAGATGAGTACATACATGCATGTCATGTCGAGGCCAATATTCGTCGAAAGGTCGGCACTCGAAGTTGTAACGGAATACGTCTACCTAGGGCAGGCAATTCAGCATAGTAGATACAACTTCGAGAAAGAAGCCAACAGAAGGATCCGTCTGGGCTGGGCAGCATTTGGCAAACTTCGCCGAGTCTTCTCGTCGCCTATACCGCAAAGTTTGAAGACAAAGGTCTTCAACCAGTGCGTCCTGCCAGTCATGACTTACGGCGCCGAGACGTGGACACTGACAATTGGGCTAGTCCACAAATTTAAAGTCGCTCAGCGAGCTATGGAGCGAGCTATGCTTGGAGTTTCTTTGAAGGATAAAATCCGTAACGAGATTATCTGGAGAAGAACCGGAGTGACTGACATAGCTTGTAGGATCAGTAAGCTGAAGTGGCAGTGGGCTGGCCATGTCTGTCGAAGGACCGATGGCCGTTGGAGCAGATGAGTCCTTGAGTGGAGACCGCGTATCGGCAAACGCAGCGTAGGGCGCCCCCTGCCAGGTGGACTGACGACCTAAAAAACGTGGCTGGGGGGGACTGGATGCGGAAGGCAGAGGACCGAGCGTTGTGGCGCAACTTGGGAGAGGCCTATGTCCAGCAATGGACTGCGATAGGCTGAGTTGATACATACAGGAACACGTACAACGACTCGCTTGATTGTGACAATATCGAGTATTTCCCTGTTACACTGAGATATAACAAGTTTCCACTTAGTCCTTTACTTTCATATCGAAGGTGAACGAACAAACGGGATGCGAACCGAAGCGCCCAAACAGCGTATCAGTGCTTCAAAAGGAAATTCTCACTCAAAATAGTCGAGAGCGTCTGAATTTCAAGTTAACTAGCCCTCAAAATGAAATAATGACCGTCGGTATTTATGGTAGAATCTATACAAGAGATATAACAAACCAAACAACAAACAAACAAACCAACAAACCTGCAACAAACCTGTAAATGAGGAAGATTTACAGAATTTCAACAAAATCCTGGATATGATTTATGATGGTGCTGAAGGAACTTCCGATTAAGAAGACTGCTTTTTAAGAATTTTGTGCCATTTAGAAATTATCTTAAGTGTATCAATTTATTCCACATACATGTATTGATACACGTATGTGGAATAAATTGATCTGGTTGATTTAAACCGAAGTGTTAAGAATAGGCCCCTTATTTATTATCACATCATGCAAGCATGCCCACGTTACAATTATATGTATATGTCACTTTATTAAATCGTGGCATTTTTATAGTCTTACAAAAATCGGTTGTATTACAAACTACTTTTACTATGGGACCAACCCTGAAATCATGAAATAAATCTGCTGTTGCATACATTTTGTCTAGCGATTTCGATGATTTCCTAAGGAACAGCAATTTTTTTTTGCGATTGCAGGGTTGGTCCCATAATAAAAGTTGTTCGCTATGATGAGTACATTAACTGGGCAATCGATGTAAGACGACAAAAATGTCACGGTGTATAATCGGGGTTTTAGCAATAGCTCTAGGCTTGTAGACCTTATTTATGTGTAGAGTTCGACGTTAGACCTAGTTTAAGCAAGTGATCTAAGCTTTTGTCATAAGGGGGTAGCAGGTTATAGTACATAATTATAGAATTTCTATACAATTTAATACCCTATTTTTACACCTGTACATTGAGATGATAATTTGGCCGCGTTACGTCGGTAAGGGACTGTTCACACCTAACGTCACGACACGACGACGCATAGTCAGCAGCCAAAGATACGCTATAGCGTAGCCGTACGTCAGGATGAAAATTATGAAAAATCTTTAAACCATATAAAGCGCTGTCCACACATTTCCGGGTCCACCTTACAGGCGTTCAGGCCGTGGTTCTTTGCATGGTGTTTAGTGCCATCGTTGACATTAACATTACATGACTGGCCCAATTTTGTATGCACAAGACCCCAAGGCCCGGACGCTCGGATGGCCTTGACCCGGAAATGTGTGGATAGAGCTAATCACGTTCGGCTGCTGATTATAACCGAGCGTTACATTTGGTGTGAACCGTCCCTTATGTTGAATAAGGCCCTTATTAGATTGTGATGACATGACTATGAATAATTTTGTAGATTGTACTAGTAATGATTCCCGAAAATACTTATTTTGTCTACCTCCTTGTCGTAAATGATAATGTTTATTTATGAATAGGTATTCTTCTTTTTTAACTGCCTCGTTGGTCTAGTGGTTGCAAGCGTGACTGCTGAGCGTGAGGTCCTGGGTTCGATCCCTGGTCGGGCAAAGTGTTATTGGGTTTTTTCAATAGGAAATTCCCAATAGCAGCCCGGAGTCTGGATTTGTGCCCGGTTAATGGCAATAGGCTTGCCCCCTATTAAATGGGACTACAACATAACTGGCGAAATGTGGGTGTACTACACACCTCTGCCTAGCCCTTCGGGGAAATACAGGCGTGATGTTATGTTTATGTTACATTTTCCCAAAAAAATGTAACATGGTATAATAATCATAATAATAGATTCACTTAGTGATTCTGAAACCACCACTTTCAGGTCTTGCGCTCATTTGTTACAGATTGTATAAACATTTTAAATTACGAGAATTGGCCCCCTGATTTATTATAAAATTAAATATTAAAGAAGGAAAAAAGCTTGAGGCTTTTTCCAAATAGTGGGTCTTAACATTGCATAGTCTAGAAATAAATATGTGCAACCAAACCAGGAGTTTTTTCATTCTGAAATACTTAGTAACAACTTGCAGTCTGGATTTGTGCCCGGTTAATGGCTTGCCCCCTATTACATGGGACTGATAACATAACTGGCGAAATGTGGGTGTACTATACACCTCTGCCTACCCCTTCCGGGAATACAGGCGTGATGTATGTATGGAAACCAGAGAGCCACAGGAGAAAAATTAATCGAAGAATCCTTCCATCACTTCTTTCTCCTTTTTTTTCGGATGGACATCCTCATGGATATCCTCCGTCTGGAAACAGCTAACGGCCAAAGATAATATCCAATCTACCCACGATTATCCCTACTGGAGATAGACATTTTACATAAGCTGCATACAAAATATTTCAAATTTCTATCTCTGGTAGGGTGATTCGTGGATAGATAGGATATTAATTTTGGCCGTAAAACTTCACGGTAGCACAAATCAGAGGAGCTCCGCGAACTACAATAGACCGCGTCGGTGCCCCTCTAGTGCTACGCCTTTAGTACGTCCCGGGAAAACAAGATTGTTACCCCCACAGCGCCACGTGACCACCACTTGCTGCTATCCTCCCCAGGGTCGCTTGATAAACACCTCGAGTTCCCTCACTCTTAGCGTCTACGATCCCGATGGTCGATCGTGCCAGATGTTACGGAAGCACGTGGACAGTTGCCTCCCCCGCGCCTTTGTCTCCGAGCGGGGCCGGCCCTCCGCCGATCCCGCTCAAAATACAAAGATACCTCTTTATATACTGGGTGTCAGGGAAACGCTTCCGAAAACGAAGAAAGGTGATAGTGCTAATACGAAACTACAAAAAAATGCGATTCTTTTTTTAGATCTTTTTATTTTTTTTTGCATTTTTCATACATAACCAGCTTTGGGCAGTTAAATAAAGCTGTTTGCAAAAAAACCCTATAAAATATCAGCTGGCGCTAGGGGTGAATGACATCCGCTCGCATGACCGTCCGTGTCGTAGCAAGCGTAGGTAGGTTAGGTACGCGTGGCATTGATCCCGAGTTTTGTACGCTTTACATTGCGGGTTTGCAAAATACCAAATCACTAACGGCCAAAATCCAATCTATCGATGATTTGCCCTACTAGAGATAGGATTTTGACATAAGGTCCATACAAAATATGTCAATTTCTTTATTTCGATTGGATATTAATTTCGGCCGTAAAACAATTAGTATAAGGCTAATGGTTATTGGTATTCAATTGTGTTTAGGTAGTTTCAGTTTCGGGAGCGTTTCTCTGACACCCAGTATAAGGTAAAAAAGTAAAAATAAGGTACATTTAATAGAGGGTGGGTCAAAGTATAGTACTTAATTAATTAATGTAACTAAATTTCAGCATTATAGATACAGAGCGGCCGTGTTCAGTGGTGTTCGTTCGTTCAGCGGCGTGGCGACGGGTGGCGTGAGGATCTGTTCGGTGTTCGCCTGCACTGGAGACGAGAGAGACACTTGTGGCATGAGGTAATAGACCATAACACAATCTCTGGTTACTCAATGTATTTAATACATTCCACAATGTGAATTTAGGTGGTAACTAAAAAATATGAGATTATAGTGACCCTGTAGCCATACTATTAAGTATTCTGTGCTGTAGCGCACAACAAAATTTGTATAAGTAGTATAGTGTATTAGTTATCCAAAGTCGTGCAAAAATACAGTGTTTTTGCGTGGTCCCTGGCAATGAAATGCTACATCCTCTCATCACGTCATTTCAGCCGAAAGACGTCCACTGCTGGACATAGGCCTCCTCCAATAGGGGGGATATGCCATAATAGCCACGCTTGGCATGGGTTGGCGATCGCAGTTGGTTGGATGAATACTCAGAGAACGCTGCTGCCCATCCTCTGATGTATCCCTTAGTCGCCTTTTACGACACCCATGAGAAGAGATAAGGCTCATCACGTAGTCACTAATAATAGTAATGTCGTACAGTCGACCTCGCGTCAGTGGTAACAATTTGACTTTGACAGTCTTTACCTATTTTTTTCATGTCGTCAACCCACCAGACTAAAAGCAAAATATTCCCCCATGTGGATATGTCTTATAATTTTTTTAAATTAGATAAAATCTTCGTTTCTTATAGTTTTTGACAATAATACGTTTTTACAGGTTCCCTACTTACTCAGAGAACACAACGGCTATTTTCGAGGAGCTCTCCATTGTAGGAACAATGCCTACTCCCATTCTCAATACTACGGTAGACACCGATGACTTCATCGTGTACCCTGTCGCGTCCAAGGTCTCCATCATGCCCTTAGAAACCAAGGAGTATACCTATAGCTTGGTCAACAATAATGATGTCACAGTTCACACGCTGACGTTGACCAATCAGACCGCTGAGTTGTACGCGTTCGCCATCTGGGGAAGGAGGTTCGCGACTGATGGGCAGGTTGAAGACCCACCGTTGACTGACGATTCTGCTGTCCATCTTCTAGGTCGAGTTTTGTTAGCGTCTATGATTGCTGTTATATGTTACTGTCAGTTTTAAAAAGTATTAAAATAACGTAAACCTCAGGTATTTCTGGTTGTGTAATACTAATCCATCTTCCTTCCTACTAATATTATTAAATTGACGACGTGTCGTCTAGTGGTTCGAGTGTCGGACTGCTGATCACGAGGTCGTGAGTTCGATTCCCACAGGACACAAATATTTGTGTGATGAACATGAGTGTTTGTGTTGGTCTGGGTATTTCGTATGTATTATAAGTATGTACCTATTTACAAAAAAAAATGTATCTAAGTATTATATCCATTGTCTAGTACCCATAGTACAAGCTCTGCTTAGTTTGGGACTAGTGCCCTGTTTATCAAAAGTTACAAGCCTTGTATTACTAGCATTTTCCATGTAAATTAATAAATTTTTACAAAGATGCGTTTATCAAAACTTCACGTAGGAACTACAAGCTACAAATTACAAGAACATTTTCACAAGGCCTTGTAAATTACGTTTAACAAAGGATTTCACAAAGATTGTAGATTTATTAGGAAATTACAAGTCTTGTAAACCTTATTCGATGTAACTATATGTTTATAATGATTGGAGTATGTCACATTTTAATTAAAATAAAAAAAATAACAAAACGAGAAATAATCATAATTTTGGTTTTAAACACCACTAAAATAATCAGCCCATAATTGTTTCACTGCTGAGCATGGGGTCTTCTCAGAATGAGAAGACTAAGGCCACCATGCTGGCGTAGTGCGATCAAGAACTGTATATGGAGCACTCTCAAGTATGCTGGTTTTTTCACGATGCACGATGTTTTCTTTCACTGTTAAAGCAAGTGTTAATCAAATTATGATCAGCACACGAATTAGAAAAGTAGGTATAGGTCCTGTGCGAGCCGGGTTCGAATTTGACCCTCCTGCACGGACAATAGCAAGTGTACAGCCGCTAGGTTATCATTAGGTACGCTACGCAAATTTTATAAAAAAAAGGGCAGACTGATCATTCAATGAATGGTGATTCTCTTACAAATTTGGGGGAAGCTCTTAATATTTTTTTGTAAATGTTTAATGGCGAAACACTCATATTAGTGGTGCCTGCCATGTAATACAGAATGATTTATTATCAAATGTTCCATTTCATTACCTGTAATTCTGAATTTTAAGACTGAAACGAACTGCACAATTTGACTCACGATCGGTAGGTTGAATCCTATCCTACCAATCGGCAAGTTGTTGCCTATTTACTATTGCAATAGGCCATTTGGTCTCTACCGATAGGCCCAAATTCGAGATTGTAAGCCCAATTGTGCCGTTTGTATTTAACCTTTAGGTACCTATATTTAATTCGTAGGTCGTTTTAATTTAGGTAGGTACAATTATTTGCTTTATGCTAGGTTAAGTAATTCTTATTTCTTCATCGTTACTGGAACCATTTGACCACATTTTGGCTAGAAATTGTAAAAAAAACGTTTCTTGTTCACTTGTAAAGTAGAACTAAGAGTCATCGGCCACTCTTAAGACTTGTAAGCAACAAGCTACAAGCTACAAGTTACGTGAAATTTTTTGATAAACAAAACCATAATACATGTGTGAAAAACCACTTGATAATACGAGAGGAATCACTTGTAGCTTGTAGTTTACAAGTTTAGTTTTGTAAAAATGTTCTTGTAATTTGTAGCTTGTAGCTTGTAGACTTGTAACTTTTGATAAACAGGACACAGATGGTGATGCGAAAAATGTCAAAAAAAAAAATTTTTTTTTGAAAGTTTGTGCGGATGTATGGATGTTTGTTCGCAAAAACTAATGTACTTAATGAACATAACTCGGATTAACATAATTATAGGTTAGGTTTAAAGAAATAAAAACACAAAGTCACTTACTTGAGAACAATATTAATTTAAGCTATGATGGTTTAGTTCGTCGAATTTAAAAATGTTTTTTTTAATTTTTTAATTTTCAAATAATTGTGGTGTAAGTACCCATTCAGTGCATTCATTATTTTACAAAAGAGTTGTCTGAAATTACATAGGTATAGTGCTAGCTCAGTTTTGAACATATAGGCTTTTTATACCGGAAAGATGAACAGTTCCCGAGAGATGTGCGATAAACGACATATGTATAGTATAGTATAGTCGCGGGGCATATGCTAGTAATAAATAAACATGTTTATTTCAGACAGAGTCCATAGTGTTAGCTTTATAATTATATCCATTTAATTAGTTAACTTAGTTAGTGGGTGTCAATATATTTTCGTAAATCTATTATTAAATAATTTAGACATTTGTTAGTAGTACAACTGACTTTAGATATTTTAAATAATGTTTCCGGTTATAAGACGAAAGTCAGTTGCAAGCTTGTTAAAATAATATTAAAGATTTTATTTCCGGAAATAGTTCGACACGCCACCTATGATTTGTTTTAGATGTCAAAAATAATATAAAAGCAACGGTCATTGTATTTTAGAGTTCGATTCATTCACGCTCTGACACTCGCCCCGAGAGGTCGTGCTGCTCCTGCTCCGTCCTCTCGTGACGAATTAAGTGCTCGAATATTTTTCGCTACGGCTCACCGTAGCGCCCTCCGCAGTCGCCCCGCCGACTGCAGCCCGATAAGCACATTCGCTGTCTTTTTCAAGACAGCGGGCGCGCTTTTGTCTCTTTAGACAGAGTTTCGTCAAAAACGTAGTGTCCCTTCAGGAAAAACCCACTTATTTACTGTGGTTCTCGGTGGATACCTAACGGTGATAACAAACCGAGGGGCGTTGACCCGACACGCCAGCTGCGCTCCTTAAGGGCAAAGCAAAATTGGAAGAAGCTAGGGCCAGAAGGCCTTGGGGGATCTCCTAGTCTTCCCTAGCTTACCCCCGTTTCGTCCTATCTAGCATTCTCTAGGGGTTTACACCCATTGCACACTAGAGACTTAGGGACCTGTTTGCACATTAAGACTGGCAAACAGGAGTGCAAGCTTAGGGCTCACCAGTAGGCACACAACCTCCCCGTCTATACCCGACGGGGAGGGTTTGAACACACTCCCGGGAACACCCACCCGAGGAGCAAACCCCCATGTTAGTACGCCACTAATTTTCTCCCCCTCTCATTGTTGCTAGGCTTGGCTTAGTCATCATCTATATGATGGTGTCTGATGCCGAGTTCCTCAGCATCTTAAAAAACGTCCTCTTCAAGGACCCTACCTTTATCGCCAACTATGGCGACCTGTTTGGCAGCGCTTTTGCCGCCAAACAACCTGACGTCCCCGACTCTCCAGAGTCGCCCGATACCCCCCCACCCCTAAGGAGGAATAGGCGCCCCGCCCGTTCCGACAGTGATGAGGAGAGGCCGAGGTCTCCGCGTGGTCCGCCTAGGCGTTCAGCCAGCCTGGACCATAAGGACCGTACCCCCTCACCTCTCCCCACCCCAGCCCCCACTCAATACCCTGATCGCTCCCCAATCCCATCAGACCAAGAGATGTCTTCGGACAGTGAGGTCAACTCAGACGAGGCCGGTGCCTTTACCACGGTAGTGGGCAAAGGTAAAAAACGCAGCCGGAAAACAAACAAGGCCGAGGCTCTCGCCTCAAAATCTTTAAAACTTTCCGAGGCAAACTCTGCCCCGGCCCCTACCCCCCGTCCCGCCTCTCACTCCTCCTCGCAGGATAACAGGCCCCCCTCCCCTCAGGAACATACCTCACCTTCCCAGAAGAAGGTGCCCATCCCGCCTCCCTTATTCATCCAGGATAAGGCATATTGGACCAGGATATCCGACTGGTGCAATCAAAATAAGATTAATTTCACTAGTGCCCGCCCCACACAGCAGGGCATTAAAGTAGTTGTCCCCACCCCCACTGATTACCGCAACCTTACCAGGTTGCTACGCGAGCGTGGTGTGTCTTTTCACACCTACGCACTCCCAGAGGACCGACTCCTTAGAGTTGTGATCCGAGGGATTCCGTCCGAAGTCAGCTGCACGGAAGTGCACGCCGACCTCGATCGTCAAGGGATCCCGGTTGCTATAACCCACCGTATGTTCCGTGGTAAGCACGGTGAACCCTACAACATGGTCCTTGTCATTTGTCACCCTGGCGAAAACGCCAAAAACATCTACAATATAAAGACCGTATGCAATTTATCAGGCATCACGGTCGAGCGCCCCCACAAGTCAAACCAGCCTGGTCAATGCCACCGTTGCCAGCTGTATGGTCACTCCCAGCGTAACTGCTACGCAAAGCCCAGGTGCGTTAAGTGCCTAGGCGATCACGGGACTACCGAGTGCGAGCGTCCCAAGGAGAGGGACCAGTGCACGGAGCCCCCTAGCTGTGTCCTTTGCCGTAAAGCCGGGCATCCAGCAAACTATCGCGGATGCCCCAAAGCCCCCAAAATGCGCAACGCCAAAACGGCAAAACGCGCCTCCGACCGCGTTGCGAGGGAAGCCCCCTCCTACGCAGCCCCCTTCCATTACCAACCACCAAACCCTAGAGGCCCACTCGGGCCCTCCCCTAATTTCCACGGCCCACTCGGGCCCAACCCCTGGTTTAAGGGTAATCAAAAGCCCCAATACCCACCTCTTCCGACCTCTCGTCTCGCGCCCCCGGCCTCAGAGCCCCCCGCGCTGATGAACTTACCCATCCCCGCACCTTCTCTCAGGCCCAAAACTGCACCAGCAGCTAAAGCCCCCCCCCCCCATGAGAACCCCCCCTCCGGTAAACTACCCCGGCCTTCTGCCGAGAGAACACCTCGAACCCCAGTCAGGGGAAACCCGTATTGACGCCTACTCTAGACTTTGGGCCTTTACCCAAGGCATCCACGAGCAGCGCCTTCAGGTACTTACCAAGTACCAAGACATCTATAGAATACTTAATTCCAATTATAATGTATAATACGGCCCCACCCAAAAGATTCAAACCCCGTTCCCTAAATTTAGGCTTCTTTAATGCCAGAGGCATTAGTGGTCAACGCGATGACGTAGCTGTCTTCTTGCGTGAGCACCAACTTGACATATTACTCGTTCAAGAGTCCTTTCTCAAGCCCCACTGTCGTAATCCCAACATAGCCAATTATAGGCTGATTAGAAACGACAGAACGTACACCGCACTAGGCGGAACGCTAATCTATTACCGCAATTCTTTATATTGCATCCCCATTGACCCCCCAGAGCTAGCATGCCTGGAGGCTTCAATCTGTCGCCTAGGCATGACAGGACACCAGCCCATCACCATAGTCTCGGCCTATAGGTCCTCAAACAAACCCGCGAGTCTGCTCGAGGACGACCTAAAATCCTTACTCGATCTTAGTAATTCTGTAATTATAGCAGGCGATCTAAACGCCAAACATTGCTCATGGAGCTGTGTCTCCAATAACACCGCTGGTGTTCAATTAGAAGCACTTAGCGACAGACTTTCCTTTGACGTCATCGCCCCGATGCGTCCCACTCACTTTCCCGACACAGTAGGGCAACGGCCCGACATCCTAGATATAGCCCTCTTAAAGCGCGTAAACCTCGGTATTCGCTCTATCGAGGTAATTCAAGAATTAGACTCAGATCACCGACCTGTGATCATTCAACTGGGTCCCCGAGGTGGTCCCTCGGATCCCGGTACTCCACCCTTAACTAAAACAATAACCGATTGGAGGAGACTAGAGGACCGCCTCAAATCTACCTCATCCCCCCAACTAGATTCAATCCCTGACTCCATCGAGACAGTCGCGGATACGGTGGCCGCGATCACCTCGCTCACCAACCATGTACAGTCCGTAGTGGGCGAATGCTCACGGCAGGTTCCGATGCTGGATGACCAGCGTCTGAAACTGCCGGACGATGTAAATGAGTTGAGGACCGAGAGGAACGCGGCCATCCGTGCCTATGACGCTTTTCCCAACGAAGCCAACCGTGCCCATATGCGCTCTTTGCAGAATACTGTAAAAAGACGTGTAGCTCAGGTACGGGAGGATCGCTGGGACAAGGAAGTCAGCGAAATCCAACCGTCTCATTTAGCCTTCTGGGCACTTCAACGCAAACTCAAATGCGAGACCACGGCAGCTATGCCCCCCCTAAATCGACCCAATCAAAGGCCGGCCTTTGATGATGACGAAAAAGCCGAATGCTTAGCCGACAGCTTGGAGTCTCAGTGCACTCTCAGTACGCTTCCCGTAAGCCAAACCCACCTTGACAAGGTTAATTCAGAAGTAGAGCGTAGGTCAGCCCTCCCCCCTCCCCCAATAGATGACCCTGATGACCCGCTCCCACCGATCACCCCTGACGAAGTTCTCTCTATAGTCAAGGATCTTAAGCCCAAAAAAGCCCCCGGCGCAGACGGCATCACCAATAAGGTGTTGAAACGTTTCCCTGCCACCCTAATCGCTCTAATGACCGTCATCTTCAATGCGGCATTTAAAAACAACATCTTTCCCCAGGCTTGGAAACAGGCTACGGTAATCGGTATTTCAAAACCGGGCAAACCAAAAGCCGAGCCGAGTAGTTACCGGCCGATTAGTCTCCTCAATGTCTTCGGTAAAATCTACGAGAAGCTTATTTATAAGCGACTCAAAGATTTCGCCGACTCAAATAAACTCCTTCCCGACGAGCAGTTTGGCTTTCGTACAAAGCACTGCTGCGTTAATCAACTGCACCGCATTGTAGAACACATCAGTGCAGGCTTCGTACGCGGTCAAATGACCGGTACTCTCTTTTTCGACGTAGCAAAGGCTTTCGATAAAGTGTGGCACAACGGCTTATTATATAAGCTGTACACTATGAATGTGCCACATCGTCTCGTGCTCATCATCCGAGACTACTTATCGAATCGTACCTTTTGCTATCGCATAGAAGGGGCTCTCTCCTCCCCCCATCCCATTCACGCCGGTGTGCCACAAGGCTCCGTGCTCTCCCCCCTACTGTTCACGCTGTACACCAGCGATATTCCAAAATGCGGTGCAGCCCGTATTGCCCTTTTCGCCGACGACACGGCAATCTATTACTCCGGCAGGAGCCATGTCGCTATTTCTCGTACCCTCCAATCCGCGGCCAACACCCTAGGTGACTGGTTCCGGAAATGGAGAATCGAAGTCAATCCCGAAAAAAGTGCAGCGGTCCTCTTCGATAAGAGACAGGGGTCACAGTATCGTAAAGAATTAAGCGTACCAGTCTCAATGTTCGGAAAACAGATCCCATGGCAACGAGAAGCCAAATACCTTGGCGTGATCCTTGACCGTAGACTGACTTTCAGACCGCATATCCGCAAGGTGAAAAACCGTGCCGCCTTCGTCCTCGGACGTCTCCACCCCCTACTCAATGCGCACAGTAAGTTGCCCACTCCTCTCAAAGTAAGGATATACACCACCTGTATCCGCCCCATACTCGCCTATGCTAGCGTTGTGTTCGCACACGTTAAGCCGGTGAGAATTCACATACTCCAAACCCTCCAAAACCGTTTCATGCGAAGGGCCGTAGGCGCCCCCTGGTACGTACGCAATGTCGACCTCCACCTAGACCTCAAACTGCCGACCATCAAGCAGTTTTTCAAGCGTGTCTCAAAACGCTATTTCGATTCCGCTCCCAAGCACCCCAACCCCTTGGTCGTGGCGGCCACCGTCTACCAGCCATCTGCTATTAGCAAAACCCGACGTCCCAGACACACACTCATTGAGCCCGATGACGCTATTACACTCCTCCAGGAGTCAGATAAAAGTACAAGCACACTCCGACGCCGTCGTCCAAAATATCGTCCCCGCCGGCGAGGACCGACGCGACACACACACAGAATCCGAGAGTCCGACTCTCGAGAAACAGAAACACATGCCGACGCAGCACCGGCTGCTGGGGGGATCAGTGGCGGGGTCCCCCTGCTGCACCCTGAGTCGAGGTCCGAGCTCCCCCCTGGGGACGCCCTCACGGTGTAAGCAACCGGAGATAATCTCGTCACGCGAGACCGGCCCTATGCTCTAGAGTAGTTCCTAGGAGCAGGCTATTGCGTAGCCACTGGTTAGGTTTTCTAGGTAGGTCTTAGCCTCGCCGGCGAGGCTTGCCGCTTCACGGCGTTTAGCACGTCACCCGATAGGGACCGAAAGTCCGCTACTTTCGAGGAAACCAATTCGATGCAGCAACGGCTGCTAGGGGGACATAGGAACTGCGGGGTCCCCCTGCAATGCCCCAGCGAGGTTCGAGCCCCCCCCTCGGGGGGCGCCCGCTTGCGCGCGGTATTGATGCCGCGCGCATCTAGTTTGTAAGTATGTAGGGAAAAAACCTTCGGCGAATGGAGTCCCACATGGGACTCTCCGCCAACTAAGTCCGGTTAAGCAGAAATGGGACTTCGGTCCCACCTGCGAGAGCCCATTCGAAAAAAAAAAAAAAAAATTAAAAAAAATATTTTAGAGTTAGTTCCGTGTAGAATATAGAGCTACGATGTTACGCTGCTCGTTTTCTTATCCCAATCCTTTCTGGTTTCTCATATCAGAAGTGAGATGAACCCAAGTGCAAGTGAACTTTATAAAATCTTTTTTTTTTTCTTTTTGAGTATTGACTATAGACGGTTATAAACTGAAAGGTGTGCTTGTATATTAAACTTTATTATGCCAAAACGTACTCTTGGACCAACCAGGAGGCGAGGATGCTGTTGTTGCGTTTGATGATGCCTGTAACGTCCGTGGACAAGTACAAGCAGAAGAAAATAGGAGTTATGCCGCGGACAACGGACGAGAAGCAGTGCCAGGATCTTCAAAAGTTCCAGTTGGAGGTTTGGAAAAGAACTCGCTTAATTTTAATTTGCCAATTAATATGCATGATTTAGTAAGCCTTATTTCTTCTCGTGTAAAACTTGACATTTCTTCATTTAAATACAATAAAAATATAATCCCGAATTTGACCAGTCTGATTAAAAATCAAAGGATAGATACCTGGTTAACAAAAGTCAATGGATGTTCTCATATCTATGGTTGGTCTGATCAAAAAACGTCCCATTTTGCTTTGCCACGATTAGTAGTTCATGCCAAAAAAATGGTACGAAGGGCTAAAAACTATAAAATATACATGGTCAGAGTGGGAACTTAATTTAAAACGGGCGTTTCTGTCTGACACTAATTATGGTGCTTTGCTATTTGAAATGCTAAAAAAGAAATATAAGATAGGAGATTCACTCGATGAATACTATTACGATAAAATGATACTTTTTAATGCGTGTGATATATCAGGCAAGAAAGCAGTAGATTGTTGTTTGACAACGTCTGTGGTCTAGTGGTTCGAGTGTCGGACTGCTAATCACGAGGTCGTGGGTTCGATTCCCACAGGACACAAAAATATTTGTGTGATGAACATAAGTGTTTGTGTTTGGCTGGGTGTTTCTTTCTTATGTAGAATAAGTATGTATTTACAAAAAAAAAAAAAAAAAAAGTATACAAGTATTATATCCATTGTCTAGTACCCATAGTACAAGCTCTACTTAGTTTGGGACTAGATGGTGCTGTGTAAAAATGTCCTAGAAATATTTATTTATTATTTACTGTGTCATACACGGTCTTGAAGATCGTATTGGAGCAAAAGCAGCTTCAGCCCGTTTTACTCAACCTGAAGATTTGTTAAAATACCTGAAAGACATGTGCCGTGAACAAAGAGAGTTAACGCCATAATTTAATAAATTTAAAACTCCTATGCCAAATTCTTCTACGATTATAATGTAATATTTTCAATAAAAGTGGTCATCGTGCAAACCAATGCAGAAATTCAAACAACTCTTCGGTATATTTTAATTGTAAATAAACTGGTCACAGAGTTTTTCAATGTCCGAAGCCCGTTATTAAATGCGAAAGTTGTCAAAAATATGGGCATAAAACCGAAAACTGTTTTACAAACAAAAACATCATCATCATCATCATTTCAGCCGAAAAACGTCCACTGCTGGACGAAGGCCTCCCGCAAATGGGGGGATATGCCATAATCGCCACGCTTGGCAGGCGGGTTGGCAAAAACATAACCCAAAATAATAACCAAGATAACCGGGTTATAATGACCACTACTACTTCTCTTGAAAATACACAAAATAAATATTACAAAAATGCTATTATAAACAATAATTCTCAACAAGTTCAATGTTTTATAGACTTCGGGAGCGAATGCACTCTTATTATTGATACATTAGCAACTCGGTACAATTTAAGTATCAGTAATGGTTCTTTACCGGTTATTAAAGGGGTAGGTAAGACCCACATTATACCTTTAGGTAAAACTGAACTATTGCTGTCTATAGACGGAATTGAGGCTTTGGTCACGGCATACGTCGTTACATCTAACCAATTACATGTTAGTTGGGCAGAATTTCACTGAATTACCACATATTTTAGTTCTAAAGATTATTACCCACCTTGAAATTTTAAAACGTGACAATTTTTGTAATGAACTCTTGCCTGGTATTGAGCATGAATATAATAGTATAGTCAAATTATACGTTTTAACGGATTACACTTTAACAAATACCGATTTAATTAAATGTTACACTTCTACTGTTGAAGACTCCACGATATTTGTGTCAGGTAGCTATCGTAATCGTAATAACTGTCAATATTGGATCAAGGAAGGGGTCGACAAGGTTGTGGGGAACTCTTGTGATATTCCTATAATAATTGTAAATAATGAAACGTTACATTAAAAAAAAAAGGATATGCTACTGGTTAGAGCTTATAAAATCTATTATGATAATAATATTAAAGAATTAAACTGTCTTAATTTACAATCAAAATGTAGTCCCATCAAAACTTGTGAGGTTAATATTAATTCAGTTAGCAAACTATGAAATTGATAAGGTTCAAGGTTTCATCTCCAAATAAATTAATAGTTTTAAAAAAAAAACACTATAAAAACATGCTTTTATAAATGCAAGTAAAAACAACAATATTCAATATATAATAGGTTTGTTATAACCTTGAAAGCTGATCGTGTGCAAAGTCCATTACGTGGCCTTTCTCACAAGTGCAAACACGACTATGATACGATATTCCATCATGGAATGCCAGTGCCTGTCTTCCAGCTTCATCATCAGAACTTGAAACCTAATCATGGTCAAAGTTCATTACAAGACTTTTCTAAGAAATCCAAAACAGCTGAAATACGATTTTCTATCATGAAGTTCCAGTTCATATCTTCCGGCTCCATCATCAGATCAGTTCGACAGTACCATATTATTGTTTTGTCATCAGAACTACATACAGCTGCCAATTTTCATCACGCTAAGACCCTTGGAAGATGGTTAAATTTGTTACCTTAGATTCCATTACATAGTTACATACAGGTCGACCTAATAAAAGCGTGTTAATATAGAACAACTTTTGCTCAAAATCTCGCGGAATTGGGTTGCACTAACCTCGGAGATATGGAAATTAAATTAGCTGATAGCACCCCGGTTGTTTATAGACCATATAGATTGAGTTTTCCAAGAGACATTTTACCACGAATTGATCGATGGTGGCTGACCTTGCAGGAGTATGACTGCGACGTTAGTTATCGCCCTAATCATAGTATGACCCATGTAGATGCGTTGAGTAGGAATCCACAAGAGTAACGATACAATCATATAAAGAAGTGGATTCGTTACGAGTTTTAAATATCACACAAGATGATTGGTTACTCAGTGTTCAATTGACAGATGCTAAAATATGTTTCAGTAAAGATGTATTAAATGACCCAAAATACGAGGAGGTTACCGATACAAGGTAAAATTTTGTATTTTAATATAATCGGCTGTTTATAAAAGTTAAGGGTTATTCTTAAGGGGGCCAGGTGGCAAATATGTAAGCAAAACCACGATGATATTTGTCATTTTTCGGTTGATAAAACTTTATCTAAAATTCAAAAAAGATTTTTGGTTTCCAAAAATGAAAAAGTTTATTTCAAAATATGTTAAGGCTTGCTTACATTGTGCATAAAGTAAAATGTCTGCAGATAAAAAAAAAAAAAAAATAAGTATAAAGGAAGGAGGACACCCAATACCCAAAAAACGATATTCCTTTTGAAACTGTTCATATTGATCACCTGGGGCCCTTCGTAAAAAGTTCAAGGGGTAATGCTTATTTAATTGTTATTGTTGACGGGTATACTAAGTTTTTTTGTTTAAAACCATTACGCAATTTAAGATCAGTGGGGTAATTGTGTAATGCATTGACATTGACATCAGCTTACAAGCTCGGACAAGTTCCGAAAATTTTGCGAGAAAAACCATGTCAAACACTTCTTGAATGCTGTCGCGTCACCTCGGTCCAATGGTCAGGTAGAGCGCTATAATCGGACCATATTAGGTGCACTAACTTCATGTACCCATAAATTAGGGAAAACCAAATGGGACACTGAGTTAGGTAATATTCAATGGGGGTTAAATAATACTCTAAATAAAGGTATAGGGAAAACCCCACCAGAAGCTCTGTTTGGTCGAAATTTAACCCACAGTAGTGAGAATATTATGAATGAAATATTTGTAAAGACGAGACAGTCTATTAGGGACTTAAGTGAAATAAGAACCGAAGTTAGCGAGCACATAACCAAAGAACAACATAATCAGAAGGATAGATTCGATAGGACATGTAATGAAGCTAAAATATATGCGCCAGGGGATTTAGTCAAAATTCTAAAACAGATAGGTCATAATGAAGGTCAAAGTAAAAAGTTATTACCTGTATATTCGGGCCCTTACAGAATCTCAAAAGCTTTAGATAATGATAGATATGAAGTGTCGTGCATACCAGGGACTAGCATTGGCAAAAAGCATTATTGTAATACTTGGGCTGCAGATCAGATACAACCATGGATTAGCACTAGTATTAATGAATTAAGCTATGGGTCTGATTCTGAAAAAGAATGATCTAGTCAACTAGGTTGGTTGTAAATTAAAGAAACTGAATTAAAATAATTTAATCGCTTGTAGGTTATACAAAATAAAAATAGTGTTGGAATATCAGTAGTCTAGAGAAGTTTGTGTTCATTTAAAATTTCTTCTTAATTACGGATGACCTGAAAAAAAAAATGGTTAGAACATAAAGCATTATTAAAACAATTAATTTAATGATAAAGTAATGGCTATGAAATTAATAATGGATGTGAAATAGGCATTATGTAGTTACCAATGATATATTATTGCTGTAAATATGAGGAATTTCATGAGAATAAATATAAAGCAGATGAAATAATCAATTTAAAAAGTAGATTCTTTTAGTTATGTTAGCATGAAAATACATACCAGAGAGATAGATGATTTGAGATGGAAGTCGTGGGGTGGTCGGCTTGATAAGGATGGCGAAGTTTACGTTGCAACTTAGTTGTAAAGTTGAGTGGTCAACCGCCGGCGAAGTTCCACGGTGCATCTCCCAACTAAGGCATAAATCATTTATTGGAAGTCGTACAGTGGCTGGCAAGTGAGAGAGCTTGACCAGTGAAGCTTGCGGTGCAATAAGTGGCATGTGCAGATTGTATTTTGTTCAACCTCGAATCTAATACATAGGGCACGTCACGTATTGGAAGTCGTACAGTGGCTGGCAAGTGAGAGAGCTTGACCAGTGAAGCTTGCGGTGCAATAAGTGGCATGTGCAGAGAGTGATGACACAAAATCTAGATGAGGTAATTGATTGTATTTTGTTCAACCTCGAATCTAATACATAGGGCACGTCACGTATTGGAAGTCGTACAGTGGCTGGCAAGTGAGAGAGCTTGATCAGTGAAGCTTGCGATGCAATGGGTGGTCGATGTCAAATAATTAAGATAAATGAGATGACAAGAATAAGACAATTAACAAAAAAAAAAAGATGTATAAAAATCTTACCTGTTTATATTTAGCAGCTCCTGTGTTTCTTTTGTGTTATGATATCGTTGCTGCTATAGCATATTATCAACAGATGTTTTTTCTATAATGTAATGTGTAGTTACGAGAGCTGAACAGTCAGATCTTCTATACCGATTGTTATTCATGGTGTTTATTTATTTAATTCATAGTTTGAGGACAAACTTAATGTCAGGAAGGCCGAATGTTAGCTTTATAATTATATTCATTTAATTAGTTAACTTAGTTAGTGGGTGTCAATATATTTTCGTAAATCTATTATTAAATAATTTAGACATTTGTTAGTAGTACAACTGACTTTAGATATTTTAAATAATGTTTCCGGTTATAAGACGAAAGTCAGTTGCAAGCTTGTTAAAATAATATTAAAGATTTTATTTCCGGAAATAGTTCGACACGCCACCTATGATTTGTTTTAGATGTCAAAAATAATATAAAAGCAACGGTCATTGTATTTTAGAGTTAGTTCCGTGTAGAATATAGAGCTACGATGTTACGCTGCTCGTTTTCTTATCCCAATCCTTTCTGGTTTCTCATAATAGTAGTATTAGTAACAATTCTGTTAGTAATAATTTCTTAGGTTTTCGCGATCACTACACATTATAATAAAACCAAGTTTAACCGGATTAAATCGCGTATATTATTCAAATTGGTTTTCCTGACGTTTCGAAAGCTTTGCAGCATTTCGTGGTCGCAGGTAGACTAAGATGACAAGCGTCTTTCAGATATTTCTAAAAAAATATTTTAATCTACCGTACAATATTATTAATTAAAATCGTTTCGATGCACGCAGTAATCACTCGCAATATCATTATCTTTTACAGTGTTGCGTGCTGTTTGGGACTTGATTATTTTTAGGACTGGGTTCCAAACAGGTAGTAGCTGCCAACCATCTTCTCTATTAAAATGAAGATGTTTTTTAATTTCAATAGCCTCACGGAGCAAAAAAAAAACCGATACCTATGTACCTAGAATGCTCCGTGAGGCTATTGAAATTACAAAACGTCCTAATTTTATAAAGATTTATTATTGGCTGACTCTCTTTTTTATAGGGATGTGAAAAACAAACTAGCCAAATGCGAGTCGGACTCACACAGTAAGGATTCCGTACCACCCATCCATTTGCATCTCTTCCTTAAGTAGGGATCACATATGTATATGGTTTCCCTTTTTATTAGTATTTGTTGCTAAACTCACATACTACTACACTACATAGTATACAGTATAATCAAACCAAATTTGACGCTGGTATGTATTACCGTTTTTAAGATAGAGCAGGCACAAAACTGTTGATAAAAAAATATTTTTTGTGTGGGGACCCGCTTTGGTTTATTTTTTATTTTTAGTATTTATCGTGATGGGGTCATAGCAACACATATTCTGAGAAAATTTCAACCGGCTACCTATTACTGTTCAAAAGATACAGCCCTGTGACAGTCAAACGGACGGACAGCGTAGCGAGAGTAATAGGGTCTCGTTTGGCACCCTTTGGATACGGAACCCTAAAAATTATGATTTTATAAAATGATGAAATAAAAAAAATTGTATGAGTCACAAGTATGTTTATCCGAAAGTATGTTTATAAAAATGATAAGTAATCTTTTTCCCCGATGAAAAAATCATAAGTAATTAATCTTGTCAAAAATACTTTTGATAATAAAATAATGATATGAGGCTGCTAGCAGATAAGAAAAAAATATTATTGGCAGTTAGCTGATACCAGAGATTATCAGCTGATACGGTAAGTCCACAAAACGCTAAAGTCACTCATAAAGAAAAATATATAAATAAAACTGGTGTAGGTACAATTAGAAAACTTTATCGCAGTCTTTGACTATCGCAGTAATAATTTTCGACGTTGGTCCTCCAAAAAGCCTAAGAACAAGGTGATTATAGCGTAATATCCTGATTGGAAATGATTCATTTGATATAATAAGTTGGTCTTTATTAGAGTTCCGTACCAAAAAGGTAAAGGAACCCTTATGGTGCGAATCCGTCCGTCCATCTGTCACAGCACTTCGGTATATTTCAGCAACCAATAATGTTATCAACAATGGCGAATCTCCGTACAAATTGTTTTTTTTTTTGCGTCTGCTTATGAAAAAAAAAAAATACCTTTGGGACATTTTTACACAGCACCATCTAAGCAGAGCTTGTGCTATAGGTGCTAGACAATGGATATAATACTTAAATCCTTTTTTTTGTTGTAAATACGTACTTATAATACATAAGCAACACCCAGACCAACACAAACACTTATGTTAATAACACAAAAATTTGTGTCCTGTGGGAATCGAACCCGAGGTCGTCCTCGTTATCAGCAGTCCGACACTCGAACCACTAGAACACAGAGGTCGTAAAAAATATGTTAAAATATAGCATTTTTACTTTTACATACTTTATTATTATTGTATGGAAAACACACTAGCAGCTTACTAAGGCCCGTATAACTAATTTATGCTCATTTCATTCAACTCCGCAAGCTTTGATCTATTTAAAACTACTTTTAAGTTGGGATATAATTTTAGAACATTCCTCAAGCATAAATTCATTGATCAGAGTTCAGCTGAGTTTAGCTTTTTTTTATACTGTCACCTGCCCCCTTAGCCAAGCTGACAATCTACAATCGTCAACGCTAATAGAATAAACTTTTTAACAAAAAATGAAACAGACTTCAAAAACATTAACTACTATTAGGTATTCTGTGACTAAGGCATACCCAGGCATACCTAACACCGCCTTATTAGTAGTACATGTTGAGCTTTTATTAGATCATATACCAAATAAAAACTTTTTAATAAAAAATAAAACAGACTTCAAAAACATTAACTAAAAACTAAAAATTATCCTTGTATGTATTTCAAAATCTTAACATAAACCAAAATTTTCAAGGCAGCGCGTGACTGTCCCTTTTCGTCACGTAAATATAGTGTACTGTCGAGCGCTTATCTATAGTAAAAAACAGTTTATGCGAACATACATGAAAAAAATAAACCCGCCGAATACATAACCTCCTCCTTTTATTGAAGTCGGTTAAAAATCACGCGCCGCCTTCAAAATTTTGGTTTATGTTAAGATTTTGAAATACATACAAGGATTATTTTTTACTTTTTAGTTAAGGTTTTTGAAGTCGGTTTCATTTTTTGTTAAAAAGTTTTTATTTCATACTTTTTAGTTAATAATTCACAGAAAAACGAAACTATTAGATCATCTAGGTAGGCGAAGCTAAAATAAACTGATTTATTGAAGCTGGTTAAAAAACTACTCGACCTAAGTCAATACAATTTATATGGGACCACCGCGTGGGCTTCCTCTACCAAATAAAAAAACAACCACGCTAATCGGCCCAAAAATCTCGGAGTAATGTATTCGGCGGGTTTTTTTTTTTTTTTTTTTTTTTCATGTATGTACACCGATTACTCCGAGATTTATGGGCCGATTTACGTGGTTGTTTTTTATTTGGTAGAGGAATCCCGCGCGGTGGTCCCATATACATTTTATTGACTTAGGTTGAGCAGTTTTTTAACCAGCTTCAATAAATCAGTTTAGTTAAGATTTTAAAATACATACAATGATTATTTTTTACTTTTTAGTTAAGGTTTTTGAAGTCGGTTTTATTTTTTTGATTGTTTTCTATAGCGTTAACGATTGTGGATTGTCAACTTGGCTAGGGGGGCTGTTTCGTTCGGTATTGGAGCAGAGATTTGATATGTGTACTCAAGTGTGGAATAAGACCGATACTCAAGTAACGATTCCATCCATAAGTAATGATCAGTGGGCCTAGTACGAGTTTCACACTTACGAATACTTTCATCGTTTTCGTCGACTTTCATTCATAAATCAGTAGCGCCCCTGGCGGATACGAGGAGGAACTACAGATTTATTAATGAAAGTCGACGAATACTTTGAAAGTATTCGTAAGTGTCAAACTCGTACTAGGTACACAGGTGATTGAAGTTTAAACTGTACTTGAGGAACGTTCTGTAATACGGCCCTCAGTTGATGCATGTCTGTTTTGCGATTTGGAGATTTTGTCCAGTCTGTTCTTGAAGCAGTTTATTGTGGGTGCCATTATTATACTTTCAGGGAGTTGATATCGTGTGACTACACGATTTAGTAGGAAGTGATGTGATAGAAGGAAGATCGAATCGACGAAAGAAGGAAGAATGAGTGATAGAAGCAAATAAATATGATTATGATTATGATCCTTAAGGGGAATGTAGCAGTCAAGTATGAATACATAATTGATCGAAAATTCAGTTTTAACAATTGAAGTATAGATACTGTAGTTTAATATAAACTATTAACTCTGTAGATAGTTCGTTGTAGTTGTTGATAGAAAAAGTGCGAAAACTGCCACTTTTGGCACGTTTTGGTTAAAGTAAAGGGGTATCATATATGAAAGGACCTTTTTGTTTGTATTTTTTATGCTGCGTACTTTTCGACTTATTTTAATAAAAAAAAAAAAAAAAAATCCATACCTTCCTTATCTCCGAAGTTTGTAAAGCGAAAAATCTGTAATAATTACAGGTGATGAATGTACTTTATGTAAATATTACTGGAAAAATAGATCGTTGCCTAAGAGCTAAACTGTCAGGTAAAAAAGACAATAGTTAATCAATGGACGTCGACCTTTAAAAGGTGGTTTGGCACATGAGGAGTTATCTAGCACTATTTTTATTAATCATCAATATTTCTTCACAAACAAACAAGTTTTATTTTTGATGTGGCAGATGAATAACTAAATAACTTTTTGTACATCCAAGGAAGGTACGGAACCCCTCGGTGCGCGAGTCCGACTCGCACTTGACTGGGTTTTATTACTCTTTATTTTGTTATAGATGTCTACGAAAGTACATGCTGATTAAGATTTATAGTTTGCCATTAAAATTTCAATTTTATTACCTCGTACAAAGGGTAGGTAATCGAGAAGTTTGATAGGGAAAATGATGATGATACGATATAATTGAAACTATTCCAACGCACGTAGTTTTCGCCAAAGCTTATCGCAACAGGGGGTCTAGTACAATACAAATGAACCAGAGTACATCATCGTCAGACCACAGATGGTGTACGAGTTTGACAACTTACGAAAATTTTCAATTTTCGTTGTCTTTCATTCATAAATCAGTTTAACGCCCCTGACGGATACGAGGAGGAACTTCTGAGTTTTGAATGAACCACATAACATAACATCACGCCATCACGCCTGTATTTCCCCGAAGGGGTAGGCAGAAGTACACCCACATTTCACCATATGTTATCAATCGCATGTTATAGGGGGCGAGCCTATTGCCACTAACCAGGCACAAATCCAAATTCCAGGCTGCTACTGAAAATTTCCTAATCAATAAACCCAATAATAATAATAATGTGCAATTATAGGTAATAGGTGTAATAATATGCAATTATAGGTAAATGTATATTGTATTAGTTTAAATTAATAATATAAGTAATAATATTGTCAAATTGGATTTCTATGTTTAAATATTGCATGCTGTGAAACGGCCAAATATGTGGAACATACATTTAATTTATAATATCCTCTGTACCATATTTCACGCAATAAATGATAAATAAATAAATAAATAAATAAATAATAAAACTATGCCCGACCCGGTAATCCAACCCAGGACCCCACGCTCAGCAGTCGCGTTTGCGACCTCTAGACCAACGAGGCAAGTTATGAATGAAAGTCGACGAAAACTATGAAAGTATTTGTAAGTGTCAAACTCATGCGGTTGACCGCACGTCACAGTTTGACATTGACAGCGCCTTTATTTCGTAAGCGGTAACGGCGGTTTTCCAATTCAAGTGTTACCACTGTCATGCAGACTCATGCATTCGACTGTACTAGGACCCCAGAATGCAGCTTTGAAGCCTTTGTTAGGATAAGAAATAATGCAAGAAAAATGTTGGAACGAAATTGAGAATTATTTGTTTGTGGCTTGATAATACAGCATCATAAAACAAACATTATTAATAACCTTTTAGTTAAGTTGGACGCAGTGACGTAACTAGCCTTTTATGCACCCTGTGCGAGCTTCTATATCTACGCTTCTATAACTCAAAACTTGGTCCTGGTCTGGTTATTTCTGCGCCCCTCGAAGGTCTGCGCCCTGTGCCTGGGCACCGCCAGCACCACCCTAGTTACAGCACTGGTTGGCCGCACAATACGTACATCCATATCAGCAAGGACCTCCCGCATTCGGCTGGCAAATAGGTCCACCTTGTTGTCGCTGTCAGCGCCAACACCTCTAGCACCAACCCACCACTAATGGCCTTCTTTGGCTTAACGTGGCCAATAAGCTCGAGGTCGTCAATCGCGATTTGCTGCTTGACTGTAGCCATCGCAGCTGCTAAAGCAGCAGCTGACCCAGCTGGAAACGTCAACGAAATCGCCGCCGACGCAGGAGCTCTGGGCAGCATGAGAAAGAAAGAAAGAAAAATGATTTATTGCCACAACAAGACATGCGGTAGTTTAAACCATTTAAACCATTTATTTTGCCACACATACACAAAATATACACATTACATGCAAAGGTAACAGGACAAATTAATGAGAACACAACATGCATACAACATAATATGTAATAGTTAAGTAACTACATAAAAAATAACTGACTTGAAGAACGTGGCTGGGGGGGACTGGATGCGGAAGGCAGGGGACCGAGTGTTGTGACGCAACTTGGGAGAGTTGTAACAATATTTACGTTTTGATTACTTACTTACTCTCTTACTCCGCTGGCTCAGCGACCCAAAGTGAGTCATGGCCTCATGGTCATAAGAACTCTCCACTTTCCTCGATCTTCCGCGATGTCTCGCCGGTTGGCAGAATTTAAAATAAATTATTTATTATAATAAAATTTAACTTAACTTTTGTAAAACAGGCTCAAGTCATGGCTAATTGATCGTGAATTTTATGATTTTGACGAAGAGTTTATGAAACTACCCTTGTTTTAGTTAGTGTTTATTTTCGACTTTTTGATGCACGGGTACTGTTTTTATTGATTTTTATACTTATCTGAATTTTTTAGATCATCATTTTTAATAATGATGTATTATAATCAGCTGATGACAATAAACGCAAATGTAATTTTAAATTCTATTACAATTTTATTTTTTTCAATGCAATGTTAATTTTTATATTAAATACGAAATTAAGTGTTATTTAGTAACTATTATATAAAATATTATAATGAACGAAAATGTTATGTTAACTTCTGATAAAGTTAAGTCTGAGTAAGTTAAGATTTATGTTAATTTAAAAAAAAATGACTTGTAACAATTGTTATCAATAAATACAATACAATACAATACAATGCAGCTTGAAGCTCACGCAGATCAGCCTCCACAGCATCTTCCCAGCGATATCTGAGGCGACCCACTGGTCTACGTCTGGTTGATTGGCCTAGATACGCTCTCTTGGCTCCTCGATCCTCCCCCATGCGTTTGTCGTGGCCGAGCCATCGCAGAAGTTTTTATTATGTCACTGAAAAAAAAAAGATTACTCAATCCAGATGCACATCTTTCCAGCGACGGTTGATCACTGTGGTTGTGTGGCAGTACGTAGGTACTGCAGTCTCTAAAGTCTGCGCAGGTACAGCAGGAAATTCTGGCACTAGACTTGGGCCTCTTACCGTTTTTTCCCCTTCTTTTTTCTTTTGGGATTGCTCAATGCTGCCAGGCTGCGTCTGGGTGATCGGTGCAGACCAACGTCTCTTACGTCTGCAGTAAGATGCGGACAGAGCCGCTTTTCAGGAAGCACCCTATCCTCAAAGCCAGCCAGCAGCAATGATGGATGCCAGCTTGGCAACCATCATTTCACCCAGTCTCAGTATGATGGAACGTTCAAACTCCTGCATGTCTGTCGTGCTCGCAATAGTCGTTGGTGTAACCGCATTGCTAGGTCCTGCCGTACCGATCCTGAAGATAAAGTAAGTTTATCTCTGCGGTCAGTTTCTCCATCTGCCTTATAAGGCTGACAATTTGGGAACGCAGTTCCGCATTCTCACTTTCAGCCTCACAAAGCTGACCTGACGGCTGATCGCTGGGTCATCTCTGCTACTGCATTTTGCACCGTCAGTGCTGCCACTTTGAGGCCTTGAACAAAACTCTTTTCAAGGTTCTGGGATTCTTCCGCAACCTTTTCCACCAACCTCAAGTTTTCTTTGTTGCAAGTGCTAAGATCGGCCGTTGTCTGTGTCTGCTTCTTTATAGCCAGCTCGTCAGGCATCAGCAGATTATTTTTTGCCCGAGTGCTTTTTGAAGGATCTGATGATGGACTTGGAAGGTGGGTAACGGAACTCTTGAATGGCTACTAGTTAACCCATCGAGATTGGGCTCATTATATTTGTATTAACGAGTCCTATTCACTTCACCTGATAACGAGGACTAATTCCTCACGGTAGGTCAATCAATCAACTCAGCCTATCGCAGTCCACTGCTGGACATAGGCCTCTCCCAAGTTGCGCCACAACGCTCGGTCCTCTGCCTTCCGCATCCAGTCCCCCCCAGCCACGTTCTTTAGGTCGTCGGTCCACCTGGCAGGGGGGCGCCCTACGCTGCGTTTGCCGATACGCGGTCTCCACTCAAGGACTCGTCTGCTCCAACGGCCATCGGTCCTTCGACAGACATGGCCAGCCCACTGCCACTTCAGCTTACTGATCCTACAAGCTATGTCGGTCACTCCAGTTCTTCTCCGGATAATCTCGTTACGTCACGGTCGTCACGGTAGGTAATAAAGAATAAAAGAATAAAAAGTATAAAATAAATTAATCGTTTTATAAACCAAAAAATACGCATTTAGAGGTAATTACTGTACTAAAAAGCAAAAAAATGAATATCGAATTTGTTCTCTCTGTCGTGTTTTTTGTTTTTTTAATAAACAATTATTTACTGTTATCGTGTCGTCTGATAATGTGCTCGAACCCTCGTTAACATAAATATGATCAGATTAGTCAGCACAGTACGATTCGAGCTAGAACACCGACGTGAGTGCGTGTCAGCTGTTGAGAATTAAATAATATCGGCAATATGAGACAACTTTGTATATTAATACTGTTTTGCAGTCTAGGATTCTCTTTTCAGGTAACTTTTTGACCTTGTATAATTTAAAAAAAATATAGCACCTGAATTTGTATAAATTATCATAATCGTTAATGGATCGACCGGAACCATTAATTACAAAAACATTATTTAGTTTAAATTCAATTTATCTTAACTATTATAAAATTGTAAACGTCTGTTTGTTTGTTTGTTTGTTTGTTCCAGCATCACGCTAAAACTACTGGACCGATTTTGATGATTTTTTTTTTGTTTGAAAGCTGATGATCTGACTTAAAAACTGGTATGGGTTTTGAGAAAGAAAGAAAGAAAGAAAAAAAGAAAAAAAATAATTCGTGGGTTGCGTACTCACCCGACAGATCGAAGCTTCTATGCATTTGCACGAGCGGATAGTAATGTACGATGGAGTGGAGTGGAGTGGAGTGGACAGGGGATGGGACTGGGGATGGGACTGGGGACGGGACAGGGGACGGGACTGGGGACGGGACAGTGGACGGGACAGGGGACGGAACATGGGACGGGAAATGGGACGGGACATGAGACGGGACATGGGACAGGACAGTGGGACGGCACATGGGACTGGACATAGGATGGGACATGGGACAGGACATGGGACATGGGACGGGACGATAGTGATATAGTGGGATAGTGGGACAGTGGGACAGTAGGACCGTGGCAGTGGGACGGTGGGACGGTGGGACAGTGGGGCGGTGGGGTAGTGGGACAGCGGGGCAGTGGGCCAGTGGGGCAGTGGGATAGTGGGGCAGTGGGGTAGCGGGGTAGTGCGGCAGTGGGGCAGTGGGCAGTGGGGCTGCGGGGCGGAGAAGCGAGGCATCGGGGCAGCGGGGCAGTGGTGTACTGGGGCAGCGGGGCAGTGGGATAGTGGGGCAGTGGGGTAGCGGGGCAGCGAGGCAGCTGGGCAGCTGGGCAGCGGGGCAGCGGGGCAGTTGGATAGTGGGGCAGCGGGGTAGCGGGGCTGTGGGGCAGCGGGGATAGCTGGCCAGCGGGGCGTTGGGGCAGCGGGGCGTTGGGGCAGCGGGGCAGTGGGAAGCGGGGTAGCGGGGCAGCGGGGCAGTGGGGCAGCGTGGCAGTGGGGCAGCGGGTCAGTGGGGCAGCGGGGCAGTGGGGAGCGGGACAGTGGGGCAGCGGGGCAGTCGGGCAGTGGGGCAGTGGGTTACCGGGGCAGCGGGGCAGTTGGATAGTGGGGCAGCGGGGCAGTGGGGCAGTGGGGTAGCGTGGCAGTGGGGCAGCGGGGCAGCTGGGCAGCAGGGCAGTGGGGCAGCGGGGCTGTGGGGCAGCGGGGCAGTGGGGCAGTGGGATAGTGGGGCAGCGGGGCAGTGGGGCAATGGGCAGAGGGGTAGCGGGGCAGTGGGACAGTGGGGCAGCGGGGCAGCGGGGCAGTGGGGCAGTGGGGCAATGGGGCAGCGGGGCAGCGGGACAGCGGGACAGTGGGACAGTGGACTGGACTGGAATGGACTGGACTGGACTGGACTGACGTGGGTTAGCAGAATTTAACGCGAGCGGAGCCGCGGGTAAAAGCTAGTAAACACATAATGGTGTGTAAATTCTTAATAGGGGCTAGGTAGGGCTAAAGGCAGAGGACATCTTACGACTGATGACTTGGTTAAGAATTTACAACTAGGGGTGTTGAGTATGACTGCTTTTTGGAGAGTGAAATACCTGTAAAATATCTTAACTACGTTGTAGGCTTTTTGGTATAACTCCCGTTGATGAGACAACTATTGGAACTATATGTATGGTTTCTGCTCGCCATTAGCCATTCAGTTATATTGCTAAATCTCGATAAATAGTAAGCTTTTCAGCTATATTGGATTGGATGTGTGTTTGGTACAGCTATATCGATGAGGTAAGCAGTTTGTTATTTTTATCATAAAGTGTGATAGGTATCAAGGCCTATTGAAGTGTACGGTTTTATCTGTGATAATGGTTCTGTCCCAATATATTCTGTAATTATAATAAAACAAGTTTAACCGGATTACTTCGCGTATATTATTTAAATTGGTTTTACTGACGTTTTGAAAGCTTTACGGCATTCGTGGTGGCGGGAAAACTGATATGACAAGCGTCTTTAGAGATTTTTTTTTATCTTCCTTACAATTTTGAATTAATTAAAATCTTTTCGATGCACGCCGTAATCACTCGCAGTATCATTATGTTTTACAGTGTAGCATGCTGTTTGGGACATGATTATTTTTAGAACTGGGTTCCAAACAGGTGGTAGCTGCCTACCAGCTTTTTTAATTCAATAGCCTCATAGAGCTTTCTAGGTACACATCGATTTTCCTTTGCCAGGACTTGTGGTTTATCAAATGGAAGAAAATTGTTAGATTTGTCTAAGGCGTGTTCACACACTGCAGAATTTGTGGAGCGTGTGTTTCTGACGTCAGCTAAGGAATAAATGAATGACTGGAAACCAATTTAAATAATATACGCGATTCTTCTTCTTCGTGTCGACGGTACAAAAATTTACTGATAGTGGCACAGTAATCACACGCTGCTGGCCCAGAAATTTGCCACGTCTTGTGCGTTGTCTGTGGCATCGATAAGGTCACTCAATGTGCAAGTGCTTGGACACAAAGAGCAGCATAGCAAGTGTGACATTGATTGAGGATCAATGCCACACATGCACGCTGTAGCTGTTTGGTCTATATAGCCCCACTTGCTCATGTTAAGCCTGCATCTGCCTACCTGGGTCCGCAATCTGTTTAGGGACTTCCATATAGGCCAGGGGAGTTTATACCCTACAGGAAGTCTCTCACTGGGTTGGATGCAGTGTGCAGGTGGAGGTAATTTTTCCAGCCACACATATACGCGATGTAATCCGGTTAAACTTGTTTTAGTCATCTAGTATTTTATATTTTACACAGAAAGAGTAGACACGTGTATTGACTTTCGATATAACTTAGGGACAGCCGGTCACACATACCCTTTTCGAAGATTTCAGAGGTCGTTGGTAAAAGAGCGACAGAGCCGTAGTTATTTGGATCTGTCCTTGTATTTTTCTTGTGGCGTTTGTAGCTTTTTTTAGGTAATTGTTTGAGTAAAAACGGAAGGAGTTCATCTACTCCGTAACTTTTACTTTCTAAGATTTTTAATTATTTTATTATGTAGGTACTTCGTAAGGGTCCCCTGGGCTGAGAAACACTGGGCTGGTGTTTTCTGTAGGACAAACCACGTACTAGAGTAGCCATTACGAACAAAAAATATCGGACAACTTGCTGGCCGCGGAGCACGCGCGCTGCTAGCGTGGCTAAGCGAGTGAGAGCGCAGGAGCTCTAAAAAGTGCTACAAACATTTTGTTCGAGGTGTCTTCTCTTGTACGTAGTACATATTACCTCAGTGGGCTCCTATAGGCTCGCTGCCGAGACCTTGGGTGATTGTCTCCCCAATGGTTGCAAAAAAACTCTTAAAGATATTAATAGCTATCTGTTTAGGTTCGCTTATCAGGTTATTATTTGATTGCAGATCTGTGATAAGTTTTTCAATTTAAATGTTGTATGTATTTCCTATTTATTATTACCTATCTACATTAATATAAATAATATATACTTATATTTAAATTATATGTTTTATAACTCGTTTATTATACTCCACAAGAATTTATTTCACTTTGTTTGTTACCTAGCAAAGCTGCTGCAAGTGGCGCCACTATGACTATTGAAACTAAACAAAAGAATGAAGTGAATGTACTTGTGTTTTTGTACTTTATTCGAACTTTTTTTTTTTTTTCTACAGAGATCCACACCTGAGGATGACCACTACGTAGCCGCAGTAGTGGAGTACATTAGCGACGGAAATATTAACCTAAACCTTAACAACTACGTGAACCTTATAAAAGGCGCCGCAGATCAGGTATGTTAATTTTTTTTATAAAAAAAAAGATACTGAAGTGAGGAAATAATTTAATTTATTATATTTATTAATTTATTATTTATCGAAAACATAATTACCGTCAAAATGCTGAAAGCTTTAGATTTTGCTGCGGCTATGGGGTTATAACCGTAGGCTGTGGTTTTTGTAAAAAAAAAACTGAAATCCGTAGAACACGGTAATTACCGTAGCATTGGCAACACTGCTGGGTTCTGCGCCTGGCGGGTTACTGCCCATCGCTTGGAGTTGGGAGCTTGTATTTATGTTAACTGCGTGTCATAGCTTGCGCGATTCAGTATTTGTGACATCATCTTCAGTGTTAGTTCGCATACCACCGTACCTACTTCTCTGCCAAATAGTGATGCTTCCATTGCTGTGTTTCGGTCTGAAGAGTACGGGTGCCGGTGACACACAATCACATGTGACTTTCATCTTCATGTCTCAGTTTGGCGAACCGACTTGCGGTACCATTTAGGCAACAGCCTAGGTGGTATCGCAGTTGTTATGGGCAAAGGTAACCGCTTAACATCAGGTGGGCCTTTAGCTCGTTTCGCCATGCTAAACTATAAAAAAAAAGTATCGCGATAGATGTCTTTACATACAACAATAAAAGTGTAAATAACTCGTACTTTGTATTTGTATGCCTAAAGGTAGAATATAGAGGACTGTATCAATGTGACTTATAACACCAATGTTAATCTATGTTCAGTAAATAAAGAATTGTATTGTATTGTATTGTATTGTAATGTTTTCAGGGTGCTGACATAGTGGTGTTCCCGGAATTGACCCTGACCGACAACTCGACTTACTTCGAAGTCCCTTACGAAGCACTGCAGGAGCACTTGATACCGGCTCTCTATCCTATGCTGTATGATCAGGTATTGCTCGTAACGCTTAATAAGAATTGTTCTGTTTTAAAAGTAGCAACTGTAACTTTAACTAGGGTTGCTAACTGTTTTTCTGGAAAACATAGTATTTTTCAGGCCAAGATATGAAACATGTAGTAAAGACAGATATGTTACTAACGCGCGCAATCTGAAGACTCGAAAACGTCATAATTGGGACATGTTGCTATTACTCCACATCAAGCAAGGCGCCGAGTGTGGTGCATTAAAAGAGCCTCCACGAGTGACGATATTTAATTGATCGTCCGGCGCACCCTGGGCAGTCAGCCTCGCTAACAACCTGCATACTGGCTAATCTTTTCCCCACGGCATGAGCTATTATCATTATGTAGCTCATGTCGACACGATAGAAGAAGAAGAAGGAGCCAAGCGTGACCATGGCAAAAAAAACAAGAATGCCGTCGTGTGTGTACAGATACAGAATGTGTACCAATTATGACGTGATCACGTGAAAGTAGCTAATTTATTTACTTTGTACTTGTTTATGTGTACATGTGCTGCCGCTGCGTACGGAACATTTGTTTCGTTTGTTTTGTTAGGGTGTAACATATCTATATTTTTAAATATCATTGAGTATATTGGAAGAAAATATAGTATTTTTAGAAAAAAATCACTTGATGCGCGAGCGCAACAAGCGCAATTTTTTTCAGGTTTTTTGCGAAAACACGATGATCACTTTAAAGCGTTTTAGGTTATTTAATTTTTTCTCTTCAAGTAATAAGGTACTGTGTGTTTTTCAAAAAGTACCTTATTTAAGGTGCTTATAAAGTACGTTGTTTATATTGTCACCTGTTTCGGTATTTGAGCAGAGATTTGATAATATAAATGAATATAAAATATTTCAATAATAATTTCTATTCTATTTCAGGTCAAATTCGTGTGTTATTTTGTTGAATTAAAGTTTATAAATTCCGTATTGGAATAAGACCGATGCTCAAATAACGATTCTATTCTTAAGTAGTGATCAGGTGATTGAAGTTTAAACTGTACTTGAGGACCGTTCTGTAATACTGGCCTAAATATCGTACGCTGAATATAGCATGGTGTAATAAGCCTTTTACTATTTTTACAATCATGTGTTCAGCTTGTGTTCAGCAGTAGTCTGATTTCTTTGGCATATCTAGAAATTAATTAAATACTTGTGAACATTGTTTCAGTTCATGGTACGCATATCGGCGGTAGCGCGCCAGAATGAGATCTACGTGGTGATCAACGGTCGTGAGCGATTGAACTGCATATTTATTATTTACCCGGGCGCCGAGTATTGTCCTGAGAGGAAGGAGTATATTTTCAATACCAACGTCGTGTTTGACAGGACAGGAGCCCTCATTGACAGGTAAAGACTGGATGATGATGATGTCGATTAATGACTCAAGCGAATATAAAAAAGAAAGAAAGATAAAACTTTTATTTGGCACAGGACAGAGACAACATAACAATAACATCAATAAAAAAAATAAAAAAAAATAAATTACTAAAATTAGATTTAAAATATGCCACCGGTGTATGCCTATTTCAGGCCAGAGCACACCGGAGACGGCAGGGCAGAGCATTTCATCTTTACCTACGTAAATTCATACGTATATCTAGTGGTAACAAGATACAAATTCCAATGTTTAGAGAGCGACCTCAAGGCATCAAAGGGAATCTCCCTATGCAACATTGCAGAGCGTGCTAAACGATGCCGCGGCGGGATCCTACGGCATGGGACGGGACGCAACGGGAGGTAAAGGCACATTGCAACAACATGCTTAGGGACGCGAAGGCATGCTGAGGGACGGCAAAGCATGCGACGGCATACTGAGGGATGCAAAAGCATGCAACGGTATGCGCTGGAGTCCGCTAACATACGATCGCGGAGTGAGGCAGTGTGATTCAGCTCAGCATTCTCTCGACATGCCACGGGATGTCTCGCTAGCTGCTGGCATGCCGTGGCAAAATCCCCTGCCCTGCCGTCTTTGGTGTGCGCTCAACCTCGTTTTTCTTCTCGTTGCTTTACACCACTTTACTCGGTACACTAGCTAAAGTACTGAACATTTTTCAGTATTGGTACGCCAATCAAATCAATCAAAATGCTCTTTTGGAAACATATAGATTGGAATGTGATGTGAGACAGGATGGTATGACGTCTCCTAGGCTTTTCAATCTCTATGTAGATGGCGGCATAGCTGAGCTCAGCAGCATGCGTATTGGATGTTGAGTAGGTGGAGTGAGCGTCAGTATCATCAGTTACGCGGACGACATGGTTGGTCCCGACTCCGGACTGCTGGGGCAATCAGGGAATGCCCGTTGCCCATTGCCCGACTGAGGTAAAACTAACTACTACATTTCTGTCTGTATTTTTCCAGATACCGCAAGATCAACTTATTCGGCGAGGACACCCACACGCCTGCCTTACGGCCTGACCTGGGAGTGTTTACTACCGATTTCGGAGTAACATTTGGCCACTTCATCGGCTTCGACTTGATGTACCAAGTGCCGGCTATGCAGATGGTTCAGAAAAGCCATATTAAGAATATCATATTCCCCTCTATGTGGTTTTCTGAGCTGCCGTATTTGACTGGTGAGTAACAAAACAGGTCGTATTGATTTCTAGGTTCCTTATTTTGATGGGGGTTGAGGTCTGGCTGGAACGATTGAACCATAGTATAGATAAAACAATAGGCCATGGTCGAGTACTTCAACTTGCCCCTAAACGCTGTCTCCGAGTGTGGGGTGATGCTGACTTGGTCGAGTTCAATGCCGCTAAGACCCAGGTGTATCTTTTTTCTGCTAAGCGGAGTCAATCCAAACTGACTCCAAACTTTCCGCGATGCATCCGTGCCGATAACAGATCACTTTGAGCTTCAGTGCTCTTAATAATAATCAGTATTATATTATCTGTGATAATAATAACATAATTATGCTTTACAAAATACATTCAATACTCAGAATATAATTAATTTATTGTACAATTGGCGTTCTTATCGCGATCAGCAATTTATTCCAGGCAACCTTAAGATGGACAAGAATGAACTGTACAGAAAATGGGGTTGAGAAGTGCAAATTAGATACATACTATAATAATAAAATACCATAATGTTTATAAAAATATATTCTATACATCCTAATACATAAATAT
The DNA here is from genome assembly GCA_949699075.1 of Asteroscopus sphinx. Lineage (NCBI taxonomy): Eukaryota > Metazoa > Arthropoda > Insecta > Lepidoptera > Noctuidae > Asteroscopus > Asteroscopus sphinx. The sequence continues at coordinate 16,407,324 of OX453021.1, forward strand.
TAAATACATAATTTACATATAAAAAATAAGCAACGAATAAAAAAACTATTACATACAGGAGAAGAAACATGGTCATAACTGACAAATAGTGCTCCTCAAATACTGGCAGCGATTTCGTATATCTAATAGGCACTGTCAATGTATTCCAAAACAAGCATCCTGAACCGTTTGGTCAAAAAAATTGTGGAATACATTGGCGTTTTTAGTCTTGCATCGAGTCCAAAGCTCAACTATTATTATTATTCTTATTAAGAGCCTGTACTACGTTAGTACTATTAGATATTCTGTGCCTATACTGTCCCACTGCAGGGCAAAGGCCTCCCCACTCTCTTTCCACCTCGGCTCAGCAAGATAAAAAAAAAATAGGTATTCCTTCGAAGGTTAGACGGTACTTCACACCGGAAGCTGCTCAATTTGTATACCAAGCATAAGTTCAGTTTTTGTGTATTGAGTACTGCTCTCATCTTTAGGATGGTTCGGCTAAATACCAGTTGGCGGCTCTCGAGTCGATAGAGAGGCGTGCTAAGAAGCCGGTTGGCAACGATGCGCTGGTGGATGTCAAACTACAAAGCCTTGAGAGTCAGCGCAGAGTTGCTAGCCTATCGGTTTTTTTTCGGATGTATTTCAGCAAGTGTACGTTGGAATTGCACGATCTTATTTCTCCCAAGCCCTTTCCATTATCGGACAACCAGAAGCACGGCAATACGCCATCGTTATATGGTAGACATTCCACCCTTACGCACAAGCTGATTCGCTAAAAGTTTTATCATGCATACCGCTAAAGAGTGGAATTCCTTGCATCTGTGTTTCCCGATAAGTATAATTTGACGGTCTTAAAAGCTCGAGTGAATAGGTTTTTGCTAGGCAAGCTTGTATCACCGTCGACCACACCATCGCTTAACATCAGGTGAGGGGTTGGTCAAACACACACAAACCGATTAAGAATGAACGAAAAAAAAATGGTTTATTTAAAACTGTTGTTTTTAATGTTTCAGCCGTCCAGATTCAAGAGGCATACGCTTACGCCCTGGATGTCAACTTCTTGGGCGCTGGTGCCAACAAAGTCAGTCTTGGCAATACCGGTAAGATTATGCATTTACCTAACCATGCGTGATTTTCAGCAATAGCTTTCTGAAGATCTAAGAGTTGATGAGTTTCCTCTCAATATCCCTTTTTACTTTATTTTCAGGTGCAGGAATATATTCAGGAAAAGCTGGTGCTCTGATTAGCACCATAGTAGGTTTACCTACTTATAATATGCTCGTAGCCAATGTGCCTAAAGTGCCTGGACAGGTAAGAAATTTACCAATTTCTTCTAAGCCGGTCATGGGCTTATTAGGCATAAACCGATTTCGAGGGAAAGTGGATCCTAGCAAGACAAATAGAAAGAAAGATATTGATTTGTGCCCAAATCAGTGACGTGATGCTGAAATGACTCGGTATTTCGTGCACAAATCAATATTTTTTTATCCTAAAAGAAGAACATATCGTAAAGAAATCACGACATGGATAACATTATCTTTTTGGTGCAGCAGTTCCTTCAGTTCCGATGGTTTAACATTGTCTCCATAAGCACTGTCAGTTGTGCCGAGCTGTATTTTAATGCATGACCCTACAATTACTTGCTTTTACGTCACGATCGGTTCTTGTGTTGGGTCACCTGTTCAAAATCACCCTTTCTCTGTACCTTCAGGTCACGGAACCGTTCCCAGGTCCGATCTATGACAACCCGGCTGACCATGACAACCTTCGCCTGACAACTGATCCCTCTCTCGCATCGCACGTCAGCAGGCTGCTGAAGCCAGGTGCGCAAGAGTTCACACTGATGCATCGCGATGTGTCCTGCAACTTCAGAGTCACGCTCAACCAGAGAGATGGCAGCACTGTAAGTGGACTTTGAAACACTCTTTTATTTTGGTTATCTCATGCATGGTAGGTACCTTTTTCCAGGGTTTTAATGCAATTTAATTGATTTTGAATTTCGAGATGAGTGCTTCTTTTGTTTTTTTTTCCTGCATGGTAAATTTTTTGGAGGATAGCTGCTGATTGATTTATGGAATGAAACTAAGCAGCTTTTTTAGCAACTGTCTTTCTAGTAGGCACTCTCTTAATTATTTTCTGTGTTTTTAAGTAGGTATATATATTATTATGATGATTTAACATTGTTTTTAGAATTATGAATACATACTAGTATCTCTTGTGATCGACATTCGAGCAACATTTAAATGTATAGTCTTAAAATAAAAATAGAATTACACTACGTTGAAACAATTACAAATGACGCAAAAACTGACCCTATATCTGTGCCTTTCAATTCGACCAGTTATTCTTCGAGGCATGGTGAGAGGATAGGGCACTATGAAAAAAAGCTCAAACATACATCTATTATCTATGGTTAAAAAAGTTTAGAAGTATGTGTATCAGAAATGCGTGGTCATATTTTAGGAGCTCATTCAGGGCATAGCATAATACAACTCTTACTAAGGGACCAACCCTGGAATCGAGAAAAAATATCAGCTGTTCCCTACTAAATCATCGATGTCGCTCGACAAAATGTTAGGATCTAAAAGTTGTTCGATAGCATCCCCTGAATGAGCTCTTTAAATATGACCACGCATTTCTGATATACGTTGTATAAGGGACTACATACAGGGTTATATTTAATTCACTAGCTTTAAGGGATGACTGTACTCATCAATTTGAACAAACCTGAAATCGCGAAAAATAAAACTGCTGATCCCTGAACTGCTGTTCACATAAATCGACAAAATGTAGGGATTTGCTGATTTTTTGTTTCGCGATTTCTGGTTTGGTCCCATAGTAAAAGTTGTTTGTAATTATGAGTTTGTAATGCAGTCTCCTTCAAAAAAAAGCTATTGAATTAAAAATAATCCGGTTTAAATAATGAAGGGTGGGTCAAAATAAAGTTCCTACTTAATTAAATAAACAAATAATCATCATCATCATCATTTCAGCCGAAAGACGTCCAATTTTTTTTTTTTTTACCTGGGGAAATCCTCATGGATGCACTCCGCTCGGGGAAGGCTGAGCCAGTGTCGGACTCTTACCGACTAAAACCACCACGGTGTTCCTCTTCCAACCATTGGCCATTGGCTTTTGGCGTTGGCGATAATCGTCACGCTTGGCAGGCGGGTTAGCGATAAATAAATAATAATTATAAATAAATCTTTTTGGTACATTTTAACACAGCACCATCTAGTACCAAACTAAGCAGAGCTTGTGCTATGGGTACCTACTAAACCATGGATATAATACTCATATACTTTTCTTTCGTAAATACATACTTATAATACATAAGAAACACCCAGACCAACACAAGCACTTATGTTCATTCATCTCATAAATATTTGTGTCCTGTGGGAATCGAACCCACGACCTCGTGATCAGCAGTCTGATACTCGAACAACTAGACCACAGACGTCGTCAATTAATTAATGTAACTTGATTTCAGCATTATAGATACAGAGCGACCGTGTTCAGTGGTGTTCGTTCGTTCACCGATGTGGCGACGGGTGGCGTGAGGACCTGTTCCGTGATCGCCTGCACTGGAGACGAGATAGGCACTTGTGGCATGAGGTAATAGACCATAACACAATCTCTGGTTACAATAAAACGTGTACCAGAAATGCGTGGTAGTATTTTAGATTGCTAATTTAGACAGTGGCGGGGATTTACCAGCAGGCTGAGTAGGCTGGGGCCTAGGGCGGCAGATTTTAGGGGTGGCATATTTGAGACCAATTTTTATTAAGTCTACAGAAATTAAAAAGATTCATATTTATTAAAAAGAAATTGTAAAACTTTCATAACTTAATTGTATTTCATCGTCATAATTTTTTTTAAACTGTGAGCGCAAAAATAATGATTTAATTAGGTACGATACCGAATGTTCATTATTGTGTAGGTAGTATTAAGGCATACCTTACCCGCCTTATTAATAAGTACATGATTAAGCTATTATTAGCTCAGAAATATACCCAAAAACTATTTCTTGTGCAAATTGTGCAATCTTAACTAAATCTTGGGATTGTAATAATAATCTAGGAACTGACACTTGTAAAGTTCGGTAGTCGGTAGAGGCGGCAAAATTTGAATAGTTTACTGGCGGCAAATGTGTAAAACCACCACAGAATTCAGAGAATTATCTATATACTATAATAAAATTGTAAAGGTCGAAAAGTCTGTACATTGAGTTTTTTTTCGCGAAAACCGGCTAGGGGGACTAGAAATAAGCTATAGAACACGAATCAATCGTTTAAAAAATTTATGTCTGTCTGTCTGTCTGTCTGTCTGTTTGTTACCTCATCACGTGAAAACGGCTGAACGGATCGTAATGAAACATAGCATTTGTATTGGTATTAGTCTAACTTAAAATATAGGGTATGTTTTATCTGAATCGGTTGAGTAGATCCAGTGATACAGCTTGACCCCTCTATTGTATTAAGTTGCATACAAATCAGAGGTCATGATTGTTGGTTGGATGCAGGTTGCAGGTTCCTAAAAATACAACTGGATTCTATTAGTATTATTATAGAAAATATAGAATAACATAACATAGCCCATCACTGTCCCGCTGCTGGGCATAGCCCTCTTCTTGGAATGAGAAGAGTTAAGGAACTGGATATTGTTAGTGTAATAGATTATCATAACATAATTAGCTTATTACCTACTGCCCTACTGCTGGGCACGGACCTCTTCTCGGAACGAGAAGAGTTAAGAAACTAGAAAATATAGAATAACATAACGTAGTCAACCCATTACTGTCCCACTACTGGGTATGGCCCTCTTCTCAAAATGCGAAGAGTTAATTAACTGGATATTATTAGTATTCTAGAATAACATAACATTACCAGCCCATTACAGTCCCACTGCTGGACACGGGCCTCTTCTCAGCATAAGAAGAGATGTGGTTCGTGTTATAGAATAACATAATCAGCCCAATTACTTCCCACTGCTGGGCACGAGCGTCATATATTTGAAGATATTGTGTTCATAATTATGACACGATGTTATTTTCCGACATCCACGCGGACGGAGTCGCGGGCACAGCTAGTATATAATAAAAAGAGGTAGATACGTTACTAGCACACCAAAATGAAGCGTACAAAAGGAGCTAAATGTCGCCTCATAGCCTCAGTCGGTCTCGCACAAGTAAACGATACGTACATACCGTTCTCTCGCTAGCCGCGTGTTCGAAATACCGTTGTGTGTAATGCGGAAATGAAATGTGTAGTGAAATGTAAAAGAAAAAATAATATGTACGTGTGCCGCCGCGCCGCTGCGTAGGGAATATTATTTTCGTTTATTTTTTGAGCGTATAACGTATCTTTACTAAATAACATTGATGCTATCGAACAACTTTTACTATGTGACCTTTGGCTATACTTATTATCTCTTCACATGATCACTGACGTAAAGACGGTCAACCGTATGTCAGTGGTGACACTTGAGTTAACGAAAACTGCCCTTACTGCTTACGAAATAAAGACGCTGTCAAGGTCAAACTGTTATCACTGATGTGCGGTCGACTGACAACATCATTCACAGTTACTGCTTTTTTATATATATATATTATAATTATGGCGAAACAAGCTAAAGGCCCACCTGATGTTAAGCAGTTACCTTTGCCCATAAAAACTGCAATACCACCTAGGCTGTTGCCTAAATGTTACCGCAAGTCAGTTCGCCAAACTGAGACATGAAGATGGAAAGTCTCATGTGATTGTTATTTCACCGGCTGGATGCAACAAGCGTTCTTACATTATTTTTTGATAACCATCCATCGATTTGTTTTCTGTCGTCAGCCCAGCAGATTAAAAGCAAAATATTCCACCATAAGGATTGGTCGTATAAGTCGGTATAAGTCCTTTAACGGCCAAAATTAATATGCAATCTATCCACGATTTACCCTACTAGAGATAGAAATTTGACATATTTTGTATGGAGCTTATGAGAATGATAGGAGATAGATACGATACCGTACTACTCAGTAGGTTTACTGAACTCCATGTGTTCGGAGTAAAGTGAGCCTACTGTGCAGACGGAGTGTATTCTAGCATTATAACGAAATTGTGAATTGTGCCTATGGACTTGTTTGATAATAAATGATTTTTTATTTTTTTTTATGTCAAATTCCTATCTCTAGTAGACTAAATTGTGGATAGATTGGATATTAATTTGGCCGTAAAACGAATTTCCGATGACATCTTCGTTTCGTAGTTTTTGATAATAATATGTTGTTACAGATTCCCCACCTACACAGAGAACACAACGGCTATTTTCGAGGAGCTCTCCCTTGTAGCTACAATGCCCACTCCCATTCTCAACACTACGTTAGACACCGATGACTCCATCGTGTACCCCGTCTCGTCCAAGGTCTCCATCATGCCCTTAGAATCCAAGGAGTATACCTACAGCTTGGTCAACAATAATGATGTCACAGTTCACACGCTGACGTTGACCAATCAGACTGCTGAGTTGTACGCGTTTGCTATCTGGGGAAGGAGTTTCGTGACTGATGGTCACGTTGAAGACCCACCGTTGACTGACGAGCAGGTTGATGACCAAGCAACAACTGCTGCGCCGTCGACTGACGCTTCTGCTGTCCATCTTCTAAGTCGAGTTTTGTGGGCGTCTATGGTTGCTGTTATATGTTACAGTCAGCTTTAAAAAGTATTAAATTATTGTAAACCAGGTATTTCCCCAACAAGGTGGAACGACGACCTGGTGAAGGTCGCGGGAATCCGCTGGATGCGGAAGGCACAGGACCGGTCGTTGTGGCGATACTTAGGGGAGGCCTATGTCCAGCAGTGGACGTCTTTTGGCTGAAATGATGAATGATGATGATGAGATATTTCTGGTTGTGTAATAGTATATTATGATACAAGTTAACTAAGTTGGCCATTATACTAGAGGCTGGATTGCAGCACGAGCCGAAGGCGAGGGCATAATGGAGCCGAGAGTATAATGGCCAATGCTCACGCATTTCAAACAACGTTTTTCAACACACTTGCAAGGTAAAAATAAGTAAACATATTTTAGACAAATATTGAATTTGTAAAAAATAGCGCCTTGATTACTTCACGGCACGGCGTGCGATTACAGAAATCCCCGAGCCAATTTTCACTCGTTTGACATTTTTTCCTCGCAAGTGTGTTGAAAAGCGTCGTATGAAACGCGGGAGCATTGGTATACTCGAGGCTTCATTATAATCTAGTCTCGAGTATAATGACTAACTTAGCTCACTTGTATCATAATGTACTATTGAAAAATTCAACGTCAAGTATGTTATGAATGATAATAAACTACACAGTGTATGATAATAATAAATTACCTTCACCATGTAAAACGGTTCAATAGTTTATTTTTAGGGTAGTTGATATTGTGATATTTACTCTAAGATATTACGCATGTAATTTATTTATTTATTATAAATTGTAATATTTTATATTTAATTAGGTACTTATAACATAATGTGTATTAAATATTGTGATAGTAAATTATTGCGTCATTTTTGTAATTAATCTTCCGTTCTAATTTAATATTTGGTAATTTTATTCACGAAAAAGATAAGAAAAACATGTCGAGAATCGAACCCGACCCTCGACATCTGAAGCGGTGGCGGCGCGGCGTACCAGCCGGCTCGGCACCGCGCCCGTGGACGACGGAGACGCAGGCGGCGGGGCGAGGGCGGCGGACGACGAGGCGCGCGCCATCGCTACGGCCTACCTCTTCGCTCGGGACCACCGCCCAGTGCACACATACTTTTGTTGATGTTTAATATATTTACCAGCGTATTTAGTACAGTCCGCATTTTCCTTTCACGGCCACCGGTGAAACCCCAACAAACATCTAACCAGATAATACTGCAATATTGTACTAAGGTGTTTGTTAAGAAACCGAAGTACTTAGCTCATCATAATTATTAAATCATATCAGTTCTTAAGAACTTAGACAAAATTAAAACATCAGCTTATGTTGTTTTCTTCCTACAAAATATGTTTTGGGGCGCAAAATTTTAATCTTGCCACTCATGACCTGTGCTACGACTCTGTCTAAAGTAAGTATAAACAGATGAGGCTGAATATTAGCATTTTACACGGGGTAACCGGAAGAACCGGAGTGACCGACATAGCTTGTAGGATCAGTAAGCTGAAGTGGCAGTGGGCTGGCCATGTCTGTCGAAGGACCGATGGCCGTTGGAGCAGACGAGTCCTTGAGTGGAGACCGCGAATCGGCAAACGCAGCGAAGGGCGCCCCCCTGCCAGGTGGACCGACGACCTAAAGAACGTGGCTGGGGGGGACTGGATGCGGAAGGCAGAGGACCGAGCGTTGTGGCGCAACTTGGGAGAGGCCTATGTCCAGCAGTGGACTGCGATAGGCTGAGTTGATTGATAGACACGGGGTAACTGCCATCAGACCCCCACAACCCAGTTACTGGTCAATACCGACATCGTACATTAGAACAGTGGTCAGACTTTCAGGATTATGATTACCCGTAATGATTACCATAGATATTTGCCTGACAACGCGGGACCGTGCTCTCCGAGGCACGGAGGAGTCTCAATGTGTTGTAACATACGGCCACTATTCAATTAACATCATCATCGCACAAGCAAAGCTGGTGACCTATTTTTGTTGACCTCCATGTTCTATGTTTCTCTTCATCTTCCAAACGGGTAGAGGGCTGTTTCTAGTGTAGCCCCGTGCTAGGTAAATATGACAATGTTGAGGCTGAAACCCTAGGCTGGTGCCCAGGCTTGTTCTCTATAGATCTGGAACTACATACATAACACCTGTATTCCTCGAAGGGGTAGACAAAGGTTTATAGTACACCCAAATTTCGCCAGAGATCTGGAAATAATGGTAATTCTGCATAACCGCAATCAATAATCCCTTATGGTCGTCTTTTACGACACCAAAATTTAAGAAAGAGGATGCCAAACTATTAAAACTAGATTATAACACTGTTGGAGAAATAAGATGACACTACCTATATTTTACTTTCTATTTATAGATAATGTTATCGAATCCGATAAAGATGTGATAATAGTCGTATCTACAAATAGAAAGTCATTGTAACAAATTTATATGAATCTGTTCTTTTTTCTTGAAAAACGACTCATTATCACAATTATGATTTTTTCTATATCAGAATCTATAGTATTATTAGTTAGATAGCTTTAACGTATATCATAATTATCGAATTTCTGGTATGGCCTAAATTAGATTTCTTTGGTTGGCAACTAGTTCATATTAATCAGTTTAGGATTTTGTGAAATGATTAGATTTTTTCAGAAATTTTTAGCTATTTAAATAGTTTTAAAGATTTAAATTGTGGAAAGAAAAAATCACTCACGAGCAGGATTCGAACCTGCGACTCCTGGCTCAGTACGCCAGTGCTTTAGCCACTAAGCTTTTTTTTTCTTTTTTCTTTCCACAATTTAAATCTTTAGAATTCGCTTCGCATGCGTAAAATGCGTTAAAATAATAAAATAATTAAATAGTTTTTATAAATATTCGTAATTATCCATGTTTCCGTGGTATTCCTACGATTTTCAAGGTTTCCCTGTGACAAATATCTTTGAAACCACACAACAAGTAAGGATGTTTAACAGAGTTACATATTTAATTAACACCTAAGGTGTTGTGGTATTGTAACCATAAATGTGACCTCACTGACCAGTGGTACAGTGTTTTTTATGTATAGATTATCATTGTAAGTCAGAGAGGCTGAGAAAAACCAAATGTTTGGAAAACAGACTTTTCTTGTTTTCCAGAAAAGCGTCTGCGTTTGTTTTACGCAGACAAAATGCGTTTCGAAAATAATTAATTTGGAGAGCTCAATCTTCATGTCGGTAACATTATTAGCTGAGCTCTTTTTAAAGGTTGAGAAGGACCAGCAGAGCCGTAAGGCACACGAGGGGGTTTTCTGGCCCAGCACCCCATTAAAAGTCTCAATATTTTGTTTTGGTCTAACCCTGATAACTCTAACTTGCATAAAAACTGTAGAATTTTGTTGGTAAAAATCTGCAAATCCCAACATTTTTTTAACAGATGTTGTGTCATACTGAAAAATTTTATTTTTGTACTTATCATGTTTCTCCTATTTTTGTCGAGCGACATTGATGATTTTGTGGGGAAAAGCCTAAGACAAAAAAAGCTGTTGCGATTCCAGGTTTGGTTCCATAGTAAAAGTTGTTTTATGCTATGCCCTAAATAAGCTTTATAAATATGACCACGTATTTCTTATACACGGTGTCCGCAAATGACTGGCAGGATACGGCAATGCGAAGGCCGGAATGGCGCACTGCTGTTAAGGAGGGCGCAAAGCGTTTTGAGCACTCACACCTCGAAGCCCTTGACACCAAACGCCAACATCGTAAAACCCGCCCTAAGCCTTCTTACACTTACACATTTAATGCCAGCAGGCAATTATGCTGCTTTCTTTGTGACCGAACGTTTAAGACCAAGTTTGACTTTGCAAGTCATACACGAGCGCATCATTTCAGCCGAAAGACGTCCACTACTGGACATAGGCCTCCCCCAATTAAGGGGGGGGTATGCCATAATCGCCACGCTTGGCAGGCGGGTTGGCGATCGCAGTTGATTGGTTAAATACTCAGAGAACGCTGCTGCCCATCCTCTGGTGAATCCCTTAGTCGCCTTTTACGACACCCATGAGAAGAGATAAGGGTGGTGCTATTCTTTAAGTCCGGCACCTCACGGACTCGGACACGAGCGCATGCCAGACGCTAACTTCCAGTTTATACGTATTATCTATGGCTAACTGGATGTCGCCGTCGACGGAAATACTAAATAATCACTTAATTTGAGACACTCGGGACATTTATTACAAAACTAAGACGTAGCCCGCGACGCGTGCCGAATATTTTTAGATAGTAGATAGTACAAGAAATAGTTTTGTCGTCGCAGTAGGTTTGATAACCGGTTGTCTGATTCTCCACGAGGTTGATAACACATGGCAATCGTGAGTGTCATGACACCGTTTTTAATAATATTGCATCAATCTTGCGCGACGCATACAGGATGGTGTGAATGAATACGTACCTATAGGTACCTATACAAGAAAATTTAAATAATAATAATAATTTTTATTTATTGTGTGGCCAGAGTTAAAATAATATAAGAATTCAATGAACTTTACTTACGTGTACTTATTTCAATAAATAAAATAAACATATTTATTTCAGATAATTAAATCCATAGAAAAATACATCTCACAAAAAAAATATAAGTAAAACAATGTCACAAAATAAAATATAAATTAGCATTTGTGTTAAATTTTACTAATTAATTATTACAATTTATATATAGATAAAGTACAAAGAAATACATTATTTTAAACTGTACTAGCAACTTACCTAAAACTTCTCTTAACTTATTATGATTATTATATTATAATATGATACGTCGTTTGTTTTTTGAACATTTTCCTCATGATATTAAACTTACTTGTTTGTTTTCTTCCTTATTGTGTTTGTATAGGTAATAACCTATACAAAAAAAAAAAAAAAAAAAATTATTAAATTATTATTATTATTATTATATTATTTTTATATAAATAAAAATAAAATATTTTAAATAATGACTTATTTAAAAAAATGCAATAGCATTTTTTTAAATAAGTCATTATTTAAAATATTTTTTGAGATATCTCATAGTCAACAAAAATATTATAAGATACATTAATTCTATATTTTTTGTAAGTGTGAAAGATTTATAGAAATAATAATTGCGATCTTATTCGAATGCGCACTTACTAGGTATCACGGGTATCAATTTGTAGAGTGTACCAACATTCGTAATTAATTCTATGTTAATCATAATTGACACCATCCTGTATGAACGTATCAAGAATAACTCAAATTATCCTCTACATAAACTTTTGCCTCAGCCAGCTCTATATTATGTATTATCTATGGCCAGTGCTGCACACAGCCCAGTATAGTTCACACGTTACTTTACCAATACATGACATAACAAAACATTCCGACGACCTTGATCGCGATAAGCGTCGCGAGTTTATAACATCGTGTGTATCACTATAAGTGCCGCCGCGTAGAGTCATCGTCCATTCAGAGTTTCGTAATCTTAGCGTAAAATTGACAACAAACATTTTTTTTTAAATTATATTTTAACAAAATGGTGCAAAACAAAAGAGTACTTGTTATTTACACTGGTGGTACTTTTGGTATGCTGAAAAATGAAAAAGGAGGTTAGTTATTTTTTATTTACTTGTTTTATTATCAGTGACAACTTTAAAATGGTCAATAAGTTTAGTTAAGATTTAATTAGTATTGTAAAATGGGTGATAGTTTAATTAAGAATAATATTCGCCGGCTTATGTTATAATAATAAAATCATGCGCATAATGCGTGCACGGCATTATTATTAAACAGTTCGGTATTTACTTATAACTTAGTTCATACATAAAAGTATACATTATCCAGCGACGACACTGTCGCTGACATTATCAAATATATACAACGTGTTATTGAAATTACTGAAAACCTCGTAAGGGGTCATTGTACTCATCAGTATGAAAAACTTTTACTATTTAACCAATCCTGAAATCGCGAAAAAATATGAGCTGATCCTTAAATTTATGTTCACATCAATCGACAAAGTACAGGGATCAGCAAATTTCTTTTTCGTGGTTTCAGGGTTGATCGCATAGTAAAAGTTGTTTATCATGATGAGTACAATGACCCCTTAAGTGGTTTAGTATTTAAAACTAAGAGCTAAAATAAGTAGCTAAAACCATTTTATTTGCACGAGAGATTCATACCATACCTACACGGATAACAAACCCGCTATGCGGCTTTGCATATTATGAATGAAGAATGCATTAAATTTGTAACACCAACACATTTAAATATAAATAAAAACCTATTTCAAAATAGGTCAGCATGATTTAAGATTGTATTGAAATGTCGTAAATTATGCCAAGTTTTTCCATTCATAAACCACTTTTACTTTCACTTAAGATAACGATTGCTCATTAGTAAATTACAGTTTCTTAACTATTCAAATATTTATTAACTTCCTATCAATGTATTCTAGACAATAGAAGTTATTTTCCTTTATCGTAAAAGAAAAAACGTAAACGATTCGATTCGAAACGTAACGTACGTTTATCGTTCTCTAAAATAAAACATATCTTTTCTGTTCTTTTTCCAGTACTGGTTCCACAGAAGAATATAGAGCAAGTGATCAGGAAGCTGCCACAGCTGCACGACGAGGAATACTGGCAGGCACAGCTCAAAGGCACACAGCACCAGGAGTATCTAGCTTTACCAGGTATGTTTCATCTGGTACCTGGCAATGAATAGCCAGCCCTATACAGCGGCGTCCCAAGCCCTGTACAACATGTTATTGAAATGAATGAAAACCTCTGAGGGGGTCATTGTACTCATAAGTATGAACAACATTTACTATTGGACCTACCCTGAAATCGCAAAAAAAATACAAACAAAATTTTGTCGATTTATGTAAAAACAAGAATAAGAAGTCATTTACATTTAGGTAAAAATTAAGCAGTAAAATAAGTAAAATAAAATCGAGAAGGTACCTTACCTACAATACCTACCTTGATACCTTTTCTGCTTCGATAAAAAATGGTACTATTATTGATCGAAGCTTTTCTGCGTCACAAATTTCCACGGTAGGTAAATATTGTATTCTTACGATACGATTTAAAATAACATTAGAAAAATAACATTATTTCCACGGACGAATAAATAAAAAAATAAAATCTACCATAAGGTGGACGGAATCTCGCTAAGAAAAGATTGAACACACTTAATTTTTTCCTAAGCCCACTATAATTTCGACGGCATTTTAATACACCAGACTTTATGTTATTTTATTTGTGACACTACGACAACGACTATCGTCACACGAGATTTGTTGCGTAATCGCGGCTGTTTGTCTTACTATGGGTGTGAATGTATGTGTGCGTGCCAGCCCGTACCACAAAGTAAATTATTTCTTTATTTTGTGCCCGTACTTTTAAGCGAGCTGTACTATGGATGCTTTACTAATTGTTTAGCGAGATTCCGATCGCCTTTTTATTCGTCCAAGGTTATTTCTCTATCGGTATTTCGATGTAAGCGTATAATAATTAGCTTTGTCATTTTACGAAGCAATATGATCTATGCATTTTACGAAGCAAAATGTCCCGAAGATATTTATTTGATATATTTATATTTATCTATAAATTTAAACACTTAAATGCAGTCATTTTAACGATACAAAACAATAACTATCGTTATTTTCCCGTAATTTTTCTAATGTCTAAGTAATAGCGTTTGCATTAAGATCATTATTGTTTAAATGGTCAGTTATTACTCTATTGATCATCTATAAAATGTTTACTACTCACGTGAAATGATTTGCAGAATATTGTTTCACCAGGTAGCTGATGCCCTCGTCTTCGCTCCCGCTGTATGTCGATAAAAAATATCCTACTTATGTGTTTATCACATGGTCTATCTGTGTCAATTCGTTCAGCCCTTTCAGCGTGTTTGAAGGACAAACAAACTGTAGAGAAAACAAACGATGCTTGCTTGATTGATAGATGATAAATGCTATGGCAATGATGTAAACAATCAAAGTGATAGGTAGATTGAGTTTATTCACCTGAACTATCTAAAAAAATATATCATCATCATTATCAACTCAGCCTATCACAGTCCACTGCTGGACATAGTCATCTCCCAAGTGTTAGACAACACTTTTTACAATAAGCTAATGTCTGCATATCATTTATATATTATCATTTACCGAAGGTAAATAAGTCATATTCACTTTCCACCACGAGAGAACTCTGTATTTTTCATGTTAGTCACTTTAACACATGGCATTAATATATAACAATTTAAACTCAATTCACAACTATTGGAAATCAAGGATTTCTACAATCACAGAAAATACTACAAAGGTTACATCAACACTGACCGTTGCAACAATCTGAATGCCCCCACTAATCAAAACCACAGATCTTTTATAGATCAGCAAAATCGAGTCAATACACGTTCCTTAATTCATTTTTAAGAATATTCCTTTTTAATTAAAAATCTTGGAAAGATATTATAAAAATTAAGTAGGTATCAAAAACAAATAAATATCATTATTATTCATTATAACATTTGGAAATAATTAATTTGACTCGGATATTATTGGAAATAGAAATGAATATAAAACAAATTAATACAGCACAAAAACGTTAAATTAAATCATAAAATAATTCAAAACAAATTGAATAACATAGGCATTCTAACAGCTCGTCCATCCTGATAATAAGTACACGTCCTCGTGTACAGTGCGCGGCATACCCCACATTGACATGCGCAGTGACGCCACGCCAGTGGTACCATCATTGTTCAAGCTATTTGCCGGCTACTATACCTATTATAAGAATGAACTACTTATTTTAGTAATTACTTTTTATTTTCTATATGAATATTATCTTAACAATTTTATTGTTACGTTGGTAAATAATTATTCAATTAGCTTTTCAATAACACATTGCCTTGTGCATAATAAAATTATAAAAAATCAATTACATAATTTTATAGCATCTAATGGGAGAGGCCTATGTCCAGCAGTGGACTGCGATAGGCTGAGTTGATGATGATGATGATGACAGCATGTAATGTATCACAACCTATTCCACATTTATAACAGATTTCAGATACTATGACAAATTACACATTGCTCATTTTATACACACTTTGTGCATTAAACTTTGCACACTTTGTGCATTAACCTCGCACTCGCTAAACAACAATCAATTACGTAATTTCACACCATGTATCACATCTTACAAAATACACTTTTGAACACATTTCACCACACTTTACACTTTGCGCGCATTGCGCATTTCATTGACTAATCTTCGCACACTTTGCATGAACCTCGCACATCTTGTGCATTAGACCTCGCACACCTTGTGCATTAGGACTCCCACACATTGTGCATTTAGACACGCACACCTTGTACAGTAAGATTCACACACCTTGTGCATTAAGGCTTGCACACCTAGTGCATTAAGGCTTGCACACCTAGTGCATTAGGACTCGCACACCTTGTGCATTAGGACTAGGACTCGCACACCTTGTGCATTAGGACTAGGACTCGCACACCTTGTGCATTAGGACTAGGACTCGCACACCTTGTGCATTAGGACTAGGACTCGCACACCTTGTGCATTAGGACTAGGACTCGCACACCTTGTGCATTAGGACTAGGATTCGCACACCTTGTGCATTAGGACTAGGATTCGCACACCTTGTGCATTAGGATTCTTACACCTTGTGGATTTCATACTTTATACATACATATACAAGCAAACCTTGCGCTTTGCTTTTATTTGTGTATCGCACACTTTTACAACCTAGCACACCTAGTGCAACTCATACATAGCACACCTTGTGCATAGCATATTTTTATATAGCACACTTTGTGCATACAACATTGCAAACCCTTTGCATCATATTAATTATACATCACAATTTGTGCATCTAATACTTTTTCACACCTTGTGGATTTCATACTTTATACATACATATACAAGCAAACCTTGCGCATTGAACATTTTTCTATCGATTACTTTGTACATACAACATCGGACACCTTGTGTGTCACACACAATTTACATAGCACACTTTGTGCATCTTATACTTTTTGCATAGCACGCCTTGCGCATTGCACATTTTATATCGCACACTATGTCCATTCATCCACACCACATCTTGTGAATCTGATACATCATACATTGCTCACATTGTGAGTCGTATATATTATACATAGCACACCTTGTGAACAGTCACCACCATATATATTTTTTTACGCACGCAGCAAGCCTTTTTCGGTCTTGCGTTGCCTTAGTCATAATTATATACAATAATTTTAATAATTAGATACCAATCATACGTCGATACTCGTCTAACTGACACTTAGAGAAAGAATCGTCACCCCTTTTTATTGTGTGTACCTTTTAACTATTAACTTACTGTGAAATGAACATACTACTAACTTTGGTAATATATTTCTACTCTGTGTACTCAACTAACTACTATAAGATTTAAAACTCCAATTAACACATCAACAACATATACTTAGGTACTTTTGCAAATGTACGAAGCTAACTGGCCCGTACCTACACCTTGTGCGTCTTATACTGCATAACACACTTTGTGTATTGCATATTTGTATATAGCACACTTTTTGCCTACAACCTGATATATCTTGTGCATCTCACACATTATACATTGTGTAACGTATACATTATACATAGCACACCTTATGCATCATTTATATTATACATAGCATACCTTGTGCATTAGTATTTGATAATACATGTGAATGTAAGCAATAATAATCATACGGAATACCATGTTTCTGCATCTTACACTGGCAACATAATAAAAGAAAAGCACAAACATATGTTTACTGTTCGTTACGATTTGTTTAAGTACTTCATGTAACTTAACATAACACACACATAACATCACGCCTGTACCTCCCCGAAGGGGCAGGCAGAGGCGTAATAGTACAACCCACATTTCGCCAGTTATGTCATAGTCCCATGCAATAGGGGGCGAGTCTATTGCCATTGACCGGGTACAAATCCCGACTCCGGGCCGCTACTGAGAATTTCCAAATGATAAAAACCAAATAACACTTTGCCCGACCCGGGAATCGAACCCAGGACCCCACGCTCAGCAGTCGCGCCTGCAACCACTAGACCAACGAGGCAGTCAACTTAATTCATTCATTCTTCAGTCATGTAACTTAATTTTCACTTATTTCTTTCTCTGATGAATCGGCAGTCCCATTCCCGCCAAAGTATAACCACATGTATATTTTGACCACTGCATACATACATCCCTTTGTATACAGACGTACCTTTCATAATGAGTCCATTACACACACAATCAATAATACGATATCTTAAGAATTCTTGTCTATCTTGCGGTTCGTCAACATATTTTGCAACCTCATTATCTTATTTTAGTAACATTATTCGATTGACCGCTCGCATCCTGTTTTAATAAATGTCGACGGACCAAGCGGTGTACAGAAAAACCTCAAGAAAAACCTACTGGTTTATGTTCTACATTGTATCGGCCAAATGCATGTATTTTTTTTTTTTTGGAAATCAAAATATATAAATAATTAAATAATCTGTACTTTCCTCAATATCCATCCCATGTATAAGATGGGGGTCTTTCTAGTGAGTTTACGGCCAAATAGATCCGAAACGGTCTGATGGTGACCCTCTTGTTCCTTAATATTACTTAACATGGCATTGAATCTGAACCAACCTGTCATCACACAAACGCTCGTCATCACCCCAATTTTGAGGAGCAAGCGAATACAAAACTAACCCGTCGCGCCTCTACCCGGCCACCCGCCCGTGGTAAGGTAAATTTCCATTCTTCTAACCCATTCCAATGTCATATATCAATTTCAGTCATTTAAATTTTATGCCTGTATAAGATTTTGTACATATCCTGATCACATGTAACGTGTCGGCACACCCGTACCAAAATAATCCTTCAAAACTCCGACAGAAATATTTGATTTTGTATTTTAAATATCTTTTTAAAACGATAAATTTTGAGTGAGAGAGCATCCATAAATTTAAATTGTTCCCACTCCAAACTGACCCAATCACTGGAGCCCATGATTGCTCGACTCCAGTTGCTCGGACAACAGCAAGAACAAATCATACGGGTTCTTTCATTAGTTGTGAAAATCAGACTCCAATGGTCGATATGGAAAGTATGAAAGGGCATAGCAATCTTTGGAATGAGATGTAAACAGCCTCGCTTCCTTTCCCATAGAACCCAATCATGAGCACACTCCAAGAGTTCTCTAAACATATTTCTTATCATTAGCTTCTCATTTGTAACATATGGAAAGTATGAAAGGGCATAGCAATCTTTGGAATGAGATGTAAACAACCTCGCTTCCTTTCCCATAGAACCCAATCATGAGCACACTCCAAGAGTTCTCTAAACATATTTCTTATCATTAGCTTCTCATTTGTAACAAGTTCTTGTTATAATAATGTTTGTCCTTTTCATTTCTTTCACTCTCAATGCTTTTGTCTATGCCTATGCGTTCAAACGCACACCATCCACACCCAACATCAAACATAACCTCATACGCCAACCCGGCACATAACCACCACACAACATTGAACAAGTATTATCGTAGTGAACTAAGTTAACAAGTAATATGGATGACGTACTACGTACCTCATACTCATAAGCCGTAGAAAATTCTGTGCACACTGCACAACCCATTAACGTCACTGACCCAAAATACATCATCATCCTCAGAGCCTTTTCCCAATTATATTGGGGTCGGCTTCCAGTCTAGCCAGATGCGGCTGAACATCAGTATTTTACACGGAGCGACTGCCATCAGACCCCCGCAACCCAATTACTGGGTAATACTGACATTCGGAGGTTAGACCAGTTGTCAGACTTTCAGGCTTCTGACTACCCGTAACGACTGCCATAGATATTCGTATGACAACCGGGACCGACAGCTTAACGTGCTCTCCGAGGCACGGAGGGGTCTCGATGTGTAACGAAACGGTCACCCATCTACAGACTGACCGCGGCAAGTGCAGCTTAACCTTGCAGATCGTACAATCCGCGCAGTCGTTGCATCGCTACGAGCCCCTTGACCCAAAATACATATAAATTAAAAATACATAAATATTTTTGGGACATCTTACGCATCACCATTCTATCACAAGCCAAGTAGAACCTGTACTATGGGTACCTACTAGACAATACAGTAGGTATATAAGAAGTATTTTGATAATCCACAAGTTTTACTAAATTGTTTGAATATTCAGTCTGACCTCATCATATTGTTCAAATGCTGGCTACAAACCACCAAACTTTCCGTAATTATATTAAAATATAAAGAAAATTTAAAACAGACGAATAACCAATGGAGCATATCAACGAATTAAGCTATTCAGCGCAGCCCACCAAAAAATAAAAATATACTATGCTAAAATCACTCCGATTCGTCAACTAGTTTTCGAAACATTGTTCCTCTCAAATGTGGGTCGCGGGGCCAGCGCTGGCCGCTATGACGCCACTATACATCTCCAGGCTCACTCCGTTGCATGCCTGCGTTCTACAGGCTAGTGCTACATTTTAAAACTCTCATAATGTGTAAATCACATTGCAAAAATATTTTGTTGTGCTAAAATGCCCGAACTAGGTAGGCAGGTACATAATAAACTAAAAGGACAGCGAGCGCGTCGTGGCTGTGGAGTGGCGTGCCACGAGCCACGACAAACGCGTGCGTGCGGGAGAAACCTCACAGCATCATAACTTCTAAACCACTTGATTAATTTGAACAAAACAGATAGTTATGCATTTTTAGACATTTAGACTCCATTGTGAAAAAGGTTCAAGCGATTCTCTGAACCCACTGATATTATCTATTGAACCTCAGATCTTCTAAATTCTATGCATTGAACATACAGGTGAGAATGATCAAAAAAAATGTCCCTTCTGTGAGAAGTGACCTGGCAAATATATCAACATACAAAATTCCTGGATTCCATAATTTAAATATTAAAACTGTTTTTGATATTGTCCTGGTTATGGTAAAACACATAGAAATTTCATTCTTTCAGCTCACTAGGTATTTGAACTTTTTGCTTTAATCGGAATACCTACTCGCTTCGCGTACTCTTTCAACAAGAGAGAACAACTACTTTGATTATTGTTTTATCATAAGTTTTTCATCCACAAATTTATGTATGACTGATACCGATCACGTGTATTAAGATTTCTTTATGTAAATTTTAATTCCAAACTCACCTGGTTCCTTGTACTTCCTTCGCTCTCCTCGAGAAAACGATTCCATTCGTAATACGGACCTGTGCCGCGTCTTTGATCTTCCGATTCATAATACTCGACCGAGAACGGCGCGTAGTGATCCTGCTTCTGATTTGTTAGACAACACTTTTTACAATAAGCTAATGTCTGCATATCATTTATATATTATCATTTACCGAAGGTAAATAAGTCATATTCACTTTCCACCACGAGAGAACTCTGTATTTTTCATGTTAGTCACTTTAACACATGGCATTAATATATAACAATTTAAACTCAATTCACAACTATTGGAAATCAAGGATTTCTACAATCACAGAAAATACTACAAAGGTTACATCAACACTGACCGTTGCAACAATCTGAATGCCCCCACTAATCAAAACCACAGATCTTTTATAGATCAGCAAAATCGAGTCAATACACGTTCCTTAATTCATTTTTAAGAATATTCCTTTTTAATTAAAAATCTTGGAAAGATATTATAAAAATTAAGTAGGTATCAAAAACAAATAAATATCATTATTATTCATTATAACATTTGGAAATAATTAATTTGACTCGGATATTATTGGAAATAGAAATGAATATAAAACAAATTAATACAGCACAAAAACGTTAAATTAAATCATAAAATAATTCAAAACAAATTGAATAACATAGGCATTCTAACACAAGTTGCCCCACAAAACTCGGTCCTCTGCCTTCCGCATCCAGTCCTCCCCAGCTACAAAAAATATATCGATATTAAATTAATTGAGGTGACAGTGTCAGCAATAACTGCCATACTTTCGTATCTATAATAATAACTGACCGTTTATACAATACTCTACTGAACATCTATAAAACGTTTATTATTTATATTTGCTGAATATTGTTTCATATAGGTACTTATTATCACAATTAACTAGTTTTTTTGATAGATAAACTTCGTAAATAAATGTGTAAACAAGTACACAGGTAAAACCAAGACTGTCGTTATGTTATGAAATATTTACAATTCAAATGCTTATATTCTGTTTATCAGATAAGTAACTTGAAATGTGGATCAAGATAGATGTTTGATAATAAGTTGGAGTTTTGTTGAGTACTATTGAATAATAGCTGACAGCTATTTAATCGAGTCATCGAGTTGGGTCTCGTTATTAATATTTTGACATTGCTACATTGACTTAGGTAGTATCTAATAATATCTCTCTTTTTTTTTTTTTTTTTTTTTTTTTTTTTTTTTTTTTTTTTTTTTTTTTTTTTTTTTTATGTAAAGTCTCATGTGATTGTAATTTCACCGGCACCCGTACCCTTCAGACTGAAACACAGCAATGCAAGCATCACTATTTGGCGGAGAAGTAGGCACGGTGGTAGTACTTCCCCGGACGAGCTCTTTCACAAAGGAGCACTACATACTGAAATGTTAATGGGCTCTTTCCTGAAAAGGGGTCATTGTACTAATCATTATAAACAACTTTTACTATGAGACCAACCCTAAATCGCAAAAAAATATCAGTTGGTCCCTACATTTGTGTTCACTTAAATCGATAAGATGGTAGGGACCACCCGATTTTTTTTCGCGACTATAGGATTGGTCCCATAGTACAAGTTGTTCATAATGATGAGTAAAATAACCCCTTTTCGGGAAAGAAGCCATTAAAATTTCAACATGTATATTACTTCTATTTTATGTTATTGCATTAGGAAATTCCCAGTAGCAAACAGCCCGGAGCCTGGATTTGTACCCGGTAATGGCAATAAGCTCGCTCCTTATTACATGGGACTTCTAGAACATAACAGGCGAAATATAGGTGTACTGTACACCTCTGCTACTATAGTATTATATTATCTGTGCCTCTGCCTACCTCTTCGGGGAAATACAGGCGTGAAGCTTACGACAGAGTTTCGTTCATGCACGTTTCGTTGATAAACTTATTGTCTTAAGGTGATTGCGACAAAGTTGCCTGCGAAATTCAAAGTTAGCAAATGCGGTTTTTGCAAATTGTAGCTCTATTTCGCGTTGTATATTGATTTGAATGGAATGTAAATGTCTGAAATGATCATTTGATAGATAATTAATATTATCGAGCAAATAAAGCTCTATGAATATGATTCAGTAGATAAATTGTAATTTTTAATGCTTTTTTAGGCATTGATGGTTACATCTACTTCTTTCTGCACGCCTTTTCCCAATTACGTTAAGGTCGCCTTGCGGCTGAAACCAACTTGATTCTACCTATTTCTGCCGCCAAGAAAGCAGCATCGCTATATTCTGATTTGAAGGGTATGGGTGCTGGTGAAATGCAGACACGTTAGACTTTCGTTTTGTCGTTTACGTACGTTTAATTTTGTCTACAAGGTTGGCAAGTTTAGCAACGCAAAAGAAATTCCCTTGTTATCGTTGTAGGCTTGGACGAATAAACAAAAGTCGGACGGAATCTCGCTAAACAAAAAGTGACGCGTCCATAGTAAGACGGCTCGCTTAAAAGTACGGGCTGGCACGCACACATTCACACTTAAAGTAAGACAAAAAACCGCGATTACGCAACAAATCTCCTATGACAGTATAGTCATTGTCGTAGTCTCACAAATAAAATAACAATACCTTGTGTGTATAATTTCTGTCAAAATTATAGTGGGTTAAGGAAAGAACTAAGTGCTTCAATGTTTTCTTAGCGAGATTCCGTCCACCTTTTTTTTTCGTCCGAGGTTGTAGGTATTCTTATAAACTGACTAACCGACTGTGTGTGTGACTGTGTCTAAACTTAGGATGTATCGGTACTGCAGCTGCCCAGTACCTAACTGGGTTGCAGGAGTCTGATGGCCGTCATCATCAACCTCCGAGCCTTTTCGCAACTATGTTGGGGTCGGCTTTCAGCCTAACTGATGCGGCTGAATATCAGTGAATAATTCACGGAGCGATTGCCGTCAGACCTCCGCAATTTTACTGGGTAATACTGACATCCTAAGGATAGACCAGTTGTCAGACTTTCGGGCTTCTGACTACCCGTAACGACTACCATAGATATTCGTATGACAACCGGGACCGACGACTGATGGATTCTATAATTTAGGTAATCACCATTATATTATTATATTGCAGTGATAGCCTAGTGGTTGAACGCTTCCCTTCCATACAGGAGGGTGCGAGTTCGATCCCGGCCCGCACTTCTGACTTTTCGGATGCATGTGCGGATCAGAATTTGATTATCAGGAAAAACATCGTGAGGAAACCTGTACACCTAAGACTCCTGAGAGTGCTTCATACAGTTCTCGATGGTGTGTGTAGTCCGCCAACCTGCGCTAGGCCAGCGTGATGGACTACGGCCATAACCTTGACCATGGGCTGATTATGATAATAGTATTTATCCTGTAAAACGTTATTCATGTTGGTACGGACGCAATCGGTAGATAATCTTGTTGACTTCCATTTGACGCCATTATAAAACTAGGTACCTATTTATCTCTAATCTCCATTAGGCATGATATACCTAATAATCTACAATTTGTAGACTCATTCGTCAATATGTTTAATATTTCAGATGGCAAGGACACAGAGCAGAAAGTTTTATACAAAATATATGAATACGATGAGCTCAAGGACTCCTCAGATTTTACCTTGGACGACTGGATCAGACAAGCGAGAGATATTAAGGTACCTAACTATTTGATAAAGCGTTTCAAAGATGTCAACCTTGTGATGCAACGGTGGATCACACAATTCAAGCAGACAGCTAAGTAGCAGACATTCAGCCTTAGACAGCAATGGTAGTTATGTCAGTTATGGCAGCTTCTACAGCTAGTCATAATTCTGCAAAGAGACAGTTTAAATATTAGGTTCTTCCAAGTAGAAGTAGTATTAGGTTCAAAGTTTCTATACAGCTAACTACTTACACAAGGAAACGATAAATCACGCCTGCTTGTTGAATGTCGAGCCAATAGCAGCGCGTTATGTCTAGAACAAACTTGGCGATAAGATGTGATTACATCTCTACAGGGCTTAATGCTCAATAGCTATATAGCACGTTGGTATGTATAACGCCATCCCTCTCTCAAATCGGAACTATGATGGCTCTAAAACTTCATAATACAGCCTCAAGCATCTGTATGCATTTTCGCTTCTTAACAACAACACTTCATCTACCTTCCAGAAATTCTACCACGACTACGATGGTTTCGTAGTGCTGCACGGCACGGACACGACAGCGTACGGTGCCTCCATCCTCTCCTTCATGCTGGAGTCTGTTGGCAAGACAGTCGTACTGACTGGAGCACAGGTACGAAATTATCTGCTATGTATTCTTACCGTGGTCAAGGTCATGTCTTGGATCGGTAACGAGAGAGCGTGTTCCAGTTGTCAAAATCGTCCTGAAAGATTGACAATCACCGATTGATTAGTAAAGTTGCAGAGTTGGGTGTTCAGATGGGAGATCGCTCTGTGTAATTTAACTTCAACCTCATCTTAGTTAATGGGACACTGATCAGTGGGCTAGGGAATAGATATATAAAACAAGGGAAATTTGCTAAATAGAAACAATGTTTGACGCTTCGATATTAATTGTAAAATGATCAAATCGCGTAATTGCCGACGGAACGCCCACAGATTGGAGCCACTTTTCACATAAATACAATAAGTTTACTAGGGTAAGCTTCTTGGTATGCGTGAAAAAATATGAGTGTGTGCTTTTGTGTCTGTGTTTGTAAAATAAGTGGGGGGAAAACGGCGACATCTGAACACGCATAGTTATTTATTATGCATTGAAGGCACATCTCCCTTGTTTATGAAATCTATGGACTGGGGTAACAATTATGAGTTTTTTTTTGTAAAACAGGATAAGTAGAAAGCTCAATAGATGACGTTTCTTTCAGATCCCTATTTTCCAACCACGTAGCGATGGTAACAACAACCTGTTATGCGCCGTCCTAGTGGCCGCCACGCAGCACATCCCAGAAGTCACTGTGTTCTTCGGAGCCAAGCTCTTCAGAGGCACCAGGTTTATTTTCAAATTCAAATGTTTTTTATTTCAAATAAACCAAATTACAGGCACTTTTGAAACGTAACGCTCTAGTTGCACGGTTCCAACTAGTGGGTCCTATGAAGAAGAACCGGCTACAAACTCCATACATTATACGTAATCGCGCGCGTTTTTCTCATTATCTATCTTGGATTTCTGGTCATAAATTTGGCAAGCAGGCTGGTAAAGGTTGTACTATAAGTAAAACATGAGTATAAGAAACTGCCTCTTTTCGACCCCATGGGTCTTACCACAAAAATAATTTAAAACCAGCTTTCGATGCGTGTTTGGCGAGACAGTGTTTAAAAGTTAAATGTGCAGTGACCGAGTGTTTCATTTCTTTTACCACAAAACGATGTCTAACATCTGTTTGCTTAGGCGCTGCTCTCAGAGCACGGAAACAAAGGACGCACGCACCCCTACTGCGCGCGAGCTTTGTTTCCATGCTCTTAGGCGCTACCTTTTTTTAAGCAATACGGTAAACCCCAGGAAAGGTTTCAATGTAGCCAGTTACAGGTAGATCTGATTTGATGAAACAAATATATTTTGGCGTGAAATGTTTCATTTTAGTAAAAAAAAAATTAATAACAATGTAAATTAAGTACTTTTGTAGGCTTATAAAGTTGTTTCTATTAATAAAAAGACCTTGGAGCACAAAATAATATTTTTTTTGTGCATATTAACGTTTGATAAAACTACAACCACTAATAACATTCAAATCATAACTAATACATTCAATCAACTCAGCCTATCGCAGTCCACTGCTGAACATAGGCCTCTCCCAAATTGCGCCACAACGCTCGGTCCTCTGCCTTCCGCATCCAGTCCCCCCCAGCCACGTTCTTTAGGTCGTCGGTCCACCTGGCAGGGGGGCGCCCTACGCTGCGTTTGCCGATACGCGGTCTCCACTCAAGGAAGAAAGAAGAAGAAGAAGCCAACAGAAGGATCCGTCTGGGCTGGGCAGCATTTGGCAAACTTCGCCGAGTCTTCTCGTCGCCTATACCGCAAAGTTTGAAGACAAAGGTCTTCAACCAGTGCGTCCTGCCAGTCATGACTTACGGTGCCGAGACGTGGACACTGACAGTTGGGCTAGTCCACAAATTTAAAGTCGCTCAGCGAGCTATGGAGCGAGCTATGCTTGGAGTTTCTTTGAAGGATAAAATCCGTAACGAGATTATCCGGAGAAGAACCGGAGTGACCGACATAGCTTGTAGGATCAGTAAGCTGAAGTGGCAGTGGGCTGGCCATGTCTGTCGAAGGACCGATGGCCGTTGGAGCAAACTAATACATTATTATCACAAAATTATGAAATGACTACAAGCGAATTTTAGGGGTTAGACAAGGGCGAGACACTTTAAAACACAGGTTCTTGGCTGTTTAATATAAGCACGCAGCGGCAGCGTATTTAACTCAAGGCGAGTGAAAGACGTGGATTTGTAGTAACAATTTTCTGAAACATCTGTCGGACACATAACTAAGACGTGGTTAAATCTTTTGTGGTAAGACCGCATTTGTTTAGGTTTAATCTAACGACACCTACTGGAAAATATAACGCGTTCTCATTCTTAGCTGAGGCTAAAGACCTCCTCGGACGAGTAAAAAAGGCGGATGGAATCTCGCTAAACAAAGACTGAAGCACTTAATTTTTTCCTAATCCCACCATAATTTCAAAAGCATTTTAACACACCAGATTGATATACTGTTATTTTATTTGCCTCGTGCCTCGTGCATTGTGCCTCGGAGAGCACGTAAAGCCGTCGGTCCTGCACCTGATTTCTCTCCGGTCGTGTCGAATTGCCGTCCCATCGGATGGGACAGGCCAAATTATGAGAGTGAGGGAATAGAGAGTGCACCTGTGTTTGCGCACACACTTGTGCACTATAATATGTCCCGCGCAGATGGCTAGTCTCCATTGAGATTGGCCGCCGTGACCGAAATTCGGCCGGGAGGACATTATTTTATTGGTGACACCACAACAATGATTACCGTCACACTAGATTTTTTGCCTAATCGCGCCTTTTTGGCATACTCTGAGTATTTAAACAACCAACTGCGATCGCCAACCCACCTGCCAAGCACGGCGATTAAGGTAGCCCCCTTTTTTCAGGGGAGGCCCATTGATATCCAGCAGTGGACGTCTTTCGCTTGAAATTATGATGATGAAGTGGTTGTATATAAAATATTTAAAAAAAAATATGTTTCCAGGGTAAAGAAAGTATCAAACACACGCATCTACGCCTTCGACTCACCCAACTTCCCAGCACTCCTGGAAGCGAAGACAACGCTGGATGTAGACCCCAAGATGCTGATCCACCCAGCCGGCTCCGTGCCCAACGAGTGCCAGCTGCACGATCAGCTAAGCAGGAAGGTGTATATACTGAAGGTGGCACCGACCATCACTCCTGAACTCATCAGGGCTGTGTGCTCGGGAATGGAAGGTGATGAGAACTTATGATATATCAAGACATAAAGATGCTTGCATCTTCCTAGGGTACTCTAAGGTTGGCTTATCATAGAAAAACCGGTACGTTGTCTGTATAATGAGTGAGTACACTTCTTTTGCAGTCTTTCCACAGAACAAGGTCATAATAGTTGGTCTTTCTCTGTAACTCTTAGTCTCTAGTCTCGAGAGCCAGAATTTCGGATTATGTTTTGGTTTGTGGCGTCAACTAACGAAGATTTTTCACTTTAATTCATAAAACTTTGTTATATTTCCAACCACCACCAAAATTCAATGCAGCGTAGTGCTCCCCTCAGCTAGGTGGATCGACGATCTGATTAAAGTAGCTGGGGGGGACTGGATGCGGAAGGCAGAGGACCAAATATTGTGGCGCAATTTGGGAGAGGCCTATGTCCAGCAGTGGACTGCGATAGGCTGAGTTGATGACCACCAAAATTACCCACGAGATAGTGTTTACTGAAATACCAAGGCACTTGGCATAAGATTGTGATTATCTTCTCCTTTTGTGTCAAGCTATTATTCCCCCAGCTAAAATGTATTGTTCCTTTTATCTTCAGGTGTGGTCCTCGAAACGTACGGCAACGGCAACATCCCGATCAAGCGCAAGGAGATCTACAAGGAGATCGAGACGGCCGTCAAGAACAAGGTGCTGGTGGTCAACGTGACGCAGTGCATCAATGGAACTGTCATCGCCAAGCCGTTATATGAGACTGGACTTGTAAGTATTCTCAGTACCTACTATTATTAATATAGGTACCTTCTTCTTTTCGAAGGACAACTGTGAAAGTTCACCGACTTTCTGTAGAAAGTTTCCCTCGATGGCGGTGTTGGGAACAGAGTAGGGAAGGCACCTGATTCTCTAACACATTAGGTAAATACAGGAAAATACGGATGGTAGATGGGGCCGTAAAGTTCTGGAGTGGCGACCGCGTACTGGAAGGCGCAGCGAGGGTAGGCCCCCCACAAGGTGGACTGACGACCTGGTGAAGGTCGCGGGAATCCGTTGGATGCGGAAAGCCCAGGACTGGTCGTTGTAGCCATGCTTGGGGGAGGCCTATGTCCAGCAGTGGACGTCTTTCGTCTGAAATGATGATGATGATGATTATAGGAAAACAATGAGCGAGATGGAGCGCTATGGTGTTAATGCCCGGAAATGGTCGACAAAGTCCATAGGTCAGCTTTTACGAGTCTAAGGCCTTCCCCTAACGGGGATCAACAAAGTGTGACATCGCGTGACAAGGGGGATTAGCTTCGTGACGTCTCATGTATAGAGTAACTATAATTTGCTTTTACCGACGACGGCTCGTTTTTCTTTGAAAAAACTTCTAACTTAATGTCAATATTTGACGTTTTTTAAGGAAAAAACGAGTGATCGTCGGTAATGGTAGATTATAGGAACCAGGCGTTAAACTCTAAAATTCAACTAACAAATATTACCAATTCTATCAATCACTTTGGAGGTGCTGTTTTGATTTAATTAATTCTAAATTTAAAATTGTAAAATATGTGACGTCACACCGGGGGTCACATAAATATGACCACCTCTGACAAGGACGGGGCTCCAAGAATCATAAAATTCGTCACATAATTTATATATACACACCGGCACAATTAGCGAAACAGAAAAAAAAGTGAGACTATGAGATAATAACGCATATATTTGACGAAAATGTAATTAGACACAAAATAACAAATTGATTAACATCTTTTAACAACGACTTTGAAAAGTCTTCGTTATTTTTTATTGAAAAATAAAGAAATTTGAAATAAGTGAAATTTTTAGATGATTATGAACCATCACAAAAAATAAAAAAAGTAAGCATTAAATGATTTAACAATAAAATTAAAGCAAAATTAATAACGAGTGTTTCCCCCTCTTGCTCTGATTACGGTTTCCATTCGTCTGGGCATGCTACAGATTATGTTATCGATGATTTCTTGAGGCAACCGCTCCCACTCCTCAAGTAATGCGTTTCCAAGTTCATTCAGATTGTTGGGGGGTGGCATTCTGGATTTAACCCTTCTTTTTAGCAAGTCCCAGACATGCTCTATCGGATTCATATCGGGGGAATTTGCTGGCCACTGCATCACCGGTATACCTACGTGGCTCAGATATGCCTGTACCGATTGTGCACTATGAGCACGAGCATTATCTTGTATTAGAATAAAGTCGTCACCAATAAATGGGGCAAATGGTACAACATGTTCTTCTAAAATGTCTCTGATGTATCGATCTGCTGTCATGGTCCCTCCTGTGACTATCACTAACTCCGTGCGAGCTCCCAAACATATCCCTCCCCAAACCATAATCGAGCCGCCACCATAAGCCACTGTGTGTTCAAAATTAGACTGTATGTGGCGTTCTCCTTTGCGTCTCCATATTCGCTGTCTCCCATCGATCTGTTTTAAAAGAACTCTGCACTCATCAGTAAAGAGAACCTGCTGCCATTCGTTCAAATCCCAATGACGATGTTCTCGCGCATAGCTTAATCGGTTTACGCGGTGACGTCTCTCAAGTTTTGGGCCTTTGGCAGGTATATACGACCCTAAACCAACTTCTTCAAATCTCCTGCGAACTGTACGCTCACTTACTCGTACTCCTCGAACGTCTTCCAGTTCATTTCGAGCTTGTACAGCCGTTAATCGCGTATTCCTACGAACTCCAAGTTGTAAAAAACTGTCATCTCGCCTCGATGTACATCTTTTTCTACCTTGACCCCTCCTCCTCACAAGAGAATTAGACGATCTGTACCGCTGGATGCTGCGATGAATCGTTGATACTGGTCGACGAAGCCTTGAGGCAATCGATCTGTAGGTATGGCCATTTCTTCTCATTTCATCAGCCCTAATGATTTCCAGTGATGTTAAGTCAGGCATAATAAAGAGCTTTTAATAAACAAAATTGCCTATAGAATAACAAATTTATAAAAAACCATTAGATGCAATTTTTCAAAAAAATTACAATTACGTAGTTATTACTCGAACAAGTTGACAAAACGTATTGTTCGGGAAAATAAAACAAATTAATGAAAAAAGTGTATGTCATCTAATTTTCTATTTTCAAATTTGACAATAAATTAAAAAAATATCATAACTGGCCAGTTCCTCAAGTAAAAGATTTTAAAATCCTGCTTTTTTTGTGTTCCGCTAATTGTGCCGGTGTGTATATATAAATATACAATATGTTAAATGTATGTGTATGTTATATGTTGTATATATATAATATGTTTCAATATTATATTATTAAATGTAACATTTAAATATTTTTGCATGATATTACTTGGTCTTTTTACACTCAGTATGTATTTGTATTAACCTAATGTTATGTTTATTGTATTAATTAAATTATGATCGTTAATTAATTCACAGCTCTTGTTGGAGTGCGGCGTAGTGCCTTCGTACGGCATGACGGCAGAGGCGGCGTGGGCCAAGCTTTGCTACGTGCTCACCAAGAAGGAACTCAGCTACGAAGAGAAAGTTATAGTACGTAGTGTACAATTAATACTTGGGCCTCGGACGAATAAAAAAAGGTGGACGGAATCTCGCTAACACAAGATTGAAGCACTTAATTTTTTCCTAAGCACACCATAATTTCTTCAGCATTTTAACACACCAGATGTATAATAATTGTATATTGTTATTTTATTTGTTACACTACGACAATGACTACCGTCACACGAGATTTGTTGCGTAATCGCGGGTTTTTGTCTTACTATGAGTGTGAATTTGCGCATGCCAGGCCGTACTTTTAAGCGAGCCGTCTTATTAGGGGTGCTGCACTTTTTGTTTAGCGCGGTTCCGTCCACCTTTTTTATTTGGCCATGACTTGGGCCTAGTCATTGGTCGACAGTTACTTGTCGGCTGCAACATTACAAGTTCTTATTCTACTGCGTCTAATTGAAATAAAAATTGAATTTTAACTAGTGGTTCTAAGCGTAGCTACCGAATGTAATGTCCCGGGTTCGATTCCTGGGTCGGCTAGTGTTGCCAGATCCGTTTTTCCAAATTTCGGGAATTCAATGGTAAAAAACCGGCCAAGAGCATGTCTGGCCATGCTCAGTATTATAGGGTTCCTTAAGTAGGTGTAAATACAAACGAATCAAATAGAATATTAATCATGGCTATTTTAGTTTTTGCAATAATCGGCAGCATTGGCGACTCAGAGCGTGTTGTTAGTATCGCTAGATGGCGCTGCGCCTATACGCTATACCGCCATCTAGCTCTAAATTTAAGAAGCCAAATTTAAGAAGTGTGTTATGTCAAAATAACACAAAATTACTTTAAAAAAATAGAAAGTAACTAAAGTAGCATTATTTGCTAAGATCATTTTTCTCCAAGTTCAATGACCTTTGAACTAGGACGTCTTAAGTATTTTTCAGTTTTCTCTCTATAACTCGAAAATTTATGATCACATAATACTCAAAATAATTTTAAAAGAGAGTTTTTACAAAGGTCTATTAATGTCGTTATTAATGATTATAAGTTTCTAAGTTGCATAGTTTACAAATGGCAGGGGGACACACATTGCAAGCCACTTTGGCGGGCTATATTTCGTAGATGGTACACCTGATAAAAAAGTCATGTATGAAACATTAACTTCATTTTGGGAGACCTATTCAATGATATCCCAAACGAGGAGGAGCAGCGAAAAAAAAATTTTCATCCCCATTTCACATGTATTGGCGCCATCCACCCCAAAATACGTAATCACGATTTTTTTATTCTTTTAAGATTGAGATCTATATCTAGACTATTTTAGCAAAATTTCATTAACTTCTGTTTATAACTGTAGAAGTTATTAAGCTGTAAAGGCTTACGACAGACGGACAGACGGACAGATGGACGGACATGACGGACATGACGGACATGACGAAACTATAAGGATTCCTTGTAGGTACTACGGAACCCTAAAAAGCGGTACTAGGGCGAAAAATCTTTAGGCACCACGCTCAGGGTGGCGGGACGTGTCCTGATGGGGCTGAAAAGCTGGCGACGCCACATAGTTGGATCTCTCCTGTTGACCATACCAATATTGCTTTTGCATGGAAATCGCAATTTCAAACCCTTGTGCACATTCTACCATATTCTTGAATAATAATATGTTCCATGTCAGTCACTCTGGTTTTTCTCCAAATAATCTCGTTACGGATTTTATTCTTTAAAGAAACTCCAAGCATAGCTCGCTCCATAGCTCGCTGAGCGACATTGAATTTGTGGACTAGCCCAACTGTCAGTGTCCACGTCTCTGTACCGTAAGTCATATGACAGGCAGGACGCACTTCGAGTGCAGACCCTTCGACGAATATATTGGCCTCGGCATGACATGCATATTGAACATGACTTTACATTACTTTAGTCTTGCTTGTCCAGATTCATGCCTATACCGCCACGCCGAGAGGCTTCGTTAGGCTGTGCAGCATTTCGCACAGTTGTTCCAACAACTCAGCCAAGACAACGATGTCATTGGCAAAACGGAGATGTTCTCGCCATTAACGTTGATTCACTCCAGTCCAGTCCAGCATCTAAAAGACGTCCTCCAACGCGTTAGTGTACAATTTCGGGGATATTACATCCCCTTGTCTCACTCCTCTGCGCAGTTGGATTGGCTTCGTCTTTTGGTTCTGGAGCTGAACAGTCATGGTAGCAGCGTTGTACAGGCATCTCAGCATCGCTATATACCGTTAATCGATGTTACATCGCTGAAGAGCATACATAGCTGCCCAAGTTTCGATGTAGTCGAAGCCATTCAAATGCCAGAAATGCCATACACAGCGGCTGATTGTACTCTTCAGTCTTCTGTACGATCTGCCGAACAGTATGGATATGGTCTCCGGTGCTGTAGCCTTTCCGAAACCCAGCTTGCTCTGGTGGTTGGAATTCGTAGTCTTCTGGCGAGACGATTCGTGATGACCCTCGAGATCAGCTTATACAGCATGCTGTATAGTTAATATTAATTTGTTTATTTTTGTTTGCAGTTGATGAAGACAGATATTCGAGGCGAGCTGCACAACCCAACTTATTGATCTGAATTAAAATAAATTATTGTATTAAATTATTATCTGTTTTACTAATAAGTAAAGTTACTTCGAATAAATAAATAATAAGATTTTCCTACTGTTTCAAAGTTTACACAAAAAAGTATTATTTTACTTATTTTTTCTCAGAGCCTTTATTACCCAATTCAGTACCTAAATAAAGTTTTTTTCAGGTATTTTGTATCATATTTATTATTTATTAAATTACGTCATTTTAAGGAACTGCTTGCAATATTTTTGTTTTCCAAGCAATAGTTATTTTTTTTTATTTTTTTTTTGCTTTAATCGAAGGCTGAAGAGTTATTAGTAGTATAAGTACGCCAAAGACGTAATCTTTGGCGTATTTTGGTCAATGTCCATTTCTGGCTCAATCGCTTAAAGACTTTATAAGAAACTAAATAAATTTGTTTTAAAGTTAGGAATTTATGGGAGGATGTTTACAGTAAAGTTTATTTCGTAACAAGGTCGCCGTAATGAAATAGTAGTTTATGAAACTGTTGCATAATAGGGGTTATTAAAACACGAGTGTGAGTTTAAAAACCGAGCCGTAGGCGAGGTTTTTAATAGTATCACACGAGTGTTTTAATACCTAATTATGTCAGTTTCATACACTATTTTATCTACACTCATACAATTTTAAATAAAGTCAAAATCTTAGTAACATTGTCGTTGTTTTTCTTGATTTCTCTGGTAAAAGATTGTTCGTCATTTACGTTGCTGCATCCAGAAATTCAGGCGGGGTCATATTCTCCTCAGTTCAGTATCACTGCTGTAGTCAGATATTTTTGCCCAGAATAAAACTTTCGACATACAAAACCATAATAATAACGTAAACAATAACAATAAATTTACAAGTAACGATGTCCAAATCCAGTAGGCCAGGCGCGCGGCCGCGCACGCGCGCTGGTGCGCGCCTACACAGATAATAAAATATAGTCTGGCGACAACATTATAATCGGAACTAATTATCTATCCTTGTCAGGATTCCGTCAATCTCTGTTTTATCATACAAAAAATATGCCTGTAAACACTTAAATATAATTAAAAGCAATATGACAATCAAAAGTTCTGCCAAAAACGCGATTTTAAACGATAAAAATTTTCAATGTATGACAAGTGGCGCCACCCTGAATTTTGTGTACTCATTGGTGCCAAACTGTACGACTGCTAAAAAAAAGGTTTGAAAACTCCTTGGTTAGGTCGAAGTGGCATTAAAAACTCCTTAGTTAGGCTGAAGTGTGCGGTTATGGAAAAAACCTCTATCTTAAACCTTTATCTACACTCGTATCGTAAAATTCGAATTATGAACTCTAAACTAATGTCATAATGACATACTTTACCCACATGCACCTGTAATGAATTTAAAAAATTTCATTACGATACAGTTTGCTGAACAAAACAATGCGGTAATTTAATTTTTTTTCCATAACCGCACACTTCAGCCCAACTAAGGAGTTTTTAATGCCACTTCGACCCAACCAAGGAGTTTTCAAACCTTTTTTTTAGCAGTCCTACAGTTTGGCACCAATGAGTACACAAAATTCAGGGTGGCGCCACTAGTCATACATTAAATAATGTTATCTTTTAAAATCGCGTTTTTGGCAGAACTTTGGAATGTCATATTGCTTTTAATTATATTTAAGTGTTTACAGGCATATTTGTTGTATGATAAAACAGAGATTGACGGAATCCTGACAAGGATAGAAAATTAGTTCCGATTATAATGTTTTCGCCAGACTATATTTTATTACCTGTGTTGACGCGCGTGCGCGGCGTGTGCGCGGCCGCGCGCCATGGCCTACTGGATTTGGCTTTGGATTGGATTTGTTACCAAGATTTTGACTTTGGTATTTTATTTAAAATTGTATGAGTTTAGATAAAGTATTGTATGAAACTGACATAACTAGGTCTTAAAACACTCGTGTGATACTATTAAAAACCTCGCCTACGGCTCGGTTTTTAAACTCACACTCGTGTTTTAATAACCCCTGTTATGCAACAGTTTCATAAACTACGATTATGAATGAATCGATTATGATTTACGCTTTATATTTTTATTCTTATTCTTATTCTTTATTGCACACAAAAAAAAAATATCACAACAATACATAATAGTTTTGAAATTACATGTACAAAGGCGAGCTTAACTCGTAATTGAGTTTTCTACCAGCAAACCTTTGAGTGATAGAGCAAATATAAAATGTAAAACTGAGGGTAAGTTTCAGTGTACATAACTAATGTTCATCTAAAATTAAAATATATATTAAATAATATAATTAAATTGATTATTGTTTTATTATTCTCTTATATTTCGATCTGCATATTTATTTTTCTATTTAGAAACAATACGAAACAAGCACTTTGAGCTTACTTAATTGTTGGCTAAGTATTTATACCCGAAGAAATAAAAGACAAATACATAGAAATAAATACTGAAAGAAGGAAATAAATACAGAAAGAAAGAAATGAAAAAAAAAAAAGAACGAAGGAAAGAGAAAAATTACAGAAAGAAAAATAAATAAATGTCCCACAAGGGCGAGACGAATCAATTACAATATTGTAACAGCTGTTTTTTTTGCGATTTCATGGTTGGTCCCATAGTAAAAGTTGATCATACTGATGAGAACACCCCTTAAGAGGTTTTCAGTTATTTCAATAACACGTGGGACGCCCTCAGGCTAAGGTGATTGACGATAGCCGACGCCCGAGTGTTACCACTGCGGGAATTGCCTTGAGGACACGGCGCAGAACACACTGGCGGAGTGCCCAGCTTGGGCAACGCAGCGCTGTGACCTCATCGCTGTAGTAGGCAGCAGTGATCTCTCACTAGCGGCCGTGGTTTTGTCCAGGGTTGGAAGCGAGGGCACTTGGTAAGCCGTCGTCTCGTTTTGCGAAGAGATGACGCTCGCAATGGAGACAGCGGAGAGGGAGCGAGAGGTGACCACCTCGCTCCCATTCTGCTGGCGACGAACTCGGAGTAGCCGACCGCCCGACCAGTCAAGGCCCGTGACGGTAGCGCGTCGTGTTCCGCGCGTGCCATCGCGCCAGTTGGAAGAGATCACAGAAAATTAAGAGATGTACGACGACGCGCGGCGTTAGGCCGCATGGGGAGAAGGGGCTCGCCGTGCCTACTAGTAGCGAGCTGGAACCTTTGGGGGGCTGAAAAGAATAATGTACGATTTTGTATCATCAGTTTTTTTGTCTATAAATCCAATTTACTGTATTATTTATCATATTAAATAGGAGTGGTTTATTTTCCTCATAATTAAGTTTCTGCAAGTCAGTACCACTTTCAATTTACATTGTTTTTTCTGTCAGTGGGTAAATAATGTAAATATGCAATATTTTGTTAATTCAGTTGTACAAAATTGGTCCAAGAAAACAGACAAACCTTACATATTTGTTCAGTTTCTTCATAACTAAGTTTCTGCAAGTCATAATGACTTTTATTTTACATTGTGTTTGCGTCAGCGGGTAAATATGCAATAATAGTACATTATGATACAAGTGAGCTAAGTTGACTATTATACTCGAGGCTGGATTGTAGCCCGAGCCGAAGGCGAGGGCGTAATGGAGCCGAGAGTATAATAGTCAATGCTCACGCGTGTCATACGACGTTTTTCAACACACTTGCGAGGAAAAAAAACATAAATTACACATTTTAGACACATATTGAATTTGTGAAAAATGATAAAAATGGCGCGCGGACCGCGCGGTGACATACAGCTATGCGCGCGCAGGTGATCGAAGGAAACCGCCATACAGCCTAATATAAAAATATTATAAATAGATTTTTTAATTTATAACACAAATTAATATTAATTTGTTGACAAAAATTTATAATTTGATGAAATGAAATGTTTATTTAGCATATTTTAACTAACACAGTTGATTTATTCCCAAAAATGTTTAATTTAGTACAGGCATAAAAACTCTTTGCTGCGATTTAAAAATAAACTGTAAAGTAAAAAGCACTAGTGCAATAATATAATGAAAAAAGCACGCGTGCGTTATAAGCCACATTATGAACCTAAAAGCGATGTAATAAGAGCCACTTTACGAGCAAGTGTGTTGAAAATAAATTAAATAAATCAATATTTTAGGGACATTTTTACACAGCACCATCTGATCCCACACCACAAACTACTAAGAGATGTCCCACACTAAGCAGAGCTTGTAATATGGATGAATGTCATTTATAAATTTCAGAATTAATCCCATAGCACATTCATAAATTATAATTAAAATAACAATTGTTAGTCAAATTAAATTAAAATCACTGTCAAATAAAATCAATACATAGTCAAGAATTAAATTATAAAAAAATCCAATTAAAATTACAATGAAATTTTCAATACGTCTTGTTGACATCTTCTCAGTCCAAAAACACGCAGTCGGGTTTTTTGGTTTTTAACAAAACTAACGTTAACTTTTTTTTTTGTCTTATGGCGTTTTGCCCGTGCGAAGTACCAATGAGTTCTTTTTAAAAATCACTGTTCACTTACGATAGCAGTATATTCTTCTAGAGGACATTATTACAAACAAAAGTCACTACGGCAGCCAAGCTCTGAACCATAGCCACGTCGAAATATGTTTCAAGATTAATGTTTTACCAAATTAAGATGGAAATTGAGGTGTCTCTTAAAAAGTCGCTGTGGAATTAAAATACGAGTACACTTGGTTAGGTGACATCTCTATACAGGGTGGCAGGGAAACACTTCCGAAAACGAAGATAGGTGATAGTGCTGGTGATTACTGATACGAAACCACGAAAAAAAATGCGATTCTTTTTTAAGATTTTTTCATTTTTTTTTACATTTTTCATTATGTATGAGTTTTATTTAACTGCCCAAAGCTGGTTATGTATGAAAAATACAAAAAAATATATATGAAAAAATCTAAAAAAAGGATCACATTTTTTTTTCGTGGTTTCGTATCAATAATCACCAGCACCTATCTTCGTTTTCGGAAGCGTTCCCCTTACACCCAGTATAAGTCACTGTGACAGCCAAGCTTTTAACTGAAACCATGTCGAGTTATAAGAGTTATAGGCAGCGTCGGCTGCTGGCTTTGAGAACCGGTGGTGCACTGTACTACATATTTTATTCAGTGTTTATTACCTATTTAAAATTACAATAAAAATCTTTGCTACCAGTTTCCGTCCAAATCGACTCTCAATCAAAAATGTGTCAAGAAAATGAAATAAATCTACACAACCATTGCTTTTTATTGTTTAATTAACATTTGAACTTAAGGCCCGAACAGACGAAAAGCACATCAGTATCAGCGCGGGTTGAAAGCTGGCCCGCGCAAGTTGTAATACAAGAAACGATATGAAATACTACACACCAAATATAAGCGCGGGCCCGCTGGAAAACTGCGCCGCTCCTGCCCTGCCTGCCTGTACCTGCCGGTGACAAACCATGAAACCAGAAAGCGCGCCGCGTGGGTTTTAGTGGTGCGGTTGCGTTGTACCACAGATTAATGATATATGTGCTAGTACGTTGTATCACTACGGCCGCCACACTAACCAAAGATACTAACTAGCCGGTTACTAGCCACACCGCCACACCTGAATTCACCGCGGCGCGTCAGTGTGACGTCAAAGCGGTTACGAGTTACGAGATAGTTGTACGTGGGACACTCAGAAAGTTTTGCGAAACTAAAAAAAAATGTTCTATACGTACATATATTTTTATCAAATCTTTTCAAAGTACTTTCCACCAGCCTCTATACAAAGATTCATGCGCCTAAACCAGTTTTCAAAACACTTTTTCCAGTCCGCCGCAGACACCTCGTTTACAGCCTGCTCGAACGCAGCCAGCGCATCTTCCGGCGACGAAAATTGTATCCCTTTGAGCTGATTTTTTATTTTTGGGAATAAAAAGAAGTCACACGGTGCTAGATTAGGGCTGTAAGGAGATGACCCAGGAGTTTGACTGGCGTGCTGTCCAGGAAGTCCCTCGTTTTGAGTGCGGTGTGCGCAGGTGCATTGTCGTGGTGGAGCAGTAGCCCGCGGAGCCCTGTGTTTGGTCGCTTGTTGCTTATAACAGAGAAAACTTCTGGCAAACATTTGGTAGTATACCATTCGGCATTAATGCTTCTTTGATCCCGTAAGGGAATTGATACCAAGTGGCCAGTCAAATTAAAAAAGCTAGCGATCAAAATCTTACCCCCGCTTCTAGATCGCTTCACTTTGGTAGGCGTTGGCTCATTTTGAAACACCCAAACAGTCGACTGGCGCTTGGTTTCAGGGTCGTATTGATAAATCCAGGACTTATCACCTGTAACGATGTCGTAAACACGCCGAGACGAGCCTGCTTCAAATTTGTTAAGCATATCACGGCACCATTCCACCCGGGCCTGCTTCTGAGCATCGGTGAGGTTGTGCGGCACCCAGCGTGATACTATCCTCCTCACGCGAAGATGGCTGTGTAGAATCTCGTGAACGCTTCCCGATCCAATCTTCAATATGTGTTGAATCTCCTGATATGTAATTCGCCTATTGTCTTGGATTAAATTTTTCACTGCTAGCACGTTTTCTTCGGTAACAGCCGTCAAAGGGCGACCGCTTCTTTCGTCATCCCCCAAAGTTGGTCGACCGCGCTTGAATTCGTTATACCAACGATACACGGTTGCCTTGGAAGGGCCTTCATCCATGAATGCCATTTGAAGTCTATCGTACGATTCATCCGGTTTCAGGCGACACTTGAAATCGTATAAAATCATAGCTCTAAAATGTTCCCGGCGCAGATCCATATTTCAGTGAGACACAATACTTTGAATTAACTCGCAAAAAATGTGGAGGGAAATTTTGAAATTGGAACTTACTTATTTTTACTTATAAATAATCATATTTTCGAAAAACATTATAACTGGCCAGTCTCCCATATATAAAAACTTTTTTTCGCAATACTTTCTGAGGGGCCTGGTATTATTTGACAACCGACACAAAATGTCATACTGAAAGCAAGTTTATGGGGGGCCCACCGTCGAAACGTTTTATAACTGCCTACCTTCTAGTGTAACTAGTGTGTGTGCTACTGACCTGCTTTTGGTATGTACGAGCCTTAAGAAATGGCCTAGGCGGTCCAGCTAATTATTTTATTCCCACTTTGTTTTGGAAAGTTTTATATCCTACTGCTTCAATTTTACAACAATTCACAGTCCCAGTAACATAAAAACACTAAATTGTAACAAAACAAAAAGAAAAAAACGAGCGTGGGAACTATGGCAAAGAGTGATGGTCAACGCAAGCCCTTCGGCCGTCTCGCATCGAGTAGGTACTCAGAATACAGAAACAACAACGAGTACATTTCGTCAACGATAGATCAGCAATCTCGGAAATCGTTGGTCTCGTGCGGCGCACGAATAGTTAGCTACTTCATAGTAAAGTACAAATTATCTTCCGTCTCACGCATCAGGTGATGTAGCTCATATTTCATAGAAGTCGTATGAGCGCCCGTGTGCTCCGCGAAGCGCACGAGATTTTTTTTTTCGAGCGAAAATAAGTAACTTACAGATACATGATAGACTGACACACACAGACATATAGACTTACAGATGTATTACAGAAATCTACGCACTATTTTTCACAAATTCAATTTTTTTCTAAAATCTTTGTGTTCAAATAAATCGACAAAACCAAGGGATCAGCTGATTTTTTTATTCGCGATTTCGGGGTTTATCCCATAGTAAAAGTTGTTCATTATGATAAGTACAATGACCCCTCCGCGTTTTCAAAACGACTAAATTTTCAGCGTGTGTATTTCGTAGGATAATCCGGAAAATCGGATCGTTGCGAAAATCCAAGGACAATTGCAAAGGACTGGATAATTGGAATCTTAGAAAGAATTTCGTTATCATCCGAGCTACTTACAGGATCATTGCGAAAATCCGCGAATAACTGCTCACGTTATGAGCGCTGATTGGCTGATATGAACATTATGCACTGACAGATGCGCTGCTTGGCTAACGACTACATTCCTTCGTCTTTTGTTGTTGTCTGATATTGCTTCAGTGTTTTGGCTGACCAGGTTGACTGTGTACCTACCTTTTTTGTGTTATTATTTTTACATTAAAATATTTTATTTAGATAAATACTATTGCGTTGTCTACTTTCCTATGTCTATACTATAGACACAAGGGCGGATCCAGGGGGGGGGGTCAAGGGGGTCATGACCCCCCCTGGGCCTAGGTCAACCACAGTTTTTTTTCCTGTTTAGGTACATAATTTATTAAATGAATGTTCGTTGAATGAATGAATGTATGTGTTACAAACATAAAATTACTAAATTGAACTCACATCCGAACCCGTTCGTTCAATGTGAATAATATTTGCGCGATTTAAAGTTTGATTCTGGTGCACTGCTCACGCCGCGAGGTTCTTCTCCAATCTCCGTCGCCCGCGTCACCGTCGATTGAATACTTAGCTAACCATCAACAACAGAAATAACTTCTTTTCTACCATGTTAGCCTTACAAAACCTCGCCCAAGTAAAAATAATCCAAGATCCTTAAAACATCGATATTAGTTGATAAGTAGGACCTAATTCGTATTTTTTTTAAATCGGAATGGAAAAACAATATGCTAATCAGAAAAGCTTTTAAAACTCAAGTAAGGAAATATAAACTGGGTTTGCAAAAAAATTCGCGCTCGTCCTCTATTTCATTGCCTATACAGGTGTAGGACTACCATACCTTAAATGCATATTTAGTTATTTACGCTAAAGCGTCTACTATTAGCCGCTCTAGGCGCCGCAAGAACAGGTTGCGCTCAAATAAATGCGTACACTTTTGTCACGCAATGTGAAGAACTAATCAGTTTGTTCGTGAATACTCAAAAAAAATCTTCTGCGTACTGAACGTATGTTGTAAGCAGCTATTCTGTAGTTAATAGAGATAAAGCCGAAACTGAGAAAAGAAGGTTGGCGCTTGCTTCGCTCGCGCCAGTACATATTGTTTTTTTTTGACGTATAGGTTTAGTCTGTTTATTCTGTTACATTAATATTACAAAGAAAAAATCGAAAGCTCTAAAATTCACTTAAATTCATGTTTTAGCTAAAATTACGAAAATCCTAGAATTTTATTGGTTTAATGAAAGTTTTTTCCAAGAGGGCAACTCTGCACCCTCCTTTTGAAAATTTTGATCCGGGGCTGGATATAAGTACGCGACCCCCCCCCTGACACAAAGGCTGGATCCGCCCTTGTATAGACATTTATGAAAAGCCATGTTCTAACCAACCAGAATAAAAATGGTTATAAATCGACGCCTATATTAGCCAATCGGCGTTCAAGTTTCTAATTCTCCTGAACAAACTGGGATTTTTGCGATGGTTTGTGGTAGCTCGTATCATTACGGAAATCTTTTTTAGATGTCTATTATCCGGTCTTTTGCAATCACCCTCACACCCCTGCCTACCCCTTCGGGGAAATACAGGCGTGATGTTATATTGTTATGTTGTAATCATCCTAGGATTTTCGTAGATTCGATTTGTCCGATTATCCTACGACACGCTGAAAATTTAAACGTTTCGAAAACGAAGAGGGGTCATTGTACTTATCATTACAAACAACTTTTGCTATGGGACCAACCCTGAAATCGCAATAAAAAATCAGCTGTTTCCTACATTTTGTCAATTTATGTGAACACAAATGTAGGGAACAGCAGATATTGTTTTCGCCATTTCAGCGTTATTGCAAAGTAAATGTTTTTTTTATCAGCGAACTAGCGAATGAAGGCAGAAAAAGGAATACAAAATGGCAAAGGAGTGCCTACTATTCCACCCACACAGTGTTCGCGAGCCGCGGTGTGGAGCGCCAATCTTATTCTTTTAGTTTGAGAGTTTGAGGATTAGACGTACGCTCCAGATTGCGACTCACGAGCACTGTGGGTATGGGTGGAATAATAGGTACTCCTTTGCCATTTTTATTCCTTTTTATGGCTTCATTCGCTAGTTCTACACGCTCCGTCATGCTCCTAAGGCCATGCCCGCACAGCGATTGTTACTCGCGCGATTTTTTATCGCAAAATCTGTAATACAATCTGTAATCTGTAATCAGATGCACTGGTGATTAAAAATCGCGGTGGAAAAA
The DNA here is from genome assembly GCA_949699075.1 of Asteroscopus sphinx. NCBI lineage: Eukaryota > Metazoa > Arthropoda > Insecta > Lepidoptera > Noctuidae > Asteroscopus > Asteroscopus sphinx. The sequence goes on from OX453021.1 coordinate 16,451,841, forward strand.
AACATCTGTGTGCGAATAAAAACAGCTTGAATAAAAATTGCTGTGCGGGCTTGGCCTAAGAAGAAAATCAGCATTTCACTATCCCCCTTACTAATAAATGTTGTCTATATAAAGTTTATTAGTAAGGCTGTATTGTATATGTATAGCGCGACGATATGAAACGTCATGTTTGCTTACATGTGTGTGTGTCGGTCGTGTTGGATCGTTGGTGAATATTAAAGGTGCGTGTGATTGAAATGCCTGCCAGTACTTGACGGTATATGGTTGGGCGGCCCGCAATGCACTTGCACTCGTAAGAGTTACAGTGTATTTATACAACTTTATAATATTAATTTAAAAGTGAAGGAATAATCGGTAAGTCTTTACTACTTTTAAAAATTAATAGTAAAAAAAAAAACAATAAACAAACACGCTCTTATTTAAAAAGAATCCATGGAGTTTCTTGCCGGCTGCTCCATAGGACCAACTTTTTGGAACCGTGTAACTAGATTCTTAATTAGCGTTTTGAAAGTGCATGTAAATGCTTCATCATCATCTTTTCAGCAGAAAGACGTCCACTGCTGGACATAAGCCTCCCCAAGCAGTTTGGGGGGATATGCCATAATCGCCACACTTGGCGGGCGGGTTGGCGATCGCAGTTGGTTGCTTAAATACTCAGAGAACGCTGCTGCCCATCCTCTGGATCCTCCCTTAGTCGCCTTTTACGAGTGACTGTAACTTTGACGCTCTTTAACCGACGAAATTTTTTATTTTTTTTATTTTTATTACCACGCATAACTTTTTACAGACTAGTCCGATTTTGAGGATTCTTTTTTTATTGGATAGGGTATATCTCGAAGTTGGTCCCATTTAAATTTCAAAATCAAGATCCACCCCTAAGGGTAGGAAAACAGGGGATGAGTGCTTGTTCACCCACTGAATTCTTACCTGTTAACCGATTCTGTTGAAACTTGGCACACATAAATACAGGGAAACGCTTCCGAAAACGAAGACAGGTGATAGTGCTGGTGATTACTGATACGAATCCACGAAAAAAAATGCAATAATTTTTATAGATTTTTTCTTCTTTTTTTTTTGCATTTTTCATTATGTATGAGTTTTATTTAACTGCCCAAAGCTGGTTATATATTAAAAATGCAAAAAAAATATATGAAAAAATCAAAAAAAGAATCGCATTTATTTTTCGTGGTTTCGTATCAGTAATCACAAGCACCTATCTTCGTTTTCGGAAGCGTTCCCCTTACACCCAGTATAGTTCTAGACACTACGACATAATGGAACACTGGAGTTAGATTTTAACCACAAAAAAAAATTAAAATAAAACTTATTAACAAAAAATTTAAACGACGAAAACAGAAACTGAAAAGCGAAAAATAACTAATTATGAGTCGGCGCCAAACAAGCAATCAACGAAGATCATTAAATTACTTTGAATAAATAAAAAAACCGCCCAAGAGCATGTCGGGCCATGCTCAGTATTATAGGGTTCCTTAAGTAGGTCTAATTACAAACGAATCAAATCGAATATTAATCATTGCTATTTTAGTTTTTGCAAACAGCGCCACCTAGCGCTTAATTTTAGAAGTGTGCGTCATATGAGTAAATTTAGCGCTAGGTGGCGCTGTTACTTTGTGTTTTCAATATAACACAAAGTTTCTTTTTGTGATTTTTTTAAATAGAAAGTAACTAAAGGAACATTATTTGCTAAAATCATTTTTATCTAAGGTTAATGACCTATGAACTAGGACGTCTCAAGTATTTTACAGTTTTCTCACTATAACTCAAAAAATTATAATCACATTATACTCGAAATAATTTTAAAAGAGAGTTTTCACAAAGGTCTATCAATGTGGAAGATTATAACTTTCTACGTTGCATAGTTTAGAAATGGCAGGGGGGGGGGACACATTGCAAGCCACTTTGGCGGGCTATATTTCGCAGATGGTACACCTGATAAAAAAGTGGTGTATGAAACATTACCTTCATTTTAGTAGACCTATTCAATGATACCCCACACGAGGGGGTGCAGCGAAAAAAAAATTGTCATCCCCATTTCACATGTATGGGCGCCACCCCTAAAAAACGTTACCAAGATTTTTTTATTCCTTTAAAATTGAGATCTATATCTAAACCATTTTTTAACAAAATTTCATTTACTTATCTTTATAACTGTAGAAGTTATTAAGCTGTAAAGGATTAGGACAGACGGACAGACGGACAGACGGATAGACGGACAGACGGATAGACGGACAGACGGACAGACGGACGGACATGACGAAACTATAAGGGTTCCTTGTAGGACTACGGAACCCTAATAAAAACAACGTAACATCAAATACAACGTGAAATTCTCAACGATAAACAATAACTTTCCAAAAATGCGTTCTCCGCTCGGCCACTTGCAACTTGCACGCACTTTGCTTGTTAAAAGTTTATTTGGCGCCGACTCATAATTAGTTATTTTTCGCTTTTCAGTTTCTGTTTTCGTCGGTTCAATTTTTTGTTAAAAAGTTTTATTTAAATACTGCACTATAAAAAACACTAGTGTAACCCGGTTTATATGCTTTCGTCATAATTAAATGAATCGTTAATTAAATCGTTTAGTAGCAGTAGAGCTCCTTTGTGAAAGAGCTCGTCCGGGGAAGTACTACCACCGTACCTACTACTCCACCAAATAGTGATGCTTGTATTGCTGTGTTTCGGTCTGAACGGTACGGGTGCCGGTGAAATTACAATCACATAAGACTTTCCATCTTCATGTCTCGGTTTGGCGAACCAACTTGCGGTACCATTTAGGCAATAGCCTAGGTGGTATTGAAGTTGCTATGGGCAAAGGTAACTGCTTAGCATCAGGTGGGCCTTTAACTCGTTTCGCCATCCTATATTATAAAAAAAATATATATATATATCTTTTCGGTTTTGTTTACATCCTACAGCAGCTGTCTGCAATAATAATAATTCCTAGATTGGGATAGGGAACTAGAATATGAGGTAGCTTTCCGTGGTAGTTTTAAGCCCTGACTCCGTGACAGAACTACCAAAACAAATAGATAAGTTATCCACAACTTTTCCTTCAGAGGATATTTTAGAACCACACCTGGATCCTAAAGATGACCTAAAGGCAGTCAAAGATTCTTTACTTAAGTCTGCTAGCAATATAAATCAGCTTAAAGTAAAGTTCGGTAAAAATGTATACAATCGCAATGAGACATTGCTTTATCACTTGCATCAATATAATAAATTACTTAAACGATGATGTATTAGAGCTGAATAAAATTTGCTTAACAAATTTTAATGCGCAGTACATGGACATGACCTTGCTTAGACCAAAAACTGCGCAAATTACTCAAGCGCAAGCACCTTCCCAACCAGAAGCGGATCAAGAATCCAAATAAATACATGTCTCCCTCAACTGAACGAAAAATCATTTCCGAAATTAGAAAAATAAAATATTCGGGAAAGACATACGTTCGAGCATTCATTAAGAGGGCAGAGTAGGTCATCGCGAGCAAATGGTTGCCTATGAGATTTTTACTGACGACGCTTTGCACTGGTTCGGAGCAAGTAAGCACTTGGGAAGATATAGTCTCACTGTTGAAAAATGATTTCAGCCAAAGCAACTACGACGACAAGCTTCTGGCGGAAATCGCTCACAGGGTGAATCAGAGAACATCACCATACATATTTCTTTTCTGCGTGGCATGTTCTCACGTCTAGACAAACAGTTGACAGAATCTGATCAGCTGGAAATACCTACTACTGCACAATATCCGTCCTTGCTATGCAAGCACGCTTGCGTCTTCTGCAGATATCAAAGATATTAATATCTGTAAAGACGCTTGTCATCTTTGTCTACCTGCGACCACGAAATGCTGCAAAGCTTTCGAAACGTCAGGGAAACCAATTTAAATAATATACACGATTTAATCCGGTAAAACTTTGTTTTATTATAATGTGTAGTGATCGCAAAAACCTAAGGTGCATTAAAAGAGCCTCCATTAGTGACGATATTTAATTGATCGTCCGGCGCACCCTGGGCAGTCAGCCCCGCTACCAACCTGCTGACTGGCTAATCTTTTTCCAACGGCATGAGCTATTATCATGTAGCTCATGTCGACACGATAGAAGAAGAAAAACCTAAGAAATTATTGTATTAATAGCCTGCAAAAACTATGTAGGAATTATGAGAATATTCAAACTAGACTTCAGCAGTTCCAATTCCGTAAATCTCCAAAAAAATTACTGCTGAAACCTTAGCCCCAGAATTTGCGTATTCTGGGAAACCAAGCAGCAGTAATACTAACATTTTAAGAAAACCATATAGCAGTTTCACTAAATACCTATAGAAATATTATAATAATCATAAATCAAACAACTCAAAATATAACATAACAATACAGAAAAATCAAGCAATGTTAATAATTCATACAAAAAACATGTAAATGTAATGAAACGACACGTACTTATGAAAGACAGTTGAATACCAGAAATAAAAACCGGCCAAGAGCATGTCGGGCCATGCTCAGTATTATAGGGTTCCATAAGTAGGTCTAATTACAAACGAATCAAATCGAATATTAATCATTGCTATTTTAGTTTTTGCAAACAGCGCCACCTAGCGCTGAATTTATGAAGCTAAATTTAAGAAGTGTGTTTCTTTTTGTGATTTTTTTAAATAGAAAGTAACTAAAGGAGCATTATTTGTTATTATCATTTTTCTCTAAGGTCAATGACCTATGAACTAGGACGTCTTAAGTATTTTTCAGTTTTCTCACTATAAGTCAAAAATTTATAATCACATTATACTCGAAATAATTTTAAAAGAGAGTTTTTATAAAGGTCTATCAATGTTGAAGACTATAAGTTTCTACGTTGCATAGTTTAGAAATGGCAGGGGGGGGGGACACATTGCAAGCCACTTTGGCAAACTGTATTTCGCAGATGGTATACCTTATAAAAAAGTTGTGGATGAAACATTACCTTCATTTTAGTAGACCTATTCAACAATACACCTCACGAGAGGGTGCAGCGAAAAAAAAAATTTATCCCTATTTCACATGTATGGGCGCCAGCCCTAAAATACGTAATCAAGATTTTTCACAAAATTTCATTTACTTATGTTTATAACTGTAGAAGTTATAAACATAAGTTAAGTATAAGTTGTAGCTGTAAAGGATTAGGACAGACGGACAGACGGACGGACATGACGAAACTATAAGGGTTCTTTGTAGGACTACGGCACCCTAAAAAGGGTCTAAGTGCCAAAAATCATTAAAATAAAAAAATAAAAATGATGATGGCTTATTATTTAAAACACAAATGACTCCACTTTTTGTTTTTAGTAGGTACTTAGAGCCTTTTTTATTTCTGGTATTCAGTTAAATTAAAATCATAAACTTATGCAGAGCCTTCTTGGGCATTCATATAATATGTAATTAAAATTGTATGGGTGTGTGTGTTACTGTAAGAGTGTGTAAATTTGTATGGAGTGAGTAGTGAGGTATATGCTCACAACGTTTGGAGGATTTGTTTTTTCCAATATTTTTTTAAGTAATTAAAGGGGTCTAGCCATGAAAATTTGATAATATACAATGCTGGAATACGAATGAATGGATAATTAGAAGAGGCCGAAGAGACTACTAATAAAGGGTGTGTCCGGCGCGCTTACACAGTTTATTAAAATGTATTCTATTGAGTAGATGAGGGCAGTTAAACTTATTACTAAGAATGTCATGTAGTTAAATCAAATCATTAAGTTGGTGTATATCTTCAAGAGAACTTAGTTTATAATATTTACAGGTATCAGCGTAATTTTGTCTATCATTGACAGCCCGATGTTGCAAATAAATACCACAGATTATTTAGATGCATAAAGGGAAATAAAATTAGTAATATTTTAAGAAATTTCTTGCACTCATCATCCTCCGAGCCTTTTCCCAATTATGTTGGGGTCGGCTTCCAGTCTAGCCAGATGCGGCTGACCATCAGTATTTTACACGGAGCGACTGCCAGCAGACCCCCGCAACCCAGTTGGGTAATACTGACATTCGGAGGTTAGACCTTTTGTCAGACTTTCAGGCTTCTGACTACCCGTAACGACTGCCATAGATATTCCTTTGACAACCGGGACCGACAGCGTATCGTGCTCTCCGAGGCACGGAGGGGTTTCGATATGTAACGAAACGGTCACTCATCCACAGACCGACCGCGGCAAGTACAGCTTAACCTTGCAGATCGTACTATCCGCGCAGTCGTTGCTTTGCTACGAGCCCCTGAAATATAATCTTACACTATTGAGATTAATATTTAATTTACGTCGCTTGAAAGCACGAAAGGTTAGTAACTCCATCTTCATCGTCTATTCCAGGTCAGAAATGTCGTGGGCGTGTGACTCGGCGATGACGTCGATGATCGTAGACAGCTACCAGGTGGCTGGGCCACTGTTTGTGCAGGCTCTGCAGAGCTTCCTCGCGGCTCAGTGTGCTATCACAGGGGACCATCTTTGGCCCCAAGACGCTACGGAGGCTTTGCTTGAAGGTAACGTTTTTCTTTTTTCACAGGATCCAAGGAAAAGATGCGATTTTGTTTTTGTATTTATAGTTTTCTTATTTGTTTAGTTTTCTTACTTATTTCATAAGGAATTTTCTCACAGACATTATGTTAACTAGTACCTACAATATCTGTGTATTTTCCTTTCCCCAAAAATTTAATTTCCCCAAAAACGATTTTGTTCCAACATTGCGAAAAAAAAAACAATCTACCAACCGTGTTCGATTCAAACACAGAGTTTTATCCTAGTTTTTAAAGATTACTACAAAAATAGTGCTCATTTAGTTAAAATTTTAAAGTATGTAGGTATAAGTTTTAAAGAAGATGTTTGTCAAATCTCCAATCTAATCTCCTAGCGGGAGCTTCGACTTCGTTTCTAAATGTTCACGACTTCATCAACTTAGCCTATAGCAGTCCACTGCTGGACCCAAGCCAAAGCTTCTCCCAAGTTGCACCACAACACTCGGTCCTCTGCCTTCCACATCCAGTCCCCCCCAGCCACGTTCTTCAGGTCGTCGGTCCACCTGGCGAGGGGGGCGCCCTACGCTGCGTTTGCCGATTCCCGGTCTCCACTCTCTCGGCTCGCTTCATTCGCGCTATTTTGTTTGTTGCCTTTGTGTTATATTTACGAGTATTATATTCTGTTCAGGTAAAAAATTGTTCATTCTTTTTATTACATTCATTCGTAAAAAATGGTGGGTACAGGTGACATTTTTTTTCTATATTAGTTTAAATGAAAAACGATAAAAAAGTTTACGTTCGTAATATAATTTGTTCTTGCTTATAATTAAATACTTTGATTAGTGACCGCAAAAACACCAGGCATTGGCCTGTGATCCTGTGAACTGAGAGCCAGTGGCGGATAATTTTTTATTTTATTTATTAGCTTTTACCCGCGGCTTCGCTCGCGTTAAATTCTGCTAACCGTTCGGACCGTCCAGTCTAGTCCAGTCCAGTCAATATCCCACTATCCCACTATCTCACTATCTCGTCCCATGTCCAATCCCGTCCCATGACCCGGCGCGAACCATGTCCCGTCCCGTCCCATGTCCCGTCGCGTCCCATGTCCCGTCCCGTCCCATGTCCAATGTCCCGTCTCATGTCCCATGTCCCGTCCCGGACCATGCCCGTTCCCATGTCCCGTCCCATGTCCCGTCCCGGACCATGCCCGTTCCCATGTCCCGTCCCATGTCCCGTCCGTCTCATGTCCCGTCTCAACGACTGCAGCGCCACCTACTGGGTCCATCTGTTAATTCAAACCTTGCAGGGACCCGGACTCGAACGTGCCTACACAAAAAATATCATTAAAATCTATCAGTCAGTCAATCTATTATCTATCTATCAGTTTAGGAGATCAGTGACATACCGACAGCAGCGCTACCTACAGGGTCCAATTGTGTTTTTAAACCATCCAGGAACCCATTGAAACATACACACAAAATTTCATCCAAATCTTATTTAATACGTTCTTTAAATTAGAGGGGACCTGGGGGCCAATCGCGCTAATTTTGAACGTATTTATCAAAACTAAACCATTGCCAAAAACGTTATATTAGGCACATTTCGTATCGCGCTAATCTTAAAACGGAAACGTTTTAGCTTTTCTTTGGAACATACGTTCATGAACGAGTGAGTGAACGATCGATCGGACTTTCCTTGAAATTTCGGTATCGCGCTAAAATTGACAGCGTTTAAAACCTAATGCGTTCCGTTGGGAACATATTTACCGCTGTAGTTCGAACGTTCACGAGCGTTTTTGATTTAGTTCGTGCCGAGCTACTTTTGCAGTGTTTTCTGAGACGTTACTCAGACGTTAGTGAGATAATTTTAATTTGGAAACAATGAAATGCTAGAAATGTATCTCCATGTGTTAGAAAGTGATCGTGAGGTGGATGTGGCTGAAGACAGAGCATCGATTCGCAGGCAGATTGGCTGGCTAAGACCCTCAACGATTCACATAGGTATCGGAAATGAAGTTTATAAAAAGATATCGTCTTTCGACGAAGCTAGTGGCTGGAGACGAAGGAGTTTGTGGTATGTACAACCGAAGTTAAAAATTAATTTACATCATTATTTTTATTTACAACCTTTACCTATACTTAGCATCGTTTATTACATGTTTCAGATTTTGATAGCTTTATCATTTTACGCGACTGGTTCATACCTACCAGACGCGCCGCCCAGTGGAAGACAACAAGTCCCACCCAGTCTCCCAAGCAAGTGTGAGCAAAGCTATAAAGTAAGTGGAGCAAAGAGCTAAGCTAAGAGAGGTACCTATATAGCTCTTCGAAGTGAAGTGACAGTGGTGCTCAATAAATCCAGGGGCTGTGAATGGGTATACAGTGGCAGTGGCATTCCCATTTAGACGAAGAATATAAATTGACAGTGAGAAAATAAATTTCAGTAGATCATGCCATGTTCATTGGACCTGTCTTATTTCCTATTAAAATGTACAATATGATATTCTTTATTTCAGTTTCTACAGAGCTACAAGGATGCTAGCGATTTTAGTGTTGATGACACCCATGTCATAGAATAGATACCTACTAACGACCCATGTTGCCATTGTAACACCCAGAACATGAGGAGAGCTACATGAACAAGAGGGGGTATCATTCTCTGAATGCTTTATAGTAAGTATAATTCTCAAATTGCACAATATTGACCGCATAGTTAAATAATATAAAATAATGCTTCTATTTTATTCATAAGTTACTGTAGCATAAAATAATCAGCCCATTATTGTCCCACTGCTGGCCATGGGCCTCTTCTCAGTATGAGAAGGTTAAGGCCTTAGTTCACCACGCTGGCCTAGTGCGGGTTGGTGGATTAAACACACAAGCCATTAAGAACTGTATGGAGCACTGCACACCGGAGGGTGTGCAGGTTTTCTCATGATGTTTTCCTTCACTGTTAAAGCAAGTGATAATCAAATTACTCCCTCACACCCTCCCCTACCCTGATCCACACATAAGTGACTATACATTGTGGCAATTGTTTAATCTACTTTGTGTTATTTTTAGATGTGCAATGCTGATGCTGATTTTTTTTTTTGTGGACTCTAGTTATCTTGGGTCTAATTATGATAGCAGTGTGGGAAGACAGGGGTCATTGAGAGGTTGTATGAGGAGGATCAAGATGTTTACACATTAGTTGTTAACTTTTTCATAATGTATGTTTAGGTTAATATAACCGGATAAAATATGTTTATCTACCTTATTTTATTGTTGCAGGATATTCAGGATACCTCCAAAGAGCAACTCTTATGACACCAATACTAAAATACTATAAGTACCTGTACAGAGCTCCACATGTCTGCACGGACTGTAGTCTTCGATAAAAAATACTATTATTGATCGAAGACTGTTGTAGAGCATTGCATAGGACTGCTTAAGGCTTTAGTGGGATTAAAATGTTGTGATAGGTTTTAAAAATAAATATACACCTATATGGTTAAAAAAATCTTTATTTTTAATGTCTGACACTTCACATCTCTTCCTCGGAAAATGATACATACCTGAAACAAAATAAGAGTAGGTTATTAAGTACCCTAGTAGTTTATTAAGTAACCTTGCGTGATAGTGGTATATTATCAAAGTAATAAAATTATCATCCACTTATTTGTATGAGCTAGTGGCCACCCCTGTTATCATCAACTGATAACAGAAAATCTATTATTATGTTTTATTATTTACTTTTATATATTCTTATTTATTTATTATTAGGAAAACCAACAGCTATATAAGAATTAATAAACAGCTAGCATAGGTTACATTAAGCCAACACAACACATTTTATTCTACTTTTTATCTACCAAAGATCATATTATAAACACTATTCATCTACTGTGAATCCACAACATTTCAACACAATTATTAAATAAGCCTCCTTCTGGCACAGTTGGGTAAAAAATAAAAACTTTTATTGTTAATAATACCTAGGTATGAAAACAATCTAGTGAAGCCAAAAAAACTATGCTCCTTCATGTACAACCAGCACTCACACATGCACCTCAAACCATGCTCACCCCTCAGTACACATGTTGCGGCATCATTCAATAAGCATTGTGAAAGCAAATATCCTTCAGGTACATGGTGTGCGTAAGCGCTGGTTGGAAGCATAATTTTTTTTGGCTTCATTATGATTGTTTGCAGCACTTCATCTATATTTTTTACTATGTCTGTGCTTTTAGCCGCTTTTTGAATAAACAATGACCTACTTTCTGAGCATGAGATGAGAGATGAATTTACACACACTAAATGTTTTAACTTTAACTATTAGGTACTCACATTGCTCCACTCTTTTGGCAGTTTCACTAGACCCTCACAGTTGATCGTGTCTGCAAACTCACGCCAAAGTTATGTTAAAAGAGCCCGCACCTCTTTGGAACAGATAGACTCCGTCTAAGGGCCAGACCCTATTGGCCTTGACAAACTTCACCAACATCTGCATTTGCCGCCAAAGATAATAATATAATCACTGTAGGCAATTCTCTTTGACTGTAGGTAGTTGCTGCACGGTGGACGTACAGTTGCGTCGCGACCCTCGTCTCTGCAAATATAGAAACAAAGTATAAATCTTAACTAGCTGCATTATCAACATTGTTTATTTACATATCCTTATCTCTTCTCATGGGTGTCGTAAAAGGCGACTAAGGGATTCACCAGAGGATGAGCAGCAGCGTTCTCCGAGTATTTAACCAACCAACTGCGATCGCCAACCCGCCTGCCAAGCGTGGCGATTATGGCATATCCCCCCAACATTTGCTTGGGGGAGGCCTATGTCCAGCAGTGGACGTCTTAAGGCTGAAATGATGAATGATTATTTACATAAACAGCAAAACAATAGGTACTTACTTGTCGTTTGAATGATCCAATCTAGTTGAGTTTATTAATATAGTTGTTGTTATTGTTGACAAACGATGCCAAACGTAGTGAAAGAGTACATTTCTTTAAACGTGATTAGTGATAAAACATTAATTAAATTAGCTTTGTTAGGTAAATTAGCCGCTAATAAATAACATTTATATTATTTAATACACAGACCAGTGTTGCCGGCAATCAAACAAGAAATTACCCGTTCTGTCAAAAATAATAATTAAAAAAAGTATTGTTTTTTATTTTTTTGTTTATAGTTTTAAATTAGGTACCTAAGGGGCGTCGCGCCGCACTGACGTGATAGAAATATTAGGGGGCCTGTGGTGGCGAATATTTTTTTGAATACTTTTAAAGAATGTCAACCTGTGTGGATTCAGGATTTTGTTAATCAAAAGTAAGGGACGATTCTTCTCAGTGGTGGACTAATCCTTTTGGAGGCTCAAAGTGGTGTATAATGCAGGAAGCCTTTTATTAAAACGCCAAAAAGTTTTCAATCAACACAGCCTATCGCAGTCCACTGTTGGACATAGGCCTCTCCCAAGTTGCGCCACAACGCAAAAAGTTTTGCAATATGGCAATTAATCATAAGAAAGATAGTAGGGTGCGAGCGCAGTGAGCTCGTTTAGCTTTTGCGAAAACATGAAGAAAGCGTGAATGAAAATATAAGGCAATAGTTACTTGCATTATAGTTATGGCAAGGAAGAGGAAATCAGCAGAAGTATATCTAACAGTGCCAGCAAAGCGAGTGCGAATTTTTTATCTGGTCTTTGGTGCTTTCGGCTTTACCTCTTTATTAATAATGTGTACAAACCGTAGTACACTTCTTAGTCTGTGGTATAAACTAACAGAATATTTGTTTTCAACATATCACCGTAGGCTTGAACAACAACCGCGAGCGACGCGAGCTCGATTTTTTTGGACTATGCATGAACAAAGTGAGATAGCGCTTTACAAAGATTTATACATTTCAAATATTATTATTTCTTCATTAAATTAAATTAATATCCGACCAGCACATTAAAGAAGCAGAATAGTGTAGAATGATAAAGCAAACTAAACACAGTGATCCATCAATAAAAAACTACAACATTTTTTTACTAATATTGCGTTCGCCAAACTGAGCCATAAAGATGGAAAGGATGTGATTGTTATTTTGCCGGCACCCGTACCCTTCGTCTGCCGGCAGAAACAGGTGCGGTTGTAGGACTTCCACGGAAGAGCTCATTCACAAGGAACTCTCCTACCCCACTAACTTTTGTTGAGTATCTTCTCTGTCCCGCGTGCCTAAAATGACTGTAATGACCTACATATTACAGTTAGTGACAATTGGCAAATTACCCAGATCATAACACTGAGGGGGGCTCGACATGCTCTTTTTTGTGATTGTCGCAAAAATACCCGAAATTACTCATCGTTATTCGTTACCCGCCAAGAACCCGCTTAAGGCCTAAATTACACGAAATCGGGTAAAAATACCCATGCAGGCAACGCTGACACAGACAATTAGCTACATTTAAATATTTCATATGGCAATCAGTGTTGCCAGTTGCCAGATGTTTTTTTTAGCGATCGTACTAATCGTACACTAGTAAAACTAGAAAAAATACGTAGATCCGTTCCATTTGAAGGATACACCAAACAAACTTTCGCATTTTTTACATTAGAAGTATTACAAAAAATATTTAACTACATATTAGCTACGTCTTACACAAATTACTATGAACATTCCTTTAAATCGCAGTTATTTTATCGTCTTATGTACTCGTTAAGTAATTATAAACGGAAAGCGTTGTTCATAGCAGTAGTTTATTGGTTTTTTCATTTAATTTTATGAATTAATAAAACGGGCAAAAAATTATACAAATACTACTTAAGTTATACGTTTGGCAACACTGATGATAGACAATGAGTGACATAGACAATTTGACATACTAAAATAGTGCTGCTCCCTTCGCAACATGCTTAGTCGACAATCGATTGTAAAAGTATCACCAAGTATTTTTAATACTCGTGGCAAGCCCTAAACGTCACACGTTTGGTTTTACTTTGGTAACGTCAACGATTATAACGTTCAGAAAACATTAGCGCGATACCATTTTTGACAAAACTAAACAAAAGCTAAACCAAAGCTAAACTAAAACCTAAGACGTTCCGTTCAAACGGTTGATACGTTTGAAAATAGCGCGATTGGCCCCCTGAGTTTACCATACCGAACGTGACGAACATCAAATGTTTGACAGGTAGAAAAAGTTTGTATGGGAAAATAAAATTGTTGTTTTTACTATTTTCCTCGCAAGTTTTCTACATTATCTCACCTTTTAAACCTTCCCTGGACTTCCACAAATAATTCAAGACCAAAATTAGCCAAATCGGTCCAGCCGTTCTCGAGTTTTAGCGAGACTAACGAACAGTAATTCATTTTTATATATATAGATATATGCTTTATTGTACACCTTAAAATATATAAGTAACATTGAATATGCATTTAAACTATTGTACAAATGGCAGCCTTTTATTGGATTAAACGGCATATTACCCATAATTTTCGCTCACGCTTCGCTCGCGCTGTTTTTTCCGCAAGTACTTATCGATTAAAGCTCATTCCTATTTATGTTCAATTAATTGCTAACAGGAAACTGATTTTCGTCCCCCCCCCCCCTAAGCCAAAAGCTGGCTACCTAGGCCCACGTATCTAATATACACCACCTATGTAAGTAATTTGAAAGTTTGGTTGTTATTGAAAAAGATCATTGCTACGCCTTTACAGGCTGGCCCCTACTAGGCCCCCCAATAACAAAACCCTGGCTACGCCAATGCCTATGTCCACCAGCGGACTGTGATTGTGACTTGATTTGATTGAATTTAGCACTTGAATTTCTCTTATACGTATCGTAGGCTTCAAACACACAGACCGGGAACAACTTTCTGTTAGTCCAATATGTGGCTGTTTATATGTGAACCGATAACTTATTATCTTCCATTTGTATGTTCCAGATCCCAACTATGATTTCATAGTTGTGGGTGCGGGGTCAGCAGGTTCAGTGGTCGCCAATCGATTGAGTGAAGTGTCAGACTGGAAGGTGTTACTGGTCGAAGCCGGTGGGAACCCTACGCTTAGTACCGAAGTGAGTAATAATCATATGATCCTAACGATAGAACTCTCAATGTTATTACTAGCTATTTTGATATATCTGAAATGGCTGATTGTCTAACAAACTCTAGAAAAGGCATAATATTTAAGTGTAATGGAGTGACGCAGGTCTGGTGCAATAAAAGAGTCGGGTCGCTCGGGTCAATGATCCATGTAATAATACATATTCAAATGTGTGTGCAGTTACATTTATAGGGTTAGGCGAGCTCCATACTACATCTCCGCACAAATTATAAAAAAATATATTTTATTAATTCATTACATAACATAAAAACAACTTATACGAATTAGAAAAATAAAGAACTAAGTTAAAATCAGTAAAAAAATATTATACAAAAAATATGTAATATTTCATGTTACAAACAATTTAGTATTATTTTTATGGGTAACATACCTACCTACTCATTTCCATCTCTTAAAATCTTAACATTAGGCGTTATTTCTTTTATAACTTTATATGGTCCTAAATAAATTCTACTCAACTTATCTCCTACTTGATTCTTAATTAAAACTAATACTCCAAACAATCAACAAACTCATAAAAATTTTGTCATTCATCAATAATAATGTTTCTTAATATTGTTTAACATTCTGTTAACCCCCGTGTGGCCACTGACGGTTTTCGTGTCTCTATCAGTAACTCTTGTGACGTCTTTTATTATAAGTAACTTCGGAATGTCACGTAATTGAGTCATTTCCTTTATAAAATTGTTTATAAAGTTTTCAATGCGCTTACTTTTAATCAAAACGAGCTCGTGTAATTTTATTTGCTCGCAAAAACGTTGTATTTCTCTCGCTAACACACTTACGGTCGATAACGATGGAGACATTACAAATATTGCCTATTTTTCAGGCACAAAAACACAATTATTATTATCACTAGTAACATAAAATAAATAAATAAAGATTTTTGGACAGTTTTTCACAGCACCATCTTAGTCCCAAACTAAGCAGAGCTTGTACTATGGGTACTAGACAGTCGATTTAATACATACTTATATACTTTTTTTTGTAAATACATTCTTATAATACAAAAACACACACACACAACGGGTGCAACACACCCAGACCAACACAAACACTTATGTTCATCACACAAATATTTGTGCCCTGTGGTAATCGAACCCACGACCTCGTGATCAGCAGTCCGACACTCGAACCACTAGATCACAGACTTCGTCAAAAAAACAAAAAAGCAAATAATAAATGCTTAAGGTTTTTTATCTGTTTTATACCAGGAGTACATACAAAATCAACTCAACGCTGTCAGTCGATCGTTTGAAGATTTCCACTACTTTAGGTTGATCAGACCTAGGAGTAGGAGTTGAGTAGACAGCACCTCAGAAATCGTTGTTCATTATTGTCAGAGTAAGCACGTAACTTACGAGCTTGTGCTTTGGGCATGAGGTAATGTCATAGGTATCCGGCTCAATGCATCTGCAGGTATAAAAATTATTTATAGAATTCAGTAAACTATTATTTCGCAATAAACATTCATACTTTGAGAGTTTAGAACACCTAAACTAGCCCCAATTACCAAATTACTAGTCTTTTATTATTATCTTAGTTGACAATTAATTATAGTTGCCGGCACGAGTCGTGAACACAGATTCCACTGCGTAAGTGGTCAAATCTTTGTTCACAGTACAACAGACCAGAAACTGGCACATGCATTGGCTTAAATATATGATAATGCATAATTTAATATACTTGGAAAACGGAATACTAGAATACGGTGACGACAAAGACTACCACGGAGGTACAATTTGTGCTCACGTCTCGTGCCGGGAACTATACCAAAATATTTTATTACCTAGACTAAAAATTGAATGAGTTTACTGTTCAGGCACGAACAAATTCAAAGTCATCATTATTTATGTCATTGCCCTGCCATTGAACAACCGTGCATAGCATTCACGTTATGCTGAACGCGCTTAAAACCGGAGCGGCCGCCGCAAAGTTGCTGACGCTGACCACCCGTATGTTTACCTCGGTTGTCACCTTTTGCAAAGCAAGTTCTATGACCTCTATATTTATATTGGCCTTTGTTATCATATTTATTACAAAATGTATAAACTTAAACTAAGTATTAATCTGATTAAAATAGTTTCCTCGGCCACGAGAACTTCGTTTGTTGTATTAAGTAAACCTAAACTGCATGACCTGCTCCTGTTGCTGGGCAGCCATGGAGTGCTCGTCTACCGCAGCCCTAATGGCTTCAGGCAAAGAAGTGCACTGGCGTGAGGCGATGATGGTGCTGAGCCGTTCGTCGGATAGACCATCACTAAACCGCTTGATCGCAGTCTTCTCACTGAGAGGACGTAGAACTTTATAAGAAGAACTGTCAATTAACTGATTAATCAGGTGACTACTACTTCTTCTTCTTCTTTCTGTTGACCGTTCATTACCGGAAACAGGGAAATAGCTATCTTAATATCAAACGTATCAGACATTTTTATAAAACAACGATACTTGTCTACAAAATTTTTAGGACTAGTTTGGCGACTAGTTTGGACCAATTTTAATTAAATACACTTTTAAATAATTTAATCTAGAATGCAACTCTTTAAGGTGCTGGGACATGTAACTAGCACAATGTTATAATATTAACTCTTAAAAAATTACATTAAACACACGTTTATAAAAAAAAAATGCTTAGCATTAAAATAAAAACTTACAGTAGGTATAGTACAGCACACAGTAGGTATGCATCGGTATGTTATGTCGGTCTCGACAGTTATGACGTCCGAAGTAGCGTGATTGAAGTGAAGTCTTCTCCTTGGACTCGAACATACTCCCGGCTACTCCTCATCGGACTCGTTCCACGTAACTCTCAGCGCCCCGCATATGCAGGATAATATCTATCGCCCAGGATATCCTCACATCCAACTAGACTTGAGCATTCTCCCAGCACCCAGCGCCAACACTCCTTTTCATTCTTCTGTCTGTCTTGGTTCTTCAAATTTTGCTTCTTCTACAAAGGTCTTCTGTATCGGTTTTTTGCGTCTTCTTTTTTCTTAATTGATTTTCTGGAGCGTCTTGAATAAATAAGAACATCTCCGGCTTCTAGTTTTTATTATTGAAATCTATTTTTTTCAGTAGACATCTTCGCTCTTCACGCAATTCACAGACTTTCACAGAAAAGACTGGCCACGGGTCGCCATGTAATGGAGTGCCGTAGCTGCAATAAAAGAGTACCTACTGCTCGGGTCATCATTATCTATGTAATAATACACATTCAAATGTGTGTGCAGTTACATTTATAGGGTTAGGTGAGCTGCACAGTACATAAGATTGATGATACAAATATTATCTATGATCGTAAAAGAAAAAAACTTACGCTAAAAAACTATGAATCAGATATTATGTCCTCATGTAAATAGTCCTGTCGTTAAATGTTTCAGATTCCACAACTTTTCTACAACAGCATGGGAACTTCGGTAGATTGGGGATACAAAACACAGCCTCAAGACGCCTGCAGAAGTTACAAATCCAAGGGCTGCGCGTGGCCTCGAGGGAAAGTACTCGGTGGCAGCAGCAGTACTAACGGCATGTATTTCGTCAGAGGTAACAAGGCTGACTACGATACCTGGGCAGCCAATGGCAACTACGGATGGAGCTACGATGATGTACTACCATATTTCTTAAAGAGCGAAAATTTTACTGGTAATTACACCGAAGAAAAGTCTAGATATCATGGTCGGGATGGACCTTTAAATATTGTAGAAGTAAATGAACCTAATCTTTTCGAAGAAATGTTTATTAAAGCAGCAGTTGAACTTGGAATGACGAACTCAAGTGATATTAACGGTGCCTGTCAAATAGGAGTGATGGCATCTCAAACTAATATCAAAGATAATGCCAGATTCAGTACTGCTAGAGCATTTTTGTGTCCAATAAAAGAGAGGAAGAACTTACATGTGATAAAAAATGCCCTTGTCACTAAAATATTATTTGTTCCTGGTACGAACACAATCAAAGGTATTCAGATTCACAAAGATGAACAAGATATAGTTGTTAATGCAAACAAAGAGGTTATTTTGTCAGCTGGTGCCATCAACTCACCGCAACTTTTAATGCTATCAGGTATTGGACCGAAACAACATTTACAGGAGATGAATATTGAAGTTAAAGTTGACCTACCTGTTGGTAAAAACTTACAAGACCATGTATTTGCACCAATCTACTACTCAATGCCAGGTGATAAAGATACGAACTCTATAAATAACATAATGAATGCGTTCACGAAGTACTTTTTGGAACACTCTGGGCCATTAAAGGATACCAATCCGTTCAGAGTCCTTAGTTTTATAAATACTACAGATCCTACTTCAACTATCCCAGATATACAATTTCACTATTTCGCTCTGTCTCCTGGTTCGTCTAATCTGCTTGATCTATTGGATAAGCACGGTTTAAGTGAAGAAGTTCACGACAAATTCCTTGAAATTAACAAAGAAAATACTGTAATAGCAGTATACACCGTGCTATTACATCCAAAATCGAAGGGTGAGATTGTTCTGAAGAGCAATAATCCGTTTGACTATCCCCTGATATTCGCAAACTATTTTAAGGAACTAGAAGACGTGGCAACTATAATAAGGGCTATGAGACAACATGCCTTAAGATTAGGTGAAACTGAAACTTTTGCGGGATTTAAACTGGATTGGATTGATATTGATGCATGCAAAGAGTTTGAGAAGGGGGGTGATGAGCACTTAGAATGTATAATAAGGGAGCTCACATTTTCTTTGTACCATCCGACTAGTACTGTTAAGATGGGACCAAAGAGCGATAACGAAGCGGTAGTTGATCCGGAGCTAAGAGTACGTGACGTAGAAGGGTTGAGAGTGATCGATGCTAGTATAATGCCCTTCATAGTTCGAGGCAATACCAATGCGCCCACAATTATGATTGGTGAGAAGGGAGCTGATATGATCAAGAAATTCTGGTTACAAACTCAATGAATTTAAAAAATAAAACTTGTTGTGTTACGATAAAACCTTTGCAAATGAAACTGGCATTAAATTGAGATAAATGAAAGAAATAATAAATAAAAAAATTAATTAACAAAAACAAAAAACCTGACTGCGTGTAAAAATAACAGAAAAGATATAAACAAGACTTATCAACACGCAGTCGGAGGCTACGTATGTTTATGGTTATGAATTACTTAATAGTTCATAGGTAGCCTCCGCCTGCGTGTTGATAAGTCTTGTTTATATCTTTTCTATTATTTTTACACGCAGTCGGGTTTTTTGTTTTTGTTAATTAATTTTTTTATTTTAATTTTTTTAGTTTTGTCATGTTTATTTATCATACTATCAATGTTTTTTTTGAAAAGTCAAATTAATTTTTAACGTTGAATATTTTGTTGTTTTTTAGCGTTTTTCATTCCAAATTACATTTAAACATATAAGTTGTATATATTTTTGTAAAGCATTTATAAAACCCTTTATTTTGATACCCCACTCGACAGTTTTTGACGGAAAAAAAAAAATTGACGAGGTAATATGGCGCCAAAAAGCGGCCATTTTATTTTTTTAAATTTTGATGTACCCAGTGTCACTCTCAGAATTAAGACGAATCTAACGACACCTCTCAATCTCAAATCCATCAAGCCGTTTAGGCCACAGAGCGTGCCAAAGAAATATACATACATACATACATACATACATACATACATACATACATACATACATACACTCGAAAAACATAACCCTCCTTCTGGCGCAGTCGGGTAAAAATGTACACTATGCGCCTATCACTTTATTTGCTTTTGGATGTTTGGAAGAAAATAGTTTATCTATAGCATTCACGCAACTTATGGTGCTTGTACAGTCGAGTAATAAAAAGGTTCGTCACACTAAGGTCTACTTTTGCTCGTACTGCCAGATGACAATAATGACAGTTGTAGGTACGTACACCTGCCTAATTATCTCTCGTTCGGAGTTTGAAAAGATAACATGTACTCGCAACAGGTTTAAAGGAATCGATTTGAAAATTGACGAACCTTTTCGTTCCTCGACTGGGCACGGTGCATGTAACTGGTGCGGTCTACATGCGCGGTACATTCATAAGGCACTGGGCCCGCGTATTTATTAACACTGTCATTTACACGATCCAGTTAACCCACGCAAGTGCCTCAACATGCGCATGTTACCCGCGCCGTGTACAAGCACCATTGTTCTGAGGAATGAAGTCAAATCTATTGCGATTTAAGAAAAACTATTATAAGACCCCCTCCGATAACTACAGACTAAGTTATCACCCGATACTAAGCCGATTTTGGATAAGAAATCTGCCTTAATCGAGTCTGCTGGTGTGCACATTCTCGTATGTCCTTGTAACGTTCAGGGAACCAACTAAACTATGTACCGATTGAAAAATCTGAAGTCTGCGTAGGGTTTTAGCCATTAGAATGGTTTTCGCCATCAGAAACCTGTTACCAACATTGAATAGTAAAAGATTTAGACATCATCAGACTATTTAGAGTCAATTATAGCCTCCTGCCTACATCTGTTCTACCAGTAGAACATAAAAATCAACTTTATTAAATATTGTATTGAAATAGGTATAAAATACAATCTATGAATATATTTTTTTATGTTCTACAGGTAGAACAGATCAAAATCAAAATCAAATGAAATCAAATTAATTTATTTCACAAATTCTAAAAGAGAGATGATTAGATGTAGGCAGGAGGGTAAAAAACAGGCGTTAATTAAATTTGATTATTATTTTTATACCTATTATTACATATTCCGTGTTGTTCTAGACGTAAATAATTGCACCACCCTATATCTTCTCATGGGTGTCGTAAAACTCGACTAAGGGATTCACCAGAGGATGGGCAGCAGCGTTCTCTGAGTATTTAACCAACCAACTGCGATCGCCAACCCGCCTGCCAAGCGTGGCGATTATGGCATATCCCCCCTTTATGGGGCAGGCCTTTGTCCAGCAGTAAACGTTATTCAGCAGAATTGATGATCCGACTATTTATTAGAGTAGGGTACGTCCGACATATTCGGAGCACTATCGATTCTTCCCTTTTTGGGGGAGGCCTATGTGTAGCAGTGAACGTCTTTCTGCTGAAATGATAATGAAGATCATTAATATCGGCAGGTACAGTCACTCAAAGAGAGAGAAAGATATAGATGAAGATTTCTCAGAAAATAATGATAGAATAGTTTGAATAGGGTTTTGTATGAATACGTGTCCTTTTCCGTTATTTAAATGTTCTTCCGCTCGAAAACATCCACAATCTCCTGAGAAAACTTCATATAGATCTGGCGATCTGGTATACTTACCTACTTATCTCTTTGGGTGACTGTACTATCCCACTCCCACTCTTGAGCAAAGGGCTCTCTTTAATCATAATAGACAAATTAGCAATCGTAATAATTTACACAAAACAGGTAGGCGTCACGAGTAACATTGATATCACAATAAAATGTTCTTGATTTATTACGAGAGAAGTTGTGAGAGTCGGGGAGTCGAGTAAACTAACAGATGCGTAGGCCAAATGGTAATTACGTGGCTGATTCCGTGTCCACAGGGGCAGCACTGAAGGTTTTCCATTTCACAGCGTTTGATCCGACCGGTACATCAGAAGGCCAATTCTTGTAATTAAAATAAAATATAAAAAAACCCGTCTAATACATAACCTCCTCCTTTTTTTGAAGTCGGTTAAAAACGTTTATAATATGGTTCCAAACTAATCTCAATGCTTTAAATCTCAATCTCCTGACAGTAGATGTTCCTGTTTGCTGTTTATTTGTGACATAAGTGTCCCACAGAGTGTGTGTGTGGGGGTAAGCCCCCAGTTTCCGAAAGGCTGATCAACGCAAAAATTTACTTCTTCTATCGTGTCGACATGAGCTACATAATGATAATAGCTCATGCCGTGGGGAAAAGATTAGCCAGTCAGCAGGTTGGTAGCGGGGCTGACTGCCCAGGGTGCGCCGGACGATCAGTTAAATATCGTCACTCGTGGAGACTTTTAGTAGTAGTAGAGCTCCTTTGTGAAAGAGCTCGTCCGGGGAAGTACTACCACCGTATCTACTTCTCCGCCAAATAGTGATGCTTGCATTGCTGTGTTTCGGTCTGAAGGGTACGGGTGCCGGTGAAATTACAATCACATGAGACTTTCCATCTTCATGTCTCAGTTTGGCGAACCGACTTGCAGTACCATTTAGGTAACAGCCTAGGTGGTATTGAAGTTGTTATGGGCAAAGGTAACCGCTTAACTTCAGGTGGGCTTTTAGCTCGTTTCGCCATCCTATACTAAAAAAAAAGGCTCTTTTAATGCTTTTAATTAACTAATCAGCTGTCAAATCTCAGGTCAAGCGATGTGATTGGTTGTTAACATTTTTGCCGGCCAATCACAGAAGCTGACATTAGATTTGACAATAGATCAAAATAATCAGCCGTCCATGGTATAATAACACCAGGTAGTCTCTTCCCGTGACAGCTAGATCACGTGATTGCCTCCGTACTACGTCATCGGCCGTGGAGCCAATAGCGGGCTGTTAGCGTGACACTTGTCAGTTTGATGTGCTGCCACATTGTGAAAATAAATTACCCGAGCAAAATGTATTTTTTCATTTACTTTCTTCTATAAAGAATCACTTTTTAACTAGTAATTTAATATAGTTTCCTTTATTAACTAATTAGATGAATAACACGAGATTACAAATAGTTAGGCTAGTTATGAATTTATTTTATATTCATTATGAACAAAAATCTCCTTAAGTATATTGAAGATATTAATCAATGGCAGCTCTGATCGTGACGTAGCTTAGAGGCATCGCGCTGTCATTGTGGGAAGAGAATATCTGGTGAAACATCTTATTATACCATGCAGCCGTCCAGAAACTGGGGGTTAGGCATTTGCCGTTGCAGTTCAGCAGACATTATCTTGCTGGCAAATATTGGCTCAAATTAAAATCTTATGCTGATAACAGTATTATCGCTGAAGATTATATTATTACATTGTATTATTATGAACTATACACACTTTGTCAACAGACACAACGGCGAAGAAAAACTCCCTTATTAGTAAAAATTCACGAGTCTCTTAATTCATTTTCAGTTCACACAAGTCCACAGTTGGAAATGTTTTCATTGGACACTTGGGTTCACAAAATTGATTTATCTAAAATTATAATCCCTAGAATAGATGGTTTAGATAAGGCTAAAAAGTACTACCAAACTGTTGGACTCAATGAGAAATGTTCTTTATTTTTAAGGAACACGTATTCGGGGTTTTATAGAATTTTTACAGATGGATCAAAGGACAAGACAGGTTCTGGAGCGGCTTTTTTCGACCCACAAGCTAAGAGTTCAGTACAATTGAGCGTTAATACAATATTTAATATAATGTGTACTGAACTTGTAGCAATTGGGGAAGCTTTATCATACATTGAATCGTTTGAAAGCGGGAATTTTGTGGTATTGACCGATTCCAAAAGCGCTCTCCAACATTTGGCTCGGTGTACCACGACTTTTCGGGGTGTTCCGATTGCCTATGATGTGATTTGTTCCATCTGTAAACTTGTTTCTGAAAACAAGAATGTAGTGCTACAGTGGATACCGGCTCATATTGGCTTGGAAGATAATGAAATAGTTGATCAACTAGCTAAAGATGCTTATAATGTGGATTTGGTTTGTTCATATCTTCCGGTACACAATGATTTCCTATATATCGTGAAAGAGCAATGCACCAAAATGTGGAACGAATACTTCGATCACAGGTCATTGTGTAAAGGAATATGGTATCGAACGATCCAACCAGCCCTTTCTCGGTGTTCATGGATCGACCAAGCCAATATGTGCCGGTCAGAAATAGTTATAGCTCTTCGGCTTCGTTCGGGACACATTCCATTGAATAGTTTCGCTTTCCTTATGGGTAAAGCTATTTCACCTAATTGCCCAGAGTGTAACGTGGTAGAGGATGTTTACCATATACTGATGGAATGTGTTCGGAACGCGGCCGAAAGAAGTACATTAATGTCAAAGTCATTAAATATCGGAAAATGTAACAGTATACTGGCGTCCCCTTTGTCAAAAGATGCAAGACTGTTGTACAAAGTAGTACAAAAAGGACTTAGATCTTAAGATTTGGTTTGTACCGATGAGGGTGGCGTAATCAGGTATGATTAAACCCTCAATAAATATTAATAGAATAAAAAAAAACTTCGAAGGCAAAAAAAAAGGTATTTTGAACGTTTTTAATTAGGTACGAGAATTGGCGATTATTTTTTTGGTTTATATCGTTAAATTTTCGTTTCGCATGCGTATTTACGCATTTAAGCATTTGCTTTTAAAATAAAATCTATTTTTGAACTCAAAAGTCTCATAAAACTATCTGGGGAGACTTATGGACAAAATAAAGTCAATATAATTTAGCAACATTTTTGCTGATTGTACGTGGTAAGTTTACTCTTAATGGTTGTCTTGATGTCAAACTGATTTTAAAAACTTCTACGGATGCTCTCTAAATCATACAAAAACAAGTACTTTACGGTAAAAATGTACCTTGCAAATTAGCAAAGAAAATCACCGTAACACCGTACCTAATCAGTAGAATTTCTATGGAAGTAGGTACATTTAATAAAACGTGAATTTCTCGAAGACTAGAAAAAATCGTGGAACATACATAGGGTCATTTCGGATGGGACACGACAAGTGAAGTCTAGATTTTTCCTTAGGTCGTCATTTTATCGGCCACCCGATATAACCTTATTCTTTGTTTATACTAAACCTCTTAAGGGGTCACTGTACTCATCATTATGAACAACTTTTACTATGGGAACAACCCGGAAATCGCGAAAAAAAAAATGCTGTTCCCTACATTTGTCGATTTATGTGAACACAAATGTAGGGAACAGCTATTTTTTTCGTTATTTCAGGGTTTATCCCATAGTAAAAGTTGTTCATATTGATGAGTACAATGACCCCTTAGGTATTTAGTTATTTCAATAACACCTTGTATACTTAGCACTTTCAAATACCCATCCCCACCCACTTTGTTTTGTCGAACTGTTTTATATGCGTTTTGCATAAAAATTAATCTTGGTACATTGAGGTAATATGTACTACGTACTGGAGCAGACAACAGGAACAAAAAATTTAGCACAACTTGCTGGCTGCGGAGCACGCGCGGCGCGAGCGTTTCTAAGCGAGTGAGAGTGCAGGAGCTCTAAAACGTGCTACAAACATTTGTTTTGAGGTGTCTTCTCTAGTACGTAGTACATATTACCTCGGTGTCTTGGTATGGCTTGGAAGCAAAATAAAAACTTTCAAAATGATTACACATATTTTTATTAAAAAATAATCATTTAGCTTATTGTAATATCATAAGGAAATCAATTCAGATACATTTATTGTGCAAATTTTAAAATACACATGAATTAATTAAAATGTTTACTTAAATAATAGCAACAACATTGAAACTAACAAAATTACTCTAAGAAAATTTAATTATTTCAATAACTTTAGTTACAATAAAATAGAATGTCAAAAATATAAATGCATGTATCATAATTTTGAAAAATAAGGACACACGTACACCACACGGAATAATCGAAACCACAAATTGTAATATAATATTACTTACAGAAAAGTAAGCTTTGGTTTCTTAAGTATCATTCAGAATAATAATAATAATAATAAAGAAGAAAATTATACAAAGATTCATTAATAGAAGCTGTTGTGAATTAAATAAATTACTTAAAATAATTAATGTCATAATTGTTACACAATTTGATTATGCGAGTATAGGTTTATTAGCTTGACCTCCTTCTAAATTCGCATGATAAAGTTATGACAAAAATAAATATGTCTGAAGTTCTTGTTTCGTATCTTTCATATTTATAGCCTGTGGTGAAAAAAATTGCCAGCCAGTAAAGTCTTGGTCACACAGTGCAAGCGTGCGAGTTAACCGTGCGAGTTACTTCAGTGCAGCTATTCGCACCGTGTGACCCTATTATACGAGTTCCGGCATTCATGAGTCGGTCAGTACCTCGCATACAAGTAACTACAACATATTTTGTTTTCATTCGCCAATCGCATTCTCCTACCACGTACAAGGCCTATCTAGCAGGCTACTCGATATTGTCACAGCGACTATGTACAGTCAGCTGCACCAATTGGTAACCCCCACTTATGAACGAACTCTCGAACAAAAGGGGTAACCGATTAATGACGCTGTGTGTACTTATCATTGTGTGACTGGCCGAAGCGAGTCAAGCCTCTTAGATGCGAGTTAGTGATAGTAGCTGTCTACGTCAGATTATTAGCAACTCGCACTGTGTAACCAAGCCATAAGGCTGGTAGCTGACCGACTGTCCAGGGTGGGGTACATCGCTAGACGTACTTTAGGCGTCGTTGGACACACGGTGGCTGATCTAGAGTTCTAGATAGTTTGGATCCCTCTATACGCAATTAATTTCATGCTGAAGGTGGTCATGGCATGGTTACTATCGGGTCATTAAGTTCCATTCAATATGGTTGAGCTAAGCGATGACTGATGCTCGCGTCATGCTCGTGAACGAGTGCCGCCTGTCGGAACAGGTCAGCTCCTACATACAATGGCAACTCTTTTTAGGTTTATTTCTAAAGGAGATACTCTCAATCTTTTTGTTTATTTCTGACATTAACCAACATTGTACTCAAATTATCGAAATGAATAATAAAATATTACCTATTTTAAAAAGAGTACATCCATGGAGTCGATTGCGGTTCTTCTCCATAGGACCCACAATTTGGAACTGTGCAACTAGAGCCTGATGTTTCAAAAGTGCCTGTAATTAGGTTTATTTGAAAAAAAAAAAACATTTGTATTTAATTTACCTAATTGATCCCCATCGGCAATGAGGGCAGAACTCGAAACTGTAGACCGCTCGCTGTGTGCCCGAGGCCTTAGTAACTATCACTCGTGGAAGCTAAAATAAAATGATAAACTAACGATCTTCTTGTCATAACTTTATTTCGCATTAATTAGTAAGAGACATTATTTTTTAGAACGAAACAGCTTCAATATCAGACCTATGCGTTTAACCATATTTTCAGTTTAAATATTGGAGTTTAAATGTCAGAAATATAATAATTGATAATACAATGCAAGCAAAACTTGTACATTTTAATATTGATTGTTTTGACAGCTAATACGAACGTACTTCACACAAAAATCTACACAAAAGGGCAGTGCCATAAAGAACACGTTGTCGTCGTCTTAAATTTAATTTCTATACAGTTGTACAAAATCTAAATTCTATAAGACAATTACCTGTAGTCATTCTATTGAAAAATATACATTTCTGGTTAACAAGAATACTATGAGTACATTTAAACGTTATCAGCCGAACACAGAGTCGTTACTGCACCATTAAGGCCCGTACAAACCCAAAGAAAAATAATAAATAATTAGCTGGTTTTTTGTCGCGATTTTAGGGTTGCTCGCATAGTAAAAGTTTGATTTGTTACCATAGTATAATAAGCTACTTCGATTAAATCAATACTAAAAAAAATGATAAGTAATGGCTTACAACAACTTTGAGTTTGGCTGTAAATGCTACAACTTTTATACTAGGCAATCGACATTTATCTAAAATATGACGTAAACATTCGAGTACATAATTTGATCAGACACACGAGTCGACCCCCTATTATAAGGAAGAGAGGGTTACAAAAAATCTTGATACTTGACACATTATAATGTTGAAAAAATAATAATATTGCTTATTTATAGATAGTACCATTGTTTTTGTGGTGTGTACGTCGCGGTAACTTGTATGGCACAGACAGCTTGTTCTGTTGACGTGCTGCACCGCCATTGGTGGTGGCACAGACTGCACGCTCTCTGATTGGTGCTTAGCATGCAGCCACTTCTGGCGTCTTCTTCTTGCTGGTGCCAGCCGCCATCGTGTCTGAAAGAAAAAATAATGCCAGTAAGTAATTAATTACTTATGGGAGATTAACACAGTCAGTGACAAATATTTGTGAGCGAACAAACCTTTCAAATGATCGATTTGATCATTTAACACTGAAGTGTACGTGTGAATGAATAAATGAATAATCAGATGTGGCAATCAGCTTTTTAGAAACTGGAGGAACCTTGGAGGATGTATCTAGTCTGGAGTAGTAGTAAGTTGAACTGCACCCTCATTTTCAGGACTCCTCTATTGCATAAACGTCACAATGTGTTAAAAAGAGACAATAATATGTAGCCTGTACTGTCTTTATGTGGAAAAATTCGGAATGAAGTAATTTTTTTCTAGAGTCGCGTTGGATTTAGCCACCAGTTTGGTAACTCGCTAAAACAAATTTTGTCGAAATAACGGTTACACTGACATTTGAAGTCCATACCGATTGTAGATATTTATCTACAACGACGACGTCTGTGGTCTAGTGGTTCGAGTGTCGGACTGCTGATCACGAGGTTGTGGGTTCGATTCCCACAGGACACAAATGTTTGTGCTGGTATGGGTGTTTCTAATGTATATTATAAGTATGTATTTACAAAAAAAAGTATATAAGTATTATATCCATTGTCTAGTACCCATAGTACAAGCTCTGCTTAGTTTGGGACTAGATATGGTGCTGTGTAAAAATGTCCTAAAATATTTATTTATTTTATTTTATTTATCTCTTTCTTTCACGTTGCTGCCTGTGTAAGACAAAAAATAGCAGCTATATGAGAAGTGTTCATTTTAATACTACAACTCCAGGTTAAACATTTCCTCCAAGGAAGGAACTGTCATAAATTTTGCACTATAAAATCGACATTTTATCATATATTACCTTGCTTGAAGCGGGCTACTGACCGTTCCCGTTGGGGTGCAGCCTCTTGAGCACCTGCGTGAGGTCCAGGCCGGTGAGCGTCTTGATCGCGGGGGGCAGGCCGCCCGCCAGCCGCGCCACCTCGCCCGTCGCGCCGTTGTCGCCCACCAGCACGATCTCGTCCGTCTTCGCGAGGGGGGCCGACACTTCTGCTGCGATCTGGGGGACATTAAAAAACACATAAACATAACATCACGCCTGTATTTCCCCGAAGGGGTAGGCAGAGGTGTAATAGTACACCCACATTTCGCCAGTTATGTTATAGTCCCATGTAATAGGGGGCGAGCCTATTGCCATTGACCGGGCACAAATCCAGACTCCGGGCTGCTACTGAGAATTTCCTAATGAAAAAACCCAATAACACTTTGCCCGACCAGGGAATCGAACCCAGGACCCCATGCTCAGCAGTCGCGCTTGCGACCACTAGAAAGAAAGAACATTAAGTACAGTTCATTAAAGAACGGAGTAAAGCTTTAGATAAACTAAAAAACACTCAACTAACTAACAACCACCGTAACCGTATAACTGGTGTCTTAATCAGCCCATTACTGTCCCACTAATGGGCACGGGACTCCTCTCGGAATAAGAAGGTTAAGGCTACCACGCTGGTGTAGTAGTAATTTTTCGCTCTATCGATTGGTGTCTTTAAAATCTCGATTTAAAAAAAAAAAAAAGCGATTACGTATTTATTTATTTTGTAGGTTAAGGGTTTTGGCCAATTTAAGGAAATTTTCATTTAAAAAAAAACACCAATAATAGAAAAAATTATAAAATGTTGATTTTAAAACTTTAATTAATAGGAAATAGGTACATCTATATTTAAGGTTTCATACGTGTATGTAACGAGAACCTATAACTTATTTTATAAAAAAAATTTATAAATAAACGGTGCAAAATCATCAGTTTTGGACACTAAATTAAAAATTGTTCTTAAAACCAACATTTATTTTTAGTTTTAAAACTATTAATTCCCAATAATGTTCCATCTCGGGCACGTGGAAAAAATACGTTTCATTGCAGCTCTATACTAGCGTTGGTGGCGTTGGTAGCTCAGTAACCTCCTCAAATAATTTTCCGATTTTTTCTTTAGTGATGACATGAGCCTTATTAAAATACTCTGCACGTTTTTTGCTTAAATCCGAGCCCAAAACCCTTAAAGCAAGCCATAAAATTATTGTGTTAGTTGTGGCCACCTCACGTTTAAGCATTAGGAATTTAATAACTACCATAATAACCTCAAAAACACGTTCCTTAAAGTTCATTTAGTTGACTTCAATCAGATCGAAACCAAAATAGAAAAAGATAGGTAGGACCATGGTATAATAAGATGTTTCACCAGGTATTCTCTTCCCGCAATGACAGCGCGATGCCTCTGAGCTACGTCACGATCAGTGCTGCCGTTGATTGATATCTTCAATATACTTAAGGAGATTTTTGTTCATAATGAATATTAAATAAATTCCTAACTAGCCTAACTATTTGTTATCTCTTGTTATTCATCTAATTAGTTATTAAAGGTAACTGTATAAAATTACTAGTTCAAAAGTGATTCTTTATATAAGCAAGTAAATGAAAAAAATCATTTTGCTCGGGTAATTTATTTTCACAAAGTGGCAGCACATCAAACTGACAAGTGTGACGGGTTGGCGGGAAAATTCGGAAAGATCGTGTTGTGGATTTTGTATTATTTTCCTAAATTTGTGTTTCTTCGAGTGTTAATGTGTAATAATGGTGGATTATTAAATATTAAGTGCTCGTTAACGTGTACATGTGTGGATAAATGGTACAAAGTTGAAAAACATGACATTCGTATTATCTCATCATCCCCTCATAAACCTAGTAAAGTTTCCATCACTTTACTAGGATATAAGTACAATGTTAATATGTTCAATGATTTCGACTGAAGGACAAGTATCCATGGTCATGAATAAATTAAAAAAAAAAAAAAAAAAAAAAAAACAAGTGTGACGCTAACCGCCCGCTATTGGCTCCACGGCCGATGACGTAGTACGGAGGCAATCACGTGACCTAGCTGTCACGGGAAGAGACTACCTGGTGTTATTATACCATGGGTAGGACTGTTATCAATTACTCACAAAGGGTCGCATAACGTTTTTTTTAAGAAGTCGCCAGATATTTTAACTTTTGTTTCCACAATTTTCGCAAAAAGTTTCTATACACTTTCAGCACCGCAGCTCTCACTTTTCAAAAAGAACATTATGTATGATGTATTTTTTTTCCATTGATAGAAAGCCAATCTATTTTCTATGCCTTCATCATCATCATCTCAGCCGAAAAACGTCCACTACTGGACAAAGGCCTCCCCAAAAAGGGGGGGGGGGGATATGCCATAATCGCCACGCTAGGCAGGCGGGTTGGCGATCGCAGTTGGTTTGGATGGTTTGGTTTATATGCCTTATTTAAAATAGCAAGTGGCCAAAACCGGGGCTCGTGCCCTATGACCACGCATAACTTTTTAGTTTTACAGAGTGGTCCGATTTTGATGTTATTTTTATTAGATAGGATATATCTCGAAGTTGGTCCCATTCAATTTTGAAAATCAAAATCCACCCCTAAGTGTAAGAAAACGGGATGAGTGCTTGTTCACCCACTGAATTCTTACCTGTTAACCGAATCTGTTGAAACTTGGCACACATAAATGTAGTTCTAGACACTACAACATAAAGGAGACCTGGAGTTAGATTTTAGCCACTAAAAAAATTCAAATAAAACTTTTAACAAAAAATTGAACCGACGGAAAGAGAAACTGAAAAGCGAAAAAAAAAATATACGCGTCGAATTGAGAACCTCCTCCTTTCTTTCGTCGGTTAAAAAATAAAATAAATCTTTTTAGTCGTAATAACTATTCTTCTAACTAAACAAATGTAAATAACTAATTTTGTGTCGGCGCCGAACAAACGAATTTCGCTTTTCAGCTTTCTTTTTCGTTGGTTAAATTTTTTGTTAAAAAAGTTTTTATTTTCATTTCAACTCATTTTTGTGATGTATGATACATTTTATAAGAGTGAGCAATGTATGGGTGTAATGTAACGACAGACTTGATAATTGGTATTACTTTTTAATGTATTGACCCAACGTGAAACAAAATCAATGATGTAAGAGTCATTTTATATTGAGTTGTATATTCTGTGTACGTTATAGTTGTTATTAGTTTTATTTTTTAATCTTAATGTGACACGTTTTTTTTTTTTAACGTAACCTCCATGTCATCTTCTAAACTATAATAGTAGGCTTCATATGGTTTCTTTCAGATAACAGATGTCAACATTTTGAGAAAAATGCTCTAAACAGCATTGTAATAGGTTAAGTACACAAAAAGTTGAAACTCTTCGTGAATTGTAATTTAGTTTTTTGCCTCTCCTGTAAAGTCGCCTTTTGGCGGTTACATTAATTCATATTATGGATGGGCAGCAGCGTTCTCTGAGTATTTAACCAAACAACTGCGATCGCCAACCCGCCTACCAAGCGTGGCGATTATGGCATATCCCCCCCTTAATTGGGGGAGGCCTATGTCCAGTAGTGGAAGTCTTTCGGCTGAAATGATTAATTCATATTACAACTGACAATATGGAATATGGCAAGATAGACAAAATTATAGCTGTAACTCCATATAGCATACCTTAGGCAGAGCTTCGAGTACGAGCGCCATGATGGCCGCGTCTCCGTACTGCTTGTAGACCTTGGCCTTGGCCAGCATTCGCTCGGCATCAGCCTTGCCCACGTCGCCGATGGCCGTGGCCTCCGCCAGACCGAGGACTTTGATGCGTTCCGCGTCCGCCTTAGCACCCTCCACGGTTTGAGTACTGAAATTAATGGAACACATTGTAATTGTGGTCTAGACTTATGACTATTGCTATGGCAGGATTAAATTACGATAAATGTTTTATTTATTTAGATGACTGTGTAGTTTTGGGGAAATCATTAATTCATCATAACAAGAATCTCACTAGTGTTTTAGAACGGCTGAGAAAAGTTAATTTAAAATTAAACCCACTAAAATGTGAATTTTTACGTAGGGAAATTATTTATCTAGGTCATAAAATTACTCCAGAAGGCATTTATCCGGATCCTACTAAAGCTATCGTGTTAGAAAATTATCCGAAACCTACAAATGTAGATGAAGTAAAAAGATTTGTTGCATTTGCAAATTATTACAGGCGCTTTATTAAAAATTTCGCCGACATTGCATACCCTCTTAATAAATTATGCAAGAAGAACGCAACTTTTGAATGGTTGCAGGAATGTGAATCAGCATTTAATACTTTAAAACATGCGCTCTGTAATCCACCTGTGTTAGGATATCCAGATTTTTCGGAAGACAATAAATTTATATTACACACAGACGCATCTAAAGTTGGTTTAGGCGCCGTGCTGTCTAACAGTAACGGACAAGTAGTAGCATACGCGAGTCGTAATTTGAAACCCGCAGAAACTCGGTACCCAGTGATAGAGTTAGAATTATTAGCCATGGTGTGGGCAATTAGGCATTTTAAACCATATTTGTATGGGAAACAATTCAAAGTTATTACAGATCATAAACCGTTGGTGTATTTATTTGGAATGACAGATCCATCGAGTAGGTTAACAAAATTTAGATTATTTTTAGAAGAATACGATTTTACTGTTGAATATCTTCCAGGTCGGCAAAATGCCGCTGCAGATGCGCTAAGTCGTCTCTCTTTAAATATTACGGATTTGAAAAAAATTAATGAAAACGTAGTATCTGTCATGACGAGAGCTCAGTCACGTAAACTACGGCAACAAACGAACATTAATAACACAGACTTGACACCTGATTTACTTTCAACTTCAAGGTCCCCTCATCCTAAAGTTGTAGGAATTCTCAAAAGACCTATTGAAAGTATAGAATTAATTTTAAGTCCAAGAAGTGTAGGTAGCAATACTTCGAGTGAATCAAACATTCTTAGTGATAGTGGTCACTTTCAGTTCGTTAAATTAGAGTCAGCAATTTATCTAAAATCCCGATCGTTTCCTACCGTAAGCGTGTTAGCGAGGGACTTAGAAACATTTTGCAAAAGACTTAATGCTGAAGAAATAGTTTTGATGAAAAATAAAGACAATTCGCATATCATTAAAGAGTTTCTGAGAGAAATGAATAATTTGAAAGATAACTTCCCGCGATTGTTAATAATCAAAGACTTAATAAGAATAAATGATAAGGATGAAAAGACAGTTATCTTAAATGATTTCCAAGTGGGCATGCAGGTGTAAATAGAATGTTAAATAATATAAAAAAATATTATTTCTGGCCAGGCATAAGTTATGACGTCACTGAGTATGTGAAAAAGTGCAAAGAGTGTCAAACTCAAAAACACACTAATAAAAAGACTAGAGAGCCAATGTCTTTAACGACGACTCCTAGTAGTGGTTTTGAAAGAATTAGCTTAGATATAGTTGGGCCTTTAGATATAGACAATTATAATTATATTTTAACTCTTCAATGTCATTTAACAAAATTTGTTGAGGCTTACCCCCTAACAAATAAGGATACTAACTCAGTAAGTAGATCATTTGTTAATAATTTTATTTTAAGATATGGAATTCCCAAAGAAATCATAACCGATCAGGGAACTGAGTTCATGTCAAGTGTTATGTCAGAAATTTGTAGCCTGTTAGGAATAAAAAAGATACATTCGACTGCATATCACCATGAGACAATAGGCGCATTAGAAAACACTCATAAGAGTCTAGGTGCTTATCTGAGAATACAGTGTAGCCAAAACAAAAGTGATTGGAGCAGCTGGTTAAATTATTGGTGTTTCTCCTTTAATACTGCTGTGAACTCAGAGACAAAATATACGCCGCATGAACTTGTATTTGGCAAATTATGTAATTTACCTAATAATCTTAACCATAGCTTAGACAAAGTAGAGCCTCTGTATAATTTTGATAGTTATCCATTAGAATTAAAATATAGATTACAACGTGCTATTATAGATGCTAGAAATAATCTTATAATTAGTAAAAATAATAGAAAGTCGTTGTATGATAAGAAAATAAATTCTGTAAATTACAAACCCGGTGATTTTGTACTCTTAAAAAATCAAACTGGAAATAAATTAGACAATATTTATTTAGGACCCTATGAAGTCCTCAAAGATCTGTCGCCTAACGTTGAAATATTAAAAAATAATAAACCATATGTTGTTCACAAAAATAATACGAAATTGTATTGTAACCATGAATTATAGAATTTTTGTATCAACATTTTATTATTATTCTATTATATAAAAATTAAAAAAATGTAAGACACAACTGCGTGCGTCAAACATTTTTCATTTTAAAATCCGGGGGTGTAATGGCACCTTTTCGGGGGAGGTGTGGCATACTGCCTTAATTGACAGTTGCACCGCTACATTTACTAATCTACAGTAACATAGTGACGCACGGATTTGGGTCATTAGCATAATATAAATATAATTGAATGTATTAGACTTAAGGCATTACTATGGAGACTTGGATAATATAAACTTGTTCTACATGTATTTTACTGAGTTTCTCTGAACATCAAGACATCCTCTACCAACATATTACAGTAGCAACCACAAGGATTGTACTATCTGCGAGGTTAAGCTGCGCTTGTCACTGTCAGTCCGTGGATGGGTGACCATTTCGTTACGTATCGAGACCCGTCCATGCCTCGGAGAGCAGGTAAGCTGTCGACCTCGGTTGTCATACGAATATCTATGGCAGTCGTTACGGGTAGTCAGAAGCCTGAAAGTCTAACCTCTGAATTACCAGAGGTCTGTGGTCTAGTGGTTTGAGTGTCGGACTGCTGATCATGAGGTCGTGGGTTCGATTCCCACAGGACACAAACACTTATGTTCATCAAACAGAAGTGTTTGTGTTGGTCTGGGTGTTCCTTATGTATTATAAGTATGTATTTACAAAAAAACTATATAAGTATTATATCCATTGTCTAGTATCCATAGTACAAGCTTTGCTTAGTTTGGGACTAGATGGTGCTGTGTAAAAAATGTCCCAAAATATTCATATATTTATTTTTAATTATTATTATTTATCCTCGTATCGTATAGTAGCGGGGGTCTGATGGCAGTTGCTACGCGTAAAATACTGATCTGCCGCATCTGATAAGACTGGAAGCCGACCCCTATATAATTGGGAAAAGGCGAGGAGGACTATCATTGTAATTGTGGTATATATAGTCTGACCACGCTAGTGGTCTGCGCATTTTAAAAATTAATGCAAAAGCTTAGAATTCAGAAACAATAGAGTCTGACCACGCTAACTCTGCGGTGGAATTATGGCAACACCGTAAACAATAACTATCAAAATCTGTGGAATGATCTTATTATTCCAATGCAGAGTTGTACTTACTTAGTCTGACAAAACTAACATTAAAAAGACGTGCCAATATTGGTGTCGCTTCTCTTGTTCACGAACTAAACTTATTTTAAACTATCGCTCTCTTTTACTAATAGTAGATACAAGAAAGGGATGGCAACCATTTTAGAGCTGTCAAATTAGACGGAATTAAAATTTCCATACAAGTTTAGTCGTGATCTCGGAACGTGCCCACTAAAATACAAAGAAATGTAACACGTAAACTAATTTGACAGTTCTAAAATGGTTGCCATCCCTTTCTTGTATCCACTTTTAGTAAAAGAGAGCGATAGTTTAAAATAAGTTTAGTTTGTGAACAAGAGAATCGACACCATTGTTAACTAAATAAGACAAGTAAGAAAAAGACGTGTGGCACTCGGAGACTGCCGCGGTAAAGCTATTGCATAGCATTTTTTATGTAAATACAAAGAGGAGGTGCCCTAACGCCGAAACTCTAAGCAGGCATGAGTCACCAGATGGCGAAGAGGGGGATTACGCATGCGCAGTAACGCCGATACAACCAATGCCACCTAGAGGCGATTTGCAGAACTAAAGAGACAAGCGTGATATTTCAAAAAGTCATTAAAAGTTCTGCTATTCATCGATAGATGGCAAAACTAAAAAGTACCACCGCTGTGCCGGTCGGAGTGGGGGGGTGTTAGGTTATTTTCGTTACGGAATTTCTGGATTCGGTCTCCACGCTCAAGGCCCGCGATAGAAGCTATGCAATAGCTTGAAAAACCGTGATTACATAGATTATAATTTTTTCATTTTATCATTCTTAGTTTCCGAAATAATATGGTTTATTTTGGTCCGGGTCGGATTCATTGTTCCCGAGTGTAATATGTAGTCACACCTAGCTTGTTACATAGTAAAGAATGGGCATAGTAAGGAATGTTACCGTTTTCCCTCGGCGATGGCTTGCAGACGGTAGGCCTCGGCCTCAGCCGGCAGTCGTACCAGCGCCTTCAGCTCTTCCTCACGACGTAAGATCTCTTGCTGTTCCACCTGCAAAAACACAATCCATTTAATATTAACAGAACTACTACAAGCTTCTTCTAAAAACATAACCCTCCTTCTGGCGCAGTCGGGTAAAAAGGAGTGTAATGAAATCTCTCAGCCTATACCTTGCATAGCTTTTACTGGTGAAGGGTGAAATTTTTTTAAGAAGTCAGTGATAATTAAATCAAATTATTTTATTATTTTTAACGCATTTGACGCATGCAAAGCGAAATCTAACGATTTAAATTGTGGAAAGAAAAAATCGCTCACGAGCAGGATTCGAACCTGTGACTCCTGGCTCAGTACGCCAGCTTTAGCCACTAAGCTACCGTGAGCACTGCTCGTGGTGTCGAAATTAACCTCCACTTTGGTACGTCTTTGGGTGACGTCAGCGATATCTTATTAAGAAACAGTGTTTCTTAACCGACTTGACTAACTTTGCAGTTAATTCAAAGTCGTATTACCCTTACTAATTATTTTATTATTTTTAACGCATTTTTTAAGCACCCATCTCTTCTTGTGGGTGTCGTAAAAGGCGACTACTGGGTTCACCAGAGGATGGGCAGCAGCGTTCTCTGAGTATTTATTCAATCAACTACGATTTCCAACCCGCCTGCCAAGCGTGGTGATTATGGCATATTCCCCCTTTTTGGGGCAAGCCTATGTCCAGCAGTGGACGTCTTTCGGCTGAAATGATGATGATGATTAAGCAAAGAAACATAAATGTACGGTAATTACTATTTTTGTATGTAATATAAATATATTTATTTATTTATTTATTTATTTAATTCTTTATGCACAACAGGGTACAAAGGCGGTCTTAACGCCATAGGCGTTCTCTACCAGACAACCTTAGGGTAATGCAGAGACAAAGAATAGGGTAGATGCACCAGTAAAGTAGTAAAATATGTTTCGTACTACGGACTTATAATTACATATAATAAAAAATAAAAAAATAGATAAATACATATGTACATTATACATATAATAAAATATATATATTATACATACCTACATATATAACTATAAATATATAACATCAAGATAATTCAAAGTCGAGCTGAATCTGCTAAATTGTTTTCACGGAAATATTTCCTTAACTTATTTTTAAAGGCGAGCCGACTGTTAGCCATCCTGATTTCCTGAGGAAGCGCATTCCATACGTGGGACACTCAGAAAGTTTTGCGAAACTAAAAAAAATTGTTCTATACGTACATATATTTTTATCAAATCTTTTCAAAGTACTTTCCACCAGCCTCTATACAAAGATTCATGCGCCTAAACCAGTTTTCAAAACACTTTTTCCAGTCCGCCGCAGACACCTCGTTTACAGCCTGCTCGAACGCAGCCAGCGCATCTTCCGGCGACGAAAATTGTATCCCTTTGAGCTGATTTTTTATTTTTGGGAATAAAAAGAAGTCACACGGTGCTAGATCAGGGCTGTAAGGAGGGTGACCCAGGAGTTTGACTGGCGTGCTGTCCAGGAAGTCCCTCGTTTTGAGTGCGGTGTGCGCAGGTGCATTGTCGTGGTGGAGCAGTAGCCCGCGGAGCCCTGTGTTTGGTCGCTTGTTGCTTATAACAGAGAAAACTTCTGGCAAACATTTGGTAGTATACCATTCGGCATTAATGCTTCTTTGATCCCGTAAGGGAATTGATACCAAGTGGCCAGTCAAATTAAAAAAGCTAGCGATCAAAATCTTACCCCCGCTTCTAGATCGCTTCACTTTGGTAGGCGTTGGCTCATTTTGAAACACCCAAACAGTCGACTGGCGCTTGGTTTCTGGGTCGTATTGATAAATCCAGGACTCATCACCTGTAACGATGTCGTAAACACGCCGAGACGAGCCTGCTTCAAATTTGTTAAGCATATCACGGCACCATTCCACCCGGGCCTGCTTCTGAGCATCGGTGAGGTTGTGCGGCACCCAGCGTGATACTATCCTCCTCACGCGAAGATGGCTGTGTAGAATCTCGTGAACGCTTCCCGATCCAATCTTCAATATGTGTTGAATCTCCTGATATGTAATTCGCCTATTGTCTTGGATTAAATTTTTCACTGCTAGCACGTTTTCTTCGGTAACAGCCGTCAAAGGGCGACCGCTTCTTTCGTCATCCCCCAAAGTTGGTCGACCGCGCTTGAATTCGTTATACCAACGATACACGGTTGCCTTGGAAGGGCCTTCATCCATGAATGCCATTTGAAGTCTATCGTACGATTCATCCGGTTTCAGGCGACACTTGAAATCGTATAAAATCATAGCTCTAAAATGTTCCCGGCGCAGATCCATATTTCAGTGAGACACAATACTTTGAATTAACTCGCAAAAAATGTGGAGGGAAATTTTGAAATTGGAACTTACTTATTTTTACTTATAAATAATCATATTTTCGAAAAACATTATAACTGGCCAGTCTCCCATATATAAAAACTTTTTTCCGCAATACTTTCTGAGGGGCCTGGTAATAGGATAGATTGCACGAAGAATGTAGAGTGAACGAAGTCAGAGCGGTGAGAAGGACATTGGAGAAGACGATTATTAGTGGAGCGGAGATATTTAGTATGACTTGTACATAGATACTGAAAATGAGAAGTTAAGTAAGAAGGAGAATTGGGAGAGAAAAGTAAAGAGAATAGAGTAGTTAATGCCCTCATATGCCTAGGTTGGCGGATAG
Source organism: Asteroscopus sphinx (assembly GCA_949699075.1). Lineage (NCBI taxonomy): Eukaryota > Metazoa > Arthropoda > Insecta > Lepidoptera > Noctuidae > Asteroscopus > Asteroscopus sphinx. The sequence continues at coordinate 16,492,323 of OX453021.1, forward strand.
GCAACCATTTATATGTATATATATATATGTTTTGTATATATATGTTTTGTTTTTTCTAATATACTCGTAAGTTATCACTATAGAATGATGTCTTTAATTCGTCTTTTTAGGATACTGGACTACCCATTTTGACAACTCTTACAAAATCACTCTTCCTAAAGTGGTTAGTCCTCACCTCAATCTGCTTACGTCTTTCCACCACTTCGATCTGTATCTCTTCGTTTCGTATCTTTTGTTTTATTTTCGCCGCTTGCAACTCGTACGCCAGAGCCGCTTCTGCTTTCTGCAAGAGAAAAATAGCAGTTGGTATCATTGTATAAAACGAAAGTTACTATCAGTAGGTCCTTTTCGCTCCGCCTCAAACTCACACAACGGGTGTAAAAAGATCCAACACGAAGTCAAAAGCCACGCATTCTACCTATCGTTACGACGCTTTTTTGTACTAGCCCAGAATATCTAATAGTACTACACAGAACGGCCACTCACCACCCCCCGCCAATTCAAGATTCCTCGCCCGCGCCCCGCACGCGCCCTCAGTTTGACGCAATTGGACTGCACGATTGCAATGGACGTAAATCGCCAGTCGCTATACAAGCACGCCATCTCTGAGAAGCGCTTGGAAACCAGTCTGCATTACGAGCGGCGACCATCCCTTACCGACACGTGTGTGTGTGTTCGTATACAGACGTAATCTTGTGTATGTATGTGGCGCTAGCATTAATATTGCATTGAGTGTCCCGAAGTGTGGTACTAGGCTATACCTGAGAACCGACTGATTATAGAGATATTGAAGGTCAAAGTCACCATTTTTTGGGATATATACGCGTGAGGCGGCGCGCCATGCTACCGCGTCCTTTTCTACACAGCTACACACACATAGGTATAGTCATTTGCCAAAGGCATAGATATATAATTATATTACTAGCGTACCCAAAGGTCATAGTCGACTTCATGATTGACTTGCAGCTTGGGGAAGTGCAGTGGCGGCGTAGCATGGGTTGGCACCCGGGGCGGTATTCTATTGAGGACCCCCCAAAATGAAATAAAACAACTAAGCGTACATACGTGACTTTATTTTGCTGAAATATTCAATGCCATTATCAAGGTTAGTCGCGCCTGGCTCATTGAGGACCTTAAGTGCGATTTCATTACCTTTAATTTTCTAAAGCTTTTTTCACATGAAGCCATCGAAACGATAGATCGCAGACACAGCACTAGACTTGGAGTCGGACGGACTCAGAATAGTCCCATTTTACATAATAATCTCAGAACCTCCAAGGTAGTCCACTGTACCGCTACTTGGCGAAATACTGGTGGCTTCCAAGTGGCGCCGGCACCGCACCCACTTGTCACTCCTTGGTGCTTGGCACCGAGGGTGGACCACCCCCATCACCCCCCCTTTACACAGCCACTGGGGAAGTGCTGTAATACGGCAAAAGGCGTCACAATTGATCTTATCAGGTCGCAGTGGCTTAAGGGCGTTTAAAATCCGTACTTCTTTGTTCAAAGACATTTGTACGTTTAACATTGCGAGCTGGTTATAAGAATAATGGTGCTTTGTCTTTAGAGCTTAGAATATGATTAGAATTTAGGTTGATATGAAGCCAAAATAATAACAAAATCCCTCTAGGTATGTCGGTGGTAATCTACCTATTTCAAATCTCATAGCTCTTGAAGTTTCTAAAACTTACCGCAGTGTTGACCTCCTGGTCGAACTGCGCCTTCTGCAGCTTGAACATACGCGTATTGTCTTCGATCCTGGTGTCCATCGAGTACTTCACGTCCATTGCAGTCTTTTCGCATTCTGCTTCCTGCAAAATAAATATTATCATAAAAATATTGTTCCTCATAATATGTATTTGCTTAAGGGCTCTATAAACTTCAACTGAGTTTCCCCAAACTACAATTCCGGACCTGGGGGTCTACTCCTGTTCGACGATATTCGATAAATCGTACGATTCATCGCGCAATTTGCTACTCCGGTCAACCGTCGTTCCCTTATCGCATGCGATGATCGTGTTTTGACGTTTGTTTTTCTCATCTCCGGTAAATTGTATACGCTATGAACCGTAGTCTATCTTAATTGTGCCTTTTTGATGTGCCTATTTTTAACCGACTTCAAAAAAAGGAGGAGGTTATGTATTCCACGTGTACACCGATTACTCTGAGATTTGTGGGCCGATTTACGTGGTTGTTTTTTATTTGGTAGAGAAAGTCCGCGTGGTGGTCCCATATAAATTTTATTGACTTAGTTTGAGTAGTTTTTTAACTAGCTTCAATAAATCAGTTTATTTTAGCTTCGCCTATCTAGATGATCTGCTCATTGGTTGTTGGTTCGTTTTTCTGAGAATTCTTGGCCAATATGCGTGCTTTTTTCACGATAGTGATTGGACGTTTGGAAGAAAATGAGCGAGACCTTTGCCCAGCAGTGGGATAGCAAAGGTTGATAAAAAATATATTCTCAAATTGGTTATATAAACATTTATGAATCAACCCTCAACTAAAAAGTATGAAATAAAAACTTTTTAACAAAAAATAAAACCGACTTCAAAAACCTTAACTAAAAAGTAGAAAATAATCATTGTGTGTATTTTAAAATCTTAACATAAACAACATTTTGAAGGCGGCGTGTGATTTTCATGTACGTTCACATAAACTGTTTTTAACCGACTTCAAAAAAAGGAGGAGGTTATTACTATAGATATTGCGCTCGACTGTACATTACATAACGCAAAGGGTCAACCACGCCACGCCTTAAAAATGTTGTTTATGCTAAGATTTTAAAATACACACAATGATTATTTTTTACTTTTTAGTTAAGGTTTTTGAAGTCGGTTTTATTTTTTGTTAAAAAGTTTTTATTATTATGTAAGTATCAGTCGGAACGAAAGTTCATACTTCGTTTGTAGTTCGTAAAACGCGAGTAGACCTACTGAGTAGAGAAGATACGTACGAATGATATGCGACTATTAATGCGGTATTAAAATTTACTGTTAGCCTGATTTTTTTTAATACATATAGCGATCTATTTAAAAATATAGCGTAGGGCGCCCCCCAGCCGACCGGACCAACGACCTGAAGAAGGTAGCTAGGGGAACGTATCTACTTATACTACGTGACCCGTTCAGGGGGGGGGGGGAGGTCTTCAAAATACCACGCTTGAACACAGGGGGCGGGCTTAGGTTTTCGTCACATAGTCAATATCCTCTACGGAAATCTCGCGCTTTTTCGAGCTAAGTAGGTATATACAAATATGGCGCGCAGCGTTTAGCGCTTTTTAAACTCACAACAGGTGGCAACACTGACGAAACAAAGACTTATATGAGCGAACATTTTTTTTTTACTTTCTGTTGGCAAAAAGTATTTAAAACCATATTTATGAATAACTACGTGAAAACTAGAAGGGGAGGGGAAGGGTCTTGGCATAAACTACGGGTGGTCACGGAGGGGGGAAAATTAAACATTTAAAAATTGGAAAAAAATGGGTCACGTAGTATGGGCACTGGGTACGTTCACTAGGGAGGACTAGATGCGGAAGGCGGAGGACAGAGTTTTGAGGCGCAGCTTAGGAGAGGCCTATGTGCAACAGCGGACTATGATAAGCTGAGTTGACTATGCATGTTGTAATATTAGTTTTGAGGAGTTTTATAAGAAAAACTGAATGTCAAAGACATGAATCACTATATACCAGCTCAAAAAACATAAAAATCATAGAAGATAAAAAGCTATACAAAAATTTCAGCGTCCATAAAAAACATATATTTTTTCTAGATTGAATGGGAGTATCACATGGTGCGGTCACAATAATTAATTTATTGGTTTGTGCTTGTGGTAGTGACGGCTGGTGGACGGGAAATAAATGGCCGCTAATGGCCTGCTTCAAGCGTGGGCATCGTTCATACAGTTCACTTGGCAGCAAAGCCAGTATTATGTTCATTACCAGCTTAATGAGCTGAAAAACATTAAAGCACTTTTCACGATATTTGGAAAACTGTTTTTTTTTTATTCTTAACGGGCTTGCATTTAACCGCCACCTCACCTGAGGTTAAGCGATGGTGCGGTCGACGATGGTTCACGCTTGCCCAGCAAAAACCTAATCACTCGAGCCTTGTAAATTATAAAATTATTTATTTTCGGTATTAAACATTTAAGCATATAAGTTGTATTTATTTTTGTAAACTATTTATAAAATCCTTCATTTTGATACCCCACTCGAAATATTTTGTGGGAAAACAGCGCCAAAAATCGGCCATTTTAATTTTTATAATTTTAATATTCCTACCCAGTTTAATTAAGACAAATCTAATGACACCACTCAAGCTAAAATCTATCAAGTCGTTTAGAATACAGAGCGTGCCACAGAACATACATATACTCGAAAAACATAACCCTCCTTCTGGCGCAGTCGGGTAATTAGAGAAATAAACATCCATACTTTCACATTTTTAGCAGGAAATTGGGATTCTCCTTACCCTGATACCGGCATCTCGTTCGGCCTGCGCGACTCCCACGTCGGCGTCCCGCTTGACGACCGCCGTCTGCGCCTTGCCCAAGCTGGCGAGGTACTGCACGTCATCGTACACGTCCTTGATCGTGAACGACAGGATCTCGATGCCCATGCGGCCCACGTCCGGCGCCGCCACCTCGCGGACCAGCCCTGCGAACTGATCTCTGTCCTTGTACACCTCTTCTACTGTAAGAGTTCCTGCAAGAGAAAAGGGAGTTCCGTTAGATGGTGATTTTTGCAGAAGTTTGTGGAAGATGCCTGCCTCGTTGGTCTAGTGGTTGCAAGCGCGACTGCTGAGCGTGGGGTCCTGGGTTCGATTCCCGGGTCGGGCAAAGTGTTATTGGGTTTTTTCATTAGGAAATTCTCAGTAGCAGCCCGGAGTCTGGATTTGTGCCCGGTCAATGGCAATAGGCTCGCCCCCTATTACATGGGACTATAACATAACTGGCGAAATGTGGGTGTACTAATACACCTCTGCCTACCCCTTCGGGGAATACAGGCGTGATGTTATGTTATGTTGTTATGTTTGTGGAAGATCAAAATTCGAGGATTTTCAGGAATTTCTGGAGGATAGATTTATTGATTATCGTTTTTGTGAGTAGACCTCCGGGTTCCACAGGTCGTCGTCACGAGCACACTGATGTAGATATAATATAGGTATGTGCCCGTTAATTTCCGTCTCATATTAATACGTTATAACGTACATACGTACGTACGTATTATAATAGGGGCTCGTGGCAAAGTAATAACCGCAAGGATTGTACAATCTGCGAGGTTAAGCTGCACTTGCCGCGGTCAGTCTGTGGACGGGTGACCGTTTCGTTACACATCGGGACCCCTCCGTGCCTCGGAGAGCACGTTAAGCTGTCGGTCCTGGTTGTCATACGAATATCTGTGGCAGTCGTTACGGGTAGTTAGAGCCTGAAAATCTGATGATTGGTAACTGGGTTGCGGGGATCTGATGGCAGTCGCTCCGTGTAAAATACTTATATTCAGCCGCATCTGGTTAGACTGGAAGCCAACCCCAATATAATTGGGAAAAGGCGGGAGGATGGTGTTTAATACGTTATAATGCAATGTGAAAGTTTAGAAATTAATATTTAAAAACACAATAGCAACAGCCTAATGAATTGAGTAATAGCTAGCAGTCGATGGAGTACGGGCCTACAAAGTACATAATTATTTGTAATATTCCCAAATAACGTTTCATAGCCTGCGCAAACAATTTAATGCTGCATAAGGTTCGACCCAGCCCAATCGAGTGCCAGACGGCGCGTTTATGTCTTTTGTTCAATAAATGCTTCCCGTGTGGCACTGCAGCGTAGGGCGCCCCCCCGCCAGGTGGACCGACGACCTGAAGAACGTGGCTGGGGAGGGACTGGTTGCGGAAGGCAGAGGACCGAGTGTTGTGGCGCAACTTGAGAGATGCCTATGTCCAGCAGTGGACTGCGATAGGCTGAGTTGGTGCATGTGGCACTGTGCGACGTGGGACCAATATGCTGAGCCGCATTAGTTTACACGAATTATAAAACAATCCACGCCATGTGCTGTGCATGGGCTGGGATCGATCATTTTGTATCGGGCCTAGCCCGCGAAATTCAAAATTTCCTGCATTTTTGCAAATTGCAGCTCTATTTCGAGGTGTATATTCATAATATTTTTTGCAATAATAATCACAATATGTCTACTAAATAACATCCAAAATAATATCAAACTAGCTTGCTCTAGAAACTATATTTGCTCAATAATATTAATGTACTATCAATATAGCATATAGAGCTAAGTCAATCGTTTTCTATGATTATTATTCAGTAGATATGTTGTGACTATTGTCACGAAACATATTACGAAAAATAGAGCTACAATTTGAAAAAACAAAACAAGAAATGTTGAATTTCGCGGGCTACTGCGTTGCAATCACCTACTGCGTAGCAAGTGCGCGAGCTATTAAAACCTATTTAAATTTCACTCACTTTTTCACATTCAGGTATGTCAGACCGATAGTCAGTGCGATCGGGAACAATCCAATACGTAGCATTTCCATGACCGAATTTAATTTTTTTGTTTATTTATACTTTTTAACACTCACTCAAATCACTTTCGCATGTTATTACTAATAATAATTGTATATGGAAGACTTTATAAATGATATAATACTTTCTTTACAAATCCTAGTTACCTATTGTCTTTTATTATTTTTACCTATTCATTGAATAAAAATAAGCCACAACCAGGTACAACCAGGAGCCAATGTATCGAAGAAATAATTAATCTTAGAAAAAATTACGAGAATCGAGATAAATAATTCTGTCGATATATAAATGGTACCTAAAGTATTTTATTCAAATGAATATTTATCGATACGACTTTTATGGTTATGTTTGATCTTGAATGCACTTCCTAGTATGATTATGTACCTATCTTATATGTTAAATATGCTAGGCAGGCATATGTTCCTATTAGGAATTAAATATTTTATTTAACACTAAAGATTCAAGTTATATTTTTTATGAGAAAATGTCTAATCGTAAACAAATAAACTTATTAGAAACTGAAGCAATTTTTTCGGCACAAACGCACTTAATAAATTACAATATTTACGATGACGTCACTTATCCCATTTTTTCCCAAATCTGTTGTTTTGGAACGAAATTTTTATTTCACACGTGAATGTCGCCCAGACGTCGCGCGGGACGCAGATGCGACAAAATACTGCTGTCTTACCGCCCCTATAAATTATATATTTACACCTCAATAAAATAGCCATTACAAATCTTATTACATTGAAATAAAACCCACAATTGCATACAAGATGTGATTTTATCGTTATTTACGTTGCAAATGATATTAATATGATAATGATAAGGATTGTAGTTGCGCAAACGATATATTATTTGCTTAGGATTTCCGACTGATAATATTTTATTAATTCGTCGCCCCCTATTACATGGGACTTATTATCAACATATAACTGGCAAAATGTGAATGTACTATACACCTCTGCCTACCCCTTCGGAGAATAAGGGCGTGATGTTATATACGTCATATATTACATACGATTTACATACGTAAAAGAAACTGAAATACAGTTTTTCGTGGAATCCACTGTAATCTCTAAGCAAAAATAAGAACTGTCCTACAAACATAATCATAATGTCGTGAGCGTGTAAAATTCTCTTATCATTTGCTGCATAAGATACGACATTTTTATCTTTCCGCATAAACCGTATCTAATAAACGATTATATAGAGCAATCCTTGGAAGTATCTCATGGAACTAGTAATAAAAAAAAGGTGAACGGATATCCCATAGAGGCAATAATAATGACTTGATATCGTTCAAGTTCTTTTTTAGGGTTGCGTAGTCCTACAAGGAACCCTTATAGTTTCGTCATGTCCGTCCGTCTGTCCTAATCTTTTACAGCTTAATAACTTCTACAGTTATAAACATAAGTTAATGAAATTTTGTTCAAAAAATAGTCTAGATATAGATCACAATTTTAAAAGAATAAAAAAATCTTGATTACGTATTTTAGGGGTGACGCCCATACATTTCATGTGAAATGGGGATGAAATTTTTTTTTTCGCTGCACCCCCTCGTGTGGGTTATCATTGAATAGGTCTACTAAAATGAAGGCAATGTTTCATACATCACTTTTTTATCAGGTGTACCGTCTGCGAAATATAGCCCGCCAAAGTGGCTTGCAATGTGTCCCCCCCCCTGCCATTTCTAAACTATGCAACGTAGAAACTTATAATCTTCCACATTACGACCTTTGTAAAAGGTACTCTACTCTACTCTCTCTGTACTCTCTTTTGAAATTATTTATAATTGAGTATAATGTGATTATACATTCTTGAGTTATAGAGAGAAAACTGAAAAATACTTAAAACGTCCTAATTCAAAGGTCATTGACCTTAGAGAAAAATGGTCTTGGCAAATAATGCTCCTTTAGCTACATTCTATTTGAAAAAATCACAAAAAGTTTATTTGTGTTATGTTGACATGACACACTTCTTAAATTTGGCGCCATCTAGTAATACCATCTAGTACCAACAACACTCTCTGAGTCGCCAATGCTGCCGTCTATTGCATTTGGCGCTGTATAGCGCGCGCAATCTAGCGGCTACTAACAATACTCTCTGAGTCGCCAATGCTGCTGTCTATTGCAAAAACTAAAATAGCCATGATTAATATTCGATTTGATTTGTTTGTAACACCTACTTAAGGAACCCTATAATACTGAGCATGGCCTGACATGCTCTTGCCCGGTTTTTCTATTACAAAAAAAAAACTATACAATGTTACTTTTGTTAACGCAATTTGAGGAACTGGTTTGTTCAGAATGACTAGGAGAATCGATTTGTATAGTTTTTTTCTAAATCACAAAATTACGTGCTTTTAGAGTCGCTGTAAGTTCGACAGTTGGAAGTGAAATAAAAAACCGGCCAAGAGCATGTCGGGCCATGCTCAGTATTATAGGGTTCCTAATTACAAACGAATCAAATCGAATATTAATCATTGTTATTTTAGTTTTTGCAAACAGCGCCACCTAGCGCTGAATTTAAGAAGCTAAATTTAAGAAGTGTGTCATATCAATATAACACAAAGTTGCTTTTTGTGATTTTTTTAAAATAGGAAGTAACTAAAGCAGCATTATTAGCTATCATCATTTTTTCTCTAAGGTCAATGACCTTTGAACTAGGACGTCTTAAGTATTTTGCAGTTTTCTCACTATAACTCAAAAAATTATAATTACATTATACTCGAAATAATTGTAAAAGAGAGTTTTTATAAAGGTCTATCAATGTGGAAGATTATAAGTTTCTACGTTGCATAGTTAAGAAATGGCATCAATCCCCCCCGGAAACATTGCAAGCCACTTTGGCGGGCTGTATTTCGCAGATGGTATACCTGATAAAAAGTAATGTCTGAAACATTACCTTCATTTTAGTAGACCTATTCAATGATACCCCACACGAGGGGGTGCGGCGAAAACAAAATTTTCGTCCCCGTTTCACATGTATGGGCGCCACCCCAAAAATACGTAATCAAGATTTTTTTATTCTTTTAAAATTGAGATCTATATCTAGACCATTTTATAACAAAGTTTCATTTACTTATGTTTATAACTGTAGAAGTTATTAAGCTGTAAAGGATTAGGACAGACGGACAGACGGACGGACATGACGAAACTATAAGGGTTCCTTGTAGGACTACGGAACCCTAAAAAGTGAAAAAAGTCATGCAGCGACTATCTGATTCACGGAAACTAATCGAGCCGAACTTCCTGCTGATGTGCTGAATTTGACCATAATAACCAAAATTAGTTTCAACTTTTTTTTTGTTAAAATATGAACTGGTACAAGAATTATCCCAATCGATTCTCCTGGTGATTCTGAACAAACTATTTTCTCAAATCGCGTTAAACAAAAAGTAACGTTGTTATACAAAAAGTAACGTTGTTTGTATACATTCAAATTAGGTACTGTAAAATAAGTACAGTAATGAATATAAATCATTAATTTAGTTTTAGTATAGTGGTGAAAACAACAGCAAAATCTATTCAGTAGAAGTTTTTAAACTTTCCCGAATTTCACTCATATTGAACTATATTTATTATTTATTTATTTTGACAGCTGCCTACTGTATTTACGGGACTTTTCGCGCACAAGTAAAACAAAACAAACATTTTGACTAATCTCGACGTTTCGGCCAAGTTGCATTGGCCGTGGTCACGAGCAGACTCGAAAAGTCCCGTAAATATAGTTTAATCTATTCAGTAGTTTCCTAGTTTGAAGCAAAACGTACCAACACCATGATTTAGATCAAATACCCATTTGTGTTTTACTTATCGCATTGGAAAATGTTAATTAGCGCAAAAGTGATAACGGAATCATTATTTATTATATTAAAAGTACCTAATTATTATTTACATTGGAAAATAAAAATCTGAAGTTGAGCACAATTATTGCTTTATTGCTAGTATTTAATCAAAACTATTATATTTGATTTGAATTAGACAACTAGAACCAGCGGAAACGAAACCTGTATCAATTCTAATAATATAATTCTATTGATCTATATATTTTATGATCTATAAATAATTATTATAGGTAAGTATTTGGCAAATTGATGCTTGATAAAAGGCTTTTGAAAGGCGTTTCAAGCATGTAACCATTTATTGTTATTATAGGACATTCGATTTCCATGTAATAAATTAATTAGTATTATATAGAGTGGGGGGACTGGATGCGGAAGGCAGAGGACCGAGTGTTGTGGCGCAACTTGGGAGAGGCCTATGTCCAGTAGTAGCCTGTGATAGGCTGAGTTGATGATATAGAGCACTAGGTAATTGTAATGTAATTAAGTAAGTGGCTCTATTTCACTTATATTGATCGGAATATGACACGTGGCAATAATAAAAATTTATCTACTAATTTTTAGCTTATAAAAGCTCGATTACATTAATTTACTAACAAATTATAGATTTAAAATGAAATGAAAATGCCACACATGAAATTTGAAAACAATTACGCCGCATGACATCACATCACAAAGGTAGCAGCCATATATTATGTATTTTTCTAACCCTTTTAACCACTTCCAGAGTCAAGCTGGGTTATATTGCCACTAAGAAAAAAGTTGGTTTTTCATTCCGTCTTACTCGTTAGAAAGAGAAAATGTCGCGTTACCCCACAGAGGCAAGATTAAAAAAGTTTAGATTTTTTGCTCTCAACTTTACGTATGGTAAAAGAAGTCATGCAAGGTTCTTATTACAGATACATCTTTTATATGATATAAAGGACTGTAAAACTGTTAGCTTATAAAAATATTAATTTAATTATTTTTAAATGGTATCCTGCGAAGCAGTTTTCTTTAAATCTCAAAATGGTGTCTTAAGTTTGATCCATTCACTTCCCGCAAATGGTCTTTCAAATTAATTACCTTAAGGTGCGTACTCACCGCGAGCATTCGTGTGTAATGTAACAATTTAGTTGAATTTAAATAGTGCACCATCTCAACGTACTGACCGAGGTGCATTCGCTTTTGTAACTGCGACATTGACCATAGCTTGTTACAAACTGCGAATATTCGTGCGTGTAACATTGATTCATTTGTTTTGGCGTTTGTTACAAGTGGTACGCACTGTATTTTCTCACTACTGTAATTTTCGAAGTTGTCACATTCTAAGTTTGTGCACATGCTCGCTTGGATGTATTCACCGGCGTAATGCTCACTGTAATGTAACTCGAGCTGTTACATTACAGTGAGTATGCACCTTTTAGATAAATAGTGTGGGTCTTAAGTTTGGTCTGTTCACTTCTCCCAAATAGTCTTCTAAATTAATTACCATAAGTTTATATAAGTTTATATATACTTACACCCATATTCTAAGTTGTTTTCTCACAACGTTTCTAGACTCAAACTCACTCAATAATGCCTTCAAGGGTTCCTACAAATAATATCAAAATCGGTATTCTTAGACACTTCCTCGATGTATCTTGAGGAAATAAATAATGCCACGACGAAGAATTGTATGGGTCTTGGTACATATATTCCATAAATTCCTAAAAATCGGACATTTTTAGAATAGAAACAACAATAATCACGTCGCAAATTACACTTTTTCAGTCTTGAGGAAGCCTTAAGGTTGGTGGCGATGTACCTTGAGTTCTTCCTCACCTTGTGTAAGGAAAACTATCAAGGGACGGAGATTTTTTGCAACTGTGAAAACCACGAAGGAAATAATGTATTGTGTGAGGTTGAGTGGAGTCTAGAAACGTTTGAGGAGAGAACTTAGAATATAGGTGTTAGTACATAAATCTCATCCTTCCAACAACAAAGATCGTGACAACACGTAACATTAATGTTCACACATAACATGATACTAACTTCCTTCATTAAAATTTACTTCTCGCTACCAAACTTGTAATGATTGTACGCGGATTCGCTCTAACCGTGCGTTGGGAATAATCCATGCATATAATATTCATCCATTAAAATAATACAATTTTCAATGGTTTAATATTTAAGGTTTTTCGTTAGATTTTATTTGCGGAGCAGCGGTAGACCTGACGCGGTGTATGAACGGCGATGCGGTGTGTTTAAATACTAAGTCACTACAATTTTATATTATCCATAGCCCAGCCAGTATTATATTATCTGTGGCCCAGCGATCATACACCTTATAGACGCCTCATAACAGGCGACCGATGTCTGCAACGCATCTATGAAATTTCACTAATGTAGGTCGCCACTATTCGCCACATGAAATCTTAAAATCAGTTTCAACCACTTACATGAGCCGTCAAAACTGCCGCGTTAGTGATTATTGCAGTACCCCGCCTCAGCTAGTGGCAGAATTTATTGTACGCATTATATTCAACATTAGGCGTCTATTGGGCTGTATGGTCGTTGCCATAACCCGTAGTTTAATAGAATACAGTTCCGATTAAAGGTAGTCGGAGGACTAGGAGGAACACTGTAGTGGTTTTACGGTTAAAATTTATATCTGTCAATATCCACGATACTACAGATAGTTTAACATAAGTTGTATGGAGCTTATGTCAAATTTCTGTCTCTAGTAGGGCGAATTGTGGATTGATAGATGGGTTATTAATTTAACAGCCGTTTTCAATAACCATCCACGATTCGCCCTAGTAGATTGTATGGAGCTTATGTCAAACTTCTATCTCTAGTAGAACAAATCGTGATAGACAGGTTAACAATTTAACGGCCGTTTTCAATAACCATCCACGATTCGCCCTACTTCGGATAAAAAAATTAAATAAGTTGTATGGAGCTCATGTCAAACTACTATCTCCTTTAGGCAAATCGTGGATAGACAGGTTATTAATTTTGACTTTAGTTGGTAAGAGTAGTAGTAGCTGATATAAACCTGTATCCACCCCGGGTGAAGAGTGATTTCGCCCAACTAAAAAAGGCCATAGTAACATTGTCTGGAACATAGTACAAAGCAATGACACAGAAAAATAGAACAGCGGGTTATTCCATGCTCCAAAATAATGCATATGACCTTGACATTAGGTTAATTCCTTCAAGTGGCCATAGAGTTTCGAGACATCGTTCTACATACACTGTAACACTACCTTGACACATTTGTTTCGAAAAACGCCATAACTATTGTAGTGTAATTTAATTATACGCTACTGACATATTTAAAGTTCAACAAATTTAGATGAGGGCAGTACTGCAATGTAGACAAATCGTTGCCTCAGTGCTTGAATGTCCAACCGACCATTGACCAAATTTTACCGGAGACGTTTTTTTTAAGTTTATTATTGATTTAAGAGAAATATTTTTTAAACTTTGATGATTTAAGAATAATGTGTAGTAAACAAGCACTGAGGCGACGAAATAATTCGAGAATAAGATAGAGCAGTATTACATTGCTACATGAAATGAAGACAGCAGGCATCACATCAGGGGCCTTACTCCCGAATGGTTCGAGTTCTAAACCAAATCGAGCTAAGGTCAATTCCTTAGATGTTTTACTGTCAGGCCCCTGGTTCAAATAGAAATATAATTTTGACTCGTGAAATACGCAAACATTTTGTAAACCCTGAAAAATGCAAGCAAAGTGACCGAGTGAGTCCCCTGTGGCCGAGCAAGTCCATTTGGCGGATTTCATTTGTATCTAAATATTTTTTCAAAAATATTTGTTTTGCTCACTCGACCTAACCGGTTTATATTGACAGCTAAGACGTCACAATATGGCTGAAAGTTATTCAGTCCAGTGGGGTTACTCTTGAAAATAATTCAAATTTAAATCCAATACCAATGTCAAAAAGTTACAAGAATAATGGGTATTCTTGATTAAAAATAATAATACACAGTTTCAATCCTAATAAGGTTTAATTAATTGTAAAAAAAACTCAAATCAATTCATTGCAAATTTCGCATTTAAAAGTACGAACTGATATTATTACAATGCCGATCGATCGGCAAATTTTCAAGAGTAAGGCCGCTGTTCTTATTTGGATTAGTTTGGATTGCATATAATATTTTGAAGGATCTTTCAATGTCAATTTTATCATTTATTCTTTTGTAATTATTATACAAGTACTTGTAGAAGCAGTTAAATTTTATTAGATCTTCCTCATTCGTCTGATGTAATCTCTATTTTGCCGTTGACTATGTGTTGCGTATTTCTATTTGTGTTCATAGCTTATAAGGATCAGCGAAACTATTTTAGTTTTGATAGTACCCAAAACGGGTCAAGGTGTTTATGCCGTCCATATGTGGAAACTAAGATAAAGGAAGGGCATTTTTTATGGTTACAAGAACGTTTTGTTTATAATATAACATAACATAACATCACGCCTGTATTTCCCCGAAGGGGTAGCCAGAGGTGTATAGTACACCCACATTTCGCCAGTTATGTTAGAAGTCCCATGTAATAGGGGGCGAGCCTATTGCTATTAACCGGGCACAAATCCAGACTCCGGGCTGCTACTGAGAATTTCCTAATGAAAAAACCCAGTAACACTTTGCCCGACCCGGGAATCGAACCCAGGACCCCATGCTCAGCAGTCGCGCTTGCAACCACTAGACCAACGAGGCAGTCAATGTTTTTAATATAAGCGGTTTATTTTCGATCAAAATAAATCTTATCAGACGATAATGGCGTTTACGTGTTTAATGTTAAGAAAAACGGCACAGGTGCGAACTTATTCTTCCTAATCGGAAAGAATTTACGCAATATTCAGTTAGATTTGGAAGATTTCGCTAGTAGTAAATTTTCTGAGAGCGAAGTAGACTTTTTTCGATGTTTTATGGCTTGTATTTTTTCTTCTTGGTGCAAATAAGTCTGAAAATCCTCTTTATTGCTAATAATATATTCTTCTCATTTCAACATAGGTATATAGGTACTTTATATATCGTATTATTAATGATAAGCTTCTACACTATAGCATTGCTGCGCGCTTGGCCGCCAGATAAATCAAGAAAAACCGTCACCGTTAACTTGCACGCGCTTTCTATCCGCGCTTGCAAATGCGTATACTGGCGTGAATATGTTGATATGTTCAAAACAATGATTTTACAGGGCAACAATTTTATGGTTTGACGTTTTGTGTTAAATCCATTTATTTGTTAAACTTAGGTACTATGTATTTAACTTGATTATTGGATAATTTTATGCAGTTTTCCGAATATGTAATTTTTCTTCCTATAAAACCACAGGCGTGGAAAGTGAATAAACAAAAACATCATGTATCTCGAGTTGTCAACATACGCCAGCCACGGAATAATGCTTCGCTTCTTTCGGGCGTCCCCCGAAGCCACCCGTTTTTTCTTTATCTTCTATTAAAACAAAGTGTAGTTATTGTTATTTTTGCAAATACAGTGACTAGACAATACCTACCTTCATTCGAACCTTCATTGAATACAAATGAGTTTTTAATCCATTTTTGATGTTGTTGCAAAAACTGCGCCGCGTTTTTGTAGTACAGACTTATCGAACATGGTTCGCATGTTTTGAATCTAAATAATTACTTTATAAATTATACACCAAGCTGAGCTGTTGTATAGGAATGTAGGGGGATTTAAATAGATAACGTATCTAATTAATAACCTATTTATCCACGAATTTCCCCATTAGAAATAAAATTTTGACATAAGTTCCATACATTTTAAGTCAAATTTCTATCTCTAGTAGGGCAAATCGTGTATAGATAGGATATTAATTTTGGCCGTAAGTCAAAACTCAGAACAGCTTTGCAAATTAGATGTGATCTTTATTTTCGGTCAAAGTAATTTTCGAGAGTGCATTTAATTTTACTGCTGTTAATTATTTTAAAGGTCTCGGCTAGACATCACTTACAAACTTTTTTGAAAAGCATAAGACGAAGAAGATCCTGGCACTATGTTCAAAGTTCGAAATGATTTTTAAATTAATTTCATATTTGGAACTTATTTTTGCAAGTCTACCACAAAATGCGGTAATACATATAATTGGATAAGAAGGTGTATTCGTAACGACCTTGACACGTGCTCAGCACGCGTAATATCTCGCGTAGTAGGTACCTACTCCCGTAGCGTCCGACACACCCGGACCTACGCTACGCCAAGTTAACATACGTATACGCAATACGCAAAGTGACTCATCGGTCGTAAAAGTACGATCCGGATGAATGAACAGCGTTCATAACTCTTATTTGTAGTAGATGCAGTCATAAATAAAATATCAGCGGATATTTCGCCGCCTATGATTTATTTCCCAGCTGATAATAAAATGCTGAAAAAAATCAGAGCTAAATGCAATACGAATACATAGGAAATAACTGCGATACTGAATTGGATTTTTCGCCATAGAATTTATCTATTTTAAACAACAAATAATGGGGCACCGTTATTGAGAAGGTTCTTAACCAACCGTCGAAAAATCCTAACAATACCTATGTGCCGTATAAAGGAATACAATAAAGATACTGTTCTCTTAATGGGACCCTTGACCCAGCCCCTAACGAAAGCCTCTTAAAGATTTTGTTGAGGCTCTTGGGTATTATGTGGCATTATGCTGCCGACACAATAATTATTGCAGAGATAACATCCCATGTGCGTCCGATTTTGCCATTTAGGTTAGATATTTAAGGTAACATGTTGTTTATTAATGCTAAAGCAACATGATACATGACATAACATGACACGTGCTTAGTAAGCACAATATTGCCGTTGGATAAGCCTGGATGATTAAACGTGCAAGAGTGAACGGTAACAGGTTAAGTTAATTAGTTGACCTATTTTACACTGCTTTTCTGCTTAGATTATTAATCCTGCATTTCTTACATTTGCTTACTGTGGTATTATTTGGGCTTCACATACACTGATGGCATAACGTAACCTAAATTTAATGCTTCTAAAGTAGCGAGACATTAACCACCTACGCTCCCATCAAATGACATGATTCAGCTAATTTGCATTTATTAAGACAAAGTAAAATACACATAAATGTAACTGTATCATTGGTCGATACTCGGAATTGAGAGGAATATTAACAATAATTAAGGGACAAGACCCTTTGAGGTGCAAGTAAGTGGGTCTGGGTCGTACTTTACAGGAAGTACATAAATATATTTTTTCGTTCTAAATGTATTAATCGACTAACATGTAGGTATCTTTAGTAATCCTTTGCGCAATTTGATACTTTTTATTTATTTTAAGTCTGAAAGCATTTTCCCCACTAGACCTGAAAACTTTGAGTATATACCATAGGAGGTCGCAACCCGCAAATTCACAAACATTTTTTTCTGCCAACTTTGGTGGGGTACGAGGAAAACACGTACAGCACACATTTACACATAATAGCACACAAGTGCAAAAATATATCGTGTCGCAATGAACTCACACTAAAACAAACTCAGAATACAAACAAAAAACACGCACACTAACAACATTATCGTCGTACATATTTGTTCACGTATGTCAACAGACGCAAAAAAACTAGTGATGGGGTATGATTAAAGACTAATAAAGTCCGATAAACTGAATGATACAGGAATTGATTTGATATCGTAGAAAACATAATTGTAGTTATTCATTGTTTGAAAATGAAAAATAAAACACTGTGTTAAAATTTATTATATGTAGAATAGAATATAATTATTTGCTATTTTTTTATAACATTTGTAACAGTCATGTACACGATGATTATGACTATTTTACATATTTTCTTAAAATATTAAGATATACACATATTATACACGCTGAAATTTATATCGATTAAATACCGCGGTGTAGCGACTCCATAACAGTAGGACGTAAGGTCAACCGCACGTCGGTGGCAACACTTTGACATTAGCAGCATCTTTATTTCGTAAGCAGTAAGAGCTGTTTTCGAATTGAAGTGTTACCACTGTCCTGCAGTCGACGTACCTACAAACTTTTTAAACACTGTCTACGTATTTGTCATCTTATGTTTTTACGCGCTTCTGTAAAATTTAGTTACAACCCCTTACTGGGTATTTATTTGGGGCAGCTGTTGTATTCCTGCAAACTTGAACATACCTAGGTACCTACTTATGTCACGTCGATCATTTACCTGCCTACATGGCATTCAAACAAATCTTTAGAAACCACAGAAACATAATTTATTGTCTTTTCTTTAACTTTCCTAAACCATTCATTTACCTACAAATTTATTAATTTATTTAATAAATCCTAAATAAAATACCTACCTAGGTACGATAACGCGCAGTAGCTCCGGCCACCGCCGACGCCGCGCCGCCGCCGACCGGCCGCCGTATTTAACTACTTTCGTGTGTTTGTCCCTTACTACAAATTTCAACGATTTCATAACTTATTTATTTTCACTTGCCAGTTTTTGTATTCTAGGTTTTTTTTTGTAAACTGGTTTGACTAAAAGATAGTAACTACTGAGATAGAGTAGGACACCGCGGGATGAAAGCGATGAAAATTTCAGCGTGTATATTATGTATATAATTCTAGTTCTAACACAGAATACCTAATAATACTAAAGTACAGAACAGCCTCTCACCGCCCCCCCCGCCTATTTAAGATCCCTCACCCGCGCCCCGCACGCACCCGCAGTTTGATGGCAAGTGGACCACAAGATTGCAATGGACGTCAATCGCCAGTCGCTAATATATATATATATATATATTATGTTATGTTATTTAATTTAATTATGATTGTATGCCTCAATGGCGGGACATGGCTGATCCTATTAATAATTTTTACACATCTTATGAACCTGTGATCCACAATAAATGAATTTGAATTTGAATTAATGTCGCAATACAAGCACGCCATCTCTGATTACTACTGAAAAGCTTGTAGGTTGTAGTTGTAGATAGGTTATGGAATTACATGTAGGTATTTAGTACAGCATTGTAGGAGATAATAATTGAACTTTAATTTTGATACGTTATTGAATTAAATAAATTTTAGGAAATAAGGCGTATTTAAAAAGAAATCATGAGTATTTAATTTTATAATAATAATTAAAAAGTAGGTATTTACTTTCTCAAATTTTCATGTCACAATTTAATAACTGTACACTTTATGGTAGAAACTGGATGAGAGATGAGTAGCCGAGGATAAAAGTCGGTGGCGTTCTATTGCAGAGGCCTTCGTACAGCAGTGGAATGCGATAGGCTGATGATGATGATGGATGGATGGATACGGTTACGGTTACGGAGCTCCATAACATCCCTGCTTATTACTTACCCCCAGTTTCTGGAACGCTGATCAATTTGATCTATTGTCATATCTAATGTGAGCTCCTGTGATTGATCGGCAAAAATACTAACAACTAATCACATCGCTTGACAGGTCAAATCTCAAGAGGTTTGACAGTCGATTAGTTAATTTTTGTGATGATCAGCCTTTCGGAAACTGGGGGTTAGTATTGTAGTTTTAAAAAAACCGGCCAGGACGATAAGGACAAAATATTAATCTATCGTCTCCTTCTTTCATAGATATTACGTAATTTAACGTTCTCTATCTAACTAGCTGAAATGTCGGTGATTAACCATCTATAGGTTGTTCATCTGAGTATGTGAATATGACCTCAATCGGTCAAGTCGTTCAGAAGTTACACAATTACTAACAGACGCACTAGCAATTTTTGATATATATACAATTTTTTTCAATTTTAAATTCAAAATAATTTAATTATTTTCAGTTAACAAGGCATTATTATAAAATAAAACAATAAGATAAAGCACCAAGTAATAGTATGACAACCGGTGAACCACTTTTTAATTTCGTTCATTCAACTACTATTCACCATGTCCCCACACTACGTCTTGTACTATAATTTTTCTGTCGTAATAAAACGTGGTACGGAGGTATAATTTTTATTTAGTTATCTTCGATTTTATGCAAAATGTATGCATTTTAGACAGAAATAATATTTACATGTGAGAGGAAACTCCATGCTCCCGCAGGTTTGAGGTAGTAGATCACCTTTTGCACAGAAACACCGAACAAATAACCATTTTTGTATGAGTGGTATAAAGCGACACAAAGCGACACAGAATGGCCAGATATTGCGAGTGAACTAGTTTTTATAAACGTCAATGGGCATACGCCACTTTAACATGGCAGAGGGGTACGCCTGTTATTACTCCCTCCTATGGTATATACTCAAAGCCTGAAAAGGGACTCCTTTTTGCTTTAGGCGGGAAAGGTTTACGTACAGTGATTTATTATCCACTTTCTAAGCTTAATTAAGTCTGAAACGACCAATGCTACGCGTTATTTTAGTGAGAAAATGTATCTAGTCAAGTAAGATTTATCTTTTACTATAAGGTAAGCCTAGTACGTATTGATCGTAACGTAAACCTAGGTAGGTACTAGATGTACTTATTAATATTTTATGGAATTATTGTATTCAATAACATATGTAATTGAATACGATAAAATGTATTCATTGATTCATTAAAATAGATCGTTTCAAGAAATAGTAACAAACCTTTTCCCGTTTCCAGATTTCAATGAGCTTCTAATTACTATAAAGACTGCCTTTGAAAACTATAGTGAAAAATAATTCCCGCCTTTTTAGATACCTGTCAAAATGATAACTTTTTTAAGGCGACCGAAAATCAACCAACAGCCTTTGCAATCAACATTCGATCTTTAGGTTGAAACCCATTTCGTTTATTACTTGTATACCGAGGTCAGGATGTAGGAGTATTTGTAATTGTGTATTTCAGACACCGCATCCAAAGCCACATGCTGTAATTAGAACCCTGTCGATATCTTCCACACTCCACATTGATTGCAGTTGGAAAATTATGAAAATCTTATCAATGTTATGTTATGTTATCTTGCAACACGGTTTTTAAAGTTTTTTTTATTTTTCAGTGAGCTTATCGCATTCAATTAATTCAATATTTTGAATATGGAAGTGTCAAATTAAACAATTTAACATCTTTTTTTTAATAAAAATTATGTAAATTCAAAATCATCAAAAGAAGCTTGGTTAAGTTAGTATTATATTATCTGTGGTTAAGTTTAGTTTTCGCAGAATTCTTTATATAAATTGTCTATATTTTATCACTTATGTAATTAAATTGCTATCGCCATCCCGCCTGCCAATCGTGGCGATTATGGCTAATTCCCCCTTTTGGAGGAGGCCTATGTCCAGTAGTGAACGACTTTCGGCTGAAATGATGATGATGATGATGAATTAAATTGCTGTCATTAACTGATTCCAATTTTAATAATATCAGATCAGTTACAAATCGTCTTGTTTTAGTTTTATTAGATCAAAGTACAAAACCAAATTAGGAATTATTTATGACTATCAGCACAACAGTAAACAAATGCCACATGAGACGGAAAATCACATCCCAATTCCAAATGCTTTCACTTCACACAACAGGCCCTAACAAATAAGAACACACATAAAATAATTATTTCCCAGTAACGCAAAATGTTACAGCAAGTAATGATGAGTAATGACAGACCACATCTGGCGCCGTCCCTAGGGAAATAAAATGTATAAAATAATATACAAGCATGTCATCGAAAAGTTTCCTTTTAAATATAGAAAAGTTAGGGTGACAAGCCTTTAATTGTGTGTAATAGATAGCTGTTAATTTATTATTGTTTCTATTAGAAATATAATTAATTAATACTTTCTTAATTAGGTACCCAAAAAAGGTTTTTGATTACAATATCCATTTATCAGCCTATGCTATGAAGGTGCGGTCTTTAAATTATGGCATTAAAACCTATTTTCGTTTTTCAGATTGCCTATTTTTAAAAGCCTGATGATACCGGTTTACAAAGTCACCTACAAAGCTTAGAAAACAGCTATAAACATAGTAACAAAGCTTAACGCATTGTGCTCCTGGTTGCCTTCTTACCCTATATTCTATACATTGCATTTCATTTTAAACCTTGAAAAAATCGCGCGGAACCAGCCTTCGCTTAATATTATAACAAAGGTTTTAATTAGTATACATATGTTTGGTATGATAGTGTTGAAACACGAACGCTTCTCGCGTTTTCCGAGTTTTCCGAAGGCGGTATATTGTAGGAGCAGCGTGACCCGCCGCTCGCGACGGTCGCGGCGGGACTGAGTTTTGAATCTTCCGATCAGATTTTCAAGAGAATCGTCCACATACAATCCTACCATCGTTAATATCGAAAGAATCCTTCCGTGTTAATTTTGGCATTGAATTACAGTAATGGGGTGCTTGCTAGTTGAAATATGTGTTCAATGACACTAGTCATAGAAATGAAAACAACCACACGATTTGGGAACCCCTGCCTTAAAGGGTTGTTAATGAATTACATAATAACCCTGTATTGATTCCAAAGTCAGAATAATTTATGGATTGGCAAATGTAGTGCATTACCGTAATAAAGCGAGTGCATTTCCATACTGAACGTGTGTGAAGAAAAACCATTTCCTTGTTAACACGACAACGTAGTAAAGTCCGTTTTTTCTTACATGTCTTATTTAGAAAACAATCTTGGCATGCCTCTTTATTCAAATGACTACTGATAAAATATAATTACTATTTTTGCACATGTAATTAGGTTAAAAAATATATTTTGTGTGTAATTTTTTCAAGATACTGGTGTCGATTCTCTTATTCACGAACAAAACATATTATAAACTATCGCTCTCTTTTACTAATAGTAGATACAAGAAAGGGATGGCAACGATTTTAAAAATGTCAAATTAGTCGGAATTTAGATTTCCATACAAGTTTAGTCGTGATCTCGGAACGTGCCCACTAAAATACAAAGAAAAACACGTTAACTAATTTGAAAGTTCTAAAATTGATGCTATCCCTTTCTTGTATCTACTATTAGTATAAGAGAGCGATGGCTTAAATAAGTTTAGTTCGTGAACAAGAGAATCGACACCAATGTCTTTTAATTTTTATTATTCAAGAATTGCAATAAAAAGACCTGCCAAGATTGTTTACTAAAAAAGACAAGTAAGGAAAAACAGAGTGTAGTACATATTACTTCAATGATAAAAAGTCACTATGTTGTGACTTTTTATCGAGTCAGCAAGTTTTATAAGATACATTTATAAATTGCAAAGTTAAATGTGCCGTGGATCTGTCAGATATTTTACTAAGTATAAAAGAAAGAACGTATGGTGTTTTTGGAGACTCGCTGAGAAATGTAAACAACATCTTTTGGGTTTTAATACATTATTATTATTGCAACAAAAGGTGGACTGACGACCAGGTCGCGGGAATCCGCTAGATGCGGAAAGCGCAGGACCGGTCTTTGTGGCGATGCTTGGGGAAGGCCTATGTCCAGCAGAAGACGTCTTTCGGCTGAAATGATGATGATGATGGTGATTGCAACAGCAATTTACAGGAAAGCAACATGTATTGGTTTTTTCCTACCACTCATTGCAGTCGAAACATTTTTAAATAAAGAACTCAGGTAGTTTTTTAATGGCATATGATGGCGAAGCTATAATAACTGAAAATATAAGCTCCGTTGTTGTCTAAATAGTATTGCAAATCGCATTGCCCTCGCGATGGAAAGTCTCATATTATTGTAATTTCACCGGCAGTGTACCCTTCGCCCCGGAACACAGCATTACAGCAATGCAAGTATCACTGTTTGGCGGCAGAGTATACGGTGGGTAGTACTTCCCTAGATGAGTTTTTGACATGGAACTACTACAACGTTAAAACGAATAAACGTTGTTCTAATAACGGATAAACGTGTTTTTTGTGTCCAAAGCTGTGATACAAATCAATGACGGGAGGCATTAGATACGTTACGTGTAATATTTATCATTGGGGATAAAGCGGGAGAGAGTAGAATAATTATTTAATTGCTTTTCCGTCGAGATCGGATATTAATATTGATGGACGATACCATAAACCAATATTGGACTATATTGGAGATTTGGGAGTACGGTACGCTGGCCTACTTTGGTACACGTAGGCCCGCGAATTACATTAATACTAAAAATAGGTGCTACTTCAAAAACTCATATCACTCATATTTTGCAGATAGACTATGGCAGCGGTACTCTAAGTGTGTTCCGCGGAACCCTAGGGTTCCGCGATACCCCTGTAGGGGTTCCGCAAGAATTTAGAAAAAAAAAACAAAACACCTCTCTCTGGTCACTGGTCGAACGTTTTGAATCCACCCGCCGCGCGTATACTTGTGAGTGCGCAGTCCCTTTGATAAAAGCCGCCTCTGAATTAGACGCTATAGTTGTGAACAAGCGACTTTCGGCTCTATCTTCAAAAGCATAAAGTCGAGATTGTTTACAACGCATTTTTTTGTATTTATATTTTTATTTCCGCTTTTTGTTTATCAAAGGCGCCGACTCGAGTATTTTTGAGAATGTTCGAGTTCGAGTCTAGGACTAAGTATAAAAGCGCTATTATATAAAAAAAGTCGCGCCTCGTCAGTCAGTTGACGATTAGCGTTCGGAGCGATAAGTTCGTACCTACCTACTTACAAGCTGGCTAGCCTGCTGCCTTCTTGTAAGTTCTACTGCCCGCTGTATTCTGATTGTATCAGTTTTGTACATTTCTTCTTTGGACTAAACTTTGTCTCATAAACGCAGTAACGATTGTGCATTATTTTGACCCTACCATCCTGACGTGTAACATTATTAATAAAGAAGAATGGAACGTTGGCTTAAAGGTGTTAAACGTGTTGCAACGAGATCTTCTAATGACGCTGAATGTTCAAAAGCAGTACGCGCGGAGAATAAAGCAATTACCGATCCAGACGATGATGCCACGACGTCAAGCTCCACGGTTTCAAAGACGAAAAAAAAGGAAGTATGATCAATCATATATCAGTTTCGGATTTGTTGATTCCAACGGCTCACCTCTCTGCATGTTATGTAGTAAACTGCTTCCTAATAGTTCCATGGCACCTGCCAAATTACGCAGACATTTAGAAACTGTACACCCCGAGTCTAAAGACAAGAATAAAGAATTTTTTGTTCGTAAAAAAGAACAGTTATTGGAAAGTCAAAAAAATATGATGCATGTAACACAAACTATCAATGAAAAGGCCACGGAGGCATCATATTTAGTTAGCTATCGCATTGCACAAGCAGGTGAAGCGCACACTATCGCTGAGAATTTAATAAAGCCATGTGTGTTAGACATAACAAAATGTATGCTCGATGAAAAATCTGCAAAGCATCTTTCTACTGTACCGCTATCAAACGATACTGTTTCACGGCGAATCCATGATCTGGCAAGCTACGTCAAACAAGAACTAGTTGCACGTCTACAAAAAACACGATTCGCCTTGCAAATGGATGAGTCAACTGATGTCACTGGTCTGGCTATCTTGCTGGTTATCGTGAGATATCCATATGAACGTTCTTTTGAAGAAGACATGCTTATGTGTTCACCGCTGCCCACAAACACTACCGGGGAAGAAATTTTTAATAAAATAAACATATTTTTTAAAGAAAATAATCTTAGTTGGAACGATTGCATTGACATTTGTACAGATGGGGCCAAGGCGATGACAGGTAAAACAGCAGGAGCAGTATCACGAATAAAAAGTAAAGCGCCTAATTGTAGTTCCAGCCATTGTATTCTGCATAGACAAGCACTTGCGATGAAGCAAATGCCGTCAAATCTAAAATTAGTTATGGATGAAGCGGTAAAAATAATTAATTTTATCAAATCACGACCACTACAATCCCGATTGTTCTCATTATTGTGTGAAGATTATGGCAGCAAACATAAAACACTGCTGCTCCATACAGAAGTGCGATGGCTGTCTCGGGGTAAAACTTTAACAAGGCTATTTGAACTTAGAGCCGAGTTACAAATGTTTCTTTCAGCAGATACAGTTTCTTTTAATTTGAAAGACCGTTTGTATGATAAAACTTGGTTGTTCCGATTGTCTTTTATGGCGGATATCTTTCAAAAACTGAACGAATTGAATTTATCATTGCAAGGTAAACAGACAACAGTGTTCCAGGCCTATAACAAAATAACTGCCTTCAAAAGAAAATTAGATTTTTGGATTATTTGCGTTAGTAAGAGAGAAATAGAAAGCTTTACGTCACTCAGTGAGTTTGTTAGCGATAACGACTCGGAAATGTTTCAAGATGATGTGTTTGAAGAATTGGTCCAATATCTCACTTCGATGCGCGCATCTTTTGTAAAGTATTTTCCCGAAGAACATAATACAAAAATGAAGCTGAATTCATGGATTCATAATCCTTTTTTACCCAACTTGCAAAAGCCCGAAAGTATGTCAAACGAGATATATGAATCTCTTTTAGAAATGTCATCAGACACAAGTATGGAGTCACTGTTCAAAACGACGCCTCTCAACGATTTTTGGTGCAGAATCCGTGATGAATATCCAATGCTTGGCAGAATGGCTCTGAATATTCTTCTCCCGTTCCCAACAACATATTTGTGCGAAACAGGATTCTCAACCTATGCAGCCACGAAAACAAAATATCGCAATAGACTAGACGCCGAACCTGATATGAGACTTCAAATGTCTTCTATCAAACCTGATATCAACCAATTGATGAAAAATAAAAAACAGTTTCATACCTCCCATTAGTTAAGATTTTTTCATTTTTAATATTGTTACGAGCTGGGGGTTCGTATATGGATAGAAAGCCGATTAAATGCGTAGAGAACACTTTATTACTGAACAATTACACTGAATCGCTTATTAACACACAAAGTTACTAGTTAAATCGCTCCGAATATCGCTTCGATGTTATCGCTTGTATCGCTTGATCCAAACTGAACTCCAACTGAACTCCACTGGCGCTCAGCTGCGCCGTTTATATAGGCCGCGAGTCGTGGTACTGGAAAGTCCTCGAACGTCATCTATCCTTGTCATAAGATAACTCTTTCTCACTTGCACATTCTCGAAATAGAAAGTTCTCGAACCTCGTCGAACCTCATCTATCCTCTATCTCACTCACTCACTTCTAGAATGGAATGTTCTCGAAGCTTGTCGAATCTCGTCTATCCTTGTCTTATATTAGCTCTATCCTGCTCACTCTCTTCCAGAAGGTTCTTCGTCTATCCTTGTCTGATATTTAGCTCTATCTCGCTCACTCATCAACAATTTTACATGTGGGTGTCAAATGGCCATAAGGGGTCCTGAAAACGCCTGAAAATGGGTTTTCAGGAAATGTCGGCATCGGATTTGTTGGCTCCTGAAACGGCCTGAAAACATGTTTCAGGCGCCTGAAAACAACGGCAACTTACTCAAAATTTCGATTCTTTGGTATGTGATAGAGCCTCCTCTGATACGGACTGAAAATGCATTTCAGCCTGCTGAAAACGTCTCTAAGTCCAGGAAAATCGAGGTTGAAGTATTTCCGTCCACTCTGCTTAACCCTCCGTCGTAACACTACCCCCTCCTAAGACATGCTCGTCCCGAGCATCATTATCTCCGTAGTACCGGGCCAGTCGATCAATGTGTACAATCTTCGGATGATTGCGTCCGTCCTTCCGAATTCAGTAGGTGACATCTTTGATCTTCGTGACGGCCCATCCAAATAAAGTTTGCACCCTCCAGGGTCATACGTCTTGATCTCTTCGTCAGTGGGCGAGCTCTTGGTCTTCTCGTCGACGGGCGTGTTGGACTCCTCGGCGCTACCTTCTTCCTTGAGTTTCACGCTGCCCTCGCCGTACTTCTTGTCTGAGGAAGCCTTCTTGTTCTTCTTCGCTGGTGGCCCCGCGTCTTTGGCAGCGGGTGCCTTCTTCTGTGCAGGTGGTGTGAGTGCTTTCCGCTTGACGGGCGTGGCCTTAGCGTTGACATTCTTAGCCAGGGCACCCTTGCGGCCTCTCGCCACGAGTGCCGGTGCTGCTGCCGCTGTCCGCCCACGCTTCGACTTGAGCTCCTGCTCGGACTCCTTTGTATCGCTTCCGGACTCGTTCTCGCTCTCATTCTCCGACTTTTTACTTTCTTCTTCGCTGTTTGACTCTGCTTTTCGACCGTGACTCAGGTTACTTGGCCATCCCTTCTTGCCCTTGACCTTGCGGCCGCGCTTGGCGGGCTCGCCATCGGAGCGGCAGCGGCTCAGCGACTTGCGGCGCTGTGTGGCGCCCACCACTCCCTTGCCCACCTCCGGGTAGAAGTTGCTATCGTCCTCCTCCGACCCGCTCGGGTTGAACGTGCCATCTGTATCTTCTGAGTCATCTTCAGTTTCTTGACACATGTTAACTTCATCTTCACCATCATTTGCTTCATATTCGTCATCGTCCGATTCCTGGCTCTTATTGGCATCATCTTGTTCGGATATGTCTGCTTCACTAACGACAGCTTGATCAACCTTAATCTCTACCTCATCTTGTTTATTTTTAAAAGAAAGATAGAGTTCCTCCAATATTGCTCCTCGCTCAAATATCTTCTCCATTCTACAGAACCGCTCTTCTTGCCTTGCGGCTTGCTCTTCCTGTCTGCGTACTTGCTCTTCCTGCCTTGTGGCTTGTTCGCGTGTTTCGCGTACTTGCTCTTTCTGCCTTGTAACTAGTTCGCGTGTTTCGCGTACTTGCTCTTTCTGCCTTGTAACTAGTTCGCGTGTTTCTCGTAATTGCTCTTCCTGCATTCTTGCCATTTGCTGCATCAAATTGAATAAGCTGGCAATATCGTTGTTTCCACCTTGAGGCTGAGGTCCCTGTTGGACGACCTCCTCCTGATTCATAGTTCTTGATGCGTCCTGAGCTGTCTGTCTCGCCGTTAACTGTCTCGTCTGCATCCGACTCGGCGTTTCATTACCAGTCGGTTCCTCGTCTCTTGGCGTAATCGGCATTTTCTATCCCGCTTTCTGACACCAAATGTTACGAGCTGGGGGTTCGTATATGGATAGAAAGCCGATTAAATGCGTAGAGAACACTTTATTACTGAACAATTACACTGAATCGCTTATTAACACACAAAGTTACTAGTTAAATCGCTCCGAATATCGCTTCGATGTTATCGCTTGTATCGCTTGATCCAAACTGAACTCCAACTGAACTCCACTGGCGCTCAGCTGCGCCGTTTATATAGGCCGCGAGTCGTGGTACTGGAAAGTCCTCGAACGTCATCTATCCTTGTCATAAGATAACTCTTTCTCACTTGCACATTCTCGAAATAGAAAGTTCTCGAACCTCGTCGAACCTCATCTATCCTCTATCTCACTCACTCACTTCTAGAATGGAATGTTCTCGAAGCTTGTCGAATCTCGTCTATCCTTGTCTTATATTAGCTCTATCCTGCTCACTCTCTTCCAGAAGGTTCTTCGTCTATCCTTGTCTGATATTTAGCTCTATCTCGCTCACTCATCAACAATTTTACATGTGGGTGTCAAATGGCCATAAGGGGTCCTGAAAACGCCTGAAAATGGGTTTTCAGGAAATGTCGGCATCGGATTTGTTGGCTCCTGAAACGGCCTGAAAACATGTTTCAGGCGCCTGAAAACAACGGCAACTTACTCAAAATTTCGATTCTTTGGTATGTGATAGAGCCTCCTCTGATACGGACTGAAAATGCATTTCAGCCTGCTGAAAACGTCTCTAAGTCCAGGAAAATCGAGGTTGAAGTATTTCCGTCCACTCTGCTTAACCCTCCGTCGTAACAATATCTTCTATTATTGTACTTGGCATGTGGTTAAAGTAAGTAATAATTAGTAACTGTTACATTGTACTTTTATTATGCTTATATAATAAAGAATACACTTTTAAAAACTATTGTTTTATTGTAGGGTTCCGTCAAGTATTTTGCTTGTCAAAAGGGTTCCGTGACCAGAAAAGTTTGAGAACCGCTGGACTATGGTAATATTTAGTAATAACTTTTTTCCTGTACGGGCTTTTTGGTTAACGGTTTGTCATTTTAGGGAATTTATAAATGCAAAATGGGATATATTTGTTTGCTAAGTTTTTCAACTAAACTATAAAACCATTCTAAACGTCTATCTCTGCGTGTCGAAATGAGTTTTTTAATCTTACCATCTTTTAATTCCGATAAACACAACCTTACAAGCGGGCGGAGCCGCAGGCCAAGCTAGGTATACATAATTAATAGACTGCGCTGTATTTAATTTAATTAATTTATCACCATTATTCTCCTCTAATCCATCGTTGACTTCATTCTCAATAGAAGGAATGTCTTAGAAAATCTGCTGGTCTCAACCAGATTAAGAGTAAAATCTCTAGAAATCTCTGGCGGAATTTCGGGGAAAGCGAAGCAGCAATACTATTCGAGGAATTGCGTTAGTTTATAAATAATTGTACTAAATGCAAATAACATCAATATTTTTATTTGTATTATTAAAGTTATTCACTATAAAAAGTTTGTCATAAAGGAGAACTCATTATAAAAACTGGCCACGCAGCTTGAAAAAAATATTTGGAATGCCATTGCCAACAAAAAAAAATACTTTTAAATGTTTCCTTTGTGGCATTTCTATTCACGTTTCTTTGACAATCTGCCAGTTATTTATAGTTAATTGGTTTGGGTCTTTCATAATACCTACTGCAAGAATGTTTATTTCAGGTCAGATAAAAATCAATAGTTATTTATTAGGTAAATGTACTAAATAATTAGAAACAAAAATGGAAAAATTATTGTTTTTTTTATGAGATATAGATCTGCTCTTGACCGCAATCTAGACTTAGTTGTTTGTTGTGCTTTATAGCAAGCAAAACAAGCGCCTTTCAACTTAGAAGTGCAGTTATCCTTCACAGAAATTTATCTAGCTTTTATTCTGAAACAATGCGAACAATGTGTTTTCGATTTCAGCTGAACTAACTTGTGTAGCATTTCATTAAAATTTGTGTTAATTACGAGGGGGATTTTAATAATAAATTTATTTGATAATTTATATAACTGGAATTAACATGTAGGCGATTGCCTACCGGGGTCATGTTCTCATAAGTTTAGTTTAGCTGAACTTGTGTACAACATTGTGCAATAATAAATACATATTGTTAAAGCCTTCATGCTGAAGACTGTTTTATAAATATGACAGGAGTTCCATAGACATTGAAGGCGGTTGAATAATGAACCCGTCTTGGGAGAACTAATTAGAATCAGTTAGCCGCAGCCGCAATCTGAGGCCCAGTTCCATTTCATTCAAATATACATAGATAATAATTAATCTTCTACCTATTTTATTTTATTTATACTTTAATTGATTATTGCGTCTTCATCTATTGAGGCACTGATTATCTTAAATATTCAGAGTTCATGTCAACTGTTTTATTTGAAAACAGTAATAAATAACTACACACCCAACTAATTTTTTTTTTCTATTTTTTTTTCCATCGTAAAAGATGAAAGAGATGTAAAATTTGTTTATTTCTAAAAACAGAGTTCTTTTGGTGTTTTTTACATTTCACAGTATTTTTTTTAAATTTATTAAAATCTACGAGCTACGTTTTAATTTCAGAGGCTTAAATTAAAAAGCACACTTGTTGAGCTTCCGTAAGCCGTAATCTACGCAGTAAACAGATCTGAAGATACCAGGCCCCTCAGAAAGTATTGCGAAAAAAAGTTTTTATATATGGGAGACTGGCCAGTTATAATGTTTTTCGAAAATATGATTATTTATAAGTAAAAATAAGTAAGTTCCAATTTCAAAATTTCCCTCCACATTTTTTGCGAGTTAATTCAAAGTATTGTGTCTCACTGAAATATGGATCTGCGCCGGGAACATTTTAGAGCTATGATTTTATACGATTTCAAGTGTCGCCTGAAACCGGATGAATCGTACGATAGACTTCAAATGGCATTCATGGATGAAGGCCCTTCCAAGGCAACCGTGTATCGTTGGTATAACGAATTCAAGCGCGGTCGACCAACTTTGGGGGATGACGAAAGAAGCGGTCGCCCTTTGACGGCTGTTACCGAAGAAAACGTGCTAGCAGTGAAAAATTTAATCCAAGACAATAGGCGAATTACATATCAGGAGATTCAACACATATTGAAGATTGGATCGGGAAGCGTTCACGAGATTCTACACAGCCATCTTCGCGTGAGGAGGATAGTATCACGCTGGGTGCCGCACAACCTCACCGATGCTCAGAAGCAGGCCCGGGTGGAATGGTGCCGTGATATGCTTAACAAATTTGAAGCAGGCTCGTCTCGGCGTGTTTACGACATCGTTACAGGTGATGAGTCCTGGATTTATCAATACGACCCAGAAACCAAGCGCCAGTCGACTGTTTGGGTGTTTCAAAATGAGCCAACGCCTACCAAAGTGAAGCGATCTAGAAGCGGGGGTAAGATTTTGATCGCTAGCTTTTTTAATTTGACTGGCCACTTGGTATCAATTCCCTTACGGGATCAAAGAAGCATTAATGCCGAATGGTATACTACCAAATGTTTGCCAGAAGTTTTCTCTGTTATAAGCAACAAGCGACCAAACACAGGGCTCCGCGGGCTACTGCTCCACCACGACAATGCACCTGCGCACACCGCACTCAAAACGAGGGACTTCCTGGACAGCACGCCAGTCAAACTCCTGGGTCACCCTCCTTACAGCCCTGATCTAGCACCGTGTGACTTCTTTTTATTCCCAAAAATAAAAAATCAGCTCAAAGGGATACAATTTTCGTCGCCGGAAGATGCGCTGGCTGCGTTCGAGCAGGCTGTAAACGAGGTGTCTGCGGCGGACTGGAAAAAGTGTTTTGAAAACTGGTTTAGGCGCATGAATCTTTGTATAGAGGCTGGTGGAAAGTACTTTGAAAAGATTTGATAAAAATATATGTACGTATAGAACAATTTTTTTTAGTTTCGCAAAACTTTCTGAGTGTCCCACGTACGTATAGATACATTTGGAAATAGGGCCATTAGTCATACCTATTATAACATAGTACCTACCTACCTAATTAGGTTACAAGAAAAACAGATATCTGTTCACGTAATTTTGTGTTTCATAATTATTACGAAAATTTAAATATTAAATTAGTAGTATACAAACATACGTGGGACACTCAGAAAGTTTTGCGAAACTAAAAAAAATTGTTCTATACGTACATATATTTTTATCAAATCTTTTCAAAGTACTTTCCACCAGCCTCTATACAAAGATTCATGCGCCTAAACCAGTTTTCAAAACACTTTTTCCAGTCCGCCGCAGACACCTCGTTTACAGCCTGCTCGAACGCAGCCAGCGCATCTTCCGGCGACGAAAATTGTATCCCTTTGAGCTGATTTTTTATTTTTGGGAATAAAAAGAAGTCTCACGGTGCTAGATCAGGGCTGTAAGGAGGGTGACCCAGGAGTTTGACTGGCGTGCTGTCCAGGAAGTCCCTCGTTTTGAGTGCGGTGTGCGCAGGTGCATTGTCGTGGTGGAGCAGTAGCCCGCGGAGCCCTGTGTTTGGTCGCTTGTTGCTTATAACAGAGAAAACTTCTGGCAAACATTTGGTAGTATACCATTCGGCATTAATGCTTCTTTGATCCCGTAAGGGAATTGATACCAAGTAGCCAGTCAAATTAAAAAAGCTAGCGATCAAAATCTTACCCCCGCTTCTAGATCGCTTCACTTTGGTAGGCGTTGGCTCATTTTGAAACACCCAAACAGTCGACTGGCGCTTGGTTTCTGGGTCGTATTGATAAATCCAGGACTCATCACCTGTAACGATGTCGTAAACACGCCGAGACGAGCCTGCTTCAAATTTGTTAAGCATATCACGGCACCATTCCACCCGGGCCTGCTTCTGAGCATCGGTGAGGTTGTGCGGCACCCAGCGTGATACTATCCTCCTCACGCGAAGATGGCTGTGTAGAATCTCGTGAACGCTTCCCGATCCAATCTTCAATATGTGTTGAATCTCCTGATATGTAATTCGCCTATTGTCTTGGATTAAATTTTTCACTGCTAGCACGTTTTCTTCGGTAACAGCCGTCAAAGGGCGACCGCTTCTTTCGTCATCCCCCAAAGTTGGTCGACCGCGCTTGAATTCGTTATACCAACGATACACGGTTGCCTTGGAAGGGCCTTCATCCATGAATGCCATTTGAAGTCTATCGTACGATTCATCCGGTTTCAGGCGACACTTGAAATCGTATAAAATCATAGCTCTAAAATGTTCCCGGCGCAGATCCATATTTCAGTGAGACACAATACTTTGAATTAACTCGCAAAAAATGTGGAGGGAAATTTTGAAATTGGAACTTACTTATTTTTACTTATAAATAATCATATTTTCGAAAAACATTATAACTGGCCAGTCTCCCATATATAAAAACTTTTTTTCGCAATACTTTCTGAGGGGCCTGGTACATACATACATATTATCACGCCTGTTTCCCATTGGGGTAGGCAGAGACTATGGATTTCCACCTGCTACGATCCTGACACACCTCTTTCGCTTCATCTACGTCCATTAACCTCGTCATGCATGCTCGTCGGTTTAGAGAACTCTTAACCTGGCATTTTTTGAGAACATCCGCGATTTGATCGCGATACATTCGCCGAGGTCGTCCCCTTCCAACTCTTCCATCCACACTCGCTTCGTATACTTGTTTCGTCAATCTCCTCTCGTCCATCCTCTCTATATGTCCAAACCATCTTAACATACCTTTCTCAATCTTTGTCACTACATCTTCTTTCACACCACAACGCTCCCTTATCATGTTATTCCTTACTTTATCTCTCAAAGTTACACCACACATACTTCTCAAAGCTCTCATTTCTACTGCATTTATTCTGCTTTCATGTTTCTTCTGCCATACCCAACTTTCACTACCATACATAAGTGTAGGCACTAACACTCCCCCATGAACAGCCAGCCGTGCCTTTTCCGACACTTTGCGGCTGTTCATGAAGGTGTGTAGTGCCCCATTCACCTGATTACCAGCACTCACTCTCCTTTCAATGTCCTTCACATGCTTGCCATCTCTCGTAAACATGGAACCCAGGTATACAAAATCTTTCACTTGTTCCACCTTTTCGTCACCTATCAAAATATTGCACTCTGTCATAACTTCTTCCAAAGTAGTAGTATAATAATAAATTAATAAGTAGTAGTAATTAGTAGTAGTAGTTTAATTAGTATTATTTGACTGCCTCGTTGGTCTAGTGGTCGCAAGCGCGACTGCTGAGCGTGAGGTCCTGGGTTCGATTCTCGGGTCGGGCAAAGTGTTATTGGGTTTTTCTTAGGAAATTCTCAGTAGGAGCCCGGAGTCTGGATTTGTGCCCGGTTAATGGCAATAGGCTCGCCCCCTATTACATGGGACTTACAACATAACTGGCGAAATGTGGGTGTACTGTACACCTCTGCCTACCCCTTCGGGGAAATACAGGCGTGATGTTATGTTAAATTAGTAGTCAAACACATCGAGTTTAGATATTGCTACATATAGGTACATAACATTAGCTACAAAACTAAACTTTGTAGGTGCTGGTATTAACTCAAAAGCAAAGCAGCCTAAGTTTGACATAAAGATTTACAATTTCAACGGAAAGTTAAAAAAAACACTGTTCATTCTCCAATATATTTTCCAATATAAACTTTAGTGTCGTATATGTGCAAACTCTTATTAGAACGTCTTTTAACGTCGTCGGCGAGACAGTTTTCATTGTAGCGCGGAAAATTGCGTATCTTTGTAGTAGCGACTATCATCGTGTTCCATTTCCAGCCAGCTCTCATTCCCTATATGAACCTCCTTAGGTTGTGATGGACGTTATACGACGATATATTAAAGTCTATTAAAACAATCACTTAGAATAATAATAAATAAATAAATATTTAGGACATTTATTTATTTCATTTAGAATCACTTGGAATTTGTCATCATCAAACTACCTATAATGTACCTAACACCAAAATTACCTGTGTACACAAATAAACATTTTGATTTTGATTGATTGATTGATTCATCATTTCTGCCGAAAGACGTCCACTGCTGGAAATAAACCTCCCCAAGCATCGCCACAACGACCGGTCCTGCGCTTCCCGCATTCAGCGTAGGTAACTATATTTTATAGAAGAACATAATATGTAGCAACCTAATATAGAACTATTTTAAGCTTTGTAAATGTAATTTTAATGCAAATTTTAACTAATTCTGTGATTTTAATAGAAAACTTCCGATTCAAATAACTGTCTAAAATAAATTGAATAAAAAATAATGCTTTGTTATTGTCATTATAAAGTTAAACGTTCGCTAAAATCTGCAGCGATCACATCTACTACCGCGCACATTATTTTAGGTCTTTAATAATACCCACTGTTCAAACTTTGTTCAAATTTTTTTTTTTTTTAATCTGCCTGTAACTTATAATTGAACATAGAACTGTCAAAAGCAAAGTCGAAATGGTCGAAATAATCTTCGCAAATTCTGGAATAAAATATGATAAAGAACTTAAAGAAGACCTCAATCAATGTCATTGTAAAAAAGTTCCGTGCTTGTTCAACGATACGAATTCTGTCAGACAACTTTCATTGTCCAATACCTTTTTGCAGCGTTTAATCTTAAGCCTTAAGAAATGGACAAAGGGTCATTCAAACAAAATACCTCCTGAATTACTGATATAAAGGTGTATTGTGGTTTGTATTCGCTTTTTATGTTACGTTTAATACATCAAGAGGTCATTATATCGCTGTCCATGCGGCAGTCTTCTGAAGACTAACAAGCGTCCAACCCTCTGATAATTATAACAACTTTTCTTTGCATTCATTGTAGCGAACATTGAGAGGCTCCTTGTTCAGAGCTAGATGTTTGAAGTTGATATTTTTATTGAGGTTCATAATTTAAAAAAAAAATGTGGTAAGTACCTACACGAAATTATACAAAACAATCAAGATGTGACAACTCATAACTTTGAGGAATATCCTACAAATATTAAAAACAACACACCGAAACAACTTAACTGATTATGGTCAAATTTGGCATACAATTTTAAATAAATGAAATTATTTACTTCGCAAATTTTATTGGATGTTCAAATCAGTGTTATAAGTCAGTTCTTTTAAAAACTGGACGGCGTCGACATTTCCTATGCCTCTATTTTTACCTATGAGAAGAAACAGATATACTAGGTATGTCCTGTAAATACTTTATCGACACACCAAAGCCGCGGACGTCAGCTATATATTTTCCTATTCCAACAACAAAGGAATAAAACTAAAGATAAAAATTAAAAAGATTTCAAAAACCATTCGCTTGCCTAATGAGATTTTTTTATGAACACAACGTTCATTATGAATATTAAAACATAAAATCAAACTTCTAGCTTATTCAAATAAAATATATTTCCATTTCAAGATCTAATTTCTCGGAAAATATTACTATGTCGAAGTTCTCTTTTAATTTGTGTCAAATGAATTTCAAAGATCTTTTATACCTATTCCCAAATCGGTCTGTAAGTAAATGAATAAGTACATTTCTTGTTAAATATTTAGCTTAATACGTTGTATCATAAAATACGATTTATAAAATAGTTACATTCTGACATCTGAAATGAAAGGAGGCTATAAGATAATTTATCAATTTCGAACTTCTATCCTGTCAGGCGTAAGTTAAATAAGGGAAAGCCGCCTTAAGGTTTCAGAAGAGCAATTCCTTCGATTTTTCGCTGAACTACGGTTTGTTCGTCGAACAATAACAGGTTTAAAGAATCGTAATAATTAATTAAAAGGCTGGCCAGATCCGAACCTAGTTTTCAGACGAAATTTTAAATTAGTAATTCTACATTAAGTTCGTCGATACACGTCAAAGAAACGTATTAACCATGGCTGGCCAGAGTCAAACCTAGTTTTCAGAAGTCAAATTTCAAATTATAATGAATTTTCCTATGTTTAAATAGACCATAGACCTCTTTTTTAAGAAGTTTTATGTTTTTTTTAAGTTTATGGTTGCTAGCACCTTTTAGCCCAACTAGATCTTGAATTATTTTGTCCACAGATTAACGATAACTCTGTATTTCGAAGAATTAGTACATAATTACCTACTAGATAAATATCTTATATATTTCCGTAAAGGCTAATCGAATTGAAATTCAATCTATCAATAAATATTTGGCCTAAATCAATCAATAATATTTTTTTTCATGTAATTATTTCACATTCCCAAAACGTAGGTCACGTAATTTCAGTCAGCGTAAAGAATTTTTTTTTCAGCAAAAAGGCTGTGTCTGGTGACCCCTTTCTTTGTACAAAATGTGGGCAATTGTGTGTATCGGAAAATCATTTTTTCAGATTTGATGACTGGATTCAGCGGGCTGAAAAAGATGTCTGAGGCAGATAGGATCATGGACATATTTCGGGCTAAAATGAGAATTTTAGTAAATATTAAACGCTTTTTCTGTACCTAACCCATTTTCGTAGTACCTTGTAACAAGGGGTTGTTAGTATTTGTTTGAAAGTGTTTTTATTGCAATGTGTTATTGCGCTCGTCCTTTGCCTTTATGGCTTTTATTTTTCT
This sequence comes from Asteroscopus sphinx, assembly GCA_949699075.1. Classification (NCBI taxonomy): domain Eukaryota; kingdom Metazoa; phylum Arthropoda; class Insecta; order Lepidoptera; family Noctuidae; genus Asteroscopus; species Asteroscopus sphinx. Next base: position 16,531,189 of record OX453021.1, read on the forward strand.
AGTTTTATAGGTAAATTCTGGATTCTCTTATACGAAAACAGAAACGTTATTTTTTTGACGTTTTTTTTTTTTTTTTTGTTATTTTTTTTTCGTTTTTTTTTTATTTGTTTTTTTTTTTTCATTTTCACTCATTAGATTGACTGCGTCATTCTGATCAATACGTGATTCTGTTATCCCGAAAAATATTTCATTGAATGGTTGCTAAGAAATGAAAAATAAACTGCATGATAATAATAAATTGTGAATTGTTGGTAACTCTGGCGATCTTAGAAAATCCTTAACCCAATTAAGTTGTTTTTCAAGATACGCTCTATAGTATAATAATATATTGTAATTTCAGGCAATCCCACTGAAAGTTTTTACATAGTTTTTTGCACACATAATCAAGTACCTACTTCTCACAATATAATATTCTTAAATAATATCTGTTATCACATCTTTAAAAATAAAATTACTTAATTAAAATTACAGCACTATAAGGCTTATTGTCCACGTAGATAGGCAACTAAAAACCAATAAATGAAGGTCTTTATTTATATCACACCCGTATCACAATTTAATAATTGTCTTTGTCTTTGTCTAGGACGCCTGTAACAAGATGGGATTCCGCACCACCGTGCATGATTGTCGTCTATTGACGTGCACAATGCATCAATGCATGAATAGTAGTGTGTAAGCCCTTTAACATTATACATAAAAAGCCATAATACACAACATACAATGTTCTCTATTCAAACCAATTCAAACATGGAGAAATAAAGCAATCCATGTGAAAAATAAAAGTGGCGTTTCATCTGAAAAGTTCCAATTGTAGTTCGAAATTCGAATTTTTATTCCGAAGCGTTTGAAAGATGACAAAGCGAATCTCGGGGACGTATGCTAACCATCCATAAAAAGTTCTAGTGATACTCTTGATCTACTTCCGTTTGACATGATATTAATGGTTTCTGTAAGTGGGTCAAGCATGCATATAAAAAGGGGGCTAGAGTTCCCTCGACGCCCGTAAACGGGTATCGGAAGGGCGCAAAACATATACTTTTGGATGTGTGCTCGGGGCGATATAATATAAGTAAATCCTTTTGAAAACTGGGCGACATAATTATTTGAATACATAATTTTTGTAACATTTCTCATTGTTGTCTTTGCCCTTCGACCACACTATTTCTGTTTTAAATAATTTTGTCGAAGTAATTAAATGCCGTCAATGATATTAATGTCGTGTAATCCTTGTACTTACATGCATTACTCGACTCAGAAATTGATTATAAACTTAAGCTCGTTAAATAAAAGGTAAAAAAAAAATCCCTTACAGCTTTTTGACAATCGAGGTGACTTATAATTTCCCACAAATTCAGCTCTTTAGAAGCCCGTTTTGTTCAAGAACGATCTAAAGGAATCAAAAGAGTACCTACATACAGTTCATAGAGCGGTAAAAGTTCACTGCAGTTTCGTTACTTTTTTTTATGTTTAACAATCTGATTTCGAACAGCTGTCAAAAATCGACTTTCGAAAATCGAACACGTACTAGTCATTATGGGCAACCCCATGTTTACGATTCGGCACAAAATCGCAATCGATCATATCTCGAATACATTCGAGAAGTCCTACGAATGCCCTGCAAGTTAGTATCTGCACATAACATTTCGAATTTCAGCCAATTCGAATAGTAAAATGTGAAAAACTGAATATAAACAAGCATCTCCTCCGACTGGTAACAGATGGCATAACATTATCTGTTTTTGGGTTCAGTTACGTTTGATTCACGTTTGAATATAATTCTGCTGAATTTCGAATATTATCATGTTCTGTAAATGTTGCGCTGCCTCATTTTTCTTTGAAGAAATTATCAGCAAAAAGTTCTAGGTCATGAAAAATAAACAAAGACGTTGAATTCAGAAAATTTGTTTGCAAAACATTACGTTGAAATGTCGGCTTTGTGAAAGATAGCTCCTTATTTGTTTGCTAAACAAACGTAGTTTCGTCGCTAAGTCAAAGTAACTTTCTGCGATTTTTCACGGCTAATGTAAAAGTCAAATTCAAATAGGGGATTAAAAAACAAGGAATAAGTTTTTAAAATCTTCAACAAAGCTTAGGTATATAAAGAGAACTTAAAAAATAAAAGTCCAAGATTATCATTCATTCATTCAGAACTGTTTGACTTGGTTGTATCCTCAGATTAAGTTGTATCATTGTCAATTTTATGTATCTTATGTCGGAGGCATGAAGGAGTCTCCACTTTGACGATACGCAAATATTTTTTCTCAGCATGAGCATATTATTATTATATAGCTCATGTCAACACGATGGCGATGGAAGAAGAAGAATGCCAGTTGCTGTTATTAGTTAAGGATTACCATTAATAAAAAGTGATCATAAGAAAGCGAAACCTCTATTCAGAATCTTCGATGTGCCAGGCAGATAACGGTTTATTTTTTATTTTTTAAGTCTCAAGTGACATATGATTTAACAAGTGGAGGAGTGGAGGGAACTTAAGATAACGTCTATGGCCATGGACTATGGTTTGAAAATATAATGCCGTCATAGACAGTAAGCGTAGAAAAAGTAACGGGCTTGCTGAATGGCTGTATCTCTTTGAATGTGTATTCAGCATTTTTTCGTAATCTGTTTTTCTTAATAGAAAAAGGTTCTTTATAAAGTACGTTGCCTATAATATTTTACGGAACATGTCGCTCCTTATTCCTTCAATTCTAAATAATTTCTATGTAAAATTGTTAAATTCGCCTCATTAGGTTTAAGTTATCTTCGACAGCTTCGGCCTTCGACTATACCATTTGGCATTGGCACTTTGATCAAGTTAAAAAATATGATGAACTATTTTTATCTTTTAACTTTTATCCATGTACGTCCAATATTTTACTATGGTTACTCATTTAACTATTGATTATATACTTGCGTTAAGCTTTTTAGCTATAGCACAGTTCCCAGTAACTATTAAATTGTATGCGTAAATACGCTAAAAGCAGTAAGTACTTACATCATAATAGTAAATATGAATTAGCAATGTAAATATCATTACTATTAGAATATAACAAGGGCGTCGCCAGCTAATAGGCCAGGGGGTGGGCAAGATGATAGAGTATATGAATTGTAGGTGAAATAAATACAATTTGTAAAGTTTCAATCGTTTACTACTATAAAAAATATCCTAATGCAAACATAATTTTCTTGGGATTTTTTTGTTAATTTTTTGACTACTATATTATTAAAATCTTCTAGGCTCGAGTCACTGGGGAGCTTCCCCCCTGCTGACGCCCATGGAATATGACAAAACGTATACCGCTTAAAATTCTGTGGTTGAATGCCAGATATTTGTATTTCATTATAATTCTAGACTGCCTCGTTGGTCTAGTGGTCGCAAGCGCGACTGCTGAGCGTGGGGTCCTGGGTTCGATTCCCGGGTCGGGCAAAGTGTTATTGGGTTTTTTCATTAGGAAATTCTCAGTAGCAGCCCGGAGTATGGATTTGAGCCCGGTTAATGGCAATAGGCTCGCCCCCTATTACATGGGACTATAACATAACTGGCGAAAAGTGGGTGTACTATACGCCTCTGCCTACCCCTTCGGGGAAATACATGCGTGATGTTATGTATAATTCTAGAATTAAATGTTCTGAAAATTAGTTAATTCTAATTAGGTACCAATACAAAGTCAAAATTATTAAAATACAACACATTCTCACCTTGTTCCTTTACGCACAGATTCAATGCCAAATTGTATATTATTAACACCTAAATACAAACGCACATAATATACAATACAACTGAAACGTACTCAAGTCGCGAACAAATGGCTCACGGTTGGATGCACTCGATTTAACTTATTGTAATGACCTGAAAGTAATGGACTCGGGTTCACGACTAAGTACCACTCTATTCCGTCACACAGTAGGAAAAGAGCTCCGATCGAATATGAAAAGAGTGTCAATTTAAAAGCTTACGAGCAAAATTTGGAACTTTATTATCATAAACTTTATACCTTTTCCATTAAGGTTAAAAGCGTATTACAATTAATTCGATATATGAGTAGTAATTTATTACTGCATGTTTTATGTTATCTGCCGAATTAAATACAGCTGCTGCAACCATTAAACAGATGACTTATGACGTCAGTAGGCCAATTCACATAACTAAAGAGGTGCATTTGCAGTTAAGTTTCGATCAAAACAATGCTATTCGTATTCGCTTTTCTACGGCGATTGCTGTCAGAAGCGAACTGCAGCGTCACTGCAACTTGATCGGTGCGTCACATTGAGGTAATATGTACTACGTATTAGAGTAGACATTACGAACAAAAAATATCGCGCAACTTGCGGGCCGCGGAACACGCGCAGCGCGGTCGTGGCTAAGTGAGTGAGAGTGTAGGAGGTCTAAAACGTGCTACAAAGATTTTGTTCTTGTGTCTTCTCTAGCACGAAATTACGTGAATTAGGGCCCAGGTCAATCGCCGGGCAGTTTCCAAGCCGTGCAGCCGGGCAGTTTCCAAGCCATGCATAGACTGAGTGACAATTAAAGTTAATGGTACATAATTTGCCAAGCGATAGAAAAAACTTTCCTTTAGAAAAAAAAACATCTACGAGCATATAGGCTTCATTCTATGCCCGTTGAGGCGTTGATGAATTACCTTAGTTCTATAACGGACCTCATGTGAACAAATAGAGGTATGGCTAATGTACTCTTTGTAATGTTACAAGTGAACACAAAAGAAGAAATATTATTCGAAGAGCAATTCTAGGACCACGTTAAATAATGAACTAGGTACGTTTTTAAACTGTTGGTTGCCTTTTCAAACTTGAAAAGCCCTTTTGAGTTTGAAATAGTGATGTTCGTGTTTGAAATGTGAAATTTCGTTCGTGTTTGAAATGTGAAATATAAGTGAAAATGATTTAACACTTCTAAGAATAAATTCCCTTCTTTCTGTGTCGCCGTTTTCGAGGATGGCTTGATACATTTTGCTTCACAGACGATAGGTACCTACTTTTTTTGCCCCAATTTTCTTTATCATTAGTTGATTGAACGTTAGTATTGCCGACTGCGATTGCCGAAGTCTAAAACGATCATTAGGTCTAATCTTACTTCTTGTTAGGTACAAGAAAGTTAAGTAAAGAAAAGTTAGCTATAAGTTATTTTGTATTACTTCTGACAAGGCCAGACGAAATAAGTTGATAAATAATTGAGTTTCTTACTTACTAGCTTATTGCTTGCGCGGCAAACGATTTGCAGGACTTAGTAAAATGAAAAGTGTTTTGTTTGCTTATAGAAAACTGAAGAACTTTTTTTGAAAAATCAAGGCTATGTAACGTTTCATCGCTTAAACATTAATTCAACAGAATTTATGTTATTATTACACTTACAACGTTTTATTAACTCTCTATATTTCCTGTCTGTTTGGTAGAAATTTTTTAATTGATTTTAAACTCATCCCGATAAGCTAAAGACTTGAAACCACTTGACACTTTAAACATAGCTCAGGATTGGATGACAATGCAATATTAACTCGCTTTCGTTTTAAAAACACAAAAAATATTTTTACACAGCTATACAGAAAACTATTCTACGTATTTATTCTTACAATTAAAAATGTAAAAAAATCTTAGTCTTAGTAATAGGTATTATTTTGTATTTAATTTAAATTAAGGGTAGGTTCTTTTCAGAATAAAAATGGAACATTAAAACTTCGGAAAATCCAGCTTAATAGGACTTATAAACGATTTTCTCTATTCAAAGCTTTAAAAAAATAAAATGTCAATTTGTAAATCAATATATACCCTTCGGATAACCTCTGGTCAGCTAGTAACTATACACGGTTAATAATAGAAAGGGCTTCCGTGAAAATAATCGGATCAGTTAGGATAAGTCGAGACAATTTGGGAACCCTCATCAAACTAGCTTGGGTTGGGTTGTCAACCTTTCGAACTTTGCACTAATAATGTTTGATTAGTTAAGATCCAAGGTTAAATTAACATTTATGAGGAATAACTTTAACTATGGGTTAAAGCGTAATGCGTGCTCAAGCCCTTGCTACAGCCATTATGAAATCTAGTATCGAATGTGCCCCGTTTTCGATTCGAAATATTTCAACGACGTGGCCACCGTGTCTCAGATATTACGTACCTAACGTTAAAATTTCCAGTGACACACTAAATAATTGACCCCACCTCTTTTAATTATTTTAGCGTGTTCTTGATATTGTCAACATTGACATGTTAACAGCTCAACACTAATAAGATAGAGATCTTTATTATGGTAAAACGTGTATCAAGGTCATTCCGGCCCTCGAGTCAAGTTCACGGTCGTGACGTAATTTAGATAATACGTCAAGTAAGGAGGTCAGCGGTTTTCGACAGCTAGCTGGTTAATGGTTCCAGAGAGTTTGATTGCGTCAGATCCATTGGGTAAGCGTGCGGGCCGTGCCCTTTTCTAGAAGCCAAAGTACCATTCTCGGTTGAAACTTTACTTCACTTTTTAACTGTCCAATTAATTAATAATTTAAAAGGCGTTTGGACAATGTTTGGACACACGAGGGGATTACTTCCGAGTGACTCATTATTCATACATTGCTACTGCGTGACCTTTCTAACCGACTTCAAAAAAAGGAGGAGGTTATTGTTGTAAGTGGGACAGACCTACAACCTACAACTGCAGCTTTCGTGCAAAGGGCAAAGCAAGTGGGCAAAATATTCTTCCACATTTGCAATGTATAATCATTAGTAAATATTAGGTAATATTAGGTGTCCAAGTAAAATATCAATAATACAAAAAAACGTTTAGACTACAGCAGTGACTATTAGTAAATCATTCAACATGAAGTAGGTATCAAGGCAGTCTTGAAAATCATGAAACTTATTTATGTTTACAGTTTGCTTACCTAGTTTACTTTTGATAGTTTGATGATATGACGAATGCGTACAATGTGTCGAGTTAATGAGAATTTCAATTCTAATAATAACTAGATGCAGCTTCAAACTGAGTTTTGATTACGCTACAATATCAAAACAAAACAATGTAGCATCCATTAGTTTTCCGGCCTCTCCAGCCAGCGCGGGAATATTCCCGCCAATATGAAACATGCGTCCATTTTGTATTTTGTATAGGTATTGTTTGAACTTCGAACAGAAAACGTTTCATGCCAGCCAGTGCACTATGAAACGTGCATGTACTCGAGTCGAAAAAATCCAAGTTATTAAAGAGTTTAGAGCAGGCAAGTATAAGTAACAAAATTGCTAAATAATTTCTGCACATATAACAAAATATTTCTTATGTAGGACTAACTGTGCCCGCGACTCCGTCCGCGTGGATGTCGGAAAATAACATCGTGTCATAATTATGAACACAATATCTTCAAATATATACATACCAGGCCCCTCAGAAAGTATTGCGAAAAAAAGTTTTTATACCAGGCCCCTCAGAAAGTATTGCGAAAAAAAGTTTTTATATATGGGAGACTGGCCAGTTATAATGTTTTTCGAAAATATGATTATTTATAAGTAAAAATAAGTAAGTTCCAATTTCAAAATTTCCCTCCACATTTTTTGCGAGTTAATTCAAAGTATTGTGTCTCACTGAAATATGGATCTGCGCCGGGAACATTTTAGAGCTATGATTTTATACGATTTCAAGTGTCGCCTGAAACCGGATGAATCGTACGATAGACTTCAAATGGCATTCATGGATGAAGGCCCTTCCAAGGCAACCGTGTATCGTTGGTATAACGAATTCAAGCGCGGTCGACCAACTTTGGGGGATGATGAAAGAAGCGGTCGCCCTTTGACGGCTGTTACCGAAGAAAACGTGCTAGCAGTGAAAAATTTAATCCAAGACAATAGGCGAATTACATATCAGGAGATTCAACACATATTGAAGATTGGATCGGGAAGCGTTCACGAGATTCTACACAGCCATCTTCGCGTGAGGAGGATAGTATCACGCTGGGTGCCGCACAACCTCACCGATGCTCAGAAGCAGGCCCGGGTGGAATGGTGCCGTGATATGCTTAACAAATTTGAAGCAGGCTCGTCTCGGCGTGTTTACGACATCGTTACAGGTGATGAGTCCTGGATTTATCAATACGACCCAGAAACCAAGCGCCAGTCGACTGTTTGGGTGTTTCAAAATGAGCCAACGCCTACCAAAGTGAAGCGATCTAGAAGCGGGGGTAAGATTTTGATCGCTAGCTTTTTTAATTTGACTGGCCACTTGGTATCAATTCCCTTACGGGATCAAAGAAGCATTAATGCCGAATGGTATACTACCAAATGTTTGCCAGAAGTTTTCTCTGTTATAAGCAACAAGCGACCAAACACAGGGCTCCGCGGGCTACTGCTCCACCACGACAATGCACCTGCGCACACCGCACTCAAAACGAGGGACTTCCTGGACAGCACGCCAGTCAAACTCCTGGGTCACCCTCCTTACAGCCCTGATCTAGCACCGTGTGACTTCTTTTTATTCCCAAAAATAAAAAATCAGCTCAAAGGGATACAATTTTCGTCGCCGGAAGATGCGCTGGCTGCGTTCGAGCAGGCTGTAAACGAGGTGTCTGCGGCGGACTGGAAAAAGTGTTTTGAAAACTGGTTTAGGCGCATGAATCTTTGTATAGAGGCTGGTGGAAAGTACTTTGAAAAGATTTGATAAAAATATATGTACGTATAGAACAATTTTTTTTAGTTTCGCAAAACTTTCTGAGTGTCCCACGTATATGGGAGACTGGCCAGTTATAATGTTTTTCGAAAATATGATTATTTATAAGTAAAAATAAGTAAGTTCCAATTTCAAAATTTCCCTCCACATTTTTTGCGAGTTAATTCAAAGTATTGTGTCTCACTGAAATATGGATCTGCGCCGGGAACATTTTAGAGCTATGATTTTATACGATTTCAAGTGTCGCCTGAAACCGGATGAATCGTACGATAGACTTCAAATGGCATTCATGGATGAAGGCCCTTCCAAGGCAACCGTGTATCGTTGGTATAACGAATTCAAGCGCGGTCGACCAACTTTGGGGGATGACGAAAGAAGCGGTCGCCCTTTGACGGCTGTTACCGAAGAAAACGTGCTAGCAGTGAAAAATTTAATCCAAGACAATAGGCGAATTACATATCAGGAGATTCAACACATATTGAAGATTGGATCGGGAAGCGTTCACGAGATTCTACACAGCCATCTTCGCGTGAGGAGGATAGTATCACGCTGGGTGCCGCACAACCTCACCGATGCTCAGAAGCAGGCCCGGGTGGAATGGTGCCGTGATATGCTTAACAAATTTGAAGCAGGCTCGTCTCGGCGTGTTTACGACATCGTTACAGGTGATGAGTCCTGGATTTATCAATACGACCCAGAAACCAAGCGCCAGTCGACTGTTTGGGTGTTTCAAAATGAGCCAACGCCTACCAAAGTGAAGCGATCTAGAAGCGGGGGTAAGATTTTGATCGCTAGCTTTTTTAATTTGACTGGCCACTTGGTATCAATTCCCTTACGGGATCAAAGAAGCATTAATGCCGAATGGTATACTACCAAATGTTTGCCAGAAGTTTTCTCTGTTATAAGCAACAAGCGACCAAACACAGGGCTCCGCGGGCTACTGCTCCACCACGACAATGCACCTGCGCACACCGCACTCAAAACGAGGGACTTCCTGGACAGCACGCCAGTCAAACTCCTGGGTCACCCTCCTTACAGCCCTGATCTAGCACCGTGTGACTTCTTTTTATTCCCAAAAATAAAAAATCAGCTCAAAGGGATACAATTTTCGTCGCCGGAAGATGCGCTGGCTGCGTTCGAGCAGGCTGTAAACGAGGTGTCTGCGGCGGACTGGAAAAAGTGTTTTGAAAACTGGTTTAGGCGCATGAATCTTTGTATAGAGGCTGGTGGAAAGTACTTTGAAAAGATTTGATAAAAATATATGTACGTATAGAACAATTTTTTTTAGTTTCGCAAAACTTTCTGAGTGTCCCACGTATAAGCGCCTACACAGACGATTACACTATTTACCGACCATACTATATTTTGTTTTTACAACCAACCGGCTAAGGTGATGGAATTTCATGGAATTAGCCCTAAACTCCCTCATTCTGAGAAGACGCTCGTGCCCAGCAGTGGGAAGTAGTGCCCAGCAGTGGGAAGTAATTGGGCTGATTATGTTATTCTATAACACTAACCACATCTCTTCTTATGCTGAGAAGAGGCCCGTGTCCAGCAGTGGGACTGTAATGGGCTGGTAATGGGCTGGTAATGTTATGTTATTCTAGAATACTAATAATATCCAGTTCATTAACTCTTCTCATTTTGAGAAGAGGGCCATACCCAGTAGTGGGTCAGTAATGGGTTGACTACGTTATGTTATTCTATATTTTCTAGTTTCTTAACTCTTCTCGTTCCGAGAAGAGGTCCGTGCCCAGCAGTGGGGCAGTAGGTAATGAGCTGATTTTGTTATGATAATCTATTACACTAACAATATCCAGTTCCTTAACTCTTCTCATTCCAAGAAGAGGACCATGCCCAGCAGCGGGACAGTGATGGGTTATGTTATGTTATTCTATATTTTCTATAATACTAATAGAATCCAGTTGTATTTTTAGGAACCTGCAACCTGCATCCAACCAACAATCTTGACCTCTACTTTGTATGCAACTTAATACAATAGAGGGGTCAAGCTGTACCGCTGGATCTACTCAACCGATTCAGATAAAACATACCCTATATTTTAAGTTAGACTAATACCAATACAAATGCTAAGTTTCATTACGATCCGTTCAGCCGTTTTCACGTGATGAGGTAACAAACAGACAGACAGACAGACAGACAGACATAAATTTTTTAAACGATTGATTCGTGTTCTATAGCTTATTTCTAGTCCCCTTAGCCGGTTTTCGCGAAAAGACTTTTCGACCTTTACAGTTTTATTATAGTATAGATAGATAGATTGTATGATAGATGTTGAGTAATCGTAATGGACGTAGGTAATGCAATCTGGAATCTGTAGAAATGCGAAACATGAAATACCTAACGATAAGAATTGAAAGACATAGTAAATATTATTAATAGCTGGTATAAGCGATAATAATTAATGTTGTGGTTAACAGACGTCGAATGGATTTCATCGCGTTTATGATACAATATTGTACTACTATGTAGGTCTAGAGAGGAAAGGAATATGATTGGTATACCTCTTCATTATTATACGAATGTTACAGAAAATTACTTTCTACGATGCTATCTATCAAAATGTCGACAACCTATTATTACTTAGGTGCAGGGTCTATAGATGGTATAGAATTCCTTTAAAATTGCCGTAGGTACATACGTATAGTTGCATATCAGTACAACATTTTTACAACTAGAGCACTAGAGCTCGGTTTAACACGCAGGGCAAAATTTTCGACATCGCATATACCAATCAATTAAATATTTAAAAATAATTATCGATATCTTCAATGACGTCAGAACTTATATATGATAAAACATACATAACAAGATTAGGTCTTAATACATTTTTAGGGTTTTTATTAAATAATATAATTGACGTAAACATTGTGGTTTGTTCTGCGGTATTTCGTTGAATAATTTTGTTTTACTAGCAGGTAAATTATGTAGGCAAGTAGTACAGTAATTTTCCAAGTATTAAAAATGAAAATGAATGGATTGGAAATAAATGTGTAATAACCACCTACCTTCATATTAGGTGATTTGTTTTCCTTGACTTAAATACAAATTCCAAGTGAAATAATAGTATTCTGCTGTGTAATTCAATTATTCTGTTATTTAAAGCCGTTTTCTTTATTATTCGAATTATTCGACTAACAAGAAGTTACAATTTGGAAATATTCGAATACTTAAAGACTTTCAAGTCGTATTAGTCGTATTCTCTCAATTAAAGTTTTTTTTTTTTTCAATTTATTTAACATAAAACATACACAAAAATGATTATAAAAAAACTTCACAAAAACCTTACACAGGTTTGTCTGGATGTTGAGACACTAAGTTTTAAAAATAAGTACCTAATTCATATTATGCAAGTATCAGTAATTCATTTGCAATAATAAGTAATGCGTAGGTAGACAAAAACACATTGAAGGGACGTTTTAGATAAGCAGCACGACACGGGGCGTTAAAGTGAGCGAATACGAATAATATTTTAGATTTTTTTCGTCCGTGACACTTTCAAACAAGGTCCAGTTGAAATCCAGCGCCAGACACTAGTTGTCTGGCATTTTTGCTGAACTGAACCTATTTGGTCCAGCCGCGGGGCACACAATTATACTTTTAGGAGTCTATGTTGATTAAAATTGTATATTATTGTTATTGTGTGCCTCTGGCTGTAGTAAATAAACCATTTTTCTTTCTTTCTTTCTTTCTTAATAATACAAGCTGGAGTAGTAGCTGTAAAGGAAAAGTAAATAAACTAGTATTGCAAGGGGCCAAGTGCCAATAACCCCATACTAACCATACATTCACATTTCGCATCAGCTCACGTGTGTGCATGGCACTCACTCATACAACCCTAAAGCGAGTAACCCTATCTTATCTCTATTCTTCTAAGGTTATTGCCATGTACGAGCAGGTGTTAAAACAACGGCTACGCTTTTTGTAATCAGCTCGGACGAATAATAAATGGCGGACGGAATCTTGCTAAGAAAAGATTGAAGTACTTCGTTTTTTCCTAAACCCACTATAATTTCGACAGAATTTTAACACACCAGATATATATTATATTGTTATTTTATTTGTGACACTACTTCAATAACTACCGTCACACGAGATTTGTTGCGTAGATAGATAGATAGATAGATAAATAGAATATACTTTATTGTACACCATGAAAATAGTAGTAAACAGGAACAACGTATAAATTATGGGTACATACTTTTTGTCTTACTATGGGTGTGAATGTGTGAGTGCCAACCCGTACTTTTAAGCGAGCCGTCTTACTATGGGTGCTTCACTTTTTGTTTAGCGAGATTCCGTCCGCCTTTTTTTATTCGTCCAAGGTAATCAGTAGAATCTTTGTTTTATTTTATATTTATATAGGTAGGTAGGTGTTTCTTGGGTAGGCAAAAGTACTTGTGGTAAGAACGTACAAACTTACTACCTTTAACATACTTATACACAAAGACTTTTGACACTTAACATCGCTAAAATCTGAGGATCAGGAGGATGACTTGTAACCGAGACCTTATTTTTCAGTCTTTTACCTGAACTGTACCTACAGAATAAAGAATTGTTGCATGAACCCCCTATTAAAGTAAGCAAAACCGGTGAAGCGTCGGAACGGTCGTATCGTGTGGTACCTATTGGCATTAAATTTAAGCTTAATTTACAATAGCAGAATCTTACTGTAAACTAGGCTGATAGTCCAACCTCAGTCCTTGTAAGAAAGAGAGGTGAATAAACTATTCATGCACGGTCTTTGACATTGCAAAAGCTGAAGAATGCTATAAAAAGCGTTCATAGGAGTTCGGTCCCTCCTTTCAAGTACCTACCCTATTCACGAATACATAACCTCCTCCTTTTGAAGTTGGTTAAAAAGGTAATCCAATACGTATTTTTTTAATATTATTTTTAACAGGCTTCCAATAAAAAAACACTGGAACACAAAAATTTCACTTGTTGAAGAAAAAAATTGTGTACTTTTTTTAAACAAAAGGATTCAAGTAGGGTGTTTTTTTCTGTGAAAATCACTTTCATATCGTATAATATGCTGCTACACAGGCCCATCCCTGAGGTTTGTCACCAAAACTTTTAGTTCGGAGTAAACCCCGTTTTTCAGAGAATTCATTATGCCTGAACTAATATTAAGTAAGTACCAAAAAAAATATGATAACGACCACTTATTGAGTGTTATTAAAACTTCCTACTGCTATTTCCCTGTCTATTACAAGTTTTGGGGAAACTTGGGCAACTAACTAGAACTATTGCGGAAGGAAGATAGTGCTAAAGTAAGCAAATACCTAATTTTCGTCCGTATAATAATATGACTTTACATTTGACATGTAATATTTGTATAAACTTTTAAAAATTAATAAAATTTCATTTACAACAGTTTTGCTATGCCTGGGGAATTCAATTCCCATGACGTGCTTAGGAGTTATAACTGTTTTACTGGAGTACCTAACTATTTTTGTATACCTCTCAAAAAATGTAATAATGTACACTGACATAAATACAACAAAAAAACATGAAATATTAAATATTTTGAAAATTTCATAAGCCTTTTTATGAACCTTACCTTGATACAACTGCTAAAGTAGCACCAACAGTTAATCCAAGATTAAAGGCGCTCATCCATAATAAAGACATGGCTATGTCTTTTAGTCTAAACGGTCTCAATATCGACACCTTAAGGCACTTCACTACACTAGGCTGTTCTGTTCATCCCGTAACACGGCAAACCACTGAACCGTTCCAAATTCAAATCGAAATTAAAATGTATGTTATCTGTTATTCTGTAGCAGTAATTGACAGTTGATTTACTTTTGATGTTCTTTTTATAAACACGATTTATTTTTAATTTATTTTTTCGATAGTTTCGAGTTATATCGATATAAGTTAGTAAATATTTTTATTCGAGTAGCGAGTTCAAACGTTCGTGAACGAGTGGCGTGGTTGTTCTGTCCTTTACAGTATAAACTGGAGGTTGCCCCCCGCACTCCTCTATGGTAAACAACGCGGTTATTTTCGCAATAAATTCCTTGCAATATTAATATAAAACTTTATTATTAAGTAAATATGTTTTTATTGTTCGCTACTTCGCAATTTGAGCTGCAATTTGATAAATTGATTTAGTAAGCAAGTCGTACGTAACGAAGGCACATTTTGTGAATGATTATCGTTTGACAAAATATTTAATACTAGTACAGTCGCCTGCATGACAGTGGTAATACGTCAATTCGAAAACCGCCCTTACTGCTTACAAAATAAAGATGCTGCTAATGTCAAATTGTTACCACCGTCTTGCGGTCGACCGTACTAGAGGATGCCCGCAGCTTCGCCCACGTTGATGTAGTTTATCGCGAATAAAAGTACATACTTATGTCCTCCGGGTTTGTTTCATCAGAATCAGTTCAGCGGTTTAGAAGTGAAAAGATAACATGAATTAGGTAGGATGAATTGTTAGTGCCACACTCAAACCCAGGAGGTTTAATTGATAATTTTTTGCTAACTTTGATTGTGTATCTTGTTGATAATTTAATATAATAAAAAATAACAGATACAGACAGAGTAACTTTCGCATTTATATTAATAATAAAGATAAAAACATAAGACCGCCAATGTACCCTTATTTTACATGTTAGTCCTAAGTTTAATAATGTTATTGGTGTACAATAAAGAATATTCTATCTATCTAAAAAATTGTTGAAATAAAAAGTGCTTCTGTTTGGGTTTGGTCATTTGTTAGTTGCATCAAGTTGCATGTAAGAATCATTGAGGTAATATGTACTACGTACTGGAGCAGACATCAGGAACAAAAAATTTAGCAGAACTTGCTGGCCGCGGAGCACGCGCGGCGCGAGCGTGGCTAAGCGTGTGAGAGTGCAGGAGCTCTAAAACGTGCTATAAAGTTTTTGTTCGAGGTGTCATCTCTAGTACGTAGTACATATTACCTCAGTGGTAAGAATCGCTCATTTAAGAACTAATTTTTTATATGTACTTTTTTATTTCAATTTCACATCATCATCATTCATCATTTCAGCCGAAAGACGTCCACTGCTGGACATAGGCCTCCCCCAAGCATCGCCACAACGACCGGTCCTGTGCCTTCCGCATCCAGCGGATTCCCGCAACCTTCACCAGGTCGTCGGTCCACCTTGTGGGGGGCCTACCCACGCTGCGCCTTCCAGTACGCGGTCGCCACTCCAGAACTTTACTGCCCCATCGGCCATCCGTTCTGCGAGCAATGTGCCCCGCCCACTGCCACTTAAGTTTGGCAATTCTTCGGGCTATGTCGGTTACTTTCGTTCTCCTGCGAATCTCCTCATTTCTGATTCGATCACGCAGGGACACTCCGAGCATAGCCCTCTCCATTGCCCTTTGAGTGACTTTGAGTCTTCTTATCAGGCCCATTGTGAGCGACCACGTTTCAGTACCGTAAGTAATTACTGGCAACACACACTGGTCAAAGACTTTCGTCTTGAGACACTGCGGTATTTTGGACGAGAAGATATTGCGTAGCTTCCCGAACGCTGCCCAACCGAGTCGGATTCGACGATTGACCTCTTTCTCGAAGTTGGACTTACCTAGCTGGACAGTTTGTCCTAGGTATACATAATCGTCAACAACTTCGAGTGTAGATTCTCCGATGTTTACGGGAATGGGTGCTATATGGGAATTCGACATAACCTTTGTTTTGTCCATATTCATTTTAAGACCCACTCTATCAGAAGCTCTACTGAGGTCATCGAGCATTGTACCGAGGTCCTCCATGGTCTCAGCCATGACTACTATGTCGTCGGCAAACCGAAGGTGAGTGATGTACTCGCCGTTTATGTTAATGCCTAGCCCCTTCCAGTCCAGAACCTTGAAGACATCCTCCAATGCAGCAGTGAACAGTTTCGGAGAGATCACATCTCCCTGTCTCACACCTCGCTGCAGAAGGATAGGTTTCGAGGCTTGGTCCTGTAATCGGACTGACATAGTGGCGTTTTCATACAAAGACTTTAACACTTCGATGTACCGATAGTCAATCTGGCACCGTTGAAGAGACTGTAGTACCGCCCAAGTCTCGATCGAATCGAAGGCTTTCTCGTAGTCCACAAACGCTAAACAAAGAGGCAAGTTATACTCTTCGGTCTTCTGTATAACCTGCCGCAGCGTATGTATGTGGTCTACGGTGCTAAAGCCTTTTCGGAAACCGGCTTGTTCGGGAGGCTGGAAGTCGTCAAACCTGCGCGAAAGACGGTTCGTGATGACTCTCAAAAACAGCTTGTAGACATGGCTCAGAAGTGAGATGGGCCTATAATTCTTCAGTAGAGCATTATCGCCCTTTTTGAAGAAGAGTACCACCACACCTCTGCTCCATGCCTGTGGCGTTCTTCCCTCGAGAATGACGGAATCAAACAGCTTCTGAAGGGCCTTAAGGATCGGTTTTCCACCCGCCTTCAGGAGTTCGGCCGTAATTCCGTCATCACCCGGTGCCTTGTTGTTTTTGAGCTGCTTCAGAGCCATCCTAATCTCGTACAGGCTGACGTCCGGGATATCTTCGGTATAGTGTCGGGTCAATCGAGCTCTTGGGTCATGAGCCCGATTTACAGCGGGTGTCCGGGTGGACGTGTATAACTGTCCATAGAACTTCTCGACCTCCTTCAATAACTCTGGCTTGGAGGATACGACTCTGCCATCGTCGGTCCTCAGTTTTGCAAGCTGGCTCTGCCCAATAGACAGGTCTCTTGCGAAGACTTTGGAGCCCTTGTTCTTCTCTATCGCGTCTTTAATACGTTCCGTATTAAATTGGCGTAGGTCACTTTTCAAGGACTTTGAGATCTGTCTATTGAGCTGCCGGTACTTAGTCGCATCATCTGAGGACTGCAGAATCATCTCGCGTCTTTCCGCCATAAGCTCGAGAGTGTGGTCAGAGAGCTTTTTATTTCTATTTGTACGACGGGTCCTAAAGATCCTAGACCCGACCGTATGGACAGTTTCCACAAACCCATCGTTGTAATCGTCCACTGTGCTCCCTAGGCATTCGAAACGATTCTGAAGTTCGAGCTGAAAGCTCTCGGGGTTTTGGATTTGGATCGGTGCTGGACGGAGCGTAGACTTCATCAGTCGAGATCTTTCCAGCTTGATGTTCAGATACAATGTGCCTCTTACCAAACGGTGATCGCTTCCGGTTTTGACCGCGTTGATCACAGAGACATCATTGAATATTTGCTTCTTCGTCGACATAATGAAGTCAATCTCATTTTTTGTTACACCA
Organism: Asteroscopus sphinx; assembly: GCA_949699075.1. NCBI lineage: Eukaryota > Metazoa > Arthropoda > Insecta > Lepidoptera > Noctuidae > Asteroscopus > Asteroscopus sphinx. The sequence goes on from OX453021.1 coordinate 16,549,116, forward strand.
TCAGGGCCCAACCAGGTCTACTTCCTATGCTCACGCTTTCTGAAGAAAGAGTTCATCATATAGAGTCCCTCCTTCTCCATAAAGCCGGCCAGTAGATGACCCCGGTGGTTCCGATATCCATATCCAAATTGCCCCACTCGCAGCTCATCATCGTAGCGATTGCCCAGTTTCGCGTTGAAGTCTCCCATGACAACAGTGAAGTGAGTTTTAGAGCCATGCATGGCTCTCGAGATATCCTCATACATGGTCTCCACCTCATCGTCGGGGTGATTCGAGGTAAGGGCGTATACCTGTATAACCTTCAACGAATACCTTTCGGTTATTCTGAGTATAAGGTACGCCACCCTGGTCGAAACACTCTCGATCTTCACTATGTTGTTCACAAGAGACTTGTGGACGATAAACCCGACACCGCCCTGGGAAAGTTGATCGCCCTACCGGAAATAGAGCAAGTTACCGGATTTGAGGATTATCGTGTCCTCCCCCTCTCTTCGGACTTCAGATAACCCTACGATATCCCATCGTAACCTGCTCAATTCTTCCTCGAGTTCGACAAGCTTCTCGTCGGTCCGCAGTGTACGTGTGTTGTATGCTGCCAGGTCCAGTCTTTTTTTGTTATGGTAGCCGGATCTCTGCCGGGGATTCTTAGCACCCCCTGCCCCGCCGTTACCTAGGCCGCTACCGTAACCAGGGCTAGCGGGGCCGCCGGGGACTAGGGGCCGATTTATAATTGTGCTTTGCATGAGGGGATATGCCATAATCGCCACGCTTGGCAGGCGGGTTGGCGATCGCAGTTGGTTGGTTAAATACTCGGAGGACGCTGCTGCCCATCCTCTGGGCATCCTCAATTTCACATAAATTACATAAAAAAATTGCCAACCCGTCGGCCAAGCGTGGCGATTATGGCATATACCCCTCTTTGGGGGAGGTCTATGTCCAGCAGTGGACGTCTTCCGACTGAAATGAATGACATAAAAAAATTGATTCCAGTCCATCCGTCCAGCAGTGAACGTCTTTCGGCTAAAATAATGATGATGATGACATAAACAAATTAGACAATTTTAACGATAGGTATAATTTAAAAAATACAGATTAGAAATATAGAAATAGAAAATACAATATTACATCATACGCGATGACTTATTATACAATAAGAAGGAAATAAACGCTTCTAAGATAATTCAAATTATCACAAACAAAAGATCCAATTTGAACTACGACGAAATAAAGATAATAAATGAAAGTTTTTAACAAAAAATTGAACCGACGAAAACAGAAACTGAAAAGCGAAAAATAAAATGAAGTCTTAATAACTATTCTCCTAGCTAAACTAATGTAAATAACTAATTATGAGTCAAATCTCAAATCGTTTTGTTTCTTAATAAAAACAAGTTTTTCTGACGTTTCGAATGCTTTGCAGCGTTCATGGTCGCAGGAAGTGGTCGTTTTGTTTCATTTGCCAGTCAAATTTCACTTCGGAAACGGAAACTTTTCGAACGATTGTGAATCAGGCCACAGGACTCATACAAAAGTACAGCCAAGTGCATATCGATGGTGATAAAACCAGTATAAGCAGAGCCCGTCTCTTATGAAACATCCATACTAAGCCAGTTACACTTATAATGGTTTAGTTAGGTACCATTGATTGATATATGCGACTGATCGTACAAACGTACCTACACGTTCACCATAGTAGTCCAATGGGGAAGCCCGTTGAATTAAATCTACATGTTATCGCAAACCACATAAAGAGTTTTTAATTAGCGATTAATGCTCTACTTGTTAATGTTCAATACACAGTATCAGCATTTTCGGGTATTTCCCATTGTATTGGCATTGCTTTGACATCATTAACTCAGTCTATCGCAGTCCACTGCTCGACATAGCTCTCTCCCAAGTTGCGCCACAAGTCCACAACACACGGTCCTCTTCCTTCCACATCCAGACACCCCCAGCCACCTTCTTCAGGTCATCGGCGGGGAGGCGCCCTACGCTGCGTTTGCCGATTCGCGGTCTCCACTCAAGGACTCAGGCAATGACGGTCACTCCGGTTCTCCTCCGCTGAAATGATGATGATGATAGCTTGCTCCATAGCTCGCTGAACGAGTTAGAAAAAACTAGATTTATGCTTGAACATCGTTCTGGAATACATGACCTGCATATTTATTTATTTTGTAATCAAATGAATAAGCAATATGCAAAGGTAATCATTATCCTTTCACCCAACGATGCCACTGACCGAAGCCGAGGTTATTAGCGTAGTTAGTATAAAAGTAATACTGACTACGTTCACTGGAAGTCTAACCTAGCTGTAATGTTAAGGTCACGTTAATCACAGCTGTATCGGAACACCTTTTACTGTGCCTAGTACCAACGTCACTATGAACAAAAATATTATTTATAATAGTCTACAGGGTTGTTCCATTAGCATATAAGTTTTTGGTTAAGCTAGCTTACAAGTGTTAGATCCTACGCTTGGCAGCCTGCTGACTTCGGTTTCTACGCCTGTTTCCTGATCGGATATATATAGTCCTCCTTAGCGATTTCGGTAACGGCGACCCCAACAAATTATTTCCTTGCAACAGCCCTTATAGGGCTCGCTAGACCGAATTTGGTTTTCTATACCCTATCGCAGGAAAAGAAATATAGTTGTCCCACAGAATTATAAGTATATGTAATCCTATACATGTACCTACTTATAATTCTGCGGGACAACTCTCAAGCCCTCCTGGGCTTAGGTCTCTCTCTTTGCGTATTTGGAGATTTTCGTCCTGATCGGATAAGTGGAAGTAAACAGTTCTGGGGTTAGCCAGATAGGCCTACAACCTGAAGAAGTTAGCTGTGGTGAACTGGATGTGAAAGGCGGAAGACTGAGTGGTGTAGTGGCACAATTTGGAAGAGGCCTACGTCCAGCAATGGACTGCAATAGTAATTCAGACGCTTACGAGTATAAACGTCTAAAAGTGAAATAATTTGGAAAGTTTGCCTTTCTCAAAATACCTATTTTGTTTCCTTAAATATATCTTTTCTTAGATATCTAGACGACACTGGTGCCGATTCTCTTGTCACAAAATTCTCTAAACTAGACTAAAAATCACCTAAATTTAGTTTAGTCCTGTCAAACGACGTTTTCTATTCTGAAATTCACTTTAAAACTAATTTTTGGTTTGACAGGACCAAAATTAGTTTAGTTATTCAACTTAGTAAAAATTGACATTTTGCTATTCTGTAATTGACGTTTTTCACCTAATATTAGAAATGTCAACCTAAATCTGACTATTTTTAGAAGGCATCAAAATACATGTCGACTATAATTAGTTATCAACAACTAAAATTGCAAAGCTTATTTTATTCATTTTTATAGTTTTTAGGTAGTTTAAAATAAATAATGGATGCCTACTATGTGGTTGCAGCTGTTGTAGATTCAGCAGAAAGGTAAATTGTTCATAGAAATATACAATGAAATTTATAATTTCGATAAAAAGAGGTACCTATATAATAAAGGTTAAGAAGTACATAAATCCATACAATGGGAAACAAAATCTATGTTTGACATTCAATTCTATCATTTTATGCTAATATGTGTCCCTAAAAAGCCTGAATTCACAAATTGTCCCTCTTTTGGGGAGAAAGTCTCCAAGTTTGTAATCAGTGTTGCCAGGTCCGATTTTCAAAATCCGGGAGGCTTATTATGAAAAAAGCGGGAGATGTATTGAGGAACAATGGAAAAAATTGGGAGATTATGTTTTTCAACAAAAATCTAAGTGTTTGAAGTAATCCCGGTATTACATTTTGCTAACATTCCAGCTATAATATTAAAATCAAAGCAGTTTGATATTTTACTGCACTGTGTAACAAGTGACGGAAATATTCAAGGCAGCAACTTATCCGTCCGTTTCATTTTATGCAGTTTTTTTGCCAGGTTTTGATCTTATTCCTATTATTAGCTTTATACAGGGATTGTAAAAAATCGGGAGACCGGGAGATTTTTAGGAAAATCTGTGAATTTCCGGGAAAATCGGGAGACCTGGCAACAGTGTTTGTAATCCTGCGTGGTACTTTTTGGCTTATATTCTAATTTATTCAACTTTTTTGAGAAATTTCGTGTCCTGGGTGCTAGAACTTTTTAACCACGTCTTTAAAAAGGGAAATTCCAGCTTTTTAAATTAAAGAAATAGTTTATTATTGTGATTGCCCATGGAATTCAAAGGTCCTTGCGTTTTTTGCAAATAGCTCTGTTTCTCGTTGTTTAAGATATATAATATGATACGCTGCAATAATAACAATATATCTCCTTTGATAGGTACTCTTGGGCCCGTATTACAGAAGGTTCCTCAAGTACAGTTTAAACTACAATCACCTGATCACTACTTAAGGATAGAATCGTTAAAAAAAAATAACCTAGCTCTTTAATCTGGATCACATTATTCCAATTTATATATTTTATTGAAAATATAAAACACAAATGTACTTTATTTCGTGACATGATTTTTTCTTCTTAATTTTAATGATAAACTAATAATTCCAAATATAATTATTATTTAATTTCCTTGTTTTTGTGAACTTTCGGTCATTCCATTCACTCTTTAATAATTTTTTCAAGATGTACTGGTAACACCGCCAATTCAACTTAGATGCGTCAAACTCAATTATTAGAGCTGTCAACAAGTTTTCTAAAATATGAAAAAGATAAACACAGAATAAGTTTTATGATTTGCTAAACTAAAATTTGTAAATTTTAGTTATAGTTAGGTTTAGGTGGGTGTACAAGAGAATCGGCACCACTGACTAACTAATTAAAATAAATCACAAGTGGTAGGGGAAGGAAATTCGTGGCATTTTCCTCGACAGTCAGCTGAGTGCGGGTAGGCTGTCTAACAGAACGGTGAAATTAGTCGTAGTTGTGGGAATACCGAGTTTCACCGTATTGCAATCTTTGCATTACTTTCGCACACTCTTGTTCATTCGTTTTCCCGTTTTTTTTTTTTTTTTTTTTTTATTCTTAACGGGCTTGCGTTAGACCGCCACCTCACCTGATGTTAGGCGATGGTGCGGTCGACGATGGTACACCGTTCAGCTTACACTACCTAAATACCTACCTACCTACCTACTGATAAAATATAATTATTTTTATCAGTAGGTACCTACCTAGTTATTTGAATAAAGAGACATACAAAGATTGTTTACTAAATAAGTCAAGACAGAAAAAACAGACCGTAACATTAAACCTCTTTGCTATTTCACATAGAATTACTTACTTCGACGAGACGTGGCAAAGAAAATAACAACTGTTTCCATTAAATTACCATGACAAACACGACCGACATACCTTCATGGTAGATAGTTAGTTACTGTTATAATGTTTTTCTTTTACTTTTCCTTTCATTGCAGTTTTCGGTCTAAAGCCCTTTCGGCTGTGCCTACGTGATTGTGTGCACGTTTGCACGGGGTACTTTGACAGCAGCGAAAGTCCGTATGAAGGTTTTGATGACGGAATTAAATGTGACGGAAAATTGAAGTGCGGATGATGAATGACTACATACGGTCGGGTGAATTACATCAAATTAACTCATCATGTATGAATGTATTGCACAAATTTTAAATTATGTATACCTAAACCTACTTTTTTTTAGATTCGATTATAAACATAATACAACCTGTTATTGAAATAACTGAAAACCTCTTACGGGGTTATTGTACTCATCAGTATGAACAACTTTTACTATGGGACAAACGCTGAAATCGCGAAAGAAATATCAGCTGTTCCCTATATTTTGTCGATTTATGTGAACACAAATCGTTGAAAAGAACTTTTTAAACAGAATTTAAAACTATTTTTTGAAATACTCTTAGGTCATAGATTAACAATTTAGTGGGCATCCAAAGTAGCTGTTTTTAAACCTATTTTGTCCTGGGGTCTGTCTGAAAAACGACTCCACGGCAAAAGTTGTTACTTATGGATGATTTCAGTAATATTCTTTACTTGAACAAAAAATAACTTATAAATTATCAGTAAGAAGAAAAGTTATAAGCAATAAAATCAAAAACATTTTCTCACTAGTCACTAGTCTCAATAATAGTCTCTTTAATACTTATAATACTACACATTGACCGACCCGTGAATCGAACCCAAAACGTTGTGCAAAATGATGAGTAGGAGACTCTGATTTTGCACAACTTTTACAATTTCCTAAAAAAAAAAAAAAAAAAATGTTCCATCATTCATTTGATCGAGTATGCAACTTGTTGATGTTTTAGCTGCCTCATTGGTCTAGTGGTCACAAGCGCAATTACTAAGCGTGAGGTTCTGGGTTCGATTCGGGCAAGGTGTAGTATTAGTAAGTATTGGGTTTATTTCCGACAAGAAAAAAAGTATAAAAAATATGTCATACTATCTACTTAGTAAAGTTGCGCAGAATTATTAGCAGATACGACCCCTTAAAGTGTTTTGGTATTTTATCAATTACCCTGTATTTTTCTAAATATTCATATTTTATTCATATTTTCTAATTTCATAGTTAAAGACCAAGGTCAGTGTGTATTTAAATAAATATTATGTTGCATTGCACAATATTGCTACGTAACCGCGGTCAGTGACTGCGAGATAAAGACAATGTTCACATAATTAATCCCATTCTACATGAGTCATTCGTAAAAACCAACGTTTAGGTTTTACCACTTCCAATGTTTATTAAATACTTGCATTCATTATAATATCCACATGATTTATGCACTGGTATCATTATCATCATCATCATCATCATTTCAGCCTTAAGACGTCCACTGCTAGACATAGGCCTCCCCCAAAAGGGGGGATATGCCATAATCGCCACGCTTGGCAGACGGGTTGGCGATCGCAGTTGGTTGGTTAAATACTCAGAGAATGCTGCTGCCCATCCTCTGGTGAACTGATATACTGGTATATAATATTAACGAACCATGCAGCCGACTGGAAATCGGAAACGACGTAATTGTGACACGAAATAACTGACACCAACTGTTTCCTTATTCAGAGTTTTCCTTAAAATGAATGGAATAGGTCAATTAAATCGTCATCATCATTTCAGCCGAAAGACGTCTTCTGCTGGGCATGGGCCTCCCGCAAGCATTGCCACAACGACCGGTCCTGCGCTTCCCGCATTCAGTGGATTCCCGTGACCTTCACCAGGTCATCGGTCCACCTTGCGGAGGGCCTACCCACTCTGCGCCTTCCAGTACGCGGTCGCCACTCCAGAACTTTACAGCCCCGTCGGTCATCCGTTCTGCGAGCAATGTGCCCCGCCCACTGCCACTTGAAAAACTTACTGCCAATTCTTCGAGCTATGTCGGTTACCTTCGTTCTCCTGCGAATCTCCTCATTACTGATTCGATCACACAGGGACACTTCAAGCATAGCCCTCTCCATTGCCCTTTGAATGACTTTGAGCCTTCTTATCAGGCCTAGATCAGGTTATCAGGTTACGAGAAGATACTGCGTAGCTTCCCGAACGCTGCCCAACCGAGTCAGATTCGAGATTGACCTCTTTCTCGAAGTTGGAACACCTAACTGGACAGAACACCTAACTGGACAGTTTGTCTTAGGTATACATAATAGGGAAATAAAATAAAATTCGAATATTCACAAAGATATTTTCGTACACAACAACTGGGGGCCTAGTACGAGTTTGACACTTACGGATACTTAAATAGTTTTCGTCGACTTTCATTCATAAATCAGTAGCGCCCCTGGCGGATACAAGGAAGAACTACTGATTTATGAATGAAAGTCGACGAAAACTATAAAAGTATTCGTAAGTGTCAAACTCGTACTAGGCCCTCTGGTAACACTCTGACTGAACTCAGCACGCTAAGCCGAAGGCCTTCTTATTCTTTGCCGAAGAGCATGCATGACGAGGTTAATTAATGTAGATGAAGCGAAAGAGGTGTGTCAGGATCCCAGCAGGTGGAAATCCATAGTCTCTGCCTACCCACCAACCATCCACCTCATACTCTATTTGAATTATTCTTAACTAGCCTATGCCCGCGGCTACGCCCGCGAAAAATTTATCTCAGAAAGTTGTTATCGCGCATCCCTCGGGAACTATTTGTCTTACCGGGATAGGCTGATATTGTTTTTATGTTAATCTGGGTTATGGTCTATCTGTGTGCGAAATTTCATCCAAATCCGTTCAACGATTAACGCGTGATTAAGTAACACACATCCAAACAAACAACGACATCTTCACAACTTTCACATATTTACAATCATCATCATCATCATCATTTCAGCCGAAAGACGTCCACTGCTGGACATAGGCCCAAGCATCACCACAACGACCGGTCCTGCGCCTTCCGCATAATATTAGTAGGATATTGTAGGACTCTATCTTAAAATCCAATTTTAAGTAGAATTAGCAGTATATACATATACAAACGAACTTTGTGGTACCTATCGACATCCTAGTTTATTACTTAGCTAGGTCACAAGAACGTGTCTAGGCAGAATCTAGACCAAGGCAAGGTCTGTCTTTGTTTACTCTCATTAAATCAGTAATACTTCATGGCATTTCCTGGTACTGGTATGTAGTATCTACCTGTTTATAAATTAAATATAAGGAACTATTGGAAACATTAATTTACTAAGATTATTTAAAACTACTTTGCAGGTTTCTGTTATTTCACAAATTCTTTCTTTCTTTCTTAATAGCTTATTTCTGCAAGTATTCTTTCGTTGACGTCTAATAAAAATATATATATATATATATATTTATTTTTATATATATATATATATATTTCTATAATCTATTCTAATCTAATCTATGTATTTTTTTTTGTATTGTATTTGTATAATTTAATCTATGGTCTATTTGATAGACTTGAAAACTACCATTAATCTAAGATCTGCACTAAATATGATACAAGATATAAATACAATCTGTCTGTGTTTTCCTCGAAACATTAATCTGACTAAAATTAGGATTGTTTGACGCAACAAATATGAAGGTACTCACTAGTCAGTACATCAAAATATACAATAGGTGCAAGAGTTTGACCTTAATCTATAAACGTTAACACACTGATCAACTCGTAATAAAAACCTGTTGTAAAATATGATGGTTGGTAGGTACTGATATCTGTTGCACCAACAACAAATCTTGAAACCAAGGTTAAACATTTGGCCCGTAGAAAAAGTGCGGTAATAACGGCTAACCTATTATCTTAGGAGAGCATAGAAAAAGTATTGGCGCAAATCTTGGTTCCAATGTTCGAAGTCAATGTGTAGGGGTAGATCTTGCTGACTCATTGAACAGGGAAATAGTATGACAACGATTATGGGGAATTAGTGTCAGCGGTAAAATGATAAATGATAAATGACATTGTATTTGATCTTCATGAATGCGAACTGCTGATTAGACAAAAACGATCTTCAAAGATTAGATTCAAAGGATTGTCAGATAAGCGCTTTTATTGAGAAGGATATTGACTCTCAATATTTTAGGTTATCTTTTCAATATAGATGATATACACAGTATAGGAAAAAAAAGGCATCCAGTAGTTGATGGTTACCGGAATACAGGTTTATAGAAAAAAAAAGAACATAGGTACCTTGACTTACAAGAAACTGCCTATAGTGAATGTAAAATATACATGACAGGGCTGTCGACTTTCTTTGTGAAATAGAAAGATAGATACTACCGGACTGTCTGACTGTCGGATCACCTCGTTTCGTATCCGATCCCTCAGAGAAACTCCAAGCATAGCTCTTTCCATAGCACGTCTTTACCAGCCGTACCGTGAGTGTCCACGTCTGGACACGTCATTCATCTCGACTCGACATTTCTGAATACTATTATAGTACCCATGAACTTACTAGAGATTGGAGCTTTTGTAAGTAGTTAAATAGCCCATGACCTTCAACTTTTCGAGGTGTGTCACAACATTCAAAGGCGTGACACTAATGACCATATTGTGTTATCGGAACAAAGTCCCATGAGGTTCCATGCTTTAATTCAACAAACAAATTGGCACATTTGCTTAGGTATATTTCGTAATCAATTAATTAACAAGGAAGGCGAGGCCTATCAACTATCAAGGACATTTTTTTTAAACAGTGACGTTTGTAATCGTTTGTGCATCCGAATGGAACGGGAAGTGTCAAGAGTGCAAGATGCGGGCGTGAAAGGTGTCCGATCAGCTGTTCTGTAGTTGTTTATGCAGCTGGATGGGGAATATCAATCACGCCCTCAGACCAACTAGAAATTACTTTTTAGTTAGTCTGAGATCACGCCATGGTAGATAGATAGATAGATAGAATATACTTTATTGTACACCATGAAAATAGTAGTAAACAGGACAGTGGTATATTATTATGCTTCAGCAAGTCCCAGGTATTCTCTTCCGGGATGGCCCAATGCTTTGTCACGATCAGTGTTGTCATTTATATATATTATTTTTATATTTTTTTTTTTTTTTTTTTTTTTTATCTTTAATACAATTTAAGGAGATTTTTATTCATAATCAATATAAAATAAATTGCTAACTAGCTAACTATCTTAGCATAGCTTGCTATCTCGTGTTATTCATCTAACTAGTTATTAAAGGAAACTTTGAAAAAATTACTAGTGCTTCTTTGTAGAAGCAAGTAAGTGAAAAAAATTATGTCTTTCAGCTGAAATGATGATTATGATGAAGCGAAAAAATGCGTTCTGCTCGGGTAATTTATTTACACATAGTAGCAGCATATCAAACTGATAAGTGTCACGCTAACAGCCCACTATTGGCGCCACAGCCGATGACGTAGTCATGGGCCCATCACGTTATCTACCTGTCACGGGAAGATAATACCTGGTGAAGCATATTATTATAACATGGATCACACGTGAATTCAGACAGCTAGTCGTTGTCGTGGGCTGTAGACCTGCGGTCGATGTGTTGATAGGCTTGGTAGCGGGCGGTGTTTTAGGTAGCCAATTGCCCATCAAACGTAGTTGATGAGCCGATTCGCATACAGCATGTCTAAAAGGGGACTATCTTATAGGTGATAAATAATAAAACAGTCATCACGATAGTTCGTAGTTTTTTTAATTCCAGATAGTAAATTGACGTTTCAAAAACGGCAAATCACGCAATTATGAACTTTATTGTATAGTTATAACACCAATTTTTCGTTTTTGACACGTCAATTTACCATCTGTAATTAGGGTTGGGCAAAAGCGATTCTTGTCAGCGCCCATTTTTTTACCCCTGCTTTTAACCACAAACTCCCATCAGTGATCGATCACCAATCCTTCCGCTACGCTTGGTGAGTCTAGCAGTTTCCCCTATGACACTAGGCTCACTGAAATGTACATTCATTTAAACTTTTTCTGATTCATAAGCTTAGAGACACTAAGTAACTTTCAGGTATATCCAAGCTGTCACTTTGCCCAAAGGTGTTGTTGGTGCTGCCCAAAATATAAATATTCCAAATAACATGGAAAAAATCTAGAACGATTCGAGGTTCGGACTTGACACGGTGCAAGCTTCGGTTTTTAGTTGTGAATTGTTTTGTTTGGTGGTGGAATATAGATTGTTATAAGGTTAGTATAATTTAATTTAGCACACATTTCTTTTTTTGTCCCTTTTAATTATAGCAATAGCCGAACCTGAACCTGAAAATGGCACAGTGAATAAGGTCGCTATTTTTAATTGATAAGTTTTCTCATTCTCTCTCATTCAAATAAACGTTCATATTCTTTTCTTTATAATACATTTTGAAAACAATAAAAGACAATAATACTAGTATTTCTAATTTTAAGCGACATCTATTAGTAAATTGTAATAACAGACTGTCAAACGGGTCATTTTAATACAGACATAACATGCTAGATGTCGTTGTTAAATTAATTATTCTTACATTCGTAAGATGGCGTTGTTATAAATAAAAATATTTAGTCGACTTACCAAGGATAGCTCTGAGATGTCCCTCCAGGGTCTGTAGTATCGTCATCTTGATTTCTTTGACGGACTTGCCCAGAAACTGCTCGCAGGCAGTTGTGAGAAGCTCGTCTTCATTCATGATCTTGCATTGGGCCACACCGGTGACGGTGAGCGGGACACCCTGTGCAGTCTCCACGTACTCGCACATAGGGTTGAGGGTCATCACCTGGGTTAAACGTTAGTTTAATATTTGTGGCTTTAGTTAAGTATAATAATATTACTTACTTAATTATTTATTAGGTTCCAGTTTAGATTACAGCCCAGTGCCCATCCTTTTGATGGAAATAATAATCGCCTTTTACACACCCAAGAGCGAAAAAGGCGAAGACTATTTTAGTTCGGAAGCCAAACGATGTTTTCGAATATAGAATCAACTAAATTACCTCAAGTGAGATTCGCTGGACATCGGTGACGAGGCACCAGGCCCACGCCCACCCACCCACAATGGTGCGCTTCGTCGTAGAGCCGAAGCACCCGCCTGAAAATAAAAAAAAAACATTATTATAAGACCGTAGTCAGTCAGTATTGCCCAGTACCAATAGGTTGCTGTGATAACGGTCATTCTGTGTAAAATACAGACTGGAAGCCAACCCGAAAATAACGGATACGAATATAAAAAGCGGACGGAATAAAAAAAAAACAAAGATAAAAGATAAGAAAAACAAAGATAAGCGAAGATAAGCTAAACAAAGATTGAACCACTTGATTTTTTCCTAAACCCACTATAATTTCGAAAGCATTTTAACACATCAGATTTTTATTGTTATTTTATTTGTGACACTACAACAATGACTGGGGGACTCGAGGCGTCTATTAAGCGACCTTGGGGAAGGCAGCAGTACGTGGTGGTCGCGTGCTACTGTGGGGAAAAATATTGTTATTTTATTGTTATTTTATTTGTGACACTACAACAATGACTGGGGGACTCGAGGCGTCTATTAAGCGACCTTGGGGAAGGCAGCAGTACGTGGTGGTCGCGTGCTACTGTGGGGAAAAATATTGTTTTTATTGTTATTTTATTTGTGACACTACAACAATGACTGGGGGACTCGAGGCGTCTATTAAGCGACCTTGGGGAAGGCAGCAGTACGTGGTGGTCGCGTGCTACTGTGGGGAAAAATATTGTTTTTATTGTTATTTTATTTGTGACACTACAACAATGACTGGGGGACTCGAGGCGTCTATTAAGCGACCTTGGGGAAGGCAGCAGTACGTGCTGGTCGCGTGCTACTGTGGGGAAAAATATTGTTTTTATTGTTATTTTATTTGTGACACTACAACAATGACTGGGGGACTCGAGGCGTCTATTAAGCGACCTTGGGGAAGGCAGCAGTACGTGGTGGTCGCGTGCTACTGTGGGGAAAAATATTGTTTTTATTGTTATTTTATTTGTGACACTACAACAATGACTGGGGGACTCGAGGCGTCTATTAAGCGACCTTGGGGAAGGCAGCAGTACGTGCTGGTCGCGTGCTACTGTGGGGAAAAATATTGTTTTTATTGTTATTTTATTTGTGACACTACAACAATGACTGGGGGACTCGAGGCGTCTATTAAGCGACCTTGGGGAAGGCAGCAGTACGTGGTGGTCGCGTGCTACTGTGGGGAAAAATATTGTTATTTTATTGTTATTTTATTTGTGACACTACAACAATGACTGGGGGACTCGAGGCGTCTATTAAGCGACCTTGGGGAAGGCAGCAGTACGTGGTGGTCGCGTGCTACTGTGGGGAAAAATATTGTTTTTATTGTTATTTTATTTGTGACACTACAACAATGACTGGGGGACTCGAGGCGTCTATTAAGCGACCTTGGGGAAGGCAGCAGTACGTGGTGGTCGCGTGCTACTGTGGGGAAAAATATTGTTTTTATTGTTATTTTATTTGTGACACTACAACAATGACTGGGGGACTCGAGGCGTCTATTAAGCGACCTTGGGGAAGGCAGCAGTACGTGCTGGTCGCGTGCTACTGTGGGGAAAAATATTGTTTTTATTGTTATTTTATTTGTGACACTACAACAATGACTGGGGGACTCGAGGCGTCTATTAAGCGACCTTGGGGAAGGCAGCAGTACGTGGTGGTCGCGTGCTACTGTGGGGAAAAATATTGTTTTTATTGTTATTTTATTTGTGACACTACAACAATGACTGGGGGACTCGAGGCGTCTATTAAGCGACCTTGGGGAAGGCAGCAGTACGTGCTGGTCGCGTGCTACTGTGGGGAAAAATATTGTTTTTATTGTTATTTTATTTGTGACACTACAACAATGACTGGGGGACTCGAGGCGTCTATTAAGCGACCTTGGGGAAGGCAGCAGTACGTGGTGGTCGCGTGCTACTGTGGGGAAAAATATTGTTTTTATTGTTATTTTATTTGTGACACTACAACAATGACTGGGGGACTCGAGGCGTCTATTAAGCGACCTTGGGGAAGGCAGCAGTACGTGGTGGTCGCGTGCTACTGTGGGGAAAAATATTGTTATTTTATTTGTGACACTACAACAATGACTGGGGGACTCGAGGCGTCTATTAAGCGACCTTGGGGAAGGCAGCAGTACGTGGTGGTCGCGTGCTACTGTGGGGAAAAATATTGTTATTTTATTTGTGACACTACAACAATGACTGGGGGACTCGAGGCGTCTATTAAGCGACCTTGGGGAAGGCAGCAGTACGTGCTGGTCGCGTGCTACTGTGGGGAAAAATATTGTTTTTATTGTTATTTTATTTGTGACACTACAACAATGACTGGGGGACTCGAGGCGTCTATTAAGCGACCTTGGGGAAGGCAGCAGTACGTGGTGGTCGCGTGCTACTGTGGGGAAAAATATTGTTTTTATTGTTATTTTATTTGTGACACTACAACAATGACTGGGGGACTCGAGGCGTCTATTAAGCGACCTTGGGGAAGGCAGCAGTACGTGGTGGTCGCGTGCTACTGTGGGGAAAAATATTGTTTTTATTGTTATTTTATTTGTGACACTACAACAATGACTGGGGGACTCGAGGCGTCTATTAAGCGACCTTGGGGAAGGCAGCAGTACGTGGTGGTCGCGTGCTACTGTGGGGAAAAATATTGTTTTTATTGTTATTTTATTTGTGACACTACAACAATGACTGGGGGACTCGAGGCGTCTATTAAGCGACCTTGGGGAAGGCAGCAGTACGTGGTGGTCGCGTGCTACTGTGGGGAAAAATATTGTTTTTATTGTTATTTTATTTGTGACACTACAACAATGACTGGGGGACTCGAGGCGTCTATTAAGCGACCTTGGGGAAGGCAGCAGTACGTGGTGGTCGCGTGCTACTGTGGGGAAAAATATTGTTATTTTATTTGTGACACTACAACAATGACTGGGGGACTCGAGGCGTCTATTAAGCGACCTTGGGGAAGGCAGCAGTACGTGGTGGTCGCGTGCTACTGTGGGGAAAAATATTGTTATTTTATTTGTGACACTACAACAATGACTGGGGGACTCGAGGCGTCTATTAAGCGACCTTGGGGAAGGCAGCAGTACGTGGTGGTCGCGTGCTACTGTGGGGAAAAATATTGTTATTTTATTTGTGACACTACAACAATGACTGGGGGACTCGAGGCGTCTATTAAGCGACCTTGGGGAAGGCAGCAGTACGTGCTGGTCGCGTGCTACTGTGGGGAAAAATATTGTTTTTATTGTTATTTTATTTGTGACACTACAACAATGACTGGGGGACTCGAGGCGTCTATTAAGCGACCTTGGGGAAGGCAGCAGTACGTGGTGGTCGCGTGCTACTGTGGGGAAAAATATTGTTTTTATTGTTATTTTATTTGTGACACTACAACAATGACTGGGGGACTCGAGGCGTCTATTAAGCGACCTTGGGGAAGGCAGCAGTACGTGGTGGTCGCGTGCTACTGTGGGGAAAAATATTGTTTTTATTGTTATTTTATTTGTGACACTACAACAATGACTGGGGGACTCGAGGCGTCTATTAAGCGACCTTGGGGAAGGCAGCAGTACGTGGTGGTCGCGTGCTACTGTGGGGAAAAATATTGTTTTTATTGTTATTTTATTTGTGACACTACAACAATGACTGGGGGACTCGAGGCGTCTATTAAGCGACCTTGGGGAAGGCAGCAGTACGTGGTGGTCGCGTGCTACTGTGGGGAAAAATATTGTTTTTATTGTTATTTTATTTGTGACACTACAACAATGACTGGGGGACTCGAGGCGTCTATTAAGCGACCTTGGGGAAGGCAGCAGTACGTGGTGGTCGCGTGCTACTGTGGGGAAAAATATTGTTTTTATTGTTATTTTATTTGTGACACTACAACAATGACTGGGGGACTCGAGGCGTCTATTAAGCGACCTTGGGGAAGGCAGCAGTACGTGGTGGTCGCGTGCTACTGTGGGGAAAAATATTGTTTTTATTGTTATTTTATTTGTGACACTACAACAATGACTGGGGGACTCGAGGCGTCTATTAAGCGACCTTGGGGAAGGCAGCAGTACGTGGTGGTCGCGTGCTACTGTGGGGAAAAATATTGTTTTTATTGTTATTTTATTTGTGACACTACAACAATGACTGGGGGACTCGAGGCGTCTATTAAGCGACCTTGGGGAAGGCAGCAGTACGTGCTGGTCGCGTGCTACTGTGGGGAAAAATATTGTTATTTTATTTGTGACACTACAACAATGACTGGGGGACTCGAGGCGTCTATTAAGCGACCTTGGGGAAGGCAGCAGTACGTGCTGGTCGCGTGCTACTGTGGGGAAAAATATTGTTATTTTATTTGTGACACTACAACAATGACTGGGGGACTCGAGGCGTCTATTAAGCGACCTTGGGGAAGGCAGCAGTACGTGCTGGTCGCGTGCTACTGTGGGGAAAAATATTGTTATTTTATTTGTGACACTACAACAATGACTGGGGGACTCGAGGCGTCTATTAAGCGACCTTGGGGAAGGCAGCAGTACGTGGTGGTCGCGTGCTACTGTGGGGAAAAATATTGTTATTTTATTTGTGACACTACAACAATGACTGGGGGACTCGAGGCGTCTATTAAGCGACCTTGGGGAAGGCAGCAGTACGTGGTGGTCGCGTGCTACTGTGGGGAAAAATATTGTTATTTTATTTGTGACACTACAACAATGACTGGGGGACTCGAGGCGTCTATTAAGCGACCTTGGGGAAGGCAGCAGTACGTGCTGGTCGCGTGCTACTGTGGGGAAAAATATTGTTTTTATTGTTATTTTATTTGTGACACTACAACAATGACTGGGGGACTCGAGGCGTCTATTAAGCGACCTTGGGGAAGGCAGCAGTACGTGGTGGTCGCGTGCTACTGTGGGGAAAAATATTGTTTTTATTGTTATTTTATTTGTGACACTACAACAATGACTGGGGGACTCGAGGCGTCTATTAAGCGACCTTGGGGAAGGCAGCAGTACGTGGTGGTCGCGTGCTACTGTGGGGAAAAATATTGTTTTTATTGTTATTTTATTTGTGACACTACAACAATGACTGGGGGACTCGAGGCGTCTATTAAGCGACCTTGGGGAAGGCAGCAGTACGTGGTGGTCGCGTGCTACTGTGGGGAAAAATATTGTTTTTATTGTTATTTTATTTGTGACACTACAACAATGACTGGGGGACTCGAGGCGTCTATTAAGCGACCTTGGGGAAGGCAGCAGTACGTGGTGGTCGCGTGCTACTGTGGGGAAAAATATTGTTTTTATTGTTATTTTATTTGTGACACTACAACAATGACTGGGGGACTCGAGGCGTCTATTAAGCGACCTTGGGGAAGGCAGCAGTACGTGGTGGTCGCGTGCTACTGTGGGGAAAAATATTGTTTTTATTGTTATTTTATTTGTGACACTACAACAATGACTGGGGGACTCGAGGCGTCTATTAAGCGACCTTGGGGAAGGCAGCAGTACGTGGTGGTCGCGTGCTACTGTGGGGAAAAATATTGTTTTTATTGTTATTTTATTTGTGACACTACAACAATGACTGGGGGACTCGAGGCGTCTATTAAGCGACCTTGGGGAAGGCAGCAGTACGTGGTGGTCGCGTGCTACTGTGGGGAAAAATATTGTTTTTATTGTTATTTTATTTGTGACACTACAACAATGACTGGGGGACTCGAGGCGTCTATTAAGCGACCTTGGGGAAGGCAGCAGTACGTGCTGGTCGCGTGCTACTGTGGGGAAAAATATTGTTTTTCCCGGGACGTGCCAAAGGCATAGCACTAGAGGGGCACCGGCGCGGTCCAATGGAGTTCCCGGAGCTCCTCTATTTTGTGCAGAGGATGGCCACCGTGTGGTTTTAGTCGGTAAGAGTCCGACATACCCCTCCGCCATCCCCAGACGGAGGGTATCCATAAGGATTTCCACCCGAAAAAAAAAAAAAAAAAAAGGACTACACACACTAGATTTTTTGCGTAATCGCAGCTTTTTGGCATACTATGTGGTGCAACTATGGGTGTGAATGTATGCGTGCCAGCCCGTACTTTTAAGCTAGCCGTCTCACTATGTGCTTCACTGATTGTTTAGCGAGAGTCCACTTTTTTATTCGTCCATGGTGTATCTAAGTACCTATGTTTCTAGCAAAAATTTCGGAAAAAGATAAAGTAGTTCATAAACTTGCATACTCTTATTTGGAGATGACTTTGCAACGATAATACGAAATTTCATCAGAATTAAACAATTTTCCTCTTAAGTAAAATAAAACCAGCCAAGTGTGTGTCGGACTCACGCAGTAAGGGCTCCGTACCACCCATCGACCTGATACCCCATAGAAACTGATTTGATTTACGAGTGTTTATCAAAAGACATCAACGAACATACGCGAAATGTGTATTTTTGCATCTCTTTCTTCCGTAGTTACCACCACATAGGGCTATGTTTGTGCTGTTTTTAGTATTTGTTGCTAAACTAGAAAGTATGCACTATAATCATACCAAGTTTGACGCTGGTATGTATTACCGTTTTGAAGATAGAACAGGAACAAGAACGTTGAAAAAAATGCATGTTTTTCGAGGTTTCTTGTATGGGGACCCCCTTTATTTTTTTTTGATTTTAGTACTTGTCGTGATACACCTCATAGCAACACATTTTCTGTGAAAATTTCAACTGGTTATCTATTACCGTTATAAAGATACAGCCCTGTGACAGGCGGACGGACGGACGGACGGACAGCATAGCGAGAGTAATAGGGTCCCGTTTGCACCCTTTGGGTACTGAACCCTAAAAAGGAAAGTTTCCTATCCTCGTTAGAAACAGTTGGACAGTTAGATAATACCCGTAGCCCGTAGCGCTGGTCCACACGCAGTGGTCTCGAACCTACCGATTTTTCGGTATTTCGACCGATATGAGGACTGTCCTACCGATATACCGAAACCGATAAATTTTTACACGATTTCTGAGCAAGGAAATTCATGAAATAAACTACTGTTTTTCGGCCATTTATTCGGCTATACTGGGCACTTATTCATTATGAACAGAACTGCAATCAAATTATCAAATTAATTGACGCTGCATTATGAAATAGATATGTCTAAATTATTCTAAAGATCATCGGTTGAAGGTAAGAGTAGCCTATGATAGTAGGCACTTATGAAAATTGTTTCATTTTTAAAAGTACATACATACATAATATCACGCCTGTTTCCCATTGGGGTAGGCAGAGACTATGGATTTCCACCTGCTACGATCCTGTCACACCTCTTTCGCTTCATCTACGTTCATTTATAAAAGGATTCACTAGTGGTTATTTCAATAATCTCCAGCAAACAATTGAAATAATTTGTTTAATTGTGTGGTGAATTCTGAAGGTTCCTAATCATTAACAAATATAACTAAGTTTTAGATTTGAAAAATTCGATTAAATATTATTTTTTATTTGTTATACCGATTTTAGGTACAAATATACCGATTTTTGGGGGCAGCTCTACCGATTTCGCATTTGGCGTTCGAGACCACTGTCTACACGGTATTATTAAAAGGTCGGTCAACTCGGGGAGAGAGCGGAGCTCACATAGTTCAAACGGGTTTGTCTTCCCGTTCCTTCCACGGTACCGTTACTTGATATCCTTTACGCTTTCTATTTTTTTAAATTAGGTGTACCCATAGAAAACTAAATAATAAGGTAATAGAAATGTTATCTACTGTCTTTTACTACCGGATCGCATGTCGCCGGTACCAACATATAAATACGCAATTACGCCCACCATGTTTCTAGCATTTAATGCAAAATAAAAAGCCTAAATACAATTTCGCTGTTAGATATGCTGCAAGATACAATTTCAATGAATCCACGTCCAAAACAGGAGGTCTACTCTAATTCAACGAAAAACGAAGTATCGATCGAAATTTCGCACGTTTCCTACCACGGTTCCATTCGTTCCGAAGTTTCGTTCGAACGAAAATTGTTTGACATTTATCTCAGCACTGATAATCAAGCAAACGGTTCGCGCACTGGTGTCCTACGAGACAACACCACCTCATTATTTAGATTTTATGGGTGTACCTATAGGTTCCCGCTCTAACATTAGTCGGCTTACGAGTATATTATACCCTAGCAGCCGCTCGCGGCTTCGCTCCCGTGGTTTGACGATAAAAAATCCTTTTTCATACAAATATAGTCTTTATTTTTGCCGTATTGCAGGTTCGTAATAACTGTACAAATTGGAATTTACGCGTTAACTTTGAACCTCCATTATTTCAGAGTTGAATGTTACAAAACCGTATGCCATATGCCGTTTCACAATTTCAGTGTTGGTCCCATATCATCATCATCATCATCATTTCAGCCGAAAGACGTCCACTGCTGGACATAGGCCTCCCCCAAGCATCGCCACAACGACCGGTCCTGCGCTTTACGCATCCAGCGGATTCCCGCGACCTTCACCAGGTCGTCAGTCTACCTCGGCCTACCCACGCTGCGCCTTCCAGTACGCGATCGCCACTCCAAAACTTTACTGCCCCATCGGCCATTCGTTCTGCGAGCAATGTGCCCCGCCTATTGCCACTTAAGTTTGGCAAATCTTCGGGCTATGTCCCATATTAGGGTTACCATATCTAAGGGGAGTTGTCAGTGAGTTTGTGAGATTTCAGGATTTTAGGCTCCTGTCAGGATTGCGGGTGAATTTTATAAATCTCAGGATTTTTCGGTAGTTCAATAAAATACAGTAGTTTAAAAAAAATGTGAATTGTGGATTGGGTGGAAGGAGTGGAAGAATAGCAATGCACAAATCTTTTATTTTTTCCACGCTGTTGTTTATTAATACAGGCATTGAAACTTTTTCTAAAGGATTCTTCATTTAAAATAATTGTTACATATTACTAAAACCCGTATTTGCAAATGAACACTACTTTTTCCACAAAATCTCATGACTTTTATATCGAAATCAAGCTTTTTGTAGAGACTTTTCAATTTTCCATAAGTCATAAGCCATTTATTCATTTGTGTAACATAGGTACAAAAAATAATATAAAGTTCTTAAATACAATAAAGAGTCCGCTATGTTATGCCAGCAGGCGTACAAATGTGTATTTAAAATCTAAATGAGAAATTTGAATCAATATGCTAGTAAAAAAATAATATTTAATTATACAATTCGAAATGTCACAGAATAATGAAATGTAATGGTGTTATAAAATAAAAATGTCAAATGGTATTCTTGGTCACTAATCATAATATTATTAAATTAATTGGGCATTTAAAAACATCCATCCATTTCGTTCCATCTGGTAACGATAGTCCCATAGTCCCATCCCACAGTGAAATTTGTGCAGAGTGATGAGCAGAAACTACCCTGAAAGTGTGTACCCTGTTTTTTTGGTATATTAAACATATATATATATAAATCTTTATTTCAGATCACAAACTAAGTAGATCCATATAGTGTTAGTAAAAACAAAAGAAAACCTAAAAACCTAATGTTAGTAACTTAAAAGAAACATAACTAACTAATCATAATTAACTTATCATAGCTCTGTGGGTACAAGGATCTTCTTTGTAATATTCCAAGTTTCTAGATCCAGAACGATTTGAACTGTTCTGTCAGTTCGTCACGGAACTGGTTTTATAGACACGAAAAGTAAGTTCGAGAACCTCTAGTAGATGTTGGACACCAAATTCACTTTCATCTGTAATTGTGGGTAAGTGACCGTCACTTGACACCGCGAGGAGCGACTCACGCGCAGCTTAGTGTTGTCTAATGTTCATAGTTTGAAAGAGATGTCACTTGAAACAAAGGGCTTTTTGGATAAATGGTCTATTATATGAGTACGTATAATACGACAAAACCACTTTTCGCTTTTCGGCTTGTGGCTTTCACGAATAAACAGCTCATGATTTGAAAGTAGGAGTTGAATTCCTATGGGAAACTACCATCGAACGATCGTCCTGCGAGCTTGCCCAACTATCATGATATAGCAACTACAACGTGTTGATCTGTATTCGTGCCATATTTAATGAGGTGACTGTACCACTGATACTACACAAGAATCTATAAAAAAAAAAAACTTTAAATAGGTACCTACTTGTAAACAAACAAATTCCATCCGTGTGTCGCGTGGGACACAAAAACGAAGCGTACGAATCCACCAAAAACTTTGCAGGTGGAAACCACCCTTTGACAATGCCGCCGATGACATATTTTCAAATTCGTTCGGGAATTATTCTCAAATATTCGCTATGTTTCTAAGTGAAAATTTAGGTATTAAATAATCATAGAACTTTGATATATTGATATATTTGGTTGTTGTTTACTTTTTTTAAATATTTTTAGATGACTAAGCACATTATTTGCACGGTTACAGATCAACAACTTGTAGAACTAAGTTAGAACGTACTGGATTTTACACATTATTGGCATTTGTCTTTGCAAGTAGCGCCACCGTGAAGTGTCAAGTTATACTGGGGCTGGACCTACTATACGTGGCCGTCCACAGGTCGTCCTGTCATGGCGACGACCAACGCTTCACGTGCGCAATATCAAAGAAAGTGGTATGACCTAAATACTTTACAAAGTATACTGCCCATTGTTTACTAGCTTCGAGAACATTTCGCTAATTCAAAACCACGAAAAGCAATATTTTTGATGAAAATACTTGACATTTATTTCTTTGCCAATACGGCCTGTAGTCAGTAATTTTAAAAGTTTATCAATTTATTCGGCTGCAATCATATTTGCTCCTAATAGTTTTTTTTTTGTGAAAATATATTGATAATCAACCAGCTCTGCTATTATAGATATGGTCTCCTTCTTCACTAATTCAAATGAATTGATTATTTTTATTATTTTGAACGCATTTACGCATGCGAAACGAAATCTATCGATTTAAATTGTGGAAAGAAAAATTGAATTGAATTGTGTTCACGGTAGCATAGTCGCCAAAGCACTGGCATACTGAGCCAGGAGTCGCAGGTTCGAATCCTGCTCGTGAACGATTTTTTGTTTCCATTAATTGCTTTACTGGCCAAAAAGAAAAACATTCGTCAAGGAACGAAGTCTGTTGAAATCGAAAATGATGCCATCACTAAAAGGAGATACATAATGACTAGCTAGTGACACAAATGATTCATACAAGTAGGTATTATGAAAGTAAATGAAAGATGAAATCGGTAAAAAAATAATTGCCTTGTAACACATCCGTGTCGTTACGGTAGGAAATCCCAGAAACAGAAATAATATTAATCCGTCCGAATCATTAATGTAGTTCATCCGACTAATAAACACATTTTATAATTTCTTATGCTTCAAAATCAAATGTTTTTCATTTCAAATAATTGAACCTCGTTACAGGCACTTTTGAAACGTCAGGCTCTAGTTGCACGGTTCCAAATTGTGGGTCCTATGGAGAGGAACCGGCAAGAAACTCCATGGATATACTCTTTTTAAAGTAGGTTATTGTTTATTACATCAAATTCATTCAAATAATGTAAGTACAATGTAGATTAATGTTAGAAATAAATAAAAAGTTTAAAAGTGAAAATTCCTTTAGAAATAAACCTAAAAGAGTTGCCATAGTATATAGGAGCTGACCTGTCCCGACAAACGGCACCCGTTCACGAGCATGACGCGAGCCTCAGCCATCGCTTAGCTCAACCATATTGAAGGGAACTTAACGACCCGATATTAACGCCACCATAAGCATGACATTTAAGTGAGCATTACATAATCTAAGAACAAGCAAGAAACCTTTAGGTAAGATTAGTGATAGGATTGCCTAATTTTAGCCTCGGATAAAACGGGTAATCGAAAAGACAATTTATTCGCCAATTACACCTAAGTAACATATCACAATGATGTCACATAATGTTCAAATAGAGCCCCATTCTCCCACCATTTCACTACTATCCAATAGGCAACCTGCGCGTGAGTTGATCCATAACAGCCGAAGAAAGTGGCTGTCACCCGGTTAAACGAAGCAACGCGCGAAATTGAAATAAAACGCTTGTCGGTTTTGAAAACCGAAGCAAAACATACAAGTATTTTAGTTCAGGAAATAAATTTGTAAAAGAACCGTTATATGATGTGTAAATACTGTGCGCAGGCGCAGGGAAAGTGTTTAGGAATCTATGATATTCACAGTTGTTTGTAATGAAGTGAAACTAAAGTATTCAATATAATTCGGTGCAGACTGTGGAGCTTTCTTGTGTATTATGTTTTATTGTGAAAGTGTAAGCGATTGAACGTAAGTTAGATACTTTGATCTTTTGTAATGTAAACATTGGTTTGCCATTGTCATGTAGGTATTTGTCGGTGAGTCGGTGTGACCAACGGACCAAACATAATGTTTTCTACTTAGCCGTGCTTCGTTGTGTCAAATTCAGGTTCAGAGGAATCTTGTTAGGAATGTTCAAGCCATGTTAGGTGTAATCATTTCGAGGTCCTAAAATTGACATTGGTTTTTATTAGTGACAAGACTGCAATTTAAAGCCTACGACACTTCTGGATAAAGTAGCTTTCTAATGGTGAAAGAATTATTAAAATCGATTCAGTCGTTTCAACCTTTATAGATTCTTCTTCTTCTTCTTTGTCGTTTTGCTCTTGACAGAGCAGTCGTGGCCATCATGTACTATTGCCGGAGACAAACAAATCATCTTCATAGATTACAAACAAACAAATCTGTCCTCTTTATAATATTATATATAGTGTAGTATGGATTATTGATGTAACTATGATAGATACCACCAGCCTTTTGTTTACGAGTGGAAATCCGTATGGATAACATTCGTCAGGGGAAGGCGGAGAAGTATGACGGACTCCTACCGACTAAAACCACACAGTAGCCATTCTCAGCAAAATAGAGGAGCTCCGGTAACTTATGGACCACGCTAATGCCTCTCTGGTGCTATGCCATGTTGGATATATAGACCTCTCCCAAGTTGGCCACAAAACTTGGTCTTCTATCTTCCACATCCAGTCAACTCCAGCTACTTATTTCAGGTCTCCAGTCATTTGCGGATTTGCGGTTTCCATTCAAGGATTCATTTACATCCTGAATGGTTAATTCATTGGCTTCTATCATCATCCTTTGTGACATCTAGTCATAGGATTATGGCTATAACATACTTACATATTTCCAATAGTGGACTGCGTTACACTCGCCTTATTGTTTATAGACAAGCCTCGTATGAACAACGTGC
This sequence comes from Asteroscopus sphinx, assembly GCA_949699075.1. Taxonomy (NCBI): domain Eukaryota; kingdom Metazoa; phylum Arthropoda; class Insecta; order Lepidoptera; family Noctuidae; genus Asteroscopus; species Asteroscopus sphinx. Next base: position 16,574,716 of record OX453021.1, read on the forward strand.
ACCTAATTTTGAAATATGATTTAATACATTTAGCATATTAAAACATTAATCAATATTCCATGAGCATTGGTATTTAATTAAATTTAATTACATAACATTTCTGGCAGCCCCAAAAGGGGGCACTTATGTAATGACTGATTACTGTAGGTTTATTTTCTCCGGAACTCGTTAATATTCTGGAGGTGGAGCCGGAGTAGGCATTCGTAAAGTCTTGGCCCCGCTTCAATGATACCTTGATACACTTTGTTTTTATCAAAGTATCAACGTAAATTCAACTATAACTATACTTTGTTTTATTATAATGTAAATTGAACTATTAGTTTCCTTTTTATTAAGCTTCTTCTCTGTATGTCATCTTCTATGTAAGACAAAGATGTGGAAGGTTCAGCAGTGTTATTCAGTAAAAAGTCACTAGCAAGCTCACTTCAGAACCCGCAGTGAAAATTAATAAAAACAATACGAAATTTGAGATATCATTGCGGATTCAGAAATTAGCTCGACAGTAAGTTCTTACAGAATAGCCACGCTGATCATCATAATGATCGATTAAAATTTACTGAAACGTCAAATCGATCCACGCCTGTTAGGCTGCTGTAAAGTCTTAATTGCAGTACTACAGAATAAATATTGTACATCGGCAAACATTACAAAAGCGATTGACAAAAGTACTTTAAACTACTGTAAACTTTGGTCCTAAATAAAAACTTTTTAGCAAAAAAAAAACCGACTTCAAAAACCTTAACTAAAAAGTAAAAAATAATCCTTATATGTTTTTCAAAATCTTTTCATAAACCAACATTTTGAAGGGGGCGCGTGATTGACCCTTTCTTTACGTATGCATGTTTTTCACGAACAAACATCGTAAGCGTTATGGAAATATAATGTACTTATCGCATATCGTCGTCGTGCGTATATCTATAGTAAATAAAAAACAGTATATGTGAACGTACATGAAAATCATCGCCGCCTTCTAAATGTTGGTTTATGAAAAGATTTTGAAATACATACAAGGATTATTTTTTACTTTTTAGTTAAGGTTTTTAAAGTCAGTTTTTTTTTTGTTAAAAAGTTTTTTGTTGGCTTCACTATGATTGTTTGCAGCACTTCGTCTATGTTTTTTTACTATGTCTGTGCTCAAATATCATAAACTCAGCCTATCACAGTCCACTGCTGAACATAGGCCTCTCCCAAGTTGCGCCACAACACTCAGTCCTCTGCCTTCGCATCCAGTCTCCCCCAGCCACGTTCTTCAGGTCGTCAGTCCACCTGGCGGGGGGGCGCCTTACGCTGCCTTTACCAATTCGCGGTCTCCACTCAAGGACTCGTCTGCTCCAGCGGCCACCGGTGGCCGCGGCCGCTGGAGCAGACGAGTGCTGAAACATGAAACAGGTGTATTATACACAGACACTGAATTGGCCTGCCCGATACACCGAAAGTCCGCCACCTTCGAGAAAACTATTCCCGATGCAGCAACGGCTGCCAGGGGGACATAGTGGCGGGGTCCCCCCGCAATGCCCTAGTAAGCCGAAGTCCGAACCCTCCCTTGGGAGACGCCCTTATCCGGTTTTTGCAACCGCGATTTTAGTTTATAAGTTAGGTTTAGGGATTTTTTTTCGGCGGATGGAGTCCCTGACGGGATTCTCCGCCACCCGCCCGGGTAAGCAGTTAGGGTATCCATTTTGGGTACTAATTCCGAAAGTCCATTCGAAAAAACAAAAAAAAAAATTGTCTGTCGAGATACGATCGCTATTCATTGTAATAATATAATTTGTGACGCGTGGATGATCACAGTTTATGGACTATGACAGATTTCTAAATAATCATTATTTGTATGAAGCTTATGTCAAATTTGTATCTCTGGTAGGGCAAATCGTGGATAGATAGAATATTGATTTTGGTCCCGAATCTTGAATCGTCACAAATTTAAATATCAAAATCTACGGCAAAATCGCTTTTTAGTAATATTACCACCACAATTACCTCAGCGCCTAGGCACTAGATTGGATATCTAGATATCACATAATTGAACTGTCAAGTGCTTCTGAGGTGGGCTACCAAAACAGGTGACCGTTTTAGTGACATACTTCACTAAAACGTTGTAAAGTGACGCAGACGCGACTCGCTGCGCAGGCGCACGCGGACACGCAGACTACGGTATAACGGTACAATGCGAGTCATCAGCTGTGAACCAAGTGACACTGTTTAATACTTCACTCGATCAATCCAACTTGGAATCTTAGTCAAAATATTTATCGTCGTCAATTTATTCGTTATCATTGTCCCATTTGGAATCAATTAACATTTGCAGGATCTATCGCTCGTTTCTTAATAAAAATTAAGAATAAGAATAATTTATTTCGCAAAAATATTTTTTAATACATATTTTTAACTAATTTTTTTTACATACTTTTTTTTTTAAGACAGTAAAGATAGACGAAGTGCTGCGAACAATCATAGTGAAACCAAAAAAAAACTTCGTGTATAACCAACGCTCACTCACACACCATACACCTGAAGGATATTTGCTTTCATGATGCTTTCAGTTTACAACAAGCTGCCTGATAAATTTAATTTAATTTAATTTTTAAATTGTTATTTTACTGGTTATACTTGGCTTTGACATATTATTACCTTTTTTTTTTTTTTTTTAGATTGACATTTATTTTGTATTTTTCCTTTGACTTGTTTATTTGGTATTGTTAATTTTTAAATTAACATCTCCTTTTTTTGTAGAATTTACGTCTGATTTTTTGTGTAATTTTAAATTGACATTTTATTTATATAGAGATAATTATTGAATTACAATTTTATTCTGTACTATAATTATAACATTCAGTTATAATATAAAAACGACGTGTAATTCAAATTACCAATAAATGACTATTGACTATTGCTTACTGGACGATGCCGCGACATGTATGCTGAGAGGGGTGAGCACGGTTTGAAGTGCATGTGTGTGCATGAGCGCTGATTGATAGATAATTCGCAGCACTTCGTCTATATTTTTTAATGTCTGTGGTGCTACCTAATTAAAAGTAGGGACAAAACTGTGCCGTTTACACCATGGTTTTGGATGAATTGTTGTTTACACTGAGCTCTATTAAAGGGTTCCATTAACTAATTATCAACTCTGTAATTTACCCCCTCACCCTCCTTCTGTACTTCACCCCTACCTCTGTACTTAACACTGTATCTTCTTTTGCAACAACATTACGCTCAGAGCTTTAACACCTATAAAGTCTTTGAGCTTAAGTCATAAGCTTAATTACCGTCCCACACAATGCCATAAAGAAGCCCACTTATTAACATCTGTTCTTTGTACAAACAGTTAAAAATTATGTTGCAGGTGTGAAGATGAGCTCAATAGTGAATGCGGCCGCCGACGTGTTGTCGGGCACGGCCATTGCTGCCGCCGCCGGCTCACAGGTAAGCGTCCGCTAACTAGAGTCCGACCGAATTTTGTTTTCGGTTATCGGCCGTTTTCGGCCAAAATAATAATATTCGGCAATTTTAGTTTTCATCATTTCATCATCATCATTTCAGCCGAAAGACGTCCACTGCTGGACATAGGCCTCCCCCAAGCATCGCCACAACGACCGGTTTAGTTTTCGGCTGTATAATATTTTTTTACGGCAAGCACCGAAAACGAGATACGCAGTCGTGAAATCTACTATTTTTTTCAGCGGGTCAACTTTATGCAGACGGGTGCAGTAATGTATAGGAAGAAAATTGCCGTTGAGAAAAATGTAACGTTAATTTTCGTATGTTTCAAGTTTTAACATATGTACGACCATTTGATCATTAAATTATATGCTTTATTATTAAAAGATTGATATTTCATAATATTTTATTGTTATAGTACGTATACCAAACAAAAATCTATCGCTGTAAAAGAAATAATAATAATAATAATGTCCTCCCGGCCGAATTTCGGTCACGGCGGCCAATCTCAATGGAGACTAGCCATCTGCGCGGGACATATTATAGTGCACAAGGGTGTGCGCAATCACAGGTGCACTCTCTATTCCCTCACTTTCATAATCCGATGGGACGGCAATTCGACACGACCGGAGAGAGATCAGGCGCAGGACCGACGGCTTTACGTGCTCTCCGAGGCACGAAGGGGTCTCGATGTGTAACGAAATGGTCACCTATCCACACAGACTGACCGCGGCTGATTTTTTTACTAAAAGAAATAGTAGATACCTCTACATGTTTTACTTTTTGGATTATTGGTTTTTGGCTAAAAATATAGTTGTTTGGCTAAAAATGCCTAATTTCGGTTTCGTTTTCGGTCGAAAATAAAAATCCATTTTCGGTCGGTCTCTACCGCTAACCTACTATCAGACCACGGTCTACATCACATCATAATTCATAATACACGCAGACAGACACGAAGACTACACGAATTCGATGCGTGTCGCATGCACACACATGACACACGTAACCCATGGATACACAAAATTTGCGGGGTAAAAAGGGAATCAGTGCGTACGAGGCACTATGGATCAGACTTTGAAATGTATTGCATAAGTGTGCGTGCGCTGGCGAAGTATGTTGGAAGTTAAGTGTCCAAGTATGTAGTATGTAACATGTGCCACTATCAGGCTTATGTGACGTCACGTCACAGCTCACCGGAGTGCCTTCCATTCCAATCCAACACTAGCACGCGAAGCCAGAACGAATGCTGCTCGGTTCCGTCTTCGCACTGGAGCTATTTTATGAATGGATTTACAGATGACATAAATCTACTGAATAATACTCATAGATTATTTGATTAGATTCTTAGTGTATACTAATACTGATCAGATTTTTACAATAATTAAGCAAACCAATGCCATAAGAGGCACTACTTCGAACATGCAAATAACAGCTGCACATTATAACTTCTGCATATTGTTTATAACCCTAACTCCTATTTTTCTCCGAATTCCAGGTGGCCTGGTTCATTCCGATGCTGGTGGCAGCCATAGCGTACTACCAGTTCGACGCGACGGACCCTGAGGGCAGACCAGCAGACATCAATGACGCCAACATGCTGCCTGATTATGACTTCATCATCGTCGGAGCCGGCTCAGCTGGTCAGTGGGTACACGAGCTTGATAATATTAGCAGCATCACGGAATAGAGAAAGAGTTAACATTGGAGTAGGAAAGGCAGGGCTTTACCTTGCAGTAGCCAACAGACTCTTTCTCTCAGGTCAGTTTCCAGTATTTCACGTGGAGCGACTGCCATCAGATGGCAACCTAGTTCAATTTCAACTTCAATTTCAATGTTTTTTATTTCAAATAAATCTAATTACAGGCACTTTTGAAAGGTCAGGCTTTAGTTGCACGGTTCCAAATTGTGGGTCCTATGGAGAAGAACCGGCAAGAAACTCCATGGATATACTCTTTTTAAAATAGGTTATTGTTTATTACATCAAATTTATTCAAACAATGTGAGTATAATGTAGGTTAATGTCAGAAATAAACAAGAGTTTAAAAGTGAGTATATTGCCTTTAGAAATAAACGTAAAAAGAGTTGCCATAGTATGTAGAAGCTGACTTGTCCCGACAGACGGCCCTCGTTCACGAGCATGACGCGAGCATCAGCCATAGCTTAACTCAACCATATTGAAGGGAACTTAGCTACTGGGCAATACCGACATTCTCCTAGTTAGACCAGTTATCAGACTTTTCTGACTACCCGTAACGACTGTCATAGATATTCATATGACAACCGGGACCAGTCGGTCAGTCGGCTGTTAAGCAGTCGCTTAACATGCTTTCCTAGGCACGAAAAGGTATCGATTGGTAACGAAACGGTCACCCATCCAGTAGCCAATATGCTAAATAATTTAAAGAATGGAATTAGTTGAGGACTTGCTGTGTAGTCCACCTGCCCAAGTGCCCAAGTCTGCCCAACTACAGGCATCGTTTTTCAAGAGCACTATAAGCCCAGCCATAATAAAAGGGAAATCTTAACAAATGCTTTTCGAAGTAACCTAGAATTTTGCTCTAATTCGATTGAGTTCTAAAAATAACTCTACTTAGATAGTTCCTACTACTCTTGGTGCTGTATAAAAAAGTTGTAAATCAATCTGTGAAGTCACAATACAGATAAAGTAGGTATGAATTTAAATTAAGTTAGGCGCCTGGATACATTTTAATCTTTCTAACAACTAAAAGATGTATAAACAAAATATGTTTTCAGGCGCAGTGGTAGCAAACCGTCTATCAGAGGTCAGCAACTGGAAAATATTGCTGCTGGAAGCAGGTGGAGATGAGACGGAGATATCGGACGTGCCTCTTCTTGCTGGCTACCTTCAGTTAAGCAAACTGGACTGGCAGTACAAGACTGAACCATCAGGAACTAGCTGTCTAGGTAAACACACTCCACTCTTATTGTATCAGCTTAAAAACCGCATGATTTCACCATGGTGAAAGGATTCAATAACCTAGACTCTGTCCAGGGTACGCCGGACGTTTGGGCACACCTAGGATACTCAATACAAAATAAATGCTAGCACCACCTACATACACAAGATTACGTCTGTATTCGAACGCACACACACACGTAGGTAAGGGGTGCTCGCCGCTCGTAATGACGACTGGATTCCAAGCACTTCTCAGTAGTTCTCAGAGATGGCGTGCTTGTATAGCGTCTGGCGATTGACATTCATTGCAATCTTGCAGTCCAATTGCCGGCAAACCACGAGTGGGTGCGGGGCGCGGGCGAGGAATTTTAAATTGGCGGGGGGCGGTGAGTGGCCGTTCTATACGTTAGTACTATTAAGTATCCTGTGGTTTGGGCGACCTTTGCGCTGCCACTTACAACGCCATTGAAGTGGCAAAGTTTTGGGTTTGCCAAGTTTGACCTAAATGTAATCATGCCAACGACACGCAGAAGAAGAGCCCAACAACATCAGCTGCTGAACATGGGTTTACCAATAATAACATAACATAACGGTCGATGGTTGGCGGACTACACACACCATCGAGAGCTTTATGGAGCACTCTCAGCTGTTTAGGTTTCCTCACGTGGTTTTCCTTCATCGTTAATGCAAGTGATACTAAAATTCTGATCCGCACTTGAAAAAGTCAGATGTGCGGGCCGGTTTCGAAGTGAACCTGCATGGAAGGAAAGCGTTCAACTGCTAGGTTATCACTGCACCGGCTTCCCAAAGAGCACCACAAATGGTTAAAGGGAAAGTTGCCATTATCACCAAGCTTGGACGGATTGATGATCGCAACTCCCGTTGTCGTTAGCAGACAGGACTTGAGGCTATCACCAAGTGGCCTTTTGCAAGAGCCATGGTTGCTTTCTGTTGTTATACTAGTAACTATAAACAACATTTTAATTACATTTCCGGAAATAATGTTCTACTCATTAAAATTGTTGGCTAGAAAATAAGTTGTACTTGTAGAATGATTTTAACTCAACGAAATAGGTAAAACTACAACTGAAAATGGCGAACATGAATACCTACCTAATTTAAATTATATAACTTTTGTTCCAGCAATGGAAGGCGGTAGATGCAACTGGCCTCGCGGCAAGGTGCTAGGTGGCAGCTCAGTTCTCAACTACATGCTGTACTTGCGAGGTAACAGGAAAGACTACGACTCTTGGGAGGCACTAGGCAACAAGGGCTGGGGCTACAAAGACGCTCTCTACTACTTCAAGAAGTCCGAAGACAATAAAAATCCTTACTTAACCCATACCCCATATCATAGTACTGGAGGGTACTTAACTATTGCTGAAACACCCTATCATACACCACTCGTAGATTCCTTCATAGATGGAGGCCAAGAGTTAGGTTATATGAACAGAGACATAAACGGGGAGAATCAAACGGGTTTCATGGAGGCACAGGGAACAATACGACGTGGCAGCCGCTGTTCGACATCCAAAGCTTTCCTAAGACCAGCGAAGGATCGCCCAAACTTACACATATCCATGTATTCACATGTTACCAAAGTAATGATAGATCCAAGAACCAAAGTCGCTTTTGGGGTTGAATTTGTGCGGAACAAAATGGTATATCGTATCAGAGCCCGAAAAGAAGTCATCTTGTCAGCAGGAACTGTTAACTCTGCTCAGTTATTGATGCTGTCTGGTATAGGTCCCGCAGAGGAACTGCATAAACATAAAATACCCTTGATTCAGAATTTAAAAGTTGGAAGGAACTTACAGGATCATATTGGATTGGGCGGCTTAGCGTTCATGGTAAACCAGCCTATATCTATAGTAGAACATCGACTTTATACTGCTGGTCCACTGATGGAGTACGCCATGTTAGGAGAAGGTCCCTTGACCATCATGGGGGGTGTTGAAGGCTTAGCTTTTGTAAACACTAAATATGTAAACGCGTCCGACGATTTGCCCGATATTGAATTCCATTTCATTTCTGGATCAACTAATTCTGATGGCGGAGAGCAGATTCGCAAGATACACGGACTGATGGAAACGTTTTATGACGCTGTATTCAGGCCTATAAACAACATGGATGTATGGAGTATTATTCCTATGTTGCTTCGACCGAGAAGCAAAGGCTTTATTCAACTGCGCAGCGCAAATCCTTACGATTATCCGTACATCTATCCAAACTATTTATCAGACGAGATGGACGTAAAAACGTTAGTCGAAGGAGTAAAGATTGCAGTGGCTCTCTCTAGGACAAGAGCGTTTCAGAAATATGGATCTACTTTAAATAAACACGTCTTTCCAGCGTGCGTGAGTATCAAGAGATACACAGACGCATATTGGGAGTGTATGATTAGACAATACACTTGTACTATTTATCACCCTGTCGGAACAGCGAAGATGGGGCCGTATTGGGATCAAGACGCGGTGGTAGACCATGAGCTTAGGGTGTATGGAGTCAAAGGCCTCCGTGTCATAGACGGCAGTATCATGCCTAAAATTGTAAGTGGAAATACAAACGCCCCTATTATCATGATAGGAGAGAAAGGCAGTGACATGATCAAAGAATTTTGGTTAAAGCGACGAAGTTCTAGGTATTATATTTAATTGTTGATGTACAAAATAAAGTACAGTCTGTTTTTCCTTACTTGTCTTAGTTAGTAAACAATCTTGGCATGTCTTTGTAGTTTTGATTTTTTTAATTACTACTTATAGAATATAATTACTAATTCTGTACATGTAGTTAAGTTTAAAAAATATTTACTGTGTAAAATAGTAAATAAAATGTCTTTTGATAGTATGATTAACTTTTACAATGGGACCAACCCTGAAATCGCAAAAAAAAATTGATGTCCCCTAAATTTTTGTTCATAATTTTTAATGACAGTTGCATTAAAAAGACATGCCAAGATTGTTTACTACGAGTAAATAAGACAAGTACGGAAAAACAGACTAGTTATCAGTATTATGCACGAGAGAATTTTGTTGTAAATATTTCCTAGTAGGGCCGAAAAATTGTGAATTTATTTATTTTTATTTATTGACGGCTCACAATTGTAAATTATTTAATTAAGGCTATGTGATAATAAATTATTTTTATAACCAAGCGATGTGTTTGCTCTCTTGTCATCATTTCTAGGTACCATTGTATTAACGATATCATAATACATTGGCATATTTGCTGACAGTAATTGTGTTACGTTTAATTTACAGAGTAATCAAATAAATAACAGGTTACAGAGTGCGCATATTCTTATTTATATTTACTTTATTTAACTAAATTAACACATAAATTATATTTTTAAATATTTCTACAAAAAAAAAACATTAAACAGTATATAAACATAACATAACCAGCCCATTACTGTCCTACTGCTGGGCACAGGCATAGAATAGCTAATAATACTAGTATAGAAACGAATCTCTTTTACATGGACCCCAAATGCCGCCTTATAAATACCTACTTCCCTTTACAGCTCCTAACGTCCCTCTGTCGTACGAGCGTGCTGCCAGGGCTGTTAGCTGCTAAATATTAAATGCGCGTTATGTGTTGGTTTAGTTAGAAAAAATATTTTAGACTGTTCTTTACTATGAAATCATTATTTTATCCTAGTTTTACGTAATAAAAAAATTATATTTACTTACTTATATTATTTATTTTAATATTTACCTACTTTACATATTTATATAATTTCCACTAAATGAAATGATTTCAGTACCTATAAATGACCCACGTACAGCGAGAAAGAGAGAAAAACAGTATCATTTATACTAAACTTTTGACTTACGAATAAGAAAAAATATTTATGAACAGGAGAATAAATGATAATTGTGAAAATATCACTTACTTTTCCTAATTTTTGGGCAAACTAAGAAATTAAGGTCTGGCGTTGTTTTTGAATTACTTTTACACCCAAATACATCGCAATGTTTTGGCGCCATGACCGCATCAGCCTGACGGCACGAGCGTGCAAGCGACGCCGGCCCCGACTGTCCGATCCCTTTAACGGTACGCTAGACGGTAGGCTATTATCATGGATTTTAGTCTTCTCTTTTCTTATGGCACGAGCCTCTTCTCAGTACGAGAAGGCAAAGGCCTTAAAAATATATATATAAAAAATTGTTATAGTGGTTATATTTTTTGCATTATTTGTTCAAGTAATTTAAACATACCTTGCAATTTTACTAACATAAATGGAGATTCTCCGAATAAATAAATGAATTGAATTGAATTGAATTGAATTTTAGTTTTTCTTGAACGTAGGATATTTCAACTAAAACATTTAATTAAAAAAAAATCAAAGAAATCTATTATATCTATACTAATTGTACTATAAAAAGGAATGATTTGTTTGTTTGTAATCGATAAACTCTGAAACTACTGAACCGATTTTAATAATTATTTCACCACTAGACAGCTACTTTATCCAGGAGTAACAAATCCGTATCTTATAAAAGCTTGTATTGAAAAATGGTTTTTCAACAAAAAACTTATTTTATAAAAGAAGTGGTACATTGTAAGTACTGGACACCCTTGGAGCGACAAAATTTAGTACCTACGATTCTACAACCTAATTAGCACCTGTTATACTTTCAATAACACTCGTTATAAGTAAAATTTATCCACGGATGTAAAATGTAAATCTGCAATAAAAATAAGTTCATTACTCTGTGCCATGCAACTTACAAGTGTGACACAATACGGTTTGACCTGATGAAAACAATAAGTTGCTTAAAGTGCTAAGTGCTGATTCAGTTGCCATTCAATTTCTTTCCATATCAGTGCCGGTGTATCAGTAGTACGTGTATTATGGAAGCATGTCGACTCACAACCCAACGTCACTCAGGGGACTCCTGTCCAACACGAGGATCACCTTCGGACTGCTTCCTGGACTTGGCATCATGATCATACTCCGGATGGCCATACATTTATACAGACCTGATATTGAAGACGCAGAAAACCGTGTCAGAGACCATCCCTTTGAAGAGCTCTACGATTGCTACGATTTTATCATAGTTGGTGGTGGATCTGCAGGAGCGGTCTTAGCCAGTCGACTGACAGAGAATCCTGGGTGGAAAGTGCTTTTGTTGGAAGCGGGACAAGACGAAAATGTGCTATCCGAAGTGCCAGTGGTGTTCCCTATTCTACAAAGCTCATCTGTCGATTGGCAATTTCTCACGGAACCTAGTGACGGATATTGTTTGAGTATGGTAGATAAGAAGTGCAAATGGCCTCGTGGTAAAGTGCTCGGTGGTTCCAGTGTGTTGAACGCTATGTTGTATATTAGAGGAAATAAACGTGACTATGATAACTGGGAGAGAATGGGTAATATAGGCTGGGAGTACGAGAAAGTTCTGCCATATTTTCTAAAATCTGAAGATATAAGAATACCTGAACATCAAAACGATCCCTATCATGCGACTGGAGGTCCTTTAACTGTTGAATATTTCGCTTTCGAGCACCCAATAACAAAAAAGATATTAGAAGCTGGAGAGCAGCTTGGTTACAGTATTCGCGACGTAAATGGAAAGTTTCAAGCAGGGTTCACTCGTTCGCAAGCAACAGTGCGTGATGGTCTTCGATGCAGTACTGCAAAAGCGTTTTTACGACCTGCATCCAAACGAGAAAACCTTCATGTTAGTGTACATTCATTAGTCGAAAAAATACTGATAGACGAACAAAAAACTGCATACGGAGTTAAATTCAGAAAACATGGACACGAAAAAATCATCAAGGCAAACCGGGAGGTCATCTTATCTGCTGGAACGATACAGTCACCACAATTACTTATGTTGTCCGGTATAGGAGATGCTGAACACTTGAAAGAACTTGGCATATACCCTATCGTCAATCTTCCTGGTGTTGGAAAAAATCTACAGGATCATGCTGCAATGGGTGGTCACTCGTTTCTTTTTGACAGTCCCTATGATAACGGGACCGATTATTGTTTCAATATAAATGAAGTTACTTCGATAGGAAGTCTGATAGATTTTAGTGTAAACAAAAAAGGTCCGCTTTATAGCATGATGGAGGCTGAAGCTATGGCTTTCATTAACACTAAATACCAGGACCCGAGTGAGGATTATCCGGATATACAACTGTTTATAGCTCCGACGGCGGACAACATGGATGGTGGTTTATTCGGTAAAAGAGCTAACGGTTTAAATGACGACACGTATGCTGAGCTTTACGAAGAAATACTGTACGAGTCTTCATTCTCGATCGTGCCTCTGTTACTGAGACCGAACAGTCGTGGCTACTTAAAGCTCAGAGACGCGAACCCGTACTCACCACCACTAATCTATCCCAACTACTTCATTGACCCACAAGACGTCAAAGTATTGGTAAGTTTCAAATATTTATGTCCGTAAATAATATTTTCATAACAAATACACAATAATCATGTAATGAACTTTAAAATAGCACCAAATTAAAACCGAAAACATGCAGTTAAATTTTTAAACTATAGATAAATTTTAATGTGTTGATAAAAGTCAGATTAATTTGTATAAAATACGATAATTGTCGTTAAAGGGGTCACGGAAGATAAAAGGTTAAACTAATTACAAAAAAAAAATCGTGTTTAATGTTATTCAACATTGATGATTTATAGCTTTTTTTTTCGTTTTATGTAGATTACGTTTATTATTTATTACGTGATTAAGTTTTTATTTTATAATAATTTCTTAGGTTTTCGCGATCACTACACATTATAATTAAACAAACCTACCTGGTCGTGGTGGTGGTGTGGTGGTGGTTCGTGGTCTACCTGCGACCACAAAATGCTGCAAAGCTTTCGAAACGTCAAGAAAACCAATTTAAATCATATACGCGATATCATCCGGTTAAACTTTGTTTTTATTTTATCTTAAATATTCAGAGGAATATTACGGTAAAGTATAGCAGTGGCGGCGTAGAGGGGGGCGATGGGGGCGGTCCGCCCCAGGTGCCGAACACCAAGGGGTGACTAGTGGGTGCGGCGCCGGCGCCACTTGGAAGCCGCCAGAGTATTTCTTTCCAAGTGGCAGTCCAGTGGACTACCTTGGAGCTTCTGAGATTATACTACTAATACTTCTTACTATTCTGAGTTTAATGATGTGTCTAAGATTTGTCATAGAGGTGGATTAATGTGAAAACAGCTTTTCAAAATTAATGTTAATGAAACCGTACATAAGATCCGCAATAAGCCAAGCGCGACTTACCTTGATAATGTCATCGATTTTTTTAGCAAATATGCACGTTGTTTTATTTTGGGAGGGTGTTCAATTGAAAACTGCTCCGGGTGCTACGCCGCCACTGAAATATAGCATTTCCGATGATTGCATTTTGGACCCTCCTAACCATTTTCTAACCAAACTGCACAAAAAAAATCCTAACATGCTGTTGTTCTAACAATATTTCTCTTTGCACAATTTCAGGTGGAAGGTGCACGAATAGTCCAGGAGTTAGTAAATCAACCAGTACTTCGGGAGCTGAATTCGCGACCTAACCCTCGACGGAACCCTGGCTGTGCAGCCCATGAGCTGATGTCAGAGGAACACCTGGAGTGCCAGGCCAGGCACCACACGCTGACGTTATACCATCCTATAGGGACTTGCGCTATGGGGCCAGAAGGTGATCCGGAGGCTGTTGTTGATCCAAGATTGAAGGTTCGTATTACTTGTGACTTTGTGACATGTTTTTTTATTGTGTCAATTGTAATTTATTGGTAACTTGAATTAATTTAAAATGTCGATTTGCAGTAAAAAAAATATTTTATTTAGATTTTTTGAAATTTCAAAAATAAAAATGTATTTACAGTATAAAATAAAATTTATAATTTTATTACAATACAGCAAGTATTGGTATAAGTATCTTAGGACTTGTGAAAGTCTTGTGAATGTAAGTGAATATTCACGCAGTCTTTTTTTTTAAGTTGATAGTTACCGGAAGGGGTTTATTGGTGTTGACAAACACCAATAAACCCCTTCCGGTACATCTACTGCCAAAACAGTTTTTAAGAGATTGATTAAAATCAATTCATCATCATCATCATCATCAACTCCCATGTTGCGCCACAACACTCGGTCCTCTGCCTTCCGCATCCAGAATCTATTAACATTAGTCAATACGTACGAGTGACGATATTTAATTGATCGTCCGGCGCACCCTGGGCAGTCAGCCCGCTACCAACCTGCTGACTGGCTAATCTTTTCCCCACGGCATGAGCTATTATCATTATGTAGCTCATGTCGACACGATAGAAGAAGAAGAATACGTAAAGAGCCATAAAAAGCATCAATGTCTATCTTAAAATTTTCCAGGTGCACGGAATCAAGAACCTTCGAGTAGTAGACGGCAGTGTAATGCCGACAATTGTGAGCGGTAACACCAACGCACCAATCATCATGATAGCTGAGAAAGCTTCAGACATGATCAAGGAAGACTGGTATGACGTCATCACCGAAGAAATGTGTCCTCTGGAAGAAGCCAAGAGCTATCAAAAATCGAAAAATTCCGAAGATGAACCAACTAAAGTACAACTAAACACTCCACCAGATTTGTTCAATGAAACGACTAGTCTGTTTCCATTTTTAGACAGAAAACTTGGTGTTAAAACATCTAAAAACAATGCTGACAAAGATTCTGAACCTATATACAAACCGAATCAGGTGCCAAACCCAGCCAATACTCAAAAGCAATTCGCTAAACCAAATATTCTGCAAAAAAACCCTAAAAAGATGCCACAAAATAATAATTTATACCCAAATTATTATCATACACAACCCTATCCTTTTAGAAAACATCTGTATGACCCTCAAAATGTTCCAGGTCAAATTCCTGATTACGGAAATTACCCGACAGATTTTAGTAATTCTTTCAATAGGTTGGGACTACACAATCCACTTTACCCATATTACCCTAAATTTGGTCGACAGAGACCTTTAAAGAATCTCTTCTCAAATCAAGAAGTTAGGCCACAGGTATATTATAATACTGTTAATAAGGTTAACGAGCCAATATATTATGAGACCGGTGAAGTTTTAACTCCTAGAGGGCAAAAGAAATGCAAGATTTGGCTGTTTCATGACGGTATCAAGTATGAAGTTGTACTGTAATGTTTTAATTTTACACAGATTATACATAATATTTATTTGGTTAGTTGTAATAAATAGTACACACTAAGTTTCCAGCCCCCCTAGCCAAGTTGACAATCTACAATCGTCTACGCTATAGAAAACAATCAAAATGTATGGGAATGACATATCTATACGAATGACTTTTTCGTTGAGATAATAATATGTCATTCCCATACATTTTGATTGATTTCTATTAGCGTTGACGATTGTAGATTGTCAACTTGGCTAGGGGGGCAGTACATCTTGTTATCTTGGTAGGAGGACAAGATATAAATGTAGGTACCTACTTTAATTGTTATACTTTTTCATTTTTATTTGCAACTACCAACAATAAACGGCGTGAAGATAAAACCAAGTGAAAACAATTAAGATTGTATACAAGTATTAGTGTAGAACCTACTTTTTTTGTAGAAATTCAAATAAATGAATAAAAACGTCTGCTAATACTTACTTTTATTATTGAGTTACTATGCTATCAACCTTAGGTACTTGAAAAATAAATGCAATGATTTGCATTCTTGAAGAGTGCACGATAAAAAAGCATTTATAAATACAAACATAATCGATGCATAGAATATTAAACTTCTAGCATACATATTCAAAATACCCGTAGGCCATTAATTTATTACGAATAGTAAGTATTTTTAATAATTATTTAGCTCGGTTGGTATACTTGTAGGCACAGAAACAGATAGAATGGTTGTAATCACAATTTTACTTGCGATTTATTCGTGGCAACTTTCCGAACAAACTACGCTTTACATTTTGACGTCATTATTAAAAAAAAATTTTTAATCAAATGTACTTTACAGCTTTTGTTTCTGCAGTTAGAAACAGCACAATAAGGCATTTTTGCGGGTTTTTGTTACAGTATTTATAGAAAAAAGTCATAAGGCGTGCTGAGAAAGGCTTTGAAATCTCCTGTACTACGGTGCATGGTGCTGCCACACGCGCCCTGCCCACATGGCCACTATCTATTTCTGTGCTTGTAGGTTTTAAACTATGACCTTATTGTTTACGCTACGTAGGTAAACATTGTCTAGAATATTAAGTGACCAGCGTAGATGTATACATATTAATTTAACTTGGATCGATTTTCATAACATCGATTAGTGTATTACCAAGTTGATAGAGTGGTATAAAAATAAACCGTATCCACAACGTAGCTATACACGCTGAAAATTAAGTCGTTTCGTAAACGAAGACGGGTCATTGTACTCATCATTACGAACAACTTTTAGTATTGAACCAACCCTGAAATGCGAAAAAATAATCAGGTGATCCTTACATTTTGTCGATTTATGTGAACACAAATGTAGGGATCAGCTGATTATTTATTACGATTACAGGGTTGGTTCAATACTAACTAATGCCTGCTCTATATTCACGGCTGTGAACCCGCGAAAACGATGCACACACATTGCTGTGAGCTATCAGTATAACCAAAATATGTGGTTTAAAAACGCAAAGTACAGCGTCTTTGTGTGTGGCTGAATTTGAAATTGAATGTAGGCCGGGAATAAAATATCTAAGCGTTTAAAGTTCATTTAGTTTTCATTAAATTTACTCGCGTACAATATTGAGATATAGCAGCTGCTAATAACATACGAATCCTGCACTTTACTAAAGTTTAATATCAATACCAGTTTTAGAGCGTTTATCAGAAGCATATCACTTCAATACCTATACTAATTACCAACAAATGATGAGCATCAAAATACCGCAGTGTCTCAAGACGATATTCTTTGACCAGTGTGTGTTGCCAGTAATTACTTACGGTACTGAAACGTGGTCGCTCACAATGGGCCTGATAAGAAGGCTCAAAGTCACTCAAGGGGCAATGGAGAGGGCTATGCTCGGAGTATGCCTGCGTGATCGATTCAGAAATGAGGAGATTCGCAGGAGAACGAAAGTAACTGACATAGCCCGAAGAATTGCCAAACTTAAGTGGCAGTGGGCGGGGCACATTGCTCGCAGAACGGATGGCCGATGGGGCAGTAAAGTTCTGGAGTGGCGACCGCGTACTGGAAGGCGTAGCGTGGGTAGGCCCCCCACAAGGTGGACCGACGACCTGGTGAAGGTCGTGGGAATCCGCTGGATGCGGAAGGCACAGGGCCGGTCGTTGTGGCGATGCTTGGGGTAGGCCTATGTCCAGCAGTGGACGTCTCTCGGCTGAAACGATGATGGTGATGATGATGATGTTGAGCATCAGTGGGAAGTAGTAGCAATCAGAACTGAGACACACTTTACTAGAGAAGGTTAAGCACTTAAAGATCATAGACATACCTACTGTGCATACATACTATATGTGCCAAACTAATAACTATACTTCTGTGCATACATACTATACATAACTAATAACTATACAAGGTGTTGATCTGTAACCGTGCCATATTTCTAGAGCAAATGATAAATAATGTGCTTAGTCATCTAAAAATACTTTAAAAATTCTACGATTATTTAATACCCAAATTTTCACTTAGAGACATAGCGAGGGTTTGAGAATAAATCCCGAACGACTCTGAAAATAAGCCATCGGCGGCATTCAAATGGTGGAAATACCTGCAGATTGTTTTGGTGGTTTCGCACGCATTTTGCTTGTGTCGCACGCGACACACGTAGGGTATTTGTTTGGTTACAAATAGGTACATAAATTGATTTTTTTATTGATTCGTGTTCAGTATGATTGTACCACAATCACTTCCTCAAATGTGGCATGAATACAGATCAACAAGTTGTATTTATAACAGTTACGTGACTGACTTACAGAAAACGCACAGCGCAATACAATAAAGAAAGCGTTTCTTAGCAACCAACATTTAATTTCTAGACCCTACAAACCTTATTTAAAACAACAAAATTTTGCAAATAACTTTATACAAGCCGTGAAAACGAACCGTGATATGGGTAAACTGTTAATTTACTAAATACTATTATTTGCAATGTCAACCGCGCATTATATGTAACAGTTAAGTAATAAAGACTGCCTCGTTGGTCTAGTGGTCGCAAGCGCGACTGCTGATCGTGGGGTCCTGGGTTCGATTCCCGGGTCGGGCAAAGTGTTATTGGGTTTTTTCTTTAGGAAATTCTCAGTAGCAGCCCGGAGTCTGGATTTGTGCCCGGTTAATGGCAATAGGCTCGCCCCCTATTACATGGGACTATAACATAACCGGCGAAATGTGGGTGTACTATACACCTCTGCCTACCCCTTCGGGGAAATACAGGCGTGATGTTATGTTAAGTAATAAATGATTCTGATTCTGAAATAATGTGGACTATCATTATGAACGGATTTTTCAAAATGCGTACCCTAAAAGATAACCTTTTTTAGGGTTCCGTACCCGAAGGGTTCCAAACGGGACCCTATTACTCTCGCTACGTTGTCCGTCCGACCGTCCGTCCGTCCGTCCGTCCGTCCGTCCGTCTGTCACAGGGCTGTATCTTTTGAACGGTAATAGGTAACCGGTTGAAATTTTCTCAGAATATGTGTTGCTATGAGGCACAGTTTAACTATACATACTAAAACTGTGCTATGAGGTGTATCACGACAAATACTAAAAACACAAAAAAGTCTAAAACCAAAGGGGGTCCCCATACAAGAAACCTCAAAAAACATGCATTTTTTTCAACGTTTTTGTTCCTGCTCTATCTTCAAAACGGTAATATATACCAGCGTCAAACTTGGTCAGATTATAGTGCATATTATGTAGTTTAGTAACAAATACTAAAAATAAGACAAACATAGACATATGTGGTGGTAACTGAGTAAGAAAGACATGCAAAAATTCATATTTCGCGCACTGTGCGTTGATGTCTTTTGATAAACTCTCGTAAATTAAATCAGTTTTTATGGGGTATCAGGTCGTTGAGAGGTAGGAACCCTTACTGCGCGAGTCTGACTCGCACTTAGGCGGTTTTTTTTTTTTGTTTTCGGGCGGTAATCCTCATGGATACCCTCCGTCTGAGGACGGCGGAGGGGTATGTCACCGACGAAAACCACACGGTGGCCATCCTCTGCACAAAATAGAGGAGCTCCGGGAACTCGATTGGACCGCGCCGGTGCTCCTCTAGTGCCATGCCTTTGGCACGTCCCGGGAAAACAATGTTGTTTCTCCCACAGCAGCACGCGACCACAACTTACTGCTGTCCTCTATCTGGGCCTTGCGCTGGGGCGGTTGCCACCCCGGCACCTCCTTCTGCGAGCGGGAGAGCGCGATCTCACTCTGCAGCTTCCTTCTGAAGCATAACGGTCTCGCAGAAGGAAGCCATGACCCTCTAAGCCGTCGGAACTGCCAGCTTAGCCAACACTACTGCTGGCAGAGAAAGATCCTGCCCAATCTGGCTGACCAGGTTCCGCCGTTCGGAGCTCCACGCAAGGCACTCCTCCAGCGTGTGATGTGCGGTGTCCTGATCACACCCACAATGGTGGCAATTTGCCGTGGCTTAGCGTCCGATCCTATTCAGGTACTCACCGAAGCAACCGTGCCCGGTGAACACCTGAGTAAGCAATGAAGGTTCAAAGTTTACGCGGACGAAGTCGCGGGAGAATGCTAGTATAGACATATGTAATGTATAGATAGTCTTGTAAGTATTAAATGGTTTAGTTGAGAAATTACGGTATGTTCGACCGAGTTTCAAACCAGAGATGTGTAAATTCACAGTATGTCAACGCCTCGGTAATCTTTATTAAACTGACTTGACCAAAACAGCCACGAGCCAAAGTTGTTATGCCTTTTCAAAAACTTGTTTAGCGGGTCAAATGTAAATAATAAAACACGATAATGATCACATGTGACAAGTAAAACAGTGTTTAAAATACAAAGTTTATCTCATGTAATTATATTTATTCATGTTGATAAGGTTCCCTGTTTAGGGACCCACGCCATTAGACACAAAAACGGCAAAATAACCACATCAAGCATTCGCATTTTTAAAGCCAGAGAAATTATTTTGAATAGATTTTAGAATAAACAACATCAGGCTGAGATAAAGACTTAGGCTTATATTCAGAGATAAAACTGAAATTCGGTAACTGTCCGGTATCCGGCCCATCAGGCCTAAATTTATCCGGCAAGTATCCGGCCGGATACCGGATTAAAAAATACGGAACATAAAATTCAGATTATTTATTTAATCCACATAACAAATATAATCACCATAATTTCACTTAATAACAAAAAAAGTTAGTACTCGTCGTACAGCATTAAGGGCAAATTACGGTGAATAAATACCGATTTATCTGCATTAAGAGGCAACATACAGTGAATAACTAACACTTACTTACTAACTTACACACACTTACTTACTTACTTGCTAACTTCGCTCATGAACAAAAATTCCCGAATTCACTCGTCCGTCCGATCGTTCGTGCGCCATCTACGCGAGCTCACTCGTTACGATGCGCCAATTGGCTTATTCGGCTGGATATCCGGCGGCCGGGTATTCGGCTATCCAGTTTTAAGGTTGGCCGGATATCTGGTATCCGGTATCCAGCCAAACAGCTACCTGTTTCATCTCTTTAAAGGTATAGATTTTTATGGGTTATATGGTTTTAAGAAGGCATTGCTTCAGACCTGAAGGATGTAGCTGTGTTAGCTGGATGCGAAAGGTGAAGGACGGATGGCCAGCAGTCATCGACTATATAGCCTAATAGACGCCTACTGTTAAATATAATGAGACCAATTAATTCTGTCAACTAAAGAAGCGGGGTAATGCCATCCGATTGGCGCTACCTAGGAGGCTATTGGCTATTCACTGACGTGGAAGTATTTTCGGCTCAAATTTGTGTGTTAGTAGCGAATAGTGGCAACTTATATCAGACTAGCTGTGCCCGCGACTCCGTCCGCGTGGATGTCGGAAAATAACATCGTGTCATAATTATGAACACAATATCTTTAAATATATACATATAAGCGCCTACACAGACAATTACACTATTTACCGACCATACTATATTTTGTTTTTACAACCAACCGGCTAAGGTGATGGAATTTCATGGAATTAGCCCTCAACTCCCTCATTCTGAGAAGACGCTCGTGCCCAACAGTGGGAAGTAATTGGGCTGATTATGTTATTCTATAACACTAACCACATCTCTTCTTATGCTGAGAAGAGGCCCGTGTCCAGCAGTGGGACTGTAACGGGCTGGTAATGTTTTGTTATTCTAGAATACTAATAATATCCAGTTCATTAACTCTTCTCATTTTGAGAAGAGGGCCATACCCAGTAGTGGGACAGTAATGGGTTGACTACGTTATGTTATTCTATATTTTCTAGTTCCTTAACTCTTCTCATTCCAAGAAGAGGACCATGCCCAGCAGCGGGACAGTGATGAGCTATGTTATGTTATTCTATATTTTCTATAATACTAATAGAATCCAGTTGTATTTTTAGGAACCTGCAACCTGCATCCAACCAACCATCATGACCTCTACTTTGTATGCAACATAATACAATACAGGGGTCAAGCTGTATCGCTGGATCTACTCAACCGATTCAGATAAAACATACCCTATATTTTAAGTTAGACTAATACCAATACAAATGCTAAGTTTCATTACGATCCGTTCAGCCGTTTTCACGTGATGAGGTAACAAACAGACAGACAGACAGACAGACAGACAGACAGACAGACATAAATTTTTTAAACGATTGATTCGTGTTCTATAGCTTATTTCTAGTCCCCCTAGAAAAAAAATTCAATGTACAGACTTTTCGACCTTTACAGTTTTATTATAGTATAGATAGATATATCGTGAAATCAGGATGGCTAACAGTCGGCACTTTTGTACCCAGTTGTGCATAAAGAACGACGAAGAAATATCTGTAAAGACGCCTGTCATCTCTTAGTCTTCCTGCGACCACGAACGCTGCAAAGCTTTCGAAACGTCAGGAAAACCAATTTAAATAATATACGCGATGTAATCCGGTTAAACTTGTTTTATTATAATGTGTAGTGATCGCGAAAACCTAAGAAATTATCATAAGTTGGTTGTTTTGTAATTATGTTAAAAAAAATCAATTATAATGAAATTACTTGACAAAACAATACAAAAAATCTAATGGACATGCAATTAGTTGAAAGACGTAAATTGAGGTTTTTTGTACTGACTTATGGAGCGTCCAATTAAATTAAGGTCACTGTACCAGGCCCCTCAGAAAGTATTGCGAAAAAAAGTTTTTATATATGGGAGACTGGCCAGTTATAATGTTTTTCGAAAATATGATTATTTATAAGTAAAAATAAGTAAGTTCCAATTTCAAAATTTCCCTCCACATTTTTTGCGAGTTAATTCAAAGTATTGTGTCTCACTGAAATATGGATCTGCGCCGGGAACATTTTAGAGCTATGATTTTATACGATTTCAAGTGTCGCCTGAAACCGGATGAATCGTACGATAGACTTCAAATGGCATTCATGGATGAAGGCCCTTCCAAGGCAACCGTGTATCGTTGGTATAACGAATTCAAGCGCGGTCGACCAACTTTGGGGGATGACGAAAGAAGCGGTCGCCCTTTGACGGCTGTTACCGAAGAAAACGTGCTAGCAGTGAAAAATTTAATCCAAGACAATAGGCGAATTACATATCAGGAGATTCAACACATATTGAAGATTGGATCGGGAAGCGTTCACGAGATTCTACACAGCCATCTTCGCGTGAGGAGGATAGTATCACGCTGGGTGCCGCACAACCTCACCGATGCTCAGAAGCAGGCCCGGGTGGAATGGTGCCGTGATATGCTTAACAAATTTGAAGCAGGCTCGTCTCGGCGTGTTTACGACATCGTTACAGGTGATGAGTCCTGGATTTATCAATACGACCCAGAAACCAAGCGCCAGTCGACTGTTTGGGTGTTTCAAAATGAGCCAACGCCTACCAAAGTGAAGCGATCTAGAAGCGGGGGTAAGATTTTGATCGCTAGCTTTTTTAATTTGACTGGCCACTTGGTATCAATTCCCTTACGGGATCAAAGAAGCATTAATGCCGAATGGTATACTACCAAATGTTTGCCAGAAGTTTTCTCTGTTATAAGCAACAAGCGACCAAACACAGGGCTCCGCGGGCTACTGCTCCACCACGACAATGCACCTGCGCACACCGCACTCAAAACGAGGGACTTCCTGGACAGCACGCCAGTCAAACTCCTGGGTCACCCTCCTTACAGCCCTGATCTAGCACCGTGTGACTTCTTTTTATTCCCAAAAATAAAAAATCTGCTCAAAGGGATACAATTTTCGTCGCCGGAAGATGCGCTGGCTGCGTTCGAGCAGGCTGTAAACGAGGTGTCTGCGGCGGACTGGAAAAAGTGTTTTGAAAACTGGTTTAGGCGCATGAATCTTTGTATAGAGGCTGGTGGAAAGTACTTTGAAAAGATTTGATAAAAATATATGTACGTATAGAACATTTTTTTTTAGTTTCGCAAAACTTTCTGAGTGTCCCACGTACTTCTACCATTTAAAAAAAATTGTTGTCCTTGATTTTATAATGAAACAGTCATAGAATAAACTAGCTCGAATCCGAAACCCTTATTCGAGTTATTATCAGCGAGTTATGCTCGGACTCTCTGAAGAAACGGATCAGAAACAAGGTGCCCACGGACGAATAAAAAAGGCGGACGGAATCTCGCTAAGAAAAGATTGAAGCACTTCATTATTTCTTAAACAGCATTTCGAGACACCAGAGCCGCATATTGTTATTTTATTTGTGACATATACGATAACGACATGTTGCGTAATTGCGGCTGTTTGTCTTACTATGGGTGTAAATGAGTGCGTGCCAGCCCGTACTTTTAAGAGAGCCGTCTTACTATGGGTGCTTCACTTATCTTATTGTTTAGCGAGATTACGTCCGTCTTTTTTTATTCGTCCATGGTATAATTACATATTATGGTTTATAAATGTCTTGTAAATGATATAACATTACACTTTATGACATTTAAAAATAATGCGTTATTATTGCAATATATTCCGCAACCGCAGATTTAGTATCGCATTTCAGTTATCAGGGATATGATTTACTGAGCTTTCCAAAATCTAGAATCTTCATGGCAGAAAGTGTGGAATGCCAGAAGAAAAAAAACCGGCCAAGAGCATGTCGGGCCATGCTCAGTATTATAGGGTTCCTTAAGTAGGTCTAATTACAAACGAATCAAATCGAATATTATTCATTGCTATTTTCGTTTTTGCAAACAGCGCCACCTAGTGCTAAATTTATGAAGCTGAATTTAAGAAATGTGTTTCTTTTTCTGATTTTTTTAAATAGAAAGAAACTAAAGGAGCATTATTTGCTACGATCATTTTTCTCTAAGGTCAATGACCTATGAACTAGGACGTCTTAAGTATTTTTCAGTTTTCTCACTATAACTCAAAAATTTATAATTACATTATACTCGAAATAATTTTAAAAGAGAGTTTTTATAAAGGTCTATCAATGTTGAAGACTTATAAGTTTCTACGTTGCATAGTTTAGAAATGGCAGGGGGGGGGGACACATTGTAAGCCACTTTGGTGAGCTATATTTCGGAGATGGTACACCTGATAAAAAAGTGATGTATGAAACATTACCTTCATTTTAGTAGACCTATTCAATGATACCCCACACGAGGGGGTGCAGCGAAAAAAAATTTTTCATCCCTATTTCATATGTATGGGCGCCACCCCTAAAAACGTTACCAAGATTTTTTTATTCTTTTAAAATTGAGATCTATATCTAAACCATTTTTTAACAAAATTTCATATACTTATGTTTATAACTGTAGATGTTATTAAGCTGTAAAGGATTAGGACAGACGGACAGACGGATAGACGTACAGACATGACGAAACTATAAGGGTTCCTTGTAGGACTACGGAACCCTAAAAACGTCATGTGGCAATACTAGGAAATGAGTACTCATTATACCATCTACTACGTCCCTACTTTCCAAAACTATAAATTAAATGCACATTGCTTATTAATTTAATTGCCATTTCCTCATCGAAAATATCAACTAAATGCCTACTCGTGACTCAGAAAATTATTTGTTATTTGTTTGTTCCGATTCCTGGAAATGTGTTGTTTTTCTCATTTTTCATTCATCATTTTACATTAAGTCATACATAGAATCGTTTTACAAGTTATGGTAGACCATTAGATTTATTAATACTACGCTACGCAGCGACAACACAGCCCCATACTACGTTACCTATAGCACAGAGCTATTGATTAGCAAAGGTGTCAAGAAGACGAGGCCAAAAACGATTTTCATAAATTCCTGGTAATGATGTCGATTCACGAACTTTCTTGTTCACGAACTAAACATATTACTATTAGTAGATACAAGAAAGGGATAGCAGCAACAATTTTAACGCTGTCAAATTAATGAACGTGTAACTTTTTTTGTATTTTAGTCCGCATGTTCAGAGTTCCGAGATCACGACTAAACTTGTATGGAAATTCTAATTCCGACTAATTTGAGAGCTCAAAATTATTGCCATCCCTTTCTTGTATCTACTATCAGTAAAAGAGAGCGATAGTTTAAAATAAGTTTAGTTCGTGAACAAGAGAATCGACACCAATGTGTGAATTTAATCATTAGAGAAATATGGATCTGGAAGTCATCATCATAATTTTTTTTTCACAATTATACCGATAATAGTTTGTCGACTTAATCGATCTCCACATTTTTTATTTTATTTTATTGTTTCTTATGCAATCTGTCCCATCTGACATTCAGCCAAGAACATTATATATGTATGTATTACATATGCATTCAGCATCTTTTGTACAATTATTGAGTTTTGAGGTTAGGTTTTGAGACATGCTTGGAATGCGCCCATTGACAAATCCACATAAAATTATAATGTCATTGTAAGTCTTGTGGAGCCCATGGTATAATAAGCATAAAGGTATTATACTGACGTCAGTATAGAAATGTCTTTGATAATAAGATGTTTCACCAGGTATTCTCTTCCCGCAATGACAGCGCGATGCCTCCAAGCTACGTCACGATCAGTGCTGCCATTGATTGATATCTTCAATATACTTAAGGAGACTTTTGTTCATAATGAATATAAAATAAATTCCTAACTAGCCTAAATATTTGTTATCTCGTGTTATTCATCTAATTAGTTAATAAAGGAAACTATATTAAATTACTAGTTAAAAAGTGATTCTTTATAGAAGAAAGTAAATGAAAAAATGCATTTTGCTCGGGTAATTTATTTTCACAAAGTGGCAGCACATCAAACTGACAAGTATCACGCTAACAGCCCGCTATTGGCTCCACGGCCGATGACGTAATACGGAGACAATCACGTGACCTAGCTGTCACGGGAAGAGACTACCTGGTGTTATTACACCATGGTGGAGCCAATCTTTTGAGCCTTGTGAAAGTTTTAATTTTCATCAGGCTTGATGCAAGTTTATTAGGATGCATCGCAATCCTTTTCTTATAAGCGCTCACTCTCTGTGTGATTTCATCTTTGACTTTTCGTATATTTAAGTCACGGTGCAAGCTATCATTAGTGATATACCATGGTGCATTAGTGATAATCCTTAGCATTTTAGATTGGAACCTTTGGAGAATATCTATGTTTGAATTGGCTGCTGTTCCCCACAGCTGTATTCCATAAGTCCAAATAGGCATTATGATGCATTTATAAATTCTAAGCTTATTTTCCAGAGAGAGCTTGGACTTTTTTGATAAGAGCCAATAAAGTTTTCTAAGTTGTAGGCTTTACGTTTGGTGAATATATGTTTTCTCCAGGTTAGTCGACGGTCCAGATACATTCCGAGGTATTTAGCATCTTCTGCTTGAGGAATCTCAACATCATTTAGTCGGACTAAAGGGCATGTATCTCTCCTTGTTGTAAATGTAACGTACCACAAAATTGAGGTTATAAATGTTATAATGTAAAATTCACGTAAGTATTTAAGTATATTTTTTCATGTATGTAAAAAAATGTGTAGCAATGTAATAATTACCCGTGGAACACCTAGGTGAACTACGTAGGTGGACCACGGGTAAGCAACCATAAATTAAAGGCAACACTTTTCTCTTTATTTCGGCACAAAAATTATGGGGCTATGTTAAGAAATATGTAAGTTACGGGTAGTCAGAAGCCCGAAAATCTGACAGCAACCTCTCAATGTTGATATTACCCAGTAACTGGGTTGTGGGAAAAAGGCGAAGAGGGTGATGTTAAGTAAATGATTATGATTATTCTTAATCATCAATATCTTATGAACATCAGTATTTTACACGGAGCGACTGCCATCAGACCCAGATATTTCTATATGTACACAAAAACGGAACATGATTTTCGGTCTATGTCTGAAACGGAAGGGTGTGCGGGTTTTTTCTGTTGGATGAGCTACACTCAAGCACTGCACTTGTCACCATTGTGTATTAGTATAATAAAGTACAACAACTGTATTTAAAAAGGTAAGAAATATTAGTTTGTGATGATAATTGCAAATTACTACGGTTACGTTTCAAGCTAGATTGCTACAGGTCACTAACGTATACAGTAGTCCTGTCAACACACGTACAATTTTTTATTGATTGTTATTCACATTACTAATCTATGGTCTTCAAAGTCTATGGTATAATATATCTATGTGGTATACGAACAGAATACGAAGGATCAATGACCGGTGTGCATGGACGGATTTGTTTGATACTTGGATAAGGA
This sequence comes from Asteroscopus sphinx, assembly GCA_949699075.1. NCBI lineage: Eukaryota > Metazoa > Arthropoda > Insecta > Lepidoptera > Noctuidae > Asteroscopus > Asteroscopus sphinx. The sequence continues at coordinate 16,602,916 of OX453021.1, forward strand.
TGCAATTACATCATTTTGCAAATTGAAGATAGCATCTCGGTCCTCGGATCGAAGACATAAACATATGGTTAAACGATTATATTTTGTACCTTACTAAAAACATTGCATTTTATATTATTTATCTATCTATACTTTTAAAGACAGATGTCCTGACTGATTGATTCATCAACGCAGAGCCGGGGAACACTACGACGGGGAACATTATACGAGGCATGTTACATTTTTTCACGCGGGCAAAGCACTACTAGTACGGTCGACCGCACGTCGGTGGTAACACTTTGACATTAGCAGCATCTTTATTTCGTAAGCAGTAAGGGCGGTTTTCGAATTGACGTGTTACCACTGTCATGCAGTCGACTGTACCTAACCTATAAGTTTACTGAACTTAAAAAATATTCTATATTTTTTCTGAAGTTTTTTTGCGTAGGTCATCTTGTCAAATTGTGGGGTAATCGGGCAAGACCTACCTAATGTTTACAAACTTGGTGATAAAAATTACATAAAAATTAAAAGGTTACAAATTAGTGCTCATTAAGATATTGAGACCATAATAATATAACGGCAATTATCTGATTGTGACGTATACCTATATGTGCCGACAAGACTGTATTTATATGTGGGAGAGAGCTCTGGATAGTCATTGTCACAGATCTCTTACAGCTGTCAGTTTCATAATTTAGAGCTGAAAAAGAGAGGTAAGTCATTTAAAGCTAAGCATATATTTTAAAATGTGAACTAAATAAATAAAAAAAGCATAGAATAAAAAAAACATAAATGATGGAATCAGGCAGGGAATCAGAATTTCTTTGCGGAAATCCACGTCATACAAAATATGAAGTTAAAATATTGTTAATTCCGCCAAAAAACTATATCGGTTTGGTGTGCATAATGTATTGCATAATAATATAATCGCACTTTCTGCATGTGCATATATTTGTGGGCGGAGGGGGAGGGGGGCGGTGCTGCATGTTGCATTCAAGCATGACAACCTAGTTTTTTGGCGGAATTAACACTAAATCTTTCAACTTCATATTTTGTAAAAACAATACAGGTAAAGAATAATAATAATTTATTTCGTAAAAAGTACGTGTACAAACAGATGGATAAATAGTCACAATTAGTAGTTATTATTCATGTGTAATCCAAGTGCTACATTCTGAATACATATGCGGTTTGAGAAATATTTGTATAAATCTCAAGAAAATCACTTAAAAAAACGTTTCATGGTTTTTTATGATAATACAATTTTATTTCTAAACAAGCTTTTCACAGTAGTAGAGCTCCTTTGTGAAAGAGCTCGTCCGGGGAAGTACTACCACCGTGCCTACTTCTCCGCCAAATAGTGATGCTTGCATTGCTGTGTTTCGGTCTGAAGGGTACGGGTGCCGGTGAAATTACAATCACATGAGACTTTCCATCTTCATGTCTCAGTTTGGCGAACCGACTTGCGGTACCATTTAAGCAACAGCCTAGGTGGTATTGAAGTTGTTATGGGCAAAGGTAACCGCTTAACATCAGGTGGGCCTTTAGCTCGTTGCGCCATACTATACTATAAAAAAAAAAAAAAAAAGCCGCGAGTTCGTTTGCGTGAATTCCCGTTCTTCCCATTCCCGTGAGAATTTCAGGAATTCCAATCCTCCTAGACCAGCATTTTCAGTAGGGGGCGTGGTAGAATAAACTATTGGAACCCCTGTCTAAGACCAACCCACCGGTTTAGGCTGTGCATTGTCCGTCAAACAGTTTTAGAATTTTATTAAGTAGAAGAAGAACTTTATTAAGTAGAAGAAGAATTTTATTAAATAGAATTTACTTCTTTTTTTTTTCGCTACAAAGCTGGGTTCCATTCCAGTAAAAGAAAAGTCACCATACTTTTGGCTTTCATAGAAAAACAGCCTGCATTTTTTTTTATAATTTTCGTTTTTGTCACCAGATCTTCAAGATGTCGTGGGCTTGTGATCCGGCGTTGACCGCCAACATCGTGAACAGCTACCAGGTAGCTGGCCCCTTGTTCATGCAAACTATGCAGACGTTCTTCGCAGCACAGTGCGCGTTGGTTGGAGACCATCTCTGGCCTGTTGATGCCACCCAAGCTGTTCTTAACGGTAATTAATGTGATTAATTACCTATAATATGGCACCTTACCTTAATGGCCTATAATATGGCACCTCTTAGGTTGAAACTGACATTGACTGGTATTGCCATAGAACAAAATGTAAGATGCCTGTCTTGGAACCCTGCCTTTTACGCATTGGCGTGGCGTCCCTTCGTTTGTCATGTCATGGACAAATGATGCGGATCTAAAGGTGGAGGTACACCTGGCACACGTTAAATGATGTTTATTTTATTTTTTAAAGCATTACCTAACTAATTGTAACATTTGTCTCATATACAATAATACACAATTTAGGTTTACTGTAATTATATTTATTTGCTCGTTTTTACCCGTGGCCTTACTATGGGGACCCATCCGAAAACCAGCGCTGCAACATTTCGGTGTTGCAGCATAATTATGCTGAGATGGGGGCCTTTTTTAGTCTCATACAGGCATGTCAATTTTAAGTTTTTTTGTTAAATGTTATTTTTAGTTTTTTTTCTCTCGCCTGTACCGAGACTGAAATAAATATTTTCTTTCTTTCTTTCTTTTTCTTTGTTAAGCTAGATCTTGTGGAGACATTCTGTAGTTTTTGATGCATCCATATGATATACAAGTTGCGCTTTTGTGAAAGGTTACACATAAGTAACTGGTCTCACTACTATTTGCAATATATTAATCCTTGTCTTTAATTCTTGTAGCAACTGTTATTGTATTTGTGAGTGTGTCAACATTAACCGAAATTTATAAGAGCCATCCCTTCGAATGGACCTCTAGTAATTGTATGAACCACTCACGATAGCAGCACCACTGCCGCTGTCAATTAAAACAGCCCAAAGAAACTATTCATAAGATCTTGTGACTATTTTTTTTAACTAGCAACCGATCCTAGTTTATTTCAATTTAATAAAATCTTAGGTTTTCGCGATTATTACACATTATAATAATAAAACAAGTTGAACCGGATCATATCGCATATATCATTTAAATTGGTTTTCCCGACGTTTCGAAAGCTTTACGGCATTCTTCATTCGTCTTCCTGCGACCACGAATGCTGCGAAGCTTTCAAAACGTCAGGAAAACCAATTTAAATAATACACGCGATATAATCCAGTTAAATTTGTTTTATTTCAATTTCCCTAATGAGTCCTAATGAATAATAATTTTATTACAGATCCCAACTACGATTTCATAGTAGTAGGAGCTGGGTCGGCCGGTTCAGCAGTTGCTAACCGACTCAGTGAGGTGCCAGAATGGAAGGTCCTGCTTGTGGAAGCTGGAGGCAACCCTACCCTGAACACAGAGGTATATTTAGTCCCAATATAGTCCCTTGAGATCACAAAAAAACTATCAAATTTAATTTTGTACAAAGTTAGACGTTCTACACTTTTAGATGCCACAAACTCTGATAAACAAATTTAATTTCAGATCCCACATCTATTCTACAACAACATGCGAAGTCCTCAAGACTGGGCCTACAAGACTCAACCTCAAGATGGTGCCTGCCGCAGTTACACAGCAAAGGGATGCGCTTGGCCACGTGGTAAAGCTCTCGGCGGCAGCAGCAGTATCAACTTTATGTTCTATGTCAGAGGCAACAAAGCTGACTTCGACGAATGGGCAGCCGACGGCAACTACGGATGGGGCTACGATGATGTGCTACCTTACTTCAGAAAGAGTGAAAAGTTCACCGGCATTTACAACGAAGAGAACCAGAAATACCACAACTTCCAGGGCAATCTTAATGTAGCCGTCGACAAACAGTCCCATGATTTCGAACACATGATCATCAACGCCGCCATAGAACTCGGATTAAGGAACTCGACTGACATTAACGGCGAAAGCCAAATGGGTGTTATGACGTCACAGACTACAACCAAGGATGGCACCAGATTCAGTACTGCCCGTGCTTTCTTGAACCCAATCAAGGACAGGAAGAACTTCCACGTTATTAAACACGCGCAAGCAACCAAAGTTTTGTTTGTTCCTGGCACTAATATTGTGAGCGGAGTTATGCTCCACAAAGACGGAAAAGACATTGTTGTCAATGTAAGGAAAGAGCTCATCCTGTCAGCTGGTGCCATCAATTCACCGCATATCTTATTGCTGTCAGGTATTGGACCTAGAAAGCACTTGGAAGATATGAAAATTGAAGTTAAGGCTGACTTACCTGTTGGAGAAAATTTACAAGATCACTTATTCGTGCCTACTTTCTACACAAAGCCTGGTGACAAAAACTACTACTCCATCTCAACCATTGTCAAGAACTTTGCTCAGTATATTATGGAAGGCACTGGCCCACTGATCAACACTAGCCCTAACCGTGTCATCAGTTTTGTGAACACTACTGACCCAGAATCACCTGCCTCAGACATGCAGTTCCATTACTTCGTTCTACCCCCTGGTGTGTACAACCTAATCGACATTTTCCAGAAGCACGGATTAAATGACGAAGCTTACACTAAGTTTAAGAAGATGAATGAAGACAAATTCACGTTGGTAATTTTCAACACCCTTTTGAAGCCAAAGTCTGCGGGTAAAATCCTTTTGGCTAGCAAGAACCCGCTTGAAGCGCCCTTGTTGTTTGCTGACTACTACAAGGACCCCGAAGATATGGCGACTGTTATTAGGGCAATGAAACAACATTCTTTGAAACTGGGTGACACCAAGGCTCTCAAGGAGGCTGGATTCAAACTGGACTGGCTAGAAATCGACGCCTGCAAGAAGTTTAACAAGAATTCTGACGACTACTTAGATTGCATATCGAGGGAGCTGACATTTTCGCTGTACCACCCGACCAGTACTGCCAAGATGGGTCCTGATGGTGACGAGACAGCGGTGGTTGACCCTGAGCTGAGAGTACGCAAAGTGAAGGGATTGAGAGTGATTGACGCCAGTATCATGCCCTCAGTTGTGAGGGGCAACACAAATGCACCTTCCATCATGATCGGTGAGAAGGGAGCTGACATGATCAAGAAATTCTGGCTGAACCAACACACCGAGCTTTAAATAATGTTATTAATTATACGAGAGATTTATTGCTATCAAAATTCTTTACAATAGCAACAAACCGCTTGTGGTAGATAACTTTGTATAAACTAGATTAACTATTTAATGATACTCAGTGGTTGTTAAGTTATTTTAAGGAATAAAATGTTACGGTATAACATATTTAGTGTTTTTTCTTCCTTCAATTATCAAATACTTCTCATCGTAGCCTGTAAGGAGACCTATCTCTTAGCTAGACTGTCCTAGAGTCGAGAGTAGAGAGCTGATATTAGGAGACAAGCGTCTTAAGAGCCCTCTTACATTTTTTTGATGAACCAACGAAGGGTGGGTTCTTGGCATTCTTATTCTATTCGATAGAAAGATCTATAGTTTCCATTACTGAATTAGATATCGCGATACTGAGCCCAGATTGTGCGGTACATAATTTAACCCACTTAAAATCAAAATATAGTATTTTGATTTTAAGTTTATGATAAGATTTTTTTATATTTTCAATTTTAATTTTATTATGTAGGCATAAGTCTGAAGTTTTATGCGGTATATTATTTCTTTAGAAACTTTATTTATTTTAGGAGAAAATTGGGGTTTAAAAATCCTACTTTCTGATTAGAAAATAGGTATTTTGAAGTCGTTATTTAGCTGCACAGGAGATATTTTAAAAAAAGCTGTACATTTTGTATCAATGGGAACATATTCCAAATGATATGGTCTGTTTTTAAATAGTTTATAGCAAAAGGTAACTGAGATCCTGGACGTTAAAAAACGCTTCTTAGAGGTTAATCAACATGGCAGCGGGGAAAAAAGGTCATTGTTAATCTTAGACGCAGAAAATTAAAATTCTACAAAATGTTGTGACTACAACATGGATAGAACTATCATATTCCACTTACAATTTTTTTATAAACACATTTGTTACTGAGATCCATGACGCCAAAAAGACGCAGATTTCTTGTGTTTTTTGTAATAAGTGTCTAAATAAATGTTTGAATACAGGCTCGTAGTTATTCCGTATTTCTCACACACGTTTGCTGATTGCAAATTCAAGGCATAGGTATATTTATTAGTATGTCACATTGCCATGATTTTTTCCTCAAAGGATACAGTACAGTCTAACAAAGCAATTAGTATCCAGGGTCGCCAGATATAAATGAAGTTTTCTCAGAAGATTATGGATGTTTTCGAGTGAAATATCATTTTAATAACGGACAAAGTTATACTGTATTTATAAAAACCCTAACCAAACTGTGTTATAATAATTTCCTGAGAAATCTTCATCTACATCTGGCGACCCTGTATACTAATTGCTTTGTTAGACTGTACTATGATATACAACTATAAGGATTATGTTTAAGAAACGTGGAGGAAAAGTCTTAAATAATGGAATCAATAAATTGTTGTGTCCAAACATAAATATTATCATACGCTTCACAAGCAGTTCAAACAAGTCATATAGGTAAATAGATGCACACTAAATTCTCCAGTTTATTGTTTCTCTTGCCGTGAAATTGAACTAATTTACCGATAACAGCGTCATTGTGTCAAAACGTCGCAATATCTTCAATCTCAACCAGAACTAATCACACAAACGCGAACCATATTTTAAAGTCTCTATTTCCATTTCTACAAGTGCCTCGCGTATTACGCATAGCTATGTTGCTTATTCGATAAATCACCGCCGAGTTGTTGGGCGAATAAAACATTAAAAAAATAGGCACAAAAAACGAGATTTTCTCCAAAATAAGTTCACTAGTCACTACATTTAAGTGAACCAGCATGCCACTAGCACGTCGATCTACGACATATTTGTTCATGTGTGTGTGTGTTGTATATATAGGTGTATATTTTAGAACGTGTGAGTGAGGTGCGTGCCAGTACTTGACGGTCAGTGGTCGGCCGGCCCGCAATGCACTTACACTCGTAACAGTTACAGTGTTAAAAAAGAAAAGTATACCCCTTTATAAATAATATTTAAAAGCCAAGAAATAAACGGTAAGATTTATTACTATTGAAATTTGAAACAATTTTGGCATGGGCATGCCCGGCAGCAACTGCATATTTTACTTACCTATAATTATTTTTAGTATTTTTATTAATGTTATTGTTGTGCTGTCCTGTGTTCTGTGCCAAATAAAAGTTTTTCTTATTTCTTTCTTTCTTAAAATTTCTCTTGAAATGGTGGTAATAAAATAGATGTAGCAGAAAGTGATTAAACATAAACACTGCTTTAAGAAACATGTGTTTAAAAAGTTTAATAAGTTATAAATTCCAGAAACAACAGGTAAACAAAAATAAGTTATGATTTATAAATATTTAACAACAATCTATAACATAACTGGCGAAATGTGGGTGTACTATTACACCTCTGCCTACCCCTTCGGGGAAATACAGGCGTGATGTTATGTGTTTATAAATATTTTGTATTTAGTCACAAGCCATTTACTTAATAATAAAAATAAATTTGTGTTGAAAATCAGTTGTGAATGAGCTACAGAATAAAATAATACTTAAACGTTCAATACCTCCTTAAAAACAATTTCAATATTCATAATCGTTAAGTAGTGTAATTAAATGTTGTTGATACTTATACCGACATTCTTATCTAAACTTGGGTTATTTAAGTGATTTATCTCAATTATACTTGACTGTTTTGACCCAGCCAGCTTTCTCCGATTGTTCACAGACCGATTCGATACTTTCGTTTCTTTTCTCCGAGTTATAAACTTAACTGTAAAATTATATAGGGATTTATTTGATTATCTGACCAGTTTTTATGGTGACCAAACCTCCTTTAGGTTAAAGAAGGATGCTTATAAATGATGCTTATAATTAATTGAGTATAAATCTAGTACCATCATTTCCGCCGAAAGCCGAAAGATATCCACTGCTGGACATAGGCCTCCCCCAAGCATATGAATCGGCACGCTTGGCAGGCGGGTTGGCGAGCGCAGTTGGTTGGTTAAATACTCAGAGAACGCTGCCGCCCATCCTCTGGTGAATCCCTTCGTCGCCTTTTACGACACCCATGAGAAGAGATAAGGGTGGTGCAATTATTTACGTCCGGCACCACACGGAGGTAAAGAAAACGTAAGACGGACGTAAGGAAATCTAGTACGCGATAAACGTAGTATATTTTGCATTTTCGCTGTTAATAAGTAGTTTTGGATTGGATACCCTGAACATTCAATTTTAATAATAATAACAAATTGTTATTACGTAAAAATCAACTTCAAATCGCGAGTAGACTCGCACACTAAGGGTTCTGGTTTAACCACTTTTTAACTTTTTAATGGAACGAAATTCCTTATCACGGCTTGCGGTAGGTGTGATTTGGGAGAAAATGTAACGTCACGTCAGATTTTAATTATTAACATTTTATTCTATTAACATACAAAACCGGCCAAGTGCAAGTCGGACTCACACAGTAAGGGTTCCGTACCACCCATCGACCTGATACTCCATAGACACTGATTTAATTTACGAGAGTTCATCAAAAGACATCAACGATCATACGCGAAATGTGAATTTTTGCATCTCTTTCTTACGAAGGTACCACTACATATGTCTATGATTGTCCTGTTTTTAGTATATGTTGCTAAACTACATAGTATGCACTATAATCAGACCAAATTTGACGCTAGTATGTATTACTGTTTTGAAGATAGAACAGGAACAAAAACGTTGAAAAAAATGCATGTTTTTCGAGGTTTCTAGTATGGGGACCCCCTTTAGTTTAAGACTTTTTTTATTTTTAGTATTTGTCGTGATAGACATCATAGTAACACATATTCTGTGAAAATTTCAACTGGTTATCTATTACCGTTACAAAGATACAGCCCTGTGACAGACAGACGGACGGAAGGACGGACGGACGGACGGACAGCGTAGCGAGAGTGATAGGGTCCCGTTTGCACCATTTGGGTACGGAACCCTAAAAATGTAAAGAACCGGTATAAAACATCGCTAAGACTCATTCATTTTTTTTTTATAAAAGAAAAATTATAATAAGTAGGTGCGCCAGAGAGGTCAGATAACTTTTTTAGCGTTGAATATTAAAGGTGATAAATGGGGAATGTATTTAAAACCATTTTATTTGAAGTGTTTATTATGTTAACCGTGATGTTTATAACAATGAAGATTTGTGTAGGTAGGCACCCAAATTTATTATTATTTATTATGCATTTATTAGCAGTCCCTTCGGCCTCTTCTAATTATAAACTCAATTCAATTAAATTCAATTCAATCGTTTATTGCGAATATAGGTAAGGTAGGTGTTACATGAATATTGTCATAAAAATAAAAAATAATAATAATAATTATCTAAAGATGTCACCATTCATTCGTATTCCAGCATTGTATAATAACAAATTTTCATCGCTAGACCCCTTTAACGCCTCAAAAATAACGTGGAAAAACAAATCCTTCAAACGTTATCACAGGTCAACTCCGCTTAGTGCCTCAAATTACACGACTCTCACGTATACCTCACTACCCATCACCTCACCACACACATTTTTCACACTCTTACAGTACACACACACTCACACTACCAATATTAACTAGATATTGTATAAATGCCCAAGAGGCTCTCTGCATATGTTTGTGATTTTAATTAGTTGTGTGCTTCGTAATTGGCGTAATGTCTAGATTATTAATTGAATAAAATATTGTAAGCTGTGAAGTTACCAATAACAAATAAATAAATAAATAATAATATTAAATAAATATATTCTTGAGACATTTTTACACATATTATAAACGTGAAACACTCTTTCACGCAAAAAATACTGTATGGATTTTAATTAAATTCGGAATACAGATAGAACATAATCCGGATTAACATATAGGCTACTTTTTTCTCGGGAAGATGAACGGAATTTCGGATGCAGTTGAAGTGGTTGCCTATTCGGCGTCGTCGAGATACTCACATTCTTTCTCTTCTCTTCTCCGTTCTTCACAATCCTAGTTTTCCATCTTATCTTCAGGAACGCTTTGAGTACCTTGTCCCCAGGGGAAAACCTTGTCGCTCATCTTCTTCCCTTCTCCTCCGTATACCCCATCACACAACTAGCCGTTACGACGGTTCTTTCACCATACGTGCAGTGCGTCTGTGGAATTCTCTCCCACACTCTCTGCGCGATAGCCCGTCACTGAATGTCTTCAAGAGAAGAATTAAGGAGCATTTCCTCTCAACATGAGTTATAGTAATGTATTATATATCTATATATATATATGAATGTATATATTCTTATGTATCTATTATATATACTTAAGTATCTACCTATACATTATTTATATTATTATTAGCTAGTACTGTAAGTAAATAAAGTAGGTTTAATTTATGTTGTACACTTGTTTCTGTCCTCTACATTCAACATCTCTCTATCGCTCTAAGGCTTGCTGTTAGAAAACTCAGTTCTGAGTTAAGTTCGCCGATGTACATAAACTTTCCTACTGTAATCTAAATGTATATTTGTGTGTATAATAAAGAATAAGAATAAGAACATTTCCCGAAAGATACGCGAAAAACGACATTCACGCGGGCGAAGTCGCGGGCATAGGATATTTATTCATAAAACTACAACAAATCTCTTTGTTGTATTTGTTTTAGTATAGTTCGTGTTTTTTTTTAAATATGAACATGTTACTTTAAACCTTATAAAATAATCTTGAAAGATTAGGTACGGTCGACCGCACGTCAGTGGTAACATTTTGACATTGAGACAGCGCCTTTATTTATTTAGCAGAAAGGGCGGTTTTTCTAATTCAAGTGTTGCCACTGTCATACAGTCAAGACTGTACCTTCTAATTGCATAAATGTTATAAAGAAAACACAACTTACTTCTCATTTTAAGTTTATTAAAATAGTAGAAATTACAGTTCGCACTTCGCAGGTATTGACACTTCATCGTCGATTGATAGTTGGTTAAAACTTAAAATGAGACTTACCTCCAGTTTCCGAAAGGCTGGTCAACGCAAAAATTTACTAATCAGTAATCAGCTGTCAAATCTCAGGCCAAACGTAGTGATTGGTTGTTAACATTTTTGCCGGCCAATCACAGGGGCTGACATGAGATTTGACAACAGATCAAATTGATCAGCCTTCCATAAACTGGGAGTTACTGTTGGACTCAGCAAGGCTAAAATGAGGCTAGAAACAGAAGGCACTTGCCGAATTCAAAATCAAAATCAAATTTTTTTTTTCAAATAAACCTAATTACAGGCACTAAACCTAAACTGTATGGGAATGACATATCTGAATGAATGATTTTTTCGTTGAGATATGTTATTCCTATACATTTTGATCGTTTTCTATTAGCGTTGACGATTGACGATTGTGTAGATTGTCAACTTGGCTAGGGGGGGCAGGACCCCACGCTCAGCAGTCGCGCTTGCGACCACTAGACCAACGAGGCAGTCAAGCAACTCATCTACTAATTAAATAGGTTTTAGGTATTTATATGCTACTTTTTTCTAATTACTAAAGTAGGAAAACATCTAATGAGTCCGAACTTTTTGTGCGATACTCACTTATCTTTAAATTATTGTCCGGTAAAGGTCAACAGATCATTAAAATTAAATCAAAGTTAATTTAAATATTTGGATTCGGCCAAAGATCAACAGTTTTTTGATGCTAGATTTATTTAACAAACAGCTGACTACCGGATTGCCATCTAAATAATTTTGCATTATTATGATCTTTTAAAACCTTCGTATTATTACGTACCTAATACTATTATGTGATTAAATAGAGAATTTAATTTAAAAAAATCAAATCAGAACTACGATTGGTGCAACTTTTCACGATAGAATTGGGTACTTTTTGAAATTGGCCGTCATAGAACCCATTTTACATCCATCCTTCGAATCAAAAAAATATTGACGGTTAATTTTTAGGGTTCCGTAGTCCTACAAGGAACCCTTATAGTTTCGTCATGTCCGTCCGTCTGTCCGTCTGTCCTAATCCTTTACAGCTTAATAACTTCTACAGTTATAAACATAAGTAAATGAAATTTTGTTAAAAAATGGTTTAGATATAGATCTCAATTTAAAAAAATAAAAAATCTTGATAACGTATTTTAGGGGTGGCGCCCATACATGTGAAATGGGGATGAAAATTTTTTTTCGCTGCACCCCCTTTTGTGGGGTATCATTGAATAGGTCTACTAAAATGAAGGTAATGTTTCATACATAATATTTTTATCAGATATACCATCTGCGAAATACAGTTCGCCAAAGTAGCTTGCAATGTGTCCCCCCCCTGCCATTTCTAAACTATGCAACGTAGAAACTTATAGTCTTCTACATTGATAGACCTTTAAAAAACTCTCTTTTAAAATTATTTCGAGTATAATGTGATAATATTTTTTTGAGTTATAGTGAGAAAACTGAATAATAATTAAGACGTCCTAGTTCATAGGTCATTGACCATAGAGAAAAATGATCTTAGCAAATAATGCTCCTTTAGTTAATTTCTATTTAAAAAAATCACAAAAAGAAACTGTATTATATTGATATGACACACTTCTTAAATTTAGCTTTTTAAATTTAGCGCTAGGTGGTGCTGTTTGCAATAACTAAAATAGCAATAATCATTGCTAACTCGAATATTAATCAATATTCGATTTGATTCGTTTGTAATTAGATCTACTTAAGGAACCCTATAATACTGAGCATGGCCCGACATGCTCTTGGCCAGTTTTATACTATTCAGTAGGTAATCACAGTACTTAAATAAATAGAAAAGGAAGTTTTATTATTTGTCGCTTACGTCTGTTACTTCTGAAATCATCTAAATGTCATCATGTGAAAAAATCTAAACCTTATTATCTCTTCCCGGGCTCAAAGTGAGTAATATCGCTATCCCTTTTAGACTTCGCTCACTCGAGAGCCGAAACATTTTAACGTATCTAAGTTCTAAACATCCTAAACTTTTGTAAAAAGGGGGAGAGTTTTTAATTAACGTCGCTTGAAAGGAAAGTAACTCCATCTTCATCGTCTATTCCAGGTCAAGATGTCGTGGGCGTGTGACCCGGCGATGACGTCGATGATCGTGGACAGCTACCAGGTGGCTGGGCCACTGTTCGTGCAGACTCTGCAGAGCTTCCTCGCGGCTCAGTGTGCTATCACAGGTGACCATCTTTGGCCCAGAGACGCTACACAGGCTGTGGTTCAAGGTAACGCAAGTTTATTTTTGTTATTTTCATAATGCCCAAAATGATAGTGTAGAAAATGATTCGATTATGTATTATTTGTGTACTAGATGAGATCCCTAGGTTAACAAAATATAAAAAAAGCTGTCTTGCTATGTGCGTACTACGTATCTTTAATAAATTACCTAATACATTCAAAATACTAAATATTCCGCATCCAGCGGATTCCCGCGACCTCACCAGGTCGTCGGTCCACCTTGTGGGGGGGCTACCCACAAGCACCGGCACCCTACCCACACCCTGGTACAGTACTGGTACCCTAGGCACAGGACCGGTCGTTGTGGCGATGCTTGGGGGAGGCCTATGTCCAGCAGTGGACGTCTTTCGGCTGAAATGATGATGATGATGACTAAATATTAAATTGTATGAATGGCTGAATAAAAATAATTACTATACCAGTAGGGAATTCTTCGAACAGAGATTATAATGTTCGTAATTTTGCATGTTTTAATTTTAAGTAAAACATGAATGATCTCATAGTTAAGTTTATAATACCTTTTTATGCCATGTTTTATGCAAATAAATATATTCTATTCTATTCTATTCAAAAACCATTCATAATTTTCTTACACACATCATCAAAACAGTGATCATCTTTTTGATGCTGATCTTTTTGATGCCGCAAAAAGGTATACTACCTAATATGCTTGCATTTAACCACCACCTCACCTAATATCCATCCATGGATACTGTAGCACTTAACTTGACAACTGATTCTAGAATCCATAGAACCAGGTCTATTAGAAAAGGCGAACCTGTATTTCCAGTTAACGGCTTATCTGGCCAATTAGCAGACACAATAGTTAAACAATGGACGTAAGCATTAAAAGGCATTTGGATAGACGAGAGGTCGACCGCACCATCGCTAATATCAGGTGAGCTGGCGGTCAAACGCAAGCCCATAAAAAGGTTAACACAAATAGTAGTTATAATAATTGGTATCATTAACACTAAGACCTAAGAGGTTTTCTCTAACTATGAGAAAACACGCAACTTCAATCTGCTCTTACTGAACAGTTGGTACATTTGGTTGTATAGACACAGAAAGGAAGCTGTGTCGCCTATACAGGTACTAATTCTTAATAATAATGGTGACTTATTTTGTTATCAAATATGGCTCAAAATTTTGAGAATTCGTAATAATTTAAGATTTGATTTAAATATTCCTAAACAACTGCACTAATCTTTAAGAACATTAGACCTAGCACCGTACCTACCTACTTACCAAATAATTAATTAATTTATTTATTTATTTATTTATTGTGCGCGACAAGTCCCGTAAACATAGTTCAATACTACTTACCAAAATCTAGAAAAAGGCACTATCCTGAATACGTGCCGAATAGTCAGAAAATTCTTGCAGGACGACGATAAGACACAAATCAACAAACACACACATCAAACTCATAAACATCAATCACCAGACAAACACGATCACACACACGCATCTCATATCAGCACTTCGCTACGGCCCGTATTTTTAAAAACTGGCAATATGTTGCCGATACAAAAATGTATACTCACAAGTAATTAGTGCAAGTTTACATGAATTTTTTAAAAACCACTTAGGTGAGTTGGTTTACCATCACATCCTGGTTTGGATCATCACATCCTGGTGTTTGATAAACCTAATGTAATAAGATTAAATAATTAGTTACGTTAATTATTAGTAATAAAAAGTTAAAAACCTGTAGTTGCAAGAAGCACTAGATTTTGATGTACAAAAAACCATTTGCGAATTATAGTAATAAATTGGTTGATTAATCGAAAATTATAGAATTATAAATAGTAATTCATATTCACGTGTTATAAATGTAAAATTATAAATTTAAATATAATACAAAATTAGAATGGCTATTGAATACATAATAACGTGTAGTACATAGAATTTTTTAAACTTTCGCGAATTTCACTCATATTGAACTATATTTACGGGACTTGTCGCGCACAATAAAATCAAAACATAACAAAATTTTCAATCGGGAAGACGGATATAGGTTGTCCTCCTCGTGGAATCCGGTAATCGAGAAGTGTTCACGTCGTGGTATATCTACATATATGTCCACCGAAACTGTCAGTATTGTGTGTCGTGATTCAGTATATCTTGTTACGGATAGCGACGTTACGAAAAACCAACCGCGGGTAGTTCGAGAAAACACCCGCCGCTCAAGACGGTGACCCGCATACTTCATTCTGCTCGTGACCACGGCCAATGCAACTTGGCCGAAACGTCGAGGTTAGTCAAAATGTTTGTTATGTTTTGATTTTATTGTGCGCGACAAGTCCCGTAAACATAGTTCAATGTGTGTAGTACATATGTTAAGAAAATTGAAACATTAATAAAAATAACTTTTTAAACTTTTGTTTATCCGCCTTGGACCTTTACGTGAAATATTCAGATCTCGTTTACCTCATAAAGGACCAAGAAAGATTTAATCTACCTTTTCCGTCAACCTAAACCGCAAAGATGCAATGACATTCTGCCAGTGGAGTCTTGTATTTTATTACTACCAAGGAGAACTGCCATCTGCCAGAAAATACGTTGAAGTCTTTCTACGGCAGTAAATGTCAAATTTGTGGTTGAAGTTGTTATTGTTGTGATACTGCGCAATATTTGATGAAGGGTCGGCACTCGAGGGGTCGGCACTCGAAGTTGTAACGGAATAAGTCTACCTAGGGCAGGCAATTCAGCTTCGTAGACGCAACTTCGAGAAAGAAGCCGACAGAAGAATCCGTTTGGGCTGGGCAGCATTTGGCAAACTTCGCCGAGTCTTCTCGTCACCTATACCGTAAATTTTGAAGATAAAGGTCTTCAACCAGTGAGTCCTGCCTGTCATGACTTACGATGCCGAGACGTGGAAATTGACAGTTAGGCTAGTCCACAAATTCAAAGTCGCTCAGCGAGCTATGGAGCGAGCTATGCTTGGAACTTCTTTGAAGGATAAAATCCGTAACGAGATTATCCGGAGAAGAAAGTGACCGACATAGCTTGCAGGATCAGTAAGCTGAAGTGGCAGTGGGCTGGCCATGTCTGTCGAAGGACCGATGGCCGACGGATCAGACAAGTCCTTGAGTGGAGACCGCGAATCAGCAAACGCAGCGTAGGGTGCCCCCCAGCCAGGTGGACCGACGCGACGACCTGATTAAAGTATCTGCGGGGGACTGGATGCCGAAGGCAGAGGACCGAGTGTTGCTGTCCAACTTGGGAGAGGCCTATGTCCAGCAGTAGACTGCGATAGGCAGAGTTGATGAAAAATTGATAACTACTTCCCTGAGACGCCGATTAGCCGGATACCCCTGGTCACCAAGAATATGCAGTACCACAGCATATCATATACCCCGCCGCGAATCTGAATTCCGTCAGTGAGCGGCACCAATCATACCAGCGAACTTTTGAGCCGACCAATCATAACGTGGCGTCCGCCCCCTGGCCCCTACATTCGTCCGCCTACATTTTAAGACCAAGTCTCATGCAAAACTTTGTTTATGTGGCGTCTTGAGGCTTACTGGTCTGTCCTACTTCCAATAATACAGCATTATTTGTGATAAGTCATAAAATTTTAAAAATGTTCTGTCATTAGATACTTCGTACACAACCGCTTTGGGTTAAAAAAAAACTTGTAATGATAGTTATACGAAAGATAAATAAATAAATAAATACACAAGGGTCATCACACAAAAAAAAAACATTGATAGTGAGTCCATAAAAAAATAAAGACTGTCTTGACTTAAATTATAATTTAGTTATGGCCATTAATAGTGCCAAAGCTAAGAATTTTTAATCTACTTGCAAATCGCTTAGCCGAAAGGAATTAAATCTTTATATCATATTTTAATCTTCTACTACAGGATACAAATCTACCATACTAACCACTCTTTAACTGATACGCAAATCAAAATTTGTATCTAACTGCTAAAGTTGATTGCTAAGCCGTAGGGGAAGGCGCCGCCGGTATCTGTCACACAGTTATTTTACTAGCACGGGCAGGGGCACCGCAATTAACTCTATGTGCAAAGAAAACCATACCAGGCCCCTCAGAAAGTATTGCGAAAAAAAGTTTTTATATATGGGAGACTGGCCAGTTATAATGTTTTTCGAAAATATGATTATTTATAAGTAAAAATAAGTAAGTTCCAATTTCAAAATTTCCCTCCACATTTTTTGCGAGTTAATTCAAAGTATTGTGTCTCACTGAAATATGGATCTGCGCCGGGAACATTTTAGAGCTATGATTTTATACGATTTCAAGTGTCGCCTGAAACCGGATGAATCGTACGATAGACTTCAAATGGCATTCATGGATGAAGGCCCTTCCAAGGCAACCGTGTATCGTTGGTATAACGAATTCAAGCGCGGTCGACCAACTTTGGGGGATGACGAAAGAAGCGGTCGCCCTTTGACGGCTGTTACCGAAGAAAACGTGCTAGCAGTGAAAAATTTAATCCAAGACAATAGGCGAATTACATATCAGGAGATTCAACACATATTGAAGATTGGATCGGGAAGCGTTCACGAGATTCTACACAGCCATCTTCGCGTGAGGAGGATAGTATCACGCTGGGTGCCGCACAACCTCACCGATGCTCAGAAGCAGGCCCGGGTGGAATGGTGCCGTGATATGCTTAACAAATTTGAAGCAGGCTCGTCTCGGCGTGTTTACGACATCGTTACAGGTGATGAGTCCTGGATTTATCAATACGACCCAGAAACCAAGCGCCAGTCGACTGTTTGGGTGTTTCAAAATGAGCCAACGCCTACCAAAGTGAAGCGATCTAGAAGCGGGGGTAAGATTTTGATCGCTAGCTTTTTTAATTTGACTGGCCACTTGGTATCAATTCCCTTACGGGATCAAAGAAGCATTAATGCCGAATGGTATACTACCAAATGTTTGCCAGAAGTTTACTCTGTTATACGCAACAAGCGACCAAACACAGGGCTCCGCGGGCTACTGCTCCACCACGACAATGCACCTGCGCACACCGCACTCAAAACGAGGGACTTCCTGGACAGCACGCCAGTCAAACTCCTGGGTCACCCTCCTTACAGCCCTGATCTAGCACCGTGTGACTTCTTTTTATTCCCAAAAATAAAAAATCAGCTCAAAGGGATACAATTTTCGTCGCCGGAAGATGCGCTGGCTGCGTTCGAGCAGGCTGTAAACGAGGTGTCTGCGGCGGACTGGAAAAAGTGTTTTGAAAACTGGTTTAGGCGCATGAAGCTTTGTATAGAGGCTGGTGGAAAGTACTTTGAAAAGATTTGATAAAAATATATGTACGTATAGAACATTTTTTTTTAGTTTCGCAAAACTTTCTGAGTGTCCCACGTATTGTTATAATATCTAAGTAAGATAGATAAGTTGTACCACACTCTAAATAATAAAGTATATTTTTTTCGATAAACAGTTGTCAACCGTTTCGGTTTGTTATCCGCTGGAGTGACCGGGCGCATCCGTCTTTTAACCATTGAGTGACCACTTCATTACCTTATCAGCCAAATAAAAACGAGCGGCCCGCTCATGTTACGAAAAACTTTATTTATGACTTTGTTTCTAAGAAGTTTGCTTACAATTGAAGTTTTTTATAATGCTTATGAATAGGCCATTTGAACCCGTGAAAGTTTTGTTTTAATTTATGATCTCTTCACTTAAATAATCGGTTGTAAACATAAACATTGAGCATTTTTTGTCTTATTTGTGAAAACAACTTTAACAATAAAGTGAATTGTTAACCTAGATGTTTTATGGTTTAAAACGCATGGTATGATTATTCTTTATGTAGAAATAAAATAAAAACACATTGTATGGAAAAAATACGAGAATAAGTTAAATTCCTTGGTCGAGACGTAGATACAACAGACCAAATAAAAAATATTTATATTAAATCTTTGAGTGAGTGATTGTAGATGGTAATATTGAACTAAGTTTACGGGACTTGTCGCGCACAATTAAATCAAAATATAACAAAAATTTTGACTAACCTCGACGTTTCGGTCAAGTTGCATTGGCCGTGGTCACGAGCAGACAAAAAACCACCTTGGTTCAGTTATTTTTGAGTCTGCTCGTGACCACGGCCAATGCAACTTGACCGAAACGTCGAGGTTAGTCAAAATGTTTGTTATATTTTGATTTAATTGTGCGCGACAAGTCCCGTAAACTTAGTTCAATATGAGTGAAATTCGCGAAAGTTTAAAAACTTCGATGGTAATATTGCCAAAAACAAATAACTCTTTGTTATTAAAATATTAGGCATATTCATGAGGTACTCCACATTCACTTCGCTTGGGTACTACTAGTACCCAAGGCCACTTTGAGGCAAAACACGTTTGGGTACTGGTAGTACAAGGTCACTCGAGTGGTTATCTCGTTTCATCTACGATTCACGTACATAATGTATCGGTCGACAACTGCTATCAAAAATGTCCAGTTGTCGATCGATTCGGTTTGTTATCTCTTTTTCTCTCGTTGCGTGAATCATCAGACGAAACGGGACAACAAATCGAATCGGTCGACAACTGGTTATCGTGTGGTTCTGAATCGCCCTGCTGGTTTGACTGGAGGCCGACCTCAACATAATTGGGAAGAGCCTCAGAGAAAGGCTTGGTTTTCTCTTAGATACAAACACGCGGACTGGGAACAACTATACTGATCTCACACACCTCTGACACATACTACACACTTCACAGTTCGCAATATATATACACCTTGTAAACTATAATGGCTATACAGTCTAAACACGCGCGTCTCTTTTTTTCCCTTTTTTTTTGTAGAATATTTGCAGCTATCTACCGTAAACACAATTTATTGTTGTCTTCCAGTACAATATTTATGTGTAACTTAACCGTTTTATAACATAACATAACATCACGCCTGTATTTCCCCGAAGGGGTAGGCAGAGGTGTAATAGTACACCCACATTTCGCCAGTTATGTTATAGTCCCATGTAATAGGGGGCGAGCATATTGCCATTGACCGGGCACAAATCCAGACTCCGGGCTGCTACTGAGAATTTCCTAATGAAAAAACCCAATAACACTTTGCCCGACCCGGGAATTGAACCCAGGACCCCAAGCTCAGCAGTCGCGCTTGCAACCACTAGACCAAAGAGGCAGTCTATAACCGTTTTATTCCTGAACATATTGTCGTAATGGGGGTGAACACTGATGCCTTATAGTACAGGCTGCGGCCTAGTTTAGGTATCAGCGTCCTTACCTCCTTGAATGTCTTATATCCAATTTTTAACCGACGAAAAAAAGGAGGAGGGTCTCAATTCGACGCGTATATATATATATATATTTATTATGACCACCCATAACTTTTTACAGAGTAGTCCGATTATGATGATTCTTTATTTAATGGATAGGGTATATCTCGAAGTTGGTCCCATTTCAATTCCCATCAAAATAAAAATCCACCCCTAAGGGTAGGAAAACAGGGGATGAGTGCTTGTTCACCCAATGAATTCTTGGAACACATAAATGTAGTTCTAGACAGTACAACATAATGGAGACCTGGAGTTAGATATTAGCCACAAAAAAATTATAAAATGAAACTTTTTAACAAAAAACTGAACCAACGAAAATATAAACTAAAAAGTGAAAAATAAAATGAAGCTTTTAGTCTTTTCCTAACTAAACTAATTTAAATAACAATTATGAGTCGGCGCCAAACAAACAATCAACGAAGATCATTAAATTACTTTAAATAAATAATAAAAACAACACAACGTGAAATTTTCAACGATAAACAGTAACTTTTCAAAAATGATTTATCTGCTCGAACACTTGCAACTTGCACGCACGTTGCTTGATTGTTTGGCGCCGACTCATAATTGTTATTTAAATTAGTTTAGTTAGGAAAAGACTAAAAGCTTCATTTTATTTTTCGCTTTTCAGTTTCTATTTTCGTCGGTTCAATTTTTTGTTAAAAAGTTTTAGCTAATTATACTTTTGACTATAACTTGTACAAAATATTAATTATTGTATGGGTTGCAAATAAATTTATTTATTTATTTATTTGTAACTATCTGTCAGTCCAATATTTGTTCAGTGAAAGTCTGTGTGGAAATGCCTGGTTAATATGTGAATCAATATCTTATTACCATTTTGTATGTTTCAGATCCCAACTATGACTTCATAGTGGTGGGTGCGGGGTCAGCAGGTTCAGTGGTCGCCAGCCGATTGAGTGAAGTGCCAAACTGGAAGGTGCTACTGGTCGAAGCCGGAGGCAACCCTACGCTTAGTACCGAGGTAAGTAATAATAATTGTGCAGTCCAAACGGTGAAAGTACTAACAATAAAAAGAAAAAAAAACCGGCCAAGTGTGAGTCGGACTCACGCAGTAAGGGTTCCGTACCACCCATCGACCTGATACCCCATAGAAACTGATTTAATTTACGAGAGTTTATCAAAAGACATCAACGATCGTGCGCTAAATATGAATTTTTGCATCTCTTTCTTACGTAGGTACCACCACATATGTCTATGTTTGCCCTATTTACCCGACTGCGCCAGAAGGAGGGTTATGTTTTTTTAGTATTCTACATAGTATGCACTATAATCAGACCAAGTTTGACGCTGGTATGTATTACCTTTTTAAAGATAACAAAAACGTTGATAAAAAATGCATGTTTTTCGAGGTTTCTTGTATGGGGACTATCTTTGGTTTTAGACTTTTTTTTGTTTTTAGTATTTGTCGTGATACGTCGGGGCAGCGAGGCAGTGGGATAGTGGGGCAGCGGGGCAGCGGGGCAGCGGGGCAGTGGGGTAGCGGGGCAGTGGGGTAGCGAGGCAGTGGGGTAGCGAGGCTGCGGGGCAGTGGGGGGCAGCGGGGCAGACAGTGGGACAGTAGGACAGTGGCAGTGGGACGGTGGGACAGTGGGGAAGTGGGGCAGCGGGTCAGTCAGTGGGGCAGTGGGGCAGCTGGGCAGGCTGTGGGGCAGTGGGATAGTGAGGCAGCGGGGCAGTGGGGCATAGCAACACATTTTCTGAGATAATTTCATCCGGTAACCTATTACCGTTCAAAAGTTACAGCCCTGTGACAGACAGACAGACGGACGGACGGACAGCGTAGCGAGAGTAATAGGGTCCCGTTTGGCACCCTTCGGGTACGGAACCCTAAAAAGGATGTATTCTAACAATTCAAATTGCTAATGTGCTTGTGTTGGTCTGGGCGTTTCTTATGTATTATAAGTATGTATTTACAAAAAAAAAAAGTATATAAGTATTATATCCATTGTCTAGAACCCATAGCAGCTCTGCTAGTTTGGGACTATATGGTGTTGTGTAATTAGGTCCCAAAAATATTCATTTATTTTATTTTATTCATGAAATAACTGCTAATGGTGTTTATTCTCTTGTTCACAAACAAAAAATATGTAAAACTATCGCTCTCTTTTACTAATAGTAGATACAAGAAAAGGATGGCAACAATTTTAAGATGTCAAATTAGTAGGAATCAAAATTGATATGCAAGTTTAGTCGTGATGTCGTAACGTGCCGATAAAAAATACGAAGAAGTGTAACACGTAAAATAATTTGACAGTTCTAACATTATTGTTATCTCTTTCTATTTTTCACTGTTAGGAAAAGATGTCAATAGTTTGAATTAAGTTGAGTTGGTGAACAAGAGAATCGACACACGGGACTCCACGCGTGACGATATCCAATTGATCATTCGGCGAACTCTGGGCAGTTAGCCCTGCTACCATCCTGCTGCTACTGGCTAATGTTTCTTTTCAATCCAAGACATGAGGTATTTATCATTGTATAGTTCATGTCGATATGATAGAAGTAAATAACTGTTTTATTTATCTTGATTAATCTAAAGTGCTGATTATCTTACGAACTACAGACTATGAATTAATGATAAAGATGAAAAACTTAGGGGAAAAACATTCTCGTTGTAGTTGCTACGGTGTGCAATTGGCCAAATGTCTTTAAAATTAACGGAGGTAATTTTTATTATGTAGTGTCTATACCAATTTATGTCCAAAGTGTATTTTTTTTCGATTGTTCCGTGTAGTGCCGGACGTAAAGAATTGCACCACCCCATATCTTCTCACGGGTGTCGTAAACGACGACTAAAAGATTCATATTCAGAGGATGGGCAGCAGCGTTCTCTGAGTATTTAACCATCCAACTGGGATCGCCAACCCGCCTGCCAAGCGTGGCGATTATGGCATATATGGATTTTGGGAGAGGACTATATCCAGCAGTGGACGTCTTTTGACTGAAATGATGATGATGATGATGATGTGTATTTTGTTTACAAGATGCACTTGCTAACTGGGACGAAAAACAAATTTTCTTCTTTTCCGAATACACAGTCTTGACGTTAAATGTTTCAGATTCCACAACTTTTCTACAACAGCATGGGAACTTCGGTGGATTGGGGATACAAAACACAGCCTCAAGACGCCTGCAGAAGTTACAGAACCAAGGGCTGCGCCTGGCCTCGAGGAAAAGTGCTTGGCGGCAGCAGCAGTATCAACGCCATGTTTTACGTCAGAGCTAACAAGGCTGACTACGACGCTTGGGCAGCCGATGGCAATTACGGATGGAGCTACGAAGATGTACTTCCATACTTCTTAAAGAGTGAAAAATTCACTGGTGATTACACCGAAGAAAAGAGTAAATACCACGCTCGAGACGGCCCCATTAATATTGTGGAAGTAACTGAACCTCATCCTTTCGAGGAATTGATTATACAAGCAGCAGTTGAACTTGGAATGACGAACTCAAGTGATATTAATGGTGCCAGTCAAATAGGTGTGATAGCATCCCAATCTAATATCAAAGATAATGTTAGATTTAGTACAGCTAGAGCATTTTTAAGCCCTGTAAAAGAGAGAAAGAACTTACATGTGATAAAAAATGCCCTTGTAACTAAAATTTTATTTCTCCCTGGTACTAACACAATCCAGGGTGTTCTGATTAACAAAGATGGACAAGATATAGTTGTTAATGCAAAGAAAGAGGTAATTTTGTCAGCTGGTGCCATCAACTCACCGCAAGTTTTAATGCTATCAGGTATTGGGCCAAAACAACATTTACAGGAGATGAATATTGAAGCTAAAGTTGACCTACCTGTTGGTAAAAACTTACAAGACCATGCATTTGCACCAATCTACTACTCGATGCCAGGTGATAAAGATTTAAGCTCTATAAACAACATAATGAATGCCTTTGCGATGTACTTTTTGGAAAGCTCTGGGCCATTAAAGGATACTAGTCCGCACAGAGTCATTAGTTTTATAAACACTACAGATCCTACTTCCACTATCCCAGATGTACAATTTCACTATCTCGTCCTACCTCCTGGTACGTCTAACATGCTTGATGTTTTTGATAAGCACGATTTAAGTGAAGAAGTTTACCAGAAATTCCTTGAAATGAATAAAGAAAAATTTGTGATCGTAGTATACAACGTGCTATTACATCCAGAATCGAGGGGTCAGATTTTTCTGAATACCAAAAATCCGTTCGACTATCCCCTGATATTCGCAAATTATTTTGAGGAACCAGAAGACATGGCAACTTTAATAAGGGCTATGAGACAACATTCTTTAATATTAGGTGTAACTAAAGCTTTTGCAGAAGCAGGATTTAAACTGGATTGGATTGATATTGAAGCGTGCAAGAAATTTGAGAAAGGATGTGATGATCACTTAGAATGTATAATAAGGGAGCTCACATTTTCGTTGTACCATCCGACTAGTACTGTTAAGATGGGCCCAAAGAGCGATAAGGAAGCGGTGGTGGATCCAGAACTAAGAGTACATAATATGAAAGGGTTGAGAGTGATAGATGCCAGTATAATGCCCTTCGTGGTACGAGGCAATACCAACGCGCCCACAATTATGATTGGTGAGAAGGGAGCTGATATGGTTAAGAAATTCTGGTTAAACAAGCACAAAGAACTTTAAAACTTGACGAGTTAAGTACAATAATAGCTTTGCAAATGAATCTGCAATAAATTGTGATAAATGAATGAATAGTTGATAAGTTATAAATTTATTTTTACAAATACGCCTGTGAATTTATTTGCTTGTGTGTTACGTATAAGATAAAGAACGAATAAAGTTTACACAGCTTATTTTAAGTGACGAAGTTAAATCTTTAGCGAATTAAAAAACATTTAAGGATTTAAATTGTGGAAAGTTTTTTTTTTTTTCAAAAACACAATTTAAATAGATTTCGCATCGCATGCGTTAATGCGTTAAAATTTATAAAATAAAAAACATACGTGGATATGTATTAGGCTGATCAATACTGGCACTGAAAAATATTTATCCAAAAACAAATCTGCAACCACGAGTGTATAGTAAAAGGTATACGACCAAAATTAATATCCTGTCTATCCACGATTTGCCCTGCTAGAAGTAGAAGTTTAACATAAGCATTAATTTTAGCCGATAGACATCACTAGAGTAAAACATATCACTATATTAGGAGTTAAAGTATGAACTTGCCGTTTTATATAGAAAAATTCAAACCTTTTTTCTACGAAAAAATATATTTATTTAATCGAATTATTTACCCTCTATTCTCTATACATTTCTGCCATCTCGAGGGAAGATATTTATGCCTTTGCGATAGAATTCTGAGGAATCTGGATTCTATAAATGCCTTCATAACTTTATACAGTCCAGATTAGTTGGTACTAAACAAAATTCCTCCTGAGAACAAAATTTTTCCTTGCAGGAAATGATCCTTGCGGTAAAAATGGTAATCGGTTGGGGCTAGGACTAGGGAGTACGGAGGACGATTTAGAGTTTCTAACTGAAAGTCTTGTAATGTGAAAACATCGTTTGTTGAGCTGTGCGAGGTCTTGCGTTATGATGGAGCAGTAATGACGAAGATCGACTGACAAATGGATCAAGCGACTAAACAAAACCGCACAGTGCGTTCGTTAGTCGTATCGCAACATTGATATTGCGAGCTGTTTCTGCTGAGTCTGAACCACGTCGAAAATTACTCCAATTTTTTGAGATCTCCATGTTTAACTCAAATGCCGAATGAAAAAACAAATGAAAGTTCAACAATAGAATGTTATACGGTTTTTTTATAAAAAAAGTTTTCATCACGAATCATGGACCATGCAGGTTTAATTTAAATTCAGTAGACAATACGTTAAAACGGCAACTTCATACTTTAACCCCTATTATTAAGATTCAATTAAACAAGGTCTTCAAGACTCGAGTGAATAGGTTTTTGCTGGGCAAGGGTGTACCATCGCGATGGTACACCCTTGCCCAGCAAAAACCTATTCACTCGAGTCTTGAAGGCCACCACATTATACTTATCGGGAAACACAGACGCAATGAATTCCACTCTTTAGCGGTACGCGTGATAAAGCTATTAGCAAATTGGTTAGTGCGTAAGGATGGAATGTCTACCATGTACCGGTGGCGCATCGCCGTGCATCTGGTTGTCCGATGATGAAAAGGGCTTGGGGGAATGAGATCGTGCAATTCCAACGCATACTCGCCGAAATGCATCCGATAATGATGAAATACTCTTAATTAGTCTATGGGTAAATCAGGGCCTATCCTCATCGTATTATTGTAAGTCAAGAACATTATAAATTATTGAAATGTCAATGTTATTCATTTACTCTTATCTGCTTTGTGTAAATAATTAACGACTGCTTATTTGTCTATTTGAATAAGTACTACATTTGATTAAAGGGTTTTCCAAGAATCGGATAACAAAGGTCGATATTAACAATTTTAATCACTCTTTCTATCACCTGTTTGTTTTTTTTTATTCTTAACGGGCTTGCGTTTGACCGCCACCTCACCTGATGTTAAGCGATGGTGCGGTCGACGATGCATCGTGCAAATTGTTAATATCGACCTTTGTTATCCGATTCTTGGAAAACCCTTTAATCAAATGTAGTACTTATTCAAATAGACAAATAAGCAGTCGTTAATTATTTACACAAAGCAGATAAGAGTAAATGAATAACATTGACATTTCAATAATTTATAATGTTCTTGACTTACAATAATACGATGAGGATAGGCCCTGATTTACCCATAGACTAATTAGGAGTATTTCATCATTATCGGATGCATTTCGGCGAGTATGCGTTGGAATTGCACGATCTCATTCCCCCAAGCCCTTTTCATCATCGGACAACCAGATGCACGGCGATGCGCCACCGGTACATGGTAGACATTCCATCCTTACGCACTAACCGATTTGCTAATAGCTTTATCACGCGTACCGCTAAAGAGTGGAATTCATTGCGTCTGTGTTTCCCGATAAGTATAATGTGGTGGCCTTCAAGACTCGAGTGAATAGGATTTTGGGCAAGCGTGTACCATCGTCGACCGCATCGATCAAACGGACCCCATTATATATAAAAATAATAACGTGATGCTCTTTTCTAGGGTTGGGTTGAGGAGCTAGGCTAGCTTTTAAAACCAGCCAAGTGCGAGTCGGACTCACGCTCTAAGGGTTCCGTACCACTCATGGACCTGATACCTGAAAATATTGACTGTTTCATTATAATGCTAAATTTCATATCTATAATACACGCATAGATGGCAGAGAACATCAATCATCGGACTGAGAAACCACAGGGCCTAAGTTCGATAATCAGTAAAAGTAGTAAAACATGTATTTTTGTAGGTATGTTTTATTCAATAGTTATAATTCGAAGTGACGTTGTATTTTCTCCCGAATCACACCTACCACAAGCCGCGATAATGAACTACGTTCCAATAATAATTAGCATTGCCAATAATAATGACCAATTCTTTTTAATACCTATCGCGCCAAATTGCTTCTTATATGAAAAAACCGGCCAAGAGCATGTCGGGACATGCTCAGTATTATAGGGATATTAATCATTGCTATTTTAGTTTTTGCAAACAGCGCCACCTAGCGCTAAATTTAAGAAGTGTGTCATATCATCATATCATGTCATTGTTACGTGGTCAATAAATAAATAATAATAATATCGCATATAACACAAAGTTTCTTTTTGTGATTTTTTTAAATAGAAAGTAACTAAAGGAGCATTTTTTGCTAAGATCATTTTTCTCTAAGGTCAATGACCTATGAACTAGGACGTCTTCAGTATTTTTCAGTTTTCTCACTATAACTCAAAAATGTATAATCACTTTATACTCGAAATAATTTTGAAAGAGAGTTTTATAAAGGTCTATCAATGTGGAAGACTACAAGTTTCTACGTTGCATAGTTTAGAAATGGCAGGGGGGGGGACACATTGCAAGCCACGTATAACATCACAAACTTAGGCATTTTTAAATAGCGGTTTGTCTACTTAATTGCATGTAACATGAAAAGATCATCGTTTCAGAAAGTTAACCTCTGACTCCGAAAACCTTACAAATCACGTCTTTCCCAATATCTTGGACATAGATATAATCAATAGATGCATCTTGCAAAGTGCTCATCACACGATAATGATTATGAAGTGAACTTTTGGTCAAAAGGTCACATCTCTATTAGAATAATTCATCATTATGAATGGAAGCGGAAGGCAGAGGACCGAGTGTTGTGGCGTAACTTGGGAGAGGCTTATGTCCAGCATTGGACTACAATAGGCTGAGTTGATGATCATTATGTATAGCGTTGTCAGATGTCTCCATTTTTAGGGTCCCGTAGTCCTACAAGGAACCCTTATAGTTTCGTCATGTCCGTCCGTCTGTCCTAATCCTTTACAGCTTAATAACTTCTACAGTTATAAACATAAGTAAATGAAATTTTGTTAAAAAATGGTTTAGATATAGATCTCAATTTTAAAAGATAAAAAAATCTTGATAATGTATTTTAGGGGTGGCGCCCATACATGTTAAATGGGGATGACATTTTTTTTTTCGCTTCATCCCCTCGTGTGGGGTATCATTTAATAGGTCTACTTAATTTATTTTTACCACTGTTACCTGTAAGCTACATTGACAAAATTCGTTAGCGCAGAAAAGTACGTTATGATTGGCTAAAATATTTTCACCTTCCAAAAAACTTCATCTGCGCAGGTAGGTACATCGTTGTATCTTAAGGCTAGGCTCCCAAAATGAGGTGACTTTTTGAAAACATATGCTGAGTTGAACACATGCTTGATGAATGTCAAATTTAGATATATGTTTTTTTGAACCTTTATCTATCGTTTGACTAGACAGTTACATAATTGGTTGATTTTAGTTAGATGCTTTTATTTTTTCAAAATCATGCGTTTTTAGAGATTATTCGAATATTTCTCCTTCATAATTTAAGTAAAGTATATACAATTTAAGCAGATAGGAAGGTAATAAAGTTCATTAAATACTGGTTTGAGGAAATTTGTATAGATTGTTTAGTATCCTTGTAATAAAACGAAAACTGTTTTGAGACTTACGTCATTTACTTCCGTGGTAAAAAGCGCGCGAATGATTTTCTCGAAAATGAGTTCTATTGCAACTTGCATAAAATTGACGAGAGCGGCTCGCAGTTGCGGGGTGTAAGGGGAGTGCGAGGGTGGGAATTACGTTTTGGGAGCGTCCTCTTAATACTCAATACTCAATTTATTCTTTATTGCATTCCATAATTTAGGTGATATAAAACAGGTGGTAGGCTTAAGATAAAGAATCAATTATGGACCCTTTCGGGCACAGCTGGGCACAGCACAGTTTGGTAGGAGAGAGTAGGAACAGCGTTTTTGTGTTTGGTTGCAATTTTATAGTTCATTTCATTCATAAGTTACTAAAAAAAATCTTGTAATAGTGGAAGTATCTAATCGTAGGTTTGTAATACAAAAATAGATAGAATGGCTATGTGGGCAGGGCGCGCGTGGCAGCACCATGCACCATAGTACAGAATATTTCAAAGCCTTTCTCAGCACGCCTTATGACTTGTTTCTATAAATACTGTAACAAAAACCCGCAAAAATGCCTTATTGTGCTGTTTCTAACTGCAGAAACATTTCCAAAAGCTGTAAAGTAATTTTTTTTTTTTTTTTAAATAATGACGTCAACATGTAAGGCGTAGTTTGTTCGGAAAGTTGCCACGCATGAATCGCAAGTAAAATTGTGATTACAACCATTCTATCTATTTCTGTAGTTTCTAGTCTACTATTGTCTACAAATCGTATCGTGAATCGTGTACCTTGTGAGCGGTGGCTCATTGGCAAACACCGCGTGTAGTTGCCAAAACAGACGAGCGTTCGAGTCAGGGTCATGCGTTGCACATCTACACTGTTAGGTGCGATTGCGAAAAATATACTGTTATTTTATTTGTTACTTAAATCTGCCAATGATTTATGAGTTGTTTCTTTAATAAAAACAAGCGATTTATTTAAAAACAATTTGGCAGATTTATGAACTCTATCTATTGTAGAAAGGTGATTAACAGCCAAATGGCGCCACCATCAATAAAATCATTATTACTCGCTGAATATACATCATTTATCGAAAATATTCGTTTTAACAATTGAAGTACAGGTATTGAAGTTTAATTAGGAACTATTAATTCCAAAAAAAAAACTCGTATATTATACTTCGCTGTAGTGGTAGATAGAAAAAGTGCGAAAAACGGCCACTTTTGGCACTTTTTCTATCTACAACTACAGCGAACTATATTTTACAGAGTTAATCAATGAGTTTTGATTGAAACCCGAGGTTATAAATATTGGTGACAAACTACGGAGTGCCATTGCGATGCTAGGCAGCGTGCGCGGAGGACGCGCTGCCACAATAGTTTCTGATTCCAACCTACCTGTACTTAAATTGTTAAAAATGAATTTGCGATAAATGGTGTATTCAGTGAGTGATAATGTTTTTACTGATGGGGGCGCTACTTGGCTGCTACTCCCTTAATGCATAAAAACCACGCTTATTTAAACAATTGTGCAGTACCTACCTAATTACTTCTCTTATCGGAGGTTACCTAACTTTGCAACTAGAAAGAAATACTTAATTTATTTAAACCTACTTACAAGCAAAAACAGATTTTTTAATCAAAAAACAAGATCAAAAAGCCCCAAACCACAACATATGCTGCAACACCGAAATGTTGCACTGTTGCTTTTCAGATGGGTCCACAACCACATCACGATTTCACGAAACCACAGTAAAACGGGTCAAATCTGTCAAAATCGCACGCTTAATTTACACTTACAGTATCATCCCGTGATTTACTCTTATGAACTTATATCACATATAAAAAATAAGTAGTAAATAAAATATCCATTTATTGATAAACAGTGAATTTTCGTTGGTTTTGGAAACGGAAACCGGTCATTGTACTCATCATTATGAACAACTTTTAAGTATGGAGGAACCAACGCCGAAAATGCGAAAACCAGATCAGCCGTTCCCTATATTTTGTCAAAAGGCTTTCATTATGCAGACTGCTATAAGCAGTTTATTATGAGCATGTTTTGTCTTACTGCAGGGCGAAAGCATTCCTTCTTTTCTTAAATTTTCCACATCAACTCAGCCTATCGCAGTCCAGTCCTGGACATAGGCCTATCCCAAGTTGCACCACAACACTCGGTCCTCTGCCTTCCGTATCCAGTCCCCCCAGCCACGTTCTTCAGGTCGTCGGTCCACCTGGCGGGGGGGCACCCTACGCTGCGTTTGCCGATTCGCGGTTTCATTCAAGGACTCTGTCTGCTCCAGCGGCTATCGGTCCTTCGACAGACATGGCCAGCCCACTGCCACTTCAGCATACTGATCCTACAAGCTATGTCGGGCACTCCGGTAAAGTTTTCCACGGTCTTTGGTAATCTGTGGCTAATCCTGTTAGGAGTCCAGCTCATTCCAGTATCTCCTTCTGGGCCTACCGCGTTTACGTTTTCGGCTGCTTGCGATCCATTCTGTTGCAAGTTTTGCCCATAGCAGCAAGCGCCAGAGGTGACCAGACCTGTTCGATTTCCATAGGCTGTTAGCTGATGGATGGATGTTATAATTAAATGAAACATTTGTGTAACTTCTAAATCTTTACCAACTTAGTTACAAGCAAGTTTATTAAGTCGTGGCATAGGCACAGGTCGACAGGAGTCAATCTTTCTCACTTACATACATTTACAATTACATATTTGTGAAGGCAATGTCACTATGCATTGTTATAGTATCAATTACTCCATTACAGCGACCATACAGCCGTTAGACGCCTCATAACAGGCGACAGATGTCTGCAATACATCTATGAAATTTCACTAATGTAGGTCGCCACTATTCGCCACTTGAAATCTTCAAATCAGTTTCGACCACTGACATGGGCCGTCAAAACTGCCGCGTTAGTGATTAGCCAAAAGCTGCCTTGGTACTGCCAATCGGATTGCAGTACCCCGCTCCAGCTAGTGGCAGAATTTATTGTACGCATTATATTCTACTTTAGGCGTCTATTGGGCTGTATAGTCGTTGCTCCATTATAAGTGGCATTGAAATACAAGTGAAAATGGTGAATGTAGGTACGTACGTTTACGGTCATTAATTCATTAATGATGAAGGAAAAAATAAGATGGCCTATTTTGATATTTGCTTGTTTTACAAACTGAATTTTCCTGTCACTTTTAAAACTCTAGTAAGTCTGAGAGTCATTTCTAGTGCGTCTTTTTTTATTATAACATAGGAGGGCAAACGAGTATGCGGGTCAACTGATGGTAAGCAATTCCCGCCGCCCATGGACATCCGCAACACCAAGGGAGTCGCCGATGCGTTGTCGACCTTTTAAAAAGACGTATGCTCTTTTCTTGAAGGCTCCCATGTCAAATTTGTTCGGGAAAACCGCTGACGGAAGTTGGTTCCACAGTTTTGCTGTACGCTGCAAAAATGGCGTGAGAAACGTACTGTAGTTGACCACCAACCAACAAGATGGTGATGATGGAATTTAGATTTATGGCGGGTAAGTTGGTGAAA
Source organism: Asteroscopus sphinx (assembly GCA_949699075.1). NCBI lineage: Eukaryota > Metazoa > Arthropoda > Insecta > Lepidoptera > Noctuidae > Asteroscopus > Asteroscopus sphinx. The sequence goes on from OX453021.1 coordinate 16,636,095, forward strand.
GTCAGCGGCTGGTATAAGGCCTGCGAGTCAACCTTAGAGATGCTAGATGCGACGAAACTATGTCGTATTACCGTACCCAAGACAATTCAAAATCTGGCATTTTTCACTTAGTGCGTGAGATTTTCGGGACTATTGAACTTAAAGACGTCTTATGACACTCAAGAAATGAGATAAGCTTGTTTTGTTTGTTAACACACTTCCAAAATTCGTACTTCCTGTCGTACAACACGTAGAGTATCATCATTATTTACTGCAGTGTTACAAGGGTTAACCTTGAAGACGCGTCGTTGATCACCGCTTGCAACACCCTCACCTTTTCTGTGTAATCTTCGTGAATGTTGCCATGTTTTATTGAATCACTCATCTTTTAATGGCCAGCTATTCATTTTCGTGTTTTGTTCCGAAAGCTTTGAATGAATAAGAATACAAGCCATTTAGGTTGGTACGTGTTCTTACATACACAAATTATTATGAAAACTTTTCTGTATTGTTTATTGTAGGTAAATCTTATGTCTTTCTATTTCCATCACAATTGTTATCAAATCAGTCATTAACATCTACTGCTGAATAAGGGTATCCTCCTTAACTGCTGCTGCTGTGGATCAAAATAATCTTGATCGTGGATTTGAGCCTTAATTACTATATTGGTAGGTACACATACACATTGGCGATAACCACTTCTTAGTATTTCTTTCCTGATTAATGAATAATATTTTTTTTAAATCTGGTCCAAGTAAATGTAATGTTTTAGGTATTTTTTTGGATTTTTTTGCTGTTTAATTAATAAATAATTATGTTTAGAAATGAATAATTAAGTATGAATAAGTAACTTCATAATATTTGCACGTCATGCTATGTGGCATACATGTCCGAACTAGATTTTTTCATGTTATCTTGCATGCACGTTTTTACATGCATGTCTGAGCAAATAAATTTATCTTATCTTATCTTATCATACCAATCTGTATACCAATCTACCACCAACCAACAATAATATCAATCTGTGTACGATAGTAGTATTTACATGTTTATATATACCCAGTTGTATAGTGATAGTGTTATTTGCACCTAGGAGACGCTGCTGACCATCCTTGAAGTTTTCTTCCTCGATAACCTTGGGGAAAAAGGATGTGGGTATTCCTTGCCGGAATACACACAGCAATTTAATTTTGAACACATATTGTTGCTATGCTTGGCACGTGCCACTTCTCAGTACGAGAAGGCTAAGGCCTTAGTCCACCATGCTGGCCCAGTGCTGTTAGAGGGACTACACACACCATAGAGAACTGTATGGAGCACTCTCTGGGGGGCAGGTTTCCTCTCGATGTTTTCCTTCACCGTTAAAGCAAGAGAGAATTCCGATCCGAATATTGCACAATTCTTCCGTGCATTCAGCAAACTGCATTAGTGGCATTGGTATTAGATTGCATAGCAAATGATTATGCATATAATATTTCAAAAATATACTATAGTAATATAAACAAGCTTAATTTATTTGATTGAAATTACATAAATGAAAGCTTGTTTTTAAGGCCACGTTTAGAATTAATAAATTATTCTACACCCCGATGATATATGGAACACTGATAATTTCAAAATGTTATGTCAAGTAATTTTATATAATACTATACTACATATACTACACTTACCTTCTTTACGAAAACGAGAAAGGGTACCTATTTAGTAGACCGAGCGAAACGAGGTCTCTGAGTTAACCAATGATTGGAATTAACTAGACAGCTCAGCACTTTGTCCGTCTGTCTGTCTATCAGAACCTTATAACTTGCAATCCAAATAATATAATTACCTCAAAATCTCACATAATACGTAAAACTTTAGGCCAAAGCAGAAAAATTTTTGCTCATATAAGTCTTTGCCGTCAGTGCGTATGTGCGTCAGTGTTACCACCTGTGAGTTTAAAAAGCGCTTAGTCATATTTGAATATAGCTCGAAAAAGCGCGTGATTTTCCTAGAGCAGCCTTTCTCAAACTTTTTTAGCGACGAAACCCTTTTGACACGATATTGTATTTTACAGAGCCCTAAAATAAACAATTAACCCGATGAAATTGTTTGCATAATTCCATTTTTGGCTATTATGTGTATTCTTCGTGCTTTAGGACTTCAATTGATATTATTGCAGCGGAGCCCTCCCCGAGGCCTTGGCTCCGCGGAGCACACGTTGAGAATGGCTGCCCTAGAGGATATTGACTACGTGACGAAAACCAAAGGTATTTTGAAGACCTCCCTCCCCCCCACCCTGAACGTGTCACGTAGTATGGGTACGTTCCCTAACATGTATTATATCATTATCTGGGCAAGTAATAACTTTATAACATCGCAAAAGGATCTCGAGAATAATCAGACGTATCGATAATCGTTTTCTCGAAATGTTTCGGAGTTTATTGATTATTCCGTCCGATTCAACAATAACTATTGGTTACATATCAATCAATAAATCGTTTTAAATATTAAAAATACATAATCCGCGAAAGTTGCAGTGGTCTTTAATAAACTAATAACTATTCACTAACCAATAAATAATAGTTTTTCAATTATTTTGGGTATCGACTAAACACAAGACAAAACACCGCTTGATGATTCTGTTGTTTAAAATGTATAGGAGCCCAAAACTACAAATGTCGGAAGCGTTAATTGAGGTTCCGTACCCAAAGGGTGCCAACGGGGGACCCTATTACTCTCGCTACGCTGTCCGTCCGTCCATCCGTCTGTCTGTCACAGGGCTGTATCTTTGTAACGGTAATAGATAACCAGTTAAAATTTTCACAGAATATGTGTTACTATGGTGCCTATCACGACAAACACTAAAAACTAAAAAAGTCTAAAATCAAAGGGGGTTCCCACACAAGTATCGATGGGTGGTACGAAACTTATACTGCGTGAAACCGACACGCACTTGGCCGGTTTATTTTATTTTATATAATTTTATTTACGATAGTTTATCAAAAGACATCAACGTTCGTACGCGAAATGTGAATTTTTGCATCTCTTTCTTACGTAGGTACCACCACATATTTATATGTTTGCCCTGTTTTTAGTATTTGTTGCTAAACTAAATAGTATGCACTATAATCAGACCATGTTTGAAGCTGGTATGTATTACCGTTTTGAAGATAGAGGAGGAACAAAAACGTTGAAAAAGATGCATGTTTTTTGAGGTTCGTGTATGGGGACCCCCTTTGGTTTAGACTTTTTTATGTTTTTAGTGTTTATCGTGATATCCCTCATAGCGACACATATTCTGAATTAAATTTAATTAATTTAATTTAAAATTATCACAAATTTCAACCGGTTATCTATTACCGTCCAAAAGATACAGCCCTGTGACAGACAGACGGACGGACGGACAGCGTAGCGAGAGTAATAGGGTCCCGTTTGGCACCCTTCAAGTACGGAACCCTAAAAATATGAAGATCGTGATGAAACAAAGTTTAACCGGGTTAAATCGCGTAAATTATTTAAACGTATATATTTTTTTTTGGTTACACTTTGTTTTATTATAATGTGTAGTGATCGAGAAAACCTTAGAAATTATTATCGTGATCAAAATTTAACATACGGTACGTACGGAGCAGACGATTCCTTGAGTGGAGACCGCGTATCGGCAAACGCAGCGTAGGGCGCCCCCCTGCCAGGTGGACCGACGACCTAAAGAACGTGGCTGGGGGGGACTGGATGCGGAAGGCAGAGGACCGAGCGTTGTGGCGCAACTTGGGAGAGGCCTATGTCCAGCAGTGGACTGCGATAGGCTGAGTTGATTGACGTACGGACCATAATCGCACAAATTGGCTGTGGATTTGACGGATTTAGTAGATATTTCCTATTCTAAAATTTTACACTCTCCTAGTGAGATTGATTTATTGTACAACTCATCTAGTGAGATTGAATTATCGTACATCTAAATTCTCATTCATTTTCTAACGGAGATACGGATATCGTTGTTACAATTTTCATAAATTACGAAAGAAAGAAAGAAAGAATTTACAAAAATAAAAGAACATAATAAAAACTTTTTAACAAAAAATAAAACCGACTTCAAAAACCTAAACTAAAAAGTAAAAAATAATCCTTGTATGTATTTCAAAATCTTAACATAAACCGAAATTTTGAAGGCGGCGCGTGATTGTCTCTGCATCATGTAATTATAATGTACTGTCGAGCGCTTATCTATAGTAAAAAACAGTTTATGCGAACATGCATGAACAAGACTTTTTAGTTAAGGTTTTTGAAGTCGGTTTTATTTTTTGTTAAAAAGTTTTTATTTCATACTTTTTAGTTGATAATTCACAGAAAAACTAAACTATTAGTAGATCATCTAGGTAGACGAAGCTAAAATAAACTGATTTATTGAAGCTGGTTGAAAAACTACTCAACCTATGTCAATAAAATTAAATAAATATATGGGACCACCATGCGGGCTTCCTCTACCAAATAATAAAACAACCACGCAAATCGGCCCAGAAATCACGGAGTAATCGGTGTACATACATGAAAAAAAAAAAAAAAAAACTCGCCGTATACATAACCTCCTCCTTTTTTTGAAGTCGGTTAAAAAAGCTACGAGCTATGTGCCCGATGGGATTTCCCATCGGTAACATTAACATCTCTGGAATATCTGACTTTTCTTCCCCTATTTAACCCCCTCAGGGGATGAATTCCCAAAAACACTGAAACACATGTTTCTTTATTTTCAACCAAAAATCGAAATTAAATACGATAAAACAATTTTCATAGATCTCACTTCAAAGATGACGGATTTTCATACAAAATTTCAACTCGTATTTTAAAAACACTGTTACATCCGCTGGATGCGGAAAGCGCATGACCGGTCGTTGTTGCGATGCTTGGGGGAGGCCTTTGTCCAGCAGTGGACGTCTTTCGGCTGAAATGATGATGATGATGATGACTGTTACGAATTTCTGTATTTTCAACCAAAAAGCCAAATAAGAATTTTCATAGATCCAACATAAAAAATTACGGATTTTCATACAAACTTTCAATACCTATTTAACCTTTACTCACCTTTAGGGGAAGAGTTTTCAAAAATCCTTTCTTAGTGCTCACCTACGTTATTTAAGAAACTCTTGTGCAAAATTTCATTCTCCTAGACCCACCGGTTTAGGATGTACGTCGTCTGTCAGTCAAGCTTAAGAATTTTATTAAGTAGATTGTGTAATTAAATTAAATAAATAAATAAATAAATATCTTCGGGACATTTTTACACAGCACCATCTAGTCCCAAACTAAGCAGAGCTTGTGATATGGGTACTAGACAATGGATATAATACTTATATACTTTTTTTTTTGTAAATACATACTTATAATACATAAGAAACACCCAGACCAACACAAACACTTATGTTCATCACACAAATATTTGTGTCCTGTGGGAATCGAACCCACGACCTCGTGATCAGCAGTCCGACCCTCGAACCACTAGACCACATACGTCCAATGTAATTGTAATGTAATTAGACCTTCAATTAAATAGTATGGTCTACCGTATATCAATAGTAACTTAACCATTATAAGCGGAACTGGCTTAGTGTATATGTTATGAACAAAACAGGCTCTGCTTATACTGGTATTTTTATTAACGATATGCGTTTGACCATACACACCTACACCCATAGAAATCTAAATAATAAGGTAATAGAAATATTGTCCACTGTATTTTACTACGGGAACGCGTGTCGCCGGTTTTCCGCTACTAACACATAAATAGGCAATCACCCCCACCATGTTTCTAACATTCAATGCAAAATAAATTAAGCCGCTAAAATTCCGCTGCTAGATATGCTGCAAAATACAATTTTAGTGACTCCAAAACAGCACTGACAACCAAGCAAACGGTTCGCGCACTGGTGTTCCAAAAGACAACTTGTTGTAGTAGTAAAGCTGCTCCTTTGTGAAAGAGCTCGTCCGGGGAAGTACTACCACCGTGCCTACTTTTCCGCCAAATAGTGATGCTTGCATTGCTGTGTTTCGGTCTGAAGGGTACGGGTGCCGGTGAAATTACAATGACATGAGACTTTCCATCTTCATATTTCAGTTTGGCAAACCGACTTGCGGTACCATTTAGGCAAAAGCCTAGGTGGTATTGACGTCAGGTGGGCCTTCAGCTCGGATCGCCATCCTATACTACAAAAAAAAAAAAACAACTGTACGCGGCGACAAATTCACGCGCCTTTGCCAATTCTATAACCTTTATTAAGATTTCTATGGCTACACCTATTACATATATCCTATAGTATGCCGGTCACGACAATGTTTACAATGTTATTAACATTTCATTAACTTGATGTAATCGAAGAAAACCCCCAAATCGAATTGTAATACCCCCATGTAAGAAATTACAGAAGGCCCACTTATAAAAAATGAGTTTTATAAATCTATCAAGTAACGCACAATAAGCGTTATGTCAGAAAAGTATGGTCTAGAAAAGAGAATAACTGGGTGTCGTAAAAAAAGCTAGGGATTTGTCAAGGCTATAGTAGTATCACCACAGAATATCTAATATTACTAACGTACGGAACGGCCACCCACCACCCCCCACCAATTTAAAATTCCTCGCCCGCGCCCCGCACCCACCGTCTAATTGGACTGCAATATTGCAATGGATGTCAATCGCCTGTTGCTATACAAGCACGCCATCTCTGAGAACTACTGAGAATCGCTTGGAACCCAGTCGGCATTACGAGCGGAACATCCCTAACCTACACGTGTGTGTGCGTACATTCGTAATCTTGTGTATGTATGTAGAGTAGATGATGCTAGCATTTATATTGTATTGAGTGTCCGAGGTGTGGTATCACATAAACACACACATAACCAGCCCTTTACTGTCCCATTGCTGAGCACGGGCTTCTTCTCAAGATGAGGGTATCATAGTATTATCATCCTGTGCGATAGCAGTTCTACTTTTTAAGCGTGGCGATATTAGAAGTAATTTCTTCGGTTCAACATTACTTCATACCAAACGTAGAGTCAGCCGCTGACTTATACTCTGTAGCGTACATAAGGTTGAAAGTTATGAAAACTCAGCAAACCACGTAAAGTTAGCTCTCACTCGGCAGCTGACTGTAAGCGAGCGTTACGTTTGGAGTGAACCGTCCTTCAATTCTATATTCATCAACAAGCAATGTTCTGCAGCAGACTTATGTGACGGAACTGAAAAACAAGGTATCATGTTCCTCCAAAACAAAGGAAGGGTCATCTAACCAGGCTGGGTCTTTGGTTGATGTTGGGCGTTCGTATAAGCTAACTGCGTGTCAAACTTTGATAGCGCGATTCAGGATTTGTGACGCCACTCCGTACGTCAGTAGAACGTACGTCGTACCTACTTTTACACCGTACCTACCCACGATCGGTTCCCATTCTTCTAGTCCATCCAAAGGTTGTCTGGAAGAGATTGCCTTGTGCGATAAGACCGCCCATTGTACTTATTTTAATTTTTCTGTAAACTATTGTGTTTGTTTTCTTTTGGTGTAATGTACAATAAAGAATACAATAAATAAATAAATAAATAGAAGTTCGCATGCAGCGCGATAAATCTCGCTACAGAACATTGAGCATACAACCCATAGACGCCTTATAACAAACGACCGATGTCTGCCACACATTTGTGAAATTTCACTAATGTAGGTCGCCACTATTCGCCACTTGAAATCTTCAAATCAGTATCAACTAGGGCATGCATTCCGAAATTCCGGAATCTCGGACAGAATTTTACGATTTTTCAGTTCCGGAATTGAGAAACTCAATATCGGAATTCCGATATTCATAACTACTAACAAAGTTACTTTTCGGCTATGTGTTTATAGCGCATATCTATTAAAGGGCATACAGTTTCATATATTTTCAGTTTCGAAATTAGCTTATGTAATGTAGTCTCATAAGTTTCAAAATTATATCATCATCATTTCAGCCGAAAGACGTCCACTGCTGGACATAGGCCAAAATTATATGAAATCTTTAAATCAAAGAAGCCTATAGAAATCTTCTGCTGGACATAGACATCTCCCAAGTTGCGCGACAAGATTGAATCTTCCACCTTCCGCATCCAGTACAACTCAACTAATTTCTTCAGGTTGTTTATTAATTTACCTAGATGGTCATACGCTGCGTTTTTCATGGCTCCGACGGCCATCGGTTCTTCAACAGCCATGAGTCCATGACCCAGCCCACTACCACTTCAGCTAGCTGATTTTGCGAGCTATGTCAGTCACTGCGGCTATTTTCTGGATAATCTCATTGCGGATCTTTTTATTTAAAGAATATCCAAGCATAGTTCGCCGAATGACTTGTGGACTAGTCCAACTGACAGTGTTCACGGCTCAGCATCGTAGGACACGATAGATAGGACGTACTGGTTGAAGACTTGCTTTCAGACTTTGCGGTAGAGGCGACGAGAAGATTCGACGAAGGTTGCTAAATGCAGTCGACTCCTTTTTCGATGTTGTGTCTAACAAGCTAAATAATCTGATCTCAGTGCCCTGACATATTCCTGCACATTTTCGAGCGCTTTCTCTTCGACAAGAACCGACTCAGCGCAAGACCTTCTTGTCTAGATTCATCCCAAGACCGACAAGCCAAGAGGCTCGATATATGCTATATTGATTTAGGCTATACAACATTTTGGTTAGTTGTTCCAGAGGCTGCCATCGTAACGATATTATCGTCAAGCAGAGTTGTGAAACGTTCTCGCCGTTTACGTTGATACCCTTTCCAGTCTAGTCCAGTGTTTTGTAGATGGCCTAAAAGGAGTTCAGTGGTAGTACCGTCGTCATCATCACCCGAAGGGTTTTTGTTCTTTATCTGCCCAAGGGCCGCACTAATAACTCACTGGTCAACCATTCAGAGATTCTCGAATGTTGCTAGAAACCGCTGGTCTTGCTGTTCTCACGGGAAACTTTCAACTTCATCAAGCATCTCAATCTTAGAAGGACTGGTATTTTTATCCGTGGCTATAAGTTTGATTAGATGGGTAGTGTAGTAGATTTCACTAGTGTAAATCACATAGATACAAAAAAAACCGGCCAAGTGCGAGTCGGACTAGCGCAGTAAGGGATCCGTACCTCTCAACGACCTGATACCCCATAAAAACTGATTTAATTTACGAGAGTTTGTCAAAATACATCATCGTACAGTGCGCGAAATATAAATTTTTGCATGTCTTTCTTACGCAGGTACCACCACATATGTCTATGTTTGTCTTATTTTTAGTATTTGTTGCTAAACTACATAATATGCACTATAATCTGACCAAGTTTGACGCAGGTATATATTACCGTTTTGAAGATAGAGCAGGAACAAAAACGTTGAAAAAAATGCATGTTTTTTGAGGTTTCTTGTATTAGACTTTTTATTGTTTTTAGTATTTGTCGTGATACACCTCATAGCAACACATATTCTGAGAAAATTTCAACCGGTTACCTATTACCGTTCAAAAGATACAGCCCTATGACAGACAGACGGACGGACGGACAGCGTAGCGAGAGTAATAGGGTCCCGTTTGGCACCCTTCGGGTACCGAACCCTAAAAAGTACTTAAGATATCAAGTTCTGTAAATCTAGCTTATGTTTTGAGATTTTGTTTTTTGTTGAAAATGGGTTCTTGGGATCGTTCGATTTTCAGTATGCTGCTGCTGAGAGACAGATTCTCAGTAGGGATGCAAAAAAACATCGATGTTTCATAACATCGATGTATCGTTCATAAACATCGATGTTTTAACATCGATGTTGAAATCCTTAACATCGACGATACAACGTTCTTTATGAACGATGTTTTATCATAGCGCCATATGTGATTCTTTGATCTTCGCTTTACATGCAGAGCAGCGCGTACATTCACTAAACAGATGTCAGAACATCATTCCCTCATATAAACAGTGATCTACCTCAGTAACACGCGTACATTCTATTAAGTACATTTTTATGACAAAAAGCTGAGATAATAGTTAATAACATGGTAAACTATAAGCTCAAAATCTGTGTTTGTGTAGGTAAGTATTTATTCAACAATTTTATCCCACTATTTGTCAGAATAGAGAAAGTGAAGTTAGAAATGTTAACATTGAATTTTAAATTTCTGTGTTAGTTGTTTTTGTATAAATTGGATTGACTAACAATTTATTAGGTGTTTTATTTCAATTTTATTTATTATTTTCACGTAACCAAGTAGCAAAAATCATAGTTGATAATGTCGCTAAGTTGCGTTTGTACTTCAAAAACTTGTCAAAAACAGTCAAAAATTTAGAATAATCGATTTCCGTAATGGACGAATCATACTTATTGTGTTTCATTTAGAACAGATTTTTTTCCCAAAACATCGAAAAAACATCGATGTATCGTTCATAAACATCGATGTTTTCGACATCGATGTTTTACGTTTGAAAACATCGATGTTCCAACATCGATGTTTTTTATGAACGATGTTGCATCCCTAATTCTCAGTCAGTTGCGAATTTAGCCTGCCGCTGAGAAAACTCTTTCTGGAGCTGATTTGGATTCGGTGATTTAACATGACACGGACTTGTTTTTTTAAATAAAGTCAAATCGAAAATTTTAACTTTCTAAAACAATAAAGTTTCGAAATAAACAAATTTAAAAAAAAAAACCAATTCCGGAACTAGTTCCGGAATTCCGGAGTTCAGTACCCAATATCGGAAATCAGTTCCGGAACTGGAAACCTTCCGATATTGCATGCCCTAGTATCAACCACTTATATGAGCCGTCAAAACTTCCGCGTTAGTGATTAGCCAATAGCCGCCTTGGTAGGGTCAATCGGATTGCAACGTCGCGCTGCTGCGTAGGCCGCAGGGTGATACGGGGATATCGTACGATCTCCTTTGAGGCGGCGAGCCTCCTAGCCGGATCAATGCCCTGGGATCTGGAGGCGAGAGACCTTGCGCTGAGGTACCACCAGCGTGAGGACCCGCCTGATCGGACTGAGGTCCGCCAGATCCTAGTGGCTGAATGGGAGGAGCGACTTGCGCAACCCAGCGCAGGGCACGCCGCAATAGCGGCGGTAAGGCCCGTCATAGGGGAGTGGTTGGAGAGGGGCCATGGCGCCCTCACCTACCGACTGACACAGATACTCTCAGGGCACGGTTGCTTTGGGAAGTATCTGTGTCGTATAGGCCGGGAGCCGACGCCCGAGTGTCATCACTGCGGGAGCTGCCCAGAGGACACGGCGCAGCACACACTGGCGGAGTGCCCAGCTTGGGCCGCGCAGCGCCGTGACCTCATTACTGCAGTAGGCAGCAGCGTCCTCTCGCTTCCGGCCGTGGTTCTGTCTATGGTCAGGAGCGAGAGCGCTTGGGAAGGCGTCGTCTCCTTCTGCGAGGATGTAATGCTCGCTAAGGAGGCGGCGGAGAGGGTTCGAGAGGCAATAACCTCTCTTCCCATCCGCAGGAGACGACCTGGGCGTCGTAGGAGGGCGTATGCCGACCTCCAGCCACCCTAGGTGTGGGCCTGCGGGCGGCGGACTCGGGGTGGCCCGCCGCCCGACCAGTCAAGGCCCGTGACGGTGGCGCGTTGTGTTCCGCGCGCGCCAGTCAAGAGGAGGGTGCGGCCGATGTGGGTGCCGCACGGGGTGAAGGGGCTCGCCTGTTAGCGGCGAGCCGGGACCTGCCGGGGATGGTTGGGCGAATACGGGAGTATTTCTCACGCCCCCGGCCAAGGGTCGGTAGAGGATCACCGTGGTGGTTTTTAGTCGGTAAGAGTCCGACACTGGCTCCGTCTTCCCCGGGCGGAGTGCGTCCATGAGGATTTTCCCCACGAAAAAAAAAAAACAAAAAAAAAAAGGGTCAATCGGATTGCAGTACCCCTCCTCAGCTAGTGGCAGAATTTATAGTACGCATTATATTCAACAATAGGCGTCTATTAGGCTGTATGGTCCTTACTACAGAACCACAGATACATTAGATGCTGTTTTTTGTACTAGACCAGTCTCGTCCCACTGCCGCTGCTGCAGCAGATATACAACGTGTATCAGAAATGCGTGGTCATATTTGAAGAGCTTATTCAGGGGATGCTATCGAAAAACTTTTACTATAGGACCAACACTGAAATTGCGAAAAAAAAACTGCTGATCCTTACATTTTGTCAAGCAACATCGATGATTTAGTAGGGAACAGCTGATATTTTTTTCGCGATTTCAGGGTTGGTTCCATAGTAAAAGTTGTTCTATGCTATGCCCTGAATGAGCTCTTAAAATATGACCACGCATTTCTGATACACGTTGTATTTGTAGCTTCTTTGTATTTACAGTTAATTTACATAAGTCGCCCTGAATTTACCTTCTGCATCGCATTTTTTCTGAAGAGTTCATGTCGTAACATCAGTAATATCGAAGGCAGCGGTCGCAGCTGCGCGGGCGCTGACTCTATAGGGACAGACGCTTGCGCTTGCGCTCAACATCACGTACGCCACCACTTGTTAGATTTGCAAACTTGCTTCTTTCGCCACATATGTGTATCTATTTCTACACTTAGAAATTTAATATTGCATTTTGGCGAACGAAATCTGTAGATGGATTAAATGTTGCCAAAACACCACAAAAAATCATACGCCATATTAATACACGCTCGGTTCCGTATAAGTAAACTGCTTTCAACATCTCTTTTAAATTAAAATATCATGATAAAATACTATCTAATCATAAATCATCTTACCTTCACCATACTATGTAATAAATTTAATGTAATTTTTAATTCTCGTGTCAAACTTGAGATCAAGATTTATTAATCAGTTATCGCTATTAGGCCAAGTGGACCGATGACCTGATGAAAGTGGCTGGGGGGGACTGGATGCGGAAGGCAGAGGACTGAGTGTTGTGGCGCAATTTGGATGAGGCCATGTCCAGCAGTGGACTGCGATAGGGTGAGTTGATGATCGCTATTAGTGATAAGACCACCTCATCATCATCATCATCATTTCAGCCGAAAGACTTCCACTGCTGGACATAGGCCTCCCCTATTTAAATCTAAATAATAAGGTGATAGAAATGTTATCTACTGTCTTTTAATACCGGAACGCGTGTCGGCGATTCGCCGCTACCAACAAATAGATACGCAATAACGCCCGCCATGTTTCTACATACAATGCAAAATAAATTATCATCCAGCGGATTCCTGCGACCTTCACCAGTGGCCTGATTCACAAACGTTCGAAAAGTTTCCGTTTCCGAAGTGAAATTTGACCTGCAAATGAAACGAAACGACCACTTCCTGCGACTATGAACGCTGCAAAGCATTCGAAACGTCAGGAAAACCAATTTTAATCATAATACACGATGTAATCCGGTTAAACTTGTACTAGATTTGAAACGGAACGGATTCGGAAACGCAACGCGAAATTTACGGGAACTCTTCCGAGAGTCATTGGTTGTCGCAAAGCACTCGATGTAAAATTAAAGAACTATGAATATCGTTTCCGAATCTGTTCGATTCTCAAATCGTTTTGTTTCGTAAAAAAACAAGTTTAACCGAATTACATCGCGTATTGTTATTAACGGCCAAAATTAATATCCAATCTATCCACGATTTGCCCTACTAGAGATAGGATTTTGACATAAGCTCCATACAAAATATGTCAAATTTCTATCTCTAGTAGGGTAATTCGTGGATAGATTGGATATTAATTTTGGCCGTAAAAAAAATTGTTTTTGTTTTCCTGACGATTCGAATGATTTGCAGCGTTCGTGGTCACAGGAAGTGGTCGTTATGTTTCGTTTTCTGGTCAAATTTCACTTCAGAAACGGAAACTATTCGAACGTTTGTGAATCCACAGGTCCACAACCACAACCACAGGTCGTCGGTACACCTTGTGTAGGTGTCCTGATAAGACCGCCTATGGACCCTTTATTTATAGTTTGTTCCTGATATCTATTTCAGCTATGGTGTACAATAAAGCATATTCTATTATATTTAACAAACAGTCTTTTTCCGCGGCTTCGCCCGGTGACTGAACCATAGCCTAGCATATAGCCTATATTACTTCTGGATAAATTAGCTTTCTAATGGTGAAACAATTATTAAAATCGGTTCAGTAAATTCAGAGTTTGTCGATTACGAACAAAGAAACAACCGGTAACTACCCTTTGTCTCTTCCATGACATTCCAGTCCATTCAATGGTTGTCTGGAAGAGATCGCCGTGGAGCGATAAGACCGCCAGTTGTACACTAGCGCATAAGTAGTTATTTAAGAAATTAATGTAAACTTGTTGTGCAATAAAGAGGATTTGTATTTGTATTGTATTGAAACAAATCTTTCCTTTTTATGACATTATAGCTTCTGCCCGCTGCTTCACACGACTGTGTTATTCAGTTTATCACAGAAAGATGTTAGCAAATTTATTTTATTTATTTCCACAAAAAAAAATACATACTTTTGGCAGATACAGTGTAGAACATAAACCAGTTTAGGTTTTTCTGTACACCGCTTGGTCCGTCGACATTCATTACAACAAGATGTGGGTGGGTGAACACGACGCATCGCGCTCGCTCGCCCCATGCAAAAATTCTCAAATACCCTCAACAAATTTATATTTGGCACTTCTCAATAGCAAATTGCTTACAAAAATACAGCATGTTTTTTTTTTCTTAATGCTATAAAATTATAAGTCATTATTAGGTTTTAATTCCTCTAAAAGGTGTTTTTTAAGTTTAGATTTTATGTTGTTTCGTGTTATGTCATTTTTAGGGTTCCGTACCCGAAGGGTGCCAAACGGGACCCTATTACTCTCGCTACGCTGTCCGTCCGTCCGTCCGTCTGTCTGTCACAGGGCTGTATCTTTTGAACGGTAATAGATAACCGGTTGAAATTTTCTCAGAAAATGTGTTGCTATGAGGTGTATCACGACAAATACTAAAAACAAAAAAAAGTCTAAAACCAAAGGGGGTCCCCATACAAGAAACCTCGAAAAACATGCATTTTTTCAACGTTTTTGTTCCTGGTCTATCTTCAAAACGGTAATTTATACCAGCGTCAAACTTAATCTGATTATAGTGCATACTATGTAGTTTAGCAATAAATATAAAAACAGGGCAAAAATAGACATATGTGGTGGTACATACGTAAGAAAGAGATGCAAAAATTCACTTTTCGCGTACAATCGTTGATGTCTTTTGATAAACTCTCGTAAATTAAATCGGTTTCTATGGGGTATCAGGTCGATTGCTGGTACGGAACCCTTACTGCGTGAGTCCGACTCACACTTGGCCGGTTTTTTTATTTTTGGTGGTAGTTTGTTTATTAAGTCTGGTATAATATAATGTAGACGTAACTTTCCATAAAAATCCCTCGGGGACTTTGGTAGACTTCTGGATTTTTTGTCGCTGGTGCTTAATATGCCGTACCCCTGCTAGTTATACCTAGTGAATAACACAAGAATGCTTTGGCCAATATTGTTTGCATCATAGGCAGATAAGTGATAATTAAGTAAACAAAACTTCAATAACGCCATTTATTTGATAAACAAAGTTTATAAGCACAAAGTTTATAAGCACAAAGTTTAATTAGTAGTTATTTATAAGAATGATAACATGTTGAATGTAGCTTGTAACATTTTCAATTATATGTATATATTCTTATGTATCTATTATATATACTCAAGTATCTATATATTATTTATATTATTATTAGCTAGTACTGTAAGTAAATAAAGTAGGTTTAATTTATGTTGTACACTTGTTTCTGTCCTCTACATTCAACATCTCTCTATCGCTCTAAGGTTTGCTGTTAGAAAACTCAGTTCTGAGTTAAGCTCGCCGATGTACTATCGACAAATCGTACGCCTTTCCACCTCAAGGTTTCTTTTCGTCTGGCACTGGTTCACTGAAGAAACTCTGCCCCCATGGTCCTTTGTTTTCGTCTACCAATAGAATGTCGGGACGGCACAATATTTTTTGCTCTTGAGATATACAAAGCAACATTATGACTTGTTGTGAAAATGAAACAAATATATTATCAGTTAACCATTACCCAGCCACAAACAATGTCACAGTAGAGTGTAAAAAATACTATTGATAAATGCCAGTTGAACTGTGCAACTTAAGTGGAAGTTCTAGCTGAGTTGGGTATTTGTTATGCAGCTAAATTACTGACTCATATTTTTAAGAGATTTATCAGGGGTTTGTCAGATTAGATAATGCAATTTAATTCAATTCAAGTCAAATAATATATTTCACAAAAAGTGTTAGTAACAATAAACTTTCTCTACACACTAGAGTTAGTTTGATACAAAATAAAATAAAAACATGAAAAAATAAGTTATTTATGAATGTAAGTAGGTGGTAAGTTATACTTAGACTCCATTTGAAATAACATTAGAAATTTTAACAAACCCTTATTACAGTAAATAGTTGGTATTGTAAATACGTTTTTGCTTTTGTAATCTTATGCCCACGGAATAGAGGTTAAAATCGGTTGAGTAAACTGTCAGTAGGTTTTTTAATGATTCTAATATTATTTCATAATACAAACCCAACCAACCAACTCGCTGCTAATGTTAGTTGACTCACAAAAAAAAAAAAAAAAATTAAGGGACTATGGTCGCTTTTGTAATAAGGTCCCTATATTCAAGATTTACTAAAGCAAGTTTAAAGCATAAAACCTCCATATAATAAAAAAAAAACACGTTTAAAACAAAAGCTATTTAGAAAAGGTTGATACAAAATACTTTGCGGATAAAGATCCGTGGGAATGAACTGCTAGCCTATTAGACTGATTAAAAAAAAACGTTAATAAGTTCTAAGGATACTTGCGAATAATACTTAATGTCCTATTTTAATTTTACTTCGTTTTGGTGAGATCATAAAAGCATTGAAAATTCTTTGTTAAAATAAAAAGTCCTTATTTCAATACAAATTCCTTGCAACATCTGCCAGTTATAAAACACAGTGCGGTGCAGTTTGAGCAAAAAATGGTTAGCTGTCCAAATCAATAAATCTGCCTGTAAAAATTAACAAAGGCTTAACTGTGGGTGAAAGTGTCGTAATAACGTAAATAAGACTAGGTTATTAGGTATTTGTTTATAAAACTGCTTCAAATTTCGTCTTGTACCTTATAACTATTAGTTCAATTGACATGAGATGTCGTGGTAAGTAATTTAATTAACTCAATTATTGTTAAACTAATTCAAGATTTCAATAAAATTCAAATAATTTGTTCGGTGATTCTGTTGCACATTTTGACAAAACTAAACCAGACTAAATGCATCTGTTACTTTCATTTTCTATTGAAACAGAAAAAGACAAACGCCATTAGTTTAGTCCTTTCAAAGTGCGCAACTGAATCGACATCAATAGTATTATTGTTAATGATTTCACATTTTTTTACTGGCTACTTTCTTGCTGTACTACCTACGCCGTGGCCTACGTCGTCGCCCAAGTCTTCGATGTTTAAACAGAAAACAAATGAACAGAAATTAACAGGTAGCAAGGAACACGAAGCAACTGCGAATGACCAAACCCGTGAACATAAATCACAGAACTATTGTTCCTAGTCCGTGAAAGTATCATACAGTAATAAAAACATATGGCTTTACAAAAACGGTTGTTTTAAAGACCCTAACTGGTGGATCCTGATTGGTGGAAAAAATAAAGGGCGGATTTCTTTATTTTTTGTTGTAAATGTAGCTTGCAAGCAAAACAGTTTCGAAACTGGAAAGGCTTGGGCTTTGCTAATAGTACATAAACTTTCCTACTGTAATATAAATGTATATTTGTGTGTACAATAAAGAATAAGAATTATTGTGTAACAATAACTACAAAAAAAAACCCGCGGAATACATAACCTCCTCCTTTTTTTGAAGTCGGTTAAAAAGCAAAAATAATATTAGAAAATTCAAAAAATTTGCTGGGCAGCAGCAGTATTTGATCTAAAAACTATCTATAATGTCTACCTTTCAGGCCACCAGGCCACGGAATCAAGTACGAAACATGGTAAAATAACAGTTCATGATTCCTAAATCTCGTTGCTTAGCAACTTCTATATTTAGCTCAATAACAATTTTGACATTCCATCCTTCATGACTTCCGATTTCGATGTAAAGTAGTGTTTAGTTGGATCGCAGGACCAAATAAAACCAATAATTGAGTTAAGATATATCCTATATGTAGCATCAGACTATGAGCATTTACGATATAAAGTTTCATTGAAATCTGTTCAGTAGTTTTTGCGTGATTGGGAAACAAACACGTTTAGGCAACAGACACAGTTTTGACGTTTCTTTTATACTGTTTTATTAAAAGTATAGAAGATTATAGTAATACAACGTGTACCTATTAATGAAATAACTTAAAACGTTTTAAGGCGTCATTGTACTCATCAGTATGAACAACTTTTACTATGGGACCAACCCTGAAATCGCAAAAAAGAAATCAGCTGATCCCTACATTTTTTCGATTTATGTGAACACGGATGATTCATGTGCGGATTTATATTCGATTATCACTTGCTTTAACGGTGAAGGAAAACATCGTGAGGAAACCTGCACAGTTGTGCACTGTATGGAGCAGTCTCAGTTGAGAGTGCTACATACAGTTCTCAATGGTGTGTGTAGTCCGCCAACCCGCACTAGGCCAGCGTGGTGGACTAAGGCCTTAGCCTTCTCATACTGAGAAGAGGCCCGTGCCCAGCAGTGGGACAGTAACGGGGTACTTATTTTATGTTATGTGAACACAATAATGTTGGGAACAGCCAATTTTTTTTCGCGATTTCATGGCTGGACCCATAGTAAAAATTGTTCACACTGATGAGTACAACGATCCCTTAAGAGGTTTTCTATTATTTCAATAACACGATGCAGATAAAATTCGTATTATTACTATATTACTAAGAGTTATCAAGATAACATTTGATCGATCTCAATCATCAGGGCCCTAATTCACGTAATTTCATGACGCGCCGATGAAGTTGCTGTGACACTGCAGTTAGTTTCTGACAGCAATCGCCGTAGATAAGAGAATACAAAAAGCATTATTCTGATCGAAACTTAACTGCAATTGCACTGCAACTGCGCTTCTTAATTACGTGAATTGGCCTTCAGACTCAACCATGACACAGTTCTAGAATTCTTCTGTTACCTAGTATTTCGATCAGAAATTAACTTAGATGACACTTAAGTCACAGTACCAAGTGCTATTTTTAGTTCACTACAAACTCGTTAGTTCTAACAACCTCCCAGTAATCTACTTTCAAATCCAGCACCTTGAATTATAATTCCTGTTATAGAATATTTACGTACGTTCAGTTGATCGCATGTTACGAATCCATTCGAGACATTAATCTCTCGGCCTTTACGTATTCCTGCTGAAAGTTATCTACTCGAAGCGAATTTATGAATGTATCGGTGTTATTAAATTTTATTACTGTTACCGCACTACTAAATTCCATTGAGATTATAAAATTTGATTTGATTAGTTGGTTTTTTAATCTCATCGCTAATTTCTTCTTTGAATTTCACAATTTTGCGGTTATTCAACTCTTCAACAACATACCGATTATAGCCATAAGAAGATGGGCTTCAGCACCAGAATTAATTAATTAAACGTCTAAAAACGCTCAGCGAGCTATAGAGCGAGCTATGCTTGGAGTTTCTTTGAAGGATAAAATCCGTAACGCGTTTGTTCGGAGAAGAACTGGAGTAAAAGACATTGCTTGTAGGATTAGTAAGCTGAAGTGGCAGTGGGCTGGCCATGTCTGTCGAAGGACCGATGGCCGCTGGAGCAGACGAGTCATTGAGTGGAGACCGCGAATCGGCAAACGCAGTGTAGGGCGCCCCTCAGCAAGGTGGACCAACGACCTGATGAAAGTAGCTGGGGTGGACTGGATACGGAAGGCAGAGGACTGAGTGTTGTGACGCATTTTGGGAGAGCCCTATGTCCAGCAGTGTACTGCGATAGGCTGAGTTGATGTAAACGTCCGAGAGACCTACTAGGAGTCTAAGCAATAGATCTTCTATTGATAAGACTCTCAGGACTTTATCTATTTTACGCCGCTTGAATGGTTAATTGCAGCTAGGTGTATGAACACCGAGTTGACCCCCACCCCCTTGTTCTCATGCTAATCAACTCCGTTTCGTGCAGCTGCATCCATACCTGTCGGGATTAATTATCGAATACTACAAAATTAGCACCAATCGCTTATTATGCAGAATTATTATGAAAGAGTCAACATTGGGTAACCCACATTTCACAACGGACCATTTACTAGATAATAGACTAATAACCATCCTCCTGCTATTATACTAATCTATTCTTACATGTACAATTGTACATCCCTATGTGCCGTCATCCCAGTGTTCACTTCCTTCCTTTCCATATTATCTTTCACACAATTCATTAATCTGTTCTTTACTCTGCCACTTTTCTTAGACTTATCTACAACTAATTTAAATGCTAAAAGTTTCCTTCTACAGAAAAACCCTTCCCTTGTATTGTATCCTTGTGCTTGGAAATAAATAATAGCTAAATATGTGTTTATTACAGACTTTAACTAGTTATGTTTAGCAATCGACCCTTATGGGATAAAATCACCTCTTCCCTCATCTCGTACGACAATATACAACATAATCACTCATTCCTTAGCAGGGCCTATTCAAGGAATGAGGAGGTCGTACTTATATATTAAAGTCCAAACCAGCATTAAGGTTCTCAACATCGTAACATCGTGTTTCAATCAAATGTCCAGTGACCATTATTTCAAGGTTCCTATCACTACTTAAATCAATTTCTGATACCAAATGAGACGCAGTGTCCTCACTTAAAGAGATTGCTCAACTGGCTATTAAAATGTCACTAGTAGGTAGTAGCAGTTAAAGCTTGTGATGTGTTTCAGCAAAAAGTATAAACTTTAATCGCAGTTTTCCATGTAAAGTCAAGTAGCTGATAATATCCCCAGCCCAGATTAAGTATACATTTCCACAGGCTATTATTTTTTCAGACCAATATCAGGGATGTCTAAAAAATCTATAACTACTACTACGGATGCCTCTGATGATGTCTTAACAGTCCTTAAGTTGCACCTTGGTTGACATTAAAGATGAGATTAAAGATGAGAGAAAAGTTAAAATCTAATTAACAAACCTTTCTTTTTGTTATCTCAATATCCTCTTACTTCGCCCTTGCAGAAGCACCTGTAAAAATGCGCTCATCAACCACATCCATCGTTCTAAATCAGAATTAGCCTATTAACATTGACCGTAGGTTCTCAACCAGTTGGTTGTGCAAGCGGTGGGCGCTGGCGCATTGCGGGCCGGCGCGGCGCACGCGCAGTTCGTCAGTGAATGGGAAACCACATGGTGTCGTGAACAGTGAACCTCTCGGAATAGTGTTGTGCTTGTTTTTTCAGGTATTGTTGCATTATTATTATCAACGCGTTGCGAATTCTAGAACAAAATATACGGTTCGATTGTGAAGATAATTATTAGAAAACCCCATAGAAGTGATTTGTGTGACCATTTTAAGGAATTCCGGTTTGCGTGTGATGATTAGTAATTAGAAGACAAAAGATGATAAATTAAAATAATTACCTATATTCATTTATTTAATTACTGACTTATTATATATTATTATGGTTTAACATGGAGTGTGGTTGCGGAACATGATGAAATTACTTGAATTCTAAAAGCTACGTGATGCTTTATGTGACGGAAGACGTAGAATTTCAATTACGATAATTCGGAAATGTTACTTAACTGTTCAACTGTTGAATAGCAGCTAATCTAAATTGAAATATTGTGTGTAAAGTACTTAAAGCTTTCTAAAAAGTTTTCTGTATAGACGTTGCTTACTTATTTATAAGTTACGTCTCTTTCATGATCGACTAATATGATCATCAATTTTCCATTTGCGTACCTTCGGGAACGGAAGTTGCAATTATCTGAAGTTGAAGAGCTATCCGCTCTACTGCTTTCCCGGACCAAATCGTCCTATCATTCCTATTTTAATTTCCGTAACTGTCAAAATTCGTGTAGTAATGATTAGGTTCTTAATATTACTTATGAGATGGTTCGTATTGTATCGAACTTTAGCTAAAGGTATGTGCTTCCTTTTCGTTGTGTCAATCTTATCTGTTCATTTTGTATATTATTTATTTATTCATATTTATTTTTAAGCTGTGTTATCCCACTGCAGGGCTATAGACCTTTCCTTCTTCCACTAATTTCGGTGTGGCTCAATCTTTTCTATAGACGTCAAGTCCCTATATCTTCATCTGGATCTACCGCGACGCCGTTGGATGTTTTCGGGACACACTTTATCTTTCGAATTTTAGCTTAAAAATACTTAAATGAATATTCGCATCCTTAATTTCTTGATTGATGTCAAATACAAGATAAGTTTCGTGTAGAATCAACCTTTGTCTGTTAATTAAAACACTTAATTAGCATTATGTCATCACGCACAGCTTACATATTATAACGAGCTTCTGATTCGAGTCAGGGTTACTATGTGCATGTAGCTAAATAAATTTTAAAAGATGCCTAATCATTGTCTCTGTCTTAATTCTATTAATCGAGACACTTTAAATTTTGTGGTGTGGTAATGCGAATATGCGATCCGAAATGGTGGCAAACGCAAACGTAGTGCCAAAGGACCGATGTTAAAATGCGTCAATGGCTTTAGTAAATTTTGTCGGAAAAACATGATCAAGATAAGCGTAAAATAACTTCTACTAAACTGGTTGGCGAAAGCAATGAAAGATGCAGTGGAGGTAAAAAAAATTGCAGAGAACTAAAACAAGTAAACAATAATAAGACGTAACTACCCTTTGTCTCATCCATAACATTCCAGTCCATTCAATGGTTGTCTGGAAGAGATCGCCGTAGAGCGATACGACCACGGTGTAAGTGTACAACCGCACTTACACCTAGTTTTTAAGAACTATCATGTACTTTAAAGTAGTAAAGGCAGTAAAGTTCTGGAGTGGCGACCGCGTACTAGAAGGCGCAGCGTGGGTAGGCCTCCCACAAGGTAGACCGACGACCTGGTGAAGGTCGCGGGAATCCACTGGAGCAGTGGACGTCTTTCGGCTGAAATTATGACGATAATGATGATGATGATCATGTACTTTTATGTTGTGCAATAAAGAGGATTATGATTACTATTATTAATAAGAAGTAAAACAGTACAAAAAGAGGGTCATGAATGTCACCATCCTTATCAGTGACGAAACATCAAAGAGGAAGGATAAAACAAGAATATTTGCGAAAGACTGAAGCTCCGATTGTATGAGTCACATCATTTACGCAAATCACGTGATAGAAGCTAATGAAAACATTAACAGCTTCTAAACAATGATCAGAAGTGAATTTATTCACATTAATATTTGAGTTTGAGGAACTTTTGGACGTGGTCAGGGTCCAAATTAGTCTTCTTTTATTGACATGTAACATTCAATAAGAAATGTATTGGTTTTCAGTGGTTCCCTCAATACCTAGCTTTCCTTATAATGCCACAAAATCTTATTTCATCATATTTCACAATGTACATTAGGTGGTAAACATAATGGCGTAATAGCTTGTCCCAATTATGGATCCTGTAGGGCACAGCAAAATTCATTGCAATTAAAATGTATGTCATTATAAATATAATCCAAATCTCAATTAGATAATAATAATCAATTTATATTAAAATTCATAAAGGGCGCCGTATTAAACAATTCATTTCATTATTTTAGCGACGACTCTTAGCAAGTTTCTAGACTAATGGAAAGTTTATTGTTATTTTGTATAATTTCGTTTCAACAATAGTAGTAATGGATCTCGTGACTAATGACTTTTCCGCGAAAGTTTCCTTCATTAACTTCGTTATCAGGAAGACTTTCAACCGCACTGTGGTTGGTTTGTCACCTTGTTATTATTATAAGCTCGCTTTCAGTCTTGTCTGTCTGTTCGGTACAAATTTTGCATTCAATTTTTATCTAGCTTCCTTCTGAGCTAGACTTGAAATTTTAAACATAGTTTAGCACTGAATGATAATGCAATATTAACTCGCTTTCGTTTTTTAAAGTGGTATTAAAAACAATTTTTTCATCAAATCTTTTCATTCATATCATTCCCTCACCCACTAATTACATGGATTTTTTCTTTAGCCAGTCTCCAGTCTCCTGCTGGGCAATAAGAAATGATGTTTAACCATAGTAATAAATATGTATAGGAATCATCGTATATATCTATATCTTCTATAAATAAATACAAAGAAAAAACGGTTCAGTACCATTTTCTCCTCTGTCAACCGATTTTCTTTTTGTTTTTGTTTAGTAGCCATTGAGGAGCTTTAGTATTAGCAATAAAAAAAAATGAAATGGTTTTTTTTCGCCATAGTTCAATCATAAAAATGTAATTAATTACGGTCGAATTTCGACTATTGGGCGACCTCTCGTCATCATAAATCTCTATAGATTTTTTTTTCCTGTCCAAATATAAGTGTGCCATGTTTTTAAATATCCCAACATTGTTCAATGATAAAACAACAACACAAACACTATACCCGTCTAACTTTCCGGAAACAATTTTGAAGATAATGATCTCCAAGTTCTCAACAATCACTTCTTTAACTCAACAATACTGTTAGTTAATTGTCCTCTACCGCTGCGGTAACCTACATCTGTCAACGATTGCTACCTACAAGTGACGCACCTCAAAGGTTGTTTATTTATTTGGTAGAAAACAAAAGAATAGATTGTCATTCATCATTAAAACTCTCTGTTGAGCAGCCTAATTGACGTAGCTACTGCGTGTAGAGTTTGCAGGATGAGTGTGCCTTGCCTTTGCTTGTTTTTTTTTTTTCGAATGACTTCCTTGCTTTGGTAAGTTGATAAGTACAATGGGTGCTGGCTGGCTGATAAAATAATCAAAATACTGGCTGGTGATTTAGAAAAGCTTAAGATGCAAACTGTGGATGAATATAGCCTTTTCCCGCCGCTCATAGCGGCATGGTCGTGGCCGGGCTGTTAGGAGTAGACGGTTTGCAAGTTACTACGTCGATGACAGCCTACAAACCTAAGACTACCGTATAGATAATCGATGAGCTAACAGCTGATGATAATAAAGATACACAAATCATAACCTTAAGGTCGTCACAGGTTGCAAATTACCGCTAGATATGTCAGTGTGGTAATGTATAAGTTACTGCGCGTTACTGGGTCAACGCAGTTTACCTCACATGTCCTTGATAACGAAACATGTTTTGACACGAGATTAGAATACAGTTTTACGTTCATTCACGTTGTATTTAAAATGGTGAAACATTATTTAATAAAATTAATAATTTCAAGATTATTTAAATTAATTTCGGATATGCAGGTATTTCGTAATAATTACACTAATTAGTAAAAAACTAAAGTGCATTAGTTGCGAATGCATTTCCGAATTTGTATTTCATAAGTATAAAAATGTATGTAAAGAGTGTTAGTGCCTACACTTATGTATGGTAGTGAAAGTTGGGTATGGCAGAAGAAACATGAAAGTAGAATAAATGCAGTAGAAATGAGAGCTTTGAGAAGTATGTGTGGTGTAACTTTGAGAGATAAAGTAAGGAATAACATGATAAGGGAGCGTTGTGGAGTGAAAGAAGATGTAGTGACAAAGATTGAGAAAGGTATGTTAAGATGGTTTGGACATATAGAGAGGATGGACGAGAGGAGATTGACGAAACAAGTATACGAAGCGAGTGTGGATGGAAGAGTTGGAAGGGGACGACCTCGGCGAACGTATCGCGATCAAATCGCGGATGTTCTCAAAAAATGCCAGGTTAAGAGTTCTCTAAACCGACGAGCATGCATGACGAGGTTAATGGACGTAGATGAAGCGAAAGAGGTGTGTCAGGATCGTAGCAGGTGGAAATCCATAGTCTCTGCCTACCCCAATGGGAAACAGGCGTGATAATAATATGTATAATATAATATATATGTAAAGTTTAATTTCGAAATAAGATATACGTTATATTTTTATACAGAAATGCAATATATTATCTTAAATTTAATATATAAGTAGGTACCTATTTGGTCTTAGTTACACAATCTGGATTCAGACAAAACAAGATGGAAATCTTATTCCGTGCAGGTTTCCCAAATATTTTTGCAATTTACAATTTCATAAACATCTTTTACATTAGTTTGTTTTAAATAAATATTTATAATTTGGCAGGTGACGTCAAAATATTTATTTGAGATAGATTACAAATATATTTTATAGCTAATATCAACGCGTTTACTTTAGATTGACTATAAAGTCTGTACGAGTCATAATATATGTTCTGCTGTTTAATACTAATAAAAGAAAATCGCTTCAAATTACTGTGATAGGTTTCATCATCATCATTTCAGCCGAAAGACGTCCACTGCTGGACATAGGCCTCCCTCAAGATATGCCTTAATCGCCACGCTTGGTAGTTGGGTTGGCGATCGCAGTTGTTCGAATAAATACTCAGAGAACGCTGCTGACCATCCTCTGGTGAACCTCTTAGTCGCCTTTTACGACACCCACGAGAAGAAATGAGGTGGTGCTATTCTTTGTGTCCGGCACCACCTGGAACAGCAGTAATGGGCTTATTCACATCAAAAATCGTCCAGCTTTGTTCCGAAGCTTCCTCCAGAAGTCATAAAAATTGAAACTTTAATTGAATCTAGTGTTCAATTAAAATTGAATGCTACAGCGCACCTAATCAATCATCATAATTTTAACACTGAACAAGTATTTTTTAAATACAAACATCTGACTGCAATAGGAAAAAGAGAAAAATAAAAAAAAACCACATTACGTTCGGAACGAAACGTTATGTAGTAGCGTGACCGATACTTGAGTTCTAAATGTAAACCAGTTACAATATCATTCTGTATACCTATACAAAAGTAAATAATAATAATGTAACTGAACCTAAAGCCAAGCCCACCATGGTCAAGTAAATGGTCCAGTAAAGGCGGAAGAGATTGAAGTGAAATATAATTACTATTGGCGTAATAAATTTCAAATAAAATTAGAAAAATAAGGTTCATAGACACTTCAATTTTATTTTACCTTTAAAACCCTTGCCCCTAGCAAGGCTTTAAATCATATTAATTATTTAGTAGTTACAATAGCAGTGATAGCCTAGTGGTTGAACGCTTGCCTTCCATGCAGGAGGGTGCGAGTTCGATCCCGGCCCGCACCTCTGACTTTTGAGATTCATGTGCGGATCAGAATTTGATTATCACTTGCTTTAACGGTGAAGGAAAACATCGTGAGGAAACCAGCACACCTGAGGGTGCTCCATACAGTTCTCGATGGTGTGTGTAGTCTACCAACCCGCACTAGTTGTCCTAGACCCGCCAGCGTGGTGGATTAAGACCTTAACCTTCTCATGCTGAGAAGAGGCCCGTGCCCAGCAGTGGGACAGTAATGGGCTGATTATATATGTTATGTAATTATTTTATCATTAAGAGCGTATGCTCGGTCCGTGGGCTGTTTTGCTCAAAAATGTAATTTTTCAAATCTGATTATTCATCAACCACTTATCCTACGAACATATCAATTACTAATAATTTTAGGAAATGTTATTGTCTAAATAGAAGATAGTTTAATTTGTTCGATTATTAGAGTATTTGTGAAATCTATCAAGATAACTGAACAGAGGTTTTCTTAATTTCACTTTCAGAGTCAATTTCGAAGCTTCAAATATCTGAAACCACTGACAGACCTAAGAAACGAAATTTTTTAACCAACTGGGAAGATCCTTGTAAAAATAGTTACTAGAAAGGATTTTTCATTTTAGGCTGAATACATATGAAATAAAAATTCAAACAATGTGAAATTATTCAGAAATTATAGTCGATACAATTATTATTTTCACCACTATATCTTACATAATTTAATATAACAATAAATTACTATAATAGAAGAACATATTCTTTAAAAACTTACACTTGAAAATTTCAACTAAATTAGCTCTATAATTTTTTTATAAATATTTTAAAACTACTATAATACTTCGCGTTCGAATCGATTCAAATCATAATTCGGCGAATGGAGTCCCACATGGGACTCTCCGCCAACTAAGCCCGGTTAAGCAGAAATGGGACTTCGGTCCCACCTGTGAGAGCCCATTCGAAAAAAAAAAAAAAAAATCGATTCAAATCACTTCGCCGCGAGCCCTTCCAGAGAGTGGTCACGTCGCTCGGCGCTCCGTCGGGGGTTGACGACCTTTGCCGTGCGTTTATACACGGATACTGCAAGTTTTTAGGGCGATCGTCAAATCTTAGTACTTTGGTAAATAAAATATTTTATTTTTGATGACCGAGAAATTTTAAAGTATTATCATAAGTACTTGGTAAGAATTTTTTTTTGACTGACATTGTTTTATAGTGACAAAAAATTATGTTTTAGAAGGTATGGGAAATAAAACAAAGGCGTTTTTTGGAAAGAGAAAACGCAAAAAATCTGAAAATTTGGCTAAGGCAAGAGCTAAAAGGTATATTTATGTTACACTAGCTTCCACCCGCAGCTTCGCCCGTGTGAAATTCGGTATGTTACAAGTGTTCTAGAGTGTGCAATCGATTCAAGTTTGGAACTTAATGTTTTAGGGTTTTGGATTAAAAAATTAGGGGTTAGGGTTTTAATAAATACAAACGTAAGTTATTCGGGTTTAGTAGAAAAAATAACAAAATCGTTGGCTTTTTATTTATAAATAATGTATTTTTAAGGTTCCGTAACTAGAAGGAAAAAACTAAACTCTTATAGGTTCACCCTCTTGTCTGTCTGTCCGTCTGTCATAGCCGAATCTGTTGAACGAAAAAAGTTTAAATTTCTGTTCAAAGTTTGCTCTATGAAATTGCCTTCTTTTTACAAGCCTTTTATTAACTTGCAATGTATGTATGTATGTAATTTGTTAAGGTCGAATCTTGCAACTCAATTTTGAAGCAGATATCTTCAACCGATTGATCTGAAATTTTGTATACACGTTTAGTTTGGATGACAATGCATGGTTAGCTGTGTGACGTCATTCTAAATTCAACATGGCGGAACACCCAAGATGGCGGACTAGTTATTTTTAATGCACTCCTACAATATAGGTATCAAATGAAAGGGCTTGCTGAGAGTAACTTGAAAAATAAAGTGACGTCACTCTAAATCCAATATGGCGGACTAAGTTTTTTATGGTTTCCTACAATATGGGTACCAAATGAAAGGACTTGCTGAGAATACGAATGTGAGTTAAAAAATCTGTCCAGCGATAACTAAACTATAACAAAAATAAATTAAAAGCATTTTTTTTTATAAAAACAAGGTTTCTTTTAAATGCGCTAAAATGAATAAAATAATAAAATAAACTTTCCCTTTAAAACTTTTTATTATTTAACCCTATGCCCGTGACTTGCATAAGCATTAGCAGCCCATTACTGTCCCACTGCTGGGCACGGACTAGTTTTTGTAATTTATGGTACGGAAATATGGAACATGAATGGTGCAACGGTCGGTTGGTCGCTACTTTACTTTTTAGGGTTCCGTACCCGAAGGGTGCCAAACGGGACCCTATTACTCTCGATACGCTGTCCGTCCATCCGTCCGTCTGTCAGTCACAGGGCTGTATCTTTTGAACGGGAATAGATAACCGGTTGACGGACGGACGACAAATACTAAAAACAAAAAAAAGTCTAAGATTTTAGACTTTTTTACCCATACAAGAAACCTCAAAAAATATGCATTTTTTTCAACGTTTTTGTTCCTGCTCTATCTTCAAAACGGTAATATATACCAGCGTCACACTTGGTGAGATTATAGTGCATTATTATGTAGTTTAGCAAAAAATACTAAAAATAAGACAAACATAAACATATGTTTGTCTTATTTTTAGGTACCTGCGTAAGAAAGACATGCAAAATTTCATATTTTGCGCACTGTGCGTTGATGTTTTTTGATAAAATCTCATAAATTAAATCCGTTTTTATGGGGTATCAGGTCGTTGAGAGGTACGGAACCCTTACTGCGCGAGTCCGACTCGCACTTGGCCGGTTTTATTATTCTTATGTACTAGGTCTAGGTACTTAAACGTGTCTATGTTTGAAAGTTAGAAATATATTAGAGAAGAGTGTAAGGCTGTTGTAGGGTTTCCTAAAACTAAGTTCTAAAACATTTAGAACTCGCGCCGATTTTACACCGATACGCAAATCAGCGGCGGCGTCGTCTAAAAACCGTCGGCGGCGGCGGCGCACTGTGGGATTATTTTAGGTTGGCACCTCTACTATACGAATCTATAAATTACTCTTTGAGGTATTGTAAGGTTTTAGCGTAAAATGCCAATTATCACTTTATCTTCTAGTGTCGATATTATTATTTTATCATAAAAATGTTTTTTAAAAGCCTAATCGAAGATTTTCGAAGCAGCAGAGTACATTTATTGAAGTTCGGCACAAATACTATGCAAATATACACACGAAACTTTGTGGTAACGTAAGGTTTTGGCTTAACACGCTTTTCTCTACATACATAAAAAAACTTTAAATTACTAGATCTCTGAAAAAACTTGTAAAACGTAACATTTTGGAAGCATTAAAGTTATTATTTATTGTAGTATGGCCTTCTACTATACGGATCTATAAATTACTCTTTGAGGTATTGTGAGTTTTTGGCGTAAAAATGTTAATTAACACTTTATCTCCTACTATCGATAAATTTTTCTTCATAAAAATGATTTTTAAAAGCATAATCAAAGATTTAGGAAGCAACAGAGTATACATTTATTGTAGTTCGGCACAAACACTATATGCATATATAGGTACACGAAACTTTGATGTAACGTAAGGTTTTGGCGTAAAACATCTTTCTCTCCATACATAAAAAAATTCAAATGACTGTATCTCTAAAAATACTTGTAAAACCATATTGAACATTTTTGAAGCATTACAGCATTACAGTTTGTATTTATTATAGTTTGGCATCTCTAATATATGAATCTATAAATAAATCTTTGAGGTATTGTGCGGTTTTAGCGTAAAACTCCAATGTTAATTTTATCTTTAACTGACGTTTTTTTTAAAATAAACATTATTTTTTAAAACAAATCGAAGATTTTTGAAGCAACAGAGTATGTATTTAGTGTAGTTTGGCACTAGCACTATATGGATCTATACACGGAACTTTAAGGTAATGTATAAGGTTTTAATTTTCTCTCCATACAAAAAAAACTTCAAATCGCTATCTATATCTTTGAAAATACTTGTTAAATGAAAACACTGAGGCAGGATTTTATATTTGCATTGATAAGTAGAATCCGAATTCGTTATAATATTTACAAAAAAACATATTTAATTTTTAAATTTTCATTCATAAAAAAAATATTCATAAAATAGATCCTAAAAAAATAAAAGTATCAAAATTATTCGTGCTAACGGTTCAGCACTCACGCACACAGAGGAACCATTGTATCGTGCCGTAGTGAGTGTGCCATTCGATAGATCGTGCAGATTTTGACTTGCGCTAAATCGAACATACGCTCTTAAGGACCGGTTTTTATAAGTGGTAGCTTCGTGCAAGTAGGTAATGAGGTAAATAGCAAACGGAAAAGGTAGTGTTTCCATTTACATATTTCATAAATATCTTCCAGAAACTTTCATCTTTATAATAGTCATGGTGACAAATTGTGCGAAAATATAAATAAAATTTAAAACATTTAAACCGTTTATTTTGCCACACACACAAAATATACATTTTACATGCAAAGGTAACAACAATAATTAAGGTAATTACAAAGGTTAAATTAAGGTCAGGTCAGGTTATTATTAAGGTAATTTTAGCCATAATCAACATGCTGACACAATTTGTAATATTAGCGATACCACATTTGAACATTCTCCTTTGGTAAATTTAATGTAAACGCGCCCTAAGTTCAGTGACCGCAATATTTCGGATCTTATAAGGCCTACATTTAATTTCCTTTTAGTATTATACAATAGATTTATCTTCCGGCAATTAATTTAATAATTCTAAACGATCATTGGTCATGGATCAAAATTATGAGCCGCATGCTCATAATTTTTTAAGCAAAAAGGTCATAATACCCTTTATGATATGCATTAATTTTAATTATTATCAATCAACTCAATCAACTCAGCCTATCGCAGTCCACTGCTGGACATAGGCCTCTCCCAAGTTGCGCCACAACGCTCGGTCCTCTGCCTTCCGCATCCAGTCCCCCCCAGCCACGTTCTTTAGGTCGTCGGTCCACCTGGCAGGGGGGCGCCCTACGCTGCGTTTGCCGATACGCGGGCTCCACTCAAGGACTCGTCTGCTCCAACGGCCATCGGTCTTTCGACAGACATGGCCAGCCCACTGCCACTTCAGCTTACTGATCCTACAAGCTATGTCGGTCACTCCGGTTCTTCTCCGGATAATCTCGTTACGGATGTTATCCTTCAAAGAAACTCCAAGCATAGCTCGCTCCATAGCTCGCTGAGCGACTTTAAATTTGTGGACTAGCCCAACTGTCAGTGTCCACGTCTCGGCACCGTAAGTCATGACTGGCAGGACGCACTGGTTGAAGACCTTTGTCTTCAAACTTTGCGGTATAGGCGACGAGAAGACTCGACGAAGTTTGCCAAATGATGCCCAGCCCAGACGAATCCTTCTGTTGGCTTCTTTCTCGAAGTTGTGTCTACCAATTAATTATTATATTATTAATTAATTAATTCAATATTAGTAATGATGCTATTATGTATGTGATTCTCATTAAGTATTTAACGAACTGTGAGAAATCATTGAATTATTGATCATGTAATAAATTCTAATGTTTTATATGAATGAAATATGATTGGAAAGTAACAATAATAAATTGAATCATCAATAGACAAGTTTGATATTAAAATAGTTTTTAGTTCAGAATCCGATTTTATGACGTTAATAAACTTAAAAATTATAATTTATCTAAGATTATCGGAAGTCAGGTGCCCAATGCAATAACGGAATAAAGTTCTATTCCATAAATGCAATGCTTTACCTTACATGGTATCATAAATTATTACCCGACTGCACCAGAAGGAGGGTTATGTTTTTCGAGTCATCATCATCATCATTTCAGCCGAAAGTTGTCCACTGCTGGACATAGGCCTCCCCCAAACATCGCCACAACGACCGGTCCTGTGCCTTCCGCATCCAGCGGATTCCCGCGACCTTCACCAGGTCGTCGGTCCACCTTGTGGGGGGCCTACCCACGCTGCGCCTTCCAGTACGCGGTCGCCACTCCAGAACTTTACTGCCCCATCGGCCATCCGTTCTGCGAGCAATGTGCCCCGCCCACTGCCACTTAAGTTTGGCAATTCTTCGGGCTATGTCGGTTACTTTCGTTCTCGTTTTTCGAGTGTATGTATGTATTAGGGTGGAGCGCAAATGTATGAAAAAATAAAAAATAATTTATTTTGTGTTGTAATAGGGGGGGATTGGTGCCTTATAGTAAAGTGAAATTACATGTAATTTTTTAATTAATTTGAAAAATTGCTTCTGCCTCCGCACTGGCTTCAAAGTTTTAGATTCGGTGAAAAAACTCAATACAGTTTTGATATAACATTTAGCGTAAATTAATGGTAATATGTTGTTAAATGATACGTAGTGTGTAAATCAGACATGTAAATAATACATTTTAATTAAGATAAAAGAATTAATTGATTATAAGTTTACAAAAAAAAAGTTTTAATTTGCCTGGAAATGACGTACTGATTCAAATTTAGGCATTTTGTTGCGTGATTCCAGTTTGGCTTTTATGGCCCCTAATCTTGATATTTTTGTACATTAAGAAGTGGCAGCTTCCGCGGTGATCTTTATGGCCTGTTCTTTAGCCTGGTATGGCACGGGAGTTGTAAGAAAAACAGCTGATCCTCACCACCCGTTTGGACGATGTCGTTTATTTCCTCATCTGTCAAGTTTTTTTTTAGAATTAGGGGTTCAGTAGCTCCCTTCTCCTAATTTATGAAATCAGTATAATTTGTGGTATTAAAATTTACATCTGGCACTTCAAAAATTCTTGGTGTGGATGTTTCAGCCATGATACGTGTCTTCAATAAGCGTCGGGCTGCCAATTTACGAACGTGTTTTCTTTCGTTGTTGATCAGAGCCAATAAGGCATTCTTTGGATACGCAAAATAGCTATTATGCTGATCAAGGGATCGATAACCTTTTTCAGATCTTCTGGCAGGTAACTGGAGGCTAGAATAATGTTAAAAATGTGTCATATCTCACCTTTGCATGATGGTTTGTACTTGATTAAGAACCAAGATGGGACATACATTTTTACGATAAATGTAGCCATAGGAACCAAGGCTGGCGATGGTGTTTCTTTGGCTATGTAGAGACGAAGTAGTCGATCGGGCCAACGGGCATGCAACATTTTTCCTGGTAACATGTTTTCCAGATCTTCTGGAAAAACGCCTGATACCACCACTGAGACAATTTTTTGCAAGTACGTGGGACACTCAGAAAGTTTTGCGAAACTAAAAAAAATTGTTCTATACGTACATATATTTTTATCAAATCTTTTCAAAGTACTTTCCACCAGCCTCTATACAAAGATTCATGCGCCTAAACCAGTTTTCAAAACACTTTTTCCAGTCCGCCGCAGACACCTCGTTTACAGCCTGCTCGAACGCAGCCAGCGCATCTTCCGGCGACGAAAATTGTATCCCTTTGAGCTGATTTTTTATTTTTGGGAATAAAAAGAAGTCACACGGTGCTAGATCAGGGCTGTAAGGAGGGTGACCCAGGAGTTTGACTGGCGTGCTGTCCAGGAAGTCCCTCGTTTTGAGTGCGGTGTGCGCAGGTGCATTGTCGTGGTGGAGCAGTAGCCCGCGGAGCCCTGTGTTTGGTCGCTTGTTGCTTATAACAGAGAAAACTTCTGGCAAACATTTGGTAGTATACCATTCGGCATTAGTGCTTCTTTGATCCCGTAAGGGAATTGATACCATGTGGCCAGTCAAATTAAAAAAGCTAGCGATCAAAATCTTACCCCCGCTTCTAGATCGCTTCACTTTGGTAGGCGTTGGCTCATTTTGAAACACCCAAACAGTCGACTGGCGCTTGGTTTCTGGGTCGTATTGATAAATCCAGGACTCATCACCTGTAACGATGTCGTAAACACGCCGAGACGAGCCTGCTTCAAATTTTTTAAGCATATCACGGCACCATTCCACCCGGGCCTGCTTCTGAGCATCGGTGAGGTTGTGCGGCACCCAGCGTGATACTATCCTCCTCACGCGAAGATGGCTGTGTAGAATCTCGTGAACGCTTCCCGATCCAATCTTCAATATGTGTTGAATCTCCTGATATGTAATTCGCCTATTGTCTTGGATTAAATTTTTCACTGCTAGCACGTTTTCTTCGGTAACAGCCGTCAAAGGGCGACCGCTTCTTTCGTCATCCCCCAAAGTTGGTCGACCGCGCTTGAATTCGTTATACCAACGATACACGGTTGCCTTGGAAGGGCCTTCATCCATGAATGCCATTTGAAGTCTATCGTACGATTCATCCGGTTTCAGGCGACACTTGAAATCGTATAAAATCATAGCTCTAAAATGTTCCCGGCGCAGATCCATATTTCAGTGAGACACAATACTTTGAATTAACTCGCAAAAAATGTGGAGGGAAATTTTGAAATTGGAACTTACTTATTTTTACTTATAAATAATCATATTTTCGAAAAACATTATAACTGGCCAGTCTCCCATATATAAAAACTTTTTTTCGCAATACTTTCTGAGGGGCCTGGTACTGTTGACCTGTACTCAAATCTTGGGCCATTTCAGGAAGCATTTCTCCTTCGATGCATTGTATCATTGCATTTGCAAGCAGATATATCAAATAGGAACTTACTGTTGTGTAGAAAGCTTGCTAACTTTTCTGGCGAAAGTCTCTTGATTGACTTCAGAAGATTTTTGCACTTTAAATGATAGGCTTTTAACATTTGCATGACTCTGGTGCTTATAACTGTTGGTATAGATGCAGTTAGCCATGTATTTTCAATCGTGGATGTTACTATACCGGCAATTTCCGTAAATGTGGGGTCTTTTGCCTTCGTCTATAGTGTTTGCCTCGTCAATTCGTGGTAGTTCATAACATCCTCATAAGTAGGTAGGGTATTTGTTTTACATCACCAAAAAGAGGGCACTTGAATGGACTTCATGTTCTCTCTTTGCTTCACAACACAAATTGATGGCAAATTGCTAGAATAATAAGCGCGCGACTTATTACCTTGACAAACAATAGTGCACTGACACAAGAGCGACACGCAGCAAATTGACGCCGTTTGCGCCCCCGCACTCCCTTTATTTTACGTAATCAACGTACGATCTTGGTCTGATTTTGCTTTTTTATCGAAGATAGACTATTGTTGCTACCAGTAAATGAAATAAAATAAATCAACTTAGTATTTTTTTACGTGACTAGGTGGCGATAAAACTGGGTCAAAAATCAGATATATTCAAAAGTTCAGTGACCTTGCGGAGGCAGTTACACTTAATCAATTCAAATAATATTTAATATGATTGAATTTGAGCTCAATTGGCACCAACTTTTCACTATTACATAACATTAAAAAGAAAAAAGAAATTTCACTCCACCCTAGTATGTATGTATATTTCTTTGGCACGCTCTGTGGCCTAAACGGCTTGATGGATTTTTGCTTGAGAGGTGTCGTTAGATTCGTCTTAATTGTGAGAGTGACACTGGGTATATGAAAATTATAAAAATCAAAATGGCCGCTTTTTGGAGCCATATTACGTCAACAAAAAAATTTTTTTTCATCAAAACCTATCGAGTGGGGTATCAAAATAAAGGGTTTTATAAATGCTTTACAAAAATATATACAACTTATATGTTTAAATGTAATTTGGAATGAGAACTGCTAAAAAACAACAAATTATTCAACGTTAAAAATGAATTGGGTACCCTATATATCTATTTATGTGTGACTTTAAAAAAATTACATTAATAGCGCGATAAAACATGACAGAACTAAAAATTTTGAAATAAAAAAGTTAATTAACAAAACCAAAAAACCCGACTGCGTGTAAATATAACTGAAAAGATGTAAACAAGACTTGTGTAGGTATATCTGAAAGTATCAAATCGACACGCAGGCGGAGGCTACCTATGAACTACTTATGTAATTAATGACCAAAAACATACGTAGCCTCCGCCTGCGTGTCGATTTGATACTTTCAGATATACCTACACAAGTCTTGTTTACATCTTTTCAGTTATATTTACACGCAGTCGGGTTTTTTGATTTTGTTAATTAACTTTTTGGTAAGTACTGTTTTATAAATTTGTTAAGAATACATTATAATTAGATCAGCTGACTGTCACGGTCTGAATAATTTAACCTGTCTAAAATTGCTTGTTATGTCATTCAAAACAACTTGTCTCTTGAATTGTTGAAACTTGATCAGCTTAAAATTAATATTCGTAGAAACCATTACCTACTATAATGGTTATTAAAACATATTTAATATTGCGCTAAGTCATTGTCATTCCATTCGGATCGATACAATAGTTTACATAACGTGACCTAAATTCCAGATGTCTGTTTGATGTCACGTCTGCAGAGACACTACGACGGGTTAAGAAAGTCGGTGCAACTGCGCATGCGCAGTGCACTGGACAGTGAAAGTAATGCGCACGAGTCGATGAATTGCTTTATCTCGAGAAACTGAGATCATGTCTTAAAAATATTTTTAAATTTCGTGACTAACACCAGAATTCCAGAACGAATGACATTTATTGAATCAAAATTCATGCTTGACCATCGTTATAGAGTTCGGGCCTAAGCTCAGACCAAATAAAAAAGAAGCCTAAGTACATAATATACAATCAATCAATCAACTCAGCCTATCGCAGTCCACTGCTGGACATAGGCCTCTCCCAAGTTGCGCCACAACGCTCGATCCTCTGCCTTCCGCATCCAGTCCCCCCCGGCCACGCTCTTTAGGTCGTCGGTCCACCTGGCAGGGGGGCGCCCTACGCTGCGTTTGCCGATTCGCGGTCTCCACTCAAGGACTCGTCTGCTCCAGCGGCCATCGGTCCCTCGACAGACATGGCCAGCCCACTGCCACTTCAGCTTACTGATTCTACAAGCTATGTCGGTCACTCCGGTTCTTCTCCGGATAATCTCGTTTCGGATTTTATCCTTCAAAGAAACTCCAAGCATAGCTCGCTCCATAGCTCGCTGAGCGACTTTAAACTTGTGGACTAGCCCAACTGTCAGTGTCCACGTCTCGGCACCGTAAGTCATGACAGGCAGGACGCACTGGTTGAAGACTTTTGTCTTCAAACTTTGCGGTATAGGCGACGAGAAGACTCGGCGAAGTTTGCCAAACGCTGCCCAGCCCAGACGGATCCTTCTGTTGGCTTCTTTCTCGAAGTTGTGTCTAATAATAATATACGCTCCATCATTATCATCATCATTTCAGAAGAAAGACGTCTGGACATAGACCTCCCCCAAGCATCGCCACAACGACCGTTCCATCGAATTCGTTCGTTCCATCCAGAAAATTATTATATGCTTAATAAAACAAGTGTAACCGGATTATATCGCGTATATTATTTAAATTGGTTTTCCTGACGTTTCGAAAGCTTTGCAGCGTTCGTGGTCGCAGGAAGACTACGGCCCGTATTACAGAAACTTCCTCAAGTACAGTTTAAACTCCAATCACCTGATCACTACTTAAGGATAGAATCGTTACTTGAGTATCGGTCTTATTCCAGAACTGTAATTATAAACAATATAACAATAAAAAACAAATAATTTAATTCAACAACATAACACACGAATTTGACCTGAAATATAATAGAAATCTCTACTCAAGCGTAGTCTGGACCACACTTGAGTGATTACAGATCAAATCTCTGCCCAAATACCGAAACAGGTGACAATATAAAACGAAACTAAACTCAGCTGAACTGTGATCAACAAATCTCTGCTTGAGGGACGTTCTAAAATCAAAGCTCAACTCAAAACTAGTTTTAAACAGTGATCCGCTTGAGTATCGTTCTGGAATACGGGCCTAAGAATAGTATTATATTATCTGTGACTAAGATGACAAGCGTCTTGACAGATATTACTAAAAAAATATTTTTATCTACCGTACAATTTTTTTATAAATTTAATTGTCCGATGTTTTATTTTTGATAATGTGGTGTAGTGATCGCGAAAACCTAAGAAATTATTATGCTTAATAGTTAATAATTTCAAAGCTGAGACTGCATTTAGATATGGTTGGTTTTTGTTTGCAAGGTCACCATCAGAAGGTGTGTCAAACATGTTTACATATACCGTGTTAGAAAGACCTCAGTTACATGTCGCATGTGAAATATGTTCTTTAAATTTTGAACTATGATCTCTCTTGCATAGTGATGGATGTTTGAATAGCTTCATTGTTTTGTTGATTTTGACATACTTCATAAAATTATTATGCTATTATAAAAATCCACTGCCCGAAAACTTTTTATTGCATAGAATGGCGAAACGAGCTAAAGGCTACCTGATGTTAAGCAGTTACCTTTATCATAAAACAAGTTTAACCGGATTACATCGCGTATATTATTGCGTATATTATTTTAATTGGTTTTCCTGACGTTTCGAAATCTTTACAGCGTTCGTGGTCGCAGGAAGACTAATATGACAAGCGTCTTTACAGATATTTCTAAAAATTATTTTAATCTTCCGTACAATTTTTTTATTAATTAAAATTGTTTCGATGCACGCAGTAATCACTCACAGCATCATTATATTTATTTAACAGTGTGGCGTGCTGTTTGGGACTAGATTATTTTCTTATTTAATTTTTATTAGTAAGGGTAGGAACATCTACACATCTTCTAGGCTTTGAAGTTTGAATGTGTAGATGTGTATGTGTAGTGTGAGATTACATCAGTGTAAAAGTTCATGTTTTTGCTAAGTCACTGTCTGACACTACTCAAGACAAATATTGTGAAATAGAACTAGTACAGAAAAAGCTTAATATTATTAATCTTATTTAATCAATAAATCAACTAAGCTTGTCGAAATTATTAAAGCCTTTCCAAATTGCGCCACAACGTCTAGTTCTCCGGCTTCCAGTAACACAAGCATAACATTATCTATAATGTCCAGACTATGGTCAAACACACTCAGAGCATGTATCCGGTAAATGCAATTCACATGGTCGAAATTCTACCGCTTGCATCCTACAGTGCAAACTTCAGAGACAAAAAGCAGTGCATGTGGTCAACTGGAGTTATGAAGTTACATAATATTACTAAGAGTGTCACTTCTCAAAACAAATGTTTTGAAATAGGACTAGAGTAGAAAAAGCTTAATATTATTAATCTTATTTAATCAATAAAGGAAGCCAGTCGAATTTATTAAAGCCCTTCCAAGTTGCTCCACAACATCTAATTCTCCGGCTTCCAGTCAAACAAGCATAACCACAGAAATAGATAGAATGGCCATGTGGGCAGGGTGCGCTTGGCAGCACCGTGGACCATAGTGCAGGATATTTCAAAGCCTTTCTCAGCACGCCTTATGGCTTGTTTCTATAAATACTGTAAAAAAAACCCGCGAAAATGCCTTATTGTGTTTTTCTAACTGCAGAAACAAAAGCTGTAAAGTACATTTGTTTTTTTATATTTTTTTATAATGACTTCAAAATGTAAGGCGTAGTTTGTTCGGAAAGTTGCCACGCATGAATCGCAAGTAAAATTGTGGTTACAACCATTCTATCTATTTCTGTGAGCATAACATTATCTATAATGTCCAGACTATGGTCAAACATACTCAAAGCATGTGTCCGGTAAATCGAGTAATGCAGACACCAAGCCCGAGATAGATCACCAGGTA
This sequence comes from Asteroscopus sphinx, assembly GCA_949699075.1. Classification (NCBI taxonomy): domain Eukaryota; kingdom Metazoa; phylum Arthropoda; class Insecta; order Lepidoptera; family Noctuidae; genus Asteroscopus; species Asteroscopus sphinx. The sequence goes on from OX453021.1 coordinate 16,676,954, forward strand.
AACGTACCATAGTGCAATTCACATAGTCAAAATTCTACCGCTTGCATCCTACAGCGCTGACTTCAAAGACACAAAGCAATGCATGCTGATGGCTGACGTTATGGAGATACATATTACTAATAGTCAAGTTCTAACCCTCCAGGAACAATTCTCTTAAGTATTCATTAAGTGTGCCGTGGAACCGTGATGGTCTCAGTCAATACGATCGGTGTGGCAATCGTTCACCAAGGTGCTATGTTCGGCCCGGTTCTCACAATATACGGATCGACAGTTCATAGCAATTCTAAACTGATTCAATAATTCTGCACTTTTTTTATCGTAAATTATATTTCCTGTAATCATTACTTCAAAATAACTGACCCACATCATTACTGGATGAATTATTGTCAAAGTTCTTTTCTATTTTCACAGTAGGAAAAGTTATCTCCTGTCCTCGACAAAGTTGTACTTGATCAATGATAGAATATATGTAATCGACCTTCCTAAGTACGCGACAGCAATCGCGATCGCAAAAAACTAGTATCTTGAGTGGCAGGACTATTCAAATTAAATATTAGTTTAGTTGGTTATAAAACATAAAAATATTAAAATAATAACAATAAAAAACAGACAACTGACACGGTTAATTGAAAAAATTCAACGTGTAAACATGTGTAAAGAAGACAACACGCGAAGGCGACGCATTGCGTTGCCTTGCATAATGTACTTAGTTACGTAAACTGAGCACTGTCATGCATCCGCCATATCCGAACACACGCTGAACAAACTAGCCATGGTTCCTCCATCACAAGTTGCCTTATACATGGAATACTTTTGAGCTATGATGAAAGACCCATCTTCAAGGAAGGAACTCTTAACGTTTATAGCCCTATGACCTCTATTTAAGAAACTGGTTGCATACTCATACGTAGTTTTGCAATGATGGGAATTTCGTGCGGTTTTGTTGAATCATAAAACAGGGGGGCTAAAAAGGCCACTTTGGTGAAAACATAATATTATCCTAATACGATTCATGTTAAAAACCACAAAATGCCCACTTAAGGACAATTCATAATATTTAACGCGAACGAGACATATTCCGCAATACATCTGTTTGACAGTTTCCTATGGAAATTCGTAAAATGGTCCACAAAATAGGAATTGCTTATGTGTCAAATTGCTGTTTATTTAGAAGTTACTCAAGAGCAACATCTTGCGGTTCATATCGACGATCTTTTTGAAAAATAAATTAATAATGGCAGATTTAGGCCTTTACGAGAATTTCCTTGAGCAAGCGCGTGTTATGGAGAGAATTATATATAACCGGCGAAGTCTAGCTCTTCGGTAAATGGAACTAACTAACTAACTTTGTGATGCAGAGTTTGTTGGACTGAATAGATTAAATAAAAGAGTGTGTGGGTGGGTTAACTTCATAAGGAGCTTGGAAAATTATTTACACACCCGTTGAGGTGTAGCATATCCAAGGTAAGTGAAAGAATCATAATAGTGGATTTAATTTATTTATGTTAGGTGCCTAAGTACAAGTTGACCCAGTTCTCCGTTGATGTAAACAAACAAATCTCTATGAAAGGGCTCTAAGGTCCAGCCATCGTTCATTACTATTTGATAAAGATTTAACTACTCTCAATAACAAATGGTTAAATTTAGTTAATACTATACTATAGGCACAGACAAAAAATATAGACGAAGTGCTGTCAACAATCATAATGAAGTCAGAAAAACTATGCTCCTTCGTGTACAACCAGCGCTCACGCACACACTATGCACCTGCAGGATATTTTTTTCGCGATACTTACTGGATGATGCCGCGACATGTGTACTGAGAGGGGTGAGCACGGTTTGAAGTGCACGTGTGTGCGTAAACGCTGGTTGTACATGAAGGAGTATAGTTTTTTTTTGGCTTCACTATGTTTGTTCGCAGCACTTCGTCTATATTTTTTACTATGTCTGTGACTATAGGTATTACAATATTTTATTTTTGTTTTAGGTGTCAAGTGCATGTATGCCTCTGGTTCGTATCAGGAGGTCTATAGAAGCCACCTCACACCACAAAATGCACCAAGTTAGTGTCTCTTACTGTGTGAGGAGGGCTGTGACAGTAGCTCTTATCAATGATCACTTCAGAAGGATAAGAAAATATTCATTTTCTACAAACTCTAGAAGAATGAAATGAAATCAAACATAGGTAAGTTACAATAAGTTACTACAAATAACTAACAGTGTCTAAATGAGGAATCCAAACCTAGCTTGCTTAATGCATATGTATAGGTATTCTGTGTTTTCTCTCGTGTCTTATTTAGTAAACAATCTTGGAATGTCTCTTTATTCCAAAGAGATTTAATATTCACTAGTAAATATTTAATGTCTTTGCTTTATTCAAATAAGTACTGATAAAATATAATTACTAGTTCTGCACATGTAGGTTAATAAATGTTATTTAGTGTGTGAACTCGTTAACATAATGTCTTTTGATAATTATTATTGACGAATTGCATTAAAAACGCATGCCAATATTGTTTACTAAATAAGACAAGAAAAAACAGAGATTACATGCATATACCTTAGATCAAAAAAAAAAAAAATCTCCCCTCAAACTCTAACTTTTATTGCATTCATGTGTATCCATAGGTGTTACATTTATAAGTTCTGTAGGTACTTATACTCTCTCTGCTACTAACCATTGGCATAAACAACACTTTTATAATTTCAGGTTTTACCATTGAGAACATTAGCCACCTCCTGCTGAAGTTATGAAACTCTACTCTACCCCGGCATCAAGAATTGTATCCTGAGTCTCAGACACACTAGCTACACACCTTTTCTTTCATGCCTACAAAATATAAGGTTTTTGCTTGACAATTAATAATTGCCTACAATACTCATATATAAGAAAAAGTGTTGATAAAAGCACATCATATAAATAAATAAAGCCTTTATTATTGACAAAATTACAACACTGTTTTTGTTTCACATTAAAGTTCTTTAATTCTCATTTTTGTTTTTATGTACTATTGTAATTTTATTTATTGGATTCCTTCCACTCTCCTTAGATATTGGTGTGATTGTTGTGTCAGTTTTCCTTTTGTCAAATGCCTCCCCTAGAATTCGCCATAATGTTTTGTCCATTGCGTGCCTTCCACAAGATACTCCAGCCATTTCCCTGACATCATGCTCCCTTCTTTTTCTGTCTTCCCTTTTTACTCTTTCCATTGCGAGGATACCACACAGTGACATCTTTAGACCATTTATTTTTCCTGCTTCGGAGTGTGTGACCAATCCATTTTCACTTCTTTTCTCACTGTATAGTTGACATCCGCCACACGAGTACTCTCTCTTATGTGCTCTCTAATATCTGACAATTTATTTTGTATTTTAATTAATGTACAACATACTCTTTTATCTTAGTTTGGCACACTTTAAACCCTTACAACAATGCACTTGTTATGAATGAAAAAGTTCTAACTAGCTAAATAATTAAATGTTTGTTTTGTTTACAACATTCAAGTGCGTGCCACATTCCACAACATCTATGAGTGATTAGTTTTTTTCAACGTGATTCACAAAAACTACTATTTTAAAAGTGTTGAAATCCATTAATAACATTTATTTTTATTACTTATAACTTAATAATGTACCTAGTGTTTATCGAGAAGTGTTGACCTTGACCGTTGACTGACATCTAACTTGTTGCCAGCTAGAGTCCTACATAATATTTAATATAATAATCCCTTTGATTTCCTTTTTGGGCACTTAATTGATATAATTTTAATGGTTTATATGATCTTTTATTATAAAATATGTTTTTATTGCACAAATTCATAAAGAAACCTCGTTAAAATGATAAAACATACAAAGAAAACAAAACCGGTAAAGTTCCGATTTAAATTTTATTCGTATGGCAATATTAATACCAAATATGGGCCATATTATGAATTGAATTGAGTATGATGTGTGACCATTTTACGAAAAATAAAGGAATTGCTAATTTTCTGCTGGGAATTCAGGAATGATATTCCTTTCAGAGATATTGCTCTATGTGGCCGTTTTAGACCTCCAGGACATATGTTCTCAATACTTAGAAAACTTTCGTGAAATAAGTACTTGTTAATTATTTGGGTATTTTATTTTGTATACATACATATTATCACGCCTGTTTCCCATTGGGGTAGGCAGAGACTATGGATTTCCACCTGCTTCGATCCTGACACACCTTTTTCGCTTCATCTACGTCCATTAACCTCGTCATGCAATGCATGCTCGTCGGTTTAGAGAACTCTTAACTTTTCTTTATTTTTTATAGGATTGTAAAAAATGGCCAAGATTATATTTTGTGGGCCAACACTTATTACTAGTATCCAATGAACATTCATATTGATTCATTTAGTTTAGGAGTAACTTCTTTCATAACAGAAAAATATCTAAAGCTTTGTTCACTAGATACTCTGCCTTCATTCACCTCTTGCACCAAATTATCCACCAAAATTGTGGTGAATGGTTGCAACTTTGTACTTCCGAGTAAATTGAAAAAAACGATCCAGTTTCGAAAGTTACGTGTATTGCACCCTGCCCTTCTTTCACGAAACATTCGTTGATCACATGTGATGTAATTAATTATATAAATATTCACGTAAAACATGACTATGATACTTATTGCACCTCATTATTCATCATTCATCATCATTTCAGCCGAAAGACGTCCACTGTTGGACATAGGCCTCCCTCAAGCACGTTAAGGGGGAATTTGCCATAATCGCCATGCTTGGCTGGCGGGTTGGCGATCGCAGTTGGTTAGTTAAATACTCAGAGGACGCTGCTGCCCATCCTCTGGTGAATCCCTTAGTCGCCTTTTACGACACCCATGAGAAGATATAGGGTGGTGAAATTCTTTGCGTCCGGCACCACACGGACGTATTGCACCTCATAAAACTATTATGTATTTATTTATTATTGAGGCTACCCTTTTGATCGTTTTTATAACTTTGGATCATTTTCTACATCCTGTAATAAATGAATAGCTTTAGACAATGACCGACACGTTTACAGTTTAAACATTACAATGGTATAGATTTATCATTAAACAGCTTTTACGTACTATCATTAAACAAATAATAGTAGGTACAGTCTAACAAAGCAATTAGTATACAGGGTCGCCAGATATAGATGAAGATTTCTCAGGAAGTTATTATAGAATGGTTTGATTAGGGTTTTGTTTAAATACAGTTCAACTTTGTCCATTATTAAAATGACATTTCACTCGAAAACATCCAGTCTTCTGAGAAAACTTCATTTATATCTCTTTACCCTGTGTACCAATTGCTTTTTTAGACTGTACTACGTACTTCTGTTAGAAGCCTTAAAGCACATGATGCAATTTATTATATTTTGGGGTTTATAATACTCATTTACAGCTGGTATTAGCTACCTGGTGAGCATAAACATTTGTACTGCTAGTAGTTTAGCACGAGTTTAATTTTTTATGCACTTCCTTTTTAAGATTCCGTACCCAAAGGTGGCCAAACAGGACCTTATTATTCTCGCTACGCTGTCCGTCCGTCTGTCCGTCTGTCTGTCGATATCGACGACAATATCAACACAAAATTAATTTATCTTGCAACATTCTTTTTAGTAACTAAAATATTTCCATCAATTTCCAGAAACCGATGGTGCAACACTGAGCAACAATGGGAGTGGTATCCGTCGCTGCTGCAGCCGCTAAGTCGGCTCTCGCAATCGGCGGCCTCAGCAAACTCTCCTTCATCCCCGTCATGTTGGCAGCCATGGCATACTTCAACTATGAAATCCTTGATCCTGAACAAAGGCCATTCAACCAGAAATATCTTCGAGAGAAATATGACTTCGTTATTGTTGGAGGAGGTTCAGCTGGATCTGTGCTAGCGAATAGGCTGTCAGAAGTCGAAGGTTGGAACGTACTGCTGCTAGAAGCAGGAGGACACGAGACTGATATCAGTGATGTTCCTTTACTGTCTTTGTATTTACATAAGAGTAAACTCGACTGGAAGTATCGGTAAGTGAACATTAATTATATTTTTGTGCTGTAATTTGAGTGCAAACATAACTGGAAAGGATTGTCGTATGCATGCCGGAACTTTTAATACGAAATTTAACAAATTAAAGTATTACGGCGTCGGAACGGCGGTCGTGGTCGTAATCGAGAGACGGTACTGCTGATGTAACTCATCAACATTTAATGTTGTAATAAAATTATTAACTGAATTCTATATTTTTCAGTACTCAACCCCAAGATACTGCTTGCCAAGCTATGATCGACAAACGCTGTGCGTGGACCAAAGGCAAAGTCTTAGGAGGCTCCTCAGTTCTGAACACGATGCTCTACATTCGAGGCAACAAGCGAGACTTCGACCAATGGGAGTCGTCCGGCAACCCTGGCTGGGGTTACGACGACGTTCTGCCCTACTTCAAGAAGTCACAAGATCAGCGAAACCCCTACTTAGCTAAGGATACACGATATCACTCGACAGGTGTGCACAATTTTACCACAAATTCTAGACATTTGAGTTCCAATTAACATTAATCGATAAAATCGGCAAACGCAGCGTAGTTCCACAATTTATATCTTTAATTTTAATCCTTTATTTTCTAATTCCAGGGGGATTTCTTACTGTACAAGATTCACCATACAACACCCCAATAGGAGCAGCGTTTCTACAAGCAGGAGAAGAGATGGGGTACGACTTTGTTGACGTCAACGGAGCTCAGCAAACCGGATACGCCTGGTACCAGTTCACTATAAGAAGGGGTACTAGGTGTTCGGCAGCAAAGGCTTTCTTGAGACCTGTCAGGTTGCGTCAGAATCTTCACGTTGCACTTTTCTCACACGTCACCAAAGTACTTATTGATAAGGATACGAAAAGAGCTTACGGAATCGAGTTACTCAGGTATGGAGAAAAGCAAGTCGTCTATGCTACACGAGAAGTAATATTGTCAGCTGGTTCAATTGGATCACCACAGCTTCTCATGTTATCTGGAGTTGGACCCGCCAACCATTTGAAAGAAGTCGGAGTAGATGTGATCCGAGATTCTCCCGGAGTTGGGAAAAACTTGCAGGATCATATTGCAGTTGGTGGCATTATATTCCGCATAGATCATCCCATAAGCTTAGTCATGAATCGACTTGTCAATATCAATTCGGCTTTACGTTACGCAATTACTGAAGATGGGCCCTTGACGTCAAGCATAGGGTTAGAAGTTGTCGCTTTTATAAATACCAAATACGCGAACGCTACCGATGATTGGCCAGATATTGAGTTTATGATGACGTCAGCTTCAACTCCATCTGACGGTGGCACGCAAGTGAAGAAGGCGCACAGTCTCACTGATGATTTTTACAACGAAGTTTATGCCGAAGTAAACAACCAAGACGTTTTCGGTATCTTCCCTATGATGCTCAGGCCAAAGAGTAGAGGATTCATCAAATTACGAACCAAAAATCCTTTGGACTATCCGATTATGATCCACAACTACTTGACCCATCCTGATGACGTTGGTGTTTTAAGGGAAGGTGTGAAAGCTGCTGTAGCTGTAGGAGAAACAACAGCCATGAAACGATTCGGTGCCAGATTTCATAGCAAGCCATTGCCTAATTGCAAGCATCTACCTCTATACACGGACGAATACTGGGATTGTTTTATTCGACAATACACTATGACTATTTATCATATATCGTGTACAGCGAAGATGGGACCTTCTAGTGATCCTATGGCGGTCGTAGATCCTCGGTTACGAGTGCACGGCATAGAAGGTCTTCGTGTGATTGACGCTAGTATAATGCCTACTATAACGAATGGCAACATCAACGCTCCGACGATGATGATTGCTGAGAAAGGCGCTGACATGATCAAAGAAGATTGGATGTCAAGACCTACCAAAAAACGAAGAACTCGTAGATCCACAAAATGTGCTATGTTACAACAACTAGGGTTGATAGGTGATAGGATGGAAAGATACTGCAGGACTGAAAGATGACGACACGGCAGAAGTAGACAAAGTCCAAGCCATATTTTAGATATAAATAATGTAAAATTGACTATCCCACAAGGGTTATAGCAGTTTAAGCTGGGAGAACAAAGCAATAGAAATTTTATTGTATTTATAGAAGCATTGAGATTAGTTGTGCAGTATTCCTAATATTTGAAGGGGTGTAGGCAGATGTTTCATTTATATTACATATTAAGTACAATGTGAGCCTCATCGTAAAGCAAAGTTACCGTAGAAAGTTCTAGTCTTTAAAAACCATAAATATTAACAATTATAAATAGTATTATAGCTTATTACAGTCAAAGCTGAAGGCATCACAATTTTATATAAGGTCACTCGCGGCTTTGCCCGCGTGGATGTCGTTTATCGAGTATTCCGCAGGAACCCTTTCATTTTTGAGGATGGAAAGTAGCTTCTTCTTCCCCAAGTTCTAGGCTACCTCTTTGCCAAATTTCATTACGTTTGGTTCAATGGTTTAGCCGCGCTGAGGTTACAAATAGACAGATTGTTAATTTCGCATTCATGAATTTGATTTTTGCATGTGAATTTAAAACTCTTGGCACACAAACTCACATTTTTATTTTAGTAAAGGGGGTGCAATTGTTAATAATGTTGTATTAACAATTAGGCACAATGGTCATTATTTTTAAGGTTTAGATTTTAAATAACTATTTTTATTACTGTAATTATTGTAAATACAAACATTAGTTCTATAAGGTTTCTTTTTTCATATCCATTGTTTACAAGTAGTATACAAATTAACCTGTGTGACGGCACGGTGTGTGTGCGGTGTGTGTGTGGACTAAAGCTATGGGGGCGGTGTGTGTGAACTTAAGCTGTGTGTGCGGTGTCTGTGAACTTAAGCTGTGTGTGGTGCGTGTATCTTCCTCGATAGTTAAAATGAAACAATAAAACACCCAATTTCCAGACACAATCGAAATTCTATTATGTCTGGTAGCGGTGCCAGAGAGGTTTGTTGTAATTGTATGCAGTTATTTTTACTGTAACGTTAGGATAGGATACGAGTCAAGATTTCCCAATCCTAATTTATAATCATGTCATTCAGATGATAAGCTTATTTATAATTCTGAAATGAGAAGTTTGGTTACTTTGAAATGAATGAATGCTGTTTTATTTCTACTTGTTGTAGACATGGGTTTCTCATGAATATTTATTCCTTACATCCTAAATAACCATGATAAAACGATTGAGATTTGGGAACTAGAGTTTTTCAATGAAAATTCCGAGTTCGTTTAAGGCCCTACTAATAGCTAAGTGGCGCCCCCATCAGTAAAAAAAATATTACTGGCTGAGTACATAATTTATCGAAAATTCGTTTTTAACTATTGAAGAACCGGGGGCCTAGTACGAGTTTGACACTTCGACTTTCATTAATAAATCTGTAGTACCTCCTCGTATCCGCCAGGGGCGCTACTGATTTATGAATGAAAGTCTACGAAAACGATGAAAGTATTCGTAAGTGTGAAACTCGTACTAGGCCCACAGGTACCTACTGTAGTTTAATTAGAAACTATTAACTCTGTACATTATAGTTCGCTGTAGTTGTACACACAAAAAATGCAAAAAACGGCAACTTTTGGCACTTTTTCTATCTACAACTACAGTGAACAACTATAATTTACAGAGATAATAGTTTCTGATTAAACTACAGTACTTGTACTTCAATTGTTAAAAACGAATTTCCGATAAATGTTGTGTTCAGCGAGTTATTTTTCTACTGATGAGGCCACTTAGCTCTCAGTAGCGCCTTAATGTATTGACAACTGGGCACAGTTGCCACTATTTAATCCTTGAACAGTTTATCAGTTTTTTTTAATCCTTGATATGCAGTTTAATCCTAATCCATATTGTTTATACTTCAAATAGGCCTAATTACAGGCAGGCTGCATAAGAAGTCAAATCTAGTTGCAATAATTTAAATGGTATGTCCTATGAAAAACCCGCCCTCCACGGATATACTATTTTTAAAATAATTGTTCGATAGCTGAATTAAAAAAAAGTAGAGTAGTACTCTAAAATCAACGATCTAGCTCTAACTCCCATAGTCATTAGCCATTTCACCCATTTGTCCCATTCAAACGAATCACTTATTGTATAGACCTTTATGGGTCAAAGTGTTAAGACTACAAAACGTGTATATTACAAAAACGTTAAACGTATGTATAAACTTCTCCATTGTGAACTTTTACCCTTACTACATACAACCTTATTTTGAAGCAAGCAGCGCCCTCTGCCATTATACTGTCAAACAAATATCTACCGCAAAACTACGGATTCACATCAGTAACATAGAAAGTTGTAACTTTAAGTAATTCCGTGTGTTAAATATAGATGGAGCTGCTTTTGCTTTGCTTTATAATATATTTTTTATAATTAACTTAATATTTTTCAGCCAGTAATTTACTTAAATTAAGTCCATTCACAATGCGACTTTCAGTAAAGCCTGCAGTAGCCTTTAGCACAAACTAGCACGAACTAAGAGTCATTCATTGAGATATGTCATTCCCATACATTTCGATTGTTTTCTATAGCGTTGACGATTGTAGATTGTCAACTTGGCTAGGGGGGGGCTTATCTCTGTTTGATACAAAGTGCGCATTATGCATAAAATTAAATCAAAATGTAATAGAATTGTTGTATTTTTGATACGAAAAACGCTTAATTAACGTTTCGATACGTCAAAAATGTGTAGTATCGTTCCTTGGAAATTTCTGGCAAAAGATTTTCGATTACTGTATTTGCCTCGTCTTTAACCAAACCTGGGGTATTATATTATCTGTGCCTGGGGTCAACATTTTAGAATCACTTGAACTAATTTTTAATCAAATACTAGTCTATAAAACCGAGATTTAAAATGTCGGTACAGACAGAGTTCATATCCCGGAAAATTATGTAGTCTTTTTTAAATTTAAAATATGGAACACACCACGTCACCACCGGGCGGCGGCGCCGGGCCGCGCCGCGCCGTAGCTGGGGTTTTTTTTAATTCACACTGGCTGTTTATACACTCACAAGATCGCGGCTATTTTTTTCGATATTTTTCTTATTTATGAAAATAAATTCGTAGCTGATTATCTATAGTTCTATTTTTAAAATTCATTCCCGCCCTAGGGAGGAAAGCAATTACTATGAGTCTTTCCCGCCGTAGGGAGGGAATCAGCGTTTTCCACCCGCTACTCGGATCAAACAAACACTACTTTCCGAGCATGAGAAATGAAAAATACATTCTATACACATCATCCAGAGTAACATTAAAAATAATTGAAACATGTTTTCGTCTTGATTTGTTGTTTAGAAGGAGGAGGAAGAAAATTTTTATTTCCTAATTTTTCTTTCTATTTATATTGATCATGTATGGAAATAAAACCATTGTTTAAATATTTGTGAAGACACTAAAGGTTAGGGATACACTTGCACTAATTACGTTTTTCAATATCGCCTAATCTCTTTAAATCTTAAAAAAAGGCCTCAAATTAACTGAAATGCCTCTTTAATACTTGTGTGAGTATACCAATTTTCATCGTCATTATCATCAGCCCATTACTGTCCCTCGGCTGGGCACAGGCCTCTTCTCAGAATGAGGTTTCAGGCTTTAATCCACCACGCTGGACTAGTGCGGCTTGGCGGGCTACACCACACGATCAAAAATCAAGATCCGAATGCCTCTCAGAAGTCTCAGGTGTGTAAGTTTCCCCACGAAGTTTTCTTTCACCGTTAAAGCAAATGATAATCAAATCTGATCCACACAACATGAATTTGAGTCACAAAACTACACTCCTACAGCTATTTCCAATATGAGTGACAATTGGAGATAGTTGCAAGTAAACCCAATGTCAACTCAGTCTATTGCAGTCCACTGCCTGACAAAAGCTCCCCCATATTGCGCCACAACACTTGGTCCTCCGCCTTCCGCATCCAGTCCCTTTCAGCTATCTACTTTAGGTCGTCGGTCTACCTGACTGGGGGTCCTACGCTGCGTTTGTCGATTAACGGTCTCCACTCAAGGACTCGTCTGCTCCAACAGCCATCATCGGTACTTCGACAGACATGGCTAACGCAAACCCACTGCCACTTCAGCTTACTGATACTACAAGCTATGTCGGTCAGTCCAGTTCTTCTCCGGATAGTCTCGTTACGGGTTTTATCCTTCAAAGAAACTCCAAGCATAGCTCGCTGAGCGACATTGAATTTGTGGACTTTCCCAACTGTCACTGTCCACGTCTCGGCACCGTAAGTCATACAAATAGGACGCACTTCATGTGCCGACCCTTAGACGAATATTGGCCTCGGCATGACATGCATACTGAACATGACTTTAGTCTTGTCTAGATCCATGCCAAGACCGCCACGCCGAGATGTATCCTTCAGAAACACTCCAAGCAAAGCTCCAAATAAAGATAAGCCAATTTTGCCACTGCTAATGTAACAGTATGTACACATTATATACTAGCCTATTGAATCATAGTAATAAAATGTACGAATTATCATATTAAGCAGAGCAGATCTAGCCGCCCACTACGATTCCGTAACACCAGATTCACTCAGCACGAACTATTGCAAATGAATGCCTAATAAGGAATGTTTAAACTACATACATCTACATAAATTGAGTAGTGTTTTATTGGTGTTGTAAATTATGACAAACTGTTTTATGAGACTGACGATTGGCGCCAAAGCGGTCTATTTTTTTTTGACATTTTTACACAGCACCATTTAGTCCCAAACTAATAGAGCATGTACTATGAGTACTAGATAATGGATAAAATACTTATATACTTTTTTTTTGTAAATACATATTTATAATACATAAAAATAACCCAGACCAACACAAACACTTATGTTCACCACACAAATATTTGTGTCCTGTGGGAATCGAACCCACCACGACCTCGTGATTAGCAGTCCGACACTCGAACCACTAGACCACAGACGCCGTCATATATTCTTGTAAATAGCAATAATGAATTTCTCGTTTCCTTGTTTTATTGTTTGGAAAACCAGCTCTATTTCCAGTTTCCACCGAGATAGCATATTTTCGAAAGCATCAAAAGCTATGTATATATGTTCTCTGATACCAATGCTTTGCAAAAATTAATAAATAAAAAAACTTTGATAATTATATTAATTTATACAGGAAATACAAACAATAATTTAGAAGATACCGGATTAATGGGATTTGAAGTTATGCTTATCTTATATGTAGACTTGTATCCAAAACCAGACTTAATAAAATTAACATCTAGGCCGAAAAGTTAGCCTACTTTACACTAGTTTACGTAAGACTAATAGTGTCTAATGTATCGACATAATTTTCTCTTTTACTAGACAAACGCAAGTTATCCTATGCTTTGGTTATTTCGATAAAAATTTGCGTAAATTAGCTTTTGTTCGTGACAACGTCCGCGTAACCTTTGAATTCATGTCTTCCGGAGTTGAACTTTGCAAAACTTTTGCGTAGTACGGCTATCACTAATAAAAAATATGTACATTATACCATCCCTAACATAAAAACCGACGTAACTAGCATCAAGAAAATTGATCATGGCAACGTATTGAAATTTAATAATTTTTGTTTTGTTATGACCTAATCATGTTTAACTCGAAATAGATGTTTTTTATAGTATAGGATGGCGAAACGAGCTAAAGGCCCACCTGATGTTAAGTGGTTACCTTTGCCCATAACAACTGCAATACCACCTAGGCTGTTGTCTAAATGGTACCGCAAGTCGGTTCGCCACACTGAGACATGAAGATGGAAAGTCTCATGTGATTGAAATTTCACCGGCACCCGTACCCTTCAGACCGAAACACAGCAATGCAAGCATCACTATTTGGCGGATATCTACAGATAAGATATTCTGTGAGCATCAATAGCAATTAAAATAAAGGATGCTGGTTTACTTAGGCTTACATTCAGAGACGAATCTAAGCGTGAACTCATGCTTCCAACAGTCAAATAACACTGTATTTTGACAGTTCGAAGCATGATTCACGCTTAGATTCTTTTCTGAATATAAGCCTTAGTCCACTTACGAAAAAACTGTCTGTTACGTCTGTTAGCGATTTTCTAGTCTTTAGACTCAGCTGTTTATGCCATCCGTTGTCTAGGATAGGATTCAAGTATTAAGGGGCAACGTCACATTTAGGTTGCTTACTCGTACTCCTCCTTGCACTCATTGCACTCATTGTACCATGCTTTTGCACCAACAAGAATATGACTAACGACTGAATTTGGACTATTTAACATACAGACTATTTACGCTAGCCTCGCTAGTCTCGCCAGCCTCGCTAGTCTCGCCAGCACGCCAACAACATCAGCCGCGTCAGCTACTCCAGGCAGCAGACTACCCCGACCCCACCGCCCGCAGGACCTATCCTCCTGTAATTTTTATAGAGGTTTTTTCTTCATCCCTCATCCTCCACTGTGCCCTCTGCTAACTTCAGAGGGACACGCGGAGTCACGCCCCATTGGCCCTGATCGAGCCCCACCCGCGCCATAATATTCGCCACAGGCAATTAGATCCCCCGAAGGATAATAATGTCCCTCGAAAGGATATTTACTGCCCATACCCAGGATGGACCGTCCTAACAGCTGCCGTTCCCTCCAGACGTATCCAGAAGGACTAGCAGCCGTCAGGCACACGTGGAGGTTATCTGGCCATACTAGCTAGTCTCAGGGCGATACAGCTATCACTCTTTTTACCTAGCATATATAACCTGCCAATGGTAATGCAATGAACCATACAATTACCGCCACATTGGCCTCTTTTGATGACGCAACAAATAGCGTAAAAAGCGAGCACCTTAACAACAATACCACAGAGTTGTGCACTGTCATCCAAGTCCGGTAATGTTACGAGGACGGGTTGCGCAACGCTGAGCTGATACCCATTATGTGTGGTATCACACTTACACATCAACTACTTACTGCTTTAAGTGGGTAAAGTGTAGACTTAGGCAAAAAACGACAAAAGACGCCAAAGACAAAGTATCAAAGACGTCAAATAATAATCTACTTCCTACAATAGTGAACAGATAATAGCGTCAAAAGAAGGATTGGTATCCATGGGGTGTTTTGCCGGTTCTTTTCAATATGACCTACCATTTAGAACCGTGCAACTAGAGTCTACTTCTTATAAGTACTCTCTGGTATCTGGTATTATAAATACCGTATATACGATACACGGGATCTAGTCTAGATAAATATAGAACGTGTATCAGAAATGCGTGGTCATATTTGAAGAGCTCATTCAGTGTTTTCATCAGAAGATACAAGTTGTATTTTAAAAAGAAATTTCTTTGAAAAAAAAAGAAATGGACTCATTCAGTATAAGTTATGGAAAAGTCACAGTAACTTCAATTTATTAGATAAATTTCTTGTGAAGTATTCGAAGATAAATCAAGGTCGAATCTAATTTGTAAGGAGAAACGAGCCTTGTTAAATGATAAAACCTCACAACACAGTCCTCAGATATTTGTTTCCACGGTTGTCTCAACTCCATATTCACAGTGATCTTTCAAAACTTGCAAGTCAATCGGAAATAATCTTGGTGTAACAATGACGTTGTATTGTCTGCATACAAATGGCTTAACCTAAGGTCGAGTCGGAAGTTGTTTACTAAGAATTAGGTTAGTGTTACTAACATTAACACTGTATAAATACTGCTAGAATTTAATGGCTCACACCCTCCAATTGTACGGTTAGAAAACATGAACATTACTGTTGTTATGCTACAGATAGGATTAAATGGCTAATATGGCCTAGATCGTAACAGTTTCTTTTAGAAGTATGTTGGCCCCTAGATTTTAATGGATATTAGTTTTCAAATGTGATTTGCTCGCAACTCTGTCATGACTCATGAGCCACTGTTGCATCAGAGATGTTTGGCCAAAATTAATATCCAATCTATCCACGATTTGCCCTACTGGAAATTTGACATAAGCTCCATACAAAATACGTCAAATTTCTATCTCTAGTAGGGCAAATCGTAGATAGATAGGATATTAATTTTGGCCGTAAGAGATCAACCTTACCGTTAATAAATCAAAGTCCATGAAAAATTATACCACTTCCTGTAATGAGGCAAAATTATCCTCATATGAAGTTAAACGTAGCAAATACATAAACGTAAATTATAGCGCGCTTTCAGAATAAGTATTGTTCCGTGTGGTGCCGGACGTAAAGAATTGCTTCACCCTATATCTTCTCATGGGTGTCGTAAATGCTGAGGCTCGGACATCATGCCATCCTTAGAAAACGAGCGGCCTCGATGCTAGGCAGGGTCCGAGGCAGCACCAACAGTATCCTTAGCGTTGTGGCAGACCGAATAGATTGCCCAATTTTGTTGCGGGCTATTCGGCTGCATACGGAGAAATGAGTGTGATCAGCGATATTATTTTAATATTATATGTATCGCTGATTACATCCATCTCCACGATTTTTTTTTTTTTTGTAAGTCGTTATATCTATGTGTATATGTCTCTCTTTTACTAACATAGTTCTTAAGTTGTACTAACAATTATGGACCACGATCTGAAAATAAAGGATTAAAAAAAAAAAAAGGCGACTAAGGGTTTTACCAGAGTATGGGCAGCAGCTTTCTCTGAGTATTTAACCAACCAACTGCGATCGTCAACCCGCCTGCCAAGCGTGGCGATTATGGCATATCCCCCCTTTTTGGAGGAGGCATATGTCCAGCATTGGACGTCTTTTGGCTGAAATTATGATGAATGATGATTGTTTCAGGACCATTTAGATTGTGTTCAGCTTGTATTTTACTTGAGAACTCGGGCTGTTTTCAGAAAATATTAGATTAACATTATTTCTTTATAATAGAGGTTTTTTTTTATAAACGAGCAAGCGGGTCGCCTGATGGTAAGCAATCTCCGCCGCCCATGGACATCCGCAACACTAGGGGGGTCGCCGATGAGTTTCCGATATTTTGGATTGCTTAACGTTTTAGTAATTTTCAGTCCTTTTTATTCCTGTTTCATAGTTTGATAGCAGTACCTTGAATTTTCAAAATAATTAAGCAATTTAAAAGTTATTCTAGTTTTAAACTTCTGCAATATTAACTTTGAAATGATTCTTAATTTTTGTGCAGATTTTCAAAAAATGTCTCAAACGAAACGTTTAAGGAACGAATGGCAAATGGGGCCGTTAAGTTCTGAAGTGGCGACCGCGTACTGGAAGGCGCAGCGTGGGTAGGCAAGGTGGACCGACGACCTGGTGAAGGTCGCGGAAATCCACTGAATGCGGAAAGCGCAGGACCGGTCGTTGTGGCGACGCTTGGGGGAGGCCTATGTCCAGCACTGGACGTCTTTCGGCTGAAATGATGATGATGGCGATGAACGAAACGCTTCGGAATGCAGCGTGTCTGCTGTCTGCACGAACTTTTGACTCCGATATTCTAATTTCAAATCATAAAAAAATCTAGCTATTTTCATCATTCGTTTTTCATCTCCCACGCACTAATCGATCACGTACGTATATAAATTGCTAGTAATATCGTAAAACGTTCGTTAAGTTCTATAAGATGTAATTGGTAAACGAAAGATTAGAATATCAAAAAACATCTTTATGAGGATTTATAGTAAAAACAGGCTCGGAGAACTCGTTAAAAAGTAATAATCAACTGATAAACTTAGTTGCATTCATAAAACTAAGTAATGGGGAAGTAAGCAAGAAATGACGGAACTCTCTAGATTATGCGCAAGCGCACTAAGGTGCGTACTCTGTAATCACTTCATATCACAACGCTTATTTATAATAGCACTTACTAGACACAGGTTCAGAAGGCCTATAACGTAAAATCAACGAATCGATTGAGCAGTCCATTCCTTTGCGAGATCTAATTTCAAAGAGCATAGCAGCGCAAAGGCTAGTAAAGACAATATCAAATCGCTGCTGTGACGTTTTTACGTGTTTTAGCGAAGCGATATTTTTGTTTCATTCGGCCTTTTTTGTACGGTCGACCGCACGTCTGTGGTAACAGTTTGACATTGACAGCGCCTTTATTTCGTAAGCAGTAAGCGGTTTTCACATTGCTCGCAGAACAGATGGCCGATGGGGCAGTAAAGTTCTGGAGTGGCGACCGCGTACTGGAAGGCGCAGCGTGGGTAGGCCCCACAAGGTGGACCGACGACCTGGTGAAGGTCGCGGGAATCCGCTGTATGCGGAAGGCGCAGGACCGGTCGCTGTGGCGATGTTTGGGGGAGGCCTGTGTCCAGCAGTGGACGTCTTTCGGCTGAAATGATGATGATGATGAAGGGCGTTTTTCTAATTTAAGTGTTACCACTGTCATGCGGTCGACTGTACATGCGTCTATATTCAGTTGTGGCAAAGACTGGTCCATTTTCAATTCATGAAACAACTAAGCAAACCAACTGCAGCTTGTCACAACGCAGCGCGTCGCGTTGCAGCAGGTGACGTTGTAATGTATGAAATCGTATGGGAGATGACAGATGCGACTCGCGGCAACGCAAGGCGATACGCTGTGATGCGCTCCCAGAAATAGATGGAATGGTTGTAATCACAATTTTACTTGCGATTCATGCGTGGCAACTTTCCGAACAAACTACGCCTTACATTTTGATGTCATTATTTAAAAAAAAAAAAACAAATGTACTTTACAGCTTTTGTTTCTGCAGTTAGAAACAGCACAATAAGGCATTTTTGCGGGTTTTTGTTACAGTATTTATAGATAAAATTTCATAAGGCGTGCTGAGAAAGGCTTTGAAATATCGTGCACTATAGTGCATGGTGCTCCAACGCGCGCCCTGCCCACATGGCTATTCTATCTATTTCTGTGGATGCGCTGCAGTTGGTTTGAACCAGCCTTTGGTTGACTTCAGAATTCCGCCAGCTAAACTGACGTTTAAAAATTGTCATAAACGTCATATGCGATGCAACCGAGTACAGCAGTTACAGGCAAAAAAAAAAAAAAGAAAAGTGTATTTCTTGTTCATATTTTCTTCTTTACTTCTATAGTTAATCATTATTTTCCGCGGTCCGTGGGGTCGGCACTCTAAGTGAATTTCTGTTGGTGGCAATAAACAGCCGAGTTTTACTTTCACTCGGTCGCGAATAGATTTGCGCGGGCGCATCAACGTGCGGGCTCACAACCACGAATACGGATCTTGTTGGAGATTTAGTACCTGAAAATAAAGAAAGAAGTTGTTAATTTTTGTGAACAGCAATGTTTCATGACTGAAATAGCACGTGTAGTATATTTGACCGAAAATCTGTAATCTGGTCTCAGACTTATCAAATAACTTTACATTAAATGTCTGTAGTATAGACATATTTTAGGAAAATGTTGTTATTCTTAACAGAGTACGAAACGAGCAAAAGGTATACCTGATGTTAAGCAGTTACCTTTTCCCATAACAACTGCAATACCACCAAGGCTGTTGAATGAATGAATAAATGTGGTTTTTTTGCCTAAGTAGTACCTATTTTATTTTATAACTAATAATAATTCACAGCCTACAATAATATAATGCCTACATGTCGCATCTGCGGTTTTTAATCACTAGTACAAAAATGTGAGATCGAATTTAATAAATATAGTCCATAAAAATGTCTTTGACCTTTTGTAATACATTATTCATTAAAAACTATTACTTCTACAGACTTTATTTATATCGCATAAATCTAATTAAAAATAATTATAAATTATCATGATTACGGTATGTATGTCTGTTGGTTCTTCTTTGATTTCTAGCCAAATCTTGTCATTCCCCTTTAGTAATTATTGTTATAATGATTTATGGTAGAATAAAGAGGCTTTATTTTTATTTTTTTTAAGTAGTACCTATTGCAAATCGTGTTCGCCAAACCGAGACCTAAAGATGGAGTCTCATGTGATTGTAATTTCACCGGCATCCGTACCCTTGACCCCGGAACACAGCAATGCAAGTATCACTGTTTGGCGGCAGAAGTAGGTACGGTGGTAATACTTCCCCGAACCAGCTCTTTCACAAAAAGCTCTGCTACTACTATCCTAATTGGACAAGGTGAACCGAAGACCTGCTGAAGGTCGCGTGAATCCGCTGGTTGTGGGAAGCGCAGGACCGATCGTTATGACGATCTTTGGGGGAGGCATATGTCCAGTAGTAGACGTCTTTAGGCTGAAATTATGATGATGATCCAAATTGTGTACACAAATTGGATAAATCTGAATCATATTATTCAAACTCGAGACATAAACAGTACTAGATATCCTCCTGCCTACATCTTTTCTACCCGTAGAACATAAAAAACAAATTAATTTATCGATTGTATTGAAATGGTATTTAAAATACAATCTATGAATAGTTTTTTTTATGTTCCACAGGTAGAACAGATGTAAGCAGAAGGGTATAATGTGATTTCAACAAACAATCTTCCGAATCGATCGAATGTCGTTCGTCCGATGCAGTGCGTCCAGTTTATTTCGTTCCATTGACTGCGCACCATGTAACATCTTGGTTATTTGGCTCTTATCATTATTTACACCGACACCGTAATACCCGAGTACTGAATTAAAATCCACTGTATTTATTGTACATAGAGTAGTTGAAGAAAATAGAGGTTATCTCTCAGTTTCTCTAACCTCCTGCATACATCTGTTCTACCCATAGAACATGAAAAATTAAACATAGATTGTGTTTTATTTAAATACCATTTCAGTACAATCTATTTTGTTTTATGTTCTACGGGTAGAACAGATGTACCTAAGCAGAAGGCTAATTTTAACATAAAAATTAAGGTAGCGATCTGATTGATTGTTGGTATTTTGATAGGCTAATCACAGCAATTGACATGAAATTGTTTAATAGATTAACTAAATTTAAACCTTATCCTACGTATCCTATCCTACTATCCTACTAATATTTATAAACGTGAAAGTTTGTGAGGATGTATGGATGTTTGTTACTCTTTCCCGCAAAAACTACTGTATGGATTTTAATGAAATTTAGCATACATATAGAACATAACCCGGATTAACATACAGGCTACCTTTTATCCCGGGAAGATGAATAGTTCCCAAGCAATGCGCGATAAACGACATCCACGCTAGGGAAGCAGCGGGCAAAGGCTAGTTAGTTATAAGGGCATGATATCAAAGGCTAGTTAGTTATAAGGGCATGATATCAAAGGCTAGTTAGTTATAAGGGCATGATATCAATGGCTAGTTAGTTATAAGGGCATGATATCAAAGGCTAGTTAGTTATAAGGGCATGATATCAAAGGCTAGTTAGTTATAAGGGCATGATATCAAAGGCTAGCTAGTTATAAGGGCATGATATCAAAGGCTAGTTAGTTATAAGGGCATGATATCAAAGGCTAGTTAGTTATAAGGGCATGATATCAAAGGCTAGTTAGTTATAAGGGCATGATATCAAAGGCTAGTTAGGTTATAAGGGCATGATATCAAAAGATTTACTTAAGTTCTCTAATCAAAGATCATCGTTTCATAGTTTCTGTATTAATTGATGAATTAGGATTTATGAATAATAAATATGTAAACATTATAATTAAACAAAGTTTAACCGGATTAGATCGCGTATATTATTTAAATTGGTTTTCCTGACGTTTCGAAAGCTTTGCAGCATTTCGTGGTCGCAGGTAGACTAAGATGACAATCGTCTTTACAGATATTTCTAAAAAATATATTTTTCAACACACTTGCTCGTAAATTGGCTCTTATTGCATCGCTTTTAGGTTCATAATGTGGCTTATAACGCACGCGTGCTTTTTTCATTATATTATTGCAATAGTGCTTTTTACTTTACAGTTTATTTTTAAATCGCAGCAAAGAGTTTTTACGCCTGAACTAAATTAAACATTTTTGGGAATAAATCAACTGTATTAATTAAAATATGCTATATAAACATTTAATTTCATCAAATTATTAATATTTGTCAACAAATTAATATTATTTTGTGTTATAAACAAAAAAAAAAATGTATAATATTTTTATATTAGGCTGTATGGCGGTTTCCTTCGACCACCTGCGCGCGCATAGCTGTGTCACCGCGTGGTCCGCGCGCCATTTTTATCATTTTTCACAAATTCAATATTTGTCTAAAATGTGTAATTGATGTTTTTTTCCTCGCATGTGTGTTGAAAAACGTCGTATGACACGCGTGAACATTGACTATTATACTCTCGACTCCATTACGCCCTCGCCTTCGGCTCGGGCTGCAATCCAACCTCGAGTATAATAGTCAACTTAGCTCACTTGTATCATAATGTACTATTAATCTACCGTACAATATTATTAATCAAAATTGCTTCGATGCACGCAGTAATCACTCACAATATCATTATCTTTTACAGTGATGCGTGCTGTTTGGGACTTGATTATTTTTAGGACTGGGTTCCAAACAGGTGGTAGCTGCCAACCATCTTCTCTATTAAAATTAGGATGAATTGTTTTTATCTATTATAATGTGTAGTGATCGCGAAAACCTAAGAAGTTAAATATGTAAACTTTAATAATGTTATTATAATGTGGTATTGCAGTTGATCAGGTGGACCTTTCGCTAGTTTAGCTATCCTATATTATAAAGAAGCTACTCCATACAATAATTAAAGCATACAAGTCGGTTAGGGAGAATGTTTGACCGTTTTTTCTCCAAAACATAATCTATATTAATAATATAAAAAGGAAAGACTTGTTCGTTTGTTTGTAATCGGTAACTCTGAAACTACTGAACCGATTTTAATCATTCTTTCAACTTAGAAAGCTACTTTATCCAGAAGTAAAATAGGCTATATTTTATTTCAGTACGCCAGCGAAGCCGCGGGCAAACTCTAGTTAGATATAATTTGGTATATTTCCTGCAAAAGGTGTTCTACACTTTCAAACGAACGCAAATTAATTTATCAATGACCTATAGCCAATGCGCCTTGACTTTTGTGAAAAGAGCAACATCACGATTAAGTCTGACGGTCAACTGTTTTTTAAAAGTAATAACTTTAGTAATAAATAAATAATAATTAATCTAAATGTCTTATTGAAAGATCGTTTTGATAATTACTTTGCTGAACCACTACAATTACGCTTGATACAAAATTCTGACAAAAATGATATACAGAAAGAAATCAAACACATTACAACACCAATACAGGCGGATTTTAGCAAGTGTTTTTTTTCCTAAGAAGTGGGTAAGACAGACAAAATAAATCAATTACAAAAACTTTAGCAATAGACAAGGTTTTTAAAAGTCATATGTATTTGATTTCATCCTGTTCATATTATTTTATAATTTAATATTTTTTTAACACAGTCATCGTCGATCGTTGTGGCGATGCTTCGGGGACGCCTATGTCCAGCAGTGGACGTCTTTCGGCTGAAATGATGATGATGATGATTTTTTTACGTCTGTTTATGGGTTTATAACTTATTTATTTTTTAACGTCCGTACATGGGCGTGGGCGTTGAAAAATATGCGCAAACAGTGAGATCGTAAGATTAGTACGTAAGGTATTTTGATTATGTTTTTTTTTTTTCAATATATTATAGCATGGCGAAACGAGCTAAAGGCCCACCTGATGTTAAGCGGTTACCTTTAACCATAACAACTGCAATAACACCTAGGCTGTTGCCTAAATGGTACTGCAAGTCGGTTCGCCAAACTGAGACATGAAGATGGAAAGTCTCATGTGATTGGAATTTCACCGGCAATTTAGAACGTAGGTGATGAATTTGTGGGCTAATTTTGCCTTAGTCAAATAGAAAACTCACAGAGTCATAGTTTAACTGCTGTCTGTAATTATTTGTTTTTCATCGCATTGAAAGCGAACAGCTGCCGAATTGCGTAACTCACTCGCGATCGCTTTCATCTGGATTTCAATGTTCATTGCTCCGTGTGTTTTGACAATCCGTCAAATTGCTAACTACGTACCATGCTACAATGAATCAATCATGGTATAATAAGATGTTTCACCAGGTATTCTCTTCCCGCAATGACAGCGCGATGCCTCCAAGCTACGTCACGATCAGTGCTGCCATTGATTGATATCTTCAATATACTTAAGGAGATTTTTGTTTATAATGAATATAAAATAAATTCCTAACTAGCCTAACTATTTGTTATCTCGTGTT
Organism: Asteroscopus sphinx; assembly: GCA_949699075.1. Classification (NCBI taxonomy): domain Eukaryota; kingdom Metazoa; phylum Arthropoda; class Insecta; order Lepidoptera; family Noctuidae; genus Asteroscopus; species Asteroscopus sphinx. The sequence goes on from OX453021.1 coordinate 16,701,088, forward strand.
ATTCATCTAATTAGTTAATAAAGGAAACTATATTAAATTACTAGTTAAAAAGTGATTATTTATAGAAGAAAGTAAATGAAAAAATGCATTTGGCTCGGGTAATTTATTTTCACAAAGTGGCAGCACATCAAACTGACAAGTGTCACGATAACAGACCGCTATTGGCTCCACGGCCGATGACGTAGTACGGAGGCAATCACGTGACCTAGCTGTCACGGGAAGAGACTACCTGGTGTTATTATACCATGGAATCAATGAATATTGCTGTAATTTCAAAATGAAAGCTGATGTCAATGTGAATGCATTACACAATTACCCCACTGGTGTAACGAGGTCCAACTCGTTATGCTGCTCACCTTATTTGGTTTTTCTGGTCACTTTATTATACATTCATCAATCCAAATTCAAAATTCAAAATTATTTTCAAAAATGGCAATTTTTCTACTGTTTTAGATCAGTTCTATATTGTACGCTGAAAGACACTCATGTGTCTGAGACTGTGTCTTGTAATCATTATATTATTTTATTAACAAACAGTCAATGTATCAATTTACCAGTTGAGTGAGATACAGTATTCCAAAATCGTTCCTGCTTGTGTTTTTTTGTGTTTGTGCCGACCTACCACCGACCTACCACCTACCTACCTGGTTCCTGCCTCCAGCCAGAGCTCGCTGCAATGTATTAGCAGCAGCTCACCGTCGGAGTTGACCTACCACTCCTCCGACCCTTCATACTGTACCATCCGTACCTCAATACCTCTGAGTTCCGTTCCTGCAGTTCCTGACTACCAGTTCCTGATTACCAGTTTCTGTACCACTAGTTCCTGTTCTCCTAGTTCCCGTGTGTCACCGTGTCAAGCCTCCGAACCTTCGACCCTCCGAGTCTCCTGCCTGAGCTACCCACACCGAACCACGACGTGATACTGTTGTTCTTTATGAAAACAAATATCTACAAATCCACCCATTTACAATTTGACAAGTTTAATTTAGGCTTATCACTTTTAGTGTTATCAAAAGAGCGTTATCATTTTTTTTCATTTTTTTATTATTTTGTGTATATAAATATTTATCTTCAAGAATCTAAATTATATTACTACAGATAATACAAGTACAAGGCTAGATTTTCATCTCACAATGAAGCCTACGCTATAGTGCAAGTGAAAGTGAAAAGCGAGAACGGATTGTTTTAATGCCATTATGCGAAAGCGAACGGCATCCCTGACGCGCAGGATTCGGGAGAGCACCAACAGTATTCTAAAAGCTATTGTAGACAAGCCAGACTGTCCATTCCTGGAGTACTGGACCCGTATGCACAACTGCGGGTCGGGTACAGCTGGTAATGGACAGAGGTACATGAATTAATTTATTATTATAATTGTAACTAAATAAGTATATTTTGTATGTAATGGATGGAATGTTACTAACATAGTCTATAAGAGATTTTTACTAACACATGGATTTTTTGTGATCCGATTTGAAATAAATAATAATAAAAATAATAAAATGCTTTAAGCGAAGTCTCAAGCGCTTGAGAAAAGCCGGTGAACATCTTACATTACATTTGTGGCTACGTTTCCGCTTCATACTCAAATATTATACTTCCGCTTTTTAGGGTTCCGAAGTCCTACAAGGAACCCTTATAGTTTCGTCATGTCCGTCCGTCTGTCCGTCTGTCCGTCTGTCCTAATCCTTTACAGCTTAATAACTTCTACAGTTATAAACATAAGAAAATAAAATTTTGTTAAAAAATAGTCTACTTATAGATCTCAAATTTAAAAGAATAAAAAAATCGTTTTTACGTATTTTAGGGGTGGCGTCCATACATGTGAACTGGAGATGAAAAAAATTTTTTCGCTGCACCCCCTCGTGTGGGGTATCAATGAATAGGTCTAGTAAAATGAAGGTAATGTTTCATACACCACTTTTTTATCAGGTGTACCATCTGCGAAATATAGCGCGCCAAAGTGGCTTGCAATGTGTGTCCCCCCTGCCATTTCTAAACTATGCAACATAGAAACTTATAATCTTCCACATTGATAGACCTTTATGAAAACTCTCTTTTAAAATTATTTCGAGTATATTGTGATTATAATTTTTTGAGTTATAGAGAGAAAACTGAAAAATACTTAAAATATCCTAGTTCAAAGGTCATTGACCTTAGAGAAAAACGATATTAGCAAATAATGCTCCTTTAGTTACTTTCTATTTGAAAAAATCACAAAAAGTAACTTTGTGTTATGTTGAACACACTTCTTCAATTTGGCTTCTTGAATTTATCGCTAGATGGCGCTACTAACAACACGCTCTGAGTCGCGAATGCTGCCGATTATTGCAAAAACTAAAAAGCATAGCCATGATTAATATTCGATTTGATTCGTTTGTAATTACACCTACTTAAGGAACCCTATAATACTGAGCATGGCCCGACATGCTCTTGGCCGGTTTTTTTTCTTAAGCGGCGAGAAACGAGAAAATTATTTCGTATTAAATAGTACATTACTGTCGAGGCCTGAAATGAAGCAATTGACGGCCGAGTTATATTGGAAGTACGAGGCGGAGCCGAGGTTTTTTAACTTCTTCTTAGCGAGTCGATGGCAAATTTTGTTGGCCCAGTGTTCCACAACGCGCACTGCATTGTGGTTGGCTGTCATTAGCTCCTCACGCGTGCAGGTGACTGGGCACGCGGTACAAGATAGAAGGTGAGCCATTGTTTGCGGAGTGACGCTGCACTCACACTGGACATCCAAACAGTCCGTGAACCCCCATTTTTAGGGTTCCGTACCCGAAGGGTGCCAAACGGGACCCTATTACTCTCGCTACGCTGTCCGTCCGTCCGTCCGTCCGTCTGTCTGTCACAGGGCTGTATATTTTGAACAGTAATAGGTAGCCAGTTGATTTTTTTTCAGAATATGTGTTGCTATAAGGAGTATCACGACAAATACTAAAAACAAAAAAAAAGTCTAAAACTAAATGGGCCCCATACAATAAACCTCAAAAAACATGCATTTTATTCAACGTTTTTGTTCCTGCTCTATCTTCGAAACGGTAATACATACCAGCGTCAAACTTGGTCTGATTATAGTGCATGTTATGTATTTTAGCAAAAAATACTAAAATATGGACAAACATGGACATATGTGGTGGTACCGGCGTAAGAAACAGATGCAAAAATTCATATTTCGCGCACCGAGCGTTGATGTCTTTTGATGAACCTCGTAAATTATATCAGTTTCTATGGGGTATCAAGTCGATGGGTGGTACGGAACCCTTATTGCGCGAGTCCGACTCGCACTTGGCCGGTTTTTTTCTTATGCGGCGAGAAACGAGAAAATTATTTCGTATTAATAGTACATCGCACAGGTACATCATCTGTACAGGCCTGATATAAAGCAATTGACGGCCGAGTAATATTGGAAGGACGAAGCGTAGCCGAGTACTTGCAAGTGATTTTACTAATTAAACGAGGCCGTTGTTAATTGCTATTTCGGCCGAGACTTAATGGTACTTTTTTAGGGTTCCGTACCGAAAGGGTGCTAACGGGACCCTATTCCTCTCGCTACGCTGTCCGTCCGTCCATCCGTCTGTCTGTCACAGGGCTGTATCTTTGTAACGGTAATAGATAACCAGTTGAAATTTTCACAGAATATGTGTTACTATGTAGGGTATCACGACAAATACTAAAAACAAAACCAAAGTTGGTCCCCATACTTGAAACCTCGAAAAACATGCATTTTTTTCATCGTTTTTGTTCCTGCTCTATCTTCAAAACGGTAATACATATCAACGACAAACATGGTCTTCTTATAAGAATAGAAGAAGAAAGTAGTTTAGCAACAAATACTAAAAATAGGGCAAACAGACATATGTGGTGGTACCTACGTAAGAAAGAGATGCACAAATTCACATTTCACTTACGTTCGTTGATGTCTTTTGATAAACTCATTAAATTAAATCAGTTTCTATGGGGTATCAGGTCGATCGGTGGTACGGAACCCTTATTGCATGAGTCCGACTCAACATGGCTGGTTTTTTACCATTCAAAATGGACTTGCGTTTGACCGCCACCTCACCTGATGTTAAGTGATGGTGCGGTTGACGATGGTACACGCTTGATTTTTATCGGAAACCTGCGTAAGAAAGAGATGCAAATATTCATACATCACCAACAGCGTAGCACTACGGTGCGCTGTTGCATCTTGGTAAACTCTCATGAATTAAATCAGTTTTAATGGGATATCAGGTAGAGGTGGGTGGTACGGAACCCTTACTCGCATAGAGTCCGACTCGCACTTGGCAAGTTTTTATTCTTATTTGCAAGGAAACAATACACAAATTAATTCAACAGTATCAAATTTTCATTGCAAATATGCATTGAATTTCAAAATAAATAAAGCCTACAAAAATTCCGCTTTAGATATGCTGTAAAATACAATTTTTGTGACTCCGCGTCCAAAACAGCACTGATGATCAAACAAACGGTTCGCGCACTAGTGTCCTACGAGACGCCTGCACGCGGTGACAAGTTCACGCGCCTTTAACACTTCTATTAGATTATTCTTTAGATTTCTATTGTTAGATAACACTTTTTACAATAAACTAATGTCTGCATATCGGTAGCAAAACAGTTATACAGAAGGTAAATAAAAGTCATATTCACTTTCCACCACGAGAGAACTCTGTATTTTTCATGTTAGTCACTTTAACACATGGCATTAATATATAACAATTTAAACTCGATTCACAACTATTGGAAATCAAGGATTTCTACAATTCACAGAAAATACTACAAAGGTTACATCAATACTGACCGTTGCAACAATCTGACTGCCCCCACCAATCAAAACCACAGTTCTTTCATAGATCAACAAAATCCAGTCAATACACGTTCCTTAATTCATTTTTAAGAATATTCCATTTTTTTAATAAAAATGTTGGAATGGTATTATAAAAATTAAGTAGGTACTTATCAAAAACAAATAAATATCATTATTATTCATTATAACATTTGGAAATAATTAATTTGACTCGGATATTATTGGAAATATAAATTAATATAAAACAAATTAATACAGCACAAAAACGTTAAATTAAATCATAAAATAATTCAAAACAAATTGAATAACATAGGCATTCTAACACTATTGTCTAGACTTATAGTTAGTATTCCTTGACACTAGTTTTTGTTTCCGCTTATGATTACCGTGTTATTATAAACCATTCAATCGAGGCCGAAGAAAAACCTTATTAATTTATATGCACAGTAAAATATACATATTTATGACAAAATACATAAATAATAATTATTCAATCGTAAATCTTCACAAAATATTACCCTACTTTTGATATATTACATTTTTAATGTGACAGTGTAGTGTCGTGTTTACAATTTTCACTACCTATGACCACAGACATAGTAAAAAATATAGACGAAGTGATGCGAAAAATCTAGTGAAGCCAAAAAAACTATGCTCCATCGTGTATAACCAGCGCTCGCACATGCACCGCATACCGTGCTCACTCCTCTCGGTACACATTTTGCGGCATCGTCCAGTAAAGATGGTTTCACACCGGCGCGGCCTGGCGTGGATGGGCCGAGCGAGAATTGAAATGTGTGTAGCAAAATTTCAATACACGTCACGCTCACCTTTGGTGTGAAAGAAAGGTCTGGATAGGCGAGGATGTGCGAGGCGAGAATTGAAATATTTGTTGGTACAACATTAAACTTTATTGCTGCACGAATAGAGTATTTATTACATTGCAAAACGGTACATCCCGAGAAGGCGCGTGCTCACGATGTACCTACATCTTTTGGTGTGAAAGGGTCAGCGAGATTTCAATTCACGCCCATCCCATCCAATCTTCGCCTAGCCGGTTTGAAAGCACCTTAAGAATCGCGAAAGCAAATATCCTTCAGGTGCATGGTGTGTGCGTGAGCGCTGGTTGTACACGAAGGAGCATGGTTTTTTTTAGCTTCACTATGATTGTTCGCAGCACTTCGTCTATATTTTTTACTGTCTGTGCCTATGACATACTTTTAGGATACCGTAGTTTCGCAGCAAAACGTTGAACCTTATACAACGTTACTTTTTGTTTACGCAATTTGAGAAACTAGTTTGTTCAGAACCACCAGGAGAATCAATTGGGATGGTTTTTATACTCTTGTTTACGTGGGACACTCAGAAAGTTTTGCGAAACTAAAAAAAATTGTTCTATACGTACATATATTTTTATCAAATCTTTTCAAAGTACTTTCCACCAGCCTCTATACAAAGATTCATGCGCCTAAACCAGTTTTCAAAACACTTTTTCCAGTCCGCCGCAGACACCTCGTTTACAGCCTGCTCGAACGCAGCCAGCGCATCTTCCGGCGACGAAAATTGTATCCCTTTGAGCTGATTTTTTATTTTTGGGAATAAAAAGAAGTCACACGGTGCTAGATCAGGGCTGTAAGGAGGGTGACCCAGGAGTTTGACTGGCGTGCTGTCCAGGAAGTCCCTCGTTTTGAGTGCGGTGTGCGCAGGTGCATTGTCGTGGTGGAGCAGTAGCCCGCGGAGCCCTGTGTTTGGTCGCTTGTTGCTTATAACAGAGAAAACTTCTGGCAAACATTTGGTAGTATACCATTCGGCATTAATGCTTCTTTGATCCCGTAAGGGAATTGATACCAAGTGGCCAGTCAAATTAAAAAAACTAGCGATCAAAATCTTACCCCCGCTTCTAGATCGCTTCACTTTGGTAGGCGTTGGCTCATTTTGAAACACCCAAACAGTCGACTGGCGCTTGGTTTCTGGGTCGTATTGATAAATCCAGGACTCATCACCTGTAACGATGTCGTAAACACGCCGAGACGAGCCTGCTTCAAATTTGTTAAGCATATCACGGCACCATTCCACCCGGGCCTGCTTCTGAGCATCGGTGAGGTTGTGCGGCACCCAGCGTGATACTATCCTCCTCACGCGAAGATGGCTGTGTAGAATCTCGTGAACGCTTCCCGATCCAATCTTCAATATGTGTTGAATCTCCTGATATGTAATTCGCCTATTGTCTTGGATTAAATTTTTCACTGCTAGCACGTTTTCTTCGGTATCAGCCGTCAAAGGGCGACCGCTTCTTTCGTCATCCCCCAAAGTTGGTCGACCGCGCTTGAATTCGTTATCCCAACGATACACGGTTGCCTTGGAAGGGCCTTCATCCATGAATGCCATTTGAAGTCTATCGTACGATTCATCCGGTTTCAGGCGACACTTGAAATCGTATAAAATCATAGCTCTAAAATGTTCCCGGCGCAGATCCATATTTCAGTGAGACACAATACTTTGAATTAACTCGCAAAAAATGTGGAGGGAAATTTTGAAATTCGAACTTACTTATTTTTACTTATAAATAATCATATTTTCGAAAAACATTATAACTGGCCAGTCTCCCATATATAAAAACTTTTTTTCGCAATACTTTCTGAGGGGCCTGGTATTTCTGACATTAACCTACATTATATTCAAAAATCAAAAAAATGTTACCATGTTATTATTATTATTATTTGAGGAAACAGGTAGGGGTCTTGAACGCCCCTAAGCCACTGCGACCTGATAAGATCTATTGTGACGCCTCTTGCAGCATTACAGCACTTCCCCAAGCTGCAAGTCAATCATGAAGTCGACTATGACCTTGGGGTAGGAGGATTTGATCTCCTGCGTTTACATGACGTGGCCTCCAAGATGCTGGCTTCTGATGTGGTGCACTGCATCACATTCGCATAGGATATGGATGGGCGTCTCATCCTTTTCGCGACAAAACCTGCAACTGGCCCTGGCCTGGAGCCACCTTGTTAACAGTAATCTTTATCAATATAAATAAGGCTAAACAAACTAACTTTGTAAGCCACCCAAAACATGCATATCCTTAGCGTGATTTAATTTGTGTCACGATCATGAGATGATGATTTTACACTAATGATAGTGTAAAATCATTCGTGTTGCCCAGTTTTATGAGAAATCAACCCTTCCCATGTAAAAGAAAAAGCGGCCAAGTGCGAGTTGGATTCGCGCTCTAATGGTCCGTTACCATATTTCATTGATTTAAGTATAGATAGATATTGACCATAATAGAGGTCATAGTAACACATTTCAATTGGATAGTGGATATATATTACAATTAAAAAGATACAGCCCTGCGATAGACACATGAAAGGACGAACCGACGGCGGCGTAGGCTTAGTAAACATAGCCCTTTGGCACCCTAAAAAGGTCACACTGTTAATGACAGCACTAACATTGTCACGAAAGTTCTGTTTCCCGTGGCAGAGATCTGCACACACCCCTCCATCCACTTTGATTATTTTATTTTGAAGAAAAATAGAATTGTTAAAAAAAAATTACAAAATGGAGGAGATACACGCTTTTTAGGAAAAAAAAATAGAGGAGCGTACATTTTTAAATTAGACGATCTCTAACATATTAATATAATGCATAGTTTTAAGCACGATATCGTATCGACTGTCTGATTATAAAACAAGGCAAGGACCAAGTATCTTATGAAGACATTACAATTATATAACATATTCAAGATATAAAAATATTTAATGGGTTATAATAAAATAGTTAACTACACATAGTTAAGGTTTTATAGTAGTAGAGGGGCTCCGAGATAAGTGGCGATTGATCGCGCAGATCGAACGACGTGAAAACAAGTATGCAACGTTACTTTTTGCTAACGCAATTTGAGAAACTTGTTCAAAATCACTAAGAGAATCGATTGGGATGGTTTTTCTATTCTAAATCACAATATTACATGCTTTTAGAGTCACTGTAACTTCCCCAGTTGATAGCGGAAAATGTGAAAAATGTCGTGCAGTGACTACCTGATTCACGAAAACTAATTGAGCCGAAATTCCTAGACTTTAAGGACCTATTCACAATCCGCCGATGTACTGAATTTAACCATAGCAACAAAATGTATATTTTTTTCTTTTTGTTAAAATGTAAGTGTGCGAGTCGGACTCACGCAGTAAGGGTTCCGTATCACCCGTCGACCTGATACCCCATAGAAAGTGATTTAATTTACCAGAGTTCAACAAAAGACATCAACACACCATTTGCGAATGATGAATTTTTGCATCTCTTTCTTACGCGGGTACGTACCACCACATATGTCTATGTTTGCCCTTTTTTTTGTATTTGTTGCTAAACTACATAGTATGCACTATTATAAGACCAAGTTTGACGCTGGCATGTATTACCGTTTTGAAGACAGTGCATGAAGAACAAACGTTCAAAACATGCATTTTCTTAGAGGTTTCTTGTACGGGGATGGGGACCCCTTTGATTTTACTTTTTTGTTTGTATTGTCGTGATAGGCTCCATGGTAACACATATTCTGTGGAAATTTCAACTGGTTATCTATTACCGTTACAAAGATACAGCCCTATGACAGACAGACGGACGGCCGGAAGGACGGACGGACAGCGAGAGTAATAAGTTTCCGTTGGCACCCTTTGGGAATGGAACCCTAAAAAGTATAAGAAATAAGGTAGCTACATCTGCCAACAAACAGCTTTACAGTTTGGCAGAAGTAATATTTTTCGTAAAATTGTGAGGATCTGAGAATAAATACTTTTTTTTTTTGCTCAGTTTTGTTTGAAGTTAACGCTGCAACTGCGCATTAACGTTTATATATATCACTAGCTGTGCCCGCGACTCCGTCCGCGTGGATGTCGGAAAATAACATCGTGTCATAATTATGAACACAACGTCTTCAAATATATACATATAAGCGCCTACACAGACGATTACACTATTTACCGACCATACTATATTTTGTTTTTACAACCAACCGGCTAAGGTGATGGAATTTCATAGAGTTAGCCCTAAACTCCCTCATTCTGAGAAGACGCTCGTGCCCAGCAGTGGGAAGTAATTGGGCTGATTATGTTATTCTATAACACTAACCACATCTCTTCTTATGCTGAGAAGAGGCCCGTGTCCAGCAGTGGGACTGTAATGGGCTGGTAATGTTATGTTATTCTAGAATACTAATAATATCCAGTTCATTAACTCTTCTCATTTTGAGAAGAGGGCCATACCCAGTAGTGGGACAGTAATGGGTTGACTACGTTATGTTATTCTATATTTTCTAGTTTCTTAACTCTTCTCGTTCCGAGAAGAGGTCCGTGCCCAGCAGTGGGGCAGTAGGTAATGAGCTGATTATGTTATGATAATCTATTACACTAACAATATCCAGTTCCTTAACTCTTCTCATTCCAAGAAGAGGGCCATGCCCAGCAGCAGGACAGTGATGGGCTATATTATGTTATTCTATATTTTCTATAATACTAATAGAATCCAGTTGTATTTTTAGGAACCTGCAACCTGCATCCAACCAACAATCATGACCTCTACTTTGTATGCAACTTAATACAATAGAGGGGTCAAGCTGTATCGCTGGATCTACTCAACCGATTCAGATAAAACATACCCTATATTTTAAGTTAGACTAATACCAATACAAATGCTAAGTTTCATTACGATCCGTTCAGCCGTTTTCACGTGATGAGGTAACAAACAGACAGACAGACATACATTTTTTAAACGATTGATTCGTGTTCTATAGCTTATTTCTAGTCCCCCTAGCCGGTTTTCGCTAAAAAAAACTAAATGTACAGACTTTTCGACCTTTACAGTTTTATTATAGTATAGAATTATAGATAGATAGATAGAAGATTGTGTATATTGCATACCTACATTTTACGCGATCGAAGTAATAGCGTTCCTATCATTTAATTACAAAGTTGATGACTACCCAGACGTCCAATTACCAATGAAGAGGACCGTAACATGACTTGTTATAGTCATTCTCACGCAACGCAACATATGTTGATACACATCTTTATATACTGGTACCCACATCAAGATATATTGCCAGCAAATTATATATTACCACTTTCTATTTGCCTCCTGGTAGACTACAGGAAATATAAACGCCATTACTAGTTCAGGTAGCATGCTCAATATATATTTTGTGTACACCACGAAATAAAAAAACAAGGGGAAGAAAATATGGCTACCGGACGCGTGGCACAATTAAGCGCAGATGCCCTTGCGCTTACTTTCCCGCTACGACACTATTACGTCTCGAATGGTTATGTGAAATATTAGATTATACCTTATTGTGTAATTATAAGGTGTAAAGATAATAGCAGAACGAAAAATGATTCTCATAGATGCTGAAAATTTTGGTACAATAATAGTTATTTGTTATACAAGAGTGCAAAGTTGCTTTTTAACCGCGTGCTCAATTTTGATGCCCGAGCAAGCGAAGGATTCTAAAATTGAATCACGAGCTCAGCGAGTGATTCAAAAATTAGAATCCTGAGCGTCAGCGAGGGTATTAAAAGAGCACAAGGTGAAAAATCTTTGCACTCGAGTGCAACACGTAACTTTTCATCCCACCTCAGCGAGGAAATGACTGCATGCAAAAAAAAACATTTACAATCACAAGATACTTTTATTTCAGTTTAGATATTAACTACTACATTATGATAGGTAAGTATTACAGAATAATCTTTAAACTATAACAAATAATACTTAGGTATACCTAATTAAGAAAAATTTAAAGTAACGTTGCTACAGTTACTGTTGAGAGTAATATTTTTGTTAGCTACTGTTCTGTTGGTGTTAGTGACTTGTGTACTGTTTTTCGGTAAACTTAATAGTTGTACCGATTCATCGGATTCCCTTGGCGTAAATGAGCAAAACGTTTTCTGAGAATGTTTTGGTTCCTTTATCTAGTCGCCACGTGTTAAACATATCGAATTGTTTCAAATACTTCTCGCGTGATTGTTGAGGGAGAAAGCTCATTTGTGCATTATTAACAGTTTCAGTCAATTCTGTTTGCGTCAAATAAACTTCCTCGTCGCTAGAACCACTCATTTTAGAATAATAGACCTGTGCATTTTAGGTTTTTCACTTGTTTTCAAGTTTCTTGTTTTTAACCTAAGGTTTTAATAATATGACGTGAAAAGAAACTGGCGCGCGCAAAGCAAATAAAAAAAAGTAGGTACACCAAGAAGGTTCCGAGTCTGAGTTTTTAACAAATTAAAAAAGGTTGTATGATAAATTCGGCACCATGGAGGGAGAAGTAAATAGGTTTAATGATGTTTTGAATTCACAAACCTAGTGCACACGATGTTCTAAATTCAATTTACTTTATCCTCTAGGGGATAAAAACGGCTTTTGCACTCAGATATCGAAGAGCAAAAATACTCTTTCCGAGATGGGGGGATGAAAAACAATTTTAATTCTAACAACTTGTATTAAGATTTAATTTTTTTTTAAATTGCTAGACCGCATTCGAATTTTAAATAGATCCAATCACATAATTATTTTTTGTGTATTTTAATGTACTATTTCAATTGTCAATGAGTGATTTTGGCGACACTTTTTTCGTTACTAAGTAATCGTAAGGGCATTTCCACTTCTTTTCCACTTCTTTTCTTTATTTCGTGGTGTGCACCATAATGTCGCTTTTTGACGACGTCTGTGGTCTAGTGGTTCGAAGGTCGGACTGCTGATCACGAGGTCGTGGTTCGATTCCCACACGACACAAATATTAACAAAAACATTCTAAAGATAGAAGTTTTTAAACTTACTGCAAATTTCACTCATATTGAACTATATTGGGGTCCTGGGTTCGATTCCCGGGTCGGGCAAAGTGTTATTGGGTTTTTTCATTAGGAAATTCTCAGTAGCAGCCCGGAGTCTGAATTTGTGCCCGGTCAATGGCAATAGGCTCGCCCCCTATTACATGGGACTATAACATAACTGGCGAAATGTGGGTGTACTATTACACCTCCGCCTACCCCTTCGGGGAAATATAGGCGTGATGTTATGTTATGTTGAACTATATTTAAGGGACTTAAATACTTACTTACTTCGTGAACACAGCCAATGCAACTTGGCCGAAACGTCGAGGTTATTCAATGTGTTTTATGTTTTGATTTCATTGAGCGCGAAAAGTCCCTTAAATATAGTTCATTCTAAAGATGTAAACATAAACACATTAGAGTTTTACCGTACATCAGTATCATCGGCTATACAAACAGGTAAACAAAAATATAGTTAACAAGGTAGGATATCAAATAAGAACAATGAGGGTAGATACCAGATAATAATTAGCTACATTATGAAGGAGCGAACACCGGTAACCGCGCGAGCTGTCTTTATAAACAGAGTGGTGGAGGGTAGTATTTGTGTTGATACCATAGAGTTATTATACATAGAAATGTTTTTGGTTGATACTGGTTGTTCCTACAAATGTAGCAAACTTCTTGAGAATTGTTTGTTGGCCTGAGTGTTTCTTATACATTATAAGTATGTATTGACAAAAAAAAAGTATACAATAAGTATTATATCCATTGTCTAGTACCCATAGCACAAGCTCTGCTTAGTTTGGGACTAGATGGTGCTGTGTAAAAATGTCCCAATTTATTTTATTTTATGCACTATATAAAATAGCTTTCTTGGTTGCTGGAGAACTGCAGGATGCTGTTTACCCGGAATCCCATTTCACTCGTCTTCCTGGACACCAAGGACCTAATCAATTGTTTTGGGTAAAATGTAACATGGTATAAAAACCATAGCAATCGATTCTCCTAGTGGTTCTCAACTACAGAGTACAGACATAGTAAAAAATACAGACGAAATTCTGCGAACAATCATAGTAAAGCCAACAAAAACCATGCTCCTCCGTGTACAAACCAGCGCTCACGCACACACATGCACCTGATATATTCGATGCCTGAAGGATATTTGTTTTAGCGATACTTAATGGTCGATGCCGCGAGTCCGCGACATGTGTATTAAGAGCGATGAGCCCGGTGTGTGGTTGGCTTCACTTCACTATGATTTTTCGTAGCACTTCGTTTATATTTATTACCTACTATGTGTGTTCTGGTCACTAACAAAAAGACATCAAAACAAAATAAAAATATGCCAGAGAGGAATAGAACGTAGTTTCATGAATATAAAACTAAGAGACCGAGTGAAAACTACGTTGATCAAGAAATGCTTGAAATAGTGATGCTTGCATTGCTGTGTTTCGGTCTGAAGGGTACGGGTGCCGGTGAAATTACAATCACATGAGACTTTCCATCTTCATGTCTCAGTTTGGCGAATCGACTTGCGGTACCATTTTGCCAACAGCCTAGGCGGTATTGCAGTTGTTATGGGCAAAGGTAACCACTTAACATCAGGTGGGCCTTTAGCTCGTTTCGCCAACCTATACTACAAGTCGAAGGTTGTGATACAAAGCAGATACTCAATCTCAAATGAAGATGGGCAGGCCACATTCAACGGTTGGAACCAGGAAGATGGGCCCAGGTCGTGACAAATTGGACCCCCAGAGACACTAAAAGAAAGAGAGGCAGACCATTCAAAAGGTGGGAAGATGACATTCTGGAAATAACTGGCAACCTTTGGGCCAGAACAGCGAGTATACGCGATCATCATTTCAGCCGAAAGACGTCCACTGCTGGACATAGGCCTCCCCCAAGCATCACCACAACGACCGGTCCTGTGCCTTCCGTATCCAGTGGATTCCCGCGACCTTCACCAGGTCGTCGGTCCAACTTGTGGGGGGGCCTACCCACGCTGCGCCTTCCAGTACGCGGTCGCCACTCCAGAACTTTACTACCCCATCGGCCATCCGTTCTGCGAGCAATGTGCCCCGCCCACTGCCACTTAAGTTTGGCAATTCTTTTCAATTATTTTTTTACTAACACACTAACATTCATACATCAACTTTTATTTTATTTGAAATCTGTAATTAAAAAAAATACTATGTAATGTAAGGAATTTATTAAAAGCTTTTTATTTATTTATTTATATTATTATGTGTTACGAATCCGATCATACAGAACGATACTCAAGCGTTGATCTCTGTTTAAAACTAGTTTAAAGTTGAGCTTTGATTTTAGAACGTTCCTCAAGCAGAGATTTGTTGATCACAGTTCAGCTGAGTTTAGTTTTGTTTTATACTGTCACCTGTTTCGGTATTTGAGCTGAGATTTGATCTGTAATCACTCTAGTGTGGTCCAGACTACGCTTGAGTAGAGATTTCTATTATATTTCAGGTCAAATTCATGTGTTATGTTGTTGAATTAAAGTTTATAATTACCGTTCTGGAATAAGACCGATACTCAAGTAACGATTCTATACTTAAGTAGTGATCAGGTGATTGGAGTTTAAACTGTACTTGAGGAAGCTACTGTAATACGGGCCTAAGTCTTATTTTTAATATACTACGCTCCATAGCCCTTTGGCAAATCTTAAGTTTGGACTTCTGAGCTTCAGTCAAGGACCAAGTCTGAGTGCCATAAGTTAGGATAGGCAGGATACACATTTCGATAAGTTTGCGCTTTAGTTATAAAGGAAGGTCACCCTTCATGAGCGTCTTCATAGACCAGTAGCTCTTCCAGGCGTTTTCGACGCGACGGTCGATTTCCTTGTCTTGCCTATTTTCGAAGGAGACTAGCTGGCCCAGGTAGATGTATTCATTGACATAGTGTATTTCCTGCCCATCGACCTCGACCCTATGTTCCACGCAATTGGTCATGACCTTTGTCTTTGACCGATTCATCGTCAGTCCAACCCTACGACTGGCTGTGCTCAGTTCTTGGAGCATTTTTTGTATTTGTTCTGGGCAAGAGGCGAAGAGGACGATATCATCAGCAAAACGAAGGTTTGACAGTCTTTTATTACCAACTTGAATGCCCATTCCTGCCCAAGAGTCGGTCAGAGATTTAAATATCTCTTCTAATGTGCTAGTGAATAGTTTAGGAGAGAGCGGGTCACCCTGTTTTACTCCTTTATCAATTTTAAATGTGGTACCTAAAGATTCTAGTTTGATATTAGCTGTACTATCTAATCCAGAAAGGTGGGCAAGGATCGCTACACATTGGGTGCCTCAGGAAGGAATTCGTCGCCGGGGTAGGCCGAGGAAACGCTGGCGGGACGATCTGGATATGTTTCTCAATAATTGGACTGAAGAAGCTACTGATAGGGAGGTTTGGAAGAATATGGGGGAGACCTTTGCCCAGCAGTGGGACAGTACAGGTTGACAAAAAAAAAAAAATATGTGTGTTCTGAACAAACCACTTTCAGAACTTATACTTATTCTGTTAGATGTTGAAGCACCAAAATCTAGTCTCTCTAGATTTCTATAGACTCAGTACTAATTAGCTCACTATCTAATTGAATGCCTACAAACTTTGTTGAGTATTGTAATTATTTTATAACGCACCTCTTATCTAACCCAAGATTACACATACCTAATTGTAATCATAAATATTCAAAAGTCTTATAATTAACAATATCTTGTTGCTAAATGTTGGTAGTAAAATTACTTACTAACAAGTATTGTGTCATCTTTGGAGTTTTTCAAATAATTCGAATGAATAAATTAGGACAACAAATCTCTACACAGTAAAATAATTAAAGTGTGTTTGTTTTAATTTTTTAAGGGGTTTTCTCGGATTTCTGCGCAACTTAACATTACTCCGTCCTTCGAAAATATTAATTAACTATCAAATTATCGATTATCGAGCAAACATAGCATTATGCTAGGTTTATGTTTTTTATGCTCATTATTCAGATATATGATATATTGTGATTATTGTCGCGAACCATTCTCTAACGTGAAATAGAGGTACAATTAGCAAAAACCGGCCAAGTTCGAGTCGGACTCACATAGTAAGGGTTCCGTACCACCCATCGACCTGATACCCCATATAAACTTCATCAAAAGAGTTTAACGCAAGCACAGCGGTGACACTCCCCTGTACGTGTGAGCTCGCTCGCCGGTGACCTCGGGGAGCGCGTTTACATGCAATATATTGACTGCCCGTTCCACACGCCGCGCACCGCGCACGGCTCCCGCGCTCGTCACGACCCACTCACACAGCCGCGAGCAATTTTACGAGCACACATGCTTAAGTGTCGCATCTTGTCGTTAGTATATATTCTATGACGCAAGTGCGCGAAATGTGAATTTTTGTATCTCTTTCTTACCACCACATATGTCTATATTTATCCTATTTGTAGTATTTGTTGCTAAACTACATAGTATGCACTATAATCGAATGATGATGATCTATAAGTAATGTAAACAAATACAATTAATTTCAATAACATATACAATAACTAAATGTAATTTTATGTGACTTATAATAATTAT
Source organism: Asteroscopus sphinx (assembly GCA_949699075.1). Taxonomy (NCBI): domain Eukaryota; kingdom Metazoa; phylum Arthropoda; class Insecta; order Lepidoptera; family Noctuidae; genus Asteroscopus; species Asteroscopus sphinx. The sequence goes on from OX453021.1 coordinate 16,718,310, forward strand.
TATTATCAATAAATAACTATGAACTAATCAAACCATGTTTAATGCTGCTATGTATTACCGTTTTGAAGTTAGAGCAGGAAAACAAAAACTTTTATAAATAAAAACTTTGAAAAAATACATGTTTTTCAAGGCTTATTGTATGGGTATGGTATATATCCTTTGGTTTTAGGCTTTTTTATTTTTAGTATTTGTCGTGATAGGGGTCATAACAAAACATATTCTGAGAAAATTTCAACTGGCTACCTATTACCGTTCAAAAGATACAGCCCTGTGACAGACAGATGGACGGACGGACAGACAGCGTAGCGAGAGTAATAGGATCCCGTTTGGCACCCTTTGGGTACGGAAACCTAAAAAAACACAAGCTATTTTGAATTTCGTGGGTTACTTCGTCGCAATCACTTTAATATTCTATCCGTTATGATAACAGAAATCGAATATTGAACAGAATATTATACTGAACCACAGCGGTGACACTCCGTGACGTGTGAGCTCGCTTGCCGGTGAGGATGTATGTTTATCTTTCATAATCTTTATTTTCTCTTCACAAAGGTACACAATTGGTAGATTGGATTGACAATATTATATGCAACACGAGTATTTGTTACTCTTTCACGCAAAAACTACTGTATGAATTTTAATGAAATTTGGCATACAGATAGAACATAACCCAGATTAACATAAAGGTTACTTTTTATCCTGGTAAGATGAACAGTTCCCGAGGGATGCGCGATAAACGACATTCACGCGGGCGAAGTCGCGGGCATAGGCTAGTATATAGTATGTTCCGGACTGATCGTCTCTTGACATTATGATTCTAATATATTCAGCATTAATAAAACGATTGGCACACTGTAGCATTCGGAACTATTCAACATAAATAACGATAATAAATAATAAAAACTCGGCGTCCTCAACAAAATGCATTCGTATAGCACATTATTTAAAATACGATCACTATATATACAGGCTGTCCCATCGTTATGCTTCATGGGGGGAAAGTACCTTAAATATTGAAAATAGAGTATTTTACTTAAAGACGACTTCATTTCATTTTTTAAAGCAAGTAATACTGGATTTTTCAAGAAGACATTCTTCTTTAAGGCGGGACTCGAACCTTCAAGTCATAGAATGCTTCAAGTATGCCAAAAAATACCATCATGTTTTATGCCAACAATCTATAAAGTCGATAATGAGAATTAAATCACTCCAACAAACATTTTATCCTAGATTGAAGGAAGACCACGAAATCTAACAAAGCTGAGGTACATTTCATCAAATAAAATCAAATCAAATCAAATATTATTTATTTCAGAAACAGGTACAATTTTTCTATCTTTACTAACAATACACAGTTAAATGTTTAAATCTTACCAAGATAGAGTTAACAGTCAAAATACACCTTATTTTATTTGCTGTTGGTCCATATTTGATGGGCTTCCTTTCATTTTAGACACTATGGCGGATGAACAGATCTTATTCTTATTATTGACCCTATCAACAGAAGCCATAAAATACAGGTTGGTAATTTTTCATGATTGTGTTAGTTCAATTCCCAGCTAAGGCAAGGGTTTTTTAATTATCTTTGAATGCAGGATTCCTTGTAAAAAAAAAAAATGACACATGAATGAAAAAAATCTAAATGTAACGGATAATGACATTGTGAATTATCACTGCGTGCATCGAAACGATTTTAATTAATAACAATTGTACGATAGATTAAAATATTTTTTTAGATAAAGAATGCTTGTCATATAGTCTTCCTGCGACCACGAACGATGTAAAGCTTTCAAAACGTCAGGAAAACCAATTTAAATAATATACGCGATTTAATCCGGTTAAACTTGTTTTATTATAAAATAAAGTCTCTTTTAAGTAAAATTCCCTATTTACAATATGATGGGACATCCTGTATTCTAACTTTAAAAGAGCAAAGCTAGTAAAATAGCTTTGCTCTTTTAAAGCTAGAATACAAATAATTCTACAGTCTACTCGTATCTTGCTTAGTTAATAATTTTAATAAATAATCATAATTATACTTAATTATGTCATTAAGTAACGCGACACAATTGTGTCGCGGCCGTAGGCGGCTTTGTGCCCGTTGATAATGTTGTTAATAAGGCCATTTTTTTCTCAGCGCTGGGCACAGGCCTTTTTCCAAATTAAAAAGAGTATAGGCTTTGGGCCATCACCCTAGCCTGGGGCTAATTGGCACAACATCAATAATTTTTGGAACCCTCTCTGATGTGCAGGTTTTCTCACGATGCAGCCAGGTTTTCCTTCAACCCAATTCTGATCTACATGTATTTAAAAAGAAAGCAGGCCGATAGTGTAAACAAAAGTAATATATGATTCCGCTAATTATCTCATTGACAAATCATCATCATCATTTCAGCCGAAAGATGTCAACTGCTGGACAAGCATCGCCACAACGACCGGTCCTTTGCTTTCCGCATCTAGCGGATTCCCGCGACCTTCATTCAGCAGGTCGTCGGTCCACCTTGCGGGGGGTTTACCCACACTGCGCATTCCAGAGCCCTAATTCACGTAATTTCATGACGCGCCGATTAATTATGTTGCAGTGACGCTGCAGTTCATTTCTGACAGCGATCGGCCGTAGATAAGAGAATACGAAAAACTTAACTGCAACTGCACCGCAACTACACTACTTTAGTTACGTGAATTGGTCTACAGTACGCGGTCGCCGCTCCAGAACTTTTCGGCCCCATCGGCCATCAGTTCTACGAGCAATGTGCCCCGCCCACTGCTACTTAAGCACAGAGTAAGGATGTATCTATTTATACTGTGACTATGTTTGGCAATTTTTCGGGCTACGTCGGTTACCTTCGACAAATCATAACTGAAGCAAATTAGTCAATACGGAAAATACACAATGATAACAAAATTACATACAATTTATATTAATGACAAGTTCCTACTGCTGTATCATGTCAAAGATTAATCTTTGAACTTATAAAACCTGGTCATTAATTCCCATAAGCCTCTTCAAAACGTTTTTTCAATTAATTTGATTTAAGGAAGTTGGAATTCCATCTAGCTTGCATTACGTAAAACTGACATGATCATTAAGAGAATTAGAATCAGTCATTTTCGACACTTTGTCATGATTAATTGATAAATGCACAGTTCTAATTAAATCAACTGCTTGTTAGTAATGATGGCTCTATAATTTCAATTCGTTCACACATCAGTGGCAATGTCATGTCATTACATTACATAATTCGTTCGCGATGGCAATAACGATGTGGAATTGTGCATATACTTTTGATATTTGCCTGTAATCCATTCCGGATTATAGGCAAATGTTTTGGATCTTGTAACGTCTTTGGGATTCATATAACGATATTATACAGATAGTTGCATTGTAACTAAGCGATGGCGAATGTTTGGTTAGATCAGTTAGATGTAGGGATGCGTTCTGAATTTGTTTGATAAAAAGTATATAACCATTATTACCATTGCTAGTCTATCCCACGAAATCGGAAAACGAAAGTCGAAAACAGTGAAATTCCACTTTGCGACAATTTCTACAAAGTATTTAAGTTTAGTTTTCAGAATTCAGTACAAGTCATACTCTCACTTCTTAAAATATTTTTTATGTTGAAAAATCTAGTTTTCAAGACAAGCTTTTATAAGACACGGATTTGGTACTGTAACCCAAGCTCGGTGTGTCAACGATAACTACCTGACCACCTTCCGACTCCATCATCAGATCAGCTCTTAAATACCATATTTCAGCCAATTCTGATAACGGGAACTGGTTTAAATTTGGCTTGCAAGATTCTACCTTAACCAACAAACATTGCACGTTAAATAAAAGCTTGTAAAAATAGAACAATAACCAACGCCAAGCACAAAGAGCAGAGAAGTTTTATTCAATCGGTGCATTAGGTATTGTAACGTAATAAATATGGAAGAAAACACTTTTCACATCACAAACACGTTTAATTTTAGGTAAAAAATAACGGGTCGAAATATTGTTTTAAAAAAATGTACAAAAGGGTAAAAAAAAGATACTTCGAAAAAAAAAGGCACTGCAGAGTCGAGATTTTACATATAGATTGACCGGGATGTTAATCGAGCTAAACACAAACTGTCTCGAAAAAAAATAAAAGATTGCATGCAACGTTTCGTTTTTCCGTCCCCTTACATAAAATAAAATATCATATACCGCGGATGGCAAGAAATGTAAAACTAAACAGGAAAAAAAATACGCTGCTATATACCACTACTATAAAAGAAAATAAAAGTGAGGTCTTGAAATAAACTGCTGTCCTTGTGAAGATGGTAGGGATTTCGCACTCCCGGAAGGCAATTTGGGTGGAGTACAGCGACGAAGATTTGGCTCTTTCTTCCTCAAATCTTCCGTCCTGGACCCTCAGCAACACTGCTTTGGTGCCGGATCAAAACCAGGCCCCATGCAGCTGGTCCCACGGGGTGAAGCCGAAACCCGGCTTGTGTACTAATATGAACGTCAAAATAACAGGAGAGAACAAACTGACATCGACACCTTTTTACAAGTACAAAATGTAGCCGACTAGATAACCAAACAACGGTGTAAAACCGGACAATTATGATCACATCAGCAAAATTTTGGTGTAAATGAACGAACACAAGAAGAAAACCAGTTCTGATGGCTACCAAATCTGCAATGACGCGCTTTGAAAATAAAAAATTGACGATAGAAATTTACGAAATCGAAGTTCAAAAATGACACGCCAAGTGAATTTTTATAAAGAATTTACAAAAAAAGGTAGTAATAAAAATGCAAAAAGTTTTTATCCGTAGCGGGTTAACGCTACAGTACCCCTTTTCTAACAAAAAAAAAAAATAACTGTGAGGCAACCCTGAAAGGATGTGACAACCCTAAAAGGGTGCGACAACCCTAAAAGGATGTGACAACCCTAAAAGGATGTGACAACCCTAAAAGGATGTGACAACCCTAAAAGGATGTGACAACCCTAAAAGGATGTGACAACCCTAAAAGGACGTGACAACCCTAAAAGGACGTGACAACCCTAAATAACAAGAAAAAAAATAAAAATAAAAGAAACTTCAAACAAAAAATTCCGTCTAAGGAAAATACTAGCGGCTTCAGTCAAAAAATATAAGACCTCAGTCAAAGATACGACTCCAGTCAAACAAAACAACACGGAGTCAACGAATAAGTATTAAAACAAGAGAGGAAATAAATAAATTCCAGATGTGAAATTAAATAGTAAACGAATGTCCTACAGGGTGTGGTGTAACTTTCACCAGATAAAAGGATGACATATCGAAAAAATAATTTATAGTGAATTATTCAAAAGAATTAGAATATATCACATAACAGAAGGTTCGAAAGTGAGAGGACAACTTGTAATAGGATAAATATACAAAGGGAGGGAATTCTTAAGTTATTAACCAAGAGGAAATCCTGTAACATTGGATAGATTAAATGAAACTCAAAATTCAAGTGAAATGAGTGTCTAAACAATAGAAAAAATTATACCGACTCTAAACAGAACGATTGATAGCGCCACCTAGCGGCGTAAGATTAAACAATTAAATAACCGGTCATGAAAATAGTTCAAGACACAACCGCTAGATGTCGCTATTTAGTTGATTATAATAATCGAAATATTTATTTCAAAAATTAATTTATAATTTTAAGAAGTTAGAGTTAAAGTAATTCTTATGGTCTAATTGAACAGAGTGAATCATTTAAGAATATCTTTACTATGATATTGTCCAGAATGAACAGAATCACGTGGTTCTAGAAACGACCCTAATAACACGGCATTTAATAAAGCGGGGAGCGAGTTTACCAGAAAAGTATTCAGCAGATGAAGATTTAGAAAAATTACGCCTCCATACAATGTCACCAACGTTAAGAGTAACCGCTGTACGGTTCGCGTTATACGTTCGAGAATTTCGGAGAAAGGCAGTAGAGAGATTGTCAGCTACTTTCGCATAAACATCGGCTAGGGAAGTTAGATTCTTAGCGTGTATTTCCCGACATCCAGCTAAATTATTGCTTGGAGTCTGGCTAATAGCGCGGGATGAATCCATATAGACTTCTCTACCGAATATGAGAAAGTTTGGCGTAAAACCAGTGGCTAAATTAATACAAAAATTGAGATATAGTTTATCTTTGCCCAATTCCTTTGGTTCTCGCCAACCAAAATGCTCAAACACGTAATGACACTTTGGTTATAGCGTTCTACAGTATTAGCTTGAGGTGTATAATATGGGGTAAACGACGGGGAATCAATGTGAAAAGACCTAAGATAGTTTAAAAATTGATTACTACGAAAAACGGTAGCATCGTCACAGATAACAGACCTTGGAACTCTGAAACCAAAAAAAAATGTTTCAGATTCCAGGGCTTCAACAACCGAACTGGTGACAACCCTCTTAAGAGGAACAAGCCAGTCATACCTAGGAAAAACAAACCAAAGAAAAAATATATTTGTAGCCATAATGAGTTAGCGTGTAACGTTGTTTGACATGTGACACGATTGGTGTACTTGTGTGACAACCTTGACGTCGTGCAGGCGCATAGAGTGGACCTGACGGCGGGGTGTATAATTACACCTTGTCACCGAACAGACACGTACGATTGGAAACGGTCCTAAAAATAAAAAATAAACAGACACAAACAATCGTACAAAAAGCTTACCTTTGGTCACGACGCCTAAACATCCACACACCAAACACACGCTACGGGAAACTAACTAAGACTAACAACAGGATCAGAATAAAATTCGGGTTAAAATTTATTATTTGGAAGGAATAATAAAAGAGTTCAATATTGGGAATAGTTACAAGGTTCTTATTAAAAATTGTATTTCACAAACAATGTATTAAAGCAAAGTATGATGATTTCTTCAAGCAATTTCGTGAGAATGGATCTTTCGAGAAACACGCTATTCCTTCAACTTCTATTCAGGACTCTGTACGACTCTAAAACCTGAAGCATAGAAAGAGGAAAAAAAAATCGATAAAAATTTTGCTCGCTAGGAGCACCACACACAAGATAACAAAAAAAAATAGTTATATCAGTATTAATGAAAATAAAATACTTACTTTAAATTCGGGCGCCAATTTGTAACGTAATAAATATGGAAGAAAACACTTTTCACATCACAAACACGTTTAATTTTAGGTAAAAAATAACGGGTCGAAATATTGTTTTAAAAAAATGTACAAAAGGGTAAAAAAAAGATACTTCGAAAAAAAAAGGCACTGCAGAGTCGAGATTTTACATATAGATTGACCGGGATGTTAATCGAGCTAAACACAAACTGTCTCGAAAAAAAATAAAAGATTGCATGCAACGTTTCGTTTTTCCGTCCCCTTACATAAAATAAAATATCATATACCGCGGATGGCAAGAAATGTAAAACTAAACAGGAAAAAAAATACGCTGCTATATACCACTACTATAAAAGAAAATAAAAGTGAGGTCTTGAAATAAACTGCTGTCCTTGTGAAGATGGTAGGGATTTCGCACTCCCGGAAGGCAATTTGGGTGGAGTACAGCGACGAAGATTTGGCTCTTTCTTCCTCAAATCTTCCGTCCTGGACCCTCAGCAACACTGCTTTGGTGCCGGATCAAAACCAGGCCCCATGCAGCTGGTCCCACGGGGTGAAGCCGAAACCCGGCTTGTGTACTAATATGAACGTCAAAATAACAGGAGAGAACAAACTGACATCGACACCTTTTTACAAGTACAAAATGTAGCCGACTAGATAACCAAACAACGGTGTAAAACCGGACAATTATGATCACATCAGCAAAATTTTGGTGTAAATGAACGAACACAAGAAGAAAACCAGTTCTGATGGCTACCAAATCTGCAATGACGCGCTTTGAAAATAAAAAATTGACGATAGAAATTTACGAAATCGAAGTTCAAAAATGACACGCCAAGTGAATTTTTATAAAGAATTTACAAAAAAAGGTAGTAATAAAAATGCAAAAAGTTTTTATCCGTAGCGGGTTAACGCTACAGTATCTGAAGAACTAAATGTCACTGGATAAGGTCATTGCGATCAAACCATTCTGCAGTCCAACCCATCATAAGGCATTGTTACACGATCAGGAAGCATGTTCTGCACGTTACAAAGCAATCTGGTGTGCTACGGGGCTAAGCCCGGGAGTAGGAGAGCGATCGGGTGGGTCGCATGCGCACGCGCATTGGCGGTGAAGCGCGCGCGCCGGCCACACTCGCGACACTTTCGATCTCTAGCGGTGAAAACAGTACAAGTGTGAGTGTTCACTCTTAACTAAGGATTTGCACTACCCGAAGAGTTAAAGCTGAACCGACAAAGGTGAGTGAGAACTACTTTATGAATATAGGTTGATTTGAAAGTCGTGTGTTTATAATTATAAAACTTTCTTAAAAGCAATGTTAGTATGCTGAAAGCAATTTTACAGTTTTGTAAATATACAGGTATCCCTTTATGTGTTAAATTATGTTATTGCAGTTCATGAGCTATTATTTGAATTATTATGTAAGAAAGTATCATATTCTGAAAGACATTATAATAAAACAAAAGATCTGCAGACAATTATGTACACAATTTTGGGATATTTACAGGAACACATACATAGTCTGTAAATATGTTACTAAAACTCTCTTTGTGCATTACATATAGCAACAAGAATACTTTGTAATATTAATCAATCTCACGTTTAAGTTACGCGTAATTACCTAACACTAACTTAGTTGAACTAATCTACTTAATCGCAATCGTATCTTACTGCTTTAACAAATATTTACAGCGCATATTGAAAGTAACATACATTTTATTACAAGCAAAATTTTAAAAATCTACATTAAAATTTTGTGTTACATAATATTGTCATGATGACATAAACGTTTTAATTTGGATACATAATGTTATTTTATGGAATATTCATATTGTTCGTTCCTCATATCAGTGGGTACAGGCTACAAGATATTATAAGATGTAACATTAACAAAATTAGGGGTGAATACACAACGTGTATTAGAAATGCGTGGTCATATTCGAAGAGTTTATTCAGGGAATGCTATCGAACAACTTCTTCTATGGGACCAACACAGAAATCGTGAAAAAAAAATCAGCTGATCCTTACATTTTGTCGAGCTACATCGACGATTTAGTAGGGAACTAGGGCTGATATTTTTTTCGTGATTTCAGGGTTTGTCCCATTGTAAAGTTGTTCAATAGCATTCCCTGAATAAGCTCTTCGAATATGACCACGCATTTCTGATACACGTTGTATAATCAACATAATGAAAAACTTCTACTATAGCAAACATGAAGGCCATTTCTCGTAATTAAAATCGTTCAAAATTTTTTCCAAACTTATTCGTCGGGACGCCGTGTGGGCCTAACCACGCTGCGCCTTCCAGTTCTGCTGGATGCGCAAGGCGCAGGACCGGTCGTTGTGGCGATGCTTGGGGGAGGCCATGTCCAGAAGTGGACGTCTTTCAGCTGAAATGATGATGATGGTGATGATACCTGTTTGTTATTGTTTATTTTTGACACTTGGGTCATTAATGTCACCAATAAACAGCAATCAGAAAAATCTACTGTCCGGAGATTGAGATTTAAAGCATTGAGATATTAGTTTGGAACTTGTTTGAAACTATATTTTGACTGTTATTGGGTTTTTTCAATAGGAAATTGTCAATAGCAGCCCGGAGTCTGGATTTGTGCCCGGTTAATGGCACTAAGCTCGCCCCCTATTACATGGGACTATAACATAACTGGCGAAATGTGAGTGTACTATTACACCTCTTTCTACCCCTTCGGGGAATTACAGGCGTGATGTTATGTGTGTGTGTGTGGGTATATTTTGAACGTTTTTAGTTACAGGAATTGGCCATCTGATGACAATCGGTGCAGTGCATATAGGTACGCACATATATGCGTATGTACATACAACTACTGAGCTGAATCCCTTGCTACACTTATTATGTAGTATACATGTTGTGTTCTCTGTTATTTGTCCAGGGGCCGTATTATGAAATGTTAAAGCCATCATTGTTCCGGTGTTAAGAGGGATGGGGCTATTAGTCCTGTATAGCTTTGTCTCTCTTTCGCAAAGAAACAATGATGATTCTAACACTTCATAATACGGCCCCTGTTACCTTTTTAACCGACTTCAAAAAAAGGAGGAGGTTATGTATTCGTCGGGTATTTTTTTTATATAATATTATGTATTTTTTATCTGTGGGTGGCAAATTAAATGGTTTATATTGACCCTGGGGACATGGATGTCACATGCTGCTGTGCGGTAAACTGTATTGTTTTACCGGGATATACCAAAGACGTAGCACTTAGAGGAGCACCGGCGTAGTCAATGGAGTTTCTGGAGCTCCTCTATTTTGTGCTGAGGATGGCCACTGTATGGTTTTACGGCCAAAATTAATATCCAATCTATTCACGATTTGCCCTACTAGAGATAGGAATTTGACATAAGCTCCATACAAAATATGTCAAATTTCTATCTCCAGTAGGCCAAATCGTGGATAGATTGGATATTAATTTTGGCCGTTAGTCGGTAGAAGTACGACATATTCCACCTCCACCTTCACCAGACGGAGGATATCCATGAGGATTTCCACCCGAAATCAAAAAAGACCACTCTAACTTTACTTTTCTTATTTTTAAGATAAGATAATTAGATGAGTTAACGGACGCGTAAAATTATAAATTTGATAGAAAGGCGAGATAAGGAGATGCTACTAACATTCTGCAGCATACTTATTACAGACTGTTGAGTGTTCAGTGTCATCAAAGTGATCAAACAGAAATAAAACGTCGTTAACAAGGGAACGTTCTCATATCACTGCTGATTGATCTTGTCCGATGTCAAACAAGCTTTAATTTCTAATTGGATGTAGACGCGAATAGGATCCAATCCACAAAATTAAAAACCGGCCAAGAGCATGTCGGGCCATGCTCAGTATTATAGGGTTCCTTAAGTAGGTGTAATTACAAACGAATCAAATCGAATATTAATCATGGCTATTTTAGTTTTTGCAATAATCGGCAGCATTCGCGAGTCAGAGCGTGTTGTTAGTAGCGCCATCTAGCGATAAATTCAAGAAGCCAAATTTAAGAAGTGTTTCATTTCAAAGTTTCTTTTTGTGATTTTTTCAAATAGAAAGTAGCTAAAAGAGCATTATTTGCTAAGACCATTTTTCTCTAAGGTCAATGACCTTTGAACTAGGACGTTTTAAGTATTTTTCAGTTTTCTCTCTATAACTCAAAAAATTATAATCACATTATACTCGAAATACTTACTTATTTACTTTTTTTTTTTTTTTTGATTTTTGATTTTTTGAAATAATTTTAAAAGAGAGTTTTCACAAAGGTCTATCAATGTGGAAGATTATAAGTTTCTACGTTGCATAGTTTAGAAATGGCAGGGGGGGGGACACATTGCAAGCCACTTTGGCGGGCTATATTTCGCAGATGGTACACTTGATAAAAAAGTGGTGTATGAAACATTACCTTCATTTTAGTAGACCTATTCAATGATACCCCAAACGAGGGGGTGCAGCGAAAAAAAATTTTGCATCCCCATTTCACATGTATGGACGCCACCCCAAAAATACGTAAAAACGATTTTTTTATTCTTTTAAAATTGAGATCTATATGTAGACTATTTTGTAACAAAATTTCATTTACTTATGTTTATAATTGTAGAAGTTATTAAGCTGTAAAGGATTAGGATAGACGGACAGACGGACGGACATGACGAAACTATAAGGGTTCCTTGTAGGACTTCGGAACCCTAATAAAAAACAACGCTATAGTTTGTCATCAAAATGTAATGATGATGTTTGCAATGTTTGTTTGTACTTCGCACAAGTTTATTGAATAACCAACCTCATAAACGGCTTAGATAGATAGAAGATAGAATATTCTTTATTGTACACCAATAACATTATTAAACTTAGGACTAACATGTAAAATAAGGGTACATTGGTGGTCTTATCGCTAATAGCGATATCTTCCAGACAACCTTTGGATGGAAAAGGAAGACGTGAAAAATTGAAGGGGGACAGTATATGGTGCACTTTAATAAAATTTACTAATATTTAATATAATAAATAAATAAATATTTACCCCTTCGAAAGGCTTAACTCTTAACCGGGGTTGTACGGTCCCTGTAATTAACACAATAGTTAAACAATAGACGTTGGCATTAAAAGTCGTTTGGACCGACAAGATAAGTGGATATTCCACCCTTACACACGAAGCGTTTTGTTAATAGCTCAAGGTGCGAGTGATTTTTGCTGGGCAAGCGAGCTCCATAGTCGACCTCAACATCGCTTAACATCAGCTGATTTGGCGGTTAAAAGCTAGCCCATTAGGAATATAAAAAAACGTTGACCCTGACTTCTATCATCCCATACCTTTGCTAATTTATTTATTTATTAAATTTATGCACACACAGAGAAATAATAATAAAATACATAGAAATGAATAGTACAAAGGCACTGCTTATTTTTTAAGAATTTTCTTCCAGCAGACCTGCGCGCTGCGTGAAGAAAATTTGCACCAGATGTGGACACAGTGTGTAAATTAATGCTAATAAATATACCAACACTCATACATAAACTAAAATAAAACGCAATATAGATATAAATACAGTATTACAAGTGAATTCTTTGTTTGAGTTCCAAATAATAAAAATAAATAAATACTGGAAATCGACAAGACGTTAGAATCGGAAGTACCGATTATTATGACGACAAAGCGAGTATAGTAGACAATATGCCATATACACGAGGACTATCCAATTTATCCATACATTGCCACAAGCTACAGTTTAGTGCTTGTTACTCAACTTAATGTTGACAATGACTGATGCACAAAACATTTGCTTGGCGGGAACTTGCAAGTAACACAATACCATATTAATCATTTACGATAACTTTATTTCAGTTTCTATCTTTATGGAGTGATTATTGTTTTAGTTACTAACAGTGACATTTCTTATTTATTTTAATGCATGTATGTATTATAATGTATTTTTTTTTGTTTTATTTTTATGTTTTATGTATTATACTTATGTATTACTAGTCTATGCTCGCGGCTCCGCCCGCATATAATTCGTTTTTATCGCAGAAATAAGTATGGAATATGTTAATCTTCCCGGGATGCAAGTAGCCTTTACGGTCATCCGGTTTATGGTCTAACGTCGTGCCAAATTTCACTCAAATCTATTCATTGGCTGCCATATTCCCCTTAAAGAATTGCTAATAACTTCGAAATAATCTAGTATATTCAAAAATTCAAGTTCAAATTGAATTTTATTCAAGTAGACATACTTAATTTCAGGCGCTTATTATTAGTACATTCTAGTTGCACGGTTTCAAATAGTGGGTCCTATGGAGAAGGACCCGCAAGAAACTCCAGTATAATAATGATGCTTAGTTCATTGCTCTAATTTAATTTCATAACTTTGCAAGTCATCAACCTATAGAAAGCGAGTAACAGCTGGTCTATGCGTACGTCTAAAAGATACTATGTATCAAGATTATTTAGTAAGAGCAATTTTCAAATTCGTCTCAGCGTGAATCACAATATATAACGGCAGCGGCACGCCAATTAGCAGTGTCAAAATCTTAGAAATATCGTCTGTACAAGCTGTGACGTAGTGGCTTTCCTTTTATAACGTGCAGTAGATAATCTTGTTAGAATCTTAGCTGGTCTGAGAAAGATTTGAAGCTACCGATGGACAGCAACAACTATTTATAGTGTAACCGACCACTTTGACTAGGACTCACTCACATATGTGAAAATAGTACATTACTGTCGAGGCCTGAAATGAAGCAATTGACGTCCGAGTAATATTGGAATAAAAAGTAAAAATAAAAACTACCTAAGTGATTTTAAAAGGACGAGGCGCTAGCAGTCCTTTTTAACTAAACGAGGCCGTTAATTACTATTTCGGCCATGACTTATATAGTACTTCTATAGTATTCTGCAGTATTGCACCTTACAATATCGCTAAGGTACCGTTAGCTCGTTTATATAAATTAAAATTTAATTTAAAAAATTAAAAATCTTTTATTTCAGACTGTAAGTCCATTTGGTTAGTATACAAACAACTTAGAAACTAATGTTAGTACTTACATCTACCAGTGAATAAAATAAAATGAATTATTTATTGGGTATGTAGGCGAATCCAATGTCCCAGTATGGGACTGTCCCTAACAGTCCTGTCCCTATATAACACCTCTACGAACCTCAAGGCCACATAATACCTGACGACACCGTTTCCATAGTGGCAGAGCGAGATCGACTTCTGCAGCTGATATTTTAGCTCAGTATCTGTGGATGAGGTAAAGAGATGAGTGGCCAAACAAATCCTAGTAGGAGTGGTTTTGTTTACACTCACTACACAGACGATAAATTATAACAGTACTGTATTTTAATTTACAGTATTGTATTTTTATGATACCACACCACCACCTCCCCGACCACTACCTCGACCATACACACAGTCACCGCTACCACACAACCATCACCACAACCATATCACCACCATCCGCCACCAAACACCACAACCACATCTTTCAACTCCATCACTAGCACCATCACACCACCTCTAAACAACCCACTCAACAACTCACCATCTAATTGTATTTTTAAGATTAACCAAGAACCTTGACCTCTAGAAGCGTATCGCTGGATACTCAACGGATTGAGATGAATCATACCTCAGTTTCCTTTGGTTTGCCACATAACATTTCTTTGCAGTTTGCAGGATTTGTACCTTATCACCAACCCTATCAATTGGTTTAATAATATACGGTGATATTTTTTTGCAAAAAAAAGTTTCGGTTCAATACTGCATTTTCAAAAATCTAAAAATGCAATTTTAGTTTTATTCAAAGTAGAGCTCACGGCTCCACTGATGACTTATCTATACCTTTATATTTGGATTTGACCATCCAGTACTATTTTCAAATATCACTCTGTGTTATTAATTAAACATCTGCATTTTATTTGAATAAAATTAAGCGCTATACTACGTTTCCTTACGTAATTAGCCCAGGCCTACATACGTAAATTATTAATTTTTGCAAATTTTATGCATGCTTCGAAATGTGCCTTAAATGGTTGAATGGCCGTGGCTTGTAAAAATATAGGTTTATAATACCGGTCTGCCGTGTTAGTAATATAAGTTATAATTAGGCAGATATGATTAATAAATAATAATAAATCAGTTATTACCGATATTTTGAGCTTCCGGATAGCAAAGATGAAATGATAAACTCGTATGCATAGAAATATAACACATTAACACATTATACAAGATGTTGATCTGTAATCGTGCCATATTTCTAGATCTGGTGATAAATAATGTGCTTAGTCACCTAAAAATACTTGAAAAATACTACGATTATTTTATAACCAAATTTTCATTTAGAAACATAGCGAGGGTTCGAGAATAAATCCCGAACGACTCCGAAAATAAGTCATCGGCGGCATTGTCAAAGGGTGGAAATACCTGAAAATTGTTTTTGTGTCGCACGCGTCACGGGGGGAATTTGTTTGTTTACAAATAGGTATTTAACAAAAAAATTTTTTTTGTATTTTTTATTTTATTGATTCGTGTTCAGTATCAGTGGTAGATATAGTCACCTCCTTAAATATGGCACGAACACAGATCAACATGTTGTATGTCTATGCTCGAATGCATCTGTAAATGTATGTTTTAAAATACATAATTATCTATCATTAATTTAATTTATTCTTACGTTTGTTTTAAACTAATACAATTATTACGTGACCACGCATAAATAAGTATTGCATATTTTTTTTTCTTTTCAGGATAAATGACCTATACATATACCAGATTTTAGAAATTAGAATATTTGATTATATAAATACTTTAAATCACAACGTAATCGCACACAAAATTGGCACATTTAAGTTTCTGGTCCTTCGAGTCGGAATATAAAGCCATAAACAAAGATAACCATTAACATCAACAACATAAGATAGACAAAGGGCCACCAACATAAAAATTATCTTACATAACGTTATCTTCATAAACGCTAAGTTAGTTTTAACAGAATTTCACTTTCCTTAAACACAATGTTATGTCAATAATGACATCGAGGTGTTACATAGTTACATCTGATCTTCGCTGCATTCAGAACTTAATTTATAATTGTATATATTTGACCCAAATCTTGAATATAACATTTAAATATCTAGATATCCATTTCCGTATCGAAACGGTAGTCGGATCAATAGATTTATTTAAGACTAGCTGTGCCCGCGACTCCGTCCGCGTGGATGTCGGAAAATAACATCCTGTCATATTTATGAACACAATGTCTTCTAATATACATAAGTGCCTACTCAAACGATTACACTATTCACCTACCATTCTATATTTTGTTTGTACAACCAACCGGCCATGGTAATGGAATTAGCCCTAAACTCTTCTTATTCTGAGAAGACGCTCGTGCCCAGCAGAGGGACAGTAATTGGGCTGATTATGTTATGTAATTCTATAACAATAACCACATCCAGTTCTTTAACTCTTCTCATTGTAAGAAGAGGCCCGTGCCCAGCAATGGAACAGTAATGGGCTGATAATGTTATGTTATTCTATAATGCTAACAATATCCTGTTCAATAACTCTTCTCATTTTGAGAAGAGGCCCATACCCAGCCGTGGGACAGCTGTAATGAGCTGATTATGCTATGTTATTCTCTATTTTCTTAACTCTTCTCGTTCTAAGAAGAGGTCCATGCCCAGCAGTGGGACAGTAATTGACTGATTATGTTTAGATAATGTAATCTTTTACACTAACAATATCCAGTTCCTTAACTCTTCTCATTCCGAGAAGAGGTCCATGCTCACCAGCAGTGGGACAGTAATGGGCTGACTATGTTATCTATAATACTAACGAAATCTAGTTGTATTTTTAGGAATCTGCAAACAACCAACAATCATGACCTCTACTTTGTATGCAACTTAATACAATAGAGGGGTCAAGCTGTATCGCTGGATCTACTCAACCGATTCAGATAAAACATACCCTATATTTTAAGTTAGACTAATACCAATACAAATGCTAAGTTTCATTACGATCCGTTCAGCCGTTTTCACGTGATGAGGTAACAAACAGACAGACAGACAGACATAAATTTTTTAAACGATTGATTCGTGTTCTATAGCTTATTTCTAGTCCCCCTAGCCGATTTTCGCGAAAAAATACTCAATGTACAGACTTTTCGACCTTTACAGTTTTATTATAGTATAGATAGATACTAGCTTTTACTCGCGGCTCTGCTCGCGTTAGATCTGGTATCCCCACGTGACGGATTCTGTTAATAATTAGGTGTTTTCCTGTAACTATTACAAAAGTATACATGGGACTATATCATAACTGGCAAAATGTGGGTGTGCTATACACCTCTGCCTACCCTTCGGGGAAATACAGGTGTGATGTTATGTTATGTTATGACAAAACTGTAAATGCCTGTTTGTTTATTTATTCGAGCATCACGCAAAAACTACGGGACCTATTTTGTTTTTTTTTCTGTTGTGTCTTGTAAACAGGTATGCATTTTATGAAAAAAAAACGTTTCCTGTAGGATGAATTAAAGAACCACGGAGCGAAGCCACGGCCAAAGTCCTGTCCTGTCCAGTGCAGTCCAGCCCGATCGAGTCCGATCCAGTCCGATTCAGTCCGATCCAGTCTGATCCAGTCTGATCCAGTTCGATCTAGTCCGATCCAATCCGATCCAGTCCACTCCACTCCACTCCCAGTCCCACTCCACTCCACTCCACGCCACTCACTCACTCACTCTCTCACTCACTCTCTCACCCTCTCACTCACTTACTCACTCACACACTCACTCACCCACTCGCCCACTCACTAACTCACTCACTCGCCCACTCGCACACTCGCCCACTCACACACTCACTCACTCACTCACTCATCCATCCTTGATTACTATCCGCTCGTGCAAATGCATAGAAGCTGTATCTGTCGGGTACGCACCCCACAAATTGTTTTTTTTTTTCTTTCTTTCTTTTTTTCTCAAAACCCCTACCAGTTTTACGTCTGATCATCAGCATTCAAACAAAAAAAGTTTCATCAAAATCGGTCCAGTAGTTTTAGCGTGATGCTCGAACAAACAAACAAACAGACATTTACAATTTTATAATAGTTAAGATAAGATGAGCAAAAACAACGGTCATTTTTCATACAAAGGTGATAACTTCACTACTTGATGATGTGTACCCAAAATTAAGCATGCCACTAGGAAATTCTCAGTAGCAGCCCGGAGTCTGGATTTGTGCCCGGTTAATGGCAATAGGCTCGCCCCCTATTACATGGGACTATAACATAACTGGCGAAATGTGGGTGTACTATTACACCTCTGCCTACCCCTTCGGGGAAATACAGGCGTGATGTTATGTTATGTTATGTTACCTATCATAATTATAGCCGAAACACGTCCACTGCTAGACATAGGCCTCCCCTAAGCATCGCCACAAGGACCGGTCCTGGGCTAAAAAAAAAACAATAATGCTAAAAACTAAATATTTATTTGGAAATTAGGAGCCTCGAAAAATCCATATTTTATTTAACACTAATTTTAACGCAACTTTGGACGTAAATAAATATCATTAAGAGTATGATAACAATTATTCAAGAGGCATAGTAAATTTATACAAAAGTTCAAAGAACTTTAATAAAACATGTTTAACCGGATTACATCGCGAATATTATTTAAATTGGTTTTTCTGACGTTTCGAAAGCTTTGCAGCTTTCGTCGTCGCAGGAAGGGAAGACAAGCGACTACAGATATTTAAAAAAAAAAAAACTACCTTACAATTTTTATTAACTAGTTTTATTAAAATGTGTAGTTTTCGCGAAAACCTAAGAAATTCAAAGAACTTTATTTTGATAAAACAAAGTTTAACCGGATTAAATCGCGTATATTATTTAAATTGGTTTCGCTGACGTTTCGAAAGCTTTGCAGCATTTCGTGGTAGCAGGTAGACTAAGATGACAATCGTCTTTACAGATATTTCTAAAAAAATATTTTAATCTCGTCTAGCGGGGTCTAGCGATGAAAATTTGTTATTATGCAATGCTGGAATACGAATGAATGGTGACATCTTTAGATAATTAGAAGAGGCTGAAGGGACTGTTAATAAAGGGGTGTGTCTGGTGTGCTTATGCGGTACAATAAAATTTATTCTACTGAGTAGATGATGGCTATAAGTATTTATCATACAAGACATTCTAAGTAAATACATCAAATTATACTCGCCAAACTGCTGATGCAGTTTGTAGGCGTTTTGATCCTTAAACACATTTTACTTTAAATGCTACCTATTTTAATTAATTTTACTTAAGATTCTAACTTAACCACTACTTACCACTATTTTCTTTTCTAAAATATCCAAACAACCCTTGCCGGATACTTTACATAATCTAGGCTCTAAATACTGTCGTGTTCTTTCTCCATAATAGTTATTTACTTTTGTCTCTATTAATTTACCCTTCTTGATAATTTTTTTTTTCTTGATTGACCCTTCTTCTTCTTGAGATGTTCCTGTTAGCCGTTTATTTGTGACACTTGGGTCATTAATGTCACCAATAAACGTTAGTTAACTATATTTTGAACGTTTTTAATTAGAATTGGCCTTCATATAAGATAAGATAAATATTTTTTTTCTCTCCACAATATTACACGATATGTGACGCGTTCACCGAAATGCTACCACCACCAGTCACATAACATGGAATGTTATTAGGGAGCTGATAAGTTTATTATTGAGATTTTAACGATTTGCTTCGCATGCGTCATCATCCTCCTGCCCTTATCCCAATTTATTTGGGGTCGGCGCAGCATGTTTTTTTCTTCCATACATCTCTATCAGCCGTCATCTCCGTGTTCACTTTCTTTCTATTCATATCATCTTTCACACAATCCATTTATATTTTCTTCGGTCTCCCTCTTTTCTTATAGCCATCAACATTCATACTTAAAACTTTCCTCGTAACATGCTCCTCATTCCTCCTCATCACATGTCCATACCATGACAGTCTATTGCTACTTAAATTCTCTGTCACTGGCGCTACTTTCAGACTCCCTCTTACATTTTCATTCCTTATCCTATCCATTCTCGTTACACCACACATTCCTCTTAACATTCTCATCTCAGCTGCATGCACTTGCCTTTCATTAATTCCTTTCGTAGCCCAACATTCCGATCAATACAGGACAGCAGGTCTTATCATGGTCTTGTAGATTTTCCCCTTCAGTTTAAGAGGAATTCGGGAGTCACATGTAGTTCCCGTGACCTGCCGCCATTTCAACCATCCTGTGTTAATTCGGTGCTTGACTGTCCGGTCTATTTCGCCATCGCTTTGCACAAGTGAACCGAGGTTTGCTTCGCATGCGTAAATGCGTTAAAAATAATAAAACAATACTGCGATGATCTTTTTGCAACCGGAAGGAAAGTGCCTTATTTAAGCAAAATACTGCTATGACAAACAAACTTGTATTCAATTTATTAAGAAATGACAGTTCCGCTTATAACTTAAAACGGTCCCTTTTATTTTCATCGAAAACTTATCTCGGTCAAGTGGTTAGCCGTGACAGCTAAAAATAGAAGCATATTATATAATTAATTCATACATAAGTCATAACTAATAACTACGTCATGTTATTTAAGTTAATTTACATAATTTCATCTGGTAGTTTTTGACTAACACTTATTGCTAGTGTTAATGTATGAGAATCACAACTTGATAACAATTAAAAAGGGATTTCTAAACATAAGCATAATATCAATCATTCCTTCCGTATCCTTATTCCCCTCCAATCATTCATTCCAATTCATTCAAATACTCGATACTCTCGTTCAATCACCACTACGAAATGGGCGGTTTTCTCACCGGCTCTCTAGAAAACCGGCCAAGTGTGAGTCGGACTCACACAGTAAGGGTTTCGTACCACAAATCCACCTGGATACCCCATATAAACTGATTTAATTTACGAGAGTTCGTCAAAAGACCTCAACGAACGTACGCGAAAAATGAATTTTTGCATCTCTTTCTTACGTAGGTACCACCACATATGTCTATGTTTGTCCTGTTTTTAGTATTTGTTGCTAAACTACATAGTATGCACTATAATCAGCCCAAGTTTGACGCTGATTGTTGAAGATAGAACAGGAACAAAAACGTTGAAAAAAATGCATATTTTTCGAGGTTTCTTATATGGGGACCACCTTTGGTTTTAGACTTTTTTTAATTTTTAGTATTTGTCGTGATGTACCTTATAGTAACACATATTCTGTGATTTCAACTGGTTATCTATTACCGTTACAAAGGTACAGCCCTGTGACAGACAGACGAACGGACGGACGGCCGGACGGACAGACAGCGTAGCGAGAGTAATAGGGTCCCGTTTGCACCCTTTGGGTACGGAACCCTAAAAACACAACAAAGAAGCAAGAAAGTGACTATTATCAAGTGTGAAATAACAATACGGAGCGCCCGGACCATAGTGCGAAAAAGTGAAGTTCCAGGACTAGCCGGACATCAGTGAGTACCTACCTATTCCTTGAAATATCCATTTATCGAAGGAAACTAACAATCATTACCTATTTCGGTCTTACAAACCGAATCATTAACAGCTAGAGTATCCAAAGAGGCAAAAATAAAAATCCTAACGGAAAGTTGTTTACAAATGTCATAATAATATTAATTCTGTTACTCTCAGTTATTATTATTCACAGAAAGCACTATGACCACGGACAAAAGCTTTAGGTATACAACCTGATTCTTAGTTTATACTAAACCTGAAAAGGGATCATTGTACTCATCAGTATGAACTAACAGCTGGTATTCCTTTCGCGATTTTAGGTTTGGTCCCGTAGTAAAAACTGTTTATAATGATAAATTCAATGACCCCTTTTCAGGTTTAGTAAACTAAGACTAACGAACATAGCCCGAAGAATTTCCGGGCGGGGCACATTGCTCGCAGAACGGATGGCCGATGGGGCAGTAAATTTCTGGAGTGGCGACCGCGTACTGGAAGGCGCAGCGTGAGTAGGCCCCTCACAAAGTGGACCGACGACCTGGTGAAGGTCGCGGGAATCCGCTGTATGCGGAAAGCGCAGGACCGGTCTTTCTGGCGATGCTTGAGGGAGGCCTATGTCCAGCAGTGGACGTCTTTCGGCTGAAATGATGATGATGATGATGATGATAAACTAAGAATAAGTTTTATAAGATATCCATTTAATAATTCTAAGATGAGCTAACAAAACTACAAAGTTATCGGAATTATGTAATACTAGCCTGTGCCCGCGACTTCGCCCGCGTGAATGTCGTTTATCGTGCATCCCTCGGGAACTGTGTTCATCTTCCCGGGATAAAAGTAGCCTATATGATAATCCGCGTTATGTTCTATGTGTTATCAATCAAAACCAAATATCACGTGGACACCTAAAATGGCGCCCGCCCGCCGCTACATTATTAATTTACGCAGACAAGTAATTTTTAACCGACGAAAAAAAGGAGGAGGTTCTCAATTCGACGCGTATCAATTTTTTTTTTTTTTGTGTGATGACCACGCATAACTTATTACAGAGTAGTCCGATTTTGATGATTCTTTTTTTAATGGATAGAATATATCTCGAAGTTGGGCCCATTTAAATTTCAAAATCAAAATCCACTCCTAAGGGTAGGAAAACAGGGGATGAGTGCTTGTTCACCAACTGAATTCTTACCTGTTAACAGATTCTGTTGAAACTTGGGACACATAAATATAGTTCTAGACACTTCAACATAATGGAGACCTGGAGTTAGATTTTAGCCACAAAAAAAAAAAAATGAAACTTTTTAACAAAAAATGGAACCGACGAAAACAGAAACTGAAAAGCGAAAAATAACTAATTATGAGTCGGCGCCAAACAAATAATCAACGAAGATCATTAAATTACTTTAAATAAATAGTAAAAACAACGTAACATCAAATACAACGTGAAATTTTCAACGATAAACAATAACTTTCCAAAAATGCGTACTCCGCTCGGCCACTTGCAACTTGCACGCATTTTGCTTGTTAAAAGTTTGTTTGGCGTCGACTCAAAATTAGTCATTTTTCGCTTTTCAGTTTCTGTTTTTGTCGATTCCATTATTTGTTAAAAAGTTCTTTTTTAGGGTTCCGAAGTCCTACAAGGAACCCTTATAGTTTCGTCATGTCCGTCCGTCTGTCCGTCTGTCCGTCTGTCCGTCTGTCCGTCTGTCCGTCTGTCCTAATCCTTTACAGCTTAATAACTTCTACAGTTATAAACATAAGTAAATGAAATTTTGTTAAAAAATAGTCTACATATAGATCTCAATTTTAAAAGAATAAAAGAATCGTTTTTCCGTATTTTAGGGGTGGCGTCCATACATGTGAAATGGAGAAAAAAAATTTTTTTTCGCTGCACCCCCTCGTGTGGGATATCATTGAATAGGTCTACTAAAATGAAGGTAATGTGTGATACACCACTTTTTTATTAGGTGTACCATCTGCGAAATATAGCCCGCCAAAGTGGCTTGCAATGTGTCCCCCCCCCTGCCATTTCTAAACTATGCAATATAGAAACTTATAATCTTCCACATTGATAGACCTTTGTGAAAACTCTCTTTTAAAATTATTTCGAGTATAATGTGATTATAATTTTTTGAGTTTTAGAGAGAAAACTGAAAAATACTTAAAACGTCCTAGTTCAAAGGTCATTGACCTTAGAGAAAAATTATCATAGCAAATAATGCTCCTTTAGCTACTTTCTATTTGAAAAAATCACAAAAAGTAACTTTGAAATGACAAACGTCTTAAATTTGGCATCTTGAATTTATCGCTAGATGGCGCTACTAACAACACGCTCTGAGTCGCGAATGCTGCCGATTATTGCAAAAACTAAAGTAGCCATGATTAATATTCGATTTGATTCGTTTGTAATTACACCTACTTAAGGAACCCTATAATACTGAGCATGGCCCGACATGCTCTTGGCCGGTTTTTTTTACGATGTATTATTAAGCAATTGTATGTTGTCCTGAAGAATAAAAATTAAAACCGGCCAAGTGCGAGTATGACTCGCGCAGTAAGGGTTCCGTACCTCTCAATGACCTGAAACCCCATAAAAACTGATTTAATTTACGAGAGTTTATCAAAAGACATCAACGCACAGTGCGCGAAATATGAATTTTTGCATCTCATTCTTACGCAGGTACCACCACATATGTCTATGTTTGTTCTATTTTTAGTATTTGTTGCTAAACTACATAATATGCACTATAATCTGAGCAAGATTGACGCTGGTATGTATTACCGTTTTGAATATAGAACAGGAACAAAAACGTTGAAAAAAATGCATGTTTTTTGAGGTTTCTTGTATGGGGACCCCCTTTGGTTGTAGACTTTTTTTTAGTTCTTAGTATTTGTCGTGATACACCTCATAGCAACACATATTCTGAGAAAATTTCAACCGGTTACCTATAACCGTTCAAAAGATACAGCCCTGTGACAGACAGACGGACGGATGGACGGACGGACGGACAGCGTAGCGAGAGTAATATGGTCCCGTTTGGCACCCTTCGGGTACGGAACCCTAAAAATGAAATTAGGTCTTGAATTTTATACGTATAATTAAAAGCATGCATCTGTCGCGTTTCCTTGAATAAAACGAATATCGTGTTAGATTCGTGTGACAACATTTAGCAACCAGATTTGATAGTTTTAAGAATAATTTCTTTTTTTGCAGTTTTTAACTGGAATTCTAGTAAAATTAAAATCAGCTAATAAAAAAAATGTTTTATCTTCCTAGAACAAAGCTACAGATTTGACATATACGTACGCATATACATGCGTATGCATGTACGTACGTGTAGACGTATAGTGGAGGATAATTTCGATACCACGAGCAGTGTTCACGGTAGCTTAGTGGCTAAAGCACTGGCGTACTGAGCCAGGAGTCGCAGGTTCGAATCCTGCTCATGAGCGATTTTTTCTTTCCACAATTTAAATCTTTATATTTTTTATAACTGCTGAAGGCGCGGTGCTTATAATATGTATTCATGTAAAGTCAAATACCTTATCAAATAGCCATAAGAGGGCGATATATCATTATCATAATGCTTTAAGAACCAGACCATCATCGAGTTATATTTACTCAAACTATAAGGAAATCCGCTAGCATGTGTTTCGTAATCAAATTAGATACGTACTTATTTATAAGCAAAAAGAGACAAAAAAAATTTGTTTGTTTAGAAATATTTAAAAATGTTAAAAATATAAATGAATAAACTACATAAAAATAATAATAATATCTATGTATTTTATTGAAATAAATTAATTGAACTGAATGTTTTAATAATAAAAAGATGTCGAGGTTTGCGTTAATTTAACTGTCGGTGTCTTTGTAATTAAAATGTGTATATAATTGTTATAATTTAATTATTAGCCCTTACTAGGCCCAGGCGGAGTTTACGAATCTTTATTTTTAAATATAAATTAATTTTTCACACACCTTGTAGACATTATTACAGCTTAAAATAATATAATTGAATATTAGTTCTTCTTATCGTGTCAATGGTTCAAATATTGTTGTAATAAAAAGTGGCCACTGCAATGGAGTTTTCAGTAGCGGCGAATAGATCATCTCTTGTGCAGGTGTTCGGGCACAAGGGACACGTTAGCAAGTGCGACATGGATTGCTCTGAGTCACCGCAGTCACAGTGTGCAAGACTAGGGTCCCTAAACCCCCATTCACACACATATTAAGTCTACAGCGACCAACCTGGGTGCGAAGGCGATTAAGTGACTTCCACACTGGCCACTGTAGATCGTGTCCTGGTGGTAACTTCTCCTGTGGAGTAATAGAGCCAGGAGGTGGAGGGTGTTTTTCAGTCCACAATTTGCATCTGGCGGCAGCTGGGTGGTCTATCACCGCGTGTGCTGCGCAAAAAGCTTTTAGTATTAGTAACGTCAGATCACCTTCATGAACAGCCGCAAAGTGTCGAAAAAGGCACGGCTGGCTGTTCATGGGGGAGTGTTAGTGCCTACACTTATGTATGGTAGTGAAAGTTGGGTATGGCAGAAGAAACATGAAAGCAGAATAAATGCAGTAGAAATGAGAGCTTTGAGAAGTATGTGTGGTGTAACTTTGAGAGATAAAGTAAGGAATAACGTGATAAGGGAGCGTTGTGGAGTGAAAGAAGATGTAGTGACAAAGATTGAGAAAGGTATGTTAAGATGGTTTGGACATATAGAGAGGATGGACGAGAGGAGATTGACGAAACAAGTATATGAAGCGAGTGTTGATGGAAGAGTTGGAAGGGGACGACCTCGGCGAACGTATCGCGATCAAATCGCGGATGTTCTCAAAAAATGCCAGGTTAAGAGTTCTCTAAACCGACGAGCATGCATGACGAGGTTAATGGACGTAGATGAAGCGAAAGAGGTGTGTCAGGATCGTAGCAGGTGGAAATCCATAGTCTCTGCCTACCCCAATGGGACACAAGCGTGATAATATGTATGTATGTATGTTACCTCAGATCGTTATGAATACATGAATGGTAATTAAAGCAAAAGTAGGGCAATAGGTAAAAATTTGAATTCACAAAACCCAGTCAGAGACATGCACTCAGACGAATAAAAAATGGCAGACCAAATCTCGCTAAGAAACAATCAAAATGTATCGGAATGACATATCTCAACGAATGACTTTTTCGTAAAAACTGTAAAGATTTTAATATTAAGTATCATGACTCTGAGCCAGACATAAATCTTCTCAAAATTTCTCAAGATCTTAAATCTCTTAGGTTTTCGCGATCACTACACATTATAATGACCGGCCTACGCCGGTTGTCGTTATTCAAATAGAACCACTGATGTGCGGTTGACCATACAAACGCAAGTCCTGAAAGTAATTTGTTCAGAATCACTAGGAGAATCGATTGTTATGGTTTTTAAACCATGTTACATGTTACTGTTTGTTTTTGTTATCAAAATAAGGATATTAAGAATTAGGATCACATTGTCCTCAGAGCAGTGTCTTCGTTGCAAAAACGACTCTAATATAATACGTCATTGGAGCAAAAGGTCCGCAATTGAAAAGGTAATGTGTTAATAAGACAAAATGTCCTTATTTTCAAACGACCGCAATGCATAACGTCATGGGAGCAAAACTCCGCAACTGAAAAGGTATCTATTCTACGGAAAAAATGACACCTAAGTCACAGAATATCTAATAGTACTATACCTAAGTAGTAGATTGATTTGATGGATTTAAATGAATTTTTAGTACACTCGTAGATCCAATGATTAAACACTAGAGCGGTACATTCTTCTTTATCTTCCTCATTCTATTCGCACTTTTTAGCATATAGAGAAATATAGGTATTAAAGTAGATTGTTGTACTAAAATTAATACAAGCAAATAAATTTTTGAAAATGACGTTTATTAAATTAGCTTTCATTACTAGAATTAGAAAATAAATCATTAATAATAATGTAAATGAAATGTAACTATTTAAACTTAATAGTATCAGAAATAAAGGGGTATTTGTATTTGAAATAGGATATTTTTTTTATAGTTAAAAATGTACTTGATCCCTAGACACTTTTGATGTGTGTATTTAATTCCCAAGACACATCTTTTGAGTAAAATATGTTGGTTTCATTGTTTGTTTCGATACTACGAAATATAATTATTGAAAAATATTAGGCAAAACATAACCTAGATTTGTATGCCATAGGAACTTGTACGTTTTACTTATTTCAAGTATTAAGTTTGATTATTTATCTTTGTGAGTTTACATAACCACTTGGTTAAAATTCACGGTGTATAAATATGTAAATTTCACATTGTATAACAATTAAAAATGTAGGTGAAGGCGAATGAAATTATCAAAAGATATTAAATCACGTGAAAGTGGATCCATACCATTGATGAGATGTCTTAAAACCCCTTAAACTAATGTATGCACCCAGAGCGTGCCATACATATTAATATATTTACAATTAACAAGCAATATTCAACTTTCAATCTTCGATGAAGAGTATAAATTAAAAAGCAAATTTTAGTTAAACCACAGTGATTTTTGTCGGTTTGTTAATATTTTGAGACAGTCCCTGTCCGATAGATACATACACGTTATGTATTCGATATTGTATTGGTCCACTTCCGTGAAATATTTAAAATAATCAGTGAATAACGGTTATAAATCACGTTTAATTACAAAAGCGCGGGCCCTTGTGAAATACCAGGCCCCTCAGAAAGTATTGCGAAAAAAAGTTTTTATATATGGGAGACTGGCCAGTTATAATGTTTTTCGAAAATATGATTATTTATAAGTAAAAATAAGTAAGTTCCAATTTCAAAATTTCCCTCCACATTTTTTGCGAGTTAATTCAAAGTATTGTGTCTCACTGAAATATGGATCTGCGCCGGGAACATTTTAGAGCTATGATTTTATACGATTTCAAGTGTCGCCTGAAACCGGATGAATCGTACGATAGACTTCAAATGGCATTCATGGATGAAGGCCCTTCCAAGGCAACCGTGTATCGTTGGTATAACGAATTCAAGCACGGTCGACCAACTTTGGGGGATGACGAAAGAAGCGGTCGCCCTTTGACGGCTGTTACCGAAGAAAACGTGCTAGCAGTGAAAAATTTAATCCAAGACAATAGGCGAATTACATATCAGGAGATTCAACACATATTGAAGATTGGATCGGGAAGCGTTCACGAGATTCTACACAGCCATCTTCGCGTGAGGAGGATAGTATCACGCTGGGTGCCGCACAACCTCACCGATGCTCAGAAGCAGGCCCGGGTGGAATGGTGCCGTGATATGCTTAACAAATTTGAAGCAGGCTCGTCTCGGCATGTTTACGACATCGTTACAGGTGATGAGTCCTGGATTTATCAATACGACCCAGAAACCAAGCGCCAGTCGACTGTTTGGGTGTTTCAAAATGAGCCAACGCCTACCAAAGTGAAGCGATCTAGAAGTGGGGGTAAGATTTTGATCGCTAGCTTTTTTAATTTGACTGGCCACTTGGTATCAATTCCCTTACGGGATCAAAGAAGCATTGATGCCGAATGGTATACTACCAAATGTTTGCCAGAAGTTTTCTCTGTTATAAGCAACAAGCGACCAAACACAGGGCTCCGCGGGCTACTGCTCCACTACGACAATGCACCTGCGCACACCGCACTCAAAACGAGGGACTTCCTGGACAGCACGCCAGTCAAACTCCTGGGTCACCCTCCTTACAGCCCTGATCTAGCACCGTGTGACTTCTTTTTATTCCCAAAAATAAAAAATCAGCTCAAAGGGATACAATTTTCGTCGCCGGAAGATGCGCTGGCTGCGTTCGAGCAGGCTGTAAACGAGGTGTCTGCGGCGGACTGGAAAAAGTGTTTTGAAAACTGGTTTAGGCGCATGAATCTTTGTATAGAGGCTGGTGGAAAGTACTTTGAAAAGATTTGATAAAAATATATGTACGTATAGAACAATTTTTTTTAGTTTCGCAAAACTTTCTGAGTGTCCCACGTACTTATATTACTAAATTAATATTATGATAGTATATTGACGTTGTTATGGGCAAAGGTAACCGCTTAACATCAGGTGGGCTTTTGGCTCGTTTCGCCATACTATACTATAAAAAAAGTATTTTACTAAACTCCTCAATGGGCGCAAGGCCGCTGGCGGCAACGAAACAATAGAAAATCTATTGTGTCTCATTAGCCGTTCTTTGATGAAGACCTAAAGTAAATAACATTACGTATTTTTTTATTTACACTTTTTATAAAAATTACACAGTACCTAACAAGTAGCCAGACAGACACCTAATAAAAAATATAGTACCAACATATTCGTATTGTCCACAACTCAAGTACTTATATTAGGTCCTTACATATGAAATTAGCGTTTTGTCGTACTGACCACTTTGATCTGAAATATCTCCACTTTGGTTAAGAATTCCAAATTCAAATTTATAAATTCATTTAGCTGGTTTTGAGTTTTGAAAACAGTCATTCATTTGATTTTTCCTCATTATTTTTTTCTTTGGCTTCGCTTATTACCGCACAATGGAAAACATGAAATATCGGTATATTTACGAGTACGAGTTCTACCGTGGCACCGGTGCTGCAGAAACAGCTCGAAGGATTAATGATGTGTACGGCGCTGGTGTCGCAAAAGAAAGTACGGTACGTTTTTGGTTTCAACGTTTTCGTTCTGGAAATTTCGACCTTCAGAACCAACCCCGTGGACGGCCGGGGACAAAAGTGGAAAATGAAGAATTAAAGGCTATTGTGGAAGCGGATCCATCACAAAGCACTTCAGAGATAGCTGCAGGCTTCGGGGTAAGTGATAAAACTGTATTAATCCACTTGAAGCAAATCGGGAAAGTAAAAAAATTTGAACGATGGGTACCTCATGAATTGAGTGAATCGAACTTGCAAACACGCGTCGACTGCTGTTTTATTTTGCTCAACCGACACAATAATGTAGGGATTTCAAATCGAATCATTACTTGTGATGAAAAGTGGATACTGTACGATAATCGGAAGCGCTCGTCGCAATGGCTGAACCCTGAAGACCCAGCCAAATCCTGCCCTAAACGAAAATTGACTCAGAAAAAGTTACTTGTGAGTGTTTGGTGGACTAGCGCCGGTGTCGTTCACTACAGCTTTCTAAAATCTGGCCAAACGATTACGGCAGATATCTATTGTCAGCAACTGCAAACGATGAAGGAAGAACTAGCTGCTAAACAACCGAGATTGGTCAATCGCTCTAGGCCACTGCTGCTTCACGACAACGCAAGACACTGCACAACAAACAACCACTAAGTTAGATGAGCTACAATTGGAATGTCTGCGACATCCACCATACTCCCCGGACCTTGCTCCAACAGATTACCATTTTTTTCCGGAATTTGGACAACTTCTTACAAGGAAAAAAAATCAACTCTGAGGCGGCAGTCCAAACCGCCTGAGAGTTTATTGATTCTCGCCCTCATGGTTTTTTTAGTAAAGGGATCAATGAACTACCAATGAGATGGCAAAAGTGCATAGATAACAACGGTGCATACTTTGATTAATTAAATATATTTTACAAAAAAAAATACTTTATATTCCTCCCGTACAAAACGCCAATTTCATATGTATTTCCATAGGACCTAACACTAAAAACTTTGCTCTTTTTCGTCACGAAAACACGTCTGAGATATTTCAACGCAGACAATGCAAATATGTTTACTAATAATAATGGATCGATGTAATCTGACAAATAAATAAATAATTTTTTTCTCCCAATTGCTCGAAAATTGGTTCATTATTGAATACATCAATAGTCTCTTTTCCGTACGTACCTACGCAACTAAACGTAGTGGTTATATTCTCTTTGTACGCAACGAAATAACAGGCCAGTAATATCCAACACGACAGTAGTTAAATTTATGGACAGTTTTTATTTTTTTAATTATGCTACCGAGGTTTTTAAGTACACACTTACATAAATTAGGTGTTTTAGGTACAAAATATTTATCGTTATAAAGGCTAATTAATGCGCATTTTTTTTTCTATACTTTGAAAATAGAACATTAATCACGCGCGGACGAATTGGCGCGAATGAAAATTAGATAGGTACTGTTGAATTCGGTTTAAAGAACTTTATTTCTCACTTAACACAATCGTCACTTACATGAGAACAATAAATAAAAGTACTTATTATTAACTCGATGCGGGTAGAATTAAATACATAGGTATGTTATGTGGGTAGTTTTGTGGGCTGTCAATAGAATTGGTAAGAAGCGAGTTCGCCGCAATCTTGTTATAAGAATTAATTTGTGTATTGTTTCCTCGCAAATGAAAGAAAAGTAGTCTCGGCCGAAATTGCAATTAACAGCCTCGTTTAGTTCAAAAGGACTCGGCTAGCGCCTTGTCTTTTTAAAATCACTTCGGAAGTACGAGGCGAAGCCGAGTATTAGAATATCACTCGGCTGTCAATTGCTTCATTTCAGGGCTCGACAGTAATGTACTATTAATGCTTGAAAAGTCTGAAGTGACAGATTGTATATATTCAAACTCGAAATCGATGTGTATGATAATTTTATTATTAAGGAAAAAGATCCATGAAAAAATGTGTTGTGTGTATATAAATAAATAAATAAAGAAATAAAAAAACATTTCATGTAAAACAAAATCATACTAAATGAGTACCTGAACACAGTCACGGACCATGTGTAAAAAGTACATCTGATAGTAATCTCAGTGTACCATCGATGTATAATAACGATATAGTCGCGGAAAATGAAATAAATATGAATGTCCGAAAGTGTTGAGTCATTAACTAAAGAGGCCACAGACTATAAATGATGGCCGCAGATTATGTTATTGGATAACACGCTCTCTGGGCTTCTCTTGTACCTTCGGATAATTTCTTTGTTACGTACAAGTTTTTAATTGTGGAAAACATATGTGATACCTACATACACATTAAGATAACAATTTAACTTTTTTCTTCGTAAATCATTGCTTAAATATAGCAAAAACTTGAAAAAAAATTACAATTCCAAGATGGTGCACTTTAGTTTAAATAATGTATAACGATTAAATGGCTGATATGATCTGTAATAAACTGCAATAAATGGCCTATAATCATACAAAAAAATCAAAAATCAAATCATAACTATCAAATTATTCATGTTATTGAAAGAACCAATTTGATCGAAAATCAAAAGAAAAGCCTCAAAAGTAGTAAATATTCTGTTGAAAGCTAGTAATATAAGTCTATGGTTGAAAGATTGACGTTGAATTTTAATATAGGTTAGCATGATAACTATTTGTTCTGAATGATTATGAGAGCTTTTGGTCGGCGAAAGACCCAATGAAAGGATCTCTTTCTATTTCACTAAAAAGTAAGCTCATGGCCATGTTCATTCTCCCCACGTTTATCTATGGAGTGCAAATGTGGTCGTGGTCGTTAACACTTCGTCAATGTCAAGGTCTGACAGCTGTAGGAAAAAATAACAACAGGTTGGATCTAACACAACCGAAAACGACAACGCTCTAGGCCCAGAAGATGGCGGGATGAGCCACTATTCTGTTGGACTCCTACTTAAAGGAAAACCACGAATTGCCGGAGACCAAGATAGGGGGAAGAAAGGTAGGCCGGCAAAGGCCTGAAGGACAAAACAACTCAAAAAAAACCGGCCAAGAGCATGTCGGGCCATGCTCAGTATTATAGGGTTCCTAATTACAAACGAATCAAATCGAACAAATTGTTTTTTTTTTTTTTGAATTGAATTGAATTGAATTGACGACCTCTGTGGTCTAGTGGTTCGAGTGTCGGACTTCTGATCACGAGGTCGTGGGTTCGATTCCCACAGGACACAAATATTTGTGTGATGAACATAAGTGTTTGTGTTGGTCTAGGTGTTTCTTATGTATTATAAGTATGTATTTACAAAAAAAAAAAGTATATAAGTATTATATCCATTGTCTAGTACCCATATCACAAGCTCTGCTTAGTGTGGGACTAGATGGTGCTGTGTAAAAATGTCCCGAAGATATTTATTATTTATTTATTATTATTATAATTTTTTGCAACCAGCTCTACCTTGCGCTAAATTTAAGAAGTGTGTCATATCAATGTAACATAAAGTTACTTTTAGTGTTTTTTTTTAAATAGGTAGTAACTAAAGGAGCATTATTTGCTATGATCATTTTTCTCTAAGGTCACTGACCTATGAACTAGGACGTCTTAAGTATTTTGCAGTTTTCTCACTATAACTCAAAAATGTATTGTTACATTATACTCGAAATAATTTTAAAAGAGATTTTTTATAAAGGTCTATCAATGAGGAAGATTATAAGTTTCTACGTTGCATAGCTTAGAAATGGCAGGGGGGGGGACACATTGCAAGCCACTTTGGCGGGCTGTATTTCGCAGATGGTACACCTGATAAAAAAGTTATGTATGAAACATTACCTTCATTTAAGTAGACCTATTCAATGATACCCTAAACAAGGGGGTGCAGCGAAAAAAAAAATTCACCCCCATTTCACATGTATGGATGGGCACCACCCATATGATACATATATCTCAATTTTAAAAGAATAAAAAAATCGTGATGAAAATGCAATTTCATTTACTTATGTTTATAATTGTGTGTCTAGTATGAGTTTTACAGTTTTCAAACACGATATCGAGTATCGTGTCATTTCATTCATAAATTAGTAGCGCCCCTAGCGGACTCGCAGAGGAACTAAAATCGGCAGTACAAGTCATTGCAATTTTCAGTTTTCGAAAACCTAAACTTTATTTCGAGAAATACTGTGTGTTTTGGGCAGTTTTGGCAGTATGAGTGCCAACTTTGACAAGTTGACGGCAGAATTATAAAACGAATTCGATGATTCGTTTGGTATTGTTACTCGCAAAATAAATTTCGTGAGAGCTTCATATTTTACGTAATAATAGCTTAGTTTTTTTTTTATACGACGATATTTTAGCGGGTGGCCCAGCAGACAGTACCTAAGTACATGCTGCAACTATTTAGATATTTTTTAAACTTTATTTAATAAAATAAATCGAAATATTGATTACATTTTTATTATTTATTCATCGTAATTTTTGATGGGAAATAACCTTGGGTGAATAGAAAAATAAACCTAGCCCTTTATGCTATATTTGCTTCATAAGCTAGGTTTATGTTTTCTATGGATATTTAGATACCTATATTGGGATTATTGTCGCGAATCATATTCCGAGCAATATAAAACTAAAATTTATTATAGCTACAATTGCATTTCGCGCGGTGCTGTGTGGTTATCATACAGTAATCACCACCTTTATCTATTAATTCGTAGACAGAGAATAGGAAAAAATTATTTCTAATTGATATTTGTAATTGCATTCTCCATATTAAAGTATTGATTATTGCGGTCATTAAGATCTATTTTCAACAATAGGTAGTAGGGGGATTGGCTTTATAGAAATAAGTCTAAAAACTGATTTTCCCATCAATGGGGATTTCTGGAATAATTCTTTGAGCACGCTATGTTGACGTGGCGTATCATTAATTGTGCCACATCCTTACTATAGTCTCATCGTCATCATCATTTCAGCCGAAAGAAGTCTATTGCTCAACATTGGCCTCCCCCAAGTAGCCAAGTAGCTTGGGGGGGATATGCCATAATCGCCACGCTTGGCAGGCGGGTTAGCGAGCGCATTTGGTTATTTAAATACTCAGAGAACGCTGTTGCCCATCCTCTAGTGCAGCGGTTCTCAAACTTTTTTGGTCACGGAACCCTTTTGACAAGCAAAATACTTGACGGAACCCTACAATAAAACAATAGTTTTTAAAAGTGTATTCTTTATTATATAAGCATAATAAAAGTACAATGTAACAGTTACTAATTATTACTTACTTTAACCACATGCCAAGTACAATAATAGAAGATATTAAAAATGAAAAATCTTAACTAATGGGAGGTATGAAACTGTTTTTTATTTTTCATCAATTGGTTGATATCAGGTTTGATAGAAGACATTTGAAGTCTCATATCAGGTTCGGCGTCCAGTCTATTGCGATATTTTGTTTTCGTGGCTGCATAGGTTGAGAATCCTGTTTCGCACAAATATGTTGTTGGGAACGGGAGAAGAATATTCAGAGCCATTCTGCCAGGCATTGGATATTCATCACGGATTCTGCACCAAAAATCGTTGAGAGGCGTCGTTTTGAACAGTGACTCCATACTTGTGTCTGATGACATTTCTAAAAGAGATTCATATATCTCGTTTGACATACTTTCGGGCTTTTGCAAGTTGGGTAAAAAAGGATTATGAATCCATGAATTCAGCTTCATTTTTGTATTATGTTCTTCGGGAAAATACTTTACACAAGATGCGCGCATCGAAGTGAGATATTGGACCAATTCTTCAAACACATCATCTTGAAACATTTCCGAGTCGTTATCGCTAACAAACTCACTGAGTGACGTAAAGCTTTCTATTTCTCTCTTACCAACGCAAATAATCCAAAAATCTAATTTTCTTTTGAAGGCAGTTATTTTGTTATAGGCCTGGAACACTGTTGTCTGTTTACCTTGCAATGATAAATTCAATTCGTTCAGTTTTTGAAAGATATCCGCCATAAAAGACAATCGGAACAACCAAGTTTTATCATACAAACGGTCTTTCAAATTAAAAGAAACTGTATCTGCTGAAAGAAACATTTGTAACTCGGCTCTAAGTTCAAATAGCCTTGTTAAAGTTTTACCCCGAGACAGCCATCGCACTTCTGTATGGAGCAGCAGTGTTTTATGTTTGCTGCCATAATCTTCACACAATAATGAGAACAATCGGGATTGTAGTGGTCGTGATTTGATAAAATTAATTATTTTTACCGCTTCATCCATAACTAATTTTAGATTTGACGGCATTTGCTTCATCGCAAGTGCTTGTCTATGCAGAATACAATGGCTGGAACTACAATTAGGCGCTTTACTTTTTATTCGTGATACTGCTCCTGCTGTTTTACCTGTCATCGCCTTGGCCCCATCTGTACAAATGTCAATGCAATCGTTCCAACTAAGATTATTTTCTTTAAAAAATATGTTTATTTTATTAAAAATTTCTTCCCCGGTAGTGTTTGTGGGCAGCGGTGAACACATAAGCATGTCTTCTTCAAAAGAACGGTCATATGGATATCTCACGATAACCAGCAAGATAGCCAGACCAGTGACATCAGTTGACTCATCCATTTGCAAGGCGAATCGTGTTTTTTGTAGACGTGCAACTAGTTCTTGTTTGACGTAGCTTGCCAGATCATGGATTCGCCGTGAAACAGTATCGTTTGATAGCGGTACAGTAGAAAGATGCTTTGCAGATTTTTCATCGAGCATACATTTTGTTATGTCTAACACACATGGCTTTATTAAATTCTCAGCGATAGTGTGCGCTTCACCTGCTTGTGCAATGCGATAGCTAACTAAATATGATGCCTCCGTGGCCTTTTCATTGATAGTTTGTGTTACATGCATCATATTTTTTTGACTTTCCAATAACTGTTCTTTTTTACGAACAAAAAATTCTTTATTCTTGTCTTTAGACTCGGGGTGTACAGTTTCTAAATGTCTGCGTAATTTGGCAGGTGCCATGGAACTATTAGGAAGCAGTTTACTACATAACATGCAGAGAGGTGAGCCGTTGGAATCAACAAATCCGAAACTGATATATGATTCATCATACTTCCTTTTTTTCGTCTTTGAAACCGTGGAGCTTGACGTCGTGGCATCATCGTCTGGATCGGTAATTGCTGTATTCTCCGCGCGTACTGCTTTTGAACATTCAGCGTCATTAGAAGATGTCGTTGCAACACGTTTAACACCTTTAAGCCAACGTTCCATTCTTCTTTATTAATAATGTTACACGTCAGGATGGTAGGGTCAAAATAATGCACAATCGTTACTGCGTTTATGAGACAAAGTTTAGTCCAAAGAAGAAATGTACAAAACTGATACAATCAGAATACAGCGGGCAGTAGAACTTACAAGAAGGCAGCAGGCTAGCCAGCTTGTAAGTAGGTAGGTACGAACTTATCGCTCCGAACGCTAATCGTCAACTGACTAACGAGGCGCGACTTTTTTTATATAATAGCGCTTTTATACTTAGTCCTAGACTCGAACTCGAACATTCTCAAAAATACTCGAGTCGGCGCCTTTGATAAACAAAAAGCGGAAATAAAAATATAAATACAAAAAAATGCGTTGTAAACAATCTCGATTTTATGCTTTTGAAGATAGAGCCGAAAGTCGCTTGTTCACAACTATAGCGTCTAATTCAGAGGCGGCTTTTATCAAAGGGACTGCGCGCTCACAAGTATACGCGCGGCGGGCGGATTCAAAACGTTCGACCAGTGACCAGAGAGAGGTGTTTTGTTTTTTTTTTCTAAATTCTTGCGGAACCCCTACAGGGGTATCGCGGAACCCTAGGGTTCCGCGGAACACACTTAGAGTACCGCTGCTCTAGTGAATCCCTTAGTCGCCTTTTACGACACCCATGAGAAGATATAGGGTGGTGCAATTCTTTACGTCCGACACCACACGGAATATATAGTCTATGTTAATCCAATTAAATAAAAAGGTAAACAAACCCAGTTTCGGTAAAATTATCACACAATCACTCACATAGTGGAATTAGTAACACATACATCCGTATTTAACATAACTGGCGAAATGTGGGTGTACTATTACACCTCTGCCTACCCCTTCGGGGAAATACAGGCGTGATGTTATTTTCATCCGTATTTTGAAGGTTTCAACTTGATTGATTTAACTCATCACTTTTTCCAATATCATCAATTCTAAATTGTTTTTTGAAATTCATTTGCTACACGAAAAACCACTTATAAAGTTCAAAAATGTCCCCTTGGTTTACTTTTCTGTTTAGGTAATTGGATAGACATAGACTTTACCTTAGGGTGGTTTGCCACTCGTCAAATTTCTTTGTCCAATGTGACTATGATCAAAGAAATTAGATTACTTTCATCAAATGTTGTATAACGCTTATCATCATATAAATAGGATTGGACCAAGAAATTGGACAAAGATATTTGACCAGTGGCATACCACCCTTATTCGTAATTATGTTTGGGACATTAGAACACAACATAATAATATAATTTAATAAAAAACAATATAGGTAATTAGGTATTTAATTGTCTTCTTTAACTGTCTATAGCTTGTCACTGTATTTCTATTTCTTGTAGCCTCTGAAGCTCATCATACGCGTAGGGGCAGGGCAAGCACAAATTTGGCGTGGTGTCTACTGAGTTTGCGTGGTGTTGAGGTCAAGATGCCCGAATTTTCACAAAAAGGAGTAGACAAGGTGCTTATCCAGGCTTGTTTCAATCTCCAAAACTGGAAAAAGTAAATAAAGAACATATTGTAGACCATACAGTTTGACATAAAAGAGTGCAAAACATGGGGGACCACTAGTCATACATATAAATAAAAAACTTGATACATAAATCACTCATCTGGCAGAACTTTAAATTGTCATTTATTTTAAATTAATAAGTGTATTAAGACATTGAAAATTTGTTCCATTTCTCGACAGACTTCATTGCCATATTATACCATACTAGCCATACTTGGTTATGGTTAGTTGTATGTACACGTCTAACCACAACCCAGCATGGTGTGACAGTGTGGGTGTGTCCTCCATCAGGATTTAATTTTAACAAAATCAAAATTAATAGATCTCATCCAATTACAATACATATGCATTTCTAATATGGAATGGAATATTATGTAACTTGGTAAAATCATAGATTGGTGATTGTGGTGGAAAATTAATGAATACCTACTTACTGCGCTAAGCTTTGACAACCAATGCATAGTTTTTTTTTTTTTAGACAACGGAGGTGCTGCTTTATTTGGATCTTCATTTCTGTAGATCATCATTTGGTCATTTGATGTGGGCCGGCCAGCTGAAGAGAACAATAGATTAGATTACAAAAACATTGTAAAAGATTCATCAATAAAATATCTACTTACAACATCAACATAAAATAATAATTGTAAATAAGTGCTTTTACTAGATAACATTATAATTCAGACTTAATAGAAATAGAAGGCAAATTGTAGTGCATTTTACACTATACCTATAGGTAGGTACTATATAACTTCTACATATATAATAATATGTTACATGTTTTACTGTAGCTATGTGACGGCTTATTCACTTAAACCAACTATGAACACAGCGCACACAATGTATGAAATGATGCACTTATATTAGTAAATTGAGTATTGAGTAATTGTAGCATGTTATTCTATCGTATCTGCTTTTTAACATGGAAATTTAAGTCACATTGTAGCATATAATTCTATTGTCTTCTTTTTAACATTGAAATAGTATGAAGTACATATAGAGAAATGCTTTTTAAGTTACATGAACATAAATAAATCATTAAATAACTAAGTCACAGGGATGTTATGATTGAATTAAATCGCCAAAATAAAATTATCTCGAACATAAAATTTCCATGTTTTTGTAAGATTCTAATGTAGAAAAAAACACCATTTATACAATACACAATTATACAACTTGTAGATTGTGTTGTGTAGTAGTTAGTAGGTTGCGTGAAAGATCTTACCTTTTCTATTTTTCGCCTTAATTAGATTAAATTCCCGTCGTATCCAAGTTAAAAGCAATAACAAGTTCCTGCCACTTTTTCGTAACAATCATAGCCTCTTGTAGACTCCTATGGGTTATCGGCAGCCTCGGCAGGCTTAGGTTAGATACACTGCACTACTAAAAATAAGATTAAACATTAATTAATGCATATAAACTATTAAAAATTCTTGTAAATTGATAATTTTTTTTACAATGTTTACTAACCTCAAAATTGAACTTTATTATTCCGGGCTAGTCATGGGCTAGTCCCCATTACATTCACGATATGTAGGTAAATGTACATAATTATTAAACGATAAAATTATATGTTATTAAAGTAATTTTAATTTCATATTAATCTACAAGAATATAGTACATGACCACAGATTACAACAAAATTTCGATTAGAAAAATATCAAACTGCTTTTCTCTTTTTTCTTTGCGCGAGTAAAAGAGATAGAAATATACAATGTGAAGTTCGTTCATGGCAGCCAGGCTGTGCCAGGCTTTTCGAAAAATCGCTTAGACTGTAATCGAAAAATTGATCTCGTACTACCGATTGCATCAAAACTATTTCGTGTGCACGTGCTCACGAATTAAGTATTGGTGTATGTGATGTGTCAACTCGTACTAGACACACTGGAGAAGTTATTAAGCTGTAAAGGATTAGGACAGACGGACAGACGGACGGACATGACGAAACTATAAGGGTTCCTTGTAGGACTACGGAACCCTAAAAACATCATATTA
Organism: Asteroscopus sphinx; assembly: GCA_949699075.1. Lineage (NCBI taxonomy): Eukaryota > Metazoa > Arthropoda > Insecta > Lepidoptera > Noctuidae > Asteroscopus > Asteroscopus sphinx. The sequence continues at coordinate 16,759,320 of OX453021.1, forward strand.
TTTATTTACATTTGCACGGTGAGTCCGAGACACAGATATAGATAGATAGAATAGTTGTAATCACAATTTTACTTGCGATTCATGCATGGCAACTTTCGAATAAACTACGCCTCACATATTGACGTCATAATTTTTTTTTAATTTACTTTAATCAAATTATGTACTTTACAGCTTTTGTTTCTGCAGTTAGAAACAGCGCAATAAGGCATTTTTGCGGGTTTTTGTTTACAGAAACAAGTCATAAGGCGTACTGAGAAAGTCTTTGAAATCTCCTGCACTGGTGCAGAGAGTTGACACGCGCGCCCTGCCCACTTTTCCATTCTATCTATTTATTTATGTGGTCCGAGAGCATGTTAAACTGTCGGTCCGGGGTTGTCGATACGAATATCTATGACAATTGTTAAGGGTAGGCAGAAGCCCGAAAGCCTGACAACTGGTATATCCTTTGGATATCGATATAAATTATAACCCCTGTTAAGGGGGTCTGATGGCAGTCGCTCCGTGTAAAATACAGATTAACTGCTGCATTTGGTTAGACTGAAAGAGTCCTCCTCAACATAGTTGTAAAAAGGCTACGAGGCAGATAGTGTTTAATTCAATGTGCTTTTTATGGTATAACTTGGTGAAAAAGCTAAAGGCCCACCTGATGTTAAGTGGCTACCTGTGTCCATAACAACTGTAACACCACCGAGGTTATTGCCTAAATTGTATTGCAAATCACGTTCGCCAAACTGAAACATTAAGATGGTAAATTGCATGGTATAATAAGATGTTTCACCAGGTATTCTCTTCCCACGATGACAGCGCGATGCCTCCAAGCTACGTCACGATCAGTGTTGCCGTTGATTGACGTCTTCAATATATTTAAGGAGATTTTTGTTCATAATGAACGTAAAATAAATTCCTAACTAGCCTAACTATTTGTTCTCTCATGTTATTCATCTAATTAGTTATTATTATTAAAGGAAACTGTACAAAATTACTAGTTCAAAAGTGATTATTTTTTTCGGGTAATTTATTTACACAAAGTGGCAGCACATCAAACTGACAAGTGTCACGGAGGTTGGCGGGAAAATTCGTAAAGATCGTGTTGTAGATTTTTTATTATTTTCCAAAATTTGTGTTTCTTCGAGTGTTAATGTGTAATAATGGTGGATTATTAAATGTTAAGTGCTCGTTAACGTGTACAAGTTTGGATAAATGGTACAAATTTGAAAAACATGACTTTCATATTATCTCATCATCCCCTCAGAAACCTAGTAAAGTTTCCATCACTTTACTAGGATATAAGTACAATGTTAATATGTTCAATGATTACGACTGAAGGAAATGTATCCATGGTCATGAATAAATAAAAATAAATTAAAAAAAAGTCACGATAACAGTCCGATATTGGCTCCACAGCCGACGACGTAGTACGGAGGCAATCACGTGACCTAGCTGTCACGGGAAGAGAGTACCTGGTGAAACATCTTATTATACCATGATAAATTGTATCATGACGTGATTGTAATTTCCCGGTACCCGTAATCTTCACACCGAAACAGTAATGCAAGGTTTAGGCGATCAGGCTAAGCGGGTGCTGAGACGGAGGCGATGCAGAACAGCACAGTATAGAATCCGCAGGGCATGACAGTTGACTTAGACATATGACACACATGTTTTTTTTTTTTTGACACGACTGCGTTTCACGTGCCTGCGTCGCAGCTTACGTAGCTCTGTGCTTCTTCATACGTTACAAAATCTGCTCTGCCCTGCACTGCGGGGAACTGCGTCGCATGCGTCTCAGCCATCGACTATACAGTCCAATAGACGCCTACTGTTGAATATAATGCGTACAATAAATTCTGTCAACTAGCTGAGGTACTGCAATCCGAAGGGCCATACCAAGGCGGCTATTGGCTAATTTCAAACGCGGTAGTTTTGACGGTTCAAATAAGTGATCGAAACTGGTTTGAAGTTTTCAAGTGGCAAATAGCGGCAATCTACTTCAGTTCTTCTGCATCTATTACACTAATGTTTTGACTGATATCGGTCGCTTGCTATGAGGCGTCCTACGCAAGCATACGCTTAGCCTCACTATTTGGCGGCAAAAATAGGTACAGATACCGGCACGAGTCGTGAGCACAAACTTCACCTGCGCAGAAGTTCATTTATAGATGTTTGGTGGAATGACAGGAGCGCGGGGTGCCAACGCCGAAAATTGCATTTACGCGATTGGTCGACAGTCGATGCTCGTCGTCTATTGGACAATTATGTGTCATTCGGCTACCGTACACTTTCGGTTCAACTTCATTGACTCACATTTTCGAATTTAAAACAGTTTATTTTTCTTTTGTTGTAATTAATTTATATTTTGATTTTTGAGTGTTTAATGTTTTGAATTAAAATTTGTTTTTTTTTTCTTCTTCATCTTCCTTTATTTATTACAATATTGTATTTAACTTGCAATGTATGTACGTATGTAAATATATTTGTTAGAGTGGAATCTTGCAACTCAATTTTGAAGCAGATATCTTCAACCTATTAAGCTGAAATTTTGTACAATATGGGTATCAAATGAAAGGACTTGCCGAGAATACGAATGCGAGTTAAAAAACCTGTCCATCGATAACTTACAAGTAAAAAATAAATTAAAAGTCAAAATGTTTTCTGTTTATTTATCTGTGCGTAAAAAAAAGTCCCAAAATCATAATATGGGTGAAATTCGAGAAAGTTTGTATTTTCTATAACTACCCATAATCCTTATAACACGCTAACGGTGAAATGTAGTGAACCAATAATTTTGGTCGAAAGTGTACATGCGCGTACTACCCACTACTTTCCATCTGTGCTCACGAGTCTCACGACTCATGCCGGCTACTGTACGGGGTTAGTTAAGTACTTCCCTGGACCATCCCTTTCACAAGGAGCTCTACTATTACTAAATGTACTGTAATTACAACCACTATTAATATGCACCTTTACAAAATATAAAACCTCATCATCATCATCATCATTTCAGCCGAAAGACGTCCACTGCTGGACATAGGCCTCCCCCAAACATCGCCACAACGACCGGTCCTGTGCCTTCCGCATCCAGCGGATTCCCGCGACCTTCACCAGGTCGTCGGTCCACCTTGTGGGGGGCCTACCCACGCTGCGCCTTCCAGTACGCGGTCGCCACTCCAGAACTTTACTGCCCCATCGGCCATCCGTTCTGCGAGCAATGTGCCCCGCCCACTGCCACTTAAGTTTGGCAATTCTTCGGGCTATGTCGGTTACTTTCGTTCTCCTGCGAATCTCCTCATTTCTGATTCGATCACGCAGGGACACTCCGAGCATAGCCCTCTCCATTGCCCTTTGAGTGACTTTGAGCCTTCTTATCAGGCCCATTATGAGCGACCACGTTTCAGTACCGTAAGTTATTACTGGCAACACACACTGGTCAAAGACTTTCGTCTTGAGACACTGCGGTATTTTGGACGAGAAGATATTGCGTAGCTTCCCGAACGCTGCCCAACCGAGTTAATATAAAACCTAAATACTTATAACAGCATAACAAATTACTTAATTATAATAAACACAATGTTAAACAATTGCTCAATTCTCGCTTACCTTAATATTTTAATTACTGTGTACCTGGTTATATTACAAAATTTAAAAACTATGTCAAACAAAATAATAAGGTTTAATTTTAATTTCATTGTGATGACATTAACGATTTAATCTAAAGCTATAATTTCCTGTAACCCAACTTACGTAAAAAGATAATATTTTATAACTTAACTTTGTCATATCATATCATAGAGACCATTTCAGAATTCATATCCATAGTTTCATGCCGGTTCTTCTCTATAGGACCTACCCAACTTACCCAAGAAGGTTACATTCACATACTACGACAGTACTTCATAATTCTATGGACCTACCATTTGTAACTGTGTAAAATCGACTATTCACAAGTGCCTGTAATTAGATCAATTTGAATAAAAACAAACAATTTTTTTTTTCTAGCATTTGCGTCAAATCAGACCAATTAAATTTTAGTTAGTGTAATCGGTTTAGTTCTTACTCTGGCCCATAAAATAAATCAGACAAAAAATAAAAATCGGCCAAGTGTGAGTCGGACTCACGCAGTAAGGGTTCCGTACCAACCGTCGACCTGATACCCCATAGAAACTGATTTAATTTACGAGAGTTTATCAAAATACATCAACGATCGTACGCAAAATGTGAATATTTACATCTCTTTCTCACGTAGGTGCCACCACATATGTTTACGTTTGCCCTATTTTAAGTATTTCTTGCTAAACTACATAGTATGCACTATAATCAGACGAAGTTTGACGTTGGTATGTATTACCGTTTTGAAGATAGAGCGTAATAAAAACATTGAAAAAAAAAGCATGTTTTTCGAGGTTTCTTGTATGAGGACCCCCTTTGGTTTTAGACTTTTTTTTATTTTTAGTATTTGTCGTGATACACCTCACAGCAACACATATTCTGTGAAAATTTCAACTGGTTATCTATTACCGTTACAAAGATACAGCCCTGTGACGGACAGACGGATGGACGGATGGAAGGCCGGACAGCGTAGCGAGAGTAATAGGGTCCCGTTAGCACCCTTTGGGTACGGAACCCTAAAAAGGAGTTTGTGTTCAGATAAATCGACAAAATGTAGAGATCATCTGTTTTTATTCGAGATTTCAGGTTTTGACCCATAGTAAAAGTTGTTCATACAGATGAGTACAATGACCCATTAAGTTCTGTTATAATCAAGTATAAACATTGCGTGCAAATACTGGGCTATACTGGCAGTTAACGACAGACAACATAAAACATATCTTCAGATTTAGACAGACTAACGATCCAATTGCAATGACGAGTTTCGAACTTTCTGACATTGTGTTCACACTGTATCTCAGACAGGCATATTTTATATTTACTGTATCTCCGTTTTGCATGAAGGCAAAGAAATGATATATAAGTTTCTTGCATGAAGGCAACACGTTGTCCCAGGAATGTCCAGATGTCCAAAATCGGTTCGAAATTTTGAAAATCGAAAGTATTTTCGTTGATAGCATTAAAATTATTTTATAAACTTTTTGTACGCATTCAACAGTGGCAATTTATTGATTTTATTTTGATTATATGATAACGGTTTTGAGCATAAATCTAAATATTTTAGTGCAAAAAAACTAATTTTATTAATGCTTGGTAAACTCACAATTCCACCTTTTCAAAATTTATATCATAAAATCTTCGAAACTTTTAAATATATATTCACTAATAAAATTAAAAATAAACAAATTAAATCTATAGTAGGCGTCAGATCGGTATCCATTTACGGCCAAAATTAATATCCTATCTATCCACGATTTGCCCTACTAGAGATAGAAATATGACGTATTTTGTATGGAGCTTATGTCAAATTTCGATCTCTAGTAGGGCAAATCGTAGATAGATTGGATATTAATTTTGTCCAATAGGCCACAAATTATTCGTCAATTTTAAAATTGGAATCGGTTCCGATTTGAGTCTATAGTAAAAAATTTGAGAACTGGTTTCTTGTAACCTAGAATTAGACTTCGCTTGACATTATTATGACACAAATACATGTTTATTTTTATAATTCGTAAAGAGCAAGGCGTTATGTATAAGTTTGGGTCCCGAATCGGAATGGACAAATTATTTTTTGTGTGACGTATCTGCAATTGCAATAAAATCGAATGGAGGCGCCATCTCGATGGTCATCGCTAAAGTTGGGAAAAACGACTTAAAATCGTAAGCGTGTTTAAACGTTGTGCTTTTTTCTGCTTACGAATTTTTTTACGCTTTTGTCGCTTTTCGTTTTTCACTTCTAAAAAAATTGACTTTTATTTGTCTACATTACACTATTCTATTTACATTTAAACTATTTACAAAGTTCACTAAAAACTATACAAACAAACTACAATCGTCGCGTAATTACCAAGGAGAACATTCAAAAACGCATTCACTCGTTGACGACGAAAAATAAACTAAGCGCCAAAGCAAAAGCAAATCAATCAAGTTCAAAAACGTTTAAAAAGTTTAAACGATACAAAAATAATCAACAAAATAAAAAAGTGCTTTCTCTAAACAAATTTTACGTAAACGAATAAAATTTAATTCTGCCGGTTTCAAACCACCTCCAGTCAACTTTGAAATTGAGTCTTATGCTCATAGAAATACAGGTTACATTTCAATCGTTTACGAAAAAGTCTAAACGAAATCTGCTTTAAAAAAAAAGCGTATAAGCTTTTTTTTTTATTAGACTTTTTTAAGCGCTTTTTCACGCGCCTTTTTTTTGCGCCCACTTCTAGTCATCGCTGTGCCCGTTTGCGTAACATAAATCGACTTGACTTTGGCGAGAGCATCGATCTTTCTCTTACCGATTTCTCGATTACGCACTTATGTATTCGTTTGGTCATCCGCTACTGTAGTGCTGTACTGCTACAATTAAAATAAAATAAAAATAAAAATATCTTTGGGACATTTTTACACAGCACCATCTAGTCCCAAACTAAGCAGAGCTTGTGGTATGGGTACTAGACAATGGATATAATACGTATATACTTTTTTTTTTGTAAATACATACTTATAATACATAAGCAACACACCCAGACCAACACAAACACTTATGTTCATCACACAAATCTTTGTGTCCTGTGGGAATCGAACCCACGACCTCGTTATCAGCAGTCCGACACTCGAACCACTAGACCACAGAGGTCGTCAAATCGTCGTCAATTCCCTCAAATCAAATCACATCATCTTTATTTTACGTTCAATGAAGGTACATACATGATGGAAAAACATAAAAACTCCCAGTACATTTTCACATAAAGCATGCAAACTATTCAATAAAATTATTAAATAGGCAATTTGAGTACTAAATTAAATTAAAAAACATGTAACAGAATTAACGCAAGACCGGAAAGTAGTTTCTTCAGACCTAAATTTAGGTTGGGCCTTACGAAGCTATAGAATTTAGAATTCGGAATTCAAGCATCGGTTTCCGATTTTTTTGAGAAATTCAAACTCCAGGTAGGTACAAACATATGGGTATTATTGTGTGACAGTTAAACATTATTTTATCGAATCAAATAACTATCAATTTAATTTATTAGTCATAAACATTCAGTTAGGATATCTGGACAGAAAAATGAGTCAAGAAATCTCGTCAGCGGCAACTAGCTTCCTTTCGCCATTCACAAATAAATATTAATGTTAATACGAACTATAGCTTGGAATAATTAAATTACCTACCTAATTTAAATTACGAACATAACTCACTGTCTCATTAAAACATTTCGTACTTATGACATTTATGCATGTTTTCAAATAAATGTACATGCATATTATGCAAATATCATTCACCTTTCATACAAATTTGAATAGAACATACAATTACTTTGCAGAATTCTCACATGCAATGCTCAAACATTCAACAATCATACAATACAAGGAACCGCAGAAATCGGTCAAACATTGCATAAAAACATAAAATGTACCTAAGCTGTTTATTGTTATTCAAATTATTGACATAAATAAGTAGGCATGTTATGTTTCACGTTGCAAAAGGATTTGCTCATTGGATTGTAAACAAAATAATGCATACTTCTTACGTTATGATATTTTATTATGATGTTCTTAAAGAGTTAATAACTTGTGAAATCTGTCTGTGTTAAATTTGAAATAAGTAGGATTAATAGTGTCGTAACTTAACCGTAAAAATATTCTTAAAAATCATATACAATTTTATGAAAAATATTGGTATCAAGACGAATTTTAAATGCCAAACGGAATGGATGGAATGGATGGTCCTAGCTTGAAACCATTATAATATAAAATAAAAAAGAACGCTAACTACCTAATTCCTGAAAATTTGGAAAATTAATGCACAATGAACTTAGCAGCGCCATCTAGGTAAACAATTAAGAAGTTCTCAGAGCCATCTATTATTAAGTAGCGTTACTAACTAAAATCATTTTGTTCTGCTACTTACTACAAGATGACGCTAAGAGTTACTGGCCGCTATTTGAAATAAATTTGTGTCAAGATCGTAGCGATTGGAAATTAAAAATATTTAATCTGAAAATATGAATTTTGCTGAGCATGCGAATACCATCGTTGACCGCACCATCGCGCATCGCTTAACATTAGATAAGGTGGCGGTCAAACGAAAGCCTATTAGTAATAAAGAAAACAATACCTAGTAGGGTACCTACGTACAGTCAACAAATCGGAATCATGACCCACGATAAGCTTAATATTCTACAGACATTCTAATACAATTAGGTTGAATTTCGCTTAAACAGATATTTCCCTGGCAACTGACTTGTTATCAATTTTGTTAGCTATTGACAGTTACAGCTAGTTTACCAATAAAATTATTTTTCTAATTTTATTCTTGATGTTTAACTCCAAATATTGTTATTTATTTATTTATCATTTATGGCGTGAAATATGGTACAGAGGATATTATAAATTAAATGAATTTTCCACACTCGGACGAATAAAAAAGGCGGACGGAATCTAGCTAAACAAAGACTGAAGCACTTAATTTTTTCCTGAACCCACTATAATTTCGAAAGCATTTTAACACACCATATTTATACTGTTATTTTATTTATGACACTACAACAATGACTACCGTCACACTAGATTTTTTGCGTAATCGCGGCTTTTTGGCATACTATACTTTTAAGCGATCCGGCTTGCTATGGATGCTTCACCTATTGAATAGCGAGATTCCGTCTGCCTTTTTTATTCGTCCAAGGTTCCACATATTAAGAGTATTGTTTGACACCTTTTCATACTTGACATTATATTTGTAATTTTTATTTTTATTTTATTAATGGTCTGTAATCGAAAAAGTTTGTATAGGTTTCTTAAAAAATATAGTTGTTTGTAGGAAAACCACGTGAAACGACAGCTAATTCGAAATTCAAAACATAATTCCTGCTTAATAAAAAACATAATTTCCAATCCAATTATAAATCTATTGCATTGATAACAAAGCTCAAAACGGCACAGACCTCTGACTCGTTTTAATGTAGTTTCTGTAATATTCAAAATGTCCTAAGTGCAGCATAGAAGAAAACCTTACTGTCTTGACGATTTCAAACGAATTATCAGCTGAGTGGGTCATGATTCCGATTTGTTGACTGTACATGATAATATGTATGTAACTATTCAAATGACACGATTTGCTAAATAAGTATCTAAATAAATAAAACTCTTTTAATATCAGAAAAATAATCGCTTTCAAGGAAATCAAAACGATCGTTATGTTTTGATTTCATTGTGCGCGAAGTCCCGTAAATAGATAGATAGATAGATAGAATATACTTTATTGTACACCATGAAAATAGTAGTAAACAGGAACAACGTACAAATTATGGGTACATGGGCGGTCTTATCGCTAAAAGCGATATCTTCCAGACAACCTTTGGATGGACAAAGAAGACGTAAGATCTAGATAATGGGGGCAGTCCGTGGCGTACTACTAAACTAAAATAAATAAATAGCACAAAATATATTACACATATAGGTATCATAAATATATATAATATATATATAAATAATCTTACAATTTAGAATAGAGATTGGATACATAGGCAATGTCTTAATAAATTACAATTTATTTGGAAAGGTAGTATTCTTTAACTATTTTAAATAATATAGTTCAATATGAGTGAAATTCGCGAAAGTATAAAATCTTCTAAGGAAATAAGTAATAATAAAACAAAGTTTAACCGGATTAAATCGCGTATATTATTTAAATTGGTTTCCCTGACGTTTCGAAAGCTTTGCAGCATTTCGTGGTCGCAGGTACACTAAGATGACAAGCGTCTTTACAAATATTTCTAAAAAATTATTTTAATCTACCGTACAATATTATTAATTAAAATCGTTTCGGTGCACGCAGTAATCACTCACAATATCATTATCTTTTACAGTGTTGCGTGCTGTTTGGGACTTGATTAATTTTAGGACTGGGTTCCAAACAGGTGGTAGCTGCCAACCATCTTCTCTATTAAAATTAGGATGTTTTTTAATTTCAATAGCCTCACGGAGCATTCTAGGTACATATCGGTTTTCCTTCGCCAGAACTTGTGGTTTATCAAATCGAAGAAAATGGTTGGGTTTGTCTAGGGCATGTTCACACACTGCAGACTTTGTGGAGCGTCTGTTCTTGACGTCAGCTATATGTTCTTTAATTCTAGTGGCTATACTACGCTTTGTTTGCCCTATGTATGATAACCCACAATCACAATCAATCTTGTAGACCCCTGCATCTTGTAAGGGAATGTGACACTTCACCGGTCTGAGGAGTTGGCTGATCTTTCTTTGAACCAATTTAAATAATATACGCGATTTAATCCGGTTAAACTTTGTTTTATTATAATGTGTAGTGATCGCGAAAACCTAAGAAGAAATAAGTAATGTCTCGAAAAAAACAACTAAGTATATAGCGATAGCACACAGTGGTTACAGGATGAACGTTAGGCTGCTATCTGTACTCCTATTATTTTCGTTTCTTTTATATATTTTTTATACATAATGGGCTTGCGTTTGACCGTCACCTCACCTGATGTAAAACGATGGTCCAATCAACGATTGAGTGCATTTAAAGAGCCTCCACGAGTGACGATATTTAATTGACCGACCGGCACACCCTGGGCAGTCAGCCCCGCTACCAACCTGCTTACTGGCTAATCTTTACACCACGCCATGAGCTATTATCATTATGTAGCTCATGTCGACACGACAGAAGAAGAAGATCAACGATAGTACACGCTTGCCCAACAAAAACCTATTCACTCGAACCTTGAAGACCACCAGATATATGTATATCATTCCTCTACGACGTTTATCGTTCGACGATATTCGATAAATCGTACGATTCATCGCACAATTTGCTACTCCGGTCAACCATCGTTCCCTTATCGCATGCGATGATCGTGTTTTGACGTTTGTTTTTCTCATCTCCGGTAAATTGTATACGACTATGAACCGTAGTCTATCTTAATTATGCCTTTTTTATGTGCCTATCTGTATTATGTAATATCAGTCGGAACGAAAGTTCGTACTTCGTTTGTCGTTCGTAAAACGCGAGTAGACCTACTGTTGTGAATGACGTTATCTCGTGTTCGCCGCAAACATTATAATAAGTTACTCTTTGCCGCAAACCTTCCGGTTTTGATGCGAGCTGAGAAACGGATTGTTGTTTAACGGGACAGTAATAGCTGACTTAACGGTAGGCTGGCAAGGATACTCTTGCTTTCCAATTCCAATCAGAATCGCCCGTTATTTGTATAGTAGGTACTATACATTCTTGAACTTGACCCACATTCTATAGTATAGAATAGAAGAATGTTTGAGAACTAGGTCCGACGGAAATCGTTCGCATTTTATTGTAGCAACGTAGCAACTTATTTTATTGTTAATAAGCGGTAAGTCATACTGTAAATGTGTTTAATAATAAATTATACTTAGCAGAATAGACTTCCATTAAATGTAATTGAACGCCAACTCCATTATTTTGAAGAAATTATTTTGACAATGTTTCAAGTGTCTTTGCTGCTACAATTTTGTTCAGCTGCTGTTTATCGAAATTATTCAAATTTCAGAAAGCTTCTATGTAGTTTATTATGTATATTAGAGATAAAACTTGAGTTTCCAATAAATGAAAGCATCAAAATCGAACAGCAGAAACTACGCACATCCTTTTACTTCCGCACAAATGGTCGAGACGCAGTGGCGTAACAATAGGGTGGCAAGATTGGCAAAATGCCAGGGGGCCCCCGGCTGGAGGGGGCACCCGGCCCGTAAGGGCCTCGAGCACAGGAGAATCCTCACATTTATTATTACAAAATGTATTCGTTTTGTATTCAATTGATTAACGTTACCTACTAAAGTATATACCTACACAAATTAAACCAAAAAATGTATCAAGATTTGAACGCATTTGTATGAAAAAGATTTCGCCCAATTTGGGAGCGCATCCGGTACGTAGTAATTAAGTCCTCGCCACATGTACAGTTTGGCATAAAAAATTACCCAAAATGGGGCCGCCATAAAATAGATAGCATTTTTGGCAGACTTTATTTACATCGAGGGAGGGCCCCATTAAGGCCCCATCCGATGAATTTGCTACGGGCCTCTATAAGTATGGTTACGCCACTGTAGAGACGGATACATTTTTCTCGTAAGGAATGATAAGATCAGACTCATACTAAATTCCTATTCCCACGTAATCTTACCAAATTCATTTCGCCAAAAACGCACATTGCAGCAAAATTTCACTTACAACGCCTTTCTCCTTCGCACACTACCACACTAAGGAATCATGGCGGGCGCTGACTCGGAGACTGCTGAGAAAGGCTTTTACCTGATCTACCACTCAAGCTTCGTCGATATTTTTATTAGCTATTGTTGACAATCTATTAGATGAAGTTATCTGGAGTGAGGTTGGAAGAGAAGCTTTTAATGATTTGAGCACGCATAAAATGTTATGACATGCACGATAACCGTTTAACCGCTCCTGACAGTATATGTCCCTGTTTGTCGTATTAGGTCATTATTGTTTCTAGTAAACTGTAATTAGTAACATCTACTGTCAGGAGGTTGAGATTTAAATCATTGAGATTAATTTAGAACTATATTTTGAGCGTTTTTAATTACGGGAATTGACCTTCTGAATAAAGAATATTTAAATTTTATTTTATTTAACTATAAAATTGCCAATTCATATAATATATTTATAACAAGAATAACATTATGTATACTTATCCGCTATCATCATTATGTATCATTTATTAATGCTTTTACCATGTACAGTGTTCTATAACTTCTTTTCCCATTTACTAAGCAGTTTCTGGTAATCTACTTTCCCTCATTTACTTTATCTAAAACAATTACGGTTATCAATGCTAAAGTTTACCGACCTCTTGTGACAAAGTCTGCCGGTCTGCCTGTGGTATTGTTTCACGGCCAAAATTAATAACCGATCTATCCACGATTTGCCCTACTAGAGATAGAAATTTGACATAAAATGTATGGAGCTTATGTCAAATTTCTATCTCTAGTAGGGCAAATCGTGGATAGATCGGTTATTAATTTTGGCGGTTAGAGAAATTTGTAAGTCTCGGTTCACAGGGTTTAGATTTTAAATGTCAAATCATAATACTTCGTCATAGATTTCTTGGCTCCGGTGTTGAGTCGGATTAATTGCAGGCTATTAGCATTTTTGTGATTCACATACAATTTCACAGTTAATCGATTGTTATTTTTATCAATTTTATAGCCGGGGCCTAACTCCCGACTGGATCGAGTACTGTATCAATCGAATTTGAATTCGAGTTAGTGCCAATTCGTACTGCATTCCTCTGGGAATTGACATTAGCTCGATTTGGTTCATAGTTCGAACCAGTCTGGAGTAAGGCCCCTGTTTACCGTACTATATCTTGCCCAGCGTTGTAAGTTGCAAACAAGACACATATACCTAATATCCCTTTTTAGGTGGTCTTAGCCCAGCTGTAGGTAGTGATCGTCCAAATATAATAAAATCGTACTTTATTTACTGGCACATTACAAATACTCTAATGACTAAAGAAAATGATGGGAGATATTTAATCTCCTGAAAGGTCTGCTGTATTTGTAGGATTACGTATTCAGAGTATTGTAGCCGTACCATAAGCAAGCCACTTTATCCACTTACTCGTTAGAATGCGTGACCAATAGTCATCCATCATCCTCCTCGCCTTTGCTTAATTATGTTGGGGTCGGCTTCCAGTCTAACCACATATGCGCGTGAACATCAGTATTTTCACGGAGCAACTGCCATCAGACCCCCGCAACCCAGTTACTGTGCAAACCAACATTCGGAGGTTAGACCAGTTGTCAGAATTTCAGGCTTCGGACTACCCGTGACGACTGCCATAGATATTCGTATGACAACAATGCATGACCAATAGTACAACTTTCATGTTATGCTCTGATTTATCCAATAAATCAATAAATAGTTGACAGAACCAGAATATCAAGTACGTAACAGTAATAATTATTTTTTTAATAACTAACAATGTCTGTTAAATCAGCGCAAGCCAGTCAGAAAACCTATTTGTGTCTTGTGTTACATAAGAATGTTAGCATTTAATAGATACCTCCATAGAAATCTAAATAATAAGGTAATAGAAATGTTATCTACTGTATTTTACTACGGGAACGCATGTCGCCGGTTTTCCGCCACCAACACATGAACATGCAATCACGCCCACCATGTTTCTGGTATTCAATGCAAAATAAAAAGCCTAAATATAATTTCGCTGTTAGATTATCCCAATTTATTTGGGGTCGGCCGCAGCATGTTTTTTTCTTCCATACATCTCTATCAGCCGTCTTCTCTGTGTTTAATTTCTTTCTATTTATATCATCTTTCACACAATCCATCCATATTTTCTTCGGTCTCCCTCTTTTCTTATAGCCATCAACATTCATACTTAAAACTTTCCTCGTAACATGCTCCCCATTCCTCCTCATCACATGTCCATACCATGATAGTCTGTTGCTACTTAACTTCTCTGTCACTGGCGCTACTTTCAGACTCCTTCTTACATATTAATTCCTTATCCTATCCATTCTCGTTACACCACACATTCCTCTTAACATTCTCATCTCAGCTGCATGCACTTGCCTTTCATTAATTCCTTTCGTAGCCCAACATTCCGATCCATACAGGACAGCAGGTCTTATCATGGTCTTATAGATTTTCCCCTTCAGTTTAAGAGGAATTCGGGAGTCACATGTAGTTCCCGTGACCTGCCGCCATTTCAACCATCCTGTGTTAATTCGGTGCTTGACTGTCCGGTCAATTTCGCCATCGCTTTGCACAAGTGAACCGAGGTACCGAAAGTCGGAGCAGACTGACAAGGGCACGCCATCTAGCGCAATAGCAACAAAACCGGAAAGACCGCCGAAATCGCAGAACATGTATTCCGTTTTAGTTCTGCTGATTTTCAAGCCAACGTTCTCCAAATTTTGTTGCCATTTTGCCAATCTACTCTGGACCTCAAGTCCATCTTCACCAACAAGGACAATGTCGTCAGCAAACAGCATGCACCAGGGTGCCGCTGTTCGCTGTTAGATATGGTGCAAAATACAAGTTTAGTGACTCAGTGAATCTGCGTCCAAAACAGTTCGCGCACTGGTGTGCTAAAAGACACCTGTACGTGGCGACACGTTCACGCACCTTTGCCACTTCTATTACCTTTATTAGGATTTCTATGGGTACCTCAGTCAATCAACTATCAATAATAACCATTTTAAGCGGAACTGGCTTATCATGTAAGTTTTATACAAAATTGGCTATGCTTATACTGGTTTAGTACCACTTATATGCGGTTGACCATACGTTTCTTTTATCTTTTTCTATATAACAACTATCTTCAGTAGACAGAGTTCTTCGAGCACACATTTGGGGGAAACCAAGATAAACATGTTAATATGTAATTTGTTGATTAATTTTATTATTACAACTGAGCTTTGGCCGTCCTCATGGACTACTGCCAATCGGCTATGGAAGGCCAAACGGCCTGATTGGAGGATCACAGAATTCGTAAGATGGTTTGGTTTATCGTTCAGGTTGAGGCACTTCTTCCTCTTGATCACTGCCTCACACGTCACTCCTGAAGATTGTAACTCCGTTTAAGTCTTTCAACTTTCATCCTGCATTTGTTCCGATCTGTCGCTTGGTGGTGTGTGGCACTGACGGGTATCTCCAGTTGGTTGGATATCTGATCCATGCAACGCTTAGGACTCCGACCTCTAGGTCTTTTTTCATCAACTTTCCCTGTCACCAGCAGCCGTTCTAGGTTAAGGTACAGTCCGTTGACATCACAGACCAGTAAGCCTCAAGACGCTGCATAAACAAAGTTTTGCATGAGAACACAGTCGAACAATGTTGGCCGGACAGGGGGCGGATTAAGAATGGTCGGCTCAAAAGTTGGGTGGTATAATTGGTGCCGCTCGCTGATGAAGTGACGTCTCAATTGGCGGCGGGGCGTATGATATGCAGTGCTCCTGCATATGCTTTCTGACCGAGGGTATCCGGCTAATCGGCATCCAGAGGCGTATTGGTCTGTGGTTATATATATGATACTTAATTACTGTATGTCACGTGATATTTACCATGTAAATATTTTTTATGAGATTCCGATGTTTTGGCGCTGTTACAAGCGCCATGGAAACGGGCAAACTAACGTTTTTGGGTGGATATTTATGCGTAATTCAAACGACTAACTAATAATTCTACAACACTTCAGTGTTGTAGCATAATATGCTGAGATGGGGGCCTTTTTTAGTCTCATACAGGCATGTCAATTTATAGTTTATTGTTAATAAAAAAAAATTCTCTCGCCTGTACCGAGAGTGAAATAAAATTTTCTTTCTTTCTTTATTTCTTTCTTTCTTTTTAGAAATATCGGGAACTTGGAATTGTCAGGAAATTCTTGCAGAATGAGAATGAGACACAATTCATTACATAACACTGATATGCATCAGTCACCACACGAACACAATCCCACAATCACACACAAACATTACAAAGTAGCACTATTTCATCTCACCAAATCATCAATGGCTAAGGTTAGCACTTGGCTTCGGCCCGTGCTATTCTCAAAAACCGGTGAATCATTGCCGAGATACAAAAATGTATGCCCAACAATAATAATATTAGTGTTAGTGACCATGTTAGTTTAAAACTCATATAAGATACTTGGCCAATGCTTACCTTATATTCCTAACGATCTATCTCTACTTGCCTATACACCTATATCCCTACACTGAAGAAACCCGTTATGACGAAGGGTTGCGGAGGTTAGACGGTAGTCGTAAAATAGTTGTCTGGCTACTAACAAGCAAACAACCTGACAAAAGGAACGATGCGTCGGATAAACGCTGGGGTCAAAACAACCAAACAAAGATATTTGAAGGAAAAAATATATTACTTATAATTTTATAATAATTCGACTGACTGCTTCGTTGTTCTAGTGGTTGCAAGCGCGACTGCTGAGCGTGGGGTCCTGGGTTGGATTCCCGGGTCGGGCAAAGTGTTATTGGGTTTTTTCATTATAAATTCTCAGTAGCAGCCCGGACCCCGGAGTCTGGATTTATGCCCGGTCAATGGCAATAGGCTCGCACCCTATATATATATATGATGTTATGTTATATGTTGTTATAATAATTGACTAACGATTCAGTCTTGATAAATCCATCTATGTTTTGCCATGATGACCTTTATCAAAACGGATAAGTACACTAAACAGAGGACCAATTCGTTCACCTGTTCAAGTTGTCTTATTTTAACACAATGTATGATTAACTTCGAAAGGTATATCAAAGAACTAGAAATGCATAAAATTAAACCTGGGAAGTCATATGCCATAGCCACTGCCCTGTTCGCAGGCGAGGACTTAATCACCTGCCACGAAGGTCAAATTAAGCCTATTTAAATCAACATTTCCAAATTAAATCCGAATCACTCAATACATATATTGAGCAACGTCCAATCGGTATCAACACTAGTGGCGGCGACTGCGCTTCACTCGCCGTGAGCCGCGGCACGTCAGCGCACGCGCCGAAGAAAGTCCGACACCGGAACACTCATGGCTTTCTATCAACCGAGACATTTCGAATGGAATTTATAAAGTTCATTTGAATCCGAGAACAAATCCATAGCAGTGTTCTGTGGTTTACACGTTCGACGTGTGAAAATTAAAAGTAAAATTAATGTTGTTATCTGTCAAAATTTTGAATTGAAGTGACAGCTAGTTGTGTGATGAAAGTGAATTTTAAATGTGGAATGCGAAATATCAGTTAAGTTAAATAGTGACATCGTTTTACGTCACAGTTGTTGGATTGTTTTTTATTACTGTTTTGGATGCTGCAATTCTGAATATCACAATGGATCCAAGGTAACATTCATAATAATCTTTAAAATTTCGCGTGTGTCTATATTGGCTATACTTTTTTATAGTGGATTTCTATAGAGGACGAACATACCGGTTCTAATTTCTCCGAAAGTAACTCTAGCGTCATAAATTAAAGAGACGTGGAATAAAAGATATTGCATTTGGTAGATAGCAATATTATGACTTTTATGTGTATTTTTGGAGGATAGATTGATGATCAATCTCCACCTATAGTGCAATATCGCTATCTGAAGTTTCCACGCTATTATGTGACGTAACAAACCAGTAAAAGGAAACGGCTGTATTCCAAAAAGATTAGTTGACAACCTTAAAATAATCTTGAGCCTTAGCAACAAGTGGTTCAAGGGATGAGTTGCTCAATAATACGTGTTTGTGCAATTAAAAAGATCTTTGTAAGTCGTTAGGTAATATTAATAAATTCGGTTGGCCGCGCCACGCTTTTATTTATTCTACCGAGCAGGGTTGAGGCGCGTCTTGCATTAATTCGTGCTTTGAAAGTTGCAACTTTGTTGGCCTACTATCTCATTCATGTGTATTATCTTGACACTATCATTTACATCAAGCAGCCTGTACATTGTTCACTGCTACAACATGGCCTTTAGAGACCACCACAATGAACGTTCGTGATGGTATATTGTCAGAATTACCATTGCTAGCAGAAGGGTCGGCAATAGCAGTATTCATTTGTTAGCGCAAATGAAGAAAAGACTTATAATCTTGGACAAAACTGTTATTCGCCTTTTACTAGAACCAACACTTCTTAACCCTAAATGCTTACATTTGCGACACGAAATATTCAAAACCGCTTGACATTATGGATAATGTAACAACGTAATTGCAGTGTTGCCAAAAGCTAGGATTGCACATAAAGCTGGTACAACTACATAATTGAATGGTTCGTCTTCTTCCTCATCAATTTGGGTAGCAACTGTCGTAATAACAATAACATAACATAACATCACGCCTGTATTTCCCCGAAGGGGTAGGCAGAGGTGTAATAGTACACCCACATTTCGCCATAAGTATATGTTATAACAATAAGATTTGATATTTCACAACAAATAACAGCGATCACGCTTTATGCACCGAATGGAATTGTATGATATTTGAAAACAGTTACATCAAAATTGTACGACTGTTTATGTAAAAATTGCACTCAAAAGGCAATCAATTTTGCAAGTTTAAGTAGTTGATATTTCACTTAACCATGACCTTTTGCCATATTCTGTAAGATAATCTTGCATGTACTACTACAATTTACAAATAAGGTGCGCAATCTCAAGTAAGGTTGGGTCCCCTTCTCTTGGGCACTGCTCGACTGGTCACGTTGCTTCCTGATCCACTTGTCAAACTGGATTCCCTACTTTCGTCCTATTTCAATATAGACCCTTTTAGAAGAGGTGAACTTTTTATGATCAATGCTATCCCTTTCTTTCTTATAGCTTTGGAACAGATAAAAGGTATGGTTTTCAAGTAAAAAAACAAGATATATTTTAATGGATATCTTTGATAGGTAGATGGAAAGAGCGAATTCAACTTTTAAGTGTTAAAATCTCTGCTTTCAATATTAGAGCTGGTTATTTACATGCTTTTATAGCAACTTTACTTGAAACTGTTGATAAAATAGGTTTAAAAAAATATATTACGAGTCTACAGAGTCGAAGAGTATTGTACAAAATAAACATTCAATATTATCCAATAATAAAAAAGCTTCTAACAAAAAAATGCGATTGAATATTACGCATAATTCATTGATGACAGTGATAATCAATAACTACAAATAATTTGGCAAATAATGTAGTTACGTAAACGAACTATTACCTAATAGGTAATAACAATCAACTAATGGTTACATGACCATATTTATTATCATATCATATGACATATATTTGAGAAGTACAAAAGAAAATGCTAATAATATAATCGTTGACTAAAGAATACTTTATATGTATAATCATACGACAGTTAAAATTTCTTCCGATGATCACAAAGATAGTCATAGAAGCGCACGCGATTTAAAGGCCAGTACCACTGTACTCGTAGAATTATACAAAACAAACAATAGAACGATAGGCGAAGACAAATATTGACGTGACTACAAGCTTATTGGTTGTGGACTTGTGGTAGATGTTGTATGCTTGGACACGCACCCAGTGACACAGATGTGATGTTGACCCACCGAGATAATGGCTTCCATTGCAAAAAACTACTTAGTTTTGTAATCATAATTGCTATGGTACGAGATTACGAGTACCTTCTGTCTTCGTACCGTTAAAGAGATAATAATAAATAATAAGATAATGATGCATATTCTTGTTTGAGATAAAAACAAATTACGAAATCATCACGATCGTCTGAATTTTGTATTTTGTGAGAAGATACAAATTATCTTGCTTGAAACGAGTGAAAAACAGTTGGTTACACACAAAACAGTTAATTTTTGCTTTTGTATAAGCTGTAAAACTTACTACAAAAAAAAAACAGTTATGCTTGAAGCGAATAAACTCGTCAACTTAGCGAATTTAATTGAGGAAGTACTGAACTAAGCTCGCCAATATAAGTCCTAATGAGATTTTCAACATAACTCGCCTAATTGGCCAGTTAACCCGTTATTTAGCTAATGAATCTGTAAATGTGACTTTTCTAATGGCTTACCACGATTATTAAGAAGGTGCTTAAAGATTTAAATTTGCGGTTGATCTTGAACTTAATAACAATACCGTTAGCTATGAATGTACAAGGAAAATAACGCAGGATAATGAACTCGATACGAATATAAAGGTCAAGTGCTTTCTTGAACCGGTTGGTATGGTATACGTGAGTAACTTAATTTTTAGAAAAGACAAACTCACGGAGAAATTGAGATTGCAAGCGTAAAGCTGTCGTCATTAACATGTTGTCATGTGAAGATGAAACAGGTTGTGATAGCAAATTATTATTGCACGGTTTTAATTGCAAACATAGTTGTAGCAATACAAGATAATGTTGATGATAAAACTAAAATACATGATTGGCTTTTGACGCTCGTAAATAATAAACTTACACGTCAGAACGCGTTTACAAATCCATCTGCAATTTTCAGAGTCGCGATTTTGAAATTATTTCAAAACGAGACTTTGTAGCGGTTTGTAGAAGATGTCCATAGACTCCATAAACATTTGTGAGCTGCGAAATTATGAAAATCACTTTTCTTTTCTATAAAAAAAACCACATTAAGTAATAAAAATTTGACCTTTTGTTGATAAGCAAAACAATTCGTTTTAGACCCGGTATTTGTTACAGAAAGAGTACTAACAATTATTCATGGAATTTCAAATATTCGCTGCAGGTGGTTCACCATTGTTGTGAGTTTTATTACTTTTGAAGAGAACGTGTGCCAATATATTTATATACACGGGATTTCACAAATACATATTCATAATGATCAAATAAAACATGCGATAGATATCACAAGATATCTAAAAAAAAATTGAATTAATATAAAATTGACCCTGTCAAAGATCACTTCAATAGCTAAAAGTCAATATTCTATAGAAACCTTACATAATAAGTCAATTACAACTGTTTCTTGCGTATAAATCATCAAAACTAAGCTTCTAGTAGGCAAATGGCTATTGATTCTTTAAATTTTTCTGAATTATTCATACAATTCGTAATGTTTTTGACATTTAACTAATGCAGTAAGCTTCTCGTTGTACATGCAGCTATGATATTTGCATTAAAAATCTTACTCATAACTTTATTTCACCATGTTTAGCTAGTTTGTTGATGGATTAAATTTCATCTTTAACAGTTAGTTAATAAGGCAATTTCTCTTCTTGAAACTTAAATGATAACTACATCTGGCCGTGATTCCGTGATACATTGCTTAGAAAGCAGACCTACATCTTAACTTATCAAACTAAATCTGCATCCTGGACCGGTAGAGCACCTTGCGTTTATAAGCATGATTATTTTCACAACATACAGATGCCTTGTCTTCCTATAGTTTTATAATCCGCGGATGCGTGACTCGTGCACAATTTACATGACTACCACCACGTAAATGAATATTTCCGTTAAAGCTTATTACGAAATCTTAAGCCATTATCTACACTTACTTAACTTCTTTAAACTCATTAAGTGCCACTGGCGTAATTTGTAAGCTTGGTTATTTCAACACTTGGTCTCTAAACAGGTGAAAGAGATTTCCAATATTGTGTAATTTGAACATGACCTTTAAAACAACATTTCAGTCTACACATCGGAACATATGATTAAAGTTTTGACCTTCAGAAGTTTAGTCTAAATTCGTGCTAAATTACACAACTATAACCGCAGGTTACATTACAAACTGACCATCGTTCTGATGCTTGTGCAACTATGACTACGACACGTCTCACACTCGATCCCAAATTGCACGTGTCAATAGAAATTGAGAGTCTTCCATAATTCAGAGTTACGCCACTATACGCATGCGATGGTCAGCTAACTATTGAACCAACAAAACACACCGAACGATCTTGTAGCTTTCTCTAACGTGGATGGACACAAACATATCGATCACTTACGTCAAGCCATGCCATCAGAATATAATTCAAGGAGGGTGGACCAATTTGTATGGTAACCTTACACGATTATGAACTATACGTATAAGTAATAAGGATGAATTTCCTGGTTGGCACGAAATACTTATTGGAGACAGACCGATCTGCACGTAGGCTGTTGGAAATGAAGCCAGTGTCCCACTTGGTGGAATGGACATTCCAAATAAAGTTCGCAATGAAACCACCGGTGAATTAATGAACGCGTTTATGAATCTGAATACTTGGTGTGCGTTTACTGTACCAAATAATATAATGCGACTGTTGCGTGTCAAGTTTAAGTAGCCAGGTTACGTCTAACTTGGCATCCATATGTGAAAGAAAGTTATACAATACTGGTAGTGGTAATAGAAGAGTCACTATGCAAAAATCTAACAAGATAATCCGAATAAGAATGGGAATGTTAGTCTTATTGCCCGCGTATAAATCGGTTTATCACAGAAAGACGTTATCACGCTTCCCTCGGTAACAAACGGTAAATTCCCGGAAGAACAAGCTTGTACATAAATCCAGGTTATGGTCTATTTGTGTGCTAATTTTCATCCAAATCTGTTCAGTGAAATGGCGTGATTGAACTAAAAACAAACATCCATACATTCGCATTTTTAGGGTTCCGTACCCGAAGGGTGACAAACGGGACCCTATTACTCTCGCTACGCTGTCCGTCCGTCCGACTGTCTGTCACAGGGCTGTATCTTTTGAACAGTAAAAGGCAACCGGTTGAAATTTTCTCAGAATATGTGTTACTATGAGGTGTATCAGGACAAATACTAAAAACAAAAAAAAGTCTAAAACCAAAGGGGGTCGGTCCCCATACAAGAAACCTCAAAAAACATGCATTTTTTTCAACGTTTTTGTTCCTGCTCTATCTTCAAAACGGTAATATATACCATCGTCAAACTTGGTCAGATTATAGTGCATATTATGTAGTTTAGCAACAAATACTAAAAATAAGACAAACATAGACATATGTGGTGGTACCTGCGTAAGAAAGACATGCAAAAGTGCATATTTCGCGCACTGTGCGTTGATGACTTTTTGGAAACTCTCGTAAATTAAATCAGTTTTTATTGGGTATCAGGTCGTTGAGAGGTACGGAACCCTTACTGCGCGAGTCCGACTCGCACTTGGCCGGTTTTTATATTATTAGGATTCAAATCTTAATCATAATAAAACAAGTTTAACCGGATTACATCGCGTATATTATTCAAGTTGGTTTTCCTGACGTTTCAAAAGTTTTGACGCTTTACAGCGTTCGTGATCGCAGAAGCGACTTTACAGATATTTCAAAAAAAAAATTAAATAACAGTACAATTAAAAAAAATTAAAATCGTTTCGATGTATCTGTGGTTTCGATGCACGCAGTAGTCACTCACAGTAGTGTCATTATATTTTACAATGTAGTGTGTCAAATCTGTTATTCTTTCAAACTTGAAGCTTTAAAATTAGAGAATCGAGTAGATCTTAGTAATTTTTAATGAATAACACCAGAAGTTTTTAGAAAAAACCTTGCCCATTGTCCTACTTTAGAGCCACACTATTCATCTTATGTAAGAGCTAAAAGCCGAGTCACTTCCAAAACCGTTATAAACCTGCTTAATTCGAGGCCGATGGCCATGAATAAAGAAATATAATTTATTATTTAGGTTGAGACATGGAAACGAAGAATAAATACAAAATACGGTACTATATTAGCACAATTTCTGGCTTTGTATAAAAATGGATGAAAAATCAGTTTATAGTAGTTTATTGTTTATTTTTAAAATTAATCGTACTTTATTGTATAACATAAACTAATTTATATTATTAATTAACTAGCACTACCTATCTTAAAAAAAAAACTAAATGTGTTTCACATAGGTCTTAGGCGTTGTCCTAATACAAAGCGATTACATGACCATCGCAAGTTCGCGCGAATTTTGTTGATCAAACATACAGGGTGTATAGTTGTATACTCGCGTTTCACGAACGACACACGATGTACGAACTTTCGTTCAGACTGATACCTACACAATAAAGATAAGCACATAAAACGGGCACAATAAAGATAAGCTACGGCTTATAGTCGTATAGAATTAACCAAACATTACAAAAACAAACGTCAAAATATGATTATAGCACGCGATACGGCCAGATGATTGACCGAAGTAACCAGCGACCATACATCCCATGTATGGTCGTTGGAAGTAGCAAATAGTGCAATGAATTAATCGAATATCGTCAAACGCGAGTAGACCCCCAGGTGTCATAATAGGTGTGCTAATTAGCATTTGCACGATAATCGCACAACAATGTCATGTCACGAACAATGTGCGCGAACGGGATTCGCGCGAGCTTGCGATGGTTGCGTCGCGTAGTTTCGTTGTATTAGGACAACATCTTATAGTCGAAAGCTTAACTAACATAGACTGTTATGACCAAAATTTCCAAAATGGTATTTATGCTATTTTGTTATGAAGTGCGGATAATTTGCACATTGGTTCAATATTTGTAACTTTTCGCAACCAGTTATTAAAATTAACTTTAATCCTATGCTACTTCCTACTATTTCCTACTCATCCTACTCATATTATAAACGTGAATGTTACTCTTTCACGCAAAAACTACTGTATGTAAATTTGGCATACAGATAGAACATAACCCGGATTAACATATAGGCTACTTTTTATCCCGGGAAGATGAACAGTCCCCGAGGGATGCGCGATAAACGACATCCACGCGGGCGAAGCGGCAGGTATAGGCTAGTATAAAATAAATGCTTTTGTGTGGCGTGTGCGGAGCGCCATTTTCTGTTCCCCATACAAAGTCGATTTTATAACTTTTTAAAGTGAATTTTAATAATGTGGTTGAGATAAGTAACAGATACTGAACTACTTTTGCATACTCTTTAAAAAGATATCTTGTTTTGTAAATATTGGAATTTTACCACTGTGTTGATTCCGATTTTCTATATTATTAGATTCTGACGTATCATAGCACAGAATTCAAATCACATGCTTCCTTCAGACAATAGGATGTGTTCGTTTATCACCTCATTTTGTAAACTTTTCACGTTATAGACGACGACGACGCTGGTGGCAAAGAACTTCAAAATCTTCGTGACAAGCATTTATATGACCATTCTTATTGCCACAAAAACAGGACAGGAGGATGCAATTTAAAAGTAACATCTGCTTACTCTGATCAATAAACGTTTCTTACTTATTTCCTAATTCTAGAACGATGCTGAAGCATAAATCTTGAAAGAACTGTCATTTCATACAATGGTGCCGATTCACTTCACTAAACTAATTTTAATCATGCTGTATCTCTTTCTTACAAACACCACTGAAAAAGGACAGAAAATATTAATAACTGTCAAATTAGTCTATGCCCTTGTAATTTACGGGAAAATAGTCGTGACCTAAAAAGATGGCGACTAAATTCACGTAGAAAACAAGCAACTGGACTAAATTCGACAGGACTAAAATCTTCTGGCCTTTTATAATGGTTTTGGTTAGAAAGATGGTTATGGTTTACTTAGGGCTAGTTTTTCAATAGTCTGATAACTTTTAACTGAGGAATAAATGTGACGTTTTGACAGATTTTCTATACTACAACTGTCAAAAGGTCACATTTATTCCTCAGTTAAAAGTTATCTGACTATTGAAAAACTAGCCCTTAATGAGATAACATTAGTTTAGTGCGATGAACAAGAGAATCGGCACCAACGCCGTCAAACGAAATTATGAAATGGAATATGGCTTAACTCATGCTTGAGCATCTTTCCAGAATACTACGAGCCTACAAGCGACTATGATGAAGTCGACATGAAATTATAATTATGACATTGTATTAGTGATATCACTCGAAAAATCGACGTTGAGAGCGGTGTTTACTTCTCAGGGAAATGGCATAGAAAAAACGTCAAAATTACAAACGATTTGAATCTAGCGGAACTTTTTACTCTCACAACTTATTCTGTGTGATGGAAAGAGATACCTAGTAGTTAGTTTATCAAGCTCGTGTTTCGCCACGTTGTCCACTTTTTTGCCAACGCTAGGATGTGCTGTTCGTACCAAACAGTGGTACCAAAGCTATCGATATCGAATACTTTCTCTATGGTTTACTAATACTATACAGACTATACAGGCCTAAAAGCGAAAAACCAGATTTAAGCTTAAGGAGGTCAGCCGACAGTTAATTTGCGTGAAACCATAATCTTGCCACATTATAGCCAAATGAAGGTCATGGCTTATAGTAAAACATTATGAAAGAATGATCCGAAGAACAAAACAAACATACTTTACGGCATTAAAATCCTCGAGCAATCCTTTTGTCGAGCGACCATAATAATTATTACAACGCATCTAGGTATCCGTTGGAAGAAGGCTAAGCAGCCACAATGACCAACGTAAATGCACGTTTTTCGTACTTATTTCAAGATAGTTGTCTTCATCTCATCACGAATAATATTTAAAAGAAGCATGAATATGAATGTTATTCTTTTAGTTAAGCAATCTCAGGAAACTAAAGTGGAATTGGACAGGACACAATTTGAGGAAAAGATAAATTAAGTAAAACAATTATTCAGAGTTCTGTAGAGACAGTTGGGGGAGGCCATTGCCGACAGGCAAACAGTTAAAACTGCCGAATAATTATGTTAAGTAAAAAAAGAGTATGTAAGAATATCTGAATAAAGGCTATTATTATTAAGCAATCTCCGCAAAGCTACATCTTCTGAAACTTTTCCTTTCTCTTGTCCACGCGTTCAAGGATTAAAAGTACGAAGGTCATTCTGCAATTTATGTTTTTGATTTCGAAAATTTATTACATTTTAATGAAGGATCAGATTATACTTTAATTTTATTTAACAGAGTTTAACTGATTGCAATTTTGGAAATTAAACTGTCTTGCACAAAACTGCCAGGTTTTCAAAGCTAAATGGCAATTGTCTTGTTTTATCACATCTTGCAGCAATAAATTCTAGAATACTAACAAGTCACCCCATTTGCTCAAGTAAAACAATCTAAAAAGCAAACAGGTGCAAGCCACTTGCAAGATTGGATTGCAAAATACTTGTTTGGTTAGTGGGTATAAATGTGCTTGGGTCAGCCAGTTAGCACAGTTAACCGTTTCTCAATTATGTCAGCAATGTACCTACATACTGCCGAACCTTTTCAAAGACCCTTTGGTTTACATTTAAAGAAGTGAAATTATTTCTTATTTCATATGCATATAAGATAAAAACTTTATGAGACTTGTGCAACTCAATACAAAAATTTAGATTTCTATAAAAGGATCTGGCAACGGAGCAACATTTTCAAGGCAATATCATCGCGAAAGGAATTATATCTGAGTACTGGGCCCTAATTCACGTAATTTCAAAACGCGCCGATCAAGTTGCAGTGACGCTGCAGTTTCTGACGTTTCTGACAGCGATCGCCGTAGATAAGAGAATACGAAAAGCATCGTTTTGATCGAAGCTTAACTCCAACTGCACTTATTTAGTTACGTGAATTGGTCTACAGATGGTAATGTAAAAATTAAACAAATATGCCAGAATGAATGTACTCGTACTTGCAGACGTTGCCGGTAAATCTAAACAAACCTCGAAAAACTTTGATGAGATCATACTGTTATGAGTCCGATAGACCAAACTACCCAGTAGTCTTCATCTACTAAAGTTCCAAGATGTTTGAAGTGGAAAAGAATGACTTTAACACAATAAATAATAATAAATAAATTAATTAATAAAGATAAAGTAAAAAATCTTGTAAAGAAAAGTATATAAGTATTATATCCATTGTCATTATGTTATGTTATGTAGTACCCATAGCAAAAGCTCTGCTTAGTTTGGGGCTAGATAGTGTTGTGTAAAAAATGTCCCAAAAATATTTATTTATTTATAGTTTCAAACGTAACAAATGCGTGTTCAGAATTAGACGGTGGGTCGATGTCGATGGTATAACATTTAACTATTAAAAGAAACTTACCTGTAAGAGAAGTTCAATAGTAATTATGCTTCACTGGTTCTTCTGAAAGATTATATTACTTGAAAGATTATATTACTTGTAGTAGTGCCCTTGTACTGCCGTTGTCACATAAGTTAAAAGCCGCCGAATTTTGACGGTAGATTTAAAGTAAAAAAATGGTAACCCTCATTTCTTCCCGCCACGAACACTCCGGCCGAGCTGTCATTCTAGTATAAAGCAACTTCTAATTTATTTTCACCTTAGAGGGTCTTAGGACAGGGGAGGGTGGGTTATTTGTATAATCTTTCAGAAGAACCAGCTCGCATAATTACTATTGAACTTCCCTTACAGGTAAGTTTCTTTTAATAGTTAATTATGCTTCACTAGTTCTTCTGAAAGATTATATTACTTGTAGATGTTTAGAGCATGAAAATAAATTACGAACAAATAAATTGCTCTATATTTATCGCCAGTAATTATAAGCAAGACGAAAAAGTTAACAATTTAACTTAGCATATTATTGATCAACAATCATAATTTTAATCAATTTAATATTGACCTTGCAAAATCCTTATCAGCATATTCATTTATTTTGGAGCAGACGAGTCCTTGAGTGGAGACCGCGTATCGGCAAACGCAGCGTAGGGCGCCCCCCTGCCAGGTGGACTGACGACCTAAAGAACGTGGCTGGGGGGGACTGGATGCGGAAGGCAGAGGACCGAGCGTTGTGGCGCAACTTGGGAGAGGCCTATGTCCAGCAGTGGACTGCGATAGGCTGAGTTGATAAAATCCTTATCTAGAGTATTCTCCACAACTGGTCTGTTGTAAAATTTTGCAAACACGCTGGAGGAGCCACTCCAGCCCGCCGCCTTTCTTATTAGCTGGAGATTAACCCCTCGACGGTTTGCGGCGGACGTGGCAGCGTGCCGCGTGCTGTGAGCGGTGAACCTGTCAGTGTTGACACCGCTCTCCTCCAGCATGTTCTTGATCCATCTGCTTAACGTCTGGGAGCTCACTCTAGAGTGTGGTTTTTTAAAACTTACAAACAAATAATCATTATTTGCAGCCCTTAATGGTTCCGTTCTTTCTAAATATGAAAGTAAAGCCTTTGCAGGGCACACTTCAGGTTTTTCAACGAAGAACGGTAGAACCAGTAAGGGCTGTGTTCTATTAACACCAGATGTTTTTATCAAATCAGATATTTTAATCAACATTTTTGTGTTTTGAATTTCAATGTTATATCTTTTTATTAATTATAGTGTTTGAACTCGATGAGCGGTAACTAAAGCAAGTAATGTAACTAATTTTTTAGATAAGGATTCTAAAGAAATATTAACATTAGGATAAAGCGTAAATAATTTATTCAGAACGACGGAGGGATCCCAAGTGCAATCATATTTTGGAAGAGCGGGAGTTCTCTTGAATATACCTTTCAAAAATCGAGACACTAAACTATCATCCATTTGCTTACCTAAAATCAGTGCTAAAGCTGACCTATGGCAGTTTAACGTGCCATATTTTGCCCCTTTATTATAAATTAATGTGAGAAATTCTAAAATGATCGATATAGATGTATTAATATAATCATATTTCTTGGATGTGCAAAACTGGTACCATTCTTTTAAAGCTGATTGATACTGACTAAAAGTATTAGTAGAAAGGGAATCTATAAGAATATCTAACGAGTGTTAGGTGCTCCTCTCTTCAAAAATGCTTCCCGCATAAAATTCCTGCCATTAAAGACAGCTTTCTTTGTAGAGGATGTTTCATCCTGGAAGAAGATAGTAAACTAGAATTAGCATGTAAAATCATTATCTCTCATATACATAACTTATTAAATAAAGAAAACCATGGCCGATTTGGCGCTGTCGCTTTATCAGTCATAATGTTTATTAAAAACCAAGACTATTGTGTATGTTATGTGTATGTATGTTTATAAATGGAGGAAAACTATAAAATAAATATATTCTCCCAATTCAGCGTAAAGGCATCGACACAAAATGAATTAGGATCCCCGTGCCAGGATACGTGTTAATATACCTATAAAATAAGAATTTATAATCAGTTTGTTTTATTGTGTTAAATGCTAAATCGATCTCATCTAACCACTACTGGAAATCTTGTTGAAGGTAATGGGTAATTATCATACTCTTATCATAAATTGTCATAATTAAATAATTAAGGTATTTAACATGTTCAAACATTTTTGTTTGAGTCCAACCATATGCCACCAAAACCGTATGGCATGTGGATGCAAGAAGACATTAAAAACGTGCATCCTACGTATCCATGACATACGTACACATGCCTTAATCAGACTTAAAAGATCTGATTTTATGAACATGGGAAATATATCTTAAACGACACAAATTTTGTATCACGGGCTTCATGAATCTTGTTAAGACAAAAGACCAAAAAATACCTCGGCTACATGCGTCTGGCTGGTTTCAGTGTCTGATCTAGAGCAAGCCTTTACAGCCTTCAACTTTTCAGGCAGGCCTTCACCAAATAGAAGATGATCGCGGGGTAAATCTTTTATAGCATCCTTTATGTTTACCGTTAAGCCCTGAGCTAAAAGGGATCTTCTAGTTATAGATTCTAGGTATTGTAGATCTGTAAAGATTTGTCCGCTTTCGCCCAAATATTTTATCATTTGGTCACGGATGTTTTTGTCCGGAAT
Organism: Asteroscopus sphinx; assembly: GCA_949699075.1. Lineage (NCBI taxonomy): Eukaryota > Metazoa > Arthropoda > Insecta > Lepidoptera > Noctuidae > Asteroscopus > Asteroscopus sphinx. The sequence goes on from OX453021.1 coordinate 16,790,539, forward strand.
TTTCGTAGCGACATCTATCGCTCTTCCTACACAAGTAATTCCAGCACTAAGTTGTACTTGTTTTTGCTCTAATTTAGAGTAACGTTTAGTTGAAGACTCCTGTACAGCTGCTCTTATTTCATCGTTTAGTTTTGGTAACCTAAGTAACGTACAGTTTGATGGTGGTAGGTATTTTTTAATAAGATCTGAACGAATTTCTTTATTAATCCCTTTTTGAAGAATATTGTTCCATCGAACTGCAATGTGGCAATGAATTTCCTCACCAAATTCCTCATTCTACGTAGGGTCTTCCCCCAGAATAGAAAAAATATCATCCGTCATCGTGACACTATCATGGTTATCATGGTTCGTAGCTGGAAGAATAAATAAACTTGATGTAGGCAGACCACTCATTACTATACAATAATAGGTTAAGCCAGCGAGAAAAAATCCACAATATAAAAATATGTGGGTAGATAAATAAAATTTATGTCCCGAACGTACAGCTAATTTGTACTATGTTATTAATTCTTTATCGTTGCGTGCGACATACAGTCGACACTTGCAACGTATATGAACCTTTAATTACGCTCATGTAGACATTACGTATGACATACAGTCTATACTTGTAGTGCTCATTTTTTAATTGCGTACGTCATACAGACAATACTTGCAAACTCTTGCGACGTAAAAAAATAAAAATGATAAACTCCGCTATCATCACTGGATACACACCCCAATGTTTTTGAAATTAACCACTAACCTTCATTGGTTCTGCTATCCAATTCGTAACCAGATGAGTCACTATCACTAATGATACGCGCGCGGCGGAACCGTTTAGTTGGAGGTGATTTTGAGCGCGAATCATTATCCGACGCGTCTGACTTCGAAGATTCATCACTCGATCGATGTCTTTTTCGCAATTTACTTTACAAATCGCGAATTTTTTGACGAATTCGAGAATTCTTCATTACTTTGAATTTAGACGTGTGATCAACGGCGCACAAAAACATAGAATGACAGCTCGGCCGGAGTGTTCGTGGCGGGAAGAAATGAGGGTTACCATTTTTTTACTTTAAATCTACCGTCAAAATACGGCGGCTTTTAACTTATGTGACAACGGCAGTACAAGGGCACTACTACAAGTAATATAATCTTTCAAGTAATATAATCTTTCAGAAGAACCAGTGAAGCATAATTACACGTAATTAATATTAGGGTGGCAGTGCGGAAATATACTCATAAAGATGGAAGTGGACAAATGTTATGTTCGTGTGTAAGTAACATCAAGCTTTAGACTAGTCTATGGTGAGAATTTCAAGATGATAAGGTTTCATAAAGAGCTTTTTGACATGAATTTCCTTTGACAGGAACATGATTTTAATCTCAAGTTTGGTACTAGTACATATATCATTAATCTGTGAGTTTGGTGTCACTTATATTGAGGATTCGACACCGTTAAAAACTAGTAAACTATAGAAGCTACACAGTTGAAGTAGGTAAATGTATCTTAGTAGAGCAGACTTTCCTCCTGATCGTTACATATGACTCACCCGATTATGAAAAAAAATTCAGTGCGATGGATATTCATGAAACAAACCCCTAGTGGCTATAGTGCAAAATACAGCCTACACAGTTTTTTGCCGCCAGTGACTTTGCTAGAACTGCTATCAACCTGTAGCAATTTGCAAGTCAATTAAAACAATCATGTTCATTTATCTATGTAGGTGATACTTAATTATGACAGGACAATGTAGTAGGTCAATAGAAAATTAGATAAGTGTGTTACGGTATAACCAATTATACCAACAGGTACTATGCTCTAAAACAAATCCGTTGTTATGTATATGCTTTTAATCTACTAGCGTACAAGACAGAAAACATCACATCACATATAACATTAATTCTTATAAAACCCGTTTTAATTCGTTTTGCTCTAAAAATTTTGAATGCCAGTGCTCCAATTGCAACTTCTAACAATAAAATTTCGTTGTTATGAAGATCATTGTGCGATGCCATTAAAGACATTTATGAAGCTAAACCACAGTCTACCTATTATGGAGCAGATAGTTACAATGTGTCTATACAATCTAAGATCATGGAATAAAGAATATTTCCTAACAGCTACTATAGCCAAGTGAGAAGGACCATCTAAATAGGTACTATTGTATAAAGCAATATAGTATCGGTGGAAATAATACTTAGGGAAGTATTATGGCAGAAAAGAAGTATGTGGTAGGCATTCTTTCCTAGTCAGTGGGGCTTCTTTTCTTCAAGAGCTGGCTGTCGCATAACCGGTTCGATTATTGTTATATTTTAAATGTTTAAATACAATCGGTCAATAACTTTTCTCTTATTTATTACAAAAAAATACACAAATCCTTTAAGTTGACTGAGTTTTTCTTGGGTAAATAAAAAATATTGGTTCGAAGATTTTAACGAACAGCTGACAACAATAAATACGCAATTTGCATCTTCAAAATAGGCTAACTCACTTAGCGTGGAAAAGAAGACACTCCAAAGAATCTTTGGCAGTTGCAGTCATGACTTCTATTTGGTTAACATAAAGTTCAAAATTGTTTGACACAATGTTAAGTAAACTTTTTAGGGGATGATCAGATCTGTAGATTCAGAGTCATGTCTTTTATTTCGTTTGCGTAAGGTTTAAAATCGTCTAGTTACTTCTTTATATTTATTTTTAAACAAATCACGCGTTTGTACACACGGCTACACATCAACCTGTCCAAAACCAGTAAAGGCTGACCTCGCGTTGTAAGGAAAACCTATACAATGCGAGGTCAGCTTATACTGGAAATGCACAGCTTGATGTGTAGCCGTGTGTACGACGATGTGAACAAATGTGTTCTTCTTGGTTGTTACTGCCGTTGTCTCGAAGCAGTTTAGCCGGTAATGCCTCCATGACTGATAGCCCGCGATGATCGCATTTCATGCTCGCTTTGAATGTCAACGTGACTAGCACATTAAGTTTCTACTCTTCAAGGTTGGTTAAAGACTGTAAACTTTAGAGTAAAACTCTGGGGGACTCTATGTGGGATTTACAACTACTTTGGTTACACGTAACCTTACCAAAATTAGTTTTACTAGAATCAACTTAAGAGATGACAATGCAGTAGACTTGAAAATACTTTATCCGTGCCAACTCGACTTTACTATGAACAAAATAACAATCAGTCCATTATATGAAAAAAAAAAATTGGAAGATTAGAGCGAAATATAAGTAACTAATTTCAGCCGAAAGATATTTAACATAATTTATGATAATCATCATCATTTCAGCCGAAAGACGTCCACTGCTAGACATGAGCCTCCCCCAAGCATATGTTGAGGGGATATGCCATAATCGCCACGCTTGGCAGGCGGGTTGGCGATCGCAGTTGGTTGGTTAAATACTCAGAGGACGCTGCTGCCCATCCTCTAGTGAATCCTTTAGTCGCCTTTTACGACACCCATGAGAAGATATAGGGTGCTGAAATTCTTAATTATGATAATAACAATAGATTTAGGTTTTGGGACTTAAAAAAATTAATAAAAAACCTTGAAATCTGTCAATAATAGATTTTCAAAGATAAAAGTGGCAGTATTCGACCAGGTGTAGCCACAAATATTCAATTAGCACTATCTAGTGCTAATTCACATATGAGAGAAATGAACTCATATTTTATTAACAGGTAATATTACAGGCATCTTTGGAATGTAGGTATATGTAGATTATTGGGGGTATTGTGGTGTATTAAAACATAATCTAGATAAACAAGGAAACAATAAAACTAACAGAGATAGTATTAAAGATAAAATTGGCAGTGAAAGTTATGACAACTTCACAGTTCAAACCACAATACAAACCACAAAAGTTTTTAGCAAAGAAAGTTAACAATTTACTTGTAAACCAACAAGATTACTTGCAATAAATTGTTCTTAACAGTTATGTGATAGTTAATTCTTAAATTTTGATACATAAATAACCCAAACTACTTTTTCTACAGTTCTATCAGTCATACGCAGTAATTTATCAGTCATACATGTAATGTGTAATAGCATTTTTTACTTTTGTTTTTAATCAATTTGCTTTTGGTTCCTTTCTAAACCAAAACTTTCCTAATTTCTCACAAATCGGCGAGTACGAATAAAAATCTTTGTTTCGTCATCATGTAAATTATTACGAGTATAGGTGTTCTGTTGCGATGATCTGCATTAAACAGAACGACCCCGTTTTTACGGTGGTCATACGTGTCGTCCTAAGTTGGCAACACTGTTGACCGCACTGTTGTTTGCAGAAACACGAAACCATCTGAGGTTTCGTGTTTCTGCAAGTGGTTTATAAAACCTGTTAAAATTTCTCGCAGCTTAAATTTATGTTGGTCCCACTCCCAAATTGAGAGCCTGTTCTACTGACACACTATTTAATCATTTAATCGATAATATTAGTATTAGGCCTATGTCCAGTAGTGGACGTCTTTCGGCTGTAATGATGATTAGTAACCAATCATTCATGATGAATCAGATTTGAAAATCTATTGTTGCTTTCAACTCTAATCTGTTGTTATTTTTATCAGTAACGGTACGTACTAAGGCCACCGACCTTTGGCGTCATTGTAAGTCACCTTATTTTAGGTTAAAATAGAAAAGCCATCTGTTTTACATACCACATAAAATGAATAGAAGACATCAGAAACATTTCATCAGCATCTTTACCTGCAATCAAAAACAAAACTATTAGTATTTAGTGTTATTTTATTATTTATAACATTATACCTGTTGTAGTGATAGGCCAAGATATCGTTGTAGACTGTACACCCATATTTCTACTACCTACTTCCATATTATTTGGCATTTTTATAATCTTATATTAAAATCTAATTTTATATCGTTACAGAAATCAAACCGCGAGAAAGCGCGAGCGCGCATTACATCATGGGCCAGGAACAGTCGTACGCGCACGCTAGCGCCACGCAAGTAAGACGGTACAAGGACAAGTACGACGAGCCCCTGAACTACCGGAGCTCTCCCGTCGACTACCGCGCCAACGACTACGAGAAGGACTACAAGCGACACAAAGCAAGGAGGAGCGCCGACAGCTTCAAGAGCGACAACTCCTCAACGGAAAGCAGCGGCTACAGAAGCGGCTCCAGTGCCTGCGAATACCGTTCCGACAGATCCTCCACTAGTGACTACTACTGTACGTCCTTATACAAGAACGAACATTACAAAGACGTCAACAAAGAACTTTATAAGCCCGTCAAACTCCATAAAGAGAAACGATACAACACGCTGCAACTCTTCGAGGCCGACAAAGACGAACTGAAGAGCGCAAGACTCAAAAGCTACCTTAGCGAAACAGAAAAGGCGAAAACGACGCCAACGAAAAAGCCAGGCATTAGGAATTACACGCCTAAAATTATTTCAGAAGAAGAGCAAAGAAAGAAGCATTGGATTTAAGAGAGCTAAGACTAGTAGACTAAGTTGTAAATATTAGTATTATAGCGGTAGATGAGTTGCAAAAGCAGCCATGGAGGCGGCAGGAGCGTTAGCCAGCTTGGCACCGTCGCCCATCACCGTATTGGGTCTGATACCACTCCTGGCACTCGGGATCACGTACTTCAGATACCAACAATTCGACCCGGAGTCTTATATTACGGAAGTCAATACTGTAAGTATTTATGCTTATGTATTATAAGTATGTATTTACAAAAAAAAAAGTATATTAGTATTATATCCATTGCCTAGTACCCATAGTACAAGCTCTGCTTAGTTTGGGACTAGATGGTGCTGTGTAAAAAATGTCCCGAAGATATTTATATTTATTTATAAATAAGTTACGCTAATTATTCCTTGTAGGATAAGTAGAGCTGTAATAATTATTTAAGACCACTAATAACGTTGCAACCACAGAAATATATAGAATGGCCAAGAGGGCAGGGCGCGCGTGCTAACGCTCTGCACCATAGTGCAGGGCATTTCAAAACCTTTCTCAGCACGCTTTATGACTTGTTTCTGTAAATACTGTAACAAAAACCCGCAAAAACGTCTTATTGTGCTGTTTCAAACTGCAGAAACAAAAGCTGTAAAGTACATTTGATTAAAGTAATTTTTTTTAAATTATTGACGAGAATATTGGAGGCGTAGTTTGTACGAAAGTTGCCACGCATGAATCGCAAGTAAAATTGCGATTACAACCATTATATCTATTTGTGGTTGCAAAACTTGCAACTAAATAATACAGGTTCATCTACTTAGCCTATCGCAATCCGCTGCTGAACATAGACCTCTCCCAAGTTACGCCATAACACTCAGTTCTAATCCCCCCAGCTACCTTCTTCAGGTCGTCGGTCCACCTGACTGGGAGCGCCCTACGCTGCGTTTGCCGATTGGCTGTCTCCACCCAAAGACTCGCCTGCTCCAACGGTCATCGGTCCTACAGACATGGCCAGGCCACTGCCACCTTACCACCTGGTTCTTCTCCGGATAATCTCGTTACGAATTTTATGCTCAATAATACAAGTTATTAGAGCCAAATTATAAACGGAATTTGTCTTTCTTCAACATGGATATCAATATGGATGAAATAATTTTTACTACATGCACATAAATTCTTTATTTTTAGTTAAGTCTAAAGCTTCTTCAAAATTTAACCTTTGTTCATTGATAGAAGTTAAAAGCATTACCGAAGCAAATGGAAATATGTATCATATATTAATTTGTGTATCAAATGTTTCAGGTGATGCCGATCTACGACTTTGTGATAGTCGGCGGCGGCTCTGCCGGCGCAGTAGTCGCGTCGCGGCTCTCCGAGATCGGCAACTGGACAGTTCTGCTCCTGGAGGCCGGTCAAGACGAAACAGAGATCTCTGACATCCCCGCGCTGGCGGGTTACACACAGCTCTCCGAAATGGACTGGCAGTTCCAGACCACGCCTTCCAACAACCGCTCCTACTGCCTCGCGATGAACGGCGACCGTTGCAACTGGCCCAGAGGCAAGGTACTCGGCGGCTGCAGCGTACTCAACGCTATGGTCTACGTGAGGGGCAACCGCAACGATTACGACCTCTGGGAAGCACTCGGTAACCCCGGCTGGTCGTATGATCAAGTGTTACCATATTTCCTCAAATCCGAAGACAACCGTAATCCTTATTTAGTCAACACGCCCTATCACGCCGCTGGCGGATATCTCACGGTCCAAGAGGCATCGTGGCGCACGCCACTATCGGTTTCGTTCTTGAAAGGTGGCATGGAACTTGGTTATGAAAATCGCGACATTAACGGAGAGAAACAGACAGGCTTTATGCTGACCCAGGCGACGATGCGACGCGGCAGCCGCTGCAGCACGGCCAAGGCTTTCCTCCGACCCGTCAGACAAAGAAGCAACCTACACATTGCTTTAGGAGCCCAAGTAACAAGAATTCTTATCAATCCCGTTAAAAAACAGGCGTATGGTGTTGAGTTCATTAAAAATGGTCAAAGGCACAAAGTTAGGATAAAACGAGAAGTGATCATGTCTGCTGGCGCTCTGGCAACGCCTAAATTAATGATGTTGAGTGGTATTGGACCAGCAGACCATTTGAGAGAACATGGAATTCCTTTAGTAGCAAACCTAAAGGTAGGACATAATTTACAGGACCACGTCGGTCTTGGTGGTTTGACTTTCGTAGTTAACAAACCCGTAACATTCAAGAAGGACCGTTTCCAAACATTCAACGTTGCTATGAATTACATTTTATACGAGAAAGGGCCGTTGACGACACAAGGCGTAGAAGGACTAGCTTTTGTCAACACTAAGTACGCACCAACCTCTGGCAACTGGCCCGACATACAGTTCCATTTCGCACCCAGTTCAGTGAATTCTGATGGTGGAGAACAAATCAGGAAGATTTTGAACTTACGAGATAGAGTGTACAATACTGTTTATAAGCCGATGGAGGACGCTGAGACATGGACAATCCTTCCATTACTCCTAAGACCGAAGAGTTCCGGTTGGATAAAGTTGAAAAATCGTAACCCCTTCTCTCCGCCGTCCATAGAGCCGAATTACTTCGCATACAAGGAAGATATACAAGTTTTGACAGAAGGAATAAAGATAGCAATGGCTTTGTCGAACACGACGGCCTTCCAGAGATATGGATCGAGACCTCACACCATTCTCTTGCCTGGATGTCAACATCACGTTTTGTTTAGTGACGAATACTGGGAGTGTAGTTTGAAACATTTCACGTTTACTATCTACCATCCTACCGGGACCTGCAAGATGGGTCCGAAGCAGGATATAGATGCTGTTGTAGACCCCAGGCTGCGCGTGCACGGCGTAGCAAACCTGAGAGTTGTCGACGCGAGTATTATGCCCACTATCATAAGTGGGAACCCAAACGCTCCTGTCATTATGATTGCCGAAAAAGCATCGGATATGATTAAAGAGGACTGGCTTGTGTTATGACAGTGTTAAATTATTATAGTGAATGAAAAATACTCAGTCATGAACAAAAATGTTATAAAAAATACTCGTTAAGTAAAATGTTATTTTATTAAAAGTAATATTATTAATGTTTGTAAGGATTGTAAATATTAAAATTAAGGGTTGTAGTGTATCCATAGAAATCTAAATAATAAGCAAATTATTTAGAATTCTATGAGTGTACCTATATATTTTACTTTTCGAGTCTGTTAGGCGTAATGTATTGTAATAAAAATTACCTATCGTTGGTACGGTAGCAATAAAAAATAAAATATTGTTTGTGGTTTTATTTACAATTAATTATTTCACAAATAAATAATAATAAATAAATAATTATTTATTTCGGATTCAAAGATCCATACCAGAACACAAAAATAAATTAAAATTCATTAACAAAATTATTTTGCAATGAATAGGAAATACACTGAGTGAAAACATAAAGCTTAATGAAAAAAATATCCAGTCCTGTTAAGAAAGATGTTTATAAGTCTTGATTAGTCTCGACCGATAGATACAATAGAAAAGAAGACAAAGATGACAAAATTCTGCATGTAATGTAACAATAAAAAGTTAACATATTCACCTTAATGTAGGTAGGTACTCATGTAATTCTTGAAAATATTAAAACAAAGCATATTGACACTACTTATTGTTAAATTGTACAGTCAGCGACATCTATTGACAAGTAGTAACAACATGTTAAAGCGCCATCTATTATAGAGTAGCTGTACCATTTAGCATATAAAAACTTCGTCGATTTTGATTCATAGTCGCTAGATGGAGTTACACAATATTCATTGTCCTTAAAAAATATCCGTTATTTTATATAAAACCAGTCTATCTAGAAGATTAAGCTTTTGACATTTAGTATTATAGTTACCCACGTACCTAATACATAAACACCCACTTATTATGCTGATCACTTCCCGGCCGTTAGGTAAGTTCCTGTATTATTACACTTCGTATGAAATACAATATTCAAATGCATCTAGATTTCTAGTTTTATGTGTCAATTGTAAACGTGTTTACATAAACTTTACTCAGTTAATGCAAAGCGTTTTATGTTATCATATTTGCTTCAACGTAGCACCTGTATAACAGTCATCCCTGAAAAAGAACACTATTGTACATCAACAAATCGTAAAAAACCATAGACTTATACGTGGGACACTCAGAAAGTTTTGCGAAACTAAAAAAAATTGTTCTATACGTACATATATTTTTATCAAATCTTTTCAAAGTACTTTCCACCAGCCTCTATACAAAGATTCATGCGCCTAAACCAGTTTTCAAAACACTTTTTCCAGTCCGCCGCAGACACCTCGTTTACAGCCTGCTCGAACGCAGCCAGCGCATCTTCCGGCGACGAAAATTGTATCCCTTTGAGCTGATTTTTTATTTTTGGGAATAAAAAGAAGTCACACGGTGCTAGATCAGGGCTGTAAGGAGGGTGACCCAGGAGTTTGACTGGCGTGCTGTCCAGGAAGTCCCTCGTTTTGAGTGCGGTGTGCGCAGGTGCATTGTCGTGGTGGAGCAGTAGCCCGCGGAGCCCTGTGTTTGGTCGCTTGTTGCTTATAACAGAGAAAACTTCTGGCAAACATTTGGTAGTATACCATTCGGCATTAATGCTTCTTTGATCCCGTAAGGGAATTGATACCAAGTGGCCAGTCAAATTAAAAAAGCTAGCGATCAAAATCTTACCCCCGCTTCTAGATCGCTTCACTTTGGTAGGCGTTGGCTCATTTTGAAACACCCAAACAGTCGACTGGCGCTTGGTTTCTGGGTCGTATTGATAAATCCAGGACTCATCACCTGTAACGATGTCGTAAACACGCCGAGACGAGCCTGCTTCAAATTTGTTAAGCATATCACGGCACCATTCCACCCGGGCCTGCTTCTGAGCATCGGTGAGGTTGTGCGGCACCCAGCGTGATACTATCCTCCTCACGCGAAGATGGCTGTGTAGAATCTCGTGAACGCTTCCCGATCCAATCTTCAATATGTGTTGAATCTCCTGATATGTAATTCGCCTATTGTCTTGGATTAAATTTTTCACTGCTAGCACGTTTTCTTCGGTAACAGCCATCAAAGGGCGACCGCTTCTTTCGTCATCCCCCAAAGTTGGTCGACCGCGCTTGAATTCGTTATACCAACGATACACGGTTGCCTTGGAAGGGCCTTCATCCATGAATGCCATTTGAAGTCTATCGTACGATTCATCCGGTTTCAGGCGACACTTGAAATCGTATAAAATCATAGCTCTAAAATGTTCCCGGCGCAGATCCATATTTCAGTGAGACACAATACTTTGAATTAACTCGCAAAAAATGTGGAGGGAAATTTTGAAATTGGAACTTACTTATTTTTACTTATAAATAATCATATTTTCGAAAAACATTATAACTGGCCAGTCTCCCATATATAAAAACTTTCTTTCGCAATACTTTCTGAGGGGCCTGGTATATTATTGTAAATAACGGTTTGATTCATCAAGAGTCAATCCTACTTATAAATGCCAAAGAATGGATGTTTGTCTTGAGTCTTCCAATCACATTGAAACAGCTAAACTAATTTGGATGAAGGAACCAGATAGACCATGCCCTGACGGTGATATTTTTTCATCGAAATACCACTGGAGCGAAGCCACGGGAGTCAGCTAGCGAGTTCTTAAAACTATTGAACATCACGTTTAGCGTTTCCATGTGACAAATAAATCCTGGTACAATTACCAATTATTAATTAATTGTTTAGTTTGGGTCTAGATGGTGCTGTGTAAAAAAATGTCCCAAAAATATTTATATATTCCAAACTGATCTCAGACTGGCCCCAAGTTGTTGCTTTGAACATCTTGACAAGTATGATTAACAAAAGTTAACCTGACCTGTAAATGCAACCTAATTAACACTAGGTTGACGTATTTGTTCATTTAAAGTAATTTTTCAGGTAATATTGATTGTAGCTACAGTCGTCACATACACGATATTACGCGTGCCACATAACAGGCTGGTTCTAGCGGCTACAGTTGCACAACTATTCAATCGACTCGTTCAGGTATGATTATTAGTCGTTCTACTACTACTTCAATGATCGCTGACGTCACAGAATATCTAATAGTACTAACGTACAGAACAGCCACTCACCGCCCCCCGCCAATTCAAGATTCCTCATCCGCGCCCCGCACGCTCTCGCTGTTTGATGGCACTTGGACTGCAATCGTGCAATGGATGTCACTCGCCAGTCGCTATACAAGCACGCCATCTCTGAAAACTAATGAGAAGCGCTTGGAACCCAGTCGGCACTACGAGCTGCGAGCATCCCTAACCTATATGTGCGTGAGCGTTCGTATACAGACGTAATATTGTGTATGTAGGCAGCGCTAGCATTCATATTGTATTGAGTGTCCGAGATGTGCTGACGTGGTGATTTCCAATAACAATCAAGAAAATACTATATCAGGCAACTATTTGTAGAGTAATAACTTTCAGCAGTGGAAGTTAACAAGAAGAAAAACTATTAGCCAAGAAGCCTTATAGATTGCTCCATTTTTCTTCAGCGACCTCTCAAAAGTAAAGAAAACAGCTTGCAATAACATTACTCTTTATTGTACATATCTATACCAATTAATAAAAACAATACACATAACAAACACACATAAATATTCTTTAAGTAATGGGTACTAAAATAAAGTTTGAATTGTGTTCATATTTCATGATCAGTGTACTCATTGTTGAAGAGCCAAATAAATAAATAAACATAACAATAATAGAATACTTATAACAGTATGGATATATTAATTAGTATTAGGTAAATAAAATACATAATGACTGCCTCGTTGGTCTAGTGGTCGCAAGCGCGACTGCTAAGCGTGGGGTCTTGGGTTCGATTCCTGGTGGTAAAGAGTTATTGGGTTTTTTCATTAGGAAATTTTCAGTAGCACCCCGGAGTCTGGATTTGTGCCCGGTTAATCGCAATAGGCTCGCCCCCTATTACACGGGACTTATAACATAACTGGCGAAACGTGGGTGTAATACACCTCTGCCTACCCCTTCAGGAACAGGTGTGATGTTATGTTATGTTATAAATAAAATATTTTATAAAACAACAAAAAAATTAAACCAGGAAATGTACCAACTTTTATGCAAATCGTCCAGTAAGCATCGCGAAAGTAAATATCCTTCAGGTGCATGTTGTGTGCGTGAGCGCTGGTTTGTACACGGGCAAGCACGGTTTTTTTTGGCTTCACTGTGATTGTTCGCTTCACTTCGTCTATATTTTTACTATGTCTGTGGTGTAGACAATCGATTTTTCAAAATGGCGCTGTTTACATAGTAGCATCGAAACACGGAAGTTAACATCCTACAGGTCGCTTATTGAGCATAGTAGTGTCTTAGTAAGGTCTAGGGGTCAAAAGTCGGATCATTTATACGATGACAAATAAGGAAGATAATAATACTTATAACTATGGTATACGGTCTTGTTGTCTCTTAGGAAAGAGAGATTATGAATATAATGAATGCAGTATACTTGCCTTGTATACTCTTTTATGCCAAACTAATCTGATTTTAATTATTATTGTTATTATTTTTTTGCGTGCCACTTATAGCAAAATATGTGGACACTAACTGTGACTCTTTATCCATCTGTCTGGACCCGTATTTTTTGCGAAATAAATGATTCTTCTAGTGATACGAATGCGTGTTCTATCAAACTCTGTTTTTACCCGACTGCGCCAGAAGGAGGGTTATGTTTTTCGAGTGTATGTATGTATATTTCTTTGGCACGCTCTGTAGCCTAAACGGCTTGATGGATCTTAGCTTGAGAGGTGTCGTTGGATTCGTCTTAATTGTGAGAGTGACACTGGGTATATTAAAATTATAAAAATCAAAATGGCCGCTTTTTGGAGCCATTTTATGTGTCTTCAAATATATTTTTTTGCTCAAAACCTATCGAGTGGGGTATCAAAATAGGGTTTTATAAATGGTTTACGAAAATATATACAACCATAGAATTAATTAATTCTATGTATACAACTTATATGTTTAAATGTAATTTGGAATGAGAAATGCTAAAAAACAACAAAATATTCAACGTTAAAAATGAATTTGACTTTTCAAAAAAAAAAATTAATAGTGTGATAAATAAAACATGACAAAACTAAAAAAAACAAATAAAAAAAATTATTAACAAAAACGAAAAACCTGACTGCGTCTAAAAATAACAGAAAAGATATAAACAAGACTTATCAACCCGCAGGCGGAGGCTACCTATGAACTATTATGTAATTCATGACCAAAAACATACGTACGTATTAGGGCTTCGATTCCGAGATTCCGAGATCTCGAAATATCGGAATCTCGCTACATTTTCTACGTATTTATAATATCGGTATTAGAGAGTAAAATATCGGAATTCCGATATTTCGATATTTTCTAGAAAATGTATGAGAACATCAAAAAATCCGAGAGCTAGTTATTGTTTAAGCAAAGACTAGTTAGTGGTGTGCCTCGAACGGAGACCTTACAACAAACTTTTTAATTTGTAATGTATTTTCCATTCATAAATCTTATATTTGTTGAATATTGATCCTTGACAGAGTTAGAAGACTAGCTAGAAAGTGCTAGTGAGAAAATGCTTTTGCTTTTATTGCTTACAAAGTTTTTTTCACTTATTAATGACAATCTTTGTAGTTATTTTTGAACTACAGGCCCATCTCACTTTTGAGCCATGTCTACAAGCTGTTTTCGAGAGTCATTACGAACCGTCTTTCGCGTAGGTTTGACGACTTCCAGCCTCCCGAACAAGCCAGCTTCCGAAAAGGCTTTAGCACCGTAGACCACATACATACACTGCGGCAGGTTATACAGAAGACCCAAGAGTATAACGTGCCTCTTTGTTTAGCGTTTGTGGACTATGAGAAAGCCTTTGATTCGACCGAGACTTGGTCTGTACTACAGTCTCTTCAACTGTGCCAGATTGACTATAGGTACATCAAAGTGTGTTTGTATGAAAACGATTACAGGACCAACCCTCAAAACCTATCCTTCTGCAGCGAAGTGTGAGACAGGGAGATGTGATCTCTCCGAAACTGTTCACTGCTGCATTTTAGGATGTCGTCAGGTTTCTGGACTGGAAACTGCTAGGCATTAACATAAACGGCAAGTATATCATTCACCTTCGGTTTGCCGACAACATATAATCATAGCTGAGATCATAAAGGACCTCAGTACAAAGCTCGATGACCTCAGTAGAGCTTTCGATAGAGAGGAAATATGGACAAGACAAAGGTTATGTCGAATTCCCAATTTCCCATTTCCGTAAATATCGGAAAATCTACACTCGAAGTTGTTGACGATTATGTATAGGTAGGTACCTAGAACTTTAACTAATCAAAGACCTATGACAAACTGTCTAGTTAGGTAGGTCCAACTTCGAGAAAGAGGTCGATCGTTGAATTCGACTCGGTTGGGCAGCGTTCGGGAAGCTACGCAATATCTTCTGGTCCAAATACTGCAGTGTCTCAAGAAGAAAGTCTTTGACCAGTGTGTGTTGCCAGTAATTACTTACTACGGTACTGAAATGTGTTTGCTCAAAATGGGCCTGATAAGAAGGCTCAATGTCACTCAAAGGGCAATGAGAGAGGAGAGGCTATGCTCGGATCGTCCCTGCGTGACTGAATCAGAAATGAGGAGATTCGCAGGAGAAAGAAAGTAACCGACATAGCCCGAAGAATTGCCAAACTTAAGTGGCAGTGGGCGGGGCACATTGCTCACAGAACGGATAGCCGATGGGGCAGTAAAGTTCTGGAGTGGCGATCACGTACTGGAAGGCGCAGCGTAGGTTGGCCCCCCACAAGGTGGACCGACGACCTGGTGAAGGTCGCGGGAATCCGGATGGATGCGGAAAGCGCATTTCTGGTCGTTGTGGTAATGCTTGGGGGAGGCCTATGTCCAGCAGTGGACGTCTTTCGGCTGAAATGATGATGATGATGACAGGCCGTACATGTTTATTAGATCATAAAGACAAATTAGTTTTCAAAAGCAACACTTTTGACATAACCTCCACTTTTTACTCTACAAACAAGATTAGGTTTTTATTTTAAATCAAGTTCTAGTAGTATTTAAAAATATTGTGTCTCAATATCGGAATCTCGGAATTCCGATATTTTGAGGTCAATATCGGGTCCAATTCCGATATTGGAAAAAAGGCGATATTGAGAAGCCCTAGTACGTATCCTCCGACTGCGTGTTGATAAGTCTTGTTTATATCTTTCTGTTATTTTTAGACGCAGTCGGGTTTTTCGTTTTTGTTATTTTTTTTTAATATTTACACACAATTCATAGCAATAAACCACTGGTGTCAGCAGACACACACACAGAAATTTTGACAATAAAATATGGGTACAAAGTTAACTAAGTTAACTGGGTCGTACGTAAGCATAATATAATAAGTGCTAACAGTACTCCCCCACAATTACAATACCTAATATAAAACAAGTTAAATAATTCAAGTGTAAAATACAAATGGTATAAAACTGAAAATCAGTCAAAACAATTAACTTATTTCTTAAAACTACTTAGTGCGCAAATCGCACGACTGGTCGAGTTACACGGCCAGATCGGGATACCTGGCGCGCGCCTGTTTCTGCTTGAGCTGGCGAAGTTACAAGTGTAGCCGGTGACGTCACTGATGCCGTATCCGTTGTTTTGTTCACGTTGTTCTCTTCAGTCACCAGGATGAAAGCTGGCTTTAACCGATCCACAGACACGACGACGTTCCTGTTTGGAAGCTGGATGGTGTAACATTTTCCTTGACGCTTCAGAACTTTGTACGGACCCTCATAGGGAAGGGAGCAGTCAACGACTTCTTGATCATGTCTCTTTTAGAGGAAAACATGATCGCATGTCTGTAACTCCTTGTGAACAAACATTTTCGACTCGTGTTTTGTTTTGCTGCATCGCTTCGCAAAGTGCGCATAGAATTTGTCAGCTGTGTGACGTATACGGCGTCTGTCGACGTTGTCTTGGTGTCAGCGAAAAAATCTGCTGGTAAACGTAAGGTGGCGCCGCGGCCGCGCCGTACGTCATTTGCGATGCGCTTACTCCGCTCTTTTCACGTACAGCTGTGCGAAGTCCGAGCATAATCATAGGTAATTCATACACCCAATTTGCTCTGTGTTACTAGCTACTAGTGCGGATTTCAAACACATGTGCCAACGCTCTATTTGCCCATTCGCTTGCGGATGATAAGAAGTTAATTGTTACATTTGTCTCATATACAGTTATACACAATTTAGGTTTACTGTAATTATATTTATTTGCTCGTATTAACCCGTGGCCTCACTATCGGGACCCATCCGAAAACCAGCGCTGCAACATTCGGTGTTGTAGCATATGCTGAGATGGGGGCCTTTTTTACTCTCATACAGGCATGTCAATATTAAGTTTTTTGTTATTATGTTATTTTTAGTTTTTTTTCTCTCGCCTGTACCGAGACTGAAATAAATATTTTCTTTCTTTCTTTTTCTTTCTTTGTGTGGATCTTGGTGATTCTCAATCGCTTTGACAACTGATGGAATAGATCCGACTCGAACTGACGTCCTTGATCCGTTGTAATTGTGACGGGACATCCAAAACGTTCAATCCA
Source organism: Asteroscopus sphinx (assembly GCA_949699075.1). Classification (NCBI taxonomy): domain Eukaryota; kingdom Metazoa; phylum Arthropoda; class Insecta; order Lepidoptera; family Noctuidae; genus Asteroscopus; species Asteroscopus sphinx. The sequence goes on from OX453021.1 coordinate 16,807,625, forward strand.
ACCGGTAATCAGTGCTGTACAGATATTTTCAGCGGTAATATTTGACACAGTTATGGCTTCGGGCCATTTTGTCTTCCTATCTATGATGGTGACGCAGTATCGGAACTCTCGGGATAACAGTAGTAGTGGTGCTACGATATCTTGTGGATATGCTCGAATCGATCTGCTCTGGGAAATTCGCACAGCGGTGAGACTGGGTGGCGAATCACCTTGGTTTGGATTTCTGGTAATCTATGCATGATTTTGCCCATGCTCCGACGTCTTTGTTCATTCCGGGCCAAAAGAATCTATGCGACATCATTTTTCTGGTACTTCGAACCCCTGGATGACTGAGACCGTGGACCGCATTGAAAGCTTGTTGACGGTACTGCAGCGGTAAATAGGGTCGAAATTTGAAGTCAAGATGTCAAAGTTTCCTTGAAGTAGGTATCATTGTTCAATGAGGCCTTGGTCAGTGCCAACGTAAGTGGTTTATGGTCGGCAAGTATGGTTAATGCCTTTCCTTCGATCATGTGGCGAAAATGTTTGATTGACATATACAATAAAACACCAATAAAAATAGGTTTATGGTTCTAAGATACGCTGTTCCAATTTCAATCACTGCGTGTACGCATCCCACCACGTCGCTCCGCAGCGCGACCAACAATGCGCCTGAGCTCACGTAAGCCAGCTTATGTAACGCGCACAGACATTTACAGGGTTCCGCATAACACCCAGCATACATCAATCGCTTACTAACGCTGACTGGCAGTCGGGTATGTACATACGTTGTACACATATATTAATTTAGACGGACCAAATTGAAACCATGAGTGCCGATTTTAATGGTGTTTTTTTAAGGTCCACGAGTGAAGATAGTCCATTGCACCCTGGGCACGCAGACTTGACAGTAGCCTCAGCCACAATGAACGGCAATCTACCGAGAAATATAATCTGGTGGTCTTCAAGACTCGAGTGAATAGGTTTTTGCTGGGCAAGCGTGTACCATCGTCGACCGCACCATCGCTTAACATCAGGTGAGGTGGCGGTCAAACGCAAGCCCGTTAAGAATAAAAAAAAAAAAAAAAAAAAGCCAATTTTTTTACAATGATTTTACGAAAACCCGAAACCATGGCGCATGTAACACTGTCTCACTGCTGGACAAAGGCCTCCCTCCTCCGGTTCTGTGTCGCCTCGTGCCAGCTGATAAGATCTTAATACGTATTATAAATTATTTAAATTATTTAGAATTTTTTTAATTTTTTTTAGATTGTTGAAAATATTATAAATAATACGGTTAAACATAACATAACATAATATCACGCCTGTATTTCCCCGAAGGGGTAGGCAGAGGTGTATAGTACACCCACATCTCGCCAGTTATGTGATAAGTCCCATGTAATAGGGGGCGAGCCTATTGCCATTAACCGGGCACAAATCCAGACTCCGGGCTGCTACTGAGAATTTCCTAATGAAAAAACCCAATAACACTGTCCGACCCGGGAATCGAACCCAAGAACCCACGCTCAGCAGTCGCGCTTGCGACCAGGGTTGTTGCTGATCCAGAAATTTACCACATCAGCGGATGCTGATGCCGATGCTGATTTTTGACATTGACATCAGCGGATGCTGATGGTGATGCTGATTTTTTTAAATTGGGAATGTGTACATATCTGTTTACTACTATTTTCATGGTGTACAATAAAGTATATTCTATCTATCTATCTATCTATATCTTTTTGTAAAAATCCGATATTGGTTCAAGACGAAAAATGATGCCTTGAAAAAAAAATATGGTGATTTTTCCAATTTTAAAATTAAGGGCAAAATAATATAACATACGAAAGTTCTTCATGTTTTCATAGAGTCCTAGGAAAAAAATCCCGACCCTACAGTTTTATTTACGAATTATTAAGTAAAATATGGTAAATTAAGAAAACCAGAACATGAACTTCGAAATCTACACGAGACAAGCCGCAAAGAATCCTGCACATTAGCGCGAGCGAAGCGAGTGCAAAAATTTTTTGGAATAAGTGAAAACGTTACTCCATTTCAGGCGCATTTTAAAAGGAGTTTTAAGGATTTTCTTTTTCATCCTTGGCTTTTTATTAGCTGACTATAATAGCTCGCCGTTTTTGTTAGAACGCCTCTTTCAACTGTACTGTCTGCTGTTAACATTTGTCGTAAGTTTGTGTTGGTTTTGCTAATTATCATCACCGGAGTGCAATAATCTGTGCTATGATTGGTCAAAACCATAAACTTATTATACTAGCGGTCAAAACTCACAAGCGAAACAAAAACATGTGCCATAAGCCCCTCCCCGTTTGGTCACGTTACGGCACGAACATCAGCATCAAATATCAGCAACAAATATCAGCAACAATAAAATGGCAATAGGCTCGCCACCTATTACATGGGACTGTAACATAACTGGCGAAATGTGGGTGTACTATTCACCTCTGCCTACCCCTTCGGGGAAATACAGGCGTGATGTTATGTTATATGTTATGTTATGTTATTAATGCGGATGCTGATGCTGTTGCTGATGTTGAAAATAATGCTGATGGTCAGCGGTTGCTAATGCTGATGATATTCGCAACAACCCTGCTTGCGACCACTAGACCAACGAGGCTGGCATTAAAAATATTAAATAATGTTATTACATAATTTAATTGAACTAATTTTGTAAATTAAATTTTAATATGTATTATAATTTTTTTATATTAGTTAGATTGTTTAAAATAATTAAATAATATTATTACATTTATTAAAATTTATTTTCTCAAAAGAATACAATAATCACTTACAGAGAAAATACTATTATTTTATATTCACTAATGGTTATCAATTAACGTAGTAAGTTAGTGTAGGGTAAGTGAAAGTTTCGTTCAAATTAATCGAACGATTATTTAAATTAAACTATTTTTTTAATCACTAAAAATTTTTTTTTAATGAAAATTGTATGTGATTTGGCGCTATAGGTGTATGCCTGCAATACATGATTTTTATTTTATTATTTATAATTTAGATAGTTGAAAGTAATTACAAAAATTTGTTTCAAACGAAACTAAGTAACATGACCAAACATCATTGTGAAATAATAAAGTTTCTGAGTGCAGAAGATTTATGCTACGCCACACCGCTCTAATAATCCGCTCATGTGTAATCGGCTTAAGCTCACCGGTTTTGGTCGATCATTTAAATTTTTTAATCATTTCAATCGCCCTATCACAAAATTGGCCTACTAGAATTCATATTTGATATAAATTCAGACTTGAATCAGGAACATTTTGACGTACGGTGATTGCAGCAATCTTAATTTAATGTATGCGAATGTGGTATCTCAATATGATTGCTATTGGAGGAGGAATACCAGTGGAGGAAGGAAGTGAGTTCAATATTAGATAGCTAATTCGCTTTTAAACGAAACCTACTTAATCGAAGTTTCTACTATAAAGTTTTTCACGCCTAAATATGGCAAAGATAAAAGATAAAGATATTTTATTTGTTTAAGCATGATTATATTATTAACTCATTGATATTTTATATTATTATTACATCGAGTCACTACAATATTATTACCATCATTAATGACAATAAATTATTCATACAGTTCATTTAGTATTTTACAATTAATTAATAAAACAGAAAAAAAAAGAAATGGTGCAGTAAATCAGTTGTCAATTTTGTCATGCAGGAACTCCCCAATATCATATTAAGTTTTGTCTGCTAGGAATTTACTTAATTAATTTTTGAATAATTCGTTATTTTGTTCTTTCCAGAGTTTAGGGATTTTATTAAAGATTATTGGGACCATGCAAAATATACTATTACATAATGAACTATGTTTACGGGACTTGTTGCGCACAATTAAATCAAAATATAACAAAATGTCAAAATGTTTGTTATATTTTGATTTAATTGTGCGTGACAAGTCCCGTACACATAGTTCGCGAAAGTTTAAAAACTTATACTATTACATATTAACGTGGTTTTTGAAGTGTGCAGGCAAAGTTGACTGTTATGACGCCTATGGTGGCTACAGTATGAGATCCCTACACTACTCTTCTAATTTGTAATCTTCCGTAAGACCTTTCCAATAACGTTGAGGTGAACTGCGCGTGAGTTGATGACCGCAATGTCATTTCAGTCCGAGACCCAGTACTAGTGACCCAGTAATTTACTTTAAGTTCAAGTAAAACCAGTGTAAGTGAAATACTTGAACAAAAAGTTACTTGAACTCCATACTCGTTACTTCATGCACATAATCCTTATTCAAACTTGACAGCGAAAAGTTTCATTTGTTTTTGCTGTAATTACACAATTACACCACGTTTTTATTAACTCGCTTTCTTGTCTGTCTATATGTTTGTTTGACTGTTCGGTACAAATTTTGCAATCGATTTTAAAATACTTGATGAGCTATAAACTTGATGACAGTGCTATATTAACTCGCTTTCGTTTTAAAAACGTGGTATATAAAAATAAAAATAAAATGAAATATTTGGACTTCAGGGGTAAAAGTAGCACCACCCCCAAGAAATCATGCTGGGATTACCAATCCCAAACGTGGATGTTCGGTACAAATTTTGCAATTGATTTTAAACTAATATCCCGATGAGCTACAGATTTGATGATAATGCAATAATAACTCGCTTTCGTTTTAAAAACGTGTTATAAAAATTAACATTTAATAAGAAAGTATTTGGACTTCAGGGGGAAAAGCAGCACCATCCCCTAGAGATACATACATACTTGGATTACCATTCCAAAAGAGTGGAGTTTTTGACAATATCCTTTGAGACAATTGAGACCCATCATTGCACAGATTTTTGCGTGCTAAGTTGATAATGATGACCAAAAAAATCAAGGTACGGTCTACTACGTTATTTATTTTCAGGAAAAAGATAGATAAATGTTTAGACTCATACGCATTTTAAATAACTAAGTATTAATTAGCTTAGATGACACGAAAAAAAACATCCCTTATTATTAAATTAATCTAGTCCTAAAAGTAATAAGTACTTATGTAGATTTAATTTATTATAAAACAAAATAAACTAATTAATCAAATCATAACTAGACCCTGAAATACCTTGCTTAACCTCAAAATCTCTATAGATATTCATACTCATTAAGTAATAACTCAACGTGAAATAACTAGGCTATTTACATTCCCCGGAGATACCTTCCGCGAACACACTTCTCTCTAAAATTACAAAGGATCGCATTACAGAAGTTTTGTGTTACGTTTGACGTAATCGCATAAAGTAAGTTCGTGGCCCTATTTCCTGTTTATCACGTCCGTTGTGTTGGAAAGTAAGAAATAAGAAATATGTATATCCTACTATTGAAACAATAAATCTTTTTTTTTTTTTTACTTTTGGGGTAAGCTTCTCGCTCGGGTAAGTCGAAGGGTTAATGTCGGACTCTAACCGACTAACCACCACGGTGTTCCCACATCTGGATTCAGCGAAAGTGCGCGTTGTCGCGATGTGGACAACAAAATCGTCAGAAATCGCAAATATACTTTCTTGTATTCAGCCTGTAGCTTTGTGTTATAACAAACATTCGCTGAACTCCTTTTTGTGTCGCCTTAGTATTACTAACATTGCCCTGGGGCGCAGGTCATGCTCCGAATTCTGCTCGCACCTCCCCGCCCCGGCCCCGGCAGAAATACAATAAATCTAATAAAACAATTTTAACCGGTTTACATCGCGTATATTATTTAAATTGGTTTTCCTGATTTTTCGAAAGCTTTGCAGCGTTCGTGGTCGCAGGAAAGATGACAAGCGTCTTTACAGATACTTCTAAAAATTATTTTAATCTACTGTAAAAAAAAAAAAAATCTTTTCGATGCACGCAGTATTCACTCGCAATGTCATTATCTTTTAAAGTGTAGCGTGCTCTTTGGGACTTGATTGTTTTTAGAACTGGGTTCCAAACAGTTGGTTCAAACAAACGGCATACACGGTTACATTACGGCATTTACGGTTTTTAACATTTTTAATCATGCCAAACGGTAGATTAAAATAATTTTGAGAAATATCTGTAAAGACGCTTGTCATCTTAGTATTCCTGCGACCACGAACTCTGCAAAGATTACGAAAAGTTTGTTTTATTATAATGTGTAGTGATCGCGAAAACCTAAGAAATTATTATACAATAAATCTAACAGGAAAAAAGGTTTGTCCAACATGCAAAACCAATATGACAGTTCATTCACCTAAGATATGTTTCAAATTGCAAATGTTATGTAACGGTAAATATTTACATAAAATACAACAATTTCTCGTTTATAGCGTAATATAACACAAACACAATACACGACAGTTTAAGAACACGGTGCGCCTGTGAAAGCTTTTCACACTGTGGGCCCGAGAGATGTGACGTAATCAGCCTCATTATCCACAACTTTCGATTTCTGGATGAAATCGAAATCGAGTTTGCTTCCTTACCGGCCAGTGATAAACTTGTGGAAAGGTGGCACAACTTCGTAGTTTTACACCTTCTTGGTCATATCGAAGTACGGTGTAATTATAACCGATTATGAAATAGAGTGGAGTTTGCAACGTTTTCAACGCTTTGTGGCAGATGTATTGAGAGAAATCAACTGTATTCTACCAACTTTGTAGTAAGCCATTAGGGTTTTTCACTTGCTTAAACAATGATAACCAGTGATCGGATTTTGGGGTGCAATTATTGCTACTTAATGAGGTTATCAGAATATGGTTAAGCCATATAATCCCGGAATCCCGGGAATACCCGAATTTGCCATGTACAAAATCGTAATTCCCGGGATATCGGGAGTATATGGCTTATCCATATTTTGATAACAGTAATTGCTCCCTAAAATCCGATCACTAATGATAAAACACAAATGATAGATATTCATTCAGAAAATTAATACTTAAATAGAGATTATCGTTGAAATTTTTGAAGTTTTACACTTTTTAGGCAATGTTAGATGAATTGAATACAAATTTTGGACGTTTATTCGATAAAATAAAATAAAATAGAGTTCATCGATGTTATTTTTAACGGAGTTCCATGTTGTATGTACGGTGTCAGTTTATTTCCTTTTTTATTGCGCATTGTGGGCCCATAGCCCAGGTCGATTACGTAAGCGACCCGAATACCCACAACTTTCGATTTCTGGATGAAATCGAGTCCTCTTCCATATTGGCGGTTAGCGATTAATAACCTTTTAGAAAGGTAATATAACTTTTACTAATAATGTAGTGAAAATAATTTAATTCGTAAGGCTTACGATACAATTACTAAAGATAAAGTCAGCCGAATGGATGGATCACCGGCCTGAATAATGTAGCTGAGTCGGCAGACAAGCAAAAGTCGGTGTTATAACGCATCTAAGGCCGGTGTTCATTAAGGTGAATGCTACAGGGTAGCCCGCGAAATTCAAAATTTCTTGCGTTTTTTGCCAATTGTAGCTCTGTTTTGAGTTGTATATCAATCAAAATACGATTTGCGGTAGAAATAACAATATGGCTACTGAATAATAGTTATAAAAAATATAAACCTAGCTTTATAAGCTTCTAGAGCTCGATAATCGATAATTTGATCGTAAATTAATATAATCGAGCTTGTACAGCTTATAGAGCTAGGTTAATATTTTTTATGAGTATTATTCCTTAGATATATTGTTAGTATTTCCGCAAATCATATTTTGACCTATATACAACGCGAAATAAAGCTACAATTTGCAAAAAACACCAAAACATTTGAATTTCGCGGGCTACCCTGTAGCATTCACCTTAACGTTAATTCTCTGATTAAACGGCCGATTAGTCGAAAAATTTACTGAAATTTAAACGATGGTTTAAAAGGAGAATTATAGTTGGTGAAATCTAGCCTTATCACCAGACTTCCATAAATGAAGTAAAATTGCTATAAAAAAATCGTGTTTCGATTTATCCAATGGCCTTCGATAAAGATAATGTCACCAAACAGCATACGTGCTAGCAAGGATTTCGTTAAAATATCGATTCTTTATTTCATAATCGATTGAGAATTAGGTCGGCAGGCGCGGGCGCATCGTTTTGCAACGATTACGTGTGCGATTTTCGTCACATGCATACCTGACCGGTGTCATCGTCATCCTGACACACCGCGTATCACGTCAGCATTGTTTTTAAACGTTCTCGAGTTGTTTCAACATCGAACACACGTTAGCACTAGAGTTTAAGTTCATGATCTACTTTTCTATCTCAGCAATAGATTGTCATGGTATTGACATGTGATGCGGGAGGAATGAGTAGCATGTTACGAAAAAAGTTTTAAGCATGCGAATGGTTATAAATGAATTAATGAAAGGCAAGTGCATGCAGCTGAGATGAGAATGTTAAGAAGAATGTGTGGTGTAACGAGAATGGATGCAGTACCCTAAGGTTGTCTGGTAGTGAACGCCTATGGCGTTAAGACTACCTTTGTACCCAGTTGTGCATAAATAATTAAATAAATAAATGGATAGGATAAAGAATGAGTAACAGAGAATCTGAAAGTAGCGCCAGTGACAGAGAAGTTAACTAGCAACAGACTGCTATGGTATAGACATGTGATGAGGAGGAATGAGGAGCATGTTATGAGGAAAGTTTTAAGTATGACTGAGGATGACTATAAGAAAAGAGGCAGACCAAAGAAAACATGGATGGATTGTGTGAAAGATGATATGAATAGAAAGAAAGTGAACACGGGGAAGACGGCTGATAGAGATGTATGGAAGAAAAATACATGCTGCGCCGACCCCAAATAAATTGGTATGTATAAGGGCAGGAAGATGATGAATGGTTATAAGACAAGGGATAGACCAAGGACGGGATGGATATACCCATTGTGTAAAAATTCTATGCATAGAAAGAAAGTACACACTAAGATAGCGGCTGATAGAGATGTATGGACTAAGACATGGTGCGCTGACCACAAATAAATCGGTATAAAGGCAGGAGGATGACGTTGACCTACTTTTCTACGGTAGAAGTAATTAATTCTTCTTATGTAAGTACTCTTCCTATTTTTTTCAAATGCTTTTTACTTTTTTGACTGTTCATATTGCGGAGCCTACGTAACTGTTGCTGAGGAATCAGTAAATATTTTCGATTTTAAGAACCCTCAATTCCTGGCCCTGGGGACCGCAACAGGCTTTGCTAAATGGTGTCAGTGTAGGTCTGAATGCACTGCATTTCTCACTTCTACACCCTCCAAGTCACCAGTGATAACTCTGACTCAGAGGCTCTGAGCAAAATTATGTGACCTTTTCTGACAAACGCAAAAGATACATATCTACTCAAAATGACTTTTTAAATTCTGCGATTATTAAGCAAAGAAAATTAGGGTTATGTCTTACAAACGAAAATTAATATCGATCTACAACGGCAGTGAAGAACGGAAAAAGACATCAATTAATGTAAGCATTAATGAATGAATTCCACGTCATTCAAGAACAAACAATGTCACTATTAAGGATGTACCAGCAACTATTCAGTACAAAATTATAGAAGCGAGCGGAAGAGATCACGAGAGAGGAAGTCATCGACTAATTAAATCAATAAATAAATAAATATTTTGGGACATTGTTACACAGCACCATTTAGTCCTAAACTAAGCAGAGCTTGTGCTATGGGTACTAGACAATGAATTTTATAACTATTAGAAAATAATAATTTTACTCTACAGAATTATTTACTCTGATTAAATAATTGGATCACGAAGTCTTTCACGGCTACAAATAGAATATTATCGTTTTTGAGATTAGCTTAAGAGAAAAATAAGAGAGGGAGATTAATTGGTAGTAGCTTTGAGCTTCACATCGTCTTGTGTTCTTTACGTATCTGAGGTGATAAATAAGACGGAAAATTAGTCGTCGTTACTTTCTCCAGGATCAGCGTCGTCATGATAGAAGTGAGTGAGGATCATACTATTTTTTGCAATATTTTATTTTTGAGCAATTCAACAAAAAAAATCATGTACCTAATAATGTAAGTAACACAATAAACCGAACTAACTACACATATCATTAATAATATTATAGATAACTCGTATTAGATCAGAGCAATCAAGCTATCAATGTCACAGCATAGCTCATTAGACCACGCAATCATTACAGCAGATCGCCCGTCGCAGTTTCACCAAACAAACCATATCTAAAACATACCCCGGCGACCCACAACTCCACATAAGCCACCTCGTAACACACATTACGAATTTTCTGAAGCTCGGGGATCGCGTGGGGCGGCCACCGACCGGCGCGGGCGCACCGCCAGTCCACCACGCGGAGTCGCGTCGCGCAGCTGTCGCGATCCAATCGGAACACTACCCACGCATTCCGTCAGTTCTATTTTTTTAACTAAAACCTCCTTCTCGATCTTTCTTATTTGATCTTGATATAATTGTACAGTGATTAAAAAAAAACATGAATTTCAAAAGGCTCTGCCTTCGTGACTAGCTTCAGCGGTTATATCGTTTCCACTTATTGTACCTGTAATGTGGTGTAATAGAGCCTTATCTAACATAGCGTAATACGACTAGTTAATCTTGTCGATTATTGCATAACTTCATACTCCTTTTTCACCCTTGGATTGACGTAATTGGTTTGCGTGTGTTGCGGTAGGTCATGTAATTTTAACAGCCCTGCAGGTATTGGACTGCGCAGGCATCTGAGACTCGTAATCGTGATAACGTCTAAGAATTTCTCGCGCGTAATTTTGACGTGATGCTAAAGTTAGTAAGAGCTAGGAAGGCTAAGTTATATAAGACCATTCCATGTACCCACGAAGTTGTGAACATATTTCCTAGCTTCATGGAAAATTTATTTTACTCCATACTTGTCGCTGAAAACAATTTGAATAACGTGTTTCGTGTGACTGTTCACAGGCAAATTACTTCCTTACCTCTACTTTAGTAACTATTAGTCAAGTTTATCTAATGTTTTACCTCTTTTTAAAACTGTTTTAAAACTAGCTAACGTTACGTTTAACTCTCATAGTTCTTTTGTTTTTCTTTGCTTCAATTGGAGTGATCTAATGTTGCTTTAGCGTGACCTGTCAAATGATAATCGTTTTTAACCTATTACGTCAAAACAACGGTAAAAGCTCCACTGTACATAATACCGACTAATCATTGGGTGCAATTAGCCGTATTTACTATTACATAAGTGCCATATTTGATTCTTCTGACGCAAGTTTCTAACTGGAATATATTTACTACAATTTTATGACATCGCAACGGCTTGACCTACATTCTTTTGTATTTTGGAACCCTAATTACTTGAAAGCTACAAATTAAACGGAGATAATTAATGATAAGTTAACAAATAGCCTATTGAATCATTTTAAACGTTGCATTTTGTTACGTCATACAACATTAAAAACTCAAGTTCATAATAAACCGCGACCAATTATTTTAAATTACACTATCGATTCGTATTACGATGATTCCATTTAAAAGGAGAGATTGATGTCAAAGTTACAGAAGCCCATGCAATGAAAATTATGAAAAACTAGCAAATGGAAAATCTAACAAAGACAATAAAACAATTTTTTTTACAAAACATCAAACAGCAATATTTTTCTCAAACTGTCACTTTTTCCAATTATAGGTTCGACATTCAAGTTCAAAGTGCATCAATATTCAACAGTACGTGAGAACGATCACAGCAATACTCGTCATAAGTAATCAGACTTACTTTCGCTAACAGAGATCGTTCACTGAGTAGGTACCTAGAACTTGAATCTACTGAGTACAATTTACAGAGAACTGAGTCAACTGAGTATTGAGTACTGAATCAACTAAGTATTGATTGAATCTGACATTAGTGCTTATCAGTGTTTTGATGGTGTGTCTCGTGATAGTGTAGTTGCAGAACTTTGATATTCGCGTGTTCGGATGAAAATCGAGAGAAATGAAGGTGAGTGTGTTTCAATGCTTGTTATTTAAAAGTTAAGATAGAACTGAAGGTGTATGTACTAGTCGACCAAGAAAATTAGGCAACTGTCAAAAGTGACGTCATCCGCAAATAAATGTTGGATAGGGAGCACGAAATGTATGGTAATGAGACCAACGCGTGGTAAGTAGGAGGGTGAACTGCATATCAGCCAGTTGTCTGTCTTTGTGGACTAGTAGTAATTGATGAAGGTGCAATGTGTTCGTAAAAATATACCCGAAAACGTCATAATAAACTACTTTTGTTTTAATTAAGTTTTGAAATACAGATTCCATTTAGAAATCTAACAAATCACTCAAATACTATGATGTTTCTGGACCATGATTCGAAACGAAAGATACCTGAAAGATTGCCTAATCAAAAATTACGGTGTATGTTTGGTATGGATCTAATCCACGATGGTTTTTAGACCGAAACTGTAGTCTACAAATCATGGCGAAGGTTTCTTTCTAACAGACGGCTAAACGTTAGATACTGGGACTAATTTCTTGAAAGCCGCGTTAAACTAATTTCATCTTCTTACAAACGTGATTGAAAAAAGACAGCAAATATGTATAACTGCTTTAATTATTAGTCTTTTAATTTACGAGAAAATAGACATGGCCTATTATAGCGATAGCGGCTAAAACAAGCGAGTGGATTAAATTAGACAGGACTAAAATCTTTTATACTTTTTTATATTTTCTGTTAGAACGATAGTGAGACTTAAATTAGTTTAGTTCGTAAACATTAGAATCAGCACCATTATTACGCAAAATCATGATAACGTAGATAATTTATTTTATCCATGTTATGCGATACAAACAATTAAGTGATACAAAAATATTACATACTTTCTTCTTTATTAACAAATTTCTTAATAGCGGAAAGAACACAAACGTTTTTACGTAAAAGTTTCTCATACTCACGAATTTTACGAGTTAATAAAATGTTATCTATGCCTTACACAGATTATAGTAAGCCGTGTACCATGGCATTGCACAATTTTATAAGGTGTTATGCCAAAAGATAATACTGTGTCATAATAACATAATAATAAATTGTTGTGTGCCAAGGCCGGTGAATAACTAAACCAAATATTGCGATGTTGTTGTGAAACGAAGTGGTTCTATTGCTAACTGACCAACAGTGTTAAACGACCGGCAGATTCTTAATTTATTTTACTTTTATTGCTCTTATCTATCTTTCTATATCTTGAATATCTAACTACTTAATTCATTCGTCAAAAATATTGTATGTACTGTATAAATTAATAGTAGTCAGTCACAAGATATGGTTTATAATTACATGACTTAAAACTATGTTGTGTAGGTATAGTTTTGTAATAAATTAATTTAATTGAGATAATTTTAGATAATAGAATCTGGTACGCCAGATGTTGCTATGCCCTAACAGGATTCATGTTTGATACTATTATTCTATTGTAATACCTTCTTAACACCATGAAAGCAATAAATGATTATGATTATTTCTAAAAGCCTTAAATCGCAGAAAGTCCATTCCCATAAGACAATCGTTTTGAGACATTGTCATTTTGCGATTGAATGTTTTGCGGACTAGTGGTTGTCGCGAATTTCAACCTTATGGAATTCATAGCTAGGGTTAGTTTCTTAGATCCCCCACTTTCTGAAAAGCTAATCAACTAAAAAAATTACTAATCAGCTGTCAAGTGATATGATTGGTTGTTAGCATTTTTACCAACACGACGAGACAAGATTTTACAACAGAAGGCCAATTCTCGTAACTGAAAACGTTTTTAATTACGAGAATTGGCCTTCCTGATCAGCCTTCCAGAAACCGGGCTGAGAGCGGCTTACCACCAACGGTGAGCGTGAAATAATCCACTAATAGCGAATAGGTCTGTTGAAAGGCCACCCTTATTTTGGGGAATCGGTACATATCATAGTGTACTGCTGTAAGTCTCATGCATATTATCATCATCATCAGCCCATTACTGTCCCAATGCTGGGCACGGGCCTCTTCTCAGAATTAGAAGGATTTAGACCTTAGTCCTCCACGCTGACTTAGTGCGGGTTGGTGGACTACACACACCATCGAGAACTGTATGGAGCACTCTCAGTTGTGCAGGTTTCCTTACGATGTTTTCCTTTACCGTTAAAGCAATTCATATTCTTGCATATTATGCTGAAAAAATTTCCATCATAAGCTCTGTGAAATCTTTCGTGCAATGTATTTGAATAATTACAACATAATAGAGGATTCTTAGCGCTGTTTAACACCAGATTACACTGCATATCTACATAATTTCCAGACGTTCTCTAACAAATTGAGTCTCACGTTTACTTCCGCCTTATGACTTATGTTACGACCTGAATCATCTCATTAGTGAGTGTAAAAGTGCATACAAATCGTCAGTCCGTAACCGTAACCTATCAGGTAACCAAGTCAAAGAGAATGCAGCGTCATCTTCCCAAATAACATAATATTTGTTATTCAATTATATTGCATCATTAGTTCATAATATGGAATTATTAGCTACCGCCCGCGACTCCTTCCGCGTAAACTTTGATCCCTTTATCCCTATCCCTTTAAACATTTTCGGAGTTGAAATTTCGAAAAACCTATCCATAATTCTTGCCTGCATTATGTTGGTCTTATCCCTATGCATGTACGTACACAAATAAACGGGATAAGCAAGCTGAAGTGGTTATAGTGGTTGAACTCGTGGGCTTGACGGCTGCTAGTCCCTCTCGACACATCTGGAGGAAACAGCAGTTGTTAAGCTACTGTACCCTGGGCACGGGCAATAACTATCCTTCGGGAGACTTTATTGCCCTTGGCGAATATTCTGACACGGGAGGGGCCCGACCTGGTTCAATCGTTACTCCGCGTGTCCCTCCGATGTTAGCAGAGGGCACAGTGCAGAAGCAGGGACGGGCTCGATATGCACTAGCTCTGCCACCGGACAAGCAGTGGAAGGAGTATGTCTTTCCTTGCCTCCGTCGATCTCGTAACCCCAGTAGAAGTGCTTTTGTTATGTTTTCGCGGCTCTTACTGGGACCGAAGGTTTTAGCTTCACCGATCGGACCGCGAGGAAGAAAACCTTTATAAAAAATTACGGGAGGATAGGGCCTGTGGGCGGCGGACTCGGGGTAGTCTACCAACCGACCAGTTAAGCCTGTGAAATTCGTTTGCACGCACGCATAAGACAATAAGGTCTATTTCCACAAAAAAAATATTTCGACACTGACCTTAGCGATATTTTCTGTTTCTGGCGGATGACCTTGAAGTAGACTCAAGAACATCAAGACCACGAATAGGAAAACGTAGCGTCGCTAGGTGGCTGGTAGAAGCTGGATGCGAGGGGCCGAGAATTGAAGTCAGTGGCGTGCTATGTTCAGCAGTGGACTAATATAGGCTAACAATGATGATCTACCCTTCTTACTTAGATATTTATGGTCTCCCCACACTTTTCGACGCGAAATCAGTCGAAAAAAGTATTGAGTCAACGGCATAAAGGAGTAAACGACGACAAAACGTGTCGGCTCGGCTCGGACGCAATACGCGACATTGGCCGACGACAAAACCACGGTTTGCCGATTTTCTGATTGCATCATTGGCATCCCGTACGACGCCGAAGGCAGCCGAACGCCTACATCGGTATGAGAACAGGCACCGCGGCAACGAGACAACGGGGACGTCGAAGCTGAACTCCCGCCATATTTACGTCGCCGACGATAGCTGAAGAGCGCCGGCGACGGTCGAACGGAGGCGACCAACGTCAACGACCGAACAGAAGCCGTCGCGACTGCCGAATTTAGGTTGAAGGGCCTCGCGACGGCTGATCGGCTTATTGAGAGTTGTGTGGTGATACGCACTCCGCTCAAGACTATTCTTCGTCGATAAATGTGGGGAGACCCTTATCCAACTTGAACTGGCCCGTCATCGTCATCATTATTTCAGCCAAAAGACATCCACTGCTGGGCATTGGCCTCCCCCAAGCATCACCACAACGACCGGTCCTGCGCCCTCCGCATCCAGCAGATTCCCGCGACCATCACCAGGTCGTTGGTCCACCGGGTGAAGGGTCTACCTACACTACACCTGGACGTACGCTGAACTGGCCCGATAACAAGAAACTACCTACAATTAAATGCAGCTAACAAGAATATCGCGCAATCCACATCTACAGAACGTAAATTAAGTTCTATTGGTCTGCAGTAATCTAAACCATGACATTAATTGAGATCTGTTTATTAAGTGTTAGCTTCCGAGGCGCCATGCCGCGTCTACGCTCGCGCCGGGTGATCGTTTGATTATGCAAAGCAGATACAAATTTTATTGCATCACTCTACATGACGTCTTGTTACGGTTTTTGACATAATCTGTAGCAATCGCTTTTAGTTGGACGAAAACACATGTCAAAAATAACTGTAATCGAGATCAAAAGTTGCTTAAAGCTCACATAGACCTTGTTCAACTTCACCCGTGAAAATCCTCGCTAATAAAATAATGAATATCAATAAGTGAGACGTATGTTCGTTTAGTAGACTCCTTACCACTGCAACAGTAAGTAGGTGGGAGCATATTGCGCTGTCTCGAAGCTAAAAGCTCTGAATCCAAAGTATTTTAGACTTTAGCATAAGCACAGACCAGTATACTGGTCTATGAGCATAAGAAAAGAGAAGACTAGAAGCGAAACTCGCGCCCCAGACGCGTTCAAATCCACGATAATAGCCTACCGTCTAGCGTACCTTTAAGGTATCGAACAGTCGGGGTCACAGAGTACATTATAATGTCGGGGTTTGCGTCGCCTTATGCTTGCACGCGCATGCCGTCAGATGCAGTTCGGTCATAGCGCCAAAATATTGCGATGTATTTGGTTGTAAAAGTAACTCAAAAACAACGCCAGATCTTAGTTTCTTTAGTTTGCCTAAAAATCAGGAAAAGTAAGTGATATTTTCACAATTATCATTTATTCTCCTATTCATAAATCATTTTTCTTTTTTACCCGACTGCGCCAGAAGGAGGGTTATGTTTTTCGAGTGTATGTATGTATGTATGTATGTATATTTCTTTGGCACGCTCTGTAGCCTAAACGGCTTGATGGATTTGAGATTGAGAGGTGTCGTTAGATTCGTCTTAATTCTGAGAGTGACACTGGGTATATCAAAATTTAAAAAATTAAAATGGCCGCTTTTTGGCGCCATTTTACATCCTCAAAAAAATTTTTTTTCCTTCTAAAACTATCGAGTGGGGTATCAAAATAAAGGGATTTATAAATGCTTTACAAAAATATATACAACTTATATGTTTAAATGTAATTTGGAATGAAAAATGCTACAAAAAAACAACAAAATATTCAACGTTAAAAATGAATTTGACTTTTCAAAAAATACATTAATAGTATGATAAATAAAACATGACAAAACTAAAAAAATTAAAATAAAAAAATTTATTAACAAAAACAAAAAACCCGACTGCGTGTAAAAATAACAGAAAAGATATAAACAAGACTTATCAACACGCAGGCGGAGGCTACCTATGAACTATTATGTAATTCATGACCAAAAACATACGTAGCCTCCGACTTCGTGTTGATAAGTCTTGTTTATATCTTTTCTGTTATTTTTACACGCAGTCGGGTTTTTTGTTCATGTTAATTAATCGCAAGTCAAATTATAAATGGTAAGTAGATCAATAATATAAAGGGTTCTAGTTCTCTTCGCATGCAGTTGAGTTATATAGTTCCTGATAATTTTCATGAATAATGCTGGTAATTTTACCTGAAAAAAAATCACATGAAAAAATAATCTGCCAACTTCCCGAAGCAGAACCTTTTCAGCAGATCAAAAAAAAAACAGTTAAAATCGCCAGAACTATTCCTGAAAAGTAAAAGAAATGCAATGGAAACAGTGTTTACGATTGTGAGTTTATCCGTCTTCGCAGTCAGGTTGGTCACTGTACTTGCTGTAGACTTTATATGACTGTGTATATGATGGTTCAGGAATCCTAATCTTGCTCATTGTAGAGCAATTCATATCACACTTGCTGGCGTGTCCCTTGTGCCAGAACACCTGCACGAGAAACGGCTTCCAAACCACGCCACCACTAATAGTAACGCAATTGAAGTGGCCACCTTTTATTCAAAGAATTTTAAGACAAAGTAAATGGAAGCATTGCATTGAAAGGAAAAGAAAAAGTGTTCCTCCATAATTAAACTTCGGTTCTAAATCGCTTTTGTTTTTAACAATAACTTAATCAATTGTACTATCAGTTTACCACCCAGTTAAATACATTCATGCACTGTTAACCGTAGACGTAACTCTTATAGAAGAATTTTAATAAGACTGCGTAATATTTCGTACTATCGTATCGAATATCATTAACGCACAATATCTCATATAGTCTTATGTTCAGGCATCACTTGCAGATTTAGAAAGGGACTCCTACGCATCAATTAGAATTATTATTGAATCGTGAGTGATACGTGGTTAATTAGACCACTTATTCATTAGAAATAGCTTTTGCATCTCATCTGATGTATGTTTAAATATATATTGAGGTTATATATATATACCTATCGAGTTCGTAATCAATGCAATCAGAGCTGGTAGATTACATGTTCGGTAAAATAAATCTGTTAACGATATCAATCGTATTTGTACAGTCTAACAAAGCAATTAGTATACAGGGTCACCAGATATAGATGAAGATTTCTCAGGTAATTGTTATAGAACGGTTTGATTAGGGTTTTGTACAGTTTAACTTAGTCCGTTATTAAAATGATGTTTCACTCGAAAACATCCATAATCTTCTGAGAAAACTTCATTTTTATCTGGCGACCCTGGATACTAATTGCTTTATTAGACTGTACTTTATCCTGTAACAGTAACCGACATAGCCCGAAAAATTGCCAAACTTAAGTGGCAGTGGTCGGGGCACATTGCTCGCAGAACAGATGGCGGTTGGGGCAAGTAAATTTCTGGAGTGGCGACCGCGTACTGGAAGGCGCAGCGTGGGTAGGCCCCACTCAAGGAGGACCGACGACCTGGTGAAGGTCACGGGAATCCGCTGGATTCGGAAGGCGCAGGACCGGTCGTTGAGCCGATGCTTGGGGGAGGCCTAGCAGTGGACGTCTTTCGGCTGAAATGATGATGATGATGATGATGATGATGACTATATCCTGCTCGTGAGCGAATTTTTCTTTCCACAATTTATATGTTTAGATTTTACTCCGCATGTGTTGATGTGTAAAAATAATAAATAATTAGTGAGGGTAGGCACACCTATACGACTTTGAATTAACTGCAAAGATAGTCGAGTCGGCTATGGAACACGGTCTGTTTCTCAATAAGATGTTGCTGACGTCACCCAAAGTGGAAGTTAAATTCGATACCACGAGCAGAGTTCACGGTAGCTTAGCTGATTAAGCGCTGGTGTGCTGAACAAGGAGTCGTCGCAGGTTCAAATCCTGCTTATGAGCGGATTTTTCTTTCCACAATTTACATCTTTAGACATCGCTCCGCATGCATTAATACGTTAAAATAAAAAAACCGGCCAGTAAGCGTTCCGTACCACCCATCGACCTGATACCCCATAGAAACTGATTTAATTTACGAAAGTTTATCAAAAGACATCAACGCACAGTGCGCGAAATATGAATTTTTGCCTCTCTTACGCAGGTACCACCACAAAATATGTCTATGTTTGTCTTATTTTTAGTATTTGTTACTAAACTACATAATATGCACTATATAATCTGACCAAGTTTGACGCTGGTATGTATTACCATTTTGAAGATAGAGCAGGAACAAAAACGTTGAAAAAAATGCATGTTTTTTGTGGTTTCTTGTATGGGGACCCCCTTTGCTTTAAGACTTTTTTTGTTTTTAGTATTTGTCGTAATACCCCTCATAGCAACACATATTCTGAGAAAATTTCAACCGGTTACCTATTACCGTTCAAAAGATACAGCCATGTGACAGACAGATGGACGGACGGACGAATGGACGGACAGCGTAGCGAGAGTAATAGGGTCCCGTTTGACACCCTTCGGGTACGGAACCCTAACAAAAATTATATCAATAAGTGGCTTCAGTGTCTATTCATAATCCTTTTTAGGGTTCCGTACCCAACGGGTACCAACGGGACCCTATCACTTTGGCTACGCTGTCTGTTTGTCTGTACGTCCGTTCGTCCGTCTGCACGTCCGGGTGTCTGTCACAAGGCTGTATCTTTTTAACCATAATAGGTAGCCAGTTGAAATATTCACAGAATATGTGCTTTATCTCAATCAGCAGCAAACACTAAAAATAAAGTAGTCAACTCAAACAATTCATTCCATAATTATTATTCTCTATGGCCCCATAGGGATCTTTCCTCGATTGAAATTATTTTAT
The DNA here is from genome assembly GCA_949699075.1 of Asteroscopus sphinx. NCBI lineage: Eukaryota > Metazoa > Arthropoda > Insecta > Lepidoptera > Noctuidae > Asteroscopus > Asteroscopus sphinx. The sequence continues at coordinate 16,827,926 of OX453021.1, forward strand.
TAAACGTTTTTTGTTCCTGCTCTATTTAAAAAAAACGGTAATACATACAAGCGTTGAACTTTGTGTGATTGTACTGAATTATAAAAATAAAGGAAATACAGACGCGTGGTGGTACCTGGTTAAGAAAAAAATGCATGTATGAAATACACCAAAGCTCGCGATGCTGTCTGTACCTTTGGTGAACTCTCATAAATTAAATCAGTTTCTACGGGGCATCAAGTCGATGGGTGACGGAACCTTTGGTCTAGGCGAGTCCGACTCGCACTTGCCATTTTTTTATCACGACAGCCTCTGACAATATTTTTTATGATCTTTCATCAACAATAAACATATTTTATCTCAAATTGGTGCAAATAATGCAATGTTTTTATAATTATGTGATTTTATTTTAATTTGTTATGGTTCTGAAAAAAAAAACACGATTAGTTCCCAAAATATACCTCGAGAGAGCAGATTTATTATTACATTTCGCAGGATGTCCTATATCTATGGGAAGTACTGTGGTATTGCATCTACTCCATTAGATGCCACGTAATTATACTAATGATGTATTATGTACAAGAATTTCAATTGCAAAATTAAATAACAAGGGGTAAGTGAGTCACATCAATGAATGCATGCAACACCATCATTATACAAGCTCATTTCGGTTCGGTGATTTAGATTCGTGTCTGTTGTTTGCACGTTCCGTCCCTTCGTAGAGACGGTGAAATCAAATTAATTAAATTAATTGGTCAATAGGGACAAAAGTGGGCAACGATTTTATACATACAAGCGTTAAACTTTGTGTGATTGTAATGAAAAATAAAGCAAATAGTTCAATAAGGCAATAAGGTCAGAGAGACTTTAAAAAATTAGGTATTTATAGAAACTATCGCTGTCGCATTGCGAGCGCTTGACCTTTAATAAGTGCGATAAGGACAACTACAATTCCGACTGAATAGCCTAAGCAAAAATCATAATTCGTGGTTTGGCTCTCGACTGTTTTCTCCTCCGAACTGGACCAATTGAAAAGATATTTCATAAACTGAATTAAAAGAATATGTACTGTGTCGCTATGTTTTACGTTTTTCATAAATTTTTGTCAAATTTATACACTAGGCCTCTGTAGACAGCGGTCTAAATAGGCAATTTTGACAATTTTTGAGGGCTTTTAAAACAACTTATCAACAAAAACGAAAACATACATAAAAAAAGTTGAAATTTAGTTAACCTTGTTTTATTATAATGTGTAGTGATCGCGAAAACCTAAGAAGTTATTATTTAGTTTACTGTAAAAAATCATTGCTCTAGGGTTTTAGACCAAAAGAAAACAGTCAAGAGCGTTTGTATGGAGAAAAGACCACCCGCATTTCCTCTTAACATTGAAATATGATAGTTTGTTGCCCACAAAGACTTCAAAAATGTTCTGCCATGATTTGGTAAACATTTTAAAGTCGTTGTGGGCAACAAACTATCTTATTTCAATGTAAAAATCCTTGCACACTTATCTCTATTCGCCCCTACAACCCTATTCACCCCATTTTACCGGGAATCCATATTTTTTTCTGGGCCTATCATAGACCAAGTAAAAACGGGCCTATCGAATATACAGGCTGTATCGAAGAAAATTCTTTAAATGAGACGAATTTAACTAGAGTTACTGGAGCCACATTTACAACAACAAAAAAACTATAGTTATTTAACCGTATATCTGAATACTTTGAGCTTTTAAAGTTTGTGTTGACACGTAATATTCACCAAAACCCTATAAGAATAGTTGAGGGCAGGGGTTAGTTGAGGGTGTGTATATCTCTTGTTCTATTGAAAACTGTAGTTATATGATGTGAAGTATCTATGACTAATGAGGTTTTACACAGTAACCATAGTTGGACAAAAGTGCGTTCTCACAATACAGCCTGAGCGTAACAAGTGACAAATAACAAACACGACGTAACACATAATAGTTCACCCGGGAAGTGTCCAGTAATGCGTTTGCGCAACTATAAAGCAGCCGGTCCACTGTGGTTTACGTATAACATTCAATTATTATTTTTTTCATTCGTTTATGTTCTACTCTGTATCTGCCAAATGTATGTATTTTTTTTGTGGAAATAAATAAATAAATTTAATACCGGAATGACACTAAGGTTTTGGTCATATAAAATTGGGTTCGACGTAAAGGATGGTATCTTTGTTATTAGAAATGCTGAAAATGGGATGAAGTTTGCATGTTTATCGTTTTTTTTTGTACAAATCATATTTTTGATTCGCGCTGATTTACTTTTTATTAAAATCCTTTTATGAGAACACTGATTGCTGACGTCACTCAAAAAGCTGCCAAGCTTAAGTGTGACTGGGCCGGACACGTTTGCCGAATGTCGGTCAATTTTTGGGCTAAAATATGTACAGAGTGGATCCCGAAAAACGTGCAACGACATCGTAGCAGAACTAGGCGAAGATAGCGGGACAAGCTGGACTCGTATAGAAAAGACTGGTCCACACTTACACTTGACCGGGAAGAGTGGAATAAGGAAAGAGATACCTTTGCCCTGCAGTGGGACAATATAGGCTGAAAATACTATAATATTAATAAATAATAAAAATCCTTCAATTTGTTTGCTTCGTCGTCTCATCATCATCAGCCTATATTAGTCCACTGTTAGACATGGGCCTCTCCAAAGGTACGCCACTAAAATCGATCCTCGGCCACTCGCATCCAGTTGCTATCAGCCACTTTGCCAATATCATCGCTCCACCGAGCCTGTCCTACCCTACGTTATCTGATTCGCGGTCTCAACTGAAGAACACGTCTACCCCAACGGCATCGGTTCTTCGGCTAATGTGGCCGGCCTACTGTCACTTCAGCTTGCTAATCCTGTAATCCTTCATTGTCTATCTCTCTGCTATAAAATTGCAAGTCAATTTTAAGTCTGGTCTTGTTATCCAAACGGGCTGAAACTTTGGGTTCGTGTAGTCCAAAGTCTTGACCTTCGTCTTCCGAAAACGGAAGACTGCAAGACTGCAAGACCAAGACTGGGCAACAATACTACTAACTATGTAAATTGTGGAAAGAAAAAATCGCTCATGAGCAGGATTTGAAACTGCAACTCCTGGCTCAGTACGCCAGTGCTTTAGTCACTAAGCTACCGTGAACACTACTCGTGGTATCGAAATTGACCTCCACTTTGGTACGTCTTTGGTTGATGTCAGCGATATCTTAGTGTTTCTTATCCGACTCGAATAACTTTGCAGTTAAATCATAGTCGTATAGATATGCCTACCATTATTTATTATTTTATTATTTTTAACGCATTTACGCATACGAAGCGAAATCTAACGATTTAAATTGTGGAAAGGAAAAAGAACACGTCGCATGCGTAAATGCGTTAAAAATAATAAAATAACAATACTACTGGTAGCCAGATGAGCGAAATTTGTATTGACGTCACAATCTCTAGTGCAGACGTTCGTTTGGACAGGTAGCGTTAGTGTTGCCCACAGAAATAGATTGAATGGAAAAGTGGGCAGGGCGACACTCTACACCATAGTGCAGGGCATTTCAAAGCCTTTCTCAGTACGCCTTATGATCTGTTTCTATAAATACTGTAACAAAAACCCGCAAAAATGCCTTATTGTGCTATTTCTAACTGCAGAAACAAAAGCTGTAAAGTACATTTGATTAAAGTTAAATTTAAAAAATTAATGTCGTCAATATGTAAGGCGTAGTTTGTTCGAAAGTTCTCACGCATGAATCGCAAGTAAACTTGTGATCACAATCATTCTACTCTATCTATTTATGTGGTGTTGCCCATATTTTGGTCTCACAGTCTTGCGGTCTTGCATTTCAACGGTTTTGTTTTGCGGTAGCTGTTTTCTTCTCCGTGATATTTTTCGGTTTAAAACATCTCAATAAAATATGACAATAAGTAAGTTTCATATTTGCCATAAGAAGCGAGTCGATTAGTTCCGTCAACTTCCGTCGTTTTAACGCGCGCCTGCGCTTGTGTGTTGACTGTGCGAAAACTTAAGCGTAGTAAGATACGGGCTTTTACATTAATTACATTTAAAAAAAAAAAAGGTTATAATCATTATTTTATTATTATTAAAACTGCATGTCCTTTTCGTTTTTTTTGTAATATAAATCATAGTTGACTTGCAAGACTTGTAGCAGACGAACAGACAGACGCAGGGTTTTTCAAAGGCTATAAATAAATTTCGTACCCTATTGTTTCTATAAACCTCGAAAAAGTAATAAGATCAAGGAAATCCATTAAAAAAAAACTACTCTTCATACTGCTAGAGCAACATCAATAAAACACGTATACAATAAATTGAAACTGGTGTTGATTCTCTTGTTCACAAAATAAACTTATTTTAAACTATCGCCCTCCTTTTGTAATAGTAGATACAAGAAAGGGATGGCAATACTTTTAGTGCTGTCAAATTAGTCGGAATTAAAATTTTCATAAAAGTTTGTCGTGATCTCGGAACGTGCCGAATACGAAGAAGTGTAACACGTAAATGAACAGCACTAAAATGTTTAGTAAAAGTTTAGTAAAAGAGAGCGATAGTTTAAAATAAATTTAGTTTTTGAACAAGGGAATTAACTCCAATATGGAACGAAAGAAATGATTTGAGTTAAATACATGCTAACATAAACTTAACTTTAGGTAAATATAGCGTGAAAATGCGATAGTTACAAATTTTCTGTCAATTTAAAATTATCTGCGCCATTGAGGTAATATGTACTACGTACTGGAGCAGACATCAGGAACAAGAATTTTTGCACAAGTTGCTGGCCGCGGAGCACGCTCGGCGCGAGCGTGGCTAACGGCCAAAATTAATATCCAATCTACCCACGATTTGCCCTACTAGAGATGGGAATTTGACATAAGCTCCATACAAAAGATGTTACATTTCTATCTCTAGTAGGGTAAATCATGGATAGATTGGATATTAATTTTGGCCGTAAGCGAGTAAGAGTGCAGGAGCTCTAAAACGTGCTACAAACATTTTGTTCGAGGTGTCTTCTCTTGTACGTAGTACATATTACCTCAATGATCTACGCATGCAAAACTGATTGTCGAAATTACACATAAAATTCATGAACTACACATGTAGATTTTTCGGCATAAAACTTATAAAATGCATATTTATGGTCCAAAGCACTGACTTTTGTCCAAAGAAAACAATTGAGTGACGCAACAATGAGGTTGAACCACAGTAAATTAAACAGATACGCGTGCGGAAGAAAAACTCTGTAAACGTAAATAATGGTTATTAACAGTGGGCAGGCTTGCTTGACTTTGCCTACGTGACCGTCCGAAATTAAGTTTACAGACATTGATTTTCCGACTCAGTAGATCTAAGTAAGTGCTTAATTAAACATTAAATTGCTTCATGGTGTTAATTTTCAGAAAGGAACTCTGTGTATCAAATTAAGCCACTTTTCGAGACGGATGGTGTAATAGATAGATAGATAGATAGAATATTCTTTATTGTACACCATTAACATTATTAAACTTAGGACTTGTCACGTCCAGCTATAGGTAGGTAGTTTTATAAATAAAAATATTAGTTTTACAACAATAACAAATAATTTAATTTAGTAATTGAGGTTACAAAAATAGGCAGTTTCTAAAATATAATAATAGGTGGGTAGGTGAAGCCGAATATCAAAAAATAGGTAGGTAGGTCGGTGAAGCCGAATATCAAAAAATAGGTAGGTAGGTCGGTGAAGCCGGGTGTGAGTTTAGATTATCGAGCGCGTGTTAGGTTCTAGTCCGCAGTCTGAATGAAACACCACTATCCTTAGTAGTCCGCTGTAGGAAGGTGGCCGCAGTGCAGGTAGTTGCAGGTAGGTAGGTCTTCAGGCGTAGTATGTCGCGGAGTTGCAGGAGTAGTGCAGCAGGCTCGTAGCGTCTCCAAAATTAACCGTGTACGAAAAACCCTGGAATCCGGTTATTAGACATTTTAGACTTTGTCCGAATTCATGCTGATGACTGCGACATCCGTGATCCACTGTGTACTACTTATATGGAAAGCAGTGTTCTAGCATGAAATAGCAATCATGATGAGGCAGTCTAGACAGCATAGTAAAATGATAAAATCATGACAAAAATATTACAATGGTAGCAGTTACAATTTATGTTACTTTTACAAATTAAATTAAATTCCGAAAATAGCTAGTATAGTTTCCAATCAAGTCAGTAGCTACATAGGTACAAGAATTTGGAAGAATAGATATGCATTGGGGATAGCACAAACTAAAATAGACATGGACATGACCTTCATGACACGGTTAAGGTCATACCGGTCATTCGGTCATATCCTTTGCGAAGCAAAATATAGTCTAATCACATGTTAATACAGTAGTTACACTAACACAAAATGATATAGTGCAAGTAGTGATGATGATCGACGAGAAATGATGATGATTTTTGATGATCAAAAATACCAAAGTCATGCAAGTACTTAACTACTTAAAATTAGTTAAAATAATGTTTCTGCCACACTCACCCGATTTGGGGTTTAACACTGTTTGTATTTGTAGAATTAGCACAGTTTTAGATTTTAGGTAATTGATTTTTAATAAAAATGTAGGTGGTGGCGGTTGCCGTTTAAAATATTTCCACGGTTAGCACACATTAGCTGCTCACAGCTCCGTAATGACAAGTGTCGTGAAATTGCGACTCGAACGTAGCCAACCAAAACCTGTTTTCGCTTACCGTCGCGTTCGCGCGGCTCTCTGATGTTAAGAAATAATATTGGTAGTTTTAAATGAACGTAACTTGTACATATTGATTTGTTAATATACTTTTTTTGATAGAATAATACTAACTTCTAATACTTAGAAACTTAGGAAATAATGTACAACGTTACAGACTAACACGTCAAATAAGGGATGATTGTTATGTTGTTATAACTCTAGTATCGTAAGTTTTCATATCACACATGTTCAGTTACGATACTTTACTTCGGTGTGGGAGATACAGGAGTAAATTTTCATACATACATACATATTATCACGCCTGTTACCCATCGGAGTAGGCTGAGACTATGGATTTTCACCTGCTTCGATCCTGACACACCTCTTTTCGCTTCATCTACGTTCATAAAATTTTCACAAGACTAATAAACAAACAAACAACAAGTGAAACAAGTGAACAAGTGAAAGATTTTGTATACCTGGGTTCCATGTTTACGAGAGATGGCAAGCATGTGAAGGACATTGAAAGGAGAGTGAGTGCTGGTAATCAGGTGAATGGGCACTACACACCTTCATGAACAGCCGCAAAGTGTCGGAAAAGGCACGGCTGGCTGTTCATGGGGGAGTGTTAGTGCTTACACTTATGTATGGTAGTGAAAGTTGGGTATGGCACAAGAAACATGAAAGCAGAATAAATGCAGTAGAAATGAGAGCTTTGAGAAGTATGTGTGGTGTAACTTTGAGAGATAAAGTAAGGAATAACATGATAAGGGAGCGTTGTGGAGTGAAATAAGATGTAGTGACAAAGATTGAGAAAGGTATGTTAAGATGGTTTGGACATATAGAGAGGATGGACGAGAGAAGATTGACGAAACAAGTATACTAAGCGAGTGTGGATGGAAGAGTTGGAAGGGGACGTCCTCGGCGAACGTATCGCGATCAAATCGCGGATGTTCTCAAAAAATGCCAGGTTAAGAGTTCTCTAAACCGACGAGCATGCATGACGAGGTTAATGGACGTAGATGAAGCGAAAGAGGTGTGTCAGGATTGTAGCAGGTGGAAATCCATAGTCTCTGCCTACCCCAATGGGAAACAGGCGTGATAATATGTATGTATGTATGTATGTATGTAATAAACGTACAAATTCGATTTAAACTACCAAATATCATGCATAACAATCTCTCAAACCAGTATTTTTTTCATTCATTCACTCTGATAAAGACGAATCGTATTCTAACAAACAATGTTCACAAACCATAGCGACCTGTCATAAACCGTTGCTATGACGACCAGCCATGCAAATAGCGTCCTCAAACCGCTCAAAACAAACCGTGGAAAGTGGATCCAATGGTTGATGATATAACTGGCGCGTAATATTATGTCAATCCGCATTGCTAAGGCAATGTCATCTGGCAATACCAGAACCTGGCCGTTCACAAAATTATAGAAGTTATGGTACTAATTTTGATAGTTTTGTTTATTGTCAACAGTTTTAGCTAGTGATTTTATAATATTTCATAACAACAGTTCCATCTTAGAGTAATAAGACAGAGTGATAGTTTAATTCAAAGTTCCGCTCAAAGTTGAAGCACAAAAATAATCGATGTATGCCCCAAAAAACGGCACGTAAAATGTTCGCCAACACACACGTATGCTCGCGTAAACAATACTGAACGTCTGAAAGTACAGTACGCACAATTTAACTTGGCCGGAGCGAAGTTGTCACAAAACCGTCGCAGTAATCATTTTATGGCTGTCAGTTGGAGGCTCAGGCGGGGAAACATGTGCAGAAACCAACTTCACTCCGGCCAAGTTATTTTGCGCGTACTGTACATTCCACGGAATACTTTTATATTCATTTCCTCTATGGTACATTCAATATTGTTACTTACATAAATTAGATTTTTAGGTACAAAATATTTATTATTTTAAAGGCTTAATGCGCATTTTTTTTTTCAAAGGTTTGAAACTAGTACTAGATACGCGCGCGGACGAATTGGCGCAAATGAAAATTAGATAGTTACTGTTGAATTAATTTGTGTATTGTTTCCTGGCAAATAAGAGAAAAGTACTATACATACAAGTCTCGGCAGAAATAGCAATTAACGGCTTCGTAAAGTTAAAAAGTACACGGCTAGCGCCTCATGCTTTTTAAATCACTTCGGAAGTACTCGGCTTCGCCTCGTCCTCCCAATATTACTCGGCCGTCAATTGCTTTATTTCTGGCCTGGACAGTAACGTACTATAAATCGACAAGTGAAAAAGGAAGTCTTAATTACATGAATTTGTAGCCAAATTATAATAATGTGCCCGTTCTAAGCTGTTATTTTCGTCAAAATCTTGGAAGAGCTTATGCATTGTATTATTACCCCTGAGAAAAATCTATTGTAACATTATTTCAAAATTATTAGTAACAGAATTTGACAATTTGTCCTCGACAGTTCAAGGCAAATAAAATATACATTTATGTTGACATCTTTCATGAAATTGTTTCGAAAGTCGTTTCATAGTTAGCAACGAATAAGAATGCAATTGTATGAGTAAATATTTCAGGTATCAAATAAACGTACAAGTGCAAAGTTACAGCGAATGTACATGTTTCTGTTCTAATAAAAACTGAAGTTGGGTGAGGTTTAGCTCTGCGCTTATCGCAGTCAATCCGATGATAAATCACCTTTCGTTAAATATCAAGATGCCGTGTCTTGGAGAGCACTTTAAAGTTTGAAATGTTGGTTTCAATTGTCATACTACAGTCGGCGACATGGTTACTGTTCTAATAAAAACAAGGGCTCAATCACAACCGGGCGGATCACCATGAGGTTTAGCTCTGCGCTTATCACGGTCAATCTGATGATAGATGACCTTTCGTTAAATATCAAGATGTCTTGAAGAGCACTTTGAAGTTTGAACTGTTGGTCTCAGGTGTCATACTAATGTCTATGGCAGTCGTTAAGGGTACTCAGAAGCCCTAAAGTACAACTGGTCTAACTTTAAGTTGTCGGTATTGCCCGGTAACTGGGGTCTGGTGGCAGCCACTCTCTGTGCAAAAAACTGATATTCAGCAGCAGCTGGTTAGACTGGAAGTCGAACTCAACCCTCTTCTTCCCTTTTGAGAAACGGCTAGGTTAGGAAGCACGGACGATTAAAAAAAGGCGGACGGAATCTCGCTAAGAAAAGATTAATGCACTTTTTTTCTAAACCCACAATAATTTCGAAAGCATTTTTACACACCAGACGGCTACTGCTATTTTATATGTGACACTACGACAACGACTACCGTCACAATAGATTTTTTGCGTAATCGCGGCTGTTTTTCTTACTATGGGTGAATGTGTGCGTGCCAGTCCGTGCTTTTGCGAGCTTTTTTTATTTTGGGTGTTTCATTTATTGTTTAGCGAGATTCCGTCCGCCTTTTTTATTCGTCTGTGGGTGGGAGGTTACTGTTCTAATAATTACGATAACACGAAACAATGTTCTTTCCATTACCGTAGTAATACGAACTCGTTGTAATTAAGTAAATGGGAGACAGGTGAATATTTCTACTCATGAAATCTGCTAAGTAGTCGACTGTTACGTCACTCAGGAATAGTCGAGGTGACCTTTTACTAACCGAAGGTTAAGGTCAAAGGTGTGCTCACTAGTACATCTACACTGATTTTGCCGATCGATAATGTCGCCAGACAACAAAATACAAATTAAGTACCGATATCGATTTGTTGTCAGATTTGATTGATTGTAGTCTTTAGGTAGTTACTTTACAGGGTTAATCGGAAAGGGGTGCTAGAGTGCTAGCTTTTGGATTACGAAAGAGGCTTATACAACGTGTATCAGAAATGCGTGGTCATATTTGAAGAGCTCATTCAGGGCATAGCATAGAACAACTTTTACTATGGGACCAACCCTGAAATCGCGAAAAAAATATCAGCTGTTTCCTACTAAATCATCGATGTCACTCGACAAAATGTAAGGATCAGCTGAATTTTTTTTCGCGATTTCAGGATTGGTCCCATAGTAAATGTTGCTCGATACCATCCCCTGAATAAGCTCTTCAAATATGACCACGCATTTCTGATACACGTTGTATTACTCATCATTATGAACAACTTTTTACCGACTTCAAAAAAAGGAGGAGGTTCTCAATTCGACTGTATGTTTTTTTTTGTATGTTTGTTACGCGATTAATCCGTAAAATGTGAACCGATTTAAAAAGAAAAGGTCTTCTCATTTAAATTGGTCAAGATCTGATGATGATCTTCGGAGATAACGAAGGGGACTCTTCAATGGATAACAGCAAATCACCTGCGATTGCAGAAATCGCTTGGCTATGTATTGTTAAAAAAAATAAAAAAATATATATATAAAATATATTTTTATTTTTCTATTCTCAAAATAGAAAAATAAAATCAACTTTAAGAAAAGTAGAAACCGAATTCAAAAATTACAAAATAATTTTTGTGAAACAGTATAGGAAGTCGGTGCCAATTTCTTCTTAAATTAAACCTAATCAAAGGCACCTAGAGATGGGCAGGGAAAGAAAAAAAAACGGGTGGAAAAGAAAAATATGGGAAAAAACGGAAAAAATGGAAAATATCGGGTTTATTCCCAAAAGGTGGGAAAATACTATTCTATACAAGTGAAATAATATAATGCTAACATTTGCCTTCCAAACGTGTGTTTAGTGCTCTAATGTGATCCTAATGTAATTAATTCGTTTTTTTCTAAGCAGTATATCTAACACAATTGATTAAATTCACACACTTATGTTAAATTCTTAATACTTCATCATTAACTCAACCTATCGCAGTCCACTGCTGGACATAGGCCTCTCCCAAATTGCGCCACAACACTCGGTCCCCTGCCTTCTGCACCCCCCCCCCAACTACTTTCATCAGGTCGTCGGTCCACCTGGCTGGGGGGCGCCCTACACTGCGTTTGCCGATTCGCGGTCTACACTCAAGGACTCATCTGCTCCAGCGGCCATCGGTCCATCGACAGACATTGCCAGCCCACTGCCACTTCAGCTTACTGATCCTACAAGCTATGTCGGTCACTCCGGTTCTTCTTCGGATAGTCTCGTTACGGATTTTATCCTTTCAAAATCCAAGCATAGCTCGCTCCATAGCTCGCTGAGCGACTTTGAATTTGTGGACTAGCCCAACTGTCAGTGTCCAAGTCTCGGCACCGTAAGTCATGACAGGCAAGACGCACTGGTTGAAGACCTTTGTGTTCAAACATTGTCGTATAGGTGACGAGAAGACTCGGCGAAGTTTACCAAATGCTGCCCAGCCCAAACGGATCCTTCTGTCAGCTTCATTCTCGAAGTTGTGTCTACCAAGCTGAATTACCTGCCCTAGGTAGACAGACGTATTTCGTTACAACTTCGTGTACCGACCCTTCGACGAATATTGGTCTCAGCATGACATGCATATTAAACATGACTTTTGTCCAGTTTCATGCCGAGACCGACACACCAAGAGGCTCCGTTTAGGCTGTGCAGCATTTCGCCCAGTTGTTCCAGCGATTCAGCCATTACAACGATGTCATTTGCAAAACGGAGACGTGAGATGTTTTCGCCGTTAACGTTGATACCCTGTCCAGTCCAGTCCAGCGTCTTGAAGACTTCCTCCAACGCGTTTGTGAACAATTTCGGGGATATTACATCCCCTTGTCTCACCCCTCTGCGCAGTTGGATTGCCTTCGTCTTTTTGTCCTGGAGCTGAACAGTCATGGTAGAAGCATTGTATAAGCATCATCAACAGCATCTCTATATACCGTTCGTCGATGTGATATCGCTGAAGGGCATCCAGAACTGCCCAAGTTTAGATGGAGTCAAAGGCCTTCTCGTAGTCTACAAATGCCATACACAGAGGCTGATTATACTCTTCAGTCTTCTGTACGATCTGCTGAACAGTATGGATGTAGTCTACGGTGCTGTAGCCTTTTCAAAACCCAGCTTGCTCTGGTGGCTGGAATTCATCGAGTCTTTCGGCGAGACGATTCGTGATGTCCCTCGAGAACAGCTTGTACACCTGACTCAGGAGTGAGATGGGTCTGTAGTTCTTCAGTAGGGTTTTATTCCCTTTTTGAAGAACAGTACCACCGCACTCCCGCTCCATGCCACCAGTGTAAAGAGCCTTGTTGGATGACGGAACTATACAGACTCTGTAGCTCCTTCAGGACCGGAGTCCCGCCTGCTTTTAGAAGTTCAGTCGTAATTCCGTCATCGCCCGGAGCTTTGTTGTTCTTAAGCTGCTCGAGAGCCGCCCTAATCTCAGCCTGGTCAACGTCCGGGATATCTTCGGCGTAATGGCGCATGAGCTGGGCTCTTTTGTCGTCATTTCTAGGAACCGCTGGTCTCGCCGTTTTCGTGGAATACAGATGCCGATAAAAGTTTTCAACCTCTTCTAGCATCTCGAACTTAGAGGTGACAATTTTGCCATCCGCGGTTTTCAGTTTCTTCAGATGGGTCCTCCCTATGTGTAATCCTATCCTAATCTTCATAAAGCAATATTAATTTGGTATTTCTGGAAAAAGTAGTTTTTTTATGGACTGCTAGAGCTTACAATGATGCTTTTGGCTTTTGTATGCCATCTAATGATGTAGCATTGCTTCTCCATCTTGTATTACAAGGCAATTTCAACTGTTGGCTACTTTTTTCTTGTATACTTTTTTTTAATATAAAGCAGACAAAACTTGATTTCCTTTATTGTTTTTTTTTTTAAATTTTAGTAACTATAACTATAAGATTTTTAGAGAGTCGCACTTTAAATAATCATGGCATAAGAGGTTCAGCCCAAGTGCAAGGCATCAATGTGTACTAATACTAATTACTAGTACTAATTTGTCATGGAATTGTAAAGTATTTATGTATAAGTATTGTAGTGTGTGCGTCAAATGGAGCGCAAGAATAAAATCATTTTCTTTCTCTCTTTCTTTGTACAGCTAAATGCATGGAAATAACAACAAACAAAACGTGCCGCTCGCAACAATTATTTAAAATAATCTAAACATCGAAATCACGTCATAAATGATATACCTAATTTGATTTTTCTATAAAAAAATATATTTTACATGAATTAAACATCTAAATGGTTACACATACAATGGAAATTATGTATTATTTTGATTACTTTAATCAAATATTGTCAATTAAGTATTTTCCCAACCAATGGGTTAAAACCCGAGTTTTTTCCCAGTCTAATGGGAAAAAACTCACCTTTCGGAAAATTCCCGGGTCTAAACCCATCCCTAAAGGCACCACATGCTTACTTAAAGGCATTCCTTTTTGGCGATTTCAGGTTTGGTCAACTTTGGTCCTTGGTCCCATAGTATCTAAAGGTTATTCATAATAATAAGTACCTTTCTGAATTAGTATCTCCTTTCATCCTTTCCGACACTTTATTTGAAACTTTCCTAACTATGTTGGGGTCGACTTCCCGTCTAACCAGATGCGGTTGAACATCAGTATTTTACACGGAGCGACTGCCATCAAACAGGGCAGACGAGTCCTTGAGTGGAGACCACGAATCGGCAAACGCAGCGTAGGGCGCCCCCCTGCCAGGTGGACCGACGACCTAAAGAACGTGGCTGGGGGGGACTGGATTCGGAAGGCAGAGGACCGAGCGTTGTGGCGCAACTTGGGAGAGGCCTATGTCCAGCAGTGGACTGCGATAGGCTGAGGTGATGACTGCCATCAGACCCCCGCACCGCAACCATGTTACCCGGCAATGGCGACATCCGATAAAAGCAAGACTAGTTGCAAGTCAGACTATTCGGCTTCTATGACTACCCATAACAACTGATTCGTACGACAAAAGAACCGACAGTATTACGAACTCTCAGAGGCACGTAGGCAACTTCCAAACGACTATATAGCCACATAACCCTGCAACACATCTATGAAATGTCACTAATGTAGGTCGCCAATATTCGCCACTTGAAATCTTCAAATCAGTTTCGACCACTTACATGAGCCGTCAAAACTGCCGCGTTAGTGATTAGCCAATAGCCGCAAGTAGCCGCCTTGATAGGGCCAATCGGACTGCAGTACCCCGTCTCAGCTAGTGGCAGAATTTATTGTACGCATTATATTCAGCATTAGGCGTCTATTGGGCTGTATGGTCGTTGCACGTAGGGCTCTTCGATGTGATGAACAGTCACCCATCCATGGACTGACCACTGCAAGCGCAGCTAAACCTCGCAAAGTTTAAAATGGACTCGTTTATTATTTAGCATCGAATCCCTCCCCCCTCATATCAGTGAGAATCTCAACAAACAAGTACTCCAATATCAATGTAATGCTTCTAGATCTAGACATTACCAATGGCGGTGTAACCGTGTTACAGCATAGCCTCGCTAGCTGAAGGACTGCGCCAGCGCACCGCGACGGTACGATAACCGATACTCATAGCTACGTTGATGAGGTATAATGTTACGGTGAATGCTAGGGTAGCCCGCGAAATTCAAATTTTTTTGCGTTTTTTTGCAAATTGTAGCTCTATTTCACGTTGTGTGTCGATCGAAATCTGATTCGCTGCAAGAATAACTCTTAGATTTGTGTAGTTGGGCAATTCTCTGAACTGCGAATTAGACAGGTTTTTCGTTAGATAACATATGTTTTTAAATATTTTATGCTTATATATTTATTGAATATTGCTCTTATAGTAGTGCACCATTATGGCCTGTACTTATTTTTTCGTTTAATATTATATAATTTTAGTAATTGACTTATAAACATCCAAAATCTAATTAATATGGCGCGTCCAAACTCCCAATTTATCAATATAAGTCATTAAAACTTTAAGTATGCAATGTATTCATTGAATTAATGCACTTGCAACGATACTTCAAATATGTGCCTGTAATTTTCCACTTGTTATAGTTAATTTCATAATAAACAATTGTATTTAGAGAAGTTTTTTAAATGTCCAATCGTTTAAGCATAATTTCTATGGCTCATGCTTTCTCTAAGTTTCTACAAAAACCGTCTAACGTAACAGCCGACTCGATTCTTCATTCATTTCCTGTCATTTGCTGCCGCGCTAACGTGAAGTAAGGATGTGTCTGTGCCATTCGAGTAGCGAATTAAAAACGATAATATAATCGATTCTGGCTTTTGTAAGGTAAGTGGTCTCATTTTTATGGTCATGTTTTAATATAGAAAAACTTACAGGTTATTACCGAAATAACATGACCAAAAATCAAAGAAGTTTTATAAGGCTGCTATGTATTATTGCTCTTTAGCTGTGTTACGATCTAAAGATAAATTAATTTCAATAAATATATCTCATTTATCAGGCTCTAATTTTTCTGTATTTTTCTGGCGAATTTGCGGCAGATAAATGATTTAGGGTCCAGGTAAATGTGATATTTAGCAATATTATGGGCTATTCTACCAAAAACTGATTGTTGTACTGTATTTTTCATGTAATACGAAATGGGGAAGATAAAGAAGCAGAAGAGGGAAAAAAGACTTTTGAAAAAACGATTGCAGAGAGACGAAGATATAACCGTATTAAGAATGACGAAAATTTATGGAAAGAAAAGCAAAAGGCCGACAATCTCAGATATCTTAGACGTAAGGAAGACAAATACCAACTAAGCATTCAGAAATTTCACCAAGACAACAGGGAATTCAAAGAGAGAGATGGAGGAAAATTTTTAACGCTTACTATTTAAGAAAAAAGAACAAGAAAATTTCTCAGTTGATTGCAAATAATACTCCCTCTAAAAGTGAACATGGATCTGACATTGAACTTGTTCGACAAGAAAAAGTTGATTTATCGCCGTCCCCTTCAATTTTATCTGACTTAAAACATATTTGTAAACCTATATCACCTATTAATCAAGATAGACAAGTTGCATCATGTATTTTGTGTCCTCATGGAAAGCACCTAGATTTTTACAAACTGCCTTCAAGTAACACTAATGATGTTGTTGTACCATTAGCGGAATTTACAAAAGAGATTAGTTTATTACGTAAACAAGGCTGGACTAATATTCAAAATACAAACGATCAGAAAGGATGCGTGTCTCAAACGGGCACAGAATAAAAAAAACTAATGTGCTTTAGAAGGCTTTAGAGCACACGACTGAAGTAAAACTTATACTACTAGTAATTTAATGATCTTCGTTGATTGTTTGTTTGGTGCCGACTCATAATAAGTTATTTACATTAGTTTAGGTAGGAGAATAGTTATTAAGACTAAAAAGCTTCATTTAATTTTTCGCTTTTCAGTTTCCGTTTTCGTCGGTTCAATTTTTTGTTAAAAAGTTTAATTTTAATTTTTTTTCTCTCCATTATGTTGTAGTGTCTAGAACTACATTTATGTATGCCAAGTTTCACCAGAATCGGTTAACAGGTAAGAATTCAGTGGGTGAACAAGTGAACAAGCACTCATCCCCTGTTTTCCTACTCTTAGGGGTGGATTTTGATTTTTAAATTTTAATGGGACCAACTTCAAAATATACCCTATACATTAAAACAAGAATCATCAAAATCGGACTACTCTGTAAAAAGTTATGCGTGGCCATAAATAATAAAAAAATACGCGTCGAATTGAGAACCTCCTCCTTTTTTTTCGTCGGGTAAAAATGTATCATTATCATTATCAATATTTTAGAAAAATCAATAATGCTCAAGCGAATAAGTCCTATTTTGTTATAATTTGAAAATTAAAATTAACTTCATTAAATGGTAAATTACCATTACATAAGCTCAATATTTTATTGGATGGAGGTACGTTGGTGAACCTACTAAATGCAGGTTTTCAATTATTTTCAATTAATGTTGATTTTAAATCAAGTCTGTGCCAGACTGTGATTTATTGATTAAAACAAATGATTGATGGAACTATGCCCGAGTTTATTATTTATCATTTTACTAATTTATATGTACCCTATTCCTCATTTATCTGATCACATCTCATTCAGCTGGTAATGAAAATTTTCAATGAGCTATATCTCATTAACCATCGAGTCAATTTAAGTGCCTTTAGTAGCATTCAGTTTCTTGATGTCATCACTTTTATATGACTAAGGTAAATTGAGCAAAAATACATAAAAAAAAATTACCATATAAATTATGCAAAAACATCACATAATGGAGAATTGCCCAGTTATTCTAAGAATAGACCACTGAATAAATTGATAATTTATTAGTACAATAATATTATCGACCCTGTATAGCTTAATTCAATTCAATAGAGCTAGGTTAATAATTAGTAAGGAAATTATTTACAATGTTTTTAGTTTCGGCTCATTTTTCATTTCTTCATACCACACACCACTTTCGTCTGTTTCGTATACTCGGTTAAAAACAAAACAAATAGAGCGTCATCCCAACACGTTATAATTATTACTTTAAACCAGGAAATAAAACATATTCGTGGTATTGTATTGTATTGTATTGTATTGTATTTATTGATAACAATTGTTACAAGTCATTTTTTTTAAATTAACATAATTCTTAACTTACTCAGACTTAACTATATATATATTACTTAGGTATATTGTGGTATTATTACTACGTAGTAATAATAGCTCTATGGGTATGTATTACTATATAGGTATGTATTAAACAAGACGAATTGATTATCCAATAACGAGGCTAATGGCGTTCGTGACCGTGCCACTGCTTTAATTTTGAATATAGAACGGCGAAGCTACGATCGCGAATCCTTGCAAGACAGCCAACATTGCGACAACATAGCCGCCAATCGTTACATAAGGTTTGCAACACTAAGTGCAGCGCTGCACCGACTCATTAATACAACCTGATAGAACCTGATGAATAATGATGATACCATAGATTAATAATGATACATTAGTCGATTATACAATTCAATTGGAATTATTTTGAGCCATTATTTATATTTAAATATAGACTAGGTAGGTATATTTTGAATTGTCGGTTGTGGCATGAGTTATGCCACCTTATTACATTATTACAAAATCGGATTTAGCAATAGGTGTAGTTGGGCCAGGCTTAAACATAAGCATCGCCTGCTTGTGGCGGGCCAGGACCTGTCGGGGGTGGTTGTGTGAATACTCACGGGTTCCCACGCCCCCGGCTAAGGTAGTTGAAGGAACACCGTGGTGGCAAGGGCGGATCCAGCCTTTGTGTCAGGGGGGGGTCGCGTACTTATTTATATCCAGCCCCGGATCAAAAAATTTAAAAGGAGGATGTAGAGTCGCCTTCTTGGAAAAAATGTTTCAACCAATAAAATTCTAGGATTTTCGTAATTTTTGCTAAAACATGAATTTAAGTGAATGTTAGAGCTTTAGATTTTCTCTTTGCAGAATATTAATTTAACAAAATAGTTAGTAACAAAACCTATATACCAAAAAAAAACAATATATATATAATGGCGCGAGCGAAGCGAGCGCGGATTTTTTTCTCAGTGTAGGCTTTGTATTAACTACAGAATAACTATTTACAATATATGCTCAACACAGTGAAGAAGGGCATAAAGATATGCGCGAGCGAAGCGAGCGCGAAAATTTTTGGACTGTTCACTAACAAACTGATTAGCTATTCACAAAAGCATATATTCCGTGACAAAAGTGTACGTATTTATTTGAGCGCAACCTGTTCTTGCGGCGTCTAGAGCGGCTAGTAGTAGTGGCTTTAGCGTAAATAACTAAATATAAATAAATAATTCATTCAGGCTATGGCAGTCCTACATTTGGATGGCAATGAAATAGAGGTTGAGCGCGAGCGTAGCGAGCGCGAATTTTTTTGGTATTTTTTACACACCCAGTTAACAAACCCAGTTTTTATTTACTTTCTTGAGTTTTAAGAGCGTTTTGATTGAAATATTGTTTTTCCATTCCGATTTTCAAAAAATGAATTACTCAACTTATGTCAACTACAGTGGCGTGCATTGCATATAGGCAATTAGGCAATACCTACTGCCTTCCTCATTCAAATTCAATAGTGGTGTAAGTTATTATCTTTTTTTCAGAGTACGATGATTATTTATCTTAAAATAGACCTATTAATGCTAAATTAATCTTCCTACATCAAAAAATCAATAACTTACACCACAATTAAATTCAAGTGAAGTAGGCCAATGCACGCCACTGGTCAACTAGTATCTATGTTTAAGGTTCTTGAATTATTTTTACTCGAGCGTAGTTTTATAAGGCTAAAATGGTAGAAAGTAGTTATTTCTGTTGTTGATGGTTAGCTAAATATTTAAATATTCAATCGACAGTGACGCGACGGGGAGATTGGAGAAGAGACTCGCGGCGCGGGCGGTGCGCCAAAATCAAACTTTAAATCGCGCGAATATTATTCACATTGAACAAAATTACTAAATTGACCTCGCATCCGAACCCGTCGTTCGGATGCGAGTTCAATTTAGTAATTTTGTTTGTATCTTGTAACAACCTACATACATTCATTCAATGAACATTCATTTAGTAAATTATGTAGTTACCCAAACAAAAAACTGTGGTTGACCTAGGCCCAGGGGGGGGTCATGCCCCCATGACCCCCCCCCCCTGGATCCGCCCTTGCGTGGTGGTTTTAGTCGGTAAGAGTCCGACACTGGCTTCGCCTACCCCGGGTTGGATTTAGTTAAGCATAGAAAGATTATCGATTAAATTCTAAGTCTGGTCAATTATTTTCCATTTTACAGGACATCACACTACACCTACGAATTACATTAAATTTTTAAAAAAATGCATTGCCGGATACACTATATTTGACACCTTAACTATTGTAACGATAAGTACCAGATTGTACCACATACTATTTTAAAAGAGTATCCTTGGAGTTTCATGCCGGCTCTTCTCCATAGGATTTACGTTTTTAGGGTTCCGTACCCAAAGAGTGCCAAACGGGAAACTATTACTCTCACTACGCTGTCGTCCGTCCGTCCGTCTTTCTGTCACAGGGCTGTATCTTTTGAACGGAAATAGGTAGTCGGTATTTTTTTTCTAAAAATATGTGTTGCTATGGGGGTATCAAGACAAATACTATAAAATAAAGTCTAAAACCAAAGGGGGAAAAATCCCCATACAAGAACCTCAAAAAACATGCAATTTTTTTTCAACTTTTTGTTCATGCTCTATCTTCAAAACGGTAACATTACATTATTTCATACCAACGTCAAACTTGGTCTGATTATAGTGCATACTATGTACTTAAGCAACAAATACTAAAATAAAAATAGGGCAGACATAGACATGTGGTGTGGTGGTACCTGCGTAAGAAAGAGATGCAAAAATTAATATTTTGCGCATGATGCGTTGATGTCTTTTGATGAACTCTCGTAAATTAAATCATCAGTTTCTAGTCCAACTTGCACTTGGCCGGTTTTTGTAACCGTGCAACTAAATAACAAAATTCTCGACATTTCGTAAGAGCATGTACATTGTACTAAGTCTATTTTTTTTTATCTAGTACCGACCGAAGTTTCGGTTTCGGTCAAAAAATCTAGGTTCGGCCGCGGGTTCGGGTTTCGGTTTCCGGTTTCGGTCAAAAATCAACCGAAACTTTGGCCCCACCGAAACTAGATTCTCGGATCACGATCACTTTGCCGGGCGTATATGTCAGTTGACCTTCATATCGCCGGCCGCTGGCAATTTAAGTAGTCTTTTTACTAGCTTAAAAAAACTAGTGTATGTTTCTTTTGCTTTTACTTCCGTAATGTAAAGGAATTTGATAATGAAATTCTAACAATTGAATTACTTACTCAAATTGAAAATGAATGAATGAGATAATAATCGAACGTTACGTAAATTTTAACAAGATTAACTTAGTACATGTTTATGTACTAAGTTAATCTTGTTAGTTGTTAGTCGAGTAAGTAATTCAATAGCTAAACAGAAAGAAATTGAAAAAACAGGAAGTAGATTTATTTGTACTTAACCCTTTCACTGTGCGCGAAGCAGACACAATAGTTAAACATAACCTGTGAACCATATGTTAAAGTTTTAACATGTCTAAATAATAACTTCTTAGGTTTTCGCGATCACTACACATTATAATAAAACAAAGTTTAACCGGATTAAATCGCGTATATTATTTAAATTGGTTTCCCTGACGTTTCGAAAGCTTTGCAGCATTTCGTGGTCGCAGGTAGACTAAGATGACAAGCGTCTTTACAAATATTTCTAAAAAAATATTTTAATCTACCGTACAATATTATTAATTAAAATCGTTTCGATGCACGCAGTAATCACTCACAGTATCATTATCTTTTACAGTGTCGCATGCTGTTTGGGACTTGATTATTTTTTGGACTGGGTTCCAAACAGGTGGTAGCTGCCAACCACTGTTGCATAGTATAGCCACTAGAATTAAAGAACATATAGCTGACGTCAAGAACAGACGCTCCACAAAGTCTGCAGTGTGTGAACATGCCCTAGACAAACCCAACCATTTTCTTCGATTTGATAAACCACAAGTTCTGGCGAAGGAAAACCGATATGTACCTAGAATGCTCCGTGAGGCTATTGAAATTAAAAAACATCCTAATTTTAATAGAGAAGATGGTTGGCAGCTACCACCTGTTTGGAACCTAGTCCTAAAAATAATCAAGTCCCAAACAGCATGCAACACTGTAAAAGATAATGATACTGTGAGTGATTACTGCGTGCATCGAAACGATTTTAATTAAGGCGGCGATATACGTGAATTGGGCTTTTTTCGGTTTTTTAAGTCACTTTTCCTCCGTAATCTTTATCGTAAAAAATCCAAAAAAAATATATGTTAATCTACATCATATAATGCAGATCCTCTTCGGCTCAGAAAATTGAAAATATTATTTGAAATATCTGAAATAAATACGCAAAGTAACCTCTGTTTAAAATTTTAAGCGTTTTTTCTCCTAAACTATCAATCGCAGGATTTTTTTATTGCTATCAGCATATAAAAAAATACAATACCGAGGGCACCTTCGGCTTACTTTTTCAAATTACTTTCTTAATTATTTTTTAACGATTTTTTTACGTAATCGATACTCGCAAATGGCTTGAAATCCCCTCGCTCGCCCGTTTAGTCAGTGCGGGACGTGTCGCTGTGCTATACGGACCTGTACTACGTTCTCTCATAATTTTCGGTGTGAAAAATACGAAGGATTTTTATTTTAATTTTATTTAGAATGGCGCAGCGGCTGAGCGTATAGGTGGCGGGTTCGATTCCCGCATGGAATAAATATTTGTATGGACTATGGCCTACGTATAGTTACTACTTTTTACATTGTGTAATACGTATTAATAACTTTTTTATGTAGGTATGTTATATAATAAAAAAATAGTGTACATAATAATTAAGAAGTGTATCCCTAAAACTTCATAGTATAATTGCTACTTTTGTAAAAGTAAATACGATTATTTCATCATAAGTAAGGAAGTGCTACCCATAGTCACAGACAGTAAAAAATATAGACGTAATGCTGTGAACAATCATAGTGAAGCCAAAAAAACTATGCTCCTTCGTGTACAACCAGCGCTCACGTACACACCATGCAATTGAAGTATATTTGCTTTCGCGATGCTTACTTGACGATGTCGCGACATGTGTACTGAGAGTGAGCACGGTTTCAGGTGTGCGTACGTGAGCACTGGTTGTACACGAAGGAGTTTTTTGTGGCTTCACTAAATTATTCGCGGTACTTCTTTTATATTTTGAAGTGAATCTTCTATATAGATGGGGGTATTAGGAATTTTTAGTCACGAAAAAGCGTTACGGCCGCATGGAGGGGGTAGACAATAATTGCTTGGCGAGAGACGGCAGCGGCGGAGGGACAGAAAGGCTGATGATGTTGATGATGGATGATGATAGTGATGATGATGGTGGTGGTGGTGGTGGTAGTGGTGGTGGTGGTGGTGGTGGTGATGATGGCGGTGATGATGATGAAACGCCGTCACCGACGGCGACAGTGAATGTGACGATGATGATGATAATGATGATGATGACGATGATGATTATGATGATGATGGTGTTTATGTTGATGATGACGATGACTATTACTATGATGATAATGATGATGACGATGATGATGATGGTGACGATGATGATGATGATGACGATGAAGATGAAGATGACGATGATGACAATGACAATTACGATGATGATTATGATGATGATGACGATGTCGATGATGATGATTATGATGATGATAATGAATATGACGATGCCGATGAAGATGATGAATATGATGATGATTATGACGATGACAATACAATGACGATGATGATTATGATGACGATTACGATGACGGTGATGATTCTGATTATGGTGATTATGGTGGTGGTGATGATGATGATGGTGATGATGATGATGGTTAACTTCTATTCAACGTGTATCAGAAATGCGTGGTCATATTTTAAGAGCTCATTCAGGGCATAGCATACAACAACTTTTATTATGGGACCAACCCTGAAAACGCGAAAAAAATATCAGCTGTTCCCTGCTAAATCATCGATGTCGCTCGACAAAATGTGAGGATCAGCTGATATTTTTTTCGCGATTTTAGGGTTGGTCCCATAGTAAAAGTTGCTCGATAGCATCCCCTGAATAAGCTCTTCAAATATGACCACGCATTTCTGATACACGTTGTATAGACGGGGCTATTAGGATTTTTCTCTCACGAAAAAGCGTTACGGCCGCGTGGAGGGGGTAGACGATATATAGCGGCGGAGGGAGAGAAAGGCTACGCAGGGGTCGTCCGAAATGGATGTTTTTTTGGTTCCGGATTGAATTCAGTTTTTTGTTTGATAAAATAAAATATTTTTTAATAAAAAATGAATTCATTAAAATGTACCTAATCTAACCAAAACATAATTTGCAGTAAACCTGCGAAAAAAAAACGAAATGTGTGCTGGGACACATAGTAGAAGTGAAACTTCAACGGACAAGTGGAAAAACGAATCTCAACGAACAAGTGGAAAAACGAATCGCAATGGACAGGTGGAAAAACGAATGGCAACTGACGCAGTGGCGTGCATTGCATATAGGCAATTAGGCAATACCCAGTGCCTTCCTCATTCGAATTCAATAGTGGTGTAAGTTATTATCTTTTTTTCTGAGTACAATGATTATTTATCTTAAAATAGACCTATTAATGCTAAATTAATCTTCCTGCATAAAAAAATCAATAACTTACACCAAAATTAAATTCAAGTGAAGTAGGCCACTGCACGCCACTGAACTGACGAGTGGAAAAACGAATCGCAACAAAATTTTAAGTTGGAGTTTTACGGGCAGGTTTTCAAATTGAATAAGTACATTAAAAATCTGCCCGTAAAACTTCAAGTTCAATTTTGTTGCGATTCGTTTTTCCACTCGTCAGTTGCGATTCGTTTTTCCACTCGTCAGTTGTCATTCGTTTTTCCACTTGTCCGTTGCGATTCATTTTTCCACTTGTTCGTTGAGATTCGTTTTTCCACTTGTCCGTTGAAGTTTCACTTCTACTATGTGTCCCAGCTAGGGCATGCAATATTCGCTCGATTTTACTATTCGAGTTTTTCGAATAGTGTTAATAAACTATTCGAATATATTCGAGTTTTTCGAGTTTTACGAATACTTGTTAGATTTTTTAAGAAAAATTAATAAATAATCGTTAAAACTAGTGATGGAGGATGCGGCTGACGTTGGGAAGGCTGCACGGGGAATCCCATCTCCCGGGCGAGCCCTGCTTGCTTACTAATGGTGGATCGTGACCAGTCAAGGGTGTTTGGCGAATCCTATCCCATGCCTCGGCCAAAGGTCTTTAGAGGAAACACTGTGGTTGTCGGTAAGACTCGGACTCCGCTTTCCCCGTGCGGTCATGACAATTTCCCCAAGTGAAAACAACGTTCAACACCCGAAGCGATCACCGGCTTATCCGAGGCACTCTAAATAACAATATTAGAGCTGAAAGGACACGCTTAAAAAAGCGTCTTCTTGACCTTCATCACTCCAAACTGGTTTTGGGCTCTAAATAATTTCAATCGGAGCTTCAAAATCGATTCAACTCCCTGAAAATCACTGGCAATGGTGTCGATTCTCTTGTTCACGAAATAAACTTATTTTAAACTATCGCTCTCTTTTAATAATATTAGATACAAGAAAGGGATGGCAAAAATTTTAGAATTGTCAAATTAGTCGGAATTTGGATTTCTATACACGTTTAGTCGTGATTTCGGAAGTGACCACTAAAATACAAAGAAATGTAACACGTAAACTAATGAGACAGTTCTAAAATTGTTGCCATCCCTTTCTTGTATCTACTATTAGTAAAAGAGAGCGATAGTTTGAAATAAATTTAGTTCGTGAACAAGAGAATCAACACCAATATTGACGAGAAAGCCAATACAATATACAATAAATGACGACTGAGACTCTCGATCTTATAAGGAAGAGACGGGAGATGTTATCAGCACTGGGTTCTTCATCAGATAAAAAGGTCTTTAAACCTAACGATTAGGAAGCTAATGCGATGCGACCTCCGTCGCTCTAAGGGATAAAATAACAAAAAAAAACATAAAATTTAAATTAAAACAATATTTCTTGCAAGTTACAAAGACACAATAATAAAAATAACTAGTCAATACAATTAATAACATTATTAATGTAAGTATAATAAATTCTCAAAAGTTTGCTGCATTTGCAGGAACAACCTGTATCAACACAAATACTACCCTCCACCAGTTTGTAAAGACGGATCGCGCAGTCACCGGTGTTCACTCCTTCATAATGTAGATAAATATTATCTGGTATCTACCCTCATTGTACTTATTTAATATCCTACCTTGTTAACTACATTTTTGTTTACCTGTTTGTATAGTCGATGATACTGATGTACTGTAAAACTCTAATGAGTTTATGTTTACATCTTTAGAATGTTTTTGTTATGTATACCACTGAACAAATATTGATTGATCAAAATAGGGGATTGAAAGTTTTTGCTCTGATGAAACTAAAAGTCGCGAATGGCAAAATTGTCACCCATCTCATAGATTGAGATGCTCGTCGAAGTCTAAAACTTCTATGGACATTATGTTATTAAACATGCCAAGGCAGCGACGGCTGCGCTTTGCAAAAGTTTCGTGGAGGATAAACTTGATATGGCTTTGGTTCAAGAACCGTGGATCAATGGAAACACGGTCATGGGGCTCGGCTCCGTGGGCACAGTTTTGTACTATACCGACGGCAGCAGACCCAGAGCTTGCATACTTTTTAAGAAAAGTGTGAGATTTGTGCCGATTCCCTCCATATGTACGGATGACATAGTTGCTGCGTATGTAGAACTGCCAGGAAACGGAAGTAGGCCAATCGCCTGCTCGGCATACCTTCCAGGGGATGAAGCAAACCCTACCACACAACTGGTCAACATGGTAACCTACTGTCAGGAGCAGAAGTCCCAACTACTAGTGGGATGTGATAGCAACACCCACCACACAAGCTGGGGAAGCACTGACACCAACATTAGGGGTGAGTTACTGTTTGATTACTTATTGTCTAACAACCTTCTCGTTCTTAATAGGGGCAATTCCCCGACCTTTGTAACCAGCACCCGCCAGGAGGTGCTAGACATTACTTTCTGCACGGGCCCTTTACAACACCGTGTAAAAAACTGGCACGTTTCTGAGGAGGCGTCCATGTCTGATCACAGACACATCAGGTTTAACCTAACTCTCTCCGCGGTGAGAGAGACTAATTCTTACAGAAACCGAAAAGCAACGAATTGGTCAGGCTACAGAGACTGTCTCAAATCGAATTTGCTATCGGTCAATAGATGCGTTAAATCTATTGAACAGTTGGAGGCTACAGTAGGGGACCTTGAAGGCGGTATTAAATCTGCTTTCTTTCAGAACTGTCCGCTAAAAACCTCCGCTACCATGAGAGATGTTCCATGGTGGAATAAGAACCTAGAGCGACTCAGGAGAAACGCCCGAATCCTGTTTAACAAGGCCATGAGGGACGACACCTGGGATGACTATAGGAAGGCGCTGACCGCGTTCAACAGAGAATTGAGGAAGGCCAAGAGAAAGTCCTGGCGCGAGTTCTGTGAATACATTAAGAGTACCTCACAGGCAGCAAGGATCCACAAAATAATCTCAAAGTCTCCTCAATCCCATTTAGGGCTATTAAAATACCCGGATGGGACCTACACGAGATCCGCAGAGGAAACACTGAAGCTTTTAGCTAAAGTGCACTTTCCGGACTCTGTGCCAATAAATGGTAACGGAAGCCATACCTCTCAAAACCCTCGGAGCAACAGACCAAGGATAGAAGACTGGAGGATGGCTTCTCTTATATTTAGACCTGATCGGATCGAATGGGCCATTAACAGCTTCAAGCCCTTTAAGACCGGAGGGGAGGATAATATCTTCCCTGCCTTACTACAAAAGGGGTTGGATATTATCCTACCAACGCTGTTGAAGGTTTTTCGAACCAGCTTTGCCTGGGGCTACATACCCACAGCGTGGACTAGGGTGTCCGTCACCTTTATCCCCAAAGGGGGAGACAGGGACAAATCGATGCCCAAGTCCTATAGACCAATTAGTCTTACCTCCTTCATGCTCAAAACCATGGAGAAGGTACTCAACCAGCACATCAGGGCTACCTACTTAGTAGACAAACCCCTGCACGTGAGACAACATGCCTATCAGAAAGGCAAGTCCACTGAGTCCGCATTGATGGACTTAGTGGATAACATAGAAAAAGCTGTTGAGGACAAAGAAATTGCTCTGTGCGCCTTCTTAGATATAGAGGGGGCATTTGACAACACCTCAACAAATGTCATACTAAAAAGTATGGAGCAACGCAACATTGACCGAACGACCATCTACTGGATCGAAGCAATGTTGCGTAACAGAGTAGCGTCAACATCTCTCTTAGACACAACTATAAGGATGAGACTAAACAGGGGTTGCCCACAAGGGGGCGTCCTGTCTCCCCTAGAATGGTCTTTAGTTGTTGACAGCTTACTGAGCGAGCTCAATAGGGCTGGCTATTACACGCAAGGTTACGCGGACGATCTGGTAGTGATTACCGTTGGCAAATGCCAATCAGTCATCTCCGATCTGATGCAAACGGCCTGTAGAATAATCGAAAGATGGTGCAAAGACTCCCAACTCTCGGTCAATGCAGACAAAACTGTCATTGTACCTTTTACAAAGAAAAGGAAGTTGGATGGCTTAAAACCACCAACCCTCTTCGGTAAAACGGTCAACTTTTCGGATGAGGTCAAATATCTAGGCATCATCCTAGACCAAAAACTCACGTGGAATGCACACATTAAACATGTGACAAGGAAAGCAAAAATTGCTTTGGGAACTTCCTGCCGACTGGTCAACTCGAAATGGGGCCTTAGACCATGGGCAACGCTGTGGCTGTACACTGCTATAGTAAGGCCCATGATAACCTATGGCTGTGTCGTATGGCATGGAAAAACCCATCAGACTACCTGCAGGGATGCTCTCTCAAGCCTCCAGAGACTCGCGTGTCTCATAACAACAGGAGCAATTGCATCGACTCCGACCGCTGCACTTGAGGCTCTGCTTAATCTCGTTCCTTTGCATGTGCAGGTGCAAATGGACGCTAGGGCAGCAATGATAAGGGCCAGAATAGCGGGAAGGACAAGATGGAAGTCGACTGCCATGAGGGCACTGCAAGAGAACCTTATGAAGAAAGACATCATTGCCATGCCCACTGATGCAATGTTAAAAGAATACAGCTTTGATAGGCTGTTTAGGGTATTCATACCTCAGAGGACTGAGTGGAAGGACGAAACGCCAGGCCAGCCTCAGTCCACTGATGTTGTTTGGTTCACCGACGGATCAAAAAAAGAGGGTCTAGCAGGAGCCGGATTCCACGGTGGGCGGCCAAAGGTAAAAAAATTCGCCAACCTAGGCCAGCACACCACTGTGTTTCAAGCGGAATTATTTGCCATTATTGGATGTGTCCGTTTAAGTCTGCAGAGGACCTATATTAATAGGCGAATCTTCATCTTCTCTGACAGCCAGGCTGCTTTAAAAGCCTTAAATTCAGAGGAAATTGACTCCAAACTTGTAAAGGAGTGTGTCCAGCTATTAAACTCACTAGGAGCGGCAAACTCGGTGGCACTAGGATGGGTACCTGGACACTGTGGCATTAGAGGCAACGAAGCCGCTGATGAACTAGCTAGAGCTGGTGCTGAAAGCCCCAATGTGGGCCCGGAGCCAATCTGTGGCATTCCTAAATGCACCACTACAGCCTACCTTAAAAACTGGGGAACTGACCAAAGTATTAGCCTTTGGGAAAAATCCCCAGGTCAAGAACACTCGAAAGCGCTACTTGTGGGCTTCAAAAAAAGGTTTACGAAAGAAGCGCTTTCGTTGAACAAAAATCAGATAAGAATCCTGACAAGAACCCTCACTGGGCACTGCAAGCTGAATAAACACCTTCACAGGATGGGCCTCAGTGATACCACAGTTTGCAGGTTTTGTCGCGAAAAGGATGAGACGCCCATCCATATCCTATGCGAATGTGATGCAGTGCACCACATCAGAAGCCAGCATCTTGGAGGCCACGTCATCTCAATGCAGGAGATCAAATCCTCCTCCCCCAAGGTCATAGTCGACTTTATGATTGACTTGCAGCTTGGGGAAGTGCTGTAATGCTGCAAGAGGCGTCACAATAGATCTTTTAGGTCGCAGTGGCTTAGGGGCGTTTCAAGACCCTACCTCTTTCCTCAAATAATAATAAAAAATGGACATTATCCCACGAGAACCACAAGATCAACGGTTTCTAGCAACAGTAGCAACTAGCAACGACGACCAAAGAGTCCAACCAACACGTGCCATTACACCGAGGATCTTTCGGACGGTGACCAGAACGATATAAAGGAAGGCCCTCGAGCAGCTCCAGGTGATGAAGAATTACCACTGAACTCCTAAGACCAGGCGAACATCCGGTCCTGAAGAAGCTCTAGTTTAATTCCATCATCCAACAAGGCTCTACACTGGAGGCATCAAAAGATTCGACAAATTACGGTCACCAGAGCAAGCTGAGTTTCGAAAATACTACACAGAAGACTGAAGAGTACAGTCAACCGCTGTGTACGGCATTTGTGGAATACGAGAAGGCCTTCGACTCCATCGAAACTTGGGCAGTTATGGATGCTCTTCAACGATGTCACGTCGAAAAACTGTACATAGAGATGCTTAGATGCATGTACGCTGCTATTATGACTGTTCCGGACTGGATCGGATTGGACTGGGTGGTACTCTAGCCCAGTCCAGTCCACCAAGACTCAAAACCGGAGTCAATCCAACTGCGCAGAGGGGGATGAGGGATCCCTAATGTTGTTTCTTTACTATGTTCCCTCATCTTTGTCGCTCTTATCGACTTGCTCCGGCACATTATCTTCATCGTCATCGTTTGTATCTTCCGATTCCGAATAAAACATCTTGGTTCATGTACAAAATCGTTTCAAAAACAGCCTGGTTATATGAAGTTAGGCAAATAACATGATTCGTTTTGTTAATTTACGTAATGGCGTGCTTCGAAACATTCAATCGCGTTCGAATATTTTATTTCTAGCCGTTATTCGGAAAACTTGAAAAACTCGAATACCTAAGCTCTTCCTATTCGAATAGTAAAAAAGGCGAATACTCGAATTAAACGAATACTCGAACACTCGAATTGCATGCCCTAGACGGGACACATAGTAGAAGTGAAACTTCAACGGACAAGTGGAAAAACGAATCGCAACGGACAAGTGAAGTAACGAATGGCAACTGACAAGTGGAAAAACGAATCGCAACAAAATTTTAAGTTGAAGTTTACGGGCAGGTTTTCAAATTGAATAATTACATTAACAATCCGTTGTCCGTTGTGATTCGTTTTTCCACTTGTCCGTTGAAGTTTCACTTTTACTATGTGTCCCAGTCCCAGCCCAGCACACATTTAGTTTTTTTTCGCAGGTTTACTGCAAACTATGTTTTGGTTAGGTTAGGTACATTTTAATGAAAGCATTTTTTTCTTTTTGTTATTAAACACATTTTTTCGCGATTCTCGTTCATAATGATGAGTACAATGATCCGTTTTCGGGAAATAAGCGATTCAAATTTCAGCGTGTATAGAAGTTTCACCATCACCATCATCATCATCATACTGATCGT
This sequence comes from Asteroscopus sphinx, assembly GCA_949699075.1. NCBI lineage: Eukaryota > Metazoa > Arthropoda > Insecta > Lepidoptera > Noctuidae > Asteroscopus > Asteroscopus sphinx. The sequence continues at coordinate 16,859,721 of OX453021.1, forward strand.
CGTCATCATCATCGTCATCGTCATAATCGTCATCGTCATCATCATCATAATCGTCATCGTAATCGTAATCGTCATCGTCGTCTCGTAATCGTCATCGTCATCATCGTCTCGTCATCGTCATTACCATCATCGTCACAGTTACCGTCGCCGTCAGTGACGGCGACTCATCGTCATCATCATCATCATCACATCATCACCATCATCATAATCATCACCGTCATCATCATCTTCATTATCGTTATCATCATCATCACCACATTCATCATCATCAGCCTTTCTGTCCCTCCGCCGCTGCCGTCTTTCGCCAAGCGATATATATATTGTCTACCCCCTCCATGCGGCCGTAACGCTTTTTCGTGACTAAAAATTCCTAATACCCCCCGTCTATACTGGGTGTAAGGGAAACGCTTCCGAAAACGAAGATAGGTGCTGGTGATTACTGATACTAAACCACGAAAAAAAATGAGATCCTTTTTTTAGATTTTTTCATATATATATTTTATGCATTTTTCATACAAAACCAGCTTTGGGCAGTTAAATAAAACTCATTCATAATGAAAAATGAAAAAAAAAAAAATTAAAAATCTAAAAAAAGAATCAATATTTTTTTCGTGGTTTCTTATCCGTAATCACCAGCACTATCGCTTATCTTCGTTTTCGGAAGCGTTTCCCTGACACCCTGTATAGAAGTTTCACTTCAATAATTGTATTTCGTGTATATTTGATTGCAAATATGTTTTCATTATTTACAAACTTAAGTAGGTAATGTAACTTATTTCTAATTAAAAAAATGCAAAAATATAAATTCTAAAAGAAATGTACTTTACTGGGGATCGATCTCAGACTGTACAGACCCGAAGTCGACACCTAAATCACTAGACTACGTATACTGTTACAAGACATCCTAAAATAACCGTGCATATTGTAAAAATCTACAAGTTATTTGCCGGCTAAAACTTTTTTCATTCGAACTCGCAAGCGAGCGGCGGCGCGATGTTATTATGAAGGGTCCCCGCGCTCCCTTTGCATCATTCTGATCGGCAACGCCCATTCGAGCAAGGTCATTCAGATACTGCGCGCCCTTAATAATATTGTACGGTAGATTAAAATAATTTTTTAGAAATATTTGTAAAGACGCTTGTCATCTTAGTCTACCTGCGACCACGAAATGCTGCAAAGCTTTCGAAACGTCAGGGAAACCAATTTAAATAATATACGCGATTTAATCCGGTTAAACTTTGTTTTATTATAATGTCTAAATAAGTTGCGGTTTCGGTCGAAACTGAGATCGAAGCCGATGATTCGGTTTCGGTTTCACCTGTTTCGGTCGGACACTATAAAAAACTTTGAATTTTGAATGTAAGCTCTCACAAAGGTCAATTTGTGCGTACCGTTTGATTTACGTAACTAAAAATAAAGCAAACATCATGCGTGCTCAATGCAATAAACGTAAATCCAATAAAACCAAGAGTTGCGTTTAAATTTTGACGGAATAAAACACCGGTGACCATAATAGAGTTTTGTGTTGTAATAACGCTCAAACTGCATTGTAATTTATTACTCAGCCGCAAATTGACGGTAAAATGGCTGAAATACGCGCTAACGTAATAAGAAAATATTTACTTATTTGGCATTGTTAACGTTTTTATACTATTTATGACGACGTTTGTGTTCGAGAAGGAGAAGACCTATTCTTTCCGTAATACAGTTTTAACTAGTACGGGGGATAGTGCTAATCGGACTTGTACTTGATACAACTTGTTACGCTCGTAAGTGATAATTATGATTTATGGTACTAATAACTTCTTAGGTTTTCGCGATCACTACACATTATAATAAAACAAAGTTTAACCGGACTAAATCGCGTATATTATTTAAATTGGTTTCCCTGACGTTTCGAAAGCTTTGCAGCATAAAGTTATGGTACTAATTTATTCTATCTTCTGTTGTAAACATTCACTAGCACCTACACAAAAATGTACTGGAATTAAAAAATATATTTGTAAGTTGTTCCATTTGGTAAAATTAAGATTTATGAATTATGAATTTATGAATTCAAAACGTTAATTATGAATCTAGTAGCACGGATCCAAAAAGTTCGTACTATGGAGAAGAGTTGGCAAGAAAATAAATGGAAATACTCTTTTCAAATAATAATGAATGGACCATTATTAGATACACTACATCCCTTAGAATCGTTTACAGGTAAATTATAATTATATTAAAACACAAAAAAGTACTGTAATGAAAAATAAAAATTGCAAGTTACATTTGGTGAAATAAAGATTTATGATTATATGTCCAAATATTTGTTGTCCTAGTAAATTCCGGCTACCTGCTTACACTGTTTTTCTAACTGATAGATGAGTTCCTTCTTATAATATAACAAGAAAGTATGGGTGTTTGTTTGTTTGTCAATCACGGTGAAACTTATGGACAGATTTATATGAAATTTGGCACACATGGCAGATAAACAATAACCCGGACTAACAAATAGGTTAGTTTTTATCCCGGGAAGATACACAGTTCCCGAAGGATGCGCGATAACGTATTGCTGTAACAAACCGAACTACACGAGGGCGATGCCGCGGGCATAGAATAATATACGTAATTATAATAATTATCCCAATCTTATTTTGTCAACTGGAAACTGGAAAATATTTAGGTACTAGAAAAATGTTGTATTCATAAAACCATTAAATCATATAACGCATTCGGCATGCTTTTTAAAATCAATCAACTCAGCTTATCGCAGTCCACTGCTGGACATAGGCCTCTCCCAAGTTGCGCCACAACGCTCGGTCCTCTGCCTTCCGCATCCAGTCCCCCCCAGCCACGTTCTTGGCAGTGGGCTGGCCATGTCTGTCGAGGGACCGATGGCCGTTGGAGCAGACGAGTCCTTGAGTGGAGACCACGAATCGGCAAACGCAGCGTAGGGCGCCCCCCTGCCAGGTGCACTGACGACCTAAAGAACGTGGCTGTTTAACATAAAAGGGTGAAAATTTAATGAATAGTCAACTCCCTAAAATAAAAAAATAAAAAAAAAACGATAAATCACATTCAAAAATATTTCACACATACAAAAATCGAGTAGGTAATGAATTGAATTGAAGTGATTAAACTTTTATTTCTAGTAGCTTGAATGTTCAATTCAATAGACGAGTGAAGATAGTTCATTCCAAAATGAAAACAGCGCGTAAATATTTAAATAAACTAAAAAAATATTGTTTAATTTTTACTTAGTCGAGTCGTTTGAAAAAGCATACTCTACTAAAGAAAAAATAGAAAGACAACATAAAAGTAGGTAACCGCCCTGGGTGCGTATTACCGCTGCATAATGTTGGCGTGCGTTTCTAGGTGCGTAACGCACGCGAATTACGTCACCTGTTGTGGCGTGGATTTATCCAAAGTGTAATTGCTTACAAACCCATACATACCTAAACAAATATTTATTTAGTAAATAAAACTATTTTACTAAAATATTACGTCATGAACTGACTTTATTTTTTTCAGAGTGGAATAATCGACTTAACTTAAAAATAGGTTAAGGACTGGCCGGTTACACCTTAGAAACAGCCTCCTCGATGATTAAAAATAAAAGTTTTTTTCTTTGTTTTCGTTAGTCACATAAGTCGCATTCAGACATATTTCTTTTGTTTTAATTGTAAAGTAAAAAGATCCTAATTTCAAAAAAGTTGGTGTGTTAGGTATCATACTTTTTATATAGGTAAGTAACTAGTGTTATACAGTAATCAATTTAATAATTTATTAAAGCGCTCTGTACTTGTAATTTTTCTATTGGTCGGATTTAATTTTACACGTCAATATAGAACAAAGAAATAGATTATGTAAGAAGCTTAAAATCCGGAACAAAGTAAGAGGCGCTTAAGCATAATAAATAATTTATTCAATGCGACATTATAACTACATAGTAGTTGGTTGGCACGTAACCATAATTGAAATGTCAAATTATATAGCTCCGCGGGTTACACCAATTCGAATAACATTAGCGTCAGATTGAGTTATTATTATATAGTTAAATTAGATAGGTGTGCATATGGTATAATAATGTTTCACTAAGGTCTTCTCTTCCCGCGATGCCCGAAGGCTACGTCACAATCAGTGTTGCCATCGATTGATATCTTCAATACAATTATGGAGATTTTTATTCATAATGAATACAAAATCATCATCAATCATCTGTATTTCCGGGCACTTATAACCCTAACGCCTTTAAAGCTGGAGTGAATCGGCACCTAATAGGTTTGCTCGCTCCATCGTCGACCACATCCTGACAAAGCTGTCTAGATTGTGGTCAAGAGCAGATCTATAGATCATAAAAAAAAAAAAAAAAAAAAAAAAAAATTCCTTACTAGCCTATTTGTTATCTCGTGCTATTCATCTAATTAGTTATTAAAGGAAGCTATAAAATTGTAATTCCTCGGCTGTAGAGCCAATAGCGGGCTGTTAGCGTGACACTAAACTTGTCAGTTTGATGTGCTGCCACCAATGATATTTAAAAATATAGATATGTCATACCCTAACAAAACCAACGAAAAAAAAGTTCCGTACGCAGCGGCCGCACAATACAAATAAGCTAGTAAAAAGTAAGTAAGTTGATTACTTCAAGTTACTTTCGTGTCATAATTGGAATACTTTTTGTACACACATGACGGCATTTTAGTTGTTTTTTTTTTGCCACCGGTCACGCTCGGCGCCTTACTTGACGCGGATTAATGGAATTTTTGTTTTCTGGATTGATTTGGATTGAGTCTTCAGATTGCGAGCTCAGTAGCATATCTCTACTTTTAAATATCATTGGCTGCCACTATGTGTATAAATAAATTACCCGAGCAAAATGCAGTTTTTCACCAACTTGTTTCTATAATGAAGCTCTTTTGAACTATTAATTTTATACAGTTTCCTCTAATAACTAATTAGATAATAATTTCTTAGGTTTTCGTGATCACTACACATTATAATAAAACAAAGTTTAACCGTATTAAATCGCGTATATTATTTAAATTGGTTTTCCTGACGTTTCGAAAGCTTTTCAGCGTTCGTCAATTTTAAGTTTATTGATAATATGTTATTTTTAGTTTTTTTTTCTCTCGCCTGTACCGAAACTGAAATATTTATTATTTATTTATTTTTTATTTATTTTTATTTATTTATTTTTTTCTTTTATTTTTTTATTTTTTTCTTTCTTTTCTTTCGTGGTCGCAGGAAGACTAAGATGACAAGCGTCTTTACAGATGTTTCCAAAAAATATTCTAATCTACCGTACAATTAATTAAAATCGTTTCGATGCACGCAGTAATCACTCACAATGTCATTGGCTTTTACAGTGTTGCGTGCTGTTTGGGACTTGATTATTTTTATTATTATTATTATATTAAACTACAGTATTGTTTCTTTTAGAATTAATCTGATAATAGATTATGAATCTTATTTATTGTTTTGTTGAAAGAGTCTTTGATGAAAGGGTCTTGGACGCCCCTAAGCCACTGCGACCTGATAAGATCTATTGTGGCGCCTCTTGCAATATAACAGCGCCTCCCCAAGTTGTAAGACAATCATGAAATAAATCGATGGCATTGGGGGTGAAGGATTTGATCTCAGCTGAATTGATATGACGTAGCCTCCAAAGTGCTGGCTTCTAATGTAGTGCACTGCATCACATTCGCATAAGATATGGATGGGCATCTCAACCTTTTGTGGTATCAGTAGGTAAGGGTCTCTGGTCACGATTCTTATGTGATTCCTGTTCAATGAAAGTAAATTTAATTAATTAGGAATCTTATCGGAAGACGTAAAGACTGTTTTCTTTTGTTAACTTATCATTAGTAGGCGTTTTTCTTGTCCACACTCGCTAGTCAGTATGCGCGTGCGCACTGCTGGAGCTTTTACGCAACAGTGAAAGCAATTTCGGCGCGGCCTTCACCCAATGTGCTACTAAACTTAATCGGGTTACGATATCTTACCATCTGCATTATTTTAAATTTATTTAGGAAAAATGGTAACAACACCAAAAATTCATGGCAAAAATAGATCGAAAATACAAATACATTAAGGGCCGGTATTTCAATAGTCTGATAACTTTTAATTGAGGAATAAATATGAAATCTTGACAGATTTTCTATACTGCCACTGTCAAAATTTCAAATGTATTCCTCAGTTAAAAGTTAACTGGCTATTGAAAGACCGACCCCAAGTATACTGTCTCCTTAATAAGTATTAATAAAGAACTTTTGAGACAAGTTTGCTACACATTCCTAACAACTGCAACTTCTGTAAGCCAGGATCTACAATGGCGACAATTCAGAAAATTTTAGAAACAATCTTCGTTAGGAAACTACAAAGTATCCTGAAGAAATGATTAAAGAAAATTAAATTAAAGGAGAAATATGAGTTCCTACACTTATTAATAAAGCTTTAGCGTACATAATATTTTAATTTTATGAACTTCATTGATTATTTATCGAGTTGTCGATTAAGTCTCGAAATTCAGTCACACTGGGTCAAGGCTTTGAAATTGTCGCGTCCTGTAATTTAATCATTAAAATTATGGTCTGATTGCCTTCAACCTTGTACTACATGGACAGAAAGGCTAAAGTTAATGTAATAACCATGTTTGTAAAAATCGCATACTGAAATTATAATAGCGACACATGTAAGAGGTCAAACCATTAATTAGAAGATAAATTGGAATATAGATACTCACCTACACACATGAACCCTGAAAACTTTACACTCCTGTTTTTGGGCAGTCGTGTAAAAAAGCTAGTTTTTGAGCTCACAGTAGGTGATGTTTCTTTTTTTATTATCAAAATCAACAACCTGAAAAGCCATTGCTTGTACTCCAGGCAACTACTAAAATCAGTGCGAAAAGCCTTTTAAATATTAAAAGCAAAATAAGATAATTAAGGTGTTCTTGAAAAAAAATTGCAACATTACTAACTTCATAGACACGGTAGACTAAAATCAACTTTCCCGCCATATGTCAAAACGTGACGATATCATAATATCAGCGGACAAAAGTTCGAGAAACGGCCTTCACCCAATGCCACCGATAGCCACATGCGAACAGGTTGGTTTACATAACGTTTGTTTATTTGTTACTGAGCTTGAATGTAGCGGACTGCTTGCATTTTGCATAAATACAATGAAAAAATAATAGAACCAAAAGAAGGAATGAAAGGGATAGGGACTTTATGTTAGAATAGGACTTAAAATTCCCAAAGAACAGTTTCTTCTACAAGGATAATTTTGTAGATAACTCATCGGAATATAGATTTCTTCTTTTGTATTGCCACAAGCTTTACGAGAAAGTTCATTCCAATCCGTACTAAATACATTCGGGCCGCAGGGGAATTCTTTTGACAGTTTCATAATAATTCTTCTAATGACGAACTATCTTGAAATTGCTTAACTACTACACTATTATTTGAATATTTGTATTTATTAGTATATTTTATGATATATATTTCATATTATTATTTAAGTAAATGCCATGTACTTTATATTATTATATTTAAGTACATTATACAATGTACGAAACGTACCTACTTTTACACCGTAACTACCCACGACCAGTTTCCATTCTTCTAGTCCATCCAAAGGTTGTCTGGAAGAGATTGCTATGTGCGATAAGACCGCCCATTGTACTTAAATAATCTATCTGTAAACTACTGTCTTTGCTTTTGTTTGGTGTATGTATAATAAAGAATATAATAAATAAATATCTAATTTTGACAGTTTGGCCGCTTCATGTTTGGTTAAGTTTCGATTAAATCATGTGTCATTTGTTTGTAGAATAGAACCTCTGTATTTATAGAACGTATGCGTCTTCCTCACCACAATCTCCAGCTGTCTGTCTTCCGCATCTTATATGCTATATACATACACTGTAGTATAAATATCATAATTGCTAAGTATTACAGCATTTCATTATTACGAAAGCTCATAAAACTTGGTGTGTGTCGTCATCTCTCGCAAGCACTCAAGAATAAAAACCTCCTTTCTTAAATGTCAGTTACCTACTTTCTTGCAACAGCTCATAACAGATAACGTTTATGTTTTAGTATTCAACGCGGTCAAGTTCAATAATTTCGTTAATGAATAATAATATGTTTATTATTATGTAATATATGCTTACATTGTATAAATCAAACGGCATAATGCATAGTTCACTCCCGTCTATTCTAGACCAACCCGCACTGGGCCAGCGTGGTGGACTAAGGCCTTAACCTTCTCATACTGAGAAGAGGCCCGTGCCCAGCAGTGGGACAGTAATGGGCTGATTATGTTATGTTATTCTAGACGAATTCTGAGAGTTAACTTCGGTGCTTGGCTACTTAACTATACCGCAAATTTTGAAGACAAAGGTCTTCAACCAGTGCGTACTGCCTGTCATGACTTACGGTGCCGAGACGTGGACACTGACAGTTGGGCTAGTACAATATTCAAAGTCGCTCAGCGAGCTATGGAGCGAGCTATGCTTGGAGTTTCTTTGAAGGATAAAATCCGTAACGAGAATAGCCGGAGAAGAACCGGAGTGACCGACATAGCTTGTAGGATTTGTAAGCTGAAGTGGCAGTGGGCTGGCCATGTCTGTCTAAGGACCGATGGCCGCTGGAGCAGACGAGTCCTTGAGGGGAGACCGCGAATCGGCAAACGCATTGTAGGGCGCCCCCCAGTCAGGTGGACCGACGACCTGATAAAAGTAGCTGGGGGGACTGGATGCGGAAGGCAGAGGACCGAGTGTTGTGGCGCAATTTGGGAGAGGCCTATGTCCAGCAGTGGACTGCGATAGGCTGAGTTGATTGATTGATTGGCCCTTACGATGCAGGGCGCTATGCTTAAACCAGTTCACTAACACAAATAAATATAAGTTTCATGCCATTCTTCTCTAATAACACGAAAGGCGTGAACAGCATACAAAAGATTACACAACAAGCAGATAAATATTAAGTAACCTAATGGCCAGTACCTAATCTTGCCTTAGGGCGAACGCCCTACATTACGCTTTGTGCCCAGTAAGGGAGTCATTCAGATTAGAAACAACTTGTTACGGGCACAGACATAGTAAAAAATATAGACTAAGTGCTGGGAACATTCATAGTGAAGTCAAAAAACCGTGCTCCTTCGTATACAACCAGTTCTCATGCACATACCATGCACCTGAAGGATATTTGCTTTCGCGATTCTTACTGGACGATGCCACGATATGTGTACTGAGAAGGGTGAGCACGGTTTGAAGTGCATGTGTGTGCGTGAACGCTGGTTGTACACGAAGGAGCTCGGTTTTTTTTTACTTCACTATGAATGTTTATTTATTTATTTATTTATATATGCTTTATTGTACACCATAAAAAACATTACATTGAATATGCATTTAAACTATTGTAGAAATGGCGGCCTTATCGCGATCAGCGATTTCTTCCAGGCAACCTTAGGATGGACAAGAATGAACTGGACAGAAAATGGGGTTATCAGATGTGCAAATTCGATACATAATTTAATAATAAAATAAATGAATAATGAATGTTCGCAGCACTCAGTCTATATTTTTTTCTATGTCTTGTGGTTACGGGTAACAATAAATTTATTTGATGGTCTCTCTTCGATTCGCTTTCGAACCAATTATATTTGTCATTATTATTTGTTTAACAAAATAATTACCTGACGTGAATGAAGACTGAAATGAAATTATGTAACCATTTTTAGTACGTAATTTTTGATTTATGGAGTATATTTTTTACCCATTTCCTGTACAATGAGCCACTATCGTATCGGTCGATTGTTTAACTATTGTGTCTGCTGTAAGGTTTATTACTAGCTATTCTGATTCATGTATTTTTTTTCATCATCATTATCATCATCATTTCAGCCGAAAGAAGTCTACTGCTGGACATAGGCCTCCCCCAAGCATCGCCACAACGACCGGACATGCGCTTTCCTCATTCAGCGGATTCCCGCGACCTTCACCAGGTCGTCGGTCCACCTTGTGGAGGGCCTATTCACGCTACGCCTTTCGGTACGCGATCGCCACTCCAGAACTTTACTGCCCCATCGGCCATCCGTTCTGCAATGCAATGTGCCCCGCCCACTGCCATTTAAATTTGGCAATTCTTCGGGCTATGTAGGATACCTTCGTTCTCCTGCGAATCTCGTCATTTCTGATTCGATCACGCAGGGACACTCCGAGCATAGCCCTCTAAATTGCCCTTTAAGTGTCTTTGAGCCTTCTTATCAGACCCATTGTGACCGATCACGTTTCAGTACCGTAAGTAACTGGCAACACACACTGGTCAAAGACTTTCGTCTTGAGACACTGCGGTATTTGCCATCACATCGAGACCCCTCCGTGTCTCGAAGAGCATGTTAAACTGTCGGTTCCAGTTGCCATACGAATATCTATAGCAGTCGTTACGGGTGTCAGAAGCCCGAAAGTCTGACAATTGGTCTAACTTTATGACTGCATGGTATTACCCAGTAACTGGGTTGCAGGCTTATGTTCAACCGCATCTCTTTAGACCGAAACCGAAAGCCGACACCAACATAACTGGGAAATGATTCGGAGAAAGGAAGGCCAAAATTAATTTAAGATGACATCAATCTACGATTTTCAGCAGACTCATCATCATCATCTTCCCGACCCTTTCCCAACAATATTGGAGTCCGCTGCCAGTCTAACCAGATGCGGCTGAACATCATAATTTTACACGGAGCAACTGCCATCAGACCTGCAACCCAGTCACTGGGTAATACTGACATACGGAAGTTAGACCAGTTGTCAGACTTTCAGGCTTCTGACTGTAACGACTGTCACAGATATTCGTATGACGACCCGGATCGACAGTTTAACGTGCTCTCCGAGGCACGGAGGGGCATCCATGTGTAATGAAACGTTCACCCATCCACAGACTGACCGCGACAAGCGCAGCTTAACTTCGCATATCGTATAATCCACGCAGTTGCTACTTCGCTACGAGCCCCCGATTTTCAGCAGACTGAATAAAATAAAAACATGATTTTCAGAGGCAACTCTGGGTAGTGGGTACCTATGGCCTGGCAACTGTGCCTCTATTTATGGATGGTTATGGGCAAATAACATGGACACGCGCAGTGATCGTTTTTTTTTTTTTTTAACCTTTATATCATGACAATAACATGCGCAGGGGAACCGTCTATGTTCAAGTTATTTGCCGGCTACTATACACACACATGTAAAGAATATAATATTTTTCCTCCTTTATTTTTCTATATTTAGGTCATATTTTAATCGATACTTGTCTTGAAATTTTGTCCAGCCTGTTGACCATAGATTCATCATCCTATCGCATCGACTTGCAACAATAGTAGTAATCTTGTGTTTTCACGACTTGCAACACTATTTTCCAGACAGTCGTTCTTAAATTAAAATAGCTGTCAAAACCGTCTTGCAATGTTCAATATAATCAATACTAACCAGGTTATGATTTGACATCATTTATTATTTTTAAAGTACATTCACTTTGAATTTGTGTTTATTGTCACGGATAAATAAATTAACAAGGTAGAAAACCACAAAAATAGTTTTATTATTTTATTAATGTTACGAGGTTCAATTTGAACAGCAAGTTTGATGAAGTTATGTATTATGTTCTATTCATAAATTATTATACTATAATAAGTTTATAGTTTTATTACAGCAATAAATTACAAAATCAATCAATAATTTAAATAGGTCCCATTTTCTTGTTCTATTATTAAATATCAAAGTATTGAAAAAAAAATGCGCATTCAGCCTTTATAATGATAAATATTTTGTACCTATAAACACCTAATTTATGTAAGTGTGTACTTAAAAACCTCGGTACCACAATTAAAAAAATAAAAACTGTCCAGCAATTCCTATTATTGTCGTGTTTGATATTACTGCTGAATAATGAACCAATTTCCGAGCAAGTGGGAGAAAAGAAATGTTCTGACGAAATACAGATGAAAGGACAAAAATCCTGATACGTCCGGAAAAATCGGGACGGGGTAACCCTAGACAGAAGCGTTCTCAGATTGAGAAAGAGACCGCTCACAGCTACATAGATTAGCACACACCATTCTATGTCATTCAACCGGCTAAAATGAGTCGTGAAATATTTTCTCAGTAAGACGACACCAGTCGCATAATAATTTGAAAATGATGTTGTTTAAAGTAACATACATACATATTATCACACCTGGTTCCCATTAGGGTAGGCAGAGACTATGGATTTCCACCTGCTACGATCCTGACACACCTCTTTCGCTTCATCTACGTTCATTAACCTCGTTCGTCATGCATGCTCGTCGGTTTTTAGCCTGGCATTTTTTGAGAACGTCCGCGATTTGATTGCGATTCGTTCGCCGAGGTCGAGGTCGTCCCCCTCCAACTCAAAGTAATATAGTAGGTATTTTATTTTATTTACTAAACTTTTAAAAGAGGAGCTGTGACTAGATGGGCGTCGTGCAGATCCATGTAAATACAGAGCGCGATAAATTTTTATGAATAAATTTAACGATCAAATCAATATTTTATGAATAAATAATCAAATCAAATAATAGGATCGGTCGTCACATTTCAAGATTATCCGTGACCTCGAGAACAAATTAAGACGTCAGTTGACTCGGTTGTCATAAAAAATCGTAACCGACAGATTACACTGGCAGACAAAAGAAAAAGTATATAAAAAAAGTTTATTTAATCAACTTGTGAAACTGTTACTGCAAACTGCAACTAATTATTATTTGCAAATGTTTGCTTGTGTAAGGGAGTTCCGCTCTTCCAAGTTAATTAAATACAAGTACAGCCTACAGGACATACAAATTATAAGAAATAAAGAAAATTAGAAAACAGGAAATGCAAGGAGGAAACGTACTAAATCCTGAAAATGATACGTACGATTTGTATAGACAAATACGATACATAAACAAGTACAAACAATACTATTACATGATTATGTTATGCACGAATATAAGAGTAAGCAAAACACTGTACGCTCTAATAAATTCGGTTCAGTCAACATAGCATGCCTAATGCCAGCATTGTTCTGGATCGTGGCCGGTCACTTGAGTCTCTATTGTGGCCAAAATAAACGCTAGAACGTGATATATTAATAAAAGTGGAACTACTTATCAATGAATTGGCTTTTTATTTAACAGTTTTTCATTTTTTTATCCTGTTAATGTAGCCACATTCTGGTCAAATTAAATAAATATCGTGCCAAAACGAAAGAAAAGTGTACATACCAGTCCATGAGTTGCAAGTATTGCAACTGGGAATCCTAGTCTTTAGGCCTAACGGCGACCCGTGTTAAATGTGTCACAGGCGTCACAGCAAACCAACGTCTTTAAATTCTCGTTTTAATCATTCGAAACAGATGAAGACTATTTTAGAGTATGTAAGAGGAGTCTGAAAGAAACGCCAATAACGGAAAAAAATTGCAGCAACAGATTATCTTCTTATCTTCTTTGTCCATCCAAAGGTTGTCTGGAAGATATGCCGCCCATGTACCCATAATTTATACGTTGTTCCTGTTTACTACTATTTTCATGGTGTACAATAAAGTATATTCTATCTATCTATCATGGTTTGGACATGTGATGAGGAGGAATAAAAAGCACGTTACTAGGAAAGTTTTAAGTATGAATGTGGATGGCTATAAGAAAAGAGGCAGACCGAAGAAAACATGGATGGATTGTGTGAAAAATGATATGAATAGAAAGAAAGTGAACACGAATATGACGGCTAATAGAGACGTATGGAAGAAACATACATGCATGGCCGACAAAAAATTAACTGGGATTAGGGCAGGAGGATATTGATGTTGATGTAAGACTATTTTAAAATAAGCTATGTCCATTTAAGAGGACGCTCCCAAAACGTAATTCCCACCCTCGCACTCCCCTTACACACGCAACTGCGGGCCGCTCTCGTCAATTGTATGCAATTGCAATAGAACTCCTTTTCGAGAAAATCATTCTCGCGCGTTTTACCACGGAAGTAAATAACGTAAGTCTCAAAACAGTTTTCGTTTTATTACAAGAATACTAACCAATCTATAAAAAAATCCTCTAGCCAGTATTTAATAAACTTTATTATCTTTCTATCTGCATATATTTTATATAACTCACTTGAATAATAAAGGAGAAATATTCACAAAATCTCTAAAAACGCGTGATTTTCAAAAAATAAAAGTATCGAACAAAAATAAACTTATTATGTAACCGTCTAGTCAAACGATAGATAAAGGTTCAATAAAACATGTATCTAAATTTGACATTCGTCAAGCATGTGTTCGATTCAGCATATGTTTTCAAAAACTCACATCATTTTGGGAGCCTAGCCTTAAGATTAGTAAAAATTCAATATTTTACACAACCCGTTTCAGACCCAAACGGAGCGCTTAATCATCAGTTAAAGCATCCTGATAAATGCAAGTGATTAAGTGTATTCTAAACCGAAAATTTTTAAAAGCCGTTTTACAGTACATAGTTGACGTGTTAAGCAGTTGTTTTCGTCGTAAACGTCGGTGTCGTTGTTGATCTAGGCCCTAAACAAAATAAAAAATATAAACCGTATAGATATTATTATCATAAAGTCCGACGAATGTTGTAATATCAGGAATATTTGATCATGTTTTGTATCCTACGTCTATATAAATGGGTGGGTCATCAATGTGGTCATCAAGGAGTGTTCAGACTGGCCAGTATATTCTGAAGGTTCATGGTAGCGCTGCATGCAAAGTCCAACAATAAAAAAATGGCCAAATTCAGTACATTTCAATTTAGTTACCTATTTCGCCGCCTGTCAAGATAAATTGGTCACTGTCACTGAGTGGTAATGAAACGGCGGGAATACCAACAAATCCTGAGGGAGTCAATAAGTAATTAGTTAGGTGCGTCATCGTTAGCGTGTCGGGACACAATTAGTTACAATATCGACCTTTTACGGCTTCACCCATTAACAGTATCTAACAAAATGTCAAGCATTCAAAACGGAATCCGGTATCCTGTGGATAGGTATACAGAGTTATTTTTAATTCACCAATAATAATTTAAAGGGTGACTGTCCTCATCCTATATGACGGCATAGGTCGCTTAAAGGCTTATTGGTGAATTAGAAATAAACCTGTTCATCTCTAACGGCCAAAATCATATATATTTATATACTCGATTTGCCATAGTAGAGATAGAAAGGACATTGATCAACATGTATGATGCTTTAGACCCAGGAAAATTCTCGAGTTGTAACTGAATTAAACCTACGTTAATTTCAAGTATAAAATTATGACGTAAATTAATCACTTCATACTACTTTGATATCTAGGAGGGTTTAAAAAATATTGAATTTCAAAAATTACTGAATTGTACACATTTTTGGCACACAGATAGACTATCGGCCAAAATTAATATACAATCTATCCACGATTTGCCCTACTAGAGATAGGAATTTGGCATAAGCTCCATACAAAATATGTCATATATCGTAGATAGATTGGATATTAATTTTGGCCGTATGTCGTGAAGTAACATACTTATCTCGTTGTTATGTGGATAAAATTATCCAAAGCAAAGCCGCGGAGTTCAGATAGAAAGTACACAATATTATACAACATGTTGATCTAGTATTCGTGCCATATTTAAGGAGGTGACTATACCACTGATACTGAACACGAATCAATAAAAAAAACAATACAAAAATAATAATTGAAATACCTATTTGTAAACAAACAAATTCCCCTCGTGTGTCGCATGCGACACAAAAACGATGCGTTCGAAACCACCAAAAAAGTTTGCAGGTATTTCCACTCTTTGACAATGCCGCTGACGACTTATTTTCAGAGTCATTCGGGATTTATTCTCAATCCCTCGCTATGTTTCTAAGTGAAAATTTGGGTATTAAATAATCGTAGAATTTGCTAAGTATTTTTAAATGACTAAGCATATTATTTATTATTTGCTCTAGAGATATGGCACGGTTACAGAACATCTTGTATACGCATATACAACTTCACACATGTGCGTAGTAACACAACAAAATACTAACACCTCATTAATGTTCCGTTCGCCTTTCATCCATGCAGAAAAGGTCAAATGATCGAGATTTCCGAATAGTTAACCCATATACAACAATAATTGTAAGTCAAGTCAACTGTAATAATACTTACAACGGAACGGTCTAGGAAGTGACTTGCGTATTAGCATCATGATGTATAAGAGCGATTTACTCTCTCCTCGATGTAAAATTCTGCAGTGTTAAGCATTAATTATGTTATGTGACCATTGATATACCTATAATAGCAATGTACGTCAGTGACAAAAAGTTTGTTTGAACCTGAACCAAAACCTATCATCAAACGATTGCTTAATAACCTGATACTCAAAATTGGCATTCACATTTCGTACCCAAAAAAGAGGAGAATGACGTGGTAACAAGATAATCACAACGAATGCAAACATATATATTAAAACCGAGATGTTTGCAGGAACATAAAGGTCTTTTAAAACGGACCCATAAGGAAGAAAACAAAGAAGAATTCCAAAGCAGGAAACAATAATGTAGAATTATTAGGCTATTAGATAATAAAGTAGTTAGACTAGTTAATCCAAATAAAAGGGAGGCTCTATTGAATTATAGCTGTAATTGATCTGTGTATCTACAGTATTGACTAAACGATCATACTTAATCATATATTGGGTAGATATTTGCTTTTAAAATTCTCTTAACCATGATTATCAAACAACATGATTACATAAACAGTAGCTATACACACATGGTGACAGGAGCCTCATCTGCAAAGATCATTCAGACTTCATTTGTTTTAATTCTAAATGCATTAACAGAAGTATGTTCTGAAACAATAGTAATAACAACTGCCAAGACTGCAATTTCGATACAGCTTTAAGAAATGTTAATATAAATTAAAACACTAGAACAGTCAATAAATTCTACGATTTCCTATAATTTATAAAGCGGAAAGACAGCATAAAATAAATAGATTGTAAATGGTACTAGTCTTTATTATTAACTTGCTGCGACCACGGTCTAAACCACTGGAAAAGTAAATGCGATAGCATCCAGGATACAATACACCCTATGATCTAATCAGGGATACCTTCACCTCCATAGCATATTCCAGCCAAATCCATTCAGTCATTACCGAGTGATTGTGTAACGCGCACCCAAACTTTCGCATTTACAATATTAGTTGGATTATATCAATGAAGGGTGTAACAATGTGAACGTATTTTACTTGAGATTCGACTTCACCAATTATCTAAAGTATATCTCGATCTCTTCGTAACGGAATTGTAAAATATTGTGTCACTGATTTCTATCAGAGATGCCTTTCACGAGATGGACTCAGGAACAAGTAATGTCTGGAAATTAGATCACATCTTCCGCACAAGTAGGAAATAAACACCTGTTGTCCGTCAATTTCCGTCAGCATGTGTTTTATATAGCGTTTTCTCTATCGTTTTGGAGCAATATTTCATGGGCGTGCGTAGTTATGAGTTTAAATTGCTTGTGCTTTCCCTTGGCATTAGACTTTAAGTTGCTCTTACGTCATAACTGATATTTTCTTACGTCTTACCGATATAGAATGTAGCGTTTACTACCGTATAATAAATTATCTCTTTATTTAAACATAAAATACTTACTAATGACGTCAAATCGTATCGTAATTCAACAAGGTGTGTAGAGGAAGCGTACCTGAAAAATAGAACAGGCAAAAGTTAACATCAAACATTATTTTTATCGCCAGCTTAAACATTGTAGTTGCTGACGGGCAGCCCGTCACTGGAGCAAGAGGATTGGCTCATGTCACCAACAAAACAGGGCAAGCGGCCCCGTTTGATTATTATGTTATGTCATTATATTATTTTTAGAAACTTGAGAAGCCCTGTTGGATACTTAAAAATATGACTATAGTACTCAACGTACTCAAACAACATTTCTCATAATTCCAGATTCGAGAGGCCGACCACGCTTGCATGAGACGCTGTAATGCGTCGTAACATGCGGCCACCGCGCCCGCATTCGCACCCGCTCGACCTCGACCCGATGCGCAGGAGCAAGCCGCCAGACAAACACAAACGCACACTCTGATGAAAAACAAACTAGTCCTAACAAAAAACCAAAGCTAAGTTCAAATTCTGTGATATTGACCACCAATTTGAACTGTGATAGAAAACAAAACTAAAATGGGAGTTCACGTACTATTAGCGTCAACAGCTCTGAAGACAGTGAGTGTGACAGGCCTGTGGTTGATTCCACTATTGCTGGGAGCTCTCACGTTCCACAATTATAACTCTTATGATCCAGAAGCGAAGATATTGGATAAAGAGCCGACAAAGGAGTATGACTTCGTGGTGGTCGGTGGAGGTTCCGCCGGAGCCGTGGTGGCAAGCCGCCTCAGTGAGGTTAAAAGTTGGAATGTACTTTTATTGGAAAGTGGTAAGTGTTATCACAATATGATTTCTTCAAAACAATTGCATGATAAACGATAGCGCAAAGCTTTTTTTCTGGAGCTACTAAATATTCTAAAACCGTGATTTTAGACGTAAAGAATTATTGGGGATCACTTGCACTGACGAAGCGACAGATCGATATTATTCCTACATCGATATGTTACGCAACGATCGATATCATTCAAATAAAAATTCATTATCTTTCTACAATATTAAATTTTATTAAAATCACAATTATATGCACATTATAACACAAGATATGCTTTGATGATGCTTTTTCAGTGAACAGTAAGCATCGCATTATTTTTAGCATGCTAGCGTATATCTTTATTAATATTCTATTCGTTTTCTTTGTCTCATCAAAAATAATCTTAATGATATACTTTTCTTATATAACTCTACGGGAGCTCCCATCACCGCGAGCATTCGCGTGTAATGTAACAAATTCACCGGTACAAATTAGATTGATGTGATCCGAAGAATTTGTTATCTTTACACGCGAACGTAGTGAAGGAGCGCCTTATGATTGATTACAATACATAACATAACTTCACGCCTGTATTTCCCCGAAGGGGTAGGCAGAGGTGTAATAGTACACCCACATTTCGCCAGTTATGTTATAGTCCCATGTTATAGGGGGGCGAGCCTATTGCCATTGACCGGGCACAAATCCAGACTCCGGGCTGCTACTGAGAATTTCCTAATGAAAAAACCCAATAAAACTTTGCCCGACCCGGGAATCGAACCCAGGACACCACCTTCAGCAGTCGCGCTACAATAATCAGTTCACATTACAAACAACTCAAATAAAAATATAGCCAGAACATATTTTCATATTCAATAATGAGTTAAAACACGTGACAGGTACAAAACTCAAGTCCACTACCTCAAATTCCAGGTCCAGACGAGAACGAGATATCGGACGTGCCCTCGTTAGCCGGCTACCTGCAGCTAACGAAGTTGGACTGGCAGTACAAGACGGAGCCGACGTCCTACGCCTGCCTGGGATTCAAGAAGCACCGGTGCAGTTGGCCGAGAGGAAAGGTAAACATTTCAGCGATTACTTAATAATACTTAATGACATGAAGTTGGACTGGTAATCCAAGACGGTGCCTGCGTGACCTATGTCCTACGCCGACCTGGGGTTCAAGAAGCACCAGTGCAGTTGGCCGAGAGGAAAGGTTCCCTGCAGGTCGCATCTTAAAACCATCCTCAATTTTCCATCCCATAAAACTGACTTCTACTCCTACTCCTTATCTGTGCACGCGGTCAGGTTGTGGAACTCGCTTCCGCCCGCGATACGCGACTGTAAAACTGTTTCCACCTTCAAAAAACGTGTAAAAGAGCATTATCTTTCCTCATCCACATAGGTTGTACGTAATAATGTTATGTATTATGTTTTCTATTTTGATATTGTGTAAGTATACCTAGACTATGTTTATTATTTTTATACTATATTTATTTTACGTTATATATTAGTTTATGTATGAGTATTGTATGTAGGTATATTTACTAGTATTACTTGACACACTGTGTCTACATCTCTTTGCTTCAAATTTTCCTCTCGCAGGTCTGCTGGAAGAAATTTCTTATAGAAATAAGCAGTGCCTTTGTACTATTCATTTCTATGTATTTTATTATAATTTCTCTGTGTGTACATAAATTTAATAAATAAATAAAGGTAAACATTTCAACTATTACTTCAGTACTTAATACATGAAGTTGTACTGCCAAGGATTCAAGAATCAACGGTGCAGTTGGCCGAGAGGAATGGTAAACATTATAACGATTACTTAATAAGACCTAAGAACCTGAATTTGGACTGGCAGTACAAGACGGAGCCGACGTACTACGCCTGCTTGGGGTTCAAGAAGCACCGGTGCAGTTGGCCGAGAGGAAAGGTAAACATTTCAACTATTACTTCAAAAGACTTAATAACATGAAGTTGGACAGGCAGTACAAGAAAGAGCCTGCGTGACCTACGTTCTACGTCTGCCTGGGATTCAAAAAACACCGGTGCAGTTGGCCGAGAGCAAAGGTAAACATTTCAACAATTACTTAAAACACTACATGACATGAAGTTGGACTGGCAGTACAAGCCGGAGCCGGAGCGGAGGTACAAGAAGCACTGTTGCAGTTGGCTGACAGGAAATGTAAACGTTTTATTCCATAATTTTTTTAACGTTGTCTTTTACTTAGATATTTCCTACTTAGGTGCGTTTAATCTGTAGGAGTACAAATATTTTTTCCGTACACAAATCGCACCCGTGACTCAAAATGCAGCAACCACTAAAACAAAAGTGCTTAGACTGGAAGTCTATTCTACAACGGATACATCTACTTAATAAGATTCTGTGCAATGATTTATAAAACTACTGACGTGTAAATTGACTTTACAAATAAATAAATATGAATATGATGGCAAAAAGCCTGGATGATTTATTGGTTACAAAATTGACTCTGGGTCCAAGAATCCAAGGAAATTACAATTTAATACTATATTTTTATATTTCAAGCTACACTTTAAATAAAAACATAAATATTAAGTCGCAGAACTAACCCTTTCTGAACGGTCGGTGTATTGTTTTAAAAGCGCCTACAGTTTTTGTCATACCAAACTGTTGTTGTTGTGCTACAAGTTATTTGGAAAACAAAATAATACATAACGTTTGATGGATATATTCATTGACATCATTTTCCTGCCTCGTTTTGACTACCACGTTGATCTAGTGGTCGCAAGTGCGACTACTGATCGTGGGATCCTGGGTTCGATTCCCGGGTCGGGCAAAGTGTTGAATGTTTTCATTAATAAATTCTCAGTAGAAACCAGGAGTCTGGATTGGTGTCCAGTTAATGGAAATAGAACGCGTATTGGAAGGCGCAGTGTGGGTAGTCCCCCCCCCCACAAGCCCGACGATGACCTGCTGAAAGTTGCGGGAATCCGCTGGATGCGGAAAGCACAGGACCGATTGTTGTGGTGATCCTTGGGGAGGCCTATGTCCAGCAGTGGGCGGCATTCGGCTGAAATGATGATGATGAATGGCAATAGGCTCGCCCCTTACAGGCGTGATGTTTATGTATGTATCCTTTTCCTACCAATTTGGTCATCTTTATTAAAATTTGCACTACAACATTTCAGGTACTCGGTGGTTCCAGCGTGCTCAACTACATGATCTACGTGCGAGGCAACAAATACGACTACGACCAATGGGAGTCGTTCGGTAACCCCGGCTGGGGCTACCAGGACGTGCTCAAGTACTTCATTAAGTCTGAAGATAACAGAAACCCTTACTTAGCCAAAAGCAAGTACCACGGAAGAGGTGGTTATTTAACCGTTCAAGAAGCACCTTGGAGGACACCCCTCGTGGCTGCTTTTGTAGAAGCAGGAGTCGAAATAGGATACGAAAACAGAGATATTAACGGAGCAGTACAGACAGGGTTTATGATTGCCCAAGGCACAATCAGACGAGGCTCCAGGTGCAGTACAGCAAAAGCCTTCCTGAGGCCTGTTCGAACGAGAAAGAATCTAGACATATCTTTGAATTCACAAGCTACACGAGTTCTTATAAATCCTGTGACAATGAAGGCATATGGTGTGGAATACGTGAAGCATGGAGTGAAACGTACAGTTTATGCGAGAAAAGAGGTGATTTTATCAGCCGGAGCAATTAACAGTCCGCAATTATTGATGTTGTCGGGTATTGGACCTCAAGACCATTTAAGAGAGGTAGGAATAAAAGTTTTAAAAGATTTGCCAGTTGGAGAAAACCTGCAAGACCACGTGGGCGTTGGAGGATTGACGTTCTTGGTGGACAAGCCTGTTGCGATCGTTCAAAATAGATTCCAAGCATTCCCGGTAACAATGGACTACGTTGTGAACGAAAGAGGTCCTATGACCACACTCGGTGGACTAGAAGGCGTTGCTTTTGTTAACACAAAGTACGCGAACACATCTGGACTGTGGCCTGATATACAGTTTCACATGGCACCAGCATCATTTTCCTCCGATAATGGACAAATCGTGCGAAAGATTCTAGGTCTCACCGACGAGGTGTACGACACTGTTTACAGACCAATAGCAAATAAAGACGCATGGACGATCATGCCTCTTCTGCTACGTCCGAACACAAGAGGATACGTAAGATTACGAAGTTCCAATCCATTCCACTACCCTCTAATGAATCCCCGTTATCATGAAGATTCTCTAGACGTGGCTCGCCTTGTCGAAGGAATCAAGATAGCTCTGCAAGTAGCCAATGCGTCTCCATTCAAGCAGTTTGGATCCAGGCTGTATATGAAGCCGTTGCCTAACTGCAAGCAGCATAAATTCATGTCAGATGAATATATTGAGTGTCAAGTGCGGACCATATCGATGACAATATACCATCAGACTGGGACTGCTAAGATGGGGCCTTCATGGGATCCAGAAGCGGTGGTAGACCCTCGATTGAGGGTTCATGGTGTAGAAGGACTTAGGGTAATCGATGCTAGTATAATGCCAACTATAGTGAGCGGCAATACAAACGCTGCAGTCATAATGATAGGAGAAAAAGGTGCAGATCTAATAAAACAGGACTGGTTAAACAAAAGACGATGACAGTGACAAAAACTCTTGTGTACCTATTAAGTTACCAGTAGTGTTACGTAAATCTTAGTATAATGTTAAGATCCAAAGATTTCCACGTAAAATTGCATAATGAATGAAAATATTTTTGTGTTGAAATAAGTTTAATAATATCATAAATCATAAAAACCTATTTCACAATCCCATCGCAATATTTTGTGTGTCTACATTATGCTGTATGTGGCGTTTTGTATCAACGTGTTTAATCAAATACCAACACAGGTTGATATGCCACTCGTCAAATTTCTTTGTCCAATGTGACTTTGATCAAAGAAATTGGTTGATTTTCATCAAATGTTGTATGTAAAAAACACTGATCATCAAATAATTTGGATTGGCAAAGAAATTTGACCAGTGGCATACCACACTATGTTAGTCTGACCACGCTAACTCTGCAGTGGAATTATGACAACTCCGTAAACAATAACTATCAAAATCTCTGTAATGCAGTGCTGTAATGATCTTATTATTCCAACGCAAAGCTAGTTTTGTCAGACTAAGCAAAAAAAAAAAGACCAAGTTTTAACTCTGCATTGGAATAATACGATCATTACAGAGATTTTGATAGTTATTGTTTACGGAGTTGTCATAATTCCACTGCAGAGTTAGCGTGGTCAGACTAACATAGTGTGGTATGCCACTGGTCAAATTTCTTTGCCAATCCAAATTATTTGATGATCAGTGTTTTTTACATACAACATTTGATGAAAATCAACCAATTTCTTTGATCAAAGTCACATTGGACAAAGAAATTTAACGAGTGGCATATCAACCTGTGTTGGTATTTGATTGTTCGTGTTCAGACTTTACATATAATCATCATCATCTTCGTGCTCTGGTACCAAATTAGTTGGGGAGGGCGCAATACGTCTGCTTCTTCCATTTTCCTCTATCAACCGTCACCTCATCATTTACTCCCTTTTCATCCATATCATTCTTCACGCAATCCATTCATCTTTCTATATCTTTCTCTCTTTATCCATGAACATTATACATACATACCATAACATATTCATCACTCTCTTAGTAATATGCGTTTCATTCCTCCTCATCATATGCCCATACCAACCCAAACGATTTCCTTTCAACTTTTCCATGGCTGGCGCCACTTTCAAACTCCTTTTGATAAGATTGCATAATATTGATAGCTATTTTTAGCTTCTGAATTCAGTGTCAGTTGCTTAAAATCAAGCTTCTATAAAAACTGATTTAACTGTACCTGTTAAGTAAGAAATGTACTGAATGTGTACATTATGTAAATATGTAAAATAGATACCGGGTAAAAACGGGGCGAATAGGAATGCAGGGGTGAATAGGAACAAAATTTGGCAAGGATTTTAACTAGTAAAAGTAAAATAAGATAGTTTGTTGCCCACAAAGACTTTAGAATGTTTACCAAATTATGGCAGAACAATTTTTAAGTATTTGTGGGCAACATCTTATTTCAATGTTAAAATCCTTGCCTACGTTTGTTCCTATTCACTCCTGCATTCCTATTCACCCCGTTTTACTATACCGTAAAATGCCATAACTTAGCCCACAAGCCCTACTTTGCCTAGTCATTTTTTTGAGTAAACTATAATAGCTATGATTTCCTTACTTGGGGAGATTTAAAAACTATGACAACGCTAACTTTTGGTTCAGTTATAAAGTGTCAGTGCGTGTAAAATTAAGTTAATGCCTTAGGCAAAGTAGAGATTGTGGGCAAAGTTAAGGCCATTTTATGGTAGTAAGTGAAATAATACTCCTATTTATTTGGTTAGTATTGCCATAACACACAATTGTTCATCACTTTAGTTAGTTACCGTAGCAACTAGTAGCAAGGCCATGTTCGTATGATACGTAGAGTGTCTATTAAGTTATGTTATTATACATGTTAGATTGTTAGAAAGTTAAAAAAAAAAACACAATGCTAACACTCAATTGCTGTCGAAATTGGCTATCCGGTGTGTTTTACGACAGTATTATCAAAACCTATGAACCTTTGAACATCAAGAATCAGATAAGAATCCTGACAAGAACCCTTACTGGGCACTGCAAGCTGGATGGGCCTCAGTGATACCACAGTTTGCAGGTTTTGTCGCGAAAAGGATGAGACGCCCATCCATATCCTATGCGAATGTGATGCAGTGCACATCAGAAGCCAGCATCTTGGAGGCCACGTCATCTCAACGCAGGAGATCAAATCCTCCTCCCCCAAGGTCATAGTCGACTTCATGACTTGCAGCTTGGGGAAGTGCTGTAATTCTGCAAGAGGCGTCACAATAGATCTTATCAGGTCGCAGTGGCTTAGGGGCGTTCAAGACCCCTACCTGTTTCCTCAAAATAATAAAAATCAAAACCTAATTAAAAAGTACAGTTTGAATACGCAAAAAACGAAGTCCCCTTAAAATGACCCAAGTACAGTCTAACAAAGTAACTAGTATCCAGGGTCGCCAGATATAAATGAAGTTTTCTCAGAAGGTTTAGATGTTTTAGAGTGAATTTAATAATGGACAAAGTTAAACTGTATTTATACAAAACCCTAATCAAACCGTTCTATAATAATTTCCTGAAAATTTTTCATCAATATCTGGCGACCCTGTATACTAGGGATGTTATGGATATGAAATTTCGGATCTGGATACTGAAACGGATATAGAAATAATATTATACTGGTTTCGTATACGGTTACGGATATTGAATTATTCGAAACTTTTATATCGGATTCGGTTACGGATAGATTTTTATTTCGGATATCCGATAGTTTCGGTTACGGTTACCGAGCTCCATAACATCCCTGCTGTATACTAATTGCTTAGTTCGACTGTACAATAACTTAAAACTTATTAGACAGACTCTATCGTGTTCGTTGTTTTTGTTAAAAATATAAATGTTTTATTATTTTTGTGTTTTTTATTTCAAACAAAACCCCGTAATTTATGGTGTGGTAGCAATTACATGTATAACGATGGAAGTCATAGAGCGTAACATAATAATTATGGCAGTGACTTCATACATTAAATGGCTTACATGCAAAAACAGACTGGTCGAAGCAAGATGAACAAAAACAATAGATAGATTCTTAGATAGAGCACCTTATTTCCTTATAAATTTTTTTCTAATATAATTTTAACTATTTGTTAGGAATAACCTTGAAAAACGTTGATAGTCACCCGACCTCTAATGAATTTTTATTTTGATAAACCACTCTGATCAGGCGCTTCAAAAAATACATATAAAAAAATAGGTTCCCAATTACCTAATGACCTCTCTTTGCAGCTTGTATACAAAAAAAAATGGTTGAAGTAAACCGATAAATATACAAACTGTTGAACTTTTGTTGTTGTTGTTGAACTTTTTATAGTAGGTATAGGACGACCAAACGAGCAAAAACCCACGCAAATCACCTGATGTTACCTTTCCTCATAACAACTGCAATATAACCTACTCTGTAGTCTAAAAGCTATTTAATTCGTTCGCCACTGAGATATGGGGACGGAAAATGTAAGATGGAAAGTCTCTGTGATTTTAATTTCACTTGGGACCTGTACCACGTACTTTCGAAACGAAAATGAACTATAACCTATTATATTACTAAATAGGAAATTACGCCGATGACCTCGAGCAAACCAAAAAGTGATGGTGCTATTCGTCGTGTTTAGTTTCATCTCTTTCTTGCCTCGTCGACCACGCTTCGCGCTCTTACTATATTAAAGGAAAAAACAAGTTTTGATATCAAGATATCGGATGATTTTAAAATGGTACGTTCCGTTTCAAGATTAGCCAGCAACCAAGTGCGAATCGGACTCGCGCAATAAGGGTTCCGTACCTCTCAACGACCTATTACCCCATAAAAACTGATTTAATTTACGAGAGTTTATTAAGACATCAACACAGTGCGTGAAATATGAATTTTTGCATGTCTTTCTTACGCAGGTACCACCACATGTTTGTCTTATTTTTAGTATTTGTTGCTAAACTACATAATATGCACTATAATCTGACCAAGCTTAACGCTGGTATATATTACCGTTTTGAAGATAGAGCAGGAAAAAAACGTTGAAAAAAATGCATGTTTTTTGAGGTTTCTTCTATGGGGACCCTTTGGTTTTAGACTTTTTTTTGTTTTTAGTATTTGTCGTGATATACCTTATAGCAACACAATTTCTGATAAAATTTCAACCGGTTACCTATTACCGTTCAAAAGATACAGCCCTGTGACAGACAGACGGACGGACGGACAGCGTAGCGAGAGTAATAGGGACCCGTATGGCACCCTTCGGGTACGGAACCCTAAAAAAGACGAATCGGTGCATTCGTTTAGAGGAAATATCAAAATTAGCAGGATAAAAGAATTTTTTTCAATTATTTATTTAATATACAAGATTTGATTTAAAGAAAATAATTTAAGGTTACGATCACAGTTTTACTATCTATACAGTTGCGCGACGAATGTACTTGCGCAGGGCAACGGCGGGGGCCTTGCGAGGCGTCGGGAGACGCGGGCCGCGAGCCTACAACTCACTTAGATATAGGGATCGCTCGACGCGGGTTCACGCGAAAGTGTTTTTAATTATTGTGATTTTAAATACAGTTAAGTAAGTTTTATTGAGTACAATGGTGAACACAAACTGTTCTGTATATGGATGTAGTTCGACTTTTTAAAAGTACAAGAATCTAAAATTTCATACATTTCCCCGTGATGCGTAGGTACCCAGGTAATAAGAATAAATCCGCATGAAGTTTCGTAAACATATAATAGGTATTAACTAATACCTGTTTTTAGGGTACTAATAATATAGTATTCAAGTCATCGATCTATAATAAAACAAGTTTAACCGGATTGTATCGCGTTGCGTTGCCGTTAAATTTGTTTTATTATAATGTGTAGTGAACGCGTCATCATCATCATCATTTCAGCCGAAAGACGTCCACTGCTGGACATAGGCCTTCCCCAAGTATCGCCACAAAGACCGGTCCTGCGCCTTCCATCCTTCGGGCTATGCTCGGAGTGTCCCTGCGTGATCGAATCAGAAATGAGGAGATTCGCAGGAGAACGAAAGTGACCGACATAGCCCGAAGAATTGCCAAGCTTAAGTGGCAGTGGGCGGGGCACATTGCTCGCAGAAATGATGGCCGATGGGGCAGTAAAGTTCTGGAGTGAACGCGTAAACTTAAGAAATTATTATTCTTATTCTTTATTGTACACACATATATACATTTATATTACATAACATTTTCATTATGATTATGTATTCAAGTCAATTTTTTCGCACTATGCGTCATAGATCGCGGGTCAGTGAACTCTTCATCATCATCATCATTCCAGCCGAAAAACGTCCACTGCTGGACAAAGGCCTCCCCCAAATGGTATAATCGCCATGCCATAATCGCCATGCTTGACAGGCGGGCTGGCGATCGCAGTTGGTTGTTTAAATACTCAGAGAACGCTGCTGCCCGTCCTCTGGTGAATCCCTTAGTCGCCTTTTACGAAACCCATGAGAAGAGGGAGGGTGGTGCAATTCTTTACGTCCAGCACCACACGGAGTGAACTCTTATCGGATCTATTTTAGTTTCAAGCATTTAAATCATTACGAACAGCAACCGCAATAGAAAAAAAAAAATTTATGAGAATAATGTGATTTTAAATAATTATTTAATTTTATATACAACGCGTTATTGAAATAACTGAAAACCTCTTAAGGGGTCAATGTACTCATCAGTACGAACAACTTTTACTATAGGACCAACCCAAATTCTCGAAAAAAAAACCAGCTGATCCCTACATTTTGTCGATTCATGTGAACAAAATAGTAACAAAACAACAGATTTTTTTTTCGCGATTTGGTGATTGGTCCCATCGTAGAAGTTGTTCATACTGATGAGTACAGTGACCCCTTAAGAGATTTTCAGTTATTTCAATAACACGTAAATTTATGAAAAATCGTCAGTAGCAAAACCTTCGATTCCGGGAGAAAAAATAGGTTATAGAGAGAGAACCATGGCATACAAGAGGGACCCAGGGCACTCCGACTCGGATAGATTAAGTTTAAATACCTACCTCGTATCAATGTTGACGTTTTAATATTTAATATTGTTGAGATTCGTAATTTTATTTTTATTAATTTGCATGCCGCCATGCCTTAAGGCTGAACATGGAGATACCAATATACTATGTATAACATAATACATCAATAATCATATTATATCTCAAATTTAATAAATTAATTGAATTAAATGATCATTGTTATATTCCCAATTTTGTGACAACCCTTGCATATTTTCGAAGGAAAGCGTTAGTACCTACACGAGTTGCGGCATCACCCAACATCAAAGGCGTCCGACAACTGTTATATTGTTAAACTGTGGTTACGATTGTAGCTGAAGACTTGGTAATTCTCAATTTTTCATTGTACAGGATTCAACGAATAGCCTCTCAAAATACCAGTAAATTTGCGACCTTGCTGATCAAGCGCGTGGAGGCGAGTGGCGCCCCCATCAGTAAAAAAAATATTACTCGTTAAATACGTCATTTATTGCAAATTCGTTTTTAACAATTGAAGTACAGGTACTTTAGTTTAATCAGAACTATTAACTCTGTAAAATATAATTTGCTGAAGTTTTAGATAGAAAATGTGCCAAAAGTGGCCGTTTTTCGCAGTTTTTCTATCTACAACAGAACTACAGCGCAGTATAATTTACAGAGTTAATAGTTTCTAATTAAAGTACAGTACCTGTACTTGAAGCGTTAAAAACGAATTTTCGATAAATGATGTATTCAGCGAGTAATAACTTTTTTAGTGATGGGGGCGCCACTTGGCTGATACATTTTGATACGTAGGTTGAAACTATTCATAAGTTTTGTTTGTGCGGCCGAACGCCCGTTCCACGAGTCAATGGGTCAATGCCTCTTCCAATTAATAATTTTCCACTATTGACGTACGAAGCTATTATTAATGTTACGCCAGTTTTTGTAACAGTTGTCTACGTCAATAACCAAAATGAAATCCCATACTTAATCGAACAAAAACTGAGTACATATTTCGTACCAAAACATAACAACACTGCAAAAATCACACTGTATCAACATAATATAAATCTCAGGGACCCGATATTTTCCGTACAAACGTATTATGACGATTTTACAATCAATTCTGCGTAGTATAATAACGCAATTCTGCTAAGAATATAACACTAATAAAAATAAACCAAACGATCTTGTAAACTAATTATTTGTGAAAAAAAATTAGGCTTAACCAGTGGCTTTACCCAATTACAAGCAGGAAGTCTGTTTACACGAGCGAAACCGAAGATTAAAACAAAAAATCGTGCATGCATACATGTTCTCGTGATAGGTAGAGGAAATGCGAGCAAAGAGACAATTGAAAAAAAAATGCAAGGAACTATCGATGTCGCATTGCGATCGCTCGGTCTCAGATAAATTAATAAATAATATAAATATCTTTGTGACATTTTTACACAGCACCATCTAGTCCCAAACTAAGCAGAGCTTGTGCTATGGGTACTAGACAATGGATATAATACTTATATACTTTTTTTTTGTAAATACATACTTATAATACATAAGCAACACCCAGACCAACACAAACACTTATGTTCATCACACAAATATTTGTGTCCTGTGGGAATCGAACCCACGACCTCGCTATCAGCAGTCCGACACTCGAGCCACTAGACCACAGAGGTCGTCGAAGTGCGATAAGGACAACTGCAACTTTTGGTGGTCTTCAAGGCTCGAGTGAATAGGTTTTTGCTGGACAAGCGTGAACCATCGTCGATCGCACCATCGCATAACATCAGATGAGGTGGCGGACAAACGCAAGCCCGTTAATAATTTAAAAAAAAAAAACTGCAGCTCCGACTGAATCATCATTTCAGACGAAATACGTCCACTGCTGGGCACAGGCCTCCTTCAAAAAGGGGGGATATATATGCCATAATCACCACGCTTGGCAGGCGGGTTGGCGATCGCAGTTGGTTGGTTAAATACTCAGAGAACGCTGCTGCCCATCCTCTGGTGAATCCCTTAGTCGCCTTTTACGACACCCATGAGAAGATACAGGGTGGTGCAATTCTTTACGTCCGACACCACACGAAACAAACTCCGACTAAATAACCTAAGTAAAATAGTTATAATTCGAGGTTTGGCTCTCGACTATTTCCTCCTCCGAAACTGGACTAATTTAAAAGATATTTCATGAACTGAATAAGAAGAATATGTACCGTGTTGCAATGTTTTTCTGTTTACATTAATTGTTGTTGTTGTAGACCTAGACAGCGTTCGAAATAGGCATTTTAAAGATGTTTTTAGGGCTTCTATAAATAATGTATCCACAATACCGAAAACATAGGGACTTATAAAAGTTGATATTTATTTTACTGTTAAAAAATCATTGTTCTAGGGTTATAAACCAGAAAGAAAACAGAAAATAGTCGTGAGCGTTTGTGTGGAGAAAAAACCACCTGCATTTCCACTTAAAAGATATTTGAGCCAGTCGTATTGCAACCACCATTGTTTTTGAGTATTTCCTGTTGCATTCTAAATGGCAGAATATAGCAGCACAAAGTTTGTTTTTATGACAATATTCATGTAACACCTACCTTACCTATATTCGCAATAAACGATTGAATTTAATTGAATTGAATCGTCTTAGAGGTCCAGGTAGATGTCATTGGCTTTACGAGATAACATACGTTGACTTTCATTCATAAATCAGTAGTTCCTACTTGTACCCACTAGGGGGCTACTCATTTATGAATGAAAGTCATCAAATTCTACTATAATTCTAAATTCTTACCATGGGTGGTATGCCACTCGTCAAATTTCTTTGTCCAATCTCTTTGTCCAAACGAATTTCGTTGATGATCAGTGTTAAAATACATAGAACATTTTGATGAAAGTCATCCAATTTCTTTGATCAGTCACATTGGACAAAGAAATTTGACGAGTGGCATAACCCGAAGGGCACCGCACTAGGCCAGCGTGGTGGACTAAGGCCATAGCCTTCTCGTACTGAGAAGAGGCCCGTGCCCTGCAGTGGGACAGTAATGGCTGGTTATGTTATACCACCCTAAGGGTGCTGGCAACGAAGTAAGCTAAATAGGTTTTAACAACACGCGTACTTAGAGGCATAGACCAACACTTATTCAGCCATATAAAAAATCTTCCTTGGGTCGCACTTGACACAAATACTCTTTAAATTAAATGATAATAAAGAAATACTATTTTTCTTCTCCGAGAACTACGACGGAAAACATTATAAGTAGATACGAGGAATTTTAAAACTTTTTACACAAAAACGTAAGAGCATTGCTAGTTAAATCATATTTAAGCATTGCATATTTATAACAGAATTTTAACAATAAGTTTATTACTTTAATTGTGATCACATTATAAAGTTAGGTTTAAAGATTATTTATTACATTATTTAAATAAACAATATTTGTGTTGATATTGTTATTATCAAAACTATCAAGTCTCCTACGTAACTAGTAATCACGTCATAACGTTACATGACATATGAACTTGGACCCTTATAGGAGTTTAACGCGGGTTAACTTAGATTAACGACGTCGCTAAGCGTAGATTAATAACGTTACTTTTATGTAGATACCATTAAACGTAGTTTAACTGCGTTTAGTTATTTTTAGTTTGCGAGTATCAATAACAACTAACAATTATGGAAACAGATAAACATTTTATTGATAATTAGTTAAAATTAACGTCACAATTTATACATAGATAAGTAAATTTTTCATTCATCAAGCAGATTTTATAACATAATAAAACTCACTATTTAAAAAAAATTACAACGTAAATTATTACATCCATAAACAAACAATAGAAAGATATTCCTATCTTAATATGGTTACCTAATATGTAAGAACAATTTCTTTAATTTAATAAAATATACCGGTTATATAATGCAAAACTTAGTGTATAAAAGATACATGATGAAAATGTGTGTGTAGTAACAATTTTCAAGCTAATAAGTCTAAAGGACATTGATTAACTTGTATGGGGCCACGGGCCCAGGAAAATTCTCGAGTTGTAACTGAATAAAACCTAGGTTAATTTCAAGTATAAAATTATGACGTACATTAATTACTCCATACTACATTCACATCAAGCAGGGTTTTAAAAAGAATTAATTTCAAAAATGAATGAATAGAAAAAGTTGAGCGTCATCTCTCAAATCCATGTAGCAAATTATATTGCAATAGGCAATCACAGTTGCAATCCACTATGATTACATTGTCCTGAGCGTTACCGTTAGACGCTTTATTGTTTAAGCGTTAATTTTACATATATTACAAAAACTACAAAGCAGGCCACTCCACGACAACACACGCAACAATAAAGTCGCCAGAATTTTCTTCTTCTTGTCTGCTCGATATAATTGTGTCTGAGAATACATTATGCATACGGCAGTCACAATTTATTTGTGGTGTATCTACATTTATGAAACGTCGACATCATCGTCAGTTAAGTTAGTCAAGACATTTTTTGTGTTGCAAAATTAAATGCAGTGTCGCCCGCGTCGAAACTATGGCTCTACAAATGTGTGACCGGTGTTCGCCATGCCTAAAGGAAACTGGTATTGTAAGCGTACGTAGGTATAATTTCAGCTGAGGTGTCGATCCTCCAAAAAGTAAGTATTATTGAAGACAAACAAAACCAACTATGGATTGACGTTGCCTAGGTACCTACCTAACAATAATTACGAGAAGGTATAACATATAACACTCACAATGGGCCTGATAAGAAGGCTCGAACTGCTCCAAGTAACTCAAAGGGCAATGGAGAGGGCTATGTTCAGAGTGTCCCTGCGTGATCGAATCAAAAATGAGGAGATTCGCAGGAAAACTAAATTAACCGACTTAGCCCGAAGAATTGCCAAACTTAAATGGCAGTGGGCGGGGCACATTGCTCGCAGAACGGATGGCCGATGGGGCAGTAAAGTCCAGAACTTTACTGCGACCGCGTAGGTACTCGAGTAGTTATTAAGAAATTAATGTAATCTTGTTGTGCAATAAAGAGGATTTGTATTGTATTGTATTGTACTGGAAGGCGCAGCGTGGGTAGGCCCCCCACAAATGGCAACACGCTGCACCCCCCTGCTCTGTCGAAAGAACAAGTGCGCGGGGGACCTTTATGGTCACGGCCGACCAAAATGGGGGCTTTGGGCGTCCACTGGGTAACCTCAGTGATAACGGTGGCACGCAGTGGTCCCGTGCCACCATTTGTTGTCGCATCGGGAAGGTGTTCAGGGAGACAAGGGTCTCCCCTGAGACGTGCCTTATAGGCATAGCACAGGGGGGCACTGGTAGTATAACCCATTCCCGGAGTCCCCCCTCTATTGTGCTGAAGATGGCCGCCGGGAAGGTTTTAGTGCGTTAAAAATCCTACACACCCCAGCCTCTTCCCCATGAGGCAGGTAGCTTTTTGAAGGATTCCTCCTCGGAAAAAAAGGCCACCCACAATGTGGACCGACGACCTGGTGAAGATTGAGGGAATCCGCTGGATGCGGAAAGCGCAGGACCCGTCGTTGTGGCGATGCTTGCGGGAGGCCTATGTCCAGCAGTGGACGTCTTTCGGCTGAAATGATGATGATGATGATAACATATATTATAATAACATCACCCAACTATGGCGCTACAAATGTGTGACCGGTGGACATGCCTAAAGGAAACTGGTATTGCAAGCGCGCGCACCTTAGGTATAGGTTGATTCAGCTGAGTTGTCGATCCTACAAAAAGTAAGTATTATTGAAGCCAAATAAAAACAACTATGATTGACGTTGACTACCTAACAATAAATACAAGTAGGTATAACACCACCCAAGCACTCAACTCATAAATAAGCTGCTACTTATTACAAACATTTATTTTTGCAAGAAATAACATAATAACTTACATAATAACAACCGAATATTTACTTATCATAGAAATTATTGACTGCCTCGTTGGTCTAGTGGTTGCAAGAGCGACTGCTGAGCGTGGGGTCCTGGGTTCGATTCCCGGGTTGGGCAAAGTGTTTTTGGGTTTTTTCATTAGGAAATTCTCAGTAGCAATAGGCTCGCCCCCTATTACATGGGACTATAACATAACTGGCGAAATGTGGGTGTACTATTACACCTCTGCCTACCCCTTCGGGGAATACAGGCGTGATGTTATATTATGTTA
The DNA here is from genome assembly GCA_949699075.1 of Asteroscopus sphinx. NCBI lineage: Eukaryota > Metazoa > Arthropoda > Insecta > Lepidoptera > Noctuidae > Asteroscopus > Asteroscopus sphinx. The sequence continues at coordinate 16,895,029 of OX453021.1, forward strand.
TGTGTTTAAATAATAAATAAAATAAATATTTTGGGACATTTTACACATCACCATCTAGTCCCAAACTAAGCAGAGCTTGTAATATGGGTACTAGATAATGAATATAATACTTAAATACTTCTTATTTTTGTAAATACATACTTATAATACAAAATAATAAAAAAATTATATATCAGAGGGAGATTGAAAGTGGCACCAGTGATAGAAAAGTTGGAAGGAAATCGTTTGGGTTGGTATGGGCTTGTCATGAGGAGGGATGAGACGCATGTTACTAAGAGAGTGATGAATATGAATGTGCATATCCATGCACATTCATATTCATCACTCTCTAATAGGATAGGGAGACCAAAGAAAAGATGGATGGATTGCGTGAAGAATGATATGGATGAAAAGGGAGTAGATGTTGAGATGACGGCTGATAGAGGAAAATGGACGAAGACGTATTGGGCCGAACCCAAGTAATTTAGGACCAGGCCAGTGGCCTGATTCACAAACGTTCGAAAAGTTTCCGTTTCCGAAGTAAAATTTGACCGGCAAATAAAACAAAACGACCACTTCCTGCGACCATGAACGCTGCAAAGCATTCGAAACGTCAGGAAAACCAATTTTTATAATAATACACGATGTAATTCGGTTAAACTTGTTTTATTAATAAAACAAAACGTCGTTTCGTCGATATGAGAACTGAACGGATTCGGAAACGCATCGCGAAATTCATGGAAACTCTCCCGTGAGCCATTTGCTGTCGGAAAGCACTCGATGTAAAATTAAAGAACTATGAAGTATGAATAGCGTTTCCGAATGCGTTCGATTCTCAAATCGTTTTTTTTCGTAATAAAACAAGTTTGACCGGATTACATTGCGTATAATAATTAACATTGCTTTTGCTTTTTGCTTTTCCTGATGTTTCGAATGCTTTGCATCATTCGTGGTCGCAGGAAGTGGTCGTTTTGTTTCGTTTGTCGGTCAAATTTCACTTCGGAAACTGAAACTTTTCGAACCTTTGTGAATCAGGTCACAGGAAGATGGTGATGATATTATAAGGAGTGTGGTAAAACAACGAACAAAAAAATTTTAATCGATACACGAGGCTAGTCTATCTATACATATACAACGTGTTATTGAAATAACTGAAAACCTCAAGAGGTCATTGTACTCATCAGTATGTATTTTTTTTTTTTTTAGACTGGTTTATGTACCAACTTTTATGCAAATAAATGAATTGAATTGAATTGAATTTGTTCCCTACATTTTATCGATTTATGTGAAAACAAATGTAGGAAACAGCTGATATTTTTTTCGCGATTTCATGGTTGGTGCGACCAAGTAGTAAAAGATGTTCATTCTGACGACTACAATGACCCTTTGAGAGGTTTTCAGTTATTTCAATAACGCATTGTATATACATATAAAAATGAATGTTTTTATGTTCGTCCTTTATGCGCTCCTAAGCCATTCATCCGATTGTGGTTGGTTTTCCTGACGTTTTGAAAGCTTTGCAGTTTTCGTGGTCGCAGGAAGACTAAGATGAAGAGCGTCTTTAAGGATATTTAAAAAAAAAAAGTTTTGTGTCGTGTGTTTGGTGTCGATGTGTCGAGATCGCGAAAACCTAAGAAATTATTATTTGGTTTAATGTCAATTCATAAAATGACAGTTCTTAAATCTAGAATAAGCTTGAGCATCTTTCTGGAATCCCGTATTCCTTAATGAGATAAATGCCAAACAACAATCAATAACTAACTACTGAAAAACCGGCCAAGTGCGAGTCAGACTCGCGCAGTAATGGTTTCGTATCACCCACTGACCTGATACCCCATAGAAACTGATTTAATTTACGAGAATTCATCAAAAGACATCAACGCACAGTGCGCGAAATATGAATTTTATAATCTCTTTCATACGCTGATACCACCACACATGTCTATGTTAGCCCTATTTTTAGTATTTGTTGCTAAACTTCATAGTATCACTATAATCAGACCAAGTTTGACGCTGGTATGTATTATATAAAGTATAGTATGTATAGGGTCTCGTTTGGCACCTTTCGGGTACGGAACCCTAAAAAGCGACTATTGAAACATCCGTCATATGTTTTCTACCTAACTTAGCAGTATAAAATATGGGACTTCCATGGACTCATAACTTGTCATCATGATTTCAGCAAATATAATATTAACGGACAATATTGGTTTCCAATATTTAACGAGCCAATAATTTTCAAACGAAGCTCAAAGTCCTAATAGTGTAAATTATAAGAAAACATAGTTATACTAATCGGCAATAAAAATGTCAATGATATTTATTATTTGTTTATATTGCAGCATTGAGCAAATTATGTAAATCGGTAGCCTCAAAATTTCACACCTTTGCATTTTCCTTGTATAATAAAACACTAATAATATTAGGTGCAGCATTAAACATTAAATATTCGGGGCAGCACCCGAAGAAAAGAGAATTTAATCGTGGTTTTATTTAAAAAAACGGCCAAGTGCGAGTCGGACTCGCGCAGTAAGGGTTCCGTACCACCCATCGACCTGATAGAAACTGATTTAATTTACGAGAGTTCATCAAAAGGTGATTCAACGCACCAAGCGCGAAATATGAATTTTCGCATCTCTTTCTCACGCAGGTACCACCACATATGTCTATGTTTGCCCTATTTTTTGTATTTATTGGTAAACTGCATAGTACGCCCTATAATCAGACCAAGTTTGACGCTGGTATGTAGGTATTACCGTTTTAAAGATAGAGCAGGAACAAAAAGTTTGAAAAAATGCACGTTTTTCGAGGTTTCTTGTATACCCACTTTGGTTTTAGACTGTTTTTATTTTTAGTATTTGCCATGATAGGACCATAGCAACACGTATTCTGAAAAAAATTCAAAAATTCCTATTACCATTCAAAAGATACAGCCCTGTGACAGACAGACGGACGGCCGGATAGCGTAGCGAGAGTAATAGGGCCCCGTTAAAATAATACGTGTTAGTGTTTTTGGAAAATCAACCCTTGAGGCGGTAAAATAGGGTGCAAAGCCGCGGGCGAAAGCTATCACTACAGGCGTGCCGAGTTCGTGTTTGTTCGGGCTAATCTCAGAAACTACTGTACGGAATTTCATACGGTTTTCACCAATACAAAGAGGAATTATCTAAGAAGGTTATAGGTAACGGCCATAATTAATATCTAATCTATCTACGATTTGCCCTACTGGAGAAAGTAATTTGACATAAGCCCCATACAAAAAACGAACGTCAACTTTCTATCAATAGTAGGGCAAATCGTAGATAGATAGGATATTAATTTTGACCGTAAGATGATCATGTAATACATACATATATAATGATCTTGGATCAGAGCTACCCATGCGAAGCCAAGGCGGGCCTCTAGTGTAAGTTCGTTACTTCATAGTAAAAATTTAAGTTCAAAATTTTTCATTGGAACAAGTGAAATCTGAGAACTGCAATGTGCAATGGCTACGAATTGGCCTGATAAACATTTTAATTAATATTTTAATAACTAGCTTTTACCCGCGGCTTCGCTCGCGTTAAATTCTGTTAACCCACGTGACGGATCCTGTTAATTCAGTCCAGTCCAGTCCAGTTCCATCCATCCATCCATTCATCCTTTCATTCGGACCGTCCAGTCCAGTCCAGTCCAGTCACTATCCCACTATCTCACTGTCCCACTATCCCACTATCTCACTATCCCACTATCTCACTATCCCACTATCACACTATCCCACTATCTCACCATCCCACTATCCCACTATCTCACTATCCCACTATCTCATCCCATGTCCAGTCCCGGCCCATGACCCGTCGCGTACCATGTCCCGTTCCGTCCCATGTCCCGTCCCGTTCCATGTCCCATGTCCCGTCTCATGTCCCATGTCCCGTCCCGGCCCATGACCTTTCCCATGTCCCGTCCCGTTCCATTTCCCGTCCCCTATGTCACATGTCCCGTCCCGTCCCATGTCCCGTCCCGTCCCATGTTATCAATTGTTCAGCAAATCAAATTTGGTGACACAACGACTGCAGCGCCACCTACCGGGTCCATTTGTTAATTCAAACCTTGCAGGGACCCGGACTCGAACGTACCTACACAAAAAATATCATTAAAATCTATCATCTATCAGTTTAGGAGATCAGTGACATACCGACAGCAGCGCCACCTACCGGTCCAATTGTGTTTTTAAACCATCCAGGAACCCATTGAAACATACACACAAAATTTCATCCAAATCTTATTTCATACGTTCTTTAAATTAGAGGTGACCCGAGTTTACCATACCGAACGGGACCAACATCAAATGTTTGACAGGTAGGAACAGTTTGTATGGGAAAATAAAATTGTTGTTTTTACTATTTTCCTCGCAATTTTTCCACATTTTCTCACCGTTTAAACCTTCCCTGGACTTCCACAAATATTTTAAAACCAAAATCAGCCAAATCGGTCCAGCCGTTTTCGAGTTTTAGCGAGACTAACGAACAGCGATTCATTTTTAACCGACGAAAAAAAAGGAGGAGGTTCTCAATCCGAAGCGTATAATTTTTTTTAATTTTTTTTTATGTATTTTTATCGATTTTGACGATTATTTTTTTAATGGATAGGCTTGAAGTTGGTCCCATTTAAATTTCAAAATCAAAATCTACCCCTAAGGGTAGGAAAACAAGGGATGAGGGCTTGTTCACCCACTGAATTCTTACCTGTTAAGAGGCTGACAACACCTAAAAAATCAGAACTGAAAGGGAGGCAACGAGCCGAGGGACGTCGGATACGCCGCTCAACTTAAATGAAAAACTTTTTAACAAAAAATAAAACCGACTTCAAAAACCTTAACTAAAAAGTAAAAAATAATCATTGTATGTATTTTAAAATCTTAACATAAACAACATTTTTAAGGCGGCGCGTGGTTGACCCTTTGCGTCATGTAATGTATAGTCGAGCGCAATATCTATAGTAAAAAACAGTTCATGTGAACGTACATGAAAATCACGCGCCGCCTTCAAAATTTTGGTTTATGTTAAGATTTTAAAACACAATGATTATTTTTTACTTTTTAGTTAAGGTTTTTGAAGTCGGTTTTTTTTTTTTGTTAAAAAGTTTTTATTTTATGTATAATATTTAGTAAATAATAGAGATTGTTTGCTTTAAAGCATGTTTTAAGAGGTTAGTTTACAATTCTTTTCTATAGAGAAAACTTCAAGAAAACGTGTTATGGGCACAATACAGTTTCAGAAAATACGATCAAGATTAACATATATTTTTTTCACTGCCACAAACTGAATAGATACAGCTAAAAATGTTTTTAAAAGAAGCCTATTTGGGGTATTTGGCTGTTGTCAGCGTCTGTTGAAACATGGCACACATAAATGTAGTTCTAGACACTTCAACATAATGGAGACCTGGAGTTAGATTTTAGCCACAAAAAAATTTAAAATAAAACTTTTTAACAAAAAATTGAACCGACGAAAACAGAAACTGAAAAGCGAAAAATAACTAATTATGAGTCGGCGCCAATCAAACAATCAACGAAAATCATTAAATTACTTTAAATAAATAATAAAAACAACGTAAAATCAAATACAACGTGAAATTTTCCACGATAAACAATTACTTTCCAAAATTCGTTCTCCGCTGGGCCACTTGCAACTTGCACGTACTTTGCTTGTTAAAAGTTTGTTTGGCGCCGACTCATAATTAGTTATTTTTCGCTTTTCAGTTTCTGTTTTCGTCGGTTCAATTTTTTGTTATTTTTTTTTATTATATGTGCATTTCTGATACACGTTGTATACAAATGTACTCTGTGTTCCCCCCACCCATTGAAACGCTTTTCTTTCAACTTATTAACTCTTCCTGTTGTATATAGATAAACTGCAATAATTTAGTTATTTTTTTCATAAATAGAAAATATGGAAATAAATTTAATCAAAACAATCGGAATATATCTTCTCAATCTTTTCATTATTCGCATATTATTGACAGAACAAAGTAGTTTATTACATATCATTTAAAATTATTATATCTATGATTATACATATAATAATTACAGTCACATAAAACAGTAACATTAAACTAATCATCATCATCATCATCATTTCAGCCGAAAGACGTCCAATGCTGGACATAGGCCTCCCCCAAGTGGGTGGGGATTTGCCATAATCGCCACGCTTGGCAGTTGGTTGGTTCAATACTCAGAGACCGCTGCTGCCCATCCTCTGGTGAATCCCTTAGTCGCCTTTTACGACACCCATGAGAAGATATAGGGTGGTGCAATTCTTTACGTCCGACACCACACGGAACATTAAACTAATACCTATAACTAATAATAATATTGACAGGTGGTAATAAAAATTGTATTTTTACACCAGATTCTTACAATATGTTAGCATAAAGTAGAATTGTCTTTGGATTAATATTGACTTAAAAAGTGTCTGAGTACCTACTAAGAACTTTGACTTTGGGGCGGTGAATTTATCAATGTTTGGATATCGTGTCTGTGCAAAATTCCACAAACAGACGAAGACATACGGCCAAAATTAACGTCACACAAGAAGTGTCCGGTGAAACCCGGACGGTCACCGCGTTGTTAATTAACATTTTAGTTTTTTATTTTATTTTTGTGTCCGGGGAAAAACATGGTTTCGCCCAAATGTCCGGGATTTTGGAAGTGTTTGTCCGGTGTCGGCAATTCAGGCCATGGCAGCCCTACTCAGAGATAGCCTGTGTATAGTTACCAATGTCTAATTAATGTCTAGAGCTGCATCGAATGTTTATATTAATTGTATTTTTGTGTGTTTTATTAATGTAATTATCTGGAATCTCAATTCAGTTGGCATTTTATTGTTATTGACGTTTAATTAAATAAGAAATCATGTATTTTTGATTATGTACCTATTGTATTTTATAATGTCTAGTAATATTGTATCAAATTTTTTACGTTATTATTATATTTTTTGTTATCGTGTACCTGCTGAAATATTCAGACACAATTGAAATTGTTAATGAATAAATAAATGAAATTAAATGAACAAGTTTACAGGTGAAGCATAAAAATATAAAATAAAGATTGCCTTAACTATGCACGTGTGAGTACTCCTTACTCACACGTGAATGGTTTTTATTTTAGCCTAAAATAAACTACTTTTTGAAATCCCAGCTCATCTATGAGACATCAAACACAAAAAAAAATGTTAACTCACTCAAAGGTTTGCTGGTAGGAAACTCTCGCCTTTGTACATGTAATTTGGAACTATTATGTATTGTTGTTATTTTCTTGTGCGCAAAAAAAATAAAAAATAAAATAAAAAAAAACTCGACACAGATTATCTCTGTGGTACAGATAATATGGGTCATGGGGTGTTAGACTGCTACTAAGCACGTACAAGTTTTTCCTCAAAAAAATTTCAGCTACACTGCTAAAAAACTAGACCAGGGTTTCTCCATTTGCCAAAGGGGGTGCGGGGCTAAAATGTTATAGCGGCTGACAGACGAAATACTGAAATCGACTTGACGCTGAATCAGAATTGGGATCGAAATTTACCAAAATTACTTCTAAAAACGATTCTATTTGAGACAAAACATAAGCCCCTCCATTACATAAATTAACAACAACATAATTCTATTGCTTTTTGTTGTGACTGCATTATCTTTAACATAATGAAAAACCTTTTTGTTTCTTCTTTCTTTTTTTAATGGTTCGCAATTGTTTGGGAAATTTAATAATCTATCGTGCCTATCTATAAATTTGAGAAATCCTGAACTAGACAAAATTGTTTGGTTGTCAACATTGTGAATGTAAAATTCGTTATTTTGACTAATTTTGTGTTTGGTTTTGTATCCTAGTTTCCTCTTAGGTGTCATAGTGTTGGTTTTTTTTTTTTCAAATAAAACTTTAATCTCCTAAACAAGTCTTCGTTATTGAACCTGCTTTCAAAAAGGAATGCTATTTGTATTTTACACCATCATTATTATGAAATGCTTATCAGACTATTACGAAATACACTTGATAGTTGACGATACGTGATCGAAAAAGAAACGCTGGTCGACGTGACATTTGACTCATAGGTTCGCTTCTGTCCCAGTGGACTGGCCTGACAATGTGCGACTCACGCCGGCTGCACGGACCTTGATACCAGGTTCATTGGAGATGCAGGTCACGCCGCCATTTTTACCGAAGAAAAAAAATAGAACCCGGTATGTAAATGTCCCTACATTCTTTCCTTACTGCGTCTTTGTTTCGATTTACGTTACGTTACCGGTGTGAATGTGTGATAAGTAATTGATTATTTTATTCTAATTGAAGCAATAACCAAATAAGCTGATATTAAGGGGAATGTAGCAGCCAAGTGGCGCCCCCATCAGTAAAAAAAATATTACTCGCTGAATACATAATTTATCGAAAATTCGTTTTTAACAATTGAAGTGCAGGTACTGTAGTTTAATCAGAAACTATTAACTCTGAAAAATATAGTTCGCTGTAGTTGTAGATAGAAAAAATGCCAAAAGTTGCCGTTTTTCGCACTTTTTCCATGAATGGGGAATGTAGCATCCCCTTAACGCACATGGTAATTTTCCTTTGCCCGTTTTTTACAAAAATACATCAACATCATTCTAATTTTTTGCCAAATATCGCCTATGATAGAATTGCTTATTCATCCGTTGTTTTTTTTATTAAAATATTTAATTAGGTTTTTTTAAGGGAAACTTAGTAGATAATTCTTGTATAACAAAAAAACTAATGTACTGTGTGTGTCTATAAAATTATGTTATCAATAAAAAATTAATACCTACCTTACATAGGTTGTTAAAATACCAGGCCCCTCAGAAAGTATTGCGAAAAAAAGTTTTTATATATGGGAGACTGGCCAGTTATAATGTTTTTCGAAAATATGATTATTTATAAGTAAAAATAAGTAAGTTCCAATTTAAAAATTTCCCTCCACATTTTTTGCGAGTTAATTCAAAGTATTGTGTCTCACTGAAATATGGATCTGCGCCGGGAACATTTTAGAGCTATGATTTTATACGATTTCAAGTGTCGCCTGAAACCGGATGAATCGTACGATAGACTTCAAATGGCATTCATGGATGAAGGCCCTTCCAAGGCAACCGTGTATCGTTGGTATAACGAATTCAAGCGCGGTCGACCAACTTTGGGGGATGACGAAAGAAGCGGTCGCCCTTTGACGGCTGTTACCGAAGAAAACGTGCTAGCAGTGAAAAATTTAATCCAAGACAATAGGCGAATTACATATCAGGAGATTCAACACATATTGAAGATTGGATCGGGAAGCGTTCACGAGATTCTACACAGCCATCTTCGCGTGAGGAGGATAGTATCACGCTGGGTGCCGCACAACCTCACCGATGCTCAGAAGCAGGCCCGGGTGGAATGGTGCCGTGATATGCTTAACAAATTTGAAGCAGGCTCGTCTCGGCGTGTTTACGACATCGTTACAGGTGATGAGTCCTGGATTTATCAATACGACCCAGAAACCAAGCGCCAGTCGACTGTTTGGGTGTTTCAAAATGAGCCAACGCCTACCAAAGTGAAGCGATCTAGAAGCGGGGGTAAGATTTTGATCGCTAGCTTTTTTAATTTGACTGGCCACTTGGTATCAATTCCCTTACGGGATCAAAGAAGCATTAATGCCGAATGGTATACTACCAAATGTTTGCCAGAAGTTTTCTCTGTTATAAGCAACAAGCGACCAAACACAGGGCTCCGCGGGCTACTGCTCCACCACGACAATGCACCTGCGCACACCGCACTCAAAACGAGGGACTTCCTGGACAGCACGCCAGTCAAACTCCTGGGTCACCCTCCTTACAGCCCTGATCTAGCACCGTGTGACTTCTTTTTATTCCCAAAAATAAAAAATCAGCTCAAAGGGATACAATTTTCGTCGCCGGAAGATGCGCTGGCTGCGTTCGAGCAGGCTGTAAACGAGGTGTCTGCGGCGGACTGGAAAAAGTGTTTTTAAAACTGGTTTAGGCGCATGAATCTTTGTATAGAGGCTGGTGGAAAGTACTTTGAAAAGATTTGATAAAAATATATGTACGTATAGAACAATTTTTTTTAGTTTCGCAAAACTTTCTGAGTGTCCCACGTATGATCAACTAAACCATTAAAACCGGCCAAGAGCATGTCGGGCCATGCACAGTATTATAGGGTTCCTTAAGTAGGTGTAATTACAAACGAATCAAATCGAATATTAATCATGGCTATTTTAGTTTTTGCAATAATCGGCAGCATTCGCGACTCAGAGCGTGTTGTTAGTAGCGCCATCTAGCGATAAATTCAAGAAGCCAAATTTAAGACGTTTGTCATTTCAAAGTTACTTTTTGTGATTTTTTCAAATAGAAAGTAGCTAAAGGAGCATTATTTGCTACGATAATTTTTCTCTAAGGTCAATGACCTTTGAACTAGGACGTTTTAAGTATTTTTCAGTTTTCTCTCTATAACTCAAAAAATTATAATCACATTATACTCGAAATAATTTTAAAAGAGAGTTTTCACAAAGGTCTATCAATGTGGAAGATTATAAGTTTCTACATTGCATAGTTTAGAAATGGCAGGGGGGGGGACACATTGCAAGCCACTTTGGCGGGCTATATTTCGCAGATGGTACACCTGATAAAAAAGTGGTGTATCAAACATTACCTTCATTTTAGTAGACCTATTCAATGATATCGCACACGAGGGGGTGCAGCGAAAAAAATTTTTTTTTTTCCATTTCACATGTATGGACGCCACCCCTAAAATACGGAAAAACGATTTTTTTATTCTTTTAAAATTGAGATCTATATGTAGACTATTTTCTAACAAAATTTCATTTACTTATGTTTATAACTGTAGAAGTTATTAAGCTGTAAAGGATTAGGACAGACGGACAGACGGACAGACAGACGGACAGACGGACAGACGGACAGACGGACAGACGGACAGACGGACGGACATGACGAAACTATAAGGGTTCCTTGTAGGACTTCGGAACCCTAAAAACGACCTAAAGAACGTGGCTGGGGGTGACTGGATGCGGAAGGCAGAGGAACGAGCGTTGTGGCGCAACTTGGGAGAGGCCTATGTCCAGCAGTGGACTGCGATAAGCTGAGATGATGAAACCATAAAAATTAGCGCCAGAGTTTACTGACGTCACTCGATGACGATAAAATTTCCCTCATGTTTCACTTAGAATTTGATTTATTCCATCTGTATTAAAAACCAGTTTATTAATGTCTGAGTTCTTTATTAACTTTTATATTAATGCCTATTATTCAAAGCAAAGCTACTCATCCCAACATCACACTTGTAGCCCTCCAAAGATAATATATTCAACACAGTACATATATTCACTAGTGTCAAAACTGACAGCTTGTAAGGGTGCGTTCCAGTAACACAACATCCTCCCTTATTGCTCCCTTACAGGCTGTTGCAAATTACAATAAATTACTCAGTAATATAATCATCCAAATAATGTGGTCGCCGCCTTATTCTACTAGAAACAATATTATTATTTCCTATTGATGACATTTCTTGGTTTTCATTTGATGACATTTGTTGGTTGGAATCCACTTGCCCAAATTCTAAATTATCCTCTATCTCTATACCAGACTCTCCATCTTCATCTACATTCCTCTGATTTTGACATTCAATAAGATGCCATCTATTCCTTCTAAACTCCCCTCTATGAGTTTTTACATTATATGATCTGGGTTCTGCACCACACTTTACTATTTCCCCATACTCTTTCAAATCTGTTATCCACACTTTATCCCCTGCTGATAATTTACTTAAGGTCCTACCCCCATGCCTATTATCATAATGCTTAGCATCTTTAAGTTTCTTTTTAAATCTTAATTTCCTATATTTTTGCCCTGGCTGCACAACTTTATTTAATAGAGATTTCACAATAGGTAACTTCTCTCTTAATTTGCGATGAAACATTAACTCTGCTGGACTGTATCCAGATTCTAATGGTGTGTTTCTATAGGCTAAAAGAGCCAAATAGATATCCTCGTTTTTAGATAACAATTGCTTGCTTATTTTTACAGCCGACTCGGCCATACCATTACTCTGTGGAAAATGTGGACTACTATTTCGCAGCTTAAATCCATAATCCCTCGCAAAATTAACAAACTTAGATTTAAACTGCGTACCACAATCAGTACGTATAACTTCGGGAATTCCATACCTAGCAAAAGATTCCTTACACCTTAGAATCACTGCATCCTCAGTTAAACTATTAAGAGGAAATATTTCCAAAAACCTTGAATAATAATCCACTATGACCAAAAACCAACTATTATTATATTTAAATAAGTCCATACCTAATTTCTGCCATGACCTATCTGGAACATCTTCTATGACCATTTCCTCTTTATAATTTATCCTGTTTTCCACACATTGGCTACAATTCCTAACCAATTTCTCAATTTGGCCTGATAAACCAACCCACCATACCGACTGCTTGGCACGTTCCCTACATTTAGTTATACCCATATGGCCTTCATGAATCATTTTTAACATGGTACCCTGCAAATTTTTTGGAATAACTATTCTACTATTGTACAGTAATAAATTCTCTCCAATAGAAAAATTATGTCTATATTGGTAATATACAACCATTTCTTCATCTATTTTTTTTCTATTGGGCCACCCGTCTATGCAATATTTCTCTAAACTTTTACATATACTACATTTTGCTTGCTCCTGTTTAATTGTTTCCAACATTTCATCTGGAAAGGCCTCATGAATGAACATAAATATTGTTTTATCATATGAATCATTACTTACATCGAATTCTGACTCCAGGGTACTTAAGGGATTTCTAGATAGCACATCAGCCAATATCAGCTCTTTACCTGGTATATACTTAATTTTATAATCAAAGCACATCAATCTTAATCTAAAGCGTAAAAGCCGGGGTGACAAGTCATCTAAAGGTTTTGTCTGCAATATCTGTAAAAGAGGCTTGTGATCTGTCTCTAAAATTACCGGTATACCCTTTACATAATCTTTGAATCTATTCACACTCCAAACTAATGCCAAACACTCCTTTTCTATTTGAGCATATTGCTTTTCTGTTTTACTCAAAGTTCTACTCGCATATGCAACCACTTTTCTATTACCTAATTTATCTTCTTGCAATAATGCTGCTCCTAACCCATAAGAGCTACTATCCGCTGTAATGACTACTGTTTGGCTTGGATCAAAATGAGCCAATATTGGAGATTTCTGTAAATGATTTTTTATTGCTTCAAAAGCCTGCTTTTGCTCAGTATCCCATATGAATAAATACCCATCTTTCAATAAAACATGCAGTGGATCCAGAATATGCGACTTATTAGGTATAAAACGGCCAACAAAATTAACCATCCCCAAAAATTGCAATAAATCTTTTTTATTTATAGGGGTTGGGAAATTTACAATTGACTTGATTCTTTCTGGATCTGGTCTTACACCATTCTCATTAATAATATGCCCCAAATAACTTATTTCCCTAACACCAAACACACATTTCTCTTTATTAATGGTTATACCCTCAGTTTGCAACCGTTTCAATACCTCCCTTAAAACCATGTCATGCTGTTCCATAGTTTCTTCAAATATTAATATATCGTCTACATGAATTGCTACATCCAAGTCTTTAAACAAATTTGAAAATTTCATACTAAAATACTCTGGCCCACAATTAAGCCCAAAAGGTAAGCGATTATACATATATCTTCCAAAAGGTGTTATAATAGTAGTTAGCTTTTTAGAACTATTCTCGAGCTGAATTTGGTTAAAACCAGACGTAGCATCAATTTTTGAAAAGAACCGAGCTCCTTTTAACTTAGCTAATGTCATTTCTACCTTAGGTATTGGAAATACTGGCCTTAATATATTTTTATTTACTTGAGTATAATCTCCACATATTCTAATATTATTTCCTTTAGGAACAACTACAATTGGAGAGACAAAATCCGTAGGTTCTTCTATAGGACTAATTACTCCTAGTTGCTCCAATCTATCCAATTCTGCTTTTACTTTAGGTAAATATGGGATGGATACATTTCTTGGCGAGGCATGCACATAGGGTACAGGATTTTTTTTAAAATGAATTTTAAACTCATCCTTAAATACCCCCAACTCATTAAACAAGGAACCAAACTCTTTTTCCACATTAACTTCAGATGAAACACTTGTTGAAACAGCTCTAATATGCAGGACATTCAATTTTTCTAATGCCGGGCGACCCAATATCGGACACTGCAAGTTTTCTATAATATAAACCTTATTATTACTAGACAGTTGCTTATATACTAATCTTAAATCTATTGTACCCAGGACCTTGAGCTCACTTCCATCTGGCCCTTTCACTTTATCTCCTGTACTGCTCAACTGCACACCAGGCCCTAGAACTGACCTTGGTATTGCAGTTATATCGGCTCCTGTATCAACAAGAAACTTACAGTTATTAAGGAACCTCTCCTTATCAAACACTTGCACCTCAATCATGTATCTTTCACCGCCTTTACACAAACTGACCTGCACTACCTGAACGTCTTCAGTCGCCTCCATTCTTTTGATAATTTTTTTAGCTCTGCACATTTTTGAAAAATGCCCAACACGACCACATTGGAAGCATGTAGATTTTGCTGCTCCACAATACTCCCTCGGATGGCGCGACTTCCCACAGTGCCAGCATCTCTCTTTACTTGCATTAACTGCATTCACTTGTCTCATCCTATTTACTTCAAAAGTTCCCACGTCCGCCTAATCTTTCTTTCCTTCCAGAATTCTGCTCTCCTCCTTCTGCCTTTCCGCTTGCTTTGCCAAGAAAACCGCCTCTTCCAATACCAAATCTTTCTTCAATTGTAACTTTTCACTGGTCTTTTTATCCTTCATCCCAACCACTAGCCTGTCTCTTATTAACTCCTCCTTGAGATCCTTAAATTCGCAATATTCAGCTAGCTTGTACAACGCTGTTATATAATTTCCCACCTTTTCGTCCTCACCTTGGTTTCTGCTATTAAACATGTACCTTTCATAAATAATGTTTCTTTTCGGCAAAAAATATTCTTCCATTAGCTGTAAAACTGCAGCATACTTTTTACCACTCATGGCACTCTGTATCAAAATATCTTCTGCACTTGGCCCCATTGTATATATTAAACAATCTACCTGTTCCTTGTCGCTTTTTGACACCATTTGTGTTATATTGGCCCATCTTTCGTACCGCGTCCGCCATGATGGCCACTCCTTTGCCTCAAACGTGAAATGCTCCGGTGGGAGTATATTTACCGGGTTTTGCTCCGACATTTTTATAAAATTTAGCCTTCCGCTGCCACCATGTATTAAAAACCAGTTTATTAATGTCTGAGTTCTTTATTAACTTTTATATTAATGCCTATTATTCAAAGCAAAGCTACTCATCCCAACATCACACTTGTAGCCCTCCAAAGATAATATATTCAACACAGTACATATATTCACTAGTGTCAAAACTGACAGCTTGTAAGGGTGCGTTCCAGTAACACAACACCATCCTCAATGGTTAATTTATGATTACGTTTTAAACGTCATAAACATTTTTATAACTATTACCTAATTTCTGCAATTTCACAACCCATACCAAAATAAAAATGGGAATTATCAGGAGAAAAACATATTTTCTAAAATTAAGTTAATTTGATCCTCTGAAAACGTTAATCTCAGTTCACCATTGGTGAAGTTTAAAGGACCTTGTAAAAGGAATCTAATATACCTATTATTAACATTACGACATATTCATTGCCCTTCTCAGCCTTGAAACCTTGAAGGGACTTGGTATTGGAACAGAATCTATTGTAATTCGAATAAGGATAGTTAAAAAGAATCTTATTATTATTCTATTTGCATTTACACATGTATAACGAGGAAGTGTAGAGTGATAAATTGGAGTCGGTAAGGATAAATTACTAATAGTGCAATACAAGCATCGAAATATAGATACGAATTACCCGACTGTATTACGAAACGTTTAAGTACCTACTTCTCCGCCAAATAGTGTTGCTTGCATTGTTGTGTTTCTGTCTGAAGGGTACGGGTGCCGGTGAAATTACAATCACATGAGATTTATCATCTTCATGTCTCAGTTTGGCGAACGGACTTGCGGTACCGTTAAGGCAACAGCCTAGGTGGTATTGCAGTTGTTATGGGCAAAGGTAACCACTTAACATCAGGTGGGCCTTTAGCTCGTTTTGCCATACCTGTGCAGTCAGCAGACTTACACTCGCATAAATTATATTTAGATAGTAATGTTAGGTAAGTAAACATTAAACACCAGATGAGCATTTTCCTATTGCATCAAAACATTCAATAGTCCCGGATCTACTTATCTCTCCAATCATAGTCTCAGTTTGAGTATTACGAGTATTAGGTGGTATTACTGGTGGTCGACTGCTGAGCGTGGGGTCCTGGGTTCGATTCCCGGGTCGGGCAAAGTGGTATTGGGTTTTTCATTAGGAAATTCTCAGTAGCAGCCCGGAGTCTGGATTTGTGCCCGGTCAATGGCAATAGGCTCGCCCCCATGGGACTATAACATAACTGGCGAAATGTGGGTGTACTATACACATCTGCCTACCCCTTCGGGGAAATACAGGCGTGATGTTATGTTATGTTGTTGTTGTTAGGTGGTATTAGCCAAACTTCGGGATATCGGACCACGAGAGTTGGGGATCTCGAGCCGTCCATTAAGAGACCCTGGGGAGGACAGCAGTACGTGGACAACGTGGTCATTGCATGGTACTGTGGGAGAAAAATATTGTTTACTCGGGCCGTGCCAAAGGCGCAGCACCTACGCGATCAACTGGAGTTCCAAGTACGACCACCTTGTGTTTTTAGTGAGTAGGTGTCCGACATCCGACATACCCCGCCGCCTTCCCCAGACGGAAGGTATCCATGAAGAAAGTGGTATCAGCCAGATGCAGGGTAGCAGTCGCGACTTTATACCTAGTTGGTCCTTCGACAAATAGTCCCAGACAATGATATTTAAAAGTATAGATATGTCATACTCTAACAAAACAAATGAAAAAAACGTTCCGTACGCAGCGGCAGCACAATACACATAAACTAGTACAAAGTACGTAAGTTGGTTACTTCAAGTTACTTTCGCGTCTTAATTGGTACACTTTCTGCAAACACACGACAGCATTTTTTTGTCACCGGTCAAGCTCGGCACCTTACTTGACGCGGATTAATAGAATAACGTCCTAATTAGGACGTTTTCGAGTCTTCAGATTGCGAGCGCAAGTAAAATATCTGTCCTTTTAAATATCATTGGTCCCAGCCAAATGTTATTTAGGAATTCAGATAAATTGGACTTGCCCAGCAGTATTCAAAAGTACAAAGATTCTAAGGGCTGGACGAAATCGCTGTAACATACGTCTCTCAGCACACAACATCATTGACAATGATGATCTTTGATATGCGACTTCTTAGTAGTCCGAGGACCAAGCCACATAGAAGCAAGTGATCATGACTACAACATAAATTATTCAACGACAGCACATCAACAACATTTAATTACTTTACTTTGTAAGCTTATCATGGAATACTTGTACTTCGTAGTTTGTCATTGTACACGGTGAGAATGGCAAAATAATTATAATCAATTTCAAATTGACGTCAAAAAGTTATTTATTTATTTATTTATCATTTATTGCGTGAAATATGGTACAGAGGATATTATAAATTAATTGTATGTTCCACATATTTGGCCGTTTCACAGCATGCAATATTTAAACATAGAAATTCAATTTGACAATATTATTACTTATATTATTAATTTAAACTAGTACAATATACATTTACCTATAATTGCACATTATTATTTGCATTCTACCTGCAATATATTAATAATTTTTATGTAATGTCAGTATTTGTAAAGAAAGGATATAATATTAATGTAAAGCACAAAAACTGAGAAAATAATGTAAATAAACCTACAATGCATTTCCATAATTATAGAAGTGACATGAGCGCTTTTTCAAAAATTCGTCAGTTGAGTAATAGTTTTAGTTACTGTACTACTACTACTACTATCGTACTGACAAGAGCTATTACAATGATATAATAGCTCATGCTATGGAAAAACTATTAGCCAGTCAGCAGGTTGGTAGCAAGGCTGACTGCCCAGAACTGACGGGACTGTACTGAATATCGCTTAAGTTCAGGTTATCAGTTTTTGGAACGTAGTTCCTTATCGCGCGTTGTGAAAGGGGGCTAGACGGAAAAAATTCTCACGAAAAGTTGTCACGACACTTTTTTTTTTTTTTATAGTATTGGAAGGCGAAACGAGCTAAAGGCCCACCTGATGTTAAGTGGCTACCTTTGCCCATAACAACTGCAATACCGAATCGAAAGGAACTTCGTTCTATCCGGGTGTCCCTTGACACCTCTCAAGTTTTTTTTTTACGTAGGGATATCCTCATGAAAACTCACGGTTCGGGGAACACGAAGGGTTATGTCGGACTCTTGCCGACTAACCACCACGGTGACTTTTACCGGGAGCGCGGGTTCGCAGTATTCGCTCGTAGCCTATCAGATATTACAGCTGCAGACAGGCTTCTACCAAATTGTGCCATAACACTCGCTTACGTACAATTGAAATAAATAGTAGTGGATTTTTTGGGTTCTGTACCCAAACCATACATACCAGAGCCAGTAACACATACCAGCGTCAAACTTGGTCTGATTATAGTGCATACTATGTTGTACCCCTCAAGTGTTTGGGTCAAAAAAATGCATTTTTTATTCAATGGATGGGCGCCATCGCTTATGGCTCGCGGTGGTTCTTACTTGCATTTTGTACGAAAACGTTATGGACCAACGGTTGTCCGGAGAACACTTAGGGGGTTAAGCAACAAATACTAAAAATAGGGCAAACATAGACATATATGGAGGTACCTGCGTAAGAAAGAGATGCAAAAATTCATATTTCGCGCAGGGTGTGTTGATGTCTTTTGATGAACTCTCGTAAATTTAATCAGTTTCTATGGGGTATCAGGTCAATGAATGGTACAGAACCCTTACTGCGTGAGTCCGACTCTTACATGGCCGGTTTTATTATTTTATAACAGTAACTAGACTTTGCCCGCGTCTTCGCCCGCGTATAATTCGGCTATCACAGAAATACATATCGCGCATCCCTTGGGAACTGTTTATTTTCCCGGGATAGAAAGAAGCCTATACGTCTATCTGTTTGCCAAATTTAATCCAAATCCGTTCAGTCGTTTCAGCGCGATTGAGTAACAAACATCCAAAAACATCTTCACAAACATTCACATTTATAATATTAGTAGGATTATACTAATTATATTCATAAGCCACTTATTTTATTTTAAAACTTGATAGAATAAGGAAAAGATAAATAATTAGTTAAATACAACATGTAACAAAAACACTGTTGTTCCTGTGAGGTACGTTATCAGAATCGATATTAGGCTAGGCTCCCAAAATGAGGTGACTTTTTGAAAACATATGCTGAGTCGAACACATGCTTGATGTATGTCAAATTTAGATACATGTTTTTTTTAACCTTTGTCCATCGTTTGACTAGACAGTTACATAATTAGTTGATTTTTGTTCGATACTTTTATTTTTTGAAAATCATGCGTTTTTAGAGATTTTTAGAATATTTATACTTTATTATTTAACTTAGCTATATAAAATATATGCAAATAGGAAGATAATAAAGTTTATTAAATACTAGCTAGAGGAAATTTGTATAGATTGTTTAGTAATCTTGTAATAAAAAAAAAACTGTTTTGAGATTTACGACATTTACTTCCGTGGTAAAACACTCGAGAATGATTTTCTCGAAAATGAGTTCTATTGCAACTCGCATAAAATTGACGAAAGCGGCCCGCATTTGCGGTGTGTAAGGGGAGTGCGAGGGTGGGAATTACGTTTTGGGAGCGTCCTCTTAAGAGGCTGACAACACCTAAAAAATCAGACCTCTGCGGTCACTGCCGTTTCGTACAGAACTGAAAGAGAGGCAACGAGCCGACGAGGGACGTCGGATACGCCGCTCAACTTGAATGTTTTTTTTTTTTTATATAAAAAACTAAAAGCTTATTTGAAAAACAGAAACAACAAATGTTTAGATTATTGTCTTTCTCAAATGTTTTCTTAATTTTATTTACAATATTTAGTAAATAATCGAGATTGTTTGCTTTAAAGCATGTTTGAAGAGGTTAGTTTACAATTCTTTTCCATCGAGAAAACTTCAAGGAAACGTGTTTTGGGCACAATACAGTTTCAGAAAATACGATCAAGATTAACATATATTTTTTTCACTGCCACAAACTGAATAGATACAGCTAAAATTTTTTTTTAAAAGAAGCCTATTTGGTGTATTTGTCTGTTACACAACTCATTTTGAAAAACTTCAATAAAAATAATCAAATTATAAATTAAATATTAGTGGAGTGGGATGCACTCTGCATTCTCCTCCCAGCCCCGGCAGGTCAGGAGCTCGCCACCAGTAAGAGAGCCTCTTCCCCCGTGCGGCCTAACCGTCAGCCACTTTTTTTTTTTCGTCCCAAACCGTCGGCCTCTCTCTCCTTCTGACTGGCGCTCATGAAACACAACGCGCCACCGTCACGGGGCTTAACTGGTCGTGTGGAGAACTGCCCCGATTTCACCGCCCGTAGGCCCACTTCTAGGCTGGAGGCCATTATACGGCCTCCTCCATGATGGGCCTTTTCTATTGCGGCGTGCCCTGCGCTGGGTTGCGCAAGTCGCTCCTCCCATTCAACCACCAGGATGTGACGGAACTCGCTCCGATCATGTAGATCCTCACGTTGATGATATCTCAGCGCAATGTCTCTCCCATCCCAGAACCCAGGGCATTGATCCGGCTCGAGGGAGACCGTTAGATGTCATGTCAGTAATACGCTAGTAATACCCTCAAAAATTTTTGCTCGGCAGTCAATGTGTTAAATAATTTAAATAAATTAACAAAAACAAAAATACTTTGATCCGTTGATATGAACTGCGTTAGTACGAGGCTGGCTACGAAGCACCTTGTACTGTGTTTCCTATTTCCATAAACACACACAATGACATGTCAAAGGTTTTCCTACAGATAAAACATGGGAGAGACGCGTGACAGATGCGCTCAGGGTGATTGCCATGACCCGATGGATACGTGATCTAATAGCCAATGACTGAATGATACATCATCTTAGCCTTTTTCCCAAGTGTGTTAGGGTCAGCTAGATATACGTCTATTCCAAAGACATTTCTATACTGACTCAGTATAATACCTTTATGGTATATTCTGAAAGAAACTCGATCTCAACTATTAACTCTACCCGGTCAACAAATTTACGCACTTTTTACCGTCGCTGATTATCTGTAAGTTCCTGCTCCTTGACCTTCCAGTCGATTTAGAAAACAGCTTTACAACAAAATATCGTTTAAAAATAAGGTAGCAAAGTATCTTTATGGTAATTTTTGTCAAAGCCTCACTATAGAAAATGCATAAAGACTATATCAATTTCTATGTTCAGTAGGTCTAGGTACACAAATGTCACCCTTCGTGCATGGTAAAATGCAGTTAATTATAGTATAGTTATTTTTTTTTTTGTTAGTTTATAGGTGTAAAAGTGTTGAATATTGAAATGTAAGAAATAAGGGAGCTACATCTGCCAACAGACTGCCTTACAGTTTGGCAGAAGTAATATTGTTTGCAAAATTGTTATTTCGGAGAATAAACACTTTTTTCTTTCTTTCTTTTCTTTCTTTATAACTAAGCTTACCATACGCCCCGGTTTAACCGGGATTGTCCCGGTTTCAGGCATTGGTCCCGGCGTCCAGATTTATATTTTGTCCAGGTTGTTGACTCCTGTTAACTTACGTTGACAGTGCGATGAAACGTGGGCGTGCGGTTTTTTTTCGCGATTTCAGAGTTGAGCCCTTAGTAAAAGTTGTTCGATAGCATTCCCTGAATGAGCTCTTCATATATGACCATGCATTTCTGATACACGTTTTATTTGCTAATATTCTGGATAGTGTTCGTATCCAAACATAAAACATTAATAAATATTGCTTGTATTAGATGGCAATAATAATATAGTTTTTTTAATGTCTTGCAACTCCAGTAAAAGTAGGACTTCCGTTTTGATATTAGAGGGAAAAATAGTTTTGTACAATGTGCTTACCAAATTAAAAACCGTGCTTCTATCACAAGACTTTATTTTATGTTAATCCCCAACAGATAGTTTTCAAGTGTTCAGGATTAGTAGTTGAGCCTGTAGGGGGTGGGAACACGTATCCACGTATTCATCAACTCAGCCTATCGCAATCCACTGCTGGACATAGGCCTCTCCCAAGTTGCGCCACAACATTCGGTCCTCTGCCTTCCACATTCAGACCCCCCAACCTCGTTCTTCAGGTCGTCGATCCACCTGGCGGAGGGGCGCCCCCCATCCCATCCAAATATTGCTGGATATATACCTCCACATATCCAGCAATATGCAATTAAAGAAGCTTGTAGATTAGCTTTTTGTATGCAAAGCACGCGTTGAGTATTCTTCCATATGAAAATAAACAATTTACTTGGTTATTCTTAAATGTAAACTATGTGCTTCCAGATTATGATACAGACATAGTAAAAAATACAGACGAAGTGCTGCGTACAATCATAGTGAAGCCAACAAAACCGTGCTCCTCCGCGTACAAACCAGCGCTCACGCACACACATGCACCTGAAAGATATTTGTTTTTAAACCATTTAAACCATTTATTTTGCCACACATACACAAAATATACATAACATAACATAACATAACATCACGCCTGTATTTCCCCGAAGGGGTAGGCAGAGGTGTAATAGTACACCCACATTTCGCCAATTATGTTATAGTCCCATGTAATAGGGGGCGAGCCTATTGCCATTGACCGGGCACAAATCCAGACTCCGGGCTGCTACTGAGAATTTCCTAATGAAAAAACCCAATAACAAAACAAAACAAACAAAATATACATATTATATTATTATATGTAGGTACATATTTTTGGCGATGCTTACTGGTCGATGCATCGACATGTGTACAGAGAGAGGAGAGTACGGTTTGATGTACATGTGTGTGTGTGAGCGCTGGTTTGTACAAGGAGGAGCAAGGTTTTGTTGGCTTCACTATGATTATTCGCAGAACTTCATATATATTTTTTACTATGTCTGTGGGTACATATTGCTTTTTGCAATGGTAGGATCTAATGAAGGCGTATATATTCTGCAACCACAAAACATTCGTACTAATACGACGATGCATGAATTTCAATTACTTAATTTATTCTACTTGGACATATTATTATTATATCAATGCTACCGTCAATCTGTCTTGTTTTAACTAGGTTTTTTTTTCCCTGGGGAAATCCTCATGGTCGCACTCTGCCCGGGGTAGGCGGAGCCAGTGTCGGACTCTTACCGGCTAAAACCACCACGGTGTTCCTTCAACAACCTTAGCAGGGGGCGTGGGAACCCGTGAGTATTCACACAACCACCCCCGACAGGTCCCGGCTCGCCACAAGCAGGCGAGCCCCTTCTCCCCGTGCGGCCTAACGACGGCCGCAACCTCCTCTGTGGCGCACACGGAACACTGAACGTCACCTCACCTCACGGGCCTTTACCAGCTACGCCAGCTGCGCCAACTACGCCAGCTACACCAGCTGCTGGTCGGGCAGCAGACTACCCCGAGTCTGCTGCTCGCAGGCCCATCCTCCTGTAATTTTTTATAGAGGTGTTCTTCCTCGCGGTCCGGCCGGTAAAGCCAAGACCCGAGGGTCTCCCAAGAGGCGCGAGAACACTACTCAGCAGGCACCTTTCTCAGAGGGACACGCGGAGCAACTTCCCACTGGCCCACATCGGGCCCCTCCCGTGCCAGAATATTCGCCACAGGCAATAAGGTCCCCCGGTCCAAAGTAGCGGTGGGCGATTATGAATGATTCCCATAATCGAATTATTTTGTAATACTAATGTTGATAATCGATTATGAAATTAGTAACTAATTTATTTTTATAATCGAATGACGTTACTAATTTGAACTACTAATCCTGTAGTAAAAACTTTTTACAACACGATTATTAGTACAAATTAGTAGGTACTAAAAAGTAGGGAGACTCGAGTTTTTGTACCTACTACTAATTTGAATTACTAATCTTGTTGTAAAAAGTGGCTTTTTTGGTGGAGTCATAACAGTAAGTTTACATAATTTAATTTTTGTTACTGATGGATTTCTATTAAATAAACCAAACGAGTCAATGGCAATTAACCACAACTAAATTTAAATTTTTAGTGTAGGTACGGTCGACCGCACGTCGGTGGTAACACTTTGACATTAGCAGCATCTTTATTTCGTAAGCAGTAAGGGCTGTTTTCGAATTGAAGTGTTACCACTGTCATGCAGTCGACTGTACCTGACCGACTATCGTGTTTCGCTCGTTCTGCTCTGCGTTGACTCGGGATCACGATTACTAAATAAATTAGTAACTACTAACTGCTATAATCGAGATATCTCGAGACATCTTCATAATCGAATGATTTCATTAGTATATCTCATAATCGCCCACCGCTAGTCCAAAGGAGTCTTATTACCCGTGCCCAGGGTGCACCAGCCCAACAACTGCCGATCCCTCTAGACGAGTCCAGAAGGACAACCAGCCGTCAGACACACGTGGAGGTTTTCTGGCCAGCACCCCTTGTTTTAACTACCTAGATTGTACCTACACCTTGGCGTCTGAAGTTTTTTCAGGAAATAGTTAGGTATTGCCATTCATACCATATGTTTTAAATTAATTCAAAACTGCCGTCGGTCCTGCGCCTGATCTCTTTCCGGTCGTGTCGAATTTCCGTCCGAGAGTGAGGGAATAGAGTGCACCTGTGTTTGCGCATGACACTTGTGCATTATAATAGGTCCCGCGCAGATGGCTAGTCTCCATTGAGATTGGTTGCTATGACTGAAATTCAGCCAGGAGGACATTATTATTCAAAACTGGCAAGATTATATAGAAAAAAACCGGCCAAGTGTGAGTCGGACTCACGCAGTAAGGGTTTCGTACCACCTATCGACCTGATACCCCATAGAAACTGTTTAAATTTACGAGAGTTAATCAAAATACATCAACGATCGTACACGAAATGTGAATTTTTGCATCTCTTTCTTACGTAGGTACCACCAATGTCTATTTTTGTCCTATTTTTAGTATTTGTTGCTAAACTACATAATATGCACTATAATCTGACCGTGTTTGACGCTGGAATGTATTACCGTTTTGAAGATGGAGCAGGTACAAAAACGTTGAAAAAAATTCATGTTTTTTGAGGTTTCTTGTATGGGGACCCCCTTTGGTTTTAGACTTTTTTTTGTTTTTAGTTGTTGTCGTGATACTCCTACATAGCAACACATATTCTGAGAAATTTCAACCGGTTACCTATTACCGTTCAAAAGATACAGCCCTGTGACAAACAGACGGACAGATGGACGGACGGACGGACGGATGGCCAGCGTAGCGAGAGTAAAAGGGTCCCGTTTGGCACCCTTCGGGTACGGAACCCTAAAAAAACCGGCCATGTGTGAGTAGGACTCACGCACTAAGAGTTCTGTTCTGTATCACCACACAATGAGAAGTCTGTGAAATTCTTCTTCTGCCTCGTTGGTCTAGTGAACGCAAACGCGACTGGTAAGCGGGTTCCCGGGTTAAGCAGTGTTATTGGGTTTTTTCATTAGGAAATTCTCAGTTGCAACCCGGAGTCTGGATATGTGCTCGGTTAGTGGCAATAGGCTCGCCCCCTATTACATGGGACTAACGTAACAGGCGAAATGTTGGTGTACTATATACCTCTGCCTACCCCTTCGGGGAATACAGGCGAAATGTTATGTGTAATATTTAATATGCAAATATAACTGATAATTTTACAGACAATTTATCCGTCTAGTCTGGGTATGTACAAGTATGTATGATTAAACAAAAATAAATCTGACATGACAGAATCCTGCTGATATGTAGTACCTACAGCAATTTAAATTACCACATTTTGAACTACTGACATTTGAAATAAAACTTTGAAACACGGACATTTGAAAACTAGCAACACGAACTTGAATAATTGTCCACAAATATATTAAATTACTAACAGTTCTCTTGCGGCTTTTCCCGCGTAAAAAGTTGTAACATGCTAACATGCCCCATATAATGTTTCCCGTCGTAGTTTTGGGATAAGAAAAATACGTATTTATTGACATTGAAAAGCATTTGTGTCAAGACATTTGTGTCACCCAGAAAGATTTTTCATAGAGACTTTAATACAAGGGGTATTTTTTTTATCCCCGCTGGGATTAATTTTCAAAAAGTTCAAAAACACACAAAAATTACTGGAAAGCCGTAACTAAAGCTATAAACATGTCGATAATTATTAATTATTTACTCGAAATCGTACAGTGAAAACATCGGATACGAATTACGATCAAGACACGGTGTTTCATTACAATGATCACCAAAGTGATCAACCAATTGACATTTTATCTAAATGAGCCATGCAAACAATGAATCTTAAAAGTTTATCAGCTGTTTTGCGGTGCTATTCTGTAAGATCTCACTAATAAACTCACTTCTAAATCCACAGTAAAAAGTAGTAAAAATAATACGAATTCTGACGCATACTCAATGCTAGTGAGACAACAAAAAAATTATAGTAGATACCTACTTATATTTTTTCGTAACAACACAGGATGGAAAGTAGAGTGTTAGTTAACAGACGATCACCATTTTTCTCCCACTTGCTCGAAAATTTCGTTATTATTTAAAAAAAGAAAACATCAATCGGCTCTTTTCCGAAATAACAAAATAACACGCCAGCAATTTCCGACAACAATAGGAATTGCTGGATAGTTTTATTTTTATCATGCTACTGGTCTGTGATGCTACCACACGATATTTATTATTTTAAAGCCTGAAAACGCATTTTTTTCAAATGTTTGAAAATAGAACAAGAACCGCGCGCGGGCGAATTGGTACGGTGCGAATAAAAATTAGATACTGTTTAAATAATTTAAAAGATTATAATAGATTATAATTTAGAAAAGTACTATACAATTCTGGGCCGAAATAACAATCAACGGCCACGTTTAGTTAAAAAGGACTCGGCTCGATGAATTAAAGCCCTTACCCATGAAGTCTACTGAGAAAATATCATTCATAAATTCCGAGATTTTTCCTACTTCTGATCCCCTTATTCCGCTACTCCTTGGAGAAATTCCTTCACCAGCGTGTCTCGATCCAAAGATGGTAAGGAACACAGAAGTAGATAGAATAGTTGTAATCTCAATTTTACTTGCGATTCATGCGTGGCAACTTTCGAACAAACTACGCCTCCCATATTGACATCATTCATTTTTAAAAATTAACTTTACTGGAACTTGCAGTGGATTTGTACTGGAAGGCGCAGCGTGGGTAGGCCCCCCACAATGTGGACCGACCACCTGGTGAAGGTCGCAGGAATCCACTGGATGCGGACCGGTCGTTGTGGCGGTGCTTGGGGGAAGCCTATGTCCAGCAGTGGACGTCTTTCGGCTGAAATGATGATGATGATGATGATGAACTTTAATCAAATGTACTTTACAGCTTTTGTTTCTGCAGTTAGAAACAGCACAATAAGGCATTTTTGCGGGTTTTTGTTACAGTATTTACAGAAACAAGTCATAAAGCGTACTGAGAAAGGCTTTGAAATGCCCTACACTATGGTGCAGCGTGGTGGCACGCGCGCCCTGCCCACTTGGCCATTCTATCTATTTCTGTGGTAAGGACTTTGCTACCAAACTTCGTTTTAAATAATTCTGGCTTGTTCGATACGCAGTTAGTTGACAGCTCACTACATTATTATGCTGCGCACAGCTGACTGACGTCAAGAGGTCTAATTATACACACCGGCACAATTAGCGGAACAGAAAAAAAAGTGAGACTATGAGATAATAACGCATATATTTTACGAAAATGTAATTAGACACAAAATAACAAATTGATTAACATCTTTTAACAACGACTTTGAAAAGTCTTCGTTATTTTTTATTGAAAAATAAAGAAATTTGAAATAAGTGAAATTTTTAGATGATTATGAACCATCACAAAAAATAAAAAAAAGTAAGCATTAAATGATTTAACAATAAAATTTAAGCAAAATTAATAACGAGTGTTTCCCCCTCTTGCTCTGATTACGGTTTCCATTCGTCTGGGCATGCCACAGATTATGTTATCGATGATTTCTTGAGGCAACCGCTCCCACTCCTCAAGTAATGCGTTTCCAAGTTCATTCAGATTGTTGGGGGGTGGCATTCTGGATTTAACCCTTCTTTTTAGCAAGTCCCAGACATGCCCTATCGGATTCATATCGGGGGGATTTGCTGGCCACTGCATCACCGGTATACCTACGTGGCTCAGACATGCCTGTACCGATTGTGCACTATGAGCACGAGCATTATCTTGCATTAGAATAAAGTCGTCACCAATAAATGGGGCAAATGGTACAACATGTTCTTCTAAAATGTCTCTGATGTATCGATCTGCTGTCATGGTCCCTCCTGTGACTATCACTAACTCCGTGCGAGCTCCCAAACATATCCCTCCCAAAACCATAATCGAGCCGCCACCATAAGCCACTGTGTGTTCAAAATTAGACTGTATGTGGCGTTCTCCTTTGCGTCTCCATATTCGCTGTCTCCCATCGATCTGTTTTAAAAGAACTCTGCACTCATCAGTAAAGAGAACCTGCTGCCATTCGTTCAAATCCCAATGACGATGTTCTCGCGCATAGCTTAATCGGTTTACGCGGTGACGTCTCTCAAGTTTTGGGCCTTTGGCAGGTATATACGACCCTAAACCAACTTCTTCAAATCTCCTGCGAACTGTACGCTCACTTACTCGTACTCCTCGAACGTCTTCCAGTTCATTTCGAGCTTGTACAGCCGTTAATCGCGTATTCCTACGAACTCCAAGTTGTAAAAAACTGTCATCTCGCCTCGATGTACATCTTTTTCTACCTTAACCCCTCCTCCTCACAAGAGAATTAGACGATCTGTACCGCTGGATGCTGCGATGAATCGTTGATACTGGTCGACGAAGCCTTGAGGCAATCGATCTGTAGGTATGGCCATTTCTTCTCATTTCATCAGCCCTAATGATTTCCAGTGATGTTAAGTCAGGCATAATAAAGAGCTTTTAATAAACAAAATTGCCTATAGAATAACAAATTTATAAAAAACCATTAAGTGCAATTTTTCAAAAAAATTACAATTACGTAGTTATTACTCGAACAAGTTGACAAAACGTATTGTTCGGGAAAATAAAACAAATGAATGAAAAAAGTGTATGTCATCTAATTTTCTATTTTCAAATATGACAATAAATTAAAAAAATATCATAACTGGCCAGTTCCTCAAGTAAAATATTTTAAAATCCTGCTTTTTTTGTGTTCCGCTAATTGTGCCGGTGTGTATATAATCCATATGTGAGACTGCAATGAAACTATTACATTGGTGATTCTGCGCACTCTAGACGCTAATAATTTTCCTTTCTTTTCTTCTTTCTCTGAAAGACAAGCTATTGCTGCAATCCCGGATGATTTGCTGTCATCCATTGAAGAATTCCCTTCTTTATCTCCGAAGATCTTCATCAAATAATACTTTCTGAATGCAAATGCTTGACTTGTTGATGAATATACCAAAATCGCTATATGTACGCCTATAATATTTGAGGAGTTCCCTCAATTTCACATGGATCCCATCATCAAAACTGAATTTTGGTAAAAAATGAGACCAATCTGGAAGTATATCCTTTCAAATAAAAAAAGAATTTTCGAAATCGGTTTATAAATGACGGAGTTCTGAGGTAATAAAAATAAAAAATACAACCGAATTGAGAATCTCCTCCTTTTTTTGAAGTCGGTTAAAAAAATACACCAAAGAAGTTAGTGTTCAATAATTTTGGACACAATTCATTGAATAACTTCCGATATCAATTTTGGACATTTTCCTTTCTCCCACTTATCCACGAAGGCTAGCCGATGGTTGAATTGTTACTTACAATTCAATGCCACGTTTCGATTCGCATCCGTCAAAAACCCAAAAAGTTATTCTGCTATTTAGTGGCCGAAATTAATTCAAAGTATTTAAAGTATTTATTTTCATAAAATAGGTTCGTTACAAGATCTTATTCAATTATGAAAAACATAATAATTCTCTCTATTTTGCTAACATACATTAACATGCAAAATTAATAATCAACTCTCGGGAATCCATTTGCCGCAACCATTTCGTTGCTACATCTACTTCACTAAATACTTCCTTCAGTCATAGGTTCCTTATCTTTCTCGGACCCTATCTCTAAAATAAAATACACCAAATTCTGTCCCTGCACTCATTAAATAGATATAATTATAAAACAATACTTCAAGCTTGGCTTCAAAACCAATCATACACTGAAACGGAAGCCCTCATGAATGTTCCAGTGTAATCCCTAACGACTCATACCAGTCATACCTATAGTTTAAACAGTTACTCACATATACACACCCACACATACACTCGCCCCCAGACTCACCTATACAAACACACTTTTATACAAATTACATACATCCATAAACTCACTATTTTTACACTTTTATACAAATTACATACATCCATAAACTCACTATTTTTACACTTTTATACAAATTACATACATCCATAAACTCACAATTTTTTTAGAACCTCTGTATTTTTCATAGTATTTTAAAATGTAGCACTAGCTAATCAAACTTGTATCTTCAGAGCTGTGGGGACCTGGTGACCTGTATTACGGGTGTTTCTACCTACCACAGGCACCAGCGATCCACAACCACAAACTGGTCTCAGCTATATTAATTGTATATCTTTGCTTTGTATTTTTTTGGTTTGTGGTGAGAAATAAACATTTTTTTTATTTAACTATCCCAAAATCTTTAGATTTAAGCTTCAAACCCTAGTCTATCTTTATTTGAAGTGGTTCAATAACTTATCCGTAGGTTGATATTGTAATATCTAATTATAAAATAAATAAAAAAATATTTTTGGGACATTTTTACACAGCACCATCTAGTCCCAAACTAAGCAGATCTTGTGCTATGGGATCTAGACAATGGATATAATACTTACGTGGGACACTCAGAAAGTTTTGCGAAACTAAAAAAAATTGTTCTATACGTACATATATTTTTATCAAATCTTTTCAAAGTACTTTCCACCAGCCTCTATACAAAGATTCATGCGCCTAAACCAGTTTTCAAAACACTTTTTCCAGTCCGCCGCAGACACCTCGTTTACAGCCTGCTCGAACGCAGCCAGCGCATCTTCCGGCGACGAAAATTGTATCCCTTTGAGCTGATTTTTTATTTTTGGGAATAAAAAGAAGTCACACGGTGCTAGATCAGGGCTGTAAGGAGGGTGACCCAGGAGTTTGACTGGCGTGCTGTCCAGGAAGTCCCTCGTTTTGAGTGCGGTGTGCGCAGGTGCATTGTCGTGGTGGAGCAGTAGCCCGCGGAGCCCTGTGTTTGGTCGCTTGTTGCTTATAACAGAGAAAACTTCTGGCAAACATTTGGTAGTATACCATTCGGCATTAATGCTTCTTTGATCCCGTAAGGGAATTGATACCAAGTGGCCAGTCAAATTAAAAAAGCTAGCGATCAAAATCTTACCCCCGCTTCTAGATCGCTTCACTTTGGTAGGCGTTGGCTCATTTTGAAACACCCAAACAGTCGACTGGCGCTTGGTTTCTGGGTCGTATTGATAAATCCAGGACTCATCACCTGTAACGATGTCGTAAACACGCCGAGACGAGCCTGCTTCAAATTTGTTAAGCATATCACGGCACCATTCCACCCGGGCCTGCTTCTGAGCATCGGTGAGGTTGTGCGGCACCCAGCGTGATACTATCCTCCTCACGCGAAGATGGCTGTGTAGAATCTCGTGAACGCTTCCCGATCCAATCTTCAATATGTGTTGAATCTCCTGATATGTAATTCGCCTATTGTCTTGGATTAAATTTTTCACTGCTAGCACGTTTTCTTCGGTAACAGCCGTCAAAGGGCGACCGCTTCTTTCGTCATCCCCCAAAGTTGGTCGACCGCGCTTGAATTCGTTATACCAACGATACACGGTTGCCTTGGAGGGGCCTTCATCCATGAATGCCATTTGAAGTCTATCGTACGATTCATCCGGTTTCAGGCGACACTTGAAATCGTATAAAATCATAGCTCTAAAATGTTCCCGGCGCAGATCCATATTTCAGTGAGACACAATACTTTGAATTAACTCGCAAAAAATGTGGAGGGAAATTTTGAAATTGGAACTTACTTATTTTTACTTATAAATAATCATATTTTCGAAAAACATTATAACTGGCCAGTCTCCCATATATAAAAACTTTTTTTCGCAATACTTTCTGAGGGGCCTGGTATATACTTTTTTTTTGTAAATACATACATATAATACATAAGAATACATATAATTATAAGATCTTACATTAATAATGGCAAATATTTAAAGTCGAGAATCTACTCATCATAACGAACAACATCTACTATGGGAGCAACCCTCATTATCAATTCAGCCTATCGCAAACCACTGCTGGACATGGGCCTCACCCAAGTTGCACCACCAACACCCGGTCCTCTGCCTTCCGCAACCAGTCTCCCCAGCCACCTTCATCAGGTCGTCGGTCCACCTGGCTGGGGGGCGCCCTACGTTGCGCTTGCCAATTCGCGCTCTCCACTCAAGGACTCGTCTGCTCCAGCGGCCATCGGTCCTTCAACAGACATGGCCAGTCCACTACGACATCAGCTTACTGATCCTACACGCTATGTCTACGTTAGTACTATTAGATATTCTGTGCTATGTCAGTCACTCCGGTTCTTCTCCGGATAATCCTGTTACGATTTTATCCTTCAAAAACCTTTAAGCATAGCTCGCCCCATAGCTCACTAAGCGACTTTGAATTTGTGGACTAGCCCAACTGTCAACATCCACGTCTCGGCAC
The DNA here is from genome assembly GCA_949699075.1 of Asteroscopus sphinx. NCBI lineage: Eukaryota > Metazoa > Arthropoda > Insecta > Lepidoptera > Noctuidae > Asteroscopus > Asteroscopus sphinx. The sequence continues at coordinate 16,928,105 of OX453021.1, forward strand.
CGTAAGTCATGACAGGCAGGACGCACTGGTTTAAGACCTTCGTCTTCAAACTGCGGTATAGGTGACGAAAAGACTCGGCGAAATTTGCCAAATGCTGCCCAGCCCAACCGGATCCCTCTGTCGGGTTATTTCTCGAAGTCGTGTCTACTAAGCTGAATGACCTGCCCTAGGTAGACGTATTCCGTTACAACTTTGAGTGCCGACCCTTTAACAAATATTGGCTTCGATTAGAATGTCTTGTCCAGATCAGATTCACTCACGTTCATTCACGTTTAGTCAAATCAATCAAATAGGCTTGACGGAGAGTAGGCGAAATTTTTAGAAGAGCATGCCACTTGTCGGCTGATTGTCTTTACATGACGAATTAAATTTGAATGACGCGCCGCCTGCGCCCGCCCGAGCGACAACAAAGTGATTCTATAAATAATTTCTACCTATAATCTGCCACGATGTCTCGTATTTTTATACAATTTTATAAATGTACCTATCACTATTATGTTTTTACCACAATTTAATTAGCAATCGTGTGACCGCAGAATATAAAAATATACTAGTTTCATTCCTGTTTCCACTGCTAAACAAGTTAACAGAACTCAAGAATTATAGATTTATTAATTTTTCTTATGTTCGGTTAAACCCGCATCAATATCTACGCAGATCTATAATTTTTTAGTGTATGCGATTTTACATACATAATTCATGGTTATAGTAGGTAAGGCAGGCTATAATTGTATGTATAGCTCGAGTCCTGTGAGCCTGACAGCATATGTTAAATAAATACCAAAGACATTTCTATACTTACGTCAGTATAATACCTTTATGATAAATACACACAAATATTGTCAAAATTCGTTAAAATGTACGTATTTGACATCCGTCACAGGGGGTCTACTCCCATTTGACGATATTCGATAAATCGTACGATTCATCGCACAATTTGCTACTCCGGTCAACCATCGTTCCCCTAACGCATGCGATGATCGTGTTTTGACGTTTGTTTTTCTCATCTCCGGTAAATTGTATACGACTATGAACCGTAGTCTATCTTAATTGTGCGTTTTTTATGTGCCTATCTTTATTATGTAGGTATCAGTCGGAACGAAAGTTCGTACTTCGTTTATCGTTCGTAAAACGCGAGTAGACCCCCAGGACTCAAGCTACCTTTATGATAAATACACACAAATATTGTCAAAATTCGTTAAAATGTACGTATTTGACATCCGTCACAGGGGGTCTACTCCCATTTGACGATATTCGATAAATCGTACGATTCATCGCACAATTTGCTACTCCGGTCAACCATCGTTCCCCTAATGCATGCGATGATCGTGTTTTGACGTTTGTTTTTCTCATCTCCGGTAAATTGTATACGACTATGAACCGTAGTCTATCTTAATTGTGCGTTTTTTATGTGCCTATCTTTATTATGTAGGTATCAGTCGGAACGAAAGTTCGTACTTCGTTTGTCGTTCGTAAAACGCGAGTAGACCCCCAGGACTCAAGCTATCGGCAAGCTTGTTTCTTCCAGGGTGGTGCTTAAGCAATCCATCACTACCTGGAAACCGCTAACTCTGCCTTTTTTAATCTACCAATATCTCTTCAAAGAAGCAAAAGCACCTCACCTGCTTCATTCCGTAAACTTCGATCGTGAAGTTTTAAAAAAGATTCCAGGTAATTGTGTAATGCATTCACATTGACATCAGCTTTCATTTTGATATTACAGCAATATTCATTGCGTGGTACGTAGTTGTCAATATGACTGATTGTCAAAACACACAGAGCAATGAACATTGAAATCCGAATAAATGCGATCGCGAGTGAGTTACGCAATTAGGCAGCAGGTTTACAAAAAAAACTTGTTTCGTTTTTGTTTTGTTTTTGCACAGAGAAATATCTCAGTAAAAAATCTAACCACGTTTCATATCCGCTCCCTTAGATATATAAGTCTGGGGGTCTACTCCCATTCGACGATATTCGATAAATCGTACGATTCATCGCACAATTTGCTACTCCGGTCCGGGTCAACCATCGTTCCCTTATCGCATGCGATGATCGTGTTTTGACGTTTGTTTTTCTCATCTCCGGTAAATTGTATACGACTATGAACCGTTTTTTTTTTTTTTTTTTTTTTTTTTTTTTTTTTTTTTTTTTTTTCCGTGGGGAAAATCCTCATGGACGCACTCCGCCCGGGGAAGGCGGAGCCAGTGTCGGACTCTTACCGACTAAAAACCACCACGGTGTTCCTCTACCGACCTTGGCCGGGGGCGTGGGAAATACTCCCGTATTCGCCCAACCATCCCCGGCAGGTCCCGGCTCGCCACTGGCAGGCGAGCCCCTTCTCCCCGTGCGGCAATCACAACGGCCGCACCCTCCTCTTGACTGGCGCGCGCGGAACACTACGCGCCACCGTCACGGGCCTTAACTGGTCGGGCGGCGGGCCACCCCGAGTCCGCCGCCCGCAGGCCCACACCTAGGGTGGCTGGAGGTCGGCATACGCCCTCCTACGACGCCCAGGTCGTCTCCTGCGGATGGGAAGAGAGGTCATCGCCTCTCGAACCCTCTCCGCCGCCTCCTTAGCGAGCATAACCTCCTCGCAGAAGGAGACGACGCCTTCCCAAGCGCTCTCGCTCCCGACCATAGACAGAACCACGGCCGGAAGCGAGAGATCGCTGCCGCCTAACGACTATGAACCGTAGTCTATCTTAATTGTGCCTTTTTTATGTGCCTATCTTTATTATGCAAGTATCAGTCGGAACGAAAGTTCGTACTTCGTTTGTCGTTCGTAAAACGCGAGTAGACCTACAGCTCACCGCTCGACTGATTCTTTTAATAAACAAAGCAGAGTCTGGGCTGGAAAAACCTTCGACGTAAAAGATTATGCAATAATTAATTAACTGCGACGTCAACATACAATTAGTTCCACTAGTTCCTTTGATTTGACGTGACGTAAAGTACCTACGATCTCAAATAATATAGTTCTCGTCTACACAGTGCGTGCGACACGTAACATGTGCACGAGTCCTTCATTAGCACAAAATACTATTCTGAACAGGGTGCTCCCGCTCAATATCTACTATCTAGGTCAATTAAAGGCTACATAATGCTAACTACGCTATGACTACAGATTATTTAACGATCTTACAAGTAACAAAAAGAACTAAACTGAAGTAGATATTTTAATGACAACCAGCCATTCCCAGTAACCTACTAGAGTCATATCATCATCATCATCATATCAGCCGAAAAACATCAACTGCTGGACATAGACCTCCCCCAAGCATCTCCACAACGACCGGTCCTGCGCTTTCCGCATCCAGCGGATTCCCGCGACCTTCACCAGGTCGTCGGTCCACCTCTTGGGGGGCTACCCACGCTGCACCTTCCAGTTCGCGGTCGTCACACCAGTACTTTACAGCCCCATCGGCCATCCTCTACTAGAGATAGATATTTGCCTCATAGTCGCGGCTACGGTGTGCAATTGGCCAGATGTCTTGAGAATTAACGGAGATATTTTATTTTTATTAAGTTATTTTAGGTGCGGTCGACCGTACGTCAGTGGTAACAGTTTGGCGTTGGCGGCGCCTTTATTTTGTAATCAGTAAGGGCGGTTTTCAGACTCGGGTGTTGCCACTGTCATGCGGTCAACTATACTTTTCTTATATTTTATATCGACTGTCCTTTCTTAATTTTTTACATATGTGTTTTTTTGTTTTACTTTCTACGTAACCCCACCTTAGTTACCTGCTTGTGTTTATCACTTGTTTAAATGTTGCGCGTCGTTAACTGTGGCAACAAACTATTTTTCTTCCTTTATATAAATTATATTGTTACGACCGAGGGTTAAAGACGTTTTAGCAGGCTGAATGCATTTTCAGTCCGTATCAGAGGAGGCTCTATCACATATCAAAGAATCAAAATTTTGAGTAAGTTGCCGGCGTTTTCAGGCGCCTGAATCATGTTTTCAGGCGCCTGTAACATGTTTTCAGGCCGTTTCAGGAGCCAACAAATCCGATGCCGAAATTTCCTGAAAACCACTTTTCAGGCGTTTTCAGGACCCGTTATGGCCATTTGACAACCACATGTAAAATTGTTGAAGAGTGAGTTAGATAGAGCTAAATCTTAGACAAGGATAGACGAAGAACCTTCTGGAAGAGAGTCAGCAAGATAGCGCTAATATAAGACAAGGATAGACAAGATTCGACAAGCTTCGAGAACATTCCATTCTAGAAGTGAGTGAGTGAGATAGAGGATAGATGAGGTTCGACAGGTTCGAGAACTTTCTATATCGAGAATGTGCAAGTGAGAAAGAGTTATCTTATGACAAGGATAGATGACGTTCGAAGACTTTCTTGTACCACGACTCGCGGCCTATATAAACGGCACAGCTCAGCGCTAGTGGAGTTCAGTTGCAGTTCAGTTTGGATCAAGCGATACAAGCGATAACATCGAAGCGATACTCGGAGCGATTTAACTAGTAACTTTGTGTGTTAATTAGCGATTCAGTGTAATTGTTCTGTAATAAAGTGTTCTCTACGCAGTTAATTGGTTTTCTATCCATCTACGAACCCTCAGCTCGTAACAATATGAACTTAAGTACAATTTATTAAACATATCTAGTAGCGGATATCATCGATAGATAGATTATTGGGTTTAGGATCGACCATAAAAATATTCAATAATCTCCATAAAAAATATTCAATAATCTCCATTATTTATAGTGAGCAAGTGAATATCATGGCTATTTAATAAAATATATTAGCTTCTGCCCGCTGCTTCACACGCGTGTAATTCGGTTTATCACAGAAATACGCAATCGCGCATCTCTCGTTAAATACATTATTACTCGAAAACTATAAGAGTACAATTATCCAAAGGCACGGTACAATAAAGTACATTAAAAGCAAAGAATTTGTACCGGAAAAGAAAATAAAAAATCGTATGTGGTTGTGCTAGGAAGCATCACACGGGAACTGTCCATCTGCCGGGATAAAAAGTACCTAGCCTATGTTTATTCTCCAGGTCTCAGGCTACCTCTTTGCCAAATTTAATTAAATTAATTTCATTACGATCGGTTTACGGCCAAAATTAAATTTGACATAATTTGTATGGAGCTAATGTCTGCCTCATTGGTCTAGTGGTTGCAAGCGCGACTGCTGAGCGTGGGTCCTGGGTTCGATTCCCGGGTCGGACAAAGTGTTATTGGGTTTTTCCATTAGGAAATTCTCAGTAGCAGCCCGGAGTCTGGATTTGTGCCCGGTCAATGGCAATAGGCTCGCCCCCTATTACATGGGACTATAACATAACTGGCGAAATGTGGGTTTACTTATTACACCTCTGCCTACCCCTTCGGGGAAATACAGCCGTGATGTTATGTTATACTAATGTCAAATTTCTATCTCTAGTAGGGCAAATCGTGGATAGATAGGATATTAATTTAGTCCGTTAGATATTTAGTCGTGAAAAGTAACAAACAGACAGACAGAGTTACTTTCGCATTTATAACATTAGTGTGGATGTGGATTGTACAGTCGACATGAAAAGTAAATAGTAATGCTTCAGTTTCAAAATAAGTTTTAATTCTTAAACTTAATCGTTATTTTTGTTATAGTTTAGGTTGACCAATGCGTTTTGCATAATACCTACTTACCCTGAACATAAGTTTCGGATCTGCATGTTCTTGTATATTATTATAAGGAATACGACGATAAGTTTTTAGCAGCCCGGAGTCTGGATTTGTGCCCGGTTAATGGCAATAGGCGCGGCCCCTATTACATGGGACTTATAACATAACTGGCGAAATGTGGGTGTACTATACACCTCTGCCTACTCCTTCGGGGAAATACAGGCGTGATGTTATGTTATGTGTTTTGTGACGATAAGGTTGCTCAGTGGCAATGTGTTGCAATCTATTTTAATAAACGGACAGTATTCCAGAGATGACATGAGAGTGGCAGTGGGCTGGCCATGTCTGTCGAAGGACCGATGGCCGTTGGAGCAGACGAGTCCTTGAGTGGAGACCGCGAATCGGCAAACGCAGCGTAGGGCGCCCCCATGCCAGGTGGACCGACGACCTAAAGAACGTGGCTGGGGGGGACTGGATGCGGAAGGCAGAGGACCGAGCGTTGTGGCGCAACTTGGGAGAGGCCTATGTCCAGCAGTGGACTGCGATAGGCTGAGTTGATTGATTCCAGAGATGTTTAATTCATTAAAATATTAACTATTTTGAGGTTATTATTTTGCTTACAAAACTGATGTTAAACAAGTGGTTGCCTAGCAACTAAACAGCTTTACTCTTCTATTCCTATACATGTGAAGTTGCTAACAAGAGGTTGGCTGTCATTGGCTTTCTTTAACAGTGGTGGCAACGTAATACATTATGAAATCATAGAGTACTTACAAGGGATTGGTCAAAAATATGAAGTCAAATGGAGTATCATAGCCTCAGATATATCATAGCCGCTCACGTTACTTCTTACTATGTAAAATATAAAATGTTTACTATACTGTCCGCATTAAATATGATGAATAGTAAGTAATGAAAAAATACGCATGTAATTGTAGTGCATTTTTATCTTTGTACAGACTAGGGCTATTCTTAGCGACGTCCTTTCAAATATTTAATCAAAAAATAATTAAACCTGTAATGATACTTAAAAGGAGTGGACACAAGTTTAATTAATAACCAAAAAGAAAAACCAGAATTTGTAGTTATATATTTATTTATTCATTATTTATGCAACACAGCACATTAGGCGGACTTTACTTTTTCATACCAGTCGTGAAGAGACAAAAGGTGTGCACTGAACTAATACAAAACTAAATAATTTGATAAAAATATTTATTTACATACCACGTTTTTAAAATGAAAGCAAGTTAATATTGCATTGACAAACATTAAAAACGCTAACGGCTGGTTTGATAAACATTCACATTAAAGTATAAACGCCCATTCAACTAGTTCGGGTCTTCACGCCGTAAATATAGAGTCTGTATAAAAATATATCACAAAAACTAAAAGAAAAAACCAAGTGAACCCAGTTTTTCCTCATCAGCTATTTATAACTACATACTCAGATTTATTTTTTCTTTGTATGATTATTCTTGCATTAAAAATAAAATACTTAGGTATTTTCAACGTTAATAAACTTTAAACGTCTATAATAATTAAGTAACTATACATTTTTTCTTCATTTCATGTTTCATTCACTCATGTCTTCTAATCATGATATTTCATTCATTTAATGTATTTGTTACAGGCAGAGTCCGCCGAGGGTGCAGAGTCAGCACTGCCCGGGCATTGTCGATATTGCGCAAGCCCTCTGAGCAAAGTCCGAATGTATTCATTTATTTTCCAACTTGCATTACCTATTAACATAAAATGTCTTGAACAACATAGCTGATATAACAGAGTAATGTCAATAACGCCGAATCGAAGTTGGGTAAAGTACGCAAATAAATGTAATCATCATCATTCAACAGTGCCCACCGTCACTCGGGCAGTGTTGAAAATGCCCATTATAAACCAGGCAGAGCCCGCTAATAATTCACGTTTTTGGACTTTGCTCAGAAGGCCCACGCAATGTCGACAATGCCCGGGCAGTGCTGACTCTGCACCCTCTGCTGATTCTGCCCGTAACATATTCATCTTTTGTCAAACGGTTTGGGGTCAGCCTAAATTCTTACCAGATAATTAACAAACGTACATAGCACCCAGCCCATAACTGTCCCACTGCAAGCACGGACCTATTCCCACAATGAAAAAAAATAAGGCCTTGGCCACGCTGGCCTACTGCGGGTTGGCGGACTACACACACAATCAAGACATTCATACCAGGCCCCTCAGAAAGTATTGCGAAAAAAAGTTTTTATATATGGAAGACTGGCCAGTTATAATGTTTTTGAAAATATGATTATTTATAAGTAAAAATAAGTAAGTTCCAATTTCAAAATTTCCCTCCACATTTTTTGCGAGTTAATTCAAAGTATTGTGTCTCACTGAAATATGGATCTGCGCCGGGAACATTTTAGAGCTATGATTTTATACGATTTCAAGTGTCGCCTGAAACCGGATGAATCGTACGATAGACTTCAAATGGCATTCATGGATGAAGGCCCTTCCAAGGCAACCGTGTATCGTTGGTATAACGAATTCAAGCGCGGTCGACCAACTTTGGGGGATGACGAAAGAAGCGGTCGCCCTTTGACGGCTGTTACCGAAGAAAACGTGCTAGCAGTGAAAAATTTTATCCAAGACAATAGGCGAATTACATATCAGGAGATTCAACACATATTGAAGATTGGATCGGGAAGCGTTCACGAGATTCTACACAGCCATCTTCGCGTGAGGAGGATAGTATCACGCTGGGTGCCGCACAACCTCACCGATGCTCAGAAGCAGGCCCGGGTGGAATGGTGCCGTGATATGCTTAACAAATTTGAAGCAGGCTCGTCTCGGCGTGTTTACGACATCGTTACAGGTGATGAGTCCTGGATTTATCAATACGACCCAGAAACCAAGCGCCAGTCGACTGTTTGGGTGTTTCAAAATGAGCCAACGCCTACCAAAGTGAAGCGATCTAGAAGCGGGGGTAAGATTTTGATCGCTAGCTTTTTTAATTTGACTGGCCACTTGGTATCAATTCCCTTACGGGATCAAAGAAGCATTAATGCCGAATGGTATACTACCAAATGTTTGCCAGAAGTTTTCTCTGTTATAAGCAACAAGCGACCAAACACAGGGCTCCGCGGGCTACTGCTCCACCACGACAATGCACCTGCGCACACCGCACTCAAAACGAGGGACTTCCTGGACAGCACGCCAGTCAAACTCCTGGGTCACCCTCCTTACAGCCCTGATCTAGCACCGTGTGACTTCTTTTTATTCCCAAAAATAAAAAATCAGCTCAAAGGGATACAATTTTCGTCGCCGGAAGATGCGCTGGCTGCGTTCGAGCAGGCTGTAAACGAGGTGTCTGCGGCGGACTGGAAAAAGTGTTTTGAAAACTGGTTTAGGCGCATGAATCTTTGTATAGAGGCTGGTGGAAAGTACTTTGAAAAGATTTGATAAAAATATATGTACGTATAGAACATTTTTTATTAGTTTCGCAAAACTTTCTGAGTGTCCCACGTACATACATAACCAGCCCATTACTGTCCCACTGCTGGGCACGGGCCTCTTCTCAGTATGAGAAGGCTAAGGCCTTATGGTTATGAGCAGGTTACCTCGCGATGTTTTCCTATACTGTTAAAGCAAGTAATGATCAGATTTCGATCCGCATATGCATCCAAAAAGTAAGAGGTGCTGGCTGGGTTCTACCTCAAAGATCTGCACGAGGGTGCATGGAATACAAGTGTTCAACCACAGATGCGGCTAACAAAATATAGGGTCTACTCTCGGTTGGCGACATTCATCGCATAATTAGCCACTTAGAAATTTAGAAATAGATAGAATGGACAAAAACTTTCATAGATGCGTATCCAGTCCTTAGCAATCGTCCTAGCATTTTCACAAAGATCCGATATTTCCGATTATCCTACGACCAATGCAGTGGCGTGCATTGCATATAGACAATTAGACAGTACCCAGTGCCTTCCTCATTCAAATTCAATAGTGGTGTAAGTTATTATCTTTTTTTCAATGTACGATGATTATTTATCTTATAATAGACCTATTAATAGGTCTATGACGACCTCTGTGGTCTAGTGGTTCGAGTGTCGGACTTCTGATCACGAGGTCGTGGGTTCGATTCCCACAGGACACAAATATTTGTGTGATGAACATAAGTGTTTGTGTTGGTCTGGGTGTTTCTTATCTACTACTATTACAAAATTGTTAAATGTCAGTTGTCTGTTTGTTTGTTTGTTTGTTCCAGCATCACTATAAAACTACTAGACCGATTTTGTTGAAAGGGTTTGTGACTAAAAACTTATGATTTGACTTAAAAACTGGTATGTATTTTACCTCGCTACGATGACGGGAACCGGTGATTTTTAATTATATTTTTCTACATCATTTTGCATACATTAAGGTGAATAAGGCGCTCATATCCAGGGCCCCAAGTCTGCTAATTACACTAAAAAACCAACCATCGCCATTCCACCGACACCCTACTGACACTCATAAACAACTGTGACAAAATGGGTATTCTGCTAAAACTTAAATCTCGTCGGAATGGCAATAGAATGGTAATGTCAAATCGATGTTGCCAATTAAAATCTACCATTAGCTGTATTGTTTTTATCAACCTTTTTTTTAGTTTTTATCAATGAAATATTTAAATTAAGGATTTTATTGATATTACTTACCTCTTAAGGGGTCATTATACTCATCCGTTTGAACAACTTTTACATTTACGTGTTTAGCGTACTACGCGGCAATACTATCGACATACGTGTTATTGAAAACCTCTTAAGGGGTCATTGTACTCATCCGTATGAACAACTTTTACGTTTACGTTTTTACCGTACTACGCGGCAATACTATCGACATATACGTGTTATTGAAAACCTCTTAGGGGGTCATTATACTCATCCGTATGAACAACTTTTACGTTTACGTTTTTAGCGTACTACGCGGCAATACTATCGACAAACGTGTTATTGAAACCACTTAAGGGGCCATTATACTCATCCATATGAACAACTTACGTTAACGTTTTTAGCGTACTACGCGGCAATACTATCGGCATACAACGTGTTATTAAAAATCTCTTAAGGGGTCATTGTACTCATCTGTATGAACAACTTTTACTATGGGACCAATCCTGAAATCACAAAAAACGCAAACGTAAAATTTGTTCATAAGGATGAGTACAATGACCCCTTAAGAGGTTTTCAATAACACGTATGTCGATAGTATTACCGCGTAGTAAGCTATTGATATACGTGTTATTGAAAACCTCTTAAGGGGTCATTGTACTCATCCGAATCATCATCATCATCATCAGAATAATAGTTATTTAGAGACCAATGGCTATCCAATGACTTTCCACTGAACTACATTATAATTGACCAAAAATCAAAATCAAAATTAAAATCAAATTAATCTATTTGTGAAACATAGGTAAAAGTTAAAAACTTTGTGGAAAATTAAAATATTAAGTCAACTATGTTTAACCTTGAAAGGCATACAAATTACATAGTACCTATAGAACACAGCATAGCATTTTCATTTTTATTCCATTCGTTTCTACCATTCAACTGCCATTGGACTATTTCCTATTCTGTAAACCAATAGTGTATCAATGTCTTCTCGATAGCTTAAGTTTCGGTAGTCTACTCGTTATTTGACGTTTCTGACAATCGTCTCTCAATGACTTTTTGCCATCGAACTACAACTGAGAGGTCATTTTGCAAACATACCTTTTTTAACCGACTTCAAAAAAAGGAGGAGGTTATGTATTCCGCGGGTTTTTTTTTTTTTCCATGTATGTACACCGATTACTCCGAGATTTCTGGGCCGATATGCGTGGTTATTTTTTTATTTGGTAGAGTAAGTCCGCGCGGTGGTCCCATATAAATTTTATTGACTTAGGTCGAGTAGTTTTTTAACCAGCTTCAATAAATCAGTTTAATTTAGCTTCGCTTACCTAGATGATCTACTAATAGTTTCGTTTTTCTGTGAATTATCAACTAAAAAGTATGAAATAAAAACTTTTTAACAAAAAATAAAACCGACTTCAAAAACCTTAACTAAAAAGTAAAAAATAATCCTTGTATGTATTTCAAAATCTTAACATAAACCAAAATTTTGAAGGCGGCGCGTGTTTTTCATGTATGTTCCCATAAACTGTTTTTTACAATAGATAAGCGCTCGACAGTACATTATATTTACATGACGCAAAGGGACAGTCACGCGCCGCCTTCAAAATTTTGGTTTATGTTAAGATTTTGAAATACATACAAGGATTATTTTTTACTTTTTAGTTAAGGTTTTTGAAGTCGGTTTTATTTTTTGTTAAAAAGTTTTTTGCAGTTACTGTTGTAACAATTGAACTTTTTTTTTGTAAAATAAAGTTGAATTGTGTAATGTAGTAATTTAATTCGACGATAATATTCAATTTTAGACTAGAGATGCGACCTTGAGAATCAGTTACACAATCGATTGGCATGTACTATTGACTATCGACATATTAAAGTAATACTATCGTTAGTGTCTATATAGTATTGGACACTAATAGTGCTATGAATAGTATTGCATAAAAAGCTATCAATACGGTCCAGAGCAATGATCGATTCGATAGTATCTATAGCTAACCTTGAGAATCAGTTACTCTATCGATAGTTTCGATAGCGTGGTACCTGCAAATATTATCGACATATATATTATCGTCAGTATAAACAACTTTTACTATGAACCCAACCCTGAAACCGCGAAAAAAAAACAGCTGTTCCCTACATTTTCCCGATTTCGCGGCCCTACATTTGTGTTCACATAAATAGACGAAATGTAGAGAACAGCAGATTTTTTTACCTTTGAAATGTTTCAATTATTTTTCAACACACTCGTTAAGTGGCTCTTATTGCACCGCTTTTAGGTTCATAATATAGCTTATAATAACGCACGCGTGGTTTTTACTTTATATTATCGCACTAGTGCTTTTTAGTTTTTACTTTACATACAGTTTATTTTTTAAAAGCAGCAAAATGTTTTTGTCTAAACAAAATTTTTAAAAATTGTGTATAAATCAACTATTTAATTTGTGTTATATAAACATTTAATTTCATTAAATTATTTATGTTTGTCAACAAATTAACATTAATTTGTGTTATAAATAATAAATTTAATCATAATTATATTTTTAATGGGCGCAATTTGGGAGAGGCCTATGTCCAGCAGTGGACTGCGATAGGCTGAGTTGATTGATTGATATTTTTAATATTAGGCTGTTTGGCGGTTTCATTCTACCAACTGCGCGCGCATACCTATACGTCACCGTGCGATTACAGTGATCCGCTCGCCATTATTCACAAATTCAATATTAAAATTTGCCTAAAATACGTTCATATGTTTTTTTCCTCGCAAGTGTGTTAAAAAACGTCGTATGACACGCGTGAGCATTGACTATTATCCTCTCGGCTCCATTACGCCCTCGCCTTCGGCTCGGGCTGCAATCCAGCCTCGAGTATAATAAATAGCCAAGTTACTTGAAGCGAAGTTCGCTACGTCGTTTACGTAACTATTGGAACATGAAGCAACTACGTGAATCCTTAATTGATAAAAACCAACCATCGCCATTCCACCGACATCCTACTGACACTCCTATACAACTGTGACAAAATGGGTATTCTGCTAAAACTTAAATGTCAATCTCGTCGGAATGGCAATAGAATGGTAATGGGATATCAATTGTTTTCAAATCGATGTTGCCCATTTAAATCTGCCATTAGTAGTTGTATTGTTTTTTATCAAACTTTTTTTAAGTTATTATCAATGGAATATTTAAATTAAGGATTTTGTTGATATTACCTACAAAATTTTCATGTCTATAAAATAATTAAAACACATCAAACGTAAAAAAATCTGCTGTTTCCTACACTTTGTCGATTTATGTGAACACAAATGTAGGAAAGGGCTGATATTTTTTTGGCGATTTTAGTGTTGGTCCCATAGTAAAAGTTGTTCACATGGATGAGTACAATGACCCCTTAAGAGGTTTTCAATAACAGGTATATCGATAGCGTACTACGCTACGCGGTTATACATCGACACATGTGTTATTGAAAACTTCTTAAGGGGTCATTGTACTCATCCGTATGATCAACTTTCACGTTTACGTTTTTAGGGTACTACACGGCAATACTATCGACATACAACGTGTTATTAAAAATCTCTTAAAGGGTCATTATACTCATCCGTATGTACAACTTTTACGTTTACGTTTTTAGCTTACTACGCGGTAATACTATCGACATATACGTGTTATTGAAAACCTCTTAGGGGGTCCTTATACTCATCCGTATGAACAACTTTTACGTTTACGTTTTTAGCGTACTACGCGGCAATATTATCGACATACGACGTGTTAATGAAATCTCTTAAGGGGTCATTATACTCATCCGTATGAACAACTTTTACGTTTACGTTTTTAGCGTAGGTACTACTCGGCAACCGGCAATACTATAGACATAAAACGTGTTCTTGAAAATGGCTTTAGGGGTCATTGTACTCATCTGTATGAACAACTTTTACTAAGGGACCAATCCTGAAATCGCAAAAATAAAACGAATATGTACAATGACCCTTTAAGGGGTCATTGTACACATTCGATGTATGAAAAACATTTATTATGGGACCAAAGCTGAAATCACCAAAAAAAAAAATATTAAAAAAAATATGATGGCAAAAAAATCATCGTAAGACGATTGTGGGAAACATCAAATAACAGCAGAATAGCAAATAGTCCAATGGCAGTTGAATTGTAGTCAATGGCAGTTCAGTGGAAAGTCATTGGAAAGCCATTGGTCTCTAAATGACTAGTAGAATACCAAATGGCTAAAACTATTCCACCGACACTCTATCGACACACAACTGAAGCGTTTGTCAATTAGCAGACTTGGGGCCCAGCTGTCATTCGCACGCATGCGCTCTAGCGCGCGCCTCCATAGAGAAAATACGGCTGCTAAAGATATTGCATTAAAAACTTTTTGGTCGGGCCGAATTGTACAGAGTAGAAAAAAAATCCTGTCGTATGTGGGTGGTGCCATCTTGGAAATGCAGTCTTTTGAGCCAACCGAAAATCAGAATCTTTCGACTTACACACAAGGACCGGAAGCTACGTCTAAATTAGGATTTCTCTAATTTTTTGTATGAAAAGCAATAAAATTTAGAAGTACCTAAACGTTGTTATATTGTATCCATCTTAATATACGAATAAGCATAAAGTTATCTTGCTGTAACTAAAAAAATACTATTTTCAGTCTACAATTTTTAATTACCTTCTTCTTCAAGTATATTATCTTATCTTAACTATTATACGTGGGACACTCAGAAAGTTTTGCGTAACTAAAAAAAATTGTTCTATACGTACATATATTTTTATCAAATCTTTTCAAAGTACTTTCCACCAGCCTCTATACAAAGATTCATGCGCCTAAACCAGTTTTCAAAACACTTTTTCCAGTCCGCCGCAGACACCTCGTTTACAGCCTGCTCGAACGCAGCCAGCGCATCTTCCGGCGACGAAAATTGTATCCCTTTGAGCTGATTTTTTATTTTTGGGAATAAAAAGAAGTCACACGGTGCTAAATCAGGGCTGTAAGGAGGGTGACCCAGGAGTTTGACTGGCGTGCTGTCCAGGAAGTCCCTCGTTTTGAGTGCGGTGTGCGCAGGTGCATTGTCGTGGTGGAGCAGTAGCCCGCGGAGCCCTGTGTTTGGTCGCTTGTTGCTTATAACAGAGAAAACTTCTGGCAAACATTTGGTAGTATACCATTCGGCATTAATGCTTCTTTGATCCCGTAAGGGAATTGATACCAAGTGGCCAGTCAAATTAAAAAAGCTAGCGATCAAAATCTTACCCCCGCTTCTAGATCGCTTCACTTTGGTAGGCGTTGGCTCATTTTGAAACACCCAAACAGTCGACTGGCGCTTGGTTTCTGGGTCGTATTGATAAATCCAGGACTCATCACCTGTAACGATGTCGTAAACACGCCGAGACGAGCCTGCTTCAAATTTGTTAAGCATATCACGGCACCATTCCACCCGGGCCTGCTTCTGAGCATCGGTGAGGTTGTGCGGCACCCAGCGTGATACTATCCTCCTCACGCGAAGATGGCTGTGTAGAATCTCGTGAACGCTTCCCGATCCAATCTTCAATATGTGTTGAATCTCCTGATATGTAATTCGCCTATTGTCTTGGATTAAATTTTTCACTGCTAGCACGTTTTCTTCGGTAACAGCCGTCAAAGGGCGACCGCTTCTTTCGTCATCCCCCAAAGTTGGTCGACCGCGCTTGAATTCGTTATACCAACGATACACGGTTGCCTTGGAAGGGCCTTCATCCATGAATGCCATTTGAAGTCTATCGTACGATTCATCCGGTTTCAGGCGACACTTGAAATCGTATAAAATCATAGCTCTAAAATGTTCCCGGCGCAGATCCATATTTCAGTGAGACACAATACTTTGAATTAACTCGCAAAAAATGTGGAGGGAAATTTTGAAATTGGAACTTACTTATTTTTACTTATAAATAATCATATTTTCGAAAAACATTATAACTGGCCAGTCTCCCATATATAAAAACTTTTTTTCGCAATACTTTCTGAGGGGCCTGGTAAAATTGTAAACGTCTGTTTGTTTGTTTGTTCCAGCATCACGCTAAAACTACTGGACCGATTTTGATGATTTTTTTTTGTTTGAAAGCTGATGATCTGACTTAAAAACTGGTATGGGTTTTGAGAAAGAAATAAAGAAAGAAAAAAAGAAAAAAATTAATTCGTGGGTTGCGTACTCACCCGACAGATCGAAGCTTCTATGCATTTGCACGAGCGGATAGTAATGTACGATGGAGTGGAGTGGACAGGGGATGGGACTGGGGATGGGACAGGGGATGGGACTGGGGACGGGACAGGGGACGGGACTGGGGACGGGACAGTGGACGGGACAGGGGACGGAACATGGGACGGGAAATGGGACGGGACATCAGACGGGACATGGGACAGGACAGTGGGACGGCACATGGGACTGGACATAGGATGGGACATGGGACAGGACATGGGACATGGGACGGGACGATAGTGATAGAGTGAGATAGTGGGATAGTGGGACAGCGGGCAGTGGGGCAGTGGGGTAGCGGGGCAGTGGGGTTTTAGGGCAGCGAGGCCGCGGGACAGTGGGGCAGCGGGGAAGCGGGGCAGCGTGCCAGCGGGGCAGCGCGGCAGTGGGGTACCGGGGAAGAGGGGCAGTTGGATAGTGGGGCAGCGGGGCAGCGGGGCTGCTGGGCAGTGGGGCAGTGGGGTAGCGGGGCGGCGGCGCAGTAGGGGAGTGGGGCAGCGGGGCTGGCAGTGGGGCAGTGGGATAGTGGGGCAGCGGGGCAGTGGGGCAGTGTTGTAAGGGGGGAGTCGGGCAGCTGGGCAGCGGGGCAGTGGGTTACCGGGGCAGTGGGATAGTGGGGTAGCGGGGCGGCGGGGCAGTAGGGCAGCGGCGCAGTGGGTTACCGGGGCAGCGGAGCAGTGGGGCCGTGGGATATTGGGGCAGCGTGGCAGCGGGGCAGTGCGGTAGCGGGGCTGTGGGGCAGTGGGGTAGTGGGGCAGTGGGGTAGCGGGGCAGCGGGATAGTGGGTCAGCGGCGCAGTGGGGTAGCGGAGCAGCGGGGCAGTGGGGCAGCAGGGCAGTGGGGTACCGGGGCAGTGGGATAGTGGGGCAGTGGGGTAGCGGGGCAGTTAGGAAGCGGGGTAGCGGGGCAGCGGGGCATTGGGGTAGTGGGGCAGCGGGGCAGAGGGGCAGTAGGGTAGCGGGGCAGTGGGGCAGCTGTGCAGCGGGGCAGCTGTGCAGCGGGGCAGCGGGGCTTTGGGGCAGCGGGGCAGTGGGGCAGCGGGGCAGTGGGATAGTGGGGCAGCGGGGCAGTGGGGCAGCAGGGCAGCGGGGCAGTGGGGTAGTGGGGCAGCGGGACAGTGGTCTGGACTGGACTGACGTGGGTTAGCAGAATTTAACGCGAGTGGAGCCGCGGGTAAAAGCTAGTGTATTATAAGTATGTATTTACAAAAAAAAAAGTATATAAGTATTATATCCATTGTCTAGTACCCATATCACAAGCTCTGCTTAGTTTGGACTAGATGGTGCTGTGTAAAAATGTCCCGAAGATATTTATTTATTTATTAATGCTAAATTAATCTTTCTACATACAAAAATCAATAACTTACACCACAATTCAATTCAAATGAAGTAAGTCAATGCACGCCACTGGACCAATGATATTTTAAAGTACTGTTGTGTTACTAGGGAAGGCAGAGGTGTATAGCACACCCACATTTCGCCAGTTATGTTATAGTCCCATGTAATAGGGGGCGAGCCTGCCATTAACCGGGCACAAATCCAGACTCCGGGCTGCTACCGAGAATTTCCTAATGAAAAAACCCAATAACACTTTGCCCGACCCGGGAATCGAACCCAGGACCCCACGCTCTGCTGTCGCGCTTGCAACCACTGGACCTACGAGGCAATCTTAGGCATATATTAGTTTATGTTATGTTTGCTGCCACTACGTACGGAATTTTTTTTTCGTTTATTTTGTTAGGGTATGACATATCTATAAATTTATACGACATATGCATCTCTTTGTTACGCAGGTACTACCACACATCGCTGCTTTGCATGAATAAAGTTAAAGACACAACTCGAAAAAAAAAGTACATAAAACGAAGGATCACTTGATTCTGTCCGTTATATTTACTTACTTAAATTTTGAAAAAAAATGTGTCGTTATTCATGCGATGCAGCGATGATGACTGTGTTCGCCTTATTTTCATTATTGTTTGTTAAACTATAATAAAGTATTACAGTTTGACACTTGTATTCTATTACGGTTAAAAAGATACAACCCTGTCACAGAAAGACGGACGGACGGACAGACAGACTAATAGGGAGTAAAGTAGTAGAGTAATAGCATAATATGTGAAATAAATACTAGTAGCCAAAAATATGCAAGGGTTGTTACAAAAGAAAACGTCAAAAATCTTCGGGTTGAACGTGGAAGGAAGGGGGGTAAGGGGGGTAGGTAAATTAAATTGTGGGTTTAACTTTGGGTAGAAAATGGAAGCACTCAAAAGAAAATATCTTTTACAAAATAATATAATATTACCTATATCAAAATTTGTATTCGTCATCTACTATACTATTATAAAATTGTTAAATGTCAGTTGTCTGTTTGTTTGTTTGTTTGTTCCAGCATCACGCTAAAACTACTGGACCGATTTTGAGTTTTTTTGTTTGTTTGAAAGCTGATGATCTGACTTAAAAACTGGTATGGGTTTTGAGAAAGAAAGAAAGAAAGAAAAAAATAAAAATTAATTCGTGGGTTGCGTACTCACCCGAAAGATCGAAGCTTCTATGCATTTGCACGAGCGGATAGTAATGTACGATGGAGTGAAGTGGAGTGGACAGGGGATGGGACTGGGGATGGGACTGGGGACGGGACAGGGGACGGGACTGGGGACGGGACAGGGGACGGGACAGGGGACGGGACAGGGGACGGAACATGGGACGGGAAATGGGACGGGACATGAGACGGGACATTGGACAGGACAGTGGGACGGCACATGGGACTGGACATAGGATGGGACATGGGACAGGACATGGGACATGGGACGGGACGATAGTGATACAGTGAGATAGTGATACAGTGGGACAGGATATGGGACATGGGACATGGGACGATAGTGATATAGTGAGATAGTGAGACAGTGGGAACGTGGGATAGTGGGACAGTGTGACAGTGGGTAGTGGGACATTGGGATAGTGGGACAGTAGGACAGTGGGACGGTGGGACAGTGGGACGGTGGGTCAGTGGGGCAGTGGGGCAGTGGGGCAGTGATGCAGCGGGGCAGTGGCGCAGCCGGGCAGTGGTGCAGTGAGATAGTGGGGCAGTGGGGTAGTGGGGCAGCGGGGCAGTGGGGAATTGGGTCAGTGGGGCAGCGGGGCGGCACGTCTGTGGGGCAGCGGGGCAGTGGGGCAGTATGGTACCGGGGCTGCGGGGCAGTGGGATAGAGGGGCAGTGGGGTAGCGGGTCAGTGGGGCATTGGGGCAGCGGGGCAGTGGGGCAGCGGGGCAGTGGGGTATCTGGTCATTGGGGCAGCGGGGCGGCCGTGCAAAGGGATAGTGGGGCGGCGGGGCAGTGAGGAAGCGGGGCAGTGGTGTAGCGGGGCAGCGGGGCAGTAGGGTACCGGGGCAGCGGGGCAGTGGGATAGCGGGGCAGCGAGGCAGTGTGGTAGCGGGGCAGTGGGGCAATGGGACAGTGGGGAAGCGGGGCATCGGGGCAGTTGGGCAGCGGGACAGCGAGGCAGTGGGGAACCAGGGCAGCGGGGCAGTGTGATAGTGGGGCAGCTGGGCGGCGGGGTAGCGGGGCATCTGGGCAGCGGGGCAGTGGGGTAGCGTGGCAGTGGGGCAGCGGGTCAGCGGGGCAGTTGGGCAGTGGGGTAGTGGGGCAGCGGGTCGGTGGGGCTATGGGGCAGTGGGGCAGCGGGGCAGTGGGGCAAAGGGATAGTGGGGCAGCGGGGCAGAGGGGCAGCGGGGCAGTGGGGAAGCGGGGCAGCGGGGCATTGGGTTAGCGGGGCAGCGGGGCATTGGTGTAGCGGGGCAGCGGGGCAGTGGGGTACCGGGGCAGCGGTGCAGTGGGATAGAGGGGCAGGGGGGCAGCGGGACAGTGGGGCAGTGGGAAAGTGGGGCAGCGGGTTAGTGGGGCGGCGGGGCAGTGGGGCAATGGGGCAGTTGGGAAGCGAGGCAGAGGGGTAGCGGGGCAGCGGGGCAATTGGGCAGTGGGGCTGTGGGACAGCGGGACAGCGGGGCAGTGGGATAGTGGGGCAGCTGGACAGCGGGGTAGCGGGGCATCGGGGCAGTGGGATAGTGGGGCAGCGGGGCAGTGGGGCAGCGGGGCAGTGGGGCAGCGGAGCAGTGGGGCAGTGGGGAAGCGTGGCGGCGGGGCAGTGAGATAGTGGGGCAGCGGTGCAGCGTGGCAGTGGGGCAGTGGGGTAGCGGGCAGCGGGGCAGTTGGGCAGTGGGGCAGCGGGGCTGTGGGGCAGTGGGGCAGCGGTGCATCGGGGCAGCGGGGCAGCGGGACAGCGGGACAGCGGGACAGTGGGACAGTGGACTGGACTGGACTGACGTGGGTTGGCAGAATTTAACGCGAGCGGAGCCGCGGGTAAAAGCTAGTAGTATATAATATTCTATATGTTACTAGCTGTACCCCGCGGCTTCGCCCATTTCACCGTGAATAGGTAACAAAAAAACTATTCAAAGTTTTTCATCAAAGATTTTGCATTTAAAATATTTGGTAGTAGAGCAGTACGACAGAATAAAATAAAAAATAAAAAATTAATCCGCCCAGATGTGCAAGCGGTAAATATTTGCGATATTTATTATTAGATATTTTTAATCGACTTCACAACTTAACAACTTCAACATCAACTCAGCCTATCGCAGTCCACTGCTGGACATAGGCCTCTCCCAAGTTGCGCCACAACGCTCGGTCCTCTGCCTCCCACATCCAGTCCCCCCGTGAGTCCCCCCAGCCACGTTCTTTAGGTCGTCGGTCCACCTGTTCTCTTATTGAACTTATGTTAAATTAATTATCATCTTTAGATTTAATAATAGTAGTTTATGAAACTGTTGCATAATAGGGGTTATTAAAACACGAGTGTGAGTTTAAAAACCGAGCCGTAGGCGAGGTTTTTAATAGTATCACACGAGTGTTTTAATACCTAATTATGTCAGTTTCATACACTATTTTATCTAAACTCGTACAATTTTAAATAAAATACCAAAGTCAAAATCTTGGTAACATTGTCGTTGTTTTTCTTGATTTCTCTGGTAAAAGATTGTTCGTCATTTACGTTGCTGCATCCAGAAATTCAGTATCACTGCTGTAGTCAGATATTTTTTCCCAGAATAAAACTTTCGACATACAAAACCATAATAATAACGTAAACAATAACAATAAAACAAGTAACGATGACCAAATCCAGTAGGCCGTGGCCATAGATTACTATAATTATATTGGCCGTGGCGCGCGGCCGCGCACGCGCGCTGGCGCGCGCCTACACAGATAATAAAATATAGTCTAGCGAAAACATTATAATCAGAACTAATTTTCTATCCTTGTCAGGATTCCGTCAATCTCTGTTTTATCATACAAAAAATATGCCTGTAAACACTTAAATATAATTAAAAGCAATATGACAATCAAAAGTTCTGCCAAAAAACGGGATTTTAAACGATAAAAATTTTCAATGTATGACAAGTGGCGCCACCCTGAATTTTGTGTACTCATTGGTGCCAAACTGTATGACTGCTAAAAAAAAGGTTTGAAAACTCCTTGGTTGGGTCGAAGTGGCATTAAAAACTCCTTAGTTGGGCTGAAGTGTGCGGTTATGGAAAAAAAATTAAATTACCGCATTGTTTTGTTCAGCAAACTGTATCGTAATGAAACTTTTTAAATTCATTACAGGTGCATGTGCGTAAAGTATGTCATTATGACATTACTTTCGAGTTCATAATTCGAATTTTACGATACGAGTGTAGATAAAAATTAAAATCAAACACGTGGTAGTGATTTCGTGTACTTGACACACCTAAACGAGAGTACCGGCGCGCAAGCGATGTCTAACCGGCCTACCACAGGCGTCGCGGGCTCGCTCGCTCTCCTTTATACCGCACCCCATCGTTGCTCTGTTAGGCCGCCGAGTAACTCACTAATCACTATTAGAATTTATTATTACATTATGGTAATAGGATCCCGTTAGCACAATTTGGTTACGAAATCCTAAAAGGTCGGTCGGTTAAAGGATCAAGCAGGTTATTGGCCTTCTTTAATTACCATAATTATAACCGTGGTAATTTCATTAAAGGATAAAAATGTTTTTGTGTATTTAGCGACTAACGTTTTACAGATCGTTTCTTTTATTTTTATTTAATATATTTATACATTAACAATAAAAACATGACATATGTTCATTTAACACGAGATTGACCTTATGTGTTAATTAAGATGATGAATGTTTGTATGCGGCGTTTAGTGCAATAGTTTTAATTGCATTATTTATGTAAACGTCAAGATACGAGATAATTTCGTCTCTGATAAAATTATTAAAATATTTTTGAGCACACTTTACATGATTTCGTGAGCATGTAATGATGTTTTTTTTTCTTGAGTTGTTGTTATTAAAACATTAATTATTATTAAAGTCTTGCTAATCATTTTAGTTACTTACCTTATAAATGAGAAAGTTTGGATACCACAGATAATATAATACTGTACTTATCATAAAATGGATTCTGGATATCCACCTTTAACTCAGACAGAACACGAAGTATTGCCTTTTTTTTCGTGGGGAAATCCTCATGGACGCACTCCGCCAGGGGAAAGCGGAGCCAGTGTCCGACTCTTACTGACTAAAACCGCCACGGTGTTCCTCTACCGAGTAACGACCCTTGGCCGGGGGCGTGGAGTACGTATTCGCCAAACCATACCCGGCATATCCCGGCTCACCACAAGCAGGCGAACCCCTTCTCCCGGTGCAGCATCAACATTGGCCGCACCCTCCTCTTAACTCGGCGCGCACGGAACACAACACGCCACTGTCAAGGGCCTTTACTAGTCGAGCGGCGGGTTACCCCGAGTCCGCCGCCCGTAGGCACATTCCTAGGGTGGCTGGAGATCGGCGATTAAAAACAAATAGGTAATTAAATCCAAGTTACGTTATAATGTCTGATGAATGCTAATCATCAGACATTATAACTTACCTAAACCTATACATATTTATAGCTTCATCAAAACATTTGGGTTTTTAATACCCTACTTAAAGACCAAAGCACACACGATACTTTTAGCATAGATAAATATAATACTAGCTTTTAGTATTTTAGCTATCAGTGATTTTGTAGCTGCATCGGTTTTGGCGACTTACTGCGTGCGTAGTTACGATAGCGGTATCAAAATCGCGCGTTTTATTTATACTCTCCCAAAATAATACCCTATTTACCACGATTTGCCCTACTAGAGATAGAAATTTGACATAAGCTTCATACAACATGATTTGTCAAAATTTACATTTTTATTTCAATTTCATTCCAATTCAATTACATTTTTATTTCTTTCTCCAGTAGGGCAAATCGTTGATAGATAGGTTTTTATTTTTATTTTGGCCGTCTTCTGATGCTGCATCTAGTATCCGAAACTTCAATCTCAGTATCGAGCATCCGGATACCGAACAAATCGCCGACGCAAAAGTATCGTGTGTGCTATCGTAGGCCCTTATTAATTATTTGATTCAGTACAATTCCACTGCACGGCACTTCGGCAAAATTCCAAGTGATGAAACAACATGTTTTGTAACACGATGCGTGTTAGTGCAAATTAAGTAGTAAGTAGGCATTAATTACACTACCCAAAGACAATACACACTACCTATTCATTAGGCTAGGGCCACCTACGCATTAATCAGATACCTTCTAAATTAGTACTTTAGTCAAGATCGTAGACCACGCGATGATTGTCCAGTATTTTTAACACGCTTATATTAGCTTCACTTGTAACTAACTGACTAACTAACTAATAAACAAATCTTGAAAGTCGATTTTAACCTACTTCTAATTGTAGTATCAATTTGAAACTTTGCAAGTTTTTTTTTTTTAATATATATTTATCTAATGGGCTTGCGTTGACCGCCACCCCATCTGATGTTGAATATTAAATCGGGACAATATAATAATCTGATTCCATCGAGCTGATCTCATGATGAACTTCAAAAAACCTCACCTCTATAAGCGTGTTTTTTTAGTTTTCTAAACCACTAATTTATTTATGGCGTTGTTGCTGTCACAAAAGGAGAAATAGTGTTTTGTCAAGGAGATGGACTCAGCAACGGTTTGTGCTTTAGGGCCAAATAAATAACTTATCTGTCCACGATTTTCCCTGCTGGAGATAGAAAGGAGACTGAACGAAACGGACCCATATGAAAAATAAAATGTAACTGTTAGTTAAATGTTGATAATTGACATAATAATAAAAAAACATTTTTCCAAAACTTTAAATTTTTTTTTCAAGAGAAGTGAGGATTACCTTTATTACCGTAATCGAGTTTTAGAACTAAAATCATAAATTATCCTGCCACGGCGCACGCACGAGCACGACGTCTAAAGTAGGTACCTAATTGCTAGTGAGTTTAAGAAAACCGCTCAGAATTATGTAATAATAGATAGAGCATTGCCATAAAAATTTGCTACAGAAGATGACGCTTATACTGTTTCGATTCATTCATTTTTGAAATTGAATATTTTTTTAACCTTGCTAGATATGAAAGTAGTATAAACGTATAAAGTAATGTTAATTGGGCTGGGTCCATGATATTTTACAGTATTGTTTTTTTTTTGTACTATTACTTACATTACTTAATTATTAACTATAACATACATTATTTAATTGCCAAAGAAACATGTAAAAATTAAGCTGAAATGCAATGCTCCAAAATATTACGATTTTGAATATAGGTACCTATTCAAGTACTTGGTTTCAAACTATTACCACAACCATTTAAAAAAAAAGTTTTCGCAAAAAAAAAAAAAAAAAATCTTTAACATAATAATGTTATATCAGGATACACAAATAAGAAACTACAGTATTGATATATTGTATACCTTGTGCTTGTAGAAGGACGTCTGCATTAAAATGCGCATGCGACGGTGTTTCAAGGAAGTAGCGCTGAACTTTTAGACGCACAGCGGCTACCAAATAAATCAAATCCACGCGGACGGTAAGCTGAAATACGATGGTCCAAAATATTGCGATTTCAAATATAGGATAGGTATTCAAGTACCTACTTGGTTTCAAACTGTTACGAGTACCACAAGTACCACAACCATTTCATCATCATCATCATCATTTCAGCCGAAAGACGTCCACTGCTGGACATAGGCCTCCCCCAAGCATCGCCACAACGACCGGTCCTGCGCCTTCCGCATGCAGCGTATTACCGCGACCTTCACCAGGTCGTCGGTCCACCGTGTTGGGGGCCTACCCACGCTGCGCCTTCCAGTACGCGGTCGCCACTCCATAACTTTACTGCCCCATCGGCCATCCGTTGCCATCACAACTATTTTAAAAAAAGTTTTCGTCTAACTAACGCAAAATTTTTTCTTGAACTTAATAATGTGATATCACTTAAACAAGTAAGAAACCTTGGTATTGATATTGACCTTGTGCTTATAGAAGGACGCCTGCATTAAATTAAAATGCGCAAACGACTGTGTTTCAAGGAAGTACCTAGTGCTGAACTTCTAGACCCACAGCGCCTACCAAATAACACAAACCTACGCGGACGACTTTTCGACAGTTTAACTTTTTATTGCGAAGCTCGAAGGTTGCGAATATCAATTAGGCGGATTCTTTCGGGGGGGCAATAACCTGTATATTATAAAATGTAGCCAAGCGGCGCACGCTAATTTATACACGAGTTTATATACTACTAGCAATGGGACGAATCGTATTGTTTGTTGAAGTGATCGATGATTCGAATCACAATTCAAGTTGATTCGACTCGGTCGGCAGTAGCCAACTCGTGGTGCGAATGCGACGCGTATGTTCTAATGTATCGAGCCGACTCGAGCCACCGAGTTGAGCACAGTTACATCAGAGTCAGCGAGCGGCGTCGAATCGGGCGAGTAGTGTGATTGGTAAGGTAAGGATCGATCGAGTTGATTCGTATACACGAATCGTGACGATTTACCACCACCTGATATTTTTTCTCACTTGAACTCGTAGTTCTTAGCTATTCGCTGTCTCACTAGCTCGCTTACCGCCACTTGCCCGAGAGAGCGAGTCACCGAGCCGAGCGCCGGCGAATAGCTACCTATGTAAAACGAATCAACTCGATCTTGAAGAAACTTAATTCATTCAAAGGATAAATCGAGTTATTCGGGTTAAATGATTTGAATCGCCCATCGCTATGTACGTGTTATTGAAATAACTGAAAACCTCTTTATTTAGGGGTTATTGTACTCATCAGTATGAACAACTTTTACTATGGGACCAACCCTGAAATCCCGAAAAAAATCACGTGGTCCCTACATTTGTATTCACATGAATCGACAGAATACTTATAGGGATCAGTTGTTTCTTTTTTCGCGATTTCAGCTTTGGTCCCATAGTAAAAGTTGTTCATACTGAATTATATTATCTGTGATACTGATGAGTACAATGACTCTTTGAGGTTTTCAGTTATTCCCATAACACGTTGTATCAATCCTGAACCAGAAGATTGTTCCGCAACGTATGAGTGGTATAGGTACAATGAATGCTGTTTGTTCTTTGGACATACGCGTAGGTACCTAAGTTTTTATGTACTGGCGTAAATTCCATACGTCATCAATACTTGGTTCGTTGAGTCTCTCATTAAGAATCAGTGTCAGCGCTGCATGCTTGTCTTAGCTGTCTTTATACAGTGCAGTGCAGCATACCTGTATGATTTGACTATATCGTCAAAGCCTGTATGTTACCTTTGTTGGTAAAACTCTGTAATTGAATAGTAGTGATTTGTTGTCATGTGACTGTTTTTTTTCATTTGATACAATTGCTTTTATATTATGTAGTAAGGTAGGCACAATATTGCTTGAAATCCATTTTTTTTCTTCTAAGAAATCATACGAAAATTATTATTAACGAAAATCTAAATGTTCTTCTTCTTCTATCGTGTCGACTTGAGCTACATAATGATAATAGCTCATGCCGTGGGGAAAAGATTTGCCAGTCAGCAGGTTGTTAGTGGGGCTGACAGCCCAGGGCGCGCCGGACGATCAATTAAATATCGTCACTCGTGGAGGCTCTTTCAATGCACCCCATGCATATATATGTTAATACGTTTTGTGGATAGATCGGTTATTAATTTTGGCCGCTAAATTATTAATTATCATTCATCACTTATCACCATCATACTCCGATCACCGACGCCGCGCCATCACGACGTTAGCATTCTGGCGTCGTCCTGCCGCGAGATTTTAGCTAGGTACATTCTTCCAAACATTGGCTTTTTTACATACTTAATTTTTTTTATGAAATTGTCGTTACGGGGGAAAACTGTTTTCACAGACTAAATCTCAACAAATTCTTTTGTTTTTTGTGTCAATATACGCACGTTTCATTTATTTAAAAAAAAATGGGATTCTATTAAAACCTACTTTTCGTCGTCATAATTTACACGTATAACATTGGTTAATTCAGTTGCCTATAATTACGTAGATATTGTGAAATTTCAAAAAAGTCAAACATAGGTAGGTACAAGCATAGTTTTTCACGGTTTAAATCCTAATATATAAAAGAAAGTCGGGTTAGTTACATCATTCATAACTCAAGAACGGCTGGACTGATTTTAATTAAATTTGGCGTACAGATAGATCATAACGCGGATTAACATATAGGTTACTTTTATCCCGGGAAGATGAACAGTTCCCGAGGGATGCGAAACGACATTCGCGCGGGCGAAGTCGCGAGCATAGGCTGGTAACATATAAAATAATTTGACGAAAAAGATTTTTTTAATATACCACTTTACGAAACGAAAGCGTGTTAATATTGCATTGTCATCTAGTTCTAAGCTATGTTTAAAGTTTCAAGTCTAGCTCATCGGGAAGTTAGTTTAAAATCGATTGCAAAATTTGTACCGAACAGACGGACAAGGCCTATGTCCAGCAGTGGACTGCGATAGGCTGAGTTGATTGAGACGGACAAGACTGAAAGCGAGCTAATAAGAACGTGGTATAAATCATCGAAATCGGATAAAATTTAGGTAAGGAAAACCGCTTTTTGTATGGACTAGAAGGTGGTATACTCTCTTAAAAAGAGTCGAATGGGTGCATGCGTAAATTAAAATAAACTTAAAATATTTCCCGAGTTTAAACAAAGATCCAAAACTTAACATTGTGTAATTTCTATACAAACTCACTTTTTCATGAGATGATTTTTCGGTTTATTTAAAGCTATTTTTAGTTAAAATTATAACTATATCACGGAAGATGTATTCTTATAACAGTGTCACTGATACTGATCTTCCAAGGCCAGGGTATTCCCCACTTGACAAACCCTTTCGCTGACAAATAAACAACCAGTTAAACTTGTCATACCACATTTTAGTTACTTTTCTGAAGTACCTATAGAACTTGTAGAAATGTCGTATAAAACGTATGGCACAAATGCCGCGCATTACATCAATGGCCGGATGGCACATAAAAATAATGAGGAAATTATAAATTAATTAAATTACACTATAGGCTTGTTATAGTATAAATATTTATTTTATAAATATTTATTGTAAATGCATGCATATTTCATATCCTCCATTATTTTAAAAGGTTTATCTGCAATAACGTCTAAGCTAGATGTTTACTTCTAAAAAAAAATTAGGAAATTCAGTTTAAATAGTAAACTTATAATTTTAATCATACATATCACGCTTTTTAGGGTTCCGTACCCGAAGGGTGCCAAACGGGACCCTATTACTCTCGCTACGCTGTCCGTCCGTCCGTCCGTCTGTCTGTCACAGGGCTGTATCTTTTGAACGGTAATAGGTAACTGGTTGAAATTTTCTCAGAATATATGTTGCTATGAGGTGTATCACGACAAATACTAAAAACAAAAATAAGTCTTAAACCAAGGGGGGTCCCCATACAAGAAACATCAAAAAACATGCATTTTTTCAACGTTTTTGTTCCTGCTCTATCTTTAAAACGGTAATATATACCAGCGTCAAACTTGGTTAGATTATAGTGCATGCTATGGACTTTAGAAACAAATACTAAAAATAGGACAAACATAGACATATGTGGTGGTACCTGCGTAAGAAAGAGATGCAAAAATTAATATTTCGCGCACTGTGAGTTGATGTCTTTCGATGAACTCTCGTAAATTAAATCAGTTTCTACGGGGTATCAGGTCGATTGGTGGTACGGAACTCTTACTGCGCGAGTCCGACTCGCACTTGGCCGGTTTTTTTATTTTCATTTGGAACGATTATTATATGAGAATTAATGTTGAATAAAAGTCAGCGTCGGTTAAATCAATGTTAATTATGGAGGGAAAAAATCTTGTGTCATGTAGTGCCAAAAACATCAATCAAAAGTTACAACAAAAAAATATATTTTAAAACTAAGGCAAATACTTTAGGACACACCATCTTTGAACAAATGTAGTACATTTCGTCGTTGCGATAAGACCTTAGGTATGTGTAAAAATCACTTTTACGAGAAAATCTATTACTAAAAAAATATAGTGAAACTAACAACTACCTAGTTACAACAATAATAAAACACATAGATATAGGCACATGATTTCCTGATTGAATTGTCATATACACATGAGAGTTGTTGCATTCTATAGAGCTTCAAAATGTAGAATCCACTGGTGTAAAAAGTGATTTTGCCAAAAGTGACACCTTAGAGGTCTAAGAACTCAACCTGTGGCCCGCCGGGCCTTTGTTATTGGCCCATCTAAAGTTACAAATTTATTGTAAACCCTTTTAAATTTCGCGCCCATCAGAGAATGGGTGTTTCAAAACGTTAATACCTAAATAATTTTTGCTTGCGGCCCTCGACACCATGACTGAAACGTGTTTGTGGCCCCTATAAAAAAAAGTTTAGTATGACTGGTCTAAGGCTTACATTCAGAGACAAATCTAATCGTAAACTCATGCTTCCAACTGTCAAAAGCCCCGTATTTTGACAGTTGGAAGCATGAGTTTAAACTTAGATTCGTCTCTGAATATAAGCTTGAAAGTCGCGGTCGTAACGACGATTTGTGACTTTAGTCACATTTTATGAAGTAACCAGTGAGTTCGCGATAGCCAGCCGTGGCGTGACGTGTCGTTAATGTAGTTCCGCCTTTATGGAGCAAATTATGGCGATTAAAGTGCACGTATGCAATTTACCCTTTTATGCACACTAACAAGGTGTTAGTGCCAACTAGCTGGCCTCCAAATGATTCTACGCATTCTGCTGTGACAAATAATTCAAATTGATTATGTTGCTCCTTATTTCTCATAAGATTGCCTCGTTGGTCTAGTAGTTGCAAGCGCGACTGCTGAGCGTGCGGTCCTGGGTTCGATTCCCGGGTCGGGCAAAGTGTTATTGGGTTTTTTCATTAGGAAATTCTCAGTAGTAGCCCGTAGTCTGGATTTGTGCCCGGTCAATGGCAATAGGCTCGCCCCCTATTACATGGGACTATAACATAACTGGCGAAATGTGGGTGTACACCTCTGCCTACCCCTTCGGGAAAATACAGGCGTGATGTTATGTTATTTCTCATGATAATGGTATATGATTATCGTAGGAAATACTGCAATACGTAATATGATTGTTACACTCATAACGAGTTTTATTTTAGATTATATAATAATAATAATAATAAATAAATATTTTTGGGACATTTTACACATCACCATCTAGTCCCAAACTAAACAGAGCTTGTGCTATGGGTACTAGACAATGGATATAATACTTACATACTTTTTTTTTTGTAAATACGTACTTATAATACATAAGAAACAACCAGACCAACACAAACACTCATGTTCATCACAAAAATATTTGTGTCCTGTGGGAATCGAACCCACGACCTTGTGATCAGCAGTCCGACACTCGAACCACTAGACTACAGAGGTCGTCAATGGTAATCAAAATCGAGCCTATAGCAAAATAATGTAAAAACCGGCCAAGTGCGAGTCGGACTCACGCAGTAAGGGTTCCGTACCTCTCAACGACGTGATACTCCATAAAAACTGATTCAAATTACGAGAGTTTATCAAAAGACATCAACGCAGAGCGTGCGAAATATGAACTTTTTAATGTGTTTAATTTCAACCGGTTACCTATTACCGTTCAAAAGATACAGCCCTGTGACAGACAGACAGACGGACAGCGTAGCGAGAGTAATAGGGTCCCGTTTGGCACCCTTCGGGTACGGAACCCTAAAAACCGTCAACATAACTACCTTAAATTTACATGTTGTTCCTAAGGTTTTGTTATTGTTAACTAGCGAACCGGCGTCGCACGGGTAGTAATTATAGCCTGTAACCGTCTTAGATAATCCCTCTTTCTGTTGGTGAAAACCGTATTAAAATCCGTTCAGTAGTTTCTGAGATTAGCCTGAATCAATGATATTTGAAAGCACAGATGTGCTGTGCACCTGCGCTCGCAATCTGAAGACTCGAAAACGTCCTAATTAGGATGTTTTTATAATAATCCGCGTTAAGTAATGTACCTACCGAGCTTGACCGGATCTATACTTTTAAATATCACTGGCCTGAACAAACATGAACTCAGCGCGGCGGGGTCTTTAATTTATATGTGTATGTAAGTGACAAGTGTCTATCTATCTATCAACATTGGGAACAATGCCAGCTTCGGACAATAACCAACAACTTTTCCACTAGAAAAACACAATTGCGTGATCCTTTACTTACATAAAAAAATCTTATAACGACGACGACGACGACGACGACGACGACGACGACGACGACGACGACGTCTGTGGTCTAGTGGTTCGAGGGTCCGATCACCGATAATAGATCTGCAGATCACGAGGTCGTGGGTTCGATTCCCACAGGACACAAATATTTGTGTGATGAACATAAGTGTTTGTGTTGGTCTGGGTGTTTCTTATGTATTATAAGTATGTATTTACAAAAAAATAAAAATATAAGTATTATATCCATTGTCTAGTATATAGTAGTATATTACAAGCTCTGCTTAGTTTGGGACTAGATGGTGCTGTGTAAAAAAAAATCCCGAAGATATTTATTTATTTTATTTATTTATCTATTACATTGATACCTGTTCCTTCGGTACTAAAATATTCTGTATACTGAGTATTTCTTGACGGCTCAAAGGGGAGCTGCTTGTAAAAGCAGAATGTACTGCAATGTAATGTAACAGAATGC
Organism: Asteroscopus sphinx; assembly: GCA_949699075.1. Lineage (NCBI taxonomy): Eukaryota > Metazoa > Arthropoda > Insecta > Lepidoptera > Noctuidae > Asteroscopus > Asteroscopus sphinx. Next base: position 16,960,738 of record OX453021.1, read on the forward strand.
AACCATTTATCAAATTCATTACGGTGATATTTTCGACGCGTGTCAAGATGTTCTGCACGTCTACGCACGGCTACACATCAAGCTATACATATCCAGTATAAGCGACCTCTTATTGTACGGAAAGCTTACACAATGCGAGGTCAGCTTATACTGGATTTTTTTAGCTTGATGTCTAGCCGTGTGTGCAACACAATGTCACTCTTCGTAAATTACACGCATAAAATTAAAATAACACCAAGTTGAGACTGCATTCGAAGTTTAATAAAAATGAAGAAGCACGGCGCACAATTACGCGCAACTGATTGGATGATTATTAAAATTTAACGCCTACAATATCGGTGACGATCACCATTATTATTGCCCGGGATTTCGTGAATAATTCTTTTTATTGTAATTTCGATGATAAATATTTCTACATCAGAAGAACAAATAAAGGGACTCGGATTAATAAAATTAATAGTAGAAAAAAAAAAAATTTAAGTAAAGTAAAATTATTAGTATTAGTATGTATTTACAAAAAAAAAGTATATAAGTATTATATCCATTGTCTAGTACCCATAGTACAAGCTCTGCTTAGATTGGGACTAGATGGTGCTGTGTAAAAAATGTCCAAAAAATTTTTTTTTATTTAATAGATATTTTAATGATCTAATTTGTACCAAAGTGTAATTAAGCAGATGTCCAGGATGCCCAGGAAATAGCACGACATACTGGAGAGGGTGAAAGAAAGAAAGAAAAATATTTATTTGACACAACTGAGACACATACAAAAGAAAGGATATACATGAACAAGAAATAGATATAGTGAAGAAGTAACAAAGCGAGGAAAAAGTCATTGACAGTCATGCGCCATGTGTGTCTCAAAATTGTGACAAATGGGTGTCCAGCTCAGCATATTGCCAGGTTATTAAACCTGACGCTGGTATTCTGCTGGATCCCTGTTGTGACGTAGGATGTCCAGCAAACTACACATTAGTAATAGTTAGTGAGTGTGGGTGCTAGCTTCGGTGTTCAGAAAAAGCTTACGGTTTTCATATGCCGCTGCCGTTCAGGTCAGGTGCCGTCTGTAGGAACATGTAAGCTCCTACATACTATGGCAACCATTTTTAGGTTTATTTCTAAAGGCAATATTCTCACTTTTAAACTATTGTTTTTAACCTACACTATACTCACATTACATTAATGATTTTGATGTAATAAACAATAACATATTTTAAAAAGAGTATATCCATGAGTTTCTTGTCGGTTCTTCTCCATAGGACCCAAAATTTGGAACCGTGCAACTAGAGCCGGACGTTTCAAAAGTGCCTGTAATTAGGTTTATTTGAAATCAAAAACATTTGAATTTGAAAATAAAACTGGAAATTCAAAAATATCTAAAATCGTTACTATAAGTCAGATTTGTCACTGCCCTGATGTGTAAATTGACTTTTTCATAATTTTTCATAATTATCATTAATTTACTCTTAAGTAATAAAAAAAGTTTAACCGGATTGTCATCTTATTCTACCTGCGACCACGAAATGCTGCAAACCTTTCGAAACGTCAGGAAAACCAATTTAAATAATATACGCGATTGAATCCGGGTAAACTTTGTTTCATTATAATGTGTAGTGATCGCGAAAACCTAAGAAGTTATTACTCTTAAGTAGTTGTCACGTCTGAAAGTACCTATATCTTTAATTTTTCAAAAAACACTTCACAAAAAAGTATATATTTTTATTATTTATAGATTATGAATTTCCGTCGGCTAATTAAAACATCAGTGTTGAAACAAAAAAATACGGGGCAATATTGGATATCGTGCCGAAAAATTGCTCGTTTTATGAACATTTTATAAATGTACAAGATGTCTACATTTCCTTTACAAAATACGGAATAATATTTTGGTAATTGTTATTGCTAGTAAATAAAAACACAGAAAACGTTTTATTTTTGCTGTCTACCTACTCTAAATTGAGAAATCTTTTCCAGAAGTTAAAACGACCCTATGACGCGTCGCAAGTTGTTTAGCCTGGTCAAGCTGAATAAAATAGGTACATGTTTCACGAGCTCAAATAAAAAGGTTTTCTTGACACACTTGAGGAAAAACAAGAAAACTTGCAGCTATCATTTAAGGAACCTCGTTCTCCTAGAACCTCCTAGAACTTGGCACTTTGCACCTCATTCGTTCTCAAGTCCTTTTATCTGCGATGCCGAAAATCTTGCACTTTTTCCTTTGTACCAAACTTGACTCCTTTTTCACATTTGTGTTTTTGATAGGATTTCTTCTTCCTTTTTGTATAATATGTGTATAATATCATTATACAGGATCACCATCCACATTTTTATAGGCATTAGGAATCATTCAGACAAAAAAACACTTTTATTAAAATTTGGATGGTGATTAAAAATTCACGGTATGTATTTTTTCTTTACGTGCCGTTTAATAGTTCACAAGCATTTCCTGCCTTTCATACTCTGATTAAAGAATGTAATTTCATTAATGTTAACCACTCTTAAGGAAAAATTCATTACAGTCATTGTCACATAAAATTGGAATTTTAAAATGTTAATAAATAATTTCTTTACGAATGTACAATTACTATCAACATGCGAATGGAAATAAGCGTCATGTATCCGAAGTTCTGAAGTTTCTGAACATATACTATGTATAAAAGAGTTAAAGCGAATAAACGTGTTTATTAAGTTGCAAAAAGTTAACATGAAAAAATCTATTACAATATATCTAAACCTAAATTGTATAAATGCATATAAATTTGTTCTGTACCTGACTACATACCAATTTAGGTTAAAATAAACCTTTTCAACTGCGTCGTAAAAGTTTTCGTGCTCTCAGCGCAACGTCTTCTATAGAAGACAAATATTGTATGGAGATAAGTACAAAGTTACAAAGTCGTAGCGCAGAGGGCAGGAAATCGTTTGTCTTTTATTGGTGCCATTGGCGGTGGTAATCGTTTGTCTTCTATAGGTGCCATTGGCGGTGAAAAGGTAAAATTACTAATTAGCCGCAAGGCTAGATTGTAATTCAAATAAAGTATCTTAGAGATACTTGGACAGTAAAAAAACTGAGTACCTGTGAAGATTTGTAAATGGCACAGGATTACCTATTTTCACCATGACAAAGATCTTGTTTGACTGTAAATCTTCCTAACTTTTTCCACAGAGAATTGACCGTCACGGTGATGAGTGAGAGGAGTAACTTTTGGAAGTATCCGAGGTTGTGTAGTTTCTGAACAAATACTATGTATAAAAGAATACAGGGAGCGAATAAACATGTTTATTAAGGTGCAATTAGTTAACATAAAAAATCTATCGCATCATACCTAAATGGTATAAATGCATATAAATTTGCTTAGTCTGCAGAGAGAATTGACCGTTCGTGTCTTTGACCGTGACCGTGATGAGTGGTTTAACTTTTGGATCGATATATTCAGCACTGGTCTATTATTCAGCATTGATATCGCACAAATTTCTTTTATCTGCCAAGTTTTATCCCATTAATCCAGCAGATGAAGCAGAATAACAGAACTAAACATTTTTGGTGCTCTTGTCCTTTTTTTTTCGTTCATAAAGACTATAAGAAAGTCTATGAATGAAATATTTATTTGCAAGAACATATTTTACATTTAAGCATTTACCTACTCAAAACCTACCTATGTTGTAGGGTGGTTGACGTATAATTTGATGACATAACTTTAACATAAAGATTTTTAGGATTCTTTTTCTGATTTTGTTAGATGAGTAAGCTATTTTAAACAAAAGAGGTTATTCATTAAAAACTTTGGGATTTTCGCTTTCGCACGGAAGCACAAAAACTAACATCAAAGTTCAAAGTTACAACTAATAAAAAGTTTTGAATTTTTTAGTGACTCAAGATAAACAAACTATGTTAGGTCAGCGGGCAGGTATGAAGATGTTGAATATTATAAAAGTTTTGAAACAATTATTTGTGCCACCAAAGACAAAATATCGTATTTTTAAATTGACAATGATGAAGCAGAATTAACAAATGGCTGAAACGACACATGAATGTTCAACGAAACATCCAGTTTTTCCTTCTTCCTGCAATATTTGTAAAAGTAGTCATAGGCCTATTGCAATATCAGCCATGAAGTCGCTTATCAAAATTCAAACGATTACCTTGATACCTAGTTACTTCTAAAGACACATCAATAGAAATATCGTAAAAATATTTGCATAAATAAAACTGTTTACTTGGTATTTTCACAACTACAAACGTTTATTCATTACTTCAAACATAATTAGGTAAGTATGTTACTGCATAAGCACGAATAGTGATAATTTTTTAAAAGATTTTATTGGGGTCGACGGTTTTTTTTCTTTTCATGTTTAGTTCCATAACCATCTAATCGTAAAAAAATTAAGGTTCAATTCAATTCAATTCATTTATTTCAGATAAATTACAATAAATTATAAATTATCCATATCTATAATAATAAAATAATAATTTTATGCAAATATAAAATAATCCATACAATAAAAATAATAAACAATATGTCATGCAACAAAAAATAAGTTAAGTTAACGGTGACGTATTTTTTTTCGGTTTACTCGGCCGAGCGCACAAAGAAACTAGGAGCTTTGCTTCAACGTGGCGGTGACGTCAGGGGTCGACAGTCGTGTGGCCGCGGAAGGACCGGGGAAGTTAACGGTGACGGTGACGCTTTTTTTTGGGAACGACGCTATAGAAACTTCGCTTTAAAACGGTTATTGCCGTGTTTGTAAGCTAAAACTAGGAGAAAAGATAAAAGAAAGAACCTATTCTCACATTTTTCATAATAATATCTCGAGTTCATTGGTACATCCTGGAAGAAAAGAAGTTTCACTAGAATTCTTGACTATTTAAGTACTATTGTTTTATATCTTTGACATTTACAGTAACAATATTACACACAGCGGCATTGTACAAGCGTATTAAAATATTTTCACAATTAAGGACGCGATCACATTTTTGACGCGCGCGAATTTAGGTATTGAGTCGTCACACTACATCATATTGTGCACGCACACATTGACACCGCTTTCCGCTCGATTTTATACATTAATTAACTAATCTTGGTCCTTCAAGGTATTATTTGAATAATTAGTATTAAGTGATTACGTTAAATTACTTGGCGAAACCACAAAGTAAAGAAGGGAACAAAGGCTGACCTTCTAAAGAGCGTGCAAAATTTATACCTATTTTAATAGGGTCGGCACACGTGGATAAAATTACATTAACAACAATTGTACGTTCAGTATTAAATAGGCGTAGGTCACTTTTCAAGGACTTTGAGATCTGTCTATTGATCCGGTACTTAGTCGCATCATCTGAGGACTGCAGAATCATCTCGCGTCTTTCCACCTTGAACTCGAGTGTGTGGTCAGAGAGCTTTTTGTTTCTATTCATACGACGGGTCTTAAAGAACCTAGACCCGACCGTATGTAATCGTCCACTGAGCTCCTAGCTAGGGATTCGAAACGATTCTGAAGTTCGAGCTGAAAGCTCTCGGGGTTTTTTATTTGGATCGGTGCTGGACGAAGCGTAGACTACATCAGTCGAGATCTTTCCAGCTTGATATTCAGATTCAATGTGCCACTTACCAAACGGTGATCACTTCCGGTTTTGACCACGTTGTACAGAGACAACATTGAATATTTGCTTCTTCGTCGGCATAATGAAGTCTAGCTCATTTTTTTTTACACCATCAGGGCCCAACCAGGTCCACTTCCTCAAAAATAGGAGCTTTATAATCAACTAACATGAATAATTTTGTGTACAAAGTTGTGGTTCACGAATTTGATTATGAATTCGATCCTAACAATGAATCAACTAAAACATAGAAGAAAAGTTTTTAACAAAAAATTAAGCGACTTTAAAAACCCTGAATAAAAAGTAAAAAATAATCCTTGTACACACGGCTACACATCAAGCTGTAAATGTCCAGTATAAGCTGACCTCGCATTGTATAGGTTTTTCTTACAACGCGAGGTCAGCCTTTACTGGTTTTGTACAGCTTGATGTATAGCCGTGTGTACGTACAGTCTAACAAACTAATTAGTATGGATGTTTAAGATTAAGATTATGGATGTTTTCGAGTGAAATATCATTTTAATAACGGAAAAAGATAAACTATATTTATACAAAACCGTAATAGAACCGTTCTATAATAATTTACTGATAAATTTTCATCTCTATCTGGCAACCCGGTATATACTAATTGCTTTGTTAGACTGTACCTACTCGTATTTCAAAAAAAATCCTTGATAAACCAACATTTCGAAAGTGGCGCGTGATTGTCACGTACCGTCAGAAATCTTTCCGGTCAACCACCACTAACGCTAGAATCGCTTGCACTCAATGTTCGATGGCAGCCGTAAGTACGTGTAATGTAGCAAGATTCGTTCAAGGGATTTTATCGTCAAAATGTACCACGGGGAAGTATCGTGATCGTATATGATGATTGATCGTGAAATATATGTTACCTGCCTGATGTAAAGATAAACCACGCACTGCCTTCAAAATTATGGTATAAGAAAATATTTTGAAACACATGGATTATTTTTTACTTTTTAACCGACTTAAAAAAAGGAGGAGGTTATGTATTCGGCGAGTTTTTAGTAATTTTTTTTGAAGTCGGTTCATTTTTTTGTTAAAATTTTTTAATTTCTGTAAACATATTTTTGCTTTTGAATGTGCGCCATCTCTGAGGTTCATACACCTAGCGTATCGAGGATCAACTAGTTCTGGAAGTAAACAGTAATTGTAGAAGTTTACTAAAAGTCTCTCCATGTTTTCCTTCCAGATATAGTCGTCTCTTTTTACAATCTCGTATTATATTTGCCATCGCCTGTCCACACGGTTTTTTTTCTTACGTATTCTGGCGCCACTACTCCCTTTGCCGTAATAATTATGTCCACCTTTTAAACCCATCTCTGAAAATAACTTAATTACTTTTTATATTCACTATTTTGATTTCTATCAAAATTTCATTTAGAATAATAATATTATAATTAAAATGTTAACTGCAAGTTTTTAACAACAATACTTACAAAAATCAAAACTACGCGGTCGTTGTATGCTAGACGCGCGAAATATTATACTGTGAGTGTCGTGTGCAAGCGCGGGAGCACAAGCGATATAGGTCCGTCCTCCGAGAGCCCGCGGGCAGCAGTGAATCAAAACTGTTTTTTTTTTTTTTTTTTCGAATGGGCTCTCGCAGGTGGGACCGAAGTCCCATTTCTGCTTAACCGGACTTAGTTGGCGGAGAGTCCCATGTGGGACTCCATTCGCCGAAGGTTTTTTCCCTACATACTTACAAACTAGATGCGCGCGGCATCAATACCGCGCGCAAGCGGGCGCCCCCCGAGGGGGGGGCTCGAACCTCGCTGGGGCATTGCAGGGGGACCCCGCAGTTCCTATGTCCCCCTAGCAGCCGTTGCTGCATCGAATTGGTTTCCTCGAAAGTAGCGGACTTTCGGTCCCTATCGGGTGACGTGCTAAACGCCGTGAAGCGGCAAGCCTCGCCGGCGAGGCTAAGACCTACCTAGAAAACCTAACCAGTGGCTACGCAATAGCCTGCTCCTAGGAACTACTCTAGAGCATAGGGCCGGTCTCGCGTGACGAGATTATCTCCGGTTGCTTACACCGTGAGGGCGTCCCCAGGGGGGAGCTCGGACCTCGACTCAGGGTGCAGCAGGGGGACCTCGCCACTGATCCCCCCAGCAGCCGGTGCTGCGTCGGCATGTGTTTCTGTTTCTCGAGAGTCGGACTCTCGGATTCTGTGTGTGTGTCGCGTCGGTCCTCGCCGGCGGGGACGATATTTTGGACGACGGCGTCGGAGTGTGCTTGTACTTTTATCTGACTCCTGGAGGAGTGTAATAGCGTCATCGGGCTCAATGAGTGTGTGTCTGGGACGTCGGGTTTTGCTAATAGCAGATGGCTGGTAGACGGTGGCCGCCACGACCAAGGGGTTGGGGTGCTTGGGAGCGGAATCGAAATAGCGTTTTGAGACACGCTTGAAAAACTGCTTGATGGTCGGCAGTTTGAGGTCTAGGTGGAGGTCGACGTTGCGTACGTACCAGGGGGCGCCTACGGCCCTTCGCATGAAACGGTTTTGATCAAAACTGTCTGCGCATCGAGTTTTATAACAATATTCGATTGCATATTTGTAATAAAAAAAATTAAAAATATGTTTATTTTATTATTTTATTGAGTAGAAAGATAGTTTAATATTATTGTTTGATATATTTTACTCTAATTTACACATTCTATTAGACATAAAATGCGTTCTTTCTGGTGATCGAAATAGCGCATTTTAACGTTTGAAACGGGCTTTTTTTTTGGGTATTTATTGGAATAAATTTAAAATTTTAGTCGGTCTATCAAAAATAAGACTATATTTCCAGTATATTTATGCATTTTGTTTGTTATTCTATTCACTCGGGAGCCCTCAGAAGACTCTCAAAAATCAGCATTTTCTCACAAATGCAATTTACTTGTCTGGGAAAATGCGTTTTATTTAATAATTAACAATAGATTTAAAAATTTAATCAGTCATTCGAAAAAACAAGGATATTTTTAATAATAAAATCATAAAAAAAATAGTCCAAACGGCAGCGATAAGGAGATATTATAAGTGAAAAAGTCCTTGTTTCCGGTTTTGCGCCAAAAAAATGTAATAGCCCCCTTAAATGTGTCACTGCTTAATTTCTTTACGTTAGGGACTTCATTCGTTCATGGTCGATATGATGTTCTCTTGCAATTTCATTTGATTGTGTAATGTTAAGACTGTCCGATAAATGTAGGCTTCCAATAAAAGGGTCCTTAGGTTGGCATCTGGTTTCCGAGATAATTGAGTTTTTGTGAAATTGGTTGAAAAAATGCCATTTTGTGTTTTTGATAGATTATATGATCCTTAATGTACGATTCAAAGTGCGTTTTCTGAAAAATCGCTATTTCCGACACAAAAATTTGAAGTAATTTTTCAACAAGATTTTTAAAAGATTTTCAATTTTTTTTAACAATCCTAAAGGGAAATTATTCTAGTTTCTTTTATTTTATTTAAAAAAATCCAATACATAGTTAATCTAAATCAGCAGTAGACTTCGAGGTTTGAAGGAATTACACGAATTTGATAACACCTTGTATAATTGAATAAAATGTCCATCTTCTGCAGTGGAACACCTGTGATTCTATCATCTTATCAGTCGAAATAAGGGTGATTTGGCCCAACTAGGTAAACTAGGCTCTCAGCCAGGTGGATCGACGACCAGAATCCTAATTCACGTAATTTAATGAGGCGACGGTCAAGTTGCAGTGACGCTGCTTTTCGTTTCTGACAGCGATCGCCGTAGATAAGAGAATACGAAAAGCATTGTTTTGATCGAAACTTAACTGCAACTGCACTTCTTTAGTTACGTGAATTGGCCTACTGATGAAAGTAGCTTGGGGGGACTGGATGCGGAAGGCAGAGGACAGTGTTGTGGCGCAACTTGGGAGAGGCCTATGTCCAGCAGTGGGCTGCGATAGGCTGAGTTGATGAGGTAAACTAGTTCATTATTTGTTGTCAATATGAGTTATCATCGGTATTGTTACAATAGAGCGCCGATTATCCGCCGATATCGATATGATTTATTCAAACGATCAAACTGCATACACATTTATTTACCGATAAAAACCATATTTATAATAGGCATACTGTGCACAGTTTACTGTGTTCTGTGTACTGTGATGTGTGTTTATTACTGTCATTGGGTTTTCCATTAGGAAAGTTTCAGTAGCAGCCCGGATTCTGGATTTCTGCCCTGTTAATGGCAATAGGCTCGCCCCCTATTACATGGGACTAACATAATGGTGCTTGTGTAACGGGTCGATTTCACATAAAATTGGGTACCACGAATGATTTTACACTAATGAGATCATGACACAAATGAAATGTAAATCACGCTAATGACATGCATATATTTATTGGTTTACAAAGTAAGTTTAGCCTTATTTATATTGATGAAGATTACTGTTATCAAATTGTAAAAAAGTTTATCAATTGTTGTTTCGATGTCAAAGGTTTTAATATTGGTCATAAGAAGACCTAATTTACATTTTTAAACCAATAAAAATATCCACTTCATTAGTGTTGATTTGGATATCATCTGTGTCACGATCTCATTAGTGTAACTTCATTCGTAGGCTGTGAAATTGACCCGTACACGGCGCGGCGCGGGTAACATGCCATGTTAAGGCACTTGCGCGGGTTACATGCGTCGTGTAAACGACCGTGTCAATAAATGCGCGGGTCCAGTGCTTTATGTTATGAATGAACCGCGCATGTAGCCCGCTCCAGTTATATGCTCCAGTTACACGCAACGTATAAAGCACCATAACTGGCGTATTGTAGGTGTACTATACACCTCTACCTACCCCTTCAAGGAATACAGGCGTGATGCTGATGTATCTATGTGATGTTGATGTGTACGTACCTATGTATAATATACAACCACCATATTTATTACAAAGAATGGCAAGTAGGAATATAAGTTGTTTAGTACAAACTGGATAGTATACAAAATAATACTTAAGCAATATAGAATTAAAACATAAAATAAATCCTTCATTTTGGCTAATACTACAGTTAAGTGGTCATTCGGATAATTGAAGCTCTACGTAATAATTCCATACAATAAATATTGTTTGAGTTTGCGAAAAATATTGAAACGAAAAATTTACAAAATTATTTCTGATGCATTCGGCAACAAAAAGTAAACAAACAAATTAAATGAAAACAAGCTACCTTATTTCAGATAGGTACTTAAAAACCCTAAGGATAATTTTGTACTAAATACACATTATTAGGCCCTAAATAAACAAAAGTCACAATGTTTTCCTTGAACTTCACGTTTAACACTTTGGAAAGACGAAAGATGCTAATTCGCACCGGACCGTCACCGGACCATATTTTTTCGAAGGACCTATCAAAACAATGCGCTAATCATATGTATCGATGTAGGTAGATATGCATTGTTCCGAAAATATATAAGTTTCAAATATTATGTAAGTAGGTAACTGCAGCGTCTTAGCCAGGGGCCGTGATGGCGACTGCCAAGGGCGTAACAATACAATACAATACAATACAAATCCTCTTTATTGCACAACAAGATTATATTAATTTCTTAAATAACTACTTATGCGCTAGTGTACAACTGGCGGTCTTATCGCTCCACGGCGATCTCTTCCAGACAACCATTGAATGGACTGGAATGTCATGGAAGAGACATGTCGTAACCCACAAGGGGCGCACACAATCCAAAATTAAAATACGTGATCATGCTTTTCTCTTCCTGGACAGCAGGACAAGTATTTTTTTTGCGACCTCCAAAATAAATATTGTCCTGCGCGTAAGTTATGGGGGCGCAAAATTCAAATCATGTCCTGGGCGTAAGTTTTGGGGGGCACAAATTCAAAATCATGTCCTGGGCATAAGTTTTGGGGGCCTCAAGTTCTAATCATGTCCTGCGTATAAGTTTTGGGGGGCTCAAATTCAGGCTCAAATTTTAATCATGTCCTGGGCGTAAGTTATGGGGGGCGCTAAATTCATATCATGTCCTGGGCGTAAGTTTTGGGGGCTCAAATTCAAATCTTGCCTTGGGCGTTTATGACCTTAGCTACGACACTGGGTAGATCTATTTCTTACATAGGCATATAGCTAGAAGCCCCTCAATGGAACTTTTCGAGTGAAAGCTCCTTAGCCATGAGCATTTTCCCCACCCTTCGACGTCACCCGCATACGTCGCTACAGACCTCCAAGCGCCAAAACTTCGCACTCTGAAAACCGCTCAAACCTCGTCATCGTGAAAGGCAAAGCAGCTTCCTAGGTTATAAAAATACAGACCGTTAAATAATCTTAATACTCTGTGCCAAACATTTGCCCTCGTAACTGTCGAATTAAAATGGAACTGCTACTGAACCATACTCAGGAAAAACTTTTGTACCAAACATAAATGTTATTATAACAGTGGCGTACCCGGTCTTGAAATTAAAATGGGACTGCTAGAGAACGTTGGAGAAACGTTGGATAAGGACAAAGACATAAAACGACACAAAACTCAGCTGCCCCAGAAGAGAGTAGACCTACACTTGAAAACCTTACGGAAAAATAGAATAGAAAAAAACAGGAGAGTTTGTATTGCATTTGGTTACGGTTAGTGACAAAAATATCACCCAAGACTTCTCTGTTAGGCGTAAAAGTTCCACTTTCGATTTCGACCAAAAAAAGAAAACCAAAATACCTCAACGCATCTTCAAAATTCTGGTGCGGTATGCGTTTAGCAGGTGTACTTGAACGCGAGAGAAAAGGTCACGGGCGTGTGTGTCGTTGAGACGCGCACGCGTAATTTTTACGACGGCTGAATAAAACATCGGCAGCGCTTCCCTCGCGCAGCAGTGGTGAGCAAGGAGCGACGATCCTGCGTGCGCGCCATCCACTTGTAACGATAGAGTTGCGAGCTAAATAGAACGCGTGCAGTGTTGTGACTGTCCCTGTGTCGTGTTGTGTTGTTCTAACTTGGAATTTTTTTCTTTTCAAAAGTAAGTAAATTGCGGCCATAAGTGAAAATTGAAAAATTTTAGTAGGAGGAGAAAAACTGATTAACATTTCAAAAAATGTGCGCCATTTTATAAAATAAACAAATTTATTTTAAAAGAATTTCGCTTAAAGCTAAATGGTCAGACAACAATAAAATGCATTCTTATTTAGTTGCAAAAATAGGTACCTACATAAAGGGCACTGCTTATTTACCATTCACCAACAATTATTTTACAAAAAGAAATGATAAACTAATAAATACCTACTCAATACAAACCAGTTCGAGGTACCGAGATTCCTTCGTGTATAAACACCATACCTAGATTAAATCCAGTTTTACGAAACACCTATTTTAAAACAATATCATAATCCATAAATAAGTATACACCATTTTTTCTACCAACTTATTTAAGACACAATGTCATGAGTATAATAAAATAGTTAAAATTTATACATAGGTTAACATACAAAAAACTAACATCGCGAATATTCCGGCATGTTGGTTTGCATCAATTAAAAGTTGCGTCACGCAGTTTAAAGTTAGGGTATACTTAAGTAGTATGGGACTTTAGCCATCTCATTATTGTGTACCAGGCCCCTCAGAAAGTATTGCGAACAAAAGTTTTTATATATGGGAGACTGGCCAGTTATAATGTTTTTCGAAAATATGATTATTTATAAGTAAAAATAAGTAAGTTCCAATTTCAAAATTTCCCTCCACATTTTTTGCGAGTTAATTCAAAGTATTGTGTCTCACTGAAATATGGATCTGCGCCGGGAACATTTTAGAGCTATGATTTTATACGATTTCAAGTGTCGCCTGAAACCGGATGAATCGTACGATAGACTTCAAATGGCATTCATGGATGAAGGCCCTTCCAAGGCAACCGTGTATCGTTGGTATAACGAATTCAAGCGCGGTCGACCAACTTTGGGGGATGACGAAAGAAGCGGTCGCCCTTTGACGGCTGTTACCGAAGAAAACGTGCTAGCAGTGAAAAATTTAATCCAAGACAATAGGCGAATTACATATCAGGAGATTCAACACATATTGAAGATTGGATCGGGAAGCGTTCACGAGATTCTACACAGCCATCTTCGCGTGAGGAGGATAGTATCACGCTGGGTGCCGCACAACCTCACCGATGCTCAGAAGCAGGCCCGGGTGGAATGGTGCCGTGATATGCTTAACAAATTTGAAGCAGGCTCGTCTCGGCGTGTTTACGACATCGTTACAGGTGATGAGTCCTGGATTTATCAATACGACCCAGAAACCAAGCGCCAGTCGACTGTTTGGGTGTTTCAAAATGAGCCAACGCCTACCAAAGTGAAGCGATCTAGAAGCGGGGGTAAGATTTTGATCGCTAGCTTTTTTAATTTGACTGGCCACTTGGTATCAATTCCCTTACGGGATCAAAGAAGCATTAATGCCGAATGGTATACTACCAAATGTTTGCCAGAAGTTTTCTCTGTTATAAGCAACAAGCGACCAAACACAGGGCTCCGCGGGCTACTGCTCCACCACGACAATGCACCTGCGCACACCGCACTCAAAACGAGGGACTTCCTGGACAGCACGCCAGTCAAACTCCTGGGTCACCCTCCTTACAGCCCTGATCTAGCACCGTGTGACTTCTTTTTATTCCCAAAAATAAAAAATCAGCTCAAAGGGATACAATTTTTGTCGCCGGAAGATGCGCTGGCTGCGTTCGAGCAGGCTGTAAACGAGGTGTCTGCGGCGGACTGGAAAAAGTGTTTTGAAAACTGGTTTAGGCGCATGAATCTTTGTATAGAGGCTGGTGGAAAGTACTTTGAAAAGATTTGATAAAAATATATGTACGTATAGAACAATTTTTTTTAGTTTCGCAAAACTTTCTGAGTGTCCCACGTATATAAAAATTTAACACGCACTTACGCCCAGAATACTTTGTGTATACATTTTTCTAAATACAATTGCTTTTGCTCTCCTGTAAATGTGCAATTTGTTTGCCGTGTAACTGCATAATAAACATATTTATCGAAGAAAACCTTAAAACAAACAGAAAACGTTAAGAAGTAACGGTCTCTACTTACTCAATTACTGTTGGTAATGACCCGAGAGGTTTAAACAATACTAAATCATTTCTAACTCACTTACACATGAGCGGCAAATATCCTTTATATTTTTTGGCAATAGAAGTACACCTCTAATGTTTTTCTTCACTACTCACATGTGCACATTTTGTTTATTTAATTTTTCTAGAATATAAAACAAAAACAGATTATTTAAAACGAAGGATACATAACGTTAATTTTAAAAATCTTCTTCTTCTATCGTGTCGACATAAGTTTCATAATGATATAGCTGCCGTGGAGGAAAGATTAGCCAGTTAGCAGGTTTGTAGCGGGGCTGACTGCCCAGGGTGCGCTGGACGTTCAATTAAATATCGTCACTCGTGAAGGCTCTTTTAATGCACCTCAAATAATGATTAATTTAAATTATATTCGGAGATCCAAACATACGAAGTAAATTACTACGTAAATGGTGTTATTATACTAAATAATAGATGTAACACAAGACACTAGTGATGCATTTAGTGATACTTTTTTTTCCCAGCAACTTCTATTATACGTTACTTTAAATAGAACTAACCTCTGGAACAAACTTATATTTCAGAAAATTACAAACTACAAAATTGGAACGAAAGATCGATCAAACAAAAATCGAACTATTAAGCACTAAAAGAAATAACACAGCCTTAGGGCAATGCATGCATGCTATGTATGCAATGTGATCTTACATAATGTGGTAAATTAGTCGAAAATACCATTACTATACAGCTTTAAAGGGCATAATCTAAAATATACAACTTTTAACTATAACATAACCGGCGAAATGTGGGTGTACTATTACACCTCTGCCTACCCCTTCGGGGAAATACAGGCGTGATGTTATGTTATGTTGTTACAACTTTTGTTCACAAGTCTTTCCAGTCGATTTTCAGTTCCAAGATTAGACACCTCAGACAAAATTTTAATGCCAAACATTCAGGAAGTTTTCTGGCAGGTAGTCGGTGAGTAATAGAACTAGTTTTGAAAATAAAATCCTCTGTACTAAACAGAAATAATAAACTTGACAACAGCATTCTCGTTACTTTAAATGTTTAAGGAAGGTATAAATATAACACACTGGACAAGATAAAAAATCTAGAATAGCCATAATATTATAAATGCGAAAGTAACTATGTCTGTCTGTGTTTGTTACAATATCACGACTAAACCTCTGAACCGATTTTACTAACAGATAGCCTGGGACCTGTAAGAGGCCATAGGTTAATTTTAATCCCGGGAAGATAAACACGAGGGATGATAACGTGTACCGAAAAAAACCTAAATACACGCGTGCGAAGCAGCGGGCAGAAGCTAGTTTTAAAATAAAATATAATTATGAGACCTTATTCTTTGGCACACAGATAGAGCATAATCCGGATTAACATATAGGCCATTTTTTATCCCGGGAAGATGAAAAGTTCCCAAGGGATGCGCGATACCACCACCAGCATCCACCGTCATCAACGATCAATTTAAATACCATTCAGACTTCTTCTTAATTGTTTTATACAAATCAATGCATGTAACTCGCCATTATACTTTGACATACAGATAGACCATAACCCATATACAACATATAGGCTACTTTTTATCCTGCGATGATTACATGAAAATATCGCAAAGGATGCGCGATATCACAACCACCATCCATCACCAACGATCTATTTAAACGCCATTCCGAGTTCTCTAAATATCTTTATTTTTTTGTATAAATCAACGTATAGAACTCGCCATGATTCTTTGGCACACATATAGACCATAACCCGGATATAGGCTACTTTTTATCCCGGGAAGATAAATAGTTCCTAAAGGTTACGCGATAACGTATTTCTGAATCAATTATAAATTGAATCATACGCGAGTGAAACCGCGAGCATAGTCTAGTGTTATAATTATAATTCGCATAATTTTCATTGAAGGTCATTGAGATACAAAGAACTTATAGTAAACAATTTTGATACTTATCGACTCTGGATTCGTTATAGAGCACCGGGGACCGGTATTATAATTTATTCGCACGTACACAATAATGTAGGTACGTAGATATGTGAAGTACGAGGAAGACTAGTAAAATAAAAGATTAATATAATAACAACATTACAGGCATAAAGAATAGTTTTTCAGCTCGCATTGTTATGCAATGTTAGTTCACATGACATGAGATGAATTTTATTACGGGAGAGGCCTATGTCCAGCAGTGGACTGCGATAGGCTGAGTTGATGAAAGCAGTGCGATATTCTATAAATTCCTCCTATTAGCCTATTTCATATTTATCTGCAAAGCTCTGATTTTTTGTTATTATCCTACGACATAGTTCATAGTTATTTATTGATAAAAGTAATTATTATAAGTCACATTTTAAGTAAATAAAATTACATTTTCAGTTATCATTATTACATGCTATTACATTATTAAAATTTATTATAATAATGTTCTTATGCAAATCAATAAATAAATTTTGTAATTGTACAGCCCGTTATTCATCTGTTTAGGGTGTTTAGGGTTTAATGTTCGATGGCGGAGAAGATTATGAAACTCCCTCTCTCTCTCTCTCTTCCTTGCGAGCCTTTTTCCAATTATGTTTGAGTCGGCTTCCAGAACATATTCCAGTACAGTATTTTACACCCCATATTATTATATTTATTTACGACTGCCATTAGACCCCCGCGGGCCGCAACCCAGTTACTGGGAAATACCAACATCCTAACGTTAGACCAGTTGTCAGATTTTCGGGCTTTTGACTACTAACGACTG
The DNA here is from genome assembly GCA_949699075.1 of Asteroscopus sphinx. Classification (NCBI taxonomy): domain Eukaryota; kingdom Metazoa; phylum Arthropoda; class Insecta; order Lepidoptera; family Noctuidae; genus Asteroscopus; species Asteroscopus sphinx. The sequence continues at coordinate 16,978,168 of OX453021.1, forward strand.
CCATAGATATTAGTATGGCAACCGGGACCGACAGCTTATCGTGCTCTCCGAAGCATGGAGGGGTTTCGATGTGTAACGAAATGGTCACCCATCCAAGGAATGACCGCGGCTAGCGCAGTTTTACCTCACAGATCTTGCAAGCCACGCGGTTATTACTTAGTCACGATTTGTGATGATTACAATAATTAGTAATAACTAGCTTATGCCCGCAGCTTTGCCTGCGTGTAATTCGGCTTATCACAGAAATATATCATCGTCCATCCCTCGGGAACTGTTTATTTATATGGAACTAGCGGTCCCGACAGACGTTGTCCTGTCTCTTTCTAGAACTCGATCGCAGCGCCACTTACCGGGTCCAATTGTGATTCCGAACCATCCAGGGACCCACTCAAACACACACAAAAAATTACATCAAAATCGGTCCAGCCGTTTAGTAAGAGTTCAGTGACATTCACACGTACATAAGAATTATATTATAAAGATAGGCAAGTTATGTTAGATTTCATGGTCTTTCTTCAATCCAGGGCCCTAATTCACGTAATTTTAAGACATGCCGATCAAGTTACAGTGACGCTGCAGTTCGTATCTGACAGCGACCGTCAAAGAGACTTACACAGAACAAACAAATCGACCGGTAATCTTTATATGCTTTTTACACGCTTTATATTAGCTTGACAACATAAAGCGTGTAAAAACAGATACAAATCTATCTATGTGTAACAAAATCATTTAACGTATTATTCAATTGATAAGAATGGAATAGTTAAGTTATCACATAGCTACACAAACAGAATAATCACCTAGCAACACAAACAACAAAATGACAATGACGTTTTTGCTTGACAGCATGTCATTTGTTCTCTACATTTTTGTTTAAATTTCGATTCGAGTATTTTTTATGTATTTCAATATCTTTCTCAATTAATTTTTTGTTTTTATTTTCCCGTGAATTTTTTAGATATTTTAATAGTTATTCTGCTATTCAGGGTGGAGACGAGTCCAACAAATCAGAGATCATTAAAATCTGTCCAGCCGTTCTTGAGTTATAAGTGATGTAACTAACACGACTTTGTTTTATATATTAAGATATAGTCTATGTGTGCCAAATTTCATCCAAATCCGTTCAATGGTTAACGCGTGATTTATTAAAACAAACATCTTAACATCCAAACATATTTACAAACTTTCACATTTATAATATTAGTAGGGTTACGTTGTATATTAGGCTGACCAAACGGTAGCAAACGAGTCGCTCAATACACTTGCCTCGACACATACCTACGTCTTTAATAATATTTCCAAACACAAAGGTGAACCTTATAACCTTAGAATAATAAAACAGAGTGATAGTTTCATTCAATGTTCCGCTCAAACTTGACGCACAAAAACAATCGATGTGTGAAGCAAGCGGCACGTAAAATTTTCGCCTACACACACGAGGCGCACTACGGTCCACACATAGGCGAGTAATCTGTACTGAACGTAGCCTTTTAATGCTGACTTAAATTTGCTTCACACCGCGTGTGACCACTGTGATTCCAAGCCTTATTACTCTAAGCTCATTACAATGAACATGTTGGACGATGTTTAACTTGTTAAAATTACAATCAGACAGCGTAATGTAAAAAACCAGCAAAGTGTGAGTCGGACTCATGCAGTAAGGGTTCCGTACCACCCATCGACCTGATACCCAATAGAAACTGATTTAATTTACGAGAGTTAAACAAAAGACATCAACGATTATACGCGAAATGTAAATTTTTGCATCTCTTTCTTACGTAGGTACCACCACATATGTCTGTTTGCCCTGTTTTTAGTATTTGTTGCTAAACTACATAGTATGCACTATAATCAGACCAAGTTTGACGCTGGTATGTATGTTTTGAAGATAGAGCAGGAACAAAAACGTTGAAAAAAATGCATGTTTTTTCGAGGTTTTTGTATGGGGACCCTTTGGTTTTAGACTTTTTATTTTTAGTATTTGTCGTGATAGACACTATAGTAACACATATTCTGTGAAAATTTAGTTATCTATTACCGTTACAAAGATACAGCCCTGTGACAGACAGACGGACGGACAGCGTAGCGAGAGTATTAGGGTCCCGTTAGCACCCTTTGAGTACGGGACCCTAAAAAGCGACAGTCGCATATCAATTTGCATACAAAACTGACATGAGATAGATTACCACTAAATTCCGCATTCAGACCACAAAAACGGTATTTCTGGCGTGACGTCATTATATTCGCATTAAATATGACTGAATGTAGCTTGTCACAGCAAGGCACGTCCGTTACTAGTCCGCGGTATAAATTGGACATTTTCGAATTAATATTAAGTGCCAGTGTTTCAACATTAACAGCGTTTTTAATAACCTATCTATCTACGATTTGCTCTAAAGACAGAAATTTTACAGAAATTGTATTGAGCTTACATCAATTTTATATTCAATTTATTTCAAATAGAATGTAGCTAAAGGAGCATTATTTGCTAAGATCATTTTTCTCTAAGGTCAATGACCTTTGAACTAGGACGTCTTAAGTATTTTTCAGTTTTCTCTCTATAACTCAAAAAATTATAATCATATTATGCTCAAAATAATTTTAAAAGAGAGTTTTTACAATGGTCTATCAATGTAGAAGATTATAAGTTTCTACATTGCATAGCTTAGAAATGGCAGGGGGGGGACACATTTCAAGCCACTTTGGCGGGCTATATTTCGCATATGGTACACCTGATAAAAAAGTGGTGTATGAAACATTACTTTCATTTTAGTAGACCTATTCAATGATACCCCACACGAGGGGGTGCAGCGAAAAAAATATTTTCATCCCCATTTCACATGTATGGGCGCCACCCCTAAAATACGTAATCATGATTTTTTTATTCTTTTAAAATTGAGACCTATATCTATTATATACTCTTTATTTCGGATTACAGTATCCATATTTTGTTAGTAACATAAAATAGCTTATTATCTAGTGTTAGTACCGATCACCCTCCTTATAAACTGGAGGAGGAGAGCCGAAGCTCTCTATCCTATTTTACTTATGTTTATAACTGTAGAAGTTATTAAGCTGTAAAGGATTAGGACAGACGGACGGACATGACGAAACTATAAGGGTTCCTTGTACGGAACCCTAAAAACAGGTCTCATATCTTCAAAATCTATTAAAGGGTAAGAGGCCAAAATATCACCCGTACATGTTTTTTTGTTTGTTTTTGAGTAAAAACTAGTTACTGTGCCGTAGTCTATTTGAGTGAATTTTTAGTACTTGATAAAACACAATTGTTTCAAAAATGTTTCATTGAAAATACTAACTTTACTTTTCCGAAGAATCAGTAGTTAAGGTGTAGAATTGTAAAGGCACTAAATAAAAGAAATGGCAGCGTTCAAAGTTCAAGCAAGATTCATAATCAACGATAAAATTTCATCATTTACTTAAAATATCATATAACTTCATTATTTTAAATTAATTAACTAATGGGGTGCCTTAAAAGAGCCTCCACGAGTGACGATATTTAATTGATCGTCCGGCAGACCCTGGGCAGTCAGCCCCGCTACCAACCTGCTGACTGGCTAATCTTTTGCACACAGCATGAGCTATTATCATTATGTAGCTCATGTCGACACGATAGAAGAAGGAGAATTAACTAATACATCATAATCAATCATAATTTTTAATTTATGACAAATATATTAGTAGCGTATATAAGGATATGCTAAAATCAGGCCTGCTATTTATGCGTAAACTTTACATTAAATTATTATAGGTAACAGCCGACAGAAGACACTCTTTTAATAATAATAGTAAGCCAACCAGTTTGTTGCCATGTTATAAAAAAAGTTTTCTGGAAAATTTAAATGCCTCGGCATTTTAATTTTTATAAAAAAGACGTGTGGCACTCGGAGACTGCCGCGGTAAAGCTATTGCATAGCATTTTTTATGTAAATACAAAGAGGAGGTGCCCTAACGCCGAAACTCTAAGCAGGCATGAGTCACCAGATAGCGGGGCGAAGAGGGGGATTACGCATGCGCAGTAACGCCGATACAACCAATGCCACCTAGAGGCGATTTGCAGAACTAAAGAGACAAGCGTGATATTTCAAAAAGTCGTTAAAAGTTCTGCTATTCATCGATAGATGGCAAAACTAAAAAGTATCACCACTGTGCCGGTCGGAGTAGGGGTGTTAGGTTATTTTCGTTACGGAATTTCTGGATTCGGTCTCCACGCTCAAGGCCCGCGAGAGAAGCTATGCAATAGCTTAAGCGCAGTAACGCCGATACAACCAATGCCACCTAGAGGCGATTTGCAGAACTAAAGAGACAAGCGTGATATTTCAAAAAGTCATTAAAAGTTCTGCTATTCATCGATAGATGGCAAAACTAAAAAGTATCACCGCTGTGCCGGTCGGAGTAGGGGGTGTTAGGTTATTTTCGTTACGGAATTTCTGGATTCGGTCTCCACGCTCAAGGCCCGCGATAGAAGCTATGCACTAGCTTAAAAATGTTGCCCTGCGTACTCTTACAATATAGTTTCTAATAATTATTCAATATCGCTAGCCGGAGTCAATTCACAAACTTTAGCACAATATTTTTCCGCGTCCTATGATAATCACTTTCTTTCACGAAAAAATATATTTGACTAGCCTATATCCGCGGCTTTGCTCGCGTATAATTCGGTTTATCACAGAAAGACGTTATCGCGAATCCCTCAGGAACTGTTTATCCACCCGGAAAAACAACGCTGAACCCAGGTTAGACGAAGTGCTGCGAACAATCATAGTGAAGCCAACAAAATCATGCTCCTTCTTGTACATTACATTCTCTTTGGTACAAACCAGCGCTCACGCACACACAAGCACCTGAAAGATAATTGTTTTCACGATGTTTACTGGACGTTGCCGCATCATGTGTACTGAGAGCGGTGAGCACGGTTTGATGTGCATGTGTGGGCGTGAGCGCTGGTTTGTACGTACACGGAGGAGCACGGTTTTGTTGGCTTCACTATGATTGTTCGCAGCACTTCGTCTATATTTTTTTACTATTTCTGTGGTTAAGATGAGTAGAATCACCACTTTAAATATTTGCCATTATTAAAGCAAAACCTTATATATTTTATACAAAAGTGAAAGGCTATTTTGAAAAATTTGGCAACAATTGTAGGTGGTCATGATAACCAAACCAAATCATATTGATCACATAAGCATAAGCAGCCCATTATTGTCCCACTACTGGGTACGGACCTCTGCTCAGAATGAGGAGCACCACGCTGACCTAGTGCGGGTTGGCGGACTAAACACACCATCAAGAACTGTATGGAGCACTCTCTGTCTGTGCAGATTTCCTCACGATGTTTTCCAGCAAGTGATAATCAAATTATGATCCGCTATTAGCTATTAGTTTATGTATATGGTTATGTAGCTTAATTGCTTGTTTGTATATGGAGATAATCTCGACTCTCGGAAAATTACTAGGTTGATTCGGAAAATTTGTTTTTTCTGGGAAGTTAATCCAAACGGAAATTTGACTTTTATTTTTTAAATCGGGCAAGACGATGAAGAGTCCCCCTTTTTTTAAATAAAAACTACTTCACATATATTATTGCACCCACATAGGTTTTCTATAATAATGTAATTATTTGTTGGTCAATTATGCAACAAAATATTTCAACGTTCGTCATTAACATCAGATAACTAGATTATCAGATAAATAGGTAAAAATATAATTATAGTTGCAATTTGGTACATAATTATGTAGTAAGCATTAAAGGCAACAAGAAATATCGTCAGCAGCTCACTACATACGCTGCGTCATGCAAGAACACGCCAGTCCTGAAAAATAATTGGGATTCAAAGTCTAAGGCCTCCTTAGTTTATTTTTTGTTTCGGAGATTCGCAAATCAGTTTTGTTCGAACAATCTTAATATCAATGTACATACGTGAACCATTTACGCCTGTTATCGGATCGCACGGATATCATTGTCGGATCGCGATAGCCAAAATACGAGAAATCTCAAACAAATGAGAAATAAAAATCTATTTTTAAGTAATGAACATGTTCCAATATTAGCGGCCTATCAGTAATAATGACATCAGCCCCCCTAGCCAAGTTACAATCTACAATCGTCAACGCTAATAGAAAACAATCAAAATGTTTGGGAATGACATATCTCAACAAAAAAGTCATTCGTTGAGATATGTCATTCCCATACATTTTTTTTTAGGTGAACCGACGACCTAAAGAACGTCACTACTACGAACGAACGACATTACAAAACCTCCCCACACACTGTTATTATTTTATACCATTTCTTCAGTGATCACGGTCGATCAGAGGATGAGACTAATGTGTTTTTCCTATTTTTCAAAAAAAAAAAAAAAAGATTGTCTGCCTCATCGTCAGCAAACGCAGCGAAGGGTGCAGGTACGAATTCGTCCGTCCTCGGTGATCGCTCGATGAATACTGACGAATGAAATGATGCCCTTCACACACTATCAGTATAATGTCATTATATAGTCACTATTACAATATTAAAGTAAAATATCCGAAAAACAAGTTGGGGGTTTTTCCGAATTTCCGGACAAACCCCCGTGGTTTTTGGTTTGCTTTTGTCATATAATTGACGACCTCTGTGGTCTAGTGGTTCGAGTGTCGGACTGCTGATAACAAGGTCGTGGGTTCGATTCCCAAAGGACACAAATATTTGTGTGATGAACATAAGTGTTTGTGTTGGTCTGGGTGTTGCTTTATGTATTATAAGTATGTATTTACAAAAAATTTAAGTATTATAATCATTGTCTAGTACCCACAGCACAAGCTCTGCTTAGTTTGGGACAAGATGGTGCTGTGTAAAAATGTCCCAAAGATATTTATAAAAAAAAAATATGTTTTATTTTTAATTTATTAAAAATAATTAAATATCATCATTATTTATCGTCATTCCTTCATTCCAACCACTACACTGTCAGTAGTATAATGTCATTAATTGAAGATAATGTCATTATTACTGAATGATGGTGTCTGGTCCGCTATTAGTGCGTCTTGCTTGGCCCAACATACAGGATACAGATTTAACTTGAACAGGCCTGTCAAAAAACTAAGGAACTAACAAAATTTCAACCTTGACTTCTAGTTTAGTAATAAATTATCCAAACCACGCAATAATTATGTTATTAGTAATTTATTGGACAATAATTATACGTAAAATCTGATAGATAAGGGGTTGCATAGAATTTTTGCGTAATATTCACAATAAAACAACGTCTTCGCGCTACAATCAGAAATGTTACCATATCTGATTGCGGGCCACACATGTAAGTTTAATTCATCAATGTTTTTTAATAATGTAAATAATAATACTGATGTTCAATGGGACTAGTTAAAATCAAAATTTCATGAATGTTCTCCTTGTCATTGCGAATTAATTTCAATTCACCCGTTTTTTGCACTCTGTAAATCAAATTTGGGTGATGTCCTATTGGTGTTCGAAAATCCAAGTGTTGTTGATAGTCTTCATAACATAAGAGGTATAGCTTTAGAGTTACTAATGATAATTAGCCTATTCCTGCGGCTTCGCTCGCGAGTAATTCGGTTTATCACCAACCCTCGTTCCTCGGGAACTGTTTATCTTCCCGGGATAAAAAGTAGCAAATATATTATTCCAGGTGGTAGTATATCTGTGTGCAAAACTTTATCCAAATCCTTTCAGCAGTTTCACCATGATTAAAGGACAAACAACCCAGGGACCGTACAACCGCGGTTAAGAGTTAAGCCTTTCGTATGGGTAAACCGTTTATGAGGTTACCTTTATCATGATGTAACCCCTTGAATAGGTTATATGCTTGAAACCCAGTAAAAGGGTTACCATTATATAAGGGTTTTGTTCGGGTTACCGGTTTCGGGATATCATTATTCAATAAACTTGTGCGAAGTAGGTGGTGGAGCACTTTGCAACCTATGCCCATCATCGAGCGATCTGCATATTACATTGCTCCGAGTCGGAATGTTACGCTGTTATCGTTTTATACTTACTAACTACCTACACGAAGTAGAAAGAAAGATCGTTGAAAGTGAATACCTTATGTAACCTTTAAGCCTTCTAAAGGGTTACCCATATCGTATGGGTTTTTAATCAACCGCTTATGAAAACCCTATCGAAAACCCTTTTAATAGGTAACCAAAATGGTCCCTGAAACAAACAAAAATCTATTCTCATTCATTTCGCATTTATAATTATTAGTAGGATTAATAGAATAAGATTTAAGGTTTGCTGTTAGAAAACTCAATATTGAGTTAAGCTCGCCTATGTACTTACATACACTTTCCTGTTGTAGCTACTTTTATATTAATATACATAGAATTAATATAAACCAGAAACCACATCCTACTATAATTGCAAGCCGCGCGCTGTGTCCAAAAAGTAAATAAGTGTCCCGCCCCCGCCTCACTTCCTTTCCGCGTAATGTTGCTAGCTCAGACATTATTAATCCGTTTTAGGGGTAAACATTGTGAACATTGGAGGTATGATGATAATAAAATCAAAATTGTCAATTCACAGGAATTCATATTTTGTAACTATTTACTTCGACAGCTAAAATAGCGGACGTGACTTTTTCTATAAAATTAATACAGGTATCGTTTTCGGGGTTTCTGGGAGTTCTAATTACGAATGTAACATCTATTTTAAGATTCATGATGGCGGACAAGACTTTTTTAAGTAAAACTTCTTTACGCACGCTTGACTTGGGGAGTAAGCTGGTGAATGCGTTACGAAAAGTGTGATCGGGCGAGGCGACTTTTATTTTGAGATACAATGTGGCGGACGCGACTTTTTAAATAAAACCAATATGGGTATCGTTTTCGAGGTTTCCCGGGATGCTGATTGCGAATACAACTTCTATTTAGAGATCCAAGATGGCTGCCGTGATTTTTTAAATAAAATCAATATGGATATCGTTTTAGAGGTTTTCGGGCGTGCTGATTACGAATATAACATCTATTACGAGATTCAAGATGGCGCGGACGTGACTTTTTAAATTAAATCAATATAGTTATCGTTTTCGAGGTTTCGAGTGCTGTGAGTGAGTGACTCTGAAAACCTCGAAAACGATACCCATATTGATTCTATTTAAAATGTCGCGTCCACCATCTTAGATCTTAAAATAGATGTTATATTAGCAATCAGCACCCCGAAAAACCTCGAAAACGATACCCATGTTGATTATATTTAAAAAGTCACGTCCGCCATCTTGAATCTCAAAACAGATAATATATTCGTAATCAGCACCCCTGAAAACCTCGAAAACGATACCCATGTTGATTTTATTTAAAAAGTCGCATCCGCCATCTTGGATCTCAAAATAGATGTTACATTCGCAATCAGCACCCCTGAAAACCTCGAAAACGACACCCATGTTGATTTTATTTAAAAAGTCACGTCCGCCATCTTGAATCTCAAAATAGATAGTATATTCGTAATCAGAAACCCGAGAAACCTCGAAAACGATACCCATGTTGATTTTATTTAAAAAGTCACGTCCGCCATCTTGAATCTCAAAATAGATGTTATATTCGTAATCAGCACCACTGAAAACCTCGAAAACGATACCCTTATTGATTTTATTTAAAAAGTCACGTCCGCCATCTTGAATCTCAAAATAGATGTTATATTCGTAATCAGAAACCCGAGAAACCTCGAAAACGATACCTATATTGATTTTATTTTAAAAGTCACGTCCGCCATCTTGAATCTCAAAATAGATGTTATATTCGTAATCAGAACCCCGAGAAACCTCGGAAACGATACCCATGATGATTTTATTTAAAAAGTCGCGTCCGCCATCTTCAATATCAAAATAGATGTTATATTCGCAATCAGTACCCCGGAAACCTCGTCTCTCTCTCTCTTTTAGCACAGTCTAAGGAGACTGCTAAAAACTAAGAAAAGCCCTTAATAGTAATCAAAAGTAGGGAAAATCAAAACTCATAAATTGGCAACATCAACAAAATGGACACATCATTCTCTATGAAAATTTAAATTGAACAATTTATTCAATAATTAAATAACCTGATAGCTGAATGTGCTACTTGCACATGAAATGTGATCCCATCGTGTTTCTTTTTTAGTCCAGCTGCATTATTACAGGTAGGAACGACACAAGACGGCATAATCTAATTTAATTTGACACCGAAAAACACGTTCGCGATACGAAGTTGACAGAGTGACTGATTGGCTGCGCGTAAAACTACTCTATTTAAGAGTAGTTTTTGACGCTTCAGTATTAGGCGCGATCACGGTTTCTGGTTTATATTAATTCTATGTTAATATATGTGTACAATAAAGAATAAGAATGATATAATTATATGGTATACACACAGAACAAAAACTAACGTTTAACCTTTAGACATCCCAATTAATTTGTCAGGTTTTGTGTACTTATTTGTCAGTACTAACAATTACTCATAGCGACACTGTCTGTTACTGTCTGAGTCTACCCAGTGCGTTTTATCTATTTATCTTGACTAAGCTTTGCCTGCAATCTTGTCCTAGTAACACACATTAAAATAATTTTGCTCAAAGTTCGTGAAAGATCAGATTTTCCTTCAGCTTTATTTTTGTCGTACAGTGCAGGAGCTACTTAAAATCATAACACAATAATATTGTTTCCAAACCAATGATTTCAAAATATATAATTCTATGGTCCAAACACTAAGTAAATAATAATATTAATATGCATTTAAAATGTAAAATTCACATGTTCAATGCATACTTTGCACAGACTTCGAGTCACATACACTGTGTAAACACGGTAAAAATGCACACGTATCGAAACATATCGAAACTTATCCTAACCTATCAACACTTCAGTTTTATGTTTACTTGTCTTGTTGATTATTACCAAAAAGCTTTTTCAGTAACGGGCTTCGATCAATAATGTAACGGGTGAAGGATTCAAATAACTAGCTATGTTTAAAGATTCCGCACATTCAAGTACGTGCAGTTAACACAAACTTAACATACTATCCATTTGTAAACAAAAATTAAAATTGGGGAAAATACGAATTCTAGGAACAGCACGCTTGTTGAACTAACTAGCAGGAAAACAGCCCTGCACTGCTTTGTTAATTCAATCAGAGACATGCGAAGGCCCAATATTACCTACTGCTGACTACTTTAACTGCCAAGTCACGCGGACGTTTATGTATTCCTTTGTTGTGGACTGGTATCGCCAACCTCGGCATCGACTTTGAATCAACCAACAGCAACAAAAACACTCTTTATTAGGAAAGTCTGATCTCTTTCCGCTTGGACATTATCCTTAGCATTGAAATTTAATGTATTAGGTCTACGTGAGACAACTCACAATGGTCAACTTCCGCCGTACCACCCATAAGTCCTAGAAACACATTTTTTTTAAAGTAAATAATAAATTATTTATTTTTCCAGATGAGGCATCAGTACCGGGCGCCATGCTGGGTGACGGTAACATGCGTGCTATTCGCCCTTCTGCTTCCAACAAAGACACAGTTCGCTAACCCCGTCACTTCATTCATGAACTTCCTGAATGAGGGCACCAATCAGCTGGACAACGAACCACCAGATCAAAATAACATGTTCTCTGAATACGACTTTATCATTGTTGGAGCCGGTACAGCCGGATGCGTGCTCGCCAATCGATTATCAGAAAACCCAGAGTGGAAAATTTTATTAATAGAAGCGGGAAATAATGAAAATTTCGTTATGGACATTCCTATTGTAGCGAACTATCTCCAATTTACATCCGCTAACTGGGGATATAAAACCATGCCATCCAACAAGTATTGTGCAGGATTTGAGAATCAACAGTGCAATTGGCCACGTGGGAAAGTAGTTGGAGGATCTAGTGTATTAAATTATATGATATACACACGAGGAGCAAAGCCAGACTACGATGGATGGGAAGCTATGGGTAACAAAGGCTGGGGATGGGACGATGTACTACCATATTTCAAGAAAATTGAAAATTTCAATATACCTTCATTCGATGATCCAAAGTATCACGGACATAGCGGACATCTCAATGTTGAACATGCCCCTTACCGAACTAGTAAGAGTAAAGCATGGGTCAAAGCAGCGCAAGAAATGGGTTTTAGATATGGGGATTATAATGGAGCGGAACCATCAGGAGTATCTTTTCTCCAACTTTCCATGAAAAATGGAACTCGTCATAGTTCCAGTAGAGCTTATTTGCATCCTATTAATGGAAGAAATAATCTTCATGTAACTAAAGGAAGCATGGTTACTAAACTTATTTTTGACAATACTAATACTAAAGTGATCGGTTTGGAATTTGAAAAACAAAACCGAAAACATAAAATGTTAGCAAAGAAAGAAGTAATACTATCCGCTGGTGCTATTAATACTCCGCAGTTGTTGATGTTGTCAGGTATCGGACCGAAAGAACATTTAGAATCAATGAGAATTAATATTGTTAAAGATTTACCTGTTGGATATAACTTAATGGATCACATCGCCGCTGGTGGAGTTCAATTTTTAGTCCGATCGCAAAATATCAGTTTATCGACTGAATATATTCTAAACCATTTAGATTTAGTTTTCAAATGGATGAGGACGCATAAAGGCCCACTTTCAATCCCCGGTGGATGTGAAGCACTTGTATTTATGGATTTAAAAGACAAATTCAATTCTACAGGCTGGCCAGACATGGAACTGCTCTTTATCGGTGGAGGATTGAATTCAGATCCATTGTTACGTCGAAACTTCGGCTTTGACGACCAAATTTATACCGACACATACGGGCCTTTAGGGAGATCTGAGACCTTCATGGTGTTCCCAATGCTAATGCGCCCTAAGTCAAAAGGACGAATCATGCTGCAGAGCAGAAATCCAAAAGCGCATCCAGCATTAATACCAAATTATTTCGATTATCCTGAGGACTTACAGAAAATTGTAGAAGGTATAAAAGCAGCAGTGGAAATTTCACGGCAACCGGCTATGCGAAAAATAGGTGCCAAATTATACGATGTTCCGATCGAGGATTGTTTACAATATGGACCATTTGGAAGCGATGCTTACTTCGCATGTCAAGCACAGATGTTCACCTTTACTATTTACCATCAAAGCGGAACTTGCAAAATGGGAGTAGAGACTGATATATCGGCAGTAGTCAGTCCTAGATTAAAAGTTCATGGTATTGAAGGAATAAGAGTGATTGACGCTAGTATAATGCCTGAGATAGTTTCTAGTCATACGAACGCACCGACTTACATGATAGCTGAAAAGGGAGCAGACATGATCAAAGAAGATTGGGGTAAATTATTATAGTAAAAATCCGAAACATGCAGTATTTATTTAGTAAAGCACATCTGTGATGTAATTTTAGCAAAACTATTTATGACATTCATATTATGATTTTCATGATGTAGGTATATCCATAAACCGTAAGTAAATAGGCAATAACATAACTTTTAATGTCAAAGACAAATAATGCAAAAATAAAAGCAGTTATTGTCACGTCAAACATACGAAAGAGAAAGAAAAGGAGACGTTAATTTTTAAGATAATATTCCGAAAAAATTTGAACACCTATGTGATGTACTCATTAGAAAGCTTATCAAATAAGCTACTTCATCATTTCAGCCGAAAGACGTCCACTACTGGACATAGGCCTCCCCCAATTAAGGGGGGGATATGCCATAATCGCCACGCTTGGCAGGCGGGGGTTGGCGATCGCAGTTGGTTGGTTAAATACTCAGAGAACGCTGCTGCCCATACTCTGGTGAATCCCTTAGTCGCCTTTTACGACACCCATGAGAAGAGATAAGGGTGGTGCTATTCTTTAAGTCCGGCACCACACGGACTATACAATAACAATAAGCTACTTAACTACAATCAATTCAAGTTTTTAAGCCCGCGTTTTCGAAAAAAGTGTTAAAATGTCCTAGAAGAAACCAAACGCACATTTTCTTTACTCCCTCGTTTTTCAAGCCGTATAACATGTAAAAATAGCTGCTGTTGGCTGTTGCAGTTTCTATTAAATATTTTCATTTTTAGGGTTCCGAAGTCCTACAAGGAACCCTTATAGTTTCGTCATGTCCGTCCGTCTGTCCGTCTGTCCGTCTGTCCGTCTGTCCGTCTGTCCGTCTGTCCTAATCCTTTACAGCTTAATAACTTCTACAGTTATAAACATAAGTAAATGAAATTTTGTTAAAAAATAGTCTACATATAGATCTCAATTTTAAAAGAATAAAATAATCGTTTTTCCGTATTTTAGGGGTGGCGTCCATACATGTGAAATGGAGAAAAAAATTTTTTTTTCGCTGCACCCCCTCGTGTGGGATATCATTGAATAAGTCTACTAAAATGAAGGTAATGTTTGATACACCACTTTTTTATCAGGTGTACCATCTGCGAAATATAGCCCGCCAAAGTGGCTTGCAATGTGTCCCCCCCCCTGCCATTTCTAAACTATGCAATGTAGAAACTTATAATCTTCGACATTGATAGACCTTTGTGAAAACTCTCTTTTAAAATTATTTCGAGTATAATGTGATTATAATTTTTTGAGTTATAGAGAGAAAACTGAAAAATACTTAAAACGTCCTAGTTCAAAGGTCATTGACCTTAGAGAAAAATTTTCATAGCAAATAATGCTCCTTTAGCTACTTTCTATTTGAAAAAATCACAAAAAGTAACTTTGAAATGACAAACGTCTTAAATTTGGCTTCTTGAATTTATCGCTAGATGGCGCTACTAACAACACGCTCTGAGTCGCGAATGCTGCCGATTATTGCAAAAACTAAAATAGCCATGATTAATATTCGATTTGATTCGTTTGTAATTACACCTACTTAAGGAACCCTATAATACTGAGCATGGCCCGACATGCTATTGGCCGGTTTTAAATATAACTACAGTTGTAGCCTCCAATAGTTGCCAAGCGTGGCGATTATGGCATAATACCCCTCCAACATGTTGGAAGAGGCCTATGTCCAGCAGTGGACGTCATTCGGCTGAAATCATGATGAGGATGAAAGCCGTAGTTTCATCATGATAATGCAATATGAAAACGTGAAAAAAGTCAGATCTGAAATGTCACATTGATTTGACATTTGTTTTTATATATGTGTGCCTGTCACCGACGCAAACAGACGCACCGGCGCGTAGTTTTTACGGAGTTGCCAGCCCTAAGAACCCACCAGTGTTTACAGTGTAGCAAGCTTGGCTTTTTCTAAGTTAAGTTTTAAAAAAACGCGGAATTGAAAAATATTATTAAATGCCCGGAAAATTTGTTATTTTGAAATTATGCTCTTTCCTTCAATATAGGCGAGATTGCTGTTCAAATTTTCAGTAGTTTTTATCCCAGATTCCACACATTTTTTTAATTCTCCTTTAGTCCCAGAATGGTTTGATAAAGCTAATCAAAGCAATTTTTATTAAATTTATACTAAGAATAAATTTTATTATTATTATAAACAAGTGTAAAAATATGGATGAATTGTGTGAAAGATGATATGAACAGAAAGAAAGTGAACACGGAGATGACGGCTGATAGAGATGTATGGAAGAAAAAAACATGCTGCGCCGACCCCAAATAAATTGGGATAAGGGCAGGAGGATGATGATGAAGTGTCACAGATACCACTTATGAAAAATATCAATTTGATAGGTGTTATTACCCAAATTCAAAAAATAAATATAGAGAAATATATTAACATAAAATATGCAATCCGTAATTTTTTCAAGAAAAGGAGAAATGAATTTTCTTGTTTCAAAGCGTTTTATCTCTGTTTTACTCAATGAAAATGAAAATGGTTACCCATTATCGTACTAATAATACAATTATTAGTACATTACATAGCATAGAAATTGCAACCCTCATATGCGGGTATTGTGGGAGAATTAAAAAGAAAGAAAATTTACTGTAGAGACTAAAATACTACATTAACGATTTCGATTCGTGAGCGATTTTTTCTTTCCACAATTTAAATCTTTAGAATTCGCTTAGCATGCGTAAAATGCGTTAAAATAATTACATTAACTAGTTTTTTATATCATGGGGGAAAAAAGCTGCATTCTTTCCACTATTACTTGTGTTTTGGAGAAAACATGTAGCAGCAATAAAAGCAATATTGACATGATTTAAGTGCACAAAACTATATCATGTGACGAGATTGCCCCCCAGATATTCTCGATATTATTGATGCCATATATAAAATAATAATGTAAAAACACAAAAGTAAACCAGTGTACTAGGAAAATTATTTGTAATAATAATATATGTTTAAGAAAACAAATTGTTTAAAGTGGTCTATGGTTTTACTAACAACTATGTAGATTAAGTTGTAAAGTCATTTAAGTGATGGTAAAATAGGTATATGTTGGCTGTGGTATAAATTGTATCCGATTATTTTCCAAATATTAAATGTGGTGCAGATAAACGGAAGATTTTCAAACAGGGTAGCAAGTAACAAGAAGTTTGAAATCTGACAAATTATAGTTAATTTATTTATAAACCACTAAAACATCACGAAAAATATTTATTAAATGACCCAATGATTGAACGTATAAAAGAAAAATTTAAAATATTACCCTGTGTTTTATTTTATCACCCTGTAAGCACACCTCGGGCACAATACATTATGAATGCTAGCACCACCTACATACGCAAGCTTACGTCTGTATACGAACGCACATACACGTGTAGTTATGGGATGCTCAGCGCTCCTAATGCCGACTGGGTTTCAAGCGCTTCTCAGTAGTTTTCAAAGATGGCGTGCTGGAGCGACTGGCGATTGACAAACATTGCAATTGTGCAGTTCTAGTGCCGTAAAACTGCGGGCGCGGGCGAGGAATCTTAAATTGGCGTGGGGCGGTGAGTGGCCGTTCTGTACGTTAGTACTATGTACTATTAGCTATTCTGTGCTATAAGTCTACTTTTTACCATTGACAATAAATTACTCAAAATTAAATTGACCACTAAACGCTACAAGGGCAGCGAATAATTCCTTTATTTACTACGATTGCGTGATAGCAGAATGTCTACAGTACACAGGATCATCCATAATCCTTTAGGTACGACTCCCACCGGTGTTAAAATGTAGCGACATTTATCTCGCTACATGGCAACTAACGTAGACTATGACGACACAAATCCTGAATCGCGTAAGCAGAGTATGACACGCAACTTAGTAACACAAGCGCCAAAAATATGAGCAGCAATAGTACTTCGGTGCTGCATGCGAGACGTCCATTCGAGACCGATCATATGCTCTAGAGCAGCGGTTCCGCGGAACCTTTGGGTTCCGATGAGGGATAGCCAGGGTTCCGCAAACAATATAAAAAAATGTCAACCATTTAATTGAGTTTGTTTAGTTAGTGTTGGGGTTCCAAAAAATGAAAATATTTTTTTTCTATTATTTTTAGGGTTCCGAAACCATAAAGGTTTGGGAACCCCTGCTCAAGTAGTACCTAGGAGTAGGCTTAACCGCCACTGTGTTAGGATTAGGTAGGTCATTCGCCGATTCGCGAAACGCGTCACCCACCCGATATACCGAAAGTCTGCCACTTTCGAGAAAACCATTCCCGATGCAGCAACGGCTGCCAGGGGGACATAGCGGCGGAGTCTCCCCGTAATGCCCCAGTAAGCCGAGGACCGAGCCCTTCCCTTCCCTGGGGGACGGGCGCACAGTGTGATAAGATCCCGGTTTTTGTCTCATCGTGTTTTTATTGAGTTAATCGATAGGGTTTACAATTCCGAAGATTAGACTAAAACTCCGGGTTCGCTAAGACTTGAGGTTTTTTTTTAAAAAAATGTCAAAGTTTCGCAATATCCGACTCTTGAAAAATGAAAAAAAAATCATTATAATTTAATGGAAGTACTTATTACAGAATTTATTTATTCTATCGAAAAATGGAATAATAGCCGACCGTTCTACCAATTCCTGTTGCATTAGTATGAATGGGTCGAGAGATATGATTTTTTTTCTCATTTTTCGTTTTCATTTTTTTATTCATCTAAACCGCCGTAGTAGGTGGTCATTCCTATATCAAAAAATTGCTGATACTTTCTATTATGTGTAGTATTAATTCCAAAACCTAACTCGTTGGTTTCCAGGAGTTATTGGAAATTTTAGTAATATCCGAAATATCCGTACTTAGGGCTGCCACTTCAACCAAAACATAATTTGTTTATTTTTATTAAGTTTTAGCTTCCTTATCACGACCATAACAAGATATCATTATTTTGTGGCTTAGATGGCAAAGATTGAGTAATTTTATAAAGGAAATTAAAAAACTAATGGAGAAATTGGTATCATGTTGACTGTTACACGTTTTTTGTAAACCGTCTATAAATTCTAACCCAAAAGACTCAACTAATAGTAAATAAAAGAAAATCCTTTCCGATGTCTCATAAGTATATAAATCAACATTAAACATGAGTAATATACCTATATCAACATTTTTGACAATTTATTAAATATTCTTAGTCAATTTAGTTCTTTGTTATTAATTTTACAATTCTTTTAAATCAATTTTGTTTTACTTTTTAACCGACGAAAAAAACGAGGAGGTTCTCAATTCGTCTTTTTACAGAGTAGTCCGATTTTGATGATTCTTCTTTTAATAGATAGGGTATATCTCGAAGTTGCTCCCATTTAAATTTGAAAATCAAAATCCACCCCTAAGGGTAGGAAAACAGGGGATGAGTGCTTGTTCACCCACTGAATTCTTACCTGTTAACCGATTCCGTTGAAACTTGGCATACATAAATGTTCTAGACACTACAACATAATAATAATAATAATAAAATATTTTATCTTCAGAAAACAACATTCCATAATCATTTTTGTTAGTAACAATGAAAAACTTAAACAACTATGTTAGTAAACACAGATAACAATCATTAATAAATATTAACAAATGTCGAGTCATTGATTCGCACCTCTCACATGTAAATCAATGAAACGACTGAGGACGGCGGTGTCCATCCTTCCCGCTAACATCTTCAGGATTCCATTGCTACTCCCCCGCATCCTCTGCACAACAGACGCAATTTTCTTGCGTATGATGGCATGAAAATCATCCACATGTGCATCCGCAAACATGCCTGAAGCACTACAATACCGAGGGAGGCGCAACAGAGCCCTGAAGATGTTATTATACTGAACTCTGAGGGCATTGTAGGATTTTTGCGTAAAGTTAACCCATAGACCACTCGTGTAAAAACTTTGACAGTAAGCCTTGAATAATGTAAGCTTGACTTCTACCGTACAACGAGTGAATCGATGAGCCAACATATTGCCACGCACCGACAATGCCCTCCTTTCCCTCTCTATATCCGGGTCATCGCGTAAAGTTTCAGTAATAATGTGCCCGAGATACTTAAACTGAGGAACACGGTTCAGCTGAACTCCATTCAGAGTCAAAGGTGGAACACTGTTAGGTCTCTTATTCTTTTCAACCAGAACCATAAACTCACTCTTTTTCTCATTATACTTTAAACCGTGTTCCTCAGCATAAACTTCACATACGCTGAGAAGTTTCCTCAAACCGCCGATTGACGGGCTCAGCAGCACCATATCGTCTGCGTAGCTAATGTTATTAACACTAACATTATCCATTCGGCAGCCGACATGCATGCTGCTCAGCCCCTCAATCAGCTGATTTACATACAAATTAAAAAGTCTAGGAGAGGTTAACCCTGCTTGTCGCACACCACAATTTAATGAGTATTCATCTGAATAAACATTTGCCCATTTTATAATATTTTTCTGATGACCGTACCAATATGAGAACATTTCTATGACCTCCAGAGAAACACCCACCTGTTTCAACTTAGCCCAAAGTAAGTTATAGGACACGAGATCGAACGCCTTAGATAGATCTAGGAAACATGCATAAATTGGTGTTTTTCTTTCAACATAGTAGTTCACAGTATGCTTAAGTGACAAAATCGCCGTTTCCGTTGACAAACCTGATTGAAAACCAAACTGAGCGTCCTGAAGTTGTATGCATCCACTAAGGCGCTCGTCCATTATCCTATCTAGTACTTTTGCAATCACAGTTGCAAGTGAGATTGGTCTATAATTATTTTTGTCCGATATATCTCCCGTACGATTCTTAACAAGTGGTACAACAATAGTTTTCATTAAGTCTGGTGGCAAATATGAATGCCTTATACACAGAGTATACAACATAGACAGCAACCTATGTATGTGAACACCCGCATACTTAAGATGCTCCACACTGAGCCCGTCATGCCCCGGCGATTTTCCTCTTTTCATATTGCCAATAGCCTGACGTACCTCCCCACTAGTAATTCGAATTGGATGTGTAACGCAACAGACATCACTGGTAACAGTGCTAGGTAAGACACACGTTTTTAAAGGTGACTCCACTTTAAAATGATGTTTAAAAACGTCGGCAATATGTTTAGGGTCGGGTTTATAATGGAGACCTGAAGTTAGATTTTAGCCACAAAAAAATTAAAAATAAAAATAAAAAATTTTTCTTTCTTTCATTTTCTTTCTTTCAAATAGCCAACTCCATATTAATTATTAAAAAGTATTTAAAACACCTTCTTTTTTTTTCAGATAAAATATATTCTTATTGTTTTTTTTTCGGATACATGAAAGTGTCACCCCTAAGGAAAATTTTGAATCTCCAATAACTCCTGGAAACCAACGAATTAGGTTTTGGAATTAATACTACACATAATAGAAAGTATCAGCAATTTTTTGATGTAGGAATGACCACCTACTACGGTGGTTTAGATGAATAAAAAAATGAAAACGAAAAATGAGAAAAAAAATCATATCTCTCGACCCATTCATACTAATGCAACAGGAATTGGTAGAACGGTCGGCTATTATTCCATTTTTCGATAGAATAAATAAATTCTGTAATAAGTACTTCCATTAAATTATAATGATTTTTTTTTCATTTTTCAAGAGTCGGATATTGCGAAACTTTGACATTTTTTTAAAAAAAAACCTCAAGTCTGAGCGAACCCGGAGTTTTAGTCTAATCTTCGGAATTGTAAACTCTATCGATTAATTCAATAAAAACACGATGAGACAAAAACCAGGATCTTATCACACTGTGGGGCGGGCGTGGCGTCGCATAAGGGCTTATGCGGTTTTGCAACCACGATTTTAGTTTTTAGTTAGGATTAGGGATTTTTTTCGGCGGATGGAGTCCCTAATGGAATTCTCCGCCACCCGCCCGGTTGAGCAGTCGGGGTAACTTTCTCGGGTACCATGCGAGAGTCCATTAGAAAGAAAAATAAAATATAAAAAACAACCGTTGGATAGTAGCCTGCCAGGCGCTAACCCAGCCTGGTCGGAGGATACTCCCTTTGTGTTGAATGAACAATAACATGATACCTCGTTCCTCCACAAAAGTATTAATTATAAATATAAAATTACCTTTAACTGATTCTTCAAAACCATGTTTATATATTACAGTAAATACAAATAATTGTGATATTATCATCATCCATTGAGCAACACGGGGTTGCGGTTGCTCTATAATCATCATCAATGAAATTAAAATTCTGTATTGGAATTACCCAATCAGAAAAGTTCCAGTATCATGA
This sequence comes from Asteroscopus sphinx, assembly GCA_949699075.1. Lineage (NCBI taxonomy): Eukaryota > Metazoa > Arthropoda > Insecta > Lepidoptera > Noctuidae > Asteroscopus > Asteroscopus sphinx. Next base: position 16,999,770 of record OX453021.1, read on the forward strand.
TCTACTTATTTAGTAAATGGAATTTAAATGACTCTATTAATTACTAATTTAGTTTTAAGTCAATAACCTGTTGATTAAGATAAAAAATTACACAATATTGCTTTAGTTTGTTCAGTATTCACTCGGATGCAGTACAAGTTGCGTTTTAGTGGTGATAACTAAATATTAATTGTAGTTCTACTGAGGATCTTAACTGCGTAATCCGAAGGTAATTAGTGTTTATTCCCATAATAGTCGCTTGATATTAGCTTCCCCCATTGGATTTTATTTTATTTTTGATTTTGCTGTTTTCTAATGTCACCAATATACGAGAATTCCTGAATCGCTTACTCGCTCGTCCACTCTATTACAAAAAAAAAAATGAAAAAATAATGCTTGCTTTAGCACTGCATAGAAATAAACGTCGATAATATTTGTCTAAATAAGTAACTAATGTAAATTGGTTTTATATTCAAATATATCTAATTACAGGCGCTTATGAATAGTCAATTCTAGTTGATGTAAAGGTAAAACCACTCCGCAATAAGACAAATAGATTATAATAATTCCCAGATTTTTCTCCTTGATCTTTCATCGTGGCTTTGATAATCAATCAACTCCATACGATACCATAAATTTTCTTTCAACTCTCCAGATGACGCTACAACACCGCGTGGCCATTTCGACAGTTACATGGGTGTTATTCATCCTCTTGCTTCCAACGAACACACACCACGCCAGCCCCTTTTCATCATTCATGAACTTTATGCATGATGAAACTAATCAGTTAGACAACGAACCACCAGACGAAGCCAACTTACTGTCAGAATATGACTTCATCATAGTGGGAGCCGGCACAGCAGGATGCGTGCTCGCAAATCGATTAACAGAAATCCCAGACTGGAAGGTTCTACTAATAGAAGCAGGAAGTAACGAAAACTATATTATGGACATTCCTCTTTTAGCAGGCGATCTGCAACTTACAGCTGTTAACTGGGCTTACAAAACGATGCCATCAAATAAGTACTGTACGGGATTCGAGCACCAGCAGTGTAACTGGCCACGCGGCAAAGTAGTTGGAGGCTCTAGTGTATTAAATTACATGATATACACAAGAGGAGCAAAGCCAGACTACGATGGATGGGAAGCTATGGGTAACAACGGCTGGGGATGGGACGATGTACTACCATACTTCAAGAAAATTGAAAACTACAATATAGCCACCTTCAATCAGTCAAAGTATCACGGACATGGTGGATATCTCAATATTGAGCACGCTCCATTTCGCACAAGTAAGGGCAAAGCGTGGGTTAAAGCAGCGCAAGAATTAGGTTTTAAGTATGGAGATCACAATGGAGCGGAACCATCAGGCGTATCTTTCCTCCAATTGTCCATGAAAAACGGAACTCGTCATAGTTCTAGTAGAGCTTATTTACATCCAATTAATGGAAGAAACAATCTTCACGTTTCTAAAAACAGCATGGTCACTAAACTTATTCTTGACAATAACCATACCAGAGTGATCGGCGTAGAATTCAAAAAACAAAACTTCAGACATAAAATATTAGCAAAGAAGGAAGTGATATTAACCGCTGGTGCTATTAATTCTCCGCAGTTGTTGATGCTGTCCGGCATCGGACCAAAAGATCATTTAGAATCAATGAGAATCCACGTTGTAAAAGATTTACCTGTCGGATACAATTTAATGGATCACGTCGCTGCAGGTGGTGTGCAATTTGTGGTACAACAACAAAATTCAAGTTTTTCATCGGAATCAATACTGAATAATTTAGATTTAGTTTTCAAATGGATGAAGTCACACAGAGGTCCATTGTCAGTTCCCGGAGGATGTGAAGGTCTAGTGTTCATGAATCTAAACGATAAGTTTAATTCTTCAAGCTGGCCAGATATTGAATTGCTCTTCATCGCTGGTGGATTGAATGCAGATCCACTGTTACGTCAGAGTTTTGGCTTTGACCAACACATTTACGCCGACACATACGGACCCTTAGGGAAATCTGACACATTTATGGTATTCCCTATGTTACTGCATCCTAAATCAAAGGGACGAGTAATGCTGCAGAGCAGAAACCCGAAAGCATATCCAGCGTTAATTCCGAATTATTTCGAGTATCCCGAAGACTTGCACAAAATTGTAAAAGGAATAAAAGTTGCTGTGGAAATATCAAAGCAAGCCTCTATGAGAAAAATTGGGGCAAAATTATACGATGTACCGATCAAAGATTGCTTGAAATATGGACCATTCGGTAGTGACGCCTACTTCACCTGTCAAGCACAGATGTTCACCTTCACGATATACCATTTGAGCGGAACCTGCAAAATGGGAATGGAGAGCGACCCGTCAGCTGTGGTCAACTCTAGATTGAAAGTCCACGGTGTTGATGGAGTGCGAGTGATCGATGCGAGCATAATGCCCAAAATAGTGTCAGGTCACACGAACGCTCCAGTTTACATGATAGCTGAAAAAGGTGCAGACATGGTAAAACAAGACTGGGGTAAATTATGATACAAACAGTATTAATATAATTATTTTATTAGTTTTAACGCATTTACGCATGCGAAGCGAAATCTAAAGATTTAAATTGTGGAAAGAAAAAATCTCTCACGAGCAGGATTCGAACCTGCGACTCCTGGCTCAGTACGCCAGTGCTTTAGCCACTAAGCTACCGTGAACACTGCTCGTGGTATCGAAATTATCCTCCACTATGGTACGTCTTTGGGTGACGTCAGCGATATCTTATAGAAACAGTGTTTCTTAACCGACTCGACTAACTTTGCAGTTAATTCAAAGTCGTATAATTTAAATCTTTAGATTTCGCTTCGCATGCGTAAATGCGTTAAAACTAATAAAATAATTAGTAAGGGTAAGCATATCTATACGACTTTGAATTAACTGCAAAGTTAGTCGAGTCGGTTAAGAAACACTGTTTCTTAATAAGATATCGCTGACGTCACCCAAAGACGTACCATAGTGGAGGATAATTTCGATACCACGAGCAGTGTTCACGGTAGCTTAGTGGCTAAAGCACTGGCGTACTGAGCCAGGAGTCGCAGGTTCGAATCCTGCTCGTGAGAGATTTTTTCTTTCCACAATTTAAATCTTTAGTATTAATATAAATTTTAAAGGGGACATCAGTGTTTTTTTAGGACCTAAGCTATATTTTTATAACGGTAATATGCTTCGCATGCTTGCTCTGATTGCCGTAATGTATGATTGGCAATTGTATCAATCCTAGTGACGAAAACGAAGTGTATTTTTTTATTCTTCTTTTCTTTATCCCAAATATTAACTGTGTCCCATTGCTTCGATAAAAAAAAAAATCACTTTAAATAGAAAAGTCTTACTTTTTGAATTTAAAAATTACCAATATCATACAATAACCACAAAAATCATCAGGCGTTCACCATTTACTAGTTTAAAGCTGAATCTCGAAAAGTATTTCCAATTTATGGTAAGAAAATATAAGATTGAAGTTGTAAGTTCGTATACATATAGCATCATAAGTGCATCTTCGTTCCTTTATGACAGAGAGTTCTTTACAAATTATTGATACGAGGAATCTCAGATTTTGGTTATCTATTTCTATACTAATATTATAAAGAGGAAAGATTGGTTTTTTAGTTTGTTTGTAATCAATAAACTCTGAAACTACTGAATCGATTTTAATCATTCTTTCACCATAGCTATTTTATCCAGAAGTAACATAGGGGATTTTTTTTTTCAGTACGCGGGTGAAGCCGCGTGCAAAGTCTCGTTAAATCAATATAATGATATTGTCAGACCTTTAATAAAAGCTTAATTAAAGAAGATCGCATCTACTGTGTTAAATTTACAAGATCGTTGAGATGAAGTCGTTGACCTAATTTTGTTAATAACTAGCTTCTGCCCGCTGCTTCGCACGCATCTAATTCGGTTTATCACAAAAAGACGTTATCACGCATCCTTCGGGAACTGTTAATCTTCCTGGGATAAAAAGTATCCTATGCCCTTCTCCAGGTCCCAGGCTGCCTCTCTGCCAAATTTCATTACGATCGGTTCAGAGGTTTAGTCGTAAAAATGTAACAAACAAACAGATAGACAGAATTACTTTCGGATTTATAATATTAGTACCTATATGTAGATTTATTATACCAATTAAGTTGAACCGATACATAAAACATTCTGCTTCGTTTTATTTGGACTTTACCTCTACAATGTCACATAACCCGTCACTGTTCTCATTGAACACATTGCTTAAAGCTGCCAAAATACTATTCCAGTAGGTTCTGGAATAGTATTTTGAGATAGGCATAAGGAAACTAATTCAATTGGCCTTGGTGTCAAGTAGGTAATCAAAGCATCACCAAGGCTAGTTGAAGTTGTTTCTAAGGAAAGGAATGCTTGAGGTTGACAGGAACATCACTGTTTTTAGACGTGGGCAAGTGTAACGTTTCCAACCAACAACCAGCCAACACACCACAACAATATAGTTCCGCATGGGAATTAAACCGTGCAACGACCTAAACTGCAGAAGTCGTTTAGCCGCTGAGCTGCCAATCGAGCTATCATCAATATAGTAAGCAAAGGTACGAACGCCTAACAAAATGCAAAGGCAACATGACTTAGTAGCGTTCTTGCTACCTACTTCACACTCGGGGCAGATTTCTTCAATTTATAGTATAAGTAGTAAAAAAAAAAACTTATTTTAATGTGACACATTTATGTATCCTAATTTTAATGATAAGAGATTAGGTAATATGGTTTTTAAACAAAAAACATACAAATGTATACATAATGTAGCATTGTAGATATAGATAGTTACCTGCGCAAATTCTATGTCCTTTAATATCGACGCCTAGCTTTTATGTTTTAGCAAAAGTCCAACCTGAGACTTGCTAGAGTGAACGCCTCACACAAACATCACCGTTAAACTCTTGTTTTAAATTCTAATAATCGCAACCCACTTTTATAAAAAAGCCAATACTACGATGGCCATACTTTATATCAAAACGTAATTACGTTACTACGCTACTACTACTAATTACGTACCTTGCAAGTTGATAAAGCAGTTTTGTTTTTAATCATAACCAAAATACATTGCTGTGCTCACAGAAAAAGAGCAAAGTATGACAGGGTGTAACATCGAACAGACCAAAATTAGACCACGGAGTCATCGAATCAGTAAAGTACAGTATTACTAAATATCAAGAACATGTCAAGAATCAAGTCATACACATTATCGCTTTACAAAGTAATTATAGCAGCGGATGTGCGTACTTTGCTAAGTCGTAGTACCTATTAGTCTTTTGCGGCTGTCTGTGCCCTATTACTAACCCTAGAACTTGAGTTTTATTTTATTATAGTAATGAATGTATCGATTTGTTTTTAATTTTGGTCATCCTACCATTTTCGTTACACAATTTAAAACAAATTCGATTAATCATTAGCTGAACCAAACATTAGTCAATTGTTAAAAAACTGTTGGAAGCTCGTTTGGACGTGATTCGATTGTGACTTTCTTAGAATTATGTTAGTAAAATCAGACCTCAGATACAGGTAAGAGTGAAAATTGAGGATATCCATTATATTCAGTAATCTGAGATACCCATAATTAAAATCACTACGTCGCCTTTGTGTTCTAATTGGATTGATTAGTCTTAGAATAAATTGTGTATTTACCAAATAGAAACCAAGTCCGCGCGCCCAATTTGAAACCACTACCATAAGAGAAGACTAGAAGCGAAAGTCGCGCCCCAGACGCGTTCAAATCCACGATAATAGCCTACCGTCTAGCGTACCTTTAAAGGGATCGGACAGTCGGGGCTTGCGTCGCTTGCACGTCCGTGCCGTCAGACTGATGTGGTCATGGCGCCAAAACATTGCGATGTATTTGGGTATAAAAGTAATTCAAAAACAACGCCAGACCTTACTTTCTTTAGTTTGCCCATAAATTAGGAAAACTAAGTGATATTTCAAGTCAGTTTGATTTAAGTCATTTATTCTCCTGTTCATAAATAATTTTTCTTTTTTTAAAGTATAAATGATAACTACTGTTTTTTCTCTTTCTCGCTGTACGTGGGTCATTTATTGGTACTAAAATCATTTCATTTAGTGCAAATTATCTAAACATGTAAAGTAAGTAAATATTAAATTAAATAATATAAGTAAGTAAATATAAATTGTTTATTACGTAAAACTAGGATAAAATAATGATTTCATAGTTAAAGAACAGTCTAAAATATTTTTTCTAACTAAACCAATACATAACGCATTTAATATTTAGCAGCTAACAGCCCTGGCAGCACGCTCGGACGACAGAGGGACGTTAGGAGCTGAAGAGGGAAGTAGGTATTTATAAGGCGGCATTTGGGGTCCATGTAAAAGAGATTCGTTTCTATACTAGTATTATTACCTATTCTATGCCACTACATTGGAAATGACTCCGTTCAGTATACAGCTTATGCACGTGCATATTTTACGTGCTGCTTGTCTCATTGGCGCTTGGCTCATCGATTGTTTTTTGCTTCAACTTTCGAGCGTTGAATGACACTATCACTCTTGTCTTTTTAACATGCTTATATATAAGCTTCACTTGTAAATAACTAACTATGTAAACAAATCTTGGAAGTCGATTTTAACCAATTCTAACTGTCGTATGGATTTAAAACTTTACAAGTATATGTAATCCGGATGACAGTACAATAATTTGGCACCAGCGAGCTGATCTGATGATGGAGCCGGGAGGTGGATAGCGGAACTCTTCAATGGCTACTAGTAAACCCCTCGAGTTTGGGCCTATTTGTTTTTTTTTAACGAGTCCCATATATAAAACTAGGTGACGAGGGTCTGACTATGGAGTCGGGAGTTAGATAGTGTATCTCTTCATTGGCTACTAGTAAACACCTTGAGTTTGGGCTCATTTGGTTTGTTTAAACGAGTCCCATACATAAAACTTGGTGACGAGGGTCTGATGATGGAGCCAGGAGGTGGATAGTGGAACTCCTTAATGGCTACTAGTAAACACGTCGACTTTGGGCTCATTTAGTTTGTTTGAACGAGTCCCATGCATAAAACTTGGTGACGAGGGTCTGATGATGGAGCCGGGAGGTGGATAGTGGAACTCTTAAATTACTACTTGTATACTCTTAGAGTTTGGGCTCATTTGTTTTGCTTTAACGAGTCCCATATATAAAACTAGGTGACGACAGTCTGACTATGGAGTCGGGAGTTAGATAGTGGATCTCTTCATTGGCTACTAGTAAACACCTTGAGTTTGGGCTCATTTGGTTTGTTTGAACGAGTCCCATACATAAAACTTGGTGACGAGGGTCTGATGATGGAGCCAGGAGGTGGATAGTGGAACTCCTTAATGGCTACTAGTAAACACGTCGACTTTGGGCTCATTTAGTTTGTTTTAACGAGTGTCATTCATAACACTTAGTGATGAGAGTCTAATGACGGAGCCGGGAGGTGGATAGTGGAACTCTTTTATGGCTACTAGTCATCATCATCATCATTCTAGCCCGGTATCACCTACTGCTGGGTATAGGCCTCCTTTCTTTTTTGCCAGCCTCTTTGATCTTGTGCGTCCCTCATCCAGGTGTTTCCTGCGGCTTTGGCGATATCATCAACCCAGCGCGCTTTCGGACGGCCCGGGTTTCTCCGACCTGACCTTGGCCACCACTAGGTCAACGCTTTACTTAATCGGCCATCTCTACGCCGAGCCAGATGGCTACTAGTACACCCCTCAAAATTGATTTGGTTTGTTTTAACGAGTCCCATACATTATACTTGGTGACCAGGACCTGATGATAGACCTGGAAGGTGGGTAATGGAACCCTAGAATGGCTACTAGTAAACCCATCAAGTTTGGGTTCATTAGATTTGTCTTATCACTTCAGCTGATATCCAGAACTTATCACCTCACGGTAATAAAGAATAAAAAACTTTTTAACAAAAAATAAAACCGACTTCAAAAACCTTAACTAAAAAGTAAAAAATAATCATTGTATGTATTTTAAAATCTTAACATAAACAACATTTTTAAGGCGGCGCGTGGTTGACCCTTTGCGTCATGTAATGTACAGTCGAGCGCAATATATATAGTAAAAACAGTTTATGTGAACGTACATGAAAATCACGCACCGCCTTCAAAATGTTGTTTATGTTAAGATTTTAAAATACATACAATGATTATTTTTTACTTTTTAACCGACTTCAAAAAAAGGAGGATGTTATGTATTCCGCGGGTTTTTAGTTAAGGTTTTTGAAGTCGGTTTTATTTTTTGTTAAAAAGTTTTTATTTCATACTTTTTAGTTGAGGGTTGATTCATAAATGTTTATATAACCAATTTGAGAATATATTTTTTATTAACTTTTGCTATCCCACTGCTTGGCAAAGGTCAAAAAAAAACACGCATATCAGCCAAGAATTCTCAGAAAAACGAACCAATGAGCAGATCATCTAGATAGGCGAAGCTAAAATAAACTGATTTATTGAAGCTAGTTAAAAAACTATTCAACCTAAGTCAATAAAATTTATATGGGACCACCGCGCGGACTTTCTCTACCAAATAAAAAAACAACCATGTAAATCGGCCTACAAATCTCGGAGTAATCGGTGTATATACAAGAAAAAATAAAAAATAAATAAAAAAAACCCGCGGAATACATAACCTCCTCCTTTTTTTGAAGTCGGTTAAAAAGACTAATTCTTCACGGTAATAAATAATAAAATACTACATTTTAGTACAGTACCTCTAAAAGCGTGTTTTTAGTTTTTTTTTACTATTCATTTATGTTTACTACACTAAGATTACAGTCTTAAGTTTTACATTAAGATATAAAATTAAAAGGTTTTTAGACTCAATTACTGCATTCTTTGTCTTGGAAACAATTACTTGCCGTATTAAATGTCCCTACTAGTAAAACACGCAGCTTCGTTTAGGTCTACAAACACCTTATTTAAATACGCCCTCGCATAACTAACCTCGTATACTCATAAGTGCATTTATAGAGTCGGCATTAACCCTATTTATTAAGACCAAGTCTTGAAATGAGCATTACTCAATACAACTTTGACATTTTCATTCACAACTTTACAACTGTACCTCAAACACCACAATTAGAATATATTCGTATAAATTAATAGTATTATAATACTATCTGTTTTGTATTTCATAATCACGTAATTGCATAGTTTTTAGGCATCAGTAAGTTCCCGAGTTGGTTGCTGGATGGCTACAGGATGCTGATTAGGGGATAAAACATGGAAACTAGTGTTGCATAAAAATCGATCTATCGATAGTCCTCCCCTAAAATCAGTCATACTATAGATAGGCCTATAGATAGCATCGATACTATCGATAGTATCGATACTATCGTGCTATCGTTTAGATAGTATTGATGTATAAGATTATTAAAGTTAAGTAGGTACACGCTAGGGAAATAAACTTTCTAAAAAGATAAATTCAATGTAAAAATTACGTCAATGAATACCGATAGTTATATTGCTATACTATCTAAACGTTAACACGATAGTATCGATACTATCGATAATATCGATTGTCTATTGTTTATCGATTGGATAGTCTATCTACTGTCAGGCAACACTAATGTAAACCCATTTCAGTGGTCTTCCTGGACCTCAAGGACCTACTCGGGATCCGCTGATATACTTATTTATTCTAGTACCGAAAAAAATTAAATGCAATGCAAAAATTAATTAATGTAATTAATTAATATTAATAATAATTATATTTATTTATTAATAACATAACATAACATAACATCACGCCTGTATTTCCCCGAAGGGGTAGACAGAGGTGTAATAGTACATCCACATTTCGCCCGTATTATTTATTAATAATTATTATTAATTAGGTATTTATTGATTTATATTAATTTAATGTAATGTAATTTAATTTAATTGTTATTTTACTGTCCACCTGGTAGCACCCACTGCTTAATTTTATTGTTTTATCTGCACAAATATTTTATTTGTGTATAATGTAGTGGGCTGAAACATTATCTTATTTAAACATACATATAACTTACTCCTATAATTTATGTCTTATGTTGTAGCTGTTTATTATCCCTCAATAAATAAAATTAAACAAATTTAAAAAAAAAACACGGTTTAAAACGACACCAATCGATTCTCCTTTTATAGTGATTCTGAAGAAACTTTCTGCACGCACGTTTGTCCTGTAACACGTTGCATAAAAGAACTTGTAGTTAAGTTAAATATATGATTTGTCATAAAATATCTCTGGCAACCCTGCCACTGTTTACATCTCACTCTCTGTAACATTTTTATTATATTTTATATCTCGGGAAAAACCTAGTATATTGCAACGAAACAATACACAAAGTGAAGTTCGACAGTAAAGGAAGCTGCACTGCTGTTATCCAAGACGAATCGAGTTGTAATCAAGATAAACAGACGAAGCTAAGTTGACATTTTTCTACCCGTTTTTTCTTCGAAAATCATATACACTCAAATTTATATCAAAAGGTCTGTGATATCAAAAGTACCCTCGGACGACGCAAGTTATATCAAATTCAACTGACAGCTGTCATTATCATTTTGATAGCAGGTCTTGTCACTGTCAAACTCAACTGACAACGTCAATTATCACTTTGACAAGAAGCCAGGGTTGCCACTGTTCGGAAATTTGCCCATTCTTGGGCATTTCTTGAATAATGAGCATCTGTGGTAAATGTGATAAACAGATAAAGGCCGGAAATATCAAAAGCTGTTCATCGTGTAATACCACATTTCATTATCAATGTCTGGGAGTGTCTACCGCAAACTTTGCGAAAGAATCTAAGAGTCATAAAGCTTCATGGAGATGTGAAGAGTGCAAGTTAGCCAACAAACGCGGTGCAGGCTCGACTACCAATCTTTCCCGAGTGAGTTCAGCACTCAGTCCAGCCTCTCCCATGGTAGGTAGTTTGGAAGACCTAAAGCAGTATCTGGAAAAGCGATTTGAAGAATTCGTTAAGCAACACATTAATGAATTTAAGCTAGATTTTGCTGCACAAAAATCAGACAACCACACTAAGATACTAGAGCTTACCGAAAACTTCAACTTGATGTCAGCTAAATACGACCTACTGAAGGAAGATTTCGACATAAAATCCAAGATGATAGTGGTTTTGCAGGAGGAAAATGGGACGTTGCACTCTCAAGTCGGCGATCTAAGCTCCCAAGTAGAAGACCTGAACGCTAGACTGAATCAATTCGAACAACAGTCACGAGATTCCAACCTGGAAATCCAGTGCGTACCTGAGCTTTCGTCAGAAAATCTCAAGAAAGTAGTGTATCAGCTTGCTACTACCGTGGGATACAACCTGGCCGAACACCAACTAGTCAATTATCATCGCGTAGCAAAGCTCAATAAAGAATCGAACCGGCCGCGATCTATAGTGGTCAAACTCTCTAGCCCCTTAGTCCGAGATTCCTTCATTGCTGCAGCGAAAACTTTTAATAAAACCCACCAAGGCGACAAATTAAACACATCTCATTTGGGGATTAATAAGAGCGACAAAAAACCAATCTTTGTGTGCGAACATCTTACACCAGTCGGCAAGCAACTACACGCAGCAGCTCGGAGGGTGGCCAGGGAGAAGAAGTTTGACTTTGTGTGGGTGCGTAACGGCAAAATTTTTATGCGCAAGAACGTTAATTCAAAAAGCTTTGTTGTAAAAAATATGGACCTTATAGATTCTCTTTAAATAAGTTATGGCGTCATCGACAAACATCATTGCCGCGTGTAATCTTAATATTGTATACCAAAATGTTAGAGGTCTTAAGACCAAAACCGAAATTATATTGACCAATGCATTGAAACAAAAGGCTGACATTATATTATTGACAGAGACGTGGCTTAATGACTCAGTTTACGATCATGAAATTTTGGATGCTAGGTACACAATTTTTAGGCGGGACCGTGTTTCTACCAACAGTGAAAAACAGGAAGGCGGAGGAGTCTTGATAGCAGTTTTAAAGAAACATGATTCGAGTCGCAAGCTTAATTGGGAGACAGTACATGAAGACCTATGGGTTGTCATTAAATTCAAACAGGGTGGTTCAACGAGACGCTTGTGCATTTGTTCTTTGTACAACCCCCCACCCGTTTCATATAATCGCCTCAAAGATATTTCAGCAAATATAACTAACATAGTCCAACATAAAATGCCTCATAACTCTTTACTACTCCTGGCAGGTGATTTTAATCTACCAAAGTTGACATGGCACTTGGATACTAATTCCAATTCCTTTCTGCCAGCATGCGGGAGCACTCCATCTGAAAACCTTTTTATTGACACCCTTTCATTTAACAACCTACATCAAATCAACTCTATTACCAACCATGAGGGGCGGATGCTTGACCTAGTATTGTCGAATACTACCCATATTTTTTCCGTACATAATTGTAACAACCCACTCGTAAACATAGATAAACGTCATCCTGCATTAAACATCACACTGAGGATTAAGCCCCAAAAAAAGATTAAATGCAATAGATCTCCTTCCCAAAATTTTTTAAAAGCTAACTATACCGACATTAAAGAGGATCTGGGAAGTATAGACTGGAGTGACCATCTCAAAGACAGTCATTCAGTAGACGAAATTGTGGACCATTTTTATAATTTAATTAATACCATAATACAAAAGCACACGCCGTTAACCACAAAAAGAAGTGATGTTTATCCCTGTTGGTTTAGTCGGTCATTAATACGCAACTTAAATGAAAAGGCCAAGTTTCATGGCCGTTATAAAAAATACGGCAACCCCAGGGATCAAATTACCTACAAGTTGCTGCGATGTCGTTGTGACAAAATGATAACAGAGTGTCTCTCCCAATTTAAATCTGACGCCAAAACACAAATAAAAAAAAACCCGAAACATTTTTGGACATTCATCAAGTCGTTTAGATCAAACAGCAACGAAATCCCGGATGAAATGTTTCTCGACACCCAAAGTGCTCAAGGTGGTCAGCAGATCAGCAACTTGTTCTCAAAGTATTTCCACTCCGTATATAGGAATAACTCAAACCTGATCCCTTCAATAATTGGTCCACACAATTGCCATACGTCTATTTGCTGTTGTTCATTAACCAAATCACATATTTTAAAGTCTCTCCAAAACATTGACACAAACAAAGGCCCTGGACCAGACACCATACCACCGACTTTCCTAAAAAATTGTGCCACTGAACTTGTCACGCCATTACACATCATCTTTAATAAGTCCTTAACACATGGTGTGTTTCCTACAAAATGGAAAACTGCCCATATTACACCAATCCACAAAAAAGGTGACCAGAGTGACATATCGAACTACAGGCCTATATCTATTTTATCTGCCATGGGGAAGCTGTTTGAGTCAATGGTACAGAAAATCTTATTCTTCCATGTTAAACCTCTAATTAACTCCCAACAACACGGTTTTCTTCCCGGTAGATCAACCACGTCGAACTTACTTGGTTATATCAACGATATAATCGAAGCCTTGGAAAATAAAACTGAGGTTCACGCAATATATACAGACTTCTCCAAGGCGTTTGACATCGTTGACCATAGCATCCTGATTCAGAAACTTGATCACGCGGGCATATGCGGCACATTGCTAAGATGGTGTGAATCATATCTCCGAAATCGTTCGCAGCTTGTTACTGTTCGCGGTTTTAAGTCTCCAATGACTATGGTTCCCTCCGGCGTACCTCAAGGTTCGCATCTCGGGCCTCTCTTTTTTCTCCTATTTATAAACGACCTTAGTCTCGCCATAACCTCCAATTTTAAAATGTACGCTGACGATTTAAAAATATATAGAGTAATTAGCACCAATACAGATAATATATCCCTACAAAACGACATCGACACCTTATGTCTCTGGTGTCACAGAAATGGAATGACGCTAAATTCGTCAAAATGTTTTCACATGAAATTTTCCCGAAAAAGAAACCCAATCGACACTGTATACCTACTAAATGATACGCCATTAAACGAAGTCAAAAGCACACGTGATTTGGGAGTTATTGTGGACCAAAAATTAGATTTCCGTGAACATATCGACCATATTACTAAAAAGGGAGCCAGATTAGCGGGCTTTGTTTCCAGGCAAACTAAGACTTTTAAAGACCCTGAAATTCCCATTATCCTCTTTCACTGTTATGTTCGTAGCTTATTGGAGTATTGCAGCCCAATTTGGAGTCCATCTTATGCGATCCATGCAGCCAGAATCGAAAGACTTCAGAAGAGATTTTTATACCACCTTACCTACGCCAACCATCTCTGCCGCAAACTAACCACCTACGATTCTAGGCTTGGACATTACAAAATGTTCCCACTTGCCCATAGACGTAAGATAGCTGATGTCGTCTTTCTCTATAAGATCTTGCATGGGAAAGTAGATAGTCCCGATATACTAGAAAAGTTAATGATAAGCGTACCCCGAGCTGGAAGCCGACTGCACAATCGCAAACTGTTTAGTCTACCGTTACGTCGTACTAACTATGGTCAACATTCGCCATTATATCGTATGTGCTCTGCTACTAACGATGTCTGTCAAGATCTGGATCCATTCAATGCATCGGTCAAAATAATAAAAAAATATTTCAACACCAAATTGTAATAATTTGCTTGTTCGTTTTGTGTTAATGTTTGTGCAGTGTTTGTTGCTTTGTTGTAATCCTGTGTATTATTGTAACTTCCGTGTATTATTGTAATTATTTTGAGTGTGATATTCGTATGCATGTCGTGTTCGCACCTAGAAGGCCGTTCGACTACCATGATTTTCCGCACATGTTATTTATTAAATATAATGTCGTAACGTCCAGTTTGCGAACCTAATAAAAAAAAAAAAAAAAAAAATATATATATATATATATATAATAGCATATGTACTTAATGAGCACATACTTACAGTCAGCAACAAAGGCCGATGAACAAATGTTAAATGAAAAAATCAATTTTCTCACGAATAATAATATTGTTTTAAATTTACTTCTCGAACGTTATTCGTTAATATTAATTAATTTAGAGAATTTATGAATAGAGAAACAATTCGCTCAATTAGCAATTTGCTCGTTTTGCCATCCTATGCTATAAAAAAACCTGCGAAGATTTAGAAATTTTACATTTGTTCATCGAATTATGTCGTTGACTGTACCTCACTACAAAGTTATCTCACGTAGGTATACTGTTGTCAATGCAGCGGCTAAACAGATAAGTAAAATAATTGTACAGAGATGGAATTGATAGAATATATCCCGGACAGGCTTATGCCTCTTTTGTACTTCTTTGTAGAAGTGCATGCACTAAAGTAGGTACATAATTAAGATAAGACGGTCTTGTAATTAATTGTAATATCTTACACGATATCTTGTGTCGAATAAATGATTTGATTTGATTTAAAAAGTACTTCTTACGATGATCCTATTTACGAAAAAAGCTAAATAAGGAGTGCGGACAATTTGCATAGTGGTTGAGTATGTGTTCCTTATTGCAACCACAATATTAAAATCCACTTTAAAACAAAATGAAAATTTGCCTTTGTATGGCGTGTGCTACAAAATTCTCTCCCATACAAAATCGATTTTTTTATTTAGTTATAAAGTGAATTTTAATAATATGGATGCGATGAGGACCAGATACTGAACCACTATGCAAATTATCCGCACTCCTTAAAAAATATCCTGTATAGGTATACGATTATACTAATTTAACGTAAAAAAATTACTGCTTCTTTAATCTTACGGGTTTGACAGATATTTCTGCCTATCGTGCTTTTAGAGACTATTTGACGTCAAATATTGAATTTAAGAGGCGTTGCGGTCGCGACACCACTCGCGACGTAGTTTTATTGAGGACAAATTCTAATACAAAAGTGCGACGACCTCCATGAAGTATGCACCGAATTGGTACCTTTCTAGATCAATTTAAATTAAGTCCTGCTTACTAAGAGCTAACGACCAGAAAGCCAAGGTAACTTTATCTTTATAAAAAAATATTGAAAATGTAGCAATTCGACAAAATTACAATTTTTTTAATAAGAGTTCACCACTATTTTAGGCTGGCTTTTTTGGATTCTGTAAACTCTTAACAGAATAAAGCCAGGGACGATACTATTACCATTTTTAGGGTTCCGTACCCGAAGGGTGACAAACGGGACCCTATTACTCTCGCTACGCTGTCCGTCCGTCTGTCCGTCCGTCCGTCCGTCCGTCCGTCTGTCTGTCACAGGGCCGTATCTTTTGAACGGTAATAGGTATCCGGTTGAAATTTTCTCAGAATATGTGTTGCTATGAGGTGTATCACGAAAAATACTAAAAACTAAAAAAAGTCTAAAACCAAAGGGGGTCCCTATACAAGAAACCTCAAACAACATGCATTTTTTTCAACGTTTTTGTTTTTGCTCTATCTTCATTACCGTAATATATACCAGCGTCAAACTTGGTCAGATTATAGTGCATATTATGTAGTTTAGCAACAAATACTAAAAATAAGACAAACATAGACATATGTGGCAGTACCTGCGTAAGAAAGACATGCAAAAATTCATATTTCGCGCACTGTGCGTTGATGTCTTTTGATAAACTCTCGTAAATTAAATCAGTTTTTATGGGGTATCAGGTCGTTGAGAGGTACGGAACCCTTACTCCGCGAGTCCGACTCGCACTTGGCCGGTTTTTTCTTTATTTTTCGCTGATTATTGATAATTAAGGCTGGCAACACTTGTCCATCAACCGATTGACTGGTTGGCGGGAAAATTCGTAAAGATCGTGTTGTAGATTTTGTATTATTTTCCAAAATTTGTGTTTCTTTGAGTGTTAATGTGTAATAATGGTGGATTATTATTATTTGACGACCTCTGTGGTCTAGTGGTTCGAGTATCGGACTGCTGATAACGAGGTTGTGGGTTCGATTCCCACAGGACACAAATATTTGTGTGATGAACATAAGTGTTTGTGTTGGTCTGGGTGTTGCTTATGTATTATAAGTATGTATTTACAAAAAAAAAGTATTTAAGTATTATATCCATTGTCTAGTACCCATAGCACAAGCTCTGCTTAGTTTGGGACTAGATGGTGCTGTGTAAGAATGTCCCAAAGATATTTATTATTATTATTTTTGTACATTTATTTTTTCTCGGCTAACCGGGGTGACTGATGGCACGGGCCTAAGCCAAGTGTTGATCAGTGAAGTTAGGATTTGGGGTAGTTCTTAAAGATGATCATAAATTAGTTTGGGTTATCGGATTCACACTGCAGGAACTTTCTTACTAGTCTGCACGTGTTCAGTATCGCCGCTTTCTGCATTAGGTTGTAGGTGTTTGCAGGTAAATTCAGGGTATTAAGGGACTGGTGAAGTTGTTTGGGTATTACTCCTGTAGTAGACAGCACTATAGGGACTATTATTACTTTTTGCAGATGCCAAAGTCGGGTAATTTCATCTTTTAATTCTATATATTTAGATAGTTTCTCAGAAATCGTAGTCTGTAAGTTGTGTGTATTTGGTACGGCAATGTCTATTAAGTATCCAGTTTTGCTTATTTTATTAATTAGTGTTATGTCTGGTCTGTTAAAGTGAATTGTTCGGTCAGTTAGGATAGCTCGATCAAAATACAACTTTGTTGTGGGGTTCTCTAGTACAGTTTCGGGGTTGTATTTATAATATGGTACTATGGTGTCTATGAGTTTGTGTTGGTAAGCTAGTTTCTGGTGAATTATGTTTGCTACTTGGTCGTGTCTGTGTTTGTAATCTGTCTGGGCTATTGATTTGCACGCGCCTGTAATATGTTGTATTGTTTCAGCAGAGCTATTGCATTTTCGACAGGTGTCAGTAGCTAAGTTTTTAATAATATATTTTCTATAGTTTTTAGTCTCAATTACTTGATCTTGTATCGCGATCATGAAGCCTTCAGTCTCCGGGAAGAGTTCCCCTCGATTAAGCCAGTTGTTCGACGCCTCTTTGTCGACATTTGTTTGGCATAAATCTTGACGATGTCTTCCGTGTAGAGACTTTTGACTCCATTCTAGAATCTTGGTTTTGTCATCGGTCAGTTTTTCGTTCTTCTGTTCTGCTGCACTTTTTAAATTGAGAGGTGTGTACCGCCGATCGTTTTGTGCTACTGATTTGTGTAGTGTGGAGGATTCAGATTTGGCAAAAAAGTACTGTCTAAGTGTTGTGATCTGTTTATTGTGTAAGTTTAAAATGTCAATTAATCCCCTTCCTCCTTCTTTTCTCGGTAGTGTTAGTCTTTGTAAGCAGGATCTTGGATGGTTTTTACGGAATTTGGTCATTGTTGTGTTAATTTTTCGCTGTAAATTTTTAAGGTCAGTTTTGGTCCAGTATATTATTCCAAATGAATAAGTGAGTACAGGTATTGCAAAGGTGTTTATTGCTTTTATTGTGTTTCGTGAATAGAGTTGTGTTTTTAGAATTGTGTTAAGTCGATGTTGGAATTGTTGTTTTAGTTTTTGTTTAGTGTCTTTATAGTGTATCTGAAGGGATTGATTGTATCCTAAGTACTTATAGGTATCCTGTTCGCTTAATGGTTCTATGTGTTGTCCTGTTCCTAAGGTGTATTGGTGTTGATAGTTCTGCCCTGCTCTAACAGAATTAATTTTGCATTTATCTATTCCAAATTCCATCTTTATGTCATTTGTGAATTGTTCTGTCAGGTTAGCTAATTCACAAAGATGATTCTCACTTTTTGCGTATAGTTTAATGTCATCCATATAAAGAAGATGATTTAAAACAATTTTTTGTGTTTCAGTATGTCTGTCTGTATCGAGGTCTAAAGAAATTCCTAGTGAAGTTGAGTTTAGTATATTGGAGAGGGGATTAAGAGCAAGACAAAACCACAACGGGCTAAGTGCATCTCCCTGAAAGATGCCTCTCTGTATTTTTATTGGGTTGGTCTCTACTGTTTCGGTCGGAGTAGTTAATCTAAGTACGGTTTTCCAGGTTTTCATTATAGTCTTTAGGAATGTTACTATTTTTGGATGTATTTTATAAATATCTAACACTTTCACAAGCCAAGAATGGGGAACTGAGTCATAAGCTTTCTTGTAATCGATGTACATGCTAAATAGGTTGGTCTTGGTTTTCTGAACTTTATTAAGTATTACGGAATCTATAATTAATTGTTCCTTGCAGCCTTGACTAAATTTTCGACATCCTTTCTGTTGTTCGGCTAAGATGTTGTTGGCTTCAGTGTGTTGGTATATAATTTCAGATAAGCAGGCTGTGATAATCTTATACAAGGTCTGCAAACATGTGATAGGCCTATATTTAGCTGGGTTAGAGAGGTCATTGCAATCTTTTGGTATCATAAATGTTGTGCCTGATGTTAAATAGGCTGGTATTGTGTTGGGGTCCTGGATAAAAATATTTATATGATTATAAAGATAATTGTGAACTGCTGTAAATTTTTTGTACCAGTAGCTATGAATAAAATCTGATCCGGGTGCTTTCCAATTGTGTAAGCGACAAAGTACTTTGTGAAATGTTTCAGGGGGAATGTGCTCAAACGACATTTCCTGGGTGTTTATACTGTTATTTGTCAATTCTGTCTGTATCCAATCAGCTTGGTTGTTATGTTCAATTGGGTCTTCCCATATTCCTGCCCAGAAGTTTTGCAGTGTTTCTGTGTCCGGACTGTTGTGTCCCTCGTCATTTGCGGTGTTTCCCTGAGCATTGGTTGTTGCCTGTCTGATGTTGCGGTAGAAAAGTTTTTCATTGTGGGTAAATTGAGTGTTTTGTTGCTTTCTTAGTGTACATGCTTTATATCGTTGTAAGCGGCCTGATACGACTGAGAGTTTTTGTTTAAGTGTGTCTAGTGTGTGTGCTACTTGTGTATTTGGTTCTTCATGTATAGTATGTATTTTATATTCTTCTATGATACTTTTAACATGTTTTGTTATTTTTCTACTTCTATTACCGTTGATGAATTGTGTCAGCCTCCCTATTTTTGCTCGTAAATCGTCTAGTTTGCGTTCCAGACGCCTTTGCCAATTTGGTTTAAATTCTTTCTTCAGGCATCGGGGACTTTCTATAGGTTTGAGCTCTATTTTTGCTCCATTAACCTTAGCAACGGTCCACGCTGCACAGTATATAGCGGTCTGTAATGTATAAAAGTCTGAATCTTTATTAACATTTTCAGGGAGAATAATTTTGTTCAGATAACTTACTATTTTCGCAAGATTTTTGGATGGATTTTGTTTGGGAATATAAACTCTATTTGTGGGGCTGGTGTTTTTATAAAATTGAAATGCTCGTTGGAATGTTTCATCTATTTGAGGATTTCTGTCTAGCTCTGTGTGTGGATTAGGTAAGATTTCTTCTGCAGGATTTATTTCAAAGCTATTTGCCGGTATATTATTTGAGTAACCTTCTGTGACGTTTGTATTAATATTATTTGTACATTGAATACCGACGCTGTTGTTAGAGTTAACTATATTTGTATTTTCGCTAGTATCGATGCTCAAGTTATTATTTAGTCCTAGTTCTTCAGATACTTCTAATTTTAATAAATTTAATCTACGATTGTTGATATATTTATTGTTGACTATTGCTCTCCTCTGATCAGCTAATCGCTGTTCACTTAAATGGGAAAGTGAAGGGAACTTGTTAATGAAGTCTTGATACATAACTTTTCGATATGCTGTTTCGTTGGTGCCAAGAGCTGTTACTCGATAATACGACCGCATTATGGCTTCATTATGTTCATTGGTCCATCTCATTCGAGACTGTGTTGTATTTCGTGTCTGACATGCTTCTGAGGGTATGGTATGTATTTGTGTTTGTGTTAATTGTATGGGTACCAGAGTTTCTTGAGTAAGAGTAATGGGAGTTTGTGTTTGTTGGTTATGAATGTTTGATTGTAATTGATTTAGCTCTTCTTGAACTTCGATGTGTATTTCGTCTATTGTTTTTTGTGGTAGTAATTTATTACGTACTATGGCTCTACGTTGGTCTCCTACTCTCTGTCGACTAACCTGCATATTTGGGTATTTTTCTATGAATTTTAGGTGAAGTGGTTCAAGATAAGTTCTTGTGTCTGTATTTAATGCAGTTAATTGAAGATAAGTTCGCAGTATAAACTTGTTCATTTCTGGTGTCCATCGTCTGCGCGTTGTAGAAGCGCTCGTAATGGGTGCAAGCTCAGAGTCAGGGTTGACATCTTGCACAACACTATCAAGCGTGCTGATGGTGGACAAGCTAACTGTTCTTCTAGTCATGTATGACGGGCGGGTCGAAGGAATAGATGAAAACAATGAATTCGGAGGGTCAGAAGTTGAGTACGACATTTGCGTAATTTCATCATCTAAAGGTGGCATCTCTGCCTGTTTAACTCTTTTAGTTTTAGATCTAGTAATCATAATTGTTCCCACGAGAAGCTAGGGACTAAATACGTCGACCACGGCAGAGCCCTGCGTTCACCGTGGCAAGGGTAAATTAAACTGAAGGTCCCCTAGTGTCCAGAGTTCGCATACTAGCGACTAAGCTCTCCCTTAGCCATGAAACCCTCGGCGTATGCTGTTTCACCTTGGTTTGGAGGGATTGGGAAATGGAGAAGCTTATAGCCTGGGGGTTGACTAGAAGCTTAGATAGGGATTGGGGTTTGGGATTAGGCAAGGTAAGAAAGGAAATGTAGGATTAGGGATAAGGAAAAGGTAATTTGGGCAAGGAAAGTGCTCTTGGTCTGGGAGTGGACCAAGAACAAATTTGTACCCCTCTTGGTCTGACCTTTCACCCTAGACCTGCCCGGCATGAGTGTATCTACCGGTATAGCCCTAGCGCTCATTAAGGCGCACAAGCCCTACCACGACGTCAACGTAAGGATACGACGGAGGGGTTATTATTATTATTATTAAATGTTTCGTGCTCGTGGCTGGGGGGGACTGGATGCGGAAGGCAGAGGACCGAGTGTTGTGGCGCAACTTGGGAGAGGCCTATGTCCAGCAGTGGACTGCGATAGGCTGAGTTGATGTTGATGAAGTGCTCGTTAACGTGTACAAGTGTGGATAAATGGTACAAAGTTGAAAAACATGACTTTCGTATTATCTCATCATCCCCTCAGAAACCTAGTAAAGTTTCCATCACTTTACTAGGATATAAGTATAATATGTTCAATGATTACGACTGAAGAACATGTATGCATACATGGTCATGATTTTTTGGGTGTGTTAGGAACATAGCTGAACTGTTTGCAACAAAAAGGAATACGATACTTTTAACAAATTTTTATTTTTTTCCCCACCGCATAACTCCTGAGTCCACCAGGTGCGGCCTGCCAGATCGACGGTTTACGCAAAAGGGTCGTTCAGGCTGGTAATTACCTGAATTTCATCGACTATAAAGTTACCTTAGCTTTTTGGTCGTTATATTCTTAATTTCTTAGTCGTTATCTCTCTCCATTGGTTGCAATGGTCTTATTTTGGGCGACTTATCTGTACACTGAACCCACAGGCAGGCTATCTAAACAGGCACAACTGTCTAAAAAACCACTAAAAAAAGAGGGTTCGACATGCGCTTACGGTTTTCTTTTTAAAACTTTTTATTATTTAGAGAATTTGAGAGTAGGTAGGTACTTACGTTGATTTCTAAAAAAATTAAGTGTATTTTTTGCAATGAAAGCTTCCTCTTGCCTCTATCTAGCCCTCAGGACAAAGATCTGATCGACGATGGAGCGGGCTTATACAGAAGAACTCTGTTCACTTGCGTGTGTGTTAAAATATTTGGGATAAATGCACTCAGAAACACAGACGCCGCAAAAAATTAAGCCCTTCGCTGCACGCATAAGAAATGTTTTAAAGCAAAGCAAATATGGTAGCGTTGTTTCACGCTCGGTCCCCAGACAGTAACGCGTTGTGTGTGGATCAATAGTCGACTATCGATAGTCCACGAAAAAACAATAGTATCGATAGACTATCGATATTTCGATAGTATCGATACTATCGATAGCATTATCTCTATTAGTATTCAATACTACCGATAGTATTAGCACGTACGGTCGACCGCACGTCGGTGGTAACACTGACATTAGCAGCATCTTTTTTCGTAAGCAGTAAGGGCGGTTTTCGAATTGAAGTGTTACCACTTTCATGCAGTCGACTGTACCACGCTATCGATATATTATCGATAGGCCAATCGATAGGGTAACTGTTTTCAAGGTCAACTATCGATACTAAAACTATCGATAGTTCGGCAACACTAATAAGTAATAACGCGTTCTATCCGCGCTTACAAATGCGCTTCTGTCAGGCGTATTTTTAACGGACACCCATATTTTTTTTCAATGAGCTTTTGTGGTGTGACTTCAGGACTCGCATCACAAAACGTTCTGTACCTGTAACAATAAAATAAATTGTTAATATCCATCCTAGAGGCGATCATTATGCTCCAATAATTCAACACAATAATATTGCAACAAAATACAATGGCAGTGTTTTTCTCACAAATTTACCCTTTTTAATTAAGGCTGTATGTCCTTTCAAATTGTCTGAACAATGAGGTATTTTTTACAGTAAGATGGTTAAGACAAGGTTGGAAAACTTCAGCCAAATCACTAAATTTACCCAAGTACTTGATTGTATACTACGAAATATCCAATAAGTTAAAGAGTTTATTAGTTTACACATTAAAACTCAAATCCAAAATCACTAACGTATGACAAACACAAGATTCCAAATCATAATATTCTATGGCATAATGTATGAGTATGACAAAGGAGTCACCTCTGGACTTAGTTCTAAATAACCCTCCTTCTGGCGCAGGCAGGTAAAAAGGTATTAATGAGTAAAGGCAGTGGCCGTGTGTGGATGGACGCTGTAGCCGTCGTTACAGTACAGTCGATCTTGGATCGCACGGCAGCACAGGACCGTAAATCGCAATATAATTCAAAAATTATTTGTATTGTTCTTGGATATTCATGATCACGTAAGTTATTTATTTAGACATAATCATTTATCTTCTATAGAACCCAATTCATAGTAGAATTTAATTCAATGCTGTGATTTGTTTAAAGTTCATAGTAAAATGTCCTTTGAAAAGTACCTACAAAAGAATATTAGAGTTCTGCACGCTGCTACTATGAGTGAATGGATTACTTTAGATTGAAGTAATGCAATCAATACTAATTTACTAATCATTTAACTAATTTATGTCTCATATGAAAAATCATTCTACTCCATTTATATCCGAATAATTAACCATTTTATTTAAATTTCAATCCACAACTTTACTTATCGCAGTCTGTGGCTTGACCGAGTGAAGCTTACAAAATCATCGAAGTCACTTGCCAAAATGTAGGTAATTTTTTTCTCGATTTCTGGGTTGACATCGAAGTAAAAGTTGTTCGATATCATTCCCTGAATGAGCTCTTAAAATATGAGCACGCATTTCTGATACACGTTGTATAATAACTGTAAGCAGTAACAGTAGCATTAATTAACTTGAACTTGATGATTATTGTTTATTATCTCCGCGTGGATAACTAAACGCATGGTCAGGTCACACAGTCACATGTGCAAGCTTGATTTTATTGTGATAAAAAATAACCTAAATAATCTAGAGCACTTGTATGACCGTCGAAGGCGGCACGTATTACGCCACTCACTGTCTCAGAGCAAATTAAATTACGTTGAACTAGCAGTGCTCTTGCGGCTTTGCCCGCGTAAAAAGTTTTAACTTGCCCTGTATAATGTTTTCCATCGTAGTTTTGGGAAAAGAAAAATACGAATTTCTTTACCTAATATTAATTGAAGAGTATTTAAGTCAAGCGTGACCCCAGGAAGATTTTTCATAGAAACTTTAACACCCATTTTTACCCCCGTTGAGTAAAATTTTCGAAAAATGCAAATACACTTAATTCATGAATTGCTTTAAAGATTATTTATACTGAGTTTCGACTCAGTCCAGCCACGCAATAACATTCACCCATACAAAATGTATAACCCCATTGTAACCTCTTTTAGGAGTAATTTTGGAAAAAGAAAAGGTAAGGATTTCATTATTTACTTTAGAGAGTGTTGAGTAAATCGATCGAGAAGAAAAGATTTTTTACTTTAGAGATAATTTTTCCCAAGTTTTGAGTGCAATGAATCGATCCAGAAGAAAAGATTTTTCATATTAACTCTAACCCTATTTCACCTCCTCAGGGTTAAAATTTCCAAAAATTTCATGTTTCTTACTTGAGTAGTTTCGCAATAATAAATAATGGAATGCTGCCACAAGGACGGCTGCCTTTTTGCTAATACCGTACCTTCGCATAAAGTTTCGGTCTCAAATCAATTTAAATTTAAAGTAAGTACTTGAAATTACCTACGTGCGAACCAGAACATAACCGGCTAGTTTTAATCTAGATCTGAAATCACTCGGGATTTAAAAAAATCTAAAATTAGGAAAACTTCAGGAAAACCAATTTAAATAATATACGCGATTTAATCCGGTTAAACTTTGTTTTATTATAAATCTAAAATTATGTATGTATGCACTGAGGCCTGTAGCTTGTAGCCGGATTCTGCTTACCTCATGTTAGAAGAACTACTGAAACAATAGTAGGCGAAACCCCAGAGGGGAGCACTTAGCAGCCAAGTGGCGCCCCCATCAGTAAAAAAATATTATACGCTGAATACATCATTTATCCAAATTTCGTTTCTAACAATTGAAGTACAGGTACTGTAGTTTAATTAGAAACTATTAACTCTGTAAATTATAGTTCGCTGTAGTTATATTTTCCGTCTACAACTACATCAAACTATAATTTACAGAGTTAATAATTTCTGAATAAACTACAGTAGATACCTCTACTTCAATTGTTAAAAACTAATTTTCGTAAAAGATGTATTCAGCGAGTAATAATTATTTTACTGATGGGGGCGCCACTTGGCTGCTACATGCGCCTTAAGAGGTTTCAGTTATTTCAATAACACGTTGTATAGTAATTTTCACATAGTTAATTTTAATCCTACAGTTGAAGGGTAAAAGAGTTAATCAAAAAAATTCAAAAAAAAAACAATCAATTTAAAATTCAATATATAATCAAAAACCGGCCAAGAGCATGTCGGGCCATGCTCAGTATTATAGGGTTCCTAATTACAAACGAATCAAATCGAATATTAATCATTGCTATTTTAGTTTTTGCAAACAGCGCCACCTAGCGCTGAATTTAAGAAGCTAAATTTAAGAAGTGTGTCATATCAATATAACACAAAGTAACTTTTTGTGATTTTTTTAAATAGGTAGTAACTAAAGGAGCATTATTTGCTATGATAATTTGTATCTAAGGTCAATGACCTATGAACTAGGACGTCTTAAGTATTTTGCAGTTTTCTCACTATAGCTCAAAAAATTTTAATCACATTACACTCGAAATAATTTTAAAAGAGAGTTTTTATAAAGGTCTATCAATGTGAAAGATTATAAGTTTCTACGTTGCATAGCTTAGAAATGGCAGGGGGGACAAATTGCAAGCCACTTTGGCGGGCTATATTTCGCAGATGGTATACCTGATAAAAAAGTTGTGTATGAAACATTACCCTCATTTTAGTAGACCTATTCAATGATACCCCACACGAGGGGGTGCAGCGAAAAAATGTTCATCCCCATTTCACATGTATGGGCGCCACCCCTAAAATACGTAATCAAGATTTTTTTATTCTTTTAAAATTGAGATCTATATCCAGAACATTATTTAACAAAATTGTATTTACTTATGTTTATAACTGTAGAAGTTATTAAGCTGTAAAGGATTAGGACAGACGGACAGACGGACAGACGGCCAGACGGACAGACATGACGAAACTATAAGGGTTCCTTGTAGAAACTACGGAACCATAACAACTGCACATAGTTGAATGATGATCATTTTTCAGGGTATAGTTTAAGATATGTAAAATATCCCATAGAAAGAGACTAAGTATACATGACTACTTTATTGGGTGCATTGAACTCTGATTACACCTGCCAAGAAAAACAAAAGCAAGTGTGATGGCAAAAAAAAAACAGGCTAATTTAGCTTTACGTCTTACTATGGGTGTGAATGTGTGCGTGCCAGCCCGTACTTTTAAGCGAGCCGTCTTACTATGGTGTTTCACTTTTTGTTTAGCGAGATTCCGTCCGCCTTTTTTTATTCGTCCAAGGGTTCACTAATAAAACAAAAACATTATAGGTATAATTACAATGCAATGTAAGCACTCGGCACAGTCTTATCAAAATGAGATATCAAAATAAAAAAATACACGATACCTTACTACCTGAGATTGTTTACCAAAAACTGAAGTAATTAAAAAGTTAGTCAATCGCAGTCAGTCAGACATATATATTACTAAAACCACCACGGTGTTCCTCTTCCAACCATAGGCCGGGGGCGTGGGAAACTTGTGTTCGTCCAACCATCCCCGGCAGGTCCCGGCTCGGAAGAGGAACACCGTGGTGGTTTTAGTCGGTAAGAGTCCGACACTGGCTCCGCCTTCCCCGAGCGAAGTGCGTCCATGAGAATTTCCTCACGTAAAAACCGTTCAAGAGCATGTCGGGCCATGCTCAGTATTATAGGGTTCCTTAAGTAGGTGTAATTACAAACGAATCAAATCGAATATTAATCATGGCTATTTTAGTTTTTGCAATAATCGGCAGCATTCGCGACTCAGAGCGTGTTGTTAGTAGCGCCATCTAGCGATAAATTCAAGAAGCCAAATTTAAGACGTTTGTCATTTCAAAGTTACTTTTTGTGATTTTTTCAAATAGAAAGTAGCTAAAGGAGCATTATTTGCTACGATAATTTTTCTCTAAGGTCAATGACCTTTGAACTAGGACGTTTTAAGTATTTTTCAGTTTTCTCTCTATAACTCAAAAAATTATAATCACATTATACTCGAAATAATTTTAAAAGAGAGTTTTCACAAAGGTCTATCAATGTGGAAGATTATAAGTTTCTACATTGCATAGTTTAGAAATGGCAGGGGGGGGGACACATTGCAAGCCACTTTGGCGGGCTATATTTCGCAGATGGTACACCTGATAAAAAAGTGGTGTATGAAACATTACCTTCATTTTAGTAGACCTATTCAATGATATCCCACACGAGGGGGTGAGGCGAAAATATTTTTTTTTTCTCCATTTCACATGTATGGACACCACCCTAAAATACGGAAAAACGATTATTTTATTCTTTTAAAATTGAGATCTATATGTCGACTATTTTTTAACAAAATTTCATTTACTTATGTTTATAACTGTAGAAGTTATTAAGCTGTAAAGGATTAGGACAGACGGACAGACGGACAGACGGACAGACGGACGGACATGACGAAACTATAAGGGTTCCTTGTAGGACTTCGGAACCCTAAAAAAAGACATAGGTAGGTATATTACTAGCGTAATAGAAATCATTGATCGCAGTCCACAAGTGAGCGTAGATTTCTCAAGTTGCAACACTTGGTTGCAAGGTAAACAAACAATTTTTTAATTAACTGTTACTGTTTCTTATTCTGTAATCTGTTGTGTGCCTATCCACGTACCTTCTGTTTGACCAGGAGCAGGCACCGATAAGTCGTCCTGTAAAACAATTATTTTGCAGTTGGCGCACTACAACGATTGTATGCGAATGTGTCATGGTGTCAATAATAATTTTACATTAGCATGCAGTTCACGCCTATGCCTGCCTATGTCCAGTAGTGGACGTCTTTCGGCTGAAATGATGATGCAGTTCACGATGCTGTCAAAAACTTGTGTTATGCACCAATACTAAACTTGCATCTCAAGATTTTATTAACATATCTTAAGAATTGTTATCAAGAGATATTTTTGCGACGTCAAGCTTCTATTTAGCTTGTTTCTTTATCTGCCTGTCCGTTTGCTACAAATCTTGCAAGTCAGTTTTAGGCCAGGTGCTGGTGTAATATCATAGAACAAATAATAGTAGGTATTATGAAGTGTTAGGGGGTCATTTTCAAAAAAAGTGAACACTATTAAAAATATGCTACAAATTTTTTATTCGTTCTTTATGCTTTTTCTACTTCTAATTTACAATTGGTAATCTTTTAAGAATAGAAAAATAACAATAAAACGGCTTAATCTGGATTTCTTACTGAAATATAATTCATTTAATGCCCGTAGGGAACAAAAACGATTCCATTCCGCAACCAATAGTTTTTTACTATAAAAATAAAATAAAACACGTCTGGATTTTAAGAAATAGTTTATTTTGTGCAAAGTCTATCGTTCTTTAATAAAAAATATATAAAAAATTAAATCAACCATAGCAAAATATGTATTCATCATTTTGATTTCCATTACGTTACTCTTTGGACCAAATTAGTTTAATAATTTTTGTTATTTTTTCTTAATTACGATACAACATAGGAACTCTTTTTTGATTATAATAATCATACGATTACATACACTATAAATTATTAAAAATGTATAACACATTATATTTCGGAATAAAAATAATATTTAAAGCAAAATATAAAATGGGACAGTCACGGAATAGACTGTTCCTTTAACGGAAAAGAATTCTTAAGAATAATACACATTGACAAGAAAATGAGACCAAATTATTACAACATACACTTCTAATATAGTTATTTTAGTTACTTAATTTTTCACAAAAATATAAAGGACTAATAAAAAAGTACCACAAATTCACGTTAAGAATTAATTTAAAGTCCGGTACAAAAATTAAATATTGTTTAGTTCGATAGAAACTTAATGTATAAACTTCCTAAGAATTTCATTCCGAAACTTTTAAATTCCAATTCTACGTTACCTGCGTTTTGGTTACGGAACGGAAGTATCGGAAGCCTAACTTTATACTGTTTTACTATTTATTATTTTAAACACACATCACATCAACAAGCTTAGTATCAAATTGGGTTCACTGAAAGCTAATAGACATATCAAAATAATTTTCAAGAAATAAACTTATATACTTACTTCGAAATTGGTTGCGGTTGCTGAACGTCGAAAACAGACCGTTACGAAGGTGCGTGTTGGTAAGTCGCCGAACGCCGTCAAAACGGACGAAAAAACTACGGAATCCGTTTGACAGGATTTAAAATTATGCCCATTAAAATAAAAAAATGCATAGCAGTAGTTCTATTGCCATCATCTCGCTAATATTTGTGGTTTCGGAAGGGAATTTTCCACTTTAACTAATTTATGTCCTCACAAATTAAAATTATTTTAAATATTTTGATCGACATCACACCGTTCCTGTAATTGTGAAAACAATCATACTTAACTATACTTTCCGAAATATCAAACACACCAGTATATTTAAGTCAACAAAATACATTAAAATAAGGTCATTTTTCTGAAATTGGTAGTGGGACAGCGCTAAAATAGACACTTTCTACCAATTTTTTTGAAAATTAAGTTATTAAGACTGTGTTTTTAGGCATCAAAATTATAGATTATTCTTAGGAACTTACCACAGATCATAATTTTTAATATTGTTTTTCTAAAAAGTAAATAATATTCTTTGAAAATTTATCCAGACTCGTGGAACACACCCGAAACACGGATGTACACTTTTTCTGAAAATGACCCTAGGAAAATCATTGTTCCGTTGCGAGAGAGAGAGACCGTGGCCGTAGTGCCATCCCTCTTTGCACCGGATCAATGATGGTTTAAACATTTGAAAGAAAGCATTTAAAATGGGTATTTTTAGAACCCCGAAATAATATTTATTAAATATATTTTTGTAAATAATTTGAAATTGCGCTTATTTCTGAACGCGTTTTACAGCCAGCTGTCAATTTAGTCACGTTCAGAAACTAGCTCAATAATAAAAATGGAATTATAAATATTATCATATTTTTATTGAAGAGATAAAGAAAAAAAATCATGCCGATAGTTATTCGTTAGGGACCGAGGATCAATAGTAGCTATAGGTCCATGATTCTTTGCAAACACATATAGTTCTGATGACCTACAATAAACATGAACTTTAAATACACAATATTTTCTTGAATAAATAGGTATCTACTTCTAATTTCGTTTTCATTTCATTATTTACAGGTATATTTAAATAATGCTTCAAAAGTTGATATGGTGTATCCTGATATTCTCTACGATAATTAATGAGAATTCGATAACTTGTCAGAAAGACGTATCGTACATACAGAACCCAATTATTAATTTGCTGCTACAATCAGCGGCGCCTAATTACGCGCCACAGTACCCTGGCGACCTGTTCGATATTCTAAGGGACCGATATCCATTACCCAATGGTAAGTAACGACATTTTTAATCCTTTAGAAAAAAACCACAACCGGAATGAACATAACAAGTTCTTGATGAAGATAACAAGCAAAAAATATACCTATAGCACAGTCTTATAGGGTTATAGGAAAAAAAACAAATGAAAAAACTAAATGAATTTACTGCACAAATAAACATATTAATTGTTTATTAATGGTACAAAACAGTGGGTCTACGTTTTTGTAGTAGCTAATAAATGATTGTTTATTTGAGAAACGTTAAATTATATAAAAAATTACAACCCTGCCACGCCATTGTAGGTATGAAAACATCCTCTAAGCCTCTGGCAAATTTATATTTTTTGAAGTCCCGTTTTCTAAAATATCGTGCGTCTATTAGCCCCTGTTAGCCCTGTAAGCTATTAGCCCTGCGGAAGGCAGAGGACTGAGTGTTGTGGCGCAACTTGGGAGAGGCCTATATCCAGCAGTAGACTGCGATAGGCTGAGTTGATGATGATGATTAGCAAAACCAGAACAAACCTTAGAGTAATAGGACATAAGAGTCTTAGTTTCATTCAAAGTTCCGCTCAAAGTTGAAGTACAAATACAATCTGCACTCCCACTCCCACTGCCACCACCAGATATGACCAATTCTGTCGGTGACCCCTTTGATGAATGGTATCTTGAAGCGTGCTTCTATCAAAACCTATTTCAAGCCCCAAAGAAAGATCAGCCAACTCCTCATACCGGTGAAGGTCACATTCCCTTACAAGATGCAGGGGTCTATAAGATTGATTGTGATTGTGGGTTATCATACATAGGGCAAACAAAGCGTAGTATAATTAAAATTAAATTAAATTAGTATTATTAAGCGTACTAGAATTAAAGAACATGTCAAGAACAGACGCTCCACAAAGTCTGCAGTGTGTGAACATGCCCTAGACAAACCCAACCATTTTCATCGATTTGATAAACCACAAGTTCTGGCGAAGGAAAACCGATATGTACCTAGAATGCTCCGTGAGGCTATTGAAATTAAAAAACATCCTAGTTTTAATAGAGAAGATGGTTGGCAGCTACCACCTGTTTGGAACCGAGTCCTAAAAATAATCAAGTCAATTCAAGTCCCAAACAGCACGCAACACTGTAAAAGATAATGATATTGTGAGTGATTACTGCGTGCATCGAAACTATTTTAATTAATAATATTGTACGGTATATTAAAATATTCTTTTAGAAATATCTGTAAAGACGCTTGTCATCTTAGTCTACCTGCGACCACGAAATGCTGCAAAGCTTTCGAAACATCAGGAAAACCAATTTAAATAATATACGCGATTTAATCCGGTTAAATATTGTTTTATTATAAAATAATAAAAGTAATACTTGGAATTTTCTTCCATTTATCAAGCTTGTTTTTGTGCTTCAAGCAAGTGGCACGTAAAACGTTCGCCGAAACACACATAAGCGCACGTAAGCTGTACTAATCCAAAACGTAGCCTTTTAAGGCCAACTTGAATTTGCTTCACTCCGCGTGCGACTACTGCTGTTCTAAGCCTAATTATGATAAGGAACGAGCTATATATTATGGATATTAGTTTAAACATAACAAGTATTTCACAAAATTCCAGGTCTAAAGTCCCCACTACCAGAATACGACTACATCATAGTGGGAGCTGGGTCAGCAGGATGTGTGTTAGCTGCCCGCCTCACCGAGGACCCCAACGTAAACGTTCTTGTGTTGGAAGCTGGAAAACCAGAGAATTTCTTCACAGACGTCCCTAGCATAGCACCCTTCTTCCAACGCACAGAATATGCTTGGCCCTATTTAATGGAACCTCAGCCTGGAGTCTGCTTAGGTAAATATTCATTTATTGTAAGTTTAGTAGTAGTAGTAGAGCTCCCATTGTTCCGTGTGGTGCCAGACGTAAAGAATTGCACCACCCTATATTTTCTCATGGGTGTCGTAAAAGGCGACTAAGGAATTCACCAGAGAATGGGCAGCAGCGTTCTCTGAGTATTCAACCAACCAACTGCGATCGCCAACCCGCCTGCCAAGCGTGGCGAGTATGGCATATTCACCCACTTGGGGAAGGCCTATGTCCAGCAGTGGACGTCTTTCGGCTGAAATGATGATGATGAGAGCTCCCTGTAGAGGAGCTCGTCCGGGAAAGTACTACCACCGTACCTACTCCTGCCGCGAAACAGTGATACTTGTATTGCTGTGTTTCGGTGTGACGGGTACGGGTGCCGGTGAAATTATTCAAGTCTCAGTTTGGCAAACCAAACCGACTTGTGGTACCATGTAGGCAGCAACCTATATGGTATTGCAGTTTTTATGGGCAAAGATAACCGCTTAATACCAGATGGGCGTTTAGCTCGTTTCGCCATCCTATACTATAAAAAAGGTTAAGATAAATAGTGGAAAGAAAAATTCGCTCATGAGCAGGATACGAACCTGCGACTCCTGGTTCAGTACATCAGTGCTTTATCCGCTAAGCTACCGTGAACTCTGCTTGTGAGTCGTGTATCGAAATTAACTTCCACTTTGAATCCGTCTTTGGGTGACGTCGGCTACACATATATCTACAGCTACATCTTATTGAGAAACATACCGTGTTCCTTAACCGACTCGAAGTTAAATCAAAGTATTATTTAGTAGTTATTGTAAGTTAACAACATTGAGGTAATATGTACTACGTACAGTAGTTTCCTACTTATTCTAGACCGGTCTAAAGGTGCGTCTACGCTAGATGAGCCGAGCACGAGCGGAGCACAAGTCGAGTACAAATTCGTGTAGCGTGGATCGACTTACGAGCCTCGAACGAGCACGCCGCGAGCGCTCGGCTCGTGCTCGGTAGTACTCCGACAATTTTTGCTTTTTTGATGAACACAAAGGGATTCGCAATGCGCTCTCAGTGCGCTCGTGTTGTAAACTCGTTGTAACACACTTGACGCCGCGAGCGACGACGCGTTGAGTGGTTCTGCTCGTGCTTGGCTCGTCTAGCGTAGACACAAGTTTAGATCACCGTCCTCTTAACCATACCTGCTCAAATTACTGAATAAGTAATCTCAGCATTTCTGAATAAACTATGTCTGTTCGAATCAAATTCAAATTCAATGTTTTTTATTCCAAATAAACCTAATTACAGGCACTTTTGGAACGCTTTCGGAAGGTCATTATTTTTTGCTAACCTTAGAACCTCAATTATTTTTCTTGGAAAACGGGCAGCATGCATGGTCTGTTTCCATATTCCAAAAGAGATAAATGACCTCTTATCCTTTCCGTAAATCAGAAGTACAGCTAACTTATCGCTACAGGATAAACTGCAATATTTTTTGACCTCGGTCAACTCAATTTTATTACTGCCTGTAAAAAAACTTAGTTTGATATATGCGATTCTAGAAATAAAAGGTTTTCTTTTCATCTGATATAGGCATGTTAAACAAAAGGTGTTACTGGCCAAGAGGGCGGGCAGTAGGAGGCACCAGTACCATAAACTACATGATTTATACAAGAGCAAGACCTGAGGAATGGGACAGGATAGCAGATGCTGGAAATTATGGCTGGTAACAAACTTCTAATAATGTACTTATATGTATGGAGATTTACTGTAAAAAAAAAAACAGCAATAAAATGATTTATTAGATAATCACTTAACTAAATTTATACAACCTTATTCTTAGTTTACACTAAACCTCTTAAGGGGTGATTGTACTCAACATTATGAACAACTTTAACTATGGCACCAACCCTGAAATTACCCTACATTTATGTGAACACAAATCGACAAAATGTAGGGATCAGCTGATATTGTTATCGCGATTTCAAGGTTGGTGCTCATAATGATGAGGACAATTGCGCCTTAAGAGGTTTAGTATAAACTAAGAATAAGTTTGTATAAATTGATCAAAGTACGGCAAAGACCAACCGGCGGTTGTTTATCTTATATTGTGTCCACTAGGCGGACAATAAACGTGTTAAATTAATATGACTTCACATAGGCATTCAATTCAGAAAACATACATGTGCTTTGACCAGTAACAAATATTCTCTCAAAAATAAAAATGCCTAACTGTACCTGCTTATCAAAATAACTGAAGGGAAAGAAAGCATTTTTATCATCAGCATCGCTTTGAATGAAGGAGATTGTAATTTTTCATGACATTTCTTTTAACGAGTCACGTAAATTTACCAGCACTGTATCACAACTATAGTTTAATTATTGCTTGCTTGCAGGTCCTACGAAGAAGTTCTTAAATACTACATGAAATCTGAAAGCGCAGATTTAAAAGGGTACGAAAATTCGCCGCACCGCGGGAGGACCGGTGAAATGAACATTGAATTCGTAAACTTTAGGTACCTAGCTTGTTTTTTATACATTCATAACTATCAATAGAATCTAGTTATACATGATTTAACCTGTGATATTAACTGATACAGGTATAAACAATTAATGTGCATATAAAATTAGTGTTATGGAATACCAATGAGTTTTCTGAGATTCAAAGATTTATTGCATACTTAACATAATTGATGTATCATTTTGCTTTGGTACCTACGAAGGGATAATCTCTAGGTTGCCTAGGCTTTTGTTGCATAATACGATCAGGCTATTTCTTACCTCTAAAAGTATGTCTGTGTTGATTTAAAAACATACCCATTACTACGCCTGGCAACAATAAACCTAAACTTCATTTAGATAAGAAGTTTTAACTAATTGCTTCTCGTCAAAATTTAGGCAGTAGCCAGGACTTATAGCCTGACATGCATTCCCAGCAGACAGCCTAATTTTAATATGTACCTAATAATGAATTTAGTAATTTAAACAATTTTCAGGACGCCACTAATAGAAGCCTTCTTAGAAGCAGGAAGAATATTAGGAAGCCCTACTGTGGACTACAATGATCCAGACCAACTTGGATTTGGATACGTCCAAACGAATATTAGGACCGGTAGAAGACTAAGCGCCTCCAAAGCATTCTTGCTACCTAACAACAGACGTCCTAACTTACACATACTACCATCAACCACAGTAACTAAAGTACTTATAGATAAACTTACACGAACTGCGTATGGAGTAGAATACGTCAGAAATCGTTTGAAAAACAAAGTGAATGCACGAAAAGAAGTGATACTGTCAGCTGGACCAATAGCCTCACCTCAGTTACTCATGCTATCAGGAGTAGGCCCAAAAGAGCACCTCAGGAGCCATAAAATCTCTGTCAAACAAAACTTACCCGTAGGAAAAACACTTTATGATCACATAACGTATCCAGGATTAATATTCACTCTTAATACCACAAACGTAGGCTTCAATGAGAATAGAGACGGTACAATCCAAAACTTGCTGGAATGGCTGCAGTTCGGCGGCACTGCAGTAGCAAGTCCTGGTGGCGTAGAGGGTATCGGATACATGAAAACTCCTTTATCCAGTAGACAAGATCGAATACCGGACATCGAATTAATAAGCCTTGGTGGTTCACTTACAGCAGATGGCGGAGCAACAGGGAGCAAAGCAGTGCGCCGAGGAATGATGATTTCTCCAGAAATATTTGACAAAGCTTTCGGAACGATTGACAATACTGATACTTGGAGTGTATTTCCCATGTTGCTGCATCCTAAATCGGTGGGACGTCTTGAGTTGAAAGATACTAATCCGTTTAGCTACCCTCGGCTATATGGGAATTATTTGACGTATCCTATTGACGTAGCAACGATGATAGCTTCAATAAGGTACGTGCAGGCGTTGGTTGCAACGCCACCTTTCCAACGTTTAGGGGCGAAGTTGCACAGAGCTTATTTCGAGCCGTGTCGCGGGATGACTTACGACTCTGACGAGTACTGGGAGTGTGCGTTGCGTACGCTCACGGCGACTCTGCATCATCAGATAGCAACCTGTCGCATGGGCCCAGTGGGGGACCCGCTCGCAGTTGTTGATCCAGAATTACGAGTTCACGGCATAAATCGGTTACGAGTCGTCGATTCTAGTATTTTACCGCGGACTATTTCAGCGCATACGCATGCCCCAGCAGTAATGATTGGAGAAAAGGCTGCTGATATGATTAAAGACGCATGGAATTAAACAATACTGTAATAAATAGGTAAATTATTAAATGTGTTTTATGCCAACGTAGCCAAAAATATTTCTAAACTAAAATTTATCTATCTATACATATACAGGATGTCCCATCGATATGCTACATGGAGGGAAAGTACTTTAAATATTTAAAATAGGAAATTTTA
The DNA here is from genome assembly GCA_949699075.1 of Asteroscopus sphinx. Classification (NCBI taxonomy): domain Eukaryota; kingdom Metazoa; phylum Arthropoda; class Insecta; order Lepidoptera; family Noctuidae; genus Asteroscopus; species Asteroscopus sphinx. The sequence continues at coordinate 17,037,217 of OX453021.1, forward strand.
GTTCAAAAAGACTTCATTTTATTATTTAAGGAAATAATACTGCATTCAAGGATTTTTCAATAGTGTCTTCCCTGAGCCGGGAATTGAACCTTTAAGGATGCCAAAAAATATAATTCTGTATTTCTAATCCCGTAGTTCCCAAAGTGGTCCAGGTGGACCCCCAGAGGTCCACGGGAGACTCGACGGGGGTCTACGTTGGCGTGACAAAATGGGCGTTAACGAATTGTGAACGCCCATTTTTTTTATCACAAGTGAGTTGAATTGAATTGAATTAAGCGGGGGTCCATAAAAAGAACAAAATGATGCAGCTCGACCACCATAATTATGATGTGACAGAAAGGTTCATAATAAGCGTAACAGACTCAGATTCTGAAAGCGATTATGCCGAAAAAATTTGTGATTAAGAGAGTTCTCTTTTTTTTTTCATTTACTCCGGCGACTAAAATGATGATGATAAATAGTTGAATACAACACTCAGGATACAAACCTATTTTTATATTACGATAAGGGGGCAACCTACCAAAATGTCATTGTAGCCTAATGTTTTTCTGTTTTTTAGGTAATGTAATTATATTACGAATATTTCATAATGAGAGATTTGCATTTATGACTACCTAATTAATAATGTACATAATTTAATAAAATAGTAATTTGAATCTATACTAAGGACCAACCGAAGGTTCGGTTTCGGTTTCGGCTAGTTTCGGCAAAAAAATCTAGTTTCGGCCAGTTTCGGTTTCGGCCAATAATTGGCCGAACCTTCGGCCCCGCCGAAACTAGGTATTTATGGGCGCGCTAGTGTTGCCATCAATTTGTTTACACTTTTTCGACAGGACTTATATATTAATCTTTATTACTGTTCAGTATTGAATGTTTCTTCCTGGCGTTGGTTGAACATTGCGCCCTCTAGTATAATTTGAGAGTAATATAGCTTTCCATAGTTTATAACATTAAAATATTAATTTATACTCGGACTCAGACCAATTAATGTCTATCCTATATCGAATATCGATTCTTACAACGCAATCTATTGCCATTTTGAGGTAACTAGTTTATACAATGAATTAATTTTAAATTATGAAATCTTTTGTAATAAATATCCTTTATTTCTAGACTTTCCTATGTAATTTATTAATCATGAAATTCTGTAAATCATACTGATTTCTTAACCGACGAAAAAAAGGAGGAGGTTCTCAATTCGACGCGTATATATTTTTTTATTTTTTTTTATGTATGACCACGCATAACTTTTTACAGAGTGGTCTGATTTTGGTGATTCTTTTTTTAATGGATAGGGTATATCTCGAAGTTGGTCCCATTTAAATTTCAAAATCAAAATTCACCCCTAAGGGTAGTAAAACAGGGGATGAGTGTTTGTTCACCCACTGAATTCTTACCTGTTAACCGATTCTGTTGAAACTTGACACACATAAATATAGTTCTAGACACTACGACATAATGGAGAACTGGAGTTAGATTTTAACCACAAAAAAATGAAAAATAAAACTTTTTAACAAAAAATTGAACCGACGAAAACAGAAACTGAAAAGCGAAAAATAACTAATTATGAGTCGGCGCCAAACAACCAATCAACGAAGATCATTAAATTACTTTAAATAAATAATAAAAACAACGTCACATCAAATACAACGTGAAATTTTCAACGATAAACAATAACTTTCCAAAAATGCGTTCTCCGCTCGGCCACTTGCAACTTACATTACAAGCACTTAGCTTGTTAAAAGTTCGTTTGGCGCCGACTCATAATTAGTTATTTTTCGCTTTTCAGTTCTGTTTTCGTCGGTTCAATTTTTGTTAAAAAGTTTTATGTTGTATTTGTTGTACTTTGCAAAGATCATCAAAGATCAAAGAAGATACCTTTTTGTTTAGCAAAGTTTAATATTTGATGATCTGTAATAATTAAATTAATGTTGTAAATAATGTTAATATTATGATAATTATAATTCGAATATTCTAATTAGATTAATGAAATGATTAATTTAAATGTTGTTAATTTAATTTTGTGGTTCTGATAATTCCGCTTTATATTGTATCATATTTTAATATCTGGCATGATTTGTTGGTTTATATAATGTTTAGAGATTATCTAAATTAATATTGGTTTTATCACGACGATTGGTTAATTATTTTAGTGTTCATTTATAAATTAAAATGTATTTAGTGACTCCGTTGGGTCTATTTGTTTTGTAGTAATATCAAGATTCAAGCGCGGGCTGTCATTCTTGTTGTATAATTTCTTCTTCTGGTCAGTTCATGTAATAATCGGAAAATACATAATTTGGAGTAATAAGAAATTTATTTCATGATGAATCCTGATGAAACCTTGAGCTACGCGCCGACATATTCGTGAATTGTCGCGCATCATTAGGCTAACTTCGAGTGAGTGAACGTGGTTGCCAGTCGAGTTCGCTAGCCATAGGTTGTAAGTTGTAATAGAATATAATTCATTAGATATTATATTTGGTTCTGTTGAGTTATTCCCTAGAACTTATACAATATAAATTTATGTAGAAATGAATGTAACACTTTAAAGATGTGTGAAGATACCCGTGATGTTTGATTCAAACATTACTATATTTGTTTATAATTTTTGTTGGATTAAATTTTGTACCCGTATTCGAACTACCCCGTAAATCCAATACACAACTACCTCCGGTGATTTAACTTTTACCGTGAATGACCTTCAGTACTATTAGTCATGTTGCATTTTTTCCCTATAATACGCGAGGTGTTTAGTCAATTCGGACGCGTAGTACAGTAGTACGGGAAAGTTTTCTAGTTAAATTTCATTATTTACTACTACTATGACAAATACAAAAATAAAAATAGTCTAAAACCCAAGGGGGTCCCCATACAAGAAACCTCGAGAAACATGGATTTTTTTCAACGTTTTTGTTCTTGCTCTATCTTCAAAACTGTAATACATACGAGCGTAGAACTTGGTGTGATTATAGTGCATACTATGTAGTTTAGCAACAAATACTAAAAACAGGGCAAAAATAGACATATGTTGTGGTACCTACGTAAGAAAGAGATGCAAAAATTCACATATCGCGTACGCTCGTTGATGTCTTTTGATAAACTCTCGTAAATTAAATCAGTTTCTATGGTCGATGGGTGGTACGGAACCTACTGCGTGAGTCCGACTCACACTTGACCGATTTTTTTTTCATACTTTAATTGTTGCATTTTATTTTTTTACACGTGTTAACTGTCTATCTATTTATGCGTAAAAATACAATAGATTTAACATTTAACATGCTATACAAAATTCAAATAAGTTTCGGTTTCGGTTACGGCCGAAACTGGGACCAAGACCGAAGGTTCGGTTACGGTTTCGGTTTCGGCTGAAAATCCTGTTTCGGTCGGACACTAATCTATACATATAAAATGCTTTGTCCTGAATGACTGACTGACGGATCAACGCACAGCCTAAACCACTGATCGTAGAGACCTGAAACATGGAGGGTGTGTTCTTTGTATGACGTATGCATCCGATAAGAAAGGATTTTCCGAAATTCTACCCCTAAAGGGGTGAAAAAGGGGGGCAAAGTTTGAATGGGACAACGTGATTCCTTGATCCAATCTACTTCAAATTTTGCATAAACCTTTTTTAACAGAATTGATGGGAAACGTGTTTCGTATTTTATTGAAATTCATCCTATCGGGGTTAAAAAGGGGTAGAAAGTTATTTTGTCGGTGATTTGCTTCGAAGTTGATACGAATACTCCTTAGTGCTTTTGATTTAAATTATATTTAATTTTGACACATGTTTGAAAACTCAATCGGATTTTATTCAAAAAAGGTTGATGAACTCACTTAAAAACATAAGGCGGGCTCCACACGTTGGCCCCAACGTTGGGACAAGCGTTGGCCCGTAATTATGCCTAGCGTCCACGTTGGAGATAATATTAGTTCAGTTCCGTCAGAGCCAATGTAAAGACGTCTGAAATAGATGTTGCGCTGGGCACTTTAATATTATTGAGTGCTTAAGAGCTGAACTATCAATTAAAATAACACAATAGTTAAACAATGGACGTCGTCTTTGAAAAATGTTTTGACAAACAAAAGAATATCATTGTTATTTGTTAATAAACATAAAGATTTTTTTATATAAATTCTATAACTATTGCGTTGATGACATTTTCAAGACGCGGTGACCGTAGGAACAAGCTCATTCGATGCTTATTACTGCATGAGTGCTGCATCAAGACTGAGCAAACCGCCAACGTGTGGACGCATCGCCAACGTTGGCGCATAATTCCTTTGATAAAACCGACACGCGGCGGCTAACTGCCAATGCTCGCCCCAACGTTCGGGCCAACTACATTTTCCCGACCCGACCCGACGTTGGCGAATAGCGTTGGCGCCAACGTTCGGGCCAATGTGTGCAGCCGGGGTAAGCAAATACTCTTTAAAATTGGAATGTTACTGTTTTTGATTTGTCGTGTATGTGTTTGATGTGTATTACATGGGACTATAACATATCTGGCGAAATGTGGGTGTACTATACACCTCTGCCTACCCCTTCGGGGAAATACAGGCGTGATGTTATGTTATGTTGTTATGTGTATGATAAATTGATAATAGTTTTCTTTTAGTTTGTCTTAGAAGTTTAATTTGTGTGTATTGTTTTTCGCAATTTTATTCCTAGAGATTCCCCCAACACCATCGAATTACCCCTTCGAATTCAAGAGAGTACAGTTTCCCATCAAAGTCTGCTTCGTAATAACTATAAACAAAGCTCAAGGTCAAACTCTTAAGGTAGCGGGAATAGTATTTTGATTTCGTTGTTAAAAGATAATAACCCCGTGTAACTTTCACCAGATCAAAGGCCGAGCTTCGTGTTCACAAAATATAACGAAATTTTATTTTATTTTCATGTTTAATTAACCTTTAAATCCCTACAGTGTAATAAAGATTGTTATATTTTATAAGTATTTGAACATAATAATTTATATGTTATAACAAAATTAATAACGTAAAAAACTAAATTCAAAATAGACGTCTATTGTTTAACTATTGTGTTATTTTAATTGACAGTTCAGCTCTTCTGCACTCAATAATATTAAAGTGTCCATAGGCATAATTACGGGCCAACACTCGTCCCAACGTTGGGGCCAACGTGTGGAGCTCGCCTTATGTTTTTAAGTGAGTTCAACATTTTTTGAATATAATCGGATTGAGTTTTCAAACATCTGTCAAAATAAAATATAATTTAAATCAAAAGCACTAAGAAGTATTGATATCAACTTCGAAGCAAATCTAATCACCGCCAAAATAACTAATTAACCCTTTATAACCCCGTTAGGGGATGAATTTCAACAAAATACGAGACACATCTTCCATCAATTCTGTTAAAAAAGGTTAATGCAAAATTTGAAGTAGATTGGACCAAGGAATCACGTTGTCCCATACAAACTTTGCCCTCCCTTTTCACCCCCTTAGGGGTAGAAATTCGGAAAATCCTGTCTTATCGGATGCCTACGTCATACAAAGAACACACCCTCCAAGTTTCAGATCTCTACGATCAGCGGTTTAGGCTCTGCGTTGATCCGTCAGTCATTCAGGACAAAGCCTTTTATATGTATAGATAATCACCGGTTCCCGTCATCGTAGCTAGGTAAAATACATACCAGTTTTTAAGTCAAATCGTAAGTTTTTAGTTACAAACAGTTTCAACAAAATCGGTCCAGTAGTTTTATCGTGATGCTGGAACAAACAAACAAACAGACAAAAGACATTTAACAATTTTATAATAGTAGTAGATAGTAGATTAATTCAGGTTTATATGTACACTAGCTTTTGCCCGCGACTTCGTCCGCGTAGAATTCGATAATGGTTCTAATAGGATTTTTAGTTGGTTTTTTACGTTATTAAATTTTGCAATTATTATGTTCATATACTTATAAAATATAACAATCTTTATTATGGTGTAGGGATTTAAAGGTTAAATAAACATGAAAATAAAATGAAATTTCGTTATATTTTGTGAGCACGAAGCTCGTAGGCCTGAACGTTGGCGCCAACAGTATTCGCCAACGTGTGGAGCCGGGGTAGCTACCAATGCTCGCCCCAACGTTCGGGCCAACTACATTTTCCCGATGCACACGTTGGCGCCAACTTTCGGGCCAACGTGTGGAGCCGGGGTAAGCACATACTCTTTAAAATTGGAAGGTCTCTAAAAATATCTGTGTTTGATTTGTCGTGTATATATACTTATAGTTTTCTTTTAGTTTGTCTTAGAAGTTTAATTTAGTGTGTATTGTTTTTCGCAATTTTATTCCTAGAGATTGAGATTCCCCTAACACCATCGAATTACTCCTTCGAATTTAAGAGAGTGCAGTTTCCCATCGAAGTCTGCTTCTCAATAACTATAAACAAAGCTCAAGGTCAAACTCTTAAGGTAACGGGAATAGACTTGAGGGAAAGCTGCTTCTCTCACGGCCAGTTGTATGTGGCATGCCCCAGAGTAAGCGCACAGAGTAGCCTGGTATTCTAGCTCCCGAAGGAAATACAAAAAATATTGTTTACAAAGAAATACTGCGGTAGGTGTAGTATTTCGATTTCGTTGTAAAAAGATATACCCCCGTGGTAACTTTCACCAAATCAAAGGCCGAGCTTCGTGCTCACAAAATATAACGAAATTTCATTTTATTTTCATGTTTATTTAACCTTTAAATCCCTACACTATAATAAAGATTGTTATATTTTATAAGTATATGAACATAATAATTGCAAAATTTAATAACGTAAAAAACCAACTAAAAATCCTATTAGAACCATTTTCGACTCCTACGCGGACGAAGCCGCGAGCAAAAGCTAGTTAATTATATTTTTCTACAACATTTTGCATACTAGATCTGTGTTGCATACAATAAGGCGCTCATATCAAGCTGTCATTCGCACGCATGCGCTCTAAAATAGCGCGCGCCTCCATAGACAAAATACGGCTGCTAAAGAAATTGCATTATAAACTTTTTGGTCGGGCCGAATTGTACTGTGTAGAACAAAAGAATCCTGTCGTTATGTAGGTGGCGCCAGCTTGGAAATGCGCTCTTTTGAGCCAACCGAAAATCAGAATCTTTCGACTTACAGACAAGGACCGGAAGCTACCTCTAAATTGCGATTTCTCTAATTTTCAAGCTAGTGCATAGCTTCTATCGCGGGCCTTGAGCGTGGAGACCGAATCCAGAAATTCCGTAACGAAAATAACCTAACACCCCCTACTCCGACCGGCACAGCGGTGATACTTTTTAGTTTTGCCATCTATCGATGAATAGCAGAACTTTTAATGACTTTTTGAAATATCACGCTTGTCTCTTTAGTTCTGCAAATCGCCTCTAGGTGGCATTGGTTGTATCGGCGTTACTGCGCTTAAGCTATTGCATAGCTTCTATCGCGGGCCTTGAGCGTGTAGACCGAATCCAGAAATTCCGTAACGAAAATAACCTAACACCCCCCACTCCGACCGGCACAGCGGTGATACTTTTTAGTTTTGCCATCTATCGATGAATAGCAGAAGTTTTAATGACTTTTTGAAATATCACGCTTGTCTCTTTAGTTCTGCAAATCGCCTCTAGGTGGCATTGGTTGCATCGGCGTTACTGCGCATGCGTAATCCCCCTCTTCGACCCGCAATCTGGTGACTCATGCCTGGGGGATTCTCGTGCAATCGACTTCATCACGAATTCGAATAAAAAGTCGAATTCGAACTTTTCTCGAGTGTAAATCGAGATGAACTATTCTGGAAATGTCGTGCCCGAGATATCTCGAAGGAAAGCCGCACGAGTTGCTTCGACTGGTCGGGACCGTTCGAGACGTGCATCTCGAATTCGAACCATCAAAAACGTCAACCAGTTGCTGTCAATTACCTAGTTTGTTTGTTATTTTATTTGTGAATAACAAAATGAGTGACGAACTAATTGCTAACTTTATGCAAATCATAATAGAGGAACACGCTGCCACTATAACGACGGGGCCACCACGTCGACGACTTAATCCTCTCGATGCAGTGGACCCGTTTGAGCTAAGGGACGCCGAATTTAAAAAACATTTTAGGTTAAGCAAAGAATTAACCCGAACTATAATTAATTTGATTGAGCCCATTGAGCCACTAATAGAACGTAGAACACATCTCGATTTAAAAACAAAGGTAACTATTTTTTTTCCTAATTACATCATACTACCACCATATTATTGAAATGGCACCGTATAGCGTTGAAGAATTCATTCCAAAAGTAATTTAGACTAATTTTTTTTAATTACCTGTCTGTGAATGTCTTGATAATTTATTGCATTAATTAATTATTTAATGATTTTATTGATACTTATGTGATTATTTCTGATATTTATTATAATTACTATTTGTGTGATTGTATCTACTTGACTTTGTAAATATCTACATAATAAAATAATCTAATCTATTACTTAGATGGTTTTCCTAATTTATTTCAATTTTGCAGGTGTTATGTGCTCTGCACTTTTTTGGTACTGGAAGTTACCAAACCCCAGTGGGCAACTTAAATTGTGTTAATATTTCGCAGCCATCCACCTCTCGCTGCATTGGTGAGGTGGTAGATGCCCTGAACCACCCCAGTATATTTAATGAATGGATAAAATTCCCCAACACAATTCAAGAATTAAATTCTATAGCTTTAGAGTAAGGAAACTATTTACATTATCTAAAATTATATGTGTACCTATATTTAGTAACATATGTCTACTATCCGGGTAGTTATTCATTATAATATTACTTTACAGCTTCTACAGAGAATACAACTTCCCAGGTGTCATAGGATGCATTGATTGTACTCAAGTGTCTATTGTTACGCCTGGACCACCCTTTGATGAACGAGCTTATGTTAATAGAAAAAATTATCACTCGATTGACACACAGTTGGTATGTACTTATTCTAATAAACAGTAGGTACATAGTTTCATAGCATGTATATTGTGCCTTATGTGTAAAAAAACTTGTTTTCTTTGCTTTCTAGATATGCGATACAAAACTCAAAATTTTAAATGTAAATGCATTGTTTCCTGGAAGCACCCATGACTGTTATATTTGGAACAACTCCATGGTTCTTCCTTTGCTAGAAAACCTGCATGCAGGTGGCCACACTAACTACCATTTGATAGGTATGTTCTCATTATAAGTAATTCTCATTGCACCTAATTAAACAGACCCTTTTAATCTCATAATGTATAAGAATAATACAAACATTGAGAATGTGTCAATATATTTATTCCATAAATTTGTATTTAGATATCTTTATTAATATTCTACATTGTTCTCATCATATCACATGTTCCCATGTTTTTTTCTGGTCACAATCACAATTTTCAAAATGGTTGGAGAACCAAAAGACCTTTTTGAATCTTGCAAATGGAATCACCTACATAAGATGATTTTTAAGAGAAATATAGCTGACAAAATGAAATAACATGATTGTCTAATTTTATTTCAGGAGATAGCGGTTATCCTCTGAGACCTTGGTGTCTAACACCAATACTTCAGACAGAGGAAGGAACAGCTCCATTTCGGTACTGTGAAACCTTGAAAAAAAAAACGATTGAATGTTGCAATGGTGTCGTTAAAGGCAGATTTAGGTGTTTATTAAAAGACAGAGTCCTTCACTACCAGCCTAATAAAGCAACTAAAATAATTAATGCCTGTTGCGTGTTACACAATTATGTGTGGCCAATAATTATGATGAGGCAGTTGAACCTGTGACAGATGAAGAACAATTGGGTATTGTTAACATACTTAGCCCACCACCACATCAAGAGGGTAGAAGAACAAACATTGATTTGATATGAGGGCGACAAAAACAAAATCAAATAATAAACAGTTATTTTAATTAACGAATTATAAATCAGTGTACTAATATACTTTGGTTTTTTTTACATATTCTATAAATAATCTGCTATAGGTATGGTTGACCGCACGTCAGTGGTAACAGTTGGACATTGAAAGCGCCTTTATTTCGTAAGCAGTAAGGGCGGTTTTCTAATTCAAGTGTTACCACTGTCATCCCGGCGACTACTATTAAAAAACAAATCAGGGTATGAAATCGTTACTTACATCTATACATATAGATGTGACACTTGTAATATAATAACAGCAAAATGACACAAACGTTTTCTTCCTATAAATATGAGAGAAAAGTAACAAATCAAATTTAACATCAGTATGTAAAGTTTTTCTAAATAAGTGTCTTAATATCACAATCAACTTTGTACAGCAATGGAATTATCACATCACAATTTCTTAAAAGTAGCAAATATTTCTTAGAAATACTTATAAGAATGCTCACTATGTTTTTTTCTTCTAATATCACAAATAATTTAGTAGGTACAAATCAACAGGTAATAAATCAACTAAAGTATTTTTTCTTATAAAATATATCACAATAAACATAGTACCTCCGTAGAGTAATAAATTATGCCTACCTATCACAACCAGTACAGATAAGAGCACACTAATAGTAAGTAGAAAGGAATTCACCACATACAATGTGTTATTGAAATAACTGAAAATCTCTTAAGGGGTCAGTGTACTCATCAGTATAGTGAACAACTTTTACTATGGGACCAACACTGAAATCACGAAAAAAAATCTTCTGTTCCCTACATTTTGTCGATTTATGTGGACACAAATGTAAGGGATCATCTGTTTTTTTTTTTTGCGATATCAGATTTGGTCCCATAGTAAAAGTTGTTCATACTGAGGAGTACAATGACCCCTTAAGAGATTTTCAGTTATTTCAATAACACGTTGTATGTATTATGATGACTATCACTAAGTATTTTTTCTAATAATTCAAACAATTTAGTAGTTACAAGTGATAAATCAACTAAAGTATTTTTTTCTTATAAAATATATCACAATAAACAGTACCTAGGTAGAGTAATAAATTATGCCTACCTATCACAATCAGTACAGATAAGAGCACAGTGGCCATTCAAATTAGTAATGAAACACTAACTAACACTAATAGTAAGGAGAAAGGAATTCACGTATTAAGTTGACTAACTAAATATATGGTGAATTCCGTGCACTTAAAGAATTTGCAATTGTTATTAAGGCATTAGTTTGTTGTTGCATCAACTGAATGAATTGCTCATAAAAAACTTTTTTATACGCATTTTTGATCTCTAGGGTTCTATTTAAATTTTCGGCAGCTCGCAGAGATCTCGTCATTGTTTGCCGCTTTGTCATTGGTCTTCTTTGTGTGCCTGTAATAAATAGATAACTTTTTTGAAAATGAAAAGTTTTTATTCACAGTTAACATAAGTTTTAGGGACGATATACCTTACACACTTGTTTGATATTTATAATATTACATACATACATACATAAACATCACGCCTGTATTCCCCGAAGGAGTAGGCAGAGGTGTACAGTACACCCACATTTAGCCAGTTATGTTATAAGTCCCATGTAATAGGGGGCGAGCCTATTGCCACTAACCAGGCAAAAATCCAGACTCCGGGCTGTTACTAACCCAATAACACTTTGCCCGACCCGGGAATCGAACCCAGGACCCCACGCTCAACAGTCGCACTTGCGACCACTAGACCATTGAGGCAGTCATAATATTACACAGACATTTTATCAAAGTTTTATAATTTTACTAATGAAGTACTCAACAAGGTGAAGAATTAACAAGAAAATTACACAGATGAGCTTTAAATATTACCAGTTAAGAACTAATACAATCTATCTGTAATTTTAACTCATCAATTCAGCCTATCTAAGTCCACTGCTGGACATAGGCCTCTCCCAAGTTTCGCCACAACACTTGGTCCTCTGCCTTCCGCATCCAGTCCCCCCGGCCACGTTCTTCAGGTCGGCGATGCACCTGACAGGGGGGCGCTCTACGCTGCGTTTAACCCACTTAAAATTAAATAATAACTAGAGAATTAAAGTTAAATTTTAACTCACTTGAGATAAATGGTATTGGTTCTTAACTGACGATATAACAAAATATTTAGAATTTTATCAACAGTACCTTCGAAAGGCTGCTCAGTGGATTGCACTTCATCTATGGGTTGGCTCTCAATCTCGACTGGAATTTCCTCAATCAAAACTTCTGTTGAGACGGAAGCAACTTCTGCTACACTTGCTGCTGTTCCGCTTGTTGTTATTTCCATGTTTGGGAAATTATTAATATCTGAAACAATAAAACCCATTGAAGTATCAAATACCATCGATGGAAATTAAGCAATCTATTAGCTGCTTGAAACTCAGCCTGCATATAACAGCCATGCAGTTCACTAATTTCAATATTAACTGTAATGCCCTCTAAAAGATTAACTGATACCAATAATAATATTTGTAATTTTACATTGAAAACAACAACATAATTAAAAAAATGGGTTTTTTTCATAGCTATAATCAAGTCAAACTTACCAATTAACTGGACAAGCGATTCTTGGCAGTCAGTATGGCCCACAAGAGATGTTGTCGGCATGGTACTCAGCACTAGAAGGTCCTCATCTGTAGGAGGCTTTGGTGGTGGCCCTCCTCCTGTCATGGAAGCTTGCCTTCTATCGAGTGCGAATTTTTTTTTAATGTTTGACTTACGATCCTGCCATGTCCAAAAGAATTTCATAGCAATTAGGTACATACAAACGCAACATGAAGAAAGAAATAATAAAATATATTTAAGAGTGAAACATTATTTGGAGTCGGAACAAAATTAGTTAGGTCTGTATTTTACTCACTTTACGCCAACCCTCCCATGATTTTTTAGCGCCGTTTAGGGCATTTAACGTGAACTCAATTTCTTTCCATCTTCTTTCACTATCTTTTTTAGTGAAAGAAGATGAAAATTTTCCACTTCGTAACTGTGGATCGGCTTCTATCAGCTGGATCAGCATTTGTTTCTGCTGCGGCGACGGGTATAATTTTTTACTGTTGGGATGTTCCATATTAGTAAACAAAACAACAAATTACAAAAAACTTGATGTTGTGATGAACGAAAATGATTGACAAGATGGTGAACTTGACAATGACATTAAAACATTTCACCGTCTAGCTCTATTGCATTCCGTTACAGCAAATATAATATATAATAAAAACCTACTTACAATTTAAAATGTTGTAAAATTAATTTACAAATTATTTTCTAACAATTTAACGTTAAAAGTGTATAAAATGTTGCTTAAAACATTTTATACACTTAACTTTCTTTTTAAATACATTAAACAACTTATACCATCGCATGCGTTTTTTTAAACGCAATAACTATGTGAAACGGAACGCGTCGCTCGTTGTCTATCTGTTCATAATGGCAACATTTTACTATTTCGATCGAGATTGGTTGGCGGGAAAATTCGTAAAGATCATGTTGTGGATTTTGTATTATTTTCCAAAAATTGTGTTTCTTCGAGTGTTAATGTGTAATAATGGTGGATTATTAAATGTTAAGTGCTCGTTAACGTGTACAAGTGTGGATAAATGGTACAAAGTTGAAAATCATGACTTTCGTATTATCTCATCATCCCCTCTCGGCAACCTAGTAAAGTTTCCATCACTTTACTAGGATACAAGTATAATATGTTCAATGATTACGACTGAAGGACATGTATCCATGGTCATGAATAAATTAAAAAAAAAAAAAAAAAAATCGATCGAGATTGTTTCGAAGTTTAATTCGATTAGTGCCGAGAATACAGGATTCGAGAAAATGACTTCGAGTTTCGAAATTTTATGGTAGACAAAGGGTTCGAATCGTAATCTCTATTTCGAGATTATCTCGAAGCAAACGAGAATTGCCACCCTGCTTAGAGTTTCGGCGTAAGGGCACCTCCTCTTTGTATTTGCATAAAAAATGCTATGCAATAGCTTTACCGCGGCAGTCTCCGAGTGCCACACGTCTTTTTTTTGTATGAAAAGCAATAAAATTATGTTAGAATTACCTAAACGTTGTTATATTGTATCCATATTAATCTTAACTATTATAAAATTGTAAATGTCTGTTTGTTTGTTTGTTTGTTCCAGCATCACGCTAAAACTACTGGACCGATTTTGATGAAACTTTTTTTGTTTGAAAGCTGATGATCTGACTTAAAACTGGTATGGGTTTTGAGAAAGAAAGAAAGAAAGAAAAAAGAAAAAAATCGTGGGGTGCGTCAGACAGAATAGAAGCTTCTACGCATTTATTTGCACGAGCGAGCGGGTAGTAATGTACGATGATGGATGGATGGATGGCTGGATGACTGGATGAGTGAGTGAGTGGGCGAGTGGGCGAGGGGGCGATTGGGCGAGTGGGCGAGAGGTAGGCGAGAGGTGGGCTCGAGGTGGGCGAGTGGTGGGCGTGAGGTGGGCGATTGGTGGGCGAGTGGGCAAGTGGGCAAGTGGGTGACAGGCCAGTTGGCGATTAGGCCAGTGGGCGAGTGTGCGAGTGGGCGAGAGGTGGGCGAGTGGGCGGGTGGGCGAGTGGGCAAGTGGGCCTGTGGGCCAGTGGACGAGAGGGTGCGTGGGAGTGTGGGCGAGTGGGCCAGTGGTGGGCGATTGGGTGAGTGTGCGAGTGGGCGAGAAGTGGGCGCGAGGCGGGCGAGTGGTGGGCGAGTGGGCGAGTGAAAGAGTGGGCGAGTGGGCGAGAGGTAGGCGCGAGGTGCGCAAGTCGGCAAGTGGGTGACAGGCCAGTGGGCGAGTGGGCGAGAGAGTTGACCAGTGGGTGAGTGGGCGAGAGGTGGGTGAGTGTGAGAGTGGGCGTGTGGGCGAGTGGGAGAGTGGGCCAGTGGGCGAGCGGGCGAGTGGGAGAGTGGGCGAGTGGGCGAGAGGTGGGCGTGTGGTGGGCGAGTGGTCGAGTGGGTGAGTGGGCGAGCGGGCGAGTGAGCAAGTGGGCGAGAAAGTGGGCGAGTGAGTGAGTGAGTGAGTGGACTGGGACTAAGACTGGGACTGGAGTGGACTGGATCGGACTGGATCGGGCTGGATCGGACTGAATCGGACTGAATCGGACGGGATCGGGCTGGATTGGACTGGATTGGACTGCATCGGACTGGATCGGACTGAATCAGACTGGACTGGACTTTGCCCGTGGCTTCACTCCGTGGTTCTTCAATTCATCCTACAGGAATCGTTTTCTTTTTTCATAAAATGCATACCTGTTTACAAGTCTAAACACAAAAAAAAACAAAATAGGTCCCGTAGTTTTTGCGTGATGCTTGAATAAACAAACAAACAGACATTTACAGTTTTGTAATAGTTACCGGAAAACATCTAATTATTAACAGGATCCGTCACGGGGGATACCAGTCTCTAACGCGAGCGGAGCCGCGGGTAAAAGCTAGTTATAAATAAAATCATGTAGTCAAGTCATAAACTGTCACTAATTATGATGATAATATAATATAAATAAATAAGTAATAAATAATATTTTTTTAATATTTGTATGCCACCTGTGGCAGTCTGCGTGTGACACGAAGAGACTGTATAGTACCACCTATAATAGAACACCAAAAATAGCTGTGTACACAAATACATTTTTTTATTTGATTTGACATTATACAGCTTGACTAGTTGTACAAAGGTCTTATTGAAGGAGGTTCAGCACATGATTCTCGTTCCAAGTATGTTCAAAAAATTGGATCTCTGTTTTTGTAATATATTTATATATTTCGGTGTTCCTCTAACGACCATTGGCCGGGAGCGTGGGAAACTCCTGTAGTCGCCCAACCATCCTCGGTAGGTCCCGGCTCGCCACTAGTAGGCGAGCCCCTTCTCCCCATGCGGCAACCACACCGCCAGCACCCTCGTCTTGACTGGCGCGCGTGAAACACAACGCGCCACCGTCACTTGACCGTGACTTGACTGGTCGGCAGCAGGCTCACACCTAGGGTGGCTGGAGGTCGGCCTACGCCCTCCTGCGACGCCCAGGTCGTCTCCTGCGGATGGGAAGACAAGTCTTCGCCTCTCGAAACCTTTCCGCCGCCTACTTAGCGAGCATCACTTCCTCCCAGAAGACGACGCCATACCAAGCTCTCACTCCCAACCATTGACAGAACCACGGCCAGAAGCGAGAGATCGCTGCTGCCTACTGCAGTGATGAGGTACGAGCACGACCCAAGCTGGGCACTCCGCCAGTGTGTGCTGCGCCGTGTCCTCATGGCAGCTCCCACAGTGATGACACTCGGGCGTCGGCTCCCGGCCTATGCGACACAGATACTTACCAAAGCAACCGTGCCCCGAGAGTATCTGCGTCAGCCGGTAGGTGAGAGCACCATGGCTCATCTCCAGCCACTCCTCCATGACGGGCCTTACCGACGCTATTGCAGCATGCCCTTAGGTGATACACCTAGCACGGCGGTATGCAGCGGTCGCTATTTCCACCCTACGCTCTTTTTGTACTAGCCAGCAGACCCCTAGTCAGTCAGAGCTTGCGCGAGCAATTTTACTTCTGTACGCTTGATTTATCGTGGAATATTATTTTCAATTTATTTTTTCATCATGTGTGTATGTTCTACCCATAAAGGTATTATACTGACGTAATAGTATAGAAATGTCTTTGGTTCTACCATATTCTTGAATATGTCCCTCGTTCATCCAGTTACGCTGTATTATTTACCAATTATGTAGAACTTTCACTGGTATATAAAATACAATAAAAGAGGTGACGATATTCAAATGATCTTCCGGCGCACCTTAGGCAGTCAGACCCGCCCTTTACTAATCTGCTGACTGGAAATTAGAAACCAAAAATCAATTAATTTAAAAGCTATTCTTTTTTGCTTAGCATGCACTATTTCATTATTGCTCATGTCGACACGACAGAAGACGACTGTAGTTGCTCAACTTTGTCAGGTATACTAAATGTTGTCAATGTGAGCAAATTTATAACATAAAGAAACCGCTTACTCTGGTTACTCATTTGCCTCCGTCTATTATAAAAAAAACTTTGATATATACTATTGTATTTCGACTGAGCCAACTTATACATTCATAATTTAGTATTTAATCATTTCTAGTCGATCCAAAATAATATTTTCCTCGTTTAGAGTTATAACAAAGTTAGGATGTTAAGTAAAACAAAGAAATAGAAAGAAAAACTGTAAGTATAATATTATTTTAAAGTAACGATAATTATAGCACGAAGAATTGCCAAACTTAAGTGGCAGTGGGCGGGGCACATTGCTCGCAGAACGGATGGCCGATGGGGCAGTAAAGTTCTGGAGTGGCGACCGCTTACTGGAAGGCGCAGCGTGGGTAGGCCACCCACAAGGTGGACCGACGACCTGGTGAAGGTCGCGGGAATCCGCTGGATGCGGAAGGCACAGGACCGGTCGTTGTGGCGATGCTTGGGGGAGGCCTATGTCCAGCAGTGGACGTCTTTCGGCTGAAATGATAATGATGATGATGCTGAACGATAATTTATCCTTCTTGTGACTCACTTGTTGACTGCCTCGTTGGTCTAGTGGTTGCAAGCGCGACTGCTGAGCGTGGGGTCCTGGATTCGATTCCCGGGTCGGGCAAAGAGTTATTGGGTTTTTTCATTAGGAAATTCTCAGTCAGTGGCAATAGGCTCGCCCCCTATTACATGGGACTATAACATAACTGGCGAAATGTGGGTGTACTCCACCTCTGCTTACCCCTTCGGGGAAATACAGGCGTGATGTTATGTTACTCACGAATACTGCCCAAAAATTATTAACAAAAAAATTACATTCTATAAGACATTCTACTGCATTTGATTTTATTTTTACACATTAAGTTCTTGTTTTAATGTCAATGGACCAAATGGTACCTAGTACATTATCTTGGACTTTTGCACACATATCAAGTTTTTAGGACATGACGACGGCAAGATTATTTTTGAAGTAGCAAGTAGTAGCAAGTTTCGCAAAAAGGCGAGCAGAATTTCAACCTTTCGTGACCGAACGAAAAATAAAATAGCTTTTAGTATCTGAAGACAGGTAAAAGCCGGTTTGGTTAAATTTGTTGCATCAGGCAACGAACTTATGCACTTGTATTCGTGGAGCACTCACTAGCATACAAAGCCATCAAAAAGTATTTGAACCACAATATGAATCATAAGTCACGTCATCTATCTATACATATATAATTACTTGTCCTGATTCAACAACGCAGAGCCTAAACAACTGGGACTAGAAACATGAAATTTTGATAGTAGATACCTATTATAATAACGTAGGCATCCACTAAGGAAGCATTTTTAGACATTTCTCCCCTAAGGGGGTAAAATAGGGGTTGAAAGTTTGTATGAAAATCCGTCATTTTTGGAATCAGATGTATAAAAAACAGTATTTGGCTTTTTGGTTGAAAATAAAGAAAAACGTATTTCAGTTTTTTTTGGAAAATCAACCCTTAATGTCTACGTTTGCCCTAATTTTAGTATTTGTTGCTTAACTACATAGTTTTTTATTTATTTTATAGTATAGGATGGCGAAACTAGCTAAAGGCCCAACTGATGTTAAGCGGTTACCTTTGCCCATAACAACTTCAATACCACCTAGGCTGTTACCTAAATGGTACTGCAAGTCGGTTCGCCAAACTGAGACATGAAGATGGAAAGTCTCATGTGATTGTAATTTCACCGGCACCCGTACCCTTCAGACCGAAACACAGCAATGCAAGCATCACTATTTGGCGGAGAAGTAGATACGGTGGTAATACTTCACCGGATGAGCTCTTTCACAAAGGAGCTCTACTAGTACTTAAGTACTACTACTATAGTTATTTATTTATTTGTTAAACTTATACAGTATGCAGTGCATACTATGCATTATAATCAGATCAAGTTTGACTCTGGTATGTATTACCGTTTTGAAGATAGAGCAGGAACAAAAACGTTGAAAAAAATGCATGTTTTTCGAGGTTTCTTGTATAGGGTGGGGATCCCCTTAAGTTTTAGACTTTTTTACATTTAGTATTTGTCGTGATAGGCACCATAGTAACACATATTCTGTGAAAATTTCAACTGGTTATCTATTACCGTTACAAAGATACAGCCCTGTGACAGACGGACAGTCATCATTCAAATTATTTACATTCTCAATTTGGCTATCATTATACAGTTCTGAGCAGCAACCGGCTACTGACAGGTTCGATGAACTTAATAAGTTCATAGTGCTCAAGCTAAATAAGAGCTCCTTCACACTAGCGTTTCTCCGGCGTATAGGTAAACGTGTAGTAGGTAGGCGTGTTCGATAAACGTATGCGCAGCGGAGACGCCGCGATAACGCGACGTGTGTCGCGGCGTTATCGCTTGTAAACTGCGCTTGTAAACCAAACTACGCATATTCTGTTTTTAGGGTTCCGAAGTCCTACAAGGAACCCTTATAGTTTCGTCATGTCCGTCCGTCTGTCCGTCTGTCCGTCTGTCCGTCTGTCCTAATCCTTTACAGCTTAATAACTTCTACAGTTATAAACATAAGTAAATGAAATTTGTCAAAAAATAGTCTGCATATAGATCTCAATTTTAAAAGAATAAAAAAATAGTTTTTACGTTCTTTAGGGGTGGCGCCCATACATGTGAAATGGGGGAAAAAAAAAATTTTCGCTGCACCCCCTCGTGTGGGGTATCATTGAATAGGTCTACTAAAATGAAGGTAATGTTTCATACATCACTTTTTTATCAGGTGTATCATCTGCGAAATATAGCCCGCCAAAATGGCTTGCAATGTGTCCCCCCCCCTGCCATTTCTAAACTATGCAACGTAGAAACTTATAATCTTCCACATTGATAGACCTTTGTGAAAACTCTCTTTTAAAATTATTTCGAGTATAATGTGATTATAATTTTTTGAGTTATAGACAGAAAACTGAAAAATACTTAAAACGTCCTATTTCAAAGGTCATTGACCTTAGAGAAAAATGATCATAGCAAATAATGCTCCTTTAGCTACTTTCTATTTGAAAAAATCATAAAAAGTAACTTTGTGTTATGTTGACGACACACTTCTTAAATTTGGCGCCATCTAGCGGCGTCGTACATCACTCTCTGGGTCGCCAATGCTGCCGTCAAGTGCCGTGTATTACATTTGGCACTGTATAGCGCCATCTAGCGGCTACTGACATCACTCTCTGAGTCGCCAATGCTGCCGTCTATTGCAAAAACTAAAATAGCCGTGATTAATATTCGATTTGATTTGTTTGTAACACCTACTTAAGGAACCCTATAATACTGAGCATGGCCCGACATGCTCTTGGCCGGTTTTTTCTCTCTTGTCTTATTTAGTAAACAATCTTGACACGTCTCTTTATTCAAATAACTACTGATAAAATATAATTACTAGTTCTGCACATGTAATTAGGTAAAAAAAATGTGTGTGGAATTGTTAACATTATGTCTTTTGATAAATATAATTGACGAATTGCATTAAAAAGTCATGCAACGACTGTTTACTAAATAAGACAAGTAAGAAAAACCGGCCAAGTGTGAGTCGGACTCACGCAGTAAGGTTTCCGTACCACCCAACGACCTGATACCCCATAAAAACTGATATAATTTACGAGAGTTTATCATAAGACATCAACGTACGTACGCGAAATGTAAATTTTTGCATCTCTTTCTTCCGTAGGCACCACCACATATGTCTATGTTTGTCCTGTTTTTAGTATTTGTTGCTAAACTAGATAGTATGCACTATAATCAGACCAAGTTTGACGCTGGTATGTATTACCGTTTTGAAGATAAAACAGGAACAAAAACGTTGAAAAAAATGCATGTTTTTCGAGGTTTCTTGTATGGGGGTTTTGGACTTTGGTTTTAGACTTTTTTTGTGTTTAGTATTTGTCGTGATACACCCCATAGCAACACATTTTCTGTGAAAATTTCAACTGGTTATCTATTACCGTTACAAAGATACAGCCCTGTGACAGACAGACGGACGGACAGACGGACTGACAGCGTAGCGAGAGTAATAGGGTCCCGTTTGCACCCTTGGGTATGGAACCCTAAAAAACAGAGATTATAGTAGTATAATCAAAGGGCGCCTGCGCGACGCTAGCGGGACAACGCGAAGTGTGGGTCATATAGTCGCGGCGCCGCCGGCGCGGCTTCGGGCTTAGGGCCCCTAAGGCCTACCCCGCACTGCGATTTTTCCTCGCGCGACTTTTTATCGCAAAATCTGTAACACATGGAATCATATGCAGGTGCCCGCACTGCGAATAAAAATCGCGCTGCAAGAAAACATTTGCCGCAGATTACGCGCGACAACGCGCGACAGTATTCTGTAACACATGGAATCATATGCAGGTGCCCGCACTGCGAATAAAAATCGCGCGTTACGGTATGGGGGGGCGTCGGGGGTCGGGGTAAATAGGTGCCAGTCGGTCCGCCGACTCCGCGGCAGGCGGCAGCTCTCAGTCACGCATCAATGTTTGTAGTAGGATGTCGCGCTCTCCGTCTCACGCTCCGGCGTGGCAGTGCCAGAAAACGATGTCGATATAGAGCAATTAATAACGTAACATCTGTTTTTTTCTTATTTGCCTTCTTTAGTAAACAATCTTGGCATGTCTTTTTAATGCAATTCGTCAATAATAATTATCAAAAGACATTATGTTAACAATTTCACACACTAAATAACATTTATTAACCTAATTACATGTGCAGAACTAGTAGTTATTTGAATAAAGAGACGTGCTAAGATTGTTTACTAAATAAGACAAGAGTTAAGAGTTTTGACGACGTCTGTGGTTTAGTGGTTCGAGTATCGGACTGCTAATCACGAAGTCGTGGGTTCGATTCCTACAGGGCACAAATATTTGTGTGATAAACATAAGTGTTTGTGTTGGTCTGGGTGTTTATATAAGTATTATATCCATTGTCGAGTACCCATAGTACCTGCTTAGTTTGGGACTGTGTGATGTGTGTGACTGGTGCTGTGTAAAATGTACCAAAACTATTTATTTATAAAAAAAGACGAGAGAAAAAACAGAACACAATGTGTTATTGAAATAACTGAAAACCTCTATGGGGTCATTGTACTCATCAGTATGTACAACTTTTACAACGGGACCAACTGTGAAATCACGAAAAAAATATCTGCTGTCCTCTACATTTTTGTTCACATGAATCGACATATACAAATGTCGTATCTTGGTAGGTTATTTATAGCAGGACCAACTACACGTACAGTCGCCTGCATGACAGTGGTAACACGTCAATTCAAAAACCGCCCTTACTGCTTACGAAATAAAGATGCTGCTAATGTCAAAGTGTTACCACCGACTTGCGGTCAACCGTACTACATTATTGGACGATTCTTTTGTCATTCTGTAATATCCGAAAAGTTCCTTACATTTTGTCGATTTATATGAACACAAATGTAGGGAACAGCAGTTATTTTTATGGCGATTTCAGAGTTGGTCCCATAGTAAAAGTTGTTCATACTGATGAGTACAATGACCCCATAGAGGTTTTCAATAACATATATACGTGTTATTGAAAACCTCTTAAGGGGTCATTATACTCAGACGTATGAACAAGTTTTACGTTTACGATTTTAGCGTACTACGCGACAATACTATTGACATACAACGTGTTATTGAAAACCTCTTAAGGGGTCATTGTACTCATCCGTATGAACAACTTTTACGTTTACGTTTTTAGGGTAATACGCAACAATACTACCGACATACAACGTGTTAATAAAAATCTCTTAACGGGTCATTATACTCATCCGTATTTACAACTTTTACGATAACGTTTTTAGCGTACTACGCGGTAATGCTATCGACATAAGACGTGTTATTGAAAACCTGTTAAGGGGTCATTATACTCAGACGTATGAACAAGTTTTAGTACTATTACGTTTACGTTTTTAGCGTACTACGAGGCAATACTATTGACATACGAGTTATGACGTGATAATTTAACCTCTTAACGGGTCATTATACTCATCCGTATTTACAACTTTTACGATAACGTTTTTAGCGTACTACGCGGTAATGCTATCGACATAAGACGTGTTATTGAAAACCTCTTAAGGGGTCATTATACTCAGACCTATGAACAAGTTTTAGTACTATTACGTTTACGTTTTTAGCGTACTACGAGGCAATACTATCGACATACGACGTGATAATGAAATCTCTTAAAGGGTCATTGTACTCATCCGTATGAACAACTTTTACGTTTACGATTTTAGCATACTACGCAACAATACTATCGACATACAACGTGTTATCGAAAATCTCTTGACGGGTCATTATACTCATCCGTATTTAAGACTTTTACGATAACGTTTTTAGCGTACTACGCGGTAATGCTATTGACATAAGACGTGTTATTGAAAACCTGTTAAGGAGTCATTATACTCAGACCTATGAACAAGTTTTAGTACTATTACGTTTACGTTTTTAGCGTACTACATACTCTGTGGTACTACGAGGCAATACTATCGACATACGAGTTACGACGTGATAATGAAACCTCTTAAGGGGTCATTATACTCATCCGTATGAAAAACTTTTACTATGGGACCAACTCTGAAATCGCCAAAAAAATAACTGCTGTTCCCTACATTTGTGTTCATATAAATCGACAAAATGTAGGGAATTTCTCGGATATTACAGAATGACAAAGGAATCGTCCAATAATGTAGTACGTGTAGTTGGTCCTGCTATAAATAACCTACCAAGATACGACATTTGTATATGTCGATACATGTGAACAAAAATGTAGAGGACAGCAGATATTTTTTTCGTGATTTCAGAGTTGGTCCCATAGTAAAAGTTGTTCATACGGATGAGTATAATGACCCCTTAAAAGGTTTTCAATAACATGTTGTATGTCGATAGTACTGCCGCGTAGTACGCTAAAAACGTAAACGTAAAAGTTGTTCATACGGATAAGTGTAATGACCCCTTAAGAGGTTTCATTATCACGTCGTAACTCGTATGTCGATAGTATTGCCTCGTAGTACGCTAAAAATATAAACGTAATAGTACTAAAACTTGTTCATGCGTCTGAGTATAATGACCCCTTAACAGGTTTTCAATAACACGTCTTATGTCGATAGCATTACCGCGTAGTACGCTAAAAACGTTATCGTAAAAGTTGTAAATACGGATGAGTATAATGACCCGTTAAGAGATGTCGATAGTATTGTTGCGTATTACCCTAAAAACGTAAACGTAAAAGTTGTTCATACGGATGAGTACAATGACCCCTTAAGAATTTTTTTAATAACACGTATGTCGATGCAGTCGATGTATAACCGCGTAGCGTAGTACGCTATCGATATACGTGTTATTGAAATCCTGTTAAGGGGTTATTGTACTCATCCGTATGAACAACTTTTTTACTATGGGACCAATCCTGAAATCGCGAAAAAAAAATGTTCATATGGATGAGTACAATGACCCCTTAAGAGGTTTTCAATAACACGTTATATGTCGATAGCATTGCCGCGTAGTACGCTATCGACATTCAACGTGTTATTGAAAACCTCTTAAAGGGTTATTGTACTCTTCCGTATGAACAACTTTTACTATGGGATCAAACATGAAATCGCAAAAAAAAAAGTTATAAAATAAAATAAAAATGTCTAAGTATATTGTGCCAAAAAATATAAATAACATTTGGTACAAGTCGTCCACGTTACACCGGTTACACGTGCGTCTCAGCCGAGCACTGCTTAGAACTGGCCACAGAGTACATTGAACTCGAGAAAATCGCGAGGATTTTAATCGCAGTGCGGGGTACCTAAAATTTTGTGCGCGAATAATTACAGCGCGAATAAAAATCGCGCGAATAAAAATCGCTGTGCGGGGTAGGCCTAAGTTGATTAATAATCTTATTCTAGAACTGAAGTAGTATTCACATAAATTAGGTAGACTATATTTTGAACCAACGACATTTCTAATTGAGAAGAAGATTGATCTATTAGACTTTAATATGACTATTCCTAGTTCCAACCAAATGCGTAGTCTGTCTAAAGCATTTATTTATCAGTTTTACTATTGGTAAAATTGCTTCGGATACACAAGCTACTACACTACTTCAATCAGCTTCAATGTTTTCTTATTTACCACACTTAAACCACGACGTATAGAAAAAGAATCTAATGCGAAAACTATTAATCCAAACACTTTAACGGTCAATCAAACTTAGTGTTTATTTTCATAGGTGATTACAATAAAAAAACACCAATGACTGAAGTATATTAAACAATTTGGCAAAGGAATATAAGTACCGGGGGGCCACAGAGGAACCCGGGGCGCTCCAACAGTCCGCTTCCTTTACCGGTCAGCCACCTACTTATAATATCTTCACGCATACGGCATACCACATCTACACTCAGGGCTCGTTCCGTCAGCGCTGCCATAGTATCATAAGACTTCAAAGTGTATGCATGTAGTGTGTGCATTCACTTTATTTTTTTATTTTCCGTGAAAAACGTGCTATGTTTAAATAAATTTGTAGCAAGGACGGTTTAGAAAATGTTGTACAAATTATTTTTTATATTGACTATTGTGTCAATCGGAAGTTCGACAAACAGCGGTGATGAAGCAAGTTTTGAAACTGTGAGTGAAGCATCCAGAAATTTCGTGTACACAGTTGAAGATGATTTAGTGCCGGAAGGCAGAGAAGGGAGGCTATTGCATTCGTTTCCTCAGAACCCTATGATAAACATAGTGTTACAAACTGCAGCACCTAACTATGTACCCAAACATCCTAATGATATATTTGATTTTCTGAGAGATTCTTTTCCTTTGCCTGGAGGTGAGTCTAGTCTTGCATCAATTTTTGAACCAATACAGAACTTAACAAAAATTACACAAAAACCTTCAAAGAAAAGATTAAATAAATTGTAACCCTACAACTAATCTCTTCATCTTGAAGAAAGGTAATGAACCCGTTCTAAAATGTAATGATAATGTTATTATTAGACATTGATATTATTGGATACCTAACATGAAAGTTTTTAACCAACAACATTGTATTGACAATATCGACATTGTAGTTATACCAAGTGAATGATGACATAAGGCATTAAAATTTTACCTGACTTCGCTGTTAAGTACCAAACTTATTTTTTATTATTATTATCTAAACTATATACTATAATATGTAATGTAATAATATTATAAAGAGGAAAGATTTGTTTGTTTGTAATCGATAAACTCTGAAACTCCTGAAATGATTTTAATAATTCTTTCACCATTAGAAATCTACTTTATCCAGAAGTAAACTGTATAGTAATTAATAAAAGAATCAAGCTATTAATATTTATTACTATTACATAGTAATAAGTCCTAGTAGTAACATATTTTATGTTTAATAAGAGTTAAAAATAAATAAAGTTTAAAAGTTCAAGTTTTACTACTATAATAAGTAGGTAATCAACCTCAGTAAATAATATCCCACAACATTGTTATATTTTTTCAATACATGATATTGTCATTATATCCCCATTTCTGACAACAACCTGGATGCGATTGGCACGAACCAAAGAGGCATGACACGAAGCGTGATCTTTGTCAAAACGATCAGAATTTCCATACCAAATTTAACGATTCTAGAAAAAGTAATCAAACCCTTTAATATATACGAAGAGAGAACGCGAATTACAAATAATTACAAATCATACGAATTATTTTACGGTACTTTAGCTCTTTTGACCAACCTTTGGAAACCTTTAATGCGACCGCGGTTTAGAATCATCAATACTTATACAACGCGTATCAGAAATGCGTGATCATATTTGAAGAGCTCATTCAGGAAGTGCTACCGAACAACTTTTACTATGGGACCAATCCTGAAATCGCAAAAAAACAGCTGATACCTACATAAAACTTTTTAACAAAAAATTGAACCGACGAAAACAGTAACTGAAAAGCGAAAAATAAAATGAAGCTTTTTAGTCTTAATTACTATTCTCCGAACTAAACTAATGTAAATAACTAATTATGAAATGGCGCCAGACAAACAAGCAAAGTGCGTGCGAGTTGCAAGTGGTCGAGCGGAGAACGCATTTTTGGAAAGTTATTATTTATCGTTGAAAATTTCATGTTGTAGGTATTTGATGTTTTTTTATTTTTTATTAGTAGTAAGTAATTTAATGATCTTCGTTGATTGTTTGTTTGGCGCCGACTCATAATTAGTTATTTACATTAGTTTAGTTCGGAGAATAGTAATTCAGACTAAAAAGCTTGATTTTATTTTTCGCTTTTCAGTTACTGTTTTCGTCGGTTCAATTTTTTGTTAAAAAGTTTTATTTAAATATATTTTTTGTGGCTAAAATCTAACTCCAACATAACAACATAACATAACATCACGCCTGTATTTCCCAGAAGGGGTAGGCAGAGGTGTATAGTACACCCACATTTCGCCAGTTATGTTTTATGTTATAGTCCCATGTAATAGGGCTTGCCCCCGCAAGCCTATTGCCACTGACCGGGCACAAATCCAGACTCCGGGCTGCTACTGAGAATTTCCTAATGAAAAAACCCAATAACACTTTGCCCGACCCGGGAATCGAACCCAGGACCCCACGCTCAGTAGTCGCACTTGCGACCACTAGACCAACGAGGCAGTCTAACTAACTAACTATCTAACTCCAGGTCTTCATTATGTTGTAGTATGTCTAGAACTACATTCATTTATGTGTGCCAAGTTTCAAAAGAATCGGTTAACAGGTAAGAATTCAGTGGGTGAACAAACACTCATCCCCTGTTTTCCTACCCTTAGGGGTGGATTTTGATTTTCAAATTTAAATGGGACAACAGATTTACCCTATTCATTTTTACTGTTTTACTTTCATATTTTGGCCATCAATATTTATAACAGCTTAAATTATTTACAACTTCACACTTGGGAAGGACAAGACTTAGGTATAATATAACCATAGATTATAAACCTATATAACAAAATACTACACGATAAAGAAATTTGGATGCATCTTCAAACAGGACCAAAAAGTTTGATAAAAAATATCAACCAGTGAGTTCATCTAAAACTTTCTCTGATTAAAGAAATAAATATTAAGTAGAAATAAATGTATGCCAGTATCACAGATCTCGGACATCATATACATTTGCGAGGACCAGCCCAATCGATTGAGCTGTTCATTTGCATGCAAATAACCGCTATAGCAATGATTGATACGATTTCTCAAAAGTTATTTTCGACGATCCTAAATATTTGAGGTCTAAACAATAAGTTCAAATCATACTTAAGTCATGCATAAGTTGTTCATTCGGTTCCGATTGTTCCCTTGTGCCCGAACACCTGCACAAGAGTTGACCTATTCGCCGCCACTGAAAACGCCATTGAAGTCACCACTTTTTATTCCAACACCAACAATATTTGAACAATATACCTCAGTTTAATTCTTATGAACAACATACTAATTTCGCTTAGGACAAATAATAATATGCTTCATTAGTACAACCAAATGCAAATTCAAGGAATTAACCGTAGTCGCATTAACGCATAAAAACGAATGGTAAAATAATTAATTTAATTATAAACGAGTGTATTATAAGACAGACATACATATTAATTTGTAGTAAGTCCAAAAACGAAACCTTTCCAACAGCAACAGGATACTAAAAGGTCATTCCACTCCTTCCGGCTGTGCTACATAAACTTAATCTCTACGTAACGCGCCAAACAAAACATGCTCCAATTCCTTGAATAAATCTTTGAATTTTGTCCTACTTCGTCCTGCTACTTATTGTTCTTTACTTATGAACGTTTTTCGAATTTCCTACTCTTATTATGAACTATTTATTCATACTTATCATGCTGCTAAAGGTTTTGGCTTTATTTTTACGACAGGCCGCCTGCCTGACATCAACCCTCCTTAGGAATGCTTTCGTTGGTGGTTAACCGCCACCTACGGTAATTGCAATCTATCTAGCCAAAATCACTCCAAAAAATAAACCAACGGCCAGGTTCAGATACCATACCATACTCTTATACCATAGAAAACACTTTTAACTAGGCCATAACGGCTGATAGAGATGTATGGAAGAAAAAAACATGCTGCACCGACCCCAAATGAATTGGGATAAGGGCAGGATAATGAAGATTACGAACTATTTATTATAATTATGAAAAGAGAGGCTTATACTATGGTGAAGTGGACTGATGTAATGCTAATTTTCTCATACGCAAAATTTACGGTTTTCAGGTCTCCAAGCTCCATATCAAGAATATGACTACATCATAGTGGGTGCCGGGTCTGCAGGTTCTGTCCTCGCTTCGAGGCTATCAGAAGATAAGAATGTGACCGTGTTACTGCTAGAAGCTGGCAAGCCAGAGATGTTGCTCACCGATATACCTTCTATGTCGGCATACTTCCAATCGACAGACTACTCGTGGCAGTATTACATGGAACACCAGCCAGGAGTATGCACCGGTAAGTTATTTTTTTTTACTAAAGCCATTTGCCGGAAATTTAGTTTCAAGGAAATATACGTAAAATCTTTAAAATACATTGACACAGATTAAGTATTACATCGCGCACACAAAATATGAATTCGCAAGCAAAGATGCGGATATATCCAATTGCAGATCAAAATAATTCCACTGAACCTAATAAAGTTTGAGGTCAAACAATGCATACTAATTTAAGACACCAATTAAATATTCCAGGCATGCTCAATGAGCGCTGTTTTTGGCCACGCGGCAAGGCTGTCGGCGGGACCAGCGTTATCAACTACATGATATACACCCGAGGCAGGCCTCAAGACTGGGACCGAATAGCCGCAGACGGCAACTACGGATGGTAATTATAAAATCCTAATACAGAAAGATTATATGACCACAACAGGAAGTTGTTTTAGAATAATTGTATTCATGCCACGACAAACCTGCATCTATACCTATAATGGTACGAATATCGTATACCCAATACCCATATACGTCTAATCTATTTCTCACAGCTCTGTTACACTGCCCATTAATATTAATTAGTATGATAATAGGACTGACGTGACGGTCCGTTTGATCACCGGCTAGGAGAAGACAGAGAATTACTAAGTTGAACAGTAGCATTCACGTGGTCATCTATACTATAATAATATTAAAAACTAGCTTTTACCCGCGGCTCCGCTCGCGTTAAATTCTGCTAACCCACGTCAGTCCAGTCCAGTCCAGTCCATTCCAGTCCAGTCCACTGTCCCGCTGTCCCGCTGCCCCACTGCACCGCTGCCCCACTGCCCCGCTGCCCTGCTGCCCCACTGCCCCGCTGCCCCACTGCCCCACTGCCCTGCTGCCCCACTGCCCCGCTGCCCAACAGCCCCGCTGCCCCACAGCCCCGCTGCCCCACTGCCTCGCTGGCCCGCTGCCCAACAGCCTAACTGCCCCTCTGCCACGCTACACCACTGCCCCACTGCCCCGCTGCCCCACTACCCCGCTGCCCCACGGCCCCGCTGCCCCACTATACCACTGCCCCACTGTCCCCCACTGCCCCAATGCCCCGCTGCCTCACTACCCCACTGCCCCGCTACCCCGCTGCCCCGCTGCCCAACTGCCCCGCTGCCCCACTGCTCCGCTACCCCACTGCCCGACTGCCCCGCTGCCCCACTATCCCGCTGCCCCGCTACCCCACTGCCCCGCTGCCCCACTGCCCCGCTGCCCCAATATCCCACGGCCCCACTGCCCTGCTGCCCCGGTAACCCACTGCCCCGCTGCCCCACTGCCCCGCTGCCCCGCCGCCCCGCAGCCCCGGTAACCCACTGCCCAGCTGCCCCACTGCCCCGCTGTCCCGCTGCCCCGCTGCCCCACTACCCCACTCTCCCACCGTCCCACTGCCACTGTCCTACTGTTCCACTGTCCCACTGTCCCACTGCCCCACTATCTCACTCTATCACTATCGTCCCGTCGCATGTCCCATGTCCCATCCTATGTCCAGTCCCATGTGCCGTCCCACTGTCCTGTCCCATGTCTCGTCTCATGTCCCGTCCCATTTCCCGTCCCATGTTTCGTTCCCTGTCCCGTCCACTGTCCCGTCCCCAGTCCCGTCCCCTGTCGCGTCCCCAGTCCCATCCCCAGTCCCATCCCCTGTCCACTCCACTCCACTCCACTCCATCGTACATTACTATCCGCTCGTGCAAATGCATAGAAGCTTCGATCTGTCGGGTGAGTACGCAACCCACGAATTTTTTTTTTTCTTTTATTCTTTCTTTCTTTCTTTCTCAAAACCCATACCAGTTTTTAAGTCATCATTAGTTTTTATTTCATTTTTATTTCATCAGCTTTCAAACAAAAAAAAAAACATCAAAATCGGTCCAGTAGTTTTAGCGTGATGCTGGAACAAACAAACAAACAAACAGACGTTAACAATTTTATAATAGTTAAGATTATAATAGTTAAGAAGATAAGATAATATACTTGAAGAAGAAGGTAATTAAAAATTGTAGAATGAAAATAGTATTTTTTTAGTTACACCAAGATAACTTTATGCTTATTCGTATATTAAGATGGATACAATATCACAACGTTTAGGTACTTCTAAATTTTATTGCTTTTCATACAAAAAATTAGAGAAATCGCAATTTAGAGGTAGCTTCCGGTCCTTGTCTGTAAGTCGAAAGATTCTGATTTTCGGTTGGCTCAAAAGACTGCATTTCCAAGATGGCACCACCCACATACGACAGGATATTTTTTTCTACTCTGTACAATTCAGCCCGACCAAAAAGTTTTTAATGCAATATCTTTAGCAGCCGTATTTTCTCTATGGAGGCGCGCGCTAGAGCGCATGCGTGCGAATGACAGCTGGATATGAGCGCCTTATTCACCTTAATGTATGCAAAATGTTGTAGAAAAATATAATTAAAAATCACCGGTTCCCGTCATCGTAGCGAGGTAAAATACATACCAGTTTTTAAGTCAAATCATAAGTTTTTAGTCACAAACCCTTTCAACAAAATCGGTCTAGTAGTTTTATAGTGATGCTGGAACAAACAAACAAACAAACAGACAACTGACATTTAACAATTTTATAATAGTAGTAGATAGAAATAAAGAAAAACCATTTATTTGACACAACTGAGACACATACAAAAGAAAGGATATACATGAACAAGAAATAGATTTATAGACGAAGAAGTAATACATGAGTAATAAAGCGAGGAAAATATAGTAAAGTACATGAGTAATTGACAGGAATAGGAAAGATTTGTTTCTTTGTTTGTTTGTAATAGATAAACTCTGAAACTACTGAACTGATTTTAATAATTCTTTCAACTAATAACTTCTTAGGTTTTCGCGATCACTAAAGACGATTGTCATCTTACGGCCAAAATTAATATCCAATCTATCCACGATTTGCTCTACTAGAGATAGGAATTTGACATAAGCTCCATACAAAATATGTCAAATTCCTATCTCTAGTAGCGTAAAACGTGGATAGATTGGATATTAATTTTGGCCGTTAGTCTACCTGCGACCACGAAATGCTGCAAAGCTTTCGAAACGTCAGGGAAACCAATTTAAATAATATACGCGATTTGATTTTAAGGTGGACCGACGACCTGGTGAAGGTCGCGGGAATCCGCTGGATGCGGAAGGCACAGGACCGGTCGTTGTGGCGATGCTTGGGGGAGGCCTATGTCCAGCAGTGGACGTCTTTCGGCTGAAATGATGACGATGACGCGATTTAATCCGGTTAAACTTTGTTTTATTATAATTCTTTCAACATTAGAAAGCTACTTTATCCAAAAGTAACATAGGCTATATTTTATTTCAGTACGCGGTTAAAAGCCCAAACCTAAAGTTGAGAACCAAACGCGACGACGGCGACGACGCAATTCGACGCGTATCATTTTTTTTTTTCCATGTATGACCACGCATAACTTTTTACAGAATAGTCCGATTTTGATGATTCTTTTATTAATGGATAGGGTATATTTCGAAATTAGTCCCATTTAAATTTCAAAATCAAAATCTACCCCTAAGGGTAGGAAAGCAGGGGATGAGTGCTTGTTCACCCACTGAATTCTTACCTGTTATTCGATTCTGTTGAAACTTGGCACACATAAATGTAGTTCTAGACACTACAACATAATGGATACCTGAAATTAGATTTTAGCCACAAAAAAATAAAATTAAAACTTAAAAATCTAAAAAAAAAAAAAGTCCGTAGAAAACAGAAACTGAAAAGCGAAAAAATTAATGAAGCATTTAGTCTTTTCCTAACTAAACTAATGTTAATAACTAATTATGAGTCGGCGCCAAACAAACAATTAACGAAGATCATTAAATTACTTTAAATAAATAATAAAACCAACATTACATCAAATACAACGTAAAATTTTCAACGATAAACAATAATTTTCCACAAATGCGTTCTCCGCTCGACCACTTGCAACTTGCACGCACTTTGCTTGTTTGTTTGGCGCCGACTCATAATTAGTTATTAACATTAGTTTAGTTAGGAAAAGGCTTCATTTTATTTTTCGCTTTTCAGTTTCTGTTTTCGTCGGTTCAATTTTTTGTTAAAAAGTTTTATAATATAGAGGGTGGAAACTTTCAGCGGGGCAGTAAGGGGAAGTACCTTATCCGTTGCAGCTACGCGAAAATGGTCTTAGGAGACTATCCATATTTTTTTATGGAATTTTGATCCCCATTCACAGTTTAAAAAAAAAAACTGTTAGCAAGAAAATAGCCATTTTACACAAAAACATTTTTTGATGCCTATCGATCCTGTTTCTAATACTGATCAAAAACTTCTATGGGACCAACCATCGTTGGAGTAGGTACTCAAAAAGTCACAAATTTTGTAAAGAATTTGTTTAACTGAAATACAAAAAATAAAATAAAAGACAAATGGTCACGTAGAATTTTACACATATCAAAAACAAGGCGTATTAATTTTCTTTTTTTATTAACTAACATAACTTGATGATGTTATTCTTATTTAAAATATTGCTGTTTCTTGCCCTACGATATCAAGTGCTCGAAATGACCGCAATTTTGACGAATACATAAATTGATTAGTTTCTGTACCGACTTAGTGGCTGCTGACAATTCATTTGTATGAATTCCATACAAAATTGTGGTTAGTGAGTCTTTAAGTTCTTGAACACTATCGTATTCCTTTTTGTAAACATCAGTTTTCAGGTAGCCCCACAAAAAGAAATCTAGAGGCGTCAGATCTGGACTACGCGTTGGCCAAGAAATAGGACCATGTGTTCCTATCCATTGATCACCAAACTGTCGGTTCAAAGTCGAACGCGTACTGCGGCTGTTGTGAGGTGGAGCGCCATCTTGTTGAAAAAACATTCTTCTTGATTCCGACAGTGGTAAATCATCGACGAGGTTTTCAAGATTCTCTAATATTCTGTTGTTATAAATGTTGGAATTCAAGGTGCCTTCATAAAACTCTACCATCACCACTCGGTTCCACATTATACCACACCAGCAATTAAAAGAAAATCGCACTTGATTATGTGTTTCGCGAAACCTGAGAGGATTTTCTCTACACCAATAATGGTGATTTCGCCGGTTGTACATATCATTATTAGAAAAAAAAAAATCATCAGACCATAATATAAAATTCAGAAAATGGTAATCTCTGCTTATTTTTCCTCTTAACCACCTGCAAAAAGTAAGTCTTCGAGCAGCATCCCCTGAATGTAAGGCTTGAACTAGTCGCCCCTGTCGGTAACATTCATAACCATACTTCTTACATATCTTTAGCACAAAACGATGTGAGACGCCTACTTCTTCAGCGACTGCTCTTGATGATATTTCGGGATAAGCTTCGACAAGTGTAAGAACAGAAATGATCAAATTTTCATCTAGTATAAATGGGTTGCGCACAGATTTTTTTCTTGAAAGAGCCACCTTGTGCAAGATTTCTTAAAAGATTTTTAATAACCTTACTGTGGCCTGATTCACAAACGTTCGAAAAGTTTCCGTTTCCGAAGTGAAATTTGACCGGCTAGTAAAACAAAACCACCACTTCCTGCGACCATGACCGCTGCAAAGCATTCGAAACGTCAGAAAAACCAATTTTAATAATAATACATGATGTAATTCGGTTAAACTTGTTTTATTAAGAAACAAAACGATTTGAGAACCGAACGGATTTGGAAACTCAACGCGAAATTCATGGAAACTCTCCCGTGAGCCATTTGCTGTCGGAAAGCACTCGATGTAAAATTAAAGAACTATGTATAGCGTTTCCGAATGCGTTCGATTCTCAAATCGTATTTTTTCGTAATAAAACAAGTTTGACCGGATTACATCGCGTATTATTATTAACATTGCTTTTCCTGATGTTTCGAATGCTTTGCATCATACGTGGTCGCAGGAAGTGGTCGTTTTGTTTCGTTTGCCGGTCAAAGGACATGACCAGTGATTGCCTACCTCTTTAGGAAACTATGTGCAAGGATTACAAGTTTTGCACTAAGATTTAAAAATTAAAATAGAATTTATTACGTTTCTATTATTTCGAATAAAGCCAAGGTTAATTATCTGAAAAAACAGAATATTTATTGCTTCCGCTTTGCTTTTATGCACTTCCTGATTTTGACGTTTCGTTGTATCCATAACAATCCATAATCATCCGTTAACCTAACTCATGATAACCTACATATTATGGGAACAATAAACTATGAGCGAGTTATTTTCGGTCAAGTGAATGTTAAAAACAAGGAATATATATAATTACGTTTATTTATTGACAAGTCTACATTTATTGACACAATACACAATATAAGTAATGTTTTAAAAATAACTAGGTACTAAGTATAAAGGAACGTTATTTTATTCCATTGACATTGCATCTGACACTAGTGGCGGACTGCTGTGTAGGGACTGCAATCTTTTGAAAAATATCTACAATTCAATCGATTCGAGTCAAAGCATGAATTATCGATTCACAAGAAATCGAGATTCAAACAGATTTTTGAAATGATATTTTATAGTTTTAAACTATGTTATGATATAATAATAATAAGTAAAGGTTTATTATGAAAATGTAAAGAGTTATATTCAATTAAACATTCTACATTTTATAATTTCATTCGTAAAAAGGGGGATTTACAGTTAGTAAATCCCCCTTTTTACGATATATACATTGCCTTATTTACTTTTCAACATTGCCTTATTTAAGTCAATGATAATTGAGTAAAAAACACGGTTGTACCAGGCCCCTCAGAAAGTATTGCGAAAAAAAGTTTTTATATATGGGAGACTGACAAGTTATAATGTTTTTCGAAAATATGATTATTTATAAGTAAAAATAAGTAAGTTCCAATTTCAAAATTTCCCTCCACATTTTTTGCGAGTTAATTCAAAGTATTGTGTCTCACTGAAATATGGATCTGCGCCGGGAACATTTTAGAGCTATGATTTTATACGATTTCAAGTGTCGCCTGAAACCGGATGAATCGTACGATAGACTTCAAATGGCATTCATGGATGAAGGCCCTTCCAAGGCAACCGTGTATCGTTGGTATAACGAATTCAAGCGCGGTCGACCAACTTTGGGGGATGACGAAAGAAGCGGTCGCCCTTTGACGGCTGTTACCGAAGAAAACGTGCTAGCAGTGAAAAATTTAATCCAAGACAATAGGCGAATTACATATCAGGAGATTCTACACAGCCATCTTCGCGTGAGGAGGATAGTATCACGCTGGGTGCCGCACAACCTCACCGATGCTCAGAAGCAGGCCCGGGTGGAATGGTGCCGTGATATGCTTAACAAATTTGAAGCAGGCTCGTCTCGGCGTGTTTACGACATCGTTACAGGTGATGAGTCCTGGATTTATCAATACGACCCAGAAACCAAGCGCCAGTCGACTGTTTGGGTGTTTCAAAATGAGCCAACGCCTACCAAAGTGAAGCGATCTAGAAGCGGGGGTAAGATTTTGATCGCTAACTTTTTTAATTTGACTGGCCACTTGGTATCAATTCCCTTACGGGATCAAAGAAGCATTAATGCCGAATGGTATACTACCAAATGTTTGCCAGAAGTTTTCTCTGTTATAAGCAACAAGCGACCAAACACAGGGCTCCGCGGGCTACTGCTCCACCACGACAATGCACCTGCGCACACCGCACTCAAAACGAGGGACTTCCTGGACAGCACGCCAGTCAAACTCCTGGGTCACCCTCCTTACAGCCCTGATCTAGCACCGTGTGACTTCTTTTTATTCCCAAAAATAAAAAATCAGCTCAAAGGGATACAATTTTCGTCGCCGGAAGATGCGCTGGCTGCGT
Organism: Asteroscopus sphinx; assembly: GCA_949699075.1. Lineage (NCBI taxonomy): Eukaryota > Metazoa > Arthropoda > Insecta > Lepidoptera > Noctuidae > Asteroscopus > Asteroscopus sphinx. The sequence continues at coordinate 17,074,398 of OX453021.1, forward strand.
TCGAGCAGGCTGTAAACGAGGTGTCTGCGGCGGACTGGAAAAAGTGTTTTGAAAACTGGTTTAGGCGCATGAATCTTTGTATAGAGGCTGGTGGAAAGTACTTTGAAAAGATTTGATAAAAATATATGTACGTATAGAACAATTTTTTTTTGTTTCGCAAAACTTTCTGAGTGTCCCACGTATATTCGGTTGAGTTACTATCCAATAAAAAATACTGATTTCGATTTTAGTGTGTTGGTCAACTATCGATTTATACATTTCAGATCGCCATCCCTACTTTCACCTCTAATCATGGCGTCAGATTATCTTTGGGTTAATGAATTAACGTTTTGTTGCAGTAAAGACGATACCTATAATCACTGTGCATTGCAGTACCTCGACATCGTTGTGTTTACGCGATCGTTGTGTACTGTGTGATTATTGTGTTCTATTTCTACTAGGATTGCTATTTTATATGGACTGACATCTTCAAAACCCGATTACCATTGTTGTTCATACAGGATTCATCTGTTTGCTATTCTGTTACTGAAGAAGCCGACAGTGAGAGATTGCTAGGCCATATAATGGTCTGTTGTGAGTGTGGTCTTAGTCATAGGACTACGTTTCTAATAATAATTGTAGGTAGGTACTTTGTTTATATTGCCTGTCTTTCCTACAATTCAGCTTTATTTTTGTTTCTTAAGCCAGTTAGCGCATTGATGGCGGGTAGAATGGTAGTAAATCATTTTTAAACTCGATAACCACAACGCCTAGCGCCGTATTGTATCGAAAAGCAGAGTCATTTAATGAAAACTTATTTTAATTTTAGTCAGTTTTTTTTTGAGCTTTTAGACTCCTGAAACTTGTTTATCTGTAAACTGTAGAGTACTGCAATTGCAAAAATAAAAAAATCTTTGCTGCACATTGATTTTGACTTCTTTCTTCTTCTTCTTCTTCCTTTCACTTCGGAAACGGAAACTTTTCGAACTTTTGTGAATCAGGCCACTGGTTGGCACATGACGATTTGGATATTTGATCCTATACCATTCTAACGCAGCCGATGTATTTTTATTATTTACGTAATATGCTTCTAGCAAGTCTCTAAATAAAAAATAAATAAATAAAGTTTCTAAATTGGAGGTAATTTTTCTCTAAACAATAGCTGTCCAATTATGCACTTAATGTAAAATCCACAACACACTCAGAGCTTTTCTGACGCAACAAACTGTCAAGATTGTTTTTTATTTAATAATAACGAGTTCGAAATTTGAATTGTTTTTAAACTTATCTTTTTATTCAGTCAACAAAAAGATCTCAAACGTCACTAAAAAACCTTTTGCGTAAAATTTTCATACAAAATGTACGGGATAAGTTTTTTACATTTTGTGACTTTTCGAGTACTCCAACGATGGTTGGTCCCATAGAAGTTTTTGATCAGTATTAGAAACAGGATCGATTGGCATCAAAAAATGTTTTTGTGTAGAATGGATATTTTCTTGCTAACAGTAATTTTTTTTTTTAAACTGTGAATGAGGATCAAAATTCCATGAAAAAAATATGCATAGTCTCCTAAGACCATTTTCGCGTAGCTGCAACGGATAAGGTACTTCCCCTTACTTCCCCGCTGAAAGTTTCCACCCTGTATATCATCATTAATCATCAATCATTATACTGCGAAGCTTTAGTATTTGGGCGTGTCAAGTGAGATCCATTTATCCACCTATTTTCTGGCTAATTATTTAAGAGCTTCTTAAATAATTAGCCAGAAAATTAAATTACCTAATTGAAGCGGAGTGATAGCATGGTAAAAAATTCGTTTAACACAATTCTATCAGTGGGTCTGATATCTGCTGTCGCGCTTCCATTGTTCTGCTGAAAATACGCGGAAGTTGATATAAGAAAACAAACTTGTTAAGCTGGATATGAATTTTTTACATACAATTGCACCATTCATGTTTGCTAAGTTTAAAAATGGACTGTTTCACAAGTTGTTAGGGACAAGTCATTATTATAGTCATTATAAGACAAGTTATTAGTCTTATTTTCATACTTTCAGGTCATATGATGAGGTTCTACGCTACTATATGAAGTCTGAGAGAGCTTCATTAGGCGGCTTGGAGAAAAGTCCCTTCCGGAACCGAGACGGTTTAAATCCTGTTGAGTTTGTACCAAAGAAGTAAGTCAATTTTACTACCTTTGGGATATGAAAAATATTGCAATACAACTAGAGACTGACGTTTCAAAAGTGCCTGTAATAAGGTTTATTTGAAATAAAAAACATTTGAATTTGAATTGCGATATAAATCAATAATTTAATTTTTATATTTCAGAACAAAATTAATAAAAGCGTTTCTGGAAGCGGGAGAAATCCTTGGACATCCCACTATAGATTACAACTCGCCGCATGAGTTAGGTTTCGGTTATGTGCAAACAACAACAATTTATGGACACAGATGCAGTGCTGCTAAGGCATTTTTACACAAGCAAAAGAAGAGACGCAACTTACACATACTGCCTGAAAGCACAGTGACTAAAGTATTAATTGATCCACAGACAAATACAGCTTATGGAGTAAATTATGTCAGACAAAGACTAAAGCATACAGTCAGAGCGCGTAGAGAAGTTATTCTCTCGGCAGGACCTATTGCTTCACCTCAACTTCTAATGCTTTCTGGTGTCGGACCGAAAGATCATTTAAGATCTGTAGGAATTCCATTACTAAGAGACTTACCAGTTGGACAAACGCTTTACGATCACATATGTTTCCCCGCATTCATATTTGAATTGAACACAACAGGAATGAGCTTAAATGAAGCTAGATCTTTCAATATTCGAGAAGCAGTCACATGGCTTCGAAATGGAGATACCGACATATCTTCACCTGGAGGAGTGGAAGGCATTGGATACATAAAAACACCGGTATCAGATGATCCTGAACCTGTTCCTGACATAGAACTCATAAGTATCGGCGGGTCAATTATTGCAGACGGAGGACCTCAGGGAAGTAAAGCTGTACGGCGAGGCATGAGAATTAAAAACGATGTTTTTGATCAAGCTCTCGGAGAACTAGAAAGATTAGATAAAGACACATGGAGTGCTTTCCCGATGTTGCTACATCCGAAATCCGTAGGTCGAATAGAATTAAAGGACAGTAACCCGTTCAGTCACCCTCTAATGTACGGTAACTACTTGACTGATCCCAAAGACGTGGCCACGTTCATTGCATCATTTCGGCACTTACAGGCGTTAGCAGCTACACCCCCTTTCCAGCGATTCGGAGCTAAGTTACACAAAGCAGATTACCCATTGTGCCGTTCGTTGGTTTTCGACTCTGACGAGTACTGGGAATGTGCGTTGCGTACACTTACGGCAACTCTGCATCATCAGATAGCCACATGTCGCATGGGTCCTAAAGGAGACCCACGCGCCATCGTAGACCCAGAACTACGCGTGCATGGCGTGCACAGATTGCGTGTCGTGGACTCTAGTGTGATACCACGAACTGTGTCCGCACATACCCACGCTCCGGCTATGATGATCGGAGAAAAGGCAGCCGATCTGATAAAATGGACTTGGAGCCAACCGTATGCAGCTTAGAATTATTAAATTATTTTAGTAATAAGTTATAGTCACTAATTTGTAATCGAGGAAATTGTAGTTGAAAAATATTATGCTTTAAGATTAATGAACGACTGAATAATCTGTTATTTTTTTTACTTTGAAAAAAAGAAATAAAAAGAAAGAACTGGTGAAAAGAAAGAATTGATTTCGAGAAATTTTGGATATCTGTACAGCCAAAAGATATAGGATCAGAACCTGTGATCAGAACCGACATTTTAGTAAATTTTATACGATCACACTATAAACAAAAAAATATAAATAGTACTTACATAATACGTAAACAAGAAAATAAGTATCAAGTAAAATTCAACACAACATTAAAATAGTGATCTGTTGTTTTTATTTGCCTCAACGCTTACAGAAACTTTAATGCACGCCCTCTAAATGAGGTAAAAAGAAACTATAATTATTATTTTTTCACGCGTAACATATAAAACCCATGGTAATTTGAATAACCAAGTGTTTTAAACGTCGGGCGTTTGAAATTTAGTCAACCTAACGGAATCATGACCCACCATAAGCTTAATTTTCTACAAACATTATAATACAATTAGGTCGAGTTTCGCGCAAAGATATTTCCCTGGCAACAAACTTGTTATCAATTTTATTGTGCAGTGACAGTTAGTTTCTTACAATTTGATTGATATTCTTCTAGAATTAAAAGAGGTTTATGAATAAAAATAAAAAAAATTACTTCTTTTTTTATGGGTAAACTGCGGAACGACAGTTAATTCGAAATTCAAAACACAATTCTAGCTTTATCAAAAACGTAACTTTTTATCCAATTATTAATCTATAGCATTTAATAACAAAGCTCAAAATTGCATAGACCTCTGACCCGTATTAACGCAGTTTCCTTAATATTCAAAATGTCCTAAGTGCAGCACGATGCTAATAAGAAGAACATTTTTCTGTTTTGACAATATCATACAAATTCTTGGCTGAGTGGGTCATGATTCCGATTTGTTGACTGTACATAAGCTTTCCTATTGTAATATTAATATGTATTTGTGTGTACAATAAAGTATAATAATAATAATTAGCGTATTTTGTAAAAAATTGCATGCTGTGTATTATATGGCAAAATGTGTCTTTTTCTTATCTATCCTCTGTACCACATTTTAAGCGAATAAAGTTAATTTGAATTTGAATTTTATCTATCTATTACCTAATTATATAGATTTCTATCATCATGATGTTAAGCGGTTACTTTGCCCATAACAACCGTAACATTACCTTAGGCTGTTGCCTAAATGGTATTGCAAGTCGCGTTCGCCAAACTGAGACATGAAGATCGAAAGTTTCAGCGTGATTGAAGGACAGACAACCAAACATCCATACTTTCGCATTTATAATATCAGTAGGAAATAGGATAAATTATTATATAGATTTCTGTGTGAGGAAAAAATCGATTTTCATCGGTTCCTCATAATTTTCCTTGTCTTGTTTTATTTAACTACTGTTTCGCTTATGTTGAAGAGCAGTGTTTTTCAATCATTTCCATAGCGCGACCCCCTTTAATAAAAAGAAATGCCCGCGACCCCCTCGCCCTGTGCGTTGGCGGTGACGGCAGTAAGGCTTTTAATAAACAAAGAACTATAAAACTTTTAATTTCTAAGTGACTGCGACCCCCCTGCACAGTGCTAATGACCCCCCGGGGGTCACGACCCACAGTTTGAAAAGCACAATTGAAGAGGATCTGTTCCACATTTCTTAAAAAGGCAAACTGGAATTACAACAAAAACAGTTGGCTAGCTATTTATTTCAAGTTTTACGACCAGACGATTTATTTTCGATGATAAATTCTTTCATAAATTATAGTAAAAAAAAACCGCCAAGTGTGCCTCTGACCACGCACAGGGTAGGGTTCAGTAGTCAGTACAGTGGCCTTAACCCCGACTGGATCGAGTTCTGTATCAATCGAATCTGAATTCAAGTTAGTGTCAATTCGTACTCCAGTTCCTCTAGGAATTGACATAAGCTCGATTTGGTTCAGAACTCGAACCAGTCAGTACAGTAAGGCCCCAGGCTATACAGAATTCTTACAAAAGAACTGAGCCAATACTCGATGTATTTCAAAGTTAATTTTGCAGTTTTGCAGTAAATTTTATACGGAATTTCTGTGATTTTTGACTTAATTAACTACACGGCTGAGTTGGTCGACTGTTACTCGTACTAGACAAGTCAAGTCATCTGTGATAGTTATTTGCTAAAATGCTAAATAGTTTTCAAGTGTTCTGGATTATAGCCTGAAGGGGTCGGGACACGTAACGCAAAAAAACCACCCAAGTGCGTGTCTACGCACAGGGTTCCGTATTCAGTACAATTATTACCTCGATAATTTTTTTCAATACAAAGTTAATTTTGCAGTTCATTTTATACGGAATTTCTATGAACTTTAACTCAACTACACGGCTAAGTTGGTCGACTGTAACTCGTAAACAACACAAGCTCACTTATTCTTGATATGTTTCCTTATAAATTCGTTATATTTGCTAATATGCTGGATAGTTTTAAATTGTTCAGGATTAGTGGTTCAGCCTGTAGGGGGTCGGGACATTCAAGTCTAACAAAAAATGACTACTTTAAACCGTAATATTTCGTAAATGGAACCCAGTATCAAAAAAGTTTATAGCACAACCCCTAATATTTCTGAAATACCTTTTCAACGATACCCTAAGCGATGGGATTCGCGAAAGAAAAAAAACACCGCTTTACGTGTAGGGGAAGTACCTAGTATTCTTTTTCATAACTTTGTAAGCGTTCATCAACATCATCAACTCAGCCTATCGCAGTCCATTGCTGGACATAGGCCTCTCCCAAATTGCGCCACAACACTCGGTCCTCTGCCTTACGCATCCAGTCCCAGCCACGTTCTTTAGGTCGTCGGTCCACCTGGCAGGGGGCGCCCTACGCTGCGTTTGCCGTTTGTAAGCGTTAACCATGCCAAATTTCAAAGCCATAAGCGTTAACCATGCCAAATTTCAAAGCCATAGGCACTCTTAGTCTTGAGTAAAATGTCTGTAACAGACAGTCGGACGGACGGACGGACATGGCGAAGCTATAAAGGTTCCTTGTTTGACTACGGAACCCTAAATAGGTGATGACGAAGTCCGTGTTTATTTAACTGTTCTATAACTTAATCGTCACTAGTAGGTACTAATGATAAAAAGTGATGGATGGAAGTAATGGTTTTTGCCTGAGATGAACTAACAAAAACAGTAGGAATTATAATTATGGTAAATTCAGAGTACCGCAAAACAATTCAAAACCATATAATTTATTTATGAGCTGGCGTAGTCCTGATGGACGCGACCACGTCCTTTAGTGGAATTCATGAAACTGCAATCTAAGGTTGAGACACCACCAAACAAACAGCTGGGGAAGTCTGTCATATTCAGCCTTCCCCACACTTACGCTTTTAGTGTATAGGTATACTGAAAAGGCAAAATTAAACATTTCGTTTACGTGATTGTTGTTTATACTTGTCAGAAGTTTATGTTATTGTCTTATGTCTAAATTATTAGAAAACCACCCTTACTGCTTCCGAAGTAAAGGTGCTATCAATGTCAATACCGAATGTGTCTTCCTTCCCCCATCGATCTTGTAACCCTAGTAGGAGTGCAAGAAGTGTGGAAGAAACCTCTATAAAAAATTACAGCAGGATAGGGCCTGCAGGCGGCAGACTCTGTGGTAGTCCGCTCCTCAACCAGCCCGGGCCCGTGGCGGTGGCGCGCAGTATCCCGCGCGCGCTACGGCTGTTGTCGGTGAACCGCACGGAGTAAAGGTAAAGGGCGTCGCCTGCTAGTGGCGGGATCTGTCGGGGGTGGTTGCCGAATGAAGAGACTATCCCACGCCTCCGGCCAAAGGTAGTTAGAGGAACACTGTGGTGGTATTAGTCAGTAGTATTCCACACACTCCGCCTTCCCTGGGCGGAATGCGTCCATGAGGATTTCCCAACGGGAAAAAGACTGAATGTGAAAGGCTGAAAAATTTAGAAAATCTGTCACAATAACAACAACCACCCTTACTGCTTACGAAATAAAGACGCTCTCAAGGTCTAGCTGTTACCATTGATGTGAGGCCGACTGTACTTCCTATCTTCTAGTAAGCCATGTCTTCATTCCCAATAAGGTAACTAACAAAAAAATACATACAAAACCCTTTAATAATCAAACGGTTCACAAACGCAAGCACTATAAAACACTTCGAGGCTTTGTTTTATTTCGCAAGGTCCACTTTTTATAAAGAGTCCACATCATTATTTAAATGTGCTAAAATAACTGCAAGGGGTCGATAGACTCTTCGGTACCTGCGATTAAAAACATATGGGCAACAAACAGTCTAGGCTTGTTTGTAAAATTAAACTCAAAAGTATCAAATAAAATTAAAATTATGTTCGAAGAGTTAGCTCACCTATGACATTTGAATACAATGATATTTAAAAGTATAGATATGTCATACCCTAACAAAACAAACGAAAAAAATGTTCCGTACGCAGCGGCATGCATGGCAGCACGATACACATAAACTAGTACAAAGTAAGTAAGGTGGTTACTTCAAGTTAGTTTTGCGTCATAATTGGAACACTTTCTGTACACACGCCGTTTTATTTAGTTTTTTTTTGTCACCGGTCACGCTCGGCTCCTTACTTGACGCAGATTAATAGAAAAACGTCCTAATTAGGTATTTGAGTCTTCAGATTGCGAGCGCAGTAACATATCTGTACTTTTAAATATCATTGTTTGAATATATTTATTAAGAGTTCTCAAAACATTTTTTTAAACCTCCGAAATTAAATTGATTGTAAATAAAATGTAATACGATTGATTCCATCGTTTGTATAAAATAATTAAACTAAGAAGAGGAAAGGAAGAAACGAAACGTTCACTTTCCGTTTGTCATACAAATCATACAATACGTATTAATATTCAATATTGGGCCTTGCCCAGCAGTGGTATGTTACAGGCTACAGTATGTATTGAATATTGACAGTACACACTAGAAAATAAATACAATACGAATATAGACTGGAAGCGGACCCCGGCTTAGGAAAATGCTAGGAACAAGAAAAACTGCACTAAAACTAATCGGTTGGATTCGACAGAATCCAGGTACTTCTAAGGCGGTTGAAGCTTATTCAATGGCAGCATCTCTATCATAACCTCGAAGTACTTTTATTTTTAAAAATATACACTAACAATATTAATAGATTTACATTATGTGAACACTAACAATCGCAATCCCATAAACTGTGCGTTTTTCCTCTTCACTTTATCATGAAAATTATTACCACGCAGTACGCACGACATTGCAATAAATTCTTATACATAAAATATTTAAATAACTCGCGAGACTTTTGCAATGCAATACATAATTTTGGCTAAACAACCTTGCTGGTAATTACAATTTGGTTACCGGATCAAAAAATGCGTGCTGGCAGGAAACACACGTTCAGTTTGAAAAAAAACCGGTAGCACCAGTGCGTAAAAATTTTTTTTTTCTTTGTCCGACAAGTTGACTAAGCAAACCCAATTCAAGTTCAAAGTGCTCAATTCCTGTTTATAAAAAAGCAAAAATAATAGCTTGAACAGTTAAACCGGTTGCAAACATCTAAATCGCAAGCAGAGCTCAGAATTATCTTGATCACGGCCAAGAACAGTGTTATTTATACCATAGGCATAATGAAAATTAAATATATATTTTTAATATTTTTATATTTATTAGAAAGAAGTTCAAGTTCCAATTACCAAGATGATGCTTATGTGTCGATTGATGAAGAAGAATATGCTAGACCAAGTGCATGTAGAGGCTACTGTGGTGAAGAAAGTTTTAGGGAGAAAAGGTTGTCCGGTTCTCCGCTGAAGAGTAGAATTATAGACGTAATGCTGAGCACCAAGATATTACCTTTAGCACCAGATGCACCAGACTTCTTCTCTTTTTTAAGGGATAAATATGATCTACCTAAGGGTGAGTACGCATTTCTTACTAACCACAATTTATGAAATCTATTTAATCTTTTTCTGCTACATAATAATTATTGTTATTGGGAAGCCATTCATTTCACTCGGTTTCATGAAGAAGTTGTGATACTTATCTTCAAAATTATTAGTTTATACTTAATGGCAATAGGCTCGCCCCCTATTACATGGGACTACGAAATGTGGGTGTACTATACACCTCTGCCTACCCCTTCGGGGAAATACAGGCGTGATGTTATGTTGTTATGTTATGTTGTTATGTTAGTTTATACTTCCGACTTTATTCGCAGCACTTTGTCTATATTTTTTATTATGCCTGTGCATTACAACAGGATTTTAACTATTCAATGTTTTGGATTATGTGAACCATATCATCATATTAACAGGAACCTATCATTACTGGGCACTGTTAACTGTTTAAATATCTACACAAAATGGTCCTTAGTGACACTATCTATCATATGCTAATATCATGTAGTGCACCACATACGAAAACAGCACCTTGAAAGCCATATAATCTTAATTTATCACATCAAATGTTTCACCCCACGATTTCATGATAGACTTACAGCTTGGAGGTGCTGTAATATTGCTAGAGCCTCACAATATGATACAGGCACAGACCAGTAAGCCTCTAGACGCCTATTAGCCGGATACCCCCGGTCACAAAGCATTCGCAGTAGCACTGCATATCTTACGCCCAGCCACCAATCGGGACGTCACTCCGTCAGCGAGCGGCACCAATCATATCACCGAACATTTGAGCCGACCAATCATAACGCGCCGTCCGCCCCCCGGTCCCCGCCAACATTTTACGACTGTGTTCTCATGCAAAACTTTGTTTATGTGGCGTCTTGAGGCTTACTGGTCTGTGGATACAGGTAACCAAGCAGCTTTTAAACCCCCCCAAGTGGCCTCCGGACCACCGTTGATCCATAACGTTTTCGTACAAAATGCAAGTTGGAACCACCGCGAGCCATAAGCGATGGCGCCCATACATTCAATAAAAAATATTTTTTTTTGACCCAAAAACTTCAGGGGTTAAGGAACGTACCTCTTTCCTCAAATACAACACAAAGGGCCTCACAAAGACCGTGTCAATAAACGGTCACAGGATAAATCACCGTAATCAAAATGCTTGACAGACGGAATGGTGATCATAATTACAACTTGTCGTTATTTACAGGCAGGTAGACGCTCATGCCCATTTTGTCATCCTTCCTTTTTTAGGGTTCCGTACCCAAAGGGTGCCAAACGGGACCCTATTACTCTCGCTACGCTGTCCGTCCTTCCGTCCGTCTGTCTGTCACAGGGCTGTGTCTTTTGTATGGTAATAGGTAGCCGGTTGAAATTTTCTCAGAGTATGTGTTGCTATGACGACTAATTCTAAAAATAAAAAACTCTGAAATCAAAGAGGGTCCCCATACAAGAAACCTCGAAAAACATGCATTTTATCAACGTTTTTGTTCCTGCTCTATCTTCAAAACGGTAATACATACCAGCGTCAAACTTGGTCTGATTATAGTGCATACTATGTTGTTCAGCAACAAATACTAAAAATAGGGCCAACATAGACATGTGTGGTGGAACCTGCGTAAGAAAGAGACACAAAAATTATTATTTCACGCACTGTGCGTTGATGTCTTTTGATGGACCGTAAATTAAAACAGTTTCTATGGGGTATCAGGTCAATGGGAGGTACGGAAACCTGACTGCGTGAGTCTGACTCGCACTTGGCCGGTTTTTTTAATAATCTAAACATTCTCACTTTTTAATAACCGTTATTCTCTATTAAACTCGATTTGATACGTCTTTTTTATAACATGTGCGGTCATCTAACAGTACCATAATCCAGTGTAACGTCAATGAACTTGAACTTAATACATAATTTATGCAAGATTGATATGTTTCTATTAGAGAGTTTTCCTTAATCTTGAAGATTTCTGTGCATGTTACTAAGGAAAAGTCACATGAGCCAAGAGATAGCTACCTATTTAGTTAATCCCTACAAGCTACGCTTTTTTAAACGGTTTTGTTTAGCTTTTTAAACAGTTTTATTTAGCTTGCCCTTTCCTGTTGACAGATTGATCTGATATTTGGTACGTACCTTTAGTTCTGATGACAATACAATTGAATATATCCAGTATCATTGTCAATCTAAGATGGCCACCGCCACCCAATGGCGGATTACATATTTTTACACACCCCTCAATATGGGTATCAAATGATAGGGCATGACTATTAGAATACAGTACACTATGAAAAAAAAAACTAGATGCAATATGACATAACATAGTTAGCAATAAATACAAAAAATAATATTGTACAAATTTTATTGTATAATATTGTACAATTTAAAAATTGTAATACACGTAAACACGCGCCCCATGGTTTTATTTTTGAGTCTGATCAATGCCCTAGATTGATGAGGAGAGTGGTGTGATGACTGGTACCTAGGACCTACCTAATTATTTTTAGCTTTTAGTACATTATCTACACAATTATTATCTTTCTTTTCAATAAAACCATTTAACTAAAAAAAAAACCTAGTTAATTTACGAGGATAAATCGTCATGGACACCCTCCGCCCGGGAAAGTGTCAGACTCTTAAGGTGCTAATACACGTTGCCAGTTCCATGCACGTGCCATCTACTTTCTGTATACGTTAAATGGCATTTCTGTACCTGGCAAACAAGTAGATGCACAACATTTGATTTACTGGCATGCAATGAGGGAGGGGCCGCTGGGCACTGTAAAACCGGTTCATGTGTGAACGTACGCGGCAGATGCAGGCAGTGTCACGCAAATCCGTCTTCTTCTTTTCTTCTTTTTTTGTCTCATTACTACACTCATTCTACGGCTAGTAAAATATGACACTATTTAATTCACTTCGAACGCTTTCCGTTGCTACAAAAACTAGAAAATGTGCCGTCAAGACGTCTTCGGTAGCGTGGTGTACTGGCCTACTGGCTCGTGTATACTTTTTGCAAGTTACAGGCATACAAGGAAGCAAATTGCATGCAAGTTTATTTGCAAATGAATCCACTGTGTGCCAGATACTTGCACATGCCGATAACTAACATGCAAGCTATTGCTCCATTTTACAGGCATGTGTATTCTCGCCTTTACAGACTAAATCAATCCAAACAGTCGGATTTCTTTTATTTCTGAGAATAAACACTTTTTCTTTCTTTTCTTCTTCTTTCTTCTGTTAGGAAGGTACAAATTAGCCGGGGGTGTAGGATACATAACCAGCCCATTACTGTCCCACTGCTGGGCACGGGCCTCTTCTCAGTACGAGAAGGCTAAGGCCTTAGTCCACCACGCTGGCCTAGTGCGGGTTGGCGGACTACACACACCATTGAGAACTGTATGGAGCACTCTCAGGTGTGCAGGTTTCCTCACGATGTTTTCCTTCACCGTTAAAGCAAGTGATAATCGAATATAAATGCTTTTCTGCATTCAGCTCTCGCCGCCGGGGCTGTTTGATTACACTTTGTAGGGTCCTTAGTTCAGTGACTGCTGTCCAAATTCTGCACCTTAGCGGAGCTATAATTATATATATGTTGTCATTAATTATATTATCATCCATTTGAATAATCCTTGAAGTTAAATAACTTGAAATTGTAGAAGCCGGAAATTAAACCAGATTTTTTTTAGTAGAACAACGTTATGAACTTGAATTTATTTAATTACGCATTCATGAAGAAACGCATTGTGCTACGTATTATTATCACATTTTATTTTCGGCTGGGATGTTGCAATTGTGCCCGGTAAATGGCAATAGGCTCACCCCCTGATATATGAGAATAAATCATACTATGATCCGCAAAACATAGATGTACAGTCAGCATAAAAAAATCATAAATATTATGAAATATTTATTATGAACTTTCCTACTGTAAAATCAATGTAAATATGTGTGTACAATAAGAAATTATTACAAGCAATTTATTCTAAATTAATCATCTTATCTTATAACTATTATAAAATTGTAAACGTCTGTTTGTTTGTTCCAGCATCACGCTAAATTTACGGGACCGATTTTGATTAAAAAAAAATTGTTTGAAAGCTTATGATCAGACTTAAAAACTGGTATGGGATTTGAGAAAGAAAGAAAAAAAGATAAAGATTAATTCGTGGGGTGCGTCCTCACCCTACAGATACGAAGCTTCTACGCATATGCACGAGCGGATAGTAATTTATTTTATTTATTTATTTATTTATTTTACTTTAATTACAACGGTCTTGAACCAATTACAGTAATTAAAGATAGAGGAATGACACATAAAATATATAGTGAATTACACATCTTTCATAAATCTCTCTCGCAATGTTTCAGACATACTAACAGAATCTTCTTCCAATCGTCCGCAAACAGATCATAATTCGGATTACAATCCAAGAGTTCGTTGAGTGCAGTGAGAGTACGAGGCACAGTGTGATAAGATCCCGGTTTTTGTGTCATCGTGTTTTTATTGAGTTAATCGATAGAGTTTACAATTCCGACGGTTAGACTAAAACTCCGGGTTCGCTCAATCTTGAGGTTTTTTTTTTAAAAAATGTCAAAGTTTCGCAATATCCGACTCTTGAAAAATGAAAAAAAAATCATTATAATTTTATGGAAGTACTTATAACAGAATTTATTTATTCTATCGAAAAATGGTATAATAGCCGACCGTTCTACCAATTCCTGTTGCATTAGTATGAATGGGTCGAGAGATATGATTTTTTTTCTCATTTTTCGTTTTCATTTTTTTATTCATTTAAACCGCCGTAGTAGGTGGTCATTCCTACATCAAAAAATTGCTGATACTTTCTATTATGTGTAGTATTAATTCCAAAACCTAACTCATTGGTTTCCAGGAGTTATTGGAGATTCAAAATTTTCCTTAGGGTTGACACTTTCATGTATCCGAAAAAAAACCAATAAGAATATATTTTATCTGAAAAAAAAGAAGGTGTTTTAAATACTTTTTAATAATTAATATGGAGTTGGCTATTTGAAAGAAAGAAAAAGAAAGAAAGAAAAAATATTTATTTGCTTCAAAAGTGACGCACAAAATTACCAAAAAATTCAAGAACAGAACAAATACAGGTACAGAGCCAAGAAGTGTCGTAAGATATGTGTCACATCCGCGCAAAACGGCCACCGCTCAGTATATAGCTATGCTTCATGTACGGAGCAAAGACACAGCGCTGGTTTTCAGCGACAGCCGGCGTCGACACAAATTCACAATGCAATAACGAAAGGAAAATGTATATAAATTTGTAACATATTATGTAGGCTAACCGAACTAAAATTCATCTTCATTGTTAGTTACAATTAATTCAACATGAGAATAATTATCGATGGCTAGATTTTGTTCATTAACAGGTCTCAATAAAGACGATGGCCGGTGGCAATGGGATTTTTTTAGCCTTTTTTTTCTCTAAGAGTCTGAGGTTGTATACAAAATAAATGATTCTAAAGAATTGTTTTAAATCAAAAAGTATAATAAAATTGATTTAAAGGAATTGTAAAATATAAAAGTATACTAAAATTTATTCAAAATAAGTTGTAAAATAAATAAAACTTTTTTGAGTCGGCGCCAAACAAACGAGCAAAGTGCGTGCAAGTGATCCATTTTTGGAAAGTTATTGTTTATCGTTGAAAATTTGACTTTGTATTGTATTTGATGTTATTTTGTTTTTGTTATTTCTTTAAAGTAATTTAATGATCTTCGTTGATTGTTTGTTGGGCGCCGACTCATAATTAGTTATTTACATTAGTTTAGCTAGGAAAATAGTTACTAAGACTAAAAGCTACATTTTAATTTTCGCTTTTCAGTTTCTATTTACGTCGGTTACCTAAAATACTAAATAAAGAAATAACCTTACCAATCTTATTTGCGGATGATATATCTATACTCATAAAATATGATAATACCATCAAACCTAATCCCATTTTACAAGAAACTTTACAAACAGTAACACGTTGGCTCCACGACCATAACTTAGAGATAAATTATAGCAAAACAAAAACAATACAATTTAGATCATATAAAAAACCCTCTTTAGTCATGGACACAAATTTTCGGAATAATACCTTAGAAACAGTAGAAACATTTAATTTACTCGGCATAAACATTGATACACACATAAATTGGAAAAAACATATTGCACATATTAAGTCTAAATTGTCCAAATTCACTTATGCTCTTTTTCAAATAAAATGTAGCACAGACATAAAAACATCGTTGTCTGCCTATTATGCGTATGCGTACTCATGGCTGAGATACGGTGTGATGCTGTGGGGAAATAGCGTGGACGTTCATGACTTATTTGTATTACAGAAGAAGTGCATTAGAATTATAGCTCAAATCGACAATTTAGAAAGCTGCAGACCCTTTTTTATTGAATATAAATTATTAACACTCCCATCAATATATATACATGACTTGTGTCTGTTCGTATTTAAAAATATTAGTCACTTCACAAAAGTAAAAGACATACATAACATAAACACACGCCACAAAGACAGTTTATACTTACCACCCTCCAGGATCAAAATGCTAAACCAAAGTCCCTATTACATGGCAGTCAGAATATTTAATAGTTTACCATGCGATATAAAACTAGAAACAAAACTGACAATATTTAATAGAAAATTAAAAACATTTCTAATCCAAAAATGCTTCTATACAATTGAAGAATATTTGGAACATAATAAGTACAAAAAATAAAACACAATAATAATAATAAAACATATACAATAAAAATAACTTTTATTCAATCAGACAGCTTTATTCCACTATGTGTTAGTAACATTTAAAATACTATATAAGTTCAAAATAAACCTAAATAAAATTAAATCGTAATAAATTATATTAAAATATAATGAAATAAATTAAAATTGCATAAATTAAATAAAAAATACGTATTAAATCAATTAATAAATATAAAAAATATTTAAATGAAATTAATAAAATTGGACATATTAAATCAAATTTGAATAAATTGAATTAAAATAAGATAATTTTGCTACTATATTCATGATGGAAATAAAAACTTTAATTAATATGTTATACTTTAAAATTATCCAGTAGTTTTTATATTATCTAAATAAATTTCCGCCAAAATTAATACGGCAATCTACTATGTTTATTTTAGATGTATAAGCTTAATACTTATCTAATATTAATATATTAAATTGTAATTAATTAAGTCCAATAATTTTGCAATGCCTGAAAAAGGCGACTAAGTTTGTAAGAACTATATTTATAACCTACCACCAATATGTACACTTAGTTGGCAAAATAAATCTTTGAATCTTTGAATCGGTTCAATTTTTTGTTAAAGAGTTTTTTTTTTTTTTTTTTTTTGTGGCTTAAATCTAACTCCAGGTCTCCATTATGTTGTAGTGTCTAGAACATTTATGTGTGCCATGTTTCAACAGAATCGGTTAACAGGTAAGAATTCAGTCGGTGAACAAGCACTCATCCCCTGTTTTCCTACCCTTAGGGGTGGATTTTGATTTTCAAATTTAAATGGGAGCAACTTCGAGATGTACACTATCCATTAAAAGAAGAATCATCAAAATCGGACTACTCTGGAAAAAGACGAATTGAGAACCTCCTCGTTTTTTTCGTCGGTTAAACAGTAAAACAAAATTGATTTAAAAGAATTGTAAAATTAATAAAAAAGAACTAAATTGACTAAAAATATTTAATAAATTGTCAAAGATGTTGATATATTACTCATGTTTAATGTTGATTGATATACTTATGAGACATCGGAAAGGATTTTCTATTATTTACTATTAGTTGAGTCTTTTGGGTTAGAATTTATAGATGGTTTACAAAAAACGTGTATCAGTCAACATGATACCAATTTCTCCATTAGTTTTTTAATTTCCTTTATAAAATTACTCAATCTTTGCTATCTAAGCCACAAAATAATGATATCTTGTTATGGTCGTGATAAGGAAGCTAAAACTTAATAAAAATAAACAAATTATGTTTTGGTTGAAGTGGCAGCCCTAAGTGCGGATATTTCGGATATTACTAAAATTTCCAATAACTCCTGGAAACCAATGAGTTAGGTTTTGGAATTAATACTACACATAATAGAAAGTATCAGCAATTTTTTGATGTAGGAATGACCACCTACTACGGCGGTGTAAATGAATAAAAAAATGAAAACGAAAAATGAGAAAAAAAATCATATCTCTCGACCCATTCATACTAATGCAACAGGAATTGGTAGAACGGTCGGCTATTATACCATTTTTCGATAGAATAAATAAATTCTGTAATAAGTACTTCCATTAAATTATAATGATTTTTTTTTCATTTTTCAAGAGTCGGATATTGCGAAACTTTGACATTTTTTAAAAAAAAAACCTCCAGTCTGAGCGAACCCGGAGTTTTAGTCTAATCGTCGGAATTGTAAACTCTATTGATTAACTCAATAAAAACACGATGAGACAAAAACCGGGATCTTATCACACTGTGCGAGGTACTGGCGATTTAGCTCGCGCTACAGTGCGACATGAAGGCACAGCAAAAAGCTTGTGCTTCCTGTTGCGGTGGTAATTGACCGGTGCAAAGAATCGTGCCAGCTCATTATGCAGATCTGGTGCATCAATGGACCCGCGAAGAGTTTTACATGCTGTTGTAAGCTGATCACATGCTCTTCTTACCTCAAGTGAGTTGTAACCGAGGCACCCGAGTAGAAATTTGGTTGGGTAGAGAAACGGATAATAACCATGTACGCGCTTATAAAGGTACCTCAGGAATGCTTTTTGCACCTTTTCTAACATAAGCGCGTAGGTATTTTCGTGAGGGTTCCAAACGCATGCACTGGACTCTAATTTGGTCCGAACCAATGCATTAAATAATATTTTAATGACATGTGCATTGCGAAATTCTTTTGAGTTTCGCAGAACGAATCCTAATCTTCGGTACGATTCTTTAGCCGTTAGCAGCATGTGGTCATGGAATGTGAGCTTTCGATCGAATGTGACTCCCAAATCTTTCATAGCTGTAGTTTTAATGATAGTGTTATTGCATAACTTGTATTGAAACTCTATTGGGTGCCGCATTCGACCGAAGGTCATGGCATTGCATTTGGAGAAATTGAATTCCATTCTGTTCTCTACACTCCATTGATAAATCGCATTTATGTCTTGGTGAAGTGCTAAACAGTCTTCTTCGGAGTTAATTTCGAGGTATAATTTCAGGTCATCGGCATAAAGCAGACATTTTGAGTGGCAAAGTACTGTAGGAAGATCATTAATCATTATCAAAAATAATAAAGGTCCTAAAATTGAGCCTTGGCTGACTCCGGAACGCGTATGATAGGGACTCGACTCGTATATCCCAAGCCTGACAAACTGCTGACGATCACGTAGGTAGTCCGCGAAAAATTGGAGAAGAGCTGGAGCCAGTCCTATTTTACTAAGTTTCGCCAGTAGCATGTCATTATTGACCCTATCAAAAGCCTTCCGAAAGTCAAAGTAAAGAACATCTACTTGTCGACCACGATCTAAGCTAGAAGAAATATATTCCACCAATGTAAGGAGATTGGTGTTAACGGACCTTTTACTCCTAAAACCATGCTGTTCGTTACATAAATAGTGATTTATTTGTACTGATATATTCTTGTGGAGAATGTTCTCAAAGACTTTGGCTGGCGCGGATAAAATTGCGATTGGACGGTAATCCTCAACGGATCCTTTGTTGAGGGTTTTGGGTATAGGTGTTACTCTTGATAGTTTCCATTGAGACGGATATGTACCAGATTGCAAGGCTAAATTAAAAATGTGGCAAAGAGGATCGCACAAAATATTTTTCGAGCATTTAATTATAAATGGGGGAATATTATCTGGACCAATAGAGCTATTAGGCTTAAGTTTATTGATGGCTGTTTTAATGTCTTCGGGGCACAAGTTACAAATATTTATAAAGTTACTGTTAATTGCGTCGTCTGACACATTTACTTGATCAACATTTAATTGCGGAACCTCTGGTAGAAAGACATCAGAAAAGAAGTCTGCAAAAGCCTCAGCTGCTTTAGTTCCTGAGTTGGTTATTCCCTTAAATGTAACACTGGGCTCGAAACCACCTTTGCACCTAAGGCTGGAGATGTGTGACCAAAACCCGCGAGGGGTTTTCTTTATGCTACTCTCTATACGTCTCATGTACAAGGAATATGCTACTGCAATGCGAGCCTTTAAACATGTTCTTAGGTCACTAAACAAAATATAAGTGTCATCACAGTTGGTACGTTTCCATTTTTTATGTAGTCTGAGCTTAAGCTTTTGATCCTGAATAATATCATTTGTGAACCATACAGGATAACGTCTATCTATAAGCTTCCGTCGACGCTTTTTAGGCATGCACATGTCAAAAATACTATAAATAATGTTGTAGAAATGTTGGGTAGCATTGTGTACATCATTAGATTCAAGAACCTTCGCCCAAGCTTTTTTATCGGAGAGTAACGAATAAAGCTGCTCATAATTGCATTTGTTGAAATTCCAATCTTTGGCAGTGTCTATATTACTAGGATCAATCGAATCAGAGTAATGAGCTATATCGATCCTTACCTCAATGTTCAGCGCCGGGTGATATGCGTCGATTGGTACTATTCCCTCAGTAGCCGTAACGAGTGTCTCTCGCGCACTAACGTTCTCTTGGATTAATACGACATCTAACATTCCTCCATACAAATTTTCCACAACATTCATCTCAGTCAGACTACAAAATGACACAAAATAACAATAATAATTCTTAATATTTAACGACGCACTATTTAAATTAATATCACCTAATATTATTACAAGACCTTTAAGGTTATTTACTAATTCTTCGACTTTACAGAACCACCTCATGTAATCATCATCACTCGCAGTGGGTTTTATATATACGACACATATGTGGACAGTTCGACCGCACCATGTAAACTTAGCCCATAAGTCCTCTCCACAGTCTGTTTCAAGCTCCCGGCAGCGGCGCAGCACTAGAGGTGTGCGCGCAGCAAGCATGACTCCTCCACATGGCGTGCTTCTATCACGTCGTAACACATTCCAACCATCAGGAGTGAGTTCTGCGTCCTCGATAGAGCTATCAAGAAAGCTCTCTGTGACAGCAACTAGATTATGTTCTAGTAGTGACAAGTTTGTTCGCCATGTAGAAAGTTTTGTCTTGAGACCTCGGACATTCTGGTAGTGAACATTGATGCTTGTTGTTTTGTTATGTGGCTCTTTAGTTACGAAATGTCTGCTGGATATTAGATTGGGCTTCTCCAGATACCGTGTAGTTACTTGCCCTTTTATGTGTTATCCAAGGTTTAACTCTGGCGTTTATCGGCCACACTTCTACTGAGTAGCACTTTTCATAACAAACAACAGGAACACCAATCTTGTATGACTTATAATTTCCCCTAGGCCGTAGTTCTTCAACAGTGCAAGTATCAGTGGGACATAAATGGTTCAGATAGTCGCGTATCTCGTTAGCGCTGGACTCCATATTCCATAGATGGAGATGTTTTCGCACTTCAACAGCTTTTAAAGTTGTTACTGTGGGACCAGCGGTGCCACATAAAGATGCAGGTCGGCGAGATTTTTTCTTAACTTCCGTCCATTCATTATCATCAAATGACGTGTGGTCATCGGTCACACTTTTGTGATAGTTCTCATTGGATTTTACCGCAGGCTCCTCGTCTATGATGGTGTTAGTTTGAATAACAGCACATTGCTTGGAGTCAAGATATGACTGTAACTTTGGTGTCATATCGTCGGAGTCCATATGTGACGGTAACTTGGGAGCATCACAGTGTTGCTCGGCCCTTTTCTGTTTTCTCTGGTTTTTTGCTTTTTGTGCTATTTGGACAGGAGGAGGAGAGCAATTCTGTAAGGATGTTATAGAAAGTGGTTGCAGTTGTGGGGCAGGATCTATAGAAGCAGTTTTTATGACATTACTTTGCTTTAATTGTTCGTTAAGAATGTCAATTTGCGATGCGTAACTAGCTAGCTTTACATCGTATTGCGAAATAAGAGCTACAGCTTTGTTAAGATGTTCTTTTAATGTTTCCATATCCTGTCGCATACTATGCATTTCAAAAGAGAGTTGCTGGCACTCAAGCTGGTTTTGCGCTTCATATATGCTAGTTTTGGGTATTTTTCTTCTAAAGGTGACATTTTGATTTTGATCGCAAGCCTCAAGTAAAGTTGAATTTAAGCTAATATCACTGTGATCTTTGGTCATACCGACACATTCAGGACAGGCCCAAGAATATAAATCAGTTTTAGTCAAACTTGTCTCGCTCGTACATGAAAGATGGTACCTTTTGCTGCAAGTATTTAATGTACAACTCAGATATTCCTCATCATAAACAATAATATCATGACAGACATTACAATTTGTGTTCGGGATAATCTGCAATTGCTTGCTACGTAAGTTCACATTAGCATTTGGGCTCTCTGGACGGATTGGTCGAGCGGGGTTGTTAGTATTATCAAGTTTTGGTTGCTTATTCAAACACTCAGGGCATTTCCATTGGCTTTTGCTTTCAGCGTTCATAAGCAGAAATCGTTTTTTTGAAATATTAACGCAAAGTAGATCATACCATTGATGGCAATTTAAACATTGTAATCCTTCTCCGCCTTTAAAAGCGTTCATGCAACCGGCGCAGCTATTTGTTGACATCATTACACGGCAAAATTCAAATTCGGTGTCAATAATAGTGAAGTGCTTCAAGCGAGTGTATAAGCACAGGTCGTTCAGTCATGCAAGAAATATAAAGCGATGAAATACTTTACGGCATTAAGCATAACCACCGAAGACGCCCTCAGCAAAAAGGTCTTAAGCGCCGTGAAATCGGCGTCGCTTACGCGTTCGTGTCAAAACACTTCACCGGTCACCAAAACAAGTGTTTTTGTAACGAACTTATTTGTAAATGTTGTTTTATTATGTTATTGCAATATATTTGAACTTAATACTTTGGCACCAGGTTTCTGTCACTTTTATACACAGTTTTTTATCAATATTAACTACTATATTGCACTTTGAACTCGGTGTTTTTATTTATTTCTAAGAGCAAACGATACGGAGCAGCGGTCACTTTCGCCATTTTTAGGAGGAGAGTAATGTACGATGGAGTGGGGTGGAGTGGACAGGGGACGGGACTGGGGACGGGACATGGGACGGGACTGGGGACGGGACAGGGGACGGGACAGGGGACGGGACAGGGGACGGAACATGGGACGGGAAATGGGACGGGACATGAGACGGGACATGGGACAGGACAGTGGGACGGCACATGGGAGATTGGACATAGGATGGGATGTGAGTGATATAGTGATATAGTGAGACAGTGGGACAGGACATGGGACATGGGACGATAGTGAGACAGTGAGACAGTGGGACAGTGGGAAAGTGGGACAGTGGGGCCAACGTCAAGACGAAACTGCTTGGTTGCGTTGCCTTGCATTGAGCAGCAACCACCAACGCGAATTTGCCGGGGCAGTAAATGACGGACGGACAAATGTATAGTACGGTCGACCGCACGGCGGTGGTAACACTTTGACATTAGCAGCATCTTTATTTCGTAAGCAGTAAGTAATAAAGATCCCTTATCTCTTCTCATGGGTGTCGTAAAAGGCAAGTAAGGGATTCACCAGAGGATGGGCAGCAGCGTTCTCTGAGTATTTAACCAACCAACTGCGATCGCCAACCCGCCTGCCAAGCGTGGCGATTATGGCATATCCCCCTCTGTCCAGCAGTGGATATCTTTCGGCTGAAATGATGAAGTAATAAAGAAAAAAAAAAAAAAAAGTAATTTGTTGGGCGTACGATGAGGCCCACAAATAAAAGACCGATAGAATTGATTATAAAGGATACATTTGCACTGATATGTGACCGCGGAGCATGTTTGGTGGAGCCCGTGTCTTGGTTCCGTTACGACTGAAGTTATGACCCGGGATAACCCCGTGTTATAAAAGAGTTGCTTATGTTGCTATTTAGGTACGGATGCACCGTACAAGCGGTTTTCGAATTGAAGTGTTACTACTGTCATGCAGTCGACTGTTCACGATATGCTGGCAAACGATCCCTGATGAGACCATTATATTATATTTTACTTTTAAAAGTTTCTTTATTCATTTATTCATTCATCCTCGTCGATGCTTCGACTCGGATGAATGAATAAATGAATAATCCGTGAATAATGAATGCTCCGTGAGGGTATTGAAATTAAAAAACATCCTAATTTTAATAGAAAAGATGGTTGGCAGCTACCACCTCTTTGGAACCCAGTTTAAAAAATAATCAAGTCCATAACAGCACGCTACACCATAAAACAATGATACTGTAAGTGACTACGTGCATCGAAACAATTTTAATTAATAAAAAAATTGTACGGTAGATTATTAAATACTTTGTTCAGATGTATTAGAAACGGACTGATGGTCACTGATGACAGTATTAGTAGGTCTTCCAAACCATGAATAAAATAATTTATCGTTACAGTGTAAAGTTAGTGGTGCGCGACCGTGGATTATTACATTCGAATTATTCGAATAAGTGAATCATTCGATTGGCCAACCAATACCAAGTAATGAATGAAACGCACGTGATTCCATGAGAGCGTTCGTCACTTTGTCGATCTATACGTTTAATTGACGTTTCTATTCCTTGGTTGGTTGTTGGTTGGTTGGTTGGTTGGCTTTCACGTTTCATCAAGAGGCGGGAGCAGAACGCAATTTACTCATAATCCCAGCATCATGAAAAAATTTCAGGTTTCAAGGGACCTCTATCGGAGTACGACTTCATAATCGTGGGAGCGGGGTCAGCGGGCAGCGTGCTGGCTGCTCGTCTCAGCGAGGGTCGGAAGGTGTCTGTCCTACTCATCGAAGCCGGCCGAGGGGAATCGCTGCTAACTGACGTACCAATTCTGGCGCCACTGCTCCAACAAACTGATTACGTGTGGCCGTATGTCATGGATTATCAACCAGGAGTTTGTACAGGTAAATGATAAGCTTGAATAATAGGTACTACTTAGTTTTGTTTAGGATTTTTGGTAAATAAGTTTTGGATTTCGTATTTAAATGGAGAAAAAGCGACCGTAAATCCAGGTATACCTCAAGGATAAAGAGCCTGTTCAGATCTCCTGTACAGGCTAACTGCAAAATGATATAGATCTGTGCGTGTAAAGAACTTTAAAGATAAGCTACTTTGGCACTTTTGTTCTACAATAACTCGAGCACACAGGCTGCATATTGTCGCACTCAGCAAGCGTTTAAAGTTTTGATTAGCTCACTATACTGGGGGAGCCAATCGGAATGCAGGGGATTACTCCCGACTGGATCGAGTTATGTATCAATCGAATTTGAATTCGAGTTAGTGTCAATTCGTACTGCATTTCTCTAGGAATTGACATTAGCTCGATTTGGTTTAGAGCTCGAACCAGCCAGGAGTAAGGCCCCTGAATGCCTGCCTGTGTATGCAAGTTATTATTACCAACGAAACTACAAATCAAAATATTTAAATGTCATACCAAGCTCTTCTAACTTCTAAAACATTCTCAAACACTTGAATTCTTATGTTTTCAGGAATGGTGGATGGGAAGTGCTTCTGGCCTAGGGGCAAGGCGGTGGGTGGTTCAAGCGTGGTCAACTACATGATCTACACGAGAGGCATGCAGCAGGATTGGGACAGGATAGCCGCCGCCGGCAACTATGGATGGTGAGCCTACAAAATCAAATAATTTAAATCAGTTATAAGCGCATCTTACACATTAGGATGGATTCATTGTGACGTACCTGGAAATAGAAAAAGCAAACTGTTAATTATTAGGTTCAAAGACGGTTTGATTGGCACAATGGCGTAACTGGCTTCTGCGCAACTGTTGTGAGATCAGTGGGGTAATTGCGTAATGCATTCACTTTGACATTAGCTTTCATTTTGAAATTAAAGCAACATTCATTGCGTGGTACCTAGTTGCCGATAACACGGATTGTCAAAACACACTGCAATGAACATTGAAATCCAGATGATTGCGATCGCGAGTGAGTTACGCAATTCGGCAGCAGTTCCCGCACCGAATAGAAAAGCTTCTGCGCATGCGCACGTTACAGGAGAAATTATTTTATTGTGCAGAGTTTTAGTAAAGGTACTGTAGTTTAATCAGAAACTATTAACCCGAATAAAGTTAGCTGTAGTTGGATAGAAAAATTGTTTTTAGCGAGTAATATTTTTTTTACTGATGGGGTTGCTACTGAGCTGTAGGAAGCCCCTTAAGCAACGTTTTTTTAAGAGTATCTCTAGTCTCTTTTTAACCGACGAAAACAAGGAGGAGGTTCTCAATTCGACGCGTATATATTATATATTTTTTTTATGTATGACCACGCGTACTTTTTACAGAGTAGTCCGATTTTGATCATTCTTTTTTTACTGGATAGGGTATATCTCGAAGTCGGTTCCATTTAAATTTGAAATTTTAAAATCTAAATCTACCCCTAAGGATAGGAAAACAGGGGATAAGTAACAAAAAATTGAACCGACGAAAACAGAAACTGAAAAGCGAAAAATAAAATGAAGCTTTTAGTCTTAATAACTATTCTCCTAACTAAACCAATGTAAATAACTAATTATGAGTCGGCACCAAACAAACAATCAACAAAGATCATTAAATTACTTTAAAGAAATAATAAAAACAAATTAACATCAAATACAACGTGGCATTTTCAACGATAAACAATAATGACTTCTTAGGTTTTCGCGATCACTACACATTATAATAAAACAAAGTTTAACCGGATTAAATCGCTTCATCATCATCATCTCAGCCGAAAAACGTCCACTACTGGACAAAGGCCTCCCGAAAAGGGGGGATATGCCATAATCGCCACGCTTGGCACGCGGGTTGGCGATCGCAGTTGGTTGTTTAAATACTCAGAGAACGCTGCTGCCCATCCTCTGGAGAATCCCTTAGTCGCCTTTTACGACACCCATGAGAAGAAAGAGGGTGGTGCAATTCTTTACGTCCGGCACCACACGGAACTTTAACGGATTAAATCGCTTATATTATTTAAATTGGTTTCCCTGACGTTTCGAAAGCAGGTGGTGGTGGTGGTTGGCAGCTACCACCTGTTTGGAACCCAGTCCTAAAAATAATCAAGTCCCAAACAGCATGCAACACTGTAAAAGATAATGATATTGTGAGTGATTACTGCGTGCATCGAAACGATTTTAATTAATAATATTGTAAGGTAGATTAAAATAATTTTTTAGAAATATTTGTAAAGACGCTTGTCATCTTAGTCTACCTGCGACCACGAAATGCTGCAAAGCTTTCGAAACGTCAGGGAAACCAATTTAAATAATATACGCGATTTAATCCGGTTAAACTTTGTTTTATTATAATGTGTAGTGATCGCGAAAACCTAAGAAGTTATTATTGTTTATCGTTGAAAATGCCACGTTGTATTTGATGTTAATTTGTTTTTATTATTTCTTTAAAGTAATTTAGGACTGGGTTCCAAACAGGTGGTAGCAGGTGGTGGTGGTGGTTGGCAGCTACCACCTGTTTGGAACCCAGTCCTAAAAATAATCAAGTCCCAAACAGCATGCAACACTGTAAAAGATAATGATATTGTGAGTGATTACTGCGTGCATCGAAACGCATTTAATTAATAATATTGTAAGGTAGATTAAAATAATTTTTTAGAAATATTTGTAAAGACGCTTGTCATCTTAGTCTACCTGCGACCACGAAATGCTGCAAAGCTTTCGAAACGTCAGGGAAACCAATTTAAATAATATACTCGATTTAATCTGGTTAAACTTTGTTTTATTATAACAAACAGAAATATTAAAAGGAACGGTACATATATAAAGACAAGTCGATAAAACATTGTCTGTGATCAATAATGAGACGCGAGTGTCGGGAATGATTCGTGAAAACAACGTCTGCCAGGAAAGCCACATGTGCAGAAAGTATTTACTGCCATACATTATTGTCTTCTACATTATCTTTGGTTTTATAATAAGCTTTTTTCAAAAGAACGGATTTTAAATATGGTTGTAATTTCTTTCCAGTAAGTTCAGTTACAGTTTTTGGTAGCTTGTTATAAAAGCCTACAGAATTCCCTAAAAACGAATTGTTGGATTTCGATAATCTAAATTTAGGTAGGTACTACTATTTTGTGCTTATTTCTAGTGTTTATGTCGTGAAAATCGCTATTGATGTTAATCTTTTTGAGATTTTTACGAACGTACATAATATTTTCAAAGATGTAAAGTGACGGCAACGTTAGTATGTTGATGTCTTTGTAAACTTCTCTTAGGGATTCGCGGGGCCCATGCCATAATAGCGCGGATAGCCCTTTTCTGTAAGATGAAAATTGAATCTACATCGGCTGCGGATCCCCACAACAGAATGCCATATGACATTATGCTGCGGAAGTAGGCAAAGTACGTGGAAGCGATGGAAAGCGTAATGGTGTAGGCATAGTGTTAGATAGTGAGTTGAAAGAATGTGTGACGGATGTTATAAGGGTTAGCGATAGAATAATAGTTGTAAAAGTGATTGTGGAGAGTTTGGTCTTGAATGTAATTAGTGTGTATGCACCCCAGACAGGGTGTGAAGATATAGTGAAAGAAAAATTCTGGGAGGACTTTGATGCTATGATGATGAATATATCAGAGAGTGAAGAGATATTTGTGGGCGGTGATTTTAATGGGCATGTAGGCAAATGTAATCAGGGGTATGAAAGAGTGCATGGGGGTTGGGGGTACGGAAACCGTAATGCCGACGGCGAGACACTGTTACAAGCTGCTACCGCATTCGACCTGGCGATAACAAACACGTGGTTCAATAAAAAAGACGAACACCTCATAACCTATAAAAGTGGCCACCACACGACTCAGATTGATTACTTTCTCATTAAAAGAAATAGTTTTAATCGAGTCAAAGACTGTAAAGTGCTGCCTGGCGAACGTTTAGTCGCGCAACATAGACTGCTCATAATGGAGGTGAAAATCAGTGTCCCGCTTAACAGGAACAAAGAACGGCCCCCACCTAGAACAAGATGGCGCATGCTGGAAAAGAAGGAGTTTGCGAGTGTTTTCAGGGAAAAAGTGGTAGATAAAATGATAGAAATGAAGGAAATGGAAGGGAAGTCTGTGAATGAATGTTGGAATGAAATAGCGGATGGTATAAGAAGAATAGCAAAAGATGTGTGTGGAGAATCGAAAGGAAAGGGTATAATTGATAAGGATACATGGTGGTGGAATGAAGAAGTGCAAAAGATACTTAAGGAAAAAAAGAGTGCGTTTAAAGAATGGCAGGATGTTGAAAACATAAATGTAGATTTAAAAGAGATAAAGAAGAATATCTACAAAGAGTGGAAGGGAAAGGCAAAAAGAACAGTAGCTGTGGCGAGAAATCGGGCTCAGGATGACTTGTATAACTCGTTAGAATTCCCTAGAGGCCAGAAAGAGCTCTATCGCATAACAAAGTCTAGAGAAAAGAGAGCAAGAGATATAATTCATATAAAATGTATAAAAGATGATGCAGGTATGGTCTTAGCAAAAGATGATGAAATAAAAGAGCGTTGGAAGGTATACTTCGAAAGGTTGATGAATGAAGAGAATGTATGGTCTGGCCTACTTAAAGAGGTGCATGTAAATAGGGGTTTGGTGAATGAAATTAGTATGGATGAAGTCAGAAGGGCGATTCGAGGTATGAAAAATGGGAAAGCAGTGGGACCAGATGGTATACCAGTAGAAGTATGGAAATTATTAGGAGAAGATGGATGTTACTGGCTGACTTTATTCTTCAATAAGTTGTTGCATGAAGAAACGATCCCACAAGAATGGTGTAATAGTACGCTAGTGCCCATCTTCAAAAATAAGGGTGATGTACAAGACTGCAACAACTATCGAGGAATAAAGCTCATGTCACACAGTATGAAAGTATGGGAGAAGGTGATAGAGAAAAGATTGCGAGAGGAGAGTGAGATCACCCAAAACCAGATGGGATTTATGCCAGGTCGTGGGACAACGGATACCATATTTGCACTCCGCCAAATATGCGAAAAGTATAGACGTGCGCATAAGAACTTGCACATGGTGTTCGTTGACCTAGAGAAGGCGTACGACAGAGTACCCCGCGAGGTCTTGTGGTGGGCGCTGAAAGAGAAAGGTGTGCCTGCAAAGTATGTGAAGTTAATTCGTGCTATGTACAGCCAATCTAGTACCCACAACACCGACGAGTTCAGTGTGGCTGTAGGCTTGCACCAAGGGTCGGCTCTAAGTCCTTACCTCTTCTTGCTGATAATGGATGCTTTGACATCAGAAATCCAGGAAGAGGCACCCTGGTGCATGCTGTTTGCTGACGACATTGTCCTTGTTGGTGAAGATGGACTTGAGGTCCAGAGTAGATTGGCAAAATGGCAACAAAATCTGGAGAACGTTGGCTTGAAAATCAGCAGAACTAAAACGGAATACATGTTCTGCGATTTTGGCGGTCTTTCCGGTTTTGTTGCTATTGCGCTAGATGGCGTGCCCTTGCCAGTCTGCTCCGACTTTCGGTACCTCGGTTCACTTGTGCAAAGCGATGGCGAAATTGACCGGACAGTCAAGCACCGAATTAACACAGGATGGTTGAAATGGCGACAGGTCACGGGAACTACATGTGACTCCCCAATTCCTCTTAAACTGAAGGGGAAAATCTATAAGACCATGATAAGACCTGCTGTCCTGTATGGATCGGAATGTTGGGCTACGAAAGGAATTAATGAAAGGCAAGTGCATGCAGCTGAGATGAGAATGTTAAGCGGAATGTGTGGTGTAACGAGAATGGATAGGATAAGGAATGAATATGTAAGAGGGAGTCTGAAAGTAGCGCCAGTGACAGAGAAGTTAAGTAGCAACAGACTATCATGGTATGGACATGTGATGAGGAGGAATGGGGAGCATGTTACGAGGAAAGTTTTAAGTATGAATGTTGATGGCTATAAGAAAAGAGGGAGACCGAAGAAAATATGGATGGATTGTGTGAAAGATGATATGAATAGAAAGAAAGTAAACACAGAGATGACGGCTGATAGAGATTTATGGAAGAAAAAAACATGCTGCGCCGACCCCAAATAAATTGGGATAAGGGCAGGAGGATGATGAAGTAGGCAAAGTACACTAGCCTAGCTGTAGTTTCATCTATGAGTTCCCTAATTTTCCTAACTGCGTATGCAGCAGAACTTAGCCTACTAGAGAGGGCCGAGATGTGAGCTCCCCATTGCAATTTGGAAACAACAGTTATATCAAGAAAAACAGTATAATTAATTAATTTGAGTTTGCTGTCCTCAAGCATTAAATTTGATTCAGTTTCTAGTACGTATAATAAACAGACAGAAAAATAATCCCTTCCTCAAGCCTTTTCACCAATCGTTTAGCAAGAGCCTCTTAAGATGTAGATGAAACTCTTCAACAATATATGTCGTTACTCGTTAGTATATATTCTATGCTAATAGGCCGATGACCGCTACCAACACCACATAAACTTATGTAAATCACAATAAAAATTAAATGATTCAAAGATTTATTTTGCCAACTAAGTGTACATATTGGTGGTAGGTAACCACCCTTTGGCTGACGTTTTTCATCAATTGCAGGTCATACAGTGAAGTGATGCCGTTTTACATCAAGTCTGAACGAGCCAATCTAAAAGGACTTGACAAATCACCATGGCATGGACATGACGGCGAATTAGCCGTGGAAGACGTACCATTCAGGTAAATATCTCTCTAACACTACACACGTAAACGTACACATGTAGATTGTTATCAAGTACAGCTCAAATATTCATCATAGATACGAATTTGTGATACGTATGCGTACAGAAAACATTTTAGACGATACATTAAAAATAAAATTCATAGTATCAATACTTCAAATAAACCATTTCATTACAGATCTAAGCTCTCGAAGGCGTTTTTGGATGCAGCGAAACTATATGGTCACCGAAGAGTAGACTACAATAGCCCAGACGCATTTGGATTCAGTTACATCCAATCAACCACCACTCGAGGACATCGTGCCAGTAGCGCTAAAGCGTTTCTTCATGATAATAAAAAGAGAAAAAATTTACACATTTTAACAACAAGCAGAGCTACTAAAGTTATTATTGACCCTGCAAGTAGGTTAGCTGTGGGAGTTGAGTTCCATAAAAATGGACGTTCGTACCAGATCAGAGCCAAGAAAGAAGTCATACTATCAGCTGGCCCCATTGAATCACCTCATTTGCTAATGCTTTCTGGCATAGGACCCAGACAACAACTAAAATCTTTCGGAATACCTGTTATACAGGACCTAAAAGTAGGTGAATCGTTATATGATCACATTTCTTTTCCTGGTCTAGCTTTTACTTTGAACCAGACGAGATTAACATTAGTGGAAAGAAAATTAGCTACAGTACAGAATGTAGTTCAATTTGATCACTATGGGGACGGTCCTATGTCATCGCTGGCAGGAGTTGAAACTATTGGATACATCAAAACGAATTTTTCTGATGAAATAGGTGACTACCCAGATATAGAGCTTCTAGGATCCTGCGCTTCTTTAGCATCCGATGAAGGAACAATCGTAGCTAAAGGAATTCGGCTCGCTGACTGGTTTTACAAGGATGTTTACAAACAAATCGAAGACGTTGAAAGTTTTACAGTACTATTCATGCTGCTGCACCCGAAATCAAAGGGTTATTTAAAGCTGCAATCGGCAGATCCTTACCAACAACCAAGTCTTAACGGCAATTATTTAACTCATAGAAAGGACGTCGATACAATGATAGCCGCGATACGGTATATCATTAAACTTGTGGACACACCCCCATTCAGAAAATATGGTGCGACATTACATACGAAGAAGTTCCCAAACTGTAAACAATATGAATTTGGCAGCGACAACTATTGGGAGTGTGCTGTAAGAGCAGTGACTTCGACGCTTCACCATCAGATAGCCACGTGCAAGATGGGTCCACCGACAGATCCTGACGCTGTTGTAGATCCGGAACTAAGAGTTTACGGTGTGGGCAATCTGCGAGTGGTCGATAGTAGTATAATACCGAGGACAATAGTAGCTCACACTAACGGACCAGCCATCATGATCGGAGAAAAGGCAGCTGATATGATCAAAAGAACTTGGAACTTGTATTGAAATGAAAAACAGCCAGGGGTTTTTTTTGCATGTTGTTACAAAATTGAGATTTAAAGTAGGGTGTCAATTAAAGCCACCGTTATGAAATGAAGTCATTCTCATCTACCAAACCAAATGTTGTCATGGTTAAGTACAAAACTCGTTGAGATAAATGACAAGTTCCGGAAAAAATGTAGATAAACGAACAAGTTAGTTAGTGTAATGTTAATTTAATTGATTTTGTTGTAAGTAGATAACTATGGAAGTAATGTTTATTGGTGTAATGAATGAGTAATTTAATAAATATTATAAAATCTGCGATCATTCGTAATACTTGCTACCCAACTGCTAAAACTATTTGGAGCTACGTTCAATGATTCTTTCATTAAATTTGTTGATTACGTACGGTCACGTACGGTCAAGTGCATAAAAGCATGGCAATCGTAACAAAACCATTATAAGCTGAACTGGCGTAGTAAGTTTCATATAAGACAGGCTCTACTTATACTGGTTATTTAGGGTTCCGTACCCGAAGGGTGACAAACGGGACCCTATTACTCTCGCTACGCTGTCCACCCGTCCGTCCGTCCGTCCGTCTGTCTGTCTGTCACAGGGCTGTATCTTTTTGAACGGTAATAGGTATCCGGTTGAAATTTTCTCAGAATATGTGTTGCTATGATGTGTATCACGACAAATACTAAAAACAAAAAAAAGTCTAAAACCAAAGGGAGTCCCCATACAAGAAACCTCAAAAAACATGCATTTTTTTCAACGTTTTTGTTTTTGCTCTATCTTCAAAACCGTAATATATACCAGCGTCAAACTTGGTCAGATTATAGTGCATATTATGTAGTTTAGCAACAAATACTAAAAATAAGACAAACATAGACATATGTGGTGGTACCTGCGTAAGAAAGACATGCAAAAATTCAGATTTCGCTCACTGTGCGTTGATGTCTTTTGATAAACTCTCGTAAATTTAATCAGTTTTTATGGGGTATCAGGTCGTTGAGAGGTACGGAACCCTTACTGCGCGAGTCCGACTCGCACTTGACCGGTTTTTTTACTACTGATATTGACTTGACTTGCACTTGACTGTACTTTTCAATTATTTTAATTACCAATGATGAAATCATGAAACCTGTTATCTAGCTTTGCTGGGGAATGTATTTGCAGAAATGACCGTAAGTAGTCGTTTTTTAAACGACGAACGTATCATTATGTGAAGATCTGATGAAGATCTTCGGATATAAATAAGGAAACTCTATAATGGATGAGAGCAAATAATCCGGGATTGCAGCAATCGCTTGTCTTTCTATTGGTATGCCACCCACTGAAAATAGAAAAATAGAATATACTTTAAAAGAAAGTCAAAACAGACTTAAAAAAAAAAAGTGAAACAGTTTAGGAAGTCTATGCCATTTTTTCTTAAATCAAACTAACGATCGCATTATGATTTGTCCTCAACGATTACGGACTCTCTACATTACATGCTTAGATAAGGTGTATGGAAATGATTTTATATATTTCATACGTCTTTTGAAAAAAGGTCAGCCACTACAGCTAAAAATAAAATGAGTAAAGCTGAAAAAACTCGTACAAAGATGTTTTCGGGATGAACTTGGCTTATATACCGATAAACTACGTCAAGGAAGTGGAAACAATAATGATGGAAATACAGAGAGGAGATTTTCCCAGAATTATCCTTGCTCCGCAGACATTACAGGTGTGGATGACGAGTTAATCAAGCGGCTATATATTTTATTTCAAACCATGTCATCAGGAATGCCTATTAATTTTAAAAAAAACGGAGAATATGCATATAAAACAGCTCAGTTATATGTTACCAAATATAATTGGTATTACTTGCCCTCGTCCGTTCATAAAATACTTATCCATGGGGAAACAATCATCAAATTCCTACTATGCGGTTTTACCTATTGGACAACCGTCTGAAGGCGCGCAAGATGCGAGGAATAAAGACTAGAGATGTGATTAAAAGTTAAAAAAGTTTAATTGTTAAATATTAAAAGTTATCGGAAAATAACTTGTTAAATTAAAAGTTAAAATTATAACTTTTAAGGTGGGTAAATAATTCACGTGTTCGTTTAGTTCAAAGAGTAAAGTGCAGACTATATTACTTTTGAAGCATTGAATAAAATATTATTGTTATAACTTATAGTTCGTAAACATTAATCAAACATTAAAAGTAATTTTTTAGTTTGAATTAATAATAAAACCTATTTCTACTACGATAAGACTCACAATTCTATGTATTATTGTTAGTCATAAGGTAGCGTACCTATTCGTTTACGTTAAATCCGAGGAGTATACAGTACCGGTCATTGTTATGAGTGTTATGATATGACTAAGAAGTTATAACTTTTAATGAACATCTCAGTATTTATTAATGAAGTTAAGAGTTAAACAGAATTATTGAGTTAAATTAAAGGTTATAACTTTTAAACACCACCTCTAATAAATACTGTAAAAAGTATAGGCTCCACCATGCTAGAAAGTTTTCAAGAATAGCTACTATGGAAGATGTGTTCCATACTTTATTATATACTTCTGATCCTTATGTAACGAGCTTAGAAAAGGCAGTGAAACAATTTCAAAAGAACTCTTTAATGAAGCTAAGTTCAGCTTCTTCTTCTTCTTTTAACTTCTCGATATTAATGTAGATGATTAAGAGTTTGCTTTATTGTTGTTTTTTACTTATTTAATAGTGTAATTCATTAAAATTTTAGAGAAAATATGTTTTAAATTAGTAACTACTAAGTAAATTGTGCGCGTTTTTTATTTAATATTTTTATAGATATACATTTAACATTAAATAAAACTATATTATTTCTTTTTTTGATAGGTTATACATTGAACATTACTTATGCAAAATTTCAAAAAAAAATATTAAGCTACTAAAATGTTATAGATTTTTGAGACGAGAATGACCCGTTTTTCCCATAGTGCGGCGGAGAGGGAGCGAGAGGCTCCGAGGAGACGAGGCGAGGGAGTGAGGGAGTCCGATACTGGCTCTGTCAGTACTCTCTCCAGGCAAAGTGCGTCCATAAGCATTTTCTCCACGAAATAAAAACACCTGTGTCGGAAGACATTTCTTATCAATTCTTTTTTCCCGGCAACTTTTAATGATTAATCATATCGCTGCGCATGCGAATCCGCATAAGAGCAACTTGTAAATACCGCGTAACAGCAAAACGCGAAAAATTCAAATATCGTGCTAGCCGATTCTAACCGCCTGTTGGCTTATACTAGACTTCACCTCCTGTAAAATCATCAAAAAGCAAATAGGTACGCGGTCTTTACAAGTTGCTCTTACGCGGATTCGCACGCGCAGCGACGATATAATGTCATTCATTTCCATCAATTTCCACAATAAATAAACGGATGCCACTGCTATGGTCAGCGCTTGGCCAGTACTGATCGAACATCTTCAAAAAGACATTTTAGTTAGGTAGGAAGATGAAGTTGGTATAATATCTTGCTGTAAGATTAAATACAAATATTTTTGAGATAAATAAAAAAACTCGGCAAGTCGCAAAGATTTGATAATATTTTATATTTAGCCAAACATTGTACCTATTCGATATTATTTTTAACGTGAGTACCTATACAGTTCCCATTGAACACTGTTGCGTCATACGCAGTAGATTATTTACGCAAAAATACTGTAATCTTTTTATCAGTGAGTGGATGGTCATACTGACAAATGTATCTGTATGCAAATAAATATTTGTACCTACATTGTAAGTATTACGCGTGTGGTTTGTTCTCCATTTTGTATGCTCTCGACTGTTTTCTTTCTGGTTTACAACCCTATGATTTTTTACAGTGAATTAAATAGGTAGGTATCATCTTTTTGTGTAGTCCCAATGTTTTCATTTTTGTTGATAAAAATTGCCTATTTAGACCACTCAGTGATTTAGACCGCTGTCTACAGAGGCCTAGTGTATAAATTTGATACCTATTAATGAAAAAGGAAAAACACAGCGACACCATAGGTACCTACATGTTCTACTTATTCAGTTTATGAAATATCTTTTAAATTGGTCCAGTTTCGGAGGAGAAAATAGTCGAGAGCCAAACCTCGAATTATGACTTTTTTACTTAGGCTATTCAGTCGGAGCTGCAGTTGTCCTTATCGCCCTTATTTGAGGCCGAGTGCTCGCAAAGCGACAGCGATAATTTCTTCAACCTAATTTTATGTTTTTTTTTTCGAATTGATTCTCGCATGCAGCACCCGAGTGCTATTGCTGCTTAACCGGGCTAGTGGCGGAAAATCCCGTTAACTCCATCCGCCTTAAAAGTCTCTCTGCCCGCATTTCCTCTTGAACTGGGTTAGTCATATCATAGTTAATAATCCCGAATTCCCAACAACTATGCGTTCGTTACTATATTATCCTCATCTTGTGTTTAGACTTCTATTTTAGGTATCTACTTGAAAAGTTGATTAAATACTGGTTTTTATGACTGGCATTTGGGGGCTTCGCAAAAAAATCTAAGATATTTCCTTATTCACACATAATTGTGTATTAATATTCTTTTCCAATGTTGATTCTGATCCAACTTTTTGTAGTACTGCGCTTTCCATTAGGTACCATGTTTATAGTCTGTAAACTACGAAACTAATTCTGAGTATTCCATCGTCAAAGCGAAAGGCAGAGGACCGAGTGTTGGTGGCGCAATTTTGGAGAGGCCATGTCCAGCAGTGGACTGCGATAGGCTGAGTTGATGATGAATCGTATCGATAGAGTACCTACTTTCAAAAACATGAAAATTAAAAAGAGTAGGTAACGCAGCAAAGCGTTGGCAGCACTGCAGCAATCCTAGTAGGTAATACTTTAAAAGGCCTTACGGCCTTACTAAGCTGAACGCACGCAAGTAGGAGAACCTAGTGTTAATGAGCAAGGGGTAAAACCCTGTGTTAATGTGCAAGCCCAACTTTAAAGAGTCCTATTAATGGTCATGCAATAGATGATGAGAACTTATACCTACATTCATATTATCTGTTCCCATTGGGGTAGGCAGAGACTGGCTTTCCACTTGCTACGATCCTGATACATCTATTTCTTTATCTACGTTTATTAACCTCATCATGCATGCTCGTCGGCTTAGAGTGCTCTTTATCTGACCTTTTTTGACAACGTCCGCGATTTGGTTGCGGTAGGTATAGGTAGGTACCTACCTACCTACGTTCGCCACTTAAATTACACTACACCCTATAACCCCGAAAAACTTATAGCCTATTGTTTTATCTTTATGATGGATTAGATCGTATAGGTACCTACCTATCTACATATTGCTATCGTTTATATCAGCTACAGTGCAACATGTAGGTAATGTAGATGAGGTCCCAAATCGCTCGCAACCCCTTGTTCAATCTTCTGGTTTGTCCAACACTGTACTCTAGCTCTGCCGTGTCACTCGCAGGTCTGTTATCTTAAGATACATGAGTTACGCGTAACAGGTCTAAATCGTATTTTTTCATGATCCTCTATCACCCAGTAAAATAATATTTTAATTAACTATTACCAATTAGTCACAATTGCCTATCACCTAACTCTTGAAACTATGATTTTGCCATTGTTAGTTATGGTAAAATACTGTATCTTAAGTTACATCAATTACGCGTGATAAGTTGCGAGCGCATCGAGCAAATCCTAACTCTGCTAACTACTAGATACAGTATTTATCCGTGACTGTAGTGAGCGTACTAACTGATGATGATGTGGATATTATGAGAGATTCATTAACAAACATGGTTCTAAAAGTAATAGCCCACGGCAACATGATAGTCTTTATGGACCAGCTGAAGAAAAATAACTATTTTTCTGAAATCAATAGGTGGAATAAAAAAATCGCGGGCGAATATGCAGGAGTAATGTTCACAAACCTATTTTTGTTGGTTAGTATATCAGCTTGATGTATCTCATTTACCGGGTTTTTGAAAAGTGTACGTATTTGAAAATAATTTCCAAAAGCCTTCAAAATACGCACTGTCTGTTGTTGGATTTCCACTGGTTATTTTATGAAAATGTGTATTAATCAATTATTATTTTATTACACAGGAAATTAAAGTAAATAGGTCCTAAACAAGGCAAAGAAAAGCCAACTGGCACCTTAAATTATGGATTTCAGTCATGGTTTCAGAGTTTCAGATAATTTCAGAACGCGCGAATTGTGCTTAGATAAAATCAAACAGTTTTTAGTAACTTCGTTGGTAATTTTTACTGTTTGATGTTTATTCAATAACTACAAATTTTGTATAAAAAAGTGCAGTTATAAATGCAGTTCATGACGATACCCTTTAATCAGCAGTCGACTTATACCCAAAAAACTGCCACCGTAATGGTGGCAGTCTTATTTTCAAAATAATCACCTTATGTTGCTTCGAGGCTAGTAGTTCTGGTCTATACTTTTCTTTTAAGTATTTTTTGGACTTACTGTTCTGTTGTCTTAGCTGGACCCTAGTTTCATTTATAACAACTAATTTGCGTAAAATTTCTTATATATCGGCATCAAACGAAATAAAAATTTGCGTGAAGTGCTTAGCCGGTTGTGTTTTGGTTCGACTCAGAGGGGCATCGGTATCTTTCTCTTAGATACCCTGGGAAATCAGAATTTATGGCAAATATTGCTTCCTTATCACTTTTTAAAAACATCTATTACCTAGCTATCTCTTTAATATTTCATTATTAATTTCCTACCATCAGATTCAATATCTTTTCGGTGTTCTGTGCTATAGTGGAAGTCGAAGGCTATTTACAGTAGAGGACATATTCAACGCTCTGTCTACTGGGATTTAATTCAGCTAACTGATTTTTAACTACAGCATCGGATGCAATAGATTCTCCTTATTCCGTCACTATGTAGTATTTTGGAAAAAAAAACGGACACGACACGACACCAACGAACGGACAGCACATTGTTGAGATTTTTTTTTTTTCGAATGCAAGAAATTTATCACCTGGCTCTGATTAAATCCTTCTAAGTTTGGAAGCAAAAGTAATACAACAAAGAAATTTAGCGTAAAATCATCTGAAGGGTTGACGATTATAATGAGATCAAAAGCATTTCGATTTCATTATTATTTTTATATAAGGCCGCGAACTTTTCAATCCACGTATTTAGGCATTCTTCTTCTTCTATCGTGTCGACATGAGCTACATAATGATAACGGCTCATGTCGTGGGGAAAAGATTAGCCAGTCAGCAGGTTGGTAGCAGAGCTGAGTGCCCAGGGTGCGGCGGACGATCAATTAAATATCGTCACTCGTGGAGGCTCTTATTAGGCATTAAGAATAGTTGAATTTTGAAGATGCTCAACTTACGTAGTCGTCAAGAAATCATACGATGAAAAATAATTCAAAGATTTGCATGTGTATTGCAAAAGTGTGTTGGACTTTGTTAAAAAAGAAGTACCCCGGGAAGTAAGGCGAAGGAGTGTAAGTGCAAGAAAGAAAGCAGACTTAAATGCAGATGTAGATTTAGATAAGATCTTACATATCTAGGTTTTAGTTTTTTTTTGTATCTAAAATAATTTTGATAATACTAAGTTCTCATTTCAATTTTTATGTTAGTTATGAAGTTAATTAAGTTTATTTGTTTTAAAAGTTATCGAATCTTGGTTAGAAGAAGTCTGAGTTTTCGTTTTACTCATTAAAAAGGATATTTTAATGTATTTGAAAATTTGAGTTTTTACTAGATAAGTCATAAGTCATTATTCATTTGTTTAGATGAGTAGTATTTTTTCTATTCCTTTATAAACTAATTTAATTTAATACTAAACAATCAGTCAGACAAACTTTAGTTAAAGATACCTGTGTTTAGCAAAACATTCCATATTACACTTGTTGCGGCTAAGTCACCTATCTTAAGATACAGAGCACCGCGTAACAACCAATGTATAGAGAGCTTGTTACACCTATCTCTGTTATAGCTAATAACTCTGAAAATTTCAAAGTATTCAAAAATCTATAAATTTCCCGGTTTTCCTCAGACTTTAATACAACCAATTATGTAAAAATATTTCCTGAAAGTTTTGAAACATTTAAGATAATCGCAATTATCTGTAAAAAACTTTAAACGGTGATATCTCAAAACTAT
Organism: Asteroscopus sphinx; assembly: GCA_949699075.1. NCBI lineage: Eukaryota > Metazoa > Arthropoda > Insecta > Lepidoptera > Noctuidae > Asteroscopus > Asteroscopus sphinx. Next base: position 17,115,279 of record OX453021.1, read on the forward strand.
GTTTCGTGAGATACAAGAGATAGGCCTGACACGGCAGAGCTGTTGGACTATTGTCAATGCATACCTATATTACCTAGGTATATAAACAGGCGCAGCGAAACAACGTAGATAAGGTGATCTAATACACTCTTGAACATGTTAGCCTATATCGAAGAGATAGGTACCTATCTAATGCACGTAATTATGGTGCTGTACAGCCTGAAACCTTGATAAAAAAATTGATGCAGCACTAATATTCATAGAACCTACTAGTTATCTTGGTAAAAGTTGTAGCCTTTACCAAGATAACTTGTTATGGTGTAGATTTGGAATATCATGGATAGAGTAAGTACCTATCAACAAAACTGTTCAAAAGAAAAAATATGTCCCGTTCCCAATGACCTCAAATATTAATTGAGCGTATAGATAGGTACATACATAGACTTATAGCTACAGCTACTCGCTAAAAATATGCGCGAGCGCCGTGCTCGTCATAGATAGAGTACCTATATGAAAAGTATAATTTTGGGCGTGGACACTTTAGATTCTAATATAATTTGTGTTGTAAGCAAAATATGGAACTTGTTCTTGGAATAAGTACCCTTGAATATAATTATGGGGACTTGCACAATATAGGTATATGAATTTATACTGGTAGACAAAAGCGCTTAGCTAATCGGAAAAAAGAGGTTATTTTGTTATCAATAAGACAAAACTTAATAAAATAGACAAAACTTAAATGTACTCTTCTATTATTACATGTTACAAACATTATATTTATTAAAGATAAGACATAATCCGTAAAATCCGCAAAAACAACAATAACTCCTGTAAGATTGTGTAAGAAAGGCTTAAAATGTGTTTACCTGAAACTATTAGCGCCTCATTCGGACCCACCGTGTGTATATTGCCCATTATTTCTTCTGAGTTCAAAGAAAACGCACAAAACAACACAAATTTTCACTTTTACGAAAAAAAACAACTGTCGCTAAATCAATAAATACAACAAACAACAAAGAATGAAAAGAACGAACGAACGATGAACGATGATTGATGATGAATGCAATACGGGTTCATCATAGACAAAACGCACAGATTTAATATGTACAATCACGTGTTTTGTCATTGCTGCTGCTAAAATAAAATTAATCTGAGTGCTAGGTCACCATTAGTCAATGGGTCGCCATCATGGCCAATGGCCAATGCAATGATGAATGGATTTACCTTTTATTGAAGTTCATAAATAAGCAAAAGGCGTCCAACGTTCAAATGTACTAAGGTGTGTTCGATTATTAACCATTCACATACAAGAAAAATCGATTAAAAAAATTCTAGTATGTAAAACACTTGATTCTACCTATCCTCTATCCACAGTACCGGTACGTCGTGACGTCGCGTGCGTGAGCGTCGTTAAGGCCCACAACACAATGCGATTTTTATCTATTTTGATTTTTGAATCATATGCAGGTGCACACACACTGACGCATCGCACAACGCACTGGCGATTTAAAATCGCGGTGGAAAAAAACATCTTAACGTCTAGTGCGTGAATAATAAAAACAGTATGAATAAAAATCGTGGGATTAATAATTGTTGTGCGGGCTTATCCTAAACCCGGCTCCACACGTTGGCCCGAATGTTTGCGGCAACGCTCGACCAACGTTGGGGCCAACGTGTGGAGCCGGCCTAAGTCTACAATCTACAATACAAAAGACAACACTGCATACAAAGAAATTTTACCCAAGACCAAGATAGAATGCGGACGGAGAAATTTAAGAACTACAAAAATGAATAATATCCCGTTCATATAAGGTCCAAAATCTTTTATCAAAATCAGGGAGAAATACCGAGTGAGCCCGGTTTTCTATGATAGTATTACCGTAAGCCCGCTGACCTATAGAAAGAAACAAAGGGCTCCCCAATCATCGGACCGAATTTTAGTCAGCCGTCCGCTTTCCAGCTTGATATATAAGTTCCTTGGTACACAGACTGATAGAGAAAAAAAAAATTAGAACACTATGGATTTAACGTTGTAATGGCGGACGCATTGTGATTGTTTGTTGAAAGAATTTGGGCTGCTGATGCAAAATAACCAAAAGCAAACATAACATAATTTGGATTGTAAGTTATTAAACAACATCTGATTTTTCATACCAGAAATCTTCCACGTTTTTTGTGATAGATGTTATCATCTTTGTCACATAATCTGATCATTGTATTACTCATAATTTTTTTACTTTACAGATAGCGTGGTCAATTTATTTAGAAAAATGTCTGATACAAGTGATCTAGATCGTCAAATTGAGCAGTTAAAGAGATGTGAAATAATAATGGAGGCCGAGGTTAAGGCGCTCTGTGCCAAGGCCCGCGAAATTCTCGTTGAAGAGAGCAATGTTCAGCGGGTAGATTCTCCTGTCACGGTAACTAACCTTTCACGTATCAAGATTATTGTAAAATAAACACTGATAATAATTTATTTCAGTTATACACAATCATTTGCAATGCTGTCTTACCTAATATAGCTACCTAGGTAGATCTCGTTTTTTTTCCTTAAATATTTTAAACAGTACTGTTGAAGTTGTGAGCAAATTAAGTACAATGTTGCTGTATTAAATTATTTAGACGTTTTCAGTAAAACTCACAAGTGTGTGTGATGCAGTTTTTGTTTGTAAATACATAGTTAACCAATATACACACAAACAATATTGTGTTGAAAGAAGCCCTATTATTACTTATTTACTCTTGTTTCAGGTTTGTGGTGACATTCATGGCCAATTCTATGATCTGAAAGAATTATTTAAAGTAGGTGGTGATGTTCCCGAGACCAACTATTTATTTATGGGAGATTTTGTAGACAGAGGATTCTATTCAGTAGAAACATTCTTATTACTACTCGCTTTAAAGGTAAAATTTATCATTTTATATAGGTTTAAGATATTTTAAAGTTATAGGTCAATCCATCCAGATGTCTTCTTGCTGATATCAGCAAGAAAGAACAGATACCTGTAAATATAACACATGGTATCCAGACAGAATTGCTCTGCCTTCTAAAAAGACTGAATTATGTATTTGAAACAATGCCGGTGCTAATCAGTTCTGTACTATCAGCAAACTTTCTGGTGAACCACCACTAAGACTAAAATCGCTTGCGCTCAGTCTTCAACATCAGCTGTAGGTATGCATAATGTAGCAGGAATCAGGATTAGTTCAAGGGACTTTGTTGACAAAATGTATCACCGGGAAGGATTGTGACTACCATAAAATTAAAAAACAAGCCCTTATGGTGCAACTCCATCTGTCCTTTTGTCTGTAATCACTTATTTCAAGATGGAGGGGGAGCTCTATGTCCAGCAATTGACATTTTTCAACTGAAATGATTACCTCAAGGTGTGCAAAACTTACTGACCACAAAGTTAAATAAACAACTGATTAGATCAGGGGTTCCCTAAGTGGAGGGTGTGATAACATGAAAAGGGAAGTGCAGGTGAGGTGTTAAGACTTACAAAAGATAATTTGTAAGAACTATAACATTATGGCGATGGAGAGGGGTGAGGGGGGTGCATCATTTGCATTTTAAGTAGTAGGGGGCCATGTTAAACTGGGAACCCCTGGTTTAGATGATTGTGTGAAAAATATAATGAATATTTAAAACTTGAAATGTGAACTGTCAATATTTTATTTGTTTAATGCTATGTCCAGCAGTAGATGTCTTTCGGCTGAAATGATGATGGTGATATGTTTAATAAAGGGTACATGAATATTAGCTCTGTAGTACATTTATCACTATTATTATGTTATGTATAATTTTTGAATGTTATAAACTGAAATGGCAGATGTGTTGACAAAACTTACCCGTATCACCTGTATTCACCATATAAAAACAAAATAAAATTATTTTATTTGAAGATAAATGTAATTTGTAACACTTTAATGCAATGGGTGAGAGCCTGGTGATCCATAACACAGGGTTCTCCCTAGTATGGACTCCAGTCTCTCGCAAAGGAGCTTATACGCACTTATTTGTTACATAATTCTAAGGTACCTATTTATATTATTAAGCCCACCTTTGTGAAGAGAGAAATAAAGTTTTATTACTATTAATGTTAAGATCAGTCTTTGTTATGATTTCAATCAAATTGTGGAATGAATCACGTATTAAGGTGCTGCATTGAATTTGCAACCGTCCCTTTCTAACTTACGGAAAATTCCGCGTGTGAGAACAGAGAGGGGAATCACACTGTTTTGATGTTTTTTTACATTTTTGCAAATATCTCAGCGAATAAACATTTAAATAAAAATCTGTTACACCAGAATTTAGATATGTACAAGATATATCTTATTCACAAAAAACAATAGTAAAAACTATTGGAATTTCTAAATGCAATGCGAAATAGTGCAAAACAGACCTTACTTTGGAAAATAAACCTATCCAGCAAATTTCATTAAATCGTGTTTTCCCTATACCAAAATCTAGTAAATATAATGAAAAATCTTAAATATGAAAATTAGATCGACGTCTATCCACAAATGAAAATATTTTGATTCTAAAATCCCTATTTTTCCCAATGCCGCCCCTTAACTTCATTTTGTTATAAGTATATTCATTCGTTCGACTGCCTCGTTGGTCTAGTGGTCGCAAGCTAAACTGCTGAGCGTGGGGTCCTGGGTTCGATTCCCGGGTCGGGCAAAGTGTTATTGGGTTTTTTCATTAGGAAATTCTCAGTAGCAGCCCCCGGAGTATGGATTTGTGCCCGGTTAATGGCAATAGGCTCGCCCCCTATTACATGGGACTATAACATAACTGGCGAAATGTGGGTGTACTATACACCTCTGCCTACCCCTTCGAGGAAATACAGGCGTGATGTTATGTTATGTTATATTCATTCACTGAATAAAATATTGTAAGCTGTGAAGTTACCAATAACAAATAATAAATAATTATATTTTTTATTTTTTTATGTGTGGTATTACAGATTTATGCCTTGCCTGGTGATCTAAATTAATTAGGAATAATTAACTGTAACGTTAACCCATCAATGGGTGCAAAACCGCTGGTAGCCATGCAAAAATCCACTCTGTCCTTCTTTGATGAATTAATGAACGGTTTATACCATCAACTGCCACAGTTCTCTAATGTAATCGTAATTTTTTTTGTTTTTAAACTTTACTCATTACTACCGATAGATTACCGTGTTGTGTGGCACAACTTGAAAGAGGCCTATGTCAAACAGTCGACTGCGATAGGCTGAGTTGATTGATCTAACGTATGGGCAGGTCCAAATAGCTGAACAGGTAACTGGAATTTGCATGTATCCTGGAAGAGCAACTAGCCCATTTTCCACCCTACACAAACAAAATTATGCAGTTCCAATATTCCATTTCTGCTTTTATACCAACTCTGTGATGTTAAATGATAGTGTTCTGTGTAGGTTCGCTACCCCGACCGCATCACACTAATCAGAGGCAATCATGAGTCCCGACAGATCACACAGGTATATGGCTTCTATGATGAGTGTCTCAGGAAATATGGATCCATCACCGTATGGAGGTAAGACCTATCTTTTCTCTCTCGCTTTTATTATATTATAATAAAACAAAGTTTAACCGGATTAAATAGCATATATTATTTAAATTGGTTTTCCTGACGATTCGAAAGCTTTGCAGCATTTCGTGGTTGCAGGTAGACTAAGATGATAAGCGTCTTTATAGATATTTCTAAAATATTATTATATTTACTTGCTTTTATTATAGTTTTTCACGTTTCACAGCCGTCTCACTCTAATATAAGCACTTTTTTAGGGTTCCGTAGTCCTACAAGGAACCCTTATAGTTTCGTCATGTCCGTCCGTCTGTCCGTCTGTCCTAATCCTTTACAGCTTAATAACTTCTACAGTTATAAACATAAGTAAATGAAATTTTGTAAAAAATGGTTTAGATATAGATCTCAATTTTAAAAGAATAAAAAAATCTTGATAACGTATTTTAGGGGTGGCGCCCATACATGTGAAATGGGGATGAAATTATTATTTTCGCTGCAACCCCTCGTGTGGGGTATCATTGAATAGGTCTACTAAAATGAAGGTAATGTTTCATACATCACTTTTTTATCAGGTTTACCATCTGCGAAATATAGCCCACCAAAGTGGCTTACAATGTGTCCCCCCCCCTTCCATTTCCAAACTATGCAACGTAGAAACTTGTAATCTTCCACGTTGATAGACTTTTATAGAATAGAATAGAAAAAAAAAACAAAAAAATCTCTTAAAATTATTTTGAGTATAATGTGATTATACATTTTTGAGTTATAGTGAGAAAACTGCAAAATACTTAAGACGTACTAGTTCATAGATCATTGACCTTAGAGAAAAATTATCATAGCAAATAATGCTCCTTTAGTTACTACCTATTTAAAAAGATCACAAAATGTAACTTTGTGTTATATTGATATGACACACTTCTTAAATTTAGCTTCTTGAATTCAGCGTTAGGTGGCGCTGTTTGCAAAAACTAAAATAGCAATGATTAATATTCGATTTGATTCGTTTGTAATTAGACCAGTAGGTCCTAGGGTTATAGGGTTCCTTAAGTATAAGGAACCCTATAATACTGCGCATGGCCCGACATGCTCTTGGCTGGTTTTTTAAGATTTGAATAGATTTTAGGCGAAATTGAAAAATGTATTTATATATACGTTATTATCCTACAGGGTAACATTACAAATATTTAACGCATATTTCGTCTTGATTTGTTGCTTAGAAAGAGGAGGAAAGAGAAAAAATATATTTCTTTGAATATGAATCATGTATAGAAATAAAAATTGTTTCAACATTCGTAATGTTACACTGAAGGATAATCATGTTCAAGTTACACATGGACATTATTCAAGTTTGCCTAAAATCTCTTGAAATCTCTAAAAAAGTGCTAATGTTAGAGCGAGACGGCTGTGAAACGTGAAAGGCCTCTTAAAGGGTTATGTGTTACAGTCCTAAATGTTTTGGTAAGTAGAATCATGGAATTTTTAAATTATCATGCATATAATATTGAAGACCAACAGTAATATGCTAGAAGGAACAGAATTCACGAGTAAAACTAACTTTTGAAACAAGATAACTTCTGTATAAGGCGATGGCGATGGAACCTTATAGAGATGGTTTGGCATCCCTGTATTGGCCTGATCTAGGCCAGTAATTTGGCAGGGGAGACCTCTCGCTGTCAGCCATAGTCAGGGCCATGGCTGACAGCGGGGGGGGGGGGCAGTGACGTCCCTCTGCGAGATGACGTCCTCGCAGGAAGCGGTGGAGTGGGTCAGGAAGGAAGACTTGCTGATCCAATCCGCCGCAGTAGGACGGGTCGGTGCAGGTGGTTTACGCCGAACTGTTGCCGCCCTAACAGAAGTCATCGGGCGATAAATTGAGCAGTCTATTGTCGGCATTGAACGGCCCTCGAGTTGCGATGAGGTCCCAAGTGTATCCGGACATCGCCGAAGTATCGTCTATACAGGAAGAGAGAGGCCCGGAAGTGGGCTATGCTGGATGGGTCGCTATGTGGCATTGCAGTTCTCGCGGCTCATCCACCTAAGGCAAGAGTAGGCACACGGCGGCGTGAGTCCCACATAACCACGCTGGCTGCCCGGGTTGTGTGGCAAGCGGTAGGCATTATCTCGCGTTTAAAAAAAAAGGCCAGTAAGTTATAATAATCTTCCCTCTTATCAGTTGTCAGAGCCTACTTTAATCAGTTTCGGGGTTTACTGCACGTTGATGAAATTGAGACTTGAAGTATATTTTCTGTAACATCCAAAATGTGAACATACACAGGTATTGCACAGAAATATTTGACTACCTATCCTTGTCTGCGATCATCGACGGTCGGATATTCTGCGTGCACGGCGGCCTGAGTCCTTCGATACAGACGCTCGACCAAATCCGCACAATCGACCGCAAGCAGGAGGTGCCACATGATGGGCCCATGTGTGACTTGCTCTGGAGCGACCCTGAAGGTTTGACACATTTTTATGTTCTTTATACATGACGTAATTAGAGTCCGACCGAATTAAGTTTTCGGCCATTTTGGGCCACAATGGTGCCGATTCTCTTGTACACCCACCTAAACCTAACTATAACTAAAATTTAAAAATTTTAGTTTAGAAAATCATAAAACTTATTCTGTGTTTATCTTTTTCTTATTTTAGAAAACTTGTTGACAGCTCTAATAATTGAGTTTGACAAGTTGAATTGGCGGTGTTACCAGTACATCTTGAAAAATTATTAAAGAGTGAATGGAATGACCGAAGTTCACAAAAACAGAAGGAAATTAAATAATAATTATATTTCGAATTATTAGTTTATCATTAAAATTAAGAAGAAAAAATCATGTCACGAAATAAAGTACATTTTCGTTTTATATTTTCAATAAAATATATAAATTGGAATAATGTGATCAGATTAAAGAGCTAGTTTATTATTTTCTACGGCCCGTATTACAGAACGATACTCAAGCGTTGATCACTGTTAAAACTAGTTTTGAGTTGAGCTTTGATTTTAGAACGTTCCTCAAGCAGAGATTTATTGATCACAGTTCAGCTGAGTTTAGCTTTATTTTATACTGTCACCTGTTTCGGTATTTGAGCAGAGATTTGATCTGTAATCAATCACTCTGGTGTGGTCCAGACTACGCTTGAGTAGAGATTTCTATTTTAATTCAGGTCAAATTCGTGTGTTATGTTGTTGAATTAAAGTTTATAATAATTACCGTTCTGGAATAAGACCGATACTCATGTAACGATTCTATCCTTAAGTAGTGATCAGGTGATTGGAGTTTGAACTGTACTTAAGGAACCTTCTGTAATACGGGCCTAAGAGTACCTATCAAAGGAGATATATTGTTATTATTGCAGCGTCTCTCGATGTCAGCGATGTCTCTGTGATCAACGCGGTCAAAACCGGAAGTGATCACCGTTTGGTAAGAGGCACATTGAATCTGAACATCAAGCTGGAAAGATCTCGACTGATGAAGTCTACGCTCCGTCCAGCACCGATCCAAATCCAAAACCCCGAGAGCTTTCAGCTCGAACTTCAGAATCGTTTCGAATGCCTAGGGAGCTCAGTGGACGATTACAACGATGGGTTTGTGGAAACTGTCCATACGGTCGGGTCTAGGATCTTTAGGACCCGTCGTACAAACAGAAACAAGAAGCTCTCTGACCACACTCTCGAGCTCATGGCGGAAAGACGCGAGATGATTCTGCAGTCCTCAGATGATGCGACTAAGTACCGGCAGCTCAATAGACAGATCTCAAAGTCCTTGAAAAGTGACCTACGCCAATTTAATACCGAACGTATTAAAGACGCGATAGAGAAGAATAAGGGCTCCAAAGTCTTCGCAAGAGACCTGTCTATTGGGCAGAGCCAGCTTGCAAAACTGAGGACCGACGATGGCAGAGTCGTTTCCTCCAAGCCAGAGCTATTGAAGGAGGTCGAGAAGTTCTATGGACAGTTATACACGTCCACCCGGAAACCCGCTGTAAATCGGGCTAATGACCCAAGAGCTCGATTGACCCGACACTATACCGAAGATATCCCGGACGTCAGCCTGTACGAGATTAGGATGGCTCTAAAGCAGCTCAAAAACAACAAGGCACCGGGTGATGACGGAATTACGGCCGAACTCCTGAAGGCGGGTGGAAAACCGATCCTTAAGGCCCTTCAGAAGCTATTTGATTCCGTCATTCTCGAGGGGAGAACGCCACACAGTCTGTTATTTTGCCTTAGTTGCGGCCATGTCCATTTTATGTTTTTATTCGATAGCTATAGTAACGATAAAGGTTTGGCAGAAAGACCTATGGTATTTTTTTTGTATAATTATAAAGTTATTAAGGTTTCATTGAAAAGTGAGAAAAACAAAATTAATTTTTATTTTCGAAAATTGTTGTAATACATATCTAGTTAGTCCTTTAAATAAAGTAACAGCATAATATATATTTAGATAAAAAAATGGGGCATCGTACCTTTGATATATTAGGAGATTTTTTACTTTTACCGATTAACACAAAACATTTTTTTTTCATGTTTTCTTATCACGGTCGCATCTTATTTTCATTTAAATATATGCGTAATGTTATTGTCAATAATACACTAAAATATGACATGCGTCAATAGCAGGAATACGAAGATAGAGAGTTTCTAAATATTTTTGAAATTTCTATGGAAATAGGGTTGTCGCAATTGAATAAATAAAAAAATTAAATAAAAGTGCCAGATATTTACCAAGTATTTAACTAACTTTGAGTAAACTCTTTCTGGTGTCTTTCTGTGTCTCTTTCTGGGTTTCTGTTGTCTGAAAACAATTACTATAATGTTCTCAATGCTCTAAGACTACAACGATACGTGACGCTAACCTAGCAGTCATCATCGGAGTTTGTCAAAACTTCTTCTGATGATAATACGAGTATATTATCATCAGAAGCGTCTGTTACCAATTCAGTATTAGGAATATCAGCAAAACTTTGCGGTAGTGGATCATGGGTAATAATATTCTCCATTGTCGGTTTTAAGAGTGACAGAACCTTGCCGGGAAGAACGGAACGTTTATTCTTTTTATGTCGGTTGCCAATGGACATCAGCGATAGGAATGGGTCGGAAGACTCTAGCGCGCGGTGAAACAAGTCGAACACTGTTGTTTTGCGATCTAATTTTCGGGTATGATGCTCACGGTCGTAACGCCAAAACTTGTTCCTTGATTCACCGGCTTGTTCTGACAGCATTCCAATGGGTAAGGAAATAGATTCTATTATTTTTGCTCCATGCATCAGTATCTTGTGCAGAGTAACTGACATATAACACCAGTTGTACTTTTGCACGTATTTAACAGCGAGATTTTCACAAAAATATTGAAACTTTTGAGAATCGATTTCCAACTCGCTTGATAATGTCACAAGAATGGTGTGTAAATCCTCAACAAGCCATTCCTCAATTCCAAGAATATCTGCAAATGTTTTCCGGTTTGAATCTGACAATGCAGTACGGGCAGTGTTGCCATCATTGGTTGTTCCTGCATTAGGCCTTACTACATCTACCAGCAAACCCATTTTGTTTCTAATGTCCGTTTGAATTTGTTTTTTTCTTCTTTCCACAATACGACCTTCGGGAGAGTTTTTTGTAACTCTCCATTTTTGCACGTCTGGATCATTTTTATAGCCTAAATGCAACAAAAATTCGAATATTCTGATCCAGGCATGCAGTGGACTTATTCCGTGAAGTAAAGCTTCCTGATTTAATGGTTTTTTTGCCACTTCGTCAAGTTTATTAAACTCGGTGCAAGTAGCTCCACAACACGCACACCGTAATTGTGAGCTGGTATTTGTGATGACATTAAAGACTTTTCCGTCAATTATGGTGAGGTATAATTTTGGATCTCCGACAACGACATATCCAGCAGAAATTTCCGAATAAATTTGTGAAAGATTTTTAATTTCTTCTTCTACCCGGTTCCTTTCTTCCAGAATCAGATCTTTTGATTCTGATCTGTATTGTATTTTTATTGGTCGGCAAAATCTAAAAGATTGTGGATTTGGGTTTGACCATAAGACAAAACCATCAAGACTTTTTATGCGCAACGGAATGTAGGTAGTAGCAAAGAGGCAGTGTTCGTCATCAATTTTATCAGAAAACGTTTGCTTATATGTTGACTGTCCTGTGCTACCATCAAAACCCCATGAACCCTCAAAAACGCAGTGAAGTGTATCTAACTGTTTTTGATTGCAATATTCCGAAACCCTTTGGTCGCAAGAGTCAATGATTCGTCGAAACGTGTGCATAAGTAAATCATTTAAAGGTACTTTGGCTTCTCGTTCTGATATTTCAATTTCAACATCAGGATAACAATGTTTTTTAGCTTTTTGTATCTTATAATAGGGAGGGTAAATATTAAATCCTCGAGATTTGGCACCTTGTTGCATGTAGATATAGTCTTCCACTGATAGTTTTATATCAATCATTAAACAAAGAGCTTCATCAGGAGAATAGGGTTTGGGTTCCGATTTTGACTTTATGGTTCCCGCGATTTTTTTAGGCCGAGTTGGACTTTTCAAGCATTCCTTTATTATAAACTCAAACTCCTGAGCAGAACTTTTATTTAGTTTTTCGCCGGTTTCGTCTGTTACTATTCTCGACATAACTTTAATTAGTTTTGAATGAGGTTCTCCGTCAAGCGATTCCTCAAGATCTTTCCGTGCACGGCGCTTTTGGCGATCACTTAAATTTTCATAAAATGTAGATGTGGAACTGGATGAAGCATCAAAAGAAGTTTCAGGTTTCGGATCTATTGAAGGTTCAAGTTCTTGGGGTCTTAAAGTTTTTTGTAAGTCAAAGCTACTAGTTCCCGAAGTCGAAGGATTATTTTGTAATAAATGTGTATTTGATGTGAAACTGGAATGAGCGCCAAAAGAAGTTTCAGGTATCGGGTCTTCAGGTTCTTGGTGTCTTGAAGTTTTTTGTAAGGCATAGCTACTACTTCTCGAAGTTGAAGGATTATTTGGTAATAAAAAATGTGCCTCATCCAATTCTATAATACTTTGTTGTGGTAAAGGACTTTCCTCGATATTCACTTTTGGTATTTCAATATCAAAAATAGTGGAAAGCCAGTGTTTGTTTTTATTACAAAATCGTTTGAAATTCCGTTTACTACTGCAATATAAAGTTTCACATTTACTTAAAAATTTTGAAAGATTGTATTTAAATTCATTGTTTTGGCTATCGATATTGTTCGGAATTCCATTTGGATATAAAGTGTTTAATACGATTAGGCATCGTTCCTCTGAATCGAGATCCAAAGGTCTTTTATGAACCCCGTGCAAATGTGCCTTATCTACCAAAATTTTATAAATTTCCAATTTCGTGAGTGATTTCTTCAGATCCGTGTTCGTGCTTTCGTTGTTAGTCGTTGGAGTTGCCACTCGCTGACCAGCATGAGGGTTGGCGCCCTCATGCCCCCCTTGCATTAAGTCCTCTGGTCGGGGCCCAGAAGGACATCCCCCAGCAGGACGGGTCAGTACCTGCTGAGGCAAAGCAGTGCCATGGGTCTTTGACGGCTCCATGACACCTCACCCCCGCTTCTCCAGATATTATGTATGGAAATTGGGTTTTGACATTCTATCTAACGAGGGCGGACCCCTTCCCAATTCCACATAATATCCTTCATCGAAGATTCATTTTGATGTAAGTGCATGCACTTACAAAACAAAAAAGAATAATAAACAAGATTTGTTTCATGATTTGTTAGTTACAGGTGAATCTAATAAAAGCGTGTTAGTTAAGACATGATTAGACCAAGGATAATGCTTCAGAAATAGTAATAGGAAATTATAATAATTGAAGAAGCAAATTTATTCCGAGCGAAATTGGTCGTTTGTTAGAGGCGCCTACATTAGTTGACAACCCTAAATTATAACTTTAAAATTGAATATCTCCGAGTTCTTGTGTTCGTTGCTTCTTATTTTTTTTGTGGTAATACTTAGTATTGTACTAAACATTGACACACAAAAATAAAATGCGACCATGTTAAGAATGACCATAAAAAAAATTATTATGAAATCATAGAAAAAATAAAATTGACGCCTAGTAGAACGCATTTTTTTAAGATAAAATAGATGTAATGATGCATTAAGTTAATGGCTAGCGTGCCATGAAACATTTATTGTAAAATGTTCATTATGAGAGCCTAAAACACGTTTCTATTGTTTCTATGGATTTTTCTCGATTTTCGAAATATGTTGAAAACTATGACACATAAAACCACGGGGGTTTTAATAGAAGTTTTGTTTGGTTATTATCTTTCTAAAAGCCTCAAAAAATAAGGATGGCCGCAACTAAGGCAAAATAACAGACTGTGCGCCACAGGCATGGAGCAGAGGTGTGGTGGTACTCTTCTTCAAAAAGGGCGATAATGCTCTACTGAAGAATTATAGGCCCATTTCACTTCTGAGCCATGTCTACAAGCTGTTTTCGAGAGTCATTACGAACCGTCTTTCGCGCAGGTTTGACGACTTCCAGCCTCCCGAACAAGCCGGGTTCCGAAAAGGCTTTAGCACCGTAGACCACATACATACGCTGCGTCAGGTTATACAGAAGACCGAAGAGTATAACTTGCCTCTTTGTTTAGCGTTTGTGGACTACGAGAAAGCCTTCGATTCGATCGAGACTTGGGCGGTACTACAGTCTCTTCAACGGTGCCAGATTGACTATCGGTACATCGAAGTGTTAAAGTCTTTGTATGAAAACGCCACTATGTCAGTCCGATTACAGGACCAAGCCTCGAAACCTATCCTTCTGCAGCGAGGTGTGAGACAGGGAGATGTGATCTCTCCGAAACTGTTCACTGCTGCATTGGAGGATGTCTTCAAGGTTCTGGACTGGAATGGGCTAGGCATTAACATAAACGGCGAGTACATCACTCACCTTCGGTTTGCCGACGACATAGTAGTCATGGCTGAGACCATGGAGGGCCTCGGTACAATGCTCGATGACCTCAGTAGAGCTTCCGATAGAGTGGGTCTTAAAATGAATATGGACAAGACAAAGGTTATGTCGAATTCCCATATAGCACCCATTCCCGTAAGCATCGGAGAATCTACACTCGAAGTTGTTGACGATTATGTATACCTAGGACAAACTGTCCAGCTAGGTAAGTCCAACTTCGAGAAAGAGGTCAATCGTCGAATCCGACTCGGTTGGGCAGCGTTCGGGAAGCTACGCAATATCTTCTCGTCCAAAATACCGCAGTGTCTCAAGACGAAAGTCTTTGACCAGTGTGTGTTGCCAGTAATTACTTACGGTACTGAAACGTGGTCGCTCACAATGGGCCTGATAAGAAGGCTCAAAGTCACTCAAAGGGCAATGGAGAGGGCTATGCTCGGAGTGTCCCTGCGTGATCGAATCAGAAATGAGGAGATTCGCAGGAGAACGAAAGTAACCGACATAGCCCGAAGAATTGCCAAACTTAAGTGGCAGTGGGCGGGGCACATTGCACGCAGAACGGATGGCCGATGGGGCAGTAAAGTTCTGGAGTGGCGACCGCGTACTGGAAGGCGCAGCGTGGGTAGGCCCCCCACAAGGTGGACCGACGACCTGGTGAAGGTCGCGGGAATCCGCTGGATGCGGAAGGCGCAGGACCGGTCGTTGTGGCGATGCTTGGGGGAGACCTATGTCCAGCAGTGGACGTCTTTCGGCTGAAATGATTGCAGCGTATCATATGTATATCTTAAACAACGAGAAACAGAGCTATTTGCAAAAAAACGCAAGGACCTTTGAATTCCATCACAATAATAAACTATTTCTTTAATTTAAAAAGCTGGAATTTCCCTTTTTAAAGACGTCGTTAAAAAGTTCTAGCACCCAGGCCACGAAATTTCTCAAAAAAGTTGAATAAATTAGAATATAAGCTAAAAAGTACCACGCAGGATTTCGGCGGATGGAGTCCCTCACGGGACCCTCCGCCACCAAGCCCGGTTAAGCAGAAAGAGCACTCTGGTGCTTCCTGTGAGTAGTCAATTCGAAAAAAAAAAAAAAAAAAAACGCAGGATTACAAACTTGGAGACTTTCTCCCCAAAAGAGGGAAAATTTGTGAATTCAGGCTTTTTAGGGACACATATTAGCATAAAATGATAGAATTGAATGTCAAAGTCAAACATAGATTTTTTTTCCCATTGTATGGATTTATGTACTTATCCTTTATTATATAGGTACCTCTTCTTATCGAAATTATAAATTTCATTGTATATTTCTATGAACAATTTACCTTTCTGCTGAATCTACAACAGCTGCAACCACATAGTAGGCATCCATTATTTATTTTAAACTACCTAAAAACTATAAAAATGAATAAAATAAGCTTTGCAATTTTAGTTGTTGATAACTAATTATTCGACATTAGTCGACATGTATTTTGATACCTTCTAAAAATAGTCAGATTTAGGTTGACATTTCTAATATTAGGTGAAAAACGTCAATTTTAATAAGTTGAATAACTAAACTAATTTTGGTCCTGTCAAACCAAAAATTAGTTTTAAAGTGAATTTCAGAATAGAAAACGTCGTTTGACAGAACTAAACTAAATTTAGGTGATTTTTAGTCTAGTTTAGAGAATTTTGTGACAAGAGAATCGGCACCAATAACCATTTTCTGCAATTTTCGATTCCTGCCGAAAAAAAACTTTTATTTTGCTTGTACACACGGCTACACATCAAGCTGTACCGTTCCAGTAAAAGTTGACCTCGCATTGTATAGGCTTTCCGTTCAATGCGAGATCAGCTTATACTGGAAATGTACAGCATGATGTGTAGCCGTGCGTACCGTAAACGATCTACGCGGTCGTCAAATCTACTATTTAATAACTTCTTAGGTTTTCGCGATCACTACACATTATAATAAAACAAACCGGATTAAATCGCGCATATTATTTAAATTGGTTTCCCTGATCTACTATTTAGTTCAGCTGGTTAACTTTATGCAAACAGGTGCCGTAATTTAATGAAAGAAAATTGCCTTTCCTTGCTTAACAATGTGTTTTTGAGATTAAGATAAAGTTAATTTTCGTAGGTTTCAAGTTTTAACATATGTACGATCATGTAATCATTAAATTAGGTGCTTGATTAACAAATTGATATTTCATATACTTTATTTAAGTACTTTTACCAAACAAATATCTATCGATATAAAAGAAGTAGGTAGGTAGTACATTTACTTTTTTTTTTTTTTTATAGTATACTATGGCGAAACGAGCTAAAGGCCCACCTGATGTTAAGCGGTTACCTTTGCCCATGACAACTTCAATACCACCTAGGCTGTTGCCTAAATGGTACCGCAAGTCGGTTCGCCAAACTGAGACATGAAGATGGAAAGTCTCATGTGATTGTAATTATTTTTTGGACTTTTTCAGTTTCGGTTTTCGGCCGAAAATAAGAATCCATTTTCGGTCGGTCTCTACCTATAACAAAATACTTATTGACTTAACAGCCAGTTCATGATAAAATTAAGACTTAAACCGATGTGTTTTGTTACCAGAAATTAATAACAGCTACAATGAAGTAAACAAGTCCCGTAAACATAGTTCAATATGAGCTACAATGAAGTAAATCGATACTATAAAGACAGATATCCTGACTGACTGATTCAACGCAGAGCCGAAACTACTCAAGTCAGAAACATGACATTTGGACAGTAGGTTCCTTTTAATGTAAGCATCCACTAAAAAAGGATTTTTCTAAATTTTAACCCTAAGGGGCTGAAATAGGGTGTTAGTTTTTTATCAAAAATCTTTTCTCCTGGATCAATTCTCTCAAATCTTGGGAAAAATAATCTTTAAAGTAAATAATGAAACATTTATCTTTTCTTTTTCCAAAATAATTCCTAAAAGAGGATGCAATAGGGTAATACATTTACATACATACATATTATCACGCCTGTTTCCCATTGGGGTAGGCAGAGACTATGGATTTCCACCTGCTACGATCCTGACACACCTCTTTCGCTTCATCTACGTCCATTAGCCTCGTCATGCATGCTCGTCGGTTTAGAGAACTCTTAACCTGGCATTTTTTGAGAACATCCGCGATTTGATCGCGATACGTTCGCCGAGGTCGTCCCCTTCCAACTCTTCCATCCACACTCGCTTCGTATACTTGTTTCGTCAATCTCCTCTCGTCCATCCTCTCTATATGTCCAAACCATCTTAACATACCTTTCTCAATCTTTGTCACTACATCTTCTTTCACTCCACAACGCTCCCTTATCATGTTATTCCTTACTTTATCTCTCAAAGTTACACCACACATACTTCTCAAAGCTCTCATTTCTACTGCATTTATTCTGCTTTCATGTTTCTTCTGCCATACCCAACTTTCACTACCATACATAAGTGTAGGCACTAACACTCCCCCATGAACAGCCAGCCGTGCCTTTTCCGACACTTTGCGGCTGTTCATGAAGGTGTGTAGTGCCCCATTCACCTGATTACCAGCACACACTCTCCTTTCAATGTCCTTCACATGCTTGCCATCTCTCGTAAACATGGAACCCAGGTATACAAAATCTTTAACTTGTTCCACCTTTTCGTCACCTATCAAAATATTGCACTCTGTCATAACTTCTTCCATTTCAAAAACCAAATTTTTTGTCTTACTAACATTAACTTTCATTCCTTTAGTCTTCAAAGCACCATCCATAATTGTTACCATCTTCTGTAACTCCCCCTCCGACGATGCAAGGATAACTTGATCATCGGCATAGAGGAGACATTTGACAAGTAACCCATTCATTTCTAAACCATTTTCACTCTTTCAAATATTTCAAACAACTGTCCATGAATAGATTGAACAGCCACGGCGACGCTACACATCCCTGTCTCACACCCTTATCGATGCTGAACCAGTCAGAGTAGGCGCCGTTAATCCTGACACAAGCGCTAGAATCCGCATAGAGAGATTTCAACGCTTGAATCAGGTTGCTATTCACCCCATAGATAGACAAAGCAGACCATAGTTCATTCCTCATCACTCTGTCGTAATACATTTGTATGGGAGAATAATATTGCGTAGCTGTATTGAGTCGAAACTCGGTAATAATCTTTAAATAAATTAATGAATTACGTGTTTTTGAATTTTTCGAAGAATAAAATAATGAAATAAATTTCGAATAATAAAAAGGGGTGTTAAAGTTTCTATGAAAAATGTTCCTACGGTCACATTTGACACGAATACTTTTCAAATTAATTAATAATAAAGAAATGCGTAATTTCCTTATGTCAAACCTACGACGGGAACATTAAACGGGGCATTTTATAACTTTTTACCCGAGTAAAGGCGCAAGAGCATCGCTAGTATTAAATATTTACGTATACGTTAATGTATGTATTTATAGGATGACCTTTGGACATTGAGGAGCCTTAGACCACAGTATTTATTTGCTATCCTATTTCTATTAACAGTTCTCTGACAAGTATGTATTGCATGTTTTCGTTTTCGGTAAGATTGAAAAGCATGTGTCGCCGTCGGCAAGCAGTATGCGTTTCGTTTCACACTTATTCTTTACTAAAGTGGCACGAAACTTAAACTTGCATATTTATGTCTTTAATCTTTATTTCCAATTTTCCACACTGGCATAGTATTCTGTATACATGTCAGTTGGTAAATATGACAGAATTTTGTATCAATAAAATTAGATACTGTTGAATTAATATGTGTATCATTTCCTCGCAAATGAGAGAAAAGTTCTAAACAAGTCTCGGCCGAAATAGCAATTAACAGCCTAGTTTAGTTACAAAGGATAAAAGGAAGGGAAAGGCTGGCGCCTCGTCCTTTTAAACCATTTCGGAAGAACTCAGCTTCGCCTCGTCCTTCGAATATTACTCGGCCGTCAATTGCTTTATTTCTGGCATGGACAGTAATGCACTATTATTAACGACGGGATGTTTTTTTTCTGATGACGTCTGTCACGTCTGTGGTCTAGTGGTACGAGTGTCGGACTGCTGATTACGAAGTCGTGGGTTCGATTCCCACAGGACACAAATATTTACGTGATGAACATAAATGTCTGTGTTGGTCTGGGTGTTTCTTATGTATTATAAGCAACGACCATACAGTCCATAGACGCCTCATAACAGGCGACCGATGTCTGCAACACATCTATGATATTTCACTAATGTAGGTCGCCACTATTCGCCACTTGAAATCTTGAATCCGGTTTTGACCACTTACATAAGCCGTCAAAAGTGCCGCGTTAGTGATTAGCCAATAGCCGCCTTCATAGGGCCAATCGGATTGCAGTACCTCAGCTAGTGGCAGAATTTACTGTACGCATTACATTACATTTATTTGTATTCAACATTAGGCGTCTATTGGGCTGTATGGTCGTTGATTATAAGTATGTATTTACAAAAAAAAAGTATATAAGTATTATATCCATTGTCTAGGACCCATAGTACAAGCTTTGCTTAGTTTGGGACTAGATGGTGCTGTGTAAAAAAGTCCCAAAAATATTTATTTATTTGTATTGTTTCTAGACACGCAAGGGTGGGGAGTGTCCCCCCGCGGCGCGGGCTACCTGTTCGGCTCGGACGTGGTGGCGCAGTTCAACGTGTCCAACGACATCGACATGATCTGTCGCGCGCACCAGCTCGTCATGGAGGGCTACAAGTGGCACTTTAACGAGACCGTGCTCACTGTGTGGTCGGCGCCTAACTACTGCTACAGGTGAGACCAAGGAACATTTTTCTTAACCATATCATCATGACTGCCTCGTTGGTCTAGTGGTTGCAAGCGCGATTGCTGAGCGTGAGGTCCTTGGTTCGATTCCCGGGTCGGGCAATGTGTTATTGGGTTTTTTCATTAGGAAATTCTCAGTAGCAGCCCGGAGTCTGGTTCTGTGTGCCCGGTCAATGGCAATAGGCTCGCCCCCTATTACATGGGACTATAACATAACTGGCGAAATGTGGGTGTACCTACTATACACCTCTGCCTACCCCTTCGGGGAAATACAGGCGTGATGCTATTTATTTATCATAATAATATTCTTTATGCTGTGTGTTAAATTTGTTGTTGTGATATTGTATGGTATATGTATAGTAAACCCACATTGCGCCAGTAACGTTATCAATATCCCTTGAGACTCGAGATAATCACGGATTCATTATTATACAAGGTGTTATTGAAATAACTAAAAAACCTCTTGAGGGGTCATTGTACTCATCAGTATGAACAACTTTTAGTATTGCACCAAGCCTGAAATTGCGAAAAAAAAACACTGTTCTCTACATTTTGTCGATTTATGTGAACACAAATGTAGTGAACACCTGATTATTTTTTCGCGATTTCAGGCTTGGTGCCATTCTAAAAGTTGTTCATACCGATGAGTACAATGACCCCTTAAGCGGTTTTCAGTTATTTCAATAACACGTATTGTTAAACAAATCAGAAGTACGTCAATTATTCTGTGCACAGATGCGGTAACGTGGCTGCGATATTAGAACTGAATGAAAATCTTCAACGAGAGTTCACAATATTCGAGGCGGCGCCGCAGGAGTCGCGCGGCGTTCCCTCGAAGAAGCCGCAGGCCGACTACTTCTTATAATGTTGCCTGCAATAGACAATTGACCCATGATCGAGCGACCCATCTAGTATTATGTACGGTTTTATTGTAGTAGTGACAAAACATTTCAATGTGGAGATACTTTAATTGTGATCTTAAGACTGTGGTTGAATTGTAAGTTGAATGTGTTTATTTTAAGTAATTGAATATGTGTTTAATTCATTTGCTGACTCTTCGTTCGTATCGGGAGTTATACTGACGGCGGATCTCCAAACAACACCGTATGAAATGATTTGGTATACGAGTACGACGCGCGAGTATCACACATTACAATATACCAAAAATCTTCGCGAGGGACGTTACGTGGCGTTCTGAAGACATTTGGACATAAATCAATGGTTTAGTACAAACTTTCGAGTTCCACAACTGAACATTAGTTAAGTTGAACTTTTCTCAGACAATTAATTTATAATGTAATCTTGACTTAGTGTTTTTTATCCATTTGTTACTCAGTGGGAACGAAAGTGGTGATTCTCTTTTTCACGAACTAAACTTATTTTAAACTATCGCTCTCTGTTACTAATAGTAGTTACAAGAAAGGGGTGGCAAGAATTTTAGAACTGTCAAATTAGTTTACGTGTTACATTTCTTTGTATTTTCCCTTTCTTTTGTCTCCTATTAGTAAAACAGAGCGATAGTTCAAAAAAAGTTTAGTCCGTGAACAAGAGAATTGACACCAATGTTGAAAACAATATTTTGAATAACAGGCATTTCTATTGATTTGTATTAGTCCCATGCAAAGCTAGATGGCATTTTACCAGTTTTTAAACTATGCCATTGACTAAGTTAATATTTTTATTCATTGTAATACTAGGAGAACAGTTGATAAATCAATAATATAAGTATGTATTTTGTGCACGTAATGTGTCCAGTCGAGAGTAGGATAAACCGAGTGTTAATTTGTAACAGCATATGCGGTTAGCAAGCGACACCGCGTGATAAATTGTTAGAATCGTATGACGATAGATCCAGTGACCTCTCACTATATCGTCAAATTGAAAGTTTATAAAACTAAGCAGAATAAAGTGATTTGTTGACCTCTAGTGCTTACTTCCGATAAATTCATGTAAATCAGGTATAGAAATGTGATTTGTGATGTCATTAAACACTGCCGTAACTTTTAAATAAAAATTAAAATAATAAATGAAACACCTAATGTTCGCGAGAGATAACACATTTTCGTAATGTAAACATAATAATTGTTCATTATTATCGTTATAAATCAATATGGATAGAATCTAGTGCATATTCGTTTTTTTTAAATAATAAATAGACACATTACAAAAGAATTTTAGACTTGGGTGTATGCACGGCTACACATCAAGCTATAAATTTCCAGTATAAGATGACCTTTTATTGTACGTAAAGCCAATATAATGCGAGGTCATCTTATACTGGAAGAGTATAGCTTGATGTGATGATTTCAAAGTTCTAGAAAACTTTATACCTAGTTACTGAAACTTTAATTTTGTAGAACTCCCAAAAGTTCCTCAAATTGTAACCCTCTTTGGAAAAATGCTAAAACATTGTAAGAATTCCACTTATTAGATAAGAACCTAGATGTGAAAACAAAACAAATTACTTATATTTGTATTTTATGCTTGATATTCTCTTAGGGAAAATTATTATGTCTATTTTCAGCATTACAATGGTTTAATTGGTTATATGAAGAGGGAAATATAAATTAACTTAACCCTTTCAACGCCACGGCGTCGTATAGGTTTTCGTGCCCACAGCGCCACATCTTCTATAAAAGACAAATATTGTATGGAGAGAAGTACAAAGTTATAAAGTTGTGGCACTGAGGGCACGAAATTATTTGTCTTCTATAGGTGTCATTGGCGGTGAAAAGGTTAATAATTTTGTCAACGTAGCACACTGGATTGTGAACTAGGGTTAGCAACAAAAACATTAGGATTATGCACAATAATTTCAATAAAGATAAAAAATAATTAAAATGTGATCTCAATTTTATTGTTCTTGTTATATTTGAAGTCGAAACTTATAACTGACGAGTGCAAAGTCCAGATTCACTATGGAAAATGAGCAACAAAAAGAACTTAAAATTGAACATTCGAATTTACACTATGTTTTGTAGAACCATCTTCAAACTATTCTTACTTTCGTTTCTAAAAATTAGGAATGAAAACAAGATAAGTTTTATGTTAAGATGTAGAATCCAGCAGTCTCTTCTTAAATTAGGTATTTATTATTGTGAATGCCAATTTATGCACAAAACAATTACAGTAGATTTCTATATGTATGTAGGGGACATTGCATTCAGTCAGTCATAAGCAGATGACCAAAATCAACTATTTTCTCAGTTTTCCCATTAGTGGTAGTCAGTAAGTAATGAAAAATTGAATAGTCCATAATTATCATTATTTTTACCTCAAACTGTGCTCAGGTTGAAAATAATGTATTTGCTAAAATATCAACTATCCCTTCCTTAAAAAGATGTTATCAGTTTTGTATCCCTACTTCTTTTTGTACTATTAATTATTAAAATGAAATGCCATCATTTTCCAGTATTTTATTTATTCAAAATAAATAATTTCGACTAAAATAATAAAGTTAACACTTTCTTGAGGTAGCTAGAACATCACAACAATAAAAAAATCGGGTACTATCAGTTGAGGTTTGCAATTATTGAACTACATAATTCTGGTAAGATATCACCGCACTTGGTAGATACTTTTAAGTCTATAATGTTATCGGCTCTAGTGGGGCCTATATTCAATAAAGCTATTTTCTTATGCTCATCCCTTGCTTGTAAAATTATTCTATAGCTTGAATAAACAGTCAAACTAGATCCCAAAACAAATACAGCATCACTGTCAGACACTTGACTCCTGACTTGCTCCACTCTGTCTTTAGGGACATTGTCACCAAAGAATACAATATCTGGTTTTAATGGACCTTCGCATTTTGGACACAGTGGTGCTCTGAATTTATCTACTTCTTCCTGAAATAATAAGGTAAAATTAAATTATTTCAATCAAAACATCAACATGATATATATTTGATATACATACTCTAGGTAGGTCCACATCTCCATCTGGCCTTATCATAGTTAAACTGCTTTCCATATAGGAATTATTCTTCAAGAGTTCCACCTGTAACTCTTCCCTGCTGATCTCAAAAGGACACTTCAAACATTTCACAATATAGCCAGTGCCATGAAGTTCTATTACTTTTTCAGAACCAGCCTTGTGATGAAGGCGGTCTACATTCTGAGTTACAATGGAAGTAACTCTTCCTATCTGAAAAGATTGAAAATAGTTGATCAAGTCTTAATAAACCTGTATGTATGAATAACAATACATGAAGCACCGTAAAACAACATTCTTAGGAGGAAGAAAAAATTATGTCAAATTAAAATAATACAAATAGGTACTGAGTATAGACACTAAAGCATGCACCAATCTTTATGGTGGCTAAGGAGTTAGTGCTGCACAGCGCTCCACCCCAATTGACATCTGTGTACTCTAAATTTTGCCAATACACAGGTATATACTGCATGTTCACAGCTGCCTTAACCATTTCAACCCCACAGTTTCGTGCCCTCAGTGCCATGGCTTCTATAGAAGACAAATATTGCATGGACATTGGTACAAAGTTATAAAGTTGTAGCACTGAGTAGAGTTGGGTAACTAGCCGAAATTTCAATAACTTAGCTAGCCAGCTACTTGTGGTTGAGTAGCCAGCTAGATAACCAGCTATTGAATAAAATTGGATAGCGCCAGCGTCGTCGTAGCTAATAGCTAGTTGGTTGTCTTGAGTAACACTCAGCTGCCCTGTTGCATTTAGTTTGATCCTCGCCGTGATAAGTTTAAATGGTTTAATATTATGATTTTGTTTATGATTTACTTATTTTATTTCGAACTTATTGAAAAAATGACTTTCTTTCGTAGGTATAGTACATAGTACCTCAATGCGTACGTATTACTAATTACTACATAGTAAACTGTCGAAAACCTCTCTCTACTTAACTGTGGAAAAATAAAAATTTACTAAGAAAACTAAAAACTACACACCCTTCTTTTGTTGTACAAACAAAACTAAATGTTAAACGATTTTAAACCTAATTGACAACTAAGTTAGGTTTAAAATCGTAAAAATAAAAAAGTCGCTAGCTAGCTACTTATAGCTATTTAACTTGGTCAGCTGCCGGCAGCGCGGCGGCTGCCTGCTACTCTGTAAACGTAGCGGTAGCCATTTGGTAGCCAATAGCTAGCTATCGTTTTGACAGATATCATAGCTATGGCTATTTATTTTATTATTTTTAACGCATTTACGCATGCAAAGCGAAATCTAAAGATTTAAATTGTGGAAAGAAAAAATCGCTCATGAGCAGGATTCGAACCAACGAAAGACGACATCACCCAAAGACATATAGTGGAGGATAATTTCGATACCACGAGCAGTGTTCACGGTAGCTTAGTGGCTAAAGCACTGGCGTA
This sequence comes from Asteroscopus sphinx, assembly GCA_949699075.1. NCBI lineage: Eukaryota > Metazoa > Arthropoda > Insecta > Lepidoptera > Noctuidae > Asteroscopus > Asteroscopus sphinx. Next base: position 17,140,855 of record OX453021.1, read on the forward strand.
CTGAGCCAGGAGTAGCAGGTTCGAATCCTGCTCGTGAGTGATTTTTTCTTTCCACAATTTAAATCTACGGCTATTTGTTGAATAGCCGCTATTCAGCTAGTTATTGGAGTAGCTACCCACCGCTAGCACTGAGGGCATGAAATTGTTTGTCTTCTATAGGTGTTATTGGCCGTGAAAAGGTTAAAGATTGGTATGTACCCTGTTACCTTTTCTAGCTCTCTAACAGCAATATGAGTAGCATTCGGCTGCACTGCACTGAATCTTGGCCATCCAATAAAATTCCGGGCCCAGTACCTTTGTCTGACTTTAGGATACTTAACAAACTCTTGGTATTGTATAGGCTTATGATTGCTACGTGCATACAGTCCAACCTCTTCAGATCTGTAGTCTGGTATTCCTAAAACATGGAAAATAGTTTTGTAATTGTTGCATTGGAAATTATATAAAAGCGTGTTTTTTTTCTGATTTATTTTAGTACTTACCTGATTCCGTGGAAATGCCAGCACCAGTCAGAATAAGAATCTTATTGTGTCCATTCAAAAAATCTTTCAGAACTTCAACATCTTCTTGGTTTGGAGGTTTGTGTTTGGGAACAAATACTATCTGACGTACAAACTGACGAGTCAACTGTATAATATTGTTTGTTTTTATCTGCTTAAGCATTTTGTTAAGCTTATTTACTATTATATTTATAAAAACAGTGATATGATCTAATTAAATAACATGAATATTACAACTTACGAATGTCATAAATACATTTTCAATTTTTCAGTGAAAATTGGAAATCATTTCCTACAAAATTTGACAAAATCAAAGAGTACCGTCTATATAATGTACTCTGTGAGTACCGTTTACAAAATACATCAAATGTGTCAAATAAATTTTATTAATTTGATGACTGATTTGACATTTGATTGATAACGTCTGACACTGACAGCGTCAATTTTTCATTTTCATTTTTTTAAATTTATTCATGACCATGGATACATGTCCTAGGGTACGTTCACTATTATCGTCCGACGACGGCGGACGACGCCCGGAGCGTTGTTTGGTCGTTCAGTTACTCGGAGTGATCGTCCGGGCGTTCACACCAAACCGTTCAGTATTGTGAGCGGGCGTCGTCGAGCGTACGCACCGGTCACCCCGTGAAATAGTAGGGTAAAAGACGCTCTGCTGTCATGTTGACAGATAAAAGTATGTAATGACAGATAATTTGAGGTTTCGATTGTCATAATTGTCAGTGCTTCATTGTTCTAGTGTCAGTTTCATGAGGTCGCCCGAAGTCGTTCAGTATCTCTGAGAAAATCGTCAATGATCGAGCGATATTCGCACCGGGTGACTTTCACACTGAGTGCGTAATAAGTGAACGTAGCCCTGGACGCGTTGAAAGTAGAGGTGAGGCATATATATATACTGGAACAGGTTTAAGGCCCGTATTACAGAAGGATACTCAAGCGTTGATCTCTGTTTAAAACTAGTTTAAAGTTGAGCTTTGATTTTAGAACGTTCCTCAAGCAGAGATTTGTTGATCACAGTTCAGCTGAGTTTAGTTTTGTTTTATACTGTCACCTGTTTCGGTATTTGAGCTGAGATTTGATCTGTAATCACTCTAGTGTGGTCCAGACTACGCTTGAGTAGACATTTCTATTATATTTCTGGTCAAATTCATGTGTTATGTTGTTGAAATTACCGTTCTGGAATAAGACCGATACTCAAGTAACGATTCTATCCTTAAGTAGTGATCAGGTGAACCTCGGGGTCTTCTCATCGCCCTGCAAGGGGCGCGAGGAATCAGGCTCGGGGGTGGGACCCCCTTTCCTGAAGTGTCAGGTTCGCGGCCCATATAAGTATGGGCCGGTAATTGGATTGGGTTTAATTTAAACCCTTTTTTGGCTGGCGGCCGGATTAAAAATTCGGTCCCTAGGCCGCGGGATTTCTCCGCGGCAGCTTGTATTTTTGTTTTGTGTCTGTTGGGGCGCCTGAAGTGTTTCACGCTGCCCGAGCGACCAGACCCCCGCTAGGTGAGACCCCCAGTTCCCTGGGGGAGGCCCGGCGAGGGTCGATCAGCTACAAGGGCAGCGGCTTTGTTTGGCGCCTGCCTGCAGATAGTGATTGTCCCGTGACTCACAGCGTTCTCAGAGCTTGCCAATCGCGCTCCGAGACACGGGACGAATATGTGTGTGTGAGCGACATTGAGGTGTGAGTACGTCGCTCTGTGAGTATACACTATCTTACGCTCACCCGCCCGTGAGACGTAATCGGCGTACGTCAGTATTTACCTTAGCGTGTAAAGTGAATGCGTGTGTGTGCTACGCATATTTGCGCCTAAGAGAACTTAGTAGCAATATGCGTAGTGGGTGCGAGTATCGTTGTGGAGTCATTTTGTGTGAGCAGACCACGTGTAACGTGATTTATGGTCTGCTCAGGCGTCAGTCCGGTGGTGGGGCGGTCACGTCCGTAATCAGGTCGCGCGGGTAGCGCTTGGCGTCAGGGGGGCGCGCGTGCCATGGCGCCAGGCCCTTAATATGGGCCCAGGCGGACGTGTCGGCACGCGCGAACATCCTCTCCGCCGCTGCCTCGGCGAAGTCGTCGATGCTCTCGACGCGCAGGTCCCTATGGAGAACGGCGTTCCTCACGTAGCGAGGGGCTTTTGTTATGGAGCACAGCACTAAGTTTTGCTGCGCCCGGAGCTTCTTGCGGTGTGTCTCGCACGTGAGGGCGAGCCATGCTGGGGCGGCGTAGGTGAGCTGGGGGCGTATGTATGTTTTATACACCCCCAGCTTAACTCGTAGCGGGAGGCGCGACGAGAGCACGGGGCGAAGCAGATGGCGGGTGGATCGCACCCGCGCGACAGTATTACGGACGTGTGGGCCCATGGTGAGCCGGCTGTCGAGCGTGACCCCCAGGTATTTAGCCGTGCGGGTCCACTCGATGTCGGCGTCCTGGAACCTAAGGTTGGGTGGGTAAGAACGGCTTCTTGCCGTTACAATCATCGCCTGTGTCTTACCTACATTTACCGACAGTCTCCACTTGCTGAGCCAGTCGGGAAGGGTGTCCAGGGCGCGCTGCATTTTGATCGCCGCGTGGTCGGCGTTCAGTGACGTCGTGATGTACGCGGCGTCGTCAGCATACAGCGCGAGTGTCGATGTGTGCGTGGCGGGAATGTCGTCGGTATATACAGAGTATAACACAGGCGAGATGCAGCTCCCCTGCGGTACTCCGGCGGCAACGGGGCGAGCGCCGGAGAGCTGGTCCTCCACCGCAACCTTAAATGTTCGTCCCTGTAGGAAGGAGGAGACCACCTGTACAATGCGGCGGGGCGTTGTTGTGTGTGTCAGTTTGTAGAGCAGACCGGTGTGCCAGACTCTATCAAACGCCTTCTCCATGTCGAGGAATACTGCAGCCGCGTATTCCCTCTTATTTATGGCCGCTGTCAGAAGGTGCAGTACCCTCGACAGCTGGAGCGTCGTGCTGTGTTCGGACCGGAATCCGAATTGTTCCGGTCTCGGCGTCACGTGTGGTGTCATGTGCCGTAGCAGGAGCGATTCGAACACCTTGGAGGTGGTCGGGAGGAGGGTGATCGGCCGATAGCCCTCCGGCTTCCTGGGGTTTTTCCCGGGCTTTGGGATCATGACGACTCTCCCCACTTTCCACGACTGTGGAAAGTTCCCGGTGCGGAGTATTCCTGTGTAGAGCCGCGCTAGTGCGGCCACTGTGCGTTGTGGCAAGTGACGTAGCGCGGCGTTTGTAATTCCATCCACACCGGGGGCCTTCTTTGGCTTAGTGCGGAGAATCGCACGTCGCACTTGGCCCGGTGAAAAGAAGATGGGTTCTTCCTCGGTGGCTACCGGCGTGTTGAGGTACTCCCCAAGGTGTTGCTCGACCGCTACGACGTGCTCCGTGTCATCGGTCGGGTTTGGTGAAAATTGACGCTCCAGGTGAGAGGCGAAGATCTCTGCCCGGTCCGCTGCAGTGTAGCGTAACGCCCCGTCGCTGTTTAATAACGGCCTCACCGGAGTTGGGGTGTTCTTAAGGCGTCGGCATACGCGGTGCACCGACGCCCAGTCGCTCTCTGCGGATTCAATGTAGTTCTCCCAACTCTCGGTGGTGTGGTCTTGTAGCTCGGCCTTGAGCTTGTCTGTGACTCGATTGAGCTGGGTTTTAAGTGTCGGGTCCCTCGTGGTTTGCCACCGCCTGCGCAGCTCCCTTTTTTCGGCGATCTTTCGCACGAAATAGGTGGGGAGTGTGGCGTAGAGTCCCTGAGGTGCTGTGGGTGTGGTTGTCGCAAGGGCAAGCTGCATGCTGGCGGTGAGCTCGTTCGCCAGCTCATCGACGTCATCGGCGTTTGCGATGGGCCGAGTGGGCGTGGTGGTCTCCAGCTTCTCCGCGAAGGCAGTCCAGTCCGTGCGTTGACGTGGCGCGGCGTGAGCAAGTCGGGTGGGTTGTCCTGTGAGGGTGACGAGCACTACCTGATGATCAGACTGTAGCTCGTCATCCAGCGTCTCTTGCGCGATCTGGCAGTTCAGCCCGCGGTGCACGACGATGTCGATGACGTCTGGCAGGTGGCGCGCTGTTGTTGGGTAGTGTGTGGGCGTCTCGGGCCCAAACACCTCGTATCCGCGGGCCTCTGCGTCGTTGAAGAGCAGTCGTCCACTGATATTTGTAGCGTGAGAGTTCCACGCCGGGTGCTTGCAGTTGAAGTCGCCGGCGATAATCGTGGGATGGGGCGCTGCCAGCAGCACGTGTACGTCGGCTACGCTCAGTCTGTTTAGTGGCGGCTTGTAGGCCGCGTACACGCACAGATGTTCGCCAGCGACGTGAAGTTGCACACCCAGCGCGTACATGGAGCCGAGTGATCAGTGATCAGGTGATTGGAGTTTAAACTGTACTTGAGCAAGCTCTAGACCACACTAGAGTGATTACAGATCAAATCGAAATACATAAATAAAATACAATACCTAAAATACCGAAACAGGTGACAGAGTAGGATAAAGCTAAACTCATGCGTAGCATCTCTGGTTACACACCAAGCTGTATATTTCCAGTATAAGCTGACCTCGCATTGTATAGGTTTTCGTTACAACGCGAGGTCAGCCTATACTGGTTTTGTACAGGTTGATGTGTAGCCGTGTGTACGTCTGTGCTAAACTCGGCTGAAAGGTGATCATCATCAAGGAACATAATACTAGGGATCATCATCATCTAGTGAATTCTAGTGGGTTTGCCACAAATAGTTTGTTGGCAACACTGCATGTCAAAGTATCAACTGTCAATGTCAAATGAACTTTTTTTTAAAGGTTTTTTTTTTTTTTTCATTAATTTATTCATGACCATGGATACATGTCCTTCAGTCGTAATCATTGAATATATTATACTTGTATCCTAGTAAAGTGATGGAAACTTCACTAGGTTTCTGAGGGGATGATGAGATAATACGAAAGTCATGTTTTTCAACTTTGTACCATTTATCCACACTTGTACACGTTAACGAGCACTTAACATTTAATAATCCACCATTATTACACATTAACACTCGAAGAAACACAAATTTTGGAAAATGATAAAAAATCCACAACATGATCTTTACGAATTTTCCCGCCAACCCCTTTAAAGGTTTATTTCAGTCAGTGTTGCTCTATGCACCGTAATTACGGCAGATTTACCGTAATTTTGGTTTTTATTTTTATTTCTGCCACTTACCGTAGCATTGAATTAATAAACCTATGGAAGCGGCGTATTCTTCTATATCCACCTAGTTTATACAAATATCTATTAAATCGTTATTGAATTATGAAACTATTCTTTGTCTCTTGTTAACAAACGTGTTGTCGTCTGGTGAAAGAGATCGCATGCTATTTGTATATTCTCTGCTTGGCAACATCTTTACGGGATATCAAAATACCTACTCCGCGTGGCAACCCCGCTTACCCCGCAATGTGGCCCATACCGCCCATAGTACATGAGCTGTCAAGTAAACAAACTAGGGCTGTTGATATTTTTTAAATATCAGATTTTCGATATATCCATATTTTTAAATATACAATCGGGGTTCGATATATTGAAAAAAAAATCGATATATCGGTCAAATTTCATGATTCTAGGTCAACGCGAAGTACCCTATAGGTTTTTTATGTGAGTTTACTAGTATCAAAATGTGACATAGCCGTATGATTGCCTTGACTTAGAAGCTTGATTTTTTTATGTCCTAGGGACAGCCGAACTTAGTAGGTATTTGATATAATTGCATTATTTATTACTACTTGAAAATGATTTTAATCAGCACACATCTCTGTAAGAAACACGAGCATCGATATCGATACTTTTTAGTTTTGATTACTTACTTCACTAGCTATGACCGCCATAACAGTGGCCCGGATATTGTAGGTATACACGCTTATTTCGTAGGTATTACAAGTCCATAGGTACAAGTCAATGTACCGTAGTCATAAATTACGGTGTATGAAAGTTACCGTAATTTTTAAAACCCAACCTGGAACTGGTAATAAGCCAAAAAAATGAAAAATATTTGTAATTCCTAGTAAAAATTCCAATATTTTTTAACAGACACAACAATCTGTTACTGTGTTACTCAAGTCAGTGGGCACCTAGTAACTCGCGCAATTCAAAATTTCTAGCGTTTTTTGCAAATTGTAGCTCTAATTCACGTTGTGTATTGATCGGAATATGATTTACAGCAATAGTGTTACGAGCTGGGGGTTCGTATATAGATAGAAAGCCGATTAAATGCGTAGAGAACACTTTATTACTGAACAATTACACTGAATCGCTTATTAACACACAAAGTTACTAGTTAAATCGCTCTAATATCGCTTCGATGTTATCGCTTGTATCGCTTGATCCAAACTGAACTCTACTGGCGCTTTTTTTTTTTTCGAATGGATCTCGCAGGTGGGACCGAAGTCCCATTTCTGCTTAACCGGGCTTAGTTGGCGGAGAGTCCCATGTGGGACTCCATTCGCCGAAAGTATTTTCCCTAACTTATAAACTAAATACGCGGTATTCATAATACCGCGCAAGCGGGCGCCCCCCAAGGGGGGGGCTCGAACCTCGCTGGGGCATTGCAGGGGGACCCCGCAGTTCCTATGTCCCCCTAGCAGCCGTTGCTGCATCGAATTGGTTACCTCGAAAGTAGCGGACTTTCGGTCTATCGGGTGACGTGCTAAAACGCCGTTAAGCGGCAAGCCTCGCCGGCGAGGCTAAGACCTACCTAAAACCTAACCAGTGGCTACGCAATAGCCTGCTCCTAGGAACTACTCTAGAGCATAGGGCCGGTCTCGCGTGACGAGATTATCTCCGGTTGCTTACACCGTGAGGGCGTCCCCAGGGGGGAGCTCGGACCTCGACTCAGGGTGCAGCAGGGGGACCCCGCCACTGATCCCCCCAGCAGCCGGTGCTGCGTCGGCATGTGTTTCTGTTTCTCGAGAGTCGGTCTCTCGGATTCTGTGTGTGTGTCGCGTCGGTCCTCGCCGGCGGGGACGATATTTTGGACGACGGCGTCGGAGTGTGCTTGTACTTTTATCTGACTCCTGGAGGAGTGTGATATCGTCATCGGGTTCTACTGGCGCTCAGCTGCGCCGTTTATATAGGCCGCGAGTCGTGGTACTGGAAAGTCCTCGAACGTCATCTATCCTTGTCATAAGATAACTCTTTCTCACTTGCACATTCTCGAAATAGAAAGTTCTCGAACCTCGTCGAATCTCGTCTATCCTTGTCTTATATTAGCTCTATCCTGCTCACTCTCTTCCAGAAGGTTCTTCGTCTATCCTTGTCTGATATTTAGCTCTATCTCGCTCACTCATCAACAATTTTACATGTGGGTGTCAAATGGCCATAAGGGGTCCTGAAAACGCCTGAAAATGGGTTTTCAGGAAATGTCGGCATCGGATTTGTTGGCTCCTGAAACGGCCTGAAAACATGTTTCAGGCGCCTGAAAACAACGGCAACTTACTCAAAATTTCGATTCTTTGGTATGTGATAGAGCCTCCTCTGATACGGACTGAAAATGCATTTCAGCCTGCTGAAAACGTCTCTAAGTCCAGGAAAATCGAGGTTTAAGTATTTCAGTCCACTCTGCTTAACCCTCCGTCGTAACAATAGTAACAATATATCTACTGAATAATGCTAGTAAAAAATATTATCTTGGCTGTATAATCGATAATTTGATAGTAAATTATTATTACGAAGCTTGTGAAGCTAGTTTGTTTTTACTACTACTACTTACTTACTATAAATATTGTGACTATTGTCGTAAAAATATGGCGATCAATAAACAAGAAAATAGAGCTAGAACTTTTTTTTACTTGCAAAAAACGCAAGAATTTTGATGGCTACTGCTACTGCGTCGCAATCGCCAATGTTTCCTATAATTAAAGGCAGAAAAGTATGAAAATTGATCACCGTAAATCTGCCGTATTTCTTATTTATTCTAACTTCATGCTTCAAACTGAAATACCGTATTTCTGGGCTACGTTCACTTATTACGCACTCAGTGTGAAAGTCACCCGGTGCGAATATCGCTCGATCATTGACGATTTTCTCAGAGTTACTGAACGACTTCGGGCGACCTTATGAAACTGACACTAGAACAATGAAGCACTGACAATTATGACAATCGAAACCTCAAATTATCTGTCATTACATACTTTTATCTGTCAACATGACAGCAGAGCGTCTTTTACCCTACTATTTCACGGGGTGACCGGTGCGTACGCTCGACGACGCCCGCTCACAATACTGAACGGTTTGGTGTGAACGCCCGGACGATCACTCCGAGTAACTGAACGACCAAACAACGCTCCGGGCGTCGTCCGCTGTCGTCGGACGATAATAGTGAACGCACCCCATGTAATTTTGACCCGCTGTGCACCGTATTTTCGTTTTATCAATCTGGCAACACTGATTTCAGTACTTCAGTTTATTTTCGTTTCAGAAAATTTCAAGAGGAATTGAAAATTATTTGTCTTTTGGTTTATTTCACACAGTTGTAAATAATGACGTTATTCAGATTGAAATCTGCTCCCTTTGTGCTAATAGAAGATGACGGCAACAAAAATATATTACCGTTACTACTGGAGCTCGTGCAAGATGAAAAAAATTGCATTAACTTATTTTGTTATGAACAACCTAGCAAGCTTTGGAGAAACGTTTTAAAAAACCATTCTAATGTTAGTTACTACGATGAATTTAATACTGATAAGTACGATAAATATGTAAGTGGAAAATGCTCGTTGGTAATAGATTCAATAAACCAAATGGCTCTTTGTATGGGTTGGAATGAGTGTTTAAAGTACTTGAAGCGTTTACAAGTTGATACTAATGTAAATAGATTAGTATTAATACTGCACAGGGACTGTATCCCACACAGTTCCAAATTACGAACGCATTTGAATCACTTGGTGAATGTAATCATAACCTATGATAAAACTAATCCACACAAAGTGTGGATAAAGTTAAAGAAAGGTAGCAAAGTCCTAAAGAGTGAAGAAATACTATCATATGACATTAAGGCTGCTACATTAAAATTAAGTCCTGTTATAAGAGAGGAGAAAAAAGAAGAGGAACCAGATAAACCATTGCCTGCGAATCTATCCACTTTCAAAATAGAAGTAGATCAAAATGAAAAGATTCAGAAGTATAGTTTGAAATTGCCATACATGAGTAAAATACATGAAGGAGAGAGTAAGGTTTACTATGAGCCCGATGCTGTGGATGACTGGGATGAGGAAGACCCAGATGAAGATCTTGATATATAAAAAAAAAATTGATTAAAATTCTTCGTTTTATTCTTTTTACTGCCAAGTGCATAACCATGTCAATATTTTTTTTCTTATTAGGACCAACCTGTTCTACACAATCTTTATTGTAGATATATTTCTTATAGACTTACGGCCAAAATTAATATCCAATCTATCCACGATTTACCCTATTAGGGATAGGAATTTGACATAAGCTCTATACAAAAATCAAATTCAAATCGGTCAAATTTCTATCTCTAGTAGGGTAAATCGTGGATAGATTGGATATTAATTTTTGGCCGTTTACCCTTTTGCTACAGCAAGGTCATATAAGAAACCTGACCTAACACACTGGTTTGTGAAAAATTCACAATTTTGATGAGTTTTCTTGCCCACCATAATAACACATTAGTCACATTACGGAATGTAGTTGGTCAAAAATTTCTTCACTTCATATACACCAGAAACAGGGTAGGTAGGTACTAGGTCAACTAGTGCTCAAGGTCAATAAACGCAAATACTGCAGTGAAAGAGTTATAAGTAGACATAATACTATGTAGATAACATGATTGGCCAGGTGGCTGAGCAATTGACTTCCGTGCAACATGTCATGGGTTTGATTTCCACATGGAACAAATACGGATACCTAACCTTTACTTCTGCATGTGGAGAATATTATTACACAATACTGTTTTTTAATTTATTCATGTTACCTTTGTCAGTATACCAGTGAAAACAGTAAATACCGATTTTAAAAAACTCCTTTTTAGGGTAACTGACTCCCCCTAAAGTGATTATTTTAACTTTTTTAATCATTAAAAAGATTTTAATTCTAAACAGCCAGCTGATGGATCTGGATTCTTACTATTTGCGTTTGAAGCGGACAATGTTACCCTTGGTTACCCTGTAGCACGGATAATATAGTACTACTACTACTGATCTGCTGTGAGAATGCCACAGAGTACATTATAATATACTGGAGAATGCCGAGGTCAACCATTAAAAAACCGGCCAAGTGTGAGTCGGACTCACGCAGTAATAGTTCCGTACCACCCATCGACCTGATACCCCATAGAAACTGATTTAATTTACGAGAGTATGTCAAAAGACTTCAACGAACGTACGCGTAATGTGAATTTTTGCATCTCTTTCTTCCGTAGCACTGTGTTTTAAGATCCCAAAAAAAGCGACATCCCTTTTTTATTCCCGATTCCTGTAGTATGAATAAATACAAATGCGAGAGTAGAACTCTGGTTTGCCAGGACTCTATGGTTTTTGAAAAATAAATTCTTGAAAATGAGCTTTTTTGTACCCGAGTTTACAAACATAAAATCATAATTTAAAATACATGACATCTATCATCAGATTGACTTATTTGTTCGATGGAACTACTAAAGCCACATATTTTAAAGCAATGAAAAACGAAATAGGACCACACGTAACGAAATTATTTGAGATTTCCTGTTTTTCGTTTTTATTTTTTTACTCGAATAATCCACAGAGGTATTAAAAGATTTTAACACCAGCGGTTGCTATGAATGTGTTCTATACTCCGTAAAAATATCACGAAATAATTCCATGGATTATTGTAATTATCGACTATTTTATAAACATCCGGATTTTCCGGCGCTAGGGTTGCTACTTGTCATAATGAATATTTTTATATTTTTAAATGTAATAATATAAAGATTTCTAGTGATTAGTGAAAGAAATACACAAACTCACTCCTAGAGTTTGTGTATTTAATATTCCATTTTTTTTTTTCTTCTTAACGGGCTTGCCTTTGCCGGCCACCTCACCTGATGTTAAGCAGTTAATTAGTACTTCTTGCAAGGTTCTATTGAATTTAGATAATGTTTGGTTGATTTGGGGATCACTGGGAGTGAACTGTTAAACGTGCCATTGATACAGCGTAGATATCATAGCGTGTATGAGATAAAAAGACTAATTCTACTTAAAATTCATTACATAGTTAATAATAATCACTAAAATAATTTATATTTACTTATAATATTATTATTTTTATGGTGAGAGTAAAAAGTTACAACAAACACAAAAATCAAGTTGTATGATTGGCTAATGAAGTTTATATTCTTTTTATTTTTCCACGAGTTTAGAAATTTTATTAGTTATTGTTATGTTATTTTTCAATTTTAATGACAATATTTTTTTCTTGAGATATCAGTTTTGATTATTAATTTTGGAGTTTTACTTAATCGGCCGAGGAACATTTTTGTTAAATGTAAATATTTCTGGCTATCCTATGAAAGGTTACGTGTGACTTGGGAAGAGGTCCACCCTCGTCAGGTTTGTACTAAAACCCCAAGTTAATACAAGTAATCTGGAGGAACGGGGGTGAGGCATCATGGAGCCGTTCCAGACCTATGATGCCGCTTTGCCTCAGCAGGAACTTACCCAACCTGCTGGGGGATGTCCCTTCGGGCTCCGACCGGGGGACTTAATGCAAGGAGAGGATGAGGGCGCCAACCCTCATGCTGGTCAACGAGAGGCAAGTGAAGTTGTGGATAACGCCACAACCGGCACACTTCACCCTCTGAGTGTGTCCGCAAATATATCAAGAGAGACAGTAAATGAAGCTGGTGCATCTAACACAAAGACTTTAAGCAGATTGGAAATTTACAAGATTTTATCTGGAAAAAACAAATTATTATCACTTCCAGAGCGAGTCGATATAGTGTTCGGCTCAGTTGGAAATAATTACAAAACATCATTATCAAAAGAGGAGATAACCGCCACTCTACCCAGTCTTCTGTCGAAATGTGATACTATGTACAGGAGTTGTCATAATAATATGACTCGTTTTACTCAGAAACACAGAGATTGGCTCAGCAAAATTTTTATTAGCGGTCATTTGGCAAAAACTGGTGATGATTTCAGTCACTGTACACTATCTAATAATGATACATTTACTAATTTAAGTCTACGTCACCAAACTCGGACTCGTAAGCGCTTGGAAACCGTTTTAGAGAGTGAACCACAAACAAAAAAAATCAAAGCCTTTGTGAATACATTACATATTACTGATGCGGCGCATGAAAAAATATCAAGCAAAGCTTCAAAAAAAATTGAATTTACTATCACATCTTGTTTGGAATCCAAGGAAGCCCCCAAAGTTATATGCGATAAAATCCGCGCAACTCCACAGCCATACAGTGTTGAAGAATCCCTGGCAATGATTATAGACAAGAAAATGTCTGTTGATGTTTATAACTTTTTACACGTGGATCTACAACAAAGAGGCTTTCCTGCGTTTCCGCCTTATTATAAAGTGCTTGAAGCTAAACAAAGATGTTATCCCGATTCGGTGCTGGTTTCAGAAAGAAATGCATCAGTACCTATGCGGTGTCTTCTCAGACACACATTTCAACGTATTGTTGAAATGCAAGACGATGTCTTCCAACAATTTTGCGTAAAAGAAAATTTAAACAATTTAGAATGTGAATTTGAAGGGGCATGGGGATTCGATGGCAGTTCTGGACAATCATTGTATAAACAAACTTTTTCAGATGAAGGTAGTGACGAAAGAAGTCTTTTTGCCACGACTTTTACTCCGTTAAGGATTCGTGTCAAGAATTTATTGACGAATTCGATTATACTGTGGAATAATTCTGCTCCACAGTCGTATCGGTCCTGTCGACCAGTGCGAATCACATATGAAAAAGAATCAAAAGATTTAATATTGTTTGAAAAAAAAAGAGTCGAAGATGAAATACATAATCTCACTCCACTTGAATGTCAAATATCCACGGGTCAGACCATAAAAGCTACCTGTAATTTATATTTGGCGGCTATTGACGGCAAAGTACTAAATGTACTACTGAACGCACCATCGCAAATGCGTTGCCCTTATTGCGCCTTAACAGCGACTAAATTCAACGACCTTGATGCAGCTTTTTCAAAGCAAGTAGATGTTCAGACTTTTAAGCATGGCATTAGCCCACTTCATGCCTGGATTAGAGTATTAGAATTTCTACTCAAACTTGGATACAAAAATGTACTAAAAAAAATGGCGCATTTCACAAAACTCCGACGAAGGTCGACAATTAAATGAGCGAAAAAAGCTAATTCAAGATGAAATATATAAGAGAATACATGTTCGAGTGGATGTCGTGCTGCCTAATTCTGGCACCAGTAATGACGGCAATACGGCTCGCATAGTATTGTCAGATAAGCATAGACAAAATTTCGCCGATATCCTTGGACTAGAAAAATGGTTACTAGATGACCTTTACATAATTTTGACCGTTTTATCCAGCGGTCTTCCAATAGACCCGGAGAAATTTGCCGATTTTTGTAAACAACTAGCCCAAAAGTACGTAAATAATTACAGTTGGCATCCTATGACGGTAACAATACACAAAATCTTAGTTCACGGAGCTGGGATAATACAACACTCATCTGTTCCTGTGGGAATGCTGTCGGAACAAGCGGCAGAATCACGTAATAAATATTGGCGGCATGACAGAGAACATCATACCCGCAAATCAGATCGCCTAAAAACTATGTTTGACCTTTTCCATAGAGCGTTGGTGTCTTCCGATCCTATAGTTTCTAATCAAAGGCTTAGTCAAAGGCAGAAAAACCTAAAAAAAGCTTCCTTACCAGCTGCCTCCTTAGCACTCCTGAAACCACCCTCTATGGAAGATTTAACAACAGCAGCATCCGACGACGTAAATATGTCAACTGAGCAGTCCACCTGTCAATATGATGACGAATTAATAGACCAGACCGATATTCTTATTGTTGAAGACATATAAGTATAAGGTAGCATACCTAATTACCTACACGTATAAAATGTAGGTATTTTTTTAATCATATTTAATCATATTTATTTTGCGTTCCTGAAATTACAAGTGGAAGGAAACACAATAACAAGTCCTAGTAGTAGTCAAACATTCATTGTGCTCATGCACTCTCAGGTTTCCCCCCAATGTTAATGAAACATTATTATTTCATTGTTTTTTTTTTTCACTTGAATGTATAAACGAACTTGCGTATTTCACAAAACTTCGCTTAAAGATTTAAGAAGCCAAAAAAAAAATTCAAGATATAATCGTTTCCGGATATTGTAAGTGCCAACCCTGACTAAAAAATTAAAATCGTTATTAACACAATAATCCATGGAATTATTTCGTGATATTTTTACAGCATGTAGAACACATCCATAGCAATCGCTGGTGTTAAAATCTTTTAATACCTCTACGGATTATTCGAGTAAAAAAATAAAAACGAAAAACGGAATATCTCAAATAATATCGGTATGTGTGATGCTATTTAGTTTTTTATTACTTTGAAATGTGTGGCTTTGGTCGTTTTATCGAACCAATAACTCTATCTGATGACAGTTATCGTTTATTTTTAATTATGTTTTTTTTTTGAAAATCCGGATAAAAAATAAGCTAGTTTTCAAAAAATTCTTTTTCAAAAACCATTTATTCCTGGCACACCAGAGTTCTACTCTCGCATTCGTATTTATTCATACTATAGGAATCGGGAATAAAAAAGGGATGTCGCTTTTTTTTGGATCTTAAAACACAGTGCGTAGGCACCATATATGTCTATGTTTGTCCTGTTTTTAGTATTTGTTGCTAAACTACATAGTATGCACTATAATAAGACCAAGTTTGACGCTGGTACGTATTACCGTTTTGAAGATAGACCAGGAACAAAAACGTTGAAAAAACCGGCCAAGAGCATGTAGGGCCATGCTCAGTATTATAGGGTTCCTTAAGTAGGTCTAATTACAAACGAATCAAATCGAATATTAATCATTGCTATTTTAGTTTTTGCAAACAGCGCCACCTAGCGCTAAATTTTAGAAGTGTGTTTCTTTTTGTGATTTTTTTAAATAGAAAGTAACTAAAGGAGCATTATTTGCTACGATCATTTTTCTCTAAGGTCAATGACCTATGAACTAGGACGTCTTAAGTATTTTTCAGTTTTCTCACTATAACTCAAAAATTTATAATCACATTATACTCGAAATAATTTTAAAAGAGTTTTTATAAAGGTCTATCAATGTTGAAGACTATAAGTTTCTAAGTTGCATAGTTTAGAAATGGCAGGGGGACACATTGCAAGCCACTTTGGCGAACTGTATTTCGCAGATGGTATACCTGATAAAAAAGTTGTGAATGAAACATTACCTTCATTTTAGTAGACCTATTCAACGATACCCCACACGAGGGGGTGCAGCGAAAAAAATATTTTCAGCCCCATTTCACATGTATGGGCGCCACCCCTAAAATAATAATCAAGATTTTTTTATTCTTTTAAAATTGAGATCTATATCTATTCCATTTTTTGTCAAAATTTCATTTACTTATGTTTATAACTGTAGAAGTTATTAAGCGGTAAAGGATTAGGACAGACGGACGGACATGACGAAACTATAAGGGTTCCTTGTAGGACTACGGAACCCTAAAAATGAATGTTTTTCGAGGTTTCTTGTATGGGGACCCCCTTTTTTTGTTTTTAGTATTTGTCGTGATACACCTCATAGCAACACACATTCTGTGAAAATTTCAAGTGGTTATCTATTACCGTTACAAAGATACAGCCCTGTGACAGACAGCGTAGCGAGAGTAATTGGGTCACGTTTGCACCCATTGGGTACGGAACCCTAAAAATGACGTCATAGGGCACTTTACAGCGTTGCTATTGGTGGTACTAGCCGGGCCTGGCTTTAGGTGCGGTACGAGGCAGCGGGAAGGGAAAACGATATTCTCACAGCAGACAGGTAGTACACTAGTACCTGTCGTAAAACTTTTATAATATTAAATTTCATTTCATTTCATGATGAAATGGTAGGTAGCGTGCACCACAGCTATTTGGAGGGTACATTTGTTCATGATGAAAAGGTAGGTAGCGGACACCACAGCTATTTGGAGGGTACATTTGTTCATGATGAAAAGGTAGGTAGCGGGCACCACAGCTATTTGGAGGGTACATTAGTCACAAATGTATCTAGGTTCTAGGAATGTGGATATGGACGTGGATCATTTTGTTCAGGTGTTTTAGACAAACCCTCGGTTACAAAGAATTCACTTTTTATTCGTTTTTATATGTTCTGTTACAATTTTGCGATTTTTTTTCATTTCTTTGCCACATTACTTGCCATTACACAATTATGTAATAAAGTAGAAATTCAAGTATGTGGAAGTTAATTTTATTAAATGACACCGTAATTACATCACCATATTATCTCAACTCTTAAATTATGTATCATAATTACTCGTTTAATGATTAATTTTCATGACCTAACAAATTAAACAATTAATAAATGAAAAAAAAAAAAAAAAACAAATACAACAGAGAATCGGTTACGAACCTCTATAGATACAATGCTATAATAAAAATAAAATAATTATTACAATATTTCAATACACATTTAACCCAAAAATGAGGAACAAAAATAATTTTTCTTCCAAGTCTAATTTCGAAAAATTAATTAATATTATGCGAGCCGATATCGTATGTACACACAAGCCCGGATAAATCTTATAATGAGGCAAACAATACATACTAGCAATTTAATTAAATACTGCTGTTTAATCAAGCGACGCGCCGGCCCCGGGCTCGAAAACGAGGCGGGGCCGGCGCATAAACAACAAGAAGCCATCTTTCAATACACAATAAAGCTAACAAAATATACGATAAAAATGATTTACAACCTCATATAACCTAACAAAATGTTTGCAGTTCATATGTATACAATTTTATCGCACTGCAAGCAATGGAGACAAGAGACTGCTTGTAAATATCGGGCACACATAAGGGATCGGCAGCGGGCTTTGGGGCGATACATATACACACGGGACCGGGAGATGAGAGTACGCTGTATGAGAGGGTTGTAAGAGCGCTTATTCGCCCGACAGTTCCTTGAGTCGCTCTTCCCTCGGCCGCGCGCCGCCGAATATCGAATGCGTCTGACTGGTCGACGCCAGAGAGTTCACCGGCTCTGTTACAGTCCGAGGCGCCAGCTTCAGCTTCGGCCTGCCTGACGTGTCTGGAAAACAAATAGTTAGGGAGCTGAGGACGAGCACAGCATGTGATCTGTTATTCGAAACTAACTACTCATTGCTAACTACGAGTACGGTAACGTGGAACGAATTGATAGGTGCTTTCTAGAACCTTGCAACACTACAAAAACAGACGTCAAGTTTAAACGCTAATGTCACAGGTAAAATGTTCAGGCATCTGTATTTTGAACAAGATGCGAGCACAACCTTGAATGTTCTATTTTCATCTAGTTATTTAAAATATTCTCTAGTAGGTTAGTGCTACTTCGCGCTAGGATAAATGTTATTTATCTAATTTATGGCCTAATAAATACCAAGTGACATGCAATTGCTACAGTTTTTTTTCTATACAATTGAAAATCTATTGAAATCGTTCCTCAAGAGTGTATCTTTACTAATAATGACGTCTGCACCGCGCACAGATCATTTTAAAAAATCGTACCCGAGCTCCCTAACCAAAATACACTAATTAGAAACAAATAAATAAAACAGCAATAATAAATATAAAGTATTTTTAATGAATTAGCTGCTCATCATTCCATGCAGGTTATATATAGTCTACAAGGGAAAGTGGTTGAAAACACATAGTTTATTCCACAGAGGAATAAAAAAAAGCGGACGGAATCTCGCTAAGAAAAGATTGAAGCACTTAATTTTTTCCTAAACCTACTATAATTTCGACAGCATTTTAACACACAAGACGGCATATTTTTATTTTATTTGTGACACTACGACAACGACTACCGTCACCCGAGATTTGTTGCGTAATCGCGGCTGTTTGTCTTACGTCCCTACTTCTTAGCGAGCCGTCTTACTATGGGTGCTTCACTTATTGTTTAGCGAGATTCCGTCCGCCTTTTTTTATTCGTCCATGGTTTATTCGTACGAAACGTTACGAAAGTATTTGATACTCGAAGAGATAAATCCCTTGTTTACGTGACCTCTTATTACATTTAACATCTTACATATACAACATGTTATTGAAATAACTGAAAACCTCTTAAGGGGTCATTGTACTCATCAGTATGAACAACTTTTACTATTGGACTTACCCTGAAATCGCGAAAAAAATATCAGTTGATCCCTACATTTTGTCGATTTATGTGAACACAAGGGTAGGGATCAGCTGTTGTTTTTTCGGGATTTTATGCTTGGTCCCATAGTAAAAGTTGTTCATACTGATGAGTAAAATGACCCCTTAACGGCCAAAATTAATATCCAGTCTATCCACGATTTACCCTACTGGAGATAGAAATCTGACATATTTTGTATAGAGCTTATGTCAAATTCTTATCTCTAGTAGGGCAAATCGTGGATAGATTGGATATTAATTTTGGCCGCAAGAGATTTTCAGTTATTCCAATAATAACGTTGTATACATACAGTCGATCTCAAATCATTGATAACAATTTGACATTGACAGCGTCTTTATTTCGTAAGCCCTCCCCACAGACCAGTAAACATCTAGACGCCGCTTAGCCGGGCACCCCCGGTCACAACGCATATGCAGTACCACTGCATATAATACGCCCCATCGCCAATCAGGACGTTAGCCCGTCAGCGAGCGGCACCAATCAAACGGAATCATACCACTGAACATTTGAGCCCGCCAATCATATCGCGCCGTTTGCCCCCCGGTCCCCGCCAACATTTTACGACTGCGTTCTCATGCAAAACTTTGTTTAAGCGGCGTCTTGAGGCTTACTGGTCTGTGGCCCTCCCTTACTGGCTTGCGGTCGACTGTATTGTACTGAGAATTGTCGATCTCATGTCTGTGGTAACACTTCAATTACGATAACTGTCCTTACTGCTTACGAAATAAAGACACTGTCAAAGTCAAACTGTTATCACTGACGTGAGGTCGTTTGTCTTCGGTTCTCGCCCGGGAATGTAGAGCAGGCATAATGCTTTATTATCGTATCGCCATCTCGTGCATTGTCTAAAGTGCTGACTCCACTAGTAAGTAGGTTACACTCTGTTTTTTCTTACTTGTCTTATTTAGTAAACAAGGAAAGTCTTTTTAATGCAATTCATCAATAATAAATATTAAAAGACATTATGTTAACAATTTCACACGCTAATAACATTTTTAACCTAATTACATGTGCAGAACTAGACATGCCAAGATTGTTTACAAGACAATAGAGAAAAAACAGACTTTACATAAAAATTTCTTAGGTTTTCACGATCACTACACATTATAATAAAACAATTTTAACCGGATTACATCGCATATATTATTTAAATTGGTTTTCCTGATGTTTCGAAAGCTTTGCAGCGTTCGTGGTTGCAGGTAAACAAAGATAATGATATTGTGAGTGATTACTGCATGCATCGAAACGATTTTAATTAATAAAAATTGTATGATAGATTAAAATATATTTTTAGAAATATCTGTAAAGACGCTTGTCATCTTACGGCCAAAGTTAATATCCAATCTATCCACGATTTGCCCTACTAGAGATAGGAATTTGACAAGCTCCATACAAAATATGTCAAATTCCATCTCTAGTAGGGTAAATCGTGGATAGATTGGATATTAATTTTGGCCGTTAGTCTACCAGCGACCACGAACGCTGCAAAGCTTTCGAAACGTCAGGAAAACCAATTTAAATAATATACGCGATGTAATCCGATTAAAATTGTTTTATTATAAGACTTTACATAGTTATTGAAGTTGAATGGTTACTTTTCTGTTTGTACTGATAGCTAATTGGTAAAACTTCTAGAAGTCGACTTATTGCGGAAGTCAGGGGTGTAAGGACTCCCGACTAGTTCTATTACAGAACCAAATCGAGCTAGCGTCAATTCCAGTTATGTTGTTGTCTGTTCCTGTCTGTTGAGGAACTGACAGTTAAACCCCTAAGTTTAGACTTAGGGGTTTATCTTGACATTGGCTCGATTTGGTTCAGAACTCGAACCAGTCGGGACTAAGGCCCCTGTTGTAAAAAGTCAACTTGTGCAATTATGAATTAAAATTCATTTATATTATGAAAAAAACAATATTTGCAAGCACAAAGGTAGCAGTGACGTTTCACTGCTACCTTTGTTTTGTGCTTAGGTAAGATTACCTACTAGTGGAATCAGCAATGAAGAGTGCCATCGCTAAATAAAACAAATAACCTGTATAATAATTATGAATTTGGTGATGAGTTTGCAACCTGCCGAAGAGGACTGCCAGAATAAAATCAATTATGTTTCGAGTTTTTGGTAAAGCCCCAGCAGAGGTATTAATTTAGTAAAACTATCTTTGTATAACACGCGCCAATAAAGAATGATTTTGGGCGTAGCAGCTTTTAGTTATTGGTACAGTCGACTGCATGACAGTGGTAACACGTCAACTCGAAAACCGCCCTTACTGCTTACGAAATAAAGGTGCTGCTAATGTCAAAGTGTTACCACCGACGTTCGGTCGACCGTACTTGCTGTGGTTTAGAAAAATAAACAAAATGCCTTTCAAATTTGTGATTCAATTAGTATTATTTATTTTTAACTTTTTTTTTTCACAATGTACTTAAGTGAATGGAATCCCTTTTTATCCGCGATTTAAAACCTTTTTTTACTAGCGCGGGTTATAGCTCGCATTATCGCGACCAAGGCACGTGCAGCAATGTTTTTAAGGAACTTTTTTGTTTTTAAATTTGAGCAGGACCGACTCGTTCTATTTACGGTGCACATGCATCGTTCACGAAAACGCGGCGTACACAGTAACAGATAATATGAAGCGTGGGATAATAATGAACTTCACCAGGTATTCTCTTCTCTGGGATTGACTCAAAACCACGTCATCGGCTGTGGAGCAAATAGCGGGCTGTTAGAGTGACACTAAACTTGTCAGTTTGATGTGCTGCCACTTTGTGTAAAATAAATTACCCAAGCAAACTGCATTTTTCACTTAGGTACTTGCTTCTATAAAGAAGCACTTTACAGTTTCCTTTAATAACTGATTAGATGAATAACACGAGATAACAAATAAGATCAAAAACGTTTAAACGATACTAAAATAATCAACAAAATAAAAAAGTGCTTTCTCTAAACAAATTTTATGTAAACGAATAAAATTTAATTCTGCCGCTTATCAAACCACCCGTCAACTTTGAAATTGGGTCTTATGGTCATAGAAATAAGGTTACAATTCAATCGTACTATTGAAAGCATAAGTTTGGTTTACGAAAAAGTCTAAACGAAATCTACTTAAATCACTAAGCGTGCCTAAACGCTTTTTATAAAATTAGACCTTTTTAAGCGCTTTTCGTTTAAACGCCCGCTTCTAATTATGAATAAAAAAATCCTTAATCGTATTGAAGATGTCAATAAATTGCAACACTGATTGTGACGTAGCCTTGGGTCATCGCGGGAAGAGAATACCTGGTGAAACATTATTATACCATGATATGAAGCATGTATTACCTGGACGCGAGGGCGGCATGTCCTCGAAGGCCCTGCGTGCGGGGGGCTGGCGGGGCGCGGGCGCAGCCGCACGGTTGCCCCCCATGCGCCCCCAGTCGCCCGCGCGCGGCTCCTCGCTGGCGCCGCGCGACCCCCGCCCCCCCTCCCGCTCGCCGCGCTCGGCCCACCGCTCGCCACCCCCGCCACCGCCGCCTCCACCTCGCTCACGCTCTGCAACCACCGGATCTATTATTTTGGAACAACCCATTTTTGAGATATAGCTTTGACACAATGCTCCCCGAGTCAGAACCACACGATAACTCAGTTGTCGGTTGATTCGATTTGTTATCTCGTTTCATCTACGATTCACGTAACGAGAGAAAAAGAGATAACAAACCGAATCGACCGACAACTGAGTTATCGTGTGGTTCTGGATTGGGGAGCTGGTGTTGGTTGGGCATGTGTTTCACTGCAATGTACAAGATGTATCGACCATACACCCCACAGACGCCTCATAACAGGCGACTGATGTCTATGAAATTTCACTAATGTGGGTCGCTACTATTCGCCACTTGAAAACTTCAAATCAGTTTCGACCACTTATGTGAGCCGTCAAAACTGCCGCGTTAGTGATTAGCCAATAGCCGCCTTGTCAGGGCCAATCGGATTGCAGTGCCTCAGCTAGTTGACAGAATTTATTGTACGCATTATATTCAACATTAGGCGTCTATTGGGCTGTATGGTCGATGAGAAGGTGTAACAGACAGGTGTAGTCATATTTGGAGAGCTCATTCATGGCATAGCATAGAACAACTTTTACTATGGAAACAAAACTGAAATCGTGCAAAAAAAAAAAAAAAATTCTTAGAATGGCCAATATGTACTAGAGCAAAATGTATCGAAAGGCTGATTTCTTTTTCACTATTTCACGGTTGACTATATGATAGCATTCCCTGACTGAGCTCTCGAAATATGACTACATCTTTCTGTTACACGCTGTAAACTACCTGTTTTTTAAAGGATCATGAAAGCGAAAATGAAGTCCGAGATTAAATTATTTAGCGTTAGAAATCAGGGAAAACTCTAGCATTGAGAGTTGTCGATTATTTTCTCGTTTATAACGATGGTTAGCAATCTCTTTTGTATTTGGACTTCGCCTTCACGTGACCAAGGGAGACGCACGCCCGCCCAGCGACAGTGGTAGGGTGTGCACTCACCACCGCAAGCATTCGCTTGTAATGTAACAAATTCATCGATATAACAGGGTATTGGACTATATATTTTTTTTTATCTTACATCTATTTGAAAAAAGATGAGCAACAATGGAAAAATTTATGAAATATTTTTAATAATGCCCAAGTTATAAGCGTTTCAAGATTGTTTACTAGACAGAAATAGACAATGTCCGTCTCGCGCGACAAGGACAGAAAATGCTTCCTCCAAAATCTTAAAAAGTGTGTATCTCTTCCATTTTGTCATTTATTTTATTAATTTTTTAACAAATTGTGTTATTATTATTATTTCTTCAAAATAAAATTGAAAAATTGATTATTTTGAGTAATAGTCAAATACCCTATTTGTACCGGTGAATTTATAAATTCCACTCGAATACTCGCGATGAGTGCACACTATTACGGTTATTTTCTGTAAAACTTGTGCTACACTTACCGGTTTTCATCAAATATTCGTGTCATCAAAATACATGACGCCATAACTCGCCATCTTATTTACTACATACGTTATTTTGTATAGACACATCATAAAGGCCATGGTCTCTTGATATCTTCCCATTTTTGTTGTAATATGTCACTTAAATAGTGCTAAAACTTTATCAATCACATTAAATTTTACCGCATCATAAAATTATAGTTTACAACTGAGTTTTAACTGATGACTGTGTACATGATTGCTGCAAACTGAGCGCGGTTTTAGAATGTTTCTTCATTACAACAAAATCGTGATGATTTACGAGATTGTTGCCATTGTTAACAAATAGTTTGGCATCCTGAACCTTATTTCCATGGGTGTAAGTTTTGATTTCAATTATTATGACAGTCCGAATACTCGCTGAAGTCTGGTAAGTGTAGGATAAGGCCAATTCTCGTAATTAAAAACTTTCAAAATATAGTTCCAAACTAACCTCAATGCTTTAATTCTCAATCTTCGTACATGTTTCCGATTGCCGTTTATTGGTGACATTAATGACCTAAGTGTCACAAATAAACGACAAACAGGAACATGTACTGTCCGCAGATTGTGATTTTTTTGGAACTATATTTTGAATATATATATATATTTTTATTTTATTTTATTCTGATTCTGAACATTTTTAATTACGAGAATTGGCCTTCTGAGATATAGTGATTTACCCTGTTCAAATATTGGTGAAATGCAAGTTGGAAAACACACTACTGATGATTATGATGTAAAATGAGTATTAATAAGCCCAATGAGAGACCCAATAAAGGCATTTCATAAATTGTGAGCAATGATTCATTCTATAAAAAAATTAGTATTATTAGGAAAACACTTAAAATTCCCCATGATGTCAACAATTTGGTTGATGAGTAAGAAAGTAAGTCATACAATAAACCGGCGATCCCAAAAACCAAGCACCAAACAAAATGATTCAAAATCACACATTCTTTTTGTTAAAAGAAAACACACAAACTTGGAATGATGTGTTATGATAATACAGGTGAGTTTTGAAAATTGTGTTAGAGGACCAAATCCAAAACTAAAAGGTATAGAGAAAAGTATTAAAAGGAGTTTTGAGCTCAAGTTTGAAGAAAACAAAATATGCATTCTATTTTTTTGAAAAAGCTGTTTGGCCGGGTTTTTTGTTGTTGCAAAAACAAGATTTTGATTTGCCACATAACATTTCTTTGTAAGATTTATTCCTTATCAACAACCTTATCAATTGCTGCAATATTATTGGTGATATTAGCACTATTTTCAAAACTCACCCTGTATATGAGGACATCACCTAAAGTTCTAACAGGAAACAGTCAATGTGACTGAATGATTTAATTTATTATCTTAGCTTATATTTTTAGCAGAACTGCCTAATAAAAGCATTTTGTTCGGATAAGCTGGGTTTATCTAAATACTGCCTAACATGTAAATTTTATAAACCTCCATATAGTATGAAACATAATGAATGTAAGTGAGAACGGGCTGCATATACTACCTAGGAAGTCAAGGCAGTGTTCCAGGGCCCCTAATTAAACGCCTCATAGGCATACAAGGACATGAAGGGCCCCTATTTTTTTTTTTTTAAATTCTTAACGGGCTTGCCTTTGGCCGCCACTTCACCTGGTGTTAAGCGATGGTGCGGTCGACGATGGTGCACGCTTGACCAGCAAAAACCTATTCACTCGAGTCTTGAAGACCACCAGATTATACTTCTCGGGAAACACTGACAAGGAATTCCACTCTTTCTTCTCATTGTTAATAATTAATATTGCCCGGAGCCCTAGAGCATCTAGTTTAACCCTAGCCTATCTGGCGCTATTTGAAACTACATGATTTGATGTTTTATTTTATTTTATTATTATTATATTATTATATCTTAATTTTTAGGCCCTTTTTCAAAAGTGCAGAAAACAAATTGAAACTTTAGAGTCAGCTAATTTACAGTTCATTCATATGAGAACTCGATAAGTGCTAGTCCTCAGTTAAATCATATTCCATACACAGCCATAGTAAAAAATATAGACTATGGCCCGTATTCCAGAAGGATACTCAAGCGTTGATCTCTGTTTAAAACTAGTTTTAAGTTGAGCTTTGATTTTAGAACGTCCCTCAAGCAGAGATTTGTTGATCACAGTTCAGCTGAGTTTAGTTTCGTTTTATATTGTCACCTGTTTCGGTATTTGGGCAGATATTTGATCTGTAATCACTCAAGCGTGGTCCAGACTACGCTTGAGTAGAGATTACTATTATATTTCAGGTCAAATTCGTGTGTTTTGTTGTTGAATTAAAGTTTATAATTACCGTTCTGGAATAAGACCGATACTCAAGTAACGATTCTATACTTAAGTAGTGATCAGGTGATTGGAGTTTAAACTGTACTTGAGGAAGCTACTGTAATACGGGCCTAAGTGCTGTGTACAACCATAGTGAAGCCAACAAAAACCGTGCTCCTTCATGTACAACCAGTGCTCACGTACACACCATAAACCTGAAGGATATTTGTTTTCGCGATACTTACTGGAAGATGCCGCGACATGTGAACTGAGAGGGGTGAGCAAGGTTTAAGGTGCATGTGTGTGCATGAGCACTGGTTGTACATGAAGGAGCACGGTTTTTGTTGGCTTCACTATGGTTGTTCGCAGCACTTAGTCTATATTTTTTACTATGTCTGTGATTCCATACTACAAAACTTGAAACAGTATTATTATTACAAAAACGTTATTTGATTAGTCTCGAGTGCAAAAGAGAACCAACCCAAAATTACTTTAGATAACTTTTTCTCTACCTTAGGGTGTTATTACCACACAGTCGAACGATCGTCTTTCAATAGTAGAATGAGATCAGTCGACATTGATCGACCTTGCTTGCTATACATCAAATCAATCTCAAATTCGCGAAAGTTTAAAAACTTCTTTCAAATCAATCTGCTCAATTTTTATCGATTTGCTAATAAAGCACTGAAAATATTTATTTATTTAATTCTTTATGCACAACTGGGTACAAAGGCGCCATAGGCGTTCTCTACAACCTTAAAATATGTGCACAAAAATTCGCATGCCTACTAAAGGTGGATTCGTTGGACATCTAATTTGTAAAAACATGTATATTTAACATCTGTACCATATCCTTGCAAATGATGTCATTGGTCGTCGATCGATCGATTGGTGTGGTAACACCCTTACGTTGGAGTGTGCTGTGAGTCCGAATATGTTAGTAATGAGGCGATGTTACCATGTGTGAGCCCTCCACCCTGATGGCGCGGCGCGCGGCGGTCGAGCCCATCGAAGTGGTCGTACGTACCGCGGCCGCCGCCACCTCCGCCGCCGCCGTCCCGCCGGAAGCCCCCGCCGCCACCGCCCGGCCGGCCGCCGTCCCGGCCGCCGCCGCCACCGCCGCCGTCTCGCCGGCCGCGGTCAAAGCCTCCCCTGCCACGCACATAATGTTACAACTCTATGCTGTGGCCACAACACTGAGTAGTAAATACATAGAGTGCGAATGGAGACATCGGCAAGAACAGTGGTTGTAAAACTGTGACATTTGCCACTTAAAACGAATCCGTACTACTTGATATACGAAGTCGTTTCGATAGGTGAACAAACGATAATAAAACAAAGTTTACCCGGATTAAATCGCGTATATTATTTAAATTGGTTTTCCTGACGTTTCGAAAGCTTTGCAGCATCTCGCAAAACTTTGTTTTATTATAATGTGTAGTGATCGCGAAAACCTAAGAAATCACAAATGTTATGGCGTTTAATCAGTAGTGTTGTATACAGATTAGCACTTCATTTATTCACTACTCAGTGTCCCACATTCAGCAGGATTCGGCGAAGATTCATGCCCTGTCTAGTGAAAATTTAATATCACAAAAGATGACTTAATGCCATAACTGGAATATCCGCTGAAGCCTGCTAAGTGTAGCCTAGGGTTAGACATTGGCTACTTGACTCTTTCTTTTCAAGATACATAACCATTTTGTAGACCTGAATGGTGCAGTGGCGTTGCCTGGTGTGGTCGTTTGTCAGGTTCAATTCCCGCATCAGGGCAGATATTTGTACAGCCTCCAGATATTTGGTTTATATCTTTGTGTATGTTATAAGACGCCCACGGTATTGTATTGTGGGCCTATGAATTTCAAACAATCACATTTCACTTAAAAACTTGTTCAAGTTTTTTTTTATTTGTCTTCCAAATAAAAGAACAGAAATCAAGTAAATACATTTTTAGCTATTTATCATAGAAAATACATTTGATTTATTTATTCAAGCATTTTCTATGGCGGTCTAATCAGTGCAGGGTGCTCTTGTATATCAGTTTTTTTTACCGATAGTGCCTTAACTTAACCCTTGAGAAATAAGATTGGTTCATGACATTTTCATTGAGCAGTTTGGTGAAGGTGATTGATGGTGGTGGATGTAGTTAGTAGGGATGTTACGGAGGTGGGTATACCGGAGCCGGAGGTTTTAAATCTGATTCATCGAAGTCGGATCGGAGGCGGAGCCAGAGTAAAAGACAGATCTAGAGTACAGAACCAAGTTCTAGTGGTAAAACCACTAAGGTGGCAACACTGACTGAACGGGAAACGCGAGTGTGAGGGGATTCCCCAGGCGACAAGTCAAACCTTGCACATACGTACTTACGCGTTCTGGCCGCGGTCGCTTGTTTGCGTTTCGACTTTCGTTATAACCTCCAATTCAAAATTTTTGGAGCCGAAGTCGAAGTCAGAGGTGTAAAATAAATCGGAAGATTCGGCCTTTCGGAGCCGGAGTCGAAGCTCCGTAACATCCCTATTAGTTAGTAGTTGTCTATTATTATTAGGGATTCACAACCCAATTGCATTGCAACCACATCATAAAATTTAAACTAGCTAATTAAATTTACCTAATGGCATTAGCTACAATTTCGTTCCCAATAAATTATGACCAACAGTCAAAGATAACCAAGCTTAATTTATGATGATAAAAAGAGTAGATAAGACCGACTCACCGATCGTTTCTTTTTTCTTCAGCCACATCAATTTTTATAAAGTTACCATCTACATTAAGAGCGCCATTCATTTCGATTGCTTTTATCAAGTCTTCGAGATATTCAAACTCCACATAGCAGAATCCTTTAAACTTATCCGTCTCTCTATCCATCACCAGCCTCACATTTTTAATAGCTAGGTCCTGGAAGAATAATACATTATTTATTAGCAATTATACTCTCCAATAACTTAATCTGGATTTTGATATTTTAGTTATTTTTTTTATTGGCACATAACTTGTGGTGGGTGGGATATTCAATATAAACCTACAATAAAATTGTGTAAAATACAGTATGTAGTATGTACTATTATGAATTATTATTAAAGAAGCTAATGAAAATGTTTGCCTGTAGGATTGTATGCATTATCTTTTGTTTCACTCTGACCTTGCTGTATATGATCAATCATCATTGTGTTGCAAAAGATGGACTACTAACTAATTTGACCTAATGATGTGCCAAAATGTAGTTGGCTATCTATTACACTTTACCTGCTTTTTCAAATGTTGTCTTAAGAAGAGAGATTTTAAAATGAACATAGTGGGTGTTGAAGCTCTTGTTCACAAACTAAATTTATTTTAAACTATTAGTAGATGCAAGAGAGGGATGACAACCATTTTAGAACTGTCAAATTCGTTTATATGTTACACTTCTTCATATTTTTTGTGGGCACAATCCAAGATCATTATTAATAGGTATATCAAATCATCATTCAATCATTATTATTATTTTAAGATGATTATTTTTCATGTCTTCCTTGTCCATCCAAAGGTTGTCTGGAAGATATCGCTATTAGCGATAAGACCACCAATGTAACCTTATTTTACATGTTAGTCCTAAGTTTAATCATGTTATTGGTGTACAATAAAGAATATTCTATCTATCTATCATGACTAAACTTGTATGGAAATATTAATTCTGACTAATTTGACAGCACTAAAATTGTTGCCATCCTTTTCTTGTATCTACTATTAGTAAAAGAGAGTGATAGTTTGAAATAAGTTTAGTTTGTGAACAAGAGAATCAACACCAGTGTATTATGTTCATTTTCTCAGATATTTTTTGGGGAAATTAGAATGTTTAAATTAGAAACCAGTTTTCATTTCTCTGTTGTTATATTCTTGTAATCATTCTTAATTATTCAACTTAAAAAAAAGGTTTATGAACATTATAATGGTTTTCAAACAAGAATGCTATAAGATGAGATAAAACACCTTCCGAAATATTATATCACTAGTGGCCTTATAAGACATGATAACTACCATTATAAGAATGGAGATGTGTTTACAATAGCTCTGTAAACATTATGTCATGCATAAGCCCACCCATAGTGAAACTGTTAAGTTATTAATAATAATTTTAATATACTATATTAGGCCTTAAGTTGATGCATATTCAACCACAGGTTAACTGCCTGCCAACTATACACTCCATAGTAACATCTAACAATGATAATATAAAAGATAAGGATATATTTTCTATAATTCACTGATTCCTTAACTGTAATATTTTTTTTTATATATAAGAATAATATTTGAAATAGTCTTAGTATAAATATAACATTACATTTAGATGATATGAAAATAATGATGAATATAAAACATAAGAAATCATTGCATAATACTATGATAAATTAATAAAAATATATAAAAAATTATCAAAAGCTGTTATGATTGGTTGTGCCAATTTCATAAATTTTGTATTGATACAAACTATTGCACAGTTCACGTAAATAACATAAGAAGATTCTTTACATTTTAAAAATTGTGTTATCTGTACACAAAATTTTATACAATTTTTTTGAACAAATTCAAATAGCGGGCTCCATTACAATCATTTGTAACCTAAAGACTTTGCATATTTTAATTTTTAGTAATTAATAATTAGGTACTAAAAATTAAAATATTTTATATCCAATTGATACAAGAATCCAATCTTGTCAAGTTTTAATTTAGATATAATCAAGAAGCAAACCAGTCATAATGTATCAACACAGATAT
The DNA here is from genome assembly GCA_949699075.1 of Asteroscopus sphinx. Classification (NCBI taxonomy): domain Eukaryota; kingdom Metazoa; phylum Arthropoda; class Insecta; order Lepidoptera; family Noctuidae; genus Asteroscopus; species Asteroscopus sphinx. The sequence goes on from OX453021.1 coordinate 17,171,761, forward strand.
CGTTGAGATTGAGATATCGCAAGTATGATGACAACAGAGAAGCCAAGACAATACGAGGGTAGAAAACACTTACAGGGAAAATCCTATTAATGTCGCCTTGAATAATTCCAGAGGGCAAATTCCCGACGTAAGCCTTGTACGGAGGCTCGGTGGGAAGAGGGCGGCCACCGAGAGTTCTTCTGCCGCCACCATAATCCCTGAAACGAGCACCACAATCGTAGGTAATTCATAACCTATAAAATGTGAAACACACACTCCCGGTGTAAAATAAATGGTCACGGATACGTCGTAGCACCTGTTAACATTGAAGAAATAGATATAACTTTACAAATTTGAGTAAAAATTCTATTTTTCATTCAATGTTATCGGAAAGCAAAAACATGATTTTTTTTTCAATGTGAATCGTTTGATCTCGGGGTATTTGTGAAAATCTTTAATAAAATTCTTTAACACGCACTGTACAACGAAATCAATCAGATTTTTGTAGTATTTTTTAATAAATACCTGGGATTAACATCATCGTATCCACTTCGACCTGCCATGTTTAGAAACATGGAACACTAAAGGCGCGCGCATCAAATTCTGGAAGCGACGAAACGTTGTTTTTTTTCGTGTATCAACATTGAGCCCAACTGAATAATCTTGACGGTTGGCGGGAAAATTCGTAAAGATCATGTTGTGGATTTTGTATTATTTTCCAAAATTTGTGTTTCTTCGAGTGTTAATGTGTAATAATGGTGGATTATTAAATGTTAAGTGCTCGTTAACGTGTACAAGTATGGATAAATGGTACAAAGTTGAAAATCATGACTTTCGTATTATCTCATCATCCCCTCTCGGAAACCTAGTAAAGTTTCCATCACTTTACTAGGATACAAGTATAATATGTTCAATGATTACGACTGAAGGACATGTATCCATGGTCATGAATAAATTTAAAAAAAAAAAAAAAAAAACTGAATAATCTTTTTAATCGTTGAGTTGGGTCTAAAATCTTTGAAAAATCTTCATCAGTTTTACAATATTTTCAGTTTTTTACACTTTGTAGGTTAATCTATAGATATCGGATAAACACTTGTTTAACAAAGAGTAAAGCTTGTTATGCGTAGCATCTCTGGTACGTCTGGGTCTGTGAGTATCTCTAGTTAGCCTCTGATAAACAGGAATACAGGAAACAAGAAATTCCACAAAGTATACAGGATAATTTGTAATTTGACCTATTCCATAAAACGAGCTCATTTGCAAAAAAAAACCAGTGCCCAGGTGGCGCCCAGTAATTTGTTTTCGAGTTATAGCAGTTTTTTTTTTTTCCGACTTCGGATTGAAAAATGCTAATTGTGAAAAATTTATCATACCCTGGGAACTCGATTGACACATTCCAGAAAGCTGATGAAGAAGCAATTACTATCATACAAAATTTATGGACAACATTTTCATACCCTCGGAAATAAATGGTCATAAATCACAAGTTTTAAAACAAAAACATTTAAATACCCTTTAAATTTCAGAGAATTACTCGTTTTTTTTACAACATTTGGCGTACAAATTACAGAAATAACATCTTCATTTTATAAGCTAAACAAAATTGTACAGATGTGGTCAAGTCAAGTATAGCAAAGGCTTGGACAAAAGTGCAGTAATAGCAGAATTGGGATCACTTTACTTGAAGTAATTTTTTAAATTTATGTCTTGTTCCAGGCGAGTTTGGTGATACTATTGTGTAATTTAGATTGTATGAATCTCTGCAGCATGTTATGGTCGATTAGAGATAGTCGTAGTCCATTAAAACCAATAAGTGGGATCGGGAGACAGGAGTTCCTGCTTAGAGATGAAGGCACTAAGACAGACTGCAACAGTCTCACCAACTGATTAGGATTAGGTGGCTGGTAGTCCAGGCTACCACTACCACCACCACATGTGGTGGTTGCCTATCACTTTAAAGACTAATGAGGTATTTTGCGGTTACGAACGGTCCGAATGGATGTTAAGGGATGACATCAAGCAATCTCTGAGAGAACAGCAGCAAGTTGGCTCAAACATCCCCCGAGACGTACTGTCGCGCTGCACATGAGAGAAAGCTCATACGGATGTGCTTCACAAACTTGTGTGTGTTTTCTCATATCCATAAGAATCTCATACATCCCATCACTATCTCGTCTGAGCCACCTCTGCCAACCTACGGTACTCACAACATCATTTGCAGCACCTCAACTTGCTGTTATTTGTTCAGAGATCGCTTGCCCCTAACTTTAGAAAAAAAAATAGAATTACAGCATACTTTTTCAGACTGGACAAAACCTCCAAATCGCAAGACACATGCACCAGCTTACTAAGCTGCTAGTGTCGTTTCCATTCTTTCTATATAATAATAATAATAATTTCCTATGGATACGTACTGGCCTTGTATACAACGTAAATACGCGGTGTTATCCTAAATACAAAGCAACCACGTGACCATCGCAAGCGAGCCCGCGATCAAACGTACAGGTGTCAAATAGGTGACGTAATTGACAATCGCGAGTTATTCGATATTATCAGATACTTTTCAAGAGTTTTTCACAATTTTTCCTGATGAAAAGTAGCCTATATTATACCTTGAAAATTCCTCTATCTGCCTGTAGTCCCTTCTTAATCGGTTCAGCCGTTTCGAAGATTAGCCCGGACAAACAGACAGACAGACATATGAAAATTAAAAAAATAAGTAATTAGGGTAAGCTCACATACAAACAGTCGTATGAGCTTGAAAAAAGTCAGTTATTTCAAAATCACAAACAGATACTTCAATTTTATTCAAATGTATAGAAATCGCGGACATTCTCAAAAAATGCCAGTTTAAGAGTTTTCTAAACCGACGAGCATGCATGACGAGGTTAATGGACGTAGATGAAGCGAAAGAGGTGTGTCAGGATCGTAGCAGGTGGAAATCCATAGTATCTGCCTACCCCAATGGGAAACAGGCGTGATAATATGTATGTATGTATAGATATATAGATTATATAACTTGCGATGGTCGCGGAGTCACGTTGTATCAGGACATCGCCTAACACCTCCCGGTTCGCAGTCGCTTTGGTCGCGCAGATTTGGCCAGTTATATAATGTACTCTGTGATTTGGCCGAAGTCTAAGGCCAGTATTCCAGAACGATACTCAAGCGTTGATCGCTGTTTAAAACTAGTTTTGAGTTGAGCTTTGATTTTAGAACGTTCCTCAAGCAGAGATTTATTGATCACAGTACAGCTGAGTTTATTTTTATTTTATACTGTCACCTGTTTCGGAATTGCAGCTGAGATTTGATCTGTAATCACTCTAGTGTGGTCAGGCGCGGTTCTAGCTCAAGATTTTGGGGGGGGGGGGTCAGCTTGGCTTACGTACAGTGAAACTGGTCCAAATTACCAGCAAAACCCGTTTTTTTTTAATTTACGCAACAATGACAACACAAATTTTTGGAGTTAGTATAATATGCAACAGAATATTACATCCAAAATGCGCGGTGATAAAGAAGAAACTATCGGTGCGTACAACCGCGAGCGAAGCGAGCGCGAAATTTTACATATTCATGCGAAAAGTTGACTTCAATTTAAGTGTATTTTTTGGAGTTTTAGGCTATGTACTACTCGTGCAGATAAAGAATGAGATTGAAAATGGCAGCCTTTGCATTTTTCTCTCGCTTACAGTATTGTGTGAGCGTGAGACACATAGAATAAAAATGCCACTATTTTCAATTCCATTTATTATCCGCGCCGAGTGGTATTTTTAATATATAATATATATATATGTGGTACAACAGAAGCCCAAAATACACATTAACGAGGAAGCGCAAGCGCAACGAGCGCGAAATTTTCATTTTTATTTAATTTTTCACCTCCAAAGCTTCAATCGATTGTGCCTTTAATATAGTGTCCAATCGCAACGGCAGGCTCGTGCAAAGTAGCTTTAGTAGGTACTTACACAAAATTCCAAAATAATGTTAAGGCTCGTATTACAGAAGCTTCCTCAAGTACAGTTTAAACTCCAATCACCTGATCACTACTTAAGGATAGAATCGTAAACTTGAGTATCGGTCTTATTCCAGAACGGTAATTATAAACTTTAATTCAACAACAAAACACACGAATTTGACCTGAAATATAATAGAAATCTCTACTCAAGCGTAGTCTGGACCACGTTTGAGTGATTACAGATCAAATATCTGCCCAAATACCGAAACAGGTGACAATATAAAACGAAACTAAACTCAGCTGAACTGTGATCAACAACTCTCACCTTGAGGGACGTTCTAAAATCAAAGCTCAACTTAAAACTAGTTTTAAACAGAGATCAACGCTTGAGTATCCTTCTGGAATACGGGCCTAAAATTTTTTTTACGTACGATTAGATGTCGTGATAACTCATTATTTGAAATAACACTTAATTTAGTTGTTAGGATAATTTTGAGGTACAGCTTGAATGGTTTTTGGGGGGGGTCATGACCCCTGTGACCCCCCCCCCCCTAGAACCGCGCCTGAGTGTGGTCCAGATTACGCTTGAGTAGAGATTTCTATTCTATTTCAGGTCAAATTCGTGTGTTATGTTGTTGAATTAAAGTTTATAATTACCGTTCTGTAATAAGAACGATACTAAAGTAACGATTCTATCCTTAAGTAGTGATCAGGTGATTGGAGTTTAAACTGTACTTGAGGAAGCTTCTGTAATACGGGCCTAAAACCACTCGAATCCTGTTCCTGTTTCACTACACAACAATAAAATTACTAGAAGTGTTATCTTTGATTTTTCAATAGTCTATGGATATCCGGAAATTTAATATTGTTTGAGAAAAATCTCAAGATCTATAAAATTATATTATTAAATCAAGAAGGAAAGAACTAGTTTTTGCCCAAGCTTTAGATTAGTTGACGTTGAGTTGGAAGTTCATATTTTTTTTACAGACTGGTTACATTATATTAAGACTTCTTGTAAAATCTCAACTTGCAGAAATTAATAGTTTTCGAGAAAAAAAAACATCAAATTTCTGTGAAATTCACCAATAATTTCAGATAATTTCCAATATTTTGTCAATTTCTACCACAGAGATTCCACAGATTATTATTATTGAAACGCTTCATAGGCGGATCCGACTCTGATAGATTTAGGTTAGAAGGAGAAGGTTTTAAGGCTGTCATTCATTTTCGTTCATTCCATTTCTCCTCGAGTTGCGTCGAAATTTAGTGTAGGTACCCCCACTGATTGTAAGTGTGAAACAAGGGCACCCCAACTCGGACAGGTTAGGTTAAAAGGGGATGTCGGGTCTAGTGAGCGAGCGTAGCGAGCGAACTCAGACCCCGACATCCCCTTCGTGGTTATTTTTTTTTTAAACCATTGAGCCCCGCGAAGCGGGGCTCCAACTGCGCCTTTTAAGTGACTTTAAAGTGTTTTGAGGTCAGGTTACAATTTTTTTTTTTAACCTTGAAAAAATATTTCGAACCTCAAAAACATGGGGAAAATCTTATAAAGGGGGGCGGGGGCGCTGAAGCCATTACTCAGAAAGGGGGTTTCGTCTTCCCCTTACCTCTTTCCCCCCCTGAAATCGATGTTACCGACAGAAAATTCAAGTTAGGTTAGAATACAAAAAAATTAATATCTCGGAAGGGGGGGGGTTCCGCAATTTTTCCTTCACAGGGGGGGTTCTACCCCTCCCCCACTACCCCCCACCCCCAACCCCACCCTTAATTCGACGTCAATTAATCCGAAGTCCTACCCTAGTTTTTCATCAGTATCAAATAGCGCAATACAGTACGTAGCCATAAATATCACACTTTATTAGTTGATGCCAACAAATGTACTTTGTGGTTGATGTTTGTGGTAAGCACAGACCAAAGAGTTTATTATATATTATGGCCATGAAGTTATAGTAACTGTACTATAACTTCATGATTATGGCACACACAATGTGAATCAAAGACATTAAATATTTACTAGTGCCCTATATTAAATCTCTTTGATGTGAATGAATCACAGACCTACAATCTAAGGAATAAATCACAGGAATGAATGAATTATTATGACTATTATCAGACGTAAGAGATGCTACGCATCCGGTAAGGTTCCCGGCTCGGCACCAGCCGGCGCGCGGCGGCGGCGCCACAGTTCACAGCACCGCCGGTTCACTTCCATAGAAAATATTTTTGCTGTAGAGCGAAGGGGGAAAATAGAACCGCGTCCTCCGCGCACCGCATTCCTCCCCCGCGGTGGCCTGGGTCGCCGCCATCTTTGACTGGTTGTAGTTAGCTGTCAGTAGTAGCGTCAGTTAGTTATTTTTTCTCCTGTGAGTAAATAAATTCCGTAAATTCTGTTGTTTTCGTCGAGTTTTTGTAATTGATTTTCCGAGGATTTAATTAAAGTCGTTTATTTTTGGTGCAAAACTATAAACGGAGAGCAACAATTATGCGGACACCAAAGTGCTGTGTTGTTGGTTGTAGTAATAAGCGAGAGGACGCATTTTTACATTATTTCCCCGTGAGTGATGATATTAGACTTAATAAGTGGTTGGACTGTATAAACTCTGAAAATCTCAAAAATGTACCGAAAGTAAAACTTGCTAAACTCTCGGTTTGTCACATACATTTTGAGAAAAGGTTTACCAGGCCGAATTCCCGACTGAGGTATGGTGCCTACCCATCATTGTTTACACCTGAGGAAATTACCAATGGGGTTCCCGCACTACACATTGATGATATTTGTAAGTAGCCTACAACGATATTAACTGTTTTTTTTTAAATATTGTTCATGCTAATTCAATATAAAATGTATAAGTCAACTGTCTTTAATCCCATTTCAGCCAACAAATGTGAAGAAATAACCAAGAAAAGACATTCAGACCATTCCTATTTCAAAGATGAAGAACCAATTCCAAAGGTTGCGAGATTCAGTGGTAAGCCACCAAGAAATACAGATTAAATATAAAAAAAACACTAATACTTATGACTTATACTAGTATAATAATTATGGCAATGATGTATGTATATGTTGTTACAGCTTCAGCCTCCACATGCAAGGACTCTGGTCATCACTTTGTAGAAGAATCACCTTACATTACTCATCCATTGACCAGCTCTCAAGCAAAAGGTTGGTTACTTGTAAATGTCAATTTTGCCATGTGTCATTTTTTGCACAGAAGTATGTAGTAAATGTGGTCTTAATGTATGGTATTTATATGTTTTTACAGCTTCAGCCTCCATATACAAGGACTCTGGTCATCACTCTGCAGAAGAATCACCTTATAGTGCTCATCCATCTACCAGCTCTCAAGCAAAAGGTTGGTTACTTGTAAATGTCAATTTGCCATGTGTCATTTTTTGCACAGGAGTATGTAGTAAATGTGGTCTTAATGTATGGTATTTATGTTTTTACAGATTCAGCCTCCATATACAAGGACTCTGGTCATCACTCGGCAGAAGAATCACCTTATATTGCTCATCCATCTACCAGCTCTCAAGCAAAAGGTTGGTTACTTGTAAATTTCAATTTTTGCCATGTGTAATTTTTTTGCACTTGAGTACATAGTAAATGTGGTCTTAATGTATGGTATGTATATATTGTTACAGCTGTAGCTTCCATATGCAAGGACTCTGGTCATTATTCACCAACAGAATCAATTTTAATTGCTCATCCATCAACCAGTTCTCAAGCAAAAGGTTGGTTTCTTGAAATAAGTTTTTATTATTATTGTACTAAGTTTTCGACATTTTATATTGTATAAAAGTGTGTTAGTGTGTGTTTGTTAGTGTTATTGGGTTTTTTCATTAGGAAATTCTCAGTAGCAGCCCGGAGTATGGATTTGTGCCCGGTTAACGGCAATAGGCTCGCCTCCTATTACATGGGACTATAACATAACTGGCGAAATGTGGATGTACTATACACCTCTGCCTACCCCCTCGGGGAAATACAGGCGTGATGTTATGTTATGTTATATTGTATAATTGTTATACTGGATAAAGTAGCTTTCTAATAGTGAAAGAATTATTAAAATCAGTAGTTTTAGAGTTTATCGATTACAAACAAACAAACAAATCTTTCTTCTTAATAATATTAGTATAAATAGGCTTGTGTTGGACCACTATCTCACAAAGTATTAAGCAATGAAATGGTTGACAATAGTGCATGCTTACCTAGCTATTGAATGCTACTTTAACCTAATCAATTGAAACTTGAAGACTCCTTGGTTTATGAAACACACACACATAACACATAATATCACGCCTGTATTTCCCCGAAGGGGTAGGCAGAGGTGTAATAGTACACCCACATTTCGCCAGTTATGTTATAGTCCCAAGTAATAGGGGGCGAGCCTATTGCCATTGACCGGGCACAAATCCAGACTCCGGGCTGCTACTGAGAATTTCCTAATGAAAAAACCCAATAACACTGCCCAACCCGGGAATCGAACCCAGGACCCCACGCTCGTCAGTTGGGCTTGCGACCACTAGACCAACAAGGCAGTCAGCAACTGGTAGCTGTTTATGAAACACTGACTCCAAATTATAATCTCAAATGAATATTGATAATGAGATGAAGTTTTTTTGCAGGCCCAGGTTTGATTCTCCTAAAAACACCAAAGGCATCAAGAAAAAGACTAATAAGTAAAATAAACCAATTAACACCCAATTGTGCAAAGCTGTATAAGATATACAATAAATCTAAGCACCAAATTGATTATCTGAAGAGGGCAAAAAGGGCACTGAAATTTTCTAAGGAGAACTCTTTTGAAGAGCTTACTTGTAAGATGAACCCATATGCTAAGCAAATAATGCAGATGCAAATAAACCTTTGTATGAAAAAGAAACAGGCCCACAGATTTACAGACTCTGAAAAACTAATTGCACTATCTATTATGAAACAGAGCCCAAAGTGTTACAGATTTCTACGGAAAATATTCATCTTACCTTCAAAATCCACATTGAATAAGCTAATATCACAGCTGAATATTGAAGTTGGGATAAATTCTGTGCTTATTGAAGTAATGAAGAAAGAGGTATGTCATTTTCAAACTTATGTGTATAGTGTGATATATCCCACATGTGTGTAGTGCACAATGAAAAAGTAACATTTATTTTGTTTTCAGGTTGCCACATGGAACACTAACAAAAAATTTTGCTCCATAATTTTTGATGAGATGCACCTTGATGAACGGCTAAGTTTCAATCAAAACAAAGATAATATTAATGGATTTGTGCACTTCGATCAAAAACATAAAGAGTTTGCAGACCAAGCTCTTGTCTTTATGTTAAGAGGAGCTGTATATAAATGGCAGCAACCATTTGCCTTTTACTTTTGTAAAGGTGCAACTAATCCAGCTGAGCTGAAACGCATAATAAAAAAAGTTGTCACTGCATCCATAGAGATTGGGCTTAGGCCCATTGCTACAATCTGCGATCAGGGATCGACATTTCGCAGAGCTCTTGGGGAGCTTCAACAAGAGACAAGGCGAGCACAACTCATTGCAGATCTGCCAACAGGTTGGTAAAGAATACACATACTACTCATGCAAATAAAGAATGGGATTGGAAATGGCGGCACTTTTACTGTTCTATGTGCCTCTCACTCTCACAATACTATATGTGTGAGCGAGAGGCGAATACAAATGCTACTATTTTCAGTCCCATTCTTTATCTGTGCCAATAGCACATACATAGACCATACATCAGGATATCATAACATTAAACATTTTTTGTTGAATTTTAAATTCCAATCTAATTTATAATTATTGTCTTTCAGATGACACTGTGGAGTTATGCGGACTAAAATTAAACATTATCTACGACCCCTCACACATAATTAAGGGTTTCAGAAATAACTTCCTTAACAAATGTATTAAATTGGATGGAAAAATTTCCAAATGGCAGGATATTGTAGACGTGTATTTGACAGACTGTAACCATGCTGACTCAAGACTTCTTCACAAACTCAATGATCATCATGTCATTCCTGAGAAAATGAGCAATAGAAATAAAATGAAGGTTTGTATTTTCTTTGCATTCCAAAACAACTTTAATACTATTTATAAATGAACTTCTCACTTGACCTAACTGTCTCATTTTGGAATGGTAGTATGTTCCTGTGATGCTACTGTTGATTTGGAAACCTAGTTGCTTGGTCAATAATTAAGTATATGCCATGCTAATAAAAACGGCCAATTTATACTGCACAGTAAAATGATGTAGTGCACGGTATTACTAATAAACACCCAGTTTATTGTTTACTGCATTGCTTTTCAGATTTGTAAGCATTAATTGAAATGAAAAATTTGCAGGTCAAAACTGCCGCGCGTGTGTTCAGTTCCACCGTATCTGCTGCCCTTTCGTATACTTCACAGTTTTGTAAGTTTTTTTTTCTATACTATTAAAAAACTATCTGAGCCATATCTTGTTAAAGATATATTTGAAAAACTGATAAGATGTAACATAAGCTGGGGCCTGGGGACCTTTGAAGGGGTGAATGTACTTATCATAAAGAACAACTTTTTCTATGGTTTGTGCTAGGGCTACTGTTTCCTACAACAGTCATCAATGTTGCTCGACAACATGTCAAAACAGCAGATTTTTTGTTTTCACTTTATTTTTTTCATAAATCTATTATTACATGACAGACCCTGTTTTTTTTTTCAGATGGTAAAAAGTCATATTAATTTTGTAATTGGTTAGGTGGGCTCCTATTCTTCTTTTCTTTATTTTGACTATGATTCTATGATATACTACAAACCTTAAATATAATCATTTTCTATTTCCAGCTCACTATGCCGATGGAAGACCAGTGAGTGACACCATGCCAAACACAGCAAAAACAGTGAAGTTTTTCGACAACCTATTTGACAGCATCAATGGTGCTGCCCTCCACCATAAGCATACAAAAGGAAAGGACCTGCGGAGGGCAGTTACTTCCACAACTAAGCACCATTCATTCTGGAAGGACGCCATTAACATTTTAGAAAAAATTCAATTTCTGGATGAAAAAGGCAACACAATATCAGTGCCCACATTAAAAAGCTGTGTTACTACCTTGAAAAGTTTAATGAGGCTGTGGCAGTTCTTTCAAGAGCAGGGTCTAAAAGTTATGCGTCCTCGCTATTTCAACTCTGATCCAGTTGAAAACTTTTTTGGGCAAGTGAGGGCGTATAACTTCAGACACAATGACCCAGACTGCTACAGCTTCATTTGCACATTCAGATCACTTCTGATAACACGGATGATCAAATTTCACAATGATACATTTAACTGTGAGGATGATCGGGCAGACCAACTTTTGAGCATGTCTCAAATTTTAAAACTGAAAACAAGTTCCACTTTTGAAGCCGAATGTGAGACTGAAACAACCTCACCAACTTCACCAACTCGGTCAAAGTCAAATTTGCCTGATCATCCTGACAATGTGAATGAAGTTGTCAATCGGGCAAGACAACAACGCCTGGAAGTCCATTCTCGGGCGTACACTGCCGGATGGGTAGTGAGAAAAGTGTTAGAAAGAACTCCCTGTGACGAATGTAAAAATTTATTGACATCTGAATCACCTCTTCAAATTCATGAATGGGTGAGTCACAGGGAGTACAACCAATGTAAAAAGCGACTAAGCTACCCATCTGAGAAAGCAGTTCGGTGTTTCGGCACAGTTATGGAAACGACAAATAATTTTCTGGAAAATAGCCCTCACATAAATTATATCTCCAAAACTATTTTAAAAGAAATTAAATCAAAAATGACGTACGAAATAAACTGCCCGAAACACCGAAACAATCAATTTGCATTAATTGTTGTGAAATTTGCCATCCATAACTGGTGTAACACAATTAATAAAATTTTAGGGGGAACCGATATTGTGTGGCTCGAAAAACGAGTGGGGGTACTGCCGCAAATTCAAAAAATGGCGTATGAAAAATATATAAAAAAACTGAAAAATAAATCAACTAAAAAATGTTCTGTTGTTTAAATTTTAATATCCCAGACACAGTCCAGTACTGTACGTACCTAACAGTATGGGTATAAAGGTGAAATTCATTAGGTGACATTTTTGGCAAAAATCAGTTTTTTTTTCCATCCAATTCCCTATCAGCCGAAAGTGATGTATATTTTGCTAAAAATGTCACTTAGTGAATTTTACCTATAAGCCCACGTAAATATAATAAAACATTTAGTACCTACCTATCTATACACTAGTATCATTTATACCTATCTACCTATAGATATATAGATACTGAAAACCTACCTACTTGCAAATGTCAAATTCTATTTTCCCCCTGCTACAGATTACTTAATCGATGAAAAAATTTCAAGGCAGTCGTCCGTCTGATACGTAGTATCTTCTAAGTAGTCTGTGGTTCACAGACCTATTCTCAGAGAAACTACTATAATTCTCTATGGACTTATTACCACTAGTGACGGGCGATTCGAATCAATTAACTTGATAACTTGATTGACTTTTAATTCGTTGATTTGAATTGTGTTTCTGCAAAACCGAGTTGATTCGTTTTACGTAGCTATTTGCCTGCGCTTTGCGCTCGTCTCGTTGACTCGCTCTCCCGGGCAAGTGGCGGTAACCGAGCGAATGAGGCAGTGAATTGCTGCGAATTACGAGTTCAAGTTAGAAAAAATCATCAGATGGTGCGAAATCATCCCGATTCGTGTATAAGAATCAACTCGATCGCTCCTCACCAATCACATAACTCGCCTGATTCGACGCCGCTCGATGACTCGAATGAATCGCTGCCGTGCACAACTCGGTGACTCGAATCGGCTCGATACATTAAAACATACGCGTGAACGCGTCGCATTCGTCGCACCTCGCACCACGCGATTGTAGATATTGTGGTTTTATTAACCGACTTTGAAAAAAGAAGGTTAATGTTCAACTGTATGTATTTTTCATTTATGTTCACCGATTACTTAGTCAATTGAGTACCGATTTTGAAAATTATTTTTTGTTTAAAAGGGTATTCTCCCGAGATGGTTCCATTTAAATTTGGTGAAGATCTGATGAAGATCTTCGGAGATAGTGAAGGGAACTCTTCAATGGATGACAGCAATTGCTTGTCTATCTATTGTTTGCCACTCAAGTTAGAATAATAAAATAAACTTAAAAAAGTCAAAACTGACTGACTGACTTCAAAAAGAAAGAAATAATTTGTGTCAAACAGTTTAGGAAGTCGGTGCCAATTTTTCAGAATCAAACTGAATCAAAGGCATCAACTCCCTAAACTGTTTCTCGCATGTATATTATTTTATTGTGTATACTCTCTTATCTTATGTCAAACTGTAAAGAAACTTTGTTTTCTGCACAGACCTACGTTTTCTGCTATATCCTGCTAAATTTAAAAATAAATTCGTCAAAAAAATTATCTTTTTAGGCTACCAGACTTTCGGTTAGGCGATTTTAGCCTACATAACGGAAAAAATTATTAAGGCGAATATAGGCTACTTTGCGCCAAATTTTTGGCGACTTGTATCGGGCTAGACCTGGCAACACTGTGTGACATTGACATCGGTGGTTGGCGGGAAAATTCGTAAAGATCATGTTGTGGATTTTGTATCATTTTCCAAAATTTGTGTTTCTTCGAGTGTTAATGTGTAATAATGGTGGATTATTAAATGTTAAGTGCTCGTTAACGTGTACAAGTGTGGATAAATGGTACAAAGTTGAAAATCATGACTTTCGTATTATCTCATCATCCCCTCGGAAACCTAGTAAAGTTTCCATCACTTTACTAGGATACAAGTATAATATGTTCAATGATTACGACTGAAGGACATGTATCCATGGTCATGAATAAATTTAAAAAAAAAAAAAAAAAAATTGACTTCGGTTGGGGTTGGCGGGAAAATTCGTAAAGATCATGTTGTGGATTTTGTATTATTTTCCAAAATTTGTGTTTCTTCGAGTGTTAATGTGTAATAATGGTGGATTATTAAATGTTAAGTGCTCGTTAACGTGTACAAGTGTGGATAAATGGTACAAAGTTGAAAATCATGACTTTCGTATTATCTCATCATCCCCTCGGAAACCTAGTAAAGTTTCCATCACTTTACTAGGATACAAGTATAATATGTTCAATGATTACGACTGAAGGACATGTATCCATGGTCATGAATAAATTTAAAAAAAAAAAAAAATTGACATCGGTTCTATGGGGTACGTTCACTTACTACACACTCAGTGTGAAAGTCGCCCGGTGGAAAAAAAAGGCGGGAAACCTTCGAATTAGGCGGGAGCGTTTTTCATATAACTTTTTGATAAAATTCATATTTTATTAGTAAAACGAGGCCAGTTGAGTAGATTTGTGTAAATATCATATATTTAGTTTATATTTCATTTAGTTTGTAGTGTATTGTGAATATTTAGGTAAGTTTTAACAATTTTTTCGTTTCTGACCCATGGATAAGGAGCCGCCTGACCGGGGGGACCCAGTCCCCTCGGTAGGCGAAAATATCACCATTGTTTCCTCCGTATCCTTGGAAAATGAATCCAGCATGGATACGGATGGGTCCGTTACTCGAGAGAGGAAAAGGACGAGGGCTTCACGTAAAATGTGTAAACACTGTAACAAAAGACGGCGGCATGGTCAGGAAGGTAATAGTACAGCGAAAAGTAGTAAAGGGAGTCACTGTCATTGCGACAGTGATTCTCAAATAATTACAGAATCAATTGCCACCACCTCAAAAGAAATATGCCAGGAGGGTCCTTCACCTTTACAATCTGTAAATGGTTTACGGCCTGAACAAAACATTGATGATAATAGTTCAAATAATCCGCAAAAGGCGCCTCAGGTAACCAGGACATCGTACGAGCCCACAGATCTGGCACCTTATGTTGTGCATATCCAAAAAGAGGGGAATCCAGCTACCACACTTCACCCAGTTACGTTAGGACATTTTCTCAAGAAACGTTCATTCCAAAATATTATAAATGGGAGTTTAAAGCGTATAGGTAGGAACCGAGTTTCAATTTCTTTTTCCAAGTATGAGGATGCAAATTCTTTTGTGAATGATATTTGTCTTACTAAGGAGAACTTAAGGGCCTTCATTCCTTCTTTTAATGTTTGTAGGATGGGTATAGTTAAGGGTGTACCTACTGAATGGTCTCCTGAGGAGATCATTGAAAACATTTCTGTGCCCGTAGGGTGTGGTAAAATTTTAAAAGCGCGACGGTTGAACTATAAAGTTCAGGGGCCAACCCCTGTTTGGAAGCCTTCTCAGACAGTAGTAATAACTTTTGATGGGCAGGTGCTACCGAAGAGAATTTTTGTATGTTACAATTCTTTACCAGTAACTTTGTACACTTTTCCAACGATTCAATGTTTTTCATGTTGTCACTTTGGACACACAAAAGTGCAATGTAGGTCAACCCCTCGGTGTTACAAGTGCGGACAGGGTCATTCTGCCGACACTTGCGGTATAGAGGATGAGGTTGATGCTGCATGCTGCCTTTGCGGTGGCCTACATTATGCAATTGATAAAAAATGTCCCGAGTTTGAAAGACAGAAATCAATTAAACTTTATATGGCTCAAAATTGTGTCTCATATGCTGAGGCATCAAAGTTACACCCCCCAGTGTCGAAATCATATGCAGATATTTTATTGTCTGCCCCATCAGCTCATAATAAACCTTCTTCTTCTGTAATTTCCCCTTTATCCTCATCTAGATCATATAAAAAAACAGTATTCATGAAACCTCGAACTCCTCCAAAAACATCAAAGGGTTATGATAAGGCAGCTCATCAAGCTCTGATTAAAAATGACGCTCCATCTCTTTCTAATGGGTGTGCATTACAAAATATAACAAACAATGAAAATCAAATTTTAGCTTTAATCATTACTTTAATTAATACACTTACACAAAATAATAATATTTCACCGTCCAACGTTGCCCCTTTGATTGAAAATTTATCTAACTTGTTCACCTATAATGGACCTACACCTGTCCAAGATTATACAGTGGAACAGTCGTAGCATTATTAATAAAAAAACGGAATTGTCACATATTTTAAATAAATTCGAACCATGTGCGGTTGCTATTTGTGAGACATGGCTTAAGCCACTGTTCACATTTAGAATTCCTGGATATGTTTGTCTGAGAACAGACAGAAGTGATGGGTTTGGCGGAGTTGCCTTACTCATAAAGAATTCTTTTCCTGTAAATAATTTTCCTCTTCCCCCTCTTAGCGACGATATATCGGCTGTCGCTGCTATTGTAAATAACATTTGTTTAGTCTGTATATATTTTTCTCGTCCTACTGTAAATATTTTATCGGAAGTTAGTAATTTGTTATCGGTTTTACCTAAGCCATTCCTAATTATGGGAGACTTTAACTCCCATCATCAGTCTTGGGGTAGCTCTATTTCTAACTTTTATGGAGAGAAACTTTTGGACATCCTGGATTCTCATAATCTGTGTATCTTAAACACCGGCCTTCCAACTCGCCTCACAAGTCCAGATGAGGGGTTGAGTGCTCCTGATCTTTCAATTTGCACACCTGATATAGCATCTATTTTATCTTGGTCTCGTTTGTCTTCTGTCCATAGTAGTGATCATTATCCGCTAGTTATTTCATTTCCATATAAGAAATCTGTAACTAATATTCCAAAACCACGTATAAAGTATAGATTAGATAATGCAGACTGGGATTCATATAGAAGTTCTGTAGAGCAAAAAATTCTTGAACTTGCTGATTCTTTTCCAGTACAGGATCCCCAATTATTATCTGAAAAATTTACAAGCATTTTAATAGAGGTCGCAGAGGTTACTTTCCCTATTAAAAATGGAGCATTGGGCAAGATTCCTTCCCCTCCCTGGTGGGATGCTGAATGTACTCAGGCTGTTAAAAACAGAAAAGCAGCAGAGGAAAATTATTCTTGTGGTATGACTACAGAAAATTTCGAGGTATATCTAGAAGTAGCTCGTGCTTCTCGTAAACTGCTTAGACGAAAGAAATTCGTAGGCTGGCAGAAATTTTGTGCCTCTATCTGTCCAGATGTTAACTGTTCTATTGTGTGGCGTAATATTAGGCGCTTCAGGTCTGCATTTAGTGAATCTTCAACTTCGAAATTGCCACCAGTCTTGGCTAATCAATTTATGGATAACTTAGCCCCTCCTTCAGCTCCAGAACAGAGTTCTTTTCTTCATGCTCCTCCTTTACCTATGTGTGACTCTGAGCTTAACTCCCTGTTTTCACTAGGCGAGTTGAAGGGTGTTCTTTCACATGTCAAAGATTCAGCTCCTGGTGAAGATGGTATACCCTATTCTTTTATAGCTAATCTTTCAGACTCTACCTTATCTGTTTATTTAAATCTTATTAATACTGTGATGATATCTGGCAATATTCCTCCAAGCTGGAAATCTCAAACCATTATCCCCATATTGAAACCAAACAAGCCTTCTTGTAATGCCACCTCTTATCGTCCTATTGCACTTTCATCAGTTCTTGCCAAAATTACTGAGCATCTTGTTAAGATTCGTTTGGAGTGGTTCGTAGAAAGCAGAAACTTACTAGCTTCATCTCAGTTTGGGTTTAGGAAGGGTAAGAGCACACTAGATAGCCTTAGTGTATTCACTTCAAATATTCGTTTAGCTTTCTCTTGTAATAAATCTGTAATCGCAGCATTCCTTGATATTAGTTCAGCTTATGATAATGTTTTAGTATCAGTTCTGAAACAAAAACTTCAATCATTGAAAGTTCCATCAATGATGACAAATTTTATTATTAATATGCTCTCTGAAAGGTCTATTAATCTGTACCTTGATGATGAGTCCAAGTTAACCCGATTAGTATGGAAAGGCCTTCCTCAAGGTTCTGTACTTAGTCCACTTCTTTATAATATTTACACCTATGATTTAGAATCTTCCCTTAATGAATCAGTACAAATTCTTCAATATGCAGATGATTTACTTTTTTATATTTCTGGAAATTCTGTTCAGGAAATGTGCACTTCTTTAACCTCCTCTTTGTGTTTGTTAAAATCTTGGCTAGGAAATAATGGTCTAGAACTTTCAGTTGATAAGAGCAGCATTGTATTGTTTACTAGAATGCGTAAACCTCCTTCAGTCAATGTCCAGTTTAACAACATCTCCATGCCTATTAAAAATCAAGTAAAATTTTTAGGTGTTATTTTGGATTCACATCTTACAGGGCTTCCACACTGTGAGTACATAGCAGCTAAATGTGAGCGCAATATAAACATCATCAGATGTCTATCTGGTGTTTGGTGGGGTGCTCATCCTTTTTCATTAAAATTAATGTACAATACTCTAATTCGAAGTGTATTAGATTATGGGACCTTTTTGCTGGAGCCTGGCAGTGCTGCTGGGTTGAAAAAATTGGATGGTGTACAGTCTAAGGCATTGAGAGTAATTTCAGGTGCAATGAGATCTAGCCCTATCAACTGTCTACAAGTGGAATGCGGAGACCCTCCCCTACATTTGCGAAGACAGTTTCTAGCAGACCGATTCTTATTCAGATGCTTACAATTAGCTAACCACCCTTTAAAATCTATAGTTTCCCGGCTGTCCTATGAAGTTGTTTCTTCAGTTTATTGGAGAAATAAAGCTACCCCTTGCTTGGTAAAAAGTTTAACAAAATTTAATTCAGTTGAAGCTCCCTGTCATAATTCTCAACTTCTTCCAATATTTCACTGTAAATACAATGCTTTAATTTTATCCCCAAACATTCACTTTAACCTAAATATCTACAAAAATGACACATGTCAAAATCAAAACTTCAATTACATTATGGATAGGGACTGGGGGGGATACCATCATATTTTTTCGGATTCATCCAAGCATGGGCACAATAGTTGTGTGGGGGTTGGTGTATACCACCCACGTTACAATGTGGTACAGAAGATTAAACTTCCTCCTGAAACATCAGTATTTACGGGGGAATGCTTTGGTTTATTTAAAGCAGTTGAATATATTTTAGTCATGGGGTTACAAAACGCAATTATTTTTACTGATGCAATGAGTGCCTTGCAAGCCTTAGCTAGATTTCCTTTTTATTCACAAAATCCATATATAGTTTTTGAAACTCGGTGTCTACTTTTACAGTGTTCTTTGAAGGGGTTTTCTGTGTATTTTGCTTGGATACCTTCTCATTGTGGTATTTTGGGTAATGTAAGAGCAGATCAATTGGCTAACGAGGCTGTGAGTTGTGGAGATGTATTCCCTTATAAAAACAGTTTTCAAGACCTGTCTGCGCTGCCCAGAATTCATTTACAGGAATCCTGGGGTGAGCTCTGGACAAAGCACTCAGAAAAGGGCCGATTTTACCGTTCAATTCAGCCTGATATCCCTACAAAACCATTGTTTTCTAAATTTAAATTCAGCAAAAAAATTACTTCTATCATTATACGTATGCGCTTGGGCCATGTGTGCACTCCGGCTCATCTGGCTAGACTTGGCATCGTGCAGAGTCCTGTGTGTGCCTGTGGCGCTGATGTGGGTGATTTGAATCACCTAATTTTTGCTTGCTCCCTGTATGACCACACCTCTCTTATCCAAAGTCTTGTGTCCCTCCAAGTTCCTTTTCCTACCTCTATTTCTTGTATCTTAGGTAATTGTAATATAGATATATACAAATCCATTGCCCATTTTATTGTAAATAACGATATTAAAATATAATTCTTGTGTAGATAATAATACATTAATTCACCATTATTTAGTTTTATTCAGTATAAAATGATATTTTTATTTATTTATATATTTTCATGTATTTTTTTGTGTTTCCTATAATAACTGATCTCCTTTTCCTTTTCCAAATTCCGATCCAATTTGTTTTTTCGCGTTTGGTTTCCTGTTTTTTATAATTTGTCGGTGGCTAAAAGCACGAACAGTGCAAAGCCAGAAGAAAAAAAAAAAAAAAAAAAAAAAAAAAAAGTCGCCCGGTGCGAATATCGCTCGATCATTGACGATTTTCTCAGAGTTACTGAACGACTTCGGGCGACCTCATGAAACTGACACTAGAACAATGAAGCACTGACAATTATGACAATCGAAACCTCAAATTATCTGTCATTTCATACTATTATCTGTCAACATGACAGCAGGGCGTCTTTTACCCTACTATTTCACGGGGTGACCGGTGCGATCGCCCGACGACGCCCGCTCACAATACTGAACGGTTTGGTGTGAACGCCCGGACGATCACTCCGAGTAACTGAACGACCAAACAACGCTCCGGGCGTCGTCCGCCGTCGTCCGACGATAATACTGAACGTACCCATGGTCATGATTAAATTATAAAAAACAAAAAAATTACATCGGATCGGATGTTTGTAGGGATGTCACTAAGCTGTAAATAATCGATATCTTAATAATTGGTTCTTTTAAGTTTAATTGAAATCAATTAATAAAAAATCGATTTTATTTTAATAAATTATAGATTTTTCCAAAAAATCGTTTTTTTTCGTATATTTAAATGAAACTTATCAAGAACAGATTACATCAACTTTACAAGAGTAATTATTACTTCAAGGCCAAAGCTGAAGCTATCGTTTCTTTTCTTAATCTTGTTACCACATATTATTATTGCTTGCAAGGAATTAAGAAACAAAAGCTTTGGCAACCCATTTGGTTTGGTGCACAAAAAGAAGCGTCTGAACACAAATTTATCTTCGAAACAAAACAAAATGAACAAACTAATGAACGCGGAACGAGAACTTGAATTATACAGTATAATTTATACTGAAGATTGGAACAAAATGAATGAACTAGTTAAAGTCAGTGTCAATAAAACAATGAATTTTTACTTCAACTTGACGAAGACAGCAGAAAAAATGTAAAATCTAAAATAGTCAGTGTTTCCCGAGAAATATAATCTGGTGGTCTTCAAGACTCGAGTGAATAGGTTTTTGCTGGGCAAGCGTGTACCATCGTCGACCGCACCATCGCTTAACATCAGGTGAGGTGGCGGTCAAACGCAAGCCCGTTAAGAATAAAAAAAATAAAAAAATAAAAAAAACAAAGAATCGACTTCTGAACAATCGTTTTTTTTTGACATCCCTATGTTTATGTCAAACACAGGTGTCAAATGTCAAAGGATAGACGAGTTAGTCTGTGGACGAGTTTTAAAAATGTGCGTTCCATGTGGATATTGAATTGTTTTGATACTGATTATAAACCAAAATGAAAGAAGAAACTGAATCTAATACAGCTCAGAAGGAAAGCAAAGTCACTGCTTCTGTTTTAGACGCATTCGATCTTCTAAAAGCCCCAAAAGATGATGTCAAACTTATTGGAGGGAGTAAAATCATATCACAGTTGCACGGCAGTGAGGTTAGTTTCGTAATATTTTTATTTAGTTTAAAGTATTCAGTACCATAATTCACACCAATCTTGTTTTGTGCCAGCCTAGGAGTAAAAGCTTCAGCTTTATTAGATTAATCTCTTGCACATAAATTACAGTATTAAGTATACACTCTGACCGACGCGACGTTGATTCTCATCGATATTGATGAGAGAATCAACGTCGGTCAGAGTGTCTTCTTACTCGTCAACATGTACCAATTACTTTAATCCCTTAAAAAAAATGTGTCAACCTTTTTTTATTAAGCTCCAAGCTTTATTTACCTACTTAAATACTGTCATTTTCAGAATGACAAAGATCTTCAGTACGTCCTTAAAAGACTCGTGAGGAGTTTAGGCGCCAATGTGCCCGACATGAGGTCAGGGTACTTTGCTACCCTGGTGGCACTGCTGTCCAACTTTGAAGGAGTTACTATTCCTCAATTGCTGGACCTCATCAAGAAAGAACTTCATAGCATTGGCTCTTCTAAGAGTGTAAGTGAAAGCTGGTGATTCAAATTGTTCATATATTGCCTTTTCAACAGGTCCTACATATACTGGTGCAACCTGCAAAAATGTGAAATCCACTTTTTGACATCAATCACCTTCAAGTTACCTATATTTGGTTTAGTGGTTGCACAACTGCAGAGTGTGGTGTGTTCTGGGTTTATTTCCTGGTTTGGGCTATGTGTTCTTGGGTTTTTTCATTAGGAAATTCTCAGTAGCAGCCTGGAGTCTCGATTTGTGCCCAATTAATGGCATTAGGCTTGCCCCCTATTACATGGGACTTATGACATACCTGGCAAAAATAGGTTGTACTATACACCTCTGCCTACCCCTTCGCGAAATACAGGCGTGATATTATGTTATGGTATATTAAATTTGTTGAAATATCAAATCATTTTGGAGATACAAAGTTGTAACAAATCTAAGTAACCACATTTATATTCACTTTAGAATCTTTAAACTGCTCTCCTGTAAAATCTTTTTGCACTTGCATTAGTATAAGTAGGACCCATCGTTTTTGATCTTTATACAGCTCTAATGTCCAAAATGTAAACTCCGTAAACAATAGTCTGATGAAACTAATTCTGCATTGGAATAATAAGATCATTACAGAGATTTTGATAGTTATTGTTTACGGTGCCATAATTTCTATGCAGAGTTAGTGTGGTCAGACTATATGTCAAATTTGTATCTCCAGTAGGGCAAATCATGGATAGATAGGTTATTCATTTTGGCCATAAATAAATAAATAAATATTTTTGGGACATTTTTTACACAGCACCATCTGGTCCCAAACCAAGCAGAGCTTGTACTATGGGTACTAGACAATGGATACACTACTTATATACTTTTTTTTTTTGTAAATACATGCTTGTAATACATAAGAAACACCCAGACCAACACAAACACTTTGTTCATCACACAAATCTTTGTGTCCTGTGGGAATCGAACCCACAACCTCGTGATCAACAGTCAGACCTTCGAACCACTAGACCACAGATGTCGTCAAATCTTTTAGTATTGGTATTATCCAAAGAGAGTAATTTACTCTGAAACCGCAATTTGGTTCCATAGTAAAAGTAGTTATAAAAAGCACTAGTTAGATTGCACTATACAACCTAACTTAATGCTACTTACATTCAAACTTTGTCTCATTTCATTTATTTATTTTTTATAAAAAAGACACTGCATGATTTTAATACATTATATTTGTATGGATCGACTAAAAAGTGCAGTTGCACCAATGAATGGTGCTAAATGTTTTGCAACTATGTAATGTTTCATTATCAACCTCATTTTTAACTTTTGATTAAGTATACTTTTGAACACTGCTTTCAGTATTGAAAACATGTTTCTATTTTCAAAGTATCTCAACAACAAGGAACTGCTCAACATTTACCTTATATTCATTATTGATAATATTTTTTAGGAAGTTGGTGATGTTGCCCTAGGTCAGATTTTAGTCTGTGGTGCCATATTCCGTTCAAGACTTGTTCTTAAATGTAGCAGTGAGGAGCAAGTTCAAGTAATTCAGTTACTGATGGCAGCTGGGAAAAAGAAGTCTTATCTAAGCACTGTGGCATACTTGATACTACTTGATTTTGTCAATGGGGTAAGTTCAAATCAACCGTGGTATTTTTACTTATTATATTGAACTATCCCAAGTCACAATAAAATAATGTTTAATAATCAATTTAAAAAAAATCTAGGTTGATGCAGAACAATTTGCAACAGTTATCTGGCCAATAATAAAACCAGACTTTAAGAAACAAATCAAAGAACACACACTGGATTCCCTCTACTTCCTAATGATGATCAATGCAAAGTTCCCAGCCAAAGTGAAACTGAGGAAATTGATAGGTGTCACTGAAATACTCCATGAAGACAACATTCATACTATATGTGAAAAGATAATGGTAAGAGTTAGTGTTTATATATATATTTTTATAGTATAGGATGGCGAAACAAGCCAAAGGCCCACCTGATGTTAAACGGTTACCTTTGCCCATAACAACTTCAATACCACCTACGCTGTTGCCTTAATGGTAATGAAAGTTGGTTGGCCAAACTGAGACATGAAGATGGAAAGCCTCATGTGATTGTAATTTCACCGGCACCCATACCCTTCAGACCGAAGCAGCAATGCAAGCATCACTGTTTGGCGGAGAAGTAGGTACGGTGGTAGCACTTCCCCGGACGAGCTCTTTCACAAAGGAGCTCTACTACTACTACTAAACTACTAATATTAAAAAGTTCTCTGTTTGTTTTTATATTCAATGATGAATGAAAACTAACCAATTATAGTATTTTGGAGTTGTTGCAAACAGTTTTTCTAACAAGAGGCAATATTAAAAAGTAGCATGTTTATAAATTGAAATTACAGACTGGCATAGATTTCAACTCAATTGGACATCCCATTTATAAGGAAATTGCTACAAAAATTGCCAACTCACCACACTTACAATTGTTTTGGACATCAGGCATTGATAGCCAACTTGTGAAGCATAACAGAAATAGAGAATTAGTAGCAGTAAACATACTTACCACTGTTCTCAACAATATCAAGGAAAATGTTGAACTTATACCTGAATTGATGAGCAGAAATTTCTTTAAACTATTCATGGACTGGTTCAAAGGACTCCAAACAGCAAGCAAAATTAGAAGCAAGAGGGACAATGAAGATGATAATAAAATTATGATTAAAAAACAGAAAGAGCTGCTCAATGCTTTAGCTAAAGCTTTAAAATCAGACAAAGTAGATGATGCTGTAAGAGTTGAGATGTTAAAAAAACTGCTGTTCAACCCAGGTGAAATGAACTTTACAGAAATAACAGGCACCACTGTCGTGAAATCAATAATTGCTGATTTGAATACAGATGGTGTGAAAAAAATGGCTAAATTATTCAAAGGTGTACTTTTGAATACCTCTAAGAAACAATTAAAAGAAGATGTTGAAAGGAATTGGTACAACAATGAGAGAGTGAAGGCAGCTGAACTCGCTTCATACTTGGTGAGCCATGAAGCTGTCAAAGATGACACAGAATTTAAGCTGACCTACATGAAGCTACTCATGTGTTTCGGCTTCTTTAAAGTTGGTGGTGATGACACTGTGGCTGTCAGCAGTGAATTATCAGGTAAATATCTACTTTCAAAATTAAAATTGTCATCACACAGTTTTCCTGTGTTACAAATTTTAATTTATTTACATGTTTTCCAGGAGCTATCAAGTCATGTTTCTACCGTTGCTTTACATCTCGCTTCTCGAACGTCGACAACTTGGTTACAGTGTTGTCATCTCTGAGCAGCTTTATTTGTAATATTTTACAAAAAGAACAAGTTCGGACAAAGATAGAAAAACAATTCCCAAAAGAGAATATGGAGTGCTGGGAAATGCTAATGGAAGTCTGTCAAAATATAGAAAAGAATGACACTAAATCTAAAGTTGATAAAGTTTTTCTTGTTTTGCTCTACCAACTTGGACTGTTTCTATTCTCTGAACCTGTTCACGTTAAAATTGCGAGGAGTTCAATCAAGGAACTGAAAAGTTGTTACGAACATTACAGAAAAGGAAAGAAAAAGAAATCCAAAGCAGTGAAAGAAGGAGATCTTTCAACTGAACCAGAATGGATTGAGGTATTAGTTGAAGTTTTGTTGTCCATATTATCAGCTGAATCTAGTGTTCTTCGATCCGTAGTACAATGCGTATTTAGACTATTATGGGAATATTTGACTCCATCATCAGTAGGACAGATAGTATCAGTGTTAGATCCTGAAAATGAATCCAATCCACTAACACAAGAGGACTCTGATGCAGAAAATGAAGTTGATGAAAATGAAGAGAAGGAAAACGGAAAAGAAAGTGATGATGAAAGTCAAGAAGAAGAAGAAAGTGACAGTGAAGTAGAAGATGATGACGATGACGGTGATGATGATGAAATGAGAACACCAGAGCAGTTGAGATTAGCAGTACAAAAGGCGTTAGGTGCAGCCGCGACCGAGTCTGACACTGAGAGTGTTGACGCCGATATGATTGATGAAGAGGAAGGCAAAAAACTCGACGAAGCTTTGGCAGAGGCATTCAAACAATTCCATCAAGGGAAAGGCAAGAAGTCCAAGAAAGATCGCAAAGACAAAAAGGCTTTGGCTGATTTCAGAATCAGAGTATTGGATCTGATTGATATTTACTTAGAAAAGGATCCATCTATGGATATATGTCTCGGTATGATTGCACCTCTTACAAGGTGTCTAGAATTCTGTATACAAGACAGTCAGTTCAGTGAATTGGAGAATAGAGTCAGAAAATCTATTAAGACTCTTACTAAAGTTAGAAAGTTTTCGTCTGTAGATGATATTGATATGGATGTCTTATGCGACCATCTGAAAGCAACAATAGATAAAGGTGCCAGGAGTCACTTTTTGTTTCAAGCTCTTGGTGATGTTATAACATTTTTTGCAACATTCATAATTAATTGTTCGATAAAGATTGAAGCAAAAAATCCCAAATCGCCAAAAAAGAGCAAGCCTGCCTCACCCATTCTTGAAATTTTCAAGGAATCATTGCAAAGCTATTTTCAGAACCGTAACTGCATGCTCCCAATCATTTTCTTCCACAATGTCTTGCAGACGGAATGGGATGGGAGTTACGAACTTGTACCGATAGTAATAGAAAATGCTTTTAATAATAATGTGAGGCAGTTTCGTCGTAACGAGGGTTTAGAGTTAATTTCAGGGTTTTATCGAGCTTTGAAGCGAAACAAACCTACTTCTGATAAAGCTATTAAATATTTGTTCAGCTTGGAAGCCAACTTTGAAAGTACTTTAACAGAAACACTACAAGGTGAAGCAGAATTCGCATTCAAAAATAACTTCTTAGTTACATTAAGAAAGGTAATAAATACAATGCAACAGTTCCATGAAAGCTGTCATGTTGAAACTAAGCTAGATTTCAAAAGCTTGCTCGTTATAGTAGGATCATGTAAAGCTACTGTGAAAACTAATAGTAATAAACAAGTAAACGAAAATAATAAGCAACCGAATAATAAGAGAGCAAAATCAAAAAATAATAAAAAGAAAAGAAAAATGGAACAGATGAATGGTAAAATGGAACCACGTAAAAAGAAATCCAAAAAAATCAGTGAAAGTGAATAATGTTATTTCAATAGGTAGATAAGTTTGAATTTCATAATAAAAACAGACAAATAAAATATTTTATTCAATCCGTGATGAAAACATCTTTTTTTACTGGTGCTACCTCTATTTTTAATTACCTGAAAGAACTTTAAGGCTGGCCTCAGACATCCGGAATGCCTCTGAATTCAGGGACGGAATTCATAATCTGTATTCCGGCAAGGTGCCTCACACATACATATCTTAAAAACTCAGATTGATCAGTAGTCTCGTGTTTCTCGGCTCGGGCAAACGTCTTTATTAATTAAATATGGAAGAGAAATTGATACTTATCGGACTACTCATGTAAATAAATAACGCTCGTCAGTTTCATTCTGACAGTTCGATCTGAAAAAAACTGAGTGTGTGTGGAGCTGGAGCATAATTAAATTGATAGGTAATATATTTATAATATATATAGATAAAAATAATAATATATCAGGACTATTGTTCACAATAAGCCTGATATACGGCCAAAATTAATATCCAATCTATCCACGATTTGCCCTACTAGAGATAGGAATTTGACATAAGCTTCATACAAAATATGTCAAATTTCTATCTCTAGTAGGGTAAAACGTGGATAGATTGGATATTAATTTTGGCCGATAGTGGTGATAGATCGATCTCGCGCAATGATTGTTGATATCTGTGTCCCACATGACGGGAACCTCGTGAAAGCTGAAAAAGACAAGCAAATTAAATATCTTGATCTAGCACACGAGGTGTCGACATGTGGGAGGTGGACTCAGCAATCATTGTGCCGATAGTTGTTACGGCCAATGGCCTTGTAGCAAAGAGCCTCGACCACCATCTCATGAGGCTCTCGTTAGGCGGCTGGGTCAAGGGCTTGATGCAGAAAGCGGTTCTCCTAGATACGGCGCGTATTGTTAGGAGGTTCCTTTCTCTGGAGCCCTGTAGCTTGGTCCCTGTACCCGATACCGGTGGGCCACTATTTTTTATAATTTTAAATGTTTTTTGTTTTGCAAAAAAAAAAAAATATATAATTTATACGTAAACTCGATTGAATAAAGGAAATAATAATATTATAATAAAACAAAGTTTAACCGGATTAAATCGCGATCCGATATACGCGATTTAATCCGGTTAAACTTTGTTTTATTATAATGTGTAGTGATCGCGAAAACCTAAGAAGTTATTATAATAATAATAATCACTAGCTTTCACCCGCGGCTCCGCTCGCGTTAAATTCTGCTAACCCACGTCAGTCCAGTCCAGTCCACTGTCCCGCTGCCCCTGCCCCGCTGCCCCACTGTCTCACTGCCCCACTGTCCCACTGTCTCACTATATCATTATCGTCCCATGTCCTGTCCCACCGCTGCCCCGATGACCCTGCCCCGCTGCCCCTCTGTCCCACTGCCCCACTTTACCACTGTCTCACTATATCACTATCGTCCCATGTCCTGTCACACCGCTGCCCCGCTGCCCCTGCCCCGCTGCCCCACTGCCTCTCTGCCTCACTGCCCCACTTTCCCACTGTCTCACTATATCACTATCGTCCCATGTCCTGTCCCACTGTCACACTATATCACTATCGTCCCGTACCATGTCCTGTCCCACTGTCTCACTATATCACTATCGTCCCGTCCCATGTCCTGTCCCACCGCTGCCCCGCTGGCCTTGCCCCGCTGCCCCACTGTCCCGCTGCCCCACTGTCCCACTGCCCCACTTTCCCACTGTCCCACTGTCTCACTATATCACTATCGTCCCATGTCCTGTCACACCGCTGCCCCTCTGCCCCTGCCCCGCTGCCACTGCCCCGCTGCCCCACTGCCTCACTGCCCCACAGTCCCACTGTCTCACTATATCACTATCGTCCCATGTACCATGTCCTGTCACACCGCTGCCGCTGCCCCACTATATAACTATCGTCCCATGTCCTGTCCCACTGTCTCACTATATCACTATCGTCCCATGTCCCATGTCCTGTCCCACCGCTGCCCCGCTGCCTCGCTGCCCCACTGCCTCACTGCCCCACTGTCTCACTATATCACTATCGTCCCATGTCCCAAGTCCTGTCACACCGCTGCCCCTGCCCCGCTGCCCCACTGTCCCACTGCCCCACAGTCCCACTGCCTCACTGCCCCACTTTCCCACTGTCTCACTATCGTCCCATGTCCTGTCCCACTGTCTCACTATATCACTCGTCCCGTCCCATGTCCTGTCCCATATCCCATCCTATGTCCAATCTCCCATGTGCCGTCCCACTGTCCTGTCCCATGTCCCGTCCCATGTTCCGTCCCCTGTGCCATCCCCAGTCCCGTCCCCAGTCCCGTCCCCTGTCCCGTCCCCAGTCCCATCCCCTGTCCACTCCACTCCACTCCATCGTACATTACTATCCGCTCGTGCAAATGCATAGAAGCTTCGATCTGTCGGGTGAGTACGCAACCCACGATTTTTTTTTTCTTTTTTTCTTTCTTTCTTTCTTTCTCTAAACCCATACCAGTTTTTAAGTCAGATCATCAGCTTTCAAACAAAAATTAAATCATCAAAATCGGTCCAGTAGTTTTAGCGTGATGCTCGAACAAACAAACAAACAGACGTTTACAATTTTATAATAGTTAAGATTATATCTATGTATCTATGTGCTGAATGATGAGCAGAAACAAAGAAACTACCCATGAAGGGTCTCCGAAACGATAAAATAGCGAATGACAATGTTTACACAATAGGGTGTTTGACAGGTATTGCCAAAAATTATGAAAATTGTACACAACGTAGATTTTAGGTTGAAGATTAACTTTTACTAAGTTATGTTAATTTAAATGTATTCTAAATATTTTATTTTTCTGTTTGAAATTTTGATTTTTTAATCTGTTGATTACGTGATACAAAACGTCTTGAGACTTTGCCTCCATTTTGGGTGACGTTATAGTCCTGTACGACGTAGGGCGAGCTAAATATTGCCATGATCGTAAAAATAAAATGTACCAGTTTTTGAACGAGTAGGTATATTATTAATAATTGTATTCATGTTAATTGTTAATTTAGGTTCATTTTTATTTTATTGAGCCAAGTTATGTACTTTATAGCTTACTAACAATTAAACTAATCAGCATTTGTAGGTAATTTGAACGTAATTTAAAAGCTTTTGTTTTGTATGTGCGTGATTCAAACACAAACTACAAAACGTTTTAGTCATGTCTCATGTGACAAAAAAAAAACAGAGTTCCGACTTTTTACTTTTTGTCAAATTCGTACCTTTTTGGTAAGCGTGTAGTACTTTTATGGGAATTCCGGCAACACTGACCGGAACACTAACCGGAACTAGAACAGTGACGTAGGTTGACGATAATGTCACGTGACTTAGCGTTTTAGTGCGAAATTAAAAATGAGAATTTAAAATCTTAATTATTTAATTTTACTAGCATAGTTTAGTAATTATTTGTTAATGAATGCTTTAATTGGATGTTTCGCCATCGTTTTACGTACATTTTCAAAAATTGTCAAACACCCTATTGAAGGATTCAAATGATGACCGGTAATTGATGCTCCTATTGAAGGTGTGTCATTCGCATACGCTTCTTTGCGTGATCGTAGTGTACATTTTTTTGTGAACGTGTTTTGTACACAATAATACAGATACAAATTGACGTTGGATGCAAAAGATGATTTCGATAACAGATATGGCAATTCTTGCGATTACGCTTGTGACGCTTGCAGTTTCAACTCTGAAGAAAAATAAAATAGCAGAACGATTGTCATTCGTCGTCAATTGCGATCAATTCTCAGCGCGTCAATCGCCTTCATACAAAATTTTCATCATTTGCTGATATTACTGTACAATTGAGTCAATTAGCTTTGTAAACGATCTACTATTCGCACTATTTGGCTTCAATCACGTAAACATCGTCATTTGCAATTGAGCGTTTCGGGGACCCTTTGCTAGTTTGCTACCTACTTTGATTATATACCTGCTACCTAGTAGCCCGTAAACGTTACAAACGATAACATAACATCACGCCTGTATTTCCCCGAAGGGGTATGTAAGCAGAGGTGTAATAGTACACACTCATTTCGCCAGTTATGTTATGGTCCCATGTAATAGGGGGCGAGCCTATTGCCATTGACCGGGCAAAAATCCAGACTCCGGGCTGCTACTGAGACTAACTTATATCTCCCTCAATACTATGTCAATTAAAACAAAGGTATGGCGGCGCGGCGCGCGTAATTCTACCGGCACTGTGTCGTGGCCACTCCATATTTTTTATGAGTATTATTCAGTAAATATATTGTTATTACTGCCGCGAATCAAATTTAGACCGATATACTACGCGAAATAGAGCTACAATTAGCAAAAAACGCCAGAAATTTTGAATTTCGCGGGCTACCCTGTAGCATTCACCTTAAAAGAGAATCTCATCATCATCATCATCATTTCAGCCGAAAGACGTCCACTGCTGGACATAGGCCTCCCCCAAACATCGCCACAATGACCGGTCCTGTGCCTTCCGCATCCAGCGGATTCCCGCGACCTTCACCAGGTCGTCGGTCCACCTTGTGGGGGGCCTACCCACGCTGCGCCTTCCAGTACGCGGTCGCCACTCCAGAACTTTACTGCCCCATCGGCCATCCGTTCTGCGAGCAATGTGCCCCGCCCACTGCCACTTAAGTTTGGCAATTCTTCGGGCTATGTCGGTTACTTTCGTTCTCCTGCGAATCTCCTCATTTCTGATTCGATCACGCAGGGACACTCCGAGCATAGCCCTCTCCATTGCCCTTTGAGTGACTTTGAGCCTCCTTATCAAAAGAGAACCTAATGCAACCTTTTGACATTTGAAACTTGTGACACGTTCGAATACAATAGAAATAGACAAGGAATTTTTATCTCCTTTTTGGTTATTGAAGTTATATTACCAAATTTGAGACAGAAACATGTTGCAAAGTTTTTATTTTAGCCAGGTATCTATACTTTAGTTATTAGTCTGATCCATTATCAAAGACTTTGTGCAATGCACAGACGTACTAAAGATGCTACCTGGGGGCCAATTCCACTAACGAAATTACGTTTAAAACGCAGCTGAACGACGGCTGTTAGCTATTTTCTTATTCTGCTAATGAACAACGATCCAGCTACAGTTACGTTTCAGCTGAAGCTAACGATCGATCGAGTGTTCGTATTCCGCTAACTCGATCGAACATCAACGTTACGTTTCGTCCTATTCCACTAAAATTCTGACAGATGTTTGGGCTGACACGCAACTGAACTTTAGCCGTTCAGCTGTCAAAATTAACAGCTGAACATCAGTCGCACGGGTAGTAATCTTAGAACAAAAATTTTCAACGTTATGTCTATGATTCTAGATGGGTTCAATAATAGATTTTGACAGTTACTTCGTCCCCCTCGGCCTTCCCCTTCTGGTCTGTATATATTATATTGTTGTTAGTTGTTATATACCTATGTGTAGTATACATGTATAATCTCAATTATTGTAGTAATTCTCTTTGTAATTAACTCTTTGTAAAATGGGCAGTCTAAACTATGTACCTATCCCATTTAAAAGTTGAAATATACTATTCAGTTTTCTACAAAGTTTAATATAACTAAATAAAAACGTACATTACGAATTACGGTTACGAAATGTTTGTTAACGTCTGCCCAACAAACAAGTCTACTACTAGCCACTAGCACATCAAGCCACTGTTATATGATCACATCAGGTAAGCAAATAATAATATATTTCATTTCAATGTTAAAGTGTAATATTTTACAATGAACTTTTCAATCTGCATGCAGTACACACTACAGAAAACGATTATTTCAGGCTTCTGGGGGCCAAACGAAGCTTAATGAATTGATACACAGGGAAACAAGCCCTTCCCACCAGGGTTCAAATAAAACTAGGAGTTAGGACATTAATACAATACCGCTTGAATATTATTTGTTTCTTTTTGCAAACATAAGTATACTACATGCTACCGCAAGTTGGAAATCATAAAATATCACACATAATGCAATACTATAGGAGAAACTTCTAAGTACTCCTTGCCTATCTGGCCCTTGTGCCCCTCCCAGAAACAAATCCTGGATCTGCCCTTGGCCACAGCAATAGGATTCCATTTGGACCCTTCGGGTGTGGAATCTTAATAATATTAATGCTGTTGTAAAACTAATTTTTATTGTTTCAGATACTGAGATGCCACCGCCTACATACAGTTTTGTTGGAAATCATTTGTTAAATGAGGTAAGCAACTGCTTTTTTCATTTTCTTTAATGGCATTTATATTTAAAAACAAAATAATATGAATAATAATATTATAAGTTGGCCTCAACAAAGTAAGCTGTGTCTGAATGTCACAATCAACTGAGAAATGTTTGAGCATGACGGTAGGTAGGGTAAAGTTCTAAAGACATTTCTATTAAAAATGGTTCATCATTATCAGCCCGTTACTGTTCCACTTCTGGGCACGGGCCTCTTCTCAGAAGGATTCAGGCCTGAGTCCACCACGCTGGCCTACTGCGGGTTGGTGGACTAAACACCATCAAGAACTGTATGAAGCACTCTCAAGTGGGTAGGTTTCCTCACGATGTTTTCGTTCACCGTTAAAGTAAAAAGTGACAATCAAATTCTGATTCGCACTTGAATTCGAAAAGCCAGAGGTGTGGGCCGGGTACGAACTCAGATCCCCCTGCAAGGATGGCAAGCATTCAACCACTAGGCTATACTTTAAATTACTAGGTTATAATGTTCATTCCGGGACCCATCTGAAAACCAGTGCTGCAACATTTCGGTGTTGTAGCATATGCTGAGATGGGGGCCTTTTTAGTCTTTTACAGGCATATCATTTTAAATTTTATTGTTGATGTGTTATTTTTTCTCGCCTGTAACAAGATTAAAATAATTATTTTATTTCTTTCTTTCATTTTTTTTGATTTATGTAAATGCAATTTATTTATTTATTTATTTATATTATTGAGGACCTCCAACAAAAGATGTACACAAAAAATCACAAGTGGCAGATACAAGATTCTATCTGGTGTACTCCTTCACTTACAGGAGGCCACAGCATGCACAAATTTAATGACTGAGCTAACTTATAATTAAGGTGAAAGTATCGGACTCAACTAAAAACACAAAAACAAAACAATATGTAGGTAATACATATATCTTCCCGCTTTCAATCGAGTCAGACACTTTTTACATTATGTATATTATTTTTCTATATATATATAAAACAGTTAATTAATTATAATTTAAATAAATTTAGATTTGTATTTGTGATTTGTGTTTTTGTAGATATTAATGTAAAACCAAGTAGTTAAAAGCCTTAATTTTCCTTGCAGGTAATGTACAATCAAATAACAGTCCCTTCAACACTGAAGACGATGACTCCTGTGGCTAGGAAGATCCTGTGGATGCAAATCAAACAAAAAAATGTAGAATTTTATTCTGATTAGAAATAACTGAAAAATAACATAATGTTTATAGGAGAAAATTGAAAAATAAACAGATTTATGTAAAAGTAATGGTTTTTATTTCACTTTCACTATAAAAAATAAAATATTAGCAATGCATGTATAGGTACCTACCTACGCATGAATAAGAGGCAAAAGCCTTGTATCCAAGGCCGAAATTTAAAAACCTTTTGCTTGGTTGGAAGTTGAAAATAATGTATTATCTGTGCTTGTCATTTTCTATTATTGAGGCTACTCTTTGGTTCCCTATCGACCAAATTTCTTGTTCGGAGATTGTCGTCTGATGCGTAGCATCTCTACTTGGTCTGTGATCAGTCGATAAACTTGTACTTTTACTGGATCGTTGAATGTTTTGACGAAGATTTAGACTTAATTTCGTTGATTTTACAAAAGTTAAAGGGTGTATTTTGTTGTCCTTGCCACTAAGGTTAACATTGGAAGAGTTAAAAAAGAAATTAGTCGACAAGCCGACGAGTTCCAAACAATGCATTTAATTTTACTAACCGAAAGTTTGTTAGTTAAAATATAATAAAGACTCACTGAAAACCTTGCAAAATCTCTGACTGAGGAGATTAGCCCTCGTATTATGCTGCATTCATACGGATACAAAGGTAAGATCGCCTGTAATATAAGTTAATATTGATGCAAGTAATTGCATATGTTGTACCTACCTAATAGGTAAAGTAAAATGTCTTTATTGTCTTTTTTAGATTTTGGTGACACTGGCATTTTATGCAACTAGCTCGTCTTAGGTTATATACTCTTTGCTAGCTCGTAGGTACCAAATGCTAGTCCCTAAGGCGAAACTCTGACCCTTGGCCAATAACCAAGTGAAAGATGAGCTGAATCTAATAAATACCTATGTGAAGCTCCAACTCCCTAGAAGATCTTGATGAAGAAACGAAAAGGTATGTTATACTGAAAATTAATTAATTTCAGTTTGTGTGACTTATGACAAGCAAGTAATTTATAAAAGTGTGATTATATTTTTTATTCGCCGAGTTGTATTGTGTAATTTTACGATTATATAGAAAGTTTTACATGCCTGTGTTATGGGGTGCATAGATGTCGCTATAGTTCTTCTAAATAATAATAAACGTGAAGAGAATATTGTTAATATAAAGGGATATCATTCCTTGAACATTCATATTTTGAGTAGGTACCTACCTACTTTATACCTACATGGGCGTTAAAAGGGGGAGCAAGGGGGCAGCTGTCCCCCCATAGACCAGAACCTAGAATATTTTAATATTAAAGTAGACAAAAATTCACAAAAAACTCAAAAAGATTGTTTTAATTAAGATTTTTTTTCTTATAGTAAGGTATTACAACATTACAAATTGTATTTATTTTGCTTAAATTATGTCCTCTATCTATCATCTTGCCCCCCTCCTCCTGGCCCATTGGTTTGCGACACCCTAGTATAGGTACCTATTCTACTATTGCAAATTAAATTGTATCTCATTGTCATCCTCCTGCCCTTATCCCAAATTATTTGGGGTTGGCGCAGCATGTTTGAATTAAATTGCATCTACTAATTTTATTTGTTGATACTGTAGCCATACCTGCAGTAATAAATTTTAATAAAACAAAATTGTTCCAGATTTGTGATTTAAATGCCCGTGATGACTATTGGTTGTAGTACCTACTTATCAACAAGGTTTGGAGCAAAATCTGTGAAAGACTTAATAAATAAATAAAACTTTCAAAATATTTTTATGGTTTTTTTCCCCTAACATTACTCTCTCTTTTTTTTACATCAGTCACATGTCTCCTGCCATAACACATACTATTTTTTATTAATCATGGTATCTCAAATGAAATCTCTCTCTCAATCTTATTATTTACTAGCGGTTGCCTGCGGCTTCGCCAACCTGGATGTCGTTGATCGCACCTCCCTCGGGAATTGGTCATCTTCCCGGGACAACAAGCCTAGCCTATCCAATATGTTAATCCAGGTTATGTTCTATCTGTATCTATGCCAAATTTCATCCAAATCTGTTCAGACAAACGAACATCCAAATATCTTCACAAACTTTCACATTTATAATATTAACTATAGTAGGATATGGAAATTAGGATGAGGAAAGCGTAAGGCCGGTTGTTTTGGCGATGCCTGGGGGAGGCCTATGTGCAGCAGTAGACACCTTTCGGCTGAAATGATGATGATATGAAAATTGTGATGAATAAGTCCCATTTCAATGAAAACAAACATTAATTCAGTTTTTATTAAATTAAAACAATATTATGTTATTTTACTAGTTACTACAGTAACATTTTAAGTTATACAGATATAGGCATTAATAGAATTTCCTACTACAGAAATTATGTAGTATACAACGTGTTATTGAAATAACTGAAAACGTCTTAAGGGGTCATTGTACTCATTAGTATGAACAACTTTTACTATGGGACCAACCCTAAAGTCACGAATAAAAAGATCTAATTTTTGCAATTTCAGGGTTGGTCCAATAGTAAAAATTGTTTATACTAATGAGTAATGACCCCTTAAGAGGTTTTTAGTTATTTCAATAACGGGTTGTAGGTAAAGTCTGTTTTTACTCTCTTGTCTTATTTAGTAAACAATGTTGGTATGTCTCTTTATTAAAACAAACTACTAATAAAATATAACTACTCGTTCTGCACATGTAATTAGCATTAAAAATATATTTAGGGTGTGAAATTGTTAACACAATGTCATTTAATAATTATTATTGACGAATTGTTAAAGACATGCCAAGATTGTTTACTAAATAAGACAAGTAAGAAAAAACATAGTGTAGGTATACAAATTTTTATAAGGCATGCAATATTATTATCAATTTAATCTACAATTTGCATGACAAAAAATAACATAATAGAAAGAAATTAATTAAATAATTTAAAAAAAATACAGAAATGTCATTGATTAATTGTCACCCAAAGTTATTTACTGAATATACACTTTGTCAATTAAGAATATTTTATTACTAGACAAAGTTCTACTTATAGTAACCTTATTATTGATTTGTTGTTATTTAATTACAGACAAGGAGAAATATTGCAGATATTTTTATATCAAACAATGTTGAAAGTTCAAAGTTCAATAAAACTATTTAAACTTATTTAGTTTTACTAAAATGAAATAATATTCGAAGTGAGTAGTCTAGACAGTAAATATAACAAGCTTTTTTGTATATTTGAATATAAAAATAAAATTACATCAATTTCAGCGATAATTTGATACTACTTTTATCAGGATCAACCACATAAAATTAAAGTTTGTTTTCAAAGTTTTTTTAATAAACTTTGAATTTTATTTTTTAAGTTATTACTTAAACGTATTAGTGTACGTCTTCCTATCTCACCAAACTAATAGTGTCACCATCCGTCAGCCAACTACCTACTCATTGAGATAAATCTAACAAGCCCAAACTCGATGTGTCTGCATTACCCACAGCGGAGATCCTGTGACCATCTTCCGACTCCATCATCAGACCAACTCCTAACTCCAAAGCATCATAATATTGTTTAGTCATTGGGTTTACATATCAGCCAATTGAAATGTCATGTTAAACAAAAGCTTGTAAAAAGATTCTTGTTTGTCCAACAACAACATCAACGAGTAATCTGAAACACAAATATTAATATTAAAATCCAAGCAACAAACTTTATACACACAAAAAAACACTTGTTTCAGGACAAAGTAGGGTAAATTTTACAATTGTAGTTGCTATACTAGATGCTTTCATGTGCCTCTACTTTCACAAACAAATCTTATTACCTACTTATGAATATAAAAAACTATTATTCATGAAGTGTTATAGTACCTAAAACACAAGTGATCCATAACAAGAAAAAAATATGAATATTATAAGCATACCTCTAAATTTATAACCGGATCTCTGCGAACTCAAATTATAGGACCCATATGAGAGAAGCCACCTTGTCCTGCAGTTTGTTTAAAAATAGGGCCAAACTAGGTTCACCCCCCACTTTACTCCAATATTCTTTAAAAAGTTGGATCACTTTGGATTGTACCTGGCTTGTATTCATATTTAAAATAATTCCAAAACTGAAATGGAAATAAATTATAATATTATTTCTTTGTTAATGTAACATGAACTTCATACTACATGCATATTTTGTAAGTTTTATGTTGTAAAACTCATATTGTAACATTTACCTACTTGAACTCATATTATAAACTCTATTTACCATACATAACACAATATCTAATTCTGATGTAAACATAATGTTTGCATGTAATTATTTTTATTAAAAGTACCTATATTGATTATTACTCTCAAATAAACAAATAGATGTACCTATGTTTCTATACTTGTATGAAAACTTACCTACCTTTAAAACATTCCGAGGTATTATCGATTTCACTTTTCCCATAGGCACCTTTAAAGCACTCCATATATTGGTTGAAAAGCTTTGTTTGTCTCGCCGAAGTAGACTTTCTTCAGGGTAGGTACCATTTAGGTCTATAAAGCATGAGACATAAAATAAGTTTCCTATTAAATTAAAAGTAAATACAAGCAGTTATGCATATAATACTCACAGTAATATATTTCACAGATAGGAAATTTTGTATACTTTATTAGACTTTTTTTGTATTAAACTTATCGTCTGGGAAAGGGATGTCAACACTCAGTTTTACCACGAGAACACCTTTCACAAAAACTCAACACTGCTCCAGGTGGCTCCAGGGATGTGTCCAGTATAAATACGTAGTATTAAATCCACTTTAGTGTAAATAGATTATATTAAATGTAAGTCTTTGTTTGAGCAGAGGAGCTTGTTCTAATCTGCTTGATTTTACAATACAAGCAATGGCGTAATTGTTTATTTCACTCGCCTACATTTCTACTCGCTTGTATTTGCTTACATTGCATACCACATAACAATGGCATATTGTATTATTCAGACATAGATTTGATAATATTTAAATAATTTCGATTTCCTCCGCGGTTTGTTTACGTTATTTTGACAAGTAGAATGAACGAACATAGATTATAATTTATGTATTGAATGAACGATAGCCTAGATATTCTATTAAAATCTATTTTTAACTATTTTAAATCATTTAAACGTATTGAAAAGACGTATTTTATTAATGTAAGTATTTTAATATAGTCAAAAGTAGTTTTTAATCATTGAACTATAATAGCTCAATGTTATTTTCATGATTAGTAGAGTCAGTAGTAATGAATACTTTTTATATGGTAACATTTCAAGACAACGGCTATGATGCGGTTACGTTCCAGCTGCGATCCATGTTCGTTTCAGCTCATGTTTTTAGTGGAATAACTTTTTATGTTATCATCGAACGACGAACGCAGTCGAACCGTTGCCGCTAATCAAACGTTGTAAATTAGTGGAATTGGGGCCCAGTAAGTTATACCTATGGAGGCGGTATATTCTTCTATATCCACATCCACACAGTTTATACAAATATCTATTAAATCGTTATTTGTCTCTTGTTAACCAACGTGTTATGTCGTCTGGTGAAAGAGATCGCATGCTATTTGTATGTTCTCTGCTTGGCAACATCTTTACGGGATGTCAAAATACCTACTCCGCGTGGCAACCCGCAATGTGGCCCATAGTACATGAGCTTCAAGTAAACAAACTAGGGCTGTTCAAATTTTTTTAAATATCAGGTTTTCGATATATCGATTTTTTTAAATATGTATACAATTGGAGTTCAATATATTTAAAAAAATATCGATATATCGGCCGAATTTCATGATTCTAGGTCAACGCGAAGTATATAGGTTTTTTATGTGAGTTTGCGAGTATCAAAATATGTGATATAGCCGTATGATTGCCTTGACATAGAATATTGATTTTTTTATATCCTAGGGACAGCCGAATTTAGTATTTGATATAATTGCATTATTTATTACTACTTGAAAATGATTTTAATCAGCACACATCTCTGGTAAGAAACACGAGCATCGATATCGATACTTTTTAGTTTTGATTACTTAGTTCCCTAGCTTTGGCCGCCATTACAGTGGCCCGGATATTGTAAGGTATGCCCATTGAATTAAGAAACCTATGGAAGTGGCCCATTCTTCTATATCCACCTAGTTTATACAAATATCTATTGAATTAAGAAACTATTCTTTGTCTCTTGTTAACCAACGTGTTATGTCGTCTGGTGAAAGAGATCGCATGCTATTTGAATATTCTCTGTTTGGCAACATCTTTACGGGATTTCAAAATACCTACGCCGCGTGGCAACCCCGCTTACCCCGCAATGTGGCCCATAGTACATGAGCTGTCAAGTAAACAAACTAGGGCTGTTGATATTTTTTAAATATCAGATTTTCGATCTATCGATATTTTTAAATGTACAATCGGAGTTCGATATATTGAAAAAAAAAAGATATTTCGATATATTGGCCAAATTTCATGATTCTAGGTCAATGCGAAGTACCCTATAGGTTTTTTATGTGAGTTTGCGAGTATCAAAATGTGACATAGTCGTATGATTGCCTTGACCTAGAAGCTTGATTTTTTATGTCCTAGGGACAGCCGAACTTCGTATTTGATATAATTGCATTATTTATTACTACTTGAAAATGATTTTAATCAGCACACATCTCTGGTACGAAACACGAGCATCGATATCGATACTTTTTCGTTTTGATTACTTACTTCCCTAGCTATGGCCACCATAACGGTGGCCCGGATATTGTATTTCTCCGTCTACGTATACCACGCTTATTTCGTAGGTATTACTAGTCCATAGGTACATGTCAATGGGTATGCCACGCTTATTTCGTAGGTTTTTCAAGTCCATGGGTATATAAGTCAATGGATGCTACGTATGTTTAGTGTTCTGTGGCTGGCCTTCCATCATAATAATATCTGCAGCCAACAGATGGCGCTACTCATATCCGGTGTATGTTGCCGTCACCTAAAAACAAATATCCAAAGATGAAATGAGATTCTAATTCTAAGGTCCGTATTACAAAACGTTCCTCAAGCACAGTTTGATCTTCAAGTCTTCACCCAAATGATCACTACTTAAGGATTGAATCGTTACTTGAGTATCGGTCTTATTCCAATACGGTAAAAATAAACTTCAATTCAACAACATAGCACATGAATATAACCTAAAATAGGAAATGAATCTTTACTCAAGCGTGGTGTCGACCATACTGAAGTGATTACAAATCAAATCTCTGCTCGAATACCGAAACAGTATAAAATAAAGCTAAATTCAGCTGAACTGTCATCAACGAATCTGTGCTTGAGGAATGTTCTAAAATTAAATCATAAATCCCAACTCAAAACTAGTTAAACAGTGATCAACGCTTGAGAAACGTTCTGTAATACGGGCCTCATTCTACTCATTGTTTTCGTTTATTTTTCAGGAGAAAGAAAGAGAAGAAGTGTTGCCATAAGAAATTAAAGAAATATTGTCATTTAAATTCATACATCGTAAGCTTCAACCTGAGAGAAATTAGTCCATTACGTCTGATTAAAATTTATTCAATTTCGGATTGTAATTGGTTATTTTTATTGAACTATTAAAAAAAATTTAGATAAAATAAAACTGAAAATCTTTATTTACTTTTTAAATTTTCTGGGAATAGCAATACTAACCGGAAATAAGCAGTAACTCATATGTTTCACAACCTGCTCAAAACTCAGCCAGCCATCTTTTGTGGAAAAATCATTTGTTTCGTCTCGTCAGGGTAAATTTCACAATTGTAATTAATGTCAGAGCCACAGTCTTCGCTTTTATTAAAAAAGCAGCTAGCTGGTAAGTGTATTACTTGTATCTACTTAAGATTAGTACCGATGACTTGCATCGGCCGTCAGACTAGTTATTCGAGCATTCATTGACCTCAGCGGGTCGAATTTTGAGTAGTATCTTTGTGGTTCGGATGATTTTGTAAGTTTGGAACTTCCTTTGTACTGCACGTGTGATAATTTTGATAGCTGTAGCGAAAAATGGACTCGATAATAATAAAATCAATATTCGCAGCGATGACAGGTGTTCGTGCCAAAGTCAAAGGAGTAAAATAACTATTTACAAGTATATTTACTGTTCACAGTTGGCAGAGTTTGCGTTTACGGTTTCAATGCGTAAATGCGAACTAAAATCGTGGGTCTTTGTAAATTAAGAGGCTTATTACTCCTTGTTTTTCAGAATTAAACAAGAATCCAGTGGAAGGCTTTTCTGCTGGGTTGATAGATGACAATGACATATACAGATGGGAAGTCCTCATCATCGGTCCTCCAGACACATTATAGTAAGTAATAAACATTAATATATTCACTAAGTCACATAATAATTAATAATTAACCTCTCAAACATGGTGTTTTATTGCCAACAAATTGTTTAAAGCCATAGGTATGTTCATGATTAACCATTCTTTATTTAGAAAACTATCTTTTAGTACACTGCTAATTGCCAAATTGTGATACTGTAATTTATATTTACAAAATGGACAGCTAATGTGTTTATGAAAGATTTGTTTACTATTGATATAATTGTTGCATTGGTGTGTGACCATACTTTTAATATTATGCTATTATTTCAATGTGTAAGGTGTAATCTTATAATTTTCAGTGAGGGTGGGTTCTTCAAGGCACATTTACACTTTCCCAAGGAATATCCTCTGAGGCCGCCACGGATGAAATTTGTCACTGAAATATGGCATCCAAATAGTAAGTAAAAAGTGTTATTTTATGAAAAAACTAAAAGTATCAAAATCTTTTAACAAATTTTAAGTGAGTTTCATCAATGCTTGTAATGAAAATTGGCATAATTATATAAAATATGTAGTGTAAATTCTCTTCTAGCATGGTTTCATGTTTTTTTTTTCTTAAAACCACATTGTTTCCATTATCTTGAAGTAAGATATAGAGATGTCTTGCAAAATATGATCATCACAATAGTACTTCTTAATTTTACCAAACCAAAC
Organism: Asteroscopus sphinx; assembly: GCA_949699075.1. Taxonomy (NCBI): domain Eukaryota; kingdom Metazoa; phylum Arthropoda; class Insecta; order Lepidoptera; family Noctuidae; genus Asteroscopus; species Asteroscopus sphinx. The sequence continues at coordinate 17,215,101 of OX453021.1, forward strand.
AATAAATAATCGCAAGTGTCAGGCTCTTGTTAACAATTTGTAGTTAATTAAAGAATTTCTCATTTTCAGTTGAAAAGAATGGTGATGTTTGCATATCAATATTGCATGAACCTGGAGATGACAAGTGGGGCTATGAGAAGGCATCTGAACGGTGGTTGCCTGTTCACACAGTGGAGACCATTCTTATAAGTGTTATATCCATGCTGGCAGACCCAAACGACGAGAGCCCTGCTAATGTTGATGCTGCGGTGAGTGAAGTGATGTCACTTAATTTTTCTTTTATATTTCATGCTGTTGCATGCTTACTATCCAACAAAGCAATCACAGTACTGTTTTTTCATAGTTGATTGTCAGCTCATAGACACCTATTGCTGTAATTTATTTGAAACCTGATAAGAACAACATAGTATCTCATTTTTGCCAAGTTTACAGAAGAGTGTTTTATATAAAATACTTTAATGCTGATAGTGTTTTATTTAAAAGCAGGACAATATTTTAAGGCAAAAATTGTAAACCACTCTTCTGTAAACCACTCTTCTGTAAACCTAGCAAACATGAGATACAATTGTTGGTTGTTGTTGTTCTTGATAAGGTTTCAACATAATAGCTTCAATATAGCAGAGGTTCTTAACCTTTACATAGAGGTGGACCATTTGCCCAAACATTGATATTTTCTTGGACCACCAGTTGCTTGTCAGTGAAGTTAAGTTTTAATTAAATAATTGAATATAGCTTAATACAAAAAGATATACATAGGGTAATAGGCAATGTTAGTCTGAATACTCTATTAGAATTAGATACCAGGACAGGTTGTAAAAGAAAAAAAACCTGCCACCCACCAGTTTTTAAAGGAATGTGTGAAAGAAAATGAAACAAGACACCACTGACTAAGATGCGCAAGTGAAGCAAGCAGGATTTTTTTTGGAGTGTTTTACATGACATGACACCAATTTATATGCATTTTAAAGGGAGTTTTAGGATTTGTTCATATTTTAGATACATTGCTTTACATTTTTGCTCTTCATCAACGCAGACAGTACAAAATGGTAGTGCCTGTCACATTAATGTTTACATTTTTGTTTTAATTAATCTGTAGGTATGTTGATTGTGGATAGATTTGCAGATCACCTATGATCCTCTCGCGGACCACTGGTTAAGAACCACTGCTCTCTGAAATCTATTGGCATGATGATTACTAAATCTATGTCAATCAATCAGTCAACTCAGCCTATCACAGTCCACTGCTGGACATAGGCCCCTCCCAAATTGCACTACAACTCAATCCTCTGCCTTCCGCATCCAGCACCCCTAGCTACTTTCATCAGGTTGTCGGTCCACCTGGCTGGGGAGCGTCCTACACTGCGTTTGCCGATTTGCTGTCTCCACTCAAGGACTAGTCTGCTCCAACGGCCATCGGTCCTTCGACAGACATGGCCAGCCCACTGCCACTTCAGCTTACTAATCCTACAAGCTATGTCAGTCACTCCGGTTCTTCTCCGGATAATCTCGTTACGGATTTAACCTTCAAAGAAATTCCAAGCATAGCTTGCTGAGCAACTTTGAATTTGTGGACTAGCCCAACTGTCTGTATAAATCTATGTATAGTTTTCTAATACACAGTGAAATTAGTGATCAACAAAATGGATTAAAATAGTGATTATTTTGATATTAGTTGATCAGTAGTGTAGTTGAGGATTAGTTACTACTTTTACACCATAACTACCCACGATTGGTTCCCATTCTTCTAGTCCATCCAAAGGTTGTCTGGAAGAGATTGCCTTGTGCAATAAGACCACCCATTGTACTTATAGAATCTTTCTGTAAATTACTGTCTTTGTATTCGTTTGGTATATGTACAATAAAGAATATAATAAAAAAATTAATTAACAAAAACAAAAAACCCGACTGCGTGTAAAAATAACAGAAAATATATAAACAAGACTTATCAACACGCAGTCGGAGGCTACGTATGTTTTTGGTCATGAATTACATAATAGTTCATAGGTAGCCTCCGCCTGCGTGTTGATAAGTCTTGTTTATATATTGTAGTGAAAGTTGGGTATGGCAGAAGAAACATGAAAGCAGAATAAATGCAGTAGAAATGAGAGCTTTGAGAAGTATGTGTGGTGTAACTTTGAGAGATAAAGTAAGGAATAACATTATAAGGGAGTGTTGTGGAGTGAAAGAAGATGTAGTGACAAAGATTGAGAAAGGTATGTTAAGATGGTTTGGACATATAGAGAGGATGGACGAGAGGAGATTGACGAAACAAGTATACGAAGCGAGTGTGGATGGAAGAGTTGGAAGGGGACGACCTCGGCGAACGTATCGCGATCAAATCGCGGATGTTCTCAAAAACTGCCAGGTTAAGAGTTCTCTAAACCGACGAGCATGCATGACGAGGTTAATGGACGTAGATGAAGCGAAAGAGGTGTGTCAGGATCGTAGCAGGTGGAAATCCATAGTCTCTGCCTACCCCAATGGGAAACAGGCGTGATAATATGTATGTATGTATGTATTTTCTGTTATTTTTACACGCAGTCGGGTTTTTTGTTTTTGTTAATTAATTTTTTTATTTGTTTTTTTTTAGTTTTGTCATGTTTTATTTATCATACTATTAATGTTTTTTTTGAAAAGCCAAATTCATTTTTAACGTTGAATATTTTGCTGTTTTTTTGCATTTCTCATTCCAAATTACATTTAAACATATAAGTTGTATATATTTTCGTAAACCATTTATAAAACCCTTTATTTTGATACCCCACTCGATAGGTTTTGAGCAAAAAAAAAATTTTTGATGTCACATAAAATGGCTCCAAAAAGCGGCCATTTTGATTTTTATAATTTTGATATACCCAGTGTCACTCTCACAATTAAGACTAATCCAACGACACCTCTCAAGCTAAGATCCATCAAGCCGTTTAGGCTACAGAGCGTGCCAAAGAAATATACATACATACACTCGAAAAACATAACCCTCCTTCTGGCGCAGTCGGGTAATAAATAAATAAGATTAAAATTTAGTAATTAGAGGTTGGTAAGATAATGTGCTAGCTAGAGAAACAAATAATACATTATATTTTTAGCTACACCTAGTTTCAGAAAGCTACTAGTAATCATCCTAATGATGCTCATTTTTAACCGTTTTCAAAAAAAGGAGGAGGTTATGTATATGGTGGCTTTTTTTTTCTTGTTTTACAGAGTAGTCCAATGTTAGTATAACGGGCTGGTTTCCGCAACTCCACGATCAAGCGTGTATTTTGCGTACGGGTGGGAACTTACTCGATCCACCCTAACTCCTCGAAAAAGGCCAGCAACGCCTTGGTGTTGCTGGTAATCTCTCTGAGGGTACCTGGGTAGGGTAGTCCAATGTTGCATGTGATTTCTCTAGTGAGTGGTGGTTCACTTGGTCTTAATTATAGAATTTTCTTGGAAATGAGTCTGTCTCAACTTTGTATAAGTCGAAGACTAAATGGCAAATGCAGGTGGTTGCTAGTTTTCATCGTAAATAAACTCATGTTCTAAGAATAAGAAAATCTACCTATAGTAGCATTTTATTTTACTTAGCATTTATTATGTAATGACATTTTAAAATAATAATTGTTTTGAGTTTGTCCACAGGATACTCACAATGGTTGTGATTTTACTGCATCTGGAATTATTACCATTCTCATTTTACTATTGTTTGTATTCACAGAAAGAATGGAGAGAGCGATATTCGGATTTCAAAAAGAAAGTCGCGAGATGTGTTAGGAAAAGTCAAGAAGATTGTTTTTAGGAGTGTGAGGGGATTTAGATCACAAAATATTATCATTGGAAAAGGGCCATGTGACACAACTGTACCAAAACCACACCATATTGAATAGTTCTTCACGCTAGGTCACTGCGTGCACCGACCCGATTCACAAACACGACCTGCGTACGCCAATAGTAGATGAGTGCTCATTCTGTTTCTTTTTACAGAAAGAATGGAGAGAATCATATTCGGAGTTTAAAAGGAAAGTAGCACAGTGTGTGAGAAAGAGCCAAGAGGATTGTTCCTAAGTAACAGTGCCCTTTTTCATTAATTTAGTTGGATAGTGAGTGTTTGGTGATGCAGTTAGGACGTTGTTGAGAGCAGGCCCCCAGCGTGGCTCATAGTGCGGGCCCCCCACCCGGGCCAGAGACAATATTGAAATTGATTTAAAATAAATACTTATTGTAATTAAATGGTATCGCTGCCGTATTTTATAAATAATTAAATTAAATAGAATCCAAGGTCTTTTTCATCTTTTTTATGACATGTTAGCTAGCTATTGTTAAAATAATGAAATATGTATGGTAATTTTTTATAGAAAAACAAATCTATCTGCATTTTGTTGTCTTTACTTTCTGATATAATTACAAGTTTGATCTCTGTATAGTAGAAACCAAATTTGAAGTAATTTAACAATTATTTATTATGTATCGCAACTCGCTATTGTATAAAATATAAACATGCAATACTAAGAACATTAAACAAATTATAAAATATTTAAAATGAGCTACTGAACATTTACTTTGCGTGTTAATGTTAGTTACCCATTCAATGTGATGCATACACATTGGTAGCTTTTGTAACGTCGCTTCTCGAACTACAATTTTATTCTAGTGCTAATTTTAGTAGTAAATTTAATACTTAATTATAATTTTTACTGAATAAATATATTATAACTTTTGTAAACTTATCATTGTATTGATTCTACCTTGCCCTCTATGCACATATGAATAAAGCACAAGTTGATAAACTTGCAGTTGTTTAATTATCGCAAAGCATATTAGTGTGTTGTGCCACATACACTTCCAAATATTTTTGCTCAACATTAATACTTGGTGGGAAGACTATAGATATTTATGAATATGAATTATTTGATATTTTTTTTCGTTTTGTACATTATTTCTCAATATTGTCAATTATGTTTTTGTACAATTAGAAGAAAAGCTTTGTTACCATTTTCGATGTGAAAATTATAATAGTTATAAAGATGATAAAATGAAAAGCCCTCATATTCGCTCTATATCATCGAACATTGATTTGTGATGTGTGTATAATACTTTTCCCTGTGTATGTATATTTTTTGCTATAAAATCATGATGCAGTGATAATGTGATTTGATTTTTATACACATCCCAATACCTTTTACCCTATTGTGAATTTTAACATAAGGATATAATACAAACATACATATTTATAAAATAATTAACAAATCTTCAATAAATATCTTGTAATTCTTATCAAAACATACAATATTTTGTAACAGGATCTAATCACTATATTACGATGTCAGTCACTATCAGAGTTAACTGCTAATACTGCACCTTGAATGCTTCTTGGATCAAAAGTACTTTCAAAGCACCTTTTAAAAACAGATTTGATCATAGTTCTGGCTGTAGGTGAAGCTGGTATATTATCACAATCCATTATATCTATTCTTCTACCTTTGTCATTTGTACTATCTTTGCATACACTACCATTCAATTTGTTACTAACACCAATTTCATTATCTTCAGGTAAATCTACAAAGTTAAATAAATGGGAGTCTTCTTCTAAACATTTTGTAACATCTATATCTAAATGAGGTTTCTTCTTGGCAGATCCTTGGATGCTGGTGTTATCTTTGCGCTTGTTTCTTTCAATATTAGTATTCTGTGTTGATGTTGTTTGAGATGCATTATCAGGTTTTGTTGTGGCTAATACAAAGTGGGCTTCAAAAGTGGTGCCATTATGTACAATGAAAACTGCAGGCCTTCCAGTTGTCTCGAAATGTAATTGTAGAGGCAAGTTAAGAGCTTCAGCAAAAGTCAGCAAGGCTCTGAACTCTTTTAATGAAAATGTTATAGTTGTCTCTGCTCCAATGAGGTAACTATCAAACTCTGCTGGTTTTAAACTTATTTGTGTTCTGATAATTTTGGTCAGGTCTATGTTACAATCAATGTAGTTCCGGAGTACGAGTGAGAGTGATGTTGCTTCAAATGTCACCTGATCATCCGAACTTTGAAAGTTATTAAGTGCATCAGACAATATTCTCTGTGGAGATGTTATTCTGAAAGGTTTATTAGATTAAAGGCCGGTTTTTTGATTGTTAACCATTAAAATCAGAAGTCAACTGCATACAGCAACTACTAGTTGATGTGAAACATCTAATGCAGTGGGTCAGACCGACTGTTTGCCATATAGGCCATAGGATCATATACCTTATATGATAGTATGAAACATCTACTACAGTGTGGTGAGGCATTGGCATGTGCAAGAAACTGTGACCCTCCCCACTCAGTACGGCAATATCCCATCTCTCTTGCTGCACTGAGCTTGCATGCAGTGTTGTTTACTACGGAACATGTTACCTGTGTCTTACTTAAAAGTAATAATTTTAACCTTTTCACCACCATGGTGTTGTAAAGGTTTTCGTACCTGCAGCGCCATGTCTTCTATAGAAGACAAATATTGTATGGAGATAAGTACATAGTTGTAAAGTCCTAGCGCTGAGGGCACAACATTATTTGTCTTCTAAAGGTGTCATTGGCAGTGAAAAGGTTAACAATAAAATGTTTGATAGTGATAGTTTGGAAAGTGAAAGTGAGCAGCCTCTTGCAAAAAAAGCAAAATTACACATGTCCCAATAAAAAAAAAAGTTTTTTATTTTCGTTTTAAATTAATAAAAGAAATTTGAATTTTATGTTTGATTATGCCATATTTATTTCCATTCATAAACTATCCTTTATGCATATTATCTGTACAAAATAATCTTGTTGTTTCACACTGCCAGGTGCCCCATGACAGCTCACATTTTTCATTTAATATACCTACTGCCATTTGTATGGCAGTATTTTAATATCCAATTAACTTTTTTAAGATTTAAAAAGATGTATAGTAAATTATTACCTGTTTGGTACAGAATCCTTTGTGTACACTGCCTGCATTGCTTTGCAGTCTAAAATTGATACAAAATGTGTTTTGACGATGCCATGCCTGCATCTCAACTGAAATATTAGTTTGCAGGATTCTGGGTCCAGTTTGATTTCTAGGTTTTCAACTTGTTTGTCCATATGTGTTGGAGACTTGAACGTGTTGAGAGCCGATTTCATGGATATTTTACACTTTAACCCCTCGTTGTCTTCCGTGGAGTAATAGTTGTAGTTGAAGTAAGAGAAGAAATTTTTATTAAATTTAATCATAGCATAGGCTGATTCAGCGGCATTCAAAGTTCGTAATAATATACAATCTGGAAGGGATTCTAGGTAAAGTTCATCCCCGAATCTAGCGAGAGCGTGAACAGTTCTGCCTAAAACTGAAGAAACAATGGTTAATCTATGAAAGCAGCTGAATTTTCCAGGACAGTTTCTATTGTTTTAAATACTTGCCTTTAACATTGGAGCCCGGTATGTGGCATTTCATTTTGTATAATGTAGTTTTTATTATAATACTAAGAATTTAGTTTAATTTTATCAAAACAAAAAAAATAACATTGTAACATCATTGCGTGCCCGTATTCAAAGATAATATTATTTATCAAAAGCACAAAGGTTTTCAAATAAAGTCAAATATAAAATTTAGTAATTTGACCACAGATCACTATATAGCACAGACTACTTAGAAGATACTACGTATCTATATAGTAGCTGTGGTAGCTACGCTAAATTTGACTGACATTGACGTTTCACAACATACTACTACATAGAGATTCAAGGCCGCGTTCCAGTCTAGTGGTGTAACCGGTTCTCAAAAAACCGGATAAAGAGTGAGCACCGGAGCGGAGACTAATTGGTGATTTCACTAAACTACCGGTTATTTGATTTGTTGCAGAGCGCAACCAAATGTACCAAAATTTGTTGTAAAAATAAATAATTTTGTCCGATGACTAATCTAGAATATTCGATCACCCTTGACTAATGTAAAATATTTGTGTTCAATAGTATTAGTATATCTGTCTGTAACTGGAAGCAATTTTTTATAATAGTCAATTCATGAAGCGTGTGGTATTTTTTTCCTCATTTATATAGATTTAGGCCAGTATTACAGAAGCTTACTCAAGTACAGTTTAAACTCCAATCACCTGATCACTACTTAAGGATAGAATCGTTACTTGAGAATCGGCCTTATTCCAGAACGGTAATTATAAAGTTTAATTCAACAACATAACACATGAATTTGACCTGAAATAGAATAGAAATCTCTACTCAAGCGTAGTCTGGACCATACTAGAGTGATTACATATCAAATCTCTGCTCAAATACCGAAACAGATGACAGTATAAAACAAAACTAAACTCAGCTGAACTGTGATCAACAAATCTCTGCTTGAGGAACGTTCTAAAATCAAAGCTCAACTTGAAACTAGTTTTAAACAGAGATCAACGCTTGAGTATCATTCTGTAATATGGGCCTTAGACCCTATTGATCTCTGTTTAAAACTAGTTTTAAGTTGAGCTTTGATTTTAGAACGTCCCTCAAGCAGAGATTTGTTGATCACAGTTCAGCTGAGTTTAGTTTCGTTTTATATTGTCACCTGTTTCGGTATTTGGGCAGATATTTGATCTGTAATCACTCAAGCGTGGTCCAGACTACGCTTGAGTAGATATTTCTATTATATTTCAGGTCAAATTCGTGTGTTTTGTTGTTGAATTAAAGTTTATAATTACCGTTCTGGAATAAGACCGATACTCAAGTAACGATTCTATCCTTAAGTAGTGATCAGGTGATTGGAGTTTAAACTGTACTTGAGGAAGCTTCTGTAATACGGGCCTTAGAGTATTTTGACTATCCGGAGAATCTCCAGTGATTCAATAAAATGTCCGCATAATCTCCGGTGGTGGAAATTGCCTCTGGTTTACACATTGACTTGTACCCAATGATTTTACATAAGTACAGATATGATATACCCTAACAAATCAAACGAAAAACATGTTCCGTGCGCAGCGGTCGCACACATACACAATGTTTTACATCACTTACATTTCACAACATTGCCGTGTCGTGTGAAAGAGATGGTGTATGTAAACCAATATGAACAAAAAAGACAGCTAGTGTTTGTCAGCTACGTGTAGTGTATGTGGCTATTTGGGCCAGCCAATCACAGCACACAGCAGCACGCAGGGTAGCCAATCACAGCACGCAGCAGCATGCAGAGTAGCTAATCACAGCACTTTTGGCATAGATTAACGAAAACTAGTAGACAGGACAAGTATTTTACGCGGCAAGTATTATGCCCAACTTTAATCGTATTTATTTTTTATAAAAATGATTTTTTTGACAAACTTTATTTTTTTCCATAAAATTTCATTGATTTATTTAAATCATAATGTTATGGGACTAGATAAGAAAAATTCATATAAAAATGTATACAGTTTTTATTTTTTACTGAATATTGAATAAAAATATGGCATTCAAACTACAAATAGTCAAGAAAATCGAGATAGGAGATGCTTCTATTAGATGTTGAATTTACTTTTTGGAACTGATAATAATAATAAATAATAAATAATTCTTTATTATCGGATTCAAAGATCCATAAAAACAAAAACTAATTTAAAACAATAAAACATTATGATTATAGACCAGTATTTTTTATTACTCGTCTATAATACTGTTATTATTGTTTTTATTACTGTTTCCTACATTTCTGTACTTAATTACTACTGTTATTGGTTTTTTTTAATTCTTACAAAGTTGCATACTAGTAGGAAAAACTTTTCGTAAAAATATTCATAATAAGTGAAGAAGTAGGTAAGAGTTTTAAGTAAATAAGGAGTAGGTCTTCTTCAAGTTTTGTTTTTTTATTTTAATCGATAATATATTGTATTATTTCGCATTTACGCATACGAAGCAAAATCTAACGATTTAACGATCAGTTGATAGATCAAACTGTACTTGAGGAATGTTCTGAAATACGGACATGAGCTGAGTAACTGAACGACCAAAGTACGCTCCGTGCGTCGTCGGACGATAATACTGAACGTACCACTTTTCTGCCTACGAGTCGCATCTGCATCTTTATAATCTATGTTTTGTCTTATCGCTCTCGGAACAAAAAATATTTATTGTTTTTAATAGAAATACGCCTATAATGCAAATAATTTTTTGTACTTACAAGTGGTATGTGATCCCTTTTTGTTTGTTTGCTTTCATGTTATAATTAGTACACTTTCTGTACATAAACGACGGCATTTTTGTAATTTTTTGTCACCGGTAACGCTTGGCGCCTTGCCTTGACGCGGACTAATAGCAAGATGTCACAATTAGCTTGTTTTCAAGTCTTCAGATATTCGCGCTAGTCACTCATCTGTACTTATGTAATATCATTGCTTGTACCTATTCCTAATTCAATGGGTTTACACCACTATTCCAGTCAGTCACAGACCAAGTAGAGCAAGGAACATAATACTAGAGAAGTAGAGATGCTACGCTGTCAGCAATCAGCAACGTTGCCCACAGACGTACCTTGTGACGTTGCCAGATGTGTGATAATGTTCGTAAATGTACGATAATTCCAAGTCTTATGTGATGTCTTGTACATATGTATTTATCTATTTTATTTTAAATTTTTTTATTATATGTAATTATAAGTCCGTAGTACGAAACATATTTTACTACTTTACTGGTGCATCTACCCTATACTTTGTCTCTGCATTACCCTAAGGTTGTCTGGTAGAGAACGCCTATGGCGTTAAGACCGCCTTTGTACCCTGTTGTGCATAAAGAATTAAATAAATAAAAAATAATAGCAAGCTATCGCATGATAGTTTTACTAATTCATACGATAATTTAAATAACACTGCGATAATTTTGAGGCAGAGTGAAATCAAAAACCAAAATCAAATATTTTTTATTTCAAATAAACCTAATTACAGGCACTTTTGAAAAGTCAGGCTCTAGTTACTCGGTTCCAAATATTGTGGGTCCTATGGAGAAGAACCGGCAAGAAACTCAATGGACATACTCATTTTAAAATAGGTTATTGTTTATTACATCAAATGTATTCAAATAATGTAGGTTTAATGACATAAATAAACAAGAGTTTAAAAGTGAGAATATTGCCTTTAGAAATAAACGTAAAAAGAGTTGCCATAGTATGTAGGAGCTGACCTGTTCCGACAGACGGCACCCGTTCACGAGCATGACGCTAGCATCAGCCACCGTTTAACTCAACCATATTGAAGGGAACTTAACGACCCGACACTAACGCTACCAGCAGCATGACATTTTAGTGAGCATGACAGACTCATACTGCTAGACAACAAATAGGCAGGAATGTATAGAATTACTGTAAAAACATTAATGGCCACATCATACTTACATTTTAAATTTTAATCACCTATTGAAAAAATTTAAGCATCTTATACACGTTGCAGTTCTATAATAGAAAATAATGCAGTATTAGAAAAAAAAATTGTAAATTAATTGATTATTCTGAAATAGTAAAAGTGTAAATAAATTGTATAGTGCCGAAATAATAAACAGTTAATAATAACTGAAAAACAATGTCAAAATAACATGAGTTGGTAGGAAAATTACCAACAGTTGATACAGATTGATACAAAATAAAATGTGTCATAAAGTTAATTTATTTATTATATTCTTTATAGTATGTACATTATACAAACGAAAACAAAGACAATAGTTTACAGAAAGATTAAATAAGTACAATGGACGGCCTTATCGCACAAGGCAATCTCGTCCAGACAACCTTTAAATAAAAAAATTAAATAAAATGCATTTATTTGAGGTATGTACCCATATGACATAAAATTACGTAAAATATAGACACAAAACACATATTTATATTTACAATAATAACATTCACAATCATCATCATCATTCATCATTTCAGCCGAAAGACGTCCACTGCTGGACATAGGCCTCCCCCAAGCATCGCCACAACGACCGGTCACAATCACATTCATTTAATTGACATTCAGGCACTCCCAGCAACATGTCTGTTACAGCAGTGCCTGATGTAAGGGCAGTCCAGTCGCCCACCAATCATCGCCAGGACAGTATTGGAGCTGGCCCGCACCCTGCGCACCAAGGACGCGCACCGCTTGCGCATGGTACCTTTGGATGGACTTGAATAAAGTTACACAATGTCAAAGGCAATAATAAAAATAAAGATTCATGTCAAAAGTATAAAAAATCGAATAGGAGAAAAAGTAATGGTCCAATAGGAATACAATTAATAATTACAAATTATCCAATAGGAAATAATTACATGTCAAATGCCAAGAGATGTTAAATAACTAAATTGAGGAGAACCAGTGGGTCGCAGTGTGCAGGTGGGAGGGGTGCTGGCCAGAAAACCTCCACGTGTGTCTGACGGCTGCTTGTCCTTCTGGACACGTCTAGAGGGAACGGCAGTTGTTGGGCCGGTGCACCCTGGGCACGGGCAATAAGTCTCCTTTGGACCGGGGGACCTTATTGCCTGTGGCGAATATTCTGGCACAGGAGGGGCCCGATGTGGGCCAATGGGAAGTTGCTCCGCGTGTCCCTCTGAGAAAGCAGAGGGCACTGTGGAGGATCAGGAGCGGGCCCGGTGTGCACTCACCCTGCCACTGGCCAGGAAGCGGGGGGACTGTCCTTCCCTGCCCCCGTCGGTCTTGTAATCCCAGGAGTGCCTGCTGAGTAGTGTTCTCGAGCCTCTTGGGACCGAGGGTCTTGGCTTTATCGCCCAGACCGCGAGGAAGAACACCTCTATAAAAATTACAGGAGGATGGGCCTGCGAGGCAGCAGACTACCCCGAGTCTGCTGCCCGACCAGCAGCTGGCGTAGTTGGCGCAGCTGGCGTAGCTGGTAAAGGCCCGTGAGGTGAGGTGGCGTGCAGTGTTCCGTGTGCGCCACAAAGGAGGGTGCGGCCGTCGTTAGGTCGCACGGGGAGAAGGGGCTCGCCTGCTTGTGGCGGGCCGGGATCTGTCGGGGGTGGTTGTGTGAATACTCACGGGTTCCCACGCCCCCGGCTATGGTAGTTGAAGGTACACCGTGGTGGTTTTAGTCGGTAAGAGTCCGACACTGGCTCCGCCTACCCCGGGCGGAGTGCATCCATGAGGATTTCCCCACGGAGAAAAAAAAAAGTGTGCAGGTGGGAATCGTATTCTAGACATTTTTATCAGCAATGTATTGTTTTATATCATAATAAGCTCTTGACATTAACACACGTTTTATTACTTATTTTTATCGTTTTATTAAAAAAAAAATGTTAAGGTGAATGCTACAGGGTAGCCCGCGAAATTCAAATTTTTTGGCGTTTTTTGCAAATTGTAGCTTTATTTCGCGTTGTATATCGCTCAGAATATAATTGGCGGTAATAATAACAATATATCTACTGAATAATACTCATAAAAAATGTTAACCTAGCTCTATTAGCTGTACTAGCTCGATAATATTAATTTACGATCAAATTATGGATTTTCGAGCTTGTAGAGCTTATAGAGCTGGGTTAATATTTTTTATGAATATTATTCCTTAGGTATATTGTTACTATTTCCGCAAAACATATTTTGACCGATATACAACGTGAAATAAAGCTACAATTTGCAAAAAACGCCAAAGAATTTGAATTTCGCGGGCTACCCTGTAGCATTCACCTTAAAAAGAACACACTACTTAATCGTTTGAATCTTTAGACATAAACCTTTAAATATAAATACATACAATTTTGTAAAAGAAAGCGTATGCGATAATAATACGTTATCATTATTTCGCCTCTGGTATGTATGTACGATGTACGGATACAAAATGTAGTATCGTACGCAAAATACGATAATTATGACGTCTGGAAATTATTGCATGAATACGTAAAAATACTACAAATTATACACGATAGACACTAAAAATACTATGAATTATTGGGGACCTAAAAATTAAGGGAACATCCGATTGATCAGAAACATCACATTGGCTCAACACTGTGTAGGTACGACTCGGAGAAATTATTCCTCCTAGGTGTATGATAATCTTTCATTAGGTGAAAGATTATCATACACCTAGGAGGAATAATTCCATAATCTTACTAATATTTTAAATGTGAAAGTATGGATGTTTGTTTGTTTATCCATTAATCCCACTGAAACCGATACATGGAACTGGATGAAATTTGGCGTACAGATAGACCATAATGCAGATTAACAGATAGGCTACTTTTTATCCCGAGAAGAAACAGTTTCCGAATGTTCAGCGATAACATTTTCTGTGATAAACTGAAATAAACGCGTGCGAAGCCGCGGGCATAGGCTATTATTGCATAATTTTAAAAAGTCAGTACGATATTAGACTTGTACAGTCAACCGCACGTCAGTGGTAACAGTTTGACGTTGACAGCATCTTTATTTCGTAACCAGAAAGCGTGGTTTTCAAAATTCTAGTGTTACCACCCACGTGCGGTCGACTGTACTTATCTGACTACCTTGAAAGAACGAAGTAATATTTCACATTTGTACGATCATTTTTTGTCTGGTACGATAATTCACTTCAATGCGTCTGGCAACTGGCAAGTGGCAACCCTTTGCCCGCCCGGCGCTAGCTAGCTACTAATATAGTAATCTGTGCCCGGCGCCCAGCGCCTATTGATGGGCATTTATCCGGATAAATACTAAAAATGGATAAATACTCATAAATATCCATTTTTACTCGAGTATTTATCCAAAACAGCGGATAAATATTTTATGCGTACAATTTTCGTTTCTTGTATGATATGTAACGTAAATTTGCTTATTTAACACACAAAATAATTGGTTATTAAATGAAAATCTGAAATTATAGAATTGTGCCTTATTATAATCAATTCTCTACACTATTACTTAAGTCGCAAATGTCGAAAAGTCATATAAGTCAGGTTTTTTTCGCGAAAACTAGCTACGGGTCCATAGAACACGAAACAACCTTTATTTTAAATCATGTCTGTCTACCTGTTTTACCTCAGCACATGAGAACGGCTGAAAGGATCGCGATGAAACTTTACAGTTGTATTGGTAGTAGCCTAACTTACGGTATATTCCACTTTGTTGTGTGGAAAAATTGAGGTATGTGGTAAATCCTGGAATACAGCTTGACCCCTCTATTGTATGAAGTAACATATTAAGTAAAGGGCATGATTGAAAGAAAAGAAAGAAAGAAAAATGGTTTATTGTCTCAGTTAACGGCGCACGCGCGGATTGTTGGTTGGTTACGGTTTCCTAAATATACAACTAGTCCAGTTATCTAGTTGAACTAGATACCTATTGCTATCGAGTTTTGTTTTCATTAAAATCAGCTAGAGGGATGAAAAATGAGAAATATAACACAAATCATCAATTTTTATAATTTATGTATTCCTGTGTGTTCGTACCTCATCACGTAATTATGGCTGAACAGATCATAAAGAAACGTTGTACTTACATATGTATTAGCTTTACTTACAAATTCAGGTGCGATTTATCTCAATCTGTTAGGTAAATCCTGGAATACAGCTTGACCTGTCTATTATATGAAGTTGCATACGAAGTAGAGGGTCTATTGTATGATGTTGCATATGAAGTAGAGGGTATGATTGTTGGTTGGTTGCGGTTTCCTAAAAATACAACTAGTCTAGTTATCTAGTTGAACTAGATGTTGCTATTGAGTTTTATTTTTGTGAAACCCGGCTAGGGGAGATAAAAATAATGGTCGTAATTTTGAAATAGTGAGCAAAAGAGAAATAATCTGAGACCTCCTTCACGCTTAAAATAATTTTATTTACTTTTATATACATTTAAAATATTTAAAATTTATGTATTATTTACATTACATACAGTTAAGTTGCAGTTTGAAATTTATTTTATTTTATATTTTACTTTCATATAAAGGAATCACAATTATTATAATTTTTATTAATAAAATCACATCCGTCACGTTTACCATTGAAGGTTCAGTTGAAAACCAGCGTCAGGCACTTGTTACCTGGCATTTATGCTGAACTGGACCTTTTTGGCACAGTCGCTAGACACACAGCATCGATGATCCGTTTTTTGTATATTTAATTGTGTTCCTGTTGAATTGTGTCTGTGTATCTATGTGCTTTGTGTCAAATAAATGTTTCTTTCTTTCTTTTCTTTCTTTCTTAAATATTACGTACGCTAAAAAGGAGTACTTAGGTATCATTCATCTAAAATACTTATCAAAATCACAGATTGATCAGTCAAAGTAACCCATTGGACTTTTTATTTTATTTTTGATTAGACTTTTAGGGTTCCGTAGTCCTACAAGGAACCCTTATAGTTTCGTCATGTCCATCCGTCTGTCCGTCTGTCCTAATCCTTTACAGCTTAATAACTTCTACAGTTATAAACATAACTAAATGAAATTTTGCTAAAAAATAGTCTCGATATAGATCTCAATTTTAAAAGAATAAAAAAATCGTGATTATGATTACGTATTTTAGGGGTGGCGCCCATACATGTGAAATGGAGAAAAAACATTTTTTCGCTTCACCCCCTCGTGTGGGGTATCATTAAATAGGTCTACTAAAATGAAGGTAATGTTTCATACAGCCCGCCAAAGTGGCTTGCAATGTGTGTCCCCCCCCCGCCATTTCTAAACTATGCAACGTAGAAACTTATAATCTTCCACATTCATAGACCTTTGTAAAAACTCTCTTTTAAAATTATTTCGAGTATAATAATATTATAAATTTTTGAGTTATAGAGAGAAAACTGAAAAATACTTAAAACGTCCTAGTTCAAAGGTCATTGGCCTTAGAGAAAAATGATCTTTGCAAATAATGCTCCTTTAGCTACTTTCTATTTGAAAAAATCACAAAAAGTAACTTTGTGTTATGTTGACATGACACACTTCTTAAATTTGGCGCCATCTAGCGGCTACTAACGACACTCTCTGAGTCGCCAATGCTGTCGTCTATTGCATTTGGCGCTGTATAGCGCGCGCCATCTAGCGACTACTAACAACACTCTCTGAGTCGCCAATGCATCCGTCTATTGCAAAAACTAAAATAGCCATGATGCCCATGATTAATATTTGATTCGATTTGTTTGTAAGGAACTTGTTTGTACTTAAGGAACCCTATAATACTGAGCATGGCCCGACATGCTCTTGGCCGGTTTTTCAATACAACCTTTCGAATAATTTCACTGCATCTTCTGGGTGTCTTGAGGTAATCAATGATATTCACAGTATCTTGATTTAAGCGTTCTTTGCCTTTTGCAGTAGTTGGACAGACAAGTTCGTTGAAATCGTAAGACATGTGCGATAGCAACTCTATATAGTTTGTTGACATGTTTATCAAATCTTTTGCTTTTATTTTATTGGGATATTATGGAACTACCTACTATCTTACTCTGTGAATGTACTGGGGCCTCATAATGGAAGATTGTAGCCAGCCTGACTCAGTCTAACATAAAGAAAAACCACCTACTTCATCTTCCTTGCCTTGCCTTCTGGCACCTGCTGCATATGCATATATTAGTGTGTGGAAGGGCGGTGCTGCGTATTGCATCAAAGCTTGACGACCTAGTTTTGGAAGAATTAACACTAAATATTGTAATTTCATATTTTGTATGTCATGGATTTCCGCAGAGTAACGCCTGATTCCATTCTTTATCAGAAGTTTGGAAAGTTAATGGGGTACAAGTATCTTAGGACAGTACACTATATCAATCACACATGCTTTACAGTTCCAAACAGTTCCGAAATATGGCACACGGAGAATTTCCTTGCATTAAATTTTTTTTATTGATTTGACTGCCAAGCGGATCGTGCGTATCTATTTTTCAATGATTTCCATCCCTCAACAAAATAAAATATATAAATCAAAGAGAACTTGAAATTCCTAGGAAATAGTATGAAATTCTAGTTTCAATCCACTTTGCGACGCAAAGCTAAGTTCTAGGTATTACGGGGCGCAGAGTGGAAGGCGGGGTGGAAGAGCCAAGTACGCAAAACCAGAAAAATATCTATCGGAGACACATAAAATATATTTATCCACCATTTTGGATAAATATCCGATAAATACGGGTAAAAACGAGTATTTATCCATTTCTGATAAATATCCGAGTTTTTATCATTTTGATATTTATCCACTGCCCATCACTACCAGCGCCCAGTAAAACGTAGTGATTATATTATATTATTTATATATTTATATTATCTTTGGCGCCCAATTTGACAGTGAAACCCACAGACCAAGTAGAGATGCTACGCATCAGACGACAATCTCCGAACAAGAAATTTGGTCAATAGGGAACCAAAGAGTAACCTCAATAATAGAAAATGACAAGCACAGATAATACATTTTTTTCAACTTCCAACCAAGCAAAAGGTTTTTAAATTTCGGCCTTGGATACAAGGCTTTTGCCTCTTATTCATGCGTAGGTAGCTACCTACGCATGAATAAGAGGCAATTAGCAATGCATGTATAGGTACCTACCGGTAGGTACCTATACATGCATTGCTAATATTTTATTTTTTATAGTGAAAGTGAAATAAAAACCATTACTTTTACATAAATCTGTTTATTTTTCAATTTTATCCTATAAACATTATGTTTTTTTTCAGTTATTTCTAATCAGAATAAAATTCTACATTTTCATGTTTGATTTGCATCCACAGGATCTTCCTAGCCACAGGAGTCATCATCTTCAGTGTTGAAGGGACTGTTATTTGATTGTACATTACCTGTAAGGAAAATTAAGGCTTTTAACTACTTGGTTTTACATTAATATCTACAATATGTTATCATTGCATTTACATAAATCAAACAAAATGAAAGAAAGAAAGAAATAAAATAATTATTTTAATCTTGTTACAGGCGAAAGAAAAAATAACACATCAACAATAAAATTAAAAATAATATGCCTGTAAAAGACTAAAAAGGCCTCCATCTCAGCATATGCTTCAACACCGAAATGTTGCAGCACTGGTTTTCAGATGGGTCCCGGAATGAACATTATAACCTAGTAATTTAAAGTATAGCCTAGTGGTTGAATGCTTGCCATCATTGCAGGGGGATCTGAGTTCGTACCCGGCGGCCGGCCCACACCTCTGGCTTTTCAAATTCAAGTGCGAATCAGAATTTGATTGTCACTTTTTACTTTAACGGTGAACGAAAACATCGTGAGGAAACCTACCCACTTGAGAGTGCTTCATACAGTTCTTGATGGTGTTTAGTCCACCAACCCGCAGTAGGCCAGCGTGGTGGACTCAGGCCTGAATCCTTCTGAGAAGAGGCCCGTGCCCAGAAGTGGAACAGTAACGGGCTGATAATGATGAACCATTTTTTAATAGAAATGTCTTTAGAACTTTACCCTGCCTACCGTCATGCTCAAACATTTCTCAGTTGATTGTGACATTCACACACAGCTTACTTTGTTGAGGCCAACTTATAATATTATTATTCATATTATTTTGTTTTTAAATATAAATGCCATTAAGAAAATGAAAAAAGCTGTTGCTTACCTCATTTAACAAATGATTTCCAACAAAACTGTATGTAGGCGGTGGCATCTCAGTATCTGAAATATTAAAAATTAGTTTTACAACAGCATTAATATTATTAAGATTCCACACCCGAAGGGTCCAAATGGAATCCTATTGCTGTGGCCAAGGGCAGATCCAGGATTTGTTTCTGGGAGGGGCACAAGGGCCAGATAGGCAAGGAGTACTTAGAAGTGTCCCCTATTGTATTGCATTATGTGTGATATTTTATGATTTCCAACTTGCATGTAGTATACTTATGTTTGCAAAAAGAAACAAATAATATTCAAGCGGTATTGTATTAATCTCCCAACTCCTAGTTTTATTTGAACCATCTGGTGGGAAGGGCTTGTTTCCCTGTGTATCAATTCATTAAGCTTCGTTTGGCCCCCAGAAGCCTGAAATAATCGTTTTCTGTAGTGTGTACTGCATGCAGATTGAAAAGTTCATTGTCAAATATTACACTTTAACATTGAAATGAAATATATTATTATTTGCTTACCTGATGTGATCATATAACAGTGGCTTTATGTGCTAGTGGCTAGTAGTAGGCTTGTTTGTTGGGCAGACGCCGTTAACAAACATTTCGTAACCGTAATTCGTAATGTACGTTTTTATTTAGTTATATTAAACTTTGTAGAAAACTGAATAGTATATTTCAACTTTTAAATGGGATAGGTACATAGTTTAGACTGCCCATTTTACAAAGAGTTAATTACAAAGAGAATTACTTCAATAATTGAGATTATAGATGTATACTACACATAGGTATATAACAACAATATAATATATACAGACCAGAAGGGGAAGGCTGAGGGGGACGAAGTAACTGTCAAAATCTATTATTGAACCCATCTAGAATCATAGACATAAGGTTGAAAATTTTTGTTCTAAGATTACTACCCATAGATAATACATATAAACTGGAATAGATGCGTCACTGGCAAATCAGCAGTTTTTATTTAGCCGCCCTCTCCGCTAGATGGCGCTAGTTTCTTTGTGGGCATGTATATACGTACAGTCAACAAATCGGAATCATGACCCACGCAGCTGATAATTCGTTTGAAATCGTCAAAACAGTAAGGTTTTCTTCTATGCTGCACTTAGGACATTTTGAATATTACGGAAACTGCATTAAAACGGGTCAGAGGTCTGTGCCGTTTTGAGCTTTGTTATCAATGCAATAGATTTATAATTGTATTGGAAATTATGTTTTTGATAAAGCAGGAATTATGTTTTGAATTTCGAATTTGCTGTCATTTCACATGGTTTCCTACAAACAGCTATATTTTTTAAGAACCCTATACTAACTTTTTCGATTACAGAACATTAATAAAATAAAAATAAAAATGACAACTAATAAAATGTCAAGTATGAAAAGGTGTCAAACAATACTCATAACTTAACGGCCAAATATGTGGAACATACATTTAATTTATAATATCCTCTGTTTCACGCAATCAATGATAAATAAATAACAATATTTGGATATCAAGAATAAAATTTAGAACAATAATTTTACTGGTAAACTAGCTGTCACTGTCAATAGTTAACAAAATTGATAACAAGTCTGTTGCCAGGGAAATATCTGTTTAAGCCAAATTCAACCTAATTGTATTAGAATGTCTGTAGGATATTAAGCTTATCGTGGGTCATGATTCCGATTTGTTGACTGTACATACATATATAGTTATAGCTATTAATACGTACGTACATACCTACATATATCTATAGTTATAACGATAAATAATTGTTCAGAGGGTTTAAAATGTATAAAAAATTTACTAAAACAGAAAACCACATGTTAAAAAGTAATTTTGGTATCACATTGTGGTTTTCTGGCTTAGTGGATTTATTACAGAGTCCATAAAAGCTAAAAACAAAGAAAGTCAATATTGTTTATTCTATTTATTCATCAAATATCAAAATCAGTGGGTTATCTACTTTTTCCAGACATAATATACAATCTTCAGAAATGTTTGCATACAGAACAAAAAGAAAATACATTTTATGAATCGGCCACTCAATACCTTTTACATTATTATTTCATCATTAGAGTCGAGTCAACAATATTTCAGATTAGTTTCCCTGAACCCGTAATTGAGGCATATACAACGTGTATCAGAAATGCGTGGTCATATTTTAAGAGCTCATTCAGGGCATCACATAGAACAACTTTTACTATGGCACCAACCCTAAAATCGCGAAAAAAAATATCAGCTGTTCCCTACTAAATCATCGATGTCGCTCGACAAAATGTAAGGATCAGCAGATTTTTTTTTTCGTGATTTTTGGGTATATCCCATAGTAAAAGTTGTTCGATAGTATCCCCTGAATAAGCTCTTCAAATATGACCACGCATTTCTGACACACGTTATAGAATCAAAGGCAGCAAAGTGTCACACATTCCAAAAATGAGCTGAGTATGGACACATGTAAAGAATTTTCGGTTGCAACTCAGCATTTTATTCTTATATGGAACAAATACAGACAAGGCCCTTAAAATTTCGTTTAAAAATTGATTTTGGGATCAAATACATCTAAGTGCAACCAAGTCACATTCAAGACAGCTAAGGGATTTGCATTTTTCAATTTTTTTTAGCTTATTATTTAGAACTAGTATATATAAAGGCAGCAAAACCAATAACATATCACACACTAACAGGACTCAGAACATATGAAAACCCCTACCTCTGAGACTAGAAAAACGTTTTATTCGTTTCCTGCAAATTTGATATGAAAGCACTTAGCTGTTTTTGATTTTATATGCCTCAATTTTCAATCAAGTAAGTCATGCAAAATAAATTACCATTACAGAACCATGCAGTAATTGATTTCATCATCTAATACAATAAAAATCATAAAAAGATTAAAGATTATGTTCCTACTCAAAATCTGAACCCTTGATTATGAATTATGCAAAAAGAAAGTACCTACTATTATAGAAACATGCAATAATTGAAAGCATCATATTATTATAAGATTCTAATACAGTCATAAAAAAACTAAAAAAGTAATGTATTATTTTCGTTTTCTATGACTTTTATAGTAATTGAAAGCCTGTAATTTAATTTTATCATTATTGTCAAAATCAACAATTTTTCCTATTAAAATTCTATTAACACCCGTACACCAACTATTGACTATTAAATTAATTGATAAATTAATCAGATAATCAACTAATACCAATTTATGTTTGTTACAAGTAATTAAAGAGAAATTACACCTACAATTGATAAAGAATACAATTTTATCTTTTAAATTTGTGATTTCAGGTGAATCTGTGAGACAAGTAACAATCATAAAATAAATGTCATTAAGCAATTTAACAAAATCATCACATGCATTAAACAAAGATTTCTTCGTATAATCAATCATATAATTAAAAGAATCAGGATCAATTTCTTTTTTCAGCAAATCATTTGTACAATTTTTACAATTCTTAAATATTTTAGATTTACATTTTTTTATCACATATCCTGCTACATATTTTTTGGCTTCCTCATGCAAAATCGAGTCACTAGATATAATTTCATTCATTGTTGTAATTAAAGAATCAACTTCACATGCAAAATCAGTAGGATCTACAGAATCACATTTTTTTGATAGTAAAAATTTCATTGATTGTAATGGTTGATAATCATCTTTTTCACAATTAGCGCTAATCGAATGAGACGAATTCATATTATTAATCAACAATGTTTTATAAGCATTCATAAATTGCATGCATGTAGGATTAACGTTTCTAATTCCATTACTTCTGATACAACAAAAGAAATTCTCAAGAGGATCTTGATTAAAATTTCTAGTCAAAATGTTGTTGACGTTAAATTGTTCATTTATATATTTCCACATTTCTTTGAACGTATTTATATTGTGTATCCAGTTCTGGACAGATGGCACTTTTTCATATTTCGTAGTTTCTGTGCCATCTCGATTTTTAACAACCTTTTCAAATTCAACTGATTTTAAAATTGGTAATATTTCATTCCAGAACTGGAAGTGTTGCGAGTTATTCTTGAGACACCCCTTGAGAACTTTTGCTGTATCACGGTATGAGTGGCCATTAAAAGAGTCGAATAATTTATCAATGATAATCAGTAGATTAGCAGTGTCTTCACACTCCATTGGTAGGATCTTGCGATCTGAAACAAGGAAAGAATACTTCTAAATTCTTATATTTAAATACAACAATTATGACTATTAATAGTTTTAAGACATTATTCCTTTACAGATTTAAGGCGACATAAATTTATGTAGTCAACTCACTGAAGTATTTGATTTTGAAGTTAACTTTTTATGCTTAAAAAAAATTACTAAAAAGAAAACTAGGTTCTCAGATACAGCATTGTATCTCTTTAAAATAAATAATTCTTGAAATTAAAATTAAAATTGAAAGTGTACTGATAATTATAGCTTTAACAATTATATAAGAATATTAATAACAACACTTTAAAAACTTGCATTATTATTTTTAGTTCTTCATTATTAGCTTAATAAACAAAAAGTTCTGTTTTTGTTAACATTAAGCTAATTCTATAAATTCCTTATTTAATTTAATAATTCTGGATAAAATTGTACTATTCTGGGTGAAATATTGTACAACTCACTTGCTAGAAATCGCATTACTGCAGACACTCGTTGACTAAAAACTTGGGCTGCATATTTAACCTTCATTTTCGGTAGCTTTTCTGGATCAACGTGATACTCAGTCAATTTATTTAAAATTCTTATTTCGTCTTCTCCTTTGTCTTCATTTAACAGCATTCTTAAATGTTCCCATTTCGCAAATTTTACTTTGTTTTCTTGTTTAAATTTTATATTTTTTGTCATGAAGTTATTCCGAACACCTTTCAACAAATGAGGTGTATCGAATAATGGAAAGATTTTCAAATCATCAATCTCGAAAGCATTAGAAGTGTATTCTTTATTTTCTCTCAAATACTTCTCCCTTGTTTCTTTTTGCAGCATTTTAACAGTGCTAACATTTGATGTTGCTTGGTCACAAATCGTAGCTAATATAATGATATTAGCTTTTCTTAATTGGCATATGGTGTCTATTAGCAATTTTTTCAAATCATACTTTTTTGTAGTACTTTTGCAAAAAGTAAACAATATTGGCTGTTTTGTTTTAGATTTTACACCTTTAATCATCAGAACTAGTGCATGGTCGGCAATGTTTCCGGTTTCTTTGTCCCCAAAATTTTCGAAACCAATGATTTCATTTTTGTCGAAGTAAAGTCCAGGCGATAACGCTACCTCATCAAATAAAAGAGTATATATATATATTTTAAAAGCACTTAAAAGGCGTTGAAGTGTTCGTTTCGAAGGAAGCACTATTAATTTTCTTAAAAAATTGTAGCCCTTCTTTCTGGCTTTGTTTTAAAATGGAAGCTGCCATTATTTTCTCTTCAAGAGTAAATTTTCTTCCCTTTGCTTTATGTTTTGATTTCAATTGCATAGTCATGAATATTTTTAATAAATTTAAAAAGCATTTTAAGCATTTTTAAAAATTCCTTCGATGATTTTCATAAATGGTTTAGCTTCCGCTAATTTCTTAGCGGCTTGAATTCTTTTTGTTTGGGTTTTACATTTTTGGGTTAGTTTTAATACCCTCTGGCTCAGCCTTTCAATCACTCTATTGTTTTGTTTTGTAGGACCTGAAATCAAAATAAATTATTATGTAACTAATAATCTTCAAATCTATAACAAAAGTCAAGTGGCTCGACTGGGCTTCGCCCAGTATCAATTTGTTTTTCAAATGTGGCAGGGGACTTTGTGGGGTTCCATTGCCAAATAGCAAAAACGGAACCCCTATTAGTTCATCATGTCTGTTTAGACGTCTATCCACCCCTGTAATTTTACTTAGAGACTGTTGAGAGTACACAGTTTAAATTTGGTAAATAGATGTATTCAACTATTCAATCAACCGCCAAACGACCTCTGTGGTCTAGTGGTTCGAGTGTCGGACTGCTGATAGCGAGGTTGTGGGTTCGATTCCCACAGGACACAAATATTTGTGTGATGAACATAAGTGTTTGTGTTGGTCTGGGTGTGTTGCTTATGTATTATAAGTATGTATTTACAAAAAAAAAAGTATATAAGTATTATATCCATTGTCTAGTACTCATACCACAAGCTCTGCTTAGTTTGGGACTAGATGGTGCTGTGTAAAAAATGTCCCAAAGATATTTATTATTTATTTATTAAACCAAACCGCGACTAACATAGATTGTGATCACATAATAATTATATCAGTGTTTGTGGTATAGGCCTCTCCCAAGTTGCGCCACAACGCTCGGTCCTCTGTCTTCCGCATCCAGTCCAGCAGTGGACTGCGATAGGCTGAGTTGATTGATTGATTGATTGTGGTATATTGGTTGCACTTAGTTACCACATCAGAAGCTTAGATCACATGATGAATTTAAAACTGTCCAACTTTTATTTAAATGAAAGTATTAATTTATTGGGGGAGGCCTATGTCCAGCAGTGGACGTCTTTCGGCTGAAATGATGATGATTATTTTATTTAACTTTACCTGTCCTTGATTTTCGCTCCAATGTATTTTTTGCATGTTTCAAAACTAAAGGGACTGACACAAAACTTGATTCTTTTGATGTAGATGGTTGCACATCTACTCCTGAATAGATCTCTGTAATAGATAGGAGTGAAAAATTATGTATCTTATTTAATCTGAAGACAGGAACATATAAATGCAGGAATATAAACAGAAAATGCTGCATAAAAAATATTTTGGTGTCAGACTAAGATGTGAGGGTAGGAGCTAGCCAGGTGAACTATATAATGTACTCTGTGGTGAACTACTAGGCCCTACCACCAAGCAAAAGGTTGTTACTTTATGTTTTAACAATGAGTTCTAATTTCATTCCGACTTTATGGTCCCAGTGCTTTATGGAAGACTGCTATACTAAAGTTCAAATATGCTTTTGCCCTGTTATTTATTAATACAAGTAGTACTTTCAAAGTAAAGCGGTGACAAAACAAAGTGATACTCTGTATTAGTAATATTAACTAAATTGTAGTAGGTATATTAATTGGGGGAAATAATATTGTTTTCCCGGGACGTGCCAAAGGCATAGAGGCTTTCACTAGAGGGGCACCGGCGCGGTCCACTGGAGTTCCCGGAGCTCCTCTATTTTATGCAGAGGATGGCCACCGTGTGGTTTTAGTCGGTAAGAGTCCGACATACCCAGACGGAGGATATTCATGAGGATTTCCACCCGAAAACAAAAACAAAAAAGGTATATTAATACAATTATTATTAGGTAGGTTTTTATAAAAGGGATATCAAGAATTATAAAAAAAACCGGCCAAGTGCGAGTCGGACTCGCGCAGTAAGGGTTCCGTACCTCTCAACGACCTGATACCCAATAAAAACTGATTTAATATACGAGAGTTTACAAAAAGACATCAACTCGCAGTGCGCGAAATATGCACTTTTGCACGTCTTTCTTACGCAGGTACCACCACATATGTCTATGTTTGTCTTATTTTTAGTATTTTTTGCTAAACTACATAATATACACTATAATCTGACCAAGTTTGACGCTGGTATATATTACCGTTTTGAAGATAGAGCAGGAACAAAAACGTTGAAAAAAATGCATGTTTTTTGAGGTTTCTTGTATGGGGACCCCCTTTGGTTTTAGACTTTTTTTGTTTTTAGTATTTGTCGTGATACACCTCATAGTAACACATATTCTGAGAAAATTTCAACCTGTTACCTATTACTGTTCAAAAGATACAGCCCTGTGACAGACAGACGGACGGACGGACGAACGGACGGACAGCGTAGCGAGAGTAATAGGGCCCCGTTTGTCACCCTTCGGGTACGGATCACTAAAAAGGGATATTAAGAAGAACAAATTTATAATCACTGCTACCAACCTTTCACAAATTTTCGTTTTATGCTGCTTTGCGTGTCCTGAACCATCAAAACTGGGGCCGACTCGATACTTATGTCTGTGGGTGTTGATGGACTAATTGACATATCTGTTGAAACAAGTTTTTCATTAAAATTTATTTCCACAAGTTGATCATCTAAGCCCGACCTCTAAACATACATTATTACAATCCTATTAAACACTTTGTGGGACACAACTGCCTATAGACGTGTCACGTGATAGTGATAACTATAAAACTTCTACTATATCTCATTTTTTCCAGGAGTGTTAAATTAAGCAGGGCACAGATATCATCACCCAAGGCTGTCTTCAGGCCATATGCAAGTATAATCATGTATGCATATAAAATAATAACAAATGTGCCGACTAATTGACTGATACATTATCGGTAAACCTTATTAACTATAGTAAATATAAGAATCAGTAATATTTTTTTAATCATTGTGCTGATGACGATGTCCTCCCAGACATTACCATCAACAGCTATAGGTACCCTAACAATTTTATTGATATACAAGTTGAGTACATTAATTTAAAAAATTCAAAATTCAAATGTTTTTTATTTAAAATAAACCTAATCACAGGCACTTTAAAACGTCAGGCTCTAGTTGCATGGTTCCAAATTGTGGGTCCTATGGAGAAGAACCATTAGGAGCCATTAATGTAAGAACAATTAGGTACTTTCGTCTCACCTTGCATGAATGAGTCTTAAATTGATCTATTATAATTTATAACTTTAAGACCTTGATGTGACCATGTTCTTGGAAACAAATAAATAAATAAATAATTGATGCTTGCATTTATCATGTAGAGATTGACTATAATGTCGTTCTCTGAATATCATGGCAGAGAGTGAATTGATAAAATGATACTTATGAGATATTTTTAATTTTTAATAAATTCTCACCTTTAATATACAGAGTTGGGACTGCATTTCTTGTTAACCGGTTGCTTGGCGATTTGTAGTAATTTTCAAAATGTTTATTGCACAATCTTAATTGGTTGAATATGTACATATTTCCTTTTTCTTTTATTTCATGGTCTAGTACTGCTTTCCAGACATCAAATCTTTCCATATCACTATCAGGCTTAGGGAAGTGATGCAGCGGACCTGAAATTTAGTTTGTATTAAAAGCTTATTTCTAGTAAAGTTGTGCTGGAGATGATACTAAATTTTATTTAACATACCAATAGTATGCTGGATTTACATCAATTTTAGTGAAAATTCCGAATTGAAAATTATTTTACAAGAATAAAAAATACAAAAATTAAAACTTCATAACAAAATATATTGTTTTGATATCCATTATCTTTACAACTTAAATTGCAATATGAAGGTCTACTATGGATTATAATAAAACTAGTTTCATTATAATAAAACTAGTTTTATTATAATTTGAAGTGATCGCAAAAACCTAAGAAACTATTATCTAATCTACTATGGAGTTTGTACTACTATTCTTTTTACTTAATTACAAAGATAGTTATGTTGACATAGTAAATTGTGGGAAGAAAAATTCGCTCACAACCAGGATTTGAACCTGCAAATTTATATCTTTGAATTCTGCAACACGTGTGTTATTGAGTTCAAATAATAGAAGAATGAATTAAGTTAGGTAGAAATTGATAAAATATTGGAAATTATCTGTAATTATTGGTGAATTTGAATTTTTCATTTCTCGTAAACTATTAATTTCCGCAACTTGAGATTTTACAAGAAGTCTTAATATAATGTAACCATTCTGTAAAAAAATATGAACTTCCAACTAATCCAAAGCTTAGCCAAGTTTTAAGTCAGCTGGCAGTTCAGTAATAAAATATAATATCAAATAATGAAGAAAGAGTTATAATTTTTAATTAAATTGTATTACTTACCCGCTTCTTCACACCCGAAATAACAGTTAAAGCGTGGGTTTTTCGGTATCTTCGCCATCGGTACAGCCAAAAAACGTAGCCAAGTCTTCAAAATAACACGTGTACGTAAAGTCCATAAAACGATGCAGGGGTTGATCAGGTGAGGAGTATGAGCCAATGTCCGTATGAAATAGCCAAATCACAATAAAAACAGCACTATCAGTCCGGAAAACACGCTAAGGTCAGTAGAAAAGTAGAAAATCAGAGAATCAGAGAAAACCTTGAAAACACAACGAACTCGAAAACAAAAATTTAAAACTTTTGACAGTTTGCAAATTTTTTTTTTTTTTTTTTTTTTTAATTATTATGGCCTGGTTGCTAAGACCTTTAAGCCAAGTCATTTATTTGTTATATGTGACTAGTTTTATGGCCTGGTTGCTTAGACCCTCCAGCCAAGTCTTTAGTTTACTCACCCCAGTAAAGTGATGGAAACTTTACCAGGTTTTTGAGTGGATGATGAGAAAATACGAAAGTCACGTTTTTCAACTTTGTACCATTTATCCACACTTGTACACGTTAACGAGCACTTAACATTTAATAATCCACCATTATTACACATTAACACTCGAAGAAACACAAATTTAGGAAAATAATACAAAATCCACAACACGATCTTTCCGAATTTTCCCGCCAACCACAGTTTGCAAATATTTGCCATCAGTGCTGCCATTGCAAAATTGCAAAGATAATACATATAGTATAGATTGAAAAATTGTGATCTTTAATAAAATTGTATTTTGGTTTCATTTAAAAAAATATACCTATATATTGTACAATTATTTTTATGTTGATTGATCTTCTTTTCTATTTATTATAAAAAGAAAATTTTAGAAAATATGACCATTAGGTTCAGTAGCGACATCTAGTACAGTTTTAATGTATCTGCGCAAGTTTTTTCACACGTCCTCTACGCTAGATGACGCTAGTTTCCATACAAAAAAAAAATTCAATAGCAAGTACGGCACTGTCACCCCCATGTTACTACCCGTGGTGAAACCGGTGCTGATTGTACGTGTCGCCTAGATTCCGGATTCAAATAAACGCGAAAGAAAGTTCGACTACTTGTTACAAATAAGTAGTTCAAAAAAGAAATACATCATACGAAGCGACCGGGATAAGGAAAATGGTTTCGAGCGGTAAGCTTCTTTTTTTCATTAATAAGTAATGAACAAATGAACATCACTGCGGAAAGAGTGGAGGTAGGTACCTACTGAGTAGGTACTATAATGTTATGTTTGCAACGGCATAAGTGGTAAACGTAGTGGTTATATACTCTTTGAAAGTGGCTTGTAACATTCTTATTAGACTTTGTGTATGTAGGTACCTATACCTATTTATTTTTACAATTTATTCTTAGCAATAGCTGATTATTTGTATTGTCAAATAGCTAAATATTTTATTAGTTTAATAATTATGATATGATGTTACTTAGACAAAACCATTGAGTTATTATTAGGTACTTACTACGTAGGTATACAACGTGTAACCGAAAGGAGTGAAGAATACATCTGGTCTGGTATAGAATCTCTAAGCAAAATTTGAGCTCAAAATAAATTACTCGAAAAAATTATCCCAAATTTTTGATTTCACTAGTTTATTGAATTCAAATAATAATAATAATAACGTGTCAGTGTACTACGAAGGTCATTATCTTTTCACGTCAGTTGCTAATATTAACACAGAGAAAATAATCACTAATATTAAGTATTAGATGCTAGTGATCTCAGATTACTGAATTCTGCTAGTGATTTTTAAACTTCAGTTTGAAGTGTTTGGTTTTTTAATTGGAATGTCTCCTATGTTCCTCATACGTAGATATAGGATTTAAAACCCTTGCTGTATAATTTGTTATCATCCAAAGAAGCCGTGCACTTTATAATTATGTATGTACCCTTTCCGTTACACGTTGTATAGGCTCCATGTCCATGTACCTATATAATATCATAATTTTAGCTATTTACCTAATGTTAGAGATAGATAAGTATTTTGCTGCCTTCATTTTTAGGGTAACTAAATTGAAGTGTCGACTCGGTCGGATGTGCATCTAAAATAAGATAGGACATTGGTGTTGATTCTCTTGCTCACAAACTAATCTTATTTCGAACTATCACTCTTTTACTAATAGTAGATACAAGAAAGGGTTGGCAACAATTTTATCTAACTAATTTGACAGCTCTAAAATTGTTTTCATCCCTTTCTTGTATCTAATTATTATTATAATACTTTATTGTACACACATATACACATTTTTATTACAGTAGGAAAGCTTATGTACATCGGCGAGCTTAACTCAAAAATGAGTTTTCTTACAGAAAACCTTAGAGCGATAGAGAGATGTTGACATATTAATACAGGATAAAAACAAGTGTACAAAAGAATAACAAAAATTTTGACTACATTTAACTTATCTAACAAAATATTTACAAGTAAAATAATTATATTAAGAGATTTATACTTATATACATAAATAGATTCATACATATATACATAAAAAAACATACACACATATATATATATATATAATACATATGATTTATGGTGTAAGAAAATGCTCCTTAATTCTTCTCTTCAAGACATCCAGTGAACGGCTATCGCGTAGAGAGTGTGGAAGAGAATTACACAGGCGCACTGCATGAATGGTAAAACAACGGTCTAATAATATAATATTAATGCTATTAATGTAATATTAGTAAAAGAGAGCAATAGCTTAAAATAAGTTTAGTTAGTGAACAATAGAATCGACACCATTGACATTTTCGTATGATAAAAAAAATAGTGAACGAAGATTCATCAACTTGTTTTAGTAACGCAAGTGAGTTATGAAAATTATAATTTTTCAAGTTGTGCGTGGTACCAACACTACTACCTATTAAGTAATCTGTGAATCTGTGCTACAACCTCAATTCACCGGCCGGCATTGGCAATTTTTCTTACATTAAACGGCCAAACTACAGAGCTTTTGGCCACCACGTTTTTAAAAACTTTTACTTGCTTTACGATATTTTCTAAAGGCGTTTTTTCATAGAACGTTATGAATTTATTATGACACCTGGGGCCCCCAGGCGGCCAGGTATTCTGGGAAATTTTACCCGAGTAAGAAATAATCTGTAAACCCGGGTATACCCGGGCCCCCGGGTAGAAAACCCTAGTACCTACCTACATAGTCAAATGTTGTTTACATTTTATTTTTTCATATACTGGATAGGGCCATTAGGGTATATTGATATATCACAGATAACGGAATATAAGGAGATCAGGCAAGCTGCCTTGTTTGTATGGAGTCCGAGTGTCGCAAGATCAACTTACGCACACAACGCAAGATTACAACAAAAAGCACGCACACATATAAAACACGCACACTTGTATCCTTACGCTCCTTACATCATTAAATAAATAAATTCTTTATTGACATAAAACTGGTACAAACATACGACCCTGACTTCAGAGCTAGGCATTATACCTGTGTTTCAGGAGTCAGTGACTTCATCCTGCTAAGTTATAATTTGCAAGGTTTTAGGCAACAAATATATAAGATTAAATTAAAGTTAAAGTGTAGAAGAATCACATTTCAGAAAACCTAAATTCTAAGTAGTTGTTGTAAAGTGCTTTGTGAGAGTGTGTTATGTTTGTGTGGGGTGTGTGAGAGTGTGTTATGTTTGTGTGGGGTGTGTGAGAGTGTGTTATGTTTGTGTGGGGTGTGTGAGAGTGTGTTATGTTTGTGTGGGGAGTGTGTGCGTGTGTGGGGTATGTTTGGCATTAGCATTAGCATTTTGCCGTTGGAAAGTTTTCTTTCAGACTAGTGCGCGTACTCACTCGGGTGCAAGTGACGGTGAACTAGCGGCAGTGTACGCCCGCTGTGCATAGAACGGTCAGCATTAACGTGGCGGCTTGTCCTCTTTCTAGCACCTATTCTGTTGCTCTGAGGTGATTATGATCGGTCTATCGAGATGAAGGGCCTTATTTAGGAGTATTTCCGGTCGCCTGCTCAGATTATAGAATAATCTGAGGTTGTCTGTATACACTGCGCGAGGCTAGATTTAGTGTGGTGTGGAGCGCGATCTAAATATGGCGCCCTTTGTCCTTAATATTTTATGTAGTGTGTAATCAATCATGCGAGCATGCAAGATATCTTCAAAATCGTACTTTCGGCACCTATTGCCTATACTTTATTCGCGTCTATGCGAACGCCAAACTATGCGTGCATCGCACTGCGTAATTTGCTATGTTTTGCGTCTATTTGCGTTCATGATGTAAGTGGAAAGGCAATCCTCACTTATCGTGAAAGTTCGAGCGTACGAGCGTTTTTTTGTTGTGTTCGTAATTGTCAGGACAAGGTTTTCCAAACCTTTTATTATAAAAAGAAAATTTTTGGAAAAAAAAGTGCACCCGTGCGAAGCCGGGGCGGGTCGCTAGTTTAAAATAAAAACCAATCTCCATAAGGGTTTTTAATATTTTTTTTGAAAAACCCTTATGGAGTGTCATTTTACCAGGGGTTCGTTTAAAAGATTCGTGCTCAAATTCTATCTTGGTTATCACAACTCGCCTAAAATATTCAATTGAGTAGGACAGTATTTTGAAGTCTGCAAAATTGTATCGCCTATTACCGATGCAGCGGTGGATAACCGGCCGATGGATCTCTTTTTAGGGTTCCGAAGTCCTACAAGGAACCCTTATAGTTTCGTCATGTCCGTCCGTCTGTCCGTCTGTCCTAATACTTTACAGCTTAATAACTTCTACAGTTATAAACATAAGTAAATGAAATTTTGTTAAAAAATAGTCTACATATAGATCTCAATTTTAAAAGAATAAAAAAATCGTTTTTACGTATTTTAGGGGTGGCGTCCATATATGTGAAATGGGCATGAATTTTTTTTTTTCGCTGCATTCCCTCGTGTGGGGTATCATTGAATAGGTCTACTAAAATGAAGGTAATGTTTCATACACCACTTTCTTATCAGGTGTACCATCTGCGAAATATAGCCCGCCAAAGTGGCTTGCAATGTGTCCCCCCCCCTGCCATTTCTAAACTATGCAACGTAGAAACTTATAATCTTCCACATTGATAGACCTTTGTAAAAACTCTCTTTT
Organism: Asteroscopus sphinx; assembly: GCA_949699075.1. Lineage (NCBI taxonomy): Eukaryota > Metazoa > Arthropoda > Insecta > Lepidoptera > Noctuidae > Asteroscopus > Asteroscopus sphinx. The sequence goes on from OX453021.1 coordinate 17,249,477, forward strand.
AAAATTATTTCGAGTATAATGTGATTATAATTTTTTGAGTTATAGAGAGAAAACTGAAAAATACTTAAAACGTCCTAGTTCAAAGGTCATTGACCTTAGAGAAAAATTATCATAGCAAATAATGCTCCTTTAGCTACTTTCTATTTGTTAAAATCACAAAAAGTAACTTTGACACTTCTTAAAATTGGCTTCTTGAATTGATCGCTTTTTAGGGTTCCGAAGTCCTACAAGGAACCCTTATAGTTTCGTCATGTCCGTCCGTCTGTCCGTCTGTCCGTCTGTCCTAATCCTTTACAGCTTAATAACTTCTACAGTTATAAACATAAGTAAATGAAATTTTGTTAAAAAATAGTCTACATATAGATCTCAATTTTAAAAGAATAAAAAAATCGTTTTTACGTATTTTAGGGGTGGCGTCCATACATGTGAATTGGGGATGAATAAATTTTTTTCGCTGCACCCCCTCGTGTGGGGTATCATTGAATAGGTCTACTAAAATGAAGGTAATGTTTCATACACCACTTTTTTATCAGGTGTACCATCTGTGAAATATAGCCCGCCAAAGTGGCTTGCAATGTGTCCCCCCCCCTGCCATTTCTAAACTATGCAACTTAGAAACTTAAAATCTTCCACATTGATAGACCTTTATGAAAACTCTCTTTTAAAATTATTTCGAGTATAATGTGATTATAATTTTTTGAGTTATAGAGAGAAAACTGAAAAATACTTAAAACGTCCTAGTTCAAAGGTCATTGACCTTAGAGAAAAATTATAATAGCAAATAATGCTCCTTTAGCTACTTTCTATTTGTTAAAATCACAAAACGTAACATTGACACTTCTTAAATTTGGCTTCTTGAATTTATCGCTAGATGGCGCTACTAAGAACACGCTCTGAGTCGCGAATGCTGCCGATTATTGCAAAAACTAAAATAGCCATGATTAATATTCGATTTGATTCGTTTGTAATTACACCTACTTAAGGAACCCTATAATACTGAGCATGGCCCGACATGCTCTTGGGCGGTTTTAAAAAAAATTGTTTTAAATAATTAATGTTTGGGTTTCATGTTTCATGCACATATACAAAGTGGATAATGCAATACGGCATTAAATAAAACCACATACAGAGTATCACGTTCTCTGACTGTACACAAAAAATCAATCAAATGCAGTTAAAATAATTTTGAATGTAGGACCATTTTTAGGGTTCCGTACCCAAAAGGTGCGAAACGGGACCTTATTACTCTCGCTACGCTGTCCGTCCGTCTGTCTGTCTGTCTGTCTGTCACAGGGCTGTATCTTTTGAACGGTAATAGGTAGCAATAGTTTTAACAACATTAACAATATTATTAAATAAATAGATAGCTGGTTTAAATTTTCTCAGAATATGTGTTGCTATAATTGTCCCTATACCTATACCTATTGTACCTTATAAAGCAAAACAGCACATAAATTGACGTAACGTTTTTAAAAAACATCGAAATATATTTTTATATTTTTTATATCTTTTTTAATATTTCTTTGTGACCTATTTTTTAAGACCGATCCTACGTCACATATCACACAAAGTAAGTTTTTGATACACGTCTGCAGGCCTAAATCAGAGACATTGATAGAAAAAACAATCACACGAAACTAGGGGTCCCCCTATCTGAGACTTCGAAAGGGTTAGTCGGCCACTGCTGCAAAGTGATTTTGAACCTTTGATGGTTACTGGTTTATTTCGCACTACTACTGCGAAATAAACCAGTAACCATCAAAGGTTCAAAATCCCGAAGGCGTAAATGACATTTCACATAAAAACCAAGTAATTATTGTTTTATTAAGAATTGCATTTATTATATTTAGTTCCCATCAGAATGTGATAAAATTATATAACTATAAAAATCTAAATTACATGTTCGATGTATGGCCCACTTTTTATAAAATACTTTTTGAAATTGTGTTCGTTCTTTAAAAACTCGAAGTTCTCTATAGTGGCGTTAGAGACGTGCCAGGCTATAATAAGTTTACACGAACCATCTTTTTCAGTGCAGTACTCGAGCGGCAAAGTTGCCGCTGTAGAACTTCTATGAGGATAGAAGCTGTATTCAGACAGAATCCTCAAACCGCACTCCAAGTTGTTATCAGCGAGGCTTCTGATAACACCTGGAAATAAAAAAGAATTTTAACTTTATGAACAGTAAAAGTGCTAGGCTGCCTCAATGGTCTAGCTAGTAAACTCATGTGGTCAAAAGTTGTGTGGTTGGTAAATCCAGAAATAATGTCAAAAACAAAAACCTGGAAAAAATCGCGTCTCTAGCAAAGACATTTCCATACTGACGTAAGTTTAATACCTTTATAGTCTCTAGACTCTATACATTGTAAAGCTATTAGTAACAGTTGGCGTATCGCTTATCCAAAATCTGGAAACTAGTGTTGGAAGATGTTACATAATATCTAACTTAATTATAAAGTACGATATTTATGGTTAAGGATATAAATAAATAAGTGTGAGATCATCGGCTGTGATTCTACATTTTTGTTAATTATGCCTAAAACCTGCGCCCCGATTGAGAACCATACGATAACCAGTTGTCGATCGATTCGGTTTGTTATCTCTTTTTCTCTCGTTGCGTGAATCATAAGACGAAACGAGATAACAAACCGAATCGGTCGACAACTAGTTATCGTGTGGTTTCTGAATCGCATAGCAGGTTCGATACCAAGTTTATTGTTCACACCGAGCTTATTTCAATAATTTTCAACGTAACAGTTACAAAACTCGGCAAGTAGAACCAGCCTTGCCAGGTGTTCGATTTTTAGGGTTCTGTACCTCAAAAGGAAAAAACTAAACCCTTATAGGATCACATTGTTGTCCGTCTGTCAAGATTTTTTATCAGGAACGGAGGTATGAAGTTGAAATTAATATCAAATACTGATCGATTGGACGATCCATTGGAATAAAAAAAAAACAAGCTTCTTACAGCCAAAATTAATATTCTATCTATCCACGATTTGCCCTACTAGAGATAGAAATTTGACATAAAATGTATGGAGCTCATGTCAAATTTCTATCTCTATAGCTAGTAGGGCAAATCGTGGATAGATTGGATATTAATTTTGGCCATAAGTAAAGGATAGGGCCATTTAAGTCACTTATTTTGATACTCGCAAATCGCAAACTCACTCATCAAAACCTGTAGGCTATTTAACGTTGACCTAGAATCATGAAATTTGGCAAGAAGCAAGGTCTCATATCACAAGTAAAAGAAATGATCCGAAAATCATGAATTTGTGTTTATATCACAGGTTTTTTTTTGCGATTACAAACATACATTTGCAGTTAGAGAATCGACCGTGATGTAGATCGATGTATGGGAGAACATTTTTATGAAAGACAGAAAGAAAGAAAAATATTTATTTTGGCTTGAACAGATTGGTAACAGCATAGGAGGTATTAACATAAAATACAGATAATACGGTAAATTTATGAAAATATCGTACAACTAGATTCTACTATCTATTTTTTCGATTGCAAAGATAAGTTTGTCTTTCAATCCGACTTACTTTTTCGGTACAGCAATGTTCGCTGCTTATCTATAATTTATGACTTCAGTAAATTATAAGTTGTTGTTTGTCCTTTATTAACGCTGAAACGGCTGAACCATAGAAGTCTAAATAATAAGGTAATAGAAGTGGTAAACTTGTCGCCGCGTACATTGCAGTTTAGAAATAGTATCATCGATTGACTCACCTTGTTTGCATGTTTCGTTTATTAGTTGTTTCGTTACGCTCATGTATCGCTCCAAAGTGTTGTTGAACGTTGGCTTTAGGCAGAGGTACTCGTCCTCGATATATTCTAGCGCCCGAGTCGTCGGCACCACCTCGTATTTGATGACCGAGTTGAACACGCACGGGTCTTGGACGGTCGGCACCTGTGATTTGTTAATTATTAGTACATCATTCTATGATTTAAACCAATTCTAATATGATCTTATTAGCACATCATACATAAATAATATTTCCTATACATGAGACAGGTACAGTGTAAAAATAAATATTGCACAATTTATGAAAGGAAAATAGACTTATTTACGATGTCTAATAATAGCTCAATCACGTAATTATCAGAATATGAATATTTTTTATCTAATATCTTACAAAATCCTTAAGTTTCTTATAATAGTGGAAAACATGTGTTATTATGATTATTATTATCAATAGATATTTAAATAAATTCCTGATCAAGTGATCACCCTAATGGGTGATCCTGATCACATGATCACCTAATGGTAATACATAGTACATTAGTTTCATTCATCATCAATCATTTCCCAAATGATTTTAAAAGAACGAGGCGCCAGCCCAGTCCTTTTTAGGGTTCCGAAGTCCTACAAGGAACCCTTATAGTTTCGTCATGTCCGTCCGTCTGTCCGTCTGTCCGTCTGTCCTAATCCTTTACAGCTTAATAACTTCTACAGTTATAAACATAAGTAAATGAAATTTTGTTAAAAAATAGTCTACATATAGATCTCAATTTTAAAAGAATAAAAAAATCGTTTTTACGTATTTTAGGGGTGGCGTCCATACATGTGAAATGGGGATGGAAAATTTTTTTTCGCTGCTCCCCCTCGTGTGGGGTATCATTGAATAGGTCTACTAAAATGAAGGTAATGTTTCATACACCACTTTTTTATCAGGTGTACCATCTGCGAAATATAGCCCGCCAAAGTGGCTTGCAATGTGTCCCCCCCCCTGCCATTTCTAAAATATGCAATGTAGAAACTTATAATCTTCCACATTGATAGACCTTTGTGAAAACTCTCTTTTTAAATTATTTCGAGTATAATGTGATTATAATTTTTTGAGTTATAGAGAGAAAACTGAAAAATACTTAAAACGTCCTAGTTCAAAGGTCATTGACCTTAGAGAAAAATTATAATAGCAAATAATGCTCCTTTAGCTACTTTCTATTTGAAAAAATCACAAAAAGTAACTTTGAAATGACACTTCTTAAATTTGGCTTCTTGAATTTATCGCTAGATGGCGCTACTAACACACTGAGTCGTGAATGCTGCCGATTATTGCAAAAACTAAAATAGCCATGATTAATATTCGATTTGATGATTTCGTTTGTAATTACACCAACTTAGGAACCCTATAATACTGAGCATGGCCCGACATGCTCTTGGCCGGTTTTTTATTAACTAAACGAGGCCGTTAATTGTTGTTTCGGCCGAGGTTTGTATAGTACTTTTCTCTCATTTGCAAGGAAACAATTAAACTGCATATCATACGCGCCGCCGCCGCCGCCAATCGGGATGCCCTCCGTCACAGCGAGCGGCACCAATCATACGGAATCATACCACCGAACTTTTGAGTCGGCCAACCATAACGCGCCGTTCGCCCCTCGGTCCCCGCCAACATTTTACGACTGTGTTCTCATGCAAAACTTTGCTTATGCGGCGTCTTGAGGCTTACCGGTCTGTGGTGTTGTGAGATTTTTATCAAGAGGTACCAGCAACGATTTATTTAATTTGACCACAGTCTCAAGCTCAAGGTTGTGGAAACCGTTGTGATCGCGCAGACGCATGGCACAAATTAGTGTAATTTAATGATAAGTGGAACGTCATGTAATGATAGTACAAAAAGGGTTGCCACGTTAAAAAAAAGTAAATCAGTAGAAAATTCCGGATATTTTCTTTAAAAAAATTAATTTTGCGGCATATCGGTTTTTGGCGTGTTACGAATATGATGCATTTGTGATAAAGGTACGGGTAGGTGAAGTGAAGAAATTCCGGACAACTTAGAATTCCCCCCGCATTCTGGATAAAGGACCCCGCATTCTGGATAAAGGACCCCGGACATATCCGGAAAATTCCAGACGTATTGCAACCCTAAGTAAATATATTATGGGGAAAGAACACGACAGTATTTAGTGCCTAGGTTATGTAATAAGTTTCCGGCTGTGTCTTCCACGAGTGACGATATTTAATTGATCGTCCGGCGCACGCTGGGTAGTCAGCCCCGCTACCAACCTGCTGACTGGCTAATCTTTAAAAATTTTTTTTTTTTTTTTTTTCATTTTCGTTTTTCCCCACGGCATGAGCTATTATCATTATGTAGCTCATGCCGACACCATAGAAGAAGGGAAGATAACAAAATTAAATGTAAAATGAGGCTCAAAAAGAATCCTTAAAGGGTGTTTGGATACTCTAGAAAAGTAAATAGTAGTAAGTAGTGATTAAGTTAGAATTATAAGTAAAATAATTAAAATAGGTAGTATTTAAGGTAAAATGTGTTAAAGGAGCAAAACGCCTACAAACTGCATCAGCAGTTTGGCGAGTTTATTTTGATGTACCTACTTACTTTGAATGTCTTGTATAATAAATAAATAAATAACATTATAGACGACTTTCAGCAAACGTGAAAAAGTGTCCAACTGTCAGTTATTTAGATCAGCGGTTCTCAAACTTTTTTGGTCACGGAACCCTTTTGACAAGCAAAATACTTGACGGAACCCTACAATAAAACAATAGTTTTTAAAAGTGTATTCTTTATTATATAAGCATAATAAAAGTACAATGTAACAGTTACTAATTATTACTTACTTTAACCACATGCCAAGTACAATAATAGAAGATATTAAAAATGAAAAAATCTTAACTAATGGGAGGTATGAAACTGTTTTTTATTTTTCATCAATTGGTTGATATCAGGTTTGATAGAAGACATTTGAAGTCTCATATCAGGTTCGGCGTCCAGTCTATTGCGATATTTTGTTTTCGTGGCTGCATAGGTTGAGAATCCTGTTTCGCACAAATATGTTGTTGGGAACGGGAGAAGAATATTCAGAGCCATTCTGCCAAGCATTGGATATTCATCACGGATTCTGCACCAAAAATCGTTGAGAGGCGTCGTTTTGAACAGTGACTCCATACTTGTGTCTGATGACATTTCTAAAAGAGATTCATATATCTCGTTTGACATACTTTCGGGCTTTTGCAAGTTGGGTAAAAAAGGATTATGAATCCATGAATTCAGCTTCATTTTTGTATTATGTTCTTCGGGAAAATACTTTACAAAAGATGCGCGCATCGAAGTGAGATATTGGACCAATTCTTCAAACACATCATCTTGAAACATTTCCGAGTCGTTATCGCTAACAAACTCACCGAGTGACGTAAAGCTTTCTATTTCTCTCTTACCAACGCAAATAATCCAAAAATCTAATTTTCTTTTGAAGGCAGTTATTTTGTTATAGGCCTGGAACACTGTTGTCTGTTTACCTTGCAATGATAAATTCAATTCGTTCAGTTTTTGAAAGATATCCGCCATAAAAGACAATCGGAACAACCAAGTTTTATCATACAAACGGTCTTTCAAATTAAAAGAAACTGTATCTGCTGAAAGAAACATTTGTAACTCGGCTCTAAGTTCAAATAGCCTTGTTAAAGTTTTACCCCGAGACAGCCATCGCACTTCTGTATGGAGCAGCAGTGTTTTATGTTTGCTGTCATAATCTTCACACAATAATGAGAACAATCGGGATTGTAGTGGTCGTGATTTGATAAAATTAATTATTTTTACGGCTTCATCCATAACTAATTTTAGATTTGACGGCATTTGCTTCATCGCAAGTGCTTGTCTATGCAGAATACAATGGCTGGAACTACAATTAGGCGCTTTACTTTTTATTCGTGATACTGCTCCTGCTGTTTTACCTGTCATCGCCTTGGCCCCATCTGTACAAATGTCAATGCAATCGTTCCAACTAAGATTATTTTCTTTAAAAAATATGTTTATTTTATTAAAAATTTCTTCCCCGGTAGTGTTTGTGGGCAGCGGTGAACACATAAGCATGTCTTCTTCAAAAGAACGTTCATATGGATATCTCACGATAACCAGCAAGATAGCCAGACCAGTGACATCAGTTGACTCATCCATTTGCAAGGCGAATCGTGTTTTTTGTAGACGTGCAACTAGTTCTTGATTGACGTAGCTTGCCAGATCATGGATTCGCCGTGAAACAGTATCGTTTGATAGCGGTACAGTAGAAAGATGCTTTGCAGATTTTTCATCGAGCATACATTTTGTTATGTCTAACACACATGGCTTTATTAAATTCTCAGCGATAGTGTGCGCTTCACCTGCTTGTGCAATGCGATAGCTAACTAAATATGATGCCTCCGTGGCCTTTTCATTGATAGTTTGTGTTACATGCATCATATTTTTTTGACTTTCCAATAACTGTTCTTTTTTACGAACAAAAAATTCTTTTTCTTGTCTTTAGACTCGGGGTGTACAGTTTCTAAATGTCTGCGTAATTTGGCAGGTGCCATGGAACTATTAGGAAGCAGTTTACTACATAACATGCAGGGAGGTGAGCCGTTGGAATCAACAAATCCGAAACTGATATATGATTCATCATACTTCCTTTTTTTCGTCTTTGAAACCGTGGAGCTTGACGTCGTGGCATCATCGTCTGGATCGGTAGGTAATTGCTGTATTCTCCGCGCGTACTGCTTTTGAACATTCAGCGTCATTAGAAGATGTCGTTGCAACACGTTTAACACCTTTAAGCCAACGTTCCATTCTTCTTTATTAATAATGTTACACGTCAGGATGGTAGGGTCAAAATAATGCACAATCGTTACTGCGTTTATGAGACAAAGTTTAGTCCAAAGAAGAAATGTACAAAACTGATACAATCAGAATACAGCGGGCAGTAGAACTTACAAGAAGGCAGCAGGCTAGCCAGCTTGTAAGTAGGTAGGTACGAACTTATCGCTCCGAACGCTAATCGTCAACTGACTGACGAGGCGCGACTTTTTTTATATAATAGCGCTTTTATACTTAGTCCTAGACTCGAACTCGAACATTCTCAAAAATACTCGAGTCGGCGCCTTTGATAAACAAAAAGCGGAAATAAAAATATAAATACAAAAAAATGCGTTGTAAACAATCTCGACTTTATGCTTTTGAAGATAGAGCCGAAAGTCGCTTGTTCACAACTATAGCGTCTAATTCAGAGGCGGCTTTTATCAAAGGGACTGCGCGCTCACAAGTATACGCGCGGCGGGCGGATTCAAAACGTTCGACCAGTGACCAGAGAGAGGTGTTTTGTTTTTTTTTTCTAAATTCTTGCGGAACCCCTACAGGGGTATCGCGGAACCCTAGGGTTCCGCGGAACACACTTAGAGTACCGCTGATTTAGATAATAATGGGCGAAGTTTGATGTTTCGTACACGACAGTTTGAGGACGGTTGGGCATTGATAAGGGTTGATAGTTTGAACCCGACGTCTGAAGTATTCGTACCTAGGTACTTTTACGTACTTTTGCTTGGCTTTCCTTAGCTTTCACGTGGTGCACTCTGCCTGCTGCTGCGACGGGGCCAAAAAACAACTGTTCCCTACATTTTGGCGATTTAATTTTAAAGTACATTGCATATTTAAACGCAAATGTAAGGAACAGCTGTTTTTTTTCGCGATTTCAGGGTTGCTCCCATAGTTGTTCATAATGATGACTACAATGACCCCTTTTTAGGTTTAGGTCATTCTTGATCTTCGGTAGACATTTCAATCTGCTGGTTAATATCCTGTGCTGAGCTGTTCGGTTGTATTGTACCGAATTAAGAATATGGTTGTTAACATAACATTTATATCATAATCATTCCATTATTGTCCCACTGTTGGGCACAGGCCTCTTCTTAGAATGAGAAGGTTAAGCCTTAGTCTACCACGCTGGCCTAGTGAAGGAAAACATCGTGAGGAATCCTAAAAACAACTAGGCAAAGTAGTGGGCAAAATTAGGGCATTTTACGGTACCTATATTGATCGAAATATGTTTGGCGATAATAATCACAAATCACAATACATCCACTGAATGGAGCTGCATGGAAGTGCAAAATATGACGACCGCATTGTATCGGTAGTAGGGACCAAATAGTATCTACTGATTTAAGTACATAATTGTAAGTTTGCAGTTATTGATTGAAATGAACTAAGGGCCGGTATTTTAATAGTCATAACTTTTAACTGAGTAATAAATGTGACGTCTTGACAGATTTTCTATACTATAACTGTCAACATGTCTAAATTATTAGTTAAAAGTTAACTGGCTGAGAGTGCTCCATTCAGTTCTTGATAGTATGTGTAGTCCGCCAACCCGCACCTGGCCAGCAGTAATATATACTTCATCAAAATAGCCGTTGTTTAGGTACATACCTCTCTCCCGATACACCTCGGTTCAGAGAACAATCCGTTGAAGAGGTTGGTCGACGATGCTTGGCTGGCTATTGGGAACTGTATCATGCCGTTGCAGAGCGTCCAGCGTCCGTCTCTGATAATGTACGAGCGAGGCACCTGGCTCATCGTGGATACCGTCAGAGTGGAGACACCTGGCCTGTGAACGTTTTGGAAAGATACATTATCCACCCTCAGTAGTGTTGGTCTTTTTTCGGAATTCCATATTTTAATGATCAATAATGCTTATACAGCAGAAAAGTAACTGAAGTACCTACTCGATACAATAAACAACTTGCTTTTTTCTCTTCGTAATCGTACCAAGTCGTTCTAATTTTTTAAAATTAATCTTTGAAATCACAGAATTGAAATTGAACAGACTAAGGATCCATCATCATCATAATCATTTCAGCCGAAAGACATCCACGATATGCCATAATCGCCACGCTTGGCAGGCGGGTTGGCGATCGCAGTTGGTTGAATAAATACTCAGAGAACGCTGCTGCCCATCCTCTGGTGAACCCCTTAGCGCAACACCCACGAGAAGAGATGGAGCGGTGCATAATAATATTGAATAGGTGCTTTGATTAGACCCGGAAACTACTTGAAAATTCAGTGTTATGATTATGATGTTTTTAGGGTGCACGATTTCCCCTTATTATCCTAATAATATGCATGAATTAGGTACAAACACTTTGTACAAACTATAATTATGTACTTTGTTTTATTCAACTCACATATGGCATATACACAGACAAGTAAGCCTAATAATATAAGATACAGACAATTTTTTAATATTTCCGATATCACACAAATCTGTTACTCTAAGCACACACCCATAAATACCTGCTATTAGCAGTCTAGTCCAGTGCTCTCTTTGTCACTTGTGAGTAAGGTCTTTTAGTGGTCATTCATTAGGATATAAGTTTTCCTTGTTTGAATTTCAAAATTTGATGATTATTTGCAAAATATGGTGATTGCTACGCACAGTAGCCCGCGAAATTTGTTTTTCGTGTTTTTTTTTCAAAATTGTAGAGCTCGTATTTCATGCTGTGCCCTAATTTGGCCCAGAAGCCCTACTTTGCCCCTAAGACATTAACTTAATTTTTACACGCACTGACATTGAAATAACTGAACCAAAAGAGTTAGCGTTGTCACAGTTTTAAAATCTCCCCAAGTACGGAAATCATAGCTTTTATAGTTCACTGAAAAAACAACTAGGCAAAGTAAATAAATAAAAAATAAATAAAAAGGTGTTTATTGTCACAATCATTAAATTATCTGTATGACATTAGTAAAAGGTACCATATAAATGTATTACAAGAGATACTGATACTGGATCCCAAACTAAGCCGGAGCTTGTATTTTGGGAGACAGTGTTCAGTCGTGGAATATGACAGCATCTATGGTACACAACGGTAGTTAACATGTTGACAAGGATGTTGACAAAACAGTATTTTAATTATTATAAATAATTTTTACAAATAGGTGTATATTATGTGTGTGTGTGTGTGGGGGGGTTGTGAGTGTGTGGGGTTTGTGTGTGTGGGGGTTATGTGTGTAAGACATTAACTTAATTTTTACACGCACTGACATTGAAATAACTGAAACAAAAGAGTTAGCGTTGTCACAGTTTTAAAATCTCCCCAAGTACGGAAATCATAGCTTTTATAGTTTACTGAAAAAACAACTAGGCAAAGTAGTGGGCAAAATTAGGGCATTTTACGGTACCTATATTGATCGAAATATTTTTGGCGATAACAATCACAACACAATACCTACATCTACTGAATGGAGCTGCATGGAAGTGCAAAATAAGAGGACCGCATTGTATCGGTACTAGGGACCAAATAGTATCTACTGATTTAGGTACATAATTGTAAGTTTACAGTTATTGATTGAAATGAACTAAGGGCCGGTATTTTTTTAATAGTCATAACTTTTAACTGAGTATTAGATGTGACGTCTTGGCAGATTTTCTATACTACAACCACAGCGTAATTAAAACTACAGAGCAGAGCTAGAGTTCCTTTAGACTGTGCTACAACTGTCAAAATGTCTAACTTATTCCTCAGTTAAAAGTTAACTGGCTACACGCTATCGAAAGACCGACCCTAAGTAGAGAACTGGGGCTCTACTCGCGTTTGACAAACGAAGTAAAAGTACTTTCGTGTAATTTGCCTACATATAATAAAGATATGTAGGCGAATTAAAAAGGCACAATCAAATAGGCTACGGTTCATGGTCGTATGAAATTGACCGGAGATCAGAGAAACAAACGTCAAAATACGATCACCACATGCGATATGGATACGATGTTTGACCGGAGTAGCAAATTGTGCGATGAATGGTACGAATCGTAAAACGCGAGTAGACCCCCTGAGCAGCTAATTTTAAAATAGCCTCGATAATATTTTGGATTGGATTATTTTAATTCGGCAAAAAAATAAAGGTAATGAATATCAAAAGAATATCAATAATAGGTATAACATGGGTATAAAACAAGAACAAAGCACGCAAGACGACCGACGAGACGAGTTAACGGAAGCATAAACGTTAGTAAAAACTTGTAATAAAAACGCCACGTTACCTGCCATTCGTGATCGCCTCCTTTAGCAAATTTTCACGCGCAATCAACTCAACTATTTGTACTTTCAGTGTTTCGGCTAATATTTTAGCAGTATGTAACGTCTCCTCCAACTTAATTTTGAGGTTAACAGTTGACAACTCATTTGTGATTCGAGGCTCTGCAGGCTTTTGAGCCACCTCCGGGGTGTCTTGGCTAATTTCCACCATTTTCACAGCATCTTCGAATCTTCTGTTTGACATACCTTTGCTAAAAATGGCAAGGATCAAAATAGTCATTACTTATATAGAAATGAGTTGTTTCTATGTTCTATTCTCACCCTCAAGTTCACATAAATGATATTCCTAGAGAGATACGCAACTAGATTTGACTTTTTGTAAGTGCCTGTGTCTAGGTATATTTGAAATAAAAACAATTGAAATTTTTGTGAATTAATAAGAGCATCTAGTAAAAATAACATTAAGTATAACATGTTATTTTTTACCTTTGTCGTAATTTACATGGGTGAAGTTAATTTAGCTATATTGGTAAGGCTTGTGTCGTTTAGTACAGTGTTGTATATAACAGTAACTAGTGTACCTACACTGTTGGTTCTTAGTTTTAACATTTTCGTTCTAATTTCTATTAAAAAAAAAAAAATATTATGATTCGACTTTTAAGTTCAATCGACTCTAATAATCCTATTATTTTAGAATCCTATTTTATTGAAAAAACCGGCCAAGAGCATGTCGGGCCATGCTCAGTATTATAGGGTTCCTTAAGTAGGTGTTACAAACAAATCAATTCGAATATTAATCACGGCTATTTTAGTTTTTGCAATAGACGGCAGCATTGGCGACTCAGAGAGTGATGTCAGTAGCCGCTAGATGGCGCCAAATTTAAGAAGTGTGTCGTCAACATAACACAAAGTTACTTTTTGTGATTTTTTCAAATAGAAAGTAGCTAAAGGAGCATTATTTGCTATGATCATTTTCTCTAAGGTCAATGACCTTTGAACTAGGACGTTTTAAGTATTTTTCAGTTTTATGTCTATAACTCAAAAAATTATAATCACATTATACTCGAAATAATTTTAAAAGAGAGTTTTTACAAAGGTCTATCAATGTGGAAGATTATAAGTTTCTACGTTGCATAGTTTAGAAATGGCAGGGGGGGGGACACATTGCAAGCCACTTTGGCGGGCTATATTTCGCAGTTGGTACACCTGATAAAAAAGTGGTGTATGAAACATTACCTTCATTTTAGTAGACCTATTCAATGATACCCCACACTAGGGGGTGCAGCGAAAAAAATTTTTTTTTCCCCATTTCACATGTATGGGTGCCACCCCTAAAGAACGTAAAAACTATTTTTTTATCCTTTTAAAATTGAGATCTATATGCAGACTATTTTTTAACAAAATTTCATTTACTTATGTTTATAACTGTAGAAGTTATTAAGCTGTAAAGGATTAGGACAGACGGACAGACGGACAGACGGACAGACGGATAGACGGACAGACGGACAGACGGACAGACGGACGGACATGACGAAACTATAAGGGTTCCTTGTAGGACTTCGGAACCCTAAAAAAGGAACTTACAACTGATCTTGAACCGGGCCCATCCACTCTGAAACCTGTTGAAATAATTGTATAATGAAGACAGTTTTTAAACCTTTCATAGAGAAATGTCCTATGCTGAATTTTGTTACAGAAGACTATCAGAATATTCGAAACCCATTATCATTACGATTTAGGAAACTATATCGAACCATAAAATTATTACCAATCATTCAAAGACATTAAAATATACTATTATAGAGTCGGGTAAAGAAGCAAGTTAAGCATTGGAACCTGGAAACTTTGAATTAAATTATATTTGCTCGTGCAGGTTCATAAAAGCCCAAAATTATAACTGTATAATCATAATACAAAACTATTCTTACCCAGTCGGAGCTGCTTATATGCGCCGTTGACAAAAATATAAATAACCGAACGAAAATAACGTCCATGTTCAAATCGCTGCCCTTGCGTGGCTTTGCTCTGAGTAGACATCAAAATGCATATTGTTCCTTGAAATGTTTACAAATTCACTGATAAGTACCCACCAATCATGATTGTTCGAAACCATTGTTACCATTCTGAATTGCGCTTTTTGAAAAAAAGGTGTTACAGGTGGGAAGTATTTCATTGATAACAAAAAAATATTAATTTTATAATGCATTTTAGGTAGACTTTATCTAAGGTATGTTTTAATTAATGTTAAAAACAGTCCAATAATTTCCAATAGAAACGATTATTATCTTAAAAACCCAAAAAATTGAATTTACAAAAAAAAAAGTGTCGCTCAAAGAGCTCCCTGTGGGACACCACGACGGCGGCGTCTGGTAAAATATCTTACTCAAGCGTTCGACACTTTACTGAAGCCGGTTTTATACAATTAAACTCAAGGGCTATTTTAGCTGTTACTTTCTACTAATTTTCACTTTCTTGCATTATTTGTCGTTTTAAACATTGAAGCCGTCAGACTCACAGCAATGAGATTTTAATTTTACGTTTAGAAAAACAAATCTTCTATAGTCTTATCTTATTCGTCTTCTTAATTCATGTTGATTACACAAACAGGAGAAAGAAGCATTGAGTCCATTGTATGGAAAGTTTCGATAAGGTAGCTACATTACCAAAAACTTATTAGTCAGTGTATGCTACAAAATTTGGACTCTGCCCATTTGTTTAAGTGTCGCTAATACCTAGTGCTAACAGTTACTTACCTACTCTGCAAATGTCCTAAACTTGTATTACAATTTGTGTCGTTGGTAAATTATTTTATGAAGATTAATGCTATCCTTGTTACGTCCATCATCTTCATCATCATCATCATCATTTCAGCCGATAGACGTCCACTACTGGACATAGGCCTCCCCCAAGCATCGCCACATCGACCGGTCCTGCGCCTTCCGCATCCAGCGGATTCCCGCGACGGTGTCGTAAAAGTGCCTTCACCAGAGGATGGGCAGCAGCACGGAATACTTTATATTCATTTCCTCTATGGGCAGCAGCGTCCTCTGAGTGTTTAACTAACCAACTGCTATCGCCAACCCGCCTGCCAAGCGTGGCGAATATGTCATATCCCCCCAAACATGACAAGCACAAATACGTATAAATATGTTAACATTATTATTAAGATCTAGATATGTTTGTTACAGCGGAAGTGTTTGTGGACGGGCTCCTGACACAGGAGGCGTTAGAGCAGCCTTCTGATAAAGTAAAGCCAGATGAACTCGTCATGGAGCTGCCAGACTGGTTTGACGAGAAGAAATATAACAAGTAAGTTAATCACGTGGAAGATTACCTTCTATCAAAGTACACTTATGATTGTTAAAAAGGTTGGTAGTTCTAGTTTGGCTTTAGGTCCCGATGCTAGTAAATCAATTCCGAATCAATGCACCAATCCTCAGTTCTTCACGTATCTAGCAAAGATGACGGTGTTGCCCGTCACAAGCTACGAGTAGAATTAATTATAATAAATAATAGAATATTTAATCCGTTAGCCATGGCCGTTAGATCCTTTTTGGGTCACTGGGCAGGCGCAGGTGAGCTTGAAGCTTTTGATGTTTCTTGCGCCCCAAAGACAGTTATTTCTGGCGCATTAAAATATTTTGAGAATAATTTTAAATTTATTTGTGTATCCAAATATTATGACTGTAGGTTAGTACTATTAGATATTCTGTGACTGTAGTGAAAGCAACAACTACCTTACCAGCCCCGGCTTCGCACGCGTGCAATGCTGCTATATTATGCATGTATTATACATAACCTTCCTCTTGAATCACTCTATCTATTAAAAAAAACCGCATCAAAATCCGTTGCGTAGTTTTAAAGATCTAAGCATACATAGGGATTAGGGACTGACAGCGGGAAGCGACTTTGTTTTATACTATGTAGTGATGCACAGTAGCAAGTCGAAGACATGCCTAAGATTATAATTGTTTGCATCTCCATCATCTAATCTAGCATTAACGATTTGTTGTAAATTTCTGACCAGTTTGTTAAATTATAGACATTACATAAGATTTACTGAATGAACATTCGGATCGGGAAACTACTACGTTTAAAAAAATTACAAAACAAAATAACCAGCGTGTAAAAAGAACTGAAAAGATGTAAACAAGACGTGTGTAAGTAAAACTATTTGTAAAATGAGCAGCTCTAAATAATATAATATATTATTTAGAGCTGACAAATTGTTTTACTTACCTATGATTTATTGAAATTGAAATAATGATATAAGCTTTTAGATATATTTTCTATTTTTCCCGTGCGATGAATGTGTTTTGTTAAGATTAGAATAATCAGAGAAATCTCTACGATACACAAAATGTTTATTCTATCGTAAACGTGCGTGTCTTGTTTTGTCTTGCAACGATTAGATACTTTGGCTTTTATTGTTTCCCAGCATTATTAGTCTTAATCTTAACTTACATCGTTATTTTATATCCAACGACACAGTAATTGGCCTGGTTTTTTACCGGTTGCTTTGGTAGGTATGTGTAGTAAAAACCTCTTTTTTTGCACCGTTTGCTTTACGTCTAAGCACCCATATAAGCCGTCCTTTCGAGGTCGTCTACTTAACTGAGATTTTTTTACTGAACTATGGGTCACAAATCACATGCCGTTTTTAGGGTTCCGTAGTCCTACAAGGAACCCTTATAGTTTCGTCATGTCCGTCCGTCTGTCCGTCTGTCCGTCTGTCCTAATCCTTTACAGCTTAATAACTTCTACAGTTATAAACATAAGTAAATGAAATTTTGTTAAAAAATAGAATAGATATAGATCTCAATTTTAAAAGAATAAAAAAATCATGATTACGTATTTTAGGGGTGGCGCTCATACATGTGAAATGGGGATGGAAAATTTTTTTTCGCTGCACCCCCTCGTGTGGGGTATCATTGAATAGGTCTACTAAAATGAAGGTAATTTTTCATACATCACTTTTTTATCAGATGTACCATCTGCGAAATATAGCCTGCCAAAGTGGCTTGCAATGTGTCCCCCCCCCTGCCATTTCTAAACTATGCAACGTAGAAACTTATAATCTTCCACATTGATAGACCTTTGTAAAAACTCTCTTTCAAAATTATTTCGAGCATAATGTGATTATAAATTTTTGAGTTATAGAGAGAAACCTGAAAAATACTTAAAACGTCCTAGTTCAAAGGTCATTGACCTTAGAGAAAAATCATCATAGCAACTATGCTCCTTTAGCTACTTTCTATTTGAAAAAATCACAAAAAGTAACTTTGTGTTATGTTGACGACACACTTCTTAAATTTGGCGCCATCTAGCGGCGTCAAACAACACTCTCTGGGTCGCCAATGCTGCCGTCAATTGCCGTCTATTACATTTGGCACTGTATAGCGCCATCTAGAGGCTACTGACATCACTCTCTGAGTCGCCAATGCTGCCGTCTGTTGCCAAAAACTAAAATAGCCGTGATTAATATTCGATTTGATTTGTTTGTAACACCTACTTAAGGAACCCTATAATACTGAGCATGGCCCGACATGCTCTTGGCCGGTTTTATATTAGATAAAAACGGCAATTAAAAGTCGGACGGACGGATTCAAAATAGCGCCCTCGCCATAAAAATATTATTTTGTTCCCTTGTGATACAATCTACAATTTCAACCATAGAAATGTAAATAATAAGGTTTGTAATAGTAGTAAAGGCGCGTGAAGTTGTCGCCGCGTGCAGGTGTCTCGTACGTAGGACAACAGTGCGCGAACCATTTGCTTGATCATCATGATCTAAAATTGTATTTTGCAGCAAATCTAACATCGGAATATTTTTTAGGCTTAACTTTTTTACATTGAATGCTAGATGGGTGGGCGTAATTGCGTAATTAGCGGCAAACCGGTGACGGGCGTTCCATGATTAAAAACAGAAGATAACATTTCGATTACCGTATTATTCAGATTTCTATGATTTCAACCATTGAATTATATGATTTCAACACACTTGCTTTTATTGCTGTTGCACCGCTTTTAGGTTCATATTGCAGCTTAAACAAACGCGTGCTTTTTACTTTACATTACCGCACTTGAGTGCTTTTTGATGTAGCAACGTAAATGACGAACAATCTTTTACCAGAAAAATCAAGAAAAACTATGACAATGTTATCAAGATTTTGACTTTGGTATTTTATTTAAAATTGTATGAGTTTAGATAAAATAGTGTATGAAACTGACATAACTAGGTATTAAAACACTCGTGTGAAACTATTAAAAACCTCGCCTACGGCTCGGTTTTTAAACTCACACTCGTGCTTTAATAACCCCTGTTATGCAACAGTTTCATAAACTACTATTATAGTTTATATAGTCTCAGCAAAGAGTTTTTAATGTTTAAAAAATAGTACCTAAGAATCTTTGTTAATTATAATATGATACACTTACATTTCATCAAATTATTTATATTTGAAAACAAATAAACACTATTTTTTGTTATAATTACAAAAAATATTCAATTTATTATATTTATTTTGAAAACTGTCGTATTAAACGCGTGAACATTGATAATTATACTCTCGGCTCCATTACGCCCTCAACTTCGGCTCGGGCTGCAATCCAGCCTATTGTAATGACCAACTTAGCTAACTTGTATCATAACGTACTATTAAGCCTTGCGACCTTGTCAGATAAAGTTTTTGTTTCTAATATGATACCTACTTATCTAAAATAATGACCGACAGGCGACAAAATTGATTACTAATTTTATAAAAAAAATATTTATCATTAGGCAGATACAAAAATACAGACGAGTCCTTGAGTGGAGACCGCGAATCGGCAAACGCAGCTTCCCCCGCCAGGTGGACCGACTACCTGAAGAACGTGGCTAGGGGGGACTGGATGCGGAAGGCAGAGGACCGAGTGTTGTGGTGCAACTTGGGAGAGGCCTATGTCCAGCGATAGGCTGAGTTGATGAGGTACAAAAATATTAGGAATAACCATTCTATCCTGTGGTAACTGGTAGTTAAAAGTACTAAAATAATAATTTAACAAAACTTCCTCAGTTCGGATATGCAATGCCTTGGTAAAGGTGCGTATTCACTGCGAGCATTCGCGTGTAATTGAACAATAAAAAAATCGATGTTGAGCATTACATTACAATAGCACTATTGTAATTGCAAGCTCAACGTACTGACCGAGGAGCATTCGCTTTTGTAACAGCTCGACATTGACCATCGCTTGTTAACTGCGCACATTACAAACTGCGAACATTCGTGCATGTACGTAACATTGATCTAGTTGATACAACAGTTACAAGTGGTGCGCACTGTATTGCTCTGCTTAACGTACTCACTACGTCACTTCTGCAATGTTCGAATTTGTAACTTTTCAAGTCTACGCACTGTAATGCTCGGCGGCTTATGATGGATTCAATTTTTTCGATTGTTGATTTCCTAAAATAGTCGATACAAGCCCAACATCTAGTGAATTCAACTTTACTCTTTCTTTTTAAGCTATTGCATAGCTTCTATCGCGGGCCTTGAGCGTGGAGACCGAATCCAGAAATTCCGTAACGAAAATAACCTAACACCCCCAACTCCGACCGGCACAGCGGTGATACTTTTTAGTTTTGCTATGTATCGATGAATAGCAGAACTTTTAATGACTTTTTGAAATATCACGCTTGTCTCTTTAGTTATGCAAATCGCCTCTAGGTGGCATTGGTTGTATCGGCGTTACTGCGCATGCGTAATCCCCCTCTTCGCCCCGCAATCTGGTGACTCATGCCTGCTTGAGTTTCGGCGTTAGGGCACCTACTCTTTGTATTGATAAAAAATGCTATGCAATAGCTTTACCGCGGCAGTCTCCGAGTGCCACACGTCTTTTTTTTTTACACAATCCATCAGCAAATGCTATCAAGAGAAGTTGTTTCAACGATGAAGACGGGTCTACTTGGTTCCCGTGCGTTTTCAAATCACGGCTCTGGCTCAAAAATGTTTGTAAAGAGCCGAACCGACCTTTCATAAAGACCTAAGTAACCTAACGCTCTCTTTCCACTCTCCAGGGGTCGCAAATTCTACAGCGATAACAGCTTCGCGTTGGCCTCGTCAATGCTGATGGGGTTGGTGGCCGTCTTCGCGGTGCCTTCCATACTTCGAGTGCTGGTCGGATCCCGCCGGTCCAGCTCTGTTTACACCGCTTATAAAAGATACCTGTCTACACTACTGCACACTATATCGTGGTTCGAGCACGAACTCAAGCCTGGTACCATGTAAGTATGCTTCTGGATTATGGTTGTGTGGAAGTGGATCATGTTTTTTTTTTAAATAAAAAATGAACCAATATGATAAACCAAGTAGTGATTGAAGGGGGCATCCTTAGCGCCTCATCTTTCGTCAACAATATCGATCAACAGGAAAACGTTGACGTTCACATCTGAAGAAAAGAGCAAAAAATAACTTGACATGCTATATTTTTGTATGGAGGCTGGGCTAAAATTCGAAACTGCTGTGAACCTAGAAGAGATATTTTTATGAAAGCATATAAATTAAGGAGTAATTGTTTTTTTAATCACCCTGCTATTGTTATTAATTTTTTAAATAATTACATAACATAACGTCTGTATTTCCCCGGGGGTAGGCAGAGGTATACAGTACACCCACATTTCGCCAGTTATGTTATAGTCTCATGTAATAGGGGGCGAGCCTATTGCCATTAACCGAGCACAAATCCATACTCCGGACTGCTACTGAGAATTTCCTAATGAAAAAACCCAATAACACTTTGCCCGACCCGGGAATCTAACCCAGGACCCCACGCTCAGCAGAAATAAATAATTATAATATTTAAATAATTATAATTCAAAAAATAAAATTGCAACCCACAGTAATTATTGATTCTTGCAACACTGTCCTAGTGGTGTAAAAATTATGTCAGAGACTAATGCCTAAAAATGTCTACCGTAGCGTGGTTTGATTCCTATCTTCGGGGCCGGTCGCAATGTGTCTGCCTTTATGAAACATTCTCGGACCAGTGCAATCTAAGTGCGGGCGTGCCTCAGGGTGGCGTCCTCTCTCCTCTTCTTTTCTCTATCTTCATAAACTCTGTCAACAAAGTCATCTCATCTAACTTTCATCTCTACGCAGACGATTTGCAGCTTTACGCGCATTTTCCTGTGACCGAAGCGGAATCAGCCATTGCTGCTATGAATCGTGACCTGGATTGCATAAGTATCTGGGCTAGGTCTTTTGGCCTACGCATTAACCCTAGTAAATCACAGGCCATGATCATTGGTAGCAGGGTCTTCCGTAGTAGACTTAGACCACTGATTCTTGATGGCGTTCAAATTGCCTATACGGACACTGCTAAAAATTTAGGAGTTATTTTTGACTGCAACCTATCGTGGAATGCTCAGGTAGCTGCCGTTAGCAAGAAGGTGCATTTAACATTTCATTCACTCAGATGCCTCCAGAGCTTTTTGCCCTTAAAAACTAAAATTTCCCTGGCCCAAACTCTTATACAGCCCATTATAGACTATGCTGACGCCTGCTATTTGGATGCCACTGAGGAGCTTTTAAATAAACTTGAGAGGTTGCAAAATTTGTGTATCCGTTTTGTCTTCAATCTTAGAAAGTACGACCACGTCTCTGATTTTCGCAAAACTCTCAAGTGGCTCGCTATTCGTCTTCGCAGGAACACTCGGATATTGGTGCCGATTCTCTTGTACACCCACCTAAACCTAACTATAACTAAAATTTACAAATTTTAGTTTAGAAAATCATAAAACTTATTCTGTGTTTATCTTTTTCTTATTTTAGAAAACTTGTTGACAGCTCTAATAATTGAGTTTGACGCATCTAAGTTGAATTGGCGGTGTTACCAGTACATCTTGAAAAAATTATTAAAGAGTGAATGGAATGACCGAAAGTTCACAAAAACAGAAGGAAATTAAATAATAATTATATTTGGAATTATTAGTTTATCATTAAAATTAAGAAGAAAAAATCATGTCACGAAATAAAGTACATTTTTGTTTTATATTTTCAATAAAATATATAAATTGGAATAATGTGATCAGATTAAAGAGCTAGGTTATTATTTTCTACGGCCCGTATTACAGAACGATACTCAAGCGTTGATCACTGTTTAAAACTAGTTTTGAGTTGAGCTTTGATTTTAGAACGTTCCTCAAGCAGAGATTTATTGATCACAGATTTGATCTGTAATCAATCACTCTGGTGTGGTCCAGACTACGCTTGAGTAGAGATTTCTATTTTAATTCAGGTCAAATTCGTGTGTTATGTTGTTGAATTAAAGTTTATAATAATTACCGTTCTGGAATAAGACCGATACTCATGTAACGATTCTATCCTTAAGTAGTGATCAGGTGATTGGAGTTAAAACTGTACTTGAGGAACCTTCTGTAATACCGGCCTAAGAGTACCTATCAAAGGAGATATATTGTTATTATTGCAGCGTATCATATGTATATCTTAAACAACGAGAAACAGAGCTATTTGCAAAAAATGCAAGGACCTTTAAATTCCATGGGCAATCACAATAATAAACTATTTCTTTAATTTAAAAAGCTGGAATTTCCCTTTTTAAAGACGTGGTTAAAAAGTTCTAGCAACCAGGCCACGAAATTTTGTTGTTAAAGTTAAAGTTGAATAAATTAGAATATAAGCTAAAGTACCACGCAGGATTACAACCTATTCCTATTCTACTCCACGTTATGAGCAGTTTTGATCGCCGATCAGTTAGGATTAGGTAGGTCCTAGCCCTCGCCGGCGAGGCTTGCCGCTTAACGGTGACTCGCGAAACGCGTCTCCCCCCCCCGTAATACCGAAAGTCCGCCGCTTTCGAGAAAACATTTTCCGATGCAGCAACGGCTGCCGGGGGACGTAGCGGCGGTGTCCCCCAGCAATGCCCTAAGCCGAGGTCCGAGCCCTTCCCTGGGGGACGCCCTTATGCGGCATTGCAACCGCGAAATTAGTATGTAAGTTATTAGTTAGCAAACATTTCGGCGGATGGAGTCCCTAACGGGACTCTCCGCCCCTAAAGCCCGGTTAAGCAGAAAGAGCACTATAGTGCTTCCTGTGAGTAGCCAATTCGAAAAAAAAAAAAAAAAAGCAGGATTACAAACTTGGAGAGTAGCATCTCTACTTGGTCTGTGGTCTGTGCTTGGAGACTTTCTCCCCAAAAGAGGGAAAATTTGTGAATTCAGGCTTTTTAGGGACACATATTAGCATAAAATGATAGAATTGAATGTCACATAGATTTTTTTTCCCATTGTATGGATTTATGTACTTCTTATCCTTTATTATATAGGTACCTCTTCTTATCGAAATTATAAATTTCATTGTATGTTTCTATGAACAATTTACCTTTCTGCTGAATCTACAACAGCTGCAACCACATAGTAGGCATCCATTATTTATTTTAAACTACCTAAAAACTTTAAAAATGAATAAAATAAGCTTTGCAATTTTAGTTGTTGATAACTAATTATAGTCGACATGTATTTTGATGCCTTCTAAAAATAGTCAGATTTAGGTTGACATTTCTAATATTAGGTGAAAAACGTCAATTACTGAATAGCAAAATGACAATTTTTACTAAGTTGAATAACTAAACTAATTTTGGTCCTGTCAAACCAAAAATTAGTTTTAAAGTGAATTTCAGAATAGAAAACGTCGTTTGACAGGACTAAACTAAATTTAGGTGATTTTTAGTCTAGTTTAGAGGATTTTGTGACAAGAGAATCG
Source organism: Asteroscopus sphinx (assembly GCA_949699075.1). NCBI lineage: Eukaryota > Metazoa > Arthropoda > Insecta > Lepidoptera > Noctuidae > Asteroscopus > Asteroscopus sphinx. The sequence continues at coordinate 17,274,050 of OX453021.1, forward strand.
GCACCATTGTGTCTCCTTTTTAGGGTTCCGAAGTCCTACAAGGAACCCTTATAGTTTCGTCATGTCCGTCCGTCTGTCCGTCTGTCCTAATCCTTTACAGCTTAATAACTTCTACAGTTATAAACGTAAGTAAATGAAATTTTGTTAAAAATTGGTGCCGATTCTCTTGTCACAAAATTCTCTAAACTAGACTAAAAATCACCTAAATTTAGTTTAGTCCTGTCAAACGACGTTTTCTATTCTGAAATTCACTTTAAAACTAATTTTTGGTTTGACAGGACCAAAATTAGTTTAGTTATTCAACTTAGTAAAAATTAACATTTTGCTATTCTGTAATTGACGTTTTTCACCTAATATTAGAAATGTCAACCTAAATCCGACTATTTTTAGAAGGCATCAAAATACATGTCGACTATAATTAGTTATCAACAACTAAAATTGCAAAGCTTATTTTATTCATTTTTATAGTTTTTAGGTAGTTTAAAATAAATAATGGATGCCTAATAGGTGGTTGCAGCTGTTGTAGATTCAGCAGAAAGGTAAATTGTTCATAGAAACATACAATGAAATTTATAATTTCGATAAGAAGAGGTACCTATATAATAAAGGATAAGAAGTACATAAATCCATACAATGGGAAAAAAAATCTATGTGACATTTAATTCTATCATTTTATGCTAATATGTGTCCCTAAAAAGCCTGAATTCACAAATTTTCCCTCTTTTGGGGAGAAAGTCTCCAAGTTTGTAATCCTGCGTGGTACTTTTTAGCTTATATTCTAATTTATTCAACTTTTTTGAAAAATTTCGTGGCCTGGGTGCTTGAACTTTTTAACCACGTCTTTAAAAATGGAATTTCCAGCTTTTTAAATTAAAGAAATAGTTTATTATTGTGATTGCCCATGGAATTCAAAGGTCCTTGCATTTTTTGCAAATAGCTCTGTTTCTCGTTGTTTAAGATATACATATGATACGCTGCAATAATAACAATATATCTCCTTTGATAGGTACTCTTAGGCCCGTATTACAGAAGGTTCCTCGAGTACAGTTTTAACTCCAATCACCTGATCACTACTTAAGGATAGAATCGTTACATGAGTATCGGTCTTATTCCAGAACGGTAATTATTATAAACTTTAACTCAACAACATAACACATGAATTTGACCTGAATTAAAATAGAAATCTCTACTCAAGCGTAGTCTGGACCACACCAGAGTGATTGATTACAGATCAAATCTGTGATCAATAAATCTATGCTCGAGGAACGTTCTAAAATCAAAGCTCAACTCAAAACTAGTTTTAAACAGTGATCAACGCTTGAGTATCGTTCTGTAATACGGGCCGTAGAAAATAATAACCTAGCTCTTTAATCTGATCACATTATTCCAATTTATATATTTTATTGAAAATATAAAACAAAAATGTACTTTATTTCGTGACATGTTTTTTTTTCTTAATTTTAATGATAAACTAATAATTCCAAATATAATTATTATTTAATTTCCTTCTGTTTTTGTGAACTTTCGGTCATTCCATTCACTCTTTAATAAATTTTTTAAGATGTACTGGTAACACCGCCAATTCAACTTAGATGCGTCAAACTCAATTATTAGAGCTGTCAACAAGTTTTCTAAAATAAGAAAAAGATAAACACAGAATAAGTTTTATGATTTTCTAAACTAAAATTTTAGTTATAGTTAGGTTTAGGTGGGTGTACAAGAGAATCGGCACCATTGTCTACATATAGATCTCAATTTTAAAAGAATAAAAAAATCGTTTTTACGTATTTTAGGGGTGGCGTCCATACATGTGAAATGGGGATGCAAATTTTTTTTCAACATTTTTTGAAAAAATCACAAAAAGTAACTTTGTAATGACACACTTCGCTAGATGGCGCTACTAACAACACGCTCTGAGTCGCGAATGCTGCCGATAATGGCAAAAACGAAAATAGCCATGATTAATATTCGATTTGATTCGTTTGTAATTACACCTACTTAAGGAACCCTATAATACTGAGCATGGCCCGTTTTTAATATTCTACATAATCCGGCTTCCCCATCATACCTGCGGGAACGCTTTTCCTACACTCGTCCTCCTTACGCACCCTGCAGGTCGCATCTTAAAACCATCCTCAATTTTCCATCCCATAAAACTTATGATTTCTATTTTGATATTGTGTAGGTATACCTAGACTATGTTTATTATTTTTATACTATATTTATTTTACGTTATATATTAGTTTATGTATGAGTATATATATGTAGGTATATTTATTAGTATTACTTGACACACTGTGTCTACATCTCTTTGCTTCAAATTTTCCTCTCGCAGGTCTGCTGGAAGAAATTTCTTATAGAAAAAAGCAGTGCCTTTGTACTTTACATTTCTATGTATTTTATTATTATTTCTCTGTGTGTGCATAAATTTAATAAATAAAGAAATGCCTCCAATGTCCACACGAGGGCAGAGCAGCGAGGCAGAGCAGTGTGCAGTACTGCACTTCCTCGTTGCCCTGCCCTCTTGTGCAACAGGCATTACTGACAAACAGGTAATGTTTTCAGAAAAAAAAGGCTTAATATTTTTATAGGCATATTATCCTAGATAATTATCCCTACCAGAAAATCCACACATGATACTGGTTCAAAAACAAAATTATTTTAGGTCCATTTAATAACATCCTTTAGTATCTTATCTCTTATCTGTAGATACAAAAGTACATTGGGTACCTATATGTCGTAATAATCTAAATGGTTTGATCGAAGGTGCATAGTCATCCTACGTGGGAGAGGTAATTAACGGCCAAAATTAATATCCAATCTAACCACGATTTGACCTACTAGAGATAGAAATTTGACGTATTTTGTATGGAGCTTACGTCAAATTCCTATCTCTAGTAAGGCAAATTTTGGATAGATTGGATATTAATTTTGGCCGTTAGGCAATCATGCTATCGCAATCCACTGTTATTCAACAGAAAAATTGTATAGGAACAACGGATAAATCCTACCCATAGAAATTTAAACAATAAGGTAATAGAAATTGTATCTACTGTCTTTTAATACCGGAGCGCATGTCGCCGGTTTGCCGCTACCAACACATAAATACGCAATTACGCCCACCATGTTTCTAGTATTTAATGGAAAATTAGGCCTAAAAAAAATCCGCTGTTAGATATGCTACAAAATATAATTTTATTGACCCCAAAACAGCACTGATGATCAAGCAAACGGTCCGCGCACTTTTGTTCTACGAGAACCTGCAGGCGTAGCATGACCACTGTAGACAAAGCTTATGTCGACGGAAGAATAGACAAAATGACGTATTGTAGAAAGATTTCTTCCGTCCGTAGCATGCGGATGTCAATAATGAAGAAAAGAAATGTTTCTATACTTCGATCGACACATGTCTACAACGTCGAGCATGACGAACATATTTTCTCTACTTTTGACAGTTAGGGGTAGACATGTTTCTCTTCAAATAGAAGAAATTAGTCTACATCTCATGAGACCTAGACAAAATTATTCTTTAGTTTTATTAGGACTAGATTCTTGTTAAATTGGTTTCATTGGAGTATTTGAACAACAATAATAACATGTCGGGTTCCTATCGTCGCTATCTCCTTAGTTATTATCAAAAACTAGCCTTTGCCCGCGTGTAATTCGTAATAAGTATCGAATGACTATCGTGCATCCTTCGGGAACTGTGTCTTCCCGGGATAAAAATATTTCCTTTATGTTAATGCACACCCTTTGGTCTACGTGCTTATCTTCATCCAAATCCGTTTGAACATGATTGAAGGACAAACAAACAAACATCCATACTTTTGCATTTATAATATTAGTAGGATTACATATAAGAAAATTTGCTGAATGCCCGCGGCTTCTTTGGCTTATCACAGAAAGCCTTATCGCCCATCCCTCGGGAACTATTTATTTTCTCGGTACAAAAAGTAGATAGAGTATACTTTATTGTTTGCACACCATAAAAATATTAATTTACTTTGTAATAGTGATGCGACTCGAGTCCACTTTTACTCGAGTGACATCGAAAAAAAACGTACCTACTCGAGTGAAAAAAATATCGACTCGAGTTCACTCAACTCGATTCACTCGCCAATCACTCACCAAATAACGTAATGTTATTTGGTTTTATGAATAGACCATATTTGCTCATTTTTATTACCTAGCCTATAATATTAATTTCGATATATAAATGTTGATTTTGTAAGACTGGCGATGTATTGTAATAAAACTTCAAACTTGTCGTTTTATTAAGCCTCAACTTATTGACAAAATGAAAAAATAATGAATTCAAGTATTACAGACAGGTGACTCGTTAGAGGCTAGTGATCGAGTGGCTCGTGAACCACTCGAGTGACTCGACCGCTCAATCACTCGAGTAGTACTCGAGTAAAATTGTAAAATGACTCGAATGACACGAGTGGTAAAATCGGACTCGAGTCGCATCACTACTTTGTAAAACGCATCCTTCGACCTTGACATTCATGACTACAAAATGCGTATTGTTGTTGCTTTGAATTACGTACAAAATGTTTCAAAACTTATTCGATTCACCTTTTTTCTAGATAACGAAACATAATAATATGGTAGGATTTGGTAGAATTTGTACGGCACTAGCTACGTTCTCGTTGCTATGGAAAAAGATGTGTCACTTTGTCTACGTAGAAACTCGAGTCGACGGGTCGCCTCATGCTCGAGAAGAAGAGATATCTTGACGTATAGAAAGAGCTTTGTCTACTCTTGGAAGAATAGACAGAATTGGTCATGCTACGCCTACTGCACGCGGCGATAATTTCACGCGTCGTTATCACTTCTATTACCTTATTATTTAGATTTCTATAATAGAATTCAGTTCTGATAATGGAATCCATGTGGGATTGAAGGAACTCTTCATATGTTATAGGGATACATGATACATATAACGATTTTGATATTATCATCAACAAATCAAGCATTTGCATTCAGAAAGTATTATTTGGCTATAGTTTCATAGATGCCATTATTTTTATTTTAAAAACGCTAAATACAAGAAGTTATTCAAATTAGTTGCATTTTCGCGGTAGTTACAATAGCCTCACAATAGAATAGCCTGGATCTTACATAGGTACTTATTTCTCCCATTAGGAAGTCAACGGAACGCCACTTGTTAAAATCCGTTGTTGTTACTTAATTGTATTTTTGCACCTTTTTATGAATACGGCCGGTTGCGAGTACTTACTTACCCATCGCACCTGACCTTGAAGGTCATCAGATTATAAATAAGACTCGAGTGTTAGGGTCTCTTTCGAGTTCTGCTTACATATCCGCAATATAAATCCCTTTTTGAAGACAACTCATTCATGTCAAGGTTTCAATCTGTATAACAGATCATGGAGGTCGTTATACGCAGTGCGCAGTCGTCACGTGCGCGCAGGACTCGCGTCGCAGCTCAAGGGCACCGGGACCGTGTCTCAGCGGGACCTGGCTCTCACACAGTTTGGCTTCGTTGGCTTCTCCTTGCTGAAGCCAGACAAGTTTGGCATCAGACAACTTCAGGAAGGCGACTGGGAGGCCTACAATTATACCTGGAGAGTCATTGGATATATGATCGGGATTGAAGACAGGTAAGTTTTAACAGCTGATACGCCCACACAAAAATAGAGCTCAGAAAGAAACAACCCAAATCCAATAATAAGTATAGTGACTTGGGGTAAGTCGGGACACGGGATAAGTTCACTAAAGCGCACTAAAGTGAGATGTAGGAAAAATTGACGTCACACGCTTTTACCACCAGCAATTTAAAATCTCACTACACTCTGCATCAAATCCATTTGAACGAACTTACCCCAAGTCACCTTATACAGCATTGCCTACGGCCTCAAATTAGCCAAGAAATAAATTAAAGCGTTTAGTTCTAGGTCACTGCTCCTTTAATTTGTAGGTATCTAAAATTTACAAGTGGTACCTAAATAGATTGATGGTCAGATTCGGTCAGAGCCATCATAGGAAATAACATGTCTTATTAACCTATCATTGCAAATCCATCATCATCCTCCTGCCCTTATCCCAATTTATTTGGGGTCGGTGCAGCATATATTTTTCTTCCATATTCATTCTTTCTATTCATATCATCTTTCACACAATCCATCCATGTTTTCTTCGGTCTGCCTCTTTTCTTATAGCCATCCATTCCTTCATACTTAAAACTTTCCTCGTAACCTGCTCCTCATTTCTCCTCATCACATGTCCATACCATGATAGTCTGTTGCTACTTAACTTCTGTCACTGGCGCTACTTTCAGACTCCCTCTTACATACTCATTCCTTATCCTATCCATTCTCGTTACACCACACATTCCTCTTAACATTCTCATCTCAGCTGCATGCACTTGACTTTCATTAATTCCTTTCGTAGCCCAAAATTCCAAAATCCATTCAGGACAGCAGGTCTTATCATGGTCTTATAGATTTTCCCCTTCAGTTTAAGGGGAATTCGGCAGTCACATGTAGCTCCCGTGACCTGCCGCCATTTCAACCATCCTGTGTTAATTTGGTGTTATTTAGGTTTATTTAATAATCTCATGATCATGATCATGACGTAGGTTTGACGTAGGTAGTATCAATCATTAATGATAATTTGAAAAATATCTAATTAGTGGTTAGGTAAGATTTCAAAGGTCAGTTCAAATTACCTACTATATTATAGTAAAGTGTCCAATCACGCATAGTTTGATATTGTAACGTTCCGGAAGTGTGTTCTGCCGTAATAGTTGCTACCTACTGTTATGTGTTCTGTGGATGATGATTTATTGGACTTTGTAGTACGGTCGACCGCACGTCGTTGGTAACACTGACATTAGCAGCATCTTTATTACGTAAGTAGTAAGGGCTATTTTCGAATTGAAGTGTTACCACTGTCATGCAGTCGACTGTACCTATTCTGTTTTTAACCGACTTCAAAAAAAGGAGGAGGTTATGTATTCATCGGTATATATATTTTTTTTCATGTATGTACACCGGTTACTCCGAGATTTTTGGGCCGATTTACGTGGTTGTTTTTTTATTTGGTAGAGGAAGCCCGCGCGGTGGTCCCATATAAATTTTATTGACTTAGGTTGAGTAGTTTTTTAACCAGCTTCAATAAATCAGTTTATTTTAGCTTCGCCTATTGGCTCATTGGTTCGTTTTTCTGAGAATTCTTGGCCGATATGCGTGTTTTTTTTAACGATAGTGATTGGACGTTTGGAAGAACATGAGCGAGACCTTTGCCCAGCAGTGCTTTGCATAGCAAAGGTTAATAAAAAAAAAACTCAAATTGGTTATATAAACATTTATGAATCAACCCTCGCAATTTTAAACTAAAAAAGTATGAAATGAAAACTTTTTAACAAAAAATAAAACCGACTTCAAAAACCTTAACTAAAAAGTAAAAAATAATCATTGCATGTATTTTAAAATCTTAACATAAACCAATATTTTGAAGGCGGCGCGTGATTTTCATGTACGTTCACATAAACTGTTTTTACTATAGATATTGCGCTCGACTGTACATTACACGAAGCAAAGGGTCAATCACGCGCCGCCTTCAAAATGTTGGTTTATGTTAAGATTTTAAAATACATCAATCAATCAATCAACTCAGCCTACCGCAGTCCACAGCTGGACATAGGCCTCTCTCAAGTTGCGCCACAACGCTCAGTCCTAAAAAAAAATACATGCAATGATTATTTTTTACTTTTTAGTTAAGGTTTTTGAAGTCGGTTTTATTTTTTGTTAAAAAGTTTTTTGTAGTTCCATGGTAGTATTAGACCCGTATTACATATGTTTCCATGTGTTACAGATTTTGCGACAAAAAATCGCGCGAGTAACAATAGCTATGCGGGCTTGGCATTGAATTAATAAACCTATGGAGGCGGCGTATTCTTCTATATCCACCTAGTTTATACAAATATCTATTAAATCGTTATTGAATTATGAATCTATTCTTTGTCTCGTGTTAACCAACGTGTTATGTCTTCTGGTGAAAGAGATTGCATGCTATTTGTATATTCTCTGCTTGGAAACATCTTTACGGGATGCCAAAATACCTACGCCGCGTGGCAAGTTGGCAACCCGCAATGTGGCCCATAGTACATGAGCTGTCAAGTAAACAAACTAGGGCTGTTGATATTTCACAATATCAGATTTTCGATATTTTTAAATATACAATAGGAGTTTGATATATTGAAAAAAATATCGATATTTCGATATATCGGCCAAATTTCATGATTCTAGGTCAACACGAAGTATATAGGATTTTTATGTGAGTTTGCGAGTATCAAAATATGTGACATAGCCGTATGATTGCCTTGACTTGATTTTTTTATGTCCTAGGGACAGCCGAACTTAGTATTTGATATAATTGCATTATTTATTACTACTTGAAAGACGGAGACCGAAGAAAATATGGATGGATTGTGTGAAAGATGATATGAATAGAAAGAAAGTGAACACGGAGATGACGGCTGATAGAGATGTATGGAAGAAAAAAACATGCTGCGCCGACCCCAAATAAATTGGAATAAGGGCAGGAGGATGATGATTTATTACTACTTGAAAATGATTTTAATCGGCACACATCTCTGGTAAGAAACACGAGCATCGATATCGATACTTTTTAGTTTTGATTACTTACTTCCCTAGTTATGGCCGCCATAACAGTGGCCCGGATATTGTAGGTATGCCACGCTTATTTCGTAGGTATTATAAGTCCATAGGTACAAGTCAATGTGTCTTGACCACAAAACTAGTTTTGACAATTTTGATTTGAGCTTTGATTTTAGAACATTCTTCAAGCACCTAAGGTGATCTTTAAAGATCAAACTGTCCTTGAGGAACATTTTGTAATGTAGACCTTAGTTTGTTTTCTGTTAGTAGAACATTCCTCAAGCACCTAAGGTGATCTTTAAAGATCAAACTGTACTTGAGGAACATTTTGTAATATGGACACAGAGGAACATATAGACCTTAGTTTGTTTTCTGTTAGACTGAGACTTGGCACCATGGTATAATAAGATGAAACATCTTATTATACCATGCTTGGCACAAACTATGTACCTATTCTGCATGTTATTTTGTAAAGTCAACTGGATGACGATTGTCAACGCAATACTGGATTGCAAGTTGCACCAATTTTTTTTGTATGGTTTTGTAAGGTTGACTGGGAGACACACTGGGTGAGAATACCTAAGGCATTAAGTCCGCCTATGTACACATGTTGCATGAAGTTTAACTCTAAATAAATAATAATTACAGGTACAACATCTGCCGCGAGACTTTCGAGGAGACTCGTGAGGTTTTACAACTTATCCAAGAGCGGGTCTTCACGCCAAGTCTCGAGAACGTTCCCGAATACTTCGAGCACATGGCGCGCGTCATGTTGGATGGGATGTGGTCCGTCAACCCGACCGTGGAAACCGAGGGGTTCCTGTACTGGTGCCGAGCACTGGCTGACGTTCCCGGGTATATTTATACCGAGAGCGACAGGATACAGCTCCAGATGCGGCTGAAGAAACACTTGAAAGGGAAGCCGCTCGATACGGGTGAGTTGTTATGAAGAAATTGGTATTTGTGTTGTTTTTGTCATAGGTGTTACGGACAGTCCACTGCAGAGCCTGCATGGTGGAAGACGAGACAGCAGCCCATGTGCTTTTAGACTGCCCTGAGGTCGCCACATACAGGGCCAAGTACTTCGGTAACCCAGGTACCCTCAAGAGAGATCACCAGCAACACCAAGGCGTTGCTGGACTTTTTCGAGGAGTTGGGGTGGATCGAGTAAGTTCCCACCCGTACGCAAAATACACGCTTGGACGTGGAGTTGCGGAAACCAGCCCGTTATACTATACTATACTTTGTGTTGTTTTGGGATATCTTTGCCAAATCCTGATGGCGAGATTTTGTTGTTCTGTAGTGCTTGTATAAGATCTCACTAGCAAACTCACTTCTGAATCTGCAGTGAAAAGTACTAAAAACAATTCGAAAAAAAAAAACAATTTCGCTAGGGATTCAGAAGTGAGGTCGATTCTCTTGTTTACAAAATAAACTTATTTTAAAGTATCGCTCTCTTGTACTAATAATAGATACAAGAAAGGGATGGCAACAATTTTAGTTCTGTCAAATTAGTCGGAATAAAAAAAAATTGTCGTTATCTCTGAACGTGCTCACTAAAAATACGAAGAAGTGTACACATAAAGGTGTTTCAGTATAGAAATGTCTTTGAGTGTACACGTAAACTAATTTGACAGCACTCTATTTGTGCCATCTCTTTCTTGTATCTACTGCCAGTAAAAGAGAGCGATGGTTTAATTTGTGAACAAGAGAATCAACACGATCACGATTTTTTATTCATTTAAAATTGAGATCTATATCTAGACTATTTTTTAACAAAATTTCATTTACTTATGTTTATAACTGTAGAAGTTATTAAGCTGTAAAGGATTAGGACAGACGGACGGACATGACGAAACTATAAGGGTTCCTTGTTGGACTACGGAACCCTAAAAAGGCACAATTAGGATAGACTACGGTTCATAGTCGTATACAATTTACCGGAGATGAGAAAAATAAACGTCAAAACACGAAATATCGTCGAACGGGAGTAGACCCCTAGGCTTTGCGAAGGGCCGCGCGGCTACACTAGCGTAATAAGTGCGAGCAGGACATAAGGATGTATCGAACATTAACGAACGACTGAGACAGGGAGAACATGCGGTCCCCCGCCATCTTGCCACTCAGATGAACAACCTATCAGTCTTGCCGCCATTACCACGCATGCGCGCTACTGATTTGGTTGCAAAATTGACTACTGCGCAGCCACCAGTTATATTACGCGTACTGTAGTTATTCTTAACATATTTATTTCAACAGGCGTGGATTCGACCGAGCTAATGTGTAAACCGGCAGTGGACGGTCTTCCGAAGAGAGTGCCCCGCCTCCTCTACTACAAAGACTACGAGACTGTGGAATCCGCGCCCGCCTACAAGCAGCTCAACTTCAAAGCCAAGTACAAGATCTTCCTATACAACCTCTATATGACGCTCTACTCCTCCTACCTTGGCCGACTTTACTTCAACCTCAACTTCAGGTTCAGTGTATTACTCATGAGGTACTTCCCTTACTTGGCTTTCATGAGATTCGGTATCAAAGAGTCCATGGTTAATATTTTCGAGGAGGATCCGGTAGACGACACCAAACCGAAGGCTAACGCAGAGTATTATAAGCCGCATGCGCCGGAGCCGTGGTACAAGGCAGCGCTAAGCTTAGTTTGGTAGTACATTATACAAAGTATTTGGGTAGTACACGCGTATTTTATCAAGTATTTGAATAAGTAAACAGTGATTATGACGATATGATAAGTTTTGTATTCAAAGGCTATTTTTATCGATCAACGACCCGATAAGCGGTTAAGGACAAAATTCATTGTTTTCAATGTTAAGATTATTATCTGAATTATGATAATATATATTTATTTAAATATGAACTCTATGAAAACGTACAGTGATATTTTGGAGTTGTATTTATTATAAGTATTATTTGGTCATTCCTTAGTTTTAAATAGACAAAATAATTTAATAATATGACGGTGTTGGGTCATGAGAAGGTTAGGTTTTATAATTCTTTGACGAATACTATGAGATATAAGCATTGTTACCTCAACCTCTACACTATAATAGAGATAAGTGTATGTACATTTTATTTACAATTAAATACAACACGATATGACTTGCCAGCATGTGTGAGAAAACTAGTAAAAACATTACGTAATAGGTAGTTACATTTTAGCCGCGACAACATTTTAGTATATCTTTATAAATAGGCAAAGAAAAAACGGTTTAGTACCGGTTTTTTTTCATCAATATGTGGATATGGTTTTTTGGGCATAGTTCAATCTTATAAATTTAATATATTACGGTCGAATTTCGACCATTGGGTGACTCTCGTTTATTAAATAGAGTGATTTTCATGACTATTTAATTGATGCACATAATATATTGTAAAATGTATTTTATAGTTCAAATGGATATTTTCAACTGTGCAGGGTTCTAATTATAGACAAGCTATTATGAGATTGGAACATAGATAGTGCGACATCATTTGTAAATAAGTTATTATAAATAAATCATGTATTGAAAGATGACCTATTCCTTATTAGGAACAAAGTTGTTTATAAATTGCAATTATATGTATAATGCAAGTTGTGTAATTGTATATTATTACATCCAGGGTACTACATTTAAATAGATAATGTTATGGACATGTATTTTATAAATACAATGTTTAATGTATTTTAATTATGAGGTGAATGCGTTATTCTTTTATATGTGCTTTTACGTAAATTAATATCTTGTTTGAATTTGCAATTTATATTGTATGATTTTGTTGTCAATTGAAAATATTATCAATGTTTTTGCAGATTTCTTTTATATTAATTTATTATAATTTTGACCTATCTATACAATGATTACATTGACAGTCACGGCTACAAACAGTATTTAATAAGTAAGACAAAAACAAAAAATATTATTGTACATATCAGAATAAGAGATATTTCATGCAGAAATAGTTTTTCTTGCATCTAAAGTTAAGTAGGTACCTGCGACAATATTAAATATATACCTAAATGTTTTTATAGAATTTATTAACTTAGAAATGATTGGAATTGTTAGACAGGTAGTATTCCTACCAAATACATATTGTTTGAAAATCAAATTTTTTGTAGTTTTATTTATTTTATAGAAACCTAAACGTGCGTTGGTTAGAGGCTTGTCGGACATTGGAATTGGCTATTCCTGTCAATCAACATCATCATCATCAGCCCATTATTGTTATGTTGTTGAAAATAGCTTGTGTATGGCTGGGTGTTTCTTGTGTATTATAAGTATGTATTTACAAAAAAAGTATAAGTATTATATCCACTGTCTAGTACCCATAGCACAAGCTACTAAGGGACTACATAGTGCTGTGTAAAAATTTTTTTTGGCCATTTTTACACAGCACGATCTAGTCCCAAACTAAGCAGAGCTTGTGCTATGGGTACTAGACAGTGGATATAATACTTATATACTTTTTTTTTGTAAATACATACATATAATACATAAAGAACACCCAGACCAACACAAACACGTTTATCACACAAATATTTGTGTCCTGTGGGAATCGAACCCACGACCTCGTTATCAGCAGGCCGACACTCGAACCACTATACCACAGAGGTCATCAAATGTCCCAAATATTTATTAATTTATTTAATTTTTATTTACTGCTGGGCACGGGCCTCTTTTCAGAATGAAAAGGTCAAGGCAAGGCATATGCAGTAGTACTGCATATCATACGCCCCGCCGCCAATCGGGACGTCACTCCGTCAGCGAGCGGCACCATCATACCACCGAACTTTTGAGCCGACCAATCAATCATAACGCGCTGTCAGCCCCCCGCTGTACCCCGCCAAAATTACACGACTGTGTTCTCATGCAAAACTTTGTTTATGCGGCGTCTTCGGGCTTTCTGGTCTGTGGGTTACACAGAAATAGATAGAATGGAAAAGTGGGCATGGCGCGCGTGCCAACACTGCACCATGCAAGGCATTTCAAAGCCTTTCTCTGTACGTTTTATGACTTGTTTCTGTAAATACTGTAACAAAAACCCGCAAAAATACCTTATTGTGCTGTTTCTAACTGCAGAAACAAAATCTGTAAAGTACATTTGATTAAAATTAATTACGTCAATATGTAAGGCGTAGTTTGTTCGTAAGTTGCCACGCATAATCGCAAGTAATCCCATCGCAAATCGCAATTGTGATTACAACCATTCTACTCTATCTATTTCTGTGGTGGGTTATGTGTAACAGCTTAAGGACAATTTACCCCGAAAAGTAAAAAAAAAACACATTTAAAGTTCAACACTAATTTTACTGAAAGAAATCCTGTGCTTTTAGTCTCGTTCGCTTAGCAACATTGATCTGCAGTAGGTTGTCCGTCAGATCTTCTGTAACGTTAACGTTGTCACTTCCGGCTGGTGAGGGTCGCGGCGTCTTCTTGCCGCTGGGGGGCGCTACGAGCGGCCTACGCTGCGGGGTGGGGGTACGTTTCGGTGAAGCGTGTGATAGTATACCCATGTCGTTGGGAGTTAGCTTCAGGCGTGGTGACAGTAGGTGTTTAGCTGCTAGTTTTCGAGCTGCTGGCGACATGCTTGCTAGGCGTTCCGTATTTGATCTGAAACTGCAATGAGGATGCTTTGTTGATCGAATTAAGGATGTGGTGAACTATGAAATTTTAATAAAGAAAATAAATTATTATTAGTATAAATAAGATAAGTACTCATGTTGCAATCTACTGGTATTACTGGAAAAAAATAAATTGCTATAGCTTTCACATGGGGGAGGGGCTTGACTCCGTCGCGCGCGTATTATGTGTGGGCCGGGGACCGGCACTCTGCTTCACCTCACAAATATTGTTTGTAGCGATGGGCAATTCGAATCATTTAACTCGAATAACTCGAGTTGTCATTGTAACTCGTTGATTCGAATTGTATTTCTGCAAAACCGAGGGGATTCGTTTTACGTAGCTATTCGCCGGCGCTCGGCTCGGTGACTCGTTCTTCCGGGCAAGTGGTGATAAGCGAGCGAGTGAGACAGCGAATATCTGCGAACTACTTGTTCAAGTGAGAAAAAAATATTAGGTGGTGCGAAATCGTCACGATTCGGGCATATACAGGGCGTCCCACGGATATGCCACATGGAGGGAAAGTACCTTGAATATTGTAGATGGAACATTTTACAGAAAGAAGACATTATTTGAATTTAATAAAAAAATTAATTAACAAAAACAAAAAACCTGACTGCGTGTAAAAATAACAGAAAAGATAGTTTTTGGTCATGAATTACATAATAGTTCATAGGTAGCAGTGGCGTGCATTGCATATAGGCAATTAGGCAGTACCCAGTACCTTCCTCATTCAAATTAAATAGTGGTATAAGTTATTACCTCTTTTTCACAGTACGATGATTATTTATCTTTTAATAGACCTATTCATGCTAAATTAATCTTCCTACATACAAAAATCAATAACTTAAACCACAATTAAATTCCAATAAAGTAGGCCACTGCACGCCACTGATAGGTAGCCTCCGCCTGCGTGTTGATAAGTCTTGTTTATATCTTTTCTGTAATTTTTACACGCAGTCGGGTTTCTTGTTTTTGTTATAATTTTTTTTTTTTTTTTTTTAATTTTGTCATGTTTTATTTATCATACTATTAATGTTTTTTTTGAAGAGTCATACATACATAACATAACATAACATAACATCACGCCTGTATTTCCCCGAAGGGGTAGGCAGAGGTGTAATAGTACACCCACATTTCGCCAGTTATGTTATAGACCCATGTAATAGGGGGCGAGCCTATTGCCATTAACCGGGCACAAATCCAAACTCCGGGCTGCTACTGAGAATTTCCTAATGAAAAAACCCAACAACACTTTGCCCGACCCGGGAATCGAACCATACATACATACATACACTCGAAAAACATAACCCTCCTTCTGGCGCAGTCGGGTAAAAAATAAAGCTTCATCATAAGGATTATTTTTTGCTAAATAACATAGTGTCACAAATAAAAGGAAGACCATGAATTTTAACATTTTTAATACAAAATTAATGAATTTATCAAATGCTCAAAATGACTCCTGTTGAATACAAAGTCGCGCTCTTTCGATTATTTCGCTCCCTGTCGATTTTTTGATGTTGTTGTGGTGGATATTTAGAATAATAATTAATTAATGATGCGTACTTCTCAAGTGGGTACATTTATTAGTAATTGGTACTTATGATAATGTCAGTTGTATGTATGTCCTTACGGCAATGTCAGCTTTTAATTTTTCTGAACAAATTTTCACATCAAATGTTAAAATTCATGGTCTTCCTTTTATTTGTGACACTATGTTATTTAGCAAAAAATAATCCGTATGATGAAGCCTTTCGATCGGTATGATAAAACTATTGGATGATTATTTTTCTCATGTAACGGGTTCGATTTCCGGTTCAACTATGTAATTCTTTAAATATCTATGAATGCAGTTTAAATTGTTTTTTTTTTAATTCAAATAATGTCTTCTTTCAGTAAAATGTTCCATTTACAATATTCAAGTTACTTTCCCTCCATGTGGCATATCCGTGGGACGCCCTGTATATCACAACTCGCCCGATTCGACGCCGCTCCTTGACTGTGATGACTCGCTGTCGTGCCCAACTTGGTGGCTCAAATCGGCTCGATACATTAGAACATACGTGTCGCATTCGTCGCACCACGCGATTGCTACTGTCGACAGAGTCGAATCAACGATCATTTCAACTCGAGAAATGAAATTTCTGCATGTTCCGCCAGCCAGCTGGCATACAAAATTAGATACCAAGTGATATGATATGTGATTCGAGTTGAAAAAAAATACGATTCGACCTATCGCTAATCGTTTGTTGCTATATCAACCAAGTGGCGCGTGAAACTATACAATTTTGTGGCACGAATACCAAAGGTTCGGCGAATATTAAGCGGGCCAGACACTATCAGTAATAATGACATCATTCCTTCGTTCGGTAATGACATTACAAAACCTCTCCACACACTCTCATTATTTTACATCATTTCTGCAGTGTTCACAGTCGACTAAATGGACGCATTGAAAAACGCTTGTGTGGCAATACAATAATAATTGCAATATTTAAAAAAATACTCGTTGGTCTAGTGGTTGCAAGCGCGACTGCTAAGCGTGGGGTCCTGGGTTCGATTCCCGGGTCGGGTAAAGTGTTATTGGGTTTTTTCATTAGGAAATTCTTAGTAGCAGCCCGGAGTCTGGATTTGTGCCCGGTTAATGGCAATAGGCTCGCCACCTATTACATGGGACTATAACATAACTGGCGAAATGTGGGTGTACTATTACACCTCTGCCTACCCCTTCGGGGAAATACAGGCGTGATGTTATGTTATGTTGTTGTTGTATAAAAAATGGACTAGACCACAGAATACCTAATAGTACTGTAGCTCGTGGACCTTTACTGAGGAGTGGACTGTATATAGATTTTTATAAAAATAGGAGAAAATACTAAAAATAGTATGATACCTAATTTGGATCCTTGTCTAGTAAAAAGCAATCTCAATTCCACCAACCTTAAGCTCCTCCCGTATCCTGGATCAGATCAGGCTTGCTGGTCCAAGAGGCAATTCGCCTGCACGTGGATGGAAGTTAGGTACTTCACTCTGGTCTTCTAGAAGTGCTTTTGAGGACACAAATTTTGGCACACAAGAGTGTTATGTATATTTCGCTCTAATAATATCAGAGGACACATATAATAAAAGTAGGCTGATAAAGGCGAGCACGGCTCCGCGACACAGCTTCCTTTTCGGCAGTTGAACGTCAACTCGTCATACTAAGATGGCGGCGCGGCGAGGGCATCACCGTCACTTCACCAAGAGTGAGGGTAGAAGAATAATGCTGAATGGATATAAAACTACCTTAAACTAAACAAGGATTCAACAAGTACTATCTTACAGAACGGCCACTCACCGCCCCCGCTAATTTAAGATTCCACATCCGCACCCCGCACCCACCCGCGGTTTGTCGGCAATTGGACTGCAATATTGCAATGGATGTCAATCGCCAGTCGCTATACAAGCACGCCATCTCTGAAAACTACTGAGAAGCGCTTGGAACCCAGTCGGCATTACGAGCGGCGAACATCCCTTTTTTTTTGGCGTGGGGAAATCCTCATCGACGCACTCCGTCCGGGGTAGGCGGAGCCAGTGTCGGACTCTTACAGACTAAAACCACCACGGTGTTCCTTCAACTACCTTAGCCGGGGGCGTGGGAACCCGTGAGTATTCACACAACCACCCCCAGCAAGTACCGGCCCGCCACAAGCAGGCGAGCCCCTTCTCCCCGTGCGGCCTAACGTTGGCCGCACCCTCCTTGGTGGCGCACACTGAATACTGCACGCCACCTCACTTCATGGGCCTTTACCAGCTGCGCCAGCTACGCCAGCTGCTGGTCGGGCAGCAGACTACCCCGAGTCTGCTGCTCGCAGGCCCTACCTCCCGTATTTTTTTAGAGGTTTTTTTCCTCGCGGTCCGGGCGGTGAAGCCATGACACTCGGTTCCAAGAGGCGCGAGAACACTATTCAGCGGGCACTCTTGGGGTTACGAGATCGACGGGGGCAGGGAATGACAGTCCCCCCGCTGCCTGCCCAGTGGCAGGGTGAGTGCACACCGGGCCCGCCCCTGCTCCTCCACCGTGCCCACGTGGAGCAACTCCCCACTGGCCCAGAACGGGCCCCTCCCGCGCCAGAATATTCGCCACAGGCAATAAAATCCCCCGAAGGTTAATCCCTCGAAAGGATTTTATTGCGCGTGCCCAGGATGCACCGGCCAAACAACTGCCGTTCCCTCCAGACGTGTCCAGAAGACAAGCAGCCGTCAGGCACACGTGGAGGTTTTCTGGCCAGCACCCCAGCGGCGAACATCCCTAACCTACACGTGTGTGCGCGTTCGTATATAGACGTAATCTTGTGTATGTAGGTGGTGCTAGCATTTATATTGTATTGAGTGTCCGAGGTGTGACTAGAGAGTGGCTTGTTAGATTAGACTGATGTGATTAGACCGATAGTCTGCAAACGCAGTGGGAGGTGCTGGTACTGACGAATGAAATGATTAAAGATAAATGTCATTACTACTGCTAGAGTCTGGGCCGCTTTAGCGTTTTTACGTAAACTAAAGAGGGAGGGGGGGGGGTCCAGACCCTCTATCCCCCGTAAATACGCCCGTGGACGAGCTATCTCAACATGCAAACACCTGAGACTTGGAACAAAGTATCTGAAATGCAAGCATGGTGCTAAGCTTATTGATAACTATAGGATATAACAGTAGGTAATAATAATGTCCTCCCGGCCGAATTTCGGTCACGGCGGCCAATCTCAATGGAAACTAGCCATCTGCGCGGGACATATTATAGTGCACAAGTGTGTGCGCAAACACAGGTGCACTCTCTATTCCCTCACTCTCATAATCCGATGGGACGGCAATTCGACACGACCGGAGAGATCAGGCGCAGGACCAACGGCTTTACGTGCTCTCTGAGGCACGAAGAGGTCTCGATGTGTAACGAAACGGTCACCCATCCACAGACTGACCGCGGCTAGTGCAGCTTAACCTTGCAGATCGTACAATCCACACGCTTGCTACTTAGCCACGAGCCCCTTATAGGATATAACAGTAAGTAGATGTATGTAGTACCTTGGTGTAGGCGGTGCGACCCTGGGCGTGGTAGGCCTGCGTCGCTTGGCCACCTGCTCCGCCAGTTGCAGCGCAATGCGCTCGCGAGCACCGCCTTCCAACATACGGTACGCTGCCCCCGCGCCCACACTGCGATAAAGAAAACAGATTTGATTAGTAAGTCATACAACTTGTTATTGAAATAACTGAAAACCTCTTAAGGGGTCATTGTACTCATCAGTTTAAACAACTTTTACTGTGGGGCCAACCCTGAAATCGCGAAAAGAAATCAGCTGATCCTTACATTTTGTCGATTTATGTGAACACCACCCTCGATCTCACGTCATGAGGGGCGACGGCGTGGCCTCTAGCGAGTAGACGTCGCTTCACTTCTCAATAGGAGTGGGTCGCTGTCGATTTTATAGTCAACGGAACGCAGCCGTTTTCACGACGACGACAACTAGTCTTCGAGACGGTCCTCGTTCGCAACTGGTTTGAAGACTGCCAGAACGAAGAAATGCATCAAACGATAAGACGGATGATAGGAATCGCGATCGACATGCGAACGAACGAAACGAGTTACTATTGCTTGAAATTAATACTTTACGCTCATAGCAATAATGATCTTTTTTCTTTGCTCCTTATCATCATTTATCAGTCTTGACTGATTTTGTAAGACATTGTATGTTCGGCTGTATGTTCAGAGACATTAAGTATAAATTCGCATGACACATTCGAAGACTGGTTTGTGTAACCATGACTGTTTTATGAACCTAAACGAACGAAACGAAGAGTTATTAGACTTTGGCTTGAAGTTGATATACTTTATGACTATAACAGTAAAGATCATTTTTCTTTGCTCTGGTCGTCGCGGACGAAGACTGGTTTAGTAAGACATTGCATGTTCGGCTGTATTTTCAGAGACATTAAGTATAAATTCGCATCAAACATTCGAAGACTAGATTTTGCAACGACGACTGTTTTAATCAGAATATGAAAACGGTTTCTTCGTCGTAGATCAGAAAACGATTGTTAAAAACGGTACGTCTTTAGAACGCTCACTCCTACTTCTCAGTGGATATTGTACTCACGCAGGTAGCGGCGTGTCTCCTCCGTCGAGGCGGAAGGGCGTGCCTTCGTTCTCTCCCCAAGTCATGAGCGGCGACGGCGTGGCCTCTAGCGAGTAGGCGCCGCATTATTTCTCAGTGGATATTGTACTCACGCAGGTGGTGGTGCGTCTCCTCCGTCGAGGTGGAAGGGCGTGCCCTCGATCTCACCCTACGTCATGAACGGCGACGGCGTAGCCACCAGCGAGTAGGCACCGCTTTGCTTCTCGGTGGATATAATACTCACGCAGGTAGCGGCGTGTCTCCTCCGTCGAGGCGGAAGGGCGTGCCTTCGATCTCTCCCCACTTCATGAGCGGCGACGGCTTGGCCTCTAGCGAGTAGGTGCCGCTTTACTTCTCGGTGAATATTGTACTCACGCAGGTAGCGGCGTGTCTCCTCCGTCGAGGCGGAAGGGCGTGCCCTCGATCTCTCCCCACGTCATGAGCGGCGACGGCTTGGCCTCTAGCGAGTAGGTGCCGCTTTACTTCTCGGTGAATATTGTACTCACGCAGGTAGCGGCGTGTCTCCTCCGTCGAGGCGGAAGGGCGTGCCCTCGATCTCTCCCCACGTCATGAGCGGCGACTGGTCGGGCCCCTCGCCCGGCCGCGGCGATGGCGTGGCCACCAGCGAGTAGGCGCCGCCTGACTTGTCAGTAGATATACTCACGCCGTCCACGCCTATCTTGCCAGTTACGCTTGCATCCTGGAAGAATAGGTGGCGGCTATTAAATGTATGCGAGGGGGTTAAACAAACAGCAGTGATTAAGCGATCGGCTTCTGCGCTAAAGATCACGACTTCGATTTTCACACGGAACGAATATTTGTGTGATCCAGAAAATCCAGATTACGGATCTAGGTGTTGGTGTCGAGATTTGTGGTGGTAAACACACCCACGATACAGGAGAAATCCTAATGTGGGGAACTTAAAAAAAAGCTACACCCGTTTTTCTTCTTAGCGAGTATCTTAATAGGGTCAGTCCAGAACAGTACTTGGCTGCTAGAATAGAATAGAAATCATTTATTTGCATATGATTTGCTAGGAGGGCATTGTCGGTAATGTCCATTATTTACAGGTATCAGAGTACGTAGGATATACTGATAAGCGACCCAACGAAAGCCGTCCAAGGACCAACAAGCTCGATTTTGGGAAAACAAAAACTGAGTTTTTAGGTTTTTGATAGAGCTGCTGGTTGAGTTGGTAACTGAACATAAAGTTTTTCACAAAAAAAAACAGACTTGGCCTTTCAGTCCTATTTTTAATTAAAACTCAACATACATGCTGAAATTTGAATCGCTTATTTCCCGTAAAGGGGTAATTGTACTCATCATTATGAACAACTTTTACTATGGGACCAACCCTGAAATCGCGGAAAAAAAATCAGTTGGCCCCTAAATTTGTGTGACCAACTGATTTTTTTCGCGATTTCAGGGTTGGTCCCATAGTAAAAGTTGTTTATAATAATTAGTATAATATCAGCATGTATTAACGTGTCTGTATGCTATTCACTAATTTACCTGAGTCCTAGCGATAGCAGAGATGGCCTCCTTGTTCTTGACGTGGTCGAAGGGCTCGGCCTTGAGGCGCGTGTTGCGGTGCACCAGCTCGGGCTTGGGCGGCGCGCGCTGGGACGCCGCCCCGTCCGGCACGTACATTATGTAGTTCTTGGCCGTGTAGCGCCATGTGTCCAACTAAAGAAAAAGATAGATATCTTATACAACGTGTTATTGAAATAACTGAAAACCTCTTAAGGGGTCATTGTGCTCATCAGTATGAACAACTTTTACTATAGGACCAACCCTGAAATCGCGGAAAAAAAAACAGATGTTCCCAAAATTTTGTCGATTTATATGAACACAAATCGACAAAATTTTGGGAACATCTGTTAGGCTGTTCTGTCAGGCCTATGTCCAGCAGTGGACGTCTTTCGGTTGAAATGATGATGATATGAACACAAATGTAGGGACCAGCAGTTTTTTTTCACGATTTCAGGGTTGGTCCTCTAATAAAAGTTGTTCATACTGATGAGTACAATGACCCCTGAAGAAGTTTTCAGTTATTTCAATAACACATTGTATAGTTGGGTACAGTATTACCACTTTTATAAGTTACAACCCCAGAACAAAAAATTAAAGGTTAGAAAGGCTAAGTGGGTGGGGCCGGCGCGATGTACATTTGAGCATACGCTCACCTTTAACCTAATATGATGAAACGACGCGTTTAGTTGCTCGCGGAACAAATCGCTGTGCAAAGCTGCCTATTATTAGTTAAAAATGCCATCCTGTGCTGTTATAACTTGCAAAGTAAGAAACTAAGTACTCAGTACATCAAAAAGGTCGATTTATTTTCACCGACGAGTATTAAATAGTTACCTTAATTATCAAGTAATATTTGCAATAGATCAGCCAATTTTGAAATTGTAATTGAAAACGATTCGATAAGAATAAGAATAATTTGTTCTTTTTTAGCAATATAAAATTTAAAAAAATTATTAATTACGTACAATGTTCCTTGCAGTCGAAGCTACAATACTTTTAAGAAAGCAATTTATGGTTACGCGAACGACTAGTCGTTGGTTCACTGCATGACATTCCCGTAGTAGACAGGCTACCCAGTATGTATGCGAAAAAAAACACCTATTTCTCATGTCATTAAGTGCAAAATAGCGTAATTTAATGAATTGTAATTTAATTTTAGCTCCCTCTGGCGTCGAGTAGTTGAACTCATTTGGCCAGAAATAGTTATCTGCTGTGCTACCCAGCAAGCATGCGAATAAAATATGTCATTGAGTACAAAATAGCGTAATGAAATTTTTGCGCCCCTGGCTTCGAATAGTTGACCTCACTGCCTATGATTTGATTAGAATGAATCAACGTCTTAAGTGATTTTGACATGTTCTTTAAAAACAAATCTTAAAAACTCGTATTAAACTCGAATAAAAAAAAACATTGCAAGATTTTTAGGTCAATTTGAATTTTAAATGACCCAATCACGTCGTGGTTTTTTGTGTATTGTAATGTACTATTTCACTTGTAAATGTGTGAGTTTAGCAACACCGGTTCTCGTACTAAGTAATCGTAATACCTCTTCCCCTTGTTTTTTGTTCTGTGGTTACAACGATTAGGTACCTGCAGATGTAATTTTTTAATAGGCGCGCAATCTAAACGTAAAGCAACGAGGCCTGTATTTCATTGGTGTGTACAATCGTTTTTAGTTAGCGTTAAATCCCTTTCTGCGCTGACGAATATTGTCACACACTTGTAGTGTGTTTGTATTTATAAAGAGCTTACATAATATGAGATAGCTGTTTTTTTTTTGTAAGTTCAAACTGTTATTTGTGGCCAGAAATAAATATGTTGAAATTACTTGGAAAGACAGTTATTCTCTGTATATAGATGATAATAAGCACTTTAAAATCATAATTTAATGCTTACATTATTACAATTTTGAAAACTATCTTTCTTAAAAGATAGTTTTAAAAATACAGAATGATGCTGTAAGGTGGTATCAAATAAATGGTTTACGAAGACGGAAGTTCAGCAAGCATAGCATGACCACAGTAGACAATATTGAATTTGATGGATTGAGTGATTTTTCTATGGAGAAGTACACAAAACCCTAAGCAAGTGTAGCTGGGAATATCTGTAGAATAAAAGTTAGTATTTTACCTCATGTGGTCTCTCAGTCTGGTCAGCCTGTTGTTCGATAGAGGGCAGCGCGAGCGCCGCGTCCGCAATGGCCAACGACGTCACTTCCGCTTGTAGCTGTGTTGCCAGCTTCGAGGCACGCTTCCTGTCCTCCATAGCGATAACGCGGTCATAGCTCGCGTTGTCTTCACTCGTGTGCGAAGAAAGATATGAGTCTGTAATGAAGGAACAAGATATAACAATAATTTGATAGTAAATTAAGATTATAGATAGAGACTGAGGATCAATTGTTGTGCTATAAAAAATCTAGTAACATACCTAAAGAGTGACTGTCTGTGATATCTCTAGGTTTATCACTTAAGAGAGATTCTGTGTCAGACTCTAGCCTGTCTCCTCGTATTGTTGGTGCTGCCGGAGAATATGGTCTGTCCATGTGAGGGGTGTCAAATGTGGCTGGAGAATTATCTGAAAATAAAAATGTGTGTTTCTAGGATTTGTAATATAAATTGAAGCTATTAACTTGTATTAGAGAATGTCTTTTGGGTGGTCATGGGTGGGTGTTGTTACATACAAATGTGTATACAATTTGGAAGCCATCGAGTAGTAGGCCTTAACAATTTGATTGCATTATCCGGTCAAAACAATCTGATGTCAAGTGTCAAGGTGTTAAGTTTACTATTACTATATCATTGTGACAAAACATATTTTGGTTAAAAAAAGCCCATCATGCAACATGAATTTATTGATTTATTTATTTACTAAAAGGCACACCAACAACCTATTCACAATTCTTTTTATAAAAGGGTAGTATACATAATACACAATGTATTCATAAAGTGGTCCTGTGCAAATAGGTCACTTACAGGCATGCACGACTTTCACAGTGGAACGAGAAGCTAGCTGATAACCTACTAAAATAATATTATCATTAATTAATTCACAACAAGTTGTAACTATACTTGTTATTCGAAACTTATTATAAACAATTAATTTAATTGTTATTAAATACTTAATTAGATTTTTATGATACAATATTTTATACAATAACAATAGTACTTTGGTACATACATTTATGGAGACTAAGTTTAATTTATTTATTACAATAATTATGGATTAAATTTTTATAATAATAAAAAAATTGCAAAATAATTTTAATAAAATTAAAATTATTCAAGAGAATTATATTGTAAGTTTAATACAGATTGAATTTAATTGAGTGGTAGAAAAAGCGACGTTAAACAAAAGGACAATAATTGAAATTAGAAACTAGCGCCAAAAAAAAAAAAATCGGCCAACTACTGATCAATACAAATGTTAGTGACATTGGACTTAAATTTTGGTAAAGAATTCGAGAATATGTCAATATATTTGCTGTTAGAGAACTCCGAGTTATAGGAAATCATCAGTCTATTTAGGGGTGTGGAGAGACCTAAGTTAGTACGACAACTTCTGGCCACAAAAGTTGTAATTGTTCTAGCCGATCTTACTAGACTCCGACGGGGTACATCTAGGCTGATCTGTTCCAGCAATTCAGGAGTAGATGTCACGCCGTTTACAATTTTGTACAACAGTGTCATGTAAGCTAATGTTCTTCTTTGTTTTAGGGAAGGCATTTTGAAATGTTTTAATCGCTGTGGGTAGCTGGCTCTGTACGGACAGCCATGGTCTTTGAACCTTAAATAACGCGTGAAGGTTTTTTGGATTCGTTCTATTCTTTTTATGTGAACCTTATACATTGGATTCCATACCTGGGATGCATATTCAAGTATGCTACGCACTAGAGTGCTATATAGTGTTTTTAGGGCGTATGTTTCTAAAGTCTTTACAAGTTCTTTTAATGAATCCCGCCATCTTCCCTGCTTTGGCAACAATGTTATCGATGTGTGACCTAAATGATAGATCACTACTAAGTAGTGTAGTATACCCACATCGCGAATGTGCTCGACTTTTTGAAGCATAGTTCCTGCAAGTGAGTAGCGTGTTGGTATTTTATTCTTTTTACGCGTAAATGTGATGTGCTGACATTTTTTTGCGTTAAGCATCATCCCATTGGTATCACAAATCAATATCAATCATATTGATCAATTGGTATCAATAATATTGATCAAAGGAGAGCTTGGATATTTGGCAAGGTTTATTTTTAAATTAGCAAAATACACAGTAGATAACTCACAAGGTTCTGTTGGCGGTCTTTGCCCACTGTACTTTCTGGTTAGCTCTCTAAGCCGGGCATAGTCTTTGTTTTCTGTAGCTTCCAAGAATTCATTCTGTGCCTTTAGTTTTTCCAAATCAGGAAAGAAATCTCTTTGTATAATTTTTGCAATACCCTGAAATATTGAACACATATTATGATATATGATACAGTAAACTGATATTTACTAAATTGCATTCATGATAAGAAAATTTTCATTGTACGCATTGAATTAATTATACTACATTTAATTTTACCCTTATTTTTTATATACCATGGACCAAGTGAAAATCATGAAAAAAATGATCAGCTTCTTCTTCTATTGTGTCGACATGAGCTACATAGTGATAATAGGTCATGCTGTGGGAAAAATATTAGCCAGTCAGCAGGTAGCGAAGCGAATTCTAAATTTTTTTTTTTTTTCTTTCCACAATTTAAATCTTTAGAATTCGCTTCGCATGCGTAAAATGTACTGAGCCAGGAGTCGCAGGTTCGAATCCTGCTCGTGAGCGTTTTTTTTTTTTATTTTTTTTTTTCTTTCCACAATTTAAATCTTTAGAATTCGCTTCGCATGCGTAAAATGCGTTAAAATAATAAAATAATTATAGGCAATTTTGTTTATTAAAAGCTCTTTATTATGCCTGACTTAACATCACTGGAAATCATTAGGGCTGATGAAATGAGAAGAAATGGCCATACCTACAGATTGATTGCCTCAAGGCTTCGTCGACCAGTATCAACGATTCATCGCAGCATCCAGCGGTACAGATCGTCTAATTCTCTTGTGAGGAGGAGGGGTCAAGGTAGAAAAAGATGTACATCGAGGCGAGATGACAGTTTTTTACAACTTGGAGTTCGTAGGAATACGCGATTAACGGCTGTACAAGCTCGAAATGAACTGGAAGACGTTCGAGGAGTACGAGTAAGTGAGTGTACAGTTCGCAGGAGATTTGAAGAAGTTGGTTTAGGGTCGTATATACCTGCCAAAGGCCCAAAACTTGAGAGACGTCACCGTGTAAACCGATTAAGCTATGCGCGAGAACATCGTCATTGGGATTTGAACGAATGGCAGCAGGTTCTCTTTACTGATGAGTGCAGAGTTCTTTTAAAACAGATCAATGGGAGACAGCGAATATGGAGACGCAAAGGAGAACGCCACATACAGTCTAATTTTGAACACACAGTGGCTTATGGTGGCGGCTCGATTATGATTTGGGGAGGGATATGTTTGGGAGCTCGCACGGAGTTAGTGATAGTCACAGGAGGGACCATTACAGCAGATCGATACATCAGAGACATTTTAGAAGAACATGTTGTACCATTTGCCCCATTTATTGGTGACGACTTTATTCTAATGCAAGATAATGCTCGTGCTCATAGTGCACAATCGGTACAGGCATATCTGAGCCACGTAGGTATACCGGTGATGCAGTGGCCAGCAAATTCCCCCGATATGAATCCGATAGAGCATGTCTGGGACTTGCTAAAAAGAAGGGTTAAATCCAGAATGCCACCCCCCAACAATCTGAATGAACTTGGAAACGCATTACTTGAGGAGTGGGAGCGGTTGCCTCAAGAAATCATCGATAACATAATCTGTAGCATGCCCAGACGAATGGAAACCGTAATCAGAGCAAGAGGGGGAAACACTCGTTATTAATTTTGCTTTAATTTTATTGTTGAATCATTTAATGCTTACTTTTTTTTATTTTTTGTGATGGTTCATAATCATCTAAAAATTTCACTTATTTCAAGTTTCTTTATTTTTCAATAAAAAATAATGAAGACTTTTCAAAGTCGTTGTTAAAAGATGTTAATCAATTTGTTATTTTGTGTCTAATTACATTTTCGTCAAATATATGCGTTATTATCTCATAGTCTCACTTTTTTTCTGTTCCGCTAATTGTGCCAGTGTGTATATATTGTTGCATAGACCAACAATTCTTTTAAAAAAACCAACTCAATTTTATTTCAATATGCAAAATGTTCAATAATATTAATTTTTAAATGAAACTGTTTTAAACGCAAAAATGTTTAAATTTGAGAAAATGATGAAATTTACCATTAAAAAATTGACAGCTTTTTGAACCTGTTACTTGTAGGGAAAAAAAAAATGGTTACATTATATTGACATGAAAACCGTCAATGACCCATCACTAGCAGAGACTACCCTTAAATTTATTATTGGTGTATAAAAAATTTAAATAATAATTTCTTGGGTTTTCACAATTATAATAAAAAAAGTTTTACCGGATTATATCGTGTATATTATTTAGATTGGTTTCCTGACGTTTCGAAAGCTTTGCAGCGTTCGTGGTCGCAGGAAGACTAAGATGATAAGCGCCTTTACAGATATTTCTAAAAAATATATTTTAATCTACAGTACAATTTCAATGTTAATAAATTGCAGAATATGCACTGCACACTGATCTTGGCTGATACATTATACTGATACTATACTGTAGACTAGCAAATATCATCAATCAATCAACTTGGTCTTTTGCAGTCTATTTGCAACCTCAGCATGATGATCACAAGTAAAATATCGGTCAGTGTCTCCGTAGGGGCGGATTCCCTATGGTGACACTCTTTATATCTCAGCCAGCAAACATGTAAAATGCTGATGTTCAGATGTATCTACTAGGGCCAACCACAACAGAGGAAAAGAGTATGTTAATATATTTTGTCAGATACATTTTAAGTAGGAAGGTATGAAGTATGTATAAGTAGGCTGTTTAGCCAGTAGGTTTAAAGATTTCAAAGTCATAAACGTGACCATCGTGAATTCGTGAACGAATACTATTACGGAAAATTCTGACTTTGACTCTCAGACCAACTAATAGTTAGTTGGTCTAAGCTTTTACTGTTATAATAAAATAGATATTGTTATGATTATTGTGAATCACAGGAGGGCTTCCTGACCTCTACATAAACATCTTCGTCTAAAACTTGCGCTTTCTTCTTCTCCTTCCTTTTAATGGGGATTTTTGGAACCTTAAATATAGCACTTTCGTGTTTCAGTAACTTCATATTTTCCAAAGCTGCGGCTCCTGGTTTAGGTGCGTTATTTTCTTCCGACATGATGTCAAACGATGAATAAAGTAATACCTTAATGCTAATTATCTTCACACATAACAATAAATAAAATAATCACGACTTTTCTGTGATTTAATCAGGAATTTCTCCCACATCACATTGTGAAAAAGAAATAATGAAATTGAAATTGTTATTGACAATTGACAATTTGACAGATAACAAAACAATAAAGAAAAATATTTGTCAAAATCATTGACTTGTACCATTGAATTAAGAAACCTATGGAAGCGGCAATTCTTCTATATCCACCTAGTTTATACAAATATCTATTAAATCGTTATTGAATTATGAAACTATTCTTTGTCTCTTGTTAACCAACGTGTTATGTCGTCTGGTGAAAGAGATTGCATGCTATTTGTATATTCTCTGCTTGGAAACATCTTTACGGGATGCCAAAATACCTATGCCGCGTGGAAAGTTGGCAACCCGCAATGTGGCCCATAGTACATGAGCTGTCAAGTAAACAAACTAGGGCTGTTGATATTTCACAATATTAGATTTTCGATATATCGATATTTTTAAATATACAATCGAAGTTCGATATATTGAAA
This sequence comes from Asteroscopus sphinx, assembly GCA_949699075.1. Lineage (NCBI taxonomy): Eukaryota > Metazoa > Arthropoda > Insecta > Lepidoptera > Noctuidae > Asteroscopus > Asteroscopus sphinx. Next base: position 17,303,936 of record OX453021.1, read on the forward strand.
AAAAAAGATATTTCGATATATTGGCGAAATTTCATGATTCTAGGTCAATGCGAAGTACCCTATAGGATTTTTATGTGAGTTTGCGAGTATCAAAATGTGACATAGCCGTATGATTGCCTTGACTTAGAAGCTTGATTTTTTATGTCCTAGGGACGGCCGAACTTAGTATTTGATATAATTGCATTATTTATTACTACTTGAAAATGATTTTAATCAGCACACATCTCTGGTACGGAACACGAGCATCGATATCTTTTATATCGATATCGATTACTTACTTCCCTAGCTATGGCCACCATAAGAGTGGCCCGGATATTGTAGGTGGGCATTTTCATTTTGAGAGGACCCGGTTACAAAATGGATTCCATTAATTCAAAGTAGTTATAAATTCAATGTTATTATTTAAAACGCTAGATTTATATCTTATCTCTCAGAATAAATATATATTTTACTTTAAAAAAGCATGGCATTGTTGTTAAAAATAAAAATAAAATACCTTAGAGAAATTTTCATTCCATTTTGTAACCATTTTGATTTCAAATTTGGTAACAAAATACCACTGTTATTTACTAAATAACTGTTTATTGTGTTAAGTTATATACTAATGAATGAGATCAAAGTAAAAAAAATCTTCTACAATTTAAAAAAATCATATTTTTTGTCAAAAACATCTCCATTTTGATACTTTTGGATCCAAACTTAATTTGTTTTTCTTAATTACGAAGATTTTACGCAGATAATATTTGACGAATGTGACCGGTCAAATAGTGTATGTAACAGTCACTTTAACAACTCTACGCACGGAGCGTATTTTGGTCGTTCAGTTACTCAGAGCGATCCACAGATTTGACATCTACCCTTTGACTATTGTCAAAGCATCAGGATTCGTCAGGATCATACAAACGAACGCCTAAACAACGCTCCGAGCGTAGTCCAACGACGTTGGGCGATATAAGTGAACGCAGCCCTAGGCTACATTCAGTTATGTCGCCCGACAACGGCGGACGACGCACAGACTGTAGTAACTGAACGACCAACCAAAGTACACTCCATGCGTCGTCGTCGGGCGATATAATTGTATTTCTCTTCATTTAATGCCTGTATATTGAACCCTGCGCCTGCGCCTGAATCCTCTACAAAGGGTCCAGTCTGCTCAGAGATGGTCAAGCAGCTTGCTTAAGCTAAAATGTAGGTGCTGGTTTCAAGCCCCTGAAGCCCCTGGATCCGCGCCTGGACCTACGGAATATAATCTCCACAGATTTGACATATTTACCGCCCTGTAAATGGTAAATGCACAGATTTGACATCTACCACCATTAGGCCCGGGCCCGTATTAGAGAACGTTCCTCAAGTACAGTTTGATCTTCAATCAACTGATCACTGCTTAAGGATAAACGGCCAAAATTAATATCCAATCTATCCACGATTTGCCCTACTGGAGATAGAAATTTGACATAAGCTCCATACCAAATACGTCAAATTTCTATCTCTAGTAGGGCAAATCGTGGATAGATAGGATATTAATTTTGGCCGAAAATCGTTACTTGACTTGAGCATCGGTCTTATTCCAATACGGTAGGTAATTATAAACTTCAATTCCACAACATAACACCTGAATATAACTTGAAATAGGAAAATCTCTACTCAAGCGTGGTATCGACCACACTTGAGTGATTGATTACAGATCAAATCTCTGCTCAAATACCGAAACAGGTGACAGTGTAGAATAAAGCTAAACTCAGCTGAACTATGACCAATTAATCTATGCTTGAGGAATGTTCTAAAATGAAATTCCAACTCAAAACTAGTTTTAGCTCAGTCCCACTGGTGGTACTCACGTGAATTTATTTTCCCGTGGGTACCAATACTCTACGGTGGTGGTACCCACGGGAAAACGTATTCCTCGGTACCACTACTCAGTAGGTGCATATATGTAATATGTATATCTACAGGGTACTGCCTCGTTGGTCTAGTGGTTGCAAGCGCGACTGCTGAGCGCGGGGTCCTGGTTTCGATTCTCGGGTCGGGGAAAGTGTTATTGGGTTTTTTCATAAGAAAATTCTCAGTAGCAGCCCGGAGTCTGGATTTGTGCCCGGTTAATGGCAATAGGCTCGCCCCCTATTACATGGGACTATAACATAACTGGCGAAATGTGGGTGTACTATTACACCTCTGCCTACCCCTTCGGGGAAATACAGGCGTGATGTTATGTTATGTTATGTTATGTTGTTACAGGGTGACCGTACATGAATCGAACCCGCAAAACGTTGCGCAGCAGCCAAAAGCTCAGCCTCTGCGCCAATTGTGTCGTCACAGCAATTTGCTATTTAATTCTGATAATTCGACTCTAATGTGCTCATGGTGGTAATAGTATGTTGTTACACAATATGTAGCTATGCTACAATGGGGTGCATTGCATAATATACCTAGACAATTAAGCAGTGCCTACCTCATTCAATTGTGGTGTAAGTTATTGTTTTTTTTTTAGTATGAGTAAGTATTGCTATGCTTAAAACAAGAAACTGTGACCATTTAAATTCGTCTGGTAATTGTAGTTAATTACTACAATTTGGTTTGATATTTCAAGAATATCTTTTGACTATTATAATGTCATTAAAGTCTGACGAATAGGCCATAGGTACTCAAATAAAACCACATTTATAACTAAGCTATAATTATAATTAATAATAATATATTCACTAATTATGTCTAATGCTTATGCCTAAGTAGTTACTTTGCTTTATTTTTATTTTTCTTAAGGATATATTCTTTAATGTAGAAGTCTGAGAACAAAAATAAAATGAATATGTTATGAGGCAGGAACACAAATGAGATCCACTTTGGGTATTCACACGATGGCTCGAAGAGTACGTGTCCAAAGTGTAGAATCAGAAGGAGGAACTGCAACTGTAATCAAAATAATAGGCACAAAATAGTTAGATTAGAAAGTTGTCGTAATCCGTGGCGTGATTAAAAACCCCAACTACCTAATACCACAGTTTTACCATGGTAAATCTGTGCTACCGCCTGCCTGCTACCTGCTTAATTTTCTTTAATTTCAGCTTAGATTCAGGCTTGATCAAGAATCTCTCATTACAATTTTTTTAATTATCCTATGCCCGCGACTTCGCCCACGTGAATGACGTTTATCGCGCATCTCAGGCACTGTTCATCTTCCCGGGATAAAAAGTAGCCTTTATGTTAATCCGGGTTATGTTCTATCTGTATGCCGAATATCATTAAAATCTATAGATACAGTAGTTTTTGCGTGAAAGAGTAACAAACATCCATACATCCTCACAAACTTTCACGTTTATAATATTAGCAGGAACTAGGATAGTATGACTAGCCTATGCCCACGGATTCGCCTACGTATGATTTGGTTTATCACAGAAATAAGTTATCGCGAATCTCTCAGGATCTGTTTATCTTCCCGGGATGAAAAGTAGCCTTTATGTTAACACGGTTTATCTCTACAACCATTTCAGCGTGATTGAATGACAAACAAATAAACAAACATCCATACTTTCGCATTTATATTATTAGCAGGAAGTAGGATTGAACTGTGGGGTAATTGTGTAATGCATTGACATTGACATTAACTTTCATTTTGAAATGACTACAAGATTCATTGCGTGGTACATAGTTGCCAATTAGACGAATTGTCAAAACACACGGAGCAATGAAAATTGAAATCCTATTGATTGCGATGCCGAGCGAGTTACGCAATTCGGCAGCAATGGGGTAATTGTGTAATGCATTCACATTGACATCAGCTTTCATTTGAAATTACAGCAATATTCATTGCGTGGTACGTAGTTGTCAATTTGACGGATTGTCAAAACAAACGGAGCAATGAACATTGAAATCCGCATTCAAACGTCAAAATTGACATTTTGTTGATTGCGATGCAGTTACACAATTACCCTGCAGGTCTAGGATTTGGACATGTTGGCGCGTGACAAAAAAGTGAGGAAAGAAAAGTGTACGAAAAACAAAGCTTCTATAGGAAAACTTGATTTTTAATATCCCTGTCCCTGGTAAATAAATAAATAAATAATCGTTTATTGACATAAAGACCTGGTCTTGATCTGGTAAGACCAGATAACTCGAAGTATCTCTATGGCTTTTATTCAGAGACGAATCTCTCATTATTATCGCATCTCGTATCATTGCATCTCCAAGGTGACCAATCCACTTACCATTTGCAGTTGCGTGATGTATTTCTTCCACCATTGCCGCACCCACTGCGGCCGCACGATGGAGATCAGGTAGTAGGTGTACATGACGGCATGCACCATCGAGTTAATGAAGCCCAGCATCACGCCGTGACCTCCTGTCGCGGTAAAATTACAGGTAAGTTATAGAACTCAATCAGCTTTTGAGTTCTTGAACGAGCTAAAGGCTTAGCACTAGAGGGCACCGGCACAGTCCACTGTAGTTCCCGGGGCTCCTCTATTTTGTGCTGAGGATGGTCGCCGTGTGCTTTTATGGCCAAAATTATTATCTATCCTTATAATAAAACAAAGTTTAACCAGATTAAATCGCGTATATTATTTAAATTGTTTTCCCTGACGTTTCGAAAGCTTTGCAGCATTTAGTGGTCGCAGGCAAAGCGTAGTATAGCCACTAGAATTAAAGAACATATAGCTGACGTCAAGAACAGACGCTCCACAAAGTCTGCAGTGTGTGAACATGCCCTAGACAAACCCAACCATTTTCTTCGATTTGATAAACCACAAGTTCTGGCGAAGGAAAATCGATATGTACCTAGAATGCTCCGTGAGGCTATTGAAATTAAAAAAACATCCTAATTTTAATAGAGAAGATGTTTGGAACCCAGTCCTAAAAATAATCAAGTCCCAAACAGAACGCAACACTGTAAAAGATAATGATATTGTGAGTGATTACTGCGTGCATCGAAACGATTTTAATTAATAATATTGTACGGTAGATTAAAATATTTTTTTAGAAATATTTGTAAAGACGCTTGTCATCTTAGTCTATCTGCGACCACGAAATGCTGCAAAGCTTTCGAAACGTCAGGGAAACCAATTTAAATAATATACGCGATTTAATCCGGTTAAACTTTGTTTTATTATAATGTGTAGTGATCGCGAAAACCTAAGAAGTTACTATTATCTATCCTATCCACGACTAGCCCTACTAGAGATAGGAATTTGACATAAGCTCCATACAAAATATGTCAAATTTACGTCTCTATAGGTATAGGTAAATCGTGGATAGATTGGATATTAATTTTTGCCGTTAGTCGGTAGGAGTCCGACATAACCCTCCGCCTTCTCCAGACGGAGGATATCCATGAGGATTTCCACTCGAAAAATAGGCCATGCAAAATTTCAAATTATAGATAGGACTGACCTCGAATGCACTGCTTGTTAGTGCAATTCTTTAAATCAAGAATTAAATTGATTTCAATGAATATTCTGCTAACTAAACACGGTGAATTTTCGTTGCTTTTGGAAAAGAAAAGGGGTGATGGGATATGGGAGAAACCCAGAAAACGCGAAAAAAAATTCAGCTGTATATTTTGTCGATTTAAGTGAACACAAATGTAGGGATCAGCTGATTTTTTTTTCGCTATTTCATGGTTGGTCCCATAGTAAAAGTTGTTCATAATGAAGAGTACATTGACCCCTTTTCGTTTCCTAAACCGACGAAAATTCACCGTGTTAGTCTGAAGTTTGTGAGTGAGTAACAGCGCTAATCGCTATTTTATTGTGTAAAATTATTGAACGTGAGTGAAATTACGACCTCTGTGGTCTAGTGGTTCGAGTGTCGGACACAAATATTTGTGTGATGAACATAAGTGTTTGTGTTGGTCTGGGTGTTTCTTATGTATTATAATTATTTACAAATATTAACAAAAAAAAGTATATAAGTATTATATCCATTGTCTAGTACCCATAGTACAAGCTCTGCTTAGTTTGGGACTAGATGGTGTTGTGTAAAAAATGTCCCAAAAATTTTTTTATTTAATTAATAGCCCGAAAAAAATCAATTTTTGTATTTCTAACAATAAATGTGTATTACAATTATGTACAGATCTTGAACACGTTTTCAAAGATTAGTAAGAAATCCGAAAAACGTATTTGAATGGTTACCTCTCCGACTCGGGTGCGTTATACCATTCGACCCATTTCGTGCATGCGATACGATGCTACCATTGCAGCAATTCTTGCACAAGCACACAATCAACATTGTTATGAATAAACATTAACTTAGTTTCATTACAATGAACTCTTAACAAGTTGAGTAGTGGCTACTCTTAGATATAAGTGTATAGTCTATGGTGGCTACCATAGAGGAAATGAATACTTGGTGGCTACGGATACCCTCGTGTCCTCTCGCGCTTACGAGACTACGCGTTTGCATGGGTATCCCATACTGAGACTATGACGCTTTCCAAAATCTCTAATTAGTTATTCACACGGCCGTTTACACGACCAATCGTAGCTTAGGTACACAAGTGACTGAAACTGAACAGGGCCCCGAGTCTGCTAATTGATAAACGCCTCAGTTGGGTGTCGGTAGAGTGTCGGTGGAATAGTTTTAGCCATTTGGTATTCTACTAGTTATTTTGAGACCAATGGCTTTCCAATGACTTTCCACTGAACTGCCATTGACTACAATTCAACTGCCATTGGACTATTTGCTATTCTGCTGTTATTTGACGCAGGTTTCATGTACAAACATTTTAAGTGCCTTCGGTGTCCTACTTGTCTTCGGTGTCTTTTTCAAACGTATCCAAATTGTTTGCACATTCGACTTCTGAGTAATGAAAGTTCCTACCTAATTACTTCAGGCGAATAACGTATTTGAAGTCTGACGAAAATTAATTAGTTTTAAAGTGAAGAACGAAAACAGGCTCAAAAAGGTGATACTATTTATCGTGCTGCCTCTGTGATTGCTCATTCTGAGCACTTCGAGCATGCGAGCTAATGGCGACTAAGCTAGTACTTTTGTATTGTAGACTAGCTGTTACCCGCGACTTCGTCCGCGTGGAATTTAGTAAACCTGCCAAGTGCGAATCAGACTCGTGCAGCAAGGGTTCCATACCACCCATCAACCTGATACCCCTATACTCCGTAGAAACTAGTTTTAATTATGACTACGCACTACAATCACACAAAGTTTGACGCTTGTATACTGGGTGCCAGGGAAACGCTCCCGAAACTGAAAGGACTTATACACAATCGAATACCAATAACCATTAGCCTTATTCTGACGACGTCTGTGGTCTAGTGGTTCAAGGGTCGGACTGCTGATCACGAGGTCGTGGTTTCGATTCCCACAGAACACAAATATTTGTGTGATGAACATACGTGTTTGTGTTGGTCTGGGTGTTTCTTATGTAGTATAAGTATGTATAAAAAAAAAAGTATATAATTATTATATCCATTGTCTAGTACCCATAGCACAAGCTCTGCTTAGTTTGGGACTAGATAGTGTTGTGTAAAAATGTTCCAAAGATATTTATTTATTTATTGTTATAGTGATTTGGTATTTTGCAAACCCGCAATGTAAAGCGTACAAAACCCGGGATCAATGCCGCGCGTACCTAACTTACCTACGCTTGGTACGACACGGACTGCGTATGCGAGCGGATGTCATTCACCCCTAGCGCCAGCTGATGTTTTATTTGAATTACATTGTGAACTTTAAAAAATTAGGTAAATAAATGGGGTTTTTTGCAAATCAGTTTTATTTAACTGCCCAAAGCAGGTAAAGGGGGGGGGGGGTTTGTATGAAAAAATATTTTAGTAAAAAAACGTTTTTTTTGTGGTTTCGTATCAGTAATCACCAGCACTATCACCTATCTTCGTTTTCGGAAGCGTTTCCCTGACACCCAGTATAAACATACATATTATCACGCCCGTTTCCCATTGGGGTAGGCACAGACTATGGATTTCCACCTGCTACGATCCTGACACCTCTTTCGTTTCATCTACGTTCATTATTCTCGTCATGCATGGAGTATTTTTAACCTGGCATTTTTTGAGAACGTCCGTGATTTGATTGCGATACATTCGCTGACGTCGTCTCTTTCCAACTCTTCCATCCACACTAGCTTCGTATACTTGTTTCATTAATCTCTTCTCGAACCATTTTAACATACCTTTCTCAAGCTATGTCACTAAATCTTCTTTCACTCCAAAACACTTCCTTATCATGTTATTCCTTACTTTATCTCTTAAAGTTACACCACAAACTTCTCAAAGCTCTCATTTATACTGCATTTAGTCTGCTTTCATCTTTCGTCTGCCATACCTGACTTTCACAACCATACATAAGTGTAGACACTAACACTCCCGCAGGAACAGCTAGCCGTGCCTTTTTCGACACATTGCGGCTGTTCATTAAAGGTGTGTAGTGCCTTATTCACCTATATACCACCATTACCAGCAATCACTCTTCTTTATATGTTCTACACATGCTTCCCATCTCTCGTAAACACGGAACCTAGGTATACAAACTCTTTCACTTGTTCGACATTTTTCTCACCTACCAAAATATTACACTGTCATAACTTCTTCCTTTTCAAAGAAATAAAACCGCTGTTCAAAAAAAACCGCTGTTACAAAACTAAATGTTTTACCATACCACAGATAATATACAGTGGCGGATTTACCAGCAGGCTGAGTAGGCTGGAGCCTAGGGCGGCATTTTTAGAGGCGGCAAAATTGGAGCCAACATATTTTTTGTCTTTTGAAATTAAAAAGATTCATATTTATTAAAAAGAAATTGTAAAACTTTCATAAGAATCTCATCGTCATCGTCAACCGGATTGTTACTAGTTATTTGAATTCACAATCGGTAATGTTTTCTTGGCATTTTGCAAAACCTCTCTACCCTCGTCGATTTCAGAGTAAGCTTAGCCGAGATCTCGCACTGCAAAGTCGGTAGGTGCGGCAAAATTTGAATAGCCTACTGGAAGCAAATGTGTAAATCCGTCACTGTAATTATACATTATACTAGCTTTTACCCGCGGCTCCGCTCGCGTGAAATTCTGCCAACCCACGTCAGTCCAGTCCAGTCCAGTCCATTCCAGTCCAGTCCACTGTCCCGTCCCCAGTCCCATCCCCTGTACACTCCACTCCACTCCACTCCATCGTACATTACTATCCGCTCGTGCAAATGCATAGAAGCTTCGATCTGTCGGGTGAGTACGCAACCCACGAATTATTATTTTCCTTTTTTTCTTTCTTTCTTTCTTTCTCAAAACCCATACCAGTTTTTAAGTCAGATCATCAGCTTTCGAACAAAAAAGTCCCGCTGCCCCGCTGCCCAACTGCCCCAATGCCCCGCTGCCCCGCTGCCCCACTGCCCCGCTACCCCACTGCCCCGCTGCCCCGCTGCCCCACTATCCCACTACCCACTGCCCCGCTGCCACTCTGCCCCGCTGCCCCGCTGCCCCACTGCCCCGGTGCCCAGCTGCCCCGCTGCCCAACTGCCCCACTGCCCCACTACCCCACTGCCCCGCTGCCCCATTGCTCCGCTGCCCCACTGCCCCGCTGCCCCACTATCCCACTGCCCACTGCCCCACTGCCCCGCTGCCCCGCTGCCCCACTGCCCCGCGGCCCACTGCTCCGCTGCCCCACTGCCTCACTGCCCCGCTACCCCACTGCCCGCTGCCCCACTGCCCCACTACCCCACTGCACCACTGCCCCGCTGCCCCACTATCCCACTGCCCCGCTATCCCACTGCCCCGCTGCCCAACTATCCCACTGCCCCGCTGCCCCGCTACCCCATTGCCCCACTGCCCCGCTGCACCACTATCCACAGCCTGTTCCGCTTCCCCACTGCCCCGCTGCCCCGCTGCCACACTGTCCCGCTGCCCCACTGCCCCACAGCACGGCTACCCCACTGCCCCGCTGCCCCACAGCCCCGCTACCCCACTGCCCCGCTGCCCCACTGCACCGCTGCCCCGCTGCCCCACTGCCCCGGTGCCAAGCTGCCTCACTGCCCCACTGCCCCGCTGCACCACTGCCACGGTGCCCAGCTTCCCCGATGCACCACTATCCCACGGCCCCGTAGCATTCCCCGCTGCCCCACTGCCCCGTTTCCCCACTGCCCCGCTGCCCCAATGTCCCGCTTCCTCACTGCACCGCTGCCTCACTGCACCGCTGCCCCGCAGCACAACTGCCCCGGTGCCCAGCTGCCTCACTGCCCCACTGCCCCGTTTCCCCACTGCCCCGCTGCCCCGCAGCACAACTGCCCCGGTGCCCAGCTGCCTCACTGCCCCACTGCCCCGTTTCCCCACTGCCCCGCTGCCCCACTGTCCCGCTGCCCCGCTGCCTCACTGCACCGCTGCCCCGCTGCACCACTGCCCCGGTGCCCAGCTGCCTCACTGCCCCACGGCCCCGCTACCCCACTGCCCAGATGCCCCACTGCTCCACTGCCCCGCTACCCCACTGCACCCATGCCCCGCTGCCCCACTACCCCACTGCCCCACTACCCCACGGGCCAACGCCCCGGTACCCCACTGCCCCGCTGCCCCCCTATCCCCCAGCCCCGCTGCACCGCTACCCCATTGCCCCTCTGCCCCGCTGCACCACTATCCCACAGCCCCACCTCCTGCCCCACTGCCCCGCTTCCCCACTGCCCCGCTGCCCCGCTGCCCCACTGCCCCACTGTCCCGCTGCCCCGCTGCCCCGGAAACCCACTGCTCCGGTAACCCACTGCCCCGCTGCCCCGCTACCCCACTGCCCCAATGCCCCGCTGCCCCACTATCACACAGCCCCACTCCCCAACTGCCCCGCTACCCCACTGCCCCGCTTCACCACTGCCCCGCTGCCCCACTGCCCCGCTGCCCCTCTATCCCACTGCTCCAATGCCCCGCTGCCCCGGTACCCCACGGCACCGCTGCCCCGCTGCCCCGCTGCCCCACTGCCTCGCTGACCCGCTGCCCCGCCCCGCTGCCCCACTGTCCCGCTGCCCCGCTGCCCCGCTACCCCGCTACACCACTGCCCCACTATCCCACTGCCCCACTGGCCCACAGCCCCGCTGTCCAGCTGCCTCGCTGCCCCACTGCTCCACTACCCCACTGCCCCACTGCCCCACTGTCCAACCGTCCCACCGTCCCACTGCCACTGTCCTACTGTCCCACTATCCCACTGTCCCACGGCCCACTGTCCCACTTTCCCACTGTCCCACTTTCCCACTGTCCCACTTTCCCGTCCGTCCCGTGATGCTGGAACAAACAAACAAACAAACAAACAGACGTTTACAATTTTATAATAGTTAAGATTAGTATTAACTATTAAAGTTGGGAAAAACGACTTAAAATCGTAAGCGTGTTTAAACGTTGTGCTTTTTTCTGCCAACGAATTTTTTTACGCTTTTGCCGCTTTTTGTTTTTCACTTCTAAAAAAATTTACTTTTATTTGTCTACATTACACTATTCTATTAACATTTAAACTATTTACAAAGTTCACTAAAAACTATACAAACAAACTACAATCGTCGCGTAATTACCAAGGAGAACATTCAAAAACGCATTCACTCGTTGACGACGAAAAATAAACTAAGCACAGAGAAAATAATCACTACGTTACAAAACTAAGCGCCAAAGCAAAAGCAAATCAATCAAGGTCAAAAACGTTTAAAATGTTTAAACGATACGAAATTAATCAACAAAATAAAAAGGTGCTTTCTCTAAACAAATTTTACGTAAACGAATAATATTTAATTCTGCCGGTTTCAAACCACCACCAGTCAACTTTGAAATTGAGTCTTATGTTCATAAATATAAGGTTACATTTCAATCGTACTATTGAAAGCATAAGTTTGGTTTACGAAAAAGTCTAAACGAAATCTGCTTTAATCACAAAGCGTGCTTATACGCTTTTTTTTTTAATTAGACTTTTTTAAGCGCTTTTTGTTTAAACGCCCACTTCTATTAACTATACATTATACCAGCGGTACTCTAAGTGTGTTCCGCGGAACCCTAGGGTTCCGCGATACCCCTGTAGGGGTTCCGCAAGAATTTAGAAAAAAAAAACAAAACACCTCTCTCTGGTCACTGGTCGAACGTTTTGAATCCGCCCGCCGCGCGTATACTTGTGAGCGCGCAGTCCCTTTGATAAAAGCCGCCTTTGAATTAGACGCTATAGTTGTGAACAAGCGACTTTCGGCTCTATCTTCAAAAGCATAAAGTCGAGATTGTTTACAACGCATTTTTTTGTATTTATATTTTTATTTCCGCTTTTTGTTTATCAAAGGCGCCGACTCGAGTATTTTTGAGAATGTTCGAGTTCGAGTCTAGGACTAAGTATAAAAGCGCTATTATATAAAAAAAGTCGCGCCTCGTCAGTCAGTTGACGATTAGCGTTCGGAGCGATAAGTTCGTACCTACCTACTTACAAGCTGGCTAGCCTGCTGCCTTCTTGTAAGTTCTACTGCCCGCTGTATTCTGATTGTATCAGTTTTGTACATTTCTTCTTTGGACTAAACTTTGTCTCATAAACGCAGTAACGATTGTGCATTATTTTGACCCTACCATACTGACGTGTAACATTATTAATAAAGAAGAATGGAACGTTGGCTTAAAGGTGTTAAACGTGTTGCAACGACATCTTCTAATGACGCTGAATGTTCAAAAGCAGTACGCGCGGAGAATACAGCAATTACCGATCCAGACGATGATGCCACGACGTCAAGCTCCACGGTTTCAAAGACGAAAAAAAGGAAGTATGATGAATCATATATCAGTTTCGGATTTGTTGATTCCAACGGCTCACCTCTCTGCATGTTATGTAGTAAACTGCTTCCTAACAGTTCCATGGCACCTGCCAAATTACGCAGACATTTAGAAACTGTACACCCCGAGTCTAAAGACTAGAATAAAGAATTTTTTGTTCGTAAAAAAGAACAGTTATTGGAAAGTCAAAAAAATATGATGCATGTAACACAAACTATCAATGAAAAGGCCACGGAGGCATCATATTTAGTTAGCTATCGCATTGCACAAGCAGGTGAAGCGCACACTATCGCTGAGAATTTAATAAAGCCATGTGTGTTAGACATAACAAAATGTATGCTCGATGAAAAATCTGCAAAGCATCTTTCTACTGTACCGCTATCAAACGATACTGTTTCACGGCGAATCCATGATCTGGCAAGCTACGTCAAACAAGAACTAGTTGCACGTCTACAAAAAACACGATTCGCCTTGCAAATGGATGAGTCAACTGATGTCACTGGTCTGGCTATCTTGCTGGTTATCATGAGATATCCATATGAACGTTCTTTTGAAGAAGACATGCTTATGTGTTCACCGCTGCCCACAAACACTACCGGGGAAGAAATTTTTAATAAAATAAACATATTTTTTAAAGAAAATAATCTTAGTTGGAACGATTGCATTGACATTTGTACAGATGGGGCCAAGGCGATGACAGGTAAAACAGCAGGAGCAGTATCACGAATAAAAAGTAAAGCGCCTAATTGTAGTTCCAGCCATTGTATTCTGCATAGACAAGCACTTGCGATGAAGCAAATGCCGTCAAATCTAAAATTAGTTATGGATGAAGCGGTAAAAATAATTAATTTTATCAAATCACGACCACTACAATCCCGATTGTTCTCATTATTGTGTGAAGATTATGGCAGCAAACATAAAACACTGCTGCTCCATACAGAAGTGCGATGGCTGTCTCGGGGTAAAACTTTAACAAGGCTATTTGAACTTAGAGCCGAGTTACAAATGTTTCTTTCAGCAGATACAGTTTCTTTTAATTTGAAAGACCGTTTGTATGATAAAACTTGGTTGTTCCGATTGTCTTTTATGGCGGATATCTTTCAAAAACTGAACGAATTGAATTTATCATTGCAAGGTAAACAGACAACAGTGTTCCAGGCCTATAACAAAATAACTGCCTTCAAAAGAAAATTTGATTTTTGGATTATTTGCGTTGGTAAGAGAGAAATAGAAAGCTTTACGTCACTCAGTGAGTTTGTTAGCGATAACGACTCGGAAATGTTTCAAGATGATGTGTTTGAAGAATTGGTCCAATATCTCACTTCGATGCGCGCATCTTTTGTAAAGTATTTTCCCGAAGAACATAATACAAAAATGAAGCTGAATTCATGGATTCATAATCCTTTTTTACACAACTTGCAAAAGCCCGAAAGTATGTCAAACGAGATATATGAATCTCTTTTAGAAATGTCATCAGACACAAGTATGGAGTCACTGTTCAAAACGACGCCTCTCAACGATTTTTGGTGCAGAATCCGTGATGAATATCCAATGCTTGGCAGAATGGCTCTGAATATTCTTCTCCCGTTCCCAACAACATATTTGTGCGAAACAGGATTCTCAACCTATGCAGCCACGAAAACAAAATATCGCAATAGACTGGACGCCGAACCTGATATGAGACTTCAAATGTCTTCTATCAAACCTGATATCAACCAATTGATGAAAAATAAAAAACAGTTTCATACCTCCCATTAGTTAAGATTTTTTCATTTTTAATATCTTCTATTATTGTACTTGGCATGTGGTTAAAGTAAGTAATAATTAGTAACTGTTACATTGTACTTTTATTATGCTTATATAATAAAGAATACACTTTTAAAAACTATTGTTTTATTGTAGGGTTCCGTCAAGTATTTTGCTTGTCAAAAGGGTTCCGTGACCAAAAAAGTTTGAGAACCGCTGCATTATACCATAAAGGTATTATACTGACGTAAGTATAGAAATGTCTTTGCATTATACGTGGGACACTCAGAAAGTTTTGCGAAACTAAAAAAAATTGTTCTATACGTACATATATTTTTATCAAATCTTTTCAAAGTACTTTCCACCAGCCTCTATACAAAGATTCATGCGCCTAAACCAGTTTTCAAAACACTTTTTCCAGTCCGCCGCAGACACCTCGTTTACAGCCTGCTCGAACGCAGCCAGCGCAACTTCCGGCGACGAAAATTGTATCCCTTTGAGCTGATTTTTTATTTTTGGGAATAAAAAGAAGTCACACGGTGCTAGATCAGGGCTGTAAGGAGGGTGACCCAGGAGTTTGACTGGCGTGCTGTCCAGGAAGTCCCTCGTTTTGAGTGCGGTGTGCGCAGGTGCATTGTCGTGGTGGAGCAGTAGCCCGCGGAGCCCTGTGTTTGGTCGCTTGTTGCTTATAACAGAGAAAACTTCTGGCAAACATTTGGTAGTATACCATTCGGCATTAATGCTTCTTTGATCCCGTAAGGGAATTGATACCAAGTGGCCAGTCAAATTAAAAAAGCTAGCGATCAAAATCTTACCCCCGCTTCTAGATCGCTTCACTTTGGTAGGCGTTGGCTCATTTTGAAACACCCAAACAGTCGACTGGCGCTTGGTTTCTGGGTCGTATTGATAAATCCAGGACTCATCACCTGTAACGATGTCGTAAACACGCCGAGACGAGCCTGCTTCAAATTTGTTAAGCATATCACGGCACCATTCCACCCGGGCCTGCTTCTGAGCATCGGTGAGGTTGTGCGGCACCCAGCGTGATACTATCCTCCTCACGCGAAGATGGCTGTGTAGAATCTCGTGAACGCTTCCCGATCCAATTTTCAATATGTGTTGAATCTCCTGATATGTAATTCGCCTATTGTCTTGGATTAAATTTTTCACTGCTAGCACGTTTTCTTCGGTAACAGCCGTCAAAGGGCGACCGCTTCGTTCGTCATCCCCCAAAGTTGGTCGACCGCGCTTGAATTCGTTATACCAACGATACACGGTTGCCTTGGAAGGGCCTTCATCCATGAATGCCATTTGAAGTCTATCGTACGATTCATCCGGTTTCAGGCGACACTTGAAATCGTATAAAATCATAGCTCTAAAATGTTCCCGGCGCAGATCCATATTTCAGTGAGACACAATACTTTGAATTAACTCGCAAAAAATGTGGAGGGAAATTTTGAAATTGGAACTTACTTATTTTTACTTATAAATAATCATATTTTCGAAAAACATTATAACTGGCCAGTCTCCCATATATAAAAACTTTTTTTCGCAATACTTTCTGAGGGGCCTGGTACATACCTGGCACGTATTTGGTGCCTACAAATCCAAGTAGACACATTCCTAAATGGTGATACACGTGTAGGAACGATATTTGGTTGAACTTCTTCCGTAACACGAAGAATACCTGTTGAGAAAAGACAGCGTTTATTACCCACAGCGTAGGAAAGAGTCTTTAGACTGCGATATTACTTACTTACCTGTACTTACGTAGTAACTAATAGGTAATCTGTGCCTGTACCAGTATTTAACAATATTTACTGTTTAAGGGGAAGCTTAAGAATATATAGAAAAATTAGCGAGGATTTATAGGGTGCATTATGGCATGTGAAGATTGTTCCGGCGCACCCTGGGCAGTCAGCCCCACTGCTGACACTGCTGACTGGGTGATCGAAAAAGATCTCGACATGATATCATTATACATATAAAACCTAGGCCCTTGTCGACACGGCAGAGAGAGCGTGGATCAGTGGTAGACCTCTCGTGTTCTGAAGGCCCAGGCCAGTAAATTTGAATAATTAAAAACAAAACATATATGTATATGCCACCGGTGTACGCTCATTCATAATGTAGTTAATTATTTTGGTATCTACCCTCATTGTACTTATTTAATAACATAGCTTTTTTTTTTTTTTTCCCGTTTGTATAGACGGTACGGTAAAACTCTAATGAGTTTATGTTTACATCTCTAGAATATTTTTGTTATGTGTACCACTGAACTAATAAATAAATAAATAGATCTGATTTAATCTCAATCTTGTAAATGGTGTCGATTCTCTTGTTCACAAACTAAACTTATTTTAATCTATCGGTCTCTTTTACTAATAGTTGATACGAGAAAGGGATGACAGCAGCAATTATAGTGCTGTCCTACGTGTTATATTCTTGCTGAATATTACCGGCTACACCTAGTTGTAGTCATCAAACATTGGCTAGAATTAACTTTAACCGAAGGCAACCGGCTGCACCTAGTTCTAACCGGATAGAACTAGATGTAACCGCATTTCAGCTTTTAACCGTAACATATACAATAAGTAGTAACATTTACCGTGTCCATGAGATCGACGATCTTGATTATGTAGTAGAGCCAGACGCGGCTGACCACGACGCGCTCCAGCGGTGTGTCCTCGTAGATGATCTTCTGGCACCACATGCTGTAGGTGCCGGGGATGTACAGTAGTCTCAAACACTGGGAAGAAGAACGGTAATTGTTTTTATGAATAACTAGCTGTGCTCGCGACTCCGTCCGCGTGGATGTCGGAAAATAACATCATCTCATATTATTATGAACTCAATGTCATCTAATATACATAAGCGCTTACACAGACGATTACACTATTCACCTACCTACCATACTATATTTTGTTTTTACAACCAACCGGCCAAGGTGATAGAATTAGCCCTAAACTCTTCTCATTTTGAGAAGACGTTTATGTCCAGCAATGGGACAGTAATTGGGCTGATTATATTATGTAAGTCTATAACACTAACAATATCCTGTTCATTAATTCTTCTCATTTTGAGAAGAGGCCCATACTCAACAGTAGGACAGCTGTATTGAGCTTACTATGTTCTATATTTTCTATAATACTAACGACATCTAGTTTTATTTTTAGGAACCTGAAAAATCAACAATAATGACCTCTACTTTGTATGCAACTTAAAACAAGGGGTCAAGCTATATTGTATCGCTGGATCTTCTACTCAACCGATTAAGATGAAACATACCCTATCTTTTAAGTTAGACTAATACCTATACAAATTCAAAGTTTCATTACGATCCGTTCAGGTGTTTTCACGTGATGAGGTAACAAACAGACAGACAGACATACATAAATTCTAAAAACGACTGATTCGTGTTCTATTGCTTATTTCTAGTCCCCCTAGCCGGTTTTCCCGAAAAAATTGAATGTACGTACAGACTACAGACTTTTCGACCTTTACAATTTTATTGACGACGTCTGTGGTCTAGTGGTTCGAGGTTCGAACTGCTGATCAAGAGGTCGTGGGTTCGATTCCCACAGGACACAAATATTTGTGTGATGAACATAAGTGTTTGTGATGGTCTGGGTGTTTCTTATGTATTATAAAAAAATGTATATAAGTATAATATCAATTGTCTAGTACCCATAGTACAAGCTCTGCTTAGTTTGGGACTAGATGGTGCTGTGTAAAAATGTCCCAAAAATATTTATTTTTAATTATTATAGTATAGATAGATAGATAGATAGAAGGAAACATTAGAAGATAGAAGGAAACATTTGTTTTAACCTAGCACCGGAGTCACTATATATTTAAAACAACTTTTGTGTCAATAAGTTTGTTTATTATTAAAGTCATTTACCTAGGTAGGTATTAACTAATTACTAAAAAGTTTATTTATATTGATGTATGGATGATTCCATCTTTAAAAACTCTAATGAATTTGAATGGCATAATGGTCTAAATCTATATGACATAATGTAATATAAAATATTGAATGGCAGCTGTCTCAATATTATATTGTATTTTTGAATACCTAGTTTTTAGGGTTCCGTATCCAAAGTACTGAAAACGGGAAGAAAAAACGGGACCCTATTACTCTCGCTACGCTGTCCGTCCATCCGTCCGTCCAAGTATGTACCTACCTAATTTTCAATTAATAGGTATATAAATTCAGATGTATGACTAATAGGAATTTTTATAAAAACGCATACGCTACGCAACGCATTAGCTAAACATATCTAAATATAACTTATTAAATGTCAAGTTCACCAGAAGCACAGAACAGAATTTTCTGCGGTCGTTAAACTACACGAAAATGTCTGCAAATTCTCACGCGTGTCGTGGAGGTACTTGTCAATATCTTTAGGTAAAGGTTATTTATATTATTATTGATTAATTCCGGTCAAGGCGTTAACGCCTTTAAAGGCGTCTTGAAATGGACGCACTTTTTCCTTCATAATCCTACGTTTTGCTACGGTCAGAATTTGATTCACACAAAAGCTAATCTAAGTAGAGAATTTCGTTTCGGAGGCTTTTATACCAGGCCCCTCAGAAAGTATTGCGAAAAAAAGTTTTTATATATGGGAGACTGGCCAGTTATAATGTTTTTCGAAAATATGATTATTTATAAGTAAAAATAAGTAAGTTCCAATTTCAAAATTTCCCTCCACATTTTTTGCGAGTTAATTCAAAGTATTGTGTCTCACTGAAATATGGATCTGCGCCGGGAACATTTTAGAGCTATGATTTTATACGATTTCAAGTGTCGCCTGAAACCGGATGAATCGTACGATAGACTTCAAATGGCATTCATGGATGAAGGCCCTTCCAAGGAACCGTGTATCGTTGGTATAACGAATTCAAGCGCGGTCGACCAACTTTGGGGGATGACGAAAGAAGCGGTCGCCCTTTGACGGCTGTTACCGAAGAAAACGTGCTAGCAGTGAAAAATTTAATCCAAGACAATAGGCGAATTACATATCAGGAGATTCAACACATATTGAAGATTGGATCGGGAAGCGTTCACGAGATTCTACACAGCCATCTTCGCGTGAGGAGGATAGTATCACGCTGGGTGCCGCACAACCTCACCGATGCTCAGAAGCAGGCCCGGGTGGAATGGTGCCGTGATATGCTTAACAAATTTGAAGCAGGCTCGTCTCGGCGTGTTTACGACATCGTTACAGGTGATGAGTCCTGGATTTATCAATACGACCCAGAAACCAAGCGCCAGTCGACTGTTTGGGTGTTTCAAAATGAGCCAACGCCTACCAAAGTGAAGCGATCTAGAAGCGGGGGTAAGATTTTGATCGCTAGCTTTTTTAATTTGACTGGCCACTTGGTATCAATTCCCTTACGGGATCAAAGAAGCATTAATGCCGAATGGTATACTACCAAATGTTTGCCAGAAGTTTTCTCTGTTATAAGCAACAAGCGACCAAACACAGGGCTCCGCGGGCTACTGCTCCACCACGACAATGCACCTGCGCACACCGCACTCAAAACGAGGGACTTCCTGGACAGCACGCCAGTCAAACTCCTGGGTCACCCTCCTTACAGCCCTGATCTAGCACCGTGTGACTTCTTTTTATTCCCAAAAATAAAAAATCAGCTCAAAGGGATACAATTTTCGTCGCCGGAAGATGCGCTGGCTGCGTTCGAGCAGGCTGTAAACGAGGTGTCTGCGGCGGACTGGAAAAAGTGTTTTGAAAACTGGTTTAGGCGCATGAATCTTTGTATAGAGGCTGGTGGAAAGTACTTTGAAAAGATTTGATAAAAATATATGTACGTATAGAACAATTTTTTTTAGTTTCGCAAAACTTTCTGAGTGTCCCACGTATTCAGAGACGAATCTAAGCGTGAACTCATGCTTCCAACTATCAAAATGCAGTGCTATTTGACATGTGGAAGCATGAGTTCACGAATGTAAGCCTAAGATTCACTATGGCTAGCTAAGCCGGAGGAGACTTAGCTATAATAAAATAAAATTGAGAGGTGTCAAGGGACACTCGGATGGAACGAAGTTCCTTTCGATTCGGTATTGCAGTTGTTATGGGCAAATGTAGTCACTTAACATCAGGTGGGCCTTTAGCTCGTTTCGCCATCCTATACTACAAAAAAAAAAAAAAAACTAAAAAAAAAAGTGTCTTTACAACATTTCGTGAGAATTTTTTCCGTCTAGCCCCCTTTCACAACGCGCGATAAGGAACTACGTTCCAATAAAATAAATTGTTTAGAAGGCCACCATCAGCATGTCATCAATATGTTAGGTACATGATAAGATATGACGATATCAACATTTGACGTGGAGCCGTTTTTCAGATAGACCCGGGACAAAATAGGTCTCAAAACAGCGACTTTGGATGCCCACCAAATTGTTAATAAATGACCTAGATTTTAAAAACAGTTTCATACTCTGTTTAAAAAGTTATATTCAGCGATATCCCACATGCATACATGAATTGGAAAGAAAATATGTTTGCCCCCTTTTTGCGTATAGGAATTTCAAATTTCCCCTTTAAATTTCAATTTTTTATAATTTTTAACCGACTTAAAAAAAAGGAGGAGGTTATGTATTCGGCGGGTTTTTATTTTTTTTTATTTTTTTATTTATGTACACCGATTACTCCGAGATTTGTAGGCCGATTTACGTGATTGTTTTTTTATTTGGTAGAGGAAGCCCGCGCGGTGGTCCCATATAAATTTTATTGACTTAGGTTGAGTAGTTTGTTTTTTAACCAGCTTCAATAAATCAGTTTATTTTAGCTTCGCCTATCTAGATGATCTGCTCATTGGTACGTTTTTCTGAGAATTCTTGGCCGATATGCGTTTTTTTTTTCACGATAGTGATTGGACGTTTGGAAGAACATGAGCGAGACCTTTGCCCAGCAGTGGGATAGCAAAGGTTAATAAATATAAAAAAAACTCAAATTGGTTATATAAACATTTATGAATCAACCCTCGCAATTATCAACTAAAAAGTATGAAATAAAAACTATTTAACAAAAAATAAAACCGACTTCAAAAACCTTAACTAAAAAGTAAAAAATAATCCTTGTATGTATTTCAAAATCTTAACATAAACCAACATTTTGAAGGCGGCGCGGGTTTTTTATGTACGTTCGCATAAACTGTTTTTTTACTATAGATATGCGCTGGACAGTACATTATATTTACATGACCCAAAGGGTCAATCACGCGCCGCCTTCAAAACGTTGGTTTATGTTAAGATTTTGAAATACATACAAAGATTATTTTTTACTTTTTAGTTAAGGTTTTTGAAGTAGGTTTTATTTTTTGTTAAAAAGTTTTTAAATATTAATTTCGGCTTCGGCCTAGAGTTTACGTATTATCTATATGAGATTCAGAAGTAATAATATTATTTAGATTGGAAGTTATAAGGTCCTGACAGAGACGGATAAAGTGCTGTTACAGTCCTTTTTTTTGCCGTGGGGTAATCCTCATGGACGAACTCCGCCCGGGGTAGCCGGAGCCAGTGTCGGACTTTTACCAACTAAAACCACCACGGTGTTTCTTCAACTACCTTAGCCGGGGGCGTGGGAACCCGTGGGTATTCACACAACCACCCCCGACAGGTCCCGGCCCGCCACAATCAGGCGAGCCTTTTCTCTCCGTGCGGCCTAACGTTGGCCGCACCCTCCTAGGCGGCGCACACAAAATACTGCACGCCACCTCACCTCCGGGCCTTTACCAGCTGCGCCAACTACACCAGCTACGCCAGCTGTGTCAGCTACGCCAGCTGCGCCAGTTACGCCAACTGTGCCAGCTACGCCAACTGTGTCAGCTACGTCAGCTGTGCCAGCTACGCCAAATGTGCCAGCTACGCCAGCTGCTGGTCGGGCAGCAGACTGCCCCGAGGCTGCTGCTCGCAGGCCCTACCTCCCGTAATTTTTTATAGAGGTTTTCTTCCTCGCGGTCCGGGCGGTGAAGCCAAGACCCTCGGTCTCAAGAGGCGCGAGAACACTCAGCGGGCACTCCTGGGGTTACGAGATCAACGGGGGCAGGGAAGGACAGTCCCCTCGCTGCCTGCCCAGTGGTAGGGTGAGTGCACACCGGGCCCGCCCCTGCTCCTTCACTGTGCCCTCTGCTAGCATCAGAGGGACACGTGGAGCAACTACCCATTGGCCCACATGGGGCCCCTCCCTCACCAGAATATTGGCCACAGGCAATAAGATCCCCCGAAGGTTAATCCCTCGAAAGGATACTATTGCCCGTACCCAGGATGCACCGGCCTAACAACTGCCGTTCCCTCCAAACGTGTCCAAGAGGACAAGCAGCAATCAGACACATGTGGAGGTTTTCTGGCCAGCATCCCTGTTGTTACAGTCCTACCTAGCACAAACCATTTTGACGTACATAAATATAAGTTAACTTTGTTTGGATATGAAATACTCGTGTGAGACATAATAAAATAAAGTAAAATGCTTTTTTTTTCAAGTTGTATAATAGAACAAGAACCGCGCGCGGGCTAATTGGCGCGAATGAAAATTAGATACTGTTGAATTAGTTTGTGTATGGTTAAATCTTGACAGACATCGTTAGTAGTAGTGCACATACGATATAATGGCGAATGTTGACCATATTAGTTAGTACGACGTAACGATAGATTAAACAGTTTGCGATTGTGCAGTCGGCTTCCAGCTCGGGGTACGCTTATCATTAACTTTTCCAGTATATCGGGACTATCTGCTTTCCCATGCAAGATCTTATAGAGGAAGACGACATCAGCTATCTTACGTCTCGGCAAGTGGGAACATTTTGTAATGTTCAAGCCTAGAATCGTAGGTGGTTAGTTTGCGACAGAGATTGTTGGCGTAAGTAAGGTGGTATAAAAATCTCTTCTACAGTCTTTCGATTCTGGCTGCATCAGGTTTAAAAAACCTATTTTCTTGTTAGAAAATAGAGGTATTGTAAACTGGTAAATCAGCTGGACTGCAGACATTTTTCAAAAAAGTTGTAAATTTTGTATCATCATCATCATCATCATTTCAGCCGAAAGTTATAGTAAAAGATAACTGAGATCCAGGACGTTAAAATACCGCTTCTTTGTGTTTAACCAACGCGGCGGGGTGGTGAAAAAAAGTTATTGTTAGTCTTAGACGCAATAAATGAAAATTCTAAAAAAAATTGTAGCTATGCTATGGCATGAAAAAACAATCATATTCCACAAACAAATTTTAAAATAAACACCCCTATTACGAGATCTACGACGCCAAAAAGTAGCGTTGTTTGTAGAGTGCCACACGTGGATTCCTTAAACTACATTGCGACATCTATGGGAGTGGAAAAGACGAGGTACTATTACCACGTGGACTGGTCTGGACTAATTTTCCTTTCATACGTATCATCTGTAAGTACTTACTTCTACTGTGAGATATCCTGATAGTCCGATCTGTACTACGTTATATAAGATGATGGCTTTTCTGAGGTTGTACGGCGCGCGTTTGGCCATGAAGGCCGGGCCCCAAGTACTCACGAACCTATGGTACAGGTACAGTATCAGGAAAACCGGTATCGGGTTCGATACCAACCAGAAATGGTTCGTTCGAGGATCTGGAAACAGAAGAAAAAAAAATTTATTGTTTTTTCTATTCTTCCTTCAAATTAATGTTTTTTTAATGAAATTTTGACAAGTCCCTGTTGTGCATTGAACCGTGCTCGAAGGAGCACGGTTTTTTACTACAGAAAAAAAAAAAAAAAAAAAGTTTTTTTTTGTACTTGTTGTACAGTACATGAAGATGTACAACCAACGCTCACGCACACACATGCACCTTAAACCGTGCTCACCCCTCTCAGTTCACGTGTCGCGGCATCTTCCAGTAAGCATCGCGAAAGCAAATATCCTTCAGGTGCATGGTGTGTACGTGAGCACTGGTTGTACATGAAGGAGCACGGTTTTTGTTGGCTTCACTATGGTTGTTCGCAGCACTTAGTCTATATTTTTTACTATGTCTGTGGTTGTGCCCAATAAGTGGCAGGTACACACGGCTACACATCAAGCTGTACATTTCCAGTTTATGCTGACCTCGCATTGTATAGGCTTTCTGTACAATGCGAGATCAGCTTATACTGGAAATGTACAGCTTGATGTGTAGCCGTGCGTACATACTAATACATAATTTATGGGTGAACCCCTTAGTAGCCTTTTACGACACCCACAAGAAGAGATGGGGTGGTGCTATTCTTTGTGCCCGGCGGCACCACAAGGAACAAACGAAACGGAACGGTTTACAGGCGGTCTACTCGCGTTTGACGAAATCGATTATTCGTACCATTCATCGCACAATTTGCTACCCCGTCGTTCCCTTTTCGCATGCGATGATCGTATTTTGACGTTTGTTGATCTCCGGTCAGATTCATATGACTATGAACCGTACCTAGTCTATTTTTATTTTATCTTTTTTACGTGCCTATTTTTACTGTGTAGGTACCTATCAGTCAGAACGAAATTTTGTACTTCGTTTGTCGTTCGTCAAACGCGAGTAGAGCCCCTGTATTTTTGTTAAAATAAACTCCATTTTTTTTTTGCCTTCATTATCAAAATATATTGCTTTTAAGCATGCATAACAATTTCATGGCACAATATTAGTAGTACAAGAACCCTGCAAGGGCATTGCAAGTTTAAGTATTATATAATTAAATATACTAATGAGTGGTCTTCCTTCGACCACGAACGGTGCAAAGCTTTCGAAATGTCAGGAAAACCAATCGCGGTGTAATTCGGTAAAACTTCGTTTTATTATAATCCAGCCATGCCAGCTACGCCAGGCAGTAGACTATTACACTGAGTCTGCCGCCCGCAGGCCCTAGCCTCCCGTATTTTTTTTTTGTTTTCTTCTTCATCCCTCATCCTCCACTGTGCCTTCTGCTAACTTCAGAGGGACACGCCTAATCACGCCTCATTGGCCCAGATCGGGCCCCTGGGGTGCTGGCCAGAAAACCTCCACGTGTGCCTGACGGCTGCTTGTCCTTCTGGACACGTCTGGAGGGAACGGCAGTTGTTTGGCCGGTGCACCCTGGGCACGGGCAATAAAATCCTTTCGAGGGATTAATCTTCGGGGGATTTTATTGCCTGTGGTGAATATTCTGGCGCGGGAGGGGCCCGTTCTGGGCCAGTGGAGAGTTGCTCCACGTGTCCCTCTGTTGCCAACAGAGGGAACAGTGGAGGAGCAGGGCGGGCCAGGTGTGCACTCACCCTGCCACTGGGCAGGCAGTGGGGGTACTGTCTTTCCCTGCCCCCGTCGATCTCGTAACCCCAGGAGTGCCCGCTGAGTGGTGTTCTCGCACCTCTTGGGACCGAGGGTCTTGGCTTCACCACCCGAACCGCGAGGAAGAAAACCTCTATAAAAAATTACGGGAGGTAGGGCCTGCAAGCAGCAGACTCGGGGCAGTCTGCTGCCCGACCAGCAGCTGGCGTAGCTGGCACAGCCGGCGTAGTTGGCGCAGCTGGTAAAGGCCCATGAGGTGAGATGGCGTGCAGTGTACCGTGTGCGCCACCGAGGAGGGTGCGGCCGACGTTAGGCCGCACGGGTAGAAGGGGCTCGCCTGCTTGTGGCCGGCCGGCACCTGTCGGGGGTGTTTGTGTGAATACTCACGGGTTCCCACGCCCCCGGCTAAGGTAGTTGAAGGAACACAGTGGTGGTTTTAGTCGGTAAGACTCCGACACTGGCTCCGCCTACCCTGGGCGGAGTGAGTCCATGAGGATTTCCACACGAAAACAAAAAAAAAAAAAGATCGGGTCCTTCCCGTGCCAGAATATTCGCCACGGCCAATAAGGTCCCCCGAAGAAGAGTTATTCCTTATTACCAATGCCCAGGGTGCACCGACCCAACAAACTGCTGTTCCTTCCAGACGTATCTAGAAGGACCAGCAGCCATTATGGCCATTAGGCTATTAGGCCATTAGGAACTGGCCCAGCACCCCAAAATAGAAATGTAATTAAAGATTTAAATCCCTACCTTTTATTAAATAAACGTTTTAATTTCGCCTAGAGTGTGTACATCTTTGTGCAACTGACTGTACCCAAACTGTACCTTATTTTGAAAATATTTACTCAACTGGTATAATATGCAGTTAGCACGTTTTTCGTGTACTATAGACGAAGTGCTGCGAACAATCTAGTGAAGCCAAAAAAACATGCTCCTTGGTGTACAACGTACAAACAGTGCTCACGCACACACATGCACCTCAAACCATGCACACCCCTCTCAGTACACATATCGCGACATCGCGCATCGTCCAATGCGTAAGTATCGCGAAAGCAAATATCTTTCAGGTGCATGGTGTGTGCGTGAGCGCTGGTTGTACACGAAGGAGCATAGTTTTTTTTGGCTTCACTCTGATTTTTCGCAGCACTTCGTCTATATTTTTTTTTACTATGTAATAATATACCCTTCAAATATTTAATTTATTCCATGCGGCGGGAATCAAACCCTTGACCCGTAGGTAGTGCAAGTGCCGTCTAAAGTTCAAAATGTTAGAAAAACTTTCTTCTTTCTTTCTTTCTTTTGAAAAACAGTCCTAATACAAAACTGATATTATAATAAAACAAAGTTTAACCGGATTAAATCGCGAATATTATTTAAATTGGCTTTCCTGACGTTTCGAAAGCTTTGCAGCGTTCGTGGTCGCAGGAAGACAGATGACAAGCGTCTTTACAGATATTTCAAAAAAAATATTTTTAATCTACAAAAAAAGCTTATATTGTTTTGCCTACTTTTTAGGGTTCCGTAGTCCTACAAGGAACCCTTATAGTTTCGTCATGTCCGTCCGTCTGTCCGTCTGTCCTAATCCTTTACAGCTTAATAACTTCTACAGTTATAAACATAAGTAAATGAAATTTTGTAAAAAACTAGTATAGATATAGATCTCAATTTTAAAAGAATGAAAAAAGTGGGTGGTGGAGGGTGGCGCCCATACATGTGAAATGGGGATGAAAATATTTTTTTCGCTGCACCCCATCGTGTGGGGTATTATTGAATAGGTCTACTAAAATGAAGGTAATGTTTCATACACCACTTTTTTATCAGGTGTACCATCTGTGAAATATAACCTGCCAAAGTGGCATGCAATGTGTCCCCCCCCTGCCATTTCTAAACTATGCAACGTAAAATCTTATAATCTTCTACATTGATAGACCTTAGTAAAAACTCTCTTATAAAATTATTTCGAGCATAATGCAATTATAAATTTTTGAGTTATAGAGAGAAAACTGAAAAATACTTAAAACGTCCTAGTTCAAAGGTCATTGACCTTAGAGAAAAATTATCATAGCAAATAATGCTCCTTTAGCTACTTTATATTTGAATAAATCACAAAAAGTAACTTTGTGTTATGTACCACCAATTTTTATATCTGGTACCACCTGTATTCTACGCAAATAAATGATTCTTTCTTTCTTTCTTTCTTTTTACATGACACAATTCTTAAATTTGGCGCCATCTAGCGGCGTCTAACAACACTCTCTGAGTTGCCAATGCTGCCGTCAAGTGCCGTCTATTGCATTTGGCACTGTATAGCGCCATCTAGCGGCTACTGACAACACTCTCTGAGTCGCCAATGCTGCCGTCTATTGCACAAACTAAAATAGCCATGATTAATATTCGATTTGATTTGTTTGTAACACCTACTTAAGGAACCCTATAATACTGAGCATGGCCCGACATGCTCTTGGCCGGTTTTAACTATAGTATTCAATATCCACGGAATGACCTGCGCTGACCTATACAGAAATACTTACTCGCGATATGTATGCATACAATGTAGTTAGCATAATATAAATAAATCGAGGATTACATTTTGGAAGCTATTTTGTTGCTACTCGTATTCCGATTGATCGACAATTACAATCCGTACTTTTGAATGTAAAATTAGCACTAAATTAGTTCAATATTCAATCTTGGACGAATTTTATTCGTCCAAGTATTCATTCAGTGTTTTTATCATTGAGTGTTTTCAGTGTATTTGGGTCGATTTCAAACGAAGCGTAAAAAGTGTTTTCATGAAATAATTTCTACAATTTTGCTGAAATTTACATAGTCCTCATTTGATGTGATACTTATGTTATGCCTTTATATGGTACAGTTACAAATATTACATTATTACATTTCATATTTAAGATAATAAAAAAAAACTGTCAATTTTTTCATTCGTGGCACCTGGTTTTTTATTGCTTTTTCAACAAAAAGTGAATTTAAAAAAATATGATCTGTTGAAATTGTACTTTAACTTCATTCGGTTACACATTAATAACCATAAAGTCTAGTGACACCTATAGGTACTAACTACCACAAAGCAGAACATGATTTCTCTGCGATTCATTATACGATAATTTTTTTCAATCATTAGTGTAGATCAACAAAAAAAAACTTTTAAAAACAACCTGTGAATTTCTGCCCATGCCTTACTCCTGCACTACGCAGAGGAGCCCCAAGGGCACCTGAATATACGGTGAAAGCAGACGCACGCTTTGTTATTCCGGTGAGAAATCTATATATGTTTGGGTTTCAATGCTCGAGACAAAAATACAATCATTCGTGTTTATAGAAGTATAAAAACGAGTTTTTTAACAATAAATTCACTATAATGCGCGTATGGTAGTACCTAAAAACACGGATATTTTGTTTCCTTCAAATGGCGTCTAGGATGTTCTATGATGTTTTAAATCAGATTTTTCGCAAAAAGTTTGATTTGTGCCACTTCATTCGTTTACCCGCTTAAGCTATTGCATAGCTTCTATCCAGGCGCGGTTCCAGCCCAAGATTTTGGGGGGGGTCAACTTGGCTTACGTACAGTTTCAAGGTCTAAATAAACCTTTTTTTTTTCTCAATGACAATGTAAAGTTTGGAGTTAGTTTATTATGTATTGGTATTGGTATAACGGGCCATTTTCCGCAACTACACGCTTGGCGTGTATTTTGCGTGTGGGTGGGAATAACTTGTTTACTCGAGCCACCCCAGCTCCTCGAGGAAGACCAGCAAACGCTTGATGTTGCTGACTGTCTCTCGGAGAGTACCCGGATGTCCGAAGTACTTAGCCCTGTATGAGGCGACCTCCGGGCAGTTGAGAAGCACGTGGGCCGCTGTTTCCTCTGTCTCCATGCAGGCTCTGCACAGAGGACTGTAACATTATATTATGTATTATGTAACAGAATAGTTACTTACAAAATGGACGTCAACAAAGAGGAAACGAAGTTTGGGAACGAATTTTTCATGTTTATGCGAAAAGTTGACTTCAATTTCAGTGTATTTTTCGGAGTTGCAGGCTATGTACGTTAATGAAAAAGCGCGAGCGAAGCGAGCTCGAAATTTTTTTTCACCGCCAATGCTTCAATCGCTTGCGCCTTTGAGTGTCCAATCGCAACGGCAGGCTCATGTAAAGTAGCGCAAACCGTTCAACAAAATGAACTACCGCCGTCGTATGTGATATTATTTGTCATTAAACTGGAAATATCATTCATACTTTATTTTGAGCAAAATAATACCTATGCTGTAAATTGAACTTCAGTACATAGACAAAAATCTAAAATAATGTTAAGGTATTTTTTGACGTACGAGTAGATGTCGTGTGACTCGTGTGATGTCGTGTTTGAGTAAGTAGGTAGTTAGTTTTGATTTCATTGTTTACTTTTGGACGTTTAAGCAGGAAGTCAATAATTTTTATTTTTTATTTTAGTAAATTGTCTATATTTAGGAGATTTGTTAATTTGACGTGTACGATTTTGGGGGGGGTCATGACCCCTACGACCCCCCCCCTAGAACCGCCACTGCTTCTATCGCGGGCCTTGAGCGTGGAGACCGAATCCAGAAATTCCGTAAATATAAATTAAGAATATGGTTGGATATTTGTATATGTAGGTATTTCTACTGATTTCTTATAATATATATTTTTAACGATTTAAATAGTGGAAAGAAAAAATAGCTCACGAGCAGGATTCGAACCTGCGACTCCTGGCTCAGTACGCCAGTGCTTTAGCCACTAAGCTTAAGTTCACGGTAGTGAACACTGTTCGTGGTATTGAAATTAACTTCCATTTTGGTACGTCTTTGGGTGACGTCAGCGATATCTTATTAAGAAATAGTGTTTCTTATATATTTTTTTCCACTATTTAAATTCCGATAACACGGTTTTGTGGGGAATAGTGATATTGCAGAATTTATACATGTATGAATAAATAAAAGACGTGTGGCACTCGGAGATTGCCGCGGTAAAGCTATTGCATAGCATTTTTTATGTAAATACAAAGAGGAGGTGCCCTAACGCCGAAACTCTAAGCAGGCATGAGTCACCAGATTGCGGAGCGAAGAGGGGGATTACGCATCCACAGTAACGCCGATACAACCAATGCCACCTAGAGGCGATTTGCAGAACTAAAGAGACAAGCGTGATATTTCAAAAAGTCATTAAAAGTTCTGCTATTCATCGATAGATGGCAAAACTAAAAAGTATCACCGCTGTGCCGGTCGGACTGGGGGGTGTTAGGTTATTTTCGTTACGGAATTTCTGGATTCGGTCTCTACGCTCAAGGCTCGCGATAGAAGCTATGCAATAGCTTAAAATAAGATATGCAATAGCTTAAGAGACAGGGAGATGTGATCTCTCCGAAACTGTTCACTGCTGCATTGGAGGATGTCTTCAAGGTTCTGGACTGGAAGGGGCTAGGCATTAACATAAACGGCGAGTACATCACTTACCTTCGGTTTGCCGACGACATAGTAGTCATGGCTGAGACCATGGAGGACCTCGGTACAATGCTCGATGACCTCAGTAGAGCTTCTGATAGAGTGGGTCTTAAAATGAATATGGACAAGACAAAGGTTATGTCGAATTCCCATATAGCACCCATTCCCGTAAACATCGGAGAATCTACACTCGAAGTTGTTGACGATTATGTATACCTAGGACAAACTGTCCAGCTAGGTAAGTCCAACTTCGAGAAAGAGGTCAATCGTCGAATCCGACTCGGTTGGGCAGCGTTCGGGAAGCTACGCAATATCTTCTCGTCCAAAATACCGCAGTGTCTCAAGACGAAAGTCTTTGACCAGTGTGTGTTGCCAGTAATTACTTACGGTACTGAAACGTGGTCGCTCACAATGGGCCTGATAAGAAGGCTCAAAGTCACTCAAAGGGCAATGGAGAGGGCTATGCTCGGAGTGTCCCTGCGTGATCGAATCAGAAATGAGGAGATTCGCAGGAGATCGAAAGTAACCGACATAGCCCGAAGAATTGCCAAACTTAAGTGGCAGTGGGCGGGGCACATTGCTCGCAGAACGGATGGCCGATGGGGCAGTAAAGTTCTGGAGTGGCGACCGCGTACTGGAAGGCGCAGCGTGGGTAGGCCCCCCACAAGGTGGACCGACGACCTGGTGCAGGTCGCGGGAATCCGCTGGATGCGGAAGGCACAGGACCGGTCGTTGTGGCGATGCTTGGGGGAGGCCTATGTCCAGCAGTGGACGTCTTTCGGCTGAAATGATGATGATGATGATGATGAATAGCTTAAAAACGTATCCAAGTTTCCTTGTTTTTATTTCTCGATTAGATAGATACCTTAGAATCACCATCGCCCGCTTCATTAAATACCTTGTTATGTATTTTCCAATAAAATGTTTTACAAAATCATGGTTATGAATGTTGTCCAGCTAGCAAATCATTACTGTCCTACACATTTCATTGGCGATTAAAGAATTTCATTTGTGTAAAAACTAATTCATTCGTGTTTCTCTTTTTTTGGTTTTCTTATATTTTTAACAAGATGCGCCCTGTATTTTTACATCGCACGTGTATAACTTCATTATAGCAAACGTTAAATACCATCAGATAACAATAAAACGGCAGTTTACAAAAATCGTCAAAAATGTGTCATTTTAATTCGAAACATGAAATCGACCCATTTATCATGCATTGATTTTACTACGTAGGTACGTAGGTACATATTTCCCCAATGGTTTTTATATTGTATGTGTATTGCGTATATTTTAATTCAGAAATACTCATTTATTCGTGACAGTTTTAGAAATTGGAATTTAATTGGGATACGAAGTGGTCCCACAGAGATCTGACCATAATCGTACCAAACAACTATACCTACTTATTAACAATTTACTGTGTTTAGTATTGTTATTACTTTTACTACAAAATTAAAGTCGCTATCATCAAAGATTCCAACCATAATACCGACATATTTATAGACTATTTTCGTTAATGGATTTGCAATGTAGGTACATTTTTTAAATAAATTATTATTTCTTTATTTATTGACGTAACATGGGATTAAGGGCGCGCATGATCTCAATGACCTTGCTCGAATGGGCGTTGCCGATCAGAATGATGCAAAGGGAGCGCGGGGACACTTCATAATAACATCGCGCCGCGCCTGTGACCGCGCCGCCGCTCGCTTGCGAGTTCGAATGAAAAAAGTTTTAGCCGGCAAGTAAGTTGTAAATTTTTACAATATGCACGGTTATTTTGGGATGTCTCGTAACAGTATACGTAGTCTAGTGATTTAGGGGTCGACTTCAGGTCTGTATAGTCTGAGATCGATCCCCATTAATATACTTTTCTTTTAGAATTTATATTTTTGCATTTTTTTATTTAGAAATAAGTTATATTACCTACTTAAGTTTGTAAATAATGAACACATACTTGCAATCAAATATACACAAAATACAATTATTTTATTTTGTGTTACTTTACTTTGAATGAATGAATGAATGATATATTAATGATATATTTATTTGCAAGAACATAGGTAACATTGAGTTCGTCTAAAGTTAAAATTGGGTTTCACTACTTTCAACATTTCAGTCGTGCAAATATTTTGATTTTCAATTAATCGTACATAATATTTAAAAACAAATTAAAATTAACATGCATCAAAATAATTTCAATTCAATTCAATTCAATTTATTGTATATTGTGATACATAGGTAGTTACAGTTATAATAACAAAAAAAAAGTGCTGCTATGACCTGCCAATAATAATTTCCATACTATTTTATCAATTTATAATTATGCGAATCAATAATAATAAAAAACTGGGTTAGTGGTCAATCCACACGAATTGGATTGCCACGAAACGTGCGGATCGACTCTTTTAAATATTAGAATTTTCGTTTTTATTTTCGTGCGGATCACCACCTTCATATATGTATACGTAGTAGGCTTGGCACATATTGTAAATAATAGGCACATATTGTATTTTAAAGAATAAAAGATATCAAAGTACAGTCGTGAACACACGACGATAAAAAAGATCGAAAAATTAATGAACTCTCACATATACACACACACACTCACAAATACTGTATCTTTTACTTACCTAATTAATATAACTATAGCTTGTATGAATGTAACTATAGCATGTATCGTCGCCTCAGTGCTTGAATGTCCAATCGACCATTGAACAAATTTTACCGGAGACGTTCTTTTTAGTTTATTATTGATTTAAGAGAAATATTTTTTAAACTTTTAAGATTTAAGAATAATGTAATATATTTATTTATTTATTTATTTAATTCTTTATGCACAACAGGGTACAAAGGCGGTCTTAACGCCATAGGCGTTCTCTACCAGACAACCTTAGGGTAATGCAGAGACAAAGAATAGGGTAGAATATAAATATATCAATCAATCAACTCAGCCTATCCTATGTCCAGCAATGTATTATATGCTATACATTATTCTTAAATCATCAAAGTTTTTAAAATATTTCTCTTAAATCAATAATAAACTAAAAAAAACGTCTCCGGTAAAATTCGTTCAATGGTCGATTGGACATTCAAGCACTGAAGCGACGGTATGTTAAATAGTCAAATCATTTTGGAAGATACTGGTGCCCACGACACAGGGAATCCTAGTGTGGGGCCCAGCAGTATACCTTGTAAAATATGCTTAATTTGGTTAAATAAATTATCATTATCATTAAAAAATAGGTTTTGTAGACTACTCGACTTTCAATGAGGCGATTTTAGGCAATTTTACAAAAAAAAACTAAGGCGAAATTAGGCTATTTTGCGCCATATTTTTGCCTACTTCGACTCGGCTAGACATGGTAACACTGAAGTTTAATCTGCCATTGATTGACGCTGCATGTGCAATAATGTTCCTTAGCAAATAAATGTGTGAGCTTAAATTTTTTTAAACATATTGATCATCATTAATGTGAACCAGTGCTAAGTGCTGCAACTAAAACAAAGAAATAGATTGGTGTAAAATAATAAGTAAATTTTGTTGAATTTATCTTAATATTATTTTAAAACGCTGTCTTTTAGCGGGGCTTTTAAATCGTACTTTTCCCGGCCCATTCTTTTGTCAGAGCACATTTTTTATAAGTATTAAATGATGTTTATAATAATTAGAATTAATAAATCAGTATTTATTTAGTAGTATTAGAGTATTCAATGTCCATTAGTAGTAATATATTACAGCGCCCCCTAGTGGACGCATCTCTACACTATCAATCACAAAGTTAATTAATGAACCGGCAAGCTGTAAATTGTTTCACTCTTTTATTAATATTGCTCTCAAGGAATATTGCTCTCATATCGAATATATTATGCTATTTTCAGATAGCTTCGAAGTTCATTAATACCTACTTAGATAGATAGATAAAACGTTTATTAAGTACAAAAACAAGACACAGGACATACAAGTAAAAATACAATAAAACAGTGTGATATGTGTCTCAGTATTGTACCAAATGGGTGTCCAGCTCAGCATGTGCCAGGTATTATACCTGATGCTGGTATTCTGGTACTTAATATAATGGCGGAAGAACCGTCAACTAGGAAAGGTGAAAAGGCTGAAACCAAAATCACACACATGCACCTCAAACCGTGCTCATCGCTCTCAGTACACATGTCGCGGTACCGTCCAGTAAGCATAGCGAAAGCAAATATCCTTCAGGTGCACGGTGTGTGCGTGAGCGCTGGTTGTACACGAAGGAGCACGGTTTTTTTCGCTTCACTATGATTGTTCGCAGCACTTTGTCTATATATTTTACTGCCTGTATTTAAACTAGTTTTAATATTAAATGTATGTAATTATGTATACAGTTTGATTGGTTGAACAAAGAACTTATTAAACGAGAATATTCAGTCACTGATTTTCATTCCAAATACAAAATTTTGATCTGTAACCGTGCCATATTTCTAGAGCAAATGATAAATTATATGCTTAGTCATCTAAAAATACTTGAAAAGTCCTACGATTATTTAATACCCAAATTTTCACTTCGAATTGTAGAGAGAGTTTGAGAATAAATCCCGAACGACTCTGAAAATAAGTCATCGGCGGCATTTTCAAAGGGTAGAAATATCTGTAAATTGTTTTGGTGGATTCGCACGCCTCGTTTTTGTGTCGCACGTGACACACAGAGGGAATTTATTTGTTTATTAATAGGTATTTAAGTAAAAAAAAAGGTTTTTTTTTTTTTATTGATTCGTGTTCAGTATCAGTGGTATTGTCACCTCCTTAAAAATGGCACGAATACAGATCAACATGTTGTATGTAAACAACTGGTACCTACCTTAATTTTTGAAATATTTTTTCAATCGATTTTAGCAATTACTGTGACCACTATTCCAAAACGAACTATTCACTATTAAAGAACGTGGCTGGGGGGGACTGGATGCAGAAGGCAGAGGACCGAGCGTTGTGGCGCAACTTGGGAGAGGCCTATGTCCAGCAGTGGACTGCGATAGGCTGAGTTGATTGATTGTTGATTGATTGTGACCACTATTCTGCACTTAAAAATCAAAGTTGCATACAATAAGGTGATGTAAGTAGCCGAAATGTTCCGTGTGGTGCCGGAAGTAAAGAATTGCACCACCCTCTTTCTTCTCATGGGTGTCGTAAAAGGCGACTAAGGGATTCACCAGAGGATGGGCAGCAGCGTTCTCTGAGTATTTAAAAAAATAACTGCGATCGCCAACCCGCGTGCCAAGCGGGGCGATTATGGCATTTCCCCCCTTTTCGGGAGGCCTTTGTCCAGTAGTGGCCGTTTTTCGGCTGAGATGATGAAGTAGCCGAAAGTGTCCATTGGTTGGTATTTCCACCCTCTTTGCCTTTTGCACTAGTCAGCAGACCCCTTGAAAGTTGCATTCAGCCGTGATGAGCGTGGGCGATTTTTTTACTCTCCTGTACACGTAATTTATCGTGAAGTATTTTTAACATATTTATTCATTATACGTACGGTCATTCTACCATATTCTTGAATTTTATAATGTCCCTTATTTATCCAGTCATGCTGTATAGCAAAATGTACTAATTTTGGCAACTTAAAGTTTTAAATCACGTCACAACGAAATCTAAGACTAGACGTTTATCAAAATTTTATATTTTTAACATAGATATTTTTGATTAATTCGTGACACTTCCTTTAAAAAATATTATTAATCCTAATACTTTTGTGCGCTACAGTACCTTTTTTCGTAAATTTGTTCCATAAAAAACAATGTGTGCCAATAGCCTACTACTCCCAAAAAAATAACAATATTTAAAAGAGTCGATCCGTACGTTTCGTGCCAATCAAATTCGTGCGGATTGACCACTAACCCACTTTACCTAATACTATACTAATACTAATTACTTTAGTCTGAGATCGATTCATATCTACTTACTATTTGAATTTATGTTTTTACTTATTTTTCTACCTACCTACCTACCTACCTACTCACCTACCTACCTACCTACTCATTACCGCGCTGGTTAAAAAATAACATACAAGTACGGACATAGTAAAAAATATAAAAGAAGTGCCGCGAATAATTTAGTGAAGCCAATAAAAACTATGCTCCTTCGTGTACAACCAGTGCTCCGTATGCACATGCACCTGAAACCGTGCTCACTCTCAGTACACATGTCGCGACATCGTCAAGTAAGCATCGCGAAAGCAAATATACTTCAATTGCATGGTGTGTACGTGACCGCTGGTTGTACACGAAGGAGCATAGTTTTTTTGGCTTCACTATGATTGTTCACAGCATTACGTCTATATTTTTTACTGTCTGTGACTATGGGTAGCACTTCCTTACTTATGATGAAATAATCGTATTTACTTTTACAAAAGTAGCAATTATACTATAAAGTTTTAGGGAGTTTTTCTTAATTATTATGTACACTTTTTTTATTATATAACTTACCTACATAAAAAAGTTATTAATATGTATAACACAATGTTAAAAGTAGCAACTATACGTAGGCCATAGTCCATACAAATATTTGTTCCATGCGGGAATCGAACCCGCCACCTATACGCTCAGCCGCTGCACCATTCTAAATAAAATTATAATAAAAATCCTTCGTATTTTTCACACCGAAAATTATGAGAGCACGTAGTACAGGTCCATATAGCACAGCGACACGTCCCGCACCACAGAACATGTCCCGCACTGACTAAACGGGCGAGCGAGGGGATTTCAAGCCATTTGCGAGTATCGATTACGTAAAAAAATCGTTAAAAAATAATTAAGAAAGTAATTTGAAAAAGTAAGCCGAAGGTGCCCTCGGTATTGTATTTTTTTATATGCTGATTGCAATAAAAAAATCCTGTGATTGATAGTTTAGGAGAAAAAAAACGATTAAAATTTTACACAGAGGTTACTTTGCATATTTATTTCAGATATTTCAAATAATATTTTCAATTTTCTGAGCCGAAGAGGACCTGCATTATATGATGTAGATTAACATATATTTTTTTTGGATTTTTTACGATAAAGATTACGGAGGAAAAGTGACTTAAAAAACCGAAAAAAAAGCCCAATTCACGTATATCGCCGCCTTAAGTTATAAATTACCTAAATAATGTATAAACTCACCAGCTAAGTCGTTGTTCACGTAGCGGTAGTAATTTGTTACGTTCCCTATCAGGGTGCCCATGGTGGCTGGTGTCTCTGGAACAAACAAACAGAATTCAATATTTTTTCGTCTCTACAATCTGTGTCATCATCATCACCAACTCAGCCTATCACAGTCCACTGCTAGACAAAGGCCTCTCCCAAGTTGCGCGGTGCGCCACAACACTCGGTCTTCCGCATCACAATCTGTGGAATTTATTTACTTTACAGAAGATTTAAATTGTGGATAGAAAAAATCGCTCACGAGCAGGATGGATTTTTTCATTCCACAATTTAAATCTTTAGATTTCACTTCGCATGCGTAAATGCGTTAAATAAATAATAAAATACTTTACAGAATATACATTGTGTTTCCATAAAGTGCACATATGAAATTGGGTGAAACTAGACATTATTAAATCGACGGAAAAATCTTTTTTTGCATTATTTATACACGACCAGACTTTGCCCGCGCTTACGCCCGCGTAGGTACTGAAATAAAATATAGCTAATGCTTCTGAATAAATTAGCATTATTAGCAGGTGAAAGAATTAATAAAATCGGTTCAGTAGTTTCAGAGTTTATCGGTTACAAACAAACAAATCGTACAATATAAAATATTAGTGTAGATCATAGAAATCTATATAATAAGGTAATAGAAATGTTATCTACTTAGTGGCGGTGTAAGGGGCGATGGGGTCGGTCCGCCCCGGGTGCCAAGCACCAAAGGGTGACAAGTGGGTGCGGCGCCTGCGCGCGGCGCCTTTTGGAAGCCGCCAGTATTTCTTCCCGATTGGCAGTCCATTGGACTACCTAGCTAGACTAGCTTCTGAGATTATTCTGTTAAATGGGACTATTCTGAGTCTAGTGACGTGTCTAAAATTTGTCGTTTTGGAGGCTTCATGTGAAAAGCGTCCATGTGGTGCCGGACGCAAAGAATTTCACCACCCTATATCTTCTCATGGGTGTCGTAAAAGGCGACTAAGGGATTCACCAGAGGATGGGCAGCAGCGTCCTCCGAGTATTTAACCAACCAACTGCGATCGCCAACCCGCCTGCCAAGCGTGGCGATTATGGCATATCATCACATCATGCAAAGCACAATTAAAAATCGGCCCCTAGTCCCCGGCGGCCCCGCTAGCCGTGGTTACGGTAGCGGCCTAGGTAACGGCGGGGCAGGGGGTGCTAAGAATCCCCGGCAGAGATCCGGCTACCATAACAAAAAAAGACTGGACCTGGCAGCATACAACACACGTACACTGCGGACCGACGAGAAGCTTGTCGAACTCGAGGAAGAATTGAGCAAGTTACGATGGGATATCGTAGGGTTATCTGAAGTCCGAAGAGAGGGGGAGGACACGATAATCATCAAATCCGGTAACTTGCTCTATTTCCGGGAGGGCGATCAACTTTCCCAGGGCGGTGTCGGGTTTATCGTCCACAAGTCTCTTGTGAACAACATAGTGAAGATCGAGTGTTTCGACCAGGGTGGCGTACCTTATACTCAGAATAACCGAAAGGTATTCGTTGAAGGTTATACAGGTATACGCCCCGACCTCGAATCACCCCAACGATGAGGTGGAGACCATGTATGAGGATATCTCGAAAGCCATGCATGGCTCTAAAACTCACTTCACTGTTGTCATGGGAGACTTCAACGCGAAACTGGGCAATCGCTACGATGATGAGCTGCGAGTGGGGCAATTTGGATATGGATATCGGAACCACCGGGGTCATCTACTAGCCGGCTTTATGGAGAAGGAGGGACTCTATATGATGAACTCTTTCTTCAGAAAGCGTGAGCATAGGAAGTGGACCTGGTTGGGCCCTGATGGTGTAACAAAAAATGAGATTGACTTCATTATGTCGACGAAGAAGCATATATTCATTGATGTCTCTGTGATCAACGCGGTCAAAACCGGAAGCGATCACCGTTTGGTAAGAGGCACATTGAATCTGAACATCAAGCTGGAAAGATCTCGACTGATGAAGTCTACGCTCCGTCCAGCACTGATCCAAATCCAAAACCCCGAGAGCTTTCAGCTCGAACTTCAGAATCGTTTCGAATGCCTAGGGAGCTCAGTGGACGATTACAACGATGGGTTTGTGGAAACTGTCCATACGGTCGGGTCTAGGATCTTTAGGACCCGTCGTACAAATAGAAACAAAAAGCTCTCTGACCACACTCTCGAGCTTATGGCGGTAAGACGCGAGATGATTCTGCAGTCCTCAGATGATGTGACTAAGTACCGGCAGCTCAATAGACAGATCTCAAAGTCCTTGAAAAGTGACCTGCGCCAATTTAATACGGAACGTATTAAAGACGCGATAGAGAAAAACAAGGGCTCCAAAGTCTTCGCAAGAGACCTGTCTATTGGGCAGAGCCAGCTTGCAAAACTGAGGACCGACGATGGCAGAGTCGTATCCTCCAAGCCAGAGCTATTGAAGGAGGTCGAGAAGTTCTATGGACAGTTATACACGTCCACCCGGACACCCGCTGTAAATCGGGCTCACGACCCAAGAGCTCGATTGACCCGACACTATACCGAAGATATCCCGGACGTCAGCCTGTACGAGATTAGGATGGCTCTGAAGCAGCTCAAAAACAACAAGGCGCCGGGTGATGACGGAATTACGGCCGAACTCCTGAAGGCGGGTGGAAAACCGATCCTTAAGGCCCTTCAGAAGCTGTTTGATTCCGTCATTCTCGAGGGAAGAACGCCACAGGCATGGAGCAGAGGTGTGGTGGTACTCTTCTTCAAAAAGGGCGATAATGCTCTACTAAAGAATTATAGGCCCATCTCACTTCTGAGCCATGTCTACAAGCTGTTTTCGAGAGTCATTACGAACCATCTTTCGCGCAGGTTTGACGACTTCCAGCCTCCCGAACAAGCCGGTTTCCGAAAAGGCTTTAGCACCGTAGACCACATACATACGCTGCGGCAGGTTATACAGAAGACCGAAGAGTATAACTTGCCTCTTTGTTTAGCGTTTGTGGACTACGAGAAAGCCTTCGATTCGATCGAGACTTGGGCGGTACTACAGTCTCTTCAACGGTGCCAGATTGACTATCGGTACATCGAAGTGTTAAAGTCTTTGTATGAAAACGCCACTATGTCAGTCCAATTACAGGACCAAGCCTCGAAACCTATCCTTCTGCAGCGAGGTGTGAGACAGGGAGATGTGATCTCTCCGAAACTGTTCACTGCTGCATTGGAGGATGTCTTCAAGGTTCTGGACTGGAAGGGGCTAGGCATTAACATAAACGGCGAGTACATCACTCACCTTCGGTTTGCCGACGACATAGTAGTCATGGCTGAGACCATGGAGGACCTCGGTACAATGCTCGATGATCTCAGTAGAGCTTCTGATAGAGTGGGTCTTAAAATGAATATGGACAAGACAAAGGTTATGTCGAATTCCCATATAGCACCCATTCCCGTAAACATCGGAGAATCTACACTCGAAGTTGTTGACGAGTATGTATACCTAGGACAAACTGTCCAGCTAGGTAAGTCCAACTTCGAGAAAGAAGTCAATCGAAACGTGGTCGCTCACAATGGGCCTCATAAGAAGGCTCAAAGTCACTCAAAGGGCAATGGAGAGGGCTATGCTCGAAGTATCCCTGCGTGATCGAATCAGAAATGAGGAGATTCGCAGGAGAACGAAAGTAACCGACATAGCCCGAAGAATTGCCAAACTTAAGTGGCAGTGGGCGGGGCACATTGCTCGCAGAGCGAATGGCCGATGGGGCAGTAAAGTTCTGGAGTGGCGACCGCGTACTGGAAGGCGCAGCGTGGGTAGGCCCCCCACAAGGTGGACCGACGACCTGGTGAAGGTCGCGGGAATCCGCTGGATGCGGAAGGCACAGGACCGGTCGTTGTGGCGATGCTTGGGGGAGGCCTATGTCCAGCAGTGGACGTCTTTCGGCTGAAATGATGATGATGATGATGTGAAAAGCATTTCAAAATTAAAGATAATGATTTCGTACTTAAAAAGATCCGCAATGAATCAAGCGTAATGTCATTGAATATTTTATCAAAATAAAGACACGTATGCACGTTTAGTTCTTGCTGTATTATTTTGGGGTGTGCTCAATAGAAAACCACCCCGGGGTGCTAACCTATGCTACGCTGCCACTGTTTCTACTCGCCTGTCGCCGGTTCGCGCTACCAACACATAAATTACGCAATAACACTCACTATGTTTCTAGCATTCAATGCAAAATAAAGTAAGCCTAAAAAAACCACTGATGGTTATGCTGCAAACTACAATTTTATTGACTCTGCGTCCATCAGTCAGACTAACAGCAGCGATACTGATGATCAAGCAAACGGTTCGCGCACAGGTGTCCTACGAGACACTTGTACGCAGCGACAAGTTCACGCGCCTGTACCACTTCTATTACCTTATTATTTAGATTTCTATGGTATAGATCGGCTACTTACATCACCTTATTGTATGCAACTTTGATTTGTAAGTGCAGAATAGTGGTCACAGTAATTGCTAAAATCGATTGAAAAAATATTTCAAAAATTAAGGTAGGTACCAGTTGTTTACATACAACATGTTGATCTGTATTCGTGCCATATTTAAGGAGGTGATTATACCACTGATACTGAACACGAATCAGTAAAAAAATCAATACAAAAAAAAAAAGTTAAATACCTATTTGTACACAAACAAATTCCCCCGTGTGTCGCGTGCGACACAAAAACGATGCGTGCGATACCACCAAAACAATTTTCAGGTATTTCCACTCTTTGACAATGCCGCCGATGACTTATTTTCCGAGTCGTTCGGGATTTATTCCCGAACCCTCGCTATATTTCTAAATGAAAATTTTGGTATTAAATAATCGTAGAATTTTCCAAGTATTTTTAGGTGACTAAGCACATTATTTATCATCAGATCTAGAAATATGGCACGATTACAGATCAACATCTTGTATAAACACGGTATGTAAATAAAACGTGATTTTTGAACCAAGTGGTCTATCATAATAAACAAAAACATTCATGATTGTAGATAACAGGCAATGACAAAGAAATACAAATACCTTAATTTTTTTAAATAGGTAATGAAGAATTTACGGAAAATCTGATTTTTACAGTGTTTTTCTCGATAATTGTCAACATTCAAAAAATAACGCCCGCTTTACAAAGGAAGTCAACTTTCAACTGTGAAACTTGCAAAAAAAGGTAACGAATAAATCCATTTTTTTTTTGTTATTATGTTTCCCGTCGCTAACAATGATGTCTAGTTTCACCCAATTTTTATGTCCACTTTATGGAGATTAAGGGTCGGTCTTTCAATAGCCAGTTAGCTTTTAACTGAGGAATAAGTTTGACATTTTGACAGTTGTAGTATAGAAAATCTATCAAGACGTCACATTTATTCCTCAGTTAAAAGTTATCAGACTATTGAAATACCGGCCCTTACACTGTATAATAAAATAGACGCAAGAATTATGTTCATATAGTACCTATACTGGGTGTAAGAGGAACGCTTCCGAAAACGAAGATAGGTGCTGGTGATTACTGATACTAAACCACGAAAAAAAATGCGATTCTTTTTTTAGATTTTTTCATATATTTTTTTAAGCATTTTTATTCATACATAACCAGCTTTGGGCAGTTAAATAAAACTCATACATAATGAAAAATGCGAAAAAATCTAAAATCAGAATCGCATTTTTTTTCGTGGTTTCGTATCAGTAATCACCAGCACTATCACCTATATTCGTTTTCGGAAGCGTTTCCCTGACACCCTGTATAAAATCTACAAAAATGTTTTAACTACTAAGCAGCTTGTAAATTAAACACTATAAGAACTTACTACTACTAAAATAATATTTATATATATGTAGTTCACACACACACACACAGTCAAACCATTAAATTAATAAGTTTCAGGAGTATTATTTTCCAAGCGTACAAAATCTGTCACTATAATTTTTTCAAGGGCTAGTTTTTCAATAGTCTGATAACTTTTAACTAAGGAATAAATGTGACGTTTTGACAGTTGTACTATAGTTGTTGTTGTGTTGTTGTAGTTGTAGTTGTTGTAGATTTTCTAATCTGTCAAAATGTCACATTTATTCCTCAG
This sequence comes from Asteroscopus sphinx, assembly GCA_949699075.1. Taxonomy (NCBI): domain Eukaryota; kingdom Metazoa; phylum Arthropoda; class Insecta; order Lepidoptera; family Noctuidae; genus Asteroscopus; species Asteroscopus sphinx. Next base: position 17,348,411 of record OX453021.1, read on the forward strand.
TTAAAAGTTATCAGACTATTGAAAAACTAGCTCTTAATCATATTTCAATAGAGCAGATTTAACTAGCATTTATGGTACCTACTTGGGTTTTTTTAAAGTACACCAAGTAAAGATATTTTAAATTTTCACCACGGGCACAGGTTCAGAGTTCCAACCGAAAAAAAACTACAGAACGTCACTTTCCAACGAGCAACGCCAACGACCACCTCTTTCGTTCGTGCACCAACTAAACTGTTCTTAACTTTCAACTCTTGCGCCTGCGCATCGTATATGACGCAGCAACTTGTAAATTACAAACGATGTATTCACTTCTTTCGGTTTACAGAAATGTCACAATTTAAATATTCATGTAAACAATGAATTAAGTGGAGAGGTTAATGTTCCCTGAAAGTGCACATATGTGAACTACTTATTACACATTAACAGAATAGCAGTCAACGTCTCATTGAGTTGTTTTATTTTTAAACATTTAACTATGTATGTAATAATGCAGAAAGTTCATTTTAATTTTCTTATAGTATAAGATGGTGAAACCCAACTGATTGATACCTTTGCCTATAACACCTGCAATACCACCTAGGTTATTGTCACAATGGTATTGCAAATGACCGAGACATGAATTTATGGAAAGTCTCATCTCATGTGATTGTTATTTTACCGGCACAAGGCACACGTTCCCTTCACACCGGAACACTGTAATGCAAGCATCACTGTTTGGCGGCAAAAGTTCCTCTGTGGCAAAAGTATGTAAGGTGGTACCTAATAAAAAAAGGATTCAATTTCAAACCATCATCTAGTTTTTATAAATAACCAACTTGTAAAAGTGATCAACATCCATCCAATGATATAACATCCAATTTGCAGAATAAATTATTTGTATTTGTATTTTGTATTTGCAACTGGTTTCATTCTACAATTTATACCTTTAGATTTGATGATGTCTGTGGTCTAGTGGTTCGAGTGTCGGACAGACTGCTGATCACGAGGACACAAATATTTGTGTGATGAACAGTTTTTGTTTTTTTTTTTTTTAATTTATTCATGACCATGGATACATGTCCTTCAGTCGTAATCATTGAACATATTAACATTGTACTTATATCCTAGTAAAGTGATGGAAACTTTACTAGGTTTCTGTGGGGATGATGAGATAATACGAAAGTCATGTTTTTCAACTTTGTACCATTTATCCATACTTGTACACGTTAACGAGCACGTAACATTTAATAATCCACCATTATTACACATTAACACTCGAAGAAACACAAATTTTGGAAAATAATGAAAAATCTACAACGTGATCTTTACGAATTTTCCCGCCAACCTCACAGTTTTTGTTTTGGTCTGGGTGTTGCCATAAGAAAAGAGAAGACTATTTTTATCTATTTTATGGTGTTGCTTATGTATTGTAAGTATGTATTTACAAAAAAAAGTATATAAGTATTATATTATCCATTGTCTAGTACCCATAGTACAAGCTCTGCTTAGTTTGGGACTAGATGGTGCTGTGTAAAAATGTCCCAAAAATATTCTCGACGACCTCTGTGGTCTAGTGGTTCGAGTGTCGGACTGCTGATAACGAGGTCGTGGGTTCGATTCCCACAGGACACAAATATTTGTGTGATGAACATAAGTGTTTGTGTTGGTCTGGGTGTGTTGCTTATGTATTATAAGTATGTATTTACAACAACAAAAAAAAGTATATACGTATTATATCCATTGTCTAGTACCCATACCACAAGCTCTGCTTAGTTTGGGACTAGATGGTGCTGTGTAAAAATGTCCCAAAAGATATTTATTTATTTATTTATTTATTAATTTATTTAGGTATTTATTTATTTCGCTTCCCTTGCGTAAAAAAAATTGCTCTCTCTTAGTTTTTGGTTTCACGTGAACTAATCTTAGGAGTGTCTCACTCAAGACGAAAGTCTTTGACTAGTGTGTGTTGCCAGTAATTACTTACGGCACTGAAACGTGGTCGCTCACAATGGGCCTGTTAAGAAGGCTCAAAGTCACTCAAAGGGCAATGGAAAGGGCTATGCTCAGTGTCCCTGCGTCATCGAATCAGAAATGAGGAAATTCGCAGGAGAACGAAAGTAACCGACATAGCCCGAAGAATTGGTGGCAGTGGGCGGGGCACATTGCTCGCAGAACGGATGGCCGATGGGGCAGTAAAGTTCTGAAGCGGCGACCGCTTACTGGAAGGCGCAGCGTGGGTAGGCCCCCCACAAGGTGGACCGACGACCCGCGGGACTCCGCTGGATGCGGAAAACGCAGGACCGGTCGTTGTGGCGATGCTTGAGGGAGGCCTATGTCCAGCAGTGTACGTCTTTCGGCTGAAATGATGATGATGAATGTTAGGAGTTGATTTCTGTGGGGTGCATTAAAAGAGCTTCCAGAAGTGGCGATATTTAATTGATCGTTCGGCGCACCCTGGGCAGTCAGCCCCGCTACCAACCTGCTAACTGGTAAATCTTTACCCCACGGCATGAGCTATTATCATTATGTAGCTGATGTCGACACGATAGAAGAAGGAGTTAATTTCAAAGGTAACCGCTTAACATCAGGTGGGCCGTTAGCGCGTTTCGCCGGTTGCGTACCCGTGGTCTACCTACGTAGTTCACCTAGGTGTTCCACGGTTAACTTTTTGTACCCGTAGTTCACCTAGGTGTTCCACGGTTAAGATTTTGTACCCGTAGTTCACCTAGGTGTTCCACGGTTAACATTTTGTACCCGTAGTTCACCTAGGTGTTTCACGGTTAACTTTCTGTACCCGTGGTTCACCTAGGTGTTCCACAGTAAACTTTTTGTACCCGTGGTTCAGCTGGTTCACCTAGATGTATTCTGTGTAATCGTGTGTACCCGTGGTTCACCTAGGTGTTCCACGGTAAACTTTTTGTACCCGTGGTTCACCTAGATGTTTTCTGGGGTAATCGGGTTTATCCGTGGAACACCTAGGTAGGTACATATTTTCCTTGAAATTATTCTGATCTGTCCCCCTGTTCTGTCCCCGTAGGGGGATAAACAGTGAACGAAAAGTTCAACCTGTCCGCCCTGCTGATGAGGGGACAGATCAAACTAATTATTTAATTATATTTTATTTTATTCAGATTATTGTATTTGATACGTATTTTTTTCTTTTATTTTAACCAACAACTAGTCTAAAACTGCTGCTACTCGGATCCCAAGATACAGGCTTGCCTAGTTTGGGAACCCCTGCTAAATTCTCAACAGAGCTCACGACTTATTGCTACCTGCTTTAAATTGTTAATTTTAATGTTATGTTTTGTGCCTTTTGTAACGCAGTAAATACACATATTTTTTTTGCTTTGTTTAGTTCTTAACTTATTCAATACATTTTTTTTTTTTTTTTATAAAAACATTATTATTTTTTATTATTATTATTATTTCCCGTCTGTCCCCCTTGCTGTTTTCTTAGGGGCACACATACAAATAAAATGTTTGGTCTGTCCCCTTATCGCCGAAGTGGGGACAGATCGAACTTTTTATTCGTATCCGTCGCCTAAATTATAAATTTAATGAGAAAAATAAACGTACGTATTCAGCTAATGTCTTATATTGGTATAAAAGTCAAATAAGTATAAGTTGATTCTGACAGGCAGACAGACGGACAAGTGCTCAGAGGTCTAGTTAACCCAGAGACCTCGCTTAGTGCGTACCAATGCACCATTGTACACACGGCTACACATCAAGCTGTACAAAACCAGTAAAGGCTGACCTCGCGTTGGAAGGAAAACCTATACAATGCGAGGTCAGCTTATACTGGATATGTACAGCTTGATGTGTAGCCGTGTGTACCATTGCACCATTGTACCAATGTAAATGCCGAAAAAGGCTCGTCTAACATTCATTTGTTTTTCACGACATTAATTTGTTTTTCACAACATTCATTTGTTTTTTACGACATTAATTTGTTTTTCGCGACATTCATTTGTTTTTTACGACATTCATTTATTTTTCACAACATTCATTTGACTTTTTATTTTTACGACTTTTATTTGTTTTTTACGACATTCATTTGTTTTTCACGACATTCGTTTGTTTTTTACGACATGCATTTGTTTTTCACAACATTCATTTGTTTTTTACGAAATTCGTTTGTTTTTCAAAACATTCATTTCACTTTTCATTTTTCATTTTCAGTTCACCTATCAGGTGAACCACGGGTAATACTTTTTAAATCATTACCCGTAGTTCACCTATCAGGTGAACCACGGGTACTACTTTTTAAATCATTACCCGTGGTTTACCTGCTAGGTGAACTACGGGTACAAAAAGTTAACCGTGGAACACCTAGGTAGTCCACGGGTACGAAACCTGTTTCGCCATCCTATACTGTAAACAAAATCATGCATAACTTCTGCCATCTGCCTGGCCTTCTCTCACCTAAGTATTGAGCCCCTAGCATGAGTTTTTGCGATATCGTGTAGTGTGTATGGGAATTTAACCAGCGCCACCGTGTGCGTTTTTGGAACTAAGCAATTCCATACAAAAGTCGATAACTACACGATAATGATACCGCAAAAACTCTGCTGGGGCTCTGACCAGTATAACCAGACGCGGTTGATTACTTGAAACAACCGTATCATAAGGTTTACTTGAGCAGATCCTGTATTGGAAGAAGACAAGTTTAATAAAGGTTTACCGACACAAAAACGATGTTGGTAAATAAAACAATTTGTTTCATCCCCCTTCAGATTTTTACTTTGGTCATGTTTTGTTCTTAGATTAATAACACAACATGACCTAAGTAAAAAATCTGTAGGGGGTTTAGATAAAACTGCCAGAAGCACTTTGACTTGACTGTTTCAGCTCAGCAGTCAAGGGAAAGTACCTACCTACTTCTTTTGGGATCAGTGTTTTTTAACAATTTTTCACTTTTACACTCTGTCAATAATATTTTTTATTGTTTCACACACAAACACGTGGAGTCACTGTCTGTATAAACTTTAAAAGCCAGAAAAATAATGTACTAAGCCACTAGCACAAAAAAGAAACTATAACCAGCCATGTACCTAGGTAGTTATCATGATGAAAGTACGTTGCAAAACACGACATCATTATAAAAATGCGGGACAAAATTACTTCGAGACTTGAGATTTCATTAGAACTGCATAGTATTATTATATTATGTTGTCAATAAATGTAAAACATTATAAATAGTTTATACCAATATTGTACGGATACAAACAGAAGGCCAATTCTCGTAATTATAAAGCGTTCAAAATATAGTTCACTTCCAAACTAATTGAGATTATTAGTATTTTTGTCAGATTAAGATTGTTGGGGGACCCTGGTGTCCTATAAATCAGGCTACGGCTTAGTTTAGGCACCAGTCTCCCACAAATAAATTCTTTATACCTGTGTGCACCACCTTAAATAGCTCAAATGTATTAGTCTAAGATTTTATTTGTGGAAGAGAAAATAAAAGTTTTTTATTTTTATTTATTAGATTGGAACTTTAGCTTTAAATCTCCATCTCCTGAAAGTAGATGTTCATGTTTGCCTTGTGACACTAAGGTCATTAATGTCACCTATATACGGCAATCAGAAGCATTACTGTCGAGGCGATTGAGATTTAAAGCATTGAGATTGGCTTGGAACTATATTTTGAACGTTTTTAATTACGAAAATTGCCCTTCAGTTTTGCAATGAAGATTATATTCAATAGGTGATGAAATAAAATATACAGAGTGCTTCAAGCAATGAACTTAAATGCTAAATAGTGAAACTTTAATGTCTCGTGCACTTGCAACACTTGACTTGTAGTTTGCGAAGTCACGCGACACAAATATTGCTCAAGCTATCAGCTGCGCAGTCGAAAACTATAAAATTGTCCTATTCATTCGCCCCTTTATGTCACCTATTACTTGACCTACACTACACTACACAGCCTCGCAAGTTTTAGTTATTTCATATTTAATTATTGAAAATAATAATTATTACAAGTCATAAAAATTCCATTCGGTTATTACATTATTCAAATTAATTATATTAATTTGTCATTTATTCTCAATTTAATAATTATTACTTTTTACATAATATCTATTACCTATGTCATTATAACACAATTAATCATTATTAATTATAGAAATGCGATAGCATTTCAAGAGAAGCAAGCATCGTAAGATCAATGCCTTCTGACTCTTAAATGGGCGTTTCTGGGATGGCGCGGTGCGGTGGTTCTTGCTATAACAGTTTTATAACATAGCACAATAAACAAGACGGCAGTGGTAAATAGAAACTCTATTAGATTCCACACCTAGTTTTAGTTTGATATTGGTTAGAACTAGTTTTAACCGAACGTAACCGGCTTCACCTAGTTCTAGCCGAGAATAAATAGGATACACCTAGTTCTAACCAACTGCGACCGGCTACATCTACTTCTAACCAACTGAGACCGGCTACACCTAGTTCTAACCAACTGCAACCGGCTACACCTAGTTCTAACCAACTGCGACCGGCTACACCTAGTTCTAACCAACTGCGACCGGCTACACCTAGTTCTAACCAACTGCAACCGGCTACACCTAGTTCTAATCAATTGCAACCGGCTAAACTTAGTTCTAACCAATTCCGACCGGCTACACCTAGTTCTAACTGCGACCGGCTACTTCTAGTTCTAACCAACGGCGACTGGCTAAACCTAGTTCTAACAGGGGAATTATGTATCCAATCGCAGAAGCCCCAGCGAACCAAATAATAACCAAAGAATAAAAACAAAACTGAATTTGCGAAACAAAAAAAAACCTAGTTCTAACTAACTGCGACTGGCTACACCTAGTTATTACCCGGGCCCAGGGTGCACCGGCCCAACAGAGGACCAGACCAGAAGGACCAGCAGCCATCAGGCACACGAGGAGGTTTTCTGGCCAAGTACCCCAAGCACTTCCTTCCTATACCTAATCTAACACACTCATTATTAATGTTCAACAATTTTGTTTTAATTTACGTATTCCATTAATTTGTTCTTTAATTATAATTGGTAATTGGTAAGTCCAGTTATTTTCGTAGATTTTCGAGTAAGTAAATACTTAATTAGAATTGTTAATTTCTTTAGTTGGTGAATATCAAAACAAAAACCGGCCAAGTGCGAGTCTGACTCACGCAGTAAGGGTTCCGTCGTACCACCCATCGACTTGATACCCCTTATAAACTTATTTAATTTACCAGAATTGATCAAAATACATCAACGCACCTTGCGCAAAATGTGAATTTTCGCATCTCTTTCTTACGCAAGTACCAAATATGTCTATGTTTGACATATAATATTTTTAGTATTTGTTGCTAGACCAAGTTTGACGCTGGTATGTATTACCGTTTTAAAGATAGAGCAGGAACAAAAACGTTGAAATAAATGCATATTTTTCGAGGTTTCTTGTATGGTGACCAGTGGCGTGCATTCCATATAGGCAATTAGGCAGTACCCATTGCCTTCCTCATTCAAATTCAATAGTGGTGTAGGTTATTATCTTTTTTTCAAATTACGATGTTTATTTATCTTTTAATAGATCTATTAATGCTAAATTAATCTTCCTACATAAAAAAATCAACAACTTATACCACAATTAAATTCAAATGAAGTAGGCCAATGCACGCCACTGATGGTGACTCCCTTTGATTTTAGGCTTTTTTTATTTTTGGTATTTGTCGAGATAGGGGTCATAGCAACACATATTCTGAGAAAATTTCAACCGGCTAACTATTACCGTTCAAAATATACAGATAAAAAATAAAATAAAATATACAGCCCTGTGACAGACAGACGGACGGACGGACGGACAGCATAGCGAGAGTAATAGGGTCCCGTTTGGCACCCTTTGGGTACGGAACCCTAAAAACTAACACAATACAAGGACAAAGTTAAGCATTCCACAAATCCACTTTGAATACTTTGGGTACCTACGTTTAAAAGTGGAAGTTAAATATAAAAATATAAATATTTTTGGGACATTTCTACATAGCACCATTGAGTCCCAAACTAAGCAGAGCTTGTGCTATGGGTACTAGACAATGAATGTAATACATAATACTTTTTTTTGTAAATACATAAGAAACACCAAGACCAACACAAACACTTATGTTCATCACACAAATATTTGTGTCCTATGGGAATCGAACCCACGACCTCGTGATCAGCAGTCCGACACTCGAACCACTAGACCACAGACGTCGTCGTTATGAGACGTGTGTGATTTTCGTTTTCAATTATTTATATAGATAGAAAATAATGTGTAACACTGTAACCTTGTGAATTTGTAGTAGGTAATTAGTTAATTTAAACAGCTAGTGGGTTCATTAATCTTGTTTCTTTACTTGGGTAAATACAGGAGTAAGTAGGTACACTGTGGGCCTAGTACGAGTTTCACACTTACGAATACTTTCATCGTTTTCGTCGACTTTCATTCATAAATCAGTAGCGCCCCTGGCGGATACGAGGAGGAACTACAGATTTATTAATGAAAGTCGACGAATACTTATGAAAGTATTCGTAAGTGTCAAACTCGTACTAGGTACACTGGCCTGACGTAACGAGATATCGGTTCGTTGGTCTAAACTGTGCCGGCAGTCTTCGGTCAACTCCTGGCGTCGGTAGTCAACGGCCTAGTGTGGTCCAACATCAGTAGCATCAGCGAAGCCAAACTGAAGCTGTGAGTAAGCAGAGATCCCCAGCGGGATCACTAGCACAACACTCTTTAAATAATAAAAAGTCGTTATTTCAAAAATCGAGATCGAGTGACACAGGCGCACGTCCAAGCGATAACAGTCGTAACAAAAAAAAAAAAAAAAATTATTTATTTATTTATATGGATTAGAACCAAACACATGTCCAATTAATTGTGAACCTACGACGGCCCTGCCGAGTTAGCCAGGTTTTAAAATAAATTGTTTTTAGATTCTTATATTTTTTATTTATCTCTTTACATACCACTATCTATATAAATAATTGAAGACGAAAATCACAAACGTCTCAATGGATCACACAATGGATGACACAATGGCGCCCAACGTGGGGCGCCATTGTGACGTTTGTCATCATCATCATCATTTCAGCCGAAAGACGTCCACTGCTGGACATTGGCCTCCCCCAAGTAGCTTGGCGGGATATGCCATAATCGCCACGCTTGGCAGGCGGGTTGGCGATCGCAGTTGGTTGGTTAAATACTCAGAGAACGCTGCTGCCCATCCTCTGGTGAATCCCTTAGTCGCCTTTTACGACACCCATGAGACGTTTGTGTTTTACGTCAAATAATTCGATTCGTGACAATTAATTCGATACCATGAACAGAGTTCACGGTAGCTTAGCGGTTATAGCTATTATATGGTGTATTAAACCAGAGGTTGCAGGTCTCAGATTACCCAGTAATCTTCGCAGGTTCGCTTCCTGCTCATGAGCGAATTTTTCTTTCAACTATTTACATAAGATTTCGCCCCGCTTGCGTTAAATAAAACATTTTCAACACACTTGCTCGTAAAGTGGCTCTTATTGCTTCGCTTTTAGGTTCATAATGTGGCTTATAACACACGCGTGCTTTTTAGGGTTCCGAAGTCCTACAAGGAACCCTTATAGTTTCGTCATGTCCGTCCGTCTGTCCGTCTGTCCGTCTGTCCGTCTATCCGTCTGTCCGTCTGTCCGTCTGTCCGTCTGTCCTAATCCTTTACAGCTTAATAACTTCTACAGTTATAAACATAAGTAAATGAAATTTTGTTAAAAAATAGCCTGCATATAGATCTCAATTTTAAAAGAATAAAAAAATAGTTTTTACGTTCTTTAGGGGTGGCACCCATACATGTGAAATGGGGAAAAAAAAAATGTTTTCGCTGCACCCCCTCGTGTGGGGTATCATTGAATAGGTCTACTAAAATGAAGGTAATGTTTCATACACCACTTTTTTATCAGGTGTACCAACTGCGAAATATAGCCCGCCAAAGTGGCTTGCAATGTGTCCCCCCCCCTGCCATTTCTAAACTACGCAACGTAGAAACTTATAATCTTCCACATTGATAGACCTTTGTGAAAACTCTCTTTTAAAATTATTTCGAGTATAACGTGATTATAATTTTTTGAGTTATAGACAGAAAACTGAAATATACTTAAAACGTCCTAGTTCAAAGGTCATTGACCTTAGAGAAAAATGATCATAGCAAATAATGCTCCTTTAGCTACTTTCTATTTGAAAAAATCACAAAAAGTAACTTTGTGTTATGTTGACGACACACTTCTTAAATTTGGCGCCATCTAGCGGCGTCGTACAACACTCTCTGGGTCGCCAATGCTGGCGTCAAGTGCCGTGTATTACATTTGGCACTGTATAGCGCCATCTAGCGGCTACTGACATCACTCTCTGAGTCGCCAATGCTGCCGTCTATTGCAAAAACTAAAATAGCCGTGATTAATATTCGATTTGATTTGTTTGTAACACCTACTTAAGGAACCCTATAATACTGAGCATGGCCCGACATGCTCTTGGCCGGTTTTTTCATTATATTAATGCACTAGTGCTTTTTACTTTACAGTTTATTTTTAAATCGCAGCAAAGAGTTTTTATGCCTGAACTAAATTAAACATTTTTGGGAATAAATCAACTGTATTAATTAAAATATGCTATATAAATATTTCATTTCATCAAATTATTAATTTTTGTCAACAAATTAATATTAATTTGTGTTATAAATAAAAAAATCAATTTATAATATTTTTATATTAGGCAGTATGGCGGTTTCATTCGACCACCTGCGCGCGCATAGCTGTATATCACCGCGCATTTTTATCATTTTTCACAAATTCAATATTTGTCTAAAATGTGTAATTTATGTTTTTTTCCTCGCAAATGTGTTGAAAAACGTCGTATGACACGCGTGAACATTGACTATTACTCTCGGCTCCATTACGCCCTCGCCTTCGGCTCGGGCTGCAATCCAGCCTCGAGTATAATAGCTCACTTGTATCATAATGTACTATTATAATGCCCAAGTCTTAACTTTTCGAAGATATAAATTGACGGCTTTCATTCCATCATCCGGAAACGGTATGGCTCTTTGCAGAATGCGTGCCAGCTCCCACAGTATCCTGAGCGCATTTTGCAATAAGTGAGATTGTCCAATGTTGCAGCACTGGATAGGGCTTAACTCGTCTAGTGCGAAGTATAGCCAGTGTTAAGCTCGGCAAAATTTTAGGTATTTAAAGTTACTAACATTAGGATTAGGTTTCTTTTTTTTAAAGTTGTTACCCTTAAAGTTTTTTTAATTATAAAAGTTGTTGGCGGTGCGTTGCAGCAGTATTAATAAAATAGGAAAGTACTTGGAAATTCTTTTATTTCCGAAAAAGATACACAAATTGCGCGACAAAAGGCAGCGTGCGGTGTACGCAGAGTTGCCAGGTCCGATTTTCAAAATCCGGGAGGCTTATTATGAAAAAAGTGGGAGATGTATTGAGGAAAATTTTCTAAAATCGGGAGATTATGTTTATAACAAAAATCAAAGTGTAAAGTAATCCCGGTATCATATTTTGCTACCATTCCAGCTGTAGGTAAAGCAGTTTGATATTTTACTGGACTGTGTAATAAGTGACGGAAATATTCAGGGCAGAAACTTACCCGTCTGTTTCATTTTATGCTGTTTTTTTTTTGCTAGGTTTTGATCTTATTCCTATTATTAGGCTATATACAGGGATTGTAAAAAATCGGGAGATTTTTGTCAAAAATTGGGAGATCGGGAGATTTTTAGGAAAATCTGTGAATCTCCCGGAAAATCGGGAGACCTGGCAACAATGGGTGTACGCGAGGCTCGATTTCGGACTAGATTTTTCTACAACAGCGCGCGCGGCTGTCACCTACCGTTCCCCCGCGTACTCCGCATGCCCCTTGCACATTTTTATAAAGGAGGTACATTTATGTCGCTTACACTCCCACCCCAGTGCTGCTAGCAGCACTCCTCAGACAAAGGAATCCGAGCGACGCGTGCCGCAGATCCAGTAAGCATTCCAGATTGGGTTTTGATTCCTGCCAGTCTGACCCGGCCGTCTCTTCCAGGACATACTTCTTGGATCAAGCCTTTCGACCACATGTTTCTAGGGCCGTCTGTGTCAACAAAAAGTACTTTGTAAGTGCGAGCATCATTTCGAATCCAATGCAGGTTGGTTGTTGAATCGCTCCAAAATATGCGACGCTCAGCGGACATCCTGTGTTCTTTAGTAATCCACATCCAATACGGTACAGCGCAGAATGCTTGTGTTGATGCATCGCAAAATATATGCATCTGTTGGTGTCTATAACACTTTGAAGTAATAATCGTTCGATCTTCGTTGTTACTAGGCGCCCGCGACGTAGCACGGCCAGCAGTGCTATTCACTAACTAACAATTTCGTGGATGTACGTCGAGACGGGCTCGACGTCGAGACAGCCTTGCGAACGACCGCGAGCGCAAAACGGTATTCACTAACTCGTTTATTCTCGTCGACGAACTGAAGGCTGTGTCGACTCGTCGCTGTTGCGTAGACGAGTTAGGGCTTGACACAAATATCTTTATAACATAATCGATTAATGTCGACTGAGAGTTTAATGAGTTTAAAAGTTATAATAAAGGTCTATTTTTAAGTATTTTAAGAAATGTAGTAAAATTTTAAATAGTATATACCTAATTATTCTAAGAGCTTATAATATTCTTACTGGCCGAGTTTTAAGGCTGAATGACGATTCCTTTGCGAGACCCATGATACTTTAAATTAAATGTTAAAAAAAAAACCGGCCAAGTGCGAGTCGGACTCGCGCAGTAAGGGTTCCGTATCACCCTTCGACCTGATACCCCATAGAAACTGATTTAATTTACGAGAGTTCATCAAAAGACATCAAAGCACCGTGAGCGAATTTTTTTTTTGCATCTCTTTCTTACGCAGGTACCACCACATATAAAATTACTAAACTACATAGTATGCACTATAATTAGACCAAGTTTGACGCTGGTATGTATTACCGTTTTGATGATAGAGCAGAAACAAAAACGTTGAAAAAAATGCATGTTTTTCGAGGTTTCTTGTATGGGGACCCCCTTTGGTTTTAGACTACTTTTTATTTTTAGTATTTGTCGTGATATGCACCATTTAATATGGTGCATATCACGACAAATACTAAAAATATTTTGTAAAAATTTCAATTGGTTATCTATGACCGTTACAAAGATAAAGCCCTGTCACAGACAGACGGACGGACAGACAGACTGACGCACGGACGGACGGGCAGCGTAGCGAGAGTAATAGGGTACCGTTTGGCAGCCTTTGGGTAAGGAACCCTAAAAACAAACCAAGTTTGACCTTTGACTTTTTCCAGTGTTGCCAGAAGGTTACTTTCGTAACCTTTAGGTAATTTTTATCTCGGTCAAGTTCCAGGTTAGACGACTTAAAAGGTAACTTTTAGGCAGCTTTTAGGTATCTTTTCGAAATCGAATTAGATATTTTATTGTAATGTTGGAATGGAATTTTATTGATATTATATAAAATAAATAATCAAAAAAAATGTTTTATTTATCTCCACAAATTACATTTTTTATGTTAAAATAGTTATGGTCGTTGTGGCGATGCTTGGGCCTATGTCCAGCAGTGGACGTCTTTCGGCTGAAATGATGATAATGATGAAGATGATGTGATAATTAAAAACAGTAATATATTATTAATTATTGTTACTTATTATGAATTTATGCACAAAGTAATCTCTTCTCGCACTAATTAAAGCCGTATTACAAATAACAAGCAATCTACTTTTTAAGCTATTTTTTGTCGTCGTGGATCGTAGTAATAGATGTGTTAATTTCAAATATATTATTACCATGTAGTTAACTAACTCGTATTCACAACAATGCGTGTGCACAGAATTAAATAGTTGGTACACACGGCTACACATCAAGCTGTACTTTTCCAGTTTATGCTGACCTCGCATTGCATAGGCTTTCCGTACAATGCGAGATCAGCTTATACTGGAAATGTACAGCTTGATGTGTAGCCGTGCGTACTACTTGGTACTGAGAAAACGCGTAGCGCGGCGTGTTACAACGAGCGCTTGATACTGTTCTGTTTACAGATGTAAAATATTTTGAGATGTATACGTTACGATGTCTAGTCCAATCGAGATCCAGTCATTTCGCGATCTAGTCTTACGGGCAACCTAGACATATCGAGATCGAGACCAAAAGATACCGACCCAATTATACTTCTGTTCTTTTTTGATTGGACTCTCGCAGAATTGGTACCCAGAATGGATACCCTAACTGCAAAACCGCATAAGGGCGTCCCCCAAGGGAGGGCTCGAACCTCGGCTTACTGGGGCATTGCGGGGGGACCCGCCGCTATGTCCCCCTGGCAGCCGTTGCTGCATCGGGAATAGTTTTCTCGAAAGTGGCGGACTTTCGGTATATCGGATGGGAGACGCGTTTCGCGAATCGCCGTTAAGCGGCAAGCCTCGCCGGCGAGGCGAAGACCTACCTAATCCTAACACAGTGGCGGTTAAGCCTACTCCTAGGAACTACTCTAGAGCATAGGGCCGGTCACGCGTGACGAGATTATCTCCGGTGGCGGGTTGGCGCTCGCAGTTGGTTGTTTAAATACTCAGAGAACGCTGCTGCCCATCCTCTGGTGAATCCCTTAGTCGCTTTTTACGACACCCATGAGAAGAGAGAGGGTGGTGCAATTCGTTCATGCCATACGTCCGGCACCACACGGTACCTTAGCAATAATAAACTACGCATCAAGCTATAATCGAGGAACCAACAACAATTTATTATAAATAATCACTGACACGTAGAGATTATATTATCTTTGATCACTGACTGACATTTTGTTTGTAACGTAGTGATTATTTTCTCTGTGATTTTGTTTTGGAGAGTTGTATTTGTAGTAGGTAATGCTTCTTTCTATTCGTGTTTCGATAAATTATTATATTAGCGATTGTACTAAACTGAACTGTATTGTTTTAAAAATAGTTTTTTGAAAAAGAAGCTGAAGTGTAGATATGTAGTAAATATTATTATGCCTAACCAAATTTTGTTACATTTGTTATGGTTGTCGTCCACGGGATGGTAAATTAATAACATGGGTTATTAATTTAATGGGTTTACAACGAACAAAAACGAGCCACAATAGAAAATCAATTGTTCTCGGGCTCCGGGCAGTCAAAGGATGTCATTGTATTAACAACTGTGTGCATGTCAAGAAACGGGGTCCCATCCCAAGCGCAATTGGAGAAGCTTAGACGGCTTGGAAGATTTTAGCCTTTATTCATTTCACAACCTTGATTTTTTGTTTTAAGCACCTCGTAGGCATAGTTATTTTAACAATGATACGACGACGTCTGCTTCAGCGCTCACCACCTTCACAAAGGCAGTCACAAATGGCGAGCCTAACTGAAAGATTTGTCACCATTGAAGAAAAGTGTTTGTATAATGAGAGGATATTTGCAGAAAGACGGTTGGAAAATAGAAAACTCCTTTTTGACAACCAGAAAAGGATGTTGATATTTTTTATAGAGATTAGTAGGTCATGATCAAGGCAGACCCAAACACTGCAGGATTTGTGTGCATCCCCCAGTGCCTTGGTGGAAAATATGAATAATTTAATAGGAATTAGTAATTTTGTTAAACAAATAAGAATAAAATTATTTCTTTTAATGTAAATAAAAAATGGATAATGAAAATACATATTTCTAATTTCTCATTGCCTTGTAGTACATTCGACCGCATATCAGTGGTAACAGTTTGACCTTGACAGTTTATTTTGTAAGCAGTAAGAACGGTTTTTGTAATTCAAATGTTACCACCGACATGCTGTCTACTAAAAATTAGTCAAAGCTGTCAAAACTATGAATATGTATGATAATAAATTATTTATTTCGACAAACAATAGGACTCGTAGGGTAAGTAACATTATTTACTTAAATAACTGTTTGTAAAACTATAATACAGTCAATCAATTTATAAAACAAAACTATCACTGCTGCAGAGTTCCAGATAAACTTACAGACACGAACAATTAAATGAATAGTAATGTAGGTAGGTACTCAACTTATTTTCCATAATAATATTCATATTATTAGTCAATCTTTCTTTACTTAAATGTGGTATAACAATAAGAATAACAAAGAATTATGTCTAAGCTGATAATACTTATATGTATTATAACATTTATCTTTCCTTGAGAACTTGCTGTCCATCATGATTTTGAAGAAATCTGATATATTTGTTGATAATGTTAATATTATTTCTATCATCAACAACCTGGTGGATGGCTCTAGAAGCAGAAGCCTGGGACACATATGTGTCTAAATTTTTTGGTAACTTCCATTAGCCAAAAATGATAAAGAGTGCATAATACCTGAAACATTACGAATGTAATACAATCTTTTGATGGTATCTTTATTAATCATAATTTATTAAGAAACCAAGCTATAAACAAACCTTCAGCCTACTAGTTAAACCACCGGCACGAATTTGCAGAGGCATATGTAGGTATATGGATTAAAATCACTCTCCAATACCTACATAAATGAAATCCTCAGAAAGTCTGTAAATAAGGATAAACTCTACAACCTGGGAAATATTTTTGAACTTTCTTATTGTTTTGCCTTTCAATCTTTCTATAAATCGTCACTTATTTTAGCTTCTTCCAATAAATAGAGCCTTGTAATCATCCGAGCACTTTCAATTAGAGTAAAATAACAGCTATGCTATTCTCTAAAGCGCAAATCACACACAAGGCAGGTGCGGGTCGGGCGCTAGTCGGGTCGTGTTGCTCGCGTGAGCCGCACTGTTTGTTGTGTTCACAGTGAGAACTTCACACACAGCTGACACAGCGCGGGTCGGCGGCGTGTGCAACGACGCCATAGAAGCTTCTCTTCAAAAGGCAAAAAAAAGTAAGTAAGTAAGTAAAGTGTAAGTAGGCAATGTTTACGAACACTATCATTTAGATAAATGACGAGAAAGAGTTTTTTTTTGTAAATAATTACAACAGCTTGTTGACAAACACTTGATACGCGCTGCTGATGACCCACGCAAGCTCTCTGTGTAAGTACATATCGGTGAATACGTACAAAAAGTTACTCTATGAATAGGTACGTATATTCGACGACCGACCCGACCCGCGCGGCCCGCGCGGCCTGCGCTCTGTCTGTAGTGGCAGGAGAAACGCGTGGCTCCCACGCTCCACCCGGCTCTGGCCCAACCCGCGCCCACGTTTCGTGTGATGTCATCCATATAAAAACAGGTCAATATACCCGCCGTACTCCCGACCCGACCCGCGCCCGACCCGCACCCGCTCTCGGTGTGGTTTGCGCTTTACAATTTCGTGGCTGTATGTCATGACAGGCTTGACATTTAGACAGCTTTACGAACGTCCGAGAGCGCAACGCTGATTCAAACGGTATTCACTAACGCATTTATGCTCGTCGACGAACTGAAGGCTGTGTCGACTCGTCGCTGTTGCGTAGACGAGTTAGGGCTTGACACAAATATCTGTACAATATAATCGATAATTCTCGACTGAGAGTTTAATGGGTTTATAAGGTCAATGTTTTAGGTTTTTTAAGAAACGTATTAAAATTACAAATAATAGGTTATTATTCTAAGAGCTTGTAACATTTTTATGGGCCGAGTTTTAAGGCTGTATGAAGATTCCTTTGCCGAAACGCATGAACCTTCTACTGTAAATAAAAAACTAAACCACTTGCAGTGTTGTGTGTTGACAGCTTGAGGGTTTTACCCCTAAATTTAGGGGGTAGAAGTATTAAAAGGAATATTTTTAGGGCCAGGAATTTCTTGGGGTTTTATGGGCTTCAAACAAAACCAGCATTAATCTCAACAACAGCAAATATGGAATGATAGCTGGACAGAGAAAACATTTTGCTGTGAATGTGAGAAAGATGGCATTATAAAAACTCCACATCGAGTTAATTCTTGAACGCGGCATGTAAGTAGAATTAATTGTAAACAATTTAATTACAATTTAACTCGCATAACTTGCGCAGTTATTGATTGGCTTTGAAAATGACGTAATTTCTAATGCTAGTAGGGAATACCTACTCGCACCACACCAGTGTCCGCCATTTTCAATCCCATTCTTTAACTGAGCTGGGGGCTTACTCCTGAAAATTTGATTCTAATTCTATTTCGATTTGGTTTCTATCCGGAGCTTTACTCCCGACTGGTTCGAGTTCTGTATCAAAATTTCAACGCCTAAATTGCCTAATGTACACAAGCGCACGATCGTGTGGTGGCACGACTTAAAACTAACTACGAAAGAAACATTCATTGTGAACGAGAAATTCGTACTCCCCACTGGATCGCACAATCGTGGTTCGATTCGTAGGATTGAAAAGAAATGTCAAAATACACGATAGCAAAAAACGTACTTTATTGGGATCGTATGACATTTTTAAGTGTAATTTATTGCGATATTTCTTCAAATCTCTCATTATGATGGTTTGCACAACATTAAATTGACTGATGAGTGATGATATACGTACATTTAAAAAGAAGCTCAAAGATTTTCTTGTTCTGAAAGCTTACTATTCAGTAACTGATTTTCTGACAGATACAACAAACTTTAGGTAAATACACAAGAGTCCGATTTCTTTGTTAAATTATTTATTAATATATATTAATAAAAACTCTTATTATTATTATTAAACAATTAATTTCCACAAATCTATAATAAGTATTATCTATAAGTTATCAAATTTGTACGCCTAATATCAAGGCAAAACATAGTGATACTGGATTATTTATAAATTAACACCATATCTTATACATCATACCTATGTTTGACAAATAATAAATTTAGAATTTAGAATTTTTACCTTGCGATGTTTTACAATGTTCTTAAAAAAACTGTATGAACATAATATATTATGTAAGAAGAAACATGTCAAGGAATAATTAATTAATTATTATTGTCTCATCCGGGGTGTGCAAATAATATAATTATATAAATGGGACTATCCTAAATTCTGCCAGAAAAGCGAATTAAAAAAGTCTTTTATTCCTGCATTCGATTATTGTTTTTTACGCCGAACTTTTTTTTAATAGATAAATTAGGTGTTTTACTCATCAAATTTTATAGCTGTTATTATGTGGCCTAAATATTTGATGGTGTTGACTTATAGGTACAATATCTACAAAGTAAAAAATAAAATGATACAATATTTACAAAGTACAAAACAAAACGATACAAAAAAGCGCGCCTAGGCGGCAAAATATTCCTCCACACCGCTGTCATCTGGCATCGTGCTCAGAAGACTGGCAGCGTTGCCACGTTGAATGGCAACGCTTATTCTTTGACCAAAGAACAAGCCAGCCCTCTGGTCACGCGAAGTGTCGACCAGCCTCTTAGAGATTTCCTTAAAAAAGGAGCGCGCACTCGGACACCATGGCCCGAGCGTTTCGACCCCTAACGGCTCAAAGTCAACTACTTATGTCTCTAAGGTATAATATTAATTTGATCAATATGAGTACTTATTACCAAAAATAATCATTAAAAAATCATTTCTTAAAGTTTTAGCTTGCTATGTGTGAATGATTCATTGGCAATAGGAAAAGTTAGGGGTGTTTAGGGGGATGTCAACATTTTCTTTAAGAAAGTTTTTGGTAAGGGTTGGCAACACTGCACCAAAGAGTATATAATCACTGGTTGGCGGGAAAATTCGGAAAGATCGTGTTGTGGATTTTGTATTATTTTCAAATTTGTGTTTCTTCGAGTGTTAATGTGTAATAATGGTGGATTATTAAATGTTAAGTGCTCGTTAACGTGTACAAGTGTGGGTAAATGGTACAAAGTTGAAATACGTGACTTTCGTATTTTCTCATCATCCGCTCAAAAACCTGGTAAAGTTTCCATCACTTTACTGGGGTGAGTAAACTAAAGACTTGGCTGGAGGGTCTAAGCAACCAGGCCATAAAACTACTCACATATAACAAATAAATGACTTGGCTTAAAGGTCTTAGCAACCAGGCCATAATAATTAAAAAAAAAAAAAATATATATATAATCACTTGCACTGCACTTTTCATATATATAAAAGTACTCTGTGATTGCACCAAAGAATTTTTACCCAAGATAGAATGCGTACGGAGAAATTTAAGAACTACAAAAATTAATAATATCCCGTTCATATAAGGTCCAAAATCTTCAATCAAAATCAGGGAGAAAATACCGGTCGAGGCCGGTCTTCTGAGATAGTATTACCGAGAGCCCGCTGTCCCTTTCCTGCATGTATGGACACCCTATAGAAAGAGACAAAAGGCTCCCCAATCATCGGACCGAATTTTAGTCAGCCGTCCGCTTTCCAGCTTGATATATAAGTTCCTTGGACTGCACTTGACATTTTCTCACAGATTACCTAATGATATTTAAGTACGACATTTTTGAGACTTGTAAATTTTTTAGAAGTTGATTTCTATTCGTATTTAGTTAAGTTATTGTATTAGCGATAATATCACATTTAATTGTATCGTTTTAAACATAGTTTTATGACTTGAAAAAGAAGCTTAAGTGTATGTAAGTATTGTTATAGGTAACCTTAAGGTATCTAACCTTTTATTTGCTATTGTTAAAGTTTTGGTCCACGGGATACTAATAGAAGTGGGCGTTTAAACAAAAAGCGCTTAAAAAAGTCTAATTAAAAAAAAAGCGTATAAGCACGCTTTGTGATTAAAGCAGATTTCGTTTAGACTTTTTCGTAAACCAAACTTATGCTTTTAATAGTACGATTGAAATGTAACCTTATTTCTATGAATATAAGACTCAATTTCAAAGTTGACTGGTGGTGGATTGAAACCGGCAGAATTAAATTTTATTCGTTTACGTAAAATTTGTTTAGAGAAAGCACTTTTTTATTTTGTTGATTATTTTCGTATCGTTTAAACATTTTAAACGTTTTTGACCTTGATTGATTTGCTTTTGCTTTGGCGCTTAGTTTATTTTTCGTCGTCAACGAGTGAATGCGTTTTTGAATGTTCTCCTTGGTAATTACGCAACGATTGTAGTTTGTTTGTATAGTTTTTAGTGAACTTTGTAAATAGTTTAAATGTAAATAGAATAGTGTAATTTAGACAAATAAAAGTCAATTTTTTTAGAAGTGAAATACGAAAAGCGGCAAAAGCGTAAAAAAATTCGTTGGCAGAAAAAAGCACTACGTTTAAACACGCTTACGATTTTAAGTAGTTTTTCCCAACTTTAGATACTAACCCATCAACAAAGTAAAAACGAGACACTAATCAATAGTTCTTGGACGCCGACAGTCAAAGGACGTTATTGTTTTAAAACACTTTTAAAATCTACTGTGTATCTTAGCTTGTCAAGACCCTAGTAATATATAAGTCTATGGCGTAATCCCATCCCAAGCGCATGTGAAGCTTTTAGACGGCTTGGCTTGCCTTTATTAAATTTACAACCAATTGCTTAAAGTTATTTTTCTTTTTAGCACCTCGTAGGCGTCGTTTGTTAACAACGGCACAACGACGTCTGCTCCAGCGCTCACCACCTTCACAAAGGCAGTCACAAATGGCGAGCCGGACTGAAAGATTTATCGCCATTGAAGAAAAGCGTTTGAAAAATGAATGGTTTTTTGAAGAGTCTCTGTTGTTGGTTGGAAAATCAAAGACTCCTTATTGATAACCAGAAAAGGATTCTGAGATTTTTATGGTGATCAGTGGGTTATAATCAAGGCAGACCCAAGCACTGCAGGATTTGTGTGCATTTTGGTGGAAAATATGATAATGTATTATATTACTTATTTCTTTCAATGTAAATAAAAAATGGATAAGGAAAATACACATGTTTAATTTATCATTGCCTTTTAGTATGTACATACATAAACACACAAAAAATTAAAAACAAGACAGCCCTACTAACTAGACTTAGTCTGGATTTGTGCCCGGTTAATGGCAATAGGCCCCCTATTACATGGGACTTATAACATAACTGGTGAAATATGGGTGTACCTACTATGTATAGTAGAGGTGTACCTCTGCCTACCCCTTCGGGGAAATACAGGCGTGATGTTATGTAGACTTAGCCTGCAGCTTCGCCCGCATATAATTTCGTTTATCACAGAAAGACTTATCTCGCATCCCTCGGGAGCTTTTTATTTTTATGGGATAAAAAGTAGCCTATATGTTAATTTGGGTTATAGTCTACCTGCGTGCCAAATTTCATCCAAATCTGTTTCGCCGTTTCAGTGTGATTGAGTGTAACGAATATCTTCACAAACTCATATTTATATATCAAAAGTATGAATATGTATACCTAATAATAAATTCTTTATAAGTAACAATAGTACTCATAAGTTCAGAAACATTCTATACTTAAAAAAACTGTTAGTAAAATTAGAATACAGTCAATGATGTTATATATGGAGGCATATATGGAGTAAAATCACTTTCTAATACATTAATATAAAAAAAAAAAAAAAAAAAAAATCCTTAAAAAGCCTGTAAATATGGATAAACTCTACATCCTGGGAAAAGTGTTGAACTGTCTTGTTTTGCCTTCGTTTCGTGCCTTCTTGAAATCTTCACTTTTTTAGCTTTTTCCAATAAATAGAGACTTGTAATCATCTGTGCTCTGCTTCCATTTCTTTTATTGCATTTCTTTGCACCTTCAATTACGAGTAATAATGATTTTTGTTACTAAACTATATAGGACTCAGCGCAATATTTGTAGCTTTTAGATTTGACAGATAGAATCGTGGTTAAGGGCGAGGCTGTGACAGGCTGTGAGCGACCTCGACGCTGTTTTTTGCTTAGAGAATACCAAAATGTTCAAGAAGTGTCAAATTGTCCGCTGTAGAGTAGTTCCAACTCTTGGCCGTCACAGCCTTGAGCGCTAGTGTAGCTTTTTAGCTTTTAGATTAGACAGATAGAAGCGTGGCTGTGGCAGCGTTGCCAGACGTGCGATAATTATCGTACATCTACGATGATTGCAAGTCCTTTGCGGTAAAAAATAATAGCAGGGTATCGAACGATAGTTTTGTAAATTCATACGATAATTTTAATAACGCTGTGATATTTTTGAGGCTTAGTAATTTTTTAGACAACAACCAGCATTAACAACAAGCATTTGAGCATACATTCTCGTCACTCTCACTCATTATGTGTGCAGTGTGATGCACACGACATAATGAATAAAATGCACGCATAAGACCATAAAAAAACGATGCTTCCCTTCCAACCGCATACTGCGTCCTTTTCCACTTATTCATTTTGTTCGGTCTTAGTTCGTGGGTCGGTTTGCGTCAGTTACCAGTTCAGTCAGGACAGTCAGACCTAGAGTCAGACTATCAGACTGAGTGCTATTGGATTAGTTAGGTATCTGTTTTTTTTTGCTTTGCATTGTTACGTTTTTTTTAACTGTTGCACGCTGCGAACTGGGACAATAAGAAATTTTTCTTTTCTTTTTCTAATAATTTTCTGATTTTATTTATCTACAAATAAAAATATATTTTTCTTTTTTGTCCCGTATGCGTTCCTATACCATTCATCCTATTGCGATAAAACTTAGGCGAATTGTTTTTAACATTGCGAGTGCGGAGCACGCGATGGATTTTGTGAAAAAAAAATGTTGATAGGAACGTATGGTCGGGCATAGCTAGTGTTAAATAAAACACATTAATTAATAGAAACTTGAGACCTCTAAATATCAATATAATTACAATTTTGTGGAGGAGAGTCATTCTTCACGTATGCGATAAAAATAAGATATTTTTTTTTCTAGATTTGTGATAATTTCAAACTTGCCATCTGGTAACACTGGGCTGTGCGTGAGGCTGTGAGCGATCTCGACGCTGGTTTTTGTTTACGGAATACCAAAATGTATGAAGAAGTGTCAATTTCTCTGTCGTCGAGTAGTTCCAACTCACGGCCGTCACAGCCTTGAGCGCTAGTGTAGCTTTTCGTACTTTAGTGAATACCAAATCAAGGTTTCGACGCTGCGGCAGCGTTGCACGCAAGGCTGTATCCTTAGAGAATAGCATAGCTGCACGGCTCATAGCGCTCGTACGATCCGCTACGGGCGTAGCAGTAGACGGCGACGGCCAGCTGATTTCACTTTCCATCTCGCTCACTCTTGTGGTAGCTGCCGGATAGTAGGTACCTACCTCGGCAATCTTACGTCACGTAATAATTTTAATAAATAAATCCATTTGACTCATTTCGCATACACTTCATTGCAGACAGGATCATCCCAGAAGAATCTCATCGTGTCATCTTCTGTATGCCATATTAGACCAAGTATTTGTTCACCATCATGTTGTTGGGCCATTTTGAACCTTACAGCTGCGTGTCCGAGTTTCTTTTGGCACGCCGCTGTTGAGCAACACTTCGCTATTGCAGTTCCAGTTGCGTAATAACATAATTCGAAGCCACCTTGTGTATGAATATGCACTTTGTCTTTTGTCAATTGGATCGCTGTTTGCTCGTCCGGTACGCTATCGATGTAGTCGGCCATATAGTGTTGGGTATGTATAGCGGCAGCGGCTTCGGGTATAGCTGACTGGAAGCGTCCGGCGTTTTTGTGTGATATAATAATATCGGAGTTTTCAAATTGATGCTCAAGAGTTGACATCACGATTTTGGGTGACGTAGTGCTTATTAGCAGGGCTGATACCGCTTCTTTAGCGGGATCATGGAGACATTTTGTCAAGCGCCATAAGTTCTCCATTTCACTGAACTTGCACACGTTTGTCGACTCCTGACAGGTATTCTTGAGCGACAGCCACTCCTTAGGATCACCAGAGAACGGAGGAAGCTCTCTTAGTGTGCTGATGCGGCTGAGTAGGTTGACGTTGTGACCAGCGGATGTAGAAGTGGCGACTAAAACCCTCAGTGCTCTGGTCAATTGTTGAACTGGACCGTTAGTGCCGTCGTCTGCCGGCGGCGGAAACAGCGGGCCTTTGATAGTTCCATGGTTCGTGACCCTCTGCTTCTCCAGTTCCTCTTGACTGAGCTCGAGCCACTTCTCAATGTCTTTGCCATCACAATGACTGCTGGACTCCGATGAGTGTGGACTGTAATTGGCCTCAACAGCTGCTAAGTCTGCTGCTAGCTGTTGGTCTATGAATTCCATTTGTATACGAGCCTTTTGCTTTGCCGCTTCTAGCTCTAACCTTTTCTTCTGTGCCAGCACCGCAGACGGTGATGACTTGTGATTTTTAAGTGATTTCAGTTTTTGTGACGTGCGTGTTGTAGGTATTTTCATATCATCGTATTGTTGAACTTTTACACATTCACTTGTTCCAGGTCTTTCGAATCGGAATCGATCACTTTAAACTTCGTATCATCCTGTACCGTTTGTGTCTGCAGTGGAACTTCGCCCTTCACTTGACTTTCCTTCCATGTGGTGCTGCGTGTGTTGACCATTGTCGTGGCCCGCCGTGGCATGTGGAACATGAAGATCCGGCTCGAAGGACCAAATGTTGGCGGTGCGTTGCAGCAGTATTAATAAAATAGGAAAGTACTTGGAAATTCTTTTATTTCCGAAAAAGATACACAAATTGCGCGAGAAAAGGCAGCGTGCGATGTACGCGAGGCTCGATTTTGGACTAGATTTTTCTACAACAGCGCGCGCGGCTGTGACCTACCGTTCCCCCGCGTGCTCCGCATGCCCCTTGCACATTTTTATAAAGGAGGTACATTTACGTTGCTTACAGGAGTGTATAATAAAAACGTTGACTGATTATTGTTTTGATCTACAGAAAATGGTTGATATTTCAGAAAGACTAGCTAATCTATGGAGAAATACAGACACATAAATTGATAGCTTATAAAATTGCTGCTATTCATTAAAAATTATAAAACAATATTTACAATTTAAAATAGACACTAGTGATACTAGCAGTTCGCCCCGAACTAAGATCTGGAGATGTTTTATTTGTAGTGTATAATAGCTAATGTTATGCTCGACTAGTCCATGGCGACGGCCACCCAAACATTGGGTGGACGACATCTGACGACACACCGGTTGGATTAGATGGCAAGGGCTCATGACCACCAGGAGTGGAGGAATTTAGAGGAGGCTTACACCCAAAAATGGAAATGGCTGCAATGATGATAATGATATCTAATGAAAGACACAAAAAATCGCCTTTAAGTACCTATATTTTATAAAAAAAGACGTGTGGCACTCGGAGACTGCCGCGGTAAAGCTATTGCATAGCATTTTTTATGTAAATACAAAGAGGAGGTGCCCTAACGCCGAAAGTCTAAGCAGGCATGAGTCACCAGATTGCGGGGCGAAGAGGGGGATTACGCATGCGCAGTAACGCCGATACAACCAATGCCACCTAGAGGCGTTTTGCAGAACTAAAAAGACAAGCGTGATATTTCAAAAAGTCATTAAAAGTTCTGCTATTCATCGATAGATGGCAAAACTAAAAAGTATCACCGCTGTGCCGGTCGGAGTGGGGGGTGCTAGGTTATTTTCGTTACGGAATTTCTGGATTCG
This sequence comes from Asteroscopus sphinx, assembly GCA_949699075.1. NCBI lineage: Eukaryota > Metazoa > Arthropoda > Insecta > Lepidoptera > Noctuidae > Asteroscopus > Asteroscopus sphinx. The sequence goes on from OX453021.1 coordinate 17,374,908, forward strand.
GTCTCCACGCTCAAGGCCCGCGATAGAAGCTATGCAATAGCTTAAAAATCTGGTTCACGATTATTTGAAGTTTTTAGTGCTGTAATCTCAAGTCTTATCGAGTATTGTTTTGTATTGTATTGTATTGTATTGTCTTGTAATCCTCACAGGAAACAGGATCAACTAAAACCCACAAAAAGAAAACAATTAAATATTTACGCATTTTTCAAGCATCTAACTGAAATTTGTTTCTGATATTCCAAGAGTACGGTGTACGGTATCTTCATTTTGTATGATTTTAAAACGGGTCATGCATGAGTCGTGAAGAAAGTAAGTTAAAACAAATTACTGAAAAAATATACTTAAGAACTGAATAGGTAAGTACCACACACACATAATACATACCTTGGAAATTTTGATTATACCATTCCGGTTTCCTCACGATGACTGTTTTTACTTTTGATGAATTCTCTTTCGGTTGCCAATTGTGTCCATCCACCAATTAATTTCACTTTTTGTTAGTAACAGGATTAGGCGAAAACCTAAAAATACACATTTAATCATTTAAAAAAGCTTTAAAATAATATTGATTGTGTATCTGAAATTAGGGTAAAAGAAATGACGTTACTAGCAACACTACTGAAATTGTCTTGATAAGGATACATTTATTATGAAAAATCGCACATTATTTCGTAATATTTTCAGTTGAAATTCCTAATTATCGTATCTCTGTTGATACCTACGATGTTATTAAAACCCAAATAATGTCGAAATAAGTCTACTTACGAATGAAATGTAACGCCCGCCGGCCAGATTTCTTTCGCTGCGTTGTTTGCAGCCCAAAATACTGCAACCTCCCATTTTGCACACACTTATTTTCTCAATAATTAAATCTTAGATTAATCACACAGGGTAAAACTTACATAAATATCCCAAAAATTTACAAAATATGTGAATGACATAACATGGTCCGACTTTGGATTGTCACTTTTAATAGTTTTAACAACCATAAGGTCAGAAAAAGTTTTACTATGATAAAGACAAAAAATATGATTGCGTCTCCGTCTTTCTAAGGCGAGCCGTGATTTTGCGTTCTTTGTCTAACTAGCCTTGACAGACGGTATTGCTAATCTATTTAGTTCTTAATCTGTGTCCTTCATGTACAACCAGTGCTCACGCACACACATGCACCTTAAACCGTGCTCACATATGCGTAGCATCTCTACTTGGTCTGTGGCTCACATGTCGCGGCATCTTCCAGTAAGCATCGTGAAAACAAATATCCTTCAGGTGCATGGTGTGTAGGTACGTGAGCACTTATTGTACATGAATGAAGGAGCACGGTTTTTGTTGGCTTCACTATGGTTGTTCGCGGCACTTAGTCTATATTTTTTACTATGTCTGTGGGCCCGTATTACAGAAAGATACTCGCATTGATTACTTTTTAAAACTAGTTTTGAGTTGAGTTTTAATTTTAGAACATTCCTCAAGCAGAGATTTATTGATCACAGGTCAGCTGAGTTTAGCTTTATTTTATACTGTCACCTGCTTCAGTATTTGAGCAAATATTTGATCTGTAATCACTCTAGTGTGGTCCAGACTACGCTTGAGTAGAGATTTCTATTCTATTTCAGCTCAAATTCGTGTGTTACGTTGTTGAATTAAAGTTTATAATTACCTTAATGGAATAAGACCGATACTCAAGTAACGATTCTATCCTTAGGTAGTGATCAGGGGGCCTAGTACGAGTTTGACACTTACGAATACTTTCAAAGTATTCGTCGACTTTCATTAATAAATCTGTAGTTCCTCCTCGTATCCGCCAGGGGCGCTACTGATTTATGAATGAAAGTCGACGAAAACGATGAAAGTATTCGTAAGTGTGAAACTCGTACTAGGCCCACAGGTGATTGAAGTTTAAACTGTTCTGCAGGAACGTTCTTAATACGGGTCTAAAACTGGACAGTTAGGTGTAATGAACTTATTGAATAAAGTATTTTTTTAAATCTATTACTCGAAATGTATTGGTTGTAGTTGACACGTCTTTCTATTTAAGTATGCATTTAAAAATCTGCAGACTTACAATAAAATTGAATTATGGGTAAATATTTTGTGAATTTAAAGTAATAATAATAAATAAGTACCTACAGAAGTACCATACTACAGGTATGTGCCCACAGAAATAGATAGATATTTCTGTGTATGTGCACGACCCAGTTCTTGAGAATGACCACGTCAGCAGTTCTAGATTTGTATTAGTGTGTGTGACATGATGTTATTACAGCTTGAATTCACTCACTTCTTATTTCAGTACTGGGACCGATCTATCATCACCGACAGGACTATTTCTCATAATAAGCCCGATATACGGCCAAAATTAATATCAAACCTATCCACGATTTACCCTACTAGAGATAGAAATTTGACATATTTTGTATGGAGCTTGGAGTCTGTTTGGAGACAAAGTCCCTTTTTATGTCAAAATCCTATCTCTAGTAGGGCAAATCGTGGATAGATTGGATATTAATTTTGGCCGTTAGTGGTGATAGATCGATCAGAGCGCCGCACAATGATTGTTGATGTCATCGTCCCGCATGACTAGAATCTCGTGAAGGCCGAGAAGGATAAAGAAATCAGATACCTTGACTTGGCACACGAGGTTGTCGACATGTGGGATGTTGACTCAGCAGTCATTGTGCCGATTGTCGTTACGGCCTTTCTTGTGTGCTTAGAGTAGAAATACTTAAAATATAATTTATAATTATTTTAACGCATTTACGCATGCGAAGCGAAATCTGACGATTTAAATAGTGGAAAGAAAAAATCGCTCACGAGCAGGATTCGAACCTGCGACTCCTAGCTCAGTACGCCAGTGCTTGCAGCTACTAAGCTACCGTGAACACTGCTCGTGGTATCGAAATTAACCTCCACTTTTTTATACGTTTTGGGTGACGTCAGCGATATCTTATTAAGAAACAGTGTTTCATTAACTCTGCAGTTAATTCAAAGTCGTATAGATATGCCTGCCTACCCTTACCAATTATTTTATTATTTTAATACGCATGCGAAGCAAAATCTAACGATAAAGAAAAAACCGGCCAAGAGCATGTCGGGCCATGCTCAGTATTATAGGGTTCCTTAAGTAGGTGTAATTACAAACGAATCAAATCGAATATTAATCATGGCTATTTTAGTTTTTGCAATAATCGGCAGCATTCGCGACTCAGAGCGTGTTGTTAGTAGCGCCATCTAGCGATAAATTCAAGAAGCCAAATTTAAGACGTTTGTCATTTCAAAGTTACTTTTTGTGATTTTTTCAAATAGAAAGTAGCTAAAGGAGCATTATTTGCTATGATCATTTTTCTCTAAGGTCAATGACCTTTGAACTAGGACGTTTTAAGTATTTTTCAGTTTTCTCTCTATAACTCAAAAAATTATAATCACATTATACTCGAAATAATTTTAAAAGAGAGTTTTCACAAAGGTCTATCAATGTGGAAGATTATAAGTTTCAACATTGCATAGTTTAGAAATGGCAGGGGGGGGGACACATTGCAAGCCACTTTGGCGGGCTATATTTCGCAGATGGTACACCTGATAAAAAAGTGGTGTATCAAACATTACCTTCATTTTAGTAGACCTATTCAATGATATCCCACACGAGGGGGTGCAGCGAAAAAAATTTTTTTTTCTCCATTTCACATGTATGGACGCCACCCCTAAAATACGCAAAAACGAATCTTTTATTCTTTTAAAATTGAGATCTATATGTAGACTATTTTTTAACAAAATTTCATTTACTTATGTTTATAACTGTAGAAGTTATTAAGCTGTAAAGGATTAGGACAGACGGACAGACGGACAGACGGACAGACGGACAGACGGACAGACGGACGGACATGACGAAACTATAAGGGTTCCTTGTAGGACTTCGGAACCCTAAAAATCGCTCACTAGCAGGATTCGACCCTGGGACTACTTTTTTTTTTTCTTCCTTGGGGAAATCCGTTGATGAACGTTCTCCGCCCGGAGTAGGCGGAGCCAGTATCGGACTCTTACCGACTAAAACCATCACGGTGTTCCTTCAACTACCTTAACCGGGGGCGTGGGAACCCGTTAGTATTCACACAACCATCCCCGAAAGGTCCCGGCCCGCCACAAGCAGGCGAGCCCCTTCTCCCCGTGCGGCCTAACGACGGCCGCACCCTCCTCTGTGGCGCACACGGAACACTGCACGCCACCTCACCTCACGGGCCTTTACCAGCTACGCCAGCTGCTGGTCGGGCAGCAGACTACCCCGAGTCTGCTGCTCGCAGGCCCCATCTTCCCGTAATTTTGTTATAGAGGTTTTCTTCCTCGCGGTCCAGGCGGTGAAGCCAATAACCTCGGTCCCAAGAGGCGCGAGAACACTACTCAGCAGGCACTCCAGGGATTACGAGACCGACGGGGGCAGGGAAGGACAGTCCCCCCGCTGCCTACCCAGTGGCAGGGTGAGTGCACACCGGGCCCGCCCCTGCTCCTCCACAGTGCCCTCTGCTTTCTCAGAGGGACACGCGGAGCAACTTCCCATTAGCCCACATCGGGCCCCTCCCGTGCCAGAATATTCGCCACAGGCAATAAGGTCCCCCGGTCCAAAGGAGACTTATTGCCCGTGCCCAGGGTGCACCGGCCCAACAACTGCCGTTCCCTCACTCCCTCCCCAGGACAAGCAGCCGTCAGACACACGTGGAGGTTTTCTGCCCAGCACCCCCACCTGCGACTCCTGGCTGAGTACGCCAGTGCTTTAGCTACTAAGCTACCAGGAGTCGCAGGTTCGAATCCTGCTTGAGAGCTATTTTTTCTTGCCACAATTTAAATCGTTATAATTTATAAATTTATTTACATGTGAATAAAGGTAATAATAATTTAAATTAATAATAATAAAATAAAAATTAAAACATCTGTCGGCAGACACGTTATAAGACTCTGATAGAAGTTACTTTAAATGTCTGCATATCAGGGGCAAAGCGGGTTCGTAAAATAAAAGCCACAGAAGACTCTCACAAACTCTAGAGCAGAGAGGCTGTCAGTTATTTCAATAACACGTTGTATATGAAATAAAAACAATTTGAAATTTAATTCAATAAATTACGAAAAGTTTATAAACTCGATTTTTTTGCACATTTAAGATCTTTAAGTTTTACTAAAATAAAATAAACATTAATAAAACTTTTTAACAAAAAATGGAACCGACGAAAACAGAAACTGAAAAGCGAAAAATAAAATAAAGGTTTTACCACTATTTTCCTAACTAAACTAATGTAAATAACTAATTATGAGTCGGGGCCAAACAAACAAGCTGCTATATATATTATATATACTATAATAAAATTGTAAAGGTCGAAAAGTCTGTACATTGAGTATTTTTTCGCGAAAACCGGCTAGGGGGGCTAGAAATAAGCAATAGAACACGAATCAATCGTTTTTAGAATTTATGTCTGTCTGTCTGTCTGTCTGTTTGTTACCTCATCACGTGAAAACAGCTGAACGGATCGTAATGAAACTTTGCATTTGTATAGGTATTAGTCTAACTTAAAAGATAGTGTATGTTTCATCTTAATCGATTGAGTAGAACCACCGAATACAGCTTGACCCCTCTATTGTATTAAGTTGCATACAAAGTAGAGGTCATGATTGTTGGTTAATTGCAGGTTCCTAAAAATACAACTAGATGTTGTTAGTATTATAGAAAAAATAAAACCGACTTCAAAAACCTTAACAAAAAAGTAAAAAATAATCATTGTATGTATTTTAAAATCACAATTTGAAGGCGGCGCGTGATTGACCTTTGCGTCATGTAAATATACGGCCAAAATTAATATTCAATCTATCCACGATTTGCCCTACTAGGAATACAAATTTGACATAAGCTCCATACAAAATATGTCAAATTTCTATCTCTAGTAGGGTAAATCGTGGATAGATTGCATATTAATTTTGGCCGATAATGTACAGTCGAGCGCATATCTATAGTAAAAAACAGTTTATGTGAACGTACATGAAAATCACGCGCCGCCTTCAAAATGTTGGTTTATTTTATGATTTTAAAATACATACAATGATTATTTTTTTACTTTTTAGTTAAGGTTTTTGAAGTCGGTCTTATATTTTGTTAAAAAGTTTTTATTTCATACTTTTAGTTAATAATTGCGAGGGTTGATTCATAAATGTTTATATAACCAATTTGAGAATAATATTTTTTATTAACCTTTGCTATCCCACTGCTGGGCAAAGGTCTTGCTCATGTTCCTCCAAACGTCCAATCACTATCGTGAAAAAAAAACACGCATATCGGCCAAGAATTCTCAGAAAAACGAACCAATGAGCAGATCGTCTAGATAGGCGAAGCTAAAATAAACTGATTTATTGAAGCTGGTTAAAAAACTGCTCAACCTAAGTCAATAAAATTCATATGGGACCACCGCGCGGGCTTCAAATTCAAATAAAAAAACAACCAAGTAAATCGGCCCACAAATCTCGGAGTAATAAAAAAAATCCCGTCGAATACATAACCTCCTCCTTTTTTTGAAGTCGGATAAAAAAAAAACCCGTCGAATACATAACCTCCTCCTTTTTTTGATGTCGGTTAAAAATATTGAATAACATAACATTAGTCAGCCCATTACTGTCCCACTGCTGGTGAGCATAGGCCTCTTCTCGGAATGAGAAGAGTTAAGAAAATATAGAATAACATAGCATAGTCAGCTCATTACAGCTGTCCCACGGCTGGGTAAGGGCCTCTACTCAAAATGAGAAGAGTTAATGAACAGGATATTGTTAGTGTTATAGAATAACATAACATTATCAACTCATTACTGTCCCACTGCTGGGCATGGGCCTCTTCTTGCAATGAGAAGATTTAAAGAACTGGATGTGGTTAGTGTTATAGAAATACATAACATAATCAGGCCAATTACTGCTCCTCTGTATAATCACTACGTTTAGTATTATCTACCAATCATCAAAGATAATATAATCACCATTATGTATTATCTATGATAATCACTGTGTCAATCATTATCAATGTCAAAATCGTAATTGTAAATGAAATCAAACAAAGGTGGAAATAAAGATTAATAGAATGGGAATGCGTTCCTTAATAATCTTGTAGTTAGTCCCGAACATGGAAGGGAGAATATATTCAATTGTATTTCAACATAGTACACTATTGAAACAAATTGTACCTACTTCCCGGATCTGTATTAGGTCTGTTGTCCTATCGTACAAAATACTTGGAAAAGGTGTGACAGAATTTGATGAACCGCCCATCTTCCTTTTCCATGGCCTGCTAGGCAATAAAAAACAGTGGGAAGGCATAGGAAAGATTATGTTAAACCTGACAAAAAGATCAGTGATTGCCGTAGACTTGCGAAATCATGGTGACAGCCCACATGTAAATTCTCACAAATATGAAGATCATGCAACAGATATCCTGAATTTATTTGAGAAACTGGGAGTTAAACAAGCGAGCCTCATAGGTCACAGTATGGGCGGGAAAGCAGCCATGTGCTTAGCCTTGATGGCGGTAAGGTACCAATGACAATTTATTGATCATTAGAAGTAGTGGAACTGCTGTTAACTACATACATTACCGTCAACATTCATAAAATTCACGATAATGATACTACAAGAGCTCAAGCATAATACGTTAGTACTATTAGATATTCTGTGGCATAAGCATGCTTCAACCAAGTTCGTTTCTTCTCCATATTTCACAAAAATCTTTTTTTATGTGTTTCATTTAGTAAATACGAAAAAAAGATTTTTATGACTTTACTCATAGTTATAATCTACTGATTTTAGCCACTTAAAATTACCGGCGTATTAGTAGTCGACATATCTCCTGCATCAACGTCGAAGCAATACAGGGACGAATTTCCGAAGATCTTAACAGCTATGAAATCTGTAGACTTCAAACGGCCGAGAAAAGTAGGTCACGCTAAAAGAGAAGCTAAGAATCAATTAAAAGATTTGATCTCAGATGATTACCTTCTTAACAGTGTCCTGTCTAATATAAGATTAAGAACTGACCACACTATCGGTTGGACTATCAACATCGATACGTTAATGAAGCACATGAAATATGTTGTTGATTTTCCTCATTCTCTAAAAGGAATGAAATATTTTGGGCCGACGCTATTTATTGGCGGTCAGTTGTCTGAATTTATTCCGTAAGTTGAAATACTAACTTAACCAACTCTTCTCCAATTATTTATGTGCAAACTTACTTAAGGTAATTTTTAAATATTATTATTGAAAAACATATATAATATGGATGATATATAAAGATTTTAGAAAACGACCATTTAAAATTATTAACACGCCATTTACTTTTCAATATTGAACTGTCGTCAGTCTGTCACCAGTTCACCACCACCCTCCTCATAGGTTTTCTTTGAAAGACTGTTTCATTGTAGAAATAGTGAATGCCAGCTCTGGTCAAATTTCTTTGTTCAATTCCTTGGTTCAATTCAATTTAATCGATTACAAGCGTTTTTTTACATACAACATTTGAAAGATGAAAGTCGTCCAATTTCTTTGATCATAGTCACATTGGACAAAATAAAATTGACGAGTGGCAAACCACCCTAAGTGCTGAGGCCATAAAGCAACCGCAACTCCAGGCTGCTTAATGGCTGAGGCTGATACCTTATATAAAATATTTATCTTAACGTATTTTTATTACAGGCCTGACGATTTAACAGAAATTCGGGCATTGTTCCCGAAAGCTGTCATTACATACATTCCCAAAACAGGGCACAATGTCCATATCGACGATCCCAGATCATTTTTGGAGATTGCGATTTCTTTCATAAGGACTCATCACTACAAGCGTCAGTTTAAACCCCCATCACTCCTCTAATACCTATAATAATGTGAGGTACTCTATTGTTAGTAAGTGTATTAAAAATGTGATTTCCATACCTATTGTTTATGCATGTACCTACTTTAGATTGTAGAGCATGACCTAAAATCAGCACGCAGCCAGGGTCTTACTCCCGACTGGATCGAGTGCTGGATCAATCGAATTTGAATTCGAGTTAGTGTCAAATCGTACTGCATTTTTCTAGGAATTGACATTATCACGATTTGGTTCAGAACTCGAACCAGTCGGGAGTAAGGCCGCAGGCTACGCGTGGAAAATTTTGAAAGTAATGCCCACAGAGTACTGTAATAGCGTAATGCCGCAACAACATAATGTCCGACGATTCGAGACAACGCCCGTGCAGCAGCCGCGGCGAGCAAGATTACCCAGAGTGCCGACCGACGCGACGCGTTTATGTCTTTTGTTAGCAAAAGCTTCCAAAGTGACAACAGACAGGGTGATGACCACTTTTGTTAGGGACCTTGCCTAGTTCTTATGACCAGAAGCGACTTATAGCACATTTCATACCTTAATTAACCTAGATTCGAGATCATATGTTACCGTTTCATAATTTAAAGCAGACCCGTCCGATTATTTGTAAAAATCATTTACTATGGGACCAACACTGAAATCGCGAAAATAAAACAGCAGTTCCCTACATTTGTGTTCACATAAATCTACAAAATGTAGGAAACAGCAGTTTTTTTTCACGATTTCAGGGTTGGTCCCATAGAGTAAAATTAGTTTATACTGATGAGTGCACTGACCCCTTAAGAGATTTTCAGTTATTTCAATAACACGTAGTATAAACATAGCTGGATTGGGCATCATCATGGAGAACAGAAAGGAGTTTTCTTCGTGGGCATCATCCTTTAATATCAAAATAGAACTGTTGTAGTAACGTGTATAATTATACACATATGCGGAGCACACCCATCGGCGCGGATGGAAGGGAAAGCGCGCGCTTTCGCACGCAGATGGGCGCAACCGCGCGGAGCCAGCCGGATCTGCGAGCAGCCAGATTCCAGATACACCCGCGCGAGTCCATGAGTGTTCCTAGATGTATATTTTATGATGTCGTAGGATCGCGTAATCTGTATCTTCGCCATGATACGAGGAGTTTCGCGAAAATTCGGAATAAAGCGAATGAAGGTACCTATCTTTCAACACGATCTTACTGAACGATGTTATAATTACTTACGTAGTAACTAATAGGTAATCTGTGGTAATTACGTCAAACCACGGACTTGAGTCTAGGGTCGGGTAGGGTAGGGTAGTCTTGGGTCTTGTTTTTTCCTGAAATATATTAAATAAAATTGCCAAACGTAAGTGGCAGTGGGCGGGGCACATTGCTCGCAGAACGGATGGGGGCAGTAAAGTTCTGGAGTGGCAACCGCGTACTGGAAGGCGCAGCGTGGGTAGGCCCCCCACAAGGTGGACCGACGACCTGGTGAAGGTCGCGGGAATCCGCTGGATGCGGAAGGCACAGGACCGGTCGTTGTGGCGATGCTTGGGGGAGGCCTATGTCCAGCAGTGGACGTCTTTCGGCTGAAATGATGATGATGATGATATTAAATAAACTTAGTAATATCATTCTGTTGGGTATTCTGTGGTAACATGACGAAATTCGTTAAAACAATTGTGCGTGATGTATATCACGATCCTTCCCACTGTGTACCTACTATACGGCTGCCGTCGAACACTGAGCACAAGCGATTTTAGCCTTAGCGGTGGTTCACCGGAAAGATTTCTGACTGTACAAGCCTGCCTAAACATGACGGATATATGCAGGAAAAATAATGTTATTTGCAATGTGTTTTGAAATTGGACCCATTAACAACAAACTGCATTTTTTTTACTTTTATTCATAAAATTAACCAAAGACGTACACGAAAAGAATACTAATTCATATTACTTTTTAGGGTTGCGTACCCAAAGGGTGCAAACGGGTCCCTATTACTCTCGCTACGCTGTCTGTCCGTCCGTTCGTCCGTCCGTCCTTCCTTCTGACTGTCACAGGGCTGAATCGGCTGTATTTGAATCACAGATCTATTTGATTTGAAGGTAGCCAGCCAACTAGCCAGTTGGAATTTTTTGGGTTTTGTTTTTTATTTTTAATAGAGGAAAGGAATTTGGGATAGCAGGGACTCACAGAAAGTAAATAGCATCATTTTGTATTACGGCAGTAAAATGTTCACTAGTGGGTGAATTTCCCAAATGACTTATTTTGTTGTCTTCGGTGAAATTAGTATTTGAAAATGGGAATTTTGTTCTGATTTTTTATTTTATTATTCAATAGGTAGTTATTGGCTTGTGGCAAAAATATAATTTGCCTAGGACTATTACAATGGTAGAAATAAATACATAAACCCCAATTTTTTTCAAATCGGTGCTGTCCCTCTACTTTTTTTACAAACAAAAAAGATTGTACACTAATAAAAATAAGTAAGTTTAGTATATAACTTATTCTATTTCATAGAATATTAGTTTTGTTATAAATATGTAGCATATTTTATTACATAATTAACGATTATTATTACTGAGAGGCTCAAACGTACTTGTCCTGCAAAATGTTCTCATATCGCTGGACAAAAGTAATTTAAACTTAACTTTACATCGACGAGTCCGACAGCGTCCCCACCCCAATTTTATTTCCATCATTAGTGTCACAGAGTACATTATTCGCTGTAATCGGTGATCTTTATTACCACCGATGTGATAATTTACACCGAAATGATAAGAAAAAATCAATGGGTGTCTTATATCTAATATCGGTGTTTTGATTCATGATCAGCGCACAGTTTTGTCACATCGGTGGATTGCTTTATCATATCGGTAGATCATTTTATCATCTCGGTGAGTCGTTATATCATATCGGTAGATCCCGTGTCATTTCGTTAAGTATACAAGGAAACAATGGAACATACAAACATACATAAAAACACATACATTATATACATACATATATACCTACATACAAACATTCATACATACATACATACATACTTACCTACATAGACTGCCAAAATCATTACCACGATACCACTGGGTAGTAGAAGATGTATAAATGTATCATTAGGGGAGGTCTGTATTCGGTAATGTACGTCTATAGGCTGAGGTGATGATAGTGAGGGAACGCATTAAAGGTTTCTCCAGAAAATATTTTCTAGTTAAGAAAATAGTAAGTACATAATATTAAATAACAAAATAATAAATAGATAACAAGAAAACATCATAATAGCTTAATTTTGCTTAAGAATGCCGAGGCCAAAACTAAAAGAGGAGGAGAAAAAAGAGAGAAAGAGGTTGCTGGAAAGAATAAGAAAAGCTAAACTCAAAAGCGATTCTGTGTTATGAGAGGAGCATTTAAGAAAATATAGAGAACGTTTAGCCAGACGAAAGGCAGCCGGACTTATCCCAACCCGAAGCCAAATGACTGCACATGCACGTCGCATTGCACAAAAAAAAAACCGATTCAGTGCCCGTGCATATTATCAGAGGAAAAAAGCTAAGGCAAATGTTGCCCGAAACAACCAAACAAGTGTTTCAGTGACCAATGATGTAACAGAATCGAAACTTGCCCCTAAGGGCCGAGTTCGCGGACAATGAAATAACCACTGTTTGCAAAATCAACCTGTTATTCAACAACAGATGTTTAACCGGGACGCGGGAATTTTCGTGTTCACGACTCCTATCCGATCATTGATTCTGAAACCGAGCGTTCTGGGAATGAAAGAACGAATGATGTAACACGATTAATCAAAATGGTAACTAAATGGCAACAACACTATGAAAAGAACGACAATATAAAACGGTTGCATATCAGGTAACTCTTCCAAAATTAAAAATCCTAGTATAATGCTACTCTATACATTTGACATATCTTTTTAATTTGGCAGGATAAGCGGTCTTGGTTGCCATAGCAACCAATTAAATACACCATTTTGATGTTTGAATATTAGGCTGCTTCAAACTCGAAGTGTATCGGGCGGGCGCGTTTCTTGAAACATGATAAAATTCTGGTAGTAGTGCTTACCCAAAAGTAGCGGTAACATTGTGCAGGTTTCGTGCGAGCATCGTTTATCAGCCGCATTCATTTTTATTTTTAATAATTATACAAAAAATTATAAATAAAAAAAATTACGTACTACCTCAATACGACAAAAACAGTTATGTTTACACATCTTTCATAAGTTTTCTCAAAGCATAAGCAATATGTTTCTTTGTTTATGTTCGTAAAAGAAAAATGCACGCTCGAAAAACGGCAACGTGTTCCGGCCCTTATTTTATTCGGTTTTTATTGTAAATTTTACGAATATGATAAAATGCAATTGTTTTGTTATATTGGAGAGTAATAATCCTAATATTAATATTTTATGCAGCATAGACTCTTCTAAAATTACGAAAAACAATGAAATACAGAATATCAATGAATAACCTCAACAATTTCAACCATCAAACGTCAAAAATGTCATGTTTAAATACCCGGTTAGTACGTCCCCGACTTCGGTTAGAAAAATCGATTGATTATTATGATATAACAGTTGGTTATCGTTGGTGAACACCAAAGTTCGGGTTAAACATCTGGTTTTTACATAAACATCTGTTATCTTCTGGGTGAACTTGCCCCTAAGTACTAACCGGGTATTTAAACATGACATTTTTGACGTTTGATGGTTGAAATTGTTGAGGTTATTCATTGATATTCTGTATTTCATTGTTTTTCGTAATTTTAGAAGAGTCTATGCTGCATAAAATATTAATATTAGGATTATTACTCTCCAATATAACAAAACAATTGCATTTTATCATATTCGTAAAATTTACAATAAACCGGCCAAGAGCATGTCGGGCCATGCTCAGTATTATAGGGTTCCTTAAGTAGGTGTACAAACGAATCAAATCGAATATTAATCATGGCTATTTTAGTTTTTGCAATAATCGGCAGCATTCGCGACTCAGAGCGTGTTGTTAGTAGCGCCATCTAGCGATAAATTCAAGAAGCCAAATTTAAGAAGTCTGATTGATGTCAAAGTAACTTTTTGTGATTTTTTCAAATAGAAAGTAGCTAAAGGAGCATTATTTGCCATGATATTTTTTCTCTAAGGTCAATGACCTTTGAACTAGGACGTTTTAAGTATTTTTCGGTTTTCTGTCTATAACTCAAAAAATTATAATCACATTATACTCGAAATAATTTTAAAAGAGAGTTTTCACAAAGGTCTATCAATGTGGAAGATTATAAGTTTCTACGTTGCATAGTTTAGAAATGGCAGGGGGGGGGACACATTGCAAGCCACTTTGGCGGGCTATATTTCGCAGATGGTACACCTGATAAAAAAGTGGTGTATGAAACATTACCTTCATTTTAGTAGACCTATTCAATGATACCCCACACGATGGGGTGCAGCGAAAAAAATTATTTTTTCCCCATTTCACATGTATGGGCGCCACCCCTAAAGAACGTAAAAACTATTTTTTTATTATTTTATAATTGAGATCTATATGCGTACTATTTTTTAACAAAATTTCATTTACTTATGTTTATAACTGTAGAAGTTATTAAGCTGTAAAGGATTAGGACAGACGGAAAGACGGACAGACGGACAGACGGACAGACGGACAGACGGACGGACATGACGAAACTATAAGGGTTCCTTGTAGGACTTCGGAACCCTAAAAAACCGAATAAAATAAGGGCCGGAACACGTTGCCGTTTTTCGAGCGTGCATTTTTCTTTTACGAACATAAACAAAGAAACATATTGTTTATGCTTTGAGAAAACTTATGAAAAATGTGTAAACATAACTGTTTTTGGCGTATTGAGGTAGTACGTAATTTTTTTATTTATAATTTTTTGTATAATTACTCAAAATAAAAATGAATGCGGCTTATATACGATGCTTGCGCGAAACCTGCACAATGTTACCGCTACTTTTGGCTAAGCACAACTACCAGAATTGTATCATGTTTCAAGAAACGCGCCCGCACGATACACTTCGAGTTTGTAGCGGCCTAATATTCAAACATCAAAATGGCGTATTTAATTGGTTGCTATGACAACCAAGACCGCTTATCCTGCAAAATTAAAAAGATATGACAAATGTATAGAGTAGCATTATACTAGGATTTTTAATTTTGGAAGAGTTACCTGATATGCAACCGTTTTATATTGTCGTTCTTTTCATAGTGTTGTTGCCATTTAGTTACCATTTTGATTAATCGTGTTACATCATTCGTTCTTTCATTCCCAGAACGCTCGGTTTCAGAATCAATGATCGGATAGGAGTCGTGAACACGAAAATTCCCGCGTCCCGGTTAAACATCTGTTGTTGAATAACAGGTTGATTTTGCAAACAGTGGTTATTTCACTGTCCGCGAACTCGGCCCTTAACATATCGGTGTACAGAAAAAATAATCGGTGCCGGTTTGTCATATCGGTGGAAACCAGAATTCAAACTGAATTTTCTCCTTAGTCTTAAATGATACGTTGATGACATTAAATTTGGGGATATTTGATATCCTAAAGATTACATAAAACCTGAAAAATATACAAAAAAAACATAAATGAAAAAGGTGATCGGTGAACGATATGATAAAAAAAATGGCATTTGTTGAAATTCACCCTAGTAGCGTCATCTATCGATGATCATTAATTAAAACCATCATAACTTAACTTTTTGTGTTTGTATAGTTATGATTGTTTTCCACAATTCTTAGCATTTGTTCCGTTAATTATATTTGACTACTTTTATCCCTTTAGAATTTTGGTGCAGAAGTTTCGACATCTGATCTAATATAGTCTTATGGTTTACCTTTTGAATTTCGCTGCCAGGCGGTTTTTTTTTATGTGGTTTGTTCCTATTTCTACTCTCTTCGCTCTCGACGAGGTTAGGCGAGGCGAGGTTTGACGAGATTAGGCGAGGCGAGGTTTGACGAGGTTATGCGAGGCGAGGAAACACGAGGTGACGCGAGTAAGTGTCTGTCTACACTACACTCTCACCTTTGCACAGTTTCTCCTTGTCACCGGCATAACGAACGTGCTCGAAGCGACAGCTGCTGCCATTTTATTTATTTAATCATTTATATTTGGAAGCCTACAGCATGTTTAATACTGCAGTCTCAGATTACAGAATATGACTGAGACTGCAGTTATATAACTGCACTACACTCAATTTAAAAACCGGCCAAGAGCATGTCGGGCCATGCTCAGTATTATAGGGTTCCTTAAGTAGGTCTAATTACAAAAGAATCAAATCGAATATTAATCATTGATATTTTAGTTTTTGCAAACAGCGCCACCTAGCGCTAAATTTATGAAGCTAAATTTTAGAAGTGTGTTTCTTTTTGTGATTTTTTTAAATAGAAAGTAACTAAAGGAGCATTATTTGCTATGATCATTTTTCTCTAAGGTCAATGACCTTTGAACTAGGACGTTTTAAGTATTTTTCAGTTTTCTCTCTATAACTCGTAAAATTATAATCAAATTATACTCGAAATAATTTTAAAAGAGAGTTTTCACAAAGGTCTATCAATGTGGAAGATTATAAGTTTTTATATTGCATAGTTTAGAAATGGCAGGGGGGGGGACACATTGCAAGCCACTTTGGCGGGCTATATTTCGCAGATGGTACACCTGATAAGAAAGTGGTGTATGAAACATTACCTTCATTTTAGTAGACCTATTCAATGATACCCCACACGAGGGGGTGCAGTGAAAAAATTTTTTTTTTCCCCATTTCACATGTATGGACGCCACCCCTAAAATACGTAAAAACGATTTTTTTATTCTTTTAAAATTGAGATCTATATGTAGACTATTTTTTAACAAAATTTCATTTACTTATTTTTATAACTGTAGAAGTTATTAAGCTGTAAAGGATTAGGACAGACGGACAGACGGACAGACGGACAGACGGACAGACGGACGGACATGACGAAACTATAAGGGTTCCTTGTAGGACTTCGGAACCCTAAAAAGGGCTTGAATTCTATACAAACGAAAGGTCAAAAGTTCAAAACTTCCGATGGTCATATCTCCCAAAATATATCTCTTAGACCCACCATGTTGGTATTCAAATGAAAGAGCCAGTAGAGCTCTAGACAAATAAATAAAAGAATGTTAGCCAAGCGATTTTCGTACTCATTGACAAATATTTAATTTAATTGCTTCTTATATAATATAAAATACTTTAGTTTTTCAAATGTTGTTAAATAAAAGCGTTAGCGTATAAGGTTCCACAAAATAATATAATTGGCGTCACAATATTTTTACCATTAATTTAAACAAACAAATGAAAACTATTTGCAGGCATGCAGTATGCACAAGCCTATATTTGAGCTTGATTCATGGCGGTATAAGAAAAGAATTGCATGACCGTGTTGAAGAAGGCATTGGGGTCCTCAGCGTGTACATTATGTCCAACGCCTTCAATGTAGTGTAGGTGTGCTTTAGGGAAAAGCTTCCGGATCCCTGTTATATCGTCAGGTCTGTAATAAAGTGGATAGTTGATAAATAATTAGGTATGTGTGTGTATATTAGGTCCACATGTAGGTGTTACTATCGAAGCAATTTGATCTTACGGGATAAAATATGATAGCTTGCCACCGACGAATAGCGTAGGGCCTCTATAATTTTGTTTATTCATTTTTGGAAAAGAGGCTACATAACGAAAATTTTTCTTCAAGGCATCGAGATTGCACTTCCACCCAAAAGAGTTATTAGACAATTTTCCAATATTCATTAAAATGAAATACATTTCATGCTCATTTTTGAATAATCCAGAATTTGTTATTGTATCTTTTGCTGCAGTCCTTGCTTTATTTAAAGTATCCATTCCTCTAAAGTCAACAGTCTCCATAGCAGCCATGACCCTCGGGGAAAAGTCACCTAGAACACTGGCTGTGGATACTGGCGATATATCTACAACGACCAAACCCGCTACTTTGGAGGGCTGCAAAAAAAATATTACAATTATACTAGGAATAATGAGCACATTATGGAGTTCAAGACCATATTTGAGCTACATACCTACAGTTGTATAACATATTGATACATAAGACACTCCCCTGACCAAACGACCTTAAAAGTGCGCGGATTTATGAATTATTATCAAGAAAAGTATAAATAAATAAATAAAAATAAATATCTTTGGGACATTTTTACACAGCACCATGTAGTCCCAAACTAAGCAGAGCTTGTGCTATGGGTACTCTAGACAATGGATATAATACTTAAATACTTTTTTTTTGTAAATACTTACTTATAATACATAAGCAACACCCAGACCAACACAAACACTTATGTTCATCACACAAATATTTGTGTCCTGTGGGAATCGAACCCACGACCTCGTTATCAGCAGTCCGACACTCGAACCACTCATCAGAATCATCTAAGCATTCCATGCTTAGATGATTCTAATTGTCTACCTTTTATGCTAGGGCCGCGCACATCGTGAAGACATTCGTGCGATAAAACTTCGTCTTCGGGCCACGGCGAATGTGCATATGTGCATGGCCACACATCGAAGTTGCGTTGTCGCGACGTTTTATCGCGATTGTCCCAAACATACACGAAAAGTTGGGAAAAACGACTTAAAATCGTAAGCGTGTTTAAACGTAGTGCTTTTTTCTGCCAACGAATTTTTTTACGCTTTTGCCGCTTTTCGTATTTCACTTCTAAAAAAATTGACTTTTATTTGTCTAAATTACACTATTCTATTTACATTTAAACTATTTACAAAGTTCACTAAAAACTATACAAACAAACTACAATCGTCGCGTAATTACCAAGGAGAACATTCAAAAACGCATTCACTCGTTGACGACGAAAAATAAACTAAGCGCCAAAGCAAAAGCAAATCAATCAAGGTCAAAAACGTTTAAAATGTTTAAACGATACGAAAATAATCAACAAAATAAAAAAGTGCTTTCTCTAAACAAATTTTACGTAAACGAATAAAATTTAATTCTGCCGGTTTCAATCCGCCACCAGTCAACTTTGAAATTGAGTCTTATATTCATAGAAATAAGGTTACATTTCAATCGTACTATTAAAAGCATAAGTTTGGTTTACGAAAAAGTCTAAACGAAATCTGCTTTAATCACAAAGCGTGGTTATACGCTTTTTTTTTTATTAGACTTTTTTAAGCGCTTTTTGTTTAAACGCCCACTTCTATACACGAGTATAGTCTATGTGGATATTAGTTGTACTGAACTACTACCATATACACTACACTACACTACAGCACTGCTCTACAGTGCGCGTGCCTACTGCAAAGACTGTTAATACATTTGTATGTATGCGAGTGGGGACACGGTTGAAGATTAGCAAAGAATGTAGAAATTGTCAAACCTCTTTCAGAGCCAAAAGCATTCCTGTTCTGCCTCCCATGCTGTGGCCAATAACAATAGCTTTACTTATTGAAAATTTAGATATTAATATGGAGACATCACCAGCTAAGTCATCGTAGGTGTGGGAGGCACTATGAGGGCTGTCGCCGTGGTTACGAGCGTCCACTGCTATCACAGCTTTGTTTGTATAAGCTGTCATCTTCTTACAAATACTTTCCCAGTTCCTTTTAGATCCAAGTAGGCCATGGAGCACTACAATTGGGACGCTGTCGGGTGTAGGACTGGGGCCATGGATCTTGTGCGCTAAATCGAGTGATGTTGATGAGGAAGATCTCTTTGGAATAATGTTAAAGTTTGTCGATATTTTGTTTGAAGCAGCAATGTAAAGCTGAAATCTTATAATTGCACTTTGGATATCCATTCAGATCCATTCCATGTCTATTTTTTCCCTAAAGTTGTTAGGTAATGGTAATTTATTCATAACAAGACTAACGTTTTTTTGGCCAAAGATAATATAATCACTACGTTTTATTTTTGGCGTATTAATTAAGATTATATTAGTAGTAGGAAATATTATCTTTGATGTCAACAACCTATCAATATCCAGATTATATTATCTTTGTCAATCTTTGTCAATATCAAACCATGACAGTCTATAACATGACTATATTCTACGCCATTCTACGCATTCTACGTAGTGATTATATTCTTTGTATTACTAGTACATATATCATTAATCTGTGCTTTTTATCAAACTTTGACTATGGGTGAAGTATACATATAGTCAAGTATATACAAAGTCTTTGAGTCAAAGCTATGGGTATAACCCGTATAACCCATGAAGTTAGAGTAAATAACTTCATGGTATAACCCAACGATGAAAGAAGCTACTTTTTGTAGTAAGTAGCTTCTTTCATCGTTGGTATAACCAATCCAACCAATGAAACTATCTAATTAATAATTTCTTCGTTACAGACTTTGATTCAAGGAATTTTTGTAATAAAAATTCCTTGAAAAAGACCTAACCTAGGTCCTAAACGTAGTGGTTATATTCTCTTTGCTAAGTCCTAAGAGTCCTATCCAAATTTTTAACACGCTTTTATTAGGTCGGCCTGTATGTAACCAACTATGTAATGGAATCTACGGTAACTAATTTAAACATCTTCCAAGGGTCGTAGCGTATTGAAAATTGGCAGCTGTAGGTATGCAGTTCTGATGACAATACAATAATATGGTACTGTCGAAGTTATCTGATGATGGAGCCGGAAGATATGAACTGGAACTTCATGATGGAAAATCGTATCATAGCTGTTTTGGATTTCTTAGAAAAGTCTTGTAATGAACTTTGCCCACGATTAGGTTTCAAGGTCTGATGATGAAGCCGGAAGATATGAACTGGAACTTCAGGATGGAAAATCGTATCATAGCTGTTTTGGATTTCTTAGAAAAGTCTTGTAATGAACTTTGACCACGATTAGGTTTCAAGGTCTGATGATGAAGCCGGAAGATAGGCACTGGCATTCCATGATAGAATATCGTATCATAGTCGTGTTTGCACTTGTGAGAAAGGCCACGTAATGGACTTTGAACACGATCAGGTTTCAAGGTTATAAGGTTATAACGTTATAACAAACCTATTATATATTGAATAGTGTCAATATTGGCATAGGTGCCTGTATAAAATGTATATTGCTGGGTAACTGGTGGGTAAATGTTTGATGTAACAATAACCTATTTTAAAAAGAGTTTATCCATGGAGTTTCTTGCCGGTTCTTCTCCATAGGACCCACAATTTGGAACCGTGCAACTAGAGCCTGACGTTTTAAAAGTGCCTGTAATTAGGTTTACTTGAAAAATAAAAAAATGATTTTGATTTTGATTGATACAGCACTCGATCAAGGGCGGATCCAGCTTCTGTGTCAGGGGGGGGTTACGTACATATATCAAGACCCGGATCAAAATTTTTAATAGAGCAGGGTGCAGAGTTCGTGCCATCCTCTAGGTTTTTTTTTTTTTCTATAAACATCAATTTAAGTGAATTGTATAGTACCTATATACTGGCGCAAACGAAGCGAGCGCTAAATTTTACACAGTTTTGCCTGTCTCTATTACCGTACTTAACAGAATATTTGCATACAACATACGTTCAATACGTATAAGAAAGAAGGACAGAAATTAAAGCGCGAGCGAAGCAAGCGCGAAATTTTTTGGACTGTTCATGAACAAACTGATTAGCTCTTCACCAAAGCTTAATCTGAGACCAAAGCATAGATATTCTAATTCTATGACAAAAGAGTACGCATTTTTTGAGCGCAACCCGTTCTTGCGGCGCCTAGAGCGGCTAATTCACGATATGGTAGTACTACACCTGCATAGGCAAACAAACAGAGCATGAGCGCGAGCATAGCGAGCGCGAAATTTTTTGGTATTTTTTTGCAAACACAGACTTACTTGCTTGATTTTTAACAGCTTTTTTAATTGGGATGTTATTTTTCCATTCCGATTTTCAAAAAACGAATTTCTTATCTAATATCGATTTTGTTAAACCATTTTTAGTGCCAATAAAGAATTTATTTATTTATTTATTATTTATTGATGTTTAAAGGTTCTTGATTAATTTTTACTTCGGCTAGGTTTTATAAGGCTAACATGGTAGTCTGTTGTTGATGGTTAGCTAAGTATTCAATCGACGTTGTCGCAACAGGGAGATTGGAGAAAAACCTAGCGGCGTGGGCGTTGTGCAAAATCAAACTTTAAATCGCGCTAATATTTTTTACAATGAACGAACGGGTTGGGGTGAGAGTTCAGTTTAGTAATTTTATGTGTGTATCTATCTTGTTTCATTAGTATGTAGGTAACACATGCATGTACGTTCATTCATTCATTGTAAATTATGTAAACAGGAAAAAAATGCTTGAGCCTTAGGCCCAGGGGGGGGGTCATGACCCCCATGACCCCCCCCCCTGGATCTGCCCTTGCACTCGATCCAGTCCAGTGATTATTTTCTCTGTGATCCAGGCGGGAGTAAGGCCTCTGACGTTAGATTTCACAACAGACCAAATTGATCAGCCTTCCAGAAACTGGGGGTTTTTCAAGAGTTCATAAATAAAAGCGTTCACGTAAGGTTTCACAAAATAAATGTAAGTATTTAATTTGGCGTCGCAATATTTTAACTGTTAACTTAAAACAGTGCTTTTTAACATGTGGGTTGCGAACTTCTGAGGGTTCGCAAACCCCGTACATCTCATCATCTGGGGGGCCGCAGTAAAAATTTCGGACACCAAGGCAGTGTGTGTGTAAAACGTCTTACAATCGTAATCCGCCGTACATCTAGCGAAGGGCAAAAGGATCGCGGCCACGGGGATTTTTTTTATCAAAGTGGGTCGCGCTATGAAAAACGTTTAAAAGCAAACAGATGAAAGCTATTTGCACGCATGCAGTATGCACAAGCCTACATTTGAGCTTGATTCATCGTGATATAAGAAAAGAATTGCATGACCGTGGTGAAGAAAGCATTGGGGTCCTCAGCGTGTACATTATGTCCAACGCCTTCAATGTAGTGTAGATGTGCTTTAGGGAAAAGCTTTCGGATCCCTGTTATATCTTCAGGTCTGGAATAAAGTGGGTAGTTGATAAATAATTAGGTATGTGTGTATATTAGGTCCACATGTAGGTGTTACTTAACACAAAAATATCGAAGCAATTTGATCTTACGGGATAAAATATGATAGCTTGCCACCGACGAATAACGTAGGGCCCCTATAATGTTTTTTATTCATACTTGGAAAAGAGGCAACATTACGAAAGTTTTTCTTCAAGGCATCGAGATTGCACTTCCACCCAAAAGAGTTATCAGACAATTTTCCAACATTCATTAAAATGAAATACATGCCCTGCTCATTATCGAATAATCCAGATTTTGTTATTGTATCTTTAGCTGCAGTCCTTGCTTTAATTAAAGTATTCATTCCTCTAAAGTCAACAGTCTCCATAACAGCCATCGCCCTTGGGAAAAAATCTCCAAGACCACTTGCTGTGGATACTGGCGATATATCTACAACGATCAAACTCGATACTTTGGACGGCTGCAAATAATACATAATTATAGGTACTATTAGGAATAATGAGCATATACGGAATTTAAAACCATTTTGAGCTCCATACAGTGAAATACCAGTTATGAGAGTCTTCTGTGTGAAGTGCCTACAGCAAAGGCTATTGGATACATTTTTAGGTACCTACCTACGTTTGCGAGTGGGGTGAGGGGACGGCTTAAAATTTGCAAAGAATAGAATAGAAATTGTCAAACCTCTTTCAAAGCCAAAAGCATTCCTGTTCTGCCTCCCATGCTGTGGCCAATAACAATAGCTTTACTTATTGAAAATTTAGATATTAATTTGGAGACATCGCCAGCTAAGTCATCGTAGGTGTGGGAGGCACTATGAGGGCTGTCGCCGTGGTTACGAGCGTCCACTGCTATCACAGCTTTGTTTGTATAAGCTGTCATCTTCTTACAAATACTTTCCCAGTTCCTCTTAGATCCAAGAAAGCCATGGAGCACTACAATTGGGACGCTGTTGGGTGTAGGACTGGGGCCATGGATCCTGTGCGCTAAATCGAGTGCTGTTGATGAGGAAGATCTTTTTGGAGTAATGTTATAGTTTGTCCTTATTTTGTTCAAAACTGTAATGTACCGCTGAAATCTTATTGCACTTTGGGTATCCATTCCATGTCTAGGTTTTTCCTATTATAAAGTAAGGCAAAAAAATACGTTATTACATTACGTTATTAATAAAATTGACAAGACCCATGAAAATTTTTTCTCGGTGGTTAGGGCTACTACTACCTGTTACTATAATACGTTTTTAGTTTGGCATTTTAATAAACACAGTGGTTTTATTATTTAGACTTTGATTTTAATAAAAATATATTGAAATTATATGATAAACGGTGGATAAACGATAAAGTTGTCAATAAAACGTAGTGATTATATTATCTTTGGTTGTCAATTGTAGTCAAAGATAATATTATTATAGGTATCTTGTCAAAGTATTTTAATAACCATGGTACACACGGCTACACATCATGCTGTACATTTCCAGTATAAGCTGACCTCGCATTGTATAGGTTTTCCTTCAAACGCGAGGTCAGCCTATACTGGTTATGTACAGCTTGATGTGTAGCCGTGTGTACGTATCAATCAATCGATCAATCAAAATGTTTATTTGTGTACACAGGTAAACATTTACGTTATATTGTATGTACGTAGACAGAGAATAGAATTTATTTAATTAAATATTTTATTAGCAGTAGTAGTAGTATTTTTTCTCAGTAGCAGCCCGGAGTCTGGATTTGTGCCCGGTCAATGGCATCCTATTCTTTCGGTGTAAAATTCTTCGAACCAACGTGTTTCGCGGTAACGTTACATCGGACTAATGATACTTCGAAGTATCGTAGCTTCGCACTAACGTTACTTCGACATAAAGTGTTCGAACTAACAAAAATCGAACTAACGGCTTTCGCACTGGCATAGGGAACCCATTACATGGGACTATAACATAACTGGCGAAATGTGGGTGTACTATTACACCTATGCCTACCCCTTCGGGGAAATACAGGCGTGATTTTATGTTATGTTATGTTAAATAATTTATTCTCCGTCTACGCCATGGTATAATAAGATGGGTGAAACATCTTATTATACCATGATAATAACTACGTTTTAATTGTAGTGACAAACAAAGGTAAAATAATAGGTGATAGATCTGTGTAAAATAATCACTGCGTTTTGACCTACGATGAAAGAACTAATTTGTTCAAGCACAGTTCAAGGAAGCTCAATAATGGTAAATAATAATGTATGAAAAGAAAGTTGAAAACGACTTTTAAAATGCGATAAAATGGTAGCTGTGATGTTTTTACAAATGCCAAAAAACATTTCAGCCGCTTCGCTCGCGCTACTGTACAAGGTAATTTGTGACTTTGTCCCATATTTTAGGTACCTAAATGTTGTACGTCAAAATTTCCTTAATTACACATAATAACATAACATCACGCCTGTATTTCCCCGAAGGGGTAGGCAGAGGTGTATAGTACACCCACATTTCGCCAGTTATCTTATAGTCCCATGTAAAAGGGGGCGAGCCTATTGCCATTAACCGGGCACAAATCCATACTCCGGGCTGCTACTGAGAAAATTTCCTAATGAAAAAATCCAATAACACTTTACCCGACCCGGGAATCGAACCCAGGACCCCACGCTTAGCAGTCGCGCTTGCGACCATCTCTACTTGGTCTGTGCTTGCGACCACTAGACCAACGAGGCAGTTCAAGGAAGCGTACCTATTATATTATCTGTGATAATACTCAACGCACATTGCCAACTTAAAATACTGCAAAAATATGAAAGGTAACTTAATAAAAGCACTTAACAGGTTACTTTTTGGTCACTCTCAGGTAAGTTTTGACAAAAGTGCGCTGGTAGCACAGCACTGCCAGTCACTGTCATTGTCATAAAAAATGTCGAGAATACGTAATGTCAAATAGATAACCTTCAAAATTCTCATTATATTTTATCAAAATATTCTAAAATAAAAATGTTACTTAGCGTAGTAACACCCAAAAATGTATTCCATAGTTTGAGCGTGTGCCCTAAGTTAATCCCCATTGCTATACAATGTGCCCACAGACATGTCACATCTACATCAGAAAATGCAGAAGCTGTGGACTTAGCGTATGCATCTTACGAAAGTACAACTAGTACAGAAAATGCAGGGCGACCACCTCTTGTCATATTGCACGGGTTGTTGGGTTCGAAAAATAACTGGAACAGTATGAGCAAAGCTATTCATAGGACTACCGGGAGAAAGGTCATAAGTGTAGATGCAAGAAACCACGGAGACAGCAGGCATGCCTCGCAGCACACTTATATACACATGGCGCATGATGTCATGAAGCTGCTCAAGAAACTGGAGTTGTCGAAGGTGTCGATTCTGGGCCACAGTATGGGCGGACGCACTGCTATGGTGCTGTCACTGCTCTGTGTAAGTTGTACGTAGTTGTATCATACTTGTAGTTACCATGATCTATGTGTTATTAACTCATTCGATGCGGATGCCAATCGGCATTTTTTTTCCTCATCCAGGTGCTGAAAACCAAATATAAACTTACTGAGTTGCACTTCATGAACCATCACCATCATGAAGCGCAACTAAGTATGTTGAAACTAGACACACCCGCGCCCGCTTTGTGTGTGTTTGGGCACTCATTTTATCCTTACGAGGTGCAGATGAGGTGATGCTGTTCGGGATTCCCACTCAATATGCGCTGCACCTGGTTAATAAACATAATTGAAGTCACCGCAGCGAATGGGTTAATGTTTTTTATAGACTATCATCAAACAGTCAAATGTGTTATAAAAAATGCATTTTTTTCAGTCTGACATGGTATCAAGTCTTGTTGTGGTTGATATCTCTCCTGTGAAAACCAGCCCACAGATCTTCTCAATGGCCAATTTATTTGATGCAATGACTTCAGTATCTATCAGACCAGGAATAGCAATGTCTAAAGCCAGGAAGCTGGCTGATGAGCAACTGAAAGGCATCACTCCAGATGTCAACCTGAGGAACTTCTTAATAACGAATTTAGTACAAACCAACACTGGCTCCTATACTTGGAGAGTGAACATATCGGCTCTAAAAGACAACTTCCAGTCGCATATATCTTGCTTCCCTACAAATTTAAGAGGACTTCAGTATTGTGGCCCTACACTGTTTGTTGGAGGATCACTGTCTGATTACATAGGGTATGTATTTAAACTTAAGTATACGAATAACTTGGCAAATAATATGTAGGTATGTGAAATTAAATGCAGCCGTAATAATTAAATAAATAAATATTTTTGGGACATTTTTACACAGCACCTCTAGCACAGCACCTTTTATGATTACTGACAAGTAGCTCTACCTGTGTGATAATTTAATGTGGCCATTATAGCACCACCCTGTATGTAGGGTGATGTGAAAAGTTAGTGTAGTATAATAAAAAGATCTCTGGTCAAACCTGCCTAACAAAGAAGTTTTTTTTTACATTCCCTGCCTTCCCATCGGTGTTGTAATAAGGAACTATAAAATGATGCCAAGAAGATCAGAATGAGCATCCTCCAATCACCAATCCATTATGAGACTGTGATTATATTATTATTAGTATACCCTTGCAGCATCCATCTAACACAATAAACATAAGAGATCCGTGTTCAACTGATATGTAAAACACTGTTAACATAACAATATGCAGGTTTTATATGATTTAGCTAACAGTGGCGAAGGGTGAATATTTTCAGAAGGGAATCCGTAGGTACCTAAAAACCCTAAAATAGCTGAGATTGCACTTTAATAAAATAAAAAAACAATTTTACAACTTTTAATTTAATACATTATTTTTTTGTACTTTACAACAATAAATTAGCATAGAAATGTTGTTGATCTGTATTTAAGCAATTCCTAAAGGGAAGCCAGTGGGAATCATGTTATATTATATGGTCCCTTCGCCACTGTCAGCTACTAACCTGTTGAAGAATAACAAGTTAATTTATGTATTTTTTTTCTATTTGCAGTAAGAATGACCTTAAGGAAATACAAGAATACTTCCCTCTCGCAGAACTGGTGTTCATCGAAGGTGCCGGTCACTGGGTACACAGTCAGAAGCCAGAAAAATTCCTAGAAACTGTTTGTAAATTTTTAAAAGAAAAATAAGAATATCCGCCTAGCAAAAATTATTGTGATTCTCTAGTTTTTCGAATAGTGAAATTATTAATGTTATTAGTCTCTATTTATTGTTATATCCCTAGTGGGTAAATAAAAATGTGATATCTTATACCATGGTGTATTTTATTTGTTTCTGTATGACCATATCTGTGCCTAACAAAAATACCTATTCTCACTAAAAAAAATCTGCGAGCAATGTGCCCCGCCCACTGCCACTTACTTCAAGCTATGTCGGTCACCTTCGTTTTCCTTCGAATCTCCTCATTTGTGATTCGGTCACCAGAGCATAGCCTTCTCCATTGCCCTTAGGGTGACTTTAAGCCTTCTTATCAGCAGGCCCGGATCTAGGGGGAACGCGTCCCGGGCGGTGAAGTCGAAGCGAGACTGGGGGCGGCCGCGCCCCCAGTCTCGCTGTCTGTTTTACAGGAACCTTTTTTTTTGGATGTTCTAAAGACATGCTGAAAAGTATAATTTAGCATAATCTCGTGTCTGCGTCTCTAAATATTATAGGCCAAACGGTCATGCACAAACTCTTACTTATCACCATTCCTGTGCATCATATACCATATACCTAATATACTACATTAGAGTCTAAGGAAAACTTGTATAGCGGCCCAGACACTATCAGTATTACCTACTGTCTACTGTATAATTTTGTACGTTCGCGATCATTTTAGTTCACTTTTTCGTAAGATCGACCTCGGCAGTCAGAGAAAGGGAGGCACGCAAGCTTTATAGAATACTACACATAACATAACGCCTGTATTTCCCCGAAGGGGTAGGCAGAGGTGTACCTATAGTACACCCACATTTCGCCAGTTATGTTATAGTCCCATGTAGTAGGGGGCGAGCCTATTACCACTAACCGGGCACAAATTCAGACTCCGGGCTGCTACTGAGAATTTCCTACTGAAAAAACCCAATAACACTTTGCCCGACCCGGGAATCGAACCCAGAACCCCATGCTCAGCAGTCGCGCTTGCGACCACTAGACCAACGAGGCAGTAATATAATAGTTATAGAATAATGTTGTTATTAAATAAACAATCATGTGAAGGGCGCTGCCCTTGAGGCAAACATTTATTCTAACAAAAGAAATGCTAAACTTTTTAGACACGACAGAGCATCAGCTCAGGGTCTAAACCTGGTCTAAGCTTTTGTAATAAGAGGGTATAGGTTTACCCAGATAAATTAATGCCGAATTAGTTAACCCAAAGAGCTAATCTTAGGTTTACCCGTTCTACTAACATTCAATTACCCGTGACATATACTATATGTATATACACTCACCGGCACGGAAACTTGGCCAAGCTCTTATCTTGCGATAACAAAGTTGTAAGTGTTTATTGTAAATATTTAGTTAGAAAGGTCGGTCAAAACAATGCTTACAGCTTACCATAATTTATGAGGGTAATTCATCATGATTGAGTGCAGTGTGACATTTTTTAGGGTTCCGTAGTCCTACAAGGAACCCTTATAGTTTCGTCATGTCCGTCCGTCTGTCCGTCTGTCCTAATCCTTTACAGCTTAATAACTTCTACAGTTATAAACATAAGTAAATGAAATTTTGGTAAAAAATAGTCTACATATAGATCTCAATTTTAAAAGAATAAAAAAATCGTTTTTCCGTATTTTAGGGGTGGCGTCCATACATGTGAAATGGGGAAATTTTTTTTTTTTTCGCTGCACCCCCTCGTGTGGGATATCATTGAATAGGTCTACTAAAATGAAGGTAATGTTTGATACACCACTTTTTTATCAGGTGTACCATCTGCGAAATATAGCCCGCCAAAGTGGCTTGCAATGTGTCCCCTCCCCTGCCATTTCTAAACTATGCAACGTAGAAACTTATAATCTTCCACATTGATAGACCTTTGTGAAAACTCTCTTTTAAAATTATTTCGAGTATAATGTGATTATAATTTTTTGAGTTATAGAGAGAAAACTGAAAAATACTTAAAACGTCCTAGTTCAAAGGTCATTGACCTTAGAGAAAAATTATCATAGCAAATAATGCTCCTTTAGCTACTTTCTATTTGAAAAAATCACAAAAAGTAACTTTGACACTTCTTAAATTTGGCTTCTTGAATTTATCGCTAGATGGCGCTACTAACAACATGCTCTGAGTCGCGAATGCTGCCGATTATTGCAAAAACTAAAATAGCCATGATTAATATTCGATTTGATTCGTTTGTAATTACACCTACTTAAGGAACCCTATAATACTGAGCATGGCCCGACATGCTCTTGGCCGGTTTTTTTTAAAGTTTTGTTGTATTGGGTCATTATAGCGACTAACTTGTTTTTTAGGGTTCCGAAGTCCTACAAGGAACCCTTATAGTTTCGTCATGTCCGTCCGTCTGTCCGTCTGTCCGTCTGTCCTAATCCTTTACAGCTTAATAACTTCTACAGTTATAAACATAAGTAAATGAAATTTTGTTAAAAAATAGTCTGCATATAGATCTCAATTTTAAAAGAATAAAAAAATAGTTTTTACGTTCTTTAGGGGTGGCGCCCATATATGTGAAACGGGGAAAAAAAATATTTTTTCGCTGCACCCCCTCGTGTGGGGTATCATTGAATAGGTCTACTAAAATGAAGGTAATGTTTAATACATCACTTTTTATCAGGTGTACCATCTGCGAAATATAGCTCGCCAAAGTGGCTTGCAATGTGTCCCCCCCCCTGCCATTTCTAAACTATGCAACGTAGAAACTTATAATCTTCCACATTGATAGACCTTTGTGAAAACTCTCTTTTAAAATTATTTCGAGTATAATGTAATTATAATTTTTTGAGTTATAGACAGAAAACTGAAAAATACTTAAAACGTCCTAGTTCAAAGGTCATTGACCTTAGAGAAAAATGATCTTATCAAATAATGCTCCTTTAGCTACATTCTATTTTAAAAAATCACAAAAAGTAACTTTGTGTTATGTTGACGACACACTTCTTAAATTTGGCGCCATCTAGCGGCGTCGTACAACACTCTCTGGGTCGCCAATGCTGCCGTCAAGTGCCGTGTATTACATTTGGCACTGTATAGCGCCATCTAGCGGCTACTGACATCACTCTCTGAGTCGCCAATTCTGCCGTCTATTGCAAAAACTAAAATAGCCGTGATTAATATTGGATTTGATTTGTTTGTAACACCTACTTAAGGAACCCTATAATACTGAGCATGTCCCGACATGCTCTTGGCCGGTTTTTTTTATTCCGTATTGTGTAAGGTTTACCGTTCAGTTTCTGAAATTTTATGATTTTATGCTTCTAATTCAGTATTTAAAGGTGCTGTAAAACTAAAAAAAATGCCCTTAACACCAGCTCAGGTTGCACAAGCCGTAGCATTAATCGACCAGGGGTTGATACAACGTGAAGTGGCTATAGCGCTTAACATACCACTTTCATCAATTCAGTATATTATATTGAGTGCAGTGTGACATTTTTTTAAAGCTTTTGTTGTATTGGGTCATTATAGCGACTAACTTGTTTTTTTTTATTTCGTATTGTGTAAGGTTTACCGTTCAGTTTCTGACATTTTATGATTTTGTGCTTCTAATTGAGTATTTAAAGGTGCTGTAAAACTAAAAAAAATGCCCTTAACACCAGCTTAGGTTGCAAAAGCCGTAGCATTAATCGACCAGGGGTTGATACAACGTGAAGTGGCTATAGCGCTTAACATACCACTTTCATCAATTCAGTATGCTTTGAAACGGTATCAGGAGACTGGCCGCTACACCCGTAGACCAGGTAGTGGAGGTGTAAGATGCACATCGGCCCGGGAATACCGCTTCATTGTCCTAGAAATTTTGCAAAATCGCTACCTTACCGCAGTTGAAATCCGCCAGCAGCTCCAAATAGCCAGAGGTGTTAATGTTAGCGAGTCTACAGTGAGAAGACGCATGGAGGAAGTGGATTTAAAAGCCCGTAGACCAGCACGCGGCCCAGAGCTTCTCAGACAGCATCGAGTAGCTAGACTTCGTTTCGCCCGAGAACACGCCAACTGGACCCACGAGCAGTGGGCTAATGTTTTGTTCACAGACGAGTGGAGGATTGCTTTACGTGCACCAGACGGTCGTGAACGAGTTTGGAGAAAAAGAAGAGAACGATTTCTACCCATAAACACTACGGAAACTGAGTTTTCACGGTGGCTCCATAATAGTGTGGGGAGGAATAAGTTTAGAAGCTCGTACTGAGTTGGTTATCGTCGACAACCGGCTAATTTCTGCACGATACATTGAGGAAATCCTAAAGGATCATGTTTTGCCTTATTCGGGGTTCATTGGAGAAGACGACTTTCTCCTAATGCAGGGTAATGCACGCCCACACGTCGCGCATTGCGTGATTGAATACCTTCAAGAGATCGGTATCCAAAAATTAGAGTGGCCAGCTCGCAGCCGAGACCCAAATCCAATCGAGCATATCTGGGACATGCTTAAAAGAAAGATTAAAACCACTTCTAACCCACCACTAACATTTAATCAGCTCCGAAATGCATCACTGGCCGCTTAGGATAACATACTGCAAGTCGATGTCAGAAACATTATCCAAAGCATGCCAGACCGAATGCTGGCAGCTATCAGGGCTAGAGGAGGAAACACCCGGTACTAGTGTGTAAGAACAATAATTAAAAACCGGCCAAGTGCGAGTCGGACTCGCGCAGTAAGGGTTCCGTACCTCTCAACGACCTGATACCCCATAAAACTGATTTAATTTACGAGAGTTTTTCAAAAGATATCAACGCACAGTGCGCGAAATATGAATTTTTGCATGTCTTTCTTACGCAGGTACCACCACATATGTCTATGTTTGTCATATTTTTAGTATTTGTTGCTAAACTACATAATATGCACTATAATCTGACCAAGTTTGACGCTAGTATATATTACCGTTTTGAAGATAGAGTAGGAACAAAAACGTTGAAAAAAATGCATGTTTTTTGAGGTTTCTTGTACGGGGACCCCCTTTGGTTTTAGACTTTTTTTTGTTTTTAGTATTTGTCGTGATACACCTCATAGCAACACAATTTCTGAGAACATTTCAACCGGTTACCTATTACCGTTCAAAAGATACAGCCCTGTGACAGACAGACGAACGGACGGACAGCGTAGCGAGAGTAATAGGGTCCCGTTTGTCACCCTTCGGGTACGGAACCCTAAAAATGACATATCCTTCATTTTCTAGTGTTTAGAAGTCGAGTGCTGAAAATCCAGTTTTTCCGTAAAAGTGTCTGTTTTTCATTAAACTTGATTATTGGTGTGGTAATCGTTTAGTTATCATAAAAAAGTAACAGAAACTTGAAGAACTTCTTATTGAACATACCTACAATGTTTTTATTAAATGAAAATTATCCAAAAGCAAGATGTCGCAAAATTTGTTGGTGGCCAAGTTTCCGTGCCGGTGAGTGTATAAACCTATACCTTTCCAGTATCAGCTACAGACATAGTAAAAAATATAAACGAAGTGCTACGAACATCTCAGCCTATCGCAGTCCACTGCTGGACATAGGCCTCTCCCAAGTTGCGCCACAACACTCGGTCCTCTGCCTTCCGCATCCAGTCCCCCCCAGCGACGTTTTCAAGGTCGTCGGTCCACCTGGCGGGGGGGGGGGGGGCGCCCTACTCTGCGTTTGCCGATTCGCGGTCTCCACTCAAGGACTCGTCTGCTCCAGCCGCCATCGGTCCTTCGACAGACATGGGCAGCCCACTGCCACTTCAGCTTACTGATCCTACAAGCTATGTCGGTCACTCCGGTTCTTCTCCGAATAATCTCGTTTCGGATTTTATCCTATTTTTGTTTTTATAGTCATATATATTACTAGCGTACGAACAATCATAGTGAAGCCAAAAAAACCGTGCTCCTTCGTGTACGACCAGCGCTCACGCACACACCATGCACCTGAAGGATATTTGGTTTCGCGATGCTTACTGGACGATGCCGCGATGCCACGACACATAGAAATATTGCCTATGCCACGACATATGTACTGACTGAGAGGGGTGAGCACGATTTTAGGTGTAATATGTGTGTGCATGAGCGCTGGTTACACTTACTGATACACGAAGTAACACGGCTTTTTTGACTTACTATGATTGTTCGCAGCACTCTTTCTATATTTTTTACTGTATGTGGTATCAGCATAATCAGGCAGGTAGATATTAAAGAAACAATTGAATAGGAATTTGCATGAATGTATATATAGGTGCAGTCTGTTGCAATAAGACAAAGAATACTGAGAAGTGAAAACATTGAGAGGAATAACCTCCTCCTTTTTTTTTGAAGTCGGTTAAATAGTAGTGTATCCGAAAAATTTGTATCGTGTATTACAAAAACCGTGTGTATGTACCGTGTGGTGCCGGACGTAAAGAAATGCCACACCCTCTCTCTTCTCATGGGTGTCGTAAAAGGCGACTAAGGGATTCACCAAAGGATGGGCAGCAGCGTTCTCTGAGTATTTAAATAACCAACTGCGATCACCAACCGGCCTGCCAAGCCCTTTGTCCAGCAGTGGACGTCTTTCGGCTGAAATGATGATGATTACAAAAACAGCAGTTTTGGGCTTTATCTATCAGGGCAGGACTGGGGAACTGGGGGTCTCACATAGCGGGGGTCTGGTCGCTCGGGCAGCGTGAAACACTTTAGGCGCCCCTACAGACACAAAACAATAATTCACGTTGCCGCGGAGAAATCCCGCGGCCTAGGCGTATGTTTCATCCGGCACGCCAGCCATAAGGGTCCAGAACCCGAACCAAATACTAGCCCATACTTCTATGGGCCGCGAACCCGACACTTCGGGAAAGGGGGCCCTAACCCCGAGCGCAATTCCTCGCACTGAGACGACCAGGACCACAACAGTCAACCGTTGGACAGTAGCCCGCCAGGCGCAGACCCAGCCTGGTCTGAGGATCCTCCCTTTGTGTTGGAGGAACATGATACCTCCACAACGGCAGTATTATATTATCTGTGACAACGGTAAAGGAAAACATCGTGAGGAAACACCACACCTGAGAGTAGTCAGAGTGCTCCATACAGTGGCGGATTTACCAGCAGGCCGAGTAGGCTGGAGCCTAGGGCGGCAGATTTTAGGGGCGGCTTTGGGGCCAAACATTTTTTTATGTCTTATAGAAATTAGAAAGATTCATATTTATTAAAAACAAATTGTAAAACTTAATTGAATTTCATCGTCATCATCAGCCGGATTTTTACCGTATAATTGAATATAATATTGTTTTTAAATTGTAAGTAAGCGCAACAAACATTATTTAAGTTTACCAAATGTACATTATTGTGTAAGTAGTACTTACCCCGCCTTATTAGTAATACTCGTACATGATTGAGCTTTTATTCGCTCAGAAATATACCCAAAAACTATTTTTATTAATACAATCTTAACTAAATCGTTGGATTGTAAAAATAATCTAGGAACTGACACATGTAGAGGTCTGTAGGGGCAGCAAAATTTGACTAGCCTACTGGCGGTAAATGTGTAAATCCGCCACTGGCTCCATACAGGTTTTCATGGTGTGTAGAGTCCGCCAACCCGCACAGTAGGCCAGCGTGGTGGACAAGACCTGATTTCTTCTTATTCTAAGAAAAGGCCCGTGCTCATAAGCGGGCTGGTTATATGAGATAATAGTTACTCAGGTAGTATCTATTCAATGTGGTCGCGCTGACCACACAGTTTGCATATCAGTGTATTTCTCACCCTTTTTATCAGTTCCTGTGTGGTTTTGCACTCCGAAAATTGCACTCCGTTCCATTTAGAAACATGGTATAAAAGGGCTGGTGCGCCAAAACGAACCATACTCCACTTCACAGTTTTTGTGAAGTGTGTTTAGTTTAACTCTTGTTTTATAATAGTTAATTTTATTAACATGAATGTAAAAGACAATCTTGTTTTGCTGTTCGATCGACCGAACGAACCTGTGTTTTATCCGAAGGGTGAGAGAAAAGCTGTATTTCAGCTCACAGAAAAACTTGTGGTAAGTTGATACTTATTTTGTGATTATAAATTTAAACGTACCTATTATTAGAAAAAATCTCATCAATGCTTTTTAACGTGTGGGTGGCAAACACTGTACAGGGTCGCAGTCACTTGAAAATAAAAGGTATTGTTTATTAAAAAACTTAAGTACCTAGGTACATTATCATTTTATTATTTTTAACGCATTTACGCATGCGAAGCGAAATCTAACGAATTAAATTGTAGATAGAAAAAAAAACATAGATTTTTTTTCTTTCCACAATTTAAATCGTTAGATTTCGCTTCGCATGCGTAAAAAATAATGAAAAAATTAGTAAGAGTAGGCATATCTATCATCATCATCCTCCTGCCCTTATTCCAATTTGGGGTCGGCGCAGCATGTCTTTTTCTTCCATACATCTCTATCAGCCGTCATCTCCATGTTCAGTTTCTTTTTATCCATATCATCTTTCACACAATCCATCCATCTTTTCTTTGGTCTACCTCTTTTCTTATAGCCTTCCACATTCATACACAAAACTTATAGGTAGGCATATCTATACGACTTTGAATTAACTGCAAAGTTAGTAGAGTCTGTTAAGAAACACTATTTCTTAATAAGATATCGCTGACGTCACCCAAAGACGTACAAAAAGTGGAGGTTAATTTCGATACCACGAGCAGTGTGCTTAGTGGCTAAAGCACTGGCGTACTGAGCCAGGAGTTGCAGGTTCTAATCCTGCTCGTGAGCGATTTTTTCTTTCCACAATTTAAAATCTTTAGGTAGGTACCTACATAATCATTATGTCTAGCGCAGGGCGAGGGGATTTTTTTACTAAAGGGGGGTCGCGCTGTTGAAGTCAAATTCAAATTCAATGCGTTTTATTTCAAATAAAGCTAATTACAGGTACTTTTGAAACGTCAGGCTCTAGTTGCACTTTGAACTAGTGATGCCGCTCGATAGGCGACTAACGGCCAAAATTAATATCCAATCTATCCACGATTTACCCTTATAGAGATGGAAATTCCTATCTCTAGTAGGGTAAATCGTGGATAGATTGGATATTAATTATGGCCGTAAAACAGTTTGAATAAGCTAGCAGAAGTACCGTCTTCCTACAGTATTATTACAAATAATATCTATTATATATTAATCTTTGTTCCGTCTGGTACCGGACATAAAGAATACCTATCTCTTCTAGTAGGTGTCGTAAAAGGCGATTAAGGGCTAAGGGATTCACCAGAAGATGGACAGCAGCGTTCTCTAAACTTCTCTGAGTATTTAACCTACCAACTGCGATCGCCAACCCGCCTACCAAGCGTGGCGATTATGGCATATCCCCCCCTTGGGGGAGGCCTATGTCCAGCAGTGGACGTCTTTCGGCTGAAATGATGATGATTATAATCTTTGGCTTTAGTGCCGTCGATGAGGCATAATTAATTGTAATAGAAGTATAAGCACTAATGGCCAAAATTAATAATCAATCTATCCACGATTTGCCCTACTGGAGATAGAAATTAGACATAAGCTCCATACAAAATAAGTCAAATTTCTATCTCTAGTAGGGCAAATCGTGGATAGATTGGATATTAATTTTGGCCGTAAGAGCACTCAGACGAATAAAAAAAGATTGAAGCACTTCGTTTTTTCCTAAACCCACTATAATTTCGACATAATTTTATAACACCAGATATATATTGTTATTGCATTTGTGACACTACGACAGTGACTACCGACACGAGCTTTGTTGCGTAATGGCGGCTTTTTGTCTTACTATGGGTGTGCATGTGAACGTGCCAGCCCGTACTTTTCAGCGAGCCGTCTTACTATAGATGCCTCACTTTTTGTCTTACTATGGGTGTGCATGTGAACGTGCCAGCCCGTACTTTTCAGCGAGCCGTCTTACTATAGATGCCTCACTTTTTGTTTAGTGAGATTCCGTCCGCCTTTTTTTATTCGTCCAAGAAAGAGCATTATAGTTTCTAACAAAACGATATTTTTTTATGAACAGCCTCCGGAATACGCAAACAATGGCGTCGAATTAAACGACCGTTTCGGTGAAGACGCCTCCGAGAAGATTCCACTGAAGGACTTGGCGTCATACCCTAGGTTCGAGAACGCTAAGCAACTACCCACCGATGCCGACTTCTCACTGTTTCTGCCGAGGCACCAGGTTATGGCGACTGAAGTCATTGATGCTCTCTTGAGTAAGTGATGAATCCTACTAATATAATAAAAAAATTAAAGTTAGTGAAGTTGTTTGAATGTTTGGATATTTGTTTGGTACTCAACATCGACCAAACACCCCATAGACGCCTCTCATAAGAGGCGACCGATGTCTGACAACACATTATCTTTTTACTAAGTCAGTGACACATCTATGAAATTTCACTAATGTAAGTCGTAACCTGTTCTCCATGGTCATAACTATTCGCCACTTGAAAAGTTCAAATCAGTTTCGACCACTTATGTGAGCCGTCAAAACTGCCGCATTAGTGTTTAGCCAATAGCCGCCTTGATAGGGCCAATCGGATTGCAGTCAGCAGTACCCCACCTCAGCTAGTTGAGAGAATTACGCATTATTGTACGCATTATTATATTCAACATTAGGCGTCTATTGGGCTGTATAGTCGATTACGTAGTAGGTAGGTAATCATATTTCTTACTAGACTTTTCCAGCGGCTTCGCCCGCCTACTGAAATAAAATTTAGCCTATGTTACTTCTGGATAAAGTAACTTTTTAATGGTGAAAGAATGATTAAATTCGGTTCAGTAGTTTCAGAGTTCATTACAAACAACAAACAAAATCTTTCATCTTTATAATATTATTACTAGACATTGCCCGCGACTTCACACGCATACTTAAATAAAATATAGCCTAGATGAGAAGTAACATCTATAAATAAAGTAGCTTTCTAATGGTGGATGAATTATTAAAATCGGTTCAGTAGTTTCCGATTTTATCGATTACAAACAAACAAATATTTCCTCTTTATAATATTAGTATAGATTAGTAATTAGTAGTAGAAGTATAAATAAACGCAATATTAGTGCAAGAAAAGCACACCACTATCTACATAGATAGTATATAAAAAAAGTGGTGGGAAATTAAAAGTAACTAACCCTTCATACAATATTAAGTATTACAAAAAAAGGAAGCCCTATCTTGAGCTTTCGTAGCATCTAACTAAAAATAAATTTTAATTGATTTCAACATCAGTCTACTTCACCCTTAGCACAGCAAAGGATAAAATAAAACATAAAATTACGATATATGTATAAAATTTATTATATTAGTATAACTTAAGTAGCATTTTAATAATAGCAGCTTTTTATAAAACCTTCATTACTTTTGTAGATGTGCCTCAGAATGAGCTGCAAGACTTCATATCGACATGCGTGTTTGCCAGAGCTAACCTGAACCCACAGCTGTTCAATTACTGTTACTCTGTAGCATTGATGCATCGGTAAGTTGATAGCAACATAATAATTACAAAAAAATATTAAGTATGCAAAATGAACTACAGTCAGCGCCAAAAATATCGAGGCAAACCAACGACGTCAATATATAGACACGCGATCTCATATAAGCAGCATGTTCCAAATTCAGTTGACGCAACCGTTGATAAAATTTACGTGTGTTTGCGAGACAGCTGTCAAGTGAACTAATGACAGATGACAGTGTGGTTCCGGAACCACAACTTTGTGTAATCATGTTGTTCTTTTGAACAGCACATCTAGTACGTAGTGCATATATATCAATGAGGCAAGCATACTGTTCAAAATGATCTAAGGCCCATATTACAGAACATTCCTCATGCATTGATCACTGTTTAAAACTTTTAAGTTGGGATTTAATTTTAGAGCATTCCTCAAGCATAGATTCATTGATCACAGTTTAGCTAAGTTTGGCTTCATGTTATACTGTCACCTGTTTCAATATTTGAGCAGAGATTTGATCTGTAATCACTCAAGTGTGGTCAACACCACACTCGAGTAGAGATTTCTTTCCTATTTCAGGTTATAATTGTGTGCGTTCGTGTAATTACCGTATTGGAATAAGACCGATACTCGAGCAACAATTCTATGCTTAAGTTCAGTATCAGTTGATTGAAAATCAAACTGTACTTGAGGACCGTTCTGTAATACGGACCTGAGAAAATATAACTATATCTCAGTAACACATCTGTCATTCTCACAAGAATTTTATCTCATTGAGATAAAGCTTAATTTTTTAATTGTTTAGATAATTTAAAAAAATTGTCTATCATGCCGACTTTACATGACATAGTTAAGTCTACCTACATGATGTAAAGTACGTAAGTACCTAGTCAGGTAAGCTCATATAAATTTGGTTATTGCTGAATCCCCATAGTTTTCTTTGTAAAGTTAGTTGTTTGCATAGTATTTAGTAATCAAAGGATTATATTATCTGTGTCAAAGGTAACAAGGAATAAACATTTTTTTAAATTTAATTTTTATCTATTAGAAAATATTTATTTTTTGAATTGGTATCATGATGAAGGAATGAGGTAGCTTTATGGCATTTTTCTAGGATTTAAATAACAAGCTTTTATCAGCAATATTAATGAAAGAAAAGAAGAAGAAAAACAACTTGGAAATAGAACTCATTATGTTTTTAAACATTTTCACAAATATTCTTGGTTTGCATGTACAGACTAAGATTATTCAGCCTACTATGCAATAGATTGCAAAACTTATTATGAATTATTTAAGTAAATTTTGCATTTTGTTATACAAAACAACATAAATTTTTATTATTATAAATATTAAGTAGGTATAATAACTTCACTAAAACAGTCAGTTTACAAAAGTTTCGTAATTCACAGTGAAGACACCAAGAATGTGCCCATCCAGAACTTTGCTGAGACTTTCCCTGCAAAGTTTATGGACTCTCAAGTATTCCAGAGAGCCCGTGAGGTGGCTGCTGTGGTCCCTCAAAATGTACCAGTAAGTAACATTATTTATCTTTACCACCACAGCAATTATCACATTTTTTGTCTGTGTTTGAACATAGAACAGGTTTATAGTTAGGTGTCCATGGCCCTAAGCTGTCATTTGAATAGAAATCCATAGGATATGTGTCATCATCTTTCAACCATTTGCTATTACCTAATGATACTGAAAACTCATAAGGTGTTAGTAATGGCTTTGGAAATGCTGTTCCCCAGTCAATAGACAGTCTTGGACAAGCCACCTGAACAAAAGCATCAAGACCAAACAATGCTAATTTACTTGGAAAAATCTCTGATAAAAGTATCTTTACAAATTTTTTATCAGAGTTGCCAATTTGTTTTTCTAAATTACCTAAGACTTTTGTACTACCTTGTCTACCTAATGTACCAAGTATGAGGCCAAAACTTTGTGCTACTTCAGCAGCCTTGATCTGATTTTGTCTATTTGACTGCATTAATTTATGTTCGTACAACTCTGAAGTAAACTTCTTGTCATAAGGATCATACTTATATGCTGGTATTTTGGGATTAGCTATCATTATTGATTCCAAGTGAAATCGACCGTCTCCTAGGTATATGACAACATCAGAGTTTATCTTAGGAGCTGTACAACCAAGGATCTCTCCAGGTGATAAAGGTTTACACTGTGGTACTGTCACTATGTATTCTTCAGTTCTAAGAGTCTTAGCAACAGAATGCAGGGTT
Organism: Asteroscopus sphinx; assembly: GCA_949699075.1. Classification (NCBI taxonomy): domain Eukaryota; kingdom Metazoa; phylum Arthropoda; class Insecta; order Lepidoptera; family Noctuidae; genus Asteroscopus; species Asteroscopus sphinx. The sequence continues at coordinate 17,416,558 of OX453021.1, forward strand.
GTCACAAATTGGATTGTACTAACTAAAGCTAAATGTGTTTGTTTTGGAAAGTTCTCTTTTACAGTTTCCACAAAATGTGATGGATCAATCTTTATATCAACAAATATGTAGAGTACCTTGATGCCACTTGTCTGGTCTATAGGAATGAGGCAAGAATGACCATAATGTACCAGCAGGTCGGCACCAAGCGCGATAGCAGTGAAGTCGTCTATACAGCATGCCCCGTAGGTCACATCGCCCATTATAACAGTATCAGCTTCAGTAAATGTCTCTATTATATCACATAACGTCGTCGCAAACATTGTCAGCCCTGAAAGGAATTTTTTAATAGTATATAATTTATTCAAGGTGCTATTACATATGTTAATATTAGCGAATCACAACAAAAACATTAGATTTGTTACTTCTGTATTACCTTCAGGCAATTGAAGAGCCACACGTTTTGAACTTAAGGACCTTATTCTCCATATTGTCTTGTGTATTTCGAAGTTGTAATTTTGTGGCAAAGCTTCACACGCTCTATTTAACAGAGGATCATTTAATAATTCATTAGGAATTTTATTTACTGATCGTATATTTGGTTTGAATGTCTTCCTTTGACCTTCTGGTTTTGCGCGTACTACGACTACGCCCGGGTTTAAAACGAAATCTTCCATTTTTAACAACACTTTAAAGACATTATTTTCACTGACTGTAATTCTACAAACGCATTTTATATTATAAAACAGGTTAACTTAATCAAAATATAAAGTTTATAAACACGACACGCGCAGTGGCCTACGTGACTTTTTGCACGAAATTACGTTCCGTTGCACATAGAGTATTTAGTAAGGTTAGACGTATTCTTTAATTTATTACCGTGTGGTGCCTTTTATTGTGTATAATTAAAACATCTTCGACATTCGTTTTTTTAAAATAGTGAGTATTAATGTGTTTTTAAATGTTTCTTTTTATTTAAATTAGATAAAAATAGTAGGTACGTACTTTAGGCTAAGAAACATTTACTCTACTCATGAAACGTAAAACGGAGCGGTCTAATAATTCAACTTTCAAGCTGTCAGAAGTTGTCAAATGTCAAATCAAAACAATTACGTTTCTTTACACGCAACGATAACCAACATTCTTAGTAGGTACATATTAATATCACGCCTGTTTCCCTTTGGGGTAGGCAGAGACTATGGATTTCCACCTGTCAGGCCGTTACTATCCTGACATCTTCTTCATCTACGTTCATTAACCTCCTCATGCATGCTCTTCGGCTTAGGGTGCTCTTAACCTGAACTTTTTTAAGAACGTTTGCGATTTGGTTGCGACCATAGATTACTATGTTGCGACTGCAGTACATTCGCCGAGGACGTCGTCCCCCTCCAACTCTTCCATTCACTCTCACGGTGAGAGTGAATAGAAGAGTGAGAGTCTCACCCACAGAGTACTTTTTAATATACTGAAAGTCTCACCTCATATACCTAGGTAGGTACAGTCGACTGAACGTCAGTGGTAACACTTGAATTAGAAAACCGCCCTTACTGCTTAAGAAATAAAGACGCAGTCAATGTCAAACTGTTACCACTGACGTGTGGTCGACCATGCTTGTTTCATGAATCTCTTCTCGTCCATCCTCTCTACGGAGACCATCGATATACCTATATGACGGAGACAAACTATGGTCTTAGCTTATGTACCTACTCGGTCTTTGTGACTACTTATTCAAAACATGTTCTTTCACTCTACAACGCTTCCAGTTATTCACATTATGATATCACTAACAAAAGGTGTATTTCAGCGCACCCCTATCATTATGCCGCGAGACTACACCGCCACGGACTTGGAAGAAGAACATCGTTTAGCTTATTGGCGTGAAGATATCGGCGTTAACCTACATCACTGGCATTGGCATCTTGTATACCCGTTCACAGCAACACAGAGGGCCATCGTTGCTAAGGACCGTCGCGGCGAGCTCTTCTTCTACATGCACCAACAACTTATTGCCCGGTAACTATTCCCCACTGACAAGTCTACATAATTCTTCTTGTGATAACAAATGAACAACATAGGTAAGTAGAGGTATTATGTTAGTTAGATCTCCAACTGTTAACTAACTTTTGATCGATTAGACTGCTAAATAAAACAACTACACTCTGTTTTTTCTTACTTTTCTTATTTAGTAAAGATTGTTTACTAAATAAGTATGTAAGAAAAAACAGAGTTTATTAGTAATCTGTGGTTTAGGTAAATTCAAAACTAACAGTTTTCGGCGAATTTTTCCGTGTGAGTTTGTAGTTATACCTTTCATGGGTTTTCATTTTCATCAGCTACAACTGTGAGCGTCTTGACAATTCTCTGAAGAGAGTGAAGAAGTTCAGCAACTGGAGGGAGCCCATCCCCGAGGCTTACTTCCCCAAGCTCGACAGTCTCACGTCATCGCGTGGCTGGCCACCACGGCAGGCGAACATGACTTGGCAAGACTTGAAGCGTCCCGTTGACGGACTCGACGTTACCATCAATGACATGGAAAGATGGAGAAGGAATATCGAGGAAGCTATAGCTACCGGTACGGTGACTAACGTAAGTATTCCTGAACAAAAAGGCACAGATTATGTCTAAAAGTTATGCAAAAAATCAAAAAATATTTATGTGTATAATTACAGGCCGATGGGACGACACAGCCTTTGGATATAGATATTCTCGGCAACATGATGGAGTCCAGCATCCTTTCTCCGAACAGGGAGCTATACGGCAGCTTACACAACAACGGACACAGCTTCTCCGCTTACATGCACGACCCCACCCACCGCTATCTAGTAAGTAACTTGTAAACGCCTAATACTAATTTAATACATACAACGACGTCAATATATAGACACGCGATCTCATATCTTATAAGCAGAGCAAATTCAGTTGACGCAACCGTTGATAAAATTTACGTGTGTTCGCGAGACAGCTGTCAAGTGAACTAATGACAGATGATAGTGTGGTTCCGAAACCACAACTTTGTGTAACCATGTTGTTCTTTTGAACAGCACATCTAGTACGTAGTACATATATATCGATGGCTCATTATAATAATTTCATAGGTTTTAGGGATCACTACACATTATAATAAAACAAAGTTTAACCGGATTAAATCGCGTAAATATTTAAATTGGGTTTCCTGACGTTTCGAAAGCTTGCGAAAACCTAAGATTTATTATTATATTGCTCTTTACTAATAATATGGATTCGTGCAATAACAATACTTTACAACACAATACATACGTTTTACGTGCTACATTACGTGTATCTATTTGTTTCATCTAATTATTTTCTTATTTACATATTGGCACTAGAATCCCGAACGAATAAAAAAAGACGGATTATTATTTTTTATAACAATAATTAACAATTTACAATCTCCGTTTTCAGGAGAGCTTCGGAGTTATCGCCGACGAAGCGACCACGATGCGTGATCCGTTATTCTTCCGTTGGCACGCCTGGATCGATGACCTCTTCCAGAGACACAAGGAGTCCGCATCAGTCCGCCCCTACACTCGGTCTGAGGTAGGTCTTGTCGAGCCTATTGAATAACGCTAACTGTATAATTATCTGTTTTCGAAAGCGGCGCCGCCGCCACGCCGCGCGGGTTCAACGGTGCGTGGGATCCTTCAGTCAGTACCTATTATCAGCTGTACTCGTAAGTTGGAGTTGACCCGGTAAATATACTACTCTGACCCTGAGAAAATATGGGCACGTGTACCACCTATAGCCGCAGAACACCTCTGATCGAGTAATCATTCTGGTAATACCGGCAATTATTACCTGTTTTCCATTGGGAAATCCTCATGATACACTCCACCTGGGGAAGGCAGAGCCAGTGTCGGACTTTTACCATCTTAAGCCACCACGGTGTTCCTCTAAAGACCTTTGGCCGGGGGGAGATAGACTTCGCATTTGCCACCCACCCCTGACTTGTCCCGGCTCACCACGTAGGTGATCCCCTTCTCCTCGTGCGGCCTTTCGTCTCCGCCACGCACGCTTCCGTCACGGGCCTTGACTGCAGGGCCTTGCTTCCAGACATAGGTATCGAGAAAGATCAGCAGCCATCGAGCAAACGAGGACGTTTTCTGGGCCATCACCCCACGCAAATATGACCTATACAAGTTGTTGATCTAGAACCGTGCCATATTTCTAGAGCAAACGATAAATAATGTGCTTAGTTATTCAAAAATACTTAAAAAATTCAACAATTATTTAATACCCAAATTTTCACTTAGAAACATAGCGAGGGTTTGAGAATAAATCCCAAACGACTCTGAAAATAAGTCATCGGTGGCTTTGCCAAATTGCAAATTGCAAATTGTTTTACGGCCAAAATTAATATCCAATCTATCCACGATTTGCCCTCCTACTAGAGATAGAAATTTGACATAAGCTCCATACAAAATATGTCAAATTTCTATCTCTAGTAGGGTAAATCGTGGATAGATTGGATATTAATTTTGGCCGTTAGTGGTTACGCGTAGCAACTATGTAATAGGTAATCTGTGGTTACGCACCCATCGTTTTTGTGTCGCACAGCATCTCTACTTGGTCTGTGCGCACAGGCAACAAACGGAGGGAATTTGTTTGTTTACAAAATGGTGTTAAACGAAAAAAATATGGTTTTGTTTTTTTTATTGATTCGTGTTCAGTATCAGTGGTATAGTCACCTCCTTAAATATGGCACGAATACAGATCAACACGTTGTATTACTGTCTATGTTGTATTATATGTCTAGTTGTCTTATGATAATAATTGGTCGCTACAATATGTTATCGATTGTTCATAGCTTGAAAACCCCGGTGTTCAAGTGACATCCGTAGCGATCGAGAGCGATGGCTACCCAGCCAACACGTTGAACACATTCTGGATGTCCAGCGACGTGGACCTGTCCCGAGGCTTAGACTTCTCCGACCGTGGGCCTGTGTACGCCAGATTCACTCATCTCAACAACCGAGGCCACCGTTACGTGTAAGTACCTATGCACGAATTTATGCAGTGAGCCTGTGAGTCGCATCACAATCACGGACGAATAAAAGAAGGCGGACGGAATCTCGCTTAGAAAAGATTGAAGCACTTCAATTTCGACAGTATTTTAACACACCAGACGTTATTTATTTGTCCGGCATATTGTTATTTATTTGTGACACTACGACAAACAAATCCGTCACAGCACAGGCGATTTGTTGCGTAATCGCGGCTTTTAGACTTACTATGAGTGAATGTGTGCGTGCCAGCCCGTACTTTCAAGCGAGCCGACTTATTATTGGGTGCTTCACTTATTGTTTAACGAGATTTCGTCCGCTATTTTTTATTCGTCCATGATCACAACCATATAAATCTTTCAACTAGCTTATAACAATTTTCTATTGCCAACTTATAATAGCTAAAAATCCCACAATACTTAATGCAGAAAATTGATACCTATCTATTGTGTTCAACGACCATACAGCCCAATAATCGCCTAATGTTGAATATAATGCGTACAATAAATTCTGCCACTAGCTGAGGCGGGCTACTGCAATCCGATTGGCCCTACCAAAGCGGCTATTGGCTAATCATTTACGCGGCAGTTTTGACGGCTCATGTAAGTGGTCGAAACTGATTTGAAGATTTCAAGTGGCAAATAGTGGCGCATCACTACATTAGTGAAATTTCATAGATGTGTTGCAGACATCGACCGCCTGTTATGAGGCGTCTATGGGCTGTATGGTCGTTGATTTGATTGTGTTAGTTTGATCACAGTGTCCGTATGCCAATATGTAGGTTCTGGGTGCCTGTATCATATAAGCTTAGAACTGACTGTCCTCTTCTTTTTCTTCAGCATCAACGTAAACAACACTGGGAATGCTCGCCGCACAACTGTTCGCATCTTCATTGGGCGTAAGTTTGATGAACGCAACTTGGCTTGGTCCCTCGCCGACCATCGCAAGATGTTCATCGAAATGGACAGATTCGTTCAGCCATGTACGTATATCAATAAATAATTGCTTACTGTTACTTTGTTTGTTTAGTAGTAGTAGAGCTCTTTTGTGAAAGAGCTCGTCCGGGGATGTACTACCACCGTACCTACTTCTACGCCAAATAGTGATGCTTGTATTGCTATGTTTCGGTCTGAAGGGTAGGTATGGGTGCCGATGAATTACAATCACATGAGACTTTCCATCTTCATGTCTCAGTTTGGCGAACCGACTTGCGGTACCATTTAGGCAACAGCCTAGGTGGTATTACTGTTGTTATTGGCAAAGGTAACCGATTAACATCAGGTGGGCCTTTAGCTCGTTTCGCCATCCTATAATCTCAGCTGAGCCTATAATATATATAAAAACTTCTGCTTTCCAGAGGCCGGAGGTGGAATAATTATTTATTTATTTATAAAAATACAGCCACATCACATACATTAAAATAATAACTATACTCTTGACTAAACTGTAACTGGTCTGCATGACAATAACGGCGTACATGACACTTATAATTATTTGGCTATAAAGAGCTACATAATTCGCCAAAGAGAAGTAAAAATTTAAATTACACGTTACACGATTACACAATATAGGCAAGTGCATACATTAAAACTAAAACAAATATAAACGTATACTCAGGCTAAATCAAAATATCAAAATCAGACTAAATCAAAACAAAACAAAAAAAACCGGCCAAGAGCATGTCGGGCCATGCTGAGTATTATAGGGTTCCTAATTACAAACGAATCAAATCGAATATTAATCATGCGCCACCTAGCGCTGAATTTAAAAAGCTAAATTTTAAAAGTATGTCAAATCAATGTAACACAAAGTTACTTTTTGTGATTTTTTTAAATAGGTAGTAACTAAAAGAGCATTATTTGCTATGATAATTTTTCTCTAAGGTCAATGACCTATGAACTAGGACGTCTTAAATATTTTGCAGTTTTCTCACTATAACTCAAAAATTTATAATCACATTATACTCGAAATAATTTTAAAAGAGAGTTTTTATAAAGGTCTATCAATGTGGAAGATTATAAGTTTCTACGTTGCATAGCTTAGAAATGGCAGGGGGGGGGGACACACATTGCAAGCCACGGAGGGCTGTATTTCGCAGATGGTATACCTGATAAAAAAGTTGTGTATGAAACATTACCTTCATTCTAGTAGACCTATTGAATGATAACCCACACGAGGGGGTGCAGCGAAAAAAATTTTTTCATCCCCATTTCACATGTATGAGCGCCACCCCTAAAATACGTTATCAAGATTTTTTTATTCTTTTAAAATTGAGATCTATATCTAAACCATTTTTTAACAAAATTTCATTTACTTATGTTTATAACTGTAGAAGTTATTAAGCTGTAAAGGATTAGGACAGACGGACGGACATGACGAAACTATAAGGGTTCCTTGTAGGACTACGGAACCCTAGAAAGCAGTGAAACCTTTGAAAGATTTTTTCAACATTTCCTAAACATCCATTACAAGTAGGTATTACGACGAGCTCTCAAGTTGATTAATAATTAAGCTGAATAATTACCCATCTAGGTACCTACTCAGTTCTTGGGGGAAACGGTTTAAGTTGATCATGACTGGACTTACAATCATTCTGTTATTACCATTTTACAGTGAATGCCGGCCAAAACACCATCACACGCTTATCAACGCAGTCTTCCCTGACGATTCCTTTCGAGCAGACGTTCCGCGACTTGTCTGTGCAGAGCAATGACCCTCGCCGCCCCACTCTCGCAGAGTTCAACTTCTGCGGCTGTGGCTGGCCCCAGCACATGCTTGTACCTAAGGGTACCGAGGCAGGCTCTGCCTATCAGTTGTTTGTTATGCTCTCTAACTACGATCTTGACAGTGTAAGTAGCAAGAACTGATACTATTGCAGTATTTTTTTTCTATTTCGTTTATGACTTGTATATTGAATCTCCGTTTTATTGTCAACTTTCTTACTTATTTATATTCCCTCAGATCGATCAACCCGACGGCAGTCAGCTGAGCTGTGTTGAAGCATCCAGCTTCTGTGGTCTGAAGGACAGGAAATACCCCGACCGCCGCGCTATGGGCTTCCCCTTCGACAGACCTTCCAGCACTGCCACTAACATCGAAGACTTCATCCTACCTAACATGGGACTGCAGGATATCACTATTCGCCTGCAAAATGTGACTGAGCCAAACCCAAGGAACCCGCAAGCCTAATTGCTAGATATCACTCTTTACCATTTTATAACTTTTTCGTAGATTATTTATAACTGAATAACACTGCTCTGAGCTGAATAATGATTTGATGTTATTAATAAGTATGTAGGTAGGTAGGTACAAGCATTTAAAAAATTAAAGGCTGATTATTTATTAGGTTAAAAGAACAAAGTGTAAATACTGTAAAATATATTTAAGAATTATTTAGATTGTAGATATGGACCCGTTTACCCATAATATGAATGAATAAATATATAAGCAAATCAACTCTGTTGTTTAATTTTTACTAATTTACATACAAAATCTTTGCTGTTGTTGCACTTGTTGCTTTACTTAGTAGCATAGCTACAAGTTTACAATTACATATCCAATATTTGTATAAAAAACCGGCCAAGTGCGAGTCAGACTCGCGCAGTAAGGGTTCCGTACCATCCATCGACCTGATCCCCATAGAAACTGATTTAATTTACGAGAGTTTATCAAAAGACATCAACGAACGTCCGTGAAATGTGAAATTTTGCATCTTTCTTACGTATATACCACCACATATGTCTATGTTTGTCCTGTTTTTACCCGACTGCGGCGGAGCCCAAAAGAAGGGTAATGTTTTTGGTTGTTACTATCACAGAGAAAATAATCACTACGGTTACTATGTATATTTAGTTTTTTTTGCTAAACTACATAGTATGTAATAAAATCAGACTAAGTTTGACGCTGGCATGTATTACCGTTTTGAAGATAGAACAGGAACAAATACGTTGAAAAATATGCATGGTTTTCGAGGTTTCTTGTATGGGGTCCTCTTGTTTAACACTTTTTTGTTTTTAGTATTTGTCGTGATACCCCCTCAGGCAACACATATTCTGAGAAAATTTCAACCAGTTACCTATTACCGTTCAGACGGACGGACAGCGTAGCGAGAGTAATAGTGTCCCGTTTGGCACTCTTCGGGTACGGAACCCTAAAGATTGCTTGATTGATGCCAAGAAATTTATTTTAAAACAAGTGAAGAACATTTGTATATTCCCACAACAGCTATGATTTAATTTAATTTGTAACTTGGCCCCTTTTTCACATTTATATTTTTGGTGGGACAAATACTGTGATGGGCGCCGGTTTTTAAGATAATAGGTGGAAAAAAACTACAATAAATCATCAGAAAAAAACACATTTATTAGTGAAGTCTTTTCACAATAACATAACACAGGTGTTGACACAGGAGTCCTTGAATTTTTGACAAATGTGTGCCTTCAGACTGATAGTCATGACAAAAAAAAATGATTTTGACTATGATTTACGTGGCTTGCGATTATTTCATCTGGTGGAAGCCGTAACCCAGCAGGACGACTGTATCTGCCAATATTACTCAGCTAATGACATTGTTGGAAGTTTGGTTCCTACATATCTTCCAGGATGTCCTTTTTCAATTTGTCAGCTTCATATTGAAAACTTGGTTTTGATCAAGTGCCATTGTAGCTGTGTTGTATGTCATGTTGGTGGCCGCCTATGTTGTTAGTTGAATTGTTAAGGTTACCAATTGGAATATTTAATTTTGTTGCATCCATCTTCCACAAAACTAAAACAGTTTTCCCTTGAAAGTCAACTACCATCATTCCTGAACCAAATCCAGGCAACAGTAATCCCTCAGCTGACCTGCATAAAAAATAGAATTGTTAGATATTGCAATAATAACTCGTAACTTATAGGACAATGAAATATTTACTCAGCCCTATCATTTACTATCACGTTGTTATCAAAACAACATTTATTGGCTCATGTTGATTCTCATCATTGGAATTATGTAATTTATCAATCAGTCAATCCTCTGCATAGGAAGCTACACTGTGACATTTTATGTTATCAGTTGCTTACAATTCTTGATATTCTATGGGTATATTAATGTGAACTTGGAATGTCGTCATTCGTTTTATTTATTTTTTGCATTTATTATAAGTATGTAAGAGGGGAATGAAACTTGTATCACTCGAAAAGTACTGTGCCGTACATGTGCAGAAAAAGTTATGTGTATGATGCCACTATGGCAAGTAAAATAAAGGAAATATATACACATGATATATATGAATTTTGACCACAAGCAATAATTACATACGTAATAGTACAATATAATAATTAAATCATCAAATGTGAGCAAATTCTCATGGGTGTCGTAAAAGGCGACTAAGGGACTCACCAGACGATGGGCAGCAGCATTCTCAGAGTATTTAACCAACCAAATACGATCGCAAACTGCATGCCAAGCATGGTGATTATGGCATATTTCCCCAACATATGCTTGGAGGAGGCCTATGTCCAGCAGTGGATGTCTTTCGGCTGAAATGATGATGAAATGTGAGCAGATACATTATTTATCTTGAAGACTGATTGAGAAATCTATTTGTTGAATTAAACTCGAAGGTAACCTGAGTATTTAAATAGATACTCAATGTTTATAACAATAGAAAAATTATAATGTTTCTTACCTATGAATGCCCCACCCTCCTAATTATGATCTGGGATAAATGTATATGATCTGGAAAACAAGAAAATATGGGATTTTAGCATACTAATATTACTAATGTTCGAGGTAGGTAAATAACTATAGTTTTCTATGAGAAAATCAGGCCTATCATTTAATATCACGTGTTAATCATATAAACACATTTCGGCTCGTGTCATTGTCATCATTATAATATATCTTGATAAATTCGTAGTATAGGTACTTACTCAATGTTTATAACAATAGAAAAATGATAATGTTTCTTACCTATGAATGCCCCACCCTGCTAATTATGATCCGGGATAAATGTATATGATCTGGAAAACAAGAAAATATGGGATTTTAGCATACTACTCTTCGAGGTAAGTAAATAACTATAGTTTTCTATGAGAAAATCAGGCCTATCATTTAATATCACGTGTTAATCATATAAACACATTTCGGCTCGTGTCATTGTCATCATTATAATATATCTTGATAAATTCGTAGTATAGGTAGTTATCAGCACCTCAATAATCGTTATTGTACATAGCTTTCCAACAAGACATGCCGCCCGCGTGGTCCTAACCAAATAATCTTATCGGGCAGCAGTAATAAGTAAACACAAGTAAAGAATCTTATCTAAATCCCAAATCGAAAGAAATAGTAGAGATGGTAGAGATTAAATTGTAATAAATGATAATAAAATTATCTCCTTTTTGTGAAAGTTTGAGAGAAGCCACGTCGCACTTGGATCACATGGATGTATTATAATTAATGATTGTAACAACTTTAGCTTACCCATTTAAAAGTCTATCACTAATTAATTATCGCTAACACAATAATAACTTACTTACAAGTAATAATAGAGACTGGAGTTTTGTTAACCAGCCCAAATACAGCCATCTACGACCATCTTTGAAATAAAATGAATGAAAAAAATTGAAATGTCATTGCCAATGAAACAATGAATGATAATTAAATAGTGATGTGCCGTGCCCACAGACGTACTAGACTAGAGATGATTGGCCGTGCCCCTCTTGTGAGGTGCTCAGGTGCCCCGTACCCCGTTTGAGGTTCTCGTCACGGCAACGTCATCGCGTCACGGTAACTGGAACGAGTTACTCGATTTTTAACATTGATCCACCTCACTCCTCATTCTAGCGATGATTTTTCTTAACCGGGTAAACCGAATAAAAAATTAACGCTAAACGAGTTGTTAACCAAAACAAAAAAAAAATGCCATAAGCCCCGGCTTCTTCGCGCTTCGGTCATGTTGTGATACGAACATCAGCATCATAATCTCAGCATCAACTAATGCGGCTGCTGATGTTGAAAATGATGATTATGATCAGCGAATGCTGATGCTGATGTCCGCAACAACCCTGATTCAATCCGAACAAAAAAAATGACATTATTGCGCACTTCAAAGTTCTTGTACACTATTTTCAGATTATTATATTAATTAATTCAATGTAATGCTTATAACAAATGACATGTAACTTATTAATTTGATTTATGATTTATAATGATATTATTGTATGCCGAAATGGCAGGACATAGTGGAACTGAAATTTTAATATTATATTCTGTACTTTGACCTATGCTCATGCTCACAATAAACTGATTTCATTTTGATTTTGATTTTGATTGATTTTATTTGATTTTATATTAGTAGAATTTGGCCGGAAGTGTGTAGGGGCACGTACTAAGTAGGGGCCATGGTAGGGGCGTCGGCCGCGCCTCTAAAGTCCGTCTCCGTATTACAGAACGTTACTCAAGTACAGTTTGATCTTCAATCAACTGAAGAATCGTTACTTGAGACAACTTTTACGTTTACGTTTTTTAGCGTACTACGCGACAATACTATCGACATACAACGTGTTTCATTGTAGGTACTCATCCGTATGAACAACTTTTACTATGGGACAAACCCTGAAATCGCGAAAAAAATAACAGCTGTTCCTTAAATTTTCTCGATTTCGCGGCCCTACATTTGAGTTCACATAAATCCACAAAATGTAGGGAACAGCTGTTTTTTTTCGCGATTTCATGGTTGGTTCTATAGTAAAAGTTGTTCATACGGATGAGTACAATGACTCCTTAAGAGTTTTTAACACGTTGTATGACGATAGTAATGTCGCGCAGTACGCTAATTTCGGGGCCATTACATTATCCCCTTGTCTCACCCCTCTGCGCAGTTGGATTGGCTTCGTCTTTTGGTCCTGGAGCTGAACAGTCATGGTAGCAGCGTTGTATAGGCATCTCAGTGGACGTCTTTCGGCTGGAATGATGATGATGATGATAGGATGAAGACCATCCAGAACTGCTCAAGTTTCGATGGAGTCGAAGGCCTTCTAGTAGTCCACAAATGCCATACACAGCGGCTGATTGTACTCTTCAGTCTTCTGTACGATCTGCCGAACAGTATGGATGTGGTCTACGGTGCTGTAGCCTTTTCGAAACCCAGCTTGTCCTGGTGGCTGGAATACGTCGAGTCTTCCGGCGAGACTATTCGTGAAGACCCTCGAGAACAGCTTGTACCAGCGACCACGGTCGCTGGCTTGTACACATGACTCAGGAGTGAGATGGGTCTTCAGTAGAGTTTTATCCCCTTTTTTGAAGAACAGTATCAGCGCACTCCCGCTCCATGCCTCCGGTGTAGAGCCATGTTGGATGACGGAATTGAACAGACTCTGTAGCTCCTTCAGGACCGGAGCCCCGCCTGCTTTTAGGAGTTAAGTGGTAATTCCGTCATCGCCCGGAGCTTTGTTGTTCTTAAGCTGCTCGAGGGCCGCCCTAATCTCGCCCTGGTCAACGTCCGGAAGATCCTCGGTGTAATGGCGCGTAAGCTGGGCTTTTTTATCGTCATTGCTAGGAACCGCTGGTCTCGCCTTTTTCGCCGTTTTTGTGGAATACATAGAAGTTTTCGACCTCATCGAGCATCGCGATCTTAGAGGTGACAATTTTGCCATCCGCGGCTTTCAGCCTCATCAGATGGGTCCTCCCTCCCTAGCTGCTGAGCGAAAACTTTCGACCCCCTATTTTGCTCAATCGCAGCCTCAAAGGCGCGGGTGTTGGGGCGGCGGAGGTCACGTCGCATCAGCTTCCTAATCTGTAGGTTTAAGGACCTACTATCTGATGAAGACAAATGCGTGGATGACATCTCCCGTCTCTTCCTCATCAGATCAAGAGTCTCAGCCGAAAGCTTGGGCAATTTGCTTCTACGCTGTGGCGGATTTGCGAGACAGTTCCTGCAACGTTTTGACCATGGTTTTCGTTTTCTCCTCAATATTGCCAGTGGTTTCCAGCGAGTTGAATCGATTTTTAAGTTCTGCTTGGAACCTTTTGGAGCCCAAACTGGTTTGGAGCGGCGTAAAGAAATTGGATGACTTTAATCAAATGTCGTATGTAAAAAAACGCTTGTCATCAAATAAATTGGATTGGACCAAGAAATTGGACTAAGCCTACCACCCTAATTATTAGTGATGCAACGAATACGAATACGAATATTCGTATTCGCCGAATATCATCAAATTACCGAATATTCGTATTCGCCGAATACCTTCATGACATTCATAAAAAATAAATTCCTAGAAATCCCATGCAGATATTGCGTTGCGACTTCCGAGTGTTGCAACCGAGTTGAAAAAAACACAAAGATGCATTCATAAAAACATTAAACTTTCTTATCTTTTGTTTACATCCACAGATGGTCAGTAGGTACTGTAGGCACAATTAGGTAATTGTGGCGACCATTTAGTTTTTGTTTGTGAGACTAGCTTGGTAGGTAGGAATGAGCATGTATACACACATCAAAAGTGTCTAGGGATTAAGTACATTTATAACTATAAAAAATTATCCAAATAATATTTACCAAATCGTTCCGTGTGGTGCCGGAGAGAAAGAATTGCACCACCCTATATCTTCTCATGGGTGTTGTAAAATGCGACTAAGGGATTCACCAAAGGATGGGCAGCAGCATACTCTGAGTATTTAACCAACCAACTGCGATCGCCAACTCGCCTGCCAAGCGTGGCGATTATGGCATATCCTCCCCAACATAATATGCTTAGGGGAGGCCTATGTCCAGCAGTGGACGTCTTTCGGCTGAAATGATGATGATGATGATTTACCAAATCTACTCTTCTAGTTCTGTTGACTTAAAAATAGGAAATTCAAGTAAGAAGCCATTACTTGAATTTCCTATTTTTAAGTTAACTTATATTTTGGAAAAATTAAAAAAAAAAATATTTTTAGCAATTAGTGGGAAATTAACCTAAGTCAATGTCGTCAATTAAACGGCAAAAATGGAAAAATGATGCATGATTTTTTATTTTTTATTGTAAAGATAAAAAAAAAACTGTTTCCACCATCGACACGAATCTCACAATCACAGTGATTTGGCATGCTTAAAATCAGTGATGAGATGTGATGTCGTCGCTCAATATCAATGCAAATTTTTTTAGTCCCTATTCAGAAATTGTACCTAACGGTTTTTAAAAAACGCTATTACACACTTTTATACGAATCCTGATTGACAGTTGATTTTCTATTTTTAATCAAACTTTAAAGATAATTCTTTATTTAAATAGTGAAATTCACTAAAAAGAATCAATAACGATCCAAAAAAGTTAAAATAATAATCCTCAATTGCGGCGATACTCTAAAATGTACTGTACTTGATCCCTAGACACTTTTGTGTGTGTAGTTAAATTTAAGTTTCAGTCACCACAAAGCAATTTTCTGTAAGTTAACTGTGCTTCATCAAATTGTGTACTAAAATTGGACAGAGTCGTTTAAAATTGTTGATCTTTGACTTATAATTACGTGCAGCTATAGTAGAATCAGGTATTCGTATTCGTATTCGTATTCGCCGAATAGTACAATTGGTATTCGTATTCGTATTCGTAAAAGTAGTATTCGTTGCATCACTACTAATTATGTATTTACAAAAAAAAAAGTATATAGGTATTATATCCATTGTCTAGTACCCATAAATCCCATAATACAAGCTCTGCTTAGTTTGGGACTAGATGGTGCTGTGTAAAAATGTCCCAAAAATACAAAATATAAGGGTGGTATGCCACTCGTCTGCTGCACTGCCAATATTATCGTCGAATTAAATTACTACATTAAATACACAATTCAACTTTATTTTACAAAAAAGAGCTCAATTATATCAACAATAATTGCAAAAAACCGGCCAAGTGCGAGTCGGACTCGCGCAGTAAGGGTTCCGTACCACCAATCGACCTGATTAACCCACAGATCTATTTAACCAGAAATTGATTTAATTTACGAGATTTCATCAAAAGACATCAATGCACCGAGCGCGCGAAATATATTTTTTTTTTGCATCTCTTTCTTACGCAGGTATATCACCACATGTAGGTGGTACCTACGTACTAAGAAAGAGATGCAAACTTTCACATTTCTGAGAACGCGCGTTGATGTCTTTTGATAAACTCACTAAATTAAATCAGTGGGCCTAGTACGAGTTTGACACTTACGAATACTTTCATCGTTTTCGTCGACTTTCATTCATAAATCAGTAGCGCCCCTGGCGGATACGAGGAGGAACTACAGATTTATTAATGAAAGTCGACGAATACTTTTGAAAGTATTCGTAAGTGTCAAACTCGTACTAGGCCCACAGTTTCAATGGGGTATCATGTCGATGGGTGGTACGGAACCCTTACTGCGTGAGTCCGACTCACACTTGGCCGGTTTTTTTTTAATACTGTCGTAGAGAATAGAGAACGAATATCGAAATCGATAGGTACTGTAATATGTAATAGGTACCACCACCACGCATATTTTTTAAGCGCCTATGGCGAGCTTCTTAGCAAAGAATAGGCGATCTAATCTTTTGGTTGGTTTTGCAAAAGGCAACAACCTCTATTGTGTGTCGATCTAGAATTCGACATACATATCATGTGTATGTACACGTACACCTCTGCTAACATCAGAGGAGCAGGTGGAGCAACGCCCCATTGGCGCAGATCGGGCCCCTCCAGTGCCAGAATATTTGCACCGGACAATAAGTTTCCCCGAAGAAGAGATATTATTTATTGCCCGTGATAAGGGTGCACCGGTGCTTATGTACCTATATTTATTTATGAATCCAATACTGCTAATAATTAAGATCGTAATGGTGTTCATACAAATATGTGCCTGTTTGTCAAAGAGGATAGTATAATACCTATAGTATAAAGGGCTGGTTTCCGCAACTCCACGTCAAGCGTAACTGAAGCGAAGCGTGTATTTTGCGTACGGTTTTGTTTTGTCAAAGAGAATATAATAACCATGTTATAATAACACCCTTATTATACCATGATAATAACATACTACGTACGTACGGCAGCGAGACTGACTGCACAGGGTGCGCCGAACGATCAATTAATATCGTCACTTGTGCAGGCTCTTTCGATGCACAGGGTTTACATTAATTTATTAATTTGTCGAGTTTGGAATACCAAATGGTAAATAGTATGGTGGTTTGGTATAATAAATACCTACTATAATCGCATTCGTTGATTGCTTGCTGTTTGTTATTATTAGTGCAGAGGAATTCTCACCCGAAAATAATATCATCCATCATTACCTTTCAAGACATCTTAGATGTGAAACCGAAAACCTTGAAAACGTCAACCTAATAGGTATTCTACTGGAACTTCGTCAGCAACCGCAATTAGATATAATTATTATTCCATTTATTCATTAAAGTACATATTTCTTTACGTTTTTACAAATAAACAAGAAATAAAAACTTTTAAAAATATATAAAAACAGAAGCCCACCGGCATCAGGAACAGGGTCTAAGCTACCGGCGGTCAGGGCCTCAGAGAGAAGAACTTCCTAACGATACGTGCCGTGTCCAGAAGAACCGCTTTCTGTACCAAGCCCTTGACCCAGCTGCCTAATGAGTAACTCTTTATTATTATTATTTTTGTGGAAAGAAAAAATTGCTCACGAGCAGGATTCGAACCCGCGACTCCTCAAATACCACGAGCAGTATTCACCACGGTAGCTTAGTGACTAAAGCACTGGCGTACTGAGCCAGGCGTCGCAGGTTCGAATCCTGCTCGTGAGCGATTTTTTCTTTCCACAACTTATATCTTTAGATTACGCTTCGCTTGCGTAAAAATCCGTTAAAATAACTAATAAATAATAAAATCTATGTTACCTATGTGTACTTATTGGAAAAAAAATATGTTGGTTTTTGTCGAATCGAACTCTTCCCAAGTCGCCCCTTACAACCAAGGCAAAGAAAATAGTCCCGCAAGTCACTCCACTCGTCAAATTGCATTCATGTAAAACAACAGACATGACATGTAACTGTTGCACACTCGAACCAGTTTATCTTGGCATTATTATTGATGAAAAACTATCGTGGGAGCGACAGGTAAAAACATTGTGCGGAAGAGTTAGAAAAATAATGCATGTCTTTAAAAAGCTGCAACGTGTGGCGGACGCGCGAATAAAACGTCTTGTGTACACTGCCTTAGCACAATCTGTCCTACTATATGGGGTTGTTATCTGGGGTGCAGCTAATTCTTGTTTTTTAATCTCCTTAGAGCGAGCACAACGTGCGCTTCTTAAAGTTGCCTTTCAAAAGCCATTCCGCTACCCTACTTTTGTACAAAGAATGCAACTTGCTTACTGTTCGCCAACTATTTATTGTATCACAAAACAGCTCTAGCCACTGTATCTGATACCAACGCTAGACGTCTTGCATGGCGTACTCCGTTGGTACGAACAAAGTTTGCCCAAAGAGCTTTCTCATTCATGGGTCCCTACATTTATAATAAAATTCATAAGCATCTCAAAGTGATCCATCTGACGCGCCATGGGTGCAAAAAAGCGCTTCTAAAGTGGCTCGTGACTAAAAGCTACATAGATACAGAAAATTTTCTAAAGATTCCTACATGACACTGACCACACTTTCTCATTCACATAAAGTTACCCACACTCACATATTCCACACCACACTCACACCATACACACCACACTTACATCATACACACCACACTTACATCATACACACCACACTCACTAAATACACTAACACATAAATAACTGAACATATGCTCATCCACCCTCACATCCGTATGAAACCCTTTTATTTTTCTTTAATTTTCCTCAAATTTGCTTTTCCTATTGTCAATTAGAAATTAAGAATAGCTTTGCTCACAATTTATTCACATTTGCCGGAACTTTTTATGTATTGTGTCATTCATCACTCACATATGTTTTACTGTATTTTTTTTCTTGAATACGTAATGGGAGTAACTAATCCCTATGTGACAGGGAATCCTAGTGTAGGGATTAATGTTCTAACCTTATAAGCACCTTTTTTGTTATTGCTATAACTGTACAACAAGAACAGATTTTATGTGAATAAATAAATTATCTAAATTACTGCGTGCATCAAAACGATTTTAATTAATAATATTGTACGGTAGTAGATTAAAATATTTTTTTAGAAATATTTGTAAAGACGCTTGTCATCTTAGTCTACCTGCGACCACGAAAAGCTGCAAAGCTTTCGAAACGTCAGGAAAACCAATTTAAATAATATAGGTACGCGATTTAATTTAATAGTACCTACTACGTAACAATACCGTAATCAAGGAAAGATAACAGCCTATTTTAAACTATATCAGAATGTCATCCTACGTTATATTATCATATTTATTACATTATATTATTGTGTAGTTTCGTCGAAAGGAATACTCCCACAGAAAATCTACAGGTTAAACCTCTAGTTAGATTTTCTGTGAATACCTACTCCTCACTTCCTTCGTTAGGCTGTTTTTCCAAGGATGTGCGAGGTAGCTAGGTGGCGTGAGCATGTGTAGCGGCGCTGTGAAACGGTGTGATGCTTTCCACCAAAGCTGTACGAGATGGCGCGGTGCGGGGATGCGTACCGAAGATGTGAAACGGTGTGATGCTGAGTGATGCGAGGATGCGTAGCGGACTCTTAAGCCGTTACACACGTCTCGCCCGCATTCCTCGCCTGCAACCGTCACACACACATCTCTGGTTTTTTTTGTACGCACATATACCTAGCTCCACGAGCCTTTTTTCACCAGAGCTGCGCTACGCGAGGCTAGGAAAATGAAGTAATCCTATTGGTGGAATTTTCCTCGCGCACCGCCTCGCTACCTCGCACATCTCTAGAGGATACGCAGCCTTATACAAAAAAAACTACTAGTAAAAATACTTGGTCTGAGGTTATACTTCGGAGACTTGCTTCAAAATCATTCGTACAGCCCGTGCTGTAGGTACAGGTACCTACTAATTTACTTAGCTAGCTACGTAAAAATATGAGATGACCAATGTATTACTATAAGTATATGTAAGTTCTACATAGTAGTTCTACCTAGTTAACATTGTAAATGCACTTGTTATGGTTACCGTAAAATGCCCTAACTTTGCCTACAAACTCTACTTTGCCCTAGGCAACACACTGACACTAACTGAACCAAAAGTTAGCGTTGTCAGTTTTAAAATCTCCCCAAGCATGGAAATCATAGCTATAATATGTTTGTGGCTTCGCATTTGGATGGCGAAAAATATATTTCCTCGTTCGGCCGTCAGATGGCAGGCTAGGCATTCTGAGCAGCAAGGATGACGTCATGGGCTCATGGCATGCCATGAAATGGCCGGCTGGCATAGAAGCGTAGCTAGCGATATCTGGTGACGGCGCGTCGCATTATCAGTTTAGTTTATACCAACTTACTGGGTACTGCGAAGCCATTTTTTTTGCCACCTTTGGCCACACCCAGCAAGTTGCCGAAGTACGGCTTCCGTAACTCCATAATTTAAAGAAGCTTTGTCACAAACGAAAAACTTGAATCTATTTTAAAAACTATTAATGCTACAAACAAGAGCGGCGCAAGGCGACGTTGCAAGGTTCAGCCGAACAAGTCTTCAAGACTCGACGTAAAGGGAACATAATTCAACAGGACGTTTTAGCACCTAATTAGGGATTTTTTGGTTTGAGGGCATCGTGAGCATTTAGAAGTATGCAATATGATTTATCAGTTAGTAATTAAAGATTATTCTCAATTACAGTGGTATTTTTTATTAAATAAAAAAAATACATCATTTTCAGTTCTATAAGTACATTAACAATTCAGTAAACTTTTACCAAATCAACACTCCCATCTTGTTGACCTGAGATCAGAAATAAATAAGACCGACGGCGACGGTAGCATTGGTTCTGTCTTCTAGTATCCAATAGCACTGTTTTGTAGTAGATATTCAAGGAAATTGGTAATTTTCGACTCAGTGTTCCTCACTTACAATAATAATTAGTGTCTACGATTTGTAATCTAAACTTACCTACACTGTTTTAATCAATTGATTTAATAATATACACTCATAATGGAAAGTATCTACCTAAGATATTTTTTACAATCATTCCTGTAAACTTAAACCATTTAATATGTAATTAAACTAGAACAGACTGATAGCATACCACTAAGAGTTATAAATGAGAATGTAATAAATAAATACTCATGGAGCGCATTAGAATTAGACAAATATTTAATCATTTCACATTTGCTCTACCAAATATCTATAATTAAAGAAGTTGAGGGGGTTACAGATCAATATTATAACAGGTTTTATTAATTTGTGACAATCAAACAATAATAGCAATCAAACCATCCACATGACATATGAATAGTGGGGAAAAAGCTATAACTTAAAGTTCAACTTCATTTGAAGTCGTTTGTTGTGTTGATAAATTATACATATTTATGCAACAGTTTTATACACTGAATTTACAACTTGACTGAATTTACACTTTAGTTCTGTTTAAAATACCATACATAGGGAATCCATTATTAAATTTACACCATAATTCTGGTATTCCTTTAATATTTTTAAATAAGATTGACATAGCTTAAGTTTATTTACACAATACTGCTTGATACAATGGATGTGCATCACTGATACAAGCAGGCTTGTCGGTCTACTGGTGCTAGTACAGTCCGCACACTCCCTCAACATTAATGTTATTTACACAATACTGCTTGATACAATGGATGTGCATCACTGATACAAGCAGGCTTGTCGGTCTACTGGTGCTAGTACAGTCCGCACACTCCCTCAACATTAATGTTATTTACACAATACTGCTTGATACAATGGATGTGCATCACTGATATAAGCAGGCTTGTCGGTCTACTGGTGCTAGTACAGTCCGCACACTCCCTCAACATTAATGTTATTTACACAATACTGCTTGATACAATGGATGTGCATCACTGATATAAGCAGGCTTGTCGGTCTACTGGTGCTAGTACAGTCCGCACACTCCCTCAACATTAATGTTATTTACCCTTAGCAGTAATAGTAACAGTAGATTTAGCAGGTTGCGGTATGATTGTAATCTCATCACTTATTTTCAGTGGCTTCAGCAGAGGATCAGTGTCGGCGGGCTTGGTAGACGACGCAGGCGCCTTGCTCTTATCCATAACCCGTTTAGCCACAACACTGTGAGCTGAGTAGACATGATTCTCAAACTGTTTGTACATCCCAAAGGTGGCTGTGCACACTGTGCACTTGTATGAAAGGTGTGCTGGCTTCAAAGTCATGTTGTGGTCCCTTGAAACATGATTAAGTAGCTTCCATTGGTACACTCTTCCACACACTGGACACCTGCCAGCATCTTTGCCTTTATTCGCAGATTCTTGCATGGAACTTGTTACTAAACCATGTGAACCAAGAAGATGCCTTTCCAATCCCTGGTCCGTGAAAAATCTAAATTGGCACTTCTGGCAATTCAATGGTGGCCTGTTGTAGATCATCTTAGGATGTATCTTCACTTTATGTATCCACTGCATGTGGTTCCTCAATTGTTCTAGATCCTTTATGTAACCATCACAGATTTCACAGATTACAAAAGTGGCCTTGGAGTTTTGTGATGTTTGAGAAGATGATGGTTGAGGAGCTCGGGCAAGTGGAGTGATTGATATCTTAGGAGCAGAATTCTGGCCTTGGTTTGGTATCATAGGGTAGTTGGCAATAGTAGTACCAACAGCAGGGGAGTTGTGCATGATCATGACTCCACTGCGTATAATCGGCACGCCCGTCACGGGCTGAGGGCGTGGCGGCCCAGATATCGGAGGCCGGCCGCGCGGTCTGCCAAGTATAGGCATGCTTGGAATTACATTCGACATATTTAACTGAGGTCGACTCAAATTGTTCAGATTCATTTGGGTCCTATTGAAGTGAGTCTGGTAAGAGCCCGCCATATTATTACGTGCTCGTGTTAATTTTGGTATTTTTGCTGGTGGTTCCCACTCTATTGGTGGTCCAAGATTAAGATCTGGTTTGAATTTTTTTGCACATGCAATTAGATGTCGTGCTAATTTTGTCTTACTGTTATCTTCAAAATGACAATTAGCACACTGTTGGTACGCTGGTGCTCTTTCCAACCTGCCTCTGATGTTGTGCTCAGCCTCCATGTGAAATAATATGTCATGAGGACTACGAATTTCAAACTCACAGGAGTTACATTTATAGATATTATTTCGCATGTGTGGTGCCTCTAAATGATGAGCCATAACTAACATGGACTCAGTCTTGAAACTACAAAATTCACACTTTTTTTGTACAAGAGCATAAGGCGCATTTGTTTTCTTACTAAAGTCTAAGTTCTGACTGAGTGATGCAATAGCTGCCTCAGTAGCTTTAGTGCTTCTGCCAGATTTCTTTTCCTTGTATAATCTTCGGTTTTGTTGTTTAAGTAGATCATTCTGCACATACTCCTGAACTAAATTAAGACCAACATTGATAAAAAATTGCCCAAGAGAACAGTCAAAATAACTATCTGGTTTACCTCCACTTAGACCTTTTGCGATCAAGCTGATAGGGTCTTTAATGTTGTCAATAGTGTCATCTCTGTCCTTAATAACAACAGCATCATCATCAGTGGCTGCTTCTTCATCAGAGTCTGAGGAGGACTCCCCATCCCAAGAGACATCATCTTCTTCATGCCCACGTCTCCTCTTCTGTTTCTTCTCAGATTTTCTTTCCTTCCCTGGTTCTTCCGTACTTTTACTTTCTTTATCACTAGTTGCTTCTTCCTCCACCAAATCTCCACTTTCAATCCGTTCTTGTCTCTCTTTTTCCTTTTTGTCTTTTTCAATTTTTTCTTTTTCAAGTTTTTCATTGTCTTCCTTAATTTTAAGTTCTTCCAATTCCTTTCCTAATTTGTCCACAAATTCCCTAAAAGGTTTAACGGAAGGTTTCTCATACACATAAGGTACTATGAAGGAGGGTGCTTCAACAACAAACATGTCATCAGTGAGGGACGGCAGTATGTTTGGTTGAGGTGTGGCGGGAGCAGGGGTGCTGTTATTGTTGGAAGTATTTTTAACACTCACTGGAGTAATTGTGGTACCCCGGGCTGCAATGCTTTGACACAAGTTGTGTGCATCTGAAGGAGTTGTGGTACTAGGTTTGTTAGATGCTGATGCTGGTGGTTTGGTAGTCAAAATAGAATTTGTATCAATAATGACTACAGTTGGTTCACTATTTTGATCTCCATTTGACTTTGGTTGTTTTGTTGCTAAGTCGGCCAAACTTTTTGTATCACTGACAACTATAGGTTTGCTTTTGATCACAGGGGCTTCATTCAGGGGATCCTCCATAGATACTTCTTCAATATCAGATTCTTCACCACCATTTTCAAGTTGTTGTTCTTCAATTTTTTTCTCTTCAATCATTTTATGTTCACTTTGTGATTCATCTGAACTATCATTACTATCCATGCTTGAATTTGAACTCTCATCATCGTCATTGGTCACTACACAATCATCATCGTCATCACTAGTGATCTCATGCACCTCAGGGACTGGAGAAACTCCATTTTGGCTTTGAGGTTCATTCTCATTCTCAGAGTCACTACTGTCATCTTTTGGTTGGCTTCCTTGTGATGTGTCATCATCACCCTCTGTACGCTCATCTGTAAGGAAACATGAGACACAGTTTAATAAAACATTTGGGAGTTTATCACAAAAAATACAATTATTAGGCATAACTAGCATAAGTATTCTCAATGTACCTATTGGTGCTACACAAATCTGATTATTAGACGAAGTAAATACTATCAGCTATGTGACATAACTAAAAGTTAACTCGAATCGGCTGTCGTGAGCGTCCGGTAATTACGAAGACGCTAGAAAGACCTGTTAAATCTAGATATCGCAGTAACCTTAACGTGAACGATTACATGAATAACCCGCTGTTTACCGTTTCAAATTAACGTTTATGAATTTATTCTTGAAAAAACATAATTTCAAGTATCCTATAGCGTCATTAAATCATGTGGAGTATGGACCGCCATATGGGATTCCATGGCATTTCTCCGAAAAAACAACTCTACCAGGTTTGATGGTAAACACGTAAAATTTACAGTTGATTTATTGAAATAAATATACTTTATGTTGGGATATATACCTGTAGCTGTAGAAATTGACATTTTCTGATGATTTTCGTATCAAAAACCGAAAAATAGCACAATAGCACAGTAGCGGAAACCAAACCAAATCAAGCTGTCATTTCAAAAGGTTTTTAGCGTGTCACGTTCCGGAGCAGACTAACTGCCGTTATATTCTTTATAGTATTATGAAAAAAATACCGGTTTATTTATCTTTTACTGTACAAAACAATGTAAAATCTGTGATAAATATGAATGAAACTTTGTTCAGTGCTTTATTCCAGTTTTAATAAGGGTTTAATAGAAAATAGTGGCATCGTGACTTTATAAAAAACCTTCACATAAAAATGGTGGGAAAGGGAGGGATTTCAGTGGGGGAAGGACGCGGTATTTCATTTATGAAATAATGGAATAAAAATGCGGTAAATTTAAAAAAATATGTTTTAATATTTACCTTAAATATTAATATCTTTAAGATTAATGTTTACTATTTTTAGTTTACACATTAATATACTTTCTATTCATCCGTGCTGTTTCTTTATTAATTATTAAATAGGTATTATTTTAGGTTTTAGGAAGCAATAGTCAAGCACTTTTCGAATTAAGTGGACGTCTGAACAGCAATAGTTATAATGTAATATTTTACAATTTAATTAACTGGACCGTCCTACTATGAACCGTTTAACTTTTATAAAAGCAATAAAACATAAAAAACCATGCATCTATCAATGTCCAAAAAGGCCTCCTTACTTAAAGAGAATTTAATACTTTATTCTCAGTTGCCACATATAAAAAATATCTCTAAACCATTGGAATTTATAGAATCTGGCAATGGTGACAAGCACAGTAGGCGTAGGCAAAAGGCAAGAAAAAGGTTTGTTCTAGGGATGTGTCTTAGCTGTAAAAAAAAAAAAAAACAATTCTTTTAAATTTAATTAAAATCAATTGGGGTGGGGTAAAGTGGAGTTTGGAGTGGAGTGAAGTGGAGTGGAGTTTGGAGTGGACCGGACCGGACCGGACTGGACCGAACTGGACTGGACTGGACTGGACTGGACTGAAAAACCAAAATCGGTCCCGTAGTTTTTGCGTGATGCTCGAATAAACAAACAAACAGACATATGTTTTGTTTTGTAATAGTTACAGGAAAACACCTAATTATATTTTTTTGTTTTTTTTTTTTAAATTGTGGAAGGGACATTTTTACACAGCACCATCTAGTCCCAAACTAAGCAGAGCTTGAAATATGGGTACTAGACAATGGATACATATAATACCTAAATACTTTTTTTTTTGTAAATACATACATATAATACATAAGAAACACCCAGACCAACGCAAACACTTATGTTCATCACACAAATATTTGTGTCCTGTGGGAATCGAACCCACGACCTCGTGATCAGCATTCAGCAGTCCGACACTCGAACCACTAGGCCACAGACGTCGTCAACAGAATTCATCACGTGGGTTAACAGAATTTAACGCGAGTGAAGCCGCGGGTAAAAGCTAGTGTAAAGTAAAACAGTTACTTTTGACTTTACCTTGACGAAGATAGTAAAAAAAAATCGAAAACACACGATGCTTCAAATTAAGAATCGATTTCTGAATAATCGATTTTTCTATAAATAATAATCAACCCAAAAAAATCGATTAAAAAATAAAAATAATCGATTTTTTTAATAATCGTTTTTTTTTTTCACTTCCCTAGATTGTTCTATGCGTGATCTATCTGTAGTAAAAATATTATCATGTTTTTAGAGCCGTTGCGTTGTTATAGGTAGGTAATAAATTAATCAAAACTTTTTAACAAAAAATAAAACCGACTTCAAAAACCTTAACTAAAAAGTAAAAAATAATCATTGTTTGTATTTTAAAATCTTAACACAAACCAAAATTTTTAAGGCGGCGCGTGATTGACCCTTTGCGTCATGTAATGTTCAGTCGAGCGCAATATCTATAGTAAAAACAGTTTATGTGAACGTACATGAAAATCACGCGCCGCCTTCAAAATTTTGGTTTGTGTTAAGATTTTAAAATACAAACAATGATTATTTTTTACTTTTTAGTTAGGGTTTTTGAAGTCGGTTTTATTTTTTGTTAAAAAGTTTTTATTTCATACTTTTTAGTTGAATATTGCGAGGGTTGATTCATAAATGTTTATATAACCAATTTGAGTTTTTTTTTTTATTAACCTTTGCTATCCCACTGCTGGGCAAAGGTCTCACTCATGTTTTTCCAAACGTCCAATCACTATCGTGAAAAAAAAACACACATATCGGCCAAGAATTCTCAGAAAAACGAACCAAAACCAATGAGCAGATCATCTAGATAGGCGAAGCTAAAATAAACTGATTTATTGAAGCTGGTTAAAAAACTACTGAACCTACGTCAATAAAATTTATATGGGACCACCGCGCGGACTTTCTCTACCAAATAAAAAAACAACCACGTAAATCGGCCGATAAATCTCAGAGTAATCGGTGTACATACATGAACAAAAAAAACCCGTGGAGTACATAACCTCCTCCTTTTTTGAAGTCGGTTAAAAAGGAAACAGACTTTACTGTAATATAAGTCATCCTCCAAACTAACAACGGCTTAAATTCAGGCGCGGATCCTGGATTCTGCTCAGGGGGGGGCAATTTTCATGATGATTTCTAAAAACTAGTCAGCCTCGGAGAAACTTCTTTTTCAAATGCACATTGTAAAGAAAAACCGAGCGTAGCAAACTAGACTAGGTACTTTATATAACTTTACAAATAACATGGATGCGCAATTCTATCTAAATATCTATAGAAATTTGACGTATTTATACCGGCTTCAAAAAAGGAGGAGATTTCTATGCTGATTTACGTGATTGTTTTTAGGGTTCCGTACCCGAAGGGTGCCAAACGGGACCCTATTACTCTCGCTACGCTGTCCGTCCGTCCGTCCCAGGGCTGTATCTTTTGAACGGTAATAGGTAACCGATTGAAATTTTCTAAAGAATATGTGTTGCTATGAGGTGGATCACGGCAAATACTAAAAACAAAAAAAAGTCTAAAACCAAAGGGGGTCCATACAAGAAACCTCAAAAACATGCATTTTTTTCACCGTTTTTGTTCCTGCTCTATTTTCAAAACGGTAATACATACCAGCGTCAAACTTGGTCTGATTATAGTGCATACTATGTACTACTACTACTAATAACAAAAAAAAAACCGACTTCATAAACCTTAACTAAAAAGTAAAAAATAATCCTTGTATGTATTTCAAAATCTTTTCATAAACCAAAAATTTGAAGGCGGCGCGTGATTAACCCTTTGCGTGATAATGTACAGTCGAGCGCATTATCTATAGTAATAAACAGTATAAGTGAACGTACATGAAAATCACGCACCGCCTTCAAAATTTTGGTTTATGAAAAGATTTTGAAATACATACAAGGATTATTTTTTACTTTTTAGTTAAGGTTTATGAAGTCGGTTTTTTTTTTGTTAAAAAGTTTTTATTTCATACTTTTTAGTTGTTGTTGTTGTTGTGGTTGTTGTTGTTATTGTTGTTGTTCCAATCATTGTCGAAAAAAAAAACACGCAATCGGCCAAGAATTCTCAGAAAAACGAACCAATGAGCAGATCATCTAGATAGGCGAAGCTAAAATAAACTGGTTTATTGAAGCTGGTTAAAAAACTACTCAACCTAAGTGGATAAAATTTATATGGGACCACCGCGCGGGCTTCCTCTACCAAATAAAAAAACAACCACGTAAATCGGCCCATAAATCTCGGAGAAATCGGTGTACATACATGAAAAAAAAAAAAAAACCCGCGGAATACATAACCTCCTCCTTTTTTTGAAGTCGGTTAAAACAGGGAAAACGTAGACATATTTGGTGGTACCTACGTAAGAAAGAGATGTAAAAATTCACATTTCGCGTACGTTCGTTGATGTCTTTTGATAAACTCTCGTAAATTAAATCAGTTTCTATGGGGTATCAGGTCGATGGGTTGTACGGAACCCTTACTGTGCGAGTCCGACTCACACTTGGCCGTTTTTTTGCAATTATTGTTGATATAATTGAGCTTTTTTAGGGTTCCGTAGTCCTACAAGGAACCCTTATAGTTTCGTCATGTCCGTCCGTCTGGCCGTCTGTCCGTCTGTCCTAATCCTTTACAGCTTAATAACTTCTACAGTTATAAACATAAGTAAATGAAATTTTGATAAAAAATGGTATAGATATAGATCTCAATTTTAAAGGAATAAAAAAATCTTGATAACGTATTTTAGGGGTGGCGCCCATACATGTGAAATGGGGATGACATAATTTTTTTCGCTGCACCCCCTCGTGTGGGGTATCATTGAATAGGTCATACTAAAATGAAGGTAATGTTTCATACATAACTTTTTTATCAGGTATAAATAAATAAAAAGCTTTTAATTAATTCCTTACATTACATAGTTTAAAAAATAAAATAAAAGTTGATGTATGTATGTTAGTGTGTTAGTAAAAAATAAAAATATTATTTTCTATTTGTTAGTGTTGTGTGTTAGTATCTTCCTTGCTAAGGATTTCCTCTATGTAAGGACCGCCTGAGGCGGTAAAAGCCTCCTCCAAATGCTTCCACCTATCGCGTATTCTCGCTGTTCTGGCCCAAAGGTTGCCAGTTATTTCCAGGATGTCATCTTCCCACCTTTTGAATGATCTGCCTCTCTTTCTTTTAGTGTCTCTGGGGGTCCAATTTGTCACGACCTGGGCCCATCTTCCTGGTTCCAACCGTTGAATGTGGCCTGCCCATCTCCATTTGAGTTTGAGTATCTGCTTTATCACATCCCTCGACTTGGTTATTTTCTTGATCAACGTAGTTTTCACTCGGTCTCTTAGTTTTATATTCAAGAAACTACGTTCTATTCCTCTCTGGCATATTCTAATCCTGTTTTGATGTCTTTTCGTTTATCAGGTATACCATCTGCGAAATACAGTTCGCCAAAGTGGCTTGTAATGTGTCCCCCCCCTGCCATTTCTAAACTATGCAACGTAGAAACTTATAGTCTTCCACATTGATAGACCTTTATAAAAACTCTCTTTTAAAATTATTTCGAGTATAATGTGATTATAAATTTTTGAGTTATAGTGAGTGAGAAAACTGAAAAATACTTAAGACGTTCTAGTTCATAGGTCATTGACCTTAGAGAAAAAAGATCTTAGCAAATAATGCTCCTTTAGTTACTTTCTATTTTAAAAAAATCACAAAAAGAAACTTTGTGTTATATTGATATGACACACTGCTTAAATTTAGCTTCTTAAATTTAGCGCTAGGTGGCGCTGTTTGCAAAAACTAAAATAGCAATGATTAATATTCGATTTGATTCGTTTGTAATTAGACCTACTTAAGGAACCCTATAATACTGAGCATGGCCCGACATGCTCTTGGCCGATTTTTTTGTAAAATAAAGTTGTATTGTGTATTTAATTTAGTAATTTAATTCGACGATAATATTTTTTATTTTTTTATTTGGTAGAGGAATCCCGCGCGGTGGTACCATCCATATTACCGTATTGACTTAGGTTGAGTAGTTTTTTAACCAGCTTCAATAAATCAGTTTATTTTAGCTTTGCCTATCTAGATGATCTGCTAATTAGTTACGTTTTTCTGAGAATTCTTGGCCGATGTGCGTGTTTTTTTTAACGATAATGATTGGACGTTTGGAAGAACATGGGCGAGACATTTGCCCAGCAGTGGGACAGCATAGGTTCATAAAAAATATTCTCAAATTGCTTCTGTAAACTTTTAATATGAATCAACCCTCGCAATTATCAACAAAAATGTAAGAAATAAAAACTTTAATAAAAAAAAACGACTTCAAAAACCAAAAGTAAAAAATAATCCTTGTACCTATGTATTTCAAAATCTTTTCATAAACCCATAAACCAATGTTTTTTTTTTATGCAGCTTATGTCAAATTTCTATCTCCAGCAGGCGTGTTCCAGCCCAAGATTTTTGGTCAGCTTGGTTTGCGTACAGTTTCAAGGTCCAAATTTACCACCAAAACATGTTTTTTTTTATGCAAAGACAACGTAATTTTTTTTATTATTTGTAACAGAATAATAATTAACAAAAAAAAAAAATCACCGCCATAGTTTCAATCGCTTGCGCCTTTGTCCGTTCACAAACCGTTCAACAAAAAACCGACTTCAAAAACCTTAACCAAAAAGTAAAAAATAATCATTGTATGTATTTTAAAATCTTAACATAAACCAAAATTTTGAAGGCGGCGCGTGATTGACCCTTTGCGTCATGTAATGTACAGTCGAGCGCAATATCTATAGTAAAAAAAAACCCGCCGAAAACATAACCTCCTCCTTTTTATGAAGTCGGTTAAGAACAGGTTTATGTGAACGTACATGAAAATCACGTGCCGCCTTCAAAATTTTGGTTTATGTTAAGATTTTAAAATACAAACAATGATTATTTATTTTTTTGTTAAAAAGTTTTTATTTCATACTTTTTAGTTGAAAATTGCGAGGGTTGATTCATAAATGTTTATATAACCAATTTGAGAATATTTTTTTTATTAACCTTTGCTATCCCACTGCTGGGCAAAGGTCTCGCTCATGTTCTTCCAAACGTCCAATCACTATCGTGAAAAAAAAACACGCATATCGGCCAAGAATTCTCAGAAAAACGAACCAATGAGCAGATCATCTAGATAGGCGAAGCTAAAATAAACTGATTTATTGAAGCTGGTTAAAAAACTACTCAACCTAAGTCAATAAAATTTATATGGGACCACCGCACGGACTTTCTCTACCAAATGAAAAAACAACCACGTAAATCGGCCCACAAATCTCGGAGTAATCGGTGTAGGTACATAAATGAAAAAAAAAAAAACCCCGCGGAATACATAACCTCCTCCTTTTTTTGAAGTCGGTTAAATATTAACTATCGCCGCCGTCGCATGTAATATTATTTATTATTAAATTGTAAATATCCTTCATACTTTATTTAGAGCAAAATAATACCTATGCTGTATATTGAACTTTAGTACTTATACAAAATTCTAAATTAATTAAGATTTTTTTACGTACAGTCGACTGCATAACAGTGGTAACACTTGAATTAGAAAACCGCCCTTTCTGCTTACGAAATAAAGGTGCTGTCAATGTCAAACTGTTACCACTGACGTGCGGTCGACCGGGTCGACCGTACGAGTAGAGGTCGTGACAACTCATTGTTTGATATAACACTTAATTTGAAAAAGCGCGGGAAACCTTGAATACGGCGGTCGTGTTTTTTCTTTCCAAGTGAATTTTTAATTTCCTAAAATAAGTTTGTTGGGATCTTTTTGTGTAAATACTTAGTTTTTTGTTTATATATTTCTAGTAGTTAGTTTCTTTTAGTGTGTATTAATAGTTGGTAAGTTTTAAATCTTCTAATATGGACCCTCCAGGGGATCCTGGGGGGTCGATATCACAGAGTACATTTATACATACGGAAATAGAGACCAATCTCTGCCCCCAATAAAGGTCCACACCAAGTGGCGCCTCTATATTTTAACCCTGAAATCACTCTTGAATCAGTTTTGATAACTATGTACCGAGATCGCTAGGTGGCTCTGTATTCATCCTTTTTATAAATCGAAAAAATAAAGACAAAAAGTCTCGTTACAAGTAGGATTCGAAGTTGCGCCTCCAAGATTATAAGTCCACAACAGTAACCAGCAGGCTACCATTACTCTTACGACACATAATGAATTTAACTTTCAGTTACGTCAGAACTTTTATTTTTACAATGTATGTCTTTAGATATCACTTCAATTGCGTAAAACGTATTAGTATAATTATAAAAAGCAATTGATAAGTTTAAATGTTGGTATTATTTATCAAATTACGTTTTCCAACATAATTATACTTTAATAACAAAATAATAGAAATAGGATAGATTTTTTAAATTGGCCTGTTAGATAGGCAAATTTACTTACAAAAAAAAGAAAATAAACTGGAAAAAATCTTATTTATTGGTAAATACTTGTCTACAACTTAGAATTTTAAATTCACGCCATCTATACGCTTTTCTAGACAACAGCGCATGAGTTTTACCTTGCACCTTGCTAGTCAGTCAGATCATTAGCCTCGGGAGCATAATACGTAGATACTAGCGACATCTGTGTTTTTGCCCTGGCAATAGTCAAATATAATACTGATAAATTCAAAATACGTAGTGGCCAAACGACGTTTGAGCATTTTCAGTACTCGTCAATTTGGTCGGATAAGTATTGATGGTGTTGCAGGCATGTTGTTCTAAGATTGTATGGCATGGTCGATATCTCCGGTCATAGCTCACTACGTGACAATTTCGAATAATGAAACCAGTGTTGATACTGATTGTTCAGTATCAACAGTAAATAATAGTAAAAGGAAGAGGGTTTCAGCTCGGCCCAAAATTTGCAAACATTGCAACAAAAAAAGGCGCAAAAATGGCGGCAAAAAGGATTGCAATTGTGCACTAGAGAATCAGGAGATGGAAATTTCTCATTTCGAGAATGGTTCAGACCCCTCACAAAAAACTACTTCTCAGGCATCTAATGAATCAATCATAGTACAAAATAAAATAACATCTCCACAGTCTGCAACTCAGTTGGCTAGGTTGACTTTTAAGTCATCAGATGCTGCTCCATATGTTGTTCATGTGCAACGTGAACAAGTCAATGAAAAAATATTCCTTCATCCCATTTCTTTTGGCCGTTTTTTGAAAAGAAATAATTTTAAAAATGTGATAAATGGTAGTCTGAAAAAAATCGGCAGAAATCGAATTTCATTGGCTTTTTCTCACTATGAAGATGCGAATCTGTTTTTAAATAATAATAAATTAGCTGAAGAAAATTATAAAGTTTTTATCCCTGCTTTCTCCATCACCCGTATGGGTGTTGTAAGAGGCGTTCCTGCCGATTGGTCCGATGAGGAGGTTCAGGAGGCTATTTCTGTCCCCATAGGCTGTGGAGAAATTTTAAAAATTAGGAGGATTAGAAGGAAAGTAATGGTTGATGGTAATAATATATTCAAGAACACGGAAACAATTATAATTACATTTGATGGGCAAGTTCTACCAAAGCGGGTGTTTATGTGTTACACAGCCTTGAGTGTTGAATTATACATTTACCCAACTATTCAGTGTTATAATTGTTGTAGGTATGGTCATGTAAAAAGTCTTTGTAGGTCTAAGCCTAGATGTTTTAAGTGTGGTGATGGACATTCAGGTGAGTCCTGTTCAGTTCAAGATGATGATGTCTCTTGCTGTTTGTGCAGGGGGTCTCATGAAGCTACTAGTAAGAAGTGCCTTGAATTTGAGAGACAGAAATCGATAAAAGAAACAATGTCCAAAAGTTGCATTTCTTATGCAGAAGCATCAAAACTACATCCTTTTGTTTCTAAGAAGTCATATATTGACGCCTTAACTACCACTCATGTGTCAGATAGCTTTACTCCTTCAGTTCCACGGGTTAATCCTACATCTAATCAGTCATATTCATATAAAAAAACCGTTTATACTAAACCTCGTTCACCTACAAAATCCTCTATAGGTTACGATCGTCAATCTCATCATGACCTTATTAAGGACTATAATAACACTTCTTCAGTAAATAATGGCACTGCTCTGATTCCTAAGGACAATCTATCTGAAACTACAAGAGATTTAATCATAGCATTAATTAAGTCTTTGTCACAGTCTAATTTAATTTCACCGTCTCACGTTGCCTCTGCACTCGAAGCAGTTACTTGCACTTCTAATAATAATAATGGACAGTCCAGCCAAGGTAATCCAATGGAATTGCCGAAGTGCAATTTCTAAAAAAACTGAAATAATTTATCTTATAAATAAATATAATCCATTTATTTTTTCTTTACAGGAGACATGGCTTAGTCCGGACTCTTTGTTTAGGATTCCGGGTTATGCATGTCTCAGAGAGGATCGATTTGATAAGTATGGTGGAGTAGCCTTACTCATCAAACATCCTCAATATTTTACTCATTTTTCCATTCCTGCTCATAATAGTGATTTTTCTATTATTGCAGCAGTTGTAAATAAAGTTTGTTATGTTTCTGTATATATTCCTCGACCATCTACTCTGATATTCGATGAAATTGTAAATATTCTTTCCATTCTTCCAAAACCTTTTATACTATTAGGTGATTTTAATTCTCAGCATCAATGTTGGGGTAGTTCCTTGACCAATAGCTATGGGGTTAGTCTTTTGGATCTGATTGACACTCATAATCTTTGCATTCTTAATAATGGTTCTCCAACACGACGCACTGCTCCCAATGAGGAAATAAGTGCTCCTGACTTGTCAATATGCTCTCCCAGTCTTACACCTTATTTATCTTGGGAAGTCTTAACTTCTACTCATGGTAGTGACCATTTTCCAATATTACTTTCATTTCCTTTTTATAATAAGCATTATTCTAAACCTCCTCCACGGTTAAAGTATAGACTTGCAGATGCCAATTGGTCATTGTTTAAGGAGCAGTTGGATTTCAACATTTCGGAACTTCCTGAAATTAAATTTGGTGATGAACACTTATGTGCTGAAGCTTTAGCAAAATTAATAATAAGAACTGCTGATAGTCTTTTTCCTATAAAAAATACAGCTCTAGGTTATATCCCATCCCCTCCATGGTGGGATAGGGATTGTTCAATTGCAGTTAAAAAGAGGAAACAAGCAGAGATTCAATATTATGCCAACACTACAGATGAAAACTTTGATGTTGTATGTTCTGCCATTACTGATACTCGTAAATTATTCAAACAAAAGAAGTTCGAAAGTTGGAGACGTTTTTGTCAGAACATATCACCCAATATTCATCCATCAGTTGTGTGGCGAAACATTCGTAGGTTTAGATCTGCATTTAAGGAGTCTCCCTCATCTTTGCTTCCTTCTTCAATGAAAGACCAATTTTTAGATAAGCTAGCACCTTCGTATGTCCCTGAGGAAATAATTACTTATTCTATACCTCTTTCCGATTATGTTAATCTTGCAGAACTCAATAGTCCATTTTCTCTTGCTGAACTCAAAGGTATTTTGTCCCACCTAAAAGATTCTGCACCTGGAGTTGATGGTATTCCATATTCCTTTATGTCAAATTTAAGCGAAACGTCACTTGACTATTTTTTAAATCTTATAAACTCTATTATGGTCACTGGCAACATTCCCACATCCTGGAAATCCCAAATAGTTTTACCAATTTTGAAACCTGACAAAAGCCCGTCAGATAGTAATGCCTATCGTCCCATTGCACTTTCTTCAGTTTTATTAAAAGTTACAGAGCATTTGGTAAAGAACCGTTTAGAATGGTTTATTGAGAGCAATGATTTATTGAGTGACAGTCAGTTCGGTTTTAGGCGGGGCAAAAGTACTTTAGATAGCTTAAGTATTTTTGTCACGGATATTAGGTTAAGTTTTTCTGTAAATAGTCACCTTATAGCTTCGTTCTTAGATATTACTTCCGCCTATGACAATGTAGTTATTCCGATTTTAAGAAATAAATTACAAAAGTTAAATGTGCCTACAATTCTTTTTAATTTCATTATGAATATTTTATCTGAGCGACGTATTAATGTTTTATTAGAGGATTCTACTTATGAATCTAGATTAGTGTGGAAAGGGCTTCCTCAAGGGTCTGTTTTAAGTCCTATATTGTATAATATATATACATATGATCTCGAATCTTCCCTGGACAGTAAAGTAAAAGTTCTCCAATATGCTGATGACCTGGTTTTATACTGTTCTCATCGCTCTATCGAAACGGCTTGCTCTTCACTGTCTTCTTCTCTTAATCTTTTAAAAACATGGCTTGATCGTAATGGACTAGAGTTATCATCTTCGAAAAGCTCTGCTGTTTTATTTTCACGAAAGCGGCTTCCTCCTCCTTTTTCTATATATTTTGATGGTCAACCGATTCCAGAAAAATCTTCGGTCAAATTTTTAGGAGTTATTTTAGACTCCAGGCTTACTGGTATTCCCCACTGTGAATATATTTTATCTAAATGCGAAAAAAGGTTAAATATGTTAAGATGCCTGGCTGGAGTATGGTGGGGTGCCCATCCTTATTGTTTAAAACTGCTATATAATGCTATAGTTAGAAGCGTATTAGATTATGGGTCTTTTTTGTTAGAACCAGGGAGTATTGTTGCTTTTAAAAAACTTAACAATATACAGTCAAAAGCACTAAGAATAATCACGGGAGCTATGAAATCTAGTCCAATTAATGCCCTTCAACTTGAATGTGTGGATCCTCCTCTTTCACTTCGCCGTCAGTTCCTTTGCGATAAATTTTTATTTCGTTCATTGCAATTTTCTAACCATCCTCTATATACAAAACTTCCATTACTTTTAAATCAAATAAATTCTTCTAATTATTGGTCTCATAAAAATCCACCATGTCTTATTCAGAGTTACAAAAAGTTTATTGCCTTACAGGCTCCAAGCTACAGTTCAAATTTATATCCTCTTTTTTGCAGTAATTATGAATCTCTAGTTTCTATTCCTGACATACATTTTTCCTTGGGTTTAAATAAAGGGGATGATTTTACGAATTTCTTATTTAATTCAATCAAATATAATTATTGGAAAGATTGGCATCATATTTACACTGATGCGTCCAAACACGATGATTCTGGTTGTGTAGGAGTCGGAGTTTTTCATTCTCAATACAATATAGTTCAAAAGGTTAAACTTCCGCCTGAATCATCAGTGTTCACAGGAGAATGCTTTGGTTTATTCAAAGCTGTAGAATATATACACATTATGAAATTAAAAAAGACGGTCATATTTTCAGACGCTTTGAGTGTTTTGCAAGCTCTTAGCAAATTTCCATTAAAATGTAAAACAGTTTATCCCTTGGTAATATCTATAAGAAATCTATTGTACAAATGTTATCAGCAAGGGCTTGTAATCAGCTTTGCATGGATTCCGGGACATAGCAACATTTTGGGCAACACCAGGGCTGACCAGCTTGCCAATGAGGCTGTTGATTGTGGAGATCGTTTTCCGTACATTAATTATTGTCATGATCTTGCAGGTCTCCCCATGACGTTCCTTCGGGAGTCTTGGGGAGACTTATGGTCAGACAGTTCAGTATTAAAAGGTAAATTTTATGCCACCATACAAACGTGTATTCCAAAAAAACCTTGGTTTTTTAAATTAAAGTTAAATAAAACTTCCACCAGTTGTATTATCCGTATGAGACTGGGACATGTTTGTACTCCAGTTCACCTTGCACGGCTTCATATCATAGATAACGATATTTGTGAGTGTGGTGAAAGTGTGGGGGATCTGAACCACATTTTCTTCTCTTGTTCTCTTTATAATCATTCTCCTTTTATGGACTCCTTAAATCGTCATGAAGTTCCTCTTCCTACTTCCATTCTTACTCTTTTAGCATCTAATGATCCTATAATATACAACTGTTTATCTATTTTCATTAATTCTAACTCAATCCGTATTTAGTTCATTATATATTTTATTTGAAAATTTATTCCTTTTCCGATCCTGACCAATTTTTATTTCCAAATTCCGTTCAGATACCATTCTTTATTTATTATAAGTTTCCCCGTTTTTGTTAGTGGCAAATGCGCAAATAGCGACTTGCCAAGAGAGAAAAAAAAAAAAAAAAAAAAAAAAAAAAAAACACTTAATTTTTTCTTGTTTAGTTGTTAGGATAATTTTGAGGTACTCGCCAGCTTGGATGGTGTTTGTGTGGTGTGTTAGGTTAGTCCATACCAGTGATGTACGAATGTCAATTTTCGTAAATAAAACAAGTGAATTTTGAGGTTACAGTGTGAATAGTTATTTATTAACATGAGTAAATCAACTTCTAGTGAAATATGGACTTATTTTAAACTTTGCGATGCTGAACGAGCTAAATGCAAGCTGTGTAACAATGAATATTCAAGAAAAGGAAGAACTACAACTGCTATGAGAATAGAGAATAATGTGTTTGTTTGATTATTATTTTTAGTTTTGTTCAAGAAGATGATTACATAACATGAGTAAAAACTTAAGTATAAAACAGTAAAAAAAATCATAGAATAATTTGTTTTTGTTTGTTTACATTGCATTATACATTTTTGTCTTATAAGTTCTATTGAAAATTTAATTATTTAGCTTCATTGCCCAAAGTAAACATACAATATATACACAATATAATACAATATATATACATATTATCACGCCTGTTTTCCATTGGGGTAGGCAGAGACTATGGATTTCCACCTGCTATGATCCTGACACAGCTCTTTCACTTCATCTATGTCCATTAACCTCGTCATGCATGCTCGTCGATTTAGAGTACTCTTAACCTGGCATTTTTTGAGAACGGCCGCGATTTGATCGCGATACGTTCGCCGAGATCGTCCCCTTCCAACTCTTCCATCCACACTCGCTTCGTATACTTGTTTCGTCAATCTCCTCTCGTCCATCCTCTCTATATGTCCAAACCATCTTAACATACCTTTCTCAATCTTTGTCGCTACATCTTCTTTCACTACACAACGTCACATCACGTTATTCCTTACTTTATCTCTCAAAGTTACACCACACCTACTTCTCAAAGCTCTCATTTGTACTGCATTTATTCTGATTTCATATTTCTTCTGCCATACCCAACTTTCACTACCATAGATAAGTGTAGGCACTAACACTTCCCCAAGAACAGCCAGCCGTGCCTTTTCCGACACTTTGCAGCTGTTCATGAAGGTGTGTAGCGCCCCATTCACCTGATAGTAACCTAGTGATAGTCACCCCAAAGTAAAATAATAAATAAATAATACCAAATGATAAAGTGAAGACTGATAATGTGCTTACGAGGTTAAGTTACTTTCCCTTGCATTAAAAAACATAGAAATGAATGGATTTTGATTTTATTAACCTACATTTATCTTCAAATTGTTTTTTTTTCTGATATTCATATTTGCAAAACATTTGCAGAAATCTTGCGAATGCGAATGCGAATATGCAAAAATATGCGAATATTCGCGAATGCGAATGCGAATATTCGTTACATCACTAGTCCATACTGTACTGCACTTGGACAAAGTTTAATAAATAATAGTAAAGTCTGCCAGCAACGCAAGGAGCGCAGGTAGATATTATTGGGTGTGTAGCTGGGTGCTTTGGAGCTGGTCTCAGCCCCGGGGATAAAGCCGGGGCATTAGCCCCGGGTGGCAAACTCATGTATGGCAATTTCCGTGCTCCTGCAAGAATACCTCTCAGTTCAATAACACCACTCTGTCCACCACAGAGAATAACGGTTTCGGAGCCAATTAGTTAATTCCCTTTATGCGAGATTATGCAGGGTCGGGATTGGATGTAGCGATCAAATTGATTGGCACTTTGACTCGTTATACAAATTAAAAGGCCAAAATCCAAGTGTCTTCTCGATTTGAATTATTAACCGTTAGTATCTCGCATTGGCATTGCACTCGTATTGTTATTATGTTTTTTATATTGTGTCTTTTTAGGGTTCCGAAGTCCTACAAGGAACCCTTATAGTTTCGTCATGTCCGTCCGTCTGTCCGTCTGTCCTAATCCTTTACAGCTTAATAACTTCTACAGTTATAAACATAAGTAAATGAAATTTTGTTAAAAATTAGTCTACTTATAGATCTCAATTTTAAAAGAATAAAAAAATCGTTTTTACGTATTTTAGGGGTGGCGTCCATACATGTGAAATGGAGATGAAAACAATTTTTTCGCTGCACCCGCTCGTGTGGGGTATCAATGAATAGGTCTACTAAAATGAAGGTAATGTTTCATACACCACTTTTTTATCAGGTGTACCATCTGCGAAATATAGCGCGCCAAAGTGGCTTGCAATGTGTCCCCCCCCCTGCCATTTCTAAACTATGTAACGTAGAAAGTTATAATCTTCCACATTGATAGACCTTTGTGAAAACTCTCTTTTAAAATTATTTCGAGTATAATGTGATTATAATTTTTTGAGTTATAGAGATAAAACTGAAAATTACTTAATACGTCCTAGTTCAAAGGTCATTGTCCTTAGAGAAAAATGATGTTAGCAAATAATGCTCCTTTAGTTACTTTCTATTCGAAAAAATCACAAAAAGTAACTTTGTGTTATGTTGAACACACTCCTTCAATTTGGCTTCTTGAATTTATCGCTAGATGGCGCTACTAACAACACGCTCTGAGTCGCGAATGCTGCCGATTATTGTAAAAACTAAAAAAGCATATCCATGATTAATATTCGATTTGATTTGTTTGTAATTACACCTACTTAAGGAACCCTATAATACTGAGCATGGCCCGACATGCTCTTGGCCGGTTTTTTTTCACAGGTAATTTATTTAACTAATTTTGTTTGTGTTTTTGTATAGCTCTTTTTTAGGGTTCCGTAGTCCTACAAGGAACCCTTATAGTTTCGTCATGTCCGTCCGTCTGTCCTAATCCTTTACAGCTTAATAACTTCTACAGTTATAAACATAAGTAAATGAAATTTTGTTAAAAAATAGTATAGATATAGATCTCAATTTTAAAAGAATAAAAAAATCATGATTACGTATTTTAGGGGTGGCGCCCATACATGTGAAATGGGGATGATTTTTTTTTTTCGCTGCACCCCCTCGTGTGGGGTATCATTGAATAGGTCTACTAAAATGAAGGTAATGTTTCATACATCACTTTTTTATCAGATGTACCATCTGCGAAATATAGCCTGCCAAAGTGGCTTGCAATGTGTCCCCCCCCCTGCCATTTCTAAACTATGCAACGTAGAAACTTATAATCTTCCACATTGATAGATCTTTATAAAAACTCTCTTTTAAAATTATTTCGAGCATATTTTGATTATAAATTTTTGAGTTATAGAGAGAAAACTGAAAAATACTTAAAACGTCCTAGTTCAAAGGTCATTGACCTTAGAGAAAAATGATCATAGCAAATAATGCTCCTTTAGCTACTTTCTATTTGAAAAAATCACAAAAAATAACTTTGTGTTATGTTGACGACACACTTCTTAAATTTGGCGCCATCTAGCGGCATCTAACAACACTCTCTGAGTCGCCAATGCTGCCGTCAAGTGCCGTCTATTGCATTTGGCACTGTATAGCGCCATCTAGCGGCTACTGACATCACTCTCTGAGTCGCCAATGCTGCCGTCTATTGCAAAAACTAAAATAGCCGTGATTAATATTCGATTTGATTTGTTTGTAACACCTACTTAAGGAACCCTATAATACTGAGCATGGCCCAACATGC
Source organism: Asteroscopus sphinx (assembly GCA_949699075.1). Classification (NCBI taxonomy): domain Eukaryota; kingdom Metazoa; phylum Arthropoda; class Insecta; order Lepidoptera; family Noctuidae; genus Asteroscopus; species Asteroscopus sphinx. Next base: position 17,458,937 of record OX453021.1, read on the forward strand.
TCTTGGCCGTTTTTTTTCTTATGCATGCCGCCGGTTTACCTGTAAGTGTTTATTATAGTTACTAATTATTGTCTCCCTTTTGTCATTTTACAAGTGTAAACAATTGTTAGTGAACCAATAAAAATTAAATAAACTTAGGAACAGCAAAAAAATCAGTCGTTAGTTAATCAGTAATCAGTAGTTATAAATAGGGGAAAAAGTAAACATTTTTGCTCCACCTCGACAAAATCCAAGATCCAGAGTTGGGGCTGGTTGAGGGTAGGTACCGTCATTGGAGTCCCTAAATGCCCAAAAAGGCATTGCTGCGGAGACCGCAGAGAGTTATGAATGGCAGTCAGGGTCATCCGTGTATACCACACGTTTGCGGAAGCGGCGTGCGCAATTGCGGGTGGGTGTTGGAGGTCCCTGTGTTTGCCAAGAATGCCAAGGTTTACCGACAAGCAGAGGCGGACTGTCCATAAAACCGTCTAGCCCCGGGCTTTAAGCGATAAGACCGCCAATTGTTAGTACTGTGCTCATGTTTGTTATAACTTTGTTTTTATTTTTATGGTGTGCAAACAATAAAGTATACTCTATCTATCTATCTATCTTAGGGCGGCCAACCTGCACTCCCCGCACATTTTTAAGCTGTAAAATCAGCAGAAAGGGGCGGCTACTACTAAATGCGGCGTAGGGCGGCCCAGACTGTTAGTCCGCTTCTGCTGACAAAGAGCGGACCATCAAGCCGAAAGTGGCAGACGCCGCCGCCGCCGCCTGAAGTTGTGAAATGAAAACGTGGCGCAGGGAGACGCAGGCTGCCGTACTAGAGCAGTGTAGGGAGAGGCTGAAGACGCCCAGTGCTGGTCACTGTAAAGGATCGTGGGGGCTATGCAGCCGATTCTTGAAGAATGGAAGCGGAGGTGACACGGGACGTTGTCCTTCCATCTGGTGCAGCTGGTTTTGTCTGGGCATGGTTGCTTCGGCTGATGCACCTGCAGAAAGTGACAAGGCCGGAGACTGTGTCACCAATGTGTAATGTAGTGATTATTTTCTCTGCGAGTGTGAGATTGCCGTGGAGCGATAAGACCGCCAATTGTACACTTATACCTAGGAAGTTTATATTTATCATGTTTTTTTTCTGTTGTGCAATAAAGAGGATTTTTATTGTATTGTATTGTGCGGCTGTAGAGAGGACACGGGCCCTTCATACTCTGGCGCAGTGTCCTGCTTGGGTGGTGCAGCGCCTTGTTCTCAGCAATCGGGGGAGAACTCTCGCTGCCGGTCGTGTTCAGGGCAATGGGTGTCAGTCGGGGGGAGGGGAGGCAGTCGCATCCTTCTGCGAGATGACATCCTCGAAGAGGGACGCGAAGCGACTCAGGGAGGAAGACTAGATCGCTTATTTGATCCACTGCAAGACTGGTCGGCGCAGCCGGCTTTACGGTGACCTGAAGAGCTAGTGAGCGATAGATTGGTAGTCTATCTATCGTCCACATAGCACGGCCCTCGAGCTGCGGTTATGTCATAATGAAGTGTGCCCGGACATCATTGAAAGAGTACGGTTAAAAGTTGAAAGCTCCTAAGCTGAAGGTTTGAAGTGAGCCGCACTGGATGTGTCGCGAATGCCATGCATTGCTTGGTCTCCGTGTATGGGGCACGCCACGCCGCAAGGACCGAGAGGCGCGGCCGACGCCCCTACACACGTCCGGCCAAATCCGGCTGCGAATTTCGGCCAGATCTGCTCGGCCGGACCTCAACGTGTGTAGCGGCCATAGACCAGCTTACTGGCAGGGCTCGGATACCGGTTAAATTTTGAAACCGTTATCATGTAGGTACTTGACGCAAAACCATTAAATTTCGGTTTCGTTCGAATAAACCGGTTTTTTAAACCGGTATTTTGAGGAACGTTTACATAAAGGTTTTTTCGAATTAACCGGTATAGAGCAATAAAAACCGGTTAATACAAACAAAAACCATTTAGTTTTTATTTTTATTATGTAGAAATAAAATTTCTGTTTCGGGACGAACGTTTATTTCATAGCTTCAATCAGTTCTACTGCAAAACATCCAAAAATGGGTATGTATCTACTTTTCTTTTCTTTGCTACTTGGCGCTTGTCTATTAAACCGGTTAATTTAGGTTAGGATAAAGTTCTTTAAACGTTCACGTTCTCAAGAAAAGTTCGGAGCTAAACCGCAATAAACCGGTACTAACCGGTATTTCTCAAACCGGTACTAACCGGTATTTCTCAAACCGGTTCCGAGCCTTGCTTACTGGTCTGTGGTAGCGGCCAACAGAAACCACGGTTGGGCAACCGGTTGTACGTACATCCGTAGCGTCTCGGTGTAATAGGGCCCTAATAGTTTCATGGGAGAATAGTTTCATATTTACAAAAAAGTAAGTTTATATAAAGTATCCATTGTCTTATCCTATATCCTCCCCCCCTTAATTGGGGGAGGCCTATGTCCAGTAGTGGACGTCTTTCGACTGAAATGATGATGATGATCCATTGTCTAGCCAGGGCTGTAGTTATTTACGCATATAACCGCATAACCTACGTAAAGTCTGTTTTTTTCTCTTGTCTTATTTACACCTTATTTAATAAACAATCTTGGCATCTCGAACGAATAAAAAAGGCGGACGGAATCTCGCTAGACAAAGACTGAAGCACTTAATTTTTTCCTAAACCCACTATAATTTCGAAAGCATTTTAACACACCAGATTTATTCTGTTATTTGTGACACTACAACAATGACTCGGTCACACTAGACTTTTTGCGTAATCTTGGCTTTTTAGGGTTCCGTAGTCCTACAAGGAACCCTTATAGTTTCGTCAAGTCCGTCCGTCTGTCCTAATCCTTTACAGCTTAATAACTTCTACAGTTATAAACATAAGTAAATGAAATTTTGCAAAAAAATTGTCTAGATATAGATCTCAATTTTAAATGAATAAAAAAATCGTGATTACGTATTTTAGGAGTGGCGCCCATACATGTGAAATGAGGATGAAATTTTTTTTTTCGCTGCACCCCCTCGTGTGGTGTATTATTGAATCATCATCATCATCATTTCAGCCGAAAGACGTCCACTGCTGGACATAGGCCTCCCCCAAACATCGCCACAACGACCGGTCCTGTGCCTTCCGCATCCAGCGGATTCCCGCGACCTTCACCAGGTCGTCGGTCCACCTTGTGGGGGGCCTACCCACGCTGCGCCTTCCAGTACGCGGTCGCCACTCCAGAACTTTACTGCCCCATCGGCCATCCGTTCTGCGAGCAATGTGCCCCGCCCACTGCCACTTAAGTTTGGCAATTCTTCGGGCTATGTCGGTTACTTTCGTTCTCCTGCGAATCTCCTCATTTCTGATTCGATCACGCAGGGACACTCCGAGCATAGCCCTCTCCATTGCCCTTTGAGTGACTTTGAGCCTTCTTATCAGGCCCATTGTGAGCGACCACGTTTCAGTACCGTAAGTAATTACTGGCAACACACACTGGTCAAAGACTTTCGTCTTGAGACACTGCGGTATTATTGAATAGGTCTACTAAAATGAAGGTAATATTTGATACATAACTTTTTTATCAGGTGTACCATCTGCGAAATATAGCCCGCCAAAGTGGCTTGCAATGTGTCCCCCCCCCCAGCCATTTCTAAACTATGCAACGTAGAAACTTATAATCTTCCACATTGAGAGACCTTTATAAAAACTCTCTTTTAAAATGATTTCGAGTAAAATTGATAATAAATTTTTGAGTTATAGAGAGAAAACTGAAAAATACTTAAAACGTCCTAGTTCAAAGGTCATTGACCATAGAGAAAAATGATCTTAGCAAATAACTAGCTGTGCCCGCGACTCCGTCCGCGTGGATGTCGGAAAATAACATCCTGTCATATTTATGAACACAATGTCTTCTAATATACATAAGTGCCTACTCAAACGATTACACTATTCACCTACCATTCTATATTTTGTTTGTACAACCAACCGGCCATGGTAATGGAATTAGCCCTAAACTCTTCTTATTCTGAGAAGACGCTCGTGCCCAGCAGAGGGACAGTAATTCAGTACAGGGATGATTATGTTATGTAATTCTATAACAATAACCACATCCAGTTCTTTAACTCTTCTCATTGTAAGAAGAGGCCCGTGCCCAGCAATGGAACAGTAATGGGCTGATAATGTTATGTTATTCTATAATGCTAACAATATCCTGTTCAATAACTCTTCTCATTTTGAGAAGAGGCCCATACCCAGCCGTGGGACAGCTGTAATGAGCTGATTATGCTATGTTATTCTCTATTTTCTTAACTCTTCTCGTTCTAAGAAGAGGTCCATGCCCAGCAGTGGAACAGTAATTGACTGATTATGTTTAGATAATTTAATATATTACACTAACAATATCCAGTTCCTTAACTCTTCTCATTCCGAGAAGAGGTCCATGCTCACCAGCAGTGGGACAGTAATGGGCTGACTATGTTATCTATAATACTAACGAAATCTAGTTGTATTTTTAGGAATCTGCAAACAACCAACAATCATGACCTCTACTTTGTATGCAACTTAATACAATAGAGGGGTCAAGCTGTATCGCTGGATCTACTCAACCGATTCAGATAAAACATACCCTATATTTTAAGTTAGACTAATACCAATACAAATGCTAAGTTTCATTACGATCCGTTCAGCCGTTTTCACGTGATGAGGTAACAAACAGACAGACAGACAGACAGACATAAATTTTTTAAACGATTGATTCGTGTTCTATAGCTTATTTCTAGTCCCCCTAGCCGATTTTCGCGAAAAAATACTCAATGTACAGACTTTTCGACCTTTACAGTTTTATTATAAATTTAATATATTATACTAACAATATCCAGTTCCTTAACTCTTCTCATTCCGAGAAGAGGTCCATGCTCACCAGCAGTGGGACAGTAATGGGCTGACTATGTTATCTATAATACTAACGAAATCTAGTTGTATTTTTAGGAATCTGCAAACAACCAACAATCATGACCTCTACTTTGTATGCAACTTAATACAATAGAGGGGTCAAGCTGTATCGCTGGATCTACTCAACCGATTCAGATAAAACATACCCTATATTTTAAGTTAGACTAATACCAATACAAATGCTAAGTTTCATTACGATCCGTTCAGCCGTTTTCACGTGATGAGGTAACAAACAGACAGACAGACAGACAGACATAAATTTTTTAAACGATTGATTCGTGTTCTATAGCTTATTTCTAGTCCCCCTAGCCGATTTTCGCGAAAAAATACTCAATGTACAGACTTTTCGACCTTTACAGTTTTATTATAGTATAGATGCTCCTTTAGCTACTTTCTATTTAAAAAAATTACAAAAACTAACTTTGTGTTATATTGAAATGACAAACTTCTTAAATTTGGCGCTGTACAGCGCCATCTAGCGGCTAGTAGCAACACTCTCTGAGTCGCCAATGCTGCCATTTATTGCATTTGGCACTTTATAGCTCCATCTAGCGGCGGCTACTAACAACACTATCTGAAGATTTTTAAAATTGTGGAAAGAAAAAATCGCTCACGAGCAGGATTCGAACCTGCGACTCCTGGCTTTCTTCTTTTTTTTCTCTTTTTTTCTTTAGATTTCGCTTCGCATGCGTAAATGCGTTAAAAAATAATAAAAATAACACTATCTGAGTCGCCAATGCTGCCGTCTATTGCAAAAACTAAAATAGCCATGATTAATATTCGATTTCATTTGTTTGTAACACCTACTTAAGGAACCCTATAATACTGAGCATGGCCCGACATGCTCTTAGCCGGATTTTGATAATACTATGGATGTGAATGTGTCCCCGTACTTTTAAGCTAGCCAGCTTACTATGGATGCTTCACTTATTTTTTAGCAAGATTCAGTCCGCCTTTTTTATTTGTCCGACCTTGGCATCAATCAATCAACTCAGCCTATCGCAGTCCACTGCTGGACATAGGTTTCTCCCAAGTTGCGCCACAACGCTCGGTCCTCTGCCTTCCGCATCCAGTCACCCCCAGCCACGTTCTTTAGGTCGTCGGTCCACCTGGCAGGAGGGCGCCATACGCTGCGTTTACCGATTCGCGGTCTCCACTCAAGGAATCGTTTGCCCCAGCGGCCATCGGTCCTTCGACAGATATGGCCAGCCCACTGCCACTTCAGCTTACTGATTCTACAAGCTATGTCGGTCACTCCGGTTCTTGGCCTTGGCATGTCTTTATTCAAATACCTACTGATAATTTTATTTTATTTTACAAGCTTTTTATTAACTTGCAATGTATGTAGGTATGTATGTAATTTGTTAGGGTGGAATTTTGCAACTCAATTTTGAAGCAGATATCTTCAACCGATTGAGCTGAAATTTTGTATACACTTTTAGTTTGGATGACAATGCATGGTTAGCTGTGTGACGTCATTCTAAATTCAACATGGCGGAACACCCAAGATGGCGGACTAGTTATTTTTAATGCACTATTACAATATGGGTATCAAATTAAAGGACTTGCTGAGAGTAACTCGAAAAATAAAGTGACGTCACTCTAAATCCAATATGGCGGACTAAGTTTTTTACGGTTTCCAACAATATGGGTACCAAATGAAAGGACTTGTTGAGAATATGAATGCGAGTTAAAAAACCTGTCCAGCGATAACTAAAAAGCAAAAAATAAATTAAAAGTAAAAAAAACTTTTTTTAAAACAAGCTTCTTTCCCTTTAAAACTTTTACTATCAACTTATAACATCATTACACAATTTATATGATAGAAAAGCTAGTCGCGAGATTTGCCTGTAGATAAACAAGTAAATTGAATAACTTGATATGATAGATTCTAATTTTAAAAAAAATCAATCTAAGTAAATACGAGTAATAAATCTCGCGACAAGCTTTTATATCATATAAATCTCAGATTAAAAACCTCATATAAACTGTGTAATGACGTTATATTATAAGTTGACAGTAAAAGTTTTAAAGGGAAAGTTTATTTTATTCATTTTAGCGCATTGAAATAAAAGCTAGTTTTAAAAAAAGTTTTTTTTCTTCTTTTAATTTATATATATTTATTCTTGGTACCTTCACAGCTTACAGTACCATCTTGGCCTTTAAACAATATCAAGTAAAAAATCGTCGAATCCGACTCGGTTGGGCAGCGTTCGGGAAGCTACGCAATATCTTCTCGTCCAAAATACTGCAGTGTCTCAAGACGAAAGTCTTCGACCAGTGTGTGTTGCCAGTGATTACTTACGGCACTGAAACGTGGTCGCTCACTGATAAGAAGGCTCAAAGTCAAACAAAGGTCAATGGAGAGGGCAATGCACGGAGTGTCCCTGCGTGATCGTATCAGAAATGAGGAGATTTGCAGGAGAACGAAGGTGACCGACATAGCCCGAAGAATTGCCAAACATAAGTGGCAGTGGGCGGTGCACATTGCTCGCAGAACGAATGGGGCAGTAAAGTTCTGGAGTGGCGACCGCGTACCGGAAGGCGCAGCGTGGGTAGGCCCCCCAACAAGGTGGACCGACGACCTGGTGAATGTCGCGGGAATCCGCTGGATGCGGAAGGCGCAGGACCGGTCGTTGTGGCGATGCTTGGGGGAGGCCCAAGTCCAGCAGTGGACGTCTTTCGGCTGAAATGATGATGATGAAGTTAAAAATTAAATGTGTGTGTGTGTGTGTGTGCTGTAAGAGTGTGAAAATGTGTGTGGTGTGGTGGTGGGTAGTGAGGTATACGTGTGATTCGTGTAATTTCGGGCACTAAGCGGAGTTGACCTGTGACAACGTTTGAAGGATTTGTTTTTTCCACGTTATTTTTGAAGAGTTAAAGGGATCTAGCGTCGAAAATTTGTTATTATAGGTAGGTACAATGCTGGAATAGGAATGAATGGTGTCATCTTTAGATAATTAGAAAAGCCGAAGGGACTGCTAATAAAGGGGTGTGTCTGGTGCGCTCACGCGGTACTTTAAAATGTATTCTACTGAGTAGACGAGGGCAGTCAAACTTAATAAAATATAATTACTAGTTCTGCACATGTAATTACAGGTAAAAAAAAAAAATTGTGTGTGATATTGTTAACATAATGTCTATTAATAATAATTATTAGTGTCCGACCGAAACAGGATTTTCAGCCGAAACCGAACCTTCGGTCATGGACACAGTTTCGGCCGAAACCGAAACTTATTTGAATTTTTATAGCATGTTAAATCTATTGTATTTTTACACATATATAGACAGTTAACACGTGTAAAAAAATAAAATGCATCAATTAAGTATGTAAAAAATCGGTCAAGTGCGAGTCTGACTCACGCAGTAGGTTCCGTACCACCCATCGACGTGATACCCCATAGAAACTGATTTAATTTACGAGAGTTAATCAAAAGACATCAACGAGCGTACGCGGAATGTGAATTTTTGCATCTCTTTCTTACGTAGGTACCACTACATATGTCTATTTTTGCCCTATTTTTAGTATTTGTTGCTAAACTACATAGTATGCACTATAATCAGACCAAGTTTGATGCTGGTATGTATTACCGTTTTGAAGACAGAGCAGGAACAAAAACGTTGAAAAAATGCATGTTTCTCGAGGTTTCTTGTATGGGGGACCCTCTTTGGTTATACTTTTTTTTATTTTTTCTTTTTAGTATTTGTCGTTCCGTGTGGTGCCGGACGTAAAGAATTGCACCACCCTATATCTTCTCATGGGTGTCGTAAAAGGCGACAAAGGGATTCACCAGAGGATGGGCAGCAGCGTTCTGAGTATTTAACCATCCAACTGCGATCGCCAACCCGCCTGCCAAGCGTGGCGATTATGGCATATCCCCCCAATATATGCTTGGGGGAGACCTGTGTCCAGCAGTGGAGGTCTTACGGCTGAAATGATGATGATTTGTCGTGATAGGAGTCATAGTAGTAGTAAATAATGAAGTTTGAACTAGAAAACTAGTTTAACTGGGGTGCATTAAAAGAGCCTCCACGAGTGACGATATTTAATTGATCGTCCGGCGCACCCTGGGCAATCAGCCCGGCCACCAACCTGCTGACTGGCTAATCTTTTCCCCACGGCATGAGCTGTTATCATTATGTAGCTCATGTCGACCCGATAGAAGAAGAAGACTAGAAAACTTTTCCGTACTACTGTACTACGCGTCCGAATTGACTAAGCACCTCACGTACTAATGGGAAAAATGCGACATGACTAATAGTACTGAAGGTCATTCACGGTAATAGTTAAATCACCGGAGGTAGTTGTGTACCAGATTTACGGGGCGGTTCGAATACGGGTACAAAATGTAATGCAACAACAATTAAAAACAAATATAGTAATGTTTGAATCAAACATCACAGCTATCTTCACACATCTTTTAAGTGTTACATTAATTTCTTCATAAATTCATATTGTATAAGTTCTAGGGAATAACTCAACAGAACCAAGTAAAATATCTATAGAATTATATCCTATTACAACTTACAACCTATGGCTAGCGAACTCAACTGGCAATCACGTTCACTCACTCGAAGTTAGCCGAATGATGCGCGACAATTTACGAACACCATGTTTCGGCGGGGCCGAAGGTTCGGCCAATTATTGGCCGAAACCGAAACTGTGGCCGAAACTAGCCGAAACCGATACCGAACCTTCGGTCGGTCCTTAATAATTGTTGACAAATTGCACAAAATGACATGCCAAGATTGTTTACTAAATAAGACAAGTAATAAAAAAACAGTGTATTATGTAGGTACTCTCCTTAGTCTGAGTGCCTAGTGCGAGTTTGAAACTTACGTATGCGCGATCGATTGGGTCAACTTTCATTAATAAATTAGTAGCGCCTCTGCCTCTGGCGGAAACGAGGAAGAACTACTGATTTATGAATGAAAGTCGATGCATTCGGTAGCTTTTTCGATAGCGATAACGTAAGTTTCAACCTCGGAATCAGCACTCAGCACTTTGCAAGCTACTTAGGCAGCAACTGAGTACCTAGTGCGAGTTTGCGTCAACTTTCATTCTATAATTAGTAGCGCCCCGGCGGAAACGAGGAGGAACTACTGATTTACGAATGAAAATCGACGCATTCGGTAGCGTTTTCGATAACCATAACGTAAGTGAAACATGGAATCAGCACTCTGTTGCCGTTGCGGGCATGCCCGCATCGTAAGTTCAGCCTAGGAGTCTACAGATTCTAAATAAAGCGCAGATGGAAAGTTCTACTCAATTATGTTACGTTTATTAAAAAAAAAATTGTTTAAATAATAATGAATAATAAAAAATAAAAAATCTATAAGTACAAAACAAATAACTACACTAAAATTAATACAGCACAATTTAAACAATAAATTGAAAAATTATCTTTCATACTTATTTCAACTGGGAGGCAGTTTACTTTTTAAACATTGAACATAATATGCATCCAATAGAGTACAAAGAAATTTTTTTGGTGGAATTGAGGTAATGGTGTTGATTCTCTTGTTCACGAACTAAACTTATTCTAAACTATCACTCTCTTTTACTAAAAGTAGATACAAGAAAGGGATGGCAACAATTTTAGAACCGTCAAATTAGTTGAAGTGTTACATTTATTTGTATTATATTTGGCACATTCCGAGATCACTACTAAATTTGTATAGAAATTTTAATTAAGACTAATTTGACAGTACTAAAATTGTTGCTATCCCTTTGTTGTATCTACTATTAGTAAAAGAGAGCAATAGTTTAAAATAAGTTTAGTTTGTGAACTCTTGTTCATGAACCAACACCATTGTATAATACCAAGAGGCTAAAAATAGCTAACTCAATTTTACCAGAAATTTTACTTGGGACTGACAGCTTCCTTTATTCATTATAGTATTTGTGATCCTCTCACATAAGTTTATTCTTCATCAATTTCAGCTTCTGCTTCTGTAAATGGATCTAGCATAGCTTCATCTGGTTTCCGTATAACTCCCATTTCCTCAGCAGTATTAAGACATTTCTGAGCATTTTCTTTTGTTCTCTTCAATTCTGGATCTTCTAATTTGGTCAGTGCCATTAATATTTCCATAATATCAGTCTCAAATACTTTTGCTGCAATATCTTTATCACCAGATATTATGTTATAAAGCATAAATGTGCCTCTGTACTGAATTTCTTGATTTGGATTAGCTAATAAGCACCTTAAGGTCTCCGGCCATACTTCAACATCTAATAACTTCTTGCAGCATGTTTTACTTGCAGATGTTAGTATGCATAGGGCACCTGCAGCTGCCATGACAGTATCCATGTCTTCTTCTTGACATAAAAGATACAAAAATTTAGTTTTGTCATTCTTACCCTCGTAAGTTTTGATAACATCCTCAGATTGCAATAAGTTACAAATACATTGTGTGGCTGCTCTAAGTAACATTTCATGATCTTCATACAAGTAGTGCTCAATTTTAGCAAGACCTCCTTCTTTTAAAATTCTATTCCTAGTGGACTCATTCATTCCAGCCAAATTGCAAAGAGCCATCATGGCTTCGAAATTTTCCAAAGCAGTGCAGTCAGGATGCAGTAAAGCCACAAGAGGCCTCACAACTTCCAAATTTCGTTGGCCAGGAAAAGCAACTTCGGGGTTGATTGTTATACCAATGCGAGCCAATGCTTGTGCTGCTTGTTTTTTACCTTTATCAGTGCCTTCTAAAGACATTGGCAGTAAAACTTTTGCTCCACCTTGTTGCACAACTATTCCTCTAAGTTCTGGCAAGCTACAAATGGCATTGAATACTCTTGCAATTAATTCTCTTGAATTATGACTCTCAGTCTTGGCCAGAGCAACCAAACCTGTAGTAACACCGGCTCTAGCCAATACTGTAATCCTTTTATTGATGAAATCTAGGTCATCCAGTTCATGTGTCTCTGGTATGTGGTGCTTGGCAAACTTTGCAAGTTCCATCATTTCTGGCATTAGCTCCTGTTTTTCATAGGCATTACATAAGTTTACTAATGTTGTCACGACACCATACAGAGAAGACTGGTCACCACTTTTAGCTAACTCAATAAGAGCTTGCAGTGCAGCTTTGTCTTCTACTAGTTTTTCTTTTACATCAGCATCCAAAGTTAAGTATGAAAGCCCTTCAGCAGCCCATTTTCTGACATCATTTTCTTTAGCTGGGTTAACAAGGAATTTTCGGCAAGCTTCTGCTAGCTTCTTAGTAGATCCTTCAGCAAATGGACGCACTGAAGCATCATCACCACCAAAACTGCCAACCTTACAGAGACCAACTAATGCCCTCACTCTTACAGCGTCATCTTTGCACTGGTATAGTTTTTTCAAAATATCAACTCCCTTGTCGATTATAGTTCTAGCTTTATCTTTCTTTGATGCAGCAGCAACCAAACATTCACAGGCAACCTTCTGCTGGAGACTATCTTCAGTCTGAGCCATGACTAATATCATCTCAATTATACCTTCTTTTGATATGACATAGTTTCCAACATCCAGGGGACCTCTAAGCAAGGAGGTTATCGCCACAGTTACCCTTACTTTAGATTCTAAATCAGGGGACATGAGCTTATCTTTAACAAAGTCATCAACTTGATTATTGAAACCTTCTCTGGCTTCATCATAATACATGTTTTCATAAATTCTTGCAAGGCAAGCAGCAGCTATAGTTCTTGATGAGGGGGTGATGTTCAAAGCAGATTCATATTTAAACTCTTCTAACTCACTGCAAACTTCAAGCAACCGCTGCAATCCTTTGATTTCAACGAACCTTTCAGACCAATTCATAGTACTGTAATGGCAGTTCCTCATGATTAATTCCATAATTGCATCTCTAGCAAGTCCACTGATGACTCTGTTGGTTATAGAGTAAGTTAAGCAAGTGAGTAGAGTGTCTATTTCACTTTTATATTCTTCACATAACTTAGAGTCTGGTGTTGAGTCTTTTTTGTTATTCATACCAGAGAATGTGTTTAATAGAACTTGTAGACAGTATTGGGCTGCACTGACCCTTTCTTCATTCTCACTATCGATGACTTCCAGCACCCAAGGTATACCAACAATCTTAATTACTGCTTTTGTCCTTTCAACATTTCTTTTGCAGAGTTGGCTTATAACTCTCACTGCATTCACATATATTTCAGGATGTTTCTCTACTTTAAGCAACTGCTGTATTTTGTGAACTATACCATTTCTTTGCATTATTTCTGCACCTGAATTTTCCTTAGCAAGCACAAGAAGGTTAGACATAGCTTTTTCACGTTTCTCAATATCTTCATGCAAGTCAAAAGCAAGTTTGAACATTTGCTCCACTTTGTTGCTAGTTTGTGCATTTTGCCTCGCTCTTTCCTGGACAACGGCGTGTAAACGCGCCAATACCGGTTGCACAGCTTTATTGGTAGGATCTACTGTAAATATCGATTTAGCATCACGGTATGCTTCTTCAAACCTTTCTAAGGCTTCTAAAGCTTGTGAACGTCGAAATAATGCTTTAGGATCTTCCGGAACAATTTGTAAAGCTTCATCGCAGTCTTTTATAACTTTATCATAGTCCTTGGTCTTCAGATAAGCAGCAGCACGGTTCTTTAGGTAAGTAGATAAGACCCGGCTGTCTTTTTCAGCGAGGTCGACAGCCTTGCTGTAGAGGGATATCGCTTCTTCATAGTTTTCTGTTTTAATGGCTTCGTTGCCTTTATTCTTGTAAGTTTCTGCTTCGTCGCTATGGACACCCATTGTTTCACTCGCTTTTGATACCAGATCTAAGTTAAGTATGCACCTGCTACACTTTTATACTCTTCTTTAAAGATTGTTCTAGTAAAATCTGGTAAATTCATCTCAAATACCCATACGAACTAAAATAGAACTTTATTTTTGTACCCCATATGTGGAAAGTAGGGATGGGCGAATATCATCGATAAGTTAAAATATCGATGTTAACATCGATGTTGATATATTATGTCAAACATCGAAACATCAATGTCATGAACACATAATCGAAAATAGCGAATTTGCGACGGACCCCAATTCTCGTGTTATAAAGATAAATGTCAGGACCCTAATTCTCACGTTATAGAGATAAATGTCTAATTAGAGATACTCTCTAATTTTAAATCTCAACGAAAAATGTTGCAGATAATGTCAACTGCAATGAACCACTCTTTGTATTTAGAGCGCTAGGCGTAGACATATCTCTAACGTGACATTTTGAGAATGTGAAATCTTATTTTCAATCGACATTCGCCATCATGGGTGCGTTCACTATTATCGTCCGACGACGGCGGATGACGCCCGGAGCGTTGTTTGGTCGTTCAGTTACTCGGAGTGATCGTCCGGGCGTTCACACCAAACCGTTCAGTATTGTGGGCGGGCGTCGTCGAGCGTACGCACCGGTCACCCCGTGAAATAGTAGGGTAAAAGACGCTCTGCTGTCATGTTGACAGATAAAAGTATGAAATGACAGATAATTTGAGGTTTCGATTGTCATACTTGTCAGTGCTTTATTGTTCTAGTGTCAGTTTCATAAGGTCGCCCGAAGTCGTTCAGTAACTCTGAGAAAATCGTCAATGATCGAGCGATATTCGCACCGGGTGACTTTCACACTGAGTGCGTAGTAAGTGAACGTAGCCCTTGTTTCGACATTATGTCGAATTCTTCTTCTTCTTGTGTCAACTTCTATAGGAACTGACATTAAAACCTCTAAGGCATTGACATTCGCTCGATTTGGTTCAGAACTCGAACCAGTCAGGAGTCAGGAGTAAGGCCCCTTGTACGGTGCAACCGAACATTGCGAAATTAATGTACAACCCGCGTCAGCATTATCCGCCAACATTCATAATTCATTTTCATTTACTTTTAAGTTAGTTCACTACCGATCATCGAACGCACCGTGTGTTCTCATATACCTATCAATATCATATCAATATCATTTATTCTTTAGTATTTCTGTCTGAACTTTGGTGTTAATTTAGTGCAATAAACTATTGGTCATCAAAGGACTCGTATCATTTATAATTATCGTATCAGCATATCAGTAAAGTTGTTCGGTACCTACAATACCCTACACCCCTAGTGATTATTATAAACTGTAATATTGATTTTTTTATGAAATTAATTAATTACATTCGACATTGATGTTACGACTTAAGAGTAACTGAATCTAACATCTACGTTGAAAATAATAAACAGACGCACAACTTTCTTCGCTTTCTCCGCTACTAACTAGGGAACTTACAGTAACTATAAAAGCATGTGTTTTTGTGAGTAAGAAAAAAATACTATACCTATCGAATACGGGTGATTCTGAACCAACTAGTTTATCAAATTAATTAACAATAAAAACCGGCCAAGAGCATGTCGGGCCATGCTCAGTATTATAGGGTTCCTTAAGTAGGTGTTACAAACAAATCAAATCGAATATTAATCACGGCTATTTTAGTTTTTGCAATAGACGGCAGCATTGGCGACTCAGAGAGTGATGTCAGTAGCCGCTAGATGGCGCTATACAGTGCCAAATGTAATACACGGCACTTGACGGCAGCATTGGCGACCCAGAGAGTGTTGTACGATGCCGCTAGATGGCGCCAAATTTAAGAAGTGTGTCGTCAACATAACACAAAGTTACTTTTTGTGATTTTTTCAAATAGAAAGTAGCTAAAGGAGCATTATTTGCTATGATCATTTTTCTCTAAGGTCAATGACCTTTGAACTAGGACGTTTTAAGTATTTTTCAGTTTTCTGTCTATAACTCAAAAAATTATAATCACATTATACTCGAAATAATTTTATAAGAGAGTTTTCACAAAGGTCTATCAATGTGGAAGATTATAAGTTTCTACGTTGCATAGTTTAGAAATGGCAGGGGGGGGGGGGACACATTGCAAGCCACTTTGGCGGGCTATATTTCGCAGATGGTACACCTGATAAAAAAGTGGTGTATGAAACATTACCTTCATTTTAGTAGACCTATTCAATGATACCCCACACGAGGGGGTGCAGTGAAAAAAAATTTTTTTTCCCCATTTCACATGAATGGGCGCCACCCCTAAAGAAAGTAAAAACTATTTTTTTATTCTTTTAAAATTGAGATCTATATGCAGACTATTTTTTAACAAAATTTCATTTACTTATGTTTATAACTGTAGAAGTTATTAAGCTGTAAAGGATTAGGACAGACGGACAGACGGACAGACGGACGGACATGACGAAACTATAAGGGTTCCTTGTAGGACTTCGGAACCCTAAAAAGTACGTTGTATAAACGTACTCACAGTAATATCGATATAGCTGGTTTAAAATTCTAAACGCATCTATAACATGAAAAAAACTGAACTATTATTGGCGTCACTGTCACCAACTGTCAATGTCTGCGATCGTTTGTTTCCTTCTGTGATGCTTTGACTAAGGAACTAAATTCCATTATCAAAGCTGTGATGTCGTTGCCGCGTTCTTGTAAATTTTATAAAAGTAAATTGCTTTTTTTAAATTTTCTGGACTTCAATAAAGTTAATTTTGAAACAGAATAAAATGTATATTCTGTTTTTTCTCTCTTGTCTGATTTAGTAAAAAAATTGTCATATACAAATATTCAAATAACTACTGATAAAATATCATTAGGTAAAAAAATGTTATTTAGTGTGTGAAATTGTTAACATAATGTCTTTTAATAATCATTGTCGACGAATCGCGTTAAAAAGACTTGCCAAGATTTTTTAATAAATAAGACAAGTAAGAAAGAACAGAGTGTAAGTAGAAGTTTTTAAACTTTCGCGAATTTCACTCATATTGAACCATGTTTACGGGACTTGTCGCGCACAATTAAATCAAAATATAACGAACATTTTGACTAACCACGACGTTTCGGTCAAGTTGCATTGGCCGTGGTCACGTCGCGAGCAGACTGAAGTGTAAGGGTGTCATCGTCTTGAGCGGCGGGTGTTTTATCGAACTACCCGCGGTTGGTTTTTCGTAACGTCGCTGTTTTAATTGTGCACGACAAGTCCCGTAAACATAGTTCAATAAGACTGTAAGTAATTGCACGTTGTACTAATAAACTCTTTTCTAAACTATTTGCTTTTAGCGTAAGATTTAACTAACGAGTTTGTTGGTTGTTTGTTATAGGTTACAACCAAACCCAAATTTTAAGAAAACATCGATGTTGGTGGTATACATCGACATAATGTGTAAAAAATAAATCGCACATCGACGTTGAGCAATTGATGTTGACATCGATGTTTTTGCAACATCGCTCCCTAGTGGAAAGACAAGACAAATCAGTGTTGCAAAATTTTTGATCAACTATCTATAAGCTGGCACCAGACATGTGAACAAAGTTTGGGTACACATTTGCGAAACATTAGATGCGCAAATAAGTTTTGCCGTAATTTTGGCTTCATTTTCTTTTTATTTCTGGCATTTTAGTCATAAGTAAAGGTTTATAAAAGTTCCTGTAATTTTTAGAACCCAACCTGGAACCGGTAACAATCCAAAAATTGTGTAATTGTTACTGTGAACGGCCAAAATTGATATAGTATCTATCCACTATTTACCCTACTAGAGATAGCAATTTGACATATTTTGTATGGAGCTTAATGTCAAATTTCTATCACTGGTAGGGCAAATCGTGGATAGATTGTTATTATTATACATTACATTACATTGCATGTACATTACATTGCAGAACTAGTAATTATATTTTATCAGTAGTTATTTGAGTAAAGAGACGTGCCTAGGTTGTTTACTAAATAAGACAAGAGTGAAGAAAAAGAGTTTAAATCTACCGTATTTCTTTATACTGAATGAAATACTTTATTTCTATAGGGGTTTGGGGCGGACGGCGCGTTATGATTGGTTGGCTCAAAAGTTCGGTATTGTATTGATGCTGCTCGCTGACGGAGAGACGCTGGGATTGGCGGAGGGGCGAATGATATGCAGTGGTACTGCATATGCTTGGTGACTGGTGTTAAACGGCTAATCGGTTTCTAGAGGCTTACAGATCTATGTTTATTAAATATAAAGAGAATATAAATCACGTTTTATCAATCTGGCAACACTGTCTTAACAAGCTAACCGTCGGTTGGCGGGAAAATTCGTAAAGAAAAGATTTTTTATTATTTTCCAAAATTTGTGTTTCTTCGAGTGTTAATGTGTAAATTAAATTAAATTAAATTAAAATACATTTATTCTCAGACAAAGTCCATAGTGTTAGTAACAATTTGCTTATTATCTAGTGTTAGTAAACAGTACAATTTAAAATGGTGTGGAGCTGCATCCACCTCTGCAGCATTGGTGAATCCACGGGTAGTAATCCACGGCAGGTTATCTTCGAACAAAAAAATTGCGCTATACAGAATAATCATAGACAAACATAGATGAGCGCTCACCTAGATATTGACATTTACCGCCCTCCCCTTACTTCGGCTCTTACCCCCCGCTGGCCATTTGGAAAATAATAATCAGTCTTGCATGGTTAGGGGTGGGGGTTTTTTCGCAATTTTGGGTAAAAAAATCATTCTTGGGGAAATTTTGGGGAATGAAATTCCTGGGCAAATTTTGGGGAAAGGAAATCACAGATACAATACAGATATTGTACTAGTTTATATAATGTCTCTGGGAAAATAATTGAAGGTTTGAATACAGACGAAGTACCGAAAGTTTCAAAAATTATCCACGATACACTATAAAATGTTCTTTTAGCAATTTTTTGAATAAACACTGTCTTATATTTTTCAATTTGTAAAATTTCCTGGTTGAAAAAAATGGGGATTTTTTTCCCAAATTAGTGAATATGGGGAAAATTCAGAAACTCGATCTGACAACCCTTCAGTCTTGTCTTTTTTTCATTTATTAATTTTTGAGGTTTATTTACTTATAATTACTA
This sequence comes from Asteroscopus sphinx, assembly GCA_949699075.1. Lineage (NCBI taxonomy): Eukaryota > Metazoa > Arthropoda > Insecta > Lepidoptera > Noctuidae > Asteroscopus > Asteroscopus sphinx. The sequence goes on from OX453021.1 coordinate 17,477,754, forward strand.
TAAATTGTTGATTGATTCACATTCAAGTAACGACGACTATTTTTCTCCATGTTTTATCTCCATTAAACCTGTAATACGTCATTGTGTACGCAGTGTTAGGCGTTATTGTATTCTTGCTTGGTCCAACAAAAGGAATTTTACAGATATTCCCGAAGACACTAATAGGATAGGACTCAAACAGTGGATGAAGTGCGTCAATAGTGATTATGTTTGAAATATGACTCCAAAGGACCTCCAGAAACTGGGTGTGCCATAAGCATTTTGCAAAGACTGACTGCTGCATTCGGCTTACATATTCTTCTTTATTTATGAAAGACGAGAACCAAGTAAAGATGTGGTAACTTCCACGTACAGATGTAAACTTAAGTAAGTTGAATTGCACCTTAAATTATTAATAATTATTAAAAGACATCTGACTGACCAATCTTTACACCACAATATGAGCTATTATCATTATGTAGTTCATGTCGACCCAACAGAACAAGAATAACCTCTGCAGTACCTAACCATATTTATATTTTTAACAGAAAAACGCCTGCCTCACGTTGATCATGAATATACGAGAAAAAGGAAAAATGATGATCACACATACAACAAGCTGTTTCAGAATCCTTTAATGGATTTAATCGCTCAGCCCCGGCTATGGCCAAATGTTTCCAATAAACGGTGTATGTACATCATATTAAGCCCCGCTAGAACCAATTGGCTCCAACAACAACTTAAGACAAACTCCAAACCCGGTAAGTTTTAGTTCATTTTTATATATTCAACAACCTTCTTTTTTTGTGACTTAAAAGAAAGACTTCAGTGTGGGTTGCTTATTACTTATGTTTCTGTTGACTGCTTCAACTAAGAAATGCCTATTGCACACGAGGGCAGGACAGTGAGGCAAAACAGTGAGCATAACAGTACTGCTACTGTGTGAACACCTGAACAGTTACAGTGCTGCGACAGAACAGTCACTGTTCTGGCTTAAGCTAAATTAAAGATACTTTAGGAATGCAGTTCATATCTTTCTCTTATCAGATTAATGCATTAGCTGTTGGGCTATTTAGTGGATAACTTAGTATCTATATTATTAACTATTTAAATAGTGGAAAGAAAAAAAAAACCGTAAATACGTTTAAAATAATATATATCATTATTTTTTACAGCTTGCTATGTTGATGGAAGGGAAGCTCTGAAGAATACATCGGAGTTCATATCTCTTCTCGACGATTTGTTACACAGCTTACATTCATGTAATGGTTCTGCATTGGTCAGCAAAAAGAGAGAAACTACTAAGGGCTGCTGTAACATAATGTAAAGGACCTTAAGTCTGTTTTTTCTCTCTTGACTTATTTAGTAAACAATCTTGGCATGTCTCTTTATTCAAACAACTACTGATAAAATATAATTACAAGTTCTGCACATGTTATTAGGTAAAAAAAATATATTTAGTGTATGAAATTGTTAACATAATGTCTTTTAATGTTGTACATGGTAAATATCCCGTATTAAGTAACAATATTATTGTGTTATATTGTTGTAAGTTATTATGGCTTAAAAATAATTGTAATTAACGAATTGCAAAAGATGTGTCAAGATTATTTACTAAAAAGACAAGTCAGAAAAAATTTAGTGTATGTGTTCGGCATAACAGAATTGTTTAACTATTGTGTCTAAAAGTTAAAAAATAAAAAGATGGTGTAAAAGAAATGTTTTTTTATTGAATTATTCCTATAAATATTCAAATAAATATTAATGTTCAATAGAAAGCCTAACCCCCGCCCCCCGCGCCGCGCTTGGATGTATGGATAATTCCTTCGCCCACAATGTGCCTACGAAATCAAGCCGAATTTAAAAAAAAGTTAAATGTCAAACTCTAGGGAAGCACTCCGCTATTGACGAAAAAAAATGTTCTAAGTCGTCCGTCTGATACGTAGTATCCCCTAGTAGTCTGTGTAGTAATCTTAGAACAAAAATTTTCAACGTTATGTCTATGATTCTAGATGGGTTCAATAATAGATTTTGACAGTTACTTCGTCCCCCTCGGCGTTCCCCTTCTGGTCTATATATATTATATTGTTGATATATTCTCTTTGTTGTTGTTATATACCTATGTGTAGAGTATACAAGTATAATCTCAATTATTGAAGTAATTCTCTTTGTAATTAACTCTTTGTAAAATGGGCAGTCTAAACTATGTACCTATCCCATTTAAAAGTTGAAATATACTATTCAGTTTTCTACAAAGTTTAATATAACTAAATAAAAACGTACATTTCGAATTACGGTTACGAAATGATTGTTAACGTCTGCCCAACAAACAAGCCTACTACTAGCCACTAGCACATCAAGCCACTGTTATATCATCACATCAGGTAAGCAAATAATAATATATTTCATTTCAATGTTAAAGTGTAATATTTGACAATGAACTTTTCAATCTGCATGCAGTACACACTACAGAAAACGATTATTTCAGGCTTCTGCGGGCCAAACGAAGCTTAATGAATTGATACACAGGGAAACAAGCCCTTCCCACCAGATGGTTCAAATAAAACTAGGAGTTGGGAGATTAATACAATACCGCTTGAATATTATTTGTTTCTTTTTGCAAACATAAGTATACTACATGCTACCGCAAGTTGGAAATCATAAAATATCACACATAATGCAATACTATAGGGGACACTTCTAAGTACTCCTTGCCAATCTGGCCCTTATGCCCCTCCCAGAAACAAATCCTGGATCTGCCCATGGCCACAGCAATAGGATTCAATTTGGACCCTTCGGGTGTGGAATCTTAATAATATTAATGCTGTTGTAAAACTAATTTTTATTATTTCAGATACTGAGATGCCACCGCCTACATACAGTTTTGTTGGAAATCATTTGTTAAATGAGGTAAGCAACAGCTTTTTTCATTTTCTTTAATGGCATTTATATTTAAAAACAAAATAATATGAATAATAATATTATAAGTTAGCCTCAACAAAGTAAGCTGTGTGTGAATGTCACAATCAACTGAGAAATGTTTGAGCATGACGGTAGGCAGGGTAATGTTCTAAAGACATTTCTATTAAAAAATGGTTCATTATTATCAGCCCGTTACTGTTCCACTTCTGGGCACGGGCCTCTTCTCAGAAGGATTCAGGCCTGAGTTCACCATGCTGGCCTACTGCGGGTTGGTGGACTAAACACTATCAAGAACTGTATGAAGCACTCTCAAGTGGGTAGGTTCCTCACGATGTTTTCGTTCACCGTTAAAGTAAAAAGTGACAATCAAATTCTCATTCGCACTTGAATTCGAAAAGCCAGAGGTGTGGGCCGGGTACGAACTCAGATCCCCCTGCAAGGATGGCAAGTATTCAACCACTAGGCTATACTTTAAATTACTAGGTTATAATGTTCATTCCGGGACCCATCTGAAAACCAGTGCTGCAACATTTCGGTGTTGTAGCATATGCTGAGATGGGGGCCTTTTTAGTCTTTTACAGGCATATTATTTTTAATTTTATTGTTGATGTGTTATTTTTTCTCTCGCCTGTAACAAGATTAAAATAATTATTTTATTTCTTTCTTTCATTTTGTTTGATTTATGTAAATGCAATTATAACATTGTAGATATTAATGTAAAACCAAGTAGTTAAAAGCCTTAATTTTCCTTGCAGGTAATGTACAATCAAATAACAGTCCCTTCAACACTGAAGACGATGACTCCTGTGGCTAGGAAGATCCTGTGGATGCAAATCAAACAAGAAAATGTAGAATTTTATTCTGATTAGAAATAACTGAAAAAAAAACAATGTTGGGAGAAAATTGAAAAATAAACAGATTTATGTAAAAGTAATGGTTTTTATTTCACTTTCACTATAAAAAATAAAATATTAGCAATGCATGTATAGGTACCTACCTACGCATGAATAAGAGGCAAAAGCCTTGTATCCAAGGCCGAAATTTAAAAACCTTTTGCTTGGTTGTAAGTTGAAAAAAATGTATTATCTGTGCTTGTCATTTTCTATTATTGAGGTTACTCTTTGGTTCCCTATTGACCAAATTTCTTGTTCGGAGATTGTCGTCTGATGCGTAGCATCTCTACTTGGTCTGTGGGTGAATCCCACCGATGTGCGAACACACTCAGAATAGTGTTGGAACTGCCGCGGGTACGTGTCATCAGGGAGTAGGGAGGCACACCTTTTTCTAATAATGGCGGCGAAACCATCAATATTATTATCAGCGAACATCCCCGATGCACTGCACCGCCACGGCAGCCTCAGCAGTACTCTCAGTGCATTATTATATTGGACACGCAGGTCGCTGTATGTCCGCTGAGTAAAGTTGACCCACAGGCAGCACGTGTAGAAAGACTGACAATAAGCTTTAAACAATGTTACTTTGACTGGTTTCGTAGATCGTGCAAACCTGCGGGCCAGCATGTTACAACGGACAGCCAGCGACCTACGTTCCCTCTCAATATCACGGTCAAGGTCTTCGGTGACCCAATGGCCCAAATATTTAAATTTTCTCACTCTTCGCAAGGACAATCCGCATAGTGAGACATTAGGAATATCTGAATATGTCAGATTGCCTGCTTTAAAGACCATGAACTCACTTTTTGTAACATTATATTTGAGCCCATGGTTCACCGCGTACGATTCACATATAGCGATCAACCGCCTCAGCGCACCGATCGATGGGCTCAGCAACACCATGTCGTCAGCATAACTAATATTATTAATATTTACTCAATATGGCATCCGATACTGGTGCTGCTGAGCTCAACGATCAGCTGGTTCATGTAAAGGTTGAAGAGCCGGGGTGAAATTAGCCCCCCCTGCCTAACCCCGCACTCCAACCGGTACACGTCCGAGTGCGAGCCAACCCACTTCACGCTATTACGTTGGTTATTATATCAGTACTTAAAAACAGATACTATCTCAGGTGGTAATGTAGTTTCACGTTGTAGTTTACGCCACAAAACATCGTAACATACGAGATCGAATGCCTTTGACAGGTCCAGAAAACAGGCAAAAATAGGCGTTTTCCTGTCTGTGTAGTATTGAACAGTCTGCTTGAGGCACAAGATAGCACTCTCAGTTGACAGCCCCGGCCTAAAGCCGAACTGAGCGTCATGCAGTTCAAGGTGTTTAGCTAATTGTTTATTAAGCAGACTGTCCAATATTTTTGCTATGACAGTGGCCAGAGAGATGGGCCTGTAATTGGAAATGTCAGAGGCATCGCCCGTTTTATTTAACACAATAGGCACTACAACGACATCGACATTATTGTCTATGCAATTTTACAGATAAGATATTTATAGTCTTCTCTTTTTAACATACGTGGAGCCACATGTGAAGGAAAGATACGACATACTTTCATACGTCAGTTTTCCGTGACATTTCTAAAATGACATTACCAAGCGTGGCGATTATTTGAAAATCCGCCATTTTTTGTCACGAGTTGTTGTGGTACATCGATTGTCAAACAGTGTCATTTGCTACGAGAAATTATAAATTTATAAAATAAATCGCAACAAAAATTATGTTTAAAGTGATTGTGTTTGTATAAAAACAAATTTCCATCATGCCGACATGTGTTATTATGAAATGCGGCTCAAAAAAATATAAATATCACCCTCGATTGACTTTGCACAGGTTAGTCACAATTTTTTTATCAAATCTCCTTTATTTTATGTAATAATAAGAAAAATCTAGTTCCGATTATAATTACCGTAAGTGATAGTGAAATCTCAATAAGATTCGTAGATGAAATACTCTATTTTGTCTAGAATGAAAACACACGTAGTGATGTATCTTAGAGGCCTCATGTTCTTGAAATTACTATCGATGACGTAGATTTAAAATAGGGATAAATAGTGCTGACCGAAAAGAAAATCAAATCCTATTTATCTCGCCCACCGCCTCACCATCGCTGGCCACCGTTCGTTTCGTGCCCGCAGCCTTACGGCCTAAATTAATATCCTATCTATCCACGATTTATCCTACTAGAGATAGAAACTTGACATAGGTTACATACAAATTGTCTCACATTTCTATCTCTAGTAGGCCAAATCGTGGATAGATACGATATTAATTTTGGCCGTTAATCCCTTAACTTAAAGTCGAGATAATTGAAATATTTCTCTTTATATTTTCAGACTGCTGCATCGCTGTCAAACTCAATGTTAAGCGAGACTTCATGTGCATTTACTATATCAACGACAACTACAGGCAAAGAGTATTCATGGAGTTTCTTGCCGGATTTTCTCCATAGGACCCATCATTTGGAACCGTGCAACTAGAGTCTTACGTTTCTTAGGTGCCTGTAATTAGGTCTATTAGAAATAAAGACAATTTGAATTTGAATTCAATAAATTACGACAGTTTTAGTAACTCGATTTTATTTTATTCATATACACGGTGAATTTTCGTTGGTTTTGGAAACGAAAAGGGGTTATTGTACCCATAATGATGAACAACTTTTATTATGGGAACAACCCCGAAAACGCGAAAATAAAATCTGCTGTTCCCTATATTTTGCCGATTTATGTGAACACAAATGTAAGGATCAGCTGATATTTTTTTCGCGATTTCAGGGTTGGTCCCATAGCAAAAGTTGTTCATAATGATGAGTACAATTACCCCTTTTCGTTTCCAAAACCAACGAAAATTCACCGTGTATAAGATACCATACCTCTACCGCGTGTTATTGAAATAACTGAAAACCTCTTAAGCGGTCATTGTACTCATCAGTATGAACAACTTTTACTTTTCTTTTCTTACATTTTGTCCATTTATGTGAACACAAATTTAGGGAACTGCTGTTTCTTAATTTCACGATTTCAGTGTCGGTCACATAGTAAAAGTTGTTCATACTGATGAGTACAATGACCGCTTAAGTGGTTTTCAGTTATTTCAATAACACGTTGTATAATTATGAAATAAAAACCTATTTAAGTATTTACAAAAATAAAATGAACTTTAAAAAAGTAAAAACCAACTCAAAAAAGAATGAAATATGTGTGAAACAGTTTAGGAAGTAGGTGCTTTGATTCAGTTTGATTTCAGAAAAAATTGGCACCGACTTCCTAAACTGTTTCACACAAATTATTCCATTCTTTTTAAAGTCAGTTAAACTTTTTTTAGTTTATTTTATTTTGAGTGGCATAAACAAAGATATTTATAAAACTTTTTAACAAAAAATTGAACCGACGAAAAGTGAAACTGAAAAGCGAAAAATAACTAATTATGAGTCGGCGCCAAACGAACTTTTAACAAGCAAAGTGCGAGTAAGTTGCAAGTGGCCGAGCGGAGAACGCATTTTTGGAAAGTTATTGTTTATCGTTGAAAATTTCACGTTGTATTTGATGTGACGTTGTTTTTATTATTTATTTAAAGTAATTTAATGATCTTCGTTGATTGGTTGTTTGGCGCCGACTCATAATTAGTTATTTTTCGCTTTTCAGTTTCACTTTTCGTCAGTTCAATTTTTTGTTAAAAAGTTTTATTTTTAATTTTTTTGTGGTTAAAATCTAACTCCAGGTCTCCTTGTCGTAGTGTCAGAACTATATTTATGTGTGTCAAGTTTCAAAAGAATCGGTTAACAGGTAAGAATTCAGTGGGTGAACAAAAACTCATCCCCTGTTTTACTACCCTTAGGGGTGGATTTTGATTTTGAAATTTAAATGGGACCAACTTCGAGATATACCCTATCCATTAAAAAAAGAATCATCAAAATCGGACCACTCTGTAAAAAGTTATGCGTGGTCATACTAAAAAAAAAAAAAAAAATATATATATACGCGTCGAATTGAGAACCTCCTCCTTTTTTTCGTCGGTTAAAAAGTATAGATATGTCATACCCTAACAAAATCAACGAAAAATATGTTCCGTACGCAGTGGCAGCACATTTTTGGAGAATACCCTCTCAAACAAAAAAATAATTTTCAAAATCGGTTCGCAATTGACGAAGAAATCGGTGAACATACATGTAAAATACATACAGTCGAACATAAACCTTATTTTTTGAAGTCCGTTAATAAAACCACAACATCTAAAAATTAAAACGTTTATTATCCATTTTAACCCAGGAATCATCACAATTTTTCTGCAACAACTCTATCGATAAGTACTATAATTCTATTTTTGTAAAGAACAACACTACCAGGCGGCCATAATAAGTCACGGACATTTCAAAAATCGACACGGTTTTTTTTTGTTTATCATCCTCCTGCCCTTATCCCAATTTATTTGGGGTCGGCGCAGCATGTTTTTTTCTTCCATAAATCTCTATCAGCCGTCATCTCTGTGTTTACTTTCTTTCTATTCATATCATCTTTCACACAATCCATCCATATTTTCTTCGGTCTCCCTCTTTTCTTATAGCCATCAACATTCATACTTAAAACTTTCCTTGTAACATGCTCCCCATTCCTCCTCATCACATGTCCATACCATGATAGTCTGTTGCTACTTAACTTCTCTGTCACTGGCGCTACTTTCAGACTCCCTCTTACATATTCATTCCTTATCCTATCCATTCTCGTTACACCACACATTCCTCTTAACATTCTCATCTCAGCTGCATGCACTTGCCTTTCATTAATTCCTTTCGTAGCCCAACATTCCGATCCATACAGGACAGCAGGTCTTATCATGGTCTTATAGATTTTCCCCTTCAGTTTAAGAGGAATTCGGGAGTCACATGTAGTTCCCGTGACCTGCCGCCATTTCAACCATCCTGTGTTAATTCGGTGCTTGACTGTCCGGTCAATTTCGCCATCGCTTTGCACAAGTGAACCGAGGTACCGAAAGTCGGAGCAGACTGGCAAGGGCACGCCATCTAGCGCAATAGCAACAAAACCGGAAAGACCGCTGAAATCGCAGAACATGTATTCCGTTTTAGTTCTGCTGATTTTCAAGCCAACGTTCTCCAGATTTTGTTGCCATTTTGCCAATCTACTCTGGACCTCAAGTCCATCTTCACCAACAAAGACAATGTCGTCAGCAAACAGCATGCACCAGGGTGCCTCTTCCTGGATTTCTGATGTCAAAGCATCCATTATCAGCAAGAAGAGGTAAGGACTTAGAGCCGACCCTTGGTGCAAGCCTACAGCCACACTGAACTCGTCGGTGTTGCCAGCGGCCGACCGAACGTGGGTACTAGATTGGCTGTACATAGCGCGAATTAACTCCACATACTTTGCAGGCACACCTTTCTCTTTCAGCGCCCACCACAAGACCTCGCGGGGTACTCTGTCGTACGCCTTCTCTAGGTCAACGAACACCATGTGCAAGTTCTTATGCGCACGTCTATACTTTTTGCATATTTGGCGGAGTGCAAATATGGCATCCGTTGTCCCACGACCTGGCATAAATCCCATCTGGTTTTGGGTGATCTCACTCTCCTCTCGCAATCTTTTCTCTATCACCTTCTCCCATACTTTCATACTGTGTGACATGAGCTTTATTCCTCGATAGTTGTTGCAGTCTTGTACATCACCCTTATTTTTTTCGTTTATGTCATGTCCAATAGTTCCATAGTCAAAGAGTTTCCATCACTTTACTAGGATATAAGTACAATGTTAATATGTTCAATGATTACGACTGAAGGACATGTATCCATGGTCATTAATAAATTTAAAAAAAAAAGCTAACTGTTACAATTGAGAACGCCAGTGTTGCCAACCCGTACGATAATTAATGCATATTCAATGTAATGTCTTTTATGGTGTACAATAAAGCATATATAAATAAATAAATAATTATGGGGGCGTATGATAATTTAGTGATTGGTACGATGTACGATAGCGAAGATCTAAATTACGTAAAACGTACGATAATTTTGAGCATTGGATAAATAAAAAATCAATGCGCAAAATCCGCTAGCAAAACGCATTTTTCGTAAGGAAATATTAAACGAAAACAACACCAACAGGCAAGTTTCTCTCTCCCTGACTCATATTATGCGTTTGTGTTTTTTTAAACGAGAAAACAATAGTAGCTCACTCTATCTCACTGCTGCGCTTTTTTATATAGCCTGATTGCTAGGACCTTTTAGTTATGTCTTTTGTAAAACACCCCTTATTAAAATGATGGTAAACTAGAAGTTTCTGAGGGATTGATCGTTGCCTCGTATGACTATCCAATTTTCTGCCAGAAAAGTGATTTTTAAAGTTAATATTTTATAATGTATGACTACTAGTGGCACCCTTACACTGTACAATAAATAAAAAGTAAGGCTTTGATAGCGTCCTGGACTGCCTGTGCAACTGACTCAAGTTTCTAAACAGATGATAGACCGCCATCCATACACTCCACCTAAATACTGTTATATTTATTAAATTGTAGATAATAATTTTGACGTAAACAAGTGCTCAGAGAACATCCAAAAAGTATCAACAAATAGAAAAAGACGTTCTGCCAAAAAAGGCTGTTATGATCTATTGAAGTCAGCTAACAGCCTTTTATTTTTATCAGATTCCTCATTTACAAATACAAATCATAACAGTTCTGTTGCGTAAATAGAGTAAGAAAAGCCAAGTAAAGGAAAATAAAAGAGTTTTATGAGAAACAGAGCTGACTTATATCTAAATTGAACGTGTGTGAATCGGTAAATTAAATCTGCCCAAGGGTGGTAAGAACTAAATCCAGCCATGCTGTAGATAAATCATAAAACTGTTTAAGAATATCCATAAAATACATCGTACTTTCGTATTGTATTCTGAAATATTTGCTCTCTTTGCTAACTTATAGCACACGTGCGCTATAGGTACGTAGGTCCAGCCCAACCAGTTTCAAAACAATTTGGATATACCTTAGACTTCTTTTAATAATGGTATGATGTTTTTGCAAACTCCAAAAAAAACTACAGACGCTTCGCTCTCACTACTGTGCTTTTACAATTTTACCTAATGAAAAACAAAATTAATTTAGGTGCAGTCAAAAGACCAAAAAAAAAAAATTGCAAGCATATGAAAAGACAAAGCCTAAAACTCCCTTTAAAACATACTTTAAAAGCTCTGACGTTTTCAGAAAAACCCGAAAAAAAACGCACTCGCTCCGCTCGCGCTTTTCTTTACTACCTATAGGAAATTCCTATTCCCCCTCCCCTAGACCAAACGGTAGATACAATACGTATCTAAAAACACATAAAAATTTAAATTCTACTATTCAAAACACGGTTGCGGAAGGCAGAGGACCGAGCGTTGTGGCGCAATTTGGGAGAGGCCTATGTCCAGCAGTGGACTGCGATAGGCTGAGTTGATATATTGATTCAAAACACTACAACAGTCGTCGAAATCCCGCCAAAAAGTCAAACGACATTTCAAAAGTGGTCAAAATATATTTTTTTCCTGACAGTATAGGTATTGCGGATTGTACGATAATTTTGTCGAAAAACGATAATTTTGACGCGAAAATGCGATAATTTGAACTTTTGGAGTTGGCAACACTGGAGAACGCTGTTTTGTCATTTGTGAATTTGTGCGTTCTGCTAATTCGTCCGCGTGTTTAAGTTTTGATTAATTTTCGGTAAATCAAGTTAAAGAAATGGCTGCAATCAGTTTACTCAATCCTAAAGCTGAATTAGCAAGGGCTTCGCAAGCTTTAGCTGTGAATATTTCAGCCGCAAAAGGAATTCAAGATGTCATGAGAACTAACCTCGGTCCCAAAGGAACAATGAAAATGTAATAATTTTTCTAATAATAAGCTATTTATTGCAACGAAAATGCTTGTAAATGATTTTTTTCACTATAATCTCTGTTTTTCATTAACTACATATGGGACAAACAGTAATGTTACAGTTTTATTTCCATTGAAAAAGTCATATGACTCGGTTTTTTCTTTTTGGGCTGTCAGTCGCGGATGGTTATGGGCATGGCATAATATGTTTCACCTATTATTATACCATGGTTATGGGCTTAGTTACGGGTTCCGATGTCTAAATTGAAATTGATATTTTTTATGCCTTAAAAATATGCGATAATTTGATAATTCAGGTTGGTTTCTGGTGCTGGTGATATTAAAATCACCAAAGATGGAAATGTACTCCTGCACGAGATGCAAATCCAGCACCCGACTGCATCGCTGATTGCTCGCGCTTCTACTGCGCAAGATGATGCTACCGGCGATGGAACCACCTCCACCGTACTTCTCATTGGTGAACTGCTCAAACAAGCGGATATTTACATCAGTGAAGGTACATTCATTGTGAAACAAGCTCACTTTATACTTAAATCAAAGTTCTAGATAAAGAAAACTTGTCATGAAGTTTTACTTCTTCATTCAGTGTTTCACATTCTGATATTTTTCCTAATATAAAGTTTTCATATACAGGTTTGCACCCTCGGATTCTCACAGAAGGATTTGACATAGCTCGTTCTAAGGCACTTGAAGTACTGGAATCTATCAAGATCCCGATTCAAATAAAACGGGAGGATTTACTTGATGTTGCTCGTACATCTCTTAAGACGAAGGTATGCTTGAGTCATTAAGTCGTTATATTAGTCTCACATTCGTTTTAATTATATACAAAGCTTGAATTCAAACACAATGTTAAAATTGTTTCTGAATAAATTGATCTGAAATTTTATTCCTAGCTGTGAACTGCAATAATTATAAAGAGTTCTTTACAGTTATACATTAAAAAACCAAATTAAATTTTGAAATTTAATACAACAATTAGCTTGTAGTCCAAGGACTGATTAGCAGATCAACAAAAAAAAATTAAGTTTGTTTATCTACACAAAAACTTTGAATGGTACAATGTAACTCCAGGTTCATGCAAGCCTATCAGAAGTACTGACAGATGCTTGCGTGGATGCAGTGCTGACCATCCGCATACAAGACAAGCCTGCTGACCTGCACATGGTTGAAATTATGGAAATGCAGCACAAGACAGCAACTGAAACTGCACTCGTAAAAGGTAATTAAACATTTCTTATAGACTTTTTAGGTTTTCGTGATCACTACACATTATAATAAAACAAAGTTAAAACGATTTTAATTAATAATATTGTACGGTAGATTAAAATATTTATTTAGAAATATCTGTAAAGACGATTGTCATCTTAGTCTACCTGCGACCATGAAATGCTGCAAAGCTTTCGAAACGTCAGGAAAACCAATTTAAATAATATACGCGATTTAATCCCGGTTAAACTTTGTTTTATTTCTTATAGAATTAATTTATTGAAAAGTGAAGGTTCTTTTATCAGATTCTTGTGAACACCAATAAGATTCATGGACTATGGTTTAATTTGGGGTTATGATCAAGTCGGTAATTTATTATGGTGCATTTAATTTATGTTAAATTCAGACCCTAATTAAAAATTTGAATTCATTTCAAAAAAAGAAAATTCGCCAGAAAATCAGATTCGACCACTTATATGAGCTGTCAAAAAAACCGTGTTAGGGATTAGCCAATAGCCGCCTTGGTAGGGCCAATTGGATGGCAGAACCCTCTGCTAGTGGCAGAATTCATTGTACGAATTATATTTAATATTAGACATCTTTTGGGTTGTATGTTTGTTGTAATTTCTGAATGTGTCATACAGCCAGCTGTCAATGTTAGTCATGTCCGAAAATTTGCTCAATGATAATAATAATGGAATGATAAATTATATTGTATTTTTATTGTGGGGTTTAAAAAATATTTTAAATGCAGAAAATTATTCCTTAGGGACCAAGGATCAATAGTAAAACTATTCCAACTTCTCTAAAAATATTTGTTTTCTTGTACATATCAATGTATGGAACATAGTAACTAATAAGAAATCTGTGGTCTTGCCATGATTCTTTTGATAGTAGACGAGGGGGACTCAGTCATGCTAACTCAGTAACAGTTAGAACACCAAACTCGCGACATGTATATTTATCAAAATTATGGCACCCTCTAATTGCCAAAGATGCATGCATGCAGCAAACATGATAGCTATCATTTCTGCTCTCTGTCACTATATTTTTTGTCCCACAGAAATGGTATGTCTTTAAAGAGTTCTAATAATAAAATTGCCTATCAAAATAGTAAGCTAAAAAAAATTATGCCAAAGTATTGTTATTAGTATTATTAAATGTTATTGGGTTTTTTCATTAGGAAATTCTCAGTAGCAGCCCGGAGTCTGGATTTGTGCCTGGTCAATGGCAATAGGCTCGCCCCCTATTACATGGGACTATAACATAACTGGCAAAATGTGGGTGTACTATACACCTCTGCCTACCCCTTCGGGGAAATACAGGCGTGGTGTTATGTTGTGTTGTTATTATTATGCCATTAAAATTTAAGTCTACCTCTTTATGCCAAAGTAGATTATGAATTAAAAACCGGCCAAGAGCATGTCGGGCCATGCTCAGTATTATAGGGTTCCTTAAGTAGGTCTAATTACAAACGAATCAAATCGAATATTAATCATTGCTATTTTAGTTTTTGCAAACAGCGCCACCTAGCGCTAAATTTATGAAGCTAAATTTAAGAAGTGTGTTTCTTTTTGTGATTTTTTTAATTAGAAAGTAACTAAAGGAGCATTATTTGCTACGATCATTTTTCTCTAAGGTCAATGACCTATGAACTAGGACGTCTTAAGTATTTTTCAGTTTTCTCACTATAACTCAAAAATTTATAATCACATTATACTCAAAATAATTTTAAAAGAGAGTTTTTCTAAAGGTCTATCAATGTTGAAGACTATAAGTTTCTATGTTGCATAGTTTAGAAATGGCAGGGGGGGGGGACACATTGCAAGCCACTTTGGCGAACTGTATTTCGCAGATGGTATACCTGATAAAAAAGTTGTGTATGAAACATTACCTTCATTTTAGTAGACCTATTCAACGATATCCCACACGAGGGGGTGCAGCGAAAAAAATATTTTCATCCCCATTTCACATGTATGGGCGCCACCCTTAAAATACGTAATCAAGATTTTTTTATTCCTTTAAAATTGAGATCTATATCTATTCCATTTTTTGTCAAAATTTCATTTACTTATGTTTATAACTGTAGAAGTTATTAAGCGGTAAAGGATTAGGACAGACGGACAGACGGATAGACGGACAGACGGACGGACATGACGAAACTATAAGGGTTCCTTGTAGGACTATGGAACCCTAAAAATTATGCGAATCAAAGGTACCTATCCCATGTGTGCGTCATCCCAGCGAAAAAGTGTCGAACTTCTCAATTCGAGATAAGTAAATCGTTAGTGTGTGACGTCGTGTAATTGTGTATGAACATTTCAGATTTGTGTGTCCAACCCTTTTTGGGATATTCATCAAAAACGTTTTCCGCTGGAACGACGTCTTCCCAGCGAGACTTTTTTTTCCAAAGGACGTAAGTAAAATAAAATAGTTACATGGATTAGAGTATAACGAAAGGTAAATGTGTATGCATAAATGAGATTTGTGTGTCTAAAGACTCCGAAGATATTCAAGTTTCCGCTACGGTGACGTTTGGCTGATTGCTGGATATCATAAACGGTTAGGCGAATAGTTGTGGCTTTTTTTACACATGTTGCGATTCTTTTGTGTGTAATGTTTGTGAAAACAGACTTCGAAAAAAAATTACCGCTAGGAAGCTATAAATTTTAAAATAAAATCAGGTTATTAGGTCCTAGTACTGCGAATATGAGCTCCGAAGCCTAAATGTTAAAGTTCATTTGTACCTTATAAATGCTCAATGTCATGTTAAGTCTCATCGATGTACTGTAAGTAAATAATGAATTATGAACAAAATTGCTAGGTCTGGGTCACGATGTTGTTCGCCATTCGATTGAACGAGTTTACTATGGGTTGGCAAATTAAAAGGTATCCCATTCGTTAGTGTATTAGTTCAATTATCCATCTGTAAAATTGTAGCCCAATACACTTAATAATTAAAGAAATATAATCAAAAAACCAATGAGAAGCGCAATGCAGAGCTAAACCAACCAAGTTTGAATGTGTACTAAAAAGCGGCCGCGCGATACATGGTGGTTACCTTCCAAAATTGTTAGTATAGTACCGTTTTTATTTTGGTACATGTGCGTACACAATTCTTTAGTCTTTATTTTCTCATTTTACTTTACACAGTCATCAGTTCAATTATTTCAAAATAAGTAGGTACTATTCAGTTATTGACTGATTTGTTCTTAGTGACCCCATGGTCACTAAGAACAAATTATAATATTGTAAAGAGACCACGACTGTGGTGCTAAAGTTTTACGTATTATGTGAGATTTCCATGTAGGTAAT
This sequence comes from Asteroscopus sphinx, assembly GCA_949699075.1. NCBI lineage: Eukaryota > Metazoa > Arthropoda > Insecta > Lepidoptera > Noctuidae > Asteroscopus > Asteroscopus sphinx. Next base: position 17,493,965 of record OX453021.1, read on the forward strand.
TAACATTCTTGGTTTAGAAGTTACAAAGTTCTGACAGACAAATGGATTTGAATTTCTTTTTTTACAGGACCCGTCCGTGTGTCCATCCGTTTAACTTGAAGAAGTAAAACCAAAAAAAAACATACAGTTAGTGATTTGTATGATTATTTTGTTTTTGTTTTGTAACGGACACTCAAGCATAGTGAATTTTTGTGTTTTATTGCGAAAAAAGTTATTAAAAACTTAAGTTTAATTTTTTTCTTACTTCCTTTGTTCTTCATATCGGATTCAACATAAAACTATCTCGTGTTGTTTCCTAGCGTTTTTATTTATGCTATCTGTGTCGATCTAGTATAAACGTACCTATGTTTGCCAATATACATCCAAAGTCGATAGGACCCCGTACGTTGACAGTGGGCTAAAATAAAGAGGTAAACTATGAACCACGGTTCACTGTAGCTGCTAATGTTCTCGTCTATTCACATTTACTATTAATTTCACTGCACTTGTGGCATAGTCGTTAAGGTGGTCACCTCTCTATTGACACCACGCCAAATGTTGTCGGTTCGATCCCCACATGCAGTTAATTTATTATCTACGTAGAGCTGGTTACGAATAATATACATAAATCTTTAATTTTAATAAACATAACAACCTACATTAATGTAGATACCTACTGAGCTTATAAATGAGTCAATTATTGTAACTGATCTGTGATTTTAAACATTAAGTAATTTAATTAAAATAATAGCTATACTTATTTTTTGTATCAATACTTTTTCTATATCTTTTATGTTGATTTTAGTATGTAGATTTTTTAGGGTTCCGAAGTCCTACAAGGAACCCTTATAGTTTCGTCATGTCCGTCCGTCTGTCCGTCTGTCCTAATCCTTTCATCATCATCATCATCATTTCAGCCGAAAGACGTCCACTGCTGGACATAGGCCTCCCCCAAACATCGCCACAACGACCGGTCCTGTGCCTTCCGCATCCAGCGGATTCCCGCGACCTTCACCAGGTCGTCGGTCCACCTTGTGGGGGGCCTACCCACGCTGCGCCTTCCAGTACGCGGTCGCCACTCCAGAACTTTACTGCCCCATCGGCCATCCGTTCTGCGAGCAATGTGCCCCGCCCACTGCCACTTAAGTTTGGCAATTCTTCGGGCTATGTCGGTTACTTTCGTTCTCCTGCGAATCTCCTCATTTCTGATTCGATCACGCAGGGACACTCCGAGCATAGCCCTCTCCATTGCCCTTTGAGTGACTTTGAGCCTTCTTATCAGGCCCATTGTGAGCGACCACGTTTCAGTACCGTAAGTAATTACTGGCAACACACACTGGTCAAAGACTTTCGTCTTGAGACACTGCGGTATTTTGGACGAGAAGATATTGCGTAGCTTCCCGAACGCTGCCCAACCGAGTCGGATTCGACGATTGACCTCTTTCTCGAAGTTGGACTTACCTAGCTGGACAGTTTGTCCTAGGTATACATAATCGTCAACAACTTCGAGTGTAGATTCTCCGATGTTTACGGGAATGGGTGCTATATGGGAATTCAACATAACCTTTGTCTTGTCCATATTCATTTTAAGACCCACTCTATCAGAAGCTCTACTGAGGTCATCGAGCATTGTACCGAGGTCCTCCATGATCTCAGCCATGACTACTATGTCGTCGGCAAACCGAAGGTGAGTGATGTACTCGCCGTTTATGTTAATGCCTAGCCCCTTCCAGTCCAGAACCTTGAAGACATCCTCCAATGCAGCAGTGAACAGTTTCGGAGAGATCACATCTCCCTGTCTCACACCTCGCTGCAGAAGGATAGGTTTCGAGGCTTGGTCCTGTAATCGGACTGACATAGTGGCGTTTTCATACAAAGACTTTAAACCCGACACCGCCCTGGGAAAGTTGATCGCCCTCCCGGAAATAGAGCAAGTTACCGGATTTGAGGATTATCGTGTCCTCCCCCTCTCTTCGGACTTCAGATAACCCTACGATATCCCATCGTAACCTGCTCAATTCTTCCTCGAGTTCGACAAGCTTCTCGTCGGTCCGCAGTGTACGTGTGTTGTATGTTGCCAGGTCCAGTCTTTTTTTGTTATGGTAGCCGGATCTCTGCCGGGGATTCTTAGCACCCCCTGCCCCGCCGTTACCTAGGCCGCTACCGTAACCAGGGCTAGCGGGGCCGCCGGGTACTAGGGGCCGATTTTTTATTGTGCTTTGCATGAGGGGATATGCCATAATCGCCACGCTTGGCAGGCGGGTTGGCGATCGCAGTTGGTTGGTTAAATACTCGGAGGACGCTGCTGCCCATCCTCTGGTGAATCCCTTAGTCGCCTTTTACGACACCCATGAGAAGATATAGGGTGGTGAAATTCTTTGCGTCCGGCACCACACGGACGGACGTAAATTGATACTTTTGAAAATAAAACTAATTAAACTGCAGTTGTTTTTCATTTTTACTAATTATTGTGTACGCACCTGTACCAAAGTACCACACCAATAACAATAAGTATGCTAACAATTTTGGAAGGTAAGCACCATGTATCGCGCGGCCGCTTTTTAGTACACATTCAAACTTGGTTGGTTTATCTCTGTATTGCGCTTCTCATTGGTTTTTTGATTATATTTCTTTAATTATTAAGTGTATTGGGCTACAATTTTACAGATGGATAATTGAACTAATACACTAACGAATGGGATACCTTTTAATTTGCCAACCCATAGTAAACTCGTGCAATCGAATGGCGAACAACATCGTGGCCCAGACCTAGCAATTTTGTTCATAATTCATTATTTACTTACAGTACATCGATGAGACTTAACATGACATTGTGAGCATTTATAAGGTACAAATAAACTTTAACATTTAGGCTTCGGAGCTCATATTCGCAGTACTAGGACCTAATAACCTGATTTCATTTTAAAATTTATAGCTTCCTAGCGGTAATTTTTTTTCGAAGTCTGTTTTCACAAACATTACACACAAAAGAATCGCAACATGTGTAAAAAAAGCCACAACTATTCGCCTAACCGTTTATGATATCCAGCAATCAGCCAAACGTCACCGCAGCGGAAACTTGAATATCTTCGGAGTCTTTAGACACACAAATCTCATTTATGCATACACATTTACCTTTCGTTATACTCTAATCCATGTAACTATTTTATTTTACTTACGTCCTTTGGAAAAAAAAAGTCTCGCTGGGAAGACGTCGTTCCAGCGGAAAACGTTTTTGATGAATATCCCAAAAAGGGTTGGACACACAAATCTGAAATGTTCATACACAATTACACGACGTCATACACTAACGATTTACTTATCTCGAATTAAGAAATTCGACACTTTTTCGCTGGGATGACGCACACCTATCCCATTATGAAGTTGTGTTGGGTGAAACAAGTCATAATTTAACTACAGAAAAAATATCTTTTTTTCTTGGATTTATTAAGGAAATAGAAATAAACTTTATTGCATTAATTGTGGTACATAAAAGATCTTACAATAATAATTTTTGGTCAGCATAATTTACCTCATAAGGCATACAATAGAATCTTCAAGTTAACTTAAAAAAAAATTACATGCATAAGGTACATGAATTAGATGTCATTATATTAACGTAAACGTTTATTATTAGCAACTGTGGAAAAAAACGTTAATGTTAAAATAAAAACGGAAATTGTTGTAACAGGCAATGATGATGAAAAACATTTACCCCTAAAATATGGAACTTCGCCCTTTAAAACCCCCAATCGCTCCTGCCCCATACCTGCCTTTTACAGCTTTACTTTTAACCTGAGGCACAGGATAATCATCGAAGTACAAATACACTTTGACTTGCTTGGTCATTAGGCTGCAGATCACTTACGGCCAAAATTAATATCCTATCTATCCACGATTTGCCCTACTAGATAGAAATTTTACATGAAATGTATGGAGCTTATTTCAAATTTCTTTCTCTGTTAGGGAATCTGCAGACTGATAGTTTATTCGCAGAATTAGTTAATCTGAGAACCGAAACGATTCTTTCGCACTTTCAGACAGGTAATCTGCAGATTAATCAGATAATTGCAGATCAACCAGGTAATCTCAGATAACCAGGTAATCTGCAGATCAACCAGGTAATCTGCAGATTAACCAGTTTATCTGCACTCTATCGCACATTAAGGGCGCGGTCCCATTGAGAGCTTTTAACATGTAGCTAAGAGCTATTTTGTAGTTCAAGTAGAGCTAAATTGCAATTTGATCTACAAGGTTAGACAGAAATTGCAGTATAATAGTCTACTAGTTTTCGGGTCACATTATTAACTACTAAAACTCCAGCTCAGATACTGCGACTAGTGTAGTATGTACTCGCTCGAATCTGAAGTCTATGGACATAACTACGATTTTTAACTGTTTTATAGCTCACCAATGAATGTGACCGCCATTGGTTAATAGTTTATTCTTCTATCGTTGACATGAGGTACTTACATAATGATAACAGCTAATGCCGTGGGGAAAAGATTAGCCAGTCAGCAGGTTGGTAGCGGGGCCGACTGCCTAGGGTGCGCTGAACGATCAATTAAACATCGTCACATGTGGAGGCTCTTTTTATGTACCCATAGTTTACTAGCCAAGCGCTACTACTAGGCGCTTAACAACAGGTGGCTTTAGCTCGTTTCGCCATCCTATACTATAAAAAATAAACCAGCTACCTAATAGTTAATAGCTCTCAATGGGACCGCGCCCTAACAGTGATATTTTGACCAAAGAAAATATCTAGTAAAAATATACTTACCTGGTCAAACGTTACGAAACCCTAATAGAGCAACTTGGACTTGGCTGGTTGTTATTATTTTTTGTAACACTGCTGTATTATTTTGTAAGGTTTGGTGATGGACCACGGCACGCGTCACCCTGACATGCCGAAGCGCGTGGAGAACGCCTACATCCTCACGTGCAACATTTCTCTTGAGTATGAGAAGACAGAGGTCAACTCTGGCTTCTTTTACAAGTCTGCGCAAGACAGGGAGAAGTTGATTGCGGCTGAACGAGACTTCATTGACCAAAGAGTTCAGAAGGTATGTGCCAGTTACAGAATGACGATTTTCAGCCAGTAGTTTGAGAATATTTTCAGCTCTTAAAATAACAACTTTTTACAGATTATTGCCCTGAAGAAGAAACTTTGTGATGGCACTGACAAGAACTTTGTTGTCATCAACCAGAAAGGCATCGACCCCCTCTCCCTGGACGCTTTCGCCAAAGAAGGTATCATGGGTTTGCGTAGAGCTAAGAGGCGTAACATGGAACGACTGGCACTGGCGTGTGGCGGTAGCGCCATGAACTCCGTCGAAGAACTGTCTGAAGAGTGCCTTGGTTACGCTGGTCTTGTTTACGAACACATCCTAGGTGAAGACAAATATACTTTTGTGGAGGAATGCAAGAATCCCCAGTCAGTTACAATCCTTATCAAGGGACCCAACAAGCACACACTTGCTCAGATCAAGGACGCTGTCCGCGACGGTCTCAGAGCCATCAACAACGCTATCGAAGATAAATGTGTCATTCCCGGCGCTGGAGCTTTCGAGATCAAAGCTAACATGGAGTTATTAAAATTCAAGGACACAGTCAAAGGGAAGGCTCGTCTAGGTATCCAGGCTTACGCGGAAGCTTTACTTGTAATCCCTAAGACACTAGCTATCAACTCTGGTTATGATGCTCAAGATACTATTGTCAAGCTTCAGGAAGAGTCTCGCTTGAGTCCTGATCCAATTGGTCTCGACTTGAGCTCTGGTGAAGCTATTAAACCTACCGACTTGGGTATAATTGATAACTATGTTGTCAAAAAGCAAATCATAAATTCCTGTTCCGTAATTGCTAGCAACCTCCTCCTTGTTGATGAGATTATGAGAGCAGGCATGAGCAGTTTGAAAGGATAATTTTCTTTTAATATGTTTTGAGGTTAGCTTATCGTCCTACTTCTCACAAAATACTTTTATTAATTGATTAGTTTATAGTATTAATTTCACTCTTTGCCACAGCGTTTCTTTCATTTTAAAATATTGCATTTAAATACATAATACTTTCGGAAAGTGATAGGAAAACATGTACTTTATTATAATTTGCTTTACCACTAGCAACTAAATAAATAAACATTTACTAATAAATAACTTAGTTTCATTTTCGAAGACTCGAGAGTCATAAATTGTGAGTCTAGTGAAAAAGGGTACAAGTCCGATTTTCTCTAGTGAAAAAGGTCCGCTTATTTTGTCTCTGAACTTCCCTTTTTAACCGACTTCAAAAAAGTAGGAGGTTATGTATTCCGCGGTTTTTTTTTTTTTTTATTTTATTTTTTCATGTATGTACACCGATTACTCCGAGATTTATGAGCCGATTTACGTGATTGTTTTTTTATTTGGTAGAGGAAGCCCGCGCGGTGGTCCCATATAAATTTTATTGACTTAGGATGAGCAGTTTTTTAAGCAGCTTCAATAAATCAGTTTATTTTAGCTTCGCTTATCTAGATGATCTGCTCATTGGTACGTTTTTCTGAGAATTCTTGGTCGATATGCGTGTTTTTTTTTCACGATAGTGATTGGAGGTTTGGAAGAACATGAGCGAGACTTTGCCCAGCAGTGGGATAGCAAAGGTTAATAAAAAATATATTCTCAAACTGGTTATATAAACATTTATGAATCAACCCTCGCAATTATTAACTAAAAAGTATGAAATAAAAACTTTTTAACAAAAAATAAAACTGACTTCAAAAACCTTAACTAAAAAGTAAAAAATAGTCATTGTATGTATTTTAAAATCTTAACATAAACCAACATTTTGAAGGCGGCGCGTGATTTTCATGTACGTTCACATAAACTGTTTTTTTACTATAGATATGCGCTCGACTGTACATTAAATTTACATGACGCAAAGGGTCACGCGCCGCCTTCAAAATGTTGGTTTATGTTAAGATTTTAAAATACATACAATGATTATTTTTTACTTTTTAGTTAAGGTTTTTGAAGTCGGTTTTATTTTTTGTTAAAAAGTTTTTATTCAGTAGAGAAAATTGGGACTTATACCCTTTTTACCCGACTGCGCGACAGCAAAGACAGGGTTATGTTTTTCACGCGTATGTATGTATGTGGGATTCTTTATACCATCGAAGCATCCCAATGACTGGATGGATTTTAATGAGTGATGTGTCTATCGACTCGGCTAAACTGTGCGATGGTTATAGGCTACACACCTTCATGAACAGCCGCAAAGTGTCGGAAAAGGCACGGCTGGCTGTTCATGGGGGAGTGTTAGTGCCTACACTTGTATTGTATGTATGGTAGTGAAAGTTGGGTATGGCAGAACAAATGCAGTAGAAATGAGAGCTTTGAGAAGTATGTGTGGTGTAACTTTGAGAGATAAAGTAAGGAATAACGTGATAAGGGAGCGTTGTGGAGTGAAAGAAGATGTAGTGACAATATGTTAAGATGGTTTGGACATATAGAGAGGATGGTCGAGAGGAGATTGACGAAACAAGTATACGAAGCGAGTGTGGATGGAAGAGTTGGAAGGGGACGACCTCGGCGAACGTATCGCGATCAAATCGCGATGTTCTCAAAAAATGCCAGGTTAAGAGTTCTCTAAACCGACGAGCATGCATGACGAGGTTAATGGACGTAGATGAAGCGAAAGAGGTGTGTCAGGATCGTAGCAGGTGGAAATCCAGTCTCTGCCTACCCCAATGGGAAACAGGCGTGATAATATGTATGTATGTATTGTTTTTCTAAAACCAAAATGGCGGCCATGAAATGCAAAATGGTGGTAGAGACAAAAAAAATATTTTACGTACCATACTATGTGGGGTATCATTGAATAGGTCTTTTAAAATCAACATGATGTTTCTTTGATCATTTTACAGCCATAACACAGAATATCTAATAGTACTAACGTAGCCATAAGCTCCGTTTAAAAATTACACAAGCTGAAAATTGTGTATGATGTACATTTCCGACTATAATAGTTCTGGTATATTGAACGAGGTGTTTATAGAGTTGTAAGAATTATAGTGATAATATTCTATTATCATCATCATTTCAGCCGAAAGTCGTCCACTGCTGGACATAGGCCTCCCCCAAGCATTGCCAATATTTTATAGGTGTTTTCATTTATTGTAGGCCAAACCAAGAGCCAAAGGAAGGTGTTAAGCCAAAACATAAAAATGAAAAAGTTAATTTAAAAACCAAAAAACCCGACTGCTTCTAAGAAGAACTGAAAAGATGTAAACTGGCTATGTATGTTTGTGAATTACATAGTTCGTAGGTAGCCTCCGACTGCGTGTTATGATTTGCTACTGAAAATTTTAATTTTAAATAGCTGCTACGTCTTGTTTACATCTTTTCAGTTCTTCTTAGAAGCAGTCGGGTTTTTTGGTTTTTAAATTAACTTTTTCATTTCTAATTTTTAAGTTTTTTCACTAGGGGCACAGCATTAAAAATTAACAAAACGATTTTCACATGTTTATTGGGGTCAACATTAATTCATTTTATGTCACTTAGGCTCTAGAGCTTAATGGATTGTAAATGGTCGAGAGATCGAATTCATTATGCAAATGCAAAGAATAATAACAATATATTTATAATATTACCTATGGAGTCTTAGAGAAAAAATTAACTTACAATGACATATTCATGCAATAAGATAGATAACATTTTTTTATTAAACATACAACATTATAATCTGAATCAAGAACTGTAAATCCCTTTAACAATTCAAGTATCAATTTAAGGCGGCCCATAGACCTACAATATAATTGTGTAATTTTTGCAATCGCGCATGATATTGACCATTTAGGGGGTAAGATTGAAATAGTATTGAAGATAGGGATGATTTAACAATAATTGAAATAATTAAACTGAGGAATATTATTATTGTACAATGATATTGTAGGTGTATGGTCCGCCTAACTATAAATAAATAAATGTAAAGAATCTATACAATACTAGCTTTTGCCCACAGCTAAGCACGCATAGATTTCGGAAATCCATCATTTTGAAACTTAAAAACATGCAATAAACCTGCGTTTTGATTGGGAACGTCTATGGTGTTGTTGCCACCACATTTGGCAGGGGGACCTTCGGGTTCGTGGACGCTAAGAGTGAGGGGCATTGGGGTGGATCCAGGATTTTTATTTGGGAGGGGCTTGGCACAGCTGAGGGTAGGCTTTATCAAGATAAACAGTAAACTACAACTGAACTAGATTAAGTAAAGATAAGTGATGAAAATTTTGTCACGGAGATGACGGCTGATAGAGATGTATGTAAGAAAAAGACATGCTGCGCCGACCCCAAATAAATTGGGATGAGGGCAGGAGGATGATGAAGTGATGAAAATTTTACCGTAGGTACTTTAGTAATAAGAAAGGTTAATATCAAGTTTAGTTTTATATTTGTCGGGGGTGGATCCAGATGCTTTTGGGGGGGGGGGGGGGGGGTTGAGCCCCTTAGCCCCCCTGGATCTGCCACTGGTGGAGGGACTCGAGGCGTCTATTAAGCGACCCTGGGGACGACAGCAGTACGTGGTGGTCGCGGGCTGCTGTGGAGGAAAACATATATTGTTTCCTGGGACGTGCCAAAGACGTAATACTAGCGCGGTCCATTGGAGTTCCCGGATCTTATTTGGTGCTGAGGATGGCCACCACCCAGACGGAGGATATCCATGAGGATTTCCACTCGAAAACAAAAAAAAAAGGTATAGGGGGTAAGCTGTATCTCCGAATGACACAAACCATAGGTCTGCCGCACAATGCATCCAGCCCAGCCCAGCCTTGCAGATTGCCAGGACGCGCGCTTTTGTTTTTTGTTCGAAAGCTTTCCACACAGCACTCGGTGTCGTCTTTTATAATTAAAACGAAGCTTGCCGTTTTGCCGCCCCGTATTTAAAAGGTCATCACTCAAGGGTTGATTATCCAAAAACACTCAAACACGTATATATGTATTTCTTTATAAAGCCAAATATAATTTTTCATAGATCTATCCAAAGCTTGGCGCCTTGATAAGTACACATAACGAACACAAAATCACTGATTCTGTTCGTTATGTGTACTTATTTAATTTTTTAATAATTTAAGTCGTGTCAGTGTTCTCGCAAACCAGCGAGTTATTCTACTAAAACTGGTGGAGTACTGGGAATTGGTAGAGCAGTAAGCTAGTTGACCCTACCCGGGTATTCCCGGGGGTCCGACTCGCACTTGACCGGTGTTTTTATAACCTGAGCATAGCGACATCTATCGCGCTACAAAGTGAAACAATATTTGGAAAATAAAATTATTATTATTACATGCGAACTACTACTGACGTACTGGACGTCGGCGACATCATGGTATATGAGATGTTTTACCAGGTACTCTCTTCCCGTGACAGCTAGGTCACGTGATTGCCTCCGTACTACGTCATCGGCCGTGGAGCCAATAGCGGGCTGTTATCGTGACACTTGTCAGTTTGATGTGCTGCCACTTTGTGTAAATAAATTACCCGAGCAAAATGCATTTTTTCATTTACTTGCTTCTATAAATAACCACTTTTGAACTAGTAATTTTACAGTTTCCTTTAATAACTAATTAGATGAATAACACGAGATAACAAATAGTTAGGCTAGTCAGGAATTTATTTTATATTCATTATGAACAAAAATATCCCTAAATATATTGAAGATATCAATCAATGACAACATTGATCGTGACGTAGCTTGGAGGCATCGCGCTGTCATCGCGGGATGAGAATACCTATGGGCGATATGAATGGGATGACGTCACCGAATCATCGTGCAAGCAAGATGTGACGCGCAGTTAGCAAAAGTACAAACGTCCGACACCGACCGTGGAGCCGCGGCCCGCCAGGCAATAAGACCCAACCTGTAGGCCAATTCACGTAATCTAGTATAGTATGTAGTACGTCACATTATCTGTGACGTAACTAGGAAGTGCAGTTGCAGTTATGTTTTGTTCAAAACAACGCTTTTCGTAGTCTCTTACCTTCGGCGGTCGCTGTCAGATACGAACGCCGATCAAGTTGCAGTGACGCTGAACGTCACTGCAACTTTATCGGCGCGTCATGAAATTACGTGAATTAGGGCTTTGGTCGGAGGATCCACCCTTTTTAGGGTTCCGTAGTCCTACAAGGAACCCTTATAGTTTCGTCATGTCCGTCCGTCTGTCCTAATCCTTTACAGCTTAATAACTTCTACAGTTATAAACATAAGTAAATGAAATTTTGTTAAAAAATAGTATAGATATAACTAGATCTCAATTTTAAAAGAATAAAAAAATCATGATTACGTATTTTAGGGGTGGCGCCCATACATGTGAAATGGGGATGAATTTTTTTTTTCGCTGCACCCCCTCGTGTGGGGTATCATTGAATAGGTCTACTAAAATGAAGGTAATGTTTCATACATCACTTTTTTATCAGATGTACCATCTGCGAAATATAGCCTGCCAAAGTGGCTTGCAATCTGTCCCCCCCCCTGCCATTTCTAAACTATGCATCGTAGAAACGTATAATCATCCACATTGATAGACCTTTGTAAAAACTCTCTTTTAAAATTATTTCGAGCATATTGTGATTTTATAAATTTTTGAGTTATATAGAGAAAACTGAAAAATACTTAAAACGTCCTAGTTCAAGGGTCATTGACCTTAGAGAAAAATGATCTTAGCAAATAATGCTCCTTTAGCTACTTTCTATTTGAAAAATGCACAAAAAGTAACTTTGTGTTATGCTGACGACACACTTCTTAAATTTGGCGCCATCTAGCGGCGTCAAACAACACTCTCTGGGTCGCCAATGCTGCCGTCAAGTGCCGTCTATTACATTTGGCACTGTATAGCGCCATCTAGCGGCTACTGACATCACTCTCTGAGTCGCCAATACTGCCGTCTATTGCAAAAACTAAAATAGCCGTGATTAATATTCGATTTGATTTGTTTGTAACACCTACTTAAGGAACCCTATAATACTGAGCATGGGCCGACATGCTCTTGGCCGGTTTTTATTCTTTGTCTCTTTTCCCTGTTCCTCCATAGTGGTGACTCCGACGTGATCGTCACATACAGTGTTTGTGACGCCAACATGAACAACATTGCAGCTTTCAATGCAGAGGCGACGACATCGCCCCTTAGCATCGCCGAACTTTGATAGCACGATTCAGGATTCGGTGAGTCATCCCAAATATATCGTATCACCGATGTCCAAGCACGTCATAGTAGTAGCTGTAGCGTGATAGATGTCGCTACACGAGCATAGTGCCGACCTCCGCAGAAAAGTTAGGTCGGCTTCGAGTAGAGTACCCAGCCTTGTTAACCAACACATACTGGCTGTGGCAATTAATTTAATAAAATTATAGTGGTCACAATCTGGGAGAGTTTATTTCTAATCAGAGATTATGATGTAATAAAACCATAAACCTAGTAACGACTCAATTCTAATACTTAAAAACAATAACAATAGATATGTTCAATTAATAAATTAGTAACGATTTGAAGAAATACAAAAACAACATTTTATAACTTTTGGTTTTCTAAACATCAAAGGTTCGCTCCATTCTTTTTATTCCTAAAGGATGGAATGTAATTAATAAATGAGCCAAACTGCCTAAAAATAAAGAATCTATAAAAAAAATACAAGATTACATTCGACTGGAGTAATTTGACATCGATATACATAAAACGATTTATATATTAATATCAATCTTACGTGAATAAAAAAATCCATGATGTAACTGTCCTATTTTTCACGCTACTTTGGTAGGACCTCTAAATAATTTATGGACGTACGGTCAACCGCACGTCAGTGGTAACAGTTTGACATTGACAGCGTCTTTATTTTGTAAGCAGTAAGGGCGGTTTTCCCATTCAAGTGTTACCACTGTCATGCAGCCGACTGTACTACACCACACCAAAGTAAAAGGAGAAACGGTAATAGCATTCAATCACACATTACAATAATAAAATTAATTATGCTATTCTGGTAATATTTTAGAAAAATCCGTTTTACAATTTTATTATATCAATCAATAGCACACAACAGGTACAATTTTTATACTAGTCGATCAAGACAATTAGACAATCTGGCTGGTATGTGGTTCACCCTGAGCTTATGCCTGTTTCAGCAGTGGGTAGCTCCAAAGAATAACAGAACAGTGGACGTTCTAAGTTCGGATACAGACAGGAGTACGCGAGCACAGACCAGTAACCCTCAAGACGCCGCGTAAACAAATTTTTGCATGAGAACTCAGTCGCAAATGTTGGCGGGGACCGGGGGATGGACGGCGCGTTATAATTGGTCGGCTCAAAAGTTCGGTGGGCGGATACCGTATGGTTTGTGCCGCTCGCTGACGGACTGACGGCCTGATTGGCGGGGGGGCTTATGATATGCAGTGCTACTGCATATGCTTGGTGACCGGGGGTATACGGCTAACTAGCTTCTAGGGGTTAACTGGTCTGTGGCCGCGAGCGATGAAGGGTCGACGAAGTGTAATACGACGTTTAATACATCACTTGTTAAAAAAATGGCCGCACAATAATAATTAGTTCCGGAAATAATTGTTGCCATCCCGTTTGACGGGTGTCTAATTGTCTTGGTCGACTAGTAAAATAACTATGACTTGTTCGAGTGTATCTCGTACTATGCGAGGACCCAGTGGCGGTTCTAGGTGGGGGGGTCGTAGGGGTCATGACCCCCCCCCCCCAAAATCGTACACGTCAAATTGACAAATTTCTTAAAAATAGACAGTTTACAAAAATAATTTAATAAATTATTAACTTCCTGCTTAAACGTCCAAAAGTAAACAATGAAATCAAAACTAGGTAAGTACTCAACTTACTCGTACGTCAAAAAATACCTAACATTATTTTAGTTTGGTTTATGTACTGAAGTTCAATTTACAGCATAGGTATTATATTGCTCAAAATAAAGTATGAATGATATTTCCAGTTTAATGACAAATAATATCACCTACGACGGTGGTAGTTCATTTTGTTGAACGGTTTGCGCTACTTTACATGAGCCTGCCGTTGCGATCGGACACTATATCAAAGGCGCGATTGAAGCTTTGGCTGTTCATTGGTATTAGTATTGGCGGTAATTCACGCTCGCTTCGCTCCTGCTTCTTCATTAACGTACATAGCCTACAACTCCATAAAATACACTTAAATTTAAGTCAACTTTTAGCATAAATATGAAAAATTCGCGCTCGCTTCGCTCGCGCTTGTACCCAACATTCGTTTCCACTTTGCTGACGTTCATTTTGTAAGTAACTATTCTGTTATATAATAAACTAACTCCAAACTTTACCTTGTCTTTGCATAATTTTTTTTTTTTTGTAAATTTGGACCTTGAAACCGTACGTAAGCCAAGTTGACCACCCCCAAAATCTTAGGCTGGAACCGCGCCTGCGAAGACCTTCTACACAGGTAATAGATGTGATTGAAAGGGTTTCTCAGGTTATACATAACAGCTAGCTAATTAATATTCGCAACGTGACGTTGGAGATTCGCAACAATATACATGCGTCACAAATAATATAGATAGATGATTAATAATAGGTACCACTGGTGTTTAGTCTGCGTCATAAAGAAATAAATTAATTATCAATTTATTATTTATAGTCTGAGTGTACGCAATGTAGTACATACGCATTTATTATACACATCAATGTCTATGTGTGAAGCAAAGAGAATATTATCACTAGTGTGAAGTACATAAAAGAATCATCAAAATCGGACCATCCTGTAAAAAGTTATGCGTGGTAATACATAAAAAAAAAAATAAAAAAAAAAAAAATTATACGCGTCGAATTGAGAACCTCTTCCTTTTTTTCGTCGGTTAAAAATATAGATTTTAATTAACTTTTTGTAAAATTATCTTGAATGTTCCATATTCATGATGCTGACTGTATCATATTCCTAATAAGTTTTTTTTAATTACTAAAGAAATCCCTACACACAACATTATACACACGTTTGTAGCAGTTTGTAGAAACATGATTCTTGTTGACTTCACGAAATGCTTAAAACATCAAATTATTAAAAACTAAAACACTTTGGTCACGAAAAAATGCGTAAGAAAATCTATGAGTCAAAAGCAGATTATTAATAAAAAAAGTATATAAATTCCTTTAGTTATTAATTGTTAATTCAGGGTGACTAGCTTTACTATGACTTATATTCAGTAAACATTGGTGTTGATTCTCTTGTTCACGAACTAAACTTATTTTAAACTATCGCTCTCGTTTACTAACAGTAGATACAAGAAAGGGAGGGCAACAATTTTAGTACCGTCAAAATAGTTCACTTGTTACATTTCTTTGTATTCTAGGCGGCATGTTCCGAGATCACGACTAAACTTGTATAGACATTCTAATTCCGACTAATTTGATAGCTCTTAAATTGTTGCCATCTCTTTCTTGTATCTACTATCAGTAAAAGCGTTCTCTGAGTATTTAACCAACCAACTGCGCTAACTCGCCTGCCAAGCGTGGCGATTATGGCATATCCCCCCATGCTACTTGGGGGAGGCCAATGTCCAGCAGTGGACGTCTTTCGGCTGAAATGATGATGATGAAAAGAGTGCGATCGTTTAAAATAAGTTTAGTTCGTGAAGAAGAGAATCGGCACCATTCTCATGCATATCATTTAGATTAGGACCAGCTAACTTATGTTAGCTTCAGTATAACCGAATGTCATGGGTATCTTAAAACGGTATTAACTTTCTGCTGATGACCCAAATCTAGTGTATTTAGTTATTCTGTTTCGCAGCCAGGGCAGCTCGTTCATTGATATCAATAGTGGAAAGGTTTATGGCCCCAACTACACCTTGGAGGACTGATATAGCCGCCTTTACTATAGCTATTGGTGCCGAGATGATGACAATCAGCTTGTACAACCCAACTCCAAAAACTGAAATAAAATATATTGAATAATTACTAGTAATGTAAGTATCTTTACCTTCTAAATGACTTCGTTGATGAAATTTTGGATCAGGCAGCAGGCAGTGCAAATGGGATTCAAACAGAAGACTACTATTGGGCATTCTTCACCTACCTACCTTAATAAATATTTTTGGGACTTTTTGCACAGCACCATCTAGTCCCAAACCCAGCAGAGCTTGTACTATGGGTACTCGACAATGGATATAATACTTAAATACTTTTTTTTGTAAATAAATACTTATATTATAATACATAAGAAACACTAAGACCAACACAAACACTTATGTTCATCACACAAATATTTGTGTCCTGTGGGAATCGAAACCACGACCTCGTGATCAGCAGTCCGACACTCGAACCACTAGACTACAGACGTCGTCGATCATCAGGCAAATGTAAGAAAGTTTAAATTTCTTACAGAAGTATTTTTTTAAATCGGAGAAGTAATAAAGCTACAGAAAAACAACTCTAAAGAACAAATAAAAGATTACCTGTTGGTCCAGTATAGAAGTACATGACATAGAGAGCTGCATAAAAAGCTTCATTGCCTGCACACATGAAAAACAACACCATCTTGTTTGTGTAATAGATGCGCATTATAGGATTCTCTGACATGTCTATGAACTTGTGGGAAGCCTTGCCTTGCAGGGTTACAGTGTGTAAGTACAGCCAGTGGCAAGTTATGTCTATAGCCATGGAGATTTGGAACCAGAATGTGTACTGAGGGTAGAATGTTGCTAGGCTCATCATTAGACAAGCGGTGCCAGCACGATCTGTCAGCTGGTCCAGTATAGCACCAAACTTTGTGCCTGTAATAATTAAAGTACAGTGTTACAGTAAAATCTAAGCAATGTTGAATAAACCCTATTTTTTCAGCATATGATATTCCTACAATGTTTTCTGTATTTTGAGCTAAGCAATTTTTATAACTTTTTAAGTGCATAATTATCATTAATCTACTATTTTTATGACTTAAGGTGCATGTAGTAGCCAAGTGGTGCCCCCCATCAGTAACAATAATAATTGCTCGCTGATTAAATCATTTATCGAAAGTTCGGTTTTACCAATTGAAGTACAGGTACTGTAGTTTAATCAGAAACTATTAACTCTGTATTAACTTTGTTTTGACGAGTTCCCTAACCCTAGGTGAATTCCAGGGTCTGATGATGGAGCAGGAAGGTTGCCATAGGAACTCCTCGACGACAGATCATAACACCATCGTGTTTGAGCTCGTTTGATTTGTTTTGATGAGCACTATAAGTCTAGGTGGTGTCCAAGGTCTGATGATGGAGCAGGAACGTTGCCATAGGAACTCCTCGACGACAAATCATAACACCGTCGTGTTTGGACTTGTTTGATTTGTTTTGAAGACCACCTTAATCCTAGGTTGTCTCCAGGGTCTGATGATAGAGGGGAAAGGTTGCCATAGTAACTCCTCGACTCAATCAATCAACTCAGCCTATCGCAGTCCACTGCTGGACATAGGCCTCTCCCAAGTTGCGCCACAACGCTCGGTCCTCTGCCTTCCGCATCCAGTCCCCCCCAGCCACGTTGTTTAGGTCGTCGGTCCACCTGGCGGGGGGGCGCCCTACGCTGCGTTTGCCGATTCGCGGTCTCCACTCAAGGACTCGTCTGCTCCAACGGCCATCGGTCCTTCGACAGACATGGCCAGCCCACTGCCACTTCAGCTTACTGATCCTACAAGCTATGTCGGTCACTCCGGTTCTTCTCCGGATAATCTCGTTACGGATTTTATCCTTCAAAGAAACTCCAAGCATAGCTCGCGGAGCGACTTTGAATTTGTGGACAAGCCCAACTGTCGTGTCCACGTCTCGGCACCGTAAGTCATGACTGGCAGGACGCACTGGTTGAAGACCTTTGTCTTCAAACTTTGCGGTATAGGCGACGAGAAGACTCGGCGAAGTTTGCCAAAACCTTGATTTATTTGATTTGTTTTGAAGACCACCTTAACCCTAGGTTGTCTCTAGAGTCTGATGATAGAGCGGGAGGTTACCATTGGAACTACTCAACGACATGATAACACCGTCGTGTTTGGGCTTATTTGTTTTGACAATCTCCTTAATCCTAGGTGGTGTCCAGGGTTTGATGATGGAACCGAAAGTTCACCATAGGCAATGAAAATACCTGTACTGGTTGAAATCAAATACATTCGAAAATAAATAATGTTGGATTCTACCTACGAAATTGATCAACTTTTCGTAAGAAACATGGGTTGTCAAATCTATACTATATCTATCTATATCTACTACTGTTATAAAATTGTTAAATGTCAGTTGTCTGTTTGTTTGTTTGTTTGTTCCAGCATCACTATAAAACTACTAGACCGATTTTGTTGAAAGGGTTTGTGACTAAAAACTTATGATTTGACTTAAAAACTGGTATGGTGGACCCTGGGCAGTCAGCCCCGCTATCAACCTGCTGACTGGCTAATCTTTTCCCCACGACATGAGCTATTATCATTATGTAGCTCATGTCGACACGAAGAAGAAGAAGAAGAAAACTGGTATGTATTTTACCTCGCTACGATGACGGGAACCGGTGATTTTTAATTATATTTTTCTACAACATTTTGCATACATTAAGATGAATAAGGCGCTCATACATATCCATCTGTCATTCGCACGCATGCGCTCTAGCGCGCGCCTCCATAGAGAAAATACGGCTGCTAAAGATATTGCATTAAAAACTTTTTGGTCGGGCCGAATTGTACAGAGTAGAAAAAAAAATCCTGTCGTATGTGGGTGGTGCCATCTTGGAAATGCAGTCTTTTGAGCCAACCGAAAATCAGAATCTTTCGACTTACAGACAAGGACCGGAAGCTACCTCTAAATTGCGATTTCTCTAATTTTTTGTATGAAAAGCAATAAAATTTAGAAGTACCTAAACGTTGTTATATTGTATCCATCTTAATATACGAATAAGCATAAAGTTATCTTGGTGTAACTAAAAAAATACTATTTTCAGTCTACAATTTTTAATTACCTTCTTCAAGTATATTATCTTATCTTCTTAACTATTATAATCTTAACTATTATAACATTGTTAACGTCTGTTTGTTTGTTTGTTTGTTCCAGCATCACGCTAAAACTACTGGACCGATTTTGATGTTTTTTTTTGTTGTTTGAAAGCTGATGATCTGACTTAAAAGCTGGTATGGGTTTTGAGAAAGAAAGAAAAAAAGAAAAAAAATAATTTGTGGGTTGCGTACTCACCCGACAGATCGAAGCTTCTATGCATTTGCACGAGCGGATAGTAATGTACGATGGAGTGGAGTGGAGTGGAGTGGACAGGGGATGGGACTGGGGACGCGACAGGGGACGGGACTGGGGACGGGACAGTGGACGGGACAGGGAACGGAACATGGGACGGGAAATGGGACGGGACATGAGACGGGACATGGGACAGGACAGTGGGACAGCACATGGGACTGGACATAGGATGGGACATGCGACGGGACGATAGTGATAGAGTGAGATAGTGGGCCAGTGGGACAGTAGGACAGTGGCAGTGGGACGGTGGGAGAGTGGGGCAGCGGGGCAGCGGGACAGTGGGCCAGTGGCATAGTGGGGCAGCGGGGCAGTGTGGTAGCGGGGCAGCTGGGCAGCGGGGCAGTGGGTTACCGGGGCAGCGGGGCGGCGGGGCAGTGGGGCAGCGGGGCAGTGGGTTGCCGGGGCGGCGGGGCAGTGGGGCAGCGGGGTAGTGGGTTACCGGGGCAGTGGGGCCGTGGGATATTGTGGCAATGGGGCAGCGGGGTAGCGGGGCAGCGGGATAGTGGGGCAGGGGGCAGTGGGGCAGTGGGGTAGCGGGGCATTGGGACAGTGGTATAGTGGGGCAGTGGGGTAGCGGGGCAGCGGGGCCGTGGGGCAGCGGGGTAGTGGGGCAGCGAGGCAGTGGGGCAGCGGGGCTGTGGGGCAGCGGGGCAGTGGGATAGTGGGGCAGCGGGGCAGTGGGGCAGCAGGGCAGCGGGACAGTGGACTGGACTGGACTGACGTGGTTTAGCAGAATTTAACGCGAGCGGAGCCGCGGGTAAAAGCTAGTACTATAATAAAACTGTAAAGGTCGAAAAGTCTGTACATTGAGTTTTTTTTCGCGAAAACCGGCTAGGGGGACTAGAAATAAGCAATAGAACACGAATCAATCGTTTATAGAATTTATGTCTGTCTGTCTGTCTGTTTGTTACCTCATCACGTGAAAACAGCTGAACGGATCGTAATGAAACTTTGCGTTTGTATAGGTATTAGTCTAACTTAAAAGATAGGGTATGTTTCATTTTAATCGGTTGAGTAGAACCACCGATACAGCTTGACCCCTCTATTGTATTAAGTTGCATACAAAGTAGAGGTCATGATTGTTGGTTGTTGCAGGTTCCTAAAAATACAACTAGATGTCGTTAGTAGGTATTATAGATAACATAGTCAGCCCATTACTGTCCCACTGCTGGTGAGCATGGACCTCTTCTCGGAATGAGAAGAGTTAAGGAACTGGATATTGTTAGTGTAATAGATTATCTAAACATAATCAGCCAATTACTGTCCCACTGCTGGGCATGGACCTCTTCTTAGAACGAGAAGAGTTAAGAAAATAGAGAATAACATAGAATAGTCAGCTCATTACAGCTGTCCGACGGCTGGGTATGGGCGTCTACTCAGAATAAGAAGAGTTTAGGGCTAATTCCATTACCATGGCCGGTTGGTTGTACAAACAAAATATAGAATGGCAGGTGAATATTGTAATCGTCTGTGTAGGCGCTTATGTATATTAGAAGACATTGTGTTCATAAATATGACAGGATGTTATTTTCCGTGTCCCACGTCCTGTACGCGCCAAGTTTTGTATTTTTATTTAAATACAATGCAAAGCATGTACGAGTGTGTACTGCGCTGTACATTAATTTAAAAAAAGAGTACAGCTTACCATTTTCATAAAAATGCTAATTGAATATGGCGGGTACATAACGAGCTCGTCCTGTACGCGCCATAATGATTTAATGATGATCGGTCTTTTGTTATGATATAAAACGGATGTACCGAGGATGTTCTCCACATAACTGCAATCGGTGTTCAATAACTATTTATAACTGGATTAAAATATGCATTTCCAGTTGGCGCGTACAGGACGAGTTTCGTCTCTAGAGCAAAGCACTTGATGCATAGCAGCAATTGATGCATGTACCGTATGTACCGTTGATGCTAGTTGAGGTACTGTCGCAATCGTTGTTATTCGCGACTGATAAATATAAACATTTCTAATAACAAGATTCTAACCTAAAAAAATTGTATAAATATAGTTGTACACAGACTTTAAAAAGTCTAGAATTGACACTTCTTCATTTTTTTTTAAAGGACAGTGAGCGGATACGGTCCCAGCTCTGCCAGCCATTTAATGAAGGGGACATGAAAGAACAGCCGTTCCGTCCGTTCAGCCGTTTTCACGTGACCAGGTAGATCACGTGAAAACGGCTGAACGGATCGTAATGAAGCTTAGCATTTGTTATTAGTCTAACTTAAAATATAGGGTATGTTTTATCTGTTTCGGTTGAGTAGATCCAGTGATACAGCTTGACCCCTCTATTGTATTAAATTGCATACAAAGTAGAGGTCATGATTGTTGGTTGGATGCAGGTTGCAGGTTCCTAAAAATACAACTGGATTCTATTAGTATTATAGAAAATATAGAATAACATAACATAGTCCATCACTGTCCCGCTGCTGGGCATGGCCCTCTTCTTGGAATGAGAAGAGTTAAGGAACCGGATATTGTAAGAGTAATAGATTATCATAACATAATCAGCTCATTACCTACTGCCCCACTGCTGGGCACGGACCTCTTCTCGGAACGAGAAGAGCCAAGAAACTAGAAAATATAGAATAACATAACGTAGTCAACCCATTACTGTCCCACTACTGGGTATGGCCCTCTTCTCAAAATGAGAAGAGTTAATGAACTGGATATTATTAGTAGAATAACATAACATTACCAGCCCATTACAGTCCCACTGCTGGACACGGGCCTCTTCTCAGCATAAGAAGAGATGTGGTTAGTGTTATAGAATAACATAATCAGCCCAATTACTTCCCACTGCTGGGCACGAGCGTCTTCTCAGAATGAGGGACTTTAGGGCTAATTCCATGAAATTCCATCACCTTAGCCGGTTGGTTGTAAAAACAAAATATAGTATGGTCGGTAAATAGTGTAATTGTCTGTGTAGGCGCTTATATGTATATATTTGAAGATATTGTGCTCATAATTATGACACGATGTTTTTTTCCGACATCCACGCGGACGGAGTCGCGGGCACAGTTAGTGAAAAAAAAATATTTGAAACCAATGAATATACAGGTTGGAAACTTTCAGCGGGGCAGTAAGGGGAAGTACCTTATCCGTTGCAGCTACGCGAAAATGGTCTTAGGAGACTATCCATATTTTTTTATGGAATTTCCATCCCCATTCACAGTTTAAAAAAAATATTACTGTTAGCAAGAAAATAGTAGTGATGCAACGAATACTACTTTTACGAATACGAATACCAATTCTACTATTCGGCGAATACGAAGACGAATACCTGGGGGTCTACTCCCGTTCGACGATATTCGATAAATCGTACGATTCATCGCACAATTTGCTACTCCGGTCAACCATCGTTCCCTTATCGCATGCGATGATCGTGTTTTGACGTTTGTTTTTCTCATCTCCGGTAAATTGTATACGACTATGAACCGTAGTCTATCTTAATTGTGCCTTTTTTATGTGCCTATCTTTATTATGTAAGTATCAGTCGGAACGAAAGTTCGTACTTCGTTTGTCGTTCGTAAAACGCGAGTAGACCTACTGATTCTACTATAGCTGCACGTAAAGACGTATTAGTCAAAGATCAACAGTTTAAAACGACTCTGCTCAATTTTAGTACCTACAATATTTGATGAAGCACAGTTAACTTACAGAAAAGTGTCTAGGGATCAAGTACATTTTAAAGTATCGCCGCAATTGAGGATTATTATTTAAACTTTTTTGGACCGTTATCGATTCTTTGTAGTGAATTTGAATAAATAATTTTCTTTAAATTTTGATTAAAAAAAGAAAATCTTCCTATAAAAGTGTTTAATAGCGTTTTTACAAAACCATTACAATTTCTGAATCGGAACTGAAACAAAATTGCGTCGATATGGAGCGACGACATCATTTGACACGAGAAGAGATGATGAGAGCCGTCGGAATGTTGCAAGCTGGTTCCAGGCAACGTACTGTGGTTGTCGCTACACAGGAACTACACAGAGCGTCATAAGCTGCCTCTGAACACGCTATCGTATCACGGGCAGCATGGCCGAGGGACATGGACATCACCACCCGTAGACAGGACCGGTAAATCCAAAATACTGTTCGATGGAATCGTACCATGACCGCCATGATGTTGGCTACGAGGCTCCACAGCTCTTCAGGCTTGCTGATAAGCGACCAAACTATCCGTAATCGCTTACGTGAAATGGGTCTGTGTTCCCGAAGGCCGCTGAAAGTTCCACCTATAGCACCCCGCAATTGTAAGGCCCGGTTAAGAAAAAAAGAAATGGGCTCGTGAACATAGAAATTGGGAGGAAGAAGACTTGCGTTGTGTTTGCTTTTCCGATGAATCTCGTTTCGGTACGAGGCCGGATACAAGACGTACTCGAGTTTGGAGGACCTCTGGACGTCAAGAACGTTTGAAATTTTGTTAGGAAGTTCATTCATATGGAGGGGGAACAATAATGGTTTGGGCCGGTATTTGGGTCGGTGGAAGTACCAATCTCATTTGGATCAGGGGCAACACCGAGGATTGTTTCAGACGTGATCATCCCTTTGCGAAGCACGTCCACACACGGCTGGAGTCGTAACACGCGCTCTTGCTAATTCTCGCCTCAACGTTCTGCCGTGGCCTGCTCAATCGCCAGACCTCAACCCAATTGAGCACGTACGGGGTATGCTCCCAAGAAGAGCTCTGCCGAGTATGGATGCCGTGCATACTCCACAACAATGTTTTGACTAGTTAGAAAGAACGTGGTGGCCATTCCTCAGTGATTTACTTGCACTTGCATTCGGCATGCTTAAAATGCACTTATTTTAAGCATGCCGAATCGCTGTGATTGTGTGATTCGTGTCAATGGTGGAAACACAGTTTTTTTTGCTTTACAATAAAAATTTAAAAAATAATTCATCGTTTTTGCCTTTTTGAGCGTTTAATTGACGACATTAACTTAGGTTAATTTCCCACAATTTGCAAAAAATATTTTTTTTCTTAATTTTTACAAAACAGGGATATTTTGTTGACATAAACATAGGAAATTAAAGTAAGAAGCTAGTCTGGAAGACTAGATTTGGTAAATATTATTTGGATATTTTTATAGTCAAAAATGTACTTGTACTTGTATTTATACGTTGTTCCTGTTTACTACTATTTTCATGGTGTACAATAAAGTATATTCTATTCTACTTGATCCCTAGACACTTTTGATGTGTATATTACATGCTTCCTCCTACCTACCAAGCTAGTTTCACAAACAAAAACTAAAAGGTCGCTACAATTAGGTACTGACCAGCTGTGGATGTAAACAAAAGATAAGAAAGTTTAATGTCATTTAAATTGGTTTCCCTGACGTTTCGAAAGCTTTGCAGCATTTCGTGGTCGCAGGTAGATTAAGATGACAATCGTCTTTACAGATATTTCTAAAAAATTATTTTAATCTACCGTACAATATTTATTAATTAAAATCGTTTCGATACACGCAGTAATCACTCACAATATCATTATCTTTTACAGTGTTGCGTGCTGTTTGGGACTTGATTATTTTTAGGACTGGGTTCCAAACAGGTGGCAGCTGCCAACCATCTTCTCTGTTAAAATTAGGATGTTTTTTAATTTCAATAGCCTCACGGAGCATTCTAGGTACATATCGGTTTTCCTTCGCCAGAACTTGTGGTTTATCACATCGAAGAAAATGGTTGGGTTAGGTTAGGTTAGTGTGTGGAGCGTCTGTTTTTGATTAAAATCTTTTTTTAGAAATATCTGTAAAGACGATTGTCATCTTAGTCTACCTGCGACCATGAAATGCTTCAAAGCTTTCGAAACGTCAGTGAAACCAATTTCAATAATATACGCGATTTAATCCGGTTAAACTTCGTTTTATTATAATGTGTAGTGATCGCGAAAACCTAAGAAGTTATTAAAGTTTAATGTTTTTATGAATGCATCCTTGTCTTTTTCAACTCGGTTGCAACACTCTGAAGTCGCAACGCAATATCTGCATGGGATTTCTGTTTTTTTTTTGTTTACGAATGTCATGAAGGTATTCGGCGAATACGAATATTCGTATTCGTTGCATCACTAGAAAATAGCCATTTTACACAAAAATATTTGTTGATGCCAATCGATCCTGTTTCTAATACTGATCAAAAACTTCTATAGGACCACCATCGTTGGAGTACTCGAAAAGTCACAAATTGCAAAAAAACTTATCCCGTACATTTTGTATGAAAATTTTACGCAAAAGCTTTTTTAGTGACGGTTGAGATATTTTTGTTGACTGAATAAAAAAATAAGTTTAAAAAAAATTCAAATTTCGAACTGGTTATCTACTACTATTATAAAATTGTTAAATGTCAGTTGTCTGTTTGTTTGTTTGTTTGTTTGTTTGTTCCAGCATCACTATAAAACTACTAGACCGATTTTGTTGAAAAGGTTTGTGACTAAAAACTTATGATTTGACTTAAAAACTGGTATGTATTTTACCTCGCTACGATGACGGGAACCGGTGATTTTTAATTATATTTTTCTACAACATTTTGCATACATTAAAGGTGAATAAGGCGCTCATATCCAGCTGTCATTCGCACGCATGCGCTCTAGCGCGCGCCTCCATAGAGAAAATACGGCTGCTAAAGATATTGCATTAAAAACTTTTTGGTCGGGCCGAATTGTATAGAGTAGAAAAAAAAATCCTGTCGTATGTGGGTGGTGCCATCTTGGAAATGCAGTCTTTTGAGCCAACCGAAAATCAGAATCTTTCGACTTACAGACAAGGACCGGAAGCTAGCGATTTCTCTAATTTTTTGTATGAAAAGCAATAACATTTAGAAGTACCTAAACGTTGTTATATTGTATCCATCTTAATATACGAATAAGCATAAAGTTATCTTGGTGTAACTAAAAAAATACTATTTTCGTCTACAATTTTTAACTTCTTCTTCAAGTATATTATCTTATCTTCTTAACTATTATAATCTTAACTATTATAAAATTGTAAACGTCTGTTTGTTTATTTGTTTGTTTGTTCCAGCATCACGCTAAAACTACTGGACCGATTTTGATGATATTTTTTTTATATAATAACTATCGTGAGTTAAATTCATAATGATTAATATAAACGGTTTCACTCACGTTATGTCATCGGGTGTGCCCGACCGGTTTCGAGCTCGAACGGAGCCCTTAATCATGAGCTGGTTACGCGGCGGCGTCGCGCACCAAACTGTGGATTTAGAGGCCACAGCGCGCCGCGTAGCGCTGCGCTCGCGAAGACGGTGACGGAGCGCCTGGTTTCGGTGGTGGTCGTGCATCTTCGTCGCTCGTCGTGTCCGAGTCTTCAGGTGGATTATCACCGGTACACACACTGCTGACCGTGTCATACTCCAGGCTCAACGGGACATGGCTGTTTGATGAAGACCTGAGAGCTGGTTTCCAGGCAGGTGAAATCAGTCGTCACCCAAATTTCAATAGAGACGGAGGTTGGACACTGCCGGCTCCGTTCGAGCTCGAAACCGGTCGGGCACACCCGATGATATAACGTGAGTGAAACCGTTTATATTAATCATTATGATATTTTTTTTGTTTGAAAGCTGATGATCTGACTTAAAAACTGGTATGGGTTTTGAGAAAGAAAGAAAGAAAGAAAAAAGAAAAAATAAAATTCGTGGGTTGCGTACTCACCCGACAGATCGAAGCTTCTATGCATTTGCACGAGCGGATAGTAATGTACGATGGAGTGGAGTGGAGTGGTCAGGGGATGGGACGGGATGGGACTGGGGACGGGACAAGGGACGGGACTGGGGACGGGACAGTGGACGGGACAGGGGACGGAACATGGGACGGGACATGAGATGGGACATGGGACAGGACAGTGGGACGGCACATGGGACTGGACATAGGATGGGACATGGGACAGGACATGGGACATGGGACGGGACGATAGTGATATAGTGGGACAGTGGGATAGTGGGACAGTAGGACAGTGGCAGTGGGACGGTGGGACTGTGGGGCAGCGGGGCAGTGGGGCAGTGGGGCAGTGGGATAGTGGGGCAGTGGGGTAGCGGGGTAGCGGTGCAGTGGGGCAGTGGGGTTTTGGGGCTGCGAGGCAGCGAGGCAGCGGGAGTGGGGCAGCGGGGCAGCGGGGCGGGGAAGCGGGGCAGCGTGGCAGTGGGGCAGCGTGCCAGCGGGGCAGTGGGGCAGCGGGGCAGCTGGGCAGCGGGGCAGCGGGGCAGTGGCGTAGCGGGGCAGTACGGGAGTGGGGCAGCGGGGCCGGCAGTGGGGCAGTGGTATAGTGGGTAGCGGGGCATTGGGGCAGTTGGGTAGTGGGGCAGCGGGGCTGTGGGGCAGCGGGGCAGCTGGGCAGCGGGGCAGTGGGTTACCGGGGCAGCGGGGCTTTGGGGCAGTGGTATAGTGGGGCAGCAGAGCAGTGGGGCAGCGGGGCAGTGGGGCAGCGGGACAGTGGGGCAGCGGGGCAGTGTGGAAACGGGGCAGGCTGTGGGGCAGTAGGATAGTTGGGCAGCGGGGCAGTGGGGCAGTGGGGCAGCGGGGCATTGGGATAGTGGGGCAGCGTGGCAGTGGAGCAGCGGGGCAGTGGGGCAACGGGGCAGTGGGGCAGCAGGGCAGTGTGTTACCGGGGCAGCGGGGCAGTGGGGCAGTGGGATAGTGGGGCAGCGGAGCAGTGGTGCAGCGGGGCAGAGGGGCAGAGTGGCAGTGGGGCAGCGGGGCAGTGGGACAGTGGGGTAGCGGGGCAGTGGGGTAGCGGGGCAGTGTGGCAGCGGGGCAACTGAGCAGCGGGGCAGTGGGGCTGTGGGGCAGTGGGATAGTGGGGCAGCGGGGCAGCGGGGCAGTGGGGTATCGGGGCAGTGGGGCAGTGGGGCAGCGGGGCAGTGGGCCAGCTGGGCAGCGGGGCAGTGGGTTACCGGGGCAGCGGGGCTTTGGGGCAGTGGTATAGTGGGGCAGCGGGGCAGTGGGGCAGCGGGACAGTGGGGCAGCGGGTCAGTGTGGAAACGGGGCAGGCTGTGGGGCAGTAGGATAGTTGGGCAGCGGGGCAGTGGGGTAGCGGGGCAGCGGGGCATTGGGATAGTGGGGCAGCGTGGCAGTGGGGCAGTGGAGCAGTGGGGCAACGGGGCAGTGGGGCAGCGGGGCAGTGGGTTACCGGGGCAGCGGGGCAGTGGGATAGTGGGGCAGTGGGGCAGTGTGGCAGTGGGGCAGCGGGGCAGTGGGGCAGTGGGACAGTGGGGTAGCGGGGCAGTGGGGTAGCGGGGCAGTGTTGCAGCGGGGCAGCTGGGCAGCGGGACAGCGGGGCTGTGGGGCAGTGGGGCAGTGGGATAGTGGGGCAGCGGGGCAGTGGGGTATCGGGGCAGTGGGTCAGTGGGGCAGCGGGGCAGTGGGGCAGTGGGGCAGCGGGACAGTGGGACAGTGGACTGGACTGGAATGGACTGGACTGGACTGGACTGACGTGGGTTAGCAGAATTTAACGCGAGCGGAGCCGCGGGTAAAAGCTAGTTATTAAATAAAATACAATCTTGACAGTTTGTTGCGTCAGAAAAACTCTGAGTGTGTTGTGGATTTTACATTAAGTGCATAATTGGACAGCTATTGTTTAGAGAAAAATGACCTCCAATTTAGAACGTTTAGACTTGCTAGAAGCATATTACGTAATAGTAGTTTATGAAACTGTTGCATAATAGGGGTTATTAAAACACGAGTGTGAGTTTAAAAACCGAGCCGTAGGCGAGGTTTTTAATAGTATCACACGAGTGTTTTAATACCTAATTATGTCAGTTTCATACACTATTTTATCTACACTCATACAATTTTAAATAAAATACCAAAGTCAAAATCTTAGTAACATTGTCGTTGTTTTTCTTGATTTCTCTGGTAAAAGATTGTTCGTCATTTACGTTGCTGCATCCAGAAATTCAGGCCGGGTCATATTCTCCTCAGTTCAGTATCACTGCTGTAGTCAGATATTTTTGCCCAGAATAAAACTTTCGACATACAAAACCATAATAATAACGTAAACAATAACAATAAATTTACAAGTAACGATGTCCAAATCCAGTAGGCCAGGCGCGCGGCCGCGCACGCGCGCTGGTGCGCGCCTACACAGATAATAAAATATAGTCTGGCGACAACATTATAATCGGAACTAATTTTCTATCCTTGTCAGGATTCCGTCAATCTCTGTTTTATCATACAAAAAATATGCCTATAAACACTTAAATATAATTAAAAGCAATATGACAATCAAAAGTTCTGCCAAAAACGCGATTTTAAACGATAAAAATTTTCAATGTATGACAAGTGGCGCCACCCTGAATTTTGTGTACTCATTGGTGCCAAACTGTACGACTGCTAAAAAAAAGGTTTGAAAACTCCTTGGTTAGGTCGAAGTAGCATTAAAAACTCCTTAGTTAGGCTGAAGTGTGCGGTTATGGAAAAAAAATTAAATTACCGCATTGTTTTGTTCAGCAAACTGTATCGTAATGAAACTTTTTAAATTCATAACAGGTGCATGTGCGTAAAGTATGTCATTATGACATTACTTTCGAGTTCATAATTCGAATTTTACGATACGAGTGTAGATAAATAATAAAAATACATCGGCTGCGTTAGAACAGTATAGGATCAAATATCCAAATCGTCATGTGCCAACCAGAAAGGTTATTACAAATCTTTTAAGAAATCTTGCACAAGGTGGCTCTTTCAAGAAAAAATCTGTACGCTACCCATTTATACTAGATGAAAATTTGATCATTTCTGTTCTTACACTAGTCGAAGCTTATCCCGAAATATCATCAAGAGCAGTCGCTGAAGAAGTAGGTATCTCACATCGTTTTGTGCTAAAGATATGGAATAAGTATGGTTATAAATGTTACCGACAGGGGCGACTAGTTCAAGCCTTACATTCAGGGGATGCCGCTCGAAGACTTACTTTTTGCAGGTGGTTAAGAGGAAAAATAAGTAGAGATTATCATTTTCTGAATTTTATATTATGGTCTGATGAAACAAATTTTTCTAATAATGGAATGTACAACCGGCGAAATCATATATTATTGGTGTAGAGAAAATCCTCTCAGGTTTCGCACAACACATAATCAAGTGCGATTTTCTTTTAATTGTTGGTGTGGTATAATGTGGAACCGAGTGGTGATGGTGGAATTTTATGAAGGCACCTTGAATTCCAACATTTATAACAACAGAATATTAGAGAATCTTGAAAACCTCGTCGATGATTTACCACTGTCGGAATCAAGAAGAATGTTATTTCAACAAGATGGCGCTCCACCACACAACAGCCGCAGTACGCGTTCGACTTTGAACCGACAGTTTGGTGATCAATGGATAGGAACACATGGTCCTATTTGTTGGCCAGCGCGTAGTCCAGATCTGACGCCTCTAGATTTATTTTGTGGGCCTACCTGAAAACTGAGGTTTACAAAAAGCAATACGATAGTGTTCAAGAACTTAAAGACTCACTAACCACAATTTTGTATGGAATTCATACAAATAAATTGTCAGCAGCCACTAGGTCGGTACAGAAACGAATCAATTTATGTATTCGTCAAAATGGCGGTCGTTTCGAGCACTTGATATCGTAGGGCAAGATTCAGCAATATTTTAAATAAGAATAACATCATCAAGTTATGTTAGTTAATAAAAAAAGAAAATTAAAACGCCTTGTTTTTGATATGTGTAAAATTCTACGTGATCATTTGTCTTTTATTTTATTTTTTGTGTTTGAGTTAAACAAATTCTTTACAAAATGTAAGGGAAAAGTTTTTTGCAATTTGTGACTTTTTGAGTACTCCAACGATGGTTGGTCCCATAGAAGTTTTTGATCAGTATTAGAAACAGGATCGATTGGCATCAAACAATGTTTTTGTGTAAAATGGCTATTTTCTTGATAACAGTAATTTTTTTTTAACTGTGAATGGGGATCAAACTTCCATAAAAAAATATGGATAGTCTCCTAAGACCATTTTCGCGTAGCTGCAACGGATAAGGTACTTCCCCTTACTGCCCCGCTGAAAGTTTCCACCCTGTATAAGTCTATGTTTGAACTCCTCATTTCTATTTTTATGGGAAGTAAAATAAAAAGTTATACGTAATTTGAACTCGTATCTTTTCATGATGTAAAAAATCTTTTCAAAAACAAGCTTTTATTTATAACCTATTGAATTAACTAAAAAGTTAAAATAAATTAATAGTTTAAAAAACACTAGAAAAACACGCTTATAACCTTGAAACCTGATAGTGTTCAAAGTCCATTACGTGGCCTTTCTCACAAGTGCAAACACGACTATGATACGATATTCCATCATGGAATGCCAGTGCCTATCTTACGGCTTCATCATCAGACCTTGAAACCTAATAGTGGTCAAAGTTCATTACAAGACTTTTCTAAGAAATCCAAAACAGCTATGATACGATTTTCCATCATGAAGTTCCAGTTCATATATTCCGGCTCCATCATCGGATCAGTTCGACAGTACCATATTATTGTATTGTCATCAGAACTACATACAGCTGCCAATTTTCATTACGCTACGACCCTTGGAAGATGGTTAAATTAGTTACCTTATATTCCATTACATAGTTAGTTACATACAGGTCGATCTAATAAAAGCGTTTAAAAAAAAAAATGAATGGACAAAAGTTGAAGAGTAAAGGACATAAACAAAAGTACTATGTTTACCTAGCTTTATAATATTAATTTGTCAAATTATCGATTATCAAGCTTGTAGAGAGTATAAGAGATAGGTTAATATTTTCTATAAAGCGCAAGCCACACAGATCGCGGAAGCGGGTCGGATTGGGCCCGCGTCGCGAGTAACGAGGGAACCGCGCGTGTTTCCCGCCACTACAGACAGAGCGCGGGGGGCGGCGCGTATCAGGAGCGGGCGTAGCATCGACAGAGTGACATTCGACTTAATAAACGTATTCATAGAGTAACTTTTTGTACGTATTCACCGATAGGCATTCATACAGAGACCGCGGCGCCACAGAATATCTAATAGTACTAACGTACAGAACGGCCACTCACCGCCCCCCGCCATTTTTAGATCCTCACCCGCGCCCCGCATGTGCCCGCTGTTTGACGGCAATTGGACTGCAATATTCAATGTAGTGTATTGTGCTTTACATGGATGTGTGTCTAAATCTAGACAAGAAAACAAAAGATTTTTTCGATTTCCGAAGGATAAAATAAGGTAAGCAACAATAAAACCTTTATAGGTAGAACTACAGAATTACAGTAATATTGATTCATCCTATTCATCTTTATCATCTTAATCTCAATAATGATCTTTCAAAAGATAAAATTGGTAATAATAACAAATTAATGAGTTATTCCACAAACAAATGAATTTTAAATACATTATCCTATAATTATTAGTTTTTTTGAACACCTTATAGACATATTACTGAAATAAATAAAAGGAGCCGAGTTTAGGTTGGTACGAGTTGCCCAATGTCGACCACAGTTTTCAAAGTTCATTATTGTATTTAGTAAGATATATAAAGGCGGCCTAACTTCGATCAATAAAATAACGGATTTAAAATGCCTTTTAAACCGGATTTAAACTAATTTCAAGAAAAAGTATAAGTATAAAGAAAATATTAAATGCGTTGGCGTTAAGAAGTTGCTCATATTTGCCTTATTTCGACCAGTGGCCGACATTGCAGCATTGGTTTGTTGTAACTAAATAAGCTCCCTAACCTCGGCCCCCTTATTTCTCAAAAACAAATAAAAATAACAATTAAAATTATGTGGGATAATGTTCTTCACACTTTGCTTAATTGTAGAAAAGAAGTAAGAAAACTATTGCAAGCGTATTTATGGTCGAAAACACATTCCCCGATCGTAGTCTTCACCAACAAATGTACTTTGTGGTCTTCACCATCGTTTTCGCTACACTAGCTAACGCCATCTCTGAGAACTACTGAGAAGCGATTGGAACGAAATCGGCATTTTGAGCGGCAGGCATCCCTATTCATTCACGTGTGTGCGTGTTTGTGTACGACGTAAGCTTGCATATGTAAGCGGTGCTAGCATTGATATTGTATTGAGTGACCGAGGTGTGCCATAGGTGTGAACACAACAAGCAGTGCAGCTCACGCGAGCAACACGACCCGACCCGCACCGCGCTGTGTGGTTTGCGCTTAAGTGTTATTCAGTAGAAATATTGTTATTATTGTAGTGAATCATATTTTGATCGACATACCAGTCATACTACGTAAAATAGAGCTACATTCACTGCTAGCATTCACCTTAATAACCATTCTTTCATCCCTTTACTTAGTTTAGTAGGTAGGCTTTTTCTTAGCTGAAATTGTAAGTGCAGCTATGAGAAGTAAATATTGCAAAATTTTCTATCGCTGATCTTACATGTAAATTAGTAAAGTAGTTCCTCTGTACCGCACACCTCAAGATGCAGTACTACAACAACTTGTTTGTACCATGTGGACTATATGACTCACACAGACTTGACTGCGCAAACTGCTGAACAGCATATGTCAGTGTTGTTTGAACCTGCTATTAGAGATCATGCCTGTAGGAAATTAGTATATGTATGGTCAGCATCCGCACATTGAACCTTAGCCTAGTTTAAGCTATGTCTCCTGCGACCCTATTTTTGTTATTTCTAACATCTAAAATGTTTTTCTAACAAAATGGGGGTGTGGCCTAGCTGTTTGGCTACATTTATCATCATCATCATTTCAGCTGAAAGATATCCACTGCTGGACATAGGTTCCCCCAAGCATCGCCACAACAACCGGTCCTGCGCCTTCCGCATCCAGTGGATTCCCGCGACCTTCACCAGGCCGTCGGTCCACCTTGTGGTGGGCTACATTTATAGGCCTAAACAAAATGTTAGCATGTTTTGTTAGATTTTGGTCTCAGGAGACCTGGCTTAGAAATAGTACTAGTATAGTATTATGTTATCTGTGTATAGTATTATATTATCTGTGGAAATAGGTATTGCAATTTTTGTTATTTTAAGCAATGTTGCACCATCACGTATGAAAGTAGTTAGTCTTCGTTTTATCTCGAGCTCATACAAACATACCTACAACATTTTATATAACATTTTTTATTACTTTTTCAACACTTTTTAATTATTTTTAAGAACATTATTTTTGATGTAGTTTTCCATTAAACATAAGTTTATTAACTTAACAATTACTTTACCCTATATCCTCAACTTTACATGTATAGGCTTCTGCTCTTACAGTATATTTAATCTCATACATCCTCTCAACAAGAAATATAGGCTAGCGATGGGCGATTGTTACTGATTCCAATAATCGAATGGTTTGATACTACTAATATTAACATTCGAATACAAAAACAATCGATCGCTAGTTCGCAAATTCGAATAAAACCGCTAGTTCATTCATTTACTTTGCCATACAAAATTGGTACCTATGTTGAAGTATAATAAAGTCTACTTTTAATTGATATTCGTAGTAATAAGATAATAGTTACCGATTTGCGAACCGCTAGTTCATTCATCATTCAGTTTGCCATATAAATTTGAGCGTTTTTCTCTTTATCTTTATAGTACTATAAAGATTACTTTTAGTTGATAGCAATAATCAGATATGACTAATTTCCGAGTAGAAAGAAAAAATACTTGTACTTCAGAAAGTGTCGAAAATGTTGTCGTTGCCCTTTCTACTAGTTCGATGGTTTGATGATTCAATCAATTTGCCACACGAAATTGGGTATTTTTTCTCAGTACATAGAGTTTACTTTTAGATGAGGTTCAGGATATTCGAATATAGAAACTAGTAGTAATGAAATTTGAATCGGAAGGAAAGAGACGACGCAATACATTCTTATTTACTTCTCGCTTTTGTTAAAATTCGAATGAGTTGTAAGGTTATTCGAATAATTTGAATGACTTCTACAATCGAATCATTCGAATAAAGTCATTCACAATCGCCCATCTTTAATATAGGCCTGGTTTAACATGTTATTGAAAAGACACAATGTGTTCTATTTTATCTCTCCTGTCTTAATTAAACAATCTTTGCATTTCTCTTTATTCAAATAACTACTGATAAAATATAATTACTATACTAGTTCTAGGTTTTTTAACCTTTATTTAGTGTATGACATTGTTAACATAATGTCTTAATAATAATTATTGAATAATTGCATTAAAAAGACATGCCAAGATTGTTTAATACATGAACATAACTGTTAATATAAAACGTATATGTACTTTGCAAGATTAACGATATTATCGGCATAAACTCAGCGACAGATAACGGTCGCGGTAATTCAATTAAATGATGCCCTATAAATTACTTACTTTGGTTAAAGTATCTTGCAGCATGACCATCGATGGCGTCCAACAAAGCAGACGTAACATAGCATACACACGCCAATATACAGTGCGTGGGCATAAAATAGAAAGAAATAATCGCAAGGATTACCCTCCCGAAACCTGAAAATTTGTATTCATTCATCAATATACAATCGTCAACAGATAAGATGCGCAAATACATTATTACAACCAGTACGTACCAATGATGTTAGGCACAAAAAGGAAAATGTTTTCTTTGTTTTCAGTCATTTTAAAGTTATTTGGAAATTAAATTTGTTCCACTCAAATTATATGGACTCATAAACGAGAAATGCATAAAATGCAGAACTGCTAGAGAGCACAGAGAAAATAATCACAAAGAGTATATAATCACCACGTTATAAATAATCACTAGCTAGAGAGTATTCAAGACCAAGGAACATAATACTAGGGAAGAATTGTAACTCTATACTAGAAAAATGCGAACACAGCCTTACACACACATACGACTAGCGCCATTGCGGACATTGCGGTATAGCAAATAAACAAATATGAGCGGGAATATTCAAAACTAGGTTACCTCTATATATATATATATATATACACCTACTGAATGTATAGCATGAAGAGGGTCCATAATTATATGGATTTTTCTTGAGTTACTGATATTTAATTTTACAGAGTAATAACTCAAGAAAAATCCATATAATTATGAACCCTCTTCATGCTGTAATTATAATAAGTATAGGTAGTTTTATAACACAATTAAAACAAGGAGTCAGTATTGATATCATTATGTATTATTAACTTTAATAATTTGTACTATGGAGTGATTGTAAAATTCCACAGAACTCCAGTCTTGATTTGGTCCACGGACGTGCCCTGGAAGAACAATATTCAATGGTCAGCGCTTGGTAACAGGTGTGCAACTTGGGCGAGCAAGAATTGGTTGTGAACATATTTAATAGTTTTGTTATCCAACACCGTCAACGAGACATCAGCTCTGGATTAGTATTAGTTTTCACATGTATAGTGTAAAATATGAACTGGCCGGACTTGTGGAGTTTTTAATACGTCCACATCCCAGTGTATTGGTACACGCAATAAGAGCCCACTATGTCCAGTGTACAATGCAGTACACAATCAGTTATTTTCTTTAGTTCTAGTCTCATTATATCAAATTCATTATTAGTAGTTTGCATTTCAGGATGTGTAATCCAGATATCAGCGATAAAAAAGTTAAGAAAAAATGAATTATAGTAGTAATAAATAAATAGGAAAACCTTCTCATTCTGAGAAGAAGCCCGTGCCCAGCAGTGAGTCAATAATAGGCTACTTATAGCAGTGAGACAATAATGGGATGTATAAGTTATGTAGGTAAGGCGACAGTCTGACCAAAGTAGCACTTGTGAATAGCACAATAGAAGGAAATAGTACTTCTGGAGTTGGACACGGGGACTGTGATCACAACCTGGAACTCTTTCATGATAAATATTCTACTCACCTATTCACTTACTTGATAATATTAGTAATCCTGGATTACGATTAAGAAACCTATGATAGGTCACCGTCATATCTTCAGTGCGTGTTCTACGACACATAACACGTTTTCCATAGTTATTAGCTGCTATAACTACTTATCATACACTTTACACGTAATTGTCAACAAAATTAAATGTAATTGTACTAAAACAAAATAGCGTTAAGAATATCCTTTCGTTAGTCATTTGAACATTGTGTACACCTATGAAACACTCAAAAACGTTGCTGCAGTTGGAACTTGAGATAAATTTAACAAAAAGTGGCTATTGAAGATAAAAATGATAAATAAAACAATTTGCTGTTATTTGCTATCACCACCTTCGATCAAATATACTATAGATGAAATGAAAACTCAAACTCAAAACTTTTATTGCATTCATGTGTAGGTATATAGGTGTTACATTTATAAATCCTGTAGGTACTTATATGGTTTCATTTCAACATGAAATCCGGTAAGGGCACAGCAACATACTTATATAATAAATAATATGTGCCATATAAATAATAGGTGCCATAACAGTTCCAATATATTGAATGGTATAATAATAGTTATAAATAATAATAATAATTTACTTATCTCGTAACAACTAATATTTCACGAACAATATACAAGATAGTAGTAACAAGTAATTTGCACGATCGTTGCTCGAAAAAGAACGCCATCAAAACTGTGCAATAATCTGTATTTATTTATTCTCACTGTGTTTGAATGTCACATAAGTATTACAAACAAATTTTAGAATACTGAGTTTTACAATGTACAATAATATTACCACAATAATAAAAAATGATATAGAAATATAATGTCAAATGATTTATAATTATTATTGTAATTAAATATTAACATGTCAAATTGTAAATTTTATACTTAATTGAATTTTAAACTGTATCTATAGTAAATTATTACTTGTAGGTATCATATTACTATTTATTATCATTTGACATAAAATCGGACACTGAATACATAAATTTTTCTAATAGGAAGGCTTTTAGTTGTGCATTGAATAAGTTTCTGTTATAAATCAATGTTTTAGGTTAGTAGGTAATCTATTAAACAGTTCTACTGCTTGGTACTCAAAGCAATGCTTAGATATGTTAAATTTGGGAATCAGTAGCGTGCAGTTTCGCTCTCAGCCGCTTCATGACTGACGACTGTGTTAGCGGGGGACGTTTCACGATAATAAAATGAAAATAAAAAATGTAAAAACTATACTCCAAATGTGGGAACAAAATATGGACTGTCGTACTTGTCATTGTCGTAAACACAATTTTTTTTTTGTTTATTTTTTAAATCAATTTAAGTTACCTGGTGATAATAAACATATACCTACCACACAAACCATCGCGGGTTTAATTACTAGTACATTTTATTGCGGATTTGTTTTTTGGGTTTGTTTTGTACAATACCTTGCATCTATAGTATATTTGATCGAAGATCATAACACACCCATGTATACATACCTATATATAGGTAATCAATGTGACAGACAGTCAGTGTGGCCAGTTTTTAATGTTTCATGGTTATTTTTTTTTTGTGGGGTATAGATTAGCGACTCACACATGGAGTGTGTACATGTGTGCATGTTCGCATTTTTTTCTATAGAAGACGAGGGAGGTTGCTAGGGTTTCAAGACCAACTCCAAACCAACAACAGAACTTAAAACAACTCGGCCACAGATCACTATAAAGTAGCCACAGATCACTATAAAGTAGCTACGCTAAACTCGGCTCGACTGAGAATCACAGATCTATAGTAGTCTACGCTACAGATCCTTAGGACAGTTTTTTTTTTTTTTTTTTTTTTTTTTTAATGGCTTTGCACGGTTTGTGCATTTCGCCAATGACGGTTTTGGTAGATTTTAGGAAGAACGACGATAATAAAAGGTAGGGAAACAAAAATTTCAAGGAAACAGAACGGATTTAACGTGGATAGGATCAGGATGGTTGTTCAAAGATGAGATGGGTTGTAAAAGGAGAAAGGATGTATGAAGATGAGCAATTTACATTAGCAGTTCTGTCACGGCACCCGTGTAGATCGCTCGCACGTGTGTTTATTACGGTGTGCCTATAGAATTTTTTACGCGCTAATCTGTGACTGTGATGCAGGATTTTACCTAATAATGGCCTCAGGTGACCGTGAGCAGGAAAATACTATCCTTGATCACATCGAGTCGAGTGAAATTAATGCGTCAGGAGAATGGATGTCACCAATATTACAGGAATATGGAAATAATGTGGAAGAAAAAAGTGAATCGGTAAAAAATATAAACATACCAATAAGTTGTGAAGAAGAAAGTGTGGACGAAAGTATGGATCAAAAATCAAAAAAACGAGAAAGAGAAGAAGATGAATTGGGTTGGACGAGAATTCAGTATATAGGAAAGAAACAGAAACAAATTAAAACAGAGATTTTTATTTCGAGTAAAGAGAAGCTACCTAAGCAGTTTGCTGTCGCAAAATTTTTTACTACTTTGGGTTTAACTGATATCAAACAAATTAAGTACATTAACTGCCGCACTCAGAGAGCTTCATTAAATTAGTCCTAATGAATACTTAACTAATTACCATTAAATCCGTTAAGTAACGATACATCCCAGAGACATAATTTAAGGGTTCATTAGTTAATGACAGATTTAAGTAACCGTAGGGCGAAGCATCGTCAATTCACTCTATCGATTGCATGTCGATAAAGCGTTGGTGTAGCCACACTTAAAAAGTGTTGATGTTAAACAATAAAATAGTTCATATAAACACATTGAAAACTATTATTCATAGTTAGATAAATGACAATTAGTTCTTTTACTGTTAGTTTTATCATAAAGATAAAGCAAAATAGCTATTTTCATTTTATTAGAATAAATCAAGTGCGGCTTTTTTTCTACGGCATCACTTGCTGCTGTCAAATTACGTTCACAATAACAAGGTTATGTTTGGTTTATTTTTCGCCGGGCAAAAAAGAAACAATCGTTTTGTGAATTGTAATTTCATATTTATAATAACACGTATCATGGTAAGTATCGCTATACAATAAGCGAATGTAATATGTTAACAATAAAACGACACATCGAAGGACTTCCATTCATATTTCTGTTTCAACTTAGGATCTACAACCAAAAACACCACGAAAAAGAATGGCCAATTTTACCGCCGATGAAAAGGCTCTATTGGCACAATTAATTAAAAAGAGATCAATTGTGGAATCAAAATTAACGGATGGCAAATCGGTTAACAAGAAGCAAGCAGCGTGGGATTTAATAACACAAGAATTTAATTGCAACGCCAATGTACACAAGGTAGGATAGTCCACTGTTATTGATGAAATATATTCAGATTTCAGTGTTACGAATTATTTTTTAATATTATTTTTCATATTGTTTATTCCAGCGTGAGACTATCACTTTAAAGAGGGCATGGGATAACATGAAAGCGTTTACACGTAAAGCTCGTGCTACAGAAAGAGGAAATATATTTAGAACTGGAGGTGGGCCACATGCACCTCCTCCACCACCACAACATGGAGCCATAATAAGCATGGTTGAAGAGGTGGGTCAATTGTCTCAATTTAATTTTTCCATGCCAATTTATAATAATAACAATAAATAGAACTGATATAGTAACTGATATAGTTATGCAACTGTTTTTACTATTTAAAGAGATTTGAGTCAGACCTTAGCATTATAATTTCTTTTTTTATTATGTCAATAGCTTACTAATTTTTAATCTTTAATTACCAGGCTGCACCTGTGATAATATGCGAAATAAAAAATACATATGATAGCGATGGCACCGTTTTAGATGAAATTGATAAGAGACAAGAATTAGACTTGTCGATAGAAAATATTACTTCTGTATCAATCGACACCTTAGGTAAGTTATTGAAGATTTTTAAAAACCAACTATGATAATGTTTTGTTCACCCGATGATAAGATGTTTACAAATATTCTTTTTTTCAGATATTTTGGACACAGATGAAAAAATAAATGCCCAGGAAAATTCTGAAATAAACAACTCTCAAATTGAAGAAACACAAAATAGCACAGGTATTATATAATTTATCCTATAATACAAAATTTATTGTAATAGATTAAAATAATAGGTTAATGGCAATAGGCTCGCCCCCTATTACATGGGACTTATAACATAACTGTCGAAATGTGGGTGTATTGTGTACACCTCTGCCTACCCCTTCGGGGAAATACAGGTGTGATGTTATGTTATGTGTTGTTATGTTATGTTAGATTAAAAGAGCCTCCACAAGTGACAATATTTATTTTAATTGAACATCCGGTGCACCGTGGGCAGTCGGCCCTGCTACCAACCTGCTGACTGGCTAATATTTTCCCCAAAACATGAGCTATTATCCTTATGTAGCTCATGTCGACACAATAGAAGAGATTGTAATAGATTTATACTAAAAAAATATATTTGTATTTTAGATTGCACTGGTAAAAATAAGTATTCAGCGGTGATCAAGACCACAGATCAAGTGCGTAGACCCACAGACTTCATTCGTCGAGAGGCTGTGATGAGGATTAAACATTTAGAAAATAAGAAAAAGATGGAAATGCAAATACTGAAAACACAGGTACCTAATTATGAATTTTAAGTCAACCTCTTTTCTCTGAGCCTTTTTCCCAGTTATGTTAGGGTCGGCTTCCAGTCTAATCAGATGCGGCTGAACAACAGTATTTTACACGGAGCGACTGCCATCAGACCCCCGCCATCCAGTTACTGGGTAATACCAACATCCTAAGGATAGACCAGTTGTCAGACTTTCGGACTTCTGACTACCCGTAACCACTGCCATAGATAATCAAATGGTAACCGGGAACAACAGCTTTTATGACAATGTGTTTCGTTTTATTACTTTAGTCTTAATTTATTGCCAGATTAAATTATATATGTTTTTCTTTACAGTTAGAAGTTGAACAAATAAGAAAAAAAGCAGCATTACTAGAGGAAGAGAGAAACAAAATATTATTAGAAAAATCTAAAATAGAATTAGAGGAGGTGAAAAAATCTATCGAAAAACAAAGTCATCTATCTTAACTGTTTTGATTCTTTTTGGTGGAATAGTAGTTTAAAATAAAAGTATTATTATATTTTGATCAATTTACGGATTTTTATTGGCTCTAGTTGCACGGTTCCAAATTGTGGATCCTATGGAGAAGAACCGGCAAGAAACTCCATGGATAACATACATACAATATAAACAGTTAACAATAACTGAAAACAATGTCAAGATAATATGAGTTGGTAGAAAAATTACCAACAGTTGATACTAAAACTAAAAGATAAAAAATAAAAAGTGTAAGAAAATTATACAATGTCAAAAAATAATTATAAAAAAATATTTACAACATAAATATAAAATACAAGTATAAAAAGGCGCGATTAGGCGTGATTTTTATTTATTATACAATCATAATTAAGAAAAAAACCTTTCAACCAAAGATTGGCGCACTGTAAAACCATTGCTACTGGGGTTTTCAGTACTCGGGTCAACATCAACTACATCATTATGAGTATTAATGTCATCCCAGTTCAATGGCTCCAAGTCGTCTACCAATAATGCTATATTATGCAGTGTTGCACATGCACATATGACAGCCACTACTGTTTCCACCTTGATACCCATTCCCACTTGAAGACAAGGAAATCTTCTTTTCCAAATACCAAAACATCTTTCCACGGTATTCCTGGTTTTAATTTGGCTTCTGTTGTATGCTTCTTGAGGAGATGAATTTGGTGATAAAAATGGTGTTAGAAGCACATTGCTAACTGCATACCCACTATCCCCTAAAATTATCCCTCGTAATACCCCAGTATCAAGTCTTTGCTTAATAGCACTACTATTGTAGATAAAACTATCATGTGTACTGCCAGGCCACCGGGCTACTAAATCATAAAATTCCAAGTTTGGCCCTGTAACTGCCTGGACATTGATAGAAAACCAGCCCTTTCTATTTCGATATACTTCTGAAGTTAGTCCTCCGGGGCTTCTTATTTTAATGTGGGTACAATCAATACACCCAATTACTCCAGGAAAATGAGCTACTTCATAAAAAATTTGCCTGCAACAAAACACATAATAGTTAAATATACCTTCATGAAAACCTATTAGGTAGTAGGTACCTATATATTTTATTCAAGGAAAAATTGCCTCACTTCACTTTGTCAATTTCTTCTATAGTAGACGGCAATTTAACAAAATCCTTCATTTTGCTTGCTATCAATGTAGATACTTGTGCAATGATTCGAGAAACTGACTGCTGGCAGATGTTCATGACATCTCCATCCAATTTCTGCAAAACAAATGGGCAGCCACATTATAAGGTAGTACTTACTTACTTATTAACACCTAACAAACTTTAATATAAATACATAAAAAAAAATACAATGCAGTTTTATTTTATTAGGCTAGGTACTTACTAACCTGAAAACTGCCTATAGCGTAATGTTAGGAGTAACATTATTTCCGGGGCAAATGGTAATCCTCTTTTCGTTGGTCTCCTTATACTGGATGCCAGCATAGGCAATATAATGCTTTTTACAGATGCAGGTGTAAATCTATATCGTGCATGGAATTCTTGAACTGAGTATTTAGTAAAAGGATCAGAATAATCTCGTAAATACCGCCTCGGTCCCACTTCTCTATACCTTCTAGCATAATCTACAAACTCAATAAAGTCTACCAGATCAGACATTTTTACTTTCTACTAGACACTTATCACTGCTAATCACGAACAATCACGAATTGACTAGTAAAAATAAAAACATAACCCCAAACGTAAATGTCAAAATCACTCGTTAAGAAGTTA
Organism: Asteroscopus sphinx; assembly: GCA_949699075.1. Taxonomy (NCBI): domain Eukaryota; kingdom Metazoa; phylum Arthropoda; class Insecta; order Lepidoptera; family Noctuidae; genus Asteroscopus; species Asteroscopus sphinx. Next base: position 17,537,879 of record OX453021.1, read on the forward strand.
AGTAAAGGTTTTGCTGTCCTTAACTTTAATTGTCATTAAGGGACGCTAATGAACCGTTAACCGACTCTGAGAGTGAATATTTTCAAATCTTTACTAAGGGATTGCTTAAGTAACCATTAAACGTCTCTGAGTGCGGCAGTAACCCGTATAAATTAAAAATAGAGGTCTCAAGTGAGGAGTGTGCGGGCAAGTTGTTGAACTGTCAGGAGTTCACAGACAGAGAGTGGAGAGTTTATAGTGCAATGGATGTGAACGTGTCCTACGGTATTATACGGGATGTAGATCTTGAGCTATCTGACGAGGAGGCAATACAAGCTATTAAATGTCCTAATGATATTCCAATTATATCCTTAAAAAGACTAAAACGTCACGACGAAGAAGGTGGATGGGTGCCCAGTGAGGTAGCTCAGATAGCTTTTAGCGGATCATATCTACCAGCTTTTGTATACGTGGACTGTTTACGTACGAAGGTGGATCCTTTTGTGTTCCCGGTAACGCAGTGTTCAAACTGTTGGAAATTCGGACACTCCAAACCCAGATGTACGTCCAAAAAAATTATATGCCCGAAATGTACAGGAGCACACGATAACTGTGAAGCTACAATGTTTAAGTGCGTGAACTGTTGCGGAGATCATATGCCGCTAAGCAGAAATTGTCCACTATATGCACGGGAGAAGCGCTTAAGGGAGCTTATGGCAGAATATAACTGTACATATCGCGTGGCCTGCAATATGTATGTGAAACCCCAGTCAAAAACAGATCCACGATTAGTACAGGAACACGAAAAGGCGAAGATCAACTCCAGCAACAGCTTTAGTGGCTTATTATTGGAAGCAATAGGAAATTCGCACACTCCGAGACAATCCGATTTTCCACCGTTGCTATTTACGCACAAGCGACCGCAGTCACCGCAAGGTTCAAGTAATAAAAACAAACGCTATATAGATATAGATAAATCGCCGTGGGGACGTCGGAAGTCACCGGACCGCATTCCAACGCAACCTACTGGGCCCCAATTCCACTAATTTACAACGTTTGATTAGCGGCAACGGTTCAGCAACGGTTCGACTGCGTTCGTCGTTCGATGATAACATAAAAAGTTATTCCACTAAAAACATGAGCTGAAACGAACATGGATCGCAGCTGGAACGTAACCGCATCATAGCCGTTGTCTTGAAATGTTACCATATAAAAAGTATTCATTACTACTAACTCTACTAATCATGAAAATAACATTGAGCTATTATAGTTCAATGATTAAAAACTACTTTTGACTATATTAAAATACTTACATTAATAAAATACGTCTTTTCAATACGTTTAAATAATTTAAAATAGTTAAAAATAGATTTTAATAGAAAATCTAGGCTATCGTTCATTCAATACATAAATTATAATCTATGTTCGTTCATTCTACTTGTCAAAATAACGTAAACAAACCGCGGAGGAAATCGAAATTATTTAAATATTATCAAATCTATGTCTGAATAATACAATGTGCCATTGTAATGTGGTATGCAATGTAAGCAAATACAAGCGAGTAGAAATGTAGGCGAGTGAAATAAACAATTACGCCATTGCTTGTATTGTAAAATCAAGCAGATTAGAACAAGCTCCTCTGCTCAAACAAAGACTTACTTTTAATATAATCTATTTACACTAAAGTGGATTTAATACTACGTATTTATACTGGACACATCCCTGGAGCAGTGTTGAGTTTTTGTGAAAGGTGTTCTCGTGGTAAAACTAAGTGTTGACATCCCTTTCCCAGACGATAAGTTTAATACAAAAAAAGTCTAATAAAGTATAAAAAATTTCCTATCTGTGAAATAAATTACTGTGAGTATTATATGCATAACTGCTTGTACTACATATATCATTAATCTGTGTGCTTGTATTTACTTTTAATTTAATAGGAAACTTATTTTATGTCTCATGTTTTATAGACCTAAATGGTACCTACCCTGAAGAAAGTCTACTTCGGCGAGACAAACAAAGCTTTTCAACCAATATATGGAGTGCTTTAAAGGTGCCTATGGGAAAAGTGAAATCGATAATACCTCGGAATGTTTTAAAGGTAGGTAAGTTTTCATACAAGTATAGAAACATAGGTACATCTATTTGTTTCATCATCATCATTTCAGCCGAAAGACGTCCACTACTGGACATAGGCCTCCCCCAATTAAGGGGGGACATGCCATAATCGCCACGCTTGGCAGGCGGGTTGGCGATCGCAGTTGGTTGGTTAAATACTCAGAGAACGCTGCTGCCCATCCTCTGGTGAATCCCTTAGTCGCCTTTTACGACACCCATGAGAAGAGATAAGGGTGGTGCTATTCTTTAAGTCCGGCACCACACGGACATCTATTTGTTTATTTGAGAGTAATAATCAATATAGGTACTTTTAATAAAAAAAATTACATGCAAACATTATGTTTACATCAAAATTAGATATTGTGTTATGTATGGTAAATAGAGTTTATAATATGAGTTCAAGTAGGTAAATGTTACAATTATGAGTTTTACAACATAAAACTTACAAAATATGCATGTAGTATGAAGTTCATGTTAACAAAGAAATAATATTATAATTTATTTCCATTTCAGTTTTGGAATTATTTTAAATATGAGTACAAGCCAGGTACAATCCAAAGTGATCCAACTTTTTAAAGAATATTGGAGTAAAGTGGGGGGTGAACCTAGTTTGGCCCCATTTTTAAACAAACTGCAGGACAAGGTGGCTTCTCTCATATGGGTCCTATAATTTGAGTTCGCAGAGATCCGGTTATAAATTTAGAGGTATGCTTATAATATTCATATTTTTTTCTTGTTATGGATCACTTGTGTTTTAGGTACTATAACACTTCATGAATAATTGTTTTTTATATTCATAAGTAGGTAATAAGATTTGTTTGTGAAAGTAGAGGCACATGAAAGCATCTAGTATAGCAACTACAATTGTAAAATTTACCCTACTTTGTCCTGAAACAAGTGTTTTTTTGTGTGTATAAAGTTTGTTGCTTGGATTTTAATATTAATATTTGTGTTTCAGATTACTCGTTGATGTTGTTGTTGGACAAACAAGAATCTTTTTGCAAGCTTTTGTTTAACATGACATTTCAATTGGCTGATATGTAAACCCAATGACTAAACAATATTATGATGCTTTGGAGTTAGGAGTTGGTCTGATGATGGAGCCGGAAGATGGTCACAGGATCTCCGCTGTGGTTAACGCAGACACATCGAGTTTGGGCTCGTTAGATTAATCTCAATGAGTAGGTAGTTTGGCTGACGGATGGTGACACTATTAGTTTGGTGAGATAGGAAGACGTACACTAATACGTTTTAGTAATAACTTAAAAAATAAAATTCAAAGTTTATTAAAAAAACTTTGAAAACAAACTTTAATTTTATGTGGTGGATCCTGATAAAAGTAGTATCAAATTATCGCTGAAATTGATGTATTTTTTTTTTTATTCAAATATACAAAAAACCTTGTTATATTTACTGTCTAGACTACTCACTTCGAATATTATTTCATTTTAGTAAAACTAAATAAGTTTAAATAGTTTTATTGAATATAATTTTATTGAACTTTGAACTTTCAACATTGTTTGATATAAAAATATCTGCAATATTTCTCCTTGTCTGTAATTAAATAACAACAAATCAATAGTAAGGTTACTATAAGTAGAACTTTGTCTAGTAATACAATATTCTTAATTGACAAAGTGTATATTCAGTAAATAACTTTGGGTGACAATTAATCAATGACATTTCTGTATTTTTTTTAAATTATTAAATTAATTTCTTTCTATTATGTTATGACATGTATGAAACTTTTTTTGTCAAAATTTGTATACCTACACTATGTTTTTTCTTACTTGTCTTATTTAGTAAACAATCTTGGCATGTCTTTAACAATTCGTCAATAATAATTATTAAATGACATTGTGTTAACAATTTCACACCCTAAATATATTTTTAATGCTAATTACATGTGCAGAACGAGTAGTTATATTTTATTAGTAGTTTGTTTTAATAAAGAGACATGCCAACATTGTTTACTAAATAAGACAAGAGAGTAAAAACAGACTTTACCTACAACCCGTTATTGTAATAACTAAAAACCTCTTAAGGGGTCATTACTCATTAGTATAAACAATTTTTACTATTGGACCAACCCTGAAATTGCAAAAATTAAATCTTTTTATTCGTGACTTTAGGGTTGGTCCCATAGTAAAAGTTGTTTATACTAATGAGTACAATGACCCCTTAAGACGTTTTCAGTTATTTCAATAACACGTTGTATACTACATAATTTCTGTAGTACGAAATTCTATTAATGCCTATATCTGTATAACTTAAAATGTTACTGTAGTAACTAGTAAAATAACATAATATTGTTTTGATTTAATAAAAACTGAATTAATGTTTGTTTTCGTTGAAATGGGACTTATTCATCACAATTTTCATATCATCATCATTTCAGCCGAAAGGTGTCTACTGCTGGACATAGGCCTCCCCCAGGCATCGCCAAAACAACCGGTCTTACGCTTTCCTCATCCTAATTTCCATATCCTACTATAATTAATATTATAAATGTGAAAGTTTGTGAAGATATTTGGATGTTCGTTTGTCTGAACAGATTTGGATGAAATTTGACATAGGTACAGATTTGGATAGGCTAGGCTTGTTGTCCCGGGAAGATGACCAATTCCCGAGGGAGGTGCGATCAACGACATCCAGGTTGGCGAAGCCGCAGGCAACCACTAGTAAATAATAAGATTGAGAGAGAGATTTCATTTGAGATACCATGATTAATAAAAAATAGTATGTGTTATGGCAGGAGACATGTGACTGATGTAAAAAAAAGAGAGTAATGTTAGGGGAAAAAAACCATAAAAATATTGTTAAAGTTTTATTTATTTATTAAGTCTTCCACAGATTTTGCTCCAAACCTTGTTGATAAGTAGGTACTACAACCAATAGTCATCACGGGCATTTAAATCACAAATCTGGAACAATTTTGTTTTATTAAAATTTATTACTGCAGGTATAAATAAAATAAATAAATAAATTTTAATACACAAAAAGTTTTACATCAAATATCTGTAAAGTCCCTGACTTCTGAGCTAGGTACAAACCTGTGTTACAGAAGTCAGTGTCTTCTCCTATTAGTTTAACACAAATAGTGAGTAATACTTAGGTACAGTTTACATAATTTATTTGTGATGTGGACTATGTGTTGTGTTTGTGTGAGTGTGTGAGCGGTGTTCGTGTAGGTGTGGTGTGGGTGAGTGTGAGTATGAACGTGGAGTATGTATGTATGTAGGTATGGCTATAGTATGAACAAATAAAATTAGTAGATGCAATTTAATTCAAACATGCTGCGCCAACCCCAAATAAATTGGGATAAGGGCAGGAGGATGACGATGAGATGCAATTTAATTTGCAATAGTAGAATAGGTCCCTATACTAGGGTGTCGCAAACCAATGGGCCAAGAGGAGGGATAGATGACATAATTTAAGCAAAATAAATACAATTTGTAATGTTGTAATTCCTTACTATAAGAAAAAAAATCTTAATTAAAACAATCTTTTTGGGTTTTTTGTGAATTTTTGTCTACTTTAATATTCAAATATTCTAGGTTCTGGTCTATGGGGGGGACAGCTGCCCCCTTGCTCCCCCTTGTAACGCCCATGTAGGTATAAAGTAGGTAAGTACCTACTCAAAATATGAATTTTCAAGGAATGATATCCCTTTATATTAACAATATTCTCTTCACGTTTATTATTATTTAGAACTATAGCGACATCTATGCACCCCATAACACAGGCATGTAAAACTTTCTATATAATCGTAAAATTACACAATACAACTCTGCGAATAAAAAATATAATCACACTTTTTTAAATTACTTGCTTGTCATAAGTCACACAAACTGAAATTAATTAATTTTCAGCATAACATACCTTTTCGTTTTTTCATCAAGATCTTCTAGGGAGTCGGAGCTTCACATAGGTATTTATTAGATTCAGCTCATCTTTCACTTGGTTATTGGCCAAGGGTCAGAGTTTCGCCTTAGGGACTAGCATTTGGTACCTACGAGCTAGTTGCATAAAATGCCAGTGTCACCAAAATCTAAAAAAGACAATAAAGACATTTTACTTTACCTATTAGGTAGGTACAACATATGCAATTACTTGCATCAATATTAACTTATATTACAGGCGATCTTACCTTTGTATCCGTATGAATGCAGCATAATACGAGGGCTAATCTCCTCAGTCAGAGATTTTGCAAGGTTTTCAGTGAGTCTTTATTATATTTTAACTAACTAACTCTCGGTCAGTAAAATTAAATGCATTGTTTGGAACTCGTCGGCTTGTCGACTAATTTCTTTTTTAACTCTTCCAATGTTAACCTTAGTGGCAAGGACAACAAAATACACCCTTTAACTTTTGTAAAATCAACGAAATTAAGTCTAAATCTTCGTCAAAACATTCAACGATCCAGTAAAAGTACAAGTTTATCGACTGATGTTCAGCTGTTAATTTTGACAGCTGAACGGCTAAAGTTCAGTTGCGTGTCAGCCCAAACATCTGTCAGAATTTTAGTGGAATAGGACGAAACGTAACGTTGATGTTCGATCGAGTTAGCGGAATACGAACACTCGATCGATCGTTAGCTTCAGCTGAAACGTAACTGCAGCTGGATCGTTGTTCATTAGCAGAATAAGAAAATAGCTAACAGCCGTCGTTCAGCTGCGTTTTAAACGTAATTTCGTTAGTGGAATTGGCCCCCAGCTGTCAAAATTAACAGCTGAACATCAGTCGATAAACTTGTACTTTTACTGGATCGTTGAATGTTTTGACGAAGATTTACACTTAATTTCGTTGATTTTGCAAAAGTTAAAGGGTTTATTTTGTTGTTCTTGCCAGTAAGGTTAACATTGGAAGAGTTAAAAAAGAAATTAGTCGACAAGCCGACGAGTTCCAAACAATGCATTTAATTTTACTGACCGAGAGTATGTTAGTTAAAATATAATAAAGACTCACTGAAAACCTTGCAAAATCTCTGACTGAGGAGATTAGCCCTCGTATTATGCTGCATTCATACGGATACAAAGGTAAGATCGCCTGTAATATAAGTTAATATTGATGCAAGTAATTGCATATGTTGTACCTACCTAATAGGTAAAGTAAAATGTCTTTATTGTCTTTTTTAGATTTTGGTGACACTGGCATTTTATGCAAATAGCTCGTAGGTACCAAATGCTAGTCCCTAAGGCGAAACTCTGACCCTTGGCCAATAACCAAGTGAACGATGAGCTGAATCTAATAAATACCTATGTGAAGCTCCGACTCCCTAGAAGATCATGATGAAGGAACGAAAAGGTATGTTATACTGAAAATTAATTAATTTCAGTTTGTGTGGCTTATGACAAGCAAGTAATTTTAAAAAGTGTGATTATATTTTTTATTCGCCGAGTTGTATTGTGTAATTTTACGATTATATAGAAAGTTTTACATGCCTGTGTTATGGGGTTCATAGATGTCGCTATAGTTCTTCTAAATAATAATAAACTTGAAGAGAATATTGTTAATATAAAGGGATATCATTCCTTGAACATTCATATTTTGAGTAGGTACCTACCTACTTTATACCTACATGGGCGTTACAAGGGGGAGCAAGGGGGCAGCTGTCCCCCCCATAGACCAGAACCTATAATATTTGAATATTAATGTATACAAAAATTCACAAAAAACCCAAAAAGATTGTTTTAATAAGATTTTTTTTCTTATAGTAAGGAATTACAACATTACAAATTGTATTTATTTTGCTTAAATTATGTCCTCTATCTATCATCTTGCCCCCCTCCTCCTGGCCCATTGGTTTGCGACACCCTAGTATAGGTACCTATTCTACTATTGCAAATTAAATTGCATCTCATCGTCATCCTCCTGCCCTTATCCCAATTTATTTGGGGTTGGCGCAGCATGTTTGAATTAAATTGCATCTACTAATTTTATTTGTTCATACTATAGCCATACCTGCAGTAATAAATTTTAATAAAACAAAATTGTTCCAGAATTGTGATTTAAATGCCCGTGATGACTATTGGTTGTAGTACCTACTTATCAACAAGGTTTGGAGCAAAATCTGTGGAAGACTTAATAAATAAATAAAACTTTAACAAAAATTTTATGGTCATCAGTCACATGTCTCCTGCCATAACACATACTATTTTTTATTAATCATGGTATCTCAAATGAAATCTCTCTCTCAATCTTATTATTTACTAGCGGTTGCCTGCGGCTTCGCCAACCTGGATGTCGTTGATCGCACCTCCCTCGGGAATTGGTCATCTTCCCGGGACAACAAGCCTAGCCTATCCAATATGTTAATCCAGGTTATGTTCTATCTGTACCTATGCCAAATTTCATCCAAATCTGTTCAGACAAACGAACATCCAAATATCTTCACAAACTTTCACATTTATAATATTAATTATAGTAGGATATGGAAATTAGGATGAGGAAAGCGTAAGACCGGTTGTTTTGGCGATGCCTGGGGGAGGCCTATGTCCAGCAGTAGACACCTTTCGGCTGAAATGATGATGACATGAAAATTGTGATGAATAAGTCCCATTTCAACGAAAACAAACATTAATTCAGTTTTTATTAAATCAAAACAATATTATGTTATTTTTCTAGTTACTACAGTAACATTTTCAGTTATACAGATATAGGCATTAATAGAATTTCCTACTACAGAAATTATGTAGTATACAACGTGTTATTGAAATAACTGAAAACGTCTTAAGGGGTCATTGTACTCATTAGTATGAACAACTTTTACTATGGGACCAACCCTAAAGTCACGAATAAAAAGATCTAATTTTTGCAATTTCAGTGTTGGTCCAATAGTAAAAATTGTTTATACTAATTAGTAATGACCCCCTTAAGAAGTTTTTAGTTATTTCAATAACGGGTTGTAGGTAAAGTCTGTTTTTACTCTCTTGTCTTATTTAGTAAACAATGTTGGCATGTCTCTTTATTAAAACAAACTACTAATAAAATATAACTACTCGTTCTGCACATGTAATTAGCATTAAAAATATATTTAGGGTGTGAAATTGTTAACACAATGTCATTTAATAATTATTATTGACGAATTGTTAAAGACATGCCAAGATTGTTTACTAAATAAGACAAGTAAGAAAAAACATAGTGTAGGTATACAAATTTTTATAAGGCATGCAATATTATTATCAATTTAATCTACAATTTGCATGACAAAAAAAGTTTCATACATGTCATAACATAATAGAAAGAAATTAATTTAATAATTTAAAAAAAATACAGAAATGTCATTGATTAATTGTCACCCAAAGTTATTTACTGAATATACACTTTGTCAATTAAGAATATTGTATTACTAGACAAAGTTCTACTTATAGTAACCTTACTATTGATTTGTTGTTATTTAATTACAGACAGGGAGAAATATTGCAGATATTTTTATATCAAACCATGTTGAAAGTTCAAAGTTCAATAAAATTATATTCAATAAAACTATTTAAACTTATTTAGTTTTACTAAAATGAGATAATATTCGAAGTGAGTAGTCTAGACAGTAAATATAACAAGCTTTTTTGTATATTTAAATATAAAAATAAAATTACATCAATTTAAGCGATAATTTGATACTACTTTTATCAGGATCCACCACATAAAATTAATGTTTGTTTTCAAAGTTTTTTTAATAAACTTTGAATTTTATTTTTTAAGTTATTACTAAAACGTATTAGTGTACGTCTTCCTATCTCACCAAACTAATAGTGTCACCATCCGTCAGCCAACTACCCACTCATTGAGATAAATCTAACGAGCCCAAACTCGATGTGTCTGCGTTAACCACAGCGGAGATCCTGTGACCATCTTCCGGCTCCATCATCAGACCAACTCCTAACTCCAAAGCATCATAATATTGTTTAGTCATTGGGTTTACATATCAGCCAATTGAAATGTCATGTTAAACAAAAGCTTGTAAAAAGATTCTTGTTTGTCCAACAACAACATCAACGAGTAATCTGAAACACAAATATTAATATTAAAATCCAAGCAACAAACTTTATACACACAAAAAAACACTTGTTTCAGGACAAAGTAGGGTAAATTTTACAATTGTAGTTGCTATACTAGATGCTTTCATGTGCCTCTACTTTCACAAACAAATCTTATTACCTACTTTTGAATATAAAAAACAATTATTCATGAAGTGTTATAGTACCTAAAACACAAGTGATCCATAACAAGAAAAAAATATGAATATTATAAGCATACCTCTAAATTTATAACCGGATCTCTGCGAACTCAAATTATAGGACCCATATGAGAGAAGCCACCTTGTCCTGCAGTTTGTTTAAAAATGGGGCCAAACTAGGTTCACCCCCCACTTTACTCCAATATTCTTTAAAAAGTTGGATCACTTTGGATTGTACCTGGCTTGTACTCATATTTAAAATAATTCCAAAACTGAAATGGAAATAAATTATAATATTATTTCTTTGTTAATGTAACATGAACTTCATACTACATGCATATTTTGTAAGTTTTATGTTGTAAAACTCATATTGTAACATTTACCTACTTGAACTCATATTATAAACTCTATTTACCATAATACAATATCTAATTCTGATGTAAACATGTTTGCATGTAATTTTTTTTATTAAAAGTACCTATATTGATTATTACTCTCAAATAAACAAATAGATGTACCTATGTTTTTATACTTGTATGAAAACTTACCTACCTTTAAAACATTCCGAGGTATTATCGATTTCACTTTTCCCATTGGCACCTTTAAAGCACTCCATATATTGGTTGAAAAGCTTTGTTTGTCTCGCCGAAGTAGACTTTCTTCAGGGTAGGTACCATTTAGGTCTATAAAACATGAGACATAAAATAAGTTTCCTATTAAATTAAAAGTAAATACAAGCAGTTATGCATATAATACTCACAGTAATTTATTTCACAGATAGGAAATTTTGTATACTTTATTAGACTTTTTTTGTATTAAACTTATCGTCTGGGAAAGGGATGTCAACACTCAGTTTTACCACGAGAACACCTTTCACAAAAACTCAACACTGCTCCAGGGATGTGTCCAGTATAAATACGTAGTATTAAATCCACTTTAGTGTAAATAGATTATATTAAATGTAAGTCTTTGTTTGAGCAGAGGAGCTTGTTCTAATCTGCTTGATTTTACAATACAAGCAATGGCGTAATTGTTTATTTCACTCGCCTACATTTCTACTCGCTTGTATTTGCTTACATTGCATACCACATTACAATGGCATATTGTATTATTCAGACATAGATTTGATAATATTTAAATAATTTCGATTTCCTCCGCGGTTTGTTTACGTTATTTTGACAAGTAGAATGAACGAACATAGATTATAATTTATGTATTGAATGAACGATAGCCTAGATTTTCTATTAAAATCTATTTTTAACTATTTTAAATTATTTAAACGTATTGAAAAGGCGTATTTTATTAATGTAAGTATTTTAATATAGTCAAAAGTAGTTTTTAATCATTGAACTATAATAGCTCAATGTTATTTTCATGATTAGTAGAGTTAGTAGTAATGAATACTTTTTATATGGTAACATTTCAAGACAACGGCTATGATGCGGTTACGTTCCAGCTGCGATCCATGCACGGGTAGTAATCTTAGAACAAAAATTTTCAACGTTATGTCTATGATTGTAGATGGGTTCAATAATAGATTTTGACAGTTACTTCGTCCCCCTCGGCGTTCCCCTTCTGTTCTATATATATTATATTGTTGATATATTCTCTTTGTTGTTGTTATATACCTATGTGTAGAGTATACAAGTATAATCTCAATTATTGAAGTAATTCTCTTTGTAAAATGGGCAGTCTAAACTATGTACCTATCCCATTTAAAAGTCGAAATATACTATTCAGTTTTCTACAAAGTTTAATATAACTAAATAAAAACGTACATTTCGAATTACGGTTACGAAATGTTTGTTAACGTCTGCCCAACAAACAAGCCTACTACTAGCCACTAGCACATCAAGCCACTGTTATATCATCACATCAGGTAAGCAAATAATAATATATTTCATTTCAATGTTAAAGTGTAATATTTGACAATGAACTTTTCAATCTGCATGCAGTACACACTACAGAAAACGATTATTTCAGGCTTCTGCGGGCCAAACGAAGCTTAATGAATTGATACACAGGGAAACAAGCCCTTCCCACCAGATGGTTCAAATAAAACTAGGAGTTGGGAGATTAATACAATACCACTTGAATATTATTTGTTTCTTTTTGCAAACATAACTATACTAGATGCTACCGCAAGTTGGAAATCATAAAATATCACACATAATGCAATACTATAGGGGACACTTCTAAGTACTCCTTGCCAATCTGGCCCTTGTGCCCCTCCCAGAAACAAATCCTGGATCTGCCCATGCCCACAGCAATAGGATTCCATTTGGACCCTTCGGGTGTGGAATCTTAATAATATTAATGCTGTTGTAAAACTAATTTTTATTATTTCAGATACTGAGATGCCACCGCCTACATAAGTTTTGTTGGAAATCATTTGTTAAATGAGGTAAGCAACAGCTTTTTTCATTTTCTTTAATGGCATTTATATTTAAAAACAAAATAATATGAATAATAATATTATAAGTTGGCCTCAACAAAGTAAGCTGTGTGTGAATGTCACAATCAACTGAGAAATGTTTGAGCATGACGGTAGGCAGGGTAATGTTCTAAAGACATTTCTATTAAAAAATGGTTCATTATTATCAGCCCGTTACTGTTCCACTTCTGGGCACGGGCCTCTTCTCAGAAGGATTCAGGCCTGAGTCCACCACGCTGGCCTACTGCGGGTTGGTGGACTAAACACCATCAAGAACTGTATGAAGCACTCTCAAGTGGGTAGGTTTCCTCACGATGTTTTCGTTCACCGTTGAAAGTAAAAAGTGACAATCAAATTCTCATTCGCACTTGAATTCGAAAAGCCAGAGGTGTGGGCCGGGTACGAATTCAGATCCCCCTGCAAGGATGGCAAGTATTCAACCACTAGACTATACTTTAAATTATTAGGTTATAATGTTCATTCCGGGACCCATCTGAAAACCAGTGCTGCAACATTTCGGTGTTGTAGCATATGCTGAGATGGGGGCCTTTTTAGTATTTTACAGGCATATTATTTTTAATTTTATTGTTGATGTGTTATTTTTTCTCTCGCCTGTAACAAGATTAAAATAATTATTTTATTTCTTTCTTTCATTTTGTTTGATTTATGTAAATGCAATTATAACATTGTAGATATTAATGTAAAACCAAGTAGTTAAAAGCCTTAATTTTCCTTGCAGGTAATGTACAATCAAATAACAGTCCCTTCAACACTGAAGACGATGACTCCTGTGGCTAGGAAGATCCTGTGGATGCAAATCAAACAAGAAAATGTAGAATTTTATTCTGATTAGAAATAACTGAAAAAAAAAACAATGTTTATAGGAGAAAATTGAAAAATAAACAGATTTATGTAAAAGTAATGGTTTTTATTTTACTTTCACTATAAAAAATAAAATATTAGCAATGCATGTATAGGTACCTACCTACGCATAAATAAGAGGCAAAAGCCTTGTATCCAAGGCCGAAATTTAAAAACCTTTTGCTTGGTTGGAAGTTGAAAAAAATGTATTATCTGTGCTTGTCATTTTCTATTATTGAGGTTACTCTTTGGTTCCCTATTGACCAAATTTCTTGTTCGGAGATTGTCGTCTGATGCGTAGCACAGACCAAGTAGAGATGCTACGCATCAGACGACAATCTCCGAACAAGAAATTTGGTCAATAGGGAACCAAAGAGTAACCTCAATAATAGAAAATGACAAGCACAGATAATACATTTTTTTCAACTTCCAACCAAGCAAAAGGTTTTTAAATTTCGGCCTTGGATACAAGGCTTTTGCCTCTTATTCATGCGTAGGTAGGTACCTATACATGCATTGCTAATATTTTATTTTTTATAGTGAAAGTGAAATAAAAACCATTACTTTTAAATAAATCTGTTTATTTTTCAATTTTCTCCCAACATTGTTTTTTTTTCAGTTATTTCTAATCAGAATAAAATTCTACATTTTCTTGTTTGATTTGCATCCACAGGATCTTCCTAGCCACAGGAGTCATCGTCTTCAGTGTTGAAGGGACTGTTATTTGATTGTACATTACCTGCAAGGAAAATTAAGGCTTTTAACTACTTGGTTTTACATTAATATCTACAATGTTATAATTGCATTTACATAAATCAAACAAAATGAAAGAAAGAAATAAAATAATTATTTTAATCTTGTTACAGGCGAGAGAAAAAATAACACATCAACAATAAAATTAAAAATAATATGCCTGTAAAAGACTAAAAAGGCCCCCATCTCAGCATATGCTACAACACCGAAATGTTGCAGCACTGGTTTTCAGATGGGTCCCGGAATGAACATTATAACCTAGTAATTTAAAGTATAGCCTAGTGGTTGAATACTTGCCATCCTTGCAGGGGGATCTGAGTTCGTACCCGGCCCACACCTCTGGCTTTTCGAATTCAAGTGCGAATGAGAATTTGATTGTCACTTTTTACTTTAACATAACATAACATAACATCACGCCTGTATTTCCCCGAAGGGGTAGGCAGAGGTGTATTAGTACACCCACATTTCGCCAGTTATGTTATAGTCCCATGTAATAGGGGGCGAGCCTATTGCCATTGACCGGGCACAAATCCAGACTCCAGGCTGCTACTGAGAGTTTCCTAATGAAAAAACCCAATAACACTTTGCCCGACCCGGGAATCGAACCCAGAACCCCACGCTCTGCAGTCGCGCTTGCAACCACTAGACCAACGAGGCAGTTTTTACTTTAACGGTGAACGAAAACATCGTGAGGAAACCTACCCACTTGAGAGTGCTTCATACAGTTCTTGATGGTGTTTAGTCCACCAACCCGCAGTAGGCCAGCATGGTGAACTCAGGCCTGAATCCTTCTGAGAAGAGGCCCGTGCCCAGAAGTGGAACAGTAACGGGCTGATAATAATGAACCATTTTTTAATAGAAATGTCTTTAGAACATTACCCTGCCTACCGTCATGCTCAAACATTTCTCAGTTGATTGTGACATTCACACACAGCTTACTTTGTTGAGGCTAACTTATAATATTATTATTCATATTATTTTGTTTTTAAATATAAATGCCATTAAAGAAAATGAAAAAAGCTGTTGCTTACCTCATTTAACAAATGATTTCCAACAAAACTGTATGTAGGCGGTGGCATCTCAGTATCTGAAATAATAAAAATTAGTTTTACAACAGCATTAATATTATTAAGATTCCACACCCGAAGGGTCCAAATGGAATCCTATTGCTGTGGCCATGGGCAGATCCAGGATTTGTTTCTGGGAGGGGCATAAGGGCCAGATTGGCAAGGAGTACTTAGAAGTGTCCCCTATAGTATTGCATTATGTGTGATATTTTATGATTTCCAACTTGCGGTAGCATGTAGTATACTTATGTTTGCAAAAAGAAACAAATAATATTCAAGCGGTATTGTATTAATCTCCCAACTCCTAGTTTTATTTGAACCATCTGGTGGGAAGGGCTTGTTTCCCTGTGTATCAATTCATTAAGCTTCGTTTGGCCCGCAGAAGCCTGAAATAATCGTTTTCTGTAGTGTGTACTGCATGCAGAGTGAAAAGTTCATTGTCAAATATTACACTTTAACATTGAAATGAAATATATTATTATTTGCTTACCTGATGTGCTGATATAACAGTGGCTTGATGTGCTAGTGGCTAGTAGTAGGCTTGTTTGTTGGGCAGACGTTAACAATCATTTCGTAACCGTAATTCGAAATGTACGTTTTTATTTAGTTATATTAAACTTTGTAGAAAACTGAATAGTATATTTCAACTTTTAAATGGGATAGGTACATAGTTTAGACTGCCCATTTTAAAAAGAGTTAATTACAAAGAGAATTACTTCAATAATTGAGATTATACTTGTATACTCTACACATAGGTATATAACAACAACAAAGAGAATATATCAACAATATAATATATATAGACCAGAAGGGGAACGCCGAGGGGGACGAAGTAACTGTCAAAATCTATTATTGAACCCATCTAGAATCATAGACATA
Organism: Asteroscopus sphinx; assembly: GCA_949699075.1. NCBI lineage: Eukaryota > Metazoa > Arthropoda > Insecta > Lepidoptera > Noctuidae > Asteroscopus > Asteroscopus sphinx. The sequence continues at coordinate 17,554,146 of OX453021.1, forward strand.
ACGTTGAAAATTTTTGTTCTAAGATTACTACCCGTGATGCGTAGCATCTCTACTTGGTCTGTGGATCCATGTTCGTTTCAGCTCATGTTTTTAGTGGAATAACTTTTTATGTTATCATCGAACGACAAACGCAGTCGAACCGTTGCTGAACCGTTGCCGCTAATCAAACGTTGTAAATTAGTGGAATTGGGGCCCAGTTGGCTGATGACCAAGCCGCTGTACAGGCCCAGGCTGACGATGCTTTGCAAGAAAATTGGAATGTTTAGTTGAAGAGAAGATATCACTAGCTGAACTCAACAAAGAGAGAAGATGTTATGATATGAAACCTGCTTTGTCGAGTTGTATTAGCTCTTTAGATATAAGAAAAAGTAAGCTAGTGACAAATGTCATAGAACGTAGTCTAAAATATTTTTCAATGAAGTAAACACAGTTTTCCTTAGTTATTCTTTAATTTACTCCAAAGGGTCCATAATTAACGGTAGAACTCTAATTCATTAACATATTACACATTAACACTCGAAGAAAAACAAATTTTGGAAAATAATAAAAAATCCACAACACGATCTTTACGAATTTTCCCGCCCACAAAAACTAGTTTTTTTTTTTTTTTTTTTAATTTATTCATGACCATGGATACATGTCCTTCAGTCGTAATCATTGAACATATTATTAACATTGTACTTATATCCTAGTAAAGTGATGGAAACTTTACTAGGTTTCTGAGGGGATGATGAGATAATACGAAAGTCATGTTTTTCAACTTTGTACCATTAATCCACACTTGTACACGTTAACGAGCACTTAACATTTAATAATCCACCATTATTACACATTAACACTCGAAGAAACACAAATTTTGGAAAATAATAAAAAATCTATAACATGATCTTTACGAATTTTCCCGCCAACCTCACAAAAACTAGATTCTGACCAGTGTTGCCAATAATTAATTTTAGGCAGCCGTGTACGTTCCGTAGAAAAACCGTGTTTTATATGGAAAGAGATCAACGGTCCGCCGTAACACTGCCAAAACAGGAAATACGTTTCAACATTAGCCAAATGGCGCTGTTTTAAGGTTTTTATGCGAAAGTAATTGAACGTCAATGTTCTAGTTTTTATAAAAAAAAAGTATAAGAATATTTAACTTTAAATGGGTAATCTAATCGGGAAATCCCCGTCCATATAGATAACTTTGAAAGGTTGGAATTCGAATTCACAACCAAAAATGAACACGCACTAGATGTATTTGGATACATGCAAAGAAATTGAACTAAGACTGACCACTGACGATGCTTCCAACCATGCGAATGGCGTGGCCGTATTCCAAAATCTGTCCGTGAATGTTGAAAACGTAAGTTATTTTTAGAACAAAACAAGCTTTTTTGGATGTCGTCATTAAAACGACGTCCGAATGCATACATCGTCAGTGCCCACCTTAAAGCATACAATCTCTTTGGATACATGGCAGTGATATATTTATCGAAAGCATGATTATCGTCAAATTAGCTAAAAGCCGTAGATTTTGCTACGGCCCTTGGGGTCACAGCCGTAGGCCATGGATTTTGTAATATTTTGGCTTGTAAACCTTAGAACATGGTAACTAATAGCCGTAGCATTGGCAACACTGATTCTGACCTACTTATGTCAATGACCTCAGCCGGCACAATGGCACAGATTAAGTACAAAATGGTGTCGAAAGTGGCGCCAAGGTACATACTTTCGAACTACGGCTTTCGAAAAAAAGCGCGGGAAACTTCTAACTTGGCGGGCGCGTTTTTTTTGTTTTCAAATAATTTATTTATTAATTTATGTTACAGATCAGTTTGGTAGTAGTATAATTGTATATTTGTGTATTGTAGTTTTTAAATTTAGCTTTAGTGTTCATTCTTTTGCTGTAGTGGTAAGTTTTTAGTTTTATTTCTGGTCGTTCAATGAATGATCCGCCTGATCCGGGGGGCTTTGTCCCCCCGGCAGGTAATTATGTGACAATCCAGTCGAATGAGTCTGGAATGGATACCGATACATCCACTTCGGCCCGGTCCTTAAAGAGAAGTCGAATACACATGTGCAAGCACTGCAACAAACGCCGTAGGAAGCACCACGGTTCGGAGTCGTCGGGCTGTAGCTGTACTATTGAAAACATTTCGCAGTTACAATCATCACCTGAAGTAACTAAATTAGATAATGCACCAACCACCCAAGATCCTATTGCGTCATCCACTCAATCTCCAATTCCCTCCCCTGTGGGACGACAGCTTTATGAAAAAAGCGATGCTGCTCCTTTCATAATACATATACAAAAAATTCAATCGACACCTAATGATGGCACTACACTGCACCCAGTTACTTTTGGCAAATTCTTAAAGCAGAACACTTTTCAGAACATTATTAATGGCAGTGTGAAAAAGATAGGCCGTAATAAAATTTCTATTGCATTTTCTTCTTTCTCTGATGCGAATTCTTTTATTCAACACAACAGCTTGGAGGCTCAGAAGTTAAAAGCTTTTATACCTACATTTAATGTAACAAGAATGGGATTGATTCGTGGGATTCCTTCAGAATGGTCTCCGGAGGAAGTTATGGATAACATTTCAGTTCCTATAGGGTGTGGTCCAATAATTAAAGTCAGACGTCTTAATTTTAAAACATTTATTGACGGATCTGCTGTTTGGAAACCTTCTCAAACAATTGTTGCAACATTTGATGGGCAGATTTTACCATGGCGTATTTTCATGTGCTACAATGCACTTCCGGTTGATCTTTACATTTTTCCTACAATTCAATGTTTTAATTGTTGCCGGTTTGGTCATACAAAAATGCAGTGTAGATCCAAACCCCGGTGTTTTAAATGTGGACACAACCACACAGCAGATAGCTGTAATTTAGAGCCTGAAAATGCATCTTGTTGCTTATGTTCTGGGTATCATTTTGCAACTGATAAGTCATGCCCTGAATTTCTAAGACAGAAAAATATAAAAACCTATATGGCCCAAAATTCTATATCTTATGCTGAATCTTCTAAATTACATCCACTGGTTTCAAAATCATTTGCTGATACACTACTTTCTCCCCCATCAAGAGATTCTTCCGATAAGCCCTTTATTTCTTTTCAAAATAAAACATCCCCTTCTGGTCCTTCTGGTTATAAAAAAACTGTCTTTCTTAAACCTCGTTCTCCTCATAAACCTATCCATGGTTACAACAAAGATGCCCACAATGCAATCATTAATGATTATGCCATTCCAGAACCTTCAAATGGTTGTGCTCTAAATAATCAAAGCAAAGATGAATCTGATACTCAATTTTCACTGAATGATTTTATTACAGCCCTTTTAAGTCTTTTTGCACAGTTCAACTTTTCACCGTCCAACGTTGCCCCAGTCCTCAATAAACTCTCCCAGTCTGTCCATAATGGACCAACAAGCCAAACTCATTCAATGGAACTGCCGCAGTCTAAATAATAAAAAAAGTGATTTAATTTATCTAATTAATAAATACAAGCCTTTCGCCTTTGCCTTGGCAGAGACATGGCTTAAACCAAATCAAGTTTTTAATATTCATAGCTATGTAATTATTAGAGATGATAGACCTGATGGGTATGCTGGTGCAGCTATACTTATTAAGGATTCTATTCCTTTCTCAGTAATTTCATTACCTCCTCATAGTGATGGAATATCAATGGTAGCAATTATATTTAATAATATTTGTCTTGTTTCTATTTATATTCCTTACCCTTCTTCTTCTATACTTCAAGAGATTGATAATCTCTTTTCTTTTCTTTCTAAACCTTTCCTAGTACTGGGGGATTTCAACTGCCATCACCAATCTTGGGGTAGTTCAATTTCTAATAATTATGGTGAAGAGTTATTAGATCTAGTAGATCTGCACAATCTATGCATTTTAAATTCGGGTTCTCCTACTAGGCGTACTGGTCCCAATGAGATTCTAAGTGCAGTTGACCTGTCTATCTGCTCTCCTAACTTAGCTTCTTCAGTAATATGGCAGACTTTAACCTCTACTTTTGGTAGTGATCATTTTTCTATTCTCATTTCTTTCCCTTTCTTAAAACAAACTTCTAAGATAAAAAGATCAAATTTAAAATACAAAATCCCTAACAGAAGTAGTTATGACTGGGATAAATATAAAAATAAAGTTGACAGCAACATATCTTCTCTTCCCGTTATCTCCAATGGTAATGAAAATCAGTGTGCAGAACGTTTAGCGCATATTTTGATTAATGCAGCAGACGAGGTTTTTCCTGTTAAAAAGAACAATATTAGTACAATTCCCAAGCCCCCTTGGTGGGATTCTGAGTGTTCTGAGGCTGTCAATAAACGAAAACAAGCTGAAGAAACATATAACCTCAACATGTCCTTTTCTAATTTTGATTCCCTCTGTATCATTATCACAGAAACTCGTAAGCTTTTTAAAAAGAAAAAATATGAAGGTTGGCTAAAATTCTGTTCTTCAATTTCTCCTAATACACATCCCACAATAGTCTGGCGTAATATTCGCAGATTTCGATCAGTTTTCAATAGACCTTTTTCTTCTCCTATTTCTGATTCACTTGCACATGACTTCTTAGATAAACTAGCTCCTCCATGGGTTCCTCAGGCTTTTAACTTAATTCGGCACAATGATCCCAGTAGCCTAAGTACCCATAATGACTTAGACTGCCCGTTTACATTAAATGAACTGAAGGGTGTTATCATTAATACTGTAGATTCTGCTCCAGGCATTGACGGCATACCTTACTCCTTTTTTGCCAAATTAAGTGATAATGCTCTCAGTTACTATTTGAATCTTATTAATTCTATAATGAAAACAGGAAACATCCCTGATGCGTAGCATCTCTACTTGGTCTGTGCATCCCTGTTGAATGGAAACGTCAAATGGTATTGCCATTTCTTAAGCCTCATAAACTACCATCCGATGTTTCTTCCTACCGCCCCATAGTTTTATCTTCCATTCTAATTAAGTTAGCAGAACATTTAATAAAAAACCGCCTTGAGTGGTATGTAGAAAGCAAAGGTTTATTGGCAGCTTCACAATACGGTTTTAGAAAGGGTAAAAGTACCATGGACTGCCTAAGTATTTTTACTACTGATGTCCGGTTATCCTTTTCTAATAATGAATCCACCATAGCTGTTTTTTTAGATATCAATGCAGCATATGATAATGTTTTGCTATCTGTTCTACAGAACAAAATGCATGCCTTACAAATTCCGATCAATCTGTCCAATTTCATTATGAATATACTATTCGAACGCTCAGTAATTATGTCAGTTGCTGATCATCAATTAACTCGTCTTGTATGGAAAGGTCTTCCACAGGGTTCAGTGCTGAGTCCATTGTTGTATAATATTTACACTTTTGATTTAGATTCGTCTTTTACCAACCAAGTTAAAGTTCTCCAATATGCTGATGACTTATTGTTGTATTTTTCAAGTAATTCTGTTGAACAAGCCTGTTCCGTGCTTACTTCTGCCTTAAGTACTTTAGCATCATGGTTACATTTAAACGGCTTAGATTTATCCGCTTCCAAAAGTGCAGCTGTTTTATTCACCCGTAAAAGAATTGTTCCTCTAGTGAATGTGTTATATAATGACAACCCTATCCCAGTAAAAGATAATTTTAAGTACCTAGGAGTAATCTTAGACTCAAAGCTTACTGGTGTTCCACACTGCGATTATGTTATTAGTAAATGTGAACACCACTTAAATATTCTTAGATGTCTTTCCGGTGTTTGGTGGGGTGCACATCCATCCTCTTTGAAACTTATTTACAATGCTATTATTAGAAGCATTTTGGATTATGGACTATACAATTTAGAACCTGGTAGTGTTATGGCTTTAAAAAAATTAGATCGTATCCAATCTAAAGCTCTTCGTATTATATCAGGTGCGATGAAGTCCAGTCCCATTAACGCACTTCAAGTTGAGTGTGGCGAACCCCCTTTGCATTTAAGAAGGCAGTTCCTATCTGATAATTTTCTCTTTAGAATCATTCAGTTTACGGATCACCCTCTCATTCCAAAACTGGAATCTTTAGTATCGTATATTCAGTCTTCTAATTACTGGACTCATAAATCTGTGCCATGTTTAGTTGTAAGTTACCAAAAATTCCTCTCTTTATCATCTCCTACTCACCGTTCCAATAAACTTCCTTTATTCACCTGCACTTATGACTCTCTTCAGTTTACTCCTGATATAAAATTAAACTGTTTTGATAAATCGGACCCTACTGTTAGCTATAATTTTAAAACTTTTCTTGCTGAGAATTTTGAAGGTTTCCATCATATTTTTACAGACGCTTCCAAGCCATCTCCGTCTGAATGTGTTGGAATTGGTGTCAATTCTCAGTATAATATTGTCCAAAAAATTAAGCTTCCTCCGGAGACATCTGTTTTTACGGGTGAATGTTTTGGCCTCCTCAAAGCAGTTGAATATGTTAACTTATTAAAAATTAAAAAATCCGTTATATTCTCTGACTCTTTAAGTGCTCTACAAGCCATTGGTAAATTTCCATTTAAATTAAAATCCCAATTACCTGTAATTTTTGAAATAAGAGAATTCGCATTTAGAGCCATGTCTAAGGATTTGGTCATAAAATTTGTCTGGATTCCTGCTCATGCTGGAATCCATGGCAATGAAATTGCTGATGGTCTTGCCAGTGACGCGGTGCAGTGTGGGGATTTGTTTCCTTACACAAATTTCTGTTCTGACCTTATAGCTTTACCAAAATCTTTTCTCCGTGACTCCTGGAAGGAAGCTTGGGATACGAGCAAAACATTAAAAGGTCGTTACTTTTCAAAGATTCAGCCTGACATTCCTGTAAAGCCGTGGTTCTTTCAGGCAAAGTTTGGCAAGGTGGAGACCTCTATATTAATACGAATCAGGCTTGGTCATGTTTGTTCTCCAGCCCACCTTGCCAAAATACATATTGTTGACAGCCCCGTTTGCACATGTGGTATTGATGTAGGAGATTTAAATCACATTTTCTTTGCTTGTCCTCTGTATGACCGTGGTTCCTTCTTAAATAATCTTGTTTCCCTCTGTACTCCTTTCCCTACTTCTATTCTCTCATTACTTTGTACAAACAATCTTCAAATTTATAAATGTATAGCCTCTTTTATTTCTGTAAATAAAATTAGAATTTAATCCACCTAATGTAAATTGCTCATCTTCATACATCCTTTCTCCTTTTACAACCCATCTCATCTTTGAACAACCATCCTGGGCCCCAATTCCACTAATTTACAACGTTTGATTAGCGGCAACGGTTCAGCAACGGTTCGACTGCGTTCGTGGTTCGATGATAACATAAAAAGTTATTCCACTAAAAACATGAGCTGAAACGAACATGGATCGCAGCTGGAACGTAACCGCATCATAGCCGTTGTCTTGAAATGTTACCATATAAAAAGTATTCATTACTACTAACTCTACTAATCATCAAAATAACATTGAGCTATTATAGTTCAATGATTAAAAACTACTTTTGACTATATTAAAATACTTACATTAATAAAATACGTCTTTTCAATACGTTTAAATAATTTAAAATAGTTAAAAATAGATTTTAATAGAAAATCTAGGCTATCGTTCATTCAATACATAAATTATAATCTATGTTCGTTCATTCTACTTGTCAAAATAACGTAAACAAACCGCGGAGGAAATCGAAATTATTTAAATATTATCAAATCTATGTCTGAATAATACAATATGCCATTGTAATGTGGTATGCAATGTAAGCAAATACAAGCGAGTAGATATGTAGGCGAGTGAAATAAACAATTACGCCATTGCTTGCATTGTAAAATCAAGCAGATTAGAACAAGCTCCTCTGCTCAAACAAAGACTTACATTTAATATAATCTATTTACACTAAAGTGGATTTAATATTACGTATTTATACTGGACACATCCCTGGAGCAGTGTTGAGTTTTTGTGAAAGGTGTTCTCGTGGTAAAACTGAGTGTTGACATCCCTTTCCCAGACGATAAGTTTAATACAAAAAAAGTCTAAAAAAGTATACAAAATTTCCTATCTGTGAAATAAATTACTGTGAGTATTGTATGCATAACTGCTTGTATTTACTTTTAATTTAATTTGAAACTTATTTTATGTCTCATGTTTTATAGACCTAAATGGTACCTACCCTGAAGAAAGTTTACTTCGGCGAGACAAACAAAGCTTTTCAACCAATATATGGAGTGCTTTAAAGGTGCCTATGGGAAAAGTGAAATCGATAATACCTCAGAATGTTTTAAAGGTAGGTAAGTTTTCATACAAGTATAGGTACACCAATTTGTTTATTTGAGTGTAATAATCAATATAGGTAATATTAATTTTAAAAAAAAATGCAAACATGTTTACATCAGAATTAGATATTGTGTTATGTATGGTAAATAGAGTTTATAATATGAGTTCAAGTAGGTAAATGTTACAAAATGAGTTTTACAACATAAAACTTACAAAATATGCATGTAGTATGAAGTTCATGTTACATTAACAAAGAAATAATATTATAATTTATTTTCATTTCAGTTTTGGAATTATTTTAAATACGAGTACAAGCCAGGTACAATCCAAAGTGATCCAAATTTTTTAAGAATATTGGAGTAAAGTGGGAGGTGAACCTAGTTTGGCCCCATTTTTAAACAAACTGCAGGACAAGGTCTCTCATAAGGGTCATATAATTTGAGTTCGCAGAGATCCGGTTACAAATTTAGAGGTATGTTTATAATATTCATATTTTTTAGGGTTCCGAAGTCCTACAAGGAACCCTTATAGTTTCGTCATATCCGTCTGTCCTAATCCTTTACAGCTTAATAACTTCTACAGTTATAAACATAAGTAAATGAAATTTTGTTAAAAAATAGTCTACACATAGATCTCAATTTTAAAAGAATAAAAAAATCGTTTTTACTTATTTTAGGGGTGGCGTCCATACATGTGAAAAGGGGATGAAAAATTTTTTTTCGCTGCAGCCCCTCGTGTGGGGTATCATTGAATAGGTCTACTAAAATGAAGGTACTGTTTCATATACCACTTTTTTATCAGGTGTACCATCTGTGAAATATAGCCCGCCAAAGTGGCTTGCAATGTGTCCCCCCCCTGCCATTTCTAATCTATGCAACGTAGAAAGTTATAATCTTCCACATTGATAGACCTTTGTGAAAACTCTCTTTTAAAATTATTTCGAGTATAATGTGATTATAATTTTTTGAGTTATAGAGAGAAACTGAAAAATAATTAAAACGTCCTAGTTCAATGGTCATTGACCTTAGAGAAAAAAACCGGCCAAGTGCGAGTCGGACTCGCGCAGTAAGGGTTCCGTACCTCTCAACGACCTGATACCCCATAAAAACTGATTTAATTTACGAGAGTTTATCAAAAGACATCAACGCACAGTGCGCGAAATATGAATTTTTGCATACTGTCTTTCTTACGCAGGTACTGCCACATATGTCTATGTTTGTCTTATTTTTAGTATTTGTTGCTAAACTACATAATATGCACTATAATCTGACCAAGTTTGACGCTGGTATATATTACGGTTTTGAAGATAGAGCAAAAACAAAAACGTTGAAAAAAATGCATGTTTTTTGAGGTTTCTTGTATGGGGACCCCCTTTGGTTTCAGACTTTTTTTTTGTTTTTAGTATTTGTCATGATACACCTCATAGCAACACATATTCTGAGAAAATTTCAACCGGTTACCTATTACCGTTCAAAAGATACAGCCCTGTGACAGACAGACGGACGGACGGACGGACAGCGTAGCGAGAGTAATAGGGTCCCGTTTGTCACCCTTCGGATACGGAACCCTAAAAATGATCGTAGCAAATAATGCTCCTTTAGCTACTTTCTATTTGAAAAAATCACTAAAAGTAACTTTGACATGACACACTTCTTAAATTTGGCTTCTTGAATTTATCGCTAGATGGCGCTACTAACAACACGCTCTGAGTCGCGAATGCTGCCGATTATTGCAAAAACTAAAATAGCCATGATTAATATTCGATTTGATTCGTTTGTAATTACACCTACTTAAGGAACCCTATAATACTGAGCATGGCCCGACATGCTCTTGGCCGGTTTTTATTTCTTGTTATGGATTACTTGTGTTTTAGGTACTATAACACTTTATGAATAATTGTTTTTTATATTCATAAGTATGTAATAAGATTTGTTTGTGAAAGTAGAGGCATGAAAGCATCTAGTATAGCAACTACAAATGTAAAATTTACCCGACTTTGTCCTGAAACAAGTGTTTTTTTGTGTGTATAAAGTTTGTTGCTTGGATTTTAATATTAATATTTGTGTTTCAGATTACTCGTTGATGTTGTTGTTGGACAAACAAGAATCTTTTTGCAAGCTTTTGTTTAACTTCACATTTGAATTAGCTGACATGTAAAACCGATGACTAAACAATATTATGATGCTTTGGAGTTACGAGTTGGTATGATGATGGAGCCGGAAGATGGTCACAGGATCTCCGCTGTGGTTAACGCAGACACATCAAGTTTGGGCTCGTTAGATTGATCTCAATGAGTAGGTAGTTGGCTGTCGGATGGTGACACTATTCGTTTTGTGAGATAGGAAGACGTACACTAATACGTTTTAGTAATAACTTAAAAAATAAAATTAAAACTTTATTAAAAAAACATAAAAAAAAACTTTAAAAACAAACTTTAATTTTATGTGGTGGATCCTGATAAAAGTAGTATCAAATTATCGCTGAAATTGATGTAATTTTATTTTTATATTCAAATATACAAAAAAAAGCTTGTTTTATTTACTATCTAGACTACTCACTTCGAATATTATTTCATTTTAGTAAAACTAAATAAGTTTAAATAGTTTTATTAATTTTATTGAACTTTGAACTTTCAACATTGTTTGATATAAAAATATCTGCAATATTTCTGCTTTTCTGTAATTAAATAACAACATTATCAATAGTAAGGTTACTTTAAGTAGAACTTTGTCTAGTAATACAATATTCTTAATTGACAAAGTGTATTATTCAGTAAATAACTTTGGGCGACAATTAATCAATGACATTTCTGTTTTTTTTTTTAATTATTAAATTAATTTCTTTGTATTATGTTATGACATGTATGAAATTTTCTTGTCATACAAATTGTAGAATAAATTGATAATAATTTGCATGCCTTATAAAAATTTGTATACCTACACTATGTTTTTTCTTACTTGTCTTATTTAGTAAACAATCTTGGCATGTCTTTAACAATTCGTCAATAATAATTATTAAAAGACATTGTTTTAACAATTTCACACCCTAAATATATTTTTAATGCTAATTACATGTGCAGAACGAGTAATTCTATTTTATTAGTAGTTATTTTTAATAAAGATACATGCCAACATTGTTTACTAAATAAGACACGAGAGTAAAAACAGACTTTACCTACAATCCGTTATTGAAATAACTAAAAACCTCTTAAGGGGTCATTGTACTCATTAGTATGAACAATTTTTACTATTGGACCAACGCTGAAATTGCATAAATAAAATCTTATTTTTCGCGACTTTAGGGTTGGTCCCATAGTAAAAGTTGTTCATACTGATGAGTACAATGACCCCTTAAGACGTTTTCAGTTATTTCAATAACACGTTGTATACTACATCATTTCTGTAGTAGGGAATTCTATTAATGCCTATATCTGTATAACTTAACATTTTACTGTAGTAACTAGTAAAATAACATAATGTTTTGATTTAATAAAAACTGAATTAATTTTTTTTATAATTAAAATAACTATTATTATTACTACTATTATTTATTGTTTTCGTTGAAATGGGATTTATTCATCACAATTTTCATATCATCATCATTTCAGCCGAAAGACGTCTACTGCTAGACATAGGCCTCCCCCAGGCATCGCCAAAACAACCAGTCTTACGCTTTCCTCATTCTAATTTCCATATCCTACTATAATAATTATTATAAATGTGAAAGTTTGTGAAGATATTTGGATGTTCGTTTGGCTGAACAGATTTGGATGAAATTTGGAAATTTGACCTGGATTAACATATTGGATAGACTAGGCTTGTTATCCCGGGAAGATGGACAATTCCCGAGGGAGGTGCGATCAACGACATCCAGGCTGGCGAAGCCGCAGGCAACCGCTAGTAAATAATAAGATTGAGAGAGAGATTTCATTTGAGATAAAATGATTAATAAAAAATAGTATGTGTTATGGCAGGAGACATGTGACTGATGTAAAAATAGAGAGTATTGTTAGGGGAAAAAAACCATAAAAATATTGTTAAAGTTTTATTTATTAATTAAGTCTTCCACAGATTTTGCTCCAAACCTTGTTGGTAAGTAGGTACTACAACCAATAGTCATCACGGGCATTTAAATCACAAATCTGGAACAATTTTGTTTTATTAAAATATATATTAGCTATAGTATCAACAAATAAAATTAGTAGATGCAATTTAATTCAAACATGCTGCGCCAACCCCAAATAAATTGGGATAAGGGCAGGAGGATGATAATGAGATGCAATTTAATTTGCAATAGTAGACCTAATTACATTTTAATTTGTAATAGGTACCTATACAAGGGTGTCGCAAACCAATGGGCCAGGAGGAGGGGGGCAAGATTATAGATAAGAGGACATAATTTTAAGCAAAATAAATACAATTTGTAATGTTGTAATTCCTTACTACAAGAAAAAAAATCTTAATTAAAACATGATTTTTTGTCTACTTTAATATTCAAATATTCTAGGTTCTGGTCTATGGGGGCGACAGCTGCCCACTTCCTCCCCCTTGTAACGCCCATGAAGGTATAAAGTAGGTAGGTACCTACTCAAAATGTGAATGTTAAGGAATGATATCCCTTTACTGCCTCGTTGGTCTAGTGGTCGCAAGCGCGACTGCTGAGCGTGGGGTCCTGGGTTCGATTCCCGGGTCGGGCAAAGTGTTATTGGGGTTTTTTCATTAGGAAATTCTCAGTAGCAGCCCGGAGTATGGATTTGTGCCCGGTTAGTGGCAATAGGCTCGCCCCTATTACATGGGACTATAACATAACTGGCGAAATGTGGGTGTACTATACACCTCTGTCTACCCCTTCGGGGAAATACAGGCGTGATGTTATGTTATGATATCCCTTTATATTAACAATATTCTTTTCACGTTTATTATTATTTAGAAGTACTATAGCAACATCTATGAACCCTATAACACAGGCATGTAAAACTTTCTATATAATCGTAAAATTACACAATACAACTCGGACAAATAAAAAATATAATCACTTTTTTAAATTACTTGCTTGTCATAAGACACACAAACTGAAATTAATTAATTTTCAGCATAACATACCTTTTCGTTTCTTCATCAAGATCTTCTAGGGAGTTGGAGCTTCACATAGGTACCTATTTATTAGATTCAGCTCATCTTTCACTTGGTTATTGGCCCAAGGGTCAGAGTTTCGCCTTAGGGACTAGCATTTGGTACCTACGAGCTAGTTGCATAAAATGCCAGTGTCACCAAAATCTAAAAAAGACAATAAAGACATTTAACTTTACCTATTATGTAGGTACAACATATGCAATTACTTGCATCATATTAACTGATATTACAGGCGATCTTACCTTTGTATCCGTATGAATGCCGCATAATACGAGGGCTAATCTCTTCAGTCAGTGATTTTGTAAGGTTTTCAGTGAGTCTTTATTATATTTTAACTAACAAACTCTCGGTCAGTAAAATTAAATGCATTGTTTGGAACTCGTCGGCTTGTCGACTAATTTCTTTTTTAACTCTTCCAATGTTAACCTTACTGGCAAGAACAACAAAATAAACCCTTTAACTGTTGTAAAATCAACGAAATTAAGCCTAAATCTTCGTCAAAACATTCAACGATCCTGTAAAAGTACAATTTTATCGACTGATGTTCAGCTGTTAATTTTGACAGCTGAACGGCTAAAGTTCAGTTGCGTGTCAGCCCAAACATCTGTCAGAATTTTAGTGGAATAGGACGAAACGAAACGTTGATGTTCGATCGAGTTAGCGGAATACGAACACTCGATCGATCGTTAGCTTCAGCTGAAACGTAACTGCAGCTGGATCGTTGTTCATTAGCAGAATAAGAAAATAGCTAACAGCCGTCGTTCAGCTGCGTTTCAGATGCGTTTTAAACGTAATTTCGTTAGTGGAATTGGCCCCCTGATCCTATCCACGTTAAATCCGTTCTGTTTCCTTAAAATTTTTGTTTCCCTACCTTTTATTATCGTCGTTCTTCCTAAAATCTACCAAAACCGTCATTGGCGAAATGCACAAACCGTGCAAAGCCATTAAAAAAAAAAAAAAAAAAAATGTCTTTGCTAGAGTCTGCTACGCATGTTGCATGTGAAGTCTATGGCAATCTGTTTCTGTGTATAATCCTTAGATTATGAACACTACAGATGGATTCCTAACTACGTTAGAGTATGTGGGAAAGAAATGGACTTATGCCACTGCTGCTAAGATAGAGCAAGACACAAATATTATATCGCCATCTCTTACATGTTACCCATATTTTCGTTGTCACACTTTTAAAGTTTGACAAACAAAGCGTTCGGTCTGTCAAACTAAAGAGTTTTATTAATTGTGCTTCGTAGTTTTCTATAATTTTATGGTGAAACTTCGTGATAAAACACTCATACAGTTCCGTGATATGGTCGGGTGTAGTGTGTTAGGTTGCAAGAGCCGCAGCGAGCAACACATTGAAGGTTTAACTTTCCACGGGTAAGTGGCATTTTATATCTAAATTGTTGTGTTTATTTAACTACATACAATGTGTTTCTACAAGTACGTAAGTGTTAACTATTTTGAACCCATTTCTTATAGAAATATTAGCAGTTTTCAGCGTTTTCTAAATAACATAACCTAAAATATTTCCGTGTTTAGTGTTGCCATGATAGACATGTTTACGTTCCCAATATTTAGGGTGCTACCTGTTATATGGTGCTTTTTATTAAATTGTTGAAGGAGACGTATGTTTTAAATAATTCCGTGATTAGTGCTGCTGTGATTTACGTAATTATGTACCCATTATTTAGGGTGTTTTTAATTTTCATCTTTATTTATTGATGAAGTAGATTGGTTTATATGGTTGTTTTAGTATTATGTGTAGGGTACACACAGTGTAGTATAAATTTTTTTTAGCCACTAACAAGGCAATGGCTCATATGGTTATGACCATTTTGAAAAAAAACATTGAGAAACCCACATTTACTACGTTGAACGACCATGTTAGAGATCAAAACCCGCTAGATAGCCACCTCGTAATCCTAATAAAAGCTGTTGCATTAAAATATTTAGATGTACGAATACATCACCTTATAAAAACTATTTCACAGAAAGGTGATAGAGTGAGAAACTTTCATACGAAATTGATTCTGTTTAAAGGCCAATAAATTACACTTAAAATTACAATAAATCCTATACATCCAATCAATATCCAAAATATATCTATGTATAAATATATCCAAAAAAAATTACAATAAATCCTATTTTTCCAAAATACTTTATTTAATTTCCCTTTTCTAAATTACCTTTACATACATACGCGATTCATAGACGAGAGTGTAGGAGCCACTGGCTTCCATTAAATGTTAATCCGGCAAATAACTTGAACAAAGATGGTACGATTGCGCTTGTTACTATACTGACATAGAGTTTAAAATCGTTTAAACTGATCACTGCGCATTTTCAAGTTATTTTCTACGTACGCTAAGAGCCCTTAACTTAATCTCAAAAAAATGGGGGTAAAAATCTTAGTGTGGTATCACTGAAGTAAAAACTATTGCTATCTAAAAGGGGCACGTCGATTTTCTATCTATAGTGTTCTAAATCTATGGTATAATCAGTAAAAAAAACTTGGAATTTACGTCGCTAGAGGGCGTTCTTGTAGTCGTTAAAAATGTTGGTCGGAATCTGTCGAAAATGATGAATCCGTTTTTGCAAATCGTTAGAACTTTCATTATGTTGTAGCTAAATTAATTATCATGATTCGATTTAGTAGCTAGTAAGTGGAAAAGACATTTTGTCGAGTAAAAGAGTGATTTCGGTGTGCGAAAGTCATACGACTTGTGTCATCTGACTGCTCTTCCTTCAAGATGGCTCCTCCGCCGGAGTATGATAAGGAACCCAAAGCCCCGGATAAAAGTGCCTCAACTATTTCCACTGAAGATTCAAAACTTCTACATAATCTAGTAAACGACCAGCATACGAATTCAGACCACAAACCAATAAATACAGTTGCAGCCGTTGATGTTGAGGTAAGTCGATCTCTGCTGCCATTTTTTGATATTAGTGGTGTGTGAAGTGTAAACCAAATTGCCGAAAATAAATTTCTCTTATAACGAATCTCTGACTCCATAAGAAACATCTCAGGCATACTTCATTTTTGTTTCCAACGAAATATCCTCGACAATAAGTATAATAAAGTAGGTAGGTGAAAATGGCGAAGGATAACACATTCTGTCAAAAAATTAAATTAATTTATTTTATCTGGTGTACGGTAAGCATGAGTCTGGATTTAAAATAGGCGACACTCTGACCAAAATTGGTTTGTACATGATAATTTATTGTATGGAATAGTAATTGTGTTGTAGAGCTCTACTAAAAAAAATGTGAAGTAATTTGTCAAATAGGGCTAAGAACTCAAGGATATTTTGTAAATGTCATCAATATTCAAGTAAGTACAGTTAACGGCAGAAATTGATGGATAATCTGGGATACCAAAAATAATTACAGCACAAATTATTTGTATGCCAAATTATCATAATACATAGTATTTTTCAAGGAATTCACATGTCTAACATTTATCAATCAATTATCATAATACCTACTATTTTATATGGAATTCATTTGTCTAACATTGTTACCAAGTTACCAATAGAATTATTGCCAAGTTTTCATTCTTAAAACAATTTTGTAATTTTGTGCAATCACCTGTTATAATGTTGATTGAAAATTGTATAGTGAGGAGCATTCGGATATTTATTGAAGACCTTAAATAAAGTTCAAGACTATTTTATAATCTTTACTCTAATTCTGAAACTCAATACATGCCTGTAGAAGTAAAAAAAGCAATTCATCAATTCCATTTCAGCCGAAAGACATCCACTGCTGGACATAGGCCTACCCCAATAAAGGGCATATGCCGTAATCGCCACACTTGGCAGGCGGGTTGGCTATTGCAGTTGGTTAGTTAAAACAATAAAAAAAAAACAATTACCTGTACAAAAATAATCACAGCTGCCAATTGTTGCCGACTTTTACTTTGTATGGTCAACTGCATGTCAATGGTAACAGTTTGACATTGACAGTGCCTTTATTTCGTACACAGTAAGGGCAGTTTTCTAATTCAAGTGTCACCAGTTACCACTGTCATGCATATCATACAAGGATATGTGTTCGGAATATAATGTTGGGTGTGGGTATATTTGGTTGAAGTTCAACCAAATGTACCCACATATTTTTATTTTATTATTAGAAGACGGGCGAGCGAGTCATCGCCGCCATATTAGTAATTAGTAGCAATTGTGAGTTGAAGTTGCGTTGTTGCGTGCATCGGTGAATCGTATGTTCGGTCGTATACAGACGATCGCGAATTGGAATTCAAAGTCGAGTGCATTTGCTAGTATTTTCGTGTCGCGAAGTGTTGATTGTGCAGTGTCCCGTGGTATTAACTGATCTGGTACTGGCGAGGTGTAGTGGCACGCGGCGCTAAACCTGAGGCGTCGCCACGCGGCGAGCGTGGTGTTGGGTTCACAGCTGGACAGACTTTTGAGTATCCTGTAATTTTAACTAGCTTAATTTATTTCTTTTTAATTGTGTCCTCTTCAGGGTGCCCCATTTCCCGACTATATATATATGTACAGACAGACTTGTGACCAGATCGCACATGCACGTGATCTGGTAAGTAGGTAATACGTAGTAGCTTCTAGCAGGGTTTGTGATGTCGGCCGCCACCGATCCCATGTTGTACCAATATGTTATTTTTGAATATTTCAATTAATTACCTACTTATTGTTTCAACAAACTTTACATGAAATTTTTTAATTTTGCTAAAAATATCCTGAAGAAATATGTATCAGTTGTGAATGTAAAAAAAACACTTGTCTTAGCAATAACATTGTATTAATGCCATTTGTTCTTTACTGAAATTGGATTAATTAAGCAGGTATGGTTCTTGCAGGATAACAGGGCAATAGCAGATGTATGGTATAACTCACAAACTATTAACTACATAAACATAACATCACACCTGTATTTCCCCGAAGGGGTAGGCAGAGGTGTAATAGTACACCCACATTTCGCCAGTTATGTAATAGGTGGCGAGCCTATTACCATTAACCAGGCACAAATCCAGACTCAGGGCTGCTACTAAGCATTTCCTAATGAAAAAACCCAATAACACTACTATTAACTAGAATATGGAATATTCAGAAGGATGAATAAACACTGTCGTGTTTATATTTTGTAAACAGTAAATTGCATAATATAGTAGAGCCTTGCTAATCCGAACCCCTAAAACAAGTGGAGGTCGATTAGACAATATAAAAGAAAAATACTCAAGAATTAACAGAGGTTTTTTCATTATGTTGGTTTAGGTAATGTCGATTGCATGTCAGTGGTAACAGTTTGACATTGACAGCGCCTTTATTTCGTAAGCAGTAAGGGCGGTTTTCTATTTAGTGTTGCCACTGTCATGCAGTCTACTGTACTATCCTTATATTTTATGTGATTTTTCTTTGTATACCTACCTGTTTGTGTACCTGTTACACTGTTTTAAAATGTTGTAAGTCAACTGAGTGGAAAAGTACTCTGTGATTGACCCTCGGTTTCTAGAAGGCTGATCAAATTGATCTGTTGTTAAATCTAATGTCCGTTCCTGTGATTGGTCAGCAAATATACTTTTGTGGTTATAACACTTGATATGGGATTTGACAGCTGAGTATTAATCAGCTTTTTTAGAAACCGCAAGTATCCCATGATTGTCCTGTCTGGACTACCGCAAACCGCAAATTAGTTTGGCAGGGTCCGGATTACCGAGGCTCCACTGTAAGTGAAATCATAGCAAAATTCATGTCAACAGTGGCTGTTACAGGCTGATTTTACCCGAATCTATGATCTGTCAGTTTAGTCTCTAATCATCCAAGTTGCAAAATAACATATGGTTGCAAAACTTCCATATCTCAAAAGATACAAATCTCAAAACTTCAATGTTGTGGAACGTTCATGTCTCAAAATATCCATGTATCATAATGTTCAATTCCTTGGAGTATGTGTGTGTAATATAATTTAAACATAATATCCCACAAATTTTGATCTTATAAGTACAGATCACAGTTTCGGAGAAATAGGAAAACAAAAACGTAAATAAGAACATTATTTAATTTGAAAAAAAAAAAGCACAATAAGACACATTACTATACTATATGTATAAATCAGAATCGAGAGAATCAACATAATCTTAACTATTATAAAATTGTAAACGTCTGTTTGTTTGTTCCAGCATCACGCTAAAACTACTGGACCGATTTTGATGTTTTTTTTTTGTTTGAAAGCTGATGATCTGACTTAAAAACTGGTATGGGTTTTGAGAAAGAAAGAAAGAAAGAAAAAAATTAATTCGTGGGTTGCGTACTCACCCGACAGATCGAAGCTTCTATGCATTTGCACGAGCGGATAGTAATGTACGATGGAGTGGAGTGGAGTGGAATGGACCGGGGATGGGACTGGGGATGGGACTGGGGACGGGACAGGGGACGGGACTGGGGACGGGACAGTGGACGGAACATGGGACGGGAAATGGGACGGGACATGGGAGTGGACAGTGGGACGGCACATGGGACTGGACATAGATGGGACATGGGACAGGACATGGGACATGTGACGGGACGATAGTGATTAGTGAGATAGTGGGACAGTGGGCCGTGGGACAGTGGGGCAGTGGGATAGTGGGGCAGTGGTATAGTGGGGCAGCAGGGCAGCGGGGTAGCGGACAGTGGGGCAGTTGGGTAGCGCGGCAGCGGGGCAGTTGGCAGTGGGGTAGCGGGGCAGTGGGTCAGCGGGGCAGCTAGGCAGCGGGGCTGTGGGGCAATGGGGCAGCGGGGCAGAGGGGTAGCGGGGCATTGGGGCAGTGGAGCAGCGGGACAGCGGGACAGTGGGGCAGTGGGGCAGCGGGAAAGCGGGACAGTGAACTGGACTGGAATGGACTGGACTGGACTGACGTGGGTTAGCAGAATTTAACGCGAGAGGAGCCGCGGGTAAAAGCTAGTAATACATACAATCAGAAAGTTGTTTTTTATTCAAATCTTCTTAACTATTATAAAATTGTAAACGTCTGTTTGTTTGTTTGTTCCAGCATCACGCTAAAACTACTGGACCGATTTTGATGATTTTTTTTTTGTTTGAAAGCTGATGATCTGACTTAAAAACTGGTATGGGTTTTGAGAAAGAAAGAAAGAAAGAAAAAAAAAAAAAAATTCGTGGGTTGCGTACTCACCCGACAGATCGAAGCTTCTATGCATTTGCACGAGCGGATAGTAATGTACGATGGAGTAGAGTGGAGTGGAGTGGACAGGGGATGGGACTGGGAATGGGACTGGGGACGGGACAGTGGACGGGACATGGGACAGGACAGTGGGACGGCACATGGGACTGGACATAGGATGGGACATGGGACGGGACGATAGTGATTAGTGATATAGTGAGATAGTGGGACAGTGGGCCGTGGGACAGTAGGACAGTGGCAGTGGGGTAGCGAGGCAGTGGGGCAGTGGGATAGCGGGGTAGCGTGGCAGTGGGGTTTTGGGGCAGCGAGGCAGTGGTTCAGCGAGGCAGTGGGGCAGCGGGATAGTGGGGCAGCGGGGAAGTGGGATACCGGGGCAGTGGGATAGTGGGGCAGCGGGGCAGTGGGTTACCGGGGCAGCGGGGCAGTGGGTTACCGGGGCAGTGGGATAGCGGGGCAGCGGTGCAGTGGGGCAGCTGGGCAGGCTGTGGGGCAGTGGGATAGTGGGGCAGGGTGACAGTGGGGCAGTGGGGCAGTGGGGTAGTGGGGCAGTAGGGGGCAGCGGGACAGTAGGACAGTGGCGGTGGGACAGCGGGGCAGTCAGTGGGGCAGCTGGGCAGGCTGTGGGGCAGTGGGATAGTGGGGCAGCGGGGTAGCAGGGCAGAGGGGCAGTGGGGAAGCGGGGCAGTGGGGAAGCGGGGCAGTGGGGTAGCGGAGCAGTGGGGGGCAGCGGGGCAGACAGTGGGACAGTGGCAGTGTGACGGTGGGACAGCGGGTCAGTGGGTTACCGGTGTAGCGGGGCAGTGGAGCAGTGGGATAGCGGGGCAGTGGGACAGTGGGATAGTGGGGCAGTGGGGCAGCGGGTAGAGGGGCAGCGGGGCAGTGGGGGGCAGGCAGTGGGATAGTGGGTATGCGGGGCAGTGGGGGTAGTAGGGCAGCGGGCAGTGGGGTAGTGGGTCAGCGTGGCAGTGGGGAAGCGGGGCAGTGGGGAAGCGGGGCAGTGTGATAGTGGGGCAGCGGGACAGTGGAACAGTGGACTGGACTGGAATGGACTGGACTGGACTGACGTGGGTTAGCAGAATTTAACGCGAGCGGAGCCGCGGGTAAAAGCTAGTCTTAACTATTATAAAATTGTAAACGTCTGTTTGTTTGTTTGTTTGTTTGTTTGTTCCAGCATCACGCTAAAACTACTGGACCGATTTTGATGATTTTTTTTTTGTTTGAAAGCTGATGATCTGACTTAAAAACTGGTATGGGTTTTGAGAAAGAAAGAAAGAAAGAAAAAAATTAATTCGTGGGTTGCGTACTCACCCGACAGATCGAAGCTTCTATGCATTTGCACGAGCGGATAGTAATGTACGATGGAGTGGAGTGGAGTGGAATGGACCGGGGATGGGACTGGGGATGGGACTGGGGACGGGACAGGGGACGGGACAGTGGACGGGATAGGGGACGGAACATGGGACGAGAAATGCGACGGGACATGAGACGGGACATGGGACAGGACAGTGGGACGGCACATGGGACTGGACATAGGATGGGACATGGGACGGGACGATAGTGAGATAGTGGGACAGTGGGATAGTGGGACAGTGGCAGTGGTACGGTGGGTAGCTGGGTCAGTGGGGCAGTGGGGCAGCGGGGCAGTGGGGTTGTGGGGCAGCGAGGCAGCGGGGCAGGGAAACGGGGCAGCGTGCCAGCGGGGCAGTGGGGTACCGGGGCAGCGGGGCAGTGGTATAGTGGGCAGCGGGGCTGTGGGGTAGCGAGGCAGTGGGGCATCTGGGCAGCCGGGCAGTGGGGTAGCGGGGCAGCGGGGCAGTAGGGGAGTGGGGCAGTGGGGCAGCGGGGCAGTGGGGTAGCGTGGCAACGGGGCAGCTGGGCAGCGGGGCGGTGGGGCAGCGGGGCAGTGGGTTACTGGGGCAGCGGGATAGTGGGGCAGCGGGGCAGTGGGACAGAGGGTTACTGGGGCAGCGGGGCAGTGGGATAGTGGGGCAGCGGGGCAGCGGGACAGTGGGGCAGCGGGGCAGTGGGGAAGCGGGGCTGGCAGTGGGGTAGCGGGGCAGTGGGATAGCGGGGCAGTAGGGGAGTGGGGTAGCGGGGCAGCTGGGAAGCGGGACAGTGGGTTACTGGGGCAGCGGGGCATTGGGGCAGCCGGGCAGAGGGTTACCGGGGCAGCGGGGCAGTGGGGCAGAGGGATAGTGGAGCAGCGGGGCAGTGGGGCAGCGGGGCATTGTGACAGCGGGGCAGTGGGGCAGCGGCACAGTGGGGCAGTGGGGCAGCGAGGCAGTGGGGTAGCGGGGAAGCGGGGCAGTAGGGGAGTGGGGCAGCGGGGCAGTGGGGTAGCGGAGCAACGGGGCAGCTGGGAAGCGGGGCAGTGGGGCAGCGAGATAGTGGGTTACTGGGGCAGCAGGGCAGTGGGGCAGCTGGGCAGAGGGTTACCGGGGCATCGGGGCAGTGGGGCAGAGGGATAGTGGAGCAGTGGGGCAGCGGGGCATTGTGACAGCGGGGCAGTGGGGCAGCGGCACAGCGGGGCAGTGGGGAAGCGGGGCAGGCTGTGGGGCAGCGGGGCAGTGGGCTAGCGGGGCAGTGGGGCAGCCGGGCAGTGGGTTACCGGGGCAGCGGGGCATTGGGACAGTGGGGCAGCAGAACAGTGGGGCAGCGGGGCAGAGGGGCAGCGGGACAGCGGGGCAGTGGGGAAGCGGGGCAGCGGTGCAGGCTGTGGGGCAGCGGGGCAGTGGGATAGTGGGGCAGCGGGGCAGTGGGGTAGCGGGTCAGTGGAGCAGTGGGGTTGCGGGGCAGCGTGGCAGTGGCGGGCTGCGGGGCAGGCAGTGGGGCAGTGGGATAGTGGGGCAGTGGGCAGTGGTGTAGCGGGGCAGCGGATTAGCGGGGCAGCGGGGCAGTGGGGCAACGGGGCAGTGGGGTAGCGGGGCAGCGGGGTAGCGGGGCAGAGGGGCAGCGGGGCAGTAAGCAAGCGGGGCAGTGGGGCTGTGGGATAGTGGGGCAGCGGGGCAGTGGGGCAGCGGGACAGTGGACTGGACTGGAATGGACTGGACTGGACTGGACTGACGTGGGTTAGCAGAATTTAACGCGAGCGGAGCCGCGGGTAAAAGCTAGTATACTATAAAGTTAACATGTGATACCAATACCTGTTTGATACCATACACACAGTAACAGTAATGTACTTGTAGCAACATCTATCGTGCTACATGGGAACTAACACTGACATAGTAGATGATGACACAAATCCTGAGTTGCGTAAGCAGAGTATGACATGCAACTTAGTATATACGTATACAAGCGCCCAATATCAGACATTGGGCCGCCAGGCGCAGACCCAGCCTGGTCCCCAAGATCCTCCCTTAGTGTTGGAGGAACATGATACCTCCTTGCTCCACATTCTTATGTCCTATATTTCAAACCTTTAATAATAAACCTAATTAACAAAAAAATCACTTGTGGGAGAATTGCCTTTAAAGTTCAAAGCTTAAATTCGATTATCCAACAATCATGATTTCTGAGTTGATTCAGATTATTATTAAAGATATGATTTGAACTTTTTAGGGTTCCATAGTTTCAACAAGGAACCCTTATAGTTTCGTCATGTCCGTCCGTCTGTCCTAATCCTTTACAGCTTAATAACTTCTACAGTTATAAACATAAGTAAATGAAATTTTGTTAAAAAATGGTCTGGATATAGATCTCAATTCTAAAAGAATAAAAAATCTTGATTACGTATTTTAGGGGTGGCGCCCATACATGTGAAATGGGGATGAAAAATTTTTGTTGCTGCATCCTCTAGTGTGGGGTATAATTGAATAGGTCTACTAAAATGAAGGTAATGTTTCATACACAACTTTTTTTATCAGGTATACCATCTGCGAAATACAAGCCCGCCAAAGTGGCTTGCAATGTGTCCGTCCCCCCCCTGCCATTTCTAAGCTATGCAACGTAGAAACTTATTATCTTCCACATTGATAGACCTTTATAAAAACTCTCTTTTAAAATTATTTCGAGTATAATGTGATTATAAATTTTTGAGTTATAGTGAGAAAACTGCAAAATACTTAAGACGTCCTAGTTCATAGGTCATTGACCTTAGAGAAAAATGATCTTAGAAAATAATGCTTCTTTACATACTACCTATTTAAAAAAATCACAAAAAGTAATTTTGTGTTATATTGATATGACACGCTTCTTAAAGGACAATGCCCACGGATGGGCCCATTTTTGGCGCCATGTCAAAACTGTATGTTATTCAAAAATTATGTCTTATTTTTTCATGTTTATTTGTTCTTTATCAACATTTCTTTCACCCTAGCATTAAAAAACATAATAAATATGTATTAAACTGAATCGTAAGTATATCCTCCATTCAAACCGAACGAAAATGTTGCCAGATACCTATCAGACTATTTCAACAAATAATCGGAATCGATTCTAAATAGCGATACTTCTATGAATTCACTTTTACTGTGTTTCAGATGCTATTATACTGGACTTATCTTGATTAATTGATTTCTTATCTTTTCTTTCCACAATTTATATCTTTAGATTTCGTTTCGCATGCGTAAATCTGTTAAAAATTATAAAAAATCACTCATATGAAGTCAAATCAAAAGAAATTGCAAAACATATTTTTGAAATCTTTTTGTACAGAAAAATGAGATGATTCTTTGCTTTAAAATACCTATGCATTTATTGTAAATATTGTTATAATCATTTTAATTAATACACCCAAAAACTTAAAAGCTTGCAATGTTATTATTTAAAAAAATACTACAAAATCGATTTCAAAAATCGATTAACAAAATAATTATGTCTTGCAACACCATACATGGTGTCTCTGGATGTCCTTATGGGTGCGTTCAGATATATCGCTCAACGATGCACGGAGCGTACTTATCAATCAGTTAAGG
Source organism: Asteroscopus sphinx (assembly GCA_949699075.1). Taxonomy (NCBI): domain Eukaryota; kingdom Metazoa; phylum Arthropoda; class Insecta; order Lepidoptera; family Noctuidae; genus Asteroscopus; species Asteroscopus sphinx. The sequence goes on from OX453021.1 coordinate 17,579,617, forward strand.
AGTTGGAAAAAAATAGATTTCTCTTAAACCAGGGTGAAAAAATTAAAATCGTTTGCAGAATAATAAAATATAATTCTTGGTCTACAAAATAAAACTAAAACCGCCGAGACATAGCAATTTTTTTTGAGGGGCCAAAAGCTCCTAAGAGAATGGGCAATGTCCTTTAGCTTTTTAAATTCAGCGCTAGGTGGCGCTGTTTGCAAAAACTAAAATAGCAATGATTAATATTTGATTCGTTTGTATTTTCTGCCTCGTTGGTCTAGTGGTTGCAAGCGCGACTGTTGAGCGTGGGGTCCTGGGTTCGATTCCCGGGTCAGGCATAGTGTTATTGGGTTTTTTCATTAGGAAATTCTCAGTAGCAGCCCGGAGTCTGGATTTGTGCCCGGTCGATGGCAATAGGCTCGCCCCCTATTACATGAGACTATAACATAACTGGCGAAATGTGGGTGTACTATTACACCTCTGCCTACCCCTTCGGGGAAATACAGGCGTGATGTTATGTTATGTTGTTGTTATGTATTTTGGAACCCTATAATACTGAGCATGGCCCGACATGCTCTTGGCCGGTTTTTTTTTTCAAATTAAATAATGTTATGTTATTATTTTGTCTTCTGTTTTCCTATTTCTCCAAAACTGTGATCTGTACTTATCAATCAAAATGTGAGTGTGTGAGACATGAATGTTCTGCAACTTGGTATTTTTGAGATGTACCTAAATATTTTGCAACATAGACGTTTTGAGACTTGTATCTTTTTAAATATGCTTATTCCTGACTATTTTAAAGCAGTCATATTGATTATGTATTCTGCGGTTCAAATATTGTGTGAAACAAAACAAAGAGGAACATACTATGAACAGAATTTATAGTGACATGAACAAGTTAGTCAAAGAGATGTCAATGAGTTATGACTATGTAGCTAATTTGGCAAACATTCAAATCGCATATTTTCACTTTGACCATTTTTGATGATTCCATTTCGCCATCCAATAATATAAAATAAAATAATAATAGTAATCAATGAGAATTCATTGTACCAAAGAAGTAACCTTGTCAAACAGCTGTTACAACTAATTTTGTAGGTTTTAAACAGGTCAGAAGGTTTATGTATATGATTTTTTACCATAAGTCGTGGGTGTTTCTTAATGTATTTTAAGTATCAGGGTTGATAAAAATCATGATTTTTTTGTTTATGACAGATTTTTTAGATTTTTTTTTTTTCACTTTTTATTTGACTTTGAAGGATTTAAACTTGATTTTTATTATTAACATACTCATAACTGATGATAATATTCCAAATACTGTCAAAAAATCCCAATGGTTCCGAAGAAAAAACTAAATAAGTAAAAAAACACATTTTTTCTCCAAAACTACTTATCATTTGTTAAATGGTTTTCATAAATGTTAATCTACTGACATATAATCTTCTATATTTATGACAAAAATTATTAAGTCAAGCTAAAAAAACGATACTTGAACAAGACCTACCTACTACTCCTTATTTACTTAAAACGTAATACTTTTAAGCAAAGTTTTATTCCCTTATTATGAATATTTTTACGAAAAGTTTTACTGGTACGCAACATTGTAAGAATTAAAAAAAAAACATAAGTAAATCTAAGTATGACAGTAGTAATTAAGTACAGAAATGTAGGAAACAGTTCATTCAAACTTCCAAGACTTTTTAGTGGTCTATAATCAGTAGGTCTAGTACGAGTTTCACAGTTTGCAAACACGATATCGAGTATCGTGAAATTTCATTCATAAATTAGTAGCGCCCCTAGCGGACTCGCAGAGGAACTAAAATCGGCAGTACAAGTCATTGCAATTTTCAGTTTTCGAAAACCTAAACTTTATTTCGAGAAATACTGTGTGTTTTGGCCAGTTTTGGCAGTATGAGTGCCAACTTTGACAAGTTGACGGCAGAATTATAAAACGAATTCGATGATTCGTTTGGTATTGTTACTCGCAAAATAAATTTCGTGAGAGCTTCATATTTTACGTAATTATTATTGCTTACTTTTTTTTTTTATATACGACGATATTTTACCGGGTGGCCCAGCAGACAGTACCTAAGTACATGCTGCAACTATTTAGATATTTTTTAAACTTTATTTAATCAAATAAGTCGAAATATTGATTACATTTTTATTATTTATTCATCGTAATTTTTGATGGGAAATAACCTTGGGTGAATAGAAAAATAAACCTAGCCCTTTATGCTATATTTGCTTCATAAGCTAGGTTTATGTTTTCTATGGATATTTAGATACCTATATTGGGATTATTGTCGCGAATCATATTCCGAGCAATATAAAACTAGAATTTATTATAGCTACAATTGCATTTCGCGCGGTGCTGTGTGGTAATCACCACCTTTATCTATTAATTCGTAGACAGAAATAGGAAAAAAATATTTCTAATTGATAATTGTAATTGCATTCTCCATATTAACGTATTGATTATTGCGGTCATTAAGATCTCTTTTCAACAATAGGTAGTAATAAGGATAAATAGGATTGGCATTATAGAAATAAGTCTAAAAACCCCATTGATGGGAAAATCAATGGGGATTTCTGGAATAATTCTTTGAGCACGCTATGTTGACGTGGCGTATCATTAATTGGTTCACATCCTTACTATAGTCTCATCGTCATCATCATTTCAGCCAAAAGACTTCCATTGCTCAACATTGGCCTCCCCCAAGTAGCTTGGGGGGGATATGCCATAATCGCCACGCTTGGCAGGCGGGTTAGCGAGCGCATTTGGTTAGTTAAATACTCAGAGAACGCTGCTGCCCATCCTCTAGTGAATCCCTTAGTCGCCTTTTACGACACCCATGAGAAGATATAGGGTGGTGCAATTCTTTACGTCCGACACCACACGGAATATATAGTCTATGTTAATTCAATTAAATAAAAAGGTAAACAAACCCAGTTTCGGTAAAATTATCACACAATCACTCACATAGTGGAATTAGTAACACATTCATCCGTATTTTGAAGGTTTCAACTTGATTGATTTAACTCATCACTTTTTCCAACAATATTATATTTTTTAAATTGTTTTTTGAAATTCATTTGCTACACGAAAAACCACTTATAAAGTTCAAAAATGTCCCAAAAAAAAAAGGCATATTTTATCTAACTCATTCAATGAATCATTTAATTAGTTAATTGATTTGTAAATGACACTACAATTGGACATCACTAAACACTAAATGGCTGGATTGATGACCCCTTGGTTTACTTTTCTGTTTAGGTAATTGGATAGACATAGACTTTACCTTAGGGTGGTATGCCACTCGTCAAATTTCTTTGTCCAATGTGACTATGATCAAAGAAATTAGATTACTTTCATCAAATGTTGTATAACGCTTGTCATCAAATAAATAGGATAGGACCAAGAAATTGGACAAAGATATTTGACCAGTGGCATACCACCCTTATTCGCAATTATGTTTGGGACATTAGAACACAACATAATAATATAATTAAATAAAAAACAATATAGGTAATTAGGTATTTAATTGTCTTCATTAACTGTCTATAGCTTGTCACTGTATTTCTATTTCTTGTAGCCTCTGAAGCTTATCACACTCGTAGGGGCAGGGCAAGCACAAATTTGACGTGATGTCTACTGAGTTTGCGTGGTGTTGAGATCAAGATGCCCGAATTTTCACAAAAAGGAGTAGACAAGGTGCTTATCCAGGCTTGTTTCAATCTCCAAAACTGGAAAAAGTAAATAAAGAACATATTGTAGACCATACAGTTTGACATAAAAGAGTGCAAAACATGGTAAAAGAGTACAAAACCACTAGTCATACATATAAATAAAAAACTTGATACATAAATCACTCGTCTGGCAGAACTTTAAATTGTCATTTATTTTAAATTAATAAGTGTATTAAGACATTAAAAATTTGTTCCGTTTCTAGACAGACTTCTTTGCCATATTATACCATACTAGCCATACTTGGTTATGGTTAGTTGTATGTACACGTCTAACAACAATCCAGCACGGTGTGACAGTGTGGGTGTGTCCTCCATCAGACTTTAATTTTAACAAAATCAAAATTAATAGATCTCATCCAATTACAATACATATGCATTTCTAATATGGAATGGAATATTATGTAACTCGGTAAAATCATAGATTGGTGATTGTGGTGGAAAATTAATGAATACCTACTTACTGCGCTAAGCTTTGACAACCAATGCATAGTTTTGGTTTTTTTTAGATAACTGAGGTGCTGCTTATTTGGATCTTCATTTCTGTAGATCACCATTTGGTCATTTGATGTGGGCCGGCCAGCTGAAGAGAACAATAGATTAGATTACAAAAACATTGTAAAAGATTCATCAATAAAATATCTACATACAACATCAACATAAAATAATAATTGTAAATAAGTGCTTTTACTAGATAACATTATAATTCAGACTTAATAGAAATAGAAGGCAAATTGTAGTGCATTTTACACTATACCTATAGGTAGGTACTATATAACTACTACATATTTAACTAGCTTTTACCCGCGGCTCCGCTCGCGTTAAATTCTGCTAACCCACGTCAGTCCAGTCCATTCTAGTCCAGTCCACTGTCCCACTGTCCCGCTGTCCCGCTGCCCCACTGCCCCAATGCCCCGCTACCCCACTGCCCCGCTGCCCCAATGCCCCGCTACCCCACTGCCCCGCTTCACCGCTGCCCCTCTGCCCCTATCCCACTGCCCCGCTGCCCCACTGCCCCGCTTCCTGCTGCCCCACTGCCCCGCTGCCCAGTGGCCCCACTGCCCCGCTGCCCAGCTGCCACACTGCCCCGCTACCCCACTGCCCCGCTGCACCACTACTCACTGCCCCCCACTGCCCCGCTACCCCACTGCCCCGCTACCCCGCTGCCCCCGTGCCCAGCTGCCCCGATGCCCCACTGCCCCGCTGCTCCGCTTCCCCACTGCCCCACAGCCTGAGCCGCTGCCCCCCACTTCCCCGCTACCCCACTGCCCCGCAACACCACTGCCCCACTGGCCCACTGCCCCGCTGCCCCACTGCCCCGCTACCCCACTGCCTCACAGCCCCGCTTCCCCACTGCCCCGCTGCCCCTCTACCCCGCTACCCCACTACCCCACTGACCCACTGCCACGCTGCCCCACTACCCCACTGCCCCGCTGCCCCTCTACCCCATTGCCCCGCTAAAGCCGATGCCCCAAAGCCCCACTATCCCACTGCCCCACTGCGTGCCCCGCTGTCCCCCACTGCCCCGCCGCCCCGCTTCCCCACAGCCCCGCTACCCCACTGTCACGCTGCCCCGCTGCTCCACTATCCCACTGCCCCGCTACCCCACAATCCCACTGCCCCACAGCCTGCCCAGCTGCCCCACAGCCTGCCAAGCTGTCCCGCTGCCCCACTGTCCCGCTGCCCCGCTATCCCACTGCCCCGCTGCCCCGGTAACCCACTGCCCCGCTGCCCCACTGCCCCGCTGCCCCACTGTCCCACTCACTGTCCTACTGTCCCACTGTCTGCCCCGCTGCCCATCACTGCCCCGCTGCCCCGCTACCCAACTGCCCCGCTACCCAACTGCCCCCCTGCCCCGCTACCCCACTGCTCCGCTTCGCCACTATCCCACTGTCCCGCTGCCCCACTGCCCCACAGGCTGCCCAGCTGCCCCACTGCCCCGCTTCCACACTGCCCCACCGCCCCACTGTCCCGCTTCCCCGCTTCCCGACTGCCCCGCTGCCCCGCTATCCCACTGCCCCGCTGCCCCGGTAACCCAGTGCCCCGCTGCCCCACTGCCCCGCTACCCCACGGCCACACTGCCCCGCTGCCCCACTATCACACTGCCTCACTGCCCCGCTGCCCCACTATCACACTGCCCCACTGCCCCGCTGCCCCGGTATCCCACTGCCTGCTGCCCAGCTGGCACGCTGCCCCGCTGCCCCACTGTCCCGCTGCCCCACAACCCCACTGCACCACTGCCCTTCTACCCCGCTACCCCACTATCCCACTGCCCCACTGGCCCACTGCACCGCTGCCCCGCTGCCTCAGTACCCCACTGCCCCACTGCCCCGCTGTCCCACCGTCCCACTGCCACTGTCCTACTATCCCACTATATCACTAATCACTATCGTCCCGTCCCATGTCCCATCCTATGTCCAGTCCCATGTGCCGTCCCACTGTCCTGTCCCATGTCCCGTCTCATGTCCCGTCCCATTTCCCGTCCCACCGTCCTGTCCCATGTCCCGTCTCATGTCCCGTCCCATTTCCCGTCCCATGTTCCGTCCCCTGTCCCGTCCCCTGTCCCGTCCCCAGTCCCGTCCCCTGTCCCGTCCCCAGTCCCATCCCCTGTCCACTCCACTCCACTCCATCGTACATTACTATCCGCTCGTGCAAATGCAAAGAAGCTTCGCTCTGTCGGGTGAGTACGCAACCCACGAATTAATTTTTTTCTTTTTTTCTTTCTTTCTTTCTTTCTCAAAACCCATACCAGTTTTTAAGTCAGATCATCAGCTTTCAAACAAATAAAAAAACATCAAAATCGGTCCAGTAGTTTTAGCGTGATGCTGGAACAAACAAACAAACAAACAGACACTAGACGTTTAAAATTTTATAATAGTTAAGATAATATGTTACATGTTTTACTCTATGTGACGGCTTATTCACTTTAACCAACTATGAACACAGCGCACACAATGTATGAAATGATGCACTTATGTTAGTAAATTGAGTATGTTAGGATTGTAGCATGTTATTCTATCGTATCTGTTTTTTAACATGGAAATTTAAGTTACATTGTAGCATATAATTCTACTGTGTCTGCTTTTTAACATTGAAATAGTATGAAGTACATATAGATAAATAAATGCTTTTTAAGTTACATGAACATAATTATATCATTAAATAACAAAGTCACAGGGTTGTTATGATTGAATTAAATCGCCAAAATAAAATTATTTCGAACATAAAAAGCCCATGTTTTCGTAAGATTCTAATGTAGAAAAAAACACTATTTATTGTAAACTTGTAGATTGTATTGTGTAGTAATTAGTAGGTTGCGTGAAAGATCTTACCTTTTTTTGTTTTTCGCCTATATTAGATTAAATTCCCGTCGTATCCAAGTTAAAAGCAATAACAAGTTCCTGCCACTTTTTCGTAACAATCGTAGCCTCTTGTAGACTCGTATGGGTTATCGGCAGCCTCGGCAGGCTTAAGTTAGATACACTGCACTACTAAAAATAAGATTAAACATTAATTAATGCATATAAACTATTAAAAATTCTTGTAAATTGATAATTTTCTTTACAATGTTTACTAACCTCAAAATTGAACTTTTATTATTCCGGGCTAGTCATGGGCTAGTCCTCATTATATTCACGATATGTAGGTAAATGTACATAATTATTAAACGGTAAAATTAGATGTTAATTAGGTAATTTTAATTTCATATTAATCTACAAGTAAAACGTAAAACAGAATATTGTACATGACCACAGATTACAACAAAATTTCGATTAGAAAAATTTCAAACTGCTTTTCTCTTTTTTCTTTGCGCGAGTAAAAGAGATAGAAATATACAATGTGAAGTTCGTTTATGGGAGCCAGGCTGTGCCAGGCTTTTCGAAAAATCGCTTAGACTACAATCGAAAAATTGATCTCGTACTACCGATTGCATCAAAACTAGGTATTTCGTGTGCACGTGCTCACGAATTAAGTATTGGCTTATGTGATGTGTCAACTCGTACTAGACACACAGTTCCGAAAAGTAAATTGAACATCTAATTGAAGCATCTCCTAACTCGATTTTCTTGACTATTTCTAGTTTGCTATTGCCATTTTATTCAATATTCAGTAAAAAATAGAAACTGTATTTTTTAACATGAATTTTTCTTTTCTAGTCCCATAACATTATGATTTAAATAAATCAATATGGAAACACATTGATAATACCGAGATCTGCCTCAAAACGTCGGTGACATGTGCAGTGCAGTCTCTTATTTAATCATTAGGTAAATAAATTATTGTACCTACTAATCGTTACGGCCAACGATCACGATTTCAGGGCCAATATTTACTTGGGATAGAAACTGATCGAGTGCTTACTTGCTAAAGAGAGCATGGCCGATGGCTACTAGCTAGCTAAGGCTAACAGGCTTAAAAAAGATCTTATTAAACTCAAAACAAGGATTCCTATACTTTAAAGTTATCCATTAGATATTCGCAAGTAGAATATAATTTCGAGTAATATTTGGGCAAATTCGACGAATCTAATTTTGTTGCAACGTCTTACACTTGATATTTACCGTTATGTGTAAATAATGAGAAAGAATGAGTCATAACAACATTCTTATTGTAACATTTTTGCTCTTAAAAATGTAATTTTTCATTAGTGTGTTAGTTTATCTCACACACAGACTATACAATAACAGTACATTTGACTATAAAGCAACAATTTGTTTTTACACATCGATACGGAGAGTCGACTTTTGCGAGGAGCTTACTTAACAATAACAGCAGATGGTACACTGAAAATGGCATTCAATCGACACAGCCGTCAAATCAAACTGTTATATTTGGCGTGTTCAAAATTGAAAATATAATAATCTATTGCAATGTAATGATACTCCAACACGAAATGAAAAAGAAAGTATCATAGACTGTACAGTATACACCTATTATTTAGCCGAGAAAAACTGAGCTCGTTTTGTGAGCATATAGCTCAGTATAGAGCACCAAGCAACAGATCTGCGACATTTCTTTAATCGCGTGCTTTTGAGCTAGGTCACAAATTCTCAGTATCATCTCGGAAAGAGATATTAGCATGCATACTGCGCATTTCGATTCGCTTTACAAAATAAATAATCGAGAGCAGATTTGCATTTGGAAACAGAATATTCAAATGTCAAGTTGTATTGAAATACACTAATTTTTATTAAACGTTGCCCAGGGACGTAGCTACAGCATGCTTCCTATTTTTGACCCTTTTGGTTACAACTGCAATGGCTGAAAGAAGCTTTTCTAAGCTTAATTAAAATTAAAATTCATTTATTTCGGGTTTAACCCATATCTAAACGTATTATATACACACCGGCACAATTAGCGGAACACAAAAAAAAGCAGGATTTTAAAATCTTTTACTTGAGGAACTGGCCAGTTATGATATTTTTTTAATTTATTGTCAAATTTGAAAATAGAAAATTAGATGACATACACTTTTTTCATTCATTTGTTTTATTTTCCCGAACAATACGTTTTGTCAACTTGTTCGAGTAATAACTACGTAATTGTAATTTTTTTGAAAAATTGCACTTAATGGTTTTTTATAAATTTGTTATGCTATAGGCAATTTTGTTTATTAAAAGCTCTTTATTATGCCTGACTTAACATCACTGGAAATCATTAGGGCTGATGAAATGAGAAGAAATGGCCATACCTACAGATCGATTGTCTCAAGGCTTCGTCGACCAGTATCAACGATTCATCGCAGCATCCAGCGGTACAGATCGTCTAATTCTCTTGTGAGGAGGAGGGGTCAAGGTAGAAAAAGATGTACATCGAGGCGAGATGACAGTTTTTTACAACTTGGAGTTCGTAGGAATACGCGATTAACGGCTGTACAAGCTCGAAATGAACTGGAAGACGTTCGAGGAGTACGAGTAAGTGAGCGTACAGTTCGCAGGAGATTTGAAGAAGTTGGTTTAGGGTCGTATATACCTGCCAAAGGCCCAAAACTTGAGAGACGTCACCGCGTAAACCGATTAAGCTATGCGCGGTAACATCGTCATTGGGATTTTAACGAATGGCAGCAGGTTCTCTTTACTGATGAGTGCAGAGTTCTTTTAAAACAGATCGACGGGAGACAGCGAATATGGAGACGCAAAGGAGAACGCCACATACAGTCTAATTTTGAACACACAGTGGCTTATGGTGGCGGCTCGATTATGGTTTGGGGAGGGATATGTTTGGGAGCTCGCACGGAGTTAGTGATAGTCACAGGAGGGACCATGACAGCAGATCGATACATCAGAGACATTTTAGAAGAATATGTTGTACCATTTGCCCCATTTATTGGTGACGACTTTATTCTAATGCAAGATAATGCTCGTACTCATAGTGCACAATCGGTACAGGCATATCTGAGCCACGTAGGTATCAGTGGCGTGCATTGGCCTGCTTCACTTGAATTTAATTGTGGTGTAAGTTATTGATTTTTTGATGTAGGATGATTAATTTAGCATTAATAGGTCTATTTTAAGATAAATAATCATCGCACTCTGAAAAAAAGATAATAACTTACACCACTATTGAATTTGAATGAGGAAAGCAGTAGGTATTGCCTAATTGCCTATATGCAATGCACGCGCCTGGTAGGTATACCGGTGATGCAGTGGCCAGCAAATTCCCCCGATATGAATCCGATAGAGCATGTCTGGGACTTGCTAAAAAGAAGGGTTAAATCCAGAATGCCACCCCCCAACAATCTGAATGAACTTGGAAACGCATTACTTGAGGAGTGGGAGCGGTTGCCTCAAGAAATCATCGATAACATAATCTGTAGCATGCCCAGACGAATGGAAACCGTAATCAGAGCAAGAGGAGGAAACACTCGTTATTAATTTTGCTTTAATTTTATTGTTAAATCATTTAATGCTTACTTTTTTTTATTTTTTGTGATGGTTCATAATCATCTAAAAATTTCACTTATTTCAAATTTCTTTATTTTTCAATAAAAAATAACGAAGACTTTTCAAAGTCGTTGTTAAAAGATGTTAATCAATTTGTTATTTTGTGTCTAATTACATTTTCGTCAAATATATGCGTTATTATCTCATAGTCTCACTTTTTTTTCTGTTCCGCTAATTGTGCCGGTGTGTATATTAGCTTTGCCCATATCATAAAAAACATCATGTCGTACAAAATTAAATAGATTAAAAATTAAATAGATTAAATAAATAAATAGATTAAAAATTGTCTTAGAACATCTATGGGACAATAATGTACATAGAAGTAGAAAATCTAAAATCGTGTTCAGCTTTGGATCTTTTACTAATAAATAAGTTTGCAGACATACTAAAAATAATTTAAGTCTAAAACTAAGGCGGTCCCTATACAAGAAACTTCGAAAAACGTGCATTTTTTTCAACGTTTTTGTTCCTGCTCTATCTTCAAAACGGTAAAGGTATCTATTCATACCACCGTCAAACTTGGTCGGATTATAGTGCATACTATGTAGATTAGCAACAAATACTAAAAATAGGGCAAACAGACATATGTAGTGGTACCTGCGTAAGAAAGAGATGCAAAAATTCATATTGCGCGCACGATGCGTTGATGTCTTTTGATGAACTCTCGTAAATTAAATCATTTTCTATGGGGTATCAGGTCGATGGGTGGTACGCCGCTGGTACGGAACCCTTACTGCGTGAGTCCGACACGCACTTGACCGGTTTTATTTATTTATTGATAACACTAAAGCTCGTCAATAGTTACTAAACACAAAAAAAGAAAATCGGTGGAAAAACAGAGGAGAAAATGGTACTGAACCATTTTTATTTTGCCTTTTTATACATAGATTTTGTAAAAAAAACATAACCCTACTTTTGGGCTTCGCTGCAGTCGGGTAAAAAGCCCCCCCCCCCCCCCCAACAAATTTTGATACAGGGCCCACCTAGGTTTAGCTACGCCACTGACGCTGCCCTACACTAGGATTGGTCCTGTATCGTGAGTGCGTTTACACGTCTCACATGCACAAACACCCTACTTCTGCTAAAAGCAGGCATTATGAACATTTGTTTTCTGGTAGATCTATCAAGGTTTTTAAGTTTTTAAGTACTTCTGTTTCAGTCGTGTGTAGAATTTAACGTTACTAGCCAACTTGCTTGAAACTTGCCGAAACCCACGAGCCAGTTGACAAATTATTTCGAGCAGAACTGTAAAGGTAGACAGACAGTGTGGTACGGATCGGTGACAATAGTGGCGACGGTAGACGGCGCCTGCGGTGTAGGTTTACGCGGTGCGGCCTGGCCGTGTAACGGAAGCTGGGGCACCGCATTGTGTCCGTCACGGCGCCGCTTGCGTACTCTCACCGCAACCGTCTCGTGGCTCTTACATTTTAATTTTAGTAGTCTTGTTTGCTGTGCGAGTGTACAGTTCTAGGCAACTAATCTAGGCTTTTGACAGCTATAATCTTTCACTTACGGCCAAAATTAATATCCGATCTATCCACGATTTGCCCTACTAGAGATTGAAATTTGACATAAAATGTATGGAGCTTATGTCAAATTTGTATCTCTAGTAGGGTAAATCGTGGATAGATAGGATATTAATTTCGGCCGATATGCAAATTGTATTAATTCTCTTTTCCCTATCTTGAGTTGAACTGATAGCACAGAATATCTAATAGTACTATCTGATAGCTTTATTCTCTAACGGCCAAAATTCATATTCTATCTATCCACGATTTGTCCTACTAGAGATAGGAATTTGACATAAGATCCATACATTTTATGTCAATTTTTAGGGTTCTGTAGTTCCTACAAGGAACCCTTATAGTTTCGTCATGTCCGTCCGTCAGTCCGTCTGTCCTAATCCTTTACAGCTTAATAACTTCTACAGTTATAAACATATAACTGTAGAAGTTATTAAGAAAACTGCAAAATACTTAAGACGCGTCCTAGTTCAAAAGTCATTGACATTAGAGAAAAATGGTCTTAGCAAATAATGCTCCTTTATTTACTTTCTAATTAAAATAATAACAAAAAGTAACTTTGTGTTATATTGATATGACACACTTCTTAAATTTAGCGCTAGGTGGCGGTGTTTGCGAAAACTAAAAGAAATAAAGAAAGAAAAATATTTATTTGACACAACTGAGACACATACAAAAGAAAGGATATACATGAACAAGAAATAGACATAGTGAAGATGTAACAAAGCGAGGAAAAAGTCATTGACAGTCATGCGCCATGTGTGTCTCAAAATTGTGACAAACAAAACAGAGAAACAAACTAAAATAGCAATTATTAATATTCAATTTGATTCATTTATAATTTGACCTACTTAAGGAACCCTATAATACTGAGCATGGTCCGACATGCTCTTGGCCGGTTTTTGTCTCTAGTGGGGCAAATCGTGTATAGACAGGATATTAATTTTGGCCGTAAGCTCGTTTGTTAGCTATCCTCAAGTGGTCATTAAGATGGTGCAGCCCACAGAACAAGCCAGTGGCAAGAATATGCATTATGTCTTAGCATCGATGTACTGAGCTGGTTAATTCAAATCACGTATCATTTATGTGTACTAAACCACTCCTCAACTCTTAATGGTTCTTTCATCTAAGTAATATCCGCGCACAAATTATCTCTTATTATAGATTTGAAAGAGACACGAGGGGAGATGTCCCCTACCAGAATATATTGTTATCGTAAGTGAACAGTGACCTGTCATAAAAACTATTTGATACCAACCCCGGATCTACAGTTTTAGAAGAAGGGTTGGGGTGGGTGGGCAGTGTCAATTTTCCGCCCTCTGAGCTAAATTTTCTTACAAATAAAATACTAATTGTTTCACATACTTAATTGTTTATTAAATAAGATAAAATTGTAATAGTTAATGGTAGCCTCCGACAGCGTGTTATGATTTAATACTTGTACATACCTATATGTCTTGTTTGCATCATTTCAGTTTTTTTTACACGCCGTCGGGTTTGTTGGTTTTGTTATTAACTTTCTTATTTCGTCATGACTGCTCACAAAACACCTAATAAGCCTCGCAAAATTTTAACAGCCAGGGAAGTTCTACGTGGTTCTACTGCACATGATATACGTTGAAAACTAAGAATGACCGGTGTATTGTTTAAGACGCTTATTATTTATGTGCACCCTTAATGTTTCATAATTATTGCCCTTTATAAGAAAAATATCGAAAGCTTTGAAGTTAGTTTTTATACGATGCTATCTGAGCGCAACAAGTGACCAAACGAGTAAAATTATGTGTTGCGTATCTAGCGGGAGACGGAAAACCGTTAATATGAGGGACAAGGGCGCGCCATCGATCCCGCCTCCTCGGCCGCTCCTGGCCTGACCCTGACCTATCCCGGGAGCCCCGTGCGCCGCCGTCGGTTGTGTAGGACGCACAGATTTGATGACGTCAATCCTTTTGCTCATCGAACGATGCAATTATTTGTTTGTTTACAGATGAATATCAGGATTTGATACGCTAGCTAGTCCCTTTACAGCCCCAAACTAGAGGCTTATGCGAGTGCATTCCCCCTGCATAATTATTATTTATAGTCCTTATAACTAAATTAAGGGTCGGTCTTTCAATAGCCAGTTAACTTTTAACTGAGGAATAAGTTTGACATTTTGACAGATGTGTTATAGAAAATATGTCAAGACTTCATATTTATTCCTCAGTTAAAAGTTATCAGACTATTGAAATACCGGCCCTAAGACGAACAAAATACCGGCCCCGCGATGTCTGAGAGTCATTGTCACGCCATAATTTCGACGTTTTCAAAAAGAATAAAATAATTTGTTTGAAACAGTTTAACCTCCTTTATTGAAATCGGTTAAAAATAAAGTTAGCTGTATCTCAAAAACGACCCAAAACGTTTTCTTTGGGATAAGTAGGAAAGATGTCTCTCAAACACAATTTGGTTTTCCTTATGGTTCCAATAATTTTCATACATTTTCCTTTAATAAGGAAAATGTATGAAAATATGTAAAAAATAATAATTATATAATAATATAAATACTTCCCAAAATGATACACGAAAGGCTGTGTCATAAAATTAACCGAACAAAAAATGACCGAACTCGGTGGCATGAAATCTATAATATCTGTAATAAACTTCCTCTTTAAGGTTAAACCGCACTTGAGATGCGCGGCGCGTCACTGCAGCGGAGCGGCGCGGCACTTTGTAACCGCACTTGAGAGGCGCGGCGCGGCGCGGCTCTTTCTAAACGCACGCGACATTTTTTTTGCAATTGTTGGCCTTCTGGTATTGTTTTCATCGGTGGTGTTTGTGTTGTGTTTGTTTTTCATCGGTCCATCTTTGTAGGTTGCACGCTTTGACTATGGAAATTAATTCCTTCTAATTCTAATTTATGGCTCCATCGTGTCAACGATGATTCTGCCAATGTCAAGGTTGAATAAAATACGTATTTAATTATTTACTATGATTGACCGGTGAATTAACAAAAGGTTCGATAATATAGTCTGTGGGTACGGTTTTCGCTGGATGTCACAGATGTGGTTGGGTTACCAAAAAAAATACAACAGGTAAGTTAGTAAGATTAGTATATTTTATTTTAGAAGACACGTACACAATGGACAAGAAAAAATTTAGTAGATAGGTTAGTGGTTAATAACATACATAACATATAATTAATACGTATAGTAGGTATAACTTCAGATTCTAATATTATTCACAGCATAGACCAAGTAAAAACTCAAGACAAATTCCAGCGGAACATTGAATTGATGCAGGGTCTGCAAATGTATGAGTGACATTGACAGCGATGGGAGTGTTGCTAGAGAATTTTTTTTTACCCCTGATATCAAACAACTGACCACGACTAATATCAAGTCTTTAAATAATTAATACGATCCAATTATGAAAAGTCACGGAAAGGGATTGTTTAGCAAATTGACTGTCAATTTAATTTTTCCGTATATTACTAATCACAATTATTGTCATTCGTTATCAGTATACCAACGACTAGGATCAGGGCTAGAAAGGCAAAATACGGCAAAATTTGTGTCTCAATTTGCTAAATAATTCGTGTCCCTGGCCGTACATAGAATATAACTATATAATAACTTCTTAGGTTTTCGCGATCACTACACATTATAATAAAACAAAGTTTAACCGGATTAAATCGCGTATATAAAAACGGTACGCGTGTACGGTAGATTAAAATAATTTTTTAGAAATATTTGTAACGACGCTTGTCATCTTAGTCTACCTGCGACCACGAAATGCTGCAAAGCTTTCGAAACGTCAGGGAAACCAATTTAAATTATATACGCGATTTAATCCGGTTAAACTTTGTTTTATTATAATATAACTATATAATAAAAAATAGTTATTTTCTGTGCAAGACTGTAAAGTTGTTATTTAGCGTGTTTTCTTCAATAAAGCAAGCGAAGGATTTAAGATTGAATTCTAAAATATAATCAAACAAATGTAAAGGCACGAGACGCAAATAATTTTGCAGCCGTGCAAAACACACAACTTTTCATCTCACTGCAGCGAAGAAAATGCTAGATGTAAGAAAAACAATTGAAATATAATTAATCAGGGTTTAATTATTCATAGTAGTTACTTAAAAAATGGAACATTATACTAAAACTAAAAATAAAATTACTGCTGTTGGTTGGATACTTGTGTACTATTCCTTGGTAAATCATTTGCAAAATTATCAAAAATTACTCATTTCATTGGATTCCATTGTGGTAGATGTGAAGAATTCATTATGTTGTTTTAATATAAATTTTCACCCGACTGCGGCGCAGCCCAAAAGGAGGGATCACGTTTTAAGTCATGTATAAATCATGCTCAACAAAGTGTTCGCTACAAATGAGTGAATAATTGGATGGTGACCAATTATTTTCATTTATTCTATTACGTATTACTTCAACCCACTCTTTTTAGGGTTCCAAAGTCCTACAAGGAACCCTTATAGTTTCGTCCGTCTGTCCGTCTGTCCTAATCCTTTACAGCTTAATAACTTCTACAGTTATAAACATAAGTAAATGAAATTTTGTTAAAAAATAGTCTATATATAGATCTCAATTTTAAAAGAATAAAAAAATCGTTTTTACCTATTTTAGGGGTGGCGTCCATACATGTGAAATGGAGATGAAAAAAATTTTTTCGCTGCACCCCCTCGTGTGGGGTATCATTGAATAGGTCTACTAAAATGAAGGTAATGTTTCATACACTACTTTTTTATCAGGGGTACCATCTGCGAAATATAGCGCGCCAAAGTGGCTTGCAATGTGTCCCCCCCCTGCCATTTCTAAACTATGCAACGTAGAAAGTTATAATCTTCCACATTGATAGACCTTTGTAAAAACTCTCTTTTAAAATTATTTCGAGTATAATGTGATTATAATTTTTTGAGTTATAGAGAGAAAACTTAAAAATACTTAAAACGTCCTAGTTCAAAGGTCATTGACCTTAGAGAAAAATTATGATAGCAAATAATGCTCCTTTAGTTACTTTCTATTTGAAAAAATTACAAAAAGTAACTTTGTGTTATGTTGAACACACTTCTTCAATTTGGCTTCTTGAATTTATCGCTAGATGGCGCTACTAACAACACGCTCTGAGTCGCGAATGCTGCCGATTATTGCAAAAACTAAAAAAGTATAGCCATGATTAATATTCTATTTGATTCGTTTGTAATTACACCTACTTAAGGAACCCATAATACTGAGCATGGCCCGACATGCTCTTGGCCGGTTTTTTTCTGTTATGGTCTTTAGGAAAGCTAAAAAGTAAAAAAAAAACCTAAAAATAACATGACGATTAATTTTACCCGATTTCTGGGGTAAATTATAATTTATTAACATGCAACACAGGAATATTCCTTGCCGCGGTAAGGTTACAAGAAAATGAATTGTAAACATTAAATTATGATTAAAATAAATTACTAACTTGTGAAAAGTAATTCCATCTGATTTTTTATGCGCTGTAGAATTATTTTTGCACCGTTTCACGACATACGAAGGCATTTTAAGATTTTTTTCAAAGCTCTTTGACAGTTAAGTGTCGTGGTGACACGTTCGGTGATTCGAAATACAATAAACAGTTCGGCTTGGTTTGAATGTGAGTGTGTGCGTAATTCGCGTGTACTACGCAAATCGGCAGGGTTTTGAATGTATCAAATTTTTGTTCTTGACATTTGGTCTATAGGTATCTTGTCAAAGATTCACAGTAAGAAATTTACATAAGACTTTAATAAAGGGAGATCCCACAAGAGTTAGTAGGAAAGAAATATTAATAGGTCTTGGGATATTGGAAGGAAGGATATCAGAGTGGAACAATAATATTGGGACAGAAGAAAAATAAGTGTTCCAAGGAGCCCTCGTCCATGCCACATTCACAGATAGAACTGTCACGAATGTGAAGCTTGGCTAAAAAGACAGGGGTACAAACAAAACCTAACCTCAGACGAATGATTACAGATGTGATCAATTTATTTATATTTTTAACCGACTTCAAAAAAAGGAGGAGGTTATGTATTCGGCGGGTTTTTTTTTTTTTTTTTTTTTTTTTTTTCATGTATGTACACCGATTACTCCGAGATTTATGGGCCGATTTGCGTGGTTGTTTTTTTATTTGGTAGAGGAAGTCCGCGCGGTGGTCCCATATAAATTTTATTGACTTAGGTCGAGTAGTTTTTGAACCAGCTTCAATAAATCAGTTTAATTTAGCTTCGCTTACCTAGATGATCTACTAATAGTTTCGTTTTTCTGTGAATTCTCAACTAAAAAGTATGAAATAAAAACTTTTTAACAAAAAATAAAACCGACTTCAAAAACCTTAACTAAAAAGTAAAAAATAACCCTTGTATGTATTTCAAAATCTTAACATAAACCAAAATTTTGAAGGCGGCGCGTGTTTTTCATGTATGTTCGCATAAACTGTTTTTTATTACTATAGATAAGCGCTCGACGGTACATTATATTTACATGACGCAAAGGGACAGTCACGCGCCACCTTCAAAATTTTGGTTTATGTTAAGATTTTGAAATACATACAAGGGTTATTTTTTACTTTTTAGTTAAGGTTTTTGAAGTCGGTTTTATTTTTTGTTAAAAAGTTTTTGCATTTAAAAAACCAGGGTTTAGATAGATAGATAGATAGATAGAATATTCTTTATTGTACACCAATAACATTATTAAACTTAGGACTAACATGTAAAATAAGGGTACATTGGCGGTCTTATCGCTAATAGCGATATCTTCCAGACAACCTTTGGATGGACAAGGAAGACGTTTAGCAGGAATGTTTGGTTGAATATTGCTATAATATTTCCCTTTCACAAGTCTGGACTATTCCCACAGATCATTCCAGGAACTCCAAAGACGTGGTTTAGCCTGAGAGCGCAAACCCCGAGAAGGAATGGTATTATATGTGAAATCCCGAGAAGGAATGGTATTATATGTCTTAGAACCTGTTTGCACAGCCTGCTTAGCAGCTTATAAGCTGCGGATCATTAGATCCGCAGCTTCATTACCCAAGATGCCAGTATGACTGGGAATCCAGGCTAGTACAATCTCAATTCCAGCTTTGTTTAAATAGAGTTTGCTTGATTTTAAGGGTTATAATGAAGTTATCCTTACTGTGAAAGGGAAGCTTAAGTAGGTCTTGGAGACAACTAAGGGAATCACTAAAAATTAAGGCTCTTTGAAAATAATGACGGTTTGAGTCTATATATCGTACAGCTTCTAATATTGCAATAGACTCCCCGGTAAATATAGAACATTCTGGGGGACATTTATAACTCAGGATCACATTATATTTAGGAATAAAAACTGCAGCCCCTACATTATTAGTATCGGGCAATTTTGAAGCATCGGTGTATAATTTAACCCAGTCCTGCCAAGATTCATTTACAACTTTGAAAATTCTGTTTGCCTCTGGAGGGTCTTTGTCAATTCCAAAATAGAGTATATATAACTCTGGGTTGAAAAACAATTGAATCATAGTCTATCATGAAAAGGGGTGACTTATCGAGTTGCATGACTGAAAAAGACTTTGAATTAAGATAGTTGAAGGAATTTATAAGGAGTGGAGAGGTCTTATTGGACCAATACTCAGATATATAAATCTCACGGGATAAGGAGCGCAGGATATTTAATAAAGGGTGATGAGAATACTGAACTACATTATAAAATTGACGTCGTGCAAGGAATTGACGTCGTAGATGGAGAGGAGGTTCCAAACATTCTACCTGTAAGGCATTAATAGGGTGTTTGACAGGTATTACCAAAAATTATGAAAATTGTACACAACGTAGATTTTAGGTTGAAGATGAACTTTAACTAAGTTATGTTAATTTAAATATATTCTAAATATTTTATTTTTCTGTTTGAAATTTTGATTTTTTAATCTGTTGATCACGTGATACAAAACGTCTTGAGACTTGGCCTCCATTTTGGGTGACGTCATAGTCCTGTACGACGTAGGGCGAGCTAAATATTGCCATGATCGTAAAAATGAAATGTACCAGTTTTTGAACGAGTAGGTATATTATTAATAATTATATTCATGTTAATTGTTAATTTAGGTTCAGTACCCACGTTCGGTCGGCCGCTGGCAACACCGACGAGTTCAGTGTGGCTGTAGGCTTGCACCAAGGGTCGGCTCTAAGTCCTTACCTCTTCTTGCTGATAATGGATGCTTTGACATCAGAAATCCAGGAAGAGGCACCCTGGTGCATGCTGTTTGCTGACGACATTGTCCTTGTTGGTGAAGATGGACTTGAGGTCCAGAGTAGATTGGCAAAATGGCAACAAAATCTGGAGAATGTTGGCTTGAAAATCAGCAGAACTAAAACGGAATACATGTTCTGCGATTTCGGCGGTCTTTCCGGTTTTGTTGCTATTGCGCTAGATGGCGTGCCCTTGCCAGTCTGCTCCGACTTTCGGTACCTCGGTTCACTTGTGCAAAGCGATGGCGAAATTGACCGGACAGTCAAGCACCGAATTAACACGATGGTTGAAATGGCGGCAGGTCACGGGAACTACATGTGACTCCCGAATTCCTCTTAAACTGAAGGGGAAAATCTATAAGACCATGATAAGACCTGCTGTCCTGTATGGATCGGAATGTTGGGCTACGAAAGGAATTAATGAAAGGCAAGTGCATGCAGCTGAGATGAGAATGTTAAGAGGAATGTGTGGTGTAACGAGAATGGATAGGATAAGGAATGAATATGTAAGAGGGAGTCTGAAAGTAGCGCCAGTGACAGAGAAGTTAAGTAGCAACAGACTATCATGGTATGGGCATGTGATGAGGAGGAATGGGGAGCATGTTACGAGGAAAGTTTTAAGTATGAATGTTGATGGCTATAAGAAAAGAGGGAGACCGAAGAAAATATGGATGGATTGTGTGAAAGATGATATGAATAGAAAGAAAGTAAACACGGAGATGACGGCTGATAGAGATGTATGGAAGAAAAAAACATGCTGCGCCGACCCCAAATAAATTGGGATAAGGG
Organism: Asteroscopus sphinx; assembly: GCA_949699075.1. NCBI lineage: Eukaryota > Metazoa > Arthropoda > Insecta > Lepidoptera > Noctuidae > Asteroscopus > Asteroscopus sphinx. Next base: position 17,600,841 of record OX453021.1, read on the forward strand.
CAGGAGGATGATGTTAATTTAGGTTCATTTTTATTTTATTGAGCCAAGTTATGTACTTTATAGCTTACTAACAATTAAACTAATCAGCATTTGTAGGTAATTTGAACGTAATTTAAAAGCTTTTGTTTTGTATGTGCGTGATTCAAACACAAACTACAAAACGTTTTAGTCATGTCTCATGTGACAAAAAAAAAACAGAGTTCCGATTTTTTACTTTTTGTCAAATTCGTACCTTTTTGGTAAGCGTGTAGTACTTTTATGGTAATTCCGGCAATACTGACCGGAACACTGAACGGAACTAGAACAGTGACGTAGGTTGACGATAATGTCACGTGACTTAGCGTTTTAGTGCGAAATTAAAAATGAGAATTTAAAATCTTGATTATTTTATTTTACAAGCATATTTTAGTAATTATTTGTTAATGAATGCTTTAATTGCATGTTTCGCCATCGTTTTACGTACATTTTCAAAAATTGTCAAACACCCTATTGGAGAGGACTTCATTGCACCTGTAATAATACGTAGACACTTTGATTGAATCTTTTCTATTTTATTTAAAGCCATTTTTCTACATGGTTCTAAAATAAAGCAACCATAATCTATATGGCTACGTACTATGGCGTTATATAGAATTATCTGTGAAAAAGGATCTGAACCCCAACGAACCCCAGATAAAGCCCTCAAGACGTTCACATTCCTTTCACACTTATTGTAAATATAATATAAATGATGTAGACCAGACATTTTGGAATCTAAAATTACTCCCAAAAACTTAACTTTATCCTGTATAGAAATAAGTTCTCCATCTATAGAAAGACTCATTGGGGGAATAATTATTTTGCGTGAGAAAACAACTGCATGACTTTTTGGAACTGATACAGACAAACCATGTTCAAAGAGCCAATCATTTAGGTACCCAAGTGCTGTGTTTAATTTGAGAGAAGCATCATGAAAGTTGAGGGAACTAGAATACAGGGCAATGTCATCTGCATATTGAAGAATTTTACAAAAACAATTGACTGTTGAGTCCAGATCAGCAGTGTATAGATTATATAGCAGAGGGCTTAACACAGATCCTTGTGGTAATCCTTTCCAAACGAGACGAGGAGAAAGGAGATTTCCCTGAGGACTAACAGATATATAACGGCCCATAAGTAGATTATATATAATATCGACCAGCCTCACAGGAATATTCAGATGGAGCATTTTCTGCCTGAGTATCGGAAGCTGGACATTGTCATATGCTGAAAATATATCAAGAAACACCCCAATCACATGTTCCTTACGAGAAAGAGCAAGCCTAATTTCAGACGTAAGTATACTGAGACTATCCATCGTGCTCATACCGCGTCTAAAACCAAACTGACTTCCAGAGAGAACTCCCCTATTTTCAATTATCCACTCCAATCTGTTTTTAACAAGATGCTCTAAGATTTTAGATAAAACCGATGACAAAGCAATGGGTCTATAAGACGAAGGATCGTTTGGATCTTTACCAGGTTTTAGGATAGGGATAACAATTTGTGTTTTCCAGGACTTATTTCCAGAGGAAAATATTACGTATAAGGAAAATACTGTACTGTATTATTTGGTAATAGTGTTAATATGTATGCTGTGGGCGAACCTTATGCAATAAATAAATAAATAAATGACATTAAAAATGTTCAGAAGAAATTGTTTGGTTTATTTAGAAGATTTACAGATGAAAGAATAAGGTATACCGTCTATACCAGGAGAGGAGTCTTTCAGATGATCAAGAGCACATATAAGCTCGGGGTAAGAGAAAGGGTCATTCATTCTGTCGGGTGTAGGAGGGGAAGTTGCGAATACAGGAAGGCTATCAATGTTAGGAGCGGAAGAAGGGGCCAACTTGTTAACAAAGTGATTTAGCCAAATTTGAGGATCATTTGAGGGAATATTATCATCTACAAAGGCTTTACGAAAGCGCTTGATCTTGCGCCACACAAGAGAGATCGAAGAGCGTGGGGATAGCGATTCACAGAATTTCTGCCAACCCAGGGACTTCTTCTTGGCTAAACGTCTTTTTGTGACAGCACAAGTTTTTTCATTGTCAAGTCATCAGAATATTTCTTTTCAGCTTCACTTCGAAGACGGACACAAGATGTACATTCTTTATCCCACCATGGAGGGGAAGCGACCCGACCACGAGAAGAGTTCTTAAGGGGAATAGACTCATCAGCAGCCGAGAACAAGCAAGAAACAAAGTCATCATACAATACCAAAAAATTTGATTGATCAACTGATGGTAGGGAACTTATGCTATTATCTATGGAAAGGGAATAACTATTCCAATCAGCATCCGTGAGTCTCTATCTCTGTAAGGGTTGTGGGGCTGGAGCTGGATTCGCCAAATGGTTCAAATGGACCAAAATCGGAAAGTGGTCACTACCATAAGAATTAGGTAAAACAGACCAAGACAGGGAGTTGACAAGAGAAGGGGAAGAAAAAGTGAGGTCTGGGACGCTGATATTCTGGTCAGGAGATACCCTGCGAGTCGCAGATCCATCATTCAATATGCAAAGATTATTATCATCAAGTAGATCAAGTAGAAAAGAAGATGAAGAGTCAATTTTATGAGATCCCCACATAGTGTGGTGACAATTAAAGTCACCTGATACAATGAGAGGACCTGGAATGGAAGAAATAATATTATTCAATTCTAAAATCAGTTGAGAATTTGGATATGGTATATAACAGGATACAAAGGAAATGTTAAATGCTTTTACTGCTACGACATGAAATTCAGTACTATGGTCAGGAATACGAATTTGAGAAAAAGTAATGGACCTTGAGACCAGCAGGGCACAACCTGCCCAACCATCCTCCCTGTCGTCACGGAGGCAGGAATACCCGGGAACCCTAAAATGTGATCCTGGCTTAAACCATGTATCCGAAACTGCAAGGAGGTCGACATTGAAATGATTTAAGAGATAGACAACTTCATGTTTTTTATTTCGAATACCTCTACAATTCCATTGTAGGAGTGTCCGCCCAATTGTTGATAACTAAAGCTTTGAGCAGTTGTTGCAGTAAGGAAATGACATTGTTCGGTAGTGAATCGGAGAATTTAGAAATTATATTAATTAGGGAACAAGTAAGAAGTTCTATTAGGTTATCATTGGGAGTAAGCAGAGGGGTAGACTCCATTTCTAGGAGAAAAGGCGCAACCATTTGGTTGGGAGGACTGAGGAGATTTAGTTAGGTTCCTATGGGCCTGAACATCATAGGATTTCCCTAGAACAGGAGGGGGACGAGGGGATTTGTGAACAGTTTTCCTGTAGGAATATGACTGGAGGGATGCAGGAAGAGGTGAAGCAGATTCTTGATGAGTTTGGGATTGACCTGGTAGAATGGGATAGGACGGTGATGTGAATATTTCGGAATATAAGCGTCTAGTCCTAGGAAATCTGAGGGAAGCATCTGTATAGCTGATATTGTCCTGGGACATAGTAAGCTTAATTGTCTTTTGTCGGGAGTGTTCAGGGCACTTGTAATCAGTAGCTTTATGGTCTCCCCTGCACAGCAGGCAAGAAGCTAACTCGTCAGGGACATCACAAGATTCACCAGGATGATTCTGGGCACAGCGGAAACACCTAGGAGCAGAACGACATTGAGTCCCTATGTGACCAAACCTACAGCAATTTCTACATTGGATTATAGGGAGTTGGTACACCGATACGGGAAGAGACGTTTCGTAACAGAATACTTTTTCAGGGAGGGTTTGACCTGTGAATGTTAAAACAACTGATGTTGAGGGTACCCATGTTACAGCGTCCTCTTTTCGTGATTTAATATTTAGTCTGCGAGCTTTAATGACCTGACCAGTATTGTTTGGGGTTTTAATTCCTTCAACTAATTCCTCCAAAGTCCATTCTGTAGGAATATTCCTAACAACTCCCATCCGGGAAACATGGAATTTAGGGATTGATGCCATGAACTTATTAACATCTAACATTTGGTGTTTAGTAAAATTATTTGCATCATTCGCTGTACTGAACTCAATAGCCATCCTGTTTCTACCCAGAGCCTTTATGAGGCCCCCTTCACAATCCCTGACACATTATTTTTGTGTATCAGTTGAGCAAACTTCAGTAATCCGATAGATTGCCCCGCTGACACATCAGGTTCTGACCTAGTTATGTAAACGACATATGGGCCCTTGTCAAACTCATTGTTGTACAAAATTTTGGAGTTATCCTTAAATCCAGGTTTACTATAAGTCAATTGATATGACACTGATAGAGCTCTATTTTTTTTTGGGCTCAATAAACGAGTCACCAGAAGCTGGTCGCTTCAATGACTTATCAACTTGGACTACACTGGTTAAGTCCTGACTGTTATGGGACGTAAAAATTTCTATATCTGGTGGAACACCACCACCCCCATCCGGGGGTTCATCGTCCCCATTTCAATGAGGGAAATGGGACGAAACCCAACAAACATTCACTTAAACACGTCCAACACTAAATAACACAACACAATTAAACAATTACGGGTACTCAAACCACAAAAAACCCCTAAAAATTCACAAAATCCGAAAATCCACGTGTTTACACCTACGCATAGACAAGCAGTCTTCAATTAATTCCTTCCACGATAATTGGGAGAACTGACAAGCTGTCAAGATGACAACTGACAACAGAATTCACATCGCCAATGCCGCGCCCCGTATCGCCGCTGTCGCAAGCTATACCGCACTAGCAATACGGCTTGGCAGGCGGGTTGGCGATCGCAGTTGGTTGGTTAAATACTCAGAGAACGCTGCTGCCCATACTCTGGTGGATCCCTTACGGCCAAAATTAATATTCAATCTATCTACGATTTACCCTACTAGAGATAGAAATTTGACATATTTTGTATGGAGCTTATGTCAAATTCCTATCTCCAGTAGGGCAAATCGTGGAGAGATTGGATATACATTTTGGCCGTTAGTCGCTTTTTACGACACCCATGAGAAGAGATAAGGGTGGTGCAATTCTTTAATTTAATTTGTTTTCTTTGGGTTATACAAAGAATATTTTTGGTGTCGCGCCGCTCCGCTGCAGTTACAGCAAGCACAGAATATCTAATAGTACTAACTGAAGCGTCGCGCCGCGCAGTTCCGCTGCCGCGACGTCGCACTATGGGACCAACCGTTATTTTCCATCTCAAAAATCGATAACTCTGTTGTTTTGTGGTTTTTCTCCTTGAAATTTTTTTCACGTATTTGTGAATATCTAGGCAATAAAAGAAATCAAACAGCATCATTTTAAAAATTATATATACATTTTTCGTAAAAAAAATGACAAAGATAAAGTTATACGAAATTTCATACAAAAAAATATACAGTTATATTAAATTTAGCAATAAAAGTTACACTTTAAAACTAAATTATTATTATTAAACAAACAGTTACATGATTAAAAAAATAAAAATTTTAGTGTTTATCCTAATCATCACTTTCTATTTCCAACAATTCTTTAGCTTCGTCAAACAATTCTTTGGATATTAGAAACTTGGTTTATTTAAGCTTATTTTAAGATATATAAGGATCAGATGTATATAACAAAATATGCAGAACGTCTTCGTTTGTTGCTGATCTGGAATACTTCCTAGCGTGATGTAACCTATATTTCTTGTAATCTTTATTTCGGGCTTCCTGGGCATCTTCGGATAATTGTCCTATAGGCAAAACTGCATAAATAATGCTCTATTATTTTAGCACCATGTATAAGTACTTTATGGACCGAAGATGGCATGTAGTACCAGTTATATTTGCTTACATATAATTGCGCGGTTATCGATGTATACTTTTCTGCGTTTATAGGGAATCTCGATGACATAGTTTGAAGAATTACATATAATCTATTGATTAATTCTTCATCAATTCCGGTTATCTCTGCAGAACATTGGTAATTTTGGAAAAATCTCCTTGCCGTATTTCCGTCATTACTATTACCGGAACCTTGACGTGGTTTATCAATGTGCAAACCAAGCACTTCTCGGAAAAGTTTTTGGACATATATTTTTCTTGTCTTCTTTAAGTTACTTGTTTTCTGGAGTTGTTGCAGACCACTTCTCAAAACCTAAATTGTAAGAAATATGGAGGATCATTTCCATAAATCTTATCCATGCGTGTAGTGTCGACATTTCTGGTTGCAACTTGATGTTAGATTTTTTTGAATACTCTCTATTACAGTATTAACGTCAGTTTCCGATAGTTGAAAGGTGTCCAACAAATAGTTTTTGAGGTCTGAAGTACTTTTCCCTCTTATTATTTGATCACAAAGATCGCGTCGAACCCAAACGAATTCACTCATTGTTAGATAACATATGTTTTTTGTCTGTTAATTGTTATTGAAAAGAAGTATCTGAACACTTTGATGAATGATATGCTAAAAACACGGGTATATAAAGGACCAATATTTTAGTGCCCTGTGCAAAAACTATGGGACAATTGATTATGACAGTTCTTATCGAAATAGTGTAATCAGTACTGATTGTAATTAATTACCACAACAGATAAATAGAACTTCCGCAGCAATATAGTTTATCATACTTGTGGTTAAGGTGATCACCGCAAACAAAAGTGCCATGGGAAGATTCCTTCAAATACAATAGTAGGTAGTCTATTAATTTGTTAATGTAAATTTGTTAATGTTATGCTTCTATCATAGAAATTGAAAAAAAAACAAGATAGACATCAAAATATAATAATGAAATATAATATTTCATAGTAAAAAACCGGCCAAGAGCATGTCGGGTCATGCTCAGTATTATAGGGTTCCTTAAGTAACAAATCAAATCGAATATTAATCAGCTATTTTAGTTTTTGCAATAGACGGCAGCATTGGCGACTCAGAGAGTGTTGTCAGTAGCCGCTAGATGGCGCTATACAGTGCCAAATGCAATAGACGGCACTTGACGGCAGCATTGGCGACTCAGAGAGTGTTGTTAGATGCCGCTAGATGGCGCCAAATTTAAGAAGTGTGTCGTCAACATACCACAAAGTTACTTTTTGTGATTTTTTCGAATAGAAAGTAGCTAAAGGAGCATTATTTGCTATGATCATTTTTCTCTTAGGTCAATGACCTTTGAACTAGGACGTTTTAAGTATTTTTCAGTTTTCTCTCTATAACTCAAAAAATTATAATCACAATATGCTCGAAATAATTTTTAAAGAGAGTTTTTACAAAGGTCTATCAATATGCAAGATTATAAGTTTCTACATTGCATAGTTTAGAAATGGCAGGGGGGGGCCACATTGCAAGCCACTTTGGCAGGCTATATTTCGCAGATGGTACACCTGATAAAAAAGTGTTGTATAAAACATTACCTTCATTTTAGTAGACCTATTCAATGATACCCCACACGAGGGGGTGCAGAAAAAAAAATTTCATCCCCATTTCACATGTATGGGCGCCACCCCTAAAATACGTAATCATGATATTTTTATTCCTTTAAAATTGAGATCTATATCTATTCTATTTTTTAACAAAATTACATTTACTTATGTTTATAACTGTAGAAGTTATTAAGCTGTAAAGGATTAGGACAGACGGACAGACGGACGGACATGACGAAACTATAAGGGTTCCTTGTAGGACTTCGGAACCCTAAAAAGAAGAACCGTAGTTTTCGTGGTTTTTTTTTCCCCCGATTGACATTATTGCTTAAAATCGCCACTGGCGCAAAAAACGCGCATTTTTAGGGTTCCGAAGTCCTACAAGGAACCCTTATAGTTTCGTCATGTCCGTCCGTCTGTCCGTCTGTCCGTCTGTCCTAATCCTTTACAGCTTAATAACTTCTACAGTTATAAACATAAGTAAATGAAATTTTGTTAAAAAATAGTCTACATATAGATCTCAATTTTAAAAGAATAAAAGATTCGTTTTTGCGTATTTTAGGGGTGCCGTCCATACATGTGAAATGGAGAAAAAAAAACGCTGCACCCCCTCGTGTGGGATATCATTGAATAGGTCTACTAAAATGAAGGTAATGTTTCATACACCACTTTTTTATCAGGTGTACCATCTGCGAAATATAGCCCGCCAAAGTGGCTTGCAATGTGTCCCCCCCCCTGCCATTTCTAAACTATGCAATGTAGAAACATATAATCTTCCACATTGATAGACCTTTGTAAAAACTCTCTTTTAAAATTATTTCGAGTATAATGTGATTATAATTTTTTGAGTTATAGAGAGAAAACTGAAAAATACTTAAAACGTCCTAGTTCAAAGGTCATTGACCTTAGAGAAAAATTATGATAGCAAATAATGCTCCTGTAGCTACTTTCTATTTGAAAAAATCACAAAAAGTAACTTTGAAATGACAAACGTCTTAAATTTGGCTTCTTGAATTTATCGCTAGATGGCGCTACTAACAACACGCTCTGAGTCGCGAATGCTGCCGATTATTGCAAAAACTAAAATAGCCATGATTAATATTCGATTTGATTCGTTTGTAATTACACCTACTTAAGGTGAATGCTACAGGGTAGCCCGCGAAATTCAAAATTTCTTGCGTTTTTTGCAAATTGTAGTTGTATTTTGCGTTGTGTATAATTCGAAATATGATTCGCGGTAGTAATAACAATATATCTACTGAATAATACTCATAAAAAATATTAACCTAGCTATATAAGTTGTACAAACTCGATTATATGAATTTACGATCAAATTGTCGATTATCGAGCTTCTAGAGCTTATAAAGCTAGGTTTATAGTTTTTATAAGTATTATTCAGTAGATATATTGTTATTGCTACCGCAAATCGTATTTTGATTGATATGCAACTCAAAACAGAGCTACAATTAGCAAAAAACGCAAGAAATTTTGAATTTCGCGGGCTACCCTGTAGCATTCACCTTAAGGAACCCTATAATACTGAGCATGGCCCGACATGCTCTTGGCCGGTTTTTTTTTTTTAAATCCTGATGTTACTGAATTATTAAGGTCTCTAATAGAGTGATTGACTTGACAGCTTTCGGCAACAAGGAAAACTCCAATTGAAATAAACAAAAACGAAATTTTCTTTACTTCACTAAAAACCTGCGCAGAAGTTCATTTATAGATCTGTTTGGTGGAATGACAAGAGCGCGGGTTGCCAACGCCGAACATTGCATTTACACGATTGGTCGACAGTCGATGCTCGTCGTCTAATGGACAATTAGGTGTCATTCGGCTACCGTACACTTTCGGTTCAACTTTATTGACTCACATTTTCGAATTTAACAGTTATTTTTCTTTTGTTGTAAATAATTTATATTTTGATTTTTGAGTGTTTAATGTTTTGAATTAAAAATTGTTTTTTTTTTCTTCTTCATCTTCCTTTATTTATTACAAGATTGTATTTAACCTGCAATGTATGTACGTATGTAAATATATTTGTTAGAGTGGAATCTTGCAACTCAATTTTGAAGCAGATATCTTCAAACTATTTAGCTGAAATTTTGTACAATATGGGTATCAAATGAAAGGACTTGCTGAGAATACGAATGCGAGTTAAAAAACCTGTCCATCGATAACTAAATAGTAAAAAATAAATTAAAAGTCAAAATGTTTTCTGTTTATTTATCTGTGCGTAAAAAAAAGTCATAATATGGGTGAAATTCGAGAAAGTTTGTATTTTCTATAACTACCCATAATCCTTATAAAATGCTAACGGTGAAATTGAGTGAACAAAGATACTAAATAATTTTGGTCGAAAGTGTACATGCGCGAACTTACCCCCACTACTGTCCATCTGTGCTCACGACTCCTGCCGGCTACTATAACATGCTTCCTTGGAAAGTGTACATGCGCGAACTTACCCCCACTACTGTCCATCTGTGCTCACGACTCCTGCCGGCTACTATAACATGCTTCCTTGGAAAGTGTACATGCGCGAACTTACCCCCACTACTGTCCATCTGTGCTCACGACTCCTGCCGGCTACTATAACATGCTTCCTTGGAAAGTGTACATGCGCGAACTTACCCCCACTACTGTCCATCTGTGCTCACGACTCCTGCCGGCTACTATAACATGCTTCCTTGGAAAACTTCCGAGTAATTTTGTGTTGAACTTCCTTAACGGTAATTTAGTTGGCATGAAAATATTTATGCCCAATGTTTGAGGTTCATTTTATAAACGTAAAACTAAGTTATTTAAATTTTTTTGTCATTTATTCGTAGGTTCCATCCTTTGAGAGTATAAAACCATAAAGAAATCTATGGATTTAAGACTTTCGTCGAAACCATTTTCGAGATGGAAAATACTGTTTGGTCCCATAGTGCGTCGTAGTGCGGTTTGGGTCATACAAATCAATACAATGAATACTTGTGGTGTCGCGCCGCTCCGCTGCGGTGCCGCGCCGCGCATCTCAAGTGGGGTTTAACCTTTATCCTTATAGCAGTAGACGCGCTTTTTACAAGCTGTTTATTAACTTGCAATGTATGTATGTAATTTGTTAAGGCGGAATCTTGCAACTCAATTTTGAAGCAGATATCTTCAACCGATTGAGCTGAAATTTTGTATACACGTTTAGTTTGGATGACAATGCATGGTTAGCTGTGTGACGTCATTCTAAATTCAACATGGCGGAACACCCAAGATGGCGGACTAGTTATTTTTAATGAATTCCTACAATATGGGTATCAAATGAAAGGGCTTGCTGAGAGTAACTTGAAAAATAAAGTGACGTCACTCTAAATCCAATATGGCGGACTGAGTTTTTTATGGTTTCCTACAATATGGGTACCAAATGAAAGGACTTGCTGAGAATACGAATGCGAGTTAAAAAACCTGTCCAGCGATAACTAAAAAGTAAAAAATAAATTAAAAGTAAATAAAAAAACTTTTAAAAAAAGCTTTTATTTAAATGCGCTAAAATGAATAAAATAAACTTTGCCTTTAAAACTTTTACTCTTCGATTGAAGCTTTTACTATCAACTTATAACGCAAGTCGCGAGATTTGCCTGTGTAGATTTAAACAAGTAAATTGAATAACTTGATCTGATTGATTCTAATTTTAAAAAAATCAATCTAAGTAAATACGAGTACCTACTTAAATCTCGCGACAAGCTTTTATATCATATAAATTGTGTAATGACGTTATAAGTTGATAGTAAAAGTTTTAAAGGGAAAGTTTATTTTATTCATTTTAGCGCATTTAAATAAAAGCTTGTTTTTGAAAAAGTTTTTTTACTTTTAATTTTTATTAATTAATCGATCTTTGACATGTGTGGTGGTACCCGCGTGAGAAAGAGATGTAATTATGAAAAACATAAACGTGTAGTGCTGCACCTTTGGTGATCTCTCATAAATTAAATCAGTTTTTACTCTACGGGGTATCAGGTCGATGAACCCTGAGTGCGCGAGTCTGACTCGTGCTTGGCCGTATTTTTCCATTAAATGATATTATTGGGAGGTGGGGGCAGTGTATGAGCAGCGGTTTACAGGCAGCTGGTATGAACCGATATTAAACATTCGAGGATTTTCCGTTGTTTTGAACGACGTTATCTGTTTTCTTTCGTTTAGCGTCGAGCTGGTTGAATGAGTGAGCTGGAAAAATCAAAACGATACAGTGACAGTGCCAGGCTTATTATATCAGAATCTATCTTAAGATATTGACCATTTCTATTGCACAATTCATGGCTTAACATCAGGTGAAGTGGCGATCAAACGCAAGCCCATTAAGAAGAATAAAAAAACAATTTAATTTAGCCCCAGATAAATAAATTCACGTTTTTCTTGTTATTTTATGCAATGCATTTGCCTATATCTCGAATGGTAAAGAGGAATCAGATAATATGCACCCTGGCACCATTTTTTTTTTTTTGCCGTGGGGAAATCCTCATGGACACACTCCGCCCGGGGTAGGCGGAGCCAGTGTCAGACTCTTACCGACTAAAACCACCACGGTGTTCCTTCAACTACCTTAGCCGGGGCGTGGGAACCCGTGAGTATTCACACAACCACCCCCGACAGGTCCCGGCCCGCCACAAGCAGGCGAGCCCCTTCCCCCCGTGCGGCCTAACGTCGGTCGCACCCTCCTCGAGGGCGCACACGGAACAGTGCACGCCACCTCACCTCATGGGCCTTTACCAGCTGCGCCAACTATGCCAGCTGTGCCAGCTACGCCAGCTGCTGGTCGGGCAGCAGACTACCCCGAGTCTACTGCTCGCAGGCCCTACCTCCCGTAATTTTTATAGAGGTTTTCTTCCTCGCGGTCCGGGTGGTGAAGCCAACACCCTCGGTTCCAAGAGGCGCGAGAACACTACTCAGCGGGCACTCCTGGGGTTACGAGATCGACGGGGGCAGGGTGAGTGCACACCGGGCCCGCCCATGCTCCTCCACTGTGCCCTCTGTTGGCAACAGAGGGACACGTGGAGGACACTGGCCTAGAACGGGCCCCTCCCGCGCCAGAATATTTGCCACAGGCTATAAAATCCCCCGAAGGTTAATCCCTCAAAAGGATTTTATTGCCCGTACCCAGGATGCACCGGCCAAACGACTGCCGTTCCCTCCAGACGTGTACAGAAGGACAAGCAGCCGTCAGGCACACGTGGATGTTTTCTGGCCAGCACCCTTGCACCCTGGCATCAAACCGAAAGCACGCCATCACTTATCTCGTATAAAAAGCCGAAAAAGTTTCGATCACCATGAAACAAAGTCCGAAGGAAGCAAAGCGCTAACAAGCGAGCGTTTGCCGCTTGGATACTCAAAAGATAAATACCAATGATTTACGCTAGTAATATATAAGTCTATGATAAATACCGTCTACGGACAAAAATTGGTCTCTGCAAAACCAAGTTAGGTAGGGCTTCATCGACACAAGTAACACCAGTAGGCGTAGCATGACCAATTCTATGTCTATTCTTCCAAGAGTAGACAAAGCTCTTTCTACACGTCAAGATATCTCTTATTCTCGAGCATGAGGCGACCCGTCGACTCGAGTTTCTACGTAGACAGTGACATATCTTTTTCCATAGCAACGAGAACGTAGCTAGTGCCGTACAAATTCTACCAAATCCTACCATATTATTACGTTTCGTTATCTAGAAAAAGGTGAATCGAATAAGTTTTGAAACATTTTGTACGTAATTCAAAGCAACAACAATACGCATTTTGTAGTCATGAATGTCAAGGTCGAAGGATGCGTTTTACAAAGTAGTGATGCGACTCGAGTCCGATTTTACCACTCGTGTCATTCGAGTCATTTTACAATTTTACTCGAGTACTACTCGACTGATCGAGCCGTTGAGTCACTCGAGTGGTTCACGAGTCACTCGATCACTTGCCTTTAACGAGTCGCCTGTCATAATATTTGAATTCATTATTTTTTCATTTTGTCAATAAGTTGAGGCTTAATGAAACGAAAAGTTTGAAGTTTTATTTCAATACATCGCCAGTCTTACAAAAATCAACATTTATGTATCGAAATTAATATTATATGCTAATAAAAATGAGAAAATATGGTCTGTTCCACCAAATAACATTACGTTATTTGGTGAGTGATTGGCGAGTGAATCCAGTCCGAGTGAACTCGAGTCGATATTTTTTTCACTCGAGTACGTTTTTTTTTCTATGTCACTCGAGTAAAAGTGGACTCGAGTCTCACTATTACAAAGTAAATTAATATTTTTATGATGTGCAAACAATAAAGTATACTCTATCTACTTTTTGTACCGAGATAATAACCGGTTCCCGAGGGCCGGCCATAAGCCGAAGAAGCCGCGGGCATTCAGCAAATTTTCTTATATATAATCCTACTCATAGAAATTGTGTTATATGTCTATGATCCTACTAATATTATAAATGAAAAAGTATGGATGTTTGTTTGTTTGTCCTTCAATCATGTTCAAACGGATTTGGATGAAGATTAGCATGTAGACCATAGGGTGTGCATTAACATAAAGGAAACCTTTTTATCCCGGGAAGACACAGTTCCCGAAGGATGCACGATAGTCATTCGATACTTATTACGAATTACACGCGGGCAAAGGCTAGTTTTTGATAATAACTAAGGAGATAGCGACGATAGGAACCCGACATGTTATTGTTGTTGTTCAAAAACTCCAATGAAACCAATTTAACAAGAATCTAGTCCTAATAAAACTAAAGAATAATTTTGTCTAGGTCTCATGAGATGTAGACTAATTTCTTCTATTTGAAGAGAAACATGTCTACCCCTAACTGTCAAAAGTAGAGAAAATATGTTCATCATGCTCGACGTTGTAGACATTTGTCGATCGAAGTATAGAAACATGTCTTTTCTTCATTATTGACATCGGCATGCTACGGACGGAAGAAATCTTTCTACAATACGTCATTTTGTCTATTCTTCCGTCGACATAAGCTTTGTCTACAGCGGTCATGCTACGCTTGCTGGTGCTATTGCAGATCTTCCACGTAAAGCATTCCTCACCTGCTTAATTTCCTGCTGTGCCTTTAACCTAAACCTTAATGTAGGCACAGAGTAAGGATGTACCTCTTTGTACTGTGATGTAGGTATAAGCTTCGAGGCCTACGAGGAAATGCATATAGTGTACCAGTTTCTAGTCATAGACTGTTTAAAACTTTACTTAAAGAAGACCAAGAAATAGTAATGCGCGTTCCGCGTGCTAATTAATAATATTCATACACTCGTGGTCTTCTCTGCGCCCCGCAAGGGGCGCGAGGAATCGGTCTCGGGGGTTTGGGCCCCCTTTCCCGAGGTGTCATGGTCGCGACCCATATAAGTATGGGTCGGTAATTGGGTTCGGGTCGTTGACCCTGTTGGTGGGTGAAATATTTTTCTAGGCCGCGGGATTTCTCCGCGGCAACGTGTGGTGTTGTTGTATGTCTGTAGGGGCGCCTGAAGTGTTTCACGCTGCCCGAGCGACCATACCCCCGCTAGGTGAGACCCCCAGTTCCCCGGGGGAGGTAGATCAGCTACAGGGCAGCGCGGCAGCGGCTTGTTTGGCGCCCGCCTACAGAAATAGTGATTGACTCATGGCTCGTTACGCTCTCAGATCTAGCCGATCACGCCACAAGCCACAAGACGAGTTGTGTGTTTGAGCGACATTGAGGTGTGAGTACATCACTCTGTGAGTATACACTATCATACGCTCACCCGCCCGTGAGACGTAATCGGTGTACGTCAGTGTTTACTTTAGCATGTAAAGTAGCGCGTGTGTGTGCTACGCATATTGCGCCTGAGTGAAACTTAGTAGCAATATGCGTAGTGGATGCGAGTTTCGTTGTGGAGTCATTTTGTATGAGCAGACCACGTGTGACGTAATTATGGTCTGCTCAAGAGTCAATCCGGTGGTGGGGCGATCACGTCCGCAATCAGGTCGCGCGGGAAGCGCTTGGCGTCAGGGGGGCGCGAGTGCCAAGGTGCCAGGCCCTTAATGTAGGCCCAGGCGGAGACGTCGGCACGCGCGAACATTTTCTTCGCCATCGCTGCGGTGAAGTCTTCGATGCTCTCGACGCGCAGGTCCCTGTGAATTACAGTGTTCCTCACGAAGCGAGGGGCTTTCGTTATTTGGCGCAGCGTGATGCTCTGCTGCGCTCGAAGCTTACGGCGGTGTATCTCGCTCGTGAGGGCGAGCCATATTCATACAGATCTGTGCTAGGTGATTTTGAAGATAGAGCTGCCGTGCCTTTCTACTGCCCCCCGCCCCCTCCCCCCACGAGTTCCACAACCCAATTAAGTTATTTATTTTGTTAAACTTGGACCAGATTACATGAAAATAATTTAGTATATTATTTTATGAATACACACATTTCAAAATGTGTGTGCCACTGCCATTTAACAAAATGGTTAATTACATACCTAGCAGTCTATTAAAACTTATTATTGGAATTGCTGTTCATTAATGATTTAAGTGATTTCTGAATTCCGGATAACAATGTAATGCGCCGAGACAGTGTGTCTCGAAAATGTCGTCAGCATTCTGGCATTTATCCATATGTACTCTTCTGACCTAACTGCCCAGATATTGAACAGGGATGGTGACGCACTCTTATCTATTTACTATCTACACCCGTTGATTATTATCAGTAGGTAAAGGACGCAGCGTTGCAAGCGAAAAACATTGTATTGTTTGCTTGTGTTGTGCTGTGTATACTATACTACGTATTATCATTGTCATATAACACGCGGCTGCTTCGACTTCTTCTGTCCATACTTCCCTTATCATAGTAATCTTATTAGTAGACAACGGATTATATGCATTTGCATATCAGCGTATGCCAATGCATGTAACTCGATATTTATAGCGTTCTCTGTGCCTTAACTGTGATAGTGTATATTGTCACTGGAATTTTACGTTATTTTAATAGTAATTTATCACAATAGGAAAACTACATAATTTAATTGTTATTGTTTATTTGATTTTGGCAAGTAAAAATAAACGAAAATAAATTGAAAATTGGCATTTTATTGTGCATATTTGACCCTTTTTAGAGCATATTTGCATGCATATTTTGCCATTTTATTAGTGCATATAATCCGATGAGTACTTATTAGATCCTAGCAGAGCAATGCTCTTGCAGCTTTGCCCGTGTAAAATGTTTTAACTTGCCCCCCGTATAATGTGCCCCGTCATAGTGTGAAAAGAAAAATACTACTACTACTACTAATCCGTTGGCGCAGCAACCCAAAATATGTCTTGGCCTCCAAAACGAGAGAACGCCAACGAAAAATACGCATTTCTTTATTATCATTTAATTGCAAGAGTATTTGTGTCACGTGTGACCCCAGGGAGATTTTCTATAAAAACGTTAACACCCCTTTTTTTACCCCCGTTGAGTATAATTTTCGAAGAGTTCAAAAACGCGTAATTCATTAATTATTCTTAAGGTAATAATAAATCGCTGTTTCCTTGTGGTCATACTAGTTTGTCATACCAGTATGACCACGAGGATATACATGTCCTCGTGGTCATACTCATATTTCGACACCTCCTATAAGAAAAACAAATAGGTAAATGACCAGTCCTTAAGAAAACAAAAATATAGAGCGATAGATAACTAGATAGAACTTGGGAAAAACTTTTAATTCAACAATAACGGACCTGGCGAATACCACAAAATCTAGGATTACCGTAATTAAAAAAAAAACAATACTTATTTCTCTGTGTGTAAGCTCGATTAACCATTTCATATCTTCCTCTATCTATACATATAAATCTGTAGACGTGGAGTTTCTGTATATTGAAAATATAAAATAAAAAAATGTCGTGGAGTAATAGGTTATCCTTGATGTTGGTTATCCAATAGAACCCATTTCTATAATATTTTGGAAGTTTTGTCGGTTTGTTTGTGCACGCTTCACGTAAAAAGTGCAGAACCAATATGGTTAACATGTGTAGACAAATATTGTGCGTACAGTCGGAGTAACATTTAATTTTTGTTTCATTACAATCGGTTCACTCAATCAAAAGAAATAATAATTTAAAGTGTTCAAGAAGAACTTATCATTGTATTCGTTTGTACCATTTTCGGTCAATAGATGGCTTTTCGTGTATACAACGTTTTATTGAAATAACTAAAACCTCTTAAGAGGTCATTGTACTTATCAGTATGAACAACTTTTACTATTGGACTAACACTGAAATCAGGAAAAAAAAAATCAGCTGACCCTACATTTTGTCGATTTATGTGAACACAAATGTAGGGCGACAGCTGTTTTTTTCCCGCGATTTCAGGGTTGGTCCCACGGTAAAAATTGTTCATACTGATGAGTACAATAACCTCTTAAGTGATTTTCAGTTATTTCAATAACACATTGTATAAATCGCGTAGTGGTATACAGGGCGTCCCACGGATATGCCACATGGAGGGAAAGTACCTTGAATAGTGTAGATGGAACATTTTACTGAAAGAAGACATTATTTGAATTTAAAAAACAATTTAAACTGCACACACACACGAAATGCTGTAAAGCTTTCGAAACGTCAGGAAAACCAATTTAAATAATATACGCGATTAAATCCGGATAAACTTTGTTTTATTATAATTTAAACAGCATTCATAGAAAAAAAAAAACATACCGATCGAAAGGCTTTATCATAAGGATTATTTTTTGCTAAATAACTTTGAGTGTCACAAATAAAAGGAAGACCATGAATTTTAACATTTTTATCCACACAGATGCAGAGAATCCGTCTCTCGAGAAACCTAACACGATGCAGCAGCGGCTGCCGGGGGGACCAGTGGCGGGTTCCCCCAGCTGCACCCTGAGCCGAGGCCCGAGCTCCCCCCTGGGGACGCCCTCACGGTGTCGCAACCGGAGATAATCACGTCACGCGAGACCAACCCTATGCTCTAGAGTAGTTCCTAGGAGTAGGCTTAACCGCTACTTCGCGAAACGCGCCACCCCCCTGATATACCGAAAGTCCGCCACTTTCGAGAAAACGATTCCCGATGCAGCAACGGCTGCCAGGAGGACATAGCGGCGGGGTCCCCCCCGCAATGCCCCAGTAAGCCGAGGTCCGAGCCCCCCTTGGGGGACGCCCTTATGCGGTTTTGCAACCGCGATATTAGTTTATAAGTTAGGTTTAGGGAAATGAAAAAAAAATGAAAATGACAGAATGAATGAATGAATGAAATGACTGAATGAATGAAATGTATGATAAATAAATATTTTTTTCGGCGGATGGAGTCCCTAACGGGATTCTCCGCCACCCGGTTAAGCAGTTAGGGTACCTATTTTGGTTACCAATACTGCGAGTCAATTTGAAAAAAAAAAAAAAACATTTTTAATACAAAATTAATCTATTTATCAAATGTCAAAATGAGTCCCTTCCTGTTGAATACAAAGTCACACTCTTTTGATTATTTTGCTCCGTGTCGATTTTTTGATCTTGTTGTGGTGGATATTTAGAATAAAACGTCCAAGTTCTGCTTGTAGCTCGTGGACACTTTCATACTGGTTCTTGTAAACTAATTTTTTTATATAACCCCATAAAAAAGTCTAACGGGGTTAGATCTGGGGATCTCGGCGGCCATCTTATTTGTCCATCTGTCCCGATCCAGGGATGAATGTGTTCATTGAGATAGTCCCTTGTTCTGTGACTGTTATGAGCTGGAGACCCATCTTGCTGAAAAGTAAGGTTTGTCGTTCTGCAACCGGAAGATTATTTATCTCATTTCTCTAAATCTCAAGTATTTCTAAATACCTTTCCGTATTCAAATGCCCTTCGTAAAAATGTACTAAGAGGACCCGGTTTTTTACAATCCCACACCAACAGTTGAACAAAAAACGCACTTGATAAATTGATTAATTTTGTATTAAAAATCATGGTCTTTCTTTTATTTGTGACACTATGTTATTTAGCAATAAATAATCCTTATAATGAAGTCTTTCGATCGGTATGATAAAGCTACAGGGTTATTATTTTTCTCATGTAACGGGTTCGATTTCCGGTTCAACCATGTAATTATTTAAATATCTATAAATGCAGTTTAATTTTTTTTAATTCAAATAATGTCTTCTTTCAGTAAAATGTTCCATCTACAATATTCAACGTACTTTCCCTCCATGTGGCATATCCGTGGGACGCCCTGTATATGATATTTGTGAAAACGAAAACCAGCTATTTATTTATTTATTTAATTTGTATGGAAGACTTACAGCTAAAGAAAACAGAATAAGAACAATGTGCTAGACTGACAGTCAATTACAAGTCTCCACGTATAAAAATAGAGTAAAACAAAAATAATCTGTGAACAAAGTATACCTAGCTATAAATAAGAATAGCTTTTAGAATTTGTGTCTGTCTGTTTGTTACCTCATCAGGTGGAAACGGCCGAACGGATGTTAATGAGACTTTACAGAGCCGTGGGGAAATCCTCATAGACGCACTCCGCCTGGGGACGGCGGAGCCAATGTCAATGACTCATATCGAGTAAAAACACCACGGTGTTCCTTCAACTACCTTTGGCCGGAGGCGTGAGAAACCGTTGGTATTCGCACAACCACTCCCGACAGGTCCCAGCCTGCAGCTTCCCGCATCCAGCGGATTCCCGCGACAATTTATTTATATTTTTCTTAATTGCCAACTCTGTTACATTATTAAGTCAACACGCGGAAAAGTATTTATATATACAGGAGGAAGCAAAATCTTTTTTCTGAAAATATTATGTACAGTATGACCACGAGGACATGTATATCCTCGTGGTCATACTGGTATGACAAACTAGTATGACCACAAGGAAACAGCGTAATAAATCACTTTCACTGTACAATTAATAATGATTTAACAGATTAAATATTTGATTATTTTTATTCAATTTCAATGTTTTTTATTTCAAATAAACCTAATTACAGGCACGTTTGAAAGGTCAGGCTCTAGTTGCACGGTTCCAAATTGTGGGTCCTATTGAGAAGAACCGACAAGAAACTCCATGGATAAATTCTTTTTAAAATAGGTTATTGTTTATTACATCAAATTTATTCAAATAATGTGAGTATAATGTAGGTTAATGTCAGAAATAAACTAGAGTTTAAAAGTGAGTATATTTCCTTTAGAAATAAACGTAAAAAGAGTTGCCATAGTCACTGAGGTATTATAACTGGAGCGGCTGTCGCCAACAATATACAGTGCGCCCGGCTGAGAGCGCGGGGAGGGTGCGGGGTGCGCGGCGGGTGGCTAGCGAGTCATAGATGCGACGTAATGTGCACAGATGCGACACTCGTGTTTATTCTGCCTATTCGATATATTGAGATTTTTCAAAGGAACGAATTAAAATAAAAGTTCATTCATTTAATTTGAATAACAAAACTTTATTTTCCATTAAACAATATAGGTAAGTTTGTTTAGTTTCTGGCGCTCAGATAAAAATTCATTGTTTACTTTTGCTCCGTAGTTTAAACGAATTTTTGCATATTTATGAATAATGGCTCGAATCAGATGAATCCTATGATTTAATGTAGGGGTTGATTGAAAGCATGCAAAATTAAATTAGTATCAAGCATATTATTTCGGCAAAATTTAGAAATTTATTAGCTCCAACTAGCTCCACCTAGTTTTACTCGTGGTAAATACCTATCACCCGTCTTACTGCTGGCGGGAATCAAACCTGCCACCCGAGAACCTTAAAGACCTGATATCTCGGGAACGGGCAGAGATAACCGAATTATGACCACATGTTTGCCCCCCACTGCCACCCCCTAAGCCTGCTCCTTCTAGGTCACCCATACATAAAACAATCCCCCACTCCGTTCCTCCCCCCCCAAAACCAAAGCACAATCTAGCTACACCCGCGGGAAACATGCCCCCCCCCTTCCACCGCGAATTTGTCCATTCCTTAACCCCTCCCAAATCCACCTGAACTGCAACGCTTGTCGCTCCCTATCACCCGTCTTACTGCTGGCGGGAAAAGAACCTGCCACTCGAGAACCTTAAAGAGCTGATATCTCGAGAACGGGCAGAGATAACCTAATTCTGACCACATTTTTGCCACCTCCTAAGTCTACTCCCTGTAGGTCACCCACACTTAATAAAAACCCCCACTCCGTTCCTCCCCCCCAAACCCAAAGCACTATCTAGTTACACCCACGGGAAACACGTTCCCCCCCCTTCCACCGCGAATTCGTCCATCCCTTAACCCCTCCCAAATCTACCTGAACTGCAACGCTTGTCGCTCCCTATCACCCGTCTTACTGCTGGCGGGAATAGAACCTGCCACTCGAGAACCTTAAAGAACTGATATCTCGGGAACGGGCAGAGATAACCGAATTCTGACTACATTTTTTCCCCCTCTGCCAGCCCCTAAGCCTACTCCCTCTAGGCCACACATACATAAAAAAATCCCTCACTCCGTTCCTCCCCTCCCCAAACCCACGTCCCCTCCCTTCCACCTCGAATTCGTCCATCCCTCAAAATTTGCTTTGAGTTCTTATTTGCTTTGGTGGCCGCACACCCGTGTTCCGTGCGCTCTATCTGCCTTATTCAGTAATCGGAGTACCAGACATCGTGTCCCTTCTGTAACTATTTTTTTTCTTAGTTTAAGATATGCATAGAAAATGGCGGCACAAATGGCAGCGTGTACAAGTAAACTAGAAAATGTCAAAATGTATTGCATTTTGTTTACTTACCGGTGAAACGTTACGCCGTTATTATTATTAGACCGACTGGGATCACTGTGGCCCATGGACCTCAGAACTTGCGACATGAGATTTGACCTAGAGGGCCGCTCTAGTTATAATACCTCAGTGGCCATAGTATGTAGAAGCTGACCTGTCCCGACAGACGGCACCCGTTCACGAGCATGACGCGAGCATCAGCCATCGCTTAACTCGACCATATTGAAGGGAACTTAACGACCCGACACTAACGCCACCATCAGGATGACATTTAAGTGAGCATGACAGACTCATACTGCTAGACAACAAATAGGCAAGAATATATAGAATTACTGTAAAAACATTAATGGCCACATGATACTTACATTTTACATTCTAATCACCTATTAAAAAATTGTAAGCCGTTCATAGACGTTGCAGTTCTATGACAGAAAAGAATGCAATATTAGAAAAAAAGTGTACATAAATTTTGAAGAGTTTGTCCAAATCATGGTATAATAATACCAGGTAGTCTCTTCCCGTGACAGCTAGGTCACGTGATTGCCTCCGTACTACGTCATCGGCCGTGGAGCCAATAGCGGGCTGTTAGCGTCACACTTGTCAGTTTGATGTGCTGCCACTTTGTGAAAATAAATTACCCGAGCAAAATGCATTTTTTCATTTACTTTCGTTTATAAAGAATCACTTTTTAACTAGTAATTCAATATAGTTTCCTTTATTAACTAATTAGATGAATAACACGAGATAACAAATAGTTAGGCTAGTTAGGAATTTATTTTACATTCATTATGAACAAAAATCTCCTTAAGTATATTGAAGATATCAATCAATGGCAGCACTGATCGTGACGTAGCTTGGAGGCATCGCGCTGTCATTGCGGGAAGAGAATACCTGGTAAAACATCTTATTATACCATGGTCCAAATGAGTTGTCGTTACGTATGAATATCGATTCTGATAACGTAGGTCCGTAGCTCACAGTAACAACAGGGTTTTTGTTACATACTGTATATACAAATCTTCACAGGTAGAAAGTTATCCGGTCTTGAGCTAGTGTCATCTATTGTCGCCCTGCGATCCTCACTATGTCGTCAGACCATCTGAAGCTTTACCTGACAGTCGTCGTATAATCAGCATTAAAAAGAAGTAATTAAAAGTAAATACCACTTTCCCTAATTGTATAATTTGGACTACCATTAATGTTTCGTTGTTGAATAAGGCGCAAAACTAGCTCGCCATTAAGTTAATTAGTGACTGGAATTACAACGGCCCCGTGACTTGTAAGTAGTGTGATTATCGTGTCTTCTGGGGTGATGTACCGAGCTCCGAGCTGAATATAAATATAGTGATGGGCCGAATAAGGGTTTTACCAAATACGAATATCGGCCGAACGTTCGGTTAAAAGTTTACCGAACCGAATATTCGGCAGGATTTGGCGCGCCGCGAAGTCTGTGCTGGTACTGTAACCTTTCCGCCTGCTGACGCCGCTATCCCCGCACTGTTATTGCGTCAATTGCGTCATCCAGCTAGCGAAAAAAATTTACACGCGTTTGTTTTTCTGTGCAAAATCGTTAAAACTGAACACATAACATAACATCACGCCTGTATGCCCCGATGGGTTATGCCATAGAGGAAATGAATATAATAGAGGGGAATTGTGGGCGGGATAGGCGCGCCGCGCTTTTGAGCAGACGCGCCAATGTAACCAAAATCCGCGACATTGCGTCCAGGCTGTGACAGAGTACGTTGCTGTGCGAAAAATAATAATTATGCCGTCTTGCGCCATAAAATCTTGCCGAAAAAGAAGCGAGGTGTGTAGTTTAACTAAAGGAGGGATTTCTTTTCATCGGTAAGTCTAAAAACCTTTAATTAGTTGTGATATTTGCAAATATTTTCTTAGTATTATGCGATTCATGACAAAAACGATGTTATCGCAAACTGATAAAAAAATATACATTGCTTATAAAACATGGATATCGACTTTCACTACGTGAGTAACCGCGTAATGTATTGCGTTTCTTTCGATGTCGCCTTCAATTTATTTGCCTGACTGTTACCAAAATCCCCGTGTATCGATAGTGTAGTAACATATTGAATGCATTATCGATATAATTAATTCGGTGTATACTTTCTGTTTTAAAATAAATATTCCTCATTTTTATTATTTTAAATGCATAATAATTTTATTTTTAGGTAGATTTTTTTTTAAATTGTTTATTCGCAATTTCGAGTTTTGATATTTATCAATTATCATAATTATCATAAACATAAACCACATTAAAAAAAGTAAAAACCGACTTAAAAAAGAATAAAAAAATTAAATTTGTGTGAAACAGTTTAGGGAGTGCCTTTGATTCGGATAGATTTAAGAAAAAACTAAAAAAAAAAAAGAAAAAAAGAAAAAAAAAAATTTTTTGAATTCGGTTTTTTTTTTATATTATTATTTTGAGTGGAATTAACAATAGAAAGATTAGCGATTGCTATAATCCCCGATAATTTGCTGTCATCCATTGAAGAGTTCCCTCTTTATCTCCTATGAGCTTCATCAGATCTTCACCAAATGATTTTTTCTGAATGCAAATGCTTGACTTGTTGATGAATATACCAAAATCGCTATGTGTATGCCTATAATATTTGAGAAGTTACCTCAATTTCACATGGATCCCATCATCAAAACTGGATTTTGATGAAAATGGAACCAATCTGGAAGTATATCCTTTCAAATAAATAAATAATTTTCGAAATCGGTTTATAAATGACGGAGTTCTGAGGTAACAAACATACAAAAAAAAACATACAATTGAATTGAGAACCTCCTCCTTTTTTGAAGTCGGTTAAAAATCGGGTTTTAGGCTCGGTTTCCACCAAAACGCAGAGCCGAGATATGATGAGATGTGTCGCAAGCCACCAATAAGACTGCGTTAGATATAGTTGGTTGACTGGGAGAGAAAGCCAAAGGCATTAAGTCCACCTATGTACATGTATTGTATGAAGTTTAAATAAATAAATAATGTTGAAGATAGGCGGTGAAATATGAAAATAACGCAATCCTATTAGTTGTTCGACACATATCCTCTCCTCTTCGTTTTGGTGATTAAATACCTTTGTTATGTATGGAGTTTGGATTACACCCGGTTTTAACAAGTGCTTAAGGGGAATGTAGCAGCCAAGTGTTGCCTCCGTCAGTAAAAAAAATATCACTCGCTGAATACATAATTTATCGAAAATTCGTTTTTATAAGTTGAAGTACAGTTCAATCAGAAACTATTAACTCTGTAAAATATATTTCGCTGTAGTTGTAGATGTACAATTACAGCGAAGTATAATTTACAGAGTTAATAGTTTCTGATTAATCTAGAGTACCTGTACTTACTTGTATTCAGCGAGTAATAATTTGTTTACTGATTGGGGCGCCACTTGGCTGCTATATTCCCCTTAAACGTGGTCTAAACTTTCGTAATAAGGGGCATATTATTTTATTTTTAGTTTTCAATACAATACAATACAAAAAAACAAAAAGTTTACAAAAAACTAACAAATTTTGACGACTTTAGTATGTTGGGCAGTAATTATTTTATAAGTTACGATTTAAAAAGAAAACCAATCCGTAAATATGCAGAATTGTATATCTTATTTACGCAAAACACTAAACCAGGTCTTATAACAAATTTAAAGTAGGTTAAAAATCGAAAAACTACTTTTTATTTTTCGCCATACCTCGCGCTGCTTGTTTTAAAACGTGTCAGACGTTATTTTCAATAATTAAGTATATCATGAAACAGTAACTTTCCAATTCCTTATGTAGGACAAATTATTTTTATTCCAAGACCATATGTGAAAATCGTTGAAAATATCGATAACATTCATAAAATTAGTTTTTTGTACATGGACATCACTAACGACCTGTTCGAATGTAGTGGTGCGTTCGCACATGGTCGACGTTTATGTGTGACAGACGTGACAGCTAATAGTAGGGCCGCGTTCAGTGTAGTATTTCTTGCACGCGTATGCGTTTAGATATCTAGATACAAGCTAGATACAGTGCTTATGTAGTAGTGAGACGGATAGTGGGAGAGTTAGGCGACACGGGTTTCCGAAGAAACTGTGTACTATACCAATTCCATTCTTATTCAAGTATTCCGTGGGTTATGCAGATGTGTATTATAGTACACCCACATTTCGCCAGTTAATGTTATAAGTCCCATGTAATGTAATGTAAGAGGGCGAGCCTGTGGCCATTGAACGAGCATAAATCCAGGCTTCGGGCTGCTACTGAGAATGTCCGAATGAAAACACCCAATAACAGTCTCTCTAATTATTTTATTATTTTTAACGCAATTACGCATGCGAAGCGAAATCTAAAGATATAAATTGTGGAAAGAAGAAACAGTGTTCCTTAATAAGATATCGCTGACGTCACCCAAAGACGTAAAGTGGAAGTTAAATTCGATACCACGAGCAGTGTTCACGGTAGCTTAGTGCACTGGCGTACTGAGCCAGGAGTCGCAGTTAGATTTTTTCTTTCCATAATTTATATTTTTAACAGTCTCTCTATTTTTATTCTCTTTAAAATTAAATTAAATTAAAATTAAAATTCATTTATTTCGGGTTTAACCCATATCATAAAAAACATGTCGTACAAAATTAAATTCAATTAAAAGAAAATCATACATAATTAAAATCATGCCAGAAGCTAGGCAGAATAAATGATAAGACACACTTGATATAGATACAATTCTGTAATTGTATTTCTTCAATGAAGTAAAATATCAAGTGTGTCTTATGCTTGTATGAAATAAGGTTCATACAAATATAGAAGAACTTTTTAATGCAAAATTCATAGAGGAAATGAATATAAATAGAGGGGAATTGTGGGCGGGATAGGCGCGCCGCGCAATTGAGCAGACGCGCTAATGTAACTAAAATCCGCGTCACAGCTTAAACATTGCGGCCAGGCTGTGACAGAGTACGTTGCTGTGCGAAAAAATAATAATTATGCCGTCTTGCGCCATTATATCATGCCGAAAAAGAAGCGAGCTGTGTAGTTTAACTAAAGGAGGGATTTCTTTTCGTCGGTAAGTCTAAAAACCTTTAATTAGTTGTGATATTTGCAAATATTTTCTTAGTATTATGTGATTCATGACAAAAACGATGTTATCGCAAACTGATGAAAAAATATACATTGCTTATAAAACATGGATATCGACTTTCACTACGTGAGTGACCGCGTAATGTATTGCGTTTCTTTCGATGGCGCCTTCATCTTATTTGCCTGACTGTCACCAAAATCCCCGCGTAGCGATAGTGTAGTAACATATTGAATGCATTATCGATATAATTAATTCGGTGTATACTTTCTGTTTTAAAATAAATATTCCTCATTTTTATTATTTTAAATGCATAATAATTTTATTTTTAGGTAGATTCTTTGTCGAAATTATTTATTCGCAATTTCGAGTTTTGATATTTATCAATTATCATAATTATCATAAACATAAACCACATTAAAAAAAAGTAAAAACCGACTTAAAAAAGAATAAAATAATAAAATTTGTGTAAAACAGTTTAGGGAGTAGGTGCCATTGATTCGGATAGATTTAAGAAAAAACTGAAAAAAAAAAACACTTTCGAAATCGGTTTATAAATGACGGAGTTGTGAGGTAACAAACATACAAAAAAAAAACATACAATTGAATTGAGAAGCTCCTCCTTTTTTGAAGTCGGTTAAAAAACGGGTTTTAGGCTCGGTTTCCACCAAAATGCAGAGACGAGATGTGTCACAAGCCACCAATAAGACTGCGTTAGATATAGAATACCTGGTTGACTGGGAGAGAAAGCCAAAGGCATTAAGTCCACCTATGTACACACGGCTACACATCAAGCTGTACATTTCCAGTTTATGCTGACCTCGCATTGCATAGGCTTTCCGTACAATGCGAGATCAGCTTATACTGGAAATGTACAGCTTGATGTGTAGCCGTGCGTACATGTATTGTATGAAGTTTAAATAAATAAATAATGTTGAAGCTAGGCGGTGAAATATGAAAATAACGCAATCCTATTGGTTGTTCGACACATATCCTCTCCTCTTCGTTTTGGTGGTTAAATACCTTTGTTATGTATGGAGTTTGGATTACACCCGGTTTTAACAAGTGCTTAAGGGGAATGTAGCAGCCAAGTGTTGCCTCCGTCAGTACAAAAAAATATCACTCGCTGAATACATAATTTATTGAAAATTCGTTTTTAAAAGCTGAAGTACAGGTACTGTAGTTCAATCAGAAACTATTAACTCTGTATAAAATTATTTTTTCTATGTACAATTACAGCGAAATATAATTTACAGAGTTAATAGTTTCTGATTAAACTACAGTACCTGTACTTGTATTCAGCGAGTAATAATTTGTTTACTGATGGGGGCGCCACTTGGCTGCTATATTCCCCTTAAACGTGGTCTAAACTTTCGTAATAAGGGGCATATTATTTTATTTTTAGTTTTCAATACAATACAAAAAACGAAAAGTTTACAAAAAACTAACAAATTTTGACGACTTTAGTATGTTGGGCAGTAATTATTTTATAACTTACGATTTAAAAAGAAAACCAATCCGTAAATATGCAGAATTGTATATCTTATTTACGCAAAACACCAAACCAGGTCTTATAACAAATTTAAAGTAGGTTAAAAATCGAAAAACTACTTTTTATTTTTCGCCATACCTTGCGCTGCTTGTTTTAAAACGTGCCAGACGTTATTTTCAGTAATTAAGTATATCATGAAACAGTAACTTTCCAATTCCTTATGTAGGACAAATTATTCTTATTCCAAGACCATGTGCGAAAATCGTTGAAAATATCGATAACATTCATAAAATTAGTTTTTTGTACACGGACATCACTAACGACCTGTTCGAATGTAGTGGTGCGTTCGCACATGGTCGACGTTTATGTGTGACAGACGTGACAGCTAATAGTAGGGCCGCGTTCAGTGTAGTATTTCTTGCACGCGTATGCGTTTAGATATCTAGATACAAGCTAGATACAGTGCTTATGTAGTAGTGAGACGGATAGTGGGAGAGTTAGGCGACACGGGTTTCCGAAGAAACTGTGTACTATACCAATTCCATTCAAGTATTCCGTGGCAAAATTATTCGTTAGAATGTTCGGCATTTCTGCCAAATAATCGGCCGAATACCGAACATAAAACGAATATTTGGTCCATCCCTAATATAATGCATACATACCACTGCTACAGAGTACACACCTCAGCCACAGAATACCTAATGGTACTAACGTACCTCAGCCTTCATGCCTGTCCTTCAGCATCGATGACATAATATGACATGAATAAAAACCAATGACCAAAATTGGTGTCTTTTTTTGGTGGCGGGCATTGATCAAATCTATACCAGGCCCCTCAGAAAGTATTGCGAAAAAAAGTTTTTATATATGGGACACTCAGAAAGTTTTGCGTAACTAAAAAAAATTGTTCTATACGTACATATATTTTTATCAAATCTTTTCAAAGTACTTTCCACCAGCCTCTATACAAAGATTCATGCGCCTAAACCAGTTTTCAAAACACTTTTTCCAGTCCGCCGCAGACACCTCGTTTACAGCCTGCTCGAACGCAGCCAGCGCATCTTCCGGCGACGAAAATTGTATCCCTTTGAGCTGATTTTTTATTTTTGGGAATAAAAAGAAGTCACACGGTGCTAGATCAGGGCTGTAAGGAGGGTGACCCAGGAGTTTGACTGGCGTGCTGTCCAGGAAGTCCCTCGTTTTGAGTGCGGTGTGCGCAGGTGCATTGTCGTGGTGGAGCAGTAGCCCGCGGAGCCCTGTGTTTGGTCGCTTGTTGCTTATACAGAGAAAACTTCTGGCAAACATTTGGTAGTATACCATTCGGCATTAATGCTTCTTTGATCCCGTAAGGGAATTGATACCAAGTGGCCAGTCAAATTAAAAAAGCTAGCGATCAAAATCTTACCCCCGCTTCTAGATCGCTTCACTTTGGTAGGCGTTGGCTCATTTTGAAACACCCAAACAGTCGACTGGCGCTTGGTTTCTGGGTCGTATTGATAAATCCAGGACTCATCACCTGTAACGATGTCGTAAACACGCCGAGACGAGCCTGCTTCAAATTTGTTAAGCATATCACGGCACCATTCCACCCGGGCCTGCTTCTGAGCATCGGTGAGGTTGTGCGGCACCCAGCGTGATACTATCCTCCTCACGCGAAGATGGCTGTGTAGAATCTCGTGAACGCTTCCCGATCCAATCTTCAATATGTGTTGAATCTCCTGATATGTAATTCGCCTATTGTCTTGGATTAAATTTTTCACTGCTAGCACGTTTTCTTCGGTAACAGCCGTCAAAGGGCGACCGCTTCTTTCGTCATCCCCCAAAGTTGGTCGACCGCGCTTGAATTCGTTATACCAACGATACACGGTTGCCTTGGAAGGGCCTTCATCCATGAATGCCATTTGAAGTCTATCGTACGATTCATCCGGTTTCAGGCGACACTTGAAATCGTATAAAATCATAGCTCTAAAATGTTCCCGGCGCAGATCCATATTTCAGTGAGACACAATACTTTGAATTAACTCGCAAAAAATGTGGAGGGAAATTTTGAAATTGGAACTTACTTATTTTTACTTATAAATAATCATATTTTCGAAAAACATTATAACTGGCCAGTCTCCCATATATAAAAACTTTTTTTCGCAATACTTTCTGAGGGGCCTGGTATATCGGTTTATACAGGATAAGTTAAAATGAGTTTGGATGTCCAAATCCTAAACTATTAAGAATAGAGAAAAAATCTAGTTTGAATCCAATGTCAAATATAAAGTAAAAAAAACCAAAAAACATCTAAAAAAAACTGTCATAAACAAACAGAACATGATTTTTATCAACCCTGGTATTTAGGTAGACCTACACAGACGATATTACAGTACCTACATACTTTATTTTGATTTAACGCATTGCATTTTTATGATTCCACACTACATTACACCACCACCACACTCTACACCACCGCCACACCATTCACCACCATCTCATACCATCCACTACTACCACACCATTCACCACTACCACACTATCCACCAGTCCACCACCATCCTATATCACATCACCAACACTATATCCACCACCGCCACACCATTCACCACCAACACCGCACCATCAACCACCACTACACCATCCACCGCCACCACACCATTGACACCACCACCACTACTATACCATCCACCATCACTCACCAACCCTACTCGATAAACTTGATGGTGTCATGATAGTCATGATACCCATCTAGTTCTAGGGTTCCTTACCAAAATGGGATGACGGTTTGTTTGAAACGAGATAGATGTCTATCCCCATTGCGGACTAGTTTGACAGCTGACGGAGGCCGTGATTAACTTTCTAACCTTGACCTTTGCCAACAAAATGAGTATTCAGATAATATTCTCTTGTCATAATACTCGCGTGTTTATCTTTCGCAGTCACGCAGATAATAAACAATTTTTATCTTTACTGAACACAATAATTACAATATTTTTAATTTATTGTTATTATTGTTGTAGTAATAAGAAAACAACTAATGTTTTAAAGTGTAGTCAATCACTTTCGTTTTACGTCTTTGTATAATCCGCGAACGTAAAGTATTTTATGTACGTATATTTGTTTAATTTTTTTTTTTGTGACATAACTACAAAAAGGAACAAATAAAAAAATATACGCGTCGAATTGAGAACCTCCTCCTTTTTTCGTCGGTTAATAAAAGTAAAATGAAACCCGACCACGGAAAAAATAACAAAAAACGTAAAACAAGACGTAATTTTCAGTTGAGAGGTAAAGGTTATTGCATTGTGAAGCTGTAGGCGCTTCGATCAACAGTTTATCGAAGCGTAGGCGGTGTTAAGTTGTGAGACTTCAGACTTTTAACTACTAAGGTATCATGATTTTGATGTTTTACAACTTAACACCGCCTACAGCTTCACAAATTTCACAATGCAGTAAGGTAAACATTACCACTTAACAGATGTACTAACTACTACTGATAATACAATCAATCTTTCTGCAATTAATAACTTAGGACTTAGAGCTTTGAACCATTTCATTGGTTACTTTATAAATTACTAGCTTCTGCCCGCTGCTTCGCACGCGTGTAATTAATTCAGTTTATCACAGAAAGACGTTAGCGCGTTAAATATTTTTTTCCCGTTTTTGCAATATTTTTCATGTATGCTCCGCTCCTGTTTGTCGTGGCGTGATGTTATATAGCCTATAGCCTTCCTCAATAAATGGACTATCCAAAACAAAAAGAAATTTTAAATTCCAACTAGTTCAGTTCCTGAGATTAGCGCGTTCAACCAAACAAACAAACAAACTTCAGCTTTATAATATAAATATAGATTTAAAAAAAAACGGGCATGGCTGTTTTAAGAATTGCGATTATATTTTAATAATTATTCTTAGAAAAAACAATGTCTCATCTGATTCTCATTCTGCTCAAGTAGAGAGTCGATAAGTCATTGAATATGGGCTCGCGTTGCCTCGGAAGTTCACGTCTAAAGTGACAGGTGGTTGTCGCCTGTCTCAGCGCTACACAAGGTTGATTTTATTATCACCGAATGACATTATTTCGCTGCGTGTGGCACCTAAAAGCCCTAATTTGTGAACATGAATAAAGAAATTTCACACCAGGGTTTCTTATTGGTCAATTGCGTAATTAAGGCAATGAAAAAGCCTGTCTATATCTTTCGGTCTGACATACATTATTATGGAATATTATGATTGATAAAACGCATTTTCATTTGTTACAGAATAACAAAGATGTAGAGACTTTGGACGACGGACAATTACGAGCACTGTTGGACGAGGCTATCACATACAAATGTCCCAAAGACCGAGAGGGTAAAAGCAGTTTATTTAAGGTTAGTGCGAAAAATACATTTTTTACCATTGCCACTCGAAAAAGGGCATTTTATTCATCGATAACAGTGAATAAAACTCTTTTTTACTCACAAGTGAGTAAAAACATTTTGAATTTGGAACAAGCATGAATTATGTACTAAGAAATGAATAAAACGTGCTGAACACCCCCATGCACTTCCTCACATACTTATACACACCCCGATCCCTACATCAAACATACACTACACATACTCACACTACACACCCCCCACCACACTCCCACACACACCAGTACACCCATAAAAATTAAGGAAAAATAAAAAATAATATTATGAACTAACAAATAAATAAAATAATGTTTCTGTATTGTACATTATAACTAACTACTGCATTGTATGTACGTTAGCCTACGAAGGAACACTGACTCCCAAAATACAGGTTATAACTTATAACCTAGTTTGGGAGGCAGCGGTTTCAAAGGACAGTGTCAGATTGGTGCCTAACATTGTAATGAAAATGTAAATGTATTGTATGTTAATAAAGTTTATACTTTATTAACACACAATACATTCAGTAGTAAACAGTATTCAGTAGTAGTAGTATTTAGTTCATACTCCATTATTAAATATCTATCAAATTTAAATTAAGAAAATAAAAATACTACAGGTTGAACAAGAGATTATTGAAGGAGGAAGTTTAGTACTTGATTCTCGTTCTAAATATGTTTTAAAATTGTATCTCAAAATTAAAAATATTTTTAAATCATCAATCATCATCAACTCAGCTTATCGCAGTCCACTGCTGGACATAGGCCTCTCCCAAGTTGCGCCACAACACTCGGTCCTCTGCCTTCCGCATCCAGTCCCCCCCAGCCACGTTTTTCAGGTCGTCAGTCCACCTGGCGGGGGGGCGCCCTACGCTGCGTTTGCCGATTCGCGGTCTCCACTCAAGGACTCGTCTGCTCCAGCGACCATCGGTCCTTCGACAGACATGGCCAGCCCACTGCCACTTCAGCTTACTGTTCCTACAAGCTATGTCGGTCACTCCGGTTCTTCTCCGAATAATCTCGTTGCGGATTTTATCCTTCAAAGAAACTCC
This sequence comes from Asteroscopus sphinx, assembly GCA_949699075.1. NCBI lineage: Eukaryota > Metazoa > Arthropoda > Insecta > Lepidoptera > Noctuidae > Asteroscopus > Asteroscopus sphinx. The sequence continues at coordinate 17,634,911 of OX453021.1, forward strand.
AAGCATAGCTCGCTCCATAGCTCGCTGAGCGACTTTAAATTTGTGGACTAGCCCAACTGTCAGTGTCCACGTCTCGGCGCCGTAAGTCATGACAGGCAGGACGCACTGGTTGAAGACCTTTGTCTTCAAACTTTGCGGTATAGGCGACGGTATTTTTAAATGTATTTCATCAATTTCTGTAGACACTTTCGCGCTTACAAATGAAATTTTTATGCAGTGAGGTCGGTGGCTATTTCACCCTCTTCGCGTTTTACAAGACAGCAGACCCCTAAACAGAGCTTGCGCGAGTATTTGACTACTATACCTACGCGTGATTTATCGTAGAATATTTTTTCATATTTTTTTCTTTATGTGTACCATATTTTTTTTTTCTGTATATTCTACCATATTCTTGAATATGTCTCTCATTCACCCGGTCATGCTATATACCACTATTTATTTTCTCGCAGTCAATGGTAAAAAGTAGAGTACACAACTCGTGAAAAAAAAAAAAATCTCGGTCCTTGTATCCTTCGCTGCTCGGATCCAACTTGGTCCCTCGAATTAAATTCCCTTTTTTTTCACTTGTTGTATAATCTACTATTCATTTCAGCCGAAAGACGTCCACTGCTGGAACTCCCCAAGCATCGCCACAACGACCAGTCCTGTGCCTTCCGCATCCAGCGGATTCCCGCGACCTTCACCAGGTCGTCGGTCCACCTTGTGTGGCCTACCCACGCTGCGCCTTCCATTACGCGGTCGCCACTCCAGAACTTTACTGCCCCATCGGCCATCCGTTCTGCGAGCAATGTTCCCCGCCCACTGCCACTTAAGTTTGGTAATTCTTCGGGCTATGTCGGTTACTTTCGTTCGTTTAAATAGAACTTACATTTTTCAGTTTACGTTATTGAAGTTAGATTGTTCTATGCAAAAAAATGTCGATTTAAATGAAGACGATTATTTGGTGCAGTGTTCAGTAATCTGTGTTCCTATTAGGGCATGCATTTCGAAATTTCGAAACTTCATAGTTTCGAAATTGATACCCCTAGTTTCGAAATTTCGAAATGTATTTATTTAAAGACTGTGTCATGTTAAATCGTCAATAACTCAACATCTTCTCTAGATTAGAAGAGCTTTTCCAGCAGCAGGCTGCATTTAAAAACGACTTAGAATCTTTATCAGCAGCTGAATTTATGAAAATCTAGTGTTCCGAAGAAACCATTTTTATTACAGTTTATTTTTATTTTGTTATACCTAATCCATTTATATTTATTTGTATCTCTGAGGATTTCCACAAGTGAAAAAGGACTCATCTGATTAAACTTAAATCCGCGGATGGCGACATTTGTGTCGATTCTCTTGTTTACAAAGTAAACTTATTTCGAACTACCACTCTTTTGTACTAATAGTAGATACAAGAAAGGGATGGCAATAATTTTAGACCTATCAAATTAGTCGAAATTGAAATTTCCATACAAGTTTAGTCGTGATCTCTGAACGTGCCCACTAAAATACAAAGAAATTTAACACGTAAACTAATTTCACAGCACTAAAATTGTTGCCATCTCTTTCTTGTATCTACTATTAGTAAAAGAGAGCGGTAGTTTAAAATAAGTTTAGTTCATGAACAAGAGAATCGACACCATTGTCTTTGCTTATCCGTTTCTAGCAACGATAACCAAAGAGCTCAGCTCATCTCTGTTTCTCTCATTCAACAAGACATTATTCCAGAGGCATGAAGAGTAGTGAAGGAGTGGAGGAGTGAGGGGTGTGGAGGAGTGTGTTGGTTCTGATAAAACCTTTCTGAGGGTTACAGACAATCCATCTCAATCCTGAGTCATGTATACAAGCTGTAGACCATTTCCATTATTTTTGGCAGATTGGAAAAAAGACTGAAGAGAACAATCAGCTGCTGTGTATTTGTGTACTACGAGAAGGCCTGCTTTCGGGCGGGTTTGGATACTCTTTCGAAACTGTTCACTGATGCTTTGAAGGACGTCTTCAAGACACTGGATTAGACGGGGAAGGGTAGTGACGGAAAAGACGAGAACATCTCACGTCTCCGCTTTGATGACATTATTGTAATAGCAGTCTGCATAGTCTAAATGATGTCACATAGCGTACCGGTCTTGGTATGAATCTGGAGAAGACTATTGCAGGCATGTTCAAAACACATGTCGCGCAGCGTGCCAAGCTCATGCGGTCTTCCTGAAAGAAACGACGCTAGAGGTTGTGCAGGAATGTGTCTACATAGGGACCTGTTCTATTCAGGTTGGTAGACTAGTAGTTAGTTTATACTACTCTTGCTTGTCATGACCTACAATGCCGATACGTGAACACTGATAGTTTGGCTAGTCCATAAATTCAAAGTCGCTCAGCGGTTTATGGAGCGAGCTATGCTTGGATTTTCTTTGAAGGATAAAATTATCCGAAAGAACTAGAGTGTCCGACATAGCTTGTAGATTTAGCAAGCTAAAGTGATAGTGGGCAGGCCAGTCTACCAAAAGATCGATGGCTGTTGGAGCAGACGAATCTTTGAGTGAAGACCGCAAAAACGCAGCGTTTGGCGCCCCTCAGCGTGGACCGACGACCTAAAGTAGGTAGCTGAGGTGGAGTGGATGGAATAGATAAAGGTTCTTCTGTTGTGGAGCAACTTAGGAGCAGCCTATATTCAGTAGTGGACTGCGATAAGCTTAGTTATTAGGTGTTTTAAAAGTTGCCCACAATTTCGAAATTTCGAAACTGATGAGGCCAATTTCATGAGCGAATTTCGAAACTGAAAATCTATGAAACTGCATGCCCTAGTTCCTATCTTCACCAATAAAACCTTTTAGTCTTGTATTGGTCCTTTCGTTCTTGTATTCGTAAATTATTTGAATAACTTTTAAATTATGCTGACGTAATGGTTGCTGTACTTGTAAGTTTGGTACTGTGAGTTCTTTAAGTTACAGGGGGCACCATCTTCACTCAAGCATTTCGTCAAATTACCGTAGTCTATACCATTATTATTTTATAAGAAAATATCTTATTTGCACTCTTCGTTACTTTTCTAACGAATTGACAACTACTGCACTAAAAATATTATGATTAAGTATTTTTGAAGCTCTATCGATCTGTCCAATTAACTTATTGATATCTTATACCATTCATTGGCAAACACAGACGCTAAATGTAACGTATATGCTAATTTACAAAAAATAAATCATTAAAATTTTTTTTTTTAAGTTTTGTCACATTTTGTTTTTCCGCACTAAGGAAGAATAAATGAGTTTTTAAGCTATTGCATAGCTTCTATCGCGGGCCTTGAGCGTGGAGACCGAATCCAGAAATTGCGTAACGAAAATAACCTAACACCCCCCACTCCGACCGGCACAGCGGTGATACTTTTTAGTTTTGCCATCTATCGATGAATAGCAGAACTTTTAATGACTTTTTGAAATTTCACGCTTGTCTCTTTAGCTCTTCAAATCGCCTCTAGGTGGCATTGGTTGTATCGGCTTACTGCGCTTAAGCTATTGCATAGCTTCTATCGCGGGCCTTGAGCGTGGAGACCGAATCCAGAAATTCCGTAACGAAAATAACCTAACACCCCCCACTCCGACCGTCACAGCGGTGATACTTTTTAGTTTTGCCATCTATCGATGAATAGCAGAACTTTAAATGACTTTTTGAAATATCACGCTTGTCTCTTTAGTTCTGCAAATCGCCTCTAGGTGGCATTGGTTGTATCGGCGTTACTGCGCATGCGTAATCGGGCGAAGAGGGGGCTTCGCCCCGCAATTTGGTGACTCATGCCTGCTTAGAGTTTCGGCGTTAGGGCACCTCCCTTTGTATTTACATAAAAAATGCTATGCAATAGCTTTACCGCGGCAGTCTCCGAGTGCCACACGACTTTTTTTTTTAAAGTCACTGTTCGCTTACAATAGTAGTTTATTCTGGTAGAGGACATCTTTGCAAACAAAAGTCACTAATCAAGTAGCCAAGCTCTAAACCATAACACCGTCGAAGCACATATCTTTCAAGAAATTACGATGGAAGGTGGGTGTCTATTAAAAATTCGCTGTTGAATTGCAATAGCAGAGGGCCTAGCATGACTTTTTGCGGTATCGTGTAGCCAGCGAAACAGACAAACATACATATATACACCCAAAAACATTAATTCTGGCCCAGTCCGGTAAAAAGGGTAAATTAAAAAAAAAAAAAATTTTGAATACTGTTTTAATTGAGCGCACTGCAAACGAAAGTGTTTAGCATGAAACCGATAAAAGCTTGCCCTTTACAATTCTCCCGATGTCACTTGTCAGTTCCGTCACTTTGTAAGAAAAGCGACGTCTATGGGTGTAAAAAAGATGAATCGAGCTGAATAAATGTAGTTACTCCCTTATGCTAAAGCTACACAATTGGGCTTCTGCTAAGATTTTTACGAAGAAGCATGGTCATCATATTCGCCAAATGCATACTATCAATACAATACAAATACTCTTTATTTTACACAAAAGAAATTAGCAACATATATGACTTATATGGAACATATGTACAATGGGCGGTCTTATCGCTCAAGGCGATTTCTTCCAGACAACCTTAGGATGGACAATATGGGCAAGTAAAGGGAGGGGTAGTACGCAGTGTAACAACATAATAGAATAAAACATCGTATCGTGTTCGCAGTAGATGGATACTGTAGTTTCAGTATTAGTGTCATTAAATGAGGGTGACATGGATCTCAGGAGTTGCTGGAGGAGGTGGAGCAAGACGAGCAGGCGTGCGAGGCGGCGGCGCGCACGCTGGGCGGGTGCCGCGGGGCGCGGCGCGGGGGGCGCGGGCGGCGCGCGCTGCCGCACTCCAACTCGCTGCAGGACCTGGTGGCCGCGCTGGCCGCCGAGCCCGCGCCGCGCCGCCACCACGTGCGCCCCCACCAGCCCGCGCCCGCGCCCAGCAACGTCTCTGCCAGAGCCATACACGGCGGCAGTCTGCCCTCCGGGGTTGATACCTGTGAGTTCATCATCATCATTTCAGCCGAAACACGTCCACTGCTGGACATTGGCCTCCCCCAAGTAGCTTGCCATAGTCGCCACGCTTGGCAGGCGGGTCGGCGATCGCAGTTGGTTGGTTAAATACTCGGAGAACGCTGCTGCCCATCCTCTGGTGAATCCCTTAGTCGCCTTTTACGACACCCATGAGAAGATATAGGGTGGTGCAATTCTTTACGTCCGACACCACACGGAACCTGTGAGTTATCATTATGGTATAGTTATCGACGCTAGAAGGGCGGGTACATCATCCAGCTAGTACATTACACTCAAACATCGAAGGAGGCTCAGCCAACAGCTAGCAAGATCTTCACTCAATTTGCCAGTCTAAAGGCTAAAATTAATAACCGATCTATCCACGATTTGCCCTACTAGAGATAGAAATTTGACATAATATAAGCTCCATAGGTAGGAGGGGCTTGTAGCGAAGCAGTGACTGCGTGGATTGTACGATCTGCAAGGTTAAGCTGCACTTGTCGCGGTCAGTCTGTGGATGGGTGACCGTTTCGTTACACATCGAGACCCCTCCGTGCCTCGGAGAGCACGTTAAGCTGTCGGTCCCGGCTGTCATACAAATATCTATGACAGTCGTTACGGGTAGTCAGAAGCCTGAAAGTCTGACAACTGGTCTAACCTCCGAATGTCAGTAACTGCGTTGCGGGGGCCTGATGGCAGTCGCTCCGTGTAAAAATACTGATGTTCAGCCGCATCTGGCTAGACTGAAAGCCAACCCCAATATAATTGGGAAAAAAGCTCGGAGGATGAGGATGATGATAAGTTCCATAGGTACATTTATGTCAAATTTATATCTCTAGTAGGGTAAATCGTGGATAGATCATTTATTAATTATGTCCTTTACCACACAAATCGATCGATCGTCGATCGATGGTAAAATCGAACAGTCGACGTCGATCGACAGTTCTTACTACACCAAACTGATGTGCTCGATCGGTCAAGTTATATCGGATCATAATCGATCGAGCATCGATCGACGATAGGTTGATGACAGAATAGGTTATGTACTGGTGGATAGCTCACTGTATAAGGTGTTTTTCCACATCAACCGATCGACGTCGATCCATTATCGATTGATTTTCGATCTATACCGTCGATCAATCATCGATCAATCATCGATCGATTGTCGATTCATCGTTGATCGATGGTTGATCAATGTTTTATCGACCAGTAACCGTTGATCAGTCGAAGCTACCACACAATCGATCGACGACGATCTACGTCGATCCACAATCGATCGACAATCGAGCGATTGGTGTGGTAACACCCTAAGCTACTTTTAGGGTGGTGACGACTAATAGCGCCTCCAGTGAATGGTATTGTTTTTACTGTCGCTAACCTGTAATAGTTCGCTACGCAGTCAGTAGTCAGATTTAGCAGTTAATCCAGTCAGATTGATAGTCAGTAATTAATTTGAATTTTTAATACCAGTAAAATTTTGAAATCGATGAATAATTGTTATTTTACAGCGTCCCTGTTAAGCGAGGAGCCGACACGAGGTGCGGGCTACCTGGCGACGGTGCGCTGCGTCAACCCGCCGCCGCTGGCCGAACGTCGCGTGTCCGCCAGCGACGCCAACACCCCCGCTGAAATGGAACTACTCAATAGGTACGAAGGCGTAGTTGACCGCTAACTATACCAGCTGAAGCAGCTAGTTTATGTCGGTATAATCGGTATTGGTGTCGTGGGACACCCGGTTGGAACGAAGTTCCTTTCGCTATATAAAATATTAATAATTTTTACAAATATTCAAAATGATTCTTTTTTAATAAAATGTATTAAATAACAGGCACAATGAAATCAATTTACCCAAGAAAAGTAAATATACAGGATGTGTTTTGAATATAGTGCAAAAGGGCCAAATCCGAAACTATAATGTATAGAGAAAAGTCGTCAAAAGAATCGTGAGCTAGATATTAAACAAAACAAAAACTGCATTTTTTGATTTTTTTAAAAGCAGCTAGTTTGGTCAGGAATCGAACCTGACCTGAATCAAATCTTTTTTGCAATAAAATATCACTCTATACTATTGCACCGATTGGTAAGGAACAAATCCTGCAAAAAATGTTTTGTGGAAAAACAAAGGCAATTTTTTTTTTCTAAGTTCCATTAAACGGTTTCACTCACGTAATTCGATCGGGAGTGCTCGACTAGTTTTGAGCTCAACCGGAGCCCTTAATCATGATCTGGTTGCGCGGCGGTGTCGCGGACCGAACTGCGGACTACTGCGGAGGCGACAGCTCGCCGTGTAGCGCTGCGTTCGCGACGATGGAGCGTTCGGTTTCGGTGGCGGTCGTGCATCTTCGTCGCTCGTCGTGTTCGAGTCTTCAGGTGGATTATCACCGGTACACACACTACTGACCATGTCACACTCCAGGTTCAACTGGACCTGGCTATCTCATGAAGAACTGAGAGCCTTTAGAGACGGAGGTTGGAACGTTGTTGTTGTTGGAGTGGTGTCAATTTAGCTATTTTATAGCTAGATCTAGCCATTTTTGCAACCCTGTCAACTACACAACAACAACTTAAAAGTTGTAGTTGTATTTAGCTACTTTTCAACATAGTGACTTCATTTGAACACACACGTCTTAAAGTCTTTAAACCAAACTTATGGGTGCATGCATGGTATAATAATATGTAGGTATTACTTCACATTATTATTATTTTGAAAGCGGGGAAATTCGGAAAGAGTGTGTTATGGATTTTGTATTAATTTCCAAACCTTGTGTTTCTTCGAGTGTTAGTGTATAATAATGGTGGATTATTACATTTTAAGTGATCGATAACGTGCACAGGTTTGGCACATAAGTAAGTAGTTGAAAAACGTGACTTTTCGTATTTTTTTTCATCAATCCCTCAGAAACCTCTAGTAACGTTTCTATTTAAAAAAATTCAAAGTTAAATGTTTTTTAGTTAAAATAAACCTAATTACAGGCTCTTTTGAACATCAGGCTCTAGTTGCACGGTTCCAAATTCCATTACTTTATTAGTGTGTTTTATTAATGACGTGGCTAAAAGGTCCTAGCAACCGGGCCTTATTACTCAACTAGTTTTAATGTAAACAATTTTAAGGATTAGTTTCATATGTCTAGTTTTTTTTACTTTAGCTACTTTGTGTGGTTAGGCTGGTGATGTGGCAACTTTTTGCAAAAGATCTAGCTACAAAGACGATGGTACAGTTGGCAACACTGCTCCGCAGCTTGGTCCGCGACACCGCCGCGCAACCAGCTCATGATTAAGGGCTCCGGTCGAGCTTGAGAGTAGTCGGGCACACCCGATGGAATTACGTGAGTGAAACCGTTTATATTAATAATTATGAATTTAACTCACGATAGTTATTATATAAAAGTTCCTTTAAGGCCAGCGCACAACGGGGACGGCAGGGTAGAGCATTTTATCTTTACCCAACATAAATTCATACGTATCTAGTAGGAACAAGATACAGATTCCAATGTTTAGAGATCGACCCCAAGTCATCAAAGGGGATATCCTTTCGTGGCATCGAAGAGCGCACTAGAGGATGCCGCGGAGGGATGCGGCTTCTGCTTAGGCACGCCAAGGCATGCGACCGGACGCGACGGGAGGTAATGGCACGTTGCATCGTTATGCTTAGGGACGCGAAGGCATGCTGAGGGATGCCCAGGCATGCAACAATATATGCTTTTCGACTGCGTTGCGTAGTTGGCAAGGATGCCGCAGAGTTGCCGCAATGACCCGTTAAGAGGTTTTTTTTATGTTATAGGATGGCGAAACGAGCCGAAGGCCCACCTGATGTTAAGCCACCTTAGCCACCTTAGCCCATAACAATTGAACCACCTAGGCTGTTGCTTTAATGATACTGCGAGTCGGTTCGCCAAACTGAGACAATTCAGTTATTTCAATTACACGTTGTATTAAAAAAAATAAGCACATAAAATGATTATTTTTAATAAAGATCATATTTAAATAACAATCACAATGAAATAAATTACCGCTTCTAAACTCACAAACATATTCGTGGGTGTTGGTCGTAATCTTACACTTTGTTAGGGTTCTGTAGTCAAACAAGGAACCCTTATAGGTTCGCCATGTCCATCCGTCCGTCCGTTACAGCCGTTTTACTCGTAACGGTGTATGGTATGGAGAGTGCAATTTGGAATGGTAATACATTTCCATGACGCCTGCAAAGTTACGAAGAATTCTTTTTGAGTACCTCCCTCACGTGTAAAGTGGGGGTGTTTTTAGGGTTCCGAAGTCCTACAAGGAACCCTTATAGTTTCGTCATGTCCGTCCGTCTGTCCTAATCCTTTACAGCTTAATTACTTCTACAGTTATAAACATAAGTAAATGAAATTTTGTTAAAAAATAGTCTACATATAGATCTCAAATTTAAAAGAATAAAAAAATCGTTTTTACGTATTTTAGGGGTGGCGTCCATACATGTGAAATCGAAATGAAAATTTTTTTTCGCTGCACCCCCTCGTGTGGGGTATCATTGAATAGGTCTACTAAAATGAAGGTAATGTTTCATACACCACTTTTTTATCAGGTGTACCATCTGCGAAATATAGCCCGCCAAAGTGGCTTGCAATGTGTCCCCCCCCCTGCCATTTCTAAACTATGCAATGTAGAAACTTATAATCTTCCACATTGATAAACCTTTGTGAAAACTCTCTTTTAAAATTATTTCGAGTATAATGTGATTATAATTTTTTGAGTTATAGAGAGAAAACTGAAAAATACTTAAAACGTCCTATTTCAAAGGTCATTGACCTTAGAGAAAAATTATAATAGCAAATAATGCTCCTTTAGCTACTTTCTATTTGAAAAAATCACAAAAAGTAACTTTGAAATGACACACTTCTTAAATTTGGCTTCTTGAATTTATCGCTAGATGGCGCTACTAACAACACGCTCTGAGTCGCGAATGCTGCCGATTATTGCAAAAACTAAAATAGCCATGATTAATATTCGATTTGATTCGTTTGTAATTACACCTATTTAAGGAACCCTATAATACTGAGCATGGCCCGACATGCTCTTGGCCGGTTTTTTTCATTCGTGTATCCCATCGTGAAGGTATCGTTGAACAGGAATTTAAATATAATAATTTGATGAAAATAGTACATTACTGTGGGGCCATTCATTTATTACGTAAGACAATTTTCGCTAGTTTTTGCCCCCCCCCCCCCCCTATTATAAGAAAAAATAAGAATAGGCTGACTCCCCCCCTGTTTAATATTTATTACGTAAGAATCTAAAGGAAAAAATTAATACACGTTTGGTTTGTTTTAATGTTTATTTTTCTAAGTAACAATTTTTAGAAACGTTTATACCTATGTATTTTATTTTGTATATTTCAAAGTTTATGTTTATGTAAATGTTTATTTTTATAAATTTCAAAGTATAATTTTAACTTTGCGCATTTTTGTGATCTTACGTAAGAACTATCGAGACTCCCTCCCATCCCCTTGTAAGAAAAAATAAGACATGGTCGACCCCCCTCCACCCCTAAATCGTCTTACGTAATAAATGAATGGGCAATGGGGCATGGGGCAGGGCATGGGAATGTCTAGGCCTGAAATAAAGCAATTTACGGCCGAGTAATACTGGAAGGACGAGGCAAAGCCATATGAAAAGAGAAGACTAGAAGCGGAACTCTCGCCCCAGACGCGTTCAAATCCACGATAATAGCTTACCGTCTAGCGTACCTTTAAAGGTATTGGACAGTCGGGGCTTGCATCACAGAGTACATTGTAATATACTGAAATAGAGACCAATCTTCCACCACAAAACAGGTAACCGCTTACTAGCGCCATCTGATACTTTTAGTGCGAAACTACATCAACTGAACTAAAAATAAAAAATGCAAAAAGAGAAACACTTCTTGAGGATCGAACCCACGCCCTGCGATTATAAATCTGACCGCAGGATCATACTGCTACATACGCTTAATTCAAATTTCCGAATTTTACTACTATAACCAACCAGTCAAAATCAATAAAAGTAGAATTCTTTTATATTCAAAAATCAACAAAAATAGCTCTGAAATGGATACTTATTTATTATTGTAATGTTTGGTGAAAAATCCGTATAATTATCTCTTGAAATGAAAAAATTCTTTATCTCTTTAGATATTATCAAATATGGGGTCATGTAGCGACATCTACCGAATATTGAATAAACTATTACAATATCTCGTTTCGTAAATTTGTAAAACCTGCCATCTATTACTTTTAGTCCGTAACAGTATCAAATATAATGCTACTAAATTAAAAACCACCATCTTACGTGTTAGCTACAAGTATTTGAAGAACTACGTTTTTTTGCAGCGTTGTAAAAGCTGTTGTACCCGATTATTTGTTCGAAGATTGAGGACCCTGGCTTGCATCGTCTCACGCTTACATGCGCGTGACGTCAGATGCGGTCTTACCGCCAAAGTATTTCGATGTATTTGGGTGTAAGAGTAACTCAAAAACAACTCCAACTCCAACAACCTTAGTTTTTTTAGTTTACCCAACAATTAGGAAAAGTAAGTGATATTTTCACAATTTAAATGTAATTTTTTTTTTTCTCATATAGTTATGTTCATTTAAATAATTTTCCTTGTTCGTACGGCAAATTATAAAAAAAAATACTACTGTACCTACCTAACTAATTAAATGTAGGTATGTGCTGGGTAGATATGTATACATTGCAGTAAGATAAGTAAAGCCGTGATATAATTACCTATATCCCTAGTAATATAACTACCCCCTAGTAGTATGTAACTTCTTATTACATAAACCTAGGTTACCTAGGATACAAAATCTGATTTCATGGTAAAGAAAAGTCTATAAAATTGTTCTAACTAAACCAACAGATAAGGCATTAAATATTTAGCAGCTAACATCCCTGGCAGCACACGCGGACGACAGAGGGACGTTGCGAGCTGAAGGGAAAAGTAGGTATTTATAAGGCGGCATTTGGGGTCCGTACAAAAGAGATTCGTTTCTATACTAGTATTATTACCTATACTATGGCAAAGCTAAGTATTTCCGAAGCGATTTCAAAAGGACGAAGCGCTAGCCGAGTCCTTTTTAACTAAACGAGGCCGTATTTTGTTATTGTGGCCGAGACTTGTATAGCACTTTTCTCTCATTTGCGAGGAAGCAATATACAAATTAATTCAACCGTATCTAATTTTTATTCGCGCGAATTCACCCGCGCGCGCGTTTAGATCTGTTATCAAACTTTAAAAAAAAATGTGCAATAGCCTTTAAAATAATTATTATAGTGTACCTAAAAATACCAAAATGTACTTTAAAAGCCTCGCTGCAACAATAAAAAAACTGACCAGCAATTTATATTAATGTCGTGTTGGAAATTGCTGGTTTTTTTTTTTTTTTTTTTAATAATGAAACAATTTCCGAGCAAGTTTTGTATACCACGTTTTTTAAACGAAAGCAAGTTAATATTGCATTTTCATCCAGTTCTGAGCTATGTTTAAAGTTTCAAGTTCCTAGCTCATCGGTTAGTTAGTTTTAAATTGATTGCAAAATTTGTACCAAACAGACGGACAAGACTGAAAACGAGTTAATAAAAACGTGGTAAAAAATACTAGGGGTATAAAACAGTACCATGACTGGACTGACTGACAGACAACGTACAGCCTAAACATAACATATGAAATTTGTAGGAAATATTCTTTGAGTACCTTAAAGCTGCACTAAAACGGGTTTTTTGAAATTCCATCTCTAAAGGGGTGGTAAAATTTTATGAAGAAACATTCATGTATCAACATAACACGGGAGCGTAGCCGTCAGCTAGTAAATGTTAATTCGTAAAAAAAAACATCTGTTTATTCGGAAGTTGATTTCATTATACTATCATCTTTTTCACCTTTGCGTCGACGAATGTGATCGCCAACACGAAATTTGTTCACAGAAGAAGTAAGCCGATGTTCCCGATGACGTACACAGCACGCGCGACGCTCGAGATCGGCAGTGGCAGTGTGTGCTCGGGCCGCGCGGTCACCACCACCACCGCGTCCAACCAGGTGCGTACCACACCCTGCAGCCTAGCCACCCCGCCCCGCCGCGTGGCCCGCCCCGCATCGCCAAGCCGCCGGCCGCACGGGAAAAGCATATCCGAGGCTGTGCGAAATCAAACCAAGCTAATGAACGCTTTGCGCCCCAAGAACAAAGACAAGGGTGGTGGTATGAATGACAAACCAGAAGTCAAAGGCGCAGATATTGATGTGTCCAAAAAAGAGACAAGCAAACCGCGCGGCCCGATGAAACCTAGCTTGCAAGTGGACAAGAAAGATAACGAAAAAAAAAACGAACTTTCCTACGAAAACTACAGAACGCCTACTAACAAAGTAGGAGTACAAAAAGAAAACGACAAAGATAATTCCCAAGTGTGGGCTGACAATGTCGACAATTGGTATAAAAGCCTATCAACTTATACCGACCCTCTATGTTACGCAAATTCAAGTAAAAATGAGGAAGAGCAAATCCGTCCAAAATTAATAGATATTCAAACATACAACAACAACATTCCAAGCACAAATATAGAAAAAAAATGTAGTTTTCCATGCGCTGTAACAACAAGGAGCAATTATTCTCCTGATTTATATCTTAAAGACGATCTAAATTTCAATCAACAAGATAGCATTAAAGAATTTATACCGAAAGAATCTCTAAATTTAAGTGAAGTGCGTCATAATGATGCAGGAATATACAGGGTTATCGAAAACTTTGAACATGACCATAAAGAATGTGATATTAGTTTAAGAAAACAGTATAGGAAACTAGTAGGTGGAAGTTTAGTAGTGCCGACTTTATCGGAAATAAATCCAAGAAACGTAAGACGTATGACCATAGGTCAACCCCATCCACATATCCAAGATATTCATGTTATAGAAAAAGATAATTGTGATAAAGTTGTTCAAAACCAGAATACTACTAAGATAGTTTCTAATGATAAGGACAATGAATTACAACCAATCTGTTTAAATGATAATAATATAAATAACGTTGTTGAGGATACTGATACGACAAAGTTGAACAAAAAATGTGACTCTTTGAAGTGCAATGATTCATCTTTTGAAATGGAATCTATAACCTTGCTCACAAATCCAGTTGATCCTGAAAATAATCAGGAAAAAGATGATAAATTTCAACCAATCTGTTTAAATGATAATAATATAAATAACGTTGTTGAGGATACTGATACGACAAAGTTGTACAAAACATGTGACTCTTTGAAGTGCAATGATTCATCTTTTGAAATGGAATCTATAACCTGGCTCACAAATCTAGTTGATCCCGAAAATGATCAGGAAAATGATGATAAATTTCAACCAATCTGTTTACATGATAATAATATAAATAACGTTGTTGAGGATACTGATACGACAAAGTCGAACAAAACATGTGACTCTTTGAAGTACAAGGATTCATCTAATGAAATGGAATCCATAACTTGGCTCACAAATCCAGTTGATGCCGAAAGTGATCAGGAAAAGGACGATAAATTACAACCAATCTCTTTAAATGATAATAATACTAATAACGTTGTTGAGGATAAGGAAACGACAAAGTCGAACAAAACATGTGACTCTTTGAAATGCAATGATTCATCCGATGAAATGCGAGACATAACTTGGCTCACAAATCCAGTTGATGCCGAAAGTGATCAGAAAAAGGACGATAAATTACAACCAATCTCTTTAAATGATAATAATAGTAATAACGTTGTTGAGGATACGGATACGACAAAGTCGAATAAAACATGTGACTCTTTGAAATGCAATGATTCATCCGATGAAATGGAAGACATAACTTTGCTCTCAAATCCAGTTGATGCCGAAAGTGATAAGGAAACGGACGATAAATTACAACCAGTCTGTTTAAATGATAATAATATTAATAAAGTTGAGCACACTGATAAGACAAAGTCGAACAAAACATGTGACTCTTTGAAATGCAATGATTCTTCTGATGTGGAAGATATAACTTGGCTCACAAATCCAGTTGATGTAGAAAATGATCAGTCAAAAAGCATTGAAATAGAGTTGACTGATGTAAGTTGTAGCCATTCACAAAATGATGTAGATGACTCGTTTTCTCAATTTGTTTGTAACCAACACAGTTTACTAGAATCCTTAGGGAATAGTGAAGATAGCACCGTTGTAGCAACGGCTAATGAATACGAGAAAGAAAAAACCTGCCAAACTTTAAATATATCAGACAATTTTATTGATACTTCAAATGGTGATACAACATTAGAGTGTTTCAAGACAGCTTTTGCAGAAGAAATCGAAGTCGTGCCGCTATCAATCGTGCCACACGAGGACACTTCGAAGAGTGATCGTATTGTCTTGGCCCAGCTTCCTAACAATGCTTATATTTTTCTAACATTACCTAAGCCACTTTCGTCACTTGATACTAATGTTCCTACTCCTGTTCAGTTACTTGAAATAGAAAATAGTAGTCAATCTCTTGTCTCCGAAAGTAATAATAAAGTGAACATTGTAAAGAAGAAAAAAGAAAAGACGCCCCTTGAACACCCCGTCAGTAGCGACAAGAAGAAAAGTGCGCTTAATAGAAATGTCCTTAAAGTACTACTGTTTGAAAGTCTTTTTAAAAACAATGTTAGCGAAAACTTATCAGGCATCCCCGAGGTGTCTGCTATCACCGATAACGAGGTAGGACTCCCACTATAGTTGAATGTTATTGCACAGTATGCACCAGTTAGGAGTCGTACTAATACGTGTTTGTTTCCGCAGGTCGATTCCGCTATATCGTTTAGTTGCATCACAACACCGGAGGTTGTGTCCAGTTGCAACACGACGTCGTCCACGGCGCAGTCGGCGGTCGCCGTCGATCCCAAGGTGACATATTATTGCGTGGCACTCGGCACTAACTACCACTTATCACGTCATATTCACTGATCACTGCGCCTTCTCAATACACCATTTGCAGACTTTTTGATCACATCTTAAATCTAAACTGTCATTTTGATCTGTTATTTATTCTGTTACCTTACTAAAACGCCTCATTATTTTTAAATTACATTAGAAATTAATCTTAATAAGGTGTACCATTATTAGCTGAGCTCCTTCTAAGGGATGAATGTAGTCATTATAACAAACAACTTTTATTATGGTAGCAACACTGAAAAAAAAGCTGCTGTACCATACATTTTGTCGAGCGAAATCAATGACTTTGTAGGGACCAGTGGTTCTTTTTTTGCCATTTCTTCTTGTCTGTCTGTTCGGTACAAAAAATTCCATCGATTTTAAACTTACTTTCCGATGATCTTGAGCATTGGTTCCCAAACTTATTTTGTCTACTGGCCACTTTGAGAATAACTTATTATTTGCGCCCCCATTTATTCACCTACTTAAAAAACACTATAACTTCAAATTAATGTAATTAATTATTGCGAGCTATATAAGCGGAGATTAAACATTCATTCTAAACGAGACTTTTACTATAACCCGCAAGAGTTAACTTGAGACCTAAGCGCAGTAGCTAGTACACAACGGCGCTCAAGTCTCAAGTTAACTCTTACGGGCTACACCTGCCAATGAGAATGATTATTGAAACGCAACTTTATAGTATTTCAGACAGAGATTCTTTTATAATAAAACAAAGTTTAACCGGATTAAATCGCGTATATTATTTAAATTGGTTTTTTTTTTTGCGTGCATCGAAACGATTTTAATTAATAAATATTGTACGGTAGATTAAAATATATTTTTTTTAGAAATATCTGTAAAGACGATTGTCATCTTAGTCTACCTGCGACCACGAAATGCTGCAAAGCTTTCGAAACGTCAGGGAAACCAATTTAAATAATATACGCGATTTAATACGGTTAAACTTTGTCTTATTATAATGTGTAGTGATCGCGAAAACCAAAGAAGTTATTAGAGTATCTTTTATTTAAAATAAAACAAACATTATCGATTCATTCTTATATAAAAACTAATGTGAAGGATGAATCTGATGCTGTTTAATAAGTTTGTGAAACTGAGCGACCGATTGACATGATTATTATTTTATTTATTTAATAAAACAGGACAGATATATGGACTACTTACGCGGAGAGAAATATCGAACCAAGTTTGAGCAATCTCTTAATTAATATTAGTTGATGTTCACAAGTTGTAGTCGAAAGTCGAGAGTTCAGTCGGTGTCTAAGAGTCCTAGCTAGATGAAATTACAAATCGCCCCCCAAGCCTTTACACAACGCCCCCATTTTTTTTCTGGGTGTCTTACCATTCCCCTTTAGGCCTGCAGCGCCCACAAGGGGGTGTTATCGCCCAATTTGGGAAAGGCTGATCTAGAGCCTTGAAACTTTAAACATCATTCAGAACTGGATGACAATGCAATATGAACTCGCTTTCGTTTTAAAAACATGGTATAAAAAAAAAACTTCATCCAATTATTAGGGTTGCTCCCACAGTAAAAGTTGTTTGTTATGAATATGATGAGTACATTCACCCCTTAAAAGGACCTCAGCTAATACTATAATGTTATACCTTATACAACGTGTTACAGAAAGGTGTATATTTGGAGAGCTCATTCAGGGCATACCATAGAACAATTTTTAATATCGAACAACCGACCGAGAGGAGTCTAAATGAGACATGTTATGACATGTTTTAGTTTTTGCCCGGCTGAGCCGACACACTAGCCGCGCGCGTCCCTTGCATTGTTTATTATTTCTATTGCTTTTTTCTTTTACTTTTACAATACCTTAAAAATCTAATATCCATAACCGAAACTATCCGAAACTAACGGATAATCCGAAATAATTCCACAACCGTAACCGTATCTGAAACCGGTATAATATTATTCCTATATCCGTATCCGTATTCAGATCCGAAATTTCATATCCATAACACGAAACAAGTCATAAGGCGTACTGAGAAAGGCTTTGAAATGCCCTGCACAACGGTGCAGAGTGTTGGCACGCGCGCCCTGCCCAATTTTCCATTCTATCTATTTCTGTGGTTGACCCCTTAGTAAAAGTTGTTCGATAGTTCATTCCTTGAATGAGCTCTCCAAATGGGTAATTCTCAGGTGTCTCATTGCTTGGGTCACTTCCGTGGCGCATTTTTCTTTAAGTTGAGATATGCTAACAGGAAATATAATTTTTTTTAATAGAAGTAGAACGTTCTTTAATTAAATTTAGATTTGATCTTTCCTGTTAAGACGCTGACAACAGCCAAATACCCCAAATAGGCTTCTTTTAAAAAATTTTTTAGCTGTATCTATTCAGTTTGTGGCAGTGAAAAAAATATATGTTAATCTTGATCGTATTATCTGAAACTGTATTGTGCCCAAAACACGTTTTATTGAAGTTTTCTCGATAGAAAAGAATTGTAAACTAACCTCTTAAAACATGCTTTAAAGCAAACAATCTCTATTATTTACTAAATATTATAAATAAAATTAAGAAAACATTTGAGAAAGACAATAATCTAAACATTTGTTGTTTCTGTTTTTCAAAAAAGCTTTTAGTTTTTTATTAAAAATTTTTTTTGTTAATTTTCATTCAAGTTGAGCGGCGTACCCGACGTCCCTCGGCTCGTTGCCTCTCTTTCAGTTCTGTACGAAACGACAGTGACCGCAGAGGTCTGATTTTTTAGGTGTTGTCAGCCTTTTAACAAGTCTCAACTTAAAGAAAAATCCGCCACGGAAGTGACCCAATGAAACAATGAGACACCTGAGAATTACCCAAATATGAGTACACGTTTCTGTTACACGTTGTATTAACGGAACACCGAACGCTCCGGTGCGTTCCGCCGGCCGTACTTGGTATTAGAGTGAGTGTGGCGTAGCGCAGCCGCTGCAGCTGGGCGGCAACTACCGCGCCGTGGCCAGCCTGGTGGCCGCGCCGGAGCGGCCGGGCGCGCCCAGCCGGGCCTTGCGCGAACACGCACAGGTTTACACACATTCTATTCCAGGGATGGCGAACCTTTCATGTGAACATAACGTGCCAACCATAGAACTCTAAATAACAAGCTAATAGAAATGTTACCTACTGTCTTTTAATACCGGACCGCGTGTCGCCGGTTTGCCACTACCAACACATAAATACGCAATTAATAATAATAATGAATATTTTTGCTAAATTTTTACACAGCACTATCTAGTCCCAAACTAAGCAGAGCTTGTACGGTCAACAGCACGTCGGTGGTAACACTTTGACATTAGCAGCATCTTTATTTCGTAAGCAGTAAGGGCGGTTTTCGAATTGACGTGTTACCACTGTCATGCAGGCGACTGTACTATGGGTACTAGACAATGGATATAATACTTATATACTTATTTTTTTTTGTAAATAGATACTTATAATACATAAGAAACACACAGACCAACACAAACACTTATGTTCATCACACAAATTTTTGTGTTCTGTGGGAATCGAACCCACGACCTCGTGATCAGCAGTCCGACACTCGAACCACTAGACCACAGACATCGTCAATTACCATGTTTCTAGCATTTTGACGTCATTCTTATGTATTATAAGTTAACCACTTCTACTACCTTATTATTTAGATTTCTATGGTGCCAACAAATAATCTTCCTTTATTGGGGAAAACTATGAAAATAAATTATTTGACCTTACACATTTATTATTATTATTATTATACTTTATTGTACACACAAATACACATTAATATTACAATAGGAAAGCTTATGTACATCGGCGAGCTTAACTCAAAAATGAGTTTTCTAGGTTTCTCAACCACCCACAATTTCTTGTCACGTGCCATCTCTGGCACGCGTGCCATTGGTTCGCCATCCCTGTTCTATTCTATGTTGGTCGTGGTGTAACGGTGCATGGCAACCGACGCCGCGTGACAGCTCGTGGCTCATACTGCGACGGTTACGTAGCGTTGCTCAGCTTTTGACTCCGCCTATTGCAGTCCCCTGCTGAACATGGATCCCTTCTACAATGGCAGGTATGCCATATAGGTCCGTCCGAACAGACCGGCTCAGAGAGCAGAGCAAATTTTGATCGTATTTAAAACAGGGTTTTAGAACATTGAAATAAGGTTTATTTTTACATTTCATATCTTTTGTAACAAGTGGATGCTCGAGAGCCGTCCCAATGCGCTCAGTGTGAAACATTAAGAGCAGCAGGCCGGCTTCCCCTGTGACCCGGTTGGCTGTTTTTAATGCGTGTACTCTCTCTTCCAGCCGGCCTATGTAAACGGCTCGGTCAGCTCTAAGCGTATGAATCCGTCACAAAGACCTCCGGTTTGTGTAAAAAAAAAGTTCTCAGATGCTCTCCAAGCCGGTCTATGTGAACCAGTGGCGTGCATTCCATATAGGCAAATAAGCAATGCCTACCTCATTAGAATTTAATATTAACTATTACTAAATCGATTAATCAGCGTATTAAAAAAATACAATTAACATATGTAGGTACTCAATAATAATGTATGAATTCAATGCAAAACGTACCTCAATGTGCAATGTGCGTTCGCACGATTGCCTGTCACGTTCACACACACAATCAAACCTTTTTGGTAACCATATACACTATTATACACACACACTACTTTAGGCTAATACCCGAAGTCATACGACAAAAAAATGAATCACGATATGGCTATGCGTAAATAACTAACATTTGACATTTCGCAATTTAGCCGTCTTATCAAGCGTCACCTGCTTCTGAAAACGTCGCAGGTGACAACTGAACGTAGCCCTAGTGGCAATAGTCGTGGGTTGTCCGTAACGTTTTTTACACGTAACTGTTATGCGTTAGTAGTTTTGAATCCTATTATTTTGTAACTAGATATTTCCATACAAAGTGATCGTTATAATAAAACTAAACCCAACATTTGAAAAATAGCGGCGAAATAAAGATAATTATTGTTTTATTGAAATTACTGCATTTAAGTGTACACATTTATAATTTGTAAATGGTATTCGAAGGGTCGAATAAAAAGATTACAATATTTATTATTATTTTGATGATTGTTTGTACATTGCTACACATTCATCGTAAAATAATGAAGCTCAATATACGCTCATAACAAAATAACGATAAATAGATTTATAACGTTATTTAACTAATGTAATAACGAATGGTGTATAATAATTGAAGAAAATCTATTGTTTTCGTGCTCCGAAAATCTATTGTGTAACTTTGTACGTAAAATAATCGTTACATTACTATGCCAACGTACTACGTATTCGATTATCACCCTCGTAAATATTTTCTCAAACCGACGTTAAATAACGCCCAACTCATAGATTTACTATGGCCCAACTCCCAACTCTAATTGGCTGTTGACACTTGACAGAACTTGACATATGCGTGACGAATTGGCATAAATCGTGTAATAATTAGTTCGTTTTATTGTGAATTGTGAAGTTTTTTGTAAAAATATTGATGTAAACATGGATAAATTAGAGTGCTCGGCTTGTGGGGAAGACTATGCTTAGAGAAATTACGAGAAACCCATTCAATCAGTTTTCGTTTGTTGACAAAACAAAAAAGTGCATTTCAGTAGACAAACACACCAAAATCTGTATTTGACTCAAGAAAAGGTAAAATGTTATGACTATTACACATTAATACAACTGTAACTGGGTGCCGTCATTCAAATTTTATAGTCTTTTGCTAGTGTCTCTTACTTTTAAACTTCTTTTCGTGTCTGTTTTGTATGAAATGTGTGTAGGTAAGTATCAAATTTTTTAATAATTCTACACTAGTAACTTGCTCCGTCTGCTTAGTGACTGCCTACCTAGGCCGAAAACCAATGCACGCCACTGATGTGAACTGACCCATAGACAGCAAGTCATTCAATCATAATTACGGTACTATACTATTGCATAGCTAGGAAAAGGAAAACCCCGGTTAAAGAACATGTCTAGCTATCGGTGCAGCATCAGTGTGGAGAATTTCTATACCGTGTGGAGAATTTTGCGAACTTCAATTACATTTCTAGTCACTAAGGCTTTCATAAATCAACCTGCTTACACGTAGTTATATAGTGTGGCTACACAATTCACTAAGAATTATAGAAAAAAACGTCACCAATTGCTATCTATTTAAACTTTGATTTACAAATTTGAAAATATGAATGATTTATTCCAACTTTCTGAGACACACTGTCAATCAATCAACTCGGCCTATCGCAGACCACTGCTGGACATAGGCATCTCCCTAGTTGCGCCGCCACACTCGGTCCTCTGCCTTCCGCATCCAGTCCCCCCGAGCCACGTTCTTTAGATCGTCGTTCCACCTGGCGGGGGGGCGCCCTACGCTGCGTTTGCCGATTCGCGGTCTCCACTCAAGGACTTGTCTGCGTTTAAGCTGTGCAGCATTTAGCCCAGTTGTTCCAGCGACTCAGCCCTTACAACGATGTCATCGGCAAAACGGAGATGTGAGATGTTCTCGCCGTTAAAGTTGATACCCCGTCCAGCCCAGTCCAGCGTCTTGAAGACTTCCTCCAACGCGTTAGTGAACAATTTCGGTGATATTACATCCCCTTGTCTCACCCCTCTGCGCAGTTGGTTTAATCATTATGACAAGTAAGAAAAAACAGAGATACGGATCCGGAATGAAATAAAAGTCGTTCGTTTTCTCAATAAAATAAAAATATGAATCCCACAAAAGATTTCTTTCAACTGATCTAAGAAGAATTATAAAAATATGTAATGAATTATGAATATTATATGATGCCCATACTCGTTAAAATAAAGGCGAAACTATCCATGAGCATTCTCCTTTGTTCACCAGACACTACTTCAGACAGCACTATCAAAGTATGACGTCATTAAATAAATAAATAAAATAATAAATAAATAAATTCTTTATTTTCCATAAATTTGGTTAACATTTGGTACATTCTATCTTTGCTCACAAACAAAACACGAATTGAAACACACATTGTTCAAAACCCTCATAGGAACTTGACATCTCTCTGTATAATGTCCGTTTAGCACGACAAGGACTGGAAATGCCCCTTCTAAAAACTAAAATCGTGTATCTCTTCCATTTTTTCATGGATTTTATAAAAAAAAATAACAATGTATTCGTTGCTGTACCCTTTTTAAAATAATATAACATTTTTGATATTTTTATACAGTAGTCAACTACCGGATTCATTTATTATAAATTTGCACCAATCCACGTGATGTTGTTTCTGCTCATTGTTAAGTTTGTGTGGCACCCATCTCGAACAACGCTTATGGCGAGACAGTTGCCCATGCAAGATTATTTCCAATGCTTCTGATCCAATACCCAGAAGATTCAGGCCTTATAATAAAACAAAGTTTAACCGGATTAAATCGCGTATATTATTTAAATTGGTTTTCCTGACGTTTCGAAAGCTTTACAGCATTTCGTCGTTTCGATACACGCGTTTTAATAATATTGTACGGTAGATTAAAATACTGTTTTTGAAATATCTGTAAAGACGATTGTCATCTTAGTCTACATGCGACCACGAAATGCTGTAAAGCTTTCGAAACGTCAGGAAAACCAATTTAAATAAAATATACGCGATTTAATCCGGTTAAACTTTGTTTTATTATAATGTGTAGTGTAGACGTGTGCGCCGATGCCAAAATATCCGGCGGCGGGCGCCGGTAAAAAATCGGCGGCGGCGGCGTGTTTTCGGCGCGGAGAATTTAAATATAACTTTCTAGCTTGTAGAATTGTTTTTATAAAAATTCAGATACAATTTAAAAAAATCACAAACTTATTAATCAACAATCAACAAAACAGCAAAATAAAAGTATTTTTAACTAACGGCTGCCTTGCAACGGCTGTAATAATTGTCATGAACAAATATAATTTTGTAATAAAATGTAGAATAAATCATCATCATCATTTCAGCTGAAAGACTTCCACTGCTGCACTTCGGTCTTCTATATAACCCAAAGACATTTCCTAACTTTATAGTATAACCTGCCGCAGCGTATGTATGTGGTCTAAGTTGCTAGTCTTTTCGGAATCCGGCTAGTTCAGGATGCTTGAAGTCGTCAAACCTGCGCGAAAGACAGTTCGTAATGACTCTCGAAAACAGCTTATAGACATGGCTCAGAAGTGAGATGGGCTTATAGTTCTTCAATAGAGCATTATTGCACTTTTGAAAAAAAAGTACCACCACACCTCTGCTCCATGCCTGTGAAACCTCGAGTATTTCGGAATCAAACAACCTTTGGAGGGCCGTAAGGATCGGTTTTCCACCCGCCTTCAGGAGTTCGGCCATAATTCGCCATCACCATTATTGTTTTTGAGCTGCATCAGAGCCATCCTAATCTCATACAGGCTGATGTCCGAAATATCTTCGGTCAATCGAGCTCTTGGCTCGTTCGCCCGATTTGCAGCGGGTTTATGGGTGGACGTCTGATAACTGTCCATAGAACATCTCGACCTTTCTCAAGAGCACTGGCTTGGAGGATACGACTCTGCCATCGTCGGTCCTCAGTTTTACAAGCTGGCTCTGCCCAATAGACAGGTCTCTTGCGAAGACTTAGGTGCCATACTTGTTCGTCTCTATCGGGTCTTTAATACGTTCAGTATTAAACCAGCGTAGGAACTTTTCAAGGACTTTGAGATCTGTGTTGTATTGTGCCGCCGATACTTAGACGCATCATCTGAGGACTGCAGAATCATCTCACGTCTTTCCACCAACCATGAGCTCGAGAGTGTGGTCAGAGAGCATTTTGTTTCTATTTGTACGACGGGTCTTAAAGATCCTAGACCCGACCGTATGGACAGTTTCCACAAACCCATCGCTATAATCGTCCACTGAGCTCCCTAGACATTCGAAACGATTCTGAAGTTCGAGCTGAAAGCTCTCGGGGTTTTGGATTTGGATCGGTGCTGGACGGAGCGTAGACTTCATCAGACAGGCTTCGTGTACGCGGTTAATCCTAATAATTGATAAAAAGTATTATGTAACTTTAGATAAGTAAGTTAATAGTAGTTTATGAAACTGTTGCATAATAGGGGTTATTAAAACACGAGTGTGAGTTTAAAAACCGAGCCGTAGGCGAGGTTTTTAATAGTATCACACGAGTGTTTTAATACCTAATTATGTCAGTTTCATACACTATTTTATCTACACTCATACAATTTTAAATAAAATACCAAAGTCAAAATCTTGGTAACACTGTCGTTGTTTTTCTTGATTTCTCTGGTAAAAGATTGTTCGTCATTTACGTTGCTGCATCCAGAAATTCAGGCGGGCTCATATTCTCCTCAGTTCAGTATCACTGCTGTAGTCAGATATTTTTGCCCAGATTAAAACTTTCGACATACAAAACCATAATAATAACGTAAACAATAACAATAAATTTACAAGTAACGATGAACAAATCCAGTAGGCCGCGGCCGTGGCGCGCGGCCGCGCACGCGCGCTGGTGCGCGCCTACACAGATAATAAAATATAGTCTGGCGAAAATATTATAATCGGAACTAATTTTCTATCCTTGTCAGGATTCCGTCAATCTCTGTTTTATCATACAAAAAATATGCCTGTAAACACTTAAATATAATTAAAAGCAATATGACAATCAAAAGTTCTGCCAAAAACGCGATTTTAAACGATAAAAATTTTCAATGTATGACAAGTGGCGCCACCCTGAATTTTGTGTACTCATTGGTGCCAAACTGTACGACTGCTAAAAAAAAGGTTTGAAAACTCCTTGGTTAGGTCGAAGTGGCATTAAAAACTCCTTAGTTGGGCTGAAGTGTGTGGTAATGGAAAAAAAATTAAATTACCGCATTGTTTTGTTCAGCAAACTGTAATAAAACTTTTTAAATTCATTACAGGTGCGGGTGCGTAAAGTATGTCATTATGACATTACTTTCGAGTTCATAATTCGAATTTTACGATACGAGTGTAGATAAATAGGTATTCTAAATAAAAAGGTGTAACCTAACTTCATATCGTTCGTTTATTTTTGTAATTTATTGTATGGAAATATGAATGGAGTAACGGTCGGTCGGTCGCTACTTTACTTTTTTTGTAACTAGGTCTAGGTACTTAGACATGTCTATGTTCGAAAGTCAGAAATTCGGTAGAGAAGAGTGTGAGTGATTTTGTAGGGTTTCCTAAAACTAAGATCGGCGGCGGCGGCGTCGAAAAAACGTCGGCGGCGGCGGCGCGCCGGCGCGGCGCACATGTCTAGTGTAGTGATCGCGAAAACCTAAGAAGATTCAGGCCTTATTAGCAATCTTTCCTCATTTGACCTGCGTACTGGTCTGTGTAATTGGATCTTAGTCTTCAGGGATCGGTCGATTCAAGTTGTCATCGACTGCCTGTCCAACCAATTTGCTATAAATGCCGGGGTCCCTCATCGATCAATACTCTGTTCTTGCTCCATATAAATGATCCGCGAAAGCCTTTGGATACGCAAATGACAGCACCGTTGTATCCAATGCACGAGCTAGTGGGCTGCAAATCCAGCCTCTTAGAGAGGCCATAGTTGAACGCTTGAACTTGTGCCTGAAAGCCGTCTCAGAATGGGGTGATGCTAACATGCTCAAGTTCAATATTGCTAAAACCGAGGCGTGTTTTTTTTTTCTGCTAGACGAAGTCAATTCGAACTGGCTCCAACTTGCCGATAACAGACCACCTTGAGCTTCTTAGCGTATCACTAACAACCACCCCCAATTTCGGCTCTTACATTGAGTCCTAGGCTCAACTTGCTGCCAAAAAGCTAGGCATCCTCGCTAAGGTGAGACGGTACTTCACACTTGAACAGCTGCTCAATATGTACCAAGCACAAGTTCGATCGTGTATGAAGTACTGTTCTCAACTTTGTGATGGTTCGGCTATATATCAACGGGCGGCTCTCGAGTCGATAGAGAGGCGCGGCAAGAGGCTCGTTGGCGACGATGCGCTGATCGATGCCAAACTACAAAGTTTCGAGTATCAGCGCAGATTTGCTATCCTATCGGTTTTTTATTGGAAGTATTTCGACGAGTGTGCGTTGGAATTGCACGATCTAATTCCCCCAAACCCTTTCCATCATTGTATGAAGCTTTACTTATGTACTCTCGGTGTTTTCTGGCCATAGTGGCTTGAAATGGTCGCATAATTCTTGAAAACAGAAAAACAAACATAATTTTTAATCGGTTATTGAAATTCTCCACACTAACCACCTTTAGTCGCTGTGTTCTAAAGCTTAAATTTTAGCTTTATCACCTAGAATATTGTACACCTATTAAGGGTATGTTACAGTGAAACTGTTTTTTCTGCTTTAATACCTGTATTTAATTACCTGTGACAAACAAAATGTATTCTATTCTATTCTATTCTACAAATGTTGCAGACTGATAGCTGGACATGTTCTTTAAGCGCGGTTTTCCTTTGGACCACTGGTAACGGCACATCCTGTATATAAGCTAGCAAATCTATTAATTTGTGTCTGGCAAAATCCTATAAAAGAAAATCTAAAGAAAAAATAAAATTATACTTAAAACAATTTTTTTATCTAAGCACAATCAGATTCGAGTTGAATCTTTTCAAGTCATATTTTAATAATGAATACATTTTATTATGTTACATGTTTGTAGTACATGTTGTGTAGTATCTAAAAGTTTGTAAATGGTGTGATTGTTAAATAAATATCGATAAACACTGCCATCACTAATGCAAGCTGCTTTTCTGTTTATTCAAGCGAACTCGACAGTTATTGATGTTAGTGCAGGCTGTTTGATGTTTGTTCATAAACTGCTTTATTTAATATTCAAATTTCAATCTGCAAACAACGAAGGGTGACGGAAATGTTGTAAACTTTTTTACTTACCTGTCACTTAGGTCACAGCTTTTAAAGTTTTATTTCTTTTGGGTGCTCAAACCACTGATATTTTTAGGGTTCTGTTCTGAAAGGATGCCAACGGGATCCTATTACTCTGCCACGCCGTCTGTCCGGCCGTCCGCGTCTGTCTGTCTGTCACATAGCAGTCTCCACTTAACCGCGTTTGGTAAAAATCAAATTGAAATATTCACAGAATCCGTGTTACTATGGCTTCTGTCATGAAAAATACTAAAAATAAAAAAATCTATACCAAGAGGGACTCCCCGTACAAGTAACCTCGAAAAGAGCATTGCAGCATGCATTTTTTTTTACGTTTTTTATTCCTGTTCTATCTTAAAAACGGTTATACATATATAGGCACCAAAATAAGTGTGATTGCAGTGCGTACTCTATTGTTTAACAAAAAATAAAGCTAACATAGATATGTGTAGTGGCAGCTGCGTAAGAAAGAGATGCATATATCCATAATTCACCAAAGGTGCACATTGATTGCACACTGCGCGTTGATGTCTTGCAACTTTGGTAAACTCCCGTGACGTGAATAACAGTTTCTACGGAGTATCAGGTTGATCGGTGGTATGGAACCCTTACTGCGCGAGTTCGACTCGTACTTGACCCGTTTTTCATGAATTTCGCCAAGTCGAACATGTCAACATTACAGTGTGACTATATAGTTAAAATAATTTAAACTATTCCATACGTATTTTTAATGTACAGTCATGGTACTTCGCGGTGGTACATTTTGTCGACAAAATCCCTTGAACGAATCCTGCTACAATACACGTACCTACCGCTGCCATCGAACATTGAGTGCAAGCGATTTTAGCCTTAGCGGTGGTTCACCGGAAAGATTTCTGACTGTACATATTTCCATTTCAAGCACATATTACACTAAACTTGTTAAGCGACATTTGTGTAATACGTGCGATTGGTGCAGAGCTAAAATACATGTTTAGAATACTGGTTATAAATGTGTTATATTTGTGTCGGCAGCCTCGCAGCGTGATCTCCAGCAGTTTCAACGGACTGCCGCTGTCGCGACCCAGCTACGGCTCCACCGGTACCTCCGCCTCGGACGACTACAAGGTTCTACTCACACATGTGTAGCTTGTAACGCTGGCTGAATAGAAAGGACACCCATTCACCACAATATACAAAGTTATAGATCCTTGAGACTAAAACCTGTGCATTCTCTGTTACAGAAATCTCTCGACGAAAATGGCAATTCAGTACAAGGATTCAGTTCGCCTCTTTCGGGATCTAGTCAACACAAAAAACCTCGAAGGAAAAAGTCTTCAAAGAACGAAACCGTTATCGACTGCCAACAGATTGACGGCTACCAAGGAGATAAGGATGTGAACGAGCTGCTACGATTCATCGAATCCAACGCGGACAACGGTCGCGGGGCCAAACTAGGACGCATCAAACACAAAGACGACTCCGACGACAAGAGCGGCAAGAAGCGATCCACCGAGCGACGCAAGGACAAGGAGAGCAAGATGAAGCGGGCCACCTCCATGGAGGAGCTGTCCCGCACCAAGATGGAGGACCTCACCGACGTGGCCGAGCCGGCCCTGCGCGGGGACAAGAAGGAGCGCCGCGGCGACGTCGCGTCCGCCAAGGCCGAGCGGCGCTCCTGGGGCGACGACGCGCTCTACTGCGACGCGCCGCCCGACTGCGCCGCCGCCGCCGAGTTCCAGACCGTCACCAAGAAGCGCAGGCCGCGCCGCCGCGCCGACGAGCGCGAGCCGCCGCGCCGCGCGCGCGCGCCCTCGCCCTCGCCGCGCGCGCCCCCCTCCGACCGCAGCGACTCAAACGACGACGTGGACTCCGTGCACTCGCTGCCGCCGCCGCCGCCGCCGCCGCACGCCTCCTACGCCGACATCGCGCGCACGCGCCACAACATCCCCGACCTCATCGAGTCGTGCAACTTCTACGCGGAGGCGGAGGCGGAGGCCGGCGCCGCGCCCGCGCCGCCCGACGCGCTCTCCTACCCCGCGCTGGAGGCGCCCGCGCGCGCCGCCAAGCCGCCGCCCGCGCGCAAGGAGCGGCCCGCACCCGACGTGGTGGCCGACCGCCGCCCGCCCGTCATCCTGCTGGACTCGGCCGCGCGCCCGCACGACATGGACGGCGTCACCTTCGGCTTCGACGTCAACGAGCAGCTGCTGAGCGCCGCCGCGCGCCGCCCGCGCTGCGACCTGCTGCGCGACGCGCCCGAGGCCGCGCTGCGCTACGTGGCGCCCGACGCGCCGCCCGACGCGGCGCACCTGCTGCAGATCGTGGACTACGTGGGCGCAGGTGAGTGCCGGGCGCCGCGGCCCGACGCCGCTGTGGCGCCTACTCACCACTGTGTTTGTTTCAGCGTGGGAGGACGTGGTACGGTGCGGTGGCGGCAAGGTGCGCTACTACAGCGAGTAGCCCACGGCGCCCGCCGGCCGCGCTGCGCCTCGTCTCTGCGGAGACGGGGCGCCCAGCGCAGCCCCGGCGGGCGGCGCCCCGCGCTGAGCTTCGGGCTCCCCCGACCCGACCCGAACTTCAAAGGTGTTCTGTTCGGAGCTATGATATTTTTATTATCGCTTACTTTAAGAAACAAAAATTTAAAAAAAAGTAATAGATACGATGATGAATCTTCCGCGGTGCCCTCGAGACAAAGTATCAAATGATTAGCGAGGGAGGTGACGATGCTAGTGCGTTATGGCATCTTGTATGCCCGGGAGTGGTGTAAAGTGTGACGTTTCGGGAGTCGCGCGAGTGTCGCGCCGGTGTGGCGGAGTGTCGGCGCGTGCGCAGCTCGAGCTCGTAGTGTGATGCTTCGTGGCGACTGATCGGTATCTTGTTCATACTATCAAATATGTGAAGTGATTACACTAACCAGTGTTATCGCTGTGATAGAAAACATATTTAATTTCGCTTAAAAGTATGAAGTGTGGCAATAAGCATTTAACAGTTCAATTTGCACTATAAAAATCTTTATTTGTTAAAATTGATTTAGAAGATGATGTAATTTTAGTTTGTGGTCTGGCGCGTGGTCAGTTTCGAGTGAATGTAGGAAAGAAGAAATAAGAACATCATTATTTTGTGTGTTAAAGTCATTGTTAATTTAATGTTTACTTCTTTTACTAAACAATATTGTATGACTATATTATTTGCATTTGCTGTAATTTAACATCTTGTCTTGTTTTTAACCTTTAAAAATTATGGATGTACCAGTTACAACTAAGACAGCTAAACTCCCTGACTTGACTAATAGGCAGGTACAAACATTGCTGAGTAGTTCCCCGCACGGTGATCGCTCACCGTGGCATGCGGGCCGCATGCTGCTGCCCGCTCTCTGCCACTAGTTACATACGCAGCGCGCCAGACAAACAACTCAAGTTTTGGTTCCAGTTGAAGAGGCATGTATTGTTTTGTTTCTGTTGATTTTTATTATGCTTTTGTTATGCTGTAATCAATCACAAATATTTGGTAGATTTCTCTAACTAGCCACTCAAGTCTATTTTGTTATATATTTTTAAGTTTTACCATTAGATACTACTGTAAATAAAATGAAGATCTTATAAGGAGTAACTGCTCATATTAAATGGAGCGGCGCCACCACACTTGGACATGATCTTATTAATAATGTGATTTTATATTGAACTCGTCAACTTTTCACAAGTTTATACAGAGATCATAATTTTATTATAATGTAAGTAATGTTATGTAATGTCACCACTGGCTGTGTGATTTTATTATTTTCTTTTGTTAAGAGTTGGAATGTACATTATTTTGTACATAAAATTTCAATTGTATTCACTAGTAAGATCATGATCAAGTGGAAATGTGGAGTAAATATGTGAAATAAACATCTAAATAATTTATACATGAACATTTGCGTTATGTACATGCTATTACAAAACGCTTCCGTGCGGCAAACTAGTCGCAGAGCGTTCTCTTTGTTATATGTTGTCATACACACTCCTGTACGACAAAAAAAAAAGTTTGACCAAACAATTTATATAGTCAATAAGGAGTCATTTAAAATTCATCGTAGTCTTCTGATGATAATATTCTCTCTGTATGTTTAAGCAACATGAAAGGAATGTGTGTTACTTTGGGCTTGTGAATATTTTAAAAATATATTTATATGGCTACTGTAAAAATTGTGTGATGAATGACGTCATCGGTAATGAAAATCATGGTTAATTTTAAATCAGTCCAAAACATAAAGTGAGATTTATAATTATGCTGTTAAATAGGCAATTTTACGGAAAGTCGCATTTACTCGGAGAATGTTTTGCGTAATTGTTGTTTTTTGCCAAAACGTTGTCCATACATTCTAGGTACTATTTATTGCCTCGGATCTTGGATCCAACACTTAATTGACACTAAACTAGTCGACTGAAAAAACTAAAAAATATATATAAAAATAAACTACTGTCACTACGAAAAATAATACAATTCTTTTCAAATGTAAGTAAATGTTACAATAAGCATTTCTAATTTTACTGAGATATAAAATTAGTCTTGTATTGGATTTTTACTCAAACATTTTGTCAGGGTCCTTGCAATACCTCCTTACAACATTATCAACTAAAAAGCTTTCTATTACGTAAGCAAATAGATTTTTGTCAAGAACTGTTTCGTCAAATATAATTTTAAGTCAATCAAACAATTTTTTATTTAATTGCAATTACTAGTGTGACTTCATTATGTGAATTAATAAAAGCTGACAAAAGCACACTTTTAAAATTATAAGCTGTTTTTGTATTTAAAAAAATAGAAAACTATTCTGCTACCAAAAATCTTGGAATAAGGTCAAAAATTAATATTAGATATTAGTGCATGGACTCAACCAAAAGTAATATGTATTTGATTACCCAAACTTTCTATAATACACAACTGAAAAATATATAATTTATGCACAAAAACGATAATCATTAATTGCTTGGTCAGCTGTGTAGTTACACTGTTGTTTGTTTAGGTCGAAGCATGGTATAATAAGATGTTTCACCAGGTATTCTCTTCCCGCAATGACAGCGCGATGCCTCCAAGCTACGTCACGATTAGTGCTGCCATTGATTGATATCTTCAATATACTTAAGGAGATTTTTGTTTATAATGAATATAAAATAAATTCCTAACTAGCCTAACTATTTGTTATCTCGTGTTATTCATCTAATTAGTTAATAAAGGAAACTACATTAAATAACTAGTTAAAAAGTGATTCTTTATAGAAGAAAGTAAATGAAAAATGCATTTTGTTGGGGTAATTTATTTTCACAAAGTGGCAGCACATCAAACTGACAAGTGTCACGCTAACAGCCCGCTATTGGCTCCACGGCCGATGACGTAGTACGGAGGCAATCACGTGACCTAGCTGTCATGGGAAGAGACTACCTGGTGTTGTTATACCATGGGTCGAAGTAACTAATGGCAACAATTAATATCCTATTTATTCACAGTTTGCCGTACTGGTGATAGAAATTTGACATAAGCTCAATAAATTTTATGTCAAATTTTTATCTCTAGTAGGGCAGATCGTGGATAGATAGGATACTAATTTTGGCCGTTAGTCACACTCTGATTTTTCGTTAATCTTTAGGGATTTACCTGAACATCGGACTACATTACTGCGACATTCACTTACGGCCAAAATTAATATCCTATCTATCCACAATTTGCCCTACTAGAGATAGAAACTTGACATGAGCTCCATACATTTTATGTCAAATTTCTATCTCTAGTAGGGCAAATCGTGGATAGATAGGATATTAATTTTGGCCGTTAGTAATCGGCAACCAACACAATAAAACCTGACTTGTCACATGTCTTCCACAAAATACGTGCTACTAAATTGTAGACACAGGCGGTATAGTTTTATTAACACCTGTCACAAGTTACAACACTTTTGACCAAACAACTAACTGCGTTTTTGTACAAACCAAATCTAGTTATGTAGGAAGGTCTGATGTGATATACATATACAACCTTGTTCTTAGTTTATACTAAACCTCTTAAGGGTCATTGTACTCATAATTATGAACAATGTTTACTATGGGATCAATCATGAAATCGCGAAAAAGAAAACAGCTTTCCCCTATAATAAAATAAATAAATAAATATCTTCGGGACATTTTTACACAGCACCATTTAGTCCCAAACTAAGCAGAGCTTGTGATATGGGTACTAGACATTTTTTTGTAAATACATACTTATGATACATAAGAAACACCCAGACCAACACAAACACCTTATAATATATATAAGTGAACACAAATGACCCACCCTATATTTTGTCGATTTATGTGAACACAAATGTAGAGAGGGAGCAGCTGATATTTTTTCGCGATTTAAGTTTTGGTCCCTTGGTAAAAGTTTTCATAATGATGACTACAATGACCCCTTAAGAGGTTTAGTATAAACTAAGAATAAGGGTGTATATGTAAGCTTAGGGTCCATTCATAGAAATGTTATAAAATCAAGCTGGTCTTTTTCAGTGTTACTAATCTAAACATCTCATTATGGTTCCTTCATTAAAATTATAAATTACAAAAGTGACTGACAATGTAAATCAACAATTTGTTACAAAATATTCAGGTTGAACGGCCACATCATTGTAAATATAGTGTACATTCATTTCATTTTATTTTCAAAGAGGTAATGTTTTATAATGTTGTTGAGATTGATATCAATGTACTGAGAGGAAGCTCATATCAAAGGTATGGAAATTATTTATTATTTCTTTCCCTTGTAAAATATGTATATAGATATGCGAAAATTTATCGGATTTTTATCGTTTTAGTGCATCCTAGACGTTGTAGATCTCTAAGTTCGATGTTGTGACTACAGACTGACAGAGCGCGCCACGGCCGCGCCCCCTCGCAGCCTGCCCACTGCGCCCGTTCTGACTTAACATCACTTAACTAGTACAGTGCTATATAAGATACTACTTTTAAATCCGAAATATTTAACGGCCAAAATTAATATCCAATCCATCCACGATTTACCCTACTAGAGATAGAAATTTGACATAGTGTCTAATTTCTATCTCTAGTAGGGCAAATCGTGGATATTAATTTTGGTTGGAAGTAATAGATTGGTTATTAATTTAGGCCGTAAAGGGGTATATCTATAGGTTGCAAAGATGCTATGTAGCAAAAAAAGGATTAATTTTATCTATCTTTTTTTATAAATTTACTAAAATAGTTTCAAATAATGTTTGTTTCCGTTTGCATAAAATCTTTATTCCTCTATGAATAATTTATGGCCACTGGGCAATCATGACCATGTGAGGGAAAATAATACGGAGCCGTTAATTAGTATAGTAATATGAAATATTTTTTTATAAAAAAAAGTTCAACCGGATTACATCGCGTATATGATTAAAATTGTTTTTCCTGACGTTTCGAAAGCTTTGCAGCGTTCGTGGTCGCAGGAAGATTAAGATGACAAGTGTTATTACATTACAGATATTACAAAAAAATACTACCGTACAATTTTTTGTAAATTAAAATAGTTTTGATGCACAAACCCAGTTCTAAAAATAATTAAGTCCCATACAGCACACTACACTGTAAAACATAATATCACTGTGAGTGAATACTGCGTGCATCGAGACGATTTTAATTAATAAAAAATTGTACAGTAGATTAACAAAAATGTCTGAATTTATCTGTAAAGACGTTTGTCATCTTAGTCTTTCTGCAACCACGAACGCTGCAAAGCTTTCGAAACGTCAAGAAAATCAATTTGAATAATATACGCGAGGTAATCCGGTTGAACTTGTTTTAGTATAATAAGTTTGACTCTTGATATGACTTATTTACCAAATGAAGATTCAAGATGTCTTAAAATATTTCGGATTAATAATGTAGGACATTATATTATTGATGCTGATACAAATGTATGTGTGTGTCATATTCTTTCCTGTATTTCCACTGAGTTGACAGTTTCTTTACTGCTAAGCGCACATCTCCTCTGTGTAGAATGTGGCCATTGATACCATTATGTAAATAGAATCTCTGATGCTAGAGCAATGCTATGATGTAACAGTTTGAATTGGCACATCGGGGTTGGCGCGGCGTTCTGAACGAAAGAGGCTTTGCGCCTCTCCAAAATAATAAATACATTATTACATTACTATGCATAAAACATAACCATTTTAAATATATTAATTTTATTGTATTTTAAAAGCTATTTGAATATTTTTTTACGCAGTGTCTGGAGATCTAAAAATATAAATAAGAGAATATAATGAAAGTATGGATGAGCTAAAATTAATTATCTTGAGCTGAAATAAATGTAATTATTTTGTTTAGGTAATGGAGTGATAATGCTTAGGAAAGCTATTTGGCGAAGTGTAAATGTATAAATAAATTAATGCTGAAACGTAAGTTTTGTGCGATTGTCTCATTTTCTGAATAAATTAGGTAGGTATGTAATTTACTACAACATAATTAAATTACTGATTTATTTTCTGTAACAATAGTAGTAACGCTCGAATTATTTATTCAGAATATGGGTCAAACGTTCTGTATCATAATATGTACCAATATGAGAAATTTATTTATCTGCTTTGCATCTAACTGTTTAATAATTATTCTAGGTTTTTACTCTGTTCGTAACTTGAAACCTAACTACCTTAATATAAAAAGGCGGCGTCCTATAAACTATGTGTACCAACCAATGCATATAAAAAAAACAGAAGTTTAAACTCGACTGACTGGTGGCACACGAATCTATTTTTTTTGTTCTCATTATACCAGTATCAAGAAAATTAGGCTTTCATATTGAAAAATATGTTTTAAACATAAAAATGGAAAAAATATTTTGAAGTATAATTTGAAATACTTGTTAAAATAATGCATTTAATAATCTCTCTACTTTCTCTTACCGACCGTGAAGAGGTACGCAAAATTTAAGCCGATGTTTTTATGTAGTTTGTTGAGACCACAGATAAATAATCTATATACGTCTTTGGTTAAAACGTTTTTCGTCTGATATTCTGTATCCGCTGGGGTATCATTACTTTAGGACGTCGTCTTTTATTTTGTTACTGTGTTTTTAGGTCACGTACCAATATATTATCATAACATATTATTGCTTTATCAATTGTAATATTGCGGCCCGATGTAAAAACCTTGTTTGGGTCATCTTTTCTAAATTATTAAAAAAAATAAAAATCTTTTTATGCATTCAGTAACAGTCGTGGCGAACCTTTTAGTTTTGGTTGATGTTTACTACAAATGAATGATAC
This sequence comes from Asteroscopus sphinx, assembly GCA_949699075.1. Classification (NCBI taxonomy): domain Eukaryota; kingdom Metazoa; phylum Arthropoda; class Insecta; order Lepidoptera; family Noctuidae; genus Asteroscopus; species Asteroscopus sphinx. Next base: position 17,671,957 of record OX453021.1, read on the forward strand.
TGGAATGTGAGTAAATTATCACTACAATATGTAGATGTTAAATGGTTTAAAAATAAGGTTTTGTCCTCGACTGTGTAGGTACTCTTTTATTATGTTTAAGATCATGCAGGCGCGACAATAATATTAATTTTATTCGCCACTTTCTCCTGTACATTATTACGAATGTTCCTTTTGTAAATGAGAATAGAGTAAAAATTTAGTACCGATTTTAACTGTAAAAGATTTGTTTATATAAACAATATTGTAACCAACTGCAATTTACAGTTATGTACTTTTTCACTGTTTCCGTTTTCTTAATAAAATGTTGAAAATACAAAATATTTTATCTTTGAAAACGTATCCCTTATGATTCAGACTGATGTAGATGCAGGAACAGTATGGCATGGCTGCCTCATATCAAGCATTCTGACCCTGACAGCCAGAGACATGACATTTACCGTATGCCATGTCTCTGGTTACAGCTAACTAATAACGGCCAAAATGAATATCCAATCTATCCACGATTTACCCTATTTTGCACAGTATTTTGTATGGAGCTTATGTCATTGGAATTTGACATGAGCTACATACACAATCTTTCTATTCCTAGTAGGGTAAATATCCGTGGATAGATTGGATATTAATTTTGCCATTAGTCGCGACCAAGGGTCGGCTGTAAGTCCTTACCTCTTCTTGCTGATAATGGATGCTTTGACATCAGAAATCCAGGAAGAGGCACCCTGGTGCATGCTGTTTGCTGACGACATTGTCCTTGTTGGTGAAGATGGACTTGAGGTCCAGAGTAGATTGGCAAAATGGCAACAAAATCTGGAGAACGTTGGCTTGAAAATCAGCAGAACTAAAACGGAATACATGTTCTGCAATTTCGGCGGTCTTTCCGGTTTTGTTGCTATTGCGCTAGATGGCGTGCCCTTGCCAGTCTGCTCCGACTTTCGGTACCTCGGTTCACTTGTGCAAAGCGATGGCGAAATTGACCGGACAGTCAAGCACCGAATTAACACAGGATGGTTGAAATGGCGGCAGGTCACGGGAACTACATGTGACTCCCGAATTCCTCTTAAACTGAAGGGGAAAATCTATAAGACCATGATAAGACCTGCTGTCCTGTATGGATCGGAATGTTGGGCTACGAAAGGAATTAATGAAAGGCAAGTGCATGCAGCTGAGATGAGAATGTTAAGAGGAATGTGTGGTGTAACGAGAATGGATAGGATAGGAATGAATATGTAAGAGGGAGTCTGAAAGTAGCGCCAGTGACAGAGACGTTAAGTAGCAACAGACTATCATGGTATGGACATGTGATGAGGAGGAATGGGGAGCATGTTACGAGGTAAGTTATAAGTATGAATGTTGATGGTTGTAAGAAAAGAGGGAGACCGAAGAAAATATGGATGGATTGTGTGAAAGATTATATGAATATAATGAAAGTAAACACGGAGATGACGGCTGATAGAGATGTATGGAAGAAAAAAACATGCTGCGCCGACCCCAAATAAATTGGGATAAGGGCAGGAGGATGATACTGATGAGTCGCGACCACAGACTACCTGCGTGACCTTGAGGTCGAGGGGTCGGTCGTCCGACGATATTCTGGTTCTCGCTGCATGATATTCATGATGTGCAGATAGTCACACTCACAGAACACTACTAGGGAGGTCACCCTCACCTACCGTAGGTCCTAGGTCCTACGGTAAAGAGCACTAAAAGATGCTGTTACTAAGAAATAAAAATAGCATATTCAGTGACATAATATTTTATTTTCATAATCAACATGATACAGATGTTTATGGCTTCGTATTCAAATATCATTCTATTATAATAAAAATATTAACAAATTATCTTACATCCACTTGAAAATGTACATTTGTAATAGACCTTACAAAATATTCTAGAGCACTACAAGTTGATATCAAGACGCAGCACCGGCTGGTCGCCCCCGGCTCGCCCGCCGCCCGCGGGGCGACCCCGCGCCTCTTCACATCCTGATATCAACTTGTGTTCATTTTTATTTAACACTTACAAAGATAATGCTCTATTGCTCCTACATTAAGGCATTAAAAGATAGTTTTACGACGCGACATTTTCTATAAGGACGTAAAGAGCTTCGTTTAATGCCCGCTAGACATTTGTCACTTTCTAGATTAGTAGCAATGACGATAATAATAATTATTGATTAAAATTGAAACCTGTTCATTAGAAGCACCTGATTTTATATAAATTTATATTCACGTCTACTTAGTAATTTTTCTTGGCTTCTACGGAAGATAAATATACAACTAAATTAAGACATAATTGTCATGCCCCAAGGGGCTAAAGAAATCTTCATATTAACATCAGACAGTTTATAACTGACAGTGATACCTTTACCCCCCAGTCCTAGAAAATTTGATGAATACAACCTCTGTTTCTTGGGACTACAAAAGCATTTTTATGTCGTTTGAATTATGAATCGTGTTAGTTCAAATACCGTGATAAGCCCGTTAGTTTCGATTATGTTAGTGAAATACTTTCGTTGTTAGTTTTAACGTGTGCAGCCTCGAAACGTTTGAAACGTACGACCAAAAGCAGTGCTCACAAATGTCTAAGAGCTAACAACTTAACTATTAGGCCCCGAGTCGCGTGGAAATCGAGATAGCGTCATAAATTAAGAATTATGTACACATTAACCGTACGATAAACTAATTTTGAAGAATAACAATAAATAATAAAAACAACCACAGTTAATATGGAATGAGTAAAACTTCCAACGCAAAATGTGACGGCTTAAACGAACACAAGGTTAGCCTGTAGCGACACTGAGGAGTGAGACTCGATCCGATGCAGAGGAGGGCGTGGCCCCCCGCGGCGCGGCTAGAAGATGTCGGGGCAGCCGGGCCAGTCCTGGCGCCGCTTGCAGTCCCAGTAGCGGTGCGTGTAGAGGTGGCGCAGCGTGGGCGCGGCGGCCGCGGCACTGGCCTGGCGCGAGAACCACAGCGGGCGCGGCGCGGGGGGGGCCGGCGCCCCGCTGCCCGCCGCCGCCTCGGCCGCCGCCTCCAGCGAGCGCCGCTTGGCGCGCTGCTTCTCCTCCAGACGCAGCTTCTCGGCGTTGGCCTCGTCCCACAGCCCCTCCTCCATGAGGCGCTGGTCGGGGCGGCGCCGCGAGTCGGTGGGCGCCACGCCGTCCTCGGGCTCGTTGAGCTGCGCGGCCAGCAGCGTGAAGTTGTACCACTTGTCGGAGTCGGCGGGCGCGGCCACGCGCTCCCAGGCCACGGTGAACTTGCCCGTCTTGCACACCGTGTTGTCGGGGGACGCGCTGGTCACGGGCGCCACCTCCACGCGGCTGTCCCAGTGCCCCTGCAGCACGTAGCGCGGCTGGAACACAACACATTACTCCTATTATTGACCACGTCTGTGGTGTAGTGGTCCGGACTGCTGATCACGAGGTCGTGGGTTCGATTCCCACAGGACACCAATATTTGTGTGATGAACACAAATGTTTGTGTTGGTCTAGGTGTTTCTTATGTATTATATTATAAGTATGTATTTACAAAAAAAATTGTATATAAGTATTATATCCACTGTCTAGTACCCATAGCAAAAGCTATGCTTAGTTAGGGACTAGATTGTGCTGTGTAAAAAAATCCCAAAAATATTTATTATTCCCTTTATTTACTTAATGGGAACCTATAATTTACATTATTAAATATTAAATTTATATATCATTACGACTCTGCTTAGCTGATGCCTGCGGCCACCGGCGAGCTGTGTCGATGGTACGCATCTTATGTGTTCATTCGGATCATCATCCTCCTTTTTGGTGTCAGTGATCACCATCCTCCGCGCCTTTTCCCTATCGTATTGGGGTCGGCTTCCAGTCTAACTAGATGCGGCTGAACATGTTACACGAAGCGACTGCCATCAGACCCCCACAACCCAGATTAGACCAACTGGTCTGGTCAAACTTTCAGGCTTCCGACTACCCGTAACGACTGTCATAGATATTCGTATTACAACCGGGACCGACATCTTAAAGTGCTCTCCCGAGGCACGGAGGGGTCTTGGTGTGTAACGTAATCGTCACCCACCCACGGCCTGGCCGCGGCAAGTGCAGCTTAACACAGATCGTACAATCCGCGCGGTTGCTGCTTATGTGATCATTCGGATATCCAATCTAATCTGCTAAGCCGTTTATGCGTGAATGAGCAACAGATGTCTGTTACGTCCAAACACGTTTATAACCTTTGACATTAATTGTAACATTAGTGGTACAGTCTAACAAAGCAATTGGTATACAGGGTAGAGAGATATATGAAGTTTTCTCAGAAGATTATGGATGTTTTCGAGTGAAATATCATTTTAATAACGGACAAAGTTAAACTGTATTTATACAAAACCTTAATCAAACCGTTCTATAATAGCTTCCTGAGACTGAACTAGACTGTACTACCTGTTTGCTACGAGAATTCCAGGGTCGACCATCAAAAAATGACGTCTTAAGGCACTTTTCAGCGTTGCTATTGGTCAGTATTGGTTCTAGCCAGACCTGGCGTGAGGTGCGGTATGAGGGAGGGCGAAGGGAAAACGGCATTCTCGGAGCAGACAGGTAGTATAATATAGTGTGATGAGACGGCAGTACTGACCACTCCCAGCGGGTCCTTGATGACGCCGGTGACCTTCCGCTGCGTGTCCTTGCTGAAGTAGCCGTAGGGCAGGTACTTGAGGTGCGCCACGTAGCCGGCGGCGGGCCCCGCCTCGCCCACGATGTCCATGTCGCCGTGGTTGTCCACCCACAGCTTGCCCACGATTATGTTGTGCACCGTCGTCGTCACCTACAACATTGTTTACGTACAAACATTTATGCTGTTCACTTTTTTTTATATTATAGGGTGGTGAAACGAGCTAAAGGCCCACCTAATGCGGTTCCCTTTGCCCATAACAACTGCAACACCACCTACGCTGTTGCCTAAATGGTACCGCAAGTCGGTTCGCCAAACTGAGACATGAAGATGGAAAGAGTCATGTGATTGTAATTTCATTGGCACACCGAAACACAGCAATGCAAGCATCACTGTTTAGTGGCAGAAGTAAGTACGATGGTAGTGCTTCCCCGGACGAGCTCCTTCACTAGAAGCCGACTACTAATATCAAATATTTTTTGCACATGAAATCAATCCTCTAAACTTAAACCTCACCTGCACAAGTTGCACCCTGCCGACTGACTCGAGCAGGATAACCATCAAACTTACCTATTGTACGGTCCACGTAACCAAACACTCTTGCAAACGCAGCTCTTTGCAACAATCGTTGTATCTCCAAATAAACATTTTGGCAAATGTAAAGGATGTTTAACCAGGTATTCTCTTCCCGCGATGACAGCGCGATGTCTCCAAGCTACGTCACGATCAGTGTTGCCATTGATTGATATCTTCAATATATTTAAGTAGATTTTTGTTCATAATGAATATAAAATAAATTCCTAACTAGCCTATTTGTTATTTCGTGTTATTCATCTAATTAGAAAGGAAATTTTGTAAAATTACTAGTTCAAGTGATTTTTTATAGAAGAAATAAATGAAAAACGCATTTTGATCGGGTAATTTATTTAAACAAAGTGGCAGCACATGAAACTGACAAGTGTCACGCTAACAGCCCGTTATTGGCTCCACAGCCGATGACGTAGTTCGGAGGCAATCACGTGACCTAGCTGTCACGGGAAGAGAGTACCTGGTAAAACATCTTATTATACAATGGGAAACACCAGGTTTTTTTTCGCGATTTCAGGGTAGGTGCCATAGTAAAAGTTGTTCATACTGATGAGTACGATGACTCCTTACGAGGTTATCAGATATTTCAATAACACGTTGTATAGGCTCCCTTTATGAATATTCACATACGGCTTCGATATGATTAGAACGGTTTCGTAATCCCCTACAGTATCGTACGACTACCTTTCTCCAACAGAAGCTGGTGTTGTGTTTCTGGAAGAAGACGTGCGACTCTGCCTCGGGGTCCACGGTGATGAACTGTCCGCGGAAGCGGCTGGTGACGCACACGTGCTGCCAGCAGCGCCAGCCGGCCGCGCCCTCGCAGTGCTGCGCCGCCGCCGGCGGGTGGTGCGTCACCTGCGGGCCTCGCGGACATCGCAACGTAACGCAATCAAATAATCCCAGACAATGTTGGAAATTGCTCACTATTTGTGGCTTTACTCACGTGATTCTATCGGGTGTGCCGACTAGATTTAAATGTTGGAAATATTATTGAAGTAAAACTTCTTTACGCACGCTTGACTTGGGGAGTTAGCTGGCGAGGACATACAGGAGTGCTCACACCGTCAGACCCGATTTCCCATACAAAAATTATATCAGACAACCATCGGCCGACGGATTGGTTTGTAGTCTGCGGGGGTACTTAGGCCTACATTCAGAGACGGATCTAAGCGGGAATGACTTCCATTCATTCATTCAAGTCATTCCCGCTTAGATCCGTCTCTGAATGTAGGCCTAAGTAAGTAAGCATGAGTGCTTCCAACTGTGAAATAGCACTGCATTTTGACAGTTAAAATCATGAATTCACGCTTAGATTTGTCTCTGAATATAAGCCTCAGTGTTTTTGGTAATTTTAAAAAACAGTAGTTTATGAAGTTAAAATCTTCAACATCCAACATAATTTAGACAGTAATCGAGCACAAATAATCTTCCAATAATACGCCGTTCTAAAACCTAGTATATTAGTATTTGATTGCGTTATGAAGCTACTGAGCTACCTACCTACAGCTGGCCGCACTCTCCTGCCTCGCGAGTGACGCGCTGCAAACTACAGTGACGTGACGTCACGGGCCCCGTACCTTTCTCCACGTGTATTTGTTTCCGGAGCTAGGGAACATGGCGGAGGCGCCGCCCAGCGGTATGACCTGAAGGTATTTCCCCCTAAACTTGGTAGTCATGGTGAACTCCTGCCAGCACTGCCAGCCCGCCTGCCCCTCGCAGAACTGCGCTACCATCGGCGGATGATGGGACACCTGACCACAAACAATTTTGAATTTATTTATATTCAGTGGCCGAGACATAGTGTAACAATATTATGGTGCTAAAGGCTAGTGCTGGAAGGAAATGGGGAAAGGCAGGAGAGGCAGGGCGGGGTTTGGATATTCTAGTATATTTAGAGAAGGTAAAATGTTGTTAGGGAATATGTTCAAATACTGTAGGACTAAGCACACACGATAGTTTTGACAATGTAACATATTTTGATATCTCTGATAAGCATAGGTATTATTTACAACTAAAAATCATTCGGTCAAGCATTTCAATGTACACTCTGTTTTTTCATACTTGTCTTATTTATTTATTGGAAGACCAACAGCAATAAAAAAAATAAGAAAGCAATTAATTATTGTTTACTTATTTAGTAAAGAATCTTGATTCGTCAATAACAATTATTAAAAGACATTATGTTAACATGTGGCGATGCTTGTGGGAGGCCTATGTCCAGCAGAGGACGTCTTTCGGCTGAAATGATGAAGATTATGTTTACAATACCAACACAATTTATTTTTTAACCTTATTACATGCGCAGAACTAGTAATTATATTTTATCAGTAGTTATTTGAATAAAGAGACATGCCAAGATGGTTTACTAAATAAGACAAAGGAGAAAAAACAGACTTAAATTATCGTATGATCAACTACAACGCTACTGGCTACTGATCGCGTGTGCTATAGCCTTCAATAGGCCTTAAAAGGAATAAAAGAAAAGGAAGAGGGATGTGGATGGTGCACTAACAATTCATTGACAACATCATCCACTTGCCTGCTCGGATATCGACCGCCAGCCGAGATCCGCCATGCGGTCGCATTCAAACGTCTCCCCGAGCAATGGATTGAATGGCTTGTTTGTTCTGAAATTAAACAAATTAATTTCTCAATATGTATGTCGTAGGATAATCCAATAAATCGAATCTTTGAGAAAATCCTAGGACAATAACAAAAGACCGGATCATTGGAATCTAAGAAAGATTTATATTCATATGAGCTATTATCAGAATCATTGTAAAAATCCTAGTTTGTTTAGGATGGTTGGAAACTTTCCTCACGATGTTTTTCCTTCACCGTTAAATCAAGTGATATCATTCTGAGTTACACAATTACTCACATATACACACCCACACACATTCACTCACATATACAAACACACTTTTATACAAAACACACACACAACTAGGTAGTTAGTTTCATTTGAAGTTGTTTTAATTTTACTCTCATGACATGAGCAACATTGTTTCCCTATGACGCTGACAACAGCCAGATACCCCAAATAGGCTTCTTTTAAAAACATTTTTAGCTGTATCTATGCAGTTTGTGGGAATGAAAAAATAATATGTTAATCAAAAGCTACATGATACCAGTGTACCCAGGGAAATAGTGTCAGTGCTAATGCACTGGTATGATCAGCAGAAAAACCAAGTAAGATGGGCGGGCATACTCTCGGATGAGTACAAGCTAGATTGTGGAGTGAGGCAAGGAGGGTTGTCCTCTCCTCGTCTCTTTAACTTTTACATGAACGACCTGATCGAGGGGCTCCAAAGCACTAGAATTGGCTGTCATATAGACGGCGTGTCTATTAATAATATAAGTTACGCAGACGATATGGTGCTGCTGAGCCCTTCGATCGGTGCGTTAAGAAAGCTTTTAAATATCTGTGAGTCCTATGCGGAGACCCATGGGCTCAAATACAACACAAAGAAATCCGAAGTTTTATTATTTAAGGCAGGTGCCAAATGTTACGAGAATGTACCAGACGTTCTCTTGTGTGGTACTGCCCTAAGTAGAGTAACAAAGTTTAAGTATTTGGGTCACTGGGTCACAGATAACTTAAAAGACAGTTTTGATATTGAGAGAGAGCGCAGGTCGTTAGCTGTCCGATGTAATATGTTGGCTCGCAGGTTTGCACGGTGTACAAAACAAGTAAAGGTCACGCTGTTTAAAGCATACTGCCAATCCTTTTACACGTGCAGCCTGTGGGTGGACTATACACTGAGGGCATATAGCGACCTGCATGTACAGTATAACAATGCGTTCAGGATGCTGATGGGGCTGCCGCGTTATTGCAGCGCCTCCAGCATGTTTGCTGAGGCGAATGTTGACAGCTTCGCTACAGTCATGCGTAAGCGGTGCGCCTCCAACTTAACGCGCATGCGTGGCAGTACCAACAGCATCTTGTGCGTATTGGCGGACCGGTGGGATTCTCCGATGCTTGAGCGCTGGATACGACTGCATGCAGTGAAGTAACCACGCGCCCTGGTATCGGATATTCCGCCCGGTGCTGCGGTTTTAGAATTAAGGTTTTGTTGTGTTGTAGTTACTAACAGTAGTTTATAAGTGTTTTGCTGTATTACTAACAATAATTATGGATTATGTCCGAAAATAAAGATTTTATTATTATTATTTATTATTTATAATCTTGATCGTATTTTCTAAAACTCTATTGTGCCCAAAACACGTTTTCTTGAAGTATTCTCGAAAGAAAAAAAATGTAAACTAACCTCTTGAAACATGCTTTAGAGCAAACAATCTCTGTTATTTACAAAATATTATAAAGGAAATTAAGAAGACATATAAGAAAGACAATAATCTAAAACATAGTTGTTTTAGAAAATTCTGTTTTTCAAATAAGCTTTTAGTTTTTTACTAAACGCTCAGTCAGGGTAGGGGTGCCAGTGAAATTACAATCACATGAGACTTTCCATCTTCATGTCTCAGTGTGGCAAACCGACTTGCGGTACCATTTAGGTAACAGCCTAGGTGGTATTGCAGTTATTATGGGCAAAGGTAACCGCTTAACATCAGGTGGGCCCTTAGCTCGTTTCGCCATACTATACTATAAAAAATAAAAAATAAATTGTAATTTTCATTCAAGTTGAGCGGCGAATCCGACTTCCCGCCTCTTTTTCAGTTCTGTACAAAACGAGTGACCGCAGACGTCTGATTTTTTTGCTGTTGTCAGCCTCAAATTTTTTTTTTGGACTGCTTTATTTTGCATAGTATTTTAAAATGTAGCACTAGCCAATTCAGATGTGTATCTACCTGGTTACCTGTATTACAGGTGTTTCTACCTACCATAGGCACCAGCTATCCACAACCAGAAACTGGTCTTAGCTATTAATTGTGTATCTTGTTTGTTTTTGGTTTGTGGTGAGAAAAAATACCTTAATAAGTGGTAAGTGGAACCCTGTATCAAAAAAGTTATAAGTCAACCCCTAATATTTTTGAAATACCTACTCAACGATATCCTACCTACACGATGAGATACGCAAAAGAAAAAAAAGTACCCCTCGTTAAATTACATGTGAAGTAGGGGAACTTTTTTACTTTTTACTTAAGGCCCTGCCCCTGCACGAATTGAAAAAATATATGGTGGAGCTGAGTAGTTTATGTATCCATTTGAAAGATCGATACACGATTTAAATAACTTCGCTTGATAGAAAAAAAATCCAAACATAGCCAATTTTTGACACTTTGAATTCATTTTATGACGAAAATTTATATAAATTTTGAACATGATTTTGAAACTTACACGATAAATTTTATCGCAAGCTAAGTAATCCATTTCAGTTTTTTTGTTGATAATATTACATTAATTTAATGTTTTACATAACTAATTGTTATCACGGGCCGGCGCGCCTCAGTGTTCCAGCTCCCCACTGCGCCCCGCAGGCCACCACGAGACAATTCGTGCAGGGACAGGGCCTTAAGAGAGGTACCCTAAAAACTTTTTTTAGATTTTGTTTGTGTATAACCATGTTAAATTTAAACACCATAGTACTTGTAGTCTTCAAGTAATATAACACATTCTAAAGGACAGACAAACAGACATGGCGAAGATATAAGGGTTGTTTGACTACGGGAAAGTGAATGTTTGAGTTCTAAATATTATGATAACGTAGTGGTCACCTGCAAGCAGTGGTTGCATAGGAGGAGACGGTGAAGGCGGCCACGTAGGCCAGCTGCTGTGCGGGGTCGTTGAACTTGGCCGCCTGGTCCAGGATCGACGAGTACTCGTAGTCCTCCGTCAGCCGCTGCAGCATCGATAGCGGTTCACTGAAGTTCACCGGGATCGGGATCTTCGATAACTCTTTTCCTGTTACACCACAATAATTAAACATTATTATTTTGACGTTATCAATCTCAAATGTATAATTTGCAGACTTTTCTTTTTTACACAGCACCATCTAGTCCCAAACTAAGCAGAGCTTGTACTATAGGTACTAGACAATGGATATAATACTTATGTACTTATTTTTTGTAAATACATAGTTATAATACATAAGAAACACACAGACCAACACAAACACTTGTCTTATGTTCATCACATAAATATTTGTGTCCTGTGGGAATCAAAACCACGACCTCGTGATCAGCAGTCCGACACTTGAACCACTGGACCACAGACGTCGTCTAATAAATAAATAAATAATACATAAATATAATAAGACACAATAAATTACTCATTGATGATGGTAGATTTCAGATTGCTTCGTGAAAGCCCAGTGCTTTTCTAGGCTTGTTTTTTGAGATACTGCTGTCATACAATAGAACCATACTGCTGTCGACAACTGTTGCAAGTCTGGGGGTGTACTCGCAAAATCGATAATCGATATATCGTGACATTTGTCGTGTCGAAACCTACTCTAAGTAACGTCGATATTTATCTATCGTTTACACGAAGCAACGATATTGATCGTCAATTTTCGGTCATAACTCTACTCTTAGTTGTAACTCTTTTGTTTTGGCTAATTCACTCCGAAAATTGTAAAAAATCACAATTATTTGTCTATGATTTCGATAGACGACAATGAATCCGATCATTTATTAGAGTATATATTCATATTAGACCGATATATTCGGCGCACTATCTTATCGTTTCGATTATGTATGTGTCAATTTCACGAGTACAGCCCTGGACCTGTTTTTTTATAATTAAAAAAAAAATTGTATGCTATAATAATGTGAAATGGTTAATGTGTCGTACTAATCTTAGTATTTACCACTTTTTTACAAAATAAATAAATGAAATAAAATGAATGAACCTTGACACTCAGTCAGACTGACTAAACTGACGCAGACCGACCCACGAACAAAATGAATGAGTAAAACGCAGGACACATCTATGCATTTTGTTCGGTCTGTCGTATGCGTTACATAGTGAGTGAGAGAGACGAGAGTTTATTTGAGAATTATTCGTTGTTGTCACTCTGCCTGCCTTTAAAATTATCAAGAATAAGCAAAACTATATGTACCCTGCTGTAATTTTTTATCGAAAAGGCCCAAAAACTTAGTACATTTCCGACAGTTATCGCGCGTTTAACATTACCTGATCCTTGACTACATTCATTTTGTAAACTAGTCTAAAATAGATAGTAAAGAGAGAAGAAAGAGACATCTTTTAAGTTAGCCACATCACAATGGTTACATGGCTGCCTGATAACCGTCATCTTAGGTAACTGACTTTATTTTGACCTCAATTAGTAATTATTTTTAAGTCGCTAAACAGACGACGTTCTTTCTAAGACTGAGAACGCCGTTTATTTGAAATTCCTTTTGCGCAGTCAGTATGCAATGCTTCATACAATAGGCGGGCTAAATTGTTTAAAAATAACTTCATCTATCTGGCGCCTTATGGTGCCTTTCCACAAGAGCTGTCCGAGGAAGCTGAGCGGTGTGCGAGGGCAAGGCTAAGCTACGAAACCATGTGTCTATTTCCACCAAAGTTAAGTGGTGTAGCGGAGCGGGTAAGATGTACGAGGAAGATGCGCGTTGCGGAGTGCGGGGAGGAGAAAGGTGTGCCACTCGCATCCCCTGCTTCAGCAAGTATGTGAAAAACTTCCATCATTGAACCCTTTTCCACCAGAGCTAGCTTGAGTTAAGTTAAAAATAAAACGCCCTAATGTCAGCCATACACATAATGGTCTACCAAAGAGGTATACCTGCGAAGGTCACCCTGCACAGGTCGACTGGAGTGTGTATTGGGATAGAACTGTGCAGCTTTTCGTGCCTGTAAAGGCGGCGGCAGAAGAAAAATAAAAAATCGATTCTTTCCAGCGGAACCGTACGGTGTACTATAGCAAAACGAACTGGGCCCTAATTCGTGTAATTTCATGACGCACCGATTAAGTTGCAGTGACGCTGCAGTTCATTTCTGAAAGCGATCGCCGTAGATAAGAGAACCGTTGCTCTGATCGAAACTTAACTGCAACTGCACTTCTTTAGTTAGGTGAATTGGTTTACTGAATACCATCCCATACAGGTAACGACATGCGATAGACCGCAGCATGCATGGTCTACATTCAGCGGCAACTGGGAGGCCCATGTTCGGCAATGCACATTGAGAGTTGATATGAAGATGATGTTGGTACACACCTATACAATTCTTCATAATGGACCAGAGACTGAGCGGGTAGTTGGGCTTGTCGGGCACGCGCGTCCGCCGCGGGTGGCCGTCGATCAGCACCGCCTGCGTGTTGGCCACGTGCGGCTGGAACAACAAGCGTTTTGTTTAATTCGTATCATCGTAGTACAAGCTCTGCTTAGTTTGGAACTAGAGGGTGATGCGTAAAATGTCCCAAAAATATTTATTTATTGTAATAGCACTTTATTTTTTTGGTTTTCGGCGAAGAGTAGATCAAATTTCTACCTGTGGCTAACGTAAAAGGTGTATAAGTAGTAGCATAATTCATCCTCAACTCCCGAGAGGCGTTGGTAGACTTTTTGAAGGTTTCCTACTGACATATTAATACTAGCTGACGCCCGCGCCCGTGGCATCGCTCCCGTGTTTTATTCATACAAACTTTCAACCCCTTTAAACCCCCTTAGGAGATGAATATTCAAAAATCCTTTCTTAGTGCTCACCTACGTCATCTAATGAACTCCTGTGCAAAATTTCATGCTCCTAGACCCACCGCTTTAGGCTGTGCGTTGTCTGTCAGACAGTTTTAAGATTTTTATTAAGTAGATACTGTGGTCACAAATTATTTTATCAAAAAGCAGTGATTATAGGAATGTTCTCTCATTAGCTCATTACCTTCATCGTACTGTAGTTTATTAAGCAGCGATAGCCTAGCGGTTGAACGCTTGCCTTCCATGCAGGAGGGTGCGAGTTCGATCCCGGCCCGCACCTCTGACTTTTCGAATTCATGTGCGGATTTATATTCGATTATCACTTGCTTTAACGGTGAAGGAAAACATCGTGAGGAAACCTGCACACCTGAGAGTGCTCCATACAGTTCTTGATGGTGTGTGTAGTCCACCAACCCGCACTAGGCAAGCGTGGTGGACTAAGGCCTTAACCTTCTCATACTGAGCAGAGGCCCGTGCCCAGCAGTGGGACATTAATGGGCTGATTATGTTATGTTATGTACTGTAGTTTATTGATTATGTTGCTTAGTGTTTTATTAAGATGCCTTTTACGTTTCACAGCCGTCTCTCTAATTTAGCACTGAAAGATTTAAAGAGATTTTTGGCGAAAATCCTAATACGAATATTTTAAACATATTTTCGTCTTGATTTGTTGCTTAGAAGGAGGAGGAGGAGAGACAAAAAATATAATACATTATCTTTCTTTCTATAGAAATCATGTACAGAAATAAAACACTGTTTAAATATATACACTGAATGATGTTTAAAGAAAACATTTTTCAATTTCGCCCAAAATGTCATTAAATCTTTATAAAACGCTTAAAATTAAAGTGAGAGTGAAAGTGAAAGTGAAAGGCCTCTTAATTAAGTATTTTCGTCCAGTAGGTATTTGACTGTGACTGAAATTATGTAAGTAGTTCTTGCTTATAAGTAATCAATCAAGTTGTTATTATAGAGAATATTTGAAAGTATTAGTTTTTGTGGCAATAATTGTGCAATATACTAGTTCCACTACTTTCATGTTTATGTTAATTATATACCAGGCCCCTCAGAAAGTATTGCGAAAAAAAGTTTTTATATATGGGAGACTGGCCAGTTATAATGTTTTTCGAAAATATGATTATTTATAAGTAAAAATAAGTAAGTTCCAATTTCAAAATTTCCCTCCACATTTTTTGCGAGTTAATTCAAAATATTGTGTCTCACTGAAATATGGATCTGCGCCGGGAACATTTTAGAGCTATGATTTTATACGATTTCAAGTGTCGCCTGAAACCGGATGAATCGTACGATAGACTTCAAATGGCATTCATGGATGAAGGCCCTTCCAAGGCAACCGTGTATCGTTGGTATAATGAATTCAAGCGCGGTCGACCAACTTTGGGGGATGACGAAAGAAGCGGTCGCCCTTTGACGGCTGTTACCGAAGAAAACGTGCTAGCAGTGAAAAATTTAATCCAAGACAATAGGCGAATTACATATCAGGAGATTCAACACATATTGAAGATTGGATCGGGAAGCGTTCACGAGATTCTACACAGCCATCTTCGCGTGAGGAGGATAGTATCACGCTGGGTGCCGCACAACCTCACCGATGCTCAGAAGCAGGCCCGGGTGGAATGGTGCCGTGATATGCTTAACAAATTTGAAGCAGGCTCGTCTCGGCGTGTTTACGACATCGTTACAGGTGATGAGTCCTGGATTTATCAATACGACCCAGAAACCAAGCGCCAGTCGACTGTTTGGGTGTTTCAAAATGAGCCAACGCCTACCAAAGTGAAGCGATCTAGAAGCGGGGGTAAGATTTTGATCGCTAGCTTTTTTAATTTGACTGGCCACTTGGTATCAATTCCCTTACGGGATCAAAGAAGCATTAATGCCGAATGGTATACTACCAAATGTTTGCCAGAAGTTTTCTCTGTTATAAGCAACAAGCGACCAAACACAGGGCTCCGCGGGCTACTGCTCCACCACGACAATGCACCTGCGCACACCGCACTCAAAACGAGGGACTTCCTGGACAGCACGCCAGTCAAACTCCTGGGTCACCCTCCTTACAGCCCTGATCTAGCACCGTGTGACTTCTTTTTATTCCCAAAAATAAAAAATCAGCTCAAAGGGATACAATTTTCGTCGCCGGAAGATGCGCTGGCTGCGTTCGAGCAGGCTGTAAACGAGGTGTCTGCGGCGGACTGGAAAAAGTGTTTTGAAAACTGGTTTAGGCGCATGAATCTTTGTATAGAGGCTGGTGGAAAGTACTTTGAAAAGATTTGATAAAAATATATGTACGTATAGAACAATTTTTTTTAGTTTCGCAAAACTTTCTGAGTGTCCCACGTACATATGAATATTTGATTGTTGTGACCGAATGTCACGTAATATTTGTGCCTAGTGATTCAAGCCACTAGCTTGATCACAGATAAGTTGGCACTTTAAAAAGTGGTTAAGTGAGAAATGTTTTTACACCATAAATGATTATATGACATTTCGTAAATAAATAATTGTTGATTATATTGATTGTATTGAATTTAAATATTAATAATATATTTATAAGGGTTAATTGTAAGATTTGTAATTGACATATTTCAATTGAATATATATACTTACTTATAGATTGTGTAAGACGTACCTATTGCTATAATAATAATATCATCATCATCATCATCATTTCAGCCGAAAGACGTCCACTACTGGACATAGGCCTCCCCCAATTAAGGGGGGGATATGCCATAATCGCCACGCTTGGCAGGCGGGTTGGCGATCGCAGTTGGTTGTGCCGGACTTAAAGAATAGCACCACCCTTATCTCTTCTCATGGGTGTCGTAAAAGGCGACTAAGGGATTCACCAGCGGATGGGCAGCAGCGTTCTCTGAGTATTTAATAATAATATAATTATAAATTAATTGTACCTAATAAATAATATTTTGCATGCCGATCATACGGTGAGACATGATGTACCTACCAAAAACCACTAACTTCTTTGTAAAAACCATGTTTCTTGCAAATTAAAATCTTTATCTATCTTTATCTTTCTTTTGCATTCTATTTAATATGACAATAATTTAAATGATTAGTCATTTACATTCAACATTCTTTTACAGCAGAACATTTTATTAGTAAGTTGTCTTCCAAGCAACCTTGTTGCGAACAAGGACACAATGAGGTTTAAAAAAAAACCTTGAAAACGAAAATTATCTACTGTACCAATTTACGGTATGTGAACTTTTGTTTTTACATTATTAGCATAATACAGATATGCAGCAAAACGCATATTTGGCCCCAGTTCGTGTCCCCTGACATTCGCTTTCGTCGAACGCCTCCCTCCTTGGACGTACGCCAGCACCCTTAGTTGTTTGTTGGGGAGTTGGTAATATAATTTAAAAACTTTTTGGAAGTTATCGCGAGACTAACACCCATATTCTTAGTCCTTCCCTCAAACGTCTCTAGACTCAAACTCAGTCAAGGATGCCTGCATGGGTTCCTACCTATAATATCAAAATCAGTATTCTTGGAAATTTCCTCAATGTATTTTGAGGAAATAAATAACGCCGCGACGGATATGTTGGTACACATATTCCATTCACTCGTCAAAATATGTAATTTTTCAGAATAGAAACAAAAATAATCACGTCGCAAATGACACTTTTCCAGTCTCGAGGAAGCCTTAAGGATGGTCGCGATGTACCTTGAGTTAACTGTGAATACCACGGAGGAAATATTGTATTAAGTGAGGTTGAGTGTAGTCTAAAAACGTTTAAGAAAACAACTTAGAATATGGGTGTAAATTTATATTCAGCACTGACAATGAGAATTGTATGTTTCATATAAGCAATTTTTTTTTTAATTTTTAATTATTGCCTTCAAGTTACCTGCATTTTTAAAATAATTGAACTGATGTATGTAATTATTTCAATAAGCTTGTGAGAGAACTTATGTGATATTGAAGCCCTTAGAGGTCCATGAATCACTCTTTATGAAACATTTATCTTACTATAGTAATACATTCAAATTTTCAAATAATTTATTCTACAAAATGAATGTTAAAAATTAATTACAAGACGGTTATTTTAAAGGAAATGTCGACGCCATCTAGCATCGACATTTCCTATGTCCGTCTACTTCCGAGAAGAAATACCGAAAGAAAGTCAGGGATAGGTTTACCAGATTTTTTTAACCTGCAAGGGAGCATGCTCAATTTGGCGAAAAAATACGGGATTACAGTTTTTTCCTGGGACAAAGAAAAACATAATATGTACTTACTACTCGCGCAGACAGTAGGATTAAAAATGGCGACAGTTGTATGTGCTCTTCGCTCACACGCACGTATTGTGTGAGCGAGAGGCACATACAACAATAGAAGTGCCACAGAGGAAGTGCCTCCATTACAATCCCATTCTTTATCTGCACGAGTAGTATGTACATGTTTTTTTTTGTGCTCCTTGTTATATTTTAATGACAAACGTTTAAATTTCAACATGTTTTTGTTCAATTTTACATATTTAAAAAATCAATGAAGTTGTTTTGATCATAGTTATCCGGGGTAAATTTGTTGCGTACATCATTTGAAATATGGGACATCAAAAGTTACGCCTGAAATACGCGATGCCCTGGGAAATACGGGACGTCTGGCAATGCTACTCAGGGATCATACGTGCATACGTTTCTTTTAAATTCATGTACACTCACCCATACGACAATATCTTGTGTTTTAGGCACTACAGCTCCACCCTCGCCTTCGGCGATAGTTTCCGCTTCCGCACCTCCCATCGCACTTTCCGCTCGGTCCTTGTCTTCCACAAAAATTACCTTCATTAAACAATACAGTCACGTATTAGTCGTGTATTCAAAGCTTTGCATTAACACATTACGTGCCTTTTAGACCCAAGGAGTGATCAACAAATAGACGGAGAATATTTGTTATGACACAGAATCTTTAGATATCCAAATTTGTGAGGTGTAAAGGGCGAAATGTTTGTAATTTCCGATAAGCGACTTGAGCGGAGTCTAGTGACTACATCATCGATATACAGTGTTGTACAGTTGCTGATCACGCCATTCACCCACGTCACTAGAATGGCACCATTAAGCCGCATTGTCGCCGGCGCATGCAGCATATTACTGTTTATAATGAGTTGATTTATATATAGGTATAACTCCACGAAGTCACGACAAATTATTATTATTATATGGAAAACACACTAGCAGCTTAATAAACTGATGTATGTGGAGATATTGTCCAGTCTGTTCTTGAAGCAGAGTATTGTGGGTGCCATTATTACGCTCAGGGAGTTTATTCCACTCTGTGACTACACGATTTGGGAGGCAGTGGTAGAAGGGGTTTCCTTTAGACAACATCCTCCATAGTTCATCATCATCATCATTTCAGCCGAAAGACGTCCACTGCTGGATATAGGCGTCCTCAAAAAGGGGGGGAATTGTCATAATTGCCAAGCTTGGCAGGCCGGTTGGCGATCACAGTTAGTTGGTTAAATACTCAGAGAATGCTGCTGCCCATACTCTGGTAAATCCCTTAGTCGCCTTTTACGACACCGATGAGAAGATGGTGGTGCAATTATTTACGTTCGGCACCACACGGAACATCCATAGTTAAATTGGATTAACTTTACTATTCCGTGGCTTAAGACAAAGCATAAACAAAAATAAAATAGTCACTGACCTGTTGAGTCTCAGTGACGGTTTCACTCTCAGACTCATCTGAACTTTCGCCACTTTTTACTTTGTTTTTCCTATTTACCTGTAAATTCACACACATGACTATGAACAACGAGCATAATTCACTCTGTAACAACCCTTACGGTACAATAATAACTAAAATTAACACTACAATATATTTACACGGAACATTATATACTACAAAAAGAAAATGGCGTTAGTTTAAGGTATCAGTCACTTAATAAAATTATTATTAACATTGTAATTATATCAAATAACATGTTGTTTTAAGATCCATGTGCAAGATTAGATAAAGTCAAAGTTTTTGTTAGTACACAATTAAGGTCTATCCACAC
This sequence comes from Asteroscopus sphinx, assembly GCA_949699075.1. Lineage (NCBI taxonomy): Eukaryota > Metazoa > Arthropoda > Insecta > Lepidoptera > Noctuidae > Asteroscopus > Asteroscopus sphinx. The sequence goes on from OX453021.1 coordinate 17,691,872, forward strand.
TACACCACACATGAACAGCACGGGCCAGCACAACAATATCAAATTAAAATCATCTTTATATTTATAAAATACGAGACTACAATGCCTGCCTGTGAGTGCACGGCATGTCCCATTATGTTGTAAATAGAACTTTAATGGGAACTCACTACAGATATTTTGTTTACATTAAAAAGAGATAACATTATTGAGTAATTAATTTTTCTCTTAACTAACATGCTATTTATGTTTGTTAGTGTGTCAAATGTCACATTTAACAAGCAATTATTGGCCTTCTACTGACTCAATATTGATGAGTCATATTCAATATGTTCTCTGAATGAAAGGTTAAGATGCTGACAACAGCCAAATACCCCAAATAGGCTTCTTTTAAAAACATTTTTAGCTGTATCTATTCAGTTTGTGGCAGTGAAAAAAATATATGTTAATCTTGATCGTATTTTCTGAAACTGTATTGTGCCCAAAACATGTTTTCTTGAAGTTTTCTCGATAGAAAAGAATTGAAAACTAACCTCTTACAACATGCTTTAAAGCAAACAATCTCTATTGTTTACTAAATATTATAAATAAAATTAAGAAAACATTTGAGAAAGACAATAATCTAAACATTTGTTGTTTCTGTTTTTCAAATAAGCTTATAGTTTTTTATTTAAAAAAAATGTTGTTAATTTTCATTCAAATTGAGCGGCGTATCCGACGTCCCTCGGCTCGTTGCCTCTCTTTCAGTTCTGTACGAAACGACAGTGACCGCAGAGGTCTGATTTTTTAGGTGTTTTCAGCCTCTTAATGAATATTAAGAACTTACGGGCACTTTCATTACAAATGAAGTCTTTTCATCCATAGTTGAGGAGACACCCTCTTCCACTGCGTCAAAGAACTCATGGTCCTCATCCTCAGTGTCGTTACCTTGTCCTGTGCCGTTCCCGCCTGTGTACAAAATATACAAGTTAATAAATTAAACCTGGATTTATATGTATACCGTTGTTAAATGTTATTGTATCATGGTGAGATATGTACATATTGTTGTTTTAAATAGTTCAATCACTCAAGCCAACTGCATCATCATCATCATCATTTCAGCCGAAAGATGTCCACTGCTGGACATAGGCCTCCCCGAAGCATCGCCACAACAACCGGTCCTGAACCTTCCGCATCCAGCGGATTCCCGCGACCTTCACCAGGTCGTCGGTCCACCTTGTCAGCGCTAAGCCAACTGCATACAATGTGTTATTGAAATAACTGAAAACCTCTTAAGGGGTTGTTGTACTCATCAGTATGAACAACTTATACTACATTTCGTCGATTTATGTGAACACAAATGTAGGGAACAGGTGATATTTTTTTCGCGATTCAGGGTTGGTCCCTTAGTAAAAGTTGTTCATACTGATGAGTACAATGACCCCTTAAGAAGTTTTCAGTTACTTCAATAACAAGTTGTATAAAAAACGAAAAAAAATGTAGGTAAGTAATAATTATTTGGTCTTTTTATTGACATGTTCTGTGACACTGCCTATTAACAATAAAACTTTTATTGTGTCTTGTTGTGTCTCCTGGAAAGTGATCATATTAGAAAGTGTATTTATTTACAGTGTGTGCATTAGAATTCTATATCATTGTGATCAGTTTCTTTAATTTTAATTTTGGTATAAAAATATACTCCTCCAATTAAATGTCTGTGAAAATTCTGCCATAGTTAAAATGCAATATCATGTTAGGATTTAAAGAAAATTATTCGAAATAAAAACACAAAGTTACTTACTTACTTGAGAACAATATTAACTTAAGCCTGTGCTTAAGCTATGATGGTTTAGTTAGTCAAATTTAAAAATGAATAAAATTGTGGTGTACCCATTCAATGCATTCATTATTTTACAAAAAAGAGAAAAGAGTTGTCTGAAATAACATATAGTGCTAGCTCAGTTTTGAATGCATTAAATGAGCTTAGATTTTTAATATGTGAGGGTATTTTATTATAGAGTTGTGCTCCTTCAGAAGTTATTGTTTTTTTGCCATGGTTGGTTCAAATTTTTGGTAAAACTAAGAAACTAGCTCAGCGAGTGCTACATTATATAATCGGTATATGGTAATCTGTTTTAATTTGGTGAAAGATATGTTAGAGCCTTTCGGATGTTCACACATTAAAATTCTCAATTTTTTATCAATATGTAAATGTTTCCATTCTTTGCCGCTTTTTTCCTATAAACAAAGAATTGTCATTATTCTAATTACCTTCTACCGTCTTCTATCTATTGCACACTAATGACATATTGGCTAAGTTTCTAAATGATCAATGTAATAATATTATGCTTATCTAATGACTTCTCAGTTCTATTGTTTGATTCTGGGCCATCAAAATATTTGAGTAACTGATCAAGTAACATCATAAGATCTTAATTCAAAAATAAAGCACAAATCATAAGAAATTTAATGTAAGCTGAACACTAGTATTACTTTTGAACTGTCTTACAAATGTGTGTTTTACTGCAAAGTGTAATATAAAAATACAGTTGTAATAAATACAGACAATATTATTCTATGTACACAATAATTACTCAACATCAAAAGCAATAGATAAATAGGTACATCACTTTGTTCATTCCTTGCTGAATAAAATGTATTGAATAAATAATTAAAGCACCATTGAAGTACATTAGTCATTTCTTTCTTGCATAAAATAAACCATTAAATTTTTACCTACAATGAGAAAAAAATACTATAATCCAGTACACATGCAGTAACATGTATTGATACCATGCACTGATACTAATAATTCTACTCTGCTGTAAATTATTTATGCTATAACATGACTAGCTTCTCGCCACACCTGTAGAACATTTACAAACACAAGCTGTGGTATGCAGCAATAATCAATTTCATGCCTATATACAGGTACTGAATATTTGGACTTATCCCAATTCTGCTGATTTTGTAAAAATTCCCACATGTATTTTTTTAAGAAATACATGGAATATGAAATCTTTCAACTTATGCTACTGAAGAGTGAATGCTTTTCATTGATAAATTAGCAGAATCAGGTAGCTAGTGTATATTATTTAAATTAAAGTATGATGATCATTTTATGTCTAAAATAACACCATGAAATCAACTTGAAAGCTAGCCTTTATATAGCATTCAGTGATGATGTGTTTTCTTTATGATTTGATTCCACTTACCGCCCATAATGTTGTATTGTTATGGAGAATTCAATTTATCATTGCTATAAACCTAATAAAGACAATAAATAACGCAAAGCTAGCTATACAAGGCCAAGATCACAATAGACGCGTACATCAAGTGATATTGTTATTACTAGGCAAAACTAGCACAATACTGCACCGCTAAATGACAACACTTCACGCAATACACGATAATTAAATAAACGATTAAAGAACAACCAATTACAAACTGTGTTGAACTGAAAACCAACAACCTTGAAATCACCAAAAAATCTGTCTACAATTATATCGTTTCGCTTGGACACACTCTTACGTACCGAAACAAGGTAATGTTTAATATTTTATATGCATTTTTGTTTTTGTATCTCACACACTTCTTTGATGTTATATTAATTTCGTATGAAATTAATTTTATAGGAATTTTAACCCAAAACGCAAATTTCTTTTCGATTTTTCATCCGTACGTCACGAACGAAACCAACCAGTGTTGCCAATTTTTTTTCCTCAAGCCCACTAACATCGCCAGCGGTTTAAGGTGTTTGACTGGTATCGCCAAAAATTATGAAAATTGCACAAAACGTAGATTTTAGGTTGAAGAATAACTTTTACTAAGTTTTTTAAATTTAAATTGATTCTAAATATTTTATTTTCCTGTTTGTAATTTCGTTTTTTTAATCTGTTGATCACGTGATACAAAACGTCTTGAGACATGGCCGCCATTAAGGCTCGTATTACAGAACGATACTCAAGCGTTGATCTCTGTTTAAAACTAGTTTTGAGTTGAGCTTTGATTTTAGAACGTTCCTCAAGCAGAGATTTATTGATCACAGTTCAGCTGAGTTTAGTTTTATTTTATACTGTAACCTGTTTCGGTAATTGAGCAAACATTTGATCTGTAATCACTCTAGTGTGGTCCAGTCTACGCTTAAGTAGAGATTTCTATTATATTTCAGGTCAAATTCGTGTGTTTTGTTGTTGAATTAAAGTTTATAATTACCGTTCTGGAATAAGACCGATACTCAAGTAACGGTTCTATCCTTAAGTAGTGATCAGGTGATTGGAGTTTAAACTGTACTTGAGGAAGCTTCTGTAATACGAGCCTTAGAGTGACGTCAGAATCTTGTACGACATAGGGCGAGCTAAATGTTGCCATGATAGTAAAAATAAAGAGTACGAGTTTTTATTATAATAACATATTCATGTCAGCCAGTTTATTTTTTATTTTATCGAGCCAGGTACTTATACAGATACTTTATAACTTACTAACAATTAAACTTATGAGCATTTGTACGTAATTTACAAGCATTTGTTTTGTAGGTGCGTGATTCAAACACAAAATACAAAACTTTTCAGTCATGTCTCATGCCAGAAATAAAACTACGTTCCGTTTTCAGCGCTCGCACCGCTGCAACCATCTCGAAGGAAATATAAAAATTAAACGAAAAATAAAAGCAATATCAAAATAAAAATAACTCTCGACATCGACTTCTAACTACATTGTTTCGTAAACTGGAATCTTAAGTTTTTTCTCCGATTTTTTCAATTTCCTCTAATTCGTACCTTTTTAGTATGCATGACGTACTTTTAAGGGAATTTACACCAGCAACACTGACCGGAACAAGAACAGTGACGTGGGTTGACTATAATGTCACGTGACTTAGCTTTTTGATGCGAAATTTAAAACGAGAAATAAAAATCATGATTATTTAATTTTAAAAGCATATTTTAGTACTTATTGATGTTTCACCATCGTTTTACATACATTTCAAAAAATAATTTTTGATGATTAAATATATTTGGATAGAGGTCTTCAAATTTCTTAAATTTCTCAATATTCTTAGCATTATACAATAAACTGTATATTTTTAAAGGCCTCCAATTTTGAGAAAAACTTTTTGAATAAATTTCATTTTCTTAAGAATTTATGCCTGAAATAAATACACCTTTTTGAATCATCGAGAAAATTAAAGCGAAAGCACCGAAAAAAGAAGTGAAATTGACAAAATAGGTCTGTGCAAAATAGGCAGTTGTGACTGTTGTAACGGAAATGTTACATGATCTTAGGATTTATATAAACAAAACATTTTCACAATATGTTAATACAATATCATATGGCAATATATATTTTAACTACTTTTGTAAATGAATATAAGTAACGGGTTTAGGTGTGAGCGAGATGCAAAATGAAAGTTTTGCGCCCGCGCATAGTGGCCGTGCCTCGCCAGTGGCTGCTAGACTGTACTCACGGCTAGTCCACGCTACTCAGCGCAATTTTTTAACTTTAAACTCTTGCGCGATCTCCATTTTGATATATTTTATTTATTTTAAATCCTCACCTCTTACTGTAACAGTGTGTAGTGAATTACAGTCACACCATTTTAAGTTTTGGTGCAGGATTCGACCCCACACTAGGGTAAGTTCTGAATAGCACATTAAAACGTTATTCTCAATGTTGTTTAGCACTCATCCTTGCTTTAATAATCTTGGTGTACATCAGCGGTACTCTAAGTGTGTTCCGCGGAACCCTAGGGTTCCGCGATACCCCTGTAGGGGTTCCGCAAGAATTTAGAAAAAAAAAACAAAACACCTCTCTCTGGTCACTGGTCGAACGTTTTGAATCCGCCCGCCGCGCGTATACTTGTGAGCGCGCAGTCCCTTTGATAAGAGCCGCCTCTGAATTAGACGCTATAGTTATTATATAAAAAAAGTCGCGCCTCGTCAGTCAGTTGACGATTAGCGTTCGGAGCGATAAGTTCGTACCTACCTACTTACAAGCTGGCTAGCCTGCTGCCTTCTTGTAAGTTCTACTGCCCGCTGTATTCTGATTGTATCAGTTTTGTACATTTCTTCTTTGGACTAAACTTTGTCTCATAAACGCAGTAACGATTGTGCATTATTTTGACCCTACCATCTTGACGTGTAACATTATTAATAAAGAAGAATGGAACGTTGGCTTAAAGGTGTTAAACGTGTTGCAACGACATCTTCTAATGACGCTGAATGTTCAGAAGCAGTACGCGCGGAGAATACAGCAATTACCGATCCAGACGATGATGCCACGACGTCAAGCTCCACGGTTTCAAAGACGAAAAAAAGGAAGTATGATGAATCATATATCAGTTTCGGATTTGTTGATTCCAACGGCTCACCTCTCTGCATGTTATGTAGTAATCTGCTTCCTAATAGTTCCATGGCACCTGCCAAATTACGCAGACATTTAGAAACTGTACACCCCGAGTCTAAAGACAAGAATAAAGAATTTTTTGTTCGTAAAAAAGAACAGTTATTGGAAAGTCAAAAAAATATAATGCATGTAACACAAACTATCAATGAAAAGGCCACGGAGGCATCATATTTAGTTAGCTATCGCATTGCACAAGCAGGTGAAGCGCACACTATCGCTGAGAATTTAATAAAGCCATGTGTGTTAGACATAACAAAATGTATGCTCGATGAAAAATCTGCAAAGCATCTTTCTACTGTACCGCTATCAAACGATACTGTTTCACGGCGAATCCATGATCTGGCAAGCTACGTCAAACAAGAACTAGTTGCACGTCTACAAAAAACACGATTCGCCTTGCAAATGGATGAGTCAACTGATGTCACTGGTCTGGCTATCTTGCTGATTATCGTGAGATATCCATATGAACGTTCTTTTGAAGAAGACATGCTTATGTGTTCACCGCTGCCCACAAACACTACCGGGGAAGAAATTTTTAATAAAATAAACATATTTTTTAAAGAAAATAATCTTAGTTGGAACGATTGCATTGACATTTGTACAGATGGGGCCAAGGCGATGACAGGTAAAACAGCAGGAGCAGTATCACGAATAAAAAGTAAAGCGCCTAATTGTAGTTCCAGCCATTGTATTCTGCATAGACAAGCACTTGCGATGAAGCAAATGCCGTCAAATCTAAAATTAGTTATGGATGAAGCGGTAAAAATAATTAATTTTATCAAATCACGACCACTACAATCCCGATTGTTCTCATTATTGTGTGAAGATTATGGCAGCAAACATAAAACACTGCTGCTCCATACAGAAGTGCGATGGCTGTCTCGGGGTAAAACTTTAACAAGGCTATTTGAACTTAGAGCCGAGTTACAAATGTTTCTTTCAGCAGATACAGTTTCTTTTAATTTGAAAGACCGTTTGTATGATAAAACTTGGTTGTTCCGATTGTCTTTTATGGCGGATATCTTTCAAAAACTGAACGAATTGAATTTATCATTGCAAGGTAAACAGACAACAGTGTTCCAGGCCTATAACAAAATAACTGCCTTCAAAAGAAAATTAGATTTTTGGATTATTTGCGTTGGTAAGAGAGAAATAGAAAGCTTTACGTCACTCAGTGAGTTTGTTAGCGATAACGACTCGGAAATGTTTCAAGATGATGTGTTTGAAGAATTGGTCCAATATCTCACTTCGATGCGCGCATCTTTTGTAAAGTATTTTCCCGAAGAACATAATACAAAAATGAAGCTGAATTCATGGATTCATAATCCTTTTTTACACAACTTGCAAAAGCCCGAAAGTATGTCAAACGAGATATATGAATCTCTTTTAGATATGTCATCAGACACATGTATGGAGTCACTGTTCAAAACGACGCCTCTCAACGATTTTTGGTGCAGAATCCGTGATGAATATCCAATGCTTGGCAGAATGGCTCTGAATATTCTTCTCCCGTTCCCAACAACATATTTGTGCGAAACAGGATTCTCAACCTATGCAGCCACGAAAACAAAATATCGCAATAGACTGGACGCCGAACCTGATATGAGACTTCAAATGTCTTCTATCAAACCTGATATCAACCAATTGATGAAAAATAAAAAACAGTTTCATACCTCCCATTAGTTAAGATTTTTTCATTTTTAATATCTTCTATTATTGTACTTGGCATGTGGTTAAAGTAAGTAATAATTAGTAACTGTTACATTGTACTTTTATTATGCTTATATAATAAAGAATACACTTTTAAAAACTATTGTTTTATTGTAGGGTTCCGTCAAGTATTTTGCTTGTCAAGTATTTTGCTTGTCAAAAGGGTTCCGTGACCAAAAAAGTTTGAGAACCGCTGGTGTACATAATCAACTAAGTGTTCATTGGATCAGCTTGGTCATTTACCTATATTAGTTGTAATTCACGCAGTTAGTAGTGTCATTAGACTTTAAAATTTCAACATATCCATTGTTATGTTGTTGTTGTATAATTATTAGTTTTAGTTGTGTTTCTTTCTCATCACCCGTGCTAATTAGCTTATTTTCTTGTTGTTATTGTAAACTCTGTTCTGGTTTTCTGCCACCACGTCAACCTCACTACAAAGCGCTTCCTTTAAAGTTGCCGTCGGTGGTTGATAACTCAGACCGGAAATTTGATAAACCAAATTCTAATGATTTGGTTTTATCGCTTCCAGGGTTTACCGCTACCGCAGGTCTTCTGTTAGCCACGCGATTCTTTGACGCTTGCCGCCGCACACACTCCTCCCATTCCGAACGCTATCTAGTTGGGGACGAAGACCATCTGGGATCCAGGAGCGGCACTTCAAGCATAGACCCCGTCCACATCCGTTCATAATACAGGGAAGTGCTAAACGTAACTGCAGCGGCGATATCAGATCGGCCGTACACCCACGACCTACATAAATTTTGTGTGCTCACCTACATTTAAATAAAAAAATAATTTATTTTGAAACACCTTAGTTTTATTATTTGGTAAAAACGAGGTAGGTGCGACACTGTCTAATCTGACCGTTATGTTTTATAATTGACAGGAAAACTTGCAATACTTGCAAATGACAGCAGATATTGACACTGACACATGACAACACGTCGACAACTCAATCTGACAGATGATTCAATGTTAGGGCCACGTTCAGTATTATCGTCCGACGACGCCCGGAGCGTACTTTGGTCGTTCAGTTACTCAGAGCTATCATACAAATGAACTCCAACACAACGCTCCGAGTCGACGATAATACTGAACGCAGCCATGAGTCGTTTTTTTCATGTTGCCATCCGCTAGCAAAATATATCTATCATCCATAATAACTTCTTGCTTTTCTTTTAAATGGAGGGGTTTAAAATCATTTTTTCAGTTGTTCCAAGATTCTTAGTTTAGTTGCTTTTACATCAGTGTAATTTGGTGCTGGTTAGAATTATCTCTGTCTGGATAAAAACCAAGGTCCATACAAAAAGCGGACATCTCCTCTTTCGAATCATTTTACTCCAGACATTATCTGAATAGATTCTAAGAAACTTTTGCTATTCAATGTCCTCAAAATTCGTAACTTCGCACTAACATGCCTTGATATATTTGTATTTTTCATAAATAACATTTAACACAAAAGCGTTGACATGAAATAAAATATGATACATGTTAATAGTTTAGTGGTTGATTGTTGTTTTTCCACCAACTGAAGTAAACTAAACAACTAGATAAACCACCAGCCATTAAAAACAATATTTCACCGCTAGGAGGGATGTCTAAGCCACCAGTTTTAGTGGAAATTCTACTAAGTTGGCAGCACTGAAACCAACACGTTCCGTTCTACGTCGAAAAAGTGTTGCCATTCGCCAGATTGATGAAACGAAACGAAAATACGGTGCACACTTGCACCTTTGAGTAAATATGTAAGTACATATTTACTCAAAGACTTGCACAGCAGCACCACTGACCAGTGCACAGTGGGTCAAAATTACGAGAAATACGTATAAATTCCAGTTTAAAGAAATACGCTAGATTTACGGTGATTTTTGGTACTTTTTAGCCGTTAAGAGCCGTATTAAAAAAAACACAAGCAATCTGCGTTTTAAGCTACTTTTTGGCTACGGGGATCTCGGTAATAGATGTTTTTTCTTGGTGGTTCACAAAATTTTGTAAAATTTCATTTATTGCTTCTAAGACTAACAAACACCTTTTTTCCCCGTTCGCCACGTGTTCAACGCTAAAAAGCGTTATTTACCGTCCTGGATCTCAGTTACTTTTTGCTATAAATAGTTTAAAAATACACCATAATATTTGGAATATGTTCCTATTGACACAAAAACAACTTTTATATAAGATATCTCTTGTTCTGCTAAATGACTTTAAAAATGGAAATATTCTTTTATCTCTGTACGGCAGTACTGTGTTAGTTTGTGTTATTTATATCATGCAAAAAATGTGTCTGATGTGTGTGTTTTTAACTCTGTCCACAATTCTGCCAGAAAAGCGTATTTTTTATTATGTATGGCTATTGGCACTTGGCACTCCTACTTTTTACAATATTTTATGCCTATTTGTAATTATTATTTTCTGCCCTTACATCATCATCATCATCATTTCAGCCGAAAGACGTCCACTGCTGGACATAGGCCTCCCCCAAGCATCGCCACAACGACCGGTCCTGTGCCTTCCGCATCCAGCGGATTCCCGCGACCTTCACCAGGTCGTCGGTCCACCTTGTGGGGGGCCTACCCACGCTGCGCCTTCCAGTACGCGGTCGCCACTCCAGAACTTTACTGCCCCATCGGCCATCCGTTCTGCGAGCAATGTGCCCCGCCCACTGCCACTTAAGTTTGGCAATTCTTCGGGCTATGTCGGTTACTTTCGTTCTCCTGCGAATCTCCTCATTTCCGATTCGATCACGCAGGGACACTCCGAGCATAGCCCTCTCCATTGCCCTTTGAGTAACTTTGAGCCTTCTTATCAGGCCCATTGTGAGCGACCACGTTTCAGTACCGTAAGTAATTACTGCCGTTACATAGGTTATTTGTAATGCATATAAAATATATAAACCCGGCCAAGTGCGAGTCGGACTCGCGCAGTAAGGGTTCCGTACCTCTCAACGACGTGATACCCCATAAAAACTGATTTAATTTACGAGAGTTTATCAAAAGACATCAACGCACAGTGCGCGAAATATGAATTTTTGCATGTCTTTCTTACGCAAGTACTGCCACATATGTCTATGTTTGTCTTATTTTTAGTATTTGTTGTTAAACTACATAATATGCACTATAATCTGACCAAGTTTGACGCTGGTATATATTACGGTTTTGAAGATAGAGCAAAAACAAAAACGTTGAAAAAAATGAATGTTTTTTGAGGTTTCTTGTATGGGGACCCCCCTTGGTTTAAGACTTATTTTTGTTTTTAGTATTTGTCGTGATACACCTCATAGCAACATATATTCTGAGAAAATTTCAACCGGTTACCTATACCGTTCAAAAGATACAGCCCTGTGACAGACAGACGGACGGACGGACGGACAGCGTAGCGAGGGTAAAACAAAAAAAGTCTAAAACCAAAGGGGGTCCCCTTTGGTTTAAGACTTTTTTTTGTTTTTAGTATTTGTCGTGATACACCTCATAGCAACACATATTCTGAGAAAATTTCAACCGGTTACCTATACCGTTCAAAAGATACAGCCCTGTGACAGACACACGGACGGACGGACGGACAGCGTAGCGAGGGTAATAAGGTCCCGTTTGTCACCCTTCGGGTACGGAACCATAAAAAACTACACAGAAAAAGGAATTTTATTTTCATGGGGCCTTTCCTGCCAAATATCGGCCTTTCCCAACTGCGGTTTCGGCATTTTCGGCCATTTTTGGACATGTTGGCAGCACTGATCTTCATGTTCATACACCAACATGCGCGCGCGCCGGCAGGGGGGTGCACTTGCACCCCTTGGGAATCTCGGGATCAACAGGAATTATTGAAATAAAAAGCCGTCTGTTGGAAATCATTTTTTTATTCACAATAATTAGTAGGCAGTAATTCCACAATTCTCATTTAAAAAGCAACTGCAGCCGGGGGGGGTTTTGACCGAACTTATTAATGACGTTTTCTATAAAGTTAAAGTTTATTGTCCTTGGTTAACTTTCCTCGGTGGACACTAACGGCCAAAATTAATATCCAATCTATCCACGCTTTACCCTACTAGAGATAGAAATTAGACATATACAAAATATGTCAAATTCCTATCTCTAGTAGGGCAAATCGTGGATAGATTGGATATTAATTTTGGCCGTTAACAAGCATAATCCAGACAGTCGCTCGTCACCTGTTGTGGACCTATTCCAAGTTTTAACTCTTCTCAGTGTGCTAAAAGATCTTTCTATTGTGCACGTTGTGACGGGTAGACTAAGGCCAATCTTGATCGCTTCTGCTACCGAAGGAAAGAAATCTTTTGCCTCGTCGATGTAGTTTATAAGATGTTTTTCATATCGATCAACTCCACTGATATCATATGCCGCTGGCTGTGGATATTTCCACATTATTTGATGATTTTGTATGTATTTCAGAAAATCTGTCTTTTAAAGAAGAAATGATCGAATCAAGGTATGGGATGTATAAAGCTCTTCTGTAAAATTCTTCAACGTTTTCGGATGGGTGGTTGGATCGATGAGCCTGTCGTTTCGTAACTCGTTAGCATTTAATCTCAATATTAAGGTCTTCGCAACTTTGTTTAGCTTCTCCAAATATAGCAGTAAATTCCTGCGATGCGTTTTGTCTGTGACCCTCTATTATTTTAGTGAGTTTGCAAATGTGGTCATTCACTGAATTAATGTCAAAATCCACTTGTTGAAGCTGGTTGCAGACAGGCTCAAGCTTTGCCGAGTAAGTAGCAATAATATGCAATGCCACAATAAAATTTGTGGTGGTCAAAGCAGTGCGCAGTTGGTAAGCTCTAACCTTTGTCTTAGAATTAGTGGCTTGATCTTCCGAGAGGTCTTGTAATGCTTCTACAATTTTGGTAAAATTTTGAGCGAAAATTCGAATACTTTTGTACTTTGCAGACCATCTGGTTTCGCAAAACAAGGGAATATTTGGAAAAAAATTTCGCCGTAAAATGCTCTCTCTAAAAAAAGTTATAGTTTCCTTAATCATCATCATCATCATTTCAGCCGAAAGACGTCCACTGCTGGACATAGGCCTCCCCCAAGCATCGCCACAACGACCGGTCCTATGCCTTCCGCATCCAGCGAATTCCCGCGACCTTCACCAGGTCGTCGGTCCACCTTGTGGGGGGCCTACCCACGCTGCGCCTTCCAGTACGCGGTCGCCACTCCAGAACTTTACAGCCCCATCGGCCTTAATCATTCCAGCAGTATTTCTTATTTCACTCAAATTATTTAAATCATTGACAACAAGATTTAATATGTGCCTAGCACAGTGGAAATACTTTGCTTTGGGATGTTTATCATTAATTATTTTCTGAACTCCACCAACATGTCCAGCCATCGTGAAGCAACCATCATACCCTTGCCCAACCATTTTGTTGAGATCTAAACCACATGATGTCAAAAAAGATATTATAACTTTAGAAATCGATGCAGAATCTAATTTTTGAAGTGGTCTGTACCCCAAAAATTCTTCAAGTATTACGTAACTGTGTTTCGTTTGGTCAAACTTGACGTATCTTATGCCCATTGAAAGCTGTTCAGTCCCGCTTATATCCGCTGTTTCGTCAGCCATGATTGAAAAGTATGCCGCTTCTTTTGCTTCATCAGTAATGGTTTCACGAAGAACATCAGCACAGGTTTCAATAATTTCGTTTTGTACTCGATGGGATACATAGAGGGCATTTTTCGAACCAGTTGCAAAGTGGTCTTTTAAAACCGTATATCCTGCCTCAACTCGGAAATGTAGTAAGTCTTTGAAAACTGACCCATCTTCTGTTTTTCCTCGAAGGGGTAAATTATGCGTAGCACAAAATAAGACCGAAGATATAATGGGTTGAAGTTTTTTTCTGTTTTCTGAAATTTCCCTGTGATATTCAGTATCAATCTGTTCATAAACGTCTTTTTAAAACGTATAACCGATATTAATTTTTTAGAACATATAATTGATTCACGACGCCACTGGCTATTTGCATGAGATTTCGCACACTCATGAAATTTTTGATATTTTTTGCATGGCCGAACGATAAATGGCCCCCGAGTACTGCGAAGTACTTGGACAATCTTTAGCATAAAAGCTGTTCATTTTCAATCTTTTTTCTCTTGCACAAAAATCGCCTTATGTCACTCATATTTTATAATAAAATTATAATTATTTTTACTTTGAAAATAAAGAAAAGAAACACACGTTAGCTCACTTGTCACTGCTTGCTTGCACTGATTAATTAATTACGGCGCGAACTGACACTGACTAATTAGCTCGCTCTTGCACATGTAATCAAGCAATCATTCTTGAATTATTGGACTGTATAAATTATCTATATATTTTCGAAATTAAATATACGGCAACACTATAACAACACTAAAAACACTAATCTATGGAAACGAATACGAATATGGCGGGAACTATTAATTTTTCAAACGAACGCACTGTGCACTGAAGATAACTATTAGTCACTACTCGCGATTTGTTCACTCGGAACGAACTGTTCGAACTTCAATCGAAAACTGATTGACTCGGAACGCGACCTAGCCCCCTTTTAAATCAAATGGTAAGGAAGGTTCCAGATTCCCAAACGTTCTCGAACGTAGCTCTGTCCCTGTCATCAATAATCTATATCTCTTTCACATTTATGATCTTTCTAGTTCATTCGCGATTGACTTTGACAAGAGTCGGTCTCTTTCGCACTGCTTAGAAACTGTATTGCGCTTTCTCTGTTAAGTTCATCCCATTTATGCTGGTGCTATCTGGTGTGGAGTAGCGGTACTTTAAAGGGTGCGTTCAGAGAGGTAATGGAAATCGATTAATATCGATCCCGGTACTCCTGGCCCACCAACTTAGAATTTTTAAATTTCGATCGTCGTGAACAAATAGGTGTGAGCCGTGACGACTGTGGGTACCTATAAAATAAATTCATAATGAATAGTCAGAAATTTGTAAATGTCTCGAACATTCCGACTAAAATTTCATCTTTTTACTAACAATCATATACGGCAAAGATTGTAAGAAAACTAAAATCTGCACCACCTGGAAATTATTTCTGCCGGCGCCCATGTACACCAACTTATAATAGTTTTTTTTTTTTTGTATGTATGCCACATTGCCACTCAACATAACAACATAACATAACATAACATCACGCCTGTATTTCCCCGAAGGGGTAGGCAGAGGTGTATAGTACACCCACATTTCGCCAGTTATGTTGTAAGTCCCATGTAATAGGGGGCGAGCCTATTGCCATCAACCGGGCACAAATCCAGACTCCGGGCTGCTACTGAGAATTTCCTAATGAAAAAACCCAATAACACTTTGCCCAACCCGGGAATCGAACCCAGGACCTCACGCTCAGCAGTTGCGCTTGCAACCACTAGACCAACGAGGCAGTTGCCACTCAATGTGTCTTTAATCAAAGAAATTGGATGATTTTCATCAAATGTTGTATGTAAAAACCGGCCAAGAGCATGTCGGGCCATGCTCAGTATTATAGGGTTCCTTATACTTAAGGAACCCTATAACCCTGGGACCTACTGGTCTAATTACAAACGAATCAAATCGAAAATTAATCATTGCTATTTTAGTTTTTGCAAACAGCGCCACCTAGCACTAAATTTTAGAAGTGTGTCATAATATTGCTATGACACACTTCTTAAACTTAGCGCTAGGTGGCGCTGTTACTTTGTGTTATCAATATAACACAAAGTTTCTTTTTGTGATTTTTTTAAATAGAAAGTAACTAAAGGAGCATTATTTGCTACTCATTTTTCTCTAAGGTCAATGACCTATGTACTAGGACGTCTTAAGTATTTTTCAGTTTTCTCACTATAACTCAAAAATTTATACTCACATTATACTCAAAATAATTTTAAAAGAGAGTTTTTATAAAAGTCTATCAACATGGAAGATTACAAGTTTCTACGTTGCATAGTTTGGAAATGGCAGGGGGGGGGACACATTGTAAGCCACTTTGGTGGGCTATATTTCGCAGATGGTACACGTGATATAAAAGTGATGTATAAACATTACCTTCATTTTAGTAGACCTATTCAATGATACACGATGGGGTGCAGGGGAAAAAATATTTTCATCCCCATTTCACATGTATGGGCGCCACCCCTAAAATACGTTATCAAGATTTTTTTTATTCTTTTAAAATTGAGATCTATATCTAAACCATTTTTTAACAAAATTTCATATACTTATGTTTATAACTGTAGAAGTTATTAAGCTGTAAAGGATTAGGACAGACGGACGGACATGACGAAACTATAAGGGTTCCTTGTAGGACTACGGAACCCTAAAAAACAGTGACCATCAAATAAATTAGATACGACAAAGAAATTTTACCAGTAGCATACCACCCTAAGTGGGTTAGAGTTGTATATAATCTATATTAATCAATTTAATGCCTTTTCAGTACTTTAGGAAAGTTTTAGTAAACTTTATAGAACTCAATCGAAAAAATTGTATGGAGAATTATAAAAAAAAAAAAATTACTCGACTCTCTTGAGACTGGGGACTCTTGAGTGGGATAAATTCGATATTAATTTTGCCCGTTAGTCAGTACAGGCTATAAGGAATTCTTACAAGATATTTTAGCCACACACGTTCATGTGGTAGGGTCGTTGTGCCGGTTAGCCGGCCGCCTCTGGTTTTCGGCCTTTTGGCTAGGGTGAATCAGTAAATTTGATTTAATAACGATTTTAATGCATTTTATCACACGAAATGAAGTTTAATATAACCGCAAATAGTTGCATTATATCTTCTAACATAACTTGATCAGGTAACCACCACACGTGAATTATAATAAATTGCTTAGTTCGACCCCAGCACTGGAGTTGTCAACAAGTGTGGGAAAGAGCGAAAAAAATAGCGGCGCGCGATCCACTCAAAAGCAAGTTTTTTGATGTATTTACTAGGATTATCTAATAATGTGCATATATTCCACTGCTTATATAATTTATTACTTTATATGTACATTGATAATTGTAATATTTTAATTTCAAAGTTAATAATTTAGGTGGCCGGAAAGTAACTTGGAAAATTGTCCAAATGTTTGGTTTTCGGCCGTGTGGCCGAAAACTAGCTCGCGTTCAGCCTGGATACTTTTGTCTCTTTAATTTATTTAGTTACACGCTTTTAGTCTTCTCTTCATTTATAATGAATCATATGTTTGCGAAGACACTAGCTTTCAGTTTTCGGCCACCAAAATACTGCAATTTATAAGATTAACGATGAAACTAAAATACCCATTTCGGTAGTGGCCGAAAACTAGAATAAGTCTATAATTATGATTCAGTTTTCGGCCAACATAAAATTGTATGAAAGGTGAGAGTGGCCGAAAACGGAATGCTGCTTTGGTTTTCGACCATTTCAGTAAATAATTAGTCATTCACGAACAGTTTTTGGAAGAAGATGTTAAAATATATTTCAGATGATTCCTTCAAAGCCTGAGGAAATAAAGAAAAAAAATGCACCATATAGGTACTCAAGATACAACAAGGATCTTTAAGACCCGTCGTACAAATAGAACCAAAAAGCTCTCTGACTATACTCTCAAGCTCATGGCGGAAAGACGCGAGATGATTCTGCTGTCTTCAGATGATGCGTCTAAGCACCGGCGGCGCAATAAAAGATCTCAAAGTCCTTGAAAAGCGACCTACGCCGATTTAATACTGAACGTATTAAAGACGCGATAGAGAAGAACGAGGGCTCAAAAATCGTCGCAATAGACCTGCCTATTGAGCATAATCAGCTAGCAAAACTGAGGACCAAGAATGGCAGTTGTATCCTCCAAATTAGAGCTCTTGAGAGAGGTCGAGAAATTCTATGGACAGCTATACACATCAATAATAAAACACGCTGCAAATTGGGCGAACGACCCAAGAGCTCGATTGATCCAACACTATTCCGAAGACATATCGGACGTGTCCGTCAGCCTGTACGAGATTAGGATGGCTCTGAAACAGCTCAAAATCAACAAGGAGCTGGGTGAACGGGCGAACTCGTGAAGGCGGTGGAAAACCAATCTTTAAGGCCCTTCAAAAGTGGTTTGATTCCGCCATACTCGAGGGAAGAACGCCACCGGCACGGAGCAGACGTCTGGTGGTCTTCTTCAAAAAGGGCTATAATGTTCTACTGAAGAACTATACGCCCATCTCATTTCTGAGCCATGTTTACAAGCTGTTTTCGAGGGTCATTACGAACCGTCTCGCGCGTATATTTGACGACTTCCAGCCTCCCGAACAAGCCGGATTCCGAAAAGGCTTTAGCACCGTAAACCAGATACATACGCTGCAGCAAACAGCAGACCGAAGAATATAACCTGCCTCTCTGTTTAGCGTTTGTGGACTGCGAGAAAGCCTTCGATTCGATCGAGAATTGGGCTGTACTACAGTCTCTTCAACGGTGCCAGATTGACTAGCGGTACATCGAAGTGCTGAAGCGCCACTGTGTCAGTCAGACGACAGGACCAAGCCTCGAAACCTATCCTTCTGCAGAGAGGTGTGAGGCAGGGAGATGTAATCTCTCCAAAACTGTTAACTGTGGCATTGGAAGATGTGTTCAAGGTTCTGGACTGGAAAGGGCTAGGCATTTACATGAACGGCGAGTACATTACTCATCTTCGGTTTGCCGACGACATAGTAGTCATGGCTGAGACTATGGAGGACCTCAGAACAATGCTCAATGACCTCAGTAGAAAGAAATAAACATCATAAACAAAGCTTACGTTCAAAGGTTGTGTGTTAAAGTCATGAGTGTAGGTTATGTTATATGGTTACTGGTTATGTGTGTGTTGTTTTAAGGTTAAGATTATCTTTATGTTGGTGGTTGTGTTATGTAGGTTATGTTAGGTTTGTTAGGTTAGTACCCATTCCCGTAAATATCGGAGACTGCACTCGATGTTGTTGACGATTTTTTATACCTAGGACAAACTGTCCAGTTAGGTAGGTCCGACTTCCAGAAAGAGGTTAATCGTCAAGTCCGACTCGTTTAGGCAGCGTACAGGAAGCTAGGCAATAACTCCTTCAATTCTCCTTAGATTCAAGACGAAAGTCTTTGACCAGAGTGTGCTAGCAAACCGTTTTACGACACTGAAACATGGTCTGGTAATGGTAATGGGTCTGATAAGAAGGCTCAGTCACCCAAAGGGCAGTGGAGAGGGCTATGCTCAGAGGGTCCCTGCGTGATCGAATCAGAAATGAGGAAATTCGCAGTAGAACGAAGGTAAGAATTGCCAAACACAAGTGGCAGTGGGCAGGGCACATTGCTTGCAGAACAGATGGCCGATGGGGCTGAAAAGTTCTGGAGTGGTGACCACGTACCGGAAGGCGCAGCATGGGTAGGCCCCCCACAAGCTGGACCGACGACTTGGTAGAGATCACGGGAATCAGCTGGATAAGGAAAGCGCAGAAACGGTCGTTGTGGCGATGCTTGGGGGAGGCATATGTCCAACAGACTTTCGGCTGAAATGATGATGACCTAAATTTTTATGATAAATGACTGATTATGATATTCGAAGTTATTGTTTAATACCTTATTTTTTAAATAGCAATAATTGTATGGAGACTGCGACTGAAAAGTATATTTACAGTGAAAATACCCTGCAAATACTAAATCAGATGATTTGTATTTTAATTAATTAATTAAATTAAATTAAAAATTATATATTTCGGGCATCTAGTGGACCCATAAATCTAAATAAAAATAAAGACTAGTTAGAAAGATATTAAGTGAATGTATGAAACTAAGTGATTTGGTAAGATTAACTAAAAACTTATGATGGTGCCTGATTGATAATAATTATTTTCAATTTATAAAATACATTTTATTATAATTTCACAATAAATATTTCATCTGTACCACCTTTCTATTCCATCTAAAGCAGTGGCCGAAAACTAAAATTCATGTAGGCCGAAATCTGAAATTTGTGGCCGAAAACTAGCGAAATGCCCATTTTTTACATTAAAAATTATTATAAAAAAGAGCAGAGAGAGAGAGAGAGAGAGAGATTTATTATTATGTTAAAGCACCAAATTATTATAAAAATTGAAACCACACTATGTAGGCTATACATTAACATTGATAGTACTAGGCTAGCACAATGGCAATATTTTTTTCTGGTGCCTTTAAGTTGACAACTCCACTAAATGGCCGAAAACCAGCGAAACGACCCTACCTACTTTTTGTACTGCGCAGTTTGCCTTCTGTATTACATGATCGTGTGTGGCAAAAAAAGCGCCCGGGAAAAGCGCTCGTGCGAACGAACTCTAATTTTACTTTATTTATTGAGAAAAAAGAGAACGATGGAGCATACCAACAAGAGTTTTGTTTTCAATGTTCTATATTATTTCCTTTCCTTTATAAAATTCAAATATTCTATAATGTTTTGTTTACCATCCCAAAGTCCTTGCAGTGTGTAACATAGCATAACTCAGACGGTCATTGTACTTGCATCGCAACCAACGAAGCGGTTTGTAATGTAATCAAACCAGAGGTCAACAAATGTCATTTCACTCATGGATCGATTGGTTCAATTTCAAGCACGCGTGTCGCGGGTGTCAGGGCCTAACAAGACGAAGTGGACAAGATTACTTTCGAAGGCGGACTATAGCAACAGCAAGAAATGTCAGGCCTCCGCCTGAAAGTCAGTATATTTTAGGATTCCGTACCTCAAAAGGAAAAAACGGAACCCATATCCTTAACCCTTTTGTTATCCGGTCTGTCCATCCGTCTGTTAAGATTTTTTTATCAGCAACGGATAGAGGTATGAAGTTGAAATTGATATCAAATTAAATTAATTAACGACATCACGGGCCTCGCCAGGACGCAGCTAACACGCCGATGTCACGGCCACTCCAGCCGTGCTTGCCTCGCCAGCCACGGGGCCTACGCCAGCCTCGCAATCCTCGCCAGCATCACCAGCCGCACCAGCTACGCCAGGCATCAGACTACCCCGAGTCCGCCGCCCGCTGGGCCTCCCGTATTTTTTTTATTAAGGTTTACTTCCTCATCCCTCATCCTCCACTGTGCCCTCTGTGAATATTCGTCTCAGGCAATAAGATCCCCCGAAGGATAATTATGTCCCTCTAAAGAATATTTATTGCCCGTACCCAGGATGCACCGGCCTGACAACTGCCGTTCCCTCCAGACGAGTCCAGGACTAGCAACCGTCAGGCACAAGTGGAGGTTTTCTGGCTAGCACCCCAGCCAACACTCGGTTAAGACTAGCCTATGAAAGTTTTACATTCATGTCTCTGAATATAAGACTAAGTGCGCGAGTCCGACTCACACTTGGCCGGTTTTTTTATTATATATCTGGTAGGTGGGTCATTTTCAAAAAAAGTTTACACTATTAAAAATATGCTACAATTTTTTTATTCGTTCTTTATCCTTTTTCTGCTTCTAATTTACAATTGGTAATCTTTTAAGAATCGAAAAATAACAATAAAACGGCTTAATCTGGATTACTTACTGAAATATAACTCATTTAATGCCCGTAGGGAACAAAAACTATTCCATTCCGCAACCAATAGTTTTTTTACTATAAAAATAAAATAAAACACGTCTGGATTTTAAGAAATAGTTTATTTCGTGCAAAGTCTATCGTTCTTTAATAAAAAATACATAAAAAATTAAATCAACCATAGCAAAATATGTATTCATCATTTTAATTTCTATTACGTTACTCTTTGGACCAAATTAGTTTAATAATTTTTGGTATTTTTCTTAATTACGATACAACATAGGAACTCTTTTTTGATTATAATAATCATACGATTACCTACACTCTAAATTATTAAAAATGTATAACACATTATATTTCGGAATAAAAATAATATTTAAAGCAAAATATAAAATGGGACAGTCACGGAATAGACTGTTCCTTTAACGGAAAAGAATTCTTAAGACTAATACACATTCGCTTCGCATGCGTAAAATGCGTTAAAATAATAAAATAACTAATACACATTGACAAGAAAATGAGATCAAATTATTACAACATACACTTCTAATATAGTTATTTTAATTACTTAATTTTTCGCAAAAATATAAAGGACTAATAAAAAAGTACCACAAATTCACGTTAAGAATTAATTAAAAGTCCGGTACAAAAATTCAATATTGTTTAGTTCGATAGAAACTTAATGTATAATGTTCCTAAGAATTCCATTCCGAAACTTTTAAATTCCAATTCTACGTTACCTGCGTTTTGGTTACGGAACGGAAGTATCGGAAGCCTAACTTTATATTTATTTTTTACTATTTATTATTTTAAACACACATCACATCAACAAGCTTAGTATCAAATTGGGTTCACTGAAAGCTAATAGAGATATCAAAATAATTTTCAAGAAATAAACTTATATACTTACTTCGAAATTGGTTGCGGTTGCTGAACGTCGAAAACAGACCGTTACGAAGGTGCGCGTTGGTAAGTCGCCTATCGCCGTCAAAATGGACGAAAAAACTACGGAATCCGTTTGACAGGATTTAAAATTATGCCCATTAAAATAAAAAAATGCAAAGCAGTAGTTTTATTGCCATCATCTCGCTAATATTGTGGTTTCGGAAGGGAATTTTCCACTTTAACTAATTTATGTCCTCACAAATTAAAATTATTTTAAATATTTTGATCGACATCACACCGTTCCTGTGATTGTGAAAACAATCATAATTAACTATACTTTCCGAAATATCAAACACACCAGTATATTTAAGTCAACAAAATACATTAAAATAAGGTTATTTTTCTGAAATTGGTAGTGGGACAGCGCTAAAATAGAAACTTTCTAACAATTTTTTTGAAAATTAAGTTATTAAGACTGTGTTTTTAGGCATCAAAATTATAGATTATTCTTAGGAACTAACCACAGATCATAATTTTTAATATTGTTTTTCTAAAAAGTAAATAATATTCTTGGAAAATTTATCCAAACTCGTGGGACACACCCGAAACACGGATGTACACTTTTTCTGAAAATGACCCAGGTAATTTGTCTGTAATTCTGCCAGAGCGGCAAAGAATGTCTCAAGGATGTTGGAGCTGCCCCGAAAATTAACTATACGTTTTAAGAATGGCGTTGATTGTTGAATGTTGTTGTGTTGTTCTGGGATAATCTTGGTTACGAAAACAAAATAAAAACTTATATTTTTGTACTATTTTTATATTGTATCCTAGTGAATTCGTAGTCTGACGCTCACGGCACACTTGGCAGGTCTTGATATCGTGTTATGAGTATTTCCTATTACAAGCGAGGAATTTTTAGCCTCTATCTATTCTACTTTCTAGACTTCTAGAGTAAGCCGTGTTCGGAAATGTTTTTAACGATGACTTCTATCTATATAGTTATAAAGTTTAATACTAGTACTACATATTTGGGAAATTGGTCAAACGACTACGGTGACTATGAACTAAAAAAAACAACAAACTAAACTTAAACTTTCTCAGAGAAAGATGAAACCATAGAAATCTAAATATAGGGTAATAGAAGTGGCAAAGGCGCGTGAAAGTGTCGCCGCGTACAAGTGTCTCGTAGCACACCAGTGCGCGAACCGTTTGCTTGATCATCAGTGCTGTTTTGGACGCAGAATCACTAAAATTGTATTTTGCAGCATTTCTAACAACGGATTTCTTTTTAGGCTTAATTTATTTTGCATGGAATGCTAGATACATGGTAGGCGTTATTGCGTTTTTATGTGTTGGTAGCGGCAAACCGGCGACACACGATCCGGTGTTAAAAGACAGATGACATTTCTATTAAAGCCTGTTAAAATCAAAACTGAGGGATTTGCTTCTTGATGACGAGGCGACGTCACCAGGCAGTGTAAAAAAAAACAAAACAAATCTGAAAGCCAATCTCTTCTGTTATCGAGAAGTTAATCCACAGTACAGTAAACTATTTTATAATCATACAACATATTTGTTGCTAATTAATTGTTGCATGTTTACGTAAGAGTAAGATAGTATACATATGTATGAGTGCATCTCGCCGTTAAACTTTATAGTTTGGCGAGTTTTCTAGTAAAGTAAAACTAAAGAATCTGTACCTGTGATTAAATAAATTTAAAAAAAAAAAAAACCTTATTATTAAGATTTCTATGGATGAAACTTTCTCAGAGAAAGTCTTTGGTTCTATCAAACTTTAAAGCGTGCGACAAATCAATTGCAGGCGGTGAGCGAGGAGGAAGTGTCAACAGTTTGGCGGTGTTACGGTTTAGTTGCCAACTCACGCAGGCCCACCAACGACAAGCGTCACGTTCACGCGTTTTGTCTGTTGAAGCCGAGACTAGTCTCGATTATTTTTACCAATTTGTTAGAGAACGACACGAGACACATTCAAAATCATTATGCAATACAATTATCACGAGAAAAACTGGATTAACCAACAGTGTTTGCAGATTAACGGCCAAAATTAATATCCAATCTATCCACGATTTGCCCTACTAGAGATAGAAATTTGACATATTTTGTATGGAGCTTATGTCAAATTGCTATCTTTAGTAGGGCAAATTGTGGATAGATTGGATATTAATTTTGGCAGTAAGTAACCTGAATTTCTGGTAATATGATTGATCGAAAGATCGACAGCTAGGCGGTTTCGAGTGGAGACCGAAAATCAGCAGATATAGCCGCCACACACTCTCCAGCTAGACAAACTGACTGACTCAAGAAGGCAGCTGAGGCACTTAACCTAATATTTTGGCCTTTGGAACTGCTTGTGGAAGGTAGTGGACTCCTATAGGCTGATTTACAACATGTTATTGAAATAACTAAAAACCTCTTAAAAGTTGTTCATACTGATGAGTACAATGACCCCTTCATTGTACTCATCAGTATGAACAACTTTTACTATTGGACCAACTCTATTAGGGATCAGTTTTTTTAACTCATACTGATGAGTACAATGACCCCTTAAAGAGGTTTTCAGTTATTTCAATAACACGTTGAATAGATAAAGGGACTGACCAGGCTGCGCAGTACTGCGTGCGGTGACGGTCTTCTCAAGGTTGTCGTGTTGTCTGGCGAGCTGCTCCACCACCTCCTGCAGCCGCATCTTCTGTTCTCGTTCATGCTGCAGCGCGCGACTCATGCGCGCACTCGACGCCGCCGCCGCGCTCATGAACTCTGAACAGGCCTGGTGGGAAGTGTGGCTGTTTTAGTAGTAACAATAATAATAATCATTTATTCTACACAATAAAAAGCAAAATTAAAATTTTTGAAAAAAACCCACGACGTATACTTAGTCCAAAAAGGATTAAATGAAAAATTTGAGAAACCCCTGACTAAAATAAACTAAGTAACGGAAGATATAATTACAAACCTAAAAAATCCGTCGGGGGCTGCCATTGCACATCTGTTCGCGATTACAATTAAAATGTAGTAGCTATTATGTATCTCGTAGAGATGTAGCAATATCAATTAAAGATACAATTATTTACGTACCCAACGTAATTTTATTTAGTCACAAAGTCTTAAATTGCAGCATTGAGTTCATTTTAAGGCAGAGAATGGCAGCCCCCGACGGTTTTTTTAGGTTTGTAATTATATCTTCCGTTACATACTTTATTTTAGTCGGGGGTTTCTCAAATTTTTTATTTAATCCTTTTTCGACCAAGTTTACATAGTCGTGGGTTTTTTTCAAAATTTTTAATTTTGCTTTTTATTTTAAACTTTTTAGAGAATTCCTATGTTTCTAATTAAATATTAAAAAACTGCCAAGAGCGAGTGATTACTGTTAAATATAAAATATACATATAATAATAGTATATGATTACTGTTATCAGTCAATACAAAGTAATTATTGTATTTCCTGGGATAAAAAAAAGTTTTAAAAATATTGATTGCGGCGCCCCCTGGCGAGTTAACACGATATTACTTATCTAAGAACCATACCCGTTGAATCACAAACCCTTTACAGAGAAGAAAACCGTATCCAAATCAGTCAAACTCATTTTAACGTACGAAAAATATTGATTGCAGCGCCCCCTGAAGAGTTAACACGATAACACATATCTAAAAACCATCGCCGATGAATCACAAACCCTTTACAGAAAACCGTATCCAAATCGGAAAAACCGTTTTGGAGATAAATGGGAACATTCATTTGCACACACAAACAAACAACCTCTCACCCTAAACGCATATACCTTCTCCGTTCCGTCGTGGGTAAAAATTGTTACATCTCGCATACTACATTTATTACTGCTAGCGCATTACGCAACGGAATACTGATGGCTACAATGAACCCTAAGGAGGTTTCAGTTATTTCGATAACACACATTGTAAAATGTTGATGAATACCATACAAAAGGCAAGTTTTATTACGGAAGAAACGAAACAATAAAAACTTACGTTCATCATGGCATTACATGATATCCTAAAGAGCGTAGCCCGCTCTGAAACTTGTTTAGTAGTATCAGTTGGTGGAATCTCCAAGTCAACGAGTGACCTCTGTAGAGCTGCCCCATGCCTCGCCACCAGTTCGGAACAGGTTCGTAAGTCATGGAACCTAGCTGCCAGTTCTCTCGCTATCCCGCCCGCGTCCTCCCCCTCCCCCTCGCCACTCCCCGCAACTGCAACACCTGTTGATATCTGGTCTTCGTCGTCATCGGATTCTTGTGCTCGTCTATGGAAAATTAGCAGGTGTTTATTTTTTTCTGTAATTTCACAATAGCTAATACTTTTTAGGGTTCCGTAGTTCCTACAAGGAACCCTTATAGTTTCGTCATGTCCGTCCGTCTGTCCGTCTGTCCTAATCCTTTACAGCTTAATAATTTCCAGTTATAAACATAAGTTCATGTAAGTTTGTAAAAATAAATGGTCCACATATAGATCTCAATTTTAAAAGAATAAAAAAATCGTGATTACGTATTTTAGGGGTGGCGTGGCGCCCATGCATGTGAAATGGGATGAAAATATTTTATTCACTGCATCCACTCGTGTAGGGTATCGTTAAATAGGTCTACTAAAATGAATGTGATGTTGCATACATCACTTTTTTATCAGGTGTACCATCTACGAAATATAGCCCGTCAAAGTGTCTTACAATGTGTAAAGTAAACTATGCAACGTAGAAACTTATAATCATCCACGTTGATAGATCTTTGTAAATTAAAATGATTTCGAGTATAATGTGTTTATAAATTTTCGAGTTATAGAGAGATAACTGCAAAATACTTTAGAGAAAAATGATCTTGGCAAAGAATGCTCTTTTAGTTACTTTTTACTTGAAGAAATCATAAAAAGTACCTATGTGTTATGTTGACATGACACACATCTTAAAGGACAATGCCCACAGATGGGCCCATTTTTGGCGCCATGTCAAAACTGTATGTTATTCAAAAATTATGTCTTATTTTTTCATGTTTATGTGTTCTTTATCAACATTTCTTTCACCCTAGCATTAAAAAACATAATAAATATGTATTAAACTGAATCGTAAGTATATCCTCCATTCAAACTGAACGAAAATGTTGCCAGATATCAGACTATTTCCACAAATAATCGGAATTGATTCTAAATAGCGATACTTCTATGAATTCACTTTTACTGTGTTTCAGATGCTATTATACTAGACTTATCTTGATTGATTGATTACTTATTTTTTCTTTTCACAATTTATATCTTTAGATTTCGGTTCGCATGCGTAAATCCGTTAAAAATTATAAAAAATCACTCATATGACGTCAAATCAAAAGAAATTGCAAAACATATTTTTGAAATCTTTTTGTACAGAAAAATAAGATGATAATACCTATGCATTTATTGTAAATATTGTTATAATCACTTTAAATTAACTGAAATATTACTTATAAAATCGATATTAATTAATACACCCAAAAACTTAAAAGCTTGCAATCTTATTATTTAAAAAATACTACAAATATCGATTTTGAAAATCGATTAACAAAATAATTATATCTTGCAACACCATACATGGTGTCTATGGATGTCCTTATGGGTGCGTTCAGTTATATCGCCCAACGATGTACGGAGCGTAATTATCAATCAGTTAAGGAGTTGGACAAAATTAGATTTCTCTTAAACCAGGGTGAAAAAATTAAAATCGTTTGCAGAATAATAAAAGATAATTCTTGGTCTACAAAATAAGACAAAAACCACGCTCTGAGTCACCATTGCTGCCGTCTATTGCAAAAACTAAAATTGCCATGATTAATATTCGATTTGATTCGTTTGTAGTTACACCTACCTTCGGAACCCTATAATACTGAGCATGGCCCGACATGCTCTTGGCCGGTTTTCGAATGTATAGATTAGGCAAGGGACAATCACTGACCATGACCATCATGCTTGTTATCTTGACTACCATATCTGTGATATCAAACAGGTGGATTATTAGCCTTTTGATTAATATTAGGACACTGCCTATGTGATATGCAGCAAATCTATCATCTATCTATACTTATAAAGAGAGATGTCCTGACTGAATCGCACAGCTGAAACTACTGAAGCTAGAAATATGAAATTTGAACAGTAGGTTCCTTTTGTAACATACAAAAGAAAGCTTCTTTCCCACTGAGAAAGAATTTTTGGCAATTTTAACCCTAACGGGGTAAAATAGGGTGTTCATACTCTGTATGAAAAATCTTTTCTCCTGGATCGATTCACTCTAAACATAGGAAAAAATAATATTTAAAGTAAATAATAAAACACTTATCTTTTCTTTTTCCAAAATTACTCCTAAATGTGGGTGCAATAGGGTTATAAATTTTCTATAGGAAAATATTAAATTTTCTGTGAAAAATCTTCCCGGGGTGACACTTTTTGGTTGATAATAAAGAAATGCATATTTTTCTTTTCCCAAAACTATGATGGTGAACAGTAAATGGGGCAAGATAAAACTTAGTATGCGGCCAAAGCCGAAGGAGCACTGCTAGTTAAATATAACCTTGCACTTTTAACTAACTGAAACTGTACTGCATCTAACATTGGAGAGACAATGAATAGTTTAAGAGAGGAGCACTTACATTGCTTTCGCCTTCGCCAGCTCTAGAGCTGTGACCCAGCTTTGTCGTTCCACTTCATCGTGAGCTCTGATGTGGAAGGTCTGTGTACCTCCGTTACTGATGACGAATGTGCAGGAATCTGCTGTGTGGATAAGGGCTCCTAGTAGAGATATAGTGCCCCGACAGGTGTGAGCCATTTCGGCTTGATTTCTGAAATAATTAATATCTTAATATAGTATTGGTGTTTCAGAAGGTTGGTGATGAAAACCACAAGCTGCAAACTAACTCCAGATCTGACTGTCACCGTTGTCAAGTTGTGTTGTTGTACCTGATGCCATAATATTTTTTAATGTGGTACAGTTTAAAAAACAAATGAAATTATAAATTATAATATTACAATATACACAATGATAGCAATCCCGTTAAACTTGTATTATTATAATGATTGGTGATTGCGAAAACCTAAGAAATTATTAATTTAAATTACTATTTGTTAAAAAAAAAAACAATAAAAGAATTTTCAATGCTAAATTCATATAATAATATTATACATAGTGACCAAGCATATTATTTGTAAAAAAATTATTGTATGTGCAAAAAAATCAAAACATTTTATCTTTCATTTTTTCAATAAGTTTTTGCCATCTGAAAAAAAACCAGCTACTATTACCTACGTTTAGTTTTCACTAATTAATAATTTCTATAATTAATAATTAAGGCTGGCAATACCTTTACCTTTCCACCAATTGATTGACTTGAATTTTTTTTGGGTGTATTGGGAACATAGTGGAACATTTTGCAATTAATTAATGTATTCATAATATTTTTCGATATGTTTCCACCACTATTTTTGCCTGGCGTTTTTTTACTTCAGTAATCAAAGCTCATAACATCCCGTAAAGAGAGTGGTTAAGACAATAGGTATAATAATGCATCTAGATAAGATACTGTACAATCAACAAAAATAGAACACACATTGTGTACCTACACAAAAACTCACAAAGCATATCATACTGTTATTAGTAACAAATGTAGGTAGGATAATTAATGTTTGTTTTGCAGGAGTCTGTTGAGTAACTAAATAATAGAACTATGTTAAATGTATCTAGGCAATTAAACACATTAGCATGTTGAGTAGTCAGCATCAGTAAAGATTTTACACAAAACTGATTTTTTTGATGTGAAACTGATTTCCGAATGTGACTAAATTGACAGCTGGCTGTCTGATGCATTCAGAAATTAGCCCCATTTCAAATGATTGACTTCAAAATATGATTCAAACATAATTAACATAAACATAAAAGCGAGGAGGATGATTGAAGTGGAAGGCAGAGGACCGAGCGTTGTGGCGCAACTTGGGAGAGGCCTATGTCCAGCAGTGGACTGCGATAGGCTGAGTTGTTTGATTGAGGAGGGTGATGATTCCAGATGCTAAGATATTTTAAATGCTGAAAGTTTTTTTAGGGACCAATGATCAATAGTTATCCCAACTTCTCAAAAAATCTTATTTTTTATGTAGAAATACCACAATGTTTCTTTACTGTACTATTTAAAATAATGAGTATGGTTTTTAAAAACTAGCTACTTGAATTTTAATTTTGATAAGCAACAGGTTAATAGCGGGAGAATTCAACAAAAACCTAACATACTGTGGAACTTGAAATTAAAAGCAAATATAATGGGAATATGCTGATAAAATGAACTTAATTTATGAAATGGTTTTATACAACGATGATAAATATTTAACAGAAAATTAGATGCATATCTATGTAACCATCTCATTTAATAGCTTATTGTATGTTCCATGTGTGATGTACCTAATTAACTATTACTGGAACTAAAATTTACTCTGACACTCACTGTCAGTAGTCAGTACACACAATATTTAGCACATTGCTTAAATCGTACAATCAGAAATATGTTATGAATGCCTCATTAAAGTATTATGCGTATTAGAAATAACCAAGTCGAAGTTTTTTTGTTAGTATCTCCATGGCGCGAGAAAACCCAATAAAAATACCGCAAAAACATCGCTGCGTCATAATATTAGGTCAGTATCGGCTTAGGGGCGGAGTTAAAGCTTACACGAAGAAATTTTCTTGAAAATTACCTGTAATACGACAACAGTCCATTCGACAACACGAACCATCTTCGTTGATAACCCTTCAAATAATTCGTCCACTTGAATAGCCAACCCTTTTTTTCGGGATCTCCAGGAATTGGCTGACCCTTGGCTACGATGGCATCCGACATTTTTTGTAATATCACAATTTCGATTAGAAAAACATAATATAACTTCTCTTCTAGCCACGTCCGTCGTCAATCCACTCTATCCACTATATCCAGTGTTGCCAACCCTCGGTATATAACAGTCAAAAGCAGCAAAAGAACCTTGAAATTATAATATAATTATTAGTACAAAAACCAAAAAACCCGACTGAATGTAAAAATAAAAGAAAAGATGTAAACAAGACGTGTGTAAGTATTATATTACATATTTTTTGTTTATGTTATAGGATGGCGAAACGAAAAAAGCCCACCTGATGTTAAGCGGTTACCTTTGCCCATAACAACTGCAATACCATCTAGGCTACTGTCTAAATGGTACCGCAAGTCGGTTCGCCAAACCTCAGTTTGTCTCAACATGAAGATGGAAAGTCTCATGTGATTGTAATTTCACCGGCACCCGTACCCTTCAGACCGAAACACAGCAATGCCAGCATCACTAGGTCACTAGTACACGTTGGTGGTACTTCCCCGGACGAGCTCTTTCACAAAGGAGCTCTACTACTACTAAGTATATGTGTAAGTATCAAATCATAACACGCAGTCGGAGGCTATCTATGAACTACTTATGTAATTAACAAACTGAAACTGACCAAAAACATACGTAGTTAGCCTCCAACAGCGTGTGATGATCAATGATATTTAATAAAGATACGTTATACGCTCACAAAACAAACGAAAATAATGTTCCCTACGCAGCGGCGGTACACATTTATTTTTTCTTTTACATTTCATTTACGCATTACACACAACAGTGCTTTGAACTTTGAAGCCTTAAGCCTTAATCGACACGAATACGCGGCCAGCGAGAGAACGGTATGTACGTATCGTACTTGTGCGAGACCGACTGAGATTATCAGGCTTTTTTTTTTTTTTTTTTCTTTTTTCGAATGGACTCTCGCAGGTGGGACCGAAGTACCACTTCTGCTTAACCGGGATTAGTTGGCGGAGAGTCTCATGTGGGACTCCATTCGCCGAAAGTTTTTCCCTAATCCTACACTTAAAAACTAAAGTCGCGGTTTCAATACCGCAAGCGGCGTCCCCCAAGGGGGGGGGACTATCAAGCGATATTTAGCTCCTTTTATTCGCTTCATTTTGGCGCGCTAGTAACGTATCTAGGTACCTCTTTTTATATATAATATCATTGGTTATGATTTGATACTTCCACATATACTTACACACGTCTTGCTTACATCTTTTGATTTATTTTTATACGCAGTCGGGTTTTTGGTTTTTTAATTAACTTTTCTTTTTTTTTTAGTTTCGTCTAGTTTTATCACACTAAATAAGTAAGTCGCCGTTCACTTACAATTGCAATATATTCGTGTAGACAACATCTCAATAAACAAATATCACTATGCTCTAACCATGTCGAAGTACAGGTGATAATAGGTTTCATGTTTCAAGATTTACGTTTTACCAAATGACGATGGAAGGTAGGTGTCTCTTAAAAAGTTGCTGTAGAAATACAATAGCAGTACATTTGAGTAGGTAACATCTATAATAATAAGTTACTTGGGTAGCCAAGCTATTAACTGAAACCATGTCGAGTCATAGGTTAAAAAACTGATGTTCTCTGCATTTGTGTTCACATAAATCGAAAAAATGTAAGGATCAGATTTGTTTTCACGATTTCAGGTTTGGTCCCATGGTAAAAGCTGTTCATACTGATGAGTTCAATGACCCTTTAAGAGGTTTCAGTTATTTCAATAACACGTTGTATATATTTATTTATTTTCGTATTCCAGGTAAAACGTGTCAAACGTGTCTCTGAAACCTGTTTTTATTTTTTTTGTAGTTTTTCCTATTACTATCCTTAGTAGTCCTTTTCTATCTTTTATTTTCAATTCTTTTAGCGATGATTTCTCAAAACTGGATGCTGGCAGTAATGTATAACAAGTTGCCATTATTGAAAAATGTAAAAATAAATTAATAGAAAACAGGAAAGACATTCGAAAACAGTAAGTTTACTGATGAAACAGTAAGGTTGGTTACACTGACCATATCAATCAAATAAGTACACAGATGATAAAACAAAAATCAAAAACAGAGTATAAACTGAACTTGTCAATAAGTCATGTTGAAACAAAAAAAATATCACTGAAATATTTCAATGTAGGTTATAATTCCGCAAAATTACTAGTATAAGTCTACCGGCATTTTTGTCCTCGGTCCACAGTACTGAGAAATTAACCAGGAAAATACTAGCCTCCACACTGGTTAATTTTGAGGTACCGTGCCTGACCGAGGCTGTGAATGCTTGGAAAATTGCTTGCCCGAATACAGATATGCCCGCAAACACATTTTCCCAGAGACAGTGGGATGGGCCACTCTGCGTTGCGATACGGAATGAACTCATAAATACGTCAATCACAACCGCTGAGTGCGCTCGCCTGCTGGCTGTGGGAGAATGGGAGTCGGGCTTATGGCTTCAGGCGCTTCCGTCACCCAACATTGGCACCATGTTGGATAATACCACGTTCAGAGTCGCTACATGCCTTCGTTTGGGGGCTCCCTGCTGTGCTCCGCATCGCTGTCACTGTGGTGAAGCTGTCGATAGCCTCGGTCACCACGGTCTGTCTTGCAGCAGGAGTGCAGGTCGTACGGCACGGCACGCTAATATAAATGACATAATCCGTCGTGCTCTTGTCACCGCTGGCGTTCCAGCTGTTTTAGAACCAAATGGCTTGGTACGTGACGATGGCAAGAGACCAGATGGTATGACTCTATTGCCATGGAAAGTGGGCAGGCCTTTGGTGTGGGACGCAACGTGCGTCGATACCCTTGCGCCCTCCCATCTTCCTAGGTCGGCGGGCTGTGCTGGCGCTGCCGCTGCGGCTGCTGAGACCCTCAAGCGGCGAAAATATGATAACATAATAAGTAATCATATTTTCGAGCCGTTTGGGGTTGAAACACTCTGATCGTGGGGTACGAGTGCTCGTCTCTTAGTCAAAACCATCTCCAGGCGGTTGGTCGACACTTCACGTGACCAGAATGCTGGCCTTTTCTTTGGTCAAAGAATAATCATTGCCATACAACGTGGCAATGCTGCCAGTATTCTGGGCACGCTTCCGGTAGAAAGCGATGCGGGGGATTTTTTGGATTTTTTGTAGCTTTTAGTTTTGTTTTATTTATTTTGTTTATTCTTAAGTAAGTTGTGTATATAGTTGTGTATATGGTAACCAAATAAATAAATGTAGGTTATGGGAGAAAATCAAACTTCACGTTATTAGGAATAATTAGCCTTTTTATTTTATGTAAAAGTATTGAATGTTTATTATTATAATTCTCTATAAAATCAACTTTTAATAAACTGGACTTAGGTCCCAATTATTGGACTTAGCCCCTTTTAAGACGCTGACAACAGCCAAATACCCAAAATAGGCTTCTTTTAAAAACATTTTTAGCTGTATCTATTCAGTTTGTGGCAGTGAAAAAATATATGTTAATCTTGATCGTATTTTCTGAAACTGTATTGTGCCCAAAACACGTTTTCTTGAAGTTTTCTTGATGGTAAATAATTGTAAACTAACCTCTTAAAACATGCTGTAAAGCAAACAATCTCTATCATTTACTAAATATTATAAATAAAATTAAGAAAACATTCGAGAAAGACAATAATCTAAACATTTGTTGTTTCTGTTTTTCGAATAAGCTTTTAGTTTCTATAAAAAAAAAAAAAATGTTAATTTTCATTAAAGTTGAGCGGCGTATCCGACGTAAAGTTGGGAAAAACGACTTAAAATCGTAAGCGTGTTTAAACGTAGTGCTTTTTTCTGCCAACGAATTTTTTTACGCTTTTGCCGCTTTTCGTATTTCACTTCTAAAAAAATTGACTTTTATTTGTCTAAATTACACTATTCTATTTACATTTAAACTATTTACAAAGTTCACTAAAAACTATACAAACAAACTACAATCGTCGCGTAATTACCAAGGAGAACATTCAAAAACGCATTCACTCGTTGACGACGAAAAATAAACTAAGCGCCAAAGCAAAAGCAAATCAATCAAGGTCAAAAACGTTTAAAATGTTTAAACGATACGAAAATAATCAAGAAAATAAAAAAGTGCTTTCTCTAAACAAATTTTACGTAAACGAATACAATTTAATTCTGCCGGTTTCAAACCACCACCAGTCAACTTTGAAATTGAGTCTTACATTCATAGAAATAAGGTTACATTTCAATCGTACTATTAAAAGCATAAGTTTGGTTTACGAAAAAGTTTAAACGAAATCTGCTTTAATCACAAAGCGTGCTTATACGCTTTTTTTTTTATTAGACTTTTTTAAGCGCTTTTTGTTTAAACGCCCACTTCTAATCCGACGTCCCTCGGCTCGTGCCTCTCTTTCAGTTCTGTACGAAACGACAGTGACCGCAGCAGAGGTCTGATTTTTTAGGTGTTGTCAGCCTCTTAAGACTTATTCTATGGACTTAGGAACTTTGCAGCTTTGGTTACTCATTTAGTGAACTTAAATCTGTACTAACAAAATATTGTGGACTTTAGGGCAAAAAAAAATTAACATGACATAATTATTTTTATATAAAATCAAATAATACTTTGCTTTCTAGGATCATTTTTAAAAACATCCCAGCAATGCCTAAGCGGTTCGTAGTTCGTATAGAAAACGCGACGACATCGACATACTGATTAACGCGACGGATGTAAACGTAAAGAGAACGCGTAACACAATCGTCCCGTGCCCGTCGTATTATTTTACACTTGTAACACCAATGTGTTAACTGTCAACATAGTTGCCAACATAATGAGCATTCCCCGGACAACAGGTAATTTTGAATAAATATAAAACACACTGGCGAGTAGTTAAATAATTATTGCAAGTGGCGAAAGTCTCATAATTTAGACCATTTCATTTAGGCTCCTCAAGAGTAAAAAATCTCCATCACATACGTAATTTATTTGATGTTTGAAATTCAATTATATTTTTCAATTTTTATTTATTTATTTCTTCCAAAATTCATACAACTGTAAGGATAAGAAATCCGTACGCAAAATACACGCTTAGACGTGGAGTTGCGCAAACCCACCCGTTATACTAAGGCGGTCTTAACGCCATAGCGGCTAGGTTTTAATAACTCTCACTATAGGAGTGCCCAGCTTGGGCCACGCAGCGCCGTGACCTCATCACTGCAGTACCTAGGTAGCAGCGGTCTCTCGCTTCCAGCCTTGGCACTGTTTATGGTCGGGAGCGAGAGCGCTTGGGAAGGCGTCGTCTCCTTCGACGTCGACATATCCCGAAGAATTGCCAAACTTAAATAGTAGTGGGCGGGGCAGATTGCTTGCAAAACGGATGGCCGATGGGGCAGTAAAGTTCTGGGGTGGTGACCGCATACTGGAAGGTGCAGCGTGTGTAGGCCTCTCACAAGGTGGACCGACGACCTGGTGAAGGTCGCTGGAATCCGCTGGATGCGGAAAGCGCAGGACCGGTCGTTGTGGCGAAGCTTGGGTGAGGCCTATGTCCAGCAGTGGACGTCTTTCAACTGAAATGATGATGATGGTGATTACCAACTGCGTCTGCGTATGATAACAGGTGATATGGGAAATATGGCTTCGTGTGTTAGGTATTTTGTTTATTAGTTTTGGCAACATTGCTTCAATTTATTGACAAATTAAAAACATGGTAATAATTCTCCGCAAAAGTTCCGTACTGGTTAGCAAGGTTGTTAGTCGTTTTGTCCAAGGTAAAACCTTTCACGATAATTATAAATGATCACAATTATTTCGAGTGATATTTTTGTTAAGATTTGTGAATGCTGCGATGAGCAATAATCTTCATAAATCATAACTGATAGGAATTTCAATTTTTAGCTGCCTTTCTTTATTTAAAATAGATACTCATTTTAATTTGTTGTAGGTTCTTTTTTGTCTAGCAAAATGGGCAGCTCTTTTTCAAGATCATATTCTCCTAACAGTGGACAGGGTCCCACTAATCCTGAAAACCGTAAGTACCACTAAAATTTAATAATAGGTAGGTATACAGATTTTAAAGTATTTGGACTAGTAGGTAACTGGCCTAAAAAATAACTTGTGCCCTTTCTGAGGTCTAATTAGGTTCTTTGAATTTCTACCTTATGGAAAAACTCTTGATTACTTATTTCAGTTGTATTTTATTTGATCAATATACCTATTACCTTTTTTGTTTATCCAAGCATATTAGATTAAATATTAAATTTAAAAAAATATAAATAATTGGAAAATCTGCATCTTTAGCCAGGTATTCCAGCATATTATGATAATAATCTGGCAAATGTATAAAAATGTATACACAAACCCAAAAATTACCAAAAATACTTGTTATACATTGCAATAGAGTATACCTAATTACCTATCCAGCCTTTAACTCGGGTTGTGTGTCAGGCTGGTAGCCTAGGCAACCTTGTTGTACCCATGGTATAATAATATGTTTCACCCATATTAGTATACCATGGTTGTAAAGTCGACTGCATGACAGAGATGATGATGAGTGGTAACACTTCAATTCGAAATCCACCCTTACTGCTAACGAAATAAAGATGCTGCTAAAGTGTTACCACAGACATGCGATCGACGTACCTAGCTTTAAATTCCATAATACTGAAACTTTTTTTAATAAGAAACAGAACTACTCTTCTCTTGAATTATTGTTTTTTATTTTATGGACTATGTGTAAGGTCTGAAAGTAGACTAAATGTGCATCCATTCTAGTCAATGTTAATGACTACACACTAAATTAAACATTGGATATAAACTAGCAGGTAATATTGTTTTATTATAATAAATGGAGTATACAAAACAGTGATGTCATACTTCATGGTAGGTATGTAGCATTACTCAACTAAGGCAATACCTATTATTGTAACTGGTCTGTGTAAATGTGTAAAAAAGATGTGTATTTTTTTATAATGTTATGTTGTATTTACAGGTGGCACAATATCACGCATGGAATCTAGTAACCACTATGTTGAATCTGTTGTCTGCAACGAAAATGACCTTAAAGAGAATGAAATGAAAGTTTTTGATATTGGAGAAGAGGGCAAAGTATTAGTTGTGAAGCAAAAAGGTGAATTCAGTGCAGTAGGAACCACTTGTACTCACTATGGTGCACCACTAGTGTCTGGTGCGTTAGGTGATGGAAGAGTCCGCTGTCCTTGGCATGGAGCCTGCTTCAACATTAAAACGGGAGATATAGAAGACTTTCCTGGCTTCGACTCACTGCCATGCTATCAAGTTACGGTCACAGAAAAAGGAGAAGTTAAGGTAAGATATTCAATTTGGTAAATTAACTAAACAATGAAAAAAATAACTAGAGAAAACCTGGTCCAAGGAATTAATTAATATTTCTTAGAGACTGTATTATTTGTTCAAGTGTTCAATTGATTTAATGAAAAGTATGTTTTTACGTTTTATCCATATTGATTTGATTGATTGAACAGCAACAATTTTCGAAGTATGAATGTATTCTATTCATTTAATAGTAAAAACATACTGTAATTGCTCTGTGCTGTAATAGTCAAATATTCGTACTTGTGCTCCCAGAAAAAAGGTTTTGTTATTAAAATACACAACCAGAAACAAATAGTCTTATTTGCAGCATAGTTAAGACTTATTTTAAAGAATTTTGCACACTCTGGACCCTCCATACAACCGCATTGATTTAAGTGACTACTTCCACAGAATACTATAATAGTAAGTGAATACTCACATATGAATCAACAGATCACGATATTGTACGCGCGCCAAATGTGTGTGTAAATGTGTAAATACATATTTTTATTGAACAGGTAGTACAGGTAACAGGTAAGTCTGTAAGAGCAAATTAAGTGTCTATTAAAATCCGAGTGACCATTCTGTATGGTATGTAGTAATATCGTACATATTACCTCAATGTACTATTATGTGTTCTGTGCTTTTAGTAACATATGCAGCTAAAGTACATAGCTAAACACATAAACAGGTGTAGCGTTTGCACAAACTTAGGTGGCTGTGGAGGTTGTTTCTCCAAGCGAAGCGAAATAAAGGTTGGGTTGTGACTCTGATAAATACTTGTCTTTGAATATGACTAACTAAATACAAATATAGGTACACTTATTTTTTTCTAAAAACTGCTATTCGCGTGACTTCGTTTGTAATTTGCGATAAGATCTAATAGCAAAATCTAATATAGTTACCTATTAGTCATACAACTCATACATAGCCTAAGGTAGGAGGATAGGTAAATTATTGCATATCTGCCTGACGGAACATATTCTACGAGGCAGGGGCGTAGCTACCGCCGTATCAGCCGTAGGGCCCCTGAGCTACAGGGGCCCAGACGTTTTCCACAATCTCAAATTCTTAGTGATAAGAGGCCTGTAATTAATAAATAATGAAAACTTGTTGGTCTAGTGGTTGCAAGCGCGACTGCTGAGCGTGGGGTCCGGGGTTCGATTTCCGGGTCGGGCAAAGTGTTATTGGGTTTTTTCATTAGGAAATTCTCAGTAGCAGCCCGGAGTCTGGATTTGTGCCCGGTCAATGGCAATAGGCTCGCCCTCTATTACATGGGACTATAACATAACTGGCGAAATGTGGGTGTATTATTACACCTCTGCCTACCCCTTCGGGGAAATACAGGCGTGATGTTATGTTATGTTGTTGTTTAGTCTATAGCAACTAGAACAAATTAATCATTTGCATAAAACATAACCCCCCCCCCCCCTTTTGGGCATCGCCACAGTCGGGTAAAAAGGGGCCCCCAACAAATTTTGATACATAGTACGGGTGCCAATTGAGATTTCCGACACTTCCGTGGGACCTAGTTCCGCCATATGGACAACTGGTATGTACTTATTCGGCATGTTTTCCAGAACACAAAAAGTGCGGTAGTCACTTCCTAGGGGTATGGGGGGGGGTAGCTATGACGCAGCAAAGATGGCGGCCGGGCTATTCTGTTTAGCGATATTTCTAGATAACTACTGGACCGATTCTCATAAATAAGGTGTCAAATGAAAGAACATACAATGCACATTATTTCTTTTCATACATTTGTTCATGTGAAGCCAATACCAACAGAAATATTAACAAAAAACTACATTTTGAAAAATAAAACTCCTATTAATATGTAAATAGCTCAGACACCGTCAGAATTATAGAAATCACGTTAAAGTAAACCTTATTGCTATTTTTATCATCTTTCTAATGAACCTTAAATCAATACAATCGAGTAATAAATAACGGAGCTACAGTCGTTTAAGTGAGCGTCGGTAGCGCCGAGCTGACGACGGTAGCTGAGCCCTTGGTACGAATAATCTCGAATTGAGTACAGCTTCTTAACTCGAAATGTGGTTCCGTCCGGCAGAAAGCATGAAACTTGGCATGTTTGTAGCTTTCATATTATGTGCTTCAATTTATAAGTAGAAACACGTCGAAAAAGTATTGTTTCCCCCCTTTCCCCTTCCTTTGTGTCCCCAATCGTAGTTTTTTTAATTTTCCATGAAAACGGTTAATATTTCGAGGAAACGGTCAAAGACCAATATATTTTTCATGAAATTTTCTACAATATTGTCATTGGATGTATGTTGATAGGACTTACGGTTTTCCAAATAAGCTAACATTCATTGGTGTAAATACAGGGTTTCAAGCAATTTATTGAAACTTCCCATCAAGTCCAGTTAAAATTTTATGTATTTTTATTTTTGACTTATGCATATGCATATGCATATGTTTGTGTAGCAATCACTCCGGCCCTTATAACAGGCCAGTGTAG
Source organism: Asteroscopus sphinx (assembly GCA_949699075.1). NCBI lineage: Eukaryota > Metazoa > Arthropoda > Insecta > Lepidoptera > Noctuidae > Asteroscopus > Asteroscopus sphinx. The sequence goes on from OX453021.1 coordinate 17,732,943, forward strand.
CGAAGCCTACGTAGATATCAAACTGTAATGCAGCTGTGACAGGAACATTTCGTCAACCCGTTTATGTTATAAGGGCCGGAGTGATTGCTACACAAACATATGCATATGCATAAGTCAAAAATAAAAATACATAAAATTTTAACTGGACTTGATGGGAAGTTTCAATAAATTGCTTGAAACCCTGTATTTACACCAATGAATGTTAGCTTATTTGGAAAACCGTAAGTCCTATCAACATACATCCAATGACAATATTGTAGAAAATTTAATGAAAAATATATTGGTCTTTGACCGTTTCCTCGAAACATTAACCGTTTTCATGGAAAATTAAAAAAAACTACGATTGGGGACACAAAGGAAGGGGAGAGGGGGGAAACAATACTTTTTCGACGTGTTTCTACTTATAAATTGAAGCACATAATATGAAAGCTACAAACATGCCAAGTTTCATGATTTCTGCCGGACGGAACCACATTTCGAGTTAAGAGGCTGACAACACCTAAAAAATCAGACCTCTGCGGTCACTGTCGTTTCGTACAGAACTGAAAGAGACGCAACGAGCCGAGGGACGTCGGATACGCCGCTCAACTTGAATGAAAATTAACAATTTATTTTTTTAATAAAAAACTAAAAGCTTATTTGAAAAACAGAAACAACAAATGTTTAGATTATTGTCTTTCTCAAATGTTTTCTTAATTTTATTTATAATATTTAGTAAACAATAGAGATTGTTTGCTTTAAAGCATGTTTTAAGAGGTTAGTTTACAATTCTTTTCCATCGAGAAAACTTCAAGAAAACGTGTTTTGGGCACAATACAGTTTCAGAAAATACGATCAAGATTAACATATATTTTTTTCACTGCCACAAACCGAATAGATACAGCTAAAAATGTTTTTAAAAGAAGCCTATTTGGGGTATTTGGCTGTTGTCAGCGTCTTAAGAAGCTGTACTCAATTCGAGATTATTCGTACCAAGGGCTCAGCTACCGTCGTCAGCTCGGCGCTACCGACGCTCACTTAAACGACTGTAGCTCCGTTATTTATTACTTGATTGTATTGATTTAAGGTTCATTAGAAAGATGATAAAAATAGCAATAAGGTTTACTTTAACGTGATTTCTATAATTCTGACGGTGTCTGAGCTATTTACATATTAATAGGAGTTTTATTTTTCAAAATGTAGTTTTTTGTTAATATTTCTGTTGGTATTGGCTTCACATGAACAAATGTATGAAAAGAAATAATGTGCATTGTATGTTCTTTCATTTGACACCTTATTTATGAGAATCGGTCCAGTAGTTATCTAGAAATATCGCTAAACAGAATAGCCCGGCCGCCATCTTTGCTGCGTCATAGCTACCCCCCCCCATACCCCTAGGAAGTGACTACCGCACTTTTTGTGTTCAGGAAAACATGCCGAATAAGTACATACCAGTTGTCCGTATGGCGGAACTAGGTCCCACGAAAATCGTTATTTGAAGACTTTTTTGCAATTGGCTCCCGTACTAACAGGGCCCATTTAGGTCTAGCTACCCCACTCCTACGAGGTGAAGTTAGTAAGGACAGACGGACGGACATGACGAAATTATAAGGGTTCCTTGTAGAACTACGGAACCCTAAAAAACAGGTGACGTCGGCGGAAGCCCTACAGAAACGAATCTTCTCTAACAATACTGTTAAGATTACAGTGTTCAGTTATTGGCTTGAAATGCAAAGGAAATGCTTTATTTCGGTCTCCTTATAGCGTAGAACTCTCACCATCGGAAACTGTTTTATTTTGGCTTAGACAGTCCAACAATGTTCATTGTGTAAATCCAGCTGTAGAGAGGCAAGATAATAAAATTGTTAACTACTAAAATGAAAGCGTGCTATCAATCCGTATGCAAAGACAAATTCAGGTAATTTTCACAGGCTTCTTACATATCGAAGAGCGAGTTATGGCGATGGCCAAAATACATGACGGTCTTTTATACATATTGATTCAAACCTTTAATAAACTTGTGCATATAACCTACTATTATTTCTTCTATAATGTAACTTAGGCCTGCAGTGGGACAATATAGGCTGAAAATAAATAAATAAATAAAATGTAACTCTATTCTGCTTTTCAGGGAAATACATAATTAATTAACTTGATTTAAGATATGAATGTACCCACCTATTCTGTAGAAATTGCTAATGTTTTTAACCGACTTCAAAAAAAGGAGGAGGTTATGTATTCCGCGGGTTTTTTTTATGTATGTACACCGATTACTCCGAGATTTATGGGCCGATTTACGTGGTTGTTTTTTTATTTGGTAGAGGAAGCCCGCGCGGTGGTCCCATATAAATTTTATCGACTTAGGTTGAGTAGTTTTTTAACCAGCTTCAATAAATCAGTTTATTTTAGCTTCGCCTATCTGGATGATCTGCTCATTGGTTCGTTTTTCTGAGAATTCTTGGCCGATTTGCGTGTTTTTTTTTACGACAATGATTGGAACAACAACAATAACAACAACAACCACAACAACAACAACTAAAAAGTATGAAATAAAAACTTTTTAACAAAAAAAAACCGACTTCAAAAACCTTAACTAAAAAAGTAAAAAATAATCCTTGTATGTATTTCAAAATCTTTTCATAAACCAAAATTTTGAAGGCGGTGCGTGATTTTAATGTACGTTCACTTATACTGTTTATTACTATAGATCAGCGGTTCTCAAACTTTTTTGGTCACGGAACCCTTTTGACAAGCAAAATACTTGACGGAACCCTACAATAAAACAATAGTTTTTAAAAGTGTATTCTTTATTATATAAGCATAATAAAAGTACAATGTAACAGTTACTAATTATTACTTACTTTAACCACATGCCAAGTACAATAATAGAAGATATTAAAAATGAAAAAATCTTAACTAATGGGAGGTATGAAACTGTTTTTTATTTTTCATCAATTGGTTGATATCAGGTTTGATAGAAGACATTTGAAGTCTCATATCAGGTTCGGCGTCCAGTCTATTGCGATATTTTGTTTTCGTGGCTGCATAGGTTGAGAATCCTGTTTCGCACAAATATGTTGTTGGGAACGGGAGAAGAATATTCAGAGCCATTCTGCCAAGCATTGGATATTCATCACGGATTCTGCACCAAAAATCGTTGAGAGGCGTCGTTTTGAACAGTGACTCCATACTTGTGTCTGATGACATTTCTAAAAGAGATTCATATATCTCGTTTGACATACTTTCGGGCTTTTGCAAGTTGGGTTAAAAAGGATTATGAATCCATGAATTCAGCTTCATTTTTGTATTATGTTCTTCGGGAAAATACTTTACAAAAGATGCGCGCATCGAAGTGAGATATTGGACCAATTCTTCAAACACATCATCTTGAAACATTTCCGAGTCGTTATCGCTAACAAACTCACTGAGTGACGTAAAGCTTTCTATTTCTCTCTTACCAACGCAAATAATCCAAAAATCTAATTTTCTTTTGAAGGCAGTTATTTTGTTATAGGCCTGGAACACTGTTGTTTGTTTACCTTGCAATGATAAATTCAATTCGTTCAGTTTTTGAAAGATATCCGCCATAAAAGACAATCGGAACAACCAAGTTTTATCATACAAACGGTCTTTCAAATTAAAAGAAACTGTATCTGCTGAAAGAAACATTTGTAACTCGGCTCTAAGTTCAAATAGCCTTGTTAAAGTTTTACCCCGAGACAGCCATCGCACTTCTGTATGGAGCAGCAGTGTTTTATGTTTGCTGCCATAATCTTCACACAATAATGAGAACAATCGGGATTGTAGTGGTCGTGATTTGATAAAATTAATTATTTTTACCGCTTCATCCATAACTAATTTTAGATTTGACGGCATTTGCTTCATCGCAAGTGCTTGTCTATGCAGAATACAATGGCTGGAACTACAATTAGGCGCTTTACTTTTTATTCGTGATACTGCTCCTGCTGTTTTACCTGTCATCGCCTTGGCCCCATCTGTACAAATGTCAATGCAATCGTTCCAACTAAGATTATTTTCTTTAAAAAATATGTTTATTTTATTAAAAATTTCTTCCCCGGTAGTGTTTGTGGGCAGCGGTGAACACATAAGCATGTCTTCTTCAAAAGAACGTTCATATGGATATCTCACGATAACCAGCAAGATAGCCAGACCAGTGACATCAGTTGACTCATCCATTTGCAAGGCGAATCGTGTTTTTTGTAGACGTGCAACTAGTTCTTGTTTGACGTAGCTTGCCAGATCATGGATTCGCCGTGAAACAGTATCGTTTGATAGCGGTACAGTAGAAAGATGCTTTGCAGATTTTTCATCGAGCATACATTTTGTTATGTCTAACACACATGGCTTTATTAAATTCTCAGCGATAGTGTGCGCTTCACCTGCTTGTGCAATGCGATAGCTAACTAAATATGATGCCTCCGTGGCCTTTTCATTGATAGTTTGTGTTACATGCATCATATTTTTTTGACTTTCCAATAACTGTTCTTTTTTACGAACAAAAAATTCTTTATTCTTGTCTTTAGACTCGGGGTGTACAGTTTCTAAATGTCTGCGTAATTTGGCAGGTGCCATGGAACTATTAGGAAGCAGTTTACTACATAACATGCAGAGAGGTGAGCCGTTGGAATCAACAAATCCGAAACTGATATATGATTCATCATACTTCCTTTTTTTCGTCTTTGAAACCGTGGAGCTTGACGTCGTGGCATCATCGTCTGGATCGGTAATTGCTGTATTCTCCGCGCGTACTGCTTTTGAACATTCAGCGTCATTAGAAGATGTCGTTGCAACACGTTTAACACCTTTAAGCCAACGTTCCATTCTTCTTTATTAATAATGTTACACGTCAGGATGGTAGGGTCAAAATAATGCACAATCGTTACTGCGTTTATGAGACAAAGTTTAGTCCAAAGAAGAAATGTACAAAACTGATACAATCAGAATACAGCGGGCAGTAGAACTTACAAGAAGGCAGCAGGCTAGCCAGCTTGTAAGTAGGTAGGTACGAACTTATCGCTCCGAACGCTAATCGTCAACTGACTGACGAGGCGCGACTTTTTTTATATAATAGCGCTTTTATACTTAGTCCTAGACTCGAACTCGAACATTCTCAAAAATACTCGAGTCGGCGCCTTTGATAAACAAAAAGCGGAAATAAAAATATAAATACAAAAAAATGCGTTGTAAACAATCTCGACTTTATGCTTTTGAAGATAGAGCCGAAAGTCGCTTGTTCACAACTATAGCGTCTAATTCAGAGGCGGCTTTTATCAAAGGGACTGCGCGCTCACAAGTATACGCGCGGCGGGCGGATTCAAAACGTTCGACCAGTGACCAGAGAGAGGTGTTTTGTTTTTTTTTTCTAAATTCTTGCGGAACCCCTACAGGGGTATCGCGGAACCCTAGGGTTCCGCGGAACACACTTAGAGTACCGCTGCTATAGATAATGCGCTCGACTGTACATTATCACGCAAAGGGTCAATCACGCGCCGCCTTCAAAATTTTGGTTTATGAAAAGATTTTGAAATACATACAAGGATTATTTTTTACTTTTTTAGTTAAGGTTTTTGAAGTCGGTTTTTTTTTTGTTAAAAAGTTTTTTTACTATAGATATTGCGCTCGACTGTAAACTACATTACATGACGCAAAGGGTCAATCACGCGCCACCATCAAAATTTTGGTTAATGTTAAGATTTTAAAATACATACAATGATTATTTTTTACTTTTTAGTTAAGGTTATTGAAGTCGGTTTTTTTTTGTTAAAAAGTTTTTACAACAATCTCTTTTCATGAATAAAAAAAAGTTTATTTATTTATTTACTTTTAATTAAAATTGCAGTGCTTGCTGTCGTGAGCCTACGTAAAATTGTAATTTAATAATTAAACAATTTTCAATGTGATAGTAGGTAATATAATCAGATGATTGATAAAAAATACATTTAATTTTATGATGGTTATCTTTTGATAGTGATTGACTAGCCCATAAACGCAGACATGGAATTAGTGATATAGATAAAAAATGCCTTCGGACCATGCAATTTTATTACTTATGGAGTTTCTCCGTTAATTTCAGAGTTTACTTAGAACTATTTAGGTAAATCAGAATAAGCAGTGATAGCCTAGAAGTGGTTGAGCGCTTCTAAGTCCGATCCAGGCCCGCGCCTCTAGCTTTTCGAAGCCATGTGTGGATCAGGGACTTAATTTAATTGTTGCTTGCGTTAACGGTGACGGAAAAAATCGTGAAGTAACTTGCACACTAATATTACTTGAGGGCTCCAAAATTTCATCGATGGTGTGTGCTAACCCACGCGAGGCCATAGTGGAGAACTTAGACCTAAATAGAGGACAGTGCCTGGGCACTGCTGGCAGTGGGACGATTATAGGCTTATTATGAAATCAGAATGATTCCGCATATTTTGTGATAACTTCAACACGAATGTAATGCTCTGCGAAAGGCGATAAGTATCACCAAAGTGAAACGCACTGGGCAACCGGCCAGCAGCCATTACGTTGCCGTTTTGTAATTTTTTTTTTATAGTATAGGATGGCGAAACGAGCTAAAGGCTCACCTGATGTTACCTTTGCCCATAAAAACTGCAATACCGCCTAGACTGTTGCCTAGATGGTACCGCAAGTCGGTTCGCCAAACTGAGACATGAAGATGGAAATTCTCATGTGTGTGTGTGTCAGCAATATGCTGAGCGGTGGCCGTTTTGCACTGATGTGACGCATATTTTACCACACTTCTTGGCTCTGTACCTGTATTTGTTCTGTTTCTTGAATTTTTTGGTAATTTTGTGCGTCACTGAAGCAAATACATATTTTTTCTTTCTTTCATGTGATTGTAATTTCACCGAATTTTAATGTAACCGTAATATTCAATATTTGTTCATCAACTCAGCCTATCGCAGTCCATTGATGGACATAGGCCTCTCCTAAGTTGCGCCCACAACAATCGGTCCTCCCTCGCCTTCCGCTTCCAATCCCCCCAGCTACCTTTTTCAGGTCGTCGGTCCGCCCTATGCTGCGTTTGCCGATTCGCGATCTCTACTCAAGGATTCGTCTGCTCCAACGGCCATCTGTCCTTCGACATGGCCAGCCCACTGCCACTTTAGCTTACTGATCCTACAAGCTGTGTCAGTCGCTCCGGTTCTTCTCCGGATAAACTCGTTACGGATTTTATCCTTCAAAGAAACTCCAAGCATAACTCGTAATATTTGTTGTAAAAAAAAAACTACAATAAATAAAATCATAATATGCTAGTAATATTATTACTAATCTAATCAGATTGTGATTCTCATTAAATATTTTCGCCCTCGTTATTGTAATTCATCGCAAATTCAATACTAAGCTACAAGGTGAAATCATTTTCGAAAGACATGGAATCGCTCGCATCGTTTTGTTCGTCGCGGCGGCGGCACGCTTCTGACTTTATTATATTATTGCATCGGTTTAGCTATCTAGTACGTTATCGGCCTTACTGACTGAACAATCGCCCTAAGCAATGATGACATTACCATTGATTAAACTAGGTTTAACGCCTGTAAAAGAGTATGGCACGTCTCGAGGCATTGCGTGATAATAATTCTAATCAATAACCAGCCTGTAGGTATTGAGCTAGACGCTGGAATTCCAGTTTATCGGTCAGTTTAAAGTTGCTTCAATTCTCCAAGAATATGGAGCAATATTTTGAAATAAAATAGTCTGAGAACTTGAAATGCAAACGTCATTAAGTCATTGTGACTAACGAGGCATGTGAATGTGAGTAATGCGCTTACCTCATTTATATTTCTAAGGCAATCGTAAGCCAGATATTTTTATCAGACCATCTGTGTAGCCTAGGTCCAGTTTGAGATAAAATAAATCAAACCCATGACGATTCGTAATCTTGAAGTTGTGTTGAAGTTCATAAAGCTGTATCATGCATGATTACACTACATTTTATTGTTAAAAATATATTATTTGAAAAACATACAAGTACTTTTTCATAAGTACTTATCTCAATTAATTTAATGTTTAAAAAACAATGTAAATCTATAGGTACTAATATTATAAAGAGGAAATATTTGTTTTGTGTGTATGTTTGTAATGTATAAACTCAAAAACTAAAGTACCGATTTAAAAAAAAAAACACCATTAGAAAGCTTCATTCACCCTGAGTAATATAGGCTATATTTTCATGTCCACCCGTGCGAAGCCGGGACGGGCCGCTAGTTTCTTTATAATATCAGAAATATTAGGAAGGAAGGCAGTTAAAATGAGTGCACAAACTCAACTCTCGATAGTTATATTTGAAGGTCAATGGATGTTGGTCAATAGTCAATAGTAGACTCAATTTAGAGTAAGATGCAATTTGCAGGTAGTTATCATCGGTTAGTAAAGTTGTAGGTTCTTCTACGAGACCATCTGTATAATAGTAACATCTTTATTAGAAAATATCGTCGGTGCGGGCGTATAGAAGAGAAATTATGTAACTAGGTTTTCAATGTTACGAGATAATCGTGATTTATTTTATTTCTGAATTAAGTATTTTGTCAATATATTTTTATATAAAAACAATAACTTTTACAGTAGGCCCTAATGTAATAAACATAAAATATATTTACACAACATCATCATCATCATTTCAGCCGAAAGACGTCCACTGCTGGACATAGGGCTCCCCCGAGCATTGTCACAACCACCTGTCCTACGCTTTCCGCATCCAGCGGATTCCCGCGACCTTCACCAGGTCCAGGTCGTCGGTCCACCATTTACACAACAATCCGTACTAATATTATAAATGCGAAAGTACCAACTCTGTCCGTCTGTTTGTTTGTTACTTTTTCACGGCTAAACCTCTGAACCGATCGTAATGAAAGGACATTGATAAAAATAAAATACTTTATTATTATTATTGATAATATATTAATTAAAATATATAACAACATAACATAGCAGCCCGGAGTCTGGATTTTGTGTCCGGTCAATGGCAATAGGCTCGCCCCCTATTACATGGGACTATAACATAACTGGCGAAATGTATTTCCCCGAAGGGGTAGGCAGAGGTGTACAGTACACCCACATTTCGCCAGTTGTCCACCACACTGGCTTAGTGCGGGTTGGTGGACTACACACACCATCGAGAACTGTATGGAGCACTCTCAGGCAGTGGCAGATTATTATCAACAATGACACATAACATAACACCACGCCTGTATTTCCCCGAAGGGGTAGGCAGAGGTGTATAGTACACCCACATTTCGCCAGTTAAGAAATAATAATAATTGTTTAAAATATATTATTATTGATAATAATCTGAGAGAGTGCTCCATACAGTTCTCGATGGTGTGTGTAGTCCACCAACCCGCATTAAGGCAGTGTGGTGGACTAAGGACTTAACCTTCTCATTCTGAGAAGACGCCGGAGCCTAGCAATGGGATAATGGGATGATGATGAAGGGAATCACACTGTGATTTGCGTACGGTAAAAGGCACCTTAACACAAGTGCGCCTACTCAAACAAAGTTATATTACGCAGTATGTGATAAAAGCGTGATCTAAGTAGCCGACCTTGGTTCACATTGACCAACACAGAATTAGTTTACAATCGTATAGTCACTGGCTCGTTTATTACGTTATACTCACCGGATGGTGACTCTATGTCACTCCCAAAGCTATCGCTTAATTAGCACCATACAAACATCAGTTACGTTCAAATTAAGGTAAAAAGTGTAAAAACAATATACTTGATGGTTATTTTTTACTTTATTGCTAAGACTTATTTATTCAATTTATTGTCAATGAGTATAATATGATCTCATCGTATGATCGGTTTACTAGAATAAACTTAAATTTACCTATGTTAGGCCGCACGGGGAGACGAGGTTCGCCTACTTGTGGCGGGCCGGGACCTGTCGGGGGTGGTTGTGTGAATACTCACAGGCTCAGACCAAGAAAAACTTGTTGGTCTCAGCTCACGGGTTCCCACGCTCTCGGCTAAGGTAGTTGAAGGAACAACGTGGTGGTTTTAGTCGGTAAGAGTACGACACTAGCTCCGCCTACCCCGGGTGGAGTGCGTCCATGAGGATTTCCACACGCTAAATAAAAAATATGTTATTAACGATGCGCGATCGCGATAGGGTTAGGGCGGACCCCGCAGGTGACGCACAGGGGCAGCACCCGGCTCCCGTGGGAAATGGACAAGGGTTGTTGCACCAACCCGAGCGGGGGCAACATACTGTATCTGATATTGTATTTCCTTGTCATATTTCAGGTAAGAGCAAAACTCAGTGATTTGAAATCTAAGAAACGCATCAAGGAAATGGGCATGGTGTCCCAGTGCGACGGTTCAGTGGCGGTCATCGTCGGCGGCGGCCCGTCCGGCGCCACCTGCGCGGAGACACTGCGGAGCGAGGGATTCAAGGGGCGCATCACCCTGATCGCCAAGGAAAACTACCTACCTTACGACAGGATTAAAGTTTCAAAAATAGGCGCTGTCACTGATATCGAAAAACTACAAGCAAGGACCCAGCAGTATTATGATGACGCAAATATTGAAATACTAAAAGGTATCGATGCCACAAAAGTAGATACTGAAGAAAAAATTGTCCACCTTAGTAATGGAAACAAGCTACGTTATAACGCCTTGTATATCGCCACTGGTTCTGCTCCGCGAGTGCCAGACATCCCAGGTATCGATCTACAAAACATCTTTACAGTCAGGAACTTTGATGATTCAGTTAACATTCTGAAAACATTGGGCTCTAACAAGGATAAAGATGTTGTAGTATTAGGTTTGAGTTTTATTGGGTTAGAAAGTGCGTCGTCCTGTAATGACAAAGCCAAGTCAATGACGGTTGTTGGTAAGGACACTTCACCACTTGGCTCAATATTTGGTAATGAAATTGGCCGCAGTTTACAAGAGCTTTACGAAAGCAAAGGAGTGAAGTTTCAGTTCGAAACCACAGTAGTCAAATGCAATGGTGAGAATGGGGTGATAAAATCGGTAGAATTGGCTAACGGGACCGTACTTCCTGCTGACATGCTGATATTGGGCGTGGGAACAACGTTCAGCACAGGCTTCTTGAAGGATAGTGGAATAAACATGGAGGGAAATGGTGCGGTCAATGTTGATGATAAGCTTGAAACCAACATAAAAAATGTTTATGCGGGCGGCGATATCGCGAATGCTCCCGTTTTCGCTCATGCTAATAAACATATGACTATAGGCCACATCGGTTTAGCTCAATACCATGGTCGAGTTGCGGCGTTAAACATGGTGAAGAAAGAAACGTCCTTGAAGACAGTTCCTTTCTTCTGGACGATGCTTTTTGGCAAAAACATCCGTTACGCTGGATGCGGTAAACCTGCAAGTACTCTAATAGAAGGAGATGTAGAAGGCCTGAAGTTTGTAATGTTTTTTTTCGACGAGTCCGAAAAAGTAATTGCTGTAGCTTCGTGTATGAGAGACCCAGTCGTTGCTCAGTATGCGGAATTCGTACACCAAGGCAAAACGCTACACAAGAAAGACCTCAAAGATGATCCTTTCGCGTGGACGAAAAGTAACTAATATTTACTTTCGTTTCTATAATCCCGATAAAAGCTTTGTCTTTCAAGTGATACTACTCATCACATTATCTATTGTATCACAATTTATATTACATTTCTCCAATAAGGAAAATAGCTACATGTATTGTGTACTCTTAATTCTAAGCACATCAGCAGTGCTATTCTCAAACGTCTGAAATGCTTCTATATCCGAAGTGAAGTTGATCGGCAAACAAAACGAAACGATTTGAGAACCAAACCGATTAGAAAACGCAGCAAATGGCTCTGAAGAGTTTCTGTAAATTGACTTTGATTCGTCTAGAACTGTTAAAAGTTTTCGATTTCGGATTAGCGAATAGCGTTAAGAGAACGCGTTCAGTACCTTTCCTATCGGATTCGAAATACTTTCGGACGGTTGTGAATAAGGGTGCTGAATTCGTTTCCTGTGGCAAATACTGCTAGTTTGCTTTAGCTATGTTGTGGTTGAGTGGCGGGCAACACATAGCGTGTGCGTATATCACATTTCTTTAGTATTTTCTCCAGCCAATGTGAGAAAATTGAATCAAATCAGAAGGTACAAAGTAAACTTTTACTTAAAACAATGTACCTATCATAGTAGTATTGATCGATTTCTTCTGGTGTTGTTTCCAGTGCTATTACAGTATTAATTTACTATGTGTAGTTTCCATAATTATTGCATTATTTCGACGTAGATCTTACGTTTTAACTTATCAAAGTGTAAAATAATCTTAAAAGAGAGTATTTTATTCCTTGGTTATCATTGTTCTATGATGCTTGATTCAACCGTGGCCTTTAACGAATGTACTTATCTAATGAATATATGTGTGATATAATCATGGATGTCGGATGAAGTAGCATTAATTTATATCGAATATTAGGTACCTAAACCTGTACCTAATATGTATAAGCCTGTGATGTTGGTTGAGATAGGCGTATTACTATAACATTTATGTTTCATTTGAGGATAAGTTAAATTATTTTTGTAAGTTTATATAAAAACTGTAACACAAACATAACACAAAAATGTTTCAAGCCGCGTCTCCTGCGACCATTTTCTAACAAAATGGGGGCGTGGCTTAGCTGTTTGGCTACATTTGATTGGCCTAAGCAAAATGTTAACATGTTTTGTTAGATTTTGGTCGCAGGAGACACGGCTTTATAAGTACAATTTATAAAACACTTAAATATAGGTACATATAATTTTAGCATTCCTACTCAGTTTAAGATAGGTATATTACACAGTTGATATTATTGTTGTTGATATTGGTATGATACTTCATAACATTACGTTTTATATAATTGTCGTAGAGTAATTGCCAACTGAAGTATTATGTTACGTTTTTATTATGTATTTAATATGTTAAAATATCTTTGAATCTTTGATGGCTAATAAATAGTATGAAGGGATATGGTAAAGAAATAAGTAATGTTTCTTGCGGCAAAACTGTGATGCACCGTACTAATAATTTTCTTCTTTCTTGATAAAAAAAGACTTCGTTTTTTAAATGATAGAAATTCACAGGTCAGTTTGCTAAACGTCCCCTTCAAACGCATTATTAGCCATCCGTTAACTGTTATAAAGCTTCATGTGCAAGGCACAAGTACACATTCATGTACCTACTCTGTTTACATACAGGACTTATTTATAAAAATGTATGAATACATAATGCTGCTTTAATTCGAAAGTGACACGACACAAATATACGAGTTTTTCAGGAGAGTGTACGAGTGGTTTAAACAAAATTAGGAAAAAAATTGCTCCTAACCGCCAATCAGATAGTCATTTAGTAGCATCAAATTGTCAGTTTTACAAATAGATAAATCATAGAATTATGGCGTTATATGTCTATGAGATAAACAATCTTTCATCACAATAAAGTAATGGTAATTTCCCATCAAATGGTGTTACTTATGATAATAATTATTTGGTTTTATGCCACTATGGAATTAAAGCAGTGATAAGTTTATTATGATGTAGTAGGTATGTACTCAGATGAGTATTATTTTAGTATTTTTGGTCACAATAATAAATTGTACATGTAATGTGCTCTTTGTTCTATTTATTGAATTTTGCTTAATGTTGGTCCCTGAGCTAAACATATTGATGTGATATTATAAATGTTGCCTATTTGTATGTATAATATAAAATTTATAAATAAAACTTCTTTATGAAATATTTTATAATTTCCATATACAACCATATTCATAGTTTATACAAACTCATTTATTCATCATTATGAAGAACTTTTACTATAGGCCCAACCCTGAAATCGTGAAAAAAAATCAGCTCATCCCTACATGTGTTCACATAAATCTACAAAATATAGGGAACAGTCGATTTTTTTGCGATTTCAGGGTTGTTCCCAAAGTAAAAGTTGATCATAATGATGAGTATGAGACCGCCAGTTGTACACTAGCGCATAAGTAGTTATTTAAGAAATTAATATAATCTTGTTGTGCAATAAAGAGGATTTGTATTTGTACAATGACCCCTTAAGAGATTTAAACTAAGAATAAGGTTGTATAATAGTTACCTATAATAGTCCATAGCCGCCCAGAGTAATTTAAATTATGAAAGTTCATCATTCATCATCATAATTTCAGCCGAAAGACGTCCACTGCTGGACATAGGCCTCACCGAATGGGGGAAAAAGTTCACAAGTAAGTTTTCAATGTTCACTCAGTATGAAAATAACGAAATAAAAACCGGCCAAGAGCATGTCGGGCCATGCTCAGTATTATAGGGTTCCTAATTACAAACGAATCAAATCGAATATTAATCATTGCTATTTTTGCAAACAATAGTTTTTGCAAACAGCGCCACCTAGCGCTGAATTCAAGAAGCTAAATTTAAGAAGTTTGTCATATCAATATAACAAAGAGTTACTTTTTGTGATTTTTTAAAATAGATAGTAACTAAAGGAGCATTATTTGCTATGATAATTTTTCTCTAAGGTCAACGACCTATGAACTAGGACGTCTTAAGTATTTTAACTCAAAAATTTATAGAATAGAATATATTTATTTGCATAAAACATGGTATAAAAAGGTGTGTATAATCACATTGTACTCGAAATAATTTTAAAAGAGGGTTTTTATAAAAGTCTATCAATGTGGAAGATTATAAGTTTCTACGTTGCATAGATTAGAAATGGCAGGGGGGGGACACATTGCAAGCCACTTTGGCAGGCTGTATTTCGCAGATGGTATACCTGATAAAAAAGTTGTATTCCTACTTCACTAAACACAACATCTTAGTAAAGGAACAGAAGGGTTTTGGAAAAAATAAATCCATAAATTTGGCTATCTATGACTTTCTTAATATTATAATGACAGATATCGATCAAAGAATTCCCACTAGCGCTATATTTATGGATATGACGAAAGCTTTCGATCTAGTTGATCATAATATTTTATTACATAAACTTAACGCATACGGAATACGGGGAAATGCGCTTTCTCTTATACAATCTTACCTTGACAATAGAACACAGTGTACGGAAATCAAACGAATAAATAAAAAGGATAAAAAAGAACTTAAATATATGTCAGGAAAACGTACAATCACTTTTGGCGTCCCACAGGGCAGCGTACTGGGCCCGCTATTGTTTTTAGTCTACATAAATGACTTTCCAAAACACGTCGCTTTTCCTATGGTTCTTTTTGCTGATGACAGTACAATAATTGTAAGACATGATAAAAATGGAAACTATGATTGTGATATCAAAGATGCATTGCAACAATCTATTAATTGGCTTGAACAAAATAATTTAATATTATATTTAAATAAAACAAAAATTATGCAGTTTCGACAAAGAGTTACCTACCACTCCTGACATTAATCTAACTTTTAATAATAATAAAATTGAAGAAGTAGAACATATAAAATTTCTTGGCTTGACAATTGACTGTAAACTGACTTGGAAAAAACATGCATCAATCCTAATTACAAAATTGAGTAGGTTTGCCTTCGCTCTTTATAAACTTAGGAAAGTAGTTAATCAGACAGCTGTCGTAACTGCGTATTATGGCTATGTAGATTCCATATTACGTTACGGAGTAATTTTTTGGGCTAATTCCTGCGAAAAAGACGATATTTTTAAAGCACAAAAGAGATGCATTCGATCCATATGCAATCTTAAACCAACAGATAGTTGTAAACCGCATTTTATAGCACTCAATATACTAACACTACCTTGTCTTTACATATACGAGACCGCATTGTTCGTCAAGAAAAATAGCGAACTATTTAAAAAAGCTTCAGAACAACGTTATAAATTGATAAGACAAGAATATCGTCACGAATTATGCTTAAGAAGCTCAAAAACCCCTCTTATGCACAAGAGTATACTCTGCATGGCTCCAAAAATATTGAATAAGCTACCAAATGACATCAAAGATTCAAACTTGACACAATTTAAACGTAAACTAAGTAGATTCCTAATTGATAAATGTTACTATACCATTGACGAATTCCTTCTTGACAAAATTTAATGCGACTGATTTTATGTACTATGCCAGATGTATCGAATGTTTCAGAATTGACATTTTAATCAATCAATCAACTCAGCCTATCGCAGTCCACTGCTGGACATAGGCCTCTCCCAAGTTGCGCCACAACGCTCGGTCCTCTGCCTTCCGCATCCAGTCCCCCCCAGCCACGTTCTTAAGGTCGTCGGTCCACCTGGCAGGGGGGCGCCCTACGCTGCGTTTGCCGATTCGCGGTCTCCACTCAAGGACTCGTCTCGTCTCGTTGTATTTTAATAATTATTCTGAAATAATTTATAAAAAATAAAAAATTAATTAATATTTTTTTTTGTTAAATTGTATGCAATGTCTTCTATAATTTCTTACATTGTGTAGCTCGGGATTTGTCGTATAAACATTCCACCCTTTGTTTATACGGCGGTCGGACTTTTGATCACCCGACGCGCCCATACTGGTGATCAGCAGAGTAAGCAGTGGACCCGCGATCAGTGACGGATGTGCACGTTCCTCCATCCTCCACGATTTTCACGTTCGCGATGTATGTTCATCTCATTTAATTTTTGTGTACTTTATGTATTTGTTTTTTTACTCTAATTATATTTCATAGTTTCTGTTTAAATTGTGTTTTGATGACAAATAACCCCCTAAAAGGATAATTGTACATTAAAATTGTTAAATAGTGTACGCCCTAATGGGTAGATTTTTGAGTTCCCGTAAAATATGTATAAGACCTACTGTATCACCAAAAATCACACTAATAAATACTTTGACTTTGAAACATTACCTTCATTTTAGTAGACCTATACAATGATACCCCACATGAGAGGGTGCAGCGAAAAAAAATTTTTCATCCCCATTTCACATGTGGGCGCCACACCCCTAAAATCGTTATAAAGATTTTTTTATTCTTTTAAAATTGAGATCTATATCCAGACCATTTTTTAACAAAATTTCATTTACTTATGTTTATAACTGTAGAAGTTATTAAGCTGTAAAGAATTAGGACAGACGGACGGACATGACGAAACTATAAGGGTTCCTTGTAGGACTACGGAACCCTAAAAACTAGATTGGTTATGGGCTCAAGGGATACAGAAAAGTTAAGAGATTAGTGACGCGAAATATTTTTAATGTTTTAAAGCCTATTCCCTTTTTCGAGGAGGCCTATGTCCAGCAGTGGAAGACTTTTGGCTGAAATGATGATGATGAAAGTCTATTAGGAAGTGCCGTCGAGTGTTCTTGACCAGGAGATTTTTTTTTTAAAAAGGCTGACGCTGTTCTACTCCCCAATTTTTAAAGTTGGTAGTGGTGAATATTGGCTTAGAGACCACAGCGGCGCTTTCAGCTCCAGTCTTAGGCAGTTCATCAGCAGCTTTGTTGCCCCTTACGCCTCAGTGTCCAGGTATATCCTAGTGACACTATGATTAGTACCTGAACTTATTTCACGGAGGTTTTTTACTCCTTGTGAGTTTAGTAGCTGGACACACTCCGTGACAATTTTGAAGTCAATGGAGTTTAAGGCTTTAACCTGTTGGGTTATGAGAAAACCAATGAAAGACGCAGTGTTATGATTTCAATATAATTTATTTATTTTATCATAATTGAATTAGGAGAGGTGTGCTCACGCTCAATCCAGATGGAAGACTGTAAATATTGAATGCATGGGAATGACTCCCAAACTACTGAAGTGGGCCGTATATTATTTTTGTAATGTTTCCTGACTGTCAGAAAACAATAATATTTAACTAGCCTATATCAGAACTAATTATAATTAAATGTGTGAGTGTAACAGATTATGGGTCATATTGGTCTTGTTATAAAAAAAATAAAGAGTGCCAGAGATTTTATCTTATTGTGTCATAGTCACAGATGGCGGCAACATTTTTGGTATCATAGTTTACACATAAAATAAATTTCATCTTATTTTATTTTGAATTTTAACACTACATAAAGTAACCTATTTACACTAGCTAACATAATAGTATCCAACTAATCCCAGGATTCCTTGACACGAAGGTGTTGCAGTCGTTCATATAGTGTGACATCTTGTTTGAAAACTCTTCTTGATCTTTCCAATATTTGCTCTTTCCTCATCTCTGGTTTACCAAGGGCCTTGGTGTGACCAGAACTTTCAGCCTAAAAATATAATGAATCAAATAAGTTGTCACAAAATCCAAATAAATTTAAAAATATGTATGGTCAACTGCATCTCAGTGGAAACAGACATTTACAGCGCCTTTACTTCATAAGCGGTAAGGGCCATTTTATAATTTAAGTGTTTCCACTAAAGTTGGAAAAAACGACTTAAAATCGTAAGCGTGTTTAAACGTTGTGCTTTTTTCTGCCAACGAATTTTTTTACGCTTTTGCCGCTTTTCACTTCTAAAAAAATTGACTTTTATTTGTCTACATTACACTATTCTATTTACATTTAAACTATTTACAAAGTTCACTAAAAACTATACAAACAAACTACAACCGTCGCGTAATTACCAAGGAGAACATTCAAAAACGCGTTCACTCGTTGACGACGAAAAATAAACTAAGCGCCAAAGCAAAAGCAAATCAATCAAGGTCAAAAACGTTTAAAATGTTTAAACGATACAAAAATAATCAACAAAATAAAAAAGTGCTTTCTCTAAACAAATTTTTCGTAAACGAATAAAATTTAATTCTGCCGGTTTCAAACCACCACCAGTCAACTTTGAAATTGAGTCTTATGCTCGTAGAAATAAGGTTACATTTCAATCGTACTATTGAAAGCATAAGTTTGGTTTACGAAAAAGTCTAAACGAAATCTGCTTTAATCACAAAGCGTGCTTATACGCTTTTTTTTTTATTAGACTTTTTTAAGCGCTTTTTGTTTAAACGCCCACTTCTAGTTTCCACTATCATGCAGTCACCTGTACATAGAATCTAACAGTGGACTTACAGGAAATTGCAGAGCTTAGGGACATAAATACACAACTATAACAGTGGCCAAGTCTTATCTACTTAAAATGTGTAAAAATACCTTGCCCTTCTTTCATAACAATCACATGTTACTTCTTAACATTTGATATAATTATATGAGACCTACCTACCCCCCATCATCATAATAATATCATACAGTGCCGAATAGATATTTAAATGAATAACAATAATAAATATTGTGTTGGGCTCTTTTAGAATTGGCAGTATGCAGTTACCAAGTTAGAATTTGTTGTTATTATTGAGGAGCTTGTGGCTAAGTAATTGCGCGGATTGTACAGTCGACTGCATGACAATGGTAACACTTCAATTCGAAAACCGTCTTTACTGGTTACGAAATAAAGATGCTGCTAATGTCAAAGTGTTACCACCGACATGCAGTTGATCATACGTTCTACATCGAGTCCCATTGTTAATCAAGTGTTTT
Source organism: Asteroscopus sphinx (assembly GCA_949699075.1). Classification (NCBI taxonomy): domain Eukaryota; kingdom Metazoa; phylum Arthropoda; class Insecta; order Lepidoptera; family Noctuidae; genus Asteroscopus; species Asteroscopus sphinx. The sequence goes on from OX453021.1 coordinate 17,752,376, forward strand.
TTTTAAATATGTGTTTTTTTATTTATAAATTGTAAACATCTGTTTTCAAAACTCTTGACATTGGCAGAATTGTCGACATCGGCATTACTTGCCATAAGATCTGTGAGGTTAAACTATGCTAACTGCGGGTCAGTCTGTGGATGGGTGACCGTTTCTTTACACATTTGAGACACCTTCGTGCTTCGGAAACCACCTAATGTCATCAGTCCTGCGCCTGATCTCTCTCTGGTCGTGTTGGATTGCCGACCCATCCGATTATTAGAGTGAAAAATTAGAAAGTGCACCTGTTTGCTTACACATTTGCGCACTATAAATGGATGCTGATAAGCAATAGTATGTCAACCTACACGGAAGCCATTTCGAGTAAATCGTGTTTCAAAATTACGGCGCCAATTTAATTAGTTTGTTCCAGGATTTGCTGCAAATATTGATGATATGCAGTCATTATATCATAATATAAGTTTAGATCAATTTTCTCCCATTAAACTTGTAAAATCTGATATATTCATTCCAAAAACCGTTAAATTTGATATTACAAAATGCGCCAGCAAACATTTTATTTGAATATACATTTCAAGTCTTATAACACATTATTGCTAAACTTAAAACAATTAATTTAAATTCAATTTGATTATTGTCAAGTACCTTAACCCTATATTGATAAACGTATTATTAAGATAAAAATTGTAATGTTAAGGTGTTATCAATAAAAGCCATGATTTCTTACAACATAAAAATATTTATTTTCCTCTTAAAAACGTAACAAATTAGGGACCATTGAGCCTTATTGGCTATTCAATCTTCAAGATTTACTTTGAATACTTATCTCCCTACATCATGTTGATTACATTATCTAAATTAAAACAGTATTTAAAAATCAAAATCAAAATAATCTGGTTTCGTTCGACTGGATAGGGTATGAACGTTAACGGCGAGAACATCTCACATCTCCGTTTTGCCGATGACATCGTTGTATGGCTGAGTCGTTGGAACACCTGGGCGAAATGCTGTACAGCTTAAACGGAGCATCTCGGCGTGTCGGTCTCAGCATGAATCTGGACAAGACTACAATGCGAATACGAGGCCAATATTCGTTGAAGGGTTGGCACTCGAAGTCATAACGGAATACGTCTACCTAGGGCAGATAATTCAGCTGGGTAGACAAACTTCAAGAAAGAAGCCAACAGAAGGTTCTGGTTAGGCTGGGTAGTATTTGGCAAACTTTGCCGAGTCTTCTCGTCGCATATACCGCAATGTTTGAAGACAAAGTTCTTAAACCAGTACGTCCAGCCTGTCATGACTTACGGTGCCGAGACGTGGACACTGACAGTTGGGCTAGTCCACAAATTCAAAGTTGCTCAGTGAGCTATGGAGCGAGCTATGCTTGGAGTTTCTTTGAAGGATAAAATCCATTACGAGATTATCCGGAGAAGAACCGGATTGACCGACATATTTTGTAGGATCAGTAAGCTGAAGTGGCAGTGGGCTGGCCATGTCTGTCGAAGGGCTGATGGCCGCTGGAGCAGACTAGCCCTTGAGTGGAGACCGCGAATCGGCAAACGCAGCGTAGGGCGACCCCCGCCAGGTGGACCGACGACCTGAAGAACGTGGCTGAACGTGACTGGATGCGGAAGGCAGAGAACCGAGTGTTGTGGCGCAACTTGGGAGAGGCCTATGTCCAGCAGTGGACTGCGATAGGCTGAGTTGATGATGAATCAGACAACTGTTTGGACTCGGACTGAATAGTTGCTGTATGATGAATAAGCTCAATGATCGACGAATGAGTTAGTGTTGTATTATCAGCCATAACACTAGAAACTCCAATAAATCCAGAGTATACTCAAAGTCCAGATCTTGATCAGAAATATAAATATTCGAAAGGTATGTTTCTGCTGGCCGAACTTCTGGAAACTCCTCATTGATACTGCTATTTGACGGAACCATACACCTCTTTTCTTCAACATCGTGGCTAATAACCTCACACTGAAACTCCTCGTCAGAAGTAGGACGCGACGCATGGCTTTCCTCGTGAGGTATTAGGTACATGATCCGCAAGCATGGCTTCTTGATCTTGGCGGTGGCATTCTGAAAATAATTATAAAAATAAGACACAACTTGCAAAATGAGGGTATGTGCCAAAATGTAATAATTTCGAGAACCTGAAGATTTGAGACAATGGTGTCGATTCTCTTGTTCACGAACTAAACTTATTTTAAACTATCGCCCTCTTTTACTAATAGTAGATACAAGAAAGGGATGGCAACCATTTAAGAGCTGTCAAATTAGACGAAATTAAATTTTCCATACAAGTTTAGTCGTGATCTCGGAACGTGCCCACTAAAATACAAAGAAATGTAACACGTAAACTAATTTGACAGTTCTAAAATGGTTGCCATCCCTTTCTTGTATCTACTTTTAGTAAAAGAGAGCGATAGTTTAAAATAAGTTTAGTTCGTGAACAAGAGAATCGACACCGTCTGTCTACCCTGTTTGCGGATACTTACAGTCGTGAACCTGTTTGTTTTATTAATTCCTTCATTCCACGTTTTTCAAAAACGTTTCAAGTCATTTAACATACTATTGAAATAAACGAACGAACAAGTGAACGAGATTTTTTTGTAGCAATAACGTGTCTAGCTTTATAAAACTTTTACAAGCGCTAGTCAATAGTAGAATGTTTGTTAAGCAATAACCTGTTAATCAAAAATATTACATTTTGCTGAAATTAGGTAGTTAAGATAAGTAATATTACCACGGTAAGTATGTAAAACGTATTTGAATGTAATTTTAAACAGTATTCTGTCATAAAAAAGCGTTGTTTTAATAATTTTACCGGTAAAATGACATCTAAACGTGTATAGCTAAAATCCTTATATTTATGTAATATTTTGACTTACCTTTGATGATCTTATATTTCCCAAGTCTTCTACTGCTTTTTCCATGTAGTATTCGTGGCTAGTAGTCTTGTGAGGCCCACTTTACACGTATAATTTTAATTAAATATGGGCCAATGTTGTTTACACAGCCGAAAAAGGATAATACTAATTACGCAATAACCGATCATGTCCCATAACTTCTTTTGACTTTAAACAGATGGCGCCTAGGGTCATCAAACAATGTTTCAAGTGCCTAAACATCTTATTGCAAAATGTCTTACCCTTCGAACTGATTTCGTGTCAACCTTTTTATACTCATTTTTGGTATAAAAACCATTCAATCAGGTTAAAATCCTATTGAAAAACGTTCTTTGTCAGCCAAAGAAGCGTACTGCATCATTAACTCAATTTTCACATTTTTGTGGGTTGACACATTATTGCTTATCAGCATCCAAATGTCCCGTGCAGATGGCTCGTCTCCGTTGAGATTAGCCGCCGTGACCGAAATTCGGTCGGTAGGACACTAATATTATATTCAAATACAAATTTAAATTGTAGAACTTATGTAGGTGCTTTATAATCTTTATAAAAATGTTAAATAACTTACTTCTGAGAGATATGGAAACCGTAAATATAACATATTTTGTTCTTCCACAGCGAAATCTTGTTGAATAAAACGTAAATGTCGTGGTTCTACTTTTTTTACTAATCGATCTTTACCCCTAAACAAATGTCCGTTTGGCAAGCGATTACGGCGAAATAGCACTAGAGTTAATTTCATGTTTACGAGCAAATAGGATATTCCGATATTTTATTTAGTGTAGAATTTTCAGTGAGTGAGGTTAGCCCATTGAATCACAGAGAAATTAATCACTACCACAGACCAAGTAGAGATGCTACGCATCAGACGACAATCTCCGAACAAGAAATTTGGTCGATAGGGAACCAAAGAGTAGCCTCAATAATAGAAAATGACAAGCACAGATAATACATTATTTTCAACTTCCAACCAAGCAAAAGGTTTTTAAATTTCGGCCTTGGATACAAGGCTTTTGCCTCTTATTCATGCGTAGGTAGGTACCTATACATGCATTGCTAATATTTTATTTTTTATAGTGAAAGTGAAATAAAAACCATTACTTTTACATAAATCTGTTTATTTTTCAATTTTCTCCTATAAACATTATGTTATTTTTCAGTTATTTCTAATCAGAATAAAATTCTACATTTTTTTGTTTGATTTGCATCCACAGGATCTTCCTAGCCACAGGAGTCATCGTCTTCAGTGTTGAAGGGACTGTTATTTGATTGTACATTACCTGCAAGGAAAATTAAGGCTTTTAACTACTTGGTTTTACATTAATATCTACAAAAACACAAATCACAAATACAAATCTAAATTTATTTAAATTATAATTAATTAACTGTTTTATATATATATAGAAAAATAATATACATAATGTAAAAAGTGTCTGACTCGATTGAAAGCGGGAAGATATATGTATTACCTACATATTGTTTTGTTTTTGTGTTTTTAGTTGAGTCCGATACTTTCACCTTAATTATAAGTTAGCTCAGTCATTAAATTTGTGCATGCTGTGGCCTCCTGTAAGTGAAGGAGTACACCAGATAGAATCTTGTATCTGCCACTTGTGATTTTTTGTGTACATCTTTTGTTGGAGGTCCTCAATAATATAAATAAATAAATAAATAAATTGCATTTACATAAATCAAAAAAAATGAAAGAAAGAAATAAAATAATTATTTTAATCTTGTTACAGGCGAGAAAAAATAACACATCAACAATAAAATTTAAAATGATATGCCTGTAAAAGACTAAAAAGGCCCCCATCTCAGCATATGCTACAACACCGAAATGTTGCAGCACTGGTTTTCAGATGGGTCCCGGAATGAACATTATAACCTAGTAATTTAATGTATAGCCTAGTGGTTGAATGCTTGCCATCCTTGCAGGGGGATCTGAGTTCGTACCCGGCCCACACCTCTGGCTTTTCGAATTCAAGTGCGAATCAGAATTTGATTGTCACTTTTTACTTTAACGGTGAACGAAAACATCGTGAGGAAACCTACCCACTTGAGAGTGCTTCATACAGTTCTTGATGGTGTTTAGTCCACCAACCCGCAGTAGGCCAGCGTGGTGGACTCAGGCCTGAATCCTTCTGAGAAGAGGCCCGTGCCCAGAAGTGGAACAGTAACGGGCTGATAATGATGAACCATTTTTAATAGAAATGTCTTTAGAACTTTACCCTACCTACCGTCATGCTCAAACATTTCTCAGTTGATTGTGACATTCAGACACAGCTTACTTTGTTGAGGCCAACTTATAATATTATTATTCATATTATTTTGTTTTTAAATATAAATGCCATTAAAGAAAATGAAAAAAGCAGTTGCTTACCTCATTTAACAAATGATTTCCAACAAAACTGTATGTAGGCGGTGGCATCTCAGTATCTGAAACAATAAAAATTAGTTTTACAACAGCATTAATATTATTAAGATTCCACACCCGAAGGGTCCAAATGGAATCCTATTGCTGTGGCCAAGGGCAGATCCAGGATTTGTTTCTGGGAGGGGCACAAGGGCCAGATAGGCAAGGAGTACTTAGAAGTTTCTCCTATAGTATTGCATTATGTGTGATATTTTATGATTTCCAACTTGCGGTAGCATGTAGTATACTTATGTTTGCAAAAAGAAACAAATAATATTCAAGCGGTATTGTATTAATGTCCTAACTCCTAGTTTTATTTGAACCCTGGTGGGAAGGGCTTGTTTCCCTGTGTATCAATTCATTAAGCTTCGTTTGGCCCCCAGAAGCCTGAAATAATCGTTTTCTGTAGTGTGTACTGCATGCAGATTGAAAAGTTCATTGTAAAATATTACACTTTAACATTGAAATGAAATATATTATTATTTGCTTACCTGATGTGATCATATAACAGTGGCTTGATGTGCTAGTGGCTAGTAGTAGACTTGTTTGTTGGGCAGACGTTAACAAACATTTCGTAACCGTAATTCGTAATGTACGTTTTTATTTAGTTATATTAAACTTTGTAGAAAACTGAATAGTATATTTCAACTTTTAAATGGGATAGGTACATAGTTTAGACTGCCCATTTTACAAAGAGTTAATTACAAAGAGAATTACTACAATAATTGAGATTATACATGTATACTACACATAGGTATATAACAACTAACAACAATATAATATATACAGACCAGAAGGGGAAGGCCGAGGGGGACGAAGTAACTGTCAAAATCTATTATTGAACCCATCTAGAATCATAGACATAACGTTGAAAATTTTTGTTCTAAGATTACTACCCGTGATCACTACGTTACATTGAATTAAGAAACCACAGACTTACTAGAGATGCACAGACGTTCATATATATTACCAAAGAGAATATAACCACTACGTTATATCAAGAACATTATATATGTATGTATTACATACATTCCTGGACAAAGTACTACATATTTTTATCAATACAAAACTATACCTTATGTCTATGTTTTAAGGTTTATTTTCATGTAATAGTGATGTAAGCAGAAAACCAAAAGAAAGGGAGAGCCGAGAAGCGACTAGTGTGTCCTTGTCTAAAAAATTGCCAATGTAAAATAAAAATTTCTATAGTAGTTTTTAAATCATAATTATAGTTTTCTAAAATTCGTTATTACCGCACTTCTATAATACGATAATGTGAAATTCGTAATAGTGATGAAAGCCATTAATAAAAGTATATCGTACTATTTTGTTACGTATTCTTATTGAATTTATAAAATAATATTGGTGTAAACTTTAACCTTTAAATGTCAACACCACAGAGTACATTTGTCAACACTGATTTGTAATATTGACAACAATTATGGCGGTTTATTGTAATTTTTCATGTTTTTGAATTTTCAGTATATTTTATTATAAAATGGTGAATTTTTGTTGCGTACGTGGGTGTAAAAAAGAATCATATCCTGGCTGTAGCTTATCTTTTCACAGGTAAAGTGTTTTCATATGGTTTTCATATTTACAAAGCACTGACACACTAGGGTGACCATGCGTTGTATGCACGAATGTATTTGGTTTTTTTATTGGATCCCAAAGATGACTATGAATGACATGATCGGGAAAAAATAATTCCCAGGAATCCCACAAAGTCGTCTATCGTTTTTAGCGTGTATTTTGAAAAAAAAAACTCATTCATTCAAATCAAAGAAAAAGTAGATTATTTCTATTTACGTTGATTGATGACAAAATTCTGAATACGCCCATGGTTGTACCACAGTCTTAGGAACTCTAAAGCGCAAACCACACCGAGCCGGTGCGTGTCGGGCCCGCATTGGGTGGAGCATGACGAATACAACATCTACTTCGACATCGAAGATGGCGCACGCGACTATTTAAATAAAATTAATACAGATATCGTTCTCGAGGTTCTCGGAGGTCCAGATTATGAATATAAGATTTATTTTGAGATCCAAGATGGTGGACGTGACTTTTTAAATAAAATCAATATGGGTATCATTTTCGAGGTTTCCCGGGGTGCTGATTATGAATATAACATCTATTTCGAGATCCAAGATGGCGGACGTGACTTTTTAAATAAAATCAATATGGGTGTCGTTTTCGAGGTTTCCCGGGATGCTAATTACGAATATAACATCTATTTCGAGATCCAAGATGGCGGACGTGACTTCTTAAATAAAATCAATATGGGTGTCGTTTTCTAGTTTTCCCGGGATGCTAATTACGAATATAACATCCATTTTGAAATCCAAGATGGCAGACGCAACTTTGTGAATAAAATCAATATGGGTATCGTTTTCAAAGCTTCCCGGGATGCTAGTTACGAATATAACACCTATTCGAGATCCAAGATGGCGGACGTGAGTTTTTAAATAAAATCAATACGTGTATCGTTTTCATGGTTTCCCGGAGTGCTGATTATGAATATAACATCAATTTTGAGATCCAAGATGGTGGACGTGACTTTTTAAGTAAAATCAATATGGGTATAGTTTTTGAGGTTACCCGGGGTACTGATTACGAATATAACATCTATTTCGAGATCCAAGATGGCGGACGTGACTTTTCAAATTAAATCAATATGGGTATCTTTTTCGAGGTTTCCCGGGGTGATGATTATGAATATAACATCAATTTTAAGATCCAAGATGGTGGACGTGACTTTTTAAATAAAATCAATATGGGTGTCGTTTTTGAGGTTCCCGGGATGCTAATTAAATAATGGGACCAACCCCGAAATCGCGAAAACACAACTATTCCTTACATTTTGTCGTGTAATGTGAACACAAATAAAGGAAACAGCTTATTACTGATGAGTACAATGACCCCTTAAGAGGTTTTGAGTTATTTCAATTACACATTGTATAATATCTTTGCACACGTAGAATTAGCAAAGTTGGCAATGGTGTCGATTCTCTTGTTCATGAACTAAACTTATTTTAAACTATCGCTCTCTTTTACTGATAGGAGATAACAGAAAGGGATGGAAATAATTTAAGCGTTGTCAAATTAGTCGGAATATAAATTTCTATACAAGTTTAGTCGTGATTTCGGAACGTGCCCACTAAAATACAGTGATATTTAACACGTAAAATAATTTGACAGTTCTAAAATTGTTGCCATCTCTTTCTTGTATCTACTATTAATAAAATAGGAGCGATAGTTGAGTTTTTGAAGTAGCATGAACAAGAGAATTGACACCAATGATCCATGAAAATAAAATTAATAAATCATCGACTTTGCCTACCGTAAACCAGAAGGCCGTGTTGACAATGTCCATACCTACTTCCTACTAATATTATAAATGTGAAAGTATGGATGTTAGTTTGTTCTTCCATAACACTGAAACGGCTGAACGGATTTGATATACTGATTCTACTCGGGGTAAGAAAAATATATAAATAAAGTCAAAGCATATAATCTACTTCATTATGAGTACAATGACCCCTCTTAGTTTTCGAAACGATAACATTAAGTTTGAGAAAATCCACGAATAAATATTATTTGGACACCCCAGTAGAAAGAAATGCAATAGTGTTATGGACCTCTCGCTTGGCTCGTTTTAAGTCACATAGTGTGTTATCCTACTATATAGATTCATGCGATATATATATTACAGTACTCTGTGGCACAGACCAAGTAGAGATGCTACGCATTAAAAAACCTGCACAAGTGGTTATATTCTCTTTGCCTATGCACTATATAGTGATCTGTGAACCTATGGAAGCGGCATATCATATTCTTCTATATCCACTTAGTTTATACAAATATCTATTAAATCGTTATTGAATTATGAAACTATTCTTTGTCTCTTGTTAACCAACGTGTTATATCGTCTGGTGAAAGAGATCGCATGCTATTTGTATATTCTCTGCTTGGCAACATCATTACGAGATGTCAAAATACCTACGCCGCGTGGCAAACCCCCTTTACCCCGCAATGTGGCACATAGCTCTAGTATTATGTTCCTTGGCCCATAGTACATGACCTGTCAAGTAAACAAACCAGGGCTGTTGATATTTTTTAAATATCAGATTTTCGATATAACGATATTTTTAAATATACAATCGGAGTTCGTTATATTGAAAAAAAAAAAAGATATTTCGATATATTGGCCAAATTTCATGATTCTAGGTCAATGCGAAGTACCCTATAGGTTTTTTATGTGAGTTTGCGAGTGTCAAAATGTGACATAGCCGTATGATTGCCTTGACTTAGAAATTTGATTTTTTATGTCCTAGGGACAGCCGAACTTAGTATTTGATATACCAGGCCCCTCAGAAAGTATTGCGAAAAAAAGTTTTTATATATGGGAGACTGGCCAGTTATAATGTTTTTCGAAAATATGATTATTTATAAGTAAAAATAAGTAAGTTCCAATTTCAAAATTTCCCTCCACATTTTTTGCGAGTTAATTCAAAGTATTGTGTCTCACTGAAATATGGATCTGCGCCGGGAACATTTTAGAGCTATGATTTTATACGATTTCAAGTGTCGCCTGAAACCGGATGAATCGTACGATAGACTTCAAATGGCATTCATGGATGAAAGCCCTTCCAAGGCAACCGTGTATCGTTGGTATAACGAATTCAAGCGCGGTCGACCAACTTTGGGGGATGACGAAAGAAGCGGTCGCCCTTTGACGGCTGTTACCGAAGAAAACGTGCTAGCAGTGAAAAATTTAATCCAAGACAATAGGCGAATTACATATCAGGAGATTCAACACATATTGAAGATTGGATCGGGAAGCGTTCACGAGATTCTACACAGCCATCTTCGCGTGAGGAGGATAGTATCACGCTGGGTGCCGCACAACCTCACCGATGCTCAGAAGCAGGCCCGGGTGGAATGGTGCCGTGATATGCTTAACAAATTTGAAGCAGGCTCGTCTCGGCGTGTTTACGACATCGTTACAGGTGATGAGTCCTGGATTTATCAATACGACCCAGAAACCAAGCGCCAGTCGACTGTTTGGGTGTTTCAAAATGAGCCAACGCCTACCAAAGTGAAGCGATCTAGAAGCGGGGGTAAGATTTTGATCGCTAGCTTTTTTAATTTGACTGGCCACTTGGTATCAATTCCCTTACGGGATCAAAGAAGCATTAATGCCGAATGGTATACTACCAAATGTTTGCCAGAAGTTTTCTCTGTTATAAGCAACAAGCGACCAAACACAGGGCTCCGCGGGCTACTGCTCCACCACGACAATGCACCTGCGCACACCGCACTCAAAACGAGGGACTTCCTGGACAGCACGCCAGTCAAACTCCTGGGTCACCCTCCTTACAGCCCTGATCTAGCACCGTGTGACTTCTTTTTATTCCCAAAAATAAAAAATCAGCTCAAAGGGATACAATTTTCGTCGCCGGAAGATGCGCTGGCTGCGTTCGAGCAGGCTGTAAACGAGGTGTCTGCGGCGGACTGGAAAAAGTGTTTTGAAAACTGGTTTAGGCGCATGAATCTTTGTATAGAGGCTGGTGGAAAGTACTTTGAAAAGATTTGATAAAAATATATGTACGTATAGAACAATTTTTTTTAGTTTCGCAAAACTTTCTGAGTGTCCCACGTAATTGCATTATTTATTACTACTTGAAAATGATTTTAATCAGCATACATCTCTGGTAGGTACGAAACACGAGCAACGATATCGATACTTTTTCGTTTTGATTACTTACTTACCTAGCTATGGCCACCTGGTCACCATAACGGTGGCCCGGATATTGTAGGTATATATGGGCGCGCTAGTGTTGCCATCAATTTGTTTACACTTGTTTGACAGAACTTAATATATTAATCTTTATTACTGGTCAGTATTGAATGTTTCTTACTGGCGTTGGTTGAACATTGCGCCCTCTAGTGTAATTTGAGAGTAATATAGCTTTCCATAGCTTATAGCATTAAAATATTAATTTATACTCGGACTCAGACCAATTAATGTCTATGCTATAATATCGAATATCGATGCTTACAACGCAAACTATTGCCATTTTGAGGTAACTAGTTTATACCACAGACCAAGTAGAGATGCTACGAATGGTTTATACAATGAACTACTTACTTTTAAATTACGAAATATTTTGAAATAAATGGGTAATTCGCCAAAATCATGTTTTTTTCATGTCCAGGTAGGCGAACACTACTTTTTAACTTTATGTGTTCTCCGTGCCTATTTTTTGTGATAGTTAACATCAATTCCGACTTGGTTTTGCTATTAAACAAAAAAAAATATATATATAATAACAAAGATTGGGTCATGCGAACATTCAAATTCTAATTTCCTTGGTATGTCCACTTCACAAAATTTCTTACATTTAAATTTATATCTGAACTCAGAAGTATTTTTCAGATCCTTTTTTTGATATTTCATGTTTAATGCATACTAAGTTATTAAAAAGTGACAATTAATTTAATAAAATCACTAGGAATATGGAACTAAATGGCATTTTGTACTTGTCCAAGTGAAAAATATAATTTCCTTGGGTTGTTCGTTCAGCCCTTGTAAATAACGGACCGCATGTATTTTAAATGTAGCGGTTATACGATTTGACTCGTCTATTTCACCGCAATAGCCCATCGAAACAGGACGTGTGCATCTCTGTTCGATTTCGCACTATTCGCGTAATTACGTGCCTCCTTGGACTTTTGTTTAAGGAATTCTCAATTTCTGTGGTCGTTGTTTCTTAGCCTATGGATGCTTTTTCACAACTATTTCTGGTGAATAAGCATTGTTGTGTAGTGTAATATCCTTAATTTAAGCCATTTATGTATCCAGTGTATAGTTCGTTTGCTATCATGTTTTGTTCACTTAAATCTAATTTCCTTGGTACTAATTTCCTTGTTTTCCATGGTTCCAAATGATAACAGAAGATATTTTTTACTACTCAGGACACGTAAAAATCGGTAGAACGATTGCAATTTGTGAACCCATGCAAATATAAATCTTTAAAATAACTCAACAAATTTATAAAACCGTCATAATCCCAAAATATCCTAGTGAGCAAAGCAGTGACTCTTCCAAAGAAAGCTAGAATATTAAGATCAAGGACCTTGTGCTTAATCTCACAAGTCATCTTAATTTGATTGAAAATCATTCAAAAATGAATTAGATCAATATCAGTTTTCCCTAGGGCCATTCAAATGGTCAATGGACGGCTGCTCCTCTGACCTCATGGCTATTAATGCCTGAGTTCCTCAAGCGTCTGTTCTCTCTGCGACACTTTTCCTGCTTCACATAAATGATTTGCTTCAGTTAGGTCTTGTTAGCTACGCAGATGACAGTACTATCACAGAGAGATGCTTGTTCAGTGCGGGGGCCAACCAACAGGAAATCTGTTCTCTACGAGATGCCATGATAGAGCGGACAAATCTGATCTTAATTCTCGTTTCCCAGTGGGCAGATGACAATCTGGGCAATTTAAGTCCTCTTAAACTCAGGCATGTCTTTTCACCGCAAAACGGAGTCCTTTCCACCTGGCTCCTACTTTCCATGGTATACCTATAAGTATTGTCGACCACCTAGAACTTTTTGGCCTCAGTTTGAGCCTTTTCCTGAATTGTGGTGCCGAAGTTGAGGTGAAGCGATAGGTACTTCACTCCTGGATAGCTTTTTACTTTATATAAAGATCAAATCTGATCGTGTATGGACTATTTCAGTCACTTACGGGATGGCTCTTCCAAACACCAGCTTGCCGCTCTTGACTCGTTTTAACGCAAAGCTCAGAGGCTAATTGGTGACGAATTGCTAGTAAAATCTAAGATACAAAGCTTAACCCATAGACGCACAGTTGCTTGTTTGTAGCTGTTCTACAGGCTGTACTTTAGAGAAGGTGCGCAATAGCTCCATGAGCTTATTCCGTCGTCTCCTTTCTTTTATCGGACTACAAGACGTACTGCAGGATATCATCCACACTTGGTATAAATCCCTACTATCAGGACTCAGGACTAAGCGCTTTCTCGTTCATAATGCGCACAGCCAAGTTATGGAATTCACTGCTCTGTATTTGTGAATCTGTATTTCCGGGCACTTACTAACGTCTTTAAAGCTGGAGGAAATCGGCACCTAATATGTTTGTTTGCATCTTCGACCACATCTTGAAAAAGCTGTCTAGATATCGGTCAAGAGCAGACCTACATCTCATAAAAAAAAATGTAAAAAAAGATGCGGAATGCAGAGACAGGTGGGAAATACTCCACCGAAAAAGAGCCTAGCTCTTAAATGAATGATGATGATGATGATTTATTTTGTAGTTTTTTATAATGTAACCCACGATCCTGGACTGGTTTATGGTATGTTTTATGCCATTTTGTTTCCATAATATAACGTTTAAGTTGTTACCTGTCACTATAAACCGTTCTATTATAATTTGTAATGTTAATTTATTTGTATTTTTTATTAAATCTATCATACTAGATAGCATATTTTTAATTTCCATGACATATTCCTAATTTCCTTGCAATGGAAACATAATTTCCTTGGAACCTTCCTAATTTCCATGTCTGGCTAAAAATTTCGGACCCCATAACTTTTTCTTGGAAGCTCTCAGTAACACCCCTCCCACACTCAAATTTTTTTTTTGTTCTTCTATCCAAAGAACAGTCAATCTGACATTTATTCAGAAAAAAATGTCCGGCCTTGGAAATTAGGCAAAAATTAAGAGTTTTGGCGAATTACCCAAATATCCTTTATTTCTAGAATTTGCTATGTAATTTGCTGTTGTATTTGTTGTACTTTGCAAAGATCATCTAAGATCAAAGAAGATACCTTTTTGGTTAGCAAAGTTTAATATTTGATGATCTGTATTAATTAAATTAATGTTGTAAATAATGTTAATATTATGATAATTATAATTCGAATATTCTAATTAGATTAATGAAATGATTAATTTAAATGTTGTTAATTTAATTTTGTGGTTCTGATAATTCTGCTTTATATTGTTTCATATTTTAATATCTGGCATGATTTGTTGGTTTATATAATGTTTAGAGATTATCTAAATTAATATTAGTTTTATCACGACGACTGGTTAATTATTTTAGTGTTCATTTATAAATTAAAATGTATTTAGAGACTCCGTTGGGTCTATTTGTGTTGTAGTAATATAAAGATGGAGACACTGTGCTTTGCGCGGGCTGTCATTCTCGTTGTAAAACTTCTTCTTCTGGTCAGTTCATGTAATAATCGGAAAATACATAATTTGGAGTAATGAGAAATTTATTTCGTGATGAATCCTGATGAAACCTTCAGCTACGCGCGGACATCTACCATGCTTATTTCGTAGGTACACAGGTCCATAGGTACAAGTCAATGGGTTAGCCAATAGCCATAGATACCTGACCAGTGTTGCCGGCAATCAAACAAGAAAAAGTCCGAAACCGCATAAGAAATTACCCGTTCCGTCAACAAAAAATAAAGTATTATGTTTTTTACCTTTTCGTTTAAAGTTTTAAATCAGGTATCTAGCATCTCTACTTGGTCTGTGCAGGTATCTAAGGGGCGTCGTGCCACACTGACGTGTTAGAAATATTAGGGGGCCTGAGGTGGCGAATATTTTTTTCTATATTTTTCAAGAATGTGAATCGTCACGAATGTCAGTCGTTTTGTTTTTCTTACTTTTGCAAAAACATGAAGAAAGCGTGAATGAAAATGTAATGATGCTAATGTAAATTTAATGTAGTTACTTGCATTATAGTTACGGCAAGGAAGAGGAAATCAGCAGCAGTACATCTAACAGTGCGAGTGAAGCGAGCTCGAATTTTTTGTCTGGTCTTTGGTGCTTTCGGCTTTATTTCTTTATTAATAATGAACTAACAGGAAATTTGTTTTCAACATATGCCCGTAGGCTTGAACAACATGTGCGAACGAAGCGAGCTCACAAATATTTATGCATTTCAAATATTATTATTTCTTAATTAAATTATATTAATATCCGAGCAGCACATTAAAGAAGCAGAATGATGTAGAATGATAAAGCAAACTAAAGACAGTGATCCATAAAAAACTACAACTATTTTTACTAAAATTACGTTCGCCAAACTAAGACATAAATATGGAAAGTATGTGATTGTGATTTTGCCGGCACGCGTACCCTTCGTTTGCCGGCAGAAACAGGTGCGGTTGTAGCACTTCCCCGGAAGAGCTCGTTCACAAGGAACTCTCCTACTCTAACTTTTGTTGGGTATGTTCTCTGACCCGCGTGCCTACAATGACTGTAATGATCTACATAATACAGTTAGTAACAATTGGCAAAGGACACATGATAAAATAACGGGGGGACTCAGAATTACCTAGATCATAATACTGAGGAGGACTCAACATGCTCTTTTTTGTGTTTGTTGCTAAAATACCCGAAATTACCCGGCAGTCATAGTTACCCGCCAAGAACCCCATTAAGGCCTAAATTACCCGAAATCGGGTAAAAATACCCGTGCCGGCAACGCTGCACCTGACAGACTGACACATTTTTAGGTTAGGTACATATATCATTAATCTGCAACGATTTAAGAAGAGTTATCTGTGATTTCTAGTAAGTGTGTGGTGGCCTGACACCAGTCAGGGTTGCCAGACGCGTCGAAGAGAATTATCGTACCGATACCGACACCGACGTTCAAAAATTATCGTACGGTACGAAATACTTCGTTTTCTTCAGAGTTGTAAATTTTTCAGAGATGTGTACAATCGACTGCACGTTAGTGGTAATACTTGAATTTAGAAAACCACACTTTCTGGTTACGAAATAAAGACACTGTCAATGTCAAACTGTTACCACTGACGTGCAGTTGACTGTACAAATCTACTAGAGAAGACACCTCGAACAAAATGTTTGTAGCACGTTTTAGAGCTCCTGCACTCTCATCTCATTCGCTTAGCCACGCTCACGCCGCGCGTGCTCCGCGGCCTGCAAGTTGCGCGAAATTTTTATTATGTAATGTCTAGTTACTATAATACGTAGTACATATTACCTCAGTGACTGACGTTTTAAAATTATGGAATAATAACCCAATACCGGTTACAAGGTAACTAAGGATAGACAAAAAACATCCATACTTTTGCATCTATGATATTGGTGGGATTATGGCATCAGGTGAAAGGTACACAGTGTTGAACAAAGGTGATGATTCGAATCAATCGAATTTTCCCTTAATTTTTTAGATCCACCTAGCCATATTTCATAGTATTTCTAGTGTCTATCATTATATAATAATAATAATAATAATAAATCATTTATTTCAGATTTGTATCCATTTTGTTAGTAAACATTGCCCTTACAACCTAATGTTAGTAAATTACCAATTTCGAATTTAATTTAATTAAAATACCTACGTAGCTTATCTATGCCACTGGGGCGTGTAAGCGTAACCAATGCTGCAGTATGGGGGCGTCCCACCTGTCCTTTATGGTATTCAAGATGCTGTATATAGATATTTGGTGAATATTTGTATTATAAACTGGGTGGAGAAGAATAAGTCACCTCCATATAGTTTATATTTCAATGTTTGCCACAGACCTACTTTGCATTCAATTCAACATTATGTTCAATGCATTGACTTAGATACAACTCACTGGTTCAATGTTGCTCTAGCTAGTTTATGGTCAGAATGGCTGTCGATCGAGCGTAGGGGTGTCGTATTGTCGTAAATAAATTGTGTGAAAATCAATTAATTCCTAATGTAAGTTAACTGTTGATAAGGATACGTTTATTTTATAAGTATGGGATCACGGGGCTGACAACTGTTTCTGTTTTTTCGACAGTAACCAGGATCGGTGAGTAATCTGAGCATCTAATACATTTTTGCTTTTGTAGTTATTCGTAATAAATAGAGCTTCCCAATAATTGCAATTAATGTTATGAGGCCTAACAATATTTGTGTCTGAATCTAATTTTTAGCTCTTGTGCTGATATAAATTTACAGATACATACACCTGATACAATGAGACATTTCATTTTGGTACCCTTTCACTTTATTGTGTACATTATTTTCGTGCTCTACTTATTTCGAACTCGCTCTTTTTTATTAAATTCTTCTATTTAAAAAGAAAGAAACTTTTCTAGTCGGCTTGTAGATGATTAGAATGCTTGTAGGGTATTGTCCTTTTCTATGTTTTAATAATATTTATACTGAATGATAGCATACAAGTATTATTGTCATTAAAAATGACCTACATAGAATTTGCTATGCATAAGTTGGCAAGAAGCATAATGGATAAACACTTCTGTGTATAAGTTTTGTGTTAAAACTTATAAATGTGTCCAGTAAATATGTTGGCTGTTGGATTGTTATCAGTTATCAGGTACTTGACCCATTAAGGTCTGTATTACAGAACAAAACTTAAGCTTTGATCACTGTTTAAAACTAGTTTTGAGTTGAGATTTAATATTAGAATATCTTTTAAGTATAGTTTTGGTTCCATGTGGTGCTGGACGTAAAGAATTGCACAACCCTATATCTTCTCATGGGTGTCGTTGTAGGAGACTAAGGGAATCACCAGAGGATGGGTTACATCATTCTCTGAGTATTTAACCAACCAACTGCGAACGCCAACCCGCCTGCCAAGCGTGGTGATTATGGCATATCCCCCCACTTTGGGGAGGCCTATGTCCAGCAGTGGATGTCTTTCGGCTGAAATGATGAAAATGATGATAGATTTAATGATCACAGTTCAGCTGAGTTTATCTTTATTCTAAACTGTAGCCTGCCTAAGGCCCGTATTACAGAAGGTTCCTCAAGTACAGTTTAAACTCCAAACACCTGATAGCTACTTAAGGATAGAATCGTTACTTGAGTATCAGCCTTATTCCAGAACGGTAATTATAAACTTTAATTCAACAACATTACACACGAATTTGACGTGAAATATAATATAAATCTCTACTCAAGCGTAGTCTGGACCACACTAGAGTGATTACATATCAAAGCTCTGCTCAAATACCGAAACAGGTGACAGTATAAAATAAAACTAAATTCAGCTGAACTGGGATCAATAAATCTCTGCTTGAGGAATGTTCTAAAATCAAAGCTCAACTCAAAACTAGTTTTAAACAGAGATCAACGCTTGAGTATCATTCTGTAATATGGGCCTAAGTGTTTGAGCAGAGATTTGATCTGTAATCACACAAGTGTAGTCAACACCACACTTGAGTACAGATTTCTTTGCTATTTCAGGTTATACTTGTGTGTTATGTTGTTAAATTGAAGTTTATAATCACCGTATTGGAATAAGACTGACACTTGAGTAACAATTCTATGTTTAAGTAGGGATCAGTTGATTTAAGATCAAACTGTACTTGAGGTACCTACGTTTTGTGATATGGACTTTAGTTTTATTACACAACTGTATCTACTGTATGGCCAAGTATTATTAGATTTAAGTGTTATAAAAACCTTAATATTTATGTACAATGTTTGGGAGTATAAGCTATTGTTGTTTATAAAATTGTACATATTTTGAGTGTAACATCCACAGACCAGTAAGCCTATAGACGTTAATTAGGTGGATACCCCCACTTACTAAGCATATGCATTAACACTGCGTAACATTCGCCCCACTGCCCATCGGTACGTCACTCCATCAGTGAGAGGCACCAATCATACCACCGAATTTTTGAGCTGACCAATCATAGCGCGTCATCCGCTCCCTGTCCCCCACAAACATTTTTGCTTGTGTTTGCATGCAAAACTTCGTTTATGCAGCGTCTAGACTGGTCTGTCTCTTCTGTTTCTTGTAACTCAAGTTTGATATTTGGTGGTATTTGAAGTCTTAAGCATATTTAGCATGAAGAAAACTGACCCACAAATGCTTCGAAGCACAAATGCTACAAAAATCACATTTTAATTTATAAAACAATTTAGAACAGTTTAAAAACAATTTCTTCGTCACATTATACTTTTCTTCTTCCTATCCTATCTCACGTTGGCAAATGCGAATTACAATACCATTTAATTGAACTGAAATTGAATTAAAATTAATAAAACTTTCCAAAGTTCTGCCAGATAGGTATTTAAAAAGTTAAAATTTTGTAATGTATAACAATCTGGTGGTGCTCCTATTTTTATACCGAACCACAGATAATATAATACTATACTTTTAGGTAACCCTTTTGAAAGGCTTAAAAGGCCGTTCATAAGGGTTACACTTTCAACAATCTTTCTTTATTTTTCGTGTAGTTAATAAGTATAAAACGATAACAGATGATGGGCATAGGTTGCAAAATGGCATACGGTGGTGCTTGGTGCTCCACCACCTATTTCGCACAAGTTTATTGAATAACCATATGGTAACCCGAACAAAACCCTTATATAATGGTAACCATTTTACTTGATTTCAAGCATAGAACATAGAACCAATTCAAGGAGATACATCATGATAAAGGTAACCTCATAAAAGGCTTACCCCTTCGAAACACTCTTAACCGGGGTTGTATGGTCCCTGCTTCTGAGGTTATAAAAATTTTGGGCATGAATTTTGTAATTTGGATTCATCAGCTTTCAGAAAAGTGTCAATCGAGTAACCAGAGTAGGGTAGATTTTTCAAAATTATTTAAAGATAAAGATAATTTATTTGTAAAACATGAGTATACAGAACAAAATATATATTGTAATGTACGGTGTTATTAATAAAATAATTATGACCAGCATGTTTTGCTGTAAGTTATGGCGTACAAATTTTTTTTTTTAGGGAATTCCTCTTAAAGAAAATTACATGTCAGATGGAACATTTTTATTGAATATTTAAGTAATTAAAATTATAGCATAAATAATTGAATAAAATTGAACATAACAAAAACATCATAGTAATATAGTCATAATAATCATCATAGTATTAGTAATTACCATTGTTATATAATAAAAGCAAACAATCCCTAAGGAACAGAAACAGAAATGTCGTAATATGAGGATTCATTTAAAAAATCGATTAATTTATAATAACCTTTATTTGATAAATACCTTTTTAGGTGTTCTTTAAATTGTTTTATATTTAATTGTTTAATTGATTTTGGTATTTTGTTGTAAATTATTGGTGCCAAACACACAATACTTTGGTGCTTGAATGTTGTGTTTGATCGAACAACGCACAGTTTTGTTAGCATTTTTCGCTCCAAAGTCGGAAAATATCAAAAAAAAAATTAAACGGCTATAACTCGAAAATAAATCACTGGCTAACCCTGGTTTACGCAATTTTTTTTTTGCCAATTAGCTCTAGTATAACTACTTTCATGGAATAGGTCGAATTACAAATCACCATGTATCCATGTGATGATTTGCACATAAAACATTTACTTAAATCAGCGGTACTCTAAGTGTGTTCCGCGGAACCCTAGGGTTCCGCGATACCCCTGTAGGGGTTCCGCAAGAATTTAGAAAAAAAAAACAAAACACCTCTCTCTGGTCACTGGTCGAACGTTTTGAATCCGCCCGCCGCGCGTATACTTGTGAGCGCGCAGTCCCTTTGATAAAAGCCGCCTCTGAATTAGACGCTATAGTTGTGAACAAGCGACTTTCGGCTCTATCTTCAAAAGCATAAAGTCGAGATTGTTTACAACGCATTTTTTTGTATTTATATTTTTATTTCCGCTTTTTGTTTATCAAAGGCGCCGACTCGAGTATTTTTGAGAATGTTCGAGTTCGAGTCTAGGACTAAGTATAAAAGCGCTATTATATAAAAAAAGTCGCGCCTCGTCAGTCAGTTGACGATTAGCGTTCGGAGCGATAAGTTCGTACCTACCTACTTACAAGCTGGCTAGCCTGCTGCCTTCTTGTAAGTTCTACTGCCCGCCCCGCTGTATTCTGATTGTATCAGTTTTGTACATTTCTTCTTTGGACTAAACTTTGTCTCATAAACGCAGTAACGATTGTGCATTATTTTGACCCTACCATCCTGACGTGAACATTATTAATAAAGAAGAATGGAACGTTGGCTTAAAGGTGTTAAACGTGTTGCAACGACATCTTCTAATGACGCTGAATGTTCAAAAGCAGTACGCGCGGAGAATACAGCAATTACCGATCCAGACGATGATGCCACGACGTCAAGCTCCACGGTTTCAAAGACGAAAAAAAGGAAGTATGATGAATCATATATCAGTTTCGGATTTGTTGATTCCAACGGCTCACCTCTCTGCATGTTATGTAGTAAACTGCTTCCTAATAGTTCCATGGCACCTGCCAAATTACGCAGACATTTAGAAACTGTACACCCCGAGTCTAAAGACAAGAATAAAGAATTTTTTGTTCGTAAAAAAGAACAGTTATTGGAAAGTCAAAAAAATATGATGCATGTAACACAAACTATCAATGAAAAGGCCACGGAGGCATCATATTTAGTTAGCTATCGCATTGCACAAGCAGGTGAAGCGCACACTATCGCTGAGAATTTAATAAAGCCATGTGTGTTAGACATAACAAAATGTATGCTCGATGAAAAATCTGCAAAGCATCTTTCTACTGTACCGCTATCAAACGATACTGTTTCACGGCGAATCCATGATCTGGCAAGCTACGTCAAACAAGAACTAGTTGCACGTCTACAAAAAACACGATTCGCCTTGCAAATGGATGAGTCAACTGATGTCACTGGTCTGGCTATCTTGCTGGTTATCGTGAGATATCCATATGAACGTTCTTTTGAAGAAGTCATGCTTATGTGTTCACCGCTGCCCACAAACACTACCGGGGAAGAAATTTTTAATAAAATAAACATATTTTTTAAAGAACATAATCTTAGTTGGAACGATTGCATTGACATTTGTACAGATGGGGCCAAGGCGATGACAGGTAAAACAGCAGGAGCAGTATCACGAATAAAAAGTAAAGCGCCTAATTGTAGTTCCAGCCATTGTATTCTGCATAGACAAGCACTTGCAATGAAGCAAATGCCGTCAAATCTAAAATTAGTTATGGATGAAGCGGTAAAAATAATTAATTTTATCAAATCACGACCACTACAATCCCGATTGTTCTCATTATTGTGTGAAGATTATGGCAGCAAACATAAAACACTGCTGCTCCATACAGAAGTGCGATGGCTGTCTCGGGGTAAAACTTTAACAAGGCTATTTGAACTTAGAGCCGAGTTACAAATGTTTCTTTCAGCAGATACAGTTTCTTTTAATTTGAAAGACCGTTTGTATGATAAAACTTGGTTGTTCCGATTGTCTTTTATGGCGATTGGCGGATATCTTTCAAAAACTGAACGAATTGAATTTATCATTGCAAGGTAAACAGACAACAGTGTTCCAGGCCTATAACAAAATAACTGCCTTCAAAAGAAAATTAGATTTTTGGATTATTTGCGTTGGTAAGAGAGAAATAGAAAGCTTTACGTCACTCAGTGAGTTTGTTAGCGATAACGACTCGGAAATGTTTCAAGATGATGTGTTTGAAGAATTGGTCCAATATCTCACTTCGATGCGCGCATCTTTTGTAAAGTATTTTCCCGAAGAACATAATACAAAAATGAAGCTGAATTCATGGATTCATAATCCTTTTTTACCCAACTTGCAAAAGCCCGAAAGTATGTCAAACGAGATATATGAATCTCTTTTAGAAATGTCATCAGACACAAGTATGGAATCACTGTTCAAAACGACGCCTCTCAACGATTTTTGGTGCAGAATCCGTGATGAATATCCAATGCTTGGCAGAATGGCTCTGAATATTCTTCTCCCGTTCCCAACAACATATTTGTGCGAAACAGGATTCTCAACCTATGCAGCCACGAAAACAAAATATCGCAATAGACTGGACGCCGAACCTGATATGAAACTTCAAATGTCTTCTATCAAACCTGATATCAACCAATTGATGAAAAATAAAAAACAGTTTCATACCTCCCATTAGTTAAGATTTTTTCATTTTTAATATCTTCTATTATTGTACTTGGCATGTGGTTAAAGTAAGTAATAATTAGTAACTGTTACATTGTACTTTTATTATGCTTATATAATAAAGAATACACTTTTAAAAACTATTGTTTTATTGTAGGGTTCCGTCAAGTATTTTGCTTGTCAAAAGGGTTCCGTGACCAAAAAAGTTTGAGAACCGCTGACTTAAATAATAGTATAAACGTCGAAAAGTATTTCCTGCTACATCACTTCTTTTTATGAATATTCATTGATAAATCGTTTTAAGTTTGGACTCGTTCTTAAGGTCTATTCAAACGGTCTGGTCTAAAGACTGTAATCGGTTGACAGTTTCGATGCAGTTATATCAGCTGCATCAAAACCGCATCCAAACAGCTATTTTGCAGCTAGATTGCAGTTCAAAAGCGGACCGTCTGAATAGACCCTTGCAAATTTTCAAGTCGATGTTTGCATCCGTGTCTTCACATACGGTAATTCTCCCACAAATGTTTGAGTATGTTATTATTATTATACAACAGAGATCACGTTCCACTGCCTTGTTATGAGATAAATTGCAGATTGTTGTTGTAGTATTCAAATATCAGTCTCTGTTAATATCTACCATCGCCAATCTAACATGCCTATAAACATCATTGTAGATGCATTCACGGCACATAGTGACTATTGATTTTGCAAAAAAAACGTATACTTGAACAGAAAATTAACTGGAATTCCATAATTAATTTTATTATGGAAGGTCTTCGATAAAAAATACCTATTGATCGAAGTGGAAGGTAGTGGTATTCTATGATTGTTTATCATTTATTCATAGTCGACAGCAAATTAAAAAAAAAAACTAATTTCAATAAAATTGGTTTCTTCTGGAACTTCGAAAGTTCAGTTTTAATGAATGTATATTTATTTATCTATCGTTGTTTTTAATTATGATTAATTATTATAAGTGTACGTACATACATAATACTTACCCAAGTGTTTTCTATTGTTGTAGAGCCCCAAGACGTGATCCTACCATAGTGCTACCACCATATCTGAGCCGTTGATTTGAGTGGTATACAACAAATATGGCGCAAGTCGGAGCTAATATGGAATACCAGGAGTACAAGTGGGCCTACTCAATCATAGACTCATCCAAGTAAATAAGTTTTTTTTATTAACCACGAAACTATTTCCGTTATTTTCGGTTCGGTATACCAGCTGGCAAATAATTTGAACATGCGCAGTGATCAATTTAAACGATTCTAACCTTTATGTCATTACAGTAACTTGCGCAGTTGCACTATCTTTGTTGAAGTTATTTGCCGGCTACTATACAACCTATTGACTTGAGATTATGAAGTATCTTTTTTAGGGTTCCGTAGTCCTACAAGGAACCCTTATAGTTTCGTCATGTCCGTCCGTCTGTCCTAATCCTTTACAGCTTAATAACTTCTACAGTTATAAACATAAGTAGATGAAATTTTGCTAAAAAATAGTCTAGATATATATCTCAATTTTAAAGGAATAAAAAAATCGTGATTACGTATTTTAGGGGTGGCACCCATACATGTGAAATGGGGATGAAAATTATGTTTTCGCTGCACCCCCTCGTGTGGGGTATCATTGAATAGGTCTACTAAAATGAAGGCAATGTTTCATACATCACTTTTTTATCAGGTGTACCATCTGCGAAATATAGCCCGCCAAAGTGGCTAGCAATGTGTCCCCCCCCCAGCCATTTCTAAACTATGCAACGTAGAAACTTAATAATCTTCCACATTGATAGACCTTTGTAAAAACTCTCTTTTAAAATTATTTCGAGTATAATTTGATTATAAATTTTTGAGTTATAGAGAGAAAACTGAAAAATACTTAAAACGTCCTAGTTCAAAGGTCATTGACCTTAGAGAAAAATGATATTAGTAAATAATGCTCCTTTAGCTACTTTCTATTTAAAAAAATCACAAAAAGTAACTTTGTGTTATATTGAAATCACACACTTGCCGCCGTCTATTGCATTTGGCACTTTATAGCGCCATCTAGCGGCGGCTACTAACAACACTCTCTGATTCGCCAATGCTGCTGCTGTCTATTGCAAAAACTAAAATAGCCATGATTAATATTCGATTTGATTTGTTTGTAACACCTACTTAAGGAACCCTATAATACTGAGCATGGCCCGACATACTCTTAGCCGGTTTTTAGGGTTCCGAAGTCCTACAAGGAACCCTTATAGTTTCGTCATGTCCGTCCGTCTGTCCGTCTGTCCTAATCCTTTACAGCTTAATAACTTCTACAGTTATAAACATAAGTAAATGAAATTTTGTTAAAAAATAGTCTACATATAGATCTCAATTTTAAAAGAATAAAAGATTCGTTTTTGCGTATTTTAGGGGTGGCGTCCATACATGTGAAATGGAGAAAAAAATATTTTTTTCGCTGCACCCCCTCGTGTGGGATATCATTGAATAGGTCTACTAAAATGAAGGTAATGTTTGATACACCACTTTTTTATCAGGTGTACCATCTGCGAAATATAGCCCGCCAAAGTGGCTTGCAATGTGTCCCCCCCCCTGCCATTTCCAAACTATGCAATGTAGAAACTTATAATCTTCCACATTGATAGACCTTTGTGAAAACTCTCTTTTAAAATTATTTCGAGTATAATGTGATTATAATTTTTTGAGTTATAGAGAGAAAACTGAAAAATACTTAAAACGTCCTAGTTCAAAGGTCATTGACCTTAGAGAAAAATTATCATAGCAAATAATGCTCCTTTAGCTACTTTCTATTTGAAAAAATCACAAAAAATGACAAACGTCTTAAATTTGGCTTCTTGAATTTATCGCTAGATGGCGCTACTAACAACACGCTCTGAGTCGCGAATGCTGCCGATTATTGCAAAAACTAAAATAGCCATGATTAATATTCGATTTGATTCGTTTGTAATTACACCTACTTAAGGAACCCTATAATACTGAGCATGGCCCGACATGCTCTTGGCCGGTTTTTTCTTCTCTTTTCAAGAAGTTAGATTAGGTATGTACCTACTCATCGCTCACAAAAAAGATCTAACATGCTCTTGGGCGGTTTTTTTTTTAAATTATTTTATTTGGTTTTCTATATGTATCATCGTGATTTTATACAAAAATAAAAGGGGTACTGCTATTTGCGGTATCTAGTGTCGAGGTTTGAGGTAAGTAACAGGTTTGTCTAACTCTAAAGCTGTTGGACTTCATTGATTTTTTTGTTGTATGCTGTTCACAATTTCACTACATTGTTTTCTACCTATTGCTGAAGCGAGCCTAATAGCGGTACTAATACTTCCGCAAGCAAAAATATGTATATTGTTTTTGTGAAGTGAAACATAAACTACAAGTGCGAATTAATCCGTCTAGGAGTTTCCGATCTCGCGTCAGGGGGTCTACTAACGTTCGTCGAGCGACAATTAAATGATGTACAAAAAACCTTCGATGATACGTCTTGTACACAATTTTGTTAAGATAGGCACTTAATAAAAGTAAAATAAAGATAGACTTTACTCGTATCGGGGTTGATATAAATCATGTCTTTGTTATTTCTGACAGTTTCTGTCTGACAGACTGAAAATAAATCCAATCCTACTACTACCTAGGATAGTAGTAGGATGTGTTTTGATCATTCGGTGTCGCTGAGAAAAAATACAGATCATATTGTAGTGGAAACAAATACCACGACGTGTGTGGATGTGGAACTGAACAACACGATGTGCGACAGACACAGAACACATTGCGAAACCACTTTGTATAATTCGCAATGAAAGTATCATTACAAAAACACCAATGACAAGTTCGATGCGTAACGTTTTCTTTTATTTACGCGAACAACCAATTGACCAGTAAAAACCTAATTGTAAAGGATATCGCGCCTTATTGTTTATAGTTTTTGTTGTTTAAACTAAACGCACAACTCCCATGGACGCCAAAGATTAGAAAGCTCATTTAAAGATTGTTTTATTCAAGATCTGAATGTATTGAAAATAACACTTGAGATTCTATGTTATATCAACTAAGGATTTTGATGCTTGGTTTCGTTGCAACAATATTACAATATTGAATACGATCCAACGATAACCCAAGCAGCTAAGCGTTTTCAACATCAATAAACCAGCTCAAGATCTATTAGGGACGTACAGTCAACTGCATGACAGTGGTAACACTTCAATTCTAAAACCACCCTTACTGCTTACGAAATAAGGATGCTGCTAATGTCAAAGTGTTACCACCGACGTGCGGTCGACCGTACAAGAGTGTCAGCATAACGCTTTTGACTTTAAAAGAGCGGTTTGTAAGTTATTGTACAGCTCAAACAGTATTAAGACGCTTTTACCCGCGGCACGCTATGATGGTGTTTTTGGCATCTTCCTATAGTGTTGTGACACATTTCAAATTTTTATCGAAAAAGTGTTTAGGAAGAAGAGCGTCTTCATGGATGGCACTATCTGTATTCACGATTTACCCTACTAGAGATAGAAATTTGACATAAGATCCATACAAATAAAAAAAAAAGAAGTAAAATTTCTATCCCTAGTAGGGCAAATCGTGGATAGATAAGATATTAATTTTGGCCGTTAATCAAATAGAAGGCAACTAACGAAGCATTGTTTGCTACGATCATTTTTCTCTAAGGTCAATAACATTTGAACTAGGACGACTTAAACATTTTGCAGTTTTCTTTCTATTACCATATTACTCGAAAATTTAATGTCACATTATGCTCGAAATAATTTTAAAAGAGAGTTTTTACACTTTTTACGAAGATATATCAACGTGGAAGATTATAAGTTTCTACGTTGAATAATTTAGAAATGGCTGGGGGGGACATAATAATATTGGAAGCCACTTTGGCGGACTATATTTCGCAAACGATATACCTACCTGATAAAAAAGTGATGCGTGAACATTACCTTAATTTCAATACACCTATTCAATGCTACCCCAAAAGAGGGGGAACAGCGAAAAAAAATCATCCCTATTTCACATCTATGGATGCCGCCCCTAAAATATTTAAAATTACGATTTTTTCATCCTTTTAAAATTGAGATTGAATTTTTGAGCAAAATTTCATGTACTTACGTTTATAACTGTAGAAGTTATTAAGCTGTAAATTATTAGGATAGACGGATAGATGGACGGACGTGACGACTGTAAATAAGGGTTCCTTGTACGAACTACTGAACCGTAAAAATATATTGCAAGTGTTCCTAATTGTTACGGAACTCTAAAAATAACTCTCAATGTCCTCAGTGCGGCTGATATTGAGTGCATGTTGTTAATTGGAGGAGTCCTGAGCAAGATATTACATTTCATTAGGGAGACACCCCGCGCCGCTGGAAAGCGCTTCATTTAATTAGGCGCGGGTCAATAGGTCACTTCGTGGTTTACCTAATTTATCTATCTATAAAATTGTTTATTGTTGGTCATTTTCATTCGGATTTGGATTTAATTAAAATACTTTAATTAAACGTAAAAACTTTAAACTAATAATCAGCCATATTAGCTTCCCAAGACAACGTGACTGACCTGCGCTTATTATTATAACGTATCTAAAATGTCAATGACATGTATTGACATTGTTGGATCACACAACTCTTCGATATTTGAGTAAAACTCGTTCTTAAAAAGAAACAGGAATATACTATAAAATCTAGGATGGCTGGTGAGACTTCTAGTTTACCAAATCAAACTTCCTCAACAGTACTATGTCACTATGATGATGGATAATTGTATTTAAAAAAAAAACTGTACCTTTAGATTTGGTTATTAGGCACTTCTAACGGCCAAAATTAATATCCAATCTATCCACTATTTGCCCTACTAGAGATAGAACATTTGACATAAGCTGCATACAAAATATGTCAAATTTCTATCTCTAGTAGGGTAAATCGTTGATAGATAGGATATTAATTTTGGCCGTTAGTCTTACCTCACATTTATGTCGTAAGGGAAACAAATCAAGTCTGCCACAGCTTACACCATTGCAGCTATTAAATCAGGCACTTATGGATTTGTGCAATTTTTTTTTTGTTGCCTCTCTTACTAACTTTGCGTTACTAGGTGTTCTGTTTAGCTACCGAATTACTCTTTTTGCTGCAAATGTATGAGACTTCAGATAACGTGTATTTGTTTAAGGGGGGGAAAATGGGCCTAGAAAAGTGAGGTGGCTACTCTCTGTTTTTAACAGACTTCTTGTCTTATTTTGTAAACAATCTTGGCATGTCTTTTTATTCTTAAGACTTGATTGTACAACCTGCTGCTGTTCCTCGTGCTCTGTATTGTGTTTTTAAGTACGAATAAAATTGAAAATTGAAATAGAATTGAAATGCAATTCGTCAATAATAATCATTTAAAAGACATAATGTTATTAAAAATTTCACACACTAAATAAATTTTTTAACCTAATAACATGTACAGAACTAGTAATTATATTTTATCAGTAGTTATTTGAATAAAGAGACGTGCCAAGATTGTTTACTAAATAAGACAAAAGTGAAAAAACAGACTTGAGAGACATATCAATGAGCAAATAAACTGGAATTTTTTCAAGTGTTGCATTGTGAGTTTATTGTTATATTGTGAGTTTATTGTTATATTGGCATTTTAGATATTTCACCAAACTCGTATAATTGTTCCAATTTCATGATTTTAGCGCCGGTTACAAGTGAATTGCACTTTATGAAGAACATAATAATTAAAATGTTTTAATAGAAAATACCTGTTCCACTGAATGAGTAAATGATAATTTTGTTATAAAGAAAACAATCTATATATAAATTGTTATATAAATATAAAGTAAACAATGTATCCAATGTTAATATAAATATAAAGAAAACAATGTATCCAAACGTTAATGTAAGCGTTTTTTTTTAAATACAACAGTTCTATTACATTTTGATTTAATTTTATACATAATGCGCACTTTGTATCATACAAAGATATAGTTAAAATCTTCAAGTTAAAAGAATATGTTTCAAACGAGTATTTCAGATCCGAGAGGTTCGTGCTAGGGCTACTGGACTGGACTTAAGATATGCGATCAAAATTAGTAGTGTATCCACACATGTGCAAATTTTAATGTAATCAGTGGTGAAATGATAATAGGTACATAAAGAAATTACCAAAGATCGTGTGTTTACGAACCATAAGGGCAACCGTACACGTTCACTTGCCACAGCTACAAGTAGCTAACCAGCTGCAGGTCTAAATGACGAAGGCCACATTTTATAGCTTTTTACTGTGACTATGGTCGTCAGACTGCCTCGATGGTCTAGTGGTCGCAAGCATGACTGCTGAGCGTGGGGTCCTGGGTTCGATTCCTGGGTCGGGCAAAGTGTTATTGGGTTTTTTCATTAGGAAATTCTCAGTAGCAGCCCGGAGTCTGGATTTGTGCCCGGTTAATGGCAATAGGCTCGCCCCCTATTACATGGGACTTATAACATAACTGGCGAAATGTGGGTGTACTATACACCTCTGCCTATCCTTTCGGGGAAATACAGGCGTGATGTTATGTTATGTTTTATGGTCGTCAGCGGCTCTGGTGACTACGACCTACGATGGTCTAAATTGCAATAAAAAGGTCATAAAAAAACAGGCCAAGTGTGAGTCGGACTCACGCAGTAAGGGTTCCGTACCGCCCATCGACCTGATACCCCATAGAAACTGATTTTATTTAGTGAGTTTATCAAAAGACATCAACGATGTTCGCGAAATGTGAATTTTTGCATCTCTTTCTTATGTAGATACCACCACATATGTCTATGTTTGCCCTATTTTTAGTATTTGTTGCTAAACTACATAGTTTGCACTATAATCAGACTAAGTTTGACGTTGGTATGTATTACCGTTTTGAAGATATAGCAGGAACAAAAACGATGAAATAATGCATGTTTTTTGTGGTTTCTTGTATGGGGACCCCCTTTGGTTTTAGACATTTTTTTGTTTTTAGTATTTGTCGTGATACTCTTTCATAGTAACATATATTGTCTAAAAATTTCAACTGGTTATCTATTACCGTTACAAAGATACAGCCCTGTGACAGACAGACGGATGGACGGACAGCGTAGCGAGAGTAATAGGGACCCGTTAGCACCCTTTGGGTACGGAACCCTAAAAAGCGTCATTACTCGCTCATTATTATTATTAATGTTGCGCGTCGTTAACTGTGACAATAAACTATTTTTCTTTCTTTTCTTTTCTTTTACTCGTACTTTTATTCTAAGCAAACATTGATGAACACAATCAACAAATGTAATGTAGCGTTATTGTTTACAATGGTAATTGTTATGTTTGTAGGGTATCGGCGTGCCTGATCTCGATGCTACTGATCGTGTACGGCAGTTTTCGGTCGCTGAACATGGAACGCGAGGCGCGGGAGCGGGCGGAGAGGGAACGAGAAGCCTCACTGTTGGGGGGCAAACCTGTCACCACCTCCACTTCTAATTCTAGTAAGTTTATTTATTTATTTATTTATAATTAGGAAAACCAACAGCTATAAAAAAATAAATAAACAGCTAGCATAGGTTACATTAAGCCAATTACAGGTTTCCACGGATAGTAATAGGATAAATTAACACTGATTTTTACGATCACTGGCAAGCACAAAAACTACAATTGATTAGAGTTGAAAAATATTACATAAAATACTTGAATATTACTTATTCAGTCATTCTAAAGAAGTCAGGTTTAGCACATTGCGTACCGTAGAGCTTTTTGAAGTAAATGGGTCAAATGAGAACTCTTTACAAAGTTCATTGTAGTCTTTGCTCACCCGCACGATATATTAAGACGCTGACAACAGCCAAACACCCCAAATAGGCTTCTTTTAAAAACATTTTTAGCTGTATCTATTCAGTTTGTGGCAGTGAAAAAAATGCATGTTAATCTTAATAGTATTTTCTAAAACTGTATTGTGCCCAAAACACGTTTTCTTGAAGTTTTCTCTATAGAAAAGAATTGTAAACTAACCTCTTAAAACATGCTTTAAATCAAACAATCTCTATTATTTACCAAATATTGTAAATGAAATTAAGAAAACATTTAAGAAAGACAATAATCTAAAACACTATTGTTTCTGTTTTTCAAATAAGCTTTTAGTTTTTTACCAAATAAATATATTGTTAATTTTCATTCAAGTTGAGCGACGCACCCGACGTCCCTCCGCTCGTTGCCTCTCTTTCTTTTCTGTACAAAATGACAGTGACCGCAGAGGTCTGATTTTTTAGGTGTTGTCAGCGTCTTAACACGATTATACAAGTTTTAAATATCAACACAGACATACCCCCAGTTTCTGATAGGCTGATCAACACCAAAATGAACTAATCGACTGTCCAATCTCAGGTCAAGCGATATGATTGGTTGTTAGTATTTTTGCCGACCAATCACAGGAGCTGACATTTGATTTGACAATAGATCAAATTGATCAGCCTTCCAGAAACTGGGGGATAGTAAAAAATATAGACGAAGTGCTGCTAACAATCATAGTGAAGCCAACAAAACCGTTCTTCTCCGTGTACAAACCATGCACCTGAAAGATATTTGTTTTTGGCTATGCTTACTGGAAGATGCCGCAACATGTGTAGTGAGAGCGCTGAGCACGGTTTGATGTGCATTTGGTTGCGTGAGCGCTCTTTTTAACCGACGAAAAAAAGGAGGAGGTTCTCAATTCGACGCGTATATTTTTTTAATTTTTTTTATGTATGACCACGCATAGCTTTTTACAGAGTGGTCCGATTTTGATGATTCTTTTTTTAATAGATAGGGTATATCTCGAAGTTGGTCCCATTTAAATTTCAAAATTGAAATCCACCCCTAAGGGTAGTAAAACAGGGGATGAGTGTTTGTTCACCCACTGAATTCTTACCTGTTAACTGATTCTGTTGAAACTTGACACACATAAATATAGTTCTAGACACTACGACATAATGGAGATCTGGAGTTAGATTTTAAACACAAAAAAATGAAAAATAAAACTTTTGAACAAAAAATTGAACCGACGAAAACAGAAACTGAAAAGCGAAAAATAACTAATTATGAGTCGGCGCCAAACAACCAATCAACGAAGATCATTAAATTACTTTAAATAAATAATAAAAACAACGTCACATGAAATACAACGTGAAATTTTCAACGATAAACAATTACTTTCCAAAAATGCGTTCTCCGCTGGGCCACTTGCAACTTGCACGCACTTTGCTTGTTAAAAGTTCGTTTGGCGCCGACTCATAATTAGTTATTTTTCGCTTTTCAGTTTCTGTTTTCGGCGGTTCAATTTTTTGTTAAAAAGTTTTATGTACACTGTGGAGCACGGATTTGTCCGGCCCTTAGGGAACAAGAAAAATACCATGATAGATATTTAGTTTCCAAATTGTGGACTGAGGTCAATGAGGAAATTAATAATAATAACACACACACACACATAGTTGTTGTTAATTTTATTATTGATACATGCATACTTGTAATTATCTCTTTGTAATTATCATCGTAAAAGTTGACTAAGTTTATAGTATATGAATTATGTTGGAGAACTAATAGACAGCCCTACTTACCATCCCTTACAATTTAATGAATGATTGTCTTTTAAACCGTAGTTAAAAATAAATAATTACAAACCCTAGTAAAATAAATCAGTATGTCGAGAGAATCGGTTTTTGGAAGTATTCGATGTTTTGTTTCCCATACCTTCACACAGTATTTTGATAGCTGTGAAACACGACTTTATAATTTTTTAGAAATATAGTACAGTACCTACTTCTCTTTTTGGAAGCGGCCTAATTTCGACAGTGAACTGCTAAATAAATAGTCTAGTTTTTAATAGTTATACAATATTTCTAAGACGGCGTACATTTCATATGTCGGCCGTTTAGCTTGCGAGAACACAACCAAATACGGAATAAGATACCTTGGCGCCGATATGTCGCATAAATCATTCCTTTGAACGCATTCCATAATATTGATACCATGAGCGGTTTACTTAGACAAGCATCTCCGTAGGCTTGAAAACTTATAGTAGTATTATACAGAATGATTGGATGAACGAGGGGTATACAACGTGTTATTGAAATAACTGGAATCCTCTTAAGGGGTCATTGTACTCATCAGTACGAACAACTTTTACTATGGGACCAAACCTGAAAGCGCGAAAAAAAAATCAGCTGGTCCTTATATTTGTGTTCACACAAATCAACAAACAAACCTGAAATCGCGAAAAATATCAGCTGATCCTAATATTTGTGTTCACACAAATCGACAAAATGTAAGGATCAGCTGTTTTTTTTTTCGCAATTTCAGGTTTGGACCCATAGTAAAAGTTGTTCGTACTAATGAGTACAATGACCCCTTAAGGACGTTTTCAATTATTTCAATAATACGTTGTTGATGATAATAATAATGTCCTCCTCTTCTTTATCAGTTTACGGGTATTTGGACCCGGCAAGTGGCTAGAGAATATGGGTATTTCTGTTTTTCTTGATATCTTATTGTACAGTCAACAAATCGGAATCATGACCCACGATAAGCTTAATATCCTACAGACATTTAATACAATTAGGTTGAATTTAGCTTAAAAAGATATTTCCCTGGCAACATACTTGTTATCAATTTTATTGGCAAGTGACAGTGACAGTTTACCAATATTTTATTTTAAATGTCTTAAGTACAGCATAGATGAAAACCTTACTGCTTTGATGATTTCGAACGAATTATCAGCTGAGTGGGTCATGATTCCGATTTGTTGACTGTACATCAGAATAAAAGAGCCGGTAGGTCTACTCGCGTTTTACGAACGACAAACGAAGTACGAACTTTCGTTCCGACTGATACTTGCATAATAAAGATAGGCACAAAAAAAATGCACAATTAAGATAGACTACGGTTCATAGTCGTATACAATTTACCGGAGATGTGAAAAACAAACCACGATGATCGCATGCGATAAGGGAACGATGGTTGACCGGGTGCGATGAATCGTACATCATCATCATCATTTCAGCCGAAAGACGTCCACTGCTGGACATAGGCCTCCCCCAAGCATCGCCACAACGACCGGTCCTGTGCCTTCCGCATCCAGCGGATTCCCGCGACCTTCACCAGGTCGTCGGTCCACCTTGTGGGGGGCCTACCCACGCTGCGCCTTCCAGTACGCGGTCGCCACTCCAGAACTTTACTGCCCCATCGGCCATCCTTTCTGCGAGCAATATGCCCCGCCCACTGCCACTTAAATTTGGCAATTCTTCGGGCTATGTCGGTTACTTTCGTTCTCCTGCGAATCTCTTCATTTCTGATTCGATCACGCAGGGACACTCCGAGCATAGCCCTCTCCATTGCCCTTTGAGTGACGATTTATCGAATATCGTCGAACGGGAGTAGACCCCCTGGTGTTGAATTTCGAAACAGAAGTTATCATTACACCGTGTGCTTTGCCTAATCTTAATCGTTTGTTTCAGATGTCCAAACTCTGAACACAATGCAGGCGCTGTGCTTTCCGCTCGGCTCTTCAGTGGCGCTGCTCATCATGTTCTTCTTCTTCGACTCCATGCAAACGCTCGTGGCGATATGCACTGCAAGTAAGCGACGGCCAATCTTAATAAGGCATAATCATCTTACGCCGCTACTAGCAGCTAACTGGCACACCCATCAGTAAAAAAAAAATTACTCGCCAAGTACATAATTTATCGAAAGTTCGGTTTTACCAATTAAAGTAAAGGTACTTTAATTTAATCAGAAACTATTTTCTCAGTAGCAGCCTGGAGTATGGATTTATGCCCGGTTAATGGCAATAGGCTCGCCCCCTATTACATGGGACTATAACATAACTGGCGAAATGTGGGTGTACTATACACCTCTGCCTACCCCTTCGGGGAAATACAGGCGTGATGTTATGTTATGTTATTAACTCTGTAAATTATAGTTTGGTGTAGTTGTAGATAGAAAAAATACGAAAAGCGGCCACTTTTGCCACTTTTTCCATCTATAACTACAGCGAACTGTATTTTACAGAGTTATTAGTATTAATAGTTTCTGATTAAAATACAGAGAGATAAAATATAGCACGAGTTTTTGCGACATCGTGTAGTTAACGTTAACTGTAGTTGTCGACAAATTTTATATGGGACTTGTTTAGTTCAAAATATGCACACGTGGCGCTGATAAAATTTGTCGATAACTACACGATATCGCAAAAACTCATGCTACGGGCTCAGTACCTATACTTCAATTGGTAAAACCGAACTTTCGATAAACGATGTACTCAGCGGGTAATTATTTTTTAGTTATTAATCAGTTTTCGGACTATAGATATTTGTGATTGAAGAATGATAATCGTGACTGACGGATTAACAAGATCTTATTGTATCGAATTACAGAACAAGCATTCACCTGTTAACATTATCGCGGCAAAGATGCTTAATTCCATTATAAGGAAGCCTTGTGATTAACCTCACAGATCCATCGATCCACCCAGCAGCCATGAATGTTTATTGTTCTCAGTAATAGCGTGCGCGGCCCTAGCGTTTCTGCTGACGCCGCTGTGTCAGTACGTGGCGGGTGGGGCTCGCGGCGCCGTGTGCGGCCGCTACTCGGCTCCTGAACTAGCGGCCGCGCTGCTGGCCGTCGCCATCGTGGCCGTGTGGGTGCTCACCGGACACTGGCTGCTCATGGACGGTAAGAGACAGTTGTGACGTCACTACGTGTTACTATTCAGCTGCTGAACTAGTGGCCGCGTTGCTGGCCGTCGCCATCGTGGCCGTGTGGGTGCTCACCGGACACTGGCTGCTCATGGACGGTAAGAGACAGTTGTGACGTCACTACGTGTTACTATTCAGCTGCTGAACTAGTGGCCGCGTTGCTGGCCGTCGCCATCGTGGTCGTGTGGGTGCTCACCGGACACTGGCTGCTCATGGACGGTAAGAGACAGTTGTGACGTCACTACGTGTTACTATTCAGCTGCTGAACTAGCGGCCGCGCTGCTGGCCGTCGCCATCGTGGCCGTGTGGGTGCTCACCGGACACTGGCTGCTCATGGACGGTAAGAGACAGTTGTGACGTCACTACGTGTTACTATTCAGCTGCTGAACTAGTGGCCGCGTTGCTGGCCGTCGCCATCGTGGCCGTGTGGGTGCTCACCGGACACTGGCTGCTCATGGACGGTAAGAGACAGTTGTGACGTCACTACGTGTTACTATTCAGCTGCTGAACTAGTGGCCGCGTTGCTGGCCGTCGCCATCGTGGCCGTGTGGGTGCTCACCGGACACTGGCTGCTCATGGACGGTAAGAGACAGTTGTGACGTCACTACGTGTTACTATTCAGCTGCTGAACTAGTGGCCGCGTTGCTAGCCGTCGCCATCGTGGCCGTGTGGGTGCTCACCGGACACTGGCTGCTCATGGACGGTAAGAGACAGTTGTGACGTCACTACGTGTTACTATTCAGCTGCTGAACTAGTGGCCGCGTTGCTGGCCGTCGCCATCGTGGCCGTGTGGGTGCTCACCGGACACTGGCTGCTCATGGACGGTAAGAGACAGTTGTGACGTCACTACGTGTTACTATTCAGCTGCTGAACTAGTGGCCGCGTTGCTGGCCGTCGCCATCGTGGCCGTGTGGGTGCTCACCGGACACTGGCTGCTCATGGACGGTAAGAGACAGTTGTGACGTCACTACGTGTTACTATTCAGCTGCTGAACTAGTGGCCGCGTTGCTGGCCGTCGCCATCGTGGCCGTGTGGGTGCTCACCGGACACTGGCTGCTCACGGACGGTAAGAGACAGTTGTGACGTCACTACGTGTTACTATTCAGCTGCTGAACTAGTGGCCGCGTTGCTGGCCGTCGCCATCGTGGCCGTGTGGGTGCTCACCGGACACTGGCTGCTCATGGACGGTAAGAGACAGTTGTGACGTCACTACGTGTTATTATTCAGCAGCTGAACTAGTGGCCGCGTTGCTGGCCGTCGCCATCGTGGCCGTGTGGGTGCTCACCGGATACTGGCTGCTCATGGACGGTAAGAGACAGTTGTGACGTCACTACGTGTTACTATTCAGCTGCTGAACTAGTGGCCGCGTTGCTGGCCGTCGCCATCGTGGCCGTGTGGGTGCTCACCGGACACTGGCTGCTCATGGACGGTAAGAGACAGTTGTGACGTCACTACGTGTTACTATTCAGCTGCTGAACTAGTGGCCGCGTTGCTGGCCGTCGCCATCGTGGCCGTGTGGGTGCTCACCGGACACTGGCTGCTCATGGACGGTAAGAGACAGTTGTGACGTCACTACGTGTTACTATTCAGCTGCTGAACTAGTGGCCGCGTTGCTGGCCGTCGCCATCGTGGCCGTGTGGGTGCTCACCGGACACTGGCTGCTCATGGACGGTAAGAGATAGTTGTGACGTCACTGCGTGTTACTACTCGGCGTCGGAACTAGCGGCCGCGCTGCTGGCCGTCGCCATCGTGGCCGTTGGGTGCTCACCGGACAGTGGCTGCTCATGGACGGTACGAACTATTGCTAGAACAATTCAAGCGCGAATGCCACCCGCTGTCGGTTGTGGTTGTTCTAGCCATAGTTCGAACGTGTTCTGAGATTTCGTGTCCGTAAGCGATGTCTATGTGTGCGTTGCTCGAGCGCGCATTGTATGAAGCTTTACTTCTGTACTCTCACTGCTTTGTGCCCCCACTCTTGGCCTAATGCACAGTTACATTGATTAGAACAGCGGAAACGATAATCGCATCTTCGGTGAGACAAGGGCATAACTGCACTTATTGTTATTCTTTATTGTACACACATATTTACATTGATTTTACTGTAGGAAAGTTTATGTACATCGGCGAGCTTAACTCAGAAATGAGTTTTCTAACAGCAATCCATAGAGCGAAAGAGAGATGTTGATGTTAGAGGACAGAAACAAGTGCACAACAGAAACTAAACCGAAACTTTACGAAAATATTTACATATTTACATTCTTACATTACTACCTAATAATAATATAAAAGCACTTTTTCATCGTATGAAATGTTGTCAAAATTATGCCCTTGTATTACCGAACTTTTACATTTTATGATTTTTTAACAGATAATATGCCCTTGTGTTACCGAAGTTGCGGTTTGAACTGCACTATAAAAAAACCATATTTTGTTTTCAGCAATGGGCATGGGCCTCTGCGTGACGTTCATCGCGCTGATCCGCCTACCTTCTCTGAAAGTGTCGACACTGCTGCTCACCGGTCTTCTGCTCTACGATGTCTTCTGGGTCTTCTTCTCATCCTACATATTTACAACCAACGTCATGGTCAAAGTTGCTACCAGGTAAGACGAATATTATTGGTTTATAAATAATCATTCACAATTTAACTAAAAATTTAATGTCACGTTGTCCAGATACATAACTGGATGTTTAAAATGTACTAGAGACTAGCTTTTACACGCGGCTTCGCTCCCGTGGTTCTTTATCCCATAGGAACCGTATTTTTTTTGGGATAAAAAGTAGCACTCTCCGGCAATGAACTATCTCTTCGCAAAAAATAAAGATAATAATAAATAAATATGAGAAGAACAAACACACTTCTGCATTTATAATACTAGACTTTGCCTGCGGCTTCGACCGCGTACTGAAATAAAATGTAGCGTATATTACTTCTGAATAACGTAGCTTTCTAGTAGTTGCTTTATAGTTCAATATAAGTAGCTTTCTAATGGCGAAATAATTATTAAAATCGGTTCAGTAATTTCAGAGTTTATCGATTACAAACAAACAAATCTTTTCTCTTCATAATATTATTATAGAAGTAGGAAGTCGGTTGACCACACAGGGTTCCTTTCGTCGAGACATTTTGTCTTCTGAATAATTTTGTAGCTCACTTTTGATTATCATTGATAATGAGGTGGGAAATATTCATGGCGATTTCTATACCTAAACTATTCAGTGGCGGAGCTTCAGAGGCTCGGGGCGACTTCCTATGCCAATACACATCGTAAAGAAAAACCGAGCATAACTAACACAACTAGATTAGTTTATAATATCATTTTCCAAATTACTTAGATCAGATGCCCGGCTAAACTGGCTAAACCCTGGCTCTTGCCAGTTGCTTTTTCAAAAATCAAAAAACACATCTTGTTTTCTCCAAAAAATTTGCTCTCGATGGCACGCTTCTTCAACAATTGAATTCGACTTGCGTCAAGCGTATACAATATTGATTGCCATAAGACGCATGCAGCTTATCGTCTACACCATCGGTCAGTCGTGAAGATAGACGCGTGTGAACTTATATGAAAGTGCACTGTGGTCACGAATTTTTGATGTTGCTTTGAGAAGTACGATCTCATAGCTCTTTATCTTGTTTTTAACCGTTTCCACATCATAATTATTATGTTTTTGCTCAGAGAAATTAACCCGTCGTTTCTTATATTTTATTTGTTTATCTTTGTGCTTGTGTTCCCATAATACTTGTTTAATTCGATAATCTTCTATAAATTATAATAAAACAAAGTTTAACCGGATTAAATCGCGTATATTATTTAAATTGGTTTTCCTGACGTTTCGAAAGGTTTGCAGCATTTCGTGGTCGCAGGTAAGGTTTGTCTAGGGCATGTTCACACACTGCAGACGACCCAACCATTTTCTTAGATTTGATATACCACAATTTCTAGCGAAGGAAAACCGATATCTACCTAGAATGCTCCGTGTCCGTGAGGCTATTGAAATTAAAAAACATCCTAATTTTAATAGAGATGGTTGGCAGCTACCACCTGTTTGGAACCCAGTCCTAAAAATAATCAAGTCCCAAAAAGCACACAACACTGTAAAAGATAATGATATTGTGAGTCATTACTGCATGCATCGAAACGATTTTAATTAATAATATTGTACGGTAAATTAAAATATTTTTTTAGAAATATCTGTAAAGGTCATTTTAGTCTACCTGCGACCACGAAATGCTCCAAAGCTTTCGAATCGTCAGGAAAACCAATTTAAATAATATACGCGATTTAACCCGGTTAAACTTTGTTTTATTATAATGTGTAGTGATCGCGAAAACCTAAGAAGTTATTAATCTTCTATAAATTCCAATGTTTGAACTTTATCTTCCGCCATTGTCTGGTAAAACGCTCGGAATGTTGCACTGCACGCGAACCCACCGGTGACGGATTAGCGTGCGCTAGGTGCATGCGCTATGGCACTTAACGCATACGTCAGACGAAAACGCAAGATGAAAATGAAAGCGCACAGAGCCCTAATTCACGTAATTTCATGACGCGCCGATCAAGTTGCATTGACGCTGCAGTTCGTTTCTGACAGCGACCGCCGCAGTTATGAAAATATGAAAAGCATTGTTTTCAGTGGCGTAGCTATGGAACCAAGGGCCCCGGGGCAAAAAGTTAAAAGTCGAACATTATTCAACTAGGATATTATGTAACTTTTTCGAACGTCTTTCATAGGGTCGAGGGGCCCCTTGAGCTTGAGGGCCCCGGGGCACTGCCCCGCCTAGCCCTACAGTAGCTACTAGCTACGCCACTGATTGTTTTGATCGAAACTTAACTGCAATTGCACTTTAGTTACGTGAATTGGCCTACGGCATACCTCGTACACTCAATACAATATAAACGCTAGCACCACCTACATGCACAAAATTATGTCTGCATACGAATGTACACACACGTGTAGGTTAGGGATGTAGCTTTAGTAGTTCTCAGAGATGGATAGCGACTCGCGATTGACATCCATTGTACCTAATCTTGCAGTCCAATTGCGGGGGGCGGTGAGTAACCGTTATGTACGTTAGTACTATTAGATATTCTGTGCTACAGATGTGTCTAACAGATGTGTGAACTATTGTCTTTGTTTTCGTTTGGTGTAATGTACAATAAAGAATATAATACATAACATAACCAGCCCATTACTGTCCCACTGCTGGGCACGGGCCTCTTCTCAGTACGAGAAGGCTAAGGCCTTAGTCCACCACGCTGGCCTAGTGCGGGTTGGCGGACTACACACACCATTGAGAACTGTATGGAGCACTCTCCGGTGTGCAGGTTTCCTCACGATGTTTTCCTTCACCGTTAAAGCAAGTGATAATCGAATATAAATCCGCACATGAATCCGAAAAGTCAGAGGTGCGGGCCGGGATCGAACTCACACCCTCCTGCATGGAAGGCAAGCGCTCAACCACTAGGCTATCACTGCATTTATATAAAAATAAATATTATAATAAATAAATAATAAATGTGGACATATCATTTGACAACCTACCGACAATTGTTCCCATTTCCCCAGAATTGGGATGATCTATTTTAGGCGGAGAGCACACTGTATCAGTGTTGATGCGTAATCGGTATGATGTTGTTTGCAGGCCGGCGGAGAACCCCATGAACGTGGTGGCGCGGCGGCTGCAGCTGGGCGGCGCCATGCGCGACGCGCCCAAGCTGTCGCTGCCCGCCAAGCTGGTGTTCCCCTCCATGCACCACCAGGGACACTTCTCCATGCTCGGTCAGTAGCCACACTACCACCACACCTCGGACACTCATCGTCATCATCATTTCAGCCGAAAGACGTCCACTGCTGGACATAGGCCTCCCCCAAGCATCGCCACAACGACCCGTCCTGCGCCTTTCGCATCCAGCGGATTCCCGCGACCTTCACCAGGTCGTCGGTCCACCTTGTGGGGGGCCTACCCACGCTGCGCCTTCCAGTACGCGGTCGCCACTCCAGAACTTTACTGCCCCATCGGCCATCTGTTCTGCGAGCAATGTGCCCCGCCCACTGCCACTTAAGTTTGGCAATTCTTCGGGCTATGTCGGTTACTTTCGTTCTCCTGCGAATCTCCTCGTTTCTGATTCGATCACGCAGGGACACTCCGAGCATAGCCCTCTCCATTGACCTTTGAGTGACTTTGAGCCTTCTTATTAGACCCATTGTGAGCGACCACGTTTCAGTGCCGTAAGTAATTACTGGCAACACACACTAGTCAAAGACTTTCGTCTTGAAACACTGCGGTATTTTGGACACTTAATACAATATAAATGCTAGCACCGCCTACATACACAAAATTACGTCTGTATACGAACGCACACACACGTGTAGGTTAGGGGTGCTCGCCGCTCGTAATGCCGACTGTGTTCCAAGTGCTTCTCAGTAGTTCTCAGAGATGGTGTGCTTGTAAAGCGACTGGCGATTGACATCCATTGCAATCTTGCAGTCCAATTGCCGGCAAACCGCGGGTGGGTGAAGGACGCGGGTGTGGAAACTTAAATAGGCGGGGGGCGGTGAGTGGCCGTTCTGTACGTTAGTACTATTAGGTATTCTGTTCTACCACCATAAGTAACAGCATGGTATAATAAGATGTTTTACCAGGTACTCTCTTCCAGTGACAGCTAGGTCACGTGATTGCCTCCGTACTACGGCATCAGCTGTGGAGCCAATAGCGGGTTGTTAGCGTGACACTTGTCAGTTTGATGTGCTGCCATTTTGTGTAAATAAATTACCCGAGCAACATGATTTTTTTCATTTACTTGCTTCTATGAAGAAGGACTTTTGAACTAGTAATTTTATAGATTTACCTTTAATAACTAATTAGATGAATAACACAAGATGACAAATAGTTAGGCTAGCTAGGTATGTATTTTAAATTAATTATGAACCAAAAATCTCCTTAAATGTATTGAAATGTATTGAAGATATCAATCAGTGGCAAAACTGATTGTGACGTAGCTTCGAGGCATCGCGGGAAGAGAATACCTGGTGAAACATCTTATTATACCATGAGTTACAGTACGCGTAATATAACTGTGCCGCTGTGAAGTGAGAAACAGGTGGCTGCGCAGTAGTCAATTTTGCAACCAAATCTATGGCGCGCATGCGCCGTAATGGCGGCAAGACTCTGATAGGTTCCTCACCTGAGTGGCAAGATGGCGGGGGATGCATGATCTCGCTGTCGATGCATCCTTATGTCCTGCTCACACTTATTACGCTACTGAACCCGCGCGGCCTTTCGCAAAGCCTGGTATCAGAGCGGCACAGTTATATTACGCGTACTGTACTTCGACAATATTCGTTAGCGCAGAAAGGAATAATCTAATGCCAACTAAAAACTATTGTAAACACCAATGAAATACAGACCTTGTTGCTTTACATTTAGATTTGATATACAACAAGACTACTCATGCATAAGACATTTGTGTACTGGGGCCGTATTATGAAGTG
Organism: Asteroscopus sphinx; assembly: GCA_949699075.1. Lineage (NCBI taxonomy): Eukaryota > Metazoa > Arthropoda > Insecta > Lepidoptera > Noctuidae > Asteroscopus > Asteroscopus sphinx. Next base: position 17,796,843 of record OX453021.1, read on the forward strand.
TTAAAGCCATCATTGTTCCGGTATTAAGAGGGATGGCGCTATTAGTCCTGTATAGCTCTGTCTCTTTTTCGCAACGAAACAATGATGATTCTAACACTTCATAATACGGCCCCTGTGTGGCAAATCACAGCCATGCAGCGTACACCACCGTGACGTGTACGCAACAACCAATAGCGGATGAAGATGTTTCTCGCGTAAATGTGGTGCGTTATGATTGGTTTAATTATTTTGGCGCCTCTGAATCTGCACAGGTGTTTGTTCGAGCATCACGCAAAAACTGCGCCCATTGTACTTACATTCTGTAAACTATTGTCTTTGTTTGGTGTATTTACAATAAATTATTAATATAACATAACATCACGCCTGTATTTCCCCGAAGGGGTAGGCAGAGGTGTATAGTACACCCACATTTCGCCAGTTATGTTATAGTCCCATGTAATAGGGGGCGAGCCTACATAACCATATTAATATAACCATGTTTTATACATTCTCAGGTCTCGGAGACATAGTGATGCCGGGTCTACTGCTGTGTTTTGTGTTGCGCTACGACGCGTATAAGAAGGCTACTCTAGTATGCCAAATGGGACAAGTTCCAGGCCCCAGATCTATGGTACGTTTACCTTTTACTGTGTTACATTTACCGTCACAATAATACTGTTTTTAACATCCACTATTGAACCTAGACGAAGTGCTGCGAACAATCATAGTGAAGCCAACAAAACCGTGCTCCTCCGTACACAAACCAGCGCTCACGCACACACATGCACCTCAAACAGTGCTCACCGCTCTCAGTACACATGTCGCGGCATCGTCCAGTAAGCATCGCGAAAAAAATATCCTTCAGTTGCATGTGTGTGCGTGCGTGCGTATTGTTTAGAAAATAATATGTTTTTTTGTTGTTTCCCGAAACCTATCAAAAATAACAAATGGAACTTGGCAGGCGCAGCAACGATAGGTACTTTTATGATTTCTTCCAGTAGAAAGTAACTAAAGAAGCATTTTTTGCTAAGATCATTTTTCTCTAAGGTCAACCTTTGAATTAGGACGTCTTAAGTATTTTGCAGTTTTCCTTATAACCCGAAAATTTATAATCACATACACTCGAAATAATTTTATAAGAGAGTTTTTACAAAGGTCTATCAAGGTGGACGATTATAAGTTTCTACATTGCATAGTTTAGAAATGGCAGGTAGGGGGATACATTGCAAGCCAATTTGACCGGCTATATTTCGTAGATGGGACACCAGATAAAAAAGTGATGTATGAAACATCACCTTCATTTCAGTAGACCTATTCAATGATACTCCACAGGAAGGGGGCAGTGAAAAAAAATTTTTCATACCCATTTCCCATACCCCTAAAATACAGATTTTCCGGATAATGGAACATTATAGCTCTATTTGTTTACTGCTCCGTTCTAAAATGTATCATTGTCCATTTAGTATGATAACCCATGGTAAATTAATATGTTTCACCAGGTAGTCTCTTCCCATGACAGCTAGATCACGTAATTGCCCCATAACTACGTCATCGGCTGTGGAGCCAATAGCAGGCTGTTAGCGTGACACTTGTCAGTTTGATGTGCTGCCACTATGTGTAAATAAATTACCCGAAAAAATGCATTTTTTCACTTATTTGTTTCAGAAAGAAGCACTGTAATTTTATACAGTTTCCTTTAATAACTAATTAGATTAATAACACGAGATAACAAACGGTTAGGCTAGTCAGTAATTTATTTTGTATTCATTATGAATAAAAATCTCCTTAATTGTATTGAAGATGTCAAACAATGGCAACACTGATCGTAACTTAGCTATGGGGCATCAAAAAATACAAAATACAAAAAAAAAAAAAAAAAAAACATTTATTTCAAACATACAAATCAGTCATCAGTAACATTAATGAGATCTTATTTATAGCTAGGTAATTTGTACATTTTTCATTGCTTACAAAGTTTATTTGCCGTGGTCCCCACACTAGGCATGCCTGTATCGTGGGGTCCCAAGATTGCGAAAACATACAAAAACTTTCCTCTAGCACTACACACACAATAAAAATATAAAAATAAATTATAACCTACTAGTGAATACATTTTGGATTCACGAAAAACTAAACAAAAATGAAATAAAAATTTATTTGTTAGTAATTAACCTAACCGGTATTCTTGATTGACATACATTGTTGACGTGATAAGTGTACGGTTTCCCGACGTGTGCGCAGGGTTCCCGGCTGACGTACTTCCACTGCTCGCTGCTGGGCTACTTCCTGGGGCTGCTGACGGCCACGGTGTCGGCCGAGGTGTTCAAGGCGGCGCAGCCTGCGCTGCTGTACCTCGTGCCCTTCACGCTGCTGCCGCTGCTCACCATGGCTTATGTTAAAGTTAGTCCTTTATACTATAGTTTTGTATTTGTATGTCTACAGCGTCAGCGTAACGCTACAGGCTCATACAGACCAAAAGCAGGTCGGTAGCAGCGCAAGTTGAAGGCAGGCTCACTCAAGTTGTGTAATGCAGGGAACGATATGAAACACAGTCGATTTACGGCCAAAATTAATATCCAATCTATCCACGATTTACCCTACTAGAGATAGAAATTTGACATATTTTGTATGGAGCTTATGTCAAACTCCTATCTCGAGTAGGGTATATAGTGGATAGATTGGATATTAATTTTGGCCATTAGAAAGCAGCTGTACCACAAAAACATCGTTTAAAAATAAGGTAGCAAAGTATCTTTATGGTAATTTTTGTCAAAGCCTCTCTATAGAAAATGCATAAAGATTATATCCTTTTCTTATGTTAAATAGGTACACAAATGGCACCCTTCGTACATGGTAAAATGCAGAGAGATGAAAAAGTGTTGAATAGTAAAATGTAAGAAATAAGAGAGCTACATTTGCCAACTAACTGCCTTACGGTTTGGCAGAAGTAATATTATTTGCAAAATTGTTAAGTTTTTTTTAATTTTTTATAGTATAGGATGGCGAAACGAGCTAAAGGCCCACCTGGTGTTAAGCGGTTACCTCTGCCCATGACAACTTCAATACCTCCTAGGCTGTTAAGTCTGAGAATAAACACTTTTTCTTTTTTTTTCTTCTTATTTATTGTGTCCGACACCACACGGAACAATATTAACATAAATAAATAAATATTTGGGACATTTTTAAACAGCACCATCTAGTCCCTAACTAAGCAGAGCTTGAAACATAGCGTTATAATAATTGCATTATTGCAGGGAGATCTCAGAAGAATGTGGAGCGAGCCGTTCATAGCGCCGGCCAACGGCAAGGCGGGCGCCGACTTCGACGTGTGACGGGCAGGCGGCGCGCGCGGCGTGTTCTCAGCGTAGAGCCATCACCCGGGTACAGTTACAGGCGCGACTCCTACCAACCACATAGCTATCTGCGTTTCTGTGTTCTCAAGTTACGGTGAACTAGATCATTTAGTATTATCCCTTCAACTGTGTGAATAGCAAGTTGCACTATACGTTTATATCAGCTATGTAACTAACTGTACGTGCACCACCGGGCCACATGTGAGTTGATGTGTTTATTATTATTATTGTAAAGACATAAGTTGTACTTTTTAGGTTAGTCGATACGCTTTTGTTTTGTTAGTTAAATGTTAGAGCTCTTACACATTAGCGTTTCTCCGGCGTAGGCGTTCGTGCAGCGAAGACGCCGCGACAACGTGACGCAGACATCGCGTTGTCGCGGCGTTTCTCCAGCATAGGTGTTTCATGAGCGCTTACGCGGCGTCTGCTCTGCGTATCATCATCATCATCATTTCAGCCAAAAGACTTCCACTGCTGGACATAGGCCTCCCCCAAAAAGTGGGGATATGCTATAATCGCCACGCTTGGCAAGCGGGTTGGCGATCGCAGTTGGTTGGTTAAATACTCAGAGAACGCTGCTGCCCATCCTCTGTTGAATCCCTTGGTCGCCTTTTACGACACCCAAGAGAAGATATAGGGTGCGCTGCGTATACGTTCATCGAGTGCCTACGCTGGAGAAACGCCGCGACAACGCGACCTCCGCGTCACGTTATCGCGGTGTCTTCGCTGCGCGAACGCCTACGCCGGAGAAATGCTAGTGTGAAGGAGCTTAAGATTGAAAGTTACAGCACAGGGTAACTTGCTGTCTATGAGTTAAACTGTGAAGTGATCAGGACCAGTGCGAGAGATTTTGATAAATTTCGATTAAATTATACTATGACAGTAATACAATTTATTGGTATTTCGAAAATACTCAGTCGTTGCATTTGACGATTTTTATATCTTGACATGTTTGTTTTTTATGAATATACAGTGTGTCAAAATAATGTAGCCCTTTGGATGGGCAGTAACAATTTGTAACTGTGGAACCTATCTATACATATACCTTGTCATGGGAACCAGATGCTTTACTCCCGACTGGTGCTCTGAACCAAATTGAGCTAATGTCAATTTCTACAAGAATGCAGTATGAATTGACACTACTTCGAATTCAAATTCGATTGATACAGAATTCGATTCAGTTGGTTGGGAGTAAGGCCCCAGAAGTGTAAATGATACAGAACCATCGAATGAATACAATATCCAGGGGTTACATTAGTGCCTCTTCGTTTGTTTACAGTGTACTTTGTAATGAGTCGCGTGAACTAACTCACATTTTTGTGTCTGGTTGTTAACATAAGTTAAGATCTTTTATGAATCTCATTTTTATTTTACACTACTATATTACGTAATCATTTTTATGAGTTTTTTAATCAAATCCAGATCAAATCTAATAATTTATGAACATGTTTGAGACCTACTCCAACATAATAATTTTATAATTTGATTCAAGAGTGGTCATCATTAGTTTCATGATCAAACTTTGTTGTCACTGCCTTAGACTGATGTTTTCAATGAAGATTTTTTCTATATTACGTTGAACGGAGTATTATAGACAAATGTTAGATTAAAATATTAGATTATAAGCTACTAACTATTGTTGTTATTATTATAACAACTGTATTGTTGTTGTAAATGATTTGATTGAATTTAATAAAAGATGTTAAGACATTACATCATAAGAAGTATACTTTGTATGTGTGATTTAATTTTTATAACGATTTATAACATTTTAATTTTGGATTAATTTTTAATAGATTTATTTTGTACTAAGTGGTTATCATTGATAAGTTTACGGTGTGCGAGCTAAATACTATTAACATGGAGCAGTATTCTGACAAAAGTGATGTAATATAATTATTGAGGCTTAATTTTATGAAGTAACAGACAGTGTCACTTATGAATTTGCTGATGTCGTCTATCACATAGATCGTAATTTAATTTGAAAATTTCTTGCTTTGTGTTTTCAATGTAAAGTGTAACCAAATAGTTTTGGTGTATTTTATAGATATTTATATAAATAGTCACTGAAGTTTTCTCATTGATGTACATAAATACATATGTGAAATTAATATTAAGATTGATGTTCCATTTTTTGCATCACTGTTTCATCTTATCATTGATCTTGAGACTATTAATGTAAATATTTAATGCCCAGACACGATTCATTACCTGCCAAAACTTGGAAAATTGCGTTTAATATTTTTATATGTATCTGTGGGAATTGCTATAAATACTTAATAAAAATATTAGATGGAAGTATTCTTGAATTTTATTTCAGTGTTTCCTATTGTTTACATATTATAAACAGTCACAAACTGCACCACTCCACACCATGGTGGCGATGGCAGGATAAACTTGAAACCTACCTCCAATGTATAAGCATCCATGAAGGTTTATCAAATTGGCTGTTTTTTTAAAGCAACAGATTCTGTTACATAACCTTGGCTTTCATGCATGCCTAGCTTTAGCATTGGATAGAGATAGATGCACCAACACTAACAGATGGATTTGCATGATTATCCTCCTGCCAGCGTCCGAGAAAGGGAGTACTTATTTCTTTATAGTAGATACGGTCGACGGCAGATCAGTAGTAATAGTAACTTATTTCGTAAGCAGTAAGAGCGGTTTTCTAATTCAAATGTTACCACTGTCATGCAGTTGACTGTACTTACACCATTTTTATAACAAGATTGAAATATACTTCTGAACTAATCGCCTTATTTCATCAAAGATAAATAAATAATAATAAATAAATGAATATTTTTTGGACAATTTTACACAGCACCATCGAGTCCCAAACTAAGCAGAGCTCTTGTGCTATGGGTACTAAACAATGGATTATAAAACTTTTTTTTTTTGTAAATAGTGTAAATACATAATAAACACCCAGACCAACACAAAAACTTATGTTCATCACATAAAAGGGGTGCATTAAAAGAGCCTCCACGAGTGACGATACTTAATTGATCGTCCGGCGCACCCTGGGCTGTCAGCCTCACTACCAACCTGCTGACTGGTTAATCTTTTTCCCACGGCATGAGCTATTATCATTATGTAGCTCATGTCAACATGAGAGAAGATCACACAAATATTTGTGTCCTGTGTGTGGGAATCAAACCCACGACCTTGCGATCAGCAGTTCGACCCTTGAACCACAGACATAGTAAAAAAAAAAGAAGGGAACATTTCCAATCAGTGGCGAGATTTACTTACTTAATAACTTCTTAGGTTTTCACGATCACTACACATTATAATTAAACAAAGTTTAACCGGATTAAATCGCGTATATTATTAAATTGGTTTTCCTGACGTTTCGAAAGCTTTGCAGCATTTCGTGGTCGCAGGTAGACTAAGATGCCAATAGTCTTTACAGATATTTCTAAAAAAAACTTACTCCTCTGGCTCAGCTACCCAAAGTGAGTCATGGCCTACGAAACGAGAACTCTCCACTTTCCTCGATCTTGCGCGATATCTCGCCAGTTGGTAGCTTGAAGCTCATGCAGATCAGCCTCCACAGCATCTCCCCAGCGATATCTGGGGCGACCTGGAGCCAAGAAAGCATATCTGGGCCAACCAATCGATGTGCATTGGCCTACTTAATTGTGGTGTAAGCCATTGTTTTTTTTATGTGGGAAGATTAATTTAGCTTTAATTGGTCTATTAAAAGATAAATAATCATCATACTTTGAAAAAAAGATAATAACTTACACCACTATTGAATTTGAATGACGAAGGCGCTGGGTACTGCCTATTTATTTATTTATTTCTCTCTTCACAAAAGTTTGCTTAGAATAAATACATTTACTTGACATAGGTGCGAGAAGCCCCTTTCCGAGAGACTAGTCCGTACTAGGGAAACCCTGTGTTACGGATCACCAGGCCCTCACCCTGGTTTTAAATATTTTTTACATTATGCAATGCACGCCACTGTTAACAATACCTAAATATTATTCTGTATGAGTATGAGCTTCATTTAATTTTCAGATGGTCCAGATAAGGGAACTGGCTCAAAATTGACTTACAGGAATTGTATCAAACAAACAGTGAACTAAGGTGTGTCTAGTCATGTTTTTAAAAGCCTTTAAAAACATGATTAGTACTAAAAGGTGATAGAATAAGTCATAAATAAGAAAATCATATGAAAGAAAAGTTATTTATTAGCTTCAGTTTGTTTGCTGGTGTCTCTTTTCTCAATAAATCTTAACTGCTTCCTTTTCATTCTTTTCAGCTTAGCAGTATTAGTTATAACTTGTACTACTTCAGCTTTCCGTTTGTTTTCTTCTGCTCGTTGAATGTTCTGCCGTCTTCTCTCTTTGCGATCAATTTCTTTTTGCTTCAATTCTGCCAGCATTTGTTTAGACAATTCTTTAGTTTTCTGTAACTCTATGCGCAGTGATGTTTTCTTTGCAAAGCTCTGCCTGAGTCCCTTAGTTTTATTTATTGTTGAAAACCTGGACAATACAAAGTAAAACATACAGCTAACAGTAGCCAGTAGGTAAAAAAAATATCGACCATCAAAGATTTTATATCGCTAAACTAACCTCTCTTTCTTAGTTTTCCAAAACCGTCCGGATTTGGGAATGCCTCTAATAGGTTCTTTTCTTGAGCATGCCTGTTTATCTTCTTCTTCATTTTTGGAATCTTCCAAGTTTTCTTGGTTTTTATTCATGTTTGCGACTATTGCAAGAACTTTATTGTGTGTTTCTTCAGACATGTTTAGTTACAACTTACAACAAATTATCAATCGACCACTGAAAAATTATCAATATCAGCACGAGCTGCACAATCACATGTATAATAAATACGTCGTAACTGGTCGTAACGTAACCACATGGTCGTAACTAAATTGCCAAATAATAGGGATGTGAAATAATAATTGTTTATTAAAATAATCGATATTTTTTAAACAATTTTTTTGGTTAATTATTATTGTCTGCTGACGACATTGTCCCTGTTAGTGAAGATTTATTTATTTATTTGTTTGTTCAGTGGTATACATAACAAAAACATTCTAAAGATGTAAACATAAACTCATTAGAGTTTTACCGTACATCAGTATCATCGACTATACAAACAGGTAAACAAAAATATAGTTGACAAGGTAGGATATTAAATAAGTACAATGAGGGTAGATACCAGATAATATTTATCTACATTATGAAGGAGCGAACACCGGTGACTGCGCGATCCGTCTTTACAAACTGGTGGAGGGTAGTATTTGTGTTGATACAGGTTGTTCCTACAAATGCAGCAAACTTTTGAGAATTTGTTATACTTACATTAATAATGTTATTAATTGTATTGACTAGTTATTTTTATTATTGTGTCTTTGATGGATGGACTTGAGGTCCAGAGTAGATTGGCAAAATGGCAACAAAATCTGGAGAACGTTGGCTTGAAAATCAGCAGAACTAAAACGGAATACATGTTCTGCGATTTCGGCGGTCTTTCCGGTTTTGTTGCTATTGCGCTAGATGGCGTGCCCTTGCCAGTCTGTTCCGACTTTCGGTACCTCGGTTCACTTGTGCAAAGCGATGGTGAAATAGACCGGACAGTCAAGCACCGAATTAACACAGGATGGTTGAAATGGCGGCAGGTCACGGGAACTACATGTGACTCCCGAATTCCTCTTAAACGGAAGGGGAAAATCTATAAGACCATGATAAGACCTGCTGTCCTGTATGGATCGGAATGTTGGGCTACGAAAGGAATTAATGAAAGGCAAGTGCATGCAGCTGAGATGAGAATGTGTTTAAGAGGAATGTGTGGTGTAACGAGAATGGATAGGATAAGGAATGAATATGTAAGAGGGAGTCTGAAAGTAACGCCAGTGACAGAGAAGTTAAGTAGCAACAGATTATCATGGTATGGACATGTGATGAGGAGGAATGAGGAGCATGTTACGAGGAAAGTTTTAAGTATGAATGTTGATGGCTATACGAAAAGAGGGAAACCGAAGAAAATATGGATGGATTGTGTGAAAGATGATATGAATAGAAAGAAAGTAAACACGGAGATGACGGCTGATAGAGATGTATGGAAGAAAAAAACATGCTGCGCCGACCCCAAATAAACTGGGATAAGGGCAGAAGGATGATGATTATTTCTAGATAAATCAATCATTTAGAAATCGATTTTTTTTTAAGCGTCGTGTGTTTTCGGATTTTTCTACTATGTGATCGTCAAGGTCAAGTTAAAAGTCATTGTTTTATTGATACTGACTTTAACTTAAATTATGAAGATTGGAACATAATGAATGAACTCATTCATTATGTTCCAATCTTCATAATTAAAGTTCTCGTTCCTCGTACGTTCATTTTGTTTTGTTTCGTAAATAAATTTGTTTTTGGACGCTTCTTTTTTTGCACAGAATGTCTAGCACCAAACCAAACAGGTTGCCGAAGCTTTTTTTTCTTAAGAAAAGACACGACAGCTTCAGCTTTAGCCTTAAAGTAATAATTAATGTTGTAAAGTTGATTAAATCTGTTCTTGATATTTTTCATTTATATAAACTTCGTAAATATTTTCAAATATCTTTTTTTTATTGATCGATTTTAATGAAACTTAAAAGAATCGATATTAATAAATCGTTTTTTTTACAGCTAAGTCACTACCCTACCAAATAATCTACCTGAATCTGTCAATGTCATGATTGTCATCAGTGTTCACAGAGTACGTGCAGAGGTGCAGAGTACATTGTAATGTCCACAGGAGGTTTTTCATCTGAGGTAATGTCAGTGTTGCTAGATGCTAGATGGCAAGTTTGAAACTGTCGCATTCGCAGCAGCACAGACCTAATTAGGTCTGTGCGCAGCAGTGAGCTATACCTATGGAGGCGCCTTATTATACTTATAGACTCGAAATGCCTACAAAATACGCGTGGTATATTTACAATATCCGGGCCACTGTAATGGCGGCCATAGCTAGGGAAGCAAGTAATCAAAACTAAAAAGTATCGATACTGGGATTTAACCAGTTTTAAACCAGTAACTAAATTAAACGTTATTATAAAACGAAGATTATCACTCATTCTAGTACTAACTATGGTATTAAAGTTAAACCGCTGAGACCCCTAGTTTAACTAGGGTACTAACTTCGGTAACAACCTTATTTGAGGTTATCTTTGATATTATTTTGTGTCTTTTATTTGCAAATCATTATAACTGGATATTAACATGATTGACTTGATGGATTTGGACATATTTACTAACGTTTTCGTCAACTTTAACGTCTATAGTAATATGTTGATTGAGCAATAAGATGACGTAATATTTCCTATAATAATAACAACATTCGCGTTAGTCGCAATAAGGACGATAAAAAGCTTAACTTATTAATAAAATAAGTGTCGATATTAACAAATACAAACAACACAAATATTTGTGTGATGAACATAAGTGTTTGTGTTGGTCTGGGTGTTTCTTATGTATTATAAGTATGTATTTACAAAAAAAAAAGTATATAAGTATTATATCCATTGTCTAGTACCCATATTACATGCTCTGCTTAGTTTGGGACTAGATGGTGCTGTGTAAAAATGTCCCAAAAATATTTATTTATTTGGTTTGCCAAAGAGCGATGGAACGGGGTGTTCTGGGCATAAAACTTGTAGACCGGATAAGAAACACAACGATCCGTTCCAGAACAAAAATAGCTGACGTCACCCGTAAGGCTGCCACTCTAAAGTGGAACTGAGCTGGACATATCTGCCGCATGTCAGACGACCACTGGGCCAAACTAACAACTCAATGGGTCCCTTTACATGGCAGACGTCAACGCGGCAGGCCCAGACGGAGATGACGGGATGAGCTGGACTCCTTCCAAAAGGACTGGACGCTTGTAGCAATAGACAGGGAGAAGTGGAAGGAGAGTAGGGAGGCCTTTGCCCTGCAGTGGGACACTTCAGGCTTATCATCATTACAGCCGAAAGACGTCCACTACTGGACATAGGCCTCTCCCAATTAAGGGGGGGATATGCCATAATCTTATAATAAATAATAATAATATTTATATTTATTTCACTAACTTAAGTTCGTTCATTTTGTAAATAACTATTCTGTTACATTGTAAACTAACTCCGAACTTTACCTTGTCGTTGCATGAATAAAAAAATAGTTTTGGTAAATTTGGACCTTGAAACTGTACGTAAGCCAAGTTGACCCCCCCAAAATCTTGGGTTGGATGGAACCGCGCCTGGTGTCAACCCCAAGTGACGAGCATCGAGCAAGTGCCAAGCTAGTAAAAGCAGCCAATGATTATATACCCAAACTAAATAAAGCAATATTATACACGCTGAAATTTATATCGCTTACATCCCGCGGTGTCCTACTCTATCTCAGTAGTTACTATCTTTTAGTCAAACCAGTTTACAAAAAAAACCTAGAATACAAAAATTGGCAAGTGAAAATAAATAAGTTATGAAATCGTTGAAATTTGTAGTAAGGGACAAACACACGAAAGTAGTTAAATACGCGCCGGCGCGGCGGCCGCCGGGCCGGAGCTACTGCGCGTTATCGTACCTAGGTAGGTATTCATCGCAGACCACCGCTTCGGAGACTGGCTTTATTTACGGTTCACACAAAATGTTATAAAAAGTTCAAGTATTTTATTTAGGATTTATTAACACATAACATAACATAACATCACGCCTGTATTCCCTGTATTTATTAAATTAATTAATTAAGTAGGCAAATGAATGGTTTAGGAATGTTAAAGAAAAGACAATAAATTATGTTTCTGTGGTTTCTAAAGATTTGTTTAAATGCTATGTAGGCAGGTAAATGATCGACTTGACAAAGTAGGTACCTAGGTATGTTCAAGATTGCAGGAACACAACAGCTGTCCCAAATAAAAACCCAGTAAGGGTTTGTAACTAAATTTTACAGAAGCGCGTAAAAACATAAGATGACAAATAGGTAGACAGTGTTTAAAAAGTTTGTAGGTACGTCGACTGCATGACAGTGGTAAGTAACACTTCAATTCGAAAACCGCTCTTACTGCTTACGGAATAAAGATGCTGCTAATGTCAGTGTTGCCATCGACGTGCGGTTGACCGTACCTAGGTTGGTCAAAGTGTCTTACTACTAGGTTATGTTTTTACCGAGTCTAAAGTAATGACATGACACACTTGTTATTGAGGTAGGTAACATAATAACAATAACATCACGCCTGTATTTCCCCGAAGGGGTAGGCAGAGGTGTAATAGTACACCCACATTTCGCCAGTTATGTTATAGTCCCATGTAATAGAGGGCGAGCCTATTACCATTGACCGGGCACAAATCCAGACTCCGGGCTGCTACTGATAATTTCCTAATGAAAAAACCCAATAACACTTTGCCCGACCCGGGAATCGAACCCAGGACCTCACGCTCAGCAGTCGCGCTTGCAACCACTAGACCTGTAGGTAGGTACTACTATGTTATTAAGATTGGGTAGGTACGGTCGACCGCACGTCGGTGGTAACACTTTGACATTAGCAGCATCTTTATTTCGTAAACAGTAAGGGCGATTTTCGAATTGAAGTGTTACCACTGTCATGCAGTCGACTGTACCTATGTAAAGCAACAATTTTTGCTTACCTAGGTACTCGGTTATCTTTGGATCATGAGGAACGTTATAAAGTACCTAGGTAGTTTGATTTAATTTATTGTATGTATGTTGTAATTGTAGATAGGTTATGGTGGTTATGGAATTACATGTAGGTATTTAGTACAGCATTTTAGGAGATAATAGTGGAACTTAAATTTTGATACGTTATTGACGTAAGTAAATTTTAGTAAACAAGGCGTTTTAAAAAAAAGAAATCATCTGTAATTAATGTTATAATAATAGGTAAGTAGGTATTAATAAGTTATTAACATGTTACTCACATTTTCATGCTTACAATTTTTTTTTATCGCTGTAAACTTTACGATGGAAACTGGATGAGAGGATAGAAGTCGTTGCCGTCCTACTGGAAAGGCCCATGTCCAGCAGTGGACTAAGATAGGCTGATGATGATGATGTAGGTACACTTTACACGCACTGTACACTTTTTACGAGTATCTTAACAATTGTTCATTGCACTTTTATAATTATCCGTTTTCACAATAAAAGCGAAGCGCGACACACACGTATTGCTCCCGTGACGTGGTTAGAAAGACTACTGAGGGGGGGAGCGCGGCGCGGACGCCGCTCGCGAATCTCGCCAGACAGTGTGGCGCCTGGTTACCACTACTAATTTGTTCATACTAGGTGGAACACATTCGAGTTAAAGTCGAATAATTATTCACCTTTTTGAAAAAACATAATTCCAAAAAAAAAAATCATGTCACTAATCAATAGTACTACTGTTATGGAGTCGCTACACCGCGGGATTTAACCGATATAAATTTCAGCGTGTATAAGAGTGTTTGTGTGTGTATTGAAGTGCGATACTATCGATAGTATTGAGAATTACCAACCTCATTCTGCGCTATCGATATCGCACATTACTGGACTATCGATATTCCCATCAATAGTCGCTATTAAAACGTAGTGATTGTCTGTGGATTATATTATCTTTGGTCGCTATCGAGCCGCGAGCGGCATCACCAGTTATCACGTAAATATATCATAAATCTGTGATCACGTATTAAATATTATATTAACTTTTTGGGCATCACTAGTACGTAGTGATGATTATATTTATATACTCTTTGATCACTAGTTATTTGACGTTGACGTATGACAAAATGTCAATTTCCGCGATGAAGTGATTCATTTTCGGTTCCTCTCTTTAATCTAATGATAAATTATTTATCAGGCAATTCTTTAGTTTCATTGTAATTGTGTTTAAATATATTACCGTTTGTGTCTGAAATAAAAAAATACGTTTTTGTAAAGGGTATAAGTCGCTAGCTTAGTAACATAACCGGCGAAACGAGTAATTTTAGAGATTTTGGACCAAAAGAAAGCTAAATCCTTTTTAAAATGCCTGTAAGTTTCGAATTAATCGTAGATCCAATTATGTTTTATTTACAACGTTTAAATAATAATTTCGATGAATTTTCCTCAAAGGCTTATCATTCGACGTTGACGGACTACACCCAATCCGTGGGCAACTTAGCTCTGCTGCCGATACGCACCACATTCAGAGGCCCAGCCCCAATCAGTCCTAAAATCGAATTGGATATTATCGACGAAGCCCTCAATTATTTCAAAGCTAATGTGTTTTTCAGGTTTTATGAAATAAAGGTAAGAGCTTAGGTCATTGTTTTCTCTAAATACATATTACTTTTTTCCTATACCAAATAATTACTAAAAAGGATACCAAACTGTTTCCTTTCAGTCTGATGCAGACAGAGTTCTGATTTACCTTACACTGTACATTTCTGAATGCCTGAAGAGACTCCAGAAATGTTCTAATAAGAATCAGGGACAACAAGAGATGTATATGCTGGCCATATCTAAGTTTGACATCCCTGGAGAATATGGCTTTCCCCTCAATTCTGTGTATGCTAAGCCGACCAGCACCCAGGAGGGTGGTATGTTGAAAACTATGATTAATATTTATTTACACAGGGAAACTTTTTTTCTACAGCCATGATGTCCCACTGCCGAGCAAAGGCATCCACCTTTCTTTTTTCCACTTTTTTTTTTCATCTTTAACTACTAGCCTGCAGTCTACATTCATTCTCATATAGTAGAGTTGTGTGAAACATAGTAGTTTTCATGAAGTGGTTTTTTTTTTCATGTTATGGGATGGCATAACAAGCTAAAGACCCACCTGATGTTAAGCGGTTACCTTTCCCCATAACAACTGCAATACCACCTGTTGACTTTTGCCTAAATGTTAATGAGAGTCAGCTCGCAAAACTGAAACATGAAGATGGAAAGTCTCATGTGATTGTAATTTCACTTGCACCTGTACCTTTCGCTCTGAAACACAGCAATGCAAGCATTATTGTTTGGTGGCAGAAGTAGGTGTGATGGTAGTACTTCGCCGGACAAGCTCTTTCACAAAGGAGCTAGCTAGCTTTTACTACTACTAAAGTAGCAGTTATATTAACAGTGTTCTGTATTTCAGATTTGATGAGACAATATTTACAGCAGTTGAGGCACGAGACTGGTGGGCGTGTCTGTGATAAGGTGTGTACAGTACGACACAAAAAATAAGTCGCGTCGTCAATCTAAGTTTGCGCAGACACGAAAAGACGATCGACGAAAACACCTGAAACATTAAAAAAATATAATCAACCTTAAGCAATGCTCATTAGGTGTTAATATTGATTGCCGTGACGTCTTTTTCTATTTCGCTCCCATGCTTCCGTACTCTAGTAGCAGCAACTGAGACTTTTGGTATGAAGCGATGGAGTTTTCCGATTGGTTAACCAATTTCCCGCATATTTAAATTGTGTCATCTGCGCAGGTACATCGGTGGGCCATATAAAATGTGTACTACTGTATCTATTTGTCTTGAATAACTCATTATGGTGTGTTCACACTATGGGTAACAACAACTGTGATGTTAGGTTTGTTACACAACATATTTTTCTTATTGTGGATCTCGTGTTTGCATTCACTCATTATTTGCTGCTAACCCCACTATTATGTACAGTAAAATAATAGTGCAATAATGAATGGTATAACAATAAAATATTTATTTGTAGATGTTTGTGGCTTGGCTTTCACAATTTAAAAAAAAACAGCCAAGTGCAGGTCGCACTCGCGCACTAAAGGCTCCCTAGTACCCTATAGGTTTTGATGAGTGAGTTTGCAAGTATCAAAATAATGTGACATAAATGGCTGTATCCTTTTTTTTATAGTATCGGATGGCAAAACGAGCCAAAGGCCCACCTGATGTTCAGTTATTACCTTTGCCCATATCAACTTCAATTCCACCTAGGCTGTTGCCTTAATGGTACCGTAAGTAGGTTCGCCAAACAGACATGAAGATGGAAAGTCTCATGTGATTGTAATTTCACCGGCACCCGTACCCTTCAGACCGAAACACAGCAATGCAAGCATCACTGTTATCATCCTTTTAGCATTAATTAGAAGCTTGAAATGTTTACACCTCCAAGGGACCATATGCCTTACTTATTAATTTAAACTTGATCCCTCTACCCATTTCTGATAAAAAAAAGACAGACAGACAGACAGATGGACAACAAAGTGATCCTATAAGGATTCCTTAGTGTTTTTTTATTATTTTTCGTTAATTATGACCATATCACTGATACTAGTAATTAACTGTGATATTTTATCTGTCACAGGTATTTGCCACAGAAGATGGAAAGCCAAGCAAGTGGTGGCTTTGCTTTGCCAAGAGGAAATTCATGGACAAGTCTCTGTCCGGCCCAGGACAATAAGCAGTATTAACCAAAATTAGCATTTATTTTATACTCTTTTCTTTACTAAATAGGAGATATCTTTTAATAAATTATAATTATTATCATTCCAAATGTTTTATAGAACTTCATGGATGGTGCATTTTTTTTCTGTTTTACTAATCTATAATTACAGATATCTGTATCATAAAATTCTCTATTATGTAATCATAAGGGCCCCAGACTGCAGACTTTTAATCGGCTGATAGTTTATTAGGATTCATAATCAGTTTGGGGACATATTTCTCTGACCATACAAAATTATATCACCCAACTGTCACCTGACAGTTTAGTTATTTGTACCTAAACAAAGTTATTAAAGTGTCAATAAAGTTTTTGGAAATATAAACTATGGTTTTTATTGTATAATATAAATATGTATGATTTTATTATAAGTTTTGTAAAAAGGTTCTAAAATATAGGAATAATATTGTCAGATGAATACTTAATAGCTGCTAAAAAGAGATAGTACATTGTACTTTTGATTAGAAAAAGGTAAAATAACAGTCTTACTCTTACAACTACAGTTACACATACATTCTATATTGACAAAGGCAGTTAATTGAGACCATACTCCTTGATCAGTTGTCCAGCTATAACAAGCCTCTGTATTTCAGAAGTGCCTTCGTATATTTCTGTGATCCTAGCATCGCGGTAGTGTCGCTCAGCTGGCATATCTGAGACGTAGCCCATACCACCCAGGATCTGTAAAAATTCAACCAAATGATACATTCCAAGAACAAATGTTGAGAGAATGGATTAGTGCACTGAAATACATGATATTCAGGGTTTATTGCCTCTGTTATTAGCACAACAAAAGCTATAGCTACATTGCTGGTTTTTGGTTTTGTAATTATTCTGAGTTACCCAATTAAAGTATGATGTTTGACATCATTTTAAAACATTACATGTCATGTAATAAAAAAGGGAAACAACTGCAACTAGAAACTTGTAAAGTTATGTCACAAAAACAGGTTACATTAGTTTATATTGCCTACCTGTATACACTGATGGGCTAAGAATGTAGCTGCCTCTGAAGCTGCCAGTTTAGCCATAGCTGCTTCCTTGGTATATGGTTTCTTATTGTCCTTCAGCCAAGCTGCCCTCCATGTGAGAAGTCTTGCTGATTCAAGTTGCAGTGCCATATCAGCTAATTTGTTCTGTATGGCTTGAAGTTTCATGATTGGTTTTCCAAATGCAGTGCGTTTTGATGCATACTCTGCAGCAACATCTAATGATGCCTTTGGAGATAAATGATATGGAAAAAAGCTTAAATTATTATGATGCTTTATGATCAGGGAATGGTTTGATCAAGATGTTCAAATGGTCATCAAAAGACCATATGGATATTTACATATGGATATTTACCTGAAAGGGTAACAACTATGAATATTTACCTGTGCAATACCTAAGGCTTGTGAAGCAATACCAATTCTCCCAGCATCTAAGGTCATCATGGCTATCTTAAAGCCCAGCCCGGGCTGACCTAGGATATTCTCCTTGGGGATCTCACAGTCTTCAAAGATCAGTGAACATGTGGATGATCCTCTGATACCTAACTTGTCCTCTTTTTTCCCTAATTCTAAGCCTTTTATAGGTTTTGGTACGATGAAAGCTGAGATTCCTTTGTGTTTCAGACTCTTATCTGTGGTAGCAAAGACAACAGAGGCTTTGCTCTCGTAGCCATTTGTAATCCAGCATTTAGTGCCATTGAGTATCCATTTATCACCTCCATCTTTTGCTGTAGTAGATGCTGCTCCAGCATCAGATCCATTACCTGGTTCTGATAGTGCAAAACAACCAACAATTTCACCTGAAATAAAACTATTTGTTTCAATCTTCTATATCTATACTAATATTATAAAGAGGAAAGATTGATTTGCTTCATGCTTGTAATTGATAAACTCTGAAACTACTGAACCGATTTGAATAATTCTTTCACCAATTGAAAGCCAACATTATCCAGAAGTTACATAGGCTTATTTTATTTAAGTATGCAGGTGAAACCATAGGCAATGTCTAGTTTTTTTTTAATATTAAAATGATTACAAGACACAAGTACAAGACTACACTGTCATGCAAAATGCAGTTTAAAATTATTTCACAAAAGGAATGTAAGTTAACTAACCAGTAGTGAACGGAGTAACAAACTCTTGCTTTTGTTTATCATTGCCCCAGTGCAACACTGGTCCTAAGTAAAGGGAGTTGTTTACAGACATTATGACACCAGCTGATGCACATCCTCGTGATATCTCTTCAAGGGCTATAGCATATGCGAGGTAGTCAAGACCAGCACCACCGAGTTCCTCCGGCGCTGCTATAGCCATGAGCCCCAGTTCCCCCATTTTCTTAATAGCATCACCAGGGTATAAATGTTCACGGTCAAACTTAGCAGCATTGGGCTTTAATTCCCCTTCAGCAAAGTCTCGACATGTTTTATACAGCATTTGGTAAGTATCTGATAAAGCTGAAAGGGAGGCTATGCATCTTGTCTGTCTCACACTTGTTGGAGCTGTAATAAATAAAATTTAATAAACGTTAGATTTGGTCTATATAATATCATATGTGTAATAATAATTTATTACATTATTAAGGCTATTACTTTGTTTATTTTTTTGTAACGTTTAATGTATAAAAGTTTTACTATTTGTTTATTTTTTGAACTTACCAAGTGATTGTACGATTTTTGAAAAGTTATTTAACATTTTCTTGTATTAACAAAAACAATAAAATAATACAGCTGAGAATCAAAATAAGTCAGGACTTTGAACTCATTCGTTCAGAAAGTTTACAAATATTTGACAAATATATTCAATTATTCACAGATTACCACAGACTACATAGAAATACTACTACTAATATTTTTGACATTTGCCAATAGTGTTGTGACACATTTCAAATTAATATTAATTAGCATTGACTTATACCTATGGACCAGTAATACCTACGAAATAAGCGTGGTATAT
The DNA here is from genome assembly GCA_949699075.1 of Asteroscopus sphinx. Taxonomy (NCBI): domain Eukaryota; kingdom Metazoa; phylum Arthropoda; class Insecta; order Lepidoptera; family Noctuidae; genus Asteroscopus; species Asteroscopus sphinx. The sequence continues at coordinate 17,816,534 of OX453021.1, forward strand.
CTACAATATCCGGGCCACCGTTATGGTGGCCATAGCTAGGGAAGTAAGTAATCAAAACTAAAAAGTATCGATATCAATGCTCGTGTTTCGTACCAGAGATGTGTGCTGATTAAAATCATTTTCAAGTAGTAATAAATAATGCAATTATATCAAATACTAAGTTCGGCTGTCCCTAGGACATAAAAAATCAAGCTTCTAGGTCAAGGCAATCATACGGCTATGTCACATTTTGATACTCGCAAACTCACATAAAAAACCTATAGGGTACTTCGCATTGACCTAGAATCATGAAATTTGGCCAATATATCGAAATATCTTTTTTTTTTCAATATATCGAACACCGATTGTATATTTAAAAATATCGATAGATCGAAAATCTGATATTTAAAAAATATCAACAGCCCTAGTTTGCTTACTTGACAGCTCATGTACTATGGGCCACATTGCGGGGTAAGCGGGGTTGCCACGCGGCGTAGGTATTTTGACATCCCGTAAAGATGTTGCCAAACAGAGAATATACAAATAGCATGCGATCTCTTTCACCAGACGACATAACACGTTGGTTAACAAGAGACAAAGAATAGTTTCATAATTCAATAACGATTTAATAGATATTTGTATAAACTAGGTGGATATAGAAGAATGTGCCACTTCCATAGGTTTAATTCAATGTTAATTAGCGATTGGGATTGGGACTATTACTTTGGCCATCTCAAACTAGCTAGCGGATAAGAAACACCCAGACCAACACAAACACTCATGTTCATCACACAAATATTTGTGTTCTGTGGGAATCGAACCCACGACCTTGTGATCATCAGTCCGACACTCTATCATTGACTTATATCTAGGCTACGTTCACTTGTAGCGCACTCAGTGTGAAAGTCACCCGATGTGAATATCGCTCGATCATTGACGATTTTCTCAAAGTTACTGAACGACTTTGGGCGACTTTATGAAATTGACACAAGGGGTACGTTCAGTATTATAGTCGGACGACGGCGGACGACGCCCGGAGCGTTGTTTGGTCGTTCAGTTACTCGGAGTGATCGTCCGGGCGTTCACACCAAACCGTTCAGTATTGTGAGCGGGCGTCGTCGAGCGTACGCACCGGTCACCCCGTGAAATAGTAGGGTACACGGTGTTTGCAGTTCATACAAAAAATAATCTATTGGCAAGCAGCCTTCAGGTTTAGTTCCTGAGTGTATCAACAGATGGCTCTTTGTGTGTTTTTCAAAACCAATATATTTCTTTGTACGCAGAATTTCTACTATTCTTTACTTGGAGCTAAACCTTTCTTTTTAACAGAATAATGGGAAAAGCAAACTTTGAAAACACAAATATCAATAAAAAATTCTGAAATCTATATTTGCTCTTTAAAAAGTATTTTTTTTTGTAGGATTTTCAAGTTTGGTTTATAAACTTTTGTAAAAGTATAATGGATTGTCATTCTGTCATGTGTCATGGCGCCGGGCCGGCAAAATTGCAGTTTCCTTTGTAAACAATTTTTCAATTTAATGTAAATGATGACAATTTATACTTTGATCCGTGCATACTACTTTAGACATTTATTCTATTTTGCTTCCGAACCGGACTTGATGCTATGGAATATGTACTTAGATATTGTATTCGCCGTTGGATTACCTACCGTAGTAAGTATAAAATATTCTTTAATAAGAACTTTGTCATCTAACTTGAGTTTGTCATAGAAGGGTGTACAGTATTATTACTAGAGAGACAGCTGAACAATAATAATAATGTCTTTTCATTTGCAGGTGAAGATTGCAGTATAATTTTGCATTCGTTTCCCAACCCTGTTAATGAAGAAGGCTGATTTAGATCCTGGAAATTGGTGGAGATTTTCTTGTTTTGGGTGGCTAATTTGTATTCAATGATAGAAAAGTATGTCTCAAACACTTTAAAACTAAATTTCATATAAGGAGCTGAAGATTATGTGGTTCCTACTTTGCACGCAAGGGCCTCTAAGGCGACACTCTGACCAAGGTATTTTTAAAAATATTTGCCATTATTTCTATGTTCACTACTACTACAGTTTTTAGTTATATGTACAGTCAGTTTCAAAAATATCAGGATGAATAGACTGTTCAAAATTATCTTTAAAAATCTTGCATATTAAAATTTATCTCAATGGAATAAAATTCTTATCAGAATGAGAACATTGCTCAAAATTGCGAAATTGCGAGTGTTTTTTAGGACCAAATTACTTTAGTCAATCATATTTGTCATGTACAGTATGAGTGTTACTGATGTTTGCCGATATATCTGTGCCGATGCACAATATTTATTCTGCAGTACTGTACTGTTTTTTTTTCCTGCAACTCACCTTGTGTCATTGAGATATAGTTTATTTTTCTTAGTTATTCAGATCATTTTGAATAAATAAATAAATAATCAGTTTATTCTCTCATCACAATAGTTTTTAAAGTACTAGGTTTAGCTAATATGGCAAAAAAAAAAAAAAAAAAAAAAAATAGTCCTTTTGTCCTAATATTTTTGACCCTGACCGTTCATAGGTAGTTTCTCTTTTGCACAAGTTCATTTCAGACCAGTATTTCACCATTCTATCTATCCAATACAATACAAATACTCTTCATTGTACACAAAAGAAAATAGCAACATATAATATGACTTATATAGAAGATATGTACAATGGGCGGTCTTATCAAGGTGATCCATCCATTTAACTTTCTTCTCTGTTACATGCTGATTTCCTTAAAATGTTTATTTTTGCTGAATAAATTAGGAATGAAAAACCTAATTGTTAAATGGCTAACATGGCTGGTCCATGGATCCAACCTGCGTCTCCTCATTGAAAAGTTTCTTCTTTTCATCAATCTTGATAACATTTGTTGTACACAATATTGATGACACAACAGCCCTACTTATTTCTTAAACAAATCATGCTTTATTGAAAGTTAAAAAAAATACATGTATTTAATTTACAGGCTCACCTCATAAGAATGCACTGTCATGTGACTAGGAAGAATCCTACACTTGTCGAACCTTCCATATCTACGGGTAAAGCAATGAAATTCTGTCCATGAGGTAATCTTTAACTATCTTACTGTCAAGTGCATTTTTTTTTAGTAGTTTTATGACCTGTTTGCTAAGATCTTTTATCCAAGACTAGTAAAACCAGGGTGGTAAATCAAACGATTTAAGTCATTGATTGAAATCATTTTTTTTATAAAAATCCATGATTTAAATCAAAGGACATTGCCCATTCTCTTAGGAGCTTTAGGCCCCTCAAAAAAAATTGCTATGTCACGGCGGTTTTAGTCTTATTTTGTAGACCAAGAATTATCATTTATTATTCTGCAAACGATTTTAATTTTTTCACCCTGGTTTAAGAGAAATCAATTTTTTTCCAACTCCATAACTGATTGATAAGTACGCTCCGTGCATCATTGGGCGATATAACTGAACACACCCATAAAGACATCCGGACATCATGTATGGTGTTGCAAGATATAATTATTTTGTTAATCGATGTTCAAAATCGATTTTGTAAGTATTTTTTAAATAACATTGGATTAGCTTTTCAAGTTTTTGGGTGTATTCATTAATATCGATTTAATAAGTAATATTTCAGTTAATTTAAAATGATTATAACAATACTTACAATAAATGCATAGGTATTTTAAAGCAAAGAATCATCTTATTTTTCTGTACAAAATAGGTTTTCAAAATATGTTTTGCAATTTCTTTTGATTTGACGTCATATGAGTGATTTTTTTATTATTTTTAACGGACGCATGCGAACCGAAATCTAAAGACATAAATTGTGGAAATAAAAAAAAGAAATCAATCAATTAAGATAAGTCTAGTATAATAGCATCTGAAACACAGTAAAAGTGAATTTATAGAAGTATCGATATTTAGAATTGATTCTGATTATTTGTTGAAATAGTCTGATATCTGGCAACATTTACGTTCGGTTTGAATGGAGGATATACTTACGATTCAGTTTAATACATATTTATTATGTTTTTAATGCTAGGGTGAAAGAAATGTTGATAAAGAACAAATAAACATGAAAAAATATGACATAATTTCATGAGAAATAAAAACCGGCCAAGAGCATGTCGGGCCATGCTCAGTATTATAGGGTTCCTTAAGTAGGTGTACAAACGAATCAAATCGAATATTAATCATGGCTATTTTAGTTTTTGCAATAATCGGCAGCATTCGCGACTCAGAGCGTGTTGTTAGTAGCGCCATCTAGCGATAAATTCAAGAAGCCAAATTTAAGAAGTCTGATTGATGTCAAAGTTACTTTTTGTGATTTTTTCAAATAGAAAGTAGCTAAAGGAGCATTATTTGCCATGATAATTTTTCTCTAAGGTCAATGACCTTTGAACTAGGACGTTTTAAGTATTTTTCGGTTTTCTGTCTATAACTCAAAAAATTATAATCACATTATACTCGAAATAATTTTAAAAGAGAGTTTTCACAAAGGTCTATCAATGTGGAAGATTATAAGTTTCTACGTTGCATAGTTTAGAAATGGCAGGGGGAGGGACACATTGCAAGCCACTTTGGCGGGCTATATTTCGCAGATGGTACACCTGATAAAAAAGTGATGTATGAAACATTACCTTCATTTTAGTAGACCTATTCAATGATACCCCACACAATGGGGTGCAGCGAAAAAAATTATTTTTTCCCCATTTCACATGTATGGGCACCACCCCTAAAGAACGTAAAAACTATTTTTTTATTCTTTTAAAATTGAGATCTATATGCAGACTATTTTTTAACAAAATTTCATTTACTTATGTTTATAACTGTAGAAGTTATTAAGCTGTAAAGGATTAGGACAGACGGACAGACGGACGGACATGACGAAACTATAAGGGTTCCTTGTAGGACTTCGGAACCCTAAAAAAGAAAAGTCGTGTTGTTCAACTGTGTACCATTTACCCACACTTGTAAATGTTAACAAGCACTTAACTTTTAATAATCCACCATTATTACACATTAACACATGAAGAAACACAAATTTTGAAAAATAATACAAAATCCACAACATTCTCCCGAATTTTCCTGCCAGCCAAATGCAATAATATACATTTAAGGAAATCGCGAAAAAAAATCTCTTAAGGGGTCATTGTACTCATCAGTATGAACAACTTTTACTATGGGACCAACCGTGAAACAAATATAGCTGATCCCTACATTTTGTCGATTTATCTGAACACAATAGGAACAGCTGATTTTTTATTCACGATTTCAGGATTGGTCACATAGTAAAAGTAATTCGTCCCCGCCTCATCGTTTTCGAATCGACAAAATTTTCAGCATGTATAAACTCTGTAGAAAAAAGCCACAGACAATACTAAATACCATTTTTTTTTCTCCACCCCATAACTCCTGATTTCACCAGGTGCTGCCTGCCAGATCGGCGGTTTTTAGGGTCCTTAGGCTGAAGTTAGCTTAGCTTTTTGTTTGTAAGCCCTCTGTATATTTAAAAGGTTTATTTGGTACATAATTTTGCACTTGGCTTTACCATTTGTATAAGCATCTTGATTGTACGTTATTTGTCTGAATTTATGTAATAACTGGTTATCTTATTTTAACAGGTCTATTTAATCATCATCATCAGCCTATATTAGTCCACTGCTGGACATAGGCCTCTCCAATGGCACGCCACTGACATCGATCCTCGGTCACTCGCATCCGTATCATCACTCCATCGAGCCGGAGGGCGTCCTACCCTATGTTTACCGATTCGATTGAGTAAACCAATATCCACCAAAACCAGTGAACTTAAAAGCTTTCAGAAACAGGTAAATTGCTAACACTTCATCATCCTAGCTTTTTCCCAATTAAGTTGGTGCTGGCTTCCAATGTAACCAGATGCGGCTGAATACTTATCAGTATTGTACACGGAGTGACTGACATCAGATCCCCGCAACACAGTTTCTGGGTAATACCGACATTCGCAGGTTAGACCAGTTGTCGGACTTTCGGGCTTCTTTCTGATTACCCATAGCAACTGCCATAGATGTGCGTATGTCAACCGGGACCGACAGCTTAACGTGCTCTCCGAGGCATGAAGGGGTCTCAATGTGCAACAAAATGGTCACCCATCCATCCACGGACTGACCGCGGCAAGTGTAGCTTAACCTCTGGGAGGTTATCCATATTATTACCATCATACAATCTGCGCGGTTGCTACTTAGCCATGAGCCCCTAAAATTAAGGTATCTTCCAGATTGATCCCATTTTTATCAAAATACAGTTTTGAAAGAAAAAAGAAAGAAAAAAAGAAAGAAAAATTATTTATTGCCACAACAAATAATAGTTTTGATAGTGGGATCCATGTGGAACTGAGGGAACTCCTCAAATATTATAGGCATACATACACATAGTGATTTTGGTATTTTCATCAACAAATTAAGCATTTGCATTCAGAAAGTAACATTTGGTGAAAATCTGATATCCGGATATAAAGAAGGGAACTCTTCAATGTATCACAGCATATCATATCATCGGGGATTGTAGCAATCGCTTGTCTTTCTTTTGTTAATGCCAAAAATATAAAATAAACTTTTATATTTTCGTCGGTTAAAAAGAAAAACTGACTTCAAAAAGTATAAAATAATTTGTGTGAAACAGTTTAGGAAGTCAGTGTCAATTTTTTCTTAAATCAAACCAAATCATAGGCACCGACTTCCTAAACTGTTTCACACAATTTATTTTATTATTTTTGAAGATGGTTTTAACTTTTTTGTAATGTTTATTTTATACTAGCCTATGCCTGCGACTTCGCCCGCGTGGATGTCGTTTACCGCGCATCCCTCGTGAACTGTTCATCTTCCCGAGATAAAAATTAGCCTATATGTTAACCCGGGCTATGTTCTATCTATATGCCAAATTGCATTAAAATCCATTCAGTAGTTTTTGCGTGAAAGAGTAACAAACATCCACACAAACTTTCACGTTTATAATATTAGTAGGATTATTATCCTCATGTTTAAGATCACATTTTCTAATAATTGTCATTGTACTCATATCATAACCTTATACTCAATAGATAACCAAAAATAACAAATGACTTATGTATTTCCAGATTTAGCTGCACCTGCAAACACTTCAGGGGTAATTCTTACTTCCTTAAAGCATCCAGCTGCAATGACCAAAAATGGTACGTATTTGTTTCATTTATTATGTTTCAATGTATTGTAGTGAAACAGCCTCGTTGGTCTAGTGGTTGCAAGCGCGACTGCAGAGCGTGGAGTCCTGGGTTCGGTTCCCGGGTTGGGCGAAGTGTCATTGGGTTTTTTCATTAGGAAATTCTCAGTAGCAGCCTGGAGTCTGGATTTGTGCCCGGTTAATGGCAATAGGCTCGCCCACTATTGCACAACACAACTGGCGCAATATGGGTGTCTGCCTATCTGAATACAGGCTTGATGTTTTGTTATTTTGTAGTAAAAAGTAAACAAGTTAGTTATGTTTTGGGTTGCCTACAGAGCGCTGAGATTTCTATGAGGGAATCCGCTGGATGCGGGAGGTGCAGGACCGGTCGTTGTGGCGATGCTTGTGGGAGCCTAAGACCAGCAGTGGACGTCTTTCGGCTAAAATGATGATGATCAAAGTGAAACTTGAATTAAATTTGTTATCTATAGTATGCAATATCCTCTCGTCCAAAATACCGCAGTGTCTCAAGACGTAAGTCTTTGACCAGTGTGTGTTGCCAGTAATTACTTACGGCACTAAGACGTGGTCGCTCACAATAGGCCTGATAAGAAGGCTCAAAGTCGAACAAAGGGCAATGAAGAGGGCTATGCTCGGGAGTATCCCTGCGTGATCGAATCAGAAATGAGGAGATTCGCAGGAGAACGAAAGTAACCGACATAGCCCGATGAATTGCCAAACTTAAGTGGCAGTGGGCGGGGCACATTGCTCGCAGAACGGATGGCCGATGGGGCAGTAGTTCTGGAGTGGCGACCGCGTACTGGAAGGCGCAGCGTGGGTAGAGGCCCCCCACAAGGTGGACCGACGACCTGGTGAAGGTCGCGGGAATCCGCTGGATGCGGAAGGCGCAGGACCGGTCATTGTGGCGATGCTTGGGGGAGGCCTATGTCCAGCAGTGGACGCCTTTTGGCTGAAATGATGATGACGATGATGATCTATACTAATATTATAAAGAGGAAATATTTGTTTGTTTGTTCGTAATCGATAAACTCTGAAACTACTGAACTGAGTTTAATATTTCTTTCACCATTAGAAAGCTTCTTAATTCAGAAGTAGCATAGGCTATATCTTATTTCAGTATGCGGGCTAAGCTGCGGGCAAAGTAAAGTTTCTAATAAACCAGCAACATAACTAATGAACCAGCAAGATAACTGAACTATCTCATAACAAGGTTTTCTTTTTTCAGCATCAAACATAATAACCCGCAAAACACTATCAAAACATTACAACAACAAAAAAGACAGTTATGCCACACGACTAAAGGAAGCACATAGAAAGTAAGAAACTTTCTGAAAATACAACTTTTCAGAAATGTTTACAGAAATTTACGACATTGGCAGCCTCCAAAATTCAATCAAAAGGAAGGAAAAATGGGAAGAAGATTCACCAAAGACGAAAAAATCATGGCTCCTCAGCTTATACAAACAGGGCTCAAAAGCATATAGATCTCTAACTCTGCTTATTTCCTGTGTCGGTTTAAGACTAGGATAAAACAAAAAGATATTTGAACAGTTTAAGAAAAGGGTCAATAACGTCGTGTATTCTTTCTTCTATTCAATGAAATATCAATAATGTTTCATTATGATTTCAATAGAAAAAGAGATGAGATTACAGGATTTGTTAATAATGGAAGACAAACAAAGAGAAACATAGCTGACCATGCTCTTGTATTTATGTTAGGGAAGTTATGAAAATTACAAGCAATCACCGGCTTATACATTTTCCAGAGGAACAACAAGAGGAGATTTAAAACTTTTATTAACAAAATATTATAACCGAATTGCAGTCATGTGGATTGAATGTGCTTGCAACTGTCTGTGACCAGGGGACTGTAAATGTTATGTACTGTAAACGAATTGATAGAAGAAACTTGTGTTAATTATATAATTAACACAAGTTCTTATATAAGAAGAATACAAAATTTCAAGGATCAAGTATTTGTAATAAATGGAAAGGTATTCATGCCCCTTTTTGATCCCCCGCACATTAGGAATAATTTTATTTTGAAGGATTTGCAGTGCACTATAGACAAGTTAAAATTGAAAAATGGGACCACTTAATTAAACTTCATCCCTCACATAAAGGAATCAGATTAATGAAAAATCTTACGGAAGCTCACATTAACCCCCAAAATGAAGGTTAAGATGGCAACCCAAATATTCAGTCGAACTGTTGCTACCAATATGGGATACTTAGCTGGTGAGTAGTTATTATAAGCAGTATCATATTCGTGAGCTTAATTACCTAAAGTCAATGATTTATTTTGTTTATCCACCAGCAAACAGGCAAATATCTACCTGATTCAAATCCAAACTAATATACTAAAATCAAAAGTAACTCTCTCTGTTTCTTTATTACGTTTTCACGCTACGCGTGAACCGATTTTGAGGAAACGTGGTACAGAGATAGTCTGGAACCCGGAGAACAACCTAGCTACTTTTTATACTGCGAAGATAAAAAAAAACCTGCTGAATGGCGATAACGTCTTTGTGTGATAAAACGAATTACGCGAGTGCGAAGCAGTGGGCAGAAGCTAGTAATTAATAAACCAAACTAACCTTCAAAGTTTTGAACACCAATCATCTGATCACTGGTTATAAGCAATTGTAATTTGCTGTTTGTTGACCATCCCTCGAAATTTATTTAAAAGTCATATTTTTAGTTTTATTTCTACTTTTTCAGATAAAAGAATACTTCCAGTGGAGTGCAAAAATACCGCCGAAGTATTGCTGGTTTTCGATGAACTCTTCGATTCTATGAATGGCAGTCATGATAACTCGAAAAAAAGCAGCGGAAAAGTTATTTCTCTTAAAAGCTTTCTCACACCTAAATCTGATCATAGTAAGGTATGGGCAAGGGCAAGAAAAGTATTAAAATGTAATAAAAATGAAAATTATACTATAACAATTTTGTAACAGTACCGTAAACTGCCCTAACTTGGCCCACAAGCCCTACTTTGCCTAGTTGTTTTTTTAGTAATTTATAATAGCTATGATTTCCGTACTTGGGGAGATTTAAAAACTATGACAAAGCTAACTTTTAGTTCAGTTATAAAGTGTCAGTGCGTGTAAAAATTAAGTTAATGCGTTAGGCAAAGTAGGGCTTGTGGGCAAAGTTAGGGCATTTTACGGTAATCATTTTCAACTTTTTGACTTGCCCAGACCGCAGAAGTGATTCGACAGTTTTTTTTTAGTTCTGTATGAGATTTTACATACAACATTCGGCTGTTGCCGTGATGTGAATACGTTGTTGACTGGCATCAGGACATAAAATTCGGACAAAGAAGATACTGTGAAAGAACTAGCAATTGAATATTATAAAAAAAACGTATTTGCAAATCATAACACCGCATTTGTTTATGACTGTACAGAGAAATATATCAGTGCAGCGTGTACGGTAGATGAACACAGTTTAAATTTTATTTATGATATTAAATAAAACGCAGTTTTATGATTTGCATTTTTTTTCAATAGTCTGCATCTTATATCTGATGCTCAGATTGGCAATTAATCTGAGATCCGATGCCATTCTACAACATATTCACACCATGTCACCAGTTATTTATAAAAAATCATTAACAGAACTAATAAAAATTCTGTCAAAGCACTTCTGTTGTCAGGCAAGTCAAAAAGTTATTTCTAAATTCCAATACTGTGTTCGTCAACATCTTACAATCGCAATCAATTCAATTACATCTTACAATGTAACTGTTATTTTAAGTATTATAAAAACCTGAACGCGAGAACCCTGGTACCATAACACAATATATACCTTGAGTACCAGAGTTCATCAAAACACTTCTTTTTCACACTTTTTTTTTTGGGTTATATTGTGATAAGTCTTATATTATCTAAATAATATTATTTATTACTTTAAGTGTCGCATTCAGAATGATTTAACATTAAGCTTTATTTAAAAACCAATGTAAAGACATTTTATTTAATAGTGACGAAACCGACCTGAATTATTATGTTTTTCTACCTTTAAATTGCTCACCTACCCTTCCGAACACACGTTAAAGATGTTTTCTGCGATACAAGATGTGGTAACAGCTAATTCAAAAAGAAAAAGTGATTTACCTTGCATAAAGAATTATACTAATCGATTTTATTGATTTGCTCAGACCACAGAAGTGATTTGACAGAATTTTGGTTTGAGTTCTGTATAAGTTTTCTTTAATAAATGACAACGGTGATGTTCTAATGTGTAATGTTTGTGTAACGTTGTTGACTAGCATCAGGACAGACAAAGAAGATGTGAAATAACTGGCTATTGAATATTATAATAAAGCTTGTAAAACTACATTAAATTTGCAAACCATAATACTGCATTTTATTTTATATCCCAAATTACACCTAAGTTAAAGCTCTAAATGAGATTTTGTGTAATAAAACTAATAACTAGGTGAGGTAAATTAAATTAAATACCTCACCTAGTTGTTAGTTTTATTGCACAAAATCTCATTTAGAGCTGAAATAATTGTTCTAAAGGTTATTGTAGGGGTCATGCGAGGTCACATATACCTACTATAGTTATAGGTATGTATATAGCACGTTGTAGTTCCAGAAATCAACACCGGAGGCGCTCCTATCGCCTTTTTGACTGATTACTCTATTCTCAGCTATATAATGTACTCTGTGGTAGGGTAAAAGACGCCCTGCTGTCATGTTGACAGATAATAGTATGAAATGACAGATAATTTGAGGTTTCGATTGTCATAATTGTCAGTGCTTCATTGTTCTAGTGTCAGTTTCATAAAGTTGCCCGAAATCGTTCAGTAACTCTGAGAAAATCGTCAATGATCGAGCGATATTCATACCGGGTGACTTTCACACTGAGTGCGTTATAAGTGAACGTAGCCTAGAACAATGAAGCACTGACAATTATGACAATCGAAACCTCAAATTATCTGTCATTTCATACTATTATCTGTCAACATGACAGCAGGGCGTCTTTTACCCTACTATTTCACGGGGTGACCGGTGCGTACGCTCGACGACGCCCGCTTACAATACTGAACGGTTAGGTGTGAACACCCGGACGATCACTCCGAGTTCCGAGTAACTGAACGACCAAACAACGCTCCGGGCGTCGTCCGCCGTCGTCCGACGATAATACTGAACGCACCCCTTGGCTACGTTCACTTATTACGCACTCAGTGTGAAAGTCACCCGGTGCGAATATCGCTCGATCATTGACGATTTTCTCAGAGATACTGAACGACTTCGGGCGACCTCATGAAACTGACACTAGAACAATGAAGCCCTGACAATTATGACAATCGAAACCTCAAATTATCTGTCATTTCATACTATTATCTGTCAACATGACAGCAGAGCGTCTTTTACCCTACTATTTCACGGGGTGACCGGTGCGTACGCTCGACGACGCCCGCTCACAATACTGTACGGTTTGGTGTGAACGCACGGACGATCACTCCGAGTAACTGAACGACCAAACAACGCTCCGGGCGTCGTCCGCCGTCGTCGGACGATAATAGTGAACGCACCACAGACTAAGAAGTGTACTACGTACAGACGACCCACTCCCATACAAAAAAATGGCCCGTAGTCATAGATTTAGAACACTATAGATAGAAAATCGACGTGCCCCTTTTAGATAGCAATAGTTTTTACTTCAGTGATACCACACTATGATTTTTACCCCCATTTTTTTGAGATTAAGTTAAGGGCTCTTAGCGTACGTAGAAAATAACTTGAAAATGCGCAGTGATCAGTTTAAACGATTTTAACCTCTATGTCAGTATTGAGTATAGTAACAAGCGCAATCGTACCATCTTTGTTCAAGTTATTTGCCGGATTAACATTTAATGGAAGCCAGTGGCTCCTACACTCTCGTCTATGAATCGCGTATGTATGTAAAGGTAATTTAGAAAAGGGAAATTAAATAAAGTATTTTGGAAAAATACGATTTATTGTAATTTTTTTTGGATATATTTATACATAGATATATTTTGGATATAGATTGGATGTATAGGATTTATTGTAATTTTAAGTGTAATTTATTGGCCTTTAAACAGAATCAATTTCGTATGAAAGTTTCTCACTCTATCACCTTTCTGTGAAACAGTTTTTATAAGGTGATGTATTCGTACATCTAAATATTTTAATGCAACAGCTTTTATTAGGATTACGAGGTGGCTATCCAGCGGGTTTTGATCTCTAACATGGTCGTTCAACGTAGTAAATGTGGGTTTCTCAATGTTTTTTTTCAAAATGGTCATAACCATATGAGCCATTGCCTTGTTAGTGGCTAAAAAAAATTTATACTACACTGTGTGTACCCTACACATAATACTAAAACAACCATATAAACCAATCTACTTCATCAATAAATAAAGATGAAAATTAAAAACACCCTAAATAATGGGTACATAATTACGTAAATCACAGCAGCACTAATCACGGAATTATTTAAAACATACGTCTCCTTCAACAATTTAATAAAAAGCACCATATAACAGGTAGCACCCTAAATACTGGGAACGTAAACATGTCTATCATAGCAACACTAAACACGGAAATATTTTAGGTTATGTTATTTAGAAAACGCTGAAAACTGCTAATATTTCTATAAGAAATGGGTTCAAAATAATTAACACTTACGTACTTGTAGAAACACATTGTATGTAGTTAAATAAACACAACAATTTAGATATAAAATGCCACTTACCCGTGGAAAGTTAATCCTTCAATGTGTTGCTCGCTGCGGCTCTTGCAGCCTAACACACTACACCCGACCATATCACGGAACTGTATGAGTGTTTTATCACGAAGTTTCACCATAAAATTATAGAAAACTACGAAGCACAATTAATAAAACTCTTTAGTTTGACAGACCGAACGCTTTGTTTGTCAAACTTTAAAAGTGTGACAACGAAAATATGGGTAACATGTAAGAGATGGCGATATAATATTTGTGTCTTGCTCTATCTTAGGAGCAGTGGCATAAGTCCATTTCTTTCCCACATACTCTAACGGAGTTAGGAATCCATCTGTAGTGTTCATAATCTAAGCCCGTAGTAGTTGGAAAAATTGAACATGACAGTTCGTTTTTTTTTTAATAATTTTGTTGAATTTTGGGCAAAGGCTCACACTGTATGCCTTATTTGAGCTGTTGTATATTTTTATTTCAACTTTAGTTCGTAAAATATAGCTAGAGTCCTGTAACAGATGTCAAATACGTAAAAATACATTTAAAATTTACGTATTTGACTTCTGTCACAGGACTGAAGCTATATTTTACCAACTATACATTTTCGAAACGAGAACTGAGAATATGTAAATGAAACAACATATTTTGTACAGATTTTTATTTATTAAATTATAGTTTTTAATACAATATGTCTTATCTCGTAAGAGATACCCAAATGCTGAGCGTTATCCCGATCATCGAGTATTTATTAATGTGCAGCTGAAGGCAAACAGTTCGAACATTTAATATAAACTCGATAAATCTGATTTAATAAAAAATATAACTAAAGAAATCCAACAAGTGAATTTTATTTCAAACGCACCTAAAACTAACAAATATATTTTTTCCTCAATTAAGAAGTAGCAATCAGTATGTAGCATACCATTTTGGAATCCAGACTAAACGTGCCATCTTTTAAAGTTACTTGCCAAAATAGTGTAGTACATTTTTTTACACTACACGCGGTTAAAGTTGGGTGATGTAATAATTTTGAATTCAATTTTGGGCAAAAAACTAACATTTTATTTAAAAATGAGGTAGTTATGTTTTAACTTTTAACTGTAATTTACAGAAGGGTTATTCATGGTTATGTCACAGAAAAAAAACTGACGGAAAGTTTATATTTGTAGTCACAGGACTTGAAAAATCATCACAGAGTGTCACTTTTTGAGATTTATTTTTGAATCCATAAAATTTGAAAAGTACATGACCAAGATTTTTATTTATATTTTTCTAATGACTGTCATGACTTGGCCTATTGCCTGTTTTCGGCTTGACGTTAATTTCTGGGACACGTTGTATAGTTTTTAGTTCCATTATCAAAGATTGGTATGCGGGATGCGGGGTATATAGCATACGTAGTACACTTCTTAGTCTGTGATATAGCATACAACATACAACCCTTAATCGACAAAAAAAAAATTGACAACGGGATTAAAAATTGTTTTTTTTTTGTTCTTCTTGCTTTGCACTGTTCGTGCTTTTAGCCACCGACAAATTATAAAAAACGGGAAACGAAACGCGAAAAAACTTATTATTGATTTTGAACAGGGATGTCGGAAGTGAAAAAAATCCATATATCGATATTTAATAAAATATCAATATCGATGTCGATATTTCAAGGATAAAATATCGATATATCGGTCAAATTTTCAAAAGATTTTGCGTTTTTAAAATAACAGTGTATTTAGCTCAATATCATCATTAGTAATTTTTATAAAAGATTTACATTATTTTAATGCATAAAAATCTCAATAAAAATGAAGGTATTTTAATCAGTATTCCTTTTTATTAGGCACTAATTACAAAAATATAAAAAACCAAAAAGCTACCTTCTAACTAATGTTTTTAAATCTATTTATTGTATCAGGCAAACCAGTATTTTTCCGGTAGCGAAAGTAATGCTACTTTTTTCCGCTCTTTCCTATCCATCACAGTTTTGGATTCTAGTGACTTAAGTTACATAAATAAAATAAAAATATCGTTTATGATACAAATTTTCAGTATTGGATATTTTGTTCAATATAAAAAATATATCGCCTAAAAATATCGATATATCGAATAAAAAATATCGATACATCGATATATCGACACTTTTTCAACAAGCCTATGTCAAAGTCAACTGTCAAACAAAAATAGGAAAAAAATATACAAATTACAATGATAAAATGGAGATATTGTTAAGATTTCTACCAACGAATCCGTTGAAATTGACTGCTTCTAGAATTCTTTTAAATCATGTAGCAAATTATACCAGGTAGAAAAGTGAATTGACAGTCAAAAACTGCATAACCTATTTATTCGTTACTTAATAATTTATCCATTATTTCCGTAATATTTCAGATTGGCCGAGGTGGGAAAACTCGAATCACCAAAGTCAACAGGCAAATATGACACAGGACAGCTAATTTTGCACAAGGTATTTGGTTATCGTGGAGTGATTCTGTTTCCCTGGTTGGCACGAGTGTACGATAGAGATGCATCTAACAAGAAGGAGAGCAAAGACACCTCGGCCTCCACAGAAGCGTCGGGAGACTCCTTGTCCAACGTTGGCAAGGAAGTCAAGGGCCGAACGCATACATTCTATCAAGTCCTCATTGACACCAGGGATGCACCCTACATAGTAAGTATCTTAATTACATAAACCCTTTCGATATTTATTTCTGCTCTTTATAACATTCCCCAATTCCTTAAGACTATAATTTGTATACTTCTAAGTTTATTCTGTGTGTGAAACAAGTAAACTATTAATAAATAGTGTAATTCCTGTTGCATGGGATACCTAAATATAGACAAATATTGTGAGTTGTTACACTCAATTGGCAGAGTTCCACTTCCTTTTAAAGTTTTATACATACTGTAGCCATTAGTTACATGGTAACATAACAACGGAGTTTTGTGTTCATTATGTTGTTAAAAAAAATGATAAGTTTTATAAGTTGATCCTCTTTGTGGCAATGGTAGATTTTTGTGTTCATCATGTTGTTAAAAAAATTGATACGTTTTATAAATTGAGCCTCTTTGTGGCAATGTTACAGTTACATATTTTTTTGTACAATACGTGGTCACCTTTGTGGTTCAAAGTTGCAGCAGATAGCCTCTAGATTACAGAATTGTAAACTTACTTGAAATATTTGTACACCTTACCTCATAATATTTTTTTTTTTTTTTTTTTTTTTTTTATTCTTAACGGGCTTGCGTTTGACCGCCACCTCACCTGATGTTAAGCGATGGTGCGGTCGACGATGGTACACGCTTGCCCAGCAAAAACCTATTACCATGTAATTTTATGTTGTCCAATAAATTGGATAATTATTATTATTTGTTTTATCTGTAATACTAAAAGCTACAATTTATTTTTGACTGTAACAACTCACATTTTTGAATAAATAAACATTGTCATGAGACCCAAATGGAAGAAGGTAAATAAACAATTAAACTATGTTTCAAATTATAACTAACTGTATACTTGGCACTTGGCCTTACCAAAATTTAAAGTTTCAGTTTTAGCTAACTTTAGTGGTTAATTTTGCTAACAATATTTTCAAGTATATTTATAATAATTATTATTATTTTTGCGATGCTTGGGGGAGGCCTATGTCCAGCAGTGGAAGTCTTTCGGCTGACATGACGATGATTATTATTTTATAGAAATCTATAATCTTTGTTTTTGACTGCATGAATGCAATCACATTAGTCTTAGAATAGTAATGCATAGAAACTGAGTCTAGAATAAAATACAAGTGTTATTGTGTGTTAACTTCATTTTATTTGTGTGTGTGAGCTGAATGTACGACAAATGCACACAAACAACTTTTAGTGATACCATCACCAGGCCTTTACCCACAAAATATGGGAAAACGTACTGTATGATACTCAATCAAATCAAGACAAGTTTTTAATGTTATAAGGAATTGGACAAGACGAAGATGATTTATTTATTTATTTAATATTTTAACAGAAGTAAAAATTCCAGATTCCCGTTTCTCATCATCCAATTAATGGTATTTATTAATATAGAAATTGGATGTCGTACAATCCGTTGTTTTACAGGTTGTAGGTCATATTAAACCTCATGATTTACTTTTACCTTACCCAAAATTGATAGCATTATGGGTATTTTTTTCCTCACAACTAGTAACACTGTATTGTGATAGCTAAGGTTATTAGAATTTTTGTTTAATGGTTGATTTACGCAAAAATTATGTATCAAATGTAAGTAAATGTAAATTAAATGTAGGTAGTTAGCTAGTAATAGTAATAAAATTTTATTTCTCTCTTCACAAAGGTGGGCTTAATAATATAAATAGGTACCTCAGAATTATGTAACAAATAAGTGCGTATAAGCTCCTTTGCGAGAGACTGGAGTCCGTACTAGGGAGAACCCTGTGTTACGGATCACCAGACCTTAGCTCACATTGTTTTTGTTTTCCGGATTTGCTATAGTATCTCTTTACGATACAAACTGTCGTTTTTAATTAATTCTCGGGAGCTGTGTTTCACAGTACGCCACTTTGAGTAATGACGGCTAACTGAGCGAACTTAGCTTTATATGGCTAAGTTTTAGTTGCCTCACTTTTCGTGCTCGTATTAGTCGTAATATGTTTCCATGCATTGTTTTAGTATTAAAATATAAGAAGTTTACTAAGGCAAATGGCATTAACATAATAAATAATTAATATAAATTATAATTTTTATATTCAAAAGCACCAGTCTGCATTTTCAGACTTTTTAAAACTAAAAATCGGTCATCTATTTTCTAAAAAAATACAAAAGATGACACACTTTTCAGCGTGCTCAAACAGAGGCAGTGACCTTTCTTGGCAACCAAGAGTCAAGCCGAAGCTTATATGCTATTCCTGGACTGGACTATGTGGCACATGATGACATTATCCCGTATACTTCAGTAGAGCGAGTCCCGTTGCAGCATGAACTGTTTGACAAATTCCTTATGCATAACCCAGATAAAGGTAAGAAACAAACTGTTGAATATTTCACATTATTAGTCAATCACAATGAAGCCACTTCAATGTCTTCTGTCTTATGCACTCTGCATCCAGCTTTAACCTTCATATAAACACATCTTTTGACCTGAAAAACGTGGCTCGGGGGAACTGGATGCGGAAGGCAGAGGATCAAGTGTTGTGGCGCAACTTGGGAGAGGCCTATGTCCAGCAGTGGACTGCAATAGGCTGAGTTGATTGATTGAAACACATCTTTTAGGCTAATCTGCCACATGAATTAATCAGAACAGAAGCTTTATCATGAGAACAGTGGCGGCGTAGCATGGGTTGGCAGTTGGCACCCGCGACGTTTTTCTATTGAGCACCCCCCAAAATAAAACAATAAGAACTAAACGTGCATATGTGTGACGTGTAATGACATTATCAAGGTTAGTTGCGCTTGGCTCATTGCGGATCTTAAGTACAATTTCATAAAATAATAAAGCTAAGAATAAGCTCCCAAAAGATGTAGTCTCAGCCCAAAATGTAATTCAATTTAAAAACAGACTTGACAAGCATCTTCTTGAACTTAACAAGAAATAAAAGTGGGGATAAGCACGATACAGGCACTTATCAGTTGTTTCAACTGCTGCCATTTATTTTATAATAATAATAATAGCCAATAATAAAGCCAAGAGCCTCGATCTACATCTGAGGAGGCTCGCGTTGGGCAGCTGGGTCAAGGGCTTGATACAGAAAGCGGTACTCCTGGATACGGCGCGTATTGTCAAGAGGTTCCTCTCTCTGAGGCCCTGACACCCGGTAGTTTGGACCCTGTTCCCGATGCCGGTGGGATACTATTTTTTATATTTTTAAATGTTTTTAAATAATATGTACCAGGCCCCTCAGAAAGTATTGCGAAAAAAAGTTTTTATATATGGGAGACTGGCCAGTTATAATGTTTTTCGAAAATATGATTATTTATAAGTAAAAATAAGTAAGTTCCAATTTCAAAATTTCCCTCCACATTTTTTGCGAGTTAATTCAAAGTATTGTGTCTCACTGAAATATGGATCTGCGCCGGGAACATTTTAGAGCTATGATTTTATACGATTTCAAGTGTCGCCTGAAACCGGATGAATCGTACGATAGACTTCAAATGGCATTCATGGATGAAGGCCCTTCCAAGGCAACCGTGTATCGTTGGTATAACGAATTCAAGCGCGGTCGACCAACTTTGGGGGATGACGAAAGAAGCGGTCGCCCTTTGACGGCTGTTACCGAAGAAAACGTGCTAGCAGTGAAAAATTTAATCCAAGACAATAGGCGAATTACATATCAGGAGATTCAACACATATTGAAGATTGGATCGGGAAGCGTTCACGAGATTCTACACAGCCATCTTCGCGTGAGGAGGATAGTATCACGCTGGGTGCCGCACAACCTCACCGATGCTCAGAAGCAGGCCCGGGTGGAATGGTGCCGTGATATGCTTAACAAATTTGAAGCAGGCTCGTCTCGGCGTGTTTACGACATCGTTACAGGTGATGAGTCCTGGATTTATCAATACGACCCAGAAACCAAGCGCCAGTCGACTGTTTGGGTGTTTCAAAATGAGCCAACGCCTACCAAAGTGAAGCGATCTAGAAGCGGGGGTAAGATTTTGATCGCTAGCTTTTTTAATTTGACTGGCCACTTGGTATCAATTCCCTTACGGGATCAAAGAAGCATTAATGCCGAATGGTATACTACCAAATGTTTGCCAGAAGTTTTCTCTGTTATAAGCAACAAGCGACCAAACACAGGGCTCCGCGGGCTACTGCTCCACCACGACAATGCACCTGCGCACACCGCACTCAAAACGAGGGACTTCCTGGACAGCACGCCAGTCAAACTCCTGGGTCACCCTCCTTACAGCCCTGATCTAGCACCGTGTGACTTCTTTTTATTCCCAAAAATAAAAAATCAGCTCAAAGGGATACAATTTTCGTCGCCGGAAGATGCGCTGGCTGCGTTCGAGCAGGCTGTAAACGAGGTGTCTGCGGCGGACTGGAAAAAGTGTTTTGAAAACTGGTTTAGGCGCATGAATCTTTGTATAGAGGCTGGTGGAAAGTACTTTGAAAAGATTTGATAAAAATATATGTACGTATAGAACAATTTTTTTTAGTTTCGCAAAACTTTCTGAGTGTCCCACGTATATAGATGAATAAAGGATAATAATAATAATAATTTAATTTTAAAAAGCTTAAAAGCTTTTTCACATGAAGCCACCAAAACGACAAATCTTAGACACAGCACTAGACTCGGAACAGACTCGGAATAGTCCCCTTTTATAGAATAATCTCTGAACCTCCAAGGTAGTCCACTTGACCACCACTTGGAAAGAATGAATGATATATTTATTTGCAAGAACATAGGTAACATTGAGTTCGTCTTAAGTTAAAATTGGGTATCACTACATTCGACATACTGGCAGCTTCCAAGTGACGCCGGTGCCACAACCATTTGTCACTTCTTTGCGCCGCCACTGCATGAGATGAGAACTAAATCATGTATGCATATATTGTAGAAATACACTGAAGAATTAATGTTTTTTAGATCCACCCTTCATAGCTCAAGAGACTCTCCGAGCCTGGCAAAAGAAAAACCACCCGTGGCTAGAACTGAGCGACGTGCATCGAGAAACAACCGAGGGTGTTCGCGTCACCGTCATACCATTCTACATGGGCAGCCGCGAGTCACAAAATTCAGCAGTATATTGGGTGAGTCACATAAAAAGTAAATTCATACCCCCAGTTTCCGAAAGGCTGATCAACACCAAAATGAACTAATCGACTGTCAAATCTCAGGTCAAGCAATGTGATTGGTTGTTAGTATTTTTGCCGATCAATCACAGGAGCTGACATTAGATTTGACAATATATCAAATTGATCAGCCTTCCAGAAACTGGAGGATAGTCTGTTACAGTACGACACAAAAACTAAGGCGCGTCGTCAATCTTCGTTGGCGCAGACGAAAAGACGATCGACAGAAACACCCGAAACATAAACAAAAACAACCTTATGTAATGACCATAAGGCGTTAAAATTGGTTGCCACCATGTCGTCTTTTTCTATTACTAGCGGCCGAGACTTGGCGCACAGCGATGGTGTTTTATGATTGGTTAACCAATTTCCTGCGTATTTGTCATCTGCGCAGGTCAACAACCATACAGCCCAATAGAGGCCTTATCTTAACTATTATAAAATTGTAAACGTCTGTTTGTTTGTTTGTTCCAGCATCACGCTAAAACTACTGGACCGATTTGGATGTTTTTTTTTGCTTGAAAGCTTATGATCTGACTTAAAAACTGGTATGGGTTTTGAGAAAGAAAGAAAGAAAAACATTAATTCGTGGGTTGCGTACTCACCCGACAGAATGAAGCTTCTATGCATTTGCACGAGCGGATAGTAATGTGCGATGGAGTGGAGTGGAGTGGACAGGGGATGGGACTGGGGACGGGACTGGGGACGGGACAGGGGACGGAACATGGGACGGGAAATGGGACGGGACATGGGACAGGACAGTGGGACGGCACATGGGACGAGACATAGGACTGGACATAGGATGGCACATGGGACGAGACATAGGACTGGACATAGGATGGGACATGGGACAGGACATGGGACATGGGACGGGACGATAGTGATATAGTGAGACAGTGGGGCAGTGGGGCAGTGAGACAGTGGGGCAGTGGGGCAGCGGGCAGTGGTGCAGTGGGGCAGCGGGACAGCGGGGCAGTGGGACAGCGGGGCAGTGGGATAGCGGGGCAGTGGGACAGCGGGGCAGTGGGACAGCGGGGCCGTGGGACAGCGGGGCAGTGGGGCAGCGGGACAGCGGGGCAGTGGGACAGCGGGGCAGTGGGACAGCGGGGCAGTGGGACAGTAGGACAGCGGACAGTGGGACAGTGGACTGGCCTGGCCTGGACTGACGTGGTTTAACAGAATTTAACGCGAGCGGAGCCGCGGGTAAAAGCTAGTATTGAATATAATGCGTACAATAAATTCTGCCACTAGCTGAGGCACTACTGCAACTGCAATCCGATTGACCCTACTAAGGCGGCTATTGGCTAATCAGGGCCCTGAGTCTGCTAATTGACAAACGCTTCAGTTGGGTGTTGGTAGAGTGTCGGTGGAATAGTTTTAGCCATTTGGTATTCTACTAGTTATTTTGAGACCAATGGCTTTCCAATGACTTTCCACTGAACTGCCATTGACTACAATTCAACTGCCATTGTTCTATTTGCTATTCTGCTGTTATTTGACGTTTCCCACAATAGTCTTACGATGATTTTTTTGCCATCATATTTTTTTTAATAAATTTTTTTTGGTGATCTCAGCTTTGGTCCCATAATAAATGTTTTTCATACATCGAATGTGTACAATGACCCCTTAAAGGGTCATTTTACATCGGTTTTTTTTGCTATTTCAGGATTGGACTTTTTCGCTCGTGGGTAGGCGCGATATTAACACGCAAATTTTTAGTGTCTACAATAATTATTTATTAATAATAGTAATTTACGTTCTTTTTAATATATTATAAATGAATCAGCTGTGAAGTAAACCCACCTTCCACTCGTTATATAATCAGCTCTCACTTCACTTCACTTGAGGCAGTAAATCAATATCACTTGTTTTTCAACACACTCAACATGGATGGCAAATTGGTGAATAGTCTAGAAGATCTGGAGCATTTCTTTGGTTCCCGCATGCGGGAATATGAGGAAAAGCTACTGAAGGCCACACCTACAGCTGGTCCTGTGCACTTGGACATTGCCTCGTTATCCACTGAATTCACCGAGTTTAAATCATTTGTGATGCAAACATTGAAGAAATTCAAAACACAAATTGAACTTCTTTCATTAGGTCTAGACAGACATGAAACGAAGATGAGGAATAAGGTTTTGCTGCTACATGGAATTCCTGAGAAGTCCAATGAAAAGCTGTTGGATTCGGTATTAGAAATTGTAACCAACAAAATGAAACTCCCCGATGTGAGTATGCACAACATTAATGTATGCCAACGTCTTGGGGCCAGCCCGGGCAAAACCAGACCAGTCTTGGTCAGATTTCATGACATGGAGCATCGGCGCCTTGTCTGGGACAACAAGAAGTCAATGAAGGACACAGGTATCACCGTGTCAGAATTTTTGACCAAAACAAGGCATGGGGTTTTTATGGCTGCCCGAAAACACTTCGGCATGAAGAGCTGCTGGTCTGTCGAGGGCAAGATCGTCATCCTCATATCCAATAAAACACGTCGGAAGATCGAGTCCATGGGCGAACTGGAGGACTTAATTGTGCAATTCCCAACTAGTGTGGCAGATACCGGCAATCGTGCCCAATCTGAGGAAGCTGCGTCACCCAAAGCTGCGAGTGCTGCGACGCCAAAGGTCACAACGAAGACCCAACGTAAGGCCCGCCGTGGTAACTGAGTATGATGTTCCTCATTTTGTGTAAATCATAATAATCCTTATACAAAAGATGCTAAGTATTAAAATCGGTCGTCTAGCACTACTTGTGATTATTGTCGGTATCACTATAATTATTTTGTCTTCATTCACTATATGACATACAATTACCCGTTTTAAATTTCAGTTTTCTAGTCCTTAATTTATTTTGCATGCGGTAGGTAATGTGTTTATTTTGATCACTGACACTCACTGACATTAGTGATGTTTGTCAATGTCATATTGATATTTTGATAGTTCATGGTTGACGTTATTTACGTTTCGTTGCACGTTAGATTTTAGTCTTCCCACATTTTTCTATGATGTTGACATAGACATCATCTGCTTTGCTTGCCATGTTAAAAATGGTATACAGTCCGACTTGAATAATGTAGTAATTATTATTATTATACCTGGTTTCGTTGTAAATAGTTCTGTCGGACTGTATTAAATGTTATTTATAATTATAATTCTGTTTTAAGGTCTACTATATTAACATGTAGTGCTTCTTATTATTATTTTTATTTTCTTTTATCTCTTGGTGTCTATTTCTAAGTTGCTAATGATGTTGTAAAGATTTCTTCTACTATATCAGCGAGCTGGTGAGGTGATTTTATTTCAACAGCATGATAAAGTTTGTTATATTTTTGTAATTTTATATATATATATTTTTTTTTTTTCTTATTTTCGCATATTTATATATTGTATTTATATTACATAAGTATGGATGATTTAATTGATCCTAATGACAGTTTTTTCTCTTGCTCTTCCTCGGTAAACAGTTTTGTCAGTGCGGCTAGCGATTCCTCTTTCTCAACTTTGCATGACCAGATTTCCTCTATTTTTTCTGATTTCCCACTTAATTTCAATATAGCTCACATCAATGCCCAGAGTGTTCCTGGACACTACTCTGACCTTCTGGCTTCCATTGATAGCGCTCATCTAGATGCATTGTTAATCTCAGAGTCATTTCTCAAACCTTCTCTTCTCTCTACCCACTATGCACTGCCAGGGTACGTGCTAATACGTAACGACAGGACTGGAAAAGCATGTGGTGGTGTTGCTATCTACCTGCGAGCTGATATACCTTATAAGGTCATCAGCGCGTCACCATCTCTTTATTCAGAATCGGCAGAACATCTTTTTATTGAGATAACAATCAATCATGCTAAACTGCTCCTTGGAGTATTTTACAGTCCTGACCTTACTATCAACTATTTCAACTCTTTTGACTCGTTACTTAATGATTTCTGTCCTTCTTATAATCACGTAGTCTTGATGGGTGACTTCAACACTTGCCTAATAAAAAATGATTCTCGTGCTCACAAACTTCTATCTATTTTATCTTCTCTCAATCTTGACGTTTTACCTCTTTCTGCGACTCACCATTTCCCAAACTGCACGCCTTCTTTATTGGACCTTATAATCGTCTCATCTCCTTCTAAAGTATCATCACATGGACAACTTACGGCTCCTTTTTCCTATCACGACTTAATCTTCTTGTCCTATCGTGTTCGTCCTCCTAAACGTAAGTCGCATTACGTATTCCTACGGAATTATAAGGGCATAGACCTGGAGGCATTGCGGTGCGATGCTGGTGCTCTCGACTGGTCTTGTATGGTTGACAGTACCGATATCGACAGTAAGGTGAACAGTTTTAAAGATACGGTTGTGAGTCTATATGATCGCCACGCTCCAATTCGACGTATTAAGGTTAGGCATATTCCAGCACCCTGGCTCACTACTGCTATCAAAGAACTCATGGCACAGAGGGACAAAGCAAAGCGACGGTGTAAGAGAAGTCCTACTGAACGCAATCTGCACCTGTACAAAACCCTTCGTAATCGCTGCGGTCGTATGTGTAGAGACTCTAAGAGGCGCCATTTCCACAACTCTCTTGACAACCGTAATTCATCTGAAGTCTGGAGGTTCTTAAGGTCTGTTGGCATCGGCAAATCTCCTACGACCACATGTAATGACATTGACCTGTGTGCTCTTAATCAACATTTTTCGACTTCTGTCTCCCTTGATCACAGCACCAAAGCCATTACTCTGGCTGATCTCTCGTGCCTGCCAGCACCACAGTTTTCATCCTTCGATTTTTGTCCTCTTACCGAGGAAGAGGTCAAAAAATCTGTCCTCGCTATCACTTCTTCTGCGGTAGGTAACGATAAATTGTGCTCGAGAATGATTACTCTAATTCTTCCCATTCTTCTTCCTATTTTAACTCACATATTTAACTACTCACTATACTCGTGCACCTTTCCTGAGTCCTGGAAAATGGCCCACATCATTCCTTTACCTAAAGTTCCCAATCCTTCTTCTCTTTCTGATTTCCGGCCTATTTCCATTCTTCCTTTTCTTTCAAAAGTCCTCGAGCACATCTTTCACCGGCAACTATCTTCTTTCTTCTTCCGTAACAATCTTCTAAGTTCATTTCAATCTGGGTTTCGCCCTGGTCACAGCACAGTAACAGCACTCTTGAAAGTCACTGACGACATTCGCTGGGCCATGGAAAACAAATCTCTTACTATTCTTGTATTACTGGACTTCAGTAGCGCGTTCAACTCGGTTGATTTTGATATTCTTCTTGGGATCCTCAAATCTGTTAATCTCTCTCCTTCTACCGTAGCGTGGTTTGATTCCTATCTTCGGGGCCGCTCGCAATGTGTCCGCCTTGATGAAACTTTCTCGGACCAGTGCAATCTAAGTGCGGGCGTGCCTCAGGGTGGCGTCCTCTCTCCTCTTCTTTTCTCTATCTTCATAAACTCTGTCAACAAAGTCATCTCATCTAACTTTCATCTCTACGCAGACGATTTGCAGCTTTACGCACATTTTCCTGTGACCGAAGCGGAATCAGCCATTGCTGCTATGAATCGTGACCTGGATTGCATAAGTATCTGGGCTAGGTCTTTTGGCCTACGCATTAACCCTAGTAAATCACAGGCCATGATCATTGGTAGCAGGGTCTTCCGTAGTAGACTTAACATTGCAACTCTAAGACCACTGATTCTTGATGGCATTCAAATTGCCTATACGGACACTGCTAAAAATTTAGGAGTTATTTTTGACTGCAACCTATCGTGGAATGCTCAGGTAGCTGCCGTTAGTAGGAAGGTGCATTTCACATTTCATTCACTCAGATGCCTCCAGAGCTTTTTGCCCTGAAAAACTAAAATTTCCCTGGCCCAAACTCTCATACAGCCCATTATAGACTATGCTGACGCCTGCTATCTGGATGCCACTGAGGAGCTTTTAAATAAACTTGAGAGGTTGCAAAATTTGTGTATCCGTTTTGTCTTCAATCTTAGAAAGTACGACCACGTCTCTGATTTTCGCAAAACTCTCAAGTGGCTCCCTATTCGTCTTCGCAGGAACACTCGGATATTGTGTCTCCTTTTTAATATTCTACATAATCCGACATCCCCATCATACCTGCGGGAACGCTTTTCCTACACTCGTCCTCCTTACGCACCCTGCAGGTCGCATCTTAAAACCATCCTCAATTTTCCATCCCATAAAACTGACTTCTACTCCTACTCCTTATCTGTGCACGCGGTTAGGTTGTGGAACTCGCTTCCGCCCGTGATACGCGACTGTAAAACTGTTTCCACCTTCAAAAAACGTGTAAAAGAGCATTATCTTTCCTCATCCACATAGGTTGTACGTAATTATGTAATGTATTATGATTTCTATTTTGATATTGTGTAGGTATACCTAGACTATGTTTATTTTTTTATACCATATTTATTTTACGTTATATATTAGTTTATGTATGAGTATATATATATATGTAGGTATGTATATTTATTAGTATTACTTGACACACTGTGTCTACATCTCTTTGCTTCAAATTTTCCTCTCGCAGGTCTGCTGGAAGAAATTTCTTATAGAAATAAGCAGTGCCTTTGTACTATTCATTTCTATGTATTTTAATTTTATTTATCTGTGTGTGCATAAATTTAATAAATAAAAAAAAAAAAAAAAAAAATTGGTCCCTTTGTAAAAGTTGTTCATACAGATGAGTACAATGACCCCTAAAGCCATTTTAAAGAACACGTTTTATGTCTATAGTATTGCCGGGTAGTACCTACGCTAAAAACGTAAACGTAAAAGTTGTTCATACGGATGAGTATAATGACCCCTTAAGAGGTTTCATTAACACGTCGTATGTCAATAGCATTACCGCGTTGCACGCTCAAAACGTAAACGTAAAAGTTGTGCATACGGAAAAGTATTGTGACCCCTTAAGAGATTTTCAATAACACGTTGTATGTCGATAGTATTGCCTCGTAGTACGCTAAAAACGTAAACGTAAAAGTACCAAAAGTTGCTCATACGGATGAGTATAATGACCCCTTAAGAAGTTTTCAATAACACGTCTTATGTCGATAGTATTACCGCGTAGTAAGCTAAAAACGTAAACGTAAAAGTTGTACATACGGATGAGTATAATGACCCGTTAAGAGATTTTCAATAACACGTATGTCGATAGTATTGCCGCGTAATACCCTAAAAACGTAAACGTAAAACTTGTTCATACGGATGAGTACAATGACCCCTTAAGAAGTTTTCAATAACACGTGTGTCTTTCAAAATATTTCATAATCTAAAAGTAATTCATTGTATAAACTAGTTACCTCAAAATGGCAATAGATTGCGTTGTAAGCATCGATATTCGATATAGCATAGACATTAATTGGTCTGAGTCCGAGTATAAATTAATATTTTAATGTTATAAGCTATGGAAAGCTATATTACTCTCAAATTACACTAGAGGGCGCAATGTTCAACCAACGCCAGGAAGAAACATTCAATACTGACCAGTAATAAAGATTAATATATTAAGTTCTGTCAAAAAAGTGTAAACAAATTGATGGCAACACTAGCGCGCCCATATATATATTCTATGGTAATGGTAATATGTTATTTTAGTGGCGTTACTGCATCCGGCTGGAGAACCTGGGCTCGCAGGCGGTGCAGCTGCGCGAGCGGCACTGGCGCATCTTCTCGCTGAGCGGCACGCTGGAGACGGTGCGCGGGCGCGGCGTGGTGGGGCAGGAGCCCGTGCTGGCGCGCCTCGCGCCCGCCTTCCAGTACAGCAGCCACGTCAGCCTGCAGGCGCCCAGCGGACACATGTGGCAAGTACACAGCTTCATGCACCCCCCCAACTATACACAAACTATGAAAATTTAGGTCCCAGACCATAGAATTCTTAATAATCTTCTTCTATCGTATCGACATGAGCTACATAATGATAATAGCTCATGCCGTGGGGAAAAGATTAGCCAGTCAGCAGGTTGGTAGCAGGGCTGACTGCCCAGGGTGCGCAGGACGATCAATTAAATATCGTCACTCGTGGAGGCTCTTCTAATGCACCCCATTTAATAACAAGGTAATAGAAGTGATAAAGGCGCTTGAACTTGTCACCGTCGCGCCGTGCCGCGTGCAGGGGGGCAATTCTCGATTGCTTCGAGATAATCTCGAAATAGAGATTGCGATTCGAACTTGGACTTCTGGAGTTTCTTGCTGGATCTTCTCCATAGGATCCACAATTTGGAACCGTGCAACTCGAGCCCGACGTTTCAGAAGTGCCTGTAATTAGGTTTATTTGAAATAAAAAAACATTTGATTTTGTATTTGAACCCTTTCTGTACTAGAAAATTTCGAAACTCGAAGTAGTTTTCTCGAATCTTGTATTCTCAGCAGTAATCGACAATAACTTCGAATCCTTTGAACAATCTCGATTCTAACGAATAATGTTGCCATTTTAAACGGATTTATGTCGCGCGATGCATTTCGGTCCATTATTGAATGCGTTTTAATACAGTCATAATAAAAATATACTATTGGTGCCCAATAAAAAATAATATTACATTTAAAATAAATTGATTTCAAATGGCAATCTAAATAAATAAATATAAAAATACAAACAAAATAAATTATAGCTATTAAAACTCCGATCAAAATAAAATTAAATAAATCAAAATCAATAAAATGAAAATTACAATCACAGTTAATGAAACACTAAAAGAAAAGTTCGGTGTTCCTAATTTTCCCAAATAATGTGTGACTTTTATTTTTTTATAATTTTAGTAATTATAAAATTAATTATTAGAAATGTCAGGAACTATATACTAATATAAAAAAGATATTTGGACTCGCAAGACGACAACAAATATGCAATTTGATGTGGTTCGAATTCGAGATGCACGTCTCGAACGGTCCCGACCATCGAAGCAACTCGTGCGGCTTTCCTTCGAGATATCTCGGGCACGACATTTCCAGAATAGCTCATCTTGATTTACACTCGAGAAAAGCTCGAATTCGACTTTTTATTCGAATTCGTGATGAAGTCGATTGCACAAGAATCGCCCCCCAGGTGTCTCGTGCGGGACACCAGTGCGCGAAACGTTTGCTATCACTTTTATTTTGGACGCGGAGTCACTAAAATTGTATTTTGCAGAATATCTAACAGCGGAATATGTTTTAGGTTTAATTTATTTTGCATTGAATGCTAGAAACATGGTGGGCGTAATTGCGTATATGTGGGTAGCGGAAAACCGACGACACGCGTTCGGGTATTAAAAGACAGAAGGTAACATTTCTATTACCTTATTATTTAGATTTCTATGTCCCAGACTGGTCACCATGTTCGTCCTGTCTTATACTTGTACATATATCCCCACCATTAAATCGTGTGTCCGCCTCTTCATGCAGTATAATTACTTATCTGAATTTGTCAAAGAAGAAAGTAAGATTGCCGGAAAGGGAGCAACACAATGTTGTATACAATGCTTTGTTTTATGACCCTCAATGGCTATGCAGTAGATGAAAGCAAAGAGCAGACTTGATTTATTGAAGCCGATTCAACCTGTAAATTTGAGTAATATCTGAGAATCTTGTTTATTGTACTTTTAATTTATTTCTGTATCATAAATTTTATTGTAATAACAATTTATTTTAGAAATGGTAAATATGGTCACGATACTTTGCCATTTTGTCGACAAAAAATCCCTTGTACGAATCCTGCTACATTAATGGCAAAAATTAATATCCAATCTATCCACGATTTATCCTACTGGAGATAGAAATTTGACATATTTTGTATGGAGCTTATGTCAAATTCCTATCTCTAGTAAGGCAAATCGTGGGAGGTTTGGATTTGACACAGGTGACATCGTGTTAACTTAACCTCAAAACTTATTTTCCGAAGTGTTTTTAGTTTTGTGTTTTTCTTGTTGTGTTTTGTTCGGTGGAGGTTTAGACTGGTAGAAGGTTAGTTGGTGTTGGTTTAGCACTCATTTCCTACGGGAAATGAGTGCAGAAAAGCCCCCTAATGGGGGAGGAGGGCAACCTCCAGACATTGAATCCTTAGAGTCCCCTTTTGATATAAGCCAAATGAAAGGTAATTTAAAACGCCCTGCGAATACCGTATTAGCTTACGACTACAAGAAAAATAAGTCCCCATCAGACTCCACGCAATCGGTCTATACTCGGCCAGGGTTTGATAGTGACTCGAAAATTTGTTATAGCCAGTGTGATAGTGCTCCATATACGGTGTATGTATCGAAGGCAGAGTCAGACCCTACAACAGGGTATACCTTAAAAACCTTGAAGTTTGCCCAATTTATGCATAAAAATAACATAAAAGGAATTAGTGAAGGTGGCATCACTTCCCTGGGTAGAAATAAAATCTCAATTCAATTTAAAAGTACGGAATACGCCAATAGCTTTGTCAGTAATGATATCTTATCTGCTAACGACTACTCTGCTGTCATACCACGATTCCAGGTAACGCGCATGGGTGTAGTCAGAGACATTCCAACAGATTGGTCACTGGAGGACCTAGTTTCGGGAATAGTAACCCCAAATCACTGTGGCGATGTCATAAAGGCTAGGAGGCTTAATTTTAAAAATAAAAGAGAAGACGGAGTGTCTTGGTCTCCATCTTCAACAGTGGTACTGACATTCTCTGGCCAAGTTTTGCCAGAGAAAGTTTATTGTTACAGCGCCTCTCTCCCTGTCTCCACTTATCATCTTCCCACTATCCAGTGTAGGAATTGTCTACGGTTTGGGCATATTCACACTCAGTGCAGGTCCAAGCCTCGCTGTTTTCGATGTGCTCAACCACACATTGGAGATAGTTGTAATATACCAGACTCTGAAGCTACATGTTTGCTATGCCGTGGTAGTAATCATTTAGCCACTGATAGCAAGTGTCCTGAGCACCTTAGACAAAAATCAATTAAAATTATCATGTCGCAGGAAAACCTTAGTTACCGAGAAGCTTCTCTAAGATTCCCCCACTCAAAAATGTCCTACTCGAATGCTATCACAAACTTCTCACTTTCTCAGGCTTCCCATCAACCTCCTGTCCAATCCTCTCAGCAATCCGCGACCTTATTCACAACTCCTACTTCTTCTCCTTTCTCTTCTCCTGTTAAAACCTCCTACAGAAAAACTGTTAATCTTCCTCCTCGGCCTAAAACTGAGTTAGGAAAGTCTTATGATGTCCAAGCCCACAATTCCATTGTGGGTACTCCAAAATCTTCCCAACCCAATGGCTGTGCCTTCAGTACTCCTAACAATGATTCTACACCCTTACTAACCCCTAATGATAATCTAATCGAACTTCTAACCTGCTCCTTGATTAATATCCTAACAAAATTTAGTGATTGCCTACCGAACAATGTCATTACTTTGGTTCAACAACTTTTACAGTCATTTATAATCAAGAATGGCGCACAAAGTCCTACAGTGGAACTGTAAAAGTATTCGTCACAAAAAACATGACCTATTGTACTTGTTGAATCATTTTAATCCAGTGGTCCTTGCCATATCAGAGACATGGCTCAAGCCTGGGTCCCCTTTTAGGGTTCCTGGGTTTTCCTGTCTTCGGGATGACAGGGATGATGGTTGGGCAGGCTGTGCCCTATTGGTTAGCAGATCTATCACCTTTAATCACATCCCAATTCCTCAGCACAATCCTGGCCTACATGTTGTAGCCATTAAAGCCTTTGATATATCTTTTATATCTGCTTACACTCCTCATCCTAATCCTGATATTTTTCGTGAGTTTAACTCAATTCTTTCATTTATTCCCGGCCCCCTAATTGTGCTAGGTGATTTTAATTGCCGACACACTTTATGGGGCTCACACTGTAATGACCCCTTATCTGGACCTTTACTAGATCTTTTAGATGATATCAATCTTTGTGTCCTTAACGATGGATCTGCTACCCGTAGGGTCTCACCTACCCAAAACATTAGTGTTCCTGACCTTTCCTTTGCTTCTCCCTCTTTGGTGTCAACTCTGTCCTGGTCTGTCCTCCCCAATTCATATGGTAGTGACCATTTCCCTATCTTGATTACCTCCTATAATTCCCATACACCTATCCCTCCTGCTCCGCCTCTTCAGAAATATCGCCTTGTCCAAGCAGATTGGAGCAAATTCTCCTCACAGTTAGACTTTGGAGTTCAAACTCTTCCACAAATAAATCCATCAAATTCTTTAGAGCTGTATGATAGATTTATATCATGCTTGTTAGGAGCAGCTGATTCAATATATATCCCACTAAAGAATTCTGCTCGTAAGTTAATACCCTCCCCTCCTTGGTGGGATGCTGAGTGTAGTGAGAGTGTCCGAAAGCGTAAGGAAGCTGAAACCTCTTACGCAGCTTCTCTTAATATGACTAATTATTTAAATCTTAAGAAAACAGCAGCTCGTACCTGTAGGTTGTTGGCTAAGAAAAAGAGATCTGGTTGGCATAATTTCTGTGAGTCTTTATCTCCACGTACTCCTGTTTCTCTTGTTTGGAAAAAAATTAAAGCTTATCGCAGAGCTTGTGACGACCAATCTACAAATATTTTATCCAATGACTCCAGCACCTGGTTAGATGACTTTTTTAATAAACTGGCTCCTCCCTTTGTCCCCAGCTTTGACTGTCTTCCCTCTTTAGATCCTCCTATACCTTCTGTTGATAGATTTGATGATCTTTTCTCCCTTACTGAACTTTCATGTGCCCTGGATCATCTTAAGGATTCTGCCCCGGGGGTGGATGGTATTCCTTACTCCTTTATCTGTAAATCTTCTTCTTATTGTAAACAGTATTTCCTGAACCTAATTAACTCTTTTTTTTGTTACTGGAGAGGTTCCAGCCTCTTGGAAATCCCAAATTATTATCCCTATTGCCCTATCATCTGTCTTAGCCAAAATCATGGAAAACCTCATCAAGAACAGACTTGAATGGATTTTGGAAAATAAAGGCATACTTTCTAATTCTCAATTTGGTTTCCGAAAAGGTATGAGTACACTTGATAGCCTTAGTATTTTCACAACAGACGTACGAATTGCTTTATAAAAAATGAAAGTGTTATCGGTGTCTTCTTGGATGTAGCGTCTGCTTATGATAATGTTCAGCTTCCACTACTCAGGCAAAAATTGCTTCAGCTGAGTATTCCTGTGAGGTTGATCAACATCATTTGTAATCTCCTTATGTCCCGGACAGTTACCATAAGCCATCAGAACACCCTCTCATCCCCGCGGTCTGTGTGGAAGGGCCTACCTCAGGGATCGGTCCTGAGCCCTATACTGTACAACCTATATACATATGATTTAGATTCTTCAGTTAATTGTTTCTGTAAAGTCCTACAATATGCAGACGACATCGCCCTTTATTATAGTTTTTCTTCTCTCTTAGAAGCTTCTTCCCGTATAAATTCTGCTTTACATTATCTTAACCAGTGGTTGGCTGATCATGGTTTAAGTTTATCAGTGCCCAAGTGTAATGCTGTGATTTTTTCTCGCAAGCGTATCATTCCCCCTATAAATCTTTCCGTGGATGATGAGTCAATTTCCATTCTTGAAAAGGTTAAATTTCTTGGTATTATTCTTGATTCCAAACTATCCGGTTATCACCACCTTGATTATATATCAAAAAAATGCGAAAAAAGTGTGAATATATTACGTGCTCTCTCTGGGGTTCGTTGGGGCTCTCATCCTTCCTCTCAAAGAATTCTATATAATGCCATTGTTCGGAGCCATTTCGACTATGGTAGCTTCCTTCTAGAACCTTGCAATAAAATTGCCATTTCTAAACTAGAGAAAATTCAGGCCAAATGCTTACGTATTATCACAGGTGCTATGAAATGTTCTCCCATCAATGCTTTGCAAGTAGAGTGTTTAGAACCCCCTCTTCACCTTCGTAGGCAATTTCTTTCTGACAGATTTTTCTATAATGCTGTCCAAGTTAAGTCTCACCCTCTTCATTCTATTCTTCATACTCTTACGGAATTAATTTCTACTTCTCCTTATTGGTCTCATAAAGACCCTCCACTTCTTGTCAATAGTTACAATAAATTCCAAAATATGCATATCTCTATAGTTCAATCGAAGATTAACCCTCTTTTTGAAGTTGCTTATGATTCCCTAATTTTTCAACCGAAAATATACTTTAATTTTGGCATTGGGAAACACAACCCTGGTGCTAACGAAAAGTTCAATAAAATCATGACTGAGAATTGGCATGGTTGGCTTTCCATGTTTACTGATGCATCTAAACTATCGGAGGATAGCAATGTGGGAGCTGCAGTGTGGATTCCAAAGTTCAGAATTATTTTAAACTTTCGCTGCTCTTCATACTGTTCTATTTATACAGGCGAAGCAATAGCTCTTTTTGAAGCAGTCTCCTATGTTCTGTCACATGGTTTAAATAGAACCCTTATTCTTTCCGACTCCCTAAGTTGTTTACAGGATTTAGTGAAACCCCCTTTCCGTTCTCGCCAGAATTTCTCTTTAACTCTGCAGACCAAAGAACTCCTATACAGGTGCCATTGCCTGGACATACAAGTAGCATTGGCATGGATCCCTAGTCACTCTGGAATCGTGGGTAACGAAAATGCCGACTCAATTGCTAAGGCGGCTATCCAATGTGGTAGCGATACGTACAAGTCCTGCTTTCCTCGCGATTTACGATGTCTTGCTAAACCTTCTATGATAAAAAGTTGGGATACTCATTGGCAAAAATCTAGACTAATAAAGGGAAAAATTTTTGGGACCATCCAGCCTTCAATACCTTCTAAGTGCTGGTTTAGTAATAAGAAAATTAATTATTTTAACAAATTAATAACATCTGTCATCATTCGATTACGGCTTGGCTTTGTATGTACACCTGTTTTCTTGGCTAAAATTCGAGTCAGGGATCACTCCCTCTGTGAATGCGGTTTAGATGAGGGTACTCTGGAGCACTTATTTTTTTCGTGTCCTAGGCTATCGATTCCCCTTTACGACCTACTCCCTACTAATATCCCCCTCCCAATTAATATTCCATTTTTGTTAACCTTAGTCCACACTCCAATGATTAAATTTCTTTATAAATTCATCAGTGTCAACAATATTCGGTTATAGTATATTAATAGTCCGTGTGGTGCCGGACTTAAAGAATAACACCACCCTTATCTCTTCTCATGGGTGTCGTAAAAGGCGACTAAGGGATTCACCAGAGGATGGGCAGCAGCGTTCTCTGAGTAATTAACCAACCAACTGCGATCGCCAACCCGCCTGCCAAGCGTGGCGATTATGGCATATCCCCCCCTTAATTGGGGGAGGCCTATGTCCAGTAGTGGACGTCTTTCGGCTGTAATAATGATGATATTAATACGTTTGTGTAGTTTATTTTTACATACCTTATCCTTATTGGTCCTTTTTCCCTTAGCATTCCCTTAAACTCCTTCTGTGTTAAGTGTTTTAACATTTTTGTGTATTGTTGTCTACTAATAATATGTGTTGTTTTGTCCTTTTACAGCTTAATGCATACCATCTCTACAAACATCGGTAAATTTATGATAAGCAACATTCGAAACTAAGAACTTATCACTGTGTCTTTTCCTACCTTGACATTGGCAAAATCATCGAATAACGATGGAGCCATAACTTAAAAAAATTGATTGAATTGAAGGCAAATCGTGGATAGATTGCATATTAATTTTGGCCGTAAATGTACCTGCCGCTGCCACCGAACATTGAGTGCAAGCGATTTTAGCCTTAGTGGTGGTTTACCAGAAAGATTTCCGACTGTACCTGTGACTTTGACGACGTCTGTGGTCTAGTGGTTCGAGTGTCGGTCTGCTGATCATGAGGTCGTGGGTTTCCCACAGGACACAAATATTTGTGTGATGAACATAAGTGTTTGTGTTCGTCTGGGTGTTTCATATGTATTATAAGTATCCATAGTACAAGCTCTGCTTAGTTTGGGACTAGATGATGCTGTGTAAGATGTCCCAAAAATATCCATTTATTTTATTTACCTACAGTTTTCTATAAACATGCTGTTTATTGACAGGGGCACGTTTAGAATGGAACGGGAGGACGGCTACACGTTCGACTGTCGGATCCCACCATTTTCGTTGGAGAGCAAACCTGACGAGAGCGCTCCGGTGGCGCCGACGCCCGCGGCGTGAGCGCGCAACACTGTCGTGGTTACTCGCACTAAGACCGCGGACTACTGAAGTTAGACTATACGACATACTTCCGAGTCTGCCGTGCGTACGCACTTCGCGGGAACCAGGAATCTTGAAGCAAACCGACTATATTACGCGATCACTTGATGTTTGACATCGACCGAATCCTCCCCACGGTTCGGCAGGATGTGATGAATATACTAACCTTGATTGTGATATTCATTTAACCGAGTCAGTTTTAGCCATTGCTATTGTATAGACAAGTGATGATATACCTGTTAGCTTTATTTATTATGTTGTTGAGCGTAGATTAAAATTCTTCGATAATATTCATTACATCTCTTGTTTTGTAAAGAATAAATTCCTTAGTTGTTTTTAAAATAATTACTAGATCTGTAATAAATTACAGTATTCTGTTTGAAATGTTTTATTTTTTTATCTACACTCGTATCGTAAAATTCGAATTATGAACTCGAAAGTAATGTCATAATGACATACTTTACGCACATGCACCTGTAACGAATTTAAAAAGTTTCATTACGATACAGTTTGCTGAACAAAACAATGCGGTAATTTTTTTTTTTTTCCATAACCGCACTCTTCAGCCCAACTAAGGAGTTTTTAATGCCACTTCGACCTAACCAAGGAGTTTTCAAACCTTTTTTTTAGCAGTCGTACAGTTTGGCACCAATGAGTACACAAAATTCAGGGTGGCGCCACTTGTCATACATTGAAAATTTTTATCGTTTAAAATCGCGTTTTTGGCAGAACTTTTGATTGTCATATTGCTTTTAATTATATTTAAGTGTTTACAGGCATATTTTTTGTAAGAACAAACAGAGATTGACGGAATCCTGACAAGGATAGAAAATTAGTTCCGATTATAATGTTTTCGCCAGACTATATTTTATAATCTGTGTAGGCGCGCACCAGCGCGCGTGCGCGGTCGCGCGCCACGGCCACTGGATTTGTTCATCGTTACTTGTAAATTTATTGTTATTGTTTACGTTATTATTATGGTTTTGTATGTCGAAAGTTTTATTCTGGGCAAAAATATCTGACTACAGCAGTGATACTGAACTGAGGAGAATATGACCCCGCCTGAATTTCTGGATGCAGCAACGTAAATGACGAACAATCTTTTACCAGAGAAATCAAGAAAAACAACGACAATGTTACCAAGATTTCAAGATTTTGACTTTGGTATTTTATTTAAAATTGTATGAGTGTAGATAAAATAGTGTATGAAACTGACATAATTAGGTATTAAAACACTCGTGTGATACTATTAAAAACCTCGCGTTTTTAAACTCACACTCGTGTTTTAATAACCCCTATTATGCAACAGTTTCATAAACTACTATTATCTCTCTCATGAAATGCAACAACTGTCTGGGGAGCATTGGCGTAGTAGTCGCCAGCGTGTCTGTTCAAGATCTCGATATCTTGAGTTTGATCTCTAAATATAAACAACAATAAGTATCAAAATGCACCAGGTTGCACGAGAACATGTTATAGCCTAGTGACGTACAACTTTTGGGCTCATTGGCGGACTACCTACAGTACGACTACTTTTATAAGTTACTTCGACAATGGTGTCGATTCTCTTGTTCACGAACAAAACTTATTTTAAACTATCGCTCTCTTTTTACTAATAGCAGATACAAGAAAGGGATGGCAACAATTTTAGAACTGTCAAATTAGTCTGAATTTAGCTCAGATGAAGGACTCGTTAATCTGTGGAATTTAGATTTCCATACAAGTTTAGTCGTGATCTCGGAAAGTGCCCAATAAAATACAAAGAAATGTAACATGTAAACTAATTTGACAGTTCTTAAATTGTTGCCATCCCTTTCTTGTGTCTACAATAAGTAAAAGAGAGCGATAGTTTAAAATGAGGTTTAGTTCGTGAACAAGAGAATCGACACCAATATTCGATAGCGCAGAAAGGAGTCTAATCTAACGCTGACTTAAAAAATATTATAAACACCAATGAAATACAGGCCCTGTTGCTTTACGTTTAGATTTGAAATAGGACAACAAGAGAGACTCGTTCCACAGAGAAAATAATCACTACTCGTGCTATCTCGCTAATAACGTGTCTACTGTACTTATTGCAAATTGCAACCATGTAGCGGACGTCATCATGACGCGTACGCAACAATAGCGGATGAAGATGTTTCGCGCGTAAATGCATGGTGGTTTTCCACTATGTGCGAAGAGGTTAGAAGTTAGCGAAGGCAAGGCTAAGCTACGAAACTGTCTATATCCACCAAAGCTAAGTGGTGTAGCGGAGAGGGTAAATGCTCGAGGAAGAATGCTTTGCGCGAGGTAGCAATGCCAGGAAGATGCGCAATGTGAGCTAAGCATAACAGGGTAGCGGGGTGCGGCGACCTCGCCCCTTTCCCCTGAAAGGAGCGCCACTTGCATCCCTCGCTTCAGCGAGTATGTAATAAACATCGCATCATTAAACCCTTTTCCACCAGAGCTAACTTGAACTATGCTATGAAAATCAAACAATCCTATTGGTGGAGGTTTTCGTCGCTCACTGCTTAGTATCCTCGCATAGCTCTGGTGGAAAGGCACCCTTATGTATGATCCGCTGATATATTTTCGCGCCTGTCAAATAATTACATCTGCGCAGGTACATCGTTGTAATTTATATGTATGTGGTAGAATCTACAAAAAAATGAAGAAAAATGAAAATGAATTCTACAAATGAGGGTAGAATATAATGTTGTTGTAAAGGAAATATGTGGGGGTAGGTTACAAAGATTGGGAACCTCTTTAAAATAAAACTTAAATACTGTCTCTAAGAGATTTTAATAAGTAACTTCAAAAAAATAAAGAAGTAAAATTTGGAATTGTACAATACTATACATTATATTCAAAGCTGTACAACATAAATAATTAACATTTTATACAATAATACTCAGTTACATACTATAAATCTATAAATATTAGGATTAATTAGTCCTAGCTAGTCTACTAACTCCCATATGTCTGGTAAATATCAACTCCCTAATTTATTTCATTAATTTCATGTGAACACTATGATTTAAGCTATGGAGAACTTTAACAGCTATGTTATGCTTGTAATTAATACAAAAGGCACTAGTTTTGCTTAAATTAACGTTTGTAATCTTTGGTAGAATCACATGAATGAAGTTCCGACCAAGCCAGTGTGATGCGGGTCGCGAATACGATCAGTATCATGAATAGCAAGCTAGAAATAAAAGGCGACCATCAAAATAATGGGATTCATTAGAAAGCGGTACCAAGTGATGTCAACAAAAACGTAAATAAAATTGTATGGTTTCCTAGTGTTGGTTGACAACGTAACTTCAAACATTTTCTTGACGGCAGTCATATTTCGGACGCTGAGTAGCAGTGCCGGTTTCTCAGGAAACCGTAGCTTTAGCGGCTCATATAATGCTAAACTGATTTTATGT
Source organism: Asteroscopus sphinx (assembly GCA_949699075.1). NCBI lineage: Eukaryota > Metazoa > Arthropoda > Insecta > Lepidoptera > Noctuidae > Asteroscopus > Asteroscopus sphinx. The sequence goes on from OX453021.1 coordinate 17,857,813, forward strand.
TGAGCTCAATAAAGCTGATAAAACGTCGTTTATTGCAAAACGTGCGATTTCTGATGGATCTTAAGCCATAAGTCCTGCGACAAAAATCTAACAAAAAAATATGATAATTTTTGAATCAAACAGCTAGGCCACGCCCAATTTTTTGTTAGAAAATTTGTACATTTAAGAAATAACACGCAGTGACATCTAGCGGAACATTTGAACAGCTTCAGGATAATATAATCGTTCGCTTCGCTGGATTTAACTGAAATAAATAAATAGTAACTAGATGGCACTATTTCAGAATCTGAAAACTACAGCATCGGATTGTCTGTAGAATCTTCATTCATTCAATCAAGCGGAAAGTTTTGCTGTAATTTATTACGTCACTAATATCATCATCCTCCGAGCCTTTTCCCAATTATATTGGGGTCGGCTTCCAGTCTAGCCAGATGCGGCTGAACATCAGTATTTTACACGGAGCGACTGCCATCAGACCCCCGCAACCCAGTTACTGGGTAATACCGACATTCGGAGGTTAGACCGATAGACACTAATAACAAATACATATTTGCAAGCGCGGATAAAACGCGGGCGCGTGTCTAAAGGACAAGGAAAGGACCCGGATACTCCATACAACCTCGTTATTTCTCTGTGTCTGTTGAAATCCGAGTGGCCGTTCTGTACGTAGTAACGTTCGTATGTGATCTATGGTCTAACGGTCACGTTTTTCTCATTTTAATACCCGTCTGCAGAGTGCGCAACGAGGCTATAGATAGAAGCTTCGCTTCAAAAACATGGTCGCAGGAGACACGGCTAGAAGATAGTAGACAACGTGAACGTACTGCGAGTCGCGGCGCCCGCGAACACTCGTGTTGCTGTGACCGGAACTAAAAGCGACGCACTACAATGTATCACAAAAATCACAATGCTTTCAAACTTTACTTCAATGGAAGGTTCCAGATCATCATACTTCATTGTACAGCTAATACTTATGTTTTAACAACCAGCCCCAATTTTAATATTTGAACTGTTAATAACATTCATTAAGTTTCCCTTCGACTCAAATTGATTAAATTGCAATAATAAACGCCGCTCGAGGCAATTAAGACCAGTGATTTAGACTGCAGCCAGATAAATTAATTATTTCACTAAAGTCAAATCTTGAAATTATCCATAGACACGAGTTTCATGCCGTTTTGTGAGATAACAACAATATGTACATACTTCGTTTTTATCTATTACGGCCGAAAGCCGAATCACGGCAACATCGTGGTTAAGCCAACTAGAAATTTACATTGATTACAGCCGATGGGATGCCATGGATGGGAGAGACGATACGAGCGCAGCATAGATATTGGATGTTGACAAAAACTAAAGCAGGTTGTTTTTATATTTTAGAACGCGCTTTTCACCTTATTAAAGCTGGCTTAACCTGAGTGAAGCCGTGCTTCAGCTTTGGGGGGCCAAAGTACACAAGGTACATTTAGCAACGTTGATCAGATATTTCATCGCTTTTCCGAAGCTCGATGCTGCGATTGAACTCCTAACTCCGCAAGTTTGGAAGCTAAAAGCAGCGACTGAAAGTTTCACTCCACCTCTCGAGTCGCGACCTATTGATGCTACGACTGGTAGTTGTAGCATCGATAAAATCACTATAACTCGCGATTTTGATACCGCGATCGAACCCAGTAAGTCACCAAAACCCAATGCAGCCGCAAAATGCTACCTACTTCTGTATTAACCAATGATTATGAAAATGGTATTTTCATGGAGTTTCTTACCGATTCTTCTCCATAGGACCCACTATTTGGAACCGTGCAACTAGAGTTGACCTTTTATAAGTACCCGTTTATGGTCTATATGAAATGAAAACTTTGGACTTTGCCAATCGCTTCTCGCGGCGGTAACGTGTGTGCTTTGGCCCTTAGTCGTATCATATCCATATTAGCAAGTCACAGAACATATTTACAAGTTGCAACAATCCCTGGTCCAACAATCTAGGGTTGTGCCATCAAGCTAGTGATTACCGTGCGAGCTGGATGATGAGTGCAGCGCACATTTCAAAGAACTCCATGGTGTGATGACCCTGAGGACCTGTAGGGGACGCGGGAGGGGGAGGGGCGGTAACAAGAGGGGATGCTGCTTCTTCTTCGGTGTCCTCTTTTTCTCCAGACAGAGACTTGAAGTCCAGTAGGTAAGACTTGTAGTCCACTTGGTATAATTGTAAAGACATTTTCACGTATTTTTCTGTCATCTTGTTTAGTGTTCGTACCCTACATAGAAAAGATATAAATTAATATACAAAGCGTGTCTATAACATTTACAAACTTAATTTCATTTGTAAGAGTGGCAGCACTGCCCTCTTCCCTGCACAAACTTGCCATGTGCGTCAGTGTAAATTTTTAATAGATAAAAACTGTAACTAATTCAGTATTTCCCTATTATTAAACCCTTAATGGGTGAAGTAATAAATATGGTGCCGAAACCCGAGAAAAAGGTTAGTTCAGTTTTCGCCATGAGTCGTGAGCACAAACATGACCTGCGCAGAAATCGATTTATTAGGTGTTTGGGGGTATGAGCGGGTCTCGGAGTACAGCCCGTGTCATAGCGACGCATGAATGCATGATTGGTGCGTGTCAGGCGAACGTCGTCCACCGTTGGCTACTCTTAAATCTAAGACTATACAACGTGTATCAGAAATGCGTGGTCATATTTTAAGGGCTCATTAAGGGAATAGCATAGAACAACTTTTACTATGGGACCAACCCTGAAATCGCGAAAAAAATATCAGCTGTTCCCTACTAAATCATCGATGTCGCTCGACAAAATGTTAGGATCAGCTGATTTTTTTTTTGCGATTTCAGGGTTGGTCCCATAGTAAAAGTTGTTCAATAGCATCCCCTGAATAAGCTCTTCAAATATGACCACGCATTTCTGATACACGTTGTATAGGTGTGTTTGGTGGTAGAGTCGGGCTCGGGGTACAACCCGTGTCATAGCGACGCATGATTGGTGCATGTCAGTCGAACGTCGTCCACCGTTGGCTACTCAAAATCTAAGAGGCCAATAACATTGCTCGTAATTACACACATGCGCGAACTATCCCCCACTACGCAATTTTATGCTGACGTCTCGTGGCAAAAACTATACCTATAATGTATTTTTTAAACATAACAGTAAAAAATCTCTAGTAATTTTATAAAACAACGGACATTGCTATCGTACTGCGACATTTATTCAAAGCGACTTACCTTACGTGATACGGGTTAATGACCTTCCATTCGTAGTCAAGTGCTTTCATGGCGCGGAATACTTCTAGCATTATATCGTTGGGCTTGCTTTGTGATCTGATGCCTAAGTGCCACTTGGCTCTGTAAAACAAAAAAAAAACATGTCATAAAAGAAAGAACAAATTCTTAATTTAGATCCTCAGAATATAGAAACAGCCAGAATCCGTGAACGCGCCTTATACTGAAGTGGCAAAAACTACTCTTAAATAGAGCAGTTTTACGCGCAGCCGATTAGTCACTCTGTGAACGTCGTATCGCGTTACGTGTTTTACCGGTGTCCAGTTAAATTAAATTATGCAGTCTCGTGTCGATGTGGATTCTGGTTATTTCTAAATTCTATGTTTAGATCATTGGAAAATATTAGAGGTCACCCGCGTGGATGTCGTTTATCGCGAATAAAGGGTTCCAGAATATATCTGTACTAAGTTTAATTTAAATCGGTTCAATGGTTTAGTAGTGATTACTCGTGATGTGGTGACAAACAGACCGACTTTCGCATTTGTAATATTAGAATGATTTTGTGAAGATGAACTGACGATCGATGTTCAAGTTGGTGGTAATGTTTAACGGCCAAAATTAATATCCAATCTATCCACGATTTACCCTACTAGAGATAGAAATTTGACATATTTTGTATGAAGCTTATGTCAAATTTCTATCTCTAGTAGGGCAAATCGTGGATAGATTGGATATTAATTTTGGCCGTAAGTTGTCTACACACGCAGCACGCCACACTATTTAACTAGAAGTTTTAAAAATGCATTGTATGCAAAACCACTTAAAGTTCATTTTCAATGCTCTTGAATTCTAGATTAAGGCTAAGCTATTCTCTATGTATTTTAGTTAACATTACATTTTGTAAGCTCTGTGAGTACGACAGTGCACTTCTTCCGTCAGTGGCGTATGCCGCATTGTCATGACGCGATTTTTGTTGATCTACTTTCTCATGGAGCGAGCGTCGTTCTCACGAGGAACCGACTCGATCAACTCAAATTGAATGACAATCGTATCATGAGAACATGCTTGTAAATTCAAATTAACTTTATTGTTTTCATGATACGATACGCGTATGCGTAAGTTTAAACACGCACTAGGCACTAAGAATGTGGTATATCAAGCAAAAAAAAATAAAAAAAATATCTTCGGGACATTTTTACACAGCACTATCTAGTCCCAAACTAAGCAGAGCTTGTGATATGGGTACTAGACAATGGATAAAATACTTATATACTTATTTTTTTTGTAAATACATACTTATAATACATAAGAAACACCCAGACCAACACAAACATTTTTTTTGCGTTCACAGTTTATTTGTTACCTCTTAACGGGAGTTCCTCTTGCCTTGTCCTGATGCGGGTGCGGATGCGGTGCAATTCGTTCAGGATGCGGCCGCGCAGTCTCCGTTGCCGCGGGAGGGGAGCTACCAGCTTGAAACACAGACATTCTCACGTCACAAACATGCATATAAACATAAACGACATTGAACTCCCGTGTAATCTTAAAATCATATAAAACATTACCCAGTGAAGTTACAAATAGTTTGGGTTTTACAGGAAAAACTATTTGTTAAGTGGTTTAAAATATGTTTTCTCGTATTTGGGTGCCCATGCATGTGAGATTTGTGCTTAAACGCACTCTAGAGACAGAAGAAACAAGAAACGGATTTTCTTGAAACAGAAGGACTTACTACTCCGAGCTGCGGAAAAGAATAAGTCTTTTTGTTTTAAGAAAATCCGTTAATTGTTTCTTGTGTCTATAGAGTGCGTCTCTAGAGGACTTATTATGTGCCGCGGCATGGAGTATTGACTATAGTGTCAAGTACGAGCAAATAATGTGTGTGTGTGTGTGTAGCACATAATGTGTCTAGCAGTTTAGATGATCTATAAAGATACTTACTAGCTACATAGAAATCCTTAATCTCAGCCTTGGCAGCTTCGTCAGCGATTCTCTTGTTATCTATGATGAGATGGTAGGCTATGGCCAGCTGATCGTGCGGGTCTCCACTCAGTAAGGCGTTGTGTACTTCGTGCTCTTTCACTCCGAACTTGTCGCAAACTTCCGATATAGCCTCTGTGTCTATCACACTGCTGTCCTGCAAATGTATGGATATACAGTAATATCAAAGTTTGACAAAAACTAACAATATTTTTGAAGAAACATTGCCCCACACTAGGATTTCTCCTATTTCTTGTTTACAGACACGAATTTTACAGGCAAAAACGCCCACACCCCAAACAATTATCTCTAGGCGCAATAGCCAATTACTCAACCACTGGACCAATCGTGCAGTAAAATTGATTTCTAAATGTGAGGTTTTTCGCAGAACACCCTGCCTGCTTTAAGATCGAACATTGAGTGGAATGGAAGCTATTTTAGCCAAGTGGTGGTCAACCACAGTGGTTTCTGACTGTACATAATGCTTATGGAGGAACTAAAAATAAAATAAAAACAATAATTAATGAAGAACATTGGATTAATGTCCACTTACGGCCAAAATTAATATCCAATCTGTTCACGATTTGCCCTACTAGAGATAGAAATTTGACATAAGCTCCATACAAAATATGTCAAATTTCCATCTCCAGTAGGGTAAATCGTGGATAGATAGGATATTAGTTTTGGCCGTAAAAGTTCTAATGTGTGTGTCAAAATGACATTATTTTTGTTTCACTTACACACATGTATCAAAGTTAAAAGTTTTTATTTTGAATAAGAAACTCCATGGATATACTCTTTGAATATCCTGTATGCAGTCTATAGCAAGATATAAACAGGGGCCAAGAAATAGTAAACTAATGGAATAGTAATGGTAAATCGCAGTTTTTGTTTACTTATTAGCAGCACTACTCAGTGGTTGGGTGTGATTGATTCTAATAGCAAATAAAATGTGCATTCCATTTGTTTGCTACTCTGTGGTAAGTTGTCCATAAATTCAGTTAGTGCAAAGGATAATAGTAAACTTAGTATTTTTTTTATTGAAATGGAAATAATAATTTCAAACTTAAAAGAAAAATAATATAAACATTGTAATGATATTGTTACTTCACAGTTTGGTCTTATCAAGTGTACTTTTAGTACTGTTGACCTCTGGATAGCAAAATAATTCATGGACACGGCAGCATTAAATGCAGTTAAACTAAAACTACTTACAAGCTAGTATTAAAAAAGGATGGGGTTTACATACTGTAATTACCTGCTCAACAGGAGACGGAAATAAGTATCCTGGCAGGTCTTTTTGGAACCACTCATGCTTCTTCACATCCTCAATGGTGGCTCTCTTCATAGGATCCACTTGTAGCATCATGCACAGCAGACTGACTACATTCTTGTTCAGGTATTCAGGTATAGGAAATATGCCAGACTTGATCTTTCTGAACAGTGTAGGAACATGTTCGTCATCAAAGGGTAATGTGCCGCAGAGTAGGGCATACAGTATGACACCACATGACCAGACATCCACTTCAGGGCCTGCATACAGTTTGCCAGATATTACCTATTTGAAGAGAATTATACTTTAATTATTAAATCTGTGGCTGGCGGGAATATATTGATGTCCAAAACAATGATTTTACAGGGCAGAAATTTTAAAGTTTAACATTATGTGTTGCATCCATTTATTTTCAGGTATTTAACTTGATTTAAGGATAATTTACAATCACAATCATAAGATTCTGTTAGTATGCCTGAAGCATTGCGAGAGAGATTTATGAAAGATGTGTAATTCACTATGTATTTTATGTATCATTCCTCCATCTTTAATTACAGTAATTGGTTCAAGACCGTAAAAAAAAAAAATTGTTACAATCTCAGAATATAGAAACTTGGTTAAAATTTAATATTGCTAGAATAATAATATATCAGGGATAGCTCTGGGATAAGAGATTTATATTTATAGGGACAATTGGCAGTCATTGGGTATAAAATCTGTTGCTTATTCCAACAGTTACTTAATATTTAAGACTAAACTATTGTCTTCACTTGACATGTCATTTGCCTTTGGCCTGCAGGCCAATTCTCGTAATTAAAACATAACATAACATCACGCCTGTATTTTCCCGAAGGGGTAGGCAGAGGTGTATAATACAACACCCACATTTCGCCAGTTATGTTATAAGATAAGTCCCATGCCATTAACCAGGCACAAATCCAGACTCCGGGCTGCTACTGAGAATTTCTTAAAGAAAAAACCCAATAACACTTTACCCGACCCAGGAATCTAACCCAGTCGCGCTTGCGACCACTAGACCAACGAGGCAGTTTGACAGATGTTTCTGATTGCTGTTTATTGGTGACATTAATGACTTAAATGTCACAAATAAACGGCAAACAGGAACATCTGTCATGAGCTTGAGATTTGAAGCATTGATATTAGTTTGGAGCTATATTTTGAATGTTTTTAATTACGAGAATTGGTCTTCTGATTAAATTGACAATAGTCGCCACGTCTGGCGACTCCTCGTGCACACCAGAAGCCTTAAGAAAAATTTAAAAGGATCTGCCACATTTTTCTTTGTCAGCTGGAGCAACAGGTTCACTGGATAGCACCAGTTCCTACCTGTACCCTACAGCATGCTCCATAATAGACTGCTTCAATAATATGACTGACATAATTACAATATTATTATTTAATTATTATTATTATTTGTGAGTATACATTTTTGTCTCTCGGCAAAATTTTGCCGGTTTTTAAGAGCAGTACGGGCCGAAGCCAAGTGCTACCCTTAGCGATTGTTGATATGATGAGATGAGATGTTGTGACTCTGTGATGTGTGTGTGTGATCGTGTGGTTGTGTTTGTGTGGTGACTGCTGTTTGTGAGTTTGATGTGATGATTTGTGCCTCATTGTCGTCCTGCAAGAATTTTCTGACTATTCTGCACGTGTTTAGAATAGCGGCTTTTTGTAGATTTTGGTAGGTATACGGTGCTAGGTCTAGTGTTCTTAAAGATTGGTGCAGTTGTTTAGGAACGACACCCGTAGTTGACAATACCACAGGAATAATAGTGACATTACTTAATCGCCACATTCGGCTTATTTCCATTTTCAGATCTATATATTTTGACAGTTTTTCCGCTATTGTGTTTTGTAGATTGTGTGTGTTAGGTACGGCTATGTCTATTATTTGTGCAGTTTTATTAATTTTGTCTAGTAGGGTAATGTCTGGTCTATTGTAATGTGTCGTTCTGTCGGTGAGGATTGCCCGGTCATAGTACAGTTTGTGAGTGTTATTTTCAAGAACAGTTTCCGGAATATATTTATAATAAGGTGTTGGTGGTGTAGAAATTAATTTATATTTTATTGCTAATTTTTGGTGGATTATGTTAGCTATTTGATCGTGTCTGTGTTTATAATCTGTTTGTACTATGGCTTTACACGCTCCAGTAATATGTTGAATCGTTTCGGAGGCACTATTACATCTTCTGCAAATATCTGTTGCTAGAGGGACTCGCATGATATATTTTTGGTAGTTACGAGTTTCGATGACTTGGTCTTGTATTGCAATCATAAACCCTTCAGTCTCTGGGAATAGATCGCCACGACTAAGCCATTCGTTCGACGCTAACTTGTCGACGTTAGGTTGGCTAAGGTCTTTGCGATGCCTTCCATGCAGTGACTTCTGGGTCCATTCTAATATTTTTGTCTGTCCATCAATCTGTTTTTCGTTTGCTTGATTGGTTTTATCGAACATGTTTAACGGGGTCAGTTTCCTATCGTTATAAACTATTGCTTTGTGTAGGGATGATGTGGTGCTTTTTTCGTTAAAATATTTTCTTAAAGTACTGATCTGATTATTGTGTAGATTTGTTATGTCTATGATACCTCGTCCTCCCTCATTCCTTGATAGTGTCAACCTCTGTACACAAGATCTAGGGTGGTGTTTTCTGTGTTTAGTCAAGGTGGTGTTAATGATGCGTTGTAGGCTCTTAAGCTCCGTTTTGGTCCAGCTTATAATACCAAAAGAATAGGTAAGGGCAGGTATCGCATAGCTATTAATTGCTTTAATAGTGTTTTTAGAGTGCAATTGAGTGTTAAAAATGGATTTAAGTCGATGTTTAAACTGATGCGTTAGTGTATTTTTTAACCGACGAAAAAAAGGAGGAGGTTCTCAATTCGACGCGTATATATTATTATTTTTTTTTTTTTTTTTTTTTTTTTTTTTTTTATGTATGACCACGCATAACTTTTTACAGAGTGGTCCGATTTTGATGATTCTTCTTTTAATGGATAGGGTATATCTCGAAGTTGGTCCCATTTAAATTTCAAAATCAAAATCCACCCCTAAGGGTAGGAAAACAAGGGTTGAGTGTTTCTTCACCTACTGAATTCTTACCTGTCGTCGTCGTGTAATCGATTTTGTTGAAACTTGGCACACATAAATGTAGTTCTAGACACTACAACTAGACACTACAACATAATAGAGACATGGAGTTAGATTTTAGCCACAAAAAAATTAAAAATAAAACTTTTTAACAAAAAATTGAACCGACGAAAACAGAAACTGAAAAGCGAAAAATAAAATTTTGCTTTTAGTCTTTTCCTAACTAAACTAATGTAAATAACTAATTATGAGTCGGCGCCAAAGAAACAATCAACGAATATCATTGAATTACTTTAAATAAATAATAAAAACAACATAACATCAAATACAACGTGAAATTTTCAATGTTAAACAATAACTTTCCAAAAATGCGTTCGCCGCTCGACCACTTGCAACATGCACGCACTTTGTTGGTTTGTTTGCCGTGTGGCGCCGACTCATAATTAGTTATTTACATTAGTTTAGTTAGGAAAAGACTAAAAGCAAAATTTTATTTTTCGCTTTTCAGTTTCTGTTTTCGTCGGTTCAATTTTTTGTTAAAAAGTTTTATTTTTTTATTTCTTTATGTTTTGTGAGCCTACTTTGAATGTATCCGAGATATTTGTATGTTCCGTTTTCATCTAAGGCATCTATTGTTTCTCCTGTTTGAGTCGTGTATGAATGTGTGTAAGTTTTACCTGCTCTAACCGAATTAATCTTGCACTTATCAATACCAAATTCCATTCCTATATCACATGAAAATTGGTCAGTGGTATTTATTAGCAAGTTCATACAAGTCTTCTGGTGAGGATGCGTACAATTTTATGTCGTCCATATATAGAAGATGGTTAATTTTACAGTCTTGTTGATCAGTCAGTGTGTCATTTGTTGTGTTATACTGTAGATAATATCCTGGCCCTAGAGAGTTTAATTTGTTTGATAAGGGATTCAAAGCAAGACAGAACCATAATGGGCTGAGTGAGTCACCTTGGAATATTCCTCGTAGAATTTTTATTGGTTCTGTCTCAACAATGCCTGTAAGAGTTGTTAGATGCAAGCGTGTCGACCAATGTTTAATGATATTTCCTAAAAATGTAGTGATTTGAGGGTGTATTTTATATATATTTAAGACTTTCAGGAGCCAAGTGTGTGGTACCGAATCGTATGCTTTTTTGTAATAAATGTACATACTATAAAGATTATCTTTTTTCCGCTGGACCTGTTTTAGTATTACCGAGTCTATTGTTAATTGTTCTTTACAGCCCTGGCTAAACTTTCTGCAGCCTTTTTGTTCTTCAGATTAAATATTATGTGTTTCAAGGTGTTCATAAATTATGTGAGTAATGCATGATGTTATTATCTTGTATATCGTTTGTAGACAGGTTATAGGTCTGCACTTTGCCGGATTTGTGCTATCATTGCGGTCTTTTGGAAGCATGTACGTTATTCCTTCTGAGATGTATGTTGGAACTGTTGCTGGGTTTTTAATAAAATGATTGATGTAATTATAGAGGTATGGATGAATGTGTGTAAACTTTTTATACCAAAAGTTGTGTATATAATCTGAACCGGGTGTTTTCCAATTGTGTAATTTCCTAAGGACATCATGAAAAGTATCAATTTGTATTTGTTCAAATTCCATTTGTTCCGTGTTCATATGTTTTTCTGCCTCTACTTTAATCCAATCAGCCTCTGTATTATGACATATTGGCCTCTCCCAGATCCTAAACCAAAATTGTTGTAAATCGTCTATTGGTGGTAAAGAATTTGCTTTACTTTCGTTATTAGAGGGTGGTGTTTGGTTTGTGGTAGAATTTTTCAATGTTCGGTAAAATTGTCTTTCATTATTTCTAAACTGATTATTTTGAGTTTTGCGATGAGTGCATTTTGTGTATCTGTTTAATCTACTATTTGTAAGGGTCAATTTCTGTTTAAGAGTATCTAAAAAGTGAGTAAGTTGTGTGTTTGGTTCTTCGTGAGTTGAGTGTATTTTGTAGTGTTCAAGAATTGTGTTTACCTCTTTGTTAAGTTTTGTGCTTCTATTTCCAAGCATATAATGTGTCAGTCTTCCTATTTTAGCTCTCAAATCATTAATCTTATTTTCTAATCTTTTTTGCCATTTTGGTTTATGATTTTTCTGTCGGATGTTAGCCATGTTCTCAACAGGTCCATGTGAAAGTTTAGTTCCGTTGACTTTAGCTGCTGTCCAAGCAGCACTATATATAATTGTTTGTAGAGATTTAAAATCTGTATCACTGTTAATATATTTTGGCAAGATGATATTATTGATGTAAATAACTATTTTTGAAAACTTTCTTGATGATTTTTGTCTTGGTATATAACTTCTTTGTGTGGGATGAGTATCTGTGAAGAGTTCTAATGTGTGTGAAAATGTATCTTCTAATTCTTGAATTCTTTCCTGATCTAATTCTACGTTTGCACAATTATGTTGGGTATTTAGTATCGAGTGAGTTTCAACTTCAATGCTATTCAAATAATTGACTTCTACTGTTTCTTGTATGTGTGAAAGTTCATTATTATCTGTTTCTGTGCTATAATTTGTGGATTGTGTTTGTATATCACCTGTATCTGCAGGCGAATTCTGACGATGCAATTGCTCATAAGAATTCGTTTGGTTTAGTATAATCTCAACATTCATTTTCAGTTCTTGGAGCCGTGTGTCTGGTATCATTTTATTGTTAAGGATAACTCTTTTTTGATCTGATATCCGCTGTTCTGACAAATGTGATAGTTGTGGATAGGATTCAATAAACATTTCTTTTAACTTTTTCCTCCAAACCGTCATATCTGTTTCCATTTTTGTAGAAATGAAATAGCACTTTATGAGGGTTTCATTAAGTTCTTTTGACCATTTCATTCTACGTTTTAAATGTGATGATAGATGTGTGTCAATTTGGGTAGTATTTAACTGGATTAGTGTCTGGTTGTGTGGGTGTAACTCGGTGTTGTGTCTTTGTAGACTGTTGCTTACTTCTAATCTAATTGTTTCAAGTGTAGTGGCTGGAAGTAACCTTTTGTGGACTATGGCTCTTCTTTGGTCTCCAATTCTTTGCCTAGAGACATTCATTTCTGGAAATTTGTCTATGAACTGTTGATGTAATGATGTTAAATATGGACTTGTGTCAGCTTCTAAATTTGTAATGATAAGGTATTCACGCCAAATGAATTTATTCATTTCTTCACTCCATTTTTTTCGCGTGATTGTTGAGGCAGTAGCGGGTGAAGGGTTTATGGCAGATATAGCCTCCGACACAACGTCTACTGACAATGGTGATGATGATGATGAAGATCTTAGTGATGCTAAGTATGAAGGTGGTGATGATGATTTTGATGAAAATATGGACCTCGGAGAGGATGACGAGGAAACTTGTGTAGCTTCATCTTCTACAGACTCTTCTGTCTGTGTTATTATTATTCCTTTATTCATTTATTTACATTTTTAAATATTTCTATAAAAATATAAAAAAACATTTAAAAATATAAAAAATAGTAGCCCACCGGCATCGGGAACAGGGTCCAAACTACCGGTGGTCAGGGCCTCAGAGAGTGGAACTTCCTGACGATACGCGCCGTATCCAGGAGTACCGCTTTCTGTATCAAGCCCTTGACCCAGCTGCCCAACGCGAGCCTCCTAAGATGAAGATCGAGGCTCTTGGCTATTAAGCCATTGGCCGTAACAACAATCGGCACAATGACTGCTGAGTCAACATCCCACATGTCGACAACCTCGTGTGCCAAGTCAAGGTATCTGATTTCTTTATCCTTCTCGGCCTTCACGAGATTCTCGTCATGCGGGACAATAACAATACAAATACTCTTTATTGTACACAAAAGAAGATAGCAACATATATGACTTATATAGAACACATGTACAATGGGCGGTCTTATCGCTCAAGGCGATTTCTTCCAGACAACCTTAGGATGGACAATATGGGCAAGTAAAGAGAGGGGTAGTACGCAGTGTAACAACATAATAGAATACATATACTACATAACATAAATACTATACATATATCTATAACAAAACTACATAAATATAAGATACAATAAACATAATAAATACAATACAATATGTATAAATATTACATAATGTACCTGCCGGAAATTACAGTGATGATAGGTAATGATCTTTTACCAGTTTTTTAAATATAGGCAAAGATTGAGCACGCCTCACTTGTACTGGCAAAGCATTCCACAGGCGAGCAGCCTGAACTGTAAAAGAATTACCAAAGAAATTTGTGGAATGCGATGGTATCGCCAACGTGAGGTTTTCTGATGACCTTAAGAGCCTCGAATGTGTGTCACGAAGGAACTTAAAACGTTCTTTAAGATAGTGGGGAGTTGAGGGATTGAATAGGATACTGTAAAGAAGATGAAGAACGTGAGCATTCCGACGAAGTCGTATAGGTAACCACTTGAGTTTAGTACGAAATTCGGACACATGATCATATTTGCGAAGACCAAATATGAATCTTATACAAAAATTTTGAAGTCGCTCAAGCTTATCAAGTTGGTCCTCATTAAGATCAAGATAGCTGGTGTTGGCATAGTCAAGGATTGGAAGAAGAATAGATTGAACAAGCGCAGTTTTAGTGGAAATGGGCAGGAAGTTACGAAGCCTCCGTAAAGATCCAGCTGATGCAAAAATTTTCCTGCTGACTTCCTTTACTTGCGGTCTCCAGGACAACGTTTTGTCAATGTGTATCCCCAAATTTTTAACAATGTCACTTATAGGTATCGCAGTACCATCGAAAATGATCTGGGGGAGCTGGAGCCAGTCGATATTTGAGATCATTCGGGGGCTACCAACAACAATAACCTGGGTCTTCAAAGGATTGACCGTAAGTCCATATGATTTGCTCCATGCGCTAATTTGTCCCAAATCTTGGTTTATAGCATTAACAGCCTCCGACAACTTATCTGGTGAAACTTGCGTATATATTTGGAGATCATCTGCATAAAGGTGGTAGGAAGAATAAAGTTTACTAGAAATCGTATTTATAAATACTGCGAAGAGGAGAGGAGATAAAACGCCACCCTGAGGCACACCAGCAGAAGTGTTGCACCATGAAGAGCAGGCTTCTTCAATACGAACACGCTGCCGACGGCCGTACAGGTAACTACGAAACCAATCAATTGCTGTTGGAGATATGTTGAGGGAGCATAGTATGCCAAGCAAAATGTCAAAATCTACGCTATTAAAAGCGTTACTGAAATCTAGAAGTGATAATATAGTTAGATTTCCATTTTGCATGGCTAACCTAATGTCATCCGTAATATTGACTAAAGCTGTGACAGTACTATGTCCAGGTCGGAAGCCGGACTGTAGTGGATTAAGGAGGTTGTTCTTATTAAGAAAGGAGCTAAGTTGATTGGAGGAGAGGCGTTCAAGTACTTTGGATAGGAATGGTAAAATAGAGATAGGGCGATATTCGGAAAAGGATTTAGGATTAGATTTTTTAGGCAATGGAATGATTTGGGCTTCTTTCCACGCTGTCGGAAAAGAGCCAATGGATATGGAGGAATTAAGGATATGACAAATTATTGGGAGGATTTCATCAAGGACGGGAAGGATCATATTACGGCTGACACAGTCACTACCAACAGCGTTGGACGTAATTGATAATATGCTCTTCTTAACATCACAAGCAGCAAATTGATTAAAGACGAAAGGTGAGTAGTTAGGAGTTGGAAGAGTTGAAAGATAGTTCAAAGTATTTGCTTTCGCAGTCCTATCACAGTTGGACGAAGAAGAGAAATGTTGGTTAAGTGAGTCGATGTTTAAATCTTTAGGAATGGAATCTTGCCGCGATTTTCCAACCCCTAATGTTTTCAGAAATTTCCATACTTTAGCTGGATCACCATTTTCAACCGAGGCATGAATATGTTAGCGTTGCGCGTTTCTACACACCTTATTGCAGTGATTCCGTACAGATGCATATTTGTCACGATTTAAGGAGGTAGACCGAAATTTGTACTTGGTTTTTGCAGCTGCTTTTTTAAAAATTAAAGCCTTGAAGTCATCAGTAAGCCAAGGTGCCGGAAGATGCTTTACTTTAATTTTGCGTATGGGAGCATGCACGTCGTATAACTGCACCAGGTTTGCCGTAAAAATGTTGACTTGGTCATCAATAGACTCTGCATCGAACAGTGGACCCCAGTCAATGCTATTGGTATCCTCACGAAGATTGTCCAAATCCATACCACTAAAATGGCGTTGGAGAAGAAATTTTGACTTAACTTTGGGAGGACGGATTTTGTATGATAGAAAAAGTAAATCATGATATGAAAACTCATCTGCTGTGCACTGTCCGTGCTTAGCGACGTGTTGGGAAGAGGAAACAAGGATATGATCAATTAGTGAGGGGACACAGTTGGGGAAATGATGGGTGGCACTGAGAGGGAGTAAATGCATGTTCTTAGATTCTACTAAGGAAGTTAGAGAAGAAGTTCGTGAATCTTTTTTTAAAAGGCAGGTATTGAAGTCACCCATAATAATAGTATGACTGTAAGTTGGAGTTAGGTTTTCCAGAATATTTTCAAAAGAAGCAAAGTAGTTTATGCTTGATGAGCAACAGTAAAACACACCAAGTAGAAGTTTCTTGTGGTGGAGTTCGATCTCAACAAAAAGATGCTCACCAGCATTTGATGGCGGGGGTTGTGCTGACACATTAACAATAGAAAAGGGAATCTGTGCACGGAGATACATGGCAACACCGCCACCGCGACCATTTGTACGATCATTACGTATAAGAACGAATCCAGGCAGAGAGTAGGAAGTAGAAGGGAGGCAAGGCTTAAGCCACGACTCAGAAATCAGAATGGCATGGATATTCTTACAGTCAAAGGTTACCAGCATATCGGGGAAGTGGAACGGAATACTCTGGGCATTTATATGAACAACATTGAAATTCCTAGGTACATCAGAAAACTGAGTATCAAGTGTTTCAGACAGAGAAGGAACACTCAAAAAACTATCACTATCGCTAACGGCTGAGTAAAAACTTTCACCATCACTATTATCTGAACAAGACATGAATAAATATAATACAATAATAAATAATAATAAAAAATATGTTAATTAATATACCTAAAAATGTAAACTTATATTCTAGTCCACCTGCCAGTTGAGTGTTTTCTAAATTAAGTTAACAAACAAATCACTAATTAATACCTATATAACATTATTTAAATGGAAAGTCCGGGTTTGATAGTTGTCGGTATAAAGTACAAACAAAAACAAACAAAAAACAAAACAAAAACAGTTTTTTGAACAGCCCAAAAAAGTTAAGAAACAAATAATAATTAAAAAACAATGGAGTCATACATAATTTGTAAACAATTTTAAGTGCACAGAGCCCAATATAATCCGCAGCGTCGCCGCACGAATTTTTCCGGATCAAGTTACGCTGACACATCGTACCGTTCTAAAAAGGTTTCTGTGGAACGCAATAAATGATGTTTTGGGCCACGTTCAGTTACATCGCCCGACGTCGTCGGACGACGCTCGGAGCGCTCCCTCCTGGGCGTTAGTTTGTATGATCACTCTGATTTACTGAGCGACCAAAGCACGCTCCGGGCGTCGTCGGACGATAATACTGAGCGCGGCCCTGTTTGTTTGACAGATTGATTGTTGACATTGACAATAATTTAAATAACCTACTGTTACCTACTACAAGTTGTTATAAAATAGTAAACAGTTATGAATAAATAAATAAAAATTTTAGAAAGAGGGTTTGTCACGAAAATGTATTAAATAGTAGGTTGGTATCTGATAATAATACTTAGGTACTTACTACTTAGTAAGAACAAAACAACTTACTACCCGGACAAGAAAAAAAGTTAAATGCTTAAGAAGAAATGTTATTTCTTTCCAGCTCGCTTCGATCTGGTTGTCACAACCTTTTCAGCAACAGCTGCCTCAGTGGCCACCGTTACAATAGCTTCTGTCTTCGGGATGTCCTGCTTAATTGTGTTGAAGTCACCGATCGAGCTTATACGATGCCGTGTCCCGTCTGCCCCTAAAATGAAGACGTTGCCCTCCCTAGTCCAGCATTTATCAATGCCGAACTTTTCTCGAGCAGCCATAAAAACGTCATGCCGGGACTTTGTGAGAAATTCTGAGACAGTGACCCCGGTGCCCTTAAATTTGGTTTTGGCAAACCATATTGTATCTCGGACCTCAACACTCTGGAGCTTTAAGACCACTGGCCTAGCTTTGTGAGCAGCACTGGACCTACCCATTCGATGACACCGTCTGATGTCCGACTCCGTGAAATCCGTCATCTTGAGATGCTCACAGATAGCTTTAGCCACCACTTTAGCTGTTTCTTCTTCCTTCTCTTCAGGAACTCCATGCAGAAGCAACATTTTACGGCGACTTCTCATCTCAAGGCGGTCAACATTCTGGGCCAGCCACCCTACTTGCTTTTGGAGGCTTCCCAGTGCTGCAATTGTGAACGCCTTGAATGCAGCAAAGTCAGCAGCTAAACTTACTGAACTGGATGGACTGCTTGGGGATTTCTGAAGCTCGGTTTCAAATTCAGACATCCTTTTATTGAATGCATCCATCATATTAGTGAGGGTGTCCTTCATTGCTTCCATTCTTGTGATTGTGTTGTGATAAATTGAAGATAACACTTGTCTGGCAGGTAGTGTGAACTAGCTTTTAATTTGTGTCATAAAATTTAGTAATTGAATTGGTTTATTATTTTTATTTTTATTTAATTATAGAGTGTTAAAATTTTGCAACTACACTTTACAACTACCCTCAGTTTTTTGTATAATAACATCAACAATCATTGTGCGGCGCTCTGAACGATCTATCACCACTATATCAGGCTTGTTGTGAGCGATAGTCCTGTCGGTGATGATAGATCGGTCCCAGTACAACGTGACATGGTCATTCTCAAGAACTGGGTCGGGCACATACTTGTAGTATGGTACTTCCGCGCCCACAAGGCTGTATCTTAGGGCAAGTTGCTGGTGAATAATCCTGGCTACTAGGTTGTGCCTATGCAAATACTCGCCGTTAGCAAGACGAGAACAACCAGAAATAATATGACGGATGGATTCCCCGGTACAGTGGCATGCCCGACATATGTCAACTGTGCCGTCCTTTACAATATATTTCCGATAGTTGTTCGTCATGATAACTTCGTCCATAATTGCACAAACAAAGCCTTCGGTCTCTCCGAAGAGATCGCCGAAGCGCAGCCAGGATACGGACGCTAAAAAGTCTACATCGGGCCCATGAAGGGCCCGGAAAAAGCGTCCATGAAGCTCCTTGCTCTGCCATACCTCCTTGCGGTCAGTGGTATCAAGTACTACCGGTTTGCGCCAGTTCTCTTTAGCCAAGGAGAGCGGGGTCAGTCCTTTGTCCACTGCAACTACATCTCGATGCATCCCCACGTCGGCTTGGGTAAAATACTCCCTGAGATTGCACACCTCACGGTTGTGAAGGGTCTTGGCATTAAGAAAGCCTCGGCCCCCACACTTCCGCGGGATGTACAGCCTCATCACCGATGAACGTGGGTGATGCATTCGATAAGCAGTCAACAGTGTACGAACCCTCCTATCCAGGGCGTCAAGTTCGGTCTGAGTCCATTTGAGTATGCCGAAAGAGTACATCAAGACCGGCATGACCCAACCGTTGAAGGCGCGCACCTTATTTCCACCCGACAAAAGACTTTTCAGTACTTTTGTCAGGCGGCTGTAGAAGCGCTCCCCCAGCGATTGCTTCATGTCAGTCTCATTGATGCCTAACGCCTCCGCCATACCCAAATATTTGTAGGTTTCGGTTGAAGAGAGGGATCTGAGGTTTATGGAATCTGAAAGTTGGGTTCCAATAGATTCCATAATCCCCCCCCGCTTTACATGCATGACTGCACATTTGTCCACACCAAATTCCATCCTAGTGGAATTACTGAAATTTTCAGTTACTTTCAGTAACTCCACCAGATGAGAATTAGTGGGGGCAAACAGTTTCAAATCATCCATGTAAAGAAGGTGGGATATCACCTGACCACCTCTTCTCAACCTATAGCCCCGCCCTGAGCCCTCTAACAATGTGCTCAAGGGGTTCAAGGCTAAGCAAAACCATAGTGGGCTCAGACTATCGCCCTGGAATATACCGCGCTCAATCCTGATAGGTTCTCCACTCCCTCGAGTCTGTTGACATCCTGGATAGTGAAGGACCGTCCTCCATTGCCCCATACACGACTCAAGGAAGGTGCGCAGAGTTGCATTAACCTTATACAATTCCAGCACCCTCATAAGCCATGTATGTGGCACAGAGTCGTACGCCTTCTTGTAGTCTATCCAACATGTCGACAGATCCTTTTTGGAGCGCCGAACCTGTTGGCTAATGGCCATGTCTATGAGGAGCAGCTCCTTAGTACCGCGAGACCCATTCCTACATCCATTCTGAGAGGCAGACATGATTGAATTACTATCTATGTGATAGTTAATTTTTGCTCTCAGAATGGATGTAAGAACCTTATAGACCGTCGGTAAGCAGGTGATCGGCCTATAATTCTTTGGTTCCACGGTACTACTTGATTTATGGAGCAGGTGGGTGACTCCTGTCGTTAGGAACTGTGGTAGCGTACCAGTTTCCAAGGATGACTGGAACTGAGACGCCAAGCGAGCATGCGAACTATGCAGCCATTTTAACCAAAAATTGTGCAGCCCATCCGGCCCTGGAGACTTCCAGTTAGGCATCGGATGGACTGCACTGGCCACATCCTGGGGGCTAATGTTAATAGTGCCCATGTCTGGTATGGGTTCACATGCTCGCTCGATATCCCGCATCCAATCACCCTCGGTGTGACTGACGGGCACCGACCAGATGCCGCGCCAAAATGAACTCATGGCGCTTTCATCCGGCAGATGCACGTCACCCACACCTTGGTCCGCTCCCAAGCTCTATACACCCACCTTTGTTCGCTTTGAAACATGCGATTCTGGGTGTACCGCTCCACTCGCCGCTTATATCTCCGGATACGGTTTGCCCACGCGTGAACCTTTTGCTTCAGGAAGTCGATGCGCTCTGTGGCGCGGGACATATAATCGCGAGGACTAATATCAGTTCCCGCAAACGCCCGCTTCACAAAGCGCATCACTCTTGGACGAGTATTTCCCTCCCTGAAGCAAATAAGCTTACCGATAAGTACTCTGGCCCCACCAATACGACCCTCAATCCTGCACTGCCACGGCGGTATGGCTGGTTTAGGTCGTGTAGCTCTGTCATTATTATAAAACTTGACGTGAGCTAGACGACATGCCGCAACCGCCGCACAGTACAGGATGGAGTGAGTATCGATGAGGTCTTCGCTGTCATCAAAATAAGTTGACAGCAGCGAATCCAGAGCACATACCAGCGCCTTGTTCTTTCTACACATGGGCAAACGAGGTAACCGTGGTCGGAGTTCTGGGGGTGTGGACCGATACTCCCGAATCGCATCCTCCAATGCGCTCCTCAAATGCTCATTGCACTGGGTACTTACGTTTGTAGCCCTGTCATCATTCTCGTCCTCAGCGTGATTTGACCGCAGCGGGATCAAAGGTTGTGCTTGCGGTGGGGGAGAGATGACACGGCTACTCTGCACTTCAGAGCGTAGCCTATCAAGTGCGTCGTCACTCAGCCGATGATCACGCTGAATGACGCGCACCTGATCCGACAATCGTTGCGCCGATACGTTGACAGTTGGTTCAAGAGCCTGAAACAGAGAGAGCATCCGGCCACGGTACGCGGTCCGGTTAGTTCCCCCCTCTGTAGCCCCAAAGTATGCGCGCATGACATTTTCGTTCATCGAATTCGTCCATCGCATGCGCTGCACACTCCCACCGGGAGCAGGGACCCTATCAGGGGCCGGTGGGCCTCGAGGTCCTATGCTGGCCGGTGGTCGGCCTCTTCCTCGCCGACGTGCAGGTGGTGGTGACGTCGGCGGCGAAAAATATTCGTCACTCGAGCTCGACGCAACTGCAGCGGCCGGTGTGGCGTCACTCACGGATGAGGCGGGTTCCAGCGGCTGCGAGGCGGAGCTGAGTGACGAAGCCGAAGGTGGTGGGCGTGCGCTCCGAGCTCTCGCCCGACTTCTCGTCAACATTGTTATTATATTTGCATGTCTATGGTGCGGTAGATTTTCTCACTGGGTGGTTTTTTCTTATAAATCATTTTATTTTTTGGTCTATTGTGTTGTTGTGGGTTAAAAACTGTTGGAAATATCGGTTAAATTTTAAATATTTGTATATATTTTTTCAGTGAAAAATTTTTTCAGTGAAAAATTTTTTCACTGTCAATGTTTTGACAGTCGGGCACAGATTGGCACTTATTATTATTATTATTATGTTACCCTTATTCCAGCTATGCCTTACTAAGTTTTCCCATGGTTCTTTTAATAAAATATAATCATTATCACCATCATAATTTAAGCCAAAAGACGTCCACTGCTGGAAATAGGCACCCCAAGCATCGCCACAAATAAAATATAATAAATGAATAATAATAATTTGCTTTCCGTGGCTGGCGTGAATATGTTGATAAGTCCGAAACAATGATATTACAGGGCAGCCATTTTCAGGTTTCACGTTTTGTGGTAAAGCCATTAAACTTATGTATTTAACTTGATTTATTATTTTTTTTATTTGCCTGCCAAGCGTGGCGATTATGGCATATCCCCCCCTTAATTGGGGGAGGCCTATGTTCAGTAGTGGACGTCTTTCGGCTGTAATGATGATTTAACTTGATTTATGGATAACTTTATCATTTCAGCCGAAAGACGTCCACTACTGGACATAGGCCTCCCCCAATTAAGGGGGGATATGCCATAATCGCCACGCTTGGCAGGCGGGTTGGCGATCGCAGTTGGATGGTTAAATACTCAGAGAACGCGGCTGCCCATCCTCTGGTGAATCCCTTAGTCGCCTTTTACGACACCCATGAGAAGAGATAAGGGTGGTGCTATTCTTTAAGTCCGGCACCACACGACTAACTGATACGGACAGATAACTTTATGCAGTCTTTAAAATCTTGTATTTTTGTTTCCTATAAATCCATAAGTGTGGGAATCAAATAAAAATAAGATAAAAAAAAACGTATCTCAAGTTGTCAACATATTCACACCAGTCACGGAAATGTTCTCTATCTCTGTCACCATGTAATAATAGACATCATGGTTGAACATCAAGTATCCAAATAAAAGACATCTGTCACAGATAAACTGAATAATAATTTTATAATAATTACATGTACCCATACATACCTCAGGTGCAGCATAATTAGGAGAGCCACATGATGTCCTTAAAAACTCTCCATCCATCATCATGTTGGAGAGTCCAAAGTCAGCTATCTTGACATGCATGTTGTGGTCCAGCAGGAGATTCTCCGGCTTGAGATCCCTGTGCACTATCATATGCCGATGGCAGTAGTCCACACCTGATATGATTTGTTGAAAGAACCTACGGGCTTCATGCTCTTGTAGCTTGCCTCTCTTCACTATATAGTCAAAGAGCTCACCACCAGACACATACTCCATAATCATGAATATGTCCGTAGGAGTAGATATTACCTGAAAAAAAGTTCCATTTAATTAAATTATTAATAAGAGTTTGATTGAGCTGTACCTAAATAAAATTTGTGAATCCTAAGTTTATCTATACCAACTCTACCATATGCAAAATACACACTTAGACTTGGAGTTGCAGAAACAAGCCCGTTATACTATACTTACTACTGTACGCATAAAATAACCTTGCCCCTGTGATAGCAGCAACAGGTGGGTAATCAATTTTGCAACTAAATCAGTAGTGTGCATGTGCAGTAATGGTGGCAAGACTGATAGTCATCAAGACTGGTAGTTCATCTGACCATCAAGATGGCTGGGACTGCATGTTCTCACTGTCTCAGTTGTTTGTTAATGTACAATGCATCTTTATGTCCTGCTCACACTTATTATGCGACTGTACCTGCAGGGCTCTTCGCAGTCTGGTTCCACAGGGGCACAGTTAAATTACGCCTACTGAAGCTATGTTAGTATGCTTTTATGTCTATTATTTAATTGGAACTAAGTGAACAAAAGCAATACATTGATTTTTCCAAGGTCAAAGCACATTTATTTAAACAAATGGGTTACCTGGTAGAGTTTAATGATGTGAGGATGCCTAAACAACTTAAGGTTTTGTATTTCACGTCTAATCTTCCCCACAACATCGAGGCTCTTAATCTTCTGCCTGTTCAGAATCTTGACAGCGACCTTGTGTTTGGTCAGCTGGTGCTCCCCAATCTTCACTTTGCCGAAGGTTCCCACGCCGAGTGTTTGTCCTAGCGTGTAGTGACCTATCTTTACAATGGGCTGGTTGCTGCCACTGGTTATGACAATTTTCTCAGCCATCTTACACAAAAACAATACGAATCACTTAAAACAAAGCCCTTCACACGGGCATATAACACTATAGAAGTATAACGATTATAAAGTAGATGTGATTTGATTAATAACAAACAGCATTATCTAAATTAAAAATACGCAATTAGACACGAAAAAACAAAAAACACGGCAATTTCGTATTTCGACGAGAACAAGAAGCACAGACTACACAGAGACTTTTGACGCTTTTGACAGCTAGAGACACAAAGAGAATATAAGACCAATAACTTATATCTATTGACTTGTCCTTGTCATACCTACCAAAGAGAATATAATTGATACCTACGAAATAAGCGTGGCATACCTACAATATCCGGGCCACTGTAATGGCGGCCATAGCTAGAGAAGTAAGTAATCAAAACATTCAAAACTGAAAAGTATCGATATCGATACTCGTGTTTCTTACCAGAGATGTGTGCTGATTAAAATCATTTTAAAGTAGTAATAAATAATGCAATTATATCAAATACTAAGTTTGGCTGTCCCTAGGGACATAAAAAAACGAGTGTGCTTTAGACCACACGAGTGAAGTAAAACTTCACTAACTTATATCTCCCTCAATACTATTTCAATGAGAACAATCAACAATGTCTTGAGAACTAACGAGGATATTTTATTTTTATTAAGTAATTTTAGGTGCGGTTCGCCCCTACGGTAAATGGCTTACATATATTCCTTCATAGATTCATGTTTATGCCAACTTATCAACTTTTTCGTTTCCTATCAGACTTACATGTGATGGGATCCATTGGAATTTAACAATTTTACCATTTTCTCTCAATCTCAATTAATATAGCTCTAAAATGCCATAAGCTACGGGCAGACCTCGTATGCTCGAGGTGCACCGAGCTAGATGTTGTAAGGCGCTTTTGGAATCACAAAGTATTACATATTTTGTATATTCACACGACATTATGTACGATAGACATTCCGAAATCGCATATAATTCTGCGGCCATTATAGATATTTTGCAGTTCAGCTGTAAACTGGCTGTCGTGTTAGATTGAGTATCAAAGAAAGCTGCTCCAGTCCCATTATCATCCTTGATCCATCGCTGTAAATCTGATAGAATCCATCATAATGTTGTGATAAAGTTTCAACAGATTTCTTTAGAAGTGTTAGAGAGGTATGAGATCTTTTAGGTCCTATCATGTCATTAATGTTTAGGTTAATATGCGGCTTGATATCAATATTTGTCATCCATGTTGACAGTGAGTACATCTCTAATCAATATTCGATAGATGTTCATCTTTATTCAATATTCGATAGATGTCGCTACATGACCCCATATTTGATAATTGCTCCAAAGAGATTAAGATTTCATTTCACGAGATAATTGTACTGATTTTTCACCAAATATTACAATAATAAATAAGTATCTATTTCAAAGCCATCTTTGTTGATTTTGGAATATTAAAGTATTCTACTTTTATTGATTTTGACTGGTTGATTATAGTGCTAAAATTCGCAGGTAACAAGTTAGTGTTAGTAGCAGTACGATCCTGCGGTCTGATTAATAAACGCAGGACGTAGGTTCGATCCTCAAGAAGCGGCTCTCTTTTGCATTTTTTATTTTTACATTAGGTGATGTAAATACTAACAGTAGTTTCACACTGAAAGTATCAGATGGCGCTAGTAACCGGTTACCTGTTTTGTAGTTGAAGATTGGTCTCTATTTCAGTATATTACAATGTACTTGAACTGTGATCAATAAATCTCTGCTTGAGGAACGTTCTAAAATCAAAGCCCTACTCAAAACTAGTTTTAAACAGAGATCAACGCTTGAGTATCGTTCTGGAATACGGGCCTTAATGTGTAATAATAGTGGATTACTAAATGTTAAGTGCTCGTTAACGTGTACAAGTTAAGTGTGGATAAAACTTTTTAACAAAAATTGAACCGACGAAAACAGAAACTGAAAAGCGAAAAATAACTAATTATGAGTCGGCGCCAAACGAACTTTTAACAAGCAAAGTGCGTGCAAGTTGCAAGTGGCCGAGCGGAGAACGCATTTTTGGAATGTTATTGTTTATAGTTGAAAATTTAACGTTGTATTTGATGTGACGTTGTTTTTATTATTTATTTAAAGTAATTTAATGATCTTCGTTGATTGGTTGTTGGGCGCCGACTCATAATTAGTTATTTTTCGCTTTTCAGTTTCTGTTTTCGTCGGTTAAATTTTTTGTTAAAAAGATTTATTTTTCATTTTTTTGTGGTCGAAATCTAACTCCAGGTCTCGATTATGTCGCAGTGTCTAGAACTATATTTATGTGTGTCAAGTTTCAACAGAATCGGTTAGCAGGTAAGAATTCAGTGGGTGAACAAACACTCATCCCCTGTTTTACTACCCTTAGGGGTGAATTTTGATTTTGAAATTTAAATGGGACCAACTTCGAGAATATACTCTATCCATTAAACAAAGAATCATCAAAATCGGACCACTCTGTAAAAAGTTATGCGTGGTCATATATAAAAAAAAAACAAAAAAAAAATATACGCGTCGAATTGAGAACCTCCTCCTTTTTTTCGTCGGTTATTAAATGGTACAAAGTTGAAAAACATGACTTTCGTATTATCTCATCATCCCCTCAGAAACCTAGTAAAGTTTCCATCACTTTACTAGGATATAAGTATAATATGTTCAATGATTACGGCTGAAGGACATGTATCCATGGTCATGAAAAAATTTAAAAATAAATCACTTCACTTCATTCCAGCGTTGCCGGCACGGGTATTTTTACCCGATTTCAGGTAATTTAGGCTTTAAGCGGGTTCTTGGCGGGTAACGATGACTGCCGGGTAATTTCGGGTTTTTTTGCGACAGTCACAAAAAAGAGCATGTAGGTCATTACAGTCATTGTAGGCACGCGGGACAGAGAAGATACTCAACAATAGTTACTGGAGTTGGAGAGTTCCTTGTGAACGAGCTCTTCCGGGGAAGTGCTACAACCGCACCAGTAGGTCTACTCGCGTTTTACGAACGACAAACGAAGTACGAACTTTCGTTCCGACTGATACTTGCATAATAAAGATAGGCACATTAAAAAGGCACAATTAAGATAGACTATGGTTCATAGTCGTATACAATTTACCGGAGATGAGAAAAACAAACGTCAAAACACGATCATCGCATGCGATAAGGGAACGATGCTTGACCGGAGTAGCAAAATGTGCGATGAATCGTACGATTTATCGAATATCGTCGAACGGGAGTAGACCCCCTGTTTCTGCCGGCAAACGATGGGTACGGTTGCTGGCAAAATCACAATCACATACTTTCCATCTTTATGGCTCAGTTTGGCGAACGCAATTTTACTAAAAAATAGTTGTCGTTTTTTATTGATGGATCACTGTCTTTAGTTTGCTTTATCATTCTACATCATTCTGCTTCTCTAACGTGTTGCTCAGATATTAATATAATTTAATAAAGAAATAATAATATTTGAAATGGATAAATCTTTGTGAAGCGCTATCTCACTTTGTTCATGCATAGTCCAAAAAAATCGAGTTCGTTTCGCTCGCGCTTGTTGTTCAGGCCTACGAGCATGTTTTGAAAACAATTATCCTGTTTGTTTAGACACTTTATTAGTAAAGAGATAAATCCGAAAGTACCAAAGACCAGATAAAAAATTCGCGCTCGCTTCGCTCGCACAGTTAGATGTACTTCTGCTGATTTCCTGTTCCTTGCCGTAACTATAATGCATGTTAGTTACATTGCGTTACATTTTCATTCACGCTTTCTTCATGTTTTTGCAAAAGTAGGAAAAACAAAACGAGGTCGCTGCGCTCGCACCCTATTGCAAAACGTTTTGGATTTTGATTGTTTGAAAAGGCTTCCTGCATTATACACCACTTTGAGCCTCCAAAAGGGTTAGTCCACCACTGAGAAGAATCGTTCCTTACTTTTGGGTAAGCAAAATCCTGAATCCACACAGGTGGACATTCTTAAAAAATATACAAAAAAAAAATCGCCATGTCACGGCCCCTAATATTTCTTTCACGTCAGTGTGGCGCGACGCCCCTTAGAAACCTGATTTTAAACTATAAATGAAAAGGTAAAAACAATACTTTTTTTTTGACAGAACGGGTAATTTCATGTAATTTCCTATGCGGTTTCGGACTTTTTTTTGTTTGATTGCCGGCAACACTGCTTCATTCACCCGCCCTCCAGCCCCCGTTCCGCCCCGCCCTGTGATTTTTCTGACCTAAGGATTTTGAGGGCTACTTTTCCAAATAAATATCAGCAATTTCATGTGTTATTCCTGTTTATTTGATAGTATTGTGTTCGTCCGCTATGGACAAATGTGGGATCTGTCATAAAGCTGCCGTTGTAAGTATCTGTTTACGCATTTTATGCGTCTCCTTTAGATCACCAATTTTTTTTTGTTTTCTTTGTGAGATTTTTATAAAATTAATGCCTCTGATCATTTGGGTTTCTAGCATTTACAAGAGACACCCAGTTTGTAGTTGATTTGATTAGAAATTTGTAGAAGTCTATGCGAAATGGTAAAAAAACTTGACATTCGAAACCTGCCCGCGTATTTTTTTTATATTTTTTGTCGGACTGTCTGTTTTTTTAGGTCTGGCTCAGCGCAGTCTAAAAAACAACAGTGATCCTTTTTTTATATACTTGAATAGTGAACCTTGGCATATGCTGTAGGTACCACAAGCATCACTGTTAAATAATAATAGCACTGCATTTTGTATTATAGGTATTCACATACCTATTAACTTGTTTGATTCTAATAAATTTTATCAAGAGAGGATATGGAATGTGTTACTGAAACATCCTTGTATGTTTTGTTTTCTGTCAAATATAATATATCAAATAAAAAATTAACATAATTTTTTGTTATATAAAATAAGTGTAAATGTTATGTGAATGTTACAGCAATTGTTCGAGACGGGAAAGGATGGCATATATGCCTGCTTCAAGTGCCAGCCACTAGTGCCTGAAGTCACAATTGGAGAGAATGGCACCGATCACACCATACCACAGACTACCAGCAACAGTGAAGAGGTGTTTATGATCATATTATACATTATCTTTTTTATTGCCTCTTGTCTCATACATTTACTTCATAATATGTCATCGTAAGTAATTTAGCACTGTTTGGATGAGCAACTGCTTAAACACAATTTAATTAAACAAATCAATATTCTTTGTATAATGAAACAGCTATGCTTACAGCTGGCTGATTAAAAAAACTGCATGGATAAGATGATGCAGATGAGTGGGTATGGCTGTGGGTTTTTGAGGTCTCCTGACATTGTAATCGAAATATTCGACTAGTGTGGATTCCCCACCTACCATCCCCTCCCCTTTCATCATTAAAGACTTCAAGCATTTGTCACCAAATCCTGGTTGTGAATTGGAGTGCACACAATGCTTACTCCCATTTGGTGTGACAAAAGCTTTAACACATCTCTTGTTTAAAGTCGCACAAGTTGTTGTAACTTGTTTTATTCTTGTCATTTACAACTCAGAACTGAACTTTGCCTGCAACCACCTAATGCCAAACTTATTATTGTTTGATTAAAGTTTGAATTTGCTGAGATTGGAAAATATTCTATGAAAAAAGTCCATTACTGGTTTCATATTGGTGATATAGCCACGCAATAATCACTTATGATCAGCAAGTTGATTGAATATATTATAAATGTGCACGGATATATCGCCAGTTTGAAATTAGTGTTATAGCTAAAACTTTGGAACTTGCAGGAGGGAATTGAATCATCATTGTATTGTGGTATCTGCCACAAGTCTTTTCAGAAGAACATGCAGTTACAGAATCACTTGCGCAACCACCGCGCCGAGAGACGCTTTGTCTGCACTTACTGCAATAAAGGTGAGTTTCCTCCGTGCTCCTATAATTCAAAACATGTTCAAATTGATATTACAACTGTTATGCCCATTTTCACTAACAACGGACAAGGGGTCACCTAATTAAGCAATGCCTAATGTTAGGAAATCCGTAAGCAAATTCTTTGGTCTCACCAATCAATTATCCCTAGGCGACTCCTAAGTCCTAAGTATGGAGTTGTTTAAATATTTGTCATTGCCTATGATTTTGTCTGTTCAGTTGTCAGCTTGCGAGATGTTTATATTTTGCTGATTGATTCGGTTTCTAAGTTTTGTAATTTTATCAATATCTCCTTTATTGAATTACATTCACTTATAAATTACATTTTTAAATATTTCTACCAAAAAAAAAAAAGTTTTAAAAATAGGGTTCCACTGGCATCGGGAACAAGGGCCTAGCTACCGGCGGTCAGGGTTCCAGAGACAGGAACCTCCTCACAATACGTGCCGTGTCGAGGAGAACCGCCTTCTGAATCTGGCCTTGACCCAGCCACCTAACGAGAGCCTCTTAAGATGTTGGTCGAGGCTCTTGGCTATTAGACCATTGGCTGTGACAACTATCGGCACAATGATTGCTGAATCCACGCCCCACATGTCGACAACCTCGTTTGCCAAGTTCAGATATTTCATTTGCTTATCTGTCTCAGCTTTCACGAGATTCCCGTCATGCGGAACTGTGATATCAATAATCATCGTGCGGCGCTCTAATCGATCTATCACCACTATATCAGGCTTATTGTGAACAATAGTCCTATCAGTGATCCCAGTACAACATGAAATGGCCGTTTTCAAGAACTGGGTCGGGCGTATACCTGTAGTATGGTACCTCAGACTCCACAAGGTTATACTGCAAAGCAATTTGCTAATGGATAATCTTGGCTACTTGGTTATGTCTGTGCAAGTAGGTAGTCACTGTTAGCCAGACGTGGACAACCGGAAATAAAGTGCTTGAGAGACTCTAATTATCATTACGAAATATGCTTGAAAAATCAGCAAAATTACAAATAAATTTTACGTTAACGTTTTGTGATTTTTAAGTAGATTATGTTTGTTCTTATAATATTACATGTATGTTGTATTTTATACAATTATATTTAAAAAAAAATACACATTAAGATTAAGACCTTTACTTAATTTAGTACCTAAACATTTCAAGTATAGATTAAAATGACAGCCAACAAGCGTAAGCGTTCTGTTACTGTTATTATAGGGGTTGCGCCCCCACCTTTACACACCTTTATGCACCGACGAATCGGCGTCGTAACTTAGACTAAGCCAACGGCCTAACACCGTTAGTTGTCTCCTAACGGTTGGTGAAACGTATTTTGCTTCAAGAAACTCCAAAATGCCAAAAAAAATAGATGACACAGTAATTTCCTTTTATTCTAGCTTTCTCCCAGTCCAACAATTTAAGGGCTCATCTCCGCATCCACACCAATGAACGACCATTCAAGTGCTCAGAATGTGGAAAGGCGTTTACACAGGTATATAAATTAATTTTATTTTAAGTACATATAAGGGTGTTACCACACCAATCGATCAATCGATGGTAGTCATGTATTCGCAAACTTTTCCCGTATAGCATTCGTTTATATGATCTCCTTAACTACATAACCAAATGACATACTGTAAAGGGCAAATCTTATCTCTATTAAGTGCTTGTGATGATTAAACAATTATTTTTTGGAAGGATTAATGTTTTGTAGTTCAAATAATCATCTAAAAATTACTTAGTAAAAAAATACTTTTTAAAACATAAAAGCTTATCTGCTAAACTATAAGAGTTATGTAATTATATGGTGTCGCGGACTTTTTTGTAGAACTTTAACGACCTACATACGTGCCATACATTGTTTTCACTTATAGACAACCATTTAGGCAGCGCACGCAAATAATGCTATCTAAGCTGTATTTTTTTCAGACTTGCTTGACAAAAATCGTGATAGCTCAGCTAAAACACATGATACTTAAATAATTTATAGCCCTAAAACACATGATACTTAAATAATTTATAGCCCTAAAACACATGATACTTAAATAATTTATAGCCCTAAAACACATGATACTTAAATAATTTATAGCCTATAGCACTCAGGGATAATGTAGCTTCCTATTAGTAAAATAATTGTCAGAATCGGAGAATTAGTTCCGGAGATTACCCCCTACATACAAACTCACAATTAATACATTACACCATTTTATAATATTAGTATAGATTAGTACTTTGTTTAAATTTCTGTGGTAGGTGACAAATCTGAACAATCATGTTCGACTTCACACTGGCGAGCGCCCCTTTGTGTGCCCCGAGCCAGGATGCAATAAGGCGTACGCGCAGGTAAGCATACTGCTATAGAGACTAGACTTAGGCCCGTATTACGGAAGGATACTCAAGCGTTGATCTTTGTTTAAAACTAGTTTTGAGTTGAGCTTTGATTTTAGAACGTTCCTCAAGCAGAGATTTATTGATCACAGTTCAGCTGAGTTTAGTTTTATTTTATACTGTCACCAGTGGCGTGCATTGGCCTGCTTCACTTGAATTTAATTGTGGTGTAAGTTATTGATTTTTTGATGTAGGAAGATTAATTTAGCATTAATAGGTCTATTTTAAGATAAATAATCATCGTACTCTGAAAAAAAGGTAATAACTTACACCACTATTGAATTTGAATGAGGAAAGCAGTAGGTATTGCCTAATTGCCTATATGCAATGCACGCCACTGACTGTCACCTGTTTCGGAATTTCAGCTGAGATTTGATCTGTAGTCACTCTAGTGCGGTCCAGATTACGCTTGAGTAGAGATTTCTATTCAATTTCAGGTAAAATTCGTATGTTATGTTGTTGAATTCAAGTTTATAATTACCGTTCTGGAATAAGACCGGTACTCAAGTAACGATTCTATACTTAAGTAGTGATCACGTGATTGGAGTTTAAACTGTACTTGAGAAAGCTTCTGTAATACGGGCCTAACCCTTATAAACCGATGATGTACCGTTAACCACAGATGTATTGTTTATGTCCAGTGTTGTCAGTTGTCAATTTAACTGTAACTGTACTAATTTGTCATGGAATTGTAAAGTATTATGTAGAAGTATTGTAGTATTAGGTTGTCGTGTGCGTCAAATGGAGTGCAAGAATAAAATCTTTTTCTTTCTTTATACCATAGACAATATTTTAATTATTTATACAATGTTATCAGTGGTCAATTTGTCAACAATAATTTATCTTTTAAGTGAAACGAATTATGTACAAGTTTAATATAGTCATAATTGTTGTGTGCTGAGCGAACTGAGCGCAGAAATAAAACTTTTTTCTTTTTTTCTTTCATACGACAACCATACAGTTTACTGCCTCCAACCATAACCAGGCAATCTTCACAAGAGTGAAGAGAACTAGTCTATAATTATCTGGGGTGTAACAACAAGAAAAGCTATCTAAATTTGCTGGATCTAGTAATCAATTAAAGACATTTAAGATCAGCAGAAGTCAAGTGATTTTCTCGGGGCTTTGGCTAATTAAATTTCCTGTCACTATCGCGCAACTGACAAATTACAAGAGCAAGACAGAGACATTACTTAGAAAAACATCATCTTAACAGTTATGCTGTAAGTCCTATGTAATAGGTGGCGAGCCTATTGCCACTAACTGGGCACAAATCCAGAGGTTAGACGTCCAGATATTTATTTATCTCGGCCTTATATTTTTTAAAGTGGTCGCAAAGTTTTTTGTATTTTTTAAATAAACAATAATTAATACATCATATATTTGATAGGTAACAAATTTGAATCAGCATCGCAAACGTCACCTCAACGGGCGCCCGGTGGAGGCCACGTACGACTGCACCGTCTGCGGCGAGCAGTTCCAACAGCGGAACCACATGTACATGCACAGGTAACAGCATAATCCCACTTATAATATATGAGCGTGAATCCCATTTATCCCCATCCCACTAATATTATGTATGTGAATCCCACTTATCCTATCCCACTAATGTTATTATGGTAACTAATGGTAAGATGTTTATTATACTCAAGTCGGGCATACATGGCTGCAAGGAATTGGACTATATTTGGCACACAGATAGGCTTACATGTATTGTGTGATTAACTTATCGGATAATTTTACAGACATACCATGCCGGCTAAGTCGCGGGTGTCCCGTGACAGCTAGTAACATAATTATTCTTATGTTATTTTTAATGATGGGCTGACTACGGGGTTTGTCTATCAGCCAACCAGCCCAAAAATCGGTTAGAAAATTGCCGAACAGTCGGCCGACTAGTCGGTACTTTTGATCATTCGTGCTTTGGTCAAATTCAGGAATCTCTGGCTCGCTGGGACGATTGTAGTCTTCAGTGAACAAGTTCACAGTTCTCTTTCGTGTGTTGGCGACATAATAATACGAAATACCCAGGAATGGTTCGTATTGCAAAAATATTTTATTTTCCGATTTGTCTGCAGTCTATAGTGAATGACTATTTTCTGAGGGTGGGAATATTTATGAAATTAACAATAAATCCAGTGATAATTGAATAATTTTCTTTGTTTTTTATTTTTTAATGCCTACTGGAAATAAATACTGAATATTCGTCTATTTTACTCGCCGACTAGAGTCGGTTTTACCGGCTAGTCGGTGTGTAGGCGGCCCATCTCTAGTTATTTTTAACCGACTTCAAAAAGGTGGAGGTTCTCAGTTCGTTTGTATATATTAGGCCATAATACAGTATAGTTCTATGAAGTTGGGTTTCTCTGACCTGCTAATATATCTACTCCAAAAGTTGTGAAGGGCTTAAAGTAAGTTTGGTATAACTGCCATATTATTATTATTATTATATGGAAACCACACTAGGAGCTTATTAACCTGATGCGTGTGTGTCTTGCGGTTTGGAGTTTTATTCCAGTCTGTTCCTGAAGCAGTTTATTGTGGGTGCCATTATTACATTTTCAGGGAGTTTATTCCACTCTGTGACTACACGATTTGGTAGGAAGTGGTAGAAGGGGTTTCCTTTAGAAAGCATCCTCCATAGTTTTAAAGGATGTTCACGTAGGTTTTTGTTCTCACTGAGTTACAAATTCTAAATTCCGGGAACATTGTAACAACCAGTGAGTATTTTATATGTCTCAATAAGACTTGACTTCCCCTCTGTCTCCGCTTTTCAAGAGAAGTAAGGCCAAGGTCTTTCAGGCGTTCTTCGGGTACGGTACAATAAATTTATTCTTAACTGTGAGTTTGCACTGACGAAACATTCACATAAAAACATGTTGAAAACTCAGTTTTCTGTCAATGTATCGAATTGCGTTCGCATTATCACACAACTTGTTGAAACGAAACTTGTTTGACATTTCATAGTCTATTGACATGTTCCACAATAAATTGAATGTCTCGATACAAATCTTGCAACTCATCGAAAGAGTTGTTTTGATATTTCCAGATAATACTAGTGTAAATATTGTACGACGACGACCGACGACCTGGTGAAGGTCGCGGGAATTCGCTGGATGCGGAAGGCGCAGGACCGGTCGTTGTGGCGATGCTTGGGGGAGGCCTATATCCAGCAGCGGATGTCTTTCGGCTGAAATGTTGATGATGATGAAATGTTATACCGTAACCACGGATGCCGTAAACAAATCGCAGACATTTTCAAAAAAGTCCAGGCGAGAGTACCTACTCTAAACCGACGAGCATGCATGACTAGGTTAATGAACGTAGATGATGTGAAAGAGGTGTGCAAGATCGGAAATGTATAGTCTCTGCCTATACATGTTTACCGATCTAATTGGAAAACACAAAAAACTAGATTTATACAAGTTGCGAGACATGATTAAGCAACAGTGCGAACGTCAGCCGTGACAAATCTATAGACAAACATGTCAATGTATAAGTTTTTAGTCAGTGCAAACACAGCCAACAACAAATCTTGAAATCTGTTAAAGGAATTTACCCAGTTTTCTACAGTGCGAACGTAACAATCAACAAAACAAGTTGTGACATTAGTTTCATATGACAAGTTTCGAGACATTACATGTTAAATGTTTTTTGGTGCAAACTCACAGTAATATTCCAACCACCTTAGTCGGCCTTCTCTGTATACTTTCCAAAAGTGCGATGTCATATATACGGCCATACACACGCGCTCATTATCCCCCACCCCCCCCACACATACACAAACACCCCATACAAACCCCCACCACACACACATTTATACACATACACGTCCACACATACCCACCCACATTCAGTTACCTTAAAATTAATGTTTGTTTTCTTTATTAGTATTGTATTTTAACCAATGTCATTTACGTATCGAAAGAGACTGGGTCCTCCAACACAGGGTATGTGGAGTGTGGGATCCAGTGTCACATTCAAAACATGTAAACATTTTTTCTTGAAAATAATAGTACTGTCGAGGCCTGAACTGAAGCAATTGACGGCCGAGTAACTAAACGAGGCCGTTACTTGCTATTTCGGCCGAGACTTGTATAGTACTTTTCTCTCATTTGCGAGGAAACAATACACAAATTAATTCAACAGTATCTAATTTTCATTCGCGCCAATACGTCCGCGCGTGGTTCTTGTTCTATTTTCAAAGTTTTGAAAAAAAAACCGGCCAAGAGCATGTCGGGCCATGCTCAGTATTATAAATTAAAATTAAATTAAAAAATTAAATTCATTTATTTCGGGTTTAACCCATATCATAAAAAAAAAAACATGTCGTACAAAATTAAATTCAATTAAATATATAGGGTTCCTTAAGTAGGTGTAATTACAAACGAATCAAATCGAATATTAATCATGGCTATTTTAGTTTTTGCAATAATCGGCAGCATTCGCGACTCAGAGCGTGTTGTTAGTAGCGCCATCTAGCGATAAATTCAAGAAGCCAAATTTAAGACGTTTGTCATTTCAAAGTTACTTTTGTGATTTTTTCAAATAGAAAGTAGCTAAAGGAGCATTATTTGCTATGATAATTTTTCTCTAAGGTCAATGACCTTTGAACTAGGACGTTTTAAGTATTTTTCAGTTTTCTCTCTATAACTCAAAAAATTATAATCACATTATACTCGAAATAATTTTAAAAGAGAGTTTTTACAAAGGTCTATCAATGTGGAAGATTATAAGTTTCTACATTGCATAGTTTAGAAATGGCAGGGGGGGGGACACATTGCAAGCCACTTTGGCGGGCTATATTTCGCAGATGGTACACCTGATAAAAAAGTGGTGTATCAAACATTACCTTCATTTTAGTAGACCTATTCAATGATATCCCACACGAGGGGGTGCAGCGAAAAAAAAATTTTTTTCTCCATTTCACATGTATGGACGCCACCCCTAAAATACGCAAAAACGAATCTTTTATTCTTTTAAAATTGAGATCTATATGTAAACTATTTTTTAACAAAATTTCATTTACTTATGTTTATAACTGTAGAAGTTATTAAGCTGTAAAGGATTAGGACAGACGGACAGACGGACGGACAGACAGACGGACGGACATGACGAAACTATAAGGGTTCCTTGTAGGACTTCGGAACCCTAAAAAAAGATGCGCATTCAGCCTTTATAATGATCAATATTTTGTACCTAAAACACCTAATTTATGTAAGTGTGTACTTAAACACCTCGGTAGCATAATTTAAAAAATAAAAATTGTTTTGCAATTTCTATTATTGTCGTGTTGGATGTTACTGGCCTGTTACTTCGTTGCGTACGGAAAAGAGGCGATTGGTATTATTATATTCTCTTTTTAGGGTTCTGTACCCGAAAGGTGACAAACGGGACCCTATTACTCTCGCTACGCTGTCCGTCCGTCCGTCCGTCTGTCTGTCACAGGGCTGTATCTTTTGAACGGTAATAGGTAACCGGTTGAAATTTTCTCAGAATATGTGTTGCTATGAGGTGTATCACGACAAATAAAAAAACAAAAAAAAGTCTAAAACCAAAGGGGTTACAAGAAACCTCAAAAAAACATGCATTTTTTTCAACGTTTTTGTTTTTGCTCTATCTTCAAAACCGTAATATATACCAGCGTCAAACATGGTCAGATTATAGTGCATATTATGTAGTTTAGCAACAAATACTAAAAATAAGACAAACATAGACATATGTGGCAGTACATGCGTAAGAAAGACGTGCAAAAATTCATATTTCGCGCACTGTCTCCCCCCCGCCTGTGGCGTCACTGTGAACGGACGTGCTATCAGTTCTCTCAGCCTTTTAAAATTGTAAATTAGTGGAAAAAGTGATCATTTTACAATAATAAACATAAAATCGTAAACTTTACTGTACAACTGACAAACTGTGTAAAAACTGTAGTGAAGTAACAATTTTATCACCTCCAAAACACAAATTATACACCCAAACGGACGGCAAAATTTTAAAACCGTGCCTATTTGAACTTTGGACTCATTAAGTGAACACAAAAGACTCGGGCTGCCCGCTAATAAGTATTTACTCAAAAATAGTAACGTGTCGATAACGGTGGCGTATTTTAACAGTACCTGTAACCACTGAGAATAAAATCCGAGTTCACATTTAATTGTATTCAAGATTTATATAAACATAATAAATATATATGATGCAACTTAATCGCACGCTGCCAGCGTCACCAGCGCTAACAAGTAGGCAATCGCCAATTCGCCATCAATCTGAGCCGAACATTAGTACTCGTATATCTGCGGAGCCGAGTGAAGTCTGCTTGGATACAAACATTTCCTGCCGTAATAAAAGGAAACGCGATGATCAAGAAAATCTGCTGAACATGAATGAGTTCAAGGACGAAATATCAAGCATAATTAAAGACCTTAAAAAAGAACAAACTTTATTTTACTCAAATATTGAATCCACGCTGCTAGAAATTAAGAACCAATACAGCAAACTACAAGATTCCGTGGACTTTACTTCTACTAAATACGATGAGATGCTGAATAAGTTGCAGGTTTGACGACGTCTGTGGTCTAGTGGTTCGAGTGTCGGATTGCTGATCACGAGGTCGTGGGTTCGATTCCCACAGAACACAAATATTTGTGTGATGAACATAAGTGTTTGTGTTCGTCTGGGTGTTTCTTATGTATGTATTATAAGTATGTATTTACAAAAAAAAAAAAAGTATATAAGTATTATATCCATTGTCTAGTACCCATAGTACAATCTCTGCTTAATTTGGGACTAGATGGTGTTGTGTAAAAATGTCCCAAAAAGTAGTTATTAAAAAAAAAAAAAAAATGAAGTCGAGAGAAAGGAAAACCGGGATTACATAAGTAGACTTGAAGAAAGGGTAGACCAGCTGGAAAAACAGTCAAAAATAACCAGCCTTGAAATAAAAAACGTCCAAAACTGGATCTAGCCAACGCGGTCAGAAATATTGGTAGTATACTTGACACAACAGTCTTCCATTCCGATATTAAGGACGTATATAGAATAAACTCGACCAATTCCATGAATAACACCATAATCGTTGATTTCACTACAGTAATTCTCAAATCAAAATTACTGCAATCAGTCAGGACCTTTAACAAAAACAACATAAATAACAAACTAAATACAACACACCTGCGAGTCGATGGCCCCAAGGTACCTATCTACATATCAGATAATCTGGCTGTAAAAGTTTGAAAGCTATTTTTTCTTGCACGAGAATTCGCCGCCCAGCATAAATATAAGCACTGTTGGTCAGCATACGGCAAAATTTACCTGCGCAAAGAAGACGGTGCCCAACGCTTCATAGTGAACTCCGAAATAGACTTAGCCAAGATTCTCGAAATTTGACTATGTACTAAATATGTCATACCTACTAAGCCTTGCATGTCTTTTTATAATAATAATTGTGTTAATATCTTTTATTGTCTCTTTTTCTCAAATGTTATCTTTGTATATAACACTTATTCACACAAACATATTCAAACAGTCACTCAACCACAAATTCATCCATCATCTTACACGGAATACACACTGTCCTTGGGTATTAGTTACAAAATTGACAAGCTTTCGACAAGCAGTTATTTTTGGAGTGACAAAAAATAATATGGTACTTAATTTTATTCGTACTAGTTGTAATCTTATTTTTTGGCGTGTCTATCTTATTTGTACAAAATTGAACCTAATACTTTGGCCTCCTAGTCTAAAGCTATACTATTCGATAATTTAATTGTAAATGACATAATAAATAATCTGGATAGCGTAACTTTTTCTAACGTGGTGTCATGCGATCCTGATGATTGTACTAATCTGTTACCCGTAACCAATACGGGTTTAAATTTTTTATCTCAGAATATTCGTAGCATAAATGCAAATTATGCGGGGTTGCTAACTTTATTAGAGAGAATTTACGTATCTTGTGATGTTATTGTTTTATCAGAGTGTTGGCTATCCAAAAACCCCGTCATTCCGATTCTAGATGGATACATCTCTCATACATCATCAAAAACGTTTAATCAGAATGACGGAGTAATTTTGTTTGTAAAAAATATATTGGTTAATGTAGAAGTTAAGGAGCCCGATGTCTCCGAAACAAACTGCCCGTCAGTTACGATTGGAACCGATGTAGCCGTAATCGCCGTCTACAGGCCATATGCATTTAAGGACGCCTCAAACTTTATTCAATCAATGGACTGTGTTCTATCTGATCTAAAATCTTTTAGGAACATTGTAATCATGGGAGACATAAACATTTATATTGCTCACAACAATAAAGATGCCTACTCTTTGGACTATCTGGATCTCTTAGCACACCACGGACTTTTCCCTGGACATAATTTGCCGACTCATGGTTTCACTTGTCTTGACCATGCCAATATAAAAACATCATTTTCAAGTACGGTTTTAATACTAGAGTCCACTCAATCAGATCACTTGGCAATTCTACTGTCTCTCTCGACGAATAATATCAAATCATTAAAGTCTCCCAAAATTACGAAAATAGATGAGGATAAGCTTGCCAATGATATGTGCAATATGAGTTTCGACTTAGTGTACACAACGAAATACCCCAATTTGGCAACTAAACTTTTAATCGATCCTATTCTTCTAGCTTTATCTAATAACACAAAAACGATATCGTTATCTCGTAAACGCACGCCGATTAGACCTTGGATTACTCAGGGATTACTTAAATGTATGCGCCATAGAGACAATTTATCTAAAAAGATCCCTCAAACGAAGTCCTTATGGTATCCTATAAAAGGTATCGTAATTTTTGCATTAATCTGTTACGTAAGGCTAGAAGAGATTATGAAAAACTAGAATTAAAAAAAGCAGGCAAAAACTCCAAACAATTGTGGAATGTTATTAAAAATGTAACGAATATGAACAAAATTAAGTCCTCAGCCTTCAACCTGTTGGAACACCATAATGATAAACAAGACACCATTAATGAAATTAATTCTTATTTTGCCAACGTAGGAAGACGACTTGCGGAGAAAATAGACAGGGATCCTCAGTATTTGTCTGTATCGGTTTCCCAAATAGAATCCTTCGTATTGCTGGATACTGATGAGCTAGAGGTGGAACGCTTAATTCTTTCACTCAGGAGCAATTGTGCGGCAGGCTGGGATGGCATTTCTTCCGGATTTCTTAAAAAACATATGAATATCATTGTTCCTCCCCTGATGTCTATTTGTAACTTGAGCCTTAATTCTGGCATCTTTCCGGACTCGTTCAAAAAGGCACTTCTATTCAATTCAATTCAAAACTTTATTGCTGAACAAAGTAGGTACATAAATATACATTGCAAGATGTTGAGTGAATGTGCAGTTCACTATGTTCTACCAATTAAGGCATGCAAAATTATGTTATAGTAGACAAATTATAATGATTATGGATGAATATAATATTATTATTATTGTAGGTATGTCAAAAATTATATCAACTCTTATAATAATTATAGAAACAAATCGGACCTCGAAAGCATTCACCTCAATGTCAAAAAAATTACAATATCATAATAGTATCATATATTTCTATCAGACAGGTACTCATTTAACGTGTAATATATCTTATTTATTAATAGATTTATCAATTGTTTCTTAAATATATTTCTATCGATGCTGTCTAATATTGATTTTGGTAATTTATTATATATCTGCGGTGCCATTCCTAGGAAACTCTTATTCAATATTGCTTTTTTGTGTTGTCTACTGCATATTTTATTTTTGTGTCGTGTGCTATTAAGAGTATCATATAGGTGAAAGTTGTTTTTAACAAATAGAGCTACCTCGTATATGTATAGGCAGGGTACTGTTAAAATACGAAGACTCATAAAGAGCGGTTTGCAGCTCTCGGTGCTTCGAATACCGCATATTGCTCTTACACATCTTTTTTTCATCTTCTTCTCCACCCAATATTCAAATCTGGGGATCGTGACCGTGTTGAAAATTACAGGCCCATTTCAGTTCTACCCGCGATGTCCAAGGTACTGGAGAAAATATCATTAATATGAGACTTGTTGCGTATTTGGAGACACGCAAACTGCTGTCGATAAATCAATTTGGTTTTAGAAGGAATTTGTCTACTGCCGATGCTGTTCATAAACTGGTTAACCATATTGCTCAAAAACTGGATAACAAATTAAAATGTGTTGCATTGTTCCTCGATCTAGCAAAGGCATTCGACACGGTCTCGATTCCCATCCTAATGTCTAAACTCGAATCCCTGGGAATACGAGGAACCAAGTTGTCTCTGTTTCGAAGCTACCTCACTGACAGAACACAGAGTGCTAAGATTGGGATCTATTCCAGCTCTGATTTACCAATTACCTTCGGTGTGCCCCAGGGCAGTATTCTTGGCCCAAGCTTATTTCTGATCTATATGAATGACCTGTGTAACCTAAATCTAGAAAACGGTACAATATTTTCTTATGCGGACGATACAGCACTCGTATTTGCATCGAAAACCTGGGCAGAAACCTATAACCTCACACAAAAAGGCTTTGATACGGTTAG
The DNA here is from genome assembly GCA_949699075.1 of Asteroscopus sphinx. Taxonomy (NCBI): domain Eukaryota; kingdom Metazoa; phylum Arthropoda; class Insecta; order Lepidoptera; family Noctuidae; genus Asteroscopus; species Asteroscopus sphinx. Next base: position 17,900,627 of record OX453021.1, read on the forward strand.
TGAAAGGCTCAAAAACAACTTACTTACTTTGAACTTATCAAAAACTAAAATATTAAATTTCGCGATCCGTAACTCAAATATGTCATTGGCCAGCTCACTTAAAGTTACTGGTAAGCTTTACCAATCCACCAGCAATAGTAACAATACCCATGATGGCAATCTCTACAGCGTTGAGCGACTTACATCGATAAAGTACCTTGGCATAGTGATTGACTGCAATCTTACTTTCAAAGAATATATAATACATCTATCAAATAGACTGCGCAAGCTTATCTACATCTTTAAGCAACTACGCCATTCAGCAGATCCAGATGTCCTGAAAATGGTTTATCAAGCACTGTGCCAATCAATCTTGATTTATTGCATCTCTTCATGGGGTGGAGCAGCCAAAACCCACTTTATCCAAATTGAACGTGCGCAAAGAGCTGTTCTTAAGGTATGCTGCTTTAAACCACGTCTTTATCCCACAGTCAAGCTTTATGAGTACTGCCAAGTGCTAACTGTTCGGCAACTGTTCGTACTGGCCACTGCCATCAAACAGCACACCATTACCACCTACTCTCGGGAATCCATTCGCCGCAACCATATCGTTGCTACATCTACTTCACTAAATACTTCCTTCAGTCATAGGTTCTTTATCTTTCTCGGACCCTATCTCTATAATAAAATACACCAAATTCTGTCCCTGCACTCATTAAATAGATATAATTATAAAACAATACTTCAAGCTTGGCTTCAAAACCAATCATATACTGAAACGGAAGCCCTCATAATCATGTTCCAGTGTAATCCCTAACGACTCATACCTATAGTCTAAACAGTTACTCACATATACACACCCACACATACACTCACATATACAAACACACTTTTATACAAATTACATACAACTATGTTAATTTTATTTGATATTGTTTTTGTTTTTTACGCTCATGACTTTCATGAGCAATTTTTGTTTCCTTAAACTCACAATTTTTTTAGAACCTCTGTATTTTGCATAGTATTTTAAAATGTAGCACTAGCTAATCAAACTTGTATCTTCAGAGCTGTGGGGACCTGGTGACCTGTATTACAGGTGTTTCTACCTACCACAGGCACCAGCGATCCACAACCAGAAACTGGTCTCAGCTATATTAATTGTGTTTCTTTGCTTTGTATTTTTTTTTGGTTTGTGGTGAGAAATAAACGTTTTTTTATTTTATTATTATTTTATTATTACTGTGCGTTGATGTCTTTTGATAAACTCTCGTAAATTAAATCAGTTTTTATGGGGTATCAGGTCGTTGAGAGGTACGGAACCCTTACTGCGCGAGTCCGACTCGCACTTGGCCGGTTTTTATAATTTCGTCATGTCCGTCTGTCCTAATCCTTTACAGCTTAATAACTTCTACAGTTATAAAAATATAATAGTCTAGATAGATCTCCATTTTAAAAGAATAAAAAAATCGTGATTACGTACCAGGCCCCTCAGAAAGTATTGCGAAAAAAAGTTTTTATATATGGGAGACTGGCCAGTTATAATGTTTTTCGAAAATATGATTATTTATAAGTAAAAATAAGTAAGTTCCAATTTCAAAATTTCCCTCCACATTTTTTGCGAGTTAATTCAAAGTATTGTGTCTCACTGAAATATGGATCTGCGCCGGGAACATTTTAGAGCTATGATTTTATACGATTTCAAGTGTCGCCTGAAACCGGATGAATCGTACGATAGACTTCAAATGGCATTCATGGATGAAGGCCCTTCCAAGGCAACCGTGTATCGTTGGTATAACGAATTCAAGCGCGGTCGACCAACTTTGGGGGATGACGAAAGAAGCGGTCGCCCTTTGACGGCTGTTACCGAAGAAAACGTGCTAGCAGTGAAAATTTTAATCCAAGACAATAGGCGAATTACATATCAGGAGATTCAACACATATTGAAGATTGGATCGGGAAGCGTTCACGAGATTCTACACAGCCATCTTCGCGTGAGGAGGATAGTATCACGCCGGGTGCCGCACAACCTCACCGATGCTCAGAAGCAGGCCCGGGTGGAATGGTGCCGTGATATGCTTAACAAATTTGAAGCAGGCTCGTCTCGGCGTGTTTACGACATCGTTACAGGTGATGAGTCCTGGATTTATCAATACGACCCAGAAACCAAGCGCCAGTCGACTGTTTGGGTGTTTCAAAATGAGCCAACGCCTACCAAAGTGAAGCGATCTAGAAGCGGGGGTAAGATTTTGATCGCTAGCTTTTTTAATTTGACTGGCCACTTGGTATCAATTCCCTTACGGGATCAAAGAAGCATTAATGCCGAATGGTATACTACCAAATGTTTGCCAGAAGTTTTCTCTGTTATAAGCAACAAGCGACCAAACACAGGGCTCCGCGGGCTACTGCTCCACCACGACAATGCACCTGCGCACACCGCACTCAAAACGAGGGACTTCCTGGACAGCACGCCAGTCAAACTCCTGGGTCACCCTCCTTACAGCCCTGATCTAGCACCGTGTGACTTCTTTTTATTCCCAAAAATAAAAAATCAGCTCAAAGGGATACAATTTTCGTCGCCGGAAGATGCGCTGGCTGCGTTCGAGCAGGCTGTAAACGAGGTGTCTGCGGCGGACTGGAAAAAGTGTTTTGAAAACTGGTTTAGGCGCATGAATCTTTGTATAGAGGCTGGTGGAAAGTACTTTGAAAAGATTTGATAAAAATATATGTACGTATAGAACAATTTTTTTTAGTTTCGCAAAACTTTCTGAGTGTCCCACGTATTTTAGGGTTGGCGCCCATACATGTGAAATGGGGATGAATTATTTTTTTCGCTTCACCCCCCTCTTGTGGTATATCATTGAATAGGTCTACTAAAATGAAGGTAATGTTTTATACATAACTTTTTATCAGGTGTACCATCTGCGAAATATAGCCCGCCAAAGTGGCTTGCAATGTGTCCCCCCAAAACAAAAAAAAGTTGAGAGGTGTCAAGGGACACCCGGATGGAACGAAGTTCCTTTCGATTCGGTATTGCAGTTGTTATGGGCAAAGGTAGCCACTTAACATCAGGTGGGCCTTTAGCTCGTTTCGCCATCTAATACTATAAAAAAAAAAAAGTGTCGTGACAACTTTTCGTGAGAATTTTTTCCGTCTAGCCCCCTTTCACAACGCGCGATAAGGAACTACGTTCCAAAAATAAATACTCAAGACGTCCTAGTTCAAAGGTCATTGACCTTAGAGAAAAATGATCTTAGCTAATAATGCACCTTTAGTTACTTTCTATTTGAAAAAAATCACAAAAACTTACTTTGTGTTATGTTGAAATGGTACACTTTTTCAATTTGGCTTCTTAAATTTAATGCTAGATGGCGCTTTAGCGAATACAACACGCTCTGAGTCGCCAATGCTGCCGATTATTGCAAAAATTAAAATAGCCATGAATAATATTCGATTTTATTCGTTTGTAATTACACCTACTTAAGGAACCCTATAATACTGAGCATGGCCTGACATGCTCTTGGCCGGTTTTTTTGAATAATGAACCAATTACTATTACTCACCCTCTGACACACATACACTCACCCCCTTCACTTTACACACCCAGAGGACAGTTACAGTTATTTTGGATCCTGTTAAAGTACTCAAACAAGTTTCTAAATAATTATAATAAGAACTGTGTCCTTTTATACGTAGGCTTTGTTATAAATGTATTCACAAATCCGAAGGTTAGAGGCGCCGTATGCTGAAACACAGGATTTTACAGCTTAGTTCGGCAGTGGATGCTAAGAAGCAGACCCATTTGTACATTATGTTTAAGCTTACTTATAACTAGATGATCATTTGTGTAAACATGTGCTTGGTTCAATAAATTATTTGTATTAATTTCCGAGCAAGTGGGAGAAAATATTGTTACGACGGAGGGTTAAGCAGAGTGGACTGAAATACTTCAACCTCGATTTTCCTGGACTTAGAGACGTTTTCAGCAGGCTGAAATGCATTTTCAGTCCGTATCAGAGAAGGCTCTATCACATACCAAAGAATCGAAATTTTGACTAAGTTGGCGTCGTTTTCAGGCGCCTGAAACATGTTTTTAGGCCGTTTCAGGAGCCAACAAATCCGATGCCGATATTTCCTGAAAACCAGTTTTCAGGCGTTTTCAGGACCCCTTATGGCCATTTGACACCTACATGTAAAATTGTTGAAGAGTGAGCGAGATAGAGCTAAATCTTAGACAAGGATAGCAGAAGAACCTTCTGGAGGAGAGTAAGCAAGATAGGGCTAATATAAGACAAGGATAGACTATATTCAACAAGCTTCGAGAACATTCCATTCTAGAAGTGAGTGAGTGAGATAAAGGATAGATGAGGTTCGACGAGGTTCGAGAACTTTCTATTGCGAGAATGTGCAGGTGAGAAAGAGTTATCTTATGACAAGGATAGGTGACGTTCGAGAACTTCCTAGTACCAGGACTCGCGGCATATATAAACGGCGCATCTCAGCGCCAGGGGAGTTCAGTTGGAGTTCAGTTTGGATCAAGCGATACAAGCGATGACATCGAAGCGATATTCGGAGCGATTTAACTACTACTACTACTACTTTGTGTGTTAATAAGCGATTCAGTGTAATTGTTCAGTAATAAAGTGTTCTCTACGCATTTAATCGGCTTTCTATCCATATACGAACCCCCAGCTCGTAACAATATCGTTAAATATATGAGCTAGCAGCATGGTCCACAGGCGGGAGGTGCACGCCGAGCTGAAGAGCCCGGCGCGCAGCCCGGCGCAGCAGCACGCGTGCGGCGAGTGCGGGCTCAGCCTGCCCAGCGAGCGCCTGCTGCGGCGCCACGCGGCCCAGCACGCGCACCGCCCCGACCACGACGACTGTAAGACTTCACACTTGTCACTTCACGCCACGCCACATCCCATTTCCGTTTTACATCTTACAAATCTCCTGTCCTCATCATCATCATCATTTGAACCGAAAGACGTCCACTACTTTACGTACGATTCTACATTTTATATCGTACATCGTACCAGAGGCGAAATTATCGTACATGTACGATAATTATCGTACGTCTGGCATCACTGCGCGCCTGCGGTTTAACGGCAATTGGATTGCAAGATTGCCATGGACGTCAAACGCCAGTCGCTTTACAAGCACGCCATCTCTGAGAACTACTGAGAAGCGCTTGGATTCCAGTCGGCATTACGAGCGGCGGGCATCCCTAACCCACACGTGTGTGTGCATTCGTATATAGACTTACGCAACCTTGTGTATGTAGGTGGTGCAAGCATTTATATTGTATCGAGTGTCCGAGGTGTGACTAAAGCCCGCTCCGTACTCTGTACCTCATCATCATCATCATTTCAGCCGAAAGACGTCCACTGCTGGACATAGGCCTCCCCCAAGCATCGTCACAACGACTGGTCCTGCGCTTTCCGCATCCAGCGGATTCCCACGACCTTCACCAGGTCATCGATCCACCTTGTGGGGGGTCAATTCACGGTGCGGCTTCCAGTATGCGGTCGCCACTCCAGAACTTTACTGCCCCATCGGCCATCCGTTCTGCGAGCAATGTGCCCCGCCCACTGCCTCTTAAGTTGGACAATACTTGAAGTTTCGCCAGCTAATTGAATGTTATATGTTTGTTGCTTTAGCCGGGTCGTACATGTGCGTGTTCTCGTCGTGCGGCGCGAGGCTGTCGTCCGCGCGGGAGCACACGGAGCACCTGTTGCGCTCGCACCAGCTGCGCGTGCTCAGCCACCGCCAGCACCCGCCGCGCCGCGGCCGCCCGCCCAAGGTAACGCACACACGTCGACACAAAACTACACACGTTGCCACGAAACCACTCACACGTCGCCACGAAACCACTCACACGTCACCACGAAACGACTCACACGTCGCCACGAAACGACTCACACGTCGCCACGAAACCACTCACACGTCGCCACGAAACCACTCACACGTCGCCACGAAACCACTCACACGTCGCCACGAAACCACTCACACGTCGCCACGAAACCACTCACATATCGCCACGAAACCACTCACACGTCACCACGAAACCACACACGTCGCCACAAAACTACACACGTTGCCACGAAACCACTCACACGTCGCCACGAAACCACTCACACGTCACCACGAAACGACCCACACGTCGCCACGAAACCACTCACACGTCGCCACGAAACCACTCACACGTCGCCACGAAACCACTCACACGTCGCCACGAAACCACTCACACGTCGCCACGAAACCACTCACACGTCGCCACGAAACCACTCACACGTCGCCACGAAACCACTCACACATCGCCACGAAACCACTCACACGTCGCCACGAAACTACACACGTTGCCACGAAACCACTCACACGTCGCCACGAAACCACTCACACGTCGCCACGAAACCACTCACACGTCGCCACGAAACCACTCCCACGTCGCCACGAAACCACTCGCACGTCGCCACGAAACCACTCACACGTCGCCACGAAACCACTCATACCTCGCCGCGAAACCACTCCCACGTCGCCACGAAACCACTCGCACGTCGCCATTAAACCACTCACACGTCGCTACGAAACCACTCGCACGTCGCCACGAAACCACTCACACGTCGCCACGAAACCACTCACACGTCGCCACGAAACCACTCACACGCATACTCGCTGCCGGGAATCACTCATACGCACACCTAAGTCCACAGAAATAGATAGTATGGTTGTAATCACAATTTTACTTGCGATTCATGCGTGGCAACTTTTCGAACAAACTACGCCTCCCATATTGACGTCATTAATTTAAAAAAAATGACTTCAATCAAACGTAATTTACAGATTTTGTTTCTTCAGTTAGAAACAGCAAAATAAGGCATTTTTGCGGGTTTTTGTTACAGTATTTACAGAAACAAGTCATAAGGCGTACTGAGAAAGGCTTTGAAATGCACTGAGTGTTGGCACGCGCGCCCTGCCCACTTGGCCATTCTATCTATTTCTGTGCCTAGGTCCGTATTACAGAACGTTCCTCAAGTAAAGTTTGATCTACAATTAACTGATCACTACTTCAAGATAGAATCGTTACTTGAGCATCGGTCTTATTCCAATACGGTGATTATAAAATTCATTTCAACAACATGGAAGACGAATTTAATCTGAAATAGGAAAGAAATCTATACTAAAGCGTGGTCCCGACCACACTTGAGTGGTTACACATCGAATCTCTGCTCAAATACCAGAAACAGGTGACAGTATAAAATAAAGCTAAGCTCACCTGAGCTGTGATCAATTAATCTATGCTTGAGGAATGTTCTAAAATTAAATCCCAACTCAAAACTAGTTTTAAACAGTGATCAACGCTTGAAGAACGTTCTGTAATATGGGCCCTAAACTGAGTCACGTAAAGACTGGTGTCGATTTTCTTGTTCACAAAGTAAACTTATTTCAAACTATCGCTCTCTTTTACTAATAGTAGACGCAAGAAACCATCCCGGCAACAATTTACTAATAGTAGACGCAAGAAACCATCCCGGCAACAATTTTAGTGCCATTAAATTAGTTTGCGTGTTTCACTTATTTGTATTTTTTGTGGGCACGTACCGAGATCACGACTAAACTTGTATGGACATTTTTATTCGAACTATTTTGATGGCTAAAATTGTTGCCATCCCTTTCTTGCGTCTACTATTAGTGAAAGAGAGCGGTAGTTTAAAATAAGAGAGCGGTAGTTTAAAATGTCGCTACAAGTGTGTTTGACGTGCGGTTGACTGTACAAACGTCATCTGTTTATATGTAAGAGTAGTAGGTACTTAAATCAACGCGGTTGTATGGAGTGTCCGGGGTGTAGTCAGAGTCAAAAACGACTTATAAGTAATTAGAATGTAATCAATTTGTGTTTGTTTACAGATGATGAAAGATCCCTTGGAGATAAAAGAAGAAGATTTTCATGAGGTACTTTACTTGTAAATATTTTAGCCTTGATGCTTCATAATCTTAAATTCAGTAGTTAGTACTACCACTTTTATAAGTTAATTCGACAATATTCGTTAGCGCAGAAAGAAGTAATCTAACCCGGACTAAAAACGATTGTAAACACCAATAAAATACAGGCCTTGTTGTTTTAAGTTTAGATTTAAAATACAACAACAAGATACTCATGTTATCTCGTTCATAGCATTAAATTTGTACAAACTGCCTTGCAGCGGACACTACAACGACGTGTACGCAACAACCAATAGCGGATGAAGATGTTTCCCGCGTATTTGTGCGCTATGATTGGCTTAAATATTTTCGCACCTACCAAACAAATTACATCTGCGCAGGTACGGTCACGATACTTCGCGGTGGTACATTTTGTCGACAAAATCCCTTGAACGAATCCTGCTACATTACACGTACCTACCGCTGCCATCGAACATCAATGTGCAAGCGATTTTAGCCTTAATGGTGGTTCACCGGAAATATTTCTGACTAAATCGTTGTAACATAAAAGTTTTACAGTAGCACACATTTTATTTGGTCCACTGATGTACCTACGCAGATAAACAATTTAAATTAGCGGGAAATTGTTTCACCAATCAGAAAGCACCATCGCTGCGCGCCAAAAGTCTTAGCCGCTGCCGCTACAATGACGAAACGTGTGAGCGAAATAGAAAAATACGTCACGGCAATCAATTTAATACCTTATGGGCATTGCATAAGCTTGATATTTTTTTCATGTTTCGGGTGTTTCCGTCGATCGTCTTTTCGTATCTGCGCGAACGAAGATTGACGACGCGCTTTATCTTTTGTGTCATATTGTAACTGTCATTAGATTTAAAGAATAATATTCTCGTTACAGGTAAAAGTCACGAAATCATTACAGCCCAGCCAGTACTTGCCCAAACTTAAAGTGCAGAGTTTATTCCAGTGAGCGGTCGATAGCTTCGATACTGTTGTTAGTGCACAACACGCAGGCGGTGTTGTGACGTCAGAGTCAACTCACACTAGTGGCGCGACGCGACTCGATACTAGAAGCCAGTGATGTTTTGGAGCTCCGTAACCGTAACCGAAACTATCGGATATCCGAAAGAAAAATCTATCCGTAACCATAACCGAATCCGATATAAAAGTATCGAATAATTTCGATAGGGGCGGAGTTTAAATGAGGCATGTTATGACAGGTTTTTGTTTTTGCACGGCCGAGCCGACACACTATCCACGCGCGTCCCCTGCTTTGATTAGTATTTCTATTGCTTTTTTCTTTTACTTTTACAATTCCTTAAAAATCTAATATCCGTAACCGAAACAATCCGAAACTAACGGATAATCCAAAATAAATACATATCCGTAACCGTATCTGAAACCGGTATAATATTATTCCTATATACGTATCCGTATCCAGATCCGAAATTTCATATCCATAACATCCCTACTAGAAGCTTGAATTGTCTAGATAAGGGACTTTGTACCCTATGCAGTTAGCAATAAAATTCCATACTCACTCGCTCCTTGTAAAGAGCAGTCTTGTCTCGTCTCGCTGCCAGTCTGAGCTGATCTTTAGTGTTAATTATTATGACATGTCGGGACATTGTTGTATATCTATAATTTAGGGCCAACTAGTTAAGTGAAGTTTATGCTTTGTACTTATATTTACTTTTATGCTTTGTTTTATTGCAGACTCATATTTATAAGTATATCAATACATACCAACATGAAATGTATAACGTAAAATGTATATACAATTATTGTTCTATTTCACAAAGTCCGCTGAGCCTTGGTTGTAGTAGTGAAGTATAGCAATAATCGCATTTGTGTGTGTAACCCTAGGTAGCGCTAGCAAGACAATCTTATTTATTTATTTATTTATAATTTATGTACACACAATCAATCAATCTTAAATGGTTTTATATTTTTATTTTAGGAACCAATGTTTTTTTATAGTGTAGGATGGCGAAACGAGCTTAAGAAGACCCACCCTCCTGGTGTTATGCGGTTACTTTTGCCCATAATAACTGCAATACCACCTAGGCTCTTGCCTAAATGGTACCACAAGTCGGTTCGCAAAACTGAGACATGAAGATGTGAAGTCTCATATGATTGTAATTTCAAAAACAAGCAATGGTTTATTAAAAAATAATCACAATTATTATTATTATTGTATGTATTATTGGAAAATACGAAAGTAGGTTCCAAAAATTCAGTAGTTTAATGTGATATAATCAGTGAAAATCACTATCTGATAAACAATCAATCTCAAAAACTTTTTGTGAATAAAAAAATATTTATTATTATTTATTTATTATTAATCAAATTGTGATAAAAAATAATTTTACAAGCATTGAATTTTGTTAGAAGTCCATTATAAAATTATTAAAAAGTTACATCACCTACAAACATTTTGTTCACGCCAGACGTTACACGGTGTAACGTCTGGCGTGAACACAAGCTTACGCACACTTAAGCAATGTGCACTGTGCACATGCATGCACAACCACAAACATAGCCAAACGGACTTCGTGAAATAGAATAGCTGTATCAGAAATTATATCAGAATTATATCACTATTTTTTTTAGAAAAATTAATAAATTAAATGTGAAATAAATTATTGCCTGTAAAGTCTGTGTCAATCCAATTTACAATTTATGTGATTTCGTAATGGAAACCCTATTGAACAAGACAAACATCGGTTTCCTTTACGACATAAATATTTTTAATACCTTTTTAACAGATTTTGTCATTCTGAATTTAACTTAGTTTTCATGGGCATAAAGTTGAAATTTGTGTGAGTGGTAATTACATAAATTATTTAATTGGATTGACAAAGACTACATAATTTTAGTGCGTGGTGAAAACGGTACTTTATTTGTCAAATAACTTGTAATTATAGTGCGGCTGAAATGATGATGATGATGATGATAGCGAAGTCGTGATATTTTTCGCGCAAATGGATTCTCATTGGATTAATAATAATAAAAATCTACATTTATGATAAAATTATAATCTTAAGTGATAATAAATAAGTGCAATTTACTGTAACAAGTTTATTAATATTGTTACATTAGTGTAAGCATTAACTTTCAATATTTTATTTTTGATTAGTACATACAATCAAGCTGTATTTAAAGACATGCAGAGATATACATAGTTTATTTCAGAAAGATTAACAGATATGCGATACATGTATTATGTATAAATTTTTTACATTGCTTTTACTTATCCGTTTTATTTAATAGACTGTGACGAGTGAATTTGGCGATATTTTTTTTATCGATATATTTTGCATTCGGTGACGAACTAATTAAGTATTTTTCCAGTATTATAAATTATACACATTCTTTTGGAATTGGTTTAAGTTTAAATAATAATGTTCTACATAATATTTTCGGTTTTTATTGCACGCTTTATTAAGTCACTGTTTGTTGGATTTGATAAGTTTGTTCGACTGAAATGGAGTCTTAAGTTGTACAGGTTTGAGTATATTGTTCATGAGTTGTTTCTTTAAGGGTTTGATTTATCAACAATATTCCCCGATAAGCATATGGAAGCCATAGCAATAGAACGAGGATATGGTTAGCGAACTAATGTAATTAGTGCAATAAATAAATTTATTTAAGGTGCAAATATTTTCTCTACAAATTCCCAATGGTCCCTGAACTAAGTTTCGGTCAATAGAAGATTTATTTACAACACGGAGGTCATGAGATTTCCTCGCTAGCTATGGTAGAGATAAGCTTATCGTAGACCGTCATATGCACGTTTTAAATAACAGTCTATCGGCGATTTACCTTACTAGATACACTAGAGGTTGAAAGGACATGCACCTTTGTATGGATAAATTCCCTACGGCGACCACAGATGAAACTAGAAGAATTATTCCCAACTAACACCAAATCCGCCACCACTGGTGGCCGTTGCGACTAATTCATATATTTTTTTCCCAACCGCCACCCATAATAAAAAAATTATAATTTTACGAACCATTTCCAACAGCCACCAGTGGTGGCCGTTGCGACAAAATCATTATTTTCGTTCCGTTAATTTTTCATCAATATTTATTTGGGAGAATAACTGTGATTTTAGTATTGTACTGGAAGGTCAATTCTCGTAATTATTTGACACATTGATTGAAAGTTGACAGCTCCAAGCCGAGTTTAAAATATATATTTAATTTATATAATTTAATAATATTTTTTATTTAATTCATCATATTATTTTCTTTGCATTTATTTATTATATTATTTATTGTACATACGTCAAACAAAAACAAAGACAGACCTTGATTATGAATTGAACAAAAATTTGAATTCTGCTCTCCTTAAAATTAAGTCTGTTTTCATTATGACCGCTATCTATTCTCGAAATAATATCAGAACAATCTAGCTACTGTCAAATAAGCAGTTCATAATTCAAATGACTAGTTGGGGGTCCTTTTTAAAGCCTTGCTAGGTTAGTAGAGTCTCACCATCGAAAGATGAGACTAGAAAAGCCATGATTGAAAAAAAACATGATTGGGTATGGGTAACCCTGTAAATAGTACAATAATTCATCAAGACCTATCTAGTGATGAAATTATGAATTATGCTTATTTGACAGTAGATTGTTGTGATATTATTTCGAGAATAAATTGGGGTCATAATGAAAACTGACTGAACTTTAAGAAGAGCAGAATACTTCGAGCTAGAGTCTAGCCACGTTAACTCTGCATAGGACTGCATAGGATTATGGCAACACCGCTTAAAATAACCACGAAAATATCTGCAGTATTCCTATTATTCCAATGCAGAATTTGGCCGAACTCATAAACTTTGGCTAGTCTGTTTTTATGTCAGTGCTTAGTCTAAAAAATCATGTTTCTTTTAAATGTTGAATTGTTTATCATCATGTGGTGGTCGTTGGGAATATAGTTCGTAAAATTGTATTTTTTTGTTCCCAACCACCACCATGGCGGTCGTTGGAAAAAAATATGAATTTGTCGCAACGGCCACCAGTGGTGGCGGATTTGGTGGTGGCCGTTGGTAATAATTCAACTATAAAAATCATAAAAAAGTAGTAAATTGTATCGTATATTAGTATATTTACAGTATGTGCCGAAATCTTGCGAAAATATTTTGATGTACAGTCAGCGTCAACAATATCAGGAAGAACAGACTTCAAAATGATCTGAAGAACTACGAAAATTAAACTTTATCTCAATAGGATAAAATTCTTGTTAGAATGAACTTGTTAGAGTTTGAAATAAAAAACATTGAAATTGAAATGACAGTTGGCGTGTACCGAGTTCATTCTAAAACACACGGTGCGTCATTGAGAAATAGATTAATTTTCTGAGTTTTTCAGAGAATTCGTCCCGATATTTTTCACGCCGACTGTACTTAGATTAGAGAAACAAAATTAAGGATTAAACGCTGTTTTGGTTAATGTTCGTGACAATATAAACTGGGGCCTTACTTCACTTACCTTACTTGAGCTAGTGTCAATTTCTAGAAAAATGCAGTATGATTTGACACTAACTCTAATTCAAATTCGATACAGCACTCGATCCAGTCGGAAGTTAGGGCCCTGGGTCGGATTCTATTAATTTTTAGGAGAAATTTCTCATAATGAATATGGAACTTCTACTCTGGGTACATCGCCAATAGACGGGTTTTTGAAACCGGTTGGTAGAGTATAATTGCGTTAGGATAAGGTGCAAATGTTCCTATGAGTGTATCAGAGAGTCGGTTCGATTATTGTCGATGGATATAATAATATGCCGCGTGTTGTATAGTCGAGCATTTCAATATTTTTAGCCTTGTTAAGTGTCAGCATGTCGGAGATTTTTCTATTAACATACAAATAATTAACGATAATAAAATATGCAACCATAATATTCATGAGTTTTATTTAATTTCTATGGTACAGTGGTGCTGTACTGGTGTATTACTCGTTACAGACCCGTGGTACTACCGATTTGTCCTACTGGTAGTACCACGGGGCCGCATTATGGGCCATGGTACTACTAGTAGTACGCACGGCTACACATCAAGCTGTACATTTCCAGTATAAGCTGATCTCGCATTGTACGGAAAGCCTATGCAATGCGAGGTCAGCATAAACTGGAAAAGTACAGCTTGATGTGTAGCCGTGTGTACCATAGGGAAACGCACTGTCCCTTAATACTACTGGTAGTACCACAAGGGAAAGTTATGTTCCATAGTACTACTAGTACTAACTGACGAAATTAGAGCTCGAGCTCTAATCCGGTCTGTATCTCTTGACTTTTCGAAGTATACTTGGATCAGATTTTGATTGTCACTTGCTTTAACGGTGAAGGAAAACATCGTGAGGAAACCTGCACACCTGAGAGTGCTCCGTATAGTTCTCGATGGTGTGTGCAGCCGCCAATCCGAAGAAGGCCAGCGTGGTAGACTACGGTCTGAATCCTCATTCTGAGAAGAGGCTTATGCCCAGCAGTGGGACAGTCTCGGGCTGGTTGATAGTGGCCATAGATATATTACCTGATAGTGGCACACTGTATTTCTCGTGTGCGTCATCCCAGCGAAAAAGTGTCGAATTTCTTAATTCGAGATAAGTAAATCGTTAGTGTATGACGTCGTGTAATTGTGTATGAACATTTCAGATTTGTGTGTCCAACCCTTTTTGGGATATTCATCACAAACGTTTTCCGCTGGAACGACGTCTTCCCAGCGAGACTTTTTTTTTCCAAAGGACGTAAGTAAAATAAAATAGTTACATGGATTAGAGTATAACGAAAGGTAAATGTGTTTGCATAAATGAGATTTGTGTGTCTAAAGACTCCGAAGATATTCAAGTTTCCGCTGCGGTGACGTTTGGCTGATTGCTGGATATCATAAACGGTTAGGCGAATAGTTGTGACTTTTTTACACATGTTGCGATTCTTTTGTGTGTAATGTTTGTGAAAACAGACTTCGAAAAAAAATTACCGCTAGGAAGCTATACATTTTAAAATGAAATCAGGTTATTAGGTCCTAGTACTGCGAATATGAGCTCCGAAGCCTAAATGTTAAAGTTTATTTGTACCTTATAAATGCTCACAATGTCATGTTAAGTCTCATCGATGTACTGTAAGTAAATAATGAATTATGAACACAATTGCTAGGTCTGGGTCACGATGTTGTTCGCCATTCGATTGGACGAGTTTACTATGGGTTGGCAAATTAAAAGGTATCCCATTCGTTAGTGTATTAGTTCAATTATCCATCTGTAAAATTGTAGCCCAATACACTTAATAATTAAAGAAATATAATCAAAAAACCAATGAGAAGCGCAATACAGAGATAAACCAACCAAGTTTGAATGTGTACTAAAAAGCGGCCGCGCGATACATGGTGCTTACCTTCCCAAATTGTTAGCATACTTATTGTTATTGGTGTAGTACTTTGGTACAGGTGCGTACACAATACTTAGTAAAAATGAAAAACAACTGCAGTTTAATTAGTTTTATTTTCAAAAGTATCAATTTACTAATGATTATCAATTGTAGATATGTGTATGTATAGGTACTTAAAAACTCGTGCAAAAAAATCAACAACAACAAAATAATAAAAATCTACATACTAAAATCAACATAAAAGATATAGAAAAGGTATTTATACAAAAAATAAGTATAGCTATTATTTTAATTAAATTACTTAATGTTTAAAATCACAGATCAGTTACAATAATTGACTCATTCATAAGCTTAGTAGGTATCTACATTAATGTAGGTTGTTATGATTATTAAAATTAAAGATTAAGTATATTATTCGTAACCAGCTCTACGTAGATAATAAATTAACTGCATGTGGGGATCGAACCGACAACATTTGGCGTGGTGTCAATAGAGAGGTGACCACCTTAACGACTATGCCACAAGTGCAGTGAAATTAATTGTAAATGTGAATAGACGAGAACATTAGCAGCTACAGTGAACCCTTGTTCATTGTTTACCTCTTTATTTTAGCCCACTGTCAACGTACGGGGTCCCATCGACTTTGGATGTATGTTGCCAAACATACGTTTATACTAGATCGACACAGATAGCATAAATAAAAACGCTAGGAAACACAACACGAGGTAGTTTTATGTTGAATCCGATATGAAGAACAAAGGAAGTAAGAAAAAAATTAAACTTAAGTTTTTAATAACTTTTTTCGCAATAAAACACAAAAATTCACTATGCTTGAGTGTCCGTTACAAAACAAAAACAAAATAATCATACAAATCACTAACTGTATGATTTTTTTGTTTTTACTTCTTCAAGTTAAACGGATGGACACACGGACGGAACCTGCAAAAAAAGAAATTGAAATCCATTTGTCTGTCAGAACTTTGTAACTTCTAAACCAAGAATGTTAATTACCTACATGGAACTCTCACATAATACGCAAAATTTTTGCACCACAGTCGTGGTCTCTTTACAATATTATAATTTGTTCTTAGTGACCCCATGTCAATAACTGAATAGTACCTACTTATTTTGAAATAATTGTACTGATGACTGTGTAAAGTAAAATGAGAAAATAAAAACTAAAGAATTGTGTACGCACATGTACCAAAATAAAAACGGTACTATACTAACAATTTTGGAAGGTAAGCACCATGTATCGCGCGGCCGCTTTTTAGTACACATTCAAACTTGGTTGGTTTATCTCTGTATTGCGCTTCTCATTGGTTTTTTGATTATATTTCTTTAATTATTAAGTGTATTGGGCTACAATTTTACAGATGGATAATTGAACTAATACACTAACGAATGGGATACCTTTTAATTTGCCAACCCATAGTAAACTCGTCCAATCGAATGGCGAACAACATCGTGACCCAGACCTAGCAATTTTGTTCATAATTCATTATTTACTTACAGTACATCGATGAGACTTAACATGACATTGTGAGCATTTATAAGGTACAAATAAACTTTAACATTTAGGCTTCGGAGCTCATATTCGCAGTGCTAGGACCTAATAACCTGATTTCATTTAAAAATTTATAGCTTCCTAGCGGTAATTTTTTTTCGAAGTCTGTTTTCACAAACATTACACACAAAAGAATCGCAACATGTGTAAAAAAAGTCACAACTATTCGCCTAACCGTTTATGATATCCAGCAATCAGCCAAACGTCACCGCAGCGGAAACTTGAATATCTTCGGAGTCTTTAGACACACAAATCTCATTTATGCATACACATTTACCTTTCGTTATACTCTAATCCATGTAACTATTTTATTTTACTTACGTCCTTTGGAAAAAAAAAGTCTCGCTGGGAAGACGTCGTTCCAGCGGAAAACGTTTGTGATGAATATCCCAAAAAGGGTTGGACACACAAATCTGAAATGTTCATACACAATTACACGACGTCATACACTAACGATTTACTTATCTCGAATTAAGAAATTCGACACTTTTTCGCTGGGATGACGCACACGTATTTCTCTCGAAATTTAATTACGATACGTCATCACCAACACGACACGAAAAAAAAAAACTCCAGGGTCTACTCGCGTTTGACGAACCAAAAAGAATAAAACCACTACGTTTAGAAAAACGACAAACGCAGTACCTAGTTACGAACTTTCGTTCCGACTGCACCTACCTACACAATAAAGATAGACTACCGTTCATAGTCCTATGAAATTGACCGGAGACGGAATATACAGGATTTTTTTTAAGTAGTGCGCAAATTTTTTTTGTTGGTTCAGTATGAGTAATAGAACACATTTCCATTAATTGTTCAATACTTTTTTTTTATCCCACTTATAATCAGCAAAATAGGGACACAATCTGATCGTAATAACATCAATAACGCTCGCTCAAGGTCACCAGCGAGCGAGCTCACACGTACACGGAGTGTCACAGTGCCGGAGATCAGAGAAACAAAAGTCGAAACCCGATCATCGCATCCGATAAGGGAACGATGGTTGACCTGAGAGGCAAATTGTGCGATGAATAGTACGATTTATCGAATATCGTCAAACGCGAGTAGACCCCCTGGTAAAGGTCGCGGGAATCCGCTGGATGCGGAAAGCATGACTATACAAAAAAACGACTCATTATCCTTTTTCCTTTCGGTAAATTAATCAGATTTAAGCCAAACGAATCTGGAAATTTAATAATTAGATATAAATAGTTAGAACCAGTTAGAACGCTCAGTTTGTTTTACTTCCTCGTACAGTTCGGACGAGTTACGTTATCGAAGCAACCAAGGTGAGTTTCGTCAGTCTGTTGTAATTAATCTATTAAAGGGTGTGGCTTATTCCGTTTTGTATTGTTAAAAGTATATTTACCTAAATATTTGATTCACATAATTATGTCACGTGTTCTTGAACATTGATACCCCGAAATCTTGTCGATATTCAACACTGACCTTTTAGCATAATAGAGGTCAGTGATATTCAATAATAAGCACACTAACATAATATTGTGCAGTATAATAGAGACTGTCACACGGGCGTCATCGTTATCCACCCGATACACCGAAAGTCGGTCACTTTCGAGGAAACCTTACCCGATGCAGCAATGGCTGCCAAGTGGCGGGGTCCCCCAGCAACGCCCTAAGCCGAGGTCCGAGCCCTTCCCTGGGGGACGCCCTTCAACCGGTTTATTAGGTTAGGTTTAGCTCAATAATTCTGGTGGATGGAGACCCTAACTGGACTCTCCGCCACACTAGTCCAGTCAAGCAGCTAGAATACCTACCTAGGTACCGAAAAAAAAACGAAAACGTCCATACGAAAAAAAAGGATGTCATCGTTAACGCTAATGCAGGCTTCTCACGCAGAGGCCCGGACGGTCTGGCTGGAAGGCGGGCTGCAGCCGGATTTTGCAGGAGCTACACACCTAGGGCACGCCGTTATCGCGGCGGTAAGGCCCGTCATGGAGGAGTGGCTGGAGAGGAGCCATGGTGCCCTCACCTACCGGCTGACGCAGATACTCTCGGGGCATGGTTGCTTCGGTAAGTATCTGTGTCGCATAGGCCGGGAGCCGACGCCCGAGTGTCATCACTGCGGGAGCTGCCCAGAGGACACGGCGCAGCACACATTTGCGGAGTGCCCAGCTTGGGCCGCGCAGCGCCGTGACCTCATCACTGCAATAGGCGGCAGCGATCTCTCGCTTCCAGCCGTGGTTCTGTCTATGGTCGGGAGCGAGAGCGCTTGGGAAGGCGTCGTCTCCTTCTGCGAGGAGGTGATGCTCGCTAAGGAGGCGGCGGAGAGGGTTCGAGAGGCGATGACCTCTATTCCCATCCGCAGGAGACGACCTGGGCGTCGTAGGAGGGCGTATGCCGACCTCCAGCCACCCTAGGTGTGGGCCTGCGGGCAGCGGACTCGGGGTGGCCCGCCGCCCGACCAGTCAAGGCCCGTGACGGTGGCGCGTAGTGTTCCGCGCGCGCCAGTCAAGAGGAGGGTGCGGCCGTTGTGGTTGCCGCACGGGGAGAAGGGGCTCGCCTGCCACTGGCGAGCCGGGACCTGCCGGGGATGGTTGGGTGAATACGGGAGTATTTCCCACGCCCCCGGCCAAGGTCGGTAGAGGAACACCGTGGTGGTTTTTAGTCGGTAAGAGTCCGACACTGGCTCCGCCTTCCCCGGGCGGAGTGCGTCCATGAGGATTTTCGCCACGAAAAAAAAAAAAAAAAAAAAAGGAGCTACACACCTGCAAAATCCGGGCGACGGCGTCAGCTGTGCCTCTCCCAGTCCCATCCCATAGCTCACTCAGTTCATCGATACAATGATGACGGATACAGACGTTCGCTCTGGCTCTAATGGGACTTATAATTGCAAGAAAATAAATAAAAAGCGTTAAGAATGGGCTAAAGGTTGGCTTAGAAGGAGACTGATATTCTCCCATATATATAAAAATCAATTGCTGTTCGTTAGTCTAATAAAACTCGAGAACGGCTAGACCGATTTGGCTAATTTTGGTTTTAAAATATTTGTGGAAGTCCAGGGAAGGTTTAAAATGTGAGAAAATGTGGAAAATAGTAAAAACAACAATTTTATTTTCCCATACAAACTATTCCTACCTGTCAAACACACAGAGTACATTGTAATATACTGAAAGCAGCGACGACTGAAAGTCATGTTCGTCCCGTTCGGTATGATAAACTCGGGTCCCCTCTAATTTAAAGAGATTTGGATGAAATTTTGTGTGTATGTTTCAATGGGTTTCTGGATGGTTTAAAAACACAATTGGACCCTTTGGTGGCGCTGCTGTCGGTATGTCGGTGTGTTTGCGCACACACTTGTGCACTATAATATGTCCCGCGCAGATGGCTAGTCTCCATTGAGATTGGCCGCCGTGACCGAAATTCGGCCGGGAGGACATTTTTATTATTATTATGTCGGTATGTCACTGATCTCCTAAACTGGTAGATGATAGATTTTAATGATATTTTTTGTGTAGGTACGTTCGAGTCTGGGTCCCTGCAAGATTTGAATTAAAAAATGGGCCCGGTAGGTGGCGCTGCAGTCGTTGTGTCACCAAATTTTATTTGCTGAACAATTGATAACATGGGACGGGACGTGGGACGGGACATGGGACGGGACGGGTCATGTGACATGGGGGACGGGACGGGTCATGTGACATGGGGGACGGGACATGGGACGGGACGGGATATGGGAAGGGACATGGGCCGGGACGGGACATGGAACATGAGACGGGACATTGGACATGGGACGGGAATAGTGAGATAGTGGGATAGTGGGATAGTGTGATAGTGGGATAGTGGGATAGTGACTGGACTGGACTGGACGGTCCGAATGAAAGGATGGATGGATGGATGGATGGAACTGGACTGGACTGAATTAACAGGATCCGTCACGTGGGTTAGGAGAATTTAAAGCGAGCGAAGCCGCGGGTAAAAGCTAGTACTAAATAAAAATAAAGTTGGATCACGAAATGAATTGAATTTATTTACCGCTCCGGCCGGCATATCACATCATTTATACACCCCGTAAAGGGAAGGTACGTACCTTCGCCACCGGCGCGCGGGTGGCACGCTGACACCCCCAAAATTCGAGCACCCTACGCGGTCACCTATTTCGCCTATATGGACGAGCCGGCCCTGGGATTATACACAATGTAGCACACAAATATATTTAGCTCTACCACAGAATACCTAACACCTAATGCTTTACTAACATAATGATTAATATAAACGGTTTCACTCACGTTATATCATCGGGTGTGCCCGACCGGTTTCGAGCTCGAACGGAGCCCTTAATCATGAGCTGGTTACGCGGCGGCGTCGCGCACCAAAAAATAACATACTTTACTAACATTCTTTTTAAGGATTTTCCTTATCAGCAGTTGTTTAAATAGCAAGTTGTTAACGGATATAGGTAGGTAGGTAGTATACCTAAGGAGCTACTTTCTTAGGCGATTCTCCCACAGTGACGTGTGTCGGAGCGAAATATATTAATTTCCTATATGAACTCGCCATTGCGTCCATACAATTGCGACGAGCGTCTATGCCTTAGCCCACAGCACAGCCGTGGGCAATGCCAGTGCCGCGTAGTTATGCTTAAATTGTTCAGATGCGCGTCGCCTCACTGAAATCCAAAAACCTACAAACTTACATCTACATACCTACCCACTTAGGCGGTATATATTAGTGGAACTAATACAATGATATATTAATAAGTAATATAGTAGCTAGTGCGACGTGATTATCATAGAAAACGCAGTTTCCGTGGCTTGAGCAAATTCTTTCGTATGTTTTTGACAAATAACTTCGTCACTTCTTCTTCTATCGTGTCGACATGAGCTACATAATGATAAGAGCTCATGTCGTGGGGTAAAGATTAGCCAGTCAGCAGGTTGGTAGCAGGGCTGACTGCCATGAGACACTTCGTCACTGGACATGAGGCATTATGGCAAATTCCTGTACATATAAATAATTGTGGAAAGAAAAAATCGCTCAGGAGTACGATCAGTGTTCACGGTACACGGCGCGATCTTGCTCGTGAGCTATTTTTTCTTTCCACAATTTATATCTTTAGATTTCGCTTCGCATGTGTAAATGCGTTAAAAATAATAAAATGTATTCCTGTATTTTCAAAACAAGTTACTTACGGTTTATCTATTTCTATCAGTTAGAACTATAGGTAGGAGCTAAATATGCAGCGTTGGCGCGGGACGACAGCTGTAGTGACGGGAGCTAATGGCGGCATCGGTGCAGCCATCACCGTGGGCTTGGCCAACGCGGGCATCAATGTGATCGGGATAGATTTACGCTTAAATCTTATTAAAGTAAGGGAAAATTGATTTTTATTTACTCACATCGAAATTAAAACATTAAATACATTATTTAAAAATAAAAAAACCTTAAATAAAACTACACCTAAAGCTAAAAACTAAAAAGGAGTATCAAAATATCCCTCCGCGTCGCTTTCAACTGGTAACGTGCCCAGAAGACTGGCAGCATTGCCGCGTTGTATGGCAAAATGGTAGGGAAAAATGTAGGGAAAATGGTTTTTTATGCTTTAGCATATTGTTTTTTGTTCCATGTGGTACCGGGCGTAAAGGATTACACCACCCTATATATTCTCATGGGTGTCGTAAAAGGCGACTAAGGGATTCACCAGAGGATGGGCAGCAGCGTTCTCCGAGTATTTAACCAACCAAGTGCGATCGCTAACCCGCCTGCCAAGCGTGGCGATTATGGCATATCCCCCATTGGGGGAGTCCTATGTCTAGCAGTGGACGTCTTTGATGATGTTAATATTGTTTTTAGGGTTCCGTATCCAAAGGGTACCAATCGGGACCCTGTTACTCTCGCTACGCTGTCTGTCCGTCCGTCCGTCTGTCTGTCACAGGGCTGTATCTTTTGAAAGGTAATAGGTAGCTAGTTGAAATTTTCTCAGAATATGTATTGCTATAATGAACAAACACTAAAAATAAAAAAAGTCTAAAACACCATACAAGAAACAACGAAAAACTGGATTTTTTTTCAAAGTTTTTGTTCTTGCTCTATCTTAAAAACGTTAGTACATAGTAGCGTCAAACTTGGTCTGATTATAGTGCATACTATGTAGTTTAGCAACAAATACAAAAAGGGCAAACATTGACATATATACGTGGTGGTACCACCACGTATATATGTCAATGTTTGCTAATGTTTGGTACCTGCGCAAGAAAGAGATACAAAAATTTATATTTCGCGTACGATACGTTGATGTCTTTTGATGAACTCTCGTAAATTAAATCAGTTTCTATGGTAATTATCAGGTCGATGGGTGGTATGGAACCCTTACTGCATGAGTCCGACTATCTATTTGCCGCTTTTTCCATAAAAATGTTAACTGCAGTTTCGAAGACGCAAAGCAGTTGGCACAGTGCTTAGTAACTAATATTAAGTAATCTGTGGTGACAGTACGATTGGATTTTGTGATGTGGCTGTGGGTCGCCTGGCGAGTTCCATTCCTGCAAGAAACAAAATATATTTAGTTTTTTGGAGTCTAGTGAAGGGGAACTCGGTCAATCCGTGAATGGGTGACCATTTCGTTGCACATCGAGACCCTCCGTACATCGGAGAGCACGTTAAGCTGTCAGTCCCGGGCATACGAATATGGCAGTCGTTACGGGTAGTCAGAAGCCTGAAAGTCTGACAACTGGTCTAACCTCCGAATATCAGCATTACCCAGTAACTGGGTTGCGGGGTCTGATGGCAGTCACTCCGTGTAAAATACTGATGTTCAGCCGCATCTGATTGAAGATTGCAATAATTGGAAAAAGGCGCGGAGGATGATGAGTCTGGTCAAGGGGGCATGTAAGATTTGTGTTTATGAATATATATGCATCCATTCTAAGATAATAGTGTTTTCAATTCAACTTTTTATTTTATCACAATACAGAATACTTGTCTTTATCATAAATGACTTATTGGATCACAGAAATAGAATGGTTGTAATATGGGTGTAATCACAATTTTACTTGAGATTCATGCGTGGCAACTTTCGAACAAACTACTCCTCCCATATTGACGTCATTAATTTAAAAAAAATAACTTGAATCAAATGTACTTTACAGCATTTGTTTCTGCAGTTAGAAACAGCACAATAAGGCATTTTTGTTATAATACCTCAGTGCATTTTTGCAGGTTTTTGTTACAGTATTTACAGAAACAAGTCATAAGGCGTACTGAGAAAGCCTTTGAAATGCCCTGCACTATGGTTCAGAGTGTTGGCACGCGCGCCCTGCCTACTTGGCCATTCTATCTATTTCTGTGTATTGGATCATCCTAGTCAGGTTATTATAAAGGTAGAATGAGAAACAATAAAGATTAAATTATATACAGGAACTGCCATCTCAAGTCAAAGGAGAAGGAACAATCATTCCAAGACAATGTGACGTCTCTGATACCAAGGAGGTGGCGGACACTTTCAAATGGATTGAGCAGCAGTTTAATGGCGTGCATATTCTGGTTAATTGTGCCGGCGTGCTGTACCAAGGGCATATCAGCGGTACGTAATTATTATTATTATAGGAAGTGTCTTAACAGCCACCAAAAGGGATATCCTGCCACTAGTGGCAAGCTAAGATATAATGCTATTCTGCCGCAAGTTGTTACCTTTTAAATTTTTTAATATAGGTATGGTATAGTTCCTATAGCGGCAGACTAACAGAAAAGGCTATTCTGCCACAAGTAGGTAGTAGTTAAAAAGTGTTACTTATTGCTTTGAGCTGAAAGCACACATTTCATTGATGTAAAATAACCTAATCTAACTAGCAGCTATTTGCCGTCAGTTGTTTCTTATTACGGGGTGCTTCGCCACCGACCCCCTTGTGGTGGCTTCAAGGGTGGCTCCCAGACCACCCTTGAGTGGATTCAACCCAGATAACGAGGGCTTCGACTCCGTTTCTACATTTTCACGAGTTACGACTTACGACAGCGAATATGTCATTTTTTATTGCGGCAGATTAGTATTATATCTGTGCCTGCCACTAGTGGCAGGATATTCCTTTTTAGGGTTCCGTAGTCCTACAAGGAACCCTTATAGTTTCGTCATGTCCGTCCGTCTGTCCGTCTGTCCGTCTGTCCGTCTGTCCGTCTGTCCGACTGTCCGTCTGTCCGTCTGTCCTAATCCTTTACAGCTTAATAACTTCTACAGTTATAAACATAAGTAAATGAAATTTTGCAAAAAAATTGTCTAGATATAGATCTCAATTTTAAATGAATAAAAAAATCGTGATTACGTATTTTAGGGGTGGCGCCCGCCCATACATGTGAAATGGGGTTGAAAATTTTTTCTTCGCTGCACCCCCTCGTGTGTGGTATCATTGAATAGGTCTACTAAAATAAAGGTAATGTTTGATATACCACTTTTTTATCAGGTGTACCATCTGCGAAATATAGCCCGTCAAAGTGGCTTGCAATGGGTCCCCTCCCCAGCCATTTCTAAACTATGCAACGTAGAAACTTATAATCTTCCACATTGATAGACCTTTATAAAAACTCTCTTTTAAAATTATTTCGAGTATAATTTGATAATAAATTTTTGAGTTATAGAGAGAAAACTGAAAAATACTTAAAACGTCCTAGTTCAAAGGTCATTGACTATAGAAAAAAATGATCTTAGCAAATAATGCTCCTTTAGCTACTTTCTATTGAAAAAAATTACAAAAAGTAACTTTGTGTTATATTGAAAACAAACTTCTTAAATTTGGCGCTGTACAGCGCCGTCTAGCGGCTAGTAGCAACACTCTCTGAGTCGCCAATGCTGCCGTCTATTGCATTTGGCACTTTATAGCGCCATCTAGCGGCGGCTACTAACAACACTATCTGAGTCGCCAATGCTGCCGTCTATTGCAAAAACTAAAATAGCCATGATTAATATTCGATTTGATTTGTTTGTAACACCTACTTAAGGAACCCTATAATACTGAGCATGGCCCGACATGCTCTTGGCCGGTTTTTTATTAATCGGCCACTCATGATGGCTGACTAGACACTAGTAGACACTTCCATTCAATCTTCCATTATTATACTTGCTGAAATATTAATCGCTTCTTTCCCGAAAAGAGGTCATTGTACTCATCATTATGAACAACTTTTACTATGAGACCAACCCTGAAATCGCAAAAAAAAACAGGTGGTCCCTACATTTTATCAATTTATGTGAACACAAATGTAGGGACCAACTGATTTTTTCTTCACGATTTCAGGGTTGGTCCGATAGTAAAAGTTGTTCATAATGATGAGTATAATCACCCCTTTTCAGGAAAGAAGCGATTACAATTTCAGTATGTATTGTTTCATAAACACCTCTACTTTCTACATAGCTATAGTAATCGGTATTGATATTTCGTTCCGGTGGATAATTTAAAGGTTACTATTTATTTATTTGCTTAGTCTTCCGCGGGCTACTCATAGATTATAGAGCCTGTCCCAAAATTTGACTGCCTCGTTGGTCTAATGGTCGCAACCGCGACTGCTAAGTGTGGGGTCCTGGATTCGACTCTCAGATCGGGCAGTGTTGTTGGGTATTCATTAGGAAATTCTCAGTAGCAGCCCGAAGTCTGGATTTGTGCCCGGCTAATAGCAATAAGCTCGCCCCCTATTACATGGGACTATAATATATGTAACTTGTGTAATGTTCGCACCCTATTACATGGGACTTGGGACTATAACCATAACAATAGACAATAATACTAGTATTATTATCTATTTTATGCTATAACATAGCTTAGGTAACTGGCGAAATGTGGGTGTACTATACACCTCTGCCTACCCCTTCGGGGAAATACAGGCGTGATGTTATATCCCAAAAATAAAGTTAAAGCCCACAGTCGCTTCTCAAGTAACGCGTCACTGCGTGTCTACTCTCTAGCACGGACTGTGTGGCTTGTAGAGCACTCAAAAAGGCTACCGGCCCCGTGGGGGAGCGGCTGGTGTGTGTGGGATTTGCACACCGCACTGAAACCTCTCCAGCAAAGAGGGGGGACTGCGAATGTATTAGGCGACATGGGAGTACCACATGCCACCATCATCCCTGAGGTCACCGTGTGGACGCCCAAAGCCCCCAATTTAGCCACCCGTGACCTCAAACCTGTCCTAACGACAGAGCAGGGTGTGCAGCGTGTAGCTTTAACAGCTCGTTAGGGCTATATGCCGCACACCTGAGAGGCACAGGAGCGGCTGCCTCTCCGTCGCCGCCTTCTCCGAGCGGGATCGGCCCTATCTCGATCCCAGTCCGCCACCTCAGAGTCAGAATACACCGTTCTAAGTTACCAACAACTGCCAGTATTAGTGTAACTGAGTAATATGGCTAGTCCCTAGGTATCTGATTACTTTCTATACTTGTACAGTTCAAACTGGTCTAGTGGTTTTATGTAAAGATAAACATTACTTTGGTAAGATGCCTTTTTGTTTTCTTGTGGGAAGCTTAACTACTGCGTCTTTCTTGTAGACTTTATAACAGACGTAAATTATATGTGAGTACAGCTTTTACTCTTCTTCTTCGTGTCGATGGTATAGTATTTATGTAATCTCTTGGGTCAGATTTGGCAAGCCCAAAACTTTGCCACTTCAACGGCGTTATCAGTGGCAACGCAAAGGTCACCCAGGCTACAGGTTACATCGATTGGAGGTCAGTGCCACAACCACACCCTGTCGCTGTTTTTTGAATATAGCCCCTCTTGGCGAGATTGGACTTGCTTCTTCCCACTTGAGTTCGTAGTCGGTTTAGTGACTTCCAGGTTGACCAGGGAACGTTATATCCCGCAGGAAGGTGCTCACTCGGCTGGATATAGTGAGCGGGTGGAGAAAGTGTCTTCAGCCACAGTTTACAACGGGCCTCAACCGGGCACCCCGATAGGGCCTCTGCTGATTTTAAAAAACTGTGCCGACTTTTTAACCTCTGTGTTGGTAATTGAGCGCTAAATAGTGGATGTCTTGCATCAGACTCCTGTTTGTGCTTTTCCACTGCGCACGCAACCTCTCTACGGACTTGTGGGGGCGCTATACCAGCTGTAGGATAAAGTACGCCAAGTGGAGTCGGTTTAAGGCAGCCTGTGATAGTTAGCTTTTACTGTAAAGTAATTTTATTCTACTTCCAGATGTGGGCAGTAGCACATTGAGCGACAATCAGATTCTTCACACTATCGACGTGAACCTGAAAGGCACAATACTATGCACGCGCCATGTCATCGCGTCTATGAAGCTCAATGCGTTAGAAGGCCATATCATCAATATTAACAGGTACTATCAATAATAGTTATAATAGACATATATTGTAGCGACATTGTATTGCGCTACATGCGAACTACCGCTGACGTACTGAATGACGTCACATATCCTGAATCGCGCTATCAAGATTTGACGCACAATTAGCAGTTATACCTACGACAGCCCGACATCCACCGTCGGGCCGCGACCAGGCAATGGTGTCGATTCTCTTGTTCACAAACTAAACTTATTTTAAACTATCGCTCTCTTTTACTAATAGTAGATGCGTGAAAGGGATGGCAACAATGTTAGTGCTGTAAAATTAGTGTACGTGTTACATTTCATCGTATTTTTACGGCCAAAATTAATGTCCAATCTATCTACGATTTGCCCTATTAGAGATAGGAATATGACATTAGCTCCATACAAAATATGTCAAATTTCTATATCTAGTAGGGTAAATCGTAGATAGATTGGATATTAATTTTGGCCGTTAGTGGGCGCGTTCCGAGATCATGACTAAACTTGTCTGGAAATTTTTATTCCGACTAATTTGACAGCACAAAAATTGTTGCCATTCCTTTCTTGTATCTACTATTAGTAAAAGAGAGCTATAGTTTAAAATAAGTTTAGTTTGTGAACAAGAGAATCAACACCAATAAGACCCAGCGATCCCTTTTTTTAAGCGGAGAAAATGCCTATCGCATGTCACATTACCGGGGAGGCAGTGTGGTTATGTGGGGCTCGGATCCACTAAAAACTCCGCCGTGTGCACTTTCACCTTGGGTGGATGGGCCACGAGAACAGCTACGCATGACTTTCTTTTGGCGATGTTCGGGGACACCTGGGACATCAATACAATTCAAGGGCCGTGCAATGCGGACGATAGACTCCCCAATCTATCGCCCACTGGCTTCATTTAGGGCGGCATCAGGTCACCGTATAGACGCCTGCGCCGACCTGTCCTCCTGCGGCGGTTTGGATCAGCGAGATAGTCTTCCTCCCTGACCCTCTCTGCCGCTTCATTTTGCGAGAATATCTCCTCGCAGTGCGCTCCGTGCGCCAAAGTAATACGAAGGGCCGTGTTCACACTACAGTCGCACTGGTGGCATACGGGAGTAGCCTCCCGTCTCGCCAATTTGTGCAGGTAGGTATCTGCTAAAGCAACCATGCATGCCCCGACAATACCTGAACCAGACAGAAGGATAAAGTCCCGTGTCGCCTCCGCACCCACTCCTCAAGAATCGGCTGGAAGTCCAGTGTGCGGCACTGGAGACCCAGCGATCCTCCCTCTCAATACCAAATCTCAATGACATTACATTAGTATTTACTGTACATAATTAACTTTACATTAGTGTTCAAGAGATGACATTTTGTTGATTACAGTATTGCTGGTCACTACATTCCGTTCGCTGACAATATGAATGTGTACGCGACAACGAAGCACGCGGTCACCGCGTTCACGGCCTCGCTCAGTACAGAACTCGCTGAATTCAAAAATAAAATTAAAACTACGGTACGTCAAAGAGTCCTAAAAAGTAAACTATGTGACGACAGGTACCACCTGTGTGACCTGTAAGACCCATTTATAGTCGTCTGAGCCCCAGTCTGAACAAGGTACGCGCTTTCGAGGCGGCGGCGGCGGTGCGAAACTGATGACCTTTTTTTATGTTCCCTACCTAAGGACCTAAGGGTTCCTTAGTTTCGTCATGTCCATCTGTTTCCTAAGCTTGTGTAATTTTCTTTAGCCTAATAAAAACTGATTGTTACTTTGCCATGAATTCGCTGTATCATAAAAAAAATACATTTTCTTTTTTGCGATGCTCTTTTGTACCTTGGTAGCCTGTGCGTAAATACCAAAGAGAATACATGGACGAATAAAAAAGCGGACGGAATCTCGCTAAACAATAAGTGAAGCATCCATAGTAAGGCGGCTCGCTTCAAAGTACGGGCTGGTACGCACTCATTCACATCCATAGTAGGTATGCCAAAAAGCCGCGATTACGCAAAAAATCTAGTGTGACGATAGCGTCACAAATAAAATAACTATTAGGGATTTATTATATAGTTGTATTGGTACAGATTTTTACAATGGTGGAATTAACATCATTCTACGCCAACCTTTATCTAAAAATGCAGTGGCTGTATATAAATTCATAAAAGATGTTTTTTTAAGAAGGTCCGAGGATATATGTTGATATTATTTATTGTACATAGTATAGTTTTGTATATTTTTTAATATAACAATAATATGAGGTACCTATGAGGCTGGCATAGTCACCGCGGTGTACTAAAGCCTCAAAAAAAAAAAAAAAATTAAAAAAAAAAAAAAAAAAAAAAAATTACAATATAAATCTCATGAAATGCTTTCGGAATTATAGTGGGTTTAGGAATAAAATGAAGTGATTCAATCTTTGTTTCGTGAGATTCCGTCCGCCTTTCTTATTCGTCCGAGAGAGAATAAAACTTTATTACTGGGCTGGGCTGGGCTGGGTTGAACTTCATAATCAATGAGGCTTACATTCAGAGACGAATCCAAGCGTGAACTCATGCTTCCAACTGTCAAATAGCATTTTGACAGTTGGAAGCATGAGTTCACGCTTAGATTCGTCTCTGATTATAAGCCTAAGTGTTGTGTAGAGCTTGTCTCCAGGTCTGGTGAGCACACCGATGGCGGCCTACGTTGAAGAGCGAAAGATGCCAGAGCTGCAACCTTGTGACCTGGCGGATGCCGTGCTGTATGTTCTGTCCACGCCGCCGCACGTTAATGTAAGAGCAACATGTTGCACCAACTTATACTGTTGCTGTGAAATAAAGATTTGTTGCCTCATTTGTTGTTGCATTCAGAACCTTCATAAAACATAAAATATACAACGTGTTATTGAAATAACTGAAAAACTCTTAAGGGGTCATTGTATTCATCAGTATGAACAACTTTTACTATGGGACCAACACTGAATTCGCGAAAAACAAACGGCTGTTCCCCTACATTTGTGTTCACATAACATAAATCGACAAAATTGATACGAAGTTGATCGACCGATCTTGAAGTTTCTAACCAGCGCTACAGCGCTACAGCGCTTGACTACAATCAAGGCTATTTTATTTCAGATCAGTGAATTGACTATAACGCCAGTAAACGAAAAGAGGCTGTAGCAGAGGAGTTCAGAGGACAACAAGATGATGGCAACCGGCAGTAAAGCTATAATATCACACTCGTGGATCAAAACTGTATTAACTCAAAAACTGATTTTACAGTTAATCATTTGTGTAAGTAGGTACCGAAAATGTAGCTGTATATAAAGCCACAAAAATTGTTTTAATATTGCATTGTACTGCACTGTATTCATAAAAGTATGTACAACAAATGCCACCAACCCAGCAAACATTTTAAGTATTTTTTCCTGAACTTTTTGAGGTATCTTGCTAGGTCACCATGAAATTGCGACCTAAAATAGGTTATCGTTATTTCAACCAAAAATGTTTGCTGGGAAAGGGACATGAGAATTAGTTTTTAATACAGTGTAGATCTTGGTGCGCGATAAATATGTATAGGTACCTTCGAATTAATCTTTTTAACACACTTGCTCGTAAAGTGGCTCTTATTCTTATTGCACCACTTTTTGTTTCATAAAGCAGCTTATAAAGCACGCGTGCTTTTTACTTTACACTATCGCACTAGGTAGTGCTTTTTACTTTACTGTTTATTTTTAAATCTCAGCAAAGAATTTTCATGTCTAAAGAATATTAAACATTTTTGTGAACAAATCAACTGTTTTAATTAAAATACGATAAATAAACATTTCATTTCATCAAATTATTTATTTTTGTCAACAAATTAACAGAAAGAATCATAAATGAATGTTTTCCGTATAAAATTAACTTTGTATTTTTAAAATACATCGAGTCTGTGCTCCGATGTCTTGTAAGAATTCTGTACTGACTATATACGGAACCCTTTTTTTTTCCGTGGGAAAAATCCTCATGGACGCACTCCGCCCGGGGGAGGCGAAGCCGGTGTCGGACTCTTACCGACTAAAAACCACCACGGTATTCCTCTAATGACCCTTGGCCGGGGGCGTGGGAAAAACTCCTGTAATCGCCCAACCATCCCCGGCAGGTCCCCCGGCTCGCCACAAGTAGGCGAGCCCCTTCCCCCCGTGCGGCAATTACATCGGCCGCACCCTCCTCTGGACTGGCGCGCGTGGAACACTACGCGCCACCGACAAGGGCCTTGACTGGTCGGACGGCGGTGTAGCTGGAGGTCAGCATACGCCCTCCTACGACGCCCAGGTCGCCTCCTGCGGATGGGAAGAGAGGTTATCGCCTTTCGAACCCTCTCCACCGCCTCCTTAGCGAGCATCACCTCCTCGCAGAAGGAGACGACGCCTTCCCAAGCGCTCTCGCTTCCGACCATAGACAGAACCACGGCCGGAAGCGAGAGATCGCTGCCGTCTACTACAGTGATGAGGTCACGGCGCTGTGCGGCCCAAGCTGGGCACTCCTCCAGTGTGTGCTGCGCCGTGTCCTCTGGGCAGCTCTCGCAGTGATGACACTGGGGCGTCGGCTCCCGGCCTGTACGACACAGATACTTCCCGAAGCAACCGTGGCCCGAGAGTATCTGCGTCAGCAGGTAGGTGAGGGCACCATGGCTCCTCTCCAGCCACTCCTCCATGACGGGCCTTACCGCCGCTATTGTGGCGTGCCCTGACTACGGAACTCTACCCTGTGCATGGTCACTGTGGTTAGACATACACTTGCCCGGTTTTTCCTTTACTTGTTGCTTAAAAAGTTTTTCTCAATCTTCCTCTTTTCCTCTTCCCATCAATCTTCCCTTTTCCTTCCTAGAGGATCCTATCTCCTAATCAATTTGTCTTTAGGCGTAATAAATCAACCTATGATGCTGTCATGGATCTGACAAACCATATAGTTGAAAAAATAGACAAAAAGAAAAAAGTGTTATCAGTATTCCTTGACCTAAAAAAAGCGTTCGAGACGGTTTCCATCCCCATTTATTGAAACTTGAGAGCTGGGCGTGCGTGTTGTATTGTATTGTATTTATTGATAACAATTGATACAAGCCATTTTTTTTTTAAATTAACCTCATTCATAACTTACTCAGACTTAACTTTATCAGAAGTAAACATAACATTTTCGTTCATTATAATATTTCGAGTGTATGTATGTATGTAAGTATGTATGTATGCATGTGTGTATGTATGTATGTATGTATATTTCTTTGGCACGCTCTGTAGCCTAAACGGCTTGATGGATCTTAGCTTGAGAGGTGTCGTTGGATTCGTCTTAATTGTGAGAGTGACACTGGGTATATAAAAATTATAAAAATCAAAATGGCCGCTTTTTGGAGCCATTTTATGTGACTTCAAAATTTTTTTTTTGCTCAAAACCTATCGAGTGCGGTATCAAAATAAAGGGTTTTATAAATAGTTTACGAAAATATATACAACTTATATGTTTAAATGTAATTTGGAATGAAAAATGCTAAAAAACAACAAAATATTCAACGTTAAAACTGAATTTGACTTTTCAAAAAAAACATTAATAGTATGATAAATAAAACATGACAAAACTAAAAATATTTAAATAAAAAAATTAATTAACAAAAACAAAAATCCCAACTGCGTGTAAAAATAACAGAAAAGATATAAACAAGACTTATCAACACGCAGGCGGAGGCTACCTATGAACTATTATGTAATTCATGACCAAAAACATACGTAGTCTCCGCCTGTTATTTTTACACGCAGTCGGGTTTTTTGTTTTTGTTAATTAATTTTTTTATTTATATGATACGAAATTAAGTGTTATTTAGTAACTATCATAATGATAGTTACTAAATAACACTTAATTTCGTATTTAATTTAAAATTAAAATTGCATCGAAAAAAAAATGTAATAAAATTTAAAATTATATTTTCGTTTATCAGCTGATTAAAATAAATACATCATTATTAAAAACCGGCCAAGTGTGAGTCGGACTCACGCAGTAAGGGTTCCGTACCACCCATCGACCTGATACCCCATAGAAACTGATAGTTTATCAAAAGACATCAACGATCGTACGCGTAATGTGAATTTTTGCATCTCTTTCTTCCGTAGGTACCACCATATATGTCTGTTTGTCCTGTATTTAGTATTTGTTGCTAAATAACATAGTATGCACTATAATCTGACCAAGTTTGACGCTGGTATGTATTACCGTTTTGAAGATAGAACAGGAACAAAAACGTTGAAAAGAATGCATGTTTTTCGAGGTTTCTTGTATGGGGATCCCCTTTGGTTTTAGACTTTTTTTTGTTTTTAGTATTTGTCGTGATACACCTTATAGCAACACATATTCTGTGAAAATTTCAACTGGTTATCTATTACCGTTACAAAGATACAGACCTGTGACAGACAGACGGACGGACGGACGGACGGACGGACGGACGGACGGATGGACGGACGGATGGACGGACGGACGGACAGCGTAGCGAGGGTAATAGGGTCCCGTTTGCACCCTTTGGGTACGGAACCCTAAAAATGATGATCTAAAAAAATCAGATAAGTATAAAATTCAATAACAGTACCCATGCATCAAAAAGTCGAAAATAAACACTAACTAAAACAAGGGTAGTTTCATAAACTCTTCGTCAAAATCATAAAATTCACGGTCAATTAGCCATGACTTGAGCCTGTTTTTAAAGATAGCGGTAGAAGCTGCATTCCTCACAGTCTCAGGTAACCGATTGAACACTTCTGGCCCCATCACACGGGCGGTTTTGCTAGACTTAGTTAATTTATATGCTACGCTACGTAAGTGGTTTTTATACCAGCTGCCTAATTGCGTAACTCACTCGCGATCGCATTCATCTGGATTTCAATGTTCATTGCTCCGTGTGTTTTGACAATCCGTCAAATTGACAACTACGTACCACGCAATGAATATTGCTGTAATTTCAAAATGAAAGCTGATGTCAATGTGAATGCATTACACAATTACCCCACTGGTGTTGTAGTGATGAGCACTACCTAACGTTTCCAAACAATCTCTATTCTGGACGACATACACAGCGACCTGATATATGTGGATTTGTGGATTGATGGGAGCGTCATTATGTTGAGAGATTAGTGTCCTCTAGTTGACTCGCCGTCGTCATGTATGCCAACAATCGCGCGCACCTGACCTTACTTTTACTTTTCCTTCCTTCTAGACTTTATCAAATGATGAATGTTTCTATAATACAGACATTACTTTAGATTTTTCACAAAATCTTAGCATTTGATCCGTGTTTCTTATGCATCAGCTACAATGATATAAGTCTATGATCAGCTATGTCTTTTTGTAAAAAAATGTGTGAATCAATGAAATTATTAATAAAGTAACTTTGTTAAGATTTGTCATCTCGTTTTGGCAATTTTCAAATACTCAATACATACAGTTACTCAATATAATTTAATTTCACACTAAACAAAAGCCTGTCTCAAACTCTTAATTATCCAAAACATGAACCAAACCTACCATATCATATTATTGTTTTTGTTTTCGTAAAAAAAACCTAGTCCAGAAACTGTTTATGAAGTGAAAACTTCTTTAGGCGCGTTGAGCGATTTTTGGTAGGGACAAAACTTGATGGGGTGCTGGCCAGAAAACCTCCACGTGTGTCTGACGCCTGCTTGTCCTTCTGGACACGTCTGGAGGGAACGGCAGTTGTTGGGCCGGTGCACCCTGGGCACGGGCAATATGTCTCCTTTGGACCGGGGGACCTTATTGTCTGTGGCGAATAATCTGGCACGGGAGGGGCCCGATGTGGGCCAATGGGAAGTTGCTCCGCGTGTCCCTCTGAGAAAGCAGAGGGCAGTGTGGAGGAGCAGCGGCGGGTCCGGTGTGCACTCACCCTGGGGTAGGCAGAGGGGGGACTGTCCTTCCCAGCCCCCGTCGGTCTCGTAACCCCAGGAGTGCCTGCTGAGTAGTGTTCTCGCGCCTCTTGGGACCGAGGGTCTTGGCTTTACCGCCCGGACCGCTAGGAAGAAAACCTCTATAAAAAATTACAGGAGGATGGGCCTGCCAGCAGCAGACTCGGGGTAGTCTACTGCCCGACCAGCAGCTGGCGTAGCTGACACAGCTGGCGTAGCTGGCATGCTGGCCTGGCGGCATGCTGGCGTAGCTGGCACAGTTGGCGCAGCTGGCGTAGTTGGCGCAGCTGGTAAAGGCCCGTGAGGTGAGGTGGCGTGCAGTGTTCCGTGTGCGCCACCGAGGAGGGTGCGGCCGTCGTTAGGCCGCACGGGGAGAAGGGGCTCGTCTGCTTGTGGCGGGCCGGGACCTATCTGGGGTGGTTGTGTGAATACTCACGGGTTCTCACGCCCCCGGGTAAGGTGGTGAAGGAACACCGTGGTGGTTTTAGTCGGTAAGAGTCCGACACTGGCTCCGCCTACCCCGGGTGGAGTGCGTCCATGAGGATTTCCCCAGGACAAAAAAAAAAAGGACAAAACTTGATGAGTTCGCGTCACCCTATGTCATTGACATGCGACCAAAGAGGATACATGCAACATGTTAATGTGATTATGTGATAGTTTTATTGGTTTTTTTCACCTAAAAAAAAACTGTTTTTTACACCTACCACAGAATTATTAATAGTAGGTACAGGCGATTGCATGACAGTGGTAACACGTCAATTCGAAAACCGCCCTTACTGCTTACGAAATAAAGATGCTGCTAATGTCAAAGTGTTACCACCGACGTGCGGTCGACCGTACTATCGTACTTCACACTAATCATAAGTACCTAGTATAACATTATGCATTATTACTTGTGTGTGTATTGATCCGTAATCATAATATCTACTCCTGTTCGATTATTTTGTTTGTTCTTGGATAATGCCTCATAAAATAAAAATACATAGCTGTTATAAGAATGTCGTAAGTATTTATTTTGATCTCAATATCTTCGCGATCATTCTACCATATACAAATTACTCTGGTCTCTGTGCATTCTACGGAGTTAAGTGGTGGCGAGCGGTCAAGACATCGTCAGGAACTTTACATTCAAGGAAAACCGTAAAAGTAAAAGGTTAGTCATTAATAGGTAGGTACCTCAGTTTACCTCATAAATTCACAAAATGGCATGAATTTTACGAATTGGATGATTGTTATACCGTTATATCTACCAAGAATTTGATCATGCATGTCTGGTTTTTTCATTATGTACTACCTAATTAGTTAGTCTGTCCTTATATTTATTGTTTACTAGCGATCCGCCACGGTTTCGCACGGGTGCAATAGTTTTTTTTTTTTTCAAAAATTCTCTTTGTCCTGACAACTTGGAGGAGATAGACTGACAAGTACACAACAAAAAAAAAACAACCAAATCAGTCGAGCCGTTCATTCATACATGCGGCAATTGATTTTTATTTAGGTACATAGATTGCAATTTTGTGTGAATGACTCCTTTATGCAGGATATTTTTTTATGAGTGAGGAAAATTTGCATAGTGGTTTAGTATCTATCTGTTCTAATTGCAACCACTTAATTAAAATTCACTTTAAAATAAAATAAAAATCGACTTTGGAGGGGAATGTCGTCATGGATCCCATAAGAAGACAGCGGGTGACATGTTGAATAACTGCTGATAAAGCAGTTAGCTAAAGTATTAAAGTAAAGTAAAGTAGTAAAGCTCTTGAAGTTTTTGGTACCTAGTTGGATCCCTGGCATATACATGTTTATTATGGTCAGGTATAGTCACTATGTTGTGTTAAATCTGTGTTGTTATTGTAATTCGTTGTGATTCGTTGTTATTATTGATAAAAACAAAAACACACAATAAACAATTTATAATTATTTAATAAAACAAAGTTTAACCGGATTAAATCGTGTATATTATTTAAATTGGTTTAAATAATAAAACCTAAGAAATTATAATTATTTGTTGCTTTTGTGTGATTTTATTTTTGACTGACTCGTTGGTCTAGTGGTCCCAGGCGTGACTGTTAAGCGTCGGATTCTGGGTTCGAGTCCCGGGTCGGGTTAAGTATTGTTGTTTTTTTTTATTAGGAAGTTGTTAGTAGCAGCCTGAGGTGTGCATTTGTGCCCGGTAAATGGCAATAGGCTCGCCCTGTGGGTGTAGGAAGTTTTATACACCTCTGCCTACCCCTTTCAGGAATACAGGTGTGTGTGTTTTTTGTTATTTTAATTTTTTAAACGGCATCCAAGATGTGAATGCTTGCTATTTATTAACGGCCAAAATTAATATTCTATTATCTAGGTATCCACAATTTGCCCTACCAGAGATTTGATATAAGCTCCATGCAAATCATGTCGAATTTCTATCGGTAGTAGTCTAAATCGTGGATGATGCGAAAGACAAAGTCCTGATCGATTGATATAATATCAAGCGGCGTAAACTGGACACATTAAAAATCCATTGTTTATAGGTACCTACTCCCGGGAGTCTCTCGAGCGCTTAGAGAATTAAATATGTTTATTGGTGTTGAATCGTTGATGCAGTATGGATCGCTGGGTCGGCAAGACAGCTGTGGTGACAGGCGCAAGCGCTGGCATCGGGGCGGCCATCTGTGTGGTGCTGGCTGATGCAGGAGTCAACGTAGTAGGCCTCGCCAGGAGGGCCGAGCGAATCGATGTGAGTTGTATCATTAAACACATAATCGCTGCTTTCCGAGAAGAATGACAACAAAAATATAAATTAAATGAGTGTACCTATACATAACGAACGATCAATTCATGATTTTGTTCGTTATCATTATATTATTATAATAATTATATACATGTTGATCTGTATTAGTGCCATATTTAAGGAGATGTGACTATGTGATGATACTGAACACGAATCAATAAAAAATCAATACCAAAAAAGTTTTTTTTTTAATACCTCTTAGTAAACAAACAGATCACCCCGTGTGTTGCATGCGACACAAAAACGATGCGTGCGAAACCACCAAAACAATTTTAAGGTATTTCCACCCTTTGACAATGCCGCCGGTGACTTATTTTCAGAGTCGTTCGGCATTTATTCTCAAACCCTCGCTATGTTTCTAAGTGAAAAGGGTATTAAATAATCGTAGAATGAGTTAAGTATATTTAAATGACTAAGCACATTATTTATCATTTACTCTAGAAATATGGCACGGTTACAGATCAACGTCTTGTATAGATCGTTATTAGGTTATATTTTATTATAATTAAATTTAGTAAAAAAATCTGTTGTGCCGTTCTTCTCGCAAAGCAAATTGTAAGACGGATGTCCTCTCTGGGAATTATTTTTCACCGTGAATAATATATCTGACAGACTTTAATAAATAATCCGTCATCTCGCAGTAATGACAGCAAAACAACAATTATTATGAAGTGCTTACTCTCAGATTATAGAATAAAAGGTGATTACTGATATATCGTGATAACGCACTTCACACTACAACTACAAAACGTAACGGTGATATTCGATTAATCGTAACATTCATCGCACAATTTGCTACTCCGATTATGGATCGTTCCGGTACCGCATGCGATGATCGTGTTTATTTATTTATTTATATTATTGAGGACCTCCAACAAAAGATATACACAAAAAATCACAAGTGACAGATACAGGATTCTGTCTGGTGTACTCCTTCACTTACGGCCAAAATTAATATCCAATCTATCCACGATTTGCCCTACTAGAGATAGGAATGTGACATAAGCTCCATACAAAATATGTCAAATTTCTATCGCCAGTAGGGTAAATCGTGGATAGATTGCATATTAATTTTGGCCGTTACAGGAGGCCACAGCATGCACAAATTTAATGACTGAGCCTGTGACTGAGCTAACTTATAATTAAGGTGAAAGTATCTAACTCAACTAAAAACAAAACAATATGTAGGTAATATACGTGGGACACTCAGAAAGTTTTGCGAAACTAAAAAAAATTGTTCTATACGTACATATATTTTTATCAAATCTTTTCAAAGTACTTTCCACCAGCCTCTATACAAAGATTCATGCGCCTAAACCAGTTTTCAAAACACTTTTTCCAGTCCGCCGCAGACACCTCGTTTACAGCCTGCTCGAACGCAGCCAGCGCATCTTCCGGCGACGAAAATTGTATCCCTTTGAGCTGATTTTTTATTTTTGGGAATAAAAAGAAGTCACACGGTGCTAGATCAGGGCTGTAAGGAGGGTGACCCAGGAGTTTGACTGGCGTGCTGTCCAGGAAGTCCCTCGTTTTGAGTGCGGTGTGCGCAGGTGCATTGTCGTGGTGGAGCAGTAGCCCGCGGAGCCCTGTGTTTGGTCGCTTGTTGCTTATAACAGAGAAAACTTCTGGCAAACATTTGGTAGTATACCATTCGGCATTAATGCTTCTTTGATCCCGTAAGGGAATTGATACCAAGTGGCCAGTCAAATTAAAAAAGCTAGCGATCAAAATCTTACCCCCGCTTCTAGATCGCTTCACTTTGGTAGGCGTTGGCTCATTTTGAACCACCCAAACAGTCGACTGGCGCTTGGTTTCTGGGTCGTATTGATAAATCCAGGACTCATCACCTGTAACGATGTCGTAAACACGCCGAGACGAGCCTGCTTCAAATTTGTTAAGCATATCACGGCACCATTCCACCCGGGCCTGCTTCTGAGCATCGGTGAGGTTGTGCGGCACCCAGCGTGATACTATCCTCCTCACGCGAAGATGGCTGTGTAGAATCTCGTGAACGCTTCCCGATCCAATCTTCAATATGTGTTGAATCTCCTGATATGTAATTCGCCTATTGTCTTGGATTAAATTTTTCACTGCTAGCACGTTTTCTTCGGTAACAGCCGTCAAAGGGCGACCGCTTCTTTCGTCATCCCCCAAAGTTGGTCGACCGCGCTTGAATTCGTTATACCAACGATACACGGTTGCCTTGGAAGGGCCTTCATCCATGAATGCCATTTGAAGTCTATCGTACGATTCATCCGGTTTCAGGCGACACTTGAAATCGTATAAAATCATAGCTCTAAAATGTTCCCGGCGCAGATCCATATTTCAGTGAGACACAATACTTTGAATTAACTCGCAAAAAATGTGGAGGGAAATTTTGAAATTGGAACTTACTTATTTTTACTTATAAATAATCATATTTTCGAAAAACATTATAACTGGCCAGTCTCCCATATATAAAAACTTTTTTTCGCAATACTTTCTGAGGGGCCTGGTATATATCTTCCCGCTTTCAATCAAGTCAGTGTTTTGACATTTATCTTTCTATGCTCCGATCAATCGTAACTATACGACTATGAATGAACCGTAGTCTACCTTTATTGTGCCTTTTTTATTAAGTATCTTTATTGTGTAGTACGTATCAATCGGAACGAAAGTTCGTACATCGTTTGTCATTCGTCGAACCAGTTAATAGGAAACGGTTCGATGCACACAATCACCAACCGTTTTACTTTCAGCTGATTGTTGCTTGCAGTTGCATCATTAGCTTTCTTTTCTAACGACAGTTTCTTGATAGTATATAATCTATCGTTTCTTGGTTCATCAACTCAGCCCTCAAAGGAACGACTGCTCGTTCCTCTACGACTTCTCCTATCGCAGTCCACTGCTGGACATAGGCCTCTCCCAAGTTGCGCCACAACAATCAG
Organism: Asteroscopus sphinx; assembly: GCA_949699075.1. Lineage (NCBI taxonomy): Eukaryota > Metazoa > Arthropoda > Insecta > Lepidoptera > Noctuidae > Asteroscopus > Asteroscopus sphinx. The sequence continues at coordinate 17,942,365 of OX453021.1, forward strand.
TCCTCTGCCTGTCGCATCCAGTCCCCCCTGCTACTTTAATCAGGTCGTCGGTCCACCTGTTTCTTGGTTAGTCCAATGGAAAACAATCGTAGTGCTGTAGATCAGAGATCTGAAGGAAACATCATCATTCATCATCATCATTTCAGCCGAAAGACGTCCACTGCTGGACATAGGCCTCCCCCAAGCAGTTTGGGAGCAATTTGGATATGCCATATTCGCAACGCTTGGCAGGTGGGTTGGCGATCGCAGTTGGTTGGCTAAATACTCAGAGAACGCTGCTGCCCATCCTCTAGTGAATCCTGTGTCCTTTTACGACACCCATGAGTAGATATAGGGTGGTGCAATTCTTTACGTCCGGCACCACACGGCACGAAGGAAACATAATAGGTATTTATTGTAACATGGCACGTCCTACTGAAGAACACACTTTAAAGCTTGGCTTCAAATCTGATTGAACTGTACATACTACCAAGTATCACTTGATAGGGTTTTACAAGTTTTATTTATTAAATTTATGCACACAGAGAAATAATAATAAAATACATAGAACTGAATAGTACAAAGGCACTGCTTATTTCTTTAAGAAATTTCTTCCAGCAGACCTTTTATCAACTTTTATTCTAGATTTTTTTGTAACGCATTCTCTGGCCTAATCGGGAGATAGATGTTTAGCTGTGGTATTTCGAATGATATGATGACATGACATACTCTACAGGAGTTGAAGTCACAAGTGCGCGGCAATGGCAAGATCACATCTCGTAAGTGCGACGTGTCTAACTCCGAGGAAGTGGCGGCCACGTTCAAGTGGATCCACGAGACCTTCGGCTGCGTTCATATCATGATCAACAACGCGGGCGTGTTTTACAGTGGACACATTACAGGTGGGTGATTGTGTACTGTTTAATAGAGAAGTGGGTACTTTAAGGGGCTCCCCACAGCAAAGTGGCGCCCCCATCAGTAAAAAAATACTACTTGCTGTGTATACAACGTGTATCAGAAATGCGTGTTCATATTTTAAGAGCTCATTCAGGGCATAGCATAGAACAACTCTTACTATGGAACCAACCCTGAAATCGTGAAAAAAATATCAGCTGTTCCCTTGGATCTAACGAGAAAGAAAGTTCTCAATAGATCCACTTTTTAAAAATTGGATCTAAAGGGAAAAAAAAATCTCCATAGATCCATTATGGATCTAGACTATGGATCTAACGAGGATGATCCAAATAATCGATGACGCTCGACAAAATGTAAGGATCAGCTGTTTTTTTTTTTCGCGATTTCAGGTTTGGTGCCATAGTAAGAGTTGTTCTATGCTATGCCCTGAATGAGCTCTTAAAATAATGACCACGCATTTCTGATACACGTTGTATAATTTATCGAATATCTGGTTGTACAGAATTGAAGTAAAGTTATTGTAGTTTTATTTTTTTATTCTTAACGGGCTTGCGTTTGACCGCCACCTCACCTGATGTTAAGCGATGGTGTGGTCGACGATGGTGCACTCTTGTCCAGCAAAAACCTATTCACTCGAGTCTTGAAGACCACCAGATTATACTTCTCGGGAAACACTGACGCCGGCAAGGAATTCCACTCTTTGGCGGTACGCATCATAATCAGAAACTATTAACTCTGCTGTAAAATATAGTTCGCTGTAGTTGTGGATGGGTGGGGATAATTTTCCCGAAATCCCCACTAGAATTAGCGTATATTAGCAGCAAGAAATTCGAAAAAAAATACCGAATAACCCCACCAGTGGGGACGGTCGGTGGGGATTTCGGGAATGAACTGAAAATTTTTGAAAATCGGCAATTTTTTGGCTCTTTTTCTATTTACAGCGAACTATATTTTACAGAGTTAATAGTTTCTGATTAAACTACAGTAGGTACCTCTACTTCAATTCTGTACAACCAGATTTTTGATAAATGATGTACACGGCAAGTAACACAGAAACAGATAGAATGGCCATGTGGTCAGGGCGCGCGTGGCAGCACCATGCACCATAGTACAGGTTATTTCAAAGCCTTTCTCAGCACGCCTTATTACTTGTTTCTATAAATACTGTAACAAAAACCCGCAAAAATGCCTTATTGTGCTGTTTCTAACTGCAGAAACAAAGTTGTAAAGTACATTTGGCAATTTTTTTTAAAAATAATGACGTCAAAATGTAAGGCGTAGTTTGTTCGGAAAGTTGCCACGCATGAATCGCAAGTAAAATTGTGATTACAACCATTCTATCTATTCCTGTGGCGAGTAATTATTTTTTTACTGATGGGGACGCCACTGGAGCTGTGGGGAGCCTCTTAACTTAACTCGATCGAAATGTAAAGAACAGGGGCCTTATACCCGACTTCAAGTTCTGAACCAAATAGAGCTTATGACGAATTCAAAGTTAATTCTTACTCCCGAACCAAATCGAATTGAGAACCAAGATCGACTGTCAGAAGTTAATGGTTAGATTACTTTTAATAAAATACATCAAGTTTGGGCTCTTGATAAAGAGTGTATGTCTTGTAAGAATGATGTATAGCCTGTATTGCCTACGGAACCCTACCCTGTGCGCGGTCAGACACGCACTTGGCCGGTTATAGTTCTACTACAGCAAACGAACCGTAACATTCAATCTTGCAATAATTTGATCGTTTTCAGACGTCGGCAACAACATGTTAAGCGAGCAGGAAGCGCTGGCGGTCATCGACATCAACTTGAAAGGCCCGATCTTGTGCGCCAGGCACGCCATCGCCTCAATGAGGAGCAATGACTTCGATGGTCACGTCGTTAACATCAACAGGTAAAATAAACAACTTCCTAAAAAACAGTACCTATATAATTTACTCATACGACGAGTAATACGAGTTTTGGGTAAATCACTGACATTTGAAGATCTATCCATGATTAATTTGTATGTACAGTTGTACACTCTGTGACAGATAATATAATACTACTCATGGTATTTTCGGTGATGATGATGATACCATGGTCTCTGTTTTTAACCGACGAAAAAAGGAGGAGGTTCTCATGTCGACGCGTATTTTTTTTAAACAGACTTAAAAAAAAACCGCCGAATACATAACCTCCTCTAGTTATGTATTCGGTGGGTTTTTTTATTTCATATATTTACACCGATTTCTCCGAGATTTCTGGGCCGATTTACTTGGTTGTTTTTTTTTATTTGGCAGAGGGAGCTCGCGCGGTGGTCCCATACACGACAATCTATTTTATTGATTTAGGTTGAGTAGTTTTTTTAACTTGTCGTATTTAGGAAACAATCTTGGCATGTCTTTTTAATGCAATTCGTGAAAAATAAAATGCTAACAATTTCACACTCAATTTTTTTTTTACCTTATTACATGTGCAGCCTATAATAGTAATTGTATTTTATCAGTACTGATTTGAATAAAGAGCCATGCCAAGATTGTTTACTAAATAAGACAAGAGAGAAAAAACCAAAGACATTACCATACTGGAAAAAACGGACTTTGAGTAGAATTTTATTTTAATTTATCGTATACACATATTATAATAACTCCTTAGTAATCAAAATAATACTGAGTGAATAAGTTTTTTGTTAAAAATCTATTTTTCAAGACAATTTAACTTAAACGCACTACAGCGGAGATCCTGTGACCTTCCGGCTCCATCACCAAACCAGCTCCTAAACTCGATAATATTGCATTGACAGTGCAATATTATCGTGTAACACAAAATCGAATCGAGATTCGTGTGTCACATAATTGTGAACCAAAGACATTAAATATTTACTAGTAATATTAAATCTCTTTGTTGTGAACCAAATTTCAAGCCATTTCTGATAACGGGAACTTGTTAAATTAAATTTGGCTTGCAAGATTTGAACTAAACCAGATAACAAACATTAAAAGTAAAATAAAAGCTTGTAAAAAAATTATAACTTCATATTAATTTGGCTTCAATGTTTTTCCTTGACAAAAGGTTATTTTCAGTCTCGGAACACGCGAGGCATTGAGCCGTGCAGCCGTGATTACTTAGATTAGTGCATAGATTATCTTTAGATTATCTCTTCGTGTTGCAGTATCGCTGGCCACTACATACCGTTTTCGTCCGAGTTCAACGTGTACTCGAGCTCCAAATATGGCGTCACGGGCTTCACCGCAGCACTGCTCAACGAGTTGGCTGATCATAAGAACAAAATCAAAGTTACTGTAAGCTCTTCGAAACTTCTCTAAGCGCAACAAACAATTTCGGAGTCCAGCTTTGGCTTTTAAAGATGATCTGGTTTGCGAAAATGTAACATTCTTTTAGGTACCTAAAGCCGGCTTTTCACTACGGAATATAACATATATTATATCCCGAAATATAAATTACATCCCGCGATTCACCTTTACACTTTACTATTTTTATCACCGTCACCTTTTTACTTTTGACTAGCTGTGCCAAAAGTGCTGTGCTGTGCTGTGTGCTGTGCTGTGCTGTGTGCTTTTTGAAATGCATTGCATTTTTTTAGGTCAGTCGGTAACCTTCACGGGCGTACGCAGAACAACTTACCAAAGTTTCATCACAATCGGATGAATGGTTTAGGAAAGCATAGAGGGCAATCGTACATTGAAACATTGATTTTTATATGTATGTAAACTAAAAAGTATAGACAAAGAAAACCCGTGACAAAGTCTGGATAGAATGCCAAAATGCCGGATATGTCAGAATAAATCCTGATGGATTTAGTTTAACTTTATCGAACAATATTTTCCCGTATTCTATGCAGATACAATCAAGCGATATTATCAAAGACATTAAATATTTACATTAAATCTCTTTGGATATTATCTAACGCCTTCACGAGCCATCCATAGGCAAAAAGGCGGGTAAGACAGCAGCCTTCGTCGTGCGACAATGAATACTACAAAATTGTTTGTGTACGTTGTATTGTAATTGTTTGATGTGACGTAATTCCACAGAGCGTGTCTCCGGGGCTGGTGAGCACGGAGCTGGCGGGCGTGGCGGAGCACGTGTCGGACATGCCGGCGCTGCGCCCCGGGGACGTCGCCGACGCCGTGCTCTATGTGCTGTCCACGCCGCCCAGTGTCAACGTAAGTACCGGGTAAAACGGGGTGAATAGGAATGCAGGGGTGAATAAGCACAAAAGTGGGCAAGGATTTTAACATTGAAATAAGATATTTTGTTGCCCACAATTACTTCAAAAATGTTCTGCCATAATTTGGTAAACATTCTAAGGTCTGTGTGGGCAACAAACTATCTTATTTCAATGTTAAAATCCTTGCCCACTTTTGTTCCTAATCACCCCTTCATTCCTATTCACCCCGTTTTACGGTATAATGCGCACCAATCTTTATGGCGGCTGTGATGTTAGTTACCTCGATTGACAACCGTCATCATCATCAACACAGCCTATCGCAGTCCACTGCTGGACATAGGCCACTTTCTGTATACAAAATGAATTCTAAAAAATATGCTAATATTTATGTAAAATTGTATAAAAACCACACTAATCGATTCTCCTAGTGATTCTGAACACACTACTTTCAGGACTTGCATTTATTTTGATACACATTCGCGTTGATTGATTGAAGGTGGTTTCAAACCGGCGAGGCGAGGATTGGATGGGATGGGCGTGAATTGAAATCTCGCTGACCCTTTCACACCGAAAGATGTACATCGCGAGCACGCGCCGGTTCGCGCCGGCACGCGCCTGATCGCGATGTACCGTTTTGCAATGTAATAAATACTCTATTCATGCAGCAATAAAGTTTAATGTTGTACTAACAAATATTTCAATTCTCGCCTCGCCCATCGCCCATCCTTGCCAATCCAGACCTTTCACACCAAAGATGGGCGTGACGTGAATTGAAATTTTGCCATACAAATTTCAATTCTCGCTTGGCCTATCCACGCCACGCCTACGCCTCGCCGGTGTGAAACCACCTTCAGTTGCGTTGTTTGAGCTCGTGTAAACTTAGCTTTATGCGTTCGAGATTTGTGTCAGTAAATGAACACAGTCTGCAAGAGTTCCAATTTGTTTTTTAATGATTTAGATAATAAATATTTAAATGCTGATTAAATACAATTTATATTTGCAGATCAACGAACTAACAATAACACCAGTAACAGAAAAAAGGTTGTAATTAACTAAATACTTTTATTGAGTACTTATGGCACGAACATATAAGTTGCACTACAATTAACACTACTAGTAAGAGGCGTTAGAGAAGGATGAAGAGGACAGCCCTATCATCCTGGTGCTGAACTGCAGCAACGAGCGGAGGATGTCCATCTTGAGGATCCAGAGCGGAGACTGTGAGGACTGCGATGATGACTGCGCCTGTACGAAATAGTTTAATGTTAATAATTGCACTGTACTAAGAAACAAAATAATTATTGTCCAATCATCATCATCATCATTTCAGCCGAAAGACGTCCACTGATGGACATAGGCCTCCCCCAAGCAGTTTGGATATGCCACAATCGCCACGCTTGGCAGGCGGGTTGGCGATCGCAGTTGGTTGGTTTAAATCCTATAACGCTGCTGCCCATCCTCCGGTGATTCCATTAAGTCGCCTTTTACCTTTTCCGACACCCATGAGAAGGATGGTGGTGCTATTCTTTACGTCCGGCACCACAAGGGACATGTATTGTCCAATGTTTTATTCTAATTAAGATGTAGTGGTGTATTCTTTATTTGCCCTGTAAATTCGGCCTTTATTTTTCATTGTATTTAATTTCCTTCTTAAGTTAAATTTTTAATGGACCTACTAGGAATACAGCGATTTATTCTTGTCATACGTACTACGCGCAATACTCCAGTTATCTGCAATGGAATCAATTAAATAGATTATATTAATAAGTGTTTTGATGTTTATTATTTCACATTTTAATGAAATTTTGACTTAAACTAATTATAAAACAGTAACAGTCAAATTATTAAAGTACATGTAATCAACATTGAAATGTGTTAAATAAAATAATAATCAATTATGACCAGTTTTTTGTTTCATTTAGGCTTGAGTTCACCACGGATAATTCTCTGGTTAAGCAACCGTTACCTAAAATTATAGTAAATTTTTCGAGTAATTGGCCGTTTAATCAGATAATTAACGTTGATGAACACGGGTGGTGTTAAAGTATTAACTTTAAGTGAAATAAAACGAAGATAATCCCCTAATGAGTTAAATACAAAAAAAAAGGTCATACACAACATGTGAACACACTTCGACATAGTTTTAACACTTGGTTGTCTGATTTGTCTTATAAAATAAACTTAAAATAACTTTTTGGTTTCTAAAATATGTACAATTGTACAGGTACGCCTTGGGTGTCTCAACATTTTTTATGTGTAGGATATATTTTATTTTTCATGAATTCTTTGAGTCTTGTTTCTATCGCCAACTGCCACCAGAGCTAGTTTTGGACATATCCCCGAGTAGTCCCATCAGTAGACTCGCAAAGAAACCTGCTGAGTCTGCCATTTTCATTCCATTATCTTCATCTGATTCCGATGCGTCCGGATCACCACCCTATGACAGAAAGCAAATCATAAAGCATATCTTCCGTGAATAAGTACCTTATGTGAATTATAATTTTATAGACTTCAAACCAAACTTTGATCTAAAGATTATCGCTTACCGCGCTTGTTCCTTTCACTAATTTAGATATGAATTTTCCAAAGAAGGCGCCGTTATTTTTCTGAAACATGAGAGTACCGATGAAAAGGACGGGATGAAAAAGGACGAAGACGTTGGATGAAATGTAAAGTAATTTAAATCACAATATTCAGATGAAAACTAGGACATACCGCTCCACCTCCAGTGAGGGTTTCTAGTGACGTAAGTAGATAACTTGCAATTATCTCCCCAGGGTTCTGTTCACCTTCGGACTGTAAAAATACGTTAAAACAGTGAATTCCGAAGTAAAACATTAAAGCTCTTTTCTAGATTGGAAATATCTCTATACTTACCAATAAGCCAACAAAAAGTCCTAATGCAGTTGCTATGATAGCATTGATATCAACTCCATCTCCCTGAAATTTTCCTTTTTTTAGTAAATCATAACTGCATGTAGGTAAAATACAAAGGCTACGAAATGAATTAATAGTAACTTACACTCAAACTTGCGACTATTCCACCTACAGTCGCCAGCAAAGTACCCAAATCAGACTCTCCATCCTGTTGAAAAAAAATCTTTAAGTTTGATATTTGATTAGTCTATATATTTAATTTTTGATATTTATTCTAAACTTACGCCACTCAGACCGGCAAGCAGGCCTAATATTCCACCACCCTGACCATCCCCAGAAGGCGGTTCGTCATAATCTGAATCGTTATCATCATCATCGTCATCATTACTGTTGGAAGCATTCGATTCTTGTTTAGAATTAGAACCACCGTTTTCTTTGTTTTCATTTTCAATGCTCTCTTCCGCTCCATTATCTTCGTCCGAGTCATTAGAACTGCTTTCATCACTTTCGCTCTCATCAAGTTCCAGTTTTTGGGAGGGAGGAGGCTTAAGATCTGCAGTATAGTCAATATCTATTACATTGTCTGCGATATCCTGACGTTTGTGTATTATCCGAACTTGGCTCTGGTTAGTACGTATTAGGTCTTTTATTAACTGCTTTACTATTTTGTTGTTGATTTTAACCTGTAAGTTGAATTTGTGTTTACAAAAAATACTGAAATTGTCTATATTAAGATGCAAGGTGCAACGTGATTCGTGAAAACAAAATCTAACTTACCATTTTAGTGCAAATAAGGTGCTTCTGTGCGCTGAGTCCGTATGAGTGCATCAGACATGTTGTGAACTTGTATTAAAAATCCCTTCACAGCGAAAAGAAAATGTGCTTGTGTGAAGTGACCTTAACCGAACAATTAAGTTTAAATGCATATTCAATGTAATGTCTTTTATGGTGTACAATAAAGCATATATAAATAAATAAATAAATAATAATAAGTAGTGCGTAAAAGTGCAAAAATGCATAGGTGTGTGAGCTACGTGTGGATAATAATACAAGAACCCGGAAGCTTTTAAATCGTATTCTATGTAAGTGCACAAAATTTGGACTTGTATTTATCAATGCTTTATTAAATATTACTTCTATAAGATAATGCGTCGGAACCAATGAGTCACAAGAAAGTATAAAGTAGGTATTGGTGTTGTAAAAACCCAAGATTTACTGTCAATGCATGCAATCAAGTTGTTCTGTAAAATCCAGGACTAAATATAATAAAATCATGATACACGGCGGTTCTATAGGTAGTTAAAAATGGTATCATGACTATAAAATATTGCTCACAGGCGTATGTGACACAAAACCATGCGTGCAGTGCAGTGCGTATTTATCAATGCTTAATTGAATATTACTTCTATAAGATATTGCATCGGAACCAATGAGTATGTGAGGTCTAGGGCTTCAACCAATGTTATGTATATTTTTTTGGCGCAATAAAGATTTTTAATTTTTTTTAACAAGAATGTATAAAGTAAGTATTGGTGTTGTAAAAACCCAAGTTTTAATGTCACATGCAATCAAGTTGTTCTGTAAAATCTAGGACCAAATATAATAAAATAATTATACACGGCGGCTCTGTATGTAGTTAAAAACGCTACCATGATTAAAAAATATTGCTCACAGGCGTAAGGGACACAAAACCATGCGTGCAGGACTTCGAAGAATATTCGTGATGAAACGATAATCCATATACATAAACTGACCGTGTTCACTAACGGCCAAAATTAATATCCAATCTATCTACGATTTACCCTACTAGGGATAGAAATTTGACATATTTTGTATGGAGCTTATGTCAAATTCCTATCTCTAGTAGGGCAATACATGGATGGATTGGATATTAATTTTGGCCGTACATGGAATGTGTTCACGACATTATAAATTGCTAAAGTGCCATTTGTACAATATGCAGCATTATGGTGAATGCTACAGGGCAGCACGCAAAATTCAAAATTTCAAATAAATTTCAAATTGTATTTCGCATTGTATATCAATCAAAATATGATTCGTGCTAGTAATAACAATACGTATATCTACTGAATGGTTTTCATAAAAAAATATAAAACTAGCTCTATAAGCTCTACAAGCTGATAATCTATAATTTGACCGTAAATTAATATTATCGAGCTTGTACAGCTTATATAGCTAGGTTAATATTTTTATGGGTATTATTCAGTAGATATATTGTTATTACTACCGCGAATCATATTTTGATTGATATACAACGCGAAATACAGCTACAATTTGCAAAAAACGCAAGAAATTTTGAATTTCGCGGGCTCCTCAGTAGCTTTCAAAAATGAACTCAAAGATTCCTCTTAAGACATAACACAAAAGTCCCGTAATTACAAATCCGACTTACATTACTACTGCCTGTAGATCCTGAAGACCCTGAAGCCGGGAACAGCGCAGTGGCTAAGTTGAGTAGACTGAAAATGTTGCTGCCGCCACCGGACGACGGGGGCGAGTTCTGATGGTCATCGTTGAAATCATCGTCGTCATCATCACTCTTCTCGGCGTCTATAGCAACTGTGGTTGTAGTCGTAGAGCTAGATGTCGAATCGTCGGATGTCGAATGAGGTCCTGTGATTTCTTTCTGCAACATAAAGTTGAATTTATTACATCATTCAAGACGTAGTTCAAGGAAGACTGTTTGACAATAGAACCAATGTGTTTCACAGACAATTTATTATTATATTCTTTATTGTACATACACCAAACGAAAACAAAGACAGTAATTTACAGACACATTATGTAAGTACAATGGGCGGTCTTATCGCACAAGGCAATTTCTTCCAGACAACCAATTTGTGCTCTTTTAAGGGGCGGCATTAGGAAAAATAGGGATTTTTTATTCAAAATATTTTCATTTGTGGGTACGACGTAGATCTAATTTTTATATAATACAAGCTGAAAATTTCGTCGTTTCAAACTTTTATGAGACCAATCCTGAAATCACGAAAAAAAATCAGCTGTCCCTTACATTTGTGTTCAGATAAATCGATTTTTAGCGATTTCAGAGTTGGTCCCATAGTAAAAGTTGTTCGTAAAGATGAGTACAATGTACAACAACCCCTCTTCGTTTTCGAAACGACAAAATTTTCAGTGTATATATGATTTTTCATGAAATTTACTAGATTCTTGTATAATTGGAAAAACTGGAAAAAACACGATTCTATATTTGCTCGACAGATTTATTTTCTAAAGTAAGGTCTGTTTTTCCATTATTTCTCTTGGCATTTGGAAATCCTAATAGTTATTCCTATTATTTTTTGAGAATAAGATACATCTTGTACATTTCTAGATGTTGGTGTAACAGATTTTTAGTTAGATGTTTATTCGCCGACAAATTTGCAAAAATATAAAAATAAAACATCAAAACAGCGCAATTCAGCTCTGTTGTCACACGCGTGATTAGCTATTTGTAAGAAAGGGACCAAAACCAATACATTAGCATTGTTTAGATTTCTCATCTCATTAAAAGTAAACCAATACATTAGCATTGTTTAGATTTCTCATCTCATTAAAAGTAAACCAATACATTAGCATTGTTTAGATTTCTCATCTCATTAAAAGTAAACCAATACATTAGCATTGTTTAGATTTCTCATCTCATTAAAAGTAAACCAATACATTAGCATTGTTTAGATTTCTCATCTCATTAAAAGTAAACCAATACATTAGCATTGTTTAGATTTCTCATCTCATTAAAAGTAAACCAATACATTAGCATTGTTTAGATTTCTCATCTCATTAAAAGTAAACCAATACATTAGCATTGTTTAGATTTCTCATCTCATTAAAAGTAAACCAATACATTAGCATTGTTTAGATTTCTCATCTCATTAAAAGTAAACCAATACATTAGCATTGTTTAGATTTCTCATCTCATTAAAAGTAAACCAATACATTAGCATTGTTTAGATTTCTCATCTCATTAAAAGTAAACCAATACATTAGCATTGTTTAGATTTCTCATCTCATTAAAAGTAAACCAATACATTAGCATTGTTTAGATTTCTCATCTCATTAAAAGTAAACCAATACATTAGCATTGTTTAGATTTCTCATCTCATTAAAAGTAAACTAAGAATTCGGTATAACCTGTATTGACTACCCCAACCACCAAGTCTGAAATTTTCAGTGCCTTAGAACAGCGATTCCCAAAGTGGGTTCCGCGGAACCTTTGGTTGCCGATGAAGGAAAGCCAGGGTTCCACAAACAAGCTAAAAAAAAAATATTTCAACCAATTGAGTTCGTTTAGTTAGTATTGGGGTTCCATAAAATTAAAATATATTTTCTTTTATTTTTAGGGTTCCGAAACCATAAAAGTTTGGGAACCCCTGGCTTATTATTATATCATTTATTTCAGACTATATGGTCCATATGGTTATAAGACAGTCTGGTTAGTTAACTTAAAACTAGCCTCGTCTAGACAACACAAGTTTCAATCAAGTATTTAAAAAGATTAGATAAGATAGAAAGCGTAGGCATATCGTATGCAGCAGGTTGAGCGTAAGAATTATTATTTAGATTAATTTTATAATTTTTCTGCGATGCCTCTTAAACTAATAAGCACAAGTACCATCGACCATACAGTCCAATAGACGCCTAATGTTGAATATAATACGCACAATAAATTCTGACAACACCTGAGGCGGGGTGCTCAAAGTCAAAGTCAAAAGATTTTAAAGATATAAATTGTGGAAAGAAAAAATCGCTCACGAGCAGGATTCGAACCTGCGACTACTGGCTCAGTACGCCAGTGCTTTAGCCACTACTAAGCTACCGTGAACACTGCTCGTGGTATCGAAATTATCCTCCACTATACGTCTTTGGGTGACGTCAGCGATATCTTATTAAGAAACATTGTTCCTTAACCGACTCGACTAACTTTACAGTTAAATCAAAGTCGTATAGATATGCCTACCCTTACTAATTATTTTATTATTTTAACGCATTTTACGCATGCGAAGCGAATTCTAAAGATATAAATTGTGGAAGGAAAAAATCGCTCACGAGCAGGATTCGAACCTGCGACTACTGGCTCAGTACTCAAAAGATTTTATTTCGAATAAGCATTTACATGCACTTTCAAAACGTTAATTATGAATTTAGTTGCACGGTTCCAAACAGTTGGTCCTATGGAGAAGAGCCGGCAAGAATCTCCATGGATCCATCTCTCAAGAAACTCCATCCATACTGCAATCCGATTGACCTTACCAATGCGGCTATTGACTAATTACTAACGCGGAAGTTTTGACAGCTCACTTAAGTGGTCGAAACTGATTTGAAGGATTCAAGTGGCGAATAGTGGTGACCTACTTTAGTGAAATGTCATAGAGGTGTTGACAGACATCGATGAGGCATCTATGGGGTGTATGGTCGATGACAAGTGACTTTTAACTTTTTTACAACAAAATACTTGCAGACAATCCAAGAAAGGAAAAGAAAATAGATAAGGTTTTGACTTACGGATTGCTTAGCAGTACTACCCGCTGACAACGGTTCTTCAGAAGCACTGGAAGCTGACGTTTCCTCAGAGAGAACCTTGTTGATACCTAATTTGACTGGCACGCAAAACGCATTCGCCATCAGGCACAGAGCCAGGAACACCGCAAAACTACGACCACGCGCCATTGTCACTCTCCAGTACACTGAAATCACTTCACCGAGGTAACCATCTTAATATATTTTCTACTAATTAAATAGACACTTTACTAGAAACAGGAATGTTGCCAAACAAGTTATGATTAATAAATATAATGGACTACTGATTTGTAAAACATATTGTTCTATTTCCTAATTGTTAAAATTGTTAAAATTGGCGCAGATAACATCGTGCAATAATAATTTTGTGTACGTCTTCAAGTTAGTTGACACCATAAATCTAAATAATACGTGGGACACTCAGAAAGTTTTGCGAAACTAAAAAAAATTGTTCTATACGTACATATATTTTTATCAAATCTTTTCAAAGTACTTTCCACCAGCCTCTATACAAAGATTCATGCGCCTAAACCAGTTTTCAAAACACTTTTTCCAGTCCGCCGCAGACACCTCGTTTACAGCCTGCTCGAACGCAGCCAGCGCATCTTCCGGCGACGAAAATTGTATCCCTTTGAGCTGATTTTTTATTTTTGGGAATAAAAAGAAGTCACACGGTGCTAGATCAGGGCTGTAAGGAGGGTGACCCAGGAGTTTGACTGGCGTGCTGTCCAGGAAGTCCCTCGTTTTGAGTGCGGTGTGCGCAGGTGCATTGTCGTGGTGGAGCAGTAGCCCGCGGAGCCCTGTGTTTGGTCGCTTGTTGCTTATAACAGAGAAAACTTCTGGCAAACATTTGGTAGTATACCATTCGGCATTAATGCTTCTTTGATCCCGTAAGGGAATTGATACCAAGTGGCCAGTCAAATTAAAAAAGCTAGCGATCAAAATCTTACCCCCGCTTCTAGATCGCTACACTTTGGTAGGCGTTGGCTCATTTTGAAACACCCAAACAGTCGACTGGCGCTTGGTTTCTGGGTCGTATTGATAAATCCAGGACTCATCACCTGTAACGATGTCGTAAACACGCCGAGACGAGCCTGCTTCAAATTTGTTAAGCATATCACGGCACCATTCCACCCGGGCCTGCTTCTGAGCATCGGTGAGGTTGTGCGGCACCCAGCGTGATACTATCCTCCTCACGCGAAGATGGCTGTGTAGAATCTCGTGAACGCTTCCCGATCCAATCTTCAATATGTGTTGAATCTCCTGATATGTAATTCGCCTATTGTCTTGGATTAAATTTTTCACTGCTAGCACGTTTTCTTCGGTAACAGCCGTCAAAGGGCGACCGCTTCTTTCGTCATCCCCCAAAGTTGGTCGACCGCGCTTGAATTCGTTATACCAACGATACACGGTTGCCTTGGAAGGGCCTTCATCCATGAATGCCATTTGAAGTCTATCGTACGATTCATCCGGTTTCAGGCGACACTTGAAATCGTATAAAATCATAGCTCTAAAATGTTCCCGGCGCAGATCCATATTTCAGTGAGACACAATACTTTGAATTAACTCGCAAAAAATGTGGAGGGAAATTTTGAAATTGGAACTTACTTATTTTTACTTATAAATAATCATATTTTCGAAAAACATTATAACTGGCCAGTCTCCCATATATAAAAACTTTTTTTCGCAATACTTTCTGAGGGGCCTGGTAAGGTTAATAGAAATGTTATCTACTATCTTTTAATACTGGATTGCGTGTCGCCAGTTTGCTCCTACCTACCAACACATAAAGACGCAATTACATCCATCATGTTTCTAACATTCAATGCAAATTAAAATATGCCTAAAAATCCACTGTTAGATTATATGCTGCAAAATTCAATTTTAGTGACTCCGCGTCCAAAACAGCACTGATGATCAAGCAAACGTGTAGTAGTAGAGCTCCTTTGTGAAAGAGCTCGCCCGGGGAAGTACTACCACCGTGCCTACTTCTCCGCCAAATAGTGATGCTTGCATTGCTGTGTTTCGGTCTGAAGGGTGCCGGTGAAATTACAATCACATGAGACTTTCCATCTTCATGTCTCAGTTTGGCGAACCGACTTGCGGTACCATTTAGGCAACAGCCTAGATGGTATTGCAGTTCTTATGGGCAAAGGTAACCACTTAACATCAGGTGGGCCTTTAGCTCGTTTCACCATCCTATACCATACAAAAAAAAAAAGTTTCACGCACTGGTGTCCTATGAGACACATGCACGCGGCGACAAGTTCACGCGCCTTTAACACTTCTATTACCGTATTATTAAGATTTTTATGGTTGACACCGTTGTAAGTTAATATAAATAAATAAATAAGTTTGAATTAAATGGTAAAAGAAAAACTTAACACAGTGCAGCATACACCAGTGCAGTGACTAGGTAGATCTACTACAAATAAAGAAAGAAAGAAAAAGAAAGAAAAATAGTTTATTGTCACAGTTAACGACGCGCAACATTTAAAACACAGTGATAAACACAAGCAGGCAACTTATAGGTGGGGTTACATAGAAAGTAAAACCAAAAAAACACATAGGTAAAAAATTAAGAAAGGACAGTCGATACAAAAAAAAACAAATAATACAAGATACTAAAATACTTGTATTTACAATGTTTGCAATCAAGCACGCAGTGATTATCTTTGGCAGCAGGCAAAGCCTGGCCACTGTAGACTGAAGACAAGAGATTTGTCTACGGAAAAGTAGACAAACAAAAGGACCTCTTATCTAGAACTAAAACTGTCATTTTGTCTAATCTTTTGTAGACAAAATCCTTGTCTCCAGTCTCAGAACATCTACAGACGTCATGTATATGCAGACCTTATACAACGTGTTATTGAAATAACTGAAAACCTCTTAAGGGGGTCATTGTACTCATCAGTATCTTTTTTTTTTACTATGGGACAGAACCTGAAATGTCGAAAAAAAAAACAGCTGTTCCCTACATTAATTTTGTTGATTTATGTGAACACAAATGTAGGGAACAGCCGTTTTTTTTCGCGATTTTAGAGTTGGACCCTTCATGCTGATGAGTGCAATGACCCCTTAAGAGGTTTTCAGTTATTTCTATAACACGTTATAGATCAACTTCTGGACATATTTTTTTAACGAAAGTTACAATATACGGTGAGAAGCATACCTAACTACCTAACACAGGAAATTTAAGTTTGTTTTCACAGTAATTGAAAAATGAATGGCCGTACCTTTGTGACTAGATGTTGTCGTATCAGTAAACGTTCGCTGATTGGTCCAGCGCACGCCGCTAGGAATATCTTATATCAAAACTGGGTTCCTGTCCTACTGATACAGGCTGGTGTCTTTTACTAAAAGTATCCATATTAAAATTATTTTGAGTACCTAAGTACTTTATAGTTCTACTTATCTAGACATTGCCAACAGCATAAATTTCTATTTTCAATCGAATAATTAAACGTACCTACGTTTGAAACAATTTAAGGCGCATGTAGCAGCCAAGTGGCGCCCCCATCAGTAAATTTTATTTTTACTCGCTGAATACATCATATATCAAAAATTCGTTTTTAATTATTGTAGTCCAGGTACTGTAGTTTAATCAGAAACTATTAACTCTGTTAATTATGGTTGGCTGTGGTTGTAAATAGAAAAAGTGCCAAAAGTGGCCGTTTTTCACACATTTTCTATCTACCACTACAGCGAACTTCGATCAATAGGTACTATTATTGATCGAAGACAGCGAACCATAATTTACAAAGTTAATAGTTTCTGATTAAACTACAGTCATCATCAACTCGGCCTATCGCAGTCCACTGCTGGGCATAGGCCTCTCCCAAATTGTGCCACAACACTCGGTCCTCTGCCTTCCGCATCCAGTCCCCCCCCCAGCTACTTTCATCAGGTCATCGGTCCACCTGTACACAGTACTGTACTGTACTTCAATTGTTAAAAACAAATGTTTGATAAATGATGTATTCAGCTAGTAATATTTATTTACTGATGGGGGCGCCACTTTGTTGCTACATGCCCCTTAAGAATTTACCAAGTACTTGTTTGTAGTTGTAAGTTATGCATGTTTAAAATAATTTTATAAAAAAGTTTTTTTTTAATGCCACATTGCATTGTCATCCAGTTCTGAGCTATGTTTAAAGTTTCTAGTTTCTAGCTCATCGGGAAATTAGTGTAAAATCGATTGTAAAATTTGTACCGACCAAACAGACAAGACTGAAAGCGAGTTAATAAAAACCGGCCAAGAGCATGTCGGGCCATGCTCAGTATTATAGGGTTCCTTAAGTAGGTGTACAAACGAATCAAATCGAATATTAATCATGGCTATTTTAGTTTTTGCAATAATCGGCAGCATTCGCGACTCAGAGCGTGTTGTTAGTAGCGCCACCTAGCGATAAATTCAAGAAGCCAAATTTAAGAAGTCTGATTGATGTCAAAGTTACTTTTTGTGATTTTTTCAAATAGAAAGTAGCTAAAGGAGCATTATTTGCCATGATAATTTTTCTCTAAGGTCAATGACCTTTGAACTAGGACGTTTTAAGTATTTTTCGGTTTTCTGTCTATAACTCAAAAAATTATTATCAAATTATACTCGAAATAATTTTAAAAGAGAGTTTTCACAAAGGTCTATCAATGTGGAAGATTATAAGTTTCTACGTTGCATAGTTTAGAAATGGCAGGGGGGGGGACACATTGCAAGCCACTTTGGCGGGCTATATTTCACAGATGGTACACCTGATAAAAAAGTGGTGTATGAAACATTACCTTCATTTTAGTAGACCTATTCAATGATACCCCACACGATGGGGTGCAGCGAAAAAAAATTATTTTTCCCCATTTCACATGTATGGGCGCCACCCCTAAAGAACGTAAAAACTATTTTTTTATTCTATTAAAATTGAGATCTATATGTAGACTATTTTTTAACAAAATTTCATTTACTTATGTTTATAACTGTAGAAGTTATTAAGTTGTAAAGGATTAGGACAGACGGACAGACGGACAGACGGACAGACGGACAGACGGACAGACGGACAGACGGACAGACGGACAGACGGACAGACTGACAGACGGACAGACGGACAGACGGACAGACGGACAGACGGACGGACATGACGAAACTATAAGGGTTCCTTGTAGGACGTCGGAACCCTAAAAACGTGGTAAAATATTCTTAGGCCCGTATTACAGAAGCTTCCTCAAGTACAGTTTAAACTCCAATCACCTGATCACTACTTAAGTATAGAATCGTTACTTGAGTATCGGTCTTATTCCAGAACGGTAATTATAAACATTAATTCAACAACATAACACACGAATTTGACCTGAAATTCAATAGAAATCACTACTCAAGTGTAGTCTGGACCACACTAGAGTGATTACAGATCAAAACTCTGCTCAAATACCGAAACAGGTGACAGTATAAAATAAAGCTAAACTCAGCTGAACTGTGATCAATAAATCTCTGCTTGAGGAACGTTCTAAAATCAAAGTTCAACTCAAAACTAGTTTTAAACTGAGACCAATGCTTGAGTATCGTCCTGTAATACGGGCCTTACTTTGTCGCCAGTATCCTCATGTTGGCCATTGTGGCCAGTCAAGTCAGCTTGATATTACTTACAACAATCAACAAGGGTCCCAGAACACTAATTAAAATTCAAATTCAAATATTTTTTATTTCAAATAAACCTAACTACCAAACTTGGAACTCCAAATTATTACTTTACCTTGCTGACTTCATTACTACGTGATCGATTGAGTCTGTCTATGATGTCAATTTATTTATTCTCGTGGTTACAGATTTTCCTCTAAACATGCAAGAAGTTGATGAAAACTAAGGCTTATATCCAGAGACGAATCTAAGCGTGAACTCATGCTTCCAATTGTCAAAATGCAGTGCTGTTTGACGGTTGGAAGAATGAGTTCACGCTTAAGATTCGTCAAAGTAAGCCTAAAATACGTGGGACACTCAGAAAGTTTTGCGAAACTAAAAAAAATTGTTCTATACGTACATATATTTTTATCAAATCTTTTCAAAGTACTTTCCACCAGCCCCTATACAAAGATTCATGCGCCTAAACCAGTTTTCAAAACACTTTTTCCAGTCCGCCGCAGACACCTCGTTTACAGCCTGCTCGAACGCAGCCAGCGCATCTTCCGGCGACGAAAATTGTATCCCTTTGAGCTGATTTTTTATTTTTGGGAATAAAAAGAAGTCACACGGTGCTAGATCAGGGCTGTAAGGAGGGTGACCCAGGAGTTTGACTGGCGTGCTGTCCAGGAAGTCCCTCGTTTTGAGTGCGGTGTGCGCAGGTGCATTGTCGTGGTGGAGCAGTAGCCCGCGGAGCCCTGTGTTTGGTCGCTTGTTGCTTATAACAGAGAAAACTTCTGGCAAACATTTGGTAGTATACCATTCGGCATTAATGCTTCTTTGATCCCGTTAGGGAATTGATACCAAGTGGCCAGTCAAATTAAAAAAGCTAGCGATCAAAATCTTACCCCCGCTTCTAGATCGCTTCACTTTGGTAGGCGTTGGCTCATTTTGAAACACCCAAACAGTCGACTGGCGCTTGGTTTCTGGGTCGTATTGATAAATCCAGGACTCATCACCTGTAACGATGTCGTAAACACGCCGAGACGAGCCTGCTTCAAATTTGTTAAGCATATCACGGCACCATTCCACCCGGGCCTGCTTCTGAGCATCGGTGAGGTTGTGCGGCACCCAGCGTGATACTATCCTCCTCACGCGAAGATGGCTGTGTAGAATCTCGTGAACGCTTCCCGATCCAATCTTCAATATGTGTTGAATCTCCTGATATGTAATTCGCCTATTGTCTTGGATTAAATTTTTCACTGCTAGCACGTTTTCTTCGGTAACAGCCGTCAAAGGGCGACCGCTTCTTTCGTCATCCCCCAAAGTTGGTCGACCGCGCTTGAATTCGTTATACCAACGATACACGGTTGCCTTGGAAGGGCCTTCATCCATGAATGCCATTTGAAGTCTATCGTACGATTCATCCGGTTTCAGGCGACACTTGAAATCGTATAAAATCATAGCTCTAAAATGTTCCCGGCGCAGATCCATATTTCAGTGAGACACAATACTTTGAATTAACTCGCAAAAAATGTGGAGGGAAATTTTGAAATTGGAACTTACTTATTTTTACTTATAAATAATCATATTTTCGAAAAACATTATAACTGGCCAGTCTCCCATATATAAAAACTTTTTTTCGCAATACTTTCTGAGGGGCCTGGTAGTTACCCCTATCTATACGAGTGTCATAGGTATACCGTTGTCCATTTCGACTTGTTTATCATTTAGCTTGCCGTTGTCTACGGCTAAGAGTACCTTCATTCCACTTACTACTTTGTTCTCAGCTGAATATTTTTTTAGGGTTCCTCAAATGGAAAAAACTGAACCCTTGCAGGATCATTTTGCTGTCCGTCGTCTATCTGTCTGTCTAAGGTACTTCCCGCTGACCTAGAATCATGAAATTTGGCAAGGAGAAAATTCTCACATCACAATATATCCGAAAATCGTTAATTTGTAGTTATATCACATAAAAAAAATTGCGTTTACAAACATTGGACATTAAATTTGGAGTTAGAGCATCGACTCGTATGGGACATTTTCTTTGAAAGACAAAGAAAGAAAGAAAATATATTATTTTGGCTTGCACAGATCGTATACAGCACACCATACTCACACAGATAATACAGGATAAAACGTCATGAATAAAAAATAATACAACCAGGTTCTACTAGGTATCTATGTTTTTCACTGTAAAGTTAAGTTTGTTCTTCAATCTGACTTATATTTTCGTTAGAGCAATATTCGGTGCTTCATCATCATCATCATCATTGGAGCCTGTCACTTATCCATTCTTAGATGTAGGCCTCTTCCCTCCTTTTCCATTCCTGGCGGTCTTGTGCCCGACTCATCCAGTCATGACCTCCGTGCCGTCTAATGTCGTCGACCCATCGCTGCGGTGGTCGGCCTCTTCCTCGAGTATTTGCTCTGGGTGTCCACTCTAAAAAAAATTCTCGTCCTGTTGTTGGTATCCATTCTTACAATGTGTCCTACCCATGCCCACTTCTTCGCTGCTATAGAAGCCATCACGTCACTCAGTTTTGTTTTGCTTCTGATCCATTCGTTCCGCTTCCGGTCGCGCAGTTTTATTCCGAAACTGTTATTCAGTGTTGTTCGATGCTTACCTACCTTTAATTTATGAATTTCAGTAAGTTAATTTTATTATTAATAAAAATAAGGTGGTACACTGGTACCTGCGTTAAAAAGAGATGCTAATATAAAAGACATCAACGAACATTGAACCTTTGGTGAACTCTCATAAATTGTTTCTACGGGGTATCAGGTCGATGGGTACCGTGAAACGGAACCCTTAGTATGCGAGTCCGACTCGCAATTTGCCGGTTTTTTTATTATCTAGTTAAAAAGATAAAGTATAGCAAAAAGTATCAGCCTGTACGCAGGGGCGTGGTGTCGCCTGGTAGAAGGTCTCTCCGAACGCCGACATTAGCGTTCGTCGGCGACCGTTGCGCTTGCGCCACTCGAGTTGCTAAACCATCGCGACGCACTTCCCTCTGACCCTCCGGCCTCTACAAACACACATGTGTCGAACACTTCCTCCCATCTTGCATCCGTTGTAATGTATTCTTATGTTGCAAAAAAATTGCCATTTTAGGAAACATTACGGACGGAAGTAGTAGTTTGAGTAGTATTAGGGTCTGCATGCGCTGCGGTTTTTTCCGACCGCGGTTTTGGCGGTCGGGAAATTTAGCCAATGTGGTTTCTCAATTTAGCCGCGAGAACAGTTTGCGGCTGCAATGAGAAACCCTAATGGCTATCTTTTTTTTTAAGTTTAAAAAACCGCAACCGCAGTGCGTGCTGGGCTTTATAGAGGTGAAATTACATGTAATTTGTCATTTTGGATTTTATTAGGTTAAGCACCGTTACCGTAGTAGAGAACAAATAATGAATCACCCGCTATCACCATTGTTGGTACATCATCATCATCATTTCAGCCGAAAGACGTCCACTGCTGGACATAGGCCTCCCCCAAGCAGTTTGGGGGGATATGCCATAATCGCCACGCTTGGCAGACGGTTTGACGATCGCAGTTGGTTGGTTAAATACTTACTCAGAGAACGCTGCTGTCCATTCCATTCCATTAGTCGCCTTTTACGACACCCATGAGAAGATATAGGATGGTGCAATTCTTTACGTCCGGCACCACACGGAACAAAATTAAAAATTAGTTGTTGGTACATAGTTAAAGTAAAAGTTCGTTAGGAAACTATTCTTTATTATAATAAAACAAAGTTTAACCGGATTAAATCGCGTATATTATTTAAATTGGTTTCCCTGACGTTTCGAAAGCTTTGCAGCATTTCGTGGTCGCAGGTAGACTAAGATGACAATCGTCTTTACAGATATTTCTAAAAAAATATTTTAATCTACCGTACAATATTTATTAATTAAAATCGTTTCGATGCACGCAGTAATCACTCACAATGTATAATAATGAAGATACAATCAAACGAGGCACTTCGTTACCGCTGTGTAAAGATGACTCATGACATGAGTCATGCCTCGATGAGGCAAATTACAACCTGTCTGCCTAGCGGTCAAGTTTGAAATAATAAAATAATGATGCTAATTTTATAATAAAACAAGTTTAACCGGATTATATCGCGTATATTAATTAAATTGGTTTTACTCTCTCATCTTCATTATTATACATTGTGAGTGATTACTCGATTTTAATTAATAAAAATTGTATGGTAGATTAAAATATATTTTTAGAAATATCTGTAATGACGCTTGTCATCTTAGTCTCCCTGCGACCACGAACGCTGCAAAGCTTTCGAAACGTCAGGAAAACCAATTTAAATAATATACGCGATATAATCCGGTTAAACTTGTTTTATTATAATGTGTAGTGATCGCGAAAACCTAAGAAATTATGATGCTAATTTTATTTTAGGGCTAGTTTTTCAATAGTCAGATAACTTATAACTGAGGAATATATGTGACGTTTTGACAGTTGTAGTATAGAAAATCTGTCAAAACGTCACATTTATTCATCAGTTAAAAGTTATCTGACTGTTGAAAAACTAGCCCTAAGACAATTATAATGTCACGCAGGTTGATATACGTTTTATAATTATTGATTTTGGTCGTTTTTAGTACTCCTGAATTTAGAGAGTATTTCACATACCTACATCCATGGTGGTCAATTGCAAGTTTGCAACACAGCGCATGCGTTTTTTTTGACCGTTAAAAAAATGTGATAGGTTTTAAACAGACTCTACACTATCATATTTATATGGCACATTTTTCTGACATTAATGCAAGAATAACTATGTTCCCTCCACACTACTATGAATTAATATGTTCTATGTGAAACTACATGTACCTACCTATCTAAAGTCTATGTCAATCCAATTCACAATTTGCATGATTTCTGATTAGAAACCCTATACAAGACACAAACATCAGTTTCCTTTGCAACGTAAATATATTAAGACCTTTAACTGTTTTTGTTATTCGGAATTCATTTTATTTTTCATGCATGTAAAGTTTAAAGGACATTGCTAAAGATCCTTAGTGACTCCGCCCTATTGCGTTACAAATTAAAGTTGATGCTCACCATATACAATTCAATGAAGCCAATAATAATATTGCAATACATTCATAAACACAGACAGTACTAAATATAATTTTAGATTTTTAAAATATTTATTATTTTGACACATATAATCACAGATATCTGTGCTATTTTGATGTCATGTTTTGCTTTTTTTGTTATGTCAAACAACCTACATTGTCATCAAGTTGTCAGTCGATGCCAATTTTTTGGAATTTCTTGTGTGAAATGGAGTCTTTAATATTGAATCATAGACTATAGAGTATCGAAATAAAAATATGGATGATACACAGATATCATGGATGATACAATTTTATCCGGTTACGTCATTAATGTATTGGATACTCCTTAATATATAAAAAATGGTTCTTGTACTGTCCGCATTAAATATAATATATATTATGAAACGAAAAAATTCGCATGTAATTTTCGTATATTGTTCATCTTTGTAACAGTTTAAGGCTATTATTATCAATGTCCTTTGTGTAAGTGGCAATTACATCGATTAATTTAATTGGATTGACAGAGACTACGTCAAATCTGGTTTCCGAAACTAGAACTGGAATTTAACAAAGTTTAAAATAAATAAAACATTTAAAATTAATCAATGCATTTATTATCTGGTATTCCACATAACTATACCGCAATAATCAACAAATAATCGCAAGTACATTGTATAATAAGCTAAAAATTCAAATTGCATATTTACAACAACTAGTTGCAAACTTGCAAACATAACTTCACTCGTAGAGATAGAGGCAGCTAATAGCCGTCATGATTTTATATAATTATTTAATTTTAATACGTATAACAACACTAATAATGATTGAAGCATAGAAAAGTGATAAAAATATAACATTAAGATTACAATATATTCTATATATTTATTTAAGTACATAATACATACTATACATAATTATTATTTTCCAGTCTCGCTGCTGCTGCCGTAAAAGATGGATTATGTCAAGGATTTTTTTACAAAGTGGGGATGACGACGGTACCACGTATAGAGTATGACGTTCTATGACCGTGCACAAAAAATCAATCAAATTCAGTCGATGTCTTAGCCACAGGAAATTATATTCATTTTCTTATTTAAACATGCTAACTGTAAATGTAGGTAGGACTTTTTTACAAGGCGATGATGAAGTTAGGTCCAAGAGCAGTCATTCATATGATTTTAAACTCTCTTTTCTTATATTATTTATGATTACGAATGGTGTTCTTTGTGTTTTCATTATTTTAATATTGTTTTTGTTTGAAAATTACTATTTGTGAATTTTCCATAAATAATGTGTTTTAAAATTCTTATAATGACTAGCATATGACTAGTAAAATCTGCGTTTTCATTTGTTGTCGTACCGTCATCGCATGATGACAAGAACATGGGCATTGGCATTTTTCTGTTCTCTAATAAACACATAGGTACCGGGATCACTATACTCCGTTTGTCTGGTTTTTCCAAATATTTTAATGTCTTTGGTTTGTCCAAACAAGATGGAAATTTCCCTACGCAATCATTATAGCGGTATTATTTGGCAGTGGGCGCTATTAATGCGCTAATTGATGATTACGTAGAGTACATAAAACTTTAATTGGTATAATTAAAATGATTTTTTTTTTTGTGTTTTTGTGCTGTTTTATTCACAGACGTAATTTACGTTCGGTGTGATGATACATTAGTAGTAGGTATTGTTTTCAAATTACTACAAGCAGAGTAACGGAATTTATAAAAACGATAATTAAATAAGTAGATCGTTATAGATATTATTATTATATTTATTATACCTACATTGCATCGTCAACGACATTTGAGAACGCGATATTTAAGTGTAGGTACACTATTTAATTATTTCAAAACAATATTCAATTAAATTTAATTAACTAGGTATGTAATTACATTTTCGGCCAAGTAGATACCAAACATATTACAATGTACCTACCTACTCTGTGTACCAAACATTCACAAGTCACAACCTTTCGTATAAGATAGATAGATATAAGTGCGGGCACACACCTACCGGGCCGGGTCGGGAAGCAAGTCCGGGTAGAATCTACCCGGTGAGCGTCACGTCGCCGCAAATTCAGAATGCCCGGCGCTGACAAGTGTGTGCCGATGCTCCGCGTTTCTTTCAGAATCTACCCGGCCCGACTCGGCCCGACCCGGACCGGATCGGAAGGTGTGTGCCCGCGCTAAGTATAAAGTGCATAGGTATCTAATATGCTCTTCCAGCTCTAGCGTAATATGAAACCTGGGGTCTACTCGCGTTTCACGAACGACAAACGAAGTAGGGAGTTTCGTTCCGACTTATACCTACATAATAAATGTAGGCATATAAATAAAAAGGCACAGTAAATATAGACAACGGTTCATATGTAAATAAATAGTCACATAAAATTTACCGGAGATTAGAGAATTTAATTTATAGTTCACATAATTTGATTTGAGCATCAATCAATGATTGCTTAAACTTTATTGATTACCTACTTTATGAAAATAAACTATTACTCCAGCCCACTTTTTCATGTTTTTATTTATTTAGCATATAAACGTCCCATTTTGACTGAACCAGGAACTCCTGGCAATTATGGCAACCCAGCTATAATGATACTAATCGGGGGTTTTGGCGGGAAAATTCGTAAAGATCATGTTGTGGATTTTGTATTATTTTCCAAAATTTGTGTTTCTTCGAGTGTTAATGTGTAATAATGGTGGATTATTAAATGTTAAGTGCTCGTTAACGTGTACAAGTGTGGATAAATGGTACAAAGTTGAAAATCATGACTTTCGTATTATCTCATCATCCCCTCTCGGAAACCTAGTAAAGTTTCCATCACTTTACTAGGATACAAGTATAATATGTTCAATGATTACGACTGAAGGACATGTATCCATGGTCATGAATAAAAAAAAAAAAAAAAAAAAAAAAGATACTAATCGCGCAACGAAACAAACATTCGCCAACTCTACAAGACACGATTAGATTAATTATAGTATTACATTAACATAACATAACATCACGCCTGTATTTCCCCGAAAGGGTAGGCAGAGGTGTAATAGTACACCCACATTTCGCCAGTATTATATTAGCTGTGGTTTAATTCAGTCCGTGCCAACGGAGGCGTCAGTCCTCGGCGGCCGCAGCCTCTCCATGAGCGGAATGGCGACGCCGACGAGCTCGTCCCACGCGGCCAGGCGGCGGCACGGCTCGCAGCCGCACTCCTCCACGTCACCCTCCTCGAAGCCTAGGTCCTCACCTGTGACGTCACCGTCCAGCTCCTCGCTCGCCGTGCGGCCGAGCCGCTTCGGATCCGTACCGAAGCAGTTGGGGTCGCACTCTGGTGCATAGTTGTTGTTGTCGACGTCAAATGTTACCTGGTGACCCAGTGGATACCTTTTTATGTGAGTGAGATGCAAAAACATATAAAAGAGTAAAAGAGAATACATTCTCATCGTGGGGAATAATAGTTCCCCCTTTTTTGAAACAGTTAAATGAGCAGAACAACAAAAGCCTAGATATGTGAAAAAGTTTTTGTTTTGTGGCACCCGGTACATCCTACTCATATCCTACTAATATTATATTTATGTGAAAGTTTGTGAAGATGTTTGGATGTTTGTTACTCAATCACGCTGAAATGGCAGAAAAAAATAAATGTATTTGTTGTAAAGCTTACGTGATGTTTGGCCATACTTGGATCACTTGCACATCGATCTCCCATTTTAGATGCTTCGCAGGCAGCAAACACTGATTCGTCATCTACAACAATGGTATACAATAAATAAAAATAAAACAAAAAAGATTTAAAAAATGCAAAAAGTGGATTTGACCCCGACGTGATTTGAACACGCAACCTTCTGATCTGGAGTCAGACGCGCTACCGTTGCGCCACGGAGTCACTACGATCTGATATGAAATAGAAGATCAGATTGTGTAGATATAAAACATGCACAACAAACATAACTGTTGTATGATCACGTGACAGTGATAAAATTATTTATCTACACTCGTATCGTAAAATTCGAATTATGAACTCGAAAGTAATGTCATAATGACATACTTTACGCACATGCACCTGTAATGAATTTAAAAAGTTTCATTACGATACAGTTTGCTGAACAAAACAATGCGGTAATTTAATTTTTTTTCTATAACCGCACACTTGAGCCCAACTAAGGAGTTTTTAATGCCGCTTCGACCCAACCAAGGAGTTTTCAAACCTTTTTTTAGCAGTTGTACAGTTTGGCACCAATGAGTACACAAAATTCAGGGTGGCGCCACTTGTCATACATTGAAAATTTTTATCGTTTAAAATCGCGTTTTTGGCAGAACATTTGATAGTCATATTGCTTTTAATTATATTTAAGTGTTTACAGGCATATTTTTTGTATGATAAAACAGAGATTGACGGAATCCTGACAAGGATAGAAAATTAGTTCCGATTATAATTTTTTCGCCAGACTATATTTTATTATCTGTGTAGGCGCGCACCAGCGCGCGTGCGCGGCCGCGCACCATGGCCTACTGGATTTGGTCATCGTTACTCGTAAATTTATTGTTATTGTTTACGTTATTATTATGGTTTTGTATGTCGAAAGTTTTATTCTGGGCAAAAATATCTGACTACAGCAGTGATACTGAACTGAGGAGAATATGACCCGGCCTGAATTTCTGGATGCAGCAACGTAAATGACGAACAATCTTTTACCAGAGAAATCAAGAAAAACAACGACAATGTTACCAAGATTTTGACTTTGGTATTTTATTTTAAATTGTATGAGTGTAGATAAAATAGTGTATGAAACTGACATAATTAGGTATTAAAACACTCGTGTGATACTATTAAAAACGGGCGGGAAAATTCGTAAAGATCGTGTAGTGGATTTTTTATTATTTTCCAAAATTTGTGTTTCTTCGAGTGTTAATGTGTAATAATGGTGGATTATTAAATGTTGAGTGCTCGTTAACGTGTACAAGTGTGGATAAATGGTACAAAGTTGAAAAACATGACTTTCGTATTATCTCATCATCCCCTCAGAAACCTAGTAAAGTTTCCATTCACTTTACTAGGATACAAGTATAATATGTTCAATGATTACGACTGAAGGACATGTATCCATGGTCATGAATAAATTTAAAAAAAAAAAAAAAAAACTATTAAAAACCTCGCCTACGGCTCGGTTTTTAAACTCACACTCGTGTTTTAATAACCCCTATTATGCAACAGTTTCATAAACTACTATTATTTGTTTATTTAGTTGATTAGAGACGAACAGCATTATTGCTGATATGTCTATATCACACAGTGCTGTAAATTTGCTATTTATTTTTTCGAGTTTAGCCGTGCTTGCGTACTAAAGCAAATAGCAACGTTGTTTGTTAAACTTGTTGCTATCCCACAAAATTTAATATTTTGTTTACTAGTTTTGTGATTGTCTGCGGGCTCCGTGGTTTAGTGTGATCGTACTACAAATGTGAAAATGCTGGGGGAAAATATTTAATTATAATTTAATTATTTTGTGTGTTCGTCAAAACAAATATGCAACTTTTTGAAAAAATGTCGACAGTACGAAATGTTCCAATCCGTAGTCAATATAAAAACTCATTGTGTAATTATAGATGCAAAACTGCTTTTATTATATAAAAGTATTCTAGGTATGGCTCCACGTATATACAATAAAATACCTGATACCATAAAACGTCTAAATGTGGTACAGTTTGAAAAACGCATGAAAAAACTATTACTTGAAAAATGTTATTATTCAATAGAAGAATTTTTAAATGCCCAATTAATTTAATAATATTGTGATTAGTGACCAAGAATGCCATTTGACATTTTTATTTTATAACACCACCAGCTTTTACCCGCGGCTCCGCTCGCGTTAGATTCTGTTAACTCATGTCGTGACGGATCCTGTTAATAATTAGGTGTTTTCCTATAACTATTACAAAACTGTAAATGTCTGTTTGTTTATTCATTCGAGAATCACTACTGGACCAATTTTTTTTTTTTGTGTTTTAGATTTGTACACAAACAGGTACTTATGCATTATATGAAAAAAAACAAGATTCCTGTAGGATGAATTGAAGAACCACGGAGCACCACGGGAAAAGGATATAGTTTGCCACCACAACTAACAACATCTTGTTGTATTTTTAGGAATTTGCCACCAACCAACAATCATGACTTCTACTTTGTATGCAACATAAAACAATTTATTTGAATAGAGTTCGTCGAGCCCTTTCATTTGAGTACCAACACCGAGTGCCACCACATTCCCACCTCGTTCCACCTCATTCCCACCTCGTTCCACCAAATTCCCATCTGGTTCGACATGATTCCCATCTCGTTCTACCTTATTCCCACCTCGTTCCATCACATTACCACCTCGTTCCACCTCAATCCCACCTTTATCTCATTCCCACCTCCTTCAATTCATTCCCACTTCATCCATAACAATCCCACCACATTCCCACCTCGTTCCACCTCATTCCCACCTCGTTCCACCTCAATACCACCTTTTTCTCATTCCCACCTCCTTCAATTCATTCCCACTTCATCCATAACAATCCCACCACATTCCCACTCATTCCCACCTCGTTCCACCTCATTCCCACCTCGTTCCACCTCATTCCCACCTCGTTCCACCTCATTCCCACCTCATTCCACCATATTCCCACCTCGTTCCACCTCAATCCCACCTTTATCTCATTCCCACCTCCTTCAATTCATTCCCACTTCTTCCATTATAATCCCACCACATTCCCACTCATTCTCACCACATTCCCACTCATTCCCACCTCGTTCCACATCATTCCCACCTCGTTCCCACCACATTCCCACTCATTCCCACCTCGTTCCACATCATTCCCACCTCGTTCCACACCATTCCCACCTAGTTCCCAGCACATTCCCACCACAATCCATCACATTCCCAAATCATTCCACCTCAATCCCACCTTTATCTCATTCCCACCTCCTTCAATTCATTCCCAATTCATCCATAACAATCCCACCACATTCCCACTCATTCCCACCACATTCAAACTCATTCCCCACCTCGTTCCACCACATTCCCACCGCGTTCCGTCACATTCCCAAATCATTCCACCTCAATCCCACCTTTATCTCATTCCCACCTCCTTCAAATCATTCCCACTTCATCCATAACAATCCCACCACATTCCCACTCATACCCACCACATTCCCACTCATCCCACCTCATTCCCACCTCGTTCCACTATATTCCCACATTGTTCCACTTCAATCCCAGCTTTATCTCATTCTCACCTCCTTCAATTCATACCTCCTTCAATTCATTCCCACTTCATCCATAACAATCCCACCACATTCCCACTCATTCTCACCACATTCCAACTCATTCCCACCTCGTTCCACATCATTCCCACCTCGTTCCACATCATTCCCACCTCGTTCCCACCACATTCACACTCATCCCACCTCGTTCCATCACATTCCCACCTCGTTCCACCTCCATCCCACCATTATCTCATTCCCACCTCCTTCAATTCATTCCCACTTCATCCATAACAATACCACCACATTCCCACTCATTCCCACCACAATCCCACTCATTCCCACCTCGTTCCACCTCATTCCCACCTCATTCCACAATATTCCCACCTCGTTCCACCTCAATACCACCTTTTTCTCATTCCCACCTCCTTCAATTCATTCCCACTTCATCCATAACAATCCCACCACATTCCCACTCATTCTCACCACATTCCCACTCATTCCCACCTCGTTCCACATCATTCCCACCTCGTTCCACTTCCATCCCACCTTTATCTCATTCCCACCTCCTTCAATTCATTCCCACTTCATCCAAAACAATCCCACCACATTCCCACTCATTCCCACCTCGTTCCACCGGATTATCTTATCTTAATAACTATTATACAATTGTAAATGTCTGTTTTTTTGTGTGTTTGTTCTAGCATCACGCTAAAACTACTGGACCGATTTTGATGAAACTTTTTTGTTTGAAAGCTGATGAACAGACTTAAAAACTGGTATGGGTTTTGAGAAAGAAAGAAAAAAAGAAACGGAAAAAATGGACTTTACTTGACTGGACTGTGTCAGTGTCGGTGTCGGTGTCGGTGACTGTGTTTGAACACTCCACTGACACTGACTCTGATACCGACATTGACCCTGACACGAAAACTGACGTGTCTGTGATGGTGTCAGTAGCAGAGCACGTGTCGGTGTCAGAGTCAGTGTCGGTGTCAGTGTCAGTGTCAGTGTCGGTGTCGGTGTCAGTGTCGGTGTCAGTGTCGGTGTCAGTGTCGGTGTCAGTGTCGGTGTCAGGGTCAGTGTCAGTGTCAGTGTCAGTGTCGGTGTCGGTGTCGGTGTCGGTGTCGGTGTCATTGTTGGAGTTAATGTTGGTGTCAGTGTCGGTGTCAACGTCGGTGTAATCGCCGGTGTCAGTGTTGGTGTCATTGTCGGAGTCAATGTCGGCGTCAGTGTCAGTGTCAGTGTAGGTGTCAGTGACGGTGTCAGTGTCAGTGTCGGGGCTAGTGTCGGTGTCATTGTCGATGTCGGTGTCGGTGTCAGTGTCAGTGTCGGTGACGGTGTCGGTGTAACGGTACTTAATAGTACCGAAACGGTACAGTAACGGTACGCTTTATAGTACGGTAATCCGTTATATATAGATATACAGGGTGGAAACTTTCAGCGGGGCAGTAAGGGGAAGTACCTTATCCGTTGCAGCTACGCGAAAATGGTCTTAGGAAAGTTTCCACTCTGTATATATATAGCTTTTACCCGCGGCTCCAATCGCGTCAAATTCTGCTAACCCACGTCAGTCCAGTCCAGTCCAGTCCAGTCCAGTCCAGTCCAGTCCAGTCCACTGTCCCACTGTCCCACTGTCCCACTATCCCACTGTCCCACTGTCCCACTGTCCTACTGTCCCACTGTCCCACTGTCCCACTGTCCCACTGTCTCACCATCTCACTATCTCACTATATCACTATCGTCCCATGTCCCATGTCCTGTCCCACTGTCTCACTATCTCACTATATCACTATCGTCCCGTCCCATGTCCCATGTCCCATCCTATGTCCAGTCCTATGTCTCGTCTATATATATTACTATCCGCTCGTGCAAATGCATAGAAGCCTCGATCTGTCGGGTGAGTACGCAACCCACGAATTAATTTTTTCATTTTTTTTCTTTCTTTCTTTCTCAAAACCCATACCAGTTTTTAGGTCAGATCATCAACATTCAAAAAAAAAAACATCAAAATCGGTCCAGTAGTTTTAGCGTGATGCTGGAACAAACAAACAAACAGACGTTTACAATTTTATAATAGTTAATATTACATTTCATTATTCTGTGACATTTCGAATTGCATAATTAAATTTTTTTTTTTACTAGCATATTGATTCAAATTTCTCATTTAGATTTTAAATACACATTTGTACGCCTGCTGGCATAACATAGCGGACTCTTTATTGTATTTAAGAACTTTATATTATTTTTTGTACCTATGTTACACAAATGAATAAATGACTTATGACTTACTTATGACTTATATGTATAGGTAAGTATTAATTTTTATTCTATAGGTACTAGTTTTTGCCCGCGGCTTCGCATGCGTGGGATTTGGAAATCTACATCACGTGCAGCAGGCGTAGCATGACCGCTGTAGACAAAGCTTATGTCGACGGAAGAATAGACAAAATGACGTATTGTAGAAAGATTTCTTCCGTCCGTAGCATGCCGATGTCAATAATGAAGAAAAGAAATGTTTCTATACTTCGATCGACACATGTCTACAACGTCGAGCATGACGAACATATTTTCTCTACTTTTGACAGTTAGGGGTAGACATGTTTCTCTTCAAATAGAAGAAATTAGTCTACATCTCATGAGACCTAGACAAAATTATTCTTTAGTTTTATTAGGACTAGATTCTTGTTAAATAGGTTGCATTGGAGTTTTTGAACAACAATAATAACATGTCGGGTTCCTATCGTCGCTATCTCCTTAGTTATTATCAAAAACTAGCCTTTGCCTGCGTGTAATTCGTAATAAGTATCGAATGACTATCGTGCATCCCTCGGGAACTGTGTCTTCCCGGGATAAAAAGGTTTCCTTTATGTTAATGCACACCCTATGGTCTACGTGCTAATCTTCGTCCAAATCCATTTGAACATGATTGAAGTATAAACAAACAAACATCCATACTTTTGCATTTATTAGTATTTAGGATTACATAAGAAAATTTGCTGAATGCCCGCGGCTTCTTCGGCTTATCACAGAAAGCCTTATCGCGCATCCCTCGGGATCGGGAACTGTTTATTTTCTCGGTACAAAAAGTAAATAGAGTATACTTTATTGTTTGCACACCATAAAAATATTAATTTACTTTGTAATAGTGATGCGACTCGAGTCCACTTTTAATCGAGTGACATCGAAAAAAAATGTACGCGAGTGAAAAAAATATCGACTCGAGTTCACTCGCCAATCACTCACCAAATAACGTAATGTTATTTGGTTTTATGAATAGACCATATTTGCTCATTTTTATTAGCATATTAGCATATAATATTAATTTCGATATATACCTAAATGTTGATTTTGTAAGACTGGCGATGTATTGAAATATAACTTCAAACTTGTCGTTTTATTAAGCCTCAACTTATTGACAAAATGAAAAAATAATTAATTCAAGTATTATGACAGGTGACTCGTTAGAGGCGAGTGAACGAGTGACTCGTTAGAGGCGAGTGAACGAGTGACTCGTGAACCACTCGAGTGACTCGACGGCTCGATCACTCGAGTAGTACTCGAGTAAAATAGAGACACGAATGACACGAGTGGTAAAATCGGACTCGAGTCGCATCACTACTTTGTAAAACGCATCCTTCGAGCTTGACATTCATGACTACAAAATGCGTATTGTTGTTGCTTTGAATTACGTACAAAATGTTTCAAAACTTATTCGATTCAACTTTTTTCTAGATAAGGAAACGTAATAATATGGTAGGATTTGGTAGAATTTGTACGGCACTAGCTACGTTCTCGTTGCAATGGAAAAAGATATGTCACTTTGTCTACGTCACAGAGTACATTATAATATACTGAAATAGAGACCAATCTTCCACCACAAAACTGGTAACCGTTTACTAGCGCCATCTGATACTTTTAGTTTGGAACTGCTGTTAGTACATCAACAGAACTAAAAATGCAAAAAGAGAATCATTTCTTAAGGATCGAACTTACGCCCTGAGTTTATAAATCGGACCGCAAGATAGTACTGCTATTACCACTTGTTTCCGCCTTGCGAATTTTAGCACTATAATCAACCAGTCAAAATCAGTAAAAGTAGAGTACTTTAATGTTCAAGAATCAACAAAAAAGGCTCTGAAAAAGATACTTATTTAGTATTATAATATTTCGTGAAAAATCAGTAAAATTATCTCGTGAAATGAAATCATAATCTCTTTGGAACAATTATCAAATATGGGGTCATGTAGCGACATCTATCCGATATTGAATAAACTATTACAGTATCTCGTTTCTTAAATTTGGTAAATCCGCCATCTATTACTTTTAGTTCGTAACAATAACAAATATAATGCTACTAAATTAAAAACCACCATCTTACCTGTTATCTACAAGTATTCGAAGTACTACGTATTTTTGCAGCGTTGTAAAAGCTGTTGTACCCGATTATTTGTTTTAAGATTGAGGACCCTGGTCTACGTAGAAACTCGAGTCGACGGGTCGCCTCATGCTCGAGAAGAAGAGATATCTTGACGTATAGCTTTGTCTACTCTTGGAAGAATAGACATAGAATTGGTCATGCTACGCCTACTGGAACGTATAGTTTATGACAATCCAATTTACTATTTATATGATTTCGGAATAGAAACCCTTCAGAACAAGACACAAACACCAGTTTCGTTTGCGACGTAAATATTTTCTAAACATTTTTAACTGTTTTTGTCATTCTGAATTCCACTTACTTGTCATGGATGTAAAGTTGAAATTTGTGTAAATGGCAATTCAAAGTATTTTTATACTTTGAATTGCCATTTACACAAATTAGTAGTAGTATTATTAGTAGTAGAAAAACAAGCAAGCAAGTAGTGAATTCATAGTATAGGTACAGAGGGGTCAAGTTGTATCTCTGATTCTGCTTAACCGACTGAAATTACACAACCATAGAACATAATACAAATTTTAGTGGCTTCTTTCCCGAAAAGAGATAGTTGTACTCATGATTATGAACAACTTTTACTATGTGACCAACACTGAAATCGCGAAAAATTCAATATCATTCATTCATTCAGTACAATGACTCCTTTTCGGAAAAGAAGCCATTAAAATTTCAACATGTATGGCCTGCCGCATATAGCATCTCGCCTATCAAAACCGCTGTGCGTTTATGTCTTTTGTTCGCAAAATCTTTCCCCATGGTACTTTTGTATTATTATCTCCTTAACTATTCAACTAAAAAAGATGCAGTAAAGGGTAAAATATCTCTTCAATAAATATCTGTGATGATAAACTAAGTAATACATTATGATATGAATTAATAGTTAAAGACGAATAAATTCACCTAAACATCACCTAGATTTTTCAAAATGAAAAATTTTTTTTTTTCTTACTTTCATCTCGGTCAAATTTCCTATACTAGTATTATATACAGGGTGGCCGAAGAAATGACGTCCAAAGGAAAAATCTAGACTTCCCAAGTCGTGCCCCATGACTCCATGACTTCATGTACCTACTCTGCGATTTTATTGTAGTTTTAGAGAAATTCACGTTTTTTTTTAATTTACTCCCATAGATGTTCTACTGATTTGGTACATTTTCTTTGCCGATTTGCAAGGAAAAATGTCCTGTAAAGTACCTACTTGTTTTTTGTATGATTTGGAGATTGTATAGAGTTCGTAGATTTTTTTTAAATCCGTGGGTGACTTCTGGTATCTATCTCTGGCTGTCTGTTTGTTACCTTATCATGACTAAACCACGGAACTGATTTAAATGAAACTTGGTACGGAGACTATCTAGTTTGAAACCCGAAAAAGGATATTTTATAGTATAGGATGGCGAAACGAGCTAAAGGCCCACCTGATGTTAAGCGGTTACCTTTGCCCATAACAACTGCAATACAACCTAGGCTGTTGCCTAACGGCCATAATTAATATCCAATCTATCCACGATTTACCCTACTAGAGATAGAAATTTGACATATTTTGTGTTTTTTTTATTTTTTTTAAAGTTTCTAATTTAAAAGAAAAAAACTATAATTAACTTCATTGTAATTTAAAAGTATTGTTAAATATTTATTTATTTATTTAACATGCATTATGAAAAAAATTGTATGCCAGTACCTGGTGGAACATGTATTAGTTCAAAATAATGTTTTCTAACACCTTTGTACAATGCAACCGTACATTTTCTCAGGTCAGCGTTTTTACGCGACTCATGAATTTCTTTTAATATTTAGACCAGTTCGCGACGAGCGATCAAGTAAGCCGCGCGTTCTCACATTTTACGTGACTAACAAGTGTCGCGTATTAGCAATATAATTTCCACTCACATACCTACAGTTCATTCAGTTCATTAACTTTCATAAATATTCGGACAATATAACATTTCTTTTCCTGAGCTATCGTATTTTATTTCTACCAGCATCATCATCAAAAGAAGTGCAGTTTACCAAGAGACTGTACAACCTCCATGTTTGATGCAAATAAATACTATTCTATTCTATTCTCGGAGCTTATGTCAAATTCCTATCTCTAGTAGGGCAAATCGTGGAAAGATTGGATATTAATTTTGGCCGTAAATGGTACCGCAAGTCGGTTCACCAAACTGAGACATGAAGATGGAAAGTCTTATGTAATTATAATAAAACAAAGTTTAACCGGATTAAATCGCGTATATTATTTAAATTGGTTTCCCTGACGTTTCGAAAGCTTTGCAGCATTTTTTTTTTTTTTTTGTTTTTTTTTTTTTTTTTTTTCTTATGTGATTGTAATTTCACCGGCACCCGTACCCTTCAGATCGAAACAGCAATGCAAGCATCACTATTTGGCGGAGAAGTACGTTGAATTATAACGAAGAATCGCTTTTAATGATTAGTTTATATGTTTTCAAACAAAGTCGACGCAATGCATACTTTTATTTTTAAGTTTATGTTTTCTTTGTAAGTGAATTTGGAATTCTTTTGAGAAAATAATGATCTTTAACCGTAGTTTAATAGAAAATCCTCGACAATTTACGTTATCATTCCACATGTCTTTTTTGCCTTACTGTGCGTCCCTGATAAAATGTAATGAATTTAATGATTTTTTTTTCATATTAGAACTTTTGTAAAGATTTGTCTTGCTCAAGTATGTTTAAAACTTTATGCACAGCGAAAAAAAAACTCGTTCGCTTCGTGCTGGCCTGGTATTCAGCCTTCGTATGCTCTACTCGTTTGGTGTATATTGTAAGCAATTATTCTGTTACATTTATTTATTTGATTATGGAAAGCCCGGAACCTCTAAAAACATAAACACGAAATTTTCGCTTTTCCTTTGAGTTGGCGTAATCTAGGCGTCATGTTTTTGCAAAACCTCCCAAAAAATTCATGCTCCCTGCGCTCGCGTACTTACTGTTTCCGTTTTAGAATGGGACTGTAGGGTTACATCCGTAATTCCGTAATTAGTAAAAACCGGCCAAGAGCATGTCGGGCCATGCTCAGTATTATAGGGTTCCTTAAGTAGGTGTAATTACAAACGAATCAAATCGAATATTAATCATGGCTATTTTAGTTTTTGCAATAATCGGCAGCATTCGCGACTCAGAGCGTGTTGTTAGTAGCGCCATCTAGCGATAAATTCAAGAAGCCAAATTTAAGAAGTGTTTCATGCAAAGTTTCTTTTTGTGATTTTTTCAAATAGAAAGTAGCTAAAAGAGCATTATTTGCTAAGATCATTTTTCTCTAAGGTCAATGACCTTTGAACTAGGACGTTTTAAGTATTTTTCAGTTTTCTCTCTATAACTCAAAAAATTATAATCACATTATACTCGAAATAATTTTAAAAGAGAGTTTTCACAAAGATCTATCAATGTGGAAGATTATAAGTTTCTACGTTGGATAGTTTAGAAATGGCAGGGGGGGGGGGACACATTGCAAGCCACTTTGGCAGGCTATATTTCGCAGATGGTACACCTGATAAAAAAGTGGTGTATGAAACATTACCTTCATTTTAGTAGACCTTTTCAATGATACCCCACACGAGGGGGTGCAGCGAAAAAAAATTTTGCATCCCCATTTCACATGTATGGACGCCACCCCTAAAATAGGTAAAAACGTTTTTTTTATTCTTTTAAAATTGAGATCTATATGCAGACTATTTTTTAACAAAATTTCATTTACTTATGTTTATAATTGTAGAAGTTATTAAGCTGTAAAGGGTTAGGACAGACGGACAGACGGACAGACGGACAGACGGACAGACGGACGGACATGACGAAACTATAAGGGTTCCTTGTAGGACTTCGGAACCCTAAAAAAGGTCGTCAAAAAAGTCGTGACCTGAATTTTGGAGAAAATAACATCTAAATTTTTTGATTTTTGAGAAGCAACTGGCTTTACCGAGCATCCATGTAATTTGTTAAATGATATCAAAAACTAGTCTAGTTTACTATGGTCGGTTTTTCTTTACAATATGTATTTGAAAAAGAAGCTTTTCTGAGGCTGACTAGTTCATAGAAATCATCATGAAAACTGCGGGCCCCCTGAGCGGAATCCTGGATCCGCGCCTGAGCGTGCCTAAAGAAGTTTTACTTCAAAAACGTCCTAATTAGGACGTTTTCGGGTCTTCAGATTGCGAGCGAAGTAACATATTTGTACTTTTAAATATCGTTGCATAGACATAGTTTTATTTGCGATAAACGACATCCTCGCTATAAACGTCATCCACGCGAGCGAAGCTTTGGGTGACCTTACCAATAAAAACGGTGAGCGCCTCCGCGACGAGGTGCGCGTGTACGGGTGACAGCGGTGTGTGCGCGTGCGCGTTCCACAGCGCGCGCGCCAGCAGCGGCGCGGGCGCGGCGTCGCGGCGCGCGGCGGCGGCGCCCAGCGCGCGCGCGCCCAGCGCCGCCGCCGCGCCGCACTCCACCCCCGCGCCGCACACGTTCACCAGCAGCCCGGCCGCCGCGCAGCGCACGCTCGCATCCTCTACCAGACAACAAATAAATAAAACCGGCCAAGAGCATGTCGGGCCAAGCTCAGTATTATAGGGTTCCTTAAGTAGGTGTAATTACAAACGAATCGAATCGAATATTAATCATGGCTATTTTAGTTTTTGCAATAATCGGCAGCGTTCCCGACACGGAGCGTGTTGTTAGTAGCGCTATCTAGCGATAAATTCAAGAAGCCAAATGTAAGAAGTGTGTCATGTCAATGTTACTTTTTGTGATTTTTTCAAATAGAA
Source organism: Asteroscopus sphinx (assembly GCA_949699075.1). NCBI lineage: Eukaryota > Metazoa > Arthropoda > Insecta > Lepidoptera > Noctuidae > Asteroscopus > Asteroscopus sphinx. The sequence continues at coordinate 17,983,005 of OX453021.1, forward strand.
AGTAGCTAAAGGAGCATTATTTGCTAAGATCATTTTTGTCTAAGGTCAATGACCTATGAACTAGGACGTCTTAAGTATTTTTCAGTTTTCTCACTATAACTCAAAAATTTATAATCACATTATACTCAAAATAATTTTAAAGGAGAGTTTTTATAAAAGTCTATCAACGTGGAAGATTACAAGTTTCTACGTTGCATAGTTTAGAATTGGCAGGGGGGGGGGACACATTGCAAGCCACTTTGGCAGGCTATATTTCGCAGATGGTACACCTGATAAAAAAGTCATGTATGAAACATTACCTTCATTTTAGTAGACCTATTCAATGATACCCCACATGAGGGGGTGCAGCGAAAAAAAAAATTTCATCCCCATTTCACATGTATGGGCGCCACCCCTAAAATAAGAAACCATGATATTTTTATTCTTTTAAAATTGAGATCTATATCTAAACCATTTTTTTACGAAATTTCGTTTACTTATGATTATAACTGTAGAAGTTATTAAGCTGTAAAGGATTAGGACAGACGGACAGACGGACGGACATGACGAAACTATAAGGGTTCCTTGTAGGACTACGGAACCCTAAAAAAACGAGTGTGCTTTAGAGTCACGACTGAAGTAAAACTTCACTAACTTAGGTATATCTACAACAACATTCCAACATTCACCCATGTACCGTATGTGCTCGTTGTACAACAGCAACCGCAATAAATCGGTAATTTTTTAGGGTTCCGAAGTCCTACAAGGAACCCTTATAGTTTCGTCATGTCCGTCCGTCTGTCCGTCTGTCCTAATCCTTTACAGCTTAATAACTTCTACAGTTATAAACATAAGTAAATGAAATTTCGTTAAAAAATGGTTTAGATATAGATCTCAATTTTAAAAGAATAAAAATATCATGGTTACTTATTTTAGGGGTGGCGCCCATACATGTGAAATGGGGATGAAATTTTTTTTTTCGCTGCGCCCCCTCGTGTGGGGTATCATTGAATAGGTCTACTAAAATGAAGGTAATGTTTCATACACCACTTTTTTATCAGGTGTACCATCTGCGAAATATAGCCCGCCAAAGTGGCTTGCAATGTGTCCCCCCCCCTGCCATTTTTAAACTATGCAACGTAGAAACTTATAATCTTCCACATTGATAGACCTTTGTGAAAACTCTCTTTTAAAATTATTTCGAGTATAATGTGATTATAATTTTTTGAGTTATAGAGAGAAAACTGAAAAATACTTAAAACGCCCTAGTTCAAAGGTCATTGACCTTAGAGAAAAATGGTCTTAGCAAATAATGCTCTTTTAGCTACTTTCTATTTGAAAAAATCACAAAAAGAAACTTTGAAATGAAACACTTCTTAAATTTGGCTTCTTGAATTTATCGCTAGATGGCGCTACTAACAACACGCTCTGAGTCGCGAATGCTGCCGATTATTGCAAAAACTAAAATAGCCATGATTAATATTCGATTTGATTCGTTTGTACGCTGAGGTTTAACTTGAACATATAATTGTAATTTAATATCGGGTAATCTCTTGAGTGTATCTATCTCTTGCATGTTGTATCCACTTCTAGAAGGATAAGCACTTGGTCATGTCCTTGAAACCACTACTATATTGTTAACAAAAAAGTGTTTTATCCAGTTTAGTGGATCATTACAAAAAAAAAAAAAAAACTCCCTCAATACTATTTCAATGAGAACAAAGGAATGGCGGCGCGGCGCGGGTACATCTGGCGGCGCTGTATCGTCACAGGTATCGTGGCGCGCGCCTCGTTCCCCGCGTCCCGTACTACCCCCTCCGTTCGCCTCACCCGATCAAACTTTTCGTAACGTTTCGTAAGGCCGGGACTCCACCAAAGCGGAGACGAGACGAGCGGAGAGATGTTTTTTAAACAACCAATAGAATTGTGTTATTGACACATCTCCTCTCCGCTCAGCTTCAGTGGAGATCGCTGTGCGGAGATGTGTAATATTTGTATGGCGCGATGGAAGCGGAGATGTGAGCTGTGCGCGGACGACGCGCAGTGGAGACGAGAGATGTGAGTGGCGTGCAGTGAGTAGTTCTTTTTCTTCAAGTAAAAGAAGATACTTTTTTTCATAATAATAGCGACATCGTCTACCTTTCGTGTCAGAATGCGTACTGAGCACTCAACGCCTCGCACCCGAGCTGAAAAACATCTCTTCTCGCACAGCACACAGCACACCGCACACATCTCTGCTTTGGTGGAGTCCCGGCCTAACGCTCTCGCCTGCTTACTCCCCAAGACAAGCGTGCGTAAAGAAGTTTCACTTCAATAAATATTTTGTCATAGTTCAAGTACCTTGTGGACAAGTACGACATTGAAAGGGAGCGAAGGGCGTTGTCGGTGAGGGCGAATATGGTTGCCCGCAGGTTCACGCGTGCCTCTAATGAAATGAAAATAACTTTATTTAGAGCCTTCTGCACGTCTTTTTATACCAGTAGCCTGTGGGGTACATTATACGCAAAAGTCGTACAGCGCCCTTCGCGTCCAGTATAATAATGCTTTCAGGGTGCTGATAGGGCTGCCTGGCTTCTGTAGCGCATCTGGGATGCAAATCTTTTTTGCTACAATACGAAAAAGATGTGCATCCTTGGTGCGCCGGGTGCGGTCTAGCTCCAATAGCATCCTGGGCATGATTGCAGGCAGGTTAGATTGGTCATTGTGGCGATACTTGACGACGACTGTGGTCTAGTGGTTCGAGTGTCGGACTGCTGATCACAAGGTTATGGGTTCGATTCCCACAGGACACAAATATTTGTGTGATGAACATAAGTGTTTGTGTTGGTCTGGTTGTTTCTTATGTATTATAAGTAAGTATTTACAAAAAATAAAGTATATAAGTATAATATCCATTGTCTAGTACCCATAGCACAAGCTCTGGTATGGGACTAGATGGTGCTGTGTAAAGATGTCCCAAAAATATTTATTTATTTTATTTATACAACGTGTATCAGAAATGCGTGGTCATATTTGAAGAGCTTATTCAGGGGATGCTATCGATCAACTTTTACTATGGGACCAAACCTGAAATCGTAAAAAAAAATCAGCTGATCCTTGGATTTTGTCGAACGACATCGATGATTTAGTAGGGATCAGCTGATATTTTTTCGCGATTTCAGGATTGGTCCCATAGTAAAAGTTGTTCTATGCTATGCCCTGAATGAGCTCTTCAAATATGACCACGCATTTCTGATACACGTTGTACTTGGGGGAGGCATATGTTGTCCAGCAGTGGACGTCTTTTGGCTGAAATGATGTTGATGAGGTACGGATCTGGTTTTAGTACTGACCATGGTTGAAGAAGGGCTCGAGCGTGTGCAGCGCGCCCTCCAGCACGATGAGCTGCGCGGTGCGCGCGGCGCGCGACACGTTGCCCAGCGCGCGCAGCGCCTCGCTCGCCGCGGGGCCCGCGCCGCGCAGCCAGCGACACGTGGCTGCCGACACAGCAACACACTACAACACCGTGCCGCAGGCTCTTTTTTTTTTTTTTTTTTTCGAATTGACTACTCACAGGAAGCACTAGAGTGCTCTTTCTGCTTAACCGGGCTTGGGGGCGGAGAGTCCCGTGAGGGACTCCATCCGCGGAAAGATTTCCTAACTACTAACTTACAAACTAATTTCGCGGTTGCAATGCCGCATAAGGGCGTCCCCCAGGGAAGGGCTTGGACCTCGGCTTAGGGCATTGCTGGGGGACACCGCCGCTACGTCCCCCGGCAGCCGTTGCTGCATCAGGAATTGTTTTCTCGAAAGCGGCGGACTTTCGGTATAACGGGGGGACGGGGGGGGGGGGAGACGCGTTTCGCGAATCACCGTTAAGCGGCAAGCCTCGCCGGCGAGGGCTAGGACCTACCTAATCCTAACTGATCGGCGATCAAAACTGCTCATGACGTGGAGTAGAGTAGGAGTAAGGGTAAGCATCTCGCGTGACGAGATTATCTCCGGTTGCGACACCGTGAGGGCGTCCCCAGGTGGGGAGCTCGACCTCGGCTCACGGTGCAGCTGGGGATTCCCCGCCACTGGTCCCCCCAGCAGCCGCTGCTGCATCGTGTTGGGTTTCTCGAGAGTCGGACTCTCGGCATCTGTGTGGGTTATCCGCAGGCTCGCCAGATCGAGTTACAAAAGGACATGGAGCTACTTGTATGGAGCTTCGGGCCCACAGAAATAGATAGAATGGAAAAGTGGGTAGGGTGCGCGTGCCAACACTCTGTACCATAGTGCAGGGCATTTCAAAGCCTTTCTCGGTAGGCCTTATGACTTGTTTCTGTAAATACTGTAACAAAAACCCGCAAAAATTCCTTATTGTTCTTATTAATTATTATTTTATCCAAGCAGAAAGTAAATGCAAATGGAATGATAAAGAAATAAGTTTATGAAACAAATTGCTCTAAAAACACTTATACTGTATCGTGGGTGATATTCAAAACTTTCGATAATTCGTCTTCATTCAAACCCTCAATTATTTTTTCCCACAGACATCAATGTTATAAGCTAGTATAATGTCAGTGAATTTTCCTTTTCCCAAACATTTCCCCAAGGATTTCACTTCACCAAAATGCCCCCAAGAACGAATTTTTTCCCTATTAAGATTTGACAAATTAGTTATCGTTAAGCCTTTGACATAAGATGGAGGAAGGGCATATCATGATTGTAGACATGATTGTATCGGGTAGTATTTAGTATCAGGATAGTAGATTACATCCGTTCATGTTGTAGTGTTACGTAGCTGATGTTACCATTGCAGATGTTGTCAATGGGCACGTGCAGCGGGTCAGGTGGGTCGGGCGGCTCGCGGTAGAACGTCATATTGTTGAGTGTTGTGTAGTTGTTGTTACCTTTGCAGATGTTGTCAATGGGCACGTGCAGCGGGTCAGGTGGGTCGGGCGGCTCGCGGTAGAACGTCATATTGTTGAGTGTTGTGTAGTTGTTGTTACCTTTGCAGATGTTGTCAATGGGCACGTGCAGCGGGTCAGGTGGGTCGGGCGGCTCGCGGTAGAACGTCATATTGTTGAGTGTTGTGTAGTTGTTGTTACCTTTGCAGATGTTGTCAATGGGCACGTGCAGTGGGTCAGGCGGGTCTGGTGGCTCGTGGTAGAACGTCATGTTGTTGAGTGTTGTGTAGTTGTTGTTACCATTGCTGATGTTGTCAATGGGCACGTGCAGCGTGTCACGCAGGTGGCTCACGGTAGTACGTCATGTTGTTGAGTGTTGTGTAGTTGTTGTTACCTTTGCAGATGTTGTCAATGGGCACGTGCAGCGGGTCACCAGGTCGGGTGGCTCACGGTAGTACGTCATGTTGTTGAGTGTTGTGTAGTTGTTGTTACCTTTGCAGATGTTGTCAATGGGCACGTGCAGCGGGTCACGCAGGTCGGGTGGCTCACGGTAGTACGTCATGTTGTTGAGTGTTGTGTAGTTGTTGTTACCTTTGCAGATGTTGTCAATGGGCACGTGCAGCGGGTCAGGCGGGTCGGGCGGCTCGCGGTAGAACGTCATGTTGTTGAGAGTTGCCAGTGCTGCCGTTGCTAGTTCTTCGCCCCGCTCTACAGCACCAGAGTGTTCATTTGACGAATTGTCCTGATATAAGTCATTCATAAGATCGATTTTAGAGAAATACCAAAGTAGACCAAAATTATAAATTTATATAAAAAATTATAAATTGGCTTGCAAGCAGGATTCAAACGAGGTATTTCTGAATTATGATTATTAAGCTGAGATATTTTTGAAGTAAAACTTTTTTACGCACGCTTGAATTGAGGAGTAAGCTGGTTGACTTGGGGTTGCTGGTGAAAGCGTTACGAAAAGTGTGATCGGGCGAAGCGAATGGACGCTTGACTTGGGGAGTAAGCTGGTGAACGCGTTACGTTACGTTCCAGTGAAATAGTATTGAGGGAGATATAAGTTAGTGAAGTTTTACTTCAGTCGTGTGCCCTAAAGCACACTCGTTTTTTGATAGTAACAGAAAAAATAAATTAAATGTCTTTGATTCAAAATCAAAAAGTTCATTTTGACATTGTAGGTAGTAGGTAATGCGGGCACTGGCGATGCATCCAACATTCCGAATGGCGTGGCCGCATTCCAAAATCTGTCATGAAATTTTGAAAACGTATGTTATTTTTAAAACAAGTGAAGCATTTTTTGGATGTAGTCATTAAACCGGCTTCCGAATGGATGCATCGCCAGTGCCCACCGAAGTGAAATAAATACGTGAAAAAAATCAAGTTTTACCTGATCTTGGATTATTTTCTCGGCAAGTTCTAGGCAAGCCAGCAGAGCTTTCACGATTCTCTCCGCATATATATCCGCCAAACCTCGCCCGGCACGCTCTTCTAGACACAGGTTGGCAACTACTCGCACAGTCTAGAAAATAACACGAATGAGAACTGTTAAGTACTGAGGCACAATAGAACTACTCCATTCAGTGGAACATACGTAAAGCGACATCTATCGCGATACGTGCAAACTACAACTGATGTACTGCACATATGAATGGGATCACGTCAGAAATCCTGAATCGAATAAGTAAGATTTGTCGCGCAACTATGAGAAAAACGAACGCCCGTGACTTCAACTTCAAATGACTTCAACCGTTGGGCCACTCCACTACCACTATGTAGGCAATAAGACCCAGCGGCCAGCCTAGTCGGAGGAACAAGGAAGAGAAGGAAGAAAGGTTCCCTTTGTGAGGAACATGAAACCACGTTCCTCGACATACATTTTAATATAGATTTTTTATTTTAACATGCTCATCAAAGTCGACGGCGTTCAAAATCAAAACGCACAAAGTTTGTGACTTGACAAAGGACGTGACTTTTGTTTGTGCCACAAAACCAAAAGTCACGTCCTCAGCTGCAATAAAGCAATTCAGGACATAAGATCCGTAGGATTACTCTAATATTGATTTTAAGTTGACCACGAAGAAAAGAAAGGACTCCTTTCTGTTCTCTATGAAGTTGACCTACTGCTACTGTATAGGGCTGGATTTAAATATACCCGTTTATGTCAATGAGACGGTGGTTGTTATATTATTACCTTGATAAGAACATCTTCGTGAGATGTGTCTGAACCGCCCAAATCTGTACCTAGAAACAATAATTTATTAGACAGTGATAAAATCCTACTAATATTATTTATGTAAATGCAAATGTGTGGATTTTTGTTTGTTTGTTTGTCCTTCAATCACGCTGAAACTACCCTAAACCGTACCGTATAGGTTACTGTTTATCACGGTTAGATAAACTGTTCCCGAAGCATGCGAGATAACGTCTTTCTATAATAAACCAAATTATACGAGGGCGAAGCCGCGGGCTTAGGCTGGTATTTTTATATAGGTATTCTTTTATATCGATTCTTAAATATTTTATTATGACACAATGCGCTGCTCGTATTACTTACCAATTAAGTGTAGATCAAGGTCAGAGTCCAGGTCTGGCGTGTCCTGTGAGCTCCGTTTGGTGTAAGACTCCAGTATCGTCAGCAGAACATCTATCGCACCCTCCTCGTTGTAGATCTATTGGGAACAAAATAAAATGTTTACAAAATAGGTCAGATATATCTCAAAGTTTGAGTTGTTATTTAAGTAGTATTGTCAAATAAAATGCAGTTCAAATAACCAAAAAAAAGACAAGTTTATCGCAAAGTATTAGGTATAGTTTAAGGTAACACGCTAACGGCCAAAATTAATATCCAATCTATACAAGATTTACCCTACTGGAGATAGAAATTTGACATATTTTGTATTGAACTTATGTCAAATTCCTATCTCTAGTAGGGCAAATCGTGGATAGATTGGATATTAATTTTGGCCGTTAATGGATACCTGGATGCTTTGCAACAGGATTGAGTATTGTTAGTAGTGCTAAATTCGGTGAAAAAGGTGGAAGGAAAACTAAGCACACTTTCAAATTGAATGCTAGGTAATACCACCTCTTCTCAGAATGAGAAGGTTAAGTCTTTACATTGTACCACGATTTAATTTACTCGCTTTTTTGTCTGTCTGTTTGTTGTTTGGCTATTTAGTTCAAATTTTACGATTGATTTTAAACTAACTTCCCGATGAGCTAGCTGTTAGAGACTTGAAACTTTAAACATGCCTAAGAACTGGGTGACAAAGCAATATTATTTTATTTTAAAGAAGTGTTTTTTTATAATTATTAAGTACAGTATTTAGTTTGTCGCATCAGCCGCGGCGTGTCGGTCGCGCACGTCTGCCGTATCGGCCGCAACCCACGCAAGTTCTCAGCTTTACCGCAAAACCGTGCTCAAAAAGACTCCTCAACTGGCGTAGCTGGTAACTATTATTGATGATATGGAACACGTATAACGCCCGCCGCACAGGCTCATACTCGCATTGGTCTCACGTGTCGCGTGAACGTAATACCGACTCACGTCTCGGCGCAGGCACGTACATGAGTGTGAACGCGCGTGTCTTGCAAGTGCCCCTAGATAGCCGAGACGAGTTTTTCACGTGGCAGTGGCGCGAGTGTATGTAACCGAAGTGACGTTTGGTATTGCGGCCGGTAGGCGGCGCTCTTGACGTTCACCTAGCCAATAGGCAGCGTTTCGCTGCCACTCGCACGCGGCACGTGATGACCAGAGCGAGTGTGAGCATGTGTGGCGGGCCTTAGGGTGGTATGCCACTCGTCAAATTTCTTTGTCCAATGTGACTTTGATCAAAGAAATTGGTCATCAAATGTTATAAAAGTCCTAGTCATAAAAGTGCACTACGTCATAAAAATTGCCATATATCAACAATTAAAATTTTCAACAAGATCCCGAAAGAGATTCGAGAGCTTCCTGTGAGGCGCTTCAAATCGAAATTATTTATATGGCTGATAGAAAATTGTTTTTATAATTTAAAGGAGTTTTTTGATAAATAATGTAGAAATGTAGGTAACTAATAAATAAATTATAATTTAACATTTATGAAATAAAATTGTAATTGATACATAAATTAAAATTGTAATATATAAACTAAAATCGAAATTCATAAATAAATTATAATTGGTATATGTTATGAATGTAATTAGTGTAATAAATAATAATTGTAAAGGTTTTATTATAATGGGATAAATTTTGATTTAATAATGTTGTAGAATGTTAATTAGTTTTTTTTTAAAGTTTGTAATTTAAAAGAAAAAAACTATAATTAACTCCATTGTAATTTAAAAGTATTGTTAAATATTTATTTATTTATTTAACATGCATTATGAAAAAAATTGTATGCCAGCACCTGGTGGAACATGTATTAGTTCAAAATAATGTTTTCTAACACCTTATTGTACCATGTTTGATGCAAATAAATACTATTCTATTCTATTCTATGTTGTATGTAAAAAAACGCTTGTCATCAAGTTAATTAATTGGACCAAGAAATTGGACAAAGAAATGTGACCAGTGGCATACGACCCTAAGGTAGTCAGTCATACGTGGTTCCTGGCGCGCTGGTCGGCGGCGGCCATGTTGCCGAGCGTGTAGGCGAGGCGCACGGCGAGCGCGGCGCGCGGCGCGCAGGCCGCCAGCGCCCGCAGCAGCGCGCGCGCCGCCGCGCCGCTGCCGCACAGCCACGCGCAGCACGCCGCCGAGCACGACAGCACGCTGCCGCAACAACCACAACCAAGGAATTAACCGACTGCCACTGAGGTGGTAGCAAAGAATTTTTACCCAAGATAGAATGCGGACGGAAAAATTTAAGAACTTCAAAAATGAAGAGCAATGAAAAAAAAAACTACTAAACACATAGGTAATTGTAATTTAATTTCGGGTAATCTCTTGAGTGTATCTATCTCTTGCATGTTGTATCCACTTCTAGAAGGATAAGCACTTGGTCATGTCCTTGAAACCACTACTATATTGTTAACAAAAAGTGTTTTATCCAATTTAGTGGAAAAATATATATATATATATATATATGAATGATGAGTGTTATTGGGTTTTTTCTTTAGGAAATTCTCAGTAGCATCCCGGAGTCTGGGTTTGTGCCCGGTTGATGGCAATAGGCTCGCCCCCTATTACATGGGACTTATAACCAGTGGCGGCTATCCCTTAAGTGCACTCATGCCTGCACTACCAGTTCATAAATTCATAATACCTTTAAAAAGAATAACAAAATATCAAAAATATCAATATTACGCACCTACTTTATACTTACGAATAGTTATGAAGTAACGACAAATCAATTTAATCTCTAATCTGCAGAAGTTAAAACTTATTTCGCTCGAACAAAAAAGTCCCGTGCGCTTCGCGGAGCGTACGCAGAGCGCTCATACAACTTCTATGAAATACGAGCTACATCACCTGGCGCATGAGACAGAAGATAATTTGTACATTTACTATGAAGTAACTAGTCTAGATTCGTGCGCCGCACGGCACCGCCGATCTCCGAGATTGACCGATCGTTGACTAACGAGGCGGTGGGGGCGTTGTCCTCTTAATGTCATAGTTCCCGCGCTCGTTTAAATTTCTTCTTGTTATTTAGTGTGTTTACGTTACTGTAAGTGTGAATTGTGTAAAAATGAGCATTAACTTTAACTATATTGACTACTATAGTGGTAGTATTTATTAAAAGCAATACTAAAACTTTTCTAAACAAAGTGGGAATAAAATAATAAGCTGAATCGCCTAGGCCATTTAATTAAACAATAAAAAGCAATGCTTGTGTGAATTTATTTTGTTTTCTTTGCACATTTTTGGTGGACAGTCGATTTGGACGGAAACTGGTATCAAATATTTTTATTGTATTTTAAATCATAACACTAAATAAAACATTACAGTGCACCACCGGTTCTCTCAGGCAGCAGCCGCCACTGCTTATAACATAACTGGCGAAATGTGGGTGTACTATTACAACCCTGCCTACCCCTTCGGGGAAATACAGGCGAGATGTTATGTTATGTTCAAAAATGAATAATATCCCGTTCATATAAGGTCCAATATCTTTTATCAAAATCAGGGAGAAAATACCGGGAGAGCCCGGTTTTCTGAGATAGCACTACCGAGAGGCCACTGTCCCTTTCCTGCATGTATGGACACCCCATAGAAAGAGACAAAGGGCTCCAAAATCATCGGACCAAATTTTAGTCAGCCGTCCGCTTTCCAGCTTGATATAGATATAAGTTCATTGGGTGGTGGTGGTAGTCTGTCAGACACCGTCATGATAATATTTTGTTACCTGAGACACCTCGCGACATTGGTGAGCACGTCCCTATCCGTGTGCAGTGCTAGTGCATTGACCAGCTCGGGCAGTGCGCCGCTGGCCAGGAACTCGTGCGCATACTCGTCCACGGCGCCCGCCAGACTGCGCAGAGCTCCCGTCACCTGGTACAGCGCGTGGGTGCTCTGCTCGCCCAACGAACGAGGACACTCCAGCTTCTGGAGTACCAAGGTAGGTTTAGGTAATCAGTAGGCCAATTCACGTAACTAAAGAAATGCAATTGCAGTGCAGCTGCAGTGCAGCTGCAGTTAAGTTTCGATCAAAACAATGCTTTTCATTATTCTCTTATCTACGGCGATGGCAGTCAGCAGAAACGATCTGCAGCGTCACTGCAACTTGATCGGCGCGTCATGAAATTACGTGAATTAGGGCCCTGGACTCACATTTGAAGGCAACAACGTCAATTTTTGAATTTAGAATTTCAATACTTTCGACAACGACAACACATTTATCACAGCGGGGAATTTAATCCGCGACCTCAATTAATAATCTTATTATATAAAACAAAGTCGGGTTAGTTACATCATTTATAACTCAAGAACAGTTGGACCGATTTTGATTAAATTTGGCATACAAATAGAACAAAACCCGGATTAACATATAGGCTACTTTTTATCCCGGGGAGATGAACAGTTCTCGAGGGATGCGCGATAAACGATTCACGCGGGCGAAGTCGCGGGCACAGGCTAATAAATAATAATAACTAAATATTTGGTACATTTTTACACAGCAATGGTGCTAAAACTAAGCAGAGCTTGTAGGTCGACCACAAGTCGGTGGTAACACTTTGACATTAGCAGGATCTTTATTTCGTAAGCAGTAAGGGCGGTTTTCGAATTGATGTGTTACCACTGTCATGCAGTCGACTGTACTATGGGTACTAGACAATGGATATAATACTTATACATGCTGAAATTTTAATCGCTTCTTTCCCGAAAAGGGGTCATTGTATTCATCATTATGAACAACTTTTACTATGGGACCAACACTGAAATCGCGAAAAAAATAAACAGTAGGTCCCTAAATTTGTGTTCACTTATATCGATAAAATGTAGGGACTACCTGTTTTTTTTTTTCTATTATTGTCGAGTTGGTGGCGTGTTATTTCGTTACGTATGGAAAAGAGCCAATTGATGTTTTTTTTTTTTTTGAATAATTAACCAATTTCCGAGCAAGTGGGAGAAAAGATATAATAATAACATTTACTTAAAAATGCATGTAATGTGGTCATTATTTTGACAACCTTGTTTGAGCAAAGTCGACCTTGCCGTTCTGTTTCAAGGAGCGGCCGGCAAAGTTTTGCTAGTCGCTCTAACAGGCCTGCAAAACGTTGCCGGCCGCTATCTTGACGTTTCAACGTTTTAAAAAATCAAATGCAAAAAGATTTTATTTAAAACTCAGCTGTTTGTATTTATAGAGATAGGTACAAAAAGATTTTATTCCTTGGCTGTATAATTCCAACTACCATTTCAAAAAAAAAAAAAACAAAGAAGTAACAAAAGCGTGGTTCAGCGAAAATTAAATTTTTATTTTGTGACTTTTTTGCTAAAAATGAGCTCTCAAAGCGAAAATTCTTCCGATTCAATGTGTTTAACACCGCCAGACATTAAAGATGAAGCTAAATTAGTGGTTGAAAATTTAATACCGCGAAACTCAAAGGAAAAATAAAAGCTTGCATATAAAAAATTTGTGCAGTGGAAAATTAAGTAATAAATGAAGAAATAATACAGCAGTCAAACACCGCATTAAAATTATCGCAAACTATTAGTAATATCAAACCGGGAAAGTCGGTGTTGAATTTTAGTAACTAGTAGTAATAAACTTGATGGACGAGCTGAGATAGCTCGTCCATCAAGTGCTGCACGCTGACCGCGCTGTGTCGGCCTGGAGCTGCGCTGTCGGCCTTCATCAGCGCGACCATGGTATAATAAGATGTTTCGCCAGGTATTCTCTTCCCGCAATGACAGCGCGATGCCTCCAAGCTACGTCACGATCAGTGCTGCCATTGATTGATATCTTCAATATACTTAAGGAGATTTTTGTTCATAGTGAATATAACATAAATTCCTAACTAGCCTAACTATTTGTTATCTCGTGTTATTCATCTAATTAGTTAATAAAGGAAACTATATTAAATTACTAGTTAAAAAGTGATTCTTTATAGAAGAAAGTAAATGAAAAAATGCATTTTGCACAGGTAATTTATTTTCACTAAGTGGCAGCACATCAAACTGACAAGTGTCACGCTAACAGCCCGCTATTGGCTCCACGGCTGATGACGTAGTACGTCACGTGACCTAGCTGTCACGGGAAGAGACTACCTGGTGTTATTATACCATGAGCGCGACCAGCAAAGTAGTCATTTTAGACCGCGGCAGTAATGTACTAAAACAAACTGACCGCGTTGTTAAGTATTTTGAGATGCAGCGCGGCGAGGTGCGCTGCGCCGGCGCGGTGGGCGCGCGCCGCCAGCCGCGGCTCCAGCGCCAGCACGCGCAGCGCCGCGCTGCCGTACACGCAGCACTCGCCCTCCGACAGCGGCTCCGCGCGCCCGCAGCCTTCCACCAGCAGCTCTGGTATATGCACAAACAGCATGTTGGACAGGTTAAACTGTTATAGGTACCGACACGATACTTCGCAGTGGTACATTTTGTTGACAAAATCCCTTGAACGAATCCTGCTACATTACACGTACCTACCGCTGCCATTGATCATAACTAAGCGCAAATCACACAAATTCGGGTGCGGGTCAGGTCGGGCCCGCGGCGGGTATATTAACCCTGTTTTTATATGGATGACATCACACACAGCGCGGGCGCGGGTCGGGCCCGCGTCGGATGGAGCGCGGGAGCCACGCGTGTCTCCCACAACTACAGACAAAGCGCGGGGCGCGCGTATCACAGCCCGGGGAGCCGCCCGCGGCTCCCGCGCTCCACGCAACACGGGCATAAAATATATACTAACGACAAGAAGCGACACTTAAGCATTTGTGCTCGTAAAATTGCTCGCGGCTATGTGTGCGGGTCAGGGCGAGCACGGGGACCGTGCGCGGTGCGCGGCGTGTGGTACGCCCGTACCACACGCCAGACTGCCCAGTCTCTCGGCTGCCCCAGCCAATATATTGCATGTACACGCGCTCCCTTAAGATAACCGGCGAGCGAGCTCACACCTACAGGGGAGTGTCACCCCTGTGACACGGGCCCGACCCGTTCCCGACACGCACCCGCGCTTTGTGTGGTTTGCGCATAAGTGCAAGTGATTTTAGCCTTAGTGGTGGTTCACCGGAAAGATTTCTGACTGTACTTCTCAAAATTATTTTGAAGTTGTCAATATCGGGTACAACAAAGTTTACTTAGATCAGGAAAGACTCCTACACAAACACTAGAAACAGGAAGAAGTGCATAGCATCAAAGAATCTCAACCACTTCATAATACACGCGGGATGGACCCTACCATGACATGCGGCCAGTTCGCGAGACAGTGCAAAGGGTAGTGAAAAGCCAGCACTGAACTGACTCATTGGATTGACTCACGACTGGTCACGTGTCTGGAGCGTTTAAATTCATTGACGAAATAGGTCACGCAGACGGACAGCAGTAAACAGGTCTTTTTGACTTCTGTAGGTATAGATTATTGATTTGTATAATGAGGACACAACATTATACAACGTGTATCAGTAATGCGTGGTCATATTTGAAGAGCTTATTCAGGGGATGCTATCGATCAACTTTTACTATAGGACCAATCCTGAAATCGGGAAAAAAATATCAGCTAACCCTTACATTTTGTCGAGCGACATCGATGATTTAGTAGGGAACGGCTGGTATTCTAGCTAGCGGCTAGCGCGATTTCAGGGTTGGTCCCATAGTAAAAGTTGTTCTATGCTATGCCCTGAATAAGCTCTTCAAATATGACCACGCATTTCTGATACACGTTGTATATTTTACTTATTTAGTACTCAATGTGATGAACAGAACATACTGTGCTTCTTACCAAGTAGATTGGTATCTCTAAAGAAGTGGTCGTTCCTGTCATTTTTAGCAATCCTGAACACGAGCTTGCAGGCAGCGGCCAGGTGCGATCCAGTTACTCGCATCTAGAACCAAAGAAATTGAAGCTATGTATTAATGGCTGTCGGCTAATGTGTCGCGTGATGGCATGCGTTTTTTAAGTTGTGGCTTTAATTAATAAGTAAAAGTACTGCAGCTGGCAAAGCTTAGAATTAAATTTGTTCAAACTCTGATCTAATCTCAAACCTGTTATGCGCAAAACACACATAGGACGGCCGCGAGTCGGGCGTGGGTGCCGCGTTTCGTCTGTGCTCGTAAATAAAAATAAGGTTAAAGATCTTTACTCAAAAATGCATGTAATGTGGTCATTATTTTGACAACCTTATTTGAGCAAAGTCGACCTTGCCGTTCTGTTTCAAGGAGCGGCCGGCAAAGTTTTGCTGGTCGCTCTAACAGGCCAGCAAAACATTGCCGGCCGCTATTTTGACGTTTCAACGTTTTAAGAAATCAAATACAAACAGATTTTAATTAAAACACAGCTGTTTGTATTTATAGAGATAGGTACAAACATATTTTATTCCATATTTGGCTGTATAGTTCCGACTACATTGCTAAAAAAGAAAAAGAAAAACAAAGAAGTAACAAAAGCGCGGTTCAGCGAAAATTTTTTTTTTTGTGCCTTTTTTCTAAAAATGAGATCTCAAAGCGAAAATTCTTCCGATTCAATGTGTTTAACACCGCCAGACATGATATATGACAAGATGAAGCTAAATTAGTGGTTGAAAATTTAATATCGCGAAACTCAAAGTGTGCAGTGGAAAATGAAGTGTTAAATTAAGAAATAATACAGCAGTCAAACACCGCATTAAAATTATAGCAAACTATTAGTAATATCAAACCGGGAAAGTCGGTGTTGAATTTTAGTAACTGTACTTTTCATAATTGTCATTTTAATTAAATTTTCTAGTTAATTAATATATAATTTATTTAAATTACTTGCTGGTTTTATTTAGATTAGGTACTTGCATTTTTGAGTAAAGCACTAAACAAGCCTTGGCCCACTATGACTGCTTCGCTGGTCACGCTATGATTGCCTCGAGCTAGCCTAGCTACGCTCGCTGTAAAGGCCTCGAACTACGGCCTCGGCCCTTATCTCAGCTCGTCCATCAAGTGCTGCACGCTGACCGCGCTGTGTCGGCCTGGAGCTGCGCTGTCGGCCTTCATCAGCGCGACCAGCAAAGTAGTCATTATAGACCGCGGCAGTAATGTACTATTATTTTCTCAAAAGAATTACAAATTCACTTACAGAGAAAACGAACTTAAAAATTAAAGTAAACAATATGCCATTAACCGTAGCTCAAAATAAAGTATGCATTGCGTTGATTTTGCTTGAAAAAAAAAACAGTATTAATACTTATCTAAACATCTAATACTTAAAAATCAGGTTAATAGACCCGCCGTACTCCCGACTCGACCCGCGAACGTCCCGCACCCGTCCTATATGTGTTTTGCGCTTTAATGTCAACCTCAATACAGTAGATGTCCACGTCTGACGTTGATTTTTGACATTTAGGAGATTGAGACTAGATTGGTACTTTAATTTAAACATTTTAAATTACGAGAATTAATTGACCCCAGGGTGAATACCTTACCTTGTTATACTGTAAGAAAGGAACAATTCTGCGGTCGTATACTGCCCCCAGGAGGGAGGATGACTGGTCTGTACTGCGTTGGACAATTCCTCTAAGAGCATGTAAACGTAAACAAAACATTAAACGCAGCCCAGTCGAGTGTCAGACGGCGCGTTCATGTCTTTCGTTCGCAAATACTTCGTCTGTTGTACTAGGTAACTTGGGCTTATTATTTTGCGGTGCGGCATTACTTTACACGTTGCAGTTGTACAAAACCATCCACGCCGTTTACTGTGCGTGGGCTGGGTTTAATATGCGGCTGGCAAGTAAAGCCAGCAGTCAGCCAGTTCATCTTCGTAGTCTGTGTGTAGAGGGCTCGTAGCAGCAGGTCTCGTAGACTGCTACGGCGAGAAACATGGTTGGCAAGAACAAGTACACACGTACCGTGACCGTGAGCATGATGCGAGCTACGGGTACGAGCACGCGTTCGTCTTCGCAGTCTGTGTGTGTAGAAGGCTCGTAGCAGCAGGTCTCATAGACTGCTACGGCGGGGTCATTGGTTGCAAAAACAATTAGTACTGACTGACGTACCATGAGCATGATGCGAGCTACGGGTACGAGTACTTGTTCGACTTCGCAGTCTATATTTGTGTGTAGAGAGGGCTCGTAGCAGCAGGTCTCGTAGACTGCCACGGCGAAAAACATGGTCGGCAAGAACAAGTACACACGTACTGTGACCGTGAGCATGATGCGAGCTACGGGTACGAGCACGCGTTCGTCTTCGCAGTCTGTGTGCGTAGAAGGCTCGTAGCAGCAGGTCTCGTAGACTGCTACGGCGGGGTCATTTGTTGCAAAAACAATTAGTACTGACTGACGTACCATGAGCATGATGCGAGCTACGGGTACGAGTACTTGTTCGACTTCGCAGTCTATATTTGTGTGTAGAGAGGGCTCGTAGCAGCAGGTCTCGTAGACTGCTACGGCAAGGATAATTGTTTACAAGAATAAGTACTCGCGTACCGTTAGCATGACGCGTGCTACGGCTATGAGTATTCGTTCGTCTTCGTAGTGTGTGTAGAGGGCACGTAGCAGCAGGTCTCGTAGACTGCTACGACGGTGGGGCCATATTAATTGCAAAAACAATTTAGTACTCACGTACCGTGAGCATGATGCGAGCTACGGCTACGAGCACTCGTTCGTCTTCGCAGTCTATGTGTGTGTAGAGGGCTCGTAGCAGCAGGTCTCGTAGACTGCTGCCCGGTGGAGTCGTTTGTACTGCTTGGAGTACTGCTTCTAATAGTTGCAGCGTGCGATGATCGTCGCGACACCGTTGTGATAGGGCCTCTGATAACTCCAATACGGTCATACTGTGGACATACAGAGTGTAGGCTACTAAGATTATAATTTTAATCATTTTGACAGCAAACACGCTTACCAATACATTTTGAATGCCATCCATTACAGGTGTCGCGGCTCATCTACCCGGCGGAGATTTTACTCGGTGTGAGTCCCACATTTAATCATGCTGCCTCCCAGGGTGGTGGGGTTTTAAAAATAACGAGTGTGCTTTAGAGCACACGACTGAAGTAAAACTTCACTAACTTATATCTCCCTCAATACTATTTTAATGAGAACAAAGGAATGCCAGCGCTGTGTCGTGGCGCGCGACTTGTTCCCCGCGTCCCGCACTACCCCCTCCGTTCGCCTCACTTTCCGTAACGCATTCACCAGCTTACTCCCCAAGTTAAGCGTGCGTAAAGAAGTTTTACTTCAAAAAGGTTCCCATATGTGTACATACTTGTGGTAGGCATCGGTGGAGGTGTTGGGCAGCTGCACGGCGAGGTGCTTGACGTCGATGTCCGTGCGGCCCAGCGAAGCCCCACCGCCAGCCGCATCGCACGACGCCGCCTTGTTCGACGCGAACTGCTTGCGCTTCACTGTGCACTCCGGACTCAACGCTACAGGTCGGTTTGACACAAAAACACGACTTACACCGAGACGGCACGGTTGCGCAACAGGTTGACTATACGACGTGTTATTGAAATAACTAAAAAACCTCTTAAGGGGTCATTGTACTCATCAGTATGAGCAACTTTTACTATGGGACCAACCCTGAATTCTAGAAAAAAAAACAGCTGTCCCCATTTTTGTTCACATGAGTCGACAAAATGTAGTGATCAGCTTATTTTTTTCGAGATCTCGGGGTTGGTCCCATAGTAAAAGTTGTTGATACTGATCAGTAAATTGACCCCTTAAGAGGTTTTCAGTTACATGAATAACACGTTGTATGCGGCATGGCCACAGAAAAAAATTGCGATATTATAGAACAGCCATACTCAACCTTTTTTTATAGGGGCCACAAACGCGTTTCAGTCATGGTGTCGAGGGCCGCAAGCAAAAATTATTTAGGTCAATTAAAACGTAATTCCAAGTTAACGATGTAGTTACTTTATTAATGAAAACAGAAGTTTTAACAAAGATGTTTATATGTTTTAATGCGATTTTTGATACAGTGAACACTTTTTCAAAACTTTATCAAGATCTGGCTTGTCGCTACATGCTATCCTTATAACATCATCCAGATGAGAATCTGTAAGTTTGTTTCTGTAAACGTGCTTTGTGTATTTCATTTTTGAAAAAGACGATTCGCACACACGTAGACCCAAAGAATGTTAGTAGGATTTGGGCACATCTTTGGACGCTTTTATATTTTTGGGGAACAAAAAATCGCTGATAGCCGAGCGCTCACCTTCCCTTTCTGAAACACTCATTCTCTGATGGGCGCGAAATTTAAAATGGTTTACAATAAAGTAACTTTAGATGGGCCAATAACAAAGGCCCGGTGGGCCGCATGCGGCCCGCGGGCCGCAGGTTGAGTATAGCTGTTATAGAACATTTACAACCAAATCCCTGTAAGCCCCCGGTAGACTGCATACTTTTAATAGGGAAAGTGACAAACTTTTTTTATTAGTTTAAAATCTCAAAACTTTTTGAATCAGTGCAGATGACGTTTTTAAACAAATCATTAAGTAAGTTCACGGTCTCAGATGTAGGTTGTGCTAATATACTTATATATGAGCAATATTATATTTATTTACATTAATTGAATTCATCAGTTATTCTCTTTCCTTATTATACCTAGTGCATTCCATTAGTAAATGATGAACATCTTCAACAGTTCCACAATTTTCGCAATTTGGAGAATCCACTTTCTTCATTATAAACCAAATTTTCGAGATGGATAGTGACCAGGGGGCCTAGTACGAGTTTGACACTTTATAATACTTTCATAGTTTTCGTCGATTTTCATTCATAAACTACTAGTTCCTCCTCGTATCCGCCAGGGGCGCTACTGATTAATGAATGAAAGTCGTCGAATTCGATGGAAGTATCGGTAAGTGTCAAACTCGTACTAGGCGTAATCTATGAACTAGAACAATAAGAGATCCACTCATTTCGCGTTATTATAGTTCTTACATTTACTGTTGATGCTGTCCATTAGGCCTGCACTACTGGGGCTACTGTCGGTGTCGCCCAGAGGACGCGTCACTGAGATAGCTCGCGCTAACTCCACCTCTGCTTTGATATCTGGAAGTACAGGGAACATTCAAATACCTGCAAGCTTTTTGGAAGTAGGAATAGCCTAGCGATTGAACGTTTGCCTTCCATGCAGGAGGGTCGAGTATGAACCAGTGTTGCCAATGTTATGGCAATAAGCCAAAACATTTCAAAATCCCCGGCCTACGGCTGTAATCCCATGGCCGTACCAATAAATATAAATAAATATTTTTTTGGGACATTTTTACACAGCACCATCTAGTCCCAAACTAAGCAGAGCTTGTAATATGGGTACTAGACAATGGATATAATACTTATATACTTTTCTTTTGTAAATACATACTTATAATACATAAGAAACAACCAGACCAACACAAACACTTATGTTTATCACACAAATATTTGTGTTCTGTGGGAATCGAACCCACGACTTCGTGATCAGCAGTTCGACACTCGAACCACTAGACCATAGAGGTCGTCATCTCTGCGGCTTTTAGCAAAATTTGACGGTAATCGTGTTTTCCATAAATATAACGATGCATGTATCTAAATACATCAAGTGGGTGTTCATCTTTATTTGTGTATTAAAATTACAACCTTGCAAAGTTGTATAAATGGACGGGGATTTCCCGATTAGATTACCTAAATAAATTAAATGTATTTTTTTTTTCAAAACAGAAACTGAAAATTGACAACCAATTCATTTTGCATGAAAAACTTTAAAACATTTGGCTGATGTTGAAACTTAGGTACTTCCTTTTTGTCGCAGTGCTACGGCCGACCGTCGATCTCTTTCCATTTAAACACGGCTTTTCTACCGAACGTACACGGCCGCCAAAAATTCCTCATTGGCAACACTGGTTCGAACCCGGCCCACACTTCTGACTCTTCGAATTCGTGTGTGGAGTGTGTGTGTGCAGAATTTTATTATAACTTACTTTAACGGTAAAGGAAAACATTGTGAGGAATCCTGCACACCTGAGAGTGCTTCATACAGTTTTCAATGGTGTGCGTAGTCCGCCAACCCGCACTAGGCCAGTGTGGTGGACTAAGGGTAAGGCCAGTCTCCAGCAGTGGGATAATAATACTGATTTTGTTATTATGTTAGTTTAGCTAATGTGAGCTAATGCGATTAACAACCGGTCTTTATTCAATTTAATTCAATTCAATTTTTTTTATATAAAATAAACTTCAAAAGAAAGTAAAAACTGACTTCAAAAATAATAAAATGATTACTTTAGGAAGTAGTTAGGTGCCTTTGATTCGGTTTATTGAAGAAAAAATTGGCACCGGCTTCCTAAACCTTCAAATAAATGATTGTATTCTTTTTAAAGTATCTTTTCAGTTTATTTTATTTTTCTATTTTGAGTGGCATAAACAATACATAGTATTATATTATTTGTGACAATACATACACAACTCAGATAGACAAGCGATTGCTGCAATCGCGGGAGATTTCCTGTTATCCATTGAAGAGTTCCCTTCATTATCTCCGAAGGTCTTTACAGAGACTGATAGTTATTGTTTACAGTGTTGCCATAATTCTACTGCAGAGTTAGCGTAGTCAGACTCAACACTAAGCCATTAAGCCATTACACATAGTTCACAGACCGTCAACGTGACATTGTCCGGTGGTGTTTCGGCGGTGCAGCGGCTTGCTCCGCCCGCTGAGGTGCGGCAGCTTGGTGAACCCGCCCCATACGTCACCAGCTGCGGCAAGGGGGCGACTCTCTTTGCGAACCTGTTTCGGACCAATATACAACGTGTTATTGAAGTAACTGAAAACCTCTTAAGGGGGGTCATAGCAAAAAAAAATCAGCTGATCCTTACTTTTGTGTTCACATTCACATAAATCGACAAAATGAATGGATCAGCTGATTATTTTTTCGCGATTTCAGTGTTGGTCCCATAGTAAAAGTTGTTCATACTGATGAGTACCATGACCCCTTAAGAACTTTTCAGTTATTTCAATAACACGTTGTATACCACTTGATGGAGGACATGCAGTAAATAAGATGAGATTTTTAAGAAAGCAGTCATAGCCTAGTGGTAGAACGCTTGCCTTCCATCAGAATTATATTATCTGTGCCTTCCATGCAGGAGGGCCTGAGTTCCAATTCGGCCTGCACCTCTGAACTTTGGATTCATGTGCAGTTCAGAATTTGGTTATCACTTGCTA
The DNA here is from genome assembly GCA_949699075.1 of Asteroscopus sphinx. Lineage (NCBI taxonomy): Eukaryota > Metazoa > Arthropoda > Insecta > Lepidoptera > Noctuidae > Asteroscopus > Asteroscopus sphinx. The sequence goes on from OX453021.1 coordinate 18,005,610, forward strand.
TAACGGTGAGGGGCTCGTGGCTAAGTAGCCACCTCGCGGATTGTATGATCTGCGAAGTTAAGCTACACTTGCCGTTGTCAGTGCGTGGATGTTTACGTACACAGTACGTATTTGTCGTTATAGAGGTCATAGCAACCCATATTGTGAGAAAATTTCAACCGGCTATTACCGTTCAAAAGATACAGCTCTGTGACAGACAGACGGACGGATAGCGTAGTGACAGTAATATGGTCCCGTTTGGCACCCTTTGGGTACGGAATCCTAAAAAATGTGTTATTTTATCCAGCGCTGCGTGCGACATAGCGCGACATGCGACATGTACACACGGCTACACATCTAGCTGTACATTTCCAGTATAAGCTGACCTCGCATTGTATAGGTTTTCCTTACAACGCGAGGTCAGCCTTTACTGGTTTTGTACAGCTTGATGTGTAGCCGTGTGTACATCAGACCAGTTACAGATTAGTTAAGAGTATAGTGATTATTTTAATGTATGTGATGTGGCTGTACTTTTATAAATAAATAAATAAATAGCATATGCTGCATATCCTGTAGCATATGCTGAGATGAGATGGGGCTTTTGGTCTTGTATAGGCATGTTATTTTTAATTATATTGTTTTTTAAATCAATGTTTTTGTTTCCACTTGTAACGAGACTAAAATAAATAATTTAGGTCTTTCTTTACAGGTTTTATTGGGCTTTCCGTTTCCGGCAAAGATTAAGGAACCGCTGTCTTCTTGAAGGTTTCTTAAAAATAAATAAGAATGCGCTTTATCAACGCATTTTTATTTATTGACTTTTACGCACTGATAGATTTGCTTTTGATTTTTAAGGCCCTATTAGTAGAATACCAAGACCCTACATTCTCTTCGAAGAAAAGTAAGTGCCAACTAATTAAGAAGTAGGTGTTAGCATTATAGCGTCATCTTTAAGTATTTACCGGCTTTTTCCGGCTGTTGTGTGTTTCTGCGAGCATCTCGTTGAGCGTGTCCTCGTCGAGGTGGGCGATGCGCGCGTCCATTGCCGCCAGCGTTTCCTCCCCACTCTCCGATAGACTCAGGAACTTAAGACTATGCAAACAGCAATGTTTTACGACAAAAGAGGAATAATATTAGTATTCGATAAATAAATAAATATTTTTGGGACATTTTACACATCACCATCTAGTCCCAAACTAAGCAGAATTTGTACTATGGGTACTAGATAATGGATATAATACTTAGATTTTTTTTTTTTGTAAATACATTCTTATAATACATAAGAAACACCCAGACCAACACAAACATTCATGTTCATAACACAAATATTTGTGTCCTGTGGGAATCGAACCCACGACTGTGATCAGCAGTCCGACACTCGAATCACAGACCACAGACGTCGTCAAATGCATGTATTGCATGCTTTTGCAGTGTGTAAAATCACAATAATAGTGGAGTAATAGGTTAGTAAACGTACTCGAAACCGCTGGGTGGCCTTGGTTCTTTCTTAGGCGCGCGTTCCGTGAAGAGTGAACGTTGCGGTTCACGCGGCGTGTACGGGCGACGCGTGCGCAGCGGTCGCAGCACGCCGCCCGCGCCGCCGCCGCTCGATGTGCCGCTCATCTCTGTATCGGTAGGAGATCATCAAAACAGTACATTATTATACAAGTGAGCTAAGTTGGCTATTATACTCGAGGCTGGTTCAGTCCGAGCCGAAGGCGAGCGCGTAATGGAGCCGAGAGTATAATAGTCAATGCTCACGCATGTCATAAGACGTTTTTCAACACACTTGCGAGGAAAAAAACATATAAAGGCCAGGGTGCTCCAAACGATCAATTAAATATTGCCACTCGTTACTTACGATAAGAAGTTAAATAGAAGTAGGATTTTTTTGATATCCTGTGTACAGAACAATAACCTTGGAAAAAAATAAAGTAAATATGTACTAGCAAAAATAAAATGTCACTCTGTTTCACGTAAATTTAAACTCTAAAATACTTTCGAAAAGAATTAAATTATTGACGATCGTTTATTGAAACTGGTGGTCACTTCCATGCAATTTAAAAAAATAAAGTTTACAACAACCCAATTATCTGTTGTTGCCGTTTATTGTATTTTATGGATGTATTATTATTCTGTCAACTTTCGAAGTCTATACGGAAAAAAACATAGGTTTCAACCTTGCTGGTTGCTAAGTTTTTTAGAAGGTATGTTTCTGAAGTTAATTAAAATATAATCGCCTTTAAATACCTTACCTTACTTCATATTTACAACATACTGCGACACTGACCTTCTGTTTGAGTAGTAGTATATTAAAGCATTTGATTTAAAATCAGCGCCGTTACGTGAAGTATTAATGTAAGAATCGCGTGCAAAGCAATTCACCGTGGCAACCGTGCCGGTAACAGAATAACAAGACGGAATGACCGCGTGACCTCGCCGATCAACTTTGCGATCAACCACCTCAAGGAACAACAAAGAACGCCTCAACTGTAAACCTATAGCTGTAGTGGTGGTTGATTGGTAGAGAACAAAACGAAAATAGAGATTTCAGCGATGAACACGACTCATGTACCTATCTAATATTTCAGCGCCATTTTTTTTTGTTCTCTGTGTTGTAGGTGCACACACAGTATTTATTGATGTACGTATAAAGAATAGCAGCATAGATGGATATACAAAGTTCTTTTAAGTTTTGTGCAAACCTGAAAGCAGTTTTTTCAGAATCATTAGAGGAGAATCGATTGGGATATGGTTGGTTGTTTTACCATGTTACACATACCTAAACCAACAAAATTTTGAAAAACTTAATTACGTTAATATTCAGTCCATCTGCATGTCGTAAATAGGTTCTTAAGGTCCAGGAAGTTCAGCTTGAGGACTTTCCGTACATACTTTCGGCCGCGATGGCAACTGAGAGGAAATTTTCGTCTTTTTTGGCAACTAGTTGCGATGGAGTTTTTTTTCTTTATACACAACCTGGTTGCCATCAAGGAATTTCTGAAAAAGTCTTGTTGCGACAGAAGAGCAGCTTTTCTTAATACGCTCCCAGTTATCAACTTAAAATAATTTAAAAATGCGTGGCCTCCTTCATTTTCTCTGCTTCCTAATACTGGGGACTTTAAAGTGACCCTAACAAGCATGTAATTTTGTGATTTAAAAAAAAAACTGAGATGGTTATGGTGGAAACCTTTTCGGAGTGTTGAGTGCTTAAGGTTTTCCCTAAACAAAAAAAAAAACAAAAAAAGAACGTCGAATAGATAACCTCCTCCTTTTTTTGAAGTCGGTTAATAACCTTGTGTAAGTGGATTTTTTCAATGATGTGTAAGAACACCTAATTCAGTGTTTTCCTTAAAAGATGACTAATAGAATCAGTAAAAGTTAGAGACAATAAAAATGGTGCTGTTTATTTTTAGGCTACAAATAAAATAAATCAGAATAAACGAATGTAAGTTTTGAAGTCGTAAAAGAAAAGTGTGTTAGGTACCTAATCAACAAATCGTCGACGATATGCGAACACTAAACTTTATTGAAAGCCATAAAGGTAATCTGTTATAAGACGTCAAACGCGGCGATGCGAAGCTGTTTCCAAAAGCTGTATCGTGAATCGTGACTCTTCAACATTAACTCACCTTGTGTAGCCGACAAGGTGAGAGCAGCGGTGGTTGTCGCGCCAAATTAACATCCATATCACAAGCGATGTGCGAAATACGATAACGATTTAATTAATTCTATAATACTGCATCGATCAAACGAATTCTTGAATCGGTTGCCATTATAAAAAGATGTGGCTTCAACTTCGGTACAAAAGCTTTCTAAACCAAACAATTTGGTGATGGTAGAACCAAAGCGATTCAAGTGACATTTTCCTCAAGACTTTTAGTTGCTCATTTGATGAAGATTTTGACATAGAGGCACGGAAGAAAACTTTTCTTCTATGATTATTTTTAACGCATTTACGCATGCAAAGCGAAATCTAACGATTTAAATTGTGGAAAGAAAAACTCGCTCACGAGCAGGATTCGAACCTGCGACTCCTGGCTCAGTACGCCAGTGCTTTAGCCACTAAGCTACCGTGAACACTGCTCGCTCATATCAAAATTAACCTCCACTTTTTGTACGTCTTTGGGTGACGTCATCGATATCTTATTAAGAAACAGTATTTCTTAACCGATTCGACTATCTTTGCAGTTAATTCAAATTAATTAATCAAATTAATTATTTAAATTAGTAAATTTTTCTTCTATGGTTAGAGGCAATAAAGGAAATAAATTATTTCATGCTACACTGATCCAAGAGCTAATTCACCACCATTTTCACACATTTGTTTTTGTACAACAAACCCAAATAGTATCACAAAGATGGAAATTACACTTGAGTCACTATGGTTCTATCGTCCGTCACACCGCGCTGTCGTCATTTGAAGTCTGAAAATTGTTTGTTGTAAAATGTTTATTATGATAGTTTTACGACCGGAGTTTATAACAGCCTCTGTAAATCGTAAACAGCAGCGCGCAATTCGCTAGTCACTTTTGTTATGTTAGCGAGTGACTAGAAAAGATGGTAGAAGTTTTGTTTTAGATGGATATTTTATTATTTTTATTATTATTTAATTCTTTATGCACAACAGGGTACAAAGGCGGTCTATAATATTCGTGTTGTACCCACATAATATTTGGTGCCAAGCTGGATAATTGTTACGTAGGCCATTTTTTAGGGTTCCGAAGTCCTACAAGGAACCCTTATAGTTTCGTCATGTCCGTCCGTCTGTCCGTCTGTCCGTCTGTCCTAATCCTTTACAGCTTAATAACTTCTACGGTTATAAACATAAGTAAATGAAATTTTGTTCAAAAATAGTCTATATATAGATCTCAATTTTAAAAGAATAAAAAAATCGTTTTTACGTATTTTAGGGGTGGCGTCCATACATGTGAAATGGGGATGAAACATTTTTTTTCGCTGCACCCCCTCGTGTGGGGTATCATTGAATAGGTCTACTAAAATGAAGGTAATGTTTCATACACCACTTTTTTATCAGGTGTACCATCTGCGAAATATAGCCCGCCAAAGTGGCTTGCAATGTGTCCCCCCCCCTGCCATTTCTAAACTATGCAACGTAGAAACTATTGATAGACCTTTGTAAAAACTTTCTTTTAAAATTATTTTGAGTATAATGTGATTATAATTTTTTGAGTTATAGAGAGAAAACTGAAAAATACTTAAAACGTCCTAGTTCAAAGGTCATTGACCTTAGATAAAAATTATCATAGCAAATAAAGCTCCTTTAGCTACTTTCTATTTGAAAAAATCACAAAAAGTAACTTTGAAATGACACACTTCTTAAATTTGGCTTCTTGAATTTATCGCTAGATGGCGCTACTAACAACACGCTCTGAGTCGCGAATGCTGCCGATTATTTCAAAAACTAAAATAGCCATGATTAATATTCGATTTGATTCGTTTGTAATTACACCTACTTAAGGAACCCTATAATACTGAGCATGGCCCGACATGCTCTTGGCCGGTTTTAAGTGTAACGCATATTGGGAGTGCGATTTTTCTTAAAAGTCCAACATGTCACTGACAGAATCGGAAAGTTTGGCAGTTAGTAAAAGCGTTGAACACAATGCAGTTTAGAAGATTCCCATAAATGCTATATGTCAGCGAAGAGTGACCGCAGAGTTAATCCTTCCGAAAAGACAATAATGCTGGGGATCAGGGCCTCGATTTTTCTAATGTGCAGCAACTATTGGCATCGCCGAGCTCAAGTTGGGTAACTGGCTAGTGGCTAGTAGGGTGCTCGTTGGTCAGTCGCATGCACTGGTGTGGTAAAGGTTTAAGCGCTTCCAGCTTCCCATGAAAGCATGAAAAACATAGTTTATCTGTGTTTCTTACCGCCGTATATCGCAGCGCGCGCTTCGCTGATGATCTCGGCGGAGGTCTTGCGCCGCAGCGGCGCGTAGAAGGGAGCGCCCGCGCCGCGCCGAGCGCCCCGCTCGCTCATTGTCTACCCTGTACACAAATAGTTCTGAATATCTGGTGCTGCGCAACAAATTCCAAGTCATTTAAAAAAAAGAAATTCAAAAAATTTAACAAAATTTAATCAAATTGACGGTTAAATAAAGAGAATGGTAGTAGTCTTAATTGCATTTTTTTTTCTTTTGATTCTCTTTATACCCATACATTTTGGTCAAAATGTATGGAATAGGCCATTTTACGGGTAATGCCTTTAATTTCCTAGAATAGAATCTACTTTTTCTTGGTTTCACTACATAATTATAGCTAGATAATTTATTTTCATTTTGGTTTTATTTTATTTTTATTTTAGTCGCCCCAGATATCGCTGGGGACATGCTGTGGAGGCTGATCTACAATACAATACAATACAAATACTCTTTATTGTACACAAAAGAAAATAGCAACATATATTATGACTTATATGATCTACGTGAGCTTCAAGCTACCAACTGGCGAGATATCGCGCAAGATCGAGGAAAGTGGAGAGTTCTCGTTTCAGAGGCCATGACTCACTTTGGGTCGCTAAGCCAGAGGAGTAAGTTAGTAATTTATTGTCGGTAGCTATTATTAGTATACTCTATGTCTATCTATCTATTATAGGTAGGTACTATGTTTCCGAGGAAGCTATAATTAAGTAGAGAGAGACGTTAACCTGTTGGACCAATTTTCGTAAATCAATGATCTAAATATTTAATTACCTATATAATTTAAAATACATGGAGCCTTCTGGAAAGTGGGGCGATGTGAATAAATAATGTTTTTGGTGTCAATCCAGTACATCACATAGTTAACACGAAAGGCTAACAACTGATGACCCACATACCACGTAACGTATTGTGTTGATTGGATTTACAATGTTGTCGCTCTATTTATCTATCTACAATCTATTAGGTCAATTCAGTTTATGGATATTGATTATTATTGATATACAATCTTATTCTTAGTTCATACTAAACCTCTTGGGGAGTCATTGTCCTCATCATTATGAACGACTTTTACTATAGGACAACCTTGAAATTGTATAAAAAAACAGCTGATCCCTACATTTTGTCGATTGGTGTGAACACAGACGTAGGGATCAGTTGATTTATTTTTTCGTGATTTTAGGGTTGGTCCCATAAATAAATAAATATTTTGGGACATTTTTACACAGCACCATCTAGTCCCAAACTAAGCAGAGCTTGCAATATGGGTACTAGACAATGGATATGATACTTATATACTTTTTTTTTGTAAATACATACTTATAATACATAAGAAATACCCAGACCAACACAAACACTCATGTCACATCACACAAATATTTGTGTCCTGTGGGAATCGAACCCACGACCTCAAGCAGTCCGACACTCGAACCACCAGAACACAGAGGTCGTCAATACAGAGGTTGCCATAGTCTTCTTCTCTTCTTGTTCGTGTCAGTGGTACGACTGATCTTTTGTCAGATTTGGCAAACCCAAAACTTTGCAACCTCTACGGCGTCATCAGTGGCGGCGCAGAGGTTAAGGTGCAGGTGTTGGGGCACAACCATACCCTTGCTTATGTAACCCCGTAGTATAAATTGTTCATAATTATGAGGACAATGACCCCTTAAGAGGTTTAGTATAAACTAAGAATAAGGTTGTATAATGAATGTAGAAATACAGGAAATAAATGCACGTATTAGTTACTAACTGACGCCCACAGCTTCCCTCTCGTGGTATAAAAAGTAAAAAAAAACTTTTAATCCAGGTCATGCTCTATTTGTGTGCAAAATTACATCTAAATCAGTCCAGTAGTTTATGCGTCACGTTCGAACAAACAAACAGAGAATTACAGATTTATGATAGTTTAGGTATATATCTACACATTGCTTTAAACATAATTCATTGACATGCATGTCTAAATGTCTAGGCGAATGCATCGCAATATCAATACGAATCTTAAAGGAAAAGTTAAGCGAAGCACGCTATGCAGTTCTGATACATATCTAAAGAGTAGCTGTTCGAGATATCTAGGTACCTAAACAGTTCCACCGTACGTACGGTTAGGAATGATTTGCTTATATATACACTCACCGGCACGGAAACTTGGCCAAGCTCTTATCTTGCGATAACAAAGTTGTAAGTGTTTATTGTAAATATTTAGTTAGAAAGGTCGGTCAAAACAATGCTTACCATAATTTATGAGGGTAATTCATTATGATTGAGTGCAGTGTGACATTTTTTTAAAGCTTTTGTTTTATTGGGTCATTATAGCGACTAACTTGTTTTTTTTTATTCCATATTGTGTAAGGCAGCGGTACTCTAAGTGTGTTCCGCGGAACCCTAGGGTTCCGCGATACCCCTGTAAGGGTTCCGCAAGAATTTAGAAAAAAAAAACAAAACACCTCTCTCTGGTCACTGGTCGAACGTTTTGAATCCGCCCGCCGCGCGTATACTTGTGAGCGCGCAGTCCCTTTGATAAAAGCCGCCTCTGAATTAGACGCTATAGTTGTAAACAAGCGACTTTCGGCTCTATCTTCAAAAGCATAAAGTCGAGATTGTTTACAACGCATTTTTTTGTATTTATATTTTTATTTCCGCTTTTTGTTTATCAAAGGCGCCGACTCGAGTATTTTTGAGAATGTTCGAGTTCGAGTCTAGGACTAAGTATAAAAGCGCTATTATATAAAAAAAGTCGCGCCTCGTCAGTCAGTTGACGATTAGCGTTCGGAGCGATAAGTTCGTACCTACCTACTTACAAGCTGGCTAGCCTGCTGCCTTCTTGTAAGTTCTACTGCCCGCTGTATTCTGATTGTATCAGTTTTGTACATTTCTTCTTTGGACTAAACTTTGTCTCATAAACGCAGTAACGATTGTGCATTATTTTGACCCTACCATCCTGACGTGTAACATTATTAATAAAGAAGAATGGAACGTTGGCTTAAAGGTGTTAAACGTGTTGCAACGACATCTTCTAATGACGCTGAATGTTCAAAAGCAGTACGCGCGGAGAATACAGCAATTACCGATCCAGACGATGATGCCACGACGTCAAGCTCCACGGTTTCAAAGACGAAAAAAAGGAAGTATGATGAATCATATATCAGTTTCGGATTTGTTGATTCCAACGGCTCACCTCTCTGCATGTTATGTAGTAAACTGCTTCCTAATAGTTCCATGGCACCTGCCAAATTACGCAGACATTTAGAAACTGTACACCCCGAGTCTAAAGACAAGAATAAAGAATTTTTTGTTCGTAAAAAAGAACAGTTATTGGAAAGTCAAAAAAATATGATGCATGTAACACAAACTATCAATGAAAAGGCCACGGAGGCATCATATTTAGTTAGCTATCGCATTGCACAAGCAGGTGAAGCGCACACTATCGCTGAGAATTTAATAAAGCCATGTGTGTTAGACATAACAAAATGTATGCTCGATGAAAAATCTGCAAAGCATCTTTCTACTGTACCGCTATCAAACGATACTGTTTCACGGCGAATCCATGATCTGGCAAGCTACGTCAAACAAGAACTAGTTGCACGTCTACAAAAAACACGATTCGCCTTGCAAATGGATGAGTCAACTGATGTCACTGGTCTGGCTATCTTGCTGGTTATCGTGAGATATCCATATGAACGTTCTTTTGAAGAAGACATGCTTATGTGTTCACCGCTGCCCACAAACACTACCGGGGAAGAAATTTTTAATAAAATAAACATATTTTTTAAAGAAAATAATCTTAGTTGGAACGATTGCATTGACATTTGTACAGATGGGGCCAAGGCGATGACAGGTAAAACAGCAGGAGCAGTATCACGAATAAAAAGTAAAGCGCCTAATTGTAGTTCCAGCCATTGTATTCTGCATAGACAAGCACTTGCGATGAAGCAAATGCCGTCAAATCTAAAATTAGTTATGGATGAAGCGGTAAAAATAATTAATTTTATCAAATCACGACCACTACAATCCCGATTGTTCTCATTATTGTGTGAAGATTATGGCAGCAAACATAAAACACTGCTGCTCCATACAGAAGTGCGATGGCTGTCTCGGGGTAAAACTTTAACAAGGCTATTTGAACTTAGAGCCGAGTTACAAATGTTTCTTTCAGCAGATACAGTTTCTTTTAATTTGAAAGACCGTTTGTATGATAAAACTTGGTTGTTCCGATTGTCTTTTATGGCGGATATCTTTCAAAAACTGAACGAATTGAATTTATCATTGCAAGGTAAACAGACAACAGTGTCCCAGGCCTATAACAAAATAACTGCCTTCAAAAGAAAATTAGATTTTTGGATTATTTGCGTTGGTAAGAGAGAAATAGAAAGCTTTACGTCACTCAGTGAGTTTGTTAGCGATAACGACTCGGAAATGTTTCAAGATGATGTGTTTGAAGAATTGGTCCAATATCTCACTTCGATGCGCGCATCTTTTGTAAAGTATTTTCCCGAAGAACATAATACAAAAATGAAGCTGAATTCATGGATTCATAATCCTTTTTTACCCAACTTGCAAAAGCCCGAAAGTATGTCAAACGAGATATATGAACCTCTTTTAGAAATGTCATCAGACACAAGTATGGAGTCACTGTTCAAAACGACGCCTCTCAACGATTTTTGGTGCAGAATCCGTGATGAATATCCAATGCTTGGCAGAATGGCTCTGAATATTCTTCTCCCGTTCCCAACAACATATTTGTGCGAAACAGGATTCTCAACCTATGCAGCCACGAAAACAAAATATCGCAATAGACTGGACGCCGAACCTGATATGAGACTTCAAATGTCTTCTATCAAACCTGATATCAACCAATTGATGAAAAATAAAAAACAGTTTCATACCTCCCATTAGTTAAGATTTTTTCATTTTTAATATCTTCTATTATTGTACTTGGCATGTGGTTAAAGTAAGTAATAATTAGTAACTGTTACATTGTACTTTTATTATGCTTATATAATAAAGAATACACTTTTAAAAACTATTGTTTTATTGTAGGGTTCCGTCAAGTATTTTGCTTGTCAAAAGGGTTCCGTGACCAAAAAAGTTTGAGAACCGCTGGTGTAAGGTTTACCGTTCAGTTTCTGAAATTTTGAGATTTTGTGCTTATAATTCAGTATTCAAAGGTGCTGTAAAACTAAAAAAAAATGCCCTTAACAACAGCTCAGGTTGCACAAGCCGTAGCATTAATCGACCAGGGGTTGATACAACGTGAAGTGGCTATAGCGCTTAACATACCACGTTCATCAATTCAGTATGCTTTGAAACGGTATCAGGAGACTGGCCGCTACACCCGTAGACCAGGTAGTGGAGGTGTAAGATGCACATCGGCCCGTGAAGACCGCTTCATTGTACTAGAAATTTTGCAAAATCGCTACCTTACCGTAGTTAAAATCCGCCAGCGGCTCCAAATAGCCAGAGGTGTTATGTTAGCGAGTGTACGGTGAGAAGACGCATGGAGGAAGTGGATTTAAAAGCCCGTAGACCAGCACGCGGCCCTGAGGGGTGATTCTCGCGTCTTAGACATTATCTCGAACTCGACACAATGTCGAAACAAGATGGCGAATGTCGATTGAAAATAAATTTTCGTATTCTCAGAATGTCACGTTAGAGATATGTCTACGCCTAGCGCTCTAAATACAAAGAGCGATACGTAGCGGTTGACATTACCGGCGACATTTTTCGTAGAGATTTAAAATTAGAGATTATCTCGAATTAGACATTTACTCTATAACGCGAGAATTGGGGCCCAGAGCTTCTCAGACCGCATCGAGTAGCTGGACTTCGTTTCACCCGAGAACACGCCTACTGGACCCACGAGCAATGGGCTAATGTTTTGTTCACAGACGAGTGGAGGATTGTTTTACGTGCACCCACAGACCAGTAAGCTTCAAGACTCCGCATAAACAAAGTTTTGTATTCAAACGCAGGCGTAAAACGTTGGTGGGGTCAGGGGGGCGGACGGCGCGTTATGATTGGCCGGCTCAAAAGTTCGGTGGTATGATTCCTTATGATTGGTGCCGCTCGCTGACTGAGTGACGTTCTGATTGGCGGAGTGACGTATGATATGCAGTGGTAGAGCATATGCGTTGTGACCGGGGGTGTCCAGCTAAGCGGCGTCTAGAGGCTTACTGGTCTATGCGTGCACCAGACAATCGTGAACGAGTGTGGAGAAAAAGAAGAGAACGATTTCTACCCATAAACACTACGGAAACTGAGTTTTCACGGTGGCTCCATAATGGTGTGGGAAGGAATAAGTTTAGAAGCTCGTACAGAGTTGGTTATCGTCGACAACCGGCTAATTTCTACACGATACATTGAGGAAATCCTACAGGATCATGTTTTGCCTTATTCGGGGTTCATTGGAGAAGACGACTTTCTCCTAATGCAGGGCAATGCACGCCCACACGTCGCGCATTGCGTGATTGAATACCTTCAAGAGATCGGTATCCAAAAATTAGAGTGGCCAGCTCGCAGCCGAGACCCAACTCCAATCGAGCATATCTGGGACATGCTTACTTAAAAGAAAGATTAAAACCACTTCTAACCCACCACTAACATTTAATCAGCTCCGAAATGCATTTCACTGGCCGCTTGGGATAACATACTGCAAGTCGATGTCAGAAACATTATCCAAAGCATGCCAGACCGAATGCAGGCAGTTATCAGGGCTAGAGTAGGAAACACCCGGTACTAGTGTGTAAGAACAATAATAAAAAATGACATATCCTTCATTTTCTAGTGTTTAGAAGTCGAGTGCTGAAAATCCCGTTTTTCCGTAAAAGTGTGTGTTTTTCATTAAACTTTACTATTGGTGTGGTAATCGTTTAGCTATCATAAAAAAGTAACAGAAACTTTAAAGAACTTCTTATTGAACATACCTACAATGTTTTTATTAAATAAAAATTATCCAAAAGCAAGCTGTCGCAAAATTTGTTGGTGGCCAAGTTTCCGTGCCGGTGAGTGTAGTTTGTTTATATCGAAGGGAAAAGCTGTTGTTAACTTCGAAGTAATAAAGTTCACAATCACTACACATTATAATAAAACAAGTTTTACCGGATTACATTGCGTATATACTCGACATACACACACACACCCACACACACACGTGCAGTTACTCGAGCCAGCGAGTTATACGTACAGCCAAGTGGCGCGAGGGCGACTGATGAGGATCAGTAAAAAAAATATTACTCCCTGAATACATGATTCATCGAAAATTCGTTTTTAACAATTGAAGTACAGGTACTGTAGTTTAATCAGAAAATATTAACTCTGTAAAATATACCAGTAATATTTTTTTTACTGATGGGGGCGCCACTTGCCTGCTACATTCCCATTAATTTGTTTATCTACAGAGATCAAGACTGTCTAGTGATCAAGGGTTGAAATGAAAATTCTATAGATACTTAGATACCGTCGACGGAATTTTCAATTGGCAAAAGGGACAAAATTGCGAACAGATACGATCTCCGTAAATACAATCGGCAGAGATTTTTTATGATATTCATTTATTTATTTAATTCCTTATGCACAACAGGGTACAAAGGCGGTCTTAACGCCATAGGCGTTCTCTACCAGACAACCTTAGGGTAATGCAGAGACAAAGAATAAGGTAGATGCACCAGTAAAGTAGTAAAATATGTTTCGTACTACGGACTTATAATTACATATAATAAAAAAAAGATATCAATTGTGATATCAATGAAGAAAGTTTGATTATACAACGTGTTATTGAAATAACTGAAAACCTCTAGGGGTCATTGTACTTATCAGTATGGACAACTTTTACTATGGGACCAACCCTGAAATCACGAAAAAATTCAGCTGATTCTTACATTTTGTCGATTTATGTGAACACAAATGTAAGGATCAGCTGATGTTTCCGCGATTTGTGTGCGTTGCACGAGTAGCGTGAGTTGTATTATACTGTCTCTTTTAACACCACTTTTACACAATACTTACAAAGTTTTTTTTATTAGACCGTGTACTGCTCCTCCCGAAAAGTTGGGTTTGTCCCTTACGCCAATTGATATTTCCGGCAAGTATATGTGTAAAGTCCCGAGAAAATGCCCTAAAACCCTAGGTGTAAGTATTGCAGATTTTACTCCACCACATTCGGTAACCTTTCTAATAATTTACAGTACCCAGGAGTAGCCAGAAGTCGCAGGTTTGAATCCTGCTCGTGAGCGATTTTTTTCATTCCACAATTTAAATCGTTGGTTTACAGTACCTTTGAAATTAGATATAGGTTGGCTTATATTAACGTCACATAAACACTCTTATTAAGTTTAGTTAAAAACTAGTTTCAACTTGAACGTAGCTGGTATCGTACTAATAAAAGTTCGCTTGGAAACGTTTTACTTGCCTTTATGTTCAAGGAAATGGGCCTACATAACCGAAACTGTTATTTTAACATAATTTTCCATTTGTATTTACGAAAGTTTTTTTTTTTTTGTAGCTATTAGTTTTGTTTTGTTTATTTATAGTGTAAGTTGTGTATACATATAGTTATATAAGTCTTAAAATATGATTTATTGTTACTGTTAAATAAATATAGATATTTTCCACCAAACTGTAATATTAGAAGCGAAGGGAGAATTCCAAGATACTTTGTGAAATAATACTTTGCGGTGAACACTGAAAATTTAACAGGATGATCACCTACATATAATTAATTATATAAATTAAACAATGTACAGAATATTGTAGTACAGAGCAAGTACAGTCTTTATAAAATTAATTACTTTGTGCAGCATAATTAAAATTATAAACGAGAAAAAAATAAACACAAAAAAAAAAAAAATTAAGTAGTAAAAGTTAACAATAACTTACTGATAAATCAAGTACACAATTATAAAATCGTAGTTGTACGTATTCGTAGACCGACGCCGCGACGTGACGTAGCTGGATAGGCCGGCGCCGCGCTACGCGTGCTACACTATACTGCTACGTGCGCTACGACTCCCCGCTTTTCCCTACGAGGTTACGACTCGCGCTACGCCTCGTAGCCTAGGGGGGCGTAGTTAGCAGCTGTAGTTTTAGTGCCAGCTGGTTCCGATATTTATTATAGGTTGTTCGATTCATTTTAATAAAGGCCAATAATAAAGATTATAATTATTAACTTGCTAGATAAATAGAAACTCAAAAAAGAAAATACCGAAACATTCCAAACGGGCTCGAACTCCTTTCAATTTTCGAGACAGGTTTCACAGTCTGTCTGCAGACAACATTTACATAACACATAACATAACATAACATAACATCACGCCTGTATTTCCCCGAAGGGGTAGGCAGAGGTGTATAGTACACCCACATTTCGCCAGTTATGTTATAGTCCCATGTTGTCCCATGTAATGACAACATTTACATAACATCATAACATCACGCCTGTATTTCCCCGAAGGGGTAACAACATTTGGTGATGCTTATTTGACAAAGAAACCGTCTATAACTCGCAACTCTGATCATGACTGTGAATTAAAGACGACAGGGAATGGTACTTAGTATTCCATTAGGCGGTCCGTGGTAGCACAATCAATGAGTTTCGGTGGAAAATTACAGTCGATTCATTAATTAAACGAATATTTCCATAATTATCTTATCAAAGGCTTATTGATGATATATTATTAAATACAACCTTGATGTCTAGAGGGTGATCCATGTTGAGTGCCACTGATATACGTGGATTATAGGATTGGGCGCACACCGGTATAAATCTTTGTTTGTCTTCTACGTTGCTTTATTTAATTCTATAGACGGCGAAAAGTCTTATTTAGAGATGTTACAGAGGTCGTCGCCTATACCGCAAAGTTTGAAGACAAAGGTCTTCAACCAGTGCATCCTGCATGTCATGACTTACGGCGCCGAGACGTGGACACTGACAGTTGGGCTAGTCCACAAGTTCAAAGTCGCTCAGCGAGCTATGGAGCGAGCTATGCTTGGAGTTTCTTTGAAGGATAAAATCCGTAACGAGATTATCCGGAGAAGAACCGGAGTGACCGACATGGCTTGTAGGATCAGTAAGCTGAAGTGGCAGTGGGCTGGCCATGTCTGTCGAAGGAGTGATGGCCGCTGGAGCAGACGAGTCCTTGAGTGGAGACCGCGAATCGGCAAACGCAGCGTAGGGCGCCCCCCTGCCAGGTGGACCGACGACCTAAAGAACGTGGCTGGGGGGACTGGATGCGGAAGGCAGAGGACCGAGCGTTGTAGCGCAACTTGGGAGAGGCCTAAGTCCAGCAGTGCGATAGGCTGAGTTGATGACAGAGGTGAGTATACCGGAACCGGAGTCTGTAAGTTTTATGTCTAACTTTACCGAAGTTGGAGTCAGAGCCGGACGTTTAAAATCTGATTTACCGAAATCGGGGTCGGAGTCGGAGCCGGAGTCGGAGGTGGAGGCGGAATAGAAGTACAGAACCAGCAGTTCTAGTGGTAAAACCACTCAGGGGAACATATTGATTTGAACGGGAAAAACGAGCGTGAGGGGATTCGCCAGACGACAAGGCAAATCTTGTATGTACGCGTTCTGGTCGCGGTCGCTCGCCGCGTGTCGATCTTCGTTATAACCTCCGATTCAAAATGATCGGAACCGAAGCCGAGGTCGGAAGTGTAAAATTATTTGGAAGTTCCGATCGTTCGCAGTCGGAGTTGAAGCTCCGTTACATCCCTTATTCTGATTAAAGTAAGCTTCTAGCTGACGAAAGGTCAGTGATCGACAGCCGTCCTGCAGCGCTTGCTATAATATATTTCGAACTATGTTATACAATTTTAAGACGTCTCATCACCTAGTGAGTTTGTAGGTATGAAGTAGCTTAAAGAGAATCAAGACATTTATCTAACTTTAGTGGCTACTGTAACTAAAGTAGTCAGTGCAAGCAGCGATTTGTTTTTTTTATTGCTAAAAGGCTTGCGTTTGACCGCCACCTCACCTGATTGCTTGGTATAACGTCTGTTTAGCCAGTATAATGATGATGATGAGTATGTTTGTGTTAGTCTGGGTGTTGCTTATGTATTATTAGTATGTAGTAGTTATGTACTATTAATAGGTATGTATTTACAAAAACAATGTATATGTATAAGTATTATATCCATTTTCTATTACCCATAGTACAAGCTCTGCTTAGTTTGGGACTAGATGGTGTTGCGTAAAAAAATCCCAATAATATTAATTTATTTATTTAATTCAATGGCTGAAAGAAAAATGATCGTAATTCAATCGTAAACAAAAGTTGATACTTCAAAATAAGTGTTCTGTTTTGCTAAATTTTCGCACGGAACAAAAAAAAAACCAGATTCCTAAACCTACCATTATGAATGCGAAACTGTGTGTCTGTCTGTTACCTCATCACGTTTAAACCCCCGTACACTGACCCGATTTTGATGAAACTTGGTACAAGATAGTCTGGAACGCGGAGGTCATATGATAGGCTACTTTTATTAGCGAGATCCACGAGAGCGAAGCGAAGCGAAGCTGTAATTAATTAATAATTACAGGATAGAGAAAATGTTATAAACACTCACCTATAGCCATAAGTATTAATTATTTAACGCCTAGTTATGAACTAGATATTTCAGCACTTTGTTTAGAGTACACAAAATTATTTAGGTAGGTACTAAGAACAAGCTTAAAGCGAAATTGTTTACAAATGCCCAGAAAATCGATCGGAAAACACAGACTTTTCCCGTACTTGCGTTGCCAAGGATACTGGATCAAAACATTTCCATACTAACGCGCCAATCGGCATTTTATTGATACGCGGTAAAAAAAGTTAATCTACTGGAAACTTCAATATGATGATGTCCTCCTTGACGTGTCCGTCAACGGCGAACTTGTTAGCGTGGCTAGCGAAACCAAATTTGGTTTTAAAGGTCCTGTTGCAAGGCGCACAGTGCAACTGACCTGAAGAATTATATGTGTAGGTATAGGAAGGCTCATTGTACTCATCAGTATGAATAACTTTTACCATAGAACCATTCCAGAGATCGCAAAAACAATATCAGCTGTTGCCTACATTTTGTCGAGAAAATTCGAACATAAATATATGGAATTATGGAGCAGCTTTTTTTCGCGAATTCATGGCTGGTCCCATAGTAAAAGTTGCACATAATGATGAGTACAACGAACCTTTAAAAGGTTTAAAGGTTTTTCAGTTTTTTCAATTACACGTGACGTTGTAGAAGTAGGTGATGGAAGCAAGTGGAATAGCCTCTTAATTTTTTCACTTGTGTTGGCAGGAACTATACAGTTATAGTTTAATATGCCATTTGCTGTAAACAATTTGGCCAGTCAGCGAGGCTTGATAACGAGGTTGACAGCCCAGGGTCCTGAATGTTTTTGAGTGCCGTCCCTCGTGCAGAATTAGTAGTTTATAAATGGCAGATGAAGTGTAAGCAGACCAACAGCTAATAAATAAAATTCTACTCAATGATCAATCTAGAATACTTACTCATAGGTAGCCTAAAGGCGGCCGTACACGCAAGGGTTTGCCTGCACAGTTTTGCCTGTTTGTCCTTAAAAACATTCCGTAAAATCATTGGTAAAATCTGATTCCGATTGATGAAATGACATTTGTTTATTTGAAAGAAGAAAGAAAGAAAGAAAAATGATTTAGTGCCACAACAAGACGACATGCGGTAGGTGCACACAAAAAATAACTTAATTAGGTTCATTTCAGGAATCATTTTATTTCTACCGTTTCTACCTGTACCCAGCGTAACCAGCGTTGCCAGATTTTTTTCGGGTCGGGATTCTGAAACTTTTTATGTGAAAAAGCGGGACTCTTTCGTCGAAAGCGGGACATAGTAAAAAAACTTATATAATATACAGAAGTTTTTAAATATTTATCTTTTTATTTGAGTTTTAAGTTACGTTTACGTGACATAGAAAATGTATTTTAATAAAAAAATGATATTTTAATTGTTTGCTTAATGTACTAATTAACTAATAACGCACGCAACGCTACTCACTACTTGTTCCTCTGTGCTACTTGCTCATTGCTTTCCAAGCACTAAAACAAATGCAATAGGTATTCGTTATTCCTTCGTACGTAATCGTACGTTTTCGCAAAATAGAAATTTATAAACAAATGGGAATAAGAAAAGAGTGAAAGAGATCATGTCGCAGCCGTACAATCCCCTAGTAGTCTGTGCAGCCGTACGCACCGATTGCGTGACGCACCCCTCTCTCCCGCGCGCTTATAAATTTTCATTATGCACCGGGTGGGCGGCACAGAGTACATTTTAATTTACTGAAAGTGGGCGGCCAGTCCACACTTGTCTGTGTCACCCGGCCGCGCTTCCTTAGCATACTGCACGCACGGTTGAGTTGTTCCCGAAAAGCGGGACTGAGCCTGTCCAGCGCGGGACATTTAATTTTGATTTAAAAATCGGGACGTCTGGCAACGCTACCTGTACCTACTTACTTAAACTTAAACTGTACTTACATGGCCTGCGGAACTCTGTAAATCGCTACAAACCACAGCTATATCGTACATACATAGTACTGCATACTTTGACTACTGCATAGTACATTGAGCGGTGAGCCACATTAATGTATGTAATGATTATGGCCCTGGTGATTATGTAAGATAATTTTATTGTTATTACCAATAAAAATGCAGATTCACGATGATTTTATCACATCCAATGCTGTTAAAATATCTATACATACATATACACTCTGTTCAAAATGTTTATGATTATAATTTTCTAAATATTTTTTATTGTATTTTCACAGACAAAATGACACAAAACCCTAAAATCATAACAACAACACATCAACACCTTTGATCAACACACCATTCAATGACACGCTATTTTGACAAACTAAAGCTTATAATTAAAAAAAAGTGTGTTAGCTAGTATTTGAATTTACCGCCATATGATGCAATTGACCTTTTTTACTCGATTTTTTATTAATAAAAATATCATTTTTTTTTGTTATACTAACATTATCACTGCACTTTAGTGATGTATCGATACGATTATTTTGAAAATCAATTACGCCTAAAAGTAATAATCGATTAATTAATAGAAAAAAACAACAAACAACTCTTTTTAAAATATGAAAACAAGGAAAATCTTTTTAATTTTGTAAAAGAAGTTATTATATCAATTAAAATTTTAAACGTAGAAAATTAAAAAACAGCCAAGAGCGAGTCGGGCTAACACAATTATTGGGGGTTTTTACCAATACTATAGCGAGTAGTCATTGCGCGTAATTAATGAACCTGTGCTAGCTCGTAATGTTTTTATCAACACTATGATATTATTATGCTTCAGATAATTATTATCAACGTTTTTATCTGATACTTCGTTAAAGCAAAAAGTGATATTCAAATTCTGATCCACACACCTAATTGTTTAAAAATAACAGTGTTCATTCATCATATTTATACAGTAGGTTACAATTTCTTATGTTCTTTTCTTTGGATACAATATCAAAATCTAACTTATATTGCTAACTTTTGTCTAAAAACTAGTGTAAAAATTTGTGTTGAATAATTTTGATAATCAATTACATAATCGGTCTTGAATGTCATAATCGGTCTTGAAAGTCATAATCGACTAGGGACTTTTTTTTGATAATCGATTACGCCCATCACTACTGCACTGCAATGCGAATGCGTTTCGATTTTGACATTTGTTTGTCAAATGTTGTTCCCATGCTGTTCCGGTTGTTGCAAACAATGGAATAGATATTATTACAAAACGATAATATTTTAGAACACAGTCCCAGGTTACAGTGATTGTATCTTTGTTGTTCGGTAAATATAAAAGTGTGGTTCAAAGGGTATCCATGTGTGTGGAAGTGAAATGTATATCTTAAGCTGCGTTTAATAACACAGTGATTCCAATTTAATGTTGTGGAAAGCAGTGTATTAAAAGCAATGGAAAAGCCCAAAACTATTTTGTTTTACGAGCGATGTAGACTTTGCCTGGATAATACTGGAGTGGATGATATATTCACAAATACAGACCTTGTTCAAGATATATTTCTCTGTACAGGTGTTAAAGTGCGTAACTTATTTTCATTCTAAACACTATAGGATACTTAAGATCATCGGAAAACTTAAGATGCCAGCACATTCAACAAATCATTCATCAATTCTATGACAAATCTTTCACAGTCCAAGCTGCTCGTTTATGGAATGCATTACCTGTGCCCATAAGACGTGCTCAATCGCTAGCTTCTTTTGTAGTTGTAAGCTTGTAAAGGAACATTACCTCTCTGTATAAATTGTTATTTTATTGAGGTGTTGCTACACTGGTACACATATTTTATTTTCTTATTTATTTAAGAATACTATTTGTTGTTAGATTTGTATATATTTGGTATGTATTTATGGATATTTAATAGAATTTATTTTCTATATTTATACATGTAGTATTTTCTATGGTAGGTAAATATTTATTATATTATATATTAGTAAACTTTATGAAAGTGCACCACATACTGCCCCCATCTATTTTTCACATCTTCCTTGTCCATCCAAAGGTTGTCTGGAAGATATCGCTATTAGCGATAAGACCGCCAATGTACCATTATTTTACGTGTTAGTCCTAAGTTTAATAATGTTAATGGTGTACAATAAAGAATTATCTATCTATAGGTAATTTACTATCCAAGGCGACCCTTTGACCTGTAATTTAAAATTGTATGTATTCTTCCAGGTCACTAGTCAAGACAACTTACCACATAAGATATGCACAGAATGTTTGGAAATTATCGTAAAAGCAAAACAGTTAAGAATACTCGCTGCAGCAAATGATATTCATCTAAAATCTCTTTTTGATGATGACAGCGACTCATTTGTTTTAGTAATTGATGAAACAGTTCGGGTAAAGTGACAATTAATTTATTTTATATTTAATTTTATAGTAGATACCCAATCATCAGACTTGTTCTGCAATCATGTCATATTACTGTCAACCAATGTAGCTATATTCTGTTTTTTCTCTCTTGTCTTATTTAGTAACCAATCTTGGCATGTCTCTTTATTCAAATAACTACTGATAAAATATAATTACTAGTTCTGCACATGTAATTAATTAGGTAAACAAAAAATTTGTCTGAAATTGTTAACATAATCTTCTTCTATCGTGTCGACATGAGCTACATAATGATAATAGCTCATGCCGTGGACAAAAGATTAGCCAGTCAGCAGGTTGGTAGCGGGGCTGACTGCCCAGGGTGCGCCGGACGATCAATTAAATATCATCACTCGTGACTTTTCATCATTATTATTGACAAATTGCATTAAAAAGTCATGCCAAGATTGTTTACTAAATAAAACTAGTTAAAAAAAACAGAGATTAGCAGTTTTGTTTCAATACCATTAATAAATTGTAGAGGTTTATGGGGAGGTCTGTCCACAATTGGTTGTTTACTAGACGGTGTCTATTGTTTATAATAATAATATAATTTTTATTTCGGATCAAAGTATCCATATTGTGTTAATAACATAAAATAGCTTATTATGTAGTTTTAGTTCTGATCACCCTCTTTACAAACTGCTTTACAATAGAAGAGCTGAAGTTTTCGGCTATAGTTCTCAGGATGCTGTTGTTACTGTCTCTCACTCTACTTAACAACAAAGCTGTTTTTTTTGTGAATAGTCACATAAAGCTATTGGTATGGGCTTGCGCGAACATCTCCAACACACTGCAGTAGTAGTAGTGTTTATATTGTTAATATTATTATTTAGAACTAGCTGACTCTTGTGGCTTCACTCCTGTGATATGTGGATATAAAGTGTCCGGTGTTAATCCAGGACATGGTCTATATGTGAAAAATTTCATTCAAATCCATTCAGCTGTTTCAGTGTGATTGAAGGACAAACAAACCACCAAACATCCATACTTTCATATTTATAATATTAGTAGGATTGCCATGAAGTAATTTATTTGTACTATATTAAACATAATATAATTATGTTAGTTAATTATTGTTGTATTATCTATTTTCAGACTTGCAGTGAAGAAAGATCAGATTCAGACAGAAGTATAAAAAAAGAGATAGTTGAGAATGATAGTGCTGTCAAAGAAAGAAGTAAATTAAACAAGAGAAAGACATCAGATTCTTCCGAGTGTGTATGTACTGAAAACACTAATATGTACTTGTTGTGACTCTTAGAGAGCATCTTGGTGATTTGTTATTGTTAAGTCAAATCTGAATACCTAATCAAATTAATAAATGGGAAATATGACATTTAAAATATTATAAATCTTGAATATTACCAAGATTATTTTATTATTTTAACGCATTTTACGCATGCGAAGCGAATTCTAAAGATATAAATTGTGGAAAGAAAAAATCGCTCACGAGCAGGATTCGAACCTGCGACTCCTGGCTCAGTACGCCAGTGCTTTAGCCACTAAGCTACCGTGAACACTGCTAGTGGTATCGAAATTATCCTCCACTATACGTCTTTGGGTGACGTCAGCGATATCTTATTAAGAAACATTGTTCCTTAACCGACTCGACTAACTTTACAGTTAAATCAAAGCTCGTGAGCGATTTTTTCTTTCCACAATTTATATCTTTATCACCAAGATGTTGAGAAATTAATGTTGGGAAATCCTTTGAATAGACATTGATTTTTAACGCCCAAATTATGCGTAATACCAAAGAGTTCCAAGTACATTTTCAATTAGACTCTGACTCGAACATACAATTATTTTAAATAACACATTCACTAACATAAACATAATTAACTATAAGATCATTATTATTATTTTGAGGAAAGAGGTAGGTGTCCTGAATACCCCTGAGCCACTGGGACCTGATAATATCTATTGTGACACCTCTTGCAGTATTAAAGCACCTCCCGAAGTTGCAAGTCAATCATTTATTATTATTTTCAGCCTATATTGTCCCACTGCAGGGCTAAGGCCTCTCTTTCCTTTTTCCACTCTTTTTTCAGGTCAAGTGTAAGTGTGGACCAGTCTTTTATATATAAGGCCAGCTCGTCCCGCCATCTACGCCTGGTTCTGTCGCGAAGCCATTGGACTTTTTCGGGACCCACTCGATCATGAAGTTGACTATTTCATTCCATCTATAACTATAAAATGTAACTATTTTCAGAATAATTCTAAAGAAAAGAAGTTATCAGTAAGAAGAGATTTGTTTAATTCGTCAAAAGATGTGGTAAGTGTTTGTTAATTAACCTTTTCACCACCAATGACACCTTTAGAAGACAAACGATTTCGTGCCTTCAGCGCCACGACTTTATAACTTTGTTCTAGTCCATACAATATTTGTCTTCTATAGAAGACGTAGCGCTGAGGGCACAAAAAACGAGTCATTTCAAACTACCACATATTCGGCCTTCTATCAAAGTAATCCATTTGTGTAGAATAGAATAATCTTTGTTTGCAGTAAAAATGTGGTTGGTACAGTCGACGGCATGACAGTGGTAACGCTCGAATTAGAAAACCGCCCTTATTGCTTACGAAATAAAGACACTGGCAATGTCGAACTATACCACCACCACTGACCTGCGGTCGACTGTACATAGTTTGTTACTTCTATCATATAAGTTAGCGATCAGCACATCTTTGTTAGATTTGTATTGTAGAGCGTAGTCTGCCGACATTATGAATGAATTTGGTTTGATAGAAGATAAAATCCATTGGTGTGGACTGAACCAAATCTGGTTGTTTAATAAATAATTGTTTTAATCCTCTTAAGTCAGTTGAATAGCAAGGGCTCATGTAAGTCGCATCACTGCCTTAAATCAAAATACATAGTACCTACATTTTTTGAAGTCCAATAGATAGATAGATACATATCGTAGATATGATCATGTTACGAAGCTGTGCTACGTCGTTAAATGAGTGATGAGCTGTGGTCTCGGTATTTTAATCTTATTTTCGTTGTAGAAGTCTTCAACGAAAGATGTCTCACCTACAAAGCAGAGTTCAAAGGCAAAAATAAAGAAAATAAAAACAGAATCAGAAGATCCACTGGACTATGTATGTGAGGTAAGTAAAAATAAAACTAATTCTACCCAGACCTTGATCAAGTATAATATATTATGGAGGCGTGAAAAATCTTGAGCTAGATTTACAGATAAAATTAATCCGATGCCTTGTTAATATTTGTGTACTTGCAATATTCAGAATGAGGCAAAGTCAAAGAAAAATATACAACGTGGATATGACAATACGACAATAAATAAAACACTGTTATTACTAGTCTATAGATGAATTATAAGAAGTTGTTTATCGTTTTTTTTTTTTTTTTTTTTTTTTCACAAAATAAATATTAAAACATCGAAATTATAAGTAACACCATTTTTAATTATCTGTAATCATTGAGAAAGAGTGTTTAAAATTATATGGACTCGCACAGGTCTTTGACCTAACGATCTTTGCCTAGAAAAATGATTCTACATTCAAAATTAATTAAATTAATAGTACATTATGATTAGAAGTGGGCGTTTAAACGAAAAGCGCTTAAAAAAGTCTAATAAAAAAAAAAGCGTATAAGCACGCTTATTGATTAAAGCAGATTTCTGTTAGACTTTTTCGTAAACCAAACTTATGCTTTTAATACTACGTATGAAATGTAACCTTATTTCTATGGTTATACGACACAAATTCAAAGTTGACGAGTGGTTTGATAACCGGCAGAATTAAATTTTATTCGTTTACGTAAAATTTGTTTAGAGAAAGAACTTTTTTATTTTGTTGATGTGACGTTTTTGACCTTGATTGAATTGCTTTTGCTTTGGCGCTTAGTTTATTTTTCGTTGTCAACGAGTGAATGCGTTTTTAACCGACTTCAAAAAAAGGAGGAGGTTACGTATTCAGCGGCTTTTTTTTTTTTTTTTTTTTTTTTTTTCATGTATTACACCGATTACTCCGAGGTTTGTGGGCCGATTTACGTGGTTGTTTTTTTATTTGGTAGAGAAAGTCCGCGCGGTGGTCCCATATAAATTTTATTGACTTAGGTTGAGTAGTTTTTTAACCAGCTTCAATAAATCAGTTTATTTTAGCTTCGCCTATCTAGATGATCTGCTCATTGGTTCGTTTTTCTGAGAATTCTTGGCCGATATCCGATATGCGTGTTTTTTTTCACGATAGTGATTGGACGTTTGGAAGAACTGAGCGAGACCTTTGCCCAGCAGTGGGATAGCAAAGGTTAATTAAAAAAAAAACTCAAATTGGTTATATAAACATTTATGAATCAACCTTCGCAATTTTCAACTAAAAAGTATGAAATAAAAACTTTTTAACAAAAAAAAAAAAAACCGACTTCAAAAACCTTAACTATAAAGTAAAAAATAATTATTGTATGTATTTTAAAATCTTAACATATACCAAAATTTTGAAGGCGGCACGTGATTTTCATGTACGTTCACATAAACCTGTTTTTACCCGACTGCGCCAGAAGGAGGGTTATGTTTTTCGAGTGTATGTATGTATGTATATTTCTTTGGCACGCTCTGTAGCCTAAACGGCTTGATGGATTTTAGCTTGAGAGGTGTCGTTAGATTCGTCTTAATTGTGAGAGTGACACTGGGTATATCAAAATTATAAAAAATAAAATGGCCGCATTTTGGCGCCATTTTAAGTCATGTAAAATTTTTTTTTTCCCTCAAAGCCTATCGAGTGGGGTATCAAAATAAAGGGCTTTATAAATGCTTTACAAAAATATATACAACTTATAACTTATTTATACTTCCGCTGGATGCGGAAGGCACAGGACCGGTCGTTGTGGCGATGCTTGGGGGAGGCCTATGTCCAGCAGTGGACGTCTTTCGGCTGAAATGATGATGATGATGATACAACTTATATGTTTAAATGTAATTTGGAATGAGAAATGCTAAAAAACAACAAAATATTCATCGTTAAAAATGAATTACATTAATAGCGCGATAAAACATGACAGAACAACTAAAAATTTTAAAATAAAAAAGTTAATTAACAAAACCAAAAAACCCGACTGCGTATAAAAATAACTGAAAAGTTGTAAACAAGACTTGTGTAGGTACATGTAGGTATATGTGAAAGTATCAAATCAACACGCAGGCGGAGGCTACGTATGTTTTTGGTCATGAATTACATAAAATAGTTCATAGGTAGCCTCCGCCTGCGTGTTGATTTGATACTTTCACATATACCTACATGTACCTACACAAGTCTTGTTTACAACTTTTCAGTTATTTTTATACGCAGTCGGGTTTTTTGGTTTTGTTAATTAACTTTTTTATTACTATAGATATTGCGCTCGACTGTACATTACATGACGCAAAGGGTCAATCACGCGCCGCCTTCAAAATTTTGGTATATGTTAAGATTTTAAAATACATACAATAATTATTTTTTACTTTTTAGTTAAGGTTTTTGATGTCGGTTTTTTTTTTTGTTAAAAAGTTTTTGAATGTTCTCCTCGGTAATTACGCGACGATTGTAGTTTGTTTGTATAGTTTTTAGTGAACTTTGTAAATAGTTTAACTGTAAATAGAATAGTGTAATGTAGACAAATAAAAGTATTTTTTTTTAGAAGTTAAAAACAAAAAGCGTCAAAAGCGTAAAAAAATTCGTTTGCAGAAAAAAGCACAACGTTTAAACACGCTTACGATTTTAAGCCGTTTTTCCCAACTTTAAATGATACAAGTGAGCTAAGTTGACTATTATACTCGAGGCTGGATTGCAGCCCGAGCCCAAGGCGAGGGCGTAATGGAGCCGAGGTGAGAGTATAATAGTAAATGCTCACGCGTGTCATACGACGTCTTTCAACACACTTGCGAGGAAAAAAACATAAATTACACATTTTAGACAAATATTGAATTTGTGATAAATGATAAAAAATGGCGCGCGGATCACGCGGTGACATATAGCTATGCGCGCGCTGGTGGTCGAAGGAAACCGCCAAACAGCCTAATATAAAAATATTATAATGTTTTTATTTTATTTATAACACAAATTAATATCAATTTGTTGACAAAAATTCATAATTTGATGAAATGAAATGTTTATATAGCATATTTTAATTAATACAGTTGATTTATTCCCAAAAATGTTGCTGCGATTTAAAAATAAACTGTAAAGTAAAAAGCACTAGTGCAATAATATAATGAAATAAGAAGAAATAATTTACTGTAATTGTTTACGTTATTATTATGGTTTTGTATGTCTAAAGTTTTATTCTGGGCAAAAATATCTGACTACAGCAGTGATACTGAACTGAGGAGAATATGACCCCGCCTGAATTTCTGGATGCAGCAACGTAAATGACGAACAATCTTTTACCACAAAAATCAAGAAAAACTACAACAATGTTACCAAGATTTTGACTTTGGTATTTTGTTTAAAATTGTATGAGTTTAGATAAAATAGTGTATGAAACTGACATAACTAGGTATTAAAACACTCGTGTGATACTATTAAAAACCTCGCCTACGGCTCGGTTTTTAAACTCACACTCGTGTTTTAATAACCCCTGTTATGCAACAGTTTCATAAACTACTATTTCTGTGGCTAAGCTATTAACTGGATTTGATAAAAACAATTGTATACGATCAGAGGACGTGATACCATGTACGTGGTTTATTTAATGTTGTTTTGTCATATCCACACTGTATAACACAAATCATAAATCTATTTTTATTTCAGATATGTAAAAAGGAGTTCAGCGTATGGAAAAAGTTCTATCTACATCAAAAAACACATAACAAGAATATTTTATGTCCATTGGACACTTGCGGCAAGAAGTTTGCGATTAAAGGCGACCTCGAGAAACACATCCGCACACACACGGGGGAGCGGCCCTTTCGCTGTGAGATTTGTAATAAAGGCTTCGCGCAACGAGGCACGCTGAAGGCGCATAGAGACCATGTGCATGCTGAAGACGCCCGAGAGTTTATCATCACGTAAACTTGAATTAGGTTCTTGAATGGATTTTATCAGACTTTGTGTCTACTTCGATCACTGCAGGACTTTGCCTCTTCAATGGCACACCACTAGCCTCGATCGATCTTGATATGAATGGTTTGTTCAAGCACTAGAACTAGTCGAGGGTGAGAGGAAGGCGCCCGACCGTGGTACGTAGGTCTTGTCTATACAGGGTAATTGAAAAAATACCCGAAACCTCTTAGCACAAACTTTTTATTATGAACCTGAACAACGTTTGTTCCACGACTTTTCGTAATTCGAAACTTTTTTTTCGTAAAAAAATATGAAAATACCCTGTATTTTGCATATTCTAGACGGCCGACGAGAGGCCGGGGCAGGCTCGCGTCAGCCGGGCTGCGCGTGTAGTACCACAGAGTACTTTTGTATACATGAAATCTAGTACGAACTCTATAGTATACGCAAATTTTACACACTTCAAATTGTTTTTCTACCTATCCTGTTTAGTTTTAGCCAAAGTCTTCGAACAAACGGTTTCAGGATCGTGATACGAAGTTAGTACTTGGAGTTTTCGGGTATTTTTTTTTTATTACCCTGTATATGTGTGTAGGTTGACTAGCGGCCAAAATTAATATCCAATCTATCCACGCTTTACCCTACTTGAGATAGAAATTTGACATATTTTGTATGGAGCTTATGTCAAATTCCCATCTCTAGTAGGGCAAATCGTGGATAGATTGGATATTAATTTTGGCCGTATGAGGGTAAACGAGAGTAGATTTGTGAGCCGCATTTATTAAGTCACGTAATTTAAGATACATTTGATTTGATTATTATAAAGGTCCGTTTTGTGCCACATGACGACGCAAAATGAGTTGTCTGCTTATATGAAACCGAATGCATCGTAAATTTCGCGACTTGTAGAACGGGGCTCACAACTCGCAAAATTATACCCGTTTGGTTTCACCCTAAAGGCCCGTACAAACCAAAAGCAGGTCAGTAGCAGCGCAAGGCATTAGCAGCGCGGCAGACGTCACACTAAAAGGCAGTTTTAAATTGTTTTGACGGCGGGCCCGCTATAAAACTCCTTTCAATATGACATGTATCGGTTGTCAAACAATACAACTGCCTTGAAGACCTCGTAACTGCTTTGACGTCACACTGATGCGCCACCCTGTCCTGCTCCGTTGTAGCCAGTACGTATGGCTGCCAGTGCTGCTAACTCAATTTTTTAAAGATAGCCAGATCAGCAGCAAAAATTGCAAAAAAATTGTTAATTTATATTTTTAAAAAAAGCTAATTTGCTAGTTTTAGGATAGGGCGCGGGACCGCGGTTTTTAGCATTCTATGTATTTTAACTCTGTTTATAAATGTGCGTGTACAACACATTTATAACACGTTCCCGTCCGCGGCACGTGGCTCTATGTCCGGCGCCCCATCGTCGTGGAGCGTCATTTACTTCTTTGGGGAGCTCATAACCAAAGCAGGATTTTCTCATACCTACTTCTTATTTCGGATTGGATTCATTTATCATATGTACCCTCAATCTGTTTCTCGATAAAAAAAAAAAAAAATTAATAAAGTATTTATACTGGATTTCTACTTTAGCTGCAAATTCTGCTTATTTAGCACCTAACACATTCCAATAACAAGTTTATAGTAGCTGTTCTACTTTTAGCGAAACCTCGTAGTCAGTCGTAGTTATCTGATCAAGCAATCTTTGAGTTCCCTAAGTACATAATTTCAGAGGTGGATTTTTTTTAGGTTTCTTTCAAGCTTTAATCAACTGAGCGTAAAACTGGCAGGACATAGGCTACTCCCAAATTCCCAAGTAGTTGGTCCTCTGCCTTTCACATCTAGTCCCCCCCAGCTGAGGCTCTTCAGGTTGTCAACGGTCCACCTGGCTGGGGACTGCATTTCTCGATTCACGGCCTCCACTCATACCCGTCTGCTCTAACGGCCATCGGTCTTTCGACCGATAGACGTGGCCAGAGGCCACTGCACTTCACTTCATCTTACTTTTGCGCGCCCCTTTGTAACCACGCGCCCCTAGGCACGTGCCTAGTTTGTCTTAGGGTTAATCCGCCTCTGCATAATTCAGAATTCTCTTCCATTATTAGCCAAAAATCTGACCATCTCTTTTATTTACCTTAGTTTTAAAAAAAGCTAAAATTGTATATAAGTATGCTGATGATGTTGATTTATAGTTAAATCTAGCTATAAAAACTCCGAGTTGGCAACACTGATGGCTGCCGTAGTGATACAACGCAACCGCGCCACTCCTTCCCGCGCGCCGCGCTACCTTGTTTGTCGCCGGTGGGTACAGAGCAGGGCAAGAGCGGCGCTGTTCGCCAGCGGGTTCGCGCTAATATTTGGTGTGTCGTATTTAATATCGCTCTCTGTATTACAACTTAGGGACTTTACTCATGGCGCGACGCGACTCAGAATTGCATCGATTGCCGATATCGGTCAGATATCGCAACAACATGTGTTAGATGAAAATATATTGAAAATCGCAAATGTCTTCAGACAAGATCGCATGGATTGCCGATATCGCTCACAGATCTGCACGATATCGAATTGCATACTGTACGTTCTAATGACCTGCGATCCTATTTCAAATAAATGTACGGGGGCGTACGAGCGCTGGCACTTGTTTCGACTTGCACACGCGATTCTCTGTGCGGGATATCGATGAGCGACTTCTGTTGCGCAACTAGTAATCTGTTGGAAATATTTTTGGTATCAATTATAACGTTCGTACAACTCGAGTCGAGAATTGATGCGATATCGCTCGCATCACGTCTCGTCATGAGTAAAGTCCCTTACGCGTGCCCGCCTTCATCCTGCGCTGCTACTGGCCTGCTTTTGGTCTATTCGGTCCTTTACAGTCGGCCTTTTTAAGTAGGAGACGTTAGTTAATTTATTTGATCATGCATGATGTGAATTATGTTTACTTTACAAAAAAATCCTCATCGAACATTGAATGCCCAGTGTATTTATTTATAGTCTGAAAGACATAAAAAGATTTTTAATAATGCCTTAATTATATTACTTTTATTACACTTTTAAACGGAAGGGATAGGAGATACCAGCGCACTAGTCGGTAACTGTATGAATTACAGGATAAAACGGGGTGAATAGGGACAAAAGTGAGCGAGGATTTTAACATTGAAATAAGTTAGTTTGTTGCCCACAGACTTAAAAAATGTTCTGCCATAATTTGGTAAACATTCTAGTCTTTGTGGGCAACAATCTAGTTTCAATGTTAAAAGCCTTGCCCACTTTTGTCCCTATTTACTCCTGCATCCCTAATTTACCAACGTAATAGTCAATGGAATCACTTTTTAGTTATATTGGGCACAATAATTTTAAACCTATTTTTAAATAGAATCTTGCACAATTACATTCCGATCTGAATATTAATATTCTCGAATATAACTATATGTATTGTACTACTCGCGCACATAATGGTATTGAAAATGAAGGCATTTGTATTTGCTTTCGCTCACATAACACCGTACGTACTACGTGTGTGTGGCACAGTGTGTTGACTGTGTTGTAACCAAGGGCCCCGGGGCAAAAAGTTAAAAGTCGAACATTCTTTATTCAACTAAAGATTCAACTATACATTTATATATAACTTTCTCGAACGTGCTTGGGGGTACCGGGGCACTGCCCCGCCTAGCCCTACGGTAGCTACGCCACTGGGTGACACATGGAAAAATAGAAGTGCCGCTATTTTCAATCCCATTTATTTGCGCTAGTAGTAATAAGTTTAAACATCACATGTGTGTGTAAATAATTTACCATCAAAATAAAAAATACAGTAAAATAATTTTGTTTTATTTTATACAGTAGTTACATACAGGAGAAGTATTTACATAATTATATCTATATTACATAATAATACGTTAGGCCTATGATAATAGTAGACATAATCATCTTATATATATACAGATACTTGAAAAAACTCATTTTTTCAAGTATCTTCATCTACTTTCAGGATACAAGAGGAATGGAATTGTAAATAGTTGAACACAAGTGAGGCCATAGCCATGAAAAGACAAGTTTTCGTACCCTTCTGGCAACACTGCTGAAAAATTAATCTTTGTTAAAATTTTGTTACACAGTAACGAATATAAATATCTCGACAAATTTGACAATCCATTATTCTAAAACTCATTAAAGTAGTACACATTTTATATGGCCCACCGATGTATCTGCACAGATGACACAATTTAAACACGCGGGAAATTAGTTAATCAATCAGAAAACACCATCGCTGTGCGCCCAAAGTCTCAGCCGCTGCCGCTAGAGCGCGGAAGCGTGTCAGCGAAATGGGAAAAAGACGTCATGGCAATCAATTTTAACACCCTATGGGCATTGCATAAGGTTGATTTTTTTTAATGCTTCGGGTGTTTTCGTCGATCGTCTGCGCGAACGAAGATAGACGATGCGCCTTATTTTTTGTGTCGTACTGTACTTTGTTTTATTTCACAATGAAAGTCTTATAAGAGTGTATATCAAAAACAATAATCAGGCTAGGGGCTGTCCCGTTCCCGGCTACGCCCTCGTATTCGCGTTAAAAGATATTTAGTTTATATACAAAGTTACAGGCTCACTTTCCTACACATATAAGTTATGTTAATATAACATTCAATGTAGACTGACCTTTATTTTACGACAGGATTTAATATAGTAGTGATTAAATTGATCACAGAGATCACAAGAAAAGGAAAAAAAAAACGTTAAAATTAAAGGACAGCACACCCCGACATAGTGGCGGCGAGCAGTGTGTGGTTCACTGGTTATAAGGCAAACCGAATCATAATGACGCTATTGGCTATGGCTGCTTGACCGTTCTTCGCGGCGCTTAGGATTATATATATGGGAATTTTTATTCCCGTTGGCCCCCATTAAAATGTTCTGATCATAGGTAGGTCGCTCAAATAGCAATTTCGCATTGCAATCTTAACTCTTGTGTCACGGGAAGGGGTAAAATAATAGGCTGCAGTTAGTACTTTAGACGCAGGTAGTACATTGAAACAAAGCATTAGATACTTGCTTACATTAATTTAAATTAAATTAAACTAATAACTTCTTAGGTTTTCGCGATCACTACACATTATAACCAATTTAAATAATATACGCGATTTAATCCGGTTAAACTTTGTTTTATTATAAATAAAACTATGTTGATGCTGTCCTATCTCTAGTAAATATTGATAACATAACAAGCAGTGTGATCTTATTAAATGTGTGTCTTCATAATAATATAATGTCTTTCATATTAAACGTCGACATCGAACCAAATCTAATATAACTTTAATAAAAAAGAAACCCTAATATTTAAGTGGGTGCCAATGGGAAATTTTAGTTACCGTTCACCCCCAAAAAATTATACTGGGGGACAACGGGAATAACCCCGGCGCTTTGAGCCTCTTGTGATTTTATTTTGCTATTCAAGAGATCGCTAGGAATAGCCTCAGTCCATTGAAAAGATAAAAAATATACGTCAATTACAAGTATATATTTTATATATTTTCTTTAATTACTATTCATCGGATTTAATGCGGACAGTACAATAAACATTTTTTATTTTAGAGTTAATCAATACAATAATAACGTGAGCGGCTATGATACTCCATTTGACTTCACATTTTTGACTATGTATTATGTTGGCTACTATGTCATCGGCAAACCGAAGGTGAGTGATGTACTCGCCGTTTATGTTAATGCCTAGCCCCTTCCAGTCCAGAACCTTGAAGACATCCTCCAATGCAGCAGTGAACAGTTTCGGAGAGATCACATCTCCCTGTCTCACACCTCGCTGCAGACTGAGACCATGGAGGACCTCGGTACAATGCTCGATGACCTCAGTAGAGCTTCTGATAGAGTGGGTCTTAAGATGAATATGGACAAGACAAAGGTTATGTCGAATTCCCATATAGCACCCATTCCCGTAAACATCGGAGAATCTACACTCGAAGTTGTTGACGATTATGTATACCTAGGACAAACTGTCCAGCTAGGTAAGTCCAACTTCGAGAAAGAGGTCAATCGTCGAATCCGACTCGGTTGGGCAGCGTTCGGGAAGCTACGCAATATCTTCTCGTCCAAAATACCGCAGTGTCTCAAGACGAAAGTCTTTGACCAGTGTGTGTTGCCAGTAATTACTTACGGTACTGAAACGTGGTCGCTCACAATGGGCCTCATAAGAAGGCTCAAAGTCACTCAAAGGGCAATGGAGAGGGCTATGCTCGGAGTGTCCCTGCGTGATCGAATCAGAAATGAGGAGATTCGCAGGAGAACGAAAGTAACCGACATAGCCCGAAGAATTGCCAAACTTAAGTGGCAGTGGGCGGGGCACATTGCTCGCAGAACGGATGGCCGATGGGGCAGTAAAGTTCTGGAGTGGCGACCGCGTACTGAAAGGCGCAGCGTGGGTAGGCCCCCCACAAGGTGGACCGACGACCTGGTGAAGGTCGCGGGAATCCGCTGGATGCGGAAGGCACAGGACCGGTCGTTGTGGCGATGCTTGGGGGAGGCCTATGTCCAGCAGTGGACGTCTTTCGGCTGAAATGATGATGATGATGATGATTATGTTGGCACCACTGTTAAAGATAGCAAATGATAGCCAACTTCTTTTTGACACCTTTACAGGAATAGAAGAGTAAAACTGATTATTTACTTGGCAACCACTTGTTTTACATAAGTTTTATAACATAACATAACACCACGCCTGTATTTCCCCGAAGGGGTAGGCAGAGGTGTAATAGTACACCCACATTTCGCCAGTTATGTTATAGTCCCATGTAATAGGGGGCGAGCCTATTGCCATTGACCGGGCACAAATCCAGACTTCGTGCTGCTACTGAGAATTTCCTAATGAAAAAACCCAATAATACTTTGCCCGACCCGGGAATCGAACCCAGGACCCCACGCTCAGCAGTCGCACTTGCGACCACTAGACCAACGAGGCAGTCTGTCAGCAGTATAAGTTTTATAAGCTAAAATATAACCTCAAAATAGTTAATATATTAATGAATAAACATCTGTGGAGTACTGTTCGTTTATTAAAATAGATTGCAACACATTGCCTTCATCGAATTTTATATGGTGAGCATAATCTTTTATTCATAAATTCCAAAGGCTGGGCACCAATGGAACCTTAGCAATGCCCTTTCAGTCGTATGTTGAAGCAAATAAGGTTAAATTTAAATTGTTACTAAATAAGCCACTTCCCCGCCACTCCATCGGTTTGCGCTGACCCGAAAGGTACAATCACTACGTTTCAGTATAACATTTAGCAATATCACTTGTACCCGATCCTAGCAAGTGGACCACCCGGTCGCCGGCGTCACTCAGTGGAATGCGTAGAGGAGCAACAAGAATGTGCACACGGCGACCACGAGCCCGATGATGAGGGAGTCGCGACGTTTGCGAGCGTTGATCCGGTAAATTAGACTGTTCAGCATTGGGAATCTGGAAACAAATGGGAAAATATTGTAGCTAGGTACCATATTCTAACTCAGGAGAGTTTGACGATGCATCCAACAGTCCAAATGGCGTGGCCGCATTCTAAAACCTATCCGTGAATGTTGAAAACGTATATTATTTTTAGAACAAGTCTTTGGGGTGCATGAAAAGAGCCTCCACGAGTGACGATATTTAATTGATCGTCCGGCGCACCTTGGACAGTCAGCCCCGCTACCAACCTGCTGACTGGCTAATCATTTCCCCACGGCATGAGCTATTATCATTATGTAGCTCATGTCAACACGATAGAAGAAGAACAAGTCAAGCTTTTTTGGATGTAGTCATTAAAACGGCATCCAAAGGGATGCATCGTCAGTGCCCACGTTAATGAATGCAGATAGAATGGAACAGGTGTGCCAAGATTGTAGGGGATGGAAATCCATAGCCGCTACCTCATCATCATCATCAACATTTCAGCCGAAAGACGTCCACTGCTGGACATAGGCCTCCCCCAAGCATCACCACAACGACCGATCCTGTGCTTTCCACATCCAGCGGATTCCCGCAACCTTCAGCAGGTCGTCCCAATTTGTGGCGGGCCTACCCACAGTGCGCCTTCCAGTACGTGGTCGCCACTCCTAAACTTTACGGCCCCATCGGCCATCCGTTCTGCAACGATGTGCCGCCCACTGCCACTTAAGTTTGGCAATTCTTCAGGCTATGTTGGTTACCTTCGTTCTTCTGCGAATCTCCTCATTTCTGATTCGACCTACCCCAGTGGGAAATAGCCGTGATAGTATTTATTATATAAAGCAAATACTTGTCCCACAAAGTATTTAGCTATCTATGAAAGTTGTATTCATGTAACCGTGAAGTGATTAAGTTGTGTTATTGTAACTGTCTCCTCAGATACAGGCCAACACCCTAGTTCAGGAGGCAGAGTTATAAATAAAGAAATATCTTTGGGACATTAATACACAGCACCATCTAGTCCCAATGGGCAATGACAATGGATATAATACTTATATACTTTTTTTTTTTGTAAATACATACTTATAATACATAAGCAACATCCAGACCAACACAAACACTTATGTTCATCACACATACATAATCAGCCCATTACTGTCCCACTGTTGGGCACGGCCCTCTTCTCAGTATGAGAAGGTTAAGGCCTTAGTCCACCACGCTGGCCTAGTGCGGGTTGGTGGACTACACACACCATCGAGAACTGTATGGAGCACTCTCTGGTGTGCAGGTTTCCTCACGATGTTTTCCTTCACCGTTAAAGCAAGTGACAATCAAATTCTGATCCGCACATGAATCCGAAAAGTCAGAGGTGCGGGCCGGGATCGAACTTGCACCCTCCTGCATGGAAGGCAAGCATTCAACCACTAGGCTGTCACTGCTATTCATCACACAAATATGTTTAAATGTAACATGTTTTTTGTTTTAATGTAACAGTGTCACTTACCGAGTTTTTAAATAAATAAATAAAATACATATTAAATTATATTATGAATTAAAATGATTTATTTTACAAGTTTAGTATTACTTCAGAGGAAGTTTAATTAATTTTGTTTGTTTATTAACTGATTATGCCTGCAGCTCAACGACAATACAGCCCATAGACGCCTCATAATAGGCCACCGATGTCTGCAACACATCAATGAAATTTCACTTATGTAGGTCGCCACTATTCGCCACTTGAAATCTTCAAATCAGTTTCGACCACTTACATGAGCCGTCAAAACTGCTGCGTTAGTGATTAGCCAATAGCCGCCTTGGTAGGGCCGAACGGATTGCAGTACCCCGCCTCGGCTAGTGGCAGATGTTATTGTACGTATTATATTCAACATTAGGAGTCTATGGGGCTGTATGGTCGTTGCTGCAGCTCTTTGGGGAAATATTTTTCTAAATAAACGGTATATTTTCTGCATTGTCTGTATCCAAGTTTGTTAATTGTAAACATTCAGTCTTAGTGCTGCTTACCTGTTAGTGATATTGTTGAATGTTGTCTGCATCCGTTTGAATGTTTGTCGCTGTGACGAGAGGTGTTCGCGCGCTTCCATCGCTATATTGATTTGTTCGTCTACCAGTATGTGAGAACTGGAAACAATGATGAAGTACTTTAAAAAAAGTTTAAAAAATCACTTAAATCATTCCTCATAGATTAATAAACATTTCAAGACGTAGAATAAAAGCATAGCAAGCAGTGCTGCATATTTATAACAAAATTTGTCTCAGAATTTCCCCATAATGTTCAAAATCCAACAAACCTGTTTAAAATTGTAAAAAATTACATTTACCAAATCAAACCATAGTTTCACAAATTGTGTTACGAGTTTTGTCGTACGCGTAAAGCATAATACCTAAAATAATTATACAACGTGTTATAGAAATAATTGAAAACCTCTTAAGGGGTCATGGTATGAACAACTTTTACAATGGGACCAACTCTGAAATCGTGAAAAAAGATCAGCAGATGCTTACATTTGTGTTCACATAAATCGACGAAATCAGGATCAGCTGAATTTTTTTCGCTATTTCAGTGTTGGTCCCATTGTAACAGTTGTTCATACCATGACCCCTTAAGAGGTCTTCAGTTATTTAAATAACTCGTATACAGCGGTGGAAGCTGTCCCTATGGACATAAATAAATAAATATCTTTAGGGACATTTCACACAGCACCATCTAGTCCCAAACTAAGCAGAGCTTGTGCTATGGGTACTAGACAATGGATATAATACTTATATGCTTTTTTTTTGTAAATACATACTTATAATACATAAGCAACACCCAGACCAACACAAACACTTATGTTCATCACACAAATATTTGTGTCCTGTGGGAATCGAACCCACGACCTCGTTATCAGCAGTCCGACACTCGAACCACTAGAAAAAGGTGATGAGGACATTAAGCGCAGCTAATCATAGAAGCAGATGCAAGAGGTGGAGCCACGTTTGCCAAAGCCGACCCTGCTTGTTAGGATTTATTTATTAAGATAGATATAGATACTTGGTATTAAAGTTGTTATGGGCAAAGGTAACCGCTTAACATCAGGCGGGCCTTTAGCTCGTTTCGCCATCCTACAACATAAAAAAAAAAAAATAGAGTGAAGAGGAAGAAAAAGAAATGTAAGCTGTGCATACCTGTGTAAGTAATCGACCAACTGCGATCGCCAACCCGCCTGCCAAGCGTAGCGATTATGGCATTTCCCCCCATTTTGGGGGAGGCCTATGTCCAGCAGTGGATATCTTTCGTCTGCAATGATGATACCTGTGTAAGTGGTTAGCCTCCTTGGAGTACTGGTCCCGGCGCGACAGGCCGATGGCGGCGCCGGGCGGCGGGCTGCCCCCGCGCAGCAGCTCCTCCCGCTCCCGCCGCGCGTTCACCCGCGCCGACGTCTTCGAGAACTCCTGCTGGTAGTCCTGACAACACAATATTACATTTACAGGATTCCGTACCCAAAGGGTGCTAACGGAACCTTATTACTCTTGCTACGCTGTCCCTACGTCGGTCTGTCTGTCACAGGGCTGTATCTTTGTAACGGTAATAGATTACCAATTGAAATTTTCACAGAATACGTGTTACTATAGTGTATATCACGACAAATACTAAAAATAAAGTGTAAAACCAAAGGGGGTGGCATACAAGAAACCTTGAAAAACATGCAATTTTTTTCATCCTTTTTGTTCCTGCTCTATCTTCAAAACGGTAATACATACCAACGTCAAACTTGGTCTTATTATAGTGCATAACTATGTAGTTTAGCAACAAATACTAAAAACAGGGCAAACATAGACATATGTGGTGGTACCTAAGACCGCCAGTTGTACACTAGCGCATAAATAGTTATTTAAGAAATTAATGTAATCTTGTTGTGCAATAAAGAGGATTTGTATTGTATTGTATTGTACCTACGTAAGAAAGATATGCAAAAATTCACATTTCGCGTACGTCGTTGATGCTTTTGATAATATCTCGCAAATTAAATCAGTTTCTATGGGGTATCAGGTCGATGGGTGGTACGGAACCTACTGCATGAGTCCGACTCACATTTGGCCGGGCGCCATCGCTTATGGCTCACGGTGGTTCTAACTTGCATTTTGTTCGAAAACGTTGCGGACCACCGATGGTACGGACGCTTGGGGGTTAAGGTGAAAGATACCGGGCAGCCGGGAAATTAAAAAATTCTTGCGTTTTTTGCAAATTAAAGCTCTATTTCGCATTGTATATCAATCGAAATATGATTCGCGGTAGTAATAACACTATATCTACTTAATAATAATAATCATAAAAAATATAAATCTATCTCTATAACAGTGGTTCCCAAACTTATTTTGTCTACTGCCCACTTTGAGAATAAATAATTTTTTAGCACCCCCATTTTTTCAACTACATAAAAACCATTATAACTTCAAATTAAATGAATTAATTATTGTGAGCTATATAAGCGGAGATTAAACATTCATTCTAAACGAGACTTTTACTATAACCCGCAAGAGTTAACTTGAGACCTAAGCGCAGTAGGTAGTACACAACGGCGCTCAAGTCTCAAGTCAACTCTTACGGGCTACACCTGCCAGTGAGAATGATTATTGAAACGCAACTTTATAGTATTTCAGACAGAGTATCTTTTATTCAAAATAAAACAAACAACCGATTCTTATATAAAAACTAATGTGAAGGATGAATCTGATGCTGTTTAATAAGTTTGTTGGTTCCAATTTACTCAAGAACAGCCGCAAGTCGCCACATTCGGTAACATGCAAACGATTTCTCTTTTTAGTAAGCAGCTAGATGAAATTACAAGTCGCCTCCCAAGCCTTTACACAACACCCCCATTTTTTTCTGGGTCTCTTAACCCTCTTTAGGCCTGCAGCGCCCACAAGGGGGCGTTATCGTCCACTTTGGGAAAGGCTGCTCTATAAGCTCTACAAGCTCGATAATCTATAATTTGATTGTAAATTAATATTTATTTATAATTTATGTACACACAATAACATATGAAACGAGACAGCATTAAAAGTATTTAGTACAAAGGTATTGCTTATATCAAAGAAATTTCTACCAGCATTTTATACTATCGAGATTGGAGAGTTTATAGAGCTAGGTTAATATTTTTCATGATTATTATTCAGTAGATATATGGTTATTATTGGCGCAAATCATATTTCGATTGATATGCAACGTGAAATAGAGCTACAATTAGTAGCTATTATTAGTAGCTTAGTGGTTAAAGCACTGGCGTACTGATCCAGGAGTCGCAGGTTCGAATCCTGCTCGTGAGCGATTTTTCATTTCCACAATTTAAATCTTTACAATTCGCTTCGCATGCGCAAATGCGTTAAAATAATAAAATAATTAGAGCTACAATTTTCAATAAACGCAAGAAATTTTGAATTAGGCAGGTTACCCTGTAGCATTCACCTTTTGCACAACACTCAGAATTGATGCAACACCTATATTATAGTATATTACTATAACGAGCTGGCATCCGCAACTCCACGTCTAAGCGCGTTTTTTTCGTACGGGATGCAACACCTTTTCAGATTAGAAAGATATCAAAGGCAGTCGACAATATTTTAATTTGGAAACATTGAAATTCTATTCCTGATTTTGCAGTTAATGGCCAAAACAATGGGCCAACAGCCTTTTTATACAGGTATTAACAACACAGGTTGTCTAGCTTCATTGGTCGAGACCAGAAAATGGGCCGAACAGTCTAAAATTTCAATGGTCGACACCATTGAAATTTTAGTGCAACCATGGTTAGTGTGCACTAATCTTAAAAATAAAGTATATAAACTTTCAAACTCACCATTAATATTTCTCTATGCCTCTTGATGGTGTGCATTGTAGCTGTGCCGCTTGGCGCCAAATCTGCCATTTTGTCATTTATTGATGACAACTAAAATTATACAGTGATAATTTCAAAGGATTTATTCTAATAAGAATAAGATTAAAAACCAATAAGGAACATGTGCCATACATAGCTCCTGGCAAAGAATAGGGCAGTCATAACTCTTCTTAAGGGTGTTTTACAAGGCCACAGAGGTATTATGTCAGGAGCACAGCTGGCATCACTATGCCATTAAAACAATTAGGCGCATGACAGATAAGAAATCATTGGAACTAGAGAGGAGAATACTAAATCACCGGATCACTGATTGATACAATACAGTATGTACAGTCTGTTTTTTCTCTGTTGTTGTATTTAGTAAACAATCTTGGCACATCTCTTTAATCATAAAACTACTGATAAAATATAATTACTAATTTTGCACATGTAATAAAGGTAAAAAGAATATTTAGTGTGTGAAATTGTTAACAAAATGTCTTTTAATAATCATTATTGATGAATTACATTAAAAAGACATGCCAAGATTGTTTACTAAATAAGACAAGCAAGAAAAACAGAGATTAAGTTCATACTAGTGACAGTATGACAAAAATATCAAGAAGCGCTAAAGATCAGTTATCAGTGTACTGAGAGTGAGTATTAAGACTCTACATCACTAGGGGAAGCGTGGGGATTGATTGAGGCAGGGTCCGCGCCCCTAAACCGCATAACTGTCATGCACCTGATTGATTTGGTGGTGTAGTACCTTACATCATCATCATCATCATCATCATTTCAGCTGAGACGTCCACTGCTGGACATAGGCCTCCCCCAAGCATCGCCACAACGACCGGTACTGCGCTTTCCGTATCCAGCGGAACCCTCAATATTATATGTTAATTGAATAAACTGACCTTATTGAGTAGTTGTTGCAGTTCCATAGACATGGTGTCAAACATGTCATCACTGTTGATGAGAGGAACACTCTCTGAACTGAGCCCTGCATTGGCCGAGCTCACTCCCAGCTTGCTAAATGCCACCAGTTTCACATCTATGTCGTTTTCTAGGAGACGGGCTTGCTTTCGCAACTCTGAAACATAAATGGAATTATATTTATATCATTGATATGTAACTCTTGCATTGTAATTTGTTTTATTAGGTATACGTTGTATTTTTTCATGAACCTTTTCAACGCCACGGCGTCGTAAATGTTTTCGTGCTCTCAGCACCATGTCTTCTATAGAAGACAAATATTGTATGGAGATTAGTACAGTAATAAAGTCGTGACGCTGAGGGCACGCAATTTTTTGTCTTCTATAGGTGAAAAGGTTAATTGGATTTTAATACCTACACAATTTACTCTACTCAACGTGATAAATTAAAATTACAAATTGTATATAGTTAGTGATATGAAATACCTATATTTATCTCATTATTCCACATAGTGTTGTTTATTATTAAATTAGGGAATAATATAGGCTTGTTAGTTACAGTTTCATAAATTTCTAGATTTGTTATTGTTGTGAAAATAGAGGTGTCGTTGTACAGGACAAACAAATATGAAAAAAACAGAACACTGAAGATTTTGTGTTGATAATTTTTACAATGCAACGTCACATATTCCGAGCAAGTGAACCGCCAAATTATTTTACAGTTAAATACCCACCTTCCCATGACGAGCCCGTCATTGCGGTCATTGTTCATGAAACAATTTAGCAAATCACTTTTTCTGCTTTGTTTCGGTCCTGCTTATTTAATTTCATAGAAAAAACCTACGTTTTTCTTGACTCATTAGATCCAAACGAAAAAAAATCCTTTTCCTAAAATTGCGATGACATTTGATTTGACTTGGACTTGGACGTCTTATTTTGACAGTTGAAGTTGAAGTAAGAAATTACATTTCTAAATTTCTATCATTGAATTAAGAAACCTATGGATATAGAAGAAGTAGCACATTCTTCTATATCCACCTAGTTTACTGGGTGATATGGTCGCTAAGCGACAAAGCCCTTCAAATAAATTAAAAAAGAAACCTATGGAAGTGGCACATTCTTCTATATTCACCTAGTTTATACAAATATCTATTAAATCGTTATTGAATTATGAAACTATTCTTTGTCTCTTGTTAACCAACGTGTTATGTCGTCTGTTGAAAGAGATCGCATGCTATTTGTATATTCTCTGTTTGGCAACATCTTTACGGGATGTCAAAATACCTGCGCCGTGTGGCAGCCCCGCTTACCCCGCCATCAGTGACAGACGGGGGTTGGCGGGAAAATTCGGAAAGATCGTGTTGTGGATTTTGTATTATTTTCCTAAATTTGTGTTTCTTCGAGTGTTAATGTGTA
Source organism: Asteroscopus sphinx (assembly GCA_949699075.1). Classification (NCBI taxonomy): domain Eukaryota; kingdom Metazoa; phylum Arthropoda; class Insecta; order Lepidoptera; family Noctuidae; genus Asteroscopus; species Asteroscopus sphinx. The sequence continues at coordinate 18,050,106 of OX453021.1, forward strand.
ATAATGGTGGATTATTAAATGTTAAGTGCTCGTTAACGTGTACTAGTGTGGGTAAATGGTACAAAGTTGAAAAACGTGACTTTCGTATTTTCTCATCATCCGCTCAAAAACCTGGTAAAGTTTCCATCACTTTACTAGGGTAAGTAAACTAAAGACTTGGCTGGAGGGTCTAAGCAACCAGGCCATAAAACTACTCACATATAATATAACAAATAAATGACTTGGCTTAAAGGTCTTAGCAACCAGGCCATAATAATTAAAAAAAAAAAAAAAAATGTGGCCCATAGTACATGAGCTGTCAAGTAAACAAACTAGGGCTGTTGATATTTTTTAAATATCAGATTTTCGATCTATCGATATTTTTAAATATACAATCGGAGTTCGATATATTGAAAAAAAAAAGAAGATATTTCGATATTTTGGTCAAATTTCATGATTCTAGGTCAATGCGAAGTACCCTATAGGTTTTTTATGTGAGTTTGCGAGTATCAAAATGTGACATAGCCGTATGATTGCCTTGACCTAGAAGCTTGATTTTTATGTCCTAGGGACAGCCGAACTTAGTAATTTATATAATTGCATTATTTATTACTACTTCAAAATGATTTTAATCAGCACACATCTCTGGTACGAAACACGAGCATCGATATCGATACTTTTTAGTTTTGATTACTTACTTCCCTAGCTATGGCCACCATAACGGTGGCCCGGATATTGTAGGTATACCACGCTTATTTCGTAGGTATTACTGGTCCATAGGTACAAGTTAGTGATTTCTATTGAATAAGTGCGATAGAGACACCAAGATAATAATGCTTAAAATATTGAAATGTACCTATTCAATTTTGTTGAAAGTATTGCTATAAACAAAAAATGTATAACAAGATTACACGAATAGATATTTTCTGATCGACTATTATTTGAATTAATTCATTACATATTTAGAAAATTTATGGAAACACAACTCTTTAATAATTAATAACATAATTTTAGCAAAAGGACAGAAGGGTTCGCAATTAAAAGTAGTTATACCAATATCTCTTTCTAACGCCATACACATCTGCCTACATAGAAAGAGACAGACGTTGATCCGGAAGCGTTAGTGATCGATTTGTTTTTAACATAAAGATGTTAAAAACAAATCGATCAGAAGAAATCGAAGAAAATTCTTGTTTTTTCAGGTATAGAAAGAATCTTTAACTTTAGCATTTTCTTTTTCAATTTAATAAAACGTATCACTTTATCACATCAATATCTTGAAGTGTCCTTCTGCCTTGTTGAGTAGTTGGGACAAAAATATTATAAAATTTGAAAAAGCAAATGTCATCCTTCACTCTATAGACATAAGTTCTTTATCAACTACATGAAGTTATTCATAGCGAATGTTATCGAACATATTCAACTGTTACCTATCTCTTTCACACATATACCATTTTCCGTAACGAACACAGCTTATTCGCTCGCTCTAATTTCGTCACCCCACCCATCGTCAGTCTTTCTTTCATATTTGGTTTTGTAAGCGACCAGTGGTGAATTTTATTGTTACTTGTTATAGGAATGCATAAATTGCTACCCCGTTCTATATTTTTTTAATAATTAAACTATGTTGTACTTTTATTAAGTGGTGTTAATTGTAAACAATTGTTTGTGTAAAGAAAATCGCTATCGTATAACAAGGACAAAAACATCTTCGTAGTGCAGCCCAAAATGGCTGCTCTCAATAAACCTTTGAAATACGATAAAGTATGCCGAGCTTGTTTAGATATAAAAAAGGACATGAGACCCTTATTTGAACAACTCACTGCGACGATGTTGATGGGCATATCGAAAGTGCAGGTGAGATGACAAATTGTTAAGATATTTTGGGAATCTATTTTTGTCTCTTTCACACTCATGGTCAACGCAATAGGCATGTATGGATAGCAATCGTCCTTTACATCGCGTCATCTTTGTTTAGAAGTCATCAGATATGAACAATTTCGAATTCCTGAGGTACGACGTGAACTCTCGAAAATTTGCTGAGAAATGTCATTCGCTCTCTTTCTAACGTAAGCGTTAGCACGCATGATGATTGAAACGGAAGCTTTGAACTGTACTTGAAAGACTGAGATAGGTATGGAGTCTGTGGAAGTGTTCTAATGTTGTCCTTTATTATTCACCTGTTTCTTTTCATAAAAAAATTAGTTTGCTTACTTTTTTTAAACAGCCACTAAAATAGTTAAAAGCAATGAAAAGAAAATTCGTTGATTGTTTTTTTTTTATAGGATTTATTTATACCGCCGCGCCCGGGAGTTAAAATCCACAGAGCAATATTGACCAGCTGATTGTATTTTTTATTTAAAAAATAGGATTCTTATTCTTTATTATGTACACACATTGTAGGTATAAAATATTACAGTACCTAGGAAAGATTATGTATGTTTTAGTAAATAAGTAAATAAAGATACCTACCTAATCACCTAATAATTATATTCTAGCCATTTTTAGGGTTCCGTAGTCAACAAGGAACCCTAGTTTTGCCATTTCCTTCCGTCTGTCTGTCTGTTTGTCCGCGGCTTAGCTCAGGTACTAGTATAGTATTATATTATCTGTGTATAGTATTATATTATCTGTGCTCAGAGACTCCAGTATGGGAATGCACCATAGTTACCTACCTACATATTAATCACACCGATAAAGTGGTAAAATAAAATCTTGAAAAAAATACATTTTTTAGGGTACCTAGGGCTAGGACCTACCTCCCCGACACGCTACACGTAAAGTACGTATGGTTTTTAGGGTTCCGTAGCAAAATGGCAAAAAACGGAACCCTTATGGATTCGTCATGTCTGTCTGTCTGTCCGTCCGTATGTCACAGCCACTTTTTTCCGAAACTATAAAAACTATACTGTTGAAACTTGGCAAGTAGATCTGTATTCTGTGAACCGCATTAAGATTTTAACACAAAAAAAAAATTTTGGGGGTTCCCCATACTTAGAACTGAAACTCAAAAAAAAATATTCATCAAACCCATGAGTATGGGGTATCTATCTATCTTCAAAAATGATATTGAGGTTTCTATTATAATTTTTTTCTAAAGTGAATAGTTTGCGCGAGAGATACTTCCAAAGTGGTAAAATGTGTGTCCCCCCCCCTGTAACTTCTAAAATAAGAGAATGATAAAACTAAAAAAAAAATATGATGTACCATGTAAACTTCCACCGAAAATTGGTTTGAACGAGATCTAGTAAGTAGTTTTTTTTTAATACGTCACAAATCGTAAACCGCAATTTACCAGCATTTATTATTTAAAAAAAAAGACCTGTGGCACTCGGAGACTGCCGCGGTAAAGCTATTGCATAGCATTTTTTATGTAAATACAAAGAGGAGGTGCCCTAACGCCGAAACTCTAAGCAGGCATGAGTCACCAGATTGCGGGGCGAAGAGGGGGATTACGCATGCGCAGTAACGCCGATACAACCAATGCCACCTAGAGGCGATTTGCAGAACTAAAGAAACAAGCGTGATATTTCAAAAAGTCATTAAAAGTTCTGCTATTCATCGATAGATGGCAAAACTAAAAAGTATCACCGCTGTGCCGGTCTGAGTGGGGGGTGTTAGGTTATTTTCGTTACGGAATTTCTGGATTCGGTCTCCACGCTCAAGGCCCGCGATAGAAGCTATGCAATAGCTTAATAAAACATCGATCAAAGTTACAACGAACTATAAGAACTTTTATATTATGTTACTTGCTGCTACGGAACCCTTCATGGGCGAGTCCGACTCGCACTTGGCCGCTTTTTATTCTCGTCTACGCTATGTTTCGTTGGATAGGTCGTTCAAAAATATTGCGGGTGTGTGAAAACTATTTTTCAATTCAGGGATTCGTTTGCGAAATATTTTGCTTTAATATGCTAATTTTTGTTAGTCCACATGACTATAAATGAATGGTTGATTTTGGATATGTGAAAAAAATCACGGCAGTAGGTAGGTATGACAGAGTTAAAAGGAAAACTATCACGGATGAGTAGGCTTGTTTAGTTTATGAGTAGGTAGGTAACAGTCGTTGAGTCTGTCAAAAATTCATAGAAACTCCGTTTAAATTTAACTGCAATATTAACTTTGTATTTTTAAAATACATCGAGACTTGGCTCAAATGTGTGTAAGAATTTTGTGTAGCCTGTGCCGACTACGGAACACTACCCTGTGCGTGGTCAGACACGCACTTGGCCGGTATTTTATTATGTTACTACCACAGTTTAACAATATTATAGTAAAACTGTGGTTACTACATACCTAAGTAGGTACCTATTCATCATCATTATCATAATTTCAGCCGAAAGACGTCCACTGCTGGACATAGGCCTGCGTTCCCGTTCCCAAGCATTGCCACAACGAGCCATAGTTCTGTTAGGTACTTACCTGGTTATGTATCTACATCTTGGACGAATAAAAAAAGTTTTATTAGTCCGAGATCTACATGTCAACACAACTGTGACGATTATCATAGATTATTTTCAAAGTTTTTCGTTCTAGTAAGTACCTACCTATCTACTTTTGGAAGCCGATTACAACAAAGGTAGGTAGCTAATTGAAAAATAACCTATCCATTAATAATTATGACGAACTTGCACCTTGCTTGCACAGCAGAGAATGCGCGCAAATAGTGACCTCAGCTCAGCCAATGAGCTTAAACATCCATGCAGCTACCCCTAAAATGAGAGGGATAAAGGATCGCTTGGTGCTTTTCCGTTCAAGCCGCCCTTCCTTTAATTTTCTTCCTACGCATTTTGATTCCGTCTCTTTCTAGAACACGGGATTCCTCTCAGGACTCTATACATTGATTTGCATTATAACTGTTATCTCTATCGCACTTGCTAGCTTGCTACGTGGCATAATTTTTTTTAGGTTAAAATTTTATATTTTCGAAAAATAAGGTCAACAGCGAATAAAGACGCAACAGGTAGGTTAGGTACTCAAATTGGAAATAATAGACTTGCTTTAGAACTCTATTATTTTCATTCCAACAGTTTACTTAATAGGTACAATATAAATTATGACGAAAGATGGCAGAGCAGTTGGCTGCTGCGTTGGGGGTCGCAGATTCGGTTCCCAAACGAAACAAATATTTGTAAGACGTAAAAATACTGTTGTACTGTTGTGTTGTTGTTGTTGTTCTGTTTCCAGGTTTTTGTGATAAGGCAAATCGTGAATACATAGGAAATTGTAAAAATTTTGGCCAGCGGCCAAAATTAATATCCAATCTATCCACGATTTGCCCTACTAGAGATAGGAATTTGACATAAGCTCCATACAAAATATGTCAAATTTCTATCTCTAGTAGGGTAAATCGTGGATGGATTGGATATTAATTTTGGCCGCAAGTCGTTCGCGACGAAGGCGACGCCTTCACATCATTACCCTTATCATTGGGTCTGGATCTACCTAGGATAGGAACTCGGATTTTTCTAACAGGGTCTTAAATAACCGTGATTCAAGGCCGCAAGAAAATTCTGCGAGAAATATGTTTAACAGCACCTAGCTAGCAAGATTAAACTGCATATTTGAAACAAACTGTTGCGATCGCACTTGCTAAGCAGATCACCTTAGCTAGGTACTATAGTTATGTAGTATTATATTATCTGTGCTCAAGGTGAGGAAGAACCACAGACCAGTAAGCCTCTAGACGCCGCGATTAGCCGGGCACCCCCGGTCACGTGACCGTCCGATTTTGACGAATTTATGGAATACATGTAACATACTATACACCTCTGCCTACCCCTTCGGGGAAATTCAGGCATGATGTTATGTTTGTTAAACATAAGTGTTTGTGTTGGTCTGGGTGTTTCTGTAAGTATGTATTTACAAAAAAAAAAGTATTATAATGATATAATTTATAGTTTGTTAGTAACTACCAAGACCCATATAAATAATAAATATAAATATTTTTGGGACATTTTTTACACAGCACCATCTAGTCCCTAACAAAGCAGAGCTTATGCTATGGGTACCTACTAGTTAGGATATAAATTATATCATTATAATACTTTTTTTTTTTGAAAATACATACTTATAGAAACACCCAGACCAACACAAACACTTATGTTTAACAAACATAACATCACGCCTGAATTTCCCCGAAGGGGTAGGCAGAGGTGTACCTATAGTACCCCCACATTTCGCCAGTTATGTTATAGTCCCATGACTCCCATGTAATAGGGGGCGAGCCTATTGCCATTAACCGGGCACAAATCCATACTCCGGGCTGCTACTGAGAATTTCCTAATGAAAAAAACTAATAACACTTTGCCCGACCCGGGAATCAAACCCAGGACCCCACGCTCAGCAGTCGCGCTTGCGACTTATGTTTATCATACAAATATTTGTGTCCTGTGAGAATCGAACCCATGACCTCGTGATCAGCAGTCCGACCCTCGAACTACTAGACCACAGATGTCATCCATAATATAATTATCCGTCGCGGCGTCATTTATTTCCTCAAGATGTATTGAGGAAATGTCTAAGAATATCGATTTTGATATTATTTGAGGAACCCTTGAAGGCATCCTTGACTGAGTTTGAGTCTAGAAACGTTTGAGGAAACCACTTAGAATATGGGTGTCGGACGTCGGAGTGATAATTTCATTCAAAGTTCCGCTTGAAGATGAAGCCACAGTTTAAGAAGCAAAGTTTATGGTTGAAGCACAAAAACAATCAATAAGTGTCCGTAAGCGGCACGTAAAATGTTCGCCGACACGCATTCAGACAACCGAATAATGTATGAACGTAGCCTTTTAAGGCAAAAATCTTGAAATAGTTTCACTCTGCGTGCGACTACTGCAGTTCTAAGCCCAGTTATCCTAAGCAGTTTATTTCCAATTCCAAGCTACTGGTTTGCTACTGGCGGACAGATTTCCGGACATTTCTCGCAAAAGTTTTCTCGCAAAAGTTTTCTCGCAAGTGGAGGCGTATGGTCTTACTAGGTCTAACTCCGTCTCCATTTCCTCTGTGCTCTAGTTAAAAGCTTCTTCTTTTCTAAGCACAAATCAGTAAGCCTCTAGACGCCAATTAGACGGACACCTCCGGTCACAAAGCATATGCAGTAGCACTGCATACTGCACATCATACGCCCCGCTGCCAATCGGGACGTCACTCCGTCAGCGAGCGGCACCAATCACACCACCGAACTTTGGAGCCGACCAATCATAATGCGCCGTCCGCCCCCTGTCCCCCGCCAATATTTTACTACTGTGTTCTCATGCAAAACTTTGTTTATGCGACGTCTTGAGGCTTACTGGTCTGTGAGCATAAATAATATTTTAAACCCAGCCGAGCATAGTACCATATAGTGCTAGACGGCCCGTTTATGTCTTTCGTTCGCAATGTGACACTCACGAGGTGTCGTGGGACCAATATACGGTGGGGCGTTACCTAGGTACTTTGCAAAGTTTACAAAGCCTTACCACAGATTAGATAATAGTTACTACGTAGGCCCTACCTGTAGGTACCGTGTTGTATGTAGTCCAATATGCAGCGAATCTCATTCTAACCTTCACGCACTGACACTGATATTCGAGTGTCCGTTACCGTTTCTTCAACGTCAAAGACGAGTTTTCGTATTGGCACATTGAACACGGATCTGCATGTTATGCAGGTGGCAGTGGGTGACGGGCTGCCCTCTCAGCTGTGTCTCCAGTGCGTGCACCAGATCTCGCGCTGTCACGCCTTCAAGGACATGGTGGAGAGGAATGACGTCACGCTGCGCGAGCATCTGCAAGCCTCGCGACTCGCCGAGGAAGTTTTCAAGAGGCAAAGAGAGAGGGAGGAGGTATGGATCTTTAATTTTTATAAAACACTTCTGTTTACATAACATAACCAGCCCATTACTGTCCCACTGCTAGGCACAGGCCTCTTCTCAGTACGAGAAGGCTAAGGCCTCAGTCCACCACTCTGGCCTACTGCGCGTTGGCGGACTACACACACCATTGAGAACTGTATGGAGCACTCTCAGGTATGCAGGTTTCCTCACGATGTTTTCCTTCACCGTTAAAGCAAGTGATAATCGAACTTAAATCCACACATGAATTCGAAAAGTCAGAGGTGCGGGCCGGCATCGAACTTACACCCTGTTCTCTATTTATTTCGTTTTAACCATTCAATCGGCGTCAAGTAAACTCCATAGTAAGTATGTATGTTACGGATAATGTTAGAAAAACGGGTAAACCTAGTTTTACCCGGGTATTCCTAGGAATATCCAAGCTCTTTGGGTAAAGTCTGAAATGTCTCTAAAATCAATTCTAATTTGCCATTAACCCAGATACACCTAGGTTTACCCAACACTGACTGGGTAATGTAAGTTTAATTAAGTACTGGAATAAAAAACTTTGTAAGATTTACAGCAACAAGCCTTAACTTCATCAGGATGAAACTTCGACACGACTCTGGTACTTAGTGTCGATGGAGTGTATTTTCTCTTGTAAGATCACAAGAAACCTAATCCAATCCTGTCCGGGTGTATTCAGTCGGAGATGAGCTTTGCCGGAGTTCATTCGTAAAAACACATTATCAAAATCAACCCGCGTGCTGGAGAATCACGGATTACCTAACAATACCCAGTCAGCGTTGGGTAAACCTAAGTGTATCAATTTTCAATTTAAATTTCAATGTTTTTTATTTCAAATAAACCTAATTACAGGCACTTTTGAAAGGTCAGGCTCTAGTTGCACGGTTCCAAATTGTGGGTCCTATGGAGAAGAACCGGCAAGAACTCCATGGATAAACTGTTTTTAAAATAGGTTAATTATTACATCAAATTTATTCAAATCCGGGTAAATGCCCAATTAGAATTGATTTTAAAGAAATTCCGGACTATACACAAAGAGCTTGGGTTATTCTAGTTATAGAGGTACTACCTATTATTACCTATACCCGGACAAAACTAGGTTTACCTGAACTTCTAACAGTACCCGTAACATTTCCATTGTTTATGATTTCCGGGGGTACTACGGCTCCTCTATTGCTGATCTGGGGCCTTACTCCCGACTGACTTGAGTGCTGTATCTGGCTGTATCAATCGAATTTGAATTCGACTTGGTGTCAAATCGTACTGCGTTTTTCTAGGAATTGACATTAGCTCGATTTGGTTACGGCTCGAATCAGTCGGAAGTAAGGCCCCAGTCCTCGGATAAGGACGATGAATCAATACTATTTGATGTCAGACCCCTTCGATTAGCGCACAAGTTTTATCTGTTACTGAACGAATTTATGATAAACCTAAAATAGGTAGGAATACATACCTATTTATATGCTTAGGAATTGGGTCTGCAAATTGTTAGTTGATCAAAGTTACAAAACAATGAGATACAGTAAGAAGTAGTTTTCCATTCTCCGAACAGAAAGAGAAGCTCATGAGCCTGAACTGCGCGGAGCCGACGTACATGCAGTACATGGAGGTGCCGCTCAGCAATACGAGTCAGATCCTGGAAGGGTTCTTCACGCCCACGCCCGAGCAGCCGGCGCCCGACACGCCCGACACGGAATCTAAGGTCGAGTTCGAAGTTGAAAAGGTATTCTTTTGTTTTTAAATATAATGTTTTGGAAGGTTCAAATGTTAGGCCGTAAACGCACTGCCGGATGCCTCGCTTAGCGAGCGCCTATAATCGCGGCACGCTATGATGGCGTTTTTGACGTTTGCCTGCTCATGATGATCCGTAAATATTGACAGCTACGTATGAAGGAACAATTGCCGTACTTTATTGTCAATAGTGATGCACTGCTACAGCAATATAATTTTTCGAATTTCGAATCTATTTTTCAAATTCAAATTCTATTTATATCTACTATTTTTTTATGTAGGTATGTCACAGAAAATTTGATTAAATATTATAGCGATTAAACAAAACAACACTACTCGAAAATTTCAAAAACGCCATCATAGCGTGCCACGGGTATAGCGTCTAGCGAGACGCCAAGATAAAAGAAATGTACCTACGAACATATACAGGCGAGGGCGCCAAGCGCGCAGTGCGCCCGCTTCTGTATATTTTCGTACATTTCTTTTTATATTGGCGTCTCACTAGACACACGCCAGGCGCTAAGCGAGGCATCGGGCAGTGCGTTTGCAGCCTTAGGTAATTTGAGTTACGTTTTCGTTTTTGTGCTTGTTACGTAAGCGCAGAGCTCACTAGGCCAATTATCGTACTATAATTCCAAATTAATCTCAATGCTTTAAATCACAATCTTGTGACGGTAGATGTTTCTGATTGCCGTTTATTAGACTTAAGTGTCACAAATAAAAGCAAACAGCAACATCTGTTCAGTAGAACTGTATTTTGAACGTTTTTAAGAGGCTGACAACAGCAAAAAAATCAGACCTCTGCGGTCACTGTCGTTTTGTACAGAACAGAAAGAGAGGCAACGAGAGGAGGGGACGTCGGGTGCGCCCATAAAGGTATTATACTGACGTAATAGAGACACTGTCACCTCATTATCACGTCACCGAAAACGAAATAAGTATATGTGCGAAATTGACACGTGTAGGAGTGATTTTTAGTGATGTGACATGGACGTTTCCGCATTATCGATATAGTTCAACCGGCCTTACTTTTAAGGAGTGGTAGTATTTTAAAACTGCTAAGCTATTAAGTAACTATTGTTTTAAAATTACAGATATTTGAGACATAATTTTATTTATTTTAAAAGATTGAGTTACTCAATTAAGGGCTATATTATAATTACATTATTAATGTCACGAAGGTAAGGAATACATAAATAAGAAATAAAAAAATCAATTAATCATCATTTCAGCCGTAAGACGTCCACTGCTGGACACAGGCCTCCCCCAAGCATATATTGGGGGGATATGTCATAATCGCCACGCTTGGTAGGCGGGTTGGCGATCGCAGTTGGTTGGTTAAATACTCAGAGAACGCTGCTGCCCATTCTCTGGTGAATCCCTTAGTCGCCTTTTACGACACCCATCAGAAGATATACGGTGGTGCAATTCTTTACGTCCGGCACCACACGGAACATTTTACAATTAATCATATTAGTTTTAATTAGGTGTATAGAAAGGTTTTCAATCCCGGAACTAAGTTCCTATACACGATTCCGGAATTGGTCAAATTATTGAATTTTTATGAAAAATTACAATATCTATGAACTTACCAAGTTTTCTTGTCCAGTCAACTTAAGTTACACATCAGACTTATCCTACTAATTTATATTACTACATGTAATACTAATGTAAATTTATAGTATATTTATAATTTGTAGTATATTATTATAGTATATTAAATGTAGTATATTATTTTGCGAGTAAAGTCCGGTTTGCTAATAGCTTTATCATGCGTACCGCCAAAGAGTGGAATTCCTTGCCCGGCGTCAGTGTTTCCCGAGAAATATAATCTGGTGGTCTTCAAGACTCGAGTGAATAGGTTTTTGCTGGGCAAGCGTGTACCATCGTCGACCGCACCATCGCTTAACATCAGGTGAGGTGGCGGTCAAACGCAAGCCCGTTAAGAATAAAAAAAAAAAAAAAAAAAGGCCACTTCCACCTCCACCGATGCTTCACTCCACTCCACTCCGCTCCACTCCACTCCACTTCACCTCCACTTCCACCTCCACCTCCACTTCCACTCCACTTTCATTCATCCATCTATCCATCCATCCATCCATACTTACAAACTTTCACATTTATAATATTAGTAGGAAGTAGGATAGGATAGGATTTTTGGAACTAAAAATTTTGACATTCTGTCTCCATAATAATTTGTCATCTTCGGTTGAACTAGTTTTTTTATCTCTAACTCTTCTTGTATTATATTTATTTTTGACTTTTACTTTATACTCGTCACTTCGTAGATTTACCACTTTGAATATTTACCATTATTAAAGTAAAGATCTTTATATGAAACAAACACCGACCCGAACAAATTCCGTAGGTATGGATCGTTGGTGATTTCATTAAACGATACAGTTATCCGTAAAATATCTACTGCAAACCCTGTAGTTTTTTCGAGGCTTTCAGCTTTTATTTTATTTTATTGTATAGGATGGCGAAACGAACTAAAGGCCCACCATATGTTAAGCGGTTACCTTTGCCAATAACAACTGCAATACCATCTAGGCTGTTACCTAAATGTATTAATCTGAGCCTAAATGGTACCGCAAGTCGGTTCGCCAAATTGAGACATGAAGATGGAAAGTCTCATGTGATTGTAATTACACCGGCACCCGTACCATTCTGACCGAAACACAGCAATGCAAGCATCACTATTTGGCGGAGAATAGTAGATACGGTGCTTATTCGTTTTAACATTTGTGCCCATCCATTTTTAGGGTTCCGTACCCGAAGGGTTCCAAACGGGACCCTATTACTCTCGCTACGCTGTCCGTCCGTCTGTCTGTCACAGGGCTGTATCTTTTGAACGGTAATAGGTAACCGGTTGAAATTTTCTCAGAATACGTGTTGCTATGAGGTGTATCACGACAAATACTAAAAACAAAAAAAAGTCTAAAACCAAAGGGGGTCCCCATACAAGAAACCTCAAAAAACATGCATTTTTTTCAACGTTTTTGTTCCTGCTCTATCTTCAAAACGGTAATATATACCAGCGTCAAACTTGGTCAGATTATAGTGCATATTATGTAGTTTCGCAACAAATACTAAAAATAAGACAAACATAGATATATTGAGAGGTACGGAACCCTTACTGCGCGAGTCCGACTCGCACTTGGCCGGTTTTTATTCTTTAATAACAGCATTTACAGGAAATCTGGAAGTTATGATGTTAGCCGGTCAATATTTTACAGTATTTTTAGCCCGGCCGCACATTGTCATAAAATAGCACCGTATTTACATTTTAATATGTCAAAAGCAGACAAACGATTCGGAAAATTCTGTCAGTCTGCGGGGCTGGTACTAAAATTAACTGTATAAATGTAAAATAAGCATTATGAAAGTAGTATTGTCCTGCAGATACTTACCTGTGAAACGTCTCTTTGCCATAGACGTACAACATACTATTATAACATCGTAAAAGTACAACCAGATTTTTTCTGTGATCAATTAATGAATCATTGTGATTTCCTTCCAATGTGCGGCCGGACTAAATCAACCTTTCAATACTTTCAACCGACTTCAAAAAAAGGAGGAGGTTCTCAATTCGATTGTATTTTTTTTAAAGCAGTAACGGACACTAACTTGTGACATGTATGGTGCTAGGTAGTACAAAAAATATATAATTGAAACTATCGACATATCGATATATTTTGAGCAATCCATATGCGAAACGGTTTCATTTTCACGTACACAATATTTTTTTATCTAACACATAATTATTTAAAATAACATATTATATAGAAAATAGGGTATATACTGCATGTTATTAATGTATTACTAAATAATTTTAAGTATAACTTCTATGAAAATAAGCATTATGAAAGTACTATTGTCCTGCAGATACTTACCTGTGAAACGTCTCTTTCTTTAGGTTAATGATGTAAATTACACAGCAGTATAACACAGAACAGTGTAGTGTATTACGATTATTGATATTAATTGAATAAAATACAGAACGATCATGAAATAAATCATAAAATAATACGAGATTATATTTTGATGGGACGCTATGGGAGATTACAATTTTCAAAATGGGTTCTACTGTCATTTTATTATGTCTCTTTCTAGCATATAGGTTTTTTCGTAAAGATCGGTATCGCAGTCGCACACTTTATTGGTCTATTACGTCAGTATAGAAATGTCTTTGGGTGCGCCGCTCAACTTAAATGAAAATTAACAATATATTTATTAAATTAAAAACTAAAAGCTTATTTGAAAAACCGAAACAACTATGTTTTAGATTATTGTCTGTCTTATGTCTTCTTAATTTCATTTATAATATTTTGTACATAATAGAGATTGTTTGCTCTAAAGCTTGTTTTAAGAGGTTAGTTTACAATTTTTTCTATTGAGTAAACTTCAAGAAAACGTGTTTTTGGCACGAAAATACGATCAAGATTACCATATATTCATTTCACTCCCGAAAACTGAATAGATACAGCTAAAAATGTTTTTAAAAGAAGCGTATTTGGTGTAAGAATTTGGCTGTTGTCAGTGCCTTAATTACGAGAATTGGACCGCTTGTACGGACACGAAACTGCGCGCTGTCCCCTAATGGCTAACAACGGCGATAAAAAAAGCCTACACTACCTAAATATTTTTGATAATTCTAGCTTCAACCAGAGCTCATACAAATCAAAGAAAAGGAAGGTCTCAACTCGGACGAGGAGAACTATCTTCAGCTAGTGTTGTTCCAAGCGACGTCTACCGTGTCTCCCGGGCGACACGTGTGCAACCTATGTCACAAGGAGTTCAAGCATGCGCGCTGGCTGAAGCAGCACATGAGGTCTCACACCAACTGGATCAAGGCGAACTGCAAGAAACCACCCAGCTGCCCCATTTGTGATAGGACCTTCAAGGTGAGGAGACTAAGGATTTTTTTTTTTATTGGTCATATTTAGAGCTGGTATAAGATCAATACAGATATGGGGATTTTCACAGATGGGTGGTGTGGGTGGGGCAGCGCGATTTTAACGTGGTCAAGAGCAGATCTAGGTATATGTCATAAAAAAAAGCCCGCACATCGATTTTTAATCGTGCTGTTTTTATTCGCGCCCTGAGATGTTTTTTCCACCGCGATTTTTAATCATCAGCGCGGGCACCAGCGTATAATTCCATGTGCTACAGATTTTGCGATAAAAATCGTGCGAGTAAAAATTGGTGTGTAAAACCATTTATGATACCATCAATTGGTATCATAAATGGTTTTACACACCAAGCAAGTGCACGACAATAATTAGTCATATTTATGACTAAAAACCACTTTGAAGTCTTCAGATTCTTGAAATACCTATCGGAACTAACGTATTGTATATTCGTCCGTGTGGTGCCGGACGTAAAGAATTGCACCACCCTCTTTCTTCTCATGGGTGTCGTAAAAGGCGACTGAGGGATTCACCAGAGGATGGGCAGCAGCGTTCTCTGAGTATTTAAACAACCAACTGCGATCGCCAACCCGCCTGCCAAGCGTGGCGATTTTGCATATCTCCCCCTTTGGGGGAGGCCTTTGTCCAGCACTGGACATCTTTCGGCTGAAATGATGATGACTAGCGTATTGTCCTCACCCCAGGGTCCAGGCATGTTAAAGATGCACATGCGTACACACGAGCAACGTCCTCCGAAGCAGCCCACCTGCTCCGTCTGCCAGCGAACCTTCCCCACCAAGACCCTGCTGTACCGCCACCGACAGACGCACTTCGAGCAGAAGACGCATCAGTGCACGGTGTGCGAGAAGCGCTTCTACAGCGGGTACGCGCTCAGGTCGCACATGGCCAGGCATCGAGGGGAAAGGCCCTACACCTGCTCCACATGCAACAAAAGCTTCTACAACCCTACCGATTTGAAGGTAAGAAATTTTACAAATAAATTGTAGGCCACCGACGTTAGGCAAGACGAGACTTCAGTTTTTTTTCAGGTATGCACCGTACAGTTTTTTTTTTCGAATGTACTCTCGCAGATGGCATCCAATCCAAGATAGGTGTCCTAACTGCTTATCCGGGCGGGTGGCGGAGAATTCCGTTAGGGACTCCATCCACTGAAAAATTTCCCTAAACCTAACTTATAAACTAAAATCGCGGTTGCAAAACCGCATAAGGGCGTCCCCCAGGGGAGGGCTCGGACCTCGGCTTACTAGGGCATTCCGGGGGACCCCGCCGCTATGTCCCCCTGGCAGCCGTTGCTGCATCGGGAGTTGTTTTCTCGAAAGTGGCGGTCTTTCGGTATATTTGCACCGTACAGTACCTATTACTGCCATTTTTATGAGCCAGGTACAGCCAACGACAGTTTTTTGCTAGCGCAGAAAGGAGTAATCTAACGTCGAATAAAAACGATTGTAAACACCAATGAAATACCAGCCTTGTTGCTTTACGTTGTCCTAGATTAAAATATACAACGTGTCCCAGAAATCAACGTCAAGCCGAAAACGGGCAATAGGCCAAGTCGTGACAGTCATTAGAAAAATATAAAAAAAAATCTTGGTCATGTACTTTTCAAATTTTATGGATTCAAAAATAAATCTCAAAAAGTGACACCCTGTGATGATTTTTCAAGTCCTGTGGCTACAAATATTAACTTTTCGTCAGTTTTTTTTCTGTGACGTATCCATGAATAATCCTTCTGTAAATTACAGTTAAAAGTTAAAACATAACTACCTCATTTTTAAATAAAATGTTAGATTTTTGCCTAACATTGAATTCAAAATTATTACATCACCCAACTTTAACCGCGTGTAGGGGAAAAAAAAATTACTACACTATTTTGGCAAGTAACTTTAAAAGATGGCGCGTTTAGTCTGGATTCCAAAATGGTATGCCACTTACTAATTGCTACTTCTTAATTGAGGAAAAAAAAAAAAAATGTTAGTTTTAGGTGCGTTTGAAATAAAATTCAGTTGTTGGATTTCTTTAGTTATAATTTTTATTTGATCAGATTTACCGAGTTTATATTAAATGTTCGAACTGTTTGCCTTCAGCTGCACATTAATAAATACTCGATGATCGGGATAACGCTCAGCATTTGGGTATCTCTTACGAGATAGATAGTGACGCTACTTTTATCTAAGAGCGAGACGGATTGACACGTAATTTCGTCTGTGTGAGTGAAACAGATAGAGACGCCACTCTGGCGAAACAGGGATGCGTCAGGTAAATTGTGCAATACTGCAGCACGTTACGCTCTTTCGTTTTATAAGCATCTTTTTGTATTTGTAGTGACATCATACTTACAACTGTGGCTTTGTTTATTGGACTTCATTTGCATTGTGATTTTGATTTATCTGCACTGTTTCTGACGACCCCGGACTTGTTTTAATCGTAATCCCGTGTTTTGTGTAGTTTGTTATCATGCCATCTCGATACACCGCACAGGAATACGCCAACATGCATCTCATTTATGGAGAATGCTTATGCAACGCCAATGCTGCAGCAAGAATGTATGGTAAGAGATATCCAAATGTGCAGCTGAAGGCAAACAGTTCGAACATTTAATATAAACTCGGTAAATCTGATCAAATAAAAATTATAACTAAAGAAATCCAACAACTGAATTTTATTTCAAACGCACCAAAAACTAACAAATATTTTTTTTTCCTCAATTAAGAAGTAGCAATTAGTAAGTGGCATACCATTTTGGAATCCAGACTAAACGCGCCATCTTTTAAAGTTACTTGCCAAAATAGTGTAGTACTTTTTTTTTCCCCTACACGCGGTTAAAGTTGGGTGATGTAATAATTTTGAATTCAATGTTAGGCAAAAATCTAACATTTTATTTAAAAATGAGGTAGTTATGTTTTAACTTTTAACTGTAATTTACAGAAGGATTATTCATGGATACGTCACAGAAAAAAAACTGACGAAAAGTTAATATTTGTAGCCACAGGACTTGAAAAATCATCACAGGGTGTCACTTTTTGAGATTTATTTTTGAATCCATAAAATTTGAAAAGTACATGACCAAGATTTTTTTTTATATTTTTCTAATGACTGTCACGACTTGGCCTATTGCCCGTTTTCGGCTTGACGTTGATTTCTGGGACACGTTGTAGAATACCTTTTTTTTGACTGCCTCGTTGGTCTAGTGGTCGCAAGCGCGACTGCTGAGCGTGGGGTCCTGAGTTTGATTCCCGGGTCGGGCAAAGTGTTATTGGGTTTTTTCATTAGGAAATTCTCAGTAGCAGCCCGGAGTATGGATTTGTGCCCGGTTAATGGCAATAGGCTCGCCCCCTATTACATGGGACTATAACATAAATGGCGAAATGTGGGTGTACTATACACCTCTGCCTACCCCTTCGGGGAAATACAGGCGTGATGTTATGTTATGTTTTTTTTTACTTTTCGTACGAAAACGTTTTAGCGAAGCCGCAGGCATAAGTCTAGTGGTACCTAGCACTCTACGCGTATTTGAAAAATGTGCCCTCCGGTCGAGACGACCGAACATGAAACTTTGATTACAGTGCGCTTTAAGCTTTGTTTGATAGAGACTGACTCAGCTCATGTGTGGTTTTAAGAAGCTCCAATCACGTCGTTAGCCCTACACATTACCGCAATGATCAAAATATACGAATTTTGCTTGTAACCATTTATTAAAGAATTCCGCCCTACACATTACCGCAATGATCAAAATATACGAATTTTGCTTGTAACCATTTATTAAAGAATTCCTTTGAATTTTTTACATGCTATTATAATACCGAAGTCTCTGATAGTATTCCACACGGTAATTTTTCAAATTTTTCTTCATCTTCTTCTTTTATCTTGAATGCTTCCTCAAACGCTTTTTTAGTTCGTTTTGATAAGTATTCCGGGAAATCCACTCGAAATCTTAGAATTAAATTGCCTTTTGCCTTCGCTGGACATGCTGGTAAGGGAAGCCCCTCGTCTTCAATGATTTTCTCGTAGGTAGGGGTTACAACATCCGTAATTTTAATTCTTAACATTCTTTCGTCTAATGTTGTTATTGTCACCATGAAACCGCATAACGCTTCTTGTAACGTTATATTCTGCACGTATAGTAAGTCGCTCAGGCCGGACCTGACGAATGTGTCGTGCGGACGATCCTCAGTAATGAATATGACGTCAGCGGGAATCCTCGTCGGTCCCTGATCGCCCTCCTCTTTAAACCTCACTTCTGTATTCGGGTATATTCCTGCTTTGACCGGTATTGACAGAACTTTTTCTCGTAACTTTAGTTCGGTGCATGTTTCGTCTGTAAATACCAGTCTTTGGATCTTCATTTTCTTGAGCCCTCCTTTGTATACTTCTTCCAGTGATAAAGCGAGAGGTCTTACTATAGTTGCGTCCTTTTCTTTGTAGCCTTTGCCGAGGGGGGACTCAAACATCGGTGGGGGGTTTTCATAGTAATCTAACAAGTCTGCGTAAGGATTAGAGGTGCCGAAGAAGTCGTTGTAGGTCCTCATGGGCTCTCCGTGGTAGGCGTAGGGCTGGATGAACTCGTTGGGAGCGGGCACGCCTCTTTTGAGCCCCTCCTCGCCGTACTGGTCGTAGACGGCGCGGTGCTTGTGGTCCACCAGCACTTCGTACGCCTCGGCGATGAGCGCGAATATGCGCTTCATATTGTCGTCGTTGTCGTGCCGCTCAGGGTTGTACTTGAGCGCCAGGCGGCGGTAAGCGCGCTTCACCTCTATTTGATTGCAGGATCGCTTCACGCCCAGTATGCCATAGTAATCGAAACCCATCGTAAGCTTTAATTAAAACTAATTGTTTTTAAAAGCTTAGTAAAAAATTGCGTGTCAAATTAAATCTTTTGTGATGTCATTTTGGACATGTCAAAAATTGTTTGAATGAAACTTTTTTCGCATTCCGGTGCCATATGGCCAGTAATTTACGATAAGTGCTGAAGAGGTTAAATTCCAATCGCATTTGAGAGAGCATATTATTTTCATAAAATATTGGCATCAATTTATACCTCAATATCTTTCCCATAAGGTCCACTTCCGCCTGCACACGGGCGAGAAGCCTCTCAAGTGTACGGAGTGCAACAAGACGTTCCGGCGGCACTCCACGCTGTGCCAGCACATGAAGAAGCACCGTGGCATCCGCAACCACGTGTGCAACGTGTGCAACAAGGGCTTCTACGAGGTGTCCAAGCTTAACGCGCACATGAGAGTACATACGGGTAAGTTTGGCATATAAGAGTATACAAGGCGCCACTAGTCATACCCTAATTCTAGTCATACACATTTCGCTATTAGTTGTTTTTTCTGTTCAATCCTAGAAAAAAAAAACAGAATGCCTTACCAGCATTTCCTCGGCGAAAAATTCCGTTTTATGCAATGACAATAAGACAACCAATATGTGTCGATCGTTGCCCATTCCGGTGAAAAAAAAACATTTACAGCGTAGAAAAACCAGTGCTGTTTTTTTTTGAAAAAAAAAAAAGGTATGAAGTTACTTCTTATACGTTCCGTTTTTGTGTTGTACAGGTGAGCGTCCATACGAGTGTCAGTTCTGCGAGCGTCGCTTCGCGCAGCAGTCGGCGCTGATCTACCACCGGCGCACGCACACCGGGGAGAAGCCCTACTGCTGCAAGGTGTGCTCCGCCAGGTTCACCACCTCCTCCGCAAGGAACAACCATATGGTCACACACACTGGCAGCAAGAGGTACGTACACAGCTAAATCTAGGGCTGTCAACCTTCCAGCTTTGACCTGTGGCCTGATTCACAAACGTTCGAAAAGTTTCCGTTTCCGAAGTGAAATATGACCGGCAAACGAAACAAAACGACCACTTCCTGCGATCACGAACGCTGCACAGCATTCGAAACGTCAGGAAAACCAATTTTAATAATAATACGCGATGTAATCCGGTTAAACTTATTACGAAACAAAACGATTTGAGAATCGAACGGATTCGGAGCGAAAAATGGCTGTCTATGTTGCTTCGTAAGTCCTACAATGTGAAAGTTTGTGATGTTTGGATATTTGGATGTTTGCTACTCAATCACGCTGTAAGGGCTGAACGGATTAGGATAAAATTAGGCATGCATACAGATAGAAGATAACCTGGATTAACATATAGGCTAGTTTTTATCCCGGGAAAATGAAAAGTTCTAGAACGACAACAACATTCACGCGGACGAAGCCGCGGGCACAGGCTAGTAATAAATAAAAATTAATGAAAATGCCATGAGTAATGCATAAACTTTGTAGGCGCGAGGCCGTTGGCAGTGGCCCACGTCCCCACGCCTTACGCCGCTTTTGGTCCCACTTTATTTTTGTACCAGACATAACATAATAATTCTTCTAATAATCGTCTTCTACATTGCCCTTATCATAGCTCTAATTTTGTTCACTCATCCTTTCATATTCAATCAATTCTTCTTTGGAATGAGCTACCTCTCGAGCTTAGGATGGCCACCAGTCGGGACTCTTTTAAAAGGAAAGTTCGGAAGTTCTTTCTAGATAAAATTTTGGCAGAATCATCTCATTAGTATTTTATCTATGACTATAATAGTATATTATTATATATATTTAGTACTTATTGTATGTTATATATATATACCTATGTATGTTTATCTATTGTTTTAGTGGTAATTTATTTCTCATCTTGTTTTGTGTCGTGAATCAATATTGCACCTGCTTTGTCATCTCTGTATCACCCTAAGGTTGACTGGGAGAGAATGCCTAAGGCATTAAGTCCGCCTATGTACACATGTTGCATGAAGTTTAAATAAATAAATAAATAAACATAAAAAGTGGTAAATTTAAAAACTTCTGTCTTTTTCTCCAGGTTCGTATGTCCAGTCTGCTTCAAGGGCTGTACATCCCGCACTGAACTCCGGGTTCACGCCAGCAAGCACACGGGGGAGAAGTTGTTCGAGTGCGAGCAGTGCGGGCAGCGCTTCAGTTCCGCGTCCTACCTGGCCGTGCACCGTCGCTACCACACCGGCGAGAAGAAGTACCAGTGCCCTGTCTGTGGGAAGGGTACGTCACTAGTCACTACTACTAAGTTGTTCGAGTGCGAGCAATGTGGGCAGCGCTTCAGCCGTAGAGAAAAATTATATACCTTAATTAAATAGAGTGCCATCTTGCGGCATTTTTGGGACCCCAGTAGGAACTAAAACCACCTATGACACCGCTCCTGAACTAAAAAAAAATAATGCTAAAAGAATCTATACTGAGAACCGAACTCATGACATAAAAATTTACAATCCGACACTTAGCTCATCCTGATACCTGTACTTCAGGAAAAGTTTCGAATTTTGGCATTATACTGAACGATTAACTATTTTATAATAAAACATAATATACGATACAGTGCCATCTCACGCTTTAAAATGAACTATTATGATGCTTAGTTCTAAGATCGGTGCATCAGACAGAGCCACTATTTTTTCAAAATCAATCCAGTGGGCTAGTGTCTCCCTCCCTGGCTTCAGCTCTGCGTGCAACCTGGCCGTGCACCGCCGGTATCACACCTATAAGTACCAGTGCGTCGTCTGCGGGAAGAGTACGTCACTACTACTAAGTTGTTCGAGTGCGTGCTGCTCACGAAGAAAAGAAAGGAGCGGAGGTGCTGCAAGGCAATTAGGTCATGCGCCTTCAATTTGGTCATGACGTCACAGTGGGTGGAGCCGCAAAGCTTAATTTCAAATCAATCTTCACTGAGTTCGGTTCTGTTCGATTTTAATAGATTTTGAATATTTTTGTTATTTAACAATGAAATGCGCTGTTGTTGCATGTTAAAAATTCTCAGAATCAATACTAAAACATATTGATGGTATAACATTTCATGTAAAGTCCCATATATTTATATTTTCAATTTTAAAACATAAATGTTCTCGTTTCATCGCCAAATTGTTGCTAGAGACATCTGTCGTCGAAAAGATGCATTCTAACCACTTCTCACCGATAACATGTTTTTAACATTATCAAAGCATATTATGAAAAAAACTATTAAATAAAATAAATAAATTGTTCTAGTTCATTTTACTTTCTAAAATGTTAGTTATTTCATAGATAAAATTACATAGTTACATGAAATAAGAGGAATATAAAATAAGAAGTGCCATCTGTCGGGGAGTAGAAGTAATAACTAGGGATGTGAAAAAATAATCGATTATTTAAAAAATAGATAATTGTTAATTTTTAATCGATTTTTTGGGTCAATTATTATTTCTAGAAAAATCGATTATTTAGTAATCGATTTTTCACTTTAAGCGTCGTGTGTTTTCGATTTTTTTCTACTGTCTTCGTCAAGGTCAAGTCAAAAGTTTTATTGATCCTGACTCATTAATTTGAGTTTTTTGAGTTCATTTATTTTGTTTCATTCTTCAGTATAATTTAAGTTCTTGCTCTGCATACGTTGGTTCGTTCATTTTATTTTGTTTTTTCGTAAATAAATTTGTGTTCGGACGCTTTTTTTTTGTGCACAGATGTCTAGCACCAAACCAAATAGGTTGCCGAAGCTTGTTTCTTAATTCCTTACCAAGCAATATGTCGTAAAAAAATAAGTAAATAAACGAAAGCTTCAGCTTTGGCTCTGAAGTAATAATTACTGTTGTAAAATTGATTTAATCTGTTCTTGATATTATTATTTATTTTAACGAAAAAAATCGATTAATATTTTCAAATAAATCTATTTTTGTGTAATCGATTTTGATGAAATTTAAAATAATCGATTATTAATTAATCTTTTTTTACAGCTAAGTCACATCCCTAGTAATAACTAATCATAAAAAATGTGTGCATTATACCAGCAAGACCACATCTATTTTTATCTAATGTACTAATTATTGCATGTTTAATGTATGATGATGAAAGATTGAATAATATTGTTGAATGTTTGACTGGTATTGTCAAATATTATGAAAATTGCACACAACGTAGATTTTATGTTGAAGATTAACATTCACTAAGTTTTTTATTTATTTAAATGTATTCTAAAATTTTTATTTTCTCGTTTGTCGTTTTTTTAAACTGTTGATTACGTGATACAAAACGTCTTGAGACTTGCTTTGCCGCCATTTCGGGTGGGTGACGTCAGAAAATTGTACTACGTAAGGCGATCTAAATGTTGGCATGATCGTAAAAATAAAAAGTTCCAGTTTTTGAACGAGTAGGTATAATAATAATATATTCATGTCAGCCGATTTATTTTTTATTTTATTGAGCCAGGTTACTAACAACTACAACACTAGGTTTACTTTATAACTTACTAACCTGTCCCTGAAAGCTGTCTCTGAATGAGGTGATGCTAACTTGGTCAAGTTAAATGCTGTTAAACCCCAGGCGTGCCTTTTTCCTGCTAAACGGAGTCAATTCAAACTGACTCCAACTTTCCGTGATGTATCCGTGCCGGTAACAGACCAAATGGTTCGGCCAAATATCAGCTTTATAAATTTTAATGTGTTCTCACCACACTAACGCACATAGAATGTTCTGGAATAAAATAATGTGCTTTGTACGCCACAGTGGTGAGTAGACAAACTAAAATGGAAAATTGTTAGTGCTGTTACGCTGTGATAATTCATTTCACCGCTAGATGGATTCACTAATAATGGGCGGATTTTCCATAGTGAGGTGGAGTGAGGTGAGGTGGTGGTCCATTGCTGTACCTCGTCCCCCTGTCACCCGCATTTAGGCGACGCTTCTATCTAAAGAGATTTTGCCTTGCAACACCTCCGCTCCTTTCTGTTCTCCATGGTGCTGCTGCTTTGCTTTTGCACCTAACGTTGAGCAATAAAAATTGACCACATTTGCAACATTTGCCTGTCAATTTTTATTGCTTTTTTATTTTTATTATTTTCATTGGTTCACATGAACCTCAATACATTTTGATCAATGTTGCTCGACAATTATGTATGAAACAGCTACAATTATCGTGATTTCAATTTTGATCCCGTCCGTTGTTCACAATGATGAATACAATAAACTCCTTTCTGACTAACCCTGTACAACAAAAGTTGCTCAAACTATAATTGCGTTCCAGGTTACATAGAATCAAGTTCATTCAAGAAGCACATGAAGACACACGAGGTCAAGTCTGAAACGGAGTCTTCTACTTCGGAGAACAGCGCCGAGAATCCAGTGAGTACGGGCAAGGCCGAAGACCAGTGCTTGCCCGACCAGCACCAAACCGTCACTGTCACAGAAGACATAGGCGACGGACAGAACCAAGGTACTAACTTTATTGAATCCAGAAGATACCTAGTTGTTTCAGAAATACCTACGCCATTCAGGAGAAATGTTATGTAACGGGGATGTACAGTACTACCACTTACAGTGTTGCCTGGTCCGCTTTTCAAAATCCGAAGTAAATAATAATAAATATTTGGTACATTTTACACAGCACCATCTAGTCCCAAACCAAGCAGAGCTTGTAATATGGGTACTAGACAATGGATATAATACATATATACTTTTTTTATTTAATTTTACGACCGCTTTAAGTCGGCGTTAGATTTCCTACTCCTTTCTGAACTAAGAAATATTGGTGTCAATTCTCTTGTTCACGAACTAAACTTATTTTAAACTATCGCTCTCTTTTACTAATAGTAGATACAAGAAAGGGATGGCAGTAAATTTAGAACTGTCAAATTAGTCAGAATTTAGATTTCCATACAAGTTTAGTCGTGATCTTGGAACGTGCCCATTAAAATTCATAGAAATGTAACACCCTGACCCTTCTGCACCGAGGACAATCGTTCATGTGTCTGTTTCATCTCACTGATGAGTGTTTAAGTATATCATTATCAATCATCAAGCATTAAACCCCATCATCGTCATCATCAACTCGGCCTATCGCAGTCCACAGCTGGACAAAGGCCTCTTCCAGGTGGCGCCACAACACTTGGTGCTCTGTCTGCCGCATCCAGTCCCCCCAGCTACTTTCATCAGATCGTCGGTCCACCTTGCTGGGGGGCACTCTATGCTGCGTTTTCCGATTCGCAGTCTCCACTCAAGAACTCGTCTGCTCCAAGGGCCATCGGTCCTTCGACAGACAAACCCCATGGACAATTTTTACGGGCTGTCCAATTCTGAAACTGTTCTATTGATTCGCACCGTTAAATAGGAAAAGGCCAATAGGAGGAGTGCTTGGCCGCGCTCGTATTGGCTTTCGCAATGCCACGCCGGAATGTTGGATTGCCTGAGCCAATAGGAGCACGTTATGGCTAGTCAACATTTATTTAAAGAAATTCAGATGATGCTATGCTTGGAGTTTCTTTGAAGGATAAAATCCGTAGCGAGATTATCCGGAGAAGAACCGGAGTGACCGACATAGCTTGTAGGATCAGTAAGCTGAAGTGGCAGTGGGCTGGCCATGTCTGTCGAAGGACCGATGGCCGCTGGAGCAGACGAGTCCTTGAGTGGAGACCACGAATCAGCAAACGCAGCGTAGGGCGCCCCCCTGCCAGGTGGACCGACGACCTAAAGAACGTGGCTGGGGGGGACTGGATGCGGAAGGCAGAGGACCGAGCGTTGTGGCGCAACTTGGGAGAGGCCTATGTCCAACAGTGGACTGCGACAGGCTGAGTTGATATTGATTTGAATTCAGATGTGATGACGTCTCTAGGGTTTAATGCTCGACCAATTAATCATTTCAGTCCAAGGTCAAGTGCAGATCCAAGTGCAAGACACGCAGCAAGTTCTACAAGTGCAGGGTCAAGTGGAGCGAACCCCGCAACAGAAGAGATACAAGTGCGGCCTCTGCGTGAAGACTTACATGTATCTACACAACCTCAAGAAGCATATGTTGGTGCATACACAGGTACGTTACCTCATCTAATGATATAACAGATCAATCGTCATTACGACGGCCCTAGGAGAATATTATTATATATATTATATATTATTATTATCAGTTTCACCTAATATTTTGTAGACATTGGAAAATCAACAAGTGAAATAAAGTATACAAAACTTTTTTCCAGGATAACGGCCGTAACTCAGAGCCATTAATTTTCTTGCAACAAACACAGCAGCAGCAGCAGCAGCAACCACAGCAGCAACAACAACAACAACAGCAACAGCAACAAGTGCAGCAGCAGCAGCAACAAGTTCAAGTGCAACAACAGCATCAACAGCAACAGCTGCAGCAACAACATCAACAGCAAGTGCAACAACAGCAGGTTCAACACCACCAGCAACAACAACAACAGTTGCAGCAACAGGTGTTGCAGGTCGGGAACGTGCAACAGCTGGCCGTGCCTATACATGCGCAACATGTGCAGCAAGGCATCACCGTGTCTGGAGTACAGGTAAAAATAAATACTACACAATTTTTTGTCTGACATAATATAATTATTATGAAATAATACATTATGTATGTGTTATATGGAACAAGTACAGTTTACAGCAAAAACCGATGAATATTTTGGAATTTCAAAATTAATTATCTCAGACATTTTTGGATTTATCATAGAACTATTCTATAAAAAATTATATTTCATCTAAAACGTGGATATGAAAATACGACAATAAATGAAAACACGGTTATTACTAGTAGGTATATAGAAGAATTAAAAAAATATTTTTTTAACAAAATAAATATTAAGTCATCGAAATAATAAGTAACACCATTTGTAATCATTGAA
Organism: Asteroscopus sphinx; assembly: GCA_949699075.1. Taxonomy (NCBI): domain Eukaryota; kingdom Metazoa; phylum Arthropoda; class Insecta; order Lepidoptera; family Noctuidae; genus Asteroscopus; species Asteroscopus sphinx. The sequence goes on from OX453021.1 coordinate 18,077,256, forward strand.
AAAGATTGTTTAAAATCATATAGACTCGCATAGGTCTTTGAACTAACGATCTCTGCCTAGAAAAATGGACCTACACTTTGAATATGTACTCAGGTATATAGTCAAATTTAATTAATTTTGAATGTAGGTATTCAAAATTAATGAAATTAAAATAATTTCCTATGGCTAAGTTATTTATGGATTTGATAAATTTTGTGTACGGCCAGAGGGCGTGATACTCTGTACGTGATTTAATTTAATGTCGTATTGTCATATCCAAGTTGTATATATATTTTATTACAAAAAAAATTAACGACTAGTTTTCGTTTACGAAACAGTTTTGAAACTTACTTATTTTTAATGTTGACTTTACCGCTGTAATTTTTGTTCTATCTAGTAAAAATGTTTGTTACAGAGTCATAACCCGTACCCGGTGATCTCTTCGGTGCAGTCGCTACAGCTGCAGCAAACACATCAGGTAAAGCACCCCCCACCTCTTGACTTAATTACTCCACAGGAGAAGTTACCACCAGGATCTACAGTGGCCAGTGTGGAATACACTTATCGCCTTCGCACCCAGGTTGGTCGCTGTAGACTTAGAATGTGTGAATGGGGGTTTAGGGACCATAGATTGCACACTGTGACTGCGGTGACCCAGAGCAATCCATGTCGCACTTGCTAACGTGTCCCTTGTGCCCGAACACCTGCACAAGAGATGAACTATTCGCCACCACTGAAAACGCCATTGAAGTGCTCACGTTCTATTCGAAATATAAAAATAGTTATCTATACTTATTTGAACCATTGACACGATAAGAAGAACAGGTAAACACGGTATATCCTACTCAAGGCAGTAGCCAGGAAGTCACTTGGGGGGCTCGAGCTCTGGACCAGAGGCAAAAAGTAACAACTTAATTTTAAAAACCGCCGTCGACACAGGTAGCGACATGAGTATTGAGAGTTTCGAAACATTTCCGGGGGGGTTAGAACCCCCAAATCCTTCTTCGTGCCTACGGCATTGATCCTACTGATTACAGTACTCTGTCCTACTGGGCGTTGTACATGTACACTTAACCGAACGGAATCATGACCCACCTTAATTTTCTACAAACATTCTAATACAATTAGGTTGATTTTTGAAATTAAACTATGTGGAACGACAGTCAATTCGAAATTTAAAACATTATTCCAGTTTTATGAAAAACGTTATTTTCTATCCAATTATTATCCTATGGCATTCATAACAAAACTCAAAATTGCATAGACCCTCTGACCCGTATTAAAGCAGTTTCCTTAATATTCAAAATGTCCTAAGTGCAGCACGACGGTCGGTCATAAGAAGAAAATTTTACTGTTTTGACAATTTCATACGAATTATCGGCTGAGTGGGTCATGATTCAGATTGGTCGACTGTACAGTCAATGTTGATGCACTTTGCACTCGCCTCCACAGATTAAGAAGTGTACTACGTACTCGCCTCCTGTGACATGGAACTAAGTTGCCAGATCAATTTTTCCAAAAAACGAGACTTTACTGAAAAATAAAGCGTGCCTGGGGTGCGAGGAAAAATCTGCTGTTCCATACTTTTGTGTTCACATAAATCGACAAACTGTGAGGATTTTTTAAAATTAATAAATAGGATATAGGATTGCCTCGTTGGTCTAGTGGTTGCAAGCGCGACTGCTGAGCGTGGGGTCCTGGGTTCGATTCCCTGGTCGGGCAAAGTGTTATTGGATTTTTTCATTACGAAATTCTCAGTAGCAGCCCGGAGTCTAGATTTGTGCCCGGTCAATGGCAATAGGCTCGCCCCCTATTACATGGGACTATAACATAACTGGCGAAATGTGGGTGTACTATTACACCTCTGCCTACCCCTTCGGGGAAATACAGGCGTGATGTTATGTTGTTATGTTAATAAATAGGATTTTTTTTCCGCAATGTCAGGGTTGGTCCTATAGTAAAATTCGTTCATACTTATGAGTACAATGAACCCTTACGAGGTTTACAGTTATTTCACTATCATGTTGTAATATTTGAAGGAACCGATGAAAATACCGACTGTTGTTATGATGTGATCGAAAACACAAACTCCTGATTCCATTAACATTTTAACTTTTTAAGATTAAAAATAAAATGTTTTTCCCAGAAGCATAAAATAGATAATAATACTAGTATAGAAACGAAACTCCGGCTCCAGACGCGTTCAAATCCACGATAATAGCCTACCGTCTAGCGTACCTTTAAAGGGAATGCACAGTCGGGGTTTGCGTCGCCTCACGCTTGCGGTCATGGCGCCAAAATATTGCGATGTATTCGGGTGTAAAATTAACTCAAAAACCACGCCAGACCTTAGTTTCTTTAGTTTGCCCAAAAATGAGGAAAAGTAAGTGATATTTTCAATTGTGATTTAATATTTTACATTCTCAAACATAAGTACCTATAAAAATTATGTAGTGTCACTCACTTGCCACCATAAAAGATTAGTGTAGTAGTGTAATCGAAAACAGAAATTACCTAGCTCTCGGACTATACCCACATTCGATAAACATGAATGAGTATTATAAACGACGTCTATTGATTTCTCTTAGTCATTGTCGATCAATTATAGGTACTCAACTTGTTTCATTGAGTGCAGGTCATCTCATGTAAACTAGATATATACCTACCTAAATATAAAAAAGAATGTAAGTATTAAGTAAATAAAAAATAATTTATATGTAAAACTAGGATAAAATAATGATTACATGGTAAAGAAAAGTCTAAAATATTGTTTCTAACTAAACCGACAGATAACGCTTTAAATATTTAGCAGCTAACAGCCCTGGCAGCACGCGCAGACGACAAACAACGGGACGTTAGAAGCTGAAGGGGGAAGTAGGTATTTATAAGGCGGCATTTGGGGTCGGTATAAAAGAGATTCTCTTCTATACTAGTATTATTGTCTATTCTTATGCCAGAAGTGTGATTAGATGATCGTTTTGTTCGCCGACTCCTCATAATGTTTATTAGGTACCTAATTGAATAACCGGTTTTCTCTATAAGACCCATTATTTAGAACCGTGCAACTAGAGCCTGACGTTTCAAAAGCGCCTGTAATTCCTCATGCTGTAATTAGGTTAATTTGAAATAAAAAAACATTTGAATTTGAATAAACTGTTTACAAATACTATTATTCGTTACAGCAACAACCACAGCAGCTTCAAGTTCAAACGATACAGATACATCCGCAACATCAACCGATACAGATTCACGTAAGTAAACGTTTTGTGCGTTGCGTTGTTGTTTTGCGTTCCGTGTGGTGCCGGACGTAAAGAATTGCACCACCCTATCTCTTCACATGGGTGTTGTAAAAGGTGACTAAGGGATTCACACACCCCACACACATACAATCATCTTCATTTTACACACAGGGAGGCCTTCCTTTCACTCATTCCTTATCTTATTTATTTTGATGTAACTTTGTCATGAATGTCAGTATCTTGATAGCATGCAAAGCTTTAGATTGAATGTATTTTATCATTTTAGGGAAGAGCGCTGGTGTCTGAAATACAGATATTACGTTATCTAGTTCAGAAACAGATGTCTTTGTCGACTTATTTTAGACTAAGCTTATATTATATAATGTAAACATAATTAGATTCTAAGTTTGTTTATTGTTTGAAATAAATAAAAAAATATTATTATTATTATGACCAGAGGATGGGCAGCAGCATTCTCTATCGGCCAAAATTAATATCCAATCTATCCTTGATTTGCCCTACTAGAGATAGGAATTTGACATAAGCTCCATACAAAATATGTCAAATTACTATCTCCAGTCACAGATCTCCAGTAGAGTAAATCGTGGATAGATTGGATATTAATTTTGGCCGTTAGTATGTAATCAACCAACTACGATCGCCACCCCGCCTGCCAAGCGTGGCGATTATGGCATATCCCCCCTTTTTGGGGGAGGCCTATTTCCAGCATTGGACGTATTTCGGCTGAAATGATGAAACGTTTTGTATGGGATTGGATGGCGATGTCCTGGGTTCTCCTCGATCTGCCCAACTTGAATGTCATTATTTATTTGGTGGCCAGTCAATCAGAGCCGGATTTACCTATGGTGTAGGGTGTGGCGCACACAGGCGCAGGGTCTTAGGGGGCGCCGAACGCCGGCACTCGCGGCGCCTCCAAAAGGCCTAATCTCTGTTTGTTCTTAATTGTCTTATTTAGTAAACAATCTTGGCATGTCTTTTTAATGCAATTCGTCAATAATAATTATAAAAAGACATAACGACGTGTTTTTTTATTTTTTATTTTTATTTATTTATTTGGCTCTTCAACAATGAGTACACTGTACATGAATTTTTTTTTTTTCACATTTCAAACTTAATCTAAGTGCCCCATTACTTACAGAAGAGCACCGCATGCCATAAATTAAGCGCAATTAATATTAATACAAAAATTAGTTATAAAGCAACAAACTTACAGAGATTCAAATAAATTGGACCATTAATGGTCTGTATGAAATCAAAACAAATGACTTGACACACAAAACATGTGTTGGTTGTTGTTTTAACAACTCCTTACGTTGCAGGCGGTGGGCGTGCAGCAGGTGCAACAACAGCAGCTCCACGTGGCCACCTCGTCGTGCCAGACCATGCTGCCCAATATACTGCAGGTATGCGAATTTGCCCAGAGGATGGGCAGCAGCGTTCTCGGAGTATTTAACCAGCCAACTGCGATCGCCAACCCGCATGCCAAGCGTCGCCATTATGGCATTTTCCCCCTCCCCTTTTGTGGGAGGCCTATGTCTAGTAGTAGAATTCTTTTGGCTGAAATGATGATGATGATGCGAATTTACTAATAGGGTATTGGACTATTGCTCAAAATTATAAATTTTTCAATTTCATTTTGAATAAAGATTAATAATAACACGATTTGTTAAAAAATTAATAAAATAAATTAGAAAATGGAACAGATACACGCTTTTCAAGTTTTTGGAGGGAGAATTTTCTGTCCATGTCGCGTGAAACGGACATTAAATAAAATAAATGAATAATTTATTGCATAGTTATTTATTTTACATTTAATAATAAAAACCGTTATCGCGTTATTTTTTTCGAATGGACTCTCGCAGATTGCGCCCAAGATAGGTACCCTGACTGCTTAACCGGGCGGGTGGCGGAGGATCCAGTTAGGAACTCCATCCGCCGAACGTAATCGTGTTAGATCGTCGCTTTTTATCCTTGTAATCCAACAATAACACATCCTAAATTGCAACGCACTGCCGTATCAAATTGGTTAAGCTGTTAAGCTGTCGGTCCCCGTTGTCATACGAATATCTATGGCAGTCGTTACGGGTAGTCAGAAGCCTGAAAGTCTGACAACTGGGTCAACTGGTCTAACCTCCGAATGTCAGTATTACCCAGTAACTGGGTTGTGGGGTCTGATGGCAGTCGCTCCGTGTAAAATACTGATGTTCAGCCGCATCTGGCTAGACTGGAAGCAGACCCCAATATAATTGGGAAAAGGCTCGGAGGATGATGATGCCGTATCAAATGAATAAAAATTGCGTGTTGTTTTTATTCCAATTAATTTTAAAACACTTCAGCTAAATATTGTATAAACACACAAGCGAGAGAGCGCAGAGAAGTCTGTTATGTTCGAGAGCAACGGTGAAATGAACATACCCGCCCCCTGCAGGCGAACACGGGGATGTTGTCAATTCCACTTGGAAATGTTAGCGTGTTTTGTTGCCTAAAAGTGTATAATTTGTGTACAGTTGCAGCCTGCCACGGTGGCTATGTCGGGGTTGCCGCAGCAGGACCTGGGCGGCGTGACGCACCGCATCATCCTGCAGCCGCAGCCCTCCGCCACCCACCCCGCCGTCTACACCATCCACCACTGATCACACACCAATCATATACGTACGGACAACTTAGCGTTGATTTGATCATAGACTAGAAAAATGGAGCGTTTTCGTAAAACTACAGGCACCGCATGAGGTAGGTATGGCGCAGTGGGACGCCCGGGAAGGGTGATCCATGTAGGCACTTCGTCTAGTTACCTCGTCGTAGACTGCCACACATGAAAGGCGTTTTGTCAGCAAGGTCGCAAATTTACGGGTATTTGGAGACGGTTCGTTGAATCCTGTACAATGAAAAATTTGAAAAAAATGTATGTGGTAATTCACATCTTCAACTACAATCGTAAAGTTAAATAATATTCATGAAAGCAAATCTTATAAAATAAATAATTGAAAAAAGTGCTTTCAGATATTTCTTCTAAAGGAATGCACCGATTTTTTTTCTTTTTTCTAAATAATGAATTACGAAGATGAATTGTTAGTGCCACACTCAAACCCAGGAGGTTTAAGTGGTACTTTTTTACTAACATTGATTGTGTATCTTATAGATAGATCATTTAATAAATAATAATACCTAAATAACTAATCTTAAAAAGGAACGATCCATTTTAAAATCATTCGATATCTTGATATCATACCTCAAATTTTCCCATAAATCCGTAAGAGTGCGAAGCGTGGTCGACGAGGCAAGAAAGAGGTGAAACTATACAGGACGAATAGCACCATCACTTTTTAATCTGCTCAGGTCATCGGCGAACCTACCCAATCATATTAGTACAGTTGTCCAGTAACTTTTGATATCCAAAGCTACGTAATTTACCATTATTTCCCGTTGTTGTTTAATTGAGATTCGTGGTGCTTGATTTGCTGCAAACATTCGCACACTCTTCATTGCTTTGCTACCCTGTGCCGTTGCTGGACTTGCTGGGTACACTTATAATAGATAATATAGAGAGAAATCGAAAGTCTTATTGCACTGGTGCCTGAATATATTGAGATCGACATTACTATTGTATGTTTGAATTTATGAACAATAGTCGTAGTGAAGCAATATCTAGAGTACTTGTATTATGTGATTAGTAGAATAATTATTTGTATATTCTTTCATTGTAAAAAAAATGTGTATGACTATGAACAAATAACTGTAAATAAAGTTTGTTTTTTCTTTCTTGTCTCATTTTGTAAACAATCTTGGTATGTCTCTTTATTCAAATAACACTGATAAAATATAATTACTAGTTCTGCACATGTAATTAGGTTAAAAAAATATTTTGTGTGTGATATTGGTAACGTGACGTCATTATGCATTAAAAAGATATGCCCAGATTGTTTACTAAATAAGACAAGTAAGGAAAAACAGAGTGTACATATAACTGTGTTCTAGATTACGAAAAAAAAGTTTTGTTAAAGTTTCCTTTAGTCCTTTTATGTTTTCCCTTCAAGTGTTTAGGGAATAAATAAAACTTCAAATAACTAAAACTTATCATTTTAATTCAATTATTTTAAAATTAAGATAATACATATCTAAATCAATTTATTTCATGCACTATTCGTAATAATATCCCTGAACGAATGTAACACAGTGATCAGAAGTTTATTAAGACGTCTCACAGAGTACCCTAAACTGCCCTAACTTGGCCCACAAGCCCTACTTTGCCTAGTTGTTTTTTGAGTAAACTATAATAGCTATGCTTTCCGTTCGGGGGGAGATTAAAAAACTATGACAACGCTAACTTTTTGTTCAGTTATAAAGTGTCAGTGCGTGTAAAAATTAAGTTAGGCAAAGTAGGGCTTGTGGGCAAAGTTAGGGCATCTTACGGTAATGAGTCCACATTATTTTCAATTTTTATTTTGGCATATATGATTCAAACTAAAAACATATAGGTACACACGGCTACACGTCAAGCTGTACAAAACCAGTAAAGGCTGACCTCGCGTTGTAAGGAAAACCTATACAATGCGAGGTCAGCTTATACTGGAAATGTACAGCTTGATGTGTAGCCGTGTGTACATATATAAATATATTACATAAAATACAATATTATATATATTTACAGAAAAAAAGTGATACAAATAATTTTATACAATGTAGAAATGATGTAAGACATTAAATAAAACCAAGTACAGAGTATCACCTACTCTGAACGTAAACAAAAATCAATCAAATCCAGTTAATAGTTTAGCCACAGGAATTTATTATAATTTTATTAATTTTAAATGTAGGACCATTTTTAAGGAACCCTTATAGTTTCGTCATGTCCGTCCGTCTGTCCTTATCCTTGATAGCTTAATAACTTCTACAGTTATAAACATAAGTACATGTAATTTTGTTAAAAAAATAGTCTAGATATAGATCACAATTTTAAAAGAATAAAAAAATCGTGATCTTATTTAGGGGTGGCGCCCATAAATGTAAAATGGGGAAGAAAATATTTTTTTTAGAATCTTCTTCGTTGATAGACCTGTAAACTCTCTTTTAATTTTTTTTCGAGTCTCATAAATTTTCGAGTTGAGAGAAAACTGCAAAATACTCGAGACATCCTAGTTCAAAAGTCATTGACCTTACAGAAAAATGATCCTAGCAAAGAATGCTCCTTTAGTTACTTTCTATTTGAAGAAATCATGAAAAGTTCCTGTGTTATGTTGACATGACACACTTCTTAAATTTGGCCCGCTTGATGGCGCTGTATAACAACACGCTCTGAGTCGCCAATGCTGCCGTCTATTGCAAGAACTAAAATAGCCATTATTAATATTCGATTTAATTACACCTACCTTCGGAACCCTATAATACTGAGCATGGTCCGACATGCTCTTGGCTGGTTTTCTAGGCAAATATCGTTAGGTCAAAGACGTGTCTCTTTTTCAATGATTATACGACACAAAAAATAAGGCGCATCGTCAATCTTCGTTCGCGCAGACACGTAAAGACGACCGACGAAAACACCCGAAACAAAAATATAATCAACCTTATGCAATGCTAAAAAATGCTAATATGTATAAATATATATATGTATATGTTGTTGTTTGTGTATGTATATGTTGTATGTATGTATGTATGTGTTTATATGTTAATGCTATGCTTTTTTCCTTTTGTTAAAATTGATTGGCGTGACGTCTTTTTCTATTTCGCTCACACGCTTGCGTACTCTAGCGGCAGCGGCCGAGACTTTAGGCGCGCAGCGATGGTGTTTTCCGATTGGTTAACCAATACAAATAAAAAAAATATTAAAATGTGTATTTCTGTACTTATTATTTCGACGTTTCAATATATTTTTATAGCCAACTTTTTTATGTGTAATGCTTCTATAGACTAGTTTTAACCGAGTTTTCATTTAATGTCGTATATTCATCTCCACGTTGTATTATATCTGAACACTGTGTCTTTATTAAAACTCGCTCGGACGTCACGAGGCTTTACACACACAATACAATATTATAAAATAACACACTTAAGATTGTCTCTGATCTTGCACACAAAATAAATTCCCCGTGAGGATAAGAACCATACATAAGACCTTCGAAACGTCCATGAATACAAACACTAATAATATGTTGGAATCTGATATCATCGACAACAATATCATACATATCATTTTTAATTATAATATCAAACTTATCGACTACGAAATAAATCCGCTAAAACATTATATTTACATTATAATTAAAATACATTATTGAAGGCCACATGTTTCGTTTTATATGAAACTATAATATTATTTGAATTTCTATATTTTCCATCAGTAATTCTTTTTACCCTTGAGAAGTCATCTCAGCTAGAGAAATAATAACTATGTGGTAGGTAGAATAAAATAAGAGAACAAATAGCTTCAATCTTAAGGAGAAACTGGCCGACGGCGACAGCTCAAACCAATCGGCGGGCGTGGCTAAAAAGCATGCTATCTCACTTCCGCTACCCGCAATAGGCGCGCAAGTGAGATGCACATTGATTAGTACCGAAGAGTGCGCAACAATTTACGAGTTGACCTTTGACTCTACGGTGTTTATGAATAAACTATTACATGTATTTATTCAAACAAATGTTATTAAAAATGTTGATTAAGGAGTCAGTGTGTACTTCAATTGTTAAAAACGAATTTTCGATACATGATGTACTCCGCGAGTAATTATTTTTTTACCGATGGGGGCGCCATTTGGCTCTTAGTAGGGCCTTAAGTGAATGGGCAGGAAGTCGTTTTTTTTTTTAATTCACTGTCCAAATTATCAAAAATGTAGACAAATAAAGAATTCGTCAGGTCAAGACGATCAGTCTCAATCAATATAGCTCAAACTAGGAGTCATGCTTTCATAGGACTAGGTTGACTATTAGAAATAAGAATGTGAGTAGAGAAGCGAGAAATCACGAAACTAAGCTAAGTACAGTATGAAACAAAAAATAAGGCCCCACGAAAAGACGATCGACGAAAACATCCGAAACATTATCTAGCAGCAGCGGCTGAGACTTTTGGCGCGCAGCGATGGTTTTTTCTGATTGGTTAAACAATTTCCCGCATATTTAAATTGTGTCATCTGCGCAGGTCCGTGGGCCATATAAAATGTGTACCAGTACCACATAGTAAAATCTGAATAAAATTATTGTCACTTCACCGATGGCCATGAAAATTATACATATGTTGGTAAATATCGTAATCTCAGTCAGTGTACAGTGGGAAAAATATTGATAATTTAATAAAATAATATTGTGTACTAAAATAGACCTTCAGAAATTGTCAAACTACGAATGACACTCCTCTCAATTAAACGTCAGTAACCTCTCGCCGTATGATTAAAAAATAAGTGATGTGTTGATTGCGTAATGTTTCAACAATCAAATGATTCACTCACCATTCGAGTCAATCAGCAGCCATTGATCAGTGTATTTTAGATTAAATATTCAAATTCGAATCGTAAGCCGCCGTAACCATAAGGCCACTATTCCACTATCATATTATATGATCCTACTTCTGTGGTTCATGAGAAATGTATGACAGTGTAATGGCAATGTATGAATCCGTGTATTCCCAGAAGTCCCATTGAAGTTTTCTTTCCAGAGGTTCCATTAAAGGGACTACTGGGATTTTTCTTTCCAGAGGTTCCATTAAAGGGACTTCTGGGATTTTTCTTTCCAGAGGTTCCATTAAAGGGACTACTGGGATTTTGATTTTGTAAAATTAGTGTACTATATAATACGCGTATGTAACTGCGCCGCTGTTAAGTGAGAAACAGGTGGGTGTAACAAAAACAGTCTGTAGTCAGTTTTGCAACCAAATCAGTAGTGCGCATGCGCGATAATGGCGGCAAGACTGTCTGTGCATGGTATAATAAGATGTTTCACCAGGTATTCTCTTCTCGCGATGACAGCGCGATGGCCCCAAGCTACGTCACGATCAGTGTTGCCATTGATTGATATTTTCAATATATTTAAGGAGATTTTTTTTTCATAATGTATATAAAATAAATTCCTAACTAGCCTATTTGTTATCTCGTGTTATTCATCTAATTAAGTTATTAATGGAAACTGTATAGAATTACTTGTTCAAAAGTGATTCTTTATAGAAGCAAGTAAATGAAAAAATGCATTTTGCTCGGGTAATTTATTTACACAGTGGCAGCACATCAAACTGACAAGTGACACGATAACAGCCCGCTATTGGCTCCACAGCCGATGACGTAGTACGGAGGCAATCACGGGAAGAGAGTACCTGGTGAAACATCTTATTATACCATGTGTCAGTGGTTGTTCATCTGAATGGCAAGATGACTGGGGACCGCACGTTGTCGCTGTCTTAGTCGTCCTTATGTCCTGCTCACACTTATTACGCTACTGTACCTGCGTGGCCCTTCGCAAAGCCTGGTTTCAGAGCGGCAAGTTATATTACGCGTATTGTAAGCCCTACGCGCTGCAGTCGTTATCGGCCAAGTGCTTGGGCTGGTTACGGAGGGAGAGTTTTGACAAAAGGCCGGCCGGCAGCATTACGTCACGGAAGTAGCGGTGTCGCCGAGCCTCCTTCGCGGAGATGCGCTTCACCGGGTCGTAGGCCAACATCTTCTGCAGCAAGTTCATGCCAAGCTCGTCTAGGTTCTGCACCTGAGGGACACGGTTTTATTTCAGCTACATTGTTCACAAAATACGGATGCACGATCCGATCGGATACTTTACAGTATCAATACAACATGATACGATACTCCGATATTTTGGATTGATACAAACAGATGCGATACACGCTTGGATCGATAGAAGATACCGGTATTGGAATTGATGGATCGTATCCAACGACTATACAGCCCAATAGACGCCTAATGTTGAATATAATGCGTACAATAAATTCTGCCACTAGCGGCACTAGCTGAGGCGGGGTACTGTAATCCGATTGGCCCTACCAAGGCAGCTATTGGCTAATCACTAACGCGACAGTTTTGACGGGTCATGTAAGTGGTCGAAACTGATTTTAAGATTTCAAGTGGCGAATAGTGGCGACCTACAATAGTGGAATTTCATAGATGTGTTGCAAATATCGGTCGCCTGTTATGAGGAGTCTATGGGCTCTATGGTCGTTGATCGTATCACATTGTCAGTTTTTTTTTCATTTATGCTGATACATATAGAAGTAAACAGTAGAACATTTTTTTTTCATTATTTGTATGTACATAGAAGTTTCATTATTATGAAACCAGGTGTCTTTTGAATATTGAAGGATTACGATACGATTCGATATTTGGAGGATCGGATCGAAGCTATTCGATACGATCCTAGTATTGTATCGCATCGTTGTGATCCGGATGTATCCAAAGTATTAATACAAATACAAGTATCATGCAAAATGATAGATACGCAGTGCTTACAGTACACAGACTATACGTGCGGCACGCTATGATGGCGTTTTTGACGTTTGCCTGCTCATGAAGATCCGTAAGTATGACAGCTATGTATGAAGGAACAATTGCCTTACTTTACTGTCAATAGTGATACACTGCTACAGCAATATAATTTTCTCCCACTTGCTCGGAAATTGGTTCATTATTCAAAAAAAAGAATACAACAATCGGCTCTTTTCCGTACGCAACGAAATAACAGGCCGGTAATATCCAACAGGACAATAATAGAAATTGCTGGACACTTTTTATTTTTTTAATTATGCTACCGAGGTTTTTAAAGATGTCCTACGCCATATCGAATTACAAAACATCGAACGTCGTTTGATCGAACACTATATATCGAACGTCCAATAAATCGAACGTTCATAATATCGAATGCTCAAAATATCGAACGCTCAATACATCGAGTGTTCAAAATATCGAATGCTTGTTTGATCGAACGTACATAATATCGAATATTCTTTGTATCCAAATATCAACATATTGACTGGTTATTTATTGAATATTAGTATAATATCAACCTCTAAATCAGTACAAAAGACGTAGATTATTTATAACATTTTAATGTGTAATAATTCAACATTATCACCGTAGTTTGACAAAAAAATACTGGGTGATCAAACAAAAACAAATTAAACTTTTATATTTCCATTAAAAAAACAATTAACGTTGAGATTGGCACAGTAGCTCATAAGAGTCTTAAGTAAATAAAATTATCTAATATAATCAACCTCTTCCCTATGCCAGTGCGAACGCCGTTAGTTCGATTTTTTTTAGTTCGAACACGCTGTAAAATTCTTCGAACAAACGTGTTTCGCGCTAACGTTACATCGCACTAATAAGACTTTGAAGTATCGTAGCTTCGCACTAACGTAACTTCGACATAACGCGCCGCCCGCCGTCGGCCCGCTTTGTGTGAACACAACAAGCAGTGCGCAGCGCTTAACTTACATGATTGTGTAGGTTGAATGTAGTCCAGTTGGGGAAAGTAGGTTTGTAGTCTGGCAGCGCAGAAACTCCAGGCCAGATCTCCTCAGTAGGGGTGCGGAGCATTCTGAAGCATAAAGTAAACAACAATGGTGTTGATTCTCTTCACAAATCAAACTTATTTTAAACTATCGCTCTCTTTTTTTTTACTAGCAGCATTTTATTTACTAGAAGCAGATACAAAAAAGGGATGGCAACAATTTTAGTGCTGTCAAATTAGTTTACATATTACATTTCTTTGTATTTTAGTGGGCACATTCCGATATCACGACTAAACTTGTATAGTATTTATATCCAACTAATTTGACAGCTCTAAAATTGTTGTCATCTCTTTCTTGTAACTACTATTAGTAAAAGAGAGCGATAGTTTAAAATAAGTTTAGTTCGTCAACAAGAGAATCGACACCACTGAGGCTTGACTGTATTTGTTTTTTTTTACAAGTGTAGTACAGTTGACCACACATCAATGGTAACACCGGAACTACGAAAACCGTTCTTACTGCTTAAGAAATAAAGACAAACTGTCAAGCCAAAGCTGTCAAGTTTAAACTGTCACAACTGACATGCGGTTGACCAAGTTGATTTATAAATGGTTTTTTTTAAAGAAGAATACTTTTACGGCCAAAATTAATATCCAATCTATCCACAATTTACCCTACTAGAGATATAAATTTGACTTATTTTGTATGGAGCTTACGTCAAAATTCTATCTCTAGTATGCCAAATCGTGGATAGATTGGTTATTAATTTTGGCCGTTAAGCAATAATATATAATCTGTTTTTTCTTACTTGTCTTATTTAGTAAACAATCTTGGCATGTCTTTTAATGCAATTCATCATTCATTCATCATCATCATCATCATTTCAGCCGAAAGAAGTCCAATGCTGGACATAGGCCTCCCCCAAAAAGGGAGGATATGCCATAATCGCCACGCTTGGCAGGCGGGTTGGCGATCGCAGTTGGTTGGTTAAATAATCAGAGGACGGTGCTGCCCATCCTCTGGTGAATCCCTTAGTCGCCTTTTACGACACCCATGAGAAGAGATAGGGTAGTGCAATTCTTTATATCCGGCACCACACGGAACTTTAATGCAATTCGTCAATAATAATTATTAAATGACATTATGTTAATAATTTCACACACTAAATAACCTTTTTTAAGGCTAGGCTCCCAAAATGAGGTGACTTTTTGAAAACATATGCTGAGTCAAACACATGCTTGATGAATGTCAAATTTAGATACATGTTTTTTTGAACCTTTGTCCATCGTTTGACTAGACAGTTACATAATTAGTTGATTTTTGTTCGATACTTTTATTTTTTGAAAATCATGCGTTTTTATAAATTTTTCGAATATCTATCCTTTATTATTTAACTTAGCTATATAAAATATATGCAAATAGGAAGATAATAAAGTTTATTAAATATTAGCTAGAGGAAATTTGTATAGATTGTTTAGTATTCTTGTAATAAAAAGAAAACTGTTTTGAGATTTACGACATTTACTTCCGTGGTAAAGCACGCGAGAATTATTTTCTCGAAAATGAGTTCTGTTGCAACTCGCATAAAATTGACGAGAGCGGCCAGCAGTTGCGGTGTGTAAGGGGAGTGCGAGGGTGGGAATTACTTTTTGGGAGCGTCCTCTTAACCTAATTACATGTTTCTGCACATGTTTTCTAGTAATTGTATTTTATCAGTAGTTACTAAATAAGACAAGAGAGAAAAAACAGAATATACATACCATGTCATCTATTTTCCTAGTATGATTGTTGGACACACATGGGAATGATAGTAAAAAAACTTGTGATTTAATAATAGAACGATTTTTTACCTGAAAATGCGGAAAAGTTGGTCAATCTCCGAGTCACCTTGGAACAGAGGTTTCTTTGACGACATCTCTGAAAATATGCAGCCAACAGACCACATGTCTATGGGGCACGAATATCTGAAATTAAGTGTACAAAGTTTTAAGTAAGTTTACACTAGATTTAAGATTAAGATTTTAAAGATTTATTTATTTTACAAATTATTAGTGCATCATATAAAATAGCACACTGACACCCAAACTGAGACATGCTCGTATTTCGGGAGTCGGCGGCTCTCCGCTCTACATATAATAATATTATAATAATACTAGCTTTTACCCGCGGCTCCGCTCGCGTTAAATTCTGCTAACCCACGTCAGTCCAGTCCAGTCCATTCTAGTCCAGTCCACTGTCCCACTGTCCCGCTGTCCCGCTGCCCCACTGCCCCGCTGCCCCGCTGCCCCACTGCCCCAATATCCTGCTACCCCAATGCCCCGCTGCCCGCTACCCCACTGCCCCAATGGCCCGCTACCCCACTGCCCCGCTTCACCGCTGCCCCTTTGCCTCGCTGCCCTTATCCCACTGCCCCGCTGCCACACTGCCCCGCTGCCCCGCTTTCTGCTACCCCACTGCCCCGCTACTCGACTGCCCCGCTGCCCCACTGCCCCACTGACCAACTGCCCCGCTGCCCCACTGCCCCGCTGCCCAGCTGCCCCGCTACCCCTCTGCACCACTGCCCCGCTGCCCCACTGCCCCGCTGCCCCACTGCCCCGCTACACCACTGCCCCGCTTCCCCACTGCCCCGCTGCCCCACTACCCCGCTGCCCCACTGCCCCGCTACCCCACTGACCCACTGCCACGCTGCCCCACTATCCCACTGCCCCGCTGCCCCGCTACCCCACTGCCCCACTGCCTGCCCAGCTGCCCCACTGCCCCGCTGCCCCACTATCCCACTGCCCCGCTGCCCCGGAAACCCACTGCCCCGCTGCCCCACCGCCCCACCGTACCACCGTCCCACCGTCCCACTATCACTGTCCTACTGTCCCACTTTCTACCCCGCTGCCCCGCTACCCCACTGCCTCCCTGCCCCGCTACCCCACTGCCACGGTGCCCCGCTGCCCCACTGCCCCGCTGCCCCACTGCCCCGCTGCCCCACTGCTCCACTGCCCCACAGCCTGCCCAGCTGCCCCACTGCCCCGCTTCCCCACTGTCCCGCTATCCCACTGCCCCACAGCCCCGCTGCCCCGGTAACTCATTGCCCCGCTGCCCCACTGCCCCGCTGCCCCGCTGCCCCACTGCTCCACTGCCCCACAGCCTGCCCAGCTGCCCCACTGCCCCGCTTCCCCACTGTCCCGCTATCCCACTGCCCCACAGCCCCGCTGCCCCGGTAACTCATTGCCCCGCTGCCCCACTGCCCCGCTGCCCCACTGCCCCGCTTCCCCATTGCCACCTGCCCCGCTACCCCACTGCCACACTACCCCGCTGCCCCACTATCACACTGCCCCACTGCCCCGCTGCCCCGGTACCCAACTGCCCCGCTGCCCCGCTGGCACGCTGCCCCGCTGCCCCGCTGGACCACTGCCCCACTGTCCCGCTGCTTGGCTGCCCCACAACCCCACCGCCACACTGCCCCGCTACCCCGCTACCCCACTGCCCCACTGGCCCACTGCCCCGCTGCCCCAGTACCCCACTGCCCCGCTGCCCCACCGTCCTACTGCCACTTTCCCACTGTCCCACTATCCCACTGTCCCACTATCTCACTAATCACTATCGTCCCGTCCCATGTCCCATGTCCTGTCCCATGTCCCATCCTATGTCCAGTCCCATGTGCCGTCCCACCGTCCTGTCCCATGTCCCGTCTCATGTCCCATCCCATTTCCCGTCCCATGTTCCGTCCCCTGTCCCGTCCCCTGTCCCGTCCCCAGTCCCGTCCCCTGTCCCGTCCCCAGTCCCATCCCCTGTCCACACCACTCCACTCCATCGAACATTACTATCCGCTCGTGCAAATGCATAGAAGTTTCGATCTGTCGGGTGAGTACGCAACCCACGAATTTTTTTTTTTCTTTCTTTCTTTCTTTCTCAAAACCCATACCAGTTTTTAAGTCAGATCCTCAGCTTTCAAACAAAAAAAAAATCATCAAAATCGGTCCAGTAGTTTTAGCGTGATGCTGGAACAAACAAACAAACAAACAGACGCTAGACGTTTACAATTTTATAATAGTTAAGATAATCACATTAGTTTGTGGACCCTAAATTGTACAAAGCAATGTTAAAAGAATGATGTCTTACTTGACAAATTAATACAATGCAATTCAGTCCAATGCTACAATTTTGGTTTAGGATTACTACTAAAATATATTATATTACTTTTGTATATTATTATGTATTAACATTAGAGATGGGCAGGGAAAGAAAAAAAAACGGGTGGAAAAGAAAAATATGGGAAAAAACGGGAAAATATCGGGTTTTTTCCCAAAAGGCGGGAAAATACTATTCTATACAAGTGAAGTAATATGATGCTTACATTTGCCTTCGAAACGTGTGTTTAGTGCTCTAATATGATCCTAATCTAGGGCTTCGATTCCGGGATTCCGAGATCTCGAAATATCGGAATCTCGCTACATTTTCTACGTATTTATAATATCGGAATTAGAAAGTAAAATATCGGAATTCCGATATTTTCTAGAAAATGTATGAGAACATCAAAAAATCCGAGAGCTAGTTATTGTTTTAGCAAAGAATAGTGGCTGTGCTAGTGGTCTGCCTCGAACGGAGACCTTACAACATACTTTTTAATTTGTAATGTATTTTCCATTCATAAATCTTATTTTTGGTGGATATTGATCCTTGGCAGAGTTAAGACTGGCCAGAAAGTGCTAGTGAGAAAACGATTTTGTTTTTATTGCTTATAAAGTTATTTTTCACTTATTAAAGACAATTTTTGTTACTGTTTTTGAACTACAGGCCCATCTCACTTCTGAGCCATGTCTACAAGCTGTTTTTGAGAGTCATTACGAACCGTCTTTTGCGTAGGTTTGACGACTTCCAGCCTGAACAAGCCAGATTCCGAAAAGCTTTAGCACCGTAGACCACATACATACGCTGCGGCAGGTTATACAGAAGACCGAAGAGTATAACTTGCCTCTTTGTTTAGCGTTTGTGGACTACGAGAAAGCCTTCGATTCGACCGAGACTTGGTCTGTACTACAGTCTCTTCAACGGTGCCAGATTGACCATTGGTACATCAAAGTGTTTGTATGAAAACGATTACAGGACCAAGCCTCAAAACCTATCCTTCTGTAGCGAAGTGTGAGACAGGGAGATGTGATCTCTCCGAAACTGTTCACTGTTGCATTGGAGGATGTCTTCAGGTTTCTGGACTGGAAAGGGCTAGGCATCAACATAAACGGCAAGTATACCACTCACCTTCAGTTTGCCGACAGCATAATATAGTCATAGCTGAGATCATAGAGGACCTCAGTACAAAGCTCGATGACCTCAGTAGAGCTTCCGATAGAGTGAAAATATGGACAAGACAAAGGTTATGTCGAATTCCCATACAACACCCATTTCCGTAAATATCGGAAAATCTACACTCGAAGTTGTTGACGATTATGTATACCTAGGACTTTGACTAATCAAAGACCTAGGACAAACTGTCCAGTTAGGTAGGTCCAACTTCGAGAAACAGGTAAATCGTTGAATTCTACTCGGTTGGGTAGCGTTCGGGAAGCTACGCTATATCTTCTCGTCCAAAATACTGCAGTGTCTCAAGAAGAAAGTCTTTGACCAGTGTGTGTTGCCAGTAATTATTTACGGTACTGTAACGTGGTTGCTCATAATGGGCTTGATAAAAAGGCTCAAAGTCACTCAAAGGGCAATGGAGAGGGCTATTCTCGGAGTGTCCCTGCGTGATCGAATAAAAAATTTGGAGATTCGCAGGAGAACGAAACTAACCGACATAGCCCGAAGAATTGCCAAACTTAAGTGGCAGTGGGCGGGGCACATTGCTCGCAGAACGCATTGCCGATGGGGCAGTAAAGTTCGGGAGTGGCGACCGCGTTCTGGAATGGAAGACGCAGCGTAGGGAGGCCCCCCACAAGGTGGCCCGACAACCTGGTGAAGGTCGCGGGAATCCGTTGGATGCGGAAAGCGCAGTTCCGGTCGTTGTGGTGATGCTTGGGGGAGGCCTATGTCCAGCAGTCTTTTGGCTGAAATGATGATGATGATGACAGGCCGTACAGGTTTATAAGATCATAAAGACCCATTAGTTTTCAAAAGCAACACTTGGCATAATCTCCACTTTTACTCTGCAAACAAGATTAAAAAGAAAGAAAGAAAGAAAAAGATTTTATTCTTGCGCTCCATTTGACGCACACACTACACCAACTAATATTAGGTTTTCATTTAAAATCAAGTCCTAGTAGTATTTAAAAAAATTGTGTCTCAATATCGGAATCTCGGAATTCCGATATTTTGAGTTCAATATCGGCTCCAATTCCGATATTAGAAAAAAGGCGATATTGAGAAGCCCTATCCTAATCTAATTAATTCATTTTTTTCTAAGCAGTATATCTAACACAATTGATTAAAATAACACACTTATGTTAAATTCTTAATACTTCATCATCAACTCAACCTATCGCAGTCCACTGCTGGACATAGGCCTCTCCCAAATTGCGCCACAACACTCGGTCCTCTGCCTTCTGCATCCCCCCCCCAACTATTTTCATCAGGTCGTCGGTCCACCTGGCTGGGGGGCGCCCTACACTGCGTTTGCCGATTCGCGGTCTCCACTCAAGGACTCATCTGCTCCAGCGGCCATCGGTCCTTTGACAGACATGGCCAGCCCACTGCCACTTCAGCTTACTGATCCTACAAGCTATGTCGGTCACTCCGGTTCTTCTTCGGATAGTCTCGTTACAGATTTTATCCTTCAAAGAAAATCCAAGCATAGCTCGCTGAGCGACTTTGAATTTGTGGACTAGCCCAACTGTCAGTGTCCAAGTCTCGGCACCGTAAGTCATGACAGGCAGGACGCACTGGTTAAAGACCTTTGTGTTCAAAAATTGCGGTATAGGTGACGAGAAGACTCGGCGAAGTTTACCAAATGCTGCCCAGCCCAAACGGATCCTTCTGTCAGCTTCTTTTTCGAAGTTGTGCCTACCAAGCTGAATTACCTGCAGACGTATTTCGTTACAACTTCGAGTACCGACCCTTCGACGAATATTGGTCTCGGCATGACATGCATATTGAACATGACTTTTGTCTTGTCCAGGTTCATGCCGAAACCGACACGCCAAGAGGCTCCGTTTAGGCTGTGCAGCATTTCGCCCAGTTGTTCCAGCGATTCAGCCATTACAACGATGTCATTGGCAAAACGGAGACGTGAGATTTTCTCGCCGTTAACGTTGATACCCTGTACAGTCCAGTTCAGCGTCTTGAAAACTTCCTCCAATGCGTTTGTGAACAATTTCAGGGATATTACATCCCCTTGTCTCACCCCTCTGCGCAGTTGGATTGCCTTCGTCTTTTCGTCCTGGAGCTGAACAGCCATGGTAGCAGCATTGTATAAGCATCATCAACAACATCTCTATATACCGTTCGTCAATGTCATATCGCTGAAGGGCATCCAGAACTGCCCAAGTTTATATGGAGTTAAAGGCCTTCTCGTAGTCTACAAATGCTATACACAGAGGCTGATTATACTCTTCAATCTTCTGTACGATCTGACGAACAGTATGGATATGGTCTACAGTTTTGTAGCCTTTTCAAAACCCAGCTTGCTCTGGTGGCTGGAATTCGTCGAGTCTTTCGGCGAGACGATTCGTGATGACCCTCGAGGTGGGTCTGTAGTTCTTCAGTAGGGTTTTATTCCCTTTTTTAAAGAACAGTACCACCGCACTCCCGCTCCATGCCACCGGTGTAAAGAGCCTTGTTGGATGACGGAACTATACAGACTCTGTAGCTCCTTCAGGACCGGAGTCCCGCCTGCTTTTAGGAGTTCAGTTGTAATTCCGTCATCGCCCGGAGCGTTGTTGTTCTTAAGCTGCTCGAGAGCCGCCCTAATCTCACCCTGGTCAACGTCCGGGATATCCTCGGTGTAATGGCGCATGAGCTGGGCTCTTTTGTCGTCATTCCTAGGAACCGCTGGTCTCGCCGTTTTCGTGGAATACAGATGCCGATAAAAGTTTTCAACCTCTTCGAGCACCTCGAACTTAGAGGTGACAACTTTGCCAACCGCGGTTTTCAGTTTCTTCAGATGGGTCCTCCCTATGTGTAATCCTATCCTAATCTTCATAAAGCAATATTAATTTGGTATTTCTGGAAAAAGTAGTTTTTTTATGGACTGCTAGAGCTTGCAATTATGCTTTTGGCTTTTACATGCCATCTAATGATGTGGCATTGCTTCTCCATCTTGTATTACGAGGTAATTTCAACTGTTGTCTACTTTTTTCTAGTATACATTTTTTAATATAAAGCAGACAAAACTTGATTTCCTTTAATGTTTTTTTTTATAATTTTAGTAACTATAACTATAAGATTTTTAGAGAGTCACACTTTAAATAATCATGGCATAAGAGGTTCAGCCCAAGTGCTAGGTATCAATGTGTACAGCTAAATGCATGGAAATAACAGCAAAACAAACGTGCCGCTCGCAACTATTATTTAAAATAATCTAAACATCGAAATCACGTCATAAATAATATACGTAATTTGATTTTTCTATAAAAAATATTTTTTACATGAATTAAACATCTAAATGGTTACACATACAATGGAAATTATATATTATTTTGATTACTTTAATCAAATATTGTCAATTAAGTATTTTCCCGACCAATGGGTTTAAACCCGAGTTTTTTCCCAGTCTGTTGGGAAAAAACTCACCTTTCGGAAAATTCCCGGGTCTAAACCCATCCCTAATTAACATCCATTATCTTTTACTCAACATTTTTTATAAGTTCTACTGTTTCGTCATAATTTAATGACTTCAACCAATAACCTAAATATTTTTTTTATGTTGTACTTATAAGTTTATATAGTGAGATCTTTTTGTTTATTTTGTTATAAAGCCTGGAGCTCTATGCGTTGAACTGCCGTGATGCGAAAGCTGTCTTACACTGAACAGGGGGACAAACGAGTGCACCTTGCCTTTTTTGTAAAACATTATCACTAAGGGGAAGCTGTGAATGTCTTCGGAGCATGGTGCGGAAAATGAATAATAGTCTAACTGTTAAGACCTGGCACTCCTTATACAGTTCTGTAGTTGAATAGTAATTGAATAGTAGTCATAAATGTCATAATGTAATAAATTCTAAGTATTATATTGACATTTTAGTATTTATTACACTATGACTAGCTTTAAAATAGGTGCCAGGTTGTGGGACTACAATTTATTGTTTTCATTAAATTGAGAGTAAAAATGCTCCTGACCTGGCAACATATATGAAATATTTATTATTATTATAAACTACCGCTAGTTTTAGGAATTAGGTGACAAACACACATACAGAAGAATTATACAATGTGTATCAGAAATACGTGGTCATATTTGGTTGTCTGGAAGATATCGCTTTTATTTAATTTTTATGTTTTATATTATTGTACCTAGTTTATATTATTGTATATGGTTTTATGTATTTTTTATGGGCCTAGATGCCTGAAATAAATGAATTATTATTATTATTAGCTATAAGACCGCCCATGTACCCATAATTTATATGTTGTTTCTGTTTACTACTATTTTCATGGTGTACAATAAAGTAAATTCTATTCTAAGAGCTTATTCAGGGGATGGCTATCAAACAACTTTTACTATGGGACCAACCCTGAAATCGAGAAAAGAAAATAAGCTGATCCTTACATTTTGTCGAGTGACATCGATGATTTAGTAGAGAACAGCTGATTTTTTTTTCGCGATTTCAGGGTTGGTCCCATAGTAAAAGTTGTTCTATGCTATGCCCTGAATGAGCTCTTAAAATATGACCACGCATTTCTGATACACGTTGTATATATTATAAATAAACAGGAGGCAGTGGAGCAACTGATGCCCCCTGCACTCTGCTTATACCCACTTTTTCGAGTTTAAGCAGATGCATAGAAATCTAAATCATAAGGCAATAGAAATGGTATCTACTGTCTTTACTACCGGAACGCATGTCACCGGTTTTCCGTTACTAACACAAATACGCAATTACGCCCAACATGTTTCTAACCAGGGTTGATAAAAACATGTTTTTTTTTTGTTTGACAGATTTTTTTAAATAAATGAAAAAAACATGTTTTTTTTATTTATATACTCATAACTGATCACAATATAAATATTGTCAAAAAAAATCACAGTGGTTCCAAAGAAAAAACGGTACTTATTTCGTTTTTTCTTCGGAAGCACTGGGATTTTCATTTCTCCAAAACTAGTTATAATTTTTTATATGGTTTTCATAAACGAAAAACATGAAGAAAACATGATGACTACTACTCTTTATTTATTTAAAACTCTTAGTTATCCACCTATAATGAATATTTTTACGAAGAGTTTTACATGTACAACATATAGTATGCATATGCTAGTATGCAAAATTGTCTGAATAAAAAAAAACATAATTAAATCTTAGTATGGCAGTAGTAATTAACAGCAGTAAGCCCCACTTCCAAACTGCTGACTGGCTATTCTTTTTCCCACGGCTTGAGCTATTGTTATAATGTAGCTCACGTCGACACGATAGAAGAAGTAGTAATTAAGTACAGAAATGTAGACAATAGTTCATTCAAACTTCTAAGACTTTTTACTAGTCTATAATCAGTTCCGAAAAATAAATTCAAGCATCTTCTAACTCAATTTTCTTAGTGACTATTTGTAGTTTGCTATTTATTCAATATCCAGTAAAAAATAAAAATTGTGTAGTTTTTAATAAGTATTTTTCTTTTCTAGTCCCATAAAATTATATTTTAATTAATCAATGAAATTTTATGAAAAAAAATCAACTTTGATTTAATTCACTGATTTAAAAAAAAAAAACAAATGATTTAAATCACTGATTTTTATTAAAAAAACAAATTGTTTAAATCAATCAACCCAGGTTCCAGCATTCAAATTTCAATGTTTCAATGCAAAATATTGAATTGAGCCAAAAACAATTTCGCTGTTAGATATGCTGCAAAATACAACTTTAATGACTGCATCCAAAACAGCACTGATGATCAAGCAAACAGTTCGCGCACTACACCTGCACGCGGCGATAAGTTCACGTGCCTTTATCGCTTCTATTACCTTATATTATTTTGATTTCTATGAGCAGATGTTTGTTAAGTCTGATAGACAAAGTTTCCTTAGAAGTTTAATATTAGTGTGGATAACGTTATACTGCGCTGTATAGCCAGCAGGCTTGACTGCTTGTGTGTAAATCGCTGCTGCAAGCTTTCAACCTCGGTGCTGAGCTTGTAGCAGGGATTTTCATACCATACAGTGCGGTTTAGGTTAAGTGCATAGGATAGGAATACTAACATAGTTATTAAGTAATATTGTTACTAACACAGTGAGTCATTGTTACTTATTCAATAAATAAATAATAATAATATTTTGTAGTAGCTCACCTCTGACCTCCCAGTAAGACTTCAGGAGCTCTGTACCACAGTGTGACCACCTCATGCGTGTACACTCTGACAGGGACTCCAAACGCTCGGCCCAGACCAAAGTCAGCCACCTGCAATATTAGACACCATAACCACATAACTACATATATAATTATTGTCCTAACATAACTCACTGATTCATCAATGCAGAGCCTGTGGCTAGAAACATGAAATTTTGACAGTAGATACCTTGTTTAATGTAGGTTGGATGGATTTTTACAAATTACACCCCTAAGTTTTTATTCATTATAATATCTTTGTACACGATATCTTGTGGCGAATAAATGATTTGATTTGATAAGCGGGTAAAATAGGGGTCAGAAGTTTGTATAAAAATCAGTAATTTTAAGTCAGATGTATAAAAACGGTATTTGGCTTTATAGTTGAAAATAATGAAATACGTTTTTCAGCATTCATGGAAAATCAACCCTTAAGGGGGTAAAATAAGGGTTGAAAGTTTGTATGAAATATTGTGGACAAAGGTTTGCAAAAGAAAAAGTTAGCATTGCAAGTGCAACACACGGGCACAGCTAGTATGATATAACTATAAATATTTTCACCACAGCAAGACCTTGTCTCATATACATCCTGCATCCAGTAGTGGTATTCAATAGTGGGCTGATAGGAACATGTCCAGTAGTGGTATACAATAATAGGCTGATAACAACATGTCCAGTATACAACAATGGGCTGACAAGTGATACATCCAATAGTGGGTTCTAATAAAAGGCTGATAAGAACTACATCCAGAATGGTATACAATAATAGGCTGATAAGAACTATGTCCAGTAATGGTATACAATAATAGGCGGATAAGTACTACATCCAGTACTGGTATACAATAATAGGCTGATCAGTGGCCTAATTCACAAACATTCGAACAGTTTCTGTTTCCGAAGTAAAATTTGACCAGCAAATAAAACAAAACGACCACTTGCTCGTGAGCGATTTTTTCTTTCCACAATTTAAATCTTTAAACCTATTAATGCTAAATTAATCTTCCTACATAAAAAAATCAATAACTTATACCATAATGAAATTCAAATGACGTAGGCCAATGCACACCACTGCATCCAGTAGTGGTAGGCTGATAAGAACTACATCCAGTAGTGGTACAAGTTGATTTAAAAACAAAATTTGACATACTTTAATAATTCCAGTCTTGTCAATGAGGAGGTTCTGCGGTTTGAGATCCCTGTGCAGTATGCGTCTCTGGTGGCAGTACAGGATGGCATTGTTGATCTGGTACAAGTAGCTCTTTACCACAGCTGGGTCCATATACTGTAAATTCATAAGTACTTGTCATTGGTATAACTTGGTGAAGTAAGGATTGGCATATAAATAATGTTTGGGATGGTCATTTTTAGACTGAATAGTAGACTGTTAATCATGGTATCAAAAAGTTTGAGGTGTAATATTTTTTATATTTTTAATGTTCATTGAAAATTCATATGTTTGGCAGTTTATCTGATTATAATAAAACAATATTATATATTATCAGTTATGAGTATGTATATAATAAAAATCAAGTTTAAATCCTTCAAAGTCAAATAAAAAGTGAAACAAATCAAAAAAATCTGTCATAAACAAAAAAAACATGATTCTTATCAACCCTGCTCAGCACTATAAGTTATAGTTGGCAGGACACACTGGTTAAATCTACCTTAAGAAAGAAAGAAAGAAAAATAGTTTATTGTCACAGTTAATGATGCGCAACATTTAAACAACAGTGATACAACACATAAGCAGGTAACTAATAGGTGGGGTTACATAGAAAGTAAAACACATAGGTAAAAAATTAAGAAAAGACAGTCGAATTAAAATATAAGAAAAGTTTTTACAATTTTTAATTAAAATAATTTCCATGTACGCATTAGTCACTTACAGTATAGCAGACTGTTTGAGACTTGATTTTATTTAGTACTGGGTTCCAAACAGGTGACAGACGGTGAGTGTGTAGTATGATGTTCAAACTTAAAATTAAGATTTACCAAAACAGTACATACCTTCCCAGATCCAAGAGAGTCCATATATTTCTTCAAGTCCATGGAGAGAAACTCAAAAATAAGATACAGGCGGCTCTCCTCCATAAGTACATCTTCCAACTTGACTATGTTGGGGTGGGTGAGCTCCTTCAGTAGTGAAATTTCTCTAAAGTGCAAAAAAAGTACAATAGGTTATGTTGTGACTTGCAACGGATTTTTCCAAGTAATATGAGACATTTTGTCTGTAATTGTGAGAACCATGAAAAATTCAAGTACGCTGATGATTTACCTGATGGCAGTGGACGGGATGCCTTCGTCTTCAGACTCCAAACGAATTTTTTTCATAGCCACAAACTGCCCAGTAATTTTATTTTTTCCTTTGTACACTACACCATATGTACCTTCACCAATTTTCTCGATTTTGAGGAAATCATCCATCTTGCAGTGAATTTTGTTAAGATTTCCAGGCAAAACTAAAAAACTTTTCTTCACCAAACCTACAAGTTATTTCACTAGTTACAAATACAAGGATGAAGTATTGAAGTCAGATAAGGAACAGAATAATATTAGGTATCTGTATTAAAATATGATGTTATTTTAATGTGCTAACTAATTTGTTTACTGGTAAAATTGATAAAAACGCTAAAATATCGTTAGCGTTTCACAACGACATTCAAACGTATTTTTTAAATAATAAGCACAGACCAAGTAGAGATATAAGTATTTCTTTCACAGACCAAGTGTATCTTCTAAGTAGTCTGTGGACCAAGTAGAGATATTTCTTTCTACTATTTTTATTTATTTATTTATTCATGACCATGGATTCATGTCCTTCAGTCGTAATCATTGAACATATTAACATTGTACTTATATCCTAGTAAAGTGATGGAAACTTTACTAGGTTTCTGAGGGGATGATGAGTTAATACGAAAGTCATGTTTTGCAACTTTGTACCATTTATCCACACTTGTACACATTAACGAGCACTTAACATTTAATAATCCACCATTATTACACATTAACACTCGAAGAAACACAAATTTTGGAAAATGATAAAAAATAATAATAATAATAAAATAGTTTATTTACTGCGTTACATAAGGCACAAAACATTACATTAAAATTAACAATTTAAAGCAGGTAGCAATAAGTAACTAGTCGTTAGCTTTGTTGAGAATTTAGCAGTGGTTCCCAAACTAGGCAAGCCTGTATCTTGGGAGCCGAGTAGCAGCATCAACATGATCTTTACGAATTTTCCCGCCAACCTGCTTCTTTCTACTAGTAGTACTAGTGTTGCCAACAACCTATTTGCAAGCCCACTACACAGATATATTCTCTTTAACACAGATATAGTAGAGCAGCTACGCTAGCCCACTAGTTGGAGCTTCAAAATCCCCAGAAAACCACCAGTTTAGCGTATTTAAACCACTAAAAACAACCACTGTTTTTTTTTTTTTAATGAAAAACACGTAATTTAATAAAAAATATATGGTCTTTTTGTCCAACAACAAGATTTTAATGAAAAAAGACCGTCATTTCCAGACTAACTAACCTATCATAAATAAGAATAAATTTTGCAATAAATAATAAATTGCTGCTGGGAAAATTCGTTTTATAATAATTAAGTAACGCAGAGTAGGTATTCTGACGTCCCGTAAAGATGGATGTTGCCAAGCAGAGAATATACAAATAGCAAGCGATTTTTTTCATTAGACGACATAACACAATAACGATTTACGGCCAAATTTAATATCCAATCTATCCACGATTTGCCCTACTAGAGATAGGAATTTGACATTAGCTCCATACAATATATGTCAAAATTCTAACTCTAGTAGGGTAAATCGTGGATAGATTGAATATTAATTTTGGCCGTTAATAGATATTTGTTTACACTAGAGGTGGATATCGAAGATAGGAGATAGAGATAAATTTACATTTCAATGATGTATGTTCTCTGTTTGGCAACATTTTGACGTAACGTCAGAACATCTACTCCGCGTGGGAACTTGATAATCTTTACCCGCGTGGCAAAAAATCCGCCATTTTAGGGGCAATGGTTTATATGCAAAGAATTTTTACCCATATACATCCTTATATTTCCTTGTTTATATGTCTGCCGTCCCGGCGGTAAATGTCATGTCTCTGCTGCCGTCCAAGGAACTTATATATCAAGCTGGAAAGCGGAAGGCTGACTAAAATTCGGTCCGATGATTGGGGAGCCCTTTGTCTCTTTCTATAGGGTGTCCATACATGCAGGAAAGGGACAGCGGGCTCTCGGTAATATTATTTCAGAAAACCGGGCTCGCCCGGTATTTTCTCCCTGACTTTGATAAAAGATTTTCGACCTTATATGAAGGGGATATTATTCATTTTTGAAGTTCTTAAATTTCTCCGTCCGCATCCTATCTTGGGTAAAAAATCTTTGCTGCCGTCATAACATTGTAAAATATTCGGAATCGCCTCATCGAGATCTACAACGTTCTCTTTGACAGTTTTATTAAAAAAAGCTTGTAAGAGGTATTTCTTGTAAGTATAAGCGCGGTAATTACAAAAGATAAGCTTAGGTTCCTTCGAATATCAGCCGTAAACGCTTCACAATGCTGTTCTTCTTTCAATGCTCAAAAAAAATTGCTCATAATGGCTAATTATAACCGCGTTAACTGCTTATGATGCTATGATAATAAAGAAATCCCTATGTTTAGGCCACAACTTCCTTACAATAAGCGTCCTTATCGCCGCTTGCTGCGGTTACATTAAGGAACTGTATTTACATAAATTCATAACACGACTTACAATAACAGCTTTAAATTACATTGTTACGGCGGTTAGTATTTCACATTACTTAAGCTCATATCCTTTGATTCTCTGTCAAAAGCGCCGTAAAATAAGTCCCTTAGCATGTGCGCTCTATCTGTGTTGATTACGGCGCTCATTTTAAGTATTCATTACTCAGAACACATCAGTTCCTTACCACATCGGCTTTTTGGTTATTTTTTAATAGAAATCTATTTCTCAGGATTTTTTTTCAGTAGACATAAATTACAACAGCTGTTCTACAGTACAAATTCGTCAAAAGTAAAAAAAATCTTCAATTTTCTGGGCGTTAACACGAAAATTCAACTCTAAACTTTAGGCGCCATTTTCTCAAAACTTGCTCTCACGCACATAACGCTCTTATCATAAGCACGGCAGATGTGTGCTGTAAAGTTAACAAACATATTGGATTTGGATTGCGATTTTTGGATTTAAAAACGGTCCCAAATATTGTATGTGCTGTGGACAACAAGTACTGAAATTAATATGCAATATAATAAGTTTCGATTACTTACATCCCTTGCAATGGCCGCCATTTTACGGGCCCGGCTTTTGTAAGTTTAGCACACAGACGTCTGTTGTATGCCACGCGTATTTCGTAGGTATTCCTAGTCCATAGATTTCATTGGTTAGTCAGGCAGGGGGTGCATTCCACAGATTACTATATTAGTAGCTAGCTAGTGCATTCACAGAACATTATACTCAAGAAGGTGCATTGCATTCACAGACCAGTAAGGCTTACTGGTCTATGATTGCATTAAAAGAGCTTCCACGCGTGACGATATTTAATTGATCGTACGGCGCACCCTGGGCATAACTAATAGGTAATCTGTGCCCTGAGGGCGCACCCTGCGCCACAGATTAAGAACTACCCCTGCGCAGTCAACCCCGGTACCAACCTGCTGACTGGCTAATCTTTTCCCCACGTCATGAGCTATTATCATTATTTTGCTCATGTCGACTCGATAGACCGTGTGGTGCCGGACTAGTCCGTGTGGTGCCGGACTTAAAGAATAGCACCACCCTTATCTCTTCTCATGGGTGTCGTAAAAGGCGACTAAGGGATTCACCAGAGGATGGGCAGCAGCGTTCTCTGAGTATTTAACCAACCAACTGCGATCGCCAACCCGCCTGCCAAGCGTGGTGATTATGGCATATCCCCCCATTAATTGGGTGAGGCCTATGTCCAGTAGTGGACGTCCTTCGGCTGTAATGATGATGATGATGATGACTCGATAGAAGAAGAATTAGTCTGTGATTTTTCTTAATTTTTGCGTTGATTAGCCATCTCTATAGTCTGTTTTTTCTCTCTTGTCTTATTTAGTAAACAATCTTAGCATGCAAGGGCAGATCCAGGGGGGAGGGGTGTCATGGGGTCATGACCCAGGGGTCAGGGGTCACTATGTTTGACCTAGGCCCAGGGGCCTAGGTCAAACATAGTTTTTTTCCTGTTTAAAAAAAAAAAAATAGTAACTATAGGAGGACGAAACGAGCTAAAGGCCCACCTGATGTTTAGCGGTTACCTTTGCCCATAACAACTTCAATACCACCTAGGCCGTTGCCTAAATGGTACCGCAAGTCGGTTCGCCAAACTGAGACAAAGATGGAATGTCTCATGTGATTGTAATTGTTTACATAATTTACCAAATGTATGTAGGTACAATGAATGAAGAATGAATGTATGTAGGTATGTGTTACATACTAATGAAAGCCGATGTCACGGCCACGCCAGTCGCGCCAGCCTCGCCAGCAACGCCAGCAACACCAGCCCCGCCAGTTACGCTAGGCAACAGACTACCCCGAGTCTACCGCCCGCAAGACCTACCCTCCCTAATCCTGGGGTAAACAATACAGTTCGGGAAACACATAGGTAATATAGGTGTACCATGGCATAAGGAAAGAGAAGTATTATTATCTATTCTATTCCCATGGTCGAGTTGAAATTGATACTCGTAGGTGTGTAATCCTTACTTTTATTATAGTTCTAGCCTTTTCCCAAAAGTAACTATGTTGCCATTGCAAAAGGCCGTGATAGCCTATTTGATGATCGCTTGACTTCCACACAGGAGGGTGTGAGTTCGAACTCGGCCCGCATCTCTGACTATTCGATTTGATGTGCGGACTGGAATTCGGTTACATCACCCATCCGATGATTTGGTGTTGTAGTAACAATGGGCTTCATGGGCTTCGCAAAAATGTCTTTCGGTAATGATTACGAGACCCCTTGCTTTAAATCGGTGAAGCAAAACATCGCGAGAGAAAACCTGCACACCAGAAAGTGCTCCATACAGTCCTCAGTGGTGTGTGTAGTCCGCCAACCCGCATTAGGCCAGCGTGGTGGACTAAGGCCTTACCTTTTCGCACTCTTTCGGTGCCTTTTTGCACTTTCGCACACAGTAAAGGGCTAATTAAGGTATGTTGCAGCTGGCGGTCGAGTTCCTTTCTAGTAATTATGTGACCGATGTTTTAGCGCTGCATCTCAATCACTGGGAGTTAGCTAGTTCCGTTTGCAGCCGGACGTAAATAATAGCACCACCCTATATCTTCTCATGGGTGTCGTAAAAGGCGACTAAGGGATTCACCAGAGGATGGGCAGCAGCGTTCTCTGAGTATTTAACCAACCAACTGCGATCGCCAACCCGCCTGCCAAGCGTGGCGATTATGGCATATATATATGGCAACATATGCTTGGGGAGGCCTATGTCCAGCAGTGGACGACTTTCGGCTGAAATGGTGATGATAAATAAATAAAATAAATAAATAAATATTCTTGGGACATTTTTACACAACACCATCTAGTCCTAAACTAAGCAGAGCTTGTGCTATGGGTACTAGACAATGGATATAATACTTATATACTTTTTTTTTTGTAAATACATACTTATAATACATAAGAAACACCCAGACCAACACAAACTCTCATGTTCATCACACAAATATTTGTGTCCTGTGGGAATCGAACCCACGACCTCGTGATCAGCAGTCCGACACTCGAACCACTAGACCACAGACGTCGTCATGATGATGATGATGACGAGCTAGGTGAGAATTATTCTAGGATTAAACCGAAGACATTTCTATACTTCTATGGATTAGACACACACTGTTTTAGGGACACTGACTACTAGTGGCTACAGGACGTGACGTTTACGTAAAACAGCTGAGGGTCGACCGCCGTGTATATCCATATATACCCCATCCAAAATTTCACCGAGGCATTGTTGCTTATCCTCACCGATCAGTATGCACGTTAGGCATTTAATACTTTTATCTTCATCTCAATTATCTAAATTGTTCCACAAAACTAGATAATTAATCGATATTGATATGATTTGTGCTGAGAACAGCGATTTGGTCACGTCTGCATGCCGCGGGCGATGCGCGCGCCGTGCTCAGTACACAAACAGAGCATATCTATAAGATCTAATGATAATGATCACAATATTATAAGGTTATGGTCGACAGGTCATGATTCATTTGGAAGGCATGTGAGTTCAGAAAATGTGGCGGTGGACAATATTTTTGTGTCTTCTGATATTCTACGGACATGTGAGTTGTGATTTTTTTAAATAATATTTTTGTTTGTAAATGTTTTTTTCTATGTGATTAATATAAGGCACATATAAGGTATAATAGTATCGTCGTTGTGGCGATGACGATGACGTCTTTCGGCTGAAATGATGATGATATTTATCTATACCACCAACTGCCCGTTATATTTTTTTGTACAGTTCAAGTCCATCCAATGGTTGTCTATAAGAAATTGCTATAAGCGATAAGACCGCCAATTGCTAGTACTATGCTCATGTTTGTTATAACTTAAGTTTTACTTTTATGGTGTGCAAACAATAAAGTATTAGGGTTGCCATAACCTTAACTGCCGACGCCGGACAAATGTAGGTACATGTAAATTTAGTCTATGTTACTTCACATACATATTAAAATATATAGACGAAGTGCTTTAAAGAATCATAGTGAAACCGAAAAAAAAAATTATTTATTTATTTTATTTGTACTTAAAAACACAATACAGAGCACGAGGAACAACAGCAGGTTGCTCCTTAGTGTACAACCAGCGCTCACGCACAAACCATGCACTTGAAGGATATTTGCTTTCGCGATAGTTACTGGACGATGCCGCGAGTGCCGCGACATGTGTACTGAGAGGGGTGAGCACGGTTTGAGGTGCAAGTTTGTGCGTGAGCGCTGGTTGTACACGAAGGAACATCGTTTTTTTGGCTTCACTAGATTGTTCGCAGCACTTCGTCTATATTTTGTAGTATGTCTGTGTGTTACTTCTGGATAAAGTAGCTTTCTAATGGTGAAAGAATTACTAAAGTCAGTTCAGTACTTCGATCTGGTTCAGTACAATACGCGTAATATAATTGTGCCGCTCTGAAACCAGGGCTTTGCAAAGGGCCGCGCAGGTACAGTCGCTTAATTAGTGTGAGCAGGAAGTAAACAAGCACGTTAACGTTAGACTGAGACAGCCAGAAAATGCGGTCCCCCGCCATTTTGCCACTCAGATGAACAACCTATCAGAGTCTTGCCGCAATTGAATGCCCGCAAGACTCTGATAGATTGTTCGGCCATTCTATATTACTATACTCTTTTCCCCCATTACTGCACATGCGCGCTACTGATTTTGTTGTAAACTTCACTACTACTACTGTACAGCCACCTGTTTCCCACTTAACCAAAGATGATATAACCACTTGCCACTACACTTAACAACGGTACAGTTATGTTACGCGTATTGTAGTTTAAGATTTTATCGATTACAAACTTCGATGAAGAGTACTATTCTTCATAGAAGATTACACATAATCAAATCTTTCCTCTTTATAATATTTGGATAGATATAGATTATAGTATAGATATGGATTAGAGTAATCAAGATAGATTGGTATAGATATAGATTAGAGGTCTATTATAATATAATCATACTACAATTTACTACATTTTCTCTCCAAATATCCGTGACCTACAAACTTAAACATAATACCAATTCATTTTCTTTGCAGACGTCATCACAGCCAGTATCAGATGACAGCGAGAATGCTCGGCAAGCGCGCCAACTGGACTTCGGTGAGTGTTGCCCTTGCCCGGGAGCTGGGCAGGCTGAGCGAGATTTCGAAACACAGGAGTTTTCGACGCCCACTGGCGACGGCTCATTCGCTCGTGCAAGGGACCTGGACGATTGTCCATGCAGGCCGCCTCAACAGGCTGATTCCGAGGGATCCTCATCAATCTTCTTCCCATCGTCAATGCGGTCTGGTGGGCCTGTCATGAGGTTTGTTATGAATATTATTTTTATAAATCTTACAGAGTCGTTTCTCTTGATGACCCTGTAACACAGGATCTTCCTAGCATGGGGGTCACTGACTAAATCTTTTTGTACCTGTAAGTCCTGTGCTGTAAATGGAGTGGAACAAAAAAAAACAAAAAACATAAAAACATATAAATTTGTGATTTAGAATTTAGAATGATTAATATAAACGGTTTCACTCACGTTATTTCATTGGGTGTGCCCGACCGGTTTCAAAAAACCGGTTTCGGGTTTACACCCGATGAAATAACGTGAGTGAAACCGTTTATATTAATCATTATGAATTTAACTCACGATAGTTATTAGAATTTAGAATTTTTGTCGCCCAAATGCCTTGGTCTTTGACAGACAGAACAACCACCAATGTAGAAATGAATGCTGAAAGCAATCCTTTAAGCAAGGTCCCTCGCTGCGAGCATTCGCGTGTGATGTAACAAATTCACCGGTGCAAATGTTCTCGATGTTATACGTACCTTGTTTAAAAGTATATCTTACATATATTAACTATAAAGTGGATAAGTTTTATCTCCGTTTAAAATAAGTAAATAGTTACTATAGAGGAGAGTTGTTTTTCTAAAAATTCAAATCCAAATAATTTATTTTGTGATACACAGGTAATAAATAGGTTTTAATAAAATACAATACAGTACCATCTGTGATCTAATGTAGTAGTAGTTGGCGTATAGCGCAAATAAAATGTACGGTTGTTACCTACATTTGTTACCAGAAGTTCATGATAGTTTTACATGCCGTTATTCATATAATATGGATGTTTAGTATAAATACTACTACAACGATTATTCTCTAAAGGTATTCCTTGTTTCTTATGTAAATTTATTTTACAGGCCCGTTGAAAAGAAAGAAGACATCAAACCGCTTTTACACCCAGAGGTGGATCTCGCTTCATCTGTTTTACAAACGTTACGTGAAGCTACCGATGAAGAATACCAGGATGCCCTTGCAAGGGACGCTGCTAGGGTTATGGCTGAAGCAGCTGAAGAAACTGTATTTGGAGACGCAACGCCAGAGGCAAGTACCGGGAATATAGTTACTATCATCGTGAACCCAAAAGAAAAAGATAGCTTGGATGATGGCATACCTCAAGAATCTCAAGTCCAAGAAACACGTTATATCCAAACGCCATTAGAAAGTGCACGAACGAATCTCGGTATGATGCGAGTTGCTACGAAGCCTCCGAGTTTATTGCGCGAAATTTTTGGGCTACCTAGATTAAGTAAGCCTGCTGGACTTCTGCACAGAAATTTGTCAGATATGGATAGCGGTGTAGGTGCTAGCAATGTTCAAGAAAATTTGGTATATGTTGATGGTGATCAGGGGACCATTAATGGTATAGAAGGACTGAGAAAATATTCTCCGTTACTGAAGTTAGATTCGAACAAAATTAGTGAATCTCCAAATATGAAGAGCAATCTGGATGACGATTTTAGTGTAAGTAAGATACCCGATTTCAAACAACCTAACCTAAGGAGTAAGTTAAAGGATTTCATATCTAGGACATCTTCACAGAGCATAAGTAAAACAAGTTCTTTGCCTTTAATACCAAAAATGAAATTTAATAATTCTTTGTCAAAGACGAGAGAAAAAGACAACGAAGATTTAAATTTATCACCAAATAATGTTCAAGAACAAGCAGCAGAAAGAAATGGCTTCTTCAAAACCAAGTCACACTTAGAAAATATTTTAGAGAAAACTAGACCAGTTGGTTTAAAAAACTTGTTGAAGTTAAAAGATGTAGAGTTAATTCCTTTAAAAGATCTTGTCAGTAAAGCAATAGAAAGCCCTAAATTTTATAGACATAAATTTGTTCTGCCAGCTATTTTTAATAAAGAAGTTGACGTGATTTCGGGGAATAAAGATAAAAATCTGTCAAAAAGAGCTAAATCTACAGAAATAATACAAGGAATACCGAACACTAGTGAGATTGAGACTCTTGACCATGAAGTAAGTCCAAGTAATATGATTGAACAAATAAGTGACAATAATTGTAAAGGTGATGCTTTTACAACAACCGAAACACGAATTGAAGACAATGAAGATGAAAAAATTTCTTCTGAGTTTATTGACACTATGCCAAGTCCTTCTGACATTCAGTCAACTGTCATTGATAAGAACACAAATATTGATGATAGCCAATCAGATGAGCTAACTGACACTACTGATGACTGTGAAATTAAAACTATGCCTGTCACAGAAAAAAATCTTTTTGAATCGGCGGATGCACCTCTTGACGATGCAATGCAAGATTATGATGAAAATGAGCTAAATTCTGATAATACTAAAGATTTTACTCCAGATGATGCGGAAGAACAACAAAACCGAGACTCTACTAATGTTTTAAGTGAAGAAGATTGTAGTAATAATAATAACGATGAAGATTCAATGACAGATTCTAGTAACAACGTAAATACTGTTTTTGAATCTGAAGGTACTAGTAAAGTATCCTCAGACGATTTATTAATAAATAAAAATATAACAAAGGATGAAAATTGCAGCCAAGAACAACAGGCAAATGATAATTTGAAAACTATTGACAGCAATCCGGATAAAAAAGAAATAAAGCCACTCTCACTAGATGAAACTCTGTCCTCTATTAAAGAAAATATAGTCAAAAATTTAGAGAGCCTAATGAATCATAAAACCAGTTCAAAAAACATAAATGAGTTTGATCAAGAAATACCAAACAATAATATTGAAAACAAGGAAATATCTCCAATCGTAATTGAAAACCAAGATAATGATTGCCAAAATGAAGAGTCCATTCAGATCACAACTGTGAAACCGGAGGTTTGTAATGATGACATAGAAAATACTAATGAATCTCCTGATAAGATAAGCATGCTAGATTTACAGAAAATATCTGATTCAATGTTACAACAAGAAGAACAGAAACGAAAGTCAAAAGTTGAAGAATGTAGTAAACAATCAAAGAAATTAACTGAACCAAAAATACCGTTAGAAGTAAATAGTAGAGAAATAGAGAGTTTAGACTCTGAACATTCTGCAAATTCTTTCTATGAAATAGTTATGGTTCCCCAAAATTCTGATGATGATATTAATATTAATGAAAAAAATGTAGAAAATACTTGTCAAAGTGATTTAATATCTTCAAAACAGTCATTAGAACAGCAACCTGATGCAAATTTTGAAGCGAGTGAAATTGTTATTAACAGAATACCTCAAAGCAAAGATATCATTGGTTCACAACTTTTGCTTAACAAGGTTGTACAACCAGAAGAAAATGTTTCAATTTTATTTAGCAATCCGCTTCCAGATACAAAATTAGCACCTTTACCTACGTTTGATGAAATGAAAATGAGACTGAACAGCTTATTTGATAAAAACACTAGAAATGTAAAAAAAAAACCAACGTCCGAAGCAGAGTCGATGACTGATACGTCAAATTTTTTAAGTCCAATTATGGCAACGGACGCCAGCACAAATTATTTTCAGTCAAGATCAGCATACCCTTTGAGATTAGAAGACATTAATTTAGATATTTTGCAGTTGAAACCGCAATCAGGATTCGTATCGAAAATTCCTAAAATCGATCTGCATTCTTATAAGAAAAAACTGCCGTTGCCAAAAGATTTACGTTTTAAACCAATGAAACTGCAATCAGCACTAGAAGATACGCGTAATACAATCGGGGCTACTTTAAATATGGGGCGGAATAATGTTCGACCAAGTGACATAAGCCATAAGATTACTAAATTATCTGATAACCTATGGGAAACTATTCCTAATTTGGATGATTTCAGGAAGCGAATTAAAACGGATACCCAAAAAACACTAAATATAAAACCTGTAAAGTTACAGTCTCATGACTTGTTGGAAACCATATCGAGAAATCATGAAGATGTAACTGACAAACTAAGAGCTCTTCATATTGATTTCAATGATAGAATTGAAACCATGCGTAACAACCTTTTCGACAAGTCTGGATTGGGAATGAGTGACACTCGCAACAGAAAGGCAAATGCGAAATCGTTTAGTACTTTTAGTACCCAAAGCAAAGGTAAACAATCGTCACTGAAAAGTGGACAGCCTAAACTAGTAACAGGTAGAAGAGAATCTAAGAAAAAATCACAAATGTTACCTAATCAGATGTTTAAGATGCCAGGTGCTGCAAGCGTGCCTGTGCCGAAAACCATTGAGGTACCCAAACTTATAAGTACGTTGGCAAAATCACCAGGACTAGGAATACGAAGGGCGTCAGACGTTAATCCGAACATTCTGAATATAGAGGCTTCACCAGCTCAGGAATCTACAGCTGCTTTATGGAAACAAGCGAGTAAAAAATTACACAATACAAATGTACCTTTAGGAAAACAAATTAACACTTTTAAAGACAGTAAAATAAAAGTTTCTTTTTCAACAACACCCCGGCCAACAATAGCAACAAGGCTACAATCAAGACAATCCACAACGCCTACGTCATATTTGAAAAATATCAATTCGGAAAACAATCGAGGAAGATTTGGATCAAGAGTAGACCACAATGGTTCACCGAGTGAAATAAGTAATTCAATAGTTTCACCTCCAATATTCAGTCAACCAAATCAACAAGACTTGGTAAATGAAAATTCTGGTATGGACAACGAAAGCAGGCAAACAGGTACATCATACAATAAATCAATACTTTCACGGAAACTAATAGGTGGAAAAGAAAATCTAGAAGCAGATACACAATCAAGAAATAGTAACGATTTACAGTCTTGGCCTAAGGTTTCAGAAAGTGCTTTTCTATCGAAAGTTAAGGAAGCCGTTAAAGCAAGGCTGTCTAAAGTTAATTCGCCTGTCATATTAAAACAGACGGATGTTCAGACTGAATTAACTGAAAATGAAGAAGGTCTAAACTGGTACTCGGATATGATGCGGTCAGCGTCTGACAATACAGACGTTATTGAAGGACAAGCGCTCAAAGAAAATGTTTCGTACAAGTGCACAATGGTTTGTACTAAAGAGTAGAAACGTAAAATACTCGATATTGTAAATAAACAGTAATATGTGTAATTGATATTAATTTATTGTAAGCTAAATAATTGTTTTATAAGTTTTAAGTTATCACAATTAGTTAATACGAATACAACGTATCGACTTTGGTTTGTAAATATTTTTATATGAGTCTAAGGCCCGTATTACAGAAGGATACTCAAGCGTTGATCTCTGTTTAAAACTAGTTTTGAGTTGAGCTTTGATTTTAGAACGTGAGGAACGAGCAGAGATTTATTGATCACAGTTTAGCTGAGTTTAGTTTTATTTTATACTGTCACTTGTTTCGGAATTTCAGCTGAGATTTGATCTGTAATCACTCTAGTGTGGTCCAGATTACGCTTGGGTAGAGATTTCTATTATATTTCAGGTCAAATTCGTGAGTTATGTTGTTTTTTATTTTTTTATTTTATAGTATAGGATGGCGAAACGAGCTAAAGGCCCACCTGATGTTAAGCGGTTACCTTTGCCCATGACAACTTCAATACCACCTAGGCTGTTGCCTAAATGGTACCGCAAGTCGGTTCGCCAAACTGAGACATGAAGATGGAAAGTCTCATGTGATTGTAATTCTAGAAATAATTCTAATTGTATTTGTTGAATTAAAGTTTATAATTACCGTTCTGGAATAAGACCGATACTCAAGTAACGATTCTATCCTTAAGTAGTGATCAGCTGATTGGAGTTTAAACTGTACTTGAGGAAGCTTCTGTAATACGGGCCTTAGATTGTTTGTTTGTGAGCATGTAAGATTTTTTTACTTGATTTATGAATAATAAAAAAATAGGAATAAATACATCGTGAGCAAATTTTCATTTCTCTCTGTCTGTACAGTACCTACGATTCACTAGAGGATGGGCAGCAGTGTTCTCTGAGTATTTAACCAACCAACTGCGAACGCCAACCCGCCTGCCAAGCGTGGCGATTATGGCATATCCCCCCCAACATGCGCAGGACCGGTCGTTGTGGCGATGCTTGGGGGAGGCCTATGTCCTGCTGTGGACACATTTCGGCTGAAATGATGATAATGATGATGACAGTACCTACATAAAGTTTGTTTCTCTATGAATATTTTTTGCGATCTAGAAATGATAAGCACATTTAGGTAGATCAGTGGTTCTTAACCTTTATGTGGTGGGGGACCATTTGCCCAAACATTTATGCTGTCACGGACCACTTAATTGTTTGCCGGACAATTTGAGTTTTAATTTATTATAATAACTCAAAACATAAAAAAGGTAACAGCTTAGGCGACGTAAGACCGAATATCAAGAATGTCATAGCGTCATACCATACCTAATATTCGTACGAATATACAAGAAATTTAAACAAAATAATATATTTATTCTGTGATTTCGGGGAAAAAAATCGTAAATTTGAATTACAACTCCACAAGCAGTCCGGTTAACCCGTCGTAATGATGGTTAGACTACGTGGCTTTTGGCTTCGTAATGGGCCTTTTTACACGCGATATAACTACTTAAAAAAACGGAAATAATAAAAAATGTGCTTTACCATAATAATGATTATTGAACTTATTTAAATACTCGTGTATTTTTACCTGACTGCGCCAGAAGGAGGGTTATGTTTTTTACTGTGTTGCTTGCTAAACAGGATTTTGCATTGACTACGGTGTAGCACGTAGCTCATCTCCCGGCTACATTTGCTACGCCGTCGTAGCAGTCTACAAGGGGACGCGTAGCTCCTTGGGAGAGAGAGCCTCAGACCGCGCAGAAAATCGCGGTTGCAAAAACCGCATAAGGGCGTCCCCCAGGGAAGGTTTCGGACCTCGGCTTACTGGGGCATTGCGAGGGGACACCGCCGCTATGTCCCCCTGGCAGCCGTTGCTGCACCGGGAATGGTTTTCTCGAAAGTGGCGGACTTTCGGTATATCGGGTGGGCCACGTACTGCTGTCCTCCACAGAGTCGCTTAATAGACGCCTCGAGTCCCCCCACTCTTAGCGTCCACGGTCCCGAAGGTCCCCTGCCAGATGTGGCGAAGGGGATGTGGCCCTTCGTCCTATATGGACATTGCGCCAGGGCGGTTGCCTCCCCGGGCGTCTCCTCCTCCAAGCGGGATCGGCCCTCTCCAGATCTCGCTCTGTGGCTTCCTTCTGAAGCATAACGGTCTCATAGAAGGAAGCCATGGCCCTCCAAGCCGTCGGATCTGCCAGCATAGCGGACACTACTGCTGGCAGAGAAAATATTAAATAAAACATCAAATTAAATACAAAATCCTTGTTCACATTTCTCCTTAGTATACAAGCAGCAGTGCATAGGTATCTCAAAAAGTCTTCACATCAATTATTATACATGTTGTTTTAAACATGTGCCCGTATACCTACCGTGACATGCATGAGTTGCATGACAGGCATCCCAACTTGTGCCTTGGCGTAAACATAAGGCTTTACGTAATAACTATTAGGTAAGCCGTGGGAGGACAGACCGGCTTTTATTTATGTATTATATTATTGTCATTTAAATATACCTACACAGTGAATACAAAATTGTACATTATCTTTGTTTTATTTACTAAGTTATGAGGCGGTTGGGCTTACCCATAGAAATTTAAATAAATTACCTTTTTATTAAGATTTCCTTGATTACAAATGATTTATTTATTTATCATTACTTTAAATAGAACTAATTACAAGCAAGAAAGAAAAAAAAAATTAAAGCACATTTTAACATTCTTCTCAGAATACTTCAAACATTCCGATAGTTATCATCCGCAAATAGATCAAAATCTTGGTTTGAATCAAGGAGTTTGCAAGGTATACGGGGTTATTTTTACCCGACTGCGCCAGAAGGAGGGTTATGTTTTTCGAGTGTATGTATGTATGTATGTATGTATGTATGTATGTATGTATGTATATTTCTTTGGCACGCTCTGTGGCCTAAACGGCTTGATGGATTTGAGATTGAGAGGTGTCGTTAGATTCGTCTTAATTCTGAGAGTGACACTGGGTATATCAAAATTTAAAAAATTAAAATGGCCGCTTTTTGGCGCCATATTACCTCTTTAAAAAATTTTTTTTCCGTCAAAAACTATCGAGTGGGGTATCAAAATAAATGGTTTTATAAATGCTTTACAAAAATATATACAACTTATATGTTTAAATGTAATTTGGAATGAAAAATGGTAAAAAACAACAAAATATTCAACGTTAAAAATTAATTTGACTTTTCAAAAAAATAATTAATAGTATGATAAATAAAACATGACAAAACTAAAAAAAAAAAAAAAAAAAAATTAATTAACAAAAACAAAAAACCCGACTGCGTGTAAAAATAACAGAAAAGATATAAACAAGACTTATCAACACGCAGGCGGAGGCTGCCTATGAACTATTATGTAATTCATGACCAAAAACATACGTTGCCTCCGACTGCGTGTTGATAAGTCTTGTTTATATCTTTTCTGTTATTTTTACACGCAGTCGGGTTTTTTGTTTTTGTTAATAAAT
The DNA here is from genome assembly GCA_949699075.1 of Asteroscopus sphinx. Taxonomy (NCBI): domain Eukaryota; kingdom Metazoa; phylum Arthropoda; class Insecta; order Lepidoptera; family Noctuidae; genus Asteroscopus; species Asteroscopus sphinx. Next base: position 18,121,001 of record OX453021.1, read on the forward strand.
TTTTTTATTAATTCACCACTACTACTCTACTCATCAATTTTAACAACTTTTACTATGGGCCAACCCTGAAATCGACAAAAACAGCTTTTCCCTACATTTGTGTTCACATAAATCGACAAAATGTAGGGAACAACTTATTTTTTTCACGATTTTAGGGTTGGTCCTATAGTAAAAGTTGTTCATACTGATGAGTGCAATGACCCCTTCAGAGGTTTGATGGGAAATCGTTCACCATGAAAAGACTGCTAGTAATTTATGTTTATGGCGGTAGTTGTTTATCCATGGTATAATAAGATGTTTCATCCTCATATTATCTTAATATTGACCCGGTATTTTTTAAATGAACACTGTTCCTAACTGAATGATATTAAAAGTCGTTTTATTCTTATTATCTCTGTAATAATTTTGCTATGCTATGTTATAAAGATAAATGACTGTATTGTGCTTAGACATTAATATAAATAGATTAAGATAAGTTAAACAAACTTCTTTATTCGCAAAATACCGAAAAACAGACTGATAAAATAAACGCGAAACTACTTACGCCAAAGATATAACTAGTTTAGAAGTTAATTTTATCAGTTTTGTCTTCCTGAGTAGATTTTTAAGTAAGTAAAGATGTCATATTTACTGATATTTGGTTCAGTAAGAAATTGATACATGAACCTGTCAATTGGGAAAGAGATATAGGTACCTATGATTACAATGAAAGTTCATCTTTGGGATCTGCAATAAACATTTTTTTTTGCTTCCTACGTTTATCTGTATACCTTTGACGGGCTAGCTTATTATTATTGTTGACATCCTATCCTACTAATAAATAAATGCGAAAGTGTGTTTGTTCTTCTTTCATGCTGCAAGGGAGCACATGTGCTTTTTCACTGATCCATGTGAATTTTGCATATTATGGGCCGGAGAGTGACATAGGCTACTTCAAAAAAATGTGTTTAATGGACATACAACATTGTACACAGTAGCGTCCTAAAATAATTTGATGAAAAAAAATTTTAGGGTTCCGTACCCAAAGGGTGCTAACGGGACCCTATTACTCTCGCTACGCTGTCCGTCCGTCGGACGGACGTCCGTCTATCTGTCACTGGGCTGTATCTTTGTAACCGTAATAGATAACCAGTTGAAATTTTCACAGCTCTAGCTCATGTTTTTTTGTTGTTCCGTGGAACAGACAGACTTGACTGAAAGCGAGTTAATAAAACGTGGTAATAAAGAACCACGGGAGCAAAGACGTGGGTAAAAACTAGTATACACTCAGACCAAAAGAATAAGATAGATGGAGAACGTAGAACTGACTGACTGAAGCCAAAATAGCATCTACTATTCCGCCCACAGTGTTCGTGTGCCGCGATTGGGAGCGTCAATTTAGTATTCCTTTTTCTGGTTTCAGTCACTAGTTCTACGCGCTCCGTCTTTCTTATTTTTTTCGTCTGAGTAATGTAAGAGTAAGTTCATAATGATGAGTACAACATGAGATTATGAACTTACTCTTAGAAGTTTTCAGTTATTTTAATAACACGTTGTATGTTATAATAATGTTTTCCATCCACCTTCCATTCATTCCATAGTCACATTTATAACGTGTAACCATGTTTTCTTGAAAATAAATAAATACTATAACATACTTTACTTTTAAATCTTCTCATTTAAGTGCAAGCACTTGAGGTAGCAATCTCCATTTGACGACGTCTGTGGTCTAGTGGTTTGAGAGTCGGACTGCTGATCACGAGATCGTGGGTTCGATTCCCACAGAACACAAATATTTATGTGATGAATGAACATAAGTGTTTGTTGGTCTGGGTATTTCTTATGTATTATAATTATGTATGTAGGTATTTACAAACAAAAAAGTATGTAAGTATTATATCCACAATCTAGTACGCATAGTATAGGTAGCTTGTAGGCAAGCTCTGCTTACTTTGAGACTAGATAGTGCTGTGTAAAATATTTATTTAATTTAATATATTTTCAATCTTAATAGCGATACCTAATTAAGTAGCTGTCTGTATTTAGAGATGTATTTTGCTAGTTAGTTATCATATTCATGGAGCTTCGTGTAGGTGACTACAGTTTTATGGCGTTTACACCAGCGGTTTACACTGAATATAGGTACACTCGGTTTTTTCTTACTTGTCTTATTTAGTAAACAATCTTGGCATGTCTTTTTAATGCAATTCGTCAATAATAATTTTCAAAAGACAATTTCACACACTCAATAACATTTATTAACCTTATTACATGTGCAGAACTAGTAATTACATATATTTCATCGGCAGTTATTTGAATAAAAAGACGTGCCAAGATTGTTTACTAAATAAGACAAGAGAGAAAAAGCAGAATATAACTACTTAATTAAGTTCGTCAAAACAATTAGCGAGCTAATTATAACAAGGAAATATCTATTGAATCTACAGAAGTCATTTACGGCCAAAATTAATATCCAATCTATCCACGATTTACCCTACTAGAGATAGAAATTTGACATATTTTGTATGGAGCTTTGTCAAATTCCTATCTCTAGTAGGGCTAATCGTGGATAGATTGGATATTAATTTTGGCCGTTAGACAACACAAATCTTCGATGAAGAAAAATCGGGTATATTTCCGTGATATCATCCCTCTGGACCTTTAGATAATTATTTTGAGACTATCTATTGGCTATAGATATCTGAAAGAAAATAATTTAGAAGCGATATTTGACACTTGAATGAGAATCGGCGATCTGTAACTGCTCGTTGTTCATGCAATACGTACTGTTGTACCATAGAAATGTAAATAATAAGGTAGTAGAAATGCTATCTACTGTTTTTTTATAATACTGGAACGCGTCTCGCCGGTTCGCCACTACCAATACATAAAAACGCAAATACACCCACCATGTTTGATATTAAATGCAAAATAAATTAAGCCTACAAGAATTCCGCTGTTAGATATGCTACAAAATACAATTTTAGTGACTCTGCGTCCAAAACAGCACTGATCATCAAGCAAAAGGTTCGCGCACTGATGTCCTACGAGACATCTGAACGCGGTGACAAGTTCACGCGCCCTTACTACTTCTATTATCTTATTATTTAGATTTCTATGGTCCTGTCCGAAGCACAATGATCCTTCTGAGTAACCCGATAGCGATTCAAGTAATTGGTTATGTGCAAACGACGCTCAGCCGATTCAGTAATCAGTCGCCATTCATGCCGTAACCCAATCTCACTTGTTCACATGCTTGCAAATAAAAACTCGTTGGTTTAATCAAGATCGAAAGTTACGGGAGTTGGGAACTTTCGATGAAGCTGCCTCAATTGTGGCTCAGTACTTATTTATATTCTGATCATAATGCTACAGCGAAATATTTGTGTTGTGCTTTCGATGCTGCTGCTATGCGTCTTCAGTGGAATTAAAGCCGGTAAGTATATTTTCGTATATCATCATCCTCCGAGCCTTTTCCCAATTATATTGGGGTCGGCTTCCAGTCTAGCCAGATGCGGCTGAACATCAGTATTTTACACGGAGCGACTGCCATCAGACCCCCGCAACCCAGTTACTGGGCAATACCGACATTCGGAGGTTAGACCAGTTGACAGACTTTCAGGCTTCTGACTACCCGTAACGACTGCCATAGATATTCGTATGACAACATATATTTTCGTATAATATTATGTAAATAAACATAATAGGGAAATTTTATAAAATAATAGTATATTGTGCTAGTATCACTTTATGAATACAGATTCAATAGTTACTTAGCAGTGTTTGCCAAATGATAAAACTTGTGTTGTTACTGTACTGTATTGTAAATATTACTCATTCCTATTGCCTCATGCGTATTTGAGTGATTTGATAACTTATTAATACTTTTTGTGACCTTAAAGATAAGGTAAGGATAAAACCATAAAACTTGTTTTTGTTTAAAACGCCTCTGCGTTCAAACAATTTATAGTTCATAAATGTAACCAATTATAAATTATTGCCATACTTTAAATTCATAAAACTTAAAACCACTTGTATAGTCTCTGCATGACAGTGGTAACACTTGAATTAAAAAATCGCCCTTACTGCTTACGAAATAAAGGTGCTTTCAATGACAAACTGTTACCACTGACGTGCGGTCGACCGTACTTACAGAAGCTGGTCTACACTCATAGGCTGGAAAAAGATTTAAAAAATTACACACTTTTTTTATTCTCCAGGACAACAAACAATTACGCAATAATGCATTATATAGATCAAAAAAGAATATCATACATAACGTAATCACGCAACCTGCATCGTTATCCACAAAATATCTACGCATATTCACTAACACACACACCCACTCTACACAAAACTCTCAACACGCAGTTGAGAGTTTTGTGTAGAGCGGGTGTGTGTGTTAGTGAATAGGTGTTTCTGACACTGAGTATAAGGTGTTACATACACCTTACAACACTCACACAAATACCCACCCCCACACATATCATTCATGTATTCATACCTTAATTTACTTTATTTTATTTTATATTCCATCTTAGATTAAGAAATCGAAATGTATTGTATCATTAAGTACCTACATGATTGCAAATGATTGTCTCCTTAACACGGAAATACCTACTGATAGTAAATTTGTAAACGGAATGAAAGAGCCTAGATCTCACGACACAGGGAATCCTAGTGTGAGGTCTAGGACCTCAACCCAATTGTTTGTAACCTTTATACAATAAAATTATTCTTATTCATTCTTATTCTACATAATGTTTATTGACAAATATGCAAGCGAAATGCACTTATAATAATGTAGGCGGAAATAGTGACAACCAACGACTACCTTTCATGCAAACCAGGGGCCTTACTCCCGGCTGGTTCGAGCTCTGAACCAAACCGAGCTAATGTCAAATCCTAGAAAAATGCAGAACGAATTGACACTAACTCGAGTTCAAATTCGATTGATATAGCACTCGATCCAGTCAGGAGAAAGGCCCCTGCTAGAAGATACTTCTCTGTCAATAAACCATTACATTCCAGCGGTGCACAGCTCTAATGCTGAGTACGTGCTGAGTACAGAGCAGGGTTGTAAAATCCCACAACTCGATAAAAAAAACAAAGCTTCCTCTTTATTTACACTAATTTTGTTGTGCCCAACAGGGTCCATAATCATCCTATATTTTTAAGTTACCACTTAAATTCCACAGTTAATGAATGCAATAAATAATTAAGCATTGAGTATCCTACTACGTGCTAAAAATCAAAGTTTCAGTCTCGTTTCGTATAGTAAAGTCACGGAAAAGGGGGGTTTTCCTCAAACTGCTCTTCTTGCAACCTAAACCTCATATGGAAGACACACCCCCACTTTCTGGAAGGCTGATCAATTTGATCTATGTCAAATCTAATGTCAGCTCCTGTGATTGGTCCGCAAAAATACTAACAACCAATCACATCGCTTGACCCGAGATTTGACAGCTAATTAGTTAATTTTTGCGTTGATCAGCCTTTCGGAAACTGGGGGACAAAGTCCCATAGTAGTGCCGATTCTCTTGTTCACGTAGGTACTAAACTTATTTTAAACTATCGCTGTTTTTACCCGACTGCGCCAGAAGGAGGGTTATGTTTTTCGAGTGTATGTATGTATGTATGTATATTTCTTTGGCACGCTCTGTGGCCTAAACGGCTTGATGGATTTGAGATTGAGAGGTGTCGTTAGATTCGTCTTAATTCTGAGAGTGACACTGGGTACATCAAAATTTTAAAAATTAAAATGGCCGCTTTTTGGCGCCATATTACCTCTTCAAAAACTATCGAATGGGGTATCAAAATAAAGGGTTTTATAAATACTTTACAAAAATATATACAACTTATATGTGTATACTTAAATGTAATTTAGAATGAAAAATGCTAAAAAATAACAAAATATTCAACGTTAAAAATTAATTTGACTTTTCAAAAAAAAACATTAATAGTATGATTAATAAAACATGACAAAACTAAAAAAAATAATAACCCGACTGCGTATAAAAATAACAGAAAAGATATAAACAAGACTTATCAACACGCAGGCGGAGGCTACCTATGAACTATTATGTAATTCATGACCAAAAACATACGTAGCCTCCGACTGCGTGTTGGTAAGTCTCTTTTCTGTTATTTTTACACGCAGTCGGGGTTTTTGTTTTTGTTAATTAATTTTTTTTACTAATAGTAGATACAAGAAAGTGATGGCAACAATTTTAGTGCTTTCAAATTAGTTTAGGTGCTGCATTTCTTTGTATTTTAGTGGGCACGTTTCGAGATCACGAATAAATTCTGACAAATTAAACAGCCCTAAAATTGTTGCCATTCCTTTCTTGTATCTCCTATAAGTAAAAGAGAGCGATATAGTTTAAAACATGGATTCTACTAAGTAGGTTCTTTCCTCGTAGGTTTAAAATAAGTTTAGTTCGTGAACAAGAGAATCGACACCATTGATGCTAACCAGCCAGCATAATAGTGATATTTCTATTTGTCTCTTCGTCAGACATCCCGTGTGCGGCGCGGAAGATAGCTGGCAAGTCGGTGGTGTGCGTGTGCAACGCTACGTACTGCGACACCATCACCAGAGTAGCTCCCGCGCCTGGCCAGTACGTCCTGTACACCAGCTCACAGGTGAGATAGCACACTCGAGCATTGGGCCCTATAACCCGGCCCGGCCAGTTCATTATGTCTTACAATGTAGCATGCTGTTTGGGATGATACTGTGAGTGACTACTGCGTGCATCGAAACGATTTTATTGTACGGTAGATTAAAATAATTTCTGTAAAGACGCTTGTCATCTTATGCTTACTTCAGATACGAATCCAAAGAGAATATAACCACTACGAATCTAAGCATTAACTCATGCTTCCAACTGTCAAATAGCACTGCGTTTTGACAGTTGGAAACATGAGTTCAGTTCACGCTTAGATTCGTCTCTGAATGTAAACGGTAATAGATCTGTGATGTAAACCTTTTCCTGCGACCCATGCGACCACGAACGCTGCAGCAAACCTTTCGAAACGTCAGAAAAACCAGTTTAAATAATATACACGATGTAATCCGGTTAAAATAGTTTTATTGTAATGTGTAGTGATCGCGAACACCTAAGAAATTATTAAGCATATAGTACTTATTTATACAATTATTATTAAGTATGATTGTCTTAGAATAATTATTCTATTATTTTTAACGCTATTACGCATGCGAAGCGAAATCTAACGATTTAAATTGTGGAAAGAAAAAATCGCTCACGAGCAGGATTGGAACCTGCGACTCCTGGCTCAGTACGCCAGTGCTTTAGCCACTAAGTTACCGTGAACACTGCTCGTGGTATCGAAATTCTCATCCACTTGTACATCTTTCTTTCCACAATTTAAATCGTTGTCTTAGAATTACTACAATTATACTTTAATTTTTCCAGAGTGGATTAAGATTCAACAAAAGCAGAGCTAACTTGCAACCAGTGAACAATACTGGTAAGTTTATATCATTCTCTATAACAGTATCAACTATTAGCGCATAAAGGCATACTTTTTATATAAATATAAATATTTTGTTACTCTCTCTGTTCCAGAAGCATGTACGTCAACTTTAGTACTGCACCCAGAGACCAAGTATCAGACCATAGAGGGTTTCGGTGGAGCCGTGACCGACGCCGCCGGTATCAACTGGAAGAACCTTTCTGAGCCCCTGCAGAAATATCTGATTGAGTAAATACATTACCAACCACTTATGTACAACAAATCTGTGACTCGAGTAAAAAAGGGCATTTGTCAAATTTCCTATAGTGAAAACGGTCCGCTGTCTGCGCTTTACTTTACAGCCTCCATAAATATTGGCGAATATACACTACATACATACATATATACCTCGAACATTCATTGTCCAATTCTGATAGATAAATGACTAAACCATCTTATAGGCAGCCGCCTAGAAACAGCCGATTAGAAACAGACTTGCTGATGAAATTCTCTAGGATTAATGTTTCTTCATTAGATTTAGCTTTGTAGTTCTCAATAGAAAGTTAAAAAAAAATGCCGCTAAAGGCATAACGTCTTATCTATATGAGAATTAGCAATTCAGTTACTTCACGAAGAAGTCACTGGCTGGCTCCAAAATAGAGGAATAATGGGTACCTCTGGAGTCAGGGTCTCGCTATTATTGCGCCACTCGCTCCTCTGCCTTCCGCATCCAGTCCCACCAACTACCTTCTTCAGCCTAGTAAGAAGTGTTATTCCTAGTGGTGATCATGGTAATTTTGCCTTTACCTCGAAATAATAACTTTATTGTTTCCTTATTCCCAGCTCGTATTTCGGTGACAATGGGTTGCAGTACAACATGATCCGCGTCCCCATCGGCGGCACCGACTTCTCGACTCATGCCTACGCATACAACGAGCTCCCTGCGAATGACGCCAAGCTCACTAACTACTCGCTGACCTATGAGGATTATCAGTATAAGGTAAAGTATAAGTACATGTTCTACCAAAAACTAGCCTAGGAATGCAGTACGCATATAGCCCGTAAACAAACCAGTTTTACTAGAAAGGTGAAGTGTTTTAAAAAGTAAATGTCAATTCTTCAATGACGATATAATTTCAGACCCCATGTAATAAGGTATGGTTGGAACACAACAGAGCACGTCGCAAAAGCGGCGGTAAGGTCCGTTATGGAAGAGTGGTTGGTGCCTTGCCTTGGCTTCTTGCCCAACCAGCTGACGCAGATATTCTTGAGGCACAGCTAATTTGGGAAGTATCCGTCTCGTATAGGCCGGGAGCCAACGCCCGAGTGTCATCACTGCGGGGGCTGCCTTGAGGACACGGTGCAGCACACACTGACATAATGCCCAGCTTGGGTCACGCAGCGCCGTGATTTTATCACTGCAGTAAGCGGCAGCGATCTCTCGCTTCGGGCCGTAGTTCTGACCATGTATGTTCGAGAGCTTGAGCGCTTCGGAAGGCGTCGTCTTCTTCTGCGAGGAGATGATGTTCGCGAAGAAGGTGGCGGATAGGGTATGAGGGTCGACTACATCCCTTCTCACCTGCAGGGGACAGACCGGGTGCCATAGGACCGTACGCTGACCTCTAACCACCATAGGAGTGGGCTTTCGATCGGTCAAGGCCCGTGACGGTGGTACGCAGTGTTCCTCACGCGCCAGTCAGGAGAAGGGTGCGGCTGACGTTAGGCCTCATGGGGATAAGGGGCTCGCCTACTATTGGCGAGCCAGGACCTGTCTTGATGGTAGCACAGACTACTTAGTGGTAGTAGAATGCACGTTACCACGCCCCCGGCTAAAGGTTAGTTAGAGGAACTACGTGGTGGTTTTAGTAGTCAAGAGTGCAACATTGCCTCCTTCGTAGTACATATACAACGTGTATCAGATATGCGTGGTCATATTTGAAGAGCCTATTCAGGGGATGCTATCGAACAACTTTTACTATGGGGTCAACCCTGAAATCGCAAAAAAAAACAGCTTATCCTTACATTTTTTCGAGCGACATCGATGATTTAGTAGGGAACAGCTGATATTTTTTTCGCGATTTCAGGGTTAGTCCCATAGTAAAAGTTGTTCTATGCTATGCCCTGAATGACCTTTTAAAATATGACCACGCATTTCTGATACACGTTGTATATCGATGGCTCCTTCCCTAGGCAGAGTACGTCTATGAGGATTTACCAACGAAAATAAAGGGTTGGAACACAATTCAAACAACCCAGACCTACTAAGAATATCAACCTATTCTCATGTCGATAGCCACGCTTAAGATCAAAATACCACAGTGACATTGAGTATCAGTTTGTGGTTATTTGAGGTTTGCATATCGTTATCTTCAGATTCCAATGATCAAGGCGAGCATGCAAGCTTCAAGCACCCCAGTATACGTAATGGCGACGACATGGTCGCCGCCTCCGTGGATGAAGACCAACAACGCGTTCACCGGGCGCAGCCGCCTCAAGCCGGAGTACTACCAGACCTATGCCGACTATCATTACAAGTAAGACCAGAGCCGTATTTAGACACAGGCTACCAAGGCTGCTTAGTGATGTAAAAAAAGGTTGAATTTTTTTTTTCGGAGTTGTTTTTTTTTTCAAGAGTATTAAAACAATATTATGGTAGAGTGGTTATTGTCAAATACTTTTGGTTGAATTGAGAGCTTGAGACAATGAGAGTTCGCTTTTGTCGAGTTTGAAGTAAAAAGTAAAATTATATTGATTAATTTTATGTAATTGAATATTTGAAAATATGTCAAAACGAGATGGCAAATCTTCTTAAAAAAAATATTTTTACTAAAAATTTCATTGATTTAATTAAACATAATTTGAAAAGTCAATCATTATTCCATTTAGGTTATTTTGTTTCACTTTTCTGAAAAAAAAAACATAATTTCGAAAAAAACTAAGGGGCCAAACTTTTTTGCGTGTTTTTTTCAAGATTGTGAAAATTAAAGGTTTTTTTCTTTATTTATAACAATAATTGTGACGTCTGTTTCAGGTTCCTAGAAAAGTATACGGCTGAAGGCATCCCGATATGGGCCATCACTACCACTAACGAGCCTACAAGCGGACTGATAGGATTTATTAACTCCATCAATAATCTTGGATGGAGCGCAGGGAGTATGGTAAGAGGCTAACAAACCGAATACTTAGTTTAATGTCCTAATGTTGCATGACTTTTCCCACTCATGCTAGATCTAAAATATGGTTTAATCAATCAATCAATCAAATCATTTATTCGCCACAAGATAGTTACAAGTAATTACAAGTCCGTCATATCTTGCCTTTTTGTAGGCATGCGAAAGTTATGTTATATTTACAATAAAAAAACACATTACAATAAATTAATAAATTACATTATTTACATTTACATAAAATTTAAATATATCGGGTCATTTTTAATTCATTAGCTATTTTTAAGAAATGACTGTACACATTTACGAACAACTTTTAGTATGGGACCAACCATGAAAACGCGAAAATATCAGCGGCTCCCCCCCTTTTATGTTTATTTTTTTCTGTCGATTCGGTCGATCGATCGGGTCGATTCCCACAGGACACAAAAAAATTGTGTGATGTGTTTGTGTTGGTCTGGGTGTTTCTTATGTATTATAAGTAGGTACCTATGTATTTACAACAAAAAAAGTATATATGTATTATATCCATTGTCTAGTACCCATAGCACAAGCTCTGCTTAGTTTGGGACTAGATGGTGCTGTGTAAAAATGTCCCAAAAATATTTATTTATCTAACTATCTAAGTCTACGGCCTAATTTAAGTATATGCACGTTGCGTTTTTTTGTAATTTACAGATATTTAGAAGCATACTTAAGATTCAATTGAATATAATAATTTCAGGGTCAGTGGATAGTAAACAATTTGGGACCCACAATACGAAATTCAACGTTCAAGAATGTTAAAATAATAACAGGAGACGATCAGAGATTAACTCTGCCCTACTGGGCCAACGTGGTAAGAAATTTTAATTTATATACCTTCAACACACAGGACATTGTAAAAAATATAGACGAAGTGCTGCGTACAATCATAGTGAAGCCAACAAAACCAGCACGGTTTTGTTGGCTTCACTGTGATACTCCGTGTACACACGGCTACACATCAAGTTGTACATTTCCAGTATAAGCTAACCTCGCATTGTATAGGTTTTCCTTAAAACGCGAGGTCAGCCTTTACTGGTTTTGTACAGCTTGATGTGTAGCCGTGTGTACAAACCAGCGCTTACGCACACACTTGCACCTTAAACCACCGCTCTCGGTACACATGTCGCGGTATCGTCATCGCAAAAACAAATATCCTTCAGGTGCATGGTGTGTGAGCGCTGGTTTGTACATGGAGGGGCACAGTTTTGTTGGCTTCACTATGATTGTTTGCAGCACTTCGTCTGTATTTTTTAGTGTCTGTGCTTCAACATGGGAATATTACTGTTGTTTTTGATTTTAAGCGGCCCTTAATACTTATTTTTTAAACAGTTGATAACAGAGAATCCCAAAGTACTAGACTACATAGACGGCGTGGCGGTCCACTACTATACAGACTTCTTAACCCCTGCATCTGTACTCACAGAGGTCGCCAAGTTCTACCCTGACAAGTTCATAATCGCTACTGAGGCTTGCGAAGGTAATTCGTTATTTAGGGCCGATTTAATTAAAAGTTGATATAAACTATAGTAGTTGCGTGTGGTACCGGACATAAAGAATTGCACCAACCTATATCTTCTCATGGGTGTCGTAAAAGGCGACTAAGGGATTTACCAGAGGATGGGCAGCAGCGTTCTCTGAGTATTTAACCAACCAACTGCGATCGCCAACCCGCCTGCCAAGCGGCCACGCTTACGATAACGGTATATCCCCCCTTTTTGGGGGAGGCCTATGTCCAGCAGTGGACGTCTTTCGGCTGAAATGATAAACTATAGTAAATATTACAAGGAAAGTATAATTGTATAATTCCATGTCACCATGCATGCTACTTCAATATAAAAATAATCTCAGTCTCAGATTATAGAATTAAATCTATTATTATTATGCAATTATCTATTCTTTTTTATTGAACGAATGGAATTAATGAAAAAATATGCTGACGAAATTAAAAAGTAACCATGTCCCTTCGATCGCTAGCTGAGTTTATTTTTATTTAAATAAATAAATAAATAAATAATAAAATCTTTATTGATCAAAAGCAGAGTTACAATACTTAGTACACTAGCCTCCACACTAGGATTCCCTGTGTCGTGGAGTCTAGTCTCTTTCATCAGACTAACAATTATTAATTTAAAAAGAAAAACAAAAATTACAATAATAACAATTTTATAAAGAGTAGTATGTATGTGTTTGTGTACTTAGATGTTTATGGGTGTGTGATAGTGTGATTTTAACGGTGTTTGTATTTGTGATTGAGGTATGGTGTGTGTGGGAGGTATGGTGGGTGTTGGAGGTTGGGGTGTATGTGTATGGGTGAGTAGGGTATGTGTGTATGGGTGAGAATCAGTAAGGTGGCCTATGTTTTCTGAGTGTGATGGATTTGCATTTAGAAGGAGATATGATTAGGTAATAATACTGAGGAAACTTTCTGTGCTTTCGTAGTCTTTACTAGTCAGAAATTTCTTGACATGATTTTTGCATTTGGATCTAGGCAGCGACAGTACGTTGATTTCTTCATTCAGCCTACTGTATATAAATGGTCCCATATAATTAAAGCATCTGTTGCCAAAATGCAGCCAACATATACATATTTACATTGGTATAAGCAGTGATAGCCTAGCGGTTGAACGCTTGCCTTCCATGCAGGAGGGTGTGAGTTCTATCCCGGCCCGCACCTCTGACTTTTCGAATTCATGTGCGGATATTCGATTATAGAAGGAAAACATCGTAAGGAAACCTGCACACCAGAGAGTGCTCCATACCAAAGACTTTGTATACTGCCATACAGTTCTCAATGGTGTGTGCAGTCCGCCAACCCGCACTAGGCCAGCGTGGTGGACTAAGGCCTTAGCCTTCTCATACTGAGAAGAGGCCCGTGCCCAGCAGTGGGACAGTAATGGGCTGGTTATGTATGTATGTTTATTTTTATTTGGTAAAATAACATCTGTCACTCACAACTAAACACTAATAATCAAAACACCGCATCGAGAAACAATACAAGTTGGTTGATCTGTAACCGTGCCATTTTTCTAGAGCAAATGATAAATAATGTGCTTAGACCAGGTAGTCATTTAAAAAATACTTAACAAACTCTACGATTATTTAGCACATAGGTACAGTTTTCTTCTTATTATTTTTATCGCAATCAAATGTAGCTTTATATTTTCGTTTCGTTTTTTACAAGTTTTTATATTCTCTAAAATTACATATTATCGGTTTGCTTCTCGCTATACAATTTATATTTAAATTTTCAGGCACGATGTGGTTCGAAAAACATCACGTCGATATAGGATCCTGGATAAGAGCTAAAAAATACATGATTGATATTTTAGATGTAAGTATTTTTTTTTCATAAACTCTTGAGTATATTCTTGTGATGTCGACGTCGTGTGTTACTTTGGATATTCATTATCATAATCCTCATTTCAGCCCATAGACGTCCACTGCTGGACATATGCCATCCCTAAGCAAAGCCACAACGACCAGTTCTACGCTTCCCGCATACAGCGAATTCCCGCGACCTTCACCTGCAGGCGTAGCATGACCATTGTAGACAAGCGTTTTGTCTGCGAAAGAATAGACCAAATTAAGTTCTATACAATGTAGTTTTGTTTATTCTTCTGTAGACAAATCTCTTGTCTACAGTGGTCATGCTACGCCTGCAGGTTGTCAGTCCACCTTGTGGGGGGCCTACCCACGCTGCGCCGCCGTGTTGTCCAGTACGCGGTCGCCACTCCAGAACTTTTCGAACCCATCGGCCATCATCTTTGGCTTTTCATATACCTACTTAATAAAACTGACTGACATTTTGCACAGGATTTCCTCCTTATACATATAACGTGTAACGAGGCTAAACGTGTAGGTGACCACTAAGAAATGATTCTTGGGAATTCATCCCCTAAGGGGTTTAAATAGGGGGAGAAAAGTTTGATGGTTCCTGAGGTGAGACCGATGGAAAATCTTATCAGGAAAATCTTATCTATCCCACTAACATTATAAATGTGATGAAGATGTTTGTGACTTAATCACGCGTTATCCGGTGAACGGATTTGGGTGAAATTTGGCACACAGACCATTAACATACTGTATGTAACAAAAACCCTGTTGTTCCTGTGAGCTACGTTATCAGAATCGATACACGTACGTAAGGACTCAACTTATTTGGAAAAACTCTTCAGTAAAAATAATCAAATTAAATATTAAATCATTAATTGTAAATTGAAAGCTCAGACCAACTTACATCAGTCAAAACTCACTTATTCAGTGATTATAGCAATAAAAATAATCAAATTAAATATTAAATGATTATTTATTGATCTTAAATTTAAAGTGATATAATCACTTTTAATAATGATTTAGTAATTATTTTTATTATTTTAACGCATTTTACGCATGCGAAACGAATTCTAAAGATATAAATCCTCCTCGTGAGCGATTTTTTCTTTCCACAATTTATATCTTTAGAATGATTTAGTATTTAATTTGATTATATTATTGAAGAGTTTTTCCAAATGAGTAGTATCCTTCGTATGAATATCGATTCTGTTAACGTAGATCACAGGAACAACAGGGTTTTTGTTACATACTATAAGCCATTTTTCATACCGAGAAAATACACAGTTCCCAAGGTCTAGTGGTTCGAGTGTCGGACTGCTGATCACGAGGTCGTGGGTTCGATTCCCACAGGACACAAATATTTGTGTGATGAACATAAGTGTTTGTGTTTGTCTGGGTGTTTCATATGTATTATAAGTATGTATATACAAAAAAAAATATGTAAGTATTATATTCATTATCTAGTACCCATAGTACAATCTCTGCTTAGTTTGGGACTAGATGGTGCTGTGTAAGATGTCCCAAAAATATTTATTTATTTATTTAATGAAGATAACATCTTTCTGTGACAAGCTGAGTTACACACGGGCGAAGCCGCGGGCATAAGCTAGTTAGTAATAAATACATTTCTATTTCAGGACTTGAACCACAGTGTCGTAGGCTGGATAGATTGGAACATGTGCTTAAACGTTGAAGGAGGTCCGACCTACATACGTAACTACGCTGACTCCCCCATCATCGTGTTCCCAGAGAGAACGGCGTTCGTCAAGCAGCCCATGTTCTACGCCTTGGGGCACTTCTCCAAGTTCGTG
This sequence comes from Asteroscopus sphinx, assembly GCA_949699075.1. Taxonomy (NCBI): domain Eukaryota; kingdom Metazoa; phylum Arthropoda; class Insecta; order Lepidoptera; family Noctuidae; genus Asteroscopus; species Asteroscopus sphinx. The sequence goes on from OX453021.1 coordinate 18,136,794, forward strand.
CCACGAGGCTCGAGAAGGATTCAGGTCGAGCAAAAGTGTAGCTGGGGGAAATCTGTGTGGAACGTCGCTTTTATTACACCTAGCAACACCGTCGTGGTTGTGCTCTATAATGAGTGAGTTTATTACATAGACCATACAGCTCCATTGAGGTAATATTACTACGAACTGGAGCAGACATCAGGAACAAAAATTTTAGCACAACTTGCTGGCCGCGGAGCACGCGCGGCGCGAGCGTGGCTTAGCGAGTGAGAGTGCAGAGCTCTACAACGTGCTATAAACATTTTGTTCGAGGTGTCCTCTCTAGTAGAAAGAAGAAAGAAAGAAAGAAAAAGATTTTATTCTTGCGCTCCATTAGACGCACACACTACAAAACTTAAACATTATACTTTACAATTTCATGACAAATTAGTATAGTTACAGTTAGTAGTTAGTTTTTAGGTAGTAGGCGCCGACTCATAATTAGTTATTTACATTAGTTTAGTTAGGAGAATAGTTATTAAGACTAAAAGCTTCATTTTATTTTTCGCTTTTCAGTTTCTGTTTTCGTCGGTTAAATTTTTTGTTAAAAAGTTTTATTTTTAGTTTTTTTGTGGCTTAAATCTAACTCCAGGTCTCCATTATGTCTAGAATTTATGTGTGCTAAGTTTCAACAGAATCGGTTAACAGGTAAGAATTCAGTGGGTGAACAAACACTCATCCCCTGTTTTCCTACCTTTAGGGGTGGATTTTGATTTTAAAATTTTAAGATATATATATACTTCAAGATATACCCTATCCATTAAAAGCAGAATCATCAAAATCGGAATACTCTGTAAAAAGTTATGCGTGGTCATACATAAAAAAGAAGAAAAAATACGCGTCGAATTGAGAATCTCCTCCTTTTTTTCTTCGGTTAAAAAAGGACTAGGTTGGCGCCTTGTCCTTTTAAAATCGCTCCGGAAGTAATAAATAAATATCTTTGGGACATTTTTACACAGTACCATCTAGTCCCAAACTAAGCAGAGCTTGTGGTATGGGTACTAGACAATGGAAATAATACAATACAATACAATACAATGGGTATAGTAGGTAGGGACTCGGCTTCGCCTCGTCTTTCCAATATTACACGGCCGTCAATTGCTTTATTTCTCAGGCTTCGAAAGTAATGTCCTATTATGTATCTAACTTTATTGCGTTTTTTCACAGTGGTAAAGCAACAAAAGTTAATATCCAGCTGGGAGGCAAACGAGCTGTGCTAAAGCTGGAAGCCAGCTCTATCGCAACCATCGAGCTTCCAAATGAACAATAGTGAATAAATTATTAGTATAATGTTTCGTAATGACACAGGTGAAATATCTATACCGCAGTATGACGTAAACAAACTTTATGTGGCATTTCGAAGAATATACGAAGTACCTATATTTTATTTAATTGTTTTTCCTTTTTATAATGTTTTTATTTTTGGCCTACCTACATGAGCCTACATGAAGAACTGCGTGTACGCACGGCTACACATCAAGCTATATACAAGATGTTGATCTGTAATCGTGCCATATTTCTAGATCTGATGAAAAATTATGTGCTTAGTCACCCAAAAATACTTGAAAAATTCTACAACACAAGTTTCGCACGCAACGTTTTTGTGTCGTACGTAGGTGGTACGCGACACGCGGAGGGAATTTGTTTGTTTACAAATAGGTATTTAAATAAATAAATAAATTTGGTATTGATTTTATTATTAATTCGTGTTTAGTATCAGTGGCATAGTCATCTCCTTAACATAACATAACATAACATCACGCCTGTATTTCCCCGAAGGGGTAGGCAGAGGTGTATAGTACACCCACATTTCGCCAGTTATGTTGTAAGTCCCATGTAATAGGGGGCGAGCCTATTGCCATTAACCGGGCACAAATCCAGACTCCAGGCTGCTACTGAGAATTTCCTAATGAAAAAACCCAATAACACTTTGCCCGACCTGGGAATCGAACCCAGGACCTCACGCTCAGCAGTCGCGCTTGCAACCACTAGACCAACGAGGCAGTCTCCTCAAATATGGCACAAATTCAGATCAACATGTTGTATGTTATTATCCAGTGAGTTGTGGCAACGTTTTGGTTTGTCGGTATAGCTAATGCTACATAATAAACCAATTTTGAAGCATTGCCATTTAAATACATAAAAAAATGAAGGTTATTATCATTCCATAATGTTCTATTCTACGTTTCGTACTAAGTACGTACCAACTCATAGGTAGGTTCGTGATACAGGATGGTGTTGTTAAGCCGATAATGACGACACAGCTGCGTCAATCTCAAATCTTGTTCCGCGGCTAATGTTATGTGATTGCTCAGTGGGGTGACTAACATTCAAGTTAGAGTTTACTAAGTTTATACAGAATGAAATCAAATTCTTGCGAAAAATTGTAAAGATAGATTCTAACAAAGAAATTGGACTTGACTGAACTTTTTTCAAGAAATTATAGGAAAAGTTGTTTAGTTTCATTGGTAGAATCTACCTTTAAGATTTGTTGCATGTATTTGATTTTCATCCTGTATTATATGTATTTTAGCATTTTTAGCTTAACTCATCTACCTAAGCTTTTTCCAATCGTATTGTTTTCGGCTTCTATTAGCCTAACGAGACCTTGCTTGCAACCCAATTACTGGATAATACCGATAGCCGAGATTTTTGGATTTCTGACTACAGGTTCAGTAAAGACAGTCATAGGTACTACCCTTCGAGCATTTACTATCCTTCGAGCTTCGAGCGACCTATCGTTATTGCCTTGATAAGGGTGAATCTTGAGAATGGGCGTATTCAGTTGATTCCCTTGGCATATTTTATTTTAGAGAATTTCTCACAAGTAATAATAAAAACATGAAATTTAACTAAATTATAAACACATTGAACTTTTTGGCACCAATTTTGGCCAAGCCCGCAAGCCGTTCCAAAGATATACCACAATTTGCAGTTTTATTAGGCAGGGGAATCAATAAAGACGACAGGGGAATCAAAACTTAATAAACGTTGATTGAAATTCATGTTTATTATTAATTTATCATAGTAAATCAAGACCATTATTACATATCTTTAAGGCATACTCTAAAGGAACACTAAAAAAAACTACTACAACAACATAATTATGTATTTTCTTAGATTTTTGTTTTTCCTCTAGAGAAATTGTCTAAATTAAAAATCAGCCTTTTTGCTACATACATTGGCAATTTGGCACTTTTATTCGTAGGTACTTTTATGGTTGATAATAAAACACATGTTACAAAAAAAACAATTGACTACAAAAAACTTATTGAAAATGCGACTAATACAGAGTGAAAAGTCATTTTAGTTTCGGTAGTCGGTGGCAAAAAAAAACAAACAAAACCAAAGACACCGACTTTTTTTCTGTTATTGGGCGTCAAACAAGCAGACGGCCTACCTGCAATAACAGAGGCGTTGCAAGTGCATTGCAATCCTAGAGACAAAGGTGAAATGTCTCATGTGCTTGTAATTACACCAGCACACAACAACAAAACTACTTGGTCGCAGAAATAGGTATGGTCCTAGGGTAGTATTTTTGCGTACGAGCTTCTTCACAAAGAGCTCTGCTATACTATAACTACGACGACTACATCTTCCGAAATTAAAATCATTTTTCACTTCGTGTCGACATGATAATAGCTCATGACGACTGACTTTTTCGTTGAGATATGTCATTCCCATACATTTTGATTGTTTTCTATAGCGTTGACGATTGTAGATTGTCAACTTGGCTAGGGGGGCTGGAAACGACGATACATGGTTTGACGTTTGACGTGCTTTCCGAGTTGCAGTTACATATTACAGTATAATATTACTATCTATTGCATTACAGTAAACCTTTCGATGTAGGTATTCGTTTGTTATAAAAATAATCATGTAAGCTTAGTGAACGATATCTTGAGATGGAAGGCAGGTCAACAAGATGATTCATTTTGCACCGAAGTTATCTGAGGTATCGTTATCAATGAGCAAAGACACACAGACGATAATAATTCAGTTATTGTTTTCAAATGATTGTTGTTTCGACATACACAAACTTGACATTGGTTGTGTAGATCCAGGATTTATTTCTGGGTGGCATAAGGGCTAGGCAGGTAAGGAGTAAGTATATCCCCTATATCAGGGATGGCGAACCTTTATACATCAAACATCAACGCAATTTTTTTCAACAAAATCGTTAATGTGGATATAACGTGCCAACAATAATAATCTCAGCTTAGTGGGGAAAACTATACGAACAAAATAAACAAAACGAAAATAATTATTTAGTTTATAATCTCGTCACGCGAGACCGACCCTATGCTCTAGAGTAGTTCCTAGGAGTAGGCCACTGTGTTAGGATTAGGTAGTTCTTCGCCCTCGCCGGCGAGGCTTGCCGCTTAACGGCGATTCGCGAAACGCGTCGGCCACCCGATAAGTCCGCCACTTTCGAGAAAACCGTTCCCGATGCAGCAACGGCTGTCAGGAGGACATAGCGGCGGGGTCCCCCCGCAATACCCCAGTAAGCCGAGGTCCGAGCCCTCCCTTGGGGGACGCCTTTATGCGGTTGTGCAACCGCGATTTTAGTTGATAAGTTAGGTTTAGGGAAATATTTCGGCGGATGGAGGATTACGGGCCAGCCTAACGGGATTCTCCGCCACCCGCTCAAGCAGTTAGGGCACCTATTTTGGGTGCCGATCTGCGAGAGTCCATTCATCAAAAATTTAGCGCATTTATTAGGTTCCTCCACTAATGCGTATATTAAAAAGTACTCTGTGACTAATGCCGTACACACAGTTTGTTGTCGCGTGCCATTTGTGTGCCTTTGGTTCGCCATCCCTGCCCGTATTGCACTATGTCTTTGGGATAAATAATTTGTCAGTGACATAAAAGAATAACTATAAAAACGAATGTTATCAAGGCCGGTATCGTAATAAGGCTGGGTCATACCAACTTCATCGCATCACAGCGCAGCACGTCTCGTTGCAGCAGGTGACGTTGTAATGTATGAAATCTTATGGGAGATGACACACCAAGCGCAGCTGCACGTATAATAGTCATGCGACTCGCGCGCTTGGTGTGTCATCTCCCATACGATTACATACATGTATTACAACGTCCTCTGCTGCAATGCGACGCGCTGCGTTGTGATGCGGTGCAGTTGGTTTGACCCAGCCTGCTCCTTGTTTTATTTGAACCATCTGGGGGGGAGTGCACCTGTCCCCCCCCCCGATCTGCCTTTGCTGACAGCAACTCTACTTTAATATAAGTACAACGTGTTATTGAAATAATTGAAAACCTCTTATGGGGTCATTTTACTTATAATTATGAACAACTATTACTATAAGACGAAATCAGAAATCGCGAAAAAAAATCTGCTGTTCCCTACATTTGTGTTCACATAAATCGACAAATGTGTTTTTTCGTGATTTCTGATTTGGTCCCATAGTAAAAGTTGATCATAATGAACTGATCATTGACCTCTTAAGAGGTTTTCAGTTATTTTATGAATGCGTTGTACGCTATGTTTTCCATCCATCTTATCATTTAAGTGCACTTGACGATGTAGCTATCTCCATTTCTCTGTAGAATGCTAACTTATTCAATTGTCTGTGGGTACTTTTTCCTTTTCCTTCAATTGGTTCGTGTACTTGGGCTTTTTTATTTATTTTTAGGCTTAAGCATTCGCACTTTCGCCTGGCGCGACTTTAATAACCGTTATTGTAATGAAGCTACAAGCTGTCGTCTCGTCATACTACATTTTTCTTACTATTTCTTAAAAGATGTATTTCACAGCTGACTCATCGCGGTCATCGAGTAGCCGGTTGCCGGCTGGTCGCCCTACTGACTACGGCTTCACCGTGACTCACTCGCCAGTAAATAGAATTATGAGTATTATTACCATTAATATAACCGGTTACCGGTCTCCGATGCTCCTTCAAAATGTCTTATGTGCTATGTGCGTAAGCTCTTTTCTTTATATCTATTACTTCAATGGTAATTAAGACAATCAAGGGGTGCAACCACGGTGCAACTATGAGTTTTTCAATAGCTCAAACCTGAGGCACCCCAACTATTTTTAACCGACTTTGTAAAAGGAGGAGATTCTCAATTCGACTGTATTTTTTTCATGTTTGTTACCCCAGAACTCCGTCATTTATAAACAGATTTGGAAAACATATTTTTCATTTGAATGATATAGGTCCAGATTGGTCCCATTTTTATCAAAATCTGGTTCTGATAATGGGATCCATGTAGAATTGAGGGAACTCCTCAAATATTATAGGCATACATATAGTAATTTTGGTATTTTCATCAACAAATCAAGCATTGATTGGCATTCAGAAAGAATCATCATCGGGGATTGCAGCAATCGCTTGTCTTTCTATTGTTAATGCCACAAAATATAGAAAAATAAAATAAATTATAATAAAACAAAGTTTAACCGGATTAAATCGCGTATATTATTTAAATTGATTTCCCTGACGTTTCGAAAGCTTTGCAGCATTTCGTGGTAGCAGGTAGACTAACGGCCAAAATTAATATCCTATCTATCCACGATTTGTCCTAGAGATAGGAATTTGACATAAGCTCCATACAAAATATGTCAAATTTCTATCTCTAGTAGGGTAAATCGTGGATAGATTGGATATTAATTGTGGCCGTAAGATGACAATCGTCTTTACAGATATTTCTAAAAAAATAATTTTAATCTACCGTACAATATTTATTAATTAAAATCTTTTCGATGCACGCAGTAATCACTCACAATATCATTATCTTTTACAGTGTTGCGTGCTGTTTGGGACTTGATTATTTTTATGACTGGGTTCCAAACAGGTTCTTAGTCAGGTAGACTAAGAACCTGTTTGGAACCCAGTCCACCGACCACGAAATGCTGCAAAGCTTTCGAAACGTCAGGGAAACCAATTTAAATAATATACGCGATTTAATCCGGTTAAACTTTGTTTTATTATAATGTGTAGTGATCGCGAAAACCTAAGAAGTTATTAAATAAAATAAAGTTAAAAAAAAGTGAAAACCGACTTCAAAAATAGAATAGAATATAATAGAATAATAATTTATTTGCAAAGAATGTAGGTAAATGCAATAAAGGTATCAACAAACTACCTTGAAAAAATAATTAATAAAAAATAAAATAATAAAATAACATGTGAGAAACAGTTTAGGAAGTCGGTGCCAATTTTTTCTTAAATCAAACCGAATCAAAGGTACCTACTTCCTAAACTGTTTCACACAATTATACTTTTTGAAGTCGGTTTTTACTTTTTTTAAAGTTCATTTTATTTTTACTGTAATAAATTGGTATGGCAAGTAATGATTTCTTTTCATAAATTATTGTAGAAGATATTATAATATTATAAAGAGGAAAGATTTGTTTGTTTGTAATCGATAAACACTGTAAATACTGAACTGATTTTAATCATTCTTTCACCGTTAGAAAGCTACTTTATCCAAAAGTAACATAGGCTATATTTTATTTCAGTACGCGGGCGAAGGCGCGGGAAAAGTCTAGTTACATTACCTATTCTATGGAAATATGACGTGTTGTGTTTACCTAAGTATAAGGCGTGGGTCTCGCGCTCAGCCACAGACCACAGAGTAAGGATGGCTCAGCGTCGTGTTGTATGAAACTTTTACTCTGTATATTTTTTTCTGTAAAAAAGTAGTGGAAGCCATTCTACCACAAAAATACTAAAATAATATGAAAAACTGGGCCGGGCGCGCGTGCCAACACTCTGCACCAGAGTGCAGGGCATTTCAAAACCTTTCTCACTACGCCTTATGACTTGTTTCTGCAAATACTGTAACTAAAACACGCAAAAATGCCTTATTGCACTGTTTGCAACTGCAGAAACAAAGCTGTAAAGTACATTTGAATAAAGTTATGGGAGGCGTACCTAGTTTGTTCGAAAGTTGCCACGCATGAATTGCAAGTAAAATTGTGATTACAACCATTCTATCTATCTATTTCTGTGAATTCTACCTACTCTCGATTCTGAAACAAACTAGTTTCAGGTTTTGAGTTACTTCAATAACACGTTGTATAAACAGCCTTCACGATCCTCGGGTGAAAATATTCAAATTGATCGTCTGACGCACCCTGGGCCCTACCAATCTGCTGCCCGACTCTTGCCTTTTTTAAAAAAAATTTTATTTATTTAGAAAATTTAGACTGATTTAATTAATTTAATTTTGGTTTTTTATTTGTTTCTATTGTGTTGTATAAAAAAAAAAAAAAAATTAAACATGACGCAGTAACTCACTTTATCTTAGTTTTGTGTGTGCCTATACTCATTATTCATGTCTAAACTCTGACTTCGTGGAGTTGTTTTGAACCCACATTGTCATAATGTTATAAATCATAAACATTGGAAGTATGACAAATACACCTTTGTTGCTAATGATTCACTTACAACATGACACATTAATTACCACATCTTAATTAGAACAATCATCCGAACAATGAACCTCACTTAGCTTATGGTTTATTTTATGAGCTAAATTTTTCGGTGATGTCGTCGTAAGAAAAGATAAGATAAAGAGAAAGAAAAGAGAAGAAAATAAGAAAGAATAGGTTTCTGCAGGATTCTATCTGGATGTGGAGAGCAGCTGATGACCTGACAACATTAATAAGCTTCTGGTCTGGGATATGATAAAGACAGGTTCAAAGGTAATAAATATTAAAAGATGTAGGAAATTTGGATATCATTAATCGTCTGAAAAAAGACGCGAAACCGTGATGAGGAAAGACCGAGTGCGCGTAGTCATAGAATAACGCGTATTTGATTTGATAACTTGCGCAACCCAGCGGGCACGCAGCAATAGCGGCGGCAAGGCCAGTCGTGGAAGAGTGGCAGCCACCCTGTGGCTGGAGAAGTGGAGAGGCGCCATGGCATCCTCCCCTACCGGCTGACGCAGATACACTGGGGGCACGGGTGCTTCAGGAAGTATCGGTGTCGCATAGGCCGGGAGCCGACGGTGACGCCCGAATGTCCTGCAGGAGCTGCCCTGAGTACACGCCCTTGCACATGCTGGCGGAGTGCCCAGCTTGGGCCACGCAGTGCCGTGACGTGACCTCAGGCGGCAGCGATATCTTGCTTCCGGCTGTAGTTATGTCCATGGTTGGGGGCGAGATCGTTTGGGAAGGCATCGTTTCCTTCTGCGAGGAGATAATGCTCGCGAAGGAAGCGGCATCGGCAGAGAGGGTTCGAGAGGCCGACGTGACAACCTCTCTTCCTTCCCGAAGACGTCAGACGGACCGTGCGCTGCCAACCCTACGCTAACTTCCAGCTACCGTGGGAGTGGGCTTTTGGAGGCAGCGGCAGACTCGGCGTAACATGCCACCCGAACAGCCATAGCCCGTAAGTATGGTGCATGTAAGCATGTGTTCCGCGCCTGCCATTCAAGAGTATTTCATTGTTTTGTGGGTCGGTCAACGTTGAGGCCGCACGGGAGAAGGAGCTCGCCTGCTAGTGGAGAGCTGAAACCTGTCGGAGGTAGGTGGATAATGCAGAAATCCCACGCACAGAAATCTAAATAAAGGTGATAGAGGTGCAAAGGCACGTGAACTTGTCGCCGCGTACAGGTGTGTCTTTTAGGACACCAGTGCGCTAACCATTTGCTTGATCATCAGTGCTGTTTTGGACGCAGAGTCACTTAAATTGTATTTTGCTGCATATCTAGCAGCGGAATTTTTAGGCTTATTTTATTTTGCATTGAATGCTATAGAAACACTTAACGGTGACACTTGCTTTAACGGTGAAGGAAAACATCGTGAGGAAACCTGCACACCTGAGAGTGCTACATACAGTTCTCGATGGTGTGTGTAGTCCACCAACCCGCACTAGGCCAGCGTGGTGGACTAAGGCCTTAGTCTTCTCGCACTGAGAAGAGGCCCGTGCCCAGCAGTGGGACAGTAATGGGCTGGTTATGGTTATGGCTATAGAAACATGGTGGGCGTGATTGCGTATCTAACGGCCAAAATTAATATCCAATCTTTCCACGATTTGCCCTACTAGAGATAGGAATTTGACATAAGCTCCATACAAAATATGTCAAATTTCTATCTCCAGTAGGGTAAATCGTGGATAGATCGGATATTAATTTTGCCCGTAAGTGTTGGTGGCGGAAAACCGGCGACATGCGTTCCCGTAGTAAAATACAGTAGATAACATTTCTATTAGGTAACTTATTATTACCGCAGAACGGATGACCGATGGTGCAGTAATGTTCTGGAGTGGCGACCGCGTCTGGTGTACTGGAAGGCGCAGCGTGTGTAGGCCCCCCACAAGGTGGACCGACGACCTAGTCACTGATAATCCTGATGAAGGTCGCGGGAATCCGCTGGATGCGGAAGGCGCAGGACCGGTCGTTGTGGCGATGCTTGGGGGAGGCCTATGTCCAGCAGTGGACCTCTTTCGGCTGAAGTGATGATGATGACCTTATTATTTGCATTACTATAATCACACGCCTCCGCCTCCGGTCAAAGGTAGACTATACTATACACCTCTGCCTACCCCATCGGGGAATACAGGCTTGATGTTATGCTATGATTTCTTGTGTAACTCTGTGTTTTTATATCTACACCTCAAAAAACTTTGTAAAATACCTAATATTATTATGAAACCGCTTAAATATTCCAATGAATTATAGTGGGTAGGTATAGGTACCTACCTACTAAATTAATAATATCGGCGTAAAATAAATTACATAACTAGGTTTTCAAAGTTCCGAGATAATCGTGATTGATTGATTTCTGGATTTTTTTGTAAAATATATTTTTATGTAGAAACATTAATACTGTAAACGTTAATGTTTCGGGTTTCTGCATAAAAATGTATTGACAAAACATCAAAACAATCCAGAAATAAAATAAATCACGACTTGTGTAATTTTTCCTCTACGCCGATTTTCCAAAGTCCAAATATTGTTATGAGCGAGATACTGTCTTCCTATGGTTTCCTGTTACTATCAGCTGTTACTTTATTCACGTTTCTTGAATGAAAACGTTAAATCAACAACAGTTCTCGGAATCCAACGTCTGCACATTCGCGGTGTTGAAAGGTCAATAGAGTCCAGTAGTACAGTTTGTTTATAACGACTACTCCGCGATACTCCGGCCAGTCTCCATCACGCCGTCGAGCGGTGATCGCGTTCCATTTGATTTTAATTCGGTTTCAAAATGTTCAGATTGTCGGTAATAGGGGTGTTATTGGCGGTGTGCGGGGCTGCATTCAGCCACACGTACCACCTGGGGGCGTGCCCCATCGTCGAGCCCATGCCTGGCTTTGAGATGAACAAGGTCTGTACATTTGTTGTCTTTTTTGTTGTTATATTTTTATTGTGCCGGGATCACAAGGACCAGGGTCATAGTTATGAGGTTACAAGTGGATTCAATTAGTGAACGATTTGCGTTCACTGGATTCAATGTTTGTCAAGGCCAAAGATCATGATGAAGGCAACCAGCATGACTGATTTATCTGGAACCAACGATATTTAAAAATCATTGTCTGGAACAATGAAAGAACATCTCTAAGCGATTATTAATAATGTTTTTCTCTAACAAAAACGTTTAGAATAAATAGAATGTTATTCAGCGAATTATTTGTTAATTTCAAGAATGCTTTTCCTGCTAACTAAAGACTTGTATCTAAGAGAAACATAATATTTTAGTCAAACTGTCACAGATTCGCACAATGTCTTGTTATCTCCTGCAACCTATTCCTTTCTGTTTGTTTTATCATTATGTTTGCTCTGGTTAACGTGATTATGAACGTCTGGTTACGTTATTGAATGTTTTGACGACCTCTGTGGTCTAGTGGTTCGAGTGTCGGACTGCTGACGAGGTCGTGGGTTCGATTCCTACAGGACACAAACATTTGTGTGATGAGCATGAGTGTTTGTGTTGGTCTGGGTGTTGCTTATGTATTATAAGTATGTATTTACAAAAAAAAAAAAGTATTTAAGTATTATATCCATTGTCTAGTACCTACCCATAACACAAGCTCTGCTTAGTTTGGGACTAGATGGTGCTGTGTAAAAATGTCCCAAAGATATTTATTTATTTATTTTATTTTTATTTAGGGTCAGCAAAAACGTGATACTTAGGACATTGCATAAAAGTGATTAAGTACCTTGTTTATTTGACGCAGAAACAGGGTTGACTCAGGAACGGTTTCTTTGAAAACTGGTAAAGGCACTTTTGACATCGCATAAGTGCCATAATATTCCAAAAATAAAGTTATCTAAAACCAGTATTAACCCTGAAAACCCCGTATAAGAACAAACACATTTGAGTCTTGACACGGGCGGAGAGTTTGAGACTCTCCGCCCCTAAGGCGATCAAAGGCGACACACTGACCTATTGCCATTGAAGATATCTTTAAATCTTTAATTCTTTTGTGTTAAAAAAACACCGTAGCCATGAATTTTAAAATACCTCCAAAAATATAATAGTTATTTTTTATTGTTAATTGCTGTTGTTGATTATAATCATCTGCCGAAGACCCTGTAAAAAGGTGGTAATACGGAACACAGCATCTTACTATCGACGTCTGTGCTCTTATACGTCTATAGGTCTAGTGGTTCGAGTTTCGGACTGCTGATAACGAGGTCGTGGGTTCGATTCCCACAGGACACAAATATTTGTGCGATGAACATAAAGTCATTGATGATTGATTGATGGCATTAAGTCCGCTATGTACACATGTTGCATGAAGTTTAAATAAATAAACATAAGTGTTTGTGTTGGAGTGGGTGTTTCTTATGTAGGTATTAAGTATGTACATATTTATAAAAAAAAAGTATGTAGGTATTATATCCATTGTCTAGTACCCATAGTACCTACAAGCTCTGCGTAGTTTGGGACTAAATGGTGCTGTGTAAAAGTGTCCCAAAAACATTTATATTTATTTATTCATTTATCTACCATTAGGTGGGTAGGTACGTACACTCTGTTTTTTCTTACTTGTCTTATGTAGTAAACAATCTTGGCATGTCGTTTAAAAGCAATTCACAAATAATAATTATTAAAAGACGTTATGATAACAATTTTACACACAAAATATTTTTTTTTACCTAATTACATGTGTAGAACTAGTAATTATATTTTATCAGTAATTATTAGAATAAAGAGAAATGCTAAGATCGTTTACTAAATAAACACAAGAAAGAAAAAACAGACATTATTTAGGTTAGGCTATTTTTATTATTATTTAGGTATTCAATTTTCACACTAGCGATTCCGGCTGTTGGAAAAAGTGCTCTATTCACTAGGGTACTATAGTATTATATTATCTGTGACTAGGGGTAGGGGACAATTATGTCTACAAGATGGGCAATAATAGGCAATAACATCCTTCTGTGTGCTAATGACAATACGACGATCACAAAGTGGCTATAAAATGACAATGATGACTACTATATTGGTTTTCGTTTGGTGTATGTACAATAAAGAATATAATAAATAGTAATAAATAAATAAAAACAAAGTAATAAATGATATTTCCCACCGATTGTAGCAGGCTCATTTACAGCCAAAATTAATATCCCATCTATCCACGATTTGCCCCACTAGTGATAGGAATTTGACCAAAGCTCTATACAAAATATGACAAATTTCTATCTCTAGTGGATAGATAAGATATTAATTTTGGCCGTTAAGCAGCGTAGGTTTTTTATTGTCATCAGAATAGGTACTTCTCTAACATCTGAGTATACCTTTTCTGTACATCTCTGAAACTTTTTTATTACGTCGTAGGTATTTACATGTCAGATAAATTTATATGTGGACATGACGTTGTATCGATTTATCAGAAGCACACAGAGTGATACCGAATACCGATACCGTACTCGGACAGTGCGACGTCTTGTTATACAAACAAAAGAACTTGACCTGCAGACTACTTCCGATAACAGGGTGACTCACCCGCCACCCGTCGAGAGATTGTAATGTGTTATGAACGTATCTTGTTTTCAGTTATCTTAACCACTTTCACTTCACATCACTATTTTATCATAAACGAATATATGAATATGAATATTTAGAACATGCTTAATACATATATTATATTTAGTTAGATTATTGACGACGTTTGTGGTCGAATGGTTCGAGTGTCGGACTTCTGATCACGAGGTAGTGGGTTCGATTCCCACAGGACACTAATATTGATGTGATGTGAATATAAGTGTTTGTGTTGGTCTGGGTGTTTGAAACAACACACAAACACCGTTTTTCTTATGTATTATAAGTATGTATTTACATAAAATAAAATATAAGTGTTATCCAAGTACCTACCCGTATCACAAGCTCTCCTTGGTTTGGGAATGGTGCTGTATAGAAATGATCTAATATTTATTTATCTATTTAATTAGTTAGTTAGTTAGTTTACTTAGTTATTATTTAGGAGTTGAAGGTTTATAATATATATATATATATATATTTCTTTTTATGATGTACTTATAATCTGCTCTTGACCGCAATCTAGACAATTGTTATAATTTAATTTTCTTACACATTATTTAAAATTGGAATATAACTAGGTAAAGCTAGAATTTTTATCAAACAACTATTCGTTACCTATTAATTAGGTTATAGAGATTGGATTACGTACTTGAATGAATCCCATCCAGTTATAATAATGTACTCTGTGATTCAATTTGTGTTGGTATTGAATCAAACACAACTGCTCACAAAACTCTATTGTTATGCTTGTGGTGAGCGCCCATTGTTTTGACAACTTATTGCTTTCATTTCTTTCATCACTGGCCATGTGCTTGTATTTAACCACGGAATAAAAAAATTAGTTCCATGTATTAAACTGTTTAAAATATAAAACAAATGTAACATAATCACACAATATTGCCTTTTGGCGATACTTGGTGGAGGCCTATGTCCAGCAGTGGACGTCTTTCGGCTGAAATGATGATGCTGATGATGATGATTGCCTTTTGTAAGTCACCTAACAAGTTATGCCAAAAGCATGAGCAGCAGAATATTCCCGTAGTATTTGAACCCAATATTTAACCTCCTTAGGGGGTGAATTTTCAATAACCCTTTTTTAATTCAATTCAATTCTATTCATTTATTCGCATAAAAGTTGGTACATAACACAGTTGGCCTTACATGTAATTAGGATTAGTTCTTACAACTTTAGTCAAATTATTAACATGCAAATATCTTAGTTTAGGGTAAGCAGTTCCACCACTGACATGCAAACATTCTTCTTCAGTATAAATGGCTACTCAAATGGCTATGCTAATGGTTACTCGCTGAATACATCCTTTATCGATAATTCGTTTTTAACAATTGAGGTAACTACTGTAGTTTAATCAGAAACTATTAACTATGTTAAATATAGTTGGCTATAGTTGTAGATAGAAAAAATGCATTTCGGCGAGTGTGCGTTGGAATTGCACTATTTAATTCCCCCAAGCCCTTTCCATTATCGGACGACCAGACGCAGCGCGATGCGCCACCGTTATATGGTAGATATTCCACCCTTACCATATATATAAAAGTACTCTGTGACCCTTACGCACAAACCGGTTTGCTAATAGCTTTATCATGCGTACCGCCAAAGAGTGGAATTTCTTGCCGGCGTCAGTGTTTCCCGAGAAATATAATCTGGTGGTCTTCAAGACTCGAGTGAATAGGTTTTTGCTGGGCAAGCGTGTACCATCGTCGACCGCACCATCGCTTAACATCAGGTGAGGTGGCGGTCAAACGCAAGCACGTTAAGAATAAAAAAAATAAAAAAATAAAACTGGCCGTTTTTCACACTTTTTATCTACAACTACATCGAAATATAATTTACAGAGTTTTGATAGATTCTGATTAAACTACAGTAGGTACCTGTACTTCAATCGACAAAAATCTATTTTCGATAAATGATGTATTCAGCGAGTTTTAATTTTTTTACTGATGGTGGCGCCACTTGGCTGCTACATTCCCCTTAAATAGAAGATTAGCAATTTTATATTATCTCCTAAACTGTATAACCAAATGACATTATATAGCACAAATCTTATCTCTATTAGGTGATTCTAAATTCTAATGATGAAATGTTTACTTACTTACTCCGCTGGCACAGCGACCCAAAATGTGTCTTGGCCTCCGAAACGAGAGAACGCCACTTGCCGCGATCTTTGGCAGTATTTCGCCAATCACTGGCTCTGATTTCCAGAAGATCGCCTTCCACCGCATCGCTCCAGCGATATCTAGGGCGACCGACCGGGCGTCGCCCTTTTGGACGACCCAGATAGGCATCGCGCCGGCCCTCACGGCGTAGTGTGCTAGCGTAAGCGCCCCCTGGGTGGCATACATGGGAATGGTCGGTAGTACAGCCTAGCTACGCTTCCGGCTAAGTCCAAGGGACTCGCTGACCAACGACGGGTGTGGTCCTCCAGCAATATGGGGGTTGTGCGGCTTTAACTTTAAAGTTACGAAACCGAATAATGAAATGATTATAAAAGTATTTTATCGATTAAGTAATGTTTAGATGATTATTACAAAATATTAATCTTTATAAAAATAAATTATTTCCGATAAGATGAGAGGAGAGATTACAGTATTTCATTTGGTTATACAGTTTAGGAGATAATATAAAATTAGTAATCTTCTACTTACAGACAAAGCACACTTTAAACCAGTGGGTCTACTCTAGAACCATGATATTATATAGGTACACAGGGGTTCCTTATTGATAGGATGAGCATTAAGTAAGGGTTTTTGAAAATTCACCCTCTACGGGTTTTAATAAGGGGTTTAAGACCTCCTAATCAAAGCGCAGGTCATTATTGCACGTTTTAAACAACATGATGAAGATTTCCGAATTACAAGCGTGCGAAGCCGGGGGCAAAAGCTAGTCATTCATAAATCGTTATTAAGTATAGATTTTTGGCTTCAAGTTTTTAATTAAACTTTTTATTATTTTCACCAGCTGCTGGGAGTGTGGTACGTTGTACAGAAGACGTCAACAGCGTCGCACTGCATGAC
This sequence comes from Asteroscopus sphinx, assembly GCA_949699075.1. NCBI lineage: Eukaryota > Metazoa > Arthropoda > Insecta > Lepidoptera > Noctuidae > Asteroscopus > Asteroscopus sphinx. The sequence continues at coordinate 18,153,814 of OX453021.1, forward strand.
GTATAACTTCACCAAGACCGACGAGCCTGGCAGATACGAACTGGAACAAATGTCACAACATTTCATCCTGGGACTAACACCTCTTAAGCATGACTACAGGTAATCCTACCCTATTAAAATTATAAACGTGAAAGTTTGTGAGGATGTATGGAATTTGGATGTTTGTTACTCTTTCACGCAAAAACTACTGTATGGATTTTAATGAAATTTGGCATACATATAGAAAAAAACCCGGATAGTGACATTATTATTTTATCATCTTATTTTTGTTGTTATTTACTGCTGTACAAAGAGATTTAATTTACTACATATTTAATGTCTTTGCTGCTGTATTTTGTTGTTGGATAGCAGAACTAAATTACAATTATAGGTGGCTTCAGTGGCTCACTTTAGTTTTCTAAAATATCTAGTTTTTAAAAGTTAGTTTTTTGTAGTTTTTTTAATAAAAACATCCTGGGAAAACTTATTCAGGTAATTCTGTACCTTCAGTGGCTCGCTCTGGTGTTCAGTAGTTAAAATGTTTTGCGAAAATTTATTCAGGTAAATCTGTGGTATCAGTGGCTCGCTCTAGCGTTGAGTAGCTGCAATATCCTGCTGAAACTTATTTAGGTAAATCTGTAGTATCAGTGGCTCACTACCGTTGAGAAGCTAAAATGTCCTGCGAAAATTTATTCAGGTAGCTCTGTACCTTCAGTGTCTCACTCTAGCGTTGAGTAGCTAAAATATTCTGTGAAAACTTGTTCTGGTAGGTCTGTACCTTCAGTGTCTCACTCTAGCGTTGAGTAGCTAAATATTCTGTGAAAACTTGTTCTGGTAGGTCAAGCGTTGAGTAGGGACAGTATTCTGTGAAAACTTATTCAGGTAATTCTGTACCTTCAGTGGCTCGCTCTGGTGTTAATTTGTTAAAATGTCCCGCGAAAACTTATTCAGGTAAATCTGTGGTATCAGTGGCTCGCTCTAGCGTTGAGTAGCTACACTGTCCTGCTAAAACTTATTCAGGTAAATCTGTAGTATCAGTGGCTCTCTTGCGTCACAGATAATATAATACTATAGCTTGCGAAGAGAATTATCTTGTGTGGATTTTTTATTAGGTAACTCTAGATAAATTTTATTTTGTTCTCGTAATCATAGATGGCGCTACGTTGCTCATTCGATGATTTGATTGATTTGTCAATTTACCCTACATATTTTTTTTTACTTACCCTACAACTTTCTTTGTACAGGTATACTGGAGTACTAACAGTTCCAGATCCAGCAGTACCCGCTAGAATGAAAGTCAGATTCCCTCTAAGTACGTATTATTAATGTCCAAATATCAAAAATGTATCATTTGTCTCATTTTAAACACATAAATATTATAATACTTTATGTTCTAGGTGTAGCCGGTTCAGCAAGTTACACAGTTATAATGACAGACTACACATCACACGCCGTCATCTTCACTTGCCAGAAGTTAGCCTTCGCACACCGGCGATCCGCTACAATCCTGTCGAGAACGAAGGAGCTTGACAAGATCTACATCGACAAGGCAAGTGGCTATTCGATATTTTCTTAAAAATAAAAAATACACACACTAGAAAAAAGTAGGTACAATAATCATATAATTTTTTCCTTTATTCAATTAAATTAACATATCAATTATATTTTCATACAAAAAACGCAAAAAAACATATATTATTATTTTTGTGACTTTTTTATGAGCCTATCTTTATTGGGTAGGTATTCGTCGGAACGAATGTACATACCTCGTTTGTCGTTTGTCAAACGCGAGTATACTCCCAGTCATCGACCATACAGCGCAATAGATGCCTAATGTTGAATATAAATGCGTACAATTAATTCCGCCATAACTGAGGCGGGAACTGAACTGCAATCCGATTGGCCCTACCTGGGCGGCTATTGACTAATCCACTAACGCGGCAGTTTTGACGGCTCATGTAAGTGGTCGAAACTAATTTGAAGATTTCAAGTGGCAACGTACATTAGTGAAATTTCATAGAAGTGTTGCAGACATCGGTCACCTATTATGAAGCGTCTGTGGGGTGTATGGTCGATGCCCCCAGTCTACCCTGCATTTGTTTTTGCGATGTTTGTCATTAATTAATTTCTGTAGATGCGCAACAAGTTGTCGTCATTCGGAGTGGACCCGTACGACCTGTCCATCATATCGCAGATGGAATGCCCCACGCACTCCAACGGCACCACGGAGGGCGTCAACATCAACATCGATCCTGAGACCTTCTCTTCACACAACATTGGGCAAGCCGTCAGGAAGACAGGCACTGTTATTGGTGAGGGAATATAAATTAGTTTTATTTACGTAGTAGGTAAATAGGTAACTTAATTTGCTAAAGTTGACTTTTAAATTATTTTGTAAAGAATAAAATTATGGTAAAGCCATAAAGAAATAAAACCTGTATTTTTTAATAATCTAAGGGTTTTAGGCACCATTTTTCCGGGACAATTCGGGCACAGAAAAAAAGGCATTTTGATTAATCTGTGCGTGAATGAGGCGTACCAACAACTGGACGAGAAAAATTTTAGAGTGGACACCCAGAGCCAATACTCGAGGAAGAGGCCGACCACCGCAGCGATGAGTCGACGACATTAGACGGCACGGAGGTCATGACTGGATGAGTCGGGCACAAGACCGCCAGGAATGGAAAAGGAGGGAAGAGGCCTACATCCAAGAATGGATAAGTGACAGGCTCCAATGATGATGATGATGATGATGAATGAGGCGTAAATAGTTCTGACGAAAAAAGTAGTGTACACTATCAAATTCATACACTTTGATCTAATCATTTCAGACAAGAGACGTCCACTGCTGGACATAGGCCTTCCCCAATTTTGGGGGGATATGCCATAATCGCCACGCTTGGCAGGCGGGTTGGCGATCGCAGTTGGTTGGTTAAATACCCAGAGAATGCTGCTGCCCATTCTCTGGTAAATCCCTTAGTCGCCTTTTACGACACCCATGAGAAGAGATAAGGGTGGTGCTTTCATTATGTCCGGCACCACACGGATCACTGATACTGACATATTACAAATTTTTCGGGACCATATTAAATCATTAAAATTCGAGTTATATTGCAAACCGATACAGGCCAGATATTGCTTGTAAAATTAGGTTTTAGGCATAGACTTATATGTTTTAGGTAGTTAAATTTATTCACACTGGTGTTGACTTATTTCAGCTGACGGAGTAGAATACGTGGTGGAAGCTGGCAAGAACGTGTACCACAAAGTGGCGAGTAGCAAGGAAGACCTCACTGAGACTCCCGGGGGCCGCTCGTACAAAGAAGACGCTGAATGGCTGCCTTGAAGCCCCGCGAGTACTGGCTCGCAAGTACAAGTAGCTATGATGCTTAGCCATTGACTGAACTACAACTCTAGATATAAGTAAATCTGTATACCGCAGGTATTGGTACTATCCCAAGTTCGTTTTTTATGCAACTCTTTTTTCAGTGACATTCATTCACTTACCAAACTGAGGTGAATGTTACTGGAAAAAAACGGATTTAGGATAGTTTACCTCCGATATACAGAAATATAGCATTAATACATTACAACAATGATAGTTGGTTAAATTTTCCTCAAGTGTGATAGTGTAAATATGATTGTTATTGCGACAGAGTAGTCCGCTTTCAAAATTAAGTTGTATTGGAATATGTTTATCGACAGTTATCAAACCTAATAAATTACTCTGAATAATACTCAGCTCGATAATATATATACTGTTAAATTATCGTTTATCGAGCAATTATAGTTTATTATTATGAGCTATGTTAATGCTTTCTATGAGTATTAATCAGTAGATGCATTGTGATTTTATCGCGAAACATACCTATTTCTATCTAATAAAAAAAAATACGGGAGAAATTTTGAATTTCGCGGGCTATTGAATCGCAATCGTCTTAGCTAGATAAATGCATTTAATGTTATCTGGAGGTTAGAGGTGAATATTGATAAGATAATCAGGTTATCATTATTAAGTGCACTCAGACCGACTACAATAAGATTTTTAGTTTAATAAGTAATTATCCTTTTATACATCAATTATATTAATATATCAGAAATCATCTGGGGTGCGTTCACTAATATCGCGACGACGGCGCACGACGCCCAGAGCGTACTTTGGTCGTTCTGTTACTCAGAGCGATCATACAAACGAACGCCCAAAGAACGCTCCGAGCGTCGTCCGACGATATAACTGAACGCAGCCCTGGCAATAATTTTACCATTGACTTTACGAAGGAAATGAATAGTCTTCTATACTAATAGCAGTAGGTATGTATATTTTAATAGTTTTATATACCAAAGTATGCATTTTCAATGTATGTAGGTACCTCAGATTACAGATAACATTGTACAACCTACCTACATAAAAAACCATAAATAAAGACTTACAATTATTATCTATGAACGTTCATTTTGACCCCTCGCTCGATACCATGAATGTCTTCATATCCCAAATATGCTTGCATAATATGCAAGTTTTTCTCATGAATTTTAACACCCACCTATTAATCTATCTGTATAATGAGTAATGACCGAAAACCAAAATTCGGTGCGCGTTGCGGAACACTGGGTCACCAAATTTGCTATCGACTCTGTAAGAAGTGGTAACCGTTTGAACTTGAAAGAGTCTTTATTTCGAAAGCAGTAAGGGTGGTTTTCGTAATTCAAGTGGTACCACTGACGTGCGGTGGACTGTTCGTCTTTCATAAATAAAAACAACAGATTCAGTAAAGGAACTATATTTAAATTAAGTAGAAAAGTACAATGCAAGCGGAATATGGAATGTTTACATTCCTTATTAGAATATTGAATGCATAAAAATGACAAAAGATCCAGTTCAGAGCTTATTTGTAATGAATTGTTTTGCTTTGTCATGAAATTCTTAGCAAATAATCTTAATAATTTAGATAATCTTACAACAAATACAGTCAACAAATTTTATATATTTTTCTGTACCAATCCACGGATGGCACACAGGAAGTCAGTCATAACAACAAATCAGTTGTTTTTATGAATTTTACAAAATCATTTCAGATCAAATATTTTTTTAACGTTCCTGATCATTTAAAAGAATTATACTTCATTTATAGCATTAAACAAAACATAACCTATAATACGCGTAATACAACTGTGCCCCTCTGAAACTATACTTTGCGAAGGGCCGCGCAAGTACAAGTGGGAGCAGGACATAAGGATGCATCGAACATTAACGAAAGACTGAGACAGCGAGAACATGCAGTCCCCGCCATCTTGCCGCTCAGATGAACTACCTATCAGAGCCTTGCCGCCATTACGGAGCATGCGCACTACTGATTTGGTTGCAAAATTTACAACAGCGCAGCCACCTGTTGCTGTTTTCACAGCGGCAGAGTTATTTTACGCGCACTGGAAAAGGCAAAAAAAAGTGAAAAAATAAAAAAGATTATTGATTGTAGCCGACGTTTAGTGAGACAACTTAGTGAGTCTGAACCTGGTAGGCCACTTTTCAGAAACTGCATGGAGGTGGATTAAAAGATATTCATGCCTTGTTAGCTAGCCATTTTTGTCTAATGCTATTATACATGAAGTTTGGGTACACTACAAATCGATGATATTATGATAATTTAATGGTGAAAAGCAATAAGGTGTTATTGAGTTCCACATCAAGCTCAGATACAATATAATGATAATATAGTAAACTGCTATTAACTATATTATTTAAAGGCAAGCTGTTTAAAATCGATGTAGACTTGCATGATTTTCATTTATACATGACATAAAACGCGTTCTTAACGCGCTCTGACGATAGTGTTGCCTTGTTTGCAAACTAATTTTAAACTATCGCTCTCTTTTACTAACAGTAGATACAAGATAGGGACGGCAACAATTTTAGTGCTGTCAAATTCACACTTCTTCGTATTTTTATCGGCACGTTCCGAGATCACGACTAAACTTGTTGTCATCCCGTTCTTGTATTTAATATTAGTAAAAGAGATCAATATTTTCTAATTTGACAGGACAAAAATTGTTGCCATCCCTTTCTGGTACTTACTATTAGTAAAAGAGATCAATAGTTTAAAATAAGTTTTGTTTGCGAACTATTAATCAACACCATTACCTTTAAAATTATAGTGACCAAGATCTAAAAAAAATATTTTTTAGGAAACATTGAATAGAGATCCTACAGTTCGTAAGTTAAAGCGGAGAAAGGGGGTGGAGTAAAAGAGACCGAGGTATAAGTTTGTCATTTTCTAAGCTATACAAATCAATGTTTTGTTAATTAGTGTGAGTACTATTTAATGGCTGTTTTATGGCTATAACTCAAAATCCCGCAATTTTGATTTAGGTCACTATAATTCTATAGGTGCGATATAATTTAATAAATAATGTTTACCACTGTCTGTAGTCGTAACTTGTGTACTTAATATGAATAGCGTACGAAGCGTCGAGGTGTATGAGCTTACAACACGTATAATACAACGAGATTAGAAATGGCACACACAATAATTACTGGTTGAGTGACATTTATTTTTGGTACATATACAATGTGTTATTGAAATAACTGAAAACCTCTTAAAGGGTCATTGTACTCATCAGTATTAACAAATTTTAATAAGAAATCGCGAAAAAAAAAGTGGTGTTCCCTACATTTTGTCTATTTATGTGAACACAAATGTAGGGACCAACAGATTTTTTTCGCGATTTCTGGTTTGGGCCCATAGTAAAAGTTGTTCACTGATGAGTCAGATGACCCCTTAAGGGGAATGTAGCAATCAGAAACTATTAACTCTGTAAAATATAGTTCGCTGTAGTTGTAGATAGAAAAAATGCCAAAAGTGGCCGTTTTTCGCGTCGTTAAAAAAGGAATTTACGATAAATGATGTATTCAGCGAGTAATAATCTTTATTACTGATGGGGGGGGCACCACTTGGCTGCTAAATTCCCCTTAAGAGGTTTTCTGTTAATTCAGTGACACGTTGTATAGGATATATAGTACAGTAGTTTTATCTCACGAAAGCGGGTGAGCCATACTTGTGTGTGTGTGTGTACATGCACATTTTCTTTGCATGCGTAAGCTCGGGAGCTCACAGTTTTGGCCGAGTTTTGTAGTTACGCACACAAGAGCGCGTATCTATACGCATTACAACTACAACCATGGCTCACACGCTTTCGTGAGATAAAACAACTGTACAGATACCGGCACGAGTCGTGAGCACAAACTTCACCTACGCAGAAGTTCATTTATAGATCTGTTTGGTGGAATGACAGGAGCGCGGGGTGCTAACGCCGAACATTGTATTTACGCGATTGGTCCGTCAGTCGATGCTATCGTCTATTGGCCAATTACGTGTCATTCGGCTACCGTACACTTTCGGTTCTACTTTAGTGACTCACATTTTCGAATTTAAAACAGTTTATTTTTCTTTTGTTGTAATTAATTTATATTTATATTTTTGAGTGTTTAATGTTTTGAATTAAAAATGTTTTTTTTTCTTCTTCACCTTCCTTTATTTATTACAAGATTGTATTTAACTTGCAATGTATGTATGTAAATATATTTGTGAGGGTGGAATCTTGCAACTCAATTTTGAAGCAGATATCTTCAACCTATTGAGCTGAAATTTTGTACAATATGGGTATCGAATGAAAGGACTTGCTGAGAATACGAAAGCGAGATAAAAAACCTGTCCTGTTAAATAGTAAAAAATAAATTAAAAGTCAAAATGTTTTCTTTTTATTTATCTGTGCGTAAAAAAAAAGTCCCAAAATCATAATATGGGTGAAATTCGAGAAAGTTTGTATTTTCTATAACTACCCATAATCCTTATAAAACGCTAACGGTGAAATTTAGTGAACAATACTAAATAATTTTGGTCGAAAGTGTACATGCCCGAACTTGCCCCCACTTCTGTCCATCTGTGCTCACGACTCGTGCCGGCTACTGTACGGCCATTAGTAATCTCACGGCAGCGTGTGTAGCCTAGGGCGTGCAGCGGTCCAGGAAGCGCGGGTAGAGGCACACGTCGCGGATGTGGTAGCGGTCCAGCAGCCAGCACAGGAAGCGCTCCAGGCCCAGCCCGTAGCCGCCGTGCGGCACGCTGCCGAACTTGCGCTGGTCCGTGTACCAGTAGTACGGGGACGGGTCGATGCCCTCGCGCTTGTAACCTACACATACAACACGCATGCTACATACACTACGCCGTCAATCTTCGGTCGCGCAGACACGAAAAGACGTGTTATTATTTATTTCTTATATTCTTTACTGTACAGTCGACCAATCTGAATCATGACCCACTCAGCTGATAATTCGTATGATATTGTCAAAACAGTAAAATTTTCTTCTTATTACCGTCGTGCTGCACTTAGGACATTTTGAATATAAAGGTAACTGCTTTAATACGGGTCAGAGGTCTATGCAATTTTGTGCTTTGTTATGAATGCAATACATTCATAATTGGATAAAAAATAACGTTTTTGGTAAAACTGGAATTATGTTTTGTATTTCGAATTAACGCATAGTTTTATTTCGAAATTCGACCTTATTGTATCATAATGTTTCTAGAAAATTAAGCTTATGGTGGGTCATGATTCCGTTTGGTTGAGTGTACATATACACCAAACGAAAACAAAGACAGTAGTTTACAGATAGATTATGTAAGTACAATGGGTGGTCTTATCGTACAAGGCAATCTCATCCAGACAACCTTTGGATGGACATCGGCGGGCCATATAAAATGTGTACTACTGTACCTTGGTCTTATCGCACAAGGCAATCTCTTCCAGACAACCTTTGGATGGACATCGGTGGGCCATATAAAATGTGTACCACTGTACCTTGGTCTTATCGCACAAGGCAATCTCTTCCAGACAACCTTTGGATGGACTTCGGCAGGCCATTAAAACGTGTACCACTGTACCTTGGTCTTATCGCACGAGGCAATCTCTTCCAGACAACCTTTGGATGGACTTCGGCAGGCCATTAAAACGTGTACCACTGTACCTTGGTCTTATCGTACAAGGCAATCTCTTCCAGACAACCTTTGGATGGACATCGGCGGGCCATATAAAATGTGTACTACCGTACCTTGGTCTTATCGCACAAGGCAATCTCTTCCAGGCAACCCTTGGATGGACTTCGGCAGGCCATTAAAACGTGTACCACTGTACCTTGGTCTTATCGCACGAGGCAATCTCTTCCAGACAACCTTTGGATGGACTTCGGCAGGCCATTAAAACGTGTACCACTGTACCTTGGTCTTATCGCACAAGGCAATCTCTTCCAGACCTTTGGATGGACATCGGCAGGCCATTAAAACGTGTACCACTGTACCTTGGTCTTATCGCACAAGGCAATCTCTTCCAGACCTTTGGATGGACATCGGCAGGCCATTAAAACGTGTACCACTGTACCTTGGTCTTATGACTTATCGCACAAGGTAATCTCTTCCAGACAACCTTTAGATGGACTTGGGCGGACCATATAAAACGTGTACCACTGTACCTTGGTCTTATGACTTATCGTACAAGGTAATTTCTTCCAGACAACCTTTGGACTACTGTACCTTCCATGAGCTCGGCGTGGTCCCATATCCTCATGGAGCCGCCGACGATCTCGCCGACGCCCGGCATGAGCACGTCCACGGACTCGGTGAGGCGGCGGTCGTCGGCGCAGCGCTGCATGTAGAACGTGTACTACTGTACCTTCCATGAGCTCGGCGTGGTCCCATATCCTCATGGAGCCGCCGACGATCTCGCCGACGCCCGGCATGAGCACGTCCACGGACTCGGTGAGGCGGCGGTCGTCGGCGCAGCGCTGCATGTAGAACGACTTGATCTCGGCCGGGAACTTGCACAGCAGGATGGGCTCGCCGATCGCGTCCGTCATCTTGCGCTCCGGCATCTCGGGAATGTCCTGTGGAACACATACATACATAGAACACATACAACGTGTTATTGAACTCACGTCACTCACTCGCTCACTATACGTCCGGGGAAGTACTACCACCGTCATAGAATATCAACGTGTTGATCTGTATTCGTGCCATATTTAAGGAGGTGACTATATCACTGATACTGAACACAAATCAATAAAAAAATCAATAGGTACATAAAAATTTTTTTTTTGGTTAAATACCTATTTGTAAACTTAAGTGGCAGTGGGCGGGGCACATTGCTCGCAGAACGGATAGCCGATGGGGCAGTAAAGTTCTGGAGTGGCGACCGCGTACTGGAAGGCGCAGCGTGGGTAGGCCCCCCACAAGGTGGACCGACGACCTGGTGAAAGTCGCGGGAATCCGCTGGATGCGGAAGGCACAGGACCGGTCGTTGTGGCGATGCTTGGGGGAGGCCTATGTCCAGCAGTGGACGTCTTTCGGCTGAAATGATGATGATGATGATGACCTATTTGTAAACAAACAAATTCCCTCTTTTTGTCGCATGCGACACAAAAACGATGGGTGCGAAACCACCAAAACAATTTGCAGGTATTTCCACCCTTTGAAAATGCCACCAAAGACTTATTTTCAGAGTCGTTCGGGATTTAGTCTCAAACCCTCGCTATGTTTCCAAGTGAAAATTTAGGTATTAAATAATCGTAGAATTTTTCAAGTATTTTTAGATGACTAAGCACATTATTTTGCTTTAGAAATATGGCACGGTTACAGATCAACAACTGTGTGCTCGTAAAATTGCTCGCTGCTATGTGTGCGGGTCGGGGCGAGCGCGGGGGCCGTGCGCGGTGCGCGGCGTGTGGAACGGGCAGTCTCTGGGCTGCCTCAGCCAAGGCCTATTGCATTCACGCGCTCGCTCAACGTCACCGGCGAGCGAGCTCACACGTACACGGTGTCACCGTACCAACTAGACATGTGTAAGTGATACCATTGATGCTTGATGCATCACACGTATTATCTTTTTCATATTGCCACATAGTTGTGTTGTTGTGTTCGTCTAGTGACAACGAAATTTTTCTTTCTTTCACAATTCAACAACTTATTTTATTTTTTTTGCGATTTCGGCTTTTTCTCCATAGTAAGTTGTTCATAATGATGAGTACAATGACCCCATAAGAGGTTATCAGTTATTTCAATAACACGTTGTTTTTTTTTAATACATAAGAAACACCTAGAACAACACAAACTTATGTTCATCACATAAATATTTGTGTCCTGTTGGAATCGAACCCACGATCCCGTGATCAGCAGTCCGACACTCGAACCACTAGACAAGAGACGTCGTCTAATAAATATAAAATGTTTATACCTCGCCAAACTCATAGAAGGAGCCATCCTCCTTAGTGATGTTGTTAGTACGCAGGTATTCTATAGCTTCCGGGTACGCCATGCGCTTAAACGGCCTCTTGGGTCTCTGAAACCATCACATAACATAAACATAACAAAATCACGCCTGTATTTCTCCAAAGGGGTAGGCAGAGGTGTATAGTACACCCACATTTTGCCAGTTATGTTATAGTCCCATGTAATAGGGGCGAGCCTATTGCCATTGACCGGGCACAAATCCAGACTCCGTGTTGCTACTGAGAATTTCCTACTGAAAAAACTCAATAACAATTTGCCCGACCCGGGAATCGAACCCAGGACAACACGCTCAGCAGTCGCGCTTGCAAGCACTAGACCAACGAGGCAGTCAAACCATCAATAATATTTAATTGGCAAAGCATTACTCTTCAATCAATCAACTCAGCCTATCGCAGTCCACTGCTGGACATAGGCCTCTCCCAAGTTGCGCCACAACGCTCGGTCCTCTGCCTTCCGCATCCAGTCCCCCCCAGCCAAGTTCTTTAGGTCGTCGGTCCACCTGGCAGGGGGGCGCCCTACGCTGCGTTTGCCGATACGCGGTCTCCACTCAAGGACTCGTCTGCTCCAACGGCCATCGGTCCTTCGACAGACATGGCCAGCCCACTGCCACTTCAGCTTACTGATCCTAAAAGCTATGTCGGTCACTCCGGTTCTTCTCCGGATAATCTCGTTACGGATTTTATCCTTCAAAGAAACTCCAAGCATAGCTCGCTCCATAGCTCGCTGAGCGACTTTAAATTTGTGGACTAGCCCAACTGTCAGTGTCCACGTCTCGGCACCGGCATTACTCTTGTATTGGCCGTATTTGGGAAACTTCGTCATAATGTAATAAATTCTACTAGTGAGTCAACTCGGCCGCCAGACAGAGCAACGATGGGGTGCGGTATGAAGGAGAGCGGAGGTCCCCCCCCTGCCCGCGACGTCTGCGGTAGTCCGAATCGACGCTTGCGCGCCGGTACTCCCGTTTAGGTGTGTCAGGTACAAGAAATCACTACCACCTGTTTGATTTTTAATTGATTTAAATCTAAGGATGATAATTCAATATATCACTAGGCTATTGCTTTTATTGAATTGAAAAGACAATTAAACACATCTAGTATATTGTATAGTATATTGTATTCTGTCCTACTACCAAATATATTAAATGCAAAATCTTTGATGAAAATCTTTGGATCTTTTAAGCTATTGCATAGCTTCTATCTGGGGCCTTGAGCGTGGAGACCGAATCTAGAAATTCCGTAACGAAAATAACCTAACACCCCCCACTCCGACCGGCACAGCGGTGATACTTTTTAGTTTTGCCATCTATCGATGAATAGCAGAACTTTTAATGACTTTTTGACATATCACGCTTGTCTCTATAGTTCTGCAAATCGCCTCTAGGTGGCATTGGTTGTATCGGCGTTACTGCGCATGCGTAATCCCCCTCTTCGCCCCGCAATCTGGTGACTCATGCCTGCTTAGAGTTTCGGCGTTGTATTTACATAAAAATGCTATGCAATAGCTTTACCGCGGCAGTCTCCGAGTGCCACACGTCTTTTTTTTTTGTCACCTATTCAAGACGAATTGTGCGAAGCCGCAGGGCACAGCTCGTACATATAGAATATAATATATTAAGAGAAATACAAATATTGATATACGCAAAGTAATATTACTTTGCAAAAGATATTTTCTTTTGTTACAACCCTTGCATATTTTTAGCTATTAGACCTCAAGCCGGGCCTGGCTTGAGGTGCGGTATGAGGGAGCGGGAAGGGAAAACGGCATTTTCGTAGCAGACATGTAGTACTATTAGATATTCTGTACTATGGGCTTGTTACCTTGAAGTTGGGGTTGAGTTCGTAGACGAGATGCGCGTCGGGCGAGGCTAGCACGCGGTCCACCACGTCCACCACCAGGTCCTCCAGCCGCTCCAGCAGATCCTCGAACGAGATGAACGGACACTCCGCCTCCACGTGACTGTACCTGGTGCACCAACAATCAAGTCAATACTAGGCCCTAGAGCTATACATAATAACAAGCTGTTGCCTGTGGCTTCACTTACTGCGCCACCTACCGGGTTCAGATGTATTTTTTTAAATGAAACGACAATGGCCACAGATGGGCCCATTTTTGGCGCCATGTCAAAACTGTATGTTATTCAAAAATTATGTCTTATTTTTTTCATGTTTATCTGTTCTTTATCAACATTTCTTTCACCCTAGCATTAAAAAACATAATAAATATGTATTAAACTGAATCGTAAGTATATCCTCCATTCAAACCGAACGAAAATGTTGCCAGATATCAGACTATTTCCACAAATAATCGGAATCGATTCTAAATAGCGATACTTCTATGAATTCACTTTTACAGTGTTTCAGATGCTATTATACTAGACTTTTTATCTTAATTGATTGATTTCTTATTTTTTCTTTCCACAATTTATATCTTTAGATTTCGGTTCGCATGCGTAAATCCGTTAAAAATTATAAAAAATCACTCATATGACGTCAAATCAAAAGAAATTGCAAAACATATTTTTGAAATCGTTTTGTACAGAAAAATAAGAAGATAATGATAAGAATCTATGCATTTATTGTAAATATTGTTATAATCATTTTAAATTAAGTGAAATACTACTTATAAAATCGATATTAATTAATACACCCAAAAACTTAAAAGCTTGCAATCTTATTATTTAAAAAATACTACAAATATCGATTTCAAAAATCGATTAACAAAATAATTATATCTTGCAACACCATACATGGTGTCTCTGGATGTCGTTATGGGTGCGTTCAGTTATATCGCCCAACGATGCACGGAGCGTACTTATCAATCAGTTAAGGAGTTGGAAAAAATTAGATTTCTCTTAAACCAGGGTGAAAAAATTAAAATTGTTTGCAGAATAATAAAAGATAATTCTTGGTCTACAAAATAAGACTAAAACTGCCGTGACATAGCAATTTTTTTTGAGGGGCCTAAAGCTCCTAAGAGAATGGGCAATGTCCTTTACTTTATTGAAATTCAAATTAATTTATTAATTGTGACTACAGAGGCCCACTTGTTAGTAAAAAAACTCAACAACTAAGGGTTAGTATTATAATGAATTTAACAACACAAACATTTATTTTTATGAACAACAAGGTTGCCCTTGTCGCACCAACAAATTAACAAAATGCTTCAGTATCGGAGCATCAAGTTGCAGATAAGGCTTTCAGGATGCTATTGCAACTGCCACACATTGTGTTTAGTAAGGATGCGGTCTTTTTCCTTCATCATTTCAGCCGAAAGACATGCACTGCTGGACAAAGGACAAATTTGCGAAATTTAACATTATAATGAACAAGCGGTTAAAAAAATAATTTTAAGGAAAACTTTGTTCCTGACATCCTCTGACTACACAGGTTTTTTTGGCATTCAACCAACATAATATTATTATAATTATTATGTATTTTTTTCAAATGAAATTTTTTTTTTTACATTTCTGCTGTAATCTAGAAGTGGATTCAAATTTAAAATCCAAATGTTTTTTATTTCAAATAAACCCAATTACATGCACTTTTGAAACGTCAGGCTATAGTTGCACTGTTCCGAATTGTGGGTCCTATGGAGAAGAACCGGCAAGAAACTCCAAGGATATACTCTTTTTAAACGTTTTATTTCCTGTACGATTCAATGGTCGTTTCGGGAGAAGAGGTCAGGGGTCTACTCGCGTTTGACGATGTTCGATTATTCGTACCGTTCATCGCACTATTTGCTACTCCGCTCAACCATCGTTCCCATATCTCATGCGATGATCGTGTTTTGACGTTTGTTTTTCTGATCTATGGTCAATCACATACGACTATGAACCGTAGTCTATCTTTATTGTGCCTTTTTGTCTCCTTATCTTGATTGTATAGGTAACAGTCGGAACGGAAGTTCGTACTTAGTTTATCGTTCGTCAAACGCGAGTAGACACCCAGTACCGCAACCTACTTAGGCTGGTGTTTACCAACATTAATTGTCTGATTAAACGATCGATTACTCGAAAAATTCACTGGAATTGTGGGTTGTTTAACCAGAGAACTATCGTTGGTGAAATCAAGCATTAGAATACGGTCGGTTATTTTGAAATAGGATAAAAATATTAGTTAATATGTATACGTACTCAGCGAGATGTCTCCTGGTGCGCGACTGTTCGGCGCGGTAGGACTGCGCGATGCAGTACACGTCGCCCAGCGTGGCCAGGCACGTCTCCAGGTACAGCTGCGAGCTCTGCGTCAGGTACGCCTCCTCGCTGCAACGTGCCACGCGTCAGATATCGCTGACGTCACCCAAAGACGTACCATAGTGGAAGATAATTTCGATACCACGAGCAGTGTTCACGGTAGCTTAGTGGCTAAAGCAATGGCATACTGAGCCAGGAATCGCAGGTTCAAATCCTGCTCGTGAGCGATTTTTTCATTCCACAATTTAAATCTTTACTTTTTAAATACCTAGTTATTTAATTTAATACTAAAACTAAGTAAAGCCCTTAGTAATCAAAAGTAGGGAAAATCAAAACTCTTATTTTGGCAACACCAACAAAATGGACGCATCATTCGCTATGAAAATTAAAACTTAAACAATTTATTAGATATTAAGACGATATCTGAATGTGCTAACTTACTCATCCATTCCTGTTTTTTTTTGAGCCCAGCTGCATTTTTACAGGTAGGAACGACACAAGAGTCACAAGACGGCATAATTTAAATTTAATCGGACACCAATAAAACACGTTACGCGATACGACGTTCACAGAGTGACTAATCGGCTGAGCGTCAAACTACTCTATTTAAGAGTAGTTTTTAACGCTTCAGTATTAGGCGTGTTTACGGTTTCTGGTTGTTTCTGTATTCTGAGGTATCATGTATGGTAATATGCTCTACTACTCTATTCAAGAGTAGTTTTTAACGCTTCAGTATTAGGCGAGTTCAAGGCTTCTGTATTCTGAGGTATCATGTATGGTAATGTGCTCTCACCCGAAGTAGCTGAACTTGAAGAGAGTGCTGCCGCCCTCGCACTGCGTCTGCACGAGTGTGGGCGGCGTCACCTCGGTGTAGCGCCGCGCCGCGAAGTGTTCGCGGAATGCGCGCGTCACGGCGGCTCGGGCGCGGAGGACCTTCGATGTGTTCTCACCGCGGATCATTATGTGCCTGCAAAATACATCGTATAAAGCTGCCACAGACCAGTAAGCCTCAAGACGCCGCATTAAGGGACGGCATTGAGAAAAATAGGGATTTTAGAATCAAAATATTTTTATTTGTGGATACGACGTAGATTTAATTTTTATATATCTGATTTTTCTGTATAGGGAAAACACGATACAATAAGATTTGCTCGATAGATTTATTTTCCAAAGTAAGGTTAGTTTTTCCACTATTTTGCATTGCCTTTGGAAATCCCAATAGTTTTTACTATTGTTTTTTCCGAATAAGATATATCTTGTGCATATCTAGATTATGGTGTACCAGAGTTTGATTTACATGTTTATTCGCTGAGATATTAGAAAAAATGTAAAAAATACATCTAAACAGCGCGATTCCGTTCTGTTCTCGCACGGGTAATTTGCCGTGTGTTAGAAAGGGAAGGTTGCAAATTCAATGCAGCACCTTAACAAAGTTTTGCATGAGAACGCAGTCGTAAAATGTTGGCGGGGGGCGGACGGCGCTTTATGATTGGTCGGCTCAAAAGTTCGTTGGTGTGATTCTGTATGATTGGTGCCGTTCGCTGACGGACTGATTCCTGATTGGTGGCCGGGCGTATGATTTGCAGTGCTACTGCATATGCGTGGTGACCGGGGGTGTCCGGCTAATTGGCGTCTAGAGGTTTACTGGTCTATGAAAGCTGCAAACCCATAGCGAGCGGGACGGAACTGAAGCATGTATCGTCACAGAATATCTAATAGTACTAACGTACAAAACGGCCACTCACCGCCCTCCGCCAATTTAAGATTCCTCACCCGCGCCCCGCACGCACCCGCAGTCTGACGGCAATTGGACTGCAATATTGCAATGGATGTCAATCGCCTGTCGCTATACAAGCACGCCATCTCTAAGAACTACTGAGAAGCGTTTGGAACCCAGTCGGCATTACGAGCGGCGAGCATCCCTAACCTACACGTGTGTGCGTTCGCGTATACATACGTAATCTTGTGTATTTAGGTGGTGCTAGCATTTATATTGTATTGAGTGGACGAGGTGTGTTATCGTCGTCGGCGGTTCTCGTCGTGTTGTAATGTACTGAACTGTATTAAACAGTGCACACAGCGCCATCCTACCGGGTGTTTTGACGGCGTGACTGATCCGCTGCCGCTCCACCGCTGCTCCGCCGGGCGGGGAACGACCGATACGCTGGCGTTGTATTATATGGGAATGCATAGTAGTAGTCACACATACAGCGGAACGATTTCTTCTGGCGCCGTCATTCCGCCGCCGTTCAGACCTGTGCTTGATCCGCCCGCAGTGTCACATGATTGCACACCCAGTCCACGTTCAGTCGACGCTCCGCCTCAGTTCCGTGCCACCCGCTGTGTGCCTGCACCTTAAGCGTTAACACCTATGCTGGACGAAGGCTACAAGGATTTCTCTCGATATGATGTGACCACGAGCCCACCCCTGAAGGCTCATTGATCGCTGTTGTTACCTGTTGTCTAGTTGTACATCGGGCAACGCTTCTTCGTTGAGGATGGCATCAGCGCCACCAGGCGGCGCCAGACCGATCAGCTCCCAGTAATCCGCACTCAGCTCGTGACCTCCGGGGGCCTAGTAATGGTTACACATTATTAAGCAAAGAAAGCAAAGTTTTGAATTAATGAAAAACGTTTCTTGGAACTGAAAAACTTCTATGTTCAGTTTCATGGGTCTTCGAAGAATCTGTCATCATCATTTCAGCTGAAAGACATCCACTGCTGGACATAGGCCTCCCCTAAGCATCGCCACAACGACTGGTCCTGCGCTTTCTGCAACCAGCGGATTCGCGCGACCTTCACCAGACCGTCGGTCCACCTTGTGTAAGCCCTACCCACGCTGCGCCTTCCAGTACGCGGTCGCCGCTCCAGATTTTTGCGGCTCCATCGGCCATCCGTTCTGCGAGCAATGTGCCGCCCACTGCCACTTAAGTTTGACAATTCTTTGGGCTACGTCGGTTACTTTCGTTCTCCTGCGAATAGTAGTGTAGTGTAGTGTCTTAGTAGTAGTAGAGCTCCTTTGTGAAAGAGCTCGTCCGGGGAAGTACTACCACCGTACCTACCTAACCTACTTCCGCCAAATAGTGTTGCTTGCATTGCTGTGTTTCGGTCTGAAGGTTACGGATGCTGGTGAAATTACAATCAAATGAGACTTTCCATCTTCATGTTTCAGTTTAGTGAACCGACTTGCAGTACTATTTAGGCAACAGCCTAGGTGGTATTGAAGTTGTTATGGGCAAAGGTAACCGCTTAAAATCAGGTGGGCCTTTAGCTTGTTTCGCCATCCTATATTATAAAAAAATAAAAAAACTCCTATACTGGGTGTCAGGGAAACGCTCCAGAAAATGAAAGGCTATTATTATACTACCTCAACACAATCGAATACCAATAACCATTAGCCTTATACTCACTCATTATTTTAGTGATTAGGTATTTAGCAAACCAGCAATGTAAAGCGTGCAAAACTCGGGATTAATGGCACGCGTACCTAACCTACCTACGCTCGCTACGACACGGACTGCGTATGGGAGCGGATGTCGGTCACACCTAGCGCCAGCTGATATTTTATTTGAATTACATTGCAAACATTAACAAATTAAGTAAATAAATTGGGTTTTTTGTAAATCAGCTTCATTTAACTGCCCAGAAAAAAGCAAAAAAAATATGAAAAAATCTCGAAAAACAGTCGCATTTATTTTTGTGGTTTCGTATCAGTAATCACCAGCACTATCACCTATCTTCGTTTTCGGAAGCGTTTCCCTGACACCCAGTACAAGGCATAGCCCTCTCCATTGCTCTTTGAGTGACTTCGAAGAATCTGTAGTTCAATTTCAATTTCAATGTTTTTTATTTCAAATAAACCTAATTACAGGCACTTTTGAAAGGTCAGGCTCTAGTTGCACGGTTCCAAATTGTGGGTCCTATGGAGAAGAACCGGCAAGAAACTCCATGGATAAACTCTTTTTAAAATAGGTTATTGTTTATTACATCAAATTTATTCAAATAATGTGAGTATAATGTAGGTTAATGTCAGAAATAAACAAGAGTTTAAAAGTGAGTATATTGCCTTTAGAAATAAACGTAAAAAGAGTTGCCATAGTATGTAGAAGCTGACCTGTCCCGACAGACGGCACCCGTTCACGAGCATGACGCGAGCATCAGCCATCGCTTAACTCAACCATATTGAAGGGAACTTAACGACCCGACACTAACGCCACCATCAGCATGACATTTAAGTGAGCATGACAGACTCATACTGCTAGACAACAAATAGGCAGGAATATATAGAATTACTGTAAAAAACATTAATGGCCACATGATACTTACATTTTACATTTTAATCACCTATTAAAAATTGTAAGCAGTTCATACACGTTGCAGTTCTATGTCAGAAATGCAATATTAGAAAAAAAGTGTAAATAAATTGTATAATTCCGAAACAGTAAAGTTAATAAAGTGTAAATAAATTTAATAATAAACAGTTAATAATAACTGAAAAAATGTCAAAATAACATGAGTTGGTAGAAAAATTACCAACAGATCGATACAAAAAATAAAATGTGTCAAAAAAAAAAAAATTACAAATACAAAATGTCAAAGGAAATAATAAAAATAGATCCAATGTCAAAAGTAAAAGATAGAAAATAAAACTAATGGTCCAATAGGAATAAAATTAACAATTATAAATGATCCAATAGGAAATAATTACATGTCAAATGCCAAGAGATATCAAATACCTAGTTGAGGAGAACCAATGGGTCGCAGTGTGCAGGTGGGAATCGTATTCCAGACATTTTTATCAGCAATGTATTGGTTTATATCATAATAAGCTCTTGACATTAACACACGTTTTGTTACTAACTTGAATTTTATCAATGGTAGTTCAGTAATACAAGTTGGAAGTTTATTATAGAACCTAATACTGTTTCCCATAAACGACTTAGTACTAGTTTTTATAAGTCTAAAACCGGGTACAACAAGCTCATGCTTATATCGTGTATTGAAGCTGTGGGTATCACTTCTTTTATTGTAATTTAAGATATTTTTGCGCACATACAAAATATTTTGATAAATGTACAAGGACGGTAAGGTAAGAATATTTATCTCTTTGAATAACTCACGCAAAGACTCACGGCAACCTAGATTATAAATAGCTCGGACTGCTCTTTTTTGTAATATGAAAATAGTCTCTACATCAGCAGATGAACCCCACAGTAAGATGCCATAAGACATAATACTGTGGAAGTATGCAAAATATACTAATCTAGCCGTAGCCACATCAGTCATCTGCCTTATTTTTCTAATGGCAAAAGCAGCAGAACTCAGTTTGCCAGCAAGTGCCTCTATATGAGGTCCCCATTGCAGTTTAGAGTCTACTGAGATACCCAGGAAGACAGTTGAGGGAACCAGATCCAAAACTTTTCCATCTAGTCTTACATTAGTAACAATATGGGGTACATTAGGTGTCGAAAATTTTATACATTTGGTTTTTCCTGCATTAAGAAGAAGATTGTTAGCAGAGAACCAATTGGAAAGAATATTAAGAGTATTATTGGGTTCCACAAGGTCACTATCTTTCCTATTCACTTTAAATATAAGTGAAGTGTCGTCAGCAAATAAGACTATGTTAGTCTTTGTATCTTTTATTATATATGGGAGGTCATTAATATATACAAGAAACAGAAATGGGCCTAAAATTGATCCCTGAGGTACACCCATTTTAACAAGTGAGCCTACAGTAGTGACATTACCTATAGCTACCTTTTGTTCCCGATTCGACAAATATGAACTTACGAGATCAATAGATCTACCTCGGATTCCGTAGTGTTTTAATTTCAGAATGAGCGTTCGGTGATCCACGCAGTCGAACGCCTTAGAAAGATCACAGAACACTCCTACCGCATCCTGAGCCTGCTCCCAAGCCTCCAATACTGTTTTGATTAGGGTGGATCCAGCATCTCCCGTTGAACGTCCCTTCGTAAATCCAAACTGTTTATCATGAAGTATCCCATTTAAGTTAAAATATACTAACATTTGATTTAGTATTAGTTTTTCAAAAATTTTGCTTAAAGCTGGTAGAACAGATATTGGCCTATAATTAGATGCATTATCAAGGCTACCTGATTTGAAAATGGGCACAATTTTGCTATGTTTCATTAGATCGGGAAAAATGCCATCCACGATGCAAGTATTGAAGATTGTCGCTAAAATTGGCGCGATATTGACTATTATTGCTTCGACAGCTTTTATGGACAATCCCCATAAGTCCTCTGTTTTTTTACTGGCTATTGTTTTAAATGTTTTTATTATATCAATGGGAGTAATAAAACTAAACTCAAAGTAAGCTGTAGTAGATATAGGCAAAGTAACATTTTCCTTTAAGAGTGTCTCAGCTGCTACGGGGGACGATGGAAGAAATTTAGTAGTCTCGAGTGGGATATTTGTAAAAAATCGTTCAAAGAAGTTAGAGACTACATTTTTATCTGAAACTAGTTTGTCATCTATTTTTATGCTCATTGTACTATCTGTAAGCCTACGATTACCAGTTTCAGTATTTATTATTTTCCAAGTCGTTTTTATTTTATTATTTGACTTCTTTATTTGATCACTAATATAAGCAGCCTTCGCTTGCACGCAAATCTTTTTAAAGATTTTTGAGTATCTTCTAACGTAAATATGAAAATTGATATTAGGTGTATAAGACTTTTTGTCATATAACCCATACAAAACATCTCGACTGCGTCTTATACCCTTTGTAGCCCAGGAGCTAAACATGATTTTTGGTTTTATAGTATTTTTTTTTACTTTGCATGCTTTTTCAAACTCATTACATATAACATTAAATAGTTTACTATACATATAATTAGGGTTGCCATTTTGCGATTGTAATGTAAGTAATTGGGATTCTAGATTTTTATTAAATTTTTGTAGACAATTTTTCGTTAATGACCTACATTGTATAATTTGGTGACTTATGATTTTCTTATAATTCAATTTAATAATCTGACACTTATGATCTGAACGAACGCCACTAATTAAATTCTTTTCAAATATTTTAAAGTTTGTCATAATATTATCTATGCAAGTAGCTGTGGTAGGTGTCACTCTAGTCGGCTCAAAGAACATATGTTTTAGGTTAAATGATTTAAATAATGACAAGAAGTTACGTTTATCTTTGGTATTTATCAGAATGTCAATATTGAAATGCCCACAAACTATCAACTTTTTATTTACATTTATTTTTCTAAGAGCATCCTCCATTGTTAAAAGAAATAGGGGCTTATTGGAGTCAGGAGGGCTATAAACACACAAAATCACATACTCCTCCACTTCTGCACACGCGAGCTCACATACTCGTTCAACAGAGAGATTGCAAATATCTAGTCGCTCTTTACACTTCAGGTGTTGTCTAACCATGATTAAGGTTCCCCCACCTTCTGCTGACGCTCTCTGGAACGAACTGGCTATCTTAAAATTATCCACGTTAAATAACATTTTATCTGCTCTCAGAAAAGTTTCTGTGAAGCATAGAATATCTACATTATATCTCTCAGCAAATAATTCAGTTGACTAACCATTTTCCCTTCAGGCACGACCTCCAGCTGGCCGTATACGACGACGGAGGACTCTGTGGACAGTACGAGCGCGTCGTAGGTCTGGCACAGCAGGCCGTGCAGCACACACTGTAGGTAACCAGTGCCGTCGCGCAACGTCAGGAAGGCCAGCGCTCGCCCCTGTCGCCGCAGCCGGTGCACCCAACCGCGAACGCAGATGCGCTGCCCGCGGTTTTCACTCGCTGTTATACAACATGCTTATAGTCAGGCCCATCTTTAAGCTTGTAACTCAGCTCAGAACCAGTTCAAATATTCAGATAAATAAGCTTGAGCTGGTGAGCTGCAGCCATAGACCAGTAAGCCTCTAGACGCCGCTTAGCTGTACACCCCCGGTCACAACGCATATGCTCTACCACTGCATATTATACGTCACTCCGCCAATCGGAACGTCACTCAGACAGCGAGCGGCACCAATCATAAGGAATCATACCACCGAACTTTTGAGCCGGCCAATCATAACGCGCCGTCCGCCCCCCTGACCCCACCAACGTTTTACGACTGCGTTTGAATACAAAACTTTGTTTATGCGGAGTCTTGAAGCTTACTGGTCTGTGGCTGCAGCTCAATGACAAAATATGTAGCTCACGGCTCCAATAAGCGTCATCAGAGATAAAAGATGTTCATATCAGTAAACTTGTTTGAACCGTTGAGCGGGAGCGGCGACTAATTCGCAGCGCAGCTCAAATAGATCGAACGCTCTGTAAGCTCAGCGACTCGCATCACAGCTCATAACTCGAGTATAAGCATTAACATGCACTAATAATCATCTAGTTGCACTGTTCCATAAGTTGGTCTTGTGGAGAAGAACTGGCAAGAAACTCCATGTTTACAATGAGTGATGCATGACCTTAAAGTTGACTCCAGTATAAGTACTTGAGAAAAGGCAATGTTATTATGTACATGTAATTTATAGTTTTCCTTATACTAAGGGGAATCCCTTTCATGTATAAATTGACTGTTTACGCACATCAGGGTTGATTGATTTAAATCAAGTGATTTTTTATAAAAATTAGTGATGTACGACCTACAACGTACCGAACTACAAATAGCCTAGAAAATCGAGTTAGGAGATGCTTCAATTAGATGTTGAATTTACTTTTCAGAACTGATTATAGACCACTAAAAAGTCTTAGAAGTTTGAATGAACTTTTTCCTACATTTCTGTACTTAATTAATACTGTCATGCTAAAATTTACTTATCTTTTTTTTAATTCTTACAAAGTTTCATACTAGTAAAACTTTTCGTAAAAATTTCATAATAAGTGAATAAGTACAGGGTGGCCCAAAATAACGTTGACAAGAGATTTTTCAAATATCGTATAAAGTTTTTTGCATAAATTAAATAAGGTTATTAATTATAAAAATACACCTAATTTTATACAAGAATCTCTATTTATCTTCAAAATAACCTCCTTTAGCGCGAATATACAGATACAAACGCTTGGTAAAAAAATTAACAATTTTCCGCACTTCCTCTACAGATATTTTGTCCATTGTTGGAAATTGTCTTTGCACCACTGTTGAACACTTAAGGCCTTGTGAGCTGGAGCAGAGTTTTGATGAAATATCCATGGACAGTCACCAAAGTGCTGTTGACTCCAAGGAAGAAGCACATTTTCAAGAATGACTCGTCGGTCGTTTTCTTGGTTGATTTTGATCCCCTTTTCTACAAAAACTAGGGGAGTTTTGGCAGTGGCGCAAATCGCACCTCAAACCATAACAGTTTCTGCGTTTTGGTGATGTGGTACAATTGCAGCAGCTCCAGGAGGAGTGGAAGACCAGATCCTGACATTTCGGTGGTTATGGGTTTGTTCTATCATAAATAAATTTTCGTTTGAGATTACGATATTTTTTCAATTTGACGCTGCGGATCGTTGTTTAAGCAAACGACATCTCTCAAGGCAAACTTTTTTGTCTTTGTCCGTAAGCAATTGTAATTTTCTGAGTTTATATGGTATCAATTGTAGATCACGTTTTACTATACGCTGTATGGTGGAGCGACTAATCCCCAAGTCTCGCGACATTTTCCTCACTTTGGTCTGTGGATTACGAACTAATCTTTGTTTGATAATGTGTCGGTTCCTAAAAGTTCTACAGTTGTCTTGCGTCCTCTCCTAGGATGGTCTCCGATGTTACCGAGCTCATTATAGCGTTTAATTGCCGAAGAAAGTAACTGACGACTAACACTAAGATTTTTGCGATTTCGCACTGCCTTTTTCGACGCTCATGCAATTAAATTATAGCTTCATGTTGCACTGACACAGTGAAATATGTTTTTTATTTATTTATTTTTAGCTAACAAATAATGTTAAAATGACGCCAAAGAATGAGTTAACAATTAAGAAAAACAAAAGAGGAGGCAAAGGATTCCATTTCTGAAATATTAGTATTTTAATTTTGTCAACGTTATTTTGGGCCATGGTGTAAAACTTAAGTAAATAAGGAGTAGTAGTACTAGTAGATAGGTCTTCTTCAAGTTTAGTTTTTTATTTTGACTTAGTAATTTTTGTCATTAATATGGAAGATTCTATGTCAGTAGATTAGCATAATTTATGAAAACCATTTGACAAATGATAACTAGAAAACAGCTACAGCTAAAAAAAAATTTTTTTACCTGTTTAGTTTTTTCTTGGGCACTATTGGGATTTCGTAGACAATATTTGAAATATTTCAGTTATGAGTATTTAAATAACAAAAATCAAGTTTAAAACCTTCAAAGTCAAATAGAAAGTGAAAAAATAAAACAATGATTTACAGTACTGTGTGATATAGACATATCAGCAATAGTGCTGCTCGTCTATAATCAATAAAATAAATAAATAAACATTCTTATTTTATTTTCATTGAATCAAAAAAATCTGTCATAAACAAAAAAATCATGATTTTTATCAACCCTGAGGCACATACAGTACATATGTATACAGTAGCTATACAAACTGATGAGAAATGTTTTATAACAATTATATGACAGTTATGACACAGTTTCATGAAGGAACAAAAAGTGAGTCAGCAAGCCAATAAGCAACACTTGCAGCAATTGCATCATCCTAATGTACACACAACACATATATGCATTGTGCATGGTCTACAATTTTACAACCCTCGAAAATTAATAGAGCAATCTAATTGTTTTATTTTATTTTAAATTATTAAAAAAAAATGAATTTGATTATATTAAGAAACTATAATTTCAATTAAGAGTCCTTATGTACGATTTTTTATTTGTCCCTAATTTTCAGAGATAAATTTAAAAGAACTATTTTAATTATACACCAGTTTGAAAAATAACAATATAATAATATGATGCCAGTTAATGGCAGAGAATTCCATATGGCGTTAAGTCCACCTTATGTACCGTTTGTTCTGCATTTCACTTTAAATAAGTAAATTACACTTAGGCTGGTGATCATCAATATTAATTCTCTAATTAAACAGCTGATTACTCGAAAAATGTACGTGTATTAAGGGTAAACAGTTGATTAACCAGAGAATTATTGTTGGTGAAATCAAGCATATGTTGGCAAAATAAAATAAATCTTTGAGTTTTAGGTTCATCATCATAATTTCAGCCCTAAGACATTCACTGCTGGACATATTTATTTATTATATTCTTTATTGTACATTACACCAAACGAAAACAAAGACAATAGTTTACAGAAAGATTAAATAAATACAATGGGCAGTCTTATCACACAAGGCAATCTCTTCCAGACAACCTTTGGATGGACTAGAAGAATGGGAACCGATCGTGACATAGGCCTCCCCCAAGCAGTTTGGGGGGATATGCCATAATCAATAAAGTTTTAGGTTAGTTTCTTGAAAATACAATGATAACACTTCAAATAGCAAGAATACAATAAATAATATTTAAAGCAAGAAATAATATTTGAAAGGTTTGCTAATGAGACACAATTGATATACTTTGTTTTGCCGTCGCCGGCGGCCTTGCACCCATTGACAAGTGAATCAGTTGAATACACAATAATTTTACTTGACAGTTTCCCAGTATTGTGTGACAGGTGGCAATAATTTTAATTAAACTATAATGAATTTATTCAACATATTACAATTTGGTTCATAACAGTTCCATTATGGAAACTGAATATTTTATTGAAAATTCAAAATTCATTTATAGCTTACTGAATGAGCAGCATGAAAGTTCTGGATTCAGCATAGTAATCATTATGGAATTTAAATTTTTTGCTGACATAGATAATATAAAATACTTTTTGTTTGTTTTTTTTTCTTGGTTTTTTTTAAGGCTTCAGTACACTCTGGGTGACTATGCCAGCCTCATAGGGTCAATCGTATTATAGTTTGATTGATAGCATGCAGGCTGCAGTTAGTTATTTAATACTTGAAACATCATTTACAGTCACTGGCCATATGGGTAAATCAAGCAGATGCCCGATGGGCCAGATGTCATGATGCAGATTAGCATGCTTAGCGGTACAAAAAGTAACAAATGTAACCTTATGGCCCTGTCCCTGCACGAATAGTCTCGGGGTGAACTGTGGGGACTTCCATTTTTCGTCATCATTTCTTGAAGTAGGGAGAATGGAAAAAATATATGGTGGAGTTGAGTAGTTTATGTATCCATTTTGAAAGATCGATACACAATTTAAATAACTTCGCTTGATAGAAAAAAAATCCAAACATAGCCAATGTTTGACACTTTAAATTCATTTTATGACGAAAATTTATATAGAACATGATTTTGAAACTTACATGATAAATTTTATTGCAAGCCAAGTAATACATATAAAAAAAATTAAAAAAAATACATTAATTTAATGTTTTACATAACTAGTTACTAGGTAACTAGCACCACTGTGCCCCGCAGTCCACCCCGTTCACTTGACAGCTGTCTCACGAGCACACGTAAATTTTGTCAACGGTTGCGTCAACTAAATTTGGAACATGCTGCTTATATGAGATTGCATGTCTATATATTGATGTTGTTGGAAAATAGAGATATTAATTAGTGACCTTTTTGACAGGAGCTGAAAAATGCTTACAGTGGGAGTGTTCTGATATGAATAATTATTTTCGGTGCCCGCCAGAGCCACCCAGATTATAGGGTTACCATTACATTGAGGGGGGCATTTTTGTATTTATAGTATGTAGGTAGGTACTCACTTTCTGATATTTTCACGACTTTCGCTTTAGGTAAACTAGGGTCTTCTTGAATGACCACTTTTTTGGCATCATCAAGGTTCAGTTGTCTTTTGTCACTGCTTTCCTCCTCAGCTTTCACCTTATCTGCCGCCTTGTAGTTTTCCCTCACCCAAATCTTGTGAATTTTCTTCAGTTGTGATTTTGCCGCAACTTCATATACTTTGGCATCGTCTTTAGCGTCAACGTAAATCGTTGGGAATGGTTCCTTGCACGCATGGCGCATGGCCTGCAGAATAGTCTTGAAGGGCTTCGTTTCACTTCCATCACCACTTTCGTCACTACCTTTCTTATCCGAGGTGTATATCTCACCTAAAATAAAAATTAAACAACATTATGCTTACGTGTTTATAATAAAGTACCTATAGGTTAGAATAAAAAAATTAGTCATACCTATTGAAAGGTGCTCCATTTCAAATGAGTTTTAATAAAATTATGTTCAAAGAAAAAAAGAATGCCTGGAGCGCTACTATAATCACAAACTACTAAGAGAACACTACGTGACTATAATATTGATTAGTTGCAGTAAGCGATTTAAATTAAATATTACGCCGACGCCAACTGTGCGCCAACGTCATGAACAGTCATGAATTGAATAGAGGTGTGTAACTCAGCTCAGAACCGGTTCAAATATGCAGATCAATAAGCTTGAGCTGTTGAGCTGCAGCTCAATGACAAAATACGCAGCTCACGGCTCAAAGAATAGTATCTATCTGTGCGACAACACTTGTTGCACGAAAGATAAAAGATGTCCATATCAATAAAAACCTGTTTGAACCGGTGAGTGGCGATGAGCGGGAGCGGCGACAGATCGGCGGTGAGTTGCAGAGTGAGCGAGCGAGTGCAGCTCAAACAGATCGAACGATCTGTAAGCTCAGCGACTCGCATCACAGATCATAACTCGAAGTAGATCTCGAGGCAGATACACAAATTGAGCTGATCTGTGAGCCGGTTCACAGCTCCGGCTCATTGACCTGAACCGCGAGCTGAGCTGCAGCTCATGCATTTTTGTTGAGTTACCCATGTCTAGAATTGAACACATGAATTCAGTATCCTTTTTTTTTTAAAGTATTATGGCATGGTTGCTAAGACCTTTAAGCCAAATTCAGTATTCACCAGCCTGGTAGTGTTGCCGGCAATCAAACAAGAAAAAGTCCGAAACCGCATAAGAAATTACCCGAAATTACCCGTTTTGTGAAAAAAAAACAATTCAAATTTTTTTTTAAATGAAAACAAGTATTATTTTACCTTTTCGTTTATAGTTTTAAATCACATATATCTAAGGGGCGTCACGCCTCACTGACTTGATAGAAATATTAGAGGGCCTGAGTTGGCGCATATTTATTTGTATATTTTTCAACCTCGTCATCGTATCGTTTCAACTGCCTCGTTGGTCTAGTGGTTGCAACTGTCTCGTTGGTCTAGTGGTTGCAAGCGCGACTGCTGAGCGTGGGGTCCTAGGTTCGATTCCCGGGTCGGGCAAAGTGTTATTGGGTTTTTTCATTAGGAATTTCTCAGTAGCAGCCCGGAGAATTCAAGAATGTCAACCTGTGCGGATTTGCTTACCCAAAAGGTGAAGGTCAATTTTTGAGATTCGTTTCAGTGGTGGACTAACAAGAATTTATGCATTTTAAATAGGTATTATTATTTCTTCATTAAATTATATTAATATCCGAGCCGCACATTAACCCAGTTGTTACGGATTTCTCGGTTTTTAGCGGAGCGTTCTGATTTTTCGTATAAAGTCTAGTTTTGGCCTTACTTAAACATAAAAAAATTTGAAAAAAATCTTGTTCGAGCGGAAAAGCAGGAAAATGGTGTTTGATATACGGAACGCTAGTAATATGTACTGCTATGAAGCAAATGTACCAATGATATGTTTCAGGTTCATTGATTAGTTTAGTTACGTAATAAAATACAAAAATTATGCAGAAAAAATATTTTATTTTGGTAAGTACCACATCATACAAGTAGGTACATCAGAATATTTCACTCAGCTAGTCTATGATAAGTTTCAAAGCAAACTTTTGGATGAAAAGATAAATTACATTTCTTACAGAAAAACATGGCATTTTTATGGCACACAGCACAGCGCAATTGTTCCGTTCCGTACTGCATTATATTACCTAAATCATCATAGCGTGAGGCTTCCCAAAAACAGCGATGTTCGGCTTTATACCTGTACCCTTACCACAAGTCTTACCTACCTTCTAATAAACATGTGGCAACACTCTTTCGGAAGTTAGATTGTCATATTCTCCACTGTTCTTTTTGTAAATCTGTCAAGCATTATGTACAGTCATATCTATACAATGGAAATGAGGGAAAAGTATCATTTCTTGCCACGAATGGATGTGTGGTATAAGCCAGTATTCTGGTCAGATCTTTGAACACCCCCAATGTTGTCATTGTATACCTTGATAGCAGCAGGTTGGTCGATTTGTACCTATATATTTATTTTGCTGTAGAGAAAATCTTCTGGTTTTGATAGGTAGTTGGTGTAGCTTTCAGAGCGTTTGAGTAACTGTAAGCACACTACTGTCATTCCTTTTACACGCAAGAATGTTTTCTTCTCTCACCGATTTATTTTGATATGTGCCACATTCAGTTTTCTGTAGTTTTTTATATTTGGCAAAAGATATTGCAAAAGTCGATTTTCCCTAATAGTGCCAGTAGTCTTGAAACTTCTTTCGCGTAGCTCATTGATCAGAGGTATAGATGTAAAAAAATATCGAAAAACAGATGAAAAGGTGCCTGATTGTCTATTTTCCGAAGAACAACAGAGTATTGCAAAATTGCAAAAACCAAAGGATATATCCAAGACGAGTTGTTCCAACCCAAAATTTATAGCCCCATCATATGGGTTTGCCGCGGATATATTGTTTATATCGGTGTCTGCCATAGTAAGGAATCATCGCTTCATCGATGCTGGGCTGTAAAGATCTCCGTCATCATCATCAGAATCTGACAAGTCATTATCGGTAATCTCGATTGTGAGCAGCAGGCCTCAATTGTGAATCAGGTAAATTTTGTAGGGTCACAAAGGGTTTTCATCTCCAAAGTCCTTATCCATAACGGCACCAGTACAATTCTCCGGAGGAAAAATTGTAATCGTGTCAGGCACCACGTCATCTTCATCACACTCAAACACTTCAAGAACTTCATTCAAAGTCAAGTTTTTGATCCTTGTCCTAAAACAACAAAACATCGTAGCTTATATTACTATCGTTTGATATACGGAAGACTAAGTTTATCGTCGAATTAGTGTCATTCCGTGAAAAATCAATAGATATTATATTCTACTCACATACGGAGTATTATGATCTGCTATATTTTAATAAATAACACTCAAAAGAAATAAAATTTATATTATGTACTCACCTTGAAAAACTCATGATAAAAATTCCCGAATTATCAACAATTGTAGAATTTTAAACGTCTGAGTAAGACGAGCTCAAACACTTCTAATCGACAGAAGCAATAAACAGCTAACATAAACAGCGGATAAAGAAATTAGAAATTACCTATATTTTTTTCAATATTTTTTATTGTTCATTGATCCGTATATCAAACGCTAGTAACAAGTGGGTTAAAGAAGCAGAATTATTTAGAATGATAAAGCAAACTGAAGTGATCCATCAATAAAAAACTACAAATAATTTTACTAAGATCGCCTCCTCCAACTGAGACATAAATATGTGAAGTCTATGTGTTTGTGATTTTGCCGGCACCGGTACCCTTCATTTGGCGGCAGAAACAGGTGTGGTGGTAGCACTACCTCGGAAAAGCACTTTCACAAGGAGCTCTCCTACTACACTATCTTTTGTTGAGTATCTTCTCTGTCCCGCGTGCCTACAATGACCTACATTTTACAGTTAGTACCAATTGGCCCAGGCCACAAGATAAAATGATGGCGGGCCTCAGAACTACCCAGATCATAACACTGAGGGGGACTCGGCATGATGCTCTTTTTTGTGATTGTCGCAAAAATACCCAAAATTACCCGACAGTCATCGTTACCCGCCAAGGACCCGCTTAAGGCCTAAATTACCCGAAATCGGGTAAAAATACCCGTGCTGGCAACGCTGACTGAGCCTGGCGCAACCAGTGTTGCCAGCATGTAGCAGGGTTGCCCGACGCGGCGAAGTAAATTATCGTACTGACGTTTAAAAATTATCGTACCAGACGATAAATTATTGTACAAGTACGAAATAAGCAGTTTTTTCATGGTTGTCAGAAAATTGCAGTCGACTGCACGCATTGACTTGTACCTATGGACCAGTAATACCTACGAAATAAGCGTGGTATACCTACAATATCCGGGTCACCGTTATGGTGGCCATAGCTAGGGAAGTAAGTAATCAAAACTAAAAAGTATCGATATCGATGCTCGTGTTTCGTACCAGAGATGTGTGCTGATTAAAATCATTTTCAAGTAGTAATAAATAATGCAATTATATCAAATTCTAAGTTCAGCTGTCCCTAGGACATAAAAAATCAAGCTTCTAGGTCAAGGCAATCATACGGCTATGTCACATTTTGATACTCGCAAACTCACATAAAAAACCTATAGGGTACTTCGCATTGACCTAGAATCATGAAATTTGGCCAATATATCGAAATATCTTTTTTTTTTCAATATATCGAACACCGATTGTATATTTAAAAATATCGATAGATCATAAATCTGATATTTAAAAAATATCAACAGCCCTAGTTTGTTTACTTGACAGGCTTGACAGCTCATGTACTATGGGCCCATTGAATTAAACCTATGGAAGTGGCCCATTCTTCTATATCCACCTAGTTTATACAAATATCTATTAAATCGTTATTGAATTATGAAAATATTCTTTGTCTCTTGTTAACCAACATGTTATGTCGTCTGGTGAAAGAGATCGCATGCTATTTGTATATTCTCTGTTTGGCAACATCTTCACGGGATGTCAAAATACCTACGCCGCGTGGCAACCCCGCTTACCCCGCAATGTGGCCCATAGTACATGAGCTGTCAAGTAAACAAACTAGGGCTGTTGATATTTTTTAAATATCAAATTTTCGATCTATCGATATTTTTAAATATACAATCGGAGTTCGATATATTGAAAAAAATAAGATATTTCGATATATTGGCCAAATTTCATGATTCTAGGTCAATGCGAAGTACCCTATAGGTTTTTATGTGAGTTTGCGAGTATCAAAATGTGACATAGCCGTATGATTGCCTTGACCTAGAAGCTTGATTTTTTATGTCCTAGGGACAGCCGAACTTAGTATTTGATATAATTGCATTATTTATTACTACTTGAAAATGATTTTAATCAGCACACATCTCTGGTACGAAACACGAGCATCGATATCGATACTTTTTAGTTTTGATTACTTACTTCCCTAGCTATGGCCACCATAACGGTGGCCCGGTTATTGTAGGTATACCACGCTTATTTCGTAGGTATTACTGGTCCATAGGTACAAGTCAATTTATGGGCCACATTGCGGGGTAAGCGGGGTTGCCACGTGGCGTAGGTATTTTGACATCCCGTAAAGATGTTGCCAAACAGAGAATATACAAATAGCATGCGATCTCTTTCACCAGACGACATAACACGTTGGTTAACAAGAGACAAAGAATAGTTTCATAATTCAATAACGATTTAATAGATATTTGTATAAACTAGGTGGATATAGAAGAATGGGCCACTTCCATAGGTTTAATTCAATGACTGCACGTTATTGGTAACACTTGAATTTCGAAAACCACTCTTTCTGCTTACGACGCTGTCAATGTCAAACTGTTACCGCTGACCTGACCTCCGCTGACGCGCGGTTGACTGTATATGTCATATTTATATCGTACTGACGTTTTAAAATTATGGAATAATAGCCTATGCTCGCGGCTTCGCCTGCGTATAATTCGATTTATCATAGAAAAATGTTATCGCTCAACCCTTGGAAACTGTATGTCTTCCCGGGGTAAAGAGTAGCTTATCTGCTAATTTAGATTAGGTTTGGTCTATCTGTATGCCAAATTACATCCCAATGTATGTAGCGGTTCAGCGTAATTAAAGAATAAACAATCAAACATCTATACTTTTGCATTTATAATGCAAAGGATAGGATTTTAGGATTATGGCATTAGGTGAAAGATTATCGTACACAGTGCCGAGCCAATGTGATGATTGGGATTAATCGAATTTTCCCTTAATTTTTAGGTCCACCCATAATTTATAGTAGTTATTTAAGAAATTAATATAATCTTGTTGTGCAATAAAGAGGATTTGTATTGTATTGTATTATAGTATTTCTAGCGTCTATCGTGTATAACTTGTACCTAGTATTTCTACGAATTCGAGGAATTCCAGATGCCGAAATTATCGTACTTTTGCGTACGATACTACATTTTGTATCGTACATCGTACCAGAGGCGAAATTATCGTACATGTACGATAATTATCGCACGTCTGGCATCCCTGGCACGTAGATCCAAAAATGGCGGCAACCCCATTTCGAAAAGGCCGATTTTTGGCAGGAAAGGCCGCTTGAAAACTAAATTCCTTTTTCTGTATAGTTTTTTATACATATTATTTATATGCATTACAAATAACCTAAGTAACGGCCGAAAATAATGATTAATAATTGTGAAACAGTTTAGGAAGTCGGTGCCAGTTTTTTCTTAAATCAATCCGAACCTACTTCCTAAACTGTTTCACACAAATTTTATGATTTTAATTTATTTTGAAGTCGGTTTTTACTTTTTTTTAAAGTTTATCATAGGACGCATTTTACTGGTTTTTAGGGTTCCGTATCCAAAGGGTGCTAACGGGACCCTATTACTCTCGCTACAATGTCCGTCCGTCCGTCTGTCTGTCACAGGCACTGTTATTGATTGGGTGTTATAAATAAGTAGTGGACTGTATTTAGGTAATAGACGTGGTTTATTGCCTTTAGAATTTACAATACTAACTTTCCCGGACAAACAATGATTAATTCTAATTAAAAATAGCTAGAATCGACCGTCGTAGGTGGTGTCCGAGCGCGAGTGTTGGACTGTTGGTCCGTTCGGGCGGGGCCCGTGACGTCCCGCCAAGCGCGCCGCTGCTGGCTGGCGATGAATCACACGTCGGTTAGCCGTGCTGCCGCCGCGCGACAGCGCCGGCAGCACGGCGTTGAGTTCGATTCCCAAAATGCTCCCCAAGTTGAAAGGAAGCCTTTTCAAAACCTGGAAGGGGGCAAATATTATTAAAAGCCCTCCGAATGGTGCCCCTCTGAGTCTTAATCTCAGCGACTCTGCAAATCTCATCGCTGCCTGGGTATACTTTGGTGACTCTTCCTAGACACCAAAGTAAAGGAGGGAGAGCTCTGTCCTTTATAAGGACAAGAGAGCCCAGCTTCAGCTCTGTCTTCAAAGAGCGCCACTTCACCTTCTGCTGCAGAAGAGCCACATACTCTAGGGAGAAGCGATCCTAAAAATGTCGCCTTATGGGTTCTATTCTCTTGAATCGCTCCAAGCGGTTGATGTTCTCCAAGCTTACATCAGAAACCTGTGAATGAGGTAGAGCATTAAGGGGTCGTCCAATTAGAAAGTGAGAAGGCGTGGTCTATTGCCTTTGGAATTTACAATACTAACTTTCCCGGACAAACAATGAAATAGCTAGAATCGACCGTCGTAGGTGGTGTCCGAGCGCGAGTGTTAGTCCGTTCGGGCGGGGCCCGTGACGTCCCGCTCGAACGTTTCTCAGAATATGTGTTGCTATAATCCCTAATCCCTATTACGATAAATACTAAAAATAAAAAAAGTCTAAAACCAAAGGGGGTACCCATACAAGAAACCTCGAAAAACATGCATATTTTTCAACGTTTTTGTTCCTGCTCTATCTTCAAAACAGGATTACATACAAACTTGGTCTAAATAGTGCATATACTATGTAACTTAACAACATATAATGAAAAAAAAACCGACTTTAAAAACCTTAACTAAAAAGTAAAAAATAATCATTATATGTATTTTAAAATCTTAACATAAACCAAAATTTTAAATTGCGCGTGATTGACCCTTTGCGTCATGTAATGTACAGTCGAGCGCAATATCTATGGTAAGAAGTCGGTTAAAAACAGTTTATGTGAACGTACATGACAATCAAGCGCCGCCTTCAAAATTTTGGTTTATGTTAAGATTTTAAAATACATACAATGATTATTTGTTACTTTTTAGTTAAGGTAAAAACCTTAACTAAAAAGTAAAAAATCATCGGTCAGTAGTCGATTAAAAATAGGGTAAAGGGTAAACATAGACATACTTATGCGTCAGAATAAAAATTCATATTTCACTCAAGTTGCGTTGGTGTCGTTTGATGAACTCTCGTAATATAAATCAGTTTGTATGGAGTATCAGGTCGACCGGTGGTATGGAACCCTTACTGCGTGAGTCCAACTTTAAGATAGATTTACGTAATAGACATGCGATAAATGTATCACTGAACTAAAAAAGAGAGATACGTATGTTTTTGATCAAAAGATACGTATCATCCAATGATTTAAGTAATATCATTGGTATCATCACTCATTTGTATCAGTAGTTCATTTCGTTCAGTAGGTTAGAGGTAGTTCTCGCCAAGGGCGGATCCAGGGGGGGGGGGGGTCATGGGGGTCATGACCCCCCCCTGGGCCTAGGCCAACCATCGTTTTTTTCTACAATGATGAATGAATGTATGTATGCGTTACATACTAATGAAACAAGACACACGCATAAAATTACTAAATTGAACTTGCAGCCGAACCCGTTCGTTCATTGTAAAAAATATTCGCTCGATTTAGTTTGATTTAGCAGCACCATCCACGGCGCGAGGTTCTTCTCCAATCTTCCCGTTGCGACACCGTCGATCGAATATTTAGATAACCATCAACAACAGAAATAACTACTTAACTAGGTACCATGTTAACCTTATGAAACCTCGCCCAAGTAATAATTTAAGAATCTGTAAATATCGATATTAGAAGATAAGTACCTAATTCGGTTTTTGAAAATCGGAATGGAAAAATAACATCCAAATTAAAAAAGCTCTTAAAAATCAAGTAAGTAAATAGGTATAATGTATGCAAAAAAATACCAAAAAAATTCGCGCTCGCTGCTCTCGCGCTCAACCACAATTTCTTTACCTGTGCAGATGTAGGACTACCATAGCGTGACTCTATATTTAGTTATACGCTATAGCGTCTACTATTAGCCGTTCTAGGCGCCGCAAGAACGGTTTGCGCTCAAATAAATGTGTACTCTTTTGACATAGAATATATTATATGCTTTGGTGAAGAGGTGATCAGTTTGTTCATAAACAGTCTAAAAAATTTCGCGCTCGCTCCGCTCGCACTTGCCTTTCTGTCTTTCTTTCTTCTGCGTACTGGACGTAGATATGTTGTAAGCAAATTTTCTGTACGATATGTTTTATGTACGTTAATAGAGACAAAGCCAAAACTGAGAAGTTTCGCGCTCGCTACGCTCGCGCCAGTATATATTGTCATTTCATCTTTTTTGGCATAGGTATTGCAAGTAACTATTCCGTTACATTAATATTCTACAAAGAGGAATTCTGATGCTCTAAAAACTTAAATTCATGTTTTAGCAAAAATTACGAAAATCCTAGAATTTTATTAGGTAGTTGAAAGATTTTTTCTTGAGGGCGGCAAATCGGACTGCACCCTTCTTTTAAAAATGTAGAACCGAAGCTGGATATAAGTACGCGACCCCCCCCTGACACGAAGGCTGGATCCACCCTTGGTTCTCGCTCTGCTGTTTTAATTTTATTTTAGCTCAGTGTTCACAGTGGGCCTAGTACGAGTTTCACACTTACGAATACTTTCATCGTTTTCGTCGACTTTCATTCATAAATCAGTAGCGCCCCTGGCGGATACGAGGAGGAACTACAGATTTATTAATGAAAGTCGACGAATACTTTGAAAGTATTCGTAAGTGTCAAACTCGTACTAGGTACACAGTTCACTTATCTTCTTATCCGTAGTTCAGTAAGACAGTATTATACAACGTGTATCAGAAATGCGTGGTAATATTCGAAGAGCTTATTCAGGGGATGCTATCGAAAAACTTTTATTACCAGGCCCCTCAGAAAGTATTGCGAAAAAAAGTTTTTATATATGGGAGACTGGCCAGTTATAATGTTTTTCGAAAATATGATTATTTATAAGTAAAAATAAGTAAGTTCCAATTTCAAAATTTCCCTCCACATTTTTTGCGAGTTAATTCAAAGTATTGTGTCTCACTGAAATATGGATCTGCGCCGGGAACATTTTAGAGCTATGATTTTATACGATTTCAAGTGTCGCCTGAAACCGGATGAATCGTACGATAGACTTCAAATGGCATTCATGGATGAAGGCCCTTCCAAGGCAACCGTGTATCGTTGGTATAACGAATTCAAGCGCGGTCGACCAACTTTGGGGGATGACGAAAGAAGCGGTCGCCCTTTGACGGCTGTTACCGAAGAAAACGTGCTAGCAGTGAAAAATTTAATCCAAGACAATAGGCGAATTACATATCAGGAGATTCAACACATATTGAAGATTGGATCGGGAAGCGTTCACGAGATTCTACACAGCCATCTTCGCGTGAGGAGGATAGTATCACGCTGGGTGCCGCACAACCTCACCGATGCTCAGAAGCAGGCCCGGGTGGAATGGTGCCGTGATATGCTTAACAAATTTGAAGCAGGCTCGTCTCGGCGTGTTTACGACATCGTTACAGGTGATGAGTCCTGGATTTATCAATACGACCCAGAAACCAAGCGCCAGTCGACTGTTTGGGTGTTTCAAAATGAGCCAACGCCTACCAAAGTGAAGCGATCTAGAAGCGGGGGTAAGATTTTGATCGCTAGCTTTTTTAATTTGACTGGCCACTTGGTATCAATTCCCTTACGGGATCAAAGAAGCATTAATGCCGAATGGTATACTACCAAATGTTTGCCAGAAGTTTTCTCTGTTATAAGCAACAAGCGACCAAACACAGGGCTCCGCGGGCTACTGCTCCACCACGACAATGCACCTGCGCACACCGCACTCAAAACGAGGGACTTCCTGGACAGCACGCCAGTCAAACTCCTGGGTCACCCTCCTTACAGCCCTGATCTAGCACCGTGTGACTTCTTTTTATTCCCAAAAATAAAAAATCAGCTCAAAGGGATACAATTTTCGTCGCCGGAAGATGCGCTGGCTGCGTTCGAGCAGGCTGTAAACGAGGTGTCTGCGGCGGACTGGAAAAAGTGTTTTGAAAACTGGTTTAGGCGCATGAATCTTTGTATAGAGGCTGGTGGAAAGTACTTTGAAAAGATTTGATAAAAATATATGTACGTATAGAACATTTTTTTTTAGTTTCGCAAAACTTTCTGAGTGTCCCACGTATGGGACCAACCCTGAAATCGCGAAAAAATAATCTGCTGATCCTTACATTTTGTCGAGCGACATCGATGATTTAGTAGGGAACAACTGATATTTTTTTCGCGATTTCAGGTTTGGTCCCATAGTAAAAGTTGTTCTATGCTATACATATTCTGTGGCTATACCCTGAATGAGCTTTTAAAATATGACCACGCATTTCTGATACCCATTTTATAATTCATAAAAAAGACTAAACGTAGGAATCATAAAATATCGTCCATGTTTCTCTAACATATTTATGTAGTTTATTATTACAAAAAAAGCAGGATTTATTGTTTCCTATGAAATTAGTAGAGGACCTACATTATTTTGAAAGTTTTTATTGCATTATGACTCGTGATACGAAAATACATATTATAGGATATAGGATACACTCTCGGACGAATTAAAAATGGCCTTTTAATTCGTCCAAGGATACACTGATACGTTTTGGGAGCGGGTGAACGAGAGACAGATTGATTCATAGCAAGTGAACTAGTGTCTACTACATGACTAGTGATGTGCCGAGTTAGGTAGAATCGAGTACTTACTCGAGTACCTTGTAAGTACTCATGTACTCGAGTTCTCGAAATAAAGTACTCGAATACCTAGCCGAGTACTAAAATCACGACTTCTTGTTGTTGAGTTTAAAGCCAACATGTGTGCTGCAGTCGGGCATGCTTTAGTAAAAAATCAACCTTTTTTTTATTGGTCTGAGCCAGCGGGCTGTTTGTCTTCTGTCTTTTTGTTTTCAATTATCCGTAAACGAAGAAAGTGACCATGAGACAAGTAGGTATTACAAACTGTGAATATGTAAGTGAGATGGACGTATATTTCTATTCGTCGTGTAGGTAATATAAAGTAAACAATAGTACTAAAAAGAGTAATTTGAGGTTGGCATAAATACGAGTTAACGTTTAA
Organism: Asteroscopus sphinx; assembly: GCA_949699075.1. Classification (NCBI taxonomy): domain Eukaryota; kingdom Metazoa; phylum Arthropoda; class Insecta; order Lepidoptera; family Noctuidae; genus Asteroscopus; species Asteroscopus sphinx. Next base: position 18,194,454 of record OX453021.1, read on the forward strand.
AAAAAATATTTTTTTGAATTATTCTTTTAACCCACTGTATGAGGCAAGCAGGCCTAAAAGTTACTGGTGCTTAATTAATCCTAATAATAGAAAAGAGTCTGTGATTGTGTGGAACCCGTAAAACGTAAATATTATTTTGACCAATAGTGAAGTCACTACAATAACTATAAATGTTTATTTAAAATTGTTTTGATAACAATCTGTCACTAAAATAACTAAGGTGAAAACGTCGGAATCCGGCAAAATTCAAGTTTTAGAACTTTTCGCAAATTGAGATCTCTTCAGATTGTAAAAACTAATAATATTTGGCGAACTGATTGACGTCTTTATTTTTTCTAGATAATTTATCAACAGTCGTAAAGTTTTTTTAACTATTAGTCTGTGTTTATATAATGTATCGCAAACTTGATTGTAATTTTTCTATTTAGATCTCATTAAATTTTCCTACTAATTATAATGTTTAATTTTAGGAAGATTATTAAGAATATACTTGAAATATATATTATATTTTTTATTTTGAAATTGACTGATCAATAAACAATATTGTTATTATATGTCAATTTTTTTGTTGCTTGTGTTATTGGAATTGAGAATCGTTGAGGTATTCGAATCTAATGAAGTACTCGAGTACCGGATTTGGTACTCGAGTACTAGACTCGAGTCAGTGACTCGAGTACTGACTCGATTCTTTTTAAAACGAGTACTAAAGTACTCGAGTACCAAAATTGGCGGTCTCGGCACATCACTATACATGACTACACGAACCCTTCAGTCGCGTTGTTATAACTATCCTAGACTTTGAGTATATACCATTCAAAGATCCTAGAAGACTAAAGTATCCATAATAGTCGGTGTAATAATTATTTATCCATGAAAAGAAAAAGAGTTAGGATAAAGAAGTGGTTAAAAAAACGACCAGAAACAGCCTTCTAAACCACCAACTCTATCGGCCGACCTATCTAAGAAAGATTGAACGGACACGCGGACCGCACGGGTCCGGCATGGGTCTGGCGGGCGCTCGCATGTCGAGACTTCGAGAGAGCGGACCAGCGAACCCGACGCGACGCAGACCCACTTGACGGTATGGCGGACCCCGCTTGTCGCTTACATTCACGCACGGATTATAGCGTAGCACGGTCGGTGGTGGACCAATCCGTACCAAATCCATACCTTTCTCTGATAGTCCGAATATACAAATGTACTCTTTGGTCCGAATTATACTCAGGCGAAGCCACGGGCGTAGTCTAGTAAGCCATATACATATGTTTACCACCTAATTTACATTGTAGAATGCAAATCTATCTATACTATAATAAAATTGTAAAGGTCGAAAAGTCTGTACATTGAGTTTTATTTCGCGAAAACTGGCTAGGGGGAAATAAGCAAGAGAACACGAATCAATCGTTTTTAGAATTTATGTTTGTCTGTTTGTTACCTTATCACGTGAAAACAGCTAAACGGATTGTAATGAAACTTTGCATTTGTATAGGTATTAGTCTAACTGTAAAAATAAAAAACTTTAAAAAAAGTAAAAACCGATTTTAAAAAGAATAAAATAGTGTGAAACAGTTTAGGAAGTAGGTGCCTTTGATTCGGTTTGATTTAAGAAAAAATTGGCACCGATTTCCTAAACTGTTTCACACAATTTTCATTATTTTATTCTTTTTGAAGTCGGTTTTTACTTTTTTTTAAAGATCATTTTAGTTTTATATTTTGAGTGGCATTAACAATAGAAAGACAAGCGATTACTGCAATCCCGGATGATTTGCTGTCATCCATTGAAGAGTTCCCTTCTTTATCTCCGAAGTTCTTAATCAGATCATAACCAAATGATACTTTCTGAATACAAATGCTTGATTTGTTGATGAAAATACCAAAATCACTATATGAATACCTATAATATTTAAGGAATTCCCTCAATTCCACATGGATCCCATCATCAAAACAGGATTTGAAGGACCAATCTGGAAGTATATCCTTTCAAATAAAAAAAGAATTTTCGAAATCGGTTAATAAATGATGGAGTTCTGAGGTAACAAACATTTTAAAAAATACAGTTGAATTGAGAACCTCCTCCTGTTTTTGAAGTCGGTTAAAATAGAGTACGTTTCATCGTAATCGGTTGAGTAGATCCAGCGTTACAGCTTGACTCCTCTATTGTATTAAGTTGCATACAAAGTAGAGATCATGATTTTTAGTTAGATGCAGACAGTACCTAAAAATACAACTAGATATTGTTAGTATTCTATAGTGTTATAGAATAAGATAACATTAACAGCCCATTACTGTCCCACTGTTGGGCACGAGCGTCTTTTCAGAAAGAGAAGAGTTTAGAGCTAATTCCATTCCATCACCTTGGCCTGTTGGTTTTAAAAACAAAATATAGTGTGATTGGTAAATAGTGTAATCGTCTGTGTAGGTGCTTATGTATATTAGAAGACAACGACGACCTCTGTGGTCTAGTGGTTCGAGTGTCGGACTTCTGATCACGAGGTCGTGGGTTCGTTTCCCACAGGACACAAATATTTGTGTGATGAACATAAGTGTTTGTGTTGGTCTGGGTGTTTCTTATGTATTGTAAGTATGTATTTATAAAAAAAAAGTATATAAGTATTATATCCATTGTCTAGTACCCATATCAGAAGCTCTGCTTAGTTTGGGACTAGATGGTGCTGTGTAAAAATGTCCCGAAGATATTTATTTATTTTTATTTATTGTGTTCAGTTCATAAAAATGACATTATGTTATTTTCCAACATCCACGCGGACGGAGTCGCGGGCACAGCTAGTAAATAATATGAATATGACCTAAGGCTGGCCTTTACTTTGCTGTACAGGGTCCGTACTTGTTACTTTAAATAAGCCATTTATGTTTATCACCTAATGTACATTGTAGTTTGCAAATAAATACGGAATGTGAATATGTATTAATGTGACCTGAGTCACCTGAAGGCTGGCCTTTACTTCAGTTAAAGAATAAAGAACAAGCATTGCCATATAACGTGTCCAATGCTGTAAGTCTTCTGGGTACGTTACCGTTGACAGCGATACGAAAGAATTTTTTGATGCTTTTCTGTGGTTATTTTATTTATAAGTTATATCATGTAAGTTTGTAAATATTTTTTAGTCTCGGTTGTGTAAAGACAAAAAAAAACATAAAAGTGTAGGATTCGGTAGAATTACCAGAATAGAATAAGTACATTTATTTACTAAAAATATAGGTTACTTTTACTACAGGCCTGATACATTTTGTCGCTTCACGAGTTTCACGACATGCAAATATTTAAATGAAATAATTTAGTTTATCTTGGATTATAATAATATACATACTCATCATTATGAACAACGAACAACTTTTACTATGGGACCAACCCTGAAATCGCGAAAAAAAATCAGTCTGTCCGTCTGTCCGTCTGTCCTAATCCTTTACAGCTTAATAACTTCTACAGTTATAAACATAAGTAAATTAAATTTTGTTAAAAAATAGTATAGATATAGATCTCAATTTTAAAAGAATAAAAACATCTTGATTACTTATTTTAGGGGTGGCACCCATACATGTGAAATGGGGATAAAAAATTTTTTTCGCTGCACCCCCTCGTGTGGGGTATCATTGAATAGGTCTACTAAAATGAAGGTAATGTTTCATACATCACTTTTTTATCAGATGTACCATCTGAGAAATATAGCCTGCCAAAGTGGCTTGCAATGTGTCCCCCCCCCTGCCATTTCTAAACTATGCAACGTAGAAACTTATAATCTTCCACATTGATAGACCTTTGTAAAAAATCTCTTTTAAAATTATTTTGAGTATAATGTGATTATAACTTTTTGAGTTATAGTGAGAAAACTGAAAAATACTTAAAACGTCCTAGTTCAAAGGTCATTGACCTTAGAGAAAAATGATCATAGCAAATAATGCTCCTTTAGCTACTTTCTATTTGAAAAAATCACAAAAAGTAACTTTGTGTTATTATGACATGATAAAATTCTTAAATTTGGCGCCATCTAGCGGCGTCTAACAACACTCTCTAAGTCGCCAGTGCTGCCGTCAAGTGCCGTCTATTGCATTTGGCACTGTATAGCGCCATCTAGCGGCTATTGACAACACTCTCTGAGTCGCCAATGCTGCCGTCTATTGCAAAAACTAAAATAGCCATGATTAATATTCGATTTGATTTGTTTGTAACACCTACTTAAGGAACCCTATAATACTGAGCATGGCCTGACATGCTCTTGGCCGGTTTTTTATGATAAAATGGTTGCAATATATAACAGTTGTAACGAATGATATTTAAAAGTATAGATAGATAAATGTTATACCTTAAGAGGCTGACAACACCTAAAAAATCAGACCTCTGCGGTCACTGTCGTTTCGTACAGAACTGAAAGAGAGGCAACGAGCCGAGGGACGTCGAATACGCCGCTCAACTTGAGTGAAAATTAACAATATTTTTTTTAAATAAAAAACTAAAATCTTATTTGAAAAACAGAAACAACAAATGTTTAGATTACTGTCTTTCTCAAATGTTTTCTTAATTTTATTTATAATATATTTAGTAAATAGGTAATAGAGATTGTTTGCTTTAAAGCATGTTTTAAGAGGTTAGTTTACAATTCGTTTCTATCGAGAAAACTTCAAGAAAACGTGTTTTGGGCACAATACAGTTCCAGAAAATACGATCAAGATTAACATACACCATCACATACCCTCCACATAAACACATTTAATTAATATCTGCAACATTTGATATTTTTTATAAATTGACAGATTTAATATTTTTTTAATTTTCTTAAATTTTTAACCAACTTCAAAAAAGGAGGAGGTTATGTATTCCGCGGGTTTTTTTTTTCATGTATGTACACCGATTACTCCGAGATTTATGGGCCGATTTACGTGGTTGTTTTTTATTTGGTAGAGGAAGCCCGCGCGGTGGTCCCATATAAATTTTATTGACTTAGGTTGAACAGTTTTTTAACCAGCTTCAATAAATCAGTTTGTTTTAGCTTCGCTTATCTAGATGATCTGCTCATTGGTACGTTTTTCTGAGAATTCTTGGTCGATATGCGTGTTTTTTTTTACGATAGTGATTGGAGCTTTGGAAGAACATGAGCGAGACTTTGCCCAGCAGTGGGATAGCAAAGTTTAATAAAAAATATATTCTCAAACTGGTTATATAAACATTTATGAATCAACCCTAGCAATTATCAACTAAAAAGAATGAAATAAAAACTTTTTAACAAAAAATAAAACTGACTTCAAAAACCTTAACTAAGAAGTAAAAAATAATCCTTGTATTTATTTCAAAATCTTAATTAATAAACCAAAATTTTGAAGGCGGCGCGTGACTGTGCCTTTGCGTCATGCACAGACCAGTAAGCTTCAAGACTCCGCATAAACAAAGTTTTGTATTCAAACGCAGTCGTAAAACGTTGGTGGGGTCAGGGGGGCGGACGGCGCTTTATGATTGACCGGCTCAAAAGTTCGGTGGTATGATTCCTTATGATTGGTGCCGCTCGCTGACTGAGTGACGTTCCGATTGGCGGAGTGACGTTTGATATGCAGTGATAGAGCATATGCGTTGTGACCGGGGGTGTCCAGCTAAGCGGCGTCTAGAGGCTTACTGGTCTATGGCGTCATGTAAATATAATGTACTGTCGAGCGCTTATCTATAGTAAATAAAAAACAGTATATGCGAACATACATGAAAATCACGCGCCGCCTTCAAAATTTTGGTTTATGTTAAGATTTTGAAATACATACAAGGATTATTTTTTTCTTTTTAGTTAAGGTTTTTGAAGTCGGTTTTATTTTTTGTTAAAAAGTTTTTTATATATTTTACTTACGTGATAAAGATTACCATAATTAATTATTATTGCATGTACCAAAAAGCAACACTACATCCTATTATATTTGATAATATGTTAAACACGGGCAGTGCCTAAGAAATGGAAAACCTACTGACCTCCAATATACAGGTACTTTCTAGTTTGGGGTCAGCAGATCCTTGTAAGAGATCTTTAAAAATTGCCGTACATGTATAATATAATTAAGTTTGTAAAAAATGTTGTGTGGCTAAGTCAATAAAATTATGATTTATTTATTTTATTTTACATATTTTTCACTGCCACAAAGCAGCTGTTGTCAGCGTCTTCCCTACGCTGCGGCAGCACACATACAAATAAACAACTAGTACAAAGTTAGTTACTTTCGCGCCATAATTGGCTGACGTACTTTCTGTGAACATAAAGACGAATTTTTTGTTTTTTCTTGTCACCGGTCACGCTCTGCGTCTTGCTTGACGCAGACTTATAGCAAAATGTCCTAATTAGGACGTTTTCGAGTCTTCAGATTGCACGCGCTGTACTTTGAAATAATATCATTGGTTAAAACCACTTAATCATTTAATCATTTATTCATTCATTGCCTTTTTGGTATAAATGTGATCACAGGGTTATAGTAATGTGTACCTGCTGTAAAATCTGCCTGAAGAGGCGTTTGAAAATTAATACAAAAAAAATATTCTACATTATACAATGAAACTAAAATAATGCATGTATGTAGCTAACTTGCTGCTCGGTTTAGCGGTAACCGCTGCCGATACCGCAACCGCTGTCGTCGAGACCACGACTTTACTATCAGTCACGGTAGCAGCCACGGCAATACAAGCAGTGACCGCGACTCCGTCCGCGTGGGAGTCGGAAAATAACGTCATTTCGTACTAATGAACACAACTTCTTTTACAATATATTATATATTTGTACGCCTATCAAGGCAAAACATAGTGATACTGTATTATTTAAAAATTAACACCATGTCTTGTACATCATACCTATGTTTGACAAATAAATAATTTTGAATTTTTTGAATTTTGAATACTATTTTTAACCGACTTCAAAAAAAAGAGGAGGTTCACAATTCGATGGTATTTATTTATTTATGTTATGTTTGTTATCTCAGAACTTCGTTATTTATAAACCGATTTGGAATATTGTTTTTTATTTGAAAGGATATACTTCCAGATTGGTCCCAGAGAGGTCAAAATCCAATTTTGATGATGGGATCCATGTGGAATTCATTCAGAAAGTATCATTTGGTGAAAATCTGATGAAGATCTTCGGAGAACTAACTCCAACAATGTAACTCTTCAATGGATGACAGCAAATCATCGGGGATCGCTTGTTTTTATATTTTTAATGCCACTAAAAATAGAAAAATAAAATAAACTTAAAAAGAAAGTAAAAACCGACTTCAAAAAGAATAAAATATTTTGTGTGAAACAGTTTAGGAAGACGGTGTAAATTTTTTCTTTAATCAAAGCGAATCAAAGGCACCTACTTCCTAAACTGTTTTACACAAATTATGTTATTCTTTTTCAAGTCGGTTTTTACTTTTTTTCAAGTTTATTTTATTATTTATTCATACGACGTTATCTTTTCTTTACATCAAAAAAACTTACACAGGCACAAACGCCCAAACCCGGAACTGCTATCTGTAGTGAAGGCCATACATAAAGAACATAAGGCACAGTTGGCGTTGCTGACACAGCTGACGTAGCTGGCACAGCTGGCGTAGTTGGCACGGCTGGCGTAGCTGGTAAAGGCACGTCAGGTGAGGTAGCGTGCAGTGTTGCGGCTGATGTTAGGCCGCACGGGTAGAAGGGGCTCGCCTGCTTGTGGCGGGCAGGGACCTATCGGGGGTGGTTGTGTGAATACTCACGGGTTCCCAGGCCCCCGGCTAAGGTACCTAGTTGAAGGAACACCGTGGTGGGTTTTGTCTGTAAGAGTCCGACACTGGCTCCGCCTACCCCGAGCGGAGTGCGTCCACGAGGATTTCCCCACGGAAAAAAAAATGCACTTATGTTTATAACTATACAAGTTATTAAGCTGAATAAAACTTTTTAACAAAAAATTGAACCGACGAAAACAGAAACTGAAAAGCGAAAAATAACTAATTATGAGTCGGCGCCAAACAAACTTTTATTAACAAGCAACGTGCATGCAAGTTGCAAGTGGCCGAGCGGAGAACGAATTTTTGGAAAGTTATTGTTTATCGTTGAAAATTTCACGTTGTATTTGATGTTACGTTGTTTTTATTATTTATTTAAAGTAATTTAATGATCTTCGTTGATTGTTTGTTTGGCGCCGACTCATAATTAGTTATTTTTCGCTTTTCAGTTTCTGTTTTCGTCGGTTCAATTTTTTGTTAAAAAGTTTTATTTTTCATTTTTTTGTGGTTAAAATCTAACTCCAGGTCTCCATTATCTCGTAGTGTCTAGAACTATATTTATGTGTCTAGTTTCAACAGAATCGGTTAACAGGTAAGAATTGAGTGGGTGAAAAAACACTCTTCCCCTATTTTACTACCCTTAGGGGAGAATTTTGATTTTGAAATTTAAATGGGACCAACTTCGAGATATACCCTATCCATTAAAAAAGAATCATCAAAATCGGACCACTCTGTAAAAAGTTATACGTGGTCATACATAATTTAAAAAAAAATATACGCGTCGAATTGAGAACCTCCTCCTTTTTTTCGTCGGTTAAAAAGATTGGGATAGATGGAGAGACAGACAGAGGGAGGACGTTCAAAACGATCTTATAAGGGTTCCTTGTAGGACTACGGAATCCTAAAAATTCTGTTGCTTGTTACTAACTCTAGGGGAGTAATAAAAAAATGTCAATTTAGACCTAGAAACTGTACGTAAGCCAAGCTGATCCTCCCAAAATCTTGGGCTGGAACCGCGCCTGATGGGTGGGCACAAACCGGAGACATGGTAACTAAAAATATTTGGGCTATAGAAAGGGGTGTTCGCCGGAAGAAAACGGCGGCGGCGGGGCGTCTGCTTTTCAACATTAAATATTAAATACACCCTGTATATTGCACTGGGTACTGTGCAGCTTACAATTATCAATTTATCATAGACCTACTAAAAAAAGTTGGTTAGTCCATCTATTTCTGACTGTCTCGATTAATTTTTTGGTTTTTTTGTTTGCCTCCAAAGTTACGTGATAAGACTTTTACATACGAATACATAATACATAACAAATAGGTATACAAACGATTCATTTTTTGGTATTGATTTTTTTATTGATTCGTGTTCAGTATCAGGTAGTATATAGTCATATCAACATGTTGTATAATACAACGTGTTATCAAAATAACTGAATCAGCAGCCCAAAACATAATGAACGCCTGACACCGATGTTTATTTTTAGAGAGATTTCCTCAAGTTTTCAGTATTTTTTAAATACCTAACCAAAGAAGATGGCCCAAATCCCATAGAAAAGTAACCCAGGTCCGGTGTGAAAGTTTTGTACCTCAGATTTTCGAGTAATAACAATAATAAATCCATTCAGTGCAGTGGTCCGTGTGGTGCCGGTCGTAAAGAATTTCCCCACCCTATATATTCTCATGGGTGTCGTAAAAGGCGACTAAGGGATTCACCAGAGGATGGGCAGCAGCGTTCTCTGAGTATTTAATCAACCAACTGCGATCGCCAACCCGTCGGCCAAGCGTGGCGATTATGGCATATGCCTCCTTTTCGGGAGAGGCCTGTGTCCAGCAGTGGACGTCTTTCGGCTGTGATGATGGTGATGATGATGATGATGATGATGATGAATCAGTGGTTGTCTGGAAGAAATCGCCATGGAGCGATAAGACCGTCAGTTGCACACTAACGGCCAAAATTAATATCCAATCAATCCATGGTTTGCCCTACTTAGAGATAGGATTTTGACATAAGCTCCATACAAAATATGTCAAATTTCTATCTCTAGTAGGGTAAATCGTGGATAGATTGGATATTAATTTTGGCCGTAAAACCACAGAGTAAGGATTTTAATAAAACATAAGTGTTTAGGGTTCCGTACCCAAAGGGGTGCCAAATGAGACCCTATTACTCTCACTACGCTGTCTGTTCGTCCGTCTGTCTGTCACAGGGCTGTACTTTTTGAATGGTAATAGGTAGCCAGTTGAAATTTTCTCGGAATATGTGTTGCTATCACGACAAATAAAAAAAAATGTAATCTTGTTGTGCAATAAAGAGAATTACTATTATTATTAATTTTCTAAACATATTTTTTTCGACCACAGAAGTTTTGTAGGCGTTCGTATCAAAAGCTCATTTAAGGACCAAAATAGGATGTGTAATGAGGAGTTTTCGAAAATGTCATTAATATTTTTAACTGACTTCAAAAAAGGAGGACGGTATGTATTCGGCGGTTTTTTTTTACATATCCACTCAACATTTCATTCAGTCAACAAAACCTTTACAGTTTGATCGTTGAATCGATTTACGGCCAAAATTAATATCCAATCTATCCACGATTTTTCTTACTAAATAGGTATAAAAAGACATAAACTCCATACAAATGATGTCAAATTACTATCCCCAGTAGGGCAAATCGTATAGATAGATAGGATATCTATTAATTTTGGCCGTTAGAAATCATAAAAGGCATACGCGGTTGTCTAACCATTATCACAGAATATCTAAAGTACTATCCATTATGACACCATGCCCGTTTAATATTTACCTAGGTACCTATTTAGGTCCACTACAGAAATCGGTCGATTTCTGTAGTGGACCCTTGTTGCTAAGAAAAAAAAAAGATTCTTTTTATAATTTTTCGTCAATATTACCCAATTTCTATGCACTTTACGGATGCTCACACTGTATGTTAGACTAGATAGTGTACCTATAGAGAAGATTGATGTGTATGAAGCTACGTACAGTGTAATGCATTAATTTATTAATTTAAACATTAACAAAAATAGCTCCTGTTTATATATAAGTGCAAGTAGTGCAAAGGCGCAGTATCCAGGCAGCATTGTGACGAACATTCTACTGAGGTGATCTGTTTGAATTAGTGCTCCTTTTATCTAAATATCTAATCAGGTGAGCAGAATTAAAGACAGTACGGAATTTTGCAGTTGTATTAAACTTTTTACACGAAGTACAGTCGAGGAACGAAACGGTTCTTCAATTTTCAAATTGATTCCTTTAAAAGTGTCGCGACCGCGATTAGGTACATCTTACTTTTTCAAACTCCGAACGAGAGATAATTAGGTGGGTGTACGTACAACTGTCCTTATTGTTAATAAGAACAGTTGGCAGGCTACCATTGCAAGCAAAAATAGACCTCAATGTGACGAACCTTTTCACTCTTCGACTGTACGTTAATTCATAAAATTATCTGTAACTTTTTCTGTGTCAAACCAATGATAGGACTAACCCTGAAATCGCAAAAAAACAAACTGCTATTCCCTAAAACTCATCGATGTCTCTTGACAAAATGTAAGGATCAGCTGTTTTATTTTCGAAATTTCAAGGTTGACCCCATAGTAAAAGTTGTTCGATACATGACCACTCATTTCTGATACACGTTGTAGGTAGGTACCTATATTGTTCCTGAATAGGAAATAGCAGTAACCGGTGTGGTCAAATACCAGAAGCCGGACTACTACACAGCAAACTGTGTACAGCAAGCTGAGTTGGGTGGGGTAGTAGACGAGAATGCGGGAAAAGACATTGTTCACAGCTACTCTAATTCAGCTTCACCGTACAGCGGCTTTTAGAGGCACCTTTCGGTAAGCGACATCCAAAGTGTGGAATAACTTGCCACCACCTTTTATTAGAGCAATTAAGACGATCGAAACTTTTAGAAGCGGCAGTATCTGATATATGCGCAACGGAAACTAATGATTAAACTTAAAAAAAAAAATTAACTCAAAACGGGACATGGATTTATACTGGCTGTATGGGGAACGCTTCCGAAAACGAAGATAGGTGCTGGTGATTACTATACGAAACCACGAAAAAAATGCGATTCTTTTTTTAGATTTTTTCATATTTTTTTTTTCATATTCATTTTTCATATTTTTTTTGTCATTTCATTTTTCATACAAAACCAGCTTTGGGTAGTTAAATAAAACTCATACATGATGAATAATGCAAAAAAATATGAAAAAATCTAAAAAAAGAATCGCATTTTTTTTTCGTGCTTTCGTATCAGTAATCACCAGCACTATCACCTCACCCTGTATACGTCAGTTAGCAGGTTAACATTGAAAATAAACACAACTTTATAATGTTATTTGATGACAAAGAAGGATACACTAAGCACCAAAGCAAAAAAAAAAAAAAAAAAAAAAAAAAAAAAAAAGGCAAAGCAAATCAATCAAGGTCAAAATCGTTTACACGTTACAAAAAAAAAAAAAAAAAACAAAAGTGCTTTCTTTAAGCAAGGAGAATGGGCAAAACGTCCCCAGAGGTGTAGCATGATCTCACATACCTTAAACGAAAGGTCTTAATAATCGTATTATTTTATTCTAGGGAAGCAAATCTCTAATTACTGGGAGAAAAAAGTTATAGCCATTTGAAAATATTAACCAATGAGCAAGTCATCTAGATAGATGACTTACTTCTTAAACCCTCGTATGCCAAAAAACCTTTTAAAAACGACGTCCATTGCTTAACTATGTGTTATTTTAATTGGCAAATGAGCTATTAAGTGATTTAATGAGAATAAATCAGAAACACAAGTGTAGGCAGGTCGTGGGTATTTGTAAAAAGCCAAGCAACTGATATTAAGTCGGTGTCACTAAGTTTGTTGAACTTTATGATATTTTTTCGTGTATCGTGTTTTATTATAGTGATAAGACCTAGCCTGGTCGGAGGATGCGCCCTTTGTGTTGGAACCTCGTTCCTCCATAATAATACTAGTCTTTATTTTCTCTCTTCACAAAGGTTCACAAAGTTTTTAATCAGTGTGTTTTGCTAGTGTTAAATTGCACCGCAACGTGATCCTCAGTATTGACATCATGAACTCGACCCGATGTCTCAAAAATTGGTTTCGAGCAATGGTACTGTTTTCGGATCGACATTCTGGCATTTTAGTAAAAACGATGATCAATATGGCAGCATGGTGATTCTTTTACGGCGTGTCTAAGATACAATCTGTATTATTGTTGTCCAGAACTTAGCTATGCTATTGATAGCATTATATGTGATCTCGCAAACGCCTTTTAAAATGCAGGTGTTATTGGACACGAGATGAAACATTCAAACACATACATTAGTCACATTGTGACTTATCAAAGTATCCTCATTGGATAAATTGAACATGCATCAGTCCATTTGGCTTCGAAGTCAATTTAGAGATTTCCAGTTAGGCCAAGGCAGGTAGTGGCCCGCTGGGTGCTCTTCTGCATCCTTCTCAATAAGTCGGGAAGGAGCAGCAGTTTGTTGGGCTGGTGCACCCTGGATTCGGGCAATAACTCTACTTCGAAGGACCTTATTTTCCTGTGGCAAATATTTAGAGGTGTGCGTTCTGGGCCAATAGGGCATTGCTCCTCGTTTCCGTCTGATGTTAGCAGAGGGGACAGTGAAGGACGGGCCAGATTGCACTCACACTTTTTTTTTGCCATGGGTATATCCTTATGAATTCATGCATTCCGCCCGGGTCAGTATCGGACTCTTACCGACTAAAACTACCACGGTGTTCCTTCAACTACCATAGCCGGGGGCATGGCAACCCTCACGAGTTATTCACACAACCAGTCCCTACCTGTACCTGATAGGTACCGGCCCGCCACAAGCAGGCGAACCCCTTCTCCCCGAGCGGCCTAACGCTGGCTGCACCCTCTTAGGTGGCGCAAACGGGCCTTTACTAGCTACGCCAGCTGCGCCAACTACGCCAGCTGTGCCAGCTACGCCAGTCATGTCAGCTTCGCCAACTGTGCCAGCTACGTCAGCATGTTGCCAGGCCAGCATGATAGCTACGCCAAATGTGTCAGCTACGCCAGCTGTTCCAATTACGCCAGCTGTGCCAGCTACGCCAGCTGCTGGTCGACTAGCAGACTACTCCGAGTATGCTGCTCGCAGGCCCCACCTCCCGTAATTTTTTATATAGGTTTTCGTCCTCGCGGTTCGTGCGGTAAAGCTAAGACCCTCGGTCCCAAGAGGCACGAGAACACTACTCAGCGGGCACTACTGGGGTTACGAGATTGACGGGGGCAAGGAAGGACAGTCCTCCCACTGCCCGTCCAATGGCAGGGTGAGTGCACACTGGGCCCGCCCTGCTCCTCCACATCGCCATCTGTTAGCATCAGAGGGACACGTGGAGCAACTCCCCACTGGCCCACATCTGGCCCCTCTCTTACCAGAATATTCGCCACAGGTAATTAGGTCCCCCGGTCAAAAAGACAGTTATTGCCGTGCCCAGGGTGTACCGGCCGAACAACTGCTGTTCCCTTTAGACGTATCGAGAAGGACCAGAAGCCCTCAGGCACACGAGGAGGTTTTCTGGCGTAGCAGATTGCACTCACCATGCCACTAGTGGCATCTAAATGAGCAGCGGGGAAACTGTGTACTTCTCTGCTTCCGTCGATTTCGTAACCCCAGAAGTTCTAAGGATGTGTTCTCGCGCCTCCTTTTGGGACCGACGGTCTTTGCTTTATCACCCGGACAGCGAGGTGGTGGACTAGGAGCAGTACGCTGCCTGTTCAATCAGGGACCGTGATGGTGGCATGCAGAGTTCCACGGTAACCATCAAGGAGGGTGTGACCGACGTTAGTCTGCACGGGAGAGGAGGCTCATCTTCTAGTGGCAAACCGGGGCCTTTCGAGGTAGTTGGAAAATGCAGAGTCTATTATTCCATGCCCACGCGCTGTGGAGGTTTTAGTCAGTAAGAGTCCGACACTAGCTCAGTCAGAGTGTGTGCTTTTCCAAAAACCAGCTTTTTCGAGAGTTTTAAAGTCATTGAACCTGCGTGTTAAACGATTTAAAAAATATTGTACACGTGGATGCATGTAGGCATGCGGGCCTGTAGTTCTTCAATAACGACTTCACATTTCTAGAACAGCATCGCGTACTACGCCGCGTCAGGCGTAGCACCTTCACATAAGCCAAAATTAAAAATTCTTCTTAGGATTCTTAATACCAGCTTTTCAACCAATTTTAGGATTTAACTGTTAGACACAATATCAACCCATAATTAAGCCAAAGTAAATAAAACACGATACATGAAAAATTATCATTAAGTTCCTCAAACTGAGTGACACCGACTTAATATCAGTTGCTTGGATTTTTACAAATACCCACGACCTGCCTGCACTTGTGTTTCTGATTTATTCTCATTAAATCACTTAAGAGCTCAACTGCCAATTAAAATAACACATATTTAAGCAATGGACGTCCTTTTTAGGGTTCCGAAGTCCTACAAGGAACCCTTATAGTTTCGTCATGTCCGTCCGTCTGTCCGTCTGTCCGTCTGTCCGTCTGTCCGTCTGTCCTAATCCTTTACAGCTTAATAACTTCTACAGTTATAAACATAAGTGAATGAAATTTTGTTAAAAAATAGTCTGCATATAGATCTCAATTTTAAAAGAATAAAAAAATAGTTTTTACGTTTTTTAGGGGTGGCGCCCCATGTGAAACGGGGAAAAAAAAAATTTTTTCACTGCACCCCCTCGTGTGGGGTATCATTGAATAGGTCTACTAAAATGAAGGTAATGTTTCATACATCACTTTTTTATCAGGTGTACCATCTGCGAAATATAGCCCGCCAAAGTGGCTTGCAATGTGTCCCCCCCCTGCCATTTCTAAACTATGCAACGTAGAAACTTATAATCTTCCACATTGATAGACCTTTGTGAAAAATTTCTTTTAAAATTATTTGGAGTATAATGTGATTATAATTTTTTGAGTTATAGACAGAAAACTGAAAAATACTTAAAACGTCCTAGTTCAAAGGTCATTGACCTTAGAGAAAAATTATCATGGCAAATAATGCTCCTTTAGCTACTTTCTATTTGAAAAAATCACAAAAAGTAACTTTGACATTACAGACTTCTTAAATTTGGCTTCTTGAATTTATCGCTAGATGGCGCTACTAACAACACGCTCTGAGTCGCGAATGCTGCCGATTATTGCAAAAACTAAAATAGCCATGATTAATATTCGATTTGATTCGTTTGTACACCTACTTAAGGAACCCTATAATACTGAGCATGGCCCGACATGCTCTTGGCCGGTTTTTTTTAAAAGATGTTTTGGCATACGAGGGGTTAATAAGTAAGTCATCTAGTATATCTAGACGACTTGCTCATTGGTTAATACTTTCAAATGGCTATAACTTTTTTCTCCCAGTGGTTAGAAATTTGCTGCCCTAGAATAAAATAATACGATTGTTAAGACCTTTTGTTTAAGATATGTGAGAACATGCTACAGCTCTGGGGACGGGGTCCATACATTTTGCCCATTGTCCAAATACGTAAACGAATACCGGTTATCAAGCCATCTGTCGATTTTGAAGTTGAGTCTTTTGCTTGTAGAAATTTATTTATTTGGAACCATAAGAACAGTAGTTTACAATAACCAGTTGGACGATAATAACTGCAGAAGTGTATCACTGTGTCGCAGTTATTAACAACCGCCACAGAAGCGACGTAGAACTTTTTACTAAAGTTCTAGATTTAATAATCTAGATTTAATGGATCGTAATTAACCGATTGATCGTAAATCAGGTTACATTTCAATTGTATAATTGAAAGCATAAGTTTAATGCGAGTCATTGTCAACTCGGCCGACAGAATCTCGGTCAAGTGGCCGAGTTGAGACGATTTAATTTTGTATTGGTCAACCCGGCTGACAATGAAAATGTCAAGTACTTCTGTACAGTCAGGAACAAAAATATATGAAAAAAAAATCTTATTCCAATAACTATGAATACTTTAATCCGAAATAAAGATTATATTATTATTATTTTGTTTTTAATTTTAAATTTTCTCAGGCTTTTAATACCTGAAGTTTTTTAAGATCACACGGGTGTAAACCAAAGTGCGACCTTAAGTTTGAGATGGCCGATTTGTCTGCATTGGCGTGATACTGTTGTCTAAATCTAACTGTAAAAATTTCCTAACTATCCGGCAAGTGTTAAGTATAGCTGCTTTTTGAAGTGTGAGGTATGTGTACTTAGAAAGGTTGAGTGTATTTATGTTATTGAATAATTGTTTTGGGATGACACCTGTCGTTGAAATTACTATTGGGACTATTGTTACTCTATTCATTTTCCATAATCTAGTAATTTCTTCTCGTAGTTCTGAATATTTCCTGATTTTTTCTGTAATAGTATTCTGTATATTGTGAGTGTTTGGTACTGCTAAACTGCTATATCTATTATGTATGTACCTATGTTTCTTTTCTTTGTCAACTAGTGTTATATCAGGTCTATTGTTCTATATAGTGTGGTCTGTAATTATAGTGTGGTCATAATATAGTTTGTAGAACCGATTTGCTAATACTGCCCTAGGTGAGTATTTGTAATATGGTGTGTATGGGTCCTGCGTGAGATTGTATTTCTTTGCGAGTTTCTGGTGTATTATGTTAGCGAGTTGATTATGTCTGTGAGTGTAGTCGTTTTGAGTTAGTGTGATGAATGCTCCTGTGATATGTTGTATTGTTTCAGGTTTGGCGTGACATTTCCTACATAGATAATTTCTGAGTGTTCTATCTTTCAATATGTATTTTTTATAATTTTTAGTGTTAATGACTTGGTCTTGAATGGCCAAAAGAAATCCTTCCGTTTCGGGAAACAGTCCACTTAACTCTAGCAATTTGTTGGAGGCTTCTTTATCTATATGTGATTGTTATAGGTCATTAGGGTGTCTTCCATGTAGTTCTTTCTGCTTCCATTTTCTATGTATCTCTTCAATATGTTTTGCCCTATCTATTGTTTCAATGTTATGATATTCGCTTAGGTTTAGTGGTGTATATTGTTTATCTATTTCCATTATAGTTTTGTGTAACTGACTACTACTTTTCTTCTGTCTAAAAAAATGTTTTAAGTTTATTATTTGTCTTTTATGTAGGTGTGTTATTTCTATTAATCCTCTTCCTCCTTCTTTTCTGTAAATTATTACTCTTTCTATTGCTGATCTCCATGAACAAGAAAAAAAAATGTGTTTAAGCCTGGCCCAGGATAATCCCATTGCCAGACCCGATTCTGTAATAAGGTGGATAATCTGGTAGATTTCACATGGCTCCACATTAAAAACTATGAAGAATCTTCTCAGAGTCTGATCAAGTGTTAACTTTTTAGCTCAATAATATCAATATCTATTAGAATTTTAATTATCAATCAATTAATCTATCAATCTATTGATTGCAAAGATGACAGCACCCTAAATTAGCTTTTCACTTACTAGGCACAGAATTATTAAAATTTTCAAACCGCATAAAATTACAGAGAATCACTGTCCTAATCACATGTTGTTTCCCAAACAAACGTGTAAAGAACCAACAATCACTTTAGATCTTTAATAATGATGTTATAAGAGTTCAAGTTAGCTTATTCAACTTACAACTTAAAAATAGAAGTTGTAAAATTAATAGTAGGTAAATAAGCAAAAAAAAAAAAAAGTTTAAAATAAAGAATAAATCGGATAAAGTCAGCATGGCATATCAATTATTATCAGCAAACTCATTCTCATAACTTTATATAAAAATAAAACAAACGAAAAAATACCATCAAATAAATTAAGCCAATTTCTTCAGCTTAGTTTAGAAGGATCAAACAAATGATGCAAAGATGCACTCTGATACACTGACTGTACCAGTTTAGAATCGCACAAACAATTGGTGACTCTTTTTATTTTATTTTTATAAAATAATTAATATCTTTATTTAATTCCACATAGGCAAAGTATTTAAGCGTATTCATATCGCAATCACAATTTACACCAAATAAACTCTGAATAAATACCTGCAATCAGAGCCTTTACCACTACATGAAGCATCAGGCCTCATGCTTCATTCCTCTGAATAGAATAGAACCCACGCTGTGGTGACATACTCGGGTGACCATGCATCTGATCAATGGACATCACCAGAGTACCGGGTGTTATGATATAGAAACTCTCTTGAGTTTCAGTTCTAGTATCGTCTATGAACGTTGTAGTTTTTATAATGATATGCCGTAACCATCTGGAACCCATTTTATAAAAAATACGTTGAAATGATAGAAAATGTCCAGTATAAGTTTCTTCGTGCAATGCATTATAGATGTCATAGATATTATCTTTCATATAGCCAGTTGCTCAGTAGATACAAACTTTTGACGCTCAGCTCTAGACGCAAACAGTTGGAAGCAATGACATTGTATAACATTGTTAATGGTAAATTTGACTGTATTGATCTTAATAATGTATTGTGCTATGCAGTCCCCAGAACTGTCCATAGACGGCAGGTGCGTGCAGGCGAACTCTTTGCAGTAGGTACCTGCCGATCTAACACTGGCCTCCGTTCACCAATTCGACGAATGGCAGCAACATATAATGAAACATTCGAACAGATTGATATTTTTGCATGCTCCATGAAAAGGTTTCGAAGCCTTTTATATGAGACACTTCTAGGATAATGGTTCTTTTTAATATTTTTATAATAATAACAGCTGTCTTGCATGTACAGCTCATTTCCTAGCGACTTAAAGCTTTATACACTTTATGATAATCTGTGAACAGCGCTGTGGGCTACATTATTATTTATTTACATAAGTTATATAATTAGTTATATTATATAATGTAGCTGTTTGTTGTTCCTCTTTTAATAAAATAAAATAAAATATATTTTCTGTCAATTACTATTGTCATATTCTCGTATTATTTTGTTGATTAAAACCATATAAATATTGTAATGGTTTTATCTTATGTTATCAATTTAATCAACAAAATAAATTAAATAAAATGGACAAATTTCTACGTCCAGATAAATTGAACATTGATCCATCTGACAGCTCCGCTTCAAAAGAATGGGAACACTGGAAGAGGACATTTGAAAATTTTCTATCATTGTGCGTCAAAGATGAGACATCGGATACATCAGATAAGAAATTAAATTTACTTATAAATCATGTCTCAGCGAGAATTTACACATTTATCAGTGAGTGCGATATTTACGAGGTAGCCTTGAGCACATTAAATAACATATTCATCAAGCCAAAGAATATAATTTACGCTAGACACATGTTGGCTACTAGAAGACAACAGAGCGAAGAAAATATTGACGCTTATATTCAAGCTTTGAAAATAATGTCGAAAGATTGTAAAGGATGATGGGCAAATTTGTATGAAACCTGGGCGTAAGATCAACAGAAATATAACTAGTGCCAGTTGTTGGGGCTCAATGCCAGAATTGTAATTATATATATAACACTACCAATATCAGCCAGGTTTGCTTGAAAATATTGCTTTAAAAGAATGGAATAAAACTTTTAATAATTACGTATCATTTTATTGTAAGATGGATAAAATTAAAACTAACAAAGGTTTATTTAACAGTTTATAAGAAAAATAAAGTGTTTAGAATAACACACAAATTGTTAAATTAAAAAAATGTGTTTAGCCAACTAAACTCTATCTATTTTTAACAAATGGCGTGCGGGGTCGATATATGGCTCATAACATCATAACATCACGCCTGTATTTCCCCGAAGGGGTAGGCAGAGGTGTAATAGTACACCCACATTTCGCCAGTTATGTTATAGTCCCATGTAATAGGGGGCGAGCCTAAATGCCTCATATCGTCTCGAACGAAGGTACCAAATTATGGAAATGATATGAGCACAGATTCCAATGGTCCTTCTTCCTTTTAGGCATGTACAGTAACACTGGATTATTGCATTTCTGTCAACCTAGTATCTATCAATCAAAATGTATGTTTAATATGTGCGTGCTCTGAAGTGCCTTGATTGAATCCGTGCTCGCAGCAACCCACACATTAGTTTCTAATATGTTGCATTCACGGAGATCGTTTAGCATATCGTATCTGCAGATTTCAATACCGTATACACTTTGCTTAAGTGCTTTGCAACGTATACTTGGCTAGTTTCTGCTGATAAGTTCCCAGAGCCTTTAAGAAAATGTCTATCTATGAGACGTGGAAAATATTCATAAGGCCCAGAACGCCGCGGAATAATTGTGAGCGCGAAGCAAGATACGAGGCTTGCCGGGAAGGAGTAGTGCGGCATGAAGTTGACGCCACTGTGAATAAAAGTGCATATAAGTGCATATAATGGGTTTCGGCCCCTTAAAATGAAAGATTGCCATCCAATCGAATGAAGTTTCTCCTTTCTAGGTTCAAGTTTTTCATCTCGACTCTTTTTCATAGAGCCGATTAGGGGTGTTCAAAATTGAAATTGAATTTAACTTCATTATCGTTAATTAGGTTCAAAATATCGACTGCATAGCTATTATCTCCATAAACGGGATGGAAAGCATTTAATCAAACATCGTTAACTACTTACTTTTTTTTGTTCACGAGAGGGTCCCTTCGTCTGGGGAAGGCGAAGGGGTATGTCGGGCTTCTACCGACGAAAACCACACGGTAGCTGACCTCAGCTCAAAATAGAGGAGCCCTGGGAACTCCTATGGACCACGCCGGTGTCTTTCCGGTGCTATACCATTTGGCACGTCCCGGGAAACCAGTGCGTTCCATACCACAGCAGTACGCGGCCACCACGTACTGTTGTCGTCCCCAGGGTCGCATAATGGGCGCCTTGAGTCCCCCACTCTTAGCGCCCACAATCCCCAAGGGTCACTGCCAGTGCATAACGACAGGGGAACCGGCGTGTAAGCGTATCTGGGCTGTGCGCCAGGGTGGCTGCCTCCCCGGCGCCTCCGTCTCCAAGTCGGGATCGACCCTCTTCCGATCCCGATCTGCGGCCATCTTCTGGAGCATAACAGTCTCACAGAAGGAAGCCATGGCCATCCAGGTCATCGGCTCTGTCAGCATAGTCAACAGTACTGATGGCAGAGAAAGATCTTGCCGTATCTGCCCCACCAGGCCCCGCCACTCTGAGCTCCACGCAGGGCACTCCTCAAGCGTGTGCTGTGCGGGGTCCTGATCGTTCCCACAATCATGGCAATTCGTGCCGGTGAATACCTGAGTAAGCCGCTCGGTGGCACGCTCACCCCTCTCCAGCCAGGCTTCAAAGCACGACAGGACAGCTGCGACCACACGCTTGTGCTCATACTGCGGCCTTTCTCGCAGCTCGCGCCACCTCTCGAGTGCGTGACGTCGCTCCTACCGACTCAACATTTCAAATGCCCTCGCAGGCGCGCTTCCACCGCTTTGACGGATGGTGCAGATCCAGTCGTACACCCTCGCGTCCGTGTCCGCCAAGATATCCAACGACGGAAAGCGTGTCAGGACAGTTTTCGCCTCAAAAGATATCGTTCGGGATCCTCGTGCGATCCGGATGGCCACTTTGTGCTGCATGCTGTTGAATTTTGCTCTGGAGCGCTGGACGCCTGGCAGTCAGTGTGAACATACAGCGCCCCATAAAGGGCCATGGACCGCCCTAGATTAAGTTTACCTTCTCGATCCAGGGGGACCAGACGATTGAAATGCTCTTTGACGTCTCAGCGACTGTCCAGAATGAGGCCTAGGTACTTCATACCTTGGCCTCATCCTGGACAGTCGCTCCAGGACCGGCCCACTTGGAATTACGCATGTGTGCCATGTTTTCATCACAAGAAGCATAACCTATATTTATTTAAACGTGAAAATACTACTAGGTTTCAATTGACCCTATCTCTGTTCCCCGGCGATTTTGGTACTTGTTGCCATAGTATGAAATAAAGTACAAATCATAAGCTTTCATTTGAGATATATTTCAATCGACTCATCGACAATCAAAGACTTACGCCCATTTTGACCATCATTCTTTGAAAAAGTGGATGCAGAGACGAATAAATGTGACAACATACGAGATGCATTTATTTCGGGCCTTAAATCAAATAACATCAGGCAACGATTACTTGAAAATTTGACGCTGTCAATGGACCAAGCCTACAATCAGGCAATATCGTTGGAAATGGCCGAATCGAGTTCACATGATTATAATGCTTCGAATTTAAATGCTGTATAAGGTCTAGAAATTTCCATGAAACGTCTAGAAAGTTCCATGCAAGGTCTAGAAAGTTCCATGGCACCGATAGCAGCAGCCTCTAACATCAAGCGTAAATGTTTCTTCTGTGGTGGGCGCGTACATCGTAGGAAGGATTGTCCTGCTATCGATGTTATCTGTCAGATTTGTGACAAGAAGGGGCATCTTGCTAATGTTTGTCGAAATAAGAAACCTAATACTGTTGCAGGCATGGAAAAGGAAGCTATGACTAACAGTTCAGCATGTATAATAGCAGCGACACCTGATTCCCTTAAAAAAGCTACTGTAACAGCCTACATTCAAGGGATACGTGCTCAAGCATTGATTGATACGGGTAGTTCTATCCGTTTTATGGATGATGATTTTTTCAAGTTGTGTCGTTTAAAAAAGAAACCCAGCAATCAGACAATTTCAATGGCTTCAACTACACTTAAATCCCAGGTAGAAGGACAGACCTGTGTCTCAGCTAAAATTGTAGATCATGATTACAATGGTTTGAATTTACTTATTGTAAAGAATTTGTGCGCTGATTTTATCATTGGTCACGATATACTAGAAAACCATTCTTCGCTAGAGTTAACTTTTGGTGGATCTAAAGATCCTATCAAAATATGTAGTGTTGCTGCAGTCTCTGTGCCTGCTGTACCTTTGTTTTCAAATGTATCTCCAGATTGTAAGCCTATCGCTATAAGATCTCGGAGATACAGTGAAGATGATAAGAAATTCATCAGCGATGAAATAAGAAAACTATTGACTAATAACATAATAGAAGAGAGCACGTCTCCCTGGAGAGCTCAAGTTCTTATTACAAGGAATTCTAATCACAAGAAACGACTTGTTATCGATTATTCTCAAACAATAAATAGATATACACAATTAGATGCATACCCACTTCCAAATATGGAAGATTTGGTGACACAGATTTCAAAATATCGCATTTATAGCGCTATAGATTTGCAAAGTGCTTATCATCAAGTCCCAATACTGCCGGAAGAACGTCTCTTCACTGCTTTCGAAGCTTTGGGAAATCTTTACCAATTTCGGCGTATTCCATTTGGTGTCACTAACGGTGTTTCAAGTTTTCAAAGAACTATAGATTGGGTAATCCGACAAGAAGGGCTTAAAGGAACCTATGCCTATTTAGATGACATAACGGTGTGTGGAAAAACGCAGGATGAGCATGATGAAAATCTTAAAAAAAAATTTGCTGCTGCGCAGAGATACGGGCTGACTTTGAATAAAGAAAAGAGTAAGTTTTCTCAGAACTCTATTAATATTCTGGGATACAATATAAAGGACCATGTCATTAGGCCAGATGCCGATCGCTTACATTCATTATTAAGTTTGCCTCCACCATGTGATTTGCCATCATTAAGAAGAGTTATAGGAATGTTTGCACATTATTGCAAATGGATTCCAAATTTCTCAGAAAGAGTTCACGCCCTTAGTCATGCGAAACTATTTCCATTGAACAAAGAGCTAATCCATAGTTTCGAAGACCTGAAATCTGATATTGTAAAATCTGCAATTCATGCTATTTATAATAATGCACTGTTCACAGTAGAAACGGATGCATCAAATCATTCGATTGCGGCAACTTTGTCACAAGCTAATCGACCGGTTGCATTTTTTTCGAGAATGTTAAATAATAGCGAACTGAACCACTCGGCTATAGAGAAAGAAGCTTACGCTATAGTGGAATCGCTAAAGAAATGGCGTCATTTTCTCATTGGCTGGTTTGCCAATTTTTCGTCTCATTACTGACCAACGATCAGTATCATTCATGTTCAATAATAAACTGACAAGTAAAATTAAAAATGAAAAAATTCAGCGTTGGCGTTTGGAGCTAGCACCATTTAAGTATGATATCGTATACCGTCCTGGAAAGCAAAATGATGTCGCTGACGCGCTCTCACGGGTGTGTGCTTCGATGCCAATGCGAACGGAACGACTTATATCTTTACATGAAGCTTTGTGTCATCCAGGCGTGGCGCGAATGACCCATTGGGTAAGATCAAAGAATATGTCTTATTCCACAGAAGAGATAAGTAAGATGATTAAATCTTGCCGGATTTGTTCGGAAATAAAGCCGAGATTTTTCAGACCTACCTCACCTGATCCAGTTTTAATAAAAGCTACTTCGCCTATGGAGAGATTAAGCGTTGACTTCAAAGGCCCAGTACCTTCTAATACAAGAAACAAGTACATATTGACTGTGATCGACGAGTACTCTCGCTTCCCCTTCGCGTTTCCGTGCGCCGATATGAGCTCTACGACGGTGATTAAACATCTAAACGAAATATTTATGCTATTTGGCATGCCGTCTTACCTTCATTCAGATCGAGGAGCTTCATTTATATCAGCGGAAGTAAAGAATTTCTTGAATTCACGTGGAATTGCTACGAGTAGAACTACACCGTACAATCCAAGAGGGAATGGACAACTGGAGCGTTTTAACGGAACTCTTTGGAAATCAATCCAGTTAGCACTACGTTCACGCAACCTAGCGATAGAAAACTGGGAAAAAATTCTTGCTCAAGCTATACATTCAATTAGATCTTTGCTGTGCACAGCTACTCATTGTACGCCGCACGAAATAATGTTTACGCATACGAGGCGGTCTTCAAATGGAGTATCTATACCCACCTGGTTGGCAGAATCTGAACAAGTGCTAATACGAAAATTTAACCGCACTAATAAATATCAACCAGTCGTTGAAGAGGTGACACTGCTTCATGTTAATCCAGATTACTCCTATGTTCGCCTTGCAGATGGCCGCGAATCGACTGTCTCGAACCGTCACTTAGCACCATTAGGTCAAGATAGCGAGATTATCCAAGAAATACCTGGAACATTAAACGAGACGAGAGACTCAGATGAGACAAGGGAAGAAGGCGTAATTAGTTATGATTCACAGACTACGAACATGGACGAGGAAACTGAGGAACCGCTGCCAGTTGAGACAGAACCTCCGCCTACAGAACAGCCAGCTGAAGATCAACGAAGATCAACTAGAGAGCGCAGGCTTCCGAGCCGCTACAACGATTACGTCCTTAATAGCTGTTTCTTTCCTCTAGCATGGAAGAATGTTATGATATAGAAACTCTCTGGAGTTTCAGTTCTAGTATCGTCTATGAACGTTGTAGTTTTTATAATGATATCATCATCATCATCATCAACTCAGCCTATGGCAGTCCACTGCTGGACATAGGCCTCTCCCAAGTTGCGCCACAACTGTCAATTACTATTGTCATATTCTCGTATTATTTTGTTGATTAAAACCATATAAATATTGTAATGGTTTTATCTTATGTTATCACCGGGATCCCTGCAAAAAGTATAAATTAGTTCTGTTTTCATTTGCTACCAAGCATGACCCTTTCTTTCAATAGTAAAATATATAAAGAGCCTTCATGTAAAAGTTCATGTCAATATTGAATCTGGCTCTGGTTTATCTACATGAATACACAAGACCACCACAATATTATTATTAATAATTGTTATATTATTTCCTTCAATTATTAAATTTTTCAATTTCCTATTTTTAAGTACCCACAGCAAAAAAGTTGATGAAATGGTTTTTTTTTTTTTTGTTAGCCTGTACTGTCCCACTGCTGGGCAAAGGCCTGCTGAAATGGTTGCAAGCAATTAATCTATGAAAGGGCAGCTAGTTTAATTTAACAACCAACAGAATAAACGCAACTCATGACCTGTGAATTTGTGGTCTTCTAGAGATTTTGGTGAGCCTCCTCTGAATATTATATTCCATGTTGGATTATTGGCATGTGAGATCCCACCGCTGCTGTCGGCGCGTAGCCCAAGGTTTCATCAGGATTCATCACAAAATAAATTTCTCATTACTCCAAATTATGTGTTTGGCGGAATAAGTGCCCGCGCAGAGCACTGTTTCCATCTTGATATTTGTAACGTAGTGCACGTAGTGATTATTTTCTCTGTGGATATTACTACTACACAAATTATTTTCTCTGTGCTACACAAATAGACCCAACCGAGTCACTAAATACATTTTAATTTATAAATGAACACTAAAATAATTAAGCAGTCGTCGTGATAAAACTAATATTAATTTAGATAATCTCTAAACATTATATAAACCAACAAATCATGCCAGATATTAAAATATGAAACAATATAAAGCGGAATTATCAGAACTACAAAATTAAATTAACAACATTTAAATGAATCATTTCATTAATCTAATTAGAATATTCGAATTATAATTATCATAATATTAACATTATTTACAACATGGCTAAAATTAATAAAAATCATCAAATCTTAACCTTTGCTAATCAAAAAGGTATCTTCTTTGATGATTTTTGCAAAGTACAACAAATACAACAGAAATCAGTATGATTTACAGAACTTCATGATTAATAAATTACATACCTAGCTAATTCTAGAAATAAAGGATATTTATTTCAAACGATTTCATAATTTAAAAGTAATTCATTGTAAAAACTTCCGGGGGCAGTTACTCAAAATGGCAGTAGATGGCGTTGTAAGCATCGATATAGCATAGACATTAATTATACTCAGTATAGTAACTTTATGCGATATAGTTAAAAATATAACAATAGTTAGAACTTTAACAATTTATGAAACTTACAAGGAACAATAAATATCGAATTGCTATAATTAAACAATAATTGGTCTTAGTCCGAGTATAAATTAATATTTTAATGTTATAAGCTATGGAAAGCTATGTTACTCTAAAATTACAATAGATGGCGCAATGTTCAACCAACGCCAGGAAGAAACATTCAATACTGACAAAAATATAGATATAATATATTCCTAATATAGTCCTGTCAAAAAAATAATTAATTAACAAATACAAAAAACCCGACTGCGTGTAAAAATAGAGATTAGATAATCGCTCTTTCTATTGTTAAAAACTGTATGAAAATCTGTGCGGTAGTTTCCGAGATTAGCCCGAACAAACGCGAACTCAGCGCGGCGGGGGCTTTTAATTTATAATATGTAGTGAAGAAGCGTTTTTGCCCACTTGTTGTGAGGCAGTAAAAGCTGGCAATACCATTGAGTGATTGATTTGACTAGTATATGAAGTCTCAACCCAGGAGTCGTATACATCGCTGTGTTAATTTTGGTAATATTGAATGATTTCAGCATACTTGCCCACCGTAAATCACGCGTATTGGAGTAAAAATGCTCGCTCACGCACGCTTTGAGTGTATATGAGTTTGCTGGCGAGTACGAAAGGTGAAAATAGCGACGCATGGACACTACCATAATGTATGACACTGCCATGTTAGGTAGGAATACAAATTAATATTTTGTACCGGTTGTGGGTCAAATTGGTTGGTCCACGAGTCATACACCCATTATCTCACTGCTTGCAACTTTGATTTGTCCATGGGTTCTTTATTCCTATTTTCAAAAAAAATTAATTTACAAAAACAAAAAACCCGACTGCGTCTAAAAATAACAGAAAAGATATAAACAAGACTTATCAACACGCAGTCGGAGGCTACGTATGTTTTTGGTCATGAATTATGTACATAATAGTTCATAGGTAGCCTCCGCCTGCGTGTTGATAAGTCTTGTTTATATCTTTTCTGTTATTTTTAGACACAGTCGGGTTTTTTGTTTTTGTTAATTAATTTTTTTATTTGAAATTTTTTAGTTTTGTCATGTTTTATTTATCATAATATTAATGTTTTTTTTGAAAAGTCAAATTCATTTTTAAAGTTGAATATTTTGTTGTTTTTTAGCATTTCTCATTCCAAATTACATTTAAACATATAAGTTGTATATATTTTCGTAAACCATTTATAAAACCCTTTATTTTGATACCCCACTCGATAAGTTTTGAGCAAAAAAAAAAATTTGAAGTCACATAAAATGGCTCCAAAAAGCGGCCATTTTGATTTTTATAATTTTGATATACCCAGTGTCATTCTCACAATTAAGACGAATCCAACGACACCTCTCAAGCTAAGATCCATCAAGCCGTTTAGGCTACAGAGCGTGCCAAAGAAATATACATACATACATACATACACTCGAAAAACATAACCCTCCTTCTGGCGCAGTCGGGTAAAAAATAAGGTACAATTTTTACATTGATTGCAAATATACCTAAGTAGATAAGAGGCTAACAATGGATACATACAATTCTGAGAGTTTAGAAAAGCTCTGAATGAAGTTAGAAAACGTATTCAGAGCTTTTTTTTTTATAACTTAGGAGGGCAAACGAGCATGCGGGTCACCTGATGGTAAGCAATCTCCGCCGCCCATGGATATCCGCAATACCAGGGGAGTCGCCGATGCGTCGCCGACCTTTTAAAAAGACGTATGCTCTTTTCTTGAAGGCTCCCATGTCGAATTTGTTCGGGAAAACCGCTGACGGAAGGACGGAAGTTGGTTCCACAGTTTTGCTGTACGAGGCAAAAAGTGGCGAGTGAAACGTTCTGTAATTGACCACCAATCATCAAGATGGTGAGGATGGAATTTAGATTTATAGCGGGTGTGGCTTTCGGTGGAAAAATACGGATTAGCACGAAATAATGGAATTTCTCAATATAAACACTAACGATTTAAATTGTGGAAAGAAAAAATCGCTCACGAGCAGGATTCGAACCTGCGACTCATGGCTCAGTACGCCCACTAAGCTTCCGTGAACATTGTTTTATTTTGTGATTTTTTCTTCCCACAATTTAAATCGTTAGATTTCGCTTCGCATGCGTAAATGCGTTAATAGTAGTTTATGAAACTGTTGCATAATTGGGGTTATTAAAACACGAGTGTGAGTTTAAAAACCGAGCCGTAGGCGAGGTTTTTAATAGTATCACACGAGTGTTTTAATACCTAATTATGTCAGTTTCATACACTATTTTATCTTAACTCACACAATTTTAAATAAAATACCAAAGTCAAAATCTTGGTAACATTGTCGTTGTTTTTCTTTATTTCTCTGGTAAAAGATTGTTCGTCATTTACGTTGCTGCATCCAGAAATTCAGGCGGGGTCATATTCTCCTCAGTTCAGTATCACTGCTGTAGTCAGATATTTTTGCCCAGAATAAAACTTTCAACATACAAAACCATAATAATAACGTAAACAATAACACTAAATTTACAAGTAACGATGACCAAATCCAGTAGGCCGTGGTGCGCGGCCGCGCACGCGCGCTGGCGCGCGCCTACACAGATAATAAAATATAGTCTGGCGAAAATATTATAATCGGAACTAATTCAAAATTAATTTCCATCCTTGTCAAGATTCCGTCAATCCCTGTTTTATCATACAAAAAATATACCTGTAAACACTTATTATATAATTAAAAGCAATATGACAATCAAAAGTTCTGCCAAAAACGCGATTTTAAACGATAAAAATTTTCAATGTATGACAAGTGGCGCCACCCTGAATTTTGTGTACTCATTGGTGCCAAACTGTACGACTGCTAAAAAAAAGGTTTGAAAACTCCTTGGTTGGGTCGAAGTGTGCGGTTATGGAAAAAAAAAAAATTACCGCATTGTTTTGTTCAGCAAACTGTATCGTAATGAAACTTTTTAAATTCATTATAGGTGCATGTGCGTAAAGTATGTCATTATGACATTACTTTCGAGTTCATAATTCGAATTTTACGATACGAGTGTAGATAAAAATAATAAACACCTTTCTTAAAGATAACATAACATAACATCACGCCTGTATTTCCCCGAAGGGGTAGGCAGAGGTGTATAGTACACCCACATTTCGCCAGTTATGTTATAAGTCCCATGTAATAGGGGGCGAGCCTATTGCCATTAACCGAGCACAAATCCAGACTCCAGGCTGCTATTGAGAATTTCCTAATGGAAAAACCCAATAACACTTTGCCTGACCCGGAAATTGAACCCAGGACCCCATGCTCAGCAGTCTTAAAATATTGTATTATATACAAGATGTTGCAATAATGCGTAAAAATCGTAAAATTAACAGTTGTAGTATGCGGCTTATCCAGCATTTTTTACTGTAAAAAAATACAATAGTGTAAATTGTTCAACGATTCACCCCCATTAGGGTTGATCACAAAAACAAAGAATGATCCATACAAATAGTCTACTATTTAATGTCTACATTACAAGCATTCACCGTCCCCCCGATATACCGAAAGTCCGCCACTTTCGAGAAAACTATTCCCGATGCAGCAACGGCTGCCAGGGGGACATAGCGGCGGGGTCCCCCCGCAATACCCCAGTAAGCCGAGGTTCGAGCCCTCCCTTGGGGGACGCCCTTATGCGGTTTGCAACCGCGATTTTAGGTTATAAGTTAGGTTTAGGGATTTTTTTCGGCGGATGGAGTCCCTAACGGGATTTTCCTCCACCCGCCCGGTTAAGCAGTTAGGGAATCCATTTTGGGTACCAATTCTGCGAGAGTCAAAAAAAATATGCATTCACCATGTTACTCTCGTTCAGCTTTCACTAGCGTTTGGTTGTTTACTTATGTTGGAGCAGGCGTGTAAATAGTCGTACTCCAGTAGCGGGGATGAGAACTTATACGACCAACACGAGGATGCGTGTCAGTCCAATTTCGTCTATTCTATCTAGCCTATGTGAAAGAATTTGAGGGGTCATCCAACAACAAAGCCAACTGGCAAATCTGTAATTCGCTTACCGATATACTGCAGGCTGCGGCTTGAGATCTTCAGCAGGTTCCGTTGGTTCCTTCTTCGTGGTGGCCACCAGTATTCGATCACAATGCACTGACGTATCTAGGCTAGATTTAAGTTGTGTATATGCGGGAATATTTGCGCTCCAGAGTGGAGATGGTTCACAATAGTAGTAGACCAAGGATTTCAACGCAGCAGTAATTTGCGTACGCGGCGGTGTGCGCGATAAGTTAGCGACTATAGAAAATGCCTGCGAGCAGTGTTGCTAAAAACGTCACCCCCAAGTTGACCCATAGACTAGCTAGATGGCGCTGGTGGGACGTTCGCTACACCATACTCCCCGTCTTGAAAGGTCCAGAGCTTTCGAAAAGAAAATAATTATGAAGTTAAATGAAACTCAATTAAGGACCTGTTGGGGTAGAGATGCTCTAAGCGGTGAAGTTAAATAAATACAGCGGTCTGAAAATATCAGAGAACTAATAGTAGCTTGAAAAAATTTATCAGGAAAATTAATAGCACTCTGAATTTATATTCCAGATAGTTAAATGCGGTTTGATTATGAAATAAATATAAATCTAAGTTAAACTAATATGAGATTATCAACTAGTAATAATCCATAAATTATTTTATTGAGTTGGCAAAGGATACAGCTTAGTGACAGGACGTTTATATGTGCCTGACACGGTTCTGACTGAAGCCACTCGAACTATGCCATCCGATCCAGGGAACACCTCTGTTATAATGCCTAATGGCCAAGATAAAGGCGGTACGTTATCTTGACCCAAGAGAACGACAGTACCGATCTCTATAGGGCGATCGGGTGTGCACCACTTCTGACGAACTTGCAACGTGTGCAAGTACTCAATTCGCCACTTTCTCCAGTATAATAATACAAGCTGGTCTAAAAGTTTTTTGCGATTTGTCAAATTTCTGCTTTCTTCTGTCAGTTCAGAAGAAGGCAAGTACGTGAGCGGACTGAACATTAAAAAATGCGCCGGCGTGCGGACGTCCGGATGTGGATCCAATGATAGAACTATAGTGGTATCCGAGAAAGCGAAAACACCTGTACGGTAGGTACGCGAGTGGAAAGCTTATCCTTGATCACGCGGACAAGCTTAGACAGAAGCAAAGGTGCGACAATTTCTAATCGAGCTAGTGTTGTTATTTTAGCGGGAGAAACTTTAGATTTTGCATATAAAAGCCGGACGGTGATATTACCTTCAGGGTCGGTGATGTGTAAATAAATACAGCAACCATAACCACTGAAGCTGTCGTCGCAAAAGGCTACAATATTCACTACAGATTCTCTGAAAACGCCGATATGTCTCAGAATATTCAGAGAATAGAGCGCGGGGAAATCACGTGCAAAGGCGGAAAAGCGACTGATGATGGATTCCGGAGGAACTTCATACCAGTCTATTTTAGCTAGCCAAAGTTCCTTGACAAGGATTTTAGCGTACAACAAGACGGGAGCCACAAGGCCAAGTACGTCGAACAAGCGGGCAACTAGCGATAGAATCGTGCGCTTCGTGCATTTAGTATTTACCTTAACCGTCGTCAAAGAAAAGTAATCTTCTGCGGGTTCCCAGGTTAAACCAAGGATTATAAAATTATCAACATTATCATACATGGCCGAAAAAACTACTGGTAAGTGGTGAGACTCGGGGAGAGTCTCCAAAAAAGCGGATGAATTACTGCCCCATTTGATAAGGTCAAAGGAACCTACTTTAAATAATTCAATTAATTCGTGAGATAATTTCATTGCGACCTGTTCATCGGGAACAGAATAGACATAATCGTCCATATAAAATTGAGTTTCTACCAATTTAGAAGCCTCAGCAAAGCGGTCACTATGCTCACACGCAAGTTCACGTAATGTGCGCATGCATAGCTAAGTAAGGACTAGGCTTTAGTCCGAAAGGAACGCGGTTTAAATTAAAAGTGCGTATTGGTTCATTTTTATTAAAACGAAACAAAATTCTTAAGTATTTGCGGTGGTGCTCATTTACACCGATACGTAAAAACATCTGTTTAATATCTGCGGTCATAACTATAGGAAACGTACGAAAATCAAGCAATAATAAAAACAAGTCGGCCTGTAAATTAGGTCCGACATGCAAAATGTCATTAAGTGACAACCCTGAGTGAGTCTTGGCACTAGCGTCTAAAACTACCCGAATGGAGTCCTTGTCCGGTCTAATAACGGCTTGATGCGCTATATAGTAGCCCTCTTCTGTCAATTCAGAATCGGGTATCTCTGATAAATACCCCTGAGTTATGTAATCGGCGATGGTTTTATTATAATTTTCGCGTAGGGCTGGCACGTGCGCGAATTTGTGCTCGAGCGCAAGCAGTTGACGATGAGCCACTCCGCGAGAATTGCCCAACTCAGAGGGATTTCGCGAGAAAGGTAAATTGACAAAATATCTACTGTCTTTAAATAAAACTGTTGAATTAAAATTATTTTCGCAATCTAATTCGTCCGGACTAATAAAACGTTGTGATGGAATTTCTTCCAACTCGAAATATTTCTGCAAACTTGAATCCATGTCAATGTTAGTAAGCGCGATGAATGAAGAAGTAGAAGGAGTCGCGTCATAACAATGACTTGCAATATCTCCCATAAGTACGTAACCGAAGCTAGTCGATATGGCGGGCGGTGCGCGATTACCTGAATCGACCCTATCTCCCAAATAAATATAAGGAAATAGTTGAACACCGAGAACAACGTCGATTTCTCCCGGTATATTCCAGGTTAAATCGGCAAGCGGTAAATTATTTAAATATGACATGTCGTCGTTTACTTTAATAAAATTGGCGGGTAGTTTATCCGTAATGCAATCCACAACCAACGCGTGAATATAATATTTATTATTAGGATTAATGCGAGATTCTATTGTTAAGTTTATACAACCGTGTACAGGTCGTGTGGTCATACCAACACCCTGCAATGACGAATTACGTAATTTAATTACGGGTATGTTCAAACGCTTACAACAATCCATAGTAATTAAATTATTTTGAGACCCGTTGTCTATCAAACATCTGACAACGAGCTTATCTCGGTTATTGCAATGCGCATAGATTTGTGCGGTTGATAACAGAATTGTTGTCATATTCGTTGAGCGAGCGCCAGCACTAAGCGAAACAGAGCGAGTATCATCCTGCGGCAACATAGGTGCAGCCGCGGTTTGAACCGGCGGCGCCGGCGGCGACTGCTCACACGGTAAATCATTTTTCTCATTAGAAAAATGCAACAAAGAATGATGTTGTTTTTTACAAATGTTACAAACGTTACGCGATTTGCATTTAGATAACGAGTGGGATAAACTTAAACAATTTACACAGCTGCGTTTCGATTTAATTAACTCGAAACGAGCTTGCGGTGAATCCATATTTTTAAACTGTAAACAATTAAACAGCTGATGCACATTGTTATCGCATAGCGGGCAGCGTGTTACGGAAACCGGTTCATTATTTGACACAAACGTCTTAGAAGTACGAGTGTCTTGTGTGTTACGACTATTCGCTATACTAGGCTTTGCGCGCGGCTCGGCCTGAGAATTATTACTATGCGACCTCTCGAGTACTTTAACATAACCCTGAATAAATAAGATAAATTCCTTGTACGAAGGTAATTCTTTCCCACTAACACTATTCTCAAATTGCTGTAGTGTTTGAGAATCAAGTTTCCGCAAACCACAATGCAACATGACAAAATCTAATAGGTCAGGAATGTCTAATAGTTTTAATGCAGCGACAGACGCGGAATATTTTTCTATATAACTATTTAAACTACTGGCAGTACCGGGGCAACTTTTAATGTCCAGAATGTTATTCAGATAATGAACACCTAAACTGCGTTTATCTTGGTACTTTTTGACAAGACTGTCCCAGATAATGTTATAGGTATCTCCTGAGGGAACAATACCCGCGGTTAATTTTAAAGCATCATCAGTTAATTTTGTAATTAAATACTGAACACGCTGCGCATCCGTCAGATTGGTATTCAAATGCACATTACTACGAAATATTTCGTAAAATATTGGCCAATTTTCAGTTTTTCCGTCGAATGAGGGTAACTGGATTGGTGGCAATTTAACAATACCTTTTTTCTGATCCGATGTGAATGTTTTGCTATTTGCAAGTATGAGGTTACGTTTATATTTTATACTCGAATATAAATCCTCAATTGAATTTAAACACGAGTAGTCTGGAGGAGTGCTATCAATTTTGAATTGTAACTCGTTAATCTGATCAACAATTGTTTCAAACTTACTATACAATTCCGTAATAGACTCAGATTGCGCTAAGAATGACTCATTTGAGTGTGAATCGTAATTAGAAATATTTTTCGAAGAATTATATAAGCGATTCATTCTTTCGAAAATAGCATCTTTTTTGGCAGTAAGCTGAATAAGTTCTATTTCGAGCTTATTGGGAGCCATTTTAATGGATTGAGAAATAAAAGTTAACGAAATGAAATTTAATAAAATATGTGTAGGGTAGGAGATGGCGGTTACCTTACCAATACCTACGTAAGTATGTAACGGCGCCAAAGTATTAAAGCGGGATGAATATTTTTAGAAAATATGAAGCTGATACCTATCCTAGGCTCGTAAGGACCAAATGTTGGAGCAGGCGTGTAAATAGTCGTACTCCAGTAGCGGGGATGAGAACTTATACGACCAACACGAGGATGCGTGTCAGTCCAATTTCGTCTATTCTATCTAGCCTATGTGAAAGAATTTGAGGGGTCATCCAACAACAAAGCCAACTGGCAAATCTGTAATTCGCTTACCGATATACTGCAGGCTGCGGCTTGAGATCTTCAGCAGGTTCCGTTGGTTCCTTCTTCGTGGTGGCCACCAGTATTCGATCACAATGCATTGACGTATCTAGGCTAGATTTAAGTTGTGTATATGCGGGAATATTTGCGCTCCAGAGTGGAGATGGTTCACAATAGTATTAGACCAAGGATTTCAACGCAGCAGTAATTTGCGTACGCGGCGGTGTGCGCGATCAGTTAGCGACTATAGAAAATGCCTGCGAGCAGTGTTGCCAAAACGTCACCCCCAAGTTGACCCATAGACTAGCTAGATGGCGCTGGTGGGACGTTCGCTACACCAACTTATTTATCTTTAAATCAATAACATACCGTGAAGAGTATATAGAGCTAATCTTAACTATTATAAAATTGTAAACGTCTGTTTGTTTGTTTGTTCCAGCATCACGCTAAAACTACTGGACCGATTTTGATGTTTTTTTTTTGTTTGAAAGCTGATGATCTGACTTAAAAACTTGTATGGGTTTTGAGAAAGAAAGAAAGAAAGAAAAAAAGAAAAAAAAAAATTCGTGGGTTGCGTACTCTCCCGACAGATTGAAGCTTCTATGCATTTGCACGAGCGGATAGTAAATGTACGATGGAGTGGAGTGGAGTGGACAGGGGATGGGACTGGGGACGGGACAGGGGACGGGACTGGGGACGGGACAGGGGACGGGACAGGGGACGGAACATGGGACGGGAAATGGGACGGGACATGAGACGGGACATGGGACAGGACAGTGGGACGGCACATGGGACGAGACATGGGACTGGACATAGGATGGGACATGGGACAGGACATGGGACATGGGACGGGATGATAGTGATATAGTGAGACAGCGGTACAGTGGGACAGTGGGACAGTGGGGCAGTTGGACAGTGGGGCAGAGAGTGGGGCAGCGGGGCAGTGGGACAGCGGGGCAGCGGGGCAGTGGGACAGAGCGACAGTGGGGCAGTGGGCAGCGGGGCAGCGGAGCAGTGGAACAGAGTTACAGTGGGACAGTGGGACAGTGGGACAGTGGGACAGTGGGGCAGAGAGTGGGGCAGCGGGGCAGTGGGACAGCGGGGCAGTGAGAAAGCGGGGCAGCGGGGCAGTGGGACAGAGCGACAGTGGGGCAGTGGGCAGCGGGGCAGCGGAGCAGTGGAACAGCGTTACAGTGGGACAGTGGGACAGTGGGACAGGGGGACAGTGGGACAGTGGGACAGTGGGACAGTGGGAAATTGGACTGGACTGACGTGGGTTAGCAGAATTTTACGCGAGCGGAGCCGCGGGTAAAAGCTAGTGATATTTATTTTTATTTTAAACATAAATTTTAAAATTATTGTTAAATATAAGTAGGTACATATTCTTATTCATATAATCTAGTCTTTAACTTTTAGTTAAGGTTTTGTCAGCAAGGTTGCTTTACTCCACGTGTGCCTGACGGCTGCTTGTCCTTCTGGACACGTCTGGAGGGAACGGCAGTTGTTTGGCCGGTGCATCCTGGGCACGGGCAATAAAATCCTTTCGAGGGATTAACCTTCGGGGGATTTTATTGCCTGTGGCGAATATTCTGGTGCGGGAGGGGCCCGTTCTGGGCCAGTGGGGAGTTGCTCCACGTGTCCCTCTGTTGCCAACAGAGGGCACAGTGGAGGAGCAGGGGCGGGCCCGGTGTGCACTCACCCTGCCACTGGCAGGCAGGCAGCGGGGGGACTGTCCTTCGCTGCCCCCGTCGATCTCGTAACCCCAGGAGTGCCCGCTGAGTAGTGTTCTCGCACGTAGGGCCTGCGAGCAGCAGACTCGGGGTAGTCTGCTGCCCGACCAGCAGCTGGCGTAGCTGTTACAGCCGGCGTAGTTGGCGCAGCTGGTAAAGGCCCATGACGTGAGGTGGCGTGCAGTGTTCCGTGTGCGCCCCTGAGGAGGGTGCGGCCAACGTTAGGCCGCACGGGGAGAAGGGGCTCGCCTGCTTGTGGCAGGCCGGGACCTGTCGGGGGTGGTTGTGTGAATACTCACGGGTTCCCACGCCCCCGGCTAAGGTAGTTGAAGGAACACCGTGGTCACAGTCCGACACTGGCTCCGCCTACCCCGGGCGGAGTGCGTCCATGAGGATTTCCCCATGGAAAAAAAAAAAAAAAAAGTATGCGTTGTTTGTGTATGTTTGCGTAAGTCTTCTATTTGATTAAAAATATTATAAAATCCAAAGAATTTGTATAGGACGCGTGAAGTTGGAACCCGAAATCAAAAAGTTAAATTGCATTGTATTTTAAGTTAATTTTATAATAGCAGTGTCCGTGCGACATCGTTAGCATAAAAAAACCCGCCGAATACATGACCTCCTCCTTTTTTTGAAGTCGGTTAAAAAGTTTTTAAGTTTATAAGTCTAAAACATGAGTATCGACTCACCCAGGCCAATCAATAATACTCTTTCATACAAATTTTCGCACTCTCTATATTTTTTTTTACTTATTTCATTATTTAATTTAAAATCTAATATTCCCAAGCTCTGAGTAAATCTTTAAAAAAAAGTTTTATCAATCACAATCGTAACAT
Source organism: Asteroscopus sphinx (assembly GCA_949699075.1). Lineage (NCBI taxonomy): Eukaryota > Metazoa > Arthropoda > Insecta > Lepidoptera > Noctuidae > Asteroscopus > Asteroscopus sphinx. The sequence goes on from OX453021.1 coordinate 18,233,399, forward strand.
CCCATTTCACGGCCTTACGAATTATATTTCCAAAAACCCTTTCTCAGTGGATATTAACATTATATAGGTACAAAAGGAACCTACTGCATAGAAACAGGTTGTCCAAATTTCATGTCTCTAGTTTCAGTAGTTTCGGTTTTGTGTTGATGAATCAGTCAGTCAGTCAGAACATCTCTCTGTGTAGTATACGTACAGAAAGCACATGAACACCATGACTGACCATTATATTACGATCCCGTTCTTCCAGTCCATCAAAAGGTTCTCTGGAAGAGATCGATTGCCTCGTGCGATAAGACCAGACCGTACCATATTTGACGCAATAAATGATTATGATTATGACCGCTCATTGTTACATACATTACCTTGTGTACATTATTATTTTCTTTGTTAACTGGTGTATTTAATAAATAAATAAATTGTGTCTGTGATTTGTCAGCTTGATCAAGAATGACGCCGACACCGCAAGAGCATGCCGTGCTGCAGCAGGAGCGCGCCGATGTACCCGCGCCACTCGCAGACGGGGAGAGGGTCGTGATTTCCGGCATGTCAGGGCTCTTCCCATCGTCGCATCACGTCCAGGAGTTCTCCGATATCCTATACAACAAGGTAAAACGATAAAAAATATGAAAAATACAATACAGCTTCATATAAAACAGTGTGTAAAGTATACAACTGTATCTTTAAAAATTTCGCTGGTAGGAAAAAGTTGTAGTTCCTAAAGCAAATAAACAATACTTGAGGAGCTGAATCGGCTTCAGCAGTTTGATTCACCAGCATGGAAAGGAATTCGTTACAAGAAGACCTTGCGATCATGCACAGCTACACCAGTATTTGTACAACTAAAAGTTAATGAAGAGTTATGCCATTTAACTAAAACTAAGGACTATTTAGCCTCTGCGGAGGGAGTTTTAGCTGGAATCTCTAATGTATGACTAGAGCAAATGGAGGTTCTAAAGCAGGGCCTTCAGGAACTGGTTAATTGGGCAGCAGCTAATCCCCAAGAATTAACCCCTAATTCACTTTTTGACAAAGTTACTAATCTTTTTGGAGCAAGTACCCCTATTCAAAAATGTTTTGATAATATTATGCAAATAGTGTGTGAACGAAGAAGTGAATGTATTGAAATAAGAAGAAGTAGAATATTGAAGGAATTAAGCAGCCAGAATTTAAGAACATCCTTGATGAACATACCACCTAGCGCTGAGTACCTCTTTAGTCGGGATGCCCTTCAACCACTTGTTCAATCTTTAGGAGGAACTCAAACATGGCTGAATGTATCAGAGTATTTAAAACATAAGAGTAATCCTCGAGACCAAGACCGTCACAACCGCCATGACCGTCGTTCTAACCCTTACAAGAAAGGACCAAGCACTTCCACAAAACAGTACACGACTGATAAAAAATTTGAAGGAGTGTTTCAGGGGGGTTGCTTGGAGAACCATGTAGAGGCATGGGAACAACAAGGTGCAAATCACTTCATATTAAAAACTATAACAGGTAGCCGGCTACCATTTCTAACCAAGCCTCCCATGAAATATCCCACAAAAAAGATAATAAAAAAGGTCACAACGAAACAATCCCCAAAAATGACAGAAATGATTCAAAAACTAAAGGAGCAAAAAGTGTTAGAGGTACACACGGCTACACATCAAGCTGTACATTTCCAGTATAAGCTGACCTCGTATTGTATAGGTTTTCCTTCCAACGCGAGGTCAGCCTTTACTGGTTTTGTACAGCTTGATGTATAGCCGTGTGTACCAAACCATGTGAATCCAGGATTTTACTCAAAAATGTTTTTAGTAAACAAGCCGGATGGCAGTACAAGACCCATATTCGACCTGAGAGGACTGAATCAACATGTGGTAGTAAGACACTTTCAACTGATATCTCAGGTAGATGTTGTAGAATTCATACAACCAAGGGATTGGCTTGTAAAGATAGATTTACACCAAGCGTACTTCCACCTGCCAATTTCAACATCACACCGACGGTTCCTGAGAATTATTTACAACCAGGAAATATTGCAGTTGACCGCACTACCATTTGGCCTCTCTTCAGCGCCCCGGACATTTGCAGCGGTAACCAACTGGGTAGCAGAAAAGCTCCGCGCGCGTGGTTTTCGTGTCCTAGTGTACTTGGATGATTTTTTACTGGTTCACCAGGACAAGTAAATTTTAGCTTCCCATGTCTCGGAGACAGTGGAACTCCTAACACAGCTTGGATGGCAAGTGAATTTTCAAAAAACTATTCTAGAACCCACTCAAGAGCTGGAGTATCTAGGCCTTATCTGGAACACTGCCACCAATTTAAAAGCCCTACCAACAAACAAGGTTGTAAAAACAAGGGAGGTGATCTCAACAATAGTGGAGAGAAAATCTTGTTCCCTAAAACAGGCCCAGAGCTTGTTAGGTCTCTTAAATTTTGCCAACCTGACCACTCCAAGAGGGCGCCTGCACTGTCGTCAGACACAAATATTTTTAAAGACGTTCAGACAGGGCAGGCCGAGACAAAAATTATCACTTCCTCCTCCAGTGTACAAATAACTTTTGTGGTGGCAGGTGGCCATAAGCCACAGTGCAGTACCCCTTCACAGAGTGTGGGTGGACACCCTGACACGCTGCAACGTCACGCTGCTGCGTAGGCCGCAGCGTGCGATGGCTATCAGGGTGATACGGGGATATCGTACGATCTCCTTTAAGGCGGCGAGCCTTCTAGCCGGATCAATGCCCTGGGATCTGCTATGCTATTCTCTAAGGATACAGCCTTGCGTGCAACGCTGCCGCAGCGTCGAAACCTTGATTTGGTATTCACTAAAGTACGAAAAGCTACACTAGCGCTCAAGGCTGTGACGGCCGTGAGTTGGAACTACTCGACGACAGAGAAATTGACACTTCTTCATACATTTTGGTATTCCGTAAACAAAAACCAGCGTCGAGATCGCTCACAGCCTCACGCACAGCCCAGTGTTACCAGATGGCAAGTTTGAAATTATCACAAATCTAGAAAAAAAATATCTTATGTTTATCGCATACGTGAAGAATGACTCTCCTCCACAAAATTGTAATTATATTGATATTTAGAGGTCTCATGTTTCTATTAATTAGTGTGTTTTATTTAACACTAGCTATGCCCGACCATACGTTCCTATCAACATTTTTTTTTCACAAAATCCATCGCGTGCTCCGCACTCGCAATGTTAAAAACAATTCGCCTAAGTTTTATCGCAATAGGATGAATGGTATAGGAACGCATACGGGACAAAAAAGAAAAATATATTTTTATTTGTAGATAAATAAAATCAGAAAATTATTAGAAAAAGAAAAGAAAAATTTCTTATTGTCCCAGTTAGCAGCGTGCAACAGTTAAAAAAACGTAACAATGCAAAGCAAAAAAAAAAACAGATACCTAACTAATCCAATAGCACTCAGTCTGATAGTCTGACTCTAGGTCTGACTGTCCTGACTGAACTGGTAACTGACGCAAACCGACCCACGAACTAAGACCGAACAAAATGAATAAGTGGAAAAGGACGCAGTATGCGGTTGGAAGGGAAGCATCGTTTTTTTATGGTCTTATGCGTGCATTTTATTCAGTATGTCGTGTGCATCACACTGCACTGCACACTGCACTGCACTCATTATGAGTGAGAGTGACGAGAATGTATGCTTAAATGCTTGTTGTTAGTGCTGGTTGTTGTCTAAAAAATTACTAAGCCTCAAAAATATCACAGCGTTATTAAAATTATCGTATGAATTTTCAAAACTATCGTTCGATACCCTGCTATTATTTTTTACCGCAAAGGACTTGCAATCATCGTAGATGTACGATAATTATCGCACGTCTGGCAACGCTGCCACAGCCACGCTTCTATCTGTCTAATCTAAAAGCTAAAAAGCTACACTAGCGCTCAAGGCTGTGACGGCCAAGAGTTGGAACTACTCTACAGCGGACCATTTAACACTTCTTGAACATTTTGGTATTCTCTAAGCAAAAAACAGCGTCGAGGTCGCTCACAGCTTGTCACAGCCTCGCCCTTAACCACGATTCTATCTGTCAAATCTAAAAGCTACAAATATTGCGCCGAGTCTTATATAGTTTAGTAACAAAAATCATTATTACTCGTAATTGAAAGTGCAAAGAAATGCAATAAAAGAAATGGAAGCAGAGCACAGATGATTACAAGTCTCTATTTATTGGAAAAAGCTAAAAAAGTGAAGATTTCAAGAAGGCACGAAACGAAGGCAAAACAAGACAGTTCAACACTTTTCCCAGGATTTAGAGTTTATCCATATTTACAGGCTTTTTAAGGATTTAATTAATGTATTAGAAAGTGATTTTACTCCATATTTGCCTCCATATATAACATTATTGACTGTATTCTAATTTTACTAACAGTTTTTTTAAGTATAGAATGTTTCTGAATTTATGAGTACTATTGTTACTTATAAAGAATGTATTATTAGGTATAAATATTCATACTTTTGATATATAAATATGAGTTTGTGAAGATATTTGTTACACTCAATCACACTGAAACGGCGGAACAGATTTGGATGAAATTTGGCACGCAGGTAGACTATAACCCAAATTAACATATGGGCTACTTTTTATCCCAGAAAAATAAAAAGCTCCCGAGGGATGCGAGATAAGTCTTTCTGTGATAAACGGAATTATATGCAGGCGAAGCTGCAGGCTAAGTCTACATAACATCACGCCTGTATTTCCCCGAAGGGGTAGGCAGAGGTACACCTCTACTATACATAGTAGGTACACCCATATTTCACCAGTTATGTTATAAGTCCCATGTAATAGGGGGCCTATTGCCATTAACCGGGCACAAATCCAGACTAAGTCTAGTTAGTAGGGCTGTCTTGTTTTTAATTTTTTGTGTGTTTATGTATGTACATACTAAAAGGCAATGATAAATTAAACATGTGTATTTTCCTTATCCATTTTTTATTTACATTGAAAGAAATAAGTAATATAATACATTATCATATTTTCCACCAAAATGCACACAAATCCTGCAGTGCTTGGGTCTGCCTTGATGACCCACTGATCACCATAAAAATCTCAAAATCCTTTTCTGGTTATCAATAAGGAGTCTTTGATTTTCCAACCAACAACAGAGACTCTTCAAAAAACCATTCATTTTTCAAACGCTTTTCTTCAATGGCGTTAAATCTTTCAGTCCGGCTCGCCATTTGTGACTGCTTTTGTGAAGGTGGTGAGCGCTGGAGCAGACTTCGTTGTGCCGTTGTTAACAAACGACGCCTACGAGGTGCTAAAAAGAAAAATAACTTTAAGCAATTGGTTGTAAATTTAATAAAGGCAAGCCAAGCCGTCTAAAAGCTTCACATGCGCTTGGGATGGGATTACGCCATAGACTTATATATTACTAGCGTCTTGACAAGCTAAGATACACAGTAGATTTTAAAAGTGTTTTAAAACAATAACGTCCTTTGACTGTCGGCGTCCAATTTCAGTATATTATAATGTACTCTGTGGCGTCCAAGAACTATTGATTAGTGTCTCGTTTTTACTTTGTTGATGGGTTAGTAACATGTGGACCAAAACTTAAACAATAGCAAATAAAAGGTTAGATACCTTAAGGTTACCTATAACAATACTTACATACACTTCAACTTCTTTTTCAAGTCACAAAACTATGTTTAAAACAATACAATTAAATGTGATATTATCGCTAATACAATAACTTAACTAAATACGAATAGAAATCAACTTCTAAAAAATTTACAAGTCTCAAAAATGTCGTACTTAAATATCATTAGGTAATCTGTGAGAAAATGTCAAGTGCAGTCCAAGGAACTTATATATCAAGCTGGAAAGCGGACGGCTGACTAAAATTCGGTCCGATGATTGGGGAGCCTTTTGTCTCTTTCTATAAGGTGTCCATGCATGCAGGAAAGGGAGAGCGGGCTCTCGGTAATACTATCTCAGAAGACCGGCCCCGAGCGGTATTTTCTCCCTGATTTTGATTGAAGATTTTGGATCTTATATGAACGGGATATTATTCATTTTTGAAGTTCTTAAATTTCTCCGTACGCATTCTATCTTGGGTAAAAATTCTTTGGTGCAGTCACAGAGTACTTTTATATATATGAAAAGTGCAGTGCAAGTGATTATATACTCTTTGGTGCAGTGTTGCCAACCCTTACCAAAAACTTTCTTAAAGAAAATGTTGACATCCCCCTAAACACCCCTAACTTTTCCTATTGCCAATGAATCATTCACACATAGCAAGCTAAAACTTTAAGAAATGATTTTTTAATGATTATTTTTGGTAATAAGTACTCATATTGATCAAATTAATATTATACCTTAGAGACATAAGTAGTTGACTTTGAGCCGTTTGGGGTCGAAACGCTCGGGCCATGGTGTCCGAGTGCGCGCTCCCTTTTTAAGGAAATCTCTAAGAGGCTGGTCGACACTTCGCGTGACCAGTGGGCTGGCTTGTTCTTTAAGATAATACTTATTATAGATTTGTGGAAATTAATTGTTTAATAATAATAATAACAGTTTTTATTAATATATATTAATGAATAGTTTAACAAAGAAATCGGACTCTTGTGTATTTACCTAAAGTTTGTTGTATCTGTCAGAAAATCATTTACTGAATAGTAAGCTTTCAGAACAAGAAAATCTTTGAGCTTCTTTTTAAATGTACGTATATCATCACTCATCAGTCAATTTAATGTTGTGCAAACCATCATAATGAGAGATTTGAAGACATATCGCAATAAATTACACTAAAATATGTCATACGATCCCAATAAAGTACGTTTTTTGCTATCGTGTATTTTGACATTTCTTTTCAATCCTACGAATCGAACCACGATTGTGCGATCTAGTGGGGAGTACGAATTTCTCGTTCACAATGAATGTTTCGTTCGTAGTTAGTTTTAAGTCGTGCCACCACACGGTCGTGCGCTTGTGTACATTAGGCAATGTAGGCGTTGAAATTTTGATACAGAAATCGAACCAGTCGGGAGTAAAGCTCCGGATAGGAACCAAATCGAAATAGAGTTAGAATCAAATTTTCAGGAGTAAGTCCCCAGCTCAGTTAAAGAATCGGATTGAAAATGGCGGACACTGGTGTGGTGCGAGTAGGTATTCCCTACTAGCATTAGAAATTACGTCATTTTCAAAGCCAATCAATAACTGCGCAAGTTATGAGAGTTAAATTGTAATTAAATTGTTTACAATTAATTCTACTTACGGCATAACGCGGCATGCGTTCAAGAATTAACTCGATGTGGAGTTTTTATAATGCCATCTTTCTCACATTCACAGCAAAATGTTTTCTCTGTCCAGCTATCATTCCATATTTGCTGTTGTTGAGATTAATGCTGGTTTTGTTTGAAGCCCCTAAAACCTCAAGAAATTCCTGGCCCTAAAAATATCCCTTTTAATACTTCTACCCCCTAAATTTAGGGGTAAAACCCTCAAGCTGTCAACACACAAGTGCAAGTGGTTTAGTTTTTTATTTACAGTAGAAGGTTCATGCGTTTCGGCAAAGGAATCTTCATACAGCCTTAAAACTCGCCCCATAAAAATGTTACAAGCTCTTAGAATAATAACTTATTATTTGTAATTTTAATACGTTTCTTAAAAAACCTAAAACATTGACCTTATAAACTCATTAAACTCTCAGTCGAGAATTATCGATTATATTGTACAGATAATTGTGTCAAGCCCTAACTCGTCTACGCAACAGCGACGAGTCGACACAGCCTTCAGTTCGTCGACGAGCATAAATGCGTTAGTGAATACCGTTTGAATCAGCGTTGCGCTCTCGGACGTTCGTAAAGCTGTCTAAATGTCAAGCCTGTCATGACATACAGCCACGAAATTGTAAAGCGCAAACCACACCGAGAGCGGGTGCGGGTCGGGCGCGGGTCGGTCACACGAAACGTGGGCGCGGGTTGGGCCAGAGCCGGGTGGAGCGCGGGAGCCACGCGTTTCTCCTGCCACTACAGACAGAGCGCGGGCCGCGCGGGTCGGGTCGGTCGTCGAATATACGTAGGTATTCATAGAGTAACTTTTTGTACGTATTCACCGATATGTACTTACACAGAGAGCTTGCGTGGGTCGTCAGCAGCGCGTATCAAGTGTTTGTCAACAAGCTGTTGTAATTATTTACAAAAAAAAACTCTTTCTCGTCATTTATCTAAATGATAGTGTTCGTAAACATTGCCTACTTACACTTTACTTACTTACTTTTTTTTGCCTTTTGAAGAGAAGCTTCTATGGCGTCGTTGCACACGCCGCCGACCCGCGCTGTGTCAGCTGTGTGTGAAGTTCTCACTGTGAACACAACAAACAGTGCGGCTCACGCGAGCAACACGACCCGCCTCGCGCTCGACCCGCACCTGCCTTGTGTGTGATTTGCGCTTTAGAGAATAGCATAGCTGTTATTTTACTCTAATTGAAAGTGCTCGGATGATTACAAGGCTCTATTTATTGGAAGAAGCTCATTGAAGAAGCTAAAATAAGTGACGATTTAAAGAAAGATTGAAAGGCAAAACAATAAGAAAGTTCAAAAATATTTCCCAGGATGTAGAGTTTATCCTTATTTACAGACTTTCTGAGGATTTCATTTATGTAGGTATTGGAGAGTGATTTTTATCCTACTTATGCCTCTGCAAATTCGTGCCGGTGACTTAACTACTAGGCTGAAGGTTTGTTTATAGCTTGGTTTCTTAATAAATTATGATTAATAAAGATACCATCAAAAGATTGTATTACATTCGTAATGTTTCAGGTATTATGCACTCTTTATCATTTTTGGCTAATGGAAGTTACCAAAAAATGTAGACACATATGTGTCCCAGGCTTCTGCTTCTAGAGTCATCCACCAGGTTGTTGATGATAGAAATAATATTAACATTATCAACAAATATATCAGATTTCTTCAAAATCATGATGGACAGCAAGTTCTCAAGGAAAGATAAATGTTATAATACATATAAGTATTATCAGCTTAGACATAATTCTTTGTTATTCCTATTGTTATACACATTTAAGTAAAGAAAGATTGACTAATAATATGAATATTATTATGGAAAATAAGTTGAGTACCTACCTACATTACTATTCATTTAATTGTTCGTGTCTGTAAGTTTATCTGGAAGTCTGCAGCAGTGATAGTTTTGTTTTATAAATTGATTGACTGTATTATAGTTTTACAAACAGTTATTTAAGTAAATAATGTTACTTACCCTACGAGTCCTATTGTTTGTCGAAATAAATAATTTATTATCATACATATTCTTAGTTTTGACAGCTTTGACTAATTTTTAGTAGACAGCATGTCGGTGGTAACATTTGAATTACAAAAACCGTTCTTACTGCTTACAAAATAAACTATCAAGGTCAAACTGTTACCACTGACATGCGGTCGAATGTACTACAAGGCAATGAGAAATTAGAAATATGTTCATGTTCATTATCCATTTTTTATTTACATTAAAAGAAATAATTTTATTCTTATTTGTTTAGCAAAATTACTAATTCCTATTAAATTATTCATATTTTCCACCAAGGCACTGGGGGATGCACACAAATCCTGCAGTGTTTGGGTCTGCCTTGATCATGACCTACTAATCTCTATAAAAAATATCAACATCCTTTTCTGGTTGTCAAAAAGGAGTTTTCTATTTTCCAACCGTCTTTCTGCAAATATCCTCTCATTATACAAACGCTTTTCTTCAATGGTGACAAATCTTTCAGTTAGGCTCGCCATTTGTGACTGCCTTTGTGAAGGTGGTGAGCGCTGGAGCAGACGTCGTCGTATCATTGTTAAAATAACTATGCCTACGAGGTGCAATCAAGGGGTTGTAAAATGAATAAAGGCTAAAATCTTCCAAGCCGTCTAAAAGCTTCTTCAATTGCGCTTGGGATGGGACCCCGTTTCTTGACATGCACACAGTTGTTAATACAATGACATCCTTTGACTGCCCGGAGCCCGAGAACAATTGATTTTCTATTGTGGCTCGTTTTTGTTCGTTGTAAATAACCCATGTTATTAATTTACCATCCCGTGGACGACAACCATAACAAATGTAACAAAATTTGGTTAGGCATAATAATATTTACTACATATCTACACTTCAGCTTCTTTTTCAAAAAACTATTTTTAAAACAATACAGTTCAGTTTAGTATAATCGCTAATATAATAATTTATCGAAACACGAATAGAAAGAAGCATTACCTACTACGAATACAACTCTCCAAAACAAAATCACAGAGAAAATAATCACTACGTTACAAACAAAATGTCAGTCAGTGATCAAAGATAATATAATCGCTACGTGTCAGTGATTATTTTACTCAAACTTCTTGGTCATTCATGGTGAATAATTACATTATTTTTGAAAAATGCAGTGCTGCCAGTGTACTTTTGTCAAAAGATACCTGAGAAGAGTTATCCAAAATTAACCATTAATATGAAAAGTTATTTTCGATTAACTTAAGATTCAATATAGTCTACGCAGACGAAGTCACGTGCAAAAGCTAGTTTTATTAAACATTTACAATTGTAGCACTGCCAGATATTTACGTAACACTTTACTTTTAGATATTTTCAGTTTTCTATCGTTTTCAACTACTTATATACTAGCATATGTGTACTCCCATTCAGATGAAGTTTTTAATTAAATAGATAAAAAAGTTCTTGTAGAACACTACAATTTCCCATTAAATCAGCTGGAGGTACCTGTAGTCCATCAAAGGAATCACGCAAAGTAGGTACTGTAGGCACGTTCGTGTAGGTAAATAATAATAAATTGTTGTTGGTTCCACGATTATAGCTTGTTACGCCATCGTAGCATAGGCAAACCGCTGACGAAGCTTGCCCTCAATAATTTTCAATAAACAAGTTAAATGCTTAATTCGCAACACGAGGCACGAGTAGCTGAATAAGCGATATCGATGAAGACCGTCGCATCGTGCCATGAGGGCACTCACTTCTGATACATCATCGATCGGGACAATAGGTTTTAGTTAGCTATTAATATTTTTACTGTAATAAGTTTACTTAAAATTAAATCACTTTAAAATTAAATTGGTTTTTTTTAAGTCCTCCGGCCGCAGCCTTCGTAATTGGCGCAGTCGGTAGGATACTCGAGATTAGCTAGGGCTATCTTATATCGATAATCTATCGCTACCGTGCGTGAGCGATCGCGGCTAATCGAGCTATCCAGCCTCATCGAGTATCCAGAACCTAAGGATTGCTGCCGGGAGAGAAAGGGATCAAGATATCGACCCCAGAGACCGATATGAAGGTTTTGTAAGTACACTTGAATTATTCCCTGTGTTGCTTCCTGTGTATTTCCATAATATAATCCTTCAAAATTTTCCATCCAAGGAACGTAGGACCTCGCGAGTCTACACCGAGTAGACCGAATCGCAGGCAATTAGGGCTAGATTTAAATAGAGATATTAATTTAGGTTTAGATATTTTATTCGAGGAATCCACTATGGCGCACGAACCAGATACGATTCACAAGGCTCTGCGCCCAGTCCCTGAGTTCGATGGGAACCCCAACGTCCTCACTAGATTTATTAAGTTATGTGACCAGATAGCTGCTGCTTACCTTAGTAACGCACCTGGTAGTGAATTAGGAAATTTGTGCTTAATAAACGGAATATTAAATAAAATTAAAGGCCCCGCGGCAAGTCGAATTAATTCAAATGGCATTCCGGATAGTTGGGCAGGAATAAGAAACACTTTAATTAATAGTTTTGCTGACCAAAGGGACGAGACGGCCCTGTACAATGACCTCTTAGTATCAATGCAAGGTAACAGTACCCCGCAGGAATATTACGACCATTGTCAGTCGTTATTTAGTACTATTATGACCTATATTTCATTGCATGAAACTCTGCCTACTACCGTAGAAGCGAAGCGCACATTATATAAAAAATTAACGATGCAAGCGTTTGTACGTGGCCTTAAAGAACCATTAGGTTCTCGTATACGTTGTATGCGCCCGGATAATATTGAAAGGGCATTAGAATTTGTCCAGGAGGAATTAAATGTGATGTACTTACAAAATCGTAGCGATAATGCGCACGTAAAAAGGCCACCTCCAATCGCTACTATGCCTAAGTTACCTTTGTATTCTGCAGGTTTTTCAGCTAATCAACAGCATACTCCTTACTGGCAACGTCCGTTGCCACCACAAAATAGTTGGAAGCCTATCTTCCAACCCCATGGTGATCAGTCAAATGGTTTTCAACGTGCACCTAATGCACCTAACATGCCTACACGTACTCAGCAGATGTTCCGCGCGCCGCCGCCTAATTATAACAATAGTAACGTATTTAGAACTCAACCACGTCATCAAACCTCAGGCCCTCAGCCAATGAGTGGAGTTAGCCACTATGTATCAAAGCCGATGCAGTTCAGGGGTCATGACTGGAGTAAATCTGGCAACCCACCACCAACTAATTATTTTAAAACCCGTGAGATGAACTTTAATAACTTTAATGATTATGATTTTAATTATTATCCGGACAACGAGTACTATTCATATGACTATGATCAAACCGAATATACTGACTATACTGACTGTAACTTACATGACAGTTATGAGTATGAGCCACCTATGCCTTACTGCACAGTTAGTGAGTTACCTGACAGTTACGTTAATTCTCAACCTTCTACTAGTAATGAGGAGCAGGATTTTTATTCGGACCACCCCTCAAAACCCTCAAAATAGAAGTTAACCTACAAACTCAACGTCAACTTCCTTATATAAAATTATCGAATCCTCCATTAAATTTTCTAATTGATACTGGAGCCAACCAGTCATTCATTAGTCCTTCAGCTGTGGAAAAATATTATTCAAACATGCCACTTAATTTTGACCCCTTTGAGGTTACCAACGCCCACGCTACCAGTAGAAGTGACTATTCAATTATCATACCAGCCTTTCAGGAATTCAATGATCCTAATAATATTAAATTATTTATTTTTGACTTTCATAAATTTTTCGACGGACTTATTGGACTAGACCTACTAAGTAAATGGAATACGAAAATTGACCTGAAAAATAATTTATTAATTACAGATAACGCTACAAATCCTATAACAATGTTTAACTCTCGGAACGTCAACTTATACGAGGATATGATACCAGCTAATACTACTAGGCTCATTCGTTTGCCCATAAATGCTCCAGATGGAGATGTGCATATTCCTCAGCAGAAATTTTATAACTGTATTATAAATGAATGTATTACAACAGTTTCTAATAATCGCGGATTAGTTGAAGTAGAAAATACATCGCACAACGATATAATTTTATCATTAGATCGTCCTGTAGAAGCTGTAAATTCCAATATTGAATGTATGAACATTGAGCAGGCACCGGATGCCTATCGCATCAATCAAGTATTATCACAGTTGCGAATAGATCATCTTAACGAAGAGGAAAAAATGAACTTGAAAAATATTTGCTCGCGTTATGCGGATGTCTTTTACATTGAAGGCGAACCGCTGTCCTTCACTAATAAGGTTAAGCACCATATAAGAACTTTAGATGAGGTACCTATTTACACGAAAAGTTATAGATATCCTTTTGTACACCGACAAGAAGTTAGAGATCAAATATCAAAGATGCTGGATCAGAATATTATAAGACCTTCTGATTCTGCCTGGAGCTCTCCTATTTGGGTTGTCCCGAAGAAGGCTGATGCCTCAGGAAAACAGAAATGGAGGCTAGTCGTAGACTTCCGAAAGTTAAACGAAAAGACTATCGACGACAAATACCCTATTCCGAATATAACAGATGTCCTAGATAAGTTAGGGAAATGTCAGTATTTCACCACCTTAGATTTAGCCAGTGGTTTCTACCAGGTAGAAATGAACCCTGATGATATTCAGAAAACAGCATTCAATGTAGAACATGGGCATTTCGAATTTTTAAGGATGCCTATGGGACTTAAAAATTCCCCTTCAACATTTCAGCGCGTTATGGATAATGTGTTGAGAGGTCTTCAAAACGTTATCTGTTTAGTCTACATGGATGACATAGTAGTATTCAGTACCTCCCTCCAGGAACACCTGGATAACCTGGAAAAAGTATTTCAAAGACTCCGGGAATCTAACTTCAAAATTCAGATGGACAAGTCGGAATTTTTAAAGTTAGAGACTGCTTTTCTAGGCCATATAATAAGCGGTGAAGGCATTAAGCCGAATCCAGACAAAATTAATGCCATAAAAAAATATCCCATACCTAAAACAGCAAAACAGATAAAACAATTCCTTGGACTTATCGGTTATTATCGGAAATTCATACCAGACTTCGCTAGAATTACAAAACCTTTTACTCAATGTTTAAAGAAGGGCAGGACCATTACACTTAATAAAGATTACATTGACTGTTACGAACGATGCAAGAGACTTTTGACAAACGACCCGATCTTACAATATCCAGACTTCACTAGGGAATTTGTTCTGACCACTGACGCTTCCAACGTAGCTTTAGGAGCGATATTATCACAAGGACCAATAGGCTCTGACCGACCAATAGCATATGCATCGCGTACTCTAAATGAAAGCGAATTAAATTACAGTACCATAGAAAAGGAGCTCTTAGCTATTGTGTGGGCTACCAAATATTTCCGACCGTATCTTTTTGGTCGCAAATTTAAGATAGTTACAGACCACAAACCATTACAGTGGATGATGAATCTAAAAGAGCCTAACTCACGGCTCACTAGGTGGAGATTGAAACTCAGCGAATACGACTTTAGTGTAATATACAAAATGGGTAAAAATAACACCAACGCTGATGCCCTATCGCGAGTTGAAATCCATAATGATGAAGTTAGTTCAATGATAGCAAATCCCTCTGAGAAGCCACCTTCTGTGACTGACTCAAGTACTGAAACAGCTCATACAAGTAATGAAAACCCCATACTTGAAGTCCCTATAACTGACAAGCCTCTGAATATGTTCCATCGACAAATAGTTATGACTGTGGTAGGTGACATTAAGAAAAGACCGACGGTAACCAAGACATTTGATACACACACTCGTACTTCCATTCAGGTTTCACAATCTAACTTAATAGACGATGTTATTAACGCTATAAAAGAGTACGTTAATCCGAAGGTGAAAACTGGTATTCTCATAAATCCTCCTCTAAGCATGTATGATATAATTCCTATAATTCAGGACAGTTTTAAGAGCTCAGCAATGAATCTTGAACTATGTAAATTAGAATTAGAAAATGTGAAAGAATTCCTTAGACAGCAGGATATAATCCGGCATTACCACGACGGTAAAACAAACCATCGTGGGATAACTGAATGTTACCTAGCCCTCTCGCGAAAGTATTTCTGGCCTAAGATGAAAGACCAAATCACTAAATATATAAATGAATGTACAACATGTGGTCAGGCTAAGTACGACCGTAATCCTATCAAACAGAAGTTTAATATTGTACCACCAGCAATAAAGCCGTTCGAAATTATTCATATGGATCTTTTTACTGTTCAGAATGAGAAATATTTAACCTTTATAGATGTCTTCTCTAAGTACGGACAAGCGTACCTTATGAGAGATGGTACAGCGCTTAGCATTTTGCAGGGTTTACTACAATTTTGTACTCATCATGGCTTTCCGCAAACTATAATTACAGATAATGGCACTGAGTACACGAATCAATTGTTCGCTGAATTCACTAGACTCCATAAAATAAATCACCATAAAACCTTAGCACATAGCCCTAATGATAACGGTAATATAGAAAGGTTTCACTCAACATTGCTTGAACATCTCCGTATTTTACGTTTACAGCAGAAAGATGAACCTGCAATTAATCTTATGCCTTATGCTTTACTTGCCTACAATAGTTCGATTCATAGTTTCACTAAGTGTCGACCCTTTGATGTAATAACCGGTCACTTTGATGCCCGAGATCCTTGGGACATCGATTTAAGTAGTCACATGTTACAGCAGTACATCTTAAATCATAAAGAACAAATGAAAACAGTATACCAAATCATAAATGAAACCTCTCTTAACAATCGTACCGCAATAATTGAGAATAGGAATAAGACCCGCGAACCAGAAGAAGAGTATCAGCCTCAGCAACAGATTTTTGTTAAGAATCCAGTCGCCTCACGACAAAAATTAGCCCCTAGATACACCCATGACGTAGTTTTAGCTGACTTACCTATTCACATCTACACCTCTAAGAAACGTGGCCCCATAGCGAAATCAAGACTGAAACGAGTACCTAAGACTGCGAAATTGTTACAGGATGGTGCTGATAGCGACCCTACATCTGACACGAAGCCAGGAGATAAGACTTGAGACCTTAGACTCTGGAATTGGACTTCTACCGTTTAAACTTGGACCGACTAGATTAATAACTCATTACCATACTTTTCTCCAATATGTGAAGCTGGACGATATCGAAAATAATATTTCAGTACTAAAGACTCAATTACAGGATTTTAAGCTACGCATGACTAACGAAACCTTTTCCTTATACGAATATCAGTTAGATTATCTCGTGAGTAAATTGGTTAAGGTCAATAACCAGTTACATTCTTTAGAACCTAGTCGTTTTAAAAGAGGCCTTGTAGACGGCCTAGGGTCTGTTATTAAGAGCATTACAGGAAACCTTGATTATACGGATGCTATTCGGTTTAATAATGCCATAGAAATTTTACAGAACAACCAGAGAAAAACTATTAATGAGTTTAATGAGCACATTAGTATCAGTAAAGAGTGGATGTTATCCCACAACAATATATTGAATAAAATTGTCGAAAATCAAAGTAAAATTAATACCACTTTAGATTTATTGATAGACGGTTACACTCAAAACAATCAAAATCTCATACATTTTGCACATTTCGCACAAATATTAACTATTATTAGCGAAAATATAGAAGATTTATTATCTGAGTTATATAGGATAGAAAATATTCTAGCATTTACTCGGGCTATGACAACTCATCATAGTATGTTAGGAATAGATATTTTAGGTAGTATGTTAGATAAATTAAAGGGGATTTACGATAGTAATCATATATTAGATTTAGAGTTACGGGACTATTATGATATAATAAAATCAGGTTATTATTATGATGATAGGAAAATAGTTATAGTTTTTAGATTTCCTGTAGTTTCAGTAGATACTTACTTACTTTATAGACTTTCTATTGTTCCTAATAAACACGACCAGGCTCTCATTCCTCCCTATCCTTTAATAGCAACTAATGGGAAGGCATTCATGTACATGGAGGCTGAATGCCCGAAGTTAAATAATAATCGGTATCTCTGTGAACAAAGAACTAACCACTACGTTCAAATCCAAGCAGACTGCATACAAACTTTCATTTCAAGCAAGACTTTGGATAAATCCTGTACATTAACAACTGTAAAATTAGCAAAACAAGCCGTAGAGGAACTTGACAGCCGACACTATGTTATTTCATTCCCAAATCCAACGAGGGTTCACATGAGCTGCGGAAATGACGACTACGACACTTTGAAAGGCAGTTATCTTGCTACAATTCCACTGCACTGTTCGTTACGTACACCAGAACTAACCTTAATTAATACAAGAGACGAGGTTAAAGGTCAACCTGTAAAAATACTGAAGGTCCCTTATAATGTTGAAACACAAGGAACAAGTCTAATACATGCGAATTTGGCTTCAGTTAACTTAAGTAAACTTCATAGTCTTCAGGACAGAATAACACTTCAGGCGCCAATACAAGCAGACAGAATTACTGAAACGTTATACCATACTACTATACCGTTTTACACTATAATATTTCTTGCAATTATCATAACGGCTGTGCTCATAATTTGGAGATATGTTTCCAGAACTCTAAAGACCAGGAAAGATGCTGTATCCAGAGGAACTGAAAATCATGAATACGCCGTTCCTGAAACTTCAAAATTACATAATCAGCAAGACAAGCTCCCAGCAACATTTTCACTTAGCGTTTTAAAATAGTTGCTGATCTACGGGTGGAGGTGTTACGCCATCGTAGCATAGGCAAACCGCTGACGAAGCTTGCCCTCAATAATTTTCAATAAACAAGTTAAATGCTTAATTCGCAACACGAGGCACGAGTAGCTGAATAAGCGATATCGATGAAGACCGTCGCATCGTGCCATGAGGGCACTCACTTCTGATACATCATCGATCGGGACAATAGGTTTTAGTTAGCTATTAATATTTTTACTGTAATAAGTTTACTTAAAATTAAATCACTTTAAAATTAAATTGGTTTTTTTTAAGTCCTCCGGCCGCAGCCTTCGTAATTAGCTTGATGCGTAGTTTATTATTGCTAAGGTACCGTGTGGTGCCGGACGTATTGCATGAACGAATTGCACCACCCTATCTCTTCTCATGGGTGTCGTAAAAAGCGACTAAGGGATTCACCAGAAGATGGGCAGCAGCGTTCTCTGAGTATTTAAACAACCAACTGCGATCGCCAACCCGCCACCGGAGATAATCTCGTCACGCGTGACCGGCCCTATGCTCTAGAGTAGTTCCTAGGAGTAGGCTTGACCGCCACTGTGTTAGGATTAGGTAGGTCTTCGCCTCGCCGGCGAGGCTTGCCGCTTAACGGCGATTCGCGAAACGCGTCACCCATCCGATATACCGAAAGTCCGCCACTTTCGAGAAAACTATTCCCGATGCAGCAACGGCTGCTAGGGGGACATAGCGGCGGGGTCCCCCCGCAATGCCCCAGTAAGCCGAGGTTCGAGCCCTCCCTTGGGGGACGCCCTTATGCGGTTTTGCAGTTAGGGTATCCATTCTGGGTACCAATTCTGCGAGAGTCCAATCGAAAATAAATAAATCGCCAACCCGCCTGCCAAGCGTGGCGATTATGGCATATACCCCCCTTTGAGGGGTGGCCTTTGGCGTTTTTCGGCTGAAATGATGATGATGATGAAGTTTTAGTGTAAGAACAGAAGTATAATTGGGTCGGTATCTTTTGGTCTCGATCTCGATATGTCTAGGTTGCCCGTAAGACTAGATCGCGAAATGACTGGATCTCGATTGGACTAGACATCGTAACGTCTACATCTCAAAATATTTTACATCTGTAAACAGAACAGTATCAAGCGCTCGTTGTAACACGCCGCGCTACGCGTTTTCTCAGTACCAAGTAGTACGCACGGCTACACATCAAGCTGTAAATTTCCAGTATAAGCTGATCTCGCATTGTACGGAAAGCCTATGCAATGCGAGGTCAGCATAAACTGGAAATGTACAGCTTGATGTGTAGCCGTGTGTACCAACTATTTAATTCTGTGCACACGCATTGTTGTGAATACGAGTTAGTTATCTACATGGTAATAATATATTTGAAATTAACACATCTATTACTACGATCCACGACGACAAAAAGTAGCTTAAAAAGTAGATTGCTTGTTATTTGTAATACGGCTTTAATTAGTGCGAGAAGAGATTACTTTGTGCATAAATTCATAATAAGTAACAATAATTAATAAAATTCCATTCCAACATTACAATAAAATATCTAATTCGATTTCGAAAAGATACCTAAAAGCTGCCTAAAAGTTACCTTTTAAGTCGTCTAACCTGGAACTTGACCGAGATAAAAATTACCTAAAGGTTACGAAAGTAACCTTCTGGCAACACTGGAAAAAGTCAAAGGTCAAACTTGGTTTGTTTTTAGGGTTCCTTACCCAAAGGCTGCCAAACGGGACCCTATTAGTCTCGCTACGCTGCCCGTCCGTCCGTGCGTCAGTCTGTCTGTCCGTCCGTCTGTCTGTGACAGGGCTTTATCTTTGTAACGGTCATAGATAACCAGTTGAAATTTTCACAAAATATGTGTTACTATGGTGCATATCACGACAAATACTAAAAATAAAAAGTAGTCTAAAACCAAAGGGGGTCCCCATACAAGAAACCTCGAAAAACATGCATTTTTTCATCGTTTTTGTTTCTGCTCTATCATCAAAACGGTAATACATACCAGCGTCAAACTTGGTCTAATGATAGTGCATACTATGTAGTTTAGTAATTTTATATGTGGTGGTACCTGCGTAAGAAAGAGATGCAAAAAAAAAATTCGCTCACGGTGCGTTGATGTCTTTTGATGAACTCTCGTAAATTAAATCAGTTTCTATGGGGTATCAGGTCGAAGGGTGGTACGGAACCCTTACTGCGCGAGTCCGACTCGCACTTGGCCGGTTTTTTTGTTAACATTTAATTTAAAGTATCGCAAAGGAATCGTCATTCAGCCTTAAAACTCGGCCAGTAAGAATATTATAAGCTCTTAGAATAATTAGGTATTTACTATTTAAAATTTTACTACATTTCTTAAAATACTTAAAAATAGATCTTTATTATAACTTTTAAACCCATTAAACTCTCAGTCGACATTAATCGATTATGTTATAAAGATATTTGTGTCAAGCCCTAACTCGTCTACGCAACAGCGACGAGTCGACACAGCCTTCAGTTCGTCGACGAGAATAAACGAGTTAGTGAATACCGTTTTGCGCTCGCGGTCGTTCGCAAGGCTGTCTCGACGTCGAGCCCGTCTCGACGTACATCCACGAAATTGTCAGTTAGTGAATAGCACTGCTGGAGGCGAGAGACCTTACGCTGAGGTACCACCAGCGTGAGGACCCGCCTGATCGGACCGAGGTCCGCCAGATCCTAGTGGCTGAATGGGAGGAGCGACTTGCGCAACCCAGCGCAGGGCAACCGCAATAGCGGCGGTAAGGCCCGTCATGGAGGAGTGGCTGGAGAGGGGCCATGGTGCCCACACCTACCGGCTGACGCAGATACTCTCGGGGCACGGTTGCTTCGGGAAGTATCTGTGTCGCATAGGCCGGGAGCCGACGCCCGAGTGTCATCACTGCGGGAGCTGCCTAGAGGACACGGCGCAGCACACACTGGCGGAGTGCCCAGCTTGGGCCGCGCAGCGCCGTGACCTCATTACTGCAGTAGGCGGCAGCGATCTCTCGCTTCCGGCCGTGGTTCTGTCTATGGTCGGGAGCGAGAGTGCTTGGGAAGGCGTCGTCTCCTTCTGCGAGGATGTAATGCTCGCTAAGGAGGCGGCGGAGAGGGTTCGAGAGGCGATAACCTCTCTTCCCATCCGCAGGAGACGACCTGGGCATCGTAGGAGGGCGTATGCCGACCTCCAGCCACCCTAGGTGTGGGCCTGCGGGCGGTGGAATCAGGGTGGCCCACCGCCCGACCAGTCAAGGCCCGTGACGGTGGAGCGTCGTGTTCCACGCGCGCCAGTCTAGAGGAGGGTGCGGCCGTTGTGGTTGCCGCACGGGGAGAAGGGGCTCGCCTGCCAATGGCGAGCCGGGACCTGCCGTGGATGGTTGGGCGAATACGGGAGTATTTCTCACGCCTCCGGCCAAGGTCGGTAGAGGAACACCGTGGTGGTTTTTAGTCGGTAAGAGTCCGACACTGGCTCCACCTTCCCCGGGCGGAGAGCGTCCATTAGGATTTTCCCCAAGAAAAATAAATAAAAAAATGTACACCTTCACAGGGGGAGAGTAACCCACTTTCTGTCTACAGACGCTGCAGACAGAGGGTAGGGTGCTCACCTGAACGAGCTGTACTTGAAAGGAGCTTGGGAGCCACACCAGAGACAGTGGCACTCCAATTTAAAAGAAATGTTTGCTGTTTACGGTGCAATCAGCCAACAACAAGCCAGCCTGCAGGGTGCTCATATACATGTTCAGTCAGACAACAAAACGCTGGTAGCATATGTCAGAAACGAGGGTGGAACACACTCCCTGGCGCTGCTAGACCTCACAACCAGATTAATGGAGCTAACGGATCGACTGAACATCACCCTTTCTGCGGCGTACCTCCCGGGGAGGTACAACGGCATAGCCGACCGCTTATCACGAAACAGACCCGTGCCGGAATGGCATCTGTTGCCCCAGGCCTCGGGGGCCATATTCCAAAGGTGGGGCGTCCCAGACGTGGACCTTTTTTCGTCTCAAAAGTCGGCCGTTGTGCGACAATACGTCACCTGGGACCCAAAAGATGGCTTGGTAAGTTTCTGCGATGCATGCAGTCAAAAGTGGCAGTTTCAACTAGCAGGGGTATTCCCTCCGGCCAATTTAATACCACGAGTGCTCAGCCATCTGAACTCGGCAGAGGGAACATATATCTTGAAAGCCTCACACTGGACTCAGTGTGCTTGGCTTCCGGACGTAAGGGCGAGAGCCCTCGAAGATCCAATACAGATTCCAGATCTATGCAAAAACCTCATAGACCTGACAACGGGCAAGAATCCCCCACAAGTGAACAAACTCAAGCTACTAGCTTGGAAAATTGGGGGTGGAGTAATCAGAATGCCAAGTGGTCAGTAGAAGAAAAAGAAATCTTGAAAAGTAGCTGGAGAAAATCTACACTGACAACTTATAAAGCTCCTATTGAGAGATGGATACTATGGTGCAATGTTCATGGTATAAACCATAAAACACCTGATGCCATTGGATGTAGCAAGATTTTTAGCTAAATTATATTTAGTGGATAACCTAGCCTACAGCACCATACGTTTACACAAATCAGTAATCTCCACATACTGTGCCATATCAACAGAAATTATGTCAAAAAACTTTTTTGTTCACCAAGTCTTAAAAGCTATATCCTTAGTCAAACCACAGCCTAGAAAACCACCGGTATGGGATACAAAATTACTTTTTGACTGGTTAATAAAGTCACCAGAGACTGGGACACTATTTGACATTACTAGAAGAGCAGCATTAATCTTACTTTTAGCCTCGGGCAGGCGGTTACATGATCTAACATTGCTAGATATCTCTGAACAAAATATGGAACAAACTGAGGAAACGGTAACATTGTGGCCTAGGTTTGGGTCAAAGACGGATACTGGAAACCACAGGCAACCAGGATGGTTACTTAAAATTCACCCTGACCCTAAATTATGCCCAGTAAGACATATAAAAGATCTTATAGAGTCTACACAAGATAGAAGAAATCAAATTCATGATTTATCCAGCTTGTTTATTTCAGTAACAGGTGTTATTAAACCTGCTTCAAAAACAATAATTTCTGGATGGATTAAGTCAATCTTTAAAGAGGCTAATATTGAAGCTTCTCCGGGGAGTATCAGATCTGCTGTCAATTCTAGAAGTTGGCTAGAAAATAGACCATTAGACGAAATATTAAAAAGAGGGAACTGGAAGAGTAGCGAAACCTTCAGAAAATTTTACTGTCGCCCGGTGATGAGAAAGAGCGATAAGGGGTGTCAGGATTTATTATATGAAAAATTTTCACTTATTTGACTAAATGTTAATTTGATTGATCTCACTGATTGCTTTAATTATTTGATACATACATACATACATATTATCACGCCTGTTTCCCATTGGGGTAGGCAGAGACTATGGATTTCCACCTGCTTCGATCCTGACACACCTCTTTCGCTTCATCTACGTCCATTAACCTCGTCATGCATGCTCGTCGGTTTAGAGAACTTTTAATCTGGCATTTTTTGAGAACATCCGCGATTTGATCGCGATTATTTGATAAGAATTATTAATATTTTGATTATTTTTTGTTGTGCTTAGAGGTGCACTTTGTTTTACTGAACAAGTTGTTAGTAGATTCTAGTGTATGTTTCCTAATTAATAATTGGATTGATATATTTTTAATAATTTGAGTTATCTAGAACATCTTATAAAAAAAAAAATCTCTTTGAAATAAAAGGAAGATTGGTTTTTTCGGTTTAACTCTTGATTAGTTCATTAGACAACATCATCCTGTAAATTAATTTCAAGCATTATTTCACATAGCGTCTATATCTTTTAGATATTCTTTCACCAGCAGATATCAAACAGCAGTGCTATTCACTAACTGACAATTTCGTGGATGTACGTCGAGACGGGCTCGACGTCGAGACAGCCTTGCGAACGACCGCGAGCGCAAAACGGTATTCACTAACTCGTTTATTCTCGTCGACGAACTGAAGGCTGTGTCGACTCGTTGCTGTTGCGTAGACGAGTTAGGGCTTGACACAAATATCTTTATAACATAATCGATTAATGTCGACTGAGAGTTTAATGGGTTTAAAAGTTATAATAAAGATCTATTTTTAAGTATTTTAAGAAATGTAGTAAAATTTTAAATAGTAAATACCTAATTATTCTAAGAGCTTATAATATTCTTACTGGCCGAGTTTTAAGGCTGAATGACGATTCCTTTGCGATACTTTAAATTAAATGTTAACAAAAAAACCGGCCAAGTGCGAGTCGGACTCGCGCAGTAAGGGTTCCGTACCACCCTTCGACCTGATACCCCATAGAAACTGATTTAATTTACGAGAGTTCATCAAAAGACATCAACGCACCGTGAGCGAATTTTTTTTTTGCATCTCTTTCTTACGCAGGTACCACCACATATAAAATTACTAAACTACATAGTATGCACTATAATTAGACCAAGTTTGACGCTGGTATGTATTACCGTTTTGATGATAGAGCAGAAACAAAAACGTTGAAAAAATGCATGTTTTTCGAGGTTTCTTGTATGGGGACCCCCTTTGGTTTTAGACTACTTTTTATTTTTAGTATTTGTCGTGATATGCACCATAGTAACACATATTTTGTGAAAATTTCAACTGGTTATCTATGACCGTTACAAAGATAAAGCCCTGTCACAGACAGACGGACGGACAGACAGACTGACGCACGGACGGACGGGCAGCGTAGCGAGACTAATAGGGTCCCGTTTGGCAGCCTTTGGGTAAGGAACCCTAAAAACAAACCAAGTTTGACCTTTGACTTTTTCCAGTGTTGCCAGAAGGTTACTTTCGTAACCTTTAGGTAATTTTTATCTCGGTCAAGTTCCAGGTTAGACGACTTAAAGGTAACTTTTAGGCAGCTTTTAGGTATCTTTTCGAAATCGAATTAGATATTTTATTGTAATGTTGGAATGGAATTTTATTAATTATTGTTACTTATTATGAATTTATGCACAAAGTAATCTCTTCTCGCACTAATTAAAGCCGTATTACAAATAACAAGCAATCTACTTTTTAAGCTACTTTTTGTCGTCGTGGATCGTAGTAATAGATGTGTTAATTTCAAATATGTTATTACCATGTAGATAACTAACTCGTATTCACAAAAATGCGTGTGCACAGAATTAAATAGTTGGTACACACGGCTACACATCAAGCTGTACATTTCCAGTTTATGCTGACCTCGCATTGCATAGGCTTTCCGTACAATGCGAGATCAGCTTATACTGGAAATTTACAGCTTGATGTGTAGCCGTGCGTACTACTTGGTACTGAGAAAACGCGTAGCGCGGCGTGTTACAACGAGCGCTTGATACTGTTCTGTTTACAGATGTAAAATATTTTGAGATGTAGACGTTACGATGTCTAGTCCAATCGAGATCCAGTCATTTCGCGATCTAGTCTTACGGGCAACCTAGACATATCGAGATCGAGACCAAAAGATACCGACCCAATTATACTTCTGTTCTTACACTAAAACTTCATCATCATCATCATTTCAGCCGAAAAACGCCAAAGGCCACCCCCCAAAGGGGGGTATATGCCATAATCGCCACGCTTGGCAGGCGGGTTGGCGATTTTTTTTTTTCGATTGGACTCTCGCAGAATTGGTACCCAGAATGGATACCCTAACTGCAAAACCGCATAAGGGCGTCCCCCAAGGGAGGGCTCGAACCTCGGCTTACTGGGGCATTGCGGGGGGACCCCGCCGCTATGTCCCCCTGGCAGCCGTTGCTGCATCGGGAATAGTTTTCTCGAAAGTGGCGGACTTTCGGTATATCGGATGGGTGACGCGTTTCGCGAATCGCCGTTAAGCGGCAAGCCTCGCCGGCGAGGCGAAGACCTACCTAATCCTAACACAGTGGCGGTTAAGCCTACTCCTAGGAACTACTCTAGAGCATAGGGCCGGTCACGCGTGACGAGATTATCTCCGGTGGCGGGTTGGCGATCGCAGTTGGTTGTTTAAATACTCAGAGAACGCTGCTGCCCATCTTCTGGTGAATCCCTTAGTCGCTTTTTACGACACCCATGAGAAGAGAGAGGGTGGTGCAATTCGTTCATGCAATACGTCCGGCACCACACGGTACCTTAGCAATAATAAACTACGCATCAAGCTATAATCGAGGAACCAACAACAATTTATTATTATTTACCTACACGAACGTGCCTACAGTACCTACTTTGCGTGATTCCTTTGATGGACTACAGGTACCTCCAGCTGATTTAATGGGAAATTGTAGTGTTCTACAAGAACTTTTTTATCTATTTAATTAAAAACTTCATCTGAATGGGAGTACACATATGCTAGTATATAAGTAGTTGAAAACGATAGAAAACTGAAAATATCTAAAAGTAAAGTGTTACGTAAATATCTGGCAGTGCTACAATTGTAAATGTTTAATAAAACTAGCTTTTGCACGTGACTTCGTCTGCGTAGACTATATTGAATCTTAAGTTAATCGAAAATAACTTTTCATATTAATGGTTAATTTTGGATAACTCTTCTCAGGTATCTTTTGACAAAAGTACACTGGCAGCACTGCATTTTTCAAAAATAATGTAATTATTCACCATGAATGACCAAGAAGTTTGAGTAAAATAATCACTGACACGTAGCGATTATATTATCTTTGATCACTGACTGACATTTTGTTTGTAACGTAGTGATTATTTTCTCTGTGATTTTGTTTTGGAGAGTTGTATTCGTAGTAGGTAATGCTTCTTTCTATTCGTGTTTCGATAAATTATTATATTAGCGATTATACTAAACTGAACTGTATTGTTTTAAAAATAGTTTTTTGAAAAAGAAGCTGAAGTGTAGATATGTAGTAAATATTATTATGCCTAACCAAATTTTGTTACATTTGTTATGGTTGTCGTCCACGGGATGGTAAATTAATAACATGGGTTATTAATTTAATGGGTTTACAACGAACAAAAACGAGCCACAATAGAAAATCAATTGTTCTCGGGCTCCGGGCAGTCAAAGGATGTCATTGTATTAACAACTGTGTGCATGTCAAGAAACGGGGTCCCATCCCAAGCGCAATTGAAGAAGCTTTTAGACGGCTTGGAAGATTTTAGCCTTTATTCATTTCACAACCCCTTGATTATTTGTTTTAAGCACCTCGTAGGCATAGTTATTTTAACAATGATACGACGACGTCTGCTTCAGCGCTCACCACCTTCACAAAGGCAGTCACAAATGGCGAGCCTAACTGAAAGATTTGTCACCATTGAAGAAAAGCGTTTGTATAATGAGAGGATATTTGCAGAAAGACGGTTGGAAAATAGAAAACTCCTTTTTGACAACCAGAAAAGGATGTTGATATTTTTTATAGAGATTAGTAGGTCATGATCAAGGCAGACCCAAACACTGCAGGATTTGTGTGCATCCCCCAGTGCCTAGGTGGAAAATATGAATAATTTAATAGGAATTAGTAATTTTATTAAACAAATAAGAATAAAATTATTTCTTTTAATGTAAATAAAAAATGGATAATGAACATGAACATATTTCTAATTTCTCATTGCCTTGTAGTACATTCGACCGCATGTCAGTGGTAACAGTTTGACCTTGACAGTTTATTTTGTAAGCACTAAGAACGGTTTTTGTAATTCAAATGTTACCACCGACATGCTGTCTACTAAAAATTAGTCAAAGCTGTCAAAACTAAGAATATGTATGATAATAAATTATTTATTTCGACAAACAATAGGACTCGTAGGGTAAGTAACATTATTTACTTAAATAACTGTTTGTAAAACTATTACTATATTACTATAACAGTCAATCAATTTATAAAACAAAACTATCACTGCTGCAGACTTCCAGATAAACTTACAGACACGAACAATTAAATGAATAGTAATGTAGGTAGGTACTCAACTTATTTTCCATAATAATATTCATATTATTAGTCAATCTTTCTTTACTTAAATGTGTATAACAATAGGAATAACAAAGAATTATGTCTAAGCTGATAATACTTATATGTATTATAACATTTATCTTTCCTTGAGAACTTGCTGTCCATCATGATTTTGAAGAAATCTGATATATTTGTTGATAATGTTAATATTATTTCTATCATCAACAACCTGGTGGATGACTCTAGAAGCAGAAGCCTGGGACACATATGTGTCTACATTTTTTGGTAACTTCCATTAGCCAAAAATGATAAAGAGTGCATAATACCTGAAACATTACGAATGTAATACAATCTTTTGATGGTATCTTTATTAATCATAATTTATTAAGAAACCAAGCTATAAACAAACCTTCAGCCTAGTAGTTAAACCACCGGCACGAATTTGCAGAGGCATAAGTAGGATAAAAATCACTCTCCAATATCTACATAAATGAAATCCTCAGAAAGTCTGTAAATAAGGATAAACTCTACATCCTGGGAAATATTTTTGAACTTTCTTATTGTTTTGCCTTTCAATCTTTCTTTAAATCGTCACTTATTTTAGCTTCTTCAATGAGCTTCTTCCAATAAATAGAGCCTTGTAATTATCCGAGCACTTTCAATTAGAGTAAAATAACAGCTATGCTATTCTCTAAAGCGCAAATCACACACAAGGCAGGTGCGGGTCGAGCGCGAGGCGGGTCGTGTTGCTCGCGTGAGCCGCACTGTTTGTTGTGTTCACAGTGAGAACTTCACACACAGCTGACACAGCGCGGGTCGGCGGCGTGTGCAACGACGCCATAGAAGCTTCTCTTCAAAAGGCAAAAAAAAGTAAGTAAGTAAAGTGTAAGTAGGCAATGTTTACGAACACTATCATTTAGATAAATGACGAGAAAGAGTTTTTTTTTGTAAATAATTACAACAGCTTGTTGACAAACACTTGATACGCGCTGCTGACGACCCACGCAAGCTCTCTGTGTAAGTACATATCGGTGAATACGTACAAAAAGTTACTCTATGAATACCTACGTATATTCGACGACCGACCCGACCCGCGCGGCCCGCGCTCTGTCTGTAGTGGCAGGAGAAACGCGTGGCTCCCGCGCTCCACCCGGCTCTGGCCCAACCCGCGCCCACGTTTCGTGTGACCGACCCGCGCCCGACCCGCACCCGCTCTCGGTGTGGTTTGCGCTTTACAATTTCGTGGCTGTATGTCATGACAGGCTTGACATTTAGACAGCTTTACGAACGTCCGAGAGCGCAACGCTGATTCAAACGGTATTCACTAACGCATTTATGCTCGTCGACGAACTGAAGGCTGTGTCGACTCGTCGCTGTTGCGTAGACGAGTTAGGGCTTGACACAAATATCTGTACAATATAATCGATAATTCTCGACTGAGAGTTTAATGAGTTTATAAGGTCAATGTTTTAGGTTTTTTAAGAAACGTATTAAAATTACAAATAATAAGTTATTATTCTAAGAGCTTGTAACATTTTTATGAGCCGAGTTTTAAGGCTGTATGAAGATTCCTTTGCCGAAACGCATGAACCTTCTACTGTAAATAAAAAACTAAACCACTTGCACTTGTGTGTTGACAGCTTGAGGGTTTTACCCCTAAATTTAGGGGGTAGAAGTATTAAAAGGGATATTTTTAGGGCCAGGAATTTCTTGAGGTTTTAGGGGCTTCAAACAAAACCAGCATTAATCTCAACAACAGCAAATATGGAATGATAGCTGGACAGAGAAAACATTTTGCTGTGAATGTGAGAAAGATGGCATTATAAAAACTCCACATCGAGTTAATTCTTGAACGCATGCCGCGTTATGCCGTAAGTAGAATTAATTGTAAACAATTTAATTACAATTTAACTCTCATAACTTGCGCAGTTATTGATTGGCTTTGAAAATGACGTAATTTCTAATGCTAGTAGGGAATACCTACTCGCACCACACCAGTGTCCGCCATTTTCAATCCGATTCTTTAACTGAGCTGGGGACTTACTCCTGAAAATTTGATTCTAACTCTATTTCGATTTGGTTCCTATCCGGAGCTTTACTCCCGACTGGTTCGATTTCTGTATCAAAATTTCAACGCCTACATTGCCTAATGTACACAAGCGCACGACCGTGTGGTGGCACGACTTAAAACTAACTACGAACGAAACATTCATTGTGAACGAGAAATTCGTACTCCCCACTAGATCGCACAATCGTGGTTCGATTCGTAGGATTGAAAAGAAATTTCAAAATACACGATAGCAAAAAACGTACTTTATTGGGATCGTATGACATATTTTAGTGTAATTTATTGCGATATGTCTTCAAATCTCTCATTATGATGGTTTGCACAACATTAAATTGACTGATGAGTGATGATATACGTACATTTAAAAAGAAGCTCAAAGATTTTCTTGTTCTGAAAGCTTACTATTCAGTAAATGATTTTCTGACAGATACAACAAACTTTAGGTAAATACACAAGAGTCCGATTTCTTTGTTAAACTATTCATTAATATATATTAATAAAAACTGTTATTATTATTATTAAACAATTAATTTCCACAAATCTATAATAAGTATTATCTTAAAGAACAAGCCAGCCCACTGGTCACGCGAAGTGTCGACCAGCCTCTTAGAGATTTCCTTAAAAAGGGAGCGCGCACTCGGACACCATGGCCCGAGCGTTTCGACCCCAAACGGCTCAAAGTCAACTACTTATGTCTCTAAGGTATAATATTAATTTGATCAATATGAGTACTTATTACCAAAAATAATCATTAAAAAATCATTTCTTAAAGTTTTAGCTTGCTATGTGTGAATGATTCATTGGCAATAGGAAAAGTTAGGGGTGTTTAGGGGGATGTCAACATTTTCTTTAAGAAAGTTTTTGGTAAGGGTTGGCAACACTGCACCAAAGAGTATATAATCACTTGCACTGCACTTTTCATATATATAAAAGTACTCTGTGACTGCACCAAAGAATTTTTACCCAAGATAGAATGCGTACGGAGAAATTTAAGAACTTCAAAAATGAATAATATCCCGTTCATATAAGATCCAAAATCTTCAATCAAAATCAGGGAGAAAATACCGCTCGGGGCCGGTCTTCTGAGATAGTATTACCGAGAGCCCGCTCTCCCTTTCCTGCATGCATGGACACCTTATAGAAAGAGACAAAAGGCTCCCCAATCATCGGACCAAATTTTAGTCAGCCGTCCGCTTTCCAGCTTGATATATAAGTTCCTTGGACTGCACTTGACATTTTCTCACAGATTACCTAATGATATTTAAGTACGACATTTTTGAGACTTGTAAATTTTTTAGAAGTTGATTTCTATTCGTATTTAGTTAAGTTATTGTATTAGCGATAATATCACATTTAATTGTATTGTTTTAAACATAGTTTTGTGACTTGAAAAAGAAGTTGAAGTGTATGTAAGTATTGTTATAGGTAACCTTAAGGTATCTAACCTTTTATTTGCTATTGTTTAAGTTTTGGTCCACATGTTACTAACCCATCAACAAAGTAAAAACGAGACACTAATCAATAGTTCTTGGACGCCACAGAGTACATTATAATATACTGAAATTGGACGCCGACAGTCAAAGGACGTTATTGTTTTAAAACACTTTTAAAATCTACTGTGTATCTTAGCTTGTCAAGACGCTAGTAATATATAAGTCTATGGCGTAATCCCATCCCAAGCGCATGTGAAGCTTTTAGACGGCTTGGCTTGCCTTTATTAAATTTACAACCAATTGCTTAAAGTTATTTTTCTTTTTAGCACCTCGTAGGCGTCGTTTGTTAACAACGGCACAACGAAGTCTGCTCCAGCGCTCACCACCTTCACAAAAGCAGTCACAAATGGCGAGCCGGACTGAAAGATTTAACGCCATTGAAGAAAAGCGTTTGAAAAATGAATGGTTTTTTGAAGAGTCTCTGTTGTTGGTTGGAAAATCAAAGACTCCTTATTGATAACCAGAAAAGGATTTTGAGATTTTTATGGTGATCAGTGGGTCATCAAGGCAGACCCAAGCACTGCAGGATTTGTGTGCATTTTGGTGGAAAATATGATAATGTATTATATTACTTATTTCTTTCAATGTAAATAAAAAATGGATAAGGAAAATACACATGTTTAATTTATCATTGCCTTTTAGTATGTACATACATAAACACACAAAAAATTAAAAACAAGACAGCCCTACTAACTAGACTTAGTCTGGATTTGTGCCCGGTTAATGGCAATAGGCCCCCTATTACATGGGACTTATAACATAACTGGTGAAATATGGGTGTACCTACTATGTATAGTAGAGGTGTACCTCTGCCTACCCCTTCGGGGAAATACAGGCGTGATGTTATGTAGACTTAGCCTGCAGCTTCGCCTGCATATAATTCCGTTTATCACAGAAAGACTTATCTCGCATCCCTCGGGAGCTTTTTATTTTTCTGGGATAAAAAGTAGCCCATATGTTAATTTGGGTTATAGTCTACCTGCGTGCCAAATTTCATCCAAATCTGTTCCGCCGTTTCAGTGTGATTGAGTGTAACAAATATCTTCACAAACTCATATTTATATATCAAAAGTATGAATATTTATACCTAATAATACATTCTTTATAAGTAACAATAGTACTCATAAATTCAGAAACATTCTATACTTAAAAAAACTGTTAGTAAAATTAGAATACAGTCAATAATGTTATATATGGAGGCAAATATGGAGTAAAATCACTTTCTAATACATTAATTAAATCCTTAAAAAGCCTGTAAATATGGATAAACTCTAAATCCTGGGAAAAGTGTTGAACTGTCTTGTTTTGCCTTCGTTTCGTGCCTTCTTGAAATCTTCACTTTTTTAGCTTTTTCCAATAAATAGAGACTTGTAATCATCTGTGCTCTGCTTCCATTTCTTTTATTGCATTTCTTTGCACTTTCAATTACGAGTAATAATGATTTTTGTTACTAAACTATATAAGACTCGGCGCAATATTTGTAGCTTTTAGATTTGACAGATAGAATCGTGGTTAAGGGCGAGGCTGTGACAAGCTGTGAGCGACCTCGACGCTGTTTTTTGCTTAGAGAATACCAAAATGTTCAAGAAGTGTCAAATGGTCCGCTGTAGAGTAGTTCCAACTCTTGGCCGTCACAGCCTTGAGCGCTAGTGTAGCTTTTTAGCTTTTAGATTAGACAGATAGAAGCGTGGCTGTGGCAGCGTTGCCAGACGTGCGATAATTATCGTACATCTACGATGATTGCAAGTCCTTTGCGGTAAAAAATAATAGCAGGGTATCGAACGATAGTTTTGTAAATTCATACGATAATTTTAATAACGCTGTGATATTTTTGAGGCTTAGTAATTTTTTAGACAACAACCAGCACTAACAACAAGCATTTAAGCATACATTCTCGTCACTCTCACTCATAATGAGTGCAGTGCAGTGCAGTGTGCAGTGCAGTGTGATGCACACGACATACTGAATAAAATGCACGCATAAGACCATAAAAAAACGATGCTTCCCTTCCAACCGCATACTGCGTCCTTTTCCACTTATTCATTTTGTTCGGTCTTAGTTCGTGGGTCGGTTTGCGTCAGTTACCAGTTCAGTCAGGACAGTCAGACCTAGAGTCAGACTATCAGACTGAGTGCTATTGGATTAGTTAGGTATCTGTTTTTTTTTTTGCTTTGCATTGTTACGTTTTTTTAACTGTTGCACGCTGCTAACTGGGACAATAAGAAATTTTTCTTTTCTTTTTCTAATAATTTTCTGATTTTATTTATCTACAAATAAAAATAAATTTTTCTTTTTTGTCCCGTATGCGTTCCTATACCATTCATCCTATTGCGATAAAACTTAGGCGAATTGTTTTTAACATTGCGAGTGCGGAGCACGCGATGGATTTTGTGAAAAAAAAATGTTGATAGGAACGTATGGTCGGGCATAGCTAGTGTTAAATAAAACACACTAATTAATAGAAACATGAGACCTCTAAATATCAATATAATTACAATTTTGTGGAGGAGAGTCATTCTTCACGTATGCGATAAACATAAGATATTTTTTTTCTAGATTTGTGATAATTTCAAACTTGCCATCTGGTAACACTGGGCTGTGCGTGAGGCTGTGAGCGATCTCGACGCTGGTTTTTGTTTACGGAATACCAAAATGTATGAAGAAGTGTCAATTTCTCTGTCGTCGAGTAGTTCCAACTCACGGCCGTCACAGCCTTGAGCGCTAGTGTAGCTTTTCGTACTTTAGTGAATACCAAATCAAGGTTTCGACGCTGCGGCAGCGTTGCACGCAAGGCTGTATCCTTAGAGAATAGCATAGCTGGTCTTCAACCAACGCTGTGTGTTTTGAAGAACACATAATGACATACTTTACGCACATGCACCTGTAATTAATTTAAAAAGTTTCATTACGATACATTGTTTTGTTCAGCAAACTGCTGGACAAAACAATGCGGTAATTTAATTATTGTTCCATAACCGCACACTTCAGCCCAACTAGAAGTTTTTAATGCCACTTCGACCCAACCAAGAAGTTTTCAAACCTTTTTTTTAGCAGTCGTACAGTTTGGCACCAATGAGTACACAAAATTCAGGGTGGCGCCACTAGTCATACATTGATAAATTTTATCGTTTAAAATCGCGTTTTTGGCAGAAGTTTGGATGGATTGTCATATTGCTTTTAATTATATTTAAGTGTTTAGAAGCACATTTTTGAAGTGAAACTTCTAAATAGACGGGGGGTATTAGGATTTTTTTGTCACGAAAAAGCGTTACGGCCGCGTAAATAAACATAAAAAGTCCAGACGCTCTAGTGGGATTTGAACCCATGACTTAAGTTTCATAAGTCTAACACTGTTAACGATATGCTATCGCGACAGATAATTTGGATGTCGAATTTAACTTACACTTACGTCTTTTGGTGACATCAGAACTTATCTTTTTACAATTTATATCTTTAGATATCACTTCAATTGCGTAAATGCGTTAAAAATATAAGTATAACTAGAAAAAGCAATAGATATGTTGGTGTTATTTACCAAATTACGTTTTCATTTCAGTAGCTCAAACAGGTAGGTTTTGCTGCCTGAAATCAGTGAGCAAAATGCGATTTTGCTCACTGAGTGAGACAAAGTAACTTTTTAATTAGTTTTTTTCAGAAGGCCGCGAATATCTTATTCAGCCTTGGGTTAATCATCAATTCGAAACATTCACACTCTATCTCTTGACAAAGACTCGAGACAAAGACCAGCCCTTTCGAAGTTCCGATTTTGAATTCGACCTCAAAGACAAACACGTTCGGAATTTCGTACTAACTAAAGAAATTTAGCAAAAAGATAATTATGTCTTTTAATGTAATTGTTGAATTTTTAACTTATTGTTGTATTTAAACGAAAATAAGTATTTACTAAACCAACAACAACAACAACATACATATGCTTGGGGGAGGCCTATGTCCAGCAGTGGATATCCTTCAGCTGAAATGATGATGATGATGAAGTATTTACTGTAAATAAAATTGATATTTAACCTGTAAATATTTATTTCTAGTTTCAATAATGTTACGTAATATATTTAGAAAAATAAAATATCATGGGTGCTATTTTCCGAACACGCCTTAATAAAGGAAGGAGCGGAAATAAAGGAGCGGGAATAAAATTTCGTAGCTGGCGTAAAGAGTTGAATAAGTTAAAAAATATTAAAATAATCGTAAAATATGCGTGAAACAAGCGACGAGAACAGTATTTTAACACCGGAAGAGTTAAAACAACAAGTTATAATGCAGAATTAAGTTTCCTACCTGAGAAGTCTCGCGAGAATTAACTGAAAGCATATGGTATGCTTTATTGAATTGGTACCTGTATCTACAATGTTAATTATTTTGATTCACAATAAATAGTTATTTCAATCTATTCCTGTTTATTATTTTATCTTGTAAAGTGTTCTCGCTGCTGAAGTGAAAAGTTATGTGTGTTACACGAGAGCAAAGTATTTTGCATCTCGTGCCTTTGAATCCCTCGCCACACTCAGGATTCAACTTTAGAATCACTCGCTACGCTCGTGATTCAATCGATGAATCCTTCGCTTGCTCAGGATTCAAAATCAGCACTCGCAGCAAAAAACGACTTTGCTCTCTTGTTGCACAAATAACTATTTCCAACATGATTATACAAAGGATTTGTTAAATTTAACTAATAAACAGGCAAATTAAACATACAAAAAACTAAACTAAATAAACTGGAAAACTTAATTTTTGGTAAATAATTGTCGACTAATTAGAATTCTAAATTTACGCCATCTATTACATTTTTTAGACAGCAGCAGCGCATGAGTTTTTATACCTTGCTGCTAGTCATAGTCAGATCATTAGCCTCGGTAGCATATGTACTAGCGACATACCAAATCATAATTTGCAGTAAACCTGCGAAAAAAATACCAAATGTGTGGTGGGACACATAGTAGACGTGAAACTTAAACGGACAAGTGGAAAAACGAATCGCAATGGACAAGTGGAAAAACGAATGGCAACGGACAAGTGGCAAAAGGAATCGCAACAAAATTTTAACTTGAAGTTTTACGGGCAGGTTTTCAAATTGGACAAGTACCTACCTACATTAAAAATCCGCCAGTAAAACTTCAAGTTAAAATTTTGTAGCGATTCCTTTTGCCACAAAGAAAACAGAGATTGACGGAATCCTGACAAGGATTAGTAATTAGTTCCGATTATAATGTTTTCGCCAGACTATATTTTATTATATGTGTAGGTGCGCGCTGGATTTGGTCATCGTTACTTGTAAATTTATTGTAATTGTTCACGTTATTATTATGGTTTTGTATGTTTTAAGTTCTATTCTGGGCAAAAATATCTGACTACAGCAGTGATACTGAACTGAGGAGAATATGACCCCGCCTGAATTTCTGGATGCAGCAACGTAAATGACGAACAATCTTTTACCAGAAAAGTCAAGAAAAACTA
This sequence comes from Asteroscopus sphinx, assembly GCA_949699075.1. Lineage (NCBI taxonomy): Eukaryota > Metazoa > Arthropoda > Insecta > Lepidoptera > Noctuidae > Asteroscopus > Asteroscopus sphinx. Next base: position 18,270,362 of record OX453021.1, read on the forward strand.
CAACAATGTTACCAAGATTTTGACTTTCGTATTTTATTTAAAATTGTATGAGCTTAGATAAAATAGTGTATGAAACTGACATAACAAGGTATTAAAACACTCGTGTGATACTGTTAAAAAACTCACACTCGTGTTTTAATTAGAGATGCGCCGAATAGTGGTTTCACCGAATAACCGAATACCGAATATTATTCGGTTCAACCTTTACCGAACCGGATATTCGGCCGAATTATTCGGTTTACCATTACATTGTTTTGCCGCGTAAACAGGTTCTAATATGTACGCTACATGTCGCTGCTGGCTAGATGACCAGCGACCCGGTTACCTCACCGTCCGCTACCCGCTCACACACCGCGAAAATAGATGTTGATTTAAAGTTTAAAAATAAGGTTTGAAATAAATGTTGACTATACTAACTATATGTTAAGAAATAAATATGTTTTCTTTGACATATAATATAACATAAATCTCACACAAGAAGTTTTGTCTTTTAGTTCTACACTGTGCCATGTAGCCAAGAAAATAGAAATGCTTGAACCGAATATATTCGGCAACAAAACCGAATAATTCGGCCGAATACAAATAGTTGCCGAATACGCCGAATACCGAATACCAAACGAATATTCGGCGCATCTCTAGTTTTAATAACCCCAGTTATGCAACAGTTTCATAAACTACTATTTTCTGTGATATCATGGGTGCGTTGCTCGAATCCGGGGAAACTGTAGGAGTAGGTCATATAAATATTTGTTCCATGTGGGAATTGTACCCGTGAACAACACAGCACGATTGCTTAACTACTGCTTCAAGGGGGCCGTAATGACTCACGTTATGACGTATTCCACCAGGTTAACCCTGTGTCTTCGGAGTCCTTGCGTTGGAAGTACAATCACCCCGAGGCGGCGCAGCACGTGGGGACCGTGCCCGAGCTGGAGCGGTTCGACGCACAGTTCTTCAAGGTGCATTATCGCCTCGGCAACAGCATGGATCCTATGGCACGCAAGGTGCTGGAACAAGCCTACCATGCCATCTATGATGCCGGTGAGTTTACGTGTGAAACAGGAGATCTTGTTGTGATGTAGAACAGTGCTTTTAATATAGCAAATGTAGTACGGAAGTTGTGGGGACCAGTGAGTATTCACACAACCACCCCCGACACAAGCAGGCGAGCCCCTTCTCCCATGCGGCCTAACGTTGGCCGCACCCTCCTAGGCAGCGCACACAACGACCGGTCCTGTGCCTTCCGCATCCAGCGGATTCCCGCGACCTTCACCAGGTCGTCGGTCCACCTTGTGGGGGGCCTACCCACGCTGCGCCTTCCAGTACGCGGTCGCCACTCCAGAACTTTACTGCCCCATCGGCCATCCGTTCTGCGAGCAATGTGCCCCGCCCACTGCCACTTAAGTTTGGCAATTCTTCGGGCTATGTCGGTTACTTTCGTTCTCCTGCGAATCTCCTCATTTCTGATTCGATCACGCAGGCCATAAATAAGTATGGCTAAGTCTAATTTACAATATTTTTTAAGCCATAGGCCAAAACAGTCTAAGAAATCACTAAAAACCGGCCAAGAGCATTTCGGGCTATGCTCAGTATTATAGGGTTCCTTAAGTAGGTCTAATTACAAACGAATCAAATCGAATATTAATCATTGCTATTTTAGTTTTTACTTTTACTGTTTGATTCCGTCATTCTCGAGGGAAGAATGCCACAGGCATGGAGCAGAGGTGTGGTGGTACTCTTCTTCAAAGAGGGCGATAATGCTCTACTGAAGAATTATAGGCCCATCTCACTTCTGAGCCATGTCTACAAGCTGTTTTCGAGAGTCATTACGAACCGTCTTTCGCGCAGGTTTGACGACTTCCAGCCTCCCGAACAAGCCGGTTTCCGAAAAGGCTTTAGCACCGTAGACCACATACATACGCTGCGGCATGTTATACAGAAGATCGAAGAGTATAACTTGCCTCTTTGTTTAGCGTTTGTGGACTACGAGAAAGCCTTCGATTCGATCGAGACTTGGGCGGTACTACAGTCTCTTCAACGGTGCCAGATTGACTATCGGTACATCGAAGTGTTAAAGTCTTTGTATGAAAACGCCACTATGTCAGTCCGATTACAGGACCAAGCCTCGAAACCTATCCTTCTGCAGCGAGGTGTGAGACAGGGAGATGTGATCTCTCCGAAACTGTTCACTGCTGCATTGGAGGATGTCTTCAAGGTTCTGGACTGGAAGGGGCTAGGTATTAACATAAACGGCGAGTACATCACTCACCTTCGGTTTGCCGACGACATAGTAGTCATAGCTGAGACCATGGAGGACCTCGGTACAATGCTCGATGACCTCAGTAGAGCTTCTGATAGAGTGGGTCTTAAAATGAATATGGACAAGACAAAGGTTATGTCGAATTCCCATATAGCACCCATTCCCGTAAACATCGGAGAATTTACACTCGAAGTTGTTGACGATTATGTATACCTAGGACAAACTGTCCAGCTAGGTAAGTCCAATTTCGAGAAAGAGGTCAATCGTCGAATCCGACTCGGTTGGGCAGCGTTCGGGAAGCTACGCAATATCTTTTCGTCCAAAATACCGCAGTGTCTCAAGACGAAAGTCTTTGACCAGTGTCTGTTGCCAGTAATTACTTACGGTACTGAAACGTGGTCGCTCACAATGGGCCTGATAAGAAGGCTCAAAGTCACTCAAAGGGCAATGGAGAGGGCTATGCTCGGAGTGTCCCTGCGTGATTGAATCAGAAATGAGGAGATTCGCAGGAGAACGAAAGTAACCGACATAGCCCGAAGAATTGCCAAACTTAAGTGGCAGTGGGCGGGGCACATTGCTCGCAGAACGGATGGCCGATGGGGCAGTAAAGTTCTGGAGTGGCGACCGCGTACTGGAAGGCGCAGCGTGGGTAGGCCCCCCACAAGGTGGACCGACGACCTGGTGAAGGTCGCGGGAATCCGCTGGATGTGGAAGGCACAGGACCGGTCGTTGTGGCGATGCTTGGGGGAGGCCTATGTCCAGCAGTGGACGTCTTTCGGCTGAAATGATGAATGATTTTAGTTTTTGCAAACAGCGCCACCTAGCGCTAAATTTAAGAACCTAAATTTAAGAAGTGTGTCATATCAATATAACACAAAGTTTCTTTTTGTGATTTTTTTTAAATAGAAAGTAACTAAAGGAGCATTATTTGCTAAGATCATTGAATTTTTTTTTTTCATTTCTCTATGGTCAATGACCTATGAACTAGGGCGTCTTAAGTATTTTTCAGTTTTCTCACTATAACTCAAAAATTTATAATTGCATTATACTCGAAATAATTTTAAAAGAGAGCTTTTATAAAGGTCTATCAATGTGGAAGACTGTAAGTTTTTACGTTGCATAGTTTAGAAATGGCAAGGGGGGAAACACTTTGCAAGCCACTTTGGCGAACTGTATTTCACAGATGGTATACCTGATAAAAAAGTTATGTATGAAACATTACCTTCATTTTAGTGGACCTATTCAATGATACCACACACGAGGGGGTGCAGCGAAAAAACAAAGTTTATCCCCATTTCACATGTAATGGCGCCACCCTTAAAATACGTTATCAACATTTTTTTACATACATACATATTATCACGCCTGTTTCCCATTGGGGTAGGCAGAGACTATGGATTTCCACCTGCTACGATCCTGACACACCTCTTTCGCTTCATCTACGTCCATTAACCTCGTCATGCATGCTCGTCGGTTTAGAGAACTCTTAACCTGGCATTTTTTGAGAACATCCGCGATTTGATCGCGATACGTTCGCCGAGGTCGTCCCCTTCCAACTCTTCCATCCACACTCGCTTCGTATACTTGTTTCGTCAATCTCCTCTCGTCCATCCTCTCTATATGTCCAAACCATCTTAACATACCTTTCTCAATCTTTGTCACTACATCTTCTTTCACTCCACAACGCTCCCTTATCATGTTATTCCTTACTTTATCTCTCAAAGTTACACCACACATACTTCTCAAAGCTCTCATTTCTACTGCATTTATTCTGCTTTCATGTTTCTTCTGCCATACCCAACTTTCACTACCATACATAAGTGTAGGCACTAACACTCCCCCATGAACAGCCAGCCGTGCCTTTTCCGACACTTTGCGGCTGTTCATGAAGGTGTGTAGTGCCCCATTCACCTGATTACCAGCACTCACTCTCCTTTCAATGTCCTTCACATGCTTGCCATCTCTCGTAAACATGGAACCCAGGTATACAAAATCTTTCACTTGTTCCACCTTTTCGTCACCTATCAAAATATTGCACTCTGTCATAACTTCTTCCTTTTCAAAAACCAAAACTTTTGTCTTACTAACATTAACTTTCATTCCTTTACTCTTCAAAGCACCATCCATAATTGTTACCATCTTCTGTAACTCCCCCTCCGACGATGCAAGGATAACTTGATCATCGGCATAGAGGAGACATTTGACAAGTAACCCATTCATTTCTAAACCATTTTCACTCTCTTTCAAATCTTTCAAACAACTGTCCATGAATAGATTGAATAGCCACGGCGACGCTACACATTTTTTTATTCTTTTCAAATTGAGATCTATATCTAAACCATTTTTGAACAAAATGTCATTTACTTATGTTTATAACTGTAGAACTTATTAAGCTGTAAAGGATTAGGACAGACGGACAGACGGACGGACATGACGAAACTGTAAGGGTTCCTTGTAGGACTACGGAAGCCTAAAAACGTTTTACTTAATTGAAATGACATGGAATTTGAAGGTTGTTTTGAATTTGAAACCTTTTGAAGGTTCCTACTTAATCATAGCAAAAAATACATTGCGATTCTTTAAAATGAATTGTTTTTGTTTATGATTCTTCATCCTAGCCTTTAGTTAATCCCACATTTCGTAAGGTATTAGAAATAAAATGAGTAATTAAAAAGCCTCGGTAAATTATATTAATCCAGTATACGTTAAGGTTTCAAATGCTAACTTATCTAAGTACTTTCCTAGTATAATGAGTCAAGTGATGTAATTTCAACATTTTATTATTAAGTGACATTTTAATAAAATGACAATCATATTTCATAATATTTTGGTGTAAACCATTGATTTTGATGTATAAAAGTACCTTGAATATTGTAGATGGAACATTTTACTGAAAGAAGACATTATTTGAATTTAAACTGCATTAATAGATATTTAAATAATTACATGGTTGAACCGGAAATGAGAAAAATAATCACTCTGTAGCTTTATCATACCGATCGAAAGGCTTCATCATAATGATTATTTTTTGCTAAACAACATAGTGACACAAATAAAAGGAAGACCATGAATTTTAACATTTTCAATACAAAATTTATCAAATTTATCAAATGCTCAAAATGAGCCCCTTCCTGTTGAATAAAAAGTTGCACTCCTTTGATTATTTCAGCTCGATTTGTTGCATACAACCAGGTACCTACTAATTACGTATCTCTTTATCATTTTATCATCATCATCATCATTTCAGCCGAAAGACGTCCACTACTGGACATAGGCCTCCCCCAATTTAGGGGGGGATATGCCATAATCGCCACGCTTGGCAGGCGGGTTGGCGATCGCAGTTGTTTGGTTAAATACTCAGAGAACGCTGCTGCCCATCTTCTGGTGAATCCCTTATTCGCCTTTTACGACACCCATGAGAAGAGATAAGGGTGGTGCAATTCTTTAAGTCCGGCACTACACGGACTCATTTTATCATGCACTTAAATTATAATAGGGAAATGATGCGTACTTCTCAAGTGGGTACATTTATTAGTAATAGGTACTTATGATAATGTCAGTTGTATGTCCTTAAGGCAATGTCAGCTTTTCATTTTTCTGAACAAAATTTCACATCAAATGTTAAATCCATGGTCTTCCTTTTATTTGTGACACTACAATGTTATTTAAAAAAAAAATCCTTATGATGAAGCCTTTCGATCGGTATGATAATGCTACAGAGTGATTATTTTTCTCATGTAACGGGTTCGATTTCCGGTTCAACCATGTAATTATTTAAATATCTATGAATGCAGTTTAAATTGTTTTTTAAAATCAAATAATGTCTTCTTTCAGTAAAATGTTCCATCTACAATATTCAAGGTACTTTCCCTCTATGTGGCATATCCGTGGGACGCCCTGTATATCTGGTAGTTAAACCACTTTACTATTGAGTCCCGCCGGCGTATACCCAGTCATGTACATAAAATGTCAGTTAAAAACAAAAATCAGCAAAATAATTTTATACCAAAGGAAGAGCTTCCTGTGTTTATTAAAAAAAACATTTAATTTATTTCGAATTTGTTTGATTTTATTAAAATATAAACGATTTGCCTTCAAATCGCTCTGCTGTAAAATTACTATAATGTCAGTTGACTCATTATACTTAGTAGATATCCATTTTTACACGCAATTGCCTCATACGAAATTTTATTGTATAGTAATGATCAGCAGAATCCATTTCTAGTCAAAAAGGACCCTTCAAATTACCCCAAAAAATTCAAGTCTCTATGTCTATGAAACTCGATTTTCGATCCACTGTGCGACGCGACGTCTATAAATTCAATAAAAATGAGTTGCTTGTTTATTTAAATTTAAATTGGAATGTAATTGGAATTTTGCTTCCAAAAGTTCAAGGATAATGAAAAACTTTTAGCATGTGCTAGAAGCACATAAATAAACGGCCGGCTCAGTTAGGGATATGCTAATAACATGCGAAGAATATGCAGCCAGACACGGCCTAACATATAATGTAAAAAAGAGTGAATACCTGATTTTTAAGGTTCCTGGTAAGCAGATTTCCTACGACCCTGTACTGACACTCAACGGGGAGCCGATGAGAAGAGTTGCTCAGTTTAAATACCTTGGTCATTATGTCACTGAGGACCTTAAGGATCAGGTAGACATGGAACGTGAGCGCAGGACGCTAGCAGCAAAGTGTAATATGTTGGCGCACAGGTTCGCCCGCTGTAGTAGGGAAACAAAAATAACGTTGTTTACTGCATACTGCCAGAACTTCTACACGGGCAGCCTGTGGGTCAAGTATACTCGTAAAGCTCTAGACGTCCTGCGTGTTCAATATAATAATGGTTTCAGGATGCTGTTGGGACTGCCACGATACTGTAGTGCGTCCGGCATGTTCGCAGAAGCGCGAACAAATGATTTTTATGCTGTAATAAGGAAAAAGACCGTATCCTTACTAACCAGAATGCGTGGCAGTTCCAATAGCGTTCTGAAAGCTTTATCTGAGCAACATGATGCTCCTATATGTCCCCTTCCCCCTGGACCTCGATCACGAGCTGACGTGTTTCTAGACCCATACATTTTTATTTTAAATATTTAATTAGTTTTTTGAACCTTTAAATTCGGAATAAAAAATTAGGAGTCCATAACTTGAAGAAGCTCTCATAATACACTCCGCGGCGAAGACTATCTTATCGTCCGGAAAGCTCCGCCTCCCTGCGCACGATCATCCTGCTGTGAACCTGCGGTATCCTGCTGTCTCCTTCGCGCGGCGCTCCGCCCAGCGAAGTCAATAGAAGGTACGCACCTCCGTCTCTGCTGCACACAATAGCTCCGCCCTCGCAAGCGACGTTGCCGCTGAACTAAGTTACTACCTGTTGCTTATGCGCTTCTGGTACTTAGCGGTATTTATTATACTGAAATCGCGTCGGTGCGTCGATGCAATTATTTAGCGCTATTTCAGTCGTCCTAGTAATCTCGCTGCTTATAAGGAACGGAAGTCGTTGGATTCATTCGTCTTTACCACCATTTTGAGTTTTTTTAACTACCACTGATATCTACTCTCCTGGTACTTGCACTGCACTCACAGAAGAATCATGCCTATCAATCGCACGCCTCCCCCATCACCTCTGCCGACGTCATTAATTGCAACTTCAACTGAAAGCCTAGCGCCGCCGCCAGTTCGTGAACTTGCGCATAACTCATCACCACACCTATGCGCATCGGCACCGGATCTATCCCAAATAGTATCTAACACTGAGCGCAAAAAAAGGAAGATTGAAGGCGAAGAAGACATCGCGCCGGTAACTTTGACTACGTTTACTACTTTCTCTGATAAGCTGGAAAGACGCGTTGAGGACCTGGTGGGAAAGATCAGCAGCATTATACAACAAAACATGGATTTAAAATGCAGTGTCGAGGTCATGTCAAGTAAATACGATGAGTTCCTTGGCCGTATTGCAACTTTAGAGGCGGAAAGGAAAGAGGATAAAAAAAACCATTCATCAACTGGAAGAAAAGGTAGAACTCTTGGAGCGTAAATCCCGAGCGTCCGGTATAGAAATCCGAAACATCCCCAAAACAGACAATGAGACAAAGGAGGACCTCTGCAGCATAGTCCTCAATATGGGGGCGTCATTAAACGTCGATATTGAAAGCTCCAAGATAAAAGAGATATATCGATTAAAATCAAAAGACAACTCTTTCCCAATCATTGTTGATTTTACCACAGTTCTCACAAAAGACAAAGTCATCAGTGGAGTAAAATTATTTAATAAATCAAAGAAAAAAGGAGATAAACTCAATACTTCGCATCTTAAAATTCATACTCCAGTGAAACCGGTATACGTATCAGAGTGTCTTACACACAGAGCGCAAAAATTGTATTACCAGGCCAGATCGTTTCAGCGGAGCCGTGATTACAAGTTTTGCTGGACCTCAAATGGTATAGTGTACCTTCGTAAAAAGGTCAATGATCCTCAAATTCGAATTACCGCGGAATCTGATATTGAGAAACTGATGTGTACAGAGTGACTAGTCCTCGAAATATTGTTGTCGCATTTCCCTAGTCGTAAACTTTATGTTATGCATGCTACTTTTTTACTATTATATTATAACTTTATTTCCACAATAATAACAATCAACATTATAATCACACATCATTTTTCTCACAGTACAACATCTATAAAACATCATAAGTATATACTTTCACAGACTACTTTCATACAACAAGCATGTTACGTACCGAAGAGTAAATTTAACAAGTATGGCCGTAATCATATTTTCAATAAATTGAAATTGTTTTTTTATTATAATTGTCATTTTTACTTTGACCAATTTAATACCTTGAATCATTTTTGGTGACCTAAATACCTTATCTAATGATATTGACAACTACAATGTCTCTAAAGCTTCAATCTGCGATCTAGATGACTGTCATAAATTAATCTCTTTTTCGCCTAGCAAACGATTGACTGTACTCACTCAAAACATACGCAGCGTAAATTGTAACATGCATGGACTTGAATTATTATTAAAGAGGTTAAAAATTGAGTGTGACATACTGGTTCTCACGGAATGTTGGCTATTAAATACAAGCGTTATACCAAGTATGCAGGGTTACCTTTCGATCTCGACTAGAAGAAACATTATACAAAATGACGGGGTCGTTATTTATTACAAAGACCACCTTGAAATAATGGCAGAAGAACCGCCATTTCAAGAAGGGAACTGTCTCATAGTTCGGCTAGGAAATCACATGGCAATTGTTTCGATTTACCGCTCTCCTTCATATAAAAACTTAGACCCTTTCATGGATTCCTTAAATGAAACGTTTCTTAAACTGGAAAAAACAGATAACATTATGCTGATAGGGGATATAAATATTCCTATTAATCGTACCAGAATCGACATGACCGGAGAAAAATATTTAACTCTAACAGCCTGTCATGGATTACTGCCTGCGCATACTGAAATCACCCGGCATATGAGTGGTACGTGTCTGGACCATGTATTGCTGAAGAGCTCACACTCTATTCATACCTTGATTCCCCAAACTTCTTTAACGGATCATTATCCGGTATTAGTATGTATGGATCTCAAACCACCACGAACGTTTACAAACTTAACCTACAGTAAAATTAATAACGAAACCCTAACGCAAGACATATTAAACATCGATTTAGCACCTTTGTTCCATTATATTGATCCTGAATATTGTTTCAATTACCTAACAACTGCGATACAACATGCAATAAAAAAGAATACTGTAGTTATCTTAACATCAAGGCGTAAAAAAATCATCAAACCCTGGATAACTATTGGGTTATTAAGATGCATGAAAAACAGAGACAGACTACATTTAAAATTAAAAGCAGCACCTAATAATGAAACTCTTAAATTAACATATAAGCGGTACAGGAATTTCTGCAATACTATTTTGAAGAAAGTAAAACATGCTTACGAAAAATCTGAGGTTGAAAAAACTAAAAATAATCCAAAAAAACTCTGGAAAGTTCTCAAGGACATCTCTTACATGAACAAAGTACCTAGTAACCCTAATGAGCTATTGAAAATTAATTCATCGCCTGATAAATCTTTAAATGACATAAATCACTACTTCATAAACGTTGGTAAGACATTAGCTGAAGATTGCATAAAATCACAAAATAATATTAGTTCTAATTCGGACATAGTGATGACTCAAACTAACTGCTGTCAAAATCTTAACTCATTCGTATTAGAGGATACTAGTGAAGATGAGATTTTTCGCCTCGTTATGGGATTGAAAACAGAATGTTCGGTAGGCAGAGATAAAATATCAAACAAACTCCTGAAACAACATATTAACTTTCTCGCCCCGGCTCTTACTTATATATTCAATCTATGCCTGCAAGCAGGGTTTTTCCCTTCCCAGTTGAAAAGCTCTGAAGTCCGTCCTATTTTTAAAAGTGGCGATAAAAATGAAATTACAAATTATCGTCCGATCTCAATTCTCCCCTCTATGTCTAAGATATTAGAAAAGATCATAAATAATAGACTTACAAATTATTTAGAGAAACATAATTTTTTGGCAAAAAAGCAATTTGGTTTCAGAGCAGGCAGATCGACGGACGAAGCAGTATATACTCTTACTAACTACATAAGTGAAAGTCTAGATAGAGGTCATAAATGCTTGTCTATTTTCCTGGATTTGAAAAAAGCTTTCGATACGATTTCGCCTTCCATCTTAATTACCAAACTCGAAAAGCTTGGAGTTAGAGGAACTCAACTGCGACTTTTTGAGAGCTATCTAACTGGGCGGAATCAGTGTGTCCGTATAGGTAATCACGTAAGCACATATCTTCCTGTTTCCTTCGGCATTCCCCAGGGCAGTATTTTAGGCCCTACCCTCTTTCTCATTTATATAAATGATCTCACAAGTATCAGTATTCCCAAAGGCGATATTATATCATATGCTGATGATACAGCTCTCTTCTTCTCTGCCAATACGTGGGATGAGGCCTTTAATGCTGCGCAAAATGGGTTCAATATTGTTAACAACTGGCTTCGATTACATCTTCTGACCCTAAACAGTAATAAAACTAAATATCTGACTTTCAGCATCCGTCAACCGAGACTAACATTGAACAACTACAACATAGTCCCTCATCAATGTACCCCAGAAATAAACTGCACTTGCAAGCCAATAGAACACGTTAACAACATCAAATATTTAGGGGTCATTATAGACAGTAATCTCAGTTTTAAAGACCATATAAAATTACTTAGCACTCGGATCAGAAAGCTCATATATGTCTTCAAAAAACTTAGACCTGTTGTTGATTCATTCATATTAAAACAAATCTACTTCGCCTTATGCCAGGCTGTAACATCGTACTGCATCTCATCCTGGGGAGGAGCCCCTAAAACTATAATCAAACCTTTAGAAATTGCTCAACGTGCTGTCCTTAAGATTTGCACTTTTAAGCCTCGTCTTTTTTCTACTACACTATTGTATCAATACTGTGAAGTACTTAGTGTTCGACAGCTCTATTTATTTACTATCGTCCTAAAGCAACATAAAGAATTAATATATGACTCTAGTCTAAAATATAAGCGCAGGAGACACTTTGTGTGTCCTCGTTCTCACAAACCAAACACATCTTTTATTAGAAGATTTTATGTATTTTTGGGCCCATATGTCTATGACAAAATTAATAATAAGTTGGATATTTATTCTTGTAATAACACTCGGTGTAAATTTAGGGTGAAAGAATACTTATTAACCTTAACTTATGACGAAACTGAATTGCTGCTAACTGTACTTGAATAACCATACTTGATTAACTTCAAATTATATTAATAAAAATAAAAAACTTTTTGGCACTGATTGCAAAATAATACACATACACACTACTCACACATAAAAAACACACAAACACCTTAACTCAACTCATTCACTCTCTCTCTCACACCTTAATATACGTTTAGTTTAAGTTATTTTTTAATTTAATTATGTTTACTTCATCATACTGAAATTAATGAACAATGTATAACAATTTTGTGCTTGTTGGCTTAAATTTTATAATAATATATTGTCTCATAAGCTGAGGGGTTTGGCGCTGTATGCCGAGATACAGGTTTTTCACCTAGTTCGGCTGCAGATGCTCCCATGTTGCATTGTTTTTCCTATTAGCTTTTTATCTTATAAGTCATATAACTATGTCTGTAACGGAATAATTTTTTGGTGTCAATAAATTTATTTATTTAAAAAATTATTTATTTATATTGAAGCATTTTGTTAATGTGTTGGTGCGACAAGGGCAACCTTGTCGTTCATAAAATTAAATGTTTGTGTGTTGTTCAATTTATTTTAAATACTAACCCGTAGTTTGTTAAGTTTTTACTAACATGTGGGCCTCTGTAGTCACAATTAATAAATGAATTTAATTTAATAAATATATGTCTTCAAGAGAAGAAATAAAAAAATAGATAAAAAATACATTATTTTTCTTCCAAATACTTTGTTTCCCTATTTAAAAAATGTTATATGTTATTTTTCTCAAAAAAAGTTGGCAACCCTAGTGACACAGTACAACGATAAAAACATTATTAGGTCATAGGTACTTATTTAAACAAATAAATAATATACTTTCTCGACTGTAAAATGGCGTTAAATGAATGGTTGAATAAGTTAATTAAAGTACAGTAATAAAACATACAAAATCGAAATAAAATATATTTTATAAAAACAAAAAGAGGGAAGAGTTCGTGAGGCTCGAACCATCATCCTATGTATTCACTATCTGCACATGATCTGCACCTAAAACGTTCGGCTACCGCCGCTGTGATATACGGAGCCAAATTTACGACTACGTACCTACGTACGTCGTCGTCGTACGTCTATGCCTTCTAAGTACATTAAGGCCCATATTACAGAAGCTTCCTCAAGTACAGTTTAAACATTAAAAGTATTAGTATTAGTTTTGTATTAGTTTTTTTTTGGGTTCGATTCCCACAGGACACAAATATTTGTGTGATGCACATAAGTGTTTGTGTTGGTCTGGGTGTTTCTTATGTATTATAAGTATGTATTTACAAAAAAAAAAGTATATAAGTATTATATCCATTGTCTAGTACCCATATCACAAGCTCTGCTTAGTTTGGGACTAGATGGTGCTGTGCAAAAATGTCCCGAAGATATTTATTTATTTATTTTTTATTATTAGTTTAAGTATTTTTTAACTGCTGAACTGTGATCAACAAATCTCTGCTTGAGGGACGTTCTAAAATCAAAGCTCAACTTAAAACTAGTTTTAAACAGAGATCAACGCTTGAGTATCCTTCTGGAATACGGGCCTTAGACTAAATCGGAATTATGTAAATATTTTGTACCACATTTTTTACAAAAATCACATTGTTACAAAAAAGTACCTATTACCTACTATTATTTCTTGTATGCTATTACATTATTTTGCAGCTATACGAATTTTTATAATGTTACATTTACAGAAAGAAGCCCAACATTGGACTCGATTTCTACATGGGATTTTAGACCTTAGACCTGTGGGATTGTGTTCAAATATTTATAAAAGACATGCCTAATATATCCATAATAATGTTTAAGTGCTGTTTTTTAATTATACCCAATTTTTATTTACAAACGCGAAACAAAAATAATTTAAAAAAATGGACAAAACAAGCATAGATCCATCTAGCAACGCGGATCACCGCGGAATGAGAGTGAGCGCGAGGCAAAATATGAGAATGGCTGGGAAGGAGTAAAGCGGCATGAAGTGAAGCTACTTCGAATGAAAATGTAATAAGCGACATATTAGAAAAACAATAATTACCCAGAAATTATTTACATTTAAAAAAAAAGACTTTTATAAAACATTTCATAATAATAAATCAATATTTAGGTGAAATATCATACCAAAATACTATTAAGTGTACGATATATGTACGAAACTGTTTATTTTTAGAGGTATTTTTGATTTTTTTTATGGTCGAGTCAAATAAGTGCATTCGTGTTTTAAACTAGGTAATATTGTCACGTATATCCTTGAGTATCATATCTTTTAATTTCAGTACTATATAGTGATTAGTTTTATAAGCGGGTTTGAAATTATTTAGTAATGATAACGGGTTTCGGGGCCTTATGAAAAGAATGTCATATGCTTACTAAGCAATGTTATAATAAGTACATAGAAAACATAGAATGTGCAATAAAAAAACATCCAAATTTTTTTTGGATGCATATAAAAAACCTTCGGAAATGTGGTTCTTCTTATCCTTCTGAAATGATTCTTGGTGATAAAAATGCTAATAATTCTAAGGACATTTCTAACTTATTTGCCGAACAGTTCTCATCGGTATATGACCCCCCAGTCACGATATTGACGAATTTACTAACAATACCCCTATCTCAATAAATCCGGACATCACTGATGTTTCAATATCATCAGAGGCTATATATAAAAAACTTTCTGGACTAGACCTGTCAAAAGGAGCTGGATCTGACAACATACCTCCGATTTTCTGGTCACGATGTGCGCGCTTTCTATCCTCTCCACTATCAAGTATTTATAACACCTCACTTAAAACGGGCATTTTTCCAACAGTATGGAAAAGGGCTAAGATTGTGCCAATCCACAAGAGTGGAAAACGTGAGATGGTTTCTAATTACCGTCCCATTTCAATTCTCTCTACTGTGTCAAAAGTCTTCGAATCACTTATTTATCCGATATTTTACGACCACGTTAAAACTATTTATCAAGTAATCAACATGGCTTTATGATTAAAAAGTCTACTAATACAAATCTTGTCTCATACGTCACCGATTTGATAGCTGCAGTCGATCAGGGTCAGCAAGTAGATGGGCACGCCGCAATAGCGGCGGTAAGGCCCGTCATAGGAGAGTGGTTGGAGAGGGGCCATGGTGCCCACACCTACCGCCTGACGCAGATACTCTCAGGGCACGGTTGCTTTGGGAAGTATCTGTGTCGTATAGGCCGGGAGCCGACGCCCGAGTGTCATCACTGCGGGAGCTGCCCAGAGGACACGGCGCAGCACACACTGGCGGAGTGCCCAGCTTGGGCCGCGCAGCGCCGTGACCTCATTACTGCAGTAGGCAGCAGCGACCTCTCGCTTCCGGCCGTGGTTCTGTCTATGGTCAGGAGCGAGAGTGCTTGGGAAGGCGTCGTCTCCTTCTGCGAGGATGTAATGCTCGCTAAGGAGGCGGCGGAGAGGGTTCGAGAGGCAATAACCTCCCTTCCCATCCGCAGGAGACGACCTGGGCGTCGTAGGAGGGCGTATGCCGACCTCCAGCCACCCTAGGTGTGGGCCTGCGGGCGGCGGACTCGGGGTGGCCCGCCGCCCGACCAGTCAAGGCCCGTGACGGTGGCGCGTTGTGTTCCGCGCGCGCCAGTCAAGAGGAGGATGCGGCCGATGTGGGTGCCGCACGGGGTGAAGGGGCTCGCCTGTTAGCGGCGAGCCGGGACCTGCCGGGGATGGTTGGGCGAATACGGGAGTATTTCTCACGCCCCCGGCCAAGGGTCGGTAGAGGAACACCGTGGTGGTTTTTAGTCGGTAAGAGTCCGACACTGGCTCCGTCTTCCCCGGGCGGAGTGCGTCCATGAGGATTTTCCCCACGAAAAAAAAAAAAAAAAAGGGTCAGCAAGTAGATGCAGTGTATACCGATTTTTCTAAAGCATTCGATAAAGTGAACTATATGATACTTATACGAAAACTTCAATCTCTGGGCATTAACAATACTATCCTGAGTTGGTGCATGTCGTATCTTGATGCTAGGCCATCATCAGTTGTTGTGGATGGCGATGAGTCGGAACTTTACATTGCCACCTCCGGGGTGCCACAGGGCTCAAATTTAGGACCACTCTTTTTTAATATTTTTATAAATGACATATCAGATTACTTTAATTATTCTACACCTTACCTTTTTGCCGATGACTTGAAGTTAATTCGTGTCATAGTAAATGAATCCGATATAAATTTGCTTCAATCTGATATAGATAACTTATACCGTTGGTGTACTGTAAATAAAATGTATTTAAACAGTTCCAAGTGTTACCATATTAAGTTTACTAGAAAGCGTAGAAAAATGCAATCTACCTAAAACATTCAAGGAAATACACTGGCTGAATTAACAGTTATCCGTGATTTGGGTATTCATTTGGACAGTCAACTACGATTTACTGAACATATAGACAAAATGATTTCTGCTTCTTACCGTGCCCTTGGGTTTATTTTACGATCCTCTAAGGAATTCAAAAAACCATCTACTACACTCCTTTTATACAACAGTTATGTACGAAGTCGATTAGAATATTGCAGCAATGCTTGGAATCCTACGTACAAGCTGCACGTGGCTAGGATTGAGAGTACACAGAAGAGGCTGGTTCGCCACTTAGCCTATCGTTTTAAAGTAATAAACCAAACAAGATCATACGAGGAAAGGCTTAAACTGTTTAAAATGAAATCTCTCAAATCCCGTCGTACTATATCTGAATTAATATTTCTCTATAAGCTGCTTAATAATGGTATTGACTGTCCTGAGTTATTAAGCAAAATATTTGTGAACGTCCCGCACAGAATCCCGCATTAGTGCTCATTACTTAAACCTCCTCGGTACCGAACAAATCTTGGTAAACATTCGCTAATTGTTAGGATGGCCCATCAATATAATGCCATATCTGGTGGCTCGGGAGACATAGATATCTTCGGAAACTCGTTTGGAAAATTCAGACATCTCATTTCCACCCGATTAAATGTGTAAGTGTTGACGTACTCTCTATTTTAACAATGTTATTTTTAATTTCTAATTTTAATTTTAGTTTAATTTTAGTTTTAATATTTATTTATTTATTGAAGTACCTACTATTTCTGTTATTTAAGTACCTACTGATTTTGTTCGATTTGATTTGATTTATACAATGTGTTTTACACATTTTTCATTCTTTTTCTCCTCTAAATTTTGTTTTAGTTTTTCATGAAGAGTAATTTAATTTAATTGTTTTATTTAAAAAGAAGTTTCTTTTGAGTTATATTATTATTATAATTTTTTTGTTTGTGAAGATTATTATTTTTGAACGCTGTGTTCTTTGATTAAAGAAACACAAAATCTTATCAATGTACCAATTATTAGCATGTAAGGTGTATTCTTTGTTGGAGTTCCTAATAAAATAAAATAAAAATATAATAAAAAATAAATAAATAAAATTATTATGCGGTCACCATGAATCCAGTTGTGCCTGCATCTAACTGAAAAGTAAGGTAGGAGAAAGCTCTTCACCGTTTCTTGGGTATAACCTCGATCTCTTTTCAACTTAATTATAATATAAAGTTAAAAGTTGTGGAAAGAAAAATTCGCTCAAGAGCAGGATTCCAACCTGCGACTCGGTACATGAGTGCTTTATCCGCTAAGCACCGTGAACTCTGCTCGTGGGTGGTATCGAATTTAACTTCTATCTTATTAAGAAACAGACCGAGTTCTAACTTTTTTTACTTTTTATAGTATAGGATGGCGAAACGAGC
The DNA here is from genome assembly GCA_949699075.1 of Asteroscopus sphinx. Classification (NCBI taxonomy): domain Eukaryota; kingdom Metazoa; phylum Arthropoda; class Insecta; order Lepidoptera; family Noctuidae; genus Asteroscopus; species Asteroscopus sphinx. Next base: position 18,288,159 of record OX453021.1, read on the forward strand.
TAAAGGCCCACCTGATGTTAAGTGGCTACCTTTGCCCATAACAACTGCAATACCACGTAGGCTGTTGCCTAAATGGTACGGCAAGTCGGTTCGCCAAACTGAGACATGAAGATGGAAAGTCTCATGTGATTGCGGCACCCGTACCCTTCAGACCGAAACACAGCAATGCAAGCATCACTATTTGGCGGAGAAGTAGGCACGGTGGTAGTACTTCCCCGGACGAGCTCTTTCACAAAGGAGCTCTACTACTACTAACTTTGCAGTTAATTCAAATATTATAGTATAGATTGCCTACTCTTACTAATAATTTTTGTCGTTCATAGGAGTAAATCCTGAGCACTTGTCCGGAAAAAAAATTGGCGTTTACATCGGCGCTTGTTTCTCCGAAACTGATAAGGCTTGTTTCTATGACGCCGCCTCCAGATCAGGCTTAGGTGTTACTGGGTAAGAAATATTGTACTCTATTCAATTACATTTCTTTATTATTTCAATATCTACATATATCTCCAACGCGCCGGTCTAACCCCATCATGACCATCGCGCATTCATGATGAAAAAAGTTCTCGCAACGCATGGAGACAGTCCGACGAATAAAAACGTCGCAAGAGTAACTCAACTTTAGAATGGAGACCCGGAATAACCACGACAGCTTTGCTTACTTAGAGTGAATGACTAAGAAGATTTTTTAATAAGTATTGTTACGAGCTGGGGGTTCGTATATAGATAGAAAGCCGATTAAATGCGTAGAGAACACTTTATTACTGAACAATTACACTGAATCGCTTATTAACACACAAAGTTACTAGTTAAATCGCTCCGAATATCGCTTCGATGTTATCGCTTGTATCGCTTGATCCAAACTGAACTCCAACTGAACTCCAACTGAACTCCATTGGCGCTTTTTTTTTTTTTTTTTTTTTCTCGAATGGGCTCTCGCAGGTGGGACCGAAGTCCCATTTCTGCTTAACCGGGCTTAGTTGGCGGAGAGTCCCATGTGGGACTCCATTCGCCGAAAGTTTTTCCCTAACTTATAAACTAAATACGCGCGGTATCAATACCGCGCGCAAGCGGGCGCCCCCCGAGGGGGGGGCTCGAACCTCGCTGGGGCATTGCAGGGGGACCCCGCCGTTCCTATGTCCCCCTAGCAGCCGTTGCTGCATCGAATTGGTTTCCTCGAAAGTAGCGGACTTTCGGTTCCTATCGGGTGACGTGTTAAAACGCCGTGAAGCGGCAAGCCTCGCCGGCGAGGCTAAGACCTACCTAGAAAACCTAACCAGTGGCTACGCAATAGCCTGCTCCTAGGAACTACTCTAGAGCATAGGGCCGGTCTCGCGTGACGAGATTATCTCCGGTTGCTTACACCGTGAGGGCGTCCCCAGGGGGGAGCTCGGACCTCGACTCAGGGTGCAGCAGGGGGACCCCGCCACCGGTCCCCCCAGCAGCCGGTGCTGCGTCGGCATGTGTTTCTGTTTCTCGAGAGTCGGACTCTCGGATTCTGTGTGTGTGTCGCGTCGGTCCTCGCCGGCGGGGACGATATTTTGGACGACGGCGTCGGAGTGTGCTTGTACTTTTATCTGACTCCTGGAGGAGTGTAATAGCGTCATCGGGCTCAATGAGTGTGTGTCTGGGACGCCGGATTTTGCTAATAGCAGATGGCTGGTAGACTGTGGCCGCCACGACCAAGGGGTTGGGGTGCTTGGGAGCGGAATCGAAATAGCGTTTAGAGGCACGCTTGAAAAACTGCTTGATGGTCGGCAGTTTGAGGTCAAGGTGGAGGTCGACATTGCGTACGTACCAGGGGGCGTCTACGGCCCTTCGCATGAACCGGTTTTGGATGGTTTGGAGCATGTGAATTCTCACCGGCTTAACGTGTGCGAACACAACGCTAGCATAGGCGAGTATGGGGCGGATACAGGTGGTGTATATCCTTACTTTGAGAGGAGTGGGCAACTTACTGTGCGCATTGAGTAGGGGGTGGAGACGTCCGAGGACGAAGGCGGCACGGTTTTTCACCCTGCGGATATGCGGACGGAAAGTCAGTCTACGGTCAAGGATCACTCCGAGATATTTGGCTTCTCGTTGCCATGGGATCTGTTTCCCGAACATTGAGACTGGTACGCTCAATTCTTTACGGTACTGTGACAGGGGTCTCTTATCGAAGAGGACCGCTGCACTTTTTTCGGGATTTACTTCGATTCTCCATTTCCGGAACCATTCACCTAGGGTGTTGGCCGCGGATTGGAGGGTACGAGAAATAGCGACATGGGTCATGCCGGAGTAATAGATTGCCGTGTCGTCGGCGAAAAGGGCCATACGGGCTGCACCGCATTTTGGAATATCGCTGGTGTACAGCGTGAACAGTAGGGGGGAGAGCACGGAGCCTTGAGGCACACCGGCGTGAATGGGATGGGGGGAGGAGAGAGCCCCTTCTATGCGATAGCAAAAGGTACGATTCGATAAGTAGTCTCGGATGATGAGCACGAGACGATGTGGCACATTCATAGTGTACAGCTTATATAATAAGCCATTGTGCCACACTTTATCGAAAGCCTTTGCTACGTCGAAAAAGAGAGTACCGGTCATTTGACCGCGTACGAAGCCTGCACTGATGTGTTCTACAATGCGGTGCAGTTGATTAACGCAGCAGTGCTTTGTACGAAAGCCAAACTGCTCGTCGGGAAGGAGTTTATTTGAGTCGGCGAAATCTTTGAGTCGCTTATAAATAAGCTTCTCGTAGATTTTACCGAAGACATTGAGGAGACTAATCGGCCGGTAACTACTCGGCTCGGCTTTTGGTTTGCCCGGTTTGGAAATACCGATTACCGTAGCCTGTTTCCAAGCCTGGGGAAAGATGTTGTTTTTGAATGCCGCATTGAAGATGACGGTCATTAGAGCGATTAGGGTGGCAGGGAAACGTTTCAACACCTTATTGGTGATGCCGTCTGCGCCGGGGGCTTTTTTGGGCTTGAGATCCTTGACTATAGAGAGAACTTCGTCAGGGGTGATCGGTGGGAGCGGGTCATCAGGGTCATCTATTGGGGGGGGGGGAGGGCTGACCTACGCTCTACTTCTGAATTAACCTTATCAAGGTGGGTTTGGCTTACGGGAAGCGTACTGAGAGTGCATTGAGACTCCAAACTGTCGGCTAAGCATTCGGCTTTTTCGTCGTCGTCAAAGGCCGGCCTTTGATTGGGTCGATTTAGGGGGGGCATAGTTGCCGTGGTCTCGCATTTAAGTCTGCGTTGAAGGGCCCAGAAGGCTACATGAGACGGTTGGATTGCGCTGACTTCCTTGTCCCAATGATCCTCCCGTACCTGAGCTACACGTTTCTTTACAGTATTCTGTAAGGAGCGCATATGGGCACGATTGGCTTCATTGGGAAAAGCGTCATAGGCACGGATGGCCGCGTTCCTCTCGGTCCTCAACTCATTTACATCGTCCGGCAGTTTCAGACGCTGGTCATCCAGCATCGGAACCTGCCGTGAGCATTCGCCCACTACGGACTGCACATGGTTGGTGAGCGAGGTGATCGCGGCCACCGTGTCCGCGACTGTCTCAATGGAGTCAGGGATTGAATCTAATTGGGGGGATGAGGTAGATTTGAGGCGGTCCTCTAATCTCTTCCAATCGGTTATTGTTTTAGTTACGGGCGGAATACCGGGATCCGAGGGACCACCCCGGGGACCCAGTTGAATGATCACAGGGCGATGATCTGAGTCTAGTTCTTGGATTACCTCAATAGAGCGAATACCGAGGTTTACGCGCTTTAAGAGGGCTATATCTAGGATGTCGGGCCGATGCCCTACTGTGTCAGGATAGTGAGTGGGACGCATCGGGGCGATGACGTCGAAGGAAAGTTTGTCGCTAAGTGCTCCTAATTGAGTGCCAGCGGCGTTATTGGAGACACAGCTCCATGAGCGGTGTTTGGCGTTTAAGTCGCCTGCAATAATTACAGAATTACTAAGATCGAGTAGGGATTTGAGGTCGTCTTCGAGCAGACTCGCGGGTTTGTTTGCGGACCTATAAGCCGAGACTATGGTGATGGGCTGGTGCCCTGTCATGCCTAGGCGACAGATTGAAGCCTCCAGGCATGCTAGCTCTGGGGGATCAATGGGGATGCAATATAAAGAATTGCGGTAATAGATTAGCGTTCCGCCTAGTGCGGTGTACGTTCTGTCGTTTCTAATCAGCCTATAATTGGCTATGTTGGGATTACGACAGTGGGGCTTGAGAAAGGACTCTTGAACGAGTAATATGTCAAGTTGGTGCTCACGCAAGAAGACAGCTACGTCATCGCGTTGACCACTAATGCCTCGGGCATTAAAGAAGCCTAAATTTAGGGAACGGGGTTTGAGTCTTTTGGGTGGGGCCGTATTATACATTATAATTGGAATTTAGTATTCTATAGATGTCTTGGTACTTTGTAAGTACCTGAAGGCGCTGCTCGTGGATGCCTTGGGTAAAGGCCCAAAGTCTAGAGTAGGCGTCAATACGGGTTTCCCCTGACTGGGGTTCGAGGTATTCTCTCGGCAGAAGGCCGGGGTAGTTTACCGGAGGGGGGGTTCTCATGGGGGGGGGGGCTTTAGCTGCTGGTGCAGTTTTGGGCCTGAGAGAAGGTGCGGGGATGGGTAAGTTCATCAGCGCGGGGGGCTCTGAGGCCGGGGGCGCGAGACGAGAGGTCGGAAGAGGTGGGTATTGGGGCTTTTGATTACCCTTAAACCAGGGGTTGGGCCCGAGTGGGCCGTGGAAATTAGGGGAGGGCCCGAGTGGGCCTCTAGGGTTTGGTGGTTGGTAATGGAAGGGGGCTGCGTAGGAGGGGGCTTCCCTCGCAACGCGGTCGGAGGCGCGTTTTGCCGTTTTGGCGTTGCGCATTTTGGGGGCTTTGGGGCATCCGCGATAGTTTGCTGGATGCCCGGCTTTGCGGCAAAGGACACAGCTAGGGGGCTCCGTGCACTGGTCCCTCTCCTTGGGACGCTCGCACTCGGTAGTCCCGTGATCGCCTAGGCACTTAACGCACCTGGGCTTTGCGTAGCAGTTACGCTGGGAGTGACCATACAGCTGGCAACGGTGGCATTGACCAGGCTGGTTCGACTTGTGGGGGCGCTCGACCGTGATGCCTGATAAATTGCATACGGTCTTTATATTATAGATGTTTTTGGCGTTTTCGCCAGGGTGGCAAATGACAAGGACCATGTTATAGGGTTCCCCGTGCTTACCACGGAACATACGGTGGGTTATTGCAACCGGGATCCCTTGACGATCGAGGTCGGCGTGCACTTCCGTGCAGCTGACTTCGGACGGAATCCCTCGGATCACAACTCTAAGGAGTCTGTCCTCTGGGAGTGCGTAGGTGTGAAAAGACACACCACGCTCGCGTAGCAACCTGGTAAGGTTGCGGTAATCAGTGGGGGTGGGGACAACTACTTTAATGCCCTGCTGTGTGGGGCGGGCACTAGTGAAATTTATCTTATTTTGATTGCACCAGTCGGATATCCTGGTCCAATATTCCTTATCCTGGATGAATAAGGGAGGCGGGATGGGCACCTTCTTCTGGGAAGGTGAGGTATGTTCCTGAGGGGAGGGGGGCCTTTTATCCTGCGAGGAGGAGTGAGAGGCGGGACGGGGGGTAGGGGCCGGGGCAGAGTTTGCCTCGGAGAGTTTTAAAGATTTTGAGGCGAGAGCCTCGGCCTTGTTTGTTTTTCGGCCGCGTTTTTTACCTTTGCCCACTACCGTGGTAAAGGCACCGGCCTCGTCTGAGTTGACCTCACTGTCCGAAGACATCTCTTGGTCTGATGGGATTGGGGAGCGATCAGGGTATTGAGTGGGGGCTGGGGTGGGGAGAGGTGAGGGGGTACGGTCCTTGTGGTCCAGGCTGGCTGAACGCCTAGGCGGACCACGCGGAGACCTCGGCCTCTCCTCATCACGACTCTGGAGAGTCGGGGACGTCAGGTTGTTTGGCGGCAAAAGCGCTGCCAAACAAGTCGCCATAGTTGGCGATAAAGGTGGGGTCCTTGAAGAGGACGTTTTTTAGGATGCTGAGAAACTCGGCATCAGACACCATCATATAGATGGTGACTAAGCCAAGCCTAGCAACAACGAGAGGGGGAGAAAATTAGTGGCGTACTAACATGGGGGTTTGCTCCTCGGGTGGGTGTACCCGGGAGTGTGTTCAAACCCTCCCCGTCGGGTATAGACGGGGAGGTTGTGTGCCTACTGGTGAGCCCTAAGCTTGCACTCCTGATTGCCAGTCTTAATGTGCAACCAGGTCCCTAAGTCTCTAGTGTGCAATGGGTGTAAACCCCTAGAGAATGCTAGATAGGACGAAACGGGGGTAAGCTAGGGAAGACTAGGAGATCCCCCAAGGCCTTCTGGCCCTAGCTTCTTCCAATTTTGCTTTGCCCTTAAGGAGCGCAGCTAGCGTGTCGGGTCAACGCCCCTCGGTTTGTTATCACCGTTAGGTATCCACCGAGAACCACAGTAAATAAGTGGGTTTTTTCCTGAAGGGACACTACGTTTTTGACGAAACTCTGTCTAAAGAGACAAAAGCGCGCCCGCTGTCTTGAAAAAGACAGCGAATGTGCTTATCGGGCTGCAGTCGGCGGGGCGACTGCGGAGGACGCTACGGTGAGCCGTAGCGAAAAATATTCGAGCACTTAATTCGTCACGAGAGGACGGAGCAGGAGCAGCACGACCTCTCGGGGCGAGTGTCAGAGCGTGAATGATCCTCCATTGGCGCTCAGCTGCGCCGTTTATATAGGCCGCGAGTCGTGGTACTGGAAAGTCCTCGAACGTCATCTATCCTTGTCATAAGATAACTCTTTCTCACTTGCACATTCTCGAAATAGAAAGTTCTCGAACCTCGTGGAACCTCATCTATCCTCTATCTCACTCACTCACTTCTAGAATGGAATGTTCTCGAAGCTTGTCGAATCTCGTCTATCCTTGTCTTATATTAGCTCTATCCTGCTCACTCTCTTCCAGAAGGTTCTTCGTCTATCCTTGTCTGATATTTAGCTCTATCTCGCTCACTCATCAACAATTTTACATGTGGGTGTCAAATGGCCATAAGGGGTCCTGAAAACGCCTGAAAATGGGTTTTCAGGAAATGTCGGCATCGGATTTGTTGACTCCTGAAACGGCCTGAAAACATGTTTCAGGCGCCTGAAAACAACGGCAACTTACTCAAAATTTCGATTCTTTGGTATGTGATAGAGCATCCTCTGATATGGACTGAAAATGCATTTCAGCCTGCTGAAAACGTCTCTAAGTCCAGGAAAATCGAGGTTGAAGTATTTCAGTCCACTCTGCTTAACCCTCCGTCGTAACAGTATCATAATTTTGAAGCGTGTCTGGAAATAGTTGGTCGTAATTCTGTTTTATTTTTTAGGTGTTGTAAGTCAATGTTCGCCAATCGTGTGTCGTACTGGTTGAATGCGAAAGGTCCGTCGATGTCAATAGACGAGGCTTGCTGCAGCTCCACAGCAGCACTAGAGCAAGCCTATCTCGCCATGAGCCGCGGAGAGTGCGAGGCGGCCATCGTCGGCGGCGCCTACTTGTGTCTGCACCCGCAGTCTTCTGTGCACTACGGAAGGTGAAGACATTTATTTTACACTAATCCTACTATGTAATATTATAAGTGCGAAAGTATGGATGTTTCTATGTTTGTCCTTGAATCACGCTGAAATGGCAGAATCGATTTAGTTGAAATTTAGCACACTGATAGACCATGTCCTGAATAAACTCATAAGACACTTTTTATCGACAAATCACGAAAGAGAGCAAGCCAGCTAGTTTAAAATAAAGAATAGATTTCATATTTCAGCAAACATAATAATAATATTTTCTCCCACTTGCTCGGAAATTGGTACATTATTTTAAAAAACCGGCCAAGTGCGAGTCGGACTCGCGCTGTAAGGGTTCCGTACCTCTCAATATGTCTATGTTTGTCTTATTTTTAGTATTTGTTGCAAAACTACATAATATGCACTATAATCTGACCAAGTTTGACGCTGGTATGTGTTACCGTTTGGAAGGTAGAGCAGGAACAAAAACGTTGAAAAAAATTCATGTTTTTTGAGGTTTCTTGTATGGGGACCCCCTTTGGTTTTAGACTTTTTTTTTTTTTTGTATTTGTCGTGATACAACTCATAGCAACACATTGTCCCGTCCGACTATAGGTAGGTAGTTTTTTTAAATAAAAATATTAGTTTTATAACAATAACAAATAATTTAATTTCATAATAGAAGTTAAGTTACAATAATATTGGCAACGTTTGTAGATATGAAAATAGTAGGGTCGGTGAAGCCGAATATCAAAAAATAGGTAGGTAGGTCGGTGAAGCCGGGTGTGAGTTTAGATTATCGAGCGCGTGTTAGGTTCTAGTCCGCTGTCTGAATGAAACACCACTATCCTTAGTAGTCCGCTGTAGGAAGGTGGCCGCAGTGCAGGTAGTTGCAGGTAGGTAGGTCTTCAGGCGCAGTATGTCACGGAGTTGCAGGAGTAGTGCAGCAGGCTCGTAGCGTCTCCAAAATTAACCGTGTACGAAAAACCCTGGAATCCGGTTATTGGACATTTTAGACTTTGTCCGAATTCATGCTGATGACTGCGACATCCGTGATCCACTGTGTACTACTTATATGGAAAGCAGTGTTCTAGCATGAAATAGCAATCATGATGAGGCAGTCTAGACAGCATAGTAAAATGATAAAATCATGACAAAAATATTACAATGGTAGCAGCTACAATTTATGTTACTTTTACAAATTTAATTAAATTCCGAAAATAGCTAGTATAGATTCCAATCAAGTCAGTAGCTACATAGGTACAAGAATTTGGAAGAATAGATATGCATTGGGGATAGCACAAACTAAAATAGACATGGACATGACCTTCATGACACGGTTAAGGTCATACCGGTCATTCGGTCATATCCTTTGCGAAGCAAAATATAGTCTAATCACATGTTAATACAGTAGTTACACTAACACAAAATGATATAGTGCAAGTAGTGATGATGATCGTCGAGAAATGATGATGATTTTTGATGATCAAAAATATCAAAGTCATGCAAGTACTTAACTACTTAAAATTAGTTAAAATAATGTTTCTGCCACACTCACCCGATTTGGGGTTTAACACTAGTTGTATTTGTAGAATTAGCACAGTTTTAGATTTTAGGTAATTGATTTTTTAATAAAAATATAGGTGGTGGCGGTTGCCGTTTAAAATATTTCCACGGTTAGCACACATTAGCTGCTCACAGCTCCGTAATGACAAGTGTGGTGAATTTGCGACTCGAACGTAGCCAACCAAAACCTGTTTTCGCTTACCGTCGCATTCACGCGGCTTGCTGATGTTAAGAAATAATATTGATACTTTTAAATGAACGTAACTTGTACATATTGATTTGTTAATATACTTTTTTTGATAGAATAATACTAACTTCTAATACTTAGAAACTTAGGAAATAATGTACAACGTTACAACATATTCTGAGAAAATTTCAACCGGTTACCTATTACCGTTCAAAAGATACAGCCCTGTGACAGACAGACGGACGTACCGACGGACGTCCCGTTTGGAACCCTTCGGTTACGGAACCCTAAAAAAGAATACATCAATCGGCTCTTTTCTTTACGCAACGAAACAACAGGCTAGTAATAACCAACACGACAATAATAGAAATTGCTGGACAGTTTTTATTTTTTAAATTATGCTAGCGAGGTTTTTAAGTACACATAGCATAACATAACTAATATTTTTTATTTTTATTTTTTTATTTAGTTAATTTTAGATTATAGAATCTGGTACGCCAGATGTTGCTGTGCCCTATCAGGGTTCATGTTTGATACTATTATTCTACTGTAACACCTTTTGAACACCATGAAAGCAATAAATGATTATGATTATGATTAACATCACGCCTGTATTTCCCCGAAGGGGAAGGCAGAGGTATAATAGTACACCCATATTTCGCCAGTTATGTTATAGTCCCACGTAATAGGGGGCGAGCTTACACACAACACACAGTACACAGTACACTGTAAGTACACAGTACACTGTAAGTACACAGTACACTGTAAGTACACAGTTACATAAATTAGGTGTTTTTAGGTACAAAATATTTACCATTACAAAGGCTAAATGCGCATTTTTTTTTCAAAACTTCGAAAATAGGAATACTTTGAACCGCGCTCGGATGAATTGGCGCGAATGAAAATTAGATACTGTTGAATTAATTTGTGTATTATTTCCTCACAAATGTGAGAAAAGTACTATACAAGTCTCGGCTGAAATAGCAATTAGCGGCCTCGTTTAGTTAAAAAGGACTCAGCTTGCGCCTCTTCCTTTTAAAATTACTTCGAAAGTACTCAGCCGTCAATTGCTTCATTTCAGGCCTCGACAGTAATGTACTATTGTGTTCTTGTTTGCAGAATCATGAAACAGGCCATGGACGGGAAAACTAAGTCATTTGATGAAAATGCTGATGGTTGCGTTAAGTCAGAAGCAATCAATGTTCTGTTTCTCCAAAAGGCCAAAGATGCTATGAGGTACGTTCATAGTATTATATTATCTGTGGTAACGTGAAGAAAAAGACAAAATGTAATTAGTTGTATTTGATGATACGAAAATAATGTGGCAGTTTTTATTGTTTGTTTCATAGCAAAATTTGATAAAGATGATTAAAATTAAATGATTACGATAATACCTTAAAGTAAATATTGTGGAAAAATTATTAATTGGAAACTATCCATTTATAATTGAAACTGAGAAATCGTCACTTTTTATGTTTACTGTAAACCGTTTGCACAGTCGTATTTTAAAAGCAGTGCCTACAATAAGGGAAGTTAAAAGATTTACTAATGATTTGAACAAAGCTACGAACAAAGTTAGAGAAGTAGCATCAAACATAACAAGAATATAGTGTGAATTCAGAGAATCATTGCATCGCAAGAAGAAAAAAGGAATTCTACAGATATTTTGTATATTACAGGATTTACGCTAGTGTAATGCACGCGAAAACACAATTTATCGGCATGATAAAGGGAGAGACAGGCCCTCAATACGGATTCCTTAGAAATCCTGAAGCAACTGTTAACTTTTTAAACAAATTCTATGAGGAAGCGAGAGTCCCACCGCATGAAGTAGAATACGTCGAAGCGTTTGGATCTGGTAAATTGAATGGATATAATATACAACTAATTACAATTTAAACTTCTTCACCTAATTTTAAATAAATTACAGCTGTGCCGGAAGCTGACAAAGCTGAACTAGAAGCCATTGAAAAGGTGTTCTGTAAAGATAAAGCGGAGCCACTTTTAGTTGGCAGTGTCATATCTAACATCGGGTACAGCGAGGCAGCATCGGGTATATCCGGCATAACGAAAGTAAGTTGAGAAGAGAACTTTGATATCATGAGCAGAGTTCACGGTAGCTTAGCACTGGTGTACTGAACCAGGAGCAACAACATCATCATCAACTCAGCCTATCGCAGTCCACTGCTGGACATAGGCTTCTCCCAAACTGCGCCACACACTCGGTCCTCTGCCTTCCGCACCCAGCCACCCCAGCCACGTTCTTCAGGTCGTCGGTCCACCCAGCGGGGGGGCACTCTGCGCTTCTTTTGCCGATTCGCGGTCTTCACTCAAATACACGTCTGCTCCAGCGGTCATCGGTCTTTCGACAGACATGGCCAGCCCACTGCCACTTCAGCTTACTGATCCTACAAGCTATGTTGGTCACTCCGGTTCGTCTCCGGATAATCTAGTTACGGATTTTATCCTGAATGAATGAACCAGGAGTAGCAGGTTCGAATCCTGCTCGTGAGAGATTTTTATTTTCACAATTCATATCTTTAGATTTTGCTTCGCATGCGTAAGTGCGTTAAAATAATAGAAGAGACTTCGAAACAAAGATTTCAATCTCAAAGCTCAATACATTTCAATTTGCAATACTGTTTCTTCATCAGCCTATATTAGTTCACTGCTGGACACATATGGGTGACATAGGCCTCTCCAAGGGCACGCCACTGACATCGATTCTCAGCCACTTGCATCTAGTTGCTACCAGTCACCTTGCAAATAAAATCGCTCCACCGAGCCTGAGGGCGTCCTACCCTACGTTTACCGTTAGTATTCGCGGTCTCCACTCAAGAACCCGTCTATCCCAATGGCCATCGGTTCTTTGGCTAATGTGGCCGGCCCAGTGCCACTTCAGCTTGCTAATTATGTCGACATCTTTGGTTTTGTGTTGGATCCCCTCGTTCTGGATTCGATCCTTCAGAGCTGCTTCTTACCAGGATTTATTTTTCGTCAGTTGTCAATATTAAGATTGTATCGTTACCCGTTGCCTCAGGTGTTACTAGGCTATCATAACGGTGAGATAGCCGCCAACCTGCACTGCGCCAGCCCGCGGCAGGACGTGGCGGCGCTGCGCGAGGGGCGCATGCGCGTCGTCACCGAGCACCAGCGCTTCCGCCGCACGTACGTCGCCGTCAACGGCATGTCCGTCACCGGCGTCAACTCGCACGTGCTGCTGCACGGACATTATATGCCCAAGGTACTAATTAAAACTAATTATGAAAATTCAATTATTTGTAGAAGCATAATATACAACGTTACTTTTTGTTTACTCAATTTGAGAAACTGCCTCCCTAGCCAAGTTGACAATCTACAATCGTCAACGCTAATAGAAAACAATCAAATGTATGGGAATGACATGGTATAATAAGAGGTGAAACATCTTATTATACCATGGGGAATGACATATCTCAACGAAAAAGTCATTCGGGGCTGGTTTGTTCAAAATCACCAGGAGAATCGATTGGGATGTTTTTTTTCTAAATCACAGAATTTTATAGTCAATGTAAGTCCCCCAGTTGTTAGTGGCAAAAGTGAAGAATGTCATGCAGCGACTACCTGATACACGGAAACTAATCGAGACGAACTTCATGGACCTTAAGGCCATTCACGATTCGTTGATGTACTGAATGTAACCAAATTGAGTTTCAAATTTTTTTTGTTGTTCAAATGTATCATGGTATAAAAACTTTCTAAAATCTCAATTGATTCTCCTAGTGATTTTGAACAAACTAGTTTCTTTGTCTTTAACAAAAAGTAACGTTGTATAAGCCGAAGAAAGTTTTGACTAAAAGATCTTTTAAATTGGTTTCAGGATCTTTCACGCTATCAGACTATTATTCCTCATCTTGTGACCATATCGGCGAGACAAGATACAGCGGTAAAGAAAATTTTCGAAAACTTAAAGTCTCGGCCCATCGACCCTGAGGAGTTGGCTTTGTTGCATAACATACACCAAACGGACATCTCAGGACATTTGGGCAGAGGATTCATTATTCTACGTAAGTTTGATTTTACATACGAACATACTTGTAATATAATTTGGTATGAAATTCGAATCTCTTTTTTATCCAAGTGGTGCGTAACTCAGCTCAGAACCGGTTCAAATATTCAGATCATTAAAGTAGTGTCAGTAGCTCAATGACAAAATACGCAGCTCACGGCTCAAAGAAAATTATCTATCTGAGCGACGTCGTTCGTTGCACGTAAAAAAATTACCATTTCAATTTTATTAAAACCTGTTTGAACTGGTGAGCTGGAGTGGCGATAGATGTCTGCGAGTCGCGGAGTGAGTCGCCAGTGAGCGGCGAACGTGCGCTCAAATAGATCGAACGCTCTATAAGCTCAGTGACTCACATCACAGATCATATGTCAAAGTAGGCAGAGGCACAAATTGAGCTGATCTGTGAGCTGGTTCACAACTCCGGTTCATACATGTGAGCCGTGAGCTGAGCTGCAGCTCACGCTGTATAGGTTTTGTTGAGTTACCCATGTCTATTTTATTCTTCTAGAGACGGACGAGGAAGAGAAAACTGTTAGTCTGTGTGAGAAGGTTGAGTACTTCGACGACGCCAGACGACCGCTGTGGTTTGTGTACAGCGGGATAGGCTCACAGTGGGCGGGTATGGGCACGGAACTGATGCGAATTCCTATCTTCGCTGCGGCTATAGAACGGTAAATTAATGTTTTTCAAATTTACATCTACTGCCTATTTAGAACTACTAAATACAACAATGACAATACGACAGTAAATTAAAACACGGTTATTACTAGTCTGCAGAAGAATTTTAAACTCATAAGTAAGAAATTAAAAACCACGAAATTTTGGAACAAAATAAATATTAAAATGTCGAAGTAAGAAGTAACATCAACTGCAATAATTGAGAAAGAGAGTAAAAATCATAATTATGGATTCACACAGGTCTTTGACCTAACGATCTATGCCATAAAAACGGTCCTATACATTCAAATGTAATAAAATTAAAATATTTAATTTCCTATTTACTGGATTTGATTGATTTTTTGTGCACAGTCAGAGAACTTGATACTCTGTACGTGGTTTTATTGTCATCTCCACTTTGCATATTCCTTTCTACGAATATCGCTCTACTCAGACTCTGTTTGGAATTTGGATAAAAGTTTTACTTGCTATTTATCACGAAATAGCTTTACAACTACCAAAATCGTATTTCAGGTGCCGTCAAGCTTTGAAACCAAAAGGAATCGATATTGTCCATATAATTACAACGTCCGATAAGACAATATTTGACGATATTCTGAACTCGTTCGTTGGAATAGCTGCTATTCAAATCGGACTTACTGATGTCCTTCAGGAACTAGGATTTGTGCCGAATGGAATTATTGGTATGATAGAAATTGAAAATACAGTTTTAAGCAAACTCAAGTATTAATATAACCGTTCTAGTTGACCCTAAATTGCAACCAATATTTTTTCTGTAACTGCTGCCGAATTGCGTAACTCACTCGCCATCGCAATCATCTGGATTTCAATGTTCATTGCGCCGTGTGTTTTGACAATCCGTGTTGTCGGCAACTACGTACCACGCAATTAATGTTGCTTTAATTTCAAAATGAAAGCTAATGTCAAAGTGAATGCATTACACAATTGCCCCACAGGTCACAGTGTAGGCGAGTTAGGATGCGCATACGCTGACGGCTGTTTGACGGCGGAGGAGATGATACTGGCTGCGTACAGTCGCGGGCTGGTGTCATTGCAGACTCCATTCATACGCGGCTCCATGGCTGCCATCGGCCTTGGATATGACCGGGTACGATATTTGAGTCATATGTTTCTTTACATCTTTGTTTGTTGTCACTAAACCGTCACAAAATAATATTATGTGCTTTTCCGTACCTCAACCACTTGTCAGATAGACAAAATGATTGTATACATATGCTAAATAAGCATATTCATTTCTTGGTAAGTCATTATAGCGACAAGTTCATATTCTTTGACACAAACAAGTTTGTTGGTAAATTAAAATTGATTCTGTGTATCTACCAACTAAATTTAGACGTCAGATAACAACACTATTAGCTTATAATCACAGACCAGTAAGCTTCAAGACTCCGCATAAACAAAGTTTTGTATTCAAACGCAGTCGTAAAACGTTGGTGGGGTCAGGGGGGCGGACGGCGCTTTATGATTGACCGGCTCAAAAGTTCGGTGGTATGATTCCTTATGATTGGTGCCGCTCGCTGACTGAGTGACGTTCCGATTGGCGGAGTGACGTTTGATATGCAGTGATAGAGCATATGCGTTGTGACCGGGGGTGTCCAGCTAAGCGGCGTCTAGAGGCTTACTGGTCTATGCTTATAATATAAACTCAGTCATAAGTAGCATGACAAAGTCTCCATCCACAACCTATGTTTTGAATAATAGTCATACTAATATTAAGGTGGTTAACAAAAATAATTTGAACTAACCACAGTGACAACAGAGAAGCAGAGTCATTGTTTACTAATGTCACATCAAAACATAAATCGCTTCTCTGGCAAAATTTTAGATGTAGAATTATTTGCTGAGAGATATAATGTAGATATTCTATGCTTCACAGAAACTTTTCTAAAAGCAGATAAAATGTTATTTAACGTAGATAATTTTAAGATAGCCAGTTCATTCCAGAGAGCGTCAGCAGAAGGTGGGGGAACCTTAATCATGGTTAGACATCACCTGAAGTGTAAAGAGCGACTAGACATTCGCAATCTCTCTGTTGAACGAGTATGTGAGCTTGCGTGTGCAGAAGTGGAGGAGTATGTGATTTTGTGTGTTTATAGCCCTCCTGACTCCAATAAGCCCCTATTTCTTTTAACAATGGAGGATGCTCTTAGAAAAATAAATGTAAATAAAAAGTAAAAAAAGAAAGAGAATCTGTTATGAAAGTATTAAAGTTGAATTCACTAGACGTTAGACTTGTATTGACTATTTTAGGAAATCCTAAGTCAGTTGCTGCAAAACAGTTGTGTGGTTTGCTGCTTAGTCAGTGATTTTTTTTTCCTCTTCTTGTTAATTTGTATCACATATGTATGTATTAGACAGTGTATAAGGTACTATGGGGTTGGCATATCCGTGTGGATAAAAACCCCTTAATAATAAATAAAGATTTAAAAAAAAAAAAAAAAAAAAAAATAGTTGATAGTTTGTGGGGATTTCAATATTAACATTCTGATAAATACCAAAGATAAACGTAACTTCTTGTCATTATTGAAATCATTTAACCTAAAACATGTGTTCTTTGAGCCGACTAGAGTGACACCTACCACAGCTACTTGCATAGATAATATTATGACAAACTTTAAAATAGTTGAAAAGAATTTAATTAGTGGCGTTCGTTCAGATCATAAGTGTCAGATTATTAAATTAAATTATAAGAAAATCATAAGTCACCAAATTATACAATGTAGGTCAGTAACGAAAAATTGACTACAAAAATTTAATAAAAATCTAGAATCCCAATTACTTATATTACAATCGCAAAATGGCAACCCTAATTATATGTGTAGCACACTATTTAATGTTATATGTAATGAGTTTGAAAAAGCTTGCAAAGTGAAAAAAATTACTATAAAACCAAAAATCATGTTTAGTGTAACGAAGGGGTTGCTGGAAGTGAAGCTTGGTGTGCGGGTTCTCCTGAACCTGGGTGTAGGTAAAGAATGCAGTAATACGAAGCGTCAAGACATGTTGTTTATTCGATAGTTGAATATGGACAGCGCCCCAAATTACAGTTACACGTTATTTTATAATTTCTATTAATCAGTGTTGCCAACATGAAATTCTCAAATCGATACATTGTTAAGTAAATCGATAATTAAGTTAATATTATATAATATGATCATGTTGGCTAATGACTAGATTTATTAAATAATTTAATTGACTGGATATAAATACGATGAATTAAAAGTATAATAATCGACTAAATACAAGACATGGTGACTTCATTCGTTCCTTCCGCTGATAAGTAACTTGTCTCTGGGTTGGCTGATCCACAGTTTGTAACATTCGGCCATCCTGCAACAGCCGTGACCCACGGCGATCAATCAGGT
This sequence comes from Asteroscopus sphinx, assembly GCA_949699075.1. NCBI lineage: Eukaryota > Metazoa > Arthropoda > Insecta > Lepidoptera > Noctuidae > Asteroscopus > Asteroscopus sphinx. The sequence goes on from OX453021.1 coordinate 18,305,586, forward strand.
TGTCACCAGTCTGAAACAATAAAACATTTTACGCAGTAAATGATTTTTTTAAATACTCTTTTACGTTATCCTATTCGTATTGTACTCCTTCGACTTCATAAATATGCTGCAGTTAGATACTCTTGTATTATTACCATAATTCCTTTTAACAACAGAACTATTTAATAGTAACTAGGTCTTGTTTTACTTCAACATAACCAGTTCGAAGCTTTCATTTAATAGTGTTTAAAATGAGATCGACTAATTGAAGACTTTACTTTTTAACAGCTACTTTTTGTTGTATTAATAAATCTGCTCTCGATAAGTATTTTTCCTTTTATTTTCTGCCTTTACTTCTTCTAGACAAAGAAGACAAGGTAGGTACCGTTACACAGCTTAGTAGACTACAACATATTAAAGTATGATGACACCATCTAGTTTTAAAATCAACATGTAATTCCAACATACAATTTTGCAGAATAAATAATATCATTTCATGATTTCATCAAGTAAGTTCACACAGATCTAGTCCAGATAGCTTAGTTTACTATGTTATTAAAGTAGTTATGACGACGCTATCTAGTTTTCAAATTGAAATAAAGAAGTAATGTTAATATCCAATTTTGTAGAATAAATAATTTCATCTCATTATTTAAACAACAATTTCCTCGATATTATATTTTCCAAATTACTCGTGGTCATACAAATTGAAATTTCCTAGATATTAGCTATGTTTTTTAAAATAACTCGTCCCATAGATTTAGCTTGATTTCCTCGATACTAAATTGGTCAATTACCTCGTGGTCACACAGACCTAGTTCAATTTTCTAGATATTATATTTTTCAATTAACTCAATGGTCATACAGATCTAGCTCAATTCTTTATGTATTATATTTGTCATATAACTCTATATCGCACAGACATTACGTACAGTAGACCGCATGACAGTGGTAACACTTCAGTTCGAAAACCGCCCTTGCTGCCGACGAAATAAAGATGCTGCTGCTAATACCAAAGGGTTACCACCGACGTGCGGTCGACCGTACCTAGGCCACACAGACATTATGTACGTCACGCAGACATTACGAAGTCCCGCAGACATTACGAAGTCACGCAGACCTTACGATGTCACGCAGACATTACACAAGTCAAACAGACATTACGTAGGTCATACAGACAATACGTAGGTCACGCAGACATTATGCAAGTCACACAGACATTACGCAAGTCACACAGACTTTACGCAAGTCACACAGACATTACGCAAGTCACACAGACATAACATAGGTCAAACAACGTTAAGCAGGTCACGCAGACATTACGTAGGTCACACAGATATTACGTAGGTCACACAGACATTATGCATGAATTACTTAAGTCTTTTATCAAAATAAACATACACGTTTTAGTTTTTAAACTAACGTGCCTTTGCTATCCAAAACTAGTCTTAGCACAGAATAGGATCAAAGTATTCATATAGAAATTTCCTAATAGCCCATCTATACCTATGTTTAATCTCAATACTCAATTATTTGATCAAAGTATTCATATAGAAATTTCCTAATAGCCCATCTATACCTATGTTTAATCTCAATACTCAATTATTTATTGCATTCCATAATTTAAGTAATATTCGAACATTTGGTAGACTAAGGATCAATTAATGGACCCTGTCAGGCACAGTACAGTTTTGTAGGCGAGAAGAGGAAAAGCGTGTTTGATTGCAATTAAATGTTTTATCCAATTATTCTGTTATTTATAATTCTTTGCTTTTTTTTTTACTAAAAATTATCATTTTGATGAATTGTGTGGTTAATTCTTTTTAAATTATTAGGTAAATATTTACTGTAGTACAATTTTTTTAAATTAGGTTATTAATGTTCTTTCTTGCTTATATTTGATTTATTGAACTATTATTCATTATTTATAAGTCGTTCTAGGATATTTTTATTCATTGTTATCATTCAAAGACAAGATTTTTTTAATTTACATGTAATTTAAGTATTTATTTATATATTGTTAAAGGATATTTTACTATTTTTTATTAAGTTATTGGTTGTTTTTTTTTACTTTAATAGGGATTTAAGTGAATGAATAATATATTTAATTGGGTACCATATACAAGATGTTTACTATGTCTCTTTTTTTTTCTAACCTATACATTTATTCCGGTTATGGTCTATCTGTGTGCCAAATGTCATCTAAATCTGTTCAACGGTTAACGCGTGATTAAATAACAAACATCCAAACATTTTATTGGACCCTTTTGTATAATAAAATAAATAGAGCCTTAAATATATACCCCCTTAAGATAAACTCAATATAAGAAAAAAGTGTGTGAATACCTACTAAAACTGAACTATGAGGAGACTGAACTTTTACTGCATATAGCACAGTGATTACGCTGACAAACTTAATGGATGCATTCAAATCATTCACAGATAGCACATCCACAAATTTATTCCGAATGTTCATTACTATTTTAATGCAACTTACACTTACACGCTCATACTCACCCTCTCACACTTCACTCAGATACACTTTCATCGTAAACAAAGAGAGGACATGTTTACGGTTGAATGAAAATAACAGGCTAATATTAATTTCAATGGTTACGATAATTTTGTATAATTCGAGGGGATTAGGTTTGGTTACAGATGCTTCATATTTTTTGGAATACCAAAACATAGCCAATTAATATGTTAAAATAGCTGTATAGTTTTTAAGAACATTTATATTAAATTGATAGTTTATTTTATCATCATATTCGTTTATACTATACTAGCTCTTGCTTTTCCGTTTATTAAGCTATTATATGTATTCACATTTTAAAATAGATTTGTTGACTAATTGTATACTTTTATAGACATGGCAAAGGTACTAGAAGAATGTATTTCCAGTCGCCAAGTTAGTAGGTTTAGTCTATTTTTACGTTTACATACATACATACACACGTATTATCACGCCTGTTTCCCATTGGGGTAGGCAGAGACTATGGATTGCCACCTGCTACGATCCTGACACACCTCTTTCGCTTTATCTACGTCCATTAACCTCATCATACATTCTCGTCGGTTTAGAGAACTCTTAACCTGGCATTTTTGAGAACGTCCGCGATTTGATTTGATTTTATTTTATTTTTATGTCTAAGTGTCTCTAATTCTAGTTTGTTTGTCTTATCATTCAGTATAGAACCCCGGGTATTTAAGCACAAATTTACATATTTCAAAAATGTTAATACAGGGTAAGGTTAGCATTTTCAGTTCTCGAATATAGGAGTTAACAACTGTCGGTTTCTTAAATGTTTACTAAAATTCTAATTGTTCTCTGTAAGATACATACTGTGGGCGCGTCTATACTACTAACCCATGACTCAATATTTGAGGCATGCATAGGCATACGCGGAGTAGGTAACAAGTGCAGTTATAGGTCTGTAACTAGTTGTTTTTTTTTCGGATGTCTTAGGATTTTTTGATATTGCTCTTATTTTGAATGCGACTCTATTAATGTTCGAGTCTGTCTTAAAATATAAGGGTGAATTTGCGAACTTCTAGTTTAGAACTATGGAAGCTAAAATTTACATTTATTTGTGTCATGGTACAATATTTAATTTTCCATTTATATTTATATTGTTCTCACATGAGGCAAGTATTGATACATCATCCGCAAACAAAACAAGGGTCAGTTATATTTTTAGGAGGGTCGTTGTCGTCGTTGATGTCGTTGACGTATGCAAAGAACAGTACACATCCAATTAAACTTGTGGAATTAAGGCGTTTATTGGTTTGTTATTGGACCGGATACATTATATTTAATTTGTTATGTGGTTGTAAAATTCTATTTCCACCAGTTGTATTTTTTTAATATTCTTATCCTTTAAATAAGATGTGAACCATTTGAGACATTTGCCGCGGATTCCTATGCTGTATAATTGTTAGTTAATAATATTTCAAATTATGCTTTATCGTAAGGTTGTGTCACTTCAAGCAGTACTCCTACTGTGTATTTTTATTATGAGTTTTTTTGGATATATTTGTAAACGAAACGCATAAACCCATTTGCATAAAGGTTTTTTTCTTTAATTATTTTTGAGACTGTTGGTAAGAGGGCAATTGGACGCTAATTATTTGGGTCAGTTTCTTTATTTACCTTATACAGGTAGCAACATAATAAGAGCTTTTTTTTATTCGGAAAAACGCCTTCAAAAGACTGGTTTATTCGTTCATAAAATGGTAGTATTAATTCATCTGCGCGTTGTTTCGGTAAAGTAGAATTAGTAGTAGTAGTTAGTTAAGTAATATTATTTCAGTGAGTAGTTGTTTCGTCGATACCGTGGCTCTTTTTCTTTATTAGATTATTTTCGTCGTAGGTAGGTATATTGGACTAAGAAAGATTTCTATTTTACCTCTTTGATTTCTATAAAAAAATAATAGTACCAAGGTCACAACTGCATTCCGCAAAATTATTAAATTATCTTTGCACCGAATCATTTTTCTTTATCGAATGGGCTTTCATATGACCACCACCTCACCTGATATTAAACAAGACTCATTACACTCTTTTATTACATACTACTCAATTGAAGAATATTTGAATGTTAGTAATGTAATGTAATAAGAATGCATGATAAATCTTTCACTTTTATGTATGTTAGACATAGTTATATTTAAAAATAAGAATAATATTAGTATTAAGCCCTCAATATTGCAACGCTTGCAAAAGGCTACTAAGTTCTAAGCACAACAATAAAATGTAACACCAATTATGTACCTACACTTAGTATGCAATAAATCTTTGAATCTTTGGATCTTATTTCACCAAAATTTGTATCAGACATTACATTTTTTTCTTGTGAGGGTAAACCTAACTATATTATGCAAGGTACATCCTCATAATATTGAGAGTAAACATCTGAGCTAGTGAGCATAAATTTAATCCATCCGTCATCCACTGTATAACTGTATCGCCAATATTTATCACTCTTGATACAAGGAAATCAAACCGGGAGCAGCGGTGTAGTAACTAGCAGAAGATAGTTGAATCTGTATTACGTTCAGTGTCAATATAAACATCGTAACTACAGCCCGGAGAAACTCAATGTCTACTTCACGTTTTTGTTAAAAAAATAAAAATCCATAACACGTGTTAGTGAATAAAAAAATTTCAAATAAATTTTCTTGGTTTAAAACAAAACTCTTTTTAGTTTGTTTTATATATTTAGCGAAGTACATACGAGTTTTTCCAAATAATTAGATCTTTAATATAAAGATTAGCGTTGTGGTTTCTGCACATCTTTTGTAAATCGTCAATATGAAGTCTAAATTGTACTTTTCCTAGTGGCAGTATGTATACCAATCCCGCCAATCTTTGAGGGTAAGTTTAATTTCCATTTCTCCATAATATCAGCGGTTATAAAAAAAAAATTGTAAGTACATTTCGTACCTGTAGTTTCCGGTGAGGCGTCTGTGATCCCTGTTATTGGGACGCGGTGTACTTCGCTGTACCGGGAGTGTTTTGCGATGTCTCGGCAGCATACCAGCATTTCTGCGCCACTGTAGCTCGCTGCTCGATTGCAGACCAAGAATGCCAGCGGGCGATCACATTGTGAAGAGCCTGGAGGAGACCTTCAAGACCAACACGATTCACTCTGAAACTTGAAAACATGGTATTAGAAAAGGCACAGATGGTAAATCCCACTTCTGAGATGTAACGAAGGGGTTGCTGGAAGTGAAGCTTGGTGTGCGGGTTCTCCTGAACCTGGGTGTAGGTAAAGAATGCAGTAATACGAAGCGTCAAGACATGTTGTTTATTCGATAGTTGAATATGGACAGCGCCCCAAATTACAGTTACACGTTATTTTATAATTTCTATTAATCAGTGTTGCCAACATGAAATTCTCAAATCGATACATTGTTAAGTAAATCGATAATTAAGTTAATATTATATAATATGATCATGTTGGCTAATGACTAGATTTATTAAATAATTTAATTGACTGGATATAAATACGATGAATTAAAAGTATAATAATCGACTAAATACAAGACATGGTGACTTCATTCGTTCCTTCCGCTGATAAGTAACTTGTCTCTGGGTTGGCTGATCCACAGTTTGTAACATTAGCTTCTGGGCTACAAAGGGAGTCTACGCAGTCGAGATGTTTTGTATGGGTTATATGGCAAAAAGTCTTATACACCTAATATCAATTTTCATATTTACGTTAGAAGATACTCAAAAATCTTTAAAAAGGTTTGCATGCAAGCGAAGGCTGCTTATATTAGTGATCAAATAAAGAAGTCAAATAATAAAATTAAAACGACTTGGACAATAATAAATACTGAAACTGGTAATCGTAGGCTTACAGATAGTACAATGAGCATAAAAATAGATGACAAACTAGTTTCAGATAAAAATGTAGTCTCTAACTTCTTTGAACAATTTTTTACAAATATCCCATTCGAGACTACTAAATTTCTTCCATCGTCCCCCGTAGCAGCTGAGACACTCTTAAAGGAAAATTTTACTTTGCCTATATCTACTACAGCTTACTTTGAGTTTAGTTTTGTTACTCCCATTGATATAATAAAAACATTTAAAACAATAGCCAGTAAAAAAACAGAGGACTTATGGGGATTGTCCATAAAAGCTGTCGAAGCAATAATAGTCAATATTGCGCCAATTTTAGCGACAATCTTTAATACTTGCATCATGGATGGCATTTTTCCCGATTTAATGAAATATAGCAAAATTGTGCCCATTTTCAAACCAGGTAGCCTTGATAATGCCTCAATATCTGTTCTACCAGCTTTAAGTAAAATTTTTGAAAAAATAATACTCAATCAATTGTTAGTATATTTTAACTTAAATGGGATACTACATGATAAACAGTTTGGATTTACGAAGGGACGTTCAACGGGAGATGCTAGATCCACCCTAATCAAAACAGTATTGGAGGCTTGGGAGCAGGCTCAGGATGCGGTAGGAGTGTTCTGTGATCTTTCCAAGGCGTTCGACTGCGTGGATCACCGAACGCTCATTCTGAAATTAAAACACTACGGAATCCGAGGTAGATCTATTGATCTCGTAAGTTCATATTTGTCGAATCGGGAACAAAAGGTAGCTATAGGTAATGTCACTTCTGTAGGCTCTCTGGTTAAAATGGGTGTACTCAGGGATCAATTTTAGGCCCATTTCTGTTTCTTGTAAATATATTAATGACCTCCCATATATAATAAAAGATACAAAGACTAACATAGTCTTATTTGCTGACGACACTTCACTTATATTTAAAGTGAATAGGAAAGATAGTGACCTTGTAGAACCCAATAATACTCTTAATATTCTTTCCAATTGGTTTTCTGCTAACAATCTTCTTCTTAATGCAGGAAAAACCAAATGTATAAAATTTTCGACACCTAATGTACCCCATATTGTTACTAATGTAAGACTAGATGGAAAGGTTTTGGATCTGGTTCCCTCAACTGTCTTCCTGTAGGCGTAGCATGACCAATTCTATGTCTATTCTTCCAAGAGTAGACAAAGCCTGTGTAATTGGATCTCAGACTTCCTGAGGGATCGGTCGATCCGAGTTGTCATTGACGGCTGCACGTCCGACCAATTGGCTATAAATGCCGGGGTCCCTCAGGGCTCAGTACTCTCCGCAACTTTGTTTTTGCTCCACATAAATGATCTGCTAAGACCCGGCACCTTTGGGTACGCAGACGACAGCACCGTTGTTGAGAGTTACACATCCAATGCACGAGTGAGTCGGACGCAAATCCAGTCTCTTAGAGAGGCCATGGTTGAACGCTTGAACTTGACCCTGAAAGCTGTCTCCGAATGGGGTGATGCTAACTTGGTCAAGTTCAATGCTGCTAAGACCCAGGCGTGCCTGTTTTCTGCTAAACGGAGTCAATTTGAACTTACTCCAACTTTCTGTGATGCATCCGTGCCGATAACTGACCACCTTGAGCTCCTTGGCGTGTCACTAACATCCACCCTAAACTTCGGCTCATACATAGAGTCCAAGGCTCAACTTGCTGCCAAAAAGCTGGGCATCCTCTCTAAGGTGAGGCGGTACTTCACACCTGAACAGCTGCTCAATTTGTACCAAGCACAAGTTCGGTCCTGTATGGAGTACTTTTTTTTTTTTTTTTTTTATTCTTAACGGGCTTGCGTTTGACCGCCACCTCACCTGATGTTAAGCGATGGTGCGGTCGACGATGGTACACGCTTGCCCAGCAAAAACCTATTCACTCGAGTCTTGAAGACCACCAGATTATATTTCTCGGGAAACACTGACGCCGGCAGGGAATTCCACTCTTTGGCGGTACGCATGATAAAGCTATTAGCAAACCGGTTCGTGCGTAAGGGTGGAATATCTACCATATAACGGTGGCGCATCGCCGTGCGTCTGGTCGTCCGATAATGGAAAGGGCTTGGGGGAATTAAATTGTGCAATTCCAACGCACACTCGCCGAAATGCATTCGATAAAAAACCGATAGGCTAGCAACTCTGCGCCTATGCTCGAGACTTTGTAGCTTGGCATCGACCAGCGCATCGTTGCCAACGAGCCTCTTGGCGCGCCTCTCAATCGACTCGAGAGCCGCCAGTTGATATTTAGCCGAGCCATCACAGAGATGAGAGCAGTACTCCATACAGGACCGAACTTGTGCTTGGTACAAATTGAGCAGCTGTTCAGGTGTGAAGTACCGTCTCACCTTAGAGAGGATGCCCAGCTTTTTGGCAGCAAGTTGAGCCTTGGACTCTATGTATGAGCCGAAGTTTAGGGTGGATGTTAGTGACACGCCAAGAAGCTCAATGTGGTCAGTTATCGGCACGGATGCATCACAGAAAGTTGGAGTAAGTTCAAATTGACTCCGTTTAGCAGAGAACAGGCACGCCTGGGTCTTAGCAGCATTGAACTTGACCAAGTTAGCATCACCCCATTCGGAGACAGCTTTCAGGGTCAAGTTCAAGCGTTAAACCATGGCCTCTCTAAGAGACTGGATTTGCGTCCGACTCGCTCGTGCATTGGATGTGTAACTCTCAACAACGGTGCTGTCATCTGCGTACCCAAAGGTGCCGGGTCTTAGCAGATCATTTATGTGGAGCAAAAACAAAGTTGCGGAGAGTACTGAGTCCTGAGGGACCCCGGCATTTATAGCCAATTGGTCGGACGTGCAGCCGTCAATGACAACTCGGATCGACCGATCCCTCAGGAAGTCTGAGATCCAATTACACAGATCAGTAGGCAGGCCGAATGAAGGAAGCTTGTTTATAAGGCTATCGTGCCAGACCCTGTCGAAGGCCTTCGAGATGTCAAGAGAAACGGCAATCGCTTCTCCGTGTTTCTCGATGGCCTCGCTCCAAATGTGGGAGGCATACGCAAGAAGATCTCCGGTAGACCGGTTTCGGCGGAAACCGTATTGTCGGTCACTCAGAAGGTCATTAGCTTCAAGGTATCCTAGGAGCTTGTTATTAAGTACTCGTTCCATACTCTTACAGAGTATGGACGTTACTGAGATGGGCCTGTAATTAGCAGGGTCAGCACGACTGCCCTTTTTGGGCACTGGTTGCACATTAGCCTGCTTCCAGGATTTTGGCACTTTACCAGTCGCCATCGAGAGACGAAATAGGCGTGTCAGGATCGGAGACAATTCAGGCGCACAGGTTTTAAGGACTATGGCTGGTATACCGTCGGGGCCACTGGCTTTGTTCACGTCAAGATTGCGTAGCGTTTTACGGACCTCCTTCTGGTGGATGCGAATATCCGACATACAAGTCTCACATCCATTTTGTGGAGAAGGGGGTGTAGCGCCACCAGCATCGAGACGTGAAGAATCCGCGAAGAGAGAGGCAAACAAGTTTGCCTTCTCCTCAGCAGTGTGGGCCAGTGACCCATCAGGTTTCAGCAGTGGAGGTAGTGAGGGGCGACAGAAGTTGGATTCGACCGACTTCGCCAGGGACCAAAACGCCTTACTACCCGACGGGTAAGAAGCAAGTTTGTTACCTATTCGGCCTATGTGGTCAAATCGTGCTCTGCGCAAAGCCTTCTTACAGGACTTGGCAGCCTTGTTGAAAGCTCTCTTCTTCTCGCTTAAGTCCTTAGTTTTGCGGTTTCGAGCGTCGACCCACTCCAGGTATGCCGTGTGTTTCAGCGCCTCAGCGCTTCTACACTCGGCCCCAAACCATGGACGAGCTTCGCCGGGCATTGTTACATCAGAAAATGGAATGTAATACTCCATCCCCTGACGCAACACGTCCGTCACGGCGCTTGCACAAACTGAAGGATCATCAGAAGAGAAGCAAGTCGGCTGCCAAGGATAAGATGCAAAAAACGACCGCATCTCATCCCAATCTGCTGCTTTGTACCGCCACACTCGCCGGATGCCTCTAGGGCTGGGATCGGGCGGAGAGTAGACGGATACAGATTTCACCAGACAGTGGTCAGAACTACCTAAGGGTGATGATACCGACAAGGAATACCGGTCTGGATCAGTTGTCAGCAGAAGGTCCAAACAGTTGGCTGTGTGCGACTCAACATCAGGCACCCTCGTTGCCCCTTGGACCAGCTGGGTGAGATTTAACGCTAAAGCCAGCTTTCGCGTCTCTCTCCCTGCGTGGTCAGTGATCTGGTATGGGAAAAGCCACTCCTGGTGGTGGGCATTGAAATCCCCCAGAATCACTAACTGGGCCGAAGGGTACCGTTGCTGGGCCGCATCCGCCGCCTCACTAAGGTACTGTGTGAGCCTGGTTGTCTCCTGATCTCCGCTATGTGAACGGTAGACGCAGGCATACAGAATTTTCTCCATGCCTGTGTCAACCAAAACCCAAAGTATGGAGAAACTGGGATCTTCAAGGTTTCGGAGACGCCGATAGCAGATGTCGTCCCGGGCGTACAGGCATACGCCCGCACGTGGTTTGAAGTTGTGCTCCAGGGTAAACCCTGGGTAGGAAAGGTACGACACGTCAGACGGACATCCGATCTGCGTCTCCGAGAGAAACAGGAGTGATGGTTTATCAGTCTCGAGGTGGTGGTGGACTGCAACGAGATTTGAGTGCAGACCTCGGATGTTGTGGAGGTGCACTTTGAGAGAGAGGGAGTGCAGCCGCTGTGAAACCATTTTTCTCTTGCTTCTCTTTGTCATTATTTTGGTCGAGTGAAGGAAGGTGAGGGGATGGCAGTGAAATGAGGTTCCACGCTGCTAACGTTCAGACACACACTGACAAGTCACAACATTGGGGGACTAAGCCGGAGACTGCGGGGACGCCCGAGCCCCCCCAGGAGTGTCCATCGGGCCCTCTCAACCGGTCGCCGACCGGCACGATGGCGCATCCCGGGATTTTTCGCTAGTTGGCGGGGCAGCCTTTCATGTGTGGCTAGCACACTAATTGGGCCCCCTACTACCTGCGGTCGGCCAGCGGTGCACCGTGCCTCGGATCCCGCTACCCTCCGCGATTAGCCTCCCGATGTGACAGTATCAGCGCGCGTCAGATTGGTCTGCTTGCAGTGAAACAACTATTTCGACCCATCCTCTCGAGTGGCTACACTGGGCATCGTACCGGAACACGACTGGGTCGCTTGGCGGCACGTCTTTGCCCGGTGGGTGGTCGCAAGCCGTCGGCTGAGGCCTACCACCAGTATGTCACCTGATTTGCACCACCCAGGGATCACGTGTAGGGATTCGGAAAAGGGGTACTCTCCTACGGACGTGGATGACTCGACCCCCAAAGTACTGCTCTCATCTCTGTGATGGCTCGGCTAAATATCAACTGGCGGCTCTCGAGTCGATTGAGAGGTGCGCCAAGAGGCTCGTTGGCAACGATGCGCTGGTCGACGCCAAACTACAAAGTCTCGAGCATCGGCGCAGAGTTGCTAGCCTATCGGTTTTTTATCGAATGCATTTCGGCGAGTGTGCGTTGGAATTGCACAATTTAATTCCCTCAAGCCCTTTCCATTATCGGACGACCAGACGCACGGCGATGCGCCACCGTTATATGGTAGATATTCCACCCTTACGCACGAACCGGTTTGCTAATAGCTTTATCATGCGTACCGCCAAAGAGTGGAATTCCTTGCCGGCGTCAGTGTTTCCCGAGAAATATAATCTGGTGGTCTTCAAGACTCGAGTGAATAGGTTTTTGCTGGGCAAGCGTGTACCATCGTCGACCGCACCATCGCTTAACATCAGGTGAGGTGGCGGTCAAACGCAAGACCATTAAGAATAAAAAAAAAAAAAAAAAAAAAGGTCTTTCTATACGTCAAGATATCTCTTCTTCTCGAGCATGAGGCGACCCGTCGACTCGAGTTTCTACGTAGACAACGTGACAGATCTTTTTCCATAGCAACGAGAACGTAGCTAGTGCCGTACAAATTCTACCATATTATTACGTTTCGTTATCTAGAAAAAAGGTGAATCGAATAAGTTTTGAAACATTTTGTACGTAATTCAAAGCAACAACAATACGCATTTTGAAGTCATGAATATCAAGGTCGAAGGATTCGTTTTACAAAGTAAATTAATGTTTATTTTTATTAAAACAATGTAATTAAGTACCTAGTTCGCTTTGTTGTAAATAATTTCACTATAATGTTTTTGGTTTGTTTTGTGGAAAAGCATGTTATTGATATCAAAACAGAAGTAAGTCATATTCCTATGTACCGATTATTAGCATTGTGATTGAGTGTTCTTCATACAGTCCCAAACCATATTTGAGGCCAATATTAACTTTTGGAAGATTTTGGGATGTACAGAGTAGAGTTAACACCTACCTACCTTCACCGGTACCTCCTTGCTTTGATACCTTAGTAATTTATTATACTTTGTTTTTACTGTTGAAACATCGTCTCACTGCTCACTGTGTAAACAAAACGAATTTGTTGTTTTTTTACTGTTTTCAGAAAACTTGCAGATAGAATACAATGCAATATTCGTTAACAATACAAGACTGGAGGCTATTTACAAATTTTCATGTATAAACACTTGAAAACTAAATCAATAAAAAGTTGGTAAAACTCAAGAACTACATGACAATATGATTGGAATATTATTAAAATATAGGAAGAAGTGCAGAAAATTTACACCAACAAATGCTTTAGCCGAGAAACACTGATACTGAATATACTTATTCATCTTCACCGGAGAGTTACCATCACTAATAGTTTTCTATGATTTGCAATAATAAACTTTGTTAGTTTTGGTAAATTATTATTTTATTTGTTCCATTGTGAACATTGGATTCATTTACAGCTTGTGAAGTACAGCAAAATGTATAGAGGTATTATTGGACTACACCATTTTATGTCCACCCGTTCAAAGATCCATGATTAGGACCGAGTCCCCTGCGTACCCTGGGCAGTCAGTCCCGCTACCAACCTGCTGACTGGCTAATCTTTTGCCCACGGCATGAGCTATTATCATTATGTAGCTCATGTCGACACGATAGAAGAAGAAGGACTGAGTCAGGCTGACTGCCACAAATACTGCACCTTCTCGTTGCCAATTTGTAGTTCTTGAAAACTAGCTCGGAGATAGAGGGCTGCAATTAGATCACATAAAATGTGTTCTTGTCCGTATTAAAAACTATCTCACTAATATTATAAATGTAAAAGTTTGTGAAGATATTTGGATATTGAAAAATTTGTTACTCAACCACGCTGAAACGGCTGAACGGATTTGGATAAAATTTAGCATATGTGCTAAATTTCATCTAAATCCGTTCAGCCGTTTCATTACCTGGATTATAGTATTATATTATGTGTCTGGATTAATATATAGGCTACAACATAACATATTGCTTTTAGTGATAAGACAGCCAATTGTTAGTATTGTGCTCATGTTTGTTACAACTTTATTTTTAATTTTATGGGGTGCAAACAATAAAGTATACTAACATAACATAACATCACGCCTGTATTTCCCCGAAGGGGTAGGCAGAGGTGTAATAATAGTACACCCATATTTCGCCAGTTATGTTATAGTCCCATGTAATAGGGGGCGAGCCTATTGCCATTCTCTATTTACTTTTTGTACCGAGAAAATAAACAGTTCCCGAGGGATGCGCGATAAGGCTTTCTGTGATAAGCCGAAGAAGCCGCGGGCATTCAGCTAATTGTCTTATATGTAATCCTACTAATATTATAAATGCGAAATTATGGATGTTTGTTTGTTTGTCCTTCAATCATGTTCATGTTCAAACAGGGTGTGCATTAACATAAAGGAAACCTTTTTATCCCGGGAAGACACAGTTCCCGGGGGATGCATGATAGTCATTCGATATACTTATTACGAATTACACACAGGCAAAGGCTAGTTTTTGATAATAACTAAGGAGATAGCGACGATAGGAACCCGACATGTTATTATTGTTGTTCAAAAACTCCAATGAAACCAATTTAACAAGAATCTAGTCTTAATAAAACTAAAGAATAATTTTGTCTAGGTCTCATGAGATGTAGACTAATTTCTTCTATTTGAAGAGAAACATGTCTACCCCTAACTGTCAAAAGTAGAGAAAATATGTTCGCCATGCTCGACGTTGTAGACATGTGTCGATCGAAGTATAGAAACATTTCTTTTCTTCATTATTGACATCGGCATGCTACGGACGGAAGAAATCTTTCTACAATACGACATTTTGTCTATTCTTCCGTCGACATAAGCTTTGTCTACAGCGGTCATGCTACGCCTGCTGGGTATTTCAGTAGACTCTAAACTGCAATGGGGACCTCATATAGAGGCACTTGCTGGAAAACTGAGTTCTGCTGCTTTTGCCATTAGAAAAATAAGGCAGATGACTGATGTGGCTACGGCTAGATTAGTATATTTAGCATACTTCCACAGTATTATGTATTATGTCTTATGGCATCTTACTGTGGGGTTCACCTGCTGATGTGGAGACTATTTTCATATTACAAAAAAGAGCAGTCCGAGCTATTTATAATCTAGGTTGCCGTGAGTCTTTGCGTGAGTTATTCAAAGAGATAAATATTCTTACCTTACCATCCTTGTACATTTATCAAAATATTTTGTATGTACGTAAAAATATCTTAAATTACAATAAAAGAAGTGATACCCACAGCTTTAATACACGATATAAGCATGAGCTTGTTGTACCCGGTTTTAGACTTATAAAAACTAGTACTAAGTCGTTTATGGGAAACAGTATTAGGTTCTATAATAAACTTCCAACTTGTATTACTGAACTACCATTGATAAAATTCAAGTTAGTAATAAAACGTGTGTTAATGTCAAGAGCTTATTATGATATAAACCAATACAATGCTGATAAAAATGTCTGGAATACGATTCCCACCTGCACACTGCGACCCACTGGTTCTCCTCATCTTGACATTTGATATCTCTTGGCATTTGACATGTAATTGTTTCATGGATCATTTATAATTGTTAATTTTATTCCTATTGGACCATTAGTTTTATTTTCTATTGTTTACTTTTGACATTGGATCTATATTTTATTATTGCCTTTGACATTGTGTAATTTTTTTGACACATTTTGTTTTTTGTATCGATCTGTATATCAACTTTTGGTAATTTTTCTACCAACTCATGTTATTTTGACATTGTTTTCAGTTATTATTTTATTAACTTTACTGTTTCGGAATTATACAATTTATTTACATATTTTTTTCTAATATTGCATTCTTTTCAGTCTTAGAACTGCAACGTGTATGAACTGCTTACAATTTTTTTATAGGTGATTAAAATGTAAAATGTAAGTATCATGTGGCCATTAATGTTTTTACAGTAGTTCCTGCCTATTTGTTGTCTAGCAGTATGAGTCTGTCATGCTCACTTAAATGTCATGCTGATGGTGGCGTTAGTGTCGGGTCGTTAAGTTCCCTTCAATATGGTTGAGTTAAGCGATGGCTGATGCTCGCGTCATGCTCGTGAACGGGTGCCGTCTGTCGGGACAGGTCAGCTTCTACATACTATGGCAACTCTTTTTACGTCTATTTCTAAAGGCAATATACTCACTTTTAAACTCTTGTTTATTTCTGACATTAACCTACATTATACTCACATTATTTGAATAAATTTGATGTAATAAACAATAACCTATTTTAAAAAGAGTTTATCCATGGAGTTTCTTGCCGGTTCTTCTCCATAGGACCCACAATTTGGAACCGTGCAACTAGAGCCTGACCTTTCAAAAGTGCCTGTAATTAGGTTTATTTGAAATAATAAATAATAATAATAAATAAATAAATTTATTGTGCAAAAAAGATACATTATACAACTTAAAAATACATACACATTCAATTTACATTAATTCCATAATTTTATTAGAAACATCTGTGTCTGAACTAGATAAGAAATATCTGTCTCTCAGACATGCACAGCACATAGGGAAGTCCCTATGTTGAAGCCACTTAAATATAAATTAGTTTATCTATACAAGCCTTACAAGCATTTACAATATAAACGACGCAATAATTGGAATTCAATAAAAATAATAAAATAAAAAGTTCGAGTCAAACATTGTCCTCCCTATGTGTAAAATGGAAAATGAGTGAGTGTATGTAGGAGGGTGTGTAGTAGGAGGTAAGCTACCTTACTATGGCTAGTAAGTTTTCAGTCTCATCGTAGCTTAGCTTTTGGATATATTCAATGATCTTATATTTACATTTCTTTCTATTTAAGGAATATATGTTTATGGTTTTATTGACCTTATTATACAAAAATGAGCCCAGAAAACAGTAAAATTTGTTAACATATGTATGCTTAAAGGTAGGTAGATCACTGCATGTTATGGCATTACGTCTGCGCTTAGATAAATAGCAACATATGTCATAATTGATATTAGCATGTTGCTTCAAGACTACGTGCAATACAAACAGCTGGCGGACTGTGAGGACTTCACAAGATTGGTACAGCAAGTATGTTGGCAACATATACGGGCGAAAAGTGCTAACTTTCAGTACGGCTCTTTGTGCAATTTCCAAGGGGTTTAATATTGTTTTTGCCGCACCTCCCCATGCTGAAATACAATAATCCAATACCGATTGACCAAGTGCTAGGTAGACTTGCTTAACTAGTTTAGGATCACCTACATGTCTTAAATTTTTGAAAACGAATATGAGTTTTCTTATCCTGGATGTAACCAACTCTACATGGAATCGGAAAGATAGGTTATTGTCTATTAATATTCCTAAGTATTTTATTTTCATAGTATTGACTAAAGCAGGGCAAGAACAGATGTCACTATTACAACAATGATGTGCTATTATGGAAATAGGTGGAGGAGAAGGGTTACAATTACGCATGGAAAAGGTGATGTATTGAGTTTTGGCTGAGTTAAGAGTCAGAATATTTTGCTGCAGCCAATGGGTTACAATATTAAAACCACGTTGCGCACTTTTATAAACATCCTCCCATGTCTCGGCAGAAAACAATAGTACTGTATCGTCGGCGTAGGATATAATTTTACCACCGGTAAGTTTTACCTCGCATAAGTCGTTCAAATAAACTAGGAAGAGACTCGGCCCCAAAATACTACCCTGTGGTACACCAAAGGAGATCGGTAAATCCCTACTTATAAATTCGTTTATTTTGACACACTGGGTGCGGTCAGAGAGATAGTCTTTAAATATTTTGTGTTGATCTCCTCTAATGCCTAGTCGATCAAGCTTTTGTAAAAGCAGTGGCACGGAGACCGTGTCGAAGGCTTTAGCCAGATCCAGAAATATACCTATTGTCTTTCGACCCGCATCCAAATTCCTAACCACATAATCTACAAGCTCATGGACCGCATCGTTAGTAGATTTGCCAGCTCTGAAACCAAACTGGTTGTTTGAGAGAAGGTTATTCTTTTCCAGGTAGTTCGTCAGTCTTTTATTGAGAATACGTTCCAGGAGCTTGGAGATCGATGGCAGGATAGAGATAGGCCTATAGTTGGTGACACGGTCTTTATCTCCGGACTTATGTATAGGGTGCACAACTGACTTCTTTAAAACTATGATCTATGATCTAGATCAGATCTATGATCTGCATCTACTAAAAATGAACATCACAGAGCGTAAAAAAAGGAAGTTCGAGGGGGATGATATCACCAGTTTTATGACCACGATTAAGCAAATGTTTGACTCTCTGTCTAATGAGCAAAATAAGCGCTTTCAAGATCTTGTTGGCTCTGTAAACTGCTTAAGGGAAAAGAATGCCGAGCTCACGAAATCGGTTGAAACAATGTCCCAAAAATATGATGAGTTTATATCCCGCATTAAGAAAGTGCATTATGAGTTTATATCTTTAGAAGATGCTAGAAAAGAAGATAAAAAATACATCATATCGTTGGAGCAGAAGATCGACAACCTAGAACGCAAGACGCGCGCATCAGGGCTTGAAATACGCAATATTCCTAAGACAAATAAATCCGAAACTAAGTCTGATCTCTGTCAACTAATTCAATCTATGGGTAAATCGGTCAGTATTGATATCAAGGACTCGGACATCAGGGACATTTACAGAATAACGGCCAAGGACTCTGGTGTAGCGAACGTCCCACCAGCGCCATCTAGCTAGTCTATGGGTCAACTTGGGGGTGACGTTTTAGCAACACTGCTCGCAGGCATTTTCTATAGTCGCTAACTGATCGCGCACACCGCCGCGTACGCAAATTACTGCTGCGTCGAAATCCTTGGTTTACTACTATTGTGAACCATCTCCACTCTGGAGCGCAATATTCCCGCATATACACAACTACAAATCTAGCCTAGATACGTCAGTGCATTGTGATCGAATACTGGTGGCCACCACGAAGAAGGAATCAACGGAACTTGCTGAAGATCTCAAGCTGCAGCCAGAAGCAATCCGGTAAGCGAATTACAGATTTGCCGGTTGGCTTTGTTGTTGGATGACCCCTCAAATTCTTTCACATAGGCTAGATAGAATAGACGAAATTGGACTGACACGCATCCTCGTGTTGGTCGTATAAGTTCTCATCCCCGCCACTGGAGTACGACTATTTACACGCCTGCTCCAACATTTGGTCCTTACGAGCCTAGCATAGGTTTCAGCTTCATATTTTCTAAAAATATTCATCCCGCTTTAATACTTTGGCGCCGTTACATTCTTACGTAGGCATTGGTAAGGTAACCGCCATCTCCTACCCTACATATTTTATATTTCATTTCTTAATTTTTCATTTTTAAAACCATTAAAATGGCTCCCAATAAGCTTGAAATTGAATTAATTCAGCTTACTGCTAAAAAAGAAGCTATTTTCGAAAGAATGAATCGCTTATATAATTCATCAAAAAATATTTCTAATTACGATTCACACTCAAATGAGTCATTCTTAGCGCAATCTGAGTTTATTACGGAATTGTATAGTAAGTTTGAAACAATTATTGATCAGATTAACGAGTTACAGTTCAAAATTGATAGCACTCCTCCAGACTACTCGTGTTTAAATTCAATTGAGGATTTATATTCGAGTATAAAATATAAACGTAACCTCATACTTGCAAATAGCAAAACATTCACATCGGATATCAGAAAAAAGGTATTGTTAAATTGCCACCAATCCAGCTACCCTCATTCGACGGAAAAACGGACAATTGGCCAATATTTTACGAAATATTTCGTAGTAATGTGCATTTAAATACCAATCTGACGGATGCGCAGCGTGTGCAGTATTTAATTACTAAATTAACTGATGATGCTTTAAAATTAACCGCGGGTATTGTTCCCTCAGGAGATACCTATAACATTATCTGGGACAGTCTTGTCAAAAAGTACCAAGATAAACGCAGTTTAGGTGTTCATTATCTGAATAACATTCTGGACATTAAAAGTTGCCCCGGTACTGCCAGTAGTTTAAATAGTTATATAGAAAAATATTCCGCGTCTGTCGCTGCATTAAAACTATTAGACATTTCTGACCTATTAGATTTTGTCATGTTGCATTGTGGTTTGCGGAAACTTGATTCCCAAACACTACAGCAATTTGAGAATAGTGTCAGTGGGAAAGAATTACCTTCGTATAAGGAATTCATCTTATTTATACAGGGTTATGTTAAAGTACTCGAGAGGTCGCATAATAATTCTCAGGCCGAGCCGCGCGCAAAGCCTAGTGTAGCGAATAGTCGTAACACACAAGACACTCGTACTTCTAAGACGTTTGTGTCAAATAATGAACCAGTTTCCGTAACACGCTGCCCGCTATGCGATAACAATGTGCATCAGCTGTTTAATTGTTTACAGTTTAAAAATATGGATTCACCGCAAGCTCGTTTCGAGTTTATTAAATCGAAACGCGGCTGTGTAAATTGTTTAAGTTTATCCCACTCGTTATCTAAATGCAAATCACATAACGTTTGTAGAATTTGTCAAAAACAACATCATTCTAAAAAGTTCAGAAGATACGAAGGCAAAATAAACCACAAGATAATATGATAATATAAATCACAGTATTTAATGATTACTTCCAAGCTCACAGCAATGTTGAACATTCAACGCACAGAAAACGAATGAGAGCCGATCCGCTTAAAATGGCCGCCACTTCAGCTATGTAAGACATAGTCATATTACTACTTTTTAATTCTACTCAAATAAAATTATAACATCCGGCTTTTAAAATATGACATCAAACATGAGTCATTTGAGGTACTAATTTCAATAATATCATTGCTATTTTAATAAAAGATAACAGTCGGCCATTCTGAACGTTAAGAGTCCTCTCGTATTTTGCTCCTAACTTCATATAAATAAGTACAACAATAATCTAATTCAATAACATAAAATTCTCCAAAAATATACAATCACGCTTATTTATTACTTAATTTATGAATTAATATATCTACTGCCTCGGCCATCTACTATAATAAATTGTTCCATCAATTTATGAATAAAATTAAAGTTTTTAAACTTCCTTGAATTTCTCTCATGTTGAACTATGTTTACGGGACTTTTCATGCACAATTAAATCAAAACAAAACGAACATTCTAGAGTATACCTACTCTAGAATGTTCGTTGATATCTCAGTAATTGATATCTCAAAGAAACTATGAAATCAATCATTACATAAAAATAAATCATAAAAATTGAATTACATTTGTCAATTCAAAATCTTCAATATTAATAATCGAAATAAATGAATCAATGATCGTTACTTTGTCATTATCAACTAAAAATAATTTGTGATTATTAATTCTAAATAATTTGTCATTATAGACTCAAAAACATATATTTATCATCATTAACTCAAAATCATGTAATTATCAAAACTAAATAATTGGTCATTTTCACACAAATTAATTTTCATATTCGAACAAAGTACATAAAACATAGTTGGCTTACAGGCCTCGTGTATGTGCAAATGCTATTTCCAAAATATCTGGCATACTCCTTCGTTTGGCTTCTCGGCCTCATTTGTATGCAAGATATTCTATTTAACCAAACAGATACTTCCAAAAGTTTACATTTCGGCCTTATATCCACTTCATACCTATAAAATATCTGACATACTCCTTTGTTTGGCTTCTCGGCCTCATGTGTATGCAGATATTCTACCTAACCAAACAGATGCTTCTAAAAGTAAACTTTTCGACCTCATGTGCAATACCTGTAAAATATCTGGCATACTCCTTTGGTTGGCTTCTCAGCCTCATGTGTATGCAGATATTCTACCTAACTAAACAGATGCTCCTAAATAAAATATCTGGCATACTCCTTTGGTTGGCTTCTCGGCCTCATGTGTATGCAGATATTCTACCTAACCAAACAGATGCTTCTAAAAGTAAACTTTTCGACCTCATGTGCAATACCTGTAAAATATCTGACATACTCCTTTGGTTGGCTTCTCGGCCTCATGTGTATGCAGATATTCTACCTAACTAAACAGATGCTCCCAAATAAAATATCTGGCATACTCCTTTGGTTGGCTTCTCGGCCTCATGTGTATGCAGATATTCTACCTAACTAAACAGATGCTCCCAAATAAAATATCTGACATACTCCTTTGGTTGGCTTCTCGGCCTCATGTGTATGCAGATATTCTACCTAACTAAACAGATGCTCCCAAATAAAATATCTGGCATACTCCTTTGGTTGGCTTCTCGGCCTCATGTGTATGCAGATATTCTACCTAACTAAACAGATGCTCCCAAATAAAATATCTGGCATACTCCTTTGGTTGGCTTCTCGGCCTCATGTGTATGCAGATATTCTACCTAACTAAACAGATGCTCCCAAATAAAATATCTGGCATACTCCTTTGGTTGGCTTCTCGGCCTCATGTGTATGCAGATATTCTACCTAACTAAACAGATGCTACCAAATAAAATATCTGACATACTCCTTTGGTTGGCTTCTCGGCCTCATGTGTATGCAGATATTCTAACCTAAAGAAACAGATACTCCCAAAATTTGGCATCTCGGTCTCATGTGCATCTCATACCTATCAAATTTATGTAATCAAAACATACTTAAATTTCATCAATGAGTCTACTGTACACTTGTATAAAAAATACCAATACACATAATTCATTCAAGTACATTATTTGTCTCAATTTCCTTCATTATCATTACAATCATTAAAATTTTCTTGATCACTGTCATCGCCTAGTTCAGCCTCTCTGTTAGCTTCGATCAATAATAGTTGTTTGACTATATTTTCCTGATCCGATCCTTTATTTATTGCATTGCATCTAAATGCTCTAGGGTAATAATAATAACCATGGTAAAATTTTGACTGAAAATAACTGCCTCATTTCTTTCATTTTGTTTTCACGTTAGAAGAGAACTATCAAGTAGAAATATCCTCTACGACATATTTATGATTGTTTAATCTTTTTAATAACTCTTTATGGACATTGTACTACAGGCAAAAGATTTTTAGATTTTCCGTTATTACTTGCTATTTCTCTTCCGGTCGTAAACCAAGTCGTCTAATTTATATGAACTTTTACTGCCTCTTTTCTTTTTCTATCGACATTTTTTTATGTTTATTTTGCTACCCTCTTCATTCCCGACTTGATTTAATGTTTTTGAGCAGTTTTCGTTGTAATCTATCAAGTTATCATGCCACATGCCGTCTCCCTAAGTTTCCGCTCTCAAATAATAATTTCGATGGACCCGTAGTCTAAATATATTTTTGTAAATATGAATCAAAACTAATGAGTATGTACGTATTTTGGGTCTTACTTTGTAAAACGGCCCTAAATGATCAAAATGGATGGTGCTCTTTGACATTCTTTAAAGTTATATGCTCTATAGTCGATACAGGCGCTGGTCGCCAGTTTTCTTTTGAACCAGCATAATTAGACACGCATAAGACAAAGTGGATTCCGTGATAATTTTAATCTAACATGTCCTTCTAATATGTACTAGCTGGTATGGTCCTTAAATAACCAGTCCTCGTGTCATTTAAAGTTAACCAGCGATTTTGTCCAATCTAAGTCACAAATACCAAATAAAAATCAATTTCTATCTTATTGTTATAATATTTTCAAGTTCTTTATGATCAGGTCAGACAGCGGTCAAATGAAAGTCCATATTATAATAGAAAAATAAAATAATATAATCTTGTTAGCGTCTAATATGTCTTCTAATGATATTTGATAAAAATAGTTTTGGATTCTTTAGTATCTACAATATATTGTAATGATGTATACTTCATTCACATCTATGGTTTTCTTATCCTTAATGATTTGGGTTTTTGTTAATATAATGCTCTTACATAGAATACCACCACGAGTGACGATATTTAATTGATCGTTCGGCGCACACTGGGCAGGATACTTAAGCTACTTCAGTTGCAGCAGAAAACCCTTGAACCGTTAAACTGACAATTGATTTAAGAGCTAATCAAAGGCTTTAACCGAATGCTTTAAAATCTCTTTGTGAGTACACCGACTTCCAGGATTAACATAGAAAGTCATTGGTTGCAAAAATGTATTTATTATCCAAGGTGCTTGCAAGTTTTGTTTCAGATAGCGCCTTGTCACCGTTTTTATTGTTGGTATAATCATTTTCGCATCATATGAGCCGCCTACTCGAAGCTGACTAATGTCCAAGTCTGTCCAATCAATTCAGATCAATCCAGTCAAAATGAATTTATTTGTATGAAGTAGGTAGATTGCATTAAATGCATTATTATCACTTGAATAATCACAAATTGATACATGAATTATCACAAAATTTTCTTTAACACTTTTTTTTTTTATGAAGTTTTATTTGATTTTGACCTTCGTACATTAAATACTTCGAAAATTTTATAAGTGTAATTTTTCACACCAAGAAAAAATAACCATCATATTGTTAAGAATTTTACACCGAGAGCAAGGGATTATGTAGGTAGTACAATAATTATAACATTTTCGTACGTATAAATCTAACTTTTCACCAAAATTATGTTTTTGGTTTAGCGTAAAATAGTAAAAAGAGTAAAAACAACTTATACCGTATTTCTCATGGAATAAGCCTTGTATGAATTTAAATTCACAACTACTGCTTAATCAAATAATAATATTTTTAAACCAATTTATTTATAGGTATTTCGTTAAATGCAACCTCAAAACGTTATTAATTTAATGAAAATAATGTCTCTAATGTTTCATTTGGTTCAACCTAAATTTCTATTAATTGTACTGAGCTTAATAATTATGAACTATCGGCAATGTTTCAACCTCTTTCTCTTTCCATTGTGACCATATAAAATTAACTAAGGGTGTATAGTCCTTGATGCCTAAGCTACGTCCATTAACTTAGATGGTGAATATTTCAGCTCACTCCATTCATACGACCTTGAGCTTTCTACTACTTTACTTATCCAAATATCGGCAGATTGTTCTTTATTAGAAGGATCGAATTTAGGAATAGCGTTATTATTAATAGACTGAAGATTCTGTGAAATAGGCAATGACTTGATCAATTTTAACAAATTTCTTGTAGTGATTATTTACAAAATACTTGCTTCAAGATTCACTATCGGGAGTAGAAGACAACGTACTCACAGTTACTAAACGCCTTCTATTTTTCCTGTGCTTATCATGTTTTCGTGGACGATCGTTACACCCAGGCTACTATGATCCTTAGATGCTCCACTTTCACGACGTCGTCGTCTACGTGGAGAAGATTCAGAAACACTCTTTCTTGTTCGGCGATGACGATGCACCGGGCTCGAGGGTCCTCAACCGCACAAGGTGTTCAGGTTTAGCTTCCTCACCTCCGGACATCAAAATTTTCAACGATCTGAAACTTGTCGTTAATTGCATTAGTTCATGGTCAGTCAACACGGGTGTCTAATGACACAAATAGGTACATTGCAATCACCTGGTACAAATAGTACATAAAAATTAAATACGTTAAGTAGTAAGCGTTCATAGATATAAAATACTTTTTTATTTTTTTATTTAGGGTAGATACATAGTTTTACAAACCTTATAGTTCATAACAGTTACATATTTTGATGGATATCGAAAGCGACAATGCATTAATTTATGCTAAATTATAATCACAGACTAATCAAAAAAATCGGAATCAAATAATTTATGTTGATTAAGAATCGAAATTAACATCAAAAACACTATTAAAACTTGAAAAAAAAAAAACACACAATAGTTATCAACAAAAAAAAAATCATCTGAATAAATCTAGTGAAAGTTTAAAGTAAAACAATTGAACTCAACTTAGTTTGCAGCCGCATCATCGTGTGTTTGAATTTAAAACAGCCAGGTACGTGTATTATATTCTCATTGCTTGCAGGCGCGGGAGGAATTTATCCTTTTACTATCCCAGTTCTGAACTAAAAAGTTCAGAAGATACGAAGGCAAAATAAACCACAAGATAATATGATAATATAAATCACAGTATTTAATGATTACTTCCAAGCTCACAGCAATGTTGAACATTCAACGCACAGAAAACGAATGAGAGCCGATCCGCTTAAAATGGCCGCCACTTCAGCTATGTAAGACATAGTCATATTACTACTTTTTAATTCTACTCAAATAAAATTATAACATCCGGCTTTTAAAATATGACATCAAACATGAGTCATTTGAGGTACTAATTTCAATAATATCATTGCTATTTTAATAAAAGATAACAATTCTTTGTTGCATTTTTCTAATGAGAAAAATGATTTACCGTGTGAGCAGTCGCCGCCGCCGCCGCCGGTTCAAACCGCGGTTGCACCTATGTTGCCGCAGGATGATACTCGCTCTGTTTCGCTTAGTGCTGGCGCTCGCTCAACGAATATGACAACAATTCTGTTATCAACCGCACAAATCTATGCGCATTGCAATAACCGAGATAAGCTCGTTGTCAGATGTTTGATAGACAACGGGTCTCAAAATAATTTAATTACTATGGATTGTTGTAAGCGTTTGAACATACCCGTAATTAAATTACGTAATTCGTCATTGCAGGGTGTTGGTATGACCACACGACCTGTACACGGTTGTATAAACTTAACAATAGAATCTCGCATTAATCCTAATAATAAATATTATATTCACGCGTTGGTTGTGGATTGCATTACGGATAAACTACCCGCCAATTTTATTAAAGTAAACGACGACATGTCATATTTAAATAATTTACCGCTTGCCAATTTAACCTGGAATATACCGGGAGAAATCGACGTTGTTCTCGGTGTTCAACTATTTCCTTATATTTATTTGGGAGATAGGGTCGATTCAGGTAATCGCGCACCGCCCGCCATATCGACTAGCTTCGGTTACGTACTTATGGGAGATATTGCAAGTCATTGTTATGACGCGACTCCTTCTACTTCTTCATTCATCGCGCTTTCTAACATTGACATGGATTCAAGTTTGCAGAAATATTTCGAGTTGGAAGAAATTCCATCTCAACGTTTTATTAGTCCGGACGAATTAGATTGCGAAAATAATTTTAATTCAACAGTTTTATTTAAAGACAGTAGATATTTTGTCAATTTACCTTTCTCGCGAAATCCCTCTGAGTTGGGCAATTCTCGCGGAGTGGCTCATCGTCAACTGCTTGCGCTCGAGCGCAAATTCGAGCACCTGCCAGCCCTACGCGATAATTATAATAAAACTATCGCTGATTATATAACTCAGGGGTATTTATCAGAGGTACCCGATTCTGAATTGACAGAAGAGGGCTACTATGTAGCGCATCAAGCCGTTATTAGACCGGACAAGGACTCCATTCGGGTAGTTTTAGACGCTAGTGCCAAGACTCACTCAGGTTTGTCACTTAATGACATTTTGCATGTCGGACCTAATTTACAGGCCGACTTGTTTTTATTATTGCTTGATTTTCGTACGTTTCCTATAGTTATGACCGCAGATATTAAACAGATGTTTTTACGTATCGGTGTAAATGAGCACCACCGCAAATACTTAAGAATTTTGTTTCGTTTTAATAAAGATGAACCAATACGCCCTTTTAATTTTAACCGCGTTCCTTTCGGATTAAAGCCTAGTCCTTCCATATCTATGCGCACATTACGTGAACTTGCGTGTGAGCATAGTGACCGCTTTGATGAGGCTTCTAAATTGGTAGAAACTCAATTTTCTAGGGACGATTATGTCTATTCCGTTCCCGATGAACAGATTGCAATGAAATTATCGCAAGAATTAATTGAATTATTTAAAGTAGGTTCCTTTGACCTTATCAAATGGGGCAGTAATTCATCCGCTTTTTTGGAGACTCTCCCCGAGTCTTACCGCTTACCAGTAGTTTTTTCTGCCATGGCTAGTAATATAAATTTTAAAATCCTTGGTTTAACCTGGGAACCCGCAGAAGATGACTTTTCTTCGACAACGATTACGGTAGATACTAAATGCACGAAGCGCACGATTCTATCGCTAGTTGCCCGCTTGTTGGACGCACTTGGCCTTGTGGCTCCCGTCGTGTTGTACGCTAAAATCCTTATCAAGGAACTTTGGCTAGCTAAAATAGACTGGTATGAAGTTCCTCCGGAATCCATCATCAGTCGCTTTTCTACCTTTGCACGTGATTTTCCCGCGCTCTCTTCTCTGAAAATTCCGAGACATATCGAAGTTTTCAGAGAATCTGTAGTGAATATTGTAGCCTTTTGCGACGCCAGCTTTAGCGGTTATGGTTGCTGTATTTATTTACACATCAACGACCCTAAAGGTAATATCACCGTCCGGCTTTTATGTGCAAAGTCCAAAGTTTCTCCCGCTAAAATAACAACACTAGCTCGATTAATATTTGTCGCCGCTTTTCTTCAGTCTAAGCTTGTCCGCGTGGTCAAAGATAAGCTTTCCGCTCGCGTACCTATTGCAGGTGTTTTCGCTTTCTCGGATTCCACTATAGTTCCATCATTGGATCCACATCCGGACGTGCTCACGCCGGCGCATTTTTTAATGTCCAGTCCGCTCACATACTTGCCTTCTTCTGAACTAACAGAAGACAGCAGGAATTTAACGAATCGCAAGAAACTTTTGGACCAGCTTGTATTATTATACTGGAGAAAGTGGCGAATTGAGTACTTGCACACGTTGCAAGTTCGTCAGAAGTGGTGCACACCCGATCGCCCTATAGAGATCGGTACTGTCGTTCTCTTGGGTCAAGATAACGTACCGCCTTTATCTTGGCCATTAGGCATTATAACAGAGGTGTTCCCTGGATCGGATGGCATAGTTCGAGTGGCTTCAGTCAGAACCGTGTCAGGCACATATAAACGTCCTGTCACTAAGCTGTATCCTTTGCCAACTCAATAAAATAATTTATGGATTATTACTAGTTGATAATCTCATATTAGTTTAACTTAGATTTATATTTATTTCATAATCAAACCGCATTTAACTATCTGGAATATAAATTCAGAGTGCTATTAATTTTCCTGATAAATTTTTTCAAGCTACTATTAGTTCTCTGATATTTACAGACCGCTGTATTTATTTAACTTCACCGCTTAGAGCATCTCTACCCCAACAGGTCCTTAATTGAGTTTCATTTAACTTCATAATTATTTTCTTTTCGAAAGCTCTGGACCTTTCAAGACGGGGAGTATGGTGTAGCGAACGTCCCAGCAGCGCCATCTAGCTAGTCTATGGGTCAACTTGGGGGTGACGTTTTAGCAACACTGCTCGCAGGCATTTTCTATAGTCGCTAACTGATCGCGCACACCGCCGCGTACGCAAATTACTGCTGCGTCGAAATCCTTGGTTTACTACTATTGTGAACCATCTCCACTCTGGAGCGCAATATTCCCGCATATACACAACTACAAATCTAGCCTAGATACGTCAGTGCATTGTGATCGAATACTGGTGGCCACCACGAAGAAGGAATCAACGGAACTTGCTGAAGATCTCAAGCTGCAGCCAGAAGCAATCCGGTAAGCGAATTACAGATTTGCCGGTTGGCTTTGTTGTTGGATGACCCCTCAAATTCTTTCACATAGGCTAGATAGAATAGACAAAATTGGACTGACACGCATCCTCGTGTTGGTCGTATAAGTTCTCATCCCCGCCACTGGAGTACGACTATTTACACGCCTGCTCCAACAGACTCCTCAAACCCGATTATCACAGAATTTACGTCAGTCATTATGAAGGAGAAAATACTATCGGCCGTGAAAAGTTTTAATAAGAGTAGACAGAAGGGAGAAAAATTGAATACCACCCATTTTAATTTACCAGGACTCGTCAAACCGGTTTTTGTTGCAGAAACTCTGACACAAAAATCACAGAAACTATTCTTTTTGGCTCGAGCATTCTCCAAGGAACATGATTTCACCTTCTGTTGGACATCACGAGGAGTTGTTTACGTTCGTAAGACTGAGAACTTTCCCCAAATTAGAATTGAGAGTGAGACTGACCTAGACAGGTTGAAAAATGGAATATGACTAGTTTCTTACTATTTATTGTTGAAACATCCTACATGTTATGTTATTTGCCTACTATATTTATGTTTGTTTTTTTGGCACCTTACAGTGTGTCTCCAACTTAGAATAAATTTTATGATGTACATTAATACACAATCAACTTTTAATACAATTTCTTATGAATACAGGAAACACGATGCTAAATACTATCAAACGCGTAATTTTAACTGCAGTATCACTTCAAGGTATATTTTTACCCCTTATCTAATACTATTGACGTATATATTTCTACGCTTCATAATTCGATAACATAATACATTTATCTAATGATTTGGACAATTACAATGTCTCGAAAAGTTTTGAATGCAATGTAGAGGATTGCCGGCGATTGTTACCTACTGATTCATCCTGTCTTTCAATTTTAACTCAGAACATTCGCAGCATTAACTGCAATTTCTCTGGACTTGAAGTATTTCTGAAAAGGCTCAAGGTTAACGTAGACATAATTATACTTACTGAGTGTTGGTTGACATATGTGACAGTTATTCCTACTTTACAAGGTTATCAAGCTTTTTCAACATGTAATAATCCATTACAAAATGATGGAGTAGTTATCTATGTTAGGGATGAGATTACTTTCACGGTTGAAGAGCAACCTTTCATGGATGCAAACTCTTTACTTCTTAAAATCGGATTGGATACTGTAATTTTAGCCTTATACCGCTCCCCATCATATAGTAGCTTAGATCTATTTCTTAAATCTCTAGATGACACTCTACTAAAGTTAACACAATTTAAGAATGTCGCAGTTACGGGAGATATTAATATTGCTATCAATGCAGATAAACCACATAAAAACTTCGACCAATATCTTAATCTTGCAGCCTCTCATTCCCTTTTACCATCCCATTATTACGTCACACGTGATGCTAGTGGGACTTGTATTGATCACGTCTTATTAAAAACCAAACAGTCTGCAACCACACTTGTCATTCAGGCTAGTCTTACGGATCATAAGCCGGTTTTACTGTGTCTACATAAGGAGCAAATCCGTGACTATTCTATTAAAACTGTAACTGAAACAAATTTCGACCAACTTCAAAACGATATATCTAATATTAACTTTACTCCAATATATGAATCTTTAGATCCAAATTTCTCTATGAATTATCTTATTGAATCTGTGACATCGGCCTTAAATAAAAATACTCAAATCATTCCCTTGGCAAGACGTAAAAAAATAATTAAGCCATGGATTACGCCCGGTCTTTTGCGTTGCATGAGAAACAGAGACAAACTACATAACAAATTGCGTAAGTCTCCTAAGAATGAAGTGCTAAAGATCACATACACCCGTTATAGAAATTTTTGTAATGCACTATTAAGAAAAGTCAAAAGAGCTTTTGAGAAGGCACAGATAACGAGTGCTGGTAATGATAGTAGAAAAATATGGCAGGCAATCAAGAATATCACTAATACTATTAAAGCAAAACAATCTTCGAAAGATTTATTAAAATTAGCCAATACGCCAGATGCCTCTGTGAATGACATAAATGATTATTTTGTTAATGTTGGCAAAACGTTGGCAGAAAATATCCTAAAAAATAAAAGAGACGTGAGCCAAGACAGTACCTCAAGTGATCAATCTTTTAACTCGCTTAACTCTTTTGCAGTGATTGATACTGATCCTAGTGAAGTGAACAGTATAATACTGAGCCTTAAAAATAATTGCGCTGTTGGTTGGGACAAGTTGTCGAACAGGCTCTTAAAGGAATTCAGAAACTTTCTTGTGCCTCCACTAACCTTTCTGTTCAATCACTGTTTCCGCGTCGGTGTCTTTCCAACTGCTCTAAAGAAGTCAGTGGTTGTTCCAATTTATAAGGGTGGCGGCAGAGACCGTATCTCTAATTATCGACCTATTTCTCTACTTCCGGCTATTTCTAAAATTTTGGAAAAATTGATAAATACTAGGTTGGTAAATTACTTAGAAAATTATAAATTACTTTCTGACAGTCAATTCGGTTTCCGTCGTGGTAAGTCAACCGCAGATGCAGTGCATACGGTTACCGACTTTGTAGCAACAAAACTAGATGAACGGAAAAAATGTTTAGCTGTCTTTTTGGACCTAGCGAAGGCCTTTGATACGGTCTCTGTCGACATGCTGTTACAAAAGCTTGAGGCGATGGGCATTAGGGGCACTCAGCTGAATTTATTTAAGAGTTACCTGTCTGATCGTTCTCAGGTAACGGCTATTGAGGGTTACTTGAGCGCTGACTTGCCGGTAACGTTTGGAGTACCACAAGGCAGTGTTCTTGGCCCAACATTATTCCTGATATGCCTTAATGGTTTATGTTCACTTAGTTTGTTGAATGGTAAGCTAGTCTCTTATGCGGATGATACTGTCATTTTACTTGCAGCCAATACTTGGCAGGAGGTTTTTGGTGCTGCTCAAAATACATTTAATACTGTCTCCAAGTGGCTGTCCGCTAATGTCCTGACTCTTAATACTGAGAAAACAAAGTACATGACCTTTTCCATCCGAGATTTGAGTAGACCTACAGAAAACTTCCACCTAGTGGCTCACAATTGCAAGACTTATGATTCCAATAAATGTTCCTGTAGTAAGCTAGAGCGGAC
This sequence comes from Asteroscopus sphinx, assembly GCA_949699075.1. Lineage (NCBI taxonomy): Eukaryota > Metazoa > Arthropoda > Insecta > Lepidoptera > Noctuidae > Asteroscopus > Asteroscopus sphinx. Next base: position 18,338,018 of record OX453021.1, read on the forward strand.
TGACCACATTAGGTATCTAGGAGTGATTTTGGATTATCGCTTAAATTTTTCAGAACATTTTAAATTGTTGAGTGGGAGAATACGTAAACTTATAGTAGTTTTTAAGACTCTTAGATATGTTGCCGAACCCAAACTGGTAAAGCAGATTTACTATGCACTTTGCCAGTCCTTGATTTCTTACTGCATCACTTCTTGGGGAGGAGCTCCAGCTACCAATATTAAATGTATAGAAGTTGCCCAACGAGCTGTCCTCAAAGTGAGTACTTTTAGACCGTTTTTGTTTCCAACTAAACTTCTTTATCAGAAATGTGAAGTTCTTACAGTTAGACAACTTTTTATCTTGGGCATAATCATGAAACAACATGGTGAAATCACATTTGAGCCCAATAAAAATGTAAATCGTCGAAAAGGTAGAGTATGCGAATCAACACAACGGATTCATACGTCATTCATCCGAAGGTTTTTTAGTTTTCTGGGTCCTTTTATTTTTAACAAAGTTAATAAATTAATCCCGATCTATAGCCTAAATAGAAATGAATGTAAAAGGGCAGTTATAACCTGGTTACAAACGCTAGGATATGACGAAACCGAAGAACTTCTAGCTGTGTTTTGCTGATGATGACATGTTTTCGCTAGTTTGTCTATGTGGTATTACCTATATCTGTGTGGTTCACATATTTAAGTATTATTTTTTATTTTTTTTATTTTTTATTAGTCAGTACTGATATCCGTGACTAGTATTCATAAGCCTGTATTTAAATGTAAAGACTGAGGGGTCTATATGTACTATATTTACACATCCTCTCACACACACACACGTACAAAAGCACCATACACAAAGAGAGGTTCATCACACACACCTAAACACTGTTTTAGTTTAGTATGTTTTATTTAGTAATTTAATCATTTGTCAGTACTTACCTAAAGTTATATTAAAAAGGCTAGTTAAACTATCATTCCAGCGGGGAGTGGCGCCAAGTGCTGAAATACAGGTCTTTGACCTAGTTCGGCAGTGGATGCTGTTTTTCAAATATGTTAGTCATAAAATTATCTAGCTCATTTATGTATACAACATTGTGAATCAATTTTTGGAAATAAAGTTATTTTATTTATTATTTATTTACTATAGGGAATATTCCTTGCGCCAGACATTCGTTGAAAATGTGTGTTAAGGGGGGGACAAGGATGTGCTTATTTTCCTTAAGGAGGCTATTAGGTATGGATTCCCATCTAACGGAGCAGATATTTTTGAGACCCATTAACATACTCTCTACTTCAGCCTCATCTGTGTCTAATAGACCAAAAGAATTTAGGAAACATTTCTGATGTACCACAGAGAGATCAAGGTGATTTGAGTTAGTGCAGTTTATTGATTTATTGGCAAAGTTTTTTCCTATACTGACAAAGAAATCATTTACGTTCTCTACGGTCTCCCTTTCGCAATCTGTGTCTATTAATTCTGTGGCATAGTTTTTAGGTTTTTTCGTGTTTGTGATTACCTTTATAGCATCCCATATTTTTTTATTATTCTTGCCTGCTTTATCCAATAAGTTTTTTTCGTATTTTCTTTTAACTTTTTTCAATAAATTATTACAGAAATTTCTGTATCTACTATAGATTAATTTAAGTGTAAGGCTGTCAGGTCACTTTCGGGATTTTTTATGTAATCTGTCTCTGTGTCTAATGCACCGAACCAAACCTGGAGTTATCCAGGGTTTGAGGATTTTCTTACGTTTCGATAAATTTAAAATTATGGAGTTAGCTGAGATTTCACGCTGAATATAATTTATAAAATATTCCATCGCAACATTCACATTAGTAGAAGAGTAGACTGGTTGCCAATTTACTTTTAATAAGTCAGATCTCAATCCTTCTACGTTTAACTTATTGAAGGAAACATGAGCATATGTTCTTGCCTGCCTATAATGAAGACTTAGCAAAACAGCCTGATGATCAGTTATTGTAGATTGTAGAACAAAAGTGCGTGCTTGCAATTTAGTTTTAAGCATCACGTGATCTAGACATGTTTTGTCTTTCCGCGTAGGTATGGCATGAGCAGGTAGAATACCGTGATATGCGCACAAATTCAAGTACTCCTAGGATTTAGTGCCTTGACTTTCAGGACAAATATTGATATTAATATCTCCAATGATACAGATATTTTTGAAGGCACTGAGTTTAGTTAAGGTATTGTTAAGTGCTAAAATAAAATTATCAGTTTTATTATAAGACGGTGATCTATAAATTGCTACTATTGCAGTTTCGTGACCAATTTTTAGTATAAGGCATTTACAGTATTGATAAGGCGGCTCTTCACAGACTACATTAAGACTTGTTTTATGAAAAACAGTCACTCCCTCGTTTTGATTAACAAATTTTTTTGAAGAATGTTGATTGTATCCATCTAGATTTGGTATTATGGGGTTACATGATAACCAGCACTCCGTCTGTACAATAACATCACACTCAAGACCCAATCTTGCGAAAAACACAGAAAAACCATCGAAATTCCGTGATATATTACATATATTTTGAGTGACAACAGTCAAACAGTCATTGGGGCTGGGAATCAGGTCTCTGCAATCCTCGACATCACAGATATAAGATTCAGATACCTAGATTTCATCTATTTCGGTAGCTATGTCATCCATTTAAATTAGTATATTTTAGCATACGATCAATTTTAAGGGAACATAACAGTGTTATTATAATGTAAATAAGCAGATTAATATTTTTATTGGCAAAGGTATGTAAAGACGATGGCTGAGCAAAATAAGTTATACAGTTAAGGCGATGATTTATGTAAAGGAATGGGGCTATTTCCCTGTGGATCAAGTGAATTATAAATATTAATCTTAGAGCTTTATTTAAGTAGCAGTTTAAGTAGCTGTATATTTGTGTGGAGCATTTAAGAGTTGTATGGATGACTATAGATTTATTTAATAAAATATTTTGTAAACAGTTGACATGCAATAATAATAAAAAGCTTTGTTTGGTAAAACTTAAGCTTATGAATACAAGGATAACAGAAGATACATAGAAATTTAGTCACTCTACGGACTTCTCTTTAAGCTTATTAAGAACACGTTCTTCATCAATCCGAATATGCGGCATTCCCTCTTTCTGACGTAGATAAATTTTGCCGTAGGAAGTCCAGCAGTAGGTGTATTTATAGGTGGTGGCAAAGTCGCGCGCAAGGAAAAAGAGTCGTCTGCCCTTTGGAGTTTAGCAGTCTGAGACAAATATCGGCTTCTGGGGGCTATCTAGGCCGATTAGGCTAGTGTTTAATTTTTCAGTCTTCTCCGTCAGCGTTAGTTTTTTGACACAATTTAGGACGCTTTCTTTTGTAAGGACGGATATGAATTCAACAACAATAGGCTTTAGTACGTTAGGTTTTGCGAATGGACGGAAAATGTCCTTAATATCAGTGGTTTGTAATTGTAGGCTGAGAGCGTTGCCAATTTATTTCACAACATTACATAGATCTTCCTTCGACTCATTTTGTAGTTTTGGAATGTTTCTTATTTCCACCTTAGTCGAGCAAGACTGCTTTTCAAGGTTTTCTATTTTATTTTCCAAAGTGTTTATATATGTAATGTGCTCTTTGCGTTCAAGCTTGAGATTTTCTAATTCTTTTAATATATCGTCATAGTTGTTGACAAGGCCTGCATAGACACATTAATGCTATTGTTTTGAGATTTTATTTCAGCCAAAGATTGTAATTCCAAACCTTGTAATTTAAGGCTATGTTCCTCGGTAAACTTAGCAAATGAGTCACGTACTTCTTGCATAAAACAACTAAGTTCGTTTTCTTGTTGTTTACGTTTCATACGTCTTATATTTACGTTGCTCTGGTCAGTAAAATTTTGCTTATCCGATACGCTTCCCTCAACACTCTCCGTGTCAGTCTCCGAGAGAAGTTTTTGTTTCAATAAAAAACATTGAAATTGAAATTTGTACTACTTGACGATTAAGTTTATTGTTACCTACTCATTAAATTTTTTCTTCTAATTTCAGATTTCGAAAATATGTCCTCCTGAAATTGAGGTAGCTTGTCACAATGGACCTGAATCTAGCACCATCTCCGGTCCTGCTGATGTGATGCGTGAGTTCGTCGCAGAGTTGACTGCTAAGGGGATCTTCGCTAAGGAAGTGCCATGCTCCAACATTGCCTTCCACTCACGTTATATTGCCGATGCTGGTAAACATAAGTGTTATTAATGTGTCTTACTAGCAAAGTAACACTTGTGACTTCGAATTGACTGACAATATTTTTAAAACAGGTCCCGGATTGCTGAAATATTTAACCGAAGTAATTAAGACCCCGAAAGCCCGAAGTGAGCGTTGGGTTTCAACTTCAGTACCAGTAAACAATTGGGATGGTTCTCTTGCTAAGTTCTCATCAGCAGAATACCATACTAACAATCTTTTGGTAAGGACTTCATGTCATTTTCAATTTCAATTTCAATGTTTTCTATTTCAAATAAACCTAATTACAGGCATTTTTGAAAGGTCAGGCTCTAGTTGTACGGTTCCAAATTGTGGGTCCTATGGTGAAAAACCGGCAAGAAACTCTATGGATATACTCATTAAAACGCAGACCATTAAGTCTCTAGACGTCGATTAGCCGGATAACCCCGGTCACCAAGCATATGCAGTAGCATTGTATATCATACGCACCGCCGCCAATCTGGACGTCACTCCGTCAGCGAGCGGCACCAATCATACCACCGAACTTTTCAGTCGACCAAACATAATGCGTCCATCCACCCCCCGGTCCCCGCCAACATTTTACGACTGAGTTCTTATGCAAAACATTGTTTATGCAGCGTCTTGCGGCATCTGTGCATTAAAATTTAGATTATTTAATTTTGTATTGAATGTAATAATTATGGTTTTTATTCCCTTGTCACTCAGAACCCGGTGCTGTTTGAGGAGACTTTGAGCCATATTCCGAACAACGCAGTACTAGTGGAGGTAGCTCCGCACGGTCTTCTACAAGCCATTCTGAAACGTTCGCTTCCCAATGGCTGCACGAATATAGCACTTACTAGGCGCTCCCATCCTGACAATACATATCTGTTGCTCGAGGCTGTTGGCAAGTTAGTAAATTTAAAAAAGCATTTATTTTCCTGTTTTTTATATGTCATCAAGTCTCAGTTGACTATAATTTTTAATAATTTTCAGATTATACATGGAGGGCTATAACCCGAAAGTTCAAATACTCTACCCAAAAGTAGAGATGCCCGTATCAACTGGCACCCCTTTCCTTTCCCATCTGATTGAGTGGGCGCACGGCGAGCAATGGTAAATCATTTGAATTAAATTATATTAAAAAAGAAAACAAAAAATATTCTACCGTGTGGTGCCGGTCGTAAAGAATTACACCACCCTATCTCTTATAATGGGTGTCGTAAAAGGTAACTAAGGGATTAACCAGATGATGGGCAGCAGCGTTCTCTGAGTATTTAACTAACCAACTGTGATCGTCAACCGACCTGCCAAGCATGGCGATTATGGCATATACCTTTGGGGGAGACCTATGTCCAGCAGTGAACGTCTTTGGCTGAAATGATGATGGTGATGATGACGATGATGTTTATTAAAATAAAGAAATAAAAGGAAGGGAGCTTTTATAGTAAGTTATTTTATAAATGCATAAGTTGAATGCCTTAGTCTAAAAATGTTTTTTTCATAATACTTACTTACTCCGTTGCCTCAGCGACCCAAAATGTGTCTTGGCCTCCGAAACGAGAGAACGCTACTTGCCGCGATCTTTGACAGTATCTCGCCAATCACTGGCTCGAATCTCCAGAAGATCGCCTTCCACCGCATAACTCCAGTGATATCTAGGGCGACCGACTGCGCGTCACACTTTCGGTCGGTGTAAGGGCATAAGCCTATACAATATACATACAACGTGTTATTGAAATAACTGAAAACCTCTTAAAGGGTTATTGTACTCATCAGTATGAACAACTTTTACTATGGGACCAAACCTGAAATCGCAAAACAAAATCAGCTGATCCCTACATTTTGTCGATTCATATGAACAAAAATGTAAGGCACAGCGGTTTTTACAAGCTGGAAGGCCTAGAGCGTAGCTAGGCTAGCTCGAGGCAATCATAGCGTGACCAGCGAAGCAGTCATAGTGGGCCAAGGCTTGTATAGTGCTTTACTCAAAAATGCAAGTACCTAATCTAAATAAAACCAGCAAGTAATTTAAATAATATATATATTAATTAACTAGAAATTTAATTAAAATGACAATTATGAAAAGTACAGTTACCAAAATTCAACACCGACTTTCCCGGTTTGATATTACTAATAGTTTGCGATAATTTTAATGCTGTGTTTGACTGCTGTATTATTTCTTCATTTATTACTTCATTTTCCACTGCACAAATTTTTCATATGCAAGCTTATATTTTCCCTTTGAGTTTCGCGGTATTAAATTTTCAACCACTAATTTAGCTTCATCTTTAATGTCTGGCGGTGTTAAACACATTGAATCGGAAGAATTTTCGCTTTGAGAGCTAATTTTTAGCAAAAAAGTCGCTAAATAAAAATAAAATTTTCGCTGAACCGCGCTTTCGTTACTTCTTTGTTTCTTTTTTTAGCAATGGTAGTTGGAACTATACAGTCAAATATGGAATAAAATCTTTTTGTACCTATCTCTATTAATACAAACAGCTGTGTTTTAAATAAAATCTTTTTGCATTTGATTTTTTAAAACGTTGAAACGTCAAAATAGCGGCCGGCAATGTTTTGCCGGCCTGTTAGAGCGACCAGCACAACTTTGCCGGCCGCTCCTTGAAACATAACGGCAAGGTCGACTTTGCTGAAACAAGGTTGTCAAAATAATGACCACATTATATGCATTTTTGAGTAAATGTCATGTCTCTGGTAGGTATATAATAATGTAATTGTTTATGCTTTTTATTTCAAAGCAGTCGCTTTGATTTAGGTTGGCTCGTGACATAGCTCATAGTAGAAAAAGATCCAAATTAAGGGCTTTTATAGTCCTGTCCAGCCCCCCTAGCCAACTTGACAATCTGCAATCGTCAACGCTAATAGAAAACAATCAAAATTTATGCGAATGACATATCTCAACGAATGACTTTTTTGTTGAGATATGTCATTCCCATACATTTTGATTGTTTTCTAGTGGTGTTCTATTAGCGTTGACGATTGTTGATTGTCAACTTGGCTAGGGGGGCAGAACTATGAAATGTAAATTTAATTTAAATTTCTACTAAAATGTAATATTTTTCAGGGCTATGCCGCTCTATCGAACTGCTTGCAGAAGAACGGCTGCTGCGTGCACATATATCATATCATTGCACGAAAAGGAAAACAAGTACCTGCGAGGAAACGTTCTCAGAGGTATACCTACGAGTTTGTTGAAACATACATACATATTTATTATCACGCCTGTTTCCCATTGGGGTAGGCAGAGACTATGGGTTTCCACCCGCTACGATTCTGACACACCTCTTTCGCTTCATCTACGTTAATTAACCTCGCCATGATGCATGCTCGTCGGTTTAGAGTGGGTACTCTTAACCTGGCATGTCTTGAGAACGCCCGCGATTTGATTGCGATACGTTCGCCGAGGTCGTCCCCTTCCATCTCTTCCATCCACACTCGCTTCGTATACTTGTTTCGTCGGATCATTCTCGTTAGATCCATAGTCTAGATCCATAATGGATCTATGGAGATTTTTTTTTCCCTTTAGATCCAATCTCCTCTCGTCCATCTTCTCTATATGTCCAAACCATCTTAACATACCTTTCTCAATCTTTGTCACTACATTTTCTTTCACTCACTTTATTGAGACAGCTACCTTCGTTAAAAAAGCCGCGTGAACATTTCTTGATAATTGAAATTACTTATACAATGGTGTCGATTCTCTTGTTCACGAACTAAACTTATTTTAAATTATCGCTCTCTTTTACTAATAGTAGATACAAGAAAGGGATGGCAGCAATTTTAGTGCTGTCTAATTAATTTACGTTTTACATTCCTTTGTATTTTAGTCGGCGCCTTTCGAGATCACGACTAAACTTGTATAGAAATTTTAATTCAGACTAATTTGACAGTTTTAAAGTTGTTGCCATCCGTTTCTTGTATCTAGGTACTGTAAGTAAAATAGAGCGATAGTTTAAAATAATTTTAGTTCGTGAATAAGAGAATCTTTAAATTAACGATGAAATAGCTAATTATCATAATTTTTGTAGAAAAAACATTGTATCCGTTCTCGGCTACCCTGGTGGCCGTATGGGATACGCTCGCTATGACTCTAAATGTTCCGAAGAAACAGTTATCTGTGGAGTTCCAAGACGTTCACTTGAATGTTCAACCTGTGTTGCATAACCAGAGTCAACTAAGACTCAGGGTTTCACTGCAGAGAGGAAATGGAAGCTTTGAGGTATGTAATTTAATATTCCGAAGCAATTGGTCTAGTGGCCATGGTAGAGTGGCTAGCTAGCGTTTGAGTCAGATTAGATTCCGGTTCAGGCAAAATAAGTTCTTAGTAACAGCTCAGGATCTAGAAGTAAAGAGGCAAGAAAATTGTAAAAGTAGTAGTATTGTCTCTTATTAATAAATTGACGAAAGGCAAGGGATTTACTTCAGTAAGCGCAGGCATGGTATTAAAAATATTATATAGATATTACAATATTAAATAATAATGTCCTCAAGCCGAATTTCGGTCACGGTGGCCAATCTCAACGAAGACGAGCCACCTACGTGGGACATATTAAAGTGCACAAGTGTGCGCAAACCATAAAGGTATTATACGTATAGAAATGTCTTTGGCGCAAACACAGGTACACTCTCTATTCTCTCACTCTCTTAATCCAATGGGACGGCAATCCGACACGACCGGAGAGAAATCAGGCGCAGGACCGATTGCTTTACGTGCTCTCCGAGGCATGGGGGCCTCGTTTGACGGTCTCGTTGGTCTAGTAGTCGCAAGCGCGACTGCTAAGCGTGAGGTCTTGGGTTCGATTCCCAGGTCGGGCAAAAAGTGTTACCGGGATTTTTCTGTCAAGAAAATTTCTCCAAATGTTTTGCCTGGTTTCAGGAAGTTGGGATTACATAATATACAAAGTCCTCAGCTGAGCTTAATTGAATAAATTGCATATCGTCAGTGATAGTTCAATACAGCGTATCGTCAGTTTGCTATAAGGCCTAATTTTGAATTTTATTCAATTCAAAGTTAGGCCGTATAGCAAAATGAAGTTACGCGTTATTGGACTATCACAAACGATATGAGTTTTTGTGCCACAGGTCCTTGATGAAAACATTAAAATAGCAGAAGGTACGATCGTTGTTTGGAAACCAAAAGATAAAAAAGATGAAATTTGCATCCAAGAACCCGAAGATATGAACCTCACCGATGCAGACTTTTATGATTTGTTGCGTGAAAGAGAGTACTTGTACAGGTAGGCAGCTATTCTAATTCAAAATTATTTATTTGTTAAACATAGGTATGATGTACAAGACATAGTGGACATAGTGTTCTAGCTAATTTTGTGATGGCTGATGGGGCCAAAAAGTTTTGGAGTGGCAACTGCGTACTGGAAGGCGCAGCTTGGGTAGGCCCCCACAAGGTGGACCAACGATCTGGTAAAGGTCGCGGGAATCCGCTGGATGGGGGAAGCGCAAGAGCGGTAGTTGTGGGGTTGCTTGGGGAAGGCCAATGTTCCGCAGTGGACGACTTTCGGCTAAAATTATGATGATGATGATTGTGATATTAAATTCAGATGTATTTATCTTTTGCACGCAAATTTGTGGTAAATGTGCCGAACTTAAATATACCTGAAACCTGTATCATCTACCACATACGTGGGACACTCAGAAAGTTTTGCGAAACTAAAAAAAATTGTTCTATACGTACATATATTTTTATCAAATCTTTTCAAAGTACTTTCCACCAGCCTCTATACAAAGATTCATGCGCCTAAACCAGTTTTCAAAACACTTTTTCCAGTCCGCCGCAGACACCTCGTTTACAGCCTGCTCGAACGCAGCCAGCGCATCTTCCGGCGACGAAAATTGTATCCCTTTGAGCTGATTTTTTATTTTTGGGAATAAAAAGAAGTCACACAGTGCTAGATCAGGGCTGTAAGGAGGGTGACACAGGAGTTTGACTGGCGTGCTGTCCAGGAAGTCCCTCGTTTTGAGTGCGGTGTGCGCAGGTGCATTGTCGTGGTGGAGCAGTAGCCCGCGGAGCCCTGTGTTTGGTCGCTTGTTGCTTATAACAGAGAAAACTTCTGGCAAACATTTGGTAGTATACCATTCGGCATTAATGCTTCTTTGATCCCGTAAGGGAATTGATACCAAGTGGCCAGTCAAATTAAAAAAGCTAGCGATCAAAATCTTACCCCCGCTTCTAGATCGCTTCACTTTGGTAGGCGTTGGCTCATTTTGAAACACCCAAACAGTCGACTGGCGCTTGGTTTCTGGGTCGTATTGATAAATCCAGGACTCATCACCTGTAACGATGTCGTAAACACGCCGAGACGAGCCTGCTTCAAATTTGTTAAGCATATCACGGCACCATTCCACCCGGGCCTGCTTCTGAGCATCGGTGAGGTTGTGCGGCACCCAGCGTGATACTATCCTCCTCACGCGAAAATGGCTGTGTAGAATCTCGTGAACGCTTCCCGATCCAATCTTCAATATGTGTTGAATCTCCTGATATGTAATTCGCCTATTGTCTTGGATTAAATTTTTCACTGCTAGCACGTTTTCTTCGGTAACAGCCGTCAAAGGGCGACCGCTTCTTTCGTCATCCCCCAAAGTTGGTCGACCGCGCTTGAATTCGTTATACCAACGATACACGGTTGCCTTGGAAGGGCCTTCATCCATGAATGCCATTTGAAGTCTATCGTACGATTCATCCGGTTTCAGGCGACACTTGAAATCGTATAAAATCATAGCTCTAAAATGTTCCCGGCGCAGATCCATATTTCAGTGAGACACAATACTTTGAATTAACTCGCAAAAAATGTGGAGGGAAATTTTGAAATTGGAACTTACTTATTTTTACTTATAAATAATCATATTTTCGAAAAACATTATAACTGGCCAGTCTCCCATATATAAAAACTTTTTTTCGCAATACTTTCTGAGGGGCCTGGTATAATTAAATTAAACAACTTTGATATTGTTCAGTGTGGTGCCGGACGTAAAGAATTGCACCACCTATATCTTCTCATGGGTGTCGTAAAAGACGACTAAGGGATTCACCAGAGAATGGGCAGCAGCGTTCTCTGAGTATTTAACCAACCAACTGCGATCGCCAACCCGCCTGCCAAGCGTGGCGATGGCATATCCCCCCAACAGAAAAGAAAAGAGTATATCCATGGAGTTCCTCGCCGGCTCTTCTCCATAGGACAAACTTTTTGGAACCGTGCTACTAGATTCATAACTAACGATTTTAAAAGTGCATGTAAATGCTTACTCGAAATAAAATAAATTGACTTTGACTTTAAACATGCTAGGGGGAGGCCTTTGTCCAGCAGTGGACGTCTTTCGGCTGAAATTATGTTGATGATTATGATATTAATCATCATAATAGGTATTTTACGATTTTCATGTTCGAATAATATTATTTTCCCTACAGTGGAGAGTTCCGCAGCATCAAGTGCGTCAGCGCATCTCTAAGCGAGGCTTCTCTGGAGTGGCGCGACAACTGGGTGACGCTCCTCGATGGCATGCTGCAGCTCAACATGCTCCGACAACCTCACGATGGAGTCACCCTGCCGACACACATTAGAAGACTCGCTATCAATGTTGAAGATCACCATAAAAAGAAAATAGTCGTTTCAGAAGACAAAGTTGTATTTAAAGCCGAAGTATTAGGAAACCATGATATGACAAGGTTAGAATTTTTTTACATTAGTCGATAATGCTGTATTGGAATTAATTAAAAAGTCCAAGGCTCAACTTGCTGCCAAAAAGCTGGGCATCCTCTCTAAGGAGAGACGGTACTTCACACCTGAACAGCTGCTCAATTTGTACCAAGCACAAGTTCGGTCCTGTATATAGTACTGCTCTCATCTCTGTGATGGTTCGGCTAAATATCAACTGGCGGCTCTCGAGTCGATTGAGAGGCGCGCCAAGAGGTTCGTTGGCGACGATGCGCAGAGTTGCTAGCCTATCGGTTTTTTATCGAATGAATTTCGGCGAGTGTGCGTTGGAATTGCACAATTTAATTCCCCCAAGCCCTTTCCATCATTGGACGCCCAGACGCACGGAATGCGCCACCGATATATGGTAGATATTCCACCCTTACGCAAGAACCGGTTTGCTAATAGCTTTATCATGCGTACCGCCGAAGAGTGGAATTCATTGCCGTCAGTGTTTCCCGAGAAGTATAATCTGGTGGTCTTCAAGACTCGAGTGAATAGGTTTTTGCTGGGCAAGCGTGCACCATCGTCGACCGCACCATCGCTTAGCATCAGGTGAGGTGGCGGTCAAACGCAAGCCCGTTCATCCTCATCCTCCTGCCCTTATCCCAATTTATTTGGGGTCGGCGCAGCATGTTTTTTTCTTCCATACATCTCTATCAGCCGTCATCTCTGTGTTTACTTTCTTTCTATTCATATCATCTTTCACACAATCCATCCATATTTTCTTCGGTCTCCCTCTTTTCTTATAGCCATCAACATCAACTTAAAACATCATACTTAAATCTTTCCTCGTAACATGCTCCCCATTCCTCCTCATCACATGTCCATACCATGATAGTCTGTTGCTACTTAACTTCTCTGTCACTGGCGCTACTTTCAGACTCCCTCTTACATATTCATTCCTTATCCTATCCATTCTCGTTATACCACACATTCCTCTTAACATTCTCATCTCAGCTGCATGCACTTGCCTTTCATTAATTCCTTTCGTAGCCCAACTTAGGTCTTATAGATTTTCCCCTTCAGTTTAAGAGGAATCCGGGAGTCACATGTAGTTCCCGTGACCTGCCGCCATTTCAACCATCCTGTGTTAATTCGGTGCTTGACTGTCCGGTCAAGTTAAGAATTAAAAAAAAGAAAAAAAAAAGTAAGTTTCATATCGACTTTATCCTTTTCAGGTGTGGAGGTGTTTTAATGGAAAATATCAGATATCACGATCTACCTGCTGTTAATAAAAGTGACATGAAGTTACAGACACTGAAGTTCGTTTCTCATTTTAAAGTTGACCAACAAGTGAGTGTAAATGTATTGATTTATGCGGGGTGAATAATTTTAATGAGACAGTACGTGCAAATCGTAAACCAAAGGAGATAAAGGAAAACTTTCTTTGAGATATTAACTCTTTTTCATAAAAATGATGATGGTATATCATTATCTTTTACAGTGTTGCGTGCTGTTTGGGACTTGATTATTTTAAGGACTGGGTTCCAAACAGCTGGTAGCTGCCAACCATCTTCTCTATTAAAATTAGGATGTTTTTCACACAACATGCCCTAGACAAACCCAACCATTTTCTTCGATTTGATAAACCACAAGTTCTGGCGAAGGAAAACCGATATGTACCTAGAATGCTCCGTGAGGCAATTGAAATTAAAAAACATCCTAATTTTAATAGAGAAGATGGTATGTGATATTGTGAGTGATTACTGCGTTCATCGAAACGATTTTAATTAATAATATTGTACGGTAGATTAAAATATTTTTTTAGAAATATTTGTAAAGACGCTTGTCATCTTAGTCTACCTGCGACCACGAAATGTTGCAAAGCTTTCAAAACGTCAGGGAAACCAATTTAAATAATATGCGCGATTTAATCCGGTTAAACTTTGTTTTATTATAATATGTATTTTTATTTATAACTAGCTTTTACCCGCGGCTCCGCTCGCGTTAAATTCTGCTAACCCACGTCAGTCCAGTCCAGTCCAGTCCATTCCAGTCCAGTCCACTGTCCCACTGTCCCGCTGCCCCACTGCTCCGCTGCCCAACTGCACCACTGCCCCGCTGCCCCAATGCACTATCCCATTGCCCCGCTGCCCCGGTAACCCACTGCCCCGCTGCCCCACTGCCCAGCTGCCCCGCTGCCACACTGCCCCGCTGCTCCACTATCCCACTGCCCCGCAGCCCCGCTACCCCACTGCCCCACTGCCCTGCTGCCCCACTATCCCACTGCCCCACCGCTTGCCCCGCTTCCCCACTGCCCCGCTGCCCCACTGTTCCGCTGCCCCAATGCCCCACTATCCCACTGCCCCGCTGCCCCGCTAGCCCACTGCCCCGCTGCCCCACTGTCCCGCTGCCTCGCTGCCCCACAACCCCAATGCTCCGCTGCCCCACTATCCCAATGCCCCACTGCCTGCCACTCTGCCCCCCACTACCCCGCTAACCCACAGCCCCACTGCCCCGCTGCCCCACTGCCCCACAGCCTGCCCCGCTGCCCCACCGCCCCGCTTCCCCACTGCTCTGCTGCCCCACTGTCCCGCTGCCCCACTGTTCCGCTGCCCAACTGCACCACTGCCCCGCTGCCCCACTGCCCCACTATCCCATTGCCCCGCTGCCCCGGTAACCCATTGCCCCGCTGCCCCACTGCCCAGCTGCCCCACTGCCCCGCTGCCCCGCTATCCCACTGCCCCGCAGCCCCGCTACCCCACATCCCCAATGTCCCGCTGCCCCACTATCCAACTGCCCCACGACCTGCCCCACTGGCCCACTGCCCCACTGCCCCTCTGCCCCGGTAACCCACTGCCCCGCTACACCGCTGCCCAGCTGCCCCACTGCCCCGCTGCCCCACTATCCCACTGCCCCACTGCCTGCCCCGCTGCACCACTATCCCACTGCCCCACCGCTTGCCCCGCTTCCCCACTGCCCCGCTGCCCCACTGTTCCGCTGCCCCAATGCCCCACTATCCAACTACCCCGCTAGCCCACTGCCCCGCTGCCCCGCTGCCTCGCTGCCCCGCTGCCCCACAACCCCAATGCCCCGCTGCCCCACTATCCCACTGCCCCACTGCCTGCCACTCTGCCCCCCACTACCCCGCTAACCCACAGCCCCACTGCTCCGCTGCCCCACTATCCCACTGCCCCGTTGCCCCGCTACCCCACTGCCCCGCTGCCCCTCTGCCCCACAGCCTGCCCCGCTGCCCCACCGCCCCGCTTCCCCACTGCTCTGCTGCCCCACTGTCCCGCTGCCCCACTGTTCCGCTGCCCAACTGCACCACTGCCCCGCTGCCCCACTGCCCCACTATCCCATTGCCCCGCTGCCCCGGTAACCCATTGCCCCGCTGCCCCACTGCCCAGATGCCCCACTGCCCCGCTGCCCCGCTATCCCACTGCCCCGCAGCCCCGCTACCCCACATCCCCAATGTCCCGCTGCCCCACTATCCCACTGCCCCACGGCCTGCCCCACTTCCCCACTACCCCGCTGCCCCACTGTCCCGCTGCCCCGCTGCCCCACTGCCCCGCTGCCCCACTGCCCCATTGTCCCTCTGCCCCACTGCCCCGCTGCCCCACTGCCCCACTATCCCACTGCCCCACTGCCTGCCCCGCTGCCCCACTCCACTACTGCCCCGCTGCCCCGCTACCCCACTGCCCTGCTGCCCCGGTGCCCATCTGCCCCGCTGCCCCGCTGCCCGTCTACCCCACTGCCCCACTGCCCCGCTGCCCCACTATCCCACTGCCCCGCTGCCCCTGTACACCACTGCCCCGCTGCCCCGCTGGCACGCTGCCCCGCTATCCCACTGCCCCACTGCCACACAGCCTGCCCCACTGCCCCACCGCCCGGCTTCCCCACTGCTCTGCTGCCCCACTGTCCCGCTGCCCCACTGCTCCGCTGCCCAACAGCACCACTGCCCCGCTGCCCCACTGCCCCACTATCCCATTGCCCCGCTGCCCGGTAACCCACTGCCCCACCGCCCCGCTTCCCCACTGCTCTGCTGCCCCACTGTCCCGCTGCCCCACTGCTCCGCTGCCCCACTGTCCCGCTGCCCCACTGCCCCGCTGCCCCACTGCCCCGCTCCCCCTTTGTCCCGCTGCCCCGCTGCCCCACTGCCCGCTGCCCCACTGGCCCACTGCCCCACTGCCCCTCTGCCCCGGTAACCCACTGCCCCGCTACACCGCTGCCCAGCTGCCCCACTGCCCCGCTGCCCCACTATCCCACTGCCCCACTGCCTGCCCCGCTGCACCACTATCCCACTGCTCCACTGCCTGCCCCGCTGCCCCACTCCACTACTGCCCCGCTGCCCCGCTACCCCACTGCCCTGCTGCCCTGCTGCCCCGGTGCCATGCTGCCCCGCTGCCCGTCTACCCCACTGCCCCACTGCCCCACTGCCCTATTATCCCACTGCCCCGCTGCCCCTGTACCCCACTGCCCCGCTGCCCCGCTTCCCCACCCCGCTACCCCGCTGCCCCACTATACCGCTGTCTCGCTGCCCCGCTGCCCCGCTGCTCACTATCCCACTGCCCCGCAGCCCCGCTACCCCACATCCCCAATGTCCCGCTGCCCCACTATCCCACTGCCCAACGGCCTGCCCCGCTTCCCCACTGCCCCGCTGCCCCGCTGCCCCACTGCCCCGCTGCCCCATTGTCACGCTGCCCCGCTGCCCCACTGTCCCACTGCCCCACTGCCCCGCTTCCCCGGTAACCCACTGCCCCGCTGCAACGCTGCCCAGCTGCCTCACTGCCCCACTGCACCGCTGCCCCACTGCCTGCCCCGCTGCCCCACTCCACTACTGCCCCGCTACCCCACTGCCCTGCTGCCCCGGTGCCCAGCTGCCCCGCTGCCCAGCTGCCCGTCTACCCCACTGCCCCGCTGCCCCACTATCCCACTGACCCGCTGGCACGCTGCCCCGCTTCCCCGCCCCGCTACCCCGCTGCCCCGCTACCCCACTGCCACACTGCCCCACTGACCCACCGTCCCATCGTCCCACTGCCACTGTCCTACTGTCCCACTATCCCACTGTCCCACTGTCCCACTGTCCCACTATCTTAGTATATCACTATCGTCCCGTCCCATGTCCCATGTCCTGTCCCATGTCCCATCCTATGTCCAGTCCCGTGTGCCGTCCCACTGTCCTGTCCCATGTCCCGTCTCATGTCCCGTTCCATTTCCCGTCCCATGTTCCGTCCCCAGTCCCGTCCCCAGTCCCATCCCCAGTCCCATCCCCTGTCCACTCCACTCCACTCCACTCCATCGTACATTATTATCCGCTCGTGCAAATGCATAGAACCTTCGATCTGTCGGGTGAGTACGCAACCCACGAATTAATTTTTTTCTTTTTTTCTTTCTTTCTTTCTTTCTCAAAACCCATACCAGTTTTTAAGTCAGATCATCAGCTTTCAAACAAAAAAAAAAACATCAAAATCGGTCCAGTAGTTTTAGCGTGATGCTGGAACAAACAAACAAACAAACAAACAGACGTTTACAATTTTATAATAGTTAAGATAATTTGTATTTTTTCAGGTTTCAACTTCACTACAAGTTTACTTGCAAATGGTTGCCGAAAATGTCAACAAAGACTCAATTAAAGTTATTGCAATCACAAATAACCAAAAAGAATCTGTTTTTGATGAAATGAAGAATATTGGATCTAATGTTTATGGAGTTAACATTCATTATGAAGAATTCAGTCAAGTTGACTTAAGATCAATAAGGAATGGTGATCATTCGATTAATAATGCCGATCTTGTGCTTGTTCGCAATCTATCAACTGATGACAGCGTAAGATATATATATATTATTATTTATTTTTATATTTTGCAAACAAATTATAAAAATATTAATAATATATTTGTTCCGTGTGGTGTCGGACGTAGATAGATAGATAGATAGAATATACTTTATTGTACACCATGAAAATAGTAGTAAACAGGAACAACGTATAAATTATGGGTACATGGGCGGTCTTATCGCTAAAAGCGATATCTTCCAGACAACCTGGTGTCAGACGTACAGAATTGTACCACCCTATATCTTCTCATGGGTGTCGTAAAAGGCGACTAAGGGATTCACCAGAGGATGGGCAGCAGCGTTCTCTAACGGCCAAAATTAATATCCAATCTATCCATGATTTGCCCTACTAGAGATAGAAATTTGACACATTTTGTATGGAGCTTATGTCAAATTTCTATTTCTAGTAGGGCAAATGGTGGATAGATTGGATATTAATTTTGGCCGTAAGTATTTAACCAACCAACTGCGATCGCCAACCCGCCTGCCACGCGTGGCGATTATAACATATCCCCCCAAACTGTTTGGGGAATGCCTATGTCCAGCAGTGGACGTCTTTCAGCTGAAATGATGATTATGATGATGATGATTTGTATCTATTCCGTATGGTGTCGGATACAAAGATTAGCACTACCCCATTTATTCTCGTGGATGTCGTTAAAGGAGACTAAGGGGTTTACCAGAGGATGGGCATCAGCGTTTTCTGAGTAGGTATTTATTCAACCAACTGCGATCGCCTACCCACCTGCCAACCCTTTTGGGGTAGGCATATGTTCAGCAGTGGACGTCTTATGGCTGAAATGATGATGATGATAATCACAATAAAATAAAATATTCTTTATTCGCGGGTATCAAGAACATAGTACAAACTTAACAACTATTGTTAGTACCAATTCAATAAGATACACTAAAATCTACGTTTTGTCTGGTTTCTCTCCACATGCATCGCTATACAACGATTCACGTACAGATAATCTAGACGGTTGGCTATCATAGCCATGGCGCGATTGGGGCTGGCTCGCACTCTGCAGAGCAAGGATGCACATCGTTTGCGAATAGTGGCGCAGAAGCAGTCTACTCCTGCTACTGCAAACATGCCTGATGCACTGCAGAATCGAGGCAGCCCCACCATCGGTAATGATTTGTATTTGTAATCTCAGTTAATTTGACAAGGAAATTATTACACCAACAGATGTGCCAGTTACTGCAATATGCTGTTCAACGAAACACGTTCATAGTGAGTGAAGAAGATGTGTTTGGAGGTCGTCTCCGGCCAGACGCCCTGTACCGCGTAGTGTCAGGTCATAGGACGGCGCGCTCTCGCCTTGACCTGCTGCGCTGGCGGCCCAACGCCAACGCTGCCCCCACCACCGCAATAACCCTCCGCTCTCTCTCCGACCTGGCACTGCTCCGCTCGGCTCGTGCTAACCTGCCGTCACACCATCGTCTTCTCATCATCGCACCTTACCCAGCACCAGCCGGTCTGAAGGACCTCGTCCGGGGTTGGAGAAAAGATGTAGAACGTAACATGGTTCACCTAATAACTGTCAATAATGAGGAAGGACACAATTTCTATTTGGACAACCTGCCAAATATCGATCTAGCGTTTGCAGTTTTAGATCATGTAAGCATGATTATAGTACTATACCATATTTTAACCATTTCATGTAAAAAAGAGAAAGAAAGAGCTCGTCCGGGGTAGTACTACCAGCGTACCTACTTCTCCGCCAAATAGTGATGCTTGCATTGCTTTGTTTCGGTCTGAAGGGTACGGGTGCCGGTGAAATAACAATCACATGAGACTTTCCATCTTCATGTCTCAGTTTGGCGAACCGACTTGCGGTACCATTTAGGCAACAGCTTAGGTGATTTTGCAGTTGTTATGGGCAAAAGTAACCGCTTAACATCAGCCCCCCTAGCCAAGTTGACGATTGTAGATTGTCAACTTGGCTAGGGGGGCAGATGGGCCTTTAGCTCGTTTCGCCAACCTATACTATAAAAAAAGGCGGAATGTCTGACAACTGGTCTAACCTTAGAATGTCGGTATTACCCGGTAACTGACAACCCTAACATAATTGGGACAAGGTTTGGAGACTTTGGAGAAAGAAGAAGACCACATTGTAACCAAGATCATTGTGAATATTTAAGTTATTGTTTCTAAATAATTTTGATAATAGGGTGTTTGACAGGTATTGCCAAAAATTATGAAAATTGTACACAACGTAGATTTTGGGTTGAAGATTAACTTTTACTAAGTTTTGTTAATTTAAATATATTCTAAATATTATATTTTTCTGTTTGAAATTTTGATATTTTAATCTGTTGATCATGTGATACAAAACGTCTTGAGACTTGGCCTCCGTTTTGGGTGACGTCATAATCCTGTACGACGTAGGGCGAGCTAAATGTTGCCATGATCGTAAAAATAAAATGTACCAGTTTTTTAACGAGTAGGTATATTATTTTATTATTTTAACGCATTTTACGCATGCGAAGCGAATTCTAAAGATATAAATTGTGGAAAGAAAAAAATCGCTCACGAGCAGGATTCGAACCTGCGACTCCTGGCTCAGTACGCCAGTGCTTTAGCCACTAAGCTACCGTGAACACTGCTCGTGGTATCGAAATTATCCTCCACTATACGTCTTTGGGTGACGTCAGGTATATTAGTAATAGTATCAGTAGGTATAATATTAATAATTATAGAATGGAATAGAATAGTATTTATTTGCATCAAACATGGTACAATAAGGTGTTAGAAGACATTATTTTTTATATTCATGTTAATTGTTAATTTAGGTTCATTTTTATTTTATTGAGCCAGGATATTATAACTTACTAACAATTAAACTAATCAGCATTTGTAGGTAATTTAAAAGCTTTTGTTTTGTATGTGCGTGATTCAAACACAAACTACGAAACGTTTTAGTCATGTCTCATGACAATGTTTGATTTGATGTTTTTTACCTTTTGTCAAATTCGTACCTTTTTGGTAAGCGTGTCGTACTTTTATGGGAATTCACACCGGCAACACTGACCGGAACAAGTAAAGTGACGTAGGTTGACGATAATGTCACGTGACTTAGCACTTTGGAGCGAAATTAAAAATGAGAATTTTAAATCATGATTATTTAATTTTACAAGCATATTTTAGTAATTATTTGTTAATGAATGCTTTAATTGGATGTTTCACCATCGTTTTACGTACATTTTCAAAAATTGTCAAACACCCTATTGATAATGTTCTTTCTTTTTAGGGTAATTGGGGAGGTGAGTATTACATACCAATACAGGAGAGCGCGGAAGTGTGCAGAAATGTAACACTGCAAAGTGCACAAGTCGGTGACTTCGATTCATTGAAATGGGTGGAGGCTCCAGAGATAAGTGGATCTGGAATCCCAGTGACGGTACGTGAACTAATTGACAATCTTATTTATAAAATGTTTACTTTGAATCATCTAATTGAAGTAAAACCTAATAGAGATTTTCAATTTTATTAATTTAAGGTTCACTACGCTGGATTATCCAACACCGACATTAAAAAAATCGATGGAATAATACCGTTCAAAAACGATGGTGAAAAAAATTACGGAATGGATTTCAGTGGAACAACAGAGAAGTAGTTATAATTATTTTTTTAGGGCGTTTCAAAAACAAATACATAAAACACGATACGGATTTATAATTCTATAGACCAATTCACGTAACTAAAGAAGTGCAGTTGCAGATAAGTTTCGATCAAAAAAATGCTTTTGTATTCTCTTATCTACGGCGATCGTTGTCAAAAGCGAACTGCAGCGTCACTGCAACTTGTTCGGCGCTTCATGAAATTATGTGAATTAGGGCCCAGGAATATTACATAGACATATTTTGATAAAAAAGATTTTTATATATACCCTTTTTTTAAACGAAAGAGAGTTAATATTGCATTGTCATCCAGTTCCAAGCTATATTTAAAGTTTCAAGTCTCTAACTCATCGGGAAGTTAGTTTAAAATCGATTGCAAGATTTTTATCGAACTAACAGACAAGAAGGAAATCGAGTTAATAAAAAAAATCTGGCTAAGTAATAAAATAATAATCGTGGTCTAGAATAGGTACATGTGTATATTCAGTTCAGGAATAGCAGGAAGTATATTAATAAAACTCTTCTTATCTTCGCCTGATAACATACTAGGTAGTATAGTAAAGTATAAAGGGCTGGTTTCCGCAACTCCACGTCTAAGCGTGTGTTTTGCGTACGGGTGGGAACTTACTCAATCCACCTCAATTCCTCAAAAAAGGCCAGCAACGCTATGTTGTTGCTAGTGTCTAATCTCTCCGAGTACCTGGGTTACCGAAGTACTTGGCCCTGTATGTGGCGACCTCAAGGCAGTTTAGAAGCACATGTGCTGCTGTCTCGTCTTCCACCATGCAGGCTCTGCACAGTGGGCCGTCTGTAGCACCCATGACAAAGAGATGTTTGTTAAAATGGCGTTTTAAATATTCAACGTCAGGAGCTGAATAGATTGGAAAAGGGGAAGGATGCGAAAAGAGCTTTTTAACATATTTCAAATAATATTAATCGATATCATCACACATCACATCACATCACATTCTAGACCCATGCACACATTTACATTCACACAAATCGAACACAAACACACCCATACTCCCCACACATTATTTGGTATTTCCGTGTTCTTTAATTGTTTTTTTTTTTTTTTTTTTTTTGTAGTAATGGATGGCGATACGAGCTTACCCAGATATTACTGAAACTTTTTTCTCACGCAGAACGTTCTGAATTTTTAGTATATTACTTTATGATAAGGTAGTGTTCTGAAAAAAATATTGAAAAAAATCCTGGTTCTCTGGAAAATCTGGAAAATGGGTGGCGTTATAACGCCCGGTAGTAAGATTGGCTGCTATTAAAAAGTTTGCTTGCATGCGATTTAGTATTGAATCTATCAGAAATAGATGTACTTATAGTAGTTTTAATTGGATATTCAAAGTAATAATTCGCTAATCACATGCATGATACGCATAAGAACATAATTTTGGATGTAAATGTATACGAAACTCTAAAGGTCACCCGCGGCTACGCCCGCCTGGATATCATTTATCGCTTACTCCGCAAGAACCCTTTGATTTTCAGGATGAGAAAGTAGCCTATTTCCTTCTCTTAGTCCCAGGCTACCACTTTGTCAAATGTCACTACGATAGGTTCAGTGATTTAGTCCTGATGAGGTAACAAACAGACACAGGCAGAGTTACTTTTACAAGAGTGTGGATTTACGACGGTTTTTTTTTTTTTTCTGAATCGTGCCATGGCTTTGTGAATCCTCATAGGTACTAAATTAAGTGATCAGTACAATCATATCGAGAAACCTCGTGATGGCTTCTAGGTATGCAGCTTGATTTATTTATTTATTTATTTATTTAAACTTCATGCAACATGTGTACATAGGCGGACTTAATGCCTTAGGCATTCTCTCCCAGTCAACCTTAGGGTGATACAGAGATGACAAGGCAGGTGCAATATTGATTCACGACACAAAACAAGATGAGAAATAAATTACCACTAAAACAATAGATAAACATACATAGGTATATATATATAACATACAATAAGTACTAAATATATATAATAATATACTATTACAGTCATAGATAAAATACTAATGAGATGATTCTGCCAAAATTTTATCTAGAAAGAACTTCCGAACTTTCCTTTTAAAAGAGTCCCGACTGGTGGCCATCCTAAGCTCGAGAGGTAGCTCATTCCAAAGAAGAATTGATTGAATATGAAAGGATGAGTGAACAAAATTAGAGCTATGATAAGGGCAATGTAGAAGACGATTATTAGAAGACCGTAGGTTTCTTGTGTGTGTAGAGCATAAATATTGAAAGTGGGGAGTTAAGTAAAGAGGGGGGAAAGGAGAATTAAGTAAAGAAAAAAGCGTAGTCAAAGCACGTACTTGTCTCCGCTGACGAATGGGCAACCATTTAAGTTCAGACCTATATGAAGAAACATGATCATACTTTCTCAGGTTGTAAATGAACCTGATACAATTGTTAAGCAGCCGGTCGAGCTTACTGAGTAAGACTGAAATCAAATCGTAGTAGCACATGTCACCATAGTCGATTATAGGAAGGACTAGAGTCTGCACAAGCATTATTTTGGTCTTGGCGGGTAAAAAGTTCCTCAGGCGGTAGAGGGAACGCAACGTACCGTTGACTTTTTGGCTTACCTTGGTGACTTGTATGTGCCAGTTAAGTGAAGAATCAAAATGTAAACCAAGGTTTTTGACGCTAGAGCTGATTGGAATGACACTGCCGTTATAGAAAATTGCTGGGAGGGCCCCAACAACTACTCTGCTCATCATTTGCAAGCTTCCAACTATTATAGCCTGACATTTTGTGGGGTTAACTGACACACCAAACCTGACAGACCAGGTGTTTATGGCCTCCAAATCACGATTAAGCTGGTTAATTGCTTCGGGCAAGTTGTCTACATGAGCTTGAGCATATAACTGAAGGTCATCAGCATACAGATGATACGAACATCGAAGACTATGAGTAATGGAATTTATGAAAATAGAAAATAACAATGGAGAAAGTATACCGCCTTGCGGGACGCCAGCATGCAGATCACGCCAATTCGACGAGGTTTTATCGACGCGAACTGACTGCTGACGCCCACGAAGATAAGAATTGAACCATTCCAGCGCCTCAGGAGAAACCATGATGTTGGAGAGGATAGAAAGGAGAATGTCGTGACTGACGGCGTTAAAGGCATTAGAGAAATCTATTAAAACGAGTACAGTGACTTTGGTACCCTGCATCCCCTCTCTAATGTCATCAGTCACTTTAAGGAGAGCAGAAACTGTACTATGCCCCGGCCTGAATCCAGACTGTAAAGGGCTTACAAGGTCGTTGCAATGAACAAACCTAGAAAACTGGTTATGTACACAGGCCTCGAGCACTTTAGACAGAAAAGGAAGTATGGATATGGGACGGAAGTGGCTAAGAAGGGACGGAAGTGGCTAAGAAGGGAAGGATTGGTGACCTTGGCTAGAGGCCGCACTAATGCCTTGCGCCAAAGGGAAGGAAACTGACCGGAATCAAGTGAAAAATTGATGACATGGGCAATCGGGATTAGGAGATAGTCAAGGATGGTGATGACCATATTACGACTTATATTGTCGTACCCAACGGCCTTGGATTTAATGGAAAGGATGATTTTCTTAATTTCTTCCAAGGTGGCTGGAGAAAAGTTGAAGCAATCGATATTAGAACGAGATAGGCCAGCAATGTAATCAACCGTCCTACAAATGGTTTGGTGATTCAAGCTAACAGAAGAAGTGAAATGATTATTGATGTCATCCAAACCAATTATGCTCGGGAGATTCATTTCACGTGGCTTGCCGATACCTAAAGTCCCGAGGAACTTCCAGATATCAGCGGACGAGGAACAAGAGATGTTATCGAGGATATGACGGCGTTTAGCGTTGCGTATCATCTGATTGCACTGATTTCTTGCTGCTTTGAAGAGACTCCAGTTTTCTTGCGTTCGATCTTTTTTATATCTACGGAAAGCTCGATTCCTACGCCTCATAGACATTCGAATACCGCTCGTCATCCAAGGAGCAGGTGGACGCTTAAGTTTCACTTTTCTGACGGGGGCATGAACATCATAGAGTGCCAGGATATTCCTATTGAGGATACTGACCTTGTCATCAATCGTAGCGGCCACTAACAGATCATTCCAATCAAGCTCAGAGGCATCATTTCGTAACTTTTCACCATCCATACGTGCAAAACAACGCATGTACACAACTTTTGGGAGAGGTTTAGGAGGTTTTAGAATGTAGGAAACGTAAATAAGGTCATGACGGGAAAAACCAGGAGCAGGACATTGACCATGAGAGGAAATCAAGGATGGGCAGGACGTAAGGATGAGATCGAGCCAGGTGTCCTCACCTAAACTATTAAAGTGAGTGGCTTGGAGTGGCAGAACATAGAGATTGACCGACTCAATCATATGGAGAAGTTTACGGGATCTAGGAGTATTGCAAAGAAGATTTGTGTTGAGATCTCCCATGATGACATGATCCACGTTTTTCCTGTATTCTAAATGTCTCCAACAATCCTCGCAACAATACGACGATAGGATAAGTTGTCATAATCCCCACCGCCATTTTTATGTTACTGCCAGGCATTATATAAAGGCATATCTAGGCAATGGCAAAACAGTGACAAATACCACTTTTACCACGAATGGAACTGCTATAGGTATAGATGTAGATGGTGTCTGTTGTTCCCCATCGACAATGATTCAATGTGCCTTTTTGTGCAATGCAGACGAAGACAAATCACCTTCAGATTATTCATTGTCTGAAGAATCGTCAAAGACAATCTCTGCTGAAATTATTAGTTTGGAACCTGAAAATCAATAAAATGGGTTGATGTGATACAATTTAACATATCACATCTAGGAGATTTTGCAGTGATACAACATTTTCATCGCCAGTATCCTCGTCAGTCACTTTAGTATTTGCATTTTCTGGTAGAAATATTGTGATTTCCCTCGGAAAATCGACGTATGAATCTGGATAATGTAAAATATCGATGATGTCATTGAGCCATTTACTTATTTGCAACTAGCGTGAAACCATAATTTTATTGGTCACTGTACGCCAATTTTACTACCCGGTGTTATAACGCCACAAATAATAACATGATCAAACAAACTCACCTGCAGTGAAGTTCGATCATTATTGTACGAAGGCTTTGTTCGAAGATGTATATGTATTTACCATGCAGCTTCTCCGAATCGTTCGGTAACCTGACGCGCTTTAGAACAATTAAAAAAATATTATTTGTGTTATCTGTGGTCGAGCTGTCAAACTTAATTTTTTAGAGCTGAATTTGGCTAATCTCACAACTAAGAAGGATATAACTACTGGGTGGGTGGGTACATATACATCTTCGAACAAAGCCTTCGTACAATAATGATCGAACTTCACTGCAGGTGAGTTTGTTTGATCATGTTATTGTACATCGGCTTTGTTCTCGATGTATATGTATTTACCATGCAGATGTTTAGAGAGTCTACTTAAAAAAGTTGTGAGGCTAGCAATAACAAGTAAAATATTAACAGAAAAGAGGAACAATATAATAGAAACATGTTTTAACAAATCAAATTATATTAAGATAAACAATAATTTCTCTTAAAACTAAAATAATTTAGTACTTATTTATTTACCAAAAAATTATCATAAATAACAATATTTAAAGTTATTTTCATTAATTAAAGATTGCCTCTGTAATAGTATCACAAAGAACAGGTCTATCATAAAATCTTTCAAAAGTTTTAGACATACTGGTCAATCCAGCTGTTCGTCTAATTACATCTAGAGATACGCCTTTAGTTTTTGCCATAGAGGTCGCGGCATATCTTGTACTATGCCCTGTAAACATATCAATATTTATGCCACAAATAGATAAAACATTTTTGATCCAGCGCCCTATGGTTGAAGGGGACACAGGTTTGTGTGGTTTCTTAAAAGATAAAATTAGTAAATCTAAACAATTTCTTATATCTTTTGTGATTGCTAAATAGTCACGCAGAGTTGTGGCTGGGCATAGGTTTGGCTGATTGATATAATTTAAATTAATACTAGGCTGATTGCGGCCTGGACCAGATGTCTTAACAATATCAGTAATTATGATGTGAATACCTGAGTCTGAATACTTTATGTTACTAATTTTTATAAGGGATAAAGTTTGAGCTCTATGAGCTGTGCTTAATGCTAATAAAATCACTAATTTCTTTGAAATATTCTCCAAAGTTAAATTATTATTAGGATACCAGTCTTTTAGCTTATCTAAAACTTTATTTGTATCCCATGTTATATTATACTTGGGTAATGGTGGCCTACATTTATAAAATCCCTTTAATAATCTCTTAATGCGGTCATCCTCCCCAATTTTAGAGTTACTAATAAGTGAAAGGGCTGATTTATGTGAATTCAGTGTACCATAAGACACACCTGAATCATATAATTTTGTGAGAAATGACATGATAAATGGCACTGAAGCTTGGTAAGGGTCAATATCATTGTCTTTACAAAATACCCACCATAATTAGTAAGTAGTATTATACTGTCTAAGTGTATTTACAGCAAGAGATTTAGTCATTACATCAATAGCTGATGGAGGGACTGATCTATTTAACCAGGCTTTCCGGATAATATCCCTGCTATCAATGTTAACTGACGGTGAAGTGGATGGCAGTCTCTGAAAGGAGAAGATAAGAGATTTTTATGGGGGTGTAAGTAAACTAATTTTGATACCAGAAGCTCATTCATAATCGGATACCACGGTTGGGATGGCCAGTAAGGCATGACCATGATACCAGATGCCTCGTCACTTTTGATTTTTTGAATACATTTCAAAACTAAACTAAATGGCGGAAAAGCATAGAAAAAATGCTGCGCCCAAGAAACCGTAAATGCATCTACATTCCAAGCTTCTGGATCTGGTTTCCAGGATACAAAGAGGTCGCATTTTGTATTGTGTCGTGATGCAAACAAGTCTATGATGGGGTGACCCAGTTCTGTTACTATTTTTTGAAATGCTATGTCACTCAATTCCCTTTCTATATCTAGAGAAGATTAGAAGAGAACATTGATAGCAGGGATATTATCCGGAAAGCCTGGTTAAATAGATCAGTCCCTCCATCAGCTATTGATGTAATGACTAAATCTCTTGCTGTAAATACACTTAGACAGTATAATACTACTTACAAATTATGGTGGGTATTTTGTAAAGACAATGATATTGACCCTTACCAAGCTTCAGTGCCATTTATCATGTCATTTCTCACAAAATTATATGATTCAGGTGTGTCTTATGGTACACTGAATTCACATAAATCAGCCCTTTCACTTATTAGTAACTCTAAAATTGGGGAGGATGACCGCATTAAGAGATTATTAAAGGGATTTTATAAATGTAGGCCACCATTACCCAAGTATAATATAACATGGGATACAAATAAAGTTTTAGATAAGCTAAAAGACTGGTATCCTAATAATAATTTAACTTTGGAGAATATTTCAAAGAAATTAGTGATTTTATTAGCATTAAGCACAGCTCATAGAGCTCAAACTTTATCCCTTATAAAAATTAGTAACATAAAGTATTCAGACTCAGGTATTCACATCATAATTACTGATATTGTTAAGACATCTGGTCCAGGCCGCAATCAGCCTAGTATTAATTTAAATTATATCAATCAGCCAAACCTATGCCCAGCCATAACTCTGCGTGACTATTTAGCAATCACAAAAGATATAAGAAATTGTTCAGATTTACTCATTTTATCTTTTAAGAAACCACACAAACCTGTGTCCCCTTCAACCATAGGGCGCTGGATCAAAAATGTTTTATCTATTTGTGGCATAAATATTGATATGTTTACAGGGCATAGTACAAGATATGCCGCGACCTCTATGGCAAAAACTAAAGGCGTATCTCACATGTAAAATAAGGGTACATTGGCGGTCTTATCGCTAATTGCGATATCTTCCAGACAACCTTTGGATGGACAAGGAAGACGTGAAAAATAGATGGGGGCAGTATGTGGTGCACTTTAATATATATCCATAAATATATACCAAATATATACAATATATACAAATGTAACAACAAATAATATTCTTTAATAAATAACAAAATAAAATACGTGTATATCCAGTGTAGCAACATCTCAATAAATAATATATCTCAATAATAAATAACAGTTTATACAGAGAGGTAATGTTCCTTTACAAGTTAGTTTTTGTTTTTTTTTTTTTTTTTTTTTTTTTTTTTTTTTTTTTTTTTTTTGTTATACCGGTTTTGAATAAAAACCTACTTCAGGCACCAGTCTCTCACAAAGTTGGTTTTTATAATTTTGGCACATTTGCTAAACCTATTACTTTAAAAACTATTGTGAAGAGAGAATAAACTGTTTTTTTTTTTTTTTGAATTGACTCTCGTAGGTGGCACCGAGGTGTCATTTCTGCTTAACTGGACTGGTGGCGGAGAGTCACATGTGGGACTCCATTCGCCGAAAGTTTTCCCTAATCCTAAACTTAAAAACTAAAATCGCGGTTGCAATACCGCATAAGGGCGTTCCCCAAGGGGGGGCTCGGACCTCGGCTTACTGGGGCAATGCAGGGGGACCCCGCCGTTCCTATGTCCCCCTAGCAGCCGTTGCTGCATCAGGAATGAATGGGTTTGAATGAATTTCTCGAAAGTGGCGGACTTTCGGTATATCGGGTCTGTGTGTGACGCGTTTCGCGAATCGCCGTTAATCGGCAAGCCTTGCCGGCGAGGCTAAGACCTACCTAACCCTAACCAGTGGCTGTTAAACCTACTCCTAGGAACTACTCTAGAGCATAGGGCCAGTCTCGCGTGACGAGATTATCTCCGGTTCCGACACCGTGAGGGCGTTCCCAGGGGGGAGCTCGGACCTCGACTCAGGGTGCAGCTGGGGGACCCCGCCACTGGTCCCCCCAGCAGCCGCTGCTGCATCGTGTTCTGTTTCTCGAGAGTCGGACTCTCGGTATCTGTGTGGGTGTCGCGTCGGTCCTCGCCGGCGCGGCGGGGACGATATTTAGGACGACGACGTCGGAGTGTGCTTGTATTTTTATTTGACTCCTGGAGGAGGGTTATTTCATCATCGGGTTCGATGAGTTGTGTCTGGGACGGCGAATTTTGCTGATGGCTGATGGCTGGTATATGGTGGCCGCCCAACCAAGGGATTGGGATGCTTGGGAGCGGAATCGAAGTAGCGTTTAGAGACACGCTTGAAATACTGCTTATTGGTCACTGAGGTAATAGTACATATTACCTCAATGTTGATGGTCGGCAGTTTGAGGTCTAAGTGGAGTTGGATATTGCGTAAGTACCATGGAGCGCCTACGGCCTTTCGCATGAATCGGTTTTGGAGGGTTTGGAGAATGTGAATTCACACCGGCTTGACGTGTGCGAACACAACGCTAGCGTAGGAGAGAATGGGTCGGATACAGGTGGTGTATATATATCCTTACTTTGAGGGGAGTGGCCAGTTTGCTGCGCGCATTGAGTAGGACGACAGCGGCACGATTTGGCACCCTGCGAATATGTGGTCTGAATGTCAGTCTACGGTCAAGGATCACGCCCAGATATTTGGCTTCGCTTTGCCATGTTTGCCAAACATTGTGACAGGTATCTTTAAGCGGGTCTCTGTTAGAATCCTTTTGTCAAAAAGGACTGCTGCACTTTTTTCCGGATTGACTTCGATCCTCCATTTCAGGAACCAGTCACCGAGGGTGTTGGTCATGGATTGGAGGGTACGAGAAATAGCGGCATAGGTCATACCGGTGTAATAGAGTGCCGTATCATCGGCGAAAAGGGCAATACGGGCTGCACCGCACTTTGGAATATCGCTGGTGTACAGCGAGAACAGGAGGGGGGTGAGCATGGAGCCTTGTGGCACACCGGCGTGTATGGGATGGGGGGAGGTGAGAGCCCCTTCGATGCGATAGTAAAAGGTACGATTCGATAAGTAGTCTCGAATGATGAGCACGAGACGATGTGGCACGTTTATGGTGTACAACTTATATAATAAGCCGTTATACCACACTTTATCGAATGCCTTTGCCACGTCGAAAAAGAGAGTACCGGCATAAGAATAGACAATAATATAGTAGCCGGCATGAGTCGTGAGCACAGATGGACAGTAGTGGGGGCAAGTTCGCGCATGTACACTTTCGACCAAAATTATTTAGTATCTTTGTTCACTAAATTTCACTGTTAGCATTTTATAAGGATTATGGGTAGTTATAGAAAATACAAACTTTCTCGAATTTCACCGATATTATGATTTTGAGACTTTTTTTTTACGCACGCAGGTAAATAAACAGAAAATATTTTGACTTTTAATTTATTTTTTACTATTTAGTTATCGATGGACAGGTTTTTTAACTCGCATTCTTATTCTCAGCAAGTCCTTTCATTTGATACCCATATTGTACAAAATTTCAGCTAAATAGGTTGAAGATATCTGCTTCAAAATTGAGTTGCAAGATTCCACTCTAACAAATATATTTACATACGTACATACATTGCAAGTTAAATACAATCTTGTAATAAATAAAGGAAGATGAAGAAGAAAAAAAAAAACAATTTTTAATTCAAAACATTAAACACTCAAAAATCAAAATATAAATTAATTACAACAAAAGAAAAATAACTGTTTTAAATTCGAAAATATGAGTCAATAAAGTTGAACCGAAAGTGTACGGTAGCCGAATGACACCTAATTGTCCAATAGATGACGAGCATCGACTGTCGACCAATCGCGTAAATGCAATGTTCGGCGTTGGCACCCCGCGCTCCTGTAATTCCACCAAACAGATCTATAAATGAACTTCTGCGCAGGTGAAGTTTGTGCTTACGACTCGTGCCGGTATCTGTACTAGTATTATTATCTATTTTATGGTACCGGTCATTTGACCGCGTATGAAGCCTGCACTGATGTGTTCGACTTTGCGGTGCAGCTGATTAACGCAGCAGTGCTTTATTCGAAAGCCAAACTGCTCGTCGGGAAGAAGTTTATTAGAGTCGGCAGAATCTTTAAGTCGCTTATAAACTTTGACAAGACTTATAAATAAGCTTTTCATAGATTTTCCCGAAGACATTGAGGAGACTTATCGGCCGGTAGCTGTTCGGCTCGGATTTTGGCTTGCCCAGTTTGGGAATCCCGATTACCGTGGCTTGTTTCCAAGCCTGGGGAAAGATGTTATTGTATGCCGCATTGAAGATGGCGGTCATTAGGACAATGAGGGCGGAAGGGAAACGTTTTATCACCTTATTGGTGATGCCGTCTGCGCCTGGGGCTTTTTTCGGCTTTAGATCCTTGACTATAGAGAGAACTTCGTCAGGGGTGATCGGTGGGAGCGGGTCATCAGGGTCTTCTACTGGGGGGAGGGCTGACCTACGCTCTACTTCGGAATTTACCTTGTAAAGGTGGGATTGGCTTACGGGAAGCGTACTGGGAGTGCATTGGGACTCCAAACTGTCGGCTAAGCATTCGGCTTTTTCACTATCTTCAAAGGCTTTGATTGGGCCTATTTAGGGGGGGGGGGGGGGGGAATAAACTGATTATTTATTTATTATTTATCATCACAGCGGGTGTCGCGTGATGGGGCTGGTGCGGAACGGCGCGGCGAGCAGCGCGGTGCGCGCGCCGGCGGCGCTGCTGTGGCCGGTGCCGGCGCACTGGAGCCTGGAGGACGCCGCCACCGTGCCGCTCGCCTACGCGCACGCCTTCTACTGCCTCGTGAGTTCACGCACAAACTAATGCCACTAACAATTACCCAAAGAATTTTTACCCAAGATAGAATGCGGACGGAGAAATTTAAGAAATTCAAAAATGAATAATATCCCGTTCATATAAGGTCCAAAATCTTTGATCAAAATCAGGGAGAAAATACCGAGTGAGCCCGGTTTTATGAGATAGTATTACCGAGAGCTCGCTGTCCCTTTCCTGCACGTATGGACACCCTATAGAAAAAGACAAAGGGCTCCCCAATCATCGGACCGAATTTTAGTCAGCCGTCCGCTTTCTAGCTTGATATATAAGTTCCTTGTATCTAACGCGTTCGATCGCGGCACAGACCAGTAAGCCTCAAGACGCCGCATAAACAAAATTTTTCATGAGAACACAGTCGTAAAAAGTTGGCGGGGGTCGGGGGGCGGACAGCGCGTTATGATTGGTCAGCTCAATAGTTCGGTGGTTTTATTTATAGTATAGGATGGCGAAACGAGCTAAAAGCCCACCTGATGTCAAACGGTTACCTTTGCCTAAAACAACTGCAATACCATTTAGGCTGTTGCCTAAATGGTACCGCAAGTCGGTTCGCCAAACTGAGATATGAAGATGGAAAGTCTCATGTGATTGTAATTTCACCGGCACCCGTACCCTTCAGACCGATTATGATTCGTGCCGCTCGCTGATGGAGTGACGTACCGATTGGCGGCGGGGCGTATGATATGCACTGGTACTTCATATGCGTGGCCTGGGGTATCCGGCTAATCAGCGTCTAGAGGCTTACTGGCCTGTGGATCGCTGTAAAAAATCGCGCGTTTTACCGATTCTATCGATGCTGCATCAGCTGGTAGAAAGATAAAGGATTGAGGAGAGCACAGTACCGGTCATTCCCAGTTGTCCCCACTGTGAATGTCCCCACTGGTGGTAAATGAGAAATACAGTCGTAGTATTGAGCTTCCGAAAAGTGATCAAATCACTGATCAGGATCACTCATGCTAAAAGTATCGGGTGTACTTTGACCATTAAACGTGCTAACACGCCAAAATATTATAATCACCTGTTTTTTTAGTTCATCAAGAGAAACTTACATTCGAAAATGAGCGTATTGGTGCACGGAGGTATGGGGGCTTTGGGACAAGCAACATTATCCCTTGCCCTGGCTCACGGCTGCGAAGTATACACAACCGTCAGTGACATGCGGAAAAAACATTTCCTACTTAAATTATTCCCAGGATTGAAAGGTACATACATGATGATGTTAATAGTACACCTTGATACAAGTGAGCTAAGATGATCATTATACTCGAGTCTGGATTGCAGCACGAGCCAAAGGCGAAGGCGTTATAAGGCCGAGAGTATAATGAACATTGCTCACGCGTTTCATACGACGTTTTTCAACACACTTGCAAGGAAAAATAACATAAACATAGAAAATGGCACGCGGATTTCTGTAATCGCACGCCGTGCCTGTGGTTGAGTGAAGTATAACTTTATGCGCGCGCAGCAGCCTAATATTAAAAATATGTGTACTACATAGATATTTAAGCTATTGCATAGCTTCTATCGCGGGCCTTGAGCGTGGAGACCGAATCCAGAAATTCCGTAACGATTAACAAAAAATAAAACCGACTTCAAAAACCTTAACTAAAAAGTAAAAAATTATCCTTGTATGTATTTCAAAATCTTAACATAAACCAAAATTTTGAAGGTGGCGCGTGACTGTCCCTTTGCGTCATGTAAATATAATGTACTGTCGAGCGCTTATCTATAGTAAAAAACAGTTTATGCGAACATACATGAAAAACACGCGCCGCCTTCAAAATTTTGGTTTATGTTAAGATTTTGAAATACATACAAGGATTATTTTTTACTTTTTAGTTAAGGTTTTTGAAGTCGGTTTTATTTTTTGTTAAAAAGTTTTTATTTCATACTTTTTAGTTGAGAATTCACAGAAAAACGAAACTATTAGTAGATCATCTAGGTAAGCGAAGCTAAATTAAACTGATTTATTGAAGCCGGTTCAAAAACTACTCGACCTAAGTCAATAAAGTTTATATGGGACCACCGCGCGGACTTCCTCTACCAAATAAAAAAACAACCACGCAAATCGGCCCATAAATCTCGGAGTAATCGGTGTACATACATGAAAAAAAAAAAAAAAAAAAAAACCCGCCGAATACATAACCTCCTCCTTTTTTTGAAGTCGGTTAAAAATAACCTAACACTCCCCACTCCGACCGGCACAGCGGTGATACTTTTTAGCTTTGCCATCTATCGATGAATAGCAGAACTTTTAATGACTTTTTGAAATATCACGCTTGTCTCTTTAGTTCTGCAAATTGCCTCTAGATGGCATTGGTTGTATCGGCACAGCGGTGATACTTTTGAGTTTTGCCGTCTATCGATGAATAGCAGAACCTTTAATGACTTTTTGAAATATCACGCTTGTCTTTTTAGTTCTGCAAATCGCCTCTAGATGGCATTGGTTGTATCGGCACAGCGGTGATACTTTTTAGTTTTGCCATCTATCGATGAATAGCAGAACTTTTAATGACTTTTTGAAATATCACGCTTGTCTCTTTAGTTCTGCAAATCGCCTCTAGGTGGCATTGGTTGTATCGGCTTTACTGCGCATGCGTAATCCCCCTCTTCGCCCCGCAATCTGGTGACTCATGCCTGCTTAGAGTTTCGGCGTTAGGGCACCTCCTCTTTGTATTTACATAAAAAATGCTATGCAATAGCTTTACCGCGGCCAATCTCCGAGTGCCACACGTCTTTTTTTTTTTTTATAACACAAATTGATGTTAATTTGTTGACAAAAATAAATAATTTTATGAAATGAAAACTCAAACTCAAACTCAAAACTTTTATTGCATTCATGTGTACATAGGTGTTACATTTATAAGTTCTGTAGGTACTTATATGGTTTCAACATGAAACCCGGTAAGGGCACAGCAACATACTAATAAATAATAGGTTTCATAGCAATGATAGATATAAAATTATTAAAAAATAGAAATTCGATTTGTATTGATAATAACTAATTAAAATAGAATAATTAATTATTTAATTTATTATTTTTGGAATAGTTATTTATCATATTTTAACTAATACTGTTGATTTATTCACAAAAATGTTTAATTTTGTTTAAGCATAAAAACTCTTTGCTGAGATTTAAAAATAAACTGTAAAGTAAAATCAAATCTCCGTTTCGCCGACGATATAGTCCTTTTCTCGTCTTCAGCTTCAGAGTAAACTCAAATGCTAGACAATCTTAGCATGGCAAGCCTCGAGGTTAGAATCCGGATGAACATGTCAAAGACCAAACTGATGATGAACAGTGCGCATCGTAAGATCATGCTAGAGGGTGTAGAGATTGCATACGTCGATGATTATCTCTATTTGGGTCAAATAGTTTTCCTTCCAGGCAAGACAAAACAAAGAAGTTTCAAGACGCACCGAAAATGCCTGGAGGAGCTATTGGGCTATGAAAGATCTAATGAAGGGTGATCTACCTCTATCCCTTAAAAGAAGACTCATGGACGTGTGCATTCTTCCCATCCTCACATATGGATCCCAAACATGGTCTTTGACAAATCAACTGAGGTCCACGCTTGAGGTTTGCCAAAGAGCTATGGAACGGAGTGTTCTGGGCATAAAACTTGTAGACCGGATAAGAAACACAACGATCCATTCCAAAACAAAAATAGCTGACGTCACCCGGAAGGCTGCCACTCTAAAGTGGAACTGGGCTGGACATATCTGCCGCATGTCAGACGACCACTGGGCCAAACTATCAACTCAATGGGTCCCTTTACTCCCTTTACATGGCAGACGTCAACGCGGCAGACCCAGACGGAGATGGCGGGATGCGCTGGACTCCTTCCAAAAGGACTGGACTCTTGTAGCAATAGAAAGGGAGAAGTGGAAGGAGAGTAGGAAGGCCTTTGCCCTGCAGTGGGACACTTCAGGCTTATAATAATAAATAAAGTAAAAAGCACTAGAGCGATAATGTAAAGTAAAAGTACGCGTGCGTTATAAGCTGCATTATGAACCTAAAAGCGGTGCAATAAGAGCCACTTAACGATCGAGTGTGTTGAAATAGTAGTTTATGAAACTGTTGCATAATAGGGGTTATTAAAACACGAGTGTGAGTTTAAAAACCGAGCCGTAGGCGAGGTTTTTAATAGTATCACACGAGTGTTTTAATACCTAATTATGTCAGTTTCATACACTATTTTATCTAAACTCATACAATTTTAAATAAAATACCAAAGTCAAAATCTTGGTAAAATTGTCGTTGTTTTTCTTGATTTCTCTGGTAAAAGATTGTTCGTCATTTACGTTGCTGAATCCAGAAATTCAGGCGGGGTCTTAGTCTCCTCAGTTCAGTGTCACTGCTGTAGTCAGATATTTTTGCCCAGAATAAAACTTTCGACATACAAAACCATAATATTAACGTAAACAATAACAATAAAACAAGTAACGATGACCAAATCCAGTAGGCCGTGGCGCGCGGCCGCGCACGCGCGCCTACACAGATAATAAAATATAGTCTTACGAAAACATTATAATCGGAACTAATTTTCTATCCTTGTCAGGATTCCGTCAATCTCTGTTTTATCATACAAAAAATATGCCTGTAAACACTTAAATATAATTAAAAGCAATATGACAATCAAAAGTTCTGCCAAAAACGCGATTTTAAACGATAAAAATTTTCAATGTATGACAAGTGGCACCACCCTGAATTTTGTGTACTCATTGGTGCCAAACTGTACGACTGCAAAAAAAAAGGTTTGAAAACTCCTTGGTTGGGTCGAAGTGGCATTAAAAACTCCTTAGCTGAGCTGAAGTGTGTGGTTATGGAAAAAAAATTATGAATAAAAATGAGAAAAAAAAAATGCATTTAAAAAGTTTCATTACGATACAGTTTGCTGAACAAAACAATGCGGTTTTTTTTTCCATAACCGCACACTTCAGCCCAACTAAGGAGTTTTTAATGCCACTTCTACCCAACCAAGGAGTTTTCAAACCTTTTTTTTAGCAGTCATACAGTTTGGCACCAAAGAGTACACAAAATTCAGGGTGGCGCCACTAGTCATACATTAAAAAAAAAAATCGTTTAAAATCGCGTTTTTGGCAGAACTTTGGATTGTCATATTGCTTTTAATTATATTTAAGTGTTTACAGGCATGTTTTTTGTATGATAAAACCAAGAACATTATGTATGTATTACATACATTCCTGGACAAAGTACTACATATTTTTATCAATACAAAACTATACCTTAAGTCTATGGTTTATGGTTTATTTTCATGTAATAGTGATGTAAGCAGAAAACCAAAAGAAAGGGAGAGCCGAGAAGCGACTTGCGTGTCCTTGTCTAAAAAATTGCCAACGTAAAATAAAAATTTCTATAGTAGTTTTTAAATCAAAATTATAGTTTTGTAAAATTCGTTATTACCGCACTTCTATAACACCATTATGTGAAATTCGTAATAGTGATGTAAGCCATTAATAAAAGTAGATCGTACTATTTTGTTACGTATTTGTCCGCGCGTAGCTCAAGGTTTCATCAGGATTCATCACGAAATAAATTTCTCTTTACTACAAATTATGTATTTTCCGATTATTACATGAACTGACCAGAGGAAGAAGTTTTACAACAAGAATGACAGCCCGCGCAAAAGCACAGTGTCTCCATCTT
Organism: Asteroscopus sphinx; assembly: GCA_949699075.1. Classification (NCBI taxonomy): domain Eukaryota; kingdom Metazoa; phylum Arthropoda; class Insecta; order Lepidoptera; family Noctuidae; genus Asteroscopus; species Asteroscopus sphinx. The sequence goes on from OX453021.1 coordinate 18,376,775, forward strand.
TATATTACTACAATCAAATAGACCCAACGGAGTCACTAAATACATTTTAATTTATAAATGAACACTAAAATAATTATCCAGTCGTCGTGATAAAACTAATATTAATTTAGATAATCTTTAAACATTATATAAACCAACAAATCATGCCAGATATTAAATTAGGAAACAATATAAAACGGAATTATCAGAACCACAAAATTAAATTAACAACATTTAAATTAATAATTTCATTAATCTAATTAGAATATTCGAATTATAATTATCATAATATTAACATTATTTACAACATTAATTTAATTAATACGGATCATCAAATATTAAACTTTGCTAAACAAAAAGGTATCTCCTTTAATCTTTGATGATCTTTGCAAAGTACAACAAATACAACTTTGATGATCTTTGCAAAGTACAACAAATACAACAGCAAACTACATAGCAAATTCTAGAAATAATGGATATTTATTTCAAAATACTTCATCGTATAAACTAGTTACCTCAAAATGGCAATAGATTGCGTTGTAAGCATCGATATTCGATATAGCATAGACATTAATTGGTCTGAGTCCGAGTATAAATTAATATTTTAATGTTATAAGCTATGGAAAGCTATATTACTCCCAAATTACACTAGGGTGCGCAATGTTCAACCAACGCCAGGAAGAAACATTCAATACTGACCAGTAATAAAGATTAATATATTAAGTTCTGTCAAAAAAGTGTAAACAAATTGATGGCAACACTAGCGCGCCCATACGGCCAGACTGACTCAAGCGCGCTCTCGGCGCTTCTAAATTACCTAAATACATTGGAGTTACAGCTTAGCATAAAAGAGTACACAAAATGGGGCAGCGCCACCAGTCGTACATTGAAAATTTAAAATATTCATATAAATTCAATTTGTGTTTCCAGGCACATTTTTTGCATGATAAAATACACAAATTGACACAATACCTACAAAGATAGAAAATTTGTTCGGTTTTTAGACTTTTTGGACAGACCGTATGTACATTGCAAAATAAATCACAACATCTTCTTTAATTATCACTTACTAGTAACATAAATATATATAAATCGGAATATAATATAATTAAAATTATTATTCAATTATCTACACATTACCAAAAATGTAAAAATATAAACCCAAATATGTTAACCATAACCTGAGCTCAGTAACCATCTCTAGCTATCACCCACATCGGGATCAAGCTACCAAACCGTGGGCATCATCCATTCCGGCGTCTAGCCCCATAGGCATCACCCATCCTGGGATCTAGCCAAGACCGGGAATCAAACAGCATACGCTTGGTGGCCAACCAGCGTTTGAGAAGGGATGTTTGGATAGGTCTTTAAGTCAATACAACAACAACGGCGACAACAACTTCAACATTTTTCTTTCTCATAGCGAAACAGTCACTCAGATAATCTTTAATACCAGGGCATAAACAGTAGCATAAAATTCGGTGGTAAAAAAAGCTGAATCATCAAAACTGTATGAGCGTATACATACGGTCGCCCATACGGTCGTTTTTTTTTTTTTTTTTCATATTTTCTTTAAAAATACCGCTCGACCATCAAATTCTTCCTTGCCATATTTTACAGAATAGAAACAAAAATAAACAAGCAGTAATAATAATAAAAGCATACTCTGCTTTACTAGGCCTTCAGCTCTAGGTCATGCAACAGATCAATAATAGGTATTAGTGACCAATAATATCAGTGTGAAATGGCAAAATTAACCGATATACTTGTGAAACGCCACGCCATGCGCCATTCCACGGGCGCTCATTGAAATACTGATGAGAGTGTAGTGTATGCTCAATGCTCAGTTACGCTGCGTATAAACATGTCATTTTGAGGCTCAAATCAGACATATCAATGTATTATTATTACATAAAGAATCTACATGATTTAACGAGAATGAATCTCAAGCTCGACTTTGCTTGGAGTTATAATAATAATTAGTGAGGCCTCATAAATGATTCCTCAGCACTTTTATTATCTTCTAAAATCATAAAAGTTCACATTTATTCATTCATTCTTTAAGCATAAAATTGTACAGGGGCCTAAACATTTAATGAAATATTAAAAGATTGATTGAAGATTGTGACAATGTGAATATAACTTTAATAACTAAAACAATTTAATTGATCAACTCATTATTTACCATATCAACAAGTTTATCGGTATGGCAATGAGAGTGATTTCAGTCAATATTACCTTTTTATGATGACAATAATAAATTATAATTATTGCATCCAATAGATTAAATTTAAGTAGTTCTACTTGTAATAGCAATTGTACTGAAAGTCTAACTAATTCATTTTTAGTAATAGTTATTTTAATGTTTTATGTACATCCAACAATTCTGAATCACGGTTTTCACCAAGTAACAAAGTAAAAAAATCAATTAATTTTCTAAAATTAATCAATAATAACCCTTTGTCATATCAATATAATTATTTGGTTATTCCAGTTTGATTTATTATTATTTAGAAAAATGTAAACACAACAAAACTTATTTGAAAAGTAAAGTCCTTATGTTACGGCGCAACGCCTCATTCATTTAAAAGGCAATCATTGAGATTGCGTCAAGGTTGCTAGCATAATTCCATCAGGCGTTCATTATAATACTTTGTTCTTACTTAACATTCATATGTCATTATTCTACTGACGTCTTCAAACATGTACGCACGATATTCCAGTAAATCAATTTTTATTGTATTTGGACTTTAATTTGCCCCAGTGTGTAGTCGAAATATACATATTGGTGGCCCATGAGGGGAACAAAACTGCAAGAAACTCGCGAAATGAAGAAATAGTCAAGAAAACACCAGATGAAAATCTCGTCAACGCGGAGCCGGTCGGTTGGTGAACAAGCTTCAATGGCGTGATTTGAAGATTGAAGAAAGGGGTTCAAGATCGAAGGTGCAGCCAGGATCATCTAAGAGTTCAGGCTGAAGCGAGCAGTGAATCAGCGAAAGTTTCACATCGCGCATCGGACTTCTTTGAAATAAGATAAGTGCCCTTTCCTTCCTATTTTTCCTAATCTTCCAATAATCTCATCCAAAATACCTTAAATTCATTGTTCCTAGCTGTTGGGAATCAAATTCATTTGTGCAAATCAAAGATATTTGCAAAAAATCGATAAAATTGAATCATCATTTTATTTTTTCTTAACCTACCTACGGGTTTGGAAAAAAAATATCTCTTTGTTCATTAATTAAGCTTTAATGCTTCTAAATTCATTAAATATCAAGTAAGTATTTGTGCAAAAAGTTATTGTAATTCAAAGATAACGTTAACTTTAATTTATGTTGCACAAATAGCATTCCAAAGATTTTATTCAAACCGTAATTAGAATTACCTACCTACATTTTCAAGGAAAGTAATCCCTAATTTCAAGACAGAGCTACTGATCTACTCTGTCGCTTCGCTATTCCTCGTTTTGATGACAAAAATACTTACATATAAACGCCGATAATTTCAGATTGTTATCTACGCTACGCTCGCATGCAATCAGCTGTGCGGCCGTAACCGGTTTTCTGTTCGCCAGGTGTCGTCGAGTCGAGGAGCGTGAGCCATTCTTTTGTTATTTTCGTAATCGATTAGTCATTCATTAGAGTTGTTTTGATAATTTATTGAACTTTATACGTGTTCAACTTTTTTTAACTCACAATGCCTAACGAATCTGTAGATAAAAGTCGTTTGAAAGATTTAATTACAAGTAGATCGTCTGCTAAAGGGCAGATAACTAAATTTAAGAATTATTTAAATAGTGTTACGAATGTTGCCGTATTAAATAACATCGAACTAACAGAGTTAAGTTTAAAGCTTGCAAAGTTCGAGGCATTGTCGGTTAGGTTTGACGACCTGCAAAATAAGATCGAGGTTTTAAATTTAGCAAATTTATCTGCAGAAATTGACGAACGCGATAGTATCGAGAGTGATATTATTGTCAACATTGCCACTGCAAAGACGTTGATAGATAAATTTTCTAAAATCGAATGTGAACATAGGCGTAACTCAGTTCATGATCATTCTTGTTGTTCGGATAATCAAGCGGCAGGTTTAAAATTACCTCAAATTCAAATAGCCAAGTTTGACGGTGCTTATTTCCGGTGGTTAGAATTCCGAGACACCTTTGAGAGTTTGATTCACAAAAATGAACGTATAACGCCAATCCATAAATTCCATTACCTTATGCCATATTTGGAGGGTGATGCCGCAAGAATTATTTCAAATCTTGAGGTGTCTTCCGCAAATTATTCTGAAGCATGGAATTTACTTTGTAATCGTTATAATAATAAAAGAATTTTAATTAATCACCACTTAAATTCACTCTTTAATGTAAAGCCACTTCCACGTGAATCGGAAAGATCTTTGAGATTTTTAGTAGACCATGTCACGAAAAACTTACGTGCCTTGGCCAGCTTAGGTCAACCCACAGACAAATGGGATGTTTTAATTATTTTTATGTTGTCGTCAAAGTTAGACAGCAACACTTTGACTAAGTGGGAGGAACACCGAAATAATTTAGACGGTGATACTCCGACATTAGAACAGTTCTATAAATTCATGATTGATCGCGCAGATGTGCTGGAGTCGTTAAATCGTAATAAACACGAAAGCAATAGGTCATTTACAAATAAACAGAATGGCCAGAATAATAATAATAAAAAAAATATTTATACGAAATCATTTGCTTCTTCTAGTACTAAAATTTATAAGTCTAGTAATTCAAATGCTTATTTATGTGTGGTTTGTAATGATAATCACAGAATTTTTGATTGTCCCACTTTCAAAGCAAAGGGGGTAGATGATAGGTTTAAGGATGTCAGTACATACAAACTGTGTGTCAACTGTCTTAGGCAGGGACATCATTCAGGTGCATGTCGTATGGGACCGTGCCGTGAGTGCAATAAAAGGCACCACACGTTGTTGCATCGCCCCGCTGCATCTTTTAATAATAATTTAGTAATGGTAGATGAGCCAAGTGATAATGATTGTGAAACTATTGCTAGCTTCTCAAATCGAAGCTCAAATCAAATTCTTTTATCAACGGCTATGATTGAAGTCTCGAATCCATTGATCCAGCAAAAGGTGAAGGTTCGAGCGCTGTTAGATTGTGGCAGCCAATCATCTTTTATTTCAAAGGCATTAAAAGATAATATTTTATTAGACTCATTCCCAATTGACTCGCTAAAGGTCATAGGAATAGGAAATACAGTTACTACTCACATTGCCGAAAGTTGCAATATTAAAATACACTCACTTGTTAGCAAATACAGTGCAAGTTGTTCGTGTCTTGTTTTAAAAGAATTAACCGGTGTAATACCAAAATACCCGGTTAATATTAATTCATTAAATTTACCGAAAGACATTGTGCTTGCTGATCCCACGTTTAATCAGCCAGCACAAGTAGACGTCTTAATAGGTGCTGATCTATTCTGGGACATATTGGGTAACGAGCAACTTTCCCTTGGCCCACAAAATACAAATTTAAGAAATACGCATCTAGGCTGGATAATATCTGGTCCTATATATTCAAATGTTGTCAAAGAAACAACTCATTGCAATCAAGCAATTTTAGGTGCCGTATCAAATCAAACAGATATTGAAAATTCTGTTGCCAAATTCTGGGAATTAGAAGAAGTTCCCACAAAACGTATAATGAGTGAAAGTGAAAAAACTTGTGAAAAACATTTTGTCACTCACACTCGTAGAGAAATCACTGGTAGGTTTTGCGTAAGACTGCCACTAAAAGACACTCCAGACTGTCTGGGTGATAGTTCTAAAATAGCTAAAAGGCGATTAAATTATTTAGAAAAGCGCTTTAGAAAGAATCCAGTTTTAAAATGCGAATATACAAATTTCATAAATGAATATGCTGAATTAGGGCATCTCTCATTAGCTAAAATATTCGACCCTTTAGGTATCTTAAGCCCAGTCATAATTCAGCCAAAAATTATATTACAAAAAATGTGGCAACAAAAATTAGATTGGGACGAACCGTTCACGAAAGATTTGTGAGACGATTGGCTAAAATTTACTGATAATTTAATGTGGTTAAATAAATTTCAAATTCCTAGGTTAGTGTTGTGTGACAACCCTATATTCATAGAATTGCACTCATTTAGTGATGCGTCTCAATGCGCATACGGTGCATGTATTTATTTAAAATCAGTTAATAGTTATGGTGACATCACGGTAAAGTTATTATGCGCAAAGTCAAAGGTGTCACCTATAAAGCCAACAACCATACCACGCCTTGAATTATGTGCTGCATTATTATCCGCTAAGCTGTGTAAATCTGTTACAGATTCTCTCCGGTATAGGCCGGGAAGGATAATACATTGGTGTGGTGCTAGTGTGGTTCTAAGTTGGATAAAAAATGATCCAACCAAATTAAAAATGTTCGCAGCTAATCGTGTTTGTGAAATAGTTGAACTAACTAATGCATCTTCATGGCGTTACGTTCCTACTGCCATGAACCCTGCAGATTTAATTTCTAGGGATGCAAACCATTTACTGAGTTCAGAGTTATGGTGGTCAGGCCCTAGTTTTCTACTCAAAAACGAGTCTGATTGGCCAGTGTTAAAAGAACCTGAGTTAGAAGACTTACCTGAAATTAAAACACACTCGTCAATAATTAGAGAAAATTTTATTAATTTTGATAATTTTACATCTTTTAATCAGCTTCAAAAACGCGTTGCATATGTTCGACGATTTATATTTAATATGAAGCATCCTTGTAACAAACGAGTAGGTGTACTTACAGCAGAAGAATTATTGGAGTCATTTCATTCGTTGTGTCTTATCGCCCAACGTGAGTCTTTCTCTATTGAATATGATTTGCTTTCAAAAGGTAAACAACTACCGGCAAGATGTAAAATGTTATCGTTGTCTCCTTTTTTAGATAAGGAGTCAAAGTTAATTCGTGTCGGTGGACGCATAGATGCGTCTGCATGTGATTTTGAGAAAAAACATCCAATTCTTCTGCATGCCTCGCATAAATTAACTAAATTATATTTTATAAAAGAGCATCTTGTAAACTTACATGCAGGTCCGCAATTGTTGTTAGCAACAGTTAGGGAAACCGTCTGGCCTGTTAATGGAAGACATCTTGCAAGGCGCACTGTTAGTAACTGCGTGCGATGTAGACGACTAAGTGGTAAAACGTTGTGTCCTAAAATGGGTAACTTACCTTCACAGCGCGTGAATCCTGACTTTCCATTCTTGTCCGTTGGTTTAGATTTCGCTGGACCATTTAATATTTTAAACCGTAAAGGACGTGGAAGTCGCTTAATTAAATGTTATTTGTGTATTTTTGTGTGTCTACGATATAAATGCATTCATTTGGAGGCCGTTAGCGATTTAACCAAAGATGCATTTGTAATGACTCTTAGACGGTTCATTGCACGTAGAGGAAAACCAACGGAAATATTTAGCGACAATGGTCGTAATTTTGTCGCTGCCGCGAAAGAAATAGGAACGTTCATAAAACAAAATAGGGAGCCTATATCTGATTTTGCAAGTCAACAGGGTATAAAGTTCAATTTCATACCTACTTACGCTCCTCACTTCGGCGGCATTTGGGAGGCCGGTGTCAAATTTGCTAAATATCATATCAAACGAGTTATTGGCAATAGTCATTTAACATTTGAGGAAATTTTAACTTTGTTTGCACAAGTGGAGGCGATTCTCAATAGTCGTCCCTTGTGCCCTTTATCGTCCTGTCCTAATGACCTCCTCTCCCTATCTCCAGGGCACTTTATCATCGGTCGGCCGATAACTGCGCTACCCTCGCCAGCCCTTGAAAACAGAGAGGATAACAACCAAAAGCGATATGAACATCTGGAATCAATAAGAAGGCACTTCTGGCATAGATGGCAAAAGGAGTATTTTACAGAACTTCAGCAGAGAATAAAATTGCGGAAGGGCAATGCTCAGCTCAAAATTGGAGATATGGTGCTCCTAGCTGAAGAAAACACGCCTCCACTAAACTGGCGTCTGGGGCGAGTTCTTCACCTGTTTCCTGGACCCGATGGAGTGGCAAGGGTCGCAGAGATAAAAACTTCTCGAGGGTGTGTGCGGCGTCCATTTACCCGTCTTTGCCCGCTACCCACCGCTGAAGAATTGAAGGGTTGAAATGCTTCAACGGCCGGGAATATGTTACGGCGCAACGCCTCATTCATTTAAAAGGCAATCATTGAGATTGCGTCAAGGTTGCTAGCATAATTCCATCAGGCGTTCATTATAATACTTTGTTCTTACTTAACATTCATATGTCATTATTCTACTGACGTCTTCAAACATGTACGCACGATATTCCAGTAAATCAATTTTTATTGTATTTGGACTTTAATTTGCCCCAGTGTGTAGTCGAAATATACACCTTATCAACATAAAGGTATTGCAACACTGATGGTGTTTGACTGCAATTTAATTAACTTGGAACATAAATGTAATACTCAGATTGCAATTAAAATAGCTATCTATTTCCATACAAATATAAACCTTTAAGCAGGTACCCTCTTAGAACATGTTTAGACACAGGTTCGTTTAAGCCAGGTCTAGCGTCAATCTCCATGGACAAGAAAAAAAAAATGTGTTTAAGCCTAGCCCTGGATAATCCCATTCTCAGACCCGATTCTGTATTAAGTTGGATAATCTGGTAGATTTCACATGGCTCCACATAAAAAAATATGAAGAATCTTCTCAGAGTCTGATTGTTAACTTTTTAATTCAATAATATCAATATCTATTAGAATATTATTTATCAATCAATTAATCTATCAATCTAATGATTGCAAAGATGACTGCACCCTAAATTAGCTTTTCACTTATTAGGCACAAAATTAATGAAATTTTCAAACCGCAAAAAATTACAGAGAGAGAATCACTGTCCTAATAACATCTTGTTTCCCGAACAAACGTGTAAAGAACCAACAATCACTTTAGATCTTTAATAATGACGTTATAAGAGTTCAAGTTAGCTTATTCAACGTACAACTTAAAAATAGAAGTTGTAAAATTAAAAGTACCTACGCAAAAAATAAATATGTTCAAAATAAATAATAAATCTGATAATGTCAGCATGGCATATCAATTATTATCAGCAAACTCGTTCTCATAACTTTATATAAAAATAAAACGAAAAAAAAAATACCATCAAATAAATAAAATAAGCCAATTTCTTCAGCTTAGTTTAGAAGGATCAAATGATGCAACGATGCACTCTGAATACTCTGATACACTGACTGTACCAGTTTAGAATCGCACAAACAATTTTTATATAAAATAATGAATATCTTAATTAATTCCACATAGGCAAAGTATTTAAGCGTATTCAAATCGCAATTACAATTTAGACCAAATAAACTCTGAATAAATACCTGCAATCAGAGCCTTTACCACTACATGAAGCATCAGGCCTCATGCTTCATTCCTCTGAATAGAATAGAACCCACGCTGTGGTGACATACTCGGGTGACCATGCATCTGATCAATGGACATCAACAGAGTACCGGGATCCCTGCAAAAAGTATAAATTAGTTCTGTTTTCATTTGCTACCAAGCATGACCATTTCTTTCAATAGTAAAATATATAAAAAACCTTCATGTAAAAGTTCATGTCAATATTGAATCTGGCTCTGGTTTTATCTAAATGAATACACAAGACCACCACAATATTATTATTAATAATTGTTATATTATTTCCTTCAATTATAAAATTTTTCAATTTCCTACATTTAAGTACCCACAACAAAAAGTTGATGAAATGGTTGCAAGCAATTAATCTATGAAAGGTCAGCTTGTTTAATTTAACAACCAACAGAATAAACGAAACTCATGACCTGTGAATTTGTGGTCTTCCAGAGATCTTGGTGAGCCTCCTCTGAATATTAATTTCCATGATGGTACTCCGGATTATTGGCATATGGGATCCCACCGCTGCTGTCCGGGCGTAGCTCAAGGTTTCATCAGGATTCATCACGAAATAAATTTATCTTTACTACAAATTATGTATTTTCCGATTATTACATGAACTGACCAGAGGAAGAAGTTTTACAACAAGAATGACAGCCCACGCAAAAGCACAGTGTTTCCATCTTTATATTACTACAATCAAATAGACCCAACGGAGTCACTAAATACATTTTAATTTATAAATGAACACTAAAATAATTATCCAGTCGTCGTGATAAAACTAATATTAATTTAGATAATCTCTAAACATTATATAAACCAACAAATCATGCCAGATATTAAATTAGGAAACAATATAAAACGGAATTATCAGAACCACAAAATTAAATTAACAACATTTAAATTAATAATTTCATTAATCTAATTAGAATATTCGAATTATAATTATCATAATATTAACATTATTTACAACATTAATTTAATTAATACGGATCATCAAATATTAAACTTTGCTAAACAAAAAGGTATCTTCTTTAATCTTTGATGATCTTTGCAAAGTACAACAAATACAACTTTGATGATCTTTGCAAAGTACAACAAATACAACAGCAAACTACATAGCAAATTCTAGAAATAATGGATATTTATTTCAAAATACTTCATCGTATAAACTAGTTACCTCAAAATGGCAATAGATTGCGTTGTAAGCATCGATATTCGATATAGCTTAGACATTAATTAGTCTGAGTCAGAGTATAAATGAATATTTTAATGTTATAAGCTATGGAAAGCTATATTACTCTCAAATTACACTAGGGGGCGCAATGTTCAACCAACGCCAGGAAGAAACATTCAATACTGACCAGTAATAAAGATTAAAGTTCTGTCAAAAAAGTGTAAACAAATTGATGGCAACACTAGCGCGCCCATATATTCTTATTGAATTTATAAAATAATATTGGTGTAAACTTTAACCTTTAAATGTCAACACTGATTTGTCATATTGACAACAATATTATGGCGGTTTATTGTAATTTTTCATGTTTTTGAATTTTCAGTATATCTTAACTATTATAAAATTGTAAACGTCTGTTTGTTTGTTTGTTTGTTTGTTCCAGCATCACGCTAAAACTACTGGACCGATTTTGATGTTTTTTTTTTTGTTTGAAAGCTGATGATGAAAGAAAGAAAGAAAGAAAAAAAGAAAAAAATTAATTCGTGGGTTGCGTACTCACCCGACAGATCGAAGCTTCTATGCATTTGTACGAGCGGATAGTAATGTACGATGGAGTGGAGTGGAGTGGACAGGAGATGGGACTGGGGATGGGACTGGGGACGGGACAGGGGACGGAACTGGGGACGGGACAGTGGACGGGATAGGGGACGGAACATGGGACGGGAAATGGGACGGGACATGAGACGGGACATGGGACAGGACAGTGGGACGGCACATGGGACTGGACATAGGATGGGACATGGGACAGGGCATGGGACATGGGACGGGACGATAGTGATATAGTGAGATAGTAGGACAGTGGGATAGTGGGACAGTGGGACAGTAGGACATTGGCAGTGGGACGGTGGGACGGTGGGACAGTGGGGCAGTTCGGCAGTGGGGCAGCGGGGCAGTGGGCCAGTGGGATAGTGGGGTAGCGGGGTAGCGGGGCAGTGGGGCAGTGGGGTTGTGGGGCAGCGAGGCATCGGGACAGTGGGGCAGCGGGGCGGGGAAGTGGGGCAGCGAGGCAGTGGGGCAGCGGGGCGGCGTGACAGCGGGGCAGTGGGGTACCGGGGCAGTGGGATAGTGGGGCAGTGGGGCAGTGAGGTAGCGGGGCATTGGGGCAGGCATTGGGGCAGTGGGATAGTAGGGCAGTGGGGCAGCGAGGCAGCGGGGAATCTGGGCAGCGGGGCAGTGGGTTACCGGGGCAGCGAGGCAGTGGGGCAGTGGGATAGTGGGGCAGCGGGGCAGTGGGGCAGCAGGGCAGTGGGGCAGTAGGGCAGTGGTGCAGCTGGACAGTGGGAAGCGGGGCAGTGGGGAAGCGGGGCAGGCTGTGGGGCAGTGGGATAGTGGGGCAGCGGGGCAGTGAGGTAGCGGGGCTGTGGGATAGTGGGGCAACGGGGCAGTGGGGCAGCGGGGCAGTGGGATAGTGGGGCAGCGGAGCAGTGGGATAGCGTAGCAGTGGGATAGTGGGGCAGCAGGGCAGTAGGGCAGCGGGGCTTTGCGGAAGCGGGGCAGTGGGGCAGTGGGGTAGCGGGGCAGCGGGGTAGTGAGGGGCAGCGGGGCAGGCAGTGGGGCAGTGGGATAGTGGGGCAGCGGGGCAGTATCGCAGTGGGGTAGCGGGGCAGCGGGGCAGCTGGGCAGCGGTGCAGTGTGGCAGCGGGGCTGTGTGGCAGTGGGGCAGAGGGGAGGCGGGGCAGTGGGGGCAGTGGGCAGTGGCGAAGTGGGGCTGCGGGGCAGTGGGGCAGCGGGGCAGCGGGGTAGCGGGGTAGTGGGGTAGCGGGGCAGTGGGGCAGCGGCGCAGTGCGGCAGCGGGGCAGCGGGGCTTTGTGGCAGCGGGGCAGTGGGGCAGTGGTAAAGTGTGGCAGCGGCGCAGTGGGGCAGCGGGGCAGTGGGGTAGCGGGGCAGTGGGGCAGCGGGTCAGCAGGGCAGTGGGGCATTGGGGCAGCGGGACAGCGGGACAGCGGGACAGTGGGACAGTGGACTGGACTGGAATGGACTGGACTGGACTGACGTGGGTTAGCAGAATTTAACGCGAGCGGAGCCGCGGGTAAAAGCTAGTTTTATTATAAAATGGTGAATTTTTGTTGCGTACGTGGTTGTAAAAAAGAATCATATCCTGGCTGTGGCTTATCTTTTCACAGGTAAGTGTTTTCATATGGTTTTCATATTTACAAAGCACTGACACACTAGGGTGACCATGCGTTGTATGCACGAATGTATTTGGTTTTTTTATTGGATCCCAAAGATGACTATGAATGACAGATCGGGAAAAAATAATTCCCAGGAATCCCACAAAGTCGTCTATCGTTTTTAGCGGGTATTTTGAAAAAAAAAAAACTCATTCAAATCAAAGAAAAAGTAGATTATTTCTATTTACGTTGAATGATGACAAAATTCTGAATACGCCCATGGTTGTACCACAGTCTTAGGAACTCTAAAGCGCAAACCACACAGAGCCGGTGCGTGTCGGGCCCGCATTGGGTGGAGCATGACGAATACAACATCTGCTTCGACATCGAAGATGGCGGACGCGACTATTTAAATAAAATTAATACAGATATCGTTCTCGAGGTTCTCGGGGGTCCTGATTACGAATATAAGATTTATTTTGAGATTCAAGAAGGCGGACGCGACTTTTAAAATGAAATCAATATGGGTATCGTTTTCGAGGTTTCCGGGGTGCTGATTATGAATATAGCATCTATTTTGAGATTCAAGATGGTGGACGTGACTTTTTAAATAAAATCAATATGGGTATCGTTTTCGAGGTTTCCCGGGGTGCTGATTATGAATATAACATCTATTTCGAGATCCAAGATGGCACATCACTTTTTAAATAAAATCAATATGGGTGTCGTTTTTGAGGTTTCCCGGGATGCTAATTACGAATATAACATCTATTTCGAGATCCAAGATGGCGGACGTGACTTTTCAAATAAAATCAATATGGGTATCGTTTTCGAGGTTTCCCGGGGTGATGATTATGAATATAACATCAATTTTGAGATCCAAGATGGTGGACGTTACTTTTTAAATAAAATCAATATGTGTATCGTTTTCGAGGATTCCCGGAGTGCTGATTATGAATATAACATCAATTTTGGGATCCAAGATGGTGGTCGTGACTTTTTAAGTCAAATCAATATGGTATCGTTTTAGAGGTTTCCCGGGATGCTAATCACGAATATAACATCTATTTTGAAATCCAAGATGGCAGACGTGACTTTTTACATAAAATCAATATGGGTGTCGTTTTCGAGGTTTCCCGGGATGCTAATTAAATAATGGGACCAACCCCGAAATCGCGAAAACACAACTATTCCTTACATTTTGTCATGTAATGTGAACATTACAGGGAACAGCTTATTACTGATGAGTACAATGACCCCTTAAGGGGTTTTGAGTTATTTCAATTACAAGTTGTATAATATCTTTGCACACGTAGAATTAGCAAAGTTGGCAATGGTGTCGATTCTCTTGTTCATGAGCTAAACTTATTTTAAGCTATCGCTCTCTTTTACTGATAGGAGATAACAGAAAGGGATGGAAACAATTTAAGCGTTGTCAAATTAGTCGGAATTTAAATTTCTATACAAGTTTAGTCGTGATTTGGGAACGTGCCCACTAAAATACAGTGAAATGTAACACGTAAACTAATTTGACAGTTCTAAAATTGTTGCCATCTCTTTCTTGTATCTACTATTAATAAAAGAGAGCGATAGTTGAGTTGTTGAAGTAGCGTGAATAAGACAATTGACACCAATGATCCATGAAAATAAAATTAATAAAACATCGACTTTGCCTACCGTAAACCAGCAGGCCGTGTTGATAATGTCCATACCTACTTCCTACTAATATTATAAATGCGAAAGTATGGATGTTAGTTTGTTCTTCCATAACACTGAAACGGCTGAACGGATTTGATATACTGATTCTACTCAGGGTAAGAAAAATATATAAATAAAGTCAAAGCATATAATCTACTTCATTATGAGTACAATGACCCCTCTTAGTTTTCGAAACGATAACATTAAGTTTGAGAAAATCCACGAATAAATATTATTTGGACAACCTAGTAGAAAGAAATGCAATAGTGTTATGGACCTCTCGCTTGGCTCGTTTTACGTCACATAGTGTGTTATCCTACTATATAGATTCATGGATAAAACAGAGATTGACGGAATCCTGACAAGGATAGAAAATTAGTTCCGATTATAATGTTTTCTTACTTAACTTTGGCGATTATTTATAATGTTTTCGCCAGACTATATTTTATTATCTGTGTTGAGCGCGCTATGGCGCGTGCGCGGCCGCGCGCCATGGCCTACTGGATTTGGTCGTCATAACTTGTGAATGTATTGTGATTGTTTACGCTATTTTAATTTTTTTGTTAGCCTAAAGTTTTAGTCTGGGCAAAAATATCTGACAACAGCAGTGATACTGAAGTGAGGAGAAAATGACCCCGCCTGAATTTCTGGATACAGCAACGTAAATGACGAACAATCTTTTACCAATAAAATCAAGAAAAACTAACTACAATGTTACCAAGATTTTGACTTTGGTATTTTATTTAAAATTGTATGAGTTTAGATAAAGTAGTGTATGAAACCGACATAAATAGGTATTAAAACACTCGTGTGATACTATTAAAAACCTCGCCTACGGCTCGGTTTTTAAACTCACACTCATGTTTTAGTAACCCGTGTTATGCAACAGTTTCATCACATCACTACTATTACTAACATGACTTTTATTGTATAACTGTATAAGTAATTCCACTATGTTTGTGTTAACTCATTTTGTTGATTTCAGCTGATCATGTCGGCAGTTCTCGGGATCATAGTTTCGCAGATATGGTTCTAAATGCCACGAAAGGGGAAGGCTGTGATATTGTTTTGAGCTCAGTCAGAGGAGATTTGAAGAAAGTAAGATAACTTTTTTATGTATTGTATTTATCACTGTTTATTTGCGGCGCTCACCAACTGTACGGCAAAGTACTTTTGAAAGCTAAAATGATTTTGAATCTTAATTTAATATATTAGCACTCATATTTCGTTGATAGATGAGAATGTTAAGAGGAATGTGTGGTGTAACGAGAATGGATAGGATAAGGAATGAATATGTAAGAGGGAGTCTGAAAGTAGCGCCAGTGACAGAGAAGTTAAGTAGCAACAGACTATCATGGTATGGACACGTGATGAGGAGGAATGAGGAGCATGTTACGAGGAAAGTTTGATGAATGTTGATGGCTATAAGAAAAGAGGGAGACCGATGAAAATATGGATGGATTGTGAGAAAGATGATATGAATAGAAAGAAAGTGAACACGGAGATGACGGCAGATAGAGATGTATGGAAGAAAAAAACATGCTGCGCCGACCCCAAATAAATTGGGATAAGGGCAGGAGGATGATGATTTCGTTGATATCTTCACAAAGAAACATGACCATACGGCAGCAAGTCTCCTTGTGAGATTATCAAAGAAATGAGAGTGCTAAAATTATTAATTTAAGGCCCGTACAAACCAAAAGCATTTCAATAGCAGCGCTGGTTGAAGGCAGGCCCGCGCAAGTTGTAATACAAGGAACATCGGCTCGCTGGCGAACTGCGCCACTCCTGCCCTGCTCTGGACCCGCCGCCGACAAACCAGGCAGCGCTGTGCATGATATGCGCAGGGCAGGATCGGCGCGGTTGTACAACGCAACCACTATGGCCGCACTATGGCTGCCATACTAACTGGCCACAACAGAGCAGGACAGGGCGGCGGCGCCACAGAATATCAAATAGTACAAACGGCGGCGCGTCAGTGTGACGTCAAAGCGGTTACGAGGCAGTTGTATTGTTTGACAACCGACACAACATGTCATACTGAAAGCCGTCCTATGGCGCGCCCGCCGTCAAGACGCTTTAACTTTGCTTGCCTTTTAGTGTTACGTCTGCCGCACTGGTCATGAGCGTGCCTCGCGCTGCTACTGACCTGCTTTTGGTTTGTACGGGCCTTTAAGATTGAAAATAATTTCAGCTTATAAAAATCCTTTGCCGTGCTGTGCCATTGGTTAGCGCTAATCGTTTGTTATAATACTGAATCCATTTCTTTTTAGACAACACTTCCTTGTATCAAATTTCAAGGCGTATGTTTGGATGTTTCACAACTTCATAATCGAGATGAAGATTTCGCCTATGGATTGTTCAATCTTACTAAGGAAAGGGCTTATTCTATCATCGATTTCTCAATGGTATTTGAAACTGAGAGTGTTGAGGATATAAAAGTAAGTTTTTAAACAAATCCTAACAAGTTGCTACTACTTTAAAATATTTCATATTTTTATACACAAATTCACTCGAAAAAGGACATTTGTTTCATCGATAACTTTGAATTAAAAACATTTTGAATCCAAAATGCTTCTATACAATTGAAGAATATTTGGAACATAATAAGTACAAAAAATAAAACACAATAATAATAAAAACGTAAAAAAAAAAAAAAAAACAGAAAAAAAATTTTTCAGCCCCCATCTCGGAAAGAGTATTTTTGCACTTCGATATCCGAGTGCAAAAGCCGTTTTTATCCGCTAGAGGATAAAGTAAAATGAATTTAGAACATCGTGTGCACTAAGTTTGAATTTAAAACATCATTAAACCTATTTACTTATCCCTCCATGCTGCCGAATTTATCATACAACCTTTTTAAATTTCTTAAAAACTCAGACTCGGAACCTTCTTGGTGTACTTTTTTGTTAATTTGCTTTGCGCGCGCCATTTTCTTTTTACGTCATATTGTTAAAACCTTAGGTTAAAGTTAAAAACAAGAAACTTGAAAACAAGTGAAAAACCTAAAATGAGTGGTTCTAGCGACAAGGAAGTTTATTTGACGCCAACAGAATTGACTCAAACTGTTAATAATGCGCAAATGATCTTTTTCCCTCAACAATCACGCGAGAAGTATTTGAAACAGTATAATACGATATGTTTAACACGTGGCGACTAGCTGAAGGAGCCAAAACTTTCTCAGAAAACGTTTTGCTCATTTACGCCAAGGGAATCCGATGCATCGGTACAACTATTAAGTATGACAGATAGTTTACCGAAAAACAGTACACAAGTCACTAACACAGTACCTAACAAAAATATTACACTCAACTTAAGTAACTGTAGCCACGTTACTTTAAGTTTTTCTTAATTATACCTGAGTATTATTTGTTATAATTTAAAGATTATTCTGTAATACTTACCTATCATAATGTAGTAGTTAATACCTAAACTGAAATAAAAGTATCTTGTGATTGTAAATGTTTTTATTTGCATTTAGTCATTTCCTCGCTGAGGTGGGATGAAAAGTTACGTGTTGCACTCGAGTGCAAAGATTTTTCACCTTGTGCTCTTTTAATTCTCTCGCACAGGATTCTAATTTTTGAATCACTCGTTGCGCTCGTGATTCAATTTTAGAATCCTTCGCTTGCTCGGTCATCAAAATTGAGCACGCGGTTAAGACGCTGACAACAGCCAAATACCCCAAATAGGCTTCTTTTAAAAAAATTTTTAGCTGTATCTATTCAGTTTGTGGCAGTGAAAAAAAAAAATGTTAATCTTGATCGTATTTTCTGAAACTGTATTGTGCCCAAAACACGTTTTCTTGAAGTTTTCTCTATAGAAAATAATTGTAAACTAACCTCTTAAAACGTGCTTTAAAGCAAACAATCTCTATTATTTACTAAATATTATAAATAACATTAAGAAAACATTTGAGAAAGACAATAATCTAAACATTTGTTGTTTCTGTTTTTCAAATAAGCTTTTAGTTTTTTATTAAAAATAAATATTGTTAATTTTCATTCAAGTTGAGTGGCGTATCCGACGTCCCTCGGCTCGTTGCCTCTCTTTCAGTTCTGTACGAAATGACAGTGACCGCAGAGGTCTGATTTTTTAGGTGTTGTCAGCCTCTTAAAAAGCAACTTTGCACTCTTGTATAACAAATAACTATTATTCAATCAGACAGCTCTATTTCACTATGTGTTAGTAATATTTAAAATACTATGTAAGTTCAAAATAAATCTAAATAAAATTAAATCGTAATAAATTATATTAAAATATAATGAAATAAATTTAAATTGCATAAATTAAATAAAATTTACGTATTAAATCAATTAATAAAAATAAAATTATTTAAATGAAATTAATAAAATTTAACATATTAAATCAAATATGAATAAATTGAATTAAAATTTGATAATTTTGCTACTATATTCATGATGAAAATAATAACTTTAATTAATATGTTATACTTTAAAATTATCCAGTAGTTTTTTATATTATCTAAATAAATTTCCGCCAAAATTAATACGGCGATCTGCTAATTTTATTTTAGATGTATAAGCTCAATACTTATCTAATATTAATATATTAAATTGTAATTAATTAAGTTCAAAAATTTTGCAATGCCTGAAAAAGGCAGTTAAAAAGCAGCAACTAAGTTTGTAAGAACTATATTTATAACCAATATGTATGTACATGTCGGCGCGTAGCTCAAGGTTTCATCAGGATTTATCACGAAATAAATTTCTCATTACTCCAAATTATGTATTTACCCGATTATTACATGAACTAACCAGAAAAAGAAGTCTTACAACAAGAATGACAGCCCGCGCAAAGCAGTGTCTCCATCTTGATATTACTGCAATCAAATAGACCCAACGGAGTCACTAAATACATTCTAATTTATAAATGAACACTAAAATAATTAACCAGTCGTCGTGATAAAACTAATATTAATTTAGATAATCTCTAAACATTATATAAACCAACAAATCATGCCAGATATTAAAATATGAAACAATATAAAGCGGAATTATCAGAACCACAAAATTAACTTAACAACATTTAAATTAATCATTTCATTAATCTAATTAGAATATTCGAATTATAATTATCATAATATCAACATTATTTAAAACATTAATTTAATTAATACAGATCATCAAATGCTAAACAAAATTATATCTTCTTTGATCTTTCATGATCTTTGCAAAGTACAACAAATACAACAGAAATCAGTATGATTTACAGAATTTCATGATTAACAAATTACATAGCAAATTCTAGAAATAAAGGATATTTATTTCAAAAGATTTCATAATTGTATAAACTAGTTACCTCAAAATGGCAATAGATTGCGTTGTAAGCATCGATATTCGATATAGCATAGACATTAATTGGTCTGAGTCCGAGTATAAATTAATATTTTAATGTTATAAGCTATGGAAAGCTATATTACTCTCAAATTATACTAGAGGAAACAACAACAGGAACAACCAACGCCAGGAAGAAACATTCAATACTGACCAATGTTAGAACTAGCGTATTATTCGTTTTCGGGATATATAAGGTTATCTATTTAAATGAAAGTGTAAATAATCTTTCAAAGCATTTATTAAATATTGAAACACTTTATTTACCAGAATATTATTTATCATCTGAAATTACATTACTCTTTAGGCTTAAAGTACGCCACTAGCATTTTAAATAATAATTTACCAAAATTAATACCAATAGCGATAAAACATTATAAATAATGTAAACTGACCTGACTTGTTCCAGCGGATACCAATATTCCTTCACCGACCGATACACTTCTACTTATTGATCTTTACACTTCGGCGTCGCAGCAAGCACTGAGCTGCGCACGGCCGTTCCATTGTTTAAATAAACTATCTCCGCCACTTTACTTGTACAACAGGCGGAAGTGATGGACTAACAATTTAATTAAATAAATGCGGGTAACCTAAATGTCACTACAATTGCGCAATAAATCTACTAAAATCCTAATAGCTCGGCCATCCTGCTAGAGCAAGTCCCTTCGCTCTTTATTATTTTCAGAGTAGGCACTTTGTTTATTCGTTATAGGTATCAGTAATTGGTATTAATTCAATTTTAAATTTCAATTTCAATATTAAATAAACCTAATTACAGGCACTTTTGAAAGGTCAGGCTCTAGTTGCACGGTTCCAAATTGTGGGTCCTATGGAGAAGAACCGGCAAGAAACTCCATGGATAATTATTATTATTATTAAGAGCCTGTACAGTCCCACTGCAGGGCAAAGGCCTCCCTACTCTCCTTCCATGGATAAACTCTTTTTAAAATAGGTTATTGTTTATTACATCAAATTTATTCAAATAATGTGAGTATAATGTAGGTTAATGTCAGAAATAAACAAGAGTAATGAATTACAGAAAGTTTTAAATCAATTAAGTCTATTGACCGAGTTGTATTCAGTTGGCATACCTACGTTAATTAAGATAAGGATTTGTCAGCAGCTCTTCAACGACTTCAGTCTGACTTCACTATTTTAAACAAATGGTCACATGATGCGGGCTTGGTTCTGAATGCGAGTAAAACTAAAATGATGTACATAAGTTCCAGTCAAAATAGGATTTCACAACAGCTTAAACTAATGGCACATAGCCACAGCTGTCTACATTCCAATGAATCACCGCTATGTGGATGTGAGTCTATTGATTTAGTGTCCAAGCACATGTATTTAGGCCTTATCATAGATGATCGTGTCAAGTGGACGGATCACATCAAATACGTATGTGACAAATTGCGAGCAATACTAGCGAAATTTGTAATAATTAAAAATAAAATACCTTACTCCACCTTGCTCACACTTTACAAAGCTCTTGGCGAATCCATAACATCATACGGACTAAGTAGCTACGGTCGCACATATAGAACACATCTAAATCTTATTTATCAGCTACAATTACGTATTTTAAAAGCCATTGTACCTCGCAAAATAAAGCTGCAATTTGAAAATAATTACAGTGATCTGTTCCACTATTGTAAACTTATTCCTATACACGAAAAAGTAAAACACACATTACTAACAGAAAATTTCTTTGACGAAAAATTACGAAAATATAACACAAAGCCTAGCATGATACTCCGCAGTACACACACACAACTTATAAAACCTGATTTCACCAATTTTTATGGAAAGCTACGTCTAAATTATATTATACCATACCTAATAAATAAACTACCACCAAAAATAAAAAATGACATAACACGAAACAACATAAAATCTAAACTTAAAAAACACCTTTTAGAGGAATTAAAACCTAATAATGACTTATAATTTTATAGCATTAAAAAAAAAACATGCTGTATTTTTGTAAGAAATTTGCTATTGAGAAGAAATATAAATTAGTTGAGGGTATTTGAGAATTTTTTGCACGGGGCGAGCGAGCGCGATGCGTCGTGTTCACCCACCCACATCTCGTTGTAATGAATGTCGACGGACCAAGCGGTGTACAGAAAAACCTAAACTGGTTTATGTTCTACACTGTATCTGCCAAATGTATGTATTTTTTTTTGTGGAAATTAATAAATAAATAATAAATAATAATAAATAATAATATAAAATGGTAAAATCTTCGAATTTTGATAATAATACCTACGATTACAAGTGCTTTGACGAATACATTAGAAAAGTTACCAATGAAAGTAGAACTAAAAAATACAAAATAATAAACCAACCACAAAAAGAATGGATTAACAGGCAAATAATAGCAGAGATAAACGAAAGAAATATGTTATGGAGTAAACTTAAACAAGAGCCTAACAATAATCAACTAAAAATAGACTTTAAAACCAAAAGAGACAACCTGGCACAATCAATCAAGAACACAAAAGTAAAATATTTCTACGGAGAATTTGCCAAATGTACAAAGAAACCCAAGAAAATGTGGAAACTAATTAATACTCTTTCAAACAATAAAATTGCCACGAATTGTGCTCTCCAAAAACTAAAATCTGAAAATGGAGAAGTAGCTACAGATCCCATAGAGATATGTGAAATTTTTAACAGTTTCTTTGCAAATATAGGAACACAATTGGCAGATATGATACCATCTAAGTTTCATAACAATAGCACATACACTTTGCCCAACGTCAACCAAGATACTGCACACCACACACTATCACAATTTTCCCCATGCAGTGTTAGCGAGGTATCCCGAATTATCAACGACTTGGATCCTAATACGAGCACAGGTATTGATGGTGTTAGTATCAAAACTCTAAAGTGTATTAAAAGTCTTATTATTCAAAACCTAACAGACTGCCTAAACCTACTTTTAAGTGAAGGAGTCTTTCCAGAAAATTTAAAAATTGCCAAAGTCACTCCGGTGTACAAGTCTGGTACAAAATCTAATCCTGGAAATTACCGACCGATTTCAGTGCTGCCAGTGCTGTCCAAAATTTTGGAAAAAAATATATTCAAGAGACTAGACGACTACCTGACAGAAATTAACTTTTTATATAGTCAACAATACGGCTTCCGTCCTAAATCTAACACCCTTGGTGCAACTATTGATTTGATAACTACTATTAAAACAAAAATAGACCAAAAACAAGTGGCACTAGGAATCTTTGTTGATCTAAAAAAGGCTTTTGAAACTGTCAGTCACTCCTTGCTACTAAAAAAATTGGAAAATATTGGCATAACTGGAACCGTATATAATATCCTGAAGTCATATTTGAGTAATCGATATCAAGTTGTAAAAATTGGAGCCTATCAAAGTAGACCTAAACTTCTAACATGCGGTGTACCACAAGGTTCAATTCTTGGACCTTTATTGTTCTTAGTGTACGTAAACAACATATATCAATCAGGCTTGCAGGGTCACCTCTCTCTTTATGCAGATGATACATGTTTATTCTACTTTGGACACAATCTCAATGAAATTATAAATCGTGCTCATGACGACTTAAATATACTGCACAAATGGTTTCAATATAATCTTTTAACAATTAACATCTCCAAAACCTCATACATATTATTCAGTGCCAAAAACAAAAAACTACCCCACCATCCAAACCTAAGTATAAACGGAGAAGTATTGCTAAAAAAGAATCAGGAAAAATACCCTGGGCTGATACTAGATAGTAAATTAACATGGAATGCACACTTACAAAATATTAGAAATAAACTTTCCTCACTAGTAGGCTCACTGCATAAAATAGTTCGATGCATTCCAAAAACAGCTCACCTATTAATATACAATGCCCTAGTAAAGCCTCATTTACTCTACCTCATCGAAGTATGGGGTAATGCAACTAAAACTAACTTAAACATGAATGATCATATATTTAAGTTTATAACACCTTTTTATACCATGTTTTATGCAAATAAATATATTCTATTCTATTCTAAAACCAATTCAAATTCTACAGAACAAAATAATAAAAATCCTACACAATTATGACTTTTTAACACCATCTGAAACGATTTACAAACAAACTAAACTCCTGAACATTAATCAACTATATACATATAACACGTGCATACTTATATACAAAATAATTCATAAAATCATTCACTCACACATTACCTTCACAACACAACGCAAAACATATAGATACCCAACACGTCGAGCCAGTCACCTAGTATTGCCCAAAATAAGAACCAATTATGGTAAAAATAACTTAACTTTTGGGGGAGCACAATTATACAACACACTTCCAAAATATGTAAATGTAGCGACTTCACTCAACATTTTTTAAAATAAATTATTTACTTACATCCTTAATAACGAAGCACGTTATAAAAAAACGGTAATCAATTAATACTCATAACATCTTTTAAACTTGGGCCACCACCTTATAACAAGAATGCAGCGAACTCGCTTCTTACCAATTCTATTGTCAGCCAACAAAACTACCCACATAACATACCTATGTATTTAATTCTACCCGCATCGAGTTAATAATTAGTACTTTTATTTATTGTTCTCATGTAAGTGACGCTTGTCTTAAGTGAGAAATAAAGTTCTTTAAACCGAAGTTCTGTCAAAAAAGTGTAAACAAATTGATGGCAACACTAGCGCGCCCATATACACTAAGGGGCGGTCTTTCAATAGTTATCTGACTATTGAAATACCGGCCCTTAGTTGGCAAAATAAATCTTTGAATCAGCTTTGAATAAAACTCTCTTTTAGTCACTGAGTGAATAAAAACATTTTGAATTTAGAACAAGCACGAATTATACGAATTTGTACAAAAAAAAAAAACGTGCTGAACGTACCTACTGACTGGCTGAATGGTAGCTCCATCTGAGCTATCCAATTTAATTTAAAGAAAATATAAATAGGTACTATAATAATATTTTTTTTGCAGTCACTGGTAAAAAGTAGAGTCATTGCGATCCTTGTACGCTCGCTCCCCACCACCACCTCGCTCCACTAAGAATTCTCCTCTAGAATCCTTCACCACTCTTGGGATTCAAATTCAGAGAAGAATCTAAGGGTAAACTCATGCTTCCAAGCCAACTGTCAAATAGCACAGCATTTTGACAGTTGGCAGCATGAGTTCAAGCTTAGATTCGACTCTGAATATATGCCCTAGTCCTTCGAATTATTTTCTCTTTTTAGGGTTCCGTACCCGAAGGGTGCCAAACGGGACCCTATTACTCTCGCTACGCTGTCCGTCCGTCCGTCCGTCCGTCCATCCGTCCGTCTATCTGTCACAGGGCTGTATCTTTTGAACGGTAATAGGTAACTGGTTGAAATTTTCTCAGAAATTGTGTTGCTATGAGGTGTATCACGACAAATACTAAAAACAAAAAAAAAGTCTAAAACCAAAGGGACCATACAAGAAACCTCAAAAAACATGCATTTTTTCCAACGTTTTTTGTTCCTGCTCTATCTTCAAAACGGTAATATGTACCAGCGTCAAACTTAGTCAGATTATAGTGCATATTATGTTGTTTTGCAACAAATACTAAAAATAAGACAAACATAGACATATGTGGTGCTACCTGCGTAAGAAAGACATGCAAAAATTCATATTTCGCGCACTGTCCGTTGAAATCTTTTGATAAACTCTCGTGAATTAAATCAGTTTTTATGGGGTATCAGGTCGTTGAGAGGTACGGAACCCTTACTGCGTGAGTCCGACTCGCTCTTGGGCCGGTTTTTTTTTTTCATTTGTTGTGTAATCTACTATTCTACAATATTTATCAGATTATGACTAGCCTAGATGATCACATTTGTTTGTTTTTTTTTTAATATTTTGTTATACTAAGGCCGGTGTTCATCAATGTTAATTCTCTGATTAAACGGTCGATTACTAGATACTGATGATGTACTGGAATTGTGGGTAAACGGTCGTATAATCAGAGAGTTATCGTTGTTGAAATCAAGCTAATTGGAATTTGTTTATAAACAAAGGTTTTGCACCGATTGATGAGTGAGGGTATAAGTCGCGGCTACGTGCGTCCGCTGTCGCGTGTGACGTACGCGCCGCACGAGGCAGCGCGCGCCTTCCGCCTGCTGGCGGCGAGCCGCCACCGCGGCAGAGTGCTGCTGCGCATGAGCGAATACACGACGCAAGCACAACCCAGGTGAGCGTAAATAGATGGGAAGCAATACACAGCACTGTATAGAATCTACAACATGGTGATCTGTATTCGTGCCATATTAAAGGAGATAACTATACCACTGATACTGGACACGAATTAATAAAAAAAACAATACAAAACAACATTTTCATTTAAATACCTATTTGTAAGCAAACAAATTCCCTCCGTGTGTCGCGTGCAACACAATAACGATGCGTGAGAAACCACTAAAAAAATTGCTGGTATTTCTACCCTTTGAAAATGCTGCCGATGACTTATTTTCAGGGTCGTTCAAGATTTATACTCGAACCCTCGCTATAATAATAATAATAAATCTTTATTTCAGATCACAAGTAGATCCATATAGCTATGTTTCTAAGTGAAAATTTGGGTGTTAAATAATCGTAGAATTTGCCAAGTATTTTTAGATGACTAAGCACATTATTTATCACTTGCTCTAGAAATATGGCACGGTTACAGATCAACATCTTGTATAAACCTTGCTATTATTAGTATTCCGCGTTTTTGGTGTATCTAAGTAATGATTTTAACAAGTATACAGAGTAATTGGTTGAATACCGGTAGTCTCTGCTCAGGCGCGGTTCTAGCCCTAGATTTTGGGAGTGGTCAGCTTGGCTTACGTACAGTTTCAAGGTCCAAATGGACCAGCAAAACCTTTTTTTTTTTAATTTACGCACCAGCGACAACCAAAATTTTTGGAGTTATAATATGCAATAGAATAGTTACTTCCAAAATGCGCGTTGAGAAAGAGGAAACTATCGAAAGGACATTGCCCATTCTCTTAGGAGCTTTAGGCCCCTCAAAAAAATTGCTATGTCACGGCGGTTTTAGTCTTATTTTATAGACCAAGAATTATCTTTTATTATTCTGCAAACGATTTTTATTTTTTCACCCTGGTTTAAGAGAAATCTAATTTTTTCAAACCCCTTAACTGATTGATAAGTACGCTCCGTGCATCGTTGGGCGATATAACTGAACGCACCCATAAGGACATCCACAGACACCATGTATGGTGTTGCAAGATATAATTTTTTTGTTAATCGATTTTTGAAATGAATTTTGTAGTACTTTTTTAAATAATAAGATTGCAAGCTTTTAAGTTTTTGGGTGTATTAATTAATATCGATTTTATAAGTAATATTTCAGTTAATTTAAAATGATTATAACAATATTTACAATAAATGCATAGGTATTTTAAAGCCAAGAATCATCTTATTTTTCTGTACAAAAAGATTTAAAAATTATGTTTTGCAATTTCTTTTGATTTGACGTCATATGAGTGATTTTTTATAATTTTTGACGGATTTACGCATGCGAACCGAAATCTAAAGATATAAATTGTGGAAAGAAAAAATAAGAAATTAATCAATCAAGATAAGTCTAGTATAATAGCATCTGAAACACAGTAAAAGTGAATTCATAGAAGTATCGATATTTATAATCGATTCCGGTTATTTGTGGAAATAGTCTGATATCTGGCAACATTTTCGTTCGGTTTGAATGGAGGATATACTTACGATTCAGTTTAATAAATTTTTTTTTTTTTTTTAATGCTAGGGTGAAAGAAATGTTGATAAAGAACAAATAAACATGAAAAAATGAGACATAATTTTTGAATAACATACAGTTTTGACATGGCGCCAAAAATGGGCCCATCCGTGGGCATTGTCCTTTTACATATTTATGCGAAAAGTTGACTTCAGTTTAGGTCTATTTTTTGGAGTTTTAGGCTATGTACTACTCGTGCAGATAAAGAATGAGATTGAAAATGGCGGCATTTGTATTTTCCTCTCGTTCACAAGGAATGTATTGTTTGAGCGTGAGACAAATATAATAAAAATGCCACCATTTTCAATCCATTTATTATCCGCGCCGAGACTTTAATATAAAAATGTAGCACAACAGAAGCCCATAACAAAAAAAAAAAAACCGACTTCAAAAACCTTAACTAAAAAGTAAAAAATAATCATTGTATGTATTTTAAAATCTTAACATAAACCAAAATTTTGAAGGCGGCGCGTGATTGACCCTTTGCGTCATGTAATGTACAGTCCAGCGCAATATCTATAAACAGGTTTATGTGAACGTACATGAAAATCACGTGCCGCCTTCAAAATTTTGGTTTATGTTAAGATTTTAAAATACATACAATGATTATTTTTTAATTTTTAGTTAAGGTTTTTGAAGTCGGTTTTTTTTTTTTTGTTAAAAAGTTTTTATTTCATACTTTTTAGTTGAAAATTGCGAGGGTTGATTCATAAATGTTTATACATATAACCAATTTAAGAATATTTTTTTTATTAACCTTTGCTATCCCACTGCTGGGTAAAGGTCTCGCTCATGTTCTTCAAACGTCCAATCACTATAGTGAAAAAAAAACACGAATAACGGCCAAGAATTCTCAGAAAAACGAACCAATGAGCAGATCATCTAGATAGGCGAAGCTAAAACAAACTCATTTATTGAAGCTGGTTAAAAACTACTCAACCTAAGTCAATAAAATTTATATGGGACCACCGCGCGGACTTTCTCTACCAAATAAAAAAACAACCACGTAAATCGGCCCACAAATCTCGGAGTAATCGGAGTACATACATGAAAAAAAAAAAAAAAAAAAAACCCGCGGAATACATAACCTCCTCCTATTTTTGAAGTCGGTTAAAAATACACATTAAGGCGGCGATATACGTGAATTGGGCTTTTTTTCGGTTTTTTAAGTCACTTTTCCTCCATAATCTTTATCGTAAAAAATGCAAAAAAAATAATGTTAATCTACATCAAATACATACCAGGCCCCTCAGAAAGTATTGCGAAAAAAAGTTTTTATATATGGGAGACTGGCCAGTTATAATGTTTTTCGAAAATATGATTATTTATAAGTAAAAATAAGTAAGTTCCAATTTCAAAATTTCCCTCCACATTTTTTGCGAGTTAATTCAAAGTATTGTGTCTCACTGAAATATGGATCTGCGCCGGGAACATTTTAGAGCTATGATTTTATACGATTTCAAGTGTCGCCTGAAACCGGATGAATCGTACGATAGACTTCAAATGGCATTCATGGATGAAGGCCCTTCCAAGGCAACCGTGTATCGTTGGTATAACGAATTCAAGCGCGGTCGACCAACTTTGGGGGATGACGAAAGAAGCGGTCGCCCTTTGACGGCTGTTACCGAAGAAAACGTGCTAGCAGTGAAAAATTTAATCCAAGACAATAGGCGAATTACATATCAGGAGATTCAACACATATTGAAGATTGGATCGGGAAGCGTTCACGAGATTCTACACAGCCATCTTCGCGTGAGGAGGATAGTATCACGCTGGGTGCCGCACAACCTCACCGATGCTCAGAAGCAGGCCCGGGTGGAATGGTGCCGTGATATGCTTAACGAATTTGAAGCAGGCTCGTCTCGGCGTGTTTACGACATCGTTACAGGTGATGAGTCCTGGATTTATCAATACGACCCAGAAACCAAGCGCCAGTCGACTGTTTGGGTGTTTCAAAATGAGCCAACGCCTACCAAAGTGAAGCGATCTAGAAGCGGGGGTAAGATTTTGATCGCTAGCTTTTTTAATTTGACTGGCCACTTGGTATCAATTCCCTTACGGGATCAAAGAAGCATTAATGCCGAATGGTATACTACCAAATGTTTGCCAGAAGTTTTCTCTGTTATAAGCAACAAGCGACCAAACACAGGGCTCCGCGGGCTACTGCTCCACCACGACAATGCACCTGCGCACACCGCACTCAAAACGAGGGACTTCCTGGACAGCACGCCAGTCAAACTCCTGGGTCACCCTCCTTACAGCCCTGATCTAGCACCGTGTGACTTCTTTTTATTCCCAAAAATAAAAAATCAGCTCAAAGGGATACAATTTTCGTCGCCGGAAGATGCGCTGGCTGCGTTCGAGCAGGCTGTAAACGAGGTGTCTGCGGCGGACTGGAAAAAGTGTTTTGAAAACTGGTTTAGGCGCATGAATCTTTGTATAGAGGCTGGTGGAAAGTACTTTGAAAAGATTTGATAAAAATATATGTACGTATAGAACAATTTTTTTTAGTTTCGCAAAACTTTCTGAGTGTCCCACGTATAATGCAGGTCCTCTTTGGCTCAGAAAATTGAAAATATTATTTGATATATCTGAAATAAATATGCAAAGTAACCTTTGTTTACAATTTTAATCGTTTTAACTATCAATCACAGGATTTTATTATTGCTATCAGCATATAAAAAAAAACCCGCGGAATACATAACCTCCTCCTTTTTTTGAAGTCGGTTAAAAATACAATACCGAGGGCACCTTCTGCTTACTTTTTCAAAATACTTTCTTAATTATTTTTTAACGATTTTTTTACGTAATCGATACTCGCAAATGGCTTGACATCCCCTCGCTCGCCCTTTTAGTCAGTGGGGGACGTGTCGCTGTGCTATACGGACCTGTACTAAGTTCTCTCATAATTTTCGGTGTGAAAAATATGAAGGATTTTTATTATAATTTTATTTAGAATGGCGCAGCGGCTGAGCGTATAGGCGCCGAGTCTTCTCGTCGCCTATACCGCAAAGTTTGAAGGCAAAGGTCTTCAACCAGTGCGTCCTGCCTGTCATGACTTACGGCGCCGAGACGTCGACACTGACAGTTGGGCTAGTCCACAAATTTAAAGTCGCTCAGCGAGCTATGGAGCGAGCTATGCTTGGAGTTTCTTTGAAGGATAAAATCCGAAACGAGATTATTCGGAGAAGAACCGGAGTGACCGACATAGCTTGTAGGATCAGTAAGCTGAAGTGGCAGTGGGCTGGCAATGTCTGTCGAAGGACCGATGGCCGCTGGAGCAGACGAGTCCTTGAGTGGAGACCGCGAATCGGCAAACGCAGCGTAGGGCGCCCCGCCGCTAGGTGGACCGACGACCTGAAAAACGTGGCTGGGGGGGACTGGATGCGGAAGGCAGAGGACCGAGTGTTGTGGCGCAACTTGGGAGAGGCCTATGTCCAGCAGTGGACTGCGATAGGCTGAGTTGATGGAACAAATATTTGTATGGACTATGGCCTACGTATAGTTACTACTTTTTACATTGTGTTATACGTATTAATAACTTTTTTATGTAGGTATGTTATACAATAAAAAATAGTGTACATAATAATTAAGAAGTGTATCCCTAAAACTTTATACTATAATTGCTACTTTTGTAAAAGTAAACACGATTATTTCATCATAAGTAACGAAGTGCTACCCATAGTCACAGACAGTAAAAAATATAGACGTAATGCTGTGAACAATCATAGTGAAGCCAAAAAAACAGACATAGTAAAAATATAAAAGAAGTGCCGCGATTAATTTAGTGAAGCCAAAAAAAACTATGCTCCTTCGTGTACAACCAGCGCTCACGTACACACCATGCAATTGAAGTATATTTGCTTTCGCGATGCGTACTTGACGATGTCGCGACATGTGTACTGAGAGTGAGCACGGTTTCAGGTGCATGTGCGTACGTGAGCACTGGTTGTACACGAAGGAGCATAGTTTTTTTTGGCTTCACTAAATTAATCGCGGCACTTCTTTTATATTTTTACTATGTCTGTACTTAAATTATTTTTGAACCAGCGCGGTAATGAGTAGGTACTTTATTTATAAGAAAAAATAAATAAAAACATAAATTCAAAAAGTAAGTAGGTATGATTCGATCTCAGACTAAAGTAATGAGTATTAGTATAGTATTAGGTAAAGTGGGTTAGTGGTCAATCCGCACGAATTTGATTGGCACGAAACGTGCGGATCGACTCTTTTAAATATTGTTATTTTTTTTGGGAGTAGTAGGCACACATTGTTTTTTATGGAACAAATTTACGAAAAAAGGTACTGTAGTGCACAAAGGTAGTAGGATTAATAATATTTTTTAAATGAAGTGACACGAATTAATCAAAAATATCTATGTTAAAAATATAAAATGTTGATAAACGTCTACAGTCTTAGATTTCGTTGTTTAAAACTTTAACTTTTCGTCGCCAAAATTAGTACATTTTGCTATACAGCATGACTGGATGAATAAGGGGCATTATATAATTCAAGAATATGGTAGAATGACCGTACGTTTAATGAATAAATATGTTAAAAATACTTCACGATAAATCACGTGTACAGGAGTAACAAAATCGCCCACGCTCATCACGGCTGAATGCGAATTTCAAGGAGTCTGCTGGCTAGTGCATAAGGCAATGAGGGTGGAAATACCAACCAATGGACACTTTCGGCTACTTACATCACCTTACTGTATGCAACTTTGATTTGTAAGTGCAGAATAGTGGTCACAGTAATTGCTAAAATCGATTGAAAAAATATTTCTAAAATTAAGGTATGTACTAGTTGTTTGTTTGTTAAGGACCGGTCGCTGTGGCGATGTTTGGGGGAGGCCTATGTCCAGCAGTGGACGTCTTTCGGCTGAAATGATGATGATGATGACTAGTTGTTTACATACAACATGTTGATCTGTATTCTTGCCATGTTTAAGGAGGTGACAATACCACTGATACTGAACACTAATCAATAAAAAAATTAATACAATATTTTTTTATTTAAATACCTATTAGTAAACAAACAAATTCCCTCTGTGTGTCACGTGCGACACAAAAATGAGGCGTGCGAAACCACAAAAACAATTTACAGATATTTCCACCCTTTGACAATGCCGCCGATGACTTATTTTCAGAGTCGTTCGGGATTTATTCTCAAACTCATTCTACAATTCGAAGTGAAAATTTGGGTATTAAATAATCGTAGAATTTTTCAAGTATTTTTAGATGACTAAGCACATTATTTATCATTTGCTCTAGAAATATGGCACGGTTACCGATCAAAATTTTGTATTTGGAATGAAAATCAGGGACTGAATATTCTCGTTTAATAAGTTCTTGGTTCAACCAATCAAACTGTATACATAATTACATACATTTAATATTAAACTAGTTTAAATCCAGGCAGTAAAATATATAGACAAAGTGCTGCGAACAATAATAGTGAAGCGAAAAAAACCGTGCTCTTTCGTGTACAACCAGCGCTCACGCACACACCGTGCACCTGAAGGATATTTGCTTTCGCGATGCTTACTGGACGATACCGCGACATGTGTACTGAGAGCGGTGAGCACGGTTTGAGGTGCATGTGTGTGATTTTGATTTCAGCCTTTTCACCTTTCCTAGTTGACGGTTCTTCCACCATTATATTAAGTACCAGAATACCAGCGTCAGGTATAATACCTGGCACATGCTGAGCTGGACACCCATTTGGTACAATACTGAGACACATATCACACTTTTTTATTGTATTTTTACTTGTATGTCCTGTGTCTTGTTTTTGTACTAAATAAACGTTTTATCTATCTATCTATCTAAGTAGGTATTAATGAACTTCGAAGCTATCTGAAAATAGCATAATATATTCGATATGAGAGCAATATTCCTTGAGAGCAATATTAATAAAAGAGTGAAACAATTTACAGCTTGCACGTTCATTAATTAACTTTGTGATTGATAGTGTACAGATGCGTCCACTCGGGGGCGCTGTAATATATTACTTCTAATGGACATTGAATACTCTAATACTACTAAATAAACACTGATTTTTTAATTCTAATTATTATAAACATCATTTAATTCTTATAAAACTTGTGCTCTGACAAAAGAATGGGCCGGGAAAAGTACGATTTAAAAGCCCCGCTAAAAGACAGCGTTTTAAAATAATATTAAGATAAATTCAACAAAATTTACTTATTATTATACACCAATCTATTTCTTTGTTTTAGTAGCAGCACTTGCAGCACTTAGCACTGGTTCACATTAATGATGATCAATATGTTTAAAAAAATTTAAACACACACATTTATTTGCTAAGGAACATTATTGCATATGCAGCGTCAATCAATAGCAGATTAAATTTCAGTATTACCAAGTCTAGCCAAGTCCAAGTCGCCAAAAATATGGCGCCAAGTAGCCTAATTTCACCTTAGTATTTTTTTTGTAAAATTGTCTTAAATTGCCTCATTGAAAGTCGAGTAGTCTATAAAACCTATTTTTTAATGATAATGATAATTTATTTAACCAAATTAAGCATATTTTACAAGGTACACTGCTGGGCCCACACTAGGATTCCCTGTGCAGTTCGTAGGCACCAGTATCTTCAAAAATGATGTGACTATTCTGTCTTATTCGAAGAAGATTGCAATCGGCATATAGCGAGTCGGGTGGGTAGTGCCATGGTTTTTTATACGTTATTTTTAATATCGCTCGTTGAGCCCGTTCCAGTTTAATTAAATGTGTTTTATGAGCTGCTCCCCATGTCACCACACAATAATTTAATATCGACTGGCATAAACTTAGATAGATGAGTCTAAGTAAATTCATTTCAGCGACGGAACTCATTTTTTTTTTTAATGTGAGAGAGCTTCTTGAGCCTTTTGCAAATTGCAGCTATTTGTGCTGTCCAGGCTAGCCAATTGGTTGGTCAATTACAACACCCAGATATTTAATTGACTGAACTTGTTCAAGTTTTACGCATTGGCATGTTGAGTTGTCATTGAAATTGTAGTTGCAGTTGTGGAGCCTGATATGGATAGGTTGCTCAGGTGCAAATTGGTTCGTCCTTCTGAAGGTAACGTACTTTGTTTTGGCAGTATTTAATGTGAGTAAGTTGTTTTGTTACCAATAGCTTATGTTTTGAAGTCCTTTCTAGGTTACACGAACGACCTCGTTCCAAGTCTCTGCATGAAAGATAATTGCAGTAGACAGGTGGTAGTTGCCAACTATCTAAACATGAAACAAACATTGAACATGCCCTAGACAAACCCAACCATTTTCTTCGATTTGATAAACCACAAGTTCTGGCGAGAGAAAACCGATATGTACCTAATGCTCGGTGAGGCTATTGAAATTGAAAAACATCCTAATTTTAATAGTGAAGATGGTTGGCAACTACTACCTGTTTGGAACCCAGTCCTAAAAATAAACAAGTCCCAAACAGCACGCAACACTGTAAAAGATAATGATATTGTGAGTGATTACTGCGTGCATCGAAACGATTTTAATTAATAAAAATTGTACGGTAGATTAAAATATTTTTTTTAGAAATATCTGTAAAAAAGCTTTTCATCTTAGTCTACCTGCGACCACGAAACGCTGCAAAGCTTATGAAACGTCAGGAAAACCAATTTAATTAATATACGTGATATAATCCGATTAAACTTTGTTTTATTATAATGTTATTATATTGATTATTTAATGGCGACCAGTCACCAATAGCTATTTTTCGTAACCCCGACCCCCTCAAGATAGCTTAAAAGGCGAAAAATCGCCTAACTAGGCAACACTGCTAAACTTACTGAATGGTAGCGAGTTAGGTGAGGTTAGGTTACTGACCCTTGACAAATGCGTGTGAGTGAGATGGCATATACTGCTTTCTCTGTCACTCATAGGTTTCAGCACCAACACCAATTTGAAGTCTCACTTTAACTTATAGATTTTGTATCACTAGGAGTATAACTTTTTTTTAAATATACACACACTAAGTGTGTGTATAGTCTTGCCAGTAATTCAACGAAATAGTATTTCATTAATTTTTCGATCTTTTTTATCGTCGTGTGTTCACTACTGTACTTTGATATTTTTTATTCTTTAAAATACAATATAATTCTAATATTTAAAAGAGTCGATCCACACGTTTCGTGCCAATCCAATTCGTGCGGATTGACCACTAAACCGGTTTTTTATTATTATTGATAAGCATAATTTAAATTGATATAATTGTATAGAAATTATTTTATTGCATGTTAATATAAATTTAAATTTGTTTTTAAATTTTATGTACGATTAATTGAAAATCAAAATATTTGCACGACTGAAATGTCGAATGTAGTGATACCCAATTTTAAGTTTAGACGAACTCAATGTTACCTATGTTCTTGCAAATAAATAAATCATTAATATATCATTCATTCATTCATTCATTCATTCATTCAAAGTAAAGTAACACAAAATAAAATAATTGTATTTTGTGTATATTTGATTGCAAATATGTGTCCATTATTTACAAACTTTAGTAGGTAATATAACTTATTTCTAAATAAAAAAATACAAAAATATAAATTCTACAAGAAAAGTATATAAATGGGGATCGATCTCAGACTATACAGACCCGAAGTCGAGCCCTAAACCACTACACTACGCATACTGTTACGAGACGTGCCAAAATAACCGTGCATATTGTAAAATCCAGAAGTTACTTGCCGGCTAAAACTTTTTTCATTCAAACTCGCAAGCGAGCGGCGGCGGCGCGGTCACAGGCGCGCTGGTGCGCGGCGCGATGTTATTATGAACGGTCCCCGCGCACCCTTTGCATCATTCTGATTGGCAACGCCCATTCGAGCAAGGTCAACGAGATCATGCGCGCCCTTAACGAGGAACCGCGAGCGCAACGAGCGCGAAATTTTCATTTTTATTAATTTTTTCACCTCCAAAGCTTCAATCGCTTGCGCCTTTATAGTGTCCAATCGCAACGGCAGGCTCTTGCAAAGTAGCGCAAACCGTTCAACAAAATGAAATATAGCCGTCGTGTGTGATATTATTTATCATTGAATTGGAAATTTCATTCATACTTTATTTTGAGCAAAATAATACCCATTACTAACCATTACTTGAA
Source organism: Asteroscopus sphinx (assembly GCA_949699075.1). Classification (NCBI taxonomy): domain Eukaryota; kingdom Metazoa; phylum Arthropoda; class Insecta; order Lepidoptera; family Noctuidae; genus Asteroscopus; species Asteroscopus sphinx. Next base: position 18,413,521 of record OX453021.1, read on the forward strand.
CTTTAGTAGGTAACTAGGTACTTACACAAAATTGCAAAATAATGTTAAAAGTGTTTTTTTACGTACGAGTAGATGTCGTGTCAACTCATTATTTGAAGTAACACCTAATGTTTCTTTTTTAAGGATAATTTTGAGGTACAGCTTGGATGGTTTGGGGGGGGGGGGGTCATGACCCCTGTGACCCCCCCCCCCTCCCCTAGAACCACGCCTGTCTCTGCTTATCATTATGAATGGCTTTTAATAAAAAGTAATAATATAATGATAAGTAGAGACTGATCAACCAACTCTACCAACCAACTCCAACCAACCAACCAACAACCGACCAACTCTGAAATCGTGAAAAAAAATCTGTTGTTCGATAATATTTGGATCGAATCAGCTGGTATATCCTAGTATGAACCTGTTTTTTTTAATAATTTCAGAGTTGGTCCCATAGTAAAAGTTGTTAACAATGATAACACAGCACAGTATAACTTTAGTGCGGTTTTGGTTATTAAAAAATTACCCCGATATTGACCCGATATAATTAAAGTCATTTATTGCTTTCATGCTGTTATAGTAGAGTAATTGTTTCAAACATTAACCTGCTATGGCACAGCAACTTCTGCTTTACCAGATATCTAAATTAAATAAATTTATTACAAAATTAAAATACAACACAGTTTGAATTCAATTATTAATAAACCACGTATTGTTGACGAACTATTAATTTGAACATTAGTTTTAACATAGTTTTAATTCATTTATTATCATACCAGAATCCATGTATATTCAATATGTATTATTATTTTATATGAATTTGACCTAAACAGGTTTGGTATATAAAAGATATACTATAAAGACAGACATACATGATTTCTGTTACATACATTTTCCTGCTCGCGATCGAATGTTTCTGTTTACGATTTATAACTTCCGAAGTATGGTTAGGTGTATTATATTTATTTATGGCTTTATTGTGCTATCGTAGGAAAACCGTTGCTCTTTTATACGACCAATGATTACACTGCAGAGATTTTGAGTCAATGCTATATGCAATGCCTGTAATTTTAAATGTAGTTATAAAATTCTGTTATGTTTTTTATTCCCAGATTATCTTGCAATCCGAATCTTTGTCAGCTTATATTATTGGGTGAGGAATCGTTTGGACTCCAGGTGGTGGAAAGACTTATAGCCCGAGGTGCTAAGAAACTACTTATACATTATAAGGCTCATTCAATAGCAAAGTTCCAATTTAAATTACGGTAAGCTAATTAACTAAACAGTCATAGATCATCTATGATCTTCATTTATCTGAAATCCAATAAAAACTAACTCTTGAATTTTTCAGAACATGGGAAAAGGCCGGTGTGCAAATTAAAATATCCTCAGAAAATTTTGACAAGGAAAATTCTATTATAGAATTACTGAACGAAGCCACTCCTCTGGGCTCCATACAAGGTATATATGCCATAACAAATGGTGATGAAATTAATCAAGAAACTTTGTTTGCCAATTTGGATTCGGCATCGAAAAGTTATTGTCCAAATCTAAGGTAAGGTTAATTATTTATAAAGGGTTGATTTTAATTATTATAGTAACAACCCTTTAAGGGATGATTTTACTCGTCAATGTGAACAACTTTTACTATACAAGCAACTCTGAAATCTTGATTGATTGAAGATTAACCATGGAGTTTCTTCTGTCCATTCTTTTCCATAGGAATTTACATTTTGGAATGGGCAATTTACAATTTACTTTTCACTGTCGACTTTCAAAAGTGCCTGTTAAATGGTCTAATTGAAATAAATGATTTGACTTTGACTTTGACTTGAAAAAAAAACATAAGTTCCGTGTAAATGTTTCGTGTTCTTTGAACAAAATGTATGAACAACTGTTTTTTTACGATTGCAGAGTTGAATTGAAAAGTTGTTCAAATTGATGAGTAGGTATGTACAATCATACCTTAATGAGTTAATAATTAATTAAAAATAACCCAGTACAAGGCGCAGGATAATCGGAAAAATCGTATCGTAGCGGGATTTTTGCAATTATCCCGATAATAGCTCGTATACGATAAGAATAAGAATAGAATAAGAATAAGAATTATTTATTTGCTAGAATATGAGTAAAATAAGTTGACATTAGTAACATAAATAAAGTCCTGTCATACTCTACCAGAAGTTGGTACGCAAATATTATTTATAAATGTAAACAAGTGCTAATATTATTTGACAAAACGAAATGTCATATAAAATTATTTACATTAGAAAAATTAAAAGTATCAAAACTGACATACATTATGTGAAACATCAAACCAACAAAATTAACAATAGTTAAAAAAAATTACTTATAATAATTTTAAATCATTAAAACATCATTAAGTCGGCACTTTATCTTCTAAGAACTCCGAAATATTATAATATATTTTTTCTATTAAAAAGTCTCCTCTTAAAATGGTTAATATTTAAATCTTTAATGGGCCCCGGTATGTGATTATATAATTATGATTGGCGCCATGCAGAACACACTTTTATGCATCAGTGCTGTATTGTGCTGTTTTACACATAATCTATTATTATCACGCCGACTACGGGTATTGAAGTCTGACAATTTCTTAAATAATTTTGGATTAGTTTTGACGAAAATCGCAACTTCAAATATATATATAAGGAGGGGGTCAATATCATGTATTTCTTAAAATATGGCTTACAAGTATCAGTACAGTTCAATCCAAACATAGCTCTGATACACCTTTTTTGTTGCTTGAAAATTAGTTCCCTGTTACATGAGTTACCCCAAAAAATAACGCCATAACTTAAAATTGAGCCTATGGTGCCATGATAAGCTGTTAGGAGAGCATCTTTTCCTAAGACTGATGCTAGTTTATATAAGGCATAAGCAGATTTACTTATTCTTTTGCTTAATTGCTCTGTATGTTCTTTCCAATCCAGTCTTTGATCTATATTTAACCTAGGAACTTGGTTGTATTTACTTGAGCAATGCTTTTATTACCGTGATATATTGACATATTATGACATATATTTGGACGCTGACTAAACAGCATTTATTTTGTCTTATCAATATTTATCCTAAGATTATTATTATCTAACCATTTAATTATTGATTGAATTGTGTTATTGATTTCAAGTTCGTAATTTAATTTGTTTGTGCATTTACGGCCAAAATTAATATCCAATCTATCTACGATTTACCCTACTAGAGATAGAAATTTGACATATTTTGTATGGAGCTTATGTCAAATTCCTATCTCTAGTAGGGCAAATCGTGGATAGATTGGATATTAATTTTGGCCGTTAATAGTTACAGTGCTATCGTCGGCAAATAGTGACATATGATGATTTGTTACTTTTGGCAAATCATTGATATATAATATAAATAATAAGGGACCTAGCACGCTCCCCTGTGGTACGCGGTATGAAATTGATCGATTATTTGACCTATATATTCGTTCACATTTAGTTTTGGTATCTATTTTCAAAATTTCTACGTATTGATTTCTATTTTTTAAATACGATTCTATTAGCTGCAATATATTTCCTCTTATTCCATATGCATCTAGTTTATTAAGTAAGATATTATGATCTACGTAGTCAAAGGCCTGGGTCATATCACAATAAACTGCACTTACAGGTATGTTACTATCAACATTTGTAATAACTTTATTCAAAAAATCGTAAACGGCCATATTAATCGTTCTTTTTTTCCGAAACCCTGTTTGATCTTCAGTAAGAATGTTATTTTTATCTAAGTATTGATTTAGTTGGATATATATATATTTCTCAAAAACCTTTGACAGTACCGGTACAAGCGTAATCGGCCTGTATGACTAAGTTTCTTTATTAGCTTTTTTAAAAATCGGTTTTACTATGGCAGTTTTTAGATGCTCTGGATATTTACCGGTTGCAATACACAAATTAACAATAAAACTTATATGGTCACTAACGTCATTCGCTACATATTTAATTATATTTGTAGAAATACCATCATGTGCTATGCTACTAGTATTTTTGAGTGATTTAATTATATTCCTTATGTCATAGCATGGGCATGGTATAATAAGATGGGTGAAACATTTTATCATACCATGTGTCATAGCAAGTGCTTGGTGACATAAACATAGAATTAATTAAAACTGGAATACTTGATGTCACTTGAAAACCTGCATGAGGAATAGGCTTTATTTTGTCAATAAAAAAATCATTAAAAGCTTTCGCTATTATTCGTGGGTGCGTTTCTGTTTTATTCTGTTTTGTTCTTAGATTACAATTATTAGTTTTTTTTTCAAAATCAAAATAATTTATATTTGATTCATAGGTAGCAAATAGGTCTTATTTAAATATAAATTACGTTCATTCTGTGATCAGCCTCATGGGCACACAAATGTCATAGTTTTTTATTATTATTATTTAAATATCTATATTTATTCAAGTACCATGAGACTCTTTGCAATCGTCCTGGGATTTTCGCAAAGATTCGATTCGTCCGATTCTCCTACGACTTATACATATTATTACGGTTTTTGTAGTGTTGAAATAAATGCAGGCAGATGATGACTGGTCCCACTTTCATACTTGGTCTACGGTTATGTTTATTTACGAGTGTCTATAATAGTTTCGTTCTTGCAGATACTTTGCGATCCTAAACGTTGGTGAGAAAATGTTTGGACAGCAAACCTGTCTTTCCCGAGCTCACAATAAATTACCAGCTACAATGGTCACTCTACCTCAACTGGAACATGTGAGTATTGTATTGTTGACCTAGAAAAGCGAGGTTTCTTTGTTATCTCGGCCACTCAGAACTTTGTCCGTCCGTCCATCTGTCAGAACCAGGGACCGTACAACCCCGGTTAAGAGTTAAGCCTTTCGAAGGGGTTAGCCGTTTATGAGGTAGGTAACTCCTTGAATGGGTTCTATGCTTGAAACCCAGTAAAAGGGTTACTATTATAATACAAGGGTTTTGTTCGGGTTACCATATGGTTATTCAATACACTTGTGTGAAGTAGGTGGAGGAGCACCACACACCACCGCTGGCGCTCATTGCCTTTATTTCACTTGACATCGTAGGCTTGTATACGAAACGCGTGATACCTATTAATATTTAGAATTTAGATGCCATGACTTGATACTTGACGCGTGCTATGCCATTTTGCAACTTATGCTTATCATATTACATTGCTCCGAGTCTGAATGTTACGCTGTTATCGTTTTATACTAACTACACGATAAAATAAAGAAAGATCGTTGAAAGTGTAGTAACCCTTATGAACGGCTTTAATTAAGCCTTTCAAAAGGGTAACCCATATCGTATGGGTTTTTGATTAACTGCTTAGAAAAACCCTATCGAAAACCCATTCAATGGGTAACCAGAATTGTCCCTGGTCGGAACCTTATAACTTCTTAACCAAATAAGATTATTTATTACTTGGGAATCTCAAATAATACGTAAAACTTTAGACCCAAGCCGAAAATGATATTTAAAAATATTAAAAAAAAAACCATACATGCAAAGTTTTCAAGTTTTACTAATGCATGTAGGTATAGTATCGTTAAAAATAACTAAATAACTTTTTACCAAAGCGTATAGGTGGTTTTTAAAATTAAATACTTTAAGGTCATGGATTAACAAATTGGTGGGCATGCAAACTCGCTGTATTTAGACTTATTTTGTCCTAGGGTCTATCTGTAAAACGGCTCTACGTCAAAAGTTATTACTTATGGATAATTTGAAATATATCCTGTACTTAAATAACAAATACTAAAAAATATCAATTATCTGTGAGAAAAAAGATAAAAACAATAAAAGCAAAAGCATTTTCTCACAAGCACTTTCTGACCAGCTTAAAGTCTTTGAGTTCTGGTGTACATACAAGTACTTATCAATATTCAACAAAACCAAGATTTCCACATTTTGCTATTTTGTGGAATGTTCTTTCTTATTCTTCTTCAGATGGATATTATATTACATTTAAGGTTTTGTTGTGTCTTTTGGTTTTATGTTATCATATTCTGTTTTCAGGAGATGTGTAATCGTGACGCGGTGGACTCGACGGAGCGTGCGCTTAGTGGCACTGACTCAGTGCTGGTCGCGTGCAGAGCGTATTCAGAACGTCCCGATCTACTAAAACAACTTGCCACACTTGCTGGTCAGTTACATAATCCTAATCTAAAGAATTACCATTTAAAACATCAACAAATTCATATAAGCCTCATGCTTATATTCAAAGACGAATCGTGAGTACATTAATTATTTGAGGAAAGGGGTAGGAGTCTTGAACGCCCCTAAGCCACTGCGACCTGGTAAGATCTATTGTGACGCCTCTAGCAGCATTACAGCACTTCTCCAAGCTGTAAGTCAATCATTAAGTCGACTATGACTTTGGGGGAGGAGGATTTGATCTCCCGCGTTGAGATGACGAGGCCTCCAAGATGCTGACTTCTCATGTGGTGCACTGCATCACACTCGCATAGCATATGGATGGGCGTCTCATCCTTTTCGGAGTAACATTATCCTTATCTAAAGAATTACCATTTAAAACATCAAAAAATTCATATATGACTCATACTGCATATAAAAATGCAGAGCTATTTGACAGTTGGAAGCATGAGTTCACGCTTAGATTCGACTCTGAATATAAACTTAAGTTTTACAACACTTGACAAAATAGTTCGATAGTATTAAAACTCAAGGTTTATTACAGGAATATCTATATCAAAGAACACACCAAAAACAATAACTTTAGGAGATCTTGGAATTCAAGACGATAAACTAAAATCGATTGCTACTTTGTTACGAGTTCACCATAATGTTGAGTTTACTGAAGCAGAGATACCTTCACTAACAATTGAAACGTAAGTATACTAATAGTACATTATGATACAAGTGAGCTTTGTTGGCTATCATACTCGAGGCTGGATTGCAGCCCGAGCCGAAGGCGAGGGCGTAATGGAGCCGAGAGTATAACAGTCAATGCTCACGCGTGTCATACGACGTTTTTCAACACACTTGCGAGGAAAATAGTAGTTTATGAAACTGTTGCATAATAGGGGTTATTAAAACAGGAGTGTGAGTTTAAAAACCGAGCCGTAGGCGAGGTTTTTAATAGTATCACACGAGTGTTTTAATACCTAATTATGTCAGTTTCATACACTATTTTATCTACACTCATACAATTTTAACCGTAGGTATAGTTCGTAGTGGTCCCTAAAATGCCCCCGACATGAGAACCACCGTAAGCTCAGTTTGGTCCCATTTATGGGACGGAATAATATGTCAAACGTCACCCTAATTATAGATATGAATATTTAATGTACTATCTATCGAATCATGTATGAGTACGCTAGTTAGGATATTTAAATAAAAAGCACGTGTGTCAGTGCCATTATAATTTTAATATTTAGCGCGTGCGCGTTATAATATATACCTTTGAAAATTCCAAGTGAATACTGCGATAACCGCCATTTTTTTACAGTGATGATCGAGGCTAAAAAACATGAAATTTGTCGATTCTGTACATCCAAACTTTACAGAATCAACTAATAAATCACACATCATATAATAATTCGTGGGAATAATCCTTCATATTGGTAAAACTAGTAGTGATAACAAAGTTTTTCATATCTAAAGTAGAAGTTTCCCGCCGATTGCGCGTTTTTCGTTGTATATTATCACTATTATCACACATTGTATCTAGTACACGTGGTAAAAAAATGCCTGAATCTATTGAAAAATACAATAAACTACAAGAAAATAGCCATGTTTTAACGTAGAAACACACACGTTGATAAAATATAACAAAATCTTTGTTATCACTCCCCAATTTGCGATTCAGAATTAGCCGCCATACCATAGATGACATAAGTTATTACTTTTTTTTTGGACAATGATGTGTCAATGCGATTATGTGAATCGATTATTTATTGTTTTTTTTTTCGAACCGATTAATAAAATAAGTATTATAAGAAATCGATATTTTCATATTTATGATATAAAATATTACATGTACACCTACGTGAAAACAAAAATATATTTTTAAAATCATAAAAATTATTATTCGAAGTATTTCACCACATCTAGCTATACTTACTATAATAAAATTGTAAAGGTCGAAATGTCTGTACATTGAGTTTTTTTTCGCGTAAATCAGCTAGGGGGACTAAGCAATAGAACACGAATCATTCGTTTTTAGAATTTATGTCTGTATGTTTGTTACCTCATCACCTCAACAGCTGAACGGATCGTAATCAAACATTGCATTTGTATAGGTATTAGTCTAACTTGAAAGATAGAGTGTGTTTCATCTTAATTGGTTGAGTAGATTCAGCGATACAGCTTGACCCCTCTATTGTATTAAGTAGCATACAAAGTAGAGGTCATGATTGTTGGTTAGTTGCAGGTTCCTAAAAATACAACTAGATGTCGTTAGTATTATAGAAAATATTGAATACCATAACATAGTCAGCCCATTACTGACCCACTGCTGGTGGGTATGGGCCTCTTCTCGGAATGAGAAGAGTTAAGGAACTGGATATTGTTAGTGTAATAGATTATCTCAACATAATCAGCCCATTACTGTCCCACTGCTGGGGACGGACCCCTTCTTAGAACAAGAAGAGTTAAGAAACTAGAAAATATAGAATAACAAAACATAGACAGCTCATTACAGCTGTCCCACTGCTGGATATGGGCCTCTTCTCAAAATGAGAAGAGTTAATGAACAGGATTTGTTAGTGTTATAGAATAACATAACATTATCAGCCCATTACTGTCCCACTGCTGGGCACGGGCCTCTTCTTACAATGAGAAGAGTTAAAGAACTGGATGTGGTTAGTGTTATAGAATCACATTAGATAATCAGCCCAATTACTGTCCCACTGCCGGGCACGAGCGTCTTCTCAGAATGAGAAGAGTTTAGGGCTAATTCCATTACCTTAGCCGGTTGTTTGTAAAAACAAAATATATAATGGTAGGTGAATAGTGTAATCGTCTGTGCGCTTAAGTATATTAGAAGACATCGTGTTAATAAACATGACATGATGTTATTTTCCGACATCCACGCGGACGGAGTCACGGGCACAGCTAGTTGAAAATAAAGTATGTCGTTTGGCGCCGAATTTATCCACCTTCGATTGGAATAAGTTTGCATTCGTAATTCAAAATTCAAAAAACGAGCGTTCTGTCCTTAGACTAGGTAATAAAACACTGAGTCATAATTTCATTCAAAGTTCCGCTCAAAGTTGAAGGACAAAAACAATCTATGTACGCCCGCAATGGGCCACTTAAAATTTCGCCGCCACACACACAGGCGTGCTATAAATATACGAACGTAGCCTTTTCAGGCAAACTTGAAATTACTTCACTCCACATGTGACTATTTCGTTTCATAGGCCTATTAGTTACTCTAAGATTCTATCCAAAATTATTCAATCAATACGCAAAAATAAATTTTATCTATGAAACAAATCTCGCAATGACGTTAAAAATTATTTGACAAAATAGCTACATTACATTTTATAAAAGCAACGGAGAGACATCTCTTGCAAAACCGGGATAAGTACCTCACCTATTACCTACAATAATGGTTTAGCTACTTATTATCAACTCTTCGAACCCGGTACACACTGACTTTTCGAATTAATAGGTAAGCGAATCAAAATTTCTGTGGACATATCATGAAGAAAGCTGCACATCCTGAGAGTGCTCTAAGAAATTATGCGTGTGGTCTACCAACCGACATTCAGGCCAGCGTGGTGGACTAAGGTCTAAAGAAGAGAAGCACGTGTCCAACAGTGGGATAGTAATTGGGCTAATTATGCTCACGCATAGCGAAAATCCTTCTCATTCTGAGAAGAGGTCCGTGCCCAGCAGTGGGAGAGATACGGAACAAAAGAATATATTCTTTTCATCTATGGGGAGAATAAAGGGATGATTATGTCATAGCTAATATCAAATTTTGTACACCTATTGGATTTTCGCTAATATACTATTTGTGAGCACTTGTTTAGATCTATATTAACAAAGGATTAGGCCATAGTCCACCATGGTGGCCATTCATTCTTAGAAGAGACTGTAACATGTTAATAATTTTGCTCATACATGGCAAAAGACAAATTCAGTACATTTCGATTTGGTCAATATACTGGGCACACTGTAGTTTAGCTTACAATGACTAGTGCTTAGGCCATAGTCCGCGGTGGACTGCGCGCTATGTTGGCCATTGATTCCGAGAAGAAAACCTTGCCCAGCAGTGTGACACTCACGCACACACACACAGACACACTAGAAAGAGAAAGAGAGAGAGACCGCGCGGTGTGCATATATGCCTGCTCATAACGCAAAACTCTTACGTGACGTAACATTTTCTCCCGAATTACACCTACCGCAAGCCGCGTTATGGAACTTTTTTAAACTTATTATTTCAAATTATTTATTTATAAGATAAAAATAAATTAGTCGTATTCAATAATTAATGATGAATATTAACGATAAATAAAGAATTCATATCGTTAAATTTTGCGGGACTAAAAACATATACGAACTTTGTTTTATTTTTTTATGATAATTTTTCGATTAGGCCGAATGAGTATCGATATGGCTGAATGAAACATTTGTATTGTGATAACAATTTTGGATAAATGGTCAGCACTAGTGATTATCAACTTTTTAAAATTAACATTTATATCGACGTAGAATTTTACGTAAATTTCATCGTGCTATTTATTATATTATGTATCGTTAATGATAAAAAGTAATATGCCAATAAAAAGGAAATATCTTTAAGTTTCCCTTTTGCCAGCGTTTTAACAAGTGGTTAGGTTACTAATGTGCATTTTTTTACCTTATCTAAGCCCTCTTACAATTGCATAGGTATAGAAATTTATGTTTTATATTCATTAAATTGTAAGATGCATCCAGTTTTATAGACATAACACATAATTTAATAAATACTCAATAGATACTGGGTATTAAATTGTAGAAAAAATCTAAGTTTCACATTAAATTCATAGAATGAAAGTTGTATGCAAATTCCCGATTTCATGACGTAATTTGCGACAAGTCGCCGAGTCAGCTGATATGACAAATGTCAGAAGCTTGTCGAGCAGAGAGGTTAAATAAAATACCAAAGTCAAAATCTTGAAATCTTGGTAACATTGTCGTTGTTTTTCTTGATTTCTCTGGTAAAAGATTGTTCGTCATTTACGTTGCTGCATCCAGAAATTCAGGCGGGGTCATATTCTCCTCAGTTCAGTATCACTGCTGTAGTCAGATATTTTTGCCCAGAATAAAACTTTCGACATACAAAACCATAATAATAACGTAAACAATAACAATAAATTTACAAGTAACGATGTCCAAATCCAGTAGGCCAGGCGTGCGGCCGCGCACGCGCGCTGGTGCGCGCCTACACAGATAATAAAATATAGTCTGGCGACAACATTATAATCGGAACTAATTTTCTATCCTTGTCAGGATTCCGTCAATCTCTGTTTTATCATACAAAAAATATGCCTGTAAACACTTAAATATAATTAAAAGCAATATGACAATCAAAAGTTCTGCCAAAAACGCGATTTTAAACGATAAAAATTTTCAATGTATGACAAGTGGCGCCACCCTGAATTTTGTGTACTCATTGGTGCCAAACTGTACGACTGCTAAAAAAAAGGTTTGAAAACTCCTTGGTTAGGTCGAAGTGGCATTAAAAACTCCTTAGTTAGGCTGAAGTGTGCGGTTATGGAAAAAAAATTAAATTACCGCATTGTTTTGTTCAGCAAACTGTATCGTAATGAAACTTTTTAAATTCATAACAGGTGCATGTGCGTAAAGTATGTCATTATGACATTACTTTCGAGTTCATAATTCGAATTTTACGATACGAGTGTAGATAATAGTAGTTTATGAAACTGTTGCATAATAGGGGTTATTAAAACACGAGTGTGAGTTTAAAAACCGAGCCGTAGGCGAGGTTTTTAATAGTATCACACGAGTGTTTTAATACCTAATTATGTCAGTTTCATACACAATTTTATCTACACTCATACAATTTTAAATAAAATACCAAAGTCAAAATCTTGGTAACATTGTCGTTGTTTTTCTTGATTTCTCTGGTAAAAGATTGTTCGTCATTTACGTTGCTGCATCCAGAAATTCAGGCGGGGTCATATTCTCCACAGTTCAGTATCACTGCTGTAGTCAGATATTATTGCCCAGAATAAAACTTTCGACATACAAAACCATAATAATAACGTAAACAATAACAATAAATTTACAAGTAACGATGTCCAAATCCAGTAGGTCAGGCGCGCTGCCGCGCACGCGCGCTGGTGCGCGCCTACACAGATAATAAAATATAGTCTGGCGACAACATTATAATCGGAACTAATTTTCTATCCTTGTCAGGATTCCGTCAGTCTCTGTTTTATCATACAAAAAATATGCCTGTAAACACTTAAATATAATTAAAAGCAATATGACAATCAAAAGTTCTGCCAAAAACGCGATTTTAAACGATAAAAATTTTCAATGTATGACAAGTGGCGCCACCCTGAATTTTGTGTACTCATTGGTGCCAAACTGTACGACTGCTAAAAAAAGGTTTGAAAACTCCTTGGTTAGGTCGAAGTGGCATTAAAAACTCCTTAGTTAGGCTGAAGTGTGCGGTTATGGAAAAAAAATTAAATTACCGCATTAATTAATTAATTTTTGAAGGTCTTTATTAACATAAAAAATAAAAACAAGCTAACAAAAAGATCTTATTCTAAATGAAAAACTAGCATATTACGAGCATTGTTAAATAGACTAAAGCATCTCTTTTAACATTTAACATTAATTTAACATTGGTCTTAGAAAGTGATATTCATAATAATACTTATTAGTTAATATGTAGGGCTTGCATACCCACATTTTTTAATTAGTGTAAACCTAACACCTCTCCCCCCCATTCTTTAATAAAATTATTAATAAGCAGGTTTTTTTTTTTTTTTTTTTTTTACTAGATTTAAGTAGGAAATCTACATACATAAAACTATAAAAAGCTCATTACATACATTAAGTCATTACCTATAATAATATGTTTGTAGTCTTTACAGCTATCAGGGCTGATCAGGTGGTAAGTGAGCTATCGTCAGTCCACTAGGAAATGGTGATGGGGTAATTTGTACTTGTTGTACGATCTGGCGTAAGGTAATCGATTGAGTCTACTCATGCCTATGTGTGAGACCAGAGTATTTCGATGACGTGGGTTCTTGTAGAGGTAAAATTTTCGAGATATTTTCAGAATAAACTCCTTTAGAGATGGGAACTTAATTTGACTATGCAGATGTTTTAGATTAGTGTAAAATGGAGTGTTGAATGCTATTTTGAGGGCTTTGTTCTGAACAACTTGGAGTTTATTATAGTTACTGTCACTGATGCTACTCCAAACGGGAGATGCGTATGTCATGCAAGGTCTGACAAGTGTAGAATAAATGCGTAATTTGGTTTTAGGGCTCAGCTTTGATTTACGACTTAGGATTGGTTTTAAGGAGTTAAGGGACTTGATTCCCTTTAAACGAAGTTCTTCCATATTTTTTAACCAATTAACTTTATCATCTAAAGTAGTTCCTAAATATTTCACAGTTTTTTTCCATGGTATAGGATAACCCTCAATCTTAACAAAATGAGTGGGAAGCGATCGCTTTCTTGTAAACATAATGATTTCAGTTTTGGTGGAATTTACTTTGAGCTTCCATTTAGAGAAGTAGTCAAAGAGTAGATCTACCGAAAGTTGCAAGCGTTGAATGACTAGGTCTTGGTCATCAGACGATGTATACGTTGCAGTGTCATCGGCGTATATAGCAAGTTGCGTTTGGTTTTGCTTTGGAATGTCATTTAGGTACAAAATAAATAGGTAGGGTCCTAAAATCGACCCTTGTGGAACTCCAGCGGAGAGTAGTTTCGGTACAGATGTCTGATTTCCAATGGAAACAGAAAATGAGCGTTTTTCCAAATATGACTGGATAAGCTTGACGAATGTTAGTGGGACGTGGTTAATTATTAATTTGTGGAGTAAGCCCGAGTGCCAAACTGTATCGAATGCCTTTTCTATATCTAATAGAACCATGCCTGTGCATTTGTTTTTATTGAGGTTGTCAACGATGTGCTCTGTTACTCTAGCTAATTGCTGGACTGTGGAGTGATATTTACGGAAGCCAAATTGTTCCGGGATGAGAAAATGCTCAGTAAGTTTGGAGAGTCTGCTCAATATCAATGACTCAAAAAGTTTAGCTAAGCTAGGTAGTAGGCTTATGGGCCGATAGCTAGAGGGTATTGCTTCGTCTTTGCCTGGTTTCTTAATAGCAATAACTTTAGCTAGTTTCCAGGAAGAGGGAAAGTAACCCAGATGGAGGCACCCATTAAACAATTTAGTTAGAAGAACTACAGACTTTTGCGATAAGTTCTTAAGCAGAGAGTTATCTATCCCATCCATACCTGGAGCTTTGCGAGTTTTCAGGCCAATTAACTGTTTACGAATTTCTTTGGGCCTTATGGGACATTTTAAATCATTTACTCTGTACCGATTTAGTTTATCAGATGATTATTTAACTGCTGCATCGATTTCAGGGTCATTGCTCCAAGAATTGGTTAGCGTTGTGTTTGAGAGAAAAGCGTCTGCTAACGTTTCACATTGCTCCTGTACGGACGACGTTAGAGTGTTATTCAGCATCTTTAGTGGAGGAATAACGGTGGGTTTAAAATTTACAGTTTTGACTATACGCCATAAGTCAGAGGTAGGATTATCCACTTTAGATAATTTCTTATTCCAGATCTCATTGTTGTAATTCAATAAACTAGTTTTGATATTTTTTTGAAGTAGATTAACGTTACTGCAGATGGACTTTTTGTCTCTAGTATTGTTTGCTTTAAGAGCAAGCCTACGCCAAAGATTTTTTGTTTTGATCATTGCTTTGATCCGTCTGGGTAGTTTGATTCTACTGTCACTCTGTATCGTGGGGACGCTTACTTCTCGTGCATTAATTATGGTTTTTGTAAGATTTTCAATTGAGATGTCTATATCAGAGGTTTCCTTAAATGTAGCCGAACTCAAGGTAATCTGTTTATCCAAGTAAGATCGGAATTTTGTCCAATCCGCAACTTTGTAGTTGAAAAAGATTTCGCTCCTGCGCAGATATTCGCCTCCAATAGTAAATACAACAGGTAGATGATTAGAGGACAGACAGGTTAAAGTCTGTAGTTCACTAGATATTTTGATATTGTTAACTAATACCACGTCGGGTGTTGAAGGTATACGGGAGCTGTCATAGTGAACTAAAGTGGGAGTAGTAGGAGCAAGAATTTCATATTCGTTAGTTACCATGTGATCGATAAGAGATCTTCCATGGGGGTTCGTAACAGAACAATTCCAGTACGGGTGCTTAGTATTTAGATCACCCATTAATAGTAGTTGAAGGTTTAAGTTAAACACTATATCAAGATCACTGAGAAGTAAGGGTAAATTGGGGGATTGATATGCTGATATAATGACTGATTTTTTACCGGATAGTGTTAATTCTATACCGATACATTCTAGATTATACGTTTTAGGAACTTTTATTAGAGAATGAGGTATGTCAGATCTAATCAAAAGCGCAACTCCCTGACTCCTCCCTTCACTTAATGAATCCTGGCGATAGCATTTAAAACCTGGAGTTGAAAGAGATGTTCGAGGAGAAATTCTGGTCTCACACAGAGCAATGATATCAATTGAGAGCTCACTTACCAAATCCAAAAGTTCGTCGATTTTCGTCCGAATGCCATCAGCATTCCAATAAATAACGCGCAAGTCAATTGTATTAAACATATTTTCCGAGGTGGGTAAGAATGAGAATTACTTTGTCCATCATATTACTACAAGTTATAAATTGACTTTTTAGCGATTTGATGGTCATTAATATTGTTAACATATCTGTGGTAGCTTGATCTTGAGCATTACTGTTGGGCGGAAGAGTAGATGTTGCAGCAGTAGCTTCCGATGCGACCTCGTTCCAGGCGCGTCCATCAATCTTGTTGGTTTTGGTTATTTGGATAATATTGTTTTCTTTGGGTTTTGACTGCCTGTCACGAACTTGTTCCAGATATTTTTGCCGCTCTTTACACTGCCGTTAGTTGGCTGGATGGTCCTCTTTGCAGTTACAGCACTGAGCTGGGGCGATTCTGTCTTTTTTCGGACAGTCTGTTGTAAGATGAGACTCTGTGCATTTCACGCAGCGTGGTGTAAGATTACAATTTTTAGATGAATGCCCAAATCCTTGACATCTGTAGCATTGAGTGCCGAAATGGTTGTGAGCTTGATATTTCCGTATTTGAACAACACAATTGCTAAGATATTTGATTTGCCTGAATCGTGTAATATCTGTGCCTGGAGAGAGTTGCACCAAGAATGGGGGGCACAAAACTTTTTTGTCCGTGGGCACCTTGAGTTTTCGAACAATGACGTCACTGAAGCCGAGAGATGCAAGTTCTTCCTTGAGGTTATCCTCAGCATAATCGGGAAGACCGAAGATCACAGCTTTAGAAGTTCTCTCATCCTTACGGGAAAATGTGTGGAATCCAATATTTTCTGAGCGAAGTCCATTTTTCAGAGCCTCGTGACCTTCGGCTGAGTAACATGTAACAGCAATTCTGTTATTTCCCTTGTAAATTAGATGAAAAGTCTTGGTGTATCTTGAGACAACTGTTTTTAAGTAGTCATGAGTCCATTCATCTTTTAAAACTATCAAGATAGGAGGAATGCGGCTTGGGTTCTTCTTGGTAGTACAAGCATCTCGATAACGTGTAGCAATAGGCTCTGATGGGTTTTTATCAGTAGACAGAGAGCTAAACCGGTTCGTTGTGTTGACAGATGATGTTGAAGAATTTTGCTCGAATGGTCTCGCGCAATGCTTAGGTATTTTCCATTCGCTTATGTCGACAGGACCCTCCAGGGGACGTTTTCCAATTGAGTTTGAACGAGTTAAAAAAAAAACTTTCCATAATTAGAATGAATAATGTTGTTTCGCTCCGGTTTAAGGTAGGTTCTGTAAAAGGCTAGTAGTGTAGTGTAAGCTGTTTCGCACACCACCACACATCTTGCCAGGATTGCGCGCGGTGGTTACAGCAATCAATCGTCGCACCAGTGAACCCCGTTGCAAATCCGTGCAGGCGCCGAATTTTTCCAGAGATAAATGCGTCTGCGCACACTAACAAAGGCCCAACGGCATCAACGAGCGGTGCAGTGACCGCGCGAAGAAGGTCGTAAGTCCTGTGGAAACGCGGGCGCTTGCGCGTTACGACACTATGCACATTCACAACAAACAACTGTAGGTAGTTTTATAACTCACTGGTAATTTTGAATGTTTAAATGTTAATTATTGCCAAATTGTTTAAACATAACACAGTTTATAATAAAAAAATTGAAAGCACTAAGAATAATGAGTTTCTTGTATTAATATTAACACATAAATTGCACTATTTACTATCATTAGCGAATAAACTGAGGAGCAATCGACAACGTATGAGTAGTGCCGCGTTAGTAAATTACCGCATTGTTTTGTTCAGCAAACTGTATCGTAATGAAACTTTTTAAATTCATAACAGGTGCGTAAAGTATGTCATTATGATATTACTTTCGAGTTCATAATTCGAATTTTACGATACGAGTGTAGATAATAGTAGTTTATGAAACTGTTGCATAATAGGGGTTATTAAAACACGAGTGTGAGTTTAAAAACCGAGCCGTAGGCGAGGTTTTTAATAGTATCACACGAGTGTTTTAATACCTAATTATGTCAGTTTCATACACTATTTTATCTACACTCATACAATTTTAAATAAAATACCAAAGTCAAAATCTTAGTAACATTGTCGTTGTTTTTCTTGATTTCTCTGGTAAAAGATTGTTCGTCATTTACGTTGCTGCATCCAGAAATTCAGGCGGGGTCATATTCTCCTCAGTTCAGTATCACTGCTGTAGTCAGATATTTTTTCCCAGAATAAAACTTTCGACATACAAAACCATAATAATAACGTAAACATTAACAATAAATTTACAAGTAACGATGTCCAAATCCAGTAGGCCAGGCGCGCGGCCGCGCACGCGCGCTGGTGCGCGCCTACACAGATAATAAAATATAGTCTGGCGACAACATTATAATCGGAACTAATTTTCTATCCTTGTCAGGATTCCGTCAATCTCTGTTTTATCATACAAAAAATATGCCTGTAAACACTTAAATATAATTAAAAGCAATATGACACTCAAAAGTTCTGCCAAAAACGCGATTTTAAACGATAAAAATTTTCAATGTATGACAAGTGGCGCCACCCTGAATTTTGTGTACTCATTGGTGCCAAACTGTACGACTGCTAAAAAAAAGGTTTGAAAACTCCTTGGTTAGGTCGAAGTGGCATTAAAAACTCCTTAGTTAGGCTGAAGTGTGCGGTTATGGAAAAAAAATTAAATTACCGCATTGTTTTGTTCAGCAAACTGTATCGTAATGAAACTTTTTAAATTCATAACAGGTGCATGTGCGTAAAGTATGTCATTATGACATTACTTTCGAGTTCATAATTCGAATTTTACGATACGAGTGTAGATAATAGTAGTTTATGAAACTGTTGCATAATAGGGGTTATTAAAACACGAGTGTGAGTTTAAAAACCGAGCCGTAGGCGAGGTTTTTAATAGTATCACACGAGTGTTTTAATACCTAATTATGTCAGTTTCATACACTATTTTATCTACACTCATACAATTTTAAATAAAATACCAAAGTCAAAATCTTAGTAACATTGTCGTTGTTTTTCTTGATTTCTCTGGTAAAAGATTGTTCGTCATTTACGTTGCTGCATCCAGAAATTCAGGCGGGGTCATATTCTCCTCAGTTCAGTATCACTGCTGTAGCCAGATATTTTTGCCCAGAATAAAACTTTCGACATACAAAACCATAATAGTAACGTAAACAATAACAATAAATTTACAAGTAACGATGTCCAAATCCAGTAGGCCGGGCGCGCGGCCGCGCACGCGCGCTGGTGCGCGCCTACACAGATAATAAAATATAGTCTGGCGACAACATTATAATCGGAACTAATTTTCTATCCTTGTCAGGATTCCGTCAATCTCTGTTTTATCATACAAAAAATATGCCTGTAAACACTTAAAAATAATTAAAAGCAATATGACAATCAAAAGTTCTGCCAAAAACGCGATTTTAAACGATAAAAATTTTCAATGTATGACAAGTGGCGCCACCCTGAATTTTGTGTACTCATTGGTGCCAAACTGTACGACCGCTAAAAAAAAGGTTTGAAAACTCCTTGGTTAGGTCGAAGTGGCATTAAAAACTCCTTAGTTAGGCTGAAGTGTGCGGTTATGGAAAAAAAATTAAATTACCGCATTGTTTTGTTCAGCAAACTGTATCGTAATGAAACTTTTTAAATTCATAACAGGTGCATGTGCGTAAAGTATGTCATTATGACATTACTTTCGAGTTCATAATTCGAATTTTACGATACGAGTGTAGATAAATACATTTTCAACACACTTGCTCGTAAAGTGGCTCTTATTGCATCGCTTTAAGGTTCATAATGTGGCTTATAACGCACGCGTGCTTTTTAGGGTTCCGTAGTCCTACAAGGAACCCTTATAGTTTCGTCACGTCCGTCCGTCTGTCCGTCTGTCCTAATCCTTTACAGCTTAATAACTTCTACAGTTATAAACATAAGTAAATGAAAATTTGCAAAAAAAATAGTGTAGACATAGCTCTCTATTTTAAATGAATAAAAAAATCGTGATTACGTATTTTAGGGGTGGCTCCCATACATGTGAAATGGGGATGAAAATATTTTTTTCGCTGCACCCCCTCGTGTGGAGTATCATTGAATAGGTCTACTAAAATGAAGGTAATGTTTCATATATAATTTTTTATCAGGTGTACCATCTGCGAAATATAGCCCGCCAAAGTGGCTTGCAATGTGTCCCCCCCCAGCCATTTCTAAACTATGCAACGTAGAAACTTATAATCTTCCACATTGATAGACCTTTGTAAAAACTCTCTTTTAAAATTATTTTGAGTATAATTTGATAATACATTTTTGAGTTATAGAGAGAAAACTGAAAAATACTTAAAACGTCCTAGTTCAAAGGTCATTGACCTTAGAGAAAAATGATCATAGCAAATAATGCTCCTTTAGCTACTTTCTATTTAAAAAAAATACAAAAAGTAACTTTGTGTTATATTGAAATGACAAACTTCTTAAATTTGGCGCTGTACAGCGCCATCTACCGGCTAGTAGCAACACTCTCTGAGTTGCCAATGCTGCCGTCTATTGCATTTGGAATTTTATAGCGCCATCTAGCGGCGGCTACTAACAACACTATCTGATTATTTTATTATTTTAACGCATTTTACGCATGCGAAGCGAATTCTAAAGATATAAATTGTGAATTGCTTACGTTAGCTTAGTGGCTAAAGCACTGGCGTACTGAGCCAGGAGTCGCAGGTTCGAATCCTGCTCGTGAGCGATTTTTTCTTTCCACAATTTATATCTTTAACACTATCTGAGTCGCTAATGCTGCCGTCTATTGCAAAAACTAAAATAGCCATGATTAATATACGATTTGATTTGTTTGAAACACCTAGGAACCCTAATAATACTTAGCATGGCCCGACATGCTCTTGGCCGGTTTTTCATTATATTATTGCACTAGTGTTTTTTACTTTACAGTTTATTTTTAAATCGCAGCAAAGAGTTTTTATGCCTGAACTAAATTAAACATTTTTGGGAATAAATCAACTGTATTAATTAAAATATGCTATATAAACATTTCATTTCATCAAATTATTAATTTTTGTCAACAAATTAATATTAATTTGTGTTATAAATAAAAAAACAATTTATAATATTTTTATATTAGGCTGTATGGCGGTTTCCTTCGACAACCTGCGCGCGCATAGCTGCATGTCACCGCGCGGTCCGCGCGCCATTTTTATCATTTTTCACAAATTCAATATTTGTTTTTTTCCTCGCAACTGTGTTAAAAAACGTCGTATGACACGCGTGAGCATTGACTATTATACTCTCGGCTTCATTACGCCCTCGCCTTCGGCTCGGGCTGCAATCCAGCCTCGAGTATAGTAGTCAACTTAGCTCACTTGTATCATAATGTATAGTAGCCGGCATGAGTCGTGAGCACAGATGGACAGTAGTGGGGGCAAGTTCGCGCATGTACACTTTCGACCAAAATTATTTAGTATCTTTGTTCACTAAATTTCACCGTTAGCGTTTTATAAGGATTATGGGTAGTTATAGAAAATACAAATTTTCTCGAATTTCACCCATATTATGATTTTGAGACTTTTTTTTTACGTACAGATAAATAAATAGAAAATATTTTGACTTTTAATTATTTTTTACTATTGAGTTATCGATGGACAGGTTTTTTAACTGGCATTCGTATTCTCAGCAAGTCCTTTCGTTTGATACCATATTGTACAAAATTTCAGCTAAATAGGTTGAAGATAATCTGCTTCAAAATTAAGTTGCAAGATTCCACTCTAACAAATATATTTACATACGTACATACATTGCAAGTTAAATACAATCTTGTAATAAATAAAGGAAGATGAAGAAGAAAAAAAAATGATTTTTAATTCAAAACATTAAACACTCAAAAATCAAAATATAAATTAATTACAACAAAAGAAAAATAAACTGTTTTAAATTCGAAAATTTGAGTCAATAAAGTTGAACCGAAAGTGTACGGTAGCCGAATGACACCCAATTGTCCAATAGACAACGAGCATCGACTGTCGACCAATCGCGTAAATGCAATGTTCGGCGTTGGCACCCCGCGCTCCTGTCATTCCACCAAACAGATCTATAAATGAACTTCTGCGCAGGTGAAGTTTGTGCTCACGACTCGTATCTGGTATCTGTAATATTATACATATTTTAAACAAATATTGAATTTGTGAAAAATGGCGCGCGGTTTACTGTAATCGCACGGTGACGTATAGCTAGCTATAGGTGATGGAAGGAAACCGCCAAACAGCCTAATATAAAAAATATGATATTTAATTTTTTATTTATTACCCAAATTAATGTTAATTTGTTGACAGAAATAAATAATTTGATGAAATGAAATGTTTATTTTAATTAATAGATTAATACAGTTGATTTATTTATAAAAATGTTTAATTTTATTAAGACATAAAAACTCTTTGCTGCAATTTAAAAATATACTGTATAAAGCACTAGCGCGATAGTATAAAGTAAAAAGCACGCGTGCGTTATAAGCTACATTATGAACCTAAAAGCGGTGCAATAAGAGCCACTTTACGAGCAAGTGTGCTGAAAACATAATTATAAGAGCTCAGAACAGTACAGTCCATAATTTCATACATCGAATCCCGCAGATACCTAATATTTATTTAATTAACAGATTACAGCATGTGGAAAAAACAGAAAACGCTTTTGAAGATGTAACAGGCTTGGCGGCATTCGTATCCCACGTGGACTCCGATGAACTTCAAGCGACTACAGAATTAGTGTTTATGCCTACACTGACTAGCGGCAACGTGCTGGTAAAACTAATGCATTTACTAACAATATATTACTCCCAGTAAATATGATCATACATACACATAACATCACGCCTGTATTTCCCCGAAGGTTTAGGCAGAGGTGTATAGCACACCCACATTTCACCAGTTATGTTATAGTCCCATGTAATAGGGGGCGAGCCTATTAAATATGATCAGAAGCCCGTAAATAGATGGATACAATAATAAAAACAAAAAAAAAAACGAGCGAGCCTTACAGTAGTCGCATATGATGTGTAACATCTGACGTCCCACACCCATCTCTGCAGTTCACCAATACTCAATACTCTATTCATTTATTGCACTCCACAAGTATTTAAAGGTATTACATTATATATAAGTATCATATGTGGGCCCTGTCGGGCACGGCAAAAAGTAGGAGAGAGGAGGAGTCACTTTTATATACTTTATTATCAAGTAGGTATCTAGTTATTGTATTTTATGTAAAATTATCATCAAAAAATTCATTTATGTCATAATAACATTTATTTAATAGGAGTTGTTTTAGTTTTTTAATAAAAATATTGTCTTTTTCTTCGTTTTTTATCACTGGCGGAAGTTTATTATATATTTTTATTGACATTTCATACGGACTGGTTGAATGCATATTTAAACGAGAGCTTGGTAAATTTAGTCGATTTTTTATGCCTTAACGTGTATTTCAGATTTTGGTCTTCTCGTTTTGTATAGAAGTTTTGATGGCTTCTAACAAATTTACAGGTTTTTAAAAGGTACAGACTTGGTAAAGTTAATATTTTTAGGTCTTTGAAGTGGGGTTTGCAACTCTCTGTATCTTGGATATTTACTAATATTCTTATGAGTTTCTTTTGAAGGATAAAAAGTAATGGTGCGTTTGTACTGTTTCCCCATAAGGTTATGCCATAGCTGAGCCATGCATAAGCGTAGGCGTAATAAGTGGCGAGTGCGGTTTGTAAATTTGTGGACTTTTTTACTTCGCGGAGGGCATATGAGAACTTTGCCATTTTAGATTTGATTTTATAATTATGGGATTTCCAATTTATATGGGTATCTATGTTTAAGCCGAGTAAGGTAAATTCGTTGACTACTTCTATTTTTGTGTCTTGAAAAATAAAGTTTA
The DNA here is from genome assembly GCA_949699075.1 of Asteroscopus sphinx. Classification (NCBI taxonomy): domain Eukaryota; kingdom Metazoa; phylum Arthropoda; class Insecta; order Lepidoptera; family Noctuidae; genus Asteroscopus; species Asteroscopus sphinx. Next base: position 18,437,242 of record OX453021.1, read on the forward strand.
AATTAAGCGGTGTTTTTTGTGGTGGATAGAAAGTTATTAATTTAGTTTTTGGATGTTTAATTACCAACATTAATACAAGTTTATGAAACTGTTGTATAACAGGGGTTGTTAAAACACGAGTGTGAGTTTAAAAACCGAGCCGCAGGTGAGGTTTCTAATAGTATCACACGAGTGTTTTAGTACCTAGTTATGTTAGTTTCATACAATACTTTATCTAAATTCATACAATTTTTAAATAAAATACCAAAGTCAAAATCTTGGTAACATTGTCGTAGTTTTTCTTGATTTTTCTGGTAAAAGATTGTTCGTCACTTACGTTGCTGAATCCAGAAATTCAGGCGTGGTCATATTCTCCTCAGTTCAGTATCACTGCTGTAGTCAGATATTTTTGCCCAGAATCAAACTTTAGACATACAAAAACATAATAATTAACGTAAACAATTACAATAAATTCACAAGTTATGACGACCAAATCCAGTCGGCCATGGCGCGCGCACGCGCCCTAGCGCGCGTCAACATAGGTAATAAAATATAGTCTGGCGAAAATATTATAATCGAAACTAATTTTCTATCCTAGTCAGGATTCCGTCAAACTCTGTTTATCATCGAAAAAATATGCCTGTTGCTCGACTTCGCAGCTTCGGCTTTTTGGTCGCCTTCAGCGACCAGCCTCAGCCGCTCCAGCTCGCGAACTGCCTGCACTTTGTTACAACGGGCGAGGGATGCTCTCCCTTCGCGCCTACGGATTTATAAACAACACTCTAGGGTAGGGCAGAGAAAACTACCTGGAGTCGGGGTCGACCAATTCAGTTCTGTCACAACTTATGAACTTATTCACTACTTTTTAGGGTTCCGTACCCGAAGGGCGCCAAACGAGACCCTATTACTCTCGCTACGCTGTCCGTCCGTCCGTCTGTCTGTCACAGGGCTGTATCTTTTGAACGGTAATAGGTAACCGGTTGAAATTTTCTCAGGAATTGTGTTGCTATGAGGTGTATCACAACAAATACTAAAAATAAAAATAAGTCCAAAACCAAAGGGGGTCCCCATACAAGAAACCTCAAAAAACATGCATTTATTTCAACGTTTTTGTTTCTGCTCTATCTTCAAAACGGTGATATATACCAGCGTCAAACTTGGTCAGATTATAGTGCATATTATGTAGTTTAGCAACAAATACTAAAAATAAGACGGAACCCTTACTGCGCGAGTCCGACTCGCACTTGGCCGGTTTTTTTCATGTCTAGACTGGACTGCAATTTGCATATCTTAGAGGTACAGACTTATCACGTGTGTTGACTCAAATTCGGGCGACTTTATAAAATACCCAACCCGAGCTCGATGAGCTTTAAACAAATAAATTGTCTGATGAGCCTTCAGTACCAACACGATGGGTCCTATGATTCAGGAGATATGACTATCAGAGTTTTAACGATGTTGAACACGAGTGAATAAGGGTTCAAATTAAAACTCGCTGAATGACTGAATGTACTTTTTCCATACATGCTTGAATTTGGCTCAAGATGGCACTCTTGTTCATATATATTACAGTACTCTGTGTTCCAAGCTCAAACTCAACCTAAAGTAAAAATTCTTCGAACCTTATGAATCGCCGGTAACGTAACCATAGCGCGATTCAGGTGAACGGTACAACACCATCTAGAGAGGCAACTAGTAAACTTTACTGTATTGGACAATATTTTGTCTAGAGCTCATCAGGCCCTTATAATAGAATCGCTACGTGAGGATGAGGGATCAGCGACCGTTAGTTTAGGAGATAAAGACTGATGTCACAAAAGCTTTCTAAGCAGTGACATCTAGCGGAAAATTTGGACAGCTTCAATCCTGAAGCTAACCAGCATTAAAATCATTCGCGAAATGACACTGAGAACAATAAATTATAGTAATATTGATTCAGTTTAGTTCCGAAATACGCTGTGGCGGCATCTACCTTGCCACATGGAAACTAACACTGACATAACGTAGTCAAAGATGACAGAAATTCCAAATCACGCACAAGAGTGATGTAGCGACATCTATCGCGTTACATGTGAACTAAAGCTGACCACGTAGTATGTGACGACACGAATCCTGAATCGCGCTATCAAAGTTTACCGCGCAGTTAGCATAAATACGGACGCCCAACCTCAACCGTGGGGGGCCGGCGCGCCCGCCAGGCGCAGACCCAGCCTGGCCAGAAAATCCTCCCTTTATGTTGGAGGGACATGACACCTCGTTCCTTCAATGTGGTGACCCCGACGTGATCGTAACAATGCTTCCGCACAGGTGATACTACCATGAACAACATTGCAGCCTGCAGCGACGTCATCATCATCGCCTTAATCTCCTCTCTACCCTCAGCAGCCAACCAGCCAGCAGCAACCTCGGCTTCATGGGGACCTGACCACAAGCCTGCAACATAAAGGCGCAGACCTGGTTAACCCTCAGCCCACTTTAGCAACGGCACAGCACACTGCACCTTCGGCCGGTTATCAAGCAGGACTACCCTCCTGGTCGACGCAGCAGTCAGCCCACTTCAGCAACTGCACCGCACACTGCACCTTCGGCCGGTCATCAAGCAGGACTACCCTCCTGGTCGCCGCAGCAGTCAGCCAATACGCAGCATCACCGCACACAGTACCTATGCACGTACTACGCGGCATCGAATCGACTGGCACAGGCAAGCACTCAAGATGCAAAAACTTCTCACACATCAAGACGATCGACCTCCGGTCTCAGAAGGGAGCGATGTGGCGGCATCTACCTTGCCACATGGAAACTAACACTGACATAACGTAGTCAAAGATGACAGAAATTCCAAATCACGCACAAGAGTGATGTATCTACATCTATCGCGTTACATGTGAACTAAAGCTGACGACGTAGTATGTTACGACACGAATCCTGAATCGCGCTATCAAAGTTTACCGCGCAATTAGCATAAATACGGACGCCCAACCTCAACCATGGGGGGCCGGCGCGCCCGCCAGGCGCAGACCCAGCCTGGCCGGAAGAGCCTCCCTTTATGTTGGAGGGACATGACACCTCGTTCCTCCACAACGCATTTGCAATTTAAATTTACAAACCTTTAAACTGCAACTAGATCATGGTAGCTCCAACTAGCTTCACCTAGTTGTACTCGTGGAAAACACCTACCCTCACCCCTCTCACTGCTGGCTGGAATCGAACCTGCCACCCGAGAACCTTGAAGAGCTGATATCTTGGGAACGGGCCACGATAACCGAATTCTGACAATATTTTTGGCCCCCTCTGCAACTCCCTAATCTTTACTCCTCTAGGTCACCCATACATAAAAATACCCCACACCGTTATCCCCTCCCCAAATCCAAAGCAATATCTAGTTCCACCCGCGGGTTTCCCCGTCTTCTGCAACTCTTACCCTAATGAGGATTATTAGGGGATGAGTGATTTCCCTCCTCACCCCTCGACTTCGTCCATACTTCAATCCTTCCCAACCCCCTACTGACGCCCGCGAACTCCAATCCATGTCGCTCCCCCTCCTGTCCCCCTATCCCCCCGCTTACCCTCTAATCTACGTCACCCCACTCACCTCTCCCCCACGCCACCACCTTTATAATCCCTCCTCAACCCTCAACTCCATCTCCCCTCCCAAACCCCAGTTCCATCCCCCCTCCCAAACCCCGACTCCATCCCCCCTCCCAAACCCCAACTCCATCCTCCCTTGCTGGTGGGAATCGAACCTGCCACCCGAGAACCTTAAAGATATCAATCTTGGGAACGGGCAGAGATAACTGAATTCTGACCACATTTTTGCCCCCCTCTGCCAACCCGGAATCCTAGCCCCTCTAGTTATCCCTTACATAAAAAATCCCCCACTCCGTTCATCCCCTCCCCAAATTCAAAGCACCATCCAGTTCCACCCACGGGAACACGTTCCCCCTCTCCTGCAACCGTTACCCTTACTCATCCCCCTCAATTTCATCATCCCCCTCAAGTTCCCCCCTCACCTGACGCTCCTGAACTCCAATCCTCATCTCTCTCCCTCCTGCCCCCCCCCCCCCCGCTAACCCTCTAATCTACGTCACCCCACTCACCTCATCACCACGCCGCCCTCCTCAACCCCCAACTCCATCGCCCCCCCAAACACCAACTCCATCCGCTCTCCCAAAACCCAAATCCATCCCCCTCCCGAACCACAACTCCGCCCTCCCAAACAACAACTCCATCCCACTCCCAAACCCAACTCCATCCCCCTCCCAAACCCAACCCCCTTCCCCCCTCCCAAACCCCAACTCCATCCCCTCTCCCCCTTTCACCACCCTCTCCTACTCTTTCACTTTTTTTTGCCGTTGGGACATCCTCCGCCTGCCCGCCCTGGGTAGGCGGAGCCAGTGTCAGACTCTTACCGACTAAAACCACCACGGTGTTCCTTCAACTACCTTAGCCGGGGGCGTGAGAACCCGTGAGTATTCACACAACCACCCCGACAGGTCCTGGCCCGCCACAAGCAGGCGAGCCCCTTCACCCCGTGCGGCCTAACGTTGGCCACACCATCCTAGGTGGTGCACACGGAACACTGCACGCCACCTCACCTCATGGGCCTTTACCAGCTGCGCCAACTACGCCGGCTGTGCCAGCTACGCCAGCTGCTGGTCGGGCAGCAGACTACCCCGAGTCTGCTACTCGCAGGCCCTACCTCCCGTAATTTTTTATAGAGGTTTTCTTCCTCGCGGTCCGGGCGGTGAAGCCAAGACCCTCGGTCCCAAGAGGCGCGAGAACACTACTCAGCGGGCACTCCTGGGGTTACGAGATCGACGGAAAGACAGTCTCCCCGCTGCCTGCCCAGTGGCAGGGTGAGTGCACACCGGGCCAGCCCCTGCTCCTCGACTGTGCCCTCTGTTGGCAACACGACACGTGGAGCAACTCCCCACTGACCCAGAAGGGGCCCCTCCCGCTCCAGAATATTCGCCACAGGCAATAAAATCCCCCGATGGTTAATCCCTCGAAAGGATTTTATTGCCCGTGCCCAGGATGCACCGGCCAAACAACTGCCGTTCCCTCAAAACGTGTCCAGAAGGACAAGCAGCCGTCAGGCACACGTGGAGGTTTTCTGGCCAGCACCCCCCCTCTCCCACTCTCTCACGTCTCTCGTCACTCCATGTAACCGTGCGTTGCGTTGATTTCTCTTTGTCCATTCCATTGAAATTTGAGTGGCCATTCTGTACGTACTATGATAAGATCTATGAACATAGATTCTAGATCTAGCGGCCAAAATTAATATCCAATCTATCCACGATTTGCCCTACTAGAGATGGAAATTTTACATATTTTGTATGGAGCTTATGTCAAATTCCTATCTCTAGTAGGGCAAATCGTGGATAGATTGGATATTAATTTTGGCCGTAAATCAAATAGCGCGTGATTCCCCAGCTTCCTGTTACAACACACTTCTGTCCCTTTTCACGTAATCACTCCCACAGACTCCAGGAAAGCGAGAGGAAAGATGTTACACATCAAAATACAAATGTGTTCAAGGCTCAATCTCAGCTATAATTATGCTACAATATTAACTACTGTTATTCATAATTCAGCCTGTACAAGTGCGTTGTTCGTCATCATTGTACGAAATAATTGTCGAAAGTAATATATGTAAACTAGCAGTGCTCTTGCGGCTTTGCTCGCAAAAAGTTTTGACTTGCCCGTATAATGTTCCCCGTCGTAGTTTTGGGAAAAGAAAAATCCGTATTTGTGTCAAGCGTGACTCGAGGAAAATTTTTGATAGAGACTTTGACACCACTTTTTTACACCCGTTGAAGATTAATTTTCGAAAAATTATATTCTATAACACGTAATTCGTTAATTGCTTTAAAGACTATTAATACCGAACGACTCAATCAATCGAGTTTTGACTCAATGCAGCCACACAATAATATTATTCTATACAATATGTATAACCTTATTACACCCTCTTTTAGAAGTAATTTTGGAAAAAGAAAAGATAAATGATTCATTATTTACCTTAAAGATTACTTTCCTAAGTTTTGAGTGAATCGATCTAGGAGAAAAGATTTTTCATACAAACTCTAACACCCTATTTCACCCCTTTAGGGTAAACATTTTCAAAAATCCTTTTTTAGTGGGTGCTTGTGTTACAAAAGGAACCTCTAACTTGAGTAGTTTTGGCTCTGCGTTGATGAATCAGTCAGTCAGGACATCTGTTTTTTTTATAATACCTATAGGATGGTGAAACGAGCTAAAGGCCCACCTGATGTTAAGCGGTTACCTTTGCCCATAACAACTGCAATACCACGTAGGCTTTTCTAAATGGTACCGCAAGTCAGTTCGCCAAACTGAGACATGAAGATGGAAAGTCTCAAAATGAGTTTGTAATTTCACCGGCACCCGTACCCGTTCAGTCCGAAACACAGCAATGCAAGCATCACTATTTGGCATACTGTCGTTATAAGTATATATTGATATGTATATTTAAATAATTACTATGTTATAATATTTCAGCGTGATGACGAATTTGACGCGAGTCAGACGTATCTGTGCATAATGCCGGGTATAGAGGGCCACCACGCGCGGTTCAGTGTGTTGTGTGAGCGACTCAAGCTGCCGGCACTCGTGCTGCAGCCGGGACTCGACCGACCGGAGGAGACCGTGCAGGAGACTGCCGAGAGATTCGCTCAGGTAGTACGAGTTGATTAAGATAGCAATATAATTGTATTATCAAATACTTTAATTTAAAAATTAACTTGCCCTACTTAATTTTTATTTAAAGGTTATGCTGAAAAAGACAGAAATGAAGAATAATTTCTACTTATTGGGCTACGAAACAGGCGTTTTAGTGGCTTTAGAAGTGGCAGCTATTTTAGAGGACAATGGTAAACATTTTTCAATTTCTTAGATTTGAAGCTGGGTCATGATTCTTATAAGGAAATTAATTAATATATTTTAATGTTCAAGGATTTACGGGCACTGTTTACTGCCTTGGATGTGCACCGGATGAGGTACAAACTGTGATTGAAGAAAGTCTGTCAGAATATAAGACAAAAGAGCACTTGCAGAATGAAGTGGCCAAGCACATGTATAAGCTGATGGTGGGCGACGTCTCTGAGGAATTGGAGGGGGCATTAAAAGAATCTACCTCATGGCCGCAGAAAGTATACGCGTGTATGCGGACTCTTCTGGGTCGTGTGCCACACTCGGTGCAGTATGCACGCGGACTCATAGAAGCCGCACTAGCGCGCATAGAGCGCGCACGTAGCTACGTGACGCGGCCGCGGGCGCTGCGCTCTAAGCTAGTGCTGCTGCGCGCTGCGACCGCGCACGAGGCATCGTTAGCTCCGCTCGCGCTGCAGCAACACTCGCAACAGCCGGTCGCCGTGCACCAGCTGCGCGCGCCCCTAGCTCATGCTGCCAGTGACATACGTTGCGCGTCTGTTATTAATGAGTATTTAGATCCAGTCACTTTAGACATATTCGAAAAGAAAAATATTTGTGAAGCATATCTTCTTAATGCCACTACATTTATGGCTCTTGATGATGACTTGCAGTGTTATTAGTTCAAAATGACATATTTATATTTTAAGAGTCGTGTGTTATTATAATATTTAAGAAAATAAATTATAACTTAAATACGCGTGGTATTATTTATTGAACAAGTGAAAACGAACACTCACCTATATTAATAATTTCCTCAACCTTCAATAAACTTGACGAATACCTCAAAGAATCCTCTAAATAGGTATTCTTATTTAAGAGTATAGGTAAATCTTGCAAGTTACTTTTGACCAAGTTCCCAGAATTGAATGTTTGGTACACATACTGGGTATAAGGGGAACGCTTCCGAAAACGAAGATAGGTGTAGGTCTAGTCGCGTTTTAAGAACGACAAACGAAGTACGAACTTTCGTTCCGACTTACATAATAAAGATAGGCACATAAAAAGGCACTATTAAGACGCTGACAACAGCCAAATGCCCCAAATAGGCTTCTTTTAAAAACATTTTTAGCTGTATCTATTCAGTTTGTGGCAGTGAAAAAAATATATGTTAATCTTGATCGTATTTTCTGAAACTGTATTGTGCCCAAAACACGTTTTCTTGAAGTTTTCTCGATAGAAAAGAAGTGTAAACTAACCTCTTAAAAAATGCTTTAAAGCAAACAGTCTCTATTATTTACTAAATATTATAAATAAAATTAAGAAAACAATTGAGAAAGACAATAATCTAAACATTTGTTGTTTCCGTTTTTCAAATAACCTTTTAGTTTTTTATTTAAAAATGTTTTTGTTAATTTTCATTCAAGTTGAGCGGCGTATCCGACGTCCCTCGGCTCGTTGCCTCTCTTTCAGTTCTGTACGAAACGACAGTGACCGCAGGGTCTGATTTTTTGGGTGTTGTCAGCCTCTTAAGATAGACTACGGTTCATAGTCGTATACAATTTACCGGAGATGAGAAAAACAAACGTCAAAACACGATCATCGCATGCGATAAGGGAACGATGGTTGACCGGAGTAGCAAATTGTGCGATGAATCGTACGATTTATCGAATATCGTCGAACGGGAGTAGACCCCCGGTGATTACTGATACGAAACCTTTTTTAGATTTTTTCATATATATTTTTTTTGCATTTTTCATACATAACCAGCTTTGGGCAGTTAAATAAAACTCATACATAATGAAAAATGTAAAAAAAATTAAAATATCCAAAAAATAATCGCACTATCACCTATCTTCGTTTTCGGAAGCGTTTCCCTGACACCCTGTATAGTGTAAAGATGTTAAATTTCAGTAGTCGGGATCTCATCCTGGGATGGAGATACCCCGCATAAATTGATGCAATCACCGTAATTAAATTTTAATTAATTAATGTCTTAAGATTAAAACACATTTGAAACTTCGCATAAAACTCTCACAACAATCTTGTTACTGCTCAAAAACTTTATATATATTGTTCTTTATGACCCATTCGTCATCGCTTTCACTGGACAAATTCCTAAAAGTTCGATTGTTAGTATCAAGAGCTCTAAAGTTAAGGAATGTTCTATTCCCATGCCTCAATGTATCGTATAAATTGGTTCTTAAGTTGTGTTCCTCGTCGCTGTAGCTGGAAGCTTCTCTTATTTTATGAAGGATACTGTTATCAGCAGAATTTTTCAAGTTATCAGATTTATAAGCTATATCTTTTTCCGAAGAGTCAACATTTAATCTACGGAAGCTTTTACTTTTTTGATTTTTGTTTATAAATTGTATTGCCAACTCCTTAAAATATTTTGCATTTAATCTCTTAGGAAATTTAGTAGACATGCTAGTTTTATAAAGACGTAGCTGCTGTTCTACTTCCTCCAAGCTTTGTCTTGTATAAAGTTGGTTCATATTTTCTTTATACCTTTTTTCTTTTTGTGTGTTTTTTCTATACATCTCTGTATTTTCTCTAGGAGGTTCCTGGTAGTATGCATCACTTGCGCTAGAGTCTACCTCATTTTCTTGTTCACTCTGTTCTGTTTCTGTATAAGCCCTTTTTCTCAATAGTTGCTCGTACAAATGTCCATGTTTTGCGCGTCTTTTATGATGGTCGCGGTGATGTCTTCGAGCCGAGCGATGATGATAAATTTTCTTGTTATATTTATGATTTCTTTTCAACTTTTTGAATAATTTAGGATGTTTTAATAGAAAATGTCGCATTATTTTTTTATAATTCATACTTCGTCTCATCGGTATGGTAGTAGGGTTAATTTTATCTGTAAAAAGTTTCGTAACGGTATGTGAATATTAAGAAACAGTGACTGATTGTTTTTTTGCCTATTTTGTGCTAACTATGTTAGGTGGTGTGGTTTATTTTTTTATCTACACTCGTATCGTAAAATTCGAATTATGAACTCGAAAGTAATGTCATAATGACATACTTTACGCACATGCACCTGTAATGAATTTAAAAAGTTTCATTACGATACAGTTTGCTGAACAAAACAATGCGGTAATTTAAATTTTTTTCCATAACCGCACACTTCAGCCCAACTAAGGAGTTTTTAATGCCACTTCGACCTAACCAAGGAGTTTTCAAACCTTTTTTTAGCAGTCGTACAGTTTGGCACCAATGAGTACACAAAATTCAGGGTGGCGTCACTTGTCATACATTGAAAATTTTTATCGTTTAGAATCGCGTTTTTGGCAGAACCTTTGATTGTCATATTGCTTTTAATTATATTTAAGTGTTTACAGGTATATTTTTTGTATGATGAAACAGAGATTTGACGGAATCCTGACAAGGATAGAAAATTAGAACCGATTATAATGTTTTCGCCAGACTATATTTTATTATCTGTGTAGGCGCGCACCAGCGCGCGTGCGCGGCCGCGCGCCATGGCCTCCTGGATTTGGTCACCGTTACTTGTAAATTTATTGTTATTGTTTACGTTATTATTATGGTTTTGTATGTCGAAAGTTTTATTCTGGGCAAAAATATCTGACTACAGCAGTGATACTGAACTGAGGAGAATATGACCCCGCCTGAATTTCTGGATGCAGCAACGTAAATGACGAACAATCTTTTACCAGAGAAATCAAGAAAAACAACGACAATGTTACCAAGATTTCAAGATTTTGACTTTGGTATTTTATTTAAAATTGTATGAGTGTAGATAAAATAGTGTATGAAACTGACATAATTAGGTATTAAAACACTCGTGTGATACTATTAAAAACCTCGCCTACGGCTCGGTTTTTAAACTCACACTCGTGTTTTAATAACCCCTATTATGCAACAGTTTCATAAACTACTATAACTAAACATTACTGAACAAATCATCATCAAAATCATTTCAGCCGAAAGACGTCCACTGCTGGACATAGGCCTCCCACAAGCATCGCCACAACGACCGGTCCCGCGCCTTCCGTATTCAGCGGATTCCTGCGACCTTCACCAGGTCATCGGTCCACCTTGTGGGGGGCCTACCCACGCTGCGCCTTCCAGTACGCGGTCGCCACTCTAGAACTTTACTGCCCCATTGGCCATCCGTTCTGCGAGCAATGTGCCCCGCCCACTGCCACTTAAGTTTGGCAATTCTTCGGGCTATGTCGGTTACTTCTGTTCTCCTGCGAATCTCCTCATTTCTGATTCGATCACGCAGAGACACTCCGAGCATAGCCCTCTCCATTGACCTTTGAGTGACTTTGAGCCGACTTATCAGACCCATTGTGAGCGACCGCGTTTCAGTGCCGTAAGTAATTACTGGCAACACATACTAGTCAAAGACTTTCGTCTTGAGACACTGCGGTATTTTGGACGAGAAGATATTGCGTAGCTTCCCGAACGCTGCCCAACCGAGTCGGATTCGACGATTGACCTAGCTTTCTCGAAGTTGGACTTACGTAGATGGACAGTTTGTCCTAGGTATAACATAATCGTCAATAACTTCGAGTGTTTACGGGAATAGGTGCTATATGGGAATTCGACATAACCTTTGTCTTGTCCATATTCATTTTTAGACCCACTCTATCAGAAGCTCTACTGAGGTCATCGAGCATTGTACAGAGGCCCTCCATGGGCTTAGCCAGGACTACTATGTCGTCGGCAAACCGAAGGTGAGTGATGTACTCGCCGTTTGTGTTAATGCCTAGCCCCTTCCAGTTCAGAACCTTGAAGACATCCTCCAATGCAGCAGTAAATAAATAATTAATATTTTAGGGACATTTTTTACACAGCACCGTCTAGTCCCAAACTAAGCAGAGCTTGTACTAAGGGTACTAGACAATGGATATAACACTTAGATGCTTCTTATTTTTTTGTAAATACATACTTACAATACATAAGAAACACCCAGACCAACACAAAATTTGATTGTGTTCATCACACAAATATTTGTGTCCTGTGGGAATCGAACCCACGACCTCATGATCAGCAGTCCGACACTCGAACTACCAGACCACAGACGTCAAAGCAGTGAACAGTTTCGGAGAGATCACATCTGTCACACACCTCGCTGCAGAAGGATAGGTTTCGAGGCTTGGTCCTGTAATCGGACTGACATAGTGGCGTTTTCATACAAAGACTTTAACACTTCGATGTACCGATAGTCAATCTGGCACCGTTGAAGAGACTGTAGTACAGCCCAAGTCTCGATCGAATCGAAGGCTTTCTCGTAGTCCACAAACGCTAAACAAAGAGGCAAGTTATACTCTTTGGTCTTCTGTGTAACCTGCCGCAGCGTATGTATGTAGTCTACGGTGCTAAAGCCTTTTCGGAATCCGGCTTGTTCGGGAGGCTGTAAGTCGTCCAACCTGCGCGAAAGACGGTTCGTAATGACTCTCGCAAACAGCTTGTATACATGGTTCAGAAGTGAGGTGGGCCTATAATTCTTCAGTAGTGCATTATCGCCCTTTTTGAAGAAAAGTACCATCACACCTCTGCTCCATGCCTGTGGCGTTCTTCCCTCGAGAATGACGAAATCAAACAACTTCTGCAGAGCCTTAAGGATCGGTTTTCCACCCGCCTTCAGGAGTTCAGCCGTAATTCCGTCATCACCTTGTTGTTTTTGAGCTGCTTCAGAGCCATCCCAATCTCGTACAGGCTAATGTCCGGGATATCTTCGGTATAGTGTCGGGTCAATCGAGCTCTTGGGTCGTTAGCCCGATTTGCAGCAGGTTTCCAGGTGGACGTGTATAACTGTCCATAGAACTTCTCGACCTCCTTCAATAGCTCTGACTTAGAGGATACGACTCTGCCATCTCGCGTCTCAGTATGAAATTGGCGCAGGTTACTTTTCAAGGACTTTGAGATCTGTCTATTGAGCTGCCAGTACTTAGACTCATCATCTGAGGACTGCAGAATCATCTCGCGTCTTTCCGCCAATGAGCTCGAGACTGAGGTCAGAGAGCTTTTTGTTTCTATTTGGACGACGGGTCCTAAAGATCCTAGACCCGACCGTATGGACAGTTTCCACAAACCCATCGTTGTAATCGTCCACTGAGCTCCCTAGGCGTTCGAAACGATTCTGAAGTTCGAGCTGAAAGCTCTCGGGGTTTTGGATTTGGATCGTTGCTGGACGGAGCGTAGACTTCATCAGTCGAGGTCTTTCTAGCTTGATATTCAGATTCAATGTGCCTCTTACCAAACGGTGATCACTTCCGGTTTTGACCGCGCGTTGATCACAGAAACATCATTGAATATTTGCTTCTTCGTCGACATAATGAAGTCAATCTCGTTTTTTGTTACACCATCAGGGCCCAGCACAGGAAGTGGCTCACGCTTTCTGAAGAAAGAGTTCATCATATAGAGCTCCTCGTTCTCCATTAAGCCGGCCAGTAGACGACCCCGGTGGTTCCGATATCCATATCCAAATTGCCCCACTCGCAGCTCATCATCGTAGCGCTTGCCCAGTTTCGCGTTGAAGTCTGCCATGACAACAGTGAAGTGAGTTTTAGAGCCATGCATGGCTCTCGAGATATCCTCATGTACATGGTCTTCACCTCATCGTCGAGATGTTTCGAGGTCGGGGCGTATACCTGTGGCGGATACATTTTTATGTATACATTTTCAGGAATTTCCTTACTATAAAATAAATCACACAGGGTTGTCACAATCAAAATACCGGAAAAGTTTTCTAAACAAAAGAAAGGTATTCATTGATAAAATAAAGTTACATGACAGCTTGACAGTTTATGCACAAGTACAGGTGGGCAATAATGGAACTCTTTGAGTCATCTATCTATCTTCTATCTATTATCTTAACTATTATAAAATTGTAAACGTCTGTTTGTTTGTTTGTTCCAGCATCACGCTAAAACTACTGGACCGATTTTGATGATTTTTTTTTTGTTTGAAAGCTGATGATCTGACTTAAAAACTGGTATGGGTTTTGAGAAAGAAAGAAAGAAAGAAAAAAAGCAAAAAATTAATTCATGGGTTGCGTTACCCGACAGATCGAAGCTTCTATACATTTGCACGAGCGGATAGTAATGTACGATGGAGTGGAGTGGAGTGGAGTGGACAGGGGATGGGACTGGGGATGGGACTGGGGACGGGACAGGGGACGGGATTGGGGACGGGACAGTGGACGGGACAGGGGACGGAACATGGGACGGGAAATGGGACGGGACATGAGACGGGACATGGGTAAGGACAGTGGGACGGCACATGGGACTGGACATAGGATGGGACATGGGACAGGACATGGGACATGGGACGGGACGATAGTGATTAGTGATATAGTGAGATAGTGGGACAGTGGGACAGTGGGCCGTGGGACAGTGGGATAGTGGGACAATGGGACAGTAGGACAGTGGCAGTGGGACGGTGGGACGGTGGGGCAGTGTGGCAGTGGGGTAGTGGGTCAGCGGGGCAGCGGGGCAGCGGGGAATTGGGCCAGTGGGGCAGTGGGATAGTGGGGCAATGGGGTATTGGGGTAGCGGGGCAGTGGGGCATTGGGGCTGTGGGGTTGTGGGGCAGCGGGGCAGCGAGTCAGCGGGACACTGGGGCAGCGGGGCAGCGGGGCAGCGAGGCAGTGGGGCAGTGGGGCAGCGTGCCAGCGAGGCAGCGGGGCAGTGGGGTACCGGGGCAGAGGGGCATTGGGGCAGTGGGATAGTGGGGCAGCGGGGCTTTGGGGCAGCGGTGTAGCGGGGCAGCGGGGTAGTGGGTTACCGTGGCAGCGGGGCAGTGGGATAGCGGGGCAGCGGGGCAGTGGGGCAGCGGGGCAGTGGGGCAGCGGAGCAGTAGTGCAGCGGGACAGCGGGGCAGTGGGACAGCGGGGCAGTGGGGAAGCGGGGCAGTGGGGCAGAGGGGCAGTGGGGCAGAGGGGCAGACTGTGGGGCAGTGGGATAGTGGGGCAGTAGGGCAGTGGGTTAGCGGGGCAGCGAGGCAGTGGGATAGTGGGGCCGCGTGGCTGTGGGGCAGCGGGACTGTGGGGCAGCGGGGCAGCGGGGCAGTGGAGTAGCGGGGCAGTGGGGCAGCGGGGCAGTGGGGGGCAGCAGGGCAGGCGGTGGGGCAGTGGGATAGTGGGGCAGTAGCGCAGTGGGGCAGTGGAGTTGCGGTGCAGCGGGGCAGTGGGGCAGCGGGGCAGCTGGGCAGCGGGGCAGTGGGGCAGCGGGGTAGCGGGGCAGTGGGGCAGTGGGGTAGCGGGGCAGCGGGGCTGTGGGGCAGTGGGGTAGTGGGGCAGCGGGGCTGTGGGGCAGTGGGGTAGCGGGGCAGTGGGGCAGCTGGGCATCTGTTCCGCGGGGCAGTGGGGCAGCGGGGCAGTGGGTCAGCGGGGCTGTGGGGAAGCGGGGCAGTGGGGCAGTGGAGCAGTGGGGCAGGCCGTGGGGCAGTGGGATAGTAGGGCAGCGGGTCAGTAGGGCAGAGGGGTGGCGGGGCATCGAGGCAGTGGGATAGTGGGGCAGCGGGGCAGTGGGGCAGCGGGGCAGTGGGGTAGCGGGGCAGTGGGGGCAGCGGGGCAGGCAGTGGGGCAGTGGGATAGTGGGGCAGAAGGGCAGTGGGGCAGTGGAAATTCGGGGCAGCGGGGCAGTGGGGCAGCGGGGCAAATGGGCAGCGGGGCAGTAGGGCAGCGGGGTAGCGGGGCAGTGGGGCAGTGGGTAAGCGGGGCAGCGGGGCAGCGGGGCAGTGGGGTAGTGGGGCATCGGGGCTTTGGGGCTGTGGGGTAGCGGGGTAGTAGGTCAGCTGGGCAGCGTGTCAGCGGGGCAGTGGGTCAGCGGGGCAGTGGGGCAGCGGGGCAGTGGGGCAGCTGGGCAGCGGGGCAATGGGGCAGTGGGGCAGTGGGGCAGCGGGGCAGTGGGGCAGTGGGGCAGCGGGGTAGCGGGGCTGTGGGGCAGTGGGTTAGCGGGGCAACGAGATAGTGGGGCAGTGGGGCATTGGGGCAGTGGGGCAGCGGGACAGCGGGACAGTGGGACAGTGGACTGGACTGGAATGGACTGGACTGGACTGGACTGGACTGGACTGGACTGACGTGGGTTAGCAGAATTTAACGCGAGCGGAGCCGCGGGTAAAAGCTAGTACTATAATAAAACTGTAAAGGTCGAAAATTCTGTACATTGAGTTTTTTTTCGCGAAAACCGGCTAGGGGGACTATAAATAAGCAATATAACTCGAATCAATCGTTTCTAGAATTTATGCCTGTCTGTCTGTCTGTCTGTTTGTTACCTCATCACGTGAAAACAGCTGAACGGATCGTAATGAAACTTTGCGTTTGTATAGGTATTAGTCTAACTTAAAAGATAGGGTATGTTTCATCTTAATCGGTTGAGTAGAACCACCGGTACAGCTTGACCCCTCTATTGTATTATGTTGCATACAAAGTAGAGGTCATGATTGTTGGTTATTTGCTTGTTCCTAAAAATACAACTAGATGTCGTTAGTATTATAGCTAACATAGTCGGCCCATTACTGCCCACTGCTGGTGAGCATGGACCTCTTCTCGAAATGAGAAGAGTTAAGGAACTAGATATTGTTAGTGTAATAGATTAACTAAACATAATCAGCCAATTACTGTCCCACTGCGGGGCATGGACCTCTTCTTAGAACGAGAAGAGTTAAGAAAATAGAGAATAACATAGCATAGTCAGCTCATTTCAGCTGTCCCACGGCTGGGTATGGGCCTCTTCTCAAAATGAGAAGAGTTAATGAACAGGATATTTTTAGTGTTATAGAATAACATAACATTATCAGCCCGTTACTGTCCCACTGCTGGGCACGGGCCTCTTCTTACAATGAGAAGAGTTAAAGAACTGGATGTGGTTATTGTTACAGAATTACATAACATAATCAGCCCAATTACTGTCCCACTGCTGGGCACGAGCGTCTTCTCAGAATAAGAAGAGTTTAGTTAGGGCTAATTCCATTACCATGGCCGGTTGGTTGTACAAACAAAATATAGAATGGTAGGTGATTAGTGTAATCGTCTCTGTAGACGCTTATGTATATTAGAAGACATTGTGTTCATAAATATGACAGGATGTTATTTTCCGACATCCACGCGGATGGAGTCGCGGGCACAGCTAGTTTATAATAAAAGGTGGCTTTTTATAATAAAACAAAGTTTAACCGGATTAAATCGCGTATATTATTTAAATTGGTTTTCCTGACGTTTCGAAAGCTTTGCAGCATTTCGTGGTCGCAGGTAGACTAAGATGACAATCGTCTTTACAGATATTTCTAAAAAAATGTTTTAATCTACCGTACAATATTATTAATCGAAAGCGTAGCATAGCCACTAGAATTAAAGAACATATAGCTGACGTCAAGAACAGACGCTCCACAAAGTCTGCAGTATGTGAACATGCCCTAGACAAACCCAACCATTTTCTTCGATTTGATAAACCACAAGTTCTGGCGAAGGAAAACCGATATGTACCTAGAATGCTCCGTGAGGCTATTGAAATTAAAAAACATCCTAATTTTAATAGAGAAGACGGTTGGCAGCTACCACCTGTTTGGAACCCAGTCCTAAAAATAATCAAGTCCTAAACAGCATGCTACACTGTAAAAGATAATGATATTGTGAGTGATTACTGCGTGCATCGAAGCGATTTTGAATAATAATATTGTACGGTAGATTAAAATATTTTTTTAGAAATATCTGTAAAGACGATTGTCATCTTAGTCTGCGACCACGAAATGCTGCAAAGCTTTCGAAACGTCAGGAAAACCAATTTAAATAATATACGCGATTTAATCCGGTTAAACTTTGTTTTATTACAATGTGCAGTGATCGCGAAAACCTAAGAAGTTATAGTAGTTATATTTTTTTTTCCCAAGGCATGGCAATAATGATTAAAGTGACACATAATTAATATAAACTTAGTCATCATTACTGCCGAAAGACGTCCACTACTGGACATAGGCCTCCCCCAAGCATCGCCACAACAAACTTAGTACTTCTACTTTAATAGTAGTAAATTTAAAAAATTCAAAGTATATATAAATATAAAAATTATTTAAAAAAATTAAATTGACTTCAAAAGGAAATTAACTGAAAAGTATGAAATAATAATATGTGCCAGTGGGCTGGCCATGTCTGTCGAAGGACCGATGGCCGTTGGAGCAGACGAGTCCTTGAGTGGAGACCGCGTATCGGCAAACGCAGCGTAGGGCGCCCCCCTGCCAGGTGGACCGACGACCTAAATAACGTAGCTGGGGGGGACTGGATGCGGAAGGCAGAGGACCGAGCGTTGTGGCGCAACTTGGGAGAGGCCTATGTCCAGCAGTGGACTGCGATAGGCTGAGTTGATTGATTGATTGATGAAATAATACATTTATTTATAGGTACACGAAATTCACCAACAAAACGAAATCAAACAAAATAGGTACGAAACAAATTTTTTGGGCCTACAATTTTTTTGAGGTCGGTGCCAGCAAAGCCTTCGATTATCAAAATAGAAACGATAGGTACCTACATACGATACAAAACGGAGTTCATCATTATCATCATCATTTCAGCCGAAAGTCGTCCACTGCTGGACATAGGCCTCCCCCAAGCATCGCCACAACGACCGGTCCTGCGCTTTCTGCATCCAGCGGATTCCCGCGACGTTCACCAGGTCGTCGCCGCGTCGGTCCACCTTGTGGAGGGGGGGGGGGGGGGGGGCTACCCACGCTGCGCACTCCAGTATGCGGTCGCCACTCCAGAACTTTACGGCCCCATCGGCCATCCGTTCTGTGAGCAATGTGCCCCATATGCCATATGCCATAATCATGTTCTGTGCAAAATGGAGTTAAAAGACATTATTTACCTAACAACCTAGTTTTTTATGTACGGCCGACTGCACGTCTGTGGTAACAATTTGACATTGACAGCACCTTTATTTCGTAAGCAGTAATGGCGGTTTTCTAATTTTCATGTACGAACGTTGTTGTTCTTCGTTTTATATGGTACTCACCATCAGGTGAGTACCGTATAAAGCGAAGCCACAATGATCGTCGATGTCGATGGATCGTCACCACAATGATTATATGAAGCAATGTTAAGCGCAGCGCATGACTACGTGGCGTGGCTTGTCGTCCGAATAGAAACGATTGTTGTCTATTACCTACGCCCGAAGTTCAATATATCAGCGAGCGTTCAACGCAAACGGGCACGGGCATATACGTGAGCCCCTGGTGATCTGGCAACTTTTGTAAAAGATCTAGATCAAAGACTTTGTATAACTGACGTAATAGACCCGTGTTGGTAACTTTATGATATAGATACAAAGGTGATGGTGCAGTTGGCAACATTAAGCAACAGGGTTGCGGTTGCTCTATGCGTCGTTACGAGTGGACGATTCGATACAATTTTTGATGGTCTTGAATGCGCCAAGTTATAGTCGTACTTGTATCACATTATTATTATATGTACCTACTTACGTGCATTCCTTCCTAACTGTGTATGGTAGGTATGTATGGCTTTATTAATATGTGCACTACATCCATAGGAGAAGATGGAATGGCATATGCAGAGGCTATCAGTAGCCCTGAGAAACAACAACGCAAACAACGAGCTGCAGTCATTTGAGGACAATCAAGTGTGGGAGATTGTTGATACTCTAGACAATGCAAGTGTAGTACAGTGCAAATGGGTTTTAAGAAAGGAATTCGATTGTGACAACAGAGTAAGATATCGTGCCAGACTTGTTGCTAAAGGCTTTACACAGAAAGCAGGTGTGGACTACCAAGAAACCTTTTCCCCGATTATAAGACATTCAACCCTGCGGCTATTATTTGCTTTAAGTGTACAGTTAGACATGGATATTATTCATTTAGATGTCACAACAGCTTTTCTTAATGTTTATTTAAAAGAAAGTATTTTTATGTATTTGCCTGAAGGCTTTTCTGTCAAAGATCCAAATAAAGTATTAAAATTAAAAAACCGGCCAAGAGCATGTCGGGCCATGCTCAGTATTATAGGGTTCCTTAAGTAGGTGTTACAAACAAATCAAATCGAATATTAATCACGGCTATTTTAGTTTTTGCAATAGACGGCAGCATTGGCGGCTCAGAGAGTGATGTCAGTAGCCGCTAGATGGCGCTATACAGTGCCAAATGTAATACACGGCACTTGACGCCAGCATTGGCGACCCAGAGTGTTGTACGACGCCGCTAGATGGCGCCAAATTTAAGAAGTGTGTCGTCAACATAACACAAAGTTACTTTTTGTGATTTTTTCAAATAGAAAGTAGCTAAAGGAGCATTATTTGCTATGATCATTTTTCTCTAAGGTCAATGACCTTTGAACTAGGACGTTTTAAGTATTTTTCAGTTTTCTGTCTATAACTCAAAAAATTATAATCACATTATACTCGAAATAATTTTAAAAGAGAGTTTTCACAAAGGTCTATCAATGTGGAAGATTATAAGTTTCTACGTTGCATAGTTTAGAAATGGCAGGGGGAGGGACACATTGCAAGCCACTTTGGCGGGCTATATTTCGCAGTTGGTACACCTGATAAAAAAGTGGTGTATGAAACATTACCTTCATTTTAGTAGACCTATTCAATGATACCCCACACGAGGGGGTGCAGCGAAAAAAAATTTTTTTTCCCCATTTCACATGTATGGGTGCCACCCCTAAAGAACGTAAAAACTATTTTTTTATTCTTTTAAAATTGAGATCTATATGCAGACTATTTTTTAACAAAATTTCATTTACTTATGTTTATAACTGTAGAAGTTATTAAGCTGTAAAGGATTAGGACAGACGGACAGACGGACAGACGGACAGACGGATAGACGGACAGACGGACAGACGGACAGACGGACAGACGGACAGACGGACAGACGGACAGACGGACGGACATGACGAAACTATAAGGGTTCCTTGTAGGACTTCGGAACCCTAAAAAGGCTGTTTACGGTTTGAAGCAATCATCACTTGCATGGTATCAAAGGGTAGAAGAAACTTTATGTAGTTTAGGGTTCCAAAAAAGTAAACTAGAATGTTGATGATTTTATAATTTTTTCAAATAATAAGCAAGAAACAGATTTTTTGATAAGAGCTTTAAGTCAAA
This sequence comes from Asteroscopus sphinx, assembly GCA_949699075.1. NCBI lineage: Eukaryota > Metazoa > Arthropoda > Insecta > Lepidoptera > Noctuidae > Asteroscopus > Asteroscopus sphinx. The sequence continues at coordinate 18,458,202 of OX453021.1, forward strand.
AATTAAAAATTAAAAACTTGGGTCAAGTCAAACAATATTTAGGCATGAGAATTAATATAAACATAAAACTTTTTAACATAATTGTTATTTAAATTAGTTTAGTTAGGAAAAGACAAAGCTTCATTTTATTTTTCGCTTTTCAGTTTCTATTTTCGTCGGTTCAATTTTTTGTTAAAAAGTTTTATTTTATAATTTTTTTGTGGCTAATATCTAACTCCAGGTCTCCATTATGTTGTAGTGCCTAGAACTACATATTATGTGTGCCAAGTTTCAACAGAATCGGTTAACAGGTAAGAATTCATTGGGTGAACAAGCACTCATCCCCTGATTTCCTACCCTTAGGGGTGGATTTTGATTTTGAAATTTAAATGGGACCAATTTCAAGATATACCCTATCTAATAAAAAAAGAATCATTAAAATCGGACTACTCTGTAAAAAGTAATGCGTGGTCATACATAAAAAAGAATTCTTATTCGTATACTCACTGGAATTATGCTAAAAGGGTTTTAAAATATTTGTTGAATACAAAAAGCTATCGTTTAAGATATTCCAAAGAAGGAGCAGAACTGAAAGGATTTGTAGACGCAGATGGGGCTAGCGATGCTATTGATAGGCGGTCATACACAGGTTTTTGCTTTATGAAATCTGGGTCTGCTGTTTCTTGGGAAAGCAAGAAGCAATTAAGTGCATAGGATAGGAATACTAACATAGTTATTAAGTAATATTGTTACTAACACAGTGAGTCATTGTTGCTTGTTCAATAAATAAATAATAATAATTGATCTAATAACTGAAAAAAAAACACAAGTGGTTAAAAAACAAATATTTAAATTTTTATTAACACAGAAATAACTTATACTCAAGAAATTTAATATTATATTATTAGCAACAAGCACGTTTATAGGATAAAAATGTATAGGTGTGACCATTCTTTTACAGTTAAAAAGTAATGTCTGCTTATCAGGGGCTAGGCGGGTATGTTCAATAATAGTCACATTAAGACTCTCAAAGCCAACCATGAGAGCACTGTATGTTTAGGTTAGGTATTAGTAAGTTGTTACATCAATATTCAATATTACAAAATAAAAGGACAAGTCATGTCGCGCTATAGAACGTCCGTCTTGTTCAACGACTCGTAGCAAAGTGTGCTCCCCGCTCCAACCGCCGACAATCAATATGGCCGACTTTGGTGGGGTTACAATCTGTCATAGCGAAGTGTTGCCATTTTATTCCGCAGATTCCTAATACGGCCTCTCCTGACACTGCGTCGTCCTCGACCGCACTTGCTCTGCTGACTCCAGAAATTGGCAACACAGCGCGACCTCTAAATTTTCAGTGTTCAGATCATCATCAGACTCATCTGTAAAACAAATAAATCTTTGAGGCATACTAGAACTTGTCTAATTATTCATTATCAAGACATACTGCATCAGACAACTCTTCTCGCTCATTATTTTACTCGTATACTGTCGATATGTACATGAATAATACAGCACGTTGACAACGTGTCTGCAGTACTAATATCCTATACACATTACTATATGCCTGCAAACAAACTACTGTGTGTCCGCATACACACTAACATGTGTCTGTAGGACTAACATCTGATACACATTACTATGTGTCTGCATACACACTACTACGTGTCTGTAAGACTAATATCTGATACACATTACTATGTGTCTGCATACACACTACTACGTGTCTGTAAGACTAATATCTGATACACATTACTATGTGTCTGCATACACACTACTACGTGTCTGCCGGAGTACCGGATTAATATCCGATACACATTACTATGTGTCTGCATACGCATTACTTTGCGTCTGCAAGACTAATATGCAACACGTTAACCACGTGTCTTCAGGACGAATGTCAAATAACCAATACACGTAAACAACGTATCTGCAGGACGGATGTCCAATACCCCATACACGTAAACAACGTACCTATCTGCAGGATGAATATCCAATACACATTACCATGTGTCTGCAGGACTAATGTCCAATACACGTTAACAACGCGTCTGCAGGACCCGTGTCCAATATACGTCAAAGTCAGATATAAAGGTCAGACGTCAAGGTTAGACGTCAAGCTTATACGTCACCACAACCATCAGCGCAGGCATCGGAGTCCAACCATCAGCGCAGGCATCCGAGTCCAACCATCAACGCAGGCATCGGAGTCCAACCATCAGCGCAGGCATCGGTTTACAGCTATCAGCACAGGCACCAGTGCAGATAAATAATAAATAATAATAAATAAATATCTTCTGGACATTTTTACACAGCACCATCTAGTCCCAAACTAAGCAGAGATCAGCGTATCCATCAGGTCTAGCATCAAGGCCGCACCACAGCCCTCTATCAGGTCCAACCAAGACACCGAGATGCTTCAAGCTCCTTGACCTGAACAAAAAAATAAACAGCACAATACCACTCGGCCACACCTGACTACACATCATCAATCATTTCGTCGCTAGTCTCTATAGACGTACACCGTAGTGTAATTTAGCCTCAAAAACAATAAAAGGCAAAGCCTGTAGTGCTGGTATCACCATCATTACCATCATCAACATCATCATAACCATCATCACCACCATCGTCATCATCACCTCAGCCGAAAGACGTCCATTGCTGGAAATTGGTATAAAAGAGTCTAATAATTTACGCGAGTTCGTGCTGGCGTAAAAGAGTCTACAGAATGAAGTACCCAAAGGACGCCACTAGTCATTGAAATATTCAAACTTTCCAAATATAACATCGGCAATAATCACAATTTCCACAGTAACCTTACCGCATTGTGACTATCACTTTAACGTTCGAGTAACAATAGCACTTACTAGCAGTGAAAATAATCCAGTGCCCAACCAGCACTAACCAATCCACCGTGGACTATAGAAAACATTTATTTTTTGTTAAAATCAGCTGCACCCACTGATTTGCAAACTGCCATAGTTTCAACTCAATAATTTCTAAAATCATGATTGATTTTTTTGCAACCATAAACATTGTCGATTATTTAAAAATCGAATGCAATGGTTTTCCATTTTCAACTGTTTTCAGTTTTTAAAATATCACAACGGCAATAATCACAATTTTCACGGTAATCTTACCGCATTGTGACTATCACTCTAACGTTCGTCGTCGTGAGCACTTAACCAGTGCTCCGCATCTTTAACTAGCAGTGAAAATAATCCAATATCCAACTAACACTACACTATCCACCGCGGAATAGCAAACTAAAACAATTGTTAAAATCAGCTACACTCGCTGATTTGCCAATTGACACTCGCGAGTTTAGACTTCCTTAAAACTCGACTAATTTCTCAATTCATATTTTGTACCATAACCGTTATCGATTTGAAAATCGAATGCAATGGAAAACAGTTCTTTAAACGGTAACTTTTTCATAATCAAAACGTTATGGTAATACGTAAGGAATAACGAACATCATACCTTTGTTTCGTTTAAGCTTCTTTAATTCTATTTTCATAAGCTACACCATAACATCTACTATTTCGAATCTATTACTATCAAACGGTATCGATTATTTGGAAATTGAATGCAATGGAATATTACATGAGAACAAATTTTAAAAACTATTACGTTTTCATAATTAAAACTTCATGGGAATACGTTACGAATAAGGAACACCTTCGTTTCGTTCAAGCTTCTTTTTGTTTTTTACTCTTTTTTCCAAAAGCAGCTTTATTTTCCATCAGATCTACTATGTCAAATCTATCACCATATTTAAGCAATAATTTTGTGTCGAATAAATAAATTCTGCTCAACGAAACTGTGAAATTACCACAACTTTATTCGGCACACACAATCACATAATACAGGAACACCATAGTAGGTAGGCATAATAAACTCGTTACGACTCACCAGATAAATAACATCAGTCTCTCGTTCTAAGCAGTCAAGTAATTTTTCGGTCAAAAAATGTCAAACTACAAAGGAACGTACAGGATGAACAAACAATCACTTGTGGGTATGGATTTTTTTATCCCACGCCTGATATTAGCAACAAGCACGTTTATAGGGTAAAAATGTATAGGTGTGACCATACTTTTACAGTTAAAAGTAATGACTGCTATAAGGGGCTAGGCGGGTATGTTCAATAATAGTCACATTAAGACTCTCAAAGCCAACCATGAGAGCACTGTATTTTTAGGTTAGGTATTAGTAGCAATAATACAGTAGTTACATCATCAATAATATAACAAAGTAAAAGACAAGTCATGTCGGGTTATAGAACGTCCGTCTTGTTCAACGACTTGTAGCAAAGTGCGCGCCCCGCTCCGACCGCCGACAATCAATATTGCCGACTTTGGTGGGGCGTCAGTTCAGTGTTGCCATTTTATTCCACCGATTCCTAATAATATATATAACTAATTAATCGATTCAGATTTCACTGTGAACGATGCCGATGTTGGTTAGACTATCAAACTAAAGTGAGTGAGTGATACTCAGTTTTTGGTGTCCTCTAGATTGAATTAGATTGTTGATTGATTGTAGGAATCTTGTACCGAGGGTGCCTGTTACCGTGGTGCAGTGGATGCTATAGAGAAGGCGCTCCGTAGCGCGCAGCCTGTAGTCCTCGCAAGCACGATGTCTACACCACCATCCTCTATGCTCCAGAAGATCACTGCACTAGCTGGTAATCTACGACTTATTTAAATGTGTTTGAATAATAATTAACTGTGGTAAAATACTCAAAGAATTATTAAAATACAAACTATTTTACATCTATCTTTTATTTTCCAGGCATAAATTTACACAAGAATATTAATAAAAAATGTACTTTAGAAGAACTGGGTTTGGAATATGCCAAAATACAAATTATTTATAATTTCCTTCGAGTTGATTACAATATTGTCATCGAAGAGCAAGAAATACCCTTGTTAACAGTTGAAAAGTAAGTTGATGTCAACGACATTACGGTTGTTAAGTTATCTAGATTGAAGATCATGTACTGTGAAAAACCACACGGTGGCCATCTTCTGCACAAAATAGAGGAGCTCCGGGAACTCCATTGGACCGCGCCGGTGCCCCTCTGGTGCTATGCCTTTGGCACGTCCCGGGAAAACAATATTGTTTCCCACACAGTAGCACGCGACCACCACGTACTGCTGTCCTCCCCAGGGTCGCTTAATAGACGCCTATCAGGGCCTTGCGCCAGGGCGGTTGCCTCCCCGGCGCTGCCTTCTCCGAGCGGGATCGGCTCTCTCGCGATCTCACTCTGCCTCCTTCTGAAGCATAACGGTCTAGCAGAAGGAAGCCAAAATTTTAATTTGATGAATCGCCATATGCAAAATAGCAACCTGTTGAAATAACAATAATAGCTCATTTACTTGCAAATTTTGTAGCAGAGAGACAAAAAGATGGACTAGCAACAAAAAACAAACAAATTAACTATGTAATGATTTTTTTTTAAAACGAGCCAAGCCACGACTGTTGGATTGGATGCTTTCTGCTAAACTATGTACTAAGGGGTTTCCCTTATCGGAACGGGGGGAACGGGGAACACTATAAAACCTTTTTTTTTTTTAGGTTACAACAATTAGAAAAAACACTTACAAAATCTGATTTCGAAAATACAAAGAGCTTGTCTACTTTCTTCACTTACGTGGACTCGGATGAACTTCTTGCAACTACAGATACGATATTTTTGCCGACGCTGGTTAACAGTGCATCTATGGTACAAGTTTTTTTTACTAGTAGATAATTACTGGAAATTATTTGAAATACCTAAACGCTTTAAAACGCTTTTGTGCTAATCCGTCATATCCTAATAGAAGTCGACAACGGTGCCACGGTGCCGAAGACAAGGGTGCCATTAACTGCTTTTAAAACATTAGATACCAGGCCCCTCAGAAAGTATTGCGAAAAAAAGTTTTTATATATGGGAGACTGGCCAGTTATAATGTTTTTCGAAAATATGATTATTTATAAGTAAAAATAAGTAAGTTCCAATTTCAAAATTTCCCTCCACATTTTTTGCGAGTTAATTCAAAGTATTGTGTCTCACTGAAATATGGATCTGCGCCGGGAACATTTTAGAGCTATGATTTTATACGATTTCAAGTGTCGCCTGAAACCGGATGAATCGTACGATAGACTTCAAATGGCATTCATGGATGAAGGCCCTTCCAAGGCAACCGTGTATCGTTGGTATAACGAATTCAAGCGCGGTCGACCAACTTTGGGGGATGACGAAAGAAGCGATCGCCCTTTGACGGCTGTTACCGAAGAAAACGTGCTAGTAGTGAAAAATTTAATCCAAGACAATAGGCGAATTACATATCAGGAGATTCAACACATATTGAAGATTGGATCGGGAAGCGTTCACGAGATTCTACACAGCCATCTTCGCGTGAGGAGGATAGTATCACGCTGGGTGCCGCACAACCTCACCGATGCTCAGAAGCAGGCCCGGGTGGAATGGTGCCGTGATATGCTTAACAAATTTGAAGCAGGCTCGTCTCGGCGTGTTTACGACATCGTTACAGGTGATGAGTCCTGGATTTATCAATACGACCCAGAAACCAAGCGCCAGTCGACTGTTTGGGTGTTTCAAAATGAGCCAACGCCTACCAAAGTGAAGCGATCTAGAAGCGGGGGTAAGATTTTGATCGCTAGCTTTTTTAATTTGACTGGCCACTTGGTATCAATTCCCTTACGGGATCAAAGAAGCATTAATGCCGAATGGTATACTACCAAATGTTTGCCAGAAGTTTTCTCTGTTATAAGCAACAAGCGACCAAACACAGGGCTCCGCGGGCTACTGCTCCACCACGACAATGCACCTGCGCACACCGCACTCAAAACGAGGGACTTCCTGGACAGCACGCCAGTCAAACTCCTGGGTCACCCTCCTTACAGCCCTGATCTAGCACCGTGTGACTTCTTTTTATTCCCAAAAATTAAAAATCAGCTCAAAGGGATACAATTTTCGTCGCCGGAAGATGCGCTGGCTGCGTTCGAGCAGGCTGTAAACGAGGTGTCTGCGGCGGACTGGAAAAAGTGTTTTGAAAACTGGTTTAGGCGCATGAATCTTTGTATAGAGGCTGGTGGAAAGTACTTTGAAAAGATTTGATAAAAATATATGTACGTATAGAACAATTTTTTTTAGTTTCGCAAAACTTTCTGAGTGTCCCACGTATATTATAAGTAAGTAAGTTTCAAATTCGGAATCAGCACTCAGAGATCGCAGGTTTAAATCTTGCTCATGAACCATTTTTCCTTTCCACAATTTATATCCCTAATTTTTTCTTATAATTGGACGTGGTTTAGTAGAAAGGGTCCAATCCACAAAGTAGAAAAAAATATTGTCATCAGTAGGTTACCTAATTTTGGATAACGAGAAATGGTTCATTTAATTTGCTTTGTAGTATACAAAGAGACGGACAAATAACTGAACAATCACAAAAGGACGTCATTCAAATAGGGCCTTTCAGAAGCCGGCCAGCAAAAAACATGCTATGGATGCCAGTGAAAGACACAAACTACGCATATACGCAAGATCAGTGCCCTGTTTATCAAAAGTTACAAGCCTTGTATTACAAGCATTTTCCATGTAAATTAATTTTTTTTTTTACAAAAATGCGTTTATCAAAACTTCACGTAGAAACTACAAGCTATAAGTATTTTTTCATACATGTTGTTGCGGTTTTGTTTTGGTGGCCAGTGAATCCTATACCCTATTTGTCAAAAGACACAAGTCTGGAAGCTACAAGCTACAAATTACAAGAACATTTTCACAAGGCCTTGTAAATTACGTTTATCAAAGAATTTCACTATGCTTGTAGATTTATTAGGAAATTACAAGTCTTGTAAACCTTATTCGATGTAACTATTAGTTTAGTGATTGGAGTATGTCACATTTTAATTAAAAGAAAAAATAAATAAAACGAGAAATAATCATAATTTTGGTTTTATACACCACTAAAATAATCAGCCCATTATTTTCCGGGTATTGGGACGTTTCACACCACGCTTGGTTCGGACCGCGGTGTGAATCGCCCAAGAACTCTTTTTGAATGGGCTGTTTCGGACCGCGGTGTGAATCGACCAAGACCTTTTTTATAATGGGCTGATTCGCACCGCGGTGTGAAACACCTCAGTATTCTTTTACCATTGGCCGTTTCGGACCACTATCAAAAGTTAAAACAATCTAATGTATTTCTGGTTTTTGTACAGACGAGAAAAAAATGGTTACTGAAAAATATTTAAAATAAAACGAACGTGTGGTTTCGTGACAACGTATGAACAGAGGTTTTTATTTCACAGATAATACAATTTCCATTACATAGGTCACAGAGTATATAATATGAAAGGTGCGCAGATGGCAGCACTAGGTCCACATTGTTGATATATTTCAATAAGCTTAGAAAATTGCAGCTCGATGACGTCCTACGTGACTCAAATCATCGATACAGCACAAAAATTAAGCGGAACTGGATTCGCAATAAATGATCAGTGGACGGGATCATTGTTGTTAGCGGGGTTGCCTGATCGGTTCTCCCCTATGCTCATGGCAATCGAGCATTCCGGGATTTCGATAACGGCAGATTCCATCAAAACGAAATTGTTGGACATGGAGTCAGTGACGTCAGCGGAACAGGATGAGAATGAAATTAGCGGTGCATTCGCTACTCGTTCAAAGTTCACTGGAAGAAAAAATAGTACGAATTTGTCTATACCCAGAAAGAACGGTAATGTTGGTGACACAATCTTGCAATGTATATTTATGTACCTACTTTGTTCAGCAATAAAGTTTTGAATTGAATTGAATTGACACTGATCTGTCAAAGTTAAATGTCAATGCTAACGTCATCGTCAAATTAGTAAAATGTTATCGATGTAAGCAAACAGGCCACTACAGAAATCAATGTCCAAATAACGAAAATAACATAACAAAACCCAAGAATAAAGGTCGAATGCAGTCTAACGCGTTTAGCGCAGTGTTTCTGAGCGGAAATTTCAACAGAAATGAATGGTATATAGACTCAGGCGCAAGTGTACATCTGACAGCAAACGAAAGTTGGGTAATGAATGCTTTGTATGAACAAGGAAAAGAAATTGTTGTTGCAAACAGTGAAAAGGTATCAGTATTATGTACTGGCGATGTAGAAATTACGACTGCGACTGATAACTGCGAGTACGACATCTTGGTAGAAGGCGTGTTTTGTGTTCCAAGTTTGACAACAAACTTGCTATCAGTCAGCCAACTAATTAGAAAAGGCAATAGCGTATCGTTCACCGATGGTGGCTGTTCAGTTTACAATCAAAAGAATGTGCTGGTGGCTACAGCAGTGTTGGTCAATGGAGTACACAAAGTAAACCAATCTAAACAAGTACATTTGGCTGCATCAGTTGTGTCAGGAGTAACATGGCATCGCAGATTAGGACATATGAATAAAGATTATTTGAACCATATGAAGGGTGCTGTGCTAGGTATGTCCATTGATGAGAAAGTGGACATAAGCAAGTCATCATGTACTACATGCTGTGAAGGCAAGCAGTGTCGCTTACCATTCAAGAGCACTGGCCAGAGAAGTAGTAACTTGCTAGATATAGTGCACACAGACGTCTGTGGACCAATGGAAAATGTGTCAATAGATGGCTCGAGATACTTCTTGTTGTTTGTCGACGACCACAGCCGTATGGTATTTGTTTATTTTCTGAAACACAAGAATGAAGCTTTGAAGTGTTCAAAGTGTTCAAAGCTCATGTGGAAAATCAAACAAAGAAGACAATCAAAGTATTAAGAAGCGATAACGGGCTAGAGTACTGCAACAAAGAATTTGACAATTATCTGAATAGTGCTGGTGTGATTCATCAGAAGACCAATCCCTACACCCCACAACAAAATGGACTATGTGAACGATTTAATCGCACAATCGTGGAAAAGGTAAGATGCCTACTCTTTGATGCCAACTTAGGCAAAGAGTTCTGGGGTGAGGCCACAAATACGGCAGTGTACCTGCAGAATCGGACTGTGGCAGCTGCATTGAGTTACAAAACACCGTATGCGATATGGACTGGCTCGAAACCGGATATAAGCCATATCAGAATATTCGGTAGTACTGTGATGGTCCATGTAGCTAAAGAAAAACGAAAAAAGTGGGACAAAAAGCCGGAAAAATTTATTCTAATTGGATATCCAGAAAACATAAAAGGATATAGAATTTACAATACTGAAGCAAGGTCTATGTTGACTAGCAGAGATGTGATAATCATTGAGCAGGAATCAAAATCTGAATGTCTGATTGATGTGCAAGGACAGAATTTAGATTCAGTGGGGGATGAAACCAAGACAGGAACCTGGCCGTCAAGCTAATGAATCAATGTCTAGTCAAGACATCTCAGAAAACTCATATGGTACACTCCATGATGATGATGAGACATACGTTCCCAGTGATTATGAAGATGCAGACAGCACGCTGGTCGATTAAGTTTCTTTTAGACCTGTGCGGATAAGGAAGAAGCCAGAGAGATATGGTTTCTCAAACCTGTGTGTAGGCAATGAAACCTATGATGATGCTGATGGATTATCCATGCGTGAAGCATTAAATGGTCCTGAAAAGGAGCAGTGGAAGGCGGCTATGAAGGAAGAGTTACAGTGTTTTGAAGACAATGACGCGTGGGAGTTGAGTGGTGCTCCACAAGATGGTAGGGTTGTACAGTGCAAGTGGGTGCTACGTAAGAAATATGACAGTGAGAACAATGTCCGTTTTCGTGCGCGTTTAGTGGCTAAAGGTTTTTCGCAAATAGAAGGTGTGGACTTTACAGACACTTTTTAGGGTTCCATGGTCCTACAAGGAACCCTTATAGTTTCGTCATGTCCGTCCGTCTGTCCGTCTGTCCGTCTGTCCTAATCCTTTACAGCTTAATAACTTCTACAGTTATAAATGGATGCTGATAAGCAATAGTATGTCAACCTACACGGAAGCCATTTCGAGTAAATCGTGTTTAAAAATTACGGCGCCAATTTAATTAGTTTGTTCAAGAATTTGCTGCAAATATTGATGATATGCAGTCATTATATCATAATATAAGTTTAGATCAAATTTCTCCCATTAAACTTGTAAAATATGTTATATTCATTCCAAAAACCGTTAAATTTGATATTACCAAATGCGCCAGCAAACATTTTATTTGAATAAACATTTCAAGTCTTATAACACATTATTCCTAAGCTGAAAACAATTAATTAAAATTCAATTTGATTAATGTCAAGTACCTTAACCCTATATTGATAAACGTATTATTAAGATAAAAATTGTAATTTTAAGGTGTTATCAATAAAAGCCATGATTTCTTACAATATTAAAATATTTATTTACCTCTTAAAACCGGAACAAATTAGGGCCATCGAGCGTTATTGGCTATTCAATCTTCAAGATTTACTTTGAATACTTACCTACCTACATCATAATCAACATTTTCTAAATTAAAACAGTATTTAAAAATCAAAATCAAACTACCCACAACAAAATAATCTCGTTTCGTTCGACTGGTTAGGGTATTAACGTTAACGGCGAGAACATCTCACATCTCCGTTTTGCCGATGACATCGTTGTATGGCTGAGTCGTTGGAATACCTGGGCGAAATGCTGCACAGCTTAAACGGAGCATCTCGGCGTGTCGGTCTTGGCATGAATCTGGACAAGACTAAAGTCATGTTCAATATGCATGTCATGTCGAGGCCAATATTCGTTGAAGGGTCGGCACTCGAAGTCGTAACGGAATACGTCTACCTAGGGCAGATAATTCAGCTTGGTAGACAAACTTCAAGAAAGAAGCCGACAGAAGGTGACAGAAGGTTTTAGTTAGGCTGGGTAGTATTTGGCAAACTTCGCCGAGTCTTCTAGTCGCATATACCGCAAAGTTTGAATACAAAGGTTTTAAACCAGTACGTCCAGCCTGTCATGACTTACGGTGCCGAGACGTGGACACTGACATTTGGGCTGGTTCACAAATTCAAAGTCGCTCGGTGAGCTATGGAGCGAGCTATGCTTAGAGTTTCTTGGAAGGATAAAATCCGTAACGAGATTATCCGGAGGAGAACCGGATTGACCGACATATCTTGCAGGATCAGTAAGCTGAAGTGGCAGTGGGCTGGCCATGTCTGTCGAAGGGCTGATGCCGCTGGAGCAGACTAACCCTTGAGTGGAGACCGCGAATCGGCAAACGCAGCGTAGGGCGACCCCCACCAGGTGGATCAACGACCTGAAGAACGTGGCTGAACGTGACTGGATGCGGAAGGCAGAAAACCGTGTTGTGGCGCAAATTGGGAGAGGCCTATGTCCAGCAGTGGACTGCGATAGGCTGAGTTGATGAAGAATCAGACAACTCATTGGGCTCGGACTGAATAGTTGCTGTATGATGAATAAGCTCAATAATCAACGAATGAGCTAGTGTTGTATTATCAGCCATAAAAAGCAATCAACAGCAGCTAGAAACTCCAATAAATCCAGAGTATTATCAAAGTCCAGATTTTGATCAGAAATATAAATATTCGGAAGGTATGTTTCTGCTGGCCGAACTTCTGGTAACCCCTCATTGTGACTGCTATTTGATGGGACCATACGCCTCTTTTCTTCAACATCGTGGCTAATAACCTCACACTGAAACTCCTCGTCAGAAGTAGGACGCGACGCATGGCTTTCCTCGTGAGGTATTAGGTACATGATCCGAAAACATGGCTTCTTGATCTTGGCGGTGGCATTCTGAAAATAATTATAAAAATAAGACACAACTTGTAAAATGAGGGTATGTGCCAAAATGTAATAATTTCGAGAACCTGAAGATTTGAGACAATGTCTGTCTACCCTGTTTGCGGATACTTACAGTCGTGAACCTGTTTGTTTTATTAATTCCCTCATTCCACGTTTTTCAAAAACGTTTCAAGTCATTTAACATACTATTGAAATAAACGAACGAACAAGTGAACGAGATTTTTTTGTAGCAATAACGTGTCAAGCTTTATAAAACTTTTACAAGCGCTAGTCAATAGTAGAATGTTTGTTAAGCAATAACCTGTTAATCAAAAATATTACATTTTGCTGAAATTAGGTAGTTAAGATAAGTAATATTACTACGGTTAGTATGTAAAACGTATTTAAATGTAATTTTAAACAGTATTCTGTAATAAAAAAGCGTTGTTTTAATAATTTTACCGGTAAAATTACCTCTAAACTTGTATAGCTAAAATCCTTATATTTATGTAATATTTGGACTTACCTTTGATGATCTTATATTCCCCAAGTCTTCTACTGCGTTTTCCATGTAGTATTCGTGGCTAGTAGTCTTGTGAGGCCCACTTTATACGTATAATTTTAATTAAATATGGGCCAATGTTGTTTACACAGCCGAAAAAGGATAATACTAATTACGCAATAACCGATCATGTCCCATAACTTCTTTTGACTTTAAACAGATGGCGCCTAGGGTCATCAAACAATGTTTCAAGTGCCTAAACATCTTATTGCAAAATGTCGTACCCTTCGAACTGATTTCGTGTTAACCTTTTTATACTAATTTTTGGTATAAAAACCATTCAATCAGGTTAAAACCCTATTGAAAAACGTTCTTTGTCAGCCAAAGAAGCGTACTGCATCATTAACTCAATTTTCGGATTTTTATGGGTTGACACATTATTGCTTATCAGCATCCAAATATAAGTAAATGAAATTTTGTTAAAAAATAGTATAGATATAGATCTCAATTTTAAAAGAATAAAAACATCTTTATTGCGTATTTTAGGGGTGGTGCCCATACATGTGAAATGGTGATGAAAAATTTTTTTTCGCTGCACCCCCTCGTGTGGGGTATCATTGAATAGGTCTACTAAAATAATGGTAATGTTTCATACACCACTTTTTTATCAGGTGTACCATCTGCGAAATATAGCCCGCCAAAGTGGCTTGCAATGTGTCCCCCCCCCTGCCATTTCTAAACTATGCAACGTAGAAACTTATAATCTTCCATATTTATAGACCTTTGTAAAAACTCTCTTTTAAAATTATTTCGAGCATAATGTGATTATAAATTTTTGAGTTATAGAGAGAAACCTGAAAAATACTTAAAACGTCCTAGTTCAAAGGTCATTGACCTTAGAGAAAAATGATCATAGCAAATAATGCTCCTTTAGCTACTTTCTATTTGAAAAAATCACAAAAAGTAACTTTGTGTTATTATGACATGACAAAATTCTTAAATTTGGCGCCATCTAGCGGCATCTAACAACACTCTCTAAGTCGCCAATGCTGCCGTCAAGTGACGTCTATTGCATTTGGCACTGTATAGCGCCATCTAGCGGCTATTGACAACACTCTCTGAGTCGCCAATACTGCCGTCTATTGCAAAAACTAAAATAGCAATGATTAATATTCGATTTGGTTTGTTTGTAACACCTACTTAAGGAACCCTATAATACTGAGCATGGCCCGACATGCTCTTGGCCGGTTTTTTCTCCTTTAGTCAGGCATACTACCTTGAGGCTACTATTTGCATTGTCAGTTCAACTAGGTTTTGATATAACGCATCTTGTTGTAACAACTGCCTTCCTGAACGGAACTCTTGAGGAAACAATTTATGTGCAGATCCCAGAAGGTTTTTCTGAAATGACACAAAACGGTCAAGTGCTTAAATTAAAATAATAATTATCATCATTAGACTAATAATTTAAAATTTAAAATATTCCTTCAACCTGTTATTCTGTTATAGATTACATTCTTTCTAATAATGCAAATAAAATTATTAATTAATTAATTAATCACAAACCTTTGATGGCATATCAAATTTCTTTAAAAATAACCATCTTCTTCATATATATTTTTTTATAAACAAAAACTATACCGTCATCCATTCTCTTTCCTGAAATATTTCATTAATTATATTTAATTACATTTCTTCCCTTCAATTTCCTTTCTTCAAAATCATTTCAAAATCTACAAGTCTTCTTTCATTACCTATATTTGGTAATTCACATAACTTAATAAAAACAATCATCACTTCATTTTCCATAACTCTTTAATAAACACTTTCAAAGTATCATCATCTTTTTCCTGGTATACACATTTTTCATAATGGACCGGCCGGTCATATTATCCTTATTATATTTATAATTAAGGTATCTACAACTTAAGGACCACTATTTAAGACATACAGTCTCCAACGGTTTTCACAGAGGAAAGCTCGTTCACATCATGATCAAACTGAAGGACCAGTGACCTTAGTACCTCATTACTGTGTACCATATTTTTATTACATTTCAATCCAATCACAACAATTATAACTCTTCCAAATGAATAATTTGATACCTAAGTTCTCTGCAGTTTTACGGGTGATCAGTCCGTCTGCGAGCAAGAGTCTTATTTACCAAATCATTCCCAGCTATCACTCGTACTTAACCTTACTCAAACCAAAACTTTCTTTCAATAATTACATTATCGTAATCAAACAACCTAAGTATAACCTATATATTATTCCTTCTCACTTCTAAATAGGAAAAGTACCTTTTTTTTTTTGTTTTCGGGTGGAAATCCTCATGGATACCCTCCGACTGGGGACGGCGGAGGGGTATGTCGGACTCTTACCGACTAAAACCACACGGTGGCCATCCACTGCACAAAATAGAGGAGCTCCGGGAACTCCATTGGACCGCGCCGGTGCCCCTCTAGTGCTATGCCTTTGCCACGTCCCGGGAAAACAATATTGTTTTCCCCACAGTAGCACGCGACCACCACGTACTGCTGTCCTCCCCAGGGTCGTCTAAAAGACGCCTCGAGTCCCCCCACTCTTAGCGTCCACGATCCCGAAGGTCCCCTGCCAGATGTGGCAGCAGGAGATGCGGCCTGTTGCCATATCTGAGCCTTGCGCCAGGGCGGTTGCCTCCCCGGCGCCTCCTTCTCCGAGCGGGATCGGCCCTCTCCCGATCTCGCTCTGCGGCCTCCTTCTGAAGCATGACGGTCTCACAGAAGGAAGCCATGGCCCTCCAAGCCGTCGGATCTGCCAGCATAGCCGACACTACTGCTGGCAGAGAAAGATCCTGCCCAATCAAGCTGACCAGGTCCCGCCGTTCGGAGCCCCACGCAGGGCACTCCTCCAGCGTGTGCTGTGCGGTGTCCTGGTCACACCCACAATGGTGGCAATTTGCCGTGGTTTCGCGTCCGATCCTATTCAGGTACTCACCGAAGCAACCGTGCCCGGTGAATACCTGAGTAAGCCGGTAGGTGACGCGCTCACTCCTCTCCAGCCAGGCCTCAAAGCACGGCAGGACTGCTTCAACCACTCGCTTGTGCGCATACTGCGGCCCTTCCAGCCGCTCGCGCCACATCTCGAGCGCGTGTCGTCGCTCCTGCCGCCTCAGCACTTCAAACGCCCTCGCAGGCGCGCTCCCACCGTTTTGGCGGATGACACGAATCCGGTCGTAGACCCTCGTGTCCATATCCGCCAAGATGTCCAACGGCGGGAAGCGTGCCAGGACAGTTGCCGCCTCAAAGGATACCGTTCGGTATCCTCGTGCGATCCGTATGGCCACTTTGCGCTGCAGGCTGTTGAATTTAGCCCTTGAGCGCTGGACGCCTGACAGTCGGTGTGACCATACAGGCGCCCCATAGAGGGCCATGGACCGCACGACTCCCGCGTAGAGACGGCGAACTTCCTCCCGAGGTCCCCCAAGATTGGGCAGCAGACTGTGCAGTGCACCAGCTACCCTCTCGATCCGGGGGACCAGGCGATTAAAATGCTCCCCGAAGGCCCAGCGGCTGTCCAAGAAGAGGCCAAGGTACTTCATACATCGGCCCACCTGGACTTGCGCATCACCAACGCGAACCGTCGAGCTGGGTGGTTCTCTACCCCGTCGCAAGTTGTGGAACCATAGCGCCTCGGTTTTATGGGGCGCTATTTGCAACCCCAGCTCGCGGATTTTGGCCACGACTTTTGCCACCCCGAGCTCAGCAAGCCGGATGGTCTCATCAAAGGTGTCCCCGCCGGCCAACACCAAAGTGTTGTTGTGTCGCCAGCGGGGAGGTCGACACGCAGGACCGCGTCATATGCAAGGTTCCACAAGAGCGGGCCAAGTACCGACCCCTGTGGAACCCCACAACTAATCTCTCTGCGATGAACGCAACCGTCCCTACCCACATAGCGAACATGCCTGTCGCGAAGATAGGCCCCGACAATGCCTTGCAGATAGGGAGGCACACAATGGTGTACAAGTGCCCCCCTAATAGCGTCCCAGGGCAAGGAGTTGAAGGCATTGACGATGTCAAGACTTATTGCCAACGCCACTCCACCCCTGGACACTGCCTGATCCGACAGCGAGCGGACCCGTAGGATCGCGTCCACTGTTGATCGCCTCTGCCGGAAGCCGTACTGACTATCAGCAAGGTCGGGACCGACCCGCGACAGGTGCTCAACGAGGCGTTCCGCAACTATTCTCTCGAATAGCTTGGATGCCTCATCGAGCAGGCATATGGGACGGTATGCAGAGGGAGAATCTGCAGCCCTGCCTTCTTTCTTTATAAGGACCAATCCAGCCTCCTTCCAGCCGGAGGGAAACACGCTGTGACGGAGACAGCTTGTGAATAGCCGCCTCAGCCTGTCCCCCAGAGCAGCCATAGCCAGCACCCAGACACGACCCGGGATTCCGTCAGGTCCTGGCGCCGTATTACGGGCAGTCAGGCGACTAACTGCTCGGTCTAGCTCTCCTTCTGTCACTACCAAGTCCTCAGACCAATCCGGTGAAGTCATTGGGGGGACTGAGGGACCATCCCGGACCGTTGGGAATAGTGTATAGACAACTCTGCCCAACAAGTCCGGGTCCAGGGTTTCCGTAAGTGGAGGGACCCACGGACGTAGCTTTCCTATGACTACCTTGTATGGTTTCCCCCATGGATCCCTGTTTAGGCCCTCCAGAAGCTCATTCCAAGACCGAACCCTGGCGTTCGCAATGGCAATTTGGAACGCCTTTGTAGCCGCCCGATAAGCCGCATAATTAATATCTATCTCCTCGGCTGTAGCTCGGCGCCGTCGCCGGGTTCGTGTGTACCGGCGGCGAGAACTCAAGCACGCTGCACGAAGTTGCGCAAGGTCATCTGACCACCAGTACACCGACCGAAACCCACCGCGTCTGGCTCGGGGCATTGATGCATCACAAATTGCCGTCATTGTCTGCCGGAACCAGGCCGCCTCTATCTCCGGATCAGGCAGGATCCCTTCGGAGTCCGAACTCTCCGACCACACCGCTACGTTGGCAGCTGCGACGAGCAAATCTCGGTTAAGCAGTTTGAGGGACCAACGACGCGGCTGGGTGCTATGATTTGGACGGCTGGGGTGGTCGGGAGGACGGAGTGCCACCTCGAGAACGATGTGGCGGTGGTCTGACAGAGTAACCACCTCCTCAGCAACTCTCCATCCCGACACCATGTGGGAAGCAGGAGGACTCGCCCATGATAAATCGACGATCGACTCCCCCTGCCACCGAACGCATGTAGGCACGGACCCCCGATTGAGAAGTCGAAGGTCCAGTCCAGCCGCCCAGTCCTGCAATGTCTCTCCCCTAGGTCCGTCCCGACGGTTCCCCCATACTCTTGAGTGAGCGTTGAAGTCACCCAGGACGAACAGTGGACGAGGTAAGCATGTGCTACGAATGCAGCGTGCCACCCCGTCCAAGTATCTCTCATAGTCGGCAAGAGAGATATTGGGAGAGACATAGCACCCTACTACTGCCAAAGGGCCCCATTCCACAGCGACGAATCCCTGCCCCCTTTCGAGAAAGGAACAGGGAGGGCCGCCCTCTATTCCATCCCAGTAAATGGCGACGGAGCCAGCAGTGTCGCCGAACCATCGAGGATGATCCGGGACGTTATAGGGTTCCGCCACCACCGCTAAAGCAACCGACCACTCCGCAACAGTTTGCATGAATAGATGCTGCGCATTGCGGCAATGGTTGAGGTTGCCCTGAATGACTTTCAGGGGTGGGAAGATGATGTGTCCATATCCTCCCCCTGAGGGGCACTGCTTGTTGCAGGCCCCGACGCAGAATTAGCCGTCCCAGATGTGGCGGTCGCAGACGTAGCCATCGCGGCCTTGACCCGTTTGCCCTTTCTTTTATTTTTAGTAGGGGAGCACTTCTTTCTCCCCATCCTATGATCAGCTGGACGACCAAGGTCCGCACAGAGCAGGCATCGCACGTTCTGTGCCGTGCACTCCTTTGCCTTGTGGCCGGGCTCACCACAAGCGAAGCACCGTGAGCTTCGGTCAACCTCACTCGGGCATTGGCGACTGACGTGCCCGAACTCGAAGCATCGGTAGCACTGCAGAGGCCGTGCCTCCAATATTTCGACCTTAGCTGATGCCCAGCCAACGCGAACGCACTTGGTGATTGCCAGCTTCTTGGCCGTTGCTAGCGGACAACGAACCCAAGCAGTCCCAAGGGATCGAGGAGAGCGGCGAATTGCACCCACCTTTACATCCTCTGCGGAGCACCCGCCTGCTTCAGCAATAGCAGCTGCTACCTCCGCAGGTGAGACAGCATCGTCCAAGTCAGACACCCGTAACTCGCTTGTCTTCGTTGGACGTGCAATGCGCACGTCCATATCCGTCAAGGCTTCCCGCATACGTGACGCGAGACTGTCGGCCTTGGAGCTGCAGTCGCTGCCGGATATTTGCAGCAACATGCCGCCCGTCATGGTCCGCTTCTGACGGACATTTTCAATCCCAATGTCAGAGAGCTTTATGCGCTGCCTTGCTGCAGCCATAACTGCAGCATAAGTTGCATCAGAGCCCTCCGGCACTGTAACGGTGATCGCCGCCGACACGGGAACAGGAGGCAACTTTCGAGTCCTGTCTTTTCTTCCCTTCTTCGCTTGGGTCTGTTGCGGGGCAAAACCATTCGCCAAGGACGCAGCCATAGCCCCTTCGGCTTGCGAAGGAGGAGATGCTTTCTTATTTTTTGTCCCCGTTGCAGTGGCCCAAGTCTGTGAGACAGCTGCCGATGTCGACGGCTGTGGTTCCTGACTAGGCACAGCGGGGAGTTCCTCCACAGGCGGCGGCGTGGGCTTCGTACCTTTCGTCCTCTTACCTTTACCTTTCCCTTTGATTGTCGTCTCCGGGGCGGAGCCTGTCTGCACTCGAGGAGCAGGTGCTGATTTCCCTTTGGCAGCATCTGCGGCCAATGGTGGCCGAAGACGCTGCTCAGGAGGCAATCTACTCTCCAACGCCTCGAATCGAGCGTTCATCATGCCCCCGACTCGGAGCATGATAGGTTGCATCAGCTCTTCGAATAACGTCGAAGACAGAGCACCTCCATGAGGACCCATCGTCACGGGTGAAGAGACTGACTTTGACCTATTTTCGTCACTCTGCCGACGGAGGAGGTTAAGTTCGTCCGTCAGTTTTTCTAGTCTTAATGAGAGGCTGGTAAGCTGCGAACGCAAGTCCGCGTTCTGTCTCTCCAGCCTTTCAACATTGGCCGTGGCGGAGGTGCGCTGAGCAATCTCTTCTGCCGCCGCCTGAACCGTTCGTGCCGCTACCCGAAGGCTTTGGGCAAAACTGCCTTTCAGGTTACGGGAATTATCCGCAACCTGCTCCACAACCAGGACATTCTCCTTAATGCAGGCACCAAGATCAATTGTTGGCTGTGCTTGCATCCGCTTCGCCAGTTCCTCAGGTTCTGGTAAGCTTACCTTATTTTGACTGCTAGAAGGAGACCCCGTGGACTCCAGGTTATCTCCTTCACTCATGCATCTGCTCTGGGCCAACATCCTTTTCGGACCCGGCAGTTCACCACTTATTACCGGCCGTGTACGCTTACGCGTGCGAGTTGCGACCGACGCCGTTGACTTTTGGGAGGCAAACGATATTTGTGAGCTGTCAGACTCGCAGCTGTCGTCAATCATCCTGCCACCTACAGGAGTAGGTGGACGCGTGAAGCGTTCACGTGACCGGGTCAGCCTGACCACGGGCACCCCAGTCTCTAGAGATTGCTCTGCAACCTCCTCACTATTCTCAGTGACTGGGTCATTAGACCCAGCACCAACCACCACTTCATTTTTTGTTTTTTTTGATACCATAGTAAATCCCACGAGTATGGGGGAAATATTTGGTCCACCCGGGCAGTGCCCCCTGTACCCAGGTAAGCGAAAGGTGTAACCCAACCAGGGGGTCCGCTGGTACCCTGGAGGGAGCGCGCTAACGACTGATGCACTTAACAGTGCGACCCTTCAGCCATTCATACCATCATCACGCGCCAGAACTTGATATTAGGGGTGATTTTTTATAGAGGTTTTCTTCCTCGCGGTCCGGGCGATTAAGCCAATACCCTCGGTCCTGAAGCTGAGTCGCGAGACGTAACCACGACACTCAGCACGACAACAGGATTACGATTTAGCGACGGTGGCATGAAGCCTAACTGCCCCGTTTGTGGCACTTGCGACATAACGAGGCCCGTCCCAGTAGTTTGCTTCTCGAGAAATACGAGTAGCAAGACGCAGTCACCGTCCGATTAAGCGAACGGTCTGCCCTCCCGGCGTTCCGCATTGGATTCCGCCATGTACCCCTCTTGGTCTGATCTCTCACTTTGGACCTGACCGGCATGAGTGGCTCTACCGGCATGGCTCCAAGGATCATTGAGACACGCAAGCCCCACCACGACAACAACGTGGGGATACAGTCGGTGGGGAGGAAAAGTACCTAATGCCACTATAAAAGGTGACAAAGATATTTCATACTATCCCATTTCAACAAACCTAAAACATTTCGACCAACTCAACTTTATAAGTTTTGTTATTCAATTCATTACCTACTTCAAACCAGTACATTATTTTAAAACAAAGAATGGCACGTTTGATTCCGACCTCAGATTTCAACACCTAAAAGTGCAACGCATGCATAAGCGGAATATGCATTCCTTATGATGACATGATAATCGGAATGAAACAATGACAATATGTTACTTTAAAATTCTGAACATAATCACATTTTGTGGAATGTCCTATTATTTTAAACTTTTAAACAGCCAAGAAAAGATGTATTCTAAATACGATAAGTTGTTATTGTTGAAGTACTTTCAACTTACATTGTAAGTTACATTACAGTATAATAATAAAATATAGACAAACACATAATAAATTGCTGTTAAAATTTAAAAAAAAGATACATAAAATGCAAAGTCATCAATAAGGTAGTGATAGATATCAAAATAGATAGTGATAGAAAAAAACGCGCAGCAACTAAGTTCTTGGTAGCGAAATTTGAGCGCATTTACTTAGGACATAGGACACTCGTGACACCCTACAATACAATTCAAGGAGCAATGCTTGTAAAAAAATACGAAATACCTAGGTGTTTTAAGTTTTAAATTTTAATTATGAAAAGATAATCAACATTTCTGAAATAAAAATGGTATTTTGTTTTAAAACTTGGTTTGCTGAAAATCTCTGATAACCTATTTATTGTCAACAGGCAAATTCTTCTACAAAAAAA
Source organism: Asteroscopus sphinx (assembly GCA_949699075.1). Lineage (NCBI taxonomy): Eukaryota > Metazoa > Arthropoda > Insecta > Lepidoptera > Noctuidae > Asteroscopus > Asteroscopus sphinx. Next base: position 18,480,711 of record OX453021.1, read on the forward strand.
TATATTATATTTATTAAAAAAAATACCTTAAACATATTAAAACCCGAATAAAAAAAATGTCCGCGGCATTATTAGTCATTAAGTAGGTACGTGTTACCTCATCTCATCACACAATACCTCACAATACACTTCTCTTCAATAACATGGTGGAGCCCGTGGCCCCATGAAGTATTGGTACCATCCTCTGCACCATAGTCCATACGCAGTTGGCTGGGTATGTAGATGGACAGCACTCTCATCTTCCAAACACCTTGTGCCTCGTTCAAAGCGCGTGCTCGCATTAGGTATATCCTCGCACAGCATCTCATGGACGAACGTCGAAAGACATGTTGACCGTCGTCTGACTTCTCAGAGTAGAGGACTCAGCGAGTCGAAATACAGTTTCATCACGTCAAATTTTACACATTTGTCGCCTGGCCGTGCTGCCCACTAGACAGCACTGGCAGGGTCGCCATGCAGTGTCGGGCGTTAGGGACACAATAATAACACAAGTTACTTGTAAGAACGTCTATAATGTTCTGCCCACTTACTAGCTAATTAACAATATATATGAAGGAGGTGCGTCATACACTACAAAGGCAATATATGGCCTTAAACAGTCCTCAAGAGCATGGTACAAGAAAGTAGGTGAATGTTTATTAAAAATAGGCTACATTAGATCTAAAATAGAGCCATGTTTGTATTCAAAAATTCATGATAAGTTGAAAACTATTGTCACACTATGTTAATGATTTTTTAATTTTTTCAAATGATAGTGAAGAGACTAAGCATTTGAGGATGTCTTAGCTAATCACTTTAAACTCAAAGATTTAGGTGAAATCAAGAAGTGTCTTGGTGTAAATGTAACTGTTAATAAATCTAAGAGAACAATATCATTAAACCAGAAAGATTATATTGATCAGTTATTGCAAAAGTTTAATATGAGTCAGTGAAAAACTGTTCAGACTCCAATAGAGACTATGTTGTGTGTATCTAAATATGAAAATTGTGTAGATGAATTTCCTTACCAGCAAATAATAGGTTGTCTCATGTATCCAACAGTGCTGACTAGGCCTGACATTGCATATGCAATCGGGTTTTTAAGTCAATTTAATCAGTGTTATACCAACGAACATTGTTCCTATGTAAAACGAATATTAAGGTATTTAAAAAATACTAAACATTATGGTTTAAAATATACTGCTGAAGGAAATTCAATGTTAGAAGGGTTTGTTGACGCTGATTGGGGAACATTGTAGATAGGAGGTCATACACCGGACTCTGTTTCACTTTATCTGGCTGTGTAATTTCTTGGGAAACTAAAAAACAGAAAACTGTTGCTTTATCCAGCAGTGAAGCAGAGTACATGACAAAATAACTGAAGCATGTAAAGAAGCTATTTATTTAAGGAATTTGCAGTACGAGATAAGCAAGAAAATGTACATTATTGATGTGTTTAATGACAATCAGAGTGCACAAAAGCTGACTGCAAATCCAGTTTTTCACAAACGAACAAAACACATTGATATTAGATACCATTTTTTGCAGAGAATGTGTATCAAACAAAATAGTAAATACTGGGTGTAAGGGGACCGCTTCCGAAAACGAAGATAGGTGCTGGTGATTACTGACACGAAACCACGAAAAATAATGCGATTCTTTAAAAAAAAATTCATATACATTTTTTTGCATTTTTCATACATAACCAGCTTTGGGCAGTTAAATAAAACTCATACATAATGAAAAATGCAAAAAAAATATGAAAAAATCTATAAAAAGAATCGCATTTTTTTTCGTGGTTTCGTATCAGTAATCACCAGCACTATCACTTATCTTCGTTTTCGGAAGCGTTTCCCTGACACCCTGTATAAGGTATTTGCCAACAGCTCAGATGCCCGCTGATTTGTTTACTAAAGGTTTATGCGCAGTAAAACATTACAATTTTTTAAAGGACCTAGGTGTTCAATACATTTAAATTAAATCTCATGTTAATTATGTATGTGTACAAATTGTTGGATATAGTGGGGGTGTTTAAATATATCAACAATGTGGACCTAGTGCTGCCATCTGCGCACCTTTCATATTATATACTCTGTGACCTATGTAATGGAAATTGTATTATCTGTGAAATAAAAACCTCTGTTGATACGTTGTCACGAAACCACACGTTCGTTTTATTTTAAATATTTTTCAGTAACCGTTTTTTTCTCGTCTGTACAAAAACCAGAAATACATTAGATTGTTATAACTTTTGATAGTGGTGGAAACGGCCAATGGTAAAAGAGTACTGGGGTGTTTCACACCGCGGTCCGAATCAGCCCATTATAAAAAAGGTCTTGGTCGATTCACACCGGTCCGAAACAGCCCATTCAAAAAGAGTACTTGGGCGATTCACACCGCGGTCCGAACCAAGCGTGGTGTGAAACGCCCCACTACCCATTGTTCCACTGCTGAGCATGGGGTCTTCTCAGAATGAGAAGACTAAGGCCACCACGCTGGCGTATTGCGGGTTGGTGGACACCATCGATAACTGTATATGGAGCACTCTCAAGTATGCAGGTTTCTTCACGATGTTTTCCTTCACTGTCAAAAAGCAAAAATTGTGTTCTTTCATAATCAAATTATGATCAGCACACGAATTAGAAAAATATGTATAGGTCCTGTGCGAGCCGGGTTCGAATTTGACCCTTCTGCACGGCAATACAATAGCAAGTGTACAGCCGCTAGGTTATCATTAGGTACGCTACGCAAATTTTATGAAAAATAATGGCAGACTCTGATCATCAATGAATGACGATTCTCTTACAAATTTGGGGGAAGCTCTTAATATTTTTTGTAAATGTTTAATGGCGAAACACTCATATTAGTGGTGCCTCCCATTCGTGGCAACAATATGGCATGATGATTTATTTATCAAATGTTCCATTTCATTACCTGTAATTCTGAATCTTAAGACTGAAACGAACGGCACAATTTGACTCACGATCGGTAGGTTGAATCCTATCCTGCAAATCGAAAGTTGTTGCGTATTTACTATTGCAATAGGCCATTTGGTCCCTACCTATAGGCCCGAATTCGAGATTGTAAGCCCAATTGTGCCGTTTGTATTTAATTCGTAGGTCGTTTTAATTTGGGTACAATGATTTGCTTGTATGCTAGGTTAAGTAATTCTTATTTCTTCATCGTTACTGGAACCATTTGACCACATTTTGGCTAGAAATAGTAAAAAAAAAACGTTTCTTGTTCACTTGTAAAGTAGAATTCAGAGTCATCGGCCACTCTTAGACTTGTAAGCAACAAGCTACAAGTTACATGAAAATTGTTGATAAACAAAACCATAATACATGTGTGAAAAACCACTTGATAATACGAGAGGAATCACTTGTATTTAATAACAAAGCTCAAAATTGCATAGACCTTTGACCCGTATTAACGCAGTTTCCCTAATATTCAAAATGTCCTAAGTGCAGCACGATGCTAATAAGAAGAAAATTTTACTGTTTTGACAATTTCTTACTAATTATCGGCTTAGTGGGTCATGATTCCGATTTGTTGACTGTACATTAGGTGCCAGTCCGTCCGTCGGACTCCACGGCAGGTATCAAAGGGGCTCGCCAGCCAGTGGCGAGCCGGGACCTGCCGGGGATGGTTGGGCGAATACAGGAGTATTTCTCACGCCCCCGGCCAAGGATCGGTAGAGGAACACCGTGGTGGTTTTTAGTCGGTAAGAGTCCGACACTGGCTCCGCCTTCCCCGGGTGGAGTGCGTCCATGAGAATTTTCCAAAAAAAAGGTATCAATGTCTGTACTTTGTAGTAGGATGTCGCGCTCTCTGTCTTACGCTCTGGCAGCGACAGTGGTAGAAAACAATGTCGATGTCAGCGTTGCCGGCACGGGTATTTTTACCCGATTTCGGGTAATTCAGGCCTTAAGCGGGTTCTTGGCGGGTAATGATGACTGCCGGGTAATTTCGGGTATTTTTGCGACAATCACAAAAAAAAGCATGTCGAGTCCCCCTCAGTGTTATGATCTGGGTAATTCTGAGTCCCCCCATCCCCATTTTATCATGTGCCATGTCCTTTGCCAATTGTCACTAACTGTAATATGTAGGTCATTACAGTCATTGTAGGCACGCAGGACAGAGAAGATACTCAACAAAAGTTAGTGGAGTAGGAGAGTTCCTTGAGAACGAACTCTTCCAGGGAAGTGCTACAACCGCACCTGTTTCTGCCAGCAAACGAAGGGTACGGGTGCCGGAAAAATCACAATCACATACTTTCCATCTTTATGGCTCAGTTCGGCGAACGCAATTTTAGTTAAAAATTGTAATAGTTTTTTTATTGATGGATAACTAGGTTGCTTTATAATTCTACATCATTCTGCTTCTTTAATGTGTTGCTCGGATATTAATATAATTTAATGAAGAAATAATAAAATTTAAATGCATAAATCTTTGTAAAGCACACTATCTCGCTTTGTTCATGCATAGTCCAAAAAAAATCGAGCTCGCTTCGCTCGCGCTTGTTGTTCAGGCCTACGGCCATATGTTGAAAACAAATATCCTGTTAGTTTGTACACATTATTAATAAAGAGATAAAGCCAAAAGCACCAAAGACCAGATAAAAAATCGCGCTCGCTTCGCTGGCACTGTTAGCAGTGGTGGATTTACACATTTGCCGCCAGTAGGCTATTCAAATTTTGCCGCTCCTACCGACCGCAACGAAAAGTGTCAGTTGCTAGATTATTATTTTTAAAATCCAACGATTCAAGAAATAGCTTTGGGGCATGGGTTTTTGGAGTTATCTAAGTGGTGAAACATATTACATGTTTTGTGTGGACCTAACATTTAGGTATATAAATATGAATCTTTATAATTTCTGTAAGACATAAAATGCCGCCCCTAAAATATGCCGCCAGCTGGAGCCTAGCCAGCTTACTCAGCCTGCTGGTAAATCCACCATTGACTGTTAGATGTACTTCTGCTGATTTCCTCTTCCTTGCCGTAACTATAATGCAAGTAACTATCTCATTACATTTTCATTCAAGCTTTCTTCATGTTTTTACAAAAGTAAGGAAAACAAAACGAGCTCGCTGCGCTCGCACCCTACTATCTTTCTTATGATTAATTGCCATATTGCAAAACCTTTTGGTGTTTGACAATAAGAGAAGAATCGTCCCTTACTTTTGGGTAAGCAAAATCCTGAACCCACACAGGTTGACATTCTTGAAAAATATACAAAAAATATTCGCCACCTCAGGCCCCCTAATATTTCTATTACGTCAGTGTGGCACGACGCCCCTTATACCTGATTTAAAACTATAAACGAAAAGTTAAAAGAATCATACTTTTTTTTTTACAATGTTTTTTTTTTACAGAACGGGTAATTTCGGGTAATTTCATATGCGATTTAGGACTTTTTCTTGTTTGATTGCCGGCAACACTGGTCGATGTAGAGCAATCTGAGCAATTAATAACGCTCGTGCAAAAGAGACCTCCCTTGTGGGACTTTGCTTACAGAGAGCACTTTTTTGTTTCTTTGATTATTTTTGTATCGTTTAAACGTTTTTGACCTTGATTGATTTGCTTTCGCTTTGGTGCTTAGTGTATCTTTCGTTGTCAACGAGTGAATGTGTTTTTGAATGTTCTCCTCGGTAATTACGTGACGATTGTAGTTTGTTTGTACAGTTTTTAGTGATCTTTGTAAATAGTATAATTGTAAATTGAATAGTTTAATCTGTATTCATACTGGGTGTCAGGGAATCGCTTCCGAAAATGAAGATAGGTGATATTGCTGGTGATTACTGATACAAAACCACGAAACAAAATGCGATTCTTCTTTTAGATTTTTTCATAATTTTTTAGCATTTTTCTTACATAACCAGCTTTGGGCAGTTAAATAAAACTGATTTGCAAAAAAACCCTATTTATTTATTTAATTTTTAAAGTTCGCAATGTAATTCAAATAAAATATCAGCTGGTCGCTAGGGGTGAATGACATCCGCTCGCATACGCAGTCCGTGCTGGCCGAAGCGAGCGTAGGTAGGTTAGGTACGCGCGATCCCGAGTTTTGTACGCTTTACATTGCGGGTTTGCAAAATACCAAATCACTAAAACAATGAGTATAAGGCTAATGGTTATTGGTATTCGATTGTGTTTAGGTAGTATAATAATAGCCTTTCCGTTTCGGGAGCGTTTCCCTGACACCCAGTATAATTATAATAATATATAATAACTGGTATGCGAATTAAGTTATCGAAATGGAATAGTGTTATTGTAGAATAAGGAAAGTAATTTTTTAGATGTGAAAAACCATAAAAGTCAAAAGCGTTAAAAACAGTTCTTGGCAGAAATAAGCACGTTTAAACACGCTTACGATTTTAAGCCGTTTTTCCCAACTTTATACTCAACACAGTTCACAAAGGTGCCGATAGCACTATTTCTTTCACACTAATAGTTAGTATGTTAGAATGACAAAGACAGCAAATAAACACAGCTGCTCTCAGGAGCCTGAGTCTGAGTCTACGTGTCGCCTCATGCTCGAGAAGAAGAGATATCTTGATTTGTAATTGAGTGACGTAGGTGCAATAAAAGAGTACTGCTCGGGTCAATGATTCATGTAATAATCATATTTAAAATGAGTATGCAGTTACATTTATAGGGTTAGGTGAGCTGCATACTACACCTCCCCACAAATTGTAAAAAAAAATGGTTTTATTAATTAATGTTTTGCAAAACATAAAAAAAAACTTATAAAAATTAAAAATAAAAGAACTAAGATAAAACCAGTAAAAAAATTATACAAAAAATATTAATAACTTATACATAATATTTCATGTTACAAACAATTTATTATTATTTTTATAGATAACATACTCGTTTCCCTTAAAATGTTAACATTTATAGGCGCTATTTCTTCTATAACTTTATATGGTCCTAAATAAATTCTACTTAACTTATCTTCTACTTGATTCTTAATTAAAACTAAGGCCAGTATAACAGAACGATACTCAAGCGTTGATCTCAGTATAAATCTAGTTTAAAGTTGAGCTTTGATTTTAGAACGTTCCTCAAGCAGAGATTTGTTGATCACAGTTCAGCTGAGTTTAGTTTTGTTTTATACTGTCACCTGTTTCAGTATTTGAGCTGAGATTTGATCTGTAATCATTCTAGTGTCGTCCAGACTACGCTTGAGTAGAGATTTCTATTATATTTCAGGTCAAATTCATGTGTTATGTTGTTGAATTAAAGTTTATAATTACCGTTTTGGAATAAGACCGATACTCAAGTAACGATTCTATCCTTAAGTAGTGATCAGGTGATTGGAGTTTAAACTGTACTTGAGGAAACCTCTGTAATACGGGCCTTAATCTCCACTCTTATACTTTACTGGATTGTCATTTTTACAAATAACCTCGCTACTGAAACAGTATCCTTCTTTTATAATGGGTAAGCTTCGACGTATTTCGTCAAGTCACATTCCAAAGTTAAAATATATTTATGATTTAAAATATCTACATCTAAGGGTCCCATTAAATCTAAACTAACTCTTTCAAAAGCTGTGGATGCCGTGCATGTAATGACCATCGGTTTCTTGGTATACCTATTGGAATGCTTTTGAATCTGGCAACTTTTGCACTTTTTAACAAACTCATTAACATCATTGGTCATTCCTAAACAATAGTAGTTTCCTAATATTATTTAACATTCTGTTAACCCCCCGCGTGGCCACTTGTGGGCAACAGATGAAAGTCTTTTCAGATCACGGTTTTCGTGTCTCTATCAGTAACTCTTGTGACGTCTTTTATTATAAGTAACTTCGGAATGTCACGTAATTGAGTCATTTCCTTTATAAAATTGTTTATAAAGGTTTCATTGCGCTTAATTTTAATTATTACGAGCTCGTGTAATTTTATTTGCTTGCAAACATGTTGTAATTCTCTCGCAAACACACTTACGGTCGATAACGATCGAGACATTACAAATACTGCCAATTTTTCAGGCACAAAAATGCAATTATTATTGTCGCTAATGAAATGCTTAAAATTTTCTAATTTTTCTATCAGTTTTATAGCACCAGGAGTACATACAAAATCAACTCAACGCTGTCAGACGGTCGTTTGAGGATTTTACTACCTTAGGTTGATCAGACCTTGAGTAGAGAGCACCTCAGAAGTTATGTCATTGTCGTGCTGACTCTACACATAACCTAGCTACGAGCTTGTGCTCTGGTCATGACCGATCTACATGCCTATGCATATCCTTCAAATCGGTGGATGTCATGGGTATCCGGCTTAATACATCTGCAGATGCGTTGTGCTGTCCCGGGACACAACTTATCTTAAAATCTTACTTTTTTTTATAGTTAATTCAATACACTATTATTTCACCATAAACTTTCATACTTGAGAGTTTAGAACACCTAAACTAGCCCTACTGTCAATTAACAAATAACTAAATTACCTAAGTTTCTTATTGTTTCTAATTTGACAATTATTTACGAAAATATTTTATTACTTACACTAAAAATACAATGAATGTTCTGTTCAGGCACGAAAAAAATCCAAGTCATCATTATTTATGTCATTGCCCTGACTGTTGGACTGATGCACACACATTCACGTTATGCTGAACGCGCTTAAAATCGGAGCGGCCGCCGTGAAACTGCTGACGCTGACCACCCGTGGTTTTACCTCGGTTGTCACTATTTGCAAAGGAAGTTCTATGACCTCCATAATTATATTGGCCTTTCTTATCATATTTATTATAAATTTATAAACTTAAACTAACTATACTCTAATTAAAATGGTTTCCTCGTTCACGAGAACTTCGTCTGTTGTATTAGGTAAACCTAAACTACGTGACCTGCTCCTGTTGCTGTCAGACATGGAGTGCTTGGACTCGAACATACTCCCGGCTGCTCCTCATCGGACTCGTGCTACGTATCTCCCAGCGCCCTGCATATCCTCACATCCTAATAGGCTTGAGCAATATCCCGGCACTCAGCGCCAACACTCCTTTTCATTCTTCTCTGTCTTGGTTCTTCAAATTTTGCTTCTTCTACAAATGGTCTTCTGTCTAGGTCTTCTGCGTCTTCTTTTTCCATAATTGTTTTTTTCTCCGGCTTCTAGTTTTCACCATACACCTGACGGGCAACCGATCAAAAGAGGCTACAGCAGCCTTGGGAAGTAAATATTCCCTGAAATGTCTGGTGAAGAAGGCAAGGGGAAACCAAAAAAAAAAAAAAAAATATAAATGGAGATTCTCCGAATGAATAAATGAAATTGAAAATTTAAATTGAAAATTGAAACCACTACACTATTTTCCCAAGCAAACCACATGACAAGTTTCGATAAGCTAAGAGTATTGTCATGCGATCCGACTGACCCTCGGCGCCATTGTGATTCCGGGTTGCGTGGTGGGAAATATGCTACCGGCCACATCGCTGTGGACCACCAGGCAGTGAGTGGAAGCGATGCATCTGGTCTTGGTACGGGAAAAAATAGTACCCAACTGAGGAAACATCTTAGAGTGGGTACTTGGAATGTAAGAGGTTTGTTAAGACCGGGCAAGTTGGAAGTTGTAGAAAGGGAAATGCAAAGGTGCAAGATTGACATTCTAGGGCTCAGTGAAGTGCATAAAAGAGGCAGCAGTCACTTTCAGACTGGTAATGGTAACTTCATGTACTATACGGGGGTGAAGATCATAGCAATAAAGGAGTGGCCTTCATCATACCGAAGAAATTGCAGAATAGTGTAAAAGGCTACCAAACCCCAAATGATCGCATTATTGCCATTAAACTTGATGCAAGCCCTGTGCCAGTGAATATTATCCAGGTATATGCACGTACATCCCGATCTGAAGAGGAAGTCTCGGACCAGTTCTATACCGATGTGGACAGCATTTTGCGCACCATACCTTCGAGAGAAGTAGTAATTGTGCAGGGAGACTTTAATGCTAAAGTGGGATGCTCATAGGTGATCCTTTTCGAGGCACAGTCACTGGCTCCTATGGCCTTGGTAAAAGGAATGACAGAGGCGAAAAATTTCTACAATACTGCGTAGAAAATCAGTTAGCTGTCATGAACACTTGGTTCGAAAATCATCCGAGGAGGCTATATACTTGGACATCTCCAACAGGCCATATATTTTTTGGCAAGTCATTAGCCTTCCAGTTAGTCTGTTTATAACTACAGGTTTGTATATTTTTTCATATTTTTCTATAAATTCCTCTGGTGTCACTTCATTTTCGCTTATTCTGTCTACATTGTCATTACATTTTAAGAATTCGTTTAAATTTGAGGCGTATTTTAAGGCTGTCCATTGGTATTTGTCTGCTAGTTCGGGTCTCGCTTTCCTTTTAACTTCCTTGATACGCTTTTTGGCTTTATGGGACAGTTTGTACTCACTGTCCATTATTTCGTTATTAAGTATTAAATACTATTATTTATTTGCTAAATGCAATTAAATAATTCCATTACTGTATGCACAGCGTTACAGAAATTATAGAAAATTGAAAATAAAAAAATATTTACAAACTTACATGATATTGATATAACTTATAAATAAAATAACCACACCTACCTCTACCTACCCGGAAGAATTACAGCATTGCCACGTTATATGGCAATGCTTATTCTTTAGCTGAAGTAAAGGCCAGCCTTCAGGTCACATTAATACATTATATATTCACATTCCGTATTTATTTGCAAACTACAATGTACATTAGGTGATAAACATAAATGGCTTATTTAAAGTAACAAGTAAGGACCCTGTACAGCAAATTAAAGAAAAGGCCAGCCTTAGATCATATTCATATTATTTACTAGCTGTGCCCGCGTCTCCGTCCGCGTGGATGTCGGAAAATAACATCTTGTCATTTTTATGAACACAATATCTTCTAATATACATAAGCAACTACACAGACGATTACACTATTTACCAATCACACTATATTTTGTTTTTACAACCAACCGGCCAAGGTGATGGAATTAGCTCTAAACTCTTCTCTTTCTGAAAAGACGCTCCTGCCCAAGAGTGGGACAGTAATTGGGCTGATTATGTTATGTTATTCTATAATACTAACCACATCCAGTTCCTTAAATCTTCTCATTCTGAGAAGAGACCCGTGGCAGTGGGAAAGTAATGGGCTGATCATGTTGTGTTATTCTGTAACACTAACAACATTCAGTTCCTTAACTCTTCTCATTCCGAGAAGAGGCTCATGTCCAGCAGTGGGACAGTAAAGCACAGTGTGTTATAAACCCGATTTTTGTTTCATTGTGATTTTATTCCTTAGCCTTCTCGTACTGAGAAGAGGCCCGTGCCCAGCAGTGGGACAGTAATGGGCTGGTTATGTTATGTATATGTGATTTTATTCAAGTAATCGATAGTTTCTATCTAGTAGTTGCTATCACGACAAATACTTAAAATAAAAATAAAAAATTAATCTGGTTGTGCAATAAAGAGGATTACTAAATACAAAACAAAAAACCGGCCAAGAGCATGTCGGGCCATGCTCAGTATTATAGGGTTCCTTAAGTAGGTCTAATTACAAACGAATCAAATCGAATATTAATCATTGCTATTTTAGTTTTTGCTAACAGCGCCACCTAGCGCTAAATTTAAGAAGCTATATTTAAGAAGTGTGTCATATCAATATGACTCAAAGTTTTTATGTTTTTTTAAATTAGAAAGTAAATAAAGGAGCATTACTTGCTAAGACCATTTTTGTCTAAGGTCAATGACCTTTGAACTAGGACTTCTTAAGTATTTTGCAGTTTTCTCACTATAACTCAAAAATTTATAATCACATTATACTCGAAATAATTTTAAAAGAGAGTTTTTATAAAATTCTATCAATGTGGAAGATTATAAGTTTCTACGTTGCATAGTTTAGAAATGGCAGAGGGGGACACATTGCAAGCCAATTTGGCGGGCTGTATTTCGCAGATGGTATACCTGATAAAAAACGTTGTGTATGAAACATTACCTTCATTTTAGTAAACTTATTCAATGATATCCCACACGAGGGGGTGCAGCGAAAAAAATATTTTTCATCCCCATTTCACATGTATGTGCGCCACCCCTAAAATGCGTAATCAAGATTTTTTTATTCTTTTAAAATTGAGATCTGTATCTAGGCCATTTTTTTACAAAAATTCATTTACTTATGTTTATAACTGTAGAAGTTATTAAGCTGTAAAGGATTAGGACAGACGGACAGATGGACGGACATGACGAAACTATAAGGGTTCCCTACGGAACCCTAAAAATGGAGTCAACAAAACCTTTACAGTTTGATCGTTGAATCGATTTACGGCCAAAATTAATAGATAGATAGATAGAATATACTTAAATTTATTGTACACCAGGAAAATAGTAGTAAACAGGAACAACGTATAAATTATGGGTACATGGGCGGTCTTATCGCTAAAAGCGATATCTTCCAGACAACCTTTGGATGGACAAAGAAGACGTAAGATCTAGATAATGGGGGCAGTCGGTGGCGTACTACTGCATGTTAATAAACTAAAATAAATAAATAGCACAAAATATATTACACATATAGGTATCATAAATATATATAATATAATATAAATAATCTTACAATTTAGAATAGAGATTGGATACATAGGCAATGTCTTAATAAATTACAATCTATTTGGAAAGGTCTATTTTTTTTATGAAAACAGTGACTGAGCTCGCCGTATAGACATAGGTAGGTACCTAGTTAACTCATTCCACACACGCACAGCCTGAACAGTAAAAGATTTATCATAAAAATTAATATCCAATGTATCCACGATTTTCCCTACTAGAGATAGAAAGACATAAGGTCCATACAAATTAGGTATGTCAAATTAGTACTGGGGAGTAGGCCAAATCGTATAGATAGATAGGATATCTATTATTTTGGCCGTTAGAAATCATAAAAGGCATCCGCCGTTGACACCGTGCCCGATTAGTATTTACCAATTTATGCGAAAAAAGTAACTAGATATTTAAAAATTACAACGGTTTATTTACAACAAGGGTCCAGAAATCGGTCCACATTTGCTAACAATAGTAAATTTCTGTCGAAGCCTGAAATTAAGCAATTGACGGCCGAGCAATGATTTATTTCAAAGGGATTTCAAATTACGCTAGTAATATACGTGTATCAGAAATGCGTGGTCATATTTGAAGAGCTCATTCAGGGCATAGCATAGAACAACTTTTACTATGGGATTAACCCTGAAATCGCAAAAAAAAGAAAATAGTTGATCCTTACATTTTGTCGAGCGACATCGATATTTAGTAGGGTATTTAGCTGATATTTTTTTCACGATTTCATGGTTGGTCCCATAGTAAAAGTTGTTCTATGCTATGCCCTGGATGAGCTCTTAAAACATGACCACGCATTTCTGATACACGTTGTATAAGTCTATGTGGCCGAGTAATATTGGAAGTTACGAGGCGAAGCCGAGTACCTACCTACCTACCCATTTGCCAAGTGATTTTGAAACTAAACGAGCTTAGTTGCTATTTCGGCCGAGACTTGTATAGTAATATAATAATAATAATATAATAGTTGGGACGACATTTTTACACAGCACTATCTAGTCCCAAACTAAGCAGAGCTTGTACTATGAGTACTAGACAATGGATATAATACTTATGTAATTTTTTTGGTACTTTTCTCTCATTTGCGAGGAAACAATACACAAATTAATTCAACAGTAGGTATCCAATTTTCATTCGCGCCAATTCGTCCGCACGTGGTTCTTGTTCTATTTTTAGTTTTGAAAAAAAAAAAATAGGCGCATTTAGCTTTTAAATAAATATAAATATTTTGTTCCTAAAAACGCCTAATTTATGTAAGTGTGTACTTAAAAACCTCGCTACCAAAATGAAAACAAATATGCACCTCGCATGCGATTAATCGGGTCAAAATTAAACTCACTCAGTGATTGTGTTCGCATGGCGGTTTGAAATTGATCCAGTTGTTCCCTTGTGATGTACTCAGTTTTTATATGTTTGATTTCTTCTTGCGGCAATAAAATATCTTTTAGCAATCTTGTTGCATCCAAGTGGTCAAAGGTGACAGGTGGTAGTCGGTGCAATTCTTTCGCAACAAAAGTAGGAAGCCTCTCAGGATCGGTGGCCTCGGTATGCTTGAATAATTCAATGATATCTTGTAAGTCTCTGTTCGACTTTCCTTCCTATCTTCGTGTTTTAATTTTTTTGATCGGCACCGCTTCAAATAATAACTTCTTAGCAGCTAGAACTTCTTCAGCAGAAAAAGCTGTATCACATATCCGTATTAAGGAAATCTCATCCATCACACATATTTTATTTTGCATAAATGCGAGTACTTCATTTATGACAATATTGCACGAGCTACATTTCACCATGGTATAATAACACCAGGTAGTCTCTTCCCGTGACAGCTAGGTCACGTGATTGCCTCCGTACTACGTCATCGGCCGTGGAGCCAATAGCGGGCTATTAGCGTGACACTTGTCAGTTTGATGTGCTGCCACTTTGTGAAAATAAATTACCCGAGCAAAATGAATTTTTTCATTTACTTTCTTCTATAAAGAATCACTTTTTAACTAGTAATTTAATATAGTTTCCTTTATTAACTAATTAGATGAATAACACGAGATAACAAATAGTTAGGCTAGTTAGGAATTTATTTTATATACATTATGAACAAAAATCTCCTTAAGTATATTGAAGACATCAATCAATGGCAGCACTGATCGTGACGTAGCTTGGAGGCATCGCGCTGTCATTGCGGGAAGAGAATACCTGGTGAAACATCTTATTATACCATGCATTTCACTACGTTCGAGGACATTTTCGACCAAACGCGCGCGGCTGCTTGTGCGTTCGAGCGGTGACTGATATTGATAATTTAGACAAAAATTAAAGAAAATATTCAAGGAGAAAAAATAAGAACGCAAATGTCGTAAGGCGCGCGAAACAGAAGTGTCATACCGGGGTTGCCAGCTGATAGAAATAATAAATATGGTATTTTTTACTTATTTTTTTTTTCCTAAACGAAACGCGGTGTCTAAGGGCTAGATTCCAGATAATATCAATTATATATCCACTGTATAATATCAATTATATTTCAGATATAAAATTATAACACAGCGAAATAAAATTTCTATTAATGTCGTGTTTGGTATTGCTGGCGTGTTATTTCGTTGCGTACGGAAAAGATGAAAGCCGATTGATGTATTCTTTTTTTTGAATATCGAACCAATTTCCGAGGAAGTGGGAGAAAAATAAGTTAACGTGTCCAAGAAAAAAAAAGATTCTTTTTCAGTCAATACATACCGAGCGTTGTGGCGCAACTTGGGAGAGGCCTATGTCCAGCAGTGGACTGCAATAGGCTGAGTTGATTGATTGATTGACATACCTATTACCCAATTTCATAATATGCACTTTACGGATACTCGCACTGTATGTAGGTAAGACTAGATAGTGTACCTATAGAGAAGATTGATGTGTATGAAGTTACGTACAATGTAATTAATTTTATTAATTTATTAAAAATAGCCCCTGTTTATATATAAATGCAAGTACTGCAAAGGCGCAGTATCCACGCAGCATTGTGAGGTGATCTATTTGAATAAGTGCTCCTTTTATTTAAATATCTAATCAGGTGAGCAGAATTAAGAACGACGACGAAATACGACGAAATACTTTACACGAAGTACAGTCGAGGAACGAAAAGGTTCGTCAATTTTAAAATCGATTCCTTTAGCAGTGTCCCTAGGTACATGTTACTTTTTCAAAGTCCGAAAGAGGATACCTACCAAATTAGGTGGGTATACGTACGTACAACTGTTACTATTGTTATCTGCCAGTACCGTCTAACAAAACAATTGATATAGGTACAGGGTAGAGAGATATAAATGAAGTTTTCGAGTGAAATATCATTTTAATAACGGACAAAGTTAAACTGTATTTATACAAAACCCTAATCAAACCACTCTATAATAACTTCCTGAGAAATCTTCATCTATATCTGGCGACCCTGTATACTAATTGCTTTGTTAGACTGTACAAGCAAAAACAGACCTTAATGTGACGAACCTTTTCATTCTTCGACTGTACATTTATACTTACCTGTATTATAAAATAAAGCTTACTTTTTATATTATAAAGCTGAAGAGTTTGTTTGTTTGTTTGATTGTTTAGTTGAACGCGCTAATCTCAGGAGCCAAGTAGGTAGGAATTGAAAAATAATTTTTGTGTTGGATAGTCCGTTTATCGAGGAAGGCTTTAAGGCCATGTAAAATCACGCTACGATTTATAAGTCGTAGAGCGGAGCATAAATGAAAAATGTTGCAAAAACGGGAAAAAATATTAAAATATTCCTTTTGAGAGCTTCCGTTGCGTGCGCTGTGTAAACAGTTAAATTTATGCAAAAATTATGTATGGCGGAATTGATCCCCTTTAAAATTTATAAAAAAAGTCCGCAACAGCATATGTCTATCTTTTAAGGTTGACGCAATATAACCCTTTTTATAGTAATCAAATTTGTTCTAAAATAGTGCATTATTAAGTGCACCACATACTGCCCCCATCTATTTTTCACGTCTTCCTTGCCCACCCAAAGGTTGTCTGGAAGATATCGCTATTAGCGATAAGACCGCCAATGTACCCTTATTTTACATGTCAGTCCTAAGTTTAATAATGTTATTGGTGTACAATAAAGAATATTCTATCTATCTATTTCCGAAGGTGTTTTTATAAACATGATATTAATCCTTAACCAAATAAATACGTTATTCATCACAATTCTCGTTCTATTGAGCACTCCGAGTTTTTTGGAAGCTAATTTGGCTTTACCCTCCAAGTGACCGCGAAACTGAACGTCATTCGATACGTCGACGCCAAGGATTCCCAATTTAGGCATAGCTAAGAGGGGAGTGCCCTCTAGGCGATGTGCTTCGACAAATGGGGTTTTCTTAGCGGTAAACGCGCAGAGTTGTGTCTTAGTGGGGTTGAAGTGGACTAGGTTTAGTCGGCCCCATTCCGAGATTCGCTCCAGAGAAGTCTCAATTTCAGACACAACTCCTTTCCGGCACTTTTCGACGTATTCACGCGAAAGATCATCCACGCGCATCCACGGTGCTGTCATCTGCATAACAATGAGTGTTTCTTATGCGCAACAAGTCATTGATATGCAGAATAAACAAAGTGGGGGATAGCACACAGCCTTATGGAACGCCAGCATCTACGGGCATCAATTCGGAGCAAGAACCATCAGCTACGACCTTAATGCTCCGCTCCGTTAGAAAGCTAGCTATCCATGAGCATAATCTTTCGGGAATTCCATACGCAGGAAGCTTTGACAAAAGAGGGTCGTGCCAAACCCGATCAAAGGCCTTCGCTATATTCAAACTAACTACTAAGGCCTCTCCCTTGCTCTCAATCGCCTCCGCCCATCGGTGTGTTAAGTACACAAGAAGATCACCAGCTGAACGGCCGCTACGAAAACCATATTGGCGGTTGCTTATCAGCTGGTGGTCCTCCAGGTACCTTAGTGTCTGGCGGTTGATAATACTTTCCATAACTTTGGAAAGTAGGGAGGTGATGGCAATGGGCCTGTAGTTAGATGGATCTGAGCGGTCTCCTTTCTTAGGGATCGGGTGCACTAAAGCTGTCATCCATGAGTGCGGGACTACGCCGGTAGAGTACGAGTGCCGAAATAGGCGCGTTAAAACCGGAGCTAACACCGGAGCACATGTTCTAAGTACATGAGCAGGGATGCCGTCTGGTCCGCTCGACTTATGAATTTCCAGGGAAAATAGTGCTCTACGAACAGCTTTCTGTGTAAAACAGACTTCGGGCATAGAGCTGTCACACCGCGGGACAGTAGGCAGTATGTTTCCCTGGTCATCGAGAGTCGATTTCGACGCAAAAAGAGAGCCCAAGAGATCGGCTTTCTCTTTTGCGGTATGAGTAAGCGAGTCGTCATCCCTGCGCAATGGTGGAAACGACGACTGACAAAAGTTTCCCTGGACAGCCTTGGCAAGAGACCAAAATGCGCGGGATCCCGAAGGATAGCGCGTTAATCTCTCGCCAATTCTGCCGATGAACTTGGACTTCGCACCGGCAATTTCCTTCTTAAAGGATCTGGAGGCTGAGTTATACAGTTTCTTCAAAGTGTCGGAGATCGGGTTACGCACTGCCTGCATTTCGGCCCAAGCTCGGTAAGATTCCTGCTTTTGACGTGATGCCATGTTGCAAGATTTACCAAACTAGGACCGAAATCTACCACCGATAGGCACTGCAGAGTTTGGAATAAAAAGTTCCATACTCTGCAATACAACTTCGGCGACAGAATCGGCACATGCGTTGGGATCATCCGACGGGAAACAAACTGGCCCCCATGGGTAGGATGCAAAGAATGTACGCATTCCATCCCAATCTGCTGACTTGTAGTGCCAGACACGACGGCCGCTTGAGATTTGCGGAGCAATGGGCACGTGAGAGGTGTCACATTCCGTATCAGGCAGTGGTCTGACGACCCAAGTGGCGCACACACTGACACCTGATAGTTTTGTGGGTGTGAAGTCAGCAGAAGATCCAATAAGGAGGGGATATGATCTTTCACGTCAGGAACTCGTGTAGGCGAGGTAACCAATTGTGTCAGACCATAGGCCAGAGAGAAGTCGTGAACAGATCTCCCCGCGTGGTTGGTTATGTGACCCAAGCCACTCAGCGTGATGGGCATTAAAATCACCCAGGACCACGACTTCCGCAGAGGGAATCTGTTCAAGTACAGTATCAGTCGTTGTTTGAACATGCTCAATGAGTCGCTCTGTTTCGGTATTACCGCTATGAGATCTATAGAGGCACGCATAGAAGCGACTGTGGTCATCAGAGTCTATGCGTACCCAGAGGATGGATAGATCCCTTCCTTCAAGGCTGCCAAGGCGACGGCAACAAATATCTTCCCTGACAAACAGGCATACTCCAGCGTGAGGCACGAAGGCGTGTTCCAGTTTGTAGCCTGGATAGTTAAGATATGAAGTATCAGCAGGGGAAGATATCTGTGTCTCCGTCAGGAAGAGCAAAGCTGGCTTTGCCGTCTCAAGGTGGTGGTGCACGGCATCAAGGTTAGAATGGAGTCCCCTGATATTGCAGAAATCCACAGAGAGCGTGGAAGGGGGTGCCTGAACGCGCTTGCTACATCTACCCCTGGCAGGAGTACAGAGCGGGATTATGCCCTCCCCAGAATACGCAGGGCAGCCTGAGCGCGGACGCTCAGGGAGGGATTCTCCAGCACCAGTGGTGCCGGTACCCTCCTGGGGTAGTTTTTCTTGCAATGTCGCTGCCATATTCTGGGGAGGGGGGGTTTGGGCATCCGGTAATCGTAACTTACCGTACGAAACGCAGCAACAAAATGTTGCTACTTTACGCCGATATTCTGTGACGACGTGGTACTTCCCCAGTCGAGCCGGCCCATTTACGAGCTGCAATCACTAATGACTGCAGCTTGGCTCTACCACAAGTGAAGCTCTATCTTCAAAATGGTAATATATACCAGCGTCAACCTTGTTAATATACTGAAAGTAGCAATCTTGCCGCACGGCTCAGACGCGTGCACAGAGTATTTTTTAATATACTGAAAGTAGCAATCATGCCGCACGGCTCAGACGCGTGCACAAAGTACTTTTTAATATACTGAAAGTAGCAATGATGCCGCACGGCTCAGACGCGTGCACAGAGTATTTTTTTAATATACTGAAAGTAGCAATGATGCCGCACGGCTCAGACGCGTGCACAGAGTACTTTTTAATATACTGAAAGTAGCAATCATGCCGCACGGCTCAGACGCGTGCACAGAGTAATTTTTAATTAATATACTGAAAACGCGTGGTTGGCTTCCTACGGAACGGTTGTGTTCACCGAACTGCTTTTAGGGGGTGAAAGGATATATAGGCATAGAATAGATAATTGATATTTTCAAGGTTGACCCTATAGTAAAAGTTGTTCGATACATGACCACGCATTTCTGATACACGTTATAGGTAGGTATATTGTTCCCGAGCATAGACCAAGTCAAACTTGTCAAAGTTCCCGAGTAGGAATTAGCAGTACCCGGTATGGTCAAATACCAGAAGCCGGGCTACCTGTACAACAAGCTGATTTGGGTGGGTAGTAGACGAGAATGCGAGAGAATACATTATTCACACAGCTACTCTCAATTCAGCTTCGACGTACCGCGGCTTTTACAGGCACCTTTCGGTATGCGGCATCCAAAGTGTGGAATAACTTGCCACCACCTATTAGAACAACTAAACTTTTAGAAGACGCTTACGGCTGTATCTGATATATGCACAACGGAAACTAGACATGATTAAACTGACAATTTTTTTTCTAACTCAGAACGGGACATGGATTTATATACGTCAGATAGCAGGTTAACATTGAAAATAAACACAACTTTTTAATGTTCTTTATTTAAAAAAAGTGTAACTTAATACAATAAATGTTCACTATAATTATATTTAGATTAATTATAATTATTTTTATTGTAACAAATTGTGAAAAATCAAACCAATCACTGGTTCACCAGCTTAGTAATAATAATAATGCTTTATTATTATTTAAGTTCCTCTGACAGTAATTATTAAATTATATGCAACATATTTTTTAAATTATATTTATATTTCTCAATGGAACAAAGGGGAATGACAGGATTTTGCTAGAAATCAAAGAAGAACCAACAGACATATCTACCGTTATGCAAATAAATAAAGGCTGTAGAAGTACGCCGTCAAATTATTATTTTTAATAGTTTTTAATGAATAATGTATTACAAAAGGTCAAAGACATTCTACTGACTATATTTTTAAAATTCGAATTCACATTGTTGAACTATTGATTAAAAACTGCATATGCGACTGTAGGTATTTATTGTAGGCTGTGAATTATTATTAGTTATAAAATAATATAAAT
The DNA here is from genome assembly GCA_949699075.1 of Asteroscopus sphinx. Taxonomy (NCBI): domain Eukaryota; kingdom Metazoa; phylum Arthropoda; class Insecta; order Lepidoptera; family Noctuidae; genus Asteroscopus; species Asteroscopus sphinx. The sequence continues at coordinate 18,501,659 of OX453021.1, forward strand.
ATATTAATTGATTCAATAACTATATTTTTAAGTAAGGGTTTCCTTTTAATAATTTCAGACTACAATTGGATCGCAATGTATTGTCAGACTACAATTGGATCGCAATGTATTGTCCGTGAACAAAGTAATTGATTAGACTGCACTTCACTGGACACCATCGAAAACCAGTATATTTTGTAGCGAGCACTTCAAAAAAAGAGATCAAAGATTTTTCTATAACATAACTGGCGAAATGTGGGTGTACTATACGCCTCTGCCTACCCCTTCGGGAAATACAGGCGTGATGTTATGTTATGTTATGTTTAATATTTTTCTAGAAAAAGTCGATCACTTTGAAAAAAATCTAGTATCCATAATAATTATGATAATAGGTACCTAAACTAAAGTAATTAGCAACAAAATGTCCATTTTGTTCAACAATTTCTTAAAATCATAGTCTTTGTCACGACGACACATTTGAATTTCGAAGCAGAATAATGAGGGATCAGAGGGATTGTTTTTCCGTTCTTCCATAAAATGTTAGAACGTACGTTAGAGTTGAAAATGTTGTCATACACCTTACACATAATAAGAGTAAAACTATACCGATAATTCAAAGGTTTGAATCCGGCTCGTGGACGAATTTTTCCACAGTTTATGTCATTCATAACAATGTCTTGCAAATCGATTACCTACAACATAACTGTAAAACAATAATATTGTACGTAATAATTTTATAGTTAAGATTTCTATAGAAAAAATTAGATGTTTTTTTTTATTGTTTATTCAAAGAAAAATTACACAATATACAATATCAAACATCCTGCCAAACTGCAGAACAGTTTGTCGGCAGTATGTAAGTATGTACCTATGTAAATATGTACCTATGTATGAGCAAACACGTATTTATCTAGTATGTTTATTTATCATAAAAATACCCATTCCTTTTGTTATTTTTATTATTAATTTTATTATCGATTAGATTTTTTCATTGGCATCTTCTAAGATGCAGAATACAAAGTCGTAATGTAAGTGGAAAAATAAAATTTTAATGAAACATCACAACCAAGTTATATTTATATTTGATGAAGAATATTATTTTTTGTTTGTAGATATACATGCGTAAAATACATAAATATAATACATTTATATAATTATCTATTTATTTACATTAATAGTTACCATTTTAAATGGTTTATTCATTATGAACGTTAAAAAATTCGACTGAAATAGTACATTATGATACAAGTGAGCTATGTTGACTATCATACTCGAGGCTGGATTGCAGCCCGAGCCGAAGGCGAGGGCGTAATGGAGCCGAGAAGTTTAATAGTCAATGCTCACGCGTTTCATACGACGTTTTTCAACACACTTGCGATGAAAAAAAAACCACACATTTTAGACAAATATTTAATTTGTGAAAAATGGCGCGCAGATTACTGTAATCGGACGGTGACATTCTCTGCGCGCGCAGGTGGTCGAAGGAAACTGCCAAACAGGCTAATATTAAAAATATTATAAATAGTTTTTTTTTATTTATAACGCAAATTAATGTTAATTTGTGGACAAAAATAAATAATTTGATGAAATGAAATGTTTATATAGCGTATTTTAATTAATAAAGTTGATTTATTCCCAAAAATGTTTAATTTTGTTCAGACATAAAAACTTTTTTTTTTTTTTTTTATTCTTAACGGGCTTGCGTTTGATCGCCACCTCACCTGATGTTAAGCGATGGTGCGGTCGACGATGGTACACGCTTGCCCGGCAAAAACCTATTCACTCGAGTCTTGAAGACCACCACAACTCTTTGCTGCGATTTAAAAATAAACTACAAAGTAGAAAGCACTAGTGCGATAATATAATGAAAAAAGCACGCGTGCGTTATAAGCTACATTATGAACCTAAAAGCGGTGCAATAAGAGCCACTTTGCGATCAACGACAGTGGGACAGTGGGAAAGTGGGACAGTGGGGCAGTGGGGCAGTGGGGCAGTGGGGCAGTGGGACAGTGGGGCAGTGGGACAGTGGGACAGTGGGACAGTCGGACAGTCGGACAGCCGGACAGTGGGACAGTGGACTGGACTGGACTGGACTGGACTGGACTGGACTGGACTGGACTGGACTGGACTGGACTGGACTGGACTGGACTGGACTGGACTGGACTGGACTGGACTGGACTGGACTGGACTGGACTGGACTGGACTGGACTGACGTGGGTTAGCAGAAATTAATGCGAGCGGAGCCGCGGGTAAAAGCTAGTATATAATAAGGTTAATGATGACAACCGTACTAGGTAGGAAAGAGCAGCTATGCTATTCTCTAAGGATGCAGCCTTGCGTGCAACGCTGCCGCAGCGTCGAAACCTTGATTTGGTATTCACTAAAGTACGAAAAGCTACACTAGCGCTCAAGGCTGTGACGGCCGTGAGTTGGAACTACTCGACGACAGAGAAATTGACACTTCTTCATACATTTTGGTATTCCGTAAACAAAAACCAGCGTCGAGATCGCTCACAGCCTCACGCACAGCCCAGTGTTACCAGATGGCAAGTTTGAAATTATCACAAATCTAGAAAAAAAAAATCTTATGTTTATCGCATACGTGAAGAATGACTCTCCTCCACAAAATTGTAATTATATTGATATTTAGAGGTCTCAAGTTTCTATTAATTAGTGTGTTTTATTTAACACTAGCTATGCCCGACCATACGTTCCTATCAACATTTTTTTTTCACAAAATCCATCGCGTGCTCCGCACTTGCAATGTTAAAAACAATTCGCCTAAGTTTTATCGCAATAGGATGAATGGTATAGAAACGCATACGGGACATAAAAGAAAAATATATTTTTATTTGTAGATAAATAAAATCAGAAAATTATTAGAAAAAGAAAAGAAATATTTCTTATTGTCCCAGTTAGCAGCGTGCAACAGTTAAAAAAAACGTAACAATGCAAAGCAAAAAAAAAACAGATACCTTACTAATCCAATAGCACTCAGTCTATTTTTAAAACAATACAGTTCAGTTTAGTACAATCGCTAATATAATAATTTATCGAAACACGAATAGAAAGAAGCATTACCTACTACAAATACATCTCTCCAAGACAAAATCACAGAGAAAATAATCACTACGTTACAAACAAAATGTCAGTCAGTGATCAAAGATAATATAATCGCTACGTGTCAGTGATTATTTTACTCAAACTTCTTGGTCATTCATAGTGAATAATTACATTATTTTTGAAAAATGCAGTGCTGCCAGTGTACTTTTGTCAAGAGATACCTGAGAAGAGTTATCCAAAATTAACCATTAATATGAAAAGTAATTTTCGATTAACTTAAGATTCAATATAGTCTACGCAGACGAAGTCACGTGCAAAAGCTAGTTTTATTAAACATTTACAATTTTAGCACTGCCAGATATTTACGTAACACTTTACTTTTAGATATTTTCAGTTTTCTATCGTTTTCAACTACTTATATACTAGCATGTGTGTACTCGCATTCAGATGAAGTTTTTAATTAAATCGATAAAAAAGTTCTTGTAGAACACTACAATTTCCCATTAAATCAGCTGGAGGTACCTGTAGTCCATCAAAGGAATCACGCAAAGTACTGTAGGCACGTTCGTGTAGGTAAATAATAATAAATTGATGTTGGTTCCTCGATTATAGCTTGATGCGTAGTTTATTATTGCTAAGGTCGTGCACCGGCGTTACCGTGTGGTGCCGGACGTATTGCATGAACGAATTGCACCACCCTCTCTCTTCTCATGGGTGTCGTAAAAAGCGACTAAGGGATTCACCAGAGGATGGGCAGCAGCGTTCTCTGAGTATAACTGCGATCGCCAACCCGCCACCGGAGATAATCTCGTCACGCGTGACCGGCCCTATGCTCTAGAGTAGTTCCTAGGAGTAGGCTTAACCGCCACTGTGTTAGGATTAGGTAGGTCTTCGCCTCGCCGGCGAGGCTTGCCGCTTAACGGCGATTCGCGAAACGCGTCTCCCATCCGATATACCGAAAGTCCGCCACTTTCGAGGAAACTATTCCCGATGCAGCAACGACTGCCAGGGGGACATAGAGGCGGGTACCCCCCGCAATGCCCCAGTAAGCCGAGGTTCGAGCCCTCCCTTGGGGGACGCCCTTATGCGGTTTTGCAGTTAGGGTCTCCATTCTGGGTACCAATTAATAATAATAATAATAATAAATATTTTTTTTGGACATTTTTACACAGCACCATCTAGTCCCAAACTAAGCAGAGCTTGTACTATGGGTACTAGACAATGGATATAATACTTATATACTTTTTTTTTTGTAAATACATACTTATAATACATAAGAAACACCCAGACTAACACAAACACTTATGTTCATCACACAAATATTTGTGTCCTGTGGGAATCGAACCCACGACCTTATGATTAGCAGTCCGATACTCGAACCACTAGACCACAGACGTCGTCAAAAAAAAACGAAAAAAAAAAAAAAAAAAAAAAAAAAAAAAAAAAAAAAAAAAAAAAAAAAAAAAAAAATTCTGCGAGAGTCCAATCGAAAAAAAAAAAATCGCCAACCCGCCTGCCAAGCGTGGCGATTATGGCATATCCCCCCCCCCCCCCTTTGGGGGGTGGCCTTTGGCGTTTTTCGGCTGAAATGATGATGATGATGATGAAGTTTTAGTGTAAGAACAGAAGTATAATTGGGTCGGTATCTTTTGGTCTCGATCTCGATATGTCTAGGTTGCCCGTAAGACTAGATCGCGAAATAACTGGATCTCGATTGGACTAGACATCGTAACGTCTACATCTCAAAATATTTTACATCTGTAAACAGAACAGTATCAAGCGCTCGTTGTAACACGCCGCGCTACGCGTTTTCTCAGTACCAAGTAGTACGCACGGCTACACATCAAGCTGTACGGAAAGCCTATGCAATGCGAGGTCAGCATAAACTGGAAATGTACAGCTTGATGTGTAGTCGTGTGTACCAACTATTTAATTATGTGCACACGCATTGTTGTGAATACGAGTTAGTTATCTACATGGTAATAATATATTTGAAATTAACACATCCATTACTACGATCCACGACGACAAAAAGTAGCTTAAAAAGTAGATTGCTTGTTATTTGTAATACGGCTTTAATTAGTGCGAGAAGAGATTACTTTGTGCATAAATTCATAATAAGTAACAATAATTAATAATATATTACTGTTCTTAATTATCACATCATCTTCATCATTATCATCATTTCAGCCGAAAGACGTCCACTGCTGGACATAGGCCCAAGCATCGCCACAACGACCATAACGATTTTAACATAAAAAATGTAATTTGTGGAGATAAATAAAACATTTTTATTGATTATTTATTTTATATAATATCAATAAAATTCCATTCCAACATTACAATAAAATATCTAATTCGATTTCGAAAAGATACCTAAAAGCTGCCTAAAAGTTACCTTTTAAGTCGTCTAACCTGGAACTTGACCGAGATAAAAATTACCTAAAGGTTACGAAAGTAACCTTCTGGCAATACTGGAAAAAGTCGAAGGTCAAACTTGGTTTGGTTTTAGGGTTCCTTACCCAAAGGCTGCCAAACGGGACCCTATTACTCTCGCTTCGCTGCCCGCCCGTCCGTGCGTCAGTCTGTCTGTCCGTCCGTCTGTCTGTGACAGGGCTTAATCTTTGTAACGGTCATAGATAACCAGTTGAAATTTTTACAAAATATGTGTTACTATGGTGCATATCACGACAAATACTAAAAATAAAAAGTAGTCTAAAACCAAAGGGGGTCCCCATACAAGAAACCTCGAAAAACATGCATTTTTTTCAACGTTTTTGTTTTCAGCGTCAAACTTGGTCTAATTATAGTGCATACTATGTAGTTTAGTAATTTTATATGTGGTGGTACCTGCGTAAGAAAAAGATGCAAAAAAAAATTCGCTCACGGTGCGTTGATGTCTTTTGATGAACTCTCGTAAATTAAATCAGTTTCTATGGGGTATCAGGTCGAAGGGTGGTACGGAACCCTTACTGCGCGAGTCCGACTCACACTTGGCCGGTTTTTTTGTTAACATTTAATTTAAAGTATCATGGGTCTCGCAAAGGAATCGTCATTCATCCTTAAAACTCGGCCAGTAAGAATATTATAAGCTCTTAGAATAATTAGGTATTTACTATTTAAAATATTACTACATTTCTTAAAATACTTAAAAATAGACCTTTATTATAACTTTTAAACCCATTAAACTCTCAGTCGACATTAATCGATTATGTTATAAAGATATTTGTGTCAAGCCCTAACTCGTCTACGCAACAGCGACGAGTCGACACAGCCTTCAGTTCGTCGACGAGAATAAACGAGTTAGTGAATACCGTTTTGCGCTCGCGGTCGTTCGCAAGGCTGTCTCGACGTCGAGCCCGTCTCGACGTACTGTAGCGTTGTGGATCTCATTAGTTTTAGTCGAGTGAAAGATATAAAACTTAACCGGTGTTGCGCATCCCTAAAATGTGTGCACAACACTAGTTATCGCGTTGGCCTCTGTCACTTTCTACACAGCAGCTTCCAAGGAAGTAACTATTCCTTCTGGAATACATATTTTTCCCCAATCTAGGGTGAGTTCTTCATTAATCTAGCTAATATATTATAAACAGTGTATTAGGGAACTGATTCAGTCATACGAACTTGTTAATGATTAATTTCTAACATTTTCATGGCCGGCCACGCGGTCATGCTTACTTCCTGTCTCAAGAAGCTAAAATATGTGTAATTAACTGCTGCATCAGCTCTATGCTATGCCTTACAGTGTGCTGCAACCTATTTCATGTGCCATCAGCGAAGATCACTGTCCTTTTATATGTTTTGCACGCCTCGTGTCACTTAACCTACAATTATGCACCTGTCATATACTATGCTGTGACTGCACTCTTTACTGCCTGTTAACCGCTGTGATGTGTGAGCTTCCACTATCCTCCTTCATCACCGTTCCTTGTGTCACTAGAGGGCGGAGAAGCTACCACATCGCACGCGGTTGTATTAACCTGGCCGCCACTAACATGCGCACCCTTCTGCACGCTTCCAGGGTTCTACGCTCCGGCTGAAATCCTTCCGGTTGGAATTCTACCTTCCGGCTGGACTTTTACCTTCTGGCAGTACTACAACCTTCTGGCTGGACTTCTACGTTCCGGCAAGAGGCGTACCCGCTGCAACCACGAGGCAGCGTCTACCTGCTGCCCGCCGGCCTGCCGTACCATCCACGTGGCGGAGACGAGGGACGGTACCCTTACCACCTTCCTTCCAAAGTGTGCGAACGCTCAGTGAACAATAGCCTTACCCGCGACCTAGCCGAGTGTCTTTCAATATATGTATTAAATCTTCAAGTGTTATCTATTTATCTCTCTCTCTTCCTTATGTTACTGCGGTGCCTAACACCGTAGTGACACCTTTTGCCGGAACGTAGAAGTCCAGCCAGAAGGTTGTAGTACTGCCAGAAGGTAAAAGTCCAGCCGGAAGGTAGAATTCCAACCGGAAGGATTTCAGCCGGAGCGTAGAACCCTGGAAGCGTGCAGAAGGGTGCGCATGTTAGTGGCGGCCAGGTTAATACAACCGCGTGCGATGTGGTAGCTTCTCCGCCCTCTAGTGACACAAGGAACGGTGATGAAGGAGGATAGTGGAAGCTCACACATCACAGCGGTTAACAGGCAGTAAAGAGTGCAGTCACAGCATAGTATATGACAGGTGCATAATTGTAGGTTAAGTGACACGAGGCGTGCAAAACATATAAAAGGACAGTGATCTTCGCTGATGGCACATGAAATAGGTTGCAGCACACTGTAAGGCATAGCATAGAGCTGATGCAGCAGTTAATTACACATATTTTAGCTTCTTGAGACAGGAAGTAAGCATGACCGCGTGGCCGGCCATGAAAATGTTAGAAATTAATCATTAACAAGTTCGTATGACTGAATCAGTTCCCTAATACACTGTTTATAATATATTAGCTAGATTAATGAAGAACTCACCCTAGATTGGGGAAAAATATGTATTCCAGAAGGAATAGTTACTTCCTTGGAAGCTGCTGTGTAGAAAGTGACAGAGGCCAACGCGATAACTAGTGTTGTGCACACATTTTAGGGATGCGCAACACCGGTTAAGTTTTATATCTTTCACTCGACTAAAACTAATGAGATCCACAACGCTACAGTACATCCACGAAATTGTCAGTTAGTGAATAGCACTGCAGAGCTAGAGTTCCTTAGACTGTACTAGTATAAATTGTATGACGGTGTCAGCACTCAGAAGCGTTGTACAATTTACATTTAACAGGCAATTTGACAGGTATACTTAAATAAGCAGCAGATACTGTGTACGATAGTGTGATGTATTGGTGTAACTGATGTTATTGAACTGGTGTGATTATTAAATGTATGTGTGGATGTGTGATTTTGTTGTATAATTATTTATTGATTTACTAAGAGGCACACCAACAACCTATTCACAATTTTTTTTTTGACGGGTAGTACACATAATACACTATGTATTCGTAACGTGGTCCTGTGCAAATAGGTCACTTACAGGGACGCACGACTTTCACAGTACTTACTTTCACTTTTATATTAGTGTGTGGGTGTGTGTGTGTGCCATTATTTTATGAGGTTTTCCGTTTCCTCGTATGTTCAATGTTTGCTAACAAAATATGTAAAATGTTTGCTAATTATTTTATATTAAATAACTCCTCTACCAAACACGAACACACACAATATCGCCCGCACATACCTACACGCACCAAAATCCCACCACACGTACATACATGCACCAACACCCCCAACCCTCACACCTACACAACCTAGGGGTTAGGGGTAGGCATCTACATACTCCACACACATGCGCATACATACATGACACCGATTTAAGGTTGCCATCTCTAAAATTTGGCAACCAGGACAAGACGCGTGAAAACCCCGGATTTTAGAGCCCAGAACCCGGACATGTCAACAGGTTTTTTAAAACATAGTTAGTGGAATAAGAAACAACAAGTGACAACTGCGACGGGACGGGCGGGGGGACGGTGAATTTAGCGAGTCGGTTCATCGCGTCGGTTGATCGCGGCGTGTGGGCACAGTACGTGCGCCCGGACGCTCCCCGGATGCCCTCTAAACTAGGACAAATCCGGCGAAACCCGGACGGATGGCAACCCTACACCCATTACATAGTTGCATTGCATGCTTTCATTACTATTAATAACTTTGTCAAATCAAATTGTTGTCAAACTATCTATCTAATTATGTTTAAATGTAAACTATGTCACGTATTGTATAATTTAATTAAGCAAGGTGGTCCGCAAGATACAGGTTAACCTCTGTTAACCTAGTTGGGGGATCAACGTTCATCTGAGTTGTAAAATAATACTTATTTTGGATATAAACGATTATTATTATTATTTGAAAACAAACTATACTCAATGTAATCCTACTAAAATTATAAACATGTAAGTTTATAAAGATGTTTGGATGTTTGTTACTCAATGATTCAGTCACGCGTTAACCGTTGAACGGTTTTGGATAAAATTTGGCACACAGATAGACCATAACTGGGATTAACGTATCGACGGGTGCAAAGTAAAATGAGTTATATACAAAACAGTTACTTTTCAGGAGAGCGCGAAATAGGAAAAAAATGCTCCCATATTGTTAATATAAAAGCTCTTGAAATTTTAATTAGGTAAATAAATAAAATAAATAAATAAATATTTTTGGGACATTTTTACACAGCACCATCTAGTCCCAAACTAAGCAGAGCATGTACTGTGGGTACTAGACAATGGATATAATACATATATACTTTTTTTTTTTTAGGTAAATACATACTTATAATACATAAGAAACACCCGGACCAACACAAACACTTATATTTCATCACACAAATATTTGTGTCATGTGGGAATCGAACCCCTCGACCTTGTGATCAGCAGTCCGAACCTCGAACCACTAGACCACAGACGTCTACTATTCAATGATACCCCACACAAGGGGGTGCAGCGAAAAAAATGTTTTCATCCCCATTTCACATGTATGGGCGCCACCCCTAAAATACGTAATCAAGATGATTTTATTCTTTTAAAATTGAGATCTATATCTATACTATTTTTTAACAAAATTTCATTTACTTATGTTTATAACTGTAGAAGTTATTAAGCTGTAAAGGATTAGGACAGACGGACAGACGGACAGACGGACAGACGGACAGACGGACAGACGGACAGACATGACGAAACTATAAGGGTTCCTTGTAGAACTACGGAACCCTAAAAACAGCCACGTAAATCGGCTCAGAAAGCTCGGAGTAATCGGTGAAAAAAACCCGCCGAATAGGTACATAACCTCCTCCTTTTTTTGAAGTCGGTTAATGAAGTCTAGGAAAGTTCTAAATATTAATACTTAAAAATAATTAACATCAGTCTATCTATCTATCACAAATATTAGTATTAACTATACTTATTTCAATGTCCTAGTCTTATACCTATATTACTAGCGTTCTAGTTATAATTACAACCATAATAGTAATTATAACATTTGTTGGGATCAAGCATTGTAAAGCCACGGCGAGAACGAGTATTTCATTTTTGGACAAAGTCGCCTAGGTTCTCGTTTATATAGATCATATTTATTATAAAATGTTGTGTTTGGTTTCTCTGCTTTTCTCGCTCTTGATTCCACTTAACATTTTCACTGTCGGTATTTTTTGTCAATTTAAATTCATTCAAATACATTTTGAAATCGAAAACATCGTCTTGTGTAATTTATATTACGTACCCTTGAACGAATAAATTCCTCCTAGTACCACTGAGGTATATATAATACCATAAGAATAGACAATAATCTATTTTATGATAATACCTCAGTGCCTAGTACCTACCTCATACGCAATACGAGTGACCACGCGCCCCTCGCACGCTCTGCGTAAACACAGCCAGGCGGTAGTTGAACGCATCTACATCGTCACAGATCTATTATCTATACCATGGTGCTCTGTGCCTATACATTGTGCAATTTTACAAAATGAGCGTAATTGTCTTTTTTGACGTCACAAAAGTAGGTACCAGAAATAATGCGATAAATGTAATTTTCTTTGTGCCATGTTGTAGAACATGATATTTTTAGTAAGTTACTATACAGTTTAATACTAATCAGAATTTCGCTAATTTGCACATAACTTTTTTTACTTTGCACCCGTCGGTCTAAGGCACTTTTTATTCCGGGAAAATAAGCAGTTCCCGAGGATCTATAAGATATTTCTGTGATAAGCCGAATTACACGCGGGAAAAGCCGCCGGCCTCAAGAGGGTTTGAGTTCGAACCCGGCCCACACCACTGATTTTTCGAATTCATGTGTGGATCAGAATTTGATTATCACTTGCTTTAACGATGAAGAAAACATCGTGAGGAAACCTGCACACCTGAGAGTGCTCCATACAGTTCTCGATGGTGTGTGTAGTCCGCCAACCCGCACTAGGCCAGTGTGGTGGACTAAGGCCTTAACCTACTCATTCTGAGAAGAGGCCCACGCCCAGCAGTGGGACAATAATGGGCTGATAATGATGATAAAGCCGCGGGCATAGGCTATGTTGTATAATACACGGCTGGTGCGTTGGCCTTTTTCTCTGAACTTGGCTCACACTGCCATATGTCTAGATAATAACTAATACAGATGTTTTATCTCACGATAAAGTGGGTGAGCCATACTTGTGTGTGTGTGTGTACATGTACACACGGCTACACATCAAGCTGTACATTTCCAGTATAAGCTGACCTCGCATTTTATAGGTTTTCCTTACAACGCGAGGTCAGCCTATACTGGTTTTTACAGCTTGATGTGTAGCCGTGTGTACATGCCTATTGTCTTTGTGTGCGTAAGCTCGGGAGCGCTCAGTTTTGTCCGAGTTTTGTAGTTACGTACAGAAGAGCGCGTGATTATAAGCATTACAACTAAAGCATGGCTCACCCGCTTTCGTGAGATAAAAGAACTGTATCCCAAAATAATATTTAAAGTTTCAGACACAAGAGGAATAACTAAGCCACAATAATGCCGTCACCTCAAGAGCACACGCCGACTCGACAGGAGACTCTTACAGCGCCAGTGTTGGACGGCGAGAGAATTGTCATTTCTGGCATGTCGGGACTCTACCCAGAATCGCGCAGTGTCAAGGAATTGTCTGAAATCTTGTACAATAAGGTAAACATGACAATGTCAAATGCAATTTATGTATCCCGAGGAAAATTATATAAGTATATTTAAAAAAAAAGTTAATAAGCATTATGTCGGGACAGGTCAGCTTCTACATACTATGGCAACTCTTTTTACGTTTATTTCTAAAGGCAATATACTCACTTTTAAACTCTTGTTTATTTCTGACATTAACCCACATTATACTCACATTATTTGAATAAATTTGATGTAATAAACAATAACCTATTTTAAAAAGAGTTTATCGATGGAGTATCTTGCCTGTTCTTCTCCATAGGACCCATAATTTGGAACCGTGCAACTAGAGCCTGACCTTTCAAAAGTGCCTGTAATTAGGTTTATTTGAAATAAAAAACATTGAAATTGAAAATTGAAATATCCATTGTCTAGTACCCAAGGCAATAGGCTCGCCCCCTATTACATGGGACTAAACATAACTGGCGACATGTGGGTGTATACTATTCCCTTCGGGGAAATACAGGCGTGATGTTATGTTATGTTAGTACCCATAATTATTCTAGTCAAAATAATCAAAACAGTCAAATAAATCTTTTTCTGCGGAGTAGATTACATTAAATGTAAATTGAGTGATAGTTTAGAAGAGACACATTTGAAAAACATAAATTCAGAATAATCCCCGATTTATAGTTAATTAATTATAATTGAGTAATTGGCCAATTAAGCAATACACTGGGAATGACAAGATTAATGAAACTTCGAGATGGCTTGCAACAGATTAAAAATTTATTTGCATAAAGTACAGAGTATAAACTTATGACACTTCACTATGATATTGACCACAGATATTAATCTTTATTTTGTTATTTAGTTTCAACATCCTCTCGTAACAAAATAAACCAAATTCCATTTTAACAAAAAAATAATATAAAAATTATGTTTTGAATACATTAATTAAACTTCCGATATGCCCATTAAATTTATGAACTTATAATGTTTATTTGCACAAAGACTTTTTGTCAATATATCAGCTGGCATATTGGAGGTTGATACATATTCAAGATTAACTTTATTAGCATACACACATTCTCTTACAAAATGATGTCGTACATCAATATGTTTAGTGCGTTTATGAAACAATGGATTAACAGATAACTTAAGTGAACTTTGACTATCACTATACAAAAATATTTTTTCATTTAATTCAATCAAGTCAGATAATAAATTCCTTAGGTACATAACCTCTTTGCAGGCTTCGGATAGAGCCATATACTCGGCTTCTGTACTTGACAATGCTACTGTTCGTTGCTTTCTGGATTCATAAGATATAACACATCCTGACATTATGAAGCAGTAACCAGTATATGACCTTCTATCCATGGTACATGATGCCCAATCCGCATCCACAAAGCCATGTAAGGGATATTCACTTTTCTTATAAACTAAAAAACCATAAACCATATCTTTTAGTTTTCTGTAAATATCTCAACAATCTTTTTAAATGTTTCCAATGAGTTTCATTACTGCAATTGTTATACTGACTTAGGTAACTAACACTATAAGCAATATCTGGTCTTGTCAATACAGATAAGTACATGAGGCTCCCTATTAACTGTTGGTATGGATATATTTTATTACAATTATTATTAACATTTTTCTCCAACTTTAAATTAACTTCCATAGGAGTTTCTGAACTATGACAATCTGACATATTAAACTTACTTAAAATATTGTTTACAAAGTTTTCCTGATCAACAGTAATACAGTATTTTTGAACATTCACTCTCATTCCTAGACACTGTTTGATTTGACCTAAATCTTTTATTTTAAATTTATTAACAAGCTCTGTCTTTAACTGTTCATAAGAGTTTTTGCAATTATAAAATACAAAAAAATCATCTACAAATAATGCAATAAATACTTTAACATTATTGTTACTTTTTATAAAAAGACAAGGTTCACATTTGGACTTTTTATAACCTAAGTTTATCAAACATTCCTCTACTCTAGTATACCAAGCCCTGGCAGATTGTTTGAGACCATAAATTGCTCTTTTCAACTTTAATACTTTATTATTACAATCAACAAATTGAGAATATTCTGGTATTTCCATAAATACACTTTCTTTTAGGAAACCATTCAAAAAAGCTGTTGGTACATCAAGATGATTCATATTCAATTCAAGTTGTACACTCAAGGCAAACAATAGTCTAAGAGTAGAATACCTTAACACAGGTGAAAAAGTTTCGGTAAAATCTATGCCCTTTTTCTGGGTAAAACCCTTAGCAACAAGTCTCGCTCTGAAACGCACTTCATCATCATTATTGTATTTCTTTTTAAATACCCACCTATTTTTGACGACTGTGCTGTTCCTTGGCCTGTCCACTAGCTCCCAGGTACCATTATCATTAAATGATTTTAACTCCTCCTTTATTGCACATTCCCAGTGTGCTTTGTCAGGTCCAGTTACAGCTTCAGTGAGAGAAATCTGTTCACCTGTCACTTCTTCCACACACATGTTCGTATAACCATAATACTCTGGTTTACGTCTACAACGTTTTTCCTTGACATCCGAAGTGACTTGCTGTGTATCACTTATCGGGCTTACTAGTAACTTTCATCAGACTCGCTTGTTGTTTCGTCAGGAATATAAGTCACATTATTTACATCACTTTCTAAGCTATGACGATCTGTACTATTTAACTTACTCTCCTCTACACATACAGGTTGCTGTTTGTCTTCTACAAAAATAGTTGTTGAAGTATCATTTATGTTTTCCATGACCACAACATCTCTAGCAACTATAATCTTTTGTAATTCTGGATCATACAAGCGATAACCTTTGGTATTTTCCGAATAGCCAACTAAGAACATCTTATTTGATTTCTTATCCCATTTTCTACGTTTTTGTTTGGGAACATGGACCATTACTGGACTGCCGAAAATCCGTAGATAACTAATATCTGGCTTTCTGCCTGTCCATATTTGATAAGGTGTAGCATCACTGTCTAGTCCTGCCGCTGGGGATCTATTTTTCACATATACTGCTGTATTCACAGCCTCCGCCCAAAACTTTTTATCAAATTGAGCATCAAATAGGAGACAGCGTGCTTTCTCAACAATTGACCGA
Source organism: Asteroscopus sphinx (assembly GCA_949699075.1). NCBI lineage: Eukaryota > Metazoa > Arthropoda > Insecta > Lepidoptera > Noctuidae > Asteroscopus > Asteroscopus sphinx. The sequence goes on from OX453021.1 coordinate 18,516,971, forward strand.
TTAAATCTCTCGGATAGACCATTTTGTTCTGGAGTATAAGCGTTTGTCTTCTGGTGCACTATACCACATTGCTTCAAGTAATTTTTCATCTCTGATGAGCAGAACTCTCCACCATTATCAGATCTTAATATTTTAACCTTCTTAGATTGCTGGTTCTCAACTAACTTTTTGAACTCCTTGAAGTACTTGAATGTTTGATGTTTTGACTGTAGGAAGTATACAAAACACATTCGGCTATAGTCAATATTAAAAAATATCTGGCCAATCCGAGCGACTTGTTTTCCATTGGCCCACATAAATCGGTGTGAACCAATTCCAGCAATTCTGTGCTTTTGCTTGCACTCAGAGGGAAAGGTAGCCTTGCCTGCTTATCCTCGCAGCATACTGTACAACTGGATTTGTCTATCTGGCCACTATTTTCTTCAAATTTCACACCTTCAACGACTCCATTCTTCATCCTGCTAAGGTCTTTAGCATTAATATGACCAAGTCGTCTGTGCCACGTTGTGCAAGAAGTTTTCACTGTTGCCGCTAGAATTTGCTGAGACTTCACAATGTTTAATTTGTAGACCTCATTTTTTAACCTTGCTTCACCAATGCAAACATTCTGTGAGTTATAAATAAAGCATCCTTGTTCATTAAATATCACTTTGTTGCCACTTGTAATGATTCTACTAACTGATAACAAGTTAGTTGTGAGGTTAGGTACACATAGCACATTGTTTACATTTACTTCATACTGCTTGTTTCCTACTGCAGTAGTAATCTGTAAGTCTCCGGAACATACAACTTGCACTTTTGTCTGATTAGCCACAATATTCTCTTTAGTTTCAGGTTGGTACGAAACATTTGTTAGCATGTTTTTATTGGACACTAAATGAGTACTCGCACCAGAATCAAGGTACCAGTCGTGTTGACTGAATTCACTCGTTAGAAAAACTGCGCTGAATGCATTCACTTTCGCTTTTTCAACAGAACATTGGTTTTTGTAATGTCCGATCTGTTTGCATTTGTAGCAGCGTATTATTTTTGACGTTTTGTTATAGTTGACGTTGACAGACGGTTGACATTGCGTTTCGTTCCCGCCATTTCCGCCACGATGCTTATGAAATATTTTACTATTTTTACTGCTTTTGGAGAATTTCTAGCGTTGATTTACCCTCGAAATCTATACTCATATCTAACAACTTCGTTTTTATAGCATCTGCACTTATATTCATCCCCGAATGTTCAATTGCCATGATCATAGGACCAAATTTGTCTGGAAGTCCCGCTAATAACAAGGAACCAATCCATTCTTCATTGATCTCAAAACCGGTACCTTTCAATTTCTGTGCTGTTTCTACTAGTTGTGTAACATAACTAGTCATGGAATCACAAGTCTCTAAGCGAATTGAAATCAAATTTCTCAGTAGACTAATCTTGCGTGTGAAACCGGTGTCATCAAACAAAGATTTCAGTTTCTTCCATACACTCTGCACTTTAGTTTCGCCTTTAATATGTACGTAAAGGGATGGATCGATGGTCATTATCATTTTCGCTCTGGCTTTTCTGTCGTTCTGTTCGTCTAGCACATTTGCGCCATCCAAATCGACGCCTTCCAGGATGAGAAAATTTGTAACGGCAAAAGCCCAATCGTCGTAATTCTCGCGTCCCTTCAATTTAGGAACGTTGACTGAGTAATTAACCGACATTATTACAACTGTGGACTATTCAAAACTATTATAAAGATAATTATTTTACGGGTCTGGGCCCATAACCTAATGAAACTTCGAGATGGCTTGCAACAGATTAAAAATTTATTTGCATAAAGTACAGAGTATAAACTTATGACACTTCACTATGATATTGACCACAGATATTAATCTTTATTTTGTTATTTAGTTTCAACAAAGATTTGGCTAGAAATCAAAGAAGAACCAACAAAAAAAATATTTATAATAAGATTTATGCAATTTATATAAAGTATGTCGGAGTACACCGTAAATTATAATAAAATAATAAATGTGTAATTTTGCATGCTGAAAGGCTGAATGTGGTGAAACAATAAATATCATGTAACATCTCTGTATAAACCCATGTTATGCGAATAAATAATTGAATTGAATTGAATTTTCTATTTTTAATAGGTCTTAATTAATAATTATTAAAATGTATCTACAAAAGGTCGTAGACATTTTATTGACAATATTTTCAAAATTCGAACTCACATTTTTGAACTAGTGATTAAAAACTGCAGATGCGACATGTAGGTATTTATTGTAGGCTGTGAATTATTATTTGTTAAAAAATAATATAAATCTATTTATTGATTCAATTACTACATTTTTAAGTGAAGGTTTCCTTCTAATAACTTCAGACTACAACTAGGTTGCAATTTATTGTCCGTGAACAAAGAAATTGATTAGACTGGATTTCACTGGACGCCATCGAAAAGCAGTAATATTTTGTACTACAAAAAAATAGATAAAATATATTTCTAGTAATAGTCGATCACTATTAAAAAAAATTGCATCCATAATAATTATTAGGGAGGTACCTAAAACAAAGTCATTAGCAACAAAATGTCCATTCTTTTCAACAATTTCATAGAATTATACAGTTTCTTAAAATCATAGTCTACGATGACACATTTGAATTTCGAAGCAGAATAATGCGGGATCGTTTTGTCTTACAGAACGAAGAGTTGGAAATGTTGTAAATAAAAATAAAAGGTTGTTATTATGGCACCAAAGCTGTAGGGTCATGTTGGATTGCTGATCACGGAGGTCGTACCTCTCGTCTGTGGAAATCCGCCATTTTGGCAAATTTTGACAATGGCGGATCTGTGGAAACGAATATCGGTCTTTCCACAGACAGGGACCGGACGCCTACCTCTGCGCCTTTAAATCGCAATTTCCCTAATTTTCGTATATAAAGCACTAAAACCTAATTAAAAACACATATACCTTATTAAATTTGCTATTATACTGTATCCATCATTATATACAAAGATATAGAAGCATAAACTTATGTTTATATCAATAAAAAAGTACTAAAAAAGTACTGTCAGTTTTCTTTTTTTTTTCTTTTTTTTTTGTAAAAAATATTTTTACCCTGTAATATAAGTTTCTAAATAAAACTTTACATCCATTCACAATAGCGTAAGTAAAAATCTCATACACTATCCATAAATATTTACGCTACAAAACATGTTTATAACACGCGCCCGATAAGCAAGTCTCAGTGCCGCCTTTTTTGTCAGCAAAAAAACTCCCAGTTGAGTGGGACTCCCACGCCCATACTGTGAATGAAATATGCGATCGTATAGCTATTTTTTTCTAGTTTAAGTACTTAATAAGAGGTTAGAGTGAAGAAAACATATTTTTTTAGATTTGCCTAAATTTTTTATAGCATGACGGTTCTTCCACAGATGCGGGATTGGGCGCCATTTTTTATAAGGAACCGAATATCGGTTCTTCCACAGACGAGAGGATACAATTTCTTAAAATCATAGTCTACGATGACACATTTGAATTTCGAAGCAGAATAATGCGGGATCGTTTTGTCTTACAGAACGAAGAGTTGGAAATGTTGTAAATAAAAATAAAAGGTTATTATTATGGCACCAAAGCTGTAGGGTCATGTCGGACTGCTGATCACGGAGGTCGTGGGTTCGATTCCCACAGGACACAAATATTTGTGTGATTAACATGAGTGTTTGTGTTGGTCTGGGTGTTTCTAATGTATTATAAGTAAGTATGTACAAAAAAGTATCTAAGTATTATATCCATTGTCTAGTACCCATCGTACAAGCTCTGCATAGTTTGGGCACAGTTTTAGTGGTTTGGGACTAGATGGTGATGCGTAAATGTCCCAAAATATTTATATTTATTATTATTATCACCATCACCACCATCTGTCTGGACCCATATTTATTGTGAAATAAATTATTCTTATACTTAACAAACATGTCTTCTTTGCTGCAGGTGAACCCAGTGTCCCAATCGGCACTTCGGTTTAAGTATAACCATCCAGAGGTATCGCAGCATGTGGGCTCGGTGCCCGACCTCAACAAGTTCGATGCCCAGTTCTTCAAAGTGCACTACCGACTGGGCAACACTATGGATCCAATGGCACGCAAAATCCTTGAGCAGTCGTACCAGGCCATCTACGATGCCGGTTAGTTAGAACACCGACTGCGTGTTGGTAAAATGATCCTTCATCTTTCATCTAAAATTTACATATCAAGCTATACATTTGCAGTATAAGCTAACCTCTCACTGTACGGAAAACCTATACAATACGAGGTCAGCTTATACCTACTGGAAATGTGTAGCTTGATACGTAGCGGTCTGTTCGTATTTATTATACTCACAAATGATTAAAGACATAATAGTTTCTTAGGTTTTCGCGATCACTACACATTATAATAAAAAAAGTTTAACCGGATTACATCGCAATATTATTTAAATTGGTTTTCTTGACGAATCAAAAGCTTAGCAGCGTTCGTGGTCACAGGAAGACTAAGGTAACAAGCGCCTTTACAGATATTTCAAAAATAAAAAAATACTACCGTACAATTTTTATTAATTAAAATTGTTTCGATGCACGCAGTAGTGACTCACTTACCTTTTACAGTGTAGCATGCTGTTTGGAACTTGATTTTTATAGGTCAGGAAAACCAATTTAAATAATATACGCGATGTAATCCAGTTAAACTTGTTTTATTACAATGTATTAAAGACATTTCTTTTACATAAGTTAGTCCCCCTTGAAAAACTATTATTGTGGCTAAAACAATAAATCTGAAAAAAAAACTGCATATTTTGAGAAAATTGCGACATTACACACTTTCTAAATTAGAAATTCACGAATAGTTATCATTAATGATAGTAGGTTAATTAAAGAAGTATTCCCATTTGAGCACCTATTTTTAGGGCACCAATGCTTAGAGCACCAATGCTATTCCCTTTTCAGCACCAATCTGTATTTTAGCTTGGTGCTCTATTGGGAACAAAATAAATAATTCGACTTTATTCCCCTTTGAGCACCTACGGTACGGTAGCTTCTAGTGACGCGGTGTATTGTAAAAAATATCGAAAAAAATCACAATATTATTATTTTTAGTTAATCATGTATTGTTATTATCACAAGTTTCCTCAAATAAAATTTTGTGTACACACACCAATTTTAGGCAAAACTAACTAAATAAATTACCTAACTATTTTCATATTAATAGGAAGAGCGTAGGTAAGTTGAGAGGGCCGCAACCTGCACCGACTGGTCCGGTCCCAGGGATATCCCGAGTAAGTATGAATAAAAAACCGGCCAAGTGTGAGTCGGACTCACGCAGTAAGGGTCCCGTACCACCCATCGATCTGATACCCCATATAAACTGATTGAATTTACGAGAGTTTATCAAAAGACATCAACGAACGTACGCGAAATGTGAATTTTTGCAGCTCTTTCTTACGTAGGTACCGCCACATTTGTCTATGTTTGTCCTATTTTTAGTATTTGTTGCTAAACTACATAGTATGCACTATAATCTGACCAAGTTTGATGGTGGTATATATTACCGTTTTGAAGATAGAGCAGGAACAAAAACGTTGAAAAAAATGCATGTTTTTTGAGGTTTCTTGTATGGGGACCCCCTTTGGTTTCAGACTTTTTTCTGTTTTTAGTATTTGTCGTGATACACCTCATAAAAACACATATTCTGAGAAAATTTCAACCGGTTACCTATTACCGTTCAAAAGATACAGCCCTGTGACAGACAGACGGACGGACGGACGGACGGACAGCGTAGCGAGAGTAATAGGGTCCCGTTTGGCACCCTTCGGGTACGGAACCCTAATAGGGTCCCATTTGGCACCCGTCGGGTACGGAACCCTAAAAATGTCGCACTTTCAGCGATTGGCACCCAAGCTGATGATGTAGATTCATGATTCTAAGATTTATTGCATACTAACTAACGGCCTTACTAATAAACGTTGTATAGGGTTGAATAGTTACACAACGATTTCTCACTTTCTGTCATATGTTATTTGACATTCGAAACAAGAAGACAAAGCATTGTGTAACTATACAACCGCTATACAACGTTTGTTAGTAAGGGGGTAAGTGTACATCATTAGGGTTACATTTTATAGCCTCCCTAAGCCGCGATATCGCGGCTGCTCCCAAACTTGCGGGCACAGAGTACTTTTCTATATAGGGCTTGCGGGATCCAAACGTCTCCAGCTGGAGGCTCTACGTGAAGATCGTACGATCCATGGCCCTTTATGGGGCCCCATTGTGGGCGGACACCCTTTTATGCTGTAACGTCGTACTGCTACGTAGGCCGCAGCGTGCGATAGCCATCAGGATGATACGGGGACATCGTAAAATCTCCTTTGTGGCGGCGAGCTTCCTAGCCGGATCAATGCCCTGGGAACTAGAGGCGAGAGACCTTGCGCTGAGGTACCACCAGTGCGAGGACCCGCCAGATCCTAGTGGCTGAATGGGAGGAGCGACTTGCGCAACCTAGCGCAGGGCATGCTGCAATAGCGGCGGTAAAGCCTGTCATAGCTGGAGAGGAGCCATGGAGCCCTCACCTACCGGCTGACGCAGATACTTTCGGGGCACGGTTGCTTCAGGAAGTATCTGTGTCACATAGGCTGGGAGCAGACGCCCGAGTGTCATCCCTGCGGAAGCTGTCCAGAGGCCGCGCAGCGCCGTGACCTCATCACTGCAGTAGGCGGCAGTAACCTCTCGCTTCCGGCCGTAGTTCTGTCCGTAGTCGGGAGCGAGAGTGCTTGGGAAGGCGTCGTCGCCTGCGAGGAGGTGATGCTCGATAAGGAGGCAGCGGAGAAGGTTCGAGAGGCAATGACCTCTCTTCCCATCAGCAGGAGACGACCTGGGCATCGTAGGAGGGCGTATGCCTACCTCCACACTAGGCGTGGGCCTGCGGGCGGCAGACTCGGGATGGCCCGCCGCCCTACCAGTCAAGGCCCGTGACGGTGGCGCGTAGTGTTCCGCGCGCGTCATTCAAGAGGAGGGTGCGGCCGATGTGGTTGCCGCACGGGAAGAAGGGGCTCATCTGCCAGTGGCAAGCTGGGACCTGCCGGGAATGGTTGGGCGAATACGGGAGCTTTTTTCCCACGCCACGCCTTGGCCCGCCAAGGGTCAATAGACCAACCCCGTGGTGGTTTTTAGTCGGTAAGAGTCCGACACTGGCTCCGTTTGTCCCAGGCGGAGTGCGTCCATAAGGATGTTTACTACAAACAAAAAAAAGTATGACAAATGTATCCGAACTGTTCCAGAACTTGTTTTCGTCGTGATACAAATATTTTCTATTATTATCTAACTGCGGTGCATTTCGACGTGACGTAGTAAGTTTCATTTTTTTTGTGTTGAAAATAAAACTGTAGACCTTTACAAGGAAGCTACATGTACCGATGAGCCTATTCTAACAATTTATAAAAACAAGGCCAATAATTTGGAAGATCGAGGGCTCGATTTAGCCGCCGATGCATTTTATTTTCACTTACAATTTTATTGTCTTAGCAAAATTTCTCCGGCTAATTTAACTTTTAACCTTATACATAAAATGTATACAAAGTATAAGTAAGAAATATTATTAAACTATATATCATTGTATAAAGACTTTATATTATTACGATGAATGTGATTTTTTTAATGAAACCTAGTAAAATAAAAATAAAAATTACCTTTGGTTAATAAAAGTACTGTGATTTTTTATCTAAGTCTAACATAATTATAATAAAACAAGTTTAACCGGATTAAATCGCGTATATTTGTTATATCGAGATTTTTTTGTAATGTATAGTGATCGCAGAAACCTAAGAAATTTTCACATAATTGTTGACATACCTACTGTAATATAAAACTTCTGTTTTTATCGACATGTTTTTACTATACACCCTATCACTAGAAGCTACCGTACCGTAGGTGCTCAAAGGGGAATAAAGTCGAATTATTTATTTTGTTCCCAATAGAGCACCAAGAAAAATACTGATTGGTGCTGAAAAGGGAATAACATTGGTGCTCTAAACATTGGTGCCCTAAAAATAGGTGCTCAAATGGGAATAATATTTAAATATTTCGTGCACACGTGGACTGAATTATTAATTTGATATTTTATTCCTATGTGTCCCCCTAGAAAAAAGCAGAGGGTTAGACCGGAAACAATTAGTTTGATCTGTCCCGTCGTCAGTAACAGGGGGACAGACCGGAATTTTCATTCCTTTTTATCCCCCTAAGGGGGCAGAGCCGGAATAATTATTTTCCTTTTCGTTTCGGACTCTCTATAATGTTCTATATTGCAAATGAAATACATTCATGACATTTCTATAAATAATAATAAATAATTCTTTATTTCGGATTCAAAGATCCATACACCCAAAAATAAATTTAAAACATTATAACATTATAATTTAAACGAATTAAAATTTCTATTAGTAAAAGCTAAAAGATATTGAACAATCACTAAAGTGCCACCATCCTGATGTCAGAATGGCGGGTTAAATCTTAATTTGAACAAATAACTTATGCGACCGCCTGTACCAATGCACCATTGTACCATTGCAGCACTGTACCAATGCGCCATTGTACCAATGCACCATTTTACCCATGCACCATTGTACCAATGGACCATTTGTACTAATGCACCATTGTACCAATGTAAATGCCGAAAAAGGCTCGTCTAACATTCATTCATTTTCAAGCCATTCATTTGTTTTTATAAAATTCATTTGTTTTTCACAACATTCATTTGTTTTTACGACATTCATTTGTTTTTACGATATTCATTTGTTTTCACGACATTGTTTTTCACAACATTCATTTGTTTTTACGACATTCTTTTTTTATGACATTCATTTGTTTTTCACGACATTAATTTGTTTTCACTACATTCATTTGTTTTTCACGACATTATTTTTTTTCACAACATTCATTTGTTTTTCACGATATTAATTTTTTTCACAACATTCATTTGTTTTTACCCGACTGCGCGACAGCAAAGACAGGGTTATGTTTTTCACGCGTATCTATGTATGTATGTATGTATTTATGTATGTATGTATGTGGGATTCTTTATACCCTCGAAGCATCTCAATGCTTCAATGGATTTTGATGAATGAAGTGTCTATCGATTCGGCTAAGTTGTGCGATGGTTATAGGCTAGGTTTTGATTTTTTATAACCAAAATGGCGGCCATGAAATTCAAAATGGCGGTAGAGACAAAAAATATTATATTATTTATTTATAGGCCACACCAAGAACCAAAGGAAGGTGTTTAAGCCAAAACTTAAAAATTTAAAATAAAAAAGTTAATTAAAAAAACCAAAAACCCGACTGCGTGAAAAGAACTGAAAATATGTAAACATGACGTAGCTATTTAAAATTGAAATTTTCAGTAGCAAATCATCACACGAAGTTGGAGGCTACCTACGGACTATGTAATTCACAAATATACATAGCCTCCGACTTCCTGTTATGATTTGCTACTGAAAATTTTAATGTTTCAACTATGAAAACCCTGTTTTCTTTAACGTTATTTTTAGTTGAACTTATTGGACAACAATATTCCATTTATTTCGTGCCCACAGTCGTTTCGTGCTCCAGGATCGCAGATAATATAATACTACCCAGGATCAAGCCTTGAACAATGTTAAATTTGTGTGAAAGTTTAAATCAAATTCGACTCTGGGTTAGAGATAGCTCGCGTTGGTGTAGGTTTGCCTTAAGAGTGGTGCTGGCCAGAAAACCTCCACGTGTGCCTGACGGCTGCTTGTCCTTCTGGACACGTCTGGAGGGAACGGCAGTTGTTTGGCCGGTGCATCCCGGGTACGGGCAATAAAATCATGCGTGCCCTTGGAGCGGGTACAATGTTTCAAATACCTGGGCCACATTGTGACGGACGTCCGACCTGAAGGACGATACACAAGAAAGGAGGGCGTTGTCGGTGAGGGCGAACATGAGAGCCCGTAGGTTTGCTCGTAGCTCTAAGAAAGTCAAGATCACCTTGTTTCGAGCCTACTGTTCATCTTTTTATACGAGCAGCCTGTGGGTGTCATACACGTGGAAGTCCTGCAGCGCCCTCCGCGTTCAATACAACAACGCGTTAAGGGCGCTGTTGTGGCTGCCTCGTTTCTGCAGCGCGTCTGGGATGTTTGCCGAGGTGCGCGTGGACTTTTTTTATACCACCATGTGCAAAAGGACAACCTCGATAGCGAGTAGAGTGCGGGACAGTAGCAACAGCCTCCTGGCCGCCGGCGCCGTTGCCGACAGGTTGGACGGGCCGTTTTTGAGGCACTGGCAGGCCTTACATGCTCCTGTAAACCAGAGGTGGGGCAGATAATTTGTCAATTGTGTCAGTCAGTTTCATTAATTTAATTTTAATACAAATGCTTTTACATTTGACATTAATTAAATTTTCTTGACATTATTGTAATTTTTTGACTTGTAATATATTTTTTTTTCTATGGATTTGATTATCTGAAATAAATGAATTTATTATTATTACCATACTAATAGTACTACACACATACATAATACTTTTTAATTAATTACCCGTGGTTTACCGTGGAACACTTAGGTGAACTACGTTGGTAGACTACGGGTACGAAACCGTTTTTGTGGGTTTGTCTCCACGGATCCCGTGATCAGACTGAATTAGCCACGGATCCCGGAGCATTGTATCCACTGATACCGTGATCCGTTTCCCTCAAAGAATCAAATTAATATTTGACCCGCTGATCACGGTATCCGTGGCTACAAGAAAGCAAATACAATAATTTTCGAAACTGATCACGGTGTACAAAGTACTTTTTTGTTTTGTGTTATTTCCCAAAAGGAAAGAAGTTTAAATTAAAACATTAAAACAGTAATGTAAAATTATTGATGATTGTCATTTTCAGTGAAAGAGAATATAATCACTATGTTTTATTTTCAGTCATTACGATGATGCACACTGCACGTCACCAACTTGTTATAAATGTCATTTCGCTCATTACGATGATGCACACTGCACGTCACCAACTTGTTATAAATGTCATTTCGCTCATTGCGATGATGCACACTGCACGTCACCAACTTGTTATAAATGTCATTTCGCACACTACCTACCTTCTTCTTCTTCTTCACAACCATCCGCGGTGTAAAATTGAATATGTGTTTAATTTATTACACTGTTTTTTATTTTTATTTTATTTATTGGGGAAAACAAACAGTGACACATTACATGTTATAAGATGATTTTTTTTTTTACAAAAACTGAGCAAATGTGTAACCAACAGCATTTTCCACAGAATATAAACAGATATACTTATAAATATCATGCGATTTTATATTCAAACCTACAAAGTACAAATACAAGATATGATAGAATAATAATGTAGGTAACAGCAAAACCACTTATCAAAGCTTATAATAATATGCATTGAATAGGCTAGAGTAGGTGATGTGTTACGAAATAGGTAAGATATTAATGGTCTCAAGAACATTTTTTCTAAATTTACCAGCAGAGAGGGCAAACATATCAATATGGTTAAAGTGCCTGTTGTAGTTACTTGTAAGCCTACGCAGAGGTGCCCGCAAGCCTGCGTTAGTACGACTGGAGGACACGGCAAACAGTGGTCGTTCGCGCACCTCACGGCAAATTGTCGTTCTAGGCACTAAGTGACATATTTTGTTACGAATATCAATACAGTATGATGTAGAAGCACGGGAGCAACGGTAATGCATGGCTTTCAAAAATTATCTTTGTACTTTTTCAATATAATCTGAGTATTTATTGTAAAAGGGATTCCACACTTGCACCGCATACTCTAGTTGTGATCTTATCAAAGATTTATACAAGTACAAGTAGGTTGAGGGGCGTGTAAAGTTTCTAGTGGATCTCATTACGAAACCATACATTCGATAGGCGTTATTCACAATTCTATCAATGTGAGCATCCAGGTGAAGATTATTATCAAGAAGAATCCCGAGATCACGAACGACAGACACCTTTGACAATGTGGCGCCATCTAGTGTATAAGCGTGTTTGATGACATTCTTATTTTTTGTAAAGCTGATACAACAACATTTGGATATGCTCAGTTGCAGTTTATTACTTCTGCAATATTCAGTAAAGTGATCTAAATCTTCCTGTAGTAATCCACTGTCTTTCAAATCCGTGACGGGCCTGTACATTTTCAGATCATCAGCGTAGAGCAACAATTTTGAATTACGGAAACAGGTGTTAATGTCATTTATAAAAAAACCGGCCAAGTGTGAGTCGGACTCACGCAGTAAGGGTTCCGTACCACCCATCGACCTGATACCCCAAAGAAACTGATTTAATTTACGAGAGTTTATCAAAAGACATCAACGAACGTACGCAAAATGTGAATTTTTGCATCTCTTTCTTTCGTAGGTACCCCCACATATGTCTATGTTTGTCCTATTTTTAGTATCTGTTGCTAAACTACATAGTATGCACTATAATCAGACCAAGTTTGACGCTGGTATATATTACCGTTTTGAAGATAGAGCAAAAACGTTGAAAATTATGCATGTTTTTCGAGGTTTCTTGTATGGGGACCCCTTTGGTTTAGACTTTTTTTCGTTTTTAGTATTTGTCGTGATACCCCTCATAGCAACACATATTCTGTGAAAATTTCAACTGGTTATCTATTACCGTTACAAAGATACAGCCCTGTGACAGACAGACAGACGGACGGACGGACGGACGGACAGCGTAGCGAGAGTAATAGGGTCCCGTTTGCACCCTTTGGGTACGGAACCCTAATGATAAATAAAAGGGGCCCCAAAATCGAGCCCTGGGGCACCCCAGAAGTAACGTGAATACTAGCGGAATGGAAACCATTAATGACAACTCTTTGAGTTCTATTTCTTACATAAGAAGAGAACCATCGCAATAAATCACCACGTATGCCGTTATAAGAGATTTTATTCAAAAGTAAAGTATGGTCAACTTTGTCAAATGCTTTTTGAAAGTCAGTATATATAGCATCCACCTGAATACGTGAGTCCATATTGTTAAATAAGTAATCCACAAAGGCCACTAAATTTGTTGTGGTTGATCGTTTCTTCACGAATCCATGTTGTTGTTGGATAATACTATTATGAAGTACAGGGTATATTCTGTTATGGACTAATCTTTCAAAAAGCTTCGGGAGGGCCGACAGAATAGATATAGGCCGATAGTTCTCCACCTCCTGCTTAGAGCCCGATTTATGAATTGGTGTTATATTGGCAGTCTTCCATGCTTCGGGAAAAGTACCTTGTGTCAATGACTTATTAAATAAAATTTGTACAGGAACACATAGGTTATCCGCAGTAGCTTTTAAAAAAATCACTGGAAGGCCAGCGGCACCTGGTCCCTTTGTTGAGTTTAAAGATTTAAGTGCTCTCAATTCGTCACTGACACTAAGCTCTATTTTACTTATTATGGAACAGTTCTCATAACAGTCCTCATTGAGTGAGGATGTATTATTCGAAGACGGTTGTTCATAAACGGATTGAAAGAACCCAGAAAAGAAGTTACAGATTTCTTTGGGGTCATTAGTACATTGATCTTTGTATTTCATGTTAAATGGGATGCCAGAAGAAGATTTACGGTTAGCAATATATGTCCAGAAATATTTGACATTGCTGCGAATGCCGTCTTCGACAGAGTTTATATGTTTGTTGAAGCAGTTTTTGGATTCGACGTAAAATCTAGATCTGTATAACGAAAATTGTTCATAATCAGACACATTGTTATAAATCTTCCATTTAACCCAAGCCTTATTTTTGTTTTTAAATATTTGTATGAGAGATGGTGAAAACCAAATCGGAAATTTTGTAGATTTCAAGTTTACTAGTGGGACGTGAGATTTAACTAAACTAAAAATAATATTATAAAATGTATTTATCGCTTCATCTATAGATTGGTGTAACCCCATCTTCTCACTCCAGTTAATGTCACTTAATAACTTAACACACTAATTAGCCTTATACCTAATAGTTGTATTTTTTAACCGATCTTCGAATCGTGGTTTGGTGGGGTGGGGTAAATGGTAATAATGCACAGAACGGTAGATGTCGAATATCAAGTTTTACTAAAAAGTCTGTGGGGGGAAAAACAGTGCACTCATTGTTACTAATGGTTAAGTCTAATAAGTTTCCACACGTATTCTTAAAAGTATTGTACTGACAAGCATTGAGACAAGACATAAATACACCAAGATGCTCACATAAAATATAGCAGAACTACCCTTACAAATTAGTCCCGATAGTGGTAGTGTGCTGTTATTACAGGGGACCCAGTCAATATCAGGCAGATTATAATCACCCAACAAATGGAGATATTCGACGTTAGCGTTGCTAAGTAAGGGCTGAAGCAGATCGAAATATTGAACATGAGTGCATTCAGGTGTTTTCGGCGATATATAAGACGCAGCAATGACATGATTTTTGCCTCTGGTAGCACTAGGGAATTTTAAAACAACATATTCCATGTGTTTTTCTAACATTGAACAGGGAACAATTATTCTCACCGAACGCAAACATTTTAGCACCGCCACAAGGACGCCACCTCCGTCTTTTTTATTAGTGGCTGTACGGTCACGGTCGCACCGATATACTACATAACGACTATCAATGAACTCACTATCAAATATTTCAGATGTTAACCATGTTTCCGTAAGTATTATTATGTCATAACAATTCGATAATATGTTCATGTACAAAATATGCAGTTTAGTGCGGAGTCCCCCACAATTTTAATTTTAATTGGATAACTAAGTTATCTGTCATTGCGACGGTACATTTTCACAAGTAAGCCAGCATAATGCCTGTTAGTCTTACGATAGCAATATAATGACGAGAGAAAACAGCATAATTTCAATCTGATCAAGTGCAACCAAATAGAATTACAAACAAGCACAAAAATATGTACAAAATACCTAAATACTAACAAAACACCATAGTAACAAACAGTGAGCATACGAACAAGGCAACAGAATAGTTTAATTAGGCAATATTTAACTAAGTACTTTACATTTAAATAGCACATCTATATAAAATTATCTTTAACATCCCTATAACTTGTAAATATATCAGCACCTCAACTCTTAAAACATTAGCAAAAGAACATAAGTTAATTAAATATTCATAGATTGTGGGTAGCCAATACAAATACAGCGTAAAAAGCCATTTAGTACCATAGTGGTGCTACTTTATATAAATACAGAAATAAATCTTCATGAGCTCCTTTATTTTTCAATTTCAGGACTGAGACTAAGCTTGATTTTAGAAATGTCTTGTTGAGATCTAATAGCAAAAGATTTCAACCCCTCTTTTTCACGAACGAGTATTGTTCCATGTTTGACCCATAAAAAACGGTAATTATGTTTCTTTGCTGCATCACGGCTCTCACGAAAAAATTTCTTGTTTTTTTAATGTGAGGTGTTCGTGCATATAAATAGTTAATGACGTGCCCGATATGCCCAGTTCATCATCATCATCATCATTTCGGCCGAAAGACGTCCACTGCTGGACATAACCCTCCCCCAAGCATCGCCACAGCGACCGGTCCTGTGCCTTCCGCACCCAGCGGATTCCCGCGACCTTCGTCGGTCCACCTTGTCCTACCCACGCTGCGCCTTCCAGTACGCGGTTGCCACTCCAGAACTTTACTGCCCCATCGGCCATCTGTTCTGCGAGCAATGTGCCCCACCCACTGCCACTTAAGTTTGGCAATTCTTCGGGCTATGTCGGTTACTTTCGTTCTCCTGCGAATCTCTTCATTTCTGATTCGATCACGCAGGGACACTCCGAGCATAGCCCACTCCATTGCCCTTTGAGTGACTTTGAGCCTTCTTATCAGGCCCATTGTGAGCGACCACGTTTCAGTACCGTAAGTAATTACTGGCAACACACACTGGTCAAAGACTTTCGTCTTGAGACACTGCGGTATTTTGGACAAGAAGATATTGCGTAGCTTCCCGAACGCTGCCCAACCGAGTCGGATTCGACGATTGACCTCTTTCTCGAAGTTGGACTTACCTAGCTGGACAGTTTGTCCTAGGTATACATAATCGTCAACAACTTCGAGTGTAGATTCTCCGATGTTTACGGGAATGTGTGTTATATGGGAATTTGACATAACCTTTGTCTTGTCCATATTCATTTTAAGACCCACTCTATCAGAAGCTCTACTGAGGTCATCGAGCATTGTACCGAGGTCCTCCGTGGTCTCAGCCATGAATACTATGTCGTCGGCAAACCGAAGGTGAGTGATGTACTCGCCGTTTATGTTAATGCCTAGCCCCTTCCAGTCCAGAACCTTGAAGACACCCTCCATGCAGCAGTGAACAGTTTCGGAGAGATCACATCTCCCTGTCTCACACCTCGCTGCAGAAGGATAGGTTTCGAGGCTTGGTCCTGTAATCGGACTGACATAGTGGCGTTTTCATACAAAGACTTTAACACTTCGATGTACCGATAGTCAATCTGGCACCGTTGAAGAGACTGTAGTACCGCCCAAGTCTCGATCGAATTGAAGGCTTTCTCGTAGTCCACAAACGCTAAACAAAGAGGCAAGTTATACTCTTCGGTCTTCTGTATAACCTGCCGCAGCGTATGTATGTGGTCTACGGTGCTAAAGCCTTTTCGGAAACCGGCTTGTTCGGGAGGCTGGAAGTCGTCAAACTTGCGCGAAAGACGGTTCGTAATGACTCTCGAAAACAGCTTGTAGACATGGCTCAGAAGTGAGATGGGCCTATAATTCTTCAGTAGAGAATTATCGCCCTTTTTGAAGAAGAGTACCACCACACCTCTGCTCCATGCCCAGTTGCTCGGTACTAAGTCCCTTATGTAAACGATGGGCACTAAGAATGTTACCCCTTAATATGCGTGTAGTCAGCTTAACAATAATATTTTTGGGTTTATTATTGTCTTGGTGGGCGTGTGGAACCCGGTGTATTGATATTATATCACATTGTTTTATAGTGCAGCTTATAGAGGACCCAATATTAATCATCAGGGTAGCTAGGTCTTCATTACGCCTTTCAGGGATGTTACATAACTCAATATTGCAATTCCCGGCGGTCTGTTCTAGGTAGTCGATTTTTGCAACCAGTTCCGATAGAATATGTGTTGAGTCCGATGTCTCTCGAATCTGTTTACTACATTCATCAACTTTTTTGGATAATCCTGACTGGTCACCCATGAACTGGATGGAATTTTTGAGATCATTAATCTCTTGAGTAAGATGATTATATTTAATAACTTCTTAGGTTTTCGCAATCACTACACATTATAATAAAACAAAGTTTAACCGGATTAAATCGCGTATATTATTTAAATTGGTTTCCCTGACGTTTCGAAAGCTTTGCAGCATTTCGTGGTCGCAGGTAGACTAAGATGACAAGCGTCTTTACAAATATTTCTAAAAAAAAATATTTTAATCTACCGTACAGTATTATTAATTAAAATCGTAATATCACAATATCATTATCTTTTAAAATGTTGCGTGCTGTTTGGGACTTGATTATTTTTAGGACTGGGTTCCAAACAGGTGGTAGCTGCCAACCATCTTCTCTATTAAAATTAGGATGTTTTTTAATTTCAATAGCCTCACGGAGCATTCTAGGTACATATCGGTTGTCCTTCGCCAGAACTTGTGGTTTATCAAATCGAAGAAAATGGCTGGGTTTGTCTAGGGCATGTTCTCACACTGCAGACTTTGTGGAGCGTCTGTTCTTGATGTCAGCTATATGTTCTTTAATTCTAGTGGCAATACTATGCTTTGTTTGCCCTATGTATGATAACCCACAATCACAATCAATCTTGTAGACCCCTGCATCTTGTAAGGGAATGAAAGATCAGCCAACTCCTCAGACCGGTGAAGTGTCACATTTCTTTCTGATGTCACCTGAGTAAGCGTTGCCAGATCGTCTTTTATAGAAATTATATTGTCGGATATCTTATTGACGCGACTCTCTAAATCAAGTCGCCATTCATTAAGAGTGCTTTTAAACTCCATTGATATTGCGTAAATTGCTTGCGACCACTCTGATTCCGGTTGTTTGCGCTTGCGCGATACATTTTGTTCACTACTAGTCTCAGACACTTTAATGTGTAGGTCAGTATCGGAGTGGAATTTATAATCTGGTATTATTTTGAAGGCAACTGTTACTGTCGGCCGTCTAAACAATTCAATATGCAAATATAAACAAATTGAAAAACTTGTGCTGTATTCAAAACTGTTAGTATCACTTTGTAACTCGCTTCTTCGTTCGCAGACTAATTTTTATCGAAGTACCATTTTACATTTAGGTAGATAGGTACCTACTTTCCATATTAAGTTAATCTGCACCAAATGAAAGGAGTTAAGTACCTGTAACTGATCCACAGACAGAAAATGAGAAAAATCAATAGACGTCGCTTAAAATTCTCTTTATTATCTCTATCGACTAGCAGTGACAGAATCGTAGTAATAGTAGGTGTAGGTAGTATTCTTTGGCAGTGTGTAGCATTCAACATCAACATCATTTCCAAATTTTTGGGTAAACTAAAAAAACCAAGGTCTGGAGTTGTTTTTGAGTTACTCTTACACCCAAATACATCGAAATACTTTGGCGTTATGACCGCACCTGACGGCACGCGCGTGCGTGCAAGCGTGCAAGCGTGAGGCGATGCAAGCCCCGCCCGTCCAATCCCTTTAAAGGGACGCTAGACGGTAGGCTATTATCGCGGATTTGAACGCGTTTGGGGCGCGAGTTTCGCTTCTAGTCTACTCTTTTCTTATGCCTTTTCCCAATTATATTGGGGTTGGCTTCCAGTCTAGCCAGATGCGGCTGAACATCAGTATTTTACATGGAGCGACTGCCATCAGACCTCTGCAACCCAGTTACTGAGTAATACATTCATTCCGAGGTTAGACCAATTGTCAGAATTTCAGGCTTCTGACTACCCGTAACGACTGCCATAGATATTCGTATGACAACCGGGACCGACAGCATAACGTGCTCTCCGAGGCACGGAGGGGTCTCGATGTGTAACGAACAGTCACCCATCCAGACTGACCGCGGCAAATGTAGCTTAACCTTGCAGATCGTACAATCCGCGCAGTCGTTGCTTCGCTAGGAGCTTCTACAATACCTACAAGTAAACACATTAAATAAAATACTCGTCATTATTAGTAGTTCTTTGAATTGAAATTCTGTATATTTTTATATTGAAAAAAATTACATGTTCATATACGAAACTGACGTATAATCCCCCCTCTTCCATACAACAGTTTATTTTTTTGTTCAAAATGATCTAAATTATCATTCCTAGAAATTTTGGCGCGGTATGAAAACACTCGAAGCAAAAATTTTTTTTACAACTTTCAGATGCTGTAACTTTTAGCTCCACCGCGGGTGCGGCGAGTGACGCTCATTTTGATGATTATTGAACACTAGCTGTGCCCGCGACTCCGTCCGCGTGGATGTTGGAAAATAACATCGTGTCATATTTATGAACACAATGTCTTCTAATATCTACATAAGTGCCTACACAGACGACTACACTATTTCCCTACCATACTATATTTTGTTTTTACAACCAACCGGCTAAGGTGATGGATTTTCATGGAATTAGCCCTAAACTCTTCTCATTCTGAGAAGGCGCTCGTGCCCAGCAGTGGGAAGTATTTGGGCTGATTATGTTAAGTTATTCTATAACATTAAGCACATCTCTTCTTATTCTGAGAAGAGGCCCATGCCCAGCTGTGGGACTGTAATAGGCTGATAATGTTATGTTATTCTATAATACTAACAATATCCAGTTCATTAACTCTTCTCATTTTGAGAAGAGGGCTATACCCAGCAGTGGGACAGTAATGGGTTGACTACGTTATGTTACTCTATATTTTCTAGTTTCTTAACTCTTCTCGTTCCGAGAACCACTAACCACATCACTTCTTATTCCGAGAAGAGGTCCGTGGCCAGCAGTGGGGCTGTAGGTAATAGGCTGATTATGTTCATCATCCTCCAAACCTTTTCCCAATTATATTGAGGTCGGCTTCCAGTCTAGCCAGATGCGGCTGAACATCAGTATTTTACACAGAGCGACTGCCATCAGACCCCCGCAACCCAGTTACTGGGTAATACTGACATTCGGAGGTTAGACCAGTTGTCAGACTTTCAGGCTTCTGACTACCCGTAACAACTGCCATAGATATTCGTATGACAACTGGGACCGACAGCTTAACGTGCTCTCCGAGGCACGGAGGGGTCTCGATGTGTAACGAAACGGTCACCCATCCACAGACTAACCGCGGCAAGTGCAGCTTAACCTTGCAGATCGTACAATCCGCGCAGTCATTGTTTCGCTACGAGCCCCTCTATAATAGGCTGATTATGTTATGATTATCTATTTATGATAATCTATGTTGTTAAATATCCAGTTCCTTAACTCTTCTCATTCCAAGAAGAAGCCCATGCCTAGCAGCGGGACAGTGATGGGCTGACTATGTTATGTTATTCTATATTTTCTATAATACTAACACTATCTAGTTGTATTTTTAGGAACCTGCAAACAGCCAACAATCATGACCTCTACTTTGTATGCAATTTAATACAACAGAGGGGTCAAGCTGTATTACTGACTAACAAAAAAAAAAAAAAAACCCGCGGAATACATAACCTCCTCCTTTTTTTGAAGTCGGTTAAAAAAAAACCCGCGGAATACATAACCTCCTCCTTTTTTTGAAGTCGGTTAAAAAGGACTTTGTACACCGTGATCAGTTTCGAAAATGATTGTATTTGCTTTCTTGTAGCCACGGATACCGTGATCAGCGGGTCAAATATTAATTTGTTTCTTTGAGGGAAACGGATCACGGTATCAGTGGATACAACGCTCCGGGATCCGTGGCTAATTCAGTCTGATCCCGGGATCCGTGGAGACAAACCCGTTTTTGTTACACGTTGTCTAGAATAAAAGCAATCAGTTCAAAGGTTCAAATGAAACTATGTATACCTAACAAAAAAAAAAAACTAGATCATAAAATCTCTATAGATTTCTCAAGGCAGAACGCGTTCTAAGTTTTTACTAACTTGGTTTCAGTTTTGTCTGACTGTTCGGTATATTTTAAACTAACTTATCTATGAGTTAGAGACTTGAAACTTTAAACATAGCTCAGAACTGGATGACAATGCAATATTTTAACTCGCTTTTGTTTTAAAAAGATGGTTTAAAAAATCATTTTCATAAAATTATTTAAATTTGAATTGGCAATAAGTTTCATAGATTTGCTATTTTTATATTGCTATCGCGAGCTATATTCATATAAACGGTTTCACTCACGTTATTCCATCGGGTGTGCCCGACTTGTTTCATCCGGTTAGTTCGGTCCGCGACACCGCCGCGTAACCAGCACATTCTAGCTTGAAACTAGTTACACCCGATGGAATTACATGAGTGAAACCGTTTATATTAATAATTAAGTCCCATAGACACTGTTTCAGAAGCAATCTAAAAAGATGTAGTAAACTTTACAACTTTATTTTCATAGGAGTAAATCCGGTGCATCTTTCCGGTAAAAAGGTTGGCGTGTACATCGGCACATGTTTCTCTGAAACAGAAAAGGCTTGTTTTTATGAAGCTGCTTCCAGATCTGGTTTTGGTATAGCTGGGTAAGGATTCTATTCATTTATTTATTGTAACTTTAAGGTTTCTTATGCATTTAACTATACCTAGGTAGCAAAAGTTATTGAGTGTTCAAAGCATATAACATATTGTTATTTGAATAGATTCCTACAGAGAAATATAATATTATTTTATCATAAACAAGATGATGATCTGTAACCGTGCCATATTTTTAGAGCAAATGACAAATAGAGTTGTTAATTTTGATCAGTACAATGACCCCTTAAGAGGTTTCAGTTATTTCAACAACACGTTGTATATTGTCCGTCTAATGTCTGATTGTAGCTACCTAACCTACTTGTAACCTAACCTACCTAATCTAGTTTTGAAAATCAGTTGCAGTAAAACAATGTTCGCCAACCGTGTGTCGTACTGGCTGAACGCGAAGGGCCCGTCGATGTCGATCGACGAGGCGTGCTGCAGCTCCACGGCGGCGCTGGAGCAAGCCTACCTCGCCATGAGCCGCGGAGAGTGCGAGGCGGCCATCGTCGGCGGCGCCTACTTGTGTCTGCACCCACAGTCTTCTGTGCACTACGGAAGGTGACTTCATTTCATTCCTCATTTATATGTTCAGTTATTAAAATATACTCGTAGTTGAATGTGAGGTGGTCTCTTTTTTACTCCACTTTTGCAGGTCCTGTGCAAATTACATCTACATACGTTGCGAGATCAATACTATAATATGGCCTTGCTTGCATAAGACTAAGGCCCGTATTACAGAACGTTTCTCAAGTACAGTTTAAACTTCAATCACCTGATCACTACTTCAGGATAGAATCGTTATTTGAGCATCGGTCTTATTCCAATACGGTAATTATAAACTTCAATTCAATAACATAAGCACACGAATATAACCTGAAATAGGATAGAAATCTCTACTCAAGCGTGGTCTAGACCACACTGGAGAGATTGCAGATAAAATCTCTCCTCAAATACCGAAACAGGTGACAGTATAAAATAAAGCTAAACTCAGCTGAACTGTGATCAATAAATCTCTGCTTGAGGAATGTTCTAAAATAAAACACAACTCAAAACTAGTTTTAAACAGTAATCAACGTTTGAGTGAGGATCGTTCTGTAATACGGGCCTAAAAATTGTATTGTAATTTTAATTGTTAAGTAATATATTAACTTTCGAAACACATTAACTTTTCGAATTTACGAACTAACAAGGATTTCCAATATGATCGTTACGGTTACAGATTAATGAAACTGTGTTCAGATGGAAAAACTAAATCTTTCGATGAGAATGCTGATGGTTGTGCTAAATCTGAAGCCATCAACGTCCTGTTTCTCCAAAAAGCTAAAGACGCTTTAAGGTTGGTATATTCTGACACTGATTTCATAAGTGATAAGTGGTTTTATACGTCTCTATCTACACCACATTGACAATGGTGTCAATTCTCTTATTCACAACAAAGGGAAGAATACAAGAAAGGGATGGCAACAATTCTGGTGCTGTCAAATTAGTTTAATTGGTCAACTTCTTCGTATTTTTAGTGGGCACCACAGACGTACTAGAGATGCTACGCATGTAAGCACGTTCCGAGATCACGACTAAACTTGTATGGACGTTTTATGAATTAAATAGACTGACTAATTTGACAATTGTTTCCATCCTTTCTTGTATCTACTATTAGTAAAAGATAGTCCTTTATATTATATTTTCTAATGAATCCGTTGCAGAATCTACGCTGATGTATTACACGCAAAGTCTGAGTTCACATGTTTGTTAGCTGGAGAAACGGGCCCTCAATACGGGTTCTATAGAAATTTAACAAAAACTGTTAACTTCATGAAGAAGTTCTACGAGGAAGCAAAGACCCCGGCACAAGCCATCGAATACGTCGAAGCTTTTGGTTGCGGTGAGTAATTACGTTAAAACGTATTTATAATAATTCTGATTTATTAGATCCATAGATTATTAGATATATAAGATTTTAATGTGGGATATTAAAATCTATGGCACACGTGAAGTCTTTTTAAGATGTATTGGAAACGGGTAAGGAAATCTTCAAGAAAAATTACAAGTATGAGATAATTCCCGTTTCATATTAATAAGTTATTGAGTTGTATTTTACAGCTGTACCAGAGGCTGATAAAGTGGAGTTACAAGCTATAGAAAAGGTGTTCTGTAATGATAGACATGATCCTCTTCTGGTAGGCAGTGTTATGTCCAACATTGGATATAATGAAGCTGCGTCTGGTATATCTGCCATTACAAAGGTACGCTGCATTTGGGGTTATTTTATTGTTAATATATTGGAGTTAAATTAAATCAGAAATACGATATTGTGTTGAGGTTCATGGATTTATGAATTCAAGGATATGATTTCGCCCTTGTGCCAAATTACAAAGATTGACTATTGCAGGTATTACTAGGCTATCATAACGGCGAGATAGCCGCCAACCTGCACTGCGCCAGCCCGCGGCAGGACGTGGCGGCGTTGCGCGAGGGGCGCATGCGCGTCGTCACTGAGCACCAGCGCTTCCGCCGCACGTACGTCGCCGTCAACGGCATGTCCGTCACCGGCGTCAACTCGCACGTGCTGCTGCACGGACATTATACGCCCAAGGTACAACAATCTTTTCTCATTTGGAATAAACTGAATGAAATACTTAGAACATTTTTGTAAACGATTTACCTGCATGTGTTTCAGGATCTTAATCGCTACAAGTCCAGTATACCACATCTTGTTACCATATCAGCAAGACATGAATCAGCGGTGACATTTGTGCTGGAAAATTTGAAATCTAACCCGATAGACCCGGAACAGTTGAGGTTGTTACACAATATACACCAGGAGAATATCGCGGGACATTTGGGCAGAGGATTCATAATCCTACGTAAGAGTTGGTTTATTTTTATTTTTCTTCCTCTTTCGTGTCAGCCGAGCTATTTGAGAATACTAATTCTTAAAATGACCCGATCCAACGTAACGTCAGTGGCGGTTCTAGGGGGGGGGGGGGTCGTAGGGGTCATGACCCCCCCCCCAAAATCGTACACGTCAAATTGACAAATCTTATAAAAATAGACAATTTACAAAAATAAATAAAATAAATTATTGACTTGGGCCCACAATGGTCCTACGGTTCAGTAATGGACCAATTCAACGTCCAAAAGTAAACAATGAAATCAAAATTAGGTAAGTACAGTCGACTGCATGACAGTGGTAACACTTCAATTCGAAAACTTACTGCTTACGAAATAAAGATGCTGCGAATGTCAAAGTTTTACTCAAACACGACATCACACGACATCTACTCGTACGTCAAAAAATACCTAACATTATTTTAGTGTTTTGTTTATGTACTGAAGTTCAATTTACATTTATTCTGTGTTTACAGCATAGGTATTATTTTGCTCAAAATAAAGTATGAATGATATTTCCAGTTTAATGACAAATAATATCACATACGACGGCGGTAGTTCATTTTGTTGAACGATTTGCGCTACTTTACATGAGCCTGCCGTTGCGATTGGACACTCAAAGGCGCAAGCGATTGAAGCTTTAGCGGTGAAAAAAAAAATTCGCGCTCGCTTCGCTCACGCTCCTTCATTAACGTACATAGCCTGCAACTCCAAAAAATACACTTAAATTGAAGTCAAACTTTTCGCATAAATATGAAAAATTTGCGCTCGCTTCGCTCGCGTTTGTTCCCAATGTTCGTTTCCTCTTTGTTGACGTTCATTTTGTACGTAACTATTCTGTTACATAATAAATTAATTCCAAACTTTACCTTGTCATTGCGAAAAAAATAAAAATTGTAAATTTGGGCCTTGAAACTGTACGTAAGCCAAGTTGACCCCCCCCCAAAATCTTGGGCTGGAACCGCGCCTGCGTAACGTACTAAAAAATAATTCGTCAGTCGTAAAGCGTTTTATATTGGCACTTTAGCATAACATTTGATATCCAATAAATTATTATTTTAGAGACAAACGAGGAACAAAAACCAGTTAGTCTATATGAGAAGGCTGAGTACTTTGACAATGCGAGACGGCCGCTGTGGTTCGTGTACAGCGGGATGGGCTCACAGTGGGCGGGTATGGGCACGCAACTCATGCGCATACCAATTTTCGCTGCTGCTATAGAACGGTAAAGATTAGATTGTAATCATTTAAAGTAGTTAAAATAAATAATTGATAAGAATAACTTTACTACTCTATATCATTATCACTATTACAACTTTTGCAGATGCCGTCTAGTCTTAGAGCCTAAAGGACTCAATATTGTAGACATAATTATGTCTTCCAATGAAAAAACCTTTGACAACATTTTACACTCATTTGTTGGAATAGCTGCTATTCAAATTGGTCTTACTGATGTCCTTCGAGAAATTGGACTTGAACCAGATGTAATCATTGGTAAGAATATACCTGCAAAGTAAATAAAGAAAACTGAAATTTGAATAACTATGACACGAACACGAACAGGTCACAGCGTGGGAGAGCTGGGATGTGCGTACGCCGATGGATGTTTGACGGCGGAGGAGATGATACTGTCGGCGTATAGCCGCGGCCTGGTGTCACTGGAGACTGCATTCATACGCGGATCTATGGCTGCCATTGGTCTGGGATATGCACAAGTAAAAACTATACTTTTAAAATAATTCTACAGTTATAAACATAAGTAAATGAAATTTAGTCAAAAAATAGTATAGATATAGATCTCAATTTTAATAGAATAAAATCATCTTGATTACGTATTTTGGGGGTGGCGCCCATACATGTGAAATGGGGATGAAAACATTTTTTTCGCTGCACCCCCTTGTGTGGGGTATCATTGAATAGGTCTACTAAAATGATGGTAATGTTTCATACACTACTTTTTTATCAGGTGTACCATCTGCGAAATATAGCCTGCCAAAGTGGCTTGCAATGTATCCTCCCCCTGCGATTTCTAAACTATGCAACGTAGAAACTTGTAGTCTTCCACATTGATAGACCTTTATAAAAACTCTCTTTTAAAATTATTTCGAGTATAATGTGATTATAAATTTTCGAGTTATAGTGAGAAAACTGAAAAATACTTAAGACGTCCTAGTTCATAGGTCATTGACCTTAGAGAAAAATGATTTTAGCAAATAATGCTCTTTTAGTTAATTTATATTTTAAAAATCACAAAAAGAAACTTTGTGTTATATTGATATGAAACACTTCTTAAATTCAGCGCTAGGTGGCGCAGTTTGCAAAAACTAAAACAGCAATGATTAATATTCGATTTGATTCGTTTGTAATTAGACTTACTTAAGGAACCCTATAATACTGAGCATGGCCCGGTTTTTATTTCTTTTATTTTTTCTCGCAGAATTGGTACCCAAATAGGTACCCTAACTGCATAACCGGGTGGCGGAGAATCCCGTTATGGACTCCGTCCGCCGAAAAAATTACCCAAACCTAACTTATAAACTAAAATCGCGGTTGCAAAACCGCATAGACAAGGCGTCCCCCAAGGGCGGGCTCGGACCTCGGCTTACTGAGGCATAGCGGGGGGACCCCGCCGCTATGTCCCCCTGGCAGCCGTTGCTGCATCGGGAATAGTTTTCTCGAAAGTGGTGGACTTTCGGTATAATGGGGGGGTGGCGCGTTTCGCGAATCGCCACGGTACGCCGGCGCCGGCGGCGAGGGCGAAGACCTACCTAATCCTAACTATGACTATTATTATGACTTTTTCCTCGCTTTGTTACTTCTTCACTATATCTATTTCTTGTTCATGTTTACCTATCCTTTCTTTTGTATGTGTCTCAGTTGTGTCAAATAAATATTTTTCTTTCTTTCTTTCTAACACAGTGGCGGTTTAGCCTACTCCTAGGAACTACTCTAGAGCATAGGGTTGGTCTCGCGTGACGAGATTATTTGAGAGTGGCGCTTTTTTTGTTATTTTTTTATTTATTTTCGAATGGACTCTCACAGAATCGGTACCCAAAATGGATACCCTAACTGCTTAACCGGGCGGGTGGCGGAGAATCCCGTTAGGCACTCCATCCGTTGAGAGTGGCGCATTGACGTGTTTGATTTTATACTCTTCGAAAACAAAACATACGTCCCGCTCCCCGCGCACTACGCGAGTCGACCATGATCGTTGTTTATAATAGCAATTCCAGTGTAAACATATAATTCAATGTTTTGACCCTTCTGATTATGTAATCATTACATTTTTTTTTCACTCTATTTTGTTCACCAGAAATCCAAGCACACACACAAACTTTGCTTGGCAAGCTTGGTTGTGGCTGGTCACAATGGACCGATTTTCTATACAATAATTGATTACCCTTTGTAATACACGAGCTAACGATTAAGTTTATTATAGGCACCTACTCACACTGAGGTCCTACTCATTTAACTTTTTCTAATTTCAGATATCGAAAATATGTCCTCCTGAAATTGAGGTAGCTTGTCATAATGGACCTGAATCTAGCACCATCTCCGGTCCTGCTGATGTGATGCGTGAGTTCGTCGCAGAGTTGACTGCTAAGGGGATCTTCGCTAAGGAAGTGCCATGCTCCAACATCGCCTACCACTCACGTTATATTGCCGATGCTGGTGAGTTCTTAGTACAGTCGACTGCATGACAGTGGTAACACTTCAGTTTGAAAATCACCCTTACTGCTTACGAAATAAAGTTGCTGTCAATGTCAAAGTGTTACCACCGACGTGCAGTCGACCGTATTAATCAAAGATGAATTTAATAATATCACCAAACATATTATACGATATGACATCCGAATTAATATTGCAAAAGGTACTTATATGCTGTGAATAAAATGTCCTTTAGAATTATGACCTCTTTGTAGGACACAAAAACTATATTTTAATTTACATGAAGTTTCTATTAATATAACCATTTCAAATTCAACAAAATAATTGTACTGTTCAATACCATCCAGTTGCCATTGTAAATCGAACAACTTTGTGTGAAAAACTGAAAAAAATAACATTTTTTCAAATTCAAATGCCTTTATTTATACATATACATATAATGGAAAACCATCGACTGGCACACAATACGATGAGATGTGTGAAAGTAGGTCAATTTTCAAAACACGACTTAAATGGTGTCAAAATAATGCTGAACAAATAAAAATGGATATCATTGCCTCTAAACACAGCGTGATTTTCGCGGATTTTGGAAAAATACTAATAAAAGTAATATTCGGCCTGGTCGGCCTGTTAGTGTGGACGGCGTCAGTGATACTAAGGATATAGCGAACCTATTCAGAGAGCATTTCTTTGTTAGGTCAGCATTGGGACGGTCACAGGATGCTGAGCACCGTCATGGTGAGATCGGTACATATTTTTCTGCCAAGGATGTTTTAAAAATCATTAAGTGTACAACTAGAGGTAAGTCCCCTGGCCATGACGGACTTAGTATCGAGCACTTCCAACATGCCGGTCCTCACTTACCTAGGGTGTTGACTTTGCTGTACAACTACAATCTGTGTATTAAACATTCATACCTGCCTGGTGACTTAATGAAGACGATCGTGGTTCCTATCGTTAAAAGCAAGACTGGTGATCTTTCGGATAAAGGGAACTATATACCTATATCCCTAGCAACCATAGTCGCAAAGGTGCTTGATGGGTTGCTTGAGGCACAATTAAATAAACATCTTGTATTGCATGATAACCAGTTCGGTTTTCGATCCGGACTGTCAACTGAAAGTGCAGTTTTGTGTCTCAAGCAGGCTGTCAGGTACTACACAGATCGTAAAACACCCGTCTATGCTTGTTTCCTCGATCTGTCTAAAGCTTTTGACCTGGTTTCCTACGATATACTATGGAGGAAGCTTGTGACTATTAAATTGCCTCATGGGCTTGTAGGAATTTTTAAGCACTGGTATGGAAACCAGGTCAATAGTGTCAGGTGGGCAGGAGTGCTGTCCGAGCCCTACAGGCTGGAGTGTGGGGTCAGACAGGGGGGATTGACGTCTCCTGCTCTGTTTAACTTGTACATGAACGCTCTGATTGACGCGCTCAGCAGTCAGCATGTTGGTTGTCATATAGACGGAGTCTGTGTCAATAATCTTAGTTACGCAGACGACATGGTGTTGCCGAGTGCGTCAATCGGAGGTATCAGAACGTTACTTGCCACATGTGAGCAATATGCTGCTGAACACGGGCTTGTGTACAATGTGAGAAAGAGTCAGTTCATGGTCTTTGAGGTTGGAACTGGGTCAAGTTCGGATGTACCACCTATCAAATTATACGGCGTTTCACTTGAAAGGGTCGAGCAATTTAAATACCTTGGACATTTAGTCACTTCTGACCTCAAAGACAATGCCAACATGGAACGGGAACGGAGGGCTCTGTCAGTTCGGGCGAATATGATTGCACGCAGATTTGCACGTTGTACTACTGAAGTTAAACGTACTCTCTTCAAAGCATTTTTTTCATCGTTTTACACGTGTAGCCTGTGGGAAAAGTATACGCAGTCGTCTTATGGAGCCCTCCGCGTCCAGTACAATAATGCATTTAGGAAACTGATGGGGCTTCCGTGGCGATATAGTGCATCGGGCATGTCTGCGGCGGCGCGTGTAGATTGTTTTTACACCACGATGCGAAAGCGCGCCGCGACCCTTGTATGTGTCGCCGAGTGTACGACGAGTGTGGACCAGTTCCAAAAAGGTCCTGAAAATGACAGCTGACAGGGAGGACTGTCCATTTATAATTCACTGCTGTCAGCTACATACTTCAGTATGTAAATATGTTTACTAACATTTAGGCTTAAGAAAATTGTTACTAACCCTATATGAGTACATTTGTGCTTGAAATAAAGTTTATTCTATTCTATTTTTTTTCTATAATAAAATCGTAGCGATGAAAAAACTGTACTTTGATTTTTTTTCAAGAATCATTGCCAATCATTACTAGGAACGATACTGATGCTAAGACTACAATTTTTAGAATTTCTGTCTGTTTGTCTGTTTATCTGTTTGTCTGATTATCTGTTTGTATGTTTGAGCATCACGCCAATACTACTGAACAGAATTAGTTGAAATTTGGCAAAAAATTCCGTTATAGACCGGGTCAAGTTATAGGCTACAAATCATCACGCTTTTGTAAATGGGAGGTGGGTAGAGTAACAAAATGTCTACGAAGTTATGTTTTACAGCTAATATTATGAAGTTTTATAATTTATAGATTAATTCGTTACCAGATTGTCAAAAGAATTATTAAAAAAAAAATATCACGCTTTATCTAAAGGGAGCTAAACGACAGATTTTAAAAATGACAATGCTTATTTCGTTCCTTCACGTAGATAATACACACGTAGATAGACATAGCCTGGTGGTTTGGCGTGTGGATCACGATTGTTTTGATCTAAGATCGAATCTTAGCCTCAATTTAATTTTATTTTTTCATTTTATTCTTTTATATAAAACAACTTCGACACTTCACGGACCAGAGGGCTGGCTTGTTCTTTGGTCAAAAAATAAGCGTTGACATTCAACGTGGCAACTCTGCCAGTCTTCTGGGCACTATGCCAGATGACTGCAGTGTGGAGGAATATTTTGACGCCTAGGCGCGCCTTTTTGTATCATTTTATTTTGTACTTTGTAAATATTGTATCATTTTATTTTGTAGTGTGTAAATATTTTTTATTACTTCGACATTAAATATTATGTCTGCTGTAGCCCTGTCGGTAGTTAATATTTTAATTAACATATTTTTATTATTATTTATCACGAGACGGGTGGAAACAAAAAGTTTAGCTGCACTGGTTCAAGTAGACTATAATAACAAGCAGCCGCGGATATCGGTAGCAGTTGTTCACTTTGGATTAAAATGATCATAACTTTTCATTAAATTTGTAATGTTTGCATAAATAGTCATCATATATAGTGGGAAAACGCTTTAAGTAAGTAATTTTTCATGTGAAGGACATTGAAAGGAGAGCGAGTGCTAGTAATCAGGTGAATGGGGCACTACACACCTCCATGAACAGCTGCAGTGTCGGAAAAGGCACGGCTGGCTGTTCATGGGGGGAGTGTTAGTGCCTACACTTATGTATAGTTGTGAAAGTTAGGTATAGCAGAAGAAACATGAAAGCAGAATAAATGCAGTAGAAATGAGAGCTTTGAGAAGTATATGTGGTGTAATTTTGAGAGATAAAGTAAGGAATAACGTGATAAGGGAGCGTTGTGGAGTGAAAGAAGATGTAGTGACAAGGGCCGCAACCAAATCGCAGGCGTTCTCAAAAAAGGCCAGGTTAAGAGCATTCTAAGCCAACGAGGATGCATGACGAGGTTAATGGACGTTGATGAAGCGAAGGTGTGTCAGGATCATACATAGCCAGGGGAAATCAATAGTCTCTGCCTACCCCCATGGGAAACAGGTGTGATAATATGTATGTTATACGCGGTGCGACTATACTATCTCACTTCCTGCATTTTGTTTATTTGGGGATGTTAATATTGTAAGGTTAAACTATCAGAAATATCTGACGATGGATTCTCCTACCGCGACCGACGCCTTATCATGCGTTTCAAGCTTCAGAGGAATATTGGTTTAAACTTTAAATCAACCATTTTCTTTCCATCAAAATTTATTTATTTATTCAACTGATGTATTACCTACTAATATTATAAATGGGAAATTATGGATGTTTGTTTGTTTAATGTTTGTCCTTAAATCACGCCAAATCGGCTGAACTTCATCATCATCATTTCAGCCAAAAGACGTCC
Source organism: Asteroscopus sphinx (assembly GCA_949699075.1). NCBI lineage: Eukaryota > Metazoa > Arthropoda > Insecta > Lepidoptera > Noctuidae > Asteroscopus > Asteroscopus sphinx. The sequence goes on from OX453021.1 coordinate 18,549,331, forward strand.
ACTGCTGGACGTAGGCCTCCCCCAATTAAGGGGGGATATGCCATAATCGCCACACTTGGCAGGCGGGTTGGCGGTCGCAGTTGGTTGGTTAAATACTCAGAGAACGCGACTGAACTTATTTAGACGAAATTTTGCACACAGATAGACTATGTCCTGCATTAACACATAAGTTACTTTTTATCGACATATCACGGGGGCAAAGCCACGGGCATCAGCTAGTTTCAAATAAACCCGATAAAAGCACAGATCTATTACCTAGATAAAAGGCACTTTTGAAACGTCAGACTTTAGTTGCACCGTTCCAAATTGTCGGTCTTATGGAGAAGAACTGGCAAGAAACTCCGTGGATATGCTCTTTTTAGAATAGTTTATTATAAATTTTGTTTAAATTACAGGACCGTCATTACTCAAGTATTTATCAGAGGTGATTAAGACTCCGAAGCCACGAACTAAGCGTTGGCTCTCGACTTCCATACCACAAGACAGATGGGACGATCCCATCACTAAGCTCTGCTCAGCAGAGTATCACACCAACAACCTGCTGGTAAGAAGAAAGATTTTTTTATATTCTGTTAATAAAAGCTCGTATTTTTTCAAAGGTACTTGTTTTTTTGTACATTCATGTAATGACCGTTACATTCGTTGAATTACTATTGTGCAGAGCCCGGTGTTGTTTGAGGAGACGTCACGACTGGTGCCCAGCAATGCGGTGCTGGTGGAGGTGGCGCCGCACGGCCTGCTGCAGGCCATCCTCAAGCGATCGTTACCTAGCACATGCATAAACATCCCGCTTACCAGGAGAAAGCACCATGATAATGCATATTTGGTACTTGAGGGCATAGGAATGTAAGTAAATGATGAAAAACAAAAACATAAGTAACTTGAAAAAATTAAACAATTTTCTGAACACATCCCAACATATTTTAAAGGAACTTTTACTCATTCAATACTCTTTTTAGGTTGTTTATGGAAGGTTATAATCCAAAAGTCCATATGCTTTATCCAAAAGTAGATTTACCAGTTTCCACAGGAACACCTTTCTTATCGAATCTGGTGGAATGGGCACATGGTGAAAAATGGTAAGTGTCAAATTTTCTTTCTCTACTCCATAGTATTATATTGGAGTCTATCCTACTAGTCCCATCGTGTTGTCCCATTACACTTTTTTGACTCAGTAGTCCCATGGGAAAAGTGACACCAATATTTCGGACCCACTAGTCCCATCGTGTTGTCCCATTACATTATTTGGACCCAGTAGTCCCATGGGAAAAGTGACACATATATTTTATTTTATTTTTTTATCGACCAATTGAGATGTTGAAGGAGATTGCTGGAACATATTTCTAAAATTGTTGCCATCTCTTTCTTGTATCTACTATAAGTAAAAGAGAGCGATAGTTTAAAATAAGTTTAGTTCGTGAACAAGAGAATGTCTCGTTTTTTACCCGACTGCGCCAGAAGGAGGGTTATGTTTTTCGAGTGTATGTATGTATGTATGTATGTATGTATATTTCTTTGGCACGCTCTGTAGCCTAAACGGCTTGATGGATGGCTTGAGAGGTGTCGTTGGATTCGTCTTAATTGTGAGAGTGACATTGGGTATATCAAAATTATAAAAATCAAAATGGCCGCTTTTTGGAGCCATTTTATGTGACTTCAAAAAATTTTTTTTGCTCAAAACCTATCGAGTGGGGTATCAAAATAAAGGGTTTTATAAATGGTTTACGAAAATATATACAACTTATATAATTCATGACCAAAAACATACGTAACCTCCGACTGCGTGTTGATAAGTCTTGTTTATATCTTTTCTGTTATTTTTAGACGCTGTCGGGTTTTTTGTTTTTGTTAATTAATTTTTTTATTACTAAATATTGAAAACATGTAAACCAGGTTTTAGCGATTCTAACATCCTTATGCTTTCTCGTTGTACATTTATTAAAGCATACCATACCAATGCCGTGTTTAATATAACTTGAATTTATATTCAATCGTACTTTAAATTTTAATAGTTATTACTTATTATGCTGACAGATACACAACAAGAAAAAACATAAAATTTACTTTAACGGAACCTAACAATTTTTTCTAAAAAGTGTCCCACTGTGATGATGCCTGTTATGAGGTGCATTTGAGAATGTTGTATAAAGACATCTTTTTCAATATTTTCTGTTTTTCGTTTGCGTGGCGAAGTTTCCTCATCATTGCGCACAGTATTTAACATGGCATCATCAATTAATATTGGCAAAATTATAACAAAACTTTTTTTTTTACCTTCCTACCTTATTGATTTTACGGTGCCATCCTTCAATGGTATTTGTAGTACGGTGCCTCTCTCCGTATACGCACCATATTTTCTGTTTATTGAGCCACTGTGCCATCATATATTGCTGTATTTTTTTAATTTGTCGTTGTTACGTGGCATTTCGTCTAGAATGTACGCCCAACCTTCATTGATCATATTTTCTGGTAACAGAGGCAATGCACAACATAAACTAACAATTCCGTTAGATTTTTCAAGACCCAGTGCTCTTGCTTTCCTTTTTATACAATTTGTAAAGTGAAAAAAGCATCCCTTCACAATAGTGTTTGGAAACGTATTACGCAAGGCTTTAATCACTGCCCACGTCTACGTGAAGAAAGTATTCTCTCAGACTGCACACCCCACGGTTGTGAAGGGTCTTAGCATTTAAGAGGTCTCGACCCCCACACTTCCGCGGGATGTACAGTCTCATCACTGATGATCGTGGGTGATGCATCCGATTTGCGGTCAGCAGTGTGCGGACTTTCCGATCCAGGGCATCGAGCTCCGTTTGAGTCTACTTGAGTATGCCGAAGGAGTACATCAGGACCGGCCTGACCCAACCGTTGAAGGCACGCACCTTGTTTCCGCCTGAAAGAAGGCTTTTTAAGACTTTCCTCAGGCGGCCAAAGAAGCGCTCCTGCAACGATTGCCTCATGTCGGCCTCGTTGATGCCTAACGCCTCCGACATACCCAGGTATTTGTAGGTATCTGCTGCGGAGAGTGACCTAAGGTTTGTGGAATCCGAGAGTTGTAGACCCTCAGATTCCACAATCCCGCCTCGTCTCACATGCATGACCGCAAATTTGTCCACACCAAATTACATTCTAATAGAATTACTGAAAGTTTCAGTTACCTTCAGTAACTCCACTAGTCGCAACCTGCTGGGGGCAAAGAATTTCAGGTCATCCATCTAAAGGAGGTGGGATACCACCTTTTTTTTTTTTTTTTTTTTCCGTGGGGAAAATCCTCATGGACGCACTCCGCCTGGGGTAGGCGGAGCCAGTGTCGGACTCTTACCGACTAAAAACCACCACGGTGTTCCTCTAGCGACCCTTGGCCGGGGGCGTGGGAAACTTTTACTCTCCCAACCATCCCCGGTAGCCCAACCATCCCCGGTAGAGGTGGGATACCACCTGACCTCCTCTCCGCAGCTGATAGCCTAGCCCTGAACCTTCTAGCAATGTGCTAAGGGGATTCAGATCTAAACAAAACCAAAGCGGGCTCAAACTATCGCCCTGAAATATTCCCCGCTCGATCCTGATCGGTTCATCACTCCCTCTAATCTGTCGGTACCCTGGATAGCGAAGAATAGTTCTCCATTGCCCCATACATGACAACAAGAAGGTGTGTAGTACTGTATTTATTTTATACAGTTCCAGCACCCTCATGAGCCATGTATGTGGTACAGAGTCGTATGCCTTCTTGTAGTCTATCCAGCATGTCGACAGACTCTTTTTAGAACGACGAACCTGTTGGCTAATGGCCATATCAATAAGGAGTAGCTCCTTAGTGCCGCGGGAACCATTCCTACATCCATTTTGAGAGGCAGACATAATAGATTTATTTTCAATATGAGTAGTAATTTTAGCTCTCAAAATGGATGTAAGAAGTTTATAGACCGTCGGTAAACATGATTATTATTATTATTATTTATCTTGTAGGCCATTGCCATTATATCGCTCTGCTAACAGGAAAACAGCAGCCACCTGCAACTATGTCATATCCTTACATGATCGAGAAAACACATACTTGCAAGGACACAAATTAAGAGGTAAAAAATATTATTAAAATGGTTTTTGTTTATGAAACCCATGAAAACTTTAAATAATTTGTATACGAAAATACCTATCATGGTTATAGTTGACAGTCAATTTGATAAAAACTAAAGTTAACCATTAGTTATTTTTATGACCCATGTCTCTAGGTTACACATTATATCCATTTTCTGCTATACTGACGCTGGTATGGGACATGATTGCAATGATAAGGGGAGTGCCAAAAAAGGAAATATCTGTGGAGTTCAGTGACCTGCATCTGTATGCGCAACCTATACTTCATGATCAACGCCAACTCAGACTTAGCTTGTCCATGCACAGAGGAACTGGTAGTTTTCAGGTAATACAGCAAACACTCATTCAAAATGACATTGATATTGAACTACAAACTCATAAAATCAATATTTTTCACAGATCCTGAACGAAGGCTTTAAAGTTGCGAAAGGATACATTAGCAAAATCGATGTTAAAGAAATAAAAGAAAATGAAATTAATGATACAGTTAAACCAAAATTGAGTTTAGATCTTACTGCTGAAGATGTATACCATTTATTACGAGACAGAGATTACTCGTACAGGCAAGTTTAAAATATCATTATTTGACGGACTTACAAATTACTTGAATGTTCTGTAAAATGTAATACACTATATTATATAACACAACAAATGTTTTGATTGATTGTACATACAGCGGTGAGTTCCGCAGCATTGACGGTGCCAACGAATCTATGAATGAAGCGGCGTTGGTGTGGCGCCGCAACTGGGTCACGTTGATCGACGGCATGCTGCAGCTGAATGCGCTGCGACAGCCGCACACTGCTGTGTCGGTGCCCACACACATCAGGAGAATGTGTATTGACGTTAAAGAACATGAAACATTTGTACAAAGGGCTTTCGTGTCCGGTGACAAAGTATTACTGAAAGCCGAAGTATTGGATAATTTTGATGCAACCAGGTAGGACCAACCACTTTTTAGGGTTCCGTAGTCCTACAAGGAACCCTTATAGTTTCATCATGTCCGTCCGTCTGTCCGTCTGTCCGTCTGTCCGTCTATCCGTCTGTCCGTCTGTCCGTCTGTCCTAATCCTTTACAGCTTAATAACTTCTACAGTTATAAACATAAGTAAATGAAATTTTGTTAAAAAATGGTTTAGATATAGATCTCAATTTTAAAAGCATAAAAAATCTTGGTAACGTTTTTTAGGAGTGGCGCCCATACATATGAAATGGGGATGAAAAATTTTTTTTCGCTGCACCCCCTCGTGTGGGGTATCATTGAATAGGTCTACTAAAATGAAGGTAATGTTTCATACATCACTTTTTTATCAGGTGTACCATCTGCGAAATATAGCCCACCAAAGTGGCTTACAATGTGTCCCCCCCTGCCATTTCCAAACTATGCAACGTAGAAACTTGTAATCTTCCACGTTGATAGACTTTTATAAAAACTCTCTTTTAAAATTATTTCGAGTATAATATGATTATAATTTTTTGAGATATAGTGAGAAAACTGAAAAATACTTGAGAGGTCCTAGTTCATAGGTCATTGACCTTAGATAAAAATGATCTAGGAAATAATGCTCCTTTAGTTACTTTCTATTTAAAAAAATCACAAAAAGAAACTTGGTGTTATATTGATAACACAAAGTAACAGCGCCACCTAGCGCTAAATTTACGAAGTGTGTCATATGAATATATGACACACTTCTTAAATTCAGCGCTAGGTGGCGCTGTTTGCAAAAACTAAAATAGCAATGATTAATATTCGATATGATTCGTTTGTAATTAGACCTACTTAAGGAACCCTATTATACTGAGCATGGCCCGACATGCTCTTGGGCGGTTTTTCTTTATTGCATCCGTCCATAGTCGTAATATTTATTTTCTTTTTACTAGTAAATGTATAGAACGTAGTATGTGTAGAACGAAATACTTCGAACATAAGACTCATACCACAATAGAGCGAGATAAGGACATTTCAACTTCGTTATATTATTTATATAATAATTAATTGTTATAAAATAAAGTTAATCTTCGTTTTTATCGATGATAGTAAAATGAAACCTGCCATAATATTTTAATAATTACTTATTGACAAAATATTTCGTACCGTTTTTAATTTTTTGTATTCCAGATGTGGAGGTATCACAATAAATAATATCAAATTTGGGAATCTGCCTTCGATGAATAACAAAAACATGACTTTAAAGGCTTTGACTTTCGAGTCAGTAAAAGATGTGAGTATATATTTCAATATGGTGACGAGATCAGTCTTATTGTAGTTGCTAAAGATACAACTAATAGAGATAAAATAATATTTTTTGGGCTTTACACGAAGCGCTTGGATAATTTCTAAGTTTACTTGGATAAATAGTAGATTATACAACAAGTGAAACAAACGGGAATTTAATTCGAGGGACTAAGTTGGATCCCGAGAGCAGCGAAGGATTCTAATATTGGTTCAAAAATAGAATCCTGAGCGGAGCGAGGGATACAAGGACCGAGATGAATTTTTTGTTCACGAATTATGTACCTACTCTACTTTTTACCATTGACTGCGAGAAAATAATAGTACATTACTGTTGAGGCCTGAAATGAAGCAATTTACGGCCGAGTAATATTGCAAGTACTTACGAGGCGAAGCCGAGTACTTCCCAAGTGATTTTTAAAGAACGAGGCGCAAGCCGAGTCCTTTTTAACAAAACGAGGCCGTTAATTCGCGCGTACACGTATTTTTTTTTGAATAATGAATCAATTTCCGAGCAAGTGGCAGAAAATAGTATTATACAACATGACTATGAACGAGGGACATATTCAAGATTATGGTAGAGTGGTAGAGTATGCGAAAACAAAGAAAAAAAAATCCACGACAAATACTCAATACTTAATTAATTCTTTATTGCATTCCATATTGGTAATATAAATTGTAGGCTTGAGATTAAGAATCAAATATGGACCCTGTCGGGCACAGCACAGTTTGGTAGGAGGAGGAGGAAGGGCGTCTATGTGTTTTATTTCATTTGAATAGGTGTAGGTACTTCATTCATCATTTAATTGTAATTTTATTTAAATTAAAGTGTTTTGTTTTTATTAACTGCCTCGTTGGTCTAGTGGTCGCAAGCGCGATTGCTGAGCATGGGGTCCTGGGTGATTCCTGGGTCGGACAAAGTGTTATTGGGTTTTTTCATTAGGAAATTCTCAGTAGCACCTCGGAGTCTGGATTTGTGCCCGGTTAATGGCAATAGGCTCGCCCCCTATTACATGGGACTTATAACATAACTGGCGAAATGGGGGTGTACTATACACCTCTGCCTACCCCTTCGGGGAAATACAGGCGTGATGTTATGTTATGTTGTTTTTATTTATTGTTAAATTAATGCACTAAATATATAATTAATTTGATGGTATTAGGTAACCATTAACAGTTTTTCAGTATTTTTATAAAATTGTAGACGTCTGTTTGTTTGTTTGTGTGTTTGTTCTAGCATCACGCTAAAACTACTGAACCGATTTTGATCTTTTTTTTTTGTATGAAAGTGATGATCAGACTTAAAAACTGGTATGGGTTTTGAGAAAGAAAGAAAAAAAATATAAAAATTAATTCGTGGGGTGCGTCCTCACCCGACAGATACGAAGCTTCTACGCATTTGCACGAGCGGATAGTAATGTACGCTGGAGTGGAGTGGAGTGGACAGGGGACGGGACAGGGGGTGCTGGCCAGAAAACCTCCACGTGTGCCTGACGGCTGCTTGTCCTTCTGGACACGTCTGGAGGGAACGGCAGTTGTTTGGCCGGTACATCATGGACACGGGCAATAAAATCCTTTCGAGCATAGAGGAAATGATCAAGTATTCCGTGCTTTCGAGGGATTAACCTTCGGGGGATTTTATTGCCTGTGGCGAATATTCTGGCGCGGGAGGGGCCCGTTCTGGGCCAGTGGGGAGTTGCTCCACGTGTCCCTCTGTTGCCAACAGAGGGCACAGTGGAGGAGCAGGGGCGGGCCCAGTGTGCACTCACCCTGCCACTGGGCAGGCAGCGGGGGGACTGTTCTTCCCTGCCCCCGTCGATCTCATAACCCCAGGAGTGCCTACTGAGTAGTGCTCTCGCTTGGCTTCACCGCCCGACCGCGAGGAAGAAAACCTCTATAAAAAATTACGGGAGGTAGAGCCTGCGGGCAGCAGACTCGGGGTAGTCTGCTGCCCGACCAGCAGCTAGCGTAGCTGGCACAGCCGGCGTAGTTGGCGCAGCTGGTAAAGGCCCATGAAGTGAGGTGGCGTGCAGTGTTTCGTGTGCGCCGCCTAGGAGGGTGCGGCCAACGTTAGGCCGCACGGGGAGAAGGGGCTCGCCTGCTTGTGGCGGGCCAGGACCTGTCGGGGGTGGTTGTGTGAATACTAACGGGTTCCCACGCCCCCGGCTAAGGTTTGGTTGAAGGAACACCGTGGTGGTTTTAGTCGGTAAGAGTCCGACACTGGCTCTGCCTACCCCGGGCGGAGTGCGTTCATGAGGATTTCCCCATGGCAAAAAAAAATAAAAATAAAAAGGGTCATAACGGATACTTTAATAACGCTTTACATACATACATATTATCACGCCTGTTTCCCATTGGGGTAGGCAGAGACTATGGATTTCCATCTGCTACGATCCTGACACACCTCTTTGGCTTCATCTACGTAATAACGCTTTATCATCACTTTTTAGTGATAACTGCATTTCTTAATGGATTACTTTGCTAGTTGGGCCGTTCGGCTGGCGGTCGTAGTACTGTGATGTTGCTCTGCTTGGGTCTCAGGAGTTACCCTATCGCCGACAAAATGAAACCAACACCAACCGGAGGTTCCACCTGGTAGGGCCTGAACGCCAAAGCGCCGTGAAGTAGCGCACCCGTGGAAACGGTGTGCGCAGCGCTCCTACAGGAACATTCGTTGCAACTATACACATAGCTGCGTTGCAGCCTGTCTTATGGCAGGCGGCACGCAGCGAGTAGGCCAGAGACGACAGTCTCAACCAAGGGCGGATCCATGACCCCCATGACCCCCCCCTGGGCCTAGGTCAACCACAGTTTTTTTCCTGTGTACATAATTTACTAAATGAATATAAAATGAATGAATGAATGTTTGTATGTGTTACGAGTACATACTAATAAAAATTACTAAATTGTCGTCGCACCCGAATCCGTTCGTTCATTGTGAATAATATTCGCGTGATTTAAAGTTTGATTTTGCAGCATCTCTTCTCCAATCACTCCGTTACGTCCGATCGCCTGAATATCGATAACGAATCGATTGAATACTTAGTTTACCATCAACAACAGAAATAACTACTTATTTAACTACGACGTTAGCTTTACAAAACCTAGCCGAAGTAAAAATAATTCGAGAACCCTAAAACATCGATATTAGATGATAAGTAATTCGTTTTTTGAAAATCGGAGCTCTTAATACGATTGTTTTAGCAAAAAAGTATCAAAAAATTTCACGCTCGCTGCGCTCGCGCTTCAGCACTATTCCATTGCCCATACGGGTGTAGGACTGCCATAGCGTGAATCTATATTTACTTATCTACGCTATGGTGTCTACTATTAACCGCTCTAGGTGCCGCAAAATGGGCTGTGCTCAAATAAATGCGTACTCTTTTGTCACAGAATGTCTGTTTTCAGTCTTTGTGAAGAGCTAATCAGTTTGTTCAAGAACAGTCCAAAAGATTTCGCGCTCTCTTCACTCGCGCTTGTCTTTCTGTCCTTCCTTTTTCTGCGGACGTATGTATATTTCTGTTATGTATGTTAATAGGAACAAAGCCGAAATTGGAAAAATTCAAAGGTCTAAAATTAACTTAAATTCATGTTTTGGCAAAAATTACGAAAATCCTAGAATGTTATTGGTCGAAAGTTTTTTCCTAAAGGTGTAGCCTCCACCCGTTTTATTCCCACCTAATATTATGGCAACTGAATAAAACGAGTGTGCACCTTTAAAATGATTTATTATAAAAGAAAGCTTATGCGGAGGCACACAAATTTGTAGGTCGTGGGTTAACGGCTGTCTGCTTAACCTCTGCAGGGATAGGTACTCCCCTGTGCATTCAGTTGAAGACCCCTGGCCGGAGATGGTAGTCGGCCAATGATGTAACAATATACGGCGAGACCGGTCTGTAGCTCGCCTGATGTATTATTGCCGTAGAACCCTAAATCGGGATTACAGCAAATATCACTTTATTAATGAATATGTAATATTTATTTATAATAATTTAAACTCGTGTTTGCTAGGGCGCTTGACAAGAGGTCGCGCGGACGCAAATTCATACGTGCACTTTCAAATCAGCCTAGAAGCGACTGCTGGAGGTGCGCGGCCGCTATCTCTTCATTCTATGCGAACACTCCTCTCACACGGACACGACAACCCGCAAGTTCTCGGCGCGTTCCGATATGCATACAATCAATGAACGACATATTCGTTTATTGTAAATATCAATTGTAATAATATCTTAATTATTTTAGTAAACAACTAGTTTATTTATTTATTTTTAAGGTTATATAATTATATTATTATTCTCCTTAAGAAACTGTGTACATATTCAGCCTTCTACCAATAGAAATTATTAATCATGTAACATTTCGTTACATTACCCGCCGGTCCCTCATAAGGATTTTATTTTAAGAATAAAATCCGCATCAAACGTTTGTTACCTTTCACTCATTTTTTCACTACATTCATACCTCGGCGCTCAAAAACCTGACGTATAAAACATCCCATATTATTAAAAAAATATGCAACGTATCCCAACAAAATGAAATTTCAGTGACTAGTACTCGTCAATGACTTTTGTAACTGGTCTTAAAGTCGTTTTTTAGTGTTGGGGAAATGTAACGAGAGTCCATAATTTATTTATAGGTGGATATTTTCAAGTCCTTAATATGCCAAGAACCCAAATTTTTACCCGACATATCCTCTAAGACATACACAAGTGGTGATAGCTTTTGAATTATCCGGCACTTAATGTATTTAGGAGCTAATTTCTTGCTAAAGTGCTTGTCCTTGTCACTCAGGACATAAGCACGTTTGTACACGATATCACCAACGTTAAACTCAAAAGCCTTACGTCTTAAATTATAATACGACGTGTTTTTTACATGGGCGTGATACAAAGACTTTTGAACCTGATCAAAGATTGAACTTAGGCATCCAAGGTTCTCCGCATATACATCGCGAGGAAGAAACAAAACCTCATCTCCTAAGTCTGTATCAGCGTAATGGGAACCACATAATACTATTTCTCGTCCAAAAACTAGAAAAGCAGGAGTAAATCCGGTAGCTTCATTAACTGAATTATTCATTGCGAATTGTACTTTCGGAATAAATATATCCCATGATCTGTGATCGCCATCTACGAATGTAGAAATACAAGTAATAATAGTTTTATTGTACCGCTCTACGGTATTAACTTGAGGCGTATACTTCGGTGAAAAGAATATATTCGGTATATTGTATTTTTTAAATAAGTCATTAGTATGACTACTAATAAATTGAGCACCGTTGTCCAGGAAAATACTTTGAGGAACACCGTGAACCAAGAAAATTTGTTCTTCTAAAATTTTTACAATTATCTGTGATGTTGCTTTTTTAATTGGAAAAATTTGGCAAAATTTGGAAAAACAGCAGGTTATTACTAAAATATAACTATTCTGTTTCCGTGTGACAGGAAGAGGTCCCATTAAGTCGATGGATATCATTTGGTAAGGGCGAGAGCATTGCTTTGGGCGACCCATTTCACCAAGAGTAGCATGGTTTTGAGTTTTGTACTGAAGACAAGTACAACACGATCCAACGTATTTTGCTACATCTCGATACATGCCCGGCCAGTAATACCTGAGAGCAATACGCCTATACGTTTTAAATATTCCCAAATGACCAGCAGTTGGTTCCTTATGGTTTTCCGCAATGATTTTATCTCGAAGCTCAGATGGAACGACTTCTTTCCATGAAAATTCATTCGTTAGCAAACACTTATTTTTACTAAGGCGGAAAAGAGTGCCAGTTTGTATTTGGTAGTTGGGAAAATTTTCAGGTTTTGTTTCACAGTTATTATAAATGTTTTTATACCAATCATCACTAGAAGTCGCGAATGAATTGGCAGTAATCATAGCGGAAATAGGAACAGCTCTAGACAACGCATCAGGGATAATGTTATCAACTCCCCGACGGTGCTTAATGTCAAAATCGAATGAGGACAAACGCACACCCCAACGTGCGAGCCTTCCCGTAGGGTTATCTAATGAAAGAAACCATTTTAATGCACTATGGTCTGTGTAAACAGTGAAAGTTTTCCCGTTTTCTAAATAGCATCGCCAATGTTCTAATGCCATAAGGACTGCCAGCGTCTCCCGCTCCATAATGCTGTAGTTCTTTTCTGCGGCCGTTAATGATTTGCTCATGTAAGCTATGGGGTGCTCTTTTCCGTTAACGGACTGAGTGAGCATACCTCCTATCCCATAGTTGCTTGCATCCGTATGCACCTCGAATGATGAATTGTAATCGGGGCAAGAAAGAACAGGCGCGGAAACTAGACATTCCTTTAGCTTCTTAAAAGCAGCATCTGCCTCATCAGTCCACTTGAAAGGTGGAGTGTTCTTTTTATTGGAAGTCAACTTGTTAAGCGGCCCTGCAATTGTGCTAAAATTGGGAACGAACCTACGATACCATGTAGCTGTGCCTAAAAAACGCTTTAACTCCTTGCGATTAATAGGAGTTGCGTAGTTGAGGATGGCTTCAACCTTTCCTGGATCGGTTCGCAACCCATTCGCATCAACCACGTAACCTAAGTATTTAAGTTGACTTCGAAAGAACTCACACTTTTCCAAGTTGATTGTTAGGCCTGCCTTTCGTAATTTGTCTAAGACGCAAAGTAGGAGGGACACATGCTCTTCAAAACTACTGCTAATAACAATTACATCATCTAAATAAGCGAATATTCGGTGATCTACATTACCTAGCAAGTTATCTACCAGACGCTGTTGCGTAGCTGGAGCATTTGTCAAGCCAAAAGGTGTTGTCTTAAATCTAAGTGTTCCTCGACCTGGGACGTAGAAAGCCGTCTTATCTCTGTCCTCCTCTGCAATAGGTATTTGCCAAAATGCTTTGGATAAATCAAGGCTAGTTAGGAAATGAGCATCGCGCAGGTTATCCAAAATTTCTGCAATGTATGGCAAGTTGTAGGCATCTCGTTTTGTGACAGAGTTCAACTTTCTGCTGTCTAGGCAAAAACGAGGCTGACCATTTTTCTTAGAAACGAGGAGTACAGGAGACTGCCAGGCACTTTCGCAGTACTCTACCACATCTAGGCCTAACATCTCATCCACCTGTTCAACGAGGATTTTCTGTTTCTCAGGAGATAATCTGTAATATCTTTGTCTAACAGGAGGAGAATCGCCAGTATTGATGTGATGGGTTATAACATGCGTACGACCTAAGCCTTTGCGCTCAAATGAAATGTCACTAAATTTCTCAACAACGTTATCAGCTATATCCCGTTGAGAATCATCCAAACTATCATAAGAATTGATAAAATTTGAATAGCCTGTATTATTAACTAAATCTACTAATGGATTCGCTGACAACTGAATAGAACCTAAGTATTTCGGACATAAATGAAAGGCGCGCCAGAAGTCAATACCTAGAATTAGCGATAATTGAACTTCTGGAACTACATACACTTTAATTATGTGAAATTGTTCCTCAAATTGTATTGGAACATTAATATAGCCAATACTCTTAAGTGCTTGACCACCAGCAGCTACTATAGATGGTGTATCATCAGTACATAGCTTAAGGCCACGACTAAGCAACGTATTATGTGCATAGTTACCCAACATTGTAACCGCTGCACCAGAATCCAGGAGGCCGGATGCTGTAATGTCGTTAATCCTAATATTTAAATATGGTCGCGGATCACCTAGAGGCTTAGTTTGCAGGATTGAAGAAATTTTGTAAGTATTAAAAAATAAACGGATTGTTTTCAACCAATCATTCCAGTCATCTTTATCAAAACGACCTTTTGTCAGAGATGGGCTGATACAATCCTGCAAACCTAGTTTTTTGGACTCTGATCCTTGTTACAATTCGGACAATCTGGTTTCTTGACACCTTGATGACCACACTTGAAACACTTAATTTCTATATTTTGACAATTTCTTAGGCTATGAGAATTGTTACGACATCTAGGACAATACGGTTGTCTTAAATCAGGAACTGGATCATTCTTATTTATAGAATGTAAATATTTTTCATTAACATTGTTATCATTAACATTTTTATAACTAACATTTTTATAACTAACATATTGATTTTGTTTGTTAATTATGTTCGTTTTTTGTTTGTATGCAAACTCTGGTGCTAGTGTTTCAGAAGTGGCAGTTGATGGTTCTCGGAACTGAACCATCCGTGACTGGACGTTTTCATAATTCCTACAAAGAGATCTCAACTGCTCAATCGATTTAATTTCCGTTGCAGAGGCTAGAGTGCTCGCATAACATGGTCTTATATTGTGTAAAATTATTTCAAGCTTGTCTTCTTCCAACAAAGGCCTCGACAATCGTGAAAACATACCCGAAAGAATTGACAGGTAAATCGTAATATTTTCCGTCGCACCCTGAGTCCTAGACCGAATCTCAGACAAAAGACGGTAATCGTAATCTGCTTTGTCGAAGTCTTGTTGTAGAAGAACGACAAGCTCATCCCAGGATGATACCTGCTCCATGACACTTCTAAACCAATGTAGTGCATCATCTATGAAAATTTCGGTAGCAAAAGATAATAATTTTGTCTTTGAAATATTACGAGCTACACTAAATTCATTGGCTCGTTGAATAAAGGACCGCACACAGGTTTTTCCATCATATTTCAGCTTAGTTAATTCTGAAAACTTTGTGCCACCTTCACAAGTTACTGAAACATTAATCCTTTCAGATGTAACTTGTGGATCGGAAATTGAGACGGCGGCAATAAGAGGATCAATACCCTTTATTTTCAATGACATAAAAATTTCACGATATTCTTTAAAAAGTTTATTACATTCTGAATGCACATCTAAAATTGTCTCGTCCACTTCAATCCTATTAAGCCTGTGATACAGGTGATGAAAGAGATTTTCAATACGCCCTAAAATATTTTTATCTTTATTGTCCGCATCAAGAGCAGACTTGATTTTATTTAAGATTTCTAAGGAACTGTTTAAATCTTCAAGAGAGTCAAGATGGGAACACAAAATATCCTCGGATGGAAAAGCTTGACTAAGTTTGCAAATCTGTCGCCTAAGATCAGCAACAGTACTAGCAGGGGTTTCGCCTCTTACGGCAACCTCGTACTCTAACTCGGATTTTTGTAAAGACAAATATTTTATAGGGTATGCCATTTTAAGTAAAATAAAAAACAAGTTAACTAAATAATACAAAAGTTGTAAATAGCACACAATGATCAATGATGACAGTACTCCGTTCTGTTACAATCAACATAAACAGAACGCTATGTTAAATGTTCATGAAAAGCAGAAATGTGAAAGAAAAGAAAGAAACAAAACAAAAACCAAAAATAACCTCAAAGAAAAATACTATAAAAATTGCAACTGGTGTGAAGGTAGTTTAACAACAATGATGTAATACTATACTAAGAACAAAGACTTATTTTTGTGAAAATAAAAAATTGTAAAAAAAAAAAAAAAAACTTTTTTTTTTAACCATAAAATAATGTCTTTCCACAAAACAATAATTTTTAACAAAAAAAAAATTTTTTAAACAAAAATAACTTTTTAATAAATTATTTGACCATTAAAATTTTACCAAAAAAAAATTATATAAATTTCAACATCAAATTATATGCCAAAGTTACATAAACAATACTTTGACAAATAAAAATGTGTATTCTGAGTACTAATCTTCATTCCAGTTACGGCAACAAAAAAAACAAAGCGTTTTACAGAAAAAAACCACTCACCGTACAATAACTAACTACTCACTACAGAAGCGAAAACAGACAGAACCACGTAAGGGGGCGCCAGTGTAGCCTCCACCCGTTTTATTCCCACCTAATATTATGGCAACTGAATAAAACGAGTGTGCACCTTTAAAATGATTTATTATAAAAGAAAGCTTATGCGGAGGCACACAAATTTGTAGGTCGTGGGTTAACGGCTGTCTGCTTAACCTCTGCAGGGATAGGTACTCCCCTGTGCATTCAGTTGAAGACCCCTGGCCGGAGATGGTAGTCGGCCAATGATGTAACAATATACGGCGAGACCGGTCTGTAGCTCGCCTGATGTATTATTGCCGTAGAACCCTAAATCGGGATTACAGCAAATATCACTTTATTAATGAATATGTAATATTTATTTATAATAATTTAAACTCGTGTTTGCTAGGGCGCTTGACAAGAGGTCGCGCGGACGCAAATTCATACGTGCACTTTCAAATCAGCCTAGAAGCGACTGCTGGAGGTGCGCGGCCGCTATCTCTTCATTCTATGCGAACACTCCTCTCACACGGACACGACAACCCGCAAGTTCTCGGCGCGTTCCGATATGCATACAATCAATGAACGACATATTCGTTTATTGTAAATATCAATTGTAATAATATCTTAATTATTTTAGTAAACAACTAGTTTATTTATTTATTTTTAAGGTTATATAATTATATTATTACTAGCTTTTACCCGCGGCTCCGCTCGCGTTAAATTCTGCTAACCCACGTCAGTCCAGTCCAGTCCAGTCCATTCTAGTCCAGTCCATTCTAGTCCAGTCCACTGTCCCACTGTCCCGCTGTCCCGCTGCCCCACTGCCCCGCTGCCCCGCTGCCCCAATGCCCCGCTACCCCGCTGCCCCACTGCCCCAATGCCCCGCTACCCCACTGCCCCGCTTCACAGCTGCCCCTCTGCCCCGCTGCCCCTATCCCACTGCCCCGCTGCCCCACTGCCCCGCTGCCCCGCTTCCTGCTACCCCACTGCCCCACTACCCTACAGCCCCGCTGCCCAGCGGCCCCGCTGCCCCACTGCCTCGCTAACCCACTGACCCACTGCCCCGCTGCCCCACTGCCCCACTGCCCCACTGCCCCGCTGCCCAGCTGCCCCGCTACCCCTCAGCCCCACTGCCCCACTACCCCGCTGCCCCACTGCCCCGCTGCACAGCTGCCCCGCTGCCCCACTGCCCCGCTGCTCCGCTGCCCCACTGACCCACTATCCCACTGCCCCGCTACACCACTGCCCCGCTGCCCCACTGCCCCGCTGCCCAGCTGCCCCGCTGCCCCACTGCCCCGCTACCCCACTGCCCCGCTACCCCACTGCCCCACTGCCCCGCTTCCCCACTGCCCCGCTGCCCAGCTGTCCCGCTGCCCCACTGCCCCGCTACCCCACTGAGCCACTGCCGCGCTGCCCCACTACCCCACTGCCCCCCACTGCCCCGCTACCCCAATGCCCCGCTAACCCCGCTGCCCCACTGCCCCGCTGCCCAGCTGCCCCGCTGCCCCACTGCCCCGCTGCCCCACTATCACACTGCCCCACTGCCTGCCATGCTGTCCCCCACTGCCCCGCTGCCCCACTGCCCCAATGCCCCGCTACACAGTGGTGTAACACACCACTGTGTGGTGTAGCGGGACAGTGGTCCCGCTGCCCCGCTGCCCCACTATCCCACTGCCCCGCTGCCCCGCTACCCCACTATCCCACTGCCCCACAGCCTGCCCAGCTGCCCCAATGCCCCGCTGCACCGCTGTCCCGCTGCCCCGCTGCCCCCTGCCCCACTGCCCTGCTGCCCCGCTATCCCACTGCCCCACTGCCCCACTGCCCCGCTAACCCACTGCCCCGCTGCCCCACTGTCCCACCGTCCCACTATCACTGTCCTACTGTCCCACTGTCTGCCCCGCTGCCCCCCACTGCCCCGCTGCCCCGCTATCCCACTGCCCCCATGGCCCACAACGCCACTGCCCCGCTACCCCGCTACCCCACTGCCCCACTGGCCCACTGCCCCGCTGCCCCGCTGCCCCAGTACCCCACTGCCCCACTGCCCCGCTGTCCCACAGTCCCACCGTCCCACTGCCACTGTCCCACTGTCCCACTATCCCACTGTCCCACTGTCCCACTGTCCCACTATCTTACTATATCACTAATCACTATCGTCCCGTCCCATGTCCCATGTCCTGTCCCATGTCCCATCAAATGTCCAGTCCCATGTGCCGTCCCACTGTCCTGTCCCATGTCCCGTCCCATTTCCCGTCCCACTGTCCTGTCCCATGTCCCGTCTCATGGCCCGTCCCATTTCCCGTCCCATGTTCCGTCCCCTGTCCCGTCCCCTGTCCCGTCCCCAGTCCCATCCCCTGTCCACTCCACTCCACTCCATCGTACATTACTATCCGCTCGTGCAAATGCATAGAAGTTTCGATCTGTCGGGTGAGTACGCAACCCACGATTTTTTTTTTTCTTTTTTTCTTTCTTTATTTCTTTCTCAAAACCCATACCAGTTTTTAAGTCAGATCATCAGCTTTCAAACAAAAAAAAAATCATCAAAATCGGTCCAGTAGTTTTAGCGTGATGCTGGAACAAACAAACAAACAAACAAACAAACAGACGCTAGACGTTTACAATTTTATAATAGTTAAGATAAGATTCTCCTTAAGAAACTGTGTACATATTCAGCCTTCTACCAATAGAAATTATTAATCATGTAACATTTCGTTACAAAGGGCGGCGTCTAACTCTGCACCACAAAAATTTTAGATCCGGGGCTGGATATAAGTATGCGACCCCCCCCTGACACAAAGGCTGGATCCGCCCTTGGTCTCAACCCGACGCAATGCCCGTATCAACGGGTAGAGATGGACGCCTCGGGAAAGGGATATAATCCCGTGCCCCGAACCTCGCGCCCCTGGTGGGGGCGCCGAGAAGACCCCGAAGAAACCAACATGGACTCTCTTCCACTCGAGGGGCTCGTGGCGAAGTAACGGATTGACGGACGGACGGTGGATTGTTCGGACAGCGGGGTCTGCGTTTGCTGCGGTCAGTCTGTGGATGGGTGACCGTTTCGTTGCACATCGAGATTTCTCCGTGCCTCGGAGACCACGTTAAGCTGTTGGTCCTGGTTGTCATATGAATATCTATGGCAGTCGTTACGGGTAGTTAGAAGCCTGAAAGTGTGACAACCGGTCTAGCCTCAGAATGTCGGTATTACCCGATAATAACTGGGTTGCGGGGGTCTGATGGCAGTCACTCCGTGCAAAATACTGATGTTCAGCAGCATCAGGTCCCCGATTCAGAACCACACGATAGCCAATAGTCGACCGATTTGGTTTGTTATCTCGTTTTCTCTCGTTGCGTAATTTATCAGACGAAACGAGATAACAAACCGAACCAGTCGACAACTTGTCATCGTGTGGTTCTGAATTGGAGTGCTGGTTAGACCGGAAGCCGACCCCAACATAATTGGCTCAGAAGATGATGAAAGACTCTCCTACCACTGAGAGTACATTTAATTTGTGTTAGTTTTACTCAGAGTCACTACCATAATATTTACAAGATAATGGACCAGTTAATACGTCCGACCTCCACAGCGCGGCGCGGGCACAGAGCACAGAGTACTTTTTAATATACTGAAAGCACAGAGCAACGCGGGCGGCGGCGTTTCGTAACCGTAACGTAAGAATCGAACCGTATTATATTGCCACTTGCAATAAACGGTCGGACGCCCCTCTGTCGAATGACAGCTGCTGTTATAATTTTAGCTCGATTAATTCATAGAAACAACTAATCCGACATAATTAAATTACAACCGATTATTTTTTGAGATTCCCTTTTGAAAATGAATTTAATAATCTAATTATACTTCGCAGTATTTCGCCCCAGATATCGCTGGGGAGATGCTGTGGAGACTGATCTACGTGAGCTTCAAGCTACCAACTGGCGAGATATCGCGCAAGATCGAGGAAAGTGGAGAGTTCTCGTTTCGGAGGCCATGAGGCTCACTTTGGGTCGCTGAGCCAGAGGAGTAAGTAGTAAGTAAGTAATTATACTTCTTTTTTCGTCAGGGTAACTACGTGCCCGTGGAGGATTGCGCGTCAGTGAGCAACAATGTGACGTTACAAAATAGCAAACCTGGAGACTATGATTCACTAACGTGGGTTGAAGCGCCTGAGAATACTGGAGCTGGAGTTTCTGTGACGGTAAACATAATTTTGATGTTTCTTGACAAACAGCAACTGTAATAGTACATTGTGATACAAATGAGCCAAGTTAACTATCATACTCGAGGCTGGATTGCAGCCCGAGCCGAAGGCGAGGGCGTAATGGAGCCGAGAAGTATAATAGTCAATGCTCACGCGTGTCATACGACGTTTTTCAACACACTTGCGAGGAAAAAAACATACACACATTTTAACAAATATTGAATTTGTGAAAAATGGCGCGGGGATTACTGTAATCGCACAGTGACATACATGCGCGCGCAGATGGTCGAAGGAAACCGCCAAACAGCCTAATATTAAAAATATTATAATTAGTTTTTTTATTTTATTTATAACACAAATTACTGTTAATTTGTTGACAAAAATAAATAATTTGATGAAATGAAATGATTATAATATTTTAATTAATACAGTTGATTTATTCCCAAAAATATTTAATTTTGTTTAGGCATAAAAACTCTTTTAAAAATAAACTGTAAAGTAAAAAAAAGCACTAGTCTGATAATATAATGAAAAAAACCGACCAAGTGCGAGTCGGACTCGCGCAGTAAGGGTTCCGTACCTCTCAACGACCTGATACCCCATAAAACTGATTTAACTCACGAGAGTTTATCAAAAGACATCAACGAAACGTACGCGAAGTATGAATTTTTGCATGTCTTTCTTACGCAGGTACCGCCACATATGTATATGTTTGTCTTAGTTTTAGTATTTGTTGCTAAACTACATAATATGCACTATAATCTGACAAAGTTTGACGCTGGTATGTATTACCGTTCTGAAGATAGAGCAGGAACAAAAACGTAAAAAAATGCATGTTTTTAGAGGTTTCTTGTATGGGGACCCCCTTTGGTTTTAGACTTTTTTTTGTTTTTCGTATTTGTCGTGATACACCTCATAGCAACACAATTTCTGAGAAAATTTCAACCGGTGACCTATTACCGTTCAAAAGATACAGCCCTGTGACAGACAGACGGACGGACGGACGGATGGACGGACGGACGGACGGACGGACAGCGTAGCGAGAGTAATAGGGTCCCGTTTGGCACCCTTCGGGTACGGAACCCTAAAAAGCACGCGTGCGTTATAAGCTACATTATGAACTTAAAAGCGGTGCAATAAGAGCCACTTTACGAGCGAGTGTGTTGAAAAAGAATATTTCTTTCTTTTAAGCACTTTAAAAAAAACCTCCATCTCCCTAGGTTCAATACGCTGGTATTAATGATGATGATGTCAAAAGGGCTAGTGGGTCCTTAATGTTTAAACATAATGTTAAAAACAATTATGGAATGGACTTTAGCGGAATCACAGACAGGTAAGCTATTGAATTGCATGACTATTTGTTTTTATCTACACGTAACTAGTAGTATTATTCGTTCAATGACGTAAAGTTTGCTTCAATTTTAAATATTTTGGAAATAGCTTATAACTGCAGTTCCATTCAGTTGATAATAATAATCAGAAACCTGCGATTTTTTCTAGGAAATGTGATAGGTATATGATAATAGGTATAAAATATGATAGGTTATGTGATGCGGAAGAATGAGAAGCATGTTACGAGAAAAGTTTGAATGTGGGTGGTTATAAGAAAAGTAGTGGAACAAAGAAAAGATGGATTGTGTGAAAGATGATCGGGATGAAGAACACTTGAGAATTGAGATGACGGCTGATAGAGTTTTATGGAAGAAAAATACAAGCTGCGCCTACTCCAAATTAATCCAATCATGATCCAATGATGATGACGGATTATGAAAACCACGTACAAGTTTTTTGTCGTACGTGAAAGTCTAGGTGAAAGTCTACGACGTCGGTGATAGGGCGATTAAGCTTAAGTGCATAGACATGTGTTATATGTATTTCCATGCTTAAGTGGAGTTGGGCAAGACATCTGCCTCGGCGTAGAGATGGCCGATGGAGTAAAGCGTTGACCAAGTGGTGGCCAAGGTAAGGTTGGAGAAACCCGGGCTGTCCGAAACCGCGCTGGGTTGATGATATCGCCAAAGCCACAGGAAACACCTGGATTAGGGATGCATGAGATCGAAGAGGCTGGCAAAAACGAAAGGAGGCCTTTACCCAGCAGTGGGTGATACCGGGCTAGGATGATGATGATGACGCGATTTGAGCACAGGGAGACTATCAGTCAAGTACCTTTACCTACAGTGCAAACCTGTTACACTTACCCCCAGTTTCTGGAAGGCTGATCAGTTTGATCTGTTGTCAAATCTAATGTCAGCTTTTGTAATTGGCCGGCAAAAATGTTACCAACCAATCACATCGCTTGACCTGAGATTTGACAACTGATTAGTTAATTTTTGCGTTGATCAGCATTTTGGAAACTGGGGGTTAGTTTATCTGTTGACTTGGTGGCGCAGCGGGTGTCGCGTGATGGGGCTGGTGCGGCGCGGCGCGGCGAGCAGCGCGGTGCGCGCGCCGGCGGCGCTGCTGTGGCCGGTGCCGGCGCACTGGAGCCTGGAGGACGCCGCCACCGTGCCGCTCGCCTACGCGCACGCCTTCTACTGCCTCGTGAGTTCACGCGCTAACTAATGCCACTAACATGGACGATTTCGCTCCTTTCACAAATGGTGAACACAAGTAACTGTTATTTTTCGTATTGCAGAAAATAAAGATCCAGAAGGTTTTGAAACCCGGTACAAGTGTGTTGATGCATGGAGGCGCTGGGGCTTTTGGCCAAGCGGTGATAGCAATTGCATTGGGTCACGGTTGCGAAGTTTTTACAACCGTTAGTGACATGCACAAGAAACATTTCTTACGTAAATTATTCCCAGGACTAAAAGGTACTACGGCGAATATAAATATAAATTGTGTGTGGTTTTTAAAGCACATGTTCTACTTTTAATATTAACAATACGTGTTTTCTTTTAGCTGAACATATCGGCAATTCTCGGGACCACGGTTTCGCAGATATGATTATGAATGCTACGAACGCAGAAGGTGTTGACATTGTCATAAGCTCCGTTAGGGGAGCCCTCAAAAACGTATGATTACTTTACTAAAAAATAAGTTTAAATAAAGTTTCATCATTACTTCCGATATTCAACTGAAACTCTTGTCTTTTCACAGACTTCAATAAATTGTGCTACAGGTCATGGTGTGTTTATTGATGTTTCTCAACTTCACAATCAAGACGATTTCAAGTATGGAATGCACAGCCTCACTCGACAAAGAGCCTACATTGCCACTGATATCTCTTCAATATATGATGCTGAAAATATTGAAGATGCTAAAGTAAGATGCCAAGTTCTTTAAAAACAGCCAAACACTAAGTTTAATGTTACCTAAACTCACATTTGAAGGGATCCAAGCAGCGGTTTGATAACTTTTGCGAGTTAAATTTATGTTCATGAGTATACAGGGTGGAAACTTTCAGCGGGGCAGTAATGGGAAGTACCTTATCCGTTGCAGCTACGCGAAAATGGTCTTAGGAGACTATCCATATTTTTTTATGGAAGTTTGATCCCCATTCACAGTTTAAAAAAAAAATACTGTTAGCAAGAAAATAGCCATTTTACACAAATAATAAAATGTATGGGAAAAGTTTTTTGCAATTTGTGACCTTTTGAGTACTCCAACGATGGTTGAAGGTCCCATAGAAGTTTTTGATCAGTATTAGAAACAGGATCGATTGGCATCAAAAAATGTTTTTGTGTAAAATGGCTATTTTCTTGCTAACAGTAATATTTTTTTTAAACTGTGAATGGGGATCAAAATTCCATAAAAAAATATGGATAGTCTCCTAAGACCATTTTCGCGTAGCTGCAACGGATAAGGTACTTCCCCTTACTGCCCCGCTGAAAGTTTCCACCCTGTATACTGTATCTTTCGGAGTATACCGACTATCTGACGAGTAAGCAGCTAAGAAATTTGAGCTAGAAACTTGTTGGACATCCCCAATAAAATATTGGGGATGTCCGACAAGATGCACGTAAGCAAAGGTGTAAATAAATTACTTCTACATACAAATACTACTTTTATAATCCTCACAGGCTGTGCAACGAATGCTGAGTGAGGGTATAAGCGCTGGTTACGTGCGTCCGCTGTCGCGTGTGACGTACGCGCCGCACGAGGCCGCGCGCGCTTTCCGCCTGCTGGCGGCGAGCCGCCACCGCGGCAGGGTGCTGCTGCGCATGAGCGAAGGCACGGAGCAAGCGCAGTCCAGGTATCCACATTAATAATTATAATTATAGAACACTAGTTTTATGGTGCCACATTGTGTAGAATGATGCGCTCGGTTATTTGATAAGGGTGAAGACCAAAATATTGACGCAAATAACACAATAGTGACACAAAATGTTGTGCGATGGTGACACAAAAGTCGCACAGCAATTTACGCTACAGTGACACAATAGTGGCACAAAATGGTAGCATAGAACTATAAAGTTGAGGTTACACTAAGAGTTTATAAAGTAGTTTATTTACAAAAATGGAAAATTAAACAACAATATAGAAAATTATGGCAAATTAAGTCACGCTTATTCATAAAAACGAAATTAAAACAATATTGTAATCTTGATGAAGTTTAATTAAGTCTCCAAAATGTAAATTAATGAGTTTTAATAGAAAAAAAAACAACAAAGGTACTTGAAAGTTCAACGTTATGAACTTTTTAATTTTTTATGACTAATATAACAAAAAATTTAATCAGTAACATTATTAGATAACAATTATAAACTTTATGGCAAAATCAGTTACGCTTATTTATTAAAACGGAAGCGAAACAAAATTATCTTATTAGAGCATATTTTACAAAGTGCTCCAAAATGCATCCATCATTATTATTACCACAAAGTTTTAACATTTTTCTTTCCGCGAATTCAACCAACGACTCATTTAAAACTATCCCGATAGCTACTCAATTATTAATTGCCTTCTCAAATGCGTTTAATCATAATAGTACTAAGTGTATCCCAACCTTATAATGGTAGCACAATTGTGGTGACACAGAAATTGTTTAACTGGTGATACAAAAGTAACATAAACGTATCACAATTGTGAGGTAGCACAGTGAGTAAATATTGATTACCCCGAAACTATGTTGTAAATCATATTGAAATGAACATTACACAAAAGCCCATGCCTTTTTAAACTTAGAGCACTAAAAATCATGGTTAAAACACAAAACTTAGCATAGAAGTCGTCGAAAAACCTGTCGAAAATTTTCTGACCACGCTTAATCACTTTGAGTTTGACATCGCGACCGATTCAATATAGCCGCTGAGCTCTAGCTGCTATAGACAATTATGCGCAATTTTGCCAGTTCTCGAAAACGATATCCTACCTGGTTTAGTCTATAGATACTGCTAATGAAAACGGTTGCACAAAATAAGTAGCACAATTGTTTAAAAATCACATGAAAATTTAAACAGTAAAAAAGCACATTATTGCGGCTATTTTCTTACACCATCTATTTGAAAAGCATTGCCAATTATACGCTTTTACTGTAGAATTCGATATTCAGTCTTTATGTAACACAGATTTTGTTCAGAAATATACTCAAAGTTCACCCTCCAAAATTATTACGCCGTTTTGTACATAATTTATTCCCGTTTGTGGAGAAATTATTTAATTTACTCTGCTATCGAGTATTATTTTATAACTTTGAGTCTTTGGCATGCTGGACAAATAATCATTTAATTTAATATCAATTGTCATATAATTCTATCAGGCACAGTTTTTAAGAAAAATTATTGGGAAGTTTTGAATTGGGCAAATGCGTCAAAATTTTGGTCTTTACCCATAAACAAGTATTTTTGCACTAAGTAGTTCATTATAATATTTATTATGTAAAGTGTTTGCACCATATCGTACTTCAATACCCTTAAATATACCGAATGTTAGTGCTCTTAGTAGGTACTTAGTACAGTTATGAATTGAGGCTTATTTTACAGATTGTCGTGCAACCCCGATCATTGTCATTTAATACTTTGCAACGACGAAACCTTTGGACTGCAGTTAGCCGATAGACTTGTTGAACGGGGGGCTAAGAAGCTATGTTTACATTTCAAGAGAAAATCGATGACTTACCTTCAAATCAAAATTCGGTAGCTTAAAGATTACTTTATTATTTTTTTATACTGTTTCATACATTTTATAATTTTTTTATTATTTATTGATTACATGTAAACACATGTAATCAAAAAATAATGGAAATTTTAAATTTTTTTATTTTTTTTATTTGACCTAAACAGGTCGTGGCAAAAATCAGGTGTTCAAGTCGTTGTGTTCTCTGACGATCTGCATAAAGAAGCTACCGTCATCGCACTGGTATATAATGCCATGCGCTTGGGTTCTCTGGAAGGAATTTATGTGACTGTACCCGATAATCAGCGACGCAAACAAGACGATTTATTAAGTACCTTGGATCTAGCATCAAGAAAATTATGTTCAGATATTAAGTAAGTTCATAATTTGTAGAAAAGTTATAATTTCACACTTATTCCTAAAAAAAACACAGAATTATTGTAATCATAATAGTATTCTAACTGTGCGTTTCCACTAGTCGGCTAACAATGTTCATTAAACAGAGTTCATTAATCCAGTCCACGATTTTAACATTGTTCATTGACTCAGTCGGACCGACAGGTCGCATTGACAAGTTGCGATTTTTTGTATAATGAGAACAAGACTTTTGACAAAACGTAAACGATCAACAAATCTGATTAATATGTTAATGTAGTGGATACGCACAGTCCGACTTTGTTTTATAACATGATCTTTGTTTATTGTTGACGATAGTAGTAACACTCAATAAAGCCTTTTAGTTCAATCATCACAACATTTGTTATCACGAAACTACACCAATAACCACCATCACAGACAAGGAACAAGAATCTCTACTTTAATATATTTTGATTAGAACAATAAATAGATAATGTTGATGAATAGATAAGAAGTGAGGTATCTGGGATATAAAGGAACACTGAACTGAAAGTGTTACGCAGGGTACAATTCTAGGTCCATGTTTGGTTTTAATTCATAATAACTACAGTAGAATCCGGATATAACGACCTTCAAGGGACCGGCGATACTATGTCGTACTAACCGGATGACGTACAAAACGGCAGGATTATTTCTTAAGTACATATGAACTAAACTTACGAATACATATATACTATAAATGGGAATGTTTGATTTTCCTATTAATGTAAATAAAACATTTTGTAGGAATCACATATGCTTTATTTTTTTTCAATTATTGTAAAACAGTTTCGCTTCACAGAACCTATTTTGTCGAGCTTTAAGAACTTTTCATAACAGGTGAAAAACACTAACTGTGATTTACTCGCGCCAATAAGGATAGGTGAATCGCGCGGAGCGGGGTAAAGTTGGTACGTAGGTTGTGTAAACAAAACATTGTGCGTCGTTTTAACCGGGCGTATTATCATAATAAATAATGGTCGCTATAAGCAGTTGGTCGCTTAAACCGAAGTCGCACTAAACGGTTATATCTTCTCAGTACCTAACTATGAAACCTAACTTGAGTAAATATTATCGTCGTTAAAACCGGTTAGTCGTTATAAGCGAAGTCGTTACATGTGAATTCTACTGTACTTAACTTCCCCCTTTCCAAACCAAATATATATCTCTATATATATATTTACAGAAATTTTGTGGTATTAAACTTTGAGGATGACACCATTGGGAAGGAAGTATATCTTAATCGAGTACATAACCAATTGCCGGCAACCATGATAGCGCTGCCTGAACTAAGTTTCGTGAGTATTGTTTATTAATTTATCAATTTTCTTTCCAGCTATGATTAGATTTGACTTTCCTACCTTTCTCAGCACTAAAACAATCGGTCGCGGCGCGGCGACGACGCGCTGCGGTCGACACTGGAGTCAAAATTGATGATTTTCGATAACAGTTTTATTTTCTGTCGAAAATCATCAAGTTTGACTCCAACGTGATTCTAACGGCTAAACACTCTTAATAAAATATTGTTATTCTCTTGTACCCATAGATTTATGATTTGAATATGTAAAAAAACTAATTAGGTAATTGATTCAGATTTGATTGTAGCAGTCACGCTCCCTGTCAATCTTAGGGACTAGAGACTAGAGACTACTCCCTTTTGTCAGCAATCTGAATGCCTCCCTATGTCCGGCTATCTGAAGGCGTTCCTAATTCCGGCTTCCTGAATGCCTCTCTAATTCCGGCTATCTGAATGCCGACCGTGTTGGGATACAGGTACACCACAAATAATACGCACAATTGTTCAACACCCGTTTATTTATTACACAGTTATTCCGAGCACTCTGTCTATTGTTATTTATTAGGTACACTTTATGGTGCTGTGTAACGTTATATACACACGATTTATATACAATAACGAAAGAAACTATTATTAAAGGAAAATAATTAAAATAACGAAACAAATACTTATTTAAAACTGCCCTAAATTACTTCCTAATTACCCTAATTATCCTAAGAGACCACGACCACGACCTGCAGCATTACTTCCATGCTATTTCTTAGTACTGTAACTGACTGATTGACTGACTAACTCTTTTTTTATTTTATTTTTTCGAATGGATTCTCGTAGTTGGTACCGAAGTACCACATCTGCTTAACCGGGCTTAGCTAGCGGGCTGGCGGAGAGTTCCATGTGGGACTCCATTCGCCGAAGGTTTTTCCCTAATCCTATACTTACTTAAAAACTAAAGTCGCGGTTTCAATACCGCAAGCGGGCGTCCCCCATGGGGGGGGGCTCGAACCTCACTTGGGCATTGCAGGGGGACCCCGCCATTCCTATGTCCTCCTAGCAGCCGTTGCTGCATCGAATTTTTTCCTCGAAAGTGGCGGACTTTCGGTCTATCGGGTGACGCGCTAAACGCTGTTAATCGGCAAGCCTCGCCGGCGAGGCTAAGACCTACCTAAAACCTAAACAGTGGCTACGCAATAGCCTGCTCCTAGGAACTACTCTAGAGCATAGGGTCGGTCTCACGTGAAGAGATTATCTCCGGTTGCGACACCGTGAGGGCGTCCCCAGGGGGGAGCTCGGACCTCGACTCAGGGTGCAGCAGGGGGACCCCGCCACCGGTCCCCCCAGCAGCCGCTGCTGCGTCGTATTGTGTTTCTGTTTCTCGAGAGTCGGACTCTCGGATTCTGTGTGGGTGTCGCGTCGGTCCTCGCCGGCGGGGACGATATTTTGGACGACGGCGTCGGAGTGTACTTGTCTTTTTATCTGACTCCTGGAGGAGTGTTATAGCATCATCGGGTTCGATGAGTGTGTGTCTGGGACGTCGAATTTTGCTAATAGCAGAAGGCTGGTAAACGATGGCCGCCACGACCAAGGGATTGGGATGTTTGGGAGCGGAATCAAAATAGCGTTTAGAGACACACTTGAAAAACTGCTTGATGGTCGGCAGTTTGAGGTCTAGGTGGAGTTGGGCATTGCGTAAGTACCAAGGAGCGCCTACGGCCTTTCGCATGAAACGGTTTTGGAGGGATTGGAGCATATGAATTCTTACCGGCTTAACGTGTGCGAACACAACGCTAGCGTAAGAGAGAATGGGGCGGATACAGGTGGTGTATATCCTTACTTTGAGAGGAGTGGGCAGTTTACTGCGCGCATTGAGTAGGGGGTGGAGACGTCCGAGGACGAGGGCGGCACGGTTTTTCACCCTGCGGATATGTGGTCTGAATGTCAGTCTACGGTCAAGGATCACACCAAGATATTTGGCTTCACGTTGCCATGGGATCTGTTTGCCAAACATTGTGACGGGTACGTTCTTTTCTTTGCGGAACTGTGTCAGGGGCCTCTTATCAAAGAGGACTGCTGCACTTTTTTCGGGATTGACTTCGATTCTCCATTTCCGGAACCAGTCACCTAGGGTGTTGGCCGCGGATTGGAGGGTACGAGAAATAGAGACATGGGTCATGCCGGAGTAATAGATTGCCGTGTCATCGGCGAAAAGGGCAATACGGGCTGCACCGCATTTTGGAATATCGCTGGTGTACAGCGTGAACAGAAGGGGGGAGAGCACGGAGCCTTGCGGCACACCGGCGTGAATGGGATGGGGGGAGGAGAGAGCCCCTTCGATGCGATAGCGAAAGGTACGATTCGATAAGTAGTCTCGGATGATAAGCATGAGACGATGTGGCACGTTCATAGTGTACAACTTATATAATAAGCCGTTATGCCACACTTTATCGAATGCCTTTGCCACGTCGAAAAAGAGAGTACCGGTCATTTGACCGCATATGAAACCTGCACTGATGTGTTCGACAATGCGGTGCAGCTGATTAACGCAGCAGTGCTTTGTACGAAAGCCAAACTGCTCGTCGGGAAGGAGTTTATTTGAGTCGGCAAAATCTTTAAGTCGCTTATAAATAAGCTTCTCATAGATTTTCCCGAAGACATTGAGGAGACTGATCGGCCGGTAACTGCTCGGCTCGGACTTTGGCTTGCCCGGTTTGGGAATACCGATTACCGTGGCTTATTTGCAAGCCTGGGGAAAGATGTTGTTTTTAAATGCCTCATTGAAGATGACGGTCATTAGAGTGATGAGGGTGGCAGGGAAACGTTTTAACAACTTATTGGTGATACCGTCTGCGCCTGGGGCTTTTTTGGGCTTTAGATCCTTGACTATAGAGAGAACTTCGTCAGGGGTGATCGGTGGGAGTGGGTCATCAGGGTCATCTACTGGGGGGGGAGGGCTGACCTACGCTCCACTTCGGAGTTTACCTTGTCTAGGTGGGATTGGCCTACGGGAAGCGTACTGAGTGCATTGGGACTCCAAGCTGTCGGCTAAGCATTCGGCTTTTTCGTCATCTTCAAAGGCCGGCCTTTGATTGGGTCGATTTAGGGGGAAACTAACTAACTCAGAAACGCCCTGACTATATATACTAGAAGTGAGGTATAGCGGCAGCGGAGGGCGATCGAGTCGTTTCCTGTTCTACCAACCTTCCCGTTGGAAAATAGACTCGCCCAGTTCCTCGCCCCCCGGTTACCCCACTTCATCCCCTATGCTAGATGAGCCTAGCCAATCAGAGCGTATCTTTTTGATATCACGCAATCTGTTTCCTTATTAGGTAATGCTGCTGATCGGGTCATGGCGGGAGCAGGTTACGACTTGTTCGTAAAGTAATTACGATGTTAAATGCTACTAGTTAGCAAACAATATGACATTTTCCTCTTATTTTGAGCTATTGTTGCTAACTAGAGCCCTAATCCTAGACCATTGTTATGTCATACACACCCTAGCCTTATCTTTATTGTTTTAAAGCTTATATTTGCAGACATTCATACTTAAAACTAACATACCTAACTAAAAATGGCTTATCTTTATTGTTTTAAAACTTATATACTAATGCCGACATCATTTCCTTACATCTATGTACATAATATGTCGCCGACACCGATGTTGGTTAGACTATCAAACTAAAGTGAGCGAGTGATACTCAGTTTTTGGTGTCCTCTAGATTGAATTAGATTGTTGATTGATTGTAGGAATCTTGTACCGAGGGTGCCTGTTACCGTGGTGCAGTGGATGCTATAGAGAAGGCGCTCCGTAGCGCGCAGCCTGTGGTCCTCGCAAGCACGATGCCTGCACCACCATCCTCTATGCTGCAGAAGATCACTGCACTAGCTGGTAATCTACGACTTATTTAAATGTGTTTGAATAATAATTAATTGTGGTAAAATACTCAAAGAATTATGAAAATACAAAATCTTTTACATCTATCTTTTCAGGCATAACTTTAAACAAGAATATTAATAAAAAATGTACTTTAGAAGAACTGGGTTTGGAATATGGCAAAATACAAATTATTTATAATTTCCTTCAAGTTGATTACAATATTGTCATCGAAGAGCAAGAAATACCCTTGTTAACAGTTGAAAAGTAAGTTGATGTCCACGACATTACGGTTGCCTGCAAAAATAAAAATCAGATACAAGTTATCTAGATTGAAAGAAAAGAAAGAAAAGAAAGAAAGAAAGAAAGATTTTATTTAGCACAGGACAGTGACAGCACAACAAATAACATTAAATAAAGTACTAAAATATATATAAGTAAAACATGAAGTTGCTGTTGATTGAAGATCATGTACTGTCTCTTTTTTTTTGTTTTCGGGTGGAAATCCTCATGGATCCCTCCGTCTGGGGACGGTGGTATTTCGGACTCTTACCGACTAAAACCACACGGTGGCCATCCTCTGCACAAAATAAAGGAGCTCCGGGAACTCCATTGGACCGCGGCGGTGCCCCTCTAGTGCTATGCCTTTGGCACGACCCGGGAAAACAATATTGTTTCCCCCACAGTAGCACGCGACCACCACGTACTGCTGTCCTCCTCAGGGTCGCTTAATAGACGCCTCAAGTCACCCCACTCTTAGCGTCCACGATCCCGAAGGTCACCCAGTGCCAGATGTGGCAGCAGGGGATGCGGCCCTTCGCCCTATCAGAGCCTTGCGACAGGGCGGTTGCCTCCCCGGCGCCGCCTTCTCCGAGCGGGATCGGTTCTCTCCTGATCTCGCTCTGTGGCCTCCTTCTGAAGCATAATGGTCTCGCAGAAGGAAGCCATGGCCCTCCAAGCCGTCAGATGTGCCAGCATAGCCGACAGGTCCTGCCGTTCGGAGCCCCATGCAGAGCACTCCTCCAGCGTATGCTGTGTGGTTTCCTGGTCATACTCACAATGGTGGCAATTTGCCGTGGCTTCACGTCCGATCCTATGTATCCTAGGTACTCACCGAAGCAACCGTGCCCGGTGAGCACCTGAGTAAGCCGGTAGGTGACGTGCTCACTACTCTCTAGCCAGGCCTCAAAGCACGGCAGAATAGCTTCAACCACTCGCTTGTGCGTATACTGCTGCTCTTCCAGCCGCTCGCGCCGCATCTCGAGCGCGTGTAGTCACTCCTGCCGCCTCAGCATTTCAAACACCCTTGCAGGCGCGCTCCCACCGTTTCGGCGGACGGCACAAATCTGGTCGTTGACCCCCGTTTCCATATCTGCCAAGGTGTCCAGCGCCAGGAAGCGTGCACGGACAGTTGCCGCCTCAAAGGATACCATTCTGTATCTCCGTGCGATCTGTATGGCCAATTTGCGCTGCAGGCTGTTGAATTAAACCCAATTGATTATCTCATCACCCTTGCTTTTGTAATTATTCTATTATTTTAACGCACTTACCCAAGCAGAGGCGAAGTGGGACTGTTTCTCAATAAGATATTGCTATCGCACCTAATCAAGAGTGGAAGTTAAATCCGATACCACGAGCAACCAGAGATCCTGCTCGTGAACGATTTTTTCTTTCCACAATTTATATCCTTACTTCCTACCTATTGTCGTCTAATTAGAATTAGACGGCAATATAAGTAAGGATATAAATTACTACTACGTGGATTAAGAGAAAAGATCCAATCCAGAAAATAGAAAATTTTATTTTGATTGAATCGCCATAAAGTATGCAAAATAGCAACCTGTTTGAATAACAATAATAGCTCATTTACTTGCAACTAGAAATAAACAAATTAATAATGTAATGAATGTATTTAAAAACGAGCCAAGCCACAACTGTTGGATAGGATGCTTTCTGGCTAAACTATGTACTAAGGGGTCTCCCTTAACGGAACGGGGGGAACGGGGAACACTTTTTTTAACTTTATTTAAAAAAGGAGGGTTTTATCATAAATGATAATGTCACCCTCATTGGAGCTGCTTACGTGGGACACTCAGAAAGTTTTGCGAAACTAAAAAAAATTGTTCTATACGTACATATATTTTTATCAAATCTTTTCAAAGTACTTTCCACCAGCCTCTATACAAAGATTCATGCGCCTAAACCAGTTTTCAAAACACTTTTTCCAGTCCGCCGCAGACACCTCGTTTACAGCCTGCTCGAACGCAGCCAGCGCATCTTCCGGCGACGAAAATTGTATCCCTTTGAGCTGATTTTTTATTTTTGGGAATAAAAAGAAGTCACACGGTGCTAGATCAGGGCTGTAAGGAGGGTGACCCAGGAGTTTGACTGGCGTGCTGTCCAGGAAGTCCCTCGTTTTGAGTGCGGTGTGCGCAGGTGCATTGTCGTGGTGGAGCAGTAGCCCGCGGAGCCCTGTGTTTGGTCGCTTGTTGCTTATAACAGAGAAAACTTCTGGCAAACATTTGGTAGTATACCATTCGGCATTAATGCTTCTTTGATCCCGTAAGGGAATTGATACCAAGTGGCCAGTCAAATTAAAAAAGCTAGCGATCAAAATCTTACCCCCGCTTCTAGATCGCTTCACTTTGGTAGGCGTTGGCTCATTTTGAAACACCCAAACAGTCGACTGGCGCTTGGTTTCTGGGTCGTATTGATAAATCCAGGACTCATCACCTGTAACGATGTCGTAAACACGCCGAGACGAGCCTGCTTCAAATTTGTTAAGCATATCACGGCACCATTCCACCCGGGCCTGCTTCTGAGCATCGGTGAGGTTGTGCGGCACCCAGCGTGATACTATCCTCCTCACGCGAAGATGGCTGTGTAGAATCTCGTGAACGCTTCCCGATCCAATCTTCAATATGTGTTGAATCTCGTGATATGTAATTCGCCTATTGTCTTGGATTAAATTTTTCACTGCTAGCACGTTTTCTTCGGTAACAGCCGTCAAAGGGCGACCGCTTCTTTCGTCATCCCCCAAAGTTGGTCGACCGCGCTTGAATTCGTTATACCAACGATACACGGTTGCCTTGGAAGGGCCTTCATCCATGAATGCCATTTGAAGTCTATCGTACGATTCATCCGGTTTCAGGCGACACTTGAAATCGTATAAAATCATAGCTCTAAAATGTTCCCGGCGCAGATCCATATTTCAGTGAGACACAATACTTTGAATTAACTCGCAAAAAATGTGGAGGGAAATTTTGAAATTGGAACTTACTTATTTTTACTTATAAATAATCATATTTTCGAAAAACATTATAACTGGCCAGTCTCCCATATATAAAAACTTTTTTTCGCAATACTTTCTGAGGGGCCTGGTACATGCAAAATCACACAATGCAAAATTTAATTATATCTGTTCTTAATCCTAGCTTCAAATACTTTATATATAATTTTGGCTGACTCACCCAAGGGAGAGGACAAACTTATGTAGACGCCTCTGTTCCTCGTTCCGGGCACATTCCATTAGAACATGGTAAATGTCTTCTACTGTGTTACACGTAACACAGTTTGGGGACTGAACTTTCCCCATCATGTATGCAAAGTTATTTAAGGGCACATGCCCAGCACGAAGTCTAAGAGCTGTAACTATGGTATGGTATGGTATGGTGGGAACACTTTAAAAACTTTTTTTTCAAGGTTACAACAATTAGAAAAAACACTTACCAAATCTGATTTCGAGAATACAATGAGCTTGTCTACTTTCTTCACTTACGTGGACTCTGATGAACTTCTTGCAACAACAGATACGATATTATTGCCGACGCTGGTTAACAGTGCATCTATGGTACAAGATTTTTTTACTAGTAGATAATTACTGGAATTTATTTGAAACACCTACACGCTTTAAAACGCTTTTATGCTAATCTGTCATATTGCCTAATAGAAGTGGACAAGGGTGCCATTAACTGCTTTTAAAACATTAGATCTATTATGTTCTGGACTTC
Organism: Asteroscopus sphinx; assembly: GCA_949699075.1. Lineage (NCBI taxonomy): Eukaryota > Metazoa > Arthropoda > Insecta > Lepidoptera > Noctuidae > Asteroscopus > Asteroscopus sphinx. The sequence goes on from OX453021.1 coordinate 18,585,227, forward strand.
TGGACAGATATTCTAAACGTAGTGATTATATTATCTCTGTTCCTTATTCAAATGTTATGTGATTTGTGAATGACACAGAGTACGGAAAAAATAATATTTCTTGATATTTGAAGTCCTGTTGAACCATGGACCATACGTACCTATTTTGTAGAATGTTTGACAACGACAAATAAAAATTACTGATTTACTGTTACAGAGGGATGACGAATTCGATTTGAGCGAAACATTCTTGTGCATAATCCCGGGTATGGAGGGCCACCACGCACGGTTCAGGGTGCTGTGCGAGCGTCTCAAGCTGCCGGCGCTCGTCCTGCAGCCGGGACTCGACCGACCGTCCGAAACAGTACAAGAAACGGCCGAAAGATTCGCTGAGGTACTGAATCAGACTGTGATGTTCTCAATATATTATTGTACCTATAATCACTCAATCAACTCGGCCTATTGCCGTCAGATATTAGCCTTTCGTATTCAGTCTTCCTAAGAAACGGAAAAACGTCATTGTATTTCTACATTAACACAAATATTGCAATAGACCTACCAACGATTCATATTTGTATTTTTTTTTGTTTTAGATCCTCTGTAAGAAAACAGGAATGAAGAACAATTTTTACCTGTTAGGTTATGAAAGCGGAATTTTCATAGCATTGGAGATGGCCGCTATTCTGGAGGACAAAGGTAAGAAATTTTAAATTAAAGGTATGTAATAAGTAGGTAACAATAAGTGTAGGTAATATCACATTTTTAATATTTAACATTAATTTTCAGGCTTGACTGGTACAGTATATTGTATTGGATATGCACCGGATGAGTTCAAAGAACTACTCAATGAACAAATCTCACAATTTGGGACAGAAGAACAGCTGCAAGATGCAGTAGTGCGACACATGTTTACACTGATGGTGGGTGACGTCTCTGCGGATCTGGAGAGGGCTCTAAGAGACGCTGCCTCGTGGCCGCAGAAAGTAGATGTGTGCGTGCGGACTCTACTGGGCCGTGTGCCGCACTCGGCGCAGTACGCACGCGCGCTCATAGAAGCCGCACTGTCGCGCATGAAAGGTGCGCGCAGCTACGTGGCGTATGCGCGCGCGCTGCGCTCTCAGCTGGTGCTGCTGCGCGCTGCCACGACGCGCGCGGCGGCGGCGCCGAGCGCGCTGCAGCGACACTCGCAGCGACCCGTCGCCGTGCACCAGCTGCGTGCGCCTCTAGCACATTCTGCCGACGACTTGCGCTGTGCGGCTATCGTGAATGCATATTTAGGCCCTAAAATACTAGAAGATTTTGAAAAAAAGGACATTTGCGATACTTATCTACTTAACGCCAATTCATTCATGTCAGTTGAATATGAAAACAAATAAAGTATTTCCAAATATTGTTATTAAATTCTATGTAATGCAGTATACATGTTGAAATTTGAATCGCTTATTTCCCGAAAAGGAGTAATTATACTCATCATTATGAACAACTTCTACCATGGGACCAACCCTGAAATCGCGAAAAAAAATCAAGTAGTCCCTGCATTTATCGATTTAAGTGAACACAAATATAGGGACTAACTGATTTTTTTTTTGCGATTTCAGGGTTGGTCCCATGGTTGGTCCCAAACGTTGTTCATAATGATGAGTACAATTACCCCTTTTCGGGAAATAAGCGATTAAAATTTCAGCATGTATTTTTTTTTTTTTTATATCTACCAACTTACAATTTATTAGTCTTTATGTCAAATGTCTTTAAAAATATTTAGTGTTTAATAGCGCTATTATTATATCTTCGCTTCCTTTTCTTTGACATTATATTATATTCCAATAACTTTTCTGTCACATTTTTTATTATATTTTGCCTGCAGCTTCACTCCTGTGATATGTCGAAAAAAGTTCCCATGTAGGTATCCAGAACATGGTCTACTTTTGTGCCAAATTTCTTCGAGATCCAGACGTTTCAGCGTGATTGAAGGACAAACAAAGAAACTGGTTTCGTCAAATCGTAAAATGGAAATGGTGGCTTAATTAAAAACAGCTGAATTTTTTCATGTCTTTGTTCCGGTCTGTATTTTTTTTTTTTTTTTACATAGTTTTAATTATAATTATAATACTCTGAAATGTAAGCGATTACTACATCAAAATTACAATTATATCTTGGTTTCTGCTCGAGTGTTTCTGCTGTTATCTGTTATCTAACTGTAGAAAACAAACACTGTTTAGCAACGATGATAACTGATTTAATATAAAGTAAACGGATTGCAATGGATTACAGGTTATATGTGTCAAGTAGTACATGTAAGAACCATCGAGTAAACCACAGACAGTATTCATAGCTGGGTTGCCAGAACGTATGTCTAACATATTTTTCCAACATCCTCCCTTAGACATAATCCCATTTTAGAGATGCAATAACCCAGCTTTGAGTGCGTAGTGGCTTTTGTTAGAGCGTCTGCAACCATCCGGTCTGTTTGGATGTAGCGTACATCAATAAGACCTCCAACAACTTTATCACGAACAAAGTGATTCCTCACATCGATGTGTTTGGTTCTAGAGCGGTAAGCGTGAGTGCCTGAGAGTTTAATGGAACTTTGATTATCACTATAAACAATCATTGGTTTGTTTTTCAAATGTGGCCAGATATCCTCTTGAAATTGCTTTAACCACAAAGCTTCTTGTACATATGATGAAAGAGACATTTGTAGACAGGGCAACAGTAGGTTGACGTCTAGAATTCCAGCTGATTGATCCTCCCTGGAAGAGAAATGTGTAACCAGTACATGAACGTCTGTCATCCTCTGAGCTCGCCCAATCAGCGCCACAGTAACCATGAGTCATTTTCTCCTCAGCACTTCGTCTGTAGGTAAGTCTATAATCTAGTGTTCCCTTCAAATATCTCATGACTCGCTTTAGAGCATTCCAATGCTGCATCTCCGGCTTGTTATTGTACTTACTCAACATGTTAATAACATAACTAATATCCGGTCTTGTGACTTGAGATATGTACAGTAGACACCCAATTATTTCTTGATAAGGTACAGTCAACAAATCGGAATCATGACCCACGATAAGCTTAATATCCTACAGACATTCTAATACAATTAGGTTGAATTTCGCTTAAACAGATATTTCCCTGGCAACTGACTTGTTATCAGTTTTGTTAGCTATAGACAGTGACAGCTAATTTACCAATAAAATTATTTTTCTAAATTTTATTCTTGATGTTTAACAGTGTTTAACTCCAAATATTGGTATTTATTTATAATTTATTGCGTAAAATATGGTACAGAGGATATTATAAATTAAACGTATGTTCCACATATTGGGCCGATAAGAGTATTGTTTGACACCTTTTCATACTTGACATTTTATTATTTGTCATTTTTATTTTTATTTTATTAATGTTCTATAATCGAAAAAGTTAGTATAGGTTTCTTAAAAAATATAGTTGTTTGTAGGAAAACCACGTGAAACGACAGCTAATTCGAAATTCAAAACATAATTCCTGCTTTAACAAAAACATAATTTCCAATCCAATTATAAATCTATTGCATTGATAACAAAGCTCAAAACGGCACAGACCTCTGACCCTTTTTAATGCAGTTTCTGTAATATTAAAAATGTCCTAAGTGCAGCATAGAAGAAAACCTTACTGTTTTTACGATTTCAAACGAATTATCAGCTGAGTGGGTCATAATTCCGATTTGTTGACTGTACATCTTTCAAAATTTCATTTCCTTCAGTAGTTGCTTGTAACTTACTGTTAATATCTATTGGACTTTTTACAGGCTTGCAGTCAGTCATTCCATATTTATCCAACACCTCTAGAATATACTTTCCCTGGTTTAAATAAATTATGCTCTTCTCTCTATTTTTTTCCACATGAATCCCAATACAGAAACATGACTCTCCAAGATCCTTCATTTTAAATTTTTTGTTCAATTCTTCCTTGATATAAATTAAAGACTGTTTGTTGTTTGACATAATTAACAAATCATCCACATATATAGCAACAAACAGAATGTCATTATCATCCTTAATTTTATGATATACACATGGGTCCAAATTTGACTGTCGGAGACCCATACTTTTTAGTGAACAATCTAACTTCTTGTCCCACACCCGGCTGGCTTGTTTCAAACCATACAATGATTTTTTCAATAGACATAAATTTTTACCTTTCTCATACATAGGCGGTTGTATCATATGAATTTCCTCCTTTATGTCGCCTTGAAGAAAAGCAGAAACCGCATCCATCTGAGTGATGTCTAAATCATACTTGGCCGCCACAGCAAATAAATATCGTAAAGATGATAGTCTCACAACCGGTGCAAAAACCTCATTATAATCTATACCTTTCCTTTGAGAACAACCTTTTATAACTAATCTTGCTTTATACTTTACAATGTTACCTTTTTCATTGGTTTTGGTTTTGAACACCCACTTGCATGGTATAGCTCGCTTATCGGAAGGTAAAGTAGTTAGCTCCCATGTCTTGTTTTCCAGCAAAGACCTGTACTCTTCATTCATGAGTTCTCTCCAGTGGCAAGCATCAGTACCAGTCAAGGCTTCCTCGACCGTCAATGAGGCAGAAAACTCTGCAATACAAGAGAAGTTCCAATTTGTTCTCTGATGTGATCTCAGTGTTACATTTCTCCCCAATAACTCATCACTATCATACTCATCATTGGTTGATGGGTAGTAAGTCTCATCATTCTGATCATCCTTATTCATCGCACAACTGTCAAAAGAAGTATCTGAACTCTGAGGAGATAAAATAACATTTTGTGAGATTATTTTACTCTGTTGTGAACTATTATTTGACTCTGAACTACCATTATCAGAACTAAGTGGAATTACAACAGGCAGTACCGGTTCAATTGTATTATTCTTAATATTTTCAACGAATGTTACATCCCTGCTTATCACAGTCTTTCTGGTTTTACGGTTATATATTCTATACCCTTTGGTATTGTCACAGTAACCGACAAAAATAAATTCCTGTGATTTCCTGTCCCACTTTTGTCTATTTTGTTTTGGTATGTGCACCATAGCCTTTGAGCCAAATATTTTTAAATTTGATATATTGAGTTTCTTACCGGTCCACTTTTCAAATGGTGTCACCTCAGCCAGCATTCTAGACGGTGACCGATTTACCACATAAGCTGCAGTCGCCACCGCTTCAGCCCAATACATTTTCTTCAGATTTGCATCAAACAGCATAGATCTGGCACGCTCCACCAATGTCCTGTTCATTCGTTCAGCGAGGCCATTCTGCTCTAGTGTGTACGGGGTGCTTGTCTGATGTTTGATGCCAGAACCTGCTAAAAACGTTGATAATTCTTTGTTACAAAATTCTTTGCCATTATCTGTTCTGAGGATTTTGATCTTCCGTTCAGTTTCATTTTCCACTTCATTTTTAAAGTTTTCAAATATAGACTTTATATCCAACTTACTTACTTAAAAAAACTGCTCCTGATTCGAGCAATGACAACGAAGATAATAATGTGCGTCCATCGTATTCATTCGATTTTTATTTATTTAAAAAATAAGGTTCTTTTTAACCGACTTCAAAAAAAGGAGGAGGTTATGTATTCCGCGGGTTTTTTTTTTTTTTTTTTTTTTTTTTTTTTTTTTTTTTTTCATGTATGTACACCGATTACTCCGAGATTTGTGGGCCGATTTACGTGGTTGTTTTTTTATTTGGTAGAGAAAGTCCGCGCGGTGGTCCCATATAAATTTTATTGACATAGGTTAAGTAGTTTTTTAACCAGCTTCAATAAATCAGTTTATTTTAGCTTTACGTATCTAGATGATCTGCTCATTGGTTCCTCATTCTGAGAATTCTTGGCCGATATGCGTGTTTTTTTTTCACGATAGTGATTGGACGTTTGGAAGAACATGAGCGAGACCTTTGCCCAGCAGTGGGATAGCAAAGGGTAATAAAAATAAAAAAAACTCAAATTGGTTATATAAACATTTATGAATCAACCCTCAACTAAAAAGTATGAAATAAAAACTTTTTAACAAAAAATAAAACCGACTTCAAAAACCTTAACTAAAAAGTAAAAAATAATCATTGTATGTATTTTAAAATCTTAACTTAAACAACATTTTGAAGGCGGCGCGTGATTTTCATGTACGTTCACATAAACTGTTTTTACTATAGATATTGCGCTGGACTGTACACTACATGACGCAAAGGGTCAACCACGCGCCGCCTTAAAAATGTTGTTTAAGTTAAAATTTTAAAATACATACAATGATTATTTTTTACTTTTTAGTTAAGGTTTTTGAAGTCGGTTTTATTTTTTGTTAAAAAGTTTTTATTATTGTATTGTATGATTGAAGATGGTTTTAGATTTCACATATCTTGTATTCTGGACTAAATTAAAAATCTAGTATGTGTTTGTAGTTTATTTTTTTATCTAATGGTATATATGGTATATAACTGTAAATTAATTAATTAATTTGTTTACAACATAGGTACTTGGCAACTTGTTTTTGTTAAATTAATTGAATAAATGCTGGTAATTAATTTCTATCTTATTGGTAGTAGGAGAAAGGGCTTTTTTATTTTACATTGCACTAATAAGACTTCGAAGTATCGTAGCTTCGCACTAATATAACTTCGACATAACGTGTTCGAACTAACAAAAATCGAACTAACGGCGTTCGCACTGGCATAGGGAAGAGGTTGATTATATTAGATAATTTGATTTTACTTAAGACTTTTATGAGCTAGTTACTGTGCCAATCTCAACGTTAATTGTTTTTTTAATGGAAATATAGAAGTTATTTTGTTTTTGTTTCATCACCCTGTTTTTTTTTGTCAAAGTACGGTGATAATGTTGTATTATTACACATTAAAATGTTATTAATAATCTCCGTCTTTTTTACTGATTTAGAGGTACCTACAAATTTGATATTATACTAATATTCACTAAAATAACCAGTCAATATGTTGATATTTGGATACAAAGAATATTCGATATTATGAACGTTCGATCAAACAAGCATTCGATATTTTGAACACTCGATGTATTGAGCGTTCGATATTTAACCGACGAAAAAAAGGAGGAGGTTCTAAATTCGACGTGATTTTTTATTTTTTTTTAATGTATGACCACGCATAACTTTTTACAGAGTGGCCCGATTTTGATGATTATTTTTTTAATGGATAGGGTATATCTCGAAGTTGGTCCCATTTAAATTTCAAAATTAAAATCCTAAGGGTGGGAAAACAGGGGATGAGTGCTTGTTCACGCACTGAATTCTTACCTGTTAACCGATTCTGTTGAAACTTGGCATACAAATATAGTTCTAGACACTACGACATAATGGAGACCTGGAGTTACAATAAACCACAAAAAAATTAAAAATTAAACTTTTTAACAAAAAATTTAACCGACGAAAACAGAAACTGAAAAGCGAAAAATAACTAATTATGAGTCGGCGCCAAACAAACAATCAATGAAGATCATTAAATTACTTTAAATAAATAATAATATATGTATATATATTTATATACTATAACGATAAACAATAACTTTCCAAAAAATCGTTCTCCGCTCGGCCACTTGCAACTTGCAAGCACGTTGCTTGTTAAAAGTTTGTTTGGCGCCGACTCATAATTAGTTATTTTTCGCTTATCAGTTTCTGTTTTCGTCGGTTCAATTTTTGTTAAAAAGTTTTATTTGAGCATTCGATATTATGAACGTTCGATTTTTTGGACGTTCTATATATAGTGTTCGATCAAATGACGTTCGATGTTTTGTAATTCGATATGGCGTAGGACATCCGGGTTATCATACATAGGGCAAACAAAGCGTAGTATAGCCACTAGAATTAAAGAACATATAGCTGACGTCAAGAACAGACGCTCCACAAAGTCTGCAGTGTGTGAACATGCCTTAGACAAACCCAACCATTTTCTTCGATTTGATAAACCACAAGTTCTGGCGAAGGAAAACCGATATGTACCTAGAATGCTCCGTGAGGCTATTGAAATTAAAAAACATCCTAATTTTAATAGCGAAGATGGTTGGCAGCTATCACCTGTTTGGAACCCAGTCCTAAAAATAATCAAGTCCCAAACAGCACGCAACACTGTAAAAGATAATGATATTGTGAGTGATTACTGCGTGCATCGAAACGATTTTAATTAATAATATTGTACGGTAGTGCTAAATCATAATAGGTCCAGTACAGCTTGGAGGGGCACCGGCGCGGTCCGCTGAGTTCCCGGAGCTCCACCATTTTATGCAGAGGATGGCCAGGTGGTTTTCATGATTTCAACCAGAAAACAAATAAAGGTCCAGTACAGCTTAATATATAAATAAATAATATAATAATAATAATAAATACATTTCAGGTAACTAGCTAACTAGGGTACATTTTTTGCTGTTTTCGGATGGAAATCCTCAAGGATACCCTCTGTCTGGGGACGGCGGACGGGTATGTCGGACTCTTACCGACTAAAACCACACGGTGGCCATCCACTGCAAAAAATAGAGGAGCTCCGGGGACTCCATTGGACCGCGCCGGTGCCCTTCTAGTGCTACGCCTTTGGCACGTCCCGGGAAAACCATATTGTTTCCCCCACAGTAGCACGCGACCACCACGTACTGCTGTCCTCCCCAGGGTCGCCTAATAGACGCCTCGAGTCCCCCCACTCTTAGGACGCTATGCGCAGATGCTTCCCATCGCCCTATCTGGGCCTTGCGCCAGGTCAGTTTCCCCCCCGGCGCCGCCTTCTCCGAGCGGGATCCTAGTGCTTGACGCTGGTTTTTAACTGAACCTATGCAAACGATATGTGATTAACAGAAAAGAAAACCTTCTTTCACCTAATTCCGTGATGTAAACAATATCTACTACGAACTACGACTAGCTCTGTCAATGAGACCATAAAAACACTGCACCTGATTAATAGGTAAATAAACTTATAAAATGCTAATAGATAGACGTCCGTCTGATCATTTCCATTTCTTGCTTGATTAAAAAAAAATAACTATTCATTTTCCGGTGAACGACTGATTTATAATTCATTACATTGTTTATTTATCCAAAAATAGATCTTATAGGTAATTTAACATATTCTGGGTGATCGAACGGCTACACGAGTAGGTACCTGGTCGTGAACCTTATTGAAATCGAATGCATAAAAAATAGAATTAGAATTGGGGCATCCAATTAGTGTATATGCAAGTAGGCAATGTTTTGTTTAGGATCCTGTTTGGCGGCGACGTAAGACGTAGTGAAAGAAGACATTTCAGTTTGATCGCAAAAAGGCAGGAAAAAAATAAACTTAAAAAAAAAAGTAGAAGGCGAGTTCAAAAAGAATAAAATAATTTGTGTGAAATAGTTTAGGAAGTAGGTACGTGCCTTTGACTCGGTTTGATTTCTAAAAAAAAAATTGGTACCGACTTCCTAAACTGTTTCACACAAATTATTTTATTCTTTTTGAAGTCGGTCTTTACTTTTTCTTAAAGTTTATTTTATTTTTCTATTTTGAGTGGTATTTACAATAGAAAGACAAGCGATTGCTGCAATCCCGGATGATTTGCCGTCATCCATTGAAGAGTTCCCTTCTTTATCTCCAAAGATCTTCATCATATCTTCACCAAATAATACTTTCTGAATGCTTGTCTTGTTGATGAAAATGCCAAAATCGCTATATATATGTTTTTTTTTATAACATATGAGGGCAAACGGGCATGCGGGTCACCTGATGGTAAGCAATCTCCGCCGCCCATGGACATCCGCAACACCAGGGGAGTCGCCAATGCGTCACCGACCTTTTAAAAATACGTATGCTCTTTTCTTGAAGGCTCCCATGTCGAATTTGTTCGGGAAAACCGCTGACGGAAGTTGGTTCCACAGTTTTGCTGTACGAGGCAAAAAGTGGCGTGTGAAACGTACTGTAGTTGACCACCAACCATCAAGATGGTGAGGATGGAATTTAGATTTATAGCGGGTGGTACGATGGTGGAAGTCAGCGGCTGGTATGAGGTCGAACAATTCCTCAGAGCACTCCCCATTGTACATGCGATATAGGACACATAGAGATGCAACGTCTCTTCGCAAAGCTAGAGGGTCTAGCCGATTGGGAATAGCATAGTCGCCGACGATTCGAGCCGCTCTGCGCTGAATGCGGTCAAGTGGAAGGAGTAGGTACTCGGAGGATTTGAGGAGTTCCCTCAATTCCACATAGATTCAATTATCAGAACTGGATTTTGATAAAAATGGGACCAATCTGTAAGTATATCCTTTCAAATAATAAAATAATTTTCCAAATCGGTTTATAAATGACGGAGTTCAGTGGTAACAAACATGAAAAAAAATACAATTGAATTATTGAGAACCTCTTCCTTTTTTTGAAGTTGGTTAAAAATATGACTACCGGGTAGCGAGGGAAATTCAAGATTATTTGCGTTTTTTGCAAATTGTAGCTCCATTTCACGTTGTATATCTGTTACTGTAAAAGTCCGAATAGCCCGAAGTTCAGTACTAAGATAGGTGTATATGGCGATTGTTCTGCCAAACATCCTATACTCATCTGAGACTTGGTGTCTGTATCGTAGGCACATACGCACGCTAGACAGATTCCATCTGAAATGCCTTCGCGACATTATGAACACCAAATGGTCGGATTGGGTTAGTAATACCGATGTTCTGCGACGAGCTATGTTTGCGGTATGGCTGCGTTGGTGCGGACATCTATCTCGAATGTCTGAAGAGAGGACCTGTTGTGGGTGGTTGGCTCAGAGTCTATCCCCCCTCGCCCTCAGCCAAAGGTAGAGGAGAACAGTGGTGGTTTTAGTCGGTAAGAGTCCGATACTGGGTCCGCCTTCTCTGGGCGTCCATGAGGATTTCCCTGCGGGAGAAAAAAAAGTACGGTAATGCGCCGAGCATGTCTTGAAATTAAAAAAAATCAACAATTACCGTGTCTTTAAGGCAAAGATTTACCGAAATAATGCTACTAAAATTCCGAAATTAACGATTATCACAGAACAGTTCTGACTTTGGCTTATTACCGAGCGCTCCAGGATTTCCTTCCCACGGGCTCCAAAACGAAAAAATATTGTAATATTAATTTAAAAAATCGGTCCCATGACCCCCAAGGATTTCAAAGTACAGATTGCATAAAAGTTAATACGTTAATGATGTTTTTTTATTTTTTATTTGACGAAGCAATCATACTAACGAACAGAGAACTGCGAGATGCGAGTCTGACCATGCAGTCCACATCGCCATCGTCGCTGCGTCTCGTTACGTTTTTTTGTATAGCATAAGATCGATCGAAGATTGTGATATCCAAAACTGTGTTTTTTTTTACTTTTGTACAATTGTTATTTTATGTACCTGACCAGTAGCATAAAAATACCTAAGATCGTCGTGTAAAATCAGAAACAGATTTTTCATATTTTAACATAACATAACATCACGCCTGTATTTCCCCGAAGGGGTAGGCAGAGGTGTATAGCACACCCACATTTCACCAGTTATGTTATAGTCCCATGTAATAGGGGGCGAGCCTATTGCCATTAACCGGGCAACCGGACTCCGGGCTGCTACTGAGAATTTCCTAATGAAAAAACCCAATAAAACTTTGCCTGACCTGGGAATCGAACCCAGGACCCCACGCTCAGCAGTCGCGCTTGCAACCACTAGACCAACGTGGTATATTTTATTTACTTATAAATCATTTTCATTTTAAATATACATAAGGCCGATTTCTGATATCAGAAATATTGATTCCTGGCTATTTTTTACATATCTGTAATTGATGTTTATAAATTTTTAGGTCGATTTGTGATGACAGAAATTTTTAATCACCTATTTTTTACTCTTGAATTTCACACTATAAGTGTAACCTAAGATCGATTTGTGACTGATGCCTTAAACTATATTCAGCAAATTTTAAATATGAATGTAAGCCATAAGCGTTTTATTTTGGTAACCATACACAATTTCGCTTGGAGCTCTCGGGACAAAAATAGGTAGGTATATTAATATTTATTTAGTTTGTTCTACAAAATTTGGAGCTCTTGGGTACCAATGTATGAAAACATTTTTTGACGAGAACAATAGATTTGGAGCTCATGGGAATAAGCCCTGACTTTTACTATTAGGAAAGACTTGGTAAATCTTAGGTTTTTCTGGAAAATCATAGAATTTACCGTAGTTTGAGCTTTTACAGTAACATATCGATCAAAATAATTATGATTCGCAATAGTAATGTAACCTACTGAATCTCATTGAAAATATGCACCTAGCTGTATAAGCTTCCTAATATAAAAATTAGCGATTAGGAAGCTTGTAGAGCTTATTTCAAAAACTAAGATACATTTCTAACATTATTTGCAGATATAGCAACGTACACAAGATGCTAACAATGGTAACATACAATTCTGAGAGTTTAGAAAAGCTCTGAATGAAGTTAGAAAACGTATTCAGAGCTTTAGGTGGAAAAATACGGATTTGCACGAAAGAATGGAATTAAGATATTTTATTATAAACAAGATGTTGCAATAATGCGTAAAAAAAATTGTAGTACATCTATGCAGCTTATCCAGCATTTTTTACTGTAAAAAAATATTTATTTATTGTATGTTTATTATATTCTTTATTGTACATACCTACACCAAACGAAAACAAAGACAGAACTGTAAATTGTTCAACGATTCACCCGTTGCCCTAGTTCAGTTGCGGTCAATGCCTGTCATTAGGGTTGATCAGAAAAACAAAAAATGATTCATATAAATAGTAGACATTACAAGCATTCACCGTCACTCTTGTTCAGCTTTCACTAGCGTTTGGTGTGTCTACTTATTTCTGTATAAATCAATAACATACCGTGAGTATATAGAGCTTATAATTATAATTTTTATTTTAAATCGAAATTTTAAAATTAATGTTAATTATAAGTTGGTACAAATAATCTAATCTTTGACTTTTAGCACAGATAATATAATACTATAGTAAGGTGCTTGGTCAGCAAGGGTTTTAAGGGTTTACGGGTATTTTGAGAGGCTATTCGTTGAATACTGAACAATGAATTTTTTTGAAAAAACAAGTGTGAATTACAAAGTCTTCAGCTACAATCGTAACCTCAGATTAGAGATCGTAACGTTAAATTATTTTCATAAAATTAAATATATAATATAAAATAAATAATTGAAAAAAGTGCCTTGATCCTGCAAAAATTGATATATCTTTTAAAGGAATGTACCGATGATTTTTTCAATTTTTCTAATTAATTGTTGCTGGCTACTCTTAACACGAAACGTTCCATTTTAAAATCATTAGATATCTTGATATCAATATTTAAATTTTCCCATAATATCGTAAGAGTGCGAAGTGTGGTAGACAAAAACTACCTTCACTTTTTATCTTGCTCAAGGTCATAGGCGTACCTAATTAATCCTAGGTTCCCAATTATCTTGCCACATTTTTCCATTATTAATTATTTAGAATCGTGTTTTTACATATCAATTATTATATGTAAAAACAAAATTAAATTAATTAATTAATTATGTATTAATCAGGTATAAAATAAACATCCTATATTCTTCTCGCGATGGTCCTATAGCACATTATATATTGACGCCAGATTTTCTACACGAATAAGCAGTGTATTGATTTCAAACGGATTTAATCATGTAATTTAATTAAATTATTATTTATTATTTTCAGCCTATATTGTCCCACTGCAGGGCAAAGGCCTCCCTTTCCTTATTCCACTCTTTCCGGTCAAGTGAAATTGTGAACCAGTCTCTTCTATACGAGTCCAGCTCGTCCCGCCATCTTCGCCTGGGTCTGCCGCGATGCCGTTGCACGTTTTTCGGGACCCACTCGGTACAAATTTTAGTCCAAAAATTGACTGACATTCGGCAAACGTGTCCGGCCCAGTCCCACTTAAGCTTGGCAGCTTTTTGAGTGACGTCAGCAATCTGTGTTTTGGAGCGCAGTATTGTGTTCCGGATTCGGTCTGTGAGTCTGACTCCCAGGATACTGCGCTCCATTGCTCGCTGGCAAACCTCAAGCGTGGACCTCTGGTGAACTGTCAAAGACCAGGTTTGGGCACCGTATGTGAGGATGGGAAGAATGCACATGTCCATGTCCATTTAATTAAAAATATTATAAAATCCAAAGAACTTGTATAGGACGCGTGAAGTTGAAACCCAAACTCAAAAAGTCAAATTGTATTGTATTTTAAGTTATTTTTATAATAGCAGTGTCTGTGCGGCATCGTTAGGATAAAAAGCTTTCAAGTTTATCTAAAACTTGTCTCGAAGATATCGCTTTTAGCGATAAGACCGTCCATGTAGGTACTCTTAATTTATACGTTGCTCCTGTTTACTACTATTTTCATGGTGTACACTGGAGTCGATTCTCTTGTTCACGAACAAAACTTATTTTAAACTATCGCTCTCTTTTACTAATAGTAGACACAAGAAAGAGATGGCAACAATTTTAGAACTGTCAAATTAGTTGTTACGTGTTACGTTTCTTTGTATTTTAGTGGGCACGTTCCGAGATCACGACTAAACATGTATGGAAATCTATTATATAACATTATATAGGTACAAAAGGAACCTACTGCATAGAATAGGTTGCCCAAATGTCTGTAGTTTCAGTAGTTTCAATTTTGTGTTGATGAATCAGTCAGTCAGTCAGGACATCTCTCTGTATAGTATAAGTACAGAATGCACATGATTCCAGTTCATCAAAAGATTCTCTGGAAGAAATTGATTGCCTAGTGCGATGTAATAGTACACCCACATTTCGCCAGTCATGACAAGACCGAACCGATAAGACTAGACCGTACCATATTTGACGCAATAAATGATTATGATTATGACCGCTCATTGTTACATTACCTTGTGTAAATTATTATTTTAATTTAATAAATAAATAAATTGTGTCTGTGACTGTCAGCTTGATCAAGAATGACGCCTACACCGCAAGAGCATGCCGTGCTGCAGCAGGAGCGCGCCGATGTTCCCGCGCCGCTCGCTGACGGGGAGAGGGTCGTGATTTCCGGCATGTCAGGGCTCTTCCCATCGTCGCATCACGTCCAGGAGTTCTCCGATATCCTATATAACAAGGTAAAACGATAAAAAATATGAAAAATACAATAGGTACAGCTTGATATAAAACAGTGTGTAAGATGTAGAAGCTTAGGTAGTCATAAAGTATACAACAGTTGTATACTTTATGACTAGGTACCTAAGCTTCTACATCAAATTCCGTGTTTCATCATCAGGCAATACATGTTTTTTTATTTTTTTAAGATACAGTAACTGTATATAAAAAAAAATCGCTGGCATCATAGTACCTCAGTGGCTGGCATGACTTTGGATCACGGAATAATTTCCTCTATGCTTTGGATAGTCTTATTTGTTCAAGTTGATTTTTTCAAGCATAGGTATTAAAAAAACGATCGTTTCATGGTATAATAAGATGTTTCACCAGGTATTCTCTTCCCGCAATGACAGCGCGATGCCTCTGAGCTACGTCACGATCAGTGTTGCCGTTGATTGATATCTTCAATATACTTAAGGAGATTTTTGTTCATAATGAATATTAAATAAATTCCTAACTAGCCTAACTATTTGTTATCTCGTGTTATTCATCTAATTATTTATTAAAGGAAACTGTATAAAGTTACTATTTCAAAAGTGATTCTTTATAGAAGTAAGTAAATGAAAAAATGCATTTCACTCGGGTAATTTATTTTCACAAAGTGGCAGCACATCAAACTGACAAGTGTCACGCTAACAGGCCGCTATTGGCTCCACGGCTGATGACGTAGTACGGAGGCAATCACGTGACCTAGCTGTCACGGGAAGAGACTACCTGGTGTTATTATACTATGTATCGATTGATCTTCTGATTAGATTCATATGTATTTTAGAAAAACTACTATTTATTACTTTCCTTATATTCGAAATTAAAATTAGAGTGTTTAACACGGGAGAAAGTCATCAATTCCTACTCGGACTATAGCAAATGTAGCCGAACTTTCTGACTACATAATTAACTATAAGGTAATAACTTTTCTTTATAGATAAACAGTTTTATTTACTTTAGTAACGTGTTACCAAAATTTTGGTTGTCACTCAGTTTGGTTAAATATTTTTTCTGTGATATCATGGATGCGTTGTTTGAATCGGGGGAAACTATAGGAGTAGGTCATATAAATATTTGTTCCGTGTGGGAATTGTACCCGTGAACAACACAGCACAGCTCCAAAGGGGCCGTAATGACTCATGTTATGACGTATTCCACCAGGTTAACCCTGTGTCTTCGGAGTCCTTGCGTTGGAAGTACAATCACCCCGAGGCGGCGCAGCACGTGGGGACCGTGCCCGAGCTGGAGCGGTTCGACGCACAGTTCTTCAAGGTTCACTATCGCCTCGGAAACAGCATGGATCCCATGGCACGCAAGGTGCTGGAACAAGCCTACCATGCCATCTATGATGCCGGTGAGTTTACGTGTGAAACAGGAGGTCTTGATGTATTGTAGAACAGTGCTTTAATATAGAAAACGTAGTACGATCGGTATTAAAATCGTAACTAATAAAAAATGCCTAAATAAAAGAATTACCGTAAAACAGGGTGAATAGGAATGCAGGGGTGAATAGGAACAAAAGTGGACAAGGATTTTGACACTGAAATAAGATAGTTTGTTGCCCACAAAGACTAGAATGTGTACCAAATTATGGCAGAACATTTTTGAGGTATTTGTGGGCAACAAACTATCTTATTTCAATGCCACTTTTTTTGCTCCTATTCAGCCCTGCATTCCTATTTACCCCGCTTTACCCGGTATGGTTAACAGCGTTGATATGCTTAATATGAACGATAATATATCTATCGTTTATCTTGAATAGTAAAGAAAAATAATTTGTGTAGTGAAGTTATCACATACCTACCACAAATCACACGCACAAACACTAATACCAATGAAATAAATAAAATTATTATGCAGTCACCATGAATCCAGTTGTGCCTGCGTCTAAATGAAAAGTAAGGTAGGAGAAGGGTAGGAGAAAGCTCTTCACCGTTTCATGGGTATAACCTCGATCTCTTTTCATCATCATCATCATGTTGGTTGGTTAAATACTCAGAGAACGCTGCTGCCCATCCTCTGGTGAATCCCTTAGTCGCCTTTTACGACACCCATGAGAAGATATAGGGTGGTGCAATTCTTTACGTCCGGTACCACACGGAATCGACGGATCTCTTTTCAACTTAGTTATAATATAAAGATATAAATTGTGGAAAGAAAAAATCGCTCACGAGCAGGATTCCAACCTGTGACTCGGTACACAAGTGCTTTATCCGCCAAGCACCGTGAACTCTCGTGGTATCGAATTTAACTTCCACTTTGTGTCCCTCATTGGGTGACGTCAGCTATATCTTATTAAGAAACAGATCGTGTTAAAACTTTGCAGTTAATTCAAAGTCGTATAGATTGCCTACCCTTACTAATAATTTTTGTCGTTCATAGGAGTAAATCCTGAGCACTTGTCCGGGAAAAAAATTGGCGTTTTCATCGGCTCTTGTTTCTCTGAAACTGAAAAGGCTTGTTTCTATGACGCCGCCTCCAAATCAGGCTTAGGTGTTACTGGGTAAGAAATATTGTACTCTATTCAATTACATTTATTTATTATTTCAATATCTACATATATCTCCAACGAACCGGTCTAACCCCATCATGACCATCGCGCATTCATGATGAAAAAAGTTCTCGCAACGCATGGAGACAGTCCGACGAATGAAGAACGTCGCAAGAGTAACTCAACTTTAGAATGGAGACCCGGAATAACCACGACAGCTCTGCTTACTTAGAGTGAACGACTACGAAGATTTTTTAATAAGTATCATAATTTGGAAGTGTGTCTGGAAATAGTTGGTCGTAATTCTGTTTTATTTTTTAGGTGTTGTAAGGCAATGTTCGCCAACCGCGTGTCGTACTGGTTGAACGCGAAGGGCCCGTCGATGTCGATCGACGAGGCGTGCTGCAGCTCCACGGCGGCGCTGGAGCAAGCCTACCTCGCCATGAGCCGCGGAGAGTGCGAGGCGGCCATCGTCGGCGGCGCCTACTTGTGTCTGCACCCGCAGTCTTCTGTGCACTACGGAAGGTGAAGACATTTATTTTACACTAATCCTACTATGTAATATTATAAGTGCGAGAGTATGGATGTTTCTATGTTTGTCCTTCAATCACGCTGAAATGGTTGAACAGATTTAGATGAAATTTAGCACACTGATAGACCATGTCCTGAATAAACACATAAGACACTTTTTATCGACAAATCACGGAAGCGAGCGAACCAGCTAGTATAAAATAAAGAATGGGTTTCATATTTCAGCAAAAATAATAATAATATTTGTGTTATTGTTTGCAGAATCATGAAACAGGCCATGGACGGGAAAACGAAGTCATTTGATGAAAATGCTGATGGTTGCGTAAAGTCAGAGGCAATTAATGTTCTGTTTTTACAAAAGGCCAAAGATGCTATGAGGTACGTATATGAAGATTAAGTTTCTTTCTTTAAAATTATATGATGAGTCGAAAATAATGTGGCAGTTTTTATTGTTTGTTTAATATCAAAATTCAATGAATATGATTAAAATTAAGTGATTACGATTATACCTGCTTTCCTTAAAGTAAATATTGTGGCAAAATTATTAATTGGAAACTATCCATTTATAAATATAATTGAAACTGAGAAATCGTCACTTTTTATGTTGCCATAACAAAACCATTTGTACAGTCATATAAGATTTAAAAGCAGTGTGTTTTTTTTAAATTTTAAAGAGAAGTTAAAAGATTTACTAAAGATTTGAACGAAACTACGAACAAAGTTAGAGAAGTAGCATCAAACATAACAAGAATATAATGTGAATTCAGAGAATCATTGTAACGCAAGAAGAAGAAAGGAATTCTACTGATGTTTTGTATATTACAGGATTTACGCTAATGTAATGCACGCGAAAACACAATTTATCGGCATGATAAAGGGAGAGACAGGCCCTCAATACGGATTCCTTAGAAATCCTGAAGCAACTGTTAACTTTTTAAACAAATTCTATGAGGAAGCGAGAGTCCCACCACATGCAGTAGAATACGTCGAAGCGTTTGGATCTGGTAAATTGCATGGATATATAAAACTAATTACAATTTTCAACACACTTGCTCGTAAAGTTGATCTTATAGCACCGCTTTTGGATTCATAATGTAGCTTATAACGCATGCGTGCTTTTTATTTTACAATATCGCACTAGTGCTCTTTACTTTACGCCATTTTTCACAAATTTTATATATGTCTTCTAGACTATGTTTATGATTTTTTTCCTCGCCAGTGTGTTGAGAAACGTATGAAACGCGTGAGCAATGTTCAATATACTCTCAGATTTATTACGCCTTCACCTTCGGGTCGCCTTTGGCTCGGAATGCAATTCTGCCTCGAATATAATGAACATCTTAGTTCACTTGTATCAAAATGTACTATTAAACTTCTTTATCTAATTTTAAATTTATTACAGCTGTGCCGGAAGCCGACAAAGCTGAACTAGAAGCCATTGAAAAGGTGTTCTGTAAAGATAAAGAGGAGCCACTTTTAGTTGGGAGTGTCATATCTAACATCGGGTACGGCGAGGCTGCATCGGGTATATCCGGCATAACGAAAGTAAGTTGAGAAGAGAACTTTGATATCATGAGCAGAGTTCACGGTAGCTTAGCACTGGTGTACTGAACCAGGAGTCATCATCATCAACTCAGCCTATCGCAGTCCACTGCTGGACATAGGCCTCTCCCAAATTGCGCCACAACACTCGGTCCTCTGCCTTCCACACCCAGT
Source organism: Asteroscopus sphinx (assembly GCA_949699075.1). Classification (NCBI taxonomy): domain Eukaryota; kingdom Metazoa; phylum Arthropoda; class Insecta; order Lepidoptera; family Noctuidae; genus Asteroscopus; species Asteroscopus sphinx. The sequence continues at coordinate 18,605,078 of OX453021.1, forward strand.
CCCCCCAGCCACGTTCTTCAGGTCGTCGGTCCACCTGTCGGGGGGGCGCTCTGCGCTGCTTTTGCCGATTCACGGTCTCCACTCAAAGACTCGTCTGCTCCAGCGGTCATCGGTCTTTCGACAGACATGGCCAGCCCACTGCCACTTCAGCTTACTGATCCTACAAGCTATGTGGGTCACTCCGGTTCTTCTCCGGATAATCTCGTTACGGATTTTATCCTGAATGAATGAACCTGGAGTAGCAGGTTCGAATCCTGCTCATGAGAAATTTTTATTTTCACAATTCATATCTTTAGATTTTGCTTCGCATGTGTAAGTGCGTTAAAATAATAGAAGAGACTTCGAAACAAAGATTTCAATGTCAAAGCTCAATACATTTCATTTTGCAAAGCTGTTTCATCATCATCATCAGCCTATATTAGTCCACTGCTGGACATAGGCCTCTCCAAGGGCACGCCACTGACATCGATTCTCGGCCACTCGCATATAGTTACTACCAGCCATCTTGCCAATATCATCGCTCCACCGAGCCTGAGGGCGTCCTACCCTACTTTTACCGTTAGTATTCACGGTCTCCGCTCAAGAATCCGTCTACCCCAACGATCACCGGTTTTTCGGCTAATGTGGTCGGCCCACTGCTACTTCAGCTTGCTAATCCTGTAGGCTATGTCGAAAACTTTGGTTATCTGACGGAACACCGTTTTGGATTCAATCCTTCAGAGCTGCTTCTTACCAGGATTTATTTTCCGGCGGGCTCCACACGTTGGCCCCAACGTTGGGGCGAGCGTTGGCCCGTAATTATGCCTAGCGTCCGCACGTTGGAGATAATGTTAGTTCAGTTCCGTCAGAGCCAATATAAAGACGTCTGAAATAGATGTTGCACTGGGCACTTTAATATTATTGAGTGCTTAAGAGCTGAACTGTCAATTAAAATAACACAATAGTTAAACAATGGACGTCATCTTTGAAAAATGTTTTGACAAACAAAATAATATCATTATTATTTGTTAATAAACATAAAGATTTTTTATAGAATTTCTATAACTATTGCGTCTATCCACGCGTGACATGACATTTTCAAGACGCGGTGACCGTAGGATCAAGCTTATTCGATACACCTTACTGCATGAGTGCTGCGGAAAGACTGAGCAAACCGCCAACGTGTGGACGCATCGCCAACGTTGGCGCATAATTCCTTTGATAAAACCGACACGCGACGGCTAACTGCCAATGCTCGCCCCAACATTCGGGCCAACTACATTTTCCCGATCCACATGTTGGTGAATAGCGTTGGCCCCAACGTTCGGGCCAACGTGTGGAGCCGAGGTTAGATTGTATTATTTCCCTCAGGTGTTACTAGGCTATCATAACGGTGAGATAGCCGCCAACCTGCACTGCGCCAGCCCGCGGCAGGACGTGGTGGCGCTGCGCGAGGGGCGCATGCGCGTCGTCACCGAGCACCAGCGCTTCCGCCGCACGTACGTCGCCGTCAACGGCATGTCCGTCACCGGCGTCAACTCGCACGTGCTGCTGCACGGGCATTATATGCCCAAGGTACAAATTAAAACTAAATAAGACTATTATTTGTAGAAGCATAATATACAACGTTACTTTTTGTTTACTCTATTTGAGAAACTGGCTTGTTCAAAATCACCAGGAGAATCGATTGGGATTTTTGTTTTATAAATCACAAAATTACATGCTTTTATAGTCACTGTAAGTCCCTCAGTTGTTAGTGGCAAAAGTGAAGAATGTCATGCAAGGACTATCTGATGCACGGAAACTAATCGAGACGAACTTCATGGACCTTATGGACCTATTCACGATCCGTTGATGTACTGAATGTAACCATAATAACAAAATTGAGTTTAATTTTTTTTTTTTTAATTGTGTCATGGTAACTTTCTAAAATCTCAATTGATTCTCCTAGTGATTCTGAATAAACTAAGTAACGATGTATAAGCCGAAGAAAGTTTTGACTAAAAAGTCCTTTAAATTGGTTTCAGGATCTTTCACGCTATCAGACTAATATTCCTCATCTTGTGACCATATCGGCGAGACAAGATACAGCAGTAAAGAAAATTTTCGAAAACCTAAAGTCTCGGCCCATCGACCCTGAGGAGTTGGCTTTGTTGCATAACATACACCAAACGGACATCTCAGGACATTTGGGCAGAGGATTCATTATTCTACGTATGTTTGATTTTACATACGGATACAGTTGCTTTCCAGTGGAATGGTCTGTATGAAATCCAAATCTCTCTTTTATTCTTCTAGAGACGGACGAGGAAAAGAAAACTGTTAGTCTATGTGAGAAGGTTGAATACTTCGACGATGCCAGACGGCCGCTGTGGTTCGTGTACAGCGGGATGGGCTCACAGTGGGCGGGTATGGGCACGGAACTGATGCGAATTCCTATCTTCGCTGCGGCTATAGAACGGTAATTATTTTTCATGTTTTCATCTGCTGCCTATTTAGGCTGTCGGTAAATTTCTACCTACTGCTAAATATATTCCTTTCTGCTCATATCGCTTGACTCAAAGTCAGTTTGGTTTTAAATTTTACTTGTTATTTATAACGAAATAGCTTTATAACTACCAAAATTGTATTTCAGGTGCCGTCAAGCTTTAGAACCAAAAGGAATCGATATTGTCCATATAATTACAACGCCCGATAAAACAATCTTTGACAATATTCTGAACTCGTTTGTTGGAATAGCAGCTATTCAAATCGGACTTACTGATGTCCTTGAGGAACTAGGATTTGTGCCGAATGGAATTATCGGTACGATAGAAATTGAACACTATAGGGAAGTATTAATAAAACCCTTCTAGTCAATCCTAAACTGCAACCAATATTTTTTTTGTAACAGGTCACAGTGTAGGCGAGTTGGGATGCGCATACGCTGACGGCTGTTTGACGGCGGAGGAGATGATACTGGCTGCGTACAGTCGCGGGCTGGTGTCATTGCAGACTCCATTCATACGCGGTTCCATGGCTGCCATCGGCCTTGGATATGACCGGGTACGATATTTGAGCCATATGTTTTATTACATCTTTGTACTACATGAGTTTACGATTAAGTTTGTTATTACCTAATCATAATTTTTTTCTTCTAATTTCAGATTTCGAAAATATGTCCTCCTGAAATTGAGGTAGCTTGTCACAATGGACCTGAATCTAGCACCATCTCCGGTCCTGCTGATGTGATGCGTGAGTTCGTCGCAGAGTTGACAGCTAAGGGGATCTTCGCTAAGGAAGTGCCATGCTCCAACATTGCCTACCACTCACGTTATATTGCCGATGCCGGTAAACATAAGTGTTATTAATGTGTCTTACTAGCAAAGTAACACTTGTGATTTCGAATTGCCTGACAATATTTTTAAAACAGGTCCCGGATTGCTGAAATATTTAACCGAAGTAATTAAGACCCCGAAAGCCCGAAGTGAGCGTTGGGTTTCAACTTCAGTACCAGAAAACAATTGGGATGGTTCTCTTGCTAAGTTCTCATCAGCAGAATACCATACTAACAATCTTCTGGTAAGGACTTCATGTCATTTTCAATTTCAATGTTTTCTATTTCAAATAAACCTAATTACAGGCACTTTTGAAAAGTCAGGCTCTAGTTGTACGGTTCCAAATTGTGGGTCCTATGGAGAAAAACCGGCAAGAAAGTCCATGGATATACTCATTAAAACGCAGACCAGTAAGTCTCTAGACGTCGAATAGCTGGATAAACCTGGTCACCATATGCAGTAGCATTGCATATCATACGCACCGCCGCCAATCTGGACGTCACTCCGTCAGCGAGCGGCACCAATCATACCATCGAACTTTTGAGTCGACCAAACATAACGCGCCATCCCCGCCAACATTTTACGACCGTGTTCTCATGCAAAACATTGTTAATGCGGCGTCTTGAGGCTTACTGGTCTGTGCATTTAAATGTAGATTATTTAATTTTGTATTGAATGTAATCATTATGGTTGTTATTCCCTTGTCACTCAGAACCCGGTGCTGTTTGAGGAGACTTTGAGCCATATTCCGAACAACGCAGTACTAGTGGAGGTAGCTCCGCACGGTCTTCTACAGGCCATTCTGAAACGATCGCTTCCCAATGGCTGCACGAATATAGCACTTACTAGGCGCTCACATCCTGACAATACATATCTGTTGCTCGAGGCTGTTGGCAAGTAAGTAAATTTAAAAAAGCATTTATTTTCCTGTTTTTTATTTGTTATCAAGTCTCAGTTGATACTATAATTTTTAATAATTTTCAGATTATACATGGAGGGCTATAACCCGAAAGTTCAAATGCTCTACCCAAAAGTGGAAATGCCCGTGTCAACTGGCACGCCTTTCCTTTCCCATCTGATTGAGTGGGCGCACGGAGAGCAATGGTAAATGATTTGAATTAAATAATATTAAAATAATATAAAATATTAATATTGTACCGTGTGGTGCCGGTCGTACAGAATTACACCACCCTATCTCTTATCATGGGTGTCGTAAAAGATGACTAAGGGATTTACTAGAGGATGGGCAGCAGCGTTCTCTGAGTATTTATCTAACTAACTGCGATCGTCAACTGACCTGCCAAGCGTGGCGATTATGGCATATCCTCACCTTTGGGGGATGCCTATGTGCAGCAGTGAACGACTTTCGGCTGAAATGATGATGATGATGATGATGAGGTTGATGATGATGATGATGATGATGATGGTGATGATGATGATGATGTTTATTAAAATAAAGAAATAAAAGGAAGGGAGCTTTTATAGTACGTTATTTTACCAATGCATAAGTTGAATGCCTTAGTCTGAAAATGTTTTTTCATAATACTTACTTACTCCGCTGCCTCAGAGACCCAAAATGTGTCTTGTCCTCTGAAACGAAAGAACGCTACTTTGCTTTGCCGCGATCTTTGACAGTATCTCGCCAATCACTGGCTCGAATCTCCAGAAGGTCGCCTTCCACCGCATAACTCCAGTGATATCTAGCGCGACCGACTGGGCGTCGCCCTTTCGGTCGGTGTAAGGGCATAAGCCTGTACAATATACATACAACGTGTTATTAAAATAACTGAAAACCTTTTAAGGGGTCAATGTACTCATCAGTATGAACAACTGTTACTATGGGACCAACCCTGAAATCGCAAAACAAAATCAGCTGATCCCTACATTTTGTCGATTCATATGAACAAAAATGAAGGGAACATCGGATAGTAAAAGTTGCTCATACTCATGAGTACAATGACCCCTTAAGAGGTTTTCAGTTATTTCAATAACACGTTGAGGATGTTATGTTGAGAATAGGGTAAAGTAAATGTTAATAAATAATGTTTAATGGAAAAAGCTTCACTAAAATAATGTTCTTAAAAATAGTTAAACAAATGTTGAAATGTTAGGTATATAAAATTTGGTATGTTTGTACGAGCTCGCGATAAAATGAAGACTGACGCACTTGCGTACGTGATGGTGCAACATTGCTCAAAATTACTTATTACTAGCTAAACTAGGCTAAAGTACGATAATGCGGTTGCTGACCGTACAGTCAGTTGTTCATATTAGTAGGTATACCTGCTGAAATTTGAGTCGCTTAAATCCCGAAAAGGGGTCATTGTACTCATCATTATGAACAACTTTTACTATGGGACCAACCTTGAAATCGCGAAAAAAAAATCATTTGGTCCCTACATTTGTGTTCACTTAAATCGATAAAATGTTGGGACCACCTGATTTTTTTTTCGCGATGTCATGGTTGTTACCATAGTAAAAGTTGTTCATAATGATGAGTACAATGACCCCTTTTTGGGAATGAAACGATCTTCTTCTTCTTCTTCTATCGTGTCGAAATGAGCTACATAATGAAATGAGCTCATGTCGTGGGGTAAAGATTAGCCAGTCAGCAGGTTGGTAGCAGGGCTGTCTGCCCAGGGTACGCCGGACGATCAATTATATATCGTCACTCGTGGAGGCAAAAATATAAAAAAATTAAAAAAAATTGGTGATCCTGTGCCATTTACAAATCTTCACAGGTAGGATAGGATATTAGTAGGTATATATCAATATAAAAGTTTATGTTTTTTATTTCGGTTGGCTCTTGACATAGCTCATAGTAGAAAACTATCCGAATTTTAAGGATTTTTAGAGCCCTGTCCAGAACTATTGTTTCTAAAATCTAATATTTTTTCCAGGGCTATGCCGCTCTATAGAACTGCTTGCAGAAGAACGGCTGCAGCGTGCACATATATCATATCTTTGCACGATAAGGAAAACAAGTATCTGCGGGGAAACGTTCTCAGAGGTATACCTACGAGTTTGTTGAAACATACATATTATCACGCCTGTTTCCCATTGGGGTAGGCAGAGACTATGGGTTTCCACCCGCTACGATTCTGACACACCTCTTTCGCTTCATCTACGTTCATTAACCTCTTCAAGTATGCTCGTCGGTTTAGAATACTCTTAACCTCAGATTACTGAATATACTTAACATACGCGATTTGATTGCGATACGTTCGCCGAGTTCGTCCCTTTCTAATTCTTCCATCCACACTCGCTTCGAATACCTCTTTCGTCAATCTCCTCTCGTCCATCTTCTCTATATGTCCAAACCATCTTAACATACCTTTCTCAATCTTTGTCACTACATCAGTCTTCTTTCACTCACTTTATTGAAATAACTATTGAAATTACTTATACAGTATGTTACAAAAACTATGTTGTTCCTGTGAGCTACGTTATCACAATCGATATTCATACGTAAGGCCACAAATCATTTGACAAAAACTCTTAAATAAAAATAATCTAATTAAATATTAAATCATTATTATAAGTGATTAATATTTTCAATTAGTACTGATTTAATATTTAATTTGATTATTTCTACTGATATAATCGTTGAGTGAGTGAGTTTTGAGTGATATTTCAATTTACAATTAATGATCGATTCACTTTCAATTTACAATTAATGATCGATTTAAAATTTAATTTGATTATTTTTACTGCAGAGTTTTTCCAAATGAGTTGTGTCCTTACTTATGAATATCGATTCTGATAACGTAGCTCACAGGAACAATAGGGTATGTGTTACTTACTGTGTAATGAATTATTAAATAAACGATGAAATTCCCAACTGTCATGATTTTTGTAGAAAAAACGCTGTATCCGTTCTCGGCTACCCTGGTGGCCGTATGGGATACGCTCGCTATGACTCTGAATGTTCCGAAGAAACAGTTATCTGTGGAGTTCCAAGACGTTCACTTGAACGTACAACCTGTGTTGCATAACCAGAGTCAACTAAGACTCAGGGTTTCACTGCAGAGAGGAAATGGAAGCTTTGAGGTATGTAATTTAATATTCCGAAGCAATTGGTCTAGTGGCCATGGTAGTGTGGCTAGCTTTGCCGGTTCGGGAAAAATAAATTCTTAGTAATATCTCAGTATCTGGAAGCAAAGGGCCAAGAAAATTGCAATAGTAGTAGTTTTGTCTCTTATTAATACATTGGCGAAAGGCATAGGATTTACTTCAATAAGCGCAGGCATGAATGGTATTACAAATATTATATACAGGTGACTTTATAATCACCATCCAAATTTTTTATAGGCATTAGTGTATCATTCAAAGACTGAAAAAAAAGATAGGTAAAGGACAATGCCCACAGATGGGCCCATTTTTGGCGCCATGTCAAAACTGTATGTTATTCAAAAATTATGTCTTATTTTTTCATGTTTATGTGTTCTTTATCAACATTTCTTTCACCCTAGCATTAAAAAACATAATAAATATGTATTAAACTGAATCGTAAGTATATCCTCCATTCAAACCGAACGAAAATGTAGCCAGATATCAGACTATTTCCAGAAATAATCGGAATCACAATCAAATCACATGAGACTTTCCATCTTCATGTCTCAGTTTGGCGAACCGACTTGCGGTACCATTTAGGCAACAGCCTTGGTGGTATTGAAGTTGTCATTGGCAAAGGTAACCGCTTAACATCAGGTGGGCCTTTAGCTCGTTTCGCCATCCTATACTATAAAAAAAAATAAAAAAAAATAGCGATACTTCTATGAATTCACTTTTACTGTGTTTCAGATGCTATTATACTAGACTTATCTTGATTGATTGATTTCTTATTTTTTCTTTCCACAATTTATATCTTTAGATTTCGGTTCTCATGCGTAAATCCGTTAAAAATGATAAAAAATCACTCATATGACGTCAAATCAAAAGAAATTGCAAAACATATTTTTGAAATCTTTTTGTACAGAAAAATAAGATGATTCTTTGCTTTAAAATACCTATGCATTTATTGTAAATATTAGATAAGATAAGATAATCATTTATTTGCCAAAAATAACTGTATTTTTACATTTCCTTAAGAGGTACATTACAGGTATAAGTAGTAGGTATTACATAAGGAAACAATTAACTTGTGGATTCCACACTAGGACAAGCCTGTCTCGTGGAATCCTACGATACTATTCACAGTTTAACAAAGTGCATTCCCGGGGTCGGTACTGTATTTTATGATATCATTATGATCTGACCAAATAGCAAAACGTAATAATAAAAAAAGGATAATAAATAAAATATTGTTATAATCATTTTAAATTAACTGAAATATTACTTATAAAATCGATATTTTATGATATTTTTTATTAATACACCCAAAAACTTAAAAGCTTGTAATCTTATTATTTAAAAAAATACTACAAAATCGATTTCAAAAATCGATTAATAAAATAATTATATCTTGCAACACCATACATGGTGTCTCTGGATGTCCTTATGGGTGCGTTCAGTTATATCGCCCAACGATGCACGGAGCGTACTTATCAATCAGTTATGGAGTTGGAAAAAATTAGATTTCTCTTAAACCAGGGTGAAAAAATTTAAATCGTTTGCAGAATAATGAAAGATAATTCTTGGTCTACAAAATAGGACTAAAACCGCCGTGACATAGCAATTTTTTTTGAGGGGCCTAAAGCTCCTAAGAGAATGGGCAATGTCCTTTTCGCAATAAAATAATTTTCCCGGAAAAATTATGAGTTTCTGTGTGGTTGCAATTTCTCAATATTTCAGAACTGAATATTTCAGAACGTAGTAATAGAAAAGAAAACACGTGTTTTTATTATTTTCAACACAGTGAACTTTGATGATGCCATATCTCAATATTTTAGTACTGGGTGATACTAATAGAAAAAACTTATTGTTAAACAACATAATAACATAACATAACATCACACCTGTATTTCCCCGAAGGGGTAGGCAGAGGTGTAATTAGTACACCCACATTTCGCCAGTTATGTTATAGTCCCATGTAATAGGGGGCGAGCCTATTGCCACTGACCGGGCACAAATCCAGACTCCGGGCTGCTACTGAGAATTTCCTAATGAAAAAACCCAATAACACTAACTTAAGTTATTATTTAACTTTATTATTTTCAGGAAGGTGATTAAAAATTATGTATATATTATATATTAGACATCCGCTGAGCTTAATTTGAATAAATTGCATAATTATGGGTTTTTGTTTGACAGGTCCTTGATGAAAACATTAAAATAGCAGAAGGTACGGTCGTTGTTTGGAAACCAAAAGATAAAAAAGATGAAGTTTGCATCCAAGAACCCGAAGATATGAACCTCACCGATGCAGACTTTTATGATTTGTTGCGTGAAAGAGAGTACTTGTACAGGTAGGCAGCTATTCAAATTCAAAATTATTTATTTGTTAAACATAGGTATGATGTACAAGACATAGTGGACATAGTGTTCTAGCTAGTTTTGTGATGGCTGATGGGGCCGAAAAGTTCTGGAGTGGCAACTGCGTACTGGAAGGCGCAGCTTGGGTAGGCCCCCACAAGGTGGACCAACGATCTGGGAAGGTCGCGGGAATCCGCTGGATGGGGGAAGCGCAAGAGCGGTAGTTGTGGGGTTGCTTGGGGAAGGCCAATGTTCCGCAGTGGACGACTTTCGGCTAAAATTATGATGATGATGATTGTGATATTAAATTCAGATTATTCTATCATTTGCACGCCAATTATGGTAAATATAACCTGTATCTACCATATTTAAGCAAATAAAGAGATCGAAATTGAAATAAAATTAGTTTAAAAACTTTGAAATTAATCAAATTTGATATTGTTCTGTGTGGTGCCGGACGTAAAGAATTGCACCACCTATATCTTCTCATGGGTGTCGTAAAAGGCGACTAAGGGATTCACCAGAGGATGGGCAGCAGCATTCTCTGAGTATTCAACCAACCAACTGCGATCGCCAACCCACCTGCCAAGCGTGGCGATGGCATATCCCCCCCCAACAGAAAAGAAAAGAGTATATCTATGGAGTTTCGTGCCGGCTCTTCTCCATAGGACCAACTTTTTGGAACCGTGCAACTAGAGTCATAACTAACATTTTGAAAGTGCATGTTAATGCTTATTCGAAATAAATAAAAAATGACTTTGACTTTGAACATGCTTGGGGTAGGCCTGGATTCCTTTTTCCTGGATGGGGTCTGGATTTGTGCCCGGTTAATGGCAATAGGCTCGCCCCCTATTACAATGGGACTTATAACATAACTGGCGAAATGTGGGTGTACTATACACCTCTGCCTACCCCTTCGGTGAAATACAGGCGTGATTTTATATTAATGTTTTGTGTTGGGGAGGCCCAGGTCCAGCAGTGGACGTCTTTCGGCTGAAGTTATGATGATGATTATGATATTAATCATCATAATAGGTATTTTACGATTTTCATGTTCGAATAATATTATTTTCCCTACAGTGGAGAGTTCCGCAGCATCAAGTGCGTCACCGCATCTCTAAGCGAGGCTTCTCTGGAGTGGCGCGACAACTGGGTGACGCTCCTCGACGGCATGCTGCAGCTCAACATGCTCCGACAACCTCACGATGGAGTCACACTGCCGACACACATTAGAAGACTCGCTATTAATGTTGAAGATCACCATAAAAAGAAAATAGTCGTTTCAGAAGACAAAGTTGTATTTAAAGCCGAAGTATTAGGAAACCATGATATGACAAGGTTAGAATTTTTTAACATTAGACGATAATGTTGTATTGGAATTAATTAAAAAGTCCAAGGCTCAACTTGCTGCCAAAAAGCTGGGCATCCTCTCTAAGGTGAGACGGTATTTCACACCTGAACAGCTGCTCAATTAGTACCAAGCACAAGTTCGGTCCTGTATGGAGTACTGCTCTCATCTCTGTGATGGTTCGGCTAAATATCAACTGGCGGCTCTCGAGTCGATTGAGAGGCGCGCCAAGAGGCTCGTTGGCAACGATGCGCTAGTCGATGCCAAACTACAAAGTCTCAAGCATCGGGGCAGAGTTGCTAGCCTATCGGTTTTTTATCAAATGTATTTCGGCGAGTGTGCATTGGAATTGCATAATTTAATTCCCCCAAGCCCTTTCCATCATCGGACGACCAGACGCACGGCGATGCGCCACCGTTATATGGTAGATATTCCACCCTTACGCAAGAACCGGTTTGCTAATAGCTTTATCATGCGTACCGCCGAAGAGTAGAATTCCTTGCCGGCCTCCATCATCGCTTAACACCAGGTGACGTGGCGGTAAAACACAACCCCGTTAAGAATTAAAAAAAAATGAAGTAAGTTTCATATCGATTTTATCCTTTTCAGGTGTGGAGGTGTTATAATGGAAAATATCAGATATCACGATCTACCTGCTGTTAATAAAAGTGACATGACGTTACAGACACTGAAGTTCGTTTCTCATTTCAAAGTAGACCAACAAGTGAGTGTAAATGTATTGATTTATGCGGGGTAAATAATTTTACTGGGACAGTACGTGCAAATCCTAAACCAAAGGAGATAAAGGAAAACTTTCTTTGAGATGTTGGTTTTTTTCATAAAAATGATGATGCATGCCTGTTTGTATAGTCGATGATACTGATGTACGGTAAAACTCTAATGAGTTTATGTTTACATCTTTAGAATGTTTTTGTTATGTATACCACTGAACAAATAAATAAATAAATAAATGCCATCATAAAATTTTTGGCTAAGCGAACTTTTTTTTAAATAATAAAGTTGACATTTTTTTTACTCTAATAGACTCCGTTTCTTGTAAGAATTAATTCATTGCATGGGAGCAAAAAAATCTAAGAAGCAGAACGTAGTAAATTTGGACGATAACTTTATTCATACAAAATGTTCTACAGTTATATAAGTACGCGAAGTTACACGTTGAATACAGAAAACGTAACGTTACTAATATAAGTATTTTTATTTATAATTGTATTTTTTCAGGTTTCAACTTCACTACAAGTTTACTTGCAAATGGTTGCCGAAAATGTCAATAAAGACTCAATTAAAGTTATCGCAATCAAAAATAACCAAAAAGGATATATTTTTGACGAAATGAAGAATATTGGATCTAATATTTATGGTGTTAACATTCATTATGAAGAATTCAATCAATTAGACTTAAGATCAATAAGGAATGGTGATCATTCGATTAATAATGCCGATCTTGTGCTAGTTCGGAATCTATCAACTGATGACAACGTAAGATATAATTTTACAAATAAATTGTAACAATATTAATAATATATTTGTCCCGTGTGGTGTCGGACGTACAGAATGGCACCACCCTATCTCTTCTCATGGGCGTCATAAAAGGCGACTAAGGGATTTACCAGAGGATGGGCAGCAGCGTTCTCCGAGTATTTAACCAACCAACTGCGATCGCCAACCCGCCTGCCAAGCGTGGCGATTATAGCCTTCCCCAAACTGTTTGGGGAAGGCCTATGTCCAGCAGTGGACGTCTTTCAGCTGAAATGATGATGATGATGATGATGATGATGATGATGATGATGATTTGTATCTATTCCGTATGGTGTCGGATACAAAGAATAGCACTACCCCATTTCTTCTCGTAGATGTCGTTAAAGGTGACTAAGGGGAGTAAGGGGTTTACCAGAGGATGGGCATCAGCATTTTCTGAGTAGGTATTTATTCAGCCAACTGTGATCGCCTACCCGCCTGCCAACCCTTTTGGTGTAGGCCTATGTTCAACAGTGGACGTTTTATGCCTGAAATGATGATGATGATAAATAAAAGTAAATTAAATATTCTTTATTCGCGGGTATCTAGAACATAGTACAAACTAAACAACTATTGTTAGTAACAATTCAATAAAATACACTAAAATCTACGTTTTGTCTGGATTCCCTCCACATGCATCGCTATACAACGATTCACGTACGATAATCTAGACGGTTGGCTATCATAGCCATGAAGCGATTGAGGCTGGCTCGCACTCTGCAGAGCAAGGATGCACGTCGTTTGCGAATAGTGGCGTAGAAGCAGTCTACTCCTGCTACTGCAAACATGCCTGATGCACTGCAGAATCGAGGCAGCCAACCAACGCTAATGATTTGTATTTGTAATCTCAGTTAATTTGACAAGGAAATTATTACACCAACAGATGTGTCACTTACTGCACTATGCTGTTCAACGAAACATGTTCATAGTGAGTGAAGAAGAAGATGTGTTTGGGGGTCGTCTTCGGCCAGACGCCCTGTACCGCGTAGTGTCAGCTCATAGCACTTCGCACTCTCGCCTCGACCTGCTGCGCTGGCGACCCAACGCCAACGCTGCCCCCACCACCGCAATAACCCTCCGCTCCCACTCCGACCTTGCACTGCTCCGCTCGGCTCGTGCTAACCTGCCGTCTCACCATCGTCTTCTCATCATCGCACCTTACCCAGCGCCAGCCGGTCTGAAGGACCTCGTCCGAGGTTGGAGAAAAGATGTAGAACGTAACATGGTTCACCTAATAACTGTCAATAATGAGGAAGGACACAATTTCTATTTGGACAACCTGCCAAATATCGATCTAGCGTTTACAGTTTTGGATCATGTAAGCATGATTATAGTACTATAGTGTGTAGGTTGTCTGGAAGATATCGCTTTTAGCGATAAGACCGCCCATGTACCCATAATTTGTACATTGTTCCTGTTTACTACTATTTTCATGGTGTACAATAAAGTATATTCTATCTATCTATCTATCTACTATACCATATTTTAAACAAGAAAAGTCCCTTTGGTAGGATGTCGGTATTATCCAGTAACTGGGTAAATACTGATATTCAGCCGCATCTATTTAGACTGGATGCCAACTCCTACATAATTGGGAAAAGGTTTGGAGACTTTGGAGAATAAAGAAGACCACATTTTAACCAAGATCATTGTGAATATTTAAGTTATTGTTTCTAAATAATTTAGATAATTGATAATGTTGTTTCTTTTTAGGGTAATTGGGGAGGTGAGTATTACATACCAATACAGGAGAGCGCGGAAGTGTGCAGAAATGTAACATTGCAAAGTGCACAAGTCGGTGACTTCGATTCATTGAAATGGGTGGAGGCTCCAGAGATAAGTGGATCTGGAATCCCAGTGACCGTACGTGTACTAATTGACAATCTTATTTATAAAAAAATTACTTTGAATCATTTAATAGAAGTAAAACCTAATAGAGATTTTCAATTTTATTAATTTAAGGTTCACTACGCTGGATTATCCAACACCGACATTAAAAAAGTCGATGGAATAATACCATTCAAAAACGATGGTGATAACAATTACGGAATGGATTTCAGTGGAATAACAGAGAGGTAGTTATAAATTTTATAATTAAATATAGAAAACTAGCGGATCCGGTGGACGTCGTCCTGCCCGGACACACTGACACACTGACTGCAGCGCCACCTAGTGGGTCCATTTATAAATTCAAACATACCAACAGCAGCGCCACCTACCGGGTCCAATTGTGTTTTCAAACCATCCAGGAACTCATTGAAATATACACACAAAATTTCATCCAAATCGTTCAAGCTGTTTAGGAGGAGTTAGGTGATAAACACACGTACAGAAGAATTATACATGCTGAAATTTGAATCACTTATTTCCCGAAAAAGGATCATTGTACTCATCATTATGAACAAGAAATAAGCGATTCAAATTTCAGTATGTATACACATATTAAGATAATAATCGTGGTCTAGAATAGGTACATACCCTGCCATTCCTGAATATTCAATTCAGGAATGGCAGGGTATATTAATAAAACTCTTCTTCGTCTGTTGACATACCAAATATTCAACGTCATGAGTAAAGTTGGGAAAAACGGCTTAAAATCGTAATCGTGTTTAAACGTTGTGCTTTTTTCTGCCAACGAATTTTTTTACGCTTTAGACGCTTTTCGTTTTTCACTTCTAAAAAAAATTACTTTTATTTGTCTCAATTACACTATTCTATTTACAATTTCACTGAAACTGTACAAACAAACTACAATCGTCACGTAATTACCGAGGAGAACATTTAAAAACGCATTCTCTCGTTGACAAAAAAAAAATTAAGCGCCAAAGCAAAAGCAAATCCATCAAGATCAAAAACGTTTAAACGATACGAAAATAATCAACAAAATAAAAAAGTGCTTTCTCTAAACAAATTTTACGTTAACGAATAAAATTTTATTCTGCCGCTTATCAAACCAACCGTCAACTTTGAAATTGGGTCTTATATTCATAGAAATAAGGTTACATTTCAATCGTACTATTGAAAGCATAAGTTTGGTTTACGAATAAGTCTAAACGAAATCTGCTTAAATCACTAAGCGTGCTTATACGCTTTTTTTTTTTAAATAGACTTTTTTAAGCTTTCGTTTAAACGCCCACTTCTAGTCATGAGCTGACTAGGTTGGAAAAGAGGATGGAAGGGGAGAGAGCTTTTTAAAACATTTCAAATCATATTAATTGATATGATCACAGCGGGTGTCGCGTGATGGGGCTGGTGCGGCGCGGCGCGGCGAGCAGCGTGGTGCGCGCGCCGGCGGCGCTGCTGTGGCCGGTGCCGGCGCACTGGAGCCTGGAGGACGCCGCCACCGTGCCGCTCGCCTACGCGCACGCCTTCTACTGCCTCGTGAGTTCACGCGCTAACTAATGCCACTAACTAGTTAACTACCCAAAGAATTTTTACCCAAGATAGAATGCGGACGGAGAAATTTAACAACATAACATAACATCACGCCTGTATTTCCCCGAAGGGGTAGGCAGACGTGTCCTATCACTTAGGGATTATTATAAGACTGTAGAAGACTATATCCTTTGGTTGCAAAGGCGCGTGAACTTGTTGCCGTGTACAGGTGTCTCTTTTAGGCCACCGTTTGCTTGATCATCAATGCTGTTTTGGACGCAGAGTCACTAAAATTATATCATCAGTTCTGTTTTGGACGCAGAGTCACTAAAATTATATTTTGCAACATATCTAGTAGTAGAATTGTTTTTACATAACATAACATAACATCAAGCCCTTATTTCCCCGAAGGGGTAGGCAGAGGTGTAATAGTACACCCACATTTTGCCAGTTATGTTATAGTCCCATGTAATAGGGGGCGAGCCTATTGCCATTGACTGGGCACAAATCCAAACTCCGGGCTGCTACTGAGAATTTCCTAATGAAAAAACCCAATAACACTTTGCCCGTTGCTTTTTTTATTTGGAGAAATTTAAGAACTTCAATAATGAATAATATCCCGTTAAGAAAGAAAGAAAGAATGAAAATGTGTTTATTGGCACAATCAAATTTAAAAAAGGAAAATAACATAAAAATTAAAATATATGTAAGTGCCAACGGGCCACCAGCTCAGCATAATGTTAGGTAGCAGTACAAGTACTGACTACCCAACGCTGATTTTCAGCTGCGACCCACGAGTGTCATACGCTCGAAACAAAATGAAGACATAGCGCATTTACAATTATAATGAAGGCTAAAAATATTTAGCATAACATCACGCCTGTATTTCCCCGAAGGGCAAGGCAGAGGTGTAATAGTACACCCACTTTTCGTCAGTTATGTTAATAGTCCCATAGTATGGTCCCGTTCATATAAGGTCCAAAATATTTTATCAAAATCAGGGAGAAAATACCGGGCTCGCCCGGTTTTCTATGATAGTATTACCGAGAGCCCGCTGTCCCTTTCCTGCATGTATGGACTGCACACCCTATAGAAAGAAACAAAGGGCTCCCCAATCATTGGACCGAATTTTAGTCAGCAGTCCGTTTTCCAGCTTGTTATATAAGTTCCTTGCATCTACCGCGTTCGATCGTGACACAGAGCAGTAAGCCTCAAGACGTCCTCATAAACAAAGTTTTGCATGAGAACACAGTCGTAAACAGTTGGCGGGGGTCGGGGGGCGGACGGTGCGTTATGATTGGTCAGCTCAAAAGTTCGGTGGTTTTTTTTTATAGTATAGGATGGCGAAACGAGCTAAATGCCCATCTGATGTTAAGCGGTTACCTTTGCCCATAACAACTGCAATACCACCTAGGCTGTTGCCTAAATGGTACCGCAAGTCGATTCGCCAAACTGAGACATGAAGGTGGAAAGTCTCATGTGATTGTAATTTCACCGGCACCCGTAACTTTCAGACCGATTATGATTCGTGCCGCTCGCTGATGGAGTGACGTTCCGATTGGCGGCGGGGCGTCTGATATGCACTGGTACTTCATATGCGTGGCCGGGGGGTATACAGTTAATCAGTGTCTAGAGGCTTACTGGCCTGTGGATCGCGGTATAAAAAACGCATGTTTTAGCGATTCTATCGATGCTGCATCAGCTGGAAGAAAGGTGAAGGAATGAGGAGAGCACAGGACCGGTCATTCCCAGTTGTCCCCACTGTGAACGTCGCCGCTCGTGGTAAATGGGAAATACAGTCGTAGTATTGAGCTTCCGAAAAGTGATCAAATCACTGATCACCCATGCTAAAAGTATCGGGTGTACTTTGACCATTAAACGCCATTAAATTATAACTAATCTTCTTTTTTTTAGTTCATCAAGAGAAACTTACATTCCAAAATGAGTGTAATGGTGCACGGAGGTACGGGGGCTTTGGGACAAGCGACAATAGCCCTTGCCCTGGCTCACGGCTGTGAAGTATACACAACCGTCAGTGACATGCGGAAAAAACATTTCCTACTTAAATTATTCCCAGGATTGAAAGGTACATACATGATGATGTTAATACTAAACTTCTTGGCTCTGTACCCGTATTTGTTCTGTGTTCTAGAATTTTTTTGTGAATTTTGTGCGTCACTTTTGAAGCAAATAAATATTTTTTCTATCTTTCTTTTCTTTCTAATAGTACATCTTGATACAAGTGAGCTAAGATGTTCATTATACTCGAGTCTGGATTTCAGCCCTATTCAAAGGCGAAGGCGTTATAAGGCCGAGAGTATAATGAACATTGCTCACGTGTTTCATGCGACCTTTTTCAACACACTTGCGAGGAAAAATAAAACATAATCAAACATAAAATGGCGCGCGGATTTATGTAATCGCACGCCGTGCCTGTGGTTGAGTGACGTATAACTTTATGCGCGCGCAGCAGCCTAATATAATCATGTATACTACATAGAATTTTTCATTTATAACACAAATTGATGTTAATTTGTTGACAAAAATAAATAATTTTATGAAATGGAATAGTTATTTATCATATTTTAATTCTTATTTGTTGATTTATTCACAAAAAAATTTAATTTTGTTTAAGCATAAAAACTCTTTGCTGAAATTTAAAAATTATTTTATAATTAAATTAAATTAAATTAAAATACCGCATATTTAAAACCCGCACTAGGCCAGCGTGGTGGACTAAGGCCTTAGCCTTCTCGTACTGAGAAGAGGCCCGTGCCCAGCAGTGGGACAGTAAAGGGCTGATTATGTTATGTTATGTTAAATTAAAATTAAAATTGAAATTAAAATTAAAATTAAAATTAAAATTAAAATTAATTAAATTAAATTAATTAATTACTGTAAAGTAAAAAGCACTAGAGCGATAATGTAAAGTAAAAAGCACGCGTGCGTTATAAGCTGCATTATGAACCTAAAAGCGGTGCAATAAGAGCCACATAACGATCAAGTGTGTTGAAAATTTTACTAACATGACTTTTGTTGTATAACAGTATAAGTAATTCCACTATGTTTGTGTTAACTAATTTTGTTGATTTCAGCTGATCATGTCGGCAGTTCTCGGGATCACAGTTTCGCAGATATGGTTCTGAATGCCACGAAAGGGGAAGGTTGTGATATTGTTTTGAGCTCAGTCAGAGGAGATTTGAAGAAAGTAAGATAACTTTTTATGTACCAATTGTATTTATCTCTATTTTTTTGCGGCGCTTACCAACGGTACGGCAAAGTACTTTTGTAAGCTGAAATGATTTTGAATCTTAGTTAGCACTCACATTTCGTTGATATCGTCACAAAGATACATGACCATACGGCAGTAAGTCTCCTTGCGAGAATATCAAAGAAATGAGAGTGCTAAGTTATTAATTTAAGACCTGCGCAAACCAAAAGCATGTCAATAGCAGCGCTGGTTGAAGGCGGGCCCGCGCAAGTTGTAATACAAGGAAAGGTATGAAACACGACACACCTAACATTAGCCCGCTGGCAAACTGCGCCGCTCCTGCCCTACTCTGGACCCGCCACCGGCGACAAACCAGGCAGTGTGGTGCGTGATATGCGGTTGTACAACGCAACCACGCCGCACTATGGCCGCCATACTAACTGGCCATACCAGAGCAGGACAGGGCGGTGCCACAGAATATCTAATAGTACAAACGACGGCGCGTCAGTGTGACGTCAAAGCGGTTACGACTTACGAGGCAGTTGTATTGTTTGACAACCGACACAACATGTCATACTGAAAGCAGTTCTATGGCGCGTCCGCCGTCAAAACGCTTTAAATTATAACGTCTGAGCATGAGCGTGCCTCGCGCTGCTACTGACCTGCTTTTGGTTTGTACGGGCCTTTAAGACTGAAAATAATTTCAGCTTACAAAAATCCTTTGACGTGCCATTGAAGATCTTATGTTATAATACTGAATCCATTTCTTTTTAGACAACACTTCCTTGTATCAAATTTCAAGGGGTATGTTTGGACGTTTCTCAACTTCATAATCGAGATGAAGATTTTGCCTATGGATTGTACAGCCTTACTAAGGAAAGGGCTTATTCTATCATCGATTTCTCAATGATATTTGAAACTGAGAATGTTGAGGATATAAAAGTAAGTTTTTAAACAAATCCTAACAAATTGCTACTACTTTAAAATATTTCATATTTTTGTACACAAATTAAATTAATACCATTGCCACTCGAAAAAGGACATTTGTTTCATCGATAACTTTGAATAAAACTCTCTTTTAGTCACTGAGTGAATAAAAACATTTTGAATTTGGAACAAGCACGAATTATACGAATCTGTACAAAAAAAAAAGTGCTGAACGTACCTACTGACTGGCTGAATGGTAGCTCCATCTGAGCTATCCAATTTAATTTAAAGAAAATATAAATAGGTACTAGAATAATATTTTTTTTGCAGTCACTGGTAAAAAGTAGAGTAGGTACATAACTCGTGAAAAAAAATCATCGCGGTACAAGTACGCTCGCTCCCCACCACCACCTCGCTCCACTAAGAATTCTCCTCTAGAATCCTTTGCCGCTCTTGGGATTCAAATTCAGAGACGAATCTAAGGGTAAACTCATGCTTTCAAGCCAACTGTCAAATAGCACACCATTTTGACAGTTGGAAGCATGAGTTCACGCTTAGATTCGTCTCTGAATATATGCCCTAGTCCCTCGAATTATATTCTCTTTTTTTCACTTTTTGTGTAATCTATTATTTAATTCTACAATACTTAACAGATTATGACTAGCATACATGATCACATTTGCTTAAAAAGCAGGCCGGTGTTCATCAACGTTAATTCCCTGATTAAACGGCCGATTACTCGAAAAATTTACTGGAATTGTGGGTAATAAACGGTCGTTCAATCAGAGAATTATCGTTGACGAAATCAAGCCTAATTGGAATTTGCTTATAAACAAAGGTTTTGCACCGATTGATGAGCGAGGGTATAAGTCGCGGCTACGTGCGTCCGCTGTCGCGTGTGACGTACGCGCCGCACGAGGCAGCGCGCGCCTTCCGCCTGCTGGCGGCGAGCCGCCACCGCGGCAGAGTGCTGCTGCGCATGAGCGAATACACGACACAAGCACAACCCAGGTGAGCGTAAATCACTGTTGCTAGGTCACCAGATTTTCCGGGAGATTCACAGATTTTCCTAAAAAGCTCCCAATCTCCCGATTTTCGACAAAAATCTTTAGATTTTTTACAATCCCTCTTTAAAGCCTAATAATAGGAATACGATCAAAACCTGGCAAAAAAATTGCATAAAATAAAACAGACGGATAAGTTGCTGCCCCAGAATATTTCCGTCACTCCCAGTGTATCGTATGTTCACTAAACACTTAGCGTAAAATAAACTCTATCACAAAGTCATAGTTTAAAATTATTATTTTTATTACACAGGGCAGAAAAAAAAAAAACATTAAACGTAAAAAAACCAAACTGCTTTGATTTTAATATTACAGCTGGAATAGTGGCAAAATTACTTACGTAATTATTATTATTATTTAATACCGTGATTACTTTAAAATCTTAGATTTTTGTTGAAAAACATCATCTCCCGATTATTTCCATTTTTCCTCAATTACATCTCCAGCTTTTTGCATAATAAGCCTCCCGGATTTTGAAAATTGGACTTGGCAACACTGGCGTAAATACATAGATGGAAAGCAATACACAGCACTGTATAGAATCTATAAATCCTGCTATTATTAGCATTCCGCGTTTTTGGATTGTATCTAAGTAATAATTTCAACAAGTAGGTATACAGAGTAATTGATTGAATACCGGTAGTCTCTGCTTATCATTATGCACAACTTTTAATAAATAATATAACTATAAGCAGAGACTGACTAACCAACTCTACCAACCAACTCCAACCAACCAACAACCGATCAACTCTGAAATCGTGAAAAAAAATCAGTTGTTCGATAATATTTTGATCGAATCAGCTGGTATATCCTAGTATGAACCTCTGTTTTTTTAATAATTTCAGACTTGGTCCCATAGTAAAAGTTGTACACAATGATAAGCAGAGTATAACTTTATTAAGGTTTTGGTTATTTATAAAAAATTACCCCGATATTGCCCCGATATAATCGAAGTCATTTATTGCTTTAATGCTGTTTAGAAAGTGTTACAGTAGAGTCCCTGCTACGGCACAGCAACTTCTGGTTTACCAGATTCTATAATCTAAAATTATACAAATCTAAAATTAAATTAAAAAAATTTATTACAATAAACACAACACAGTTTGAATTAAATTATTAATAAACCACGTATTGTTGACTAACTTTTAATTTGAACATTAGTTTTAACATAGTTTTAATTCATTTATTATTATACCAGATTCTATAATTATTTAATATGATAAAATAAAACAAAGTTTAACTGGATTAAATCGCGTATATTATTTAAATTGGTATTCCTGACGTTTCGAAAGCTTTGCAGCATTTCGTGGTCGCAGGTAGACTAAGATGACAAGCGTCTTTACAAATATTTCTAAAAAAATATTTTAATCTACCGTACAATATTATTAATTAAAATCGTTTCGATGCACGCAGTACTTAATCACTCACAATATCATTATCTTTTACAGTGTTGCGTGCTGTTTGGGACTTGATTTTTTTAGCACTGGGTTCCAAAAAACCAACCAAGAAGAAAAACCAAGAAGAAGATGGTTAGCTGCCAACCATCTTCTCTATTAAAATTAGGATGTTTTTTAATTTCAATAGCCTCACGGAGAATTCTAGGTACATATCGGTTCGGTTTCGAAGCTTTCGAAACGTTAGGAATACCAATTTAAATAACATACGCGATTTAATCTGGTTAAACTTTGTTTTATTATAATGTGTAGTGATCGCGAAAACCTAAGAAATTATTATTCAATATGTACCTATTATTATTTTAAATGAATTTGACCTAAACAGGTTTGGTATATATAAAAGATATAAACATGAATTCTGTTACAGACATTTCCCTGCTCGCGATCGAATGTTTCTTTTTACGATTTATAACTTCCGAAGTATGGTTAAGTGTATTATATTTATTTATGGCTTTATTGTGTTATCGTAGGAAAACCATTGCTCTTTTATACGACCAATGAATACACCGTAGAGATTTTGAGTCAATGCTATATGCAATACCTGTAATGTTAAATGTAGGAATAAAATTATTATATGTTTTTTATTCCCAGATTATCTTGCAATCCGAATCTTTGTCAGCTTATATTATTGGGTGAGGAATCGTTTGGACTCCAGGTGGTGGAAAGACTTATAGCCCGAGGTGCTAAGAAACTAATTATACATTATAAGGCTCATTCAACAGCAAAGTTCCAATTTAAATTACGGTAAGCTAATTAACTAAACAGTCATAGATCATCCATGATCTTCATTTATCTGAAATCCAATAATAACTCTTGAATTTTTCAGAACATGGGAAAAGGCCGGTGTGCAAATTAAAATATCCTCAGAAAACTTAGACACGGAAAATTCTATTATAGAATTACTGAATGAAGCCACTCCTTTGGGCTCCATACAAGGTATATATGCCATAAAAAATGGTGATGAAATGAATCAAGAAACTTTGTTTGCCAATTTGGATTCGGCATCGAAAAGTTATTGTCCAAATCTAAGGTAAGGTTAATTATTTATAAAGGGTTGATTTTAATTATTATAGTAACAACCCTTTAAGGGATGATTTTACTTATCAATTTGGACAACTTTTACTATACGAGCAACTCTGAAATCGTGAAAAAAAAAAGCATCCGTTCCGTAGAAAATGTTTCGTGTTCTTTGACCAAAATGTATGAAACAACTGTTTTTTTATGATTGCAGAGTTGAATTGAATAGTGGTCAAATTGATGAGTATGTACAATCATACCTTAATCAGTTAACAATGAATTAAAAACAACCCAGTATAAGTCGCAGGATAATCGGAAAAATCGTATCGTATCGGGATTTTTGCAATTATCCCGAAAATAGCTCGTATACGATTACGAAAATCTTTCTTAGATTCCAATTATTCGGTTTTTTTTCAAAATCAAATCATTTATTTGTGATTCACAGGTAGCAAATAGGTCTTATTTAAATATAAATTAAGTTCAATCTGTGATCAGCTTCATGGGCACACAAATGTCATAATTTTTTATTATTATTTATCTATATTTATTCAAGTACCATGAGACTCTTTGCAATCGTCCTGGGATTTTCGCAAATATTCGATTCGTCCGATTCTCCTGCGACATATACATATTATTACGGTTTTTGTAGTGTTGAAATAAATGCATGCGGATGATGACTGGTCCCACTTTCATCCTTGGTCTACGGTTATGTTTATTTACGAGTGTCTATAATAGTTTCGTTCTTACAGATACTTTGCGATCATAAACGTTGGTGAGAAAATGTTTGGACAGCAAACCTGTCTTTCCCGAGCTCAGAATAAATTACCAGCTACAATGGTCACGCTACCTCAACTGGAACATGTGAGTATTGTATTATTGACCTAGAAAAGCGAGGTTTCTTTGTTATCTCGGTCGCTCAGAACTTTGTCCGTCCGTCCATCTGTCAGAACCAGAGACCGTACAACCCTGGTTAAGAGTTAAGCCTTTCGAAGGGGTAAGCCATTTATGAGGTAACTCCTTGAATGGGTACTATGCTTGAAACCCAGTAAAAGGGTTACCATTATAATATAAGGGTTTTTTTCGGGTTACCATATGGTTATTCAATAAACTTGTAGGTGGTGGAGCACCACGCACCACCGCTGGCGCACATTGCATTTATTTCACTTGACATCGTAGGCTTGTAGACGAAACACGTGATACCTATTAATATTTAGAATTTAGATGCCAAGACTTGATACTTCGCGTGCTATGTCATTTTGCAACTTATGCCCATCATCGAGCGATCATATTACATTACTCCGAGTAGGAATGTTACGCTTTTATCGTTTTATACTTACTAACTACATTGAAAAGAAAGAAAGATCGTTGAAAGTGTAACCCTTATGAACGGCTTTAATTAAGCCTTTCAAAAAGGTTACCCGTATCATATCGTATGAGTTTTTGATAAACTGCTAAGAAAAACCCTATCGAAAACCCTTTCAATGGGTAACCAGAATGGTCCCTGGTCAGAACCTTATAACTTCTTAACCAAATAAGATTATTTATGACAACTTATGGTGTACTTAGATTATTACTTGGGAATCTTAAATAATACGTAAAACTTTAGACCAAAGCCGAAAATGATATTTAAAAATATATAAAACTAAAACCATACATGCAAAGTTTTCATGTTTTACTAATGCATGTAGGTATAGTAAAATAGAATAGAATAGTATTTATTTGCATCAAACATGGTACAATAAGGTGTTAGAAAACATTATTTGAACTAATACATGTTCCACCAGGTACTGGCATACAATTTTTTTCGTGATGCATGTTAAATAAATAATTAAATATCGTTCGTTAGTATCGTTGAAAATAACTTTTTACCAAAGTGTATAACTGGTTTTTTAAATTAAATACTTTAAGGTCATGGATTAACAAAGGGTCTATCTGTAAAACGGCTCTACGTCAAAAGTTATTACTTATGGATAATTTGAAATATATCCTGTACTTAAATAACAAATACTAAAAAATATCAATTATCTGTGAGAAAAAAGATAAAAACAATAAAAGCAAAAGCGTTTTCTCACAAGCACTTTCTGACCAGCTTAAAGTCATCAATATTGAAAAATAAGATATCCACCTTTTGCTATTTTGTCGAATGTTCTATCTTATTCTTCTTCAGATGGATATTATTATCATTTAAGGTTTTGTTGTGTCTTTTGGTTTTATGTTATTATATTCTGTTTTCAGGAGATGTGTAATCGTGACGCGGTGGATGCGACGGAACGTGCGATTAGTGGCACTGACTCAGTGCTGGTCGCGTGCAGAGCGCATTCAGAACGTCCCGATCTGCTAAAACAACTTGCCACACTTGCTGGTCAGTTACATAACCCTAATCTAAACAATTACCATTTAAAACATCAACAAATTCATATAAGACTCATGCTTATGTTCAGAGACGAATCGTGAGTACATTTATTATTTGAGGAAAGAGGTAGAGGTCTTGAACGCCCCTAAGCCACTGCGACCTGGTAAGATCTATTGTGACGCCTCTTGCAGCATTACAGCATTTCCCCAGGCTGTAAGTCAATCATGAAGTCAACTATGACTTTAGGGGAGGAGGATTTGATCTCCTGCATTGAGATGACGTGGCCTCCAAGATGCTGGCTTCTCATGTGGTGCACTGCATCACACTCGTATAGGATATGGATGGGCGTCTCATCCTTTTCGCAATTACATTATCCTAATTTAAAGAATTACCATTTAAAACATCAACAAATTCATATAAGAATGCAGTGCTATTTGACAGTTGGAAGCATGAGTTCACGCTTAGATTCGACTCTGAATAAAGCAAATTCTTCTGAATTTAGCAGATTCAGCTCGACTTTGAATTATCTTGATGTTATATATTTATAGTTATATATGTAGGTATGTATAATATATATATATTTTATTATATGTATAATTTACATATGTATTTATCTATTTTATTTTTATTTTTTATTATATGTAATTATAAGTCCGTAGTACGAAACATATTTTACTACTTTACTGGTGCATCTACCCTATACTTTGTCTCTGCATTACCCTAAGGTTGTCTGGTAGAGAACGCCTATGGCGTTAAGACCGCCTTTGTACCCTGTTGTGCATAAAGAATTAAATAAATAAATAAATAAATAATATAAACCTAAGTTTTACAACACTTCATAAAATATTTCGACAGTATTAAAACCCAAGGTTTATTACAGGAATATCTATATCAAAGAACACACCAAAAACAATAACTTTAGGAGATCTTGGAATTCAAGACGATAAACTAAAATCGATTGCTACTTTGTTACGAGTTCACCATAATGTTGAGTTTACTGAAGCAGAGATACCTTCACTAACAATTGAAACGTAAGTATACTAATAGTACATTATGATACAAGTGAGCTAAGTTGGCTATTATACTCGAGGCGGGATTGCAGCCCGAGCCGAAGACGAGGGCGTAATGGAGTCGAGAGTATAATAGTCAATGCTCACGCGTGTCATACAACGTTTTTCAACACACTTGCGAGGAAAAAAAACATATAAACATATTTTAGACAAATATTGAATTTGTGAAAAATGGCGCGCGGATTACTGTAATCGCACGGTGACATAATTATAGCTAGCTATAGGTGATGGAAGGAAACCGCCAAACAGCCTAATATAAAAAATATGATAATTTTCTTTTATTATTTATTACCCAAATTAATGTTAATTTGTTGACAAAAATAAATAATTTGATGAAATGATATGTTTATTTATCATATATTTTAATTTATACAGTTGCTTCATTCACAAAAATGTTTTATTTTGTTTAGACATAAAACCTCATTGCTGCGATTTAAAAATAAACTGTAAAGTAAAAAGCACTAGTGCGATAATATAAAGTCAAAAGCACGCGTGCGTTATAAGCTACATTATGAACCTAAAGGCGGTGCAATAAGAGCCACTTTACGAGCAAGTGTTTTGAAAACATAATTATAAGAGCTCAGAACAGTACAGTCCATAATTTTATACATTGAATCCCGCAGATACCTAATATTTATTTAATTAACAGATTACAGCATGTGGAAAAAACAGAAAACGCTTTTGAAGATGTAACAGGCTTGGCGGCATTCGTATCCCACGTGGACTCCGATGAACTTCAAGCGACTACAGAATTAGTGTTTATGCCTACACTGACTAGCGGCAACGTGCTGGTAAAACTAATGCATTTACTAACAATAAATTACTTTACTCCCAGTAAATATTATTATGATCAGAAGCCCATACATAGATGGATACATTAATAGAAACAAAAACAAACGAGCGAGGCTGACAGTAGTCGCATACCTGGAATCCCACACCCATGTCTGCAACTCACCAACAGTAAATACATTTAATAATATAGTTAACGCAAACATTACCATCTGACGGCCAACTCTAGCGCCGCGCGTGCTCATTGGTCAAATCAAATATCGCGCGCTTGTCCGACTTCCTGTTACACAGTTCCGTCCCTTTTCACGAAATCACTCCCACATATTGCAGGAAAGCGAGGGGAAAGGTGTTACACATCAAAATACAAATCTGTACAAGGATCAATGTCGGCTTTGAT
Source organism: Asteroscopus sphinx (assembly GCA_949699075.1). Taxonomy (NCBI): domain Eukaryota; kingdom Metazoa; phylum Arthropoda; class Insecta; order Lepidoptera; family Noctuidae; genus Asteroscopus; species Asteroscopus sphinx. The sequence continues at coordinate 18,633,329 of OX453021.1, forward strand.
TCTGCTACCACATTAACTACTGTAATTCATAATTCAGCCAGTATAAAAATTTAGATTATAAATGTAGTTTTAAAATTAATGATAATGTGTGTATAATGTCTTTGGAACTTATTGCAATTTATCAAGCTTTACTTTATGCCTCTAGCAATAATTTAGATAAAGTTGTAATTTTTACTGACAGTAAAAGTGCTTTACTACACGTGGCTCGATGCGTCTCTGGTTTTAGAGGTGCATCGATAGCCTACGATATTCTTAAAATGATTTACTCTTTTAATAAAGACTATACGAGACTTGTATTGCAATGGGTTCCAGCGCACATAGGTTTAAAAGGCAACGAGGAGGCTGACCGTATATCAAAGTTAGCTGTTGAAGTAGGTAGTGAAATTTCGTATTTACCGGACCATTGGGAATATTTTTCAAAATTTAAATCTAGGTGTTTTAACAAATGGAAAGATTACTTTGATGAGATTTCTAAAGAAAAAGGTATATGGTACAAAATAATTCAGAGTGAGCCTCCTCGTGCGCCATGGTTTGATGAGGGCAAGTTAACAAGAAGTTATATTAAGTTAGCACTGAGACTTCGTTCTGGGCACTATCCTTCAGCAAAATTCGCATTCCTAATGCGGAAGGCAGCATCTCCCAATTGTGATGTATGTAATAAATTAGAAGATGTGCAGCATTTGCTGATGGATTGTGTGAAAAAAAAAAGAAAGAGAATCTGTTATGAAAGTATTAAAGTTGAATTCACTAGACGTTGGACTTGTATTGACTATTTTAGGAAATCCTAAGTCAGTTGCTGCAAAACAGTTGTGTGGTTTGCTGCTTAGTCAGTGATTTTTTTTTCCTCTTCTTGTTAATTTGTATCAAATATGTATGTATTAGACAGTGTATAAGGTACTATGGGGTTGGCATATCCGTGTGGATAAAAACCCCTTAATAAAATATAAAGATTAAAAAAAAAAAAAACAAAAAAAAGCCAGTATAAGTGCGTTGTACGTCATTACTGTACGAAATAATTGTCGAAAGTAATATAAGTAAACTAGCAGAGCTTTTGCGGCTTTGCCCGCGTAAAAAGTTTTAACTTAACATAACATCACGCCTGTATTTCCCCGAAGGGTTAGGCAGAAGTGTATAGTACACCCACATTTCGCCAGTTATGATATAGCGTGCCATGTAATAGGGGGCGAGCCCAAAGCAAGTTTTAACTTGCCCCGTATAATGTTCTCCGTCGTAGTTTTCGGAAAAGGAAAAATCTGTATTTCCTTATTATTATTTTAATTTGAAGAGTATTTGTGTCAAGCGTGACCCGAGGAAGATTTTTCATAGAGAATTGGACACCCCTTTTTTACCCCCGTTGATGTTTAATTTTCGAAAAATTCTAAAACACGTAATTCATTAATTGCTTTAAAGATTATTTATACCGAGTTTCGACTCAATCCAGCCACGCAACAATATTCTTTCATACTAAATGTATAAATAACCCTATTACATCCTCTTTTAGGAGTGATTCTGGAAAAATAAAAGATAAATAAATAAATATCTTTCGGGACATTTTTACACAGCACCATCTAGTCCCAAACTAAGCAGAGCTTGTGGTATGGGTACTAGACAATGGATATAATACTTATATACTTTTTTTTTTGTAAATACATACTTATAATACAACCAGAAACAACCAGACCATAAATAAATAAATAAATGATTCATTACTTTAAAGATTATTTTTCCCAAGTTTTGAGTGAATCGATCTAGGAGAAAAGATTTTGCATACAAACCCTAACATCCTATTTCACCCCTTTAGGGTAAAAATTACCAAAAATCCTTTCTTAGTGGGTGCTTATGTTACGAAAGGAACCTATTGTCCAAATTTCATGTTTCTAACTTGAGTAGTTTTGGCTCTGCGTTGATGAATCGGTCAGTCAGGACATCTGTATTAGTCTGGACATTTTTTATAGTATAGGATGGCGAAACAAGCTACAGGCCCACCTGATGTTAAGCGGTTACCTTTGCCCATAACAACTGCAGTACCACCTAGGCTATTGCCTAAATGGTACCGCAAGTCGGTTAGCCAAACTGAGACATAAAGATAGAAAGTCTCATGTGATTGTAATTTCACCGGCACCCGTACCCTTCAGACCGAAACACAGCAATGCAAGCATCACTATTTGGCGTATTGTCTATAATTACCATGTTATAATATTTCAGCGTGATGACGAATTTGACGCGAGTCAGACGTATCTGTGCATAGTGCCGGGTATAGAGGGCCACCACGCGCGGTTCAGTGTGTTGTGTGAGCGACTCAAGCTGCCGGCGCTCGTGCTGCAGCCGGGACTCGACCGACCGGAGGAGACCGTGCAGGAGACTGCCGAGAGATTCGCTCAGGTAGTACGAGTTGATTAAGATCGCAATATCATTGTATTATCAAATACTTTAGTTTTAAAATTAACTTGCCCTTCTTAATTTTTATTTACAGGTTATGCTGAAAAAGACAGAAATGAAGAATAATTTCTACTTATTGGGCTACGAAACAGGCGTTTTAGTGGCTTTAGAAGTGGCAGCTATTTTAGAGGACAATGGTAAACTTTTTTTAATTACTGAAATTTTAAGCTGGATGGTGATTCTTATAAGAAAACTAATGAATATTTTGAATTTTCAAGGATTTACTGGCACCGTTTACTGCCTTGGATGCGCACCGGATGAGGTTCAAACTGTGATTGAAGAAAGTCTGTTAGAATATAAGACAAAAGAGCACTTGCAGAATGAAGTGGCCAAGCACATGTATAAGCTGATGGTGGGCGACGTCTCTGAGGAACTGGAGGGGGCATTAAAAGAATCTACCTCATGGCCGCAGAAAGTAGACGCGTGTATGCGGACTCTTCTGGGTCGTGTGCCACACTCGGTGCAGTATGCACGCGGACTCATAGAAGTCGCACTAGCGCGCATAGAGCGCGCACGTAGCTACGTGACGCGGCCGCGGGCGCTGCGCTCTAAGCTAGTGCTGCTGCGCGCTGCGACAGCGCACGAGGTATCCTCAGCTCCGCTCGCGCTGCAGCAACACTCGCAACAGCCGGTCGCCGTGCACCAGCTGCGCGCGCCCCTAGCTCATGCTGCCAGTGACATACGTTGCGCGTCTGTTATTAATGAGTATTTAGATCCAGTCACTTTAGACATATTCGAAAAGAAAAATATTTGTGAAGCATATCTTCTTAATGCCACTACATTTATGGCTCTTGATGATGACTTGTAGTGTTATTAGTTCAAAATGACTTATTTATATTTTAAGAGTCGTGTGTTATTATAATATTTAAGAAAATAAATTATAACTTAAATACGTGTGGTATTATTTATTGAACAACTGAAAACGAACACTCACCCATATTAATCATTTCCTCAACCTTCAATAGACTTGACGCATACCTCAAATAATCCTTTAAATAGGTATTCTTATTTAAGAGTGTAGGTCTTGAATCTTGCAAGTTACTTTGACCAAGTTCCCAGAATTGAATGTTTGGTACACATATACGTAAACCCGATGATATTATACAAGATGTTGATCTGTAACCGTGCCATATTTCTAGAGCAAATGATAAAATTAAATAATGTGCTTAGTTATACTTGAAAAATTCTACGATTATTTTATCCTATATTAGCCACATTTTCAGTTAGAAACATAGCGAGGATTTGAGAATAAATCCCGAACGACTCTGAAAATAAGTTATCGGTGGCATTGTCAAAGGGTGGAAATACCTTCAAATTGTTTTGGTGGTTTCGCACGCATCGTTTTTGTATCGCATGCGACACACAGAGGGAATTTGTTTGTTTACAAATAGGTAATACAAAAAAAAAATGGTATTGATTTTTTATTGATTCGTGTTCAGATCAGTGGTTTTAGTCACCTTAAATATGGCACGAATACAGATCAACATGTAGATACAGCGCGCTGATCTGATAATGGAGACGGAAGTTTGAAACAGTAGATTGATGGTGCTGGGGTCATTTTAATCAACCCACAGTACCGAATCCGTGTCATATAAAAGCTTGTTTTAAAAAATATATTTTTCAACGAAAAAATCTCTGTCCATTTAAAAAGTCTATAGGTAATTACTGATGTATTATAATACCTCAGTGATAGGTATCCATTTTATACATCCTAGTGATTATGTTTAGTCAAGCTTCTGCTTTTGTTCATTTATACTGTGTGTAAGGGGAACGCTTCCGAAAACGAAGATAGGTGCTGGTGTTTACTGATACGAAACCACAAAAAAAAATGCGATTCTTTTTTAGATTTTTTTATATATATTTTTTTCCATTTTTCATACATAACCAGCTTTGGGCAGTTAAATAAAACTCATAGATAATGAAAAATGCATTTTTTTTTATAAATATCTAAAAAAAAAATCGCACTATCACCTATCTTCGTTTTCGGAAGCGTTTCCCTGACACCCTGTATAGTGTAAAGATGTTAAATTTCAGTAGTCGGGATCTCATCCTGGGATGGAGATAACCCGCATAGCAATCACCGTAATAAAATTTTAGTTAATTAATGTCTTAAGATTAAAACACATTTGAAACTTCGCATAAAACTCTAGAAATATCATGTTTGTCATACAATCTTGTTACTGCTCAAAAACTTTATATATATTGTTCTTTATGACCCATTCGTCATCGCTTTCACTGGACAAATCCCTAAAAGTTCGATTGTTAGTATCAAGAGCTCTAAAGTTAAGGAATGTTCTATTCCCATGCCTCAACGCGTCGTATAAATTGGTTCTTAAGTTGTTTTCCTCGTCGCTGTAGCTGGAAGCTTCTCTTATTTTATGAAGGATACTGTTATCAGCAGAATTTTTCAAGCTATCAGATTTATAAGCCATATCTTTTTCCGAAGAGTCAACATTAAATCTACGGAAGCTTTTACTTTTTTGATTTTTGTTTAGAAATTGTATTGCCAACTCCTTAAAATATTTTGCATTTAATCTCTTAGGAAATTTAGTAGACATGCTAGTTTTATAAAGACGTAGCAGCTGTTCTGCTTCCTCCAAGCTTTGTCTTGTATAAAGTTGGTTAATATTTTCTTTATACCTTTTTTCTTTTTGTGTGTTTTTTCTATAAATCTCTGTATTTTCTCTAGGAGGTTCCTGGTAGTATGCATCACTTGTGCTAGAGTCTACCTCATTTTGTTGTTCACTCTGTTCCGTTTCTGTATAAGCCCTTTTTCTCAATAGTTGCTCGTACAAATGTCCATGTTTTGCGCGTCTTTTATGATGGTCACGGTGATGCCTTCGAGCCGAGCGATGATGATTACTTTTCTTGTTATGTTTATGATGTCTTTTCAACTTTTTGAATAATTTAGGATGTTTTAATAGAAAGTGTCGCATTATTTTTTTATAATTCATACTTCGTCTCATCGGTATGGTAGTAGGGTTAATTTTATCTGTAAAAAGTTTCGTAACGGTACGGGGGCGTTCATAAAATACGTGAGATGTTTAAGGGGGGGAGGGGGTCGAGTCAAATCTCATCTAATCTTACGTTGGAGAGAGGGGGGGTCTCGGCAAATATCACGCAATTTTTTTTCTGATTGAACCAACAAACAAAATACTATTTTGGTCCATTTAATCTTTTCTAATCTAAGATTTAATCTTAAGCGTAATCGTAATACGATTAAGATCATTCACTAAATCGTTCGAAAGAAAATAATTTCATTCATACTTCGACGTTATACATCTACTGACTGTCAAACCACCATATTTGTTTTATACCAAATAGCTCAATTTAGACCGCGCATGATTCTCCATGGACTGAATTAGAGTAGATATTCTTTTTTTAATCACAGTAGTTACGATTTAAGTATTCTATTGTTAAATTTTTATTACACTTATAATTAAACTCTCAGCAATATTGATTACTATACTTATTAACTAGTCGTAAATAAAAGCACGAAGCAATTTTTTTTTCTTTTTACAATAACAATCCAACGCGTTTACGTAAGAAACCCACATTTTGAAAAATCTCACGAGAGATTGGGGGATGGGGGAGGGGGTTGAATAAAATCTCACGACATCTCACCGGGGGGAAGGGAGGGACAGTAAATTTAAAAAAACACCTCACGTAATTTATGGACGGGGCCTATGTGAATATTAAGAAACAATGACTGATTGATTTTTTTGCCTATTTTGTGCTAACTATGTTAGGTGGTGTGGTTTATTTTTTAAATAAACATTACTGAACAAATCATTGTTAAGTTATAACTTATAATTAGGGTTATTATTTTTCGGGAGACAAAGAAACTAAAAGGAGACATGCACTTGGCACTAAAACAAATTCCTTGATGAAACTTATACATTTTAGAGATACTTGTGATGATTTTAATAAGTTGCTGTTGATTTTGTTCGAGGCCCGAAATTAGTTGTCAACCCATTATAATTTTGTTGCCTAATCTTTTTAAGATTCCAAATTAAAGCAATTTTATCCCCCAGTTAAATACGAGCCTTATAATTATAAATAAATTTGTTTTATACTACCTATATAGGGATAAATAAAGCTATCCCACTATCTGGTATCGCACTATATATCCCGGTAAATCTTTCTAACTGCCTAAATGCTAGCGCAACGAAAACTTGGGGCTGTTTTCAGTTACCTGTCAATGGGAGTTTAATTAGACTCGAAAAACAAAGACATATCAAATAGAAAACTTTTACAGTACGCGTAATATAACTGTGTCGCTGTTAAGTGAGAAACAGGAGGATTTTGTAAACCTAATCAGTAGCGCGCATGCGCGGTAATGGCGGCAAGTCTCTGATAGGTTACTCATCTGAGTGGCAAGATGGCGGGGAACCGCATGTTCTCGCTGTCTCAGTCGTTCGTTAATGTTAGATGCATCCTTGTGTCCTGCTCACACTGATTACGCTACTGTGGCCCTTCGCAAAGCCTGGTATCAGAGCGGCACAGTACCATTACGCGTACTGCACGTGCTTGAAATGCTGATTTACCTTCACTGACGATAGTGGGGTGATCGATAACAGAGCTAATGGTTCCAATAGTCGTGCTGCGATTATCCGCTCGCCAATTCGGATATTGCTCCTGAATGGCCTGGTTTATATTACTTAGGAGCCTTTTGTGATCAATAGTGCCTTCTATTCTCATGAATGGTGCTAGCAGTGCGTGGAGCATGTTTTCACTAACCTCAGTAGCACTTTTTAATCCTGAGAAAATAAATTAATTGGTATTACGCAATGACCCGTTCTGATTAGATAATCAGCAGCTAAGTTGCAAAAAGACAATGCCCTCTAATGGATGGCGCTTAGTATACTATCAAAAGTCGATGTGTCACAACCAAACCCAGTGTATTCAAAGGAGTATAAAATGCCCTTTTCGTATAACTATTTGTTTTTAGATGAGTACCAGCAATTAGCACTTTTTAGTAAGTATTTAATATTTAGAGACTAATTTCGAGAATTAATAGTGTTGTAAAAGACGACTGAAGGGGTTCACCACAGGATGAAATGAAATATAATGATTTATTCTGCAAATTGGATGTTGAAATCACTTTTACAAGTCAGTTCTTTTAAAAACTAGATACCGTCAGCATTTCCTAATTATGTGATTACCTCTGAGAAGAAACGCCGAATCAAACCCAGAGATCAGTCTCTCTTAAAGTCCAGACATTTATTTTGTATTAAAAATTTGTTCGAGAACAATGCAGGGCAACGGCAACGCCTCGACTGGCTATTTAAAGAAAGTGCCAGCTGCCGAATTGCGTAACTCACTAGCGATCGCAATCAATAGGATTTTAATGTTCATTGCTCCGTGTGTTTTGACAATTCGTCTTATAGGCAACTATGTACGACGCAATGAATATTATTGTCATTTCAAAATGAAAGCTAATGTCAATGTGAATGCATTACACAATTACCCCACTGGTCATGGAAAGCGTCAGCTGGTCAGGATGGGCAGTAGCGTTCTCTGAGTATTTATTCAACGAACTGCGATCGCCAACCCGCCTGACAAGCGTGGTGATTATGGCATATCCCCTTTATGGAGGAGGCCTATGTCCAGTAGTGGACGTCTTTCGGCTGAAATGATGATGAGAAAAGAGTAGATTCAAAGTATGTCAATGTTAGATTTTCGCGTTGAATGACTTATGTTGATTATTAATTATTACTTATTTAGGTTTTTTAATGTTTCACAAATCGGACAAGACAATAATCACTAGTACATTGAAACATACATAAAAATTAAATTGCATGCCCTAAAATAGTGAACACAGCATGCATTACTATTATGAGTTCAGCAATTTGGATTTACTGTGACTGTGTGTTATTTATTTTAAAAAATGTAAAGCTGCTTAAAAAAGTAAATGTGCGATTCTATGAACCACATTTGATTGTGGCACAAAGTAGACTGCCCCGTGGTATTCTTCTTTAAAAAGAAAAGTAGATTCTATATTCAGTTCATGGGTCAATTCTACTAATGTTTTGGTCTTCATTCGTTAGAGCTTAGAATCCTTTTTAACCGACGAAAAAAAGGAGGAGGTTCTCAATTCGACGCGTATATTTCTTTTTTTTTTTTTTTTTATGTATGACCACGCATAACTTTTTACAGAGTGGTCCGATTTTGATGATTCTTTTTTTATTGGATAGGGTATATCTCGAAGTTGGTCCCATTTAAATTTCAAAATCAAAATCCACCCCTAAGGGTAGTAAAACAGGGGATGAGTGTTTGTTCACCCACTGAATTCTTACCTGTTAACCGATTCTGTTGAAACTTGACATACATAAATATAGTTCTAGACACTACGACATAATGGAGACCTGGATTTAGAGTTTAACCACAAAAAAATGAAAAATAAAACTTTTAAAAAAAAAATTGAACCGACGAAAACAGAAACTGAAAAGCGAAAAATAACTAATTATGAGTCGGCGCCAAACAACCAATCAACGAAGATCATTAAATTACTTTAAATACATAATAAAAACAACGTCACATCAAATACAACGTGAGATTTTCAACGATAAACAATGACTTGCCAAAAATGCGTTCTCCGCTCGGCCACTTCCAACTTACACGCACTATGCTTGTTAAAAGTTCGTTTGGCGCCGACTCATAATTAGTTATTTTTCGCTTTTCAGTTTCTGTTTTCGTCGGTTCAATTTTTTGTTAAAAAGTTTTATTGTTCTTTTGGTCATACAAACTGGTAACGAACTTAAATAAAGACCGAGTTAGCAGAATGGTATTTTAAAATTTTAAAAACTTCCGTTCGATCGGTAGCTGAAACAAAACTAAGGCTTTTGTATAGGTAACTTTAGAAGAGGGGAGAAGATGTTCAAACTATGTTGATTAGTTTTTATGAGTGCTTTTATCATCATCATCAACACAGCCTATCGCAGTCCACTGCTGGACATAGGCCTCTCCCAAGTTGCGCCACAACACTCGGTCCTCTGCCTTCCGCATCCAGTCCCCCCAGCCACGTTCTTCAGGTCGTCGGCCCACCTGGGGGAGGGGCGCCCTACGCTGCGTTTGCCGATTCGCGGTCTCGACTCAAGGACTCGTCTGCTCCAGCGATCATCGGTCCTTCGACAGACATGGCCAGCCCACCGCCATTTCAGCTTACTGATCCTACAAGCTATGTCAGTCACTCCGGTTCTTCTCCGGATAATCTCGTTACGGATTTTATCCTTCAAAAAAACTCCAAGCATAGCTCGCTCCATAGCTCGCTGAGCGACTTTGAATTTGTGGATTAGCCCACTTGTGCTTTTATATCTAACCTTAATTATGGGCGATTACGAGATTAGCTAAATTGGTTTCTGAAAAGAAGAAAGTGCGTGAACCAATGTACGTACCGTCAGGATATTTGTCAAAGAAATCGAGCGATAAGAAGAGTGCCTCTCCCTCTTCACGGGTGAATAAGTTATCATAGTAGTCGAGAGCAGCGTTAATTTCTTTTGAAATTAGAACATGTTTGTTTTTCAACATATAATGCAACACTCCTGCTTGGTCTGTAACAATCAATAATTAAATCAATATTATCCAGTTCGTTTTATTTATTTATTTATCTACACTCGTATCGTAAAATTCGAATTATGAACTCGAAAGTAATGTCATAATGACATACTTTACGCACACGCACCTGTAATGAATTTAAAAAGTTTTATTACGATACAGTTTGCTGAACAAAACAATGCGGTAATTTAATTTTTTTTCCATAACCGCACACTTCAGCCCAACTAAGGAGTTTTTAATGCCACTTCGACCTAACCAAGGAGTTTTCAAACCTTTTTTTTTGCAGTCGTACAGTTTGGCACCAATGAGTACACAAAATTCAGGGTGGCGCCACTTGTCATACATTAAAAATGTTATCGTTTAAAATCGCGTTTTTGGCAGAACTTTTGATTGTCATATTGCTTTTAATTATATTTAAGTGTTTACAGGCATATTTTTTGTATGATAAAACAGAGATTGACGGAATCCTGACAAGGATAGAAAATTAGTTCCGATTATAATATTTTCGCCAGACTATATTTTATTATCTGTGTAGGCGCGCACCAGCGCGCGTGCGCGGCCGCGCGCCACGGCCGCGGCCTACTGGATTTGGTCATCGTTACTTGTAAATTTATTGTTATTGTTTACGTTATTATTATGGTTTTGTATGTCGAAAGTTTTAATCTGGGCAAAAATATCTGACTGCAGCAGTGATACTGAACTGAGGAGAATATGACCCCGCCTGAATTTCTGGATGCAGCAACGTAAATGACGAACAATCTTTTACCAGAGAAATCAAGAAAAACAACGACAATGTTACCAAGATTTTGACTTTGGTATTTTATTTAAAATTGTATGAATGTAGATAAAATAGTGTATGAAACTGACATAATTAGGTATTAAAACACTCGTGTGATACTATTAAAAACCTCGCCTACGGCTCGGTTTTTAAACTCACACTCGTGTTTTAATAACCCCTATTATGCAACAGTTTCATAAACTACTATTATTTTATTCTTTTTGCACAACTGGGTACAAAGATAGGCGTTCTCTACCAGACAACCTTAGGGTAATGCAGAGACAAAGAATAAGGTAGATGCACCAGTAAAGTAGTAAAATATGTTTAGTACTACGGACTTATAATTACATATAATAAAAATAGGTAAATACCTATGTACATTATACATATAATAAAATATACATATTATGCATACCTACATATATAACTACAAATATATAACATCAAGATAAATCAAAGTCGAGCTGAATCTGCTAAATTGTTTTCACGGAAATATTTCCTTATCTTAATTTTAAAGGTTTTATTGTTTACTCGTATAGGATTTAGTTGTGTATTATTAGAAATAATGTTATCATGGTGTCGATTCTCTTGTTCACGAACTAAACTTACCAGGCCCCTCAGAAAGTATTGCGAAAAAAAGTTTTTATATATGGGAGACTGGCCAGTTATAATGTTTTTCGAAAATATGATTATTTATAAGTAAAAATAAGTAAGTTCCAATTTCAAAATTTCCCTCCACATTTTTTGCGAGTTAATTCAAAGTATTGTGTCTCACTGAAATATGGATCTGCGCCGGGAACATTTTAGAGCTATGATTTTATACGATTTCAAGTGTCGCCTGAAACCGGATGAATCGTACGATAGACTTCAAATGGCATTCATGGATGAAGGCCCTTCCAAGGCAACCGTGTATCGTTGGTATAACGAATTCAAGCGCGGTCGACCAACTTTGGGGGATGACGAAAGAAGCGATCGCCCTTTGACGGCTGTTACCGAAGAAAACGTGCTAGCAGTGAAAAATTTAATCCAAGACAATAGGCGAATTACATATCAGGAGATTCAACACATATTGAAGATTGGATCGGGAAGCGTTCACGAGATTCTACACAGCCATCTTCGCGTGAGGAGGATAGTATCACGCTGGGTGCCGCACAACCTCACCGATGCTCAGAAGCAGGCCCGGGTGGAATGGTGCCGTGATATGCTTAACAAATTTGAAGCAGGCTCGTCTCGGCGTGTTTACGACATCGTTACAGGTGATGAGTCCTGGATTTATCAATACGACCCAGAAACCAAGCGCCAGTCGACTGTTTGGGTGTTTCAAAATGAGCCAACGCCTACCAAAGTGAAGCGATCTAGAAGCGGGGGTAAGATTTTGATCGCTAGCTTTTTTAATTTGACTGGCCACTTGGTATCAATTCCCTTACGGGATCAAAGAAGCATTAATGCCGAATGGTATACTACCAAATGTTTACCAGAAGTTTTCTCTGTTATAAGCAACAAGCGACCAAACACAGGGCTCCGCGGGCTACTGCTCCACCACGACAATGCACCTGCGCACACCGCACTCAAAACGAGGGACTTCCTGGACAGCACGCCAGTCAAACTCCTGGGTCACCCTCCTTACAGCCCTGATCTAGCACCGTGTGACTTCTTTTTATTCCCAAAAATAAAAAATCAGCTCAAACGGATACAATTTTCGTCGCCGGAAGATGCGCTGGCTGCGTTCGAGCAGGCTGTAAACGAGGTGTCTGCGGCGGACTGGAAAAAGTGTTTTGAAAACTGGTTTAGGCGCATGAATCTTTGTATAGAGGCTGGTGGAAAGTACTTTGAAAAGATTTGATAAAAATATATGTACGTATAGAACAATTTTTTTTAGTTTCGCAAAACTTTCTGAGTGTCCCACGTATTTTATATTATCGCTCTCTTTTACTAATAGTACTTACAAGAAAGGTGTTCGGTCCAAGTAACCGAACACTTGCGAGCGCGGCTCTTTACAACAATCGTAGGTACTAAGGAATAATTATATTTTCAACTTCATAACTTCAGTGCATTACTAGGCATCGAACAGACCGGGTGCTGCATTCATTTACATCCTAATCATTAAGAACATAACATTTAAACATCCTAATTATTAAGAACATACAGCTTGTCAGAACTCAAAATAAACATTTTCTCTATTAATCCAGTGCTTTAATATCATTAAAACCTTGCACCCCGCACAAAAGGGATGGCAACAATGTTAGAGCTGTCAAATTACTCGGAATAAAATTTCCATACAAGTTTAGTCGTCATCTTGGAACGTGCCCGCTAAAATACAAAGAAATGTGACTAATTTGAGAGCACTAAAATTATTGCCATCCCTTTCTTGTATCTGCTACTAGTAAAAGAGAGCGATAGTTTAAAATAAGTTTATTTCGTGATGAAGAGAGTCGACACCATGTCTGTTAATTCAGGTGTCCGTCATGTCCATTACACCACCTCTATTTTGGGAAGCATTTGCCAGAATTTTGTTGCTGTCTCCTACTCCGTGTATAAAGTGACGACTTGTTTACACTAATCTACTACAACGACTTTTTAGGAAATATGTAGAACATGAGTGGGTTATTCATTATTGGGTACTTTCATACCCTTTCGGAATAGTTTCCCAATTTAACACTGTATCATTTATTTATTTATCATGAATTACTGGTAAGTACTGGTAGATATCCACTACGTCGATTAAGTGTTTTTTTTTACTCTAAAGTACAAGGATAGTATACTTTGTTTATATTACAATCTAGCCTTGAGGTTGGTGAGTAATTCAATTTTAAGCTAAATTGCTATATAAATCTAAGAATGCGTCCAATAACGTTTCTGTTTCTATCAAGAGCAAGACACGTTGTTTGTTTACACTTAGGCTTATATTCAGAGACGAATCTAAGCGTGAACTCATGCTTCCAAATGTCAAAATTCAGTGCTATTTGACAGTTGGAAGCATTTTAAAGTCAAAGTCAAAGTATTTATCAGTGTGATTTTTGGTGATACTGTAGGTCTTATACATATTTTACGGGAACTCAAAAATCGACACTACACTATTTAACAATAAATTAAAAAAGACATTGCATACAATTTAACAAAAAATAATAAAATATTTAAGAACAATTAAAATGTCAATTCTGAAACATTAGAAAACTGATAAAAATAAAAAATAAAATGTATTTTCTAGCATAAGTACATAAAAACGGTCACATTTATTTTTTTCAAGAAGAAATTCGTCAATGGTATAGCAGCATTTGTCTATAAGGAATCTACTTAGAGATAAATTGATTTTTACTTTCTTACTTATCGCTTAAATTGTGTCAAGTTTGAATCTGTGTCAAGTTTCATCAGTTCACGCTTAGATTCGACTTTGAATGTAAGCCTTACTCATTACATTTTATCCGTCAATATGAACACTAGTCACTATACTAAATGGTTTTGTGACAAACCATTTGAATTAGTGTAGTGACTAAAGTTCACGGAAACAATCCGGAGACTAAAACAGACAAAAGGTGTGTTTTTTGTGTTTGATCTTTTTCAACGATAATTTGATTGGTGTTGATAGAAAAAACAGTTTTCTCACTTACTTTGCAATGTGGAAGGCCGAAAGTTGTTCATCATAGTTAACAGCGTTTGTATGCTGTTTTGCATTGAGTCTCCCAAACTGCTTAGTTTATTTCCTACTATCAGTCTGCAACGTTATATTATTTAATCTGGTAAGTAACGTTGCCGTTTATGCGTTGGTCAACGACCATCCCTACAGCCTGACTAACTGCCAAAATTAATATCCAATCTATCCACGATTTGCCTTGCTAGAGATAGGAATTTGACATAAGCTCCATACAAAATATGTCAAATTTCTATCTCCAGTAGGGTAAACCGTGAATAGATTGGATATTAATTTTGACCGTAAGACCATACCGCTATGAACGATGGTTTAGCGCCGGGCGGCAAGCGGTAAAAACTAAATACACAGACATGTATGAAGTAGGGATGTGATATACTTGCAAAATTCAATTACATGCAGGGTTTCCAAGTACGAGTACACAAAAATACTAGGGTTGAAAACTAGGTTTAAAGATAATAAATAATATCTAGATAATAATGAACACAAAGCCATTTCTATGTAAAATTTTAAATAGAACGCCTTTAAGGATGTCAAAGTATCTGGCATCCGGTCGCTGCCGCTGACGCTATTCGGCAGTACAGTCTACTGCATGTCAGTGGTGACACTTGAATTAGAAATTGAATTGAATAAATTCAATTGAAGAAATTTAGAAATCCGCCCTTAATGCTTACCAAATAAAGGCGCTTTCAATGTCAAACTGTTACCACTAAAGTGCGGTCGACCGTACGTGACATCGGCGCCACTCTATCCAAAAGTCGTGGCCAGGCCGCGGCCGTAAACGTGGATACTACACTTCTACTTGTGTTAATAGACAACTCTATACATAGCAACCTCAACTGCCTTACACTTATGATGTTGATACATGGTTGCGTTTGTGAACTGTAGCAGATTTATGAAACAATTTTTTTTTTACGAATTATAATTTTTTTATAGACCCTCGATTGTTCTATAATTATTTTGTCACTCATAAATATTTGACGTTGATAGTGCAGTCGACTGCATGACAGTGGTAACACTTGAATTATAAAAACGCCCTTACTGCTTAGGAAATAAAGGCGCTGTCAATGTCAAACTGTTACTAATGACGTGCGGTCGACCATACGTTGTTTTGAATCTGCGTGGTAGGCATGATCAGAGACATGACATTTACCGCCGGTAAAGGTCACGAGTCCCATATGGTAAGTACATAACTACCATTTGAAAATGAATTTTATTATGAACCAGATCAGAAGTAAAAGAAAACATACTTACTTGCCGATTGCAACCTCAAGCGCATCTATAATTGGTACTACATTGCTAGCATCCTTCGTACTTATTAATTCCATGAGTTTCGTCAAGAATGTATTGAAATAACCGAATTGATCTATTGCCATCGAATTTCTCAAATCGTCTATGAACGGATTTCTCGAGATATCTGCGTATAGAAGAAATACATTATAAAAACTCTATACGAGCTGAAAGGAAATACATCAAAAAAGATGAAGATAACAAGACAAGATGTATGGGGCTATTTTAAAGGCGAGGTGAAAGTATTTTGTTACTCAAAGGGATCTACGATCAATGTCCTAATTTAAGGTCCTAACACTTACCAGGGGTGGTTGTAAACGGCCAACCTGGTGGTGGACCTGACGGGGAAGTAAGTAGTTCTTTTGGAATGAGTGTAGGAGTAGGGGTCGCTTGGCTTGTCGTTGTTTCCGTGGCAGTCAAGTTTGTGGCGACAATCACCGTCGACGTGATTGCAGGAATAGTTTCAGTAACTGGGGTAGGAGGGGTTAGTGTCATTAGGATATCTGTAAAAAAAATATAATTAGAATTTTAAGTCAAACATCTGGTTTTATAACGGCATTTAGTAAAACAAAAGTGTTTATAAAAAATACTCCCAAGCCAGGTCTTTACTTACAGGTCTTCAATAAATACTTACAGGTCTGCTTATAGAACACCATAGTGCAAGGCAATAAAGAGGGAAAAACATTATCTTAAATATTTGACGAAAAAATGGAGATTTTACAGCTCGAATTGGTGAGAGCCATAAAAATAGAGAATCGGTGATCGTGTAATCGATTTCAATATTGTGAATTGTAGCTTTTAAAGAGGAGGCACATGCTTAGCAGTAGAAGTTAAATGACTTTTAGTCATCTCTTTGCAATGCGGCTTGCGGATCTCAGCCAACAGAATCGGTGATCGTGTAATCGATTTCAATATTATGAATTGTAGCTTTTAAAGAGGAGGCACATGTTTAGCAGTAGAAGTCAAATGACTTTTAGTCATCTCTTTGCAATACATACCATAACATAACATAACATCACGCCTGTATTTCCCGAAGGGGTAGGCAGAGGTGTAATAGTACACCCTCATTTCGCCAGTTATGTTATAGTCCCATGTAATAGGGGGCGAGCCTATTGCCATTGACCGGGCACAAATCCAGACTCCGGGCTGCTTCTGAGAATTTCCTAATGAACAAACCCAATATCACTTTGCCCGACCCGGGAATCGAACCCAGGACCCCACGCTCAGCAGTCGCGTTTGCAACCACTAGACCAACGAGGCAGTCAATACGGCGTGCGGATATCAGCCAACAGAATCGGTGATCGTTTAATCGATTTCAATATTATGAATTGTAGCTTTTAAAGAGGAGGCACATGCTTAGCAGTAGAAGTTAAATGACTTTTAGTCATCTCTCTGTAATGCAGCTTGCGGATTCCCAGTGAAAATTCTTTCACAAATTTGTTAAAATTGTAGGTGTAAAAGAATTGCAGACCAATGATGTCAGCTAACTGTTTATTTTATATTATCGATTTGAGACCGATTCAAAACCTTTTATCATATACATTCAATTCTTCTAGCCACAATAAAATGGGTAGGAGTTAGGCAACGATCATTTGTCGGTCCAATATTTTGTAGGACGTTTAGGTACCTGGTAGGGCAGGGCTATTTGTACCAGAGGTTTTTGCCATTTTCACGTTGTTAACCCAGTTCGATACTATATCACTTATTATGTTATTATCGCCATCACGTTGCATATATTTCGCCTTTTTGATGTCATTTTGTTTGGTTTGTTGGTTTAATGATATGGTACGTGTTGCTTTGGCACCTGTTGGCTTTGGTGACGGTTGCGTTGGCACTGTGGGGGATGATTGCCACCAAATGTCTGTTATTTCGTAATCCAATAAACCTTGCTTATCTTTATAATTCAAATCATAATCCATCTGGGACAGTATTTTCCTTTCTTTTTCTATTTTGCCTTCAATGTCAGCTAATATATCATTAACGTGTGTCAACGACACCCGAAGTTGATTTTTCAACAGCGTGTCGTTATTCTGCGTAGCTGAAAGTCACATCATTTGGTTTTACAATTTGAATTAAATCCGAGTATCCGACCTGAATCGAATCGTTTTCGTCAATGTCTTTGTCAAATCTTATGGTTTAAAATCTGTATCATCAACAACGACGTCTAATCATAATACTTGTATATCAATGATCTTCAAGGTGTAATGTTCCGTGTGGTGCCGGACACAAAATAATTGCACCACCCTATCTCTTCGCATGGTTGTCGTAAAAGGCGACTAAGGGATTCACTAGAGAATGGGCAGCAGCGTTCTCTGAGTATTTAACTAACCAACTGCGATCACCAACCCACCTGCCAAGCGTAGCGATTATAGCATATCCCCCTAAACTGTTTGGGGAAGGCCTATGTCCAGCAGTGGACGTCTTTCAGCTGAAATGATGATGATGATGATGATTTGTATCTATTCCGTATGGTGTTGGATACAAAGAATAGCACTACCCCATTTATTATCGTGGATGTGATTTAACCGACCAACAGCGATCGCCAACCCGCCTGCCAAGCGTGGCAATTATGGTATCCCTTTGGGGGAGGCCTAGGTCCAGCAGTGGACGTCTTTCGGCTGAAATGATGATGATGATGATCATCAAGGTGATTTCTTCGTCTATCGTGCTGATTTGTTACCGATAAAATAGATCATGTTGTGAAAAAAAATTGCCAGTCAGCAGGTTGACTGACTGCCCATAGTGCGTCGGAAGATCATCTGTATATCATTCAGGAAACAGTGCAGTGCAGTTGCTATGTGCCACCACCACCATTACCACCACTACCACCACACCACCACTCCACCACTTAACATCAGGTTTCACCATTCTATATCATAAAAAGACATAATCAAATTTTGTATTTGATATCATCATTCGTGGAAGCACTTTTAATGCAGAAATTATATGTAATAACTGTTATAAGAGAATCACATCCATGAAAATGGTATACAACGTATTATTGAAATAACTGAAAACCTCTTAAGGGGTCATTGTACTCATCAGTATGAACAGCTTTTACTATGGGACCAACCCTGCAATCGCGAAAAAAACAAACAGCTGTTCCCTACATTTGTGTTCACATAAATCGACAAAATGTAGGGAAAATCTGTATTTTTTTCGTGATTTCAAAGTTGGTCCTATAGTAAAAGCTGTTCAGACTGATGAGTACAATGACCCCTTAAGAGGTTTTCAGTTATTTCAATAACACGTTGTATGTAATCACAAGTTTTGCCTACACCACGCAAAATAAGATATCATTCACATTATATCACACATACATCATCATTCATCATATGAATTTACATCATTCATTATATATAATTTTTTTATACATATAAATCTACTTACTTCCGGTTACCGTCATACTTAAAAAACCAAAACGTAAAAAAAACAAAACAAACATTATTTTTAACTCACATTGCCAAAAGAAAAATATTTCCAATGAGATGGAGCTTATAGCCAATAAAATAAATTGAAATGAATAAAAAATATTTTAGTACCTACCTATTTATATCAAGAAGCATTATTATTTTTATCATGAAGTTACAAATATCAAGCACGGTGTGTTGTTTGTGTTTGTGAGTTTGATCGTAGGTAACAGATATCAGTGATATCATAGCTGTAAAGAAGGCCTACTGAATAAATTGTACGGTCGACTGCACGTCAGTGGAAAAGTTTGACATTGATAGCGCCTTTATTTCGTAAGCGGTAAGGGCTTTTCTAATTCAAGTGTTACTACTGTCATGCATTCGACTGTACGTAACGGAACACCATAGTAAACAATAGTAAACAAGTTATTTTTAAGCGAAAAGTTGTACCTACTATTTTGTACATGACATAGGTACTCAAAACTCCTGGAGTTTTGAAATTATTTCGATATATAAAACCAGTATCGTTACACAATTATATTCTGTTTTTTTTATTATATTCATTTGATTTGTTACATTCTAAGTGTTTTTTTTTCACGATTTCTGTATTTCTAAGCCCATAAGTACCTTGCCCCTCTTTTTCTAAAGCTTACTAGAACTGTTTTCGAGTGTTCTTGGCTGGATGTTTTTTTTTTTTTTTGTTGTAGTGCATTTAGAAAGAAAAAGAAAGAAGAAAAATTATTTATTGCCGCAACAAGACGCCATGCGGTAGGCACTTAAAAAATAACTTCATTAGGTACATTTTAGGAATGCCACATATTGGGTACTGTGGGATAGGGCTTTAAGCACCAGCTCTAGCCAGTTCGTCAGCGGTTTTTTTGCCACTAATGCCAAAGTGTCCTGGTATCCATCCTAGTGCCACCGAGTTTGCAATTCTTTAGTAAATTAAGTAGCTGGACACACTTCTTGGCAAATATGGAGTAAAAATTCTATGAGTTTGAGGTTTTTTATGCTGCCTGGCTGTCAGAGAAGATAAATATTCGTCTAGTAGACTCTGCAGACTTAAACGGACACATCCAATAATGACAAATAGTTTCGCTTGAAACACGGTGGTGTATTGTCCTAGGTTGGCGATTTTTAGGGTTCCGTAGTCCTACAAGGAACCCTTATAGTTTCGTCATGTCCGTCCGTCTGTCAAATCAAATCAAATCAAATCAAAATGTTTATTTGTGTACACAGGTAATTTTGGTGTTAGGTACATTATAGGTAGTCTCTCTGTGTGCTGCCACAGGTGGCATACAAATATCCGTAATGTCCGTCTGTACGTCTGTCCGTCTGTCCGTCTGTCCGTCTATCCGTCTGTCCGTCTGTCCGTCTGTCCTAATCCTTTACCGCTTAATAACTTTTACAGTTATAAACATAAGTAAATGAAATTTTGACAAAAAATGGAATAGATATAGATCTCAATTTTAAAAGAATAAAAAAATCTTGATAACGTATTTTATGGGTGGCGCCCATACATGTGAAATGGGGATGAAAATATTTTTTTCGCTGCACCCCCTCGTGTCGTATCGTTGAATAGGTCTACTAAAATGAAGGTAATGTTTCATACATAACTTTTTTATCAGGTATACCATCTGCGAAACACAGTTCGCCAAAGTGGCTTGCAATGTGTCCCCCCCCTGCCATTTCTAAACTATGCGACGTAGAAACTTATAGTCTTTAACATTGATAGACCTTTATAAAAACTCTCTTTTAAAATTATTTTGAGTATAATGTGATCATAAATTTTTGAGTTATAGTGAGAAAACTGAAAAATACTTAAGACGTCCTAGTTCATAGGTCATTGACCTTAGAGAAAAATGATCGTAGCAAATAATGCTCCTTTAGTTACTTTCTATTTAAAAAAATCACAAAAAGAAACACACTTCTTAAATTAAGTTTCATAAATTTAGCGCTAGGTAGCGCTAGGTGGCGCTGTTTGCAAAAACTAAAATAGCAATGATTAATATTCGATTTGATTCGTTTGTAATTAGACCTACTTAAGGAACCCTATAATACTGAGCATGGCCCGACATGCTCTTGGCCGGTTTTTTAACGTTTGGCCGCTGACCATGGTATCCTTTATCATTTCCGCCCTAGCGTCCATTGGCACCTGAACATGCAAAGGATCGAGATTAAGCAGAGCCTTAAGTGCAGCGGTCAGAGTCGATGAGAGAGCTCCCGTTATGATGAGACACACAAGTCTCTGGTAGCTTGAAAGAGCATCCCTGCAGGTATTTGATGGGTTTTTATTTGCCATATGACACAGCCATAAGTTGTCATGGGCCTTGTTATAGCAGTGTACAGCCACAGCGTTGCCTTTTGCAGCTTCGGCTTTTTGTACCAGCCTGAGCCATTTCAGCTCGCACGGGTGCCTGTAGGTACTTTGTTACAGCGGGTGGGGGCTGCTCTCGTTCCACGCTTCTAGATCACAAAAAACTCTAAGGGTAGAGCAGACAAGGCCACGTGGAGCCTAAGGTGGCCAATTCGGTTCATGGTATCTTCCTACAAGACGATAAACGTACATAGGTATTTATCTATTTTTATTATATGTAATTATAAGTCCGTAGTACGAAACATATTTTACTACTTTACTGGTGCATCTACCTTATTCTTTGTCTCTGCATTACCCTAAGGTTGTCTGGTAGAGAACGCCTATGGCGTTAAGACCGCCTTTGTACCCTGTTGTGCATAAAGAATTAAATAAATAAATATGGCTAAACTATGGTCAGGTGCATCACGATGGACCTGATTTTACGATCCAGCTTTTATATCTATAAAGGGTTAGGTACTTAAGCGAGACAATGTTTTAACGTTTTCATACAATACTGGGTATCGATCTGTCACTGTCCTTTACTCGTTGAATAGCTAACTGTCCATAAAAGTTGCTATTGAAAGATTGGCCCTAAGTTGTTTATCCCACCGAAGTTGTCTATCAATTTGCACTCCTCAAGCGTCTGCTACACGGTGACAAACAAGCCTCCCCACCAAGGTGACCTTGGTGGTTTCCAACCATGTAGACAGTAGTTTGTCACTAAATTTTGTTTGACAACGGCTGTCAGCGACCAACCTCCCACCAAGGTCACTTGGTGGGAAGGCTGGTCCGTCATCGTGTAGCATACGCTTAAGTATTTAACAACATTGGCAGGTGCAAGTGACATTGTTGGTTACATTGAACTTAACAGATGGTTTAGTAGTAGTATTCTTTCTTATTATAAAGGTTACATAATTTGTCTTGTTTAGATTTAGAATCAGAAGGCTGGAGTTAAGCCAGCTCATTTTCCTGAGGCAATCTTCAGAATTTTCTTTAACAAACTCAAAACTGTATACAATGGCAGTGTCATCTGCGTACGTATAAATGTTTGCATTCGGTAAAGACATTTTGCAGAGGTCATTATTCATATATATTTTAAATAGAGTTGGGCCTAAAACACTCCCTTGTGGCTCTCCAAATGTAACAAGCTGTTCGTCACTAAGGTAGGAACCAATTTTGACTTGTTGTGACCTGTTTGTCAAGTAATCCTTGAACATAAGTAGAGGTATTCCCATGATTCCTATATTCTCAAGCTTGGTCAGCAGGATTGGGACAGAGACCGTGTCAAAGGCTTTCGCCATATCCAAGAAGATACTAATACATTTGTTTTACTATCCAGTTGTTTTGCGACGTACTTTGTTAGCTTTAGTACGGCATCTTCAGTGGATACGCCTCTTATAAAACCATACTGATTATTGGCAATGTTATACTTATCCAGGAATCTGTTTAGTCTGGAGTTTAAGATTTTTTCTAGTATTTTAGAAATTGCGGACAATACTGATATTGGCCTATAATAATGACAGTTTCTGTCTCCTTCCTTATGAACTGGATGAACCAAGGCTTTTTTACGTGTTTGGAAATACACCTGTTTTTATAAATAGGTTGCATATGTGTGTTATAGGAGCTGTCAATATTTTCCTGCACTGTTTTAGGAGATTAGTTGATATTTTATCCCATCCCGTTGCACAGCCGCTACGTAACTGTATTATTATAGATATGACTTCTTTATCATTCATATATAGATGACTGTCTTAAAATATTTTGAATCATAAATGTAGGACCTTATATTATAATATGGGTTTCTAGGTACTACTATCTTTGTGTACTTCCTTCAACCCATTGACTTATTGCTCATGCATATTAATCCTACCTGGATATTTGGATTCAACATATTTTTCATGTCTAGCATTAGAGTCTGAAGCTGTTTGTTGCACCATGCCGTCATTAGGGTCGACTAAAGGGCATCTGCGAGGTCAAACTCAAGTATTGTACGTTACTGAACACTAAATGTTATAAGACATTTTGTTATTCGTTTGACAGCTACCATGCGTGTGTTACGCGATCGTGCGATCGATAATGACGACGATGACGTGAACGCTTGCTTATCAAAAAAATTTTCACTCGTGCCTTGAAGACCACCAGATTATAAACTCAACTTAATTGTAAGCTGGTAGATATAAAATGAATAAAACAAACTGCATAACCTACATATAATTTAATATTCAGAAATGGTTTATATTTTGTTTTCATCACTTATTGACATAAAGGAATAGGCATTAAGTAGATAAGTATCGCAAATATTTCTTTTTTCAAAATCTTCTAGTACTTTAGGATCTAAATATGCATTCACGATAGCTGCACAGCGCAAATCCTCGGCAGAATGTGCTAGAGGCGCACGCAGTTGGTGCACGACGATCGGTCGCTGCGAGTGTCGCTGCAGCGCGCTCGGCGCCGCCGCCGCGCGCGTCGTGGCAGCGCGCAGCAGCACCAGCTGAGAGCGCAGCGCGCGCGCATGCGCCACGTAGCTGCGCGCACCTTCCATGCGCGACAGTGCGGCTTCTATGAGCGCGCGTGCGTACTGCGCCGAGTGCGGCACACGGCCCAGTAGAGTCCGCACGCACACGTCTACTTTCTGCGGCCACGAGGCAGCGTCTCTTAGAGCCCTCTCCAGATCCGCAGATACATCACCCACCATCAGTGTAAACATGTGTCGCGCTACTGCATCTTGCAGCTGTTCTTCTGTCCCAAATTGTGAGATTTGTTCATTGAGTAGTTCTTTGAACTCATCCGGCGCATATCCAATACAAAATACTGTACCAGTCAAACCTGAAAATGTATTTTAAATATAAAAAATGTGTTATTACACTTATTATTACTACCTACTTATTATTACTAGCTACTTATTACATACCTTTAATTTAAAATTTCTTACCTTTGTCCTCCAGAATAGCGGCCATCTCCAATGCTATGAAAATTCCGCTTTCATAACCTAACAGGTAAAAATTATTCTTCATTCCTGTTTTATTACAGAGGATCTAAAACAAATTAAAACAAACAAAATTAAAAAAAGACTAAAACTAAACGTTGGTAGGTCTATTCCAATATTTGCGTTAATGTAGAAATACAATGACGCTTTTCCGTTTCTTAGGAAGACTGAATGCGGAAGGCTAATAACTGACTGCAATAGGCCGAGTTGATTGACTGATTTTAATTATAGGTACAATAATATACTGAGAACATCACAGAGTGATTCAGTACCTCAGAGAATCTTTTGGCCGTTTCTTGTACTGTTTCGGAGGGTCGGTCGAGTTCCGGTTGCAGCACGAGCGCCGGCAGCTTGAGTCGCTCGCAAAGCACCCTGAACCGCGCGTGGTGGCCCTCCATACCCGGGATTATGCACAAGAATGTTTGGCTCAAATCGAATTCGTCGTCCCTCTGTAACAGTAAATCAGTATTTTTATTTGTCGCCGGCCAAACATCCTACAAAAATAGGTACGTACGGTCCATGGTTCAAAAGGACTTCAACTGTCAAGAAGTACAATTTTTTCCGTACTCTGTGTCATTCACAAATCACATAACATAACATTGAGTAACGAAAATCTGTCCTTAATATCATATATCTAATGTTTTAAAAGCAGGTAATAGCACCCTTGTCCAGTTCTATGAGTTCTATTATGCAATATGACGGATTAGCACAAAAGCGCTTCAAAGCGTGTAGGTATTTCTAATAAATTCCAGTAATTATCTACCAGTAAAAAAAAACTTGTACCATAGATGCACTGTTGACCAGCGTCGGCAAAAATGTCGTATCTGTTGTTGCAAGAAGTTCATCAGAGTCCACGTAAGTGAAGAAAGTAGACAAGCTCTTTGTATTTTCGAAATCAGAATTGGTAAGTGTTTTTTCTAATTGTTGTAACCTTGAAAAAAAAAGAAGTTTTTAAAGTGTTCCCCATTCCCCGCGTTCCATTTCCCTTAGTACATAGTTTAGCAGAAAGCATCCAATCCAACAATAGTGGCTTGGATCGTTTTTAAAAACTTTCATTATTATATCAGTTTATTTTTAGCTGCTTGTCCCTCTTTTTGTCTGTCTGCTACAAAATTTACAAGTAAATGAGCTATTGCTATTTTGCATACTTTATGACAATATTTTTTTTTTTTAGATTTTTGTGGATTGCGATCCTTTCACGTAAGCCACGTGCCATGTCTAATTAGACGACAATAGAAGTAAGGATATAAATTGTGGAAAAAAAGAATTGTTCATAAGCAGGATTCAATCTCTGGTTGCTCGTGGTATCGGATTTAACTTGCACTCTTGATTAGGTGCGTCAGCAACATCTTATTGGGAAGACTCAGTCCCACTTCGCTCTGCGTTCTTGGTGCGTTAAAATAATAAAATAATTACAAAAGTAAGGGTCATGAGATAATCAATTGGGATAGCGTAGATAATTGTTTAAACTTTCATAGGTACAGTACAGGATCTTCGTTCTAGATAACTTGTAGGTATCTAAATTTTATTCCTGCAGGCAACCATAATGTCGAGGACATCAACTTACTTCTCAACTGTTAACAAGGGTATTTCTTGGTCTTCGATGACAATATTGTAATCAACTCGAAGGAAATTAGAAATAATTTGTATTTTGGCATATTCCAAACCCAGTTCTTCTAAAGTACATTTTTTATTAGTATTCTTGCGTAAAGTTATATCTGTAAAAGATAGATGTTAAGGTTTTTGTATTTTATTTATATATATATATATATATATATTTCTTTGAGGTATTTCAGCACAATTATTATTCAAACACATTTAAATAAGTCGTAGATTACCAGCTAGTGCAGTGATCTTCTGAAGCATAGAGGATGGTGGTACAGGCATCGTGCTTGCGAGGACTACAGGCTGCGCGCTACGGAGCGCCTTCTCTATAGCATCCACAGCACCACGGTAACACGCTCCCTCGGTACAAGATTTCTACAATCAATCAATAATCAATCTAGAGAACAGTGTTAAAATGTGAACACCATAAACCGAGTATCACTATAGTCTAACCAACATCAGCATCGTTCACAATGAAATATGTATCAATTAGGAATTAATTAATTTTGTTTTCTTAAGAATTACACATTCAAATAATTATTCATGGGGTACAAGAGAATAACATATTTCGAGTCAAAAATTATGATTTTCAGCGGAAAATAAAACCGTTATGTTTTGAATATCAAAAATCATCAATTTTGACTTCAGCATCGACCGCAGCGCGTCTTTGCCGCACCCGCGTCGTTTAACTAATGTCTGATTGTTTTAGTGCCGAGAAAGGTAGCACAAAGAAAAGGGAAAGTCAAATCTGATCATAGCTGGAAAGAAAATTGATAGATAAAATTAACAAATAATACTCACAGAACTTAGTTCAGGCAGCGCTATCATGGTTGCCGGCAATTGGTTATGTACTCGATTAAGACATACTTCCTTCCCAATGGTGTCATCACCAAAGTTTAATACCACAAAATATCTGTAAAAATTTATAGAGATATATGTTTGGTTTGGAAAGTGGGAAGTAAAGTCGTAAATATGAATTAAAACCAAACATGGACCTAGAATTGTACCCTGCGTAACACCTTCAGTTTATTGTCCCTTTATATCCCACGTACCTCAATTTTTATCTATTGTTCTACTCAAAATAAATTAAATTAGAGATTCTTGTCCCTTGTCTGTCATGGTAGTTATTGGTATACTTTCGTGATAAAAAATGTCGTGATAATTAAACTAGAATGCCTTAGAATACTAATATGATTACAAGCATTCTGTAAAAAACACAGGAATAAGTTTGAAATTTATTTATTTATTTATCTCAATCACCACTACCATTACAGGACACTCCCAATGCGGTAGTGTGGTCCTTAATTATGCCAAACATAACACGTACAATGTAATTTTTGTGAATTTATTCAGAGTGCAGGAAAATAAATCTGTTCTCTCAGCTACATCATTAAGTATAGACAAGGCGCGCGTCATAGGCGCTTTGCCGAGCAAGTTAGTTCGTCCGCGTGGTATTGCGATTAATTGCGGCCTCCGCCGCTGCCGCCGCCCCACGTAATTGTCACTGTAAATTATAACTGTTCTACAAATTATGGACTTACTTAATGTCTGAACATAATTTTTTTGATGCCAGATCCAAGGTACTTAATAAATCTTCTTGGTTGCGTTGCTGATTATCGGGTACAGTCACATAAATTCCTTCCAGAGAACCCAAGCGCATGGCATTATATACCAGTGCGATGACGTCAGTTTCTTTATGCAGATCATCAGAGAACAGAATGACTTGAATACCTGATTTTTGCCATGACCTAAACACATGAAATCAATAAATAATGGAAAATTTATAGAATGTATGAAAAAGTATAAAAAAATAATAAAGTAATCGTTGAGGTACCGAATTTTGATTTGAAGGTAAGTCATCGATTTTCTCTTGAAATGTAAACATAGCTTCTTAGCCCCCCGTTCAACAAGTCTATCGGCTAACTGCAGTCCAAAGGTTTCGTCGTTGCAAAGTATTAAATGACAATGATCGGGGTTGCACGACAGTCTGTAAAATAAGCCTCAATTCATAACTGTACTAAGTACTAAGAGTACTAACATTCAGTATATTTTAGGGTATTGAAGTACGATATGGTGCAAACACTTTACATAATATATATTAATATAATATTTACTCAATCAAACCATAAAATGTGTAGAAACAAAGCGTTCAACTGTAGACCGCTAGATCGCTATATTAGTACAGTACAATTAGTGCAAAAATACTTTTTTATCAAATAACCGAGCGCATCGTTCTAGACAAAGTGGCACCATGGAACTAGTGTTCTATATTTTTTAATGTAGATACCTGAATTGCACATGCGTCTTGTTTTCGCTCATGCGCAGCAGCACTCTGCCGCGGTGGCGGCTCGCCGCCAGCAGGCGGAAGGCGCGCGCTGCCTCGTGCGGCGCGTACGTCACACGCGACAGCGGACGCACGTAACCAGCGCTTATACCCTCACTCAGCATTCGTTGTAGAGCCTGTGAGGATTATAAAAGTTGTATTTGTATGTAGAAGTAATTTAGGAATATTAACACCTTTGCTTACGTGCATTTAATTGTCATTGGATGTCCGACAAGTTTCAAGCTCAAATTTCTTAGCTGTTTACGCGTCAGATAATCGGTATACTCCAAAAGATGCAGTACATACATATGAACATAAATTCAACTCGCAAAAGTTATCAAATCGCTGCTTGGATCGCTCCTTCCCTCTGCCTAGTTATCGAATGAAAAATTTCAAAATAATATTCATACATAGTAGACCCAATACATACCCATACTTCAAATATGGGTTTAGGTAACGTTAAACTTAGTTGTTTTTAAAGAACTTTGCTCTCTTGAACTTGGAGTCTTACTTTAGCATCTTCAATATTTTCAGCATCATATATTGAAGAGATATCAGTGGCAATGTAGGCTCTTTCTCGAGTGAGGCTGTGCATTCCATACTTGAAATCGTCTTGATTGTGAAGTTGAGAAACATCAATGAACACACCATGACCTGTAGCACAATTAATTGAAGTCTGTGAAAAGACAAGAGTTTCAGATGAATATCGGAGTAATTATGAAAATTTACTTAAACTATTTTTTTTAGTAAAGTAACCATACGTTTTTGAGGGCTCCTCTAACGGAGCTTATGACAATATCAACACCTTCCGCGTTCGTAGCATTCATAATCATATCTGCGAAACTGTGGTCCCGAGAATTTCCGATATGTTCAGCTAAAAGAAAACACGTATTGTTAATATTAAAGTGGAACATATGCTTTAAACCACATAAAATGTATATTTACATTCGCCGTAGTACCTTTTAATCCTGGGAATAATTTACGTAAGAAATGTTTCTTGTGCATGTCACTAACGGTTGTAAAAACTTCGCAACCGTGACCCAATGCAATTGCTATAACCGCTTGGCCAAAAGCCCCAGCGCCTCCGTGCATCAACACACTTGTACCGGGTTTCAAAACCTTCTGGATCTTTATTTTCTGCAATACAAAAAATTAAATTTACTTACGTGTGTTCACCATTTGTGAAAGGAGCGAAATCGTCCATGTTAGTGGCATTAGTTAGCGCGTGAACTCACGAGGCAGTAGAAGGCGTGCGCGTAGGCGAGCGGCACGGTGGCGGCGTCCTCCAGGCTCCAGTGCGCCGGCACCGGCCACAGCAGCGCCGCCGGCGCGCGCACCGCGCTGCTCGCCGCGCCGCGCCGCACCAGCCCCATCACGCGACACCCGCTGCGCCACCAATTCAACAGATAAACTAACCCCAAGTTTCCAAAATGCTGATCAACGCAAAAATTAACTAATCAGTTGTCAAATCTCAGGTCAAGCGATGTGATTGGTTGTTAACATTTTTGGCGGCCAATCACAGAAGCTGACATTAGATTTGACAACAGATCAAACTGATCAGCCTTCCAGAAACTGGGGGTAAGTGTAACAGGTTTGCACTAAATAGGTAAAGGTACTTGACTGATAGTCTCCCTGTGCTCAAATCATCATCAGTCATCATCATCATCCTAGCCCGGTATCACCCACTGCTGGGTAATGGCCTCCTTTCGTTTTTGCCAGCCTCTTCGATCTTGTGCATCCCTCATCCAGGTGTTTCCTGCGGCTTTGGCGATATCATCAACCCACCGCGCTTTGGGAGAGTCAGGGTTTCTCCGACCTCACCTTGGCCACCACTCGGTCAACGCTTTACTCCATCGGCCATCTCTACGACGAGCCAGATGTCTTGCCCAACTCCACTTAAGCTTAATCGCCCTATCACCAACGTCGTAGACTTTCACCTAGACTTTCACGTACGATAAAAAACTTGTACGTGGATTTCATAATCCGTTATCATCATCCTCCAGCACTTATCTCAATTAATTTGGAGTAGGCGCAGCTTGTATTTTTCTTCCATAAAACTTTATCAGCCGTCATCTCAATTATCAAGTGTTCTTTCCATCCAGATCATCTTTCACACAATTCATCTCTTCTTTGTTCCACAACTTTTCTTATAACCACCCACCCACATTCAAACTTTTCTCGTAACATGCTTCTCATTCTTCCGCATCACATAACCTATCATATTTTATACCCATTATCATATACCTATCACATTTCCTAGAAAAATTCGCAGGTTTCTGATTATTATTATCAACTGAATGGAACTGCAGTTATATGCTATTTCCAAAATATTTATTAATATTAATTAGTAGTAATTAAATATTTATTAATTTAGTCAGCGAGAAAGTCGATTTGTTCACGTGTTCGCTGAGCGAATTCACAAGAGTGATATTGTATATATTATGTTATTTGTGATCTTAATTTAATTTTTGTTTTTTTTTTTTGTAAATGTGTAATTGTTTGGAAACATGTGGTTAAGTAATACCTAGTTATCAGATCAGTGGCTTCACTATCGATTTGGGGAATTCCTGTAATGGTAGCTGTATGTAAGTTAATAAATAAATAAAATAAAAATAAATAAATAAATATTGAAGTAAGCTTTACGTCATTGAACGAATAATCTAGTTACGTGTAGGTAAAAACAAATAGTCATACAATTCAATAGCTTACCTTTCCGTGATTCCACTAAAGTCCATTCCATAATTGTTTTTAACATTCTGTTTAAACATTAAGGACCCACTAGCCCTTTTGACGTCATCTTCATTAATACCAGCGTACTGAACCTAGAGAGATACAGGTTTTTTGTAAACGTGCTTAAAAAAAAAACTTTTACAGTTACCGTTTGTCAATAGTGTTGAGTAGGACTTACAAGAGGCAGTACATTTGTCCCGTACATGACAGAAAATTGTAATGACGGCCCAACTTTATAAAATGTACCACTTCAATATTTTTGTCGCGCTGCTCTTCTATTTTGTGTGTAAGGTGAGTTAGTAGATGAGAGCGAAAGAGGAAAGCGTCGCGTTCTATCCACCAGTTGACGGTTGCGACTTCATTTTGCTACAATATACCACAGAGCAACACAATACTACATGATGACTGGGACAGGACGATAAACGACGCGCATGGACATGCACGAATGAATGAAATAATAATGTTTACATGTAGCGGACTCTATAGATTTTTTGGATAGTTATAGTAATTTTAAATGCAATAAAGCGTATTCAGACTCATTCATAGAATAATAAAACAGGGACTGACTAAGATTAAAAAAAAGTTTAGTTTTTAGACGTTATTCCGGACTGTAAACACTTTTCAAAATAATTATCTTCATTTATTAGTATTCGTTTTCTATAATCAAAAATGTTTATGTCAAGTTCAGTACATTATAAAAAAGTCATACAATTGTAAGATTCAACTAGCATGTACGAAATGAATAGGTTTGTAGTCTCTCCTCATTTATACCGCGAACCGTCTAAATTCAAAACGCCTCGCCTCTTTTGAAGTGGGACATTGTACTGGCTCATTACAAAAAAGAGGCTACTCTTACAAACTCATTTTAAAACCGTGTCCTACTCAACATTATTTGTCAAGAAACATCAAAATTATGTTTACCGTCACAGAAACTCCAGCTCCAGTATTCTCAGGCGCTTCAACCCACGTTAATGAATCATAGTCTCCAGGTTCTTTACTTTGTAACGTCACATTGTTGCTCACCGACGCGCTATCCTCCACGGGCACGTAGTTACCCTGACGAAAAAAGAAGGATAATTAAATTATTAAATTAATTTCGAAAAGGGAATCTCAAAAAATACTTGGTTGTAATTTAATTATGTTGGATTAGTTGTTTCTAATTAATCGAGCTAAAATTATAACAGCAGCTGTAATTCGACGGAGGGGGGTCAGATTACTGCAATTGGCAATAGAGATCGGACGTCTTGTATATCTTATTAGACCATGTTGTATTTATTGTTGACATTGTTGACACCATAGACATATGTGTTATATTTCTATGGTTGACACAGTTAACTCTTGTTACAAAACGCTTCCGCCCGAGTCGCGCCGTGGAGGTGAGACGTATTAACTTGTCCATTATCTTGTAAATATTATCGTAGTGACTCTGACTAAAATTAACACAAAGCACTTTCAGTGATAGGAAAGTTTTTCATCACTCTCCGAGACCAATTATGTTGGGGTCAGCTTCTAGTCTAGCAAGATGAATTGAATTTAATTGAATTTATTTATTGATAACAATTGTTACATGTCACATGCAGCTAAACATCAGTATTTAACACGGAGCGACTGCCATCAGACCCCCGCAACCCATTTATCATCGTGTAATACGGACATTCTGAGGCTAACCCAGTTGCCCCACTTTCAGGCTTCTGACTACCCGTAACTACTGCCGTAGATATTCATATGACATACAGTACCGCGGCAAACGCAGACCTTGTAGATCGTACAATCCGCTCAGCTGTTACGTCACCACGAGCCCCTCGAGTGGTTACAGAACCCCATATTACAAAAGCTTAGACCAGTTTAAGATCCTCTCTTAAACGGGTCTAACGTCAAACTCTATGGAGTTATAAAAAGGGCTTTTAAGTCCGGCTTAGGCTAAACCTATTGCTACACCCGATTTTGTAATAAGGTGGAGAGAGTCTATGTTGGTTTCATTTACTATATACCGACTCTGGCCTACCTGACAAGCACACATTGGTTATAATTGTAACACTGTACTCAAGTCTAACATAATCAGTGTTTTTGCTCCAACTTACCTAATTATTTGTCACGGGTATTGTTACAAGGAAGAGTAAATCTAGTTTTATCCAAGTAAACTAAAAAATTAACCAAGCGCTTCGTGTAAAGCCCAACAAAATATTGTTTTACTCCATTGGTTGTTATATTCAGTGACTATAATTAGATGGATCTTTTCACCATATTGAAAGATATACTCACATCTTTTACTGACTCGGACGTCAAAGCCTTTAAAGTCATGTTTTTGTTATTCACCAAAGGCAGATTTCCAAATTTGATATTATTGATTGTGATACCTCCACATCTGGAATACAAAATTTTTAAAAAGATCTATACGAAATATTTTGTCAATAAGTAATTATTAAAAAATATTACGGCAGGTTTAATTTTATTATCATCGACAAAAACGAAGGTTATCTTTATTTTATAACAATTAATTATTACATAATTAATATTACTAAGTTGATATGTCCGTATCTCACTCTATTGTGGTATGAGTCTTATGTTCGAAGTATTTCATTCTATACATACTATGTTCTATACATTTACTAGTAAAAATAAAGTATATATTACGACTATGGACGGATGCAATAAAGAAAAGTCAAGATGGTGGTTGGTCATACCTGGTTGCATCAAAATTATCCAATACTTCGGCTTTCAGTAAAACTTTGTCACCGGACACGAAAGCCCTTTGTACAATTGTTTCATGTTCTTTAACGTCAATACACATTCTCCTGATGTGTGTGGGCACTGACACAGCAGTGTGTGGCTGTCGCAGCGCATTCAGCTGCAGCATGCCGTCGATCAACGTGACCCAGTTGCGGCGCCACACCAACGCCGCTTCATTCATAGATTCGTTGGCACCGTCAATGCTGCGGAACTCACCGCTGTACAAACAATGAAAACATTTGTAATGTTGTCTTAACTATTATAAAATTGTAAACGTCTGTTTGTTTGATTGTTTGTTTGTTTGTTTGTTCCAGCATCACGCTAAAACTACTGGACCGATTTTGATGTTTTTTTTTTTGTTTGAAAGCTGATGATCTGACTTAAAAACTGGTATGGGTTTTGAGAAAGAAAGAAAGAAAGAAAAAAAGAAAAAAATTAATTCGTGGGTTGCGTACTCACCCGACAGCTCGAAGCTTCTATGCATTTGCACGAGCGGATAGTAATGTACGATGGAGTGGAGTGGAGTGGAGTGGACAGGGGGATGGGACTGGGGATGGGACTGGGGACGGGACATGGGACGGGACTAGGGACGGGACAGTGGACGGGACAAGGGACGGAACAGGGGACGGGAAATGGGATGGGACATGAGACGGGACATGGGACAGGACAGTGGGATGGCACATGGGACTGGACATATTATGGGACATGGGACAGGACATGGGACATGGGACGGGACGGTAGTCATATAGTGAGATAGTGGGACAGTGGGCCGTGGGACAATGGGATAGTGGGACAGTGGGACAGTAGGACAGTGGCAGTGGGACGTTGGGACGATGGGGCAGTGGGGCAGTTGGGCAGTGGGATAGTGGGGCAGCGGTGCAGCGGTGCAGCGGGGCAGCGGGGCACTGGGCCAGTGGGGCACTGGGCCAGTGGGGCAGTGGGATAGTGGGGCAGTGTGGGTGCGGGCTAGCGGGGCAGTGGGGCAGTGGGGTTTTCGGGCAGCGGGGCAGCGAGGCATCGGTGTTGTGTGGTTGCGGGGTAGCGGGGCAGTGGGGCAGTGGGGTTTTGGGGCAGCGGGGTAGCGAGGCAGCGGGGCAGTGGGGTAGTGAGGTAGCGGGGCAGCGGGGCAGTGGGATAGTGGGGCAGCGGGGCAGTGGGGCAGCGGGGCAGTGGGGTAGCGGGGCAGTGAGTTAGCGGGCAGTGGGGTAGCGGCGTAGCGGGGTAGCGGGGCAGTGGGGCAGTAGGGTTGTGGGACAGTGGGACAGTATGACAGTGGCTGTGGGACGGTGGGACAGTGGGGTAGTGGGGTAGTGGGGCAGCTGGGCAGTGGGGCAGCGGGGCAGTGGGCCAGTGGGGCAGTGGGATAGTGGGTCAGAGGGGTAGCGTGGTAGAGGGGCAGTGGGGCAGTGGGGTTGTGGGGCAGCGGGGCAGCGAGGCAGAGGGACAGTGGGGCAGCGGGGCAGCAGGGCGGGGCAGCGGGGCAGCGGAGCAGTGGGGTTGTGGGGCAGCGGGGCAGCGGGGCAGTGAGGCAGAGGGACAGTGGGGCAGCGGGGCAGCAGGGCGGGGCAGCGGGGCAGCGAGGCAATGGGGCAGCGGGGCAGCGTGCCAGCGGCGCAGCGGGGCAGTGGGGTACCGGGGCAGTGGTATAGTGGGGCAGCGGGGCACTGGGGTAGCGGGGCAGTGGGGCAGTGGGGTAGCGTGGCAGCGGGGCAGTGGGGCAGCGGGGCAGCTCGGCAGCGGGGCGGAGGGGCAGTGGGGTAGCGGGGCAGCGGGGCAGTAGGGGAGTGGGGCAGCGGGACAGGTAGTGGGGCAGTGGGATAGTGGGCAGCGGGGCAGTGAGGCTGTGGGGTAGCGGGGCAGTGGGGCTGCGGGGCAGCTGTGCAGCGGGGTAGTGGGGCAGCGGGGTAGTGGGTTACCGGGGCAGCGGGGCAGTGAGGCAGTGGGTTAGTGGGGCAGCGGGGCAGTGGGGCAGTGGGGCAGTGGGGCAGCGGGGCAGGCTGTGGGGCAGTGGGATAGTGGGGCAGCGGGGCAGTGGGGCAGTGGGGAAGCGGGTCAGCGGTCTGTGGGATAGTGGGAGGCAGTGGGGTAGTGGGGAGCAGTGTGGCTTTGGCGGTAGTGGGGCAGCGAGGCAGTGGGGCAGAGGGGCAGCGGGGCTGTGGGGTAGCGGGGCAGCTGGGCAGTGGGGCAGTGGGGCAGCGGGGTACTGGGGCAGCGGGGCAGTTGGGCAGTGGGGTAGCGGGCCAGTGGGGCAGTTGGGCAGCGAGGCAGCTGGGCAGCGGGGCAGTGGGGCAGCGGGGCAGTGGGGCAGCGGGGCAGCGGGGCAGTGGGGCAGTGGGATATTGGGGCAGTGGGGCAGCGGGGCAGCGGGGCAGAGGGGTAGTGGGGCAGTTGGGCAGTAGGGCAGCGGGGCAGTGGGGCAGTGGGGCAGCGGGGCAGCTGGACAGCGGGACAGCGGGACAGTGGACTGGACTAGAATGGACTGGACTGGACTGACGTGGGTTAGCAGAATTTAACGCGAGCGGGGCCGCGGGTAAAAGCTAGTATAATATAATATAGTGTATTACGTTTTACAGAACATTCAAGTAATTTTGAAGTCCGTCAAATAATTCTATTTTAAACTTGCCTGTACGAATAATCTCTGTCTCGTAATAAATGGTATACATCTTCAGCAGTAAGATCTAAACTCAATTTTGGTTCGACTATATCATTAATTTCATTTCCTTCTATTTCTTTAATATCCATTTTGCTAATGTAACCTTTTGCAACTTTAAAGCTTTCGTTGAGGATCTGTAGAAAAATATTGCTTTTATGAGTTTGTAGTAGTCAATGTCATTTTGAACGAGTGTTTGCTGTATTACCTGAAAACTGCCAGCTCCTCTATGCATAGCCAAGCTAAGTCTGAGTTGGCGTTGATCATGAAGTATGGGTTGCGCATACAGATGCAGGTCACTGAATTTCACCGATATTTCCTTTTTCGGTACCCCCATTATCATTGCAAACATGTCCCATACCAGCGTCAGAATAGCGGAAAATGGATATAATGTGTAACCTAGAGACATGGGTCATAAAAATAACTAACGATTAACTTCAGTTTTTATCAAATTGTCTGTCAACTGTACCCATGATTTTTTCATATAAAAAAATATTTAACGTTTTCATGGGTTTAATAAACAAAAACTATTTTAACAATATTTTTTACCTCTTAAGTTGTGTCCTTGCAAGTATGTGTTTTCGCGGTCATGTAAGGATATGACACAGTTGCAGGTGGCTGCTGTTTTCCTGTTAGCAGACCGATATAACGGCATTGGCCTACAAGAGAAAGTAATTTTTACTGTCTAACAGTTCACAAATACGTATTTTTGCCTTACAGCCATCCCGGTTACGGTATTATGATATGGAATAGACACAGATCATATAATACTATGGAGTAGAGCATAAGTAGAGAAAGAAAGTTTGACACTTACCATTTTTCACCATGTGCCCATTCCACCAGATTCGATAAGAAAGGTGTTCCTGTGGAAACTGGTAATTCTACTTTTGGATAAAGCATATGGACTTTTGGATTATAACCTTCCATAAACAGCCTAAAAAGAGTATTGAATGAGTAATAGTTGCTTTAAAATATGTTGGGATGTGTTCAGAAAATTGTATTTAAGTATACTTGTGTATTTTTTTCCATCATTTACTTACATTCCTATGCCCTCGAGTACCAAATATGCATTATCATGGTGCTTTCTCCTGGTAAGCGGGATGTTTTTGGAGGTGCTAGGTAACGATCGCTTGAGGATGGCCTGCAGCAGGCCGTGCGGCGCCACCTCCACCAGCACTGCGTTGTTGGGCACCAGCCGCGACGTCTCCTCGAACAACACTGGACTCTGCGCAAACAGTTATTCAAATAATGTAATCGTCATTACATTTAAAGAAATATGAGCTTTTATTAGTAAAATTAATAAAAGTATTGATTCTTCTTCTTACCAGCAGGTTGTTGGTGTGATACTCTGCTGAACAGAGCTTAGCGATGGGATCGTCCCATCTGTCTTGTGGTATGGAAGTCGAGAGCCAACGCTTAGTTCGTGGCTTCGGAGTCTTAATTACTTCAGATAAATACTTGAGTAATGAGGGTCCTGTAATTTAAACACAATTTAAACTTTATAATAAATAATAATAATAATAATAAAGCTTTATTTATTTCCATGCAAATTACAAATACACAATTACAATATACAGAGATTTTAACATAAAATATTAATATGTAATTTGTACGGACCCCCTTCGGGTAAAAGCCTCCTCCAAGGAATGCCAGTACTCTTTGTTGCTGGCTGTGTTTAGCCAGCTTTGACCCGCTATCTCCACTATCTCATCTACCCATCTAGCGCTAGGCCTGCCTCTGCTTCTCTTGCCTCGTGGTCCAGACCATTTTATTATACTCCCTGTCCATCTTCCATCTTTAAGCCTGGCCACGTGACCTGCCCACTTCCATTTTCTTTGAAGTGAGAAGGTTAGGGCATCTGTTATTTTAGTTTTCTTCCGAATATCGACATTCCTCACCCTGTCTTTTAATTTTATACCCAAGCAACTTCTCTCCATTCTTCTTTGAGTAGTCTGGATTTTGTTGGTAATCTTGCGATTGAATGTCCAAGTCTGGCAGCCGTAGGTGAGACATGGTAATATTTCGGAATCCATGACAATTTTTTTAGTCGATAGTGGGAGCTGCGATTTGAAAACTTCCTTATGGCACCAGTATTTTTTCCAGGTAATCGCAATTCTTCTGTCTACTTCTTCTAAATATCTTTCTTTGCTGAAAGAGATTTGCTTGCCTAGATAAACATACTTTTGGACAAACTCGAGAGGTATGTCGTTAACCAAGATGGGTGTCGTTAGGTGATTAGTGGTAACTTTTGTTTTGTCGAGATTCATTTCCAATCCAACTTTTATACTGGCTCGGTGTAGATCATTTATCATACTATTTAATTGTTGTGGGTTTTCCGAGAACAGGATAATGTCATCCGCGAACCTCAGGTGACTAAGAAACTTTCCGTTTATATTAATGCCTTGCTTTGACCATGGTAAACCTTTCATTATATGTTGTAAGACCGCAATGAACAATTTTGGTGAGAGTGGGTCGCCTTGTCTCACGCCTCTCTTGATGTTGATTTTCGTGCCTGTTCTATCTAGCTTGACTCTACTCGAGCTGTTGGCATAGATCTTTCTTAAAATGTTTATGTATTTTTCGTTTACGTTTTGATTTTCTAATGCTTCCCAGATACTGTCGTGTGATATAGAGTCAAAAGCTTTTTTGTAGTCAATGAAAGCTACATATAATGGTCTATTATATTCCAAGTATTTTTCTATCACTTGGTCAACTACCTGAATATGATCAACTGTGCTGAAACCGCTTCTGAATCCTGCCTGTTCGATCGGTTGGTGTAAGTCAATGTCTGAGGATATTCTTTCAAGCAGGCAAGAGGCAAATAATTTGTAGAGACAGGACATCAGGCTTATGGGGCGATAGTTCCCTATGTCCGCTGGATCGCCTTTTTTATAGAGCAGAATTATTTCAGATTCCGTCCACGAATAAGGTACTACTTCATCGTTTAAAATCTTGTTCCATAGTAACGTGATAGGTGACAGTAGTAGAGTCCTTGCCAATTTGATACATTCGTTTGTGAGGCCGTCTGGTCCCGGGCTTTTTTCAGACTTCAGCTTCATTATTTGTTTCAGGATTTCAGGTGGCGTAAACTCTTGAACAGGCAAGATGTTCCTGCGTTCGTAACTGACTCTTACTCGTTGTAACGAGTCCGGGTCGCTATACAGTTTAGCATAAAAGTCCGTGGCTACGTTTATGATCTCCATGCGTGACTTGCATTTGGTAGAGCCAGGCTGAAGTGAAGGAATCCATTTCTTTGATCTATTCAGTTCTTTGTATGCTTTTTTGGCGGATCTAGATTTTTCGAGGTGTCTTTGTATAGTATTAATTCTATAGGTATCGTAGCATCTTTTTATTTCCTTATTTGTTACTTTATAAAGTTTTTTCAGCTTCTCTTTTTCGGACTTGTCCAGTTTAGGTTTATTTTGTAGTGTGTTTCTTTTTTTCATGAGCTTTAGTGCTTCCCCTGACAAGATTGTGCGTTTTTCTTTTGTTTTTGAGCTTTTTAAACTTGCTAATATTAAATGCGTGATTTTTTGACAGTATTCATCAACTTTGTGATTTACAGCTGACGTTACGAGGTCTGGTATATAATTGTTTAATTTTTCAAGGTATGTTTCTTGCTCTTTCAACGTCTTCATCGTTGTTGATACGTTAGAAAAGTTACGTCTGCTTTTTGTTGTTGGTTTTAGGTTAATGGTAGTTCTTAGCAATCTGTGATCGGATCCGAAGCTGAATGAGGAGAGTACTTCATACTTAGAAAATAAATTGGGTTTTGTAGACATGATAAAATCAATCTCGTTTCTAGTATTTCTGTCAGGAGAGATCCATGTCCATCTGTTGGTGTCTTTTAGCTTGAACATAGTGTTAATTATTTTCAAGTTATATTCGTATGCGTATTGGATAAGTCTTTCACCGCGAATGCTTCTTTTCCCAAAACCATGTGTACCGGTAACTGAATACTCGTGTTTTTTGGGTAACCCGATCTGTGCGTTGAAATCCCCCATAGATATTATGTGTTTTGTAGAGATAGAGTCGTGAGCTTCCGCTAGGTCTTGATAAAAATTGTCTATATCTTCTTGAGATGCGCTCTCTGTGGGTGCGTACGCCTGTATTATTGCAAAGAGTAGGTTTTCAAGTTCTATTTCCAGTATGCAGACTCTCTCCGATATTCCAGTGAATGCTTTTATATTTTCTTTGTATTTTTTCTTGACAAGGAAGCCCACACCGTATAGGCCTTTGGTTTTTCCTATATAGTACATTATGTAATCGTCATCCTCAATAATGTCTTCTCCTAGTCTGCGGACTTCACTTAGTCCTACTAAGTCGTGGTTAATGTTCTGTAGCGCTGTTTTTAGCTCTATAAGTTTTTCTGCTGATGATAATGTTTTCGCATTGAGAGTACAAATATAAAAATTGCTTTTATTTGCTACAGGTGTGCCTCCAGATGTGGTATACCTATTCTTCTGCTGCTTATTTTTTTGATGCCTTGGAAGGTTGTAGTCTAAC
Organism: Asteroscopus sphinx; assembly: GCA_949699075.1. Classification (NCBI taxonomy): domain Eukaryota; kingdom Metazoa; phylum Arthropoda; class Insecta; order Lepidoptera; family Noctuidae; genus Asteroscopus; species Asteroscopus sphinx. The sequence goes on from OX453021.1 coordinate 18,674,335, forward strand.
TCTCCCGCGGTGACTAGCCGTACTGGGAGATCGTGAGGGGGGCGCGTTAGTGGTTGCTATTCGGTAACTACTTGTTTATTCTGTGTTTTTTCTTGATGGTTGTTTTCTACGTTGTATATTAGTTTTGGTTTTTTTATTACAAAGTTCTTCATAATTTCGGCAGTTTTATTTTTCTTCAATGGTTGTTTCTTGTTACATTCATTATTCTGCCTGCCATTTGTTGTTGATTCTGGGGACTCTGACAAGTTTCTTTTGTTTGATTGGCTAAGAGATGTGTTGTTTTCTTTATTATCCAATACAATAAGCCTATCGTACTTAATGAATGCCTTTTTCCCCAATTCTTTTTCTTTTTTTAATTGAGTTTGTAATTCCTTGCGTTTATTGAGTACTTCCAAAGGGTAATCTTGTTTGACATAATATGGCGTGTTTTCAAGACATTTACTGTTTTTCTGTATATTTAGTTTTAAACCTAGTGTAGTAAACGTTATAATTACTGGTCTGACTTTTTCACTCTTTTTTCCAAGTCTTCTAACAGATTCAATACAGGTGTTTTCGTATTGGAGGTTGAAGTTGGTATTAATTATGTCAATTATATTTTTTTCAAGTTCGTGATACGATTTTTCCCGTTCTTGAACTCCAAACATGATTAAGTTTTTGCGTCTTATATGTCTCTCCAAATTGTTGATGGCTATGTTTTGTTTTTCAATATTTTTTTCTAGTATTTCGTTTTTTATTTCCAAGTTTTTGAATTTTTCATTTATGTTATTGTTTATAGTGCTCTTTATGTCTTCTTTCATTTCCATCATTTCAGATTTTTGTTGTTTGATTTCTTGTTGCATGTCTAGCAATAACCTCTTTATATCATCCATTTTTACAGTCTTCACAGATGGAATTGTATTTGTAAGCAGTGCACACAGCGCCCTCTTTCGATCATCTGCAAAAACGTTATCTATGTTTGATCGCGTTTATCGACCTCAGGTACGCTGCGGTTCACAATGTTTGTTGTATCAGAGGTATCGACAGAATCCGCTAGATGGCGTTAGTTGTCGGTGCGCTGCGGTTCACAATGTTTGTTGTATCAGAGGTATCGACATTATTCGCTAGATGGCGCTAGTTGTAGTGAAAAAATATCTGTACTATGCTGAGTCACTATGCTTCAGTAAATTTTTTTTTTTTTTTATTTTTTTTTTTTTTATTCTTAACGGGCTTGCGTTTGACCGCCACCTCACCTGATGTTAAGCGATGGTGCGGTCGACGATGGTACACGCTTGCCCAGCAAAAACCTATTCACTCGAGTCTTGAAGACCAAATTGAGGTTATGAAAGATTTTTTTCTTTTGTACTTGTGTTTTTGAACGTATTACACTTACAGCAGCTTGATGCACTGTTTTTACACTTTTGTGCTGTTTATTGTTCGATTTAACAAAGTAATTCCACAGAACACGATTGACAATAGTTTTGCACTTTATCGAAGTTTATACAATGCACTGAGTTACCACTTGGTGTTTTTATGTAAAGTTTGGCGTAAGTACACTTAGATTAACCACGAGTAACGGTTTTTTACTGTATAGGAACACTATTTCTAATATTAATTTAACTTTAATTGCGGAGCCGATGTAAACAGTGGCACCGTGGCGCCCTCTTCCTACACACAAATTTAAACTTTACAATTAACTATTCTAAAAAGTGCATTTCTTGCCGTGACAATTTGGTACCGAGCAACTAAAGTCTGACGTTTCAAATGTGCCTGTTATCAGCTTTTTTGAAATAAAGGCATTTGAATTTGAATAATGTTTATTTTTTCACCAATTCACACAAAGTTGTTCGATTTACAATGGCAACTGGATGGTATTAAACATTATTTTGTTGAATTTTAAATGGTTATATCAATCGAAATTTCACGTAAATTAAAATATAATTAGGTTGGAAATTGGGCAACACGAGACACATTTTTTTGTGTCCTATAAAGAGTTCATAATTCTAAAGGACATTTTATTTCACAGGATATAAGTACCATTTGCAATATAAATTCGGACGTCATATCGTATAATATGTTTGATGATATTATTAAATTCATCTTTGATTAGTATCAAGAACTCACCGGCATCAGCAATATAACGTGAGTGGTAGGCGATGTTGGAGCATGGTACTTCCTTAGCGAAGATCCCCTTAGCAGTCAACTCTGCGACGAACTCGCGCATCACATCAGCAGGACCGGAGATGGTGCTAGATTCAGGTCCATTGTGACAAGCTACCTCAATTTCAGGAGGACATATTTTCGAAATCTGAAATTAGAAAATGTTTAATGAGTAGGTACCTATCTTAAACTTAATCGTAAACTCGTGTGTTACAAAGGGTAATTAATCCATCATTTTATAGACAATCGGTCCATTGTGACAAGCCACAACCAAGCTTGCCAAGCAAAGGCTGTGTATATGATTGGATTTCTGATGAACACAGTGTTTTTTTCTTCTTTTTTTGCAATTATTACATAATCAAAAACAAAAAGTGACGCATTTATCGTTATATGTTAAAATTTATTGTGAAAAACGACTAGTTTACTATCATCTCACAGCATATAACAACTATAACTTGCTAAGGCCGTAACAAAAATCGATGTTTTTCTGTTATTATTTTAGAAGTATAGTTTTTACTTGTTCATATCCCAGACCAATGGCGGCCATAGATCCGCGTATGAATGGAGTCTCCAGTGACACCAGGCCGCGGCTATACGCCGACAGTATCATCTCCTCCGCCGTCAAACATCCATCGGCGTACGCGCATCCCAGCTCTCCCACGCTGTGACCTGTTCGTGTTCGTGTCATAGTTATTCGAATTTCTGTTTTCCTTATTTATTTACTAGGTATATTCTTACCAATACAAAAATAGCTGACGTCACCCGTAAGGCTGCCACTCTAAAGTGGAACTGGGCTGGACATATCTGCCGCATGTCAGACGACCACTGGGCCAAACTAACAACTCAATGGGTCCCTTTACATGGCAGACGTCAACGCGGCAGGCCCAGACGGAGATGGCGGGATGAGCTGGACTCCTTCCAAAAGGACTGGACGCTTGTAGCAATAGACAGGGAGAAGTGGAAGGAGAGTAGGGAGGCCTTTGCCCTGCAGTGGGACACTTCAGGCTTATAATAATAATAATAATAAGGCAGCTGGGTCAAGGGCTTGATACAGAAGGCGGTTCTTCTGGACACGGCACGTATTGTTAGGAAGTTCCTCTCTCTGAGGCCCTGACCACCGGTAGCTTGGACCCTGTTCCCGATGCCGGTGGGCTACTATTTTTGTATATTTTTAAATGTTTTTATATTTTTTTTTGTTTGTAAAAATATTTAAAAATGTAAAAAATATGTTATTGAATAAATAAATGGAATAATAATAATAATTCTTACCAATGATTCCATCTGGTACAAGTCCAATTTCTCGAAGGATATCAGTAAGACCAATTTGAATAGCAGCTATTCCAACAAATGAGTGTAAAATGTTGTCAAAGGTTTTTTCATTGGATGACGTAATTATGTCTACAATATCGAGTCCTTTGGGCTCTAAAACTTGACGGCATCTGTGAAAATTGTAATAATGATAATGATATAGAGTAGTTATTTTTTATCAATAATTTATTTGACTTTAAATTATTACAATCTAAATCACAGACCAATACTGCGCTCCAAAACACAGATTGCTGACGTCACTCAAAAAGCTGCCAAGCTTAAGTGGGACTGGGCCGGACACGTTTGCCGAATGTCAGTAAATTTTTGGCCTAAAATTTGTACCGAGTGGGTCCCGAAAAACTTGCAACGGTATTGCGGCAGACCCAGGCGAAGATGGCGGGACGAGCTGGACTCGTATAGAAAAGACTGGTTCACAATTTCACATGACCGGAAAGAATGGAATAAGGAAAGGGAGGCCTTTGCCCTGCAGTGGGACAATATAGGCTGAAAATAATAATAAATAATAATAAACTTTACCGTTCTATGGCAGCAGCGAAGATTGGTATGCGCATGAGTTGCGTGCCCATACCCGCCCACTGTGAGCCCATCCCGCTGTAAACAAACCACAGCGGTCGTCTCGCGTTGTCAAAGTACTCAGCCTTCTCACATATACTAACTGTTTTTTGTTCCTCGTTTGTCTCTAGAATAATCATTTGCATTTGTATTAGATATCAAATGTTATGCTTAAGTGCCAATATAAGAAGCTCAACAACTGACGAATTATTAGTACGTCCACCGCACACTTGGATCGGGCTATTTTAAGATTAAGTATTCTCAAATAGCTCGTGCTGACACGAAAGAGAAGGAAAAATGAAAAAAATTCAACTCTTACGTAGGATTATGAATCCTCTGCCCAAATGTCCCGCGATATTCTCCTGGTGTATATTGTGTAACAACCTCAACTGTTCCTGGTCTATTGGGTTAGATTTCAAATTTTCCAGCACAAATGTCACCGCTGATTCATGTCTCGCTGATATAGTAACAAGATGTGGTATACTGGACTTGTAGCGATTAAGATCCTAAAACACATGCAGGTACATCGTTTACAAAAATGTTCTAAGTATTTCATTCAGTTTATCCCAAATGAGAAAAGGTTGTTGTACCTTGGGCTTGTAATGTCCGTGCAGCAGCACGTGCGAGTTGACGCCGGTGACGGACATGCCGTTGACGGCGACGTACGTGCGGCGGAAGCGCTGGTGCTCGGTGACGACGCGCATGCGCCCCTCGCGCAGCGCCACCACGTCCTGCCGCGGGCTGGAGCAGTGCAAGTTGGCGGCTATCTCGCCGTTATGATAGCCTAGTAACACCTGCAATAGCCAATCTTTGTAATTTGGCACAGGGGCGAAATCTTATCCTTGAATTCATGAATCCATGCCCCTTAACGACAAGAATGTATTTCTGATTTAATTTAACATCAATACATTGACAATACGCGGTCGCCACTCCAGAACTTTACTGCCCCGCGTACTGGAAGGCGCAGCGTGGGTAGGCCTCTCACAAGGTGGACCGACGACCTGGTGAAGGTCGCGGGAATCCGCTGGATGCGGAAGGCGCAGGATCGGTCGTTGTAGCGATGCTTGGGGGAGGCCTATGTCCAGCAGTGGACGTCTTTCGGCTGAAATGATGATGATGATGACATTGACAATTAAATAACTCTGAATGCAGCCTACCTTTGTAATGGCAGATATACCAGACGCAGCTTCATTATATCCGATGTTGGACATAACACTGCCCACCAGAAGAGGATCATCTCTGTCATTACAGAACACCTTTTCTATAGCTTGTAACTCCACTCTATCAGCCTCTGGTACAGCTGTAAAATATAACTCAATAACTTATTAATATGAAAAGGGAATTATCGCATACTTGTAATTTTTCTTGAAGATTTCTTTACCCATTTCCAATACATAAGAAAGAAAGAAAATGTGTGTTTATTGGCACAAACAATAAAAATACAAAAAGGAAAAGAACATAAAAAATTAAATATATGTAAGTGCCAAAGGGCCACCAGCTCAGCATAATGTTAGGTAGCAGTACAGGTACTGACTGCCCAACGCTGATTTTCAGCTGCCACCCACAAGTGCCATACGCTCGAAACAAAATGAAGACATAGTGCAATTACAATTATAATGAAGGTTAAAAATATATATTCATACATAAAAATTAATTTGATAAGTAAGCATATAAATATGAAAGTATAGTATGTATAGTATATGTATGTGTAAGTATAGTGTACATACATCTTAAAAAGTTTTCACGATTGCCAAAGATTTTAAAGTGGGAGGATCTCAGACCAACAGATCTGTTGGTCTAAGGGGAGGATGTAATAAATCAGAATTATTATAACTACGTTTTGACGTAATTACTTACCGCAACCAAAAGCTTCGACGTATTCGATGGCTTGTGCCGGGGTCTTTGCTTCCTCGTAGAACTTCTTTATGAAATTAACAGTTTTTGTGAAATCTCTGTAGAACCCGTATTTAGGGCCCGTTTCTTCAGCTAGCATACATGTGAACTCAGACTTTGCGTGTAATACATCAGCGTAGATTCTGCAACGGATTCATTTAGAAAATAATATAATATAAATTCAATTCAATTCAATTCAATTCATTTATTTTTCGTGAATATAGGTACAATGGTTGTTATTTTAGAAGTATTATTAGCGCCTCTATATCCTGCCACTAATGTAGCGTACAAAATTACAATTATAATAATATTAGACAAACAAAATGAAAAATAGCTTTAAAATCACATTAAATGTCATGATCAAACTGATAAAGATTGTTGATAATGCCTATGTCGTGTAGATAGAGACGAATTACATTACTGTCGAGGCCTGAAATGAATCAATTGACGGCCGAGTAATATTGGAAGGACGAGGTGCCAGCCGAGTCCTTTTTAACTAAACGAGGCCGTTAATTGCTATTTTAGGCCGAGACTTGTATAGTACTTTTCTCTCATTTGCGAGGAAACAATACAAAAATTAATTCAACAGTATCTAATTTTCATTCGCGTCCATTCGTGCGGTTCTTGTTCTATTTTAAAAGCCTTTATAATCATTAATATTTGTACCTAAAAACACCTAACTTAAAGTGTGTAATTCAAAACCTCGGTAGCGTAATTATAAAAATAAAACCGTCCAGCAATTTTTATTATCGTCGTGTTGGATATTGCTGGCGTGTTATTTCGTTGCGTACGGAAAAGACCTGATTCATGTTTTTTTTTTTTTAATAATGAACCAATTTCCGAGCAAGTGTCAGAAAAACCACTTAATTCAAGTATAAACGAAATCAGTGTAAATATACCAACCTTAAAGCGTCTTTAGCTTTTTGGAGAAACAGGACGTTGATGGCTTCAGATTTAGCACAACCATCAGCATTCTCATCGAAAGATTTAGTTTTTCCATCTGAACACAGTTTCATTAATCTGTAACGGTAACGATTATATTGAAAATCTTTGTTAGTTCGTAAAGTGGAAAAGTAAATGTGTTTCGGAAGTTAATATATCACTTAACGATTAAAATTACTATTACAATTTTTAGGCCCGTGTTACAGAACGATCCTCAAGCGTTGATTACTGTTTAAAACTATTTTTGAGTTGGGATTTAATTTTAGAACATTCCTCAAGCTAAGATTTATTGATCACAGTTCAGCTGAGTTTATCTTTATTTTATACTGTCACCCTGTTCCGGTATTTGAGGAGAGATTTGATCTGTAACCACTCCAGTGTGGTCGAGACCAGGGTTGTTGCTGATCCAGAATTTTATCACATCAGCGGTTGCTGATGCTGATGCTGATTTTTGACATTGACATCAGCGGATGCTGATGCTTATGCTGATTTTTTTGAATTGGGAATGTGTACTCATCCTTATGAATTTATATAAATATAAATATTATATTATTTTATTATTATTATATTATTTATATTTATTTATTAATTTATATAAAAATGTAATTTGAATTTATTTATATAATATATTATTTTAACGCATTTTACGCATGCGAAGCGAATTCTAAAGATATAAATTGTGGAAAGAAAAAATCGCATTTTTTTTTTTTCTTTCCACAATTTATATCTTTATATAATATATCTTTTTATAAAAATCCGATATTGGTTCAAGGCAAAAAATGGTGCCTTTTTAAAAAAAATCGGTAATTAATCAAATTTCGAAATTAAGGGCAAAATAATACAACAAACGAAAGTTCTTCATGTTTTTATAGTGCGCTAGGAAAAAAAATCGCGACCCTACAGTTTTATTTACGAATGATTACCTAAAATCTGGTAAATTATCAAAATTTTTTTTAGGAGTAACGGAAACGTTACTTTTTTTTAGGTGCATTTAAAAAGGAGTTTTAAGGCTTTTGAGCCTTCTTTCACTGTGCTTAAGCAAACGAGAGATAAATATACAAAGTTTTTGCATATAAAAAAGAAACCTTTTGTAAGTGAAATTATTTAGGCTGGACCTACTTTGAGTGCACGAAAGAGCAGCGCGAAAGCAAACGCCAATATTTCTTTGTTTTTAAAAATGTATAGCTTCTCTTACTATCTTAACGCTTCTGTTATGATTTGCATTCGTTAATGAAGAGGTTGATAAAAATAAATGGCAATCCAGTATTAATTATTTTCATCCTTGGCTTTTTATTAGCTGACTATAATAGCTACACATTGCCCTTTTTGTTAGAACGCCTCTTTCAACTGCACTGTCTGCTGTTGATATTGGTCGTAATAGACAAGACTGTGTTGGTTTTGCAAAAAAATCAACGCAGTGCAATAATCTCTGCTATGATTGGTCAAAACCATAAGCTACTAGCGGTCAAAACTCACGAGCGAAACAAAAAAAATGTGCCATAAGCCCCTTCCCCTTCGGTCGCGTTACGACACGAACATCAGCATCAAATATCAGCCTCAATTAATGCGGATGCTGATGCTGTTGCTGATGTTGAAAATTATGCTGATGATCAGCGGTTGCTGATGCTGATGCTAATATTCGCAACAACCCTGGTCGAGACCACGCTTGAGTAGGGATTTCTATCCTATTTCAGGTTATATTTGTGTGCTTATGTTGTTGAATTGAAGTTTATAATTACCGTATTGGAATAAGACCGATGCTCAAGTAACGATTCTATCCTTAAGTAGTGATCAGGTGATTGAAGTTTAAACTGTACTTGAGGAACGTTCTGTAATACGGGCCTTATTATTTTGGAAAAAGAGGTAAGGTCTATGCAAGTCCCTTATGTCACTGCGACCTAAAAGATCTATTGTAACGCCTCTAATAGTAGACTACAGCAACTCTCCAAGCCGCAGGCCAACCATAAAGTCGACTATAGCCTTGGGGTTTGAAGATCTGATCTCATCAGCTGAGATTGTGTGGCATCCAAGATGCTGACTTCTAATGTGGTGCACTGCATCACATTCGCATAGGATATGAATGGGCGTTTCGTCCTTTTCGCGACAAAATCTGCAAACTGTGATATCTGTGAGGCCCATCCTGTGTAGATGTTTGTTCAGTTTACAGTGCCCTGTAAGGGTTCTAATCAGGATCCTTATATGGTTCCTGCTAAGCGAAAGCGCTTCTTTTGTAAATCCCTTCCTGAAGCCTACTAGAAGCGCTTTCGAGTGCCTGGCCTTGGCCTGGGTTTTTTTCCAAAGTCTAATGCTTTGATGAGTTACCCCAGTCCCTAAAGAATAGCCGATGTGATGCATTTCGGAACCCCACAGATTGGCTCCGGCCCTACAGTGGGGCATTCCGCACCAGCTCTAGCGAGTTCATCAGCGGCTTCGTTACCCCTAATTCCGTAGTGCCTAGGTACCCATCCTAGTGTCACAGAATTTGTTTTTCCTAGCGAATTTAGTAGCTGAACACACTCCTTGATAAGCTTGGAGTCGATTTCCTCTGATTTTAAGGCCATTAGGACTGCCTGGCTATCAGAGTATATAAATATTCGCCTTTTTATGTAGGCCCTTTGCAGGCTTTCGCGGATACAACTAATGATGGCAAATAATTCCGCTTGAAATACGGTGGTGACCTAAGTTAGCGAATTTCTTAACCTTTGGTCGGCCTCCGTGGAATCTAGCTCCTGCCAGACCCCCTTTCTTTGATCCGTCGGTAAAACAAACAACGTCAGTGGACTGATATTTGCAAGGCATGCTGTCCTCCCACTCAGACCTCTGAGGTATAAATACCCTAAACAGCCTATTGAAGCTGTACTCCTTTAGGATCGCATCAGTGGGCATGGCCAAGACACACCCTGGCCACTCAATACATTAAGAATGCTAGCACCGCCTACATACGCAAGCTTACGTCTTATACAAACACGCACACACGTGAATGAATGGGGTTGCTTGCCGCTCGAAATGCCGACTGCGTTCCAAACGCTTCTCAGTAGTTCTCAGAGATGGCGTTGACATTTGGGCCCTACGTCCCGGACCCGAGCCGAGGCACTTGATAGCACGAGCCATGCACGAGCGGATGGTAATGATACCTATCGAGTTATCGATGTATTGTATGATGAATATGATATATTAACGAAGCTTGGTAATAAAATTAAATCTGCAAGCATTACAATTTATAATAATTTATATTTCTCTTATCATAAGTACGTAATTTTACAGTAAACAATCTCTCACTATAGTTGTAAAATTAAACTCTCGCGGTAAGTAGATACCTACCTTTAATAAAATACAATAAATAGGTACCCAAAGGAATCTGCTTTCAAGCAGCTTTTATGTTACTAACAAAATATGGATACCTAATTTGATCCAAAATAAAGATTATATTATTATTATTACAAGCAAATTATTTTTTCCTTTTTGTCATAACTGGCAAAGTACAAAAAAATCGTTTAATTGTAAAATTAAATGCTCGCTGTTCTGTAGTTCTACCTATAAAGGTTTTATTGTGGCTTACCTTATTTCATCCTTCGGAAATCGATAAAATCTTCTGTTTCCTTGTCTAGATGTAGACACACATCCGTATAAAGCACAATACACTACCATTTTCAATTAAAATATAACTACAAACACCAAAAAATATATTGCGTAACGCACTCGACTGGCGATTGATATCCATTGAATATTGCAGCCCAACTTGCCGCTAAACTGAGGGCACGTGCAGGGCGCGGGTGAGGAACTTAAATTGGCGGGGGGCGGTGAGTGGCCGTTCTGTACGTAGTACTATTAGATATTCTGTGGCCAAGATGTCTTCTTTCATAAGGTTCTCGTGCAGTGCCCTCATAGAATTAGAGCTACATCTTGTCCTTCCTGCTATCCTCGCCCTTACCATAGCCGCCTTGGCCTCCATTTGCACCTGCACATGCAAAGGTACAAGGTCGAGCAGTGCCTCGAGTGCAGCAGTCGGAGTCGATGCAATGGCACCCGTCGTGATGAGACATGCAAGTCTCTGAAGGCTTAAAAGTGTATCCCTGCAGGTGATCTGATGGGTTTTTTTGTGCCATACAACACAGCCATAAGTTACCATGGGCCTTACTATAGCAGTATACAGCCACAGCACTGCCCGTGACCTAAGGCCCCATCTTGAGTTGACCAGTCTGCAGGAGGTTCCTAAAGCAATTTTAGCTTTCCTTATCACATGCTTGATTGTGCGCATTCCATGTGAGTTTTTGATCTAGGATGATTCCTAGATATTTGACCTCACATGAGAAGTTTACCTCTTTACCGAAGAGGGTTGGTGGTTTTAAGGCATCCAACTTCCTCTTCTTTGTGAAAGGCACAATGACCGTTTTCTCTGCGTTTACTGAGAGTTGGGACTCATTACACCATCTCTCGAATTTTCTAAAGGCAGTTTGCAGCAAATTGGAGATGGTTGGTTGGCACTTGCCAACAATAACCACCACCAAGTCATCTGCATAGCCTTGCGTGTAAAAGTCAACTCCATTAAGCTCGCTTAGTAGGCTGTCAACTACTAAGGACCACTCCAAGGGAGATAGGACGCCCCCTTGTGGGCATCTTCTGTTTAGCCTCATCTGTATGGTGGTGTCTAAAAGTGTTGTTGACGCCACCCTGTTGCGCAGCATTGTTTCGATCCAGTAAATGGTCGTTCGGTCAATGTTGCGTAGCTCCATACTCTTGAGTATGACATTTGTTGAGTTGTTGTCAAAGGCTCCCTCTATGTCCAAAAAGGCACACAGGGCAGTTTCCTTGTCCTCAATTGCTTTTTCTATCATATCCACTAAGTCCATTCATGCAGACTCAGTGGATTTGCCTTTTTGGTAGGCATGCTGATTCACAATACAGGTCTTAGTCTTTATCTTTAGTATGCAAGGCCATATTATAGTGTTGATCTCGCAACGTAGGTAGATGTAATTTGCACATGACCGGCAAAAGTGGAGTAAAATCTAAACTTAAAAAAACACCATTTAGAGGAATTAAAACCTAATAATGATTGTTATATTTTGTTACTTAGTTTAATAATGATTTATAATTTTATAAAATTCAGAAAAAAAAACCGGCCAAGAGCATGTCGGGCCATGCTCAGTATTATAGGGTTCCTAAAGTAGGTGAATTACAAACGAATCAAATCCAGTATTAATAATTGGTTACTTTAGTTTTTGCAATAATCGGCAGCATTGGTGGCTCAGAGTGCCATCTAGCGCTAAATTTAAGCAGCCAAATTTAAGAAGTGTGTCATGTCAACATAACACAAAGTTACTTTTGTGATTTTTTTTAATAGAAAGTAACTAAAGGAGCATTCTTTGCTAAGATAATTTTTCTCTAAGGTCAATGACCTTTGAACTAGGACGTCTTAAGTATTTTGCAGTTTTCTCTCTATAACTCGAAAATTTATAGTCAAATTATACTCAAAATAATTTTAAAAGAGAGTTTTTACAAAGGTCTATCAATGTGGAAGATTATAAGTTTCTACATTGCATAGTTTAGAAATGGCAGGAGGGGGATACATTGCAAGCCACTTTGGCGGGTTATATTTCGCAGATGGTACAATTGATAAAAAAGTGATGTATGAAACATTACCTTCATTTTAGTAGACCTATTCAATGATATCCCAAACGAGGGGGAGCAACGAAAAAATAAATTTCATCCCCATTTCACATGTATGGGCGCGACCCCTAAAATACGTAATGACGATTTTTTATTCTTTTAAAATTGAGTTCTATATCTAGACTAGTTTTTATCAAAATTTCATTTACTTATGTTTATAACTGTAGAAGTTATTAAGCTGTAAAGGATTAGGACAGACGGACAGACGGACGGACATGACGAAACTATAAGGGTTCCTTGTAGGAACTACGGAATCCTAAATAAACATACTGTACTTTTGTAAGCAATTTGCTATTGAGAAGTAATATAAATTAGTTGAGGGTAATTGGGAATTTTTGCATAGGGCGAGCGAGCGCGATGCGTCGTGATCACCCACCCACATCTTGTTATAATGAATGTCGACGGACCAAGCGGTGTACAGAAAAACCTAAACTGGTTTATGTTCTACACTGTATCTGCCAAATGTATGTATATTTTTTGTGGAAAATAAATAATAAAATAAAATAAATAAATAATAAATAAAAAGAGATCACCTCACATTCAACTAAGTACGAGTAGGTATATTTTATTAACTGAACATAAATGAGGAATGAAATGTCTTCACCTTCCGTAGTGCACAGAAGACTGTGGGTGCAGACACAAGTAGGCGCCGCCGACGATGGCCGCCTCGCACTCTCCGCGGCTCATGGCGAGGTAGGCTTGCTCCAGCGCCGCCGTGGAGCTGCAGCACGCCTCGTCGATCGACATCGACGGACCCTTCGCATTCAACCAGTACGACACGCGGTTGGCGAACATTGTTTTACTGCAACTGATTTGCAAATTTTAATTAGGTAGGTTAGTTTACAAGTAGGTTAGGTAGCTAAATTATTTTAGATCATATTATTATTACTATTTTGAATGAATTTATTATTAACTGTATTAATTAATAATTGTACCTCTGAAATTTTTAATATTTTATAACTACCTGCTATTATTTTTAAACTAATTGACATTTAAAGATGACTAATTTGCACGCCTTGCATGGCAAAATATGGAACAAGGACTTTTTATTTATATAACAACATCTATTATTTTACACATATTTGCAAATAAAATGATTTGATTTGATTTGATTTACAATCAGACAGACGGACAATATACAACGTGTTATTGAAATAACTGAAACCTCTTAAGGGGTCATTATACTAATCAAAATTAACAACTTTATTTGTCACTAGCTGTGCCCGCGACTCCGTCCGCGTGGATGTCGGAAAATAACATCGTGTCATAATTATGAACACAATATCTTCAAATATATACATATAAGCGCCTACACAGACGATTACACTATTTACCGACCATACCATATTTTGTTTTTACAACCAACCGGCTAAGGTGATGGAATTTCATGGAATTAGCCCTAAACTCCCTCATTCTGAGAAGACGCTCGTGCCCAGCAGTGGGAAGTAATTGGGCTGATTATGTTATTCTATAACACTAACCACATCTCTTCTTATGCTGAGAAGAGGCCCGTGTCCAGCAGTGGGACTGTAATGGGCTGGTAATGTTAAGTTATTCTAGAATACTAATAATATCCAGTTCATTAACTCTTCTCATTTTGAGAAGAGGGCCATACCCAGTAGTGGGACAGTAATGGGTTGACTACGTTATGTTATTCTATATTTTCTAGTTTCTTAATTCTTCTCGTTCCGAGAAGAGGTCCGTGCCCAGCAGTGGGGCAGTAGGTAATGAGCTGATTATGTTATGATAATCTATTACACTAACAATATCCAGTTCCTTAATTCTTCTCATTCCAAGAAGAGGGCCATGCCCAGCAGCGGGACAGTGATGGGCTATGTTATGTTATTCTATATTTTCTATAATACTAATAGAATCCAGTTGTATTTTTAGGAACCTGCAACCAACCAACAATCATGACCTCTACTTTGTATGCAACTTAATACAATAGAGGGGTCAAGCTGTATCGCTGGATCTACTCAACCGATTCAGATAAAACATACTGTAACGTAACAAAAATAGAAGAAAACACTGTTCACATCACAAAAACGTTAAATTTATAGGTAAAAAAATACAGATCGAAATGTTTAAAAAGAAGGTACAAAAGGGTAAAAAAAGATAATACGAAAAAAAGGCATTGCAGAGTCGAGATTTTACGTATAGATTGACCGGGATGGTAATCGAGCTAAACACAAACTGTCTCGAAAAAAATAAAAGATTGCATGCAACGTTTCGTTTTTCCGTCCCCTTCCATAAAATAAAATATCATATACCGCGGATGGCAAGAAATGTAAAACTAAACAGGAAAAAAAATACGCTGCTATATACCACTACTATAAAAGAAAATAAAAGTGAGGTCTTGAAATAAACTGCTGTCCTTGTGAAGATGGTAGGGATTTCGCACTCCCGGAAGGCAATTTGGGTGGAGTACAGCGACGAAGATTTGGCTCTTTCTTCCTCAAATCTTCCGTCCTGGAACCTCAGCAACACTGCTTTGGTGCCGGATCAAAACCAGACTCCATGCAGCTGGTCCCACGGGGTGAAGCCGAAACCCGGCTTGTGTACTAATATGAACGTCTAAGGACAAACAAATAGGACGTTCAGACAAAGGACACAAGCAGAATCTTTTGAATTATTGGGAGAATGAATAATTAGTAAATGGGATTAAATAACAGAAAAAAAATATGAAATACATACCAAAATAACAGGAGAGAACAAATTGACATCGACACCTTTTTACAAGTACAAAATGTAGCCGACTGGATAACCAAACAACGGTGTAAAACCGGACAATTATGATCACATCAGCAAAATTTTGGTGTAAATGAACGAACACAAGAAGAAAACCAGTTCTGATGGCTACCAAATCTGCAATGACGCGCTTTGAAAATAAAAAATTGACGATAGAAATTTACGAAATCGAAGTTCAAAAATGACACGCCAAGTGAATTTTATATAAAGAATTTACAAAAAAAGGTAGTAATAAAAAATGCAAAAAGTTTATATCCGTAGCGGATTAACGCTACAATACCCTATATTTTAAGTTAGACTAATACCAATACAAATGCTAAGTTTCATTACGATCCGTTCAGCCGTTTTCACGTGATGAGGTAACAAACAGACAGACAGACAGACAGACAGACAGACAGACAGACATAAATTTTTTTAACGATTGATTCGTGTTCTATAGCTTATTTCTAGTCCCCCTAGCCGGTTTTCGCGAAAAAATACTCAATGTACAGACTTTTCGACCTTTACAGTTTTATTATAGTATAGATTTGCTCAAGAAATATGGCTCGGTTACAGATCATCATCTTTCTTTGAAATAATGAATATAAACATTAACCCGTACATAGAGGAAATAAAGCGTATCGGAACGCGCGGCGACAGAAGACCATTGGCTATTGAGCTAATCAGTAAAATAATGATGAAATATATAATAGAAAATGGAAGAGCATTCAAGAACACAGGATTAGCAGTTGGAATATTCATGGATAAGAAAACACTACAACAACGGCACGAACTCCGAAATAAACTACAAATAGCTAGGAGTAACGGTCAACGAGCTGTTATAAAAAACAATAAACTGTATATAAATGGGAGGGAATGCCAAAACCATATTGAACCTACTATCGAAAAAGCGCAAATACAGAATTCCAGCTACATAACACGAGACGACGAAATCACAGGTTACGAAGATACAATAGAGCCAGCTATTGACGTCCCTACACAGCAACCTAATAGAATATCAATACAAACAAATGAAAAACTGAACCAAAACCATAATAAAACATTTCGTTACTGATCTTAACATAACATTCCAAAACATACAAGGTATAGGAAATAAAATAAGTTTACTTGAACAAATATTGTTAGATTCTAATATAACTATATTATCATTATCAGAGTTATGGAGGAAGTCTCACTATTGTAATTCATTTCAATTACCTGGATATAAAATAGCATCTATTTTTACTCGAGAAATACATGAAGGAGGCGGAGTTTGTTTATTTGTCAAAGATACGATAGAATACATTGAAGGAAAAGATATTGTTAACTGTTCTAAGGAGTTTATTATTGAATTTAGTGCAATAGAAATAACCGAGCTGAATTGTATTATTATAGGATTGTATAGGGCTGATCGCCATATTAATATGTTTTACGAACAGATGGAAAGAGTTTTAAACAAATTAAAAACAAAAAATAAAAACATTATTATAGGAGGCGACTTTAACATAAACACTCTGGTAAAAAACTCTCGAGGTCAGGAACTTTTGAACTTTATGAAATCTCATAATCTATGTCAACTAATCAGAAAACCAACACGTGAAACAAAAACTACCTCTACTTGCATAGATCTTTTATTTACTAACTATAGACAAATAATAAACAAAGCATATGTACATGACTATGGCCTCTCCGACCACAAAGCCATAAATGTAACATTAAACTCATTAAAAAACCTACTCAATACTGATAATAAAATATGGCGTGTGCAAAAAAGAATATTTACTCAAAATAAAATTATAAACTTCAAAAAATCTTTAAAAGAAATTGAATGGGAGAAAATAATAGATATAGATAAAAGCATAAATACTAACTACAATATATTCATTTCATTGACGAAAAAAATATTAGATGAACTAAAAAACTCCCCGGCCAAAGGATGGCTTACGACTGGCCTAAGAAACTCATGTAGACATAAAAGATCTTTAAAAATAATATTAAATGAAACAAATAACAACGAAATTATAAAAAAATATTATAACTTATTTGATAAAATTTTAAAACGCAGTATTAAACAATCAAAAAAACAAGAATATATGAGACAAATGAATAAATCTGATAATAAAACGAAAACAATGTGGAGCATAATAAACGCAAAAACAGGCAAAATCAAACCTAAACAGCATAAAAACTTAACATTGGAAATAAATAATGACATAATAGAATGTCCGAAAACCGTCACAAACATATTCAATGATTTCTTCGCCACTGTTGGTGAAACTTCACCTACCAAGGTTACACGCAATCACACCAACAAAACCGGTAGACAAGTAATACACCCACCCACATGCTCAATGTACCTACGCCCTGTAGACCAAAGAGAAATCATTCAAATCATAAAACAAACAAAAAACAAACATAGTTGTGGTATTGATGATATCCCACCTATCTTGTTAAAACAATGTGGTGAAGAATTTTCGAAACCATTATCGTTTTTAATAAACCAAAGTTTCCAAGATGGTCAATTTCCAGACTTACTCAAAATATCTTTGGTAAAGCCAATCCATAAAAAAGATAACATTAATACCCCCAGTAACTATAGACCTATAGCTCTTCTACCAACATTTTCAAAAATATTTGAGAAAGCAATGTGTAATCGATTATACAGTTTTTTAGAAAAATATAACATATTAGATGACTCCCAAAACGGCTTTAGGAAATCCAGATACACCACAATAGCAGTATACAAGTACATTCAAATGGCCCTTCAACACATAAACGATAAGAAATCTGCATTGGGAATATTATTGGACATGACCAAAGCATATGATAAAGTTTCATATGATATTCTCCTAACAAAATGATACGGCTCGGGAATACGTGGACCTGCATATCAATGGTTTAAATCTTATTTAAATAATAGAAAACAACTTGTACAAATTGAACACCACAATATTAAAAACCGCAAAATAGAAACAATAAGATCACAAACAAGAACCCTAACATGCTCAATACCACAGGGAAGTGTTTTAGGATGCGTCCTCTTTCTTATCTACATTAATGACCTACCAAAATTATTTGATAAAGATAAAATTCTACCCGTACTATTTGCAGATGACATCTCGATACTGATAAAATGCGAAGGTACTGACAATCCAGACCAACTAATACACAACACCTTGCAAACGGTTACGCATTGGCTACAAGACCACAACCTAGAAATAAATTCTACTAAAACAAAATTAATACAATTTAGATCATACAAATCTCCCACTCTTCAAACTAACATCATCTTTCAAAATTCAGCGATAGAACAAGTCGAGACATTTAAACTGCTAGGTATAAACATAGATACGCATGTAAACTGGAAAACCCACGTAGAAGTAATAAAATCAAAACTCTCAAAATTCACATATGCTCTATTCCAGCTAAAACATAGCACAAATACCACAACAGCACTATCAGCCTACTATGCCTATGCCTACTCGTGGCTAAGATACGGGGTAATGTTATGGGGAAATAGTACCAATGTATCCGAATTATTCGTAATGCAGAAAAAATGAGTTCGAATTTTAGCCCAAATAAACAACAGACAAAGTTGCAAACCCTATTTTATAAAATATGAACTACTTACGCTCCCCTCTATATACCAGGAAGTATTGCGAAAAAAAGTTTTTATATATGGGAGACTGGCCAGTTATAATGTTTTTCGAAAATATGATTATTTATAAGTAAAAATAAGTAAGTTCCAATTTCAAAATTTCCCTCCACATTTTTTGCGAGTTAATTCAAAGTATTGTGTCTCACTGAAATATGGATCTGCGCCGGGAACATTTTAGAGCTATGATTTTATACGATTTCAAGTGTCGCCTGAAACCGGATGAATCGTACGATAGACTTCAAATGGCATTCATGGATGAAGGCCCTTCCAAGGCAACCGTGTATCGTTGGTATAACGAATTCAAGCGCGGTCGACCAACTTTGGGGGATGACGAAAGAAGCGGTCGCCCTTTGACGGCTGTTACCGAAGAAAACGTGCTAGCAGTGAAAAATTTAATCCAAGACAATAGGCGAATTACATATCAGGAGATTCAACACATATTGAAGATTGGATCGGGAAGCGTTCACGAGATTCTACACAGCCATCTTCGCGTGAGGAGGATAGTATCACGCTGGGTGCCGCACAACCTCACCGATGCTCAGAAGCAGGCCCGGGTGGAATGGTGCCGTGATATGCTTAACAAATTTGAAGCAGGCTCGTCTCGGCGTGTTTACGACATCGTTACAGGTGATGAGTCCTGGATTTATCAATACGACCCAGAAACCAAGCGCCAGTCGACTGTTTGGGTGTTTCAAAATGAGCCAACGCCTACCAAAGTGAAGCGATCTAGAAGCGGGGGTAAGATTTTGATCGCTAGCTTTTTTAATTTGACTGGCCACTTGGTATCAATTCCCTTACGGGATCAAAGAAGCATTAATGCCGAATGGTATACTACCAAATGTTTGCCAGAAGTTTTCTCTGTTATAAGCAACAAGCGACCAAACACAGGGCTCCGCGGGCTACTGCTCCACCACGACAATGCACCTGCGCACACCGCACTCAAAACGAGGGACTTCCTGGACAGCACGCCAGTCAAACTCCTGGGTCACCCTCCTTACAGCCCTGATCTAGCACCGTGTGACTTCTTTTTATTCCCAAAAATAAAAAATCAGCTCAAAGGGATACAATTTTCGTCGCCGGAAGATGCGCTGGCTGCGTTCGAGCAGGCTGTAAACGAGGTGTCTGCGGCGGACTGGAAAAAGTGTTTTGAAAACTGGTTTAGGCGCATGAATCTTTGTATAGAGGCTGGTGGAAAGTACTTTGAAAAGATTTGATAAAAATATATGTACGTATAGAACAATTTTTTTTAGTTTCGCAAAACTTTCTGAGTGTCCCACGTATATACACGATATATGTAATTTTGTATTCAAACACAAGCACACATTCACTAAAGTACATGAAACACACAACATAAACACCCGCCATAAAAACCAACTATACCTACCTCCCTCGAGACTAAAAATGCTAAATCAAAGTCCACAGTATATGGCAATTAGAATATTTAATAAACTACCACAAAGTATTCAAAATGAAACAAAACTTATAACATTCTATAGAAAACTAAAATCATTTCTTATCCAAAAATGTTTTTACTCAGTTGACGAATTCCTAAGTACGCCAATCTACAAATACTAAATGAAAACTGAAACAAACACATACATACACATACATAAGTAGAACATACTTATTATATAAAACGAAATAAAAATAATTAATACGGCGATCTACCAAGATTTAATATTATTATAAGATACTAGAACTGTGTTACTATACCTTACTAATTTAAACTAGATACCTAATTAACTAATCTTCTTCTATCTATACTATAATAAAACTGTAAAGGTCGAAAAGTCTGTACATTGAGTATTTTTTCGCGAAAACCGGCTAGGGGGACTAGAAATAAGCTATAGAACACGAATCAATCGTTAAAAAAATTTATGTCTGTCTGTCTGTCTGTCTGTCTGTCTGTCTGTCTGTCTGTTTGTTACCTCATCACGTGAAAACGGCTGAACGGATCGTAATGAAACTTAGCATTTGTATTGGTATTAGTCTAACTTAAAATATAGGGTATGTTTTATCTGAATCGGTTGAGTAGATCCAGCGATACAGCTTGACCCCTCTATTGTATTAAGTTGCATACAAAGTAGAGGTCATGATTGTTGGTTGGTTGCAGGTTCCTAAAAATACAACTGGATTCTATTAGTATTATAGAAAATATAGAATAACATAACATAGCCCATCACTGTCCCGCTGCTGGGCATGGCCCTCTTCTTGGAATGAGAAGAATTAAGGAACTGGATATTGTTAGTGTAATAGATTATCATAACATAATCAGCTCATTACCTACTGCCCCACTGCTGGGCACGGACCTCTTCTCGGAACGAGAAGAATTAAGAAACTAGAAAATATAGAATAACATAACGTAGTCAACCCATTACTGTCCCACTACTGGGTATGGCCCTCTTCTCAAAATGAGAAGAGTTAATGAACTGGATATTATTAGTATTCTAGAATAACTTAACATTACCAGCCCTTTACAGTCCCACTGCTGGACACGGGCCTCTTCTCAGCATAAGAAGAGATGTGGTTAGTGTTATAGAATAACATAATCAGCCCAATTACTTCCCACTGCTGGGCACGAGCGTCTTCTCAGAATGAGGGAGTTTAGGGCTAATTCCATGAAATTCCATCACCTTAGCCGGTTGGTTGTAAAAACAAAATATGGTATGGTCGGTAAATAGTGTAATCGTCTGTGTAGGCGCTTATATGTATATATTTGAAGATATTGTGTTCATAATTATGACACGATGTTATTTTCCGACATCCACGCGGACGGAGTCGCGGGCACAGCTAGTTTATAATAAATTAATAAATACACTAATATTAAATAACTAATTAAATTATCTTATTTAAATATTTAAATATTAATTAAATATATAATCGATAATAATTTACTAATATTAATTAACTGACACAACTTACTAATAAAGCCCTCAAATTTGCTACGCCTGTAGAAGGCCGCTAAGTTTTAAGTGCCTCATAATGTATTTTACATAATTATATAAGAACTAAAATTGTACACTTAGTTGCAAATAAATACTTTGAACTTTGAACTTTATGATAAAATAATATTATATTTCACTGTAGGTATCTATTAAAATAACAATATGGTATATGCTTTGAACACTCAATAACTTTTGCTACCTAGGTATAGTTAAATGCATAAGAAACCTTAAAGTTACAATCAATAAATGAATAGAATCCTTACCCAGCTATACCAAAACCAGATCTGGAAGCAGCTTCATAAAAACAAGCCTTTTCTGTTTCAGAGAAACATGTGCCGATATACACGCCAACCTTTTTACCGGAAAGATGCACCGGATTTACTCCTATGAAAAGAAAGTTGTAAAGTTTACTACATCTTTTCAGATTGCTTCTGAAACAGTGTCTATGGAATTTAATTATTAATATAAACGGTTTCACTCACGTAATTCCAGCGGGTGTGCCCGACTAGTTCCAAGCTCGAACGCAACCCTTAATCATGAGCAGCAGGCGTAGCATGACCGCTGTAGACAAAGCTTATGTCGACGGAAGAATAGACAAAATGACGTATTGTAGAAAGATTTCTTCCGTCCGTAGCATGCCGATGTCAATTATGAAGACAGGAAATGTTTCTATACTTCGATCGACACATGTCTACAACGTCGAGCATGACGAACATATTTTCTCTACTTTTGACAGTTAGGGGTAGACCAGTTTCTCTTCAAATAGATGAAATTAGTCTACATCTCATGAGACCTAGACAAAATTATTCTTTAGTTTTATTAGGACTAGATTCTTGTTAAATTGGTTTCATTGGAGTTTTTGAACAACAATAATAACATGTCGGGTTCCTATCGTCGCTATCTCCTTAGTTAATATCAAAAACTAGCCTTTGCCCGCGTGTAATTCGTAATAAGTATCGAATGACTATCGTGCATCCTTCGGGAACTGTGTCTTCCCGGGATAAAAAGGTTTCCTTTATGTTAATGCACACCCTATGGTCTACGTGCTAATCTTCATCCAAATACGTTTGAACATGATTGAAGGACAAACAAACAAGCATCCATACTTTTGCATTTATTTTATAATATTAGTAGGATTACATATAAGAAAATTTGCGAATGCCCGCGGCTTCTTCGGCTTATCACAGAAAGCCTTATCGCGCATCCCTCGGGAACTGTTTATTTTCTCGGTACAAACAGTAGATAGAGTAAGTATACCTACTTTATTGTTTGCACGTCATAAAAATATTAATTAACTTTGTAATAGTGATGCGATTCAAGTCCACTTTTACTCGAGTGACAACGAAAAAAAACGTACTCGAGTGAAAAAAAAATCGACTCGAGTTCACTCGGACTCGATTCACTCGCCAATCACTCACCAAATAACGTAATGTTATTTGGTTTTGTGAACAGACCATATTTGCTCATTTTTATTAGAATATAATATTAATTTCGATATGTAAATGTTGATTTTTGTAAGACTGGCCATGTATTGAAATAAAACTTCAAACTTGTCGTTTTATTAAGCCTCAACTTATTGACAAAATGAAAAAAATAATGAATTCAAGTATTATGACAGGTGACTCATTAGAGGCGAGTGATCGAGTGACTCGTGGACCACTCGAGTGACTCGACGGCTCGATCACTCGAGTAGTACTCGAGTAAAATTGTAAAATGACTCGAATGACACGAGTGGTAAAATCGGACTCGAGTCGCATCACTACTTTGTAAAACGCATCCTTCGTCCTTGACATTCATGACTACAAAATGCGTATTGTTGTTGCATTGAATTATGTACGAAATGTTTCAAAACTTATTCGATTCACCTTTTTTCTAGATAACGAAACGTAATCATATGGTAGGATTTGGTAGAATTTGTACGGCACTAGCTACGTTCTCGTTGCTATGGAAAAAGATCTGTCACGTTGTCTACGTAGAAACTCGAGTCGACGGGTCGCCTCGTGCTCGAGAAGAAGAGATATCTTGACGTATAGAAAGAGCTTTGTCTACTCTTGGAAGAATAGACATAGAATTGGTCATGCTACGCCTACTGGTTGCGCGGCGGTGTCGCGGACCGAACTAACCGGATGAAACTAGTCGGGCACACCCGATGGAATTACGTGAGTGAAACCGTTTATATTAATAATTATGAATGTATTTCAGGATAGTTATATAAAAATAGCTAATCTATGGAACTTATTGAATAATTCAAATTATAATAAATAATAATAATAAATATTTTTGGGACATGTTTACACGGCACCATCTAGTCCCAAACTAAGCAGAGCTTGTGCTATGGGTACTAGACAATGGATATAATACTTATATACTTTTTTTTTCGTAAATACATACTTATAATACATAGGAAATACGCAGACCAACACAAACACACAAATACTAACCACACAAATATTTGTGTTCTGTGGGAATCGAACCCACGACCTCTTGAACAGCAGTCCGACACTCGAACCATTTGACCACAGACGTCATCAATTATAATAATTTGATGAAAAATATATTTTTTATATTTACCACCTTTTTTTTAAAAAAGATGGTAAATATAAAAAATATATTTTGAAAGCGAGTTAATATTGCATTGTCATCCAGTTCTGAGCTATTTTTAAAGTTTCAAGTATCTAGCTCATCGGAAAGTTAGTTTAAAATCGTTTGCAAAATGTATACCGAACAGACAGACGAGTCTGAAACCGAGTTAATAAAAACTTGGTAATAGGTAATAATGAAATGCCTCCTATAAAAATAGAACGCGTTCTGCCTTGAGAAATTTTTGAAAGATGTTTCTAACAGCTCTAACTCGAAGTAAAGAGGCGGTTTTGTTTAGTAAACATTTATTATGAACTTGCACAATACAACATGACGCCATAGACATGCGGACACGGAACAGAGTAGACACACAGAGTACAGTGTTACCATAACTAAATTAAATATATATTCTAATAAAATTGCTGTTGTCTATTTAATTTCCACACACCCCCTCAACAGTAATTTTATTTAACCATATCAAGAAATATTTTAATTTATTATAACGTTAGTCTACCCCTTAACAAATTGCAAACAGACTTCCCCTTAACATGAAATTGACATCTCATAACACATCTTATCTTTGACTTACATTAATGTCTAGTTTAATAGTTTTATTACAATTTTGACTTACTATACTACACCCCCTTAAACATTAGATACTTATGGAACATAATATGACCTATCTTACTAAACTTTAATACAAAATTAAATCTCTTAGTTTAGTAAACAATTGTTTTCCTAGAGGTTTTGTAAACATGTCTGCTATGTTACAATTTGTTTTTACATAATTTATTGTTACTATGCCTTTATTAATATTATCCATTAGCCAATGATATTTAATATCCATATGTTTCAATCTCTTATTATTAACATTGTTTTCAACAATTTTAATGACACTCTGATTATCTTCTAAAATATTACAAGTTATTTTATAATCAAAATCTAACAATAGTTTCTTTAACCACATTGCTTCTGCCACAGTTAAAGTTAAGGCTACATATTCAGCCTCACAGGAAGATAATGATACACAAGATTGTTTCTTTGTTCCCCGTGAAATAGGACAATCACAAAAATAAAATATTTGACCTGAAGTGGACTTTCTGTCCCTGGCATCTCCTGCCCAATCTGCATCACTATAACCCTGAAAATTTATATTATTACACATATATGTTAAAGATAAATCAATAGTCCCTTTAATGTACCTTAATATTCGCTTTAAACATTGATACAAGGCCTTACTAGCACAATGTAAATATCTACTTAGGAAACTCACTGCTACAGACAAATCAGGCCGAGTATTGCATGCATAAAGCAAACTTCCTATCAAACTTCTACAATTATTTTCTATCTCTACAGATTCTGGTTTATCTCTCTTTAACAAATCAAAATTAAAGTTCTGTTCAATAGGTGTTGATACACTTTTACATTCTGACATTTGATAACTATCTAATAATTTTTGCAAATATTTCTTTTGATTTATTACAACTACATGATTCTTAAGATCCTGTTTAATGTTTATCCCCAAATAGTTACTTGCTAAACCCAAATCTTTCATCTTAAAGTTCTCACTTAGAGCATTTTTAAATGAGTTTAATTGACTTTTGTTATTTCCAAAGTAAAGCAAATCATCTACGAACAGTAGTACATATAAGTAGTCATTACCCTTTCTTTTAATATATAAACAAGGATCATTTTTAGACCTCTCAAAATTTTCATTTACAATAAAGTCATTAAATTTAGTATTCCAATTTCTAGGTGACTTTTTAAGACCATAAATTGACTTTTTTAATTTACATATTTTGTTATTAGGTAATCTCATAAAAACAGTCTCTTTAATATCGCCATAAAGAAAAGCTCCAGTTACGTCCATCTGATATACTGGTTGTTTCTTCTGAGCAGCGACTGCCATCAGGGTTCGAAAGGTAGTCATCTTTGCCACAGGTGCATAGGTATTGTTGTCACAGTTCTTTTGCTCGAAGCCACGAGCCACTAGTCTCGCCTTGTAGATGGAATTTCCTTCCGTTTCCTTTATCTTGAATACCCATTTGCTACTCACTATCTCCTCACCATCTGGTACATCTTCTATTTCCTCCCAAGTATTATTTTCTTCTAGAGTTTTCATCTCTGTCTTAATAGCTTCTTCCCATTTAGTTTTATCTGGTCTTTTCATAGCTTCTGCATAGGTAATCGGTTCTTCGCATGAGATACTTAAAAAACTATTGTCACTATCCTCCGATTGTTGATTTATTTTGTAGTCTTCCATCCATGCAGGTGTTCTTATCATTCTTTTGGGTCTTTCTTCATATGCGTTAATTTCTTCTTCCATTACTTCATTTGTTACTACCGGTATTTCTTCCCTTACTTCTTCTAATAAAGACTCCTCATATTCTTCATTTACTGATTGCTGATCAGATGCACTTTCATAGTTTTCCTCCTTATCATAATCTTCTCGGTTTTCTTCTTCTGTACTTTCCTGATTATGTTCATTAGAATCAAATGTTATTACTTCTATTTTCTCTATTTGTTCGTTCTCAATTTTCTTTATATTTTCTTCTCTCTTATTTCCTTTTACACAGGATATGCATGTTTCTTCAATTCCTTTATTATATGTAATATTACATTTATAGTATAGTATAGTTCTTACTTGATTAATGTCCTGATGACCGAGCTTTGCATGCCATTCTGACAAATTTGTACTACACTTGCCAACCATAGCTATTTCCTTCTCATATTTAAATTTCATAACATACATCTTCCCTTCTCTTTTTGCTATAGCACATATATCGTCATGCTTAACAAATTTGCTCTCATTAGCAGTCGTTATTAGTTTGTAGCCCTTATCTAATGCATTACTCATAGAGAATAAATTTACCTTCATATTAGGCACATATAAGACACTGTATATTGTAGTTGGTATCCAATTGTCCCCATCATATGCACTCAACTTAATGTCTCCTTGTCCCAATGCTTTAATTACTGAACCATCCCCAATTATCACATCTTTAGGCACTTGAAAGTCGTTGTACGTTGAAAACATTTCTTTTGATTTACACATGTGCTCGGAGGCACCACTGTCCAAGTACCAATTATTATTGTGAGGTTCGCAGTCAGCTGTTAATGCACTTATTGGAGCAGTTCTAACAAAGGCATTTTGTTTATTTTCATTTTTATTGTTCTGGGGTATTACTTTTTCTTTATTAAACCAACAATTTTCTATTTTGTGTCCATGTTTTTTACACTTTTTACAAAAGACTTTAACACTGTTATATTTAGATTTACAGTCAGCTTTGAAATGTCCTAGCTTTCCACACTGGAAACACTTTCTTGGTGCACTTTGTGCTTTAAATGCTGATGTTGACGCTTCTTCACTTTGTTTATTTCTTTGTTCTTCAATAATGAGCCTCGCTGTCAATTCTGCAAGTGTTTTTTGACTAGTTGGTACAGAATCCCAAGCAGAAATGAAATGACGGTAATTTTCTCCAAGCGATGAGATTATTTTTGTTATCACCATGCTATCTGACATAGTTCCTTGTGCTTGTTTAATACGCGCCACTAGATCCTCTATTCTGGCTATAAACGTCGTAACGTTTTCTTTGTCTGACAACTTTATTTCAAAAAACTTTTGTTGCAGAAGGTGCAATGATACATCGGAATTTTGTTCATAAACCGTAGTTAATTTAGTCCACATTTGTTCTGCTGTTTCGCAGTTTTGTATATGTATCATCACTGTCGGTGACATTCGGGTTACGATAACGCCTTGTGCTTTGGCGTCGGCTTGCAGCCATTTCTGTTTGTTGATATCGTCCTCCACCGGACATTTGTATGATCGATCTATTACTCCAAAGACATTGATCGCTTTCAATATAACCTTGATCTGGAATTTCCACGTCGGCCAGTTGTGGACTCCTTCCAATCTAATAGTATTCGATGTTAACTGATAATTTGATCCAAAAATTTCGGCGTCCATTTTGTCTTTTATTTCTTCCTTGCTTGACCACAAGTGTTCCTTGAATTTTTCACTTTACCGTGATATACCTTTGACCAGGTATTCGCCTCAATGACTCCTGGGTTAGGACTGGGCCCATAACCTTTTGAAAGATGTTTCTAACAGCTCTAACTCGAAGTAAAGAGGCGGTTTTGTTTAGTAAACATTTATTATGAACTTGCACAATACAACATGACGCCATAGACATGCGGACACGGAACAGAGTAGACACACAGAGTACAGTGTTACCATAACTAAATTAAATATATATTCTAATAAAATTGCTGTTGTCTATTTAATTTCCACAGAAATCTATAGAGATTATGATATAGATTTATTTTTTGTAATGAATAAAACCAAATAAATAATAATAATATACCTACTTTAATTTGAACCTTTGTACTGCTAACGCTTTTTATCTTATATATATCTCTAACACAGTGTTTAAAATAGAGGGGCTCGTAGCTAAGCAAAGACTGCGCGGATTGTACGATCTGCAAGGTTAAGCTGCACTTGCCGCGGTCAGTCTGTGGATGGGTGACCGTTTCGATACACCTCGAAACCCCTCCGTGCCTCGGAGAGCACGTTAAGCTGTCGGTCCCGGTTGTCATACGAATATCTATGGCAGTCGTTACGGGTAGTCAGAAGCCTGAAAGTCTGACAACTGATCTAACCTCCGAATGTCAGTATTACCCAGTAACTGGATTGCGGGGGTCTGATGGCAGTCGCTCCGTGTAAAATACTGATGTTCAGCCGCATCTGGCTAGACTGGAAGCCGACCCCAATACAATTGGGAAAAGGCTCGGAAGATGATGACAGTGTTTAAAATAGGTTTAAAGAATCTTTATTCTCAAAAAGAACATTCAGTTCGCTTGTATGAGAAGCTTACATTTAAAAGATACAAAATAAAATCTTACATTTAAAATATTAAATTTAACAGATTTTTGTACCTTTCAACGCACCTCTGATCGCCAACCCGCCTGCCAAGCGTGGCGATTATGGCATATCCCCCCCACTTGGGGGAGGCCTTTGTCCAACAGTGGACGTTTTTGGGCTGAAATGATGAAGGCACCTCTGACTCAGGCAGAGTTCAAGAGATCACTAAGTCCAAACATCCAGTTATTCTATTCTGAATAATACTTTAAAATGTCCGATAAAGTAAGTGACTTTAAATAATTCAATAGGTCCAAGTATAGACCGTATAGACATAATACTCGGCAGCGATAGACGCTTGTTATCTCTGACTTTTCAAATTCAGTGTAGATCAGAATTAACGTAAAACATGCGTAAACCGTAAAAGTAAAACGTTTTTGTATTTTTTTTACAGTTTGTAAAAAAATCCAGAGCGTTATGAAAATATATGTAAGATTTAGGCAAGGTTAAGGCACACATAAAAAGTTAAGAAAGAATAGAAACAAAGAAAAATGTTTTTCACTTCAGTAGCTCAAACATTTAGGTTTTGCTGCCTGCCTGTTTTGTACCATATTCTAGCAAATAAATATATTGAATTGAATTGAAATCAGTGAGCAAAATGAGATTTTGCGAGTGAGACAAAGTAACTTTTTAATTATTATTTTCAGAAAGCCGCGAATATCTTATTCAGCCTTGGGTTAATCATCAATTCGAAACATTCACACTCTATCTCTTTCCCGCCATTAGAAAGAGAGAGACACAAAGGCCAGCCCTTTCGAAGTTCCGATTTTGAATTCGACTTCAAAGACAAACACGTTCGACGTTCGAATTTCGTACTAACTAAATAAATTTTGCAAAAAGATAATTATGTCTTTTGGGTTAATGTAATTTATTGAATTTTTAACTTATTGTTGTATTTAAACGAAAATAAGTATTTACTGTAAATAAAACTGATATTTAAACTGTAAATATTTATTTCTAGTTTCAGTAATGTTACGTAATATATTTTGAATACTAAAATATCATGGGTGCTATTTCCGAACACTCCTTAATTTAAATAAAAGAGCGGGAATAAAATTTCGTGGCTGGCGTAAAGAGTTGAATAAGTTAAAAAATATTAAAATAATCGTAAAATATGAGTGAAACAAGCGACGAGAACAGTATTTTAACACCGGAAGACTTAAAACAACAAGTTATTAATGCAGAATTAAGTTTCCTACCTGAGAAGTCTCGCGAGAATTAACTGAAAGCATATGGTATGCTTTATTCAATTGGTACCTCTATCTACAATGTTAATTATTTTGATTCACAATAAATAGTTTTTTCAATCTATTCCTGTTTATTATTTTATCTCCTAAAGTGTTCTCGCTGCTGAAGTGAAAAGTTATGTGTGTTACACGAGAGCAAAGTTTTTTGCATCTCGTGCCTTTGAATCCCTCGCCACACTCAGGATTCAACTTTAGAATCACTCGCTACGCTCGTGATTCAATCGATGAATCCTTCGCTTGCTCAGGATTCAAAATCAGCACTCGCAGCAAAAAACGACTTTGCTCTCTTGTTGCACAAATAACTATTATTGCTGCGCTCCATTTGACGCCCACAACAACCTTATACTATAATATTTATACATAATACTTTATAATCATTTTTTTTTTCTTAACAGGTATTGTTGTATCATAATAAATAGGTATTTAAATAGTTTTGAACTTAATGAAATACGGAAAATTTACAAAACAGACGTCAAGAAACTCAACAATGAGTTGTTACCTACCTAGTTACCTACGATGCTAACGTAAGTAGTGCAAATTCATTCCGAATATATTATGTGTCATCTTCATCAAAATACCAATTTTGTATGTACAGTTTTGTATGTTGTCTATATTTTTGGAACTTTAAAAATAAAATAATTGTGTGGAGGAACGAGGTACAGTCAGAACTCTTTCCGGTGAACCACCACTAAAGCTAAAATCGCTTGCACTCAATGTTCGATGGCAGCAGTGTAATGTAGTAGGATTCGTTCAAGGGATTTTGTCAACAAAACGTACCATCGCGAAGGATCGTGACCGTGACTATTATGTCCCCCCTCCACAAAAAGAGGATCCTCCAACCAAGCTGGGTCTACGCCTGACAGGCTACTGCCCAACGGTTGATGTAAAACAAACATATTGTGAGAATATGACCTCAATCCGTCAAGTTTTTAAGGTGATAAGACCGCCAATGTAACCATAATTCATACGTTGCTCCTGTTTACTACTATTTTCATTGATTTTCATGGTGTAAAATAAATCATATTCTATCCGTCTATCTTTCAGAAGCAAAACAGGCGCACATAATTATAATAATTATACCAAAACCTCATGTGTTTTTTTAAATATTATGATCTTTCCTGAAAGTAATACAATACGTGTTTTTTCTTTTAGTATAAGTATTAGTACTTTGATTTAGTAATCATTGTGTTGAATGAAAATAATAAAATACGAGTTTTTCCTTTTATTATTACTCAGTACTTAAATATTGATACTCTGCATCCCAAAAATTACGTTTGACTTAGCACCACACATAAATTGATATTTTTTCCAGGAAAATTATATTATCTTAAATTACGTGGGACACTCAGAAAGTTTTGCGAAACTAAAAAAAATTGTTCTATACGTACATATATTTTTATCAAATCTTTTCAAAGTACTTTCCACCAGCCTCTATACAAAGATTCATGCGCCTAAACCAGTTTTCAAAACACTTTTTCCAGTCCGCCGCAGACACCTCGTTTACAGCCTGCTCGAACGCAGCCAGCGCATCTTCCGGCGACGAAAATTGTATCCCTTTGAGCTGATTTTTTATTTTTGGGAATAAAAAGAAGTCACACGGTGCTAGATCAGGGCTGTAAGGAGGGTGACCCAGGAGTTTGACTGGCGTGCTGTCCAGGAAGTCCCTCGTTTTGAGTGCGGTGTGCGCAGGTGCATTGTCGTGGTGGAGCAGTAGCCCGCGGAGCCCTGTGTTTGGTCGCTTGTTGCTTATAACAGAGAAAACTTCTGGCAAACATTTGGTAGTATACCATTCGGCATTAATGCTTCTTTGATCCCGTAAGGGAATTGATACCAAGTGGCCAGTCAAATTAAAAAAGCTAGCGATCAAAATCTTACCCCCGCTTCTAGATCGCTTCACTTTGGTAGGCGTTGGCTCATTTTGAAACACCCAAACAGTCGACTGGCGCTTGGTTTCTGGGTCGTATTGATAAATCCAGGACTCATCACCTGTAACGATGTCGTAAACACGCCGAGACGAGCCTGCTTCAAATTTGTTAAGCATATCACGGCACCATTCCACCCGGGCCTGCTTCTGAGCATCGGTGAGGTTGTGCGGCACCCAGCGTGATACTATCCTCCTCACGCGAAGATGGCTGTGTAGAATCTCGTGAACGCTTCCCGATCCAATCTTCAATATGTGTTGAATCTCCTGATATGTAATTCGCCTATTGTCTTGGATTAAATTTTTCACTGCTAGCACGTTTTCTTCGGTAACAGCCGTCAAAGGGCGACCGCTTCTTTCGTCATCCCCCAAAGTTGGTCGACCGCGCTTGAATTCGTTATACCAACGATACACGGTTACCTTGGAAGGGCCTTCATCCATGAATGCCATTTGAAGTCTATCGTACGATTCATCCGGTTTCAGGCGACACTTGAAATCGTATAAAATCATAGCTCTAAAATGTTCCCGGCGCAGATCCATATTTCAGTGAGACACAATACTTTGAATTAACTCGCAAAAAATGTGGAGGGAAATTTTGATATTGGAACTTACTTATTTTTACTTATAAATAATCATATTTTCGAAAAACATTATAACTGGCCAGTCTCCCATATATAAAAACTTTTTTTCGCAATACTTTCTGAGGGGCCTGGTATATACAATTCTTTTTAAAAAATGGAGTCTTTGAATGATACTCAGTCTATAAAAAGTTTGCATGGAGATTAAAAAGTTGTTCTTTGGAAAGGTAACGAAAGCGTTATAAAAACGCAGAGATCGAATCTTTTCAGTTGATGATTCAGGTGATTTTATTTTCACCAGACTAACAATTAGGTCCAAGAGCGAGCAAAGCGAAGCGAGCTCGGAAACTTGTGGCACCCCGACATGGATACTTGGATAGGTTCGTACCTAAGTACGAACGGGATGGCGGAGGAGCGAACTAAGCGAGCCAACGAACCTAATGTACTATCAGCAAACTTGTCGGTGAACCACCACTAAGGCTAAAATCGCTTGCGCTCAGTGCTCGACGGCAGCCCACCTACGGCTGCCGTCGGACACAGAGCACAAGACATTTTGTTTGTAAATGTAGCAGGATTCGTTCAAGGGACTTTGTCAACAAAATGTACCACCGGGAAGGATCGTGACCACAGTTTAAAACTGTGATCGTGACTGTACGTACAGTCGACTGCATGACAGTGGTAACACTTCAATTTGTTGACCGTACGTTGTGGAATGCAAATAAATAATACGAATAAGGATTTCGTTACAATAACTAGGAAGGATAAAAATATAAGGCCACAGTTTGGTGCGCGTCGCCGCCGAGCTCATGATTAAGGGCTCCGTTCGAGCTCGAAACTGGGCGGGCACACCCGATGGAATAACGTGTGTGAAACCGTTTATATGAATAATTATGATTCAATTCAATTCAAATATTTATTTGCTTTTAAATATAAAAATATATCCTACTATTTTCTTTTGTCTATTCCTAGAACAATGCTAGAGGCTAGGCAAGTTATAATTATTGCAATTTAGGTTAAATTTTAAACAATGTGTGTGTTACAATTTAAACTTTGGAATCACGGTTTTGCGTAACGCACATGTCTGTTAGCCGGGTACAACTCACTAGGAGCGGCAAACTCGGTGGCACTAGGATGGGTACCTGGACACTGTGGCATTAGGGGCAACGAAGCCGCTGATGAACTGGCTAGAGCTGGTGCTGAAAGCCCCAATGTGGGCCCGGAGCCAATCTGTGGCATTCCTAAATGCACCACTACAGCTTACCTTAAAAACTGGGGAACTGACCAAAGTATTAGCCTTTGGGAAAAATCCCCAGGCCAAGAACACTCGAAAGCGCTACTTGTAGGCTTAAAAAAAAGGTTTACAAAAGAAGCGCTTTCGTTGAACAAAAATCAGATAAGAATCCTGACAAGAACCCTTACTGGGCACTGCAAGCTGAACAAACACCTTCACAGGATGGGCCTCAGTGATACCACAGTTTGCAGGTTTTGTCGCGAAAAGGATGAGACGCCCATCCATATCCTATGCGAATGTGATGCAGTGCACCACATCAGAAGCCAGCATCTTGGAGGCCACGTCATCTCAATGCAGGAGATCAAATCCTCCTCCCCCAAGGTCATAGTCGACTTTATGATTGACTAGCAGCTTGGGGAAGTGCTGTAATGCTGCAAGAGGCGTCACAATAGATCTTTTAGGTCGCAGTGGCTTAGGGGCGTTCAAGACCCTACCTCTTTCGTCAAATAATAAAAAAATAGCCGGGTACAGGCCAACCGAATGACGGCAAGCGAAAGCGTAAGAGTGATTTCACCGATGCCGATGGATACCTACCACACGCTCGCTCGCCTTCGCTGTTGTGTCCACATAGAGTGACGGCAGCTAAGAGCACTGCCGAACGCGAACGAAAGCCTTCGCTGGCTCTCATTCGGTTGTCAATATTGATTCGTCGGCGTTCACGTGGTAGCCTTCGCTTGCCTTCGTTCGGTTGTTCTGTACCCGGCACTACGCGAGTCGGGTGCATGTCAACCGTACTCCCTATGCACACTGCGTGTACGAATGGTCACGTGTACAAATTAATCATTCAGTCCTCGTGTGCACGATACAAACATTTAAATATTGAGTTTTAATTAACCTACTATCATTAATGATAATTATTCGTGAATTTCTAATTTAGAACGTGTGTAATGTCGCAATTTTCGCAAAATATTCTGGGTTTTTTTGCAGATTTTTTGATTTAGCCACAATAATTGTTTTCAAGGGGAACTAAATTATGTAAAAGAAATGTTTTTAATAAGTACATTATAATAAAACAAGTTTAACCGGATTACATCGCGTATATTATTGTATCTACATCGTAAAATTCAAATTATGAACTCAAAAGTAATATCATAATGACAGACTTTACGCACATGCACCTATAATGAATTAAAAAATAGTAGTTTATGAAACTGTTGCATAACAGGGGTTATTAAAACACGAGTGTGAGTTTAAAAACCATGCCGTAGGCGAGGTTTTTAATAGTATCACACTCGTGTTTTAATACCTAGTTATGTCAGTTTCATACACTATTTTATCTAAACTCGTACTCGTACGGTTTTTAAACTCACACTCGTGTTTTAATAACCCCTGTTATGCAACAGTTTCATAAACTACTATAAATTGGTTTTCCTGACGTAAAAGAATCGAGTCCCAAACAGCACGCTACACTGTAAAAGATAAGTGAGAGACTACTGCGTGCATCGAAACGATTTTAATTAATAAAAATTGTACGATAGTTTTTTTTTTTGAAATATCTGTAAAGATGCTTGCCATTTTACGGCCAAAATTAATAACAAATCTATCCACGATTTACCCTACTGGAGATAGAAATTTGATATAATATGTATAGAGCTTATGTCAAATTCCTATCTCTAGTAGGGTAAATTGTGGATAGATTGGATATTAATTTTGGCCGTAAGTCTTCCTGCGACCACGAACGCTGCTAAGCATAGAGGAAATGAATATAATTCAAGTATTCCGTGCTGCTAAGCTTTTGATTCGTCAAGAAAACCAATTTATATAATATTCGCGATGTAATCCGGTTAAACTTGATTTATTATAATATGTAGTGATCGTGAAAACTTAAGATTTATTATTTTTTTCTTTAATCATTTGTGAGTATAATAACACGAACACACCGCTACATACAAAGCTAAACATTCCCACTAGGTATTAGCTGACCTCGTATTGTATAGGATTTCCGTACAATGAGAGGTCAGACTATACTGCAAATGTATAGCTTGATATGTAAATTTTTGATTAAGGGTCATTTTACCAACACACAGTCGGTGTTCTAACTAACCGGCATCGTAGATGGCTTGGTACGACTGCTCAAGGATTTTGCGTGCCATGGGATCCATAGTGTTGCCCAGTCGGTAGTGCACTTTGAAGAACTGGGCATCAAACTTGTCGAGGTCGGGCACCGAGCCCGCTTGCTGCGAAACCTCTGGATGGTTATACTTAAAACGAAGTGCCGATTCGGACACTGGGTTCACCTGCAGCAAAGAAGACATAATTGTTCAAACTCCGTTAAAGAGATTTATATCATCAGCTCGATAATATATACTGCGTCAATATTACCGTATTAGGCCGGTGTTATCAATGTTAATTCTCTGATTAAATGGTCGATTACTCGAAAAATTTACTGGAATTCGGAATGAAAAAATTACAATTATTATAATTTTTATTAATAAAATCACATCCATCACGTTTACGATTAAAGGTTCAGTTGAAAACCAGCGTCAGGCACTTGTTGCCTGGCATTTATGCTGAACTGGACCTTTTTGGCACAGTCGCTAGACACACAGCATCGATGATCCGTTTTTTGTATATTTAATTATGTTCCTGTTGAATTGTGTCTGTGTATCTATGTGCTTTGTGTCAAATAAATGTTTCTTTCTTTCTTTATTTCAATCAAGCAGAGGCACTATTGCAATTTTTGGTATAGTTACAATTACGAACAACAAACGTTTGACTAGAATAATTCCTCGGGATACATAAATTGCATTTGACATTGTCATGTTTACCTTATTGTACAAGATTTCAGAGAATTCCTTGACATTGTGTGATTCTGGATAGAGTCCCGACATGCCAGAAATGACGATTCTCTCGCCGTCCAACACTGGCGCTGTATGAATCTCCTGTCGAGTCAGCGTGTGCTCTTGAGGTGACGGCGTCATTATTGTAGCTTAGTTATTCCTCTTGTGTCTGAACCTTTAAATATTATTTTGGGATATTAGTTATTACACTGAAAAACAAGTTTTGGTGCGAGCATCATAAATTTTACCTGCTAGTAACATAAAAAGGCGACTAATAAACTGACGCTACTAATAGCTAACTAGTTTGAGATGTGGTAGCAAATCAGTTTAGCTATTTTAACAAAAAAATTGTTTCTCATCATCCTCCTGCCCTTATCCCAATTTATTTGGGGTCGGCGCAGCATGTTTTTTTCTTCCATACATCTCTATCAGCCGTCATCTCCGTGTTCACTTTCTTTCTATTCATATCATCTTTCACACAATCCATCCATATTTTCTTCGGTCTCGCTCTTTTCTTATAGCCAGCAACATTCATACTTAAAACTTTCCTCTTAACATGCTCATCATTCCTCCTCATCACATGTCCATACCATGACAGTCTGTTGCTACTTAACTTCTCTGTCACTGGCGCTACTTTCAGACTCCCTCTTACATATTCATTCCTTATCTGGTTTCTACTAATCAAAATTAGGCATTTTTTGAATTAGTTAAACTAGTCAGCAATTTTCATTTCAGTGTAAGTATGTAGCCCTCTTTCTCTGTACTTGGCTGAACACACACACACACGACAGTGTGTTCAGCCAAGTTTAGAGAAAAAGGCCAATACACCAGCCGTGTGTAGCCTATGCCCGCGGCTTCGCCCGCGTTTTATTCGGCGTATTACAGAAATATCTTATCGTGCATCCCTCGGGAACAGCCCCCCTAGCCAAGTTGACAATCTAAAATCGTCAACGTTATAGAAAACAATCAAAGTGTATGGGAATGGGAATGACATATCTCAATTAATTACTATTTCGTTGAGATATGTCATTCCCATACATTTTGATGTGATTTTGATTGTTTTCTATTAGCGTTGACGATTGTAGATTGTCAACTTGGCTAGAGGGGCTGTTTATTTTCCCGGGATTAAAAGTAGCCTATACGATAATGCCAGTTATGGTCTATCTCTGTGCCACATTTCATCGAAATCCGTTCAACGGTTAACGCGTTATTGAGTAACAAACATCCAAACATGTTTATAAACTTTCATATTTATAATTTTAGTAGGATTACTTTTTGGTAAAGTAATTTGAGTATAGTTTGTTTAGAATCACTAGGAGAATCGATAGGGACAGTATTAATAATACGTTGCAATTATTACATTTTAACCAAAAATATTTTGAAACTCATTTGGTTAAATTCAGTGTGAATTCAGTACATCAGTGGAGCGTCAATATGTCCCTTCGTCTCGATTAGTTTCAGTGGATCAGGTAGTAACAATAATAATAGTTCATTTATTTCAGGCATCGAGGCCCATAAAAATACATAAAACAATATACATACAATGATATAAAATACTATAAAATAACTAAACATTAGGTATTTGAAAACATCGGCGTCATTTTTCGCGCGGTATTGGGTATCCGTTCTCGGAATCGCCGGAAAACAACACCTTTCGGCCAAAATTGTTCCGTCGTGAAGGTCGACAGATGTTCAGTCAAAACACACCACAAACGAATTGAGAATGTAGTCCCTGTACTGTACGACATTCTTCACTTTCTCCGCTACGAACTGGGGAATTTACAGTAACTCTAAAAGTAGTGTAATTTTGTGATTTAGAAAATAAATACAACTGTCCCAATCGATTTTCCTAGTGATTCTGGAAAAACTAGTTTCTCAAATTCCGTTTACAAAGAGTAACGTTTTATTACATGAATCAGCTTATAATTATGTACATTTTTAACTGAAATTGAGGCTTAATTAATCAATCTACGTATTGCGTATTATATTATCTGTGGTAATGTAATGTATGTATTACTGCCGCGGTCAGCAACAGGAGCATTGATGGACGAACGTGAAAATGTGGGCCGAGGCGAAGCCGAGAGCACACAAACGTGAGTCCATCAATGCCTGGTTGCGGCCAAGGCTTGTCTAGTACTTTTCTCAAATAATGCGTGGAAATTCAAACTAGGTAGTACCTATGTACATTCTAGAATCAATGACGAAGAATGACGAAGAACAACAATTTTTCACGCGTCAATATGTTAATTTGTTTCTTTTTTACGTTAAACAGCTCTATTTGCAAGCCAGTTCGAAATTTAAATAAAATCTTTGTTAAGTTTCCTTGGTTGCTATTTTAGGAGTAAAAAGTTCATTCCATTTTTAAATTACACGACAGATATCAGTTCTCATAGTAATTTATTTGGCCGCTAAACGGGATATGGATTTTCATACTCATGTTGCTGGCCGCTGCTTGCATGTATTTGACCAGTACAGCAATTTCGGTTTATCTCGATGAAGTTTGTCAAAATAATGTTCGAATTTCCAAGCATGTTTGAGAAAAATATCATAATCAAGTGTAATTGAGTACCTACCTATCGAAGAAGAAATAAACCGGCCAAGAGCATGTCGGGCCATGCTCAGTATTATAGGGTTCCTTAAGTAGGTCTAATTACAAACGAATCAAATCGAATATTAATCATTGCTATTTTAGTTTTTGCAAACAGCGCCACCTAGCGCTAAATTTATGAAGCTAAATTTAAGAAATGTTTCTTTTTGTGATTTTTTTAAATAGAAAGTAACTAAAGGAGCATTATTTTTTCCATCATTTTTCTCTAAGGTCAATGACCTATGAACTAGGACGTCTTAAGTATTTTTCAGTTTTCTCACTATAACTCAAAAATTTATAATCACATTATACTCAAAATAATTTTAAAAGAAAGTTTTTATAAAGGTCTATCAATGTTGAAGACTATAAGTTTCTACGTTGCATAGTTTAGAAATGGCAGGGGGGGGGACACATTGCAAGCCACTTTGGCGAACTGTGTTTCGCAGATGGTATACCTGAGAAAAAAGTTGTGTATGAAACATTACCTTCATTTTAGTAGACCTATTCAACGATACCCCACACGAGGGGGTGCAGCGAAACAAATATTTTCATCCCCATTTCATGCGCCACCCTTAAAATACGTAATCAAGATTTTTTATTCTTTTAAAATTGAGATCTATATTTGTTCCATTTTTTGTCAAAATTTCATTTACTTATGTTTATAACTGTAGAAGTTATTAAGCGGTAAAGGATTAGGACAGACGGACAGACGGACAGACGGATAGACGGACAGACGGACAGACGGACAGACGGACAGACGGACAGATGGACAGACGGACGGACATGACGAAACTATAAGGGTTCCTTGTAGGACTACGGAACCCTAAAAAGAGTGGACGATGACCATTATGAACTCAAGTGCCAATTAAAATAACACAATAGTTAAACAATGGATTCCGTCTTTAAAAGGTGGTTTGGCACACAAGGGGACAAAGTAGTTATTTTTATTTCGTTTTCAAGTATTTCAAGTCAAAGTTTGCTAATAAAAAAATCCAAACATTCAAACGACGTAATATTATTACAATAAGCCTAATTATTATAAAACTGTAGTTGTCTGTTTGATTGTTTTTTTATTCGAGCATCACGCAAATAACTACTGAACCGATTTCGATGAAATTTGTTACACAGATAGACCATATCCTGGAAATGAAATAAAACATAGTTATATTTTTACTTTTCGTATGAGAAAAGCCGCGGGCATAGGCTAGTTCTTTTATAAAATCGCTAAGATTAATGTCAAATGTGCCAAAATTTAGCATAATAATTATGTAATTTTAGTAGTATTTTCCAATCATAATAATACACAGACATAGTAAAAAATATAATATATAAACTATGCTCCTTCTTGTACAACCAGCGCTCATGCTCACAGATGCACCTCAAACCGTGCTCACACCTCGTGCTCTCAGTACACATGTCGCGGCATTGTCAAGTATTCATCGCGAAAAAAATATCCTTCAGTTGCACACCAAGGAACATAGTTTTTTTGGCTTCACTATGATTGTTTGCAGCACTTCGTTTAAACACAAATTCAAAGTCAATGTAACACTACTTATGCTTTTTTAAAGTTCATGTAACACTACTCATGCTTTTTTTAAAGTTCAAGTAACACTACTTATGCTTTTTTAAAGTTCAAGTTGTTGCTACTCATGCTTTTTTCAGTGGGTACGCATATATCCTGCTGAGGATACTGCCTGTCACTGGCCTGGGTAACAACAAGGTCACAGTTCCAGACCAGAGTTCTGCCAGTGTAGACATTCATCTCTCGCTCGGAGTTTAGAGTATCTTCGTTATGTATTGTAGAACCGATGCACTTTGGTCAAGGGGCAATGCTATTTCCTACTCGGGAACAATATTGAAAGCTTAACCTTTTTCGTTTGATGCAGAAAAAACCACAGATTATTTTATGAAAATTAAATGTCAAATCTCAGATAGCACAAAAGGTGTCATGACAAAAACTTAATGACTTGATTAAAACATAACATAACACACACACATAACATCACGCCTGTATTTCCCCGAAGGGGTAGGCAGAGGTGTAATAGTACACCCACATTTCGCCAGTTATGACTTGATTAATGTTTTAAATATGTATATGTTGTCGTCCGTCTTACCGAGCGCTTACATATTTAGCGCGTTTAAATATATAGTTTTACGAATCTTTTAACCATTTGTTATTTCCCTTTATTATACAGTCCGCTATTATTGTTATCAAGAGTTTGATTCTACTACCACCCGTAGGATATTAGCCCAATTTTCTCTACGGACGACGTATTTTCTTAGTACTTACTAAGAAAATACTGTAAAACATTACGACAAGATTCCATGTGTTAATTGTTCTTCTCACCTGATTAGATAATTATTTAGATAGGAGCACTAATTCAAACGGATCACCTCACAATGCTGAATTGTGACTGCGTCTATGTACAACTTGTACTTATATATATAAACAGTAGCTATTATTCAGTCGTAATCGATGTATTAATTAATAAATCAATGTATTATAATTATATGTACGTAAGTTCATAGACATCAGACGTTTATACTATCTATCTATACCTACTTTCATAAAATTGTAAAGGTCGAAAAACCTGCACATTGATTATTTTTCGCGAAAACAGTCTCGGTGGATTAGGAATAAGCAGCAGAACACGAATTTTACAACCATTTTTATAATTTACGACTGTTTTCTGTCGGTTTGTTACCTCATCACTTGAGAACGGCTGGACAGATCGCCATAAAACTTTAAGAGCTATTTATGAACCTCAGATTTTAAGTGAGGCTAAACATAAAATCTGAGGTATATTACATTTCAATCGGTTGCTTGACCCCTCTATTGTAGGCAGTCACATATAAACTAGAGGTCAAGGTTCTTGGTTGGTTCAATAAAAACACAACTCGATGGTGTTAGTATCACGATGACACGATAACAGAACGGTAGTGGCGGATTTACCAGCAGGCTGAGTAATAGGCTGGAGCCTAGGGCGGCAGATTTTACGGGCGGCAAATTTGGGTTCAACTTTTTTTTACTCGCCACGGTACGCTGGAGCCGAAGCGAGGTCGTGTTGTGTAGGCAATAACGCATACGCCGCGCTTTATACCGAATGTACATTATTGTGTAAAGCATACCTCACCGCGCCTTATTAGTAGTACATGATTGAGCATTTATTAGCTCGGAAATATACCCAAAAATTCTTTCTTGAATCTTTGGATTGTTAAAATAATCCAGAAACTGACACTTGTAGAGGTCGGCCGGGGCGGCAAAATTTTAATAGCCTACTGTACGATCTGCAAGGTTAAGCTGCACTTGCCGCGGTCAGTCTGTGGATGGGTGACCGTTTCGTTACACATCGAAACCCCTCCGTGCCTCGGAGAGCACGTTAAGCTGTCGATCCCGGTTGTCATACGAATATCTATGGCAGTTGTTACGGGTAGTCAGAAGCCTGAAAGTCTGACAACTGGTCTAACCTCCGAATGTCAGTATTACCCAGTAACTGGGTTGCGGGGGTCTGATGGCAGTCGCTCCGTGTAAAATACTGATGTTCAGCCGCATCTGGCTAGACTGGAAGCCGACCCCAATATAATTGGGAAAAAGGCTCGGAGGATGATGACTGGCGGCAAATGTGTAAATCCGTCACTGAAGAACGGAAGATAACGTCGTTTATATCAAAATATAGTATTATAACTAAGTGTGAGGCATTATAATAAAACAAGTTTAACCAGACTACGTTAAAGTATAAAATGCAAGCAATAATAAGCATATGCGTTAAGTGAAAAAAATACGGGAATATTAGTGATTGGGGTACATTAAAAGAGCCTCCACGAGTGACGATATTTAATTGATCGTCCGGCGCACCCTGGGCAGTCAGCCCCGCTACCAACCTATTGACTGGCTAATCTTTTTCGACACGATAGAAGAAGAGCGATTGTGAAAGGCTCTGTTATTAGAAGTCATTAAATATTAGCGAATTTCACTCATAATGAACTATATTTACGGCACTTTTCCGCGCACAATTAAATCAAAACAAAACAAACATTTTAACTAACCTCGACGTTCTATCGTTTGTCTATTAGATCATTAATAAAACCAGCCATGTGCGAGTCGGACTCACGCAGTAAGGGTTCCGTACCTCTCAACGACCTGATACCCCATAAAAACTGATTTAATTTACGAGAGTTTATCAAAAGACATCAACGGACAGTGCGCGAAATATGAATTTTTGCATGTCTTTCTTACGCAGATTCCACCACATGTGTCTATGTTTGTCTTATTTTTAGTATTTGTTGCTAAATTACGTAATATGCACTATAATCTGACCAAGTTTGACGCTGGTATGTATTACCGTTTTGAAGATAGAGTAGGAACAAAAACATTGAAAAAAATGCATGTTTTTTGAGATTCCTTGTATGGGGACCCCCTTTGGTTTTAGACTTTTTTTTTGTTTTTAGTATTTGTCGAGATACACCTCATAGCAACACATATTCTGAGAAAATTTCAATTGGTTACCTATAACCGTTCAAAAGATACAGCCCTGTGACAGACAGACGGACGGACGGACGGACGGACGGACAGCGTACCGAGAGTAATAGGGTCCCGTTTGGCACCCTTCGGGTACGGAGCCCTAAAAAGAATTTGGTTGATGTTTAAGGTATATACAGTTGGTTGGAGATAATATTGCCGGCTTTTTCGGTCATACATTTCCGACCAAAAATAGAATTACTTGCACAATACATAGGGATCAACCAATGATCTTACTACAACAAGTACTTAATCTATTTTAAAAAAAAAAACATTCGAATAATGAGTCAAATGTGGATGACATTTGATTTAGATTGAACCGCCACCTACAAGTGCTGAACATGATATCAATTTATCCAAATTGTACCTGTATTTAGATGTACATAAATAATTAAAATCTCTTGATTCAATAAAGGACCAGACGGTATCCCTGCAATCTTTTTTATAAACAGTCATAGTACCTACATTAAGCTATTCCGTATTTATAATATTTATTCAATGTCTTTCATGTGGAGTCTTTCCTGATTGAAACATGTGAATACCGTTCCGGTGCACAAAAAGGGATCCAAAAACGATGTAGA
Source organism: Asteroscopus sphinx (assembly GCA_949699075.1). NCBI lineage: Eukaryota > Metazoa > Arthropoda > Insecta > Lepidoptera > Noctuidae > Asteroscopus > Asteroscopus sphinx. The sequence goes on from OX453021.1 coordinate 18,719,186, forward strand.
GATGTAACATCTAATTTCTAAATTTTCAGCATTCTCTAAACTCTTTAAGGAGAATGTGGCGCCCCCATCAGTAAAAAAAATACTACTCGCTAAATACATCATTGATCGGAAATTCGTTTTTAACGATTGAGGTACAAGTATTAAATAAAAATAAAATAAATAAATAAATATATTTTTTATTGGAACAGAAAAACACGTTTACATAAAATATGTGTACAAAAATGACTGCATTAGTTATTAAACTGTGTCGCAGTCCTTAACGCCTATTTCAAATAGATTGAGGCGACAGCGTTCCAACCGAACGTTTTTAATGAAAACGTTCAAATTAAAAACGAATTTTTGATAAATGATGTATTCAGCGGGTAATAAGTTTTTTACTGATGGGCCGCCACTTGGCTGCTACATTTCTCTTAAGAAACATTCATAACTAACCGTTTGCCCGATGGAATTTCCCATGTGTTTCTTATGAACTATCCGACTAATCAATATAATTGCCGCTTTTCGACTGAAGTATGTGCCTGATATGTGGAAAGTAGCTGAAGTTATCATGATACCGAAACCCGGAAAACCTCCTCATGAACCAACGTCATACAGACCTATTTCTCTGCTGCCTATTTGTCAAAGTTATTTGAAAAGCTACTGCTAAAGCGGCTTAAAACAATTATTGAAAATAGACAACTCATATCTGATCATCAGTTTGGGTTCAGAGAAAAACATTCCACAATTGATCACCACAGATTGAGGTGCCAACATAATTGAGAAGGCGTTAGAAGAAAAGAAAGTGTGCTCGACCGTCTTCCTCGATGTGGCTCAGGCTTTCGATAAAGTTTGAAATGAAGGCCTAGTACATAAATTAAAAATAATGTTACCTAAACAGTTCTCTGAAACCTTGGAATCATACATCTCCAACAGAGCGTTTCGGATAAGACAAGAAGATGCTTACTCTAATACAGTCATACTCAACCTTTTTTTTATAGGGGCCACAAACACGTTTCAGTCATGGTGTCGAGGGCCGCAAGCAAAAATTATTTAGGTATTAACGTTTTGAAACACCCATTCTCTGATGGGCGCGAAATTTAAAATGGTTTACAGTAAATTTGTAACTTTAGATGGGCCAATAACAAAGGCCCGGCGGGCCACATGTGGCCCGCGGGCCGCAGGTTGAGTATGGCTGCTCTAATATCATACAAATTAAAGCAGGGGTACCTCAAGGAAGTGTCCTGGGTCCAATCCTATACCTATTATACACCAGCGATATTCCAGTGCCCGAGAAAAATGCTATTGCTAGTTTTGCTGACGACACTGTTATCATGGCAATAGGAAGTAGTCACGAAGAAGCTGCAGAAAAAGTCCAAGCAGCTATCAATGAAGTCTTTGACTGGACTAAAAAATGGCGAATCAGACTTAATGAATCTAAGTCCGTTCATAATGACTTCACGAATAAAAAACCACAACACATTCCGATTGTTATAAACAATCAGATAGTGCCTCATGCGAACACTGCCAAATATCTGGGAATGACCCTTGACGCAAAGCTACCCTGGAAAGCACACGTCAAGAAGAAGCGAGAAGAATTAGACCTGCGCTACAAGAAACTGTATTGGATAATAGGCAGAAACTCACCCATGTCTATACATAATAAACTACTGCTATACAAGCAAGTTATGTTATGCCAGTATGGACGTATGGTATCCAGCTGTGGGCTGTACATATAAAAATAAAAATCATCCATCGTTTCCAAAATAAAGTACTCAGAGATATGGTTAATGCACCCTGGTACATCAGAAATATCAATCTTCATCGGGACCTCAATGTGGCCGTTGTAGACACAACCATAAAAAAATACGCAGAAGCTCATGAATTTAGACTTCACCACCACGTGAATGTCGAGGCAATCCAGCTCCTCGATAACACGGAAACAGTTCAAAGACTAAAGCGGACAAAACCATATGAATTAGTGTAGTGATTAGTGAATATTGACAGATAAAATGTAGTGATAAGTGCTGCTTATAATAATAATAATAATTCATTTAATTCAGGCATCAAGGCCCATAAAAAATACATAAAACAATACACAATAAAACTTAAATAGTAAAAATTTGCTACACACTAATACATAATAAATAAACAAGTAGGTATTAAGTACGTTGATTCGGCGACGTATTGCGCTGCGTCATGGTGTCACGTAGCCTTCCGCGAAAACGCCGAAACACGACACCCTTCGGCCAAAATTCCTCCTTCGAGAAGGTTTCTAGATGGTGACTCGGAACCCGCACCACAAAAGATTTGAAGTTAACTTTGTGGCGCGACTCCAACTTCTCAACCCTCAGGGTGAAATTGGTCTTCACTCTGATTATGATATTCCACGATCACCTCTACCTTCGTGGTGTGATGCAGTCTCGACACGTACAGCTGCGTCTTAGGGATAGCGGGACCCAGCAACATGTTTGGTCCAGTCAGTGCAATTCCACACTGGTTGCGGCAAGCAGGCTTCTTCGTCTTCTTCTTGACGACTTTAATGAAATGCCTTCTTCATCGGCCTGTCCGTAGCTGATTACTGGTGGTAATGTGCTTCGGACTGGTTCGAGGGGCCCCTGGGCTCCCTTCATGGATTTAGGATGCCGTTGATGATTGGTGGAAGCTTGAGTTACGGCAGCCGAGTAAGCACGTCTTGGTGTTGACGTGCTCACATTCGTCGGCACCCCAAAGAGGGGGGTGTGGGGAGGGCGGGGTGCGGTTGTGCATTGCTTGCAGGTACAGCGGCCGGCGACGAGTCGAATTTTGCTGACTCAAAACTAGGCTGGGATGCATTGACCTCACTGTGACGTGTGTTGTAGTAGGCATAAGCGACCTACATACCGTGTTGCGTAAATCTGCCACTTCCGTACGTAGATCACTGATAGTGGATTGCGATGATTCCAACTTCAACTGCATCTCGGCCAGGCTTGTCCTCAGACTAGTAATGTCCTTTAGCAGCCTGGTGATGTCGACGTGACCGAACGTGACAGGAGGCAGCTTACGCAAATCCTTCGCCACGAAACTCGGCACGTCGTCCGGGTCGGTCTCCTTCAGCACTTTAATGATGTCTTGGAGACTCCTCTCTCCCTTCCCATCCCTCCTGCGGGACGGCATTCGGTCGGCTATTTGAAGCGACTCATACAGCAAGGTTTTGGCTCTGTGTATCTCCTCTTCACTGAAGTTCGAGGTGCAGATTTGGGTCACGCTGACCTCGTCCATGACATCCAGCTGGTATTGCAGGAATGCCAGGACCTCATTCGCCACGAGTTCCTCAGAACGCATGGTATTATAGCAGCGGCACTTGCCGCGCTCGGCACGAATCAATTTCTGCGTACTGTGCAAGCGCGTCCGAATGCAACGGCGGATCGCACCACAGAGAAAATAATCACTGGATCGCACTGCACTGCTTATAAAGAACACACAAACTAAGTGTCTTGCCCTTAATAGAACCTAAGAAAAGTTATTGGACACATTCATAGATAATAGTTTACATAGCAATTTAGGATAGAATTACGTTACTCATTAGCCTCAAGGCAATAATACAATATAAAGTATCACACGAGTATACTTCATAGTAAAAAACTTTTTGCAATAGACGGCAGCATAGGCGACTCAGAGAGTGTTGTTAGTAGCCGCTAGATGGCACTGTATAGTGCCAAATTTAAGAAGTGTGTCATGTCAACATAACACAAAGTTTCATTTTGTGATTTAAAAAATATAAAGTAACTAAAAAAGCATTCTTTGCTAAGATCATTTTTCTCAAAGGTCAATGACCTTTGAACTAGGACGTCTTAAGTATTTTTTCAGTTTTCTCTCTATAACTCGAAAATTTATAATTACGTTATACTCAAAATAATTTTAAAAGAGAATTTTTATAAAGGTCAACGTGAAAGATAACAAGTTTCTACGTTGCATAGTTTAGAAATGGCAGGGGGGGGGACACATTGTAAGCCACTTTGGAAGGCTATATTTCGCAGATGGTACACCTGATAAAAAAACCGGCCAAGAGCATGTCAGGCCATGGTCAGTATTATAGGGTTCCTTAAGTAGGTCTAATTACAAACAAATCAAATCGAATGTAAATCATTGCTATTTTAGTTTTTGCAAACAGCGCCACCTAGCGCTAAATTTAAGAAGCTAAATTTAAGAAGCTAAATTTAAGAAGTGTGTCATATCAATATAACACAAAGTTTCTTTTTGTGATTTTTTTAAATAGAAAGTAACTAAAGGAGCATTATATACTAGGATCATTTTTCTCTAAGGTCAATGACCTATGAACTAGGACGTCTTAAGTATTTTTCAGTTTTCTCACTATAACTCAAAAAATTATCATTCATCATTTCAGCCGAAAGATGTCCACTGCTGGACATAGGCCTCCCCCAAGCATCGCCACAACGACCGTTCCTGTGCCTTCCGCATCCAGCGGATTCCCGCGACCTTCACCAGGTCGTCGGTCCACCTTGTGGGGGGCCTACCCACGCTGCGCCTTCCAGTACGCGGTCGCCACTCCAGAACAATACTGCCCCATCGGCCATCCGTACTGCGAGCAATGTGCCCCGCCCACTGCCACTTAAGTTTGGCAATTCTTCGGGCTATGTCGGTTACTTTCGTTCTCCTGCGAATCTCCTCATTTCTGATTCGATCACGAAGGGACACTCCGAGCATAGCCCTCTCCATTGCCCTTTAAGTGACTTTGAGCCTTCTTATCAGGCCCATTGTGTGCGACCACGTTTCAGTACCGTAAGTAATTACTGGCAACACACACTGGTCAAAGACTTTCGTCTTGAGACACTGCGGTATTTTGGACGAGAAGATATTGCGTAGCTTCCCGAACGCTGCCCAACCGAGTCGGATTCGACGATTGACCTCTTTCTCGAAGTTGGACTTACCTAGCCTGACAGTTTGTCCTAGGTATACATAATCGTCAAGAACTTCGAGTGTAGATTCTCCGATGTTTACGGGAATGGGCGCTATATGGGAATTCGACATAACCATTGTCTTGTCCATATTCATTTTAAGACCCACTCTATCAGAAGCTCTACTGAGGTCACCGAGCATTGTACCGAGGTCCTCCATGGTCTCAGCTATGACTACGATGTCATCGGCAAACCGAAGGTGAGTGATGTACTCGCCGTTTATGTTAATGCCTAGCCCCTTCCAGTCCAGAACCTTGAAGACATCCTCCAATGCAGCAGTGAACAGTTTCGGAGAAATCACATCTCCTTGTCTCACACCTCGCTGCAGAAGGATAGGTTTCGAGGCTTGGTCCTGTAATCGGACTGACATAGTGGCGTTTTCATACAAAGACTTTAACACTTCGATGTACCGATAGTCAATCTGGCACCGTTGAAGAGACTGTAGTACCGCCCAAGTCTCGATCGAATCGAAGGCTTTCTCGTAGTCCACAAACGCTAAACAAAGAGGCAAGTTATACTCTTCGGTCTTCTGTATAATCTGCCGCAGCGTATGTATGTGGTCTACGGTGCTAAAGCCTTTTCGGAAACCGGCTTGTTCGGGAGGCTGGAAGTGGAAGTCGTCAAACCTGCGCGAAAGACGGTTCGTAATGACTCTCGAAAACAGCTTGTAGACATGGCTCAGAAGTGAGATGGGCCTATAATTCTTCAGTAGAGCATTATCGCCCTTTTTGAAGAAGAGTACCACCACACCTCTGCTCCATGCCTGTGGCGTTCTTTCCTCGAGAATGACGGAATCAAACAGCTTCTGAAGGGCCTTAAGGATCGGTTTTCCACCCGCCTTCAGGAGTTCGGCCGTAATTCCGTCATCACCCGGTGCCTTGTTGCTTTTGAGCTGTTTCAGAGCCATCCTAATCTCGTACAGGCTGACGTCCGAGATATCTTCGGTATAGTGTCGGGTCAATCGAGCTCTTGGGTCGTGAGCCCGATTTACAGCGGGTGTCCGGTTGGACGTGTATAACTGTCCATAGAACTTCTCGACCTCCTCCAATAGCTCTGGCTTGGAGGATACGACTCTGCCAACAAAAAATTATAATTACATTATACTCGAAATAATTTTAAAAGGGAGTTTTTATGAAGTTCTATCAATGTGGAAGACTATAGGTTTCTACGTTGCATAGTTTAAAAATGGCAGGGGGGGACACATTGCAAGCCACTTTGGCGAACTGTATTTCGCAGATGGTATACCTGATAAAAAAGTTATGTATAAAACATTACCTTCATTTTAGTAGACCTATTCAATGGTGTGTGGGGTATACACGAGGGGGTCCAGCGAAAAAAAAATTACATCCTCATTTCACGTGTATGAGCACCACCCCTAAAATACATAATCAAGATTTTTTTATTCTTTTAAAATTGAGATCTATATATAAACCATTTTTTAACAAAATTTTATTTATTTATGTTTGTAACTGTAGAAGTTATTAAGCTGTGAAGGATTAGAACAGACGGACAGACGGACAGACGGACGGACATGACGAAACTATAAGAGTTCCTTGTAAGAGCTACGGAACCCTAAAAAAATATCTTGGTGTAAAGCTGGACTCAAAACATCACCCATATTGTGGAAAATGTTGTTAATACCAAAGGAAAAGGAATACCAAATGTTTTGCAATAAGAGCTTCTAATGATTTCAATCATCCCTCTACCTATTACTACTACTAATTTCTACTTTCCTGAAACAATTCCATAGTCAGGGGCCTTAATCCCGACTGGATCGAGTGCTGTATCAATCTATTATGAATTCGAGCTAGTCTCAAATCGTACTCCATATTTCTAGGAATCGACATTAGCTCGATTTGGTTCAGAGCTCGAACCAGTCGGGTGTAAAGCCGCAATGGAGAATACGCCGTACCGATCTGGATACTTACCACAGAATATCTAATAGTACTACTTAATAAGTTACTCCATAGAAATCTAAACTAATTAGATAGACTATTTAGATTTATAAACTACTAGCTTTTACCCGCGGCTCCGCTCGCGTTAAATTCTGTTAACCCACGTGATGGATCCTGTTAATGCAGTCCAGTCCAGTCCAGTCCAGTCCAGTTCCATTCATCTCCTTTCATTCAGACCGTCCAGTCTCATCCAGTCGAGTCTAGTCCAGTCCAGTCGCGTCTAGTCAAGTCCAGTCGAGTCTAGTTAAGTCGAGTCGAGTCCCCTGTCCAGTCGAGTGGTGTCCAGTCCAGTCCAGTCGAGTCGAGTCCCCTGTCCTGTGGGTGTCCAGTCCCCTGTTCAGTTCCCTGGCCAATCCAATGTCCAGTCCCATGTCCAGCCCCTGTCTAGTCCCCTGTCCCATCCCATCCCATGTCCCGTCCTGTCCCATGTCCCGTCCCGTACCATGTCCAGACCCGTCAAATTTCCCGTCACGTCTCGTCACATGTCACGTCCCGTCCCGTCCCGTCCCATGTCCCGCTGTCACGCCACCGTCGTGTCAAATAAATATTTTTCTTTCTTTCTTTTACGGTTACTGTAGGATAGATTTGGAGCGTAATTACTTATGTCTTCATGCTAAAACGGCCGGAGGGATATTTATAAATTTGTTATTGGGTGTCATGGTCTTGGAATAAATAACACGGGATACTTTTTATTTCGGAAAAATTTCACAGTTCCTGTGGGAGATATCGGGAGCGTAATTCCGTAAAAACCTCTTCATGTCAAAACAGCTGATTTTGTTGAAAGGGGAGTGATAATGTTCGGCTAGAAATCAAAGAAGCACCATTAAACCACAGACATAGAATTGACATTTAAAATCAATTAATTACAATTAAATTAATTATTTATTAGTAAAAGGTCGAAGACGTTTCATAGACTTTTTTTTTTATATTTGAACCAGTGATTAGAAACTGCAGATGCGATAAATAGGTATTTATTGTACATACTTACTCTGCGAATTAAAGATTATAGAAAAAAATAAAGATTAAAAAGATTATGTTCACGGTAGCTTAGTGGCTAAAACACTGGCGTACTGAGCCAGGAGTCGCAGGTTCGAATCCTGCTCGTGAGCGATTTTTTCTTTTCACTATATTTCGCTTCGCATGCGTAAATGCGTTAAAAATAATAAAATAAAGATTATAGGTTAAAATATAAATCTATTGATTATTAATAAATATCTTTTTATGTAAAGCTTTACTTATAATAAGTTCAGACTACAAGTGAATCACAATTTATTGTTTATTTATTTAAACTTCATGCAACATATGTACATAGGCGGACTTAATGCCTCAGGCATTCTCTCCCAGTCAACAGAGATGACAAAGCAGGTGCAATATTGATGGGGTGCTGGCCAGAAAACTTCCACGTGTGTCTGATAGCTGCTTGTCCTTCTGGGCACGTCTGGAGGGAACGGCAGTTGATTGGCCGGTGCATCCTGGGCACGGGCAATAAAATCCTTTCGAGGGATTAACCTTCGGGGGATTTTATTGCCTGTGGCGAATATTCTGGCGCGGGAGTGGCCCGTTCTGGGCCAGTGGGGAGTTGCTCCACGTGTCCCTCTGTTGCCAACAGAGGGCACAGTGGAGGAGCAGGGGTGGGCCCGGTGTGCACTCACCCTGCCACTGGGCAGGCAGCGGAGGGACTGTCTTTCCCTGCCCCCGTCGATCTCGTAACCCCAGAAGTGCCCGCTGAGTAGTGTTCTCGCACCTCTTGGGACCGAGGGTCTTGGCTTCACCGCCCGGACCGCGAGGAAGAAAACCTCTGTAAAAAATTACGGGAGGTAGGGCCTGCGAGCAGCAAACTCGGGGTAATCTGCTGCCCGACCAGCAGCTGGCATAGCTGGCACAGCCGGCGTAGTTGGCGTAGCTGGTAAAGGCCCATGAGGTTAGGTGGCGTGCAGTGTTCCGTGTGCGACACCGAGGAGGGTGCGGCCGACGGTAGGCCGCACGGGTAGAAGGGGCTCGCCTGCTTGTGGCGGGCCGGTACCTGTCGGGGGTGGTTGTGTGAATACTCACGGGTTCCCACGCCCTCGGATAAGGTAGTTGAAGGAACACCGTGGTGGTTTTAGTCGGTAAGAGTCCGACATTGGCTCCGCCTACCCCGGGCGGTGTGCGTCCATGAGGATTTCCCCACGGCATAAAAAAAAAACCGGCCAAGAGCATGTCCCGCCATGCTCAGTATTATAGGGTTCCTTAAGTAGGTCTAATTACAAACGAATCAAATCGAATATTAATCATTGCTATTTTAGTTTTTGCAAACAGCGCCACCTAGCGCTAAATTTATGAAGCTAAATTTAAGAAGTGTGTTTCTTTTTGTGATTTTTTTAAATAGAAAGTAACTAAAGGAGCATTATTTGCTAAGATCATTTTTCTCTAAGGTCAATGACCTTTGAACTAGGACGTTTTAAGTATTTTTCAGTTTTCTGTCTATAACTCAAAAAATTATAATCACATTATACTCGAAATAATTTCAAAAGAGAGTTTTCACAAAGGTCTATCAATGTGGAAGATTATAAGTTTCTACGTTGCATAGTTTAGAAATGGCAGGGGGGGGACACATTGCAAGCCACTTTGGCGAACTGTATTTCGCAGATGGTATACCTGATAAAAAAGTTATGTATAAAACATTACCTTCATTTTAGTAGACCTATTCAATGGTGTGTGGGGTATACACGAGGGGGTCCAGCGAAAAAAAAATTACATCCTCATTTCACGTGTATGAGCACCACCCCTAAAATACATAATCAAGATTTTTTTATTCTTTTAAAATTGAGATCTATATATAAACCATTTTTTAACAAAATTTTATTTATTTATGTTTGTAACTGTAGAAGTTATTAAGCTGTGAAGGATTAGAACAGACGGACAGACGGACAGACGGACGGACATGACGAAACTATAAGAGTTCCTTGTAAGAGCTACGGAACCCTAAAAAAATATCTTGGTGTAAAGCTGGACTCAAAACATCACCCATATTGTGGAAAATGTTGTTAATACCAAAGGAAAAGGAATACCAAATGTTTTGCAATAAGAGCTTCTAATGATTTCAATCATCCCTCTACCTATTACTACTACTAATTTCTACTTTCCTGAAACAATTCCATAGTCAGGGGCCTTAATCCCGACTGGATCGAGTGCTGTATCAATCTATTATGAATTCGAGCTAGTCTCAAATCGTACTCCATATTTCTAGGAATCGACATTAGCTCGATTTGGTTCAGAGCTCGAACCAGTCGGGTGTAAAGCCGCAATGGAGAATACGCCGTACCGATCTGGATACTTACCACAGAATATCTAATAGTACTACTTAATAAGTTACTCCATAGAAATCTAAACTAATTAGATAGACTATTTAGATTTATAAACTACTAGCTTTTACCCGCGGCTCCGCTCGCGTTAAATTCTGTTAACCCACGTGATGGATCCTGTTAATGCAGTCCAGTCCAGTCCAGTCCAGTCCAGTTCCATTCATCTCCTTTCATTCAGACCGTCCAGTCTCATCCAGTCGAGTCTAGTCCAGTCCAGTCGCGTCTAGTCAAGTCCAGTCGAGTCTAGTTAAGTCGAGTCGAGTCCCCTGTCCAGTCGAGTGGTGTCCAGTCCAGTCCAGTCGAGTCGAGTCCCCTGTCCTGTGGGTGTCCAGTCCCCTGTTCAGTTCCCTGGCCAATCCAATGTCCAGTCCCATGTCCAGCCCCTGTCTAGTCCCCTGTCCCATCCCATCCCATGTCCCGTCCTGTCCCATGTCCCGTCCCGTACCATGTCCAGACCCGTCAAATTTCCCGTCACGTCTCGTCACATGTCACGTCCCGTCCCGTCCCGTCCCATGTCCCGCTGTCACGCCACCGTCGTGTCAAATAAATATTTTTCTTTCTTTCTTTTACGGTTACTGTAGGATAGATTTGGAGCGTAATTACTTATGTCTTCATGCTAAAACGGCCGGAGGGATATTTATAAATTTGTTATTGGGTGTCATGGTCTTGGAATAAATAACACGGGATACTTTTTATTTCGGAAAAATTGCACAGTTCCTGTGGGAGATATCGGGAGCGTAATTCCGTAAAAACCTCTTCATGTCAAAACAGCTGATTTTGTTGAAAGGGGAGTGATAATGTTCGGCTAGAAATCAAAGAAGCACCATTAAACCACAGACATAGAATTGACATTTAAAATCAATTAATTACAATTAAATTAATTATTTATTAGTAAAAGGTCGAAGACGTTTCATAGACTTTTTTTTTTATATTTGAACCAGTGATTAGAAACTGCAGATGCGATAAATAGGTATTTATTGTACATACTTACTCTGCGAATTAAAGATTATAGAAAAAAATAAAGATTAAAAAGATTATGTTCACGGTAGCTTAGTGGCTAAAACACTGGCGTACTGAGCCAGGAGTCGCAGGTTCGAATCCTGCTCGTGAGCGATTTTTCTTTTCACTATATTTCGCTTCGCATGCGTAAATGCGTTAAAAATAATAAAATAAAGATTATAGGTTAAAATATAAATCTATTGATTATTAATAAATATCTTTTTATGTAAAGCTTTACTTATAATAAGTTCAGACTACAAGTGAATCACAATTTATTGTTTATTTATTTAAACTTCATGCAACATATGTACATAGGCGGACTTAATGCCTCAGGCATTCTCTCCCAGTCAACAGAGATGACAAAGCAGGTGCAATATTGATGGGGTGCTGGCCAGAAAACTTCCACGTGTGTCTGATAGCTGCTTGTCCTTCTGGGCACGTCTGGAGGGAACGGCAGTTGATTGGCCGGTGCATCCTGGGCACGGGCAATAAAATCCTTTCGAGGGATTAACCTTCGGGGGATTTTATTGCCTGTGGCGAATATTCTGGCGCGGGAGTGGCCCGTTCTGGGCCAGTGGGGAGTTGCTCCACGTGTCCCTCTGTTGCCAACAGAGGGCACAGTGGAGGAGCAGGGGTGGGCCCGGTGTGCACTCACCCTGCCACTGGGCAGGCAGCGGAGGGACTGTCTTTCCCTGCCCCCGTCGATCTCGTAACCCCAGAAGTGCCCGCTGAGTAGTGTTCTCGCACCTCTTGGGACCGAGGGTCTTGGCTTCACCGCCCGGACCGCGAGGAAGAAAACCTCTGTAAAAAATTACGGGAGGTAGGGCCTGCGAGCAGCAAACTCGGGGTAATCTGCTGCCCGACCAGCAGCCGGCATAGCTGGCACAGCCGGCGTAGTTGGCGTAGCTGGTAAAGGCCCATGAGGTTAGGTGGCGTGCAGTGTTCCGTGTGCGACACCGAGGAGGGTGCGGCCGACGGTAGGCCGCACGGGTAGAAGGGGCTCGCCTGCTTGTGGCGGGCCGGTACCTGTCGGGGGTGGTTGTGTGAATACTCACGGGTTCCCACGCCCTCGGATAAGGTAGTTGAAGGAACACCGTGGTGGTTTTAGTCGGTAAGAGTCCGACATTGGCTCCGCCTACCCCGGGCGGTGTGCGTCCATGAGGATTTCCCCACGGCATAAAAAAAAAACCGGCCAAGAGCATGTCCCGCCATGCTCAGTATTATAGGGTTCCTTAAGTAGGTCTAATTACAAACGAATCAAATCGAATATTAATCATTGCTATTTTAGTTTTTGCAAACAGCGCCACCTAGCGCTAAATTTATGAAGCTAAATTTAAGAAGTGTGTTTCTTTTTGTGATTTTTTTAAATAGAAAGTAACTAAAGGAGCATTATTTGCTAAGATCATTTTTCTCTAAGGTCAATGACCTTTGAACTAGGACGTTTTAAGTATTTTTCAGTTTTCTGTCTATAACTCAAAAAATTATAATCACATTATACTCGAAATAATTTCAAAAGAGAGTTTTCACAAAGGTCTATCAATGTGGAAGATTATAAGTTTCTACGTTGCATAGTTTAGAAATGGCAGGGGGGGGACACATTGCAAGCCATTTTGGCGGGCTATATTTCGCAGATGGTACACCTGATAAAAAAGTGACGTATGAAACATTACCTTCATTTTAGTAGACCTATTCAATGATATCCCACACGAGGGGTTGCAGCGAAAAATTTTTTTTTTCCCCATTTCACATGTATGGGCGCCACCCCTAAAGAACGTAAAAACTATTTTTTTTATTCTTTTAAAATTGAGATCTTAGGACAGACGGACATACGGACAGACGGACAGACGGACAGACGGACAGACGGACAGACGGACATACGGACAGACGGACAGATGGACAGACGGACAGACGGACAGACGGACAGACGGACGGACATGACGAAACTATAAGGGTTCCTTGTAGGACTTCGGAACCCTAAAAAAAGGCTGCGTGCAACGAAGCGCCTTCTCTATAGCATCCACTGCACCACGGTAACACACCCTCGGTACAAGATTCCTATACTCAATCAATAATCCTATTAAATTAAGAGAACTGTGCTCAAAATGTGAACTCCATAAACCAAGAACCTACTTACCACAATTAAATCTATATCAACTAATTAATTAGTCATATGCATTATACATTAAAATGAATCAAAATCTATGGGGTACAAGCACAGAAAAATAGTTACAAGTGAATAACATACATTGAAAACACGTATGGGTTAAAAATAAATAAAATACAGCTCAAAGTAACTAGCGAGTTTGTTAATATAGCGCCTGCAAAGTTAACACACGCAAACGCACTTTATAAACAACCTGATGCTTGTCGTGACTCGTAAGGAACCGGTTTATGTTTTTTGCACGCAGGTAACAGAGGCAGTCACTCGCCGAAGGCATTGTTTACTCATTTATTGCACATATTTTTATGTATGTAGTTTAATAAGTTGTCTGCAAAATTAAGGGCATTCCGTACAAACCCCCGTGGTTTTTGGTTTGCTTTTGTCATGTAATGTATGTTCCGTACCACCCATCGACCCATAGAAACTGATTTAATTTATGAGAGTTTGTCAAAAGACCAACTCACAGTGCGTGAAATATGAATTTTTGCATCTCTTTCTTACGCAGGTACCACCACATATGTCTATGTTCGTCTTATTTTTAGTATTTGTTGCTAAACTACATAATATGCACTATATGATCTGACCATGTTTGACGTTGGTATGTATTACAATACAATACAATACAAATCCTCTTTATACCCGTACCTCTGTATTACCGTTTTGAAGATAGAGCAGGAACAAAAACGTTGAAAAAAATGCATGTTTTTTGAGGTTTCTTGTATGGGGACCAGGGATATTATGGAGCTCCGTAACCGTAACCGAAACTATCGGATATCCGAAATAAAAATATGTCCGTAACCGTAACCGTATCCGTTTCATAAGTTTCGGATAGTTTCGTATAAGTAATTTAGTAAGACAGTACCTCTCTCCGCCTGCTGGCAGTGTACCGAGTGAGGAGCTTTTCAGTGCTGCTGGGTTAATTTATGACCCCTTAAGGAATCGACTTTCAGTTGATAAGGCTGCAAAATTGCTTTTTGTTAAATATAATCTTCCTCTGCTCAGTTTTGACTATTAGAAGTTCTAATCATAGTTATAATTTAGAACTATGATTAGGTGATAGGCAACTTTATATTTTGTTAGAAGTATAGATGGTTTCATTACTCATAAAATAATTAAAAAGAAAACTCTCTTCATGTTATCACACACACATAATTATTTAATATTTTATACATATGTTATAAGTTAATATGTGTAATGTGTGAAGCTTTTTCTCCAACTCTTAAATGTATTGCTTTTTTATTTTAATAGATAAAACTTAAAATTGAGTAGGTATACAATTACAAACATACATACATATTACCACGCCTGTTTCCCATTGGGGTAGGCAGAGACTATGCATTTCCATCTGCTACGATCCTGACACACCTCTTTCGCTTCATCTACGTCCATTAACCTCGTCATGCATGCTCGTCGGTTTAGAGAACTCTTAACCTGGCATTTTTTGAGAACATCCGCGATTTGATCGCGATACGTTCGCCGAGGTCGTCCCCTTCCAACTCTTCCATCAACACTAGCTTCGTATACTTGTTTCATCAATCTCCTCTCGTCCATCCTCTCTATATGTCCAAACCATCTTAACATACCTTTCTCAATCTTTGTCACTACATCTTCTTTCACTCCACAACGCTCCCTTATCACGTTATTCCTTACTTTATCTCTCAAAGTTACACCACACATACTTCTCAAAGCTCTCATTTCTACTGCATTTATTCTGCTTTCATGTTTTTTCTGCTATAACCAACTTTCACTACCATACATAAGTGTAGGCACTAACACTCTCCCATGAACAGCCAGCCGTGCCTTTTCCGAAACTTTGCGGCTGTTCATGAAGGTGTGTAGTGCACCTGATTACCAGCACTCACTCTCCTTTTAATGTACTTCACATGCTTGCCATCTCTTGTAAACATGGAACCCATGTATACAAACTCTTTCACTTGTTCCACCTTTTCGTCACCTATCAAAATATTGCACTCTGTCTTATAACTTCTTCCTTTTCAAAAACCATAACTTTTGTCTTACTGACATTAACTTTCATTCCTTTACTCTTCAAAGCACCATCCATAATTGTTACCATCATCTGTAACTCCCCCTCCGACGATGCAAGGATAACTTGATCATCGGCATAGAGGATACATTTGACAAGTAACCCATTCATTTCTAAACCATTTTCACTCTCTTTCAAATCTTTCAAACAACTGTCCATGAATAGATTGAATAGCCACGGCGACGCTACACATCCCTGTCTCACACCCTTGTCGATGCTGAACCAGTCAGAGTAGGCGCCGTTAATCCTGACACAAGCGCTAGAATCCGCATAGAGAGATTTCAACGCTTGAATCAGGTTGCTATTCACACCATAGATAGACAATGCAGACCATAGTTCATTCCTCATCACTCTGTCGTAGGCCTTTTCCAAATCCACGAAAGCGCAATAGACTTTTTGACCTTTGGCCAAACATTTTTCAGCTATGCATCGCAAGGAAAAGATCTGCTGCCTAATTACGTAACTCACTCGCGATCGCATTCATTTGGAATTCAATGTTCATTGCTTTGTGTGTTTTGACAATCCGTCATATTGACAACTACGTACCACGCAATGAATATTGCTGTAATTTCAAAATGAAAGCTGATGTCAATGCGAATGCATTACACAATTACCCCACTGATCCGTACACCCCATGCCCTTTCTAAATCCCGCTTGCACATCCCATATTTTTTCATCAGTTACTTTCATCACTCTTTCAATCAAAACTTTTGCATACAATTTGTCAACAACACTTAAAAGGCTAATGCCACGGTAATTCTTGCAGTCTTGCTGTGACCCTTTTCCTTTGTAGAGCGGCACAATCACGGCCTTACACCAGTCTTTTGGTACCAGGCCATTACTCCAGCACAAGTTGAAAAGACGGTACAGCAGACTAGCCACCAGCCACCGCCCTGTCCAGCCTTCAGCATTTCGACTGATATCCTATCATAACCTGGAGCCTTTCCTGATTTCATTCTGTTCAACGCTTTTACAATTTCATCCATACAAAACCTATCCTCAATGTCTGCCCTTTCGTCCATCACCGTTGATATTTGCATCACCTCTTTTTCAAACAGTCCTTCAAAATATTCTTTCCATATCTTTAAGGCATATAATTACTACTAATTATTAAAAGTACGTTAGTAACACTGAAACAGAGGTTTACTTTAGTAATTATTATAACATCTCTAAATAATTACTTACCTATATGACTGATTATAATACCAAATGATAACCTAGACTACAATATTACTACTAAATTCTACTATATTCCGCCCTCTTGGAGGAGGCCTATGTCCAGCAGTGGACGTCTTTGGGCTGAAATGATGATGAACCTAGACTAGATAAGACCTATAAATAAAACCAAATTATTGCATACTATTTGTGTTTATATTATATTTCAATCTAATATCCGTAACCGAAACTATCCGAAACTAACGAATAATCCGAAATAATTACATATCCGTAACCGTATCCAAAACCGATATAATTTTATTCCTATATCCATATCCGTATCCGAAATATCATATCCATAACATCTCTGATGGGGACCCCCTTTGGTTTAAGACTTTTTTTTGTTTTTAGTATTTGTCGTCATAGCAACACATATTCTGAGAAAATTTTAACCGGATACCTATTACCGTTCAAAAGATACAGCCCTGTGACAGACAGCGTAGCGAGAGTAATAGGGTTTCGCACCCTTCGGGTACGGAACCCTAAAAATGAGGCTACTCTGACACACTCATTTTAAAATAAATAAATTATTTATGGTTTGGACATATAGAGAGGATGGACGAGAGGAGATTGACGAAACAAGTATACGAAGCGCGTGTGGATGGAAGAGTTGGAAGGGGGCGACCTCGGCGAACGTATCGCGATCAAATCAATCAATCAATCAATCAATCATTTATTTGCTTGAATACGGGTGTACATGGGGTGATACTTAGGTTAAAACAAAGTTCTTTTACCATATCCTACCTTAACAGGTGTGCAAATACACATGCAATTAAACTAAACTAAATATTAAATTAGGCATACAGTTATCTTTTACAAATATAAAAATTAGAAATACCATTATTACGAAATTTATTAATTATTATATAATTTTATTGTGACTTAACTAATTAATTTAATTACATTTATCATTTAAATAATCCTTAATTAATAAACCTTAATTAATCGAGTCAAAGACTGTAAAGTGCTGCCTGGGGAATGTTTAGTCTCGCAACATAGACTGCTCATAATAGAGGTGAAAATCAGTTTCCCGCTTAACAGGAACAAAGAACGGCCCCCACCTAGAACAAGATGGCGCATGCTGGAAAAAAAGGAGTTTGCGAGTGTTTTCAGGGAAAAAGTGGTAGATAAAATGATAGAAATGAAGGAAATGGAAGGGAAGTCTGTGAATGAATGTTGGAATGAAATAGCGGATAGTATAAGAAGAATAGCAAAAGATGTGTGTGGAGAATCGAAAGGAAAGGGTATAATTGATAAGGATACATGGTGGTGGAATGAAGAAGTGCAAAAGACACTTAAGGAAAAAAAGAGAGCGTTTAAAGAATGGCAGGATGTTGAAAACACAAATGTAGATTTAAAAGAGATAAAGAAGAATATCTACAAAGAATGGAAGGGAAAGGCAAAAAGAACAGTAGCTGTGGCGAGAACTCGGGCTCAGGATGACTTGTATAACTCGTTGGAATTCCCTAGAGGCCAGAAAGAGCTCTATCGCATAACAAAGTCTAGAGAAAAGAGAGCAAGAGATATAATTCATATAAAATGTATAAAAGATGATGCAGGTATGGTCTTAGCAAAAGATGATGAAATAAAAGAGCGTTGGAAGGTATACTTTGAAAGGTTGATGAATGAAGAGAATGTATGGTCTGGCCTACTTAAAGAGGTGCATGTAAATAGGGGTTTGGTGAATGAAATTAGTATGGATGAAGTCAGAAGGGCGATTCGAGGTATGAAAAATGGGAAAGCATTGGGACCAGATGGTATACCAGTAGAAGTATGGCAATTATTAGGAGAAGATGGATGTTACTGGCTGAATTTATTCTTCAATAAGTTGTTGCATGAAGAAACGATCCCACAAGAATGGTGTAATAGTACGCTAGTGCCCATCATCAAAAATAAGGGTGATGTACAAGACTGCAACAACTATCGAGGAATAAAGCTCATGTCACACAGTATGAAAGTATGGGAGAAGGTGATAGAGAAAAGATTGCGAGAGGAGAGTGAGATCACCCAAAACCAGATGGGATTTATGCCAGGTCGTGGGACAACGGATGCCATATTTGCACTCCGCCAAATATGCGAAAAGTATAGACGTGCAATACAATGACGACAATGACTGAATGAATGAATGTGTGACGTACAATGTGTGCAAATAGCCACCTACATAAAACAGGGGGTGGCGATCCGCACGAAAATAAATTGGCTTCGTGCAAATCGACCCCCACAAAATTCATAATGTTTAAAAGTGGCGATCCGCACTTTTCGTGCGAATCCAATACGTGCGGATCGACCACTAACCCGCAAAAACGGTGCATCAGGGCTATGTTTGGACTAGATACGATTGAAAGTTGCAAACCATACTTCATAGAATATAATATTTTTCACATCAGTAGCTCAAACATGTAGGTTTTGCTGCCTGAAATCAATGAGCAAAATCGCATTTTGCTCACTGAGTGAGACAAAGTAACTTTTTAATTTATTTTTTCAGAAAGCCACGAATATCTTATTCAGCCTTGGGTTAATCATCAATTCGAAACATTCACACTCTATCTCTTTCCCGCCATTAGAAAGAGAGAGAGACAAAGACCAGCCCTTTCGAATCGAAGTTCCAATTTTGAATTCGACTTCAAAGACGTTCGGAATTTCGTACTAACTAAAGAAATTTTGCAAAAAGATAATTATGTCTTTTAATGTAAATTATTGAATTTTTAACTTATTGTTGTATTTAAACGAAAATAAGTATTTACTGTAAATAAAACTGATATTTAACCTGTAAATATTTATTTCTAGTTTCAATAATGTTACGTAATATATTTTGTATAATAAAATATCATGGGTGCTATTTCCGAACACTTAATTTAAATAACAGAGCGGGAATAAAATTTCGTGGCTGGCGTAAAGAGTTGAATAAGTTAAAAAATATTAAAATAATCGTAAAATATGAGTGAAACAAGCGACAAGAACAGTATTTTAACACCGGAAGAGTTAAAACAACAAGTTATTAATGCAGAATTAAGTTTCCTACCTGAGAAGTCTCGCGGGAATTAACTGAAAGCATATGGTATGCTTTATTGAATTGGTACCTCTATCTAAAATGTTAATTATTTTGATACACAATAAATAGTTATTTCAATCTATTCCTGTTTATTATTTTATCTCCTAAAGTGTTCTCGCTGCTGAAGGGTGAATTTCAACAAATGCCATTTTTTTTATCATATCGGTGAACTTTTTCATTTATATTTTTTTTGTATATTTTTCAGGTTTTATGTAATCTTTAGGATATCAAATATCCCCAAATTTAATATCATCAACGTATCATTAAAGACTATGGAGAAAATTCTGTTTGAATTCTGGTTTTCACCGAAGTGACAAACCGGCACCGATTATTTTTTCTGTACACCGATATGATAAGTTTATCCACCGAAATGATGTACATATCCAGCGATATGATAATCTATCCACCTTTGAACATCAAAAAGGAAATAGTTAGTAGGTACCTAGGTAGGTAGGTAGGAGAAATACCAGGCTTATTATCTCAATTTTTCGGTTGCGATTTTGTACATCATTGGTCACTGAAACACTTGTTTGGTTATTTCGGGCAACATTTGCCTTAGCTTTTTTCCTCTGATAATATGCACGGGAACTGATTCGGTTTTTTTTTTGTGCAATGGGACGTGCATGTGCAGTCATTTGGCTTCGGGTTGGGATAAGTCCGGCTGCCTTTCGTCTAGCTAAACGTTCTCTATCTTTTCTTAAATGCTCCTCTCTTAACACAGGATCGCTTTTGAGTTTAGCTTTTCTTATTCTTTCCAGCAACCTCTTTCTCTCTTTTTTCTCCTCCTCTTTTAGTTTTGGCCTCGGCATTCTTAAACAAAATTAAGCTATTATGATGTTTTCTTTTTATCTATTTATTATTTTGTTATTTATTATTATGTACTTACTATTTTTTTAACTAGAAAATATTTATTGGAGAAACCTTTAATGCGTCCCCTCACCATCATCACCTCAGCCTATAGACGTACATTACTGAATACAGACCTCCCCTAATGATACATTTATACATCTTCTACTACCCAGTGGTATCGTGGTAATGATTTTGGCAGTCTATGTAGGTAACTATGTATGTATGTATGAATGTTTGTATGTAGGTATATATGTATGTATATAATGTATGTGTTTGTATGTATGTTTGTATGTTCCATTGTTTCCTTGTATACTTAACGAAATGACACGGGGTCTACCGATATGATAAAACGATTCACCGAGATGATAAAATGATCTACCGATATGATAAAGCATTCCACCGATGTGACAAAACTGTGCGCTGATCATGAATCAAAACACCGATATTACATATAAGACACCGATTGATTTTTTCTTATCATTTCGATGTAAATTATCACATCGGTGGTAATAAAGACCACCGATTACAGCGATATTAGAACAGCGACGTGAGAAATAACACACTTTTTTGAAAATTAGAAAAAATGCATAATATCTAGGATAAATTCAATAACAGTCAATGAAGTTAATTCACTTACTACCTCTGTTAGAACCAAACAACAATAATAAAACTACTTATTTCACTTGAAAAATGCGACCACCGATAGTATAAAATAATTGTCCGGGGGCAACTGAAATGGCGTATTTACGTTATTTTTGGGAATATGCAGGGATTTGACACACGTCCGTCCTGACTGCGCACTAGAGAACACTAATGAGGGAAATAAAATTGGGGTGAGGACGCTGTCGGACTCGTCGATGTAAAGTTAGGTTTAAATTACTTTTGGCCAGCGATATGAGAACATTTTGCAGGACAAGTACGTTTGTGCCTCTCAGTAATAATAAACGTTAATTATGTTATAAAATATGCTATATATTAATAACAAAACTAATATTCTATGAAATAAAATAAGTTACATACTTAACTTACGTATATTTATTAGTGTATAAGCTTTTTTGTTTGTAAAAAAAGTAGAGGGACAGCACCGATTTGAAAACAATAGAGGTTTATGTATTTATTTCTACCATTGTAATAGTCTTAGGCAAATAATATTTTTGCCACAAGCCAATAACTACCTATTGAATACTAAAAAAAAAATTCAGAACAATATTCCTATTTTCAAATACTAATTTCACCGAAGACAAAAAAATAAGTCATTTGGGAAATTCACCCTGAAGTGAAAAATTATGTGTGTTACACGAGAGCAAAGTTTTTTGCATCTCGTGCCTTTGAATCCCTCGCCACACTCAGGATTCAACTTTAGAATCACTCGCTACGCTCGTGATTCAATCGATGAATCCTTCGCTTGCTCAGGATTCAAAATCAGCCCTCGCAGCAAAAAACGACTTTGCTCTCTTGTTGCACAAATAACTATTATCTATGCCCTCACTTTTTTTTTTTTTTTTTATATTTATTTTTAATAACTGTTTCACTTTTTATTTTGTTATTTTTAAAGCTTTTATTCATGATTCACTTTTATTCGACGACGTCTGTGGTCTAGTGGTTCGAGTGTCGGACTGCTAATCACGAGGTCGTGGGTTCGATTCCCACAGGACACAAATATTTGTGTGATGAACATAAGTGTTTGTGTTGGTCTGGGTGTTTCTTATGTATTATAAGTATGTATTTACAAAAAATAGAAAGTATATAAGTATTATATCCATTGTCTAGTACCCATAGTACAAGCTCTGCTTAGTTTGGGACTAGATGGTGCTGTGTAAAAATTTCCCAAAAATATTTATTTATAATTTTTTTATTTATTTATGCTGGGTAGGCCCGAAAGCTCCTAAAGGGAGGGGGTGTGTCACCCCATGCCCCTACCTGGCTACGCCAATGCCTATTCCATCGATAAGCTGGTGTACAACAATCGTGACCTTGTACTCGATTCAACGTGTGACTTGCTTGTTTATTTAAAAATCTGTTTGTATTTAAATACCCTAAAGGTGGTTTCAAACCAGCGCGCGAGGCGAGGATTGGATGGGATGGGCGTGAATTGAAATCTCGCTGACCCTTTCACACCGAAAGATGTACATCGCGAGCACGCACCGTTTCGCGCCGACCAACGCCGGCGCGCGCCGGCACGCGATGTACCGTTTTGCAATGTAATAAATACTCTATTCATGCAGCAATAAAGTTTAATGTTGTACCAACAAATATTTCAATTCTTGCCTCACACATCACCGCCTATCCAGACCTTTCACACCAAAGATGGGCGTGACGTGAATTGAAATTTTGCCATACAAATTTCAATTCTCGCTCGGCCATCCACACCATGCCTCACCGATGTGAAACCACCTTTATACCATACTACTTTGACGACGTCTGTGGTCTAGTGGTTCGAGTTTCAGACTGCTAATCCCGAGGTCGTGGGTTCGATTCCCACAGGACACAAATATTTGTGTGATGAACATAAGTGTTTGTGTTGGTCTGGCTGTTTCTTATGTATTATAAGTATGTATTTACAAAAAAAAGTATATAAGTACCATAGTACAATACATACATAGTACATAGTGCTGTACCCATAGTACAAGCTTTGCTTAGTTTGGGCCTAGATGGTGCTGTGTATAAATGTCTCGAACATTTATTTAATTATTTATACCCGGAAAAAAATTCCAGCCAATTTTATTCAGTCATATGTCATGACACAAAAAAAAACATAAAATATTCGTAAAATAACAATTGTAAGCAAATACAATAGATAAATATTTTAATCGTTTTCCTTTCCACGCAAAGCATACCTAAAGTCAAGTTTACTTTGGTAATACAATTATCCCACTAGATAAACTAATAATGCGCCCTTGCCTGACGGCACGAATGACGTAGCCGGTCTACGTTAAATTCCCGCATTGATCAGTTATTTTTGTATGTCCTACAGATAACATAATTGTCTGGTCTGTGTGTCTGCTTATGTAAAGTTTAGAGTTAGGCTATAAAGTTATAATAAGCGAGCCGTCTTACTATGGCGGCTTCACTTTTTGTTTAGCGAGATTCCGTCTGCCTTTTTTATTCGTCCAAGCTATACGGATTATATCAAGCGCTGCTGTCCGTCCCACAATTTTCACCCCAGGCGCTTGTTATAGCTTCAGCCTAAACGAATCCACATTATTTTCTTCTTAAATTTTGTGATTTTCAATCATTAGTTGAAAGGCAAACTGGAGCTCAGATTAAAGCTATTAGGACGGATAATGGAGGTGAATTTGTCAATAATGAGTTATCTGATGTATTTCGTAGTAATGGTACATCAAACTACAGTACCACACAGTCCACAGCAAAATGGCGTGGCTGAACGTACAATTCGATCAGTAGTAGAAAAAGCTCGTTCTATGTTGGCAGAGTGTTCTCTCTCAAAAGCGTATTGGGAAGACGCGTTACAAACATCTGTTTATTTAAAAAATAGATCCCCTCATCGCGCACTAGGTTTTCTTACTCCTTTTGAAAAATGGTATCATTATAAACCTAATCTAAGTCATCTTAGAGTTTTCGGTTGTAGAGCTCTCACACATGTTGCTGATAGTCAAAGAAAGAAATTGGATATGAAAGCAGTTGAAACTATATTTATTGGATACACAGATAATCCAGATAACTATCTGTTTAGGGATTCTAATTATCCTCGAAGAGTAATTAAAGCTCGGGATGTTACGTTCTTCGAAGATTCCTTCAAAAGTTTGAAGAGCAATCAATCTGATGAAGAGCCCTGTACATCTAAAAATATTCAAGTTCCTGCTATACCTACCATAATGTTGTCTGACAACAGTGGTTGTAGGGAAGTGGAGGAGGTTCCTTCTCACACTGTAGAAGTAGAAAATAATACGTCGACAGAAAATTATGAAGATGCTTCTGCCGATGTCCCTCTTGAAGGATTATTTCCACTAGAAGAAGATAATCAAGTTTTTCAAACGGAAACGGAACGAAGATATCCGACTAGAGATCGGAAACCTCCAGATTATTTATCTTATTATAGTTTGGCTGAAGATAATGAACCTAAATCATATTTAGAAGCAATCCGAGCTGATGACGCTGATATGTGGAAATCAGCCATGCAAGACGAATATAATTCACTACAAAAGCTTAATACTTGGAAGCTAGTAGATAGACCAAAGAGAAAAGTGATTCCGTGCAAGTGGGTTTATAAGTTAAAAACAGACGCATTTGGTAACATAACAAAGTACAAAGCTAGACTTGTGATAAAAGGATTCAAACAAGAATATGGTATACATTACCATGAAACCTTTTCTCCGGTGGTCAGGCATTCGTCTTTGCGTACTTTGTTAGCCATTGCTGCTGAAATGGACTTAAAAATGCGGCATTTGGATGTAGACACCGCATTCCTTAACGGTGATCTTCATGAGGAAGTCTACATGAGCCAGCCTCAAGGCTTCATTGAAGAAGGTCATGAAGATAAGGTATGCCTGCTGCAAAGGTCTCTTTATGGCCTTAAGCAAGCTCCACGGGTGTGAAACATTATGCTCAATGAGACTTTGAACAAAATAGGTTTTAGTAGATTGCCTACTGAACCTTGTGTGTTTAAAAAACTTTTTGGTTCAGAGTTAGTAATAGTTGCTGTGTTTGTCGATGACATAATTGTCTTTTGCAAGAATGACAAGTTATTTGACACTGTCAAAAATGATTTACAAAATTATTTTTCTCTTAAAGATTTAGGAGCTCTTAATTATTACTTGGGATTAAATATTTCTTGCGATAAAGGAGAAATAAGAATTAATCAACGTTCCTACACTAATAATTTACTGAAGAAATTTAATTTGGATAATGCTAAAGAGTATGATACTCCATTGGCCGATAGAAAGTTGGGAACTGCTGATTCATACGGTAAGAACTCGATTTATCCTTATCAAAATATGATAGGTTGTCTAATGTTCCTTGCTGTTAATACTCGGCCAGACATTTCATTTGCTGCAAGTTACCTGAGTCAATTTAATAATAAATATAACAGTACTCATTGGGTAGAAGCTAAACGAGTACTTCAGTATCTTAAGGGTACTATCGATTTTTCAATAAGTTATAGAAAAACAGGAAAAGCACTAGTTGGCTATGCAGATGCAGATTGGGCAAACTGTACTGAGGATCGTCGTTCCTATACAGGTTATTGCTTCAAGCTGGCAGATGGTCCTGTATCGTGGGCCTCAAAGAAGCAACCTACGGTGGCACTATCGTCAACAGAAGCGGAATACATGGCGCTGACTGATGCTGCGAAAGAAGCAACTTATTTGCGTCGCTTTATTTCAGAGGTATGTGGCATACAGTATCCTGGTATAGCTATATACAGTGACAGTCAGAGTGCACAGAACTTGGCCCATAACCCTATACATCATGGTAGGACAAAACACATTGATACGAAATATCATTTTATTCGAGAAAAGGTATCTGTCAATGAGATTATACTTAAATACACTAAGTCCTGTGAATTGTTAGCAGAGGTTTTGACAAAGTGTTTAGGTAAAACTGCTCATCAAAAATGTATAAATGGTATAGGTTTATCTAATATTTAGATAGGTACTTCTAGTTGGTATCTTGTATTTTTTTTTTTTTTGTGTATTTTTCCTACTATTTGTGCTTAAGTAAGAGTTTTGATTAAGGGTGGATGTTGAATTATGTAGGTACTGGCCTAGCATACATTCTATAATCAAAACTTTATGATTTTCTACAAATAAAATTTGTATGACACTTCAGATTAAACCTTCAAAACTATTCACACGTATTTTTTCATTTTGCTTGTTATTTTAATCAAAAACCCAACATTTCTGACTCCTTTCAATCCCTCTAAACAATTACCATTTCACAAGAGTAAAGACGCGGGCGCAGCTAGTTTAAGATAAACGGTTGTAGAGTTGTAGTACAAAAACAGTTGTAACTAAACAAACGCGTGCGTAAAACACGCTAACAATTAAATAATATATTGGTGTATATAGTAACGTTCATACATAATATATTAATTTATTAATTAATACATCGATTAACCCTCAAAAATAACGAAATATTTAAAAAAAAAAACTACTGTTTACATAAAAGTACAAGTAACGCGTAGGCGCGGGTAGTCTCTGCGCTGCATTGTGAGGTGATCCGTTTAAATTAGTGCTCCTTTTATCTAAATATCTAATCAGGTGAGCAGAACAATTAAAACGAACGGAATCTTGCCGTTTGTTTTGAAGTTTTTTTATAAGATTTCATAAAATTATCTGTGATTTTTTATGTGTCAAAATAAAAGGTAAGATACCTACTATACAAGATCATTTATGTCTCAAAAAAGGCTGACACAGGCCATGCTAGATGTTGAAAGTGGAAGGCCCTGAAGGGGACCACGCTGGAAGGGTCGCGAATGCCATGTATTGGCAGTCCTCGTCACCCTTCCACCCAAGGCGAGAGTAGGCTCACGGAGTTTTTTTTGTTTTTATTTAGTGTGTGCAAGTCCCACATAAACACATCGCCTCCCCGGTGACATGCAACAGGCATTTTCTCCGCTTAAGAAAGAAGGACATCATCATCATCAGCGTCATCAGCCCATTACTGTCCCACTGCTGGGCACGGGTCTCTTCTCAGAACGAGGAGGTCAAGGCCTCGGTCCACCACGCTGACCTAGTGCGGGTACACACACCATTGAGAACTGCATGGAGCACTCTCAGGTGTGCTCTCCTCATGATGTTTTCCTTCACCGTTAAAGCAAGTGATAATTAAAATTTGATCCACACATGAACTCGAAAAGTCAATGGTGCGACCCTCCTGCATTCAAATTGAAGAGTACAGACATTCCTTAAAGGGTTAAGGCGGGGGATACACATGCCTGCAAAATGTAGCAGTAGCTTGCTTGCTAGTTAACGGCATGTGTAAGTAAATGGCTCTCTGTGAACTTGCATGCAATTTGTTTCCTTGCATGCCTGTAACTTGAAGAAGTATTCACTAGCCAGTACCCCACGCTATTATATTATCTGTGCCCACGCTAACGATATCCCGTACGGCACATTTTCTAGTTTTTGCATCAATGGAAAGCATTCAGAGTGAATTAAATAGTGTCATATTTTTACTAGCAGTAGAATGTGTATTTCTAAATTAATTAGATAAATAAATAACAAAAATAAAAAAAGGATATATTATGCGACGTGCCTCCCACGTGCATCAACGGCAACAACTTGACGGCTACTGGCGTACTGCCATGCCCATTGCCCGTTCTGTCACATTTGTTCACATGTGCCGGTTTTGCAGCCCCCCGCGATCCCTATCGCTCATATTGCATGCCAGTAAAGCATATGTTGTGCAATCTATTTGTTTTCCGGTACAGACACGCCATTGAACAGTCGACTGCATGACAGTGGTAACACGTCAATTCGAAAACCGCCCTTACTGCTTACGAAATAAAGATGCTGCTAATGTCAATGTTACCACCGACGTGCAGTCGACCGAACGTATATACATTAAAGTAGCTAGTTCGTGCAAGGAACTGGTATGCGAAAGTATGGATTTTTGTTTGTTTGTCTTTTAATCACGCCAAATGGCTGAACGGATTTGAATAAAATTCGGCATTCAGATAGACCATATCCCAGATTAACATATAAGCTACTTTTTATCCCGGGAAAATAAACAGTTCCGAAATTGCGCGTTAGTATATTTCTTTGATAAACCGAATAACGCGGGCGAAGCCGCGGGCATAGGCATAGGCATATCAACTATTATTTTAACCATTACTAAGCTTTCAATATTGTTCCTGAGTAAGAAATAGCAGTTCATCTTGACCAAAGAGCATCGGTTCTAGAATACGTAACGAAGATGCTCTGAAAACTGACGGAGAGATAAATATCTAAGGCTGGTCGGCGGCCGCACAATGCACATGCACGGTTTCTTGATTAAGTTTCTGAATCAGGAATTAAGAATTGGAATTCCGTGAGCGTGACACACGTTCGCTTTTTTCCATTCGGATTTTTTTACTGCCAGCACGTGCAGTGACGCCCACAGATTATAAACACACTGGTATTAAAGATAATGTAATCACTAGCGTTTTAACTGAAACTGGTGACGACTTCGTGATCGCACGGCCAGATGGATGACGACGAATTTATTGCTATTGAATATTTGCTTACGTCGGCCTTCTTTTTAAACTTTGCTGAACATATCGCACACCCAGAACAACACTGTATTATGTCGAAAAATCTCAAAATTGAGTTATGTCTATGGACGAATAGCCAAAAATTTGCCGCGCATACCACGAAGACAGGCGTATTTCTATTTACAAAAATGTCCTACAGATGGCACGCTAACTCTCTATTGGTGAAGACGCGCTGCCAGAATCATACCACGAACACAAAACTATTTCTAGATGCAACTTGTCCACCTTAGAGAACAGCACCATACCCTTTACGCAACAGTGAATTATTTTGTGATAATGCACTGTTGTTGAATGTAGTACGAAAATTACTCCGAATTATTTAGTTTTAATTCAGTATTGGTGACTGTGCTTATACAACGTATTTGATATTATTTCGAAATAGTACTCTGTTGTTGACGAAGGTATGTCAGATTTTTTGGATTATTCCAAAATGGTTCAGTGTTGTTCGTAAAAGGTGAATATCTGTGAAATGATGCACTATTGATGGTAAATATAAATGATGTCCTAATTTTATTAAAAAAACATAATAAATATATTTTTTATACGCAGAACTGTTACTTGAATTATATTTAAAAGAAATGTATTTACAATTTATGTTGTTCTTTAATTACAAGAAGATTAATCATCTTTTTTTGAGATAATGCACTATTGTTGAATTTGAAAAATTTGTAATTGTTATTTGGCAGATGATGAGGGGTTGTGGTCTCCTGTTAATTAAAAAGGCAATGCAAGCAACCACAGTAGAAACCTGACCTTCTGTTCAACAAAACAGCGTGGAAAAGGATAACTATTGTAGCATCAACCGATGAAAGATCAGCGTTGGCAGCATCAGCCGATGAAGAAAAGAATATTTTACTCTGATACACTTTTTCTGCCTTTTAAACAAATACCTTGGCCTCTTTTAATCCCTAGAAGATTATCTTCTTCTTCCTCTTCGAACTCCTCGTCAGACTCCAGCTCGCCATCGTCAAGCTCCAGCAGCTCAAGTAGTTCATCTGATAAAGAATCTAATAGAGCGGGTCATTCTACAGCGAATACTCAAGGAGATTCCAATTCTACTCCGACAAACGCACCATCAACTTCTTCTGCCATTGATACTGCTCCATCAGTGATCGAACCCAAGTTAAGTAGAAAGAGAATAAGAAATCCTGCTGGCTAGAAGTGTAAGATTGCTAAGAAAACTTTGCGGAATACAGGAAAAGCGTATGTTTCTTTAACAAACCTTACAAAACTAATCGCTGAGTGTCAAATCCGGATTACTATTTTGAAATAAATAACAACAGGATTAGGGCATGTAAAGAGTTTTTAAGGCTACTCTGAAAATCTGTGATAGATATGATATTAAGTAGGTCTTAAAAGAACATGGACAAGACAAAGGTTATGTCGAATTCCTTTCTTAAACATAAGAGAATCTACACTCGAAGTTGTTGACGATTACCGAAAAAACACATAGGACAAACTGTCCAGTTAGGTAGGTAGGTCCAACTTCGAGAAAGAGGTCAATTGTCGAATCCAACCCAGTTGGGCAGCGTTCGGGAAGCTACGCAATATCTTCTCGTCCAAAATACCGCAGTGTCTCAAGACGAAAGTCTTTGATCAGTGTGTATTGCCAGTATTTACTTACGGCACTGAAACGTGGTCGCTCACAATGGGCCTGATAAGAATGCTCAAAGTCACTCAAAGGGAGAGGGCTATGCTCGGAGTGTCTCTGCATGATCGAATCAGAAGTGAGGAGATTGCAGGAGAACGAAGGTAACCGACATAGCCCGAAGAAATGCCAAACTTAAGTGGTAGTGGGCAGGGCACATTGCTCACAGAACCGATGACCGATGGGGCTATGAAGTTCTGGAGTGGCGACCGCGTACTGGAAAGCGCAGCATGGGTAGGCCCCCCACAAGGTGAACTGACGTCCTGGTGAAGGTCGCGGGAATTCGCTGGATGCATAAAGCGTAGGACCGGTCGTTGTGGCGATGCTTGGGGAGGCCTATGTTCAGCAGTGGACGTCTTCCGGCTGAAATTATGATATTAAGACGGCGGTTTCAAAGAAAACAGATAGTGGTTTTATGAAATCTGATGCACGCCAATCACCGCAAAATAGACTCTGAAATAAAAGATAGTGTGACTAATTTCATAAATTCTGTTCCTAGAATAGAGTATCATTACCTAAGAACTCAAACTACAAGAGAATACTTCTCAAGTGATAAATTAGGCCGTTATTGTATATTGAATCTCAGTAAAAAACAGTAGAATAATAGTGCATTATTTCAGAATCAATCAGTAAAAAGCACGTAACTCGAAATAATTGTTTTTTATTTTGTTCAGTCATTTCACAACAGTGAATTAAGTAAAAAAATGCATTATTTGGCTTTATTAACGCGTTTTGAATCGACTGAACTACATAATGCTGATACGCATTGGATTCTTCACATGCAATGTTCAAAACATTTGCAATAACTTTGACGTAACATGAGATAACGGTTTTTCGTCGATTCTGAAAAATGAGCTATTTTGACTTAGTGCAGTATTGTTCTGGGGGTGCGATATTGTCGTATACCTAAATAATAATCATCATTAACATCATTTCAGCCGAAAGACGTCTACTGCTGGACATAGGCAAAAATCGCCAAGCATCGCCACAACGACTGGTCCTGCGCCTTCCGCATCCAGCGGATTCCCGCGACCTTCACCAGGTCGTCGGTCCACCTTGTGGGGGGCCTACCTACGCTGCGCCTTCCAGTACGCGGTCGCCACTCCAGAACTTTACTACCCCATCGGCCTTCTGTTCTGAGAGCAATGTGCCCCGCCCACTGCCACTTATGTTTGGCAATTCTTCGGGCTATGTCACTTGCTTTCGTAAATAACAAATTATAATAATAACTAACATTAAAAAAAATAGTTTCAGACTCAAAACGAACAACTAAACCACAACGATGACGCCGTCACCTCAAGAGCACACGTCGACTCGACAGGAGATTCACACAGCGCCAGTGTTGGACGGCGAGAGAATCGTCATTTCTGGCATGTCGGGACTCTACCCATCATCGCGCAGTGTCAAGGACTTATCTGAAATTTTGTACAATAAGGTAAACATGACAATCATCCTCCGCACCTTTTCCCAATCATATTGGGTCTGCTTCCAGTCTAACCAGATGCGGCTGAACAACAGTATTTTACATGGAGCGAGCGCCATCAGACCAAAATGATTGCGCGCTGGTTCTGAATTCTTCTTCTTCGTATGCCATATCCTCATCGGATGTCAGCGACCACCGCACGGAATTCGTTTCTATCTTGTGCCAGTCTGCATAGACTGGCAGCGTCATTGATGTTGGTCCAGCTCTTAATGTTGACAATCCAGGCTAATTTCCATCTTCCCCTGCTCCTTTTGCCGTCTATCTTGCCCTCCAGTATTTTCCTCAATGTATTATATTTTTCGTTTCTATATTTGTGTTCTAGATATGAGATTTTCCTTCGTTTAACTGTTTTTAATAACTCAAGGTTTTGGTTTTGGTTTTGGTTTTGAGGGGTTCTGAATTAGGCGAGAATAAAATTACTTTTAATTGCTTTTAATATTTTTGTAGCACAGCAACAAGAAAAGGGGAATATAGGGAAATTTATGGAAATTTATGGAAGCTCACCTTGGACGTGTGGCATCGGATTCAAAGTCTTGCTGCTTTTGTAATTCGGGAGGCCTCCCTGGTCATAGCACTCCACAGAAACACTTAGCTAGTTGGAGAAACACTTTTAAGAACAGTAAATTTGAGATTTCTACGAAAACTAATTTTTATACTTTTTCGAATCGGAGGTCCACCAGTTAATCCAGTTGTCAGACTTTCAGGCTTCTGAGTACCCGTAACGATTGCCACAGATATTCTTACGACAACCGGAACCGACAGCTTAGTGCGCTCTCCGAGGCAAGGATCTCGATGTGTAACGAAACGGTCACCCATCTACGGACTGATCGCGGCAAACGCGGCTTAACCTCGCAGATCGTATAATCCGCGCAGTTGTTATGTCAAACGCAATTAATATAGTACATTATGATAGAAGTGAGCTAAGATGTTCATTATACTCGAGACTGGATTGCGGCCCGAGCCAAAGGCGAGGGCGTAATAAAGCCAAGAGTATAATGAACATTGTTCACACGTTTCGTACGACCTTTTTCAACACTGTTAGCACTTATTATATTATGCTTACGTACGACCCAGTTAAGTTAGTTAACTTTGTTCCCATATTTTACTGTCTAAATTTCTATGTGTGTGTCTGCTGACACCGATTCTACCACGTCATTCCGACAGACAACATCTTGATGACCAGTGATTTATTGCTATAAAATGTGTGTAAATATAAATTAAATAAAACCGGCCAAGAGCATGTCGGGCCATGCTCAGTATTATAGGGTTCCTTAAGTAGGTGTAATTACAAACGAATCAAATCGAATATTAATCATGGCTATTTTAGTTTTTGCAATAATCGGCAGCATTCACGACTCAGAGCGTGTTGTTAGTAGCGCCATCTAGCGATAAATTCAAGAAGCCAAATTTAAGAAGTGTTTCATTTCAAAGTTTCTTTTTGTGATTTTTTTCAAATAGAAAGTAGCTAAAAGAGCATTATTTGCTAAGACCATTTTTCTCTAAGGTCAATGACCTTTGAACTAGGACGTTTTAAGTATTTTTCAGTTTTCTCTCTATAACTCAAAAAATTATAATCACATTATACTCAAAATAATTTTAAAAGAGAGTTTTCACAAAGGTCTATTAATGTGGAAGATTATAAGTTTATACGTTGCATAGTTTAGAAATGGCAGGGGGGGGGGGGACACATTGCAAGCCACTTTGGCGGGCTATATTTCGCAGATGGTACACCTGATAAAAAAGTGATGTATGAAACATGACCTTCATTTTAGTAGACCTATTCAATGATACCCCACAAGAGGGGGTGCAGCGGAAAAATTTTTTTTTTCCCCATTTCACATGTATGGGTGCCACCCCTAAAGAACGTAAAAACTATTTTTTTATTCTTTTAAAATTGAGATCTATATGCAGACTATTTCTTGACAAAATTTCATTTACTTATGTTTATAACTGTAGAAGTTATTAAGCTGTAAAGGATTAGGACAGACGGACAGGCGGACAGACGGACAGACGGACAGACGGACGGACATGACGAAACTATAAGGGTTCCTTGTAGGACTTCGGAACCCTAAAAAACATCCTAATTTTAATAGAGAAGATGGTTGGCAGCTACCACCTGTTTTGTCCTAAAAAAAATCAAGTCCTAAACAGCATGCAACACTGTAAAAGATAATGATATTTTGAGTGATTACTGCGTGCATCGAAACGATTTTAATTAATAAATATTGTAAGGTAGATTAAAATATTTTTTTAGAAATATCTGTAAAGACGATTGTCATTTTACGGCCAAAATTAATATCCAATCTATCCACGATTTACCCTACTAGAGATAGAAATTTGACATATTTTGTATGAAGCTTATGTCAAATTTCTATCTCTAGTAGGTAAAATCGTGAATAGATTGGATATTAATTTTGCCCGTTAGTCTACCTGCGACCACGAAATGCTGCAAAGCTTTCGAAACTTCAGGGAAACCAATTTATATAATATTCGCGATTTAATCCGGTCAAACTTTGTTTTATTATAAATATAATATACTTTTTTTATTTATATCTTAAATTAATGTTAAATTTCTTGACAAAAATAAATCGGGGTGATGATACAAATCTTTTTAACGGAGTTTGAACAAACACGTCTTCTTTGTTGCAGGTGAACCCAGTGTCCGAAGCGGCGCTTCGCTTTACTTTTAACCATCCAGAGGTTTCGCAAAAAGCGGGCTCGGTGCCCGGTCTCGACAAGTTCGATGCCCAGTTCTTCAAAGTGCACTACCGACTGGGCAACACTATGGATCCCATGGCACGCAAAATCCTTGAGCAGTCTTACCAGGCCATCTACGACGCTGGTTAGTTAAAATACCGACTGTGTGGGTAAAATTATTCAATTACACTTTATCTATATTATATTATTAACTTTTGTATTTCGGTGTACGTGATAACATATTTTTTATCGCTGCCTGGTCAAAAATTATTTCATTTTGGAGATGTGTATTGCGCCGATGAGATGGTATACAAAAATATTATAAGATCTAAATAATCATCATTATCATCATCAGTCCATTAATGTCCCACTGCTGGGCACGGGTCTCTTCTCAACTTCTTCTCAAGGATTCAGACCTTAGTCCATCACGCTGGCCTACTGCAGGTTGGCGGACTAGACAAACCATCGAGAACTGTATGGAGCACTCTCAGGTGTGCAGGTTTCCTCATGATGTTTTCCTTCACCGCTGAGGCCATACGCTTTCGCGGCACAGACTCCGTGGGGCACTGGCGCCACGCGTGCTCCGCGCGTCGCACTCGCGCCTTCGCCACGCCTCATAAAAAAACTATTTTTATGTTTTTATACGATTTTTTTAGTGCGCCGCACTTTCAAATTTCGTGTAATCGAATAGAACCTTAAATATATTAAAAGATAGAGTTTCTTTTCGCCTGGGGACGGCGTACCCTAGAGAGAACACCGGTGCTCCAAGGAGGTTGCATTTACGGACACTCTAGGGTACGCCGGATATTCAGCGCCGGACATATCAAGTGAGTTCTGATCAAAATTCATAAAATTAAATGTTTTTTATCAAAGGTTTGGTAATTATCAGTCCAAGCCATTTAAGGGGCTGCCTGGAATGATGGGGCTTGCCTACTATAGTGGCGAGCCAGGACCTACCAGGGGTGGGGGCAGAATCTATCCCGCACCCACGACTAATCGTAGTAGTAATAGACAATGGTAGTAGGAAGTTTTTGTTCGTAAGAATTCCGACAATGCCTTCCGTGTTGTCCGGGTGTAGGGCGTCCATAAGTATTTCCCCACATAAATAAAAATAATCTGTGGTACCATTTGGCTCCATATACATTGTTTGGAACCAGCCTAACATTATAACTTTCTTTTCATAGGAGTAAATCCAGAGCATCTTTCCGGTAAAAAGGTTGGCGTGTATATCGGCACATGTTTCTCTGAAACAGAAAAGGCTTGTTTTTACGACGTTTCTTCCAGATCTGGTTTCGGTATAGCTGGGTAAGACATTTTTTATTTACTACCTATATTAAGGTTTCTTATGCTTTTACGATACTAAAAGTTATTGTTCAAAGCACATTTAATTTAAATTATTATAAGATAACAACATAACATAACGTCACGCCTGTATTTCCCCGAAGGGGTAGGCAGAGGTGTATAGTACACCCACATTTCGCCAGTTATGTTGTAAGTCCCATGTAATAGGGGGCGAGCCTATTGTCATTAACCGGGCACATATCCAGACTCCGGGCTGCTACTGAGAATTTCCTAATGAAAAAACCCAATAACACTTTACCCGACCCGGGAATCGAACCCAGGACCCCACGCTCAGCAGTCGCGCTTGCGACCACTAGACCAACGAGGCAATCTTTCTTATGTATTATAAGTACGTGGGACACTCAGAAAGTGTTGCGAAACTAAAAAAAATTGTTCTATACGTACATATATTTTTATC
This sequence comes from Asteroscopus sphinx, assembly GCA_949699075.1. Taxonomy (NCBI): domain Eukaryota; kingdom Metazoa; phylum Arthropoda; class Insecta; order Lepidoptera; family Noctuidae; genus Asteroscopus; species Asteroscopus sphinx. Next base: position 18,755,538 of record OX453021.1, read on the forward strand.
AAATCTTTTCAAAGTACTTTCCACCAGCCTCTATACAAAGATTCATGCGCCTAAACCAGTTTTCAAAACACTTTTTCCAGTCCGCCGCAGACACCTCGTTTACAGCCTGCTCGAACGCAGCCAGCGCATCTTCCGGCGACGAAAATTGTATCCCTTTGAGCTGATTTTTTATTTTTGGTAATAAAAGGAAGTCACACGGTGCTAGATCAGGGCTGTAAGGAGGGTGACCCAGGAGTTTGACTGGCGTGCTGTCCAGGAAGTCCCTCGTTTTGAGTGCGGTGTGCGCAGGTGCATTGTCGTGGTGGAGCAGTAGCCCGCGGAGCCCTGTGTTTGGTCGCTTGTTGCTTATAACAGAGAATACTTCTGGCAAACATTTGGTAGTATACCATTCGGCATTAATGCTTCTTTGATCCCGTAAGGGAATTGATACCAAGTGGCCAGTCAAATTAAAAAAGCTAGCGATCAAAATCTTACCCCCGCTTCTAGATCGCTTCACTTTGGTAGGCGTTGGCTCATTTTGAAACACCCAAACAGTCGACTGGCGCTTGGTTTCTGGGTCGTATTGATAAATCCAGGACTCATCACCTGTAACGATGTCGTAAACACGCCGAGACGAGCCTGCTTCAAATTTGTTAAGCATATCACGGCACCATTCCACCCGGGCCTGCTTCTGAGCATCGGTGAGGTTGTGCGGCACCCAGCGTGATACTATCCTCCTCACGCGAAGATGGCTGTGTAGAATCTCGTGAACGCTTCCCGATCCAATCTTCAATATGTATTGAATCTCCTGATATGTAATTCGCCTATTGTCTTGGATTAAATTTTTCACTGCTAGCACGTTTTCTTCGGTAACAGCCGTCAAAGGGCGACCGCTTCTTTCGTCATCCCCCAAAGTTGGTCGACCGCGCTTGAATTCGTTATACCAACGATACACGGTTGCCTTGGAAGGGCCTTCATCCATGAATGCCATTTGAAGTCTATCGTACGATTCATCCGGTTTCAGGCGACACTTGAAATCGTATAAAATCATAGCTCTAAAATGTTCCCGGCGCAGATCCATATTTCAGTGAGACACAATACTTTGAATTAACTCGCAAAAAATGTGGAGGGAAATTTTGAAATTGGAACTTACTTATTTTTACTTATAAATAATCATATTTTCGAAAAACATTATAACTGGCCAGTCTCCCATATATAAAAACTTTTTTTCGCAATACTTTCTGAGGGGCCTGGTATGTATTTACAAAAAAAAAAGTATATATGTATTATATCCATTGTCTAGTACCCATAGCACAAGCTCTGCTTAGTTTGGGACTAGATGGTGCTGTGTAAAAATGTTCCAAAAATATTTAAATGTATTGTAAGATTAGTAGGTTATATAGAGATTTTTTTCGTTTTTTTTTTCCTACTTCTAGTAAATATATATATTTTATTTAAATAATTATTTCGGTTACGTCGTTTCGGTTAGTATCTAAATTACAACTAATTTCGTCACTATCCCGGCATAATATAAATAAATAAAATAAATAAGAGTAGTATACCTACGTCATAACCTCAGTAATATTATCATCATCATCATCATTTCAGCCAAAAACGTCCACTGTTGGACATGGGCCTCCCCTAAGCATCGCCACAAAGACCGGTCGTGCGCTATATGATTACATGTTTTCTTGTTATTTTGTTGATTGAAAGAAAAGAAAGAAAGAAAAATATTTATTTGACACAACTGAGACACATTAAAAGAAAGGATATACATGAACAAGAAATAGATTGAATATTCAATAGATTGTGTAATATTTTATTGTGCTTAGGTACCTAATTAAATTAAATTAATAAATCAGGTGCAGTAAAACAATGTTCGCCAACCGCGTGTCGTACTGGCTGAACGCGAAGGGCCCGTCGATGTCGATCGACGAGGCGTGCTGCAGCTCCACGGCGGCGCTGGAGCAAGCCTACCTCGCCATGAGCCGCGGAGAGTGCGAGGCGGCCATCGTCGGCGGCGCCTACTTGTGTCTGCACCCACAGTCTTCTGTGCACTACGGAAGGTTATACCAAATTTACGTTTTCATTACTGTCATGCACTGTATGACAAATGTCTCTTTGAAAACACACTCAATATAAAATGTTATAAAACCCCAAAATTTACTGGAACTTCATTAAATACAAACAAGGTGGACATTCGTCTTTACCTGCAAGCGTGAAGTTGCAGGACAAGGTTGCAAAGTAGTAGTAGTAGAAATAGTAAATATATTTACAGAACAACCTGGATCAGTTTATTTACCAGACACAATGCCATATTAACAACATAGCCTATAAACGCATCAACCAGATGAATTCTCAGAAAATATTGTGCTTCCTGAAAAGGAATCTGAAATTATCAAAGTAATTAAGTAATTAAATTCAGAAAAAGGCGCTGGGCTAGATGAAATCCTGCTATGCCGCTGGTATTAATAATTATTTAACCAGTCATTAAATGAAGGTATATTCCTAAATAATGGAAAAAAGCACGCATTGTGCCGATTTTCAAACAGAGAGACCAATCTGATGCCCCAAATTATCGCCCTATTTCTATCTATTCTGTCATACTTCGCGAAACTTTTCCAATCCAATAATTCCACAACTTGTAGATAATATTAGTATCACGAACTCTAATCATGGTTTTAGACATGGTCGCTCAAACTAATCTAGTTCCCTTTGTATCTGACGTTTCTAATGAAACCGACACAGGCATGTAGGTAGACGCTATCTATACAGACTTTAACAACGCTTTGGATAGAGTTAACCATTCAATACAAGGAGTATTGAATTAGCAACGCTTTGTATAGGTGGCACACTTCTAAAATGTTCGAATCATATTTAAAACTGAGGCCACAAATAGAAGTGGTCAACGGCTTGACTTCAACTACATATTTTTCCAAATCAGGTGTGCCTCAAGGATCGCACCTAGGGCCATTTATTTTCCTTGTATACATAAATGATGTTCTAATAATAAATCTAATGATAAATGTTTCTTTGGCATATTATTTACTTATTTTTTATAGTTCTCGTCCTTTGACTCAAAGTTCTCGTCACTAAAATAGCAAACTAGTTATGAGTTGTGTATATATACAGTGTACACCGTTAATGTCATGTACATTCAGTACATCAGTAAAAATATTGTTCAATTCTGTGTAGTGGTCATTTTAATGTATGTGATGTGGCTGTACATTAATAAATAAATAAAAACTAACTTCGAGTTTCCATAAAACATTTTTATTACGGTTACAGATTAATGAAACTGTGTCCAGATGGAAAAACTAAATCTTTTGATGAGAATGCTGATGGTTGTGCTAAATCTGAAGCCATCAACGTTCTGTTTCTCCAAAAAGCTAAAGACGCAATAAGGTTGGTTTATTCTAGCACTGATTTGGTTTTGGAATATGTGGTTTTATAAGTCTTTATCTACACGAAATTATCAACAATATCTATGTTACATTTTCAAAATGAATTGGTTGTAGAATCTACGCTGACGTATTACACGCAAAGTCAGAGTTCACATGTATGTTAACTGAAGAAACGGGCCCTCAATACGGATTTTACAGAGATTTAACAAAAACTGTCGACTTCATAAAGAAGGTCTACGAGGAAGCAAGGATCCCGGCACAAGCCATCGAATACGTCGAAGCTTTTGGTTGCGGTAAGTAATTACACCTAAACGTAGTTATGTATACTTTGGTCGATCCTCCCAAACCACACTCCATGATAGAGGGTTGTGGATCAGAATTCTAGCACTCCTATGCTAGAATTCGTAGGAAGGAATTATTTCACAAGGTTGCAGCATTCGCAGATAACCTTGTTTTTGCTCCTATCTGCCAAAAAAAGCGTTATTTAATTCTTCTATATCCTTATCTCTAGTTGGTTAAAATTGAACTATATATTTTAAAGGTACTATTGTATATATTGTAAACATTCTACCATAGAAATCTAAATAATAAGGTAATAGAAGTGGTAAAGGTGCGGGAAATTGTCGCCGCGTGCAGGTAGGTCGTAGGACATCAGTGCGCGGACCGTTTGCTTGCTCAGCAGTGCATTTTGGACGCGGAGTCACAATTGTATTTCGCGGCATATCTAGGATTTTGTGTTTGGTTTAATTTATTTTGCATTGAATGCTAGAAACATGGTGGACGTATTTATTGTGTTGGTAGTGGCAAACCAGCGACATGCGGTCCGGTCAGATTGTATCATAAGGAAGCAAAATAATATTTTTACGGCGAGGGCGCTTTTTTGAATCCAGAGCGAAGTGGGGATTCTAGAGTACGTCGGCCGAGCCAAAAATATATTTTGCGCCCGAGTGTTTCACTCTACTTTTCATCACCCTCTATTAGAAAATAAAAGGCGTCTCATATTTTATTGTAATATTATTATTATTGTATTATTATTATTAATTAAACATAGAATAACAACTAAATTGAAATTAAATAAATAGTATCTAATAATAAAACAACTAAAAACTTATATTTACATTTGAGACATTTTCGCAATTATGAAAATTTACTGTTAAAGTTTTATTAGGAATAGATATTGTTGTAGATTTTATATTCTGCGTGTTTGAAATACGTGGGACACTCAGAAAGTTTTGCGAAACTAAAAAAAATTGTTCTATACGTACATATATTTTTATCAAATCTTTTCAAAGTACTTTCCACCAGCCTCTATACAAAGATTCATGCGCCTAAACCAGTTTTCAAAACACTTTTTCCAGTCCGCCGCAGACACCTCGTTTACAGCCTGCTCGAACGCAGCCAGCGCATCTTCCGGCGACGAAAATTGTATCCCTTTGAGCTGATTTTTTATTTTTGGGAATAAAAAGAAGTCACACGGTGCTAGATCAGGGCTGTAAGGAGGGTGACCCAGGAGTTTGACTGGCGTGCTGTCCAGGAAGTCCCTCGTTTTGAGTGCGGTGTGCGCAGGTGCATTGTCGTGGTGGAGCAGTAGCCCGCGGAGCCCTGTGTTTGGTCGCTTGTTGCTTATAACAGAGAAAACTTCTGGCAAACATTTGGTAGTATACCATTCGGCATTAATGCTTCTTTGATCCCGTAAGGGAATTGATACCAAGTGGCCAGTCAAATTAAAAGAGCTAGCGATCAAAATCTTACCCCCGCTTCTAGATCGCTTCACTTTGGTAGGCGTTGGCTCATTTTGAAACACCCAAACAGTCGACTGGCGCTTGGTTTCTGGGTCGTATTGATAAATCCAGGACTCATCACCTGTAACGATGTCGTAAACACGCCGAGACGAGCCTGCTTCAAATTTGTTAAGCATATCACGGCACCATTCCACCCGGGCCTGCTTCTGAGCATCGGTGAGGTTGTGCGGCACCCAGCGTGATACTATCCTCCTCACGCGAAGATGGCTGTGTAGAATCTCGTGAACGCTTCCCGATCCAATCTTCAATATGTGTTGAATCTCCTGATATGTAATTCGCCTATTGTCTTGGATTAAATTTTTCACTGCTAGCACGTTTTCTTCGGTAACAGCCGTCAAAGGGCGACCGCTTCTTTCGTCATCCCCCAAAGTTGGTCGACCGCGCTTGAATTCGTTATACCAACGATACACGGTTGCCTTGGAAGGGCCTTCATCCATGAATGCCATTTGAAGTCTATCGTACGATTCATCCGGTTTCAGGCGACACTTGAAATCGTATAAAATCATAGCTCTAAAATGTTCCCGGCGCAGATCCATATTTCAGTGAGACACAATACTTTGAATTAACTCGCAAAAAATGTGGAGGGAAATTTTGAAATTGGAACTTACTTATTTTTACTTATAAATAATCATATTTTCGAAAAACATTATAACTGGCCAGTCTCCCATATATAAAAACTTTTTTTCGCAATACTTTCTGAGGGGCCTGGTAATGTTCGAATTTGGCCCATTTTTAGGAAAATGTGACGGTGAATCTCGTTGTTTGGATGTAGATGGGCGCGGCGACAGTTGCATGGATGGATTAACTGTAGGTTGCAATTTAATGTTTTCCACGATGCGTTCACATGTTTTCGCCTTGTTCTCAATGAAATCTTCTATATACCCCTCTGCTACAGCACTCGACTTCCATCCTCCATGTCGCTTGAGAACAGTTAAGTCCGCTCCAGAATCTGCCAAAAGGGTAGCAGAAGTACGACGAAAACAATGTCCTGTATACTAACTACAAATAAGTAGCGATTTCTGTTGGCATGTTAGAAATGTTATTTCTTTTTTAGGGTTCCGTACCCGAAGGGTGCCAAACGGGACCCTATTACTCTCGCTACGCTGTCCGTCCGTCCGTCCGTCTGCCTGTCTGTCACAGGGCTGTATCTTTGTAACGGTAATAGATAATTTGTTGAAATTTTCATAGAATATGTGTTGCTATGATGGGTATCACGACAAATACTAAAAACAAAAAAAAGTCTTAAACCAAAGTCCCCATACAAGAAAGCTCAAAAAACATGCATTTTTTTAACGTTTTTGTTCCTGCTCTATCTTTAAAACGGTATTACATACCAGCGTCAAACTTGGTCAGATTATAGTGCATATTACGTAGTTTAGCAAGAAATACTAAAAATAAGACAAATATAGACATATGTGGTGGTACCTGCGTAAGAAAGAGATGCAACAATTCATATTTCGCGCACTGTGCGTTGATGTCTTTTGATAAACTCTCGTAAATTAAATCAGTTTCTATGGGGTATCAGGTCGATGGGTGGTATGGAACCCTTACTGCGCGAGTCAGACTCGCACTTCGCTGGTTTTATTTTTTATTCAGCCGGCGGCGCGACTATGGGCCGTCGTACCAGCCAGTCTTTATTCGAACAATATTTGCGTTCGATTTCTTTGGCGCTGAATACTAAGATGTTCCAAATTCAAAAAGTGCGCGGCAAAGAATATTCTTTGCGGCGCACTTATAAAGAGGATTCAAAACTCATTACTGCCCGCTAAAAGTTTCTTATAGAAAACACCACCTTTGGGTGCACTTAAAGGCGAACCAAGTCGTCCTTTTCGAATAGATGGGATGAAAAAACGGTTATTTCTATTACCTTATTATCTACTACTGTCTTTGGTTTAGTTTGGTGTATGTACAATAAAGAACATATCAACTCAGCCTATCGCAGTCCACTGCTGGACATAGGCCTCTCCCAAGTTGCGCCACAACGCTCGGTCCTCTGCCTTCCGCATCCAGTCCCCCCCAGCCACGTTCTTTAGGTCGTCGGTCCACCTGGCAGGGGGGCGCCCTACGCTGCGTTTGCCGATTCGCGGTCTCCACTCAAGGACTCGTCTGCTCCAAACGAACATAATAAATACATATTTAGATTTCTATGCATTCTACCGTTACGTTTTAATAATAACTTTAGTATGGCATACCGCTAAGGAGACGAATTCCTTGTGTGTTTCCCGGGGAAACCAGATTATACTTATGGGGAAACTTTCCCCATAAGTATAATCTGGTGTTCTTCAAGGCTCGAGTGATTATTTTTTTGTTGCTATACTATCGTCGACCGCACCGCCGCCGCTAGGTATCGGTCAAACCAAGCCCATCTTTAGGGTTCCGTAGTCCTACAAGGAACCCTTATAGTTTCGTCATGTCCGTCCGTCTGTCCGTCTGTCCGTCTGTCCATCTGTCCTAATCCTTTACAGCTTAATAACTTCTACATTTACAAACATAAGTAAATAAAAATTTGTTAAAAAATGGTTTATATATAGGTCTCAATTTTAAAAGAATAAAAAAATCTTGATTACGTATTTTAGGGGTGGCGCCACCTGTGAAATTGGGATCTTATTTTTTTTCGCTGCTCCCCCTCGTGTGAGGTATCATTGAATAGGTCTACTAAAATGAAGGTAATGTTTCATACATAACTTTTTATCAGGTATACCATCTGCGAAATACAGTTCGCTAAAGTGGCTTGCAATGTGGGGGGGACCCCCTGCCATTTCTAAACTACGCAACGTAGAAACTTATGGTATTCCACATTGATAGACCTTTATAAAAACTCTCTTTTAAAATTATTTCTAGTATAATGTGATTATACATTTTTGAGTTATAGTGAGAAAACTGAAAAATACTGAAGACGTCCTAGTTCATAGGTCATTGACCTTAGAGAAAAATGATCTTAGCAAATAATGCTCCTTTAGTTACTTTATATTAAAAAAAAAACACAAAAAGAAACTTTGTGTTATATTGGTATGTCACACTTCATAAATTTAGCTTCTTAAATTTAGCGCTAGGTGGCGCTGTTTGCAAAAACTAAAATAGAAATGATTAATATTCGATTTGATTCGTTTGTAATTAGACCTACTTAAAGAACCCTATAATACTGAGCATGCCCCGACATGCTCTTGGCCGGTTTTTATTTAATTAAAAAAACGTGGGTTGGCGGGTAAACGCAAGTCCATCGGGAATAAAAATTGAATTGGATTGTGTTTCACAGCTGTACCAGAGGCTGATAGAGTGGAGTTACAAGCTATAGAAAAGGTGTTTTGTAATGATAGAGATGATCCTCTTCTGGTGGGCAGTGTAATGTCCAACATCGGATATAATGAAGCTGCTTCTGGTATATCTGCCATTACTAAGGTAGGCTACATCCAAAGTAATTTTTTTACTACTTAGAAAATACATGTAGAGTTAAATAAAATTATATCAGAGTGATATCTTTATTATTGGGGTTCGTACATTCTGAAACACCAGGGACTCATAGTTTAAAGAAACCTTCAAGGATAAGTTTTGATGAAATATACTAGATAATTATGATATGGAAGCAAAAACGTTGTTTGCACAGATAAAAGTTTTATTGCAAGAGATTGACACAAGTTCTAATATCAAAAACACATGTTCTAATATCAATTTGAAAATGTCTTACCTAAAAAGTTTCCCCAACAAGATTTCACCCTTGTGCTAAATTACAATTTTGGCTATTACAGGTCTTACTAGGCTATCATAACGGTAAGATAGCCGCAAACATGCACTGTGCCAGCCCGCGGCAGGACGTGGCGGCGCTGCGCGAGGGGCGCATGCGCGTCGTCACCGAGCACCAGCGCTTCCGCCGCACGTACGTCGCCGTCAACGGCATGTCCGTCACCGGCGTCAACTCGCACGTGCTGCTGCACGGACATTATAAACCCAAGGTACAACAAAATTTTCTCATTACAAATAATAAGTAGTCCAGTGCAATTAGATGAAAAACCGGCCAAGAGCATGTCGGGCCATGCTCAGTAATAAAGGGTTCGTTAGGTAGGTGTAATTACAAACGAATCAAATCGAATATTAATCATAGCTATTTTAGTTTTTGCAATAGATGGCAGCATTGGCGACTATATCGCTATCTAGCGCTAAATTTAAGAAGCCATATTTAAGAAGTGTGTCATGACATAATAACACATGTGTCTATCAATGTGGAAGATTATAAGTTTCTACGTTGCATAGTTTAGAAATGACAGGAGGGGGGACACATTGCAAGCCGATGGTACACCTGATAAAAAGTTATGTATGAAACATTACCTTCATTTTAGTAGACCTATTCAATGATACCCCACATGAGGGGGAGCAGCGAAAAAAATATTCTTCCCCATTTCACACGTATGGGCGCCTCCCCTAAAATACGTACTCACGATTTAATTATTCGTTTAGAATTGAGATCTGTATGTAGACTATTTTATAACAAAATTTCATTTACTTATGTTTATAACTGTAGAAGTTATTAAGCTGTAAAGGATTATGACAGACTGACACGGACAGAAGGAGAGGACGAAAAAAAAAAACATAATGTGTGTTGGGACTTGGGACACATAGTAGAAGTGAAACTTCAACGGACAAGTGGAAAAACGAATCGCAACGGACAAGTGGAAAAACGAATGGCAACGGACAAGTGGCAAAACGAATCGCAACAAAATTTTAACTTGAAGTTTTACGAGCAGGTTTATAAATTGGACAAGTACCTACCTACATCAACAATCCACCCGTAAAACTTCAAGTTAAAATTTTGTTGCGATTCGTTTTGCCACTTGTCCGTTGCCATTCGTTTTTTCACTTGTCCGTTGCCATTCGTTTTTCCACTTGTCCGTGTCTTTTTAGTAGAAAATTTCCTCAGCTTCAAATTTGATGTCATACATTTTTTTGATAAAAGTGACCGTTTTCGAGATATTCACGAAATACTGTTTTTTTTCGAGACCTTTGACCCCTCATAAAATCTGAAGCGGCTCTCGGAGCGATGGGGACTTTTGATATTTTATTTAAAACCAAATCTTTAAGTTATATACCAAAATCTTTCTCTCCGTGAATTTTTAGAAGTAAAAATCTAATTGCACTGGACTTTAAACTGAATGGAACATTTAATGACCATTTTTTTATAAATGTACCTATGTTTCAGGATCTTAATCGCTATAAGTCTAGTATACCACACCTTGTTACCATATCAGCGAGACAAGAATCAGCGGTAGCATATATTCTCGAGAATTTGAAATCTAACCCAATAGACCCGGAGCAGTTGAGGTTATTACACAATATACACCAGGAGAATATTGCGGGACATGTGGGCAGAGGATTCATAATCCTAGGTATGAGTTGAGGAGTTTTTGCATTCTTCTTCCTCCTTCGTACCGGCTCATTGAATGGGCTATTTAAAATATACCTACTTATTCTCAATATAGCTGGAAACGAGCTATTCGAGAATATTTATTCTCAAAATAGCCCGAGTCTAGCCAGAGGAAAGGCTGCAAGGGAGCGCAGGTCGTATAATTCGTTAGTCGTGGAGATTTTTCATATTATAAAAGCCAATTACCAAAATTGGTGCCTTTTTTGGGGGCGGCCATTGATAAAATTAAAAAAAGTATAAAATTATATAACAAACGAAATATTATAATAGTAGTATATAGTATACCGTAAAATTCAGTGTGAACTGAGCTTTATCGGTTTATACAGCATCCCTGTATAAACCGATATAGTTCAGACTTGAAATAGGATTCAATGGCGAAATCCTCAATTATTAGAAATAGAGAAAAGTTGTCAAAGAAAACTAGAGTTATATTTTCCAACCATGTTTTTTCAAAACAACACCACCTGTATTATTGTACTAATTGATAAGGTTGCTGATAAGGACAAATCCTGTATAGAAATGTTATGTGACAAATCAAAGAAAATGACATTAAAAGCAACGATAATTATTCTTGAACGCTGCGGTAGGTACTACTAATGTATGGAAAGTAAACTGAGGTACCAAAATATAATTTCCTTTGATTTGCTACACAACCTTATTTTGCAGAATTTGTTTATACCTTATCAATTGGTGCAGTAATATAGGTTGATATTTTTCTGGCAAAAAATCATTGGATTAGATTCCCTGCTAAACCAGCAACTTTAAAAACACAGTTTTGTTTTCTTCAAATTCGAGCTCATGACTCCTTTGACAACTTTTCTCAATTTGTTATAATTTCGAATTTAACCCTCCAGTACCATATATGTATTTCATCTTGGACTGCATGCACATAAGATTTGTTTCTTAATTCTCAATTATTTATGGTTTAATATATGAAAATAAACAGGAATGGCTGCGAGAAAAAATATACCATTTTGGTAATGATCCTTCAGCATAAGCATTCCTTTTTGTTATCATTTGATAACCAAAAAAAAATATTCTAGAGACGAACAAGGAACAAAAAACAGTTAGTCTATGTGAGAAGGCTGAGTACTTTGACAACGCTAGACGGCCGCTGTGGTTCGTGTACAGTGGGATGGGCTCACAGTGGGCGGGTATGGGCACGCAACTCATGCGCATACCAATCTTCGCTGCTGCTATAGAACGGTAATGATAAGATTCTAATAATTTACAGAAAAACAAATAATTTATCAAATTAACTACTCTAAACATATCGTATATTCAATTTCTACAGATGTCGTCAGGTTTTAGATCCTAAAGGAATCGATATTGTGGACATAATTACGTCACCCGATGAAAAAACCTTTGACAACATTTTACACTCATTTGTTGGAATAGCTGCTATTCAAATTGGTCTTACTGATATCCTTCGAGCAATTGGACTTGTACCAGATGGAATCATTGGTAAGAATATAAGTACCTACCTAACTAGTAAATAAATAAGGAAAACAGAAATTTGAATAACTATGACAAGAACACGAACAGGTCACAGCGTGGGAGAGCTGGGATGCGCGTACGCCGATGGATGTTTGACGGCGGAGGAGATGATACTGTCGGCGTATAGCCGTGGCCTGGTGTCACTGGAGACTCCATTTATACGCGGATCTATGGCCGCCATTGGTCTGGGATATGAACAAGTAACATAATTTTAAAATACTAGCAGCAAAACATCAATTTTTATTATGTTATGTTAGGTATAGTTATGCTCTCAGATGATAGACACCTTTCACTATTTTTATTCGTTCAATGTAACGATGATATTGAAAGTACCCTACGCATACAGAATAGTTTCAAAGATATAATAGTTTGGCTCCACGAACATAATTTAGAAATCAATTTAAGCAAAACAAAAATATTACAGTTCCGAACCTATCAAAGAAAACCTTTAAATATAGACAAACTAATCGAACACCTGAATGTCGCACAGGTGAGTGATTTTACACTATTAGGCATTACATTAGATTGCAACTTAAATTGGAAAAAACATGTTGAAAACTTAAAAGCAAAATGTCCCAATTCATTTATGCATTTAGTAAATTGAAAACAACCACAAACTTAGAAACCGCATTAACAATGTACTATGCTTATGCTTATGCCTGGTTCAATTACAGAATTATACTGTGGGGCGAAAGTACTGATTTTAATGACTTGTTTATATTACAAAAAAAGTGTGTACGCATCCTGTGTAATATAAGACAACGCGATAGCTGTTACCCTCACTTTATTAAACAGAAAATATTAACACTTCCCTCTCTGTACATTCTACAGTGTTCAACGTTCATTAGAAATCACAAACACTCCTTCAAGTCAATCGCTGAAATAAACATAAATTATAACCTTAGAAATAAAAATAAACTAATTACACCAACTATACATTTAGAAATAATGAAGAATAGTCCCGACTACAGAATAATTACTATTTACAACAAATTACCTGAACACATTAAGAACGAGGAAAAAGATACGATATTTTATAACAAATTAAAAACATTATTGATTAAAAAAGCCTACTATACTGTGGAACAATTTAAATCGGACACCTTTTCTAGACCATAAACTTTTAATCTCCAACCATAACTAAACCTGACACTAATAACTGACTCGAAATGAGTATATAAAATATTAACATATTGACATATTTTTAACATAGTTATTAAATTAATTATTGTTTTAAATTATTTATTTTAAATGAATTTCTAGTAAATTTGTAATAAATTATTTTAGCAAATTAATCAGTAAAAATCTATTTATAATGAAATCTCAGCTGTAACAATCAATTTAATTTAATTTTGAATAGTAATTATTGTATGTTTTATTTTTCTTTAAATTGTACCTAAATATTTTTACAAAATGTGACTCAACACCTATTCAATGTTTGCAGTGCCCTAACAGGGTTCATGTACTCCAATATAATATCATTGTAATGTGTAATGATTGTTCAATTGTTGATGTACATGTTGGCAAATAAATAAATAAATAAATAAATATTTAACTTAAACATAACGATAAAGTCATCACTTTTTGTTGCTGATTGTATAATATTGCTTACTTTTTTTTTAGATTTCGAAATTGTGTCCACCAGAAATCCAAGTAGCTTGTCACAATGGACCTGAATCTAGCACCATCTCCGGACCTGCTGATGTGATGCGTGAGTTCGTCGCAGAGTTGGCTGCTAAGGGGATCTTCGCTAAGGAAGTACCATGCTCCAATATTGCCTACCACTCACGTTATATTGCTGATGCTGGTAAGTTATGTATACTAATCAAAAATGAATATGATGATGATGTACATTTATATATATTGCGTTTTATATTAGTCGTATGTGTATAAATGTAGGTTTATTTATTAGCATTACTTTACACACAGTGCCTCCATCTATTTTATTAAAAATTACCTCTCGCAAGTCGGCTCATATAAATTTCATAAAGAAATAAGCAGTGCCCAACTATTTATTCCTATGTATTTTTCATTATTCATCATCACATATCAATTCAATTCAATTCAATTCAAATATTTATTTGCTTTTAAATATGGTTACAGTAGGTGTTACAAATATATTTAGTAGGTAGTTCAGCATATTTAGTGATAACATAATGACATGCAAATGTTAGTGTTCACAATAAAATTATATTACTATACTAGCTTTTACCCGCGGCTCCGCTCGCGTTAAATTCTGCTAACCCACATCAGTCCAGTCCAGTCCAGTCCATTCCAGTCCAGTCCACTGTCCCACTGTCTCGCTGTCCCACTGCCCCGCTGCCCCACTGCCCCGCTGCCCCACTGCCCCGCTGCCCTGCTGCCCCACTGCCCCACTGCTCCACTATCCCACTGCCCCACTGCCCCACTGCCCCGCTGCCCCACTGCCCCGCTTCCCCACAGCCCCACTGCCCCGCTACACCACTGCACCGCTGCCCCACTACCCCGCTGCCCCACGGCACCACTGCCCAGCTGCCCCGCTGCCCCACTGCCCCGCTACCCCACTGCCCCACTGCCCCACTATACCACTGCCCCACTATCCCCCATTGCCCCAATGCCCCGCTGCCCCACTACACCACTGCCCCACTGCCCCGCTACCCCGCTGCCCCGCTGCCCAGCTGCCCCGCTGCTCCTTTACCCCACTGCCCGACTGCCCCGCTGCCCCACTATCCCGCTGCTCCGCTACCCCACTGCCCCGCTGCCCCACTGCCCTGCTGCCCCGCTGCCCCACTGCCCCAATATCCCACGGCCCCACTGCCCCGTTGCCCCGGTAACCCACTGCCCCGCTGCCCCACTGCCCCACTATCTCACTCTATCACTATCGTCCCGTCGCATGTCCCATGTCCCATCCTATGTCCAGTCCCATGTGCCGTCCTACTGTCCTGTCCCATGTCCCGTCTCATGTCCCGTCCCATTTCCCGTCCCATGTTCCGTTCCCTGTCCCGTCCACTGTCCCGTCCCCAGTCCCGTCCCCTGTCACGTGCCCAGTCCCATCCCCAGTCCCATCCCCTGTCCACTCCACTCCACTCCACTCCATCGTACATTACTATCCGCTCGTGCAAATGCATAGAAGCTTCGATCTGTCGGGTGAGTACGCAACCCACGAATTTTTTTTTTCTTTTTTTCTTTCTTTCTTTCTTTCTCAAAACCCATATCAGTTTTTAAGTCAGATCATCAGCTTTCAAACCAAAAAAAAAACATCAAAATCGGTCCAGTAGTTTTAGCGTGATGCTGGAACAAACAAACAGACGTTAACAATTTTATAATAGTTAAGATTATAATAGTTAAGAAGATAAGATAATATACTTGAAGAAGAAGGTAATTAAAAATTGTAGACTGAAAATAGTATTTTTTTGGTTACACCAAGATAACTTTATGCTTATTCGTATATTAAGATGGATACAATATAACAACGTTTAGGTACTTCTAAATTTTATTGCTTTTCATAAAAAAAATTAGAGAAATCGCAATTTAGAGGTAGCTTCCGGTCCTTGTCTGTAAGTCGAAAGATTCTGATTTTCGGTTGGCTCAAAAGACTGCATTTCCAAGATGGCACCACCCACATACGACAGGATTTTTTTTTCTACTCTGTACAATTCGGCCCGACCAAAAAGTTTTTAATGCAATATCTTTAGCAGCCGTATTTTCTCTATGGAGGCGCGCGTCTAGCGCGCGCCTCCATAGAGAAATGGACCCCCGACGCCCCCCCATACCGTAACGCGCGATTTTTATTCGCAGTGCGGGCACCTGCATATGATTCCATGTGTTACAGAATACTGTCGCGCGTTGTCGCGCGTAATCTGCGGCAAATGTTTTCTTGCAGCGCGATTTTTATTCGCAGTGCGGGCACCTGCATATGATTCCATGTGTTACAGAATACTGTCGCGCGTTGTCGCGCGTAATCTGCGGCAAATGTTTTCTTGCAGCGCGATTTTTATTCGCAGTGCGGGCACCTGCATATGATTCCATGTGTTACAGAATACTGTCGCGCGTTGTCGCGCGTAATCTGCGGCAAATGTTTTCTTGCAGCGCGATTTTTATTCGCAGTGCGGGCACCTGCATATGATTCCATGTGTTACAGATTTTGCGATAAAAATTCGCGCGAGGAAAAATCGCAGTGCGGGGTTATTCACCTTAATTTAGGCAAAATGTTGTAGAAAAATATAATTAAAAATCACCGGTTCCCGTCATCGTAGCGAGGTAAAATACATACCAGTTTTTAAGTCAAATCATAAGTTTTTAGTCACAAACCCTTTCAACAAAATCGGTCTAGTAGTTTTATAGTGATGCTGGAACAAACAAACAAACAAACAGACAACTGACATTTAACAATTTTATAATAGTAGTAGAGTAGATTAAATGTTTATCACCACCCACACCATCCATTTTGTGTTTTTCCATGATATTTCAGCCCATTTAATGGTTGTCTGGAAGAGATTGCCGTAGAGCAATAAGACCACCAGTTGTAGTACACTTATACCTAGTTTATAATTATCATGTTTCTTATGATGTGCAAAAAAGAGGATTTGTATTGTATTTTATTATAATTTCTCCGTGTGTATATTAGTCAAACATCACTATAAAGTGTAAAACATCACTTCAATATCATCACTTCCATCAAACGTTGTGAGCGTCCAATGTTTCACTCCGGTTACAAATCGTCCACATTTCATAATGATTGTGTAAAGCTTTGTCAATAAAATTGTACGTGGTTCTATGATTATTATGTAGTTGGTTACTTCCAAGCACCATCTCTTCATGCTGGCCTCACAAGAAGAAACACTTGATTTGGTATAAGCTAGCACTTCTGGTGGAGTGCTAGCTACTACCTAATCGAGTGTTTTACAACACTCGATAGAAGAAACACTCGATTAGGTAAAAATGTAATTGAGGTTAAAAACTGGGCAACATGAGGCACTTTTTTTATACTAAATCGAGTGTTTTTTCTATCGAGTGTTTCCACTCTTTCCATTATTAGAATTCTATAGGTACCAAAAAGTGCCTCATGTTGCCCAGTTTTTAACCTCAATTACATTTTATTTTATATAAAATTTTTATTCAGAATCGTTTAAGATCCACCATAATAATGGGGTGGTATTAAAAAGGAACATTACATCAAACAATTTAGTGTGAAGAAACTATTTAAATTACAGGACCCTCATTACTAAAGTATTTATCTGAGGTGATTAAGACTCCGAAGCCACGAACTGAGCGTTGGCTCTCCACTTCAGTACCACAAGACAAATGGGACAATCCCAACGCTAAGCTCTGTTCAGCGGAGTACCACACCAACAACCTGCTGGTAAGACGAACCTTTTTTTTTAAATCTCAACAAAAGAGCTCGTATTTCCTTAAAAACGTGTTATGTGGTGACTTCTACATTCGATAAATGACTGTTTGCGCAGAGTCCGGTGTTGTTCGAGGAGACGTCGCGGCTGGTACCCAACAACGCGGTGCTGGTGGAGGTGGCGCCACACGGCCTGCTGCAGGCCATCCTCAAGCGATCGTTACCTAGTACCTGCATAAACATCCCACTTACCAGAAGAAAGCACCGTGATAATGCATTTTTGGTACTTGAGGGCATAGGAAAGTGAGTAAATGGACGATTTTAAATTATATTGTATGACGCTTGTCATCTTAGTCTACCTGTGACCACGAAATGCTGCAAAGCTTTCGAAACGTCAGGAAAACCAATTTAAATAATATACACGATTTAATCCGGTTAAACTTTGTTTTATTATAATATATTGTATTAGTAATCCAAAAAAAAATGTGAACAGGTCTTATAAACACAAAGACATTAAATTAAACTATTGACTAAACACAATATTTTAGAGCAACTTATTCAAGATTTACACTTTTTTCAGGTTGTTTATGGAAGGTTATAACCCAAAAATTCATATTCTCTATCCAAAAGTAGAATTGCCAGTTTCAACAGGCACACCTTTCCTATCGCATCTGGTGGAATGGGCCCATGGTGAAAAATGGTAAGTGCTAATTTGTTTTTCTACTAATAATACCGTAACCGGACTTGCTGTTCAATATAAGACAAAAGTACTTGTTTAGGTTTAGGTATATGATTAAAACTATACAGACAATGAATACTACATTCTCTTATAGGCCATTGCCGATATATCGTTCTGCTAACAGAAAAACAGCAGCCACCTGCCACAATATCATATCCGTACATGACAGAGAAAACGCTTATTTGGAAGGACACAGATTGAGAGGTAACATAACCGCCATAAGTGTATACAAATATTGTTAAAATTATTTTTGTTAGTGTTGTAACCCATGAGAACATTATATTAAAGGAATCACTGATTCCATTAGTACAGGTTCACCTAGTTTCGGAATCAGGGGTTAAAGTCATACTGACCTTGCTCTTGTAATGATAAGTTTCTGACTGTATGCAACTCTCGATTTAAGAGTATTAGCTGTTTAAATAAATAAATAAGATTTTTGACCATTTCATGGTTACATATAATATGGCAATTGACAGCATAAACTTATTAAACTATAATCGTGGCACGCTAAGATCGCGTTTTTGACGTTTTCCTGCTCATGAAGATAAATATTGACAGCTACGTATGAAGGAACAATTGCCGTACTTTATTGTCAATAGTGATGCACTGCTACAGCAATATCATTTTCCGAATTTCGAATCTATTATTCAAATTCAAATTCTATTTATTTCTACTGTTTTTTTATGTATATCACAGAAAATTTGATTAAACGACTCGCATGACTAAGTTTTAGATAATAATATGAAATGTGTCACAACACTATTGGAAAATGTGAAAAACGCCATCAATGCCTGCCACGGGTATAGCGTAAGTATAGTTTATGGTTGACAATCATTTTGATAAAAAATCGATCAGTTAAAGTACATAACATAACATAATATAACATCATGCCTGTATTTCCCCGAAGGAGTAGGCAGAGGTGTAATAGTACACCCACATTTCGCCAGTTATATTATAGTCCAGTTAAATTAATATATTTTTAACATACATAGTTATTTTTATGACCCGCATCTATAGGTTACACATTATATCCGTTTTCCGCTATTCTGACGCTGGTATGGGACATGTTTGCAATGACAATGGGGGTTCCGAAAAAGGAAATATCTGTGCAGTTCAGTGACCTGCATCTGTACGCGCAACCCATACTTCATGATCAACGTCAACTTAGACTTAACTTGTCTATGCACAGAGGAGCTGGCAGTTTTGAGGTAACACATAATTTAAAAAAGTATGAAATGTTTCCACCTATAGAATATAACTTAAGTGACTCCTAATTTGACTTCGCAGGAATACTCGGGTATTGTGTCTTCTATGTCCTTCATAATCCATCAGCCCCATCCTACCTGCGGGAACGCTATTCCAACCAAAGACATTTGTATACATGATTCCTACACTCGTTCTACTTACTCGTCCTGCAGGCCACACCTCCATACCCTACTCAAATTTTCGTCTCACAAAACTGATTTTTATTCAAATTCCTTCTCTGTGGTTGCGGTTAGGCTGTGGAACTCGCTTCTGCCTCATACGTGACTTATGCTACTTTCAAAAAACGAGTATTGATTTTTTTTGCAATTTATTTATATTTTGTATTTATATATTTCTATTTGTGTATCTCTTAATTTATTTCTTATTTTTTACGCACTTTGGTCTACATTTCTTGTCTTCAATTCTCATTTTGTAGGTCTGCTGGAGTGCTGGTTTCTATATAGAGATAAGCTGTACCTTCGTACCTGATCGTCTTATTTTAAGTTACTAAATATATTTTTGTGTGTATAAATGAATAAGGCCCATATTACAAAACATTCCTCAAACTTTGATCACCGTTTAAAACTAGTTTAGAGTTGGGATTTAATTTTAGAACATTCCTCAAGCATAGATTCATTGATCTCAGTTCAGCTGACTTAAGCTTTATTTTACACTGTCACTTGTTTAGGTTTTTGAGCAGAGATTTGCTCTGTAACCATACAAGCGTGGTCTAGACCACGTCGAGAGTAGAGATTTGTTTTCTATTTCAGGTGATATCCGTGTTTTATGTTGTTGAATCTAAGTTTATAATTACCATATTGGAATTAGACCAATGCTCAAGTAACGATTCTATCCTTAAGTAGTGATCAGGTGATTGAAGAACAAACTGTACTTCAGGAACGTTCTGTAATATGGACCTAAATAACATAGTCAGTGCTTGAGACCAATCACTCCAAAGATAATATAATCACTGCATTCGGCACTTATTTAAAAATGACACTGATATTATCAAAACATTCTGACGATAAAACCTACAAACTCATGAATACATTATAAAAAAATATATAATCATGGCATTATTTTTCAACAGATCCTCAATGAAAGCTTTAAAGTTGCAAAAGGTTACATTAGTACAATCAATACTATCGAATTGAAAAAATATAATATTAATGATAAGGTTGAACCAAAATTAAGTTTAGACCTTGTTGCTGAAGATATCTACCATCTATTACGAGACAGAGATTACATGTACAGGTAAGTTTGAAATGTAGTTATTTGACTGACTGATAAATTATTATTAATATGAAACGGGAATTAACATGCAATCACTTATTTGAAGCTTTTTTTTACGTCGGGCGTAAAACTGGAGTTATTTCCCCAAAAGATTAAGAGTAGCTAAATTATTGAAAAATTACTTTGAAGTTTCTGTATAATGTAGGTAGGTTGTAACACTATTATTACTGGTACCTAAAAAAAACTTTGTTTATTTATACAGCGGTGAGTTCCGCAGCATTGACGGCGTCAACGAAGCTATGAATGAAGCAGCGTTGGTGTGGCGCCACAACTGGGTCACGTTGATCGACGGCATGCTGCAGCTGAATGCGCTGCGACAGCCGCACACTGCTGTGTCAGTGCCCACACACATCAGGAGAATGTGCATTGACGTCAAAGAACATGAAACAATTGTACAAAGTGCTTTCGTGTCCGGTGACAAAGTATTACTGAAAGCCGAAGTATTGGATAATCTTGATGCAACCAGGTGAGAATCTTTAGTTTTCCTTATCTACCCGTTATAATGACTGATTTTAAGGTGAATGCTACAGGGTAGCCCGCGAAATTCAAATTTTTTGGTGTTTTTTGCAAATTGTAGCTTTATTTCGCGTTGTATATAGGTCAAAATATGATTTGCGGAAATAGTAACAATATATCTAAGGAATAATACTCATAAAAAATATTAACCTAGCTCTATAAGCTGTACAAGCTCGATTATATTAATTTACGATCAAATTATCGATTATCGAGCTCTAGAAGCTTATAAAGCTAGGTTTATATTTTTTATAACTATTATTCAGTAGCCATATTGTTATTTCTACCGCAAATCGTATTTTGATTGATATACAACTCAAAACAGAGCTACAATTGGCAAAAAACGCAAGAAATTTTGAATTTCGCGGGCTACCCTGTAGCATTCACCTTAATGTTTAGTAAAATAATCATATTGTTGACTGTCTTCATACAATGCAGTCTCTTGAAACTACTTTCTGCTTAGTAGTAAATAAATGGAACGAGAGAATTCGTCGTAAGACTTATACGACAATAGAGTGAGTGAGATAGATACGAAGATTTCAATTTCGATTACTAATTTGTAATAACTGTTATTAAACAAAGTTCGCCTTCGTTTTAGTGATGATGGTTATATATTTTATAAATAAAATTTCAATGATTCCAGATGTGGAGGCATCACAATCAATAATATCAAATTTGAAAATCTACCTCCAATGAGCGACAAAAATATGATTTTAAAAACTTTAAATTACCAGTCGATAAAAGATGTGAGTATATCTTTCAATATGGTAACAGTAATGTTTGCATTGCTGTGTTCCGGTGCGAATGGTATGGGCGCCGGTGAAATTGCAATTACGTTAGACTTTCCATCTTCATGTCTCAGTTAGGTGAACGCGACTTATCAATGTAATTTAGGCAATAGCTTGGATATATTGGAAGTTACAGGCATTGTAGTTGTTATGCTCAAAGGTAACCGCTTAACATCAGGGGGCCTAGTACAAGTTTTAAACTTATGAATACTTTTATCGTTTTCGTCGACATTCATTCATTAATCAATAGTTCGTCCTTGTATCCACCATCCGCTTCTGATTTACGAATGAAAGTAATTGAATTCGATGGAAGTATCGGTATGTGTCGAACCCGTATTAGGCCTCCTGGTGGGGCTTTATTTCGATTCGACATCCTATAACATTAGAAAAATAAACTGGTAACAAGATCCATCGCATTACCTTGCTGTCGACGAGCTAACTGACCTGAGCTGACCTGGTTTTTTTTTTTATAACTATAATCGCTGCACGCTATGATGGCGTTTGTGACGTTTGCCTGCTCATGAAGATCCGTAAATATTGACAGCTACGTATGAAGGAACAATTGCCGTACTTTATTGTCAATAGTGATACACTGCTACAGCAATGTAATTTTTCGAATTTCGAATCAAATTCAAATTTTATTTACTTCTACTGTTTTTTTAGTTCTTCGACGGAAAGTGAATCATCATCATCATCATTTCAGCCGAAAGACGTCCACTACTGGACATAGGCCTCCCCCAATTAAGGGGGGATATGCCATAATCGCCACGCTTGGCAGGCGGGTTGGCGATCGCAGTTGGTTGGTTAAATACTCAGAGAACGCTGCTGCCCATCCTCTGGTGAATCCCTTAGTCGCCTTTTACGACACCCATGAGAAGAGATAAGGGTGGTGCTATTCTTTAAGTCCGGCACCACACGGACCAGTCCGGCACCACACGGACCAGTCCGGCACCACACGGACCACACGGAAAGTGAATATAAGGATGAATCTGAATAAGATTTATTAAATATTTCATGTGTTTTATTAAAACATTTTTTGTAGATACTACTACCTACCTACCCACCTGCTCACAAAGACTTACTTACATGACTCGCACTTGACTATATTTTTAGATAATAATTTGAAATATGTCACATCACATCATAACACTATTGCAAAATGTCAAAAACGCCATCATAGCGTGCCGCGGGTATAGTTTATGTTTATGTTCTTTTCCTTTTTGTGAATTTTATTGATAGTGCCAATAAACACATTTTCTTTCTTTCTTTCTTAGTTTATGATACCTACTACCTTTTTAAATATATTGTTTGAAAGTGGCGCCAGTAATAGAAAAGTTGAAAGGAATTCATTTGGGTTGGTATGGGCATTGATGAGGAGGGATGAAACTCATGTTACTAATAGAGTGATGAATATGAATGTTCATGGATGGAGAGGGAGAGGGAGACCAAAGAAAATATGGGTGGATTGTGGGGATGTGAAATAATAATCGATTATAAAAAAATTGTTTATTTTTATTTTTTAATAGATTTTTTATTTTAAGCGTAGTGTGTTTTCGATTTTTTTTCTACTGTCTTCGTCAAGGTCAACTCAAAAGTCATTGTTTTATTGACACTGACTTTAACTAGTTCATTCATTATGTTCCAATCTTCAGTATACTTAATTACAGTTATAACGCGACCGTATGTTGGAACGCACCTCAGCGCTCCCGCCAAACCACGCGTCCCGCGCCGCAACGCCTCCCGTGTCGGTTCAACCAATCAGGAGGCCGAAGAAAATTCTAGAACCGGATCGGCGGCGGACCCCGTCCCCCGCCGCTCTCGGCCGAGTCGCGCCAGACAGACTCCTGCGCGCTACCGCGAATAACGCATCGGTCAATCTGTCGTGCGTATACTTACCTTTATATTGTCGTACCTACTGTAGTTTTAGTTAGTTCACCAGTGTCCAGTGTTGAAAAGTAACTTGCCATTGTGATACCTACCTACTCGAATACAGGACTTGGAGTTGTGAACTCTCCGCGTTTCATTGACCTACCTAAGAACACAGACCTTCGCTAAGAACCCCCACACTCAAACTGTTATACTGGCTGCCCAACGAGTGGGCGAAGTGCTAACTGTGTTCCGTGTGTATTGGTGTGATTCTTGTGTAAAATGCCACGTTCTACAACGCGTAGTCAACAACGTCATCAGACGGATCCCTTCGACGTCGGTTCAGAGCAAGATGAAGAGATTGCAACGCCAGAGCCAGCGGAGCCCCGCGCGCCCGCGGCCGAAGCGCCGACGCCCATCACAGCGAGCGACCTCGCCTCAATAATGGCGTCTCTACAGCAAGCCCAAGCCGAGAACTTCGAGCGGCTACTCACAAGAGTCATCGAAGCGCGGCCGCCATCTTGTTCGCCTGCGCTGGCTCCAGCCGCGCCAGCCACACCCACGCCGTCGACCGCTCAACCTGCATCTGGAAACTTCGCCACCTGCAAGGCTCGTTTCAGCGGAGCGACAACGGAATCCCTCGACGGTTTCGTCGATGCTATTGAAGCATTCAAGGACTGCGCGAACGTCAACGAAGCCAACGCCTTACGTGGGCTATCAATGCTACTTACGCATGACGCGGCCACATGGTGGCAGGGAGTCAAGGCCACCGTCAGTACCTGGGACAGCGCTGTCCAATATTTACGCAGTGCCTTCGGAGACAACCGTCCTCCTCATCGTATTTACGTAGAGCTGTTTTCAAAGCCACAGCAACCTCAAGAAAGTACGGAGTTGTTCGTGGCCAAAGCACGGGCCCAGCTAGCGCGTCTACCAAGCGGTGACCTCATTGAAAAAGTCCAGTTAGACATGATATACGGACTACTCAATCATAAAATGCGAAAAAGGTTACGAAGAGAGGAATTCTCCGACTTCAATAGTCTCCTCCTAAAAGCTCGGAGTATCGAGGAATCCACAAAGGAATCTCAGACGCGCGCCGACACTTCAAAGCGTGCCGACACTTCAAAGGGTGCTGCCGACGCGCGCGCCACTGCTCCCCGCGCACGGTTCAAATCGCCTCCACCGGCAACGTCGCGGTCAGAAACGCAGCGAGCACCGAGTTCTCGTCAACCTACATCAACGGAGCCTGCCTCACGTCAAGACACGCCGAGCGTCGCCTCCAACATCACTCCAGTCGCCGAGAAACGACGATATTGCGTTTATTGTAAATATTACGGACATACACGTGATCAGTGTCGAAAATTAGTACAAACCGTTAATGACTCTCGTAATAGTAACGTAAACAGTAATAATAGTAATAAGATATCGTGTTACGGTTGCGGCGAGAGCGGAGTGGTGCGTTCTAATTGCTCTAAGTGCAATTCAAATTTTAGCGCGATCGATTTTATGCCTAATACATCGCGATCGCGAAGGTCGATGACCCCGGGTGCATCATCGTACGGTAAGCCGTCCACCCAGGTGAGTAACAGTAACATCAATGTTTCTTCTCCTATGGTCTGTACTGGGGCTGTACCTGACTCGTGTTCTCCTACTTGTAGTGTTTATTCTGAGAGCTCTAATTGTGTATATGTGGATACAACGCTCACCACTACAGAACCGGGTTCTATTTTGCATAATAATGCATGTACACCCCCCGTAAATAATTTTGTCTCTAACCATAACGTTAATGTTCATAAACGTCATAATAAACAAAAAGGTTCAAGTTTTGCTTGTCGTGTAGATGATAGGTATTTGTTTACATCTTTATCCCCACCTGTTATGCAGGGGGAGCCCCATAACCGCACTTGTGTACCTAGTGAATTTGAATCAGCGCTTCCCAGGGAATCGGTTGATAACCAGTGCGTCATTAATAGTAATAATTTTAATAATAATACTCGCTCTTATCAGTGTCCGTCACGTAGTAGGGTGACCATGAATTTTTCGGGACACAACACGGAAACTAGTCTACCTAGTAGGGTGACTATGAATTCTTCAGGACAAAATCCGGAAATTAGTATACCGGGTAGGGGGACCACGAAATCCGAGAATGAGACGTTTATAACTTTTTCATCATTAAGTTCTCTGCCTAACGGCACACCGCGACGACCTATTTTAGGTATTGAGATTTTAGGAATCCATGGAACGGGTTTAATCGACACCGCGGCCAAGGGAACTATCGCCGGATCCTCACTCTACGCGTTACTGAAGCAGCAAAATCACGTCTTCGCGTCTAGTTCTATGCGTATCAAGCTCGCCGATGGTTCAGCACCAACGCGCCAAATGCTGTCAACTACACTGGAAGTCAAGATAAAAGGTAAGAGTGTCAATGTAGAATTTTTGGTGTTTCCTGATGCTACTGATAATGATACTTTGTTGGGTATAGACTTTTTGACAGCAGCTGGGTTGGATATTAATTTTGCTACTTCCACTTGGCACTTCCATGATTCTACAGAAGTGTACCCATTGGAGTATGAGTACCCCAATCACCTCGTGTCTTGTTCCGCTGCGGAAATTTTGAGGGAAGACGAGGGTACGATGCTGAGCCCTCTCGAACGTAATAACCTAGCTTCTCTCTTACAGCGTAACGACGATGTCTTCGGACCAGGGGGAGAACCAACCCCATACGCTGAGCATCATATCGATACAGGAGATCATCCGCCCATTTCGGTCCCGCCGTATCGCCTCACACCTGCAAAGAAGCAGTTAATGAAAACCGAACTTGACGCAATGCTCAAGGACGGTATCATTGAGGAATGCGAGTCTGCATGGACATCTCCTGCAGTTTTAGTTCCAAAAAAGGATAATAGCATCAGATTTTGTGTAGACTACCGCAAATTGAACGCTATCACTAAAACTGATACTTATCCTCTTCCGCTCATTGATGAGCTTCTTCAATTGACTAAACGTCATTGTTTTATGTCCTCAATCGATCTAAAAGCCGGCTATTGGCAGGTACAGGTACGCCCAGCTGATCGCGATAAAACTGCCTTTATAACGCCATTTGGAACATTCCGCTTTACGCGCATGCCGTTCGGACTGAAAAACGCGCCATCCACCTTCCAACGGCTGATCGATCGTTTCCGTTCTGGGGCTAGCTTACAAGGTGTCGTTTTGCTAGCTTATTTAGATGATCTGCTCGTCATTTCAGAGGATTTTACAAGCCATCTAGAAGATCTACAAAAGGTATTTGAAAGGTTACGTTTATTCGGCTTACGGGCTAATCGTACAAAGTGTTTCTTTACTCGCCCAGAGATTAATTACCTTGGTCATGTGATTACTCCGGAAGGTATTAAGCCGGACCCCTCGAAGGTCGATGCAGTCCTGCAGATGACCAGTCCTAAGAATTTAAAACATTTAAAATCATTCTTACAGACATGCTCCTGGTTTCGAAAGTTTGTTCCAAATTTTTCCCAGGTGGCTCAACCGTTAACTATACTCACTCGTAAGAAGGAGTCATGGAGATGGGATAGTCAACAACAAGAAGCATTCGAGTGCCTGAAGAAAAAACTAACGTCTGCACCT
This sequence comes from Asteroscopus sphinx, assembly GCA_949699075.1. NCBI lineage: Eukaryota > Metazoa > Arthropoda > Insecta > Lepidoptera > Noctuidae > Asteroscopus > Asteroscopus sphinx. The sequence goes on from OX453021.1 coordinate 18,783,024, forward strand.
ATATTGGTTCAAGCCGATTATTCCAAAGCTTTTGTGTTGCGAACAGACGCCAGCAACTACGCTTTAGGGGCTGTCCTATTACAGGGAGAGGGACCTGAAGAGAAACCTATAGAATATGCCAGTCGTTTGTTGACTTCCGCAGAGAAAAACTATACCACGACCGAAAGGGAAGCTTTAGCAGTTGTTTGGGCAACAGATAAGTTCCGTGGATATCTTGATGGTCACTTTGTTATTGTCAAAAGTGATCACCAGCCGCTTAAGTGGCTGATGACTCTCAAAACTCCTAATGGGCGTCTCATAAGATGGGCAATGAAATTACAGGCCTTCGATATTCGTTTTGAATATACCCCTGGCAAAGCCAATGTTGTGGCCGATGCATTAAGCCGTCCTCAGTGCGACAATACCAACATTCAAAGTTGTGATGTCTGTAGTGTCATCGTCGACTTACCGCGTGTAAATCCAGCTGACCTTCGTAAGGAGCAGCTTGACGATCCCGAGGTTGCCACAATCATCAAAAACCTTGAAGACACCGGATCGGTCGACACCCAATGGTTAGATAGAGGTTACCTTATGGACCAAGGTGTTCTATATCGCTATCTTCCAGATTCGGACAGTGAACAGCCACAGCTCATCGTGCCGCTTACTATGCGTGAAAAAATATTGCAGGAATACCATGACGCTCCCACCGCCGGTCATCAAGGGGTAGAACGGACCTTCAACCGGATCATCCAAAATTATTACTTTGTTGGGATGCGTAAGTATATTACAGAGTATCTAAAAAACTGCGAAGAGTGTCAGCGCTACAAGGCATCTAATCAAAAACCCGCTGGACTCTTACAGACGCCAGTCCTCAATCAGCGTGGAGAAGTACTCGCCATCGATTTATTTGGACCCTTACCGGAAGGTGACCATGGCGAGAAATGGATACTCTTAGTCGAAGATACGGCCACCAGGTGGGTTGAATTGTTTGCTTTGACAGAAGCGACCGCCGAGATATGTGCTCCCGTACTCATTAATGAATATTTTCTTAGATATGGCTTCCCACGCCGCATCATATCGGACAACGGTGTCCAATTTGTTTCAGCGACCATGCAACAATGTATGTTTATTCTCGGTATCAAACAAAACCTTATTCCGTTGTATCACCCTGAAGCAAATCCTGCCGAGAGAAAGAATCGAGATTTACGTACCCAGCTCTCGATGTTAGTTAAAAATGAACATCGCATGTGGCCAAAATTCCTATCCTCGGTACGTTTTGCCATGAATAGTGCCACGTGTTCCACTACGGGAGCCACTCCCGCGCAAGTTATGTTTGCCCGTGAGATGCGTACCCCCTTCGATGCGCAACGCGACTTAAGAGCTATCTTGGATAAAGAGAATTTCCTACCTCAAGTAACCCCGTATCTCCGTCGATTTTTAGATAATTGGGATAACATTAGAGATAGGGCTGAACGTCATCAGGACGACAGGAAGATTCACGCTGACAAAACCCGACAGACCGTTACTTACCAAGAAGGTGACTTAGTTTTTATCACCACTCACTTACTTAGTGATGCTGCAAAAGGTAGAACCCGTAAATTCATGCCGAAACGTGATGGACCCTATCGCATAAGTAAGGTAGTTAGTCCCACTACCTATGAAGTCGCTGATTTAAATTCCAAAATCCTGGGTAAGTTTCATGTTTCTGATTTAAAGTCATACCATAATAAGTCAGGTCAGGTATCAGCTCCCGTACAGCCTCGGCGCCTTCGTGGACGGCCACGTCGTTCTTTTTCTGCCGAGCCCCCACCGAGACGTCGTAGTGACTCGGAGGGGGAGGATATAACGCGACCGTATGTTGGAACGCACCTCAGCGCTCCCGCCAAACCACGCGTCCCGCGCCGCAACGCCTCCCGTGTCGGTTCAACCAATCAGGAGGCCGAAGAAAATTCTAGAACCGGATCGGCGGCGGACCCCGTCCCCCGCCGCTCTCGGCCGAGTCGCGCCAGACAGACTCCTGCGCGCTACCGCGAATAACGCATCGGTCAATCTGTCGTGCGTATACTTACCTTTATATTGTCGTACCTACTGTAGTTTTAGTTAGTTCACCAGTGTCCAGTGTTGAAAAGTAACTTGCCATTGTGATACCTACCTACTCGAATACAGGACTTGGAGTTGTGAACTCTCCGCGTTTCATTGACCTACCTAAGAACACAGACCTTCGCTAAGAACCCCCACACTCAAACTGTTATACAGTTGTAAAGTTGATTAAATCTGTTCTTGATTTTTTTCATTTATTTAACGAAAAAAAAAGTTTTTTGGAAAAATCGATTATTATTTTCAAATAAATCGATTTATTATTAATCGATTTTAATTAAACTTAAAATAATCGATGATTAATAAATCGATTTTTTACAGCTAAGTAATATCCCTAGTGGATTGCGTGAAGAATGATACGGATGATAGGGAGTAAATGATGAGATGACGGCTGATAGACAAAAATGTATTGTGCCGCCTCCAAGTAATTTGGGGCCAGGGCAGGAGAATGTTGATGATTTAAGTATACTTCCTTTCACATCAGGGTAACTACGTGCCTGTAGAGGACTGCGAGTCAGTGAGCAATAATGTAACACTACAATGTAGCGAACTCGGAAATTTAGATTCATTAACATGGACTGAAGCGCCTGAGAATACTGGACCTGGAGTTTCTGTGAAGGTAAACATCTTTAGGTTTTTCTTGACAAACAGTGGTGTCGATTCTCTTGTTCACGAACTAAACTTATTTTAAACTATCGCTCTCTTTTACAAATAGTAGATACAAGAAAGGGATGGCAATCATATTAGAGCTGTCAAATTAGACGGAATTAAAATTTCCATACAAGTTTAGTCGTGATCTCGGAACGTGCCCACTAAAATACAAAGAAATGTAACACGTAAACTAATTTGACAGTTCTAAAATGGTTGCTATCCCTTTCTTGTATCTACTTTTAGTAAAAGAGAGCGATAGTTTAAAATAAGTTTAGTTCGTGAACAAGAGAATCGACACCAGTAACTTTTAAATTATATTTATTTATATTGAACCACGCTAAACATTTTTGCTAGGATGACTAATATACCTACCTCTATACACACGTTTGAAAAATCTTCATCTCCCTAGGTTCAATACGCTGGTATTAACGATAATGATGTCAAAAGGGCTAGTGGGTCCTTAATGTTTAAGCAGAATGTTAAAAACAGTTACGGAATGGACTTTAGCGGAATCACAGACAGGTAAGCTATTGAATTGATTGTCAACTTTTTATTATTATAGTATCGGGCGGCCCTCAGTCGGTCGGTCGCTTTGATGCGCTTGCGTCGCGGCAGACGCAGGTAGGTACAGCAAAATACAGAGTTGAAATGTGTTAGATAGGACAACAAAATCTTGAAGAATTGTTTTTGGTAAATGTATTATGTTTTGTAAAAAGTCATAGAACAAAAGTTGTTGTTGATGTTAGTAACGTAGTCCTGATAGGTTGACGGTATTTTACAAATAACCTTGTATATATATCCATATATACAGGGTTATTTGTAATTGTAATATATATATATATATATTTCGAAATAGTTAATAATAATATATATATATACTGGGTGTAAGGGGAACGCTTCCGAAAACGATGATAGGTGCTGGTGATTACTGATACGAAACCACGAAAAAAAAATGCGATTTTTTTTTTAGATTTTTTCATATATATTTTTTGCATTTTTCATACATAACCAGCTTTGGGCAGTTAAATAAATCTCATACATAATGAAAAATGCAAAAAGATATATAAAAAATCTAACAAAAGAATCGCATTTTTTTTCGTGGTTTCGTATCAGTAATCACCAGCACTATAACCTGTCTTCGTTTTCGGAAGCGTTTCCCTGACACCCTGTATATATATATATATATATCAATCTCTTCTGCTGGACATAGGCCTCTCCCAAATAGCGCCACAACACTCGATCCTCTGCCTTCCTTCAATATATGATATTTTCAAAATAACTTTTGTCTGAAATTCCATTTGCCGGATATTCTTAGCAATGGTCTCACAAAATCCACACTTAAGTTTTTTTATGAGTGGTATACGTGATTAGAGCAAAGGGAGACTATCACTCAAGTACCTATAGGGCAAAGCTGCTCCAGTTAAAAATTGTAAGATTGGCAGCTTCACTGATATAGGAAAATTAAATAATCATCTTTCTGCCCTTCTCCCGATTTATTTGGTGTCGACTGTTGACTTGGTGGCGCAGCGGGTGTCGCGTGATGGGGCTGGTGCGGCGCGGCGCGGCGAGCAGCGCGGTGCGCGCGCCGGCGGCGCTGCTGTGGCCGGTGCCGGCGCACTGGAGCCTGGAGGACGCCGCCACCGTGCCGCTCGCCTACGCGCACGCCTTCTACTGCCTCGTGAGTTAAGAGCCCTCTTTCAAACCGGCGAGGCGAGTATTGGATGGGATGGGCGTGAATTGAAATCTCGCTGACACTTTCACACCGAAAAATGTACATCGCGAGCACGCACCGTCTCGCGCCGACCAACGCGCCTGCTCGCGATGTACCGTTTTGCAATCTAATAAATACTTTATTCATGCAGCAATAAAGTTAAATTTTGTATCAACAAATATTTCAATTCTCGCCTCGCACATCCTCGCCTATCCAGACCTTTTACACCAAAGAAGGGCGTGACGTGAATTGAAATTTTGCTATACAAATTTCAATTCTCACTCGGCCCATCCACGCCACGCCTCGCCGGTGTGAAACCACCTTTACACTTTTTTGACGAAAACAGCAACGAGCAGTGGATTTTTGGTGTTCCCATTCTATTCCGTAGAAAGATCTATAGAAATTTCCATTACTGACTTACGGCCAAAATTAATATCCAATCTGTCCACGATTTGCCCTACTAGATATAGGAATTTGACATAAGCTCCATACAAAATATGTCAAGTTTCTATCTCTAGTAGGATATATCATGAATAGATTGGATATTAATTTTGGCCGTTAGATATCCCTATACTGAGCCCAGATCGTCTGATACTGAGCCCATGTCGTGACGATAAGAGATCTTTTTGATATTTTTTTTGTGTTTGCAAAAGTCTGAACTTTTATGTTGTATATTTTTTGTTTAGAAACTTTATTAGCTTTAGGAGAAAATTGAGGTTTAAAAATATAATTTACTAGTTAGTATAATAGTTATTTTAAAGTGACAATTTAGATGGACTTAAATTTAAAAAAAAGTTGTAAATTTTGTATCACTGGGAACATATAGGTAACTGAGATCAGTAACGCTTCTTAGCATTTAATCATCGTGGCGGCGGGAAAATAGTTATTTGTTATACAAGAGTGCAAAGTTACATTTAACCGCGTGATCAAAAGATCACGAGGTGGAAAATCTTTGCACTCGAGTGCAACACGTAACTTTTCATCCCACCTCAACGAGGAAATGACTAAATGCCATAAAAAACATTTACAATCACAAGGTACTTTTATTTCAGTTTAGGTATTAACTACTACATTATGATAGGTAAGTAGGTATTAGAGAATAATATTTTAATTATAACAAATAATACTTAGGTATCATCATCATCATCATCATTTCAGCCGAAAGACGTCCACTGCTGGACATAGGCCTCCCCCAAGCATCGCCACAACGACACCCTATATCTTCTCATGGGTGTCGTAAAAGGCGACTAAGGGATTCACCAGAGGATGGGCAGCAGCGTCCTCCGAGTATTTAACCAACCAACCGCGATCGCCAACCCGCCTGCCAAGCGTGGCGATTATGGCATATCCCCCCAAACATGCAAAGCACAAATACTTAGGTATAATTAAGAAAAATTGAAAGTACCTAACGTTGCTACAGTTACTTAAGTTGAGGTTAATATTTTTGTTAGGTACTGTAATGTTGGTCTTAGTGACTTGTGTACTGTTTTTCGGTAAACTATCTGTCATACTAACCCCCAGTTTCCGAAAGGCTGATCAACGCAAAAATTAACTAATCAGCTGTCAAATCTCAGGTCAAGCGATGTGATTGATTGTTAACATTTTTGCCGCCCAATCACAGAAGCTAACATTAGATTTGACAATAGATCAAATTGATCAGCCTTCCAGAAACTGGGGGTTAATAAATTAAAAAAGGTTGTATGATAAATTCGGCACCATGGAGGGGGTGATAAATAGGTTTAATGATGTTTTGAATTCACAAACATAGCGCACACGATGTTCTAAATTCAATTTACTTTATCCACTAGCGGATAAAAACGGCTTTTGCACTCAGATATCGAAGAGCAAAAATACTCTTGCCGAGATGGGGGGATGAGATTGTAGATTGTTACACAAGGGTCGAAAGGAATCAATTCCCATACGAGGCTATAGTCCGTGTAGGAATTGATGACTTTCACCCGCGTTAAACACTCTACTTTTCATTTCGAATATAAGGAAAGTAATAAATAGTAGTTTTTCTAAAATACATATTATATTGGATATTCGCCACTTCATAAAATCATTTTATGTATGTACGAGTTAATATCCCGGCAAATTACCTATGTAATCTTTTTAAAATTTAAAATATGGAACACACCACGTCACCACCGGCGGCGCCAGGCCGTCCCGCTTAATAGCTGGGTTTTTTTTAAATTCACACTGGCTGTTTAAACGCTCACAAGACCGCAGCATTTTATTTTATCGATATTTTTCTTAATTATGTTATAAATTTCGTAGCCGACTATCCATAGTTCTATTTTTTATAGTAGATTGTTATACAAGGATCAAAAGGAATCAAGCTATAGTCCGAGTAAAACACTCTACTTTTCATTTCGAATTTATATTCAAAATTTGCGCCTCTACGGCGTTATCCATAAGGTTGCAAAATTTTGGGCTTGCCAAGTCTGACAAAAGATCAGTCGTACGGCGTACCACTGACACGAAGAAGGAAAGTAATAAATAGTATTTTTTCTAAAATACGTATTTTCTTGTATGTTAGCTACTTCATAAAATCATTGTATGTATTTAAGTATCGTTACTTTGAAATTTCTGGCCTAAGATTTTCGATTACTGTTTTTGCCTCGTCTTTAACCGAATCTGGGGTCAACATTTCCTAATCGCTTAAACTCATTTTTAATCAAATATTAGTCTATAAAACTGAGATTTTGAATTTCGGTACAGACAAAGTTAGTATCCCGGCAAATTGTATAGTCTTTCTTAAATTTTAATTATGGAACACCCCGCGTCACCACCGGCGCAGCGCCGGGCCGTCCCGCTCAGTCCCGCTTATAGGTTTTTTTTTAATTCACACTGGCTGTTTATAAACTCACAAGCATGAATCTATATAGTAGGATAACACACTATGTGACTTAAAACGAGCCAAGCGAGAGGTCCATAAAACTATTGCATTTCTTTCTACTAGGGTCTCCAAATAATATTTATTCGTGGATTTTCTCTAACTTAATGTTATCGTTTCGAAAACTAAGAGGGGTCATTGTACTCATAATGAAGTAGATTATATGCTTTGGCTTTATTTATATATTTTTCTTACCCCGAGTAGAATCAGTATATCAAATCCGTTCAGCCGTTTCAGTATTATGGAAGAACAAACTAACATCCATACTTTCGCATTTATAATATTAGTAGGAAGTAGGTATGGACATTGTCAACACGGCCTGCTGGTTTACGGTAGGCAAAGTCGATGTTTTATTAATTTTATTTTCATGGATCATTGGTGTCAATTCTCTTGTTCACGCTACTTCAACAACTCAACTATCGCTCTCTTTTATTAATAGTAGATACAAGAAAGAGATGGCAACAATTTTAGAACTGTCAAATTAGTTTACGTGTTACATTTCACTGTATTTTAGTGGGCACGTTCCAAAATCACGACTTAACTTAAATTCCAACTAATTTGACAACGCTTAAATTGTTTCCATCCCTTTCTGTTATCTCCTATCAGTAAAAGAGAGCTAGAGTTTAAAATAAGTTTAGTTCATGAACAAGAGAATCGACACCATTGCCAACTTTGCTAATTCTACCTGTGCAAAGATATTATACAACGTGTAATTGAAATAAATCAAAACCTCTTAAGGAGTCATTGTACTCATCAGTAATAAGCTGTTCCCTGCATTTGAATTCACATAACACGACAAAATGTAAGGAATAGTTGAAAAGTTAATGATTTCGGGGTTGGTCCCATTATTTAATTAGCATCCCGGGAAACCTAAAAAACGACACCCATATTGATTTTATTTAAAAAGTCACGTCCACCATCTTGGATCTCAAAATTGATGTTATATTCATAATCATCACCCCGGGAAACCTCGAAAATGATACCCATATTGATTTTATTTGAAAAGTCACGTCCGCCATCTTGGATCTCGAAATAGATGTTAATTCGTAATCAGTACCCCGGGTAACCTCAAAAACTATACCCATATTGATTTTACTTAAAAAGTCACGTCCACCATCTTGGATCTCAAAATTGATGTTATATTCATAATCAGCACTCCGGGAAACCTTGAAAACGACACCCATATTGATTTTATTTAAAAAGTGACGTCCGCCATCTTGGATCTCGAAATAGATGTTATATTCATAATCAGCACCCCGGGAAACCTCGAAAACGATACCCATATTGATTTTATTTAAAAAGTCACGTCCACCATCTTGGATCTCAAAATAGATGCTATATTCATTATCAGCACCCCGGAAACCTTGAAAACGATACCCATATTGATTTCATTTTAAAAGTCGCGTCCGCCTTCTTGGATCTCAAAATAAATCTTATATTCGTAATCAGGACCCCCGAGAACCTCGAGAACGATATCTGTATTAATTTCATTTAAATAGTCGCGTCCGCCATTTTCGATGTCGAAGTAGATTTTGTATTCGTCATGCTCCACCCAATGCGGGCCCGACACGCACCGGCTCGGTGTGGTTTGCGCTTTAGAGTTCCTAAGACATTGGTACAACTGGTACAACCATGGGCGTATTCAGAATTTTGTCATCATTCAACGTAAATAGGAATAATCTACTTTTTCTTTGATTTGAATGAATGAGTTATTTTTTTCAAAATACACGCTAAAAACGATAGACGACTTTGTGGGATTCCTGGGAATTATTTTTTCCCGATCTGTCATTCATAGTCATCTTTGGGATCCAATAAAAAAACAAAATACATTCTTGCATACAACGCATGGTCACCCTAGTGTGTCAGTGCTTTGTAAATATGAAAACCATATGAAAACACTTTACCTGTGAAAAGATAAGCCACAGCCAGGATATGATTATTTTTTACAACCACGTACGCAACAAAAATTCACCATTTTATAATAAAATATACTGAAAATTCAAAAACATGAAAAATTACAATAAACCGCCATAATTGTTGTCAATATGACAAATCAGTGTTGACATTAGAAGGTTAAAGTTTACACCAATATTATTTTATAAACTCAATAAGAATACGTAACAAAATAGTACGATCTACTTTTATTAATGGCTTACATCACTATTACGAATTTCACATTATCGTATTATAGAAGTGCGGTAATAACGAATTTTAGAAAACTATAATTTTGATTTAAAAACTACTATAGAAATTTTTATTTTACATTGGCAATTTTTTAGACAAGGACACACAAGTCGCTTCTAGGCTCTCCCTTTCTTTTGGTTTTCTGCTTACATCACTATTACGTGAAAATAAACCTTAACACGTAGATTTAAGGTATAGTTTTGTATTGATAAAAATATGTAGTACTTTGTCCAGGAATGTATGTAATACATACATATATAATGTTTTTGCTCACAAGACCGCGGTATTTTTTTCGATATTTTTCTTAATTCGTAGCCGACTATCTATAGTTCTATTTTTAAAATTCATTACGGCGAGGTTTTTAATCTGAGATTACGGCCCTAGGGAGGAAAGCAATTACTATGAGTTTTTCCCGCCCTAGGGAGGGAATCGGCGTTTTCGACCCGCTACTCGGATCAAACAAACACTACTTTCCGAGTATGAGAAATGAAATAGTAGATTAGTAGCCAAGGGCTGTAAGGCATCAATTGCAGCCCGAGATATTTAGGCGCACGAGCGCAGCGAGGGTGCCTATAGTTCGAGGGTGGTATAGTGAGAGAAAAAAACCGGCATTACAAGAATAAAACATTTTATTAGTTTAAAACCGGCCAAGAGCATGTCGGGCCATGCTCAGTATTATAGGGTTCCTTAAGTAGGTGTAATTACAAACGAATCAAATCGAATATTAATCATGGCTATTTTAGTTTTTGCAATAATCGGCAGCATTCGCGACTCAGAGCGTGTTGTTAGTAGCGCCATCTAGCGATAAATTCAAGAAGCCAAATTTAAGAAGTGTTTCATTTCAAAGTTTCTTTTTGTGATTTTTTCAAATAGAAAGTAGCTAAAAGAGCATTATTTGCTAAGACCATTTTTCTCTAATCCGTGTGGTGCCGGACTTAAAGAATAGCATCACCCTTATCTCTTCTCATGGGTGTCGTAAAAGGCGACTAAGGGATTCACCAGAGGATGGGCAGCAGCATTCTCTGAGTATTTAACCAACCAACTGCGATCGCCAACCCGCCTGCCAAGCGTGGCGATTATGGCATATCCCCCCCTTAATTGGGGGAGGCCTTTGTCCAGTAGTGGACGTCTTTCGGCTGTAATGATGATGATGATGATTTTTCTCTAAGGTCAATGACCTTTGAACTAGGACGTTTTAAGTATTTTTCAGTTTTCTCTCTATAACTTAAAAAATTATAATCACATTATACTCGAAATAATTTTAAAAGAGAGTTTTCACAATGTTCTATCAATATGGAAGATTATATGTTTCTACGTTGCATAGTTTAGAAATGGCAGGGGGGGGACACATTGCAAGCCACTTTGGCGGGCTATATTTCGCAGATGGTACACCTGATAAAAAAGTGGTGTATGAAACATTACCTTCATTTTAGTAGACCTATTCCATGATGATGACACGAGGGGGTGCAGCGAAAAAAATTTTTGCATCCCCATTTCACATGTATGGACGCCACCCCTAAAATACGTAAAAAAGATTTTTTTATTCTTTTAAAATAGAGATCTATATGTAGACTATTTTTAACAAAATTTCATTTACGTATGTTTATAATTGTAGAAGTTATTAAGCTGTAAAGGATTAGGACAGACGGACAGACGGACGGACATGACGAAACTATAAGGGTTCCTTGTAGGACTTCGGAACCCTAAAAAATGGGAAAAATTTTCAAATTTTAGGGACAGGTGTTTTTTGGGTATGTTAATAGTTTGAGATTGTGATATTTGTTGGTCATGGATAAAATTTGACGGGATGAAGCTTTCTTCAGCAGAAGTTGTTGGTTGCGGATCATCTCTTGAGAAAGATGTTTCATTTTTTGAAAGCTGAATAGTTTTCGTTATTTGGTTGGTAATTTTACTTTTATTTTGTATGGAATCTTCAATGTAACCTTCAGCCACCTTGCTGGATTTCCACCCACCGTGCCTTTTTATAGTGGTTAAATTAGCCCCAGCATCGGCTAAAAGTGTAGCCGATGTTCTCCGGAAGCAATGACCTGTGTACAATTCCGGGTTTGCTAACTTTAAATAACTTGCGATTTGCTTCGGCATACTTCTGATGGTATTTTTTCCAATAACTTGTTTGTAGCATTTGCCTTGGTGGTACTTCAAAAAAAATCGGTTGGTGTTTACATTTTCAGGACGAAGATTTCTGTATTTTTGTACGAATTCAGAGAATTTTTGAGGAACTACAAATGTTCGGTCAATTTTAGTTTTTGTATTCGGTAGTTTAATTACTAACAACCACAGACCAGTAAGCCTCTAGACGCCGATTAGCTGGATACCCCCGGTCACAACGCATATGCAGTACCACTGCATATCGTACGCCCCGCTGCCAATCGGAACGTCACTCCCTCAGCGAGCGGCACCAATCATACCACCGAACTTTTGAGCCGACCAATCATAACGCGCCATCCGCCCCCCGGCCCACGCCATCATTTTACGACTGTGATCGCATGCAAAACTTTGTTTATGCGGCGTCTTTAGGCTTACTGGTCTGTGCTAACAACTGACCCTGTTGTTCTATGTTCTCTATTGTTATATTTGTCAATTCAATACCTCGGCATGCGCCAGTTATACTGAAGATAAGAACCACCTAAAACAAGTGAAATATAAAAATAAGTATGTTTTATAGGATTGTAAGAATTTAAAAGATAAATGATGAAGTATTACCATTATGTGATTTGTTATTTTACATACCTTAACAGCTAAATACGTGGGACACTCAGAAAGTTTTGCGAAACTAAAAAAAATTGTTGTATACGTACATATATTTTTATCAAATCTTTTCAAAGTACTTTCCACCAGCCTCTATACAAAGATTCATGCGCCTAAACCAGTTTTCAAAACACTTTTTCCAGTCCGCCGCAGACACCTCGTTTACAGCCTGCTCGAACGCAGCCAGCGCATCTTCCGGCGACGAAAATTGTATCCCTTTGAGCTGATTTTTTATTTTTGGAAATAAAAAGAAGTCACACGGTGCTAGATCAGGGCTGTAAGGAGGGTGACCCAGGAGTTTGACTGGCGTGCTGTCCAGGAAGTCCCTCGTTTTGAGTGCGGTGTGCGCAGGTGCATTGTCGTGGTGGAGCAGTAGCCCGCGGAGCCCTGTGTTTGGTCGCTTGTTGCTTATAACAGAGAAAACTTCTGGCAAACATTTGGTAGTATACCATTCGGCATTAATGCTTCTTTGATCCCGTAAGGGAATTGATACCAAGTGGCCAGTCAAATTAAAAAAGCTAGCGATCAAAATCTTACCCCCGCTTCTAGATCGCTTCACTTTGGTAGGCGTTGGCTCATTTTGAAACACCCAAACAGTCGACTGGCGCTTGGTTTCTGGGTCGTATTGATAAATCCAGGACTCATCACCTGTAACGATGTCGTAAACACGCCGAGACGAGCCTGCTTCAAATTTGTTAAGCATATCACGGCACCATTCCACCCGGGCCTGCTTCTGAGCATCGGTGAGGTTGTGCGGCACCCAGCGTGATACTATCCTCCTCACGCGAAGATGGCTGTGTAGAATCTCGTGAACGCTTCCCGATCCAATCTTCAATATGTGTTGAATCTCCTGATATGTAATTCGCCTATTGTCTTGGATTAAAATTTTCACTGCTAGCACGTTTTCTTCGGTAACAGCCGTCAAAGGGCGACCGCTTCTTTCGTCATCCCCCAAAGTTGGTCGACCGCGCTTGAATTCGTTATACCAACGATACACGGTTGCCTTGGAAGGGCCTTCATCCATGAATGCCATTTGAAGTCTATCGTACGATTCATCCGGTTTCAGGCGACACTTGAAATCGTATAAAATCATAGCTCTAAAATGTTCCCGGCGCAGATCCATATTTCAGTGAGACACAATACTTTGAATTAACTCGCAAAAAATGTGGAGGGAAATTTTGAAATTGGAACTTACTTATTTTTACTTATAAATAATCATATTTTCGAAAAACATTATAACTGGCCAGTCTCCCATATATAAAAACTTTTTTTCGCAATACTTTCTGAGGGGCCTGGTATATGTCATCAGGGGCTTCATTTATGAATGTTTTCACGTCTTGCGCTGTAAAAACCTTTGACATTTTGCTTTTGTGCCCAGCTGATTGTCTTTTTAGAAAAGATGATAATTTTGAAAAGTTAAGTTAAAGTTAGTTAGTTTTTATATTGATGTCGTGTTTACTACTCATAGTTGCTTTTAACATTGAATAAATGCACCACAAACTAGATGGCTGCAGCTTTTTTGATAGCTCACTAAAGTATGTTAAGAATACAGTCTCAGATAAAGACTTTACTCGTTTTTCTTTTCGCCACTACATGAACTCGTCGTAAGTTTTCAAATATCTCTCTTTAAAACTTCTTCTTTTCTTCTTCTTCTTTTTATAACTTTCAGGCTAAATATTGTTAATTGCTGCTTCAGCTTCCATTTTCATTGAATCGGGAGTGCAGCTTATATCTTCATCACTTGCAGAACTCATGTTTTTTTCCTAATTAGCACGTAATTATAAAAAAATCCCAAAAACAAATAATATTTAAAGTAAAAGTTTTCTATTCCCGCCTTCTTTCATCTTTTAAAAAAAATATTTTTTTCAAGAACGAAATTGAGCTTCGCCGTTTGATATTTAAAATTGATGACTATTATACTCATACAAAGACAAGGCTGAATAGCGAAGCGACCTCTTTTGTCATTGGGCTGAATGCATGATGTCTATTGCCAGTATGATGGTTAGATGTACGCGAACTTTTTGAAAGAGTGAAGAGTTTTTTTTTTAAATTACTTACCGCCCTAGGGCTTTTCTAGCTACCTACATTTTTTTTTTTTTTTTTGCGAACAACCATAGTGAAGTCAACGAAAACCGTGCTCCTTCATGTACAACCAGTGCTCACGCACACACATGCACCTTAAACCGTGCTCACCCCTCTCAGTTCACATGTCGCGGCATCTTCCAGGGGGCCCAGCACGAGTTTGACACCCACGAACACACATTATTACCCTAGAGCGCTAATTGGTTACCTACAAGCCCCATTTGGGGGTAATAAGGACCTACTTACCGAATATGAGAGATGTAAAGGTTATTGTTAGTCTTAGAATATGAGAGATGTAAAGGTTATTGTTAGTCTTAGAATATGAGAGATGTAAAGGTTATTGTTAGTCTTAGAATATGAGAGATGTAAAGGTTATTGTTAGTCTTAGAATATGAGAGATGTAAAGGTTATTGTTAGTCTTAGAATATGAGAGATGTAAAGGTTATTGTTAGTCTTAGAATATGAGAGATGTAAAGGTTATTGTTAGTCTTAGAATATGAGAGATGTAAAGGTTATTGTTAGTCTTAGACGCAATAAATGAAGATTCTACAAAATAAAATAACTATGGCATGAATCAAACTATCATATTCCACACTAACAAACTTTAAAATAAACACACTTATTACGCCAAAAAGTAGCTTAAATCGCAAATTTCTTGTATATTTTGTAATACGGCTCTCAACGCGCAAACTAATGACACTATGAACGATTTCGCTCTTTTCACCAAATGGCCGCCACCTTAACACACGTAAATGTACCTAATTATTTTTCTTGTAGAAAATAAGGACGCAGAAGGAATTGGAACCCGGTACTCGTGTGTTGGTACATGGAGGCGCTGGGGCTTTTGGCCAAGCGGTTATAGCAATTGCATTGAGTCACGGTTGCAAAGTTTTCACAACCGTTAGTGACATGCGCAAGAAACATTTGTTACGTAAATTATTTCCAGGATTAAAAGGTATTTATTTATCACGGTGAATATTAAATTTTATTTATATATAGCATATGTTCCAGTTTATTATTAACTATCCATGTTTTGTTTTAGCTGAACATATTGGCAATTCTCGGGACCACTGTTTCGCAGATATGGTTCTAAGTGATACGAACGGGAAGGGTTGCCACATTGTCATCAGCTCTGTTGGAGGACCCCTCAAAAACGTATGACAGTTTTGCAAAAAAATAAAAAAACAAGTTTATTTCCGATTCTAAGCTGAAACTCTTGCCTTTTTACAGACTTCAATTAATTGTGTTGGAAATCATGGCGTGCATATTGACGTGTCTCAACTTCAAAATCAAGATGATTTCAAGTATGGAATGAACAGCCTTACTCAAGAAAGATTCTACGTTACCATTGATTTCTCTTCAATATATGATGCTGAAAACATTGAGGATGCCAAAGTAAGACTCCAGAGACAATTTTCAAAAACAGCCATAAACTGCAATATTATACACGGTGAATTTTCGTTGGTTTTGGAAACGAAAAGGTGTCATTTTACTCACAACAACAGCAACAACTTTTACTATGGGACCAACCCCGAAATAGCAAAAAAATAGCTGTTCTCTATATTTTGTCGATTTATGTGAATATTATGGTTTCGCGATTTCATGTTTGGTCCCATAGTAAAAGTTGTTCATAATGATGAGTACTATTACCCCTTTATGTTTACAAAACCAATGAAAATTCACCGTGTACCTTACCTACACTCACATGGCAGTAAAGGCATATTGCACCTTCTATGCATGCCTATTATTTTGAAGGTTTACATTCAAATAAACAGGGGGAGTAAAGCAATGTGATAACTTTGAGTACCTATACGGACTGTATCACGGCTACCCATTAGGCAATATACATTCCAGTTTAAGCGGACCTGCGCATTCGCCTTTCCGTATAATGATAGGTCAGCTCATACTGGAAATGTATAACTTAATATGTAGCCGTGCGTAAAAATGCACGTAAGCACACCTCGGCCGCTCAATACAATATAAATGATAGCACCACCCATGGTATAATAACACCAGGTAGTCTCTTCCCGTGACAGCTAGGTCACGTGATTGCCTCCGTACTACGTCATCGGCCGTGGAGCCAATAGCGGGCTGTTAGCGTGACACTTGTCAGTTTGATGTGCTGCCACTTTGTGAAAATAAATTACCTGTGCAAAATGCATTTTTTCATTTACTTTCTTCTATAAAGAATCACTTTTTAACTAGTAATTTAATATAGTTTCCTTTATTAACTAATTAGATGAATAACACGAGATAACAAATAGTTAGGCTAGTTAGGAATTTATTTTATACTCATTATGAACAAAAATCTCCTTAAGTATATTGAAGATATCAATCAATGGCAGCACTGATCGTGACGTAGCTTGGAGGCATCGCGCTGTCATTGCGGGAAGAGAATACCTGGTGAAACATCTTATTATACCATGGCACCACCTACATACACAAGATTACGTCTCTATATGACCGCACACACACGTGTAGGTTAGGGATGCTCGCCGCTCGTAATGCCGACTCGCTTCTCAGTAGTTATCAGAGATGGCGTGCTTATATAGCGACAGGCAATAGACATCCTTTGCAATATTGCAGTCCAATTGCTGTCAGACTGCGGGTGCGTGCGGGGCGCGAGCGAGGAATCTTAAATTGGCGATGGCCGTTCTGTACGTTAGTATTATTAGATATTCTGTGACGTAAGGGTGGTACTCCACTGGTCAAATTTCTTTATTCAATCTCTTTGTCCAATCGAATTTATTTGTTGGCCAGTGTTAAAATACATACAACATTTGATGAAAACCATGCAAATTCTTTGATCAAAGTCTCATTGTACAAAGATATTTGACGAGTGGCATACCAACCTAAAGGCTGGATTATTTCATAATCCTTACAGGCTATACAACGAATGCTAAGCGAGGGTATAAGCGCTGGTTACGTGCGTCCGCTGTCGCGTGTGACGTACGCGCCGCACGAGGCCGCGCGCGCCTTCCGCCTGCTGGCGGCGAGTCGCCACCACGGCAAAGTGCTGCTGCGGATGAGCGAAAGCACGATGCAAGCGCAATACAGGTATAATCTTTTCTCACTCTTCATATAAACAGTGTCTACATTAATATAACATCGAACTTTATACTGAACGTAATCGATTAGACTTTTTTTGTAATTTAATTGACGACATTAAAATCCCACAATTTGTTTTTTTTTTTTTTTTTAATGTTTGCAATATATAGGGATAAGTTGTTAACTTAAACATAGGAAATTAGAGTAAGAAGCCAGTCTGGAAGACTAACATAACATCACGCCTGTATTTCCCCGAAGGGGTAGGCAGAGGTGTATAGTACACCCACATTTCGCCAGTTATGTTATAGTCCCATGTAATAGGGGGCGAGCCTATTGCCATTAACCGGGCACAAATCCAGACTCCGGGCTGCTACTGAGAATTTCCTAATGAAAAAACCCAACAACACTTTGCCCGACCCGGGAATCGAACCCAGGACCCCACGCTCAGCAGTCGCGCTGGCGACCACTAGACCAACGAGGCAGTCGAACGTGGAAGACTAGATTTGGTAAACATTGATTGGATATTTTTTAATAGTTAAAAATGTACTTGATCCCTAGACACTTTTGATGTGTGTATATTTTGAACATTTTTAATTACGAGAATTGACCTTCTGACATGAATTGACATTTAATTGTTAGATTGAGTACTTCATTATAATATTTATTAACTAAAATGTTTGCGTTAAATCGAAATCCAATGTGGAAGAGTTGTGCGAAATATATGATTTTACCCAAATATATCGAATGTTACTAGTACAGTTATGAATTTTAGGCCTATTTTGCAGATTGTCTTGCAAAGCCGATCGTTGCCACTTAATACTTTGCAACGATGAAACTTTTGGACTGCAGTTAGCCGATAGACTTGTTGAACGTGGGGCTAAGAAGCTATGTTTACATTTCAAGAGACCATCAATGACTTACCTTCAAATCAAAATTCGGTAGTTAAAAGATTACTTTTATTTATTTTTTAATACTGCTTTGTAGTTATATATTATGGTTTTCCATTATTAAGGTATTGATTATATTCATCTGTTTAGGTCATGGCAAAAATCAGGCGTTAAAGTCGTTGTGTTATCTGACGATCTACATAAAGAAGCTGACGTCATCGCACTGTTAAATAATGCCATGCACATGGGTTCTCTGGAAGGAATTTATGTGATTGTATCCGATAATCAGCGACGCAACCAAGACGATTTTTTAAATACCTTGGATCTAGCATCAAGAAAATTATGTTCAGATATTAAGTAAGTTCATAATTTGTAGAACACTCATACTTTCAAATTTATTCCTGAGAATATTCACAGAATGGTAGTAATGTAGTTATTAAGGCCTTTCAGTGCAATTATCACGACATTTGTTATCACGAGATAGCATCATTAACCACCACCATAGACATGTGACAAGAATCTCTACTTTAATTTATTTTGAGCACAGATCTCTGATTTTGAGTAAAACAAAACTAATTAGAAGTGAGGTATCTGGTATAAATATGGACATTGAAGGTGTTACGCAGGGTACATTTCTAGGTCCATATTTGGTTTTAATTCATATTAACGTCGTAACTTCTCACTTTCCAAAACTACAAGATTATTCTTTTTTTTTACAGATATTTTGCAGTACTAAACAGTGGTGATAAAAAAAACTGGGAAAGAAGTGTGTCTTCAGAGAGTACAGAGTCAATTGCCGGCTATCATGATAGCGCTGCCTGAACTAAGTTTCGTGAGTATTGTTCGTTAATTTATAAATTTTCTTCTCTGCTTTATTGGCTATGACAAGGTTTGACTTTCCCTTTTCTTTGTCCTACCTTTCACAGTACTGAAATAATTCGACAGCAGATTTATAGTACCTAGCATACCTACTGGTTCATCAGGCGAATTTTCAAAATTATTGGGTTATGAGAAGACTTTTGAATTGTGACAAGTCAGTCAGCCTTTTTTCAATGAGGCATCTAGTGCTAATGGATCTAACGAGAAAGAAAGTTCTCAATAGATCCACTTTTTAAAAATTGGATCTAAAGGGAAAAAAAATCTCCATAGATCCATTATGTAACTAGACCATAGTCTAGATACATAATGGATCTATGGAGATTTTTTTCTCGTTAGATCCATAGATCTAACGAGAATGATCCTTTCTTTCATCTAGAACCCTAAGCTCGTCAGATGGTTATTGATCCATAAGCGCAATATAGGACAATTGTCAAGAAAAAACACGAAACCGTTGTCGATAAATACCAGTTAAAAGTATGCCTTAGGCGCTGTGAACAGACGACATTGTATGAAGCATCGCATACGACGAAGTCAGAGGCAGTTGAAATTAACTTCATTTAGCAGAGAAAATACACGCCTGGGTTTTTGGAGTATTGAACTTGACCCAGGTAGCATCATCCCATTCGGAGACAGCTTTCAGGGACAAGTGCAAGAGCTCAACCAAGGCTTGTCTTCTGTTAGAGACTAGAGACTAGATTTGCGGCACACTAGCTCGTGCATTGGGTGTGTAACGCTCAACAAAGGTACTGTCGTAAGCATACCCAAAGGTGGTAATATAGATTTCATTGTGAACGATGTTGGTTAGGTAACAGTGATACTTGGTTTTTGGTGTTCATATTTTGAGCACTGTCTTCTAGATTCAATAGGATTAAATATAATCGAATTTAATTGAATTTATTTATTGATAACAATTGTTACATGTCAGTTTTTCTAATTAGGTACTTTTCAAATAATTATCGGCTGATTATCGATTAATTGTAGGAATCTTGTACCGAGAGTGCCTGTTACCGTGGAGCAGTGGATGCTATAGAGAAGGCGCTCCGTAGCGCGCAGCCTGTGGTCCTCGCAAGCACGATGCCCGCACCACCATCCTCGATGCTGCAGAAGATCACTGCACTAGCTGGTAATCTATGTTTTATTTAAATGTGTTATAATAATAATTGTGGTAAAATACCTCAAAGAATTGTTAAAATACAAAATATTTAACATTTATCTTTTCCAGGCATAACTTTACAGGAGAATACTCATAAGAATTCTACATTAGAAGAACTGGGTTTGGAATTGTCCAAAACGCAAATTATTTCTAATTTCCTTCGAGTTGACTATAATGTTGTCATCGAAGAGCAAGAAATACTCTTGTTAACAGTTGACAAGTAAGTGGATATCCCCATTATTACTGTTGCCTACAAGCAGAAAATAGTACCTATCATTTTTTTTTAAAGAAATAAAATTAAAGTTATCTAAAACGAGAACCCTGTGTAATATATTTGAAGTTTAAAAAAAAATGTAACCCAACTGATTATCTTTGCCTTACTTTAATTTATAATTATTCTATTCATTTTAATACACTAGTGCAAGGCAGGAGAACGGGACTGTTTCTCAATAAGTGCGGCCATACACAGTCAGCTTAAAGCAGTCATGACCAACCGCTTCAAGCTGCCACTATATAGCAAAATATAACAAACTTCAATCTTTCTTTCATTGACATACAAGGAACCGCTTGAGCAGTCGCGACCGCTTGCAGCGGTCAGCATCAGTCGTGTGCTCAAGCAGTTGCAAGTCATACATTGGCTGTTTTCGATTTCTTGAGCCGTCGACTACTCTAGCGCAGTTATTCGCCCGTTGCTTATTTTACAACTGCAGTTAAATTGTCAACTGTTTGAGTAGTCGTGACCGTTCGCAGCCGTCAACATCCATCGTGTGGTCGAACAGTTACAAAACATACACTGACTGATCTCGATTTCTTGAGCCGTCGACTGCTCTAGCGCATGTATTCCCCTCTGCACGTCTTTTGTTGCTGATTTTGCAACTGCAATTAAATTTTCAACTGCTCGAGCAATCGTTTTCAACCACTCGAACGGTATGTGTACGGTATTCAACGATTAACTGCTTGAGCTGCCCGTGTATGGCCGCACTAAGATGTAGCTGACTTCACCTTAAGATAATTCAAAAGTTGAAGTTAAATTCGATACCATGATCAAAGTTTACGGTAGCTTAGCAGTTAAAGCGACTGGATGGTCCACTGAACCATAGGTCGCAGGACTTTATCTTGCAACAATTAATATCCCTACTTTTGTCTTAAAATTGGACGTGGTTTAGTAGCAAGGGCCTAATCTAAAAAATTAAAAAAAGATTGTCAATATGTTACCGAAACAACGAAACAAATTAATTACGTAATTAAAGTTTTCAAAAATCACCAGCCAAGTACGTGTATGACCAAGCACAGGGTAAGGTTCCGTAGTCAATACATGCTATACTCACTATGTTCACGGAACATCTGAGTAAATTTTCGATGTGTTTTAAAAATACTAAGTTAATTTTGCGGTTCTTTTACAAGGAATTTTCATGAACTTTTGACAGACTCAACTACACGGCTAAGTTGGTTGACTGTAACTCGCAAACTAAAAACGTGATCTTTTCCTTTTAAATTCGTTATATTTGCTAATATTCTGGATAATTCTCAAATGTTCAGGATGAGTGGATTAGCCAGTTAGCCTGAGTTTAATATTTCGTTAATAGGGCCCTTTATTTAAAATATTTTTAAGACGACCAACTTCAACGATATTTTACAGCATAGATTTCACGAATAAATTTACTTAATTTATAATTTTGTATATCGTTGATAAAAAAATATTTTTTAAGAAGGAAATAAAACCACCCCCACTTTACACTTAGGGGGGTACCTTAAAAACTTTTTAAAAGGTTTTTTAAACTTTGTAGGCATAATACAGTGTATAACCATACCAAATTTCAACTCTAAAACACGCTCAGTCTTCGAGTAAAATGGCTATAAAAGACCAATCGGATGGACGTGGACGGGCATAACGAAACTATTAGGGTTCCTTGTTCGACTGCGGTACCCTAAAAACGATTCTAGTAACGACTCTTAGATTAAAAGATTTAAATTGTGGAAAGAAAAAATCGCTCACGAACAGGATTCAAACCTGCGACTCCTGGCTCAGTACGCCAGTGCTTTAGCCACTAAGCTACCATGAACACTGGTCGTGGTATCGAAATTTTCCTCCACTATGGTAAGGTCTTTGGGTGACGTCAGCGATATCTTATTAAGAAACAGTGTTTCTTAACCGACTCGACTAACTTTGCAGTTAATTCAAAGTCGTATAGATATGCCTACCCTTACTAATTATTTTATTATTTTAACGCATTTTACGCATGCGAAGCGAAATCTGAAGATTTAAATTGTGGAAAGAAAAAATCGCTCACGAGCAGGATTTGAACCTGCGACTCCTGACTCAGTACGCTGGCGTACTGAGCCAGGAGTCGCAGGTTCGAATGTTTTCAAGTTTATTTATTTTTAACCTAATATTTATGTATTTAACAATATGACGTGAAAAGAAACTGGCGCGCGCAAAGAAAATAAAAAAAAAGTACACCAAGAAGGTTCCGAGTCTGAGTTTTTAACAAATTAAAAAAGGTTGTATGATAAATTCGGCACCATGCAGGGAGAAGTAAATAGGTTTAATGATGTTTTGAATTCACAAACGTAGTGCACACGATGTTCTAAATTCAATTTACTTTATCCTCTAGGGGATAATAACGGCTTTTGCACTCAGATAACGAAGAGCAAAAATACTCTTTCCGAGATGGGGGGATGAAAAATGACTTTTTGATTGTATCTTTCTGCACAACTGAGTATAATTAAAAGTGTACTAGAGAAAATCGTTTTATTGCTTTCGAGAACACTAAAACCTTTGTTTTTGTTTTCAAGGATACAGCAATTAGAAAAAACACTTACCAAATCAGATTTCGAAAATACAAACAGCTTGTCTACTTTCTTCACTTACGTGGACTCGGATGAACTTCTTGCAACAACAGAAATGACATTTTTGCCGACGCTGGCGAACAGTGCATCTATGGTACCTATTTTATTTTGTTGCTACATTGTATAATAGATTATTATTATTATTTGTTTATTAATGCACACAGTAATATAAAACCCTAGGATTACACAAATACAATTCATGGCAGTGATTTTTGGTTTTACGGTTACAATACGGATCGCAACTGGCATCTTAGCTAGATTACGAAGTAACCTGTGTTAAAGATACCAGTCCCTATCCCCAATGTGAGTACATAATAATAACAATTACATTTTTAAGTGTACAATGGAAAACAAAATAAAATAAAAATTATACTTAAAGCTAATGAAACACATTCATATGCGTAGAGTATTTGTGTGAGGGGGTGTGTGTGTGTATGTTGAGAGAGTAGTGTGTGTGGAGTGGGGTGTGTGTGTCTGTAATATGGTTGGGTAATGTGCTACACCATTGGAGTAATAAGATTTTCTGTCTCTTGGTAAGTCAGGCTTAGAAGCCACTTATCAATCACTTGTATTTACTAATTAAGTAATTATACTATGTATGTTATGTTATAATAGAAAATTATAGCAATTTGTATTAAAACACTTACACGTTTTAATACAATTGGACTTTACGGCCAAAATTAATATCCTTTCTCATGGACGAATAAAAAAGGGCGGACGGAATATCGCTTAACAATAAGTGAAGCATCCATAGTATTAAAAGCTTAAAAGTACGGGCACATTCACATATTTAGTATGCCAAAAAGCCGCGATTACGCAAAAAATCGAGTGTGACGGTAGTCATTGTTGTAGTGTCACAAATAAAATAACAGTATAAATCTGTTGTGTTAAAATGCTTTCGAAATTATAGTGGGTTTAGGAAAAAATTAAGTGCTTCAGTCTTTGTTAAGCGATATTCCGTCTGCCTTTTTTATTCGTCCGAGAGGCCGAATGCATTGCCCAATTTGTTGTGGGCTATTCGGTTTGATACGGAGAGATGAGTGTAGTCAGCAATATCGTTTTACATAATCATGTATTGCTGAATACATCCATCACCAAGTTTTATTAAATTTAAAATTGTATATCTTTACTTACATAGTTTTTAAGTTGTACTAATAATTATGGCCTAAAATTTAGGCCATAATTTGAAGTCTAAATGGTTTCAAATAAATGATATAATGATAAATACCTATCTGCTTTAAAAACATAATAGATATATCCTGGGTCGATATTGTAATTATCATATTATTTGACTTGTGAATGATACAGAGTACAGAACAAATCATCTTTACTGACAGTTGAAGTTCTTTTCAACCATGTATTTTTTAGGATTTTTGGCTAGCGACACATTTTAATTACTGATTAACTGTTACAGAGAGACGACGAATTCGACGTGAGCCAAACATTCTTGTGCATAATCCCGGGTATGGAGGGCCACCACGCGCGGTTCAGGGTGCTGTGCGAGCGACTCAAGCTGCCGGCGCTCGTGCTGCAGCCGGGACTCGACCGACCCTCCGAAACAGTACAAGAAACGGCTAAAAGATTCGCTGAGGTATTTAATCACTCTGTTACAAAACAACATTAGGTTCTGATAACGCTATTTGAGAAACCAGTTTGTTCAGAATCACTAAGAATTCTCTTATCAATCTATTCAGATTGGGATAGTTTTTCAGGATTCCGTACCCACAGGGTGCCAAATGGGAACCTATTACTCTCGCTACGCTGTTTTTCCGTCTATATGTCACAGGGCTGTATCTTTTGAACGGTAATAGGTAGCCAGTTGAAATTTTCTCAAAAGGAATATGTGTTGCTATGACCCCTATCACGACAAATACTAAAAATTAAAAAATTCTTAAACCAAAGGGGGTTCCCATACAAGAAACCTCGAAAAACATGACTTTTTCAACGTTTTTGTTCCTACTCTATCTTCAAAAGGGTAATACATACCAGCGTTAAAATTGGTTTGATTATAGTGCATACTATGTAGTTTAGCAACAAATAATAAAAATAGGGTGAACATAGATGTATGTGGTGGTACCTGCGTAAGAAAGAGATAAAAAAATCATATTTCGCTCACGGAACGTTGATGTCTTTTGATGAACTCTCTAATAAATTAAATCAGTTTCTATGGGCTATTAGGTCGATGGGTGGTACAGAACCCTTATTGCGTGGGTCTGACTTGCACTTGGCTAGTTTTTTTATACCATATTATATTTTAACCAAAAAATATTAGAAACTCAGTTTGGTTATTATGGTTAAATTTAGTACATCAGTGGATCGTGAATAGGCCCTTAAGGTCCAGGAAGTTCGGCTCCATTAGTTTCCGTTCACCAGGTAGTCCCTGTACGACATTCTTCACTTTCTCCGCTACCAACTGGGGAACTTACAGTAGCTCTAAAACCATGCAATTTAGTGATTTGGAGAAAAAATACTTGCAATTTTGTTATTCTGAACAAATTAGTTTCTCAAATTACGTTATCAAAAAGTAACGTTGTACTTATCAGCTCAGGTTTCCGCATTCTCTCTTCCTTAGAAAAGGAAAAGAAATAAATAATTTGAAGAAAACGTTTTTTCTCAAACATGCTTTGAAATTCGAACATTACTTTGACAACCTTCATCGAGATAAATCGAAAAGGCTTTACTGGTCAAATACATGCGATCAGTGGCCGGCAATGTTAGTAGGAAAATGCATATCTGTCCTGTTTAGCGGCCAAATAAATTACTATGAAAACTAATACCTGTCGTGTAATTTAAAAATGGAACGGACTTTTTACTCCGAAAAATAGCAACCAAGGAAACCTCCTTACGTAAACTTCCTTACCCAAGTAACCACTTATCAAAAATGTTATTTACATTTCGAAAAAGTAAAAAAAGAAACAAATTAACATATTGACGCGTGAAAAATGATTATTGTTCGTCATGGATTCTATAATTGCATAGGTACAGATACCGGCACGAGTCGTGAGCACAAACTTCACCTGCGCAGAAGTTCATTTATAGATCTGTTTGGTGGAATGACAGGAGCGCGGGGTGCCAACGCCGAACATTGCATTTACGCGATTGGTGTTGACCATTGTTGTGTTGTTAGACGACGAGCATCGACTGTTGAGTCTATTGAACAATTAGGTGTAATTCGGCTACCGTACACTTTCGGTTCAACTCACACACACACATTTTGACTCACATTTTCGAATTTAAAACAGTTTATTTTTCTTTTGTTGTAATTAATTTATATTTTGATTTTTGAGTGTTTAATGTTTTGAATTAAAAATTGTTTTTTTTTTTCTTTTTCAACTTCCTTAATTTTCTACAAGATTGTATTTAACTTGTAATGTATGTACGTAACTAAATATATTTGTTAGAGTGGAATCTTGAAACTCAATTTTGAAGCAGATATCTTCAACCTATTGAGCTGAAATTTTGTACAATATGGGTATCAAATGAAAGGACTTGCTGAGAATACGAATGCGAGTTAAAAAACCTGTCCATCGATGACTAAATAGTAAAAAATGAATTAAAAGTCAAAATGTTTTCTGTTTATTTATCTGTGCGTAATTTTTTTTCCAAAAATCATAATATGGGTAAATTCGAGAAAGTTTGTATTTTCTATAACTACCCATAATCCTTATAAAACGCTAACGGTGAAATTTAGTGAACAATATACTAAATAATTTTGATCGAAAGTGTACATGCGCGAACTTGCCCCCACTACTGTCCATCTGTGCTCACGACTCATGCCGGCTACTATACTTAGTTTGAATTTCCGTGCACTATTTGAGAAAAGTACTATACAAACCTTGGCCGCAACCAGGCATTGATGGACTCACGTATGTCTTTTCACGTTCGTTCATCATTGCCCCTGTTGCCGACCGCTGCAGTTTTTTTTTTTTTTAGACCACGTTTTTTAAATAAAAGCGAGCTATTATTGCATTGTCATCCAATTCTGAGCTATGTTTAAAGTTTCAAGTCTCTAGCTCATAGAAAAGTTAGTTTATACCGAACAGACAGACAAGACTGAAAGCTATTATTAGTTAATAAAAACATGGTAAAATATTACAACAGAGTAGCAGTATATTTTGGTTAATTTATTTTTTCAAACTTTTTAGTATTTATTCACACTTTTGTTTTAGGCGCTGTCCAAGAGGACAGGAATGAAGAACAATTTTTATCTGTTAGGTTATGAAAGCGGAATTTTCGTAGCGTTGGAGATGGCCGCTATTTTGGAGGACAAAGGTAAGAGATTTTAAATGTATGTAATAAATAAGTACGTATCTATAAGTTATATAGGATTTTTTATATAAAATATATTTTCAGGTTTGACCGGTACAGTATATTGTATTGGATATGCACCGGATGAGTTCAAAGAACTACTCAATGAACAAATCTCACAATTTGGGACAGCAGAACAGCTGCAAGATGCAGTAGTGCGACACATGTTTACACTGATGGTGGGTGACGTCTCTGCGGATCTGGAGAGGGCTCTAAGAGACGCTGCCTCGTGGCCGCAGAAAGTAGACGTGTGCGTGCGGACTCTACTGGGCCGTGTGCCGCACTCGGCGCAGTACGCACGCGCGCTCATAGAAGCCGCACTGTCGCGCATGGAAGGTGCGCGCAGCTACGTGGCGCATGCGCGCGCGCTGCGCTCTCAGCTGGTGCTGCTGCGCGCTGCCACGACGCGCGCGGCGGCGGCGCCGAGCGCGCTGCAGCGACACTCGCAGCGACCCGTCGCCGTGCACCAGCTGCGTGCGCCTCTAGCACATTCTGCCGACGACTTGCGCTGTGCGTCTATCGTGAATGCATATTTAGGCACTAAAATTCTAGAAGATTTTGAAAAAAAGAACATATGCGATACTTATCTACTTAACGCCGAATCCTTCATGTCAGTTGAATGTGAAAAAGAAAGTCATTCTTAATTATTTTATTAAATTCTATGTAATGCCGTATATCATGTTTTATTATTTTTGTATCTACCTGCCTATAATTTAAAGGTCAAATGTCTTTTTCGGAGGTCAAGACACATTTTGGATCGCTGAGCTAACTAAGTAAGTACCTAAGTACCTACGTGTTTAATATTGAGTTAAGTTAATAGCTTATAATCTAATATAGCTAAAAGGTTATAGAAATGTTATCTAACGTCAGTATACAAATGTCTTTGCCCCCACCATGTTTCTAGACTTTCTAGCATTCAAAGCAAAACAAATTAAGCTCAAAAAAAATCCGCTGCTAGATAGGCTCCAAAAAAATTTTTTTTCTGACTCTGCGTCCAAAAAAGCACTGATGATCAAGCAAACCGTTCGCGCGCTGGTTTCCTAAAAGACACACCTGTACGCGGTGACAAGTTTACGTTACCTTTATTTCGATTACTTGATTTTGACCACGCAGAATACTCTTGATCTCTTGGTGAGTGTGCGGAAGGTAGAGGACCGAGTGTTGTGGCGCAACTTGGGGACGCCTATGTCCAGCAGTGGACTGCGAAAGGCTGAGTTGATGAGAGATATACTCTTGCAAAGAATACCAAAAGGGTTCGGAGACGGTCAAGCAGCTTGAACCAAGCACATAGATTTTGGCTTGAGTTAAGCATGGTTGATCATACCTGCTTGATGGATCAAGCACAGAAGCGTTCGATAGAAATTATGCCGGACGACGCTGTGTGAGACACCGGTGATGAAAAACCGAATGAAAAAAGTTTCTGTTATTATTAATATCGCTATAAGAATTCTAACAAAATGAGTAATAGTTATAATGTCCTCATGCTTGATCAAGCCGTTTGACGTGTACATCAAGCTGCTTGAGCAAGCCAAACAAAACGAACATCTCGGAACCTCTTAACAATTACTGCGTAAAGAAGCGACACTCATCTCCGCCTGCCGATTGAGGCTAAGCACGCACAGCGATTTTTATCCGCGCTGTTTTTATTCGCGCACTCAGATGTTTTAATCGCTAGTGCGGGCACTTGCATACCTAAATGCATATGATTCCATGTGTTACAGATTTTGCAATAAAAAATCGATACCTATGCGGGTTTGACCTTAGCATCACCCGTAACAAAAAAATTTATTAAATTATTATTTATTCCTATAAACGTAGCAGTACGTACGTACGTCTGTTTGTGTGAGTGATGGCTTAACCATAGACATTAATTATACTTTACGTTAGTATAGTAACTTTATGGGCTTAACGCACTCAACCTAATGACTAATGAGATCTCACACATGCACAGTCCATCGTCGGCGTCCGCGTCACCCGCGTGCGCGTCACCCGCATGCGCGTTGTCGCGCGGGCTATGTCGGTTACTTTCGTTCTCCTACGAATCTCCTCATTTCTGATTCGATCACGCAGGGACACTCCGAGCATAGCCCTCTCCATTGCCCTTTGAGTGACTTTGAGCTTCCTTATCAGGCCCATTGTGAGCGACCACGTTTCAGTACCGTAAGTAATTACTGGCAACACACACTGGTCAAATACTTTCGTCTTGAGACACTGCGGTATTTTGGACGAGAAGATATTGCGTAGCTTCCCTGTAGTGTGTGACGCACCTCCTTCATATATATTGTTAATTAGCTAGTAAGTGGGCAGAACATTATAGACGTTCTTACAAGTAACTTGTGTTATTTATTGTGTCCCTAACGCCCGACACTGCATGGCGACCCTGCCAGTGCTGTCTAGTGGGCAGCACGGCCAGGCGAAAAATGTGTAAAAGTTGACGTGATGAAACTGTGTTTCGACTCGCTGAGTCTTCTGAGAAGTCAGACGACGTTCAACGATTCTTTCGACGTTCGTCCATGATATGCTGCGCGAGGATAAACGCGCTCTGAACGAGGCACAAGGTGTTTGGGAGTGCTGTCCACCATCCAGATACGCAGCCAGCTGCATATGGTGCAGTGTATCAATACTTTTGTGGAGCATTATGGTGCCACGGGCTCCACCATATTTGAAGAGAAGTGTGTTGTGAGGTATTGTGTGATGAGATGAGGTAACACGTACCTACTTAATGACTAATAATGCCGCGGACATTTTTTTTTATATTCGTGTTTTGAACGCTGCCCAACCGAGTCGGATTCGACGATTGACCTCTTTCTCGAAGTTGGACTTACCTAGCTGGACAGTTTGTCCTAGGTATACATAATCGTCAACAACTTCGAGTGTAGATTCTCCAATGTTAACTTGTTTATTTTCAATAATAATAGTTATTTTATTTAAACACTAGTAGTGTGGAAAATAGGAATAAATTAAATAATAGCTATTAAAGAACAGTGAAATAATCACCCTATTATTTCATTGTTTTTTATTTACCTTTATGATAGTTTTATTCTTGTTGTAGCAGAGACATAGTGTAAGTAAGTAAGTAAGTAATTTATTCGCAGAAGATATGGTACATAAGTTCTTAAAAATATAATACATGTTCAACAGCACATCTCGCCTTTAGCAGGCTTGCGAAAACTTCAGTTTGTTTGTATATGTTTTAAATAAAATAAACTTTGAAAAAAATAAAAAACCGACTTAAAAAAAAATAAAAAGTAAAACAGTTTAGGAAGTAGTTGCCTATGATTCGGTTTGATTTAAGAAAAAATTGGCACCAACTTCTTAAACTTAAATTATTTTATTCTTTTTGATGTCGGTTTTTACTATTCTTCAAAGTTTATTTTATTTTTCTATTTCGAGTGGCATTAACAATAGAAAGACAAGCGATTGCTGCAATCCCGAATGATTTGCTGTCATCCATTGAAGAGTTCCCTTCTTTATCACCGAAGATCTTCATCAGATCTTCACCAAATGATGCGTTTTTAATGCAAATGCTTGATTTGTTGATGAACATATCAAATTCGTTTTATGTAAGCCTACAATATTTATTTGAAGAGTTCTCTCAATTCCACATGGATCCCATTATCAGAACTGGATTTTGATAAAAATTGGATCAATCTGGATGTATATCCTTTCAAATCAAATGAAAAAATCCAAATTTGTTTTTAAATGACGGAGTTATGAGCATATAAATAATGGTCATAATTTTGAGATAGTGTGCAAAGGAGAAACGATCTGAAACATCTTTCACGCTTAAAGATTACGACCACTAAAAAGGAGTATCATTCGTCTAAAATACTCAACAAAATCACAGATTGATAAGTTAAAGTAACCTATTGGAGTCAGAATCAGAACTTTATGGCCAGTTCACATTATTCCAGCAGCGTTCTCATCCAACCTTGGTTAATTTGGTGATATTAACATCCCCAATGCCGTTTAAACTGACTTTGTAACCTTTTTTTTTCAACACAACCTTTCGAATAATTTCACTACATCTTCCGGATGTCTTGAGGTATTCATTGATGTTCACAATATTTTGATTTGAGCGTTTTTTGCCTTTTGCAGCAGTTGGATAGACAAGTTCGTTGAAATCTTAAGACATGTTCGATAGCATCTCTATATACATATTTGTGGAAATTTTTATCAGATCTTTTGCTAATATTTCATCTGGATATTTATAGTTTGTGGACACGTTTATGAGATCTTTTACTAATATTTTATCTGGATATTATGAAACTACCTACTAACTTACTCTGTGAAGATACTGAGGCGTCATAATTCAAGATTGTAGCCAGTCTGACTCAGTCTAATACAAAGAAAAACCACCACCTTCGCGTTCCTTGCCTTGCCTTCTGGCACCTGCTGCATATGCGCGAAAAAAAATCGGGTGGTCCCTAAATTTTATCGATTTAACTAAGTGAACAAAAATGTAGGGACCAACTGATATTTTTTTCGCGATTTCAGTGTTGGTCTCATAGTAAAAGTTGTTCATAATGATGAGTACAATGACCTCTTTTCGGGAAAGAAGCCATTACAATTTCAGCATGTAGGTATTAGTGGGTGGGAGGGCAGTGCTGGGTATTGCATCAAAGCACGATGACCTAGTTCTGGAGGAATTAACACTAAATATTGTAACTTCATATTTTGTATGTCATGGATTTCAGAAGAGTAACGCCTGATTCCATTCTTTATTAAAAGTTTGGGAAGTTCATGGTGTGCAACTACGTTAGGCTACTATACAATGCTGCTACCATGACTGTGCAGCTCCAGGACCAAAAGACGAAGCCAATCCAACTGCGCAGAGGGGTGAGACAAGGGGATGTAATATCCCCGAAATTGTTCACTAACGCGTTGGAGGACGTCTTCAAGACGCTGGACAGGACTGGACAGGGTATCAACGTTAACGGCGAGAACATCTCACATCTCCGTTTTGCCGACGACATCGTTGTAATGGCTGAGTCGCTGGAACAACTGGGCGAAATGCTGCACAGATTAAACGGAGCCTCTCGACGTGTTGGTCTCGGCATGAATCTGGACAAGACTAAAGTCATGTTCAATATGCATGTCATGCCGAGGCCAATATTCGTCGAAGGGTCGGCACTCGAAGTTGTAACGGAATACGTCTACCTAGGGCAGGCAATTCAGCTTGGTAGACACAACTTCGAGAAAGAAGCCAACAGAAGGATCCGTCTGGGCTGGGCAGCATTTGGCAAACTTCGCCGAGTCTTCTCGTCGCCTATACCGCAAAGTTTGAAGACAAAGGTCTTCAACCAGTGCGTCCTGCCAGTCATGACTTACGGTGCCGAGACGTGGAAACTGACAGTTGGGCTAGTCCACAAATTCAAAGTCGCTCAGCGAGCTATGGAGCGAGCTATGCTTGGAGTTTCTTTGAAGGATAAAATCCGTAACGAGATTATCCGGAGAAGAACCAGAGTGACCGACATAGCTTGTAGGATCAGTAAGCTGAAGTGGCAGTGGGCTGGCCATGTCTGTCGAAGGACCGATGGCCGTTGAAGCAGACGAGTCCTTGAGTGGAGACCGCGAATCGGCAAACGCAGCGCAGGGCGCCCCCCTGCCAGGTGGACCGACGACCTAAAGAACGTGGCTGGGGGGGACTGGATGCGATGTCCGTGAACTTAGCAGAGCATTTCCCAGCAGATCAAAAATAAAAGGGAGTTCTCTTCGCATGCAGCTGAGTTCTATAGTTCCTGATACTTTTCAGGAATAGTTCTGGCATTTTACCTGAAAAAAATTCACATGAAAAAATGATCTGCTAACTTCCCGTAGCAGAACATTTTCAGCAGATCAAAATTTAAAGTAAGTTATTTACGTATGCTTAAGTGTTCTATAGTTCCTGATACTTAATACTGATAGTTCTGTCGATTTAACCTGAAAAAAGTTGATTTTAAAATGATCTGCTGCGTCTGGAAGTTAGCAGATCATCTTTTTTTATAAATTAGGAAATTACTAAAAATGCTCTGAATTATGGTAAAATATGATTAAAATCACTATAGGAGGACAAAAATCTTCGGCTTAACGTAGAAGACTGATATAGCGCTCTATGAGGTGAGGCTTAAAACCCTCCCAAAACTCAAGGCAACGTGACAGAAGATCAGGATAGAAAGGCAGAAATTACGAAAACCAATCCTGCAAATTTTTTATGTAACTTTGACGCTAGAACTCCATAGACTATTGCTACGACTATAACGTAAAGCACAAAAAACACCTGGAACTCTGCAGATATGGTAGCAAATCAGTAGGGGCAAAGTTAATATATCGAAAATACAGCATTTTCGGCCAGCGTTTATAGCAGAATCCAAATATACATTTCTTTTATTTTTATTTTATTTTAGGAGGCTAGAACTCTTTTGTTTTTAATAGCTTGGTAAACAAAGTGTCTGATAGAAGCAAAAATATGCACAGAACTCACGCTAAAATACCAGCAGAGCATAGGGGAAAAGATAAAAATGAAAAATGTTGTAATCTTGATTATTAATTTATTTTATGTCCGATATAACACCAGGACGCCAGAACTCTTCTATTTTTAATAGTTTAATAAAACAGCTGCCTGAAATAATCCAAAATCTGCACAGAACTCACGCTAAAATACCAGCAGAGCATAGTGGAAAAGTAAAAAAAAAAAAAGTAAAAAAAAATTGTACGGACTATTTTTTTTTTTTGATGACTGACATAACTCTAGCAGGCTAGAACTCTTCTCTTTTTAATAGATAAGTAAAGCAGGTGTCAAAAAGACAATAAAATCGCATAGAACTCATGCTAAAATACCAGCAGAGCATAGTGGAAAAGTAAAAAAACTAAAATAATGTTATTCGGACTATTAATTTTTTTTGATGATTGTCATAACTCTAGCAGGCTAGAACTCTTCTGTTTTTGATAGCTTAGTAACAAAACTGTCTGATAGAAGCTTAAATCTGCACAGAACTCACGCTAAAATACCAGCAGAGCATAGGGGAAAAATTAAAAAATGAAAAATGTTGTAATCTTGACTATTAATTTATGTTATGACTGATATTACTCCAGGAGGCTAGAACTCTTCTGTTTTCAATAGTTTAATAACAAAGCTACCTGAAAGAATCCAAAATCAGCACAGAACTCACGCTAAAATACCAGCAGAGCATAGTGGAAAAGTAAAAACATCAAAAATACTGTTATTCGGACTATTTTTTTTTTTGATGACTGACATAATTCTAGCAGGCTAGAACTCTTCTGTTTTGTAAAAGATTAGTAAAGCAGCTGTCTAAAAGACATTAAAATCCACATAGAACTCACGCTAAAATACCAGCAGAGCATAGTGGAAAAGTAAAAAAAAGACAAAAAAAATGTTATTCGGACTTTTTTTTTTTTGATGACTGACATAACTCTAGCAGGCTAGAACTCTTCTGTTTTTAATAGATTAGTAAAGCAGGTGTCTAAAAGACAATAAAATCCGCACAGAACTCACGCTAAAATACCAGCAGAACATAGTGGAAAAGTAAAAAAACTAAAATAATGTTATTCGGACTATTAATTTTTTTTATGATTGTCATAACTCTAGCAGGCTAGAACTCTTATGTTTTTGATAGCTTAGTAACAAAACTGTCTGAGAGAAGCTTAAATCCGCACAGAACTCACGCTAAAATACCAGCAGAGCATAGGGGAAAAGTTAAAAAATTAAAAATGTTGTAATCTTGACTATTAATTTATATTATGACTGATATTACTCCAGGAGGCTAGAACTCTTCTGTTTTTAATAGTTTAATAACAAAGCTACTTGAAAGAATCCAAAATCAGCACAGAACTCACGCTAAAATACCAGCAGAGCATAGTGGAAAAGTAAAAACATCAAAAATAATGTTATTCGGACTATTAATTTTTTTGATGACTGACATAACTCTAGCAGGCTAAAACTCTTCTGTTCTTGATAGCTTGGTAATAGAACTGTCTGAAAGAAGCTAAAATTTGCACAGAACTCACGTAAAAATACCAGCAGAGCATAGTGGAAAAGTAAAAAAATCTAAAATTATCATATTCGGACTATTAATTTTTTTCATAACTGACATAACTCTAGGAGGCTAGAACTCTTCTGATTTTGTTAGATTGGTAACAGAACTGTCTGATAGAAGCTAAAATTTTCACAGAACTCACACAAAAATACCAGCAGAGCAAAGTAGAAAAAGTAAAAACATCAACAAAAAAAAGTTATTCTGACTATTAATTTTTTTTGATGACTAACATAACTGTAGCAGGCTAGAACTCTTCTGTTCTTGATAGCTTGGTAATAGAAATGTCTGATAGAAGCTAAAATTTGCACAGAACTCACGTAAAAGTACCAGCAGAGCATAGTAGAAAGTAAAAACATCAAAAATAAAGTTATTCCGACTATTAATTTATTTTGGTGACAGAAATAACTCTAGCAGGCTAGAACTCTTCTGTTCTTGATAGCTTGGTAATAGAAATGTCTAAAAGAAGCTTACATTTGCACAGAACTCACGTAAAACTACCAGCAGAGCATAGTAGAAAGTAAAAACATCACAAATAAAGTTATTCCGACTATTTTTTTTTTTTGGTTACTGACATAAGTCTAGGAGGCTAGAACTCTTCTGGTTTTGAAAGCGTAGTAATAGAACTATCTGACAGAAGCTTAAATCCGCACAGAACTCACGCAAAAATACCAGCAGAGCATAGTGGAAAAGTAAAAACATCAAAAATAAAGTTATTCCAACTATTAATTTTTTTTGGTGACTGACATAACTCTAGCAGGATAGAACTGTTCTGTTTTTTTGTAGATTGGTAACAATTCTTTCTGATAGAAGCTAAAATCTTTACAGAACTCACGCAAAAATTCCAGCAGAGCATAGGGGAAAAGTAAAAAAATTAAAAAATAAAGTTATTCCGACTATTTTTTTTTTATGACTGACATAACTCTAGCAGGCTAGAACTCTGCTGTTCTTGATAGCATGGTAATAGAACTGTCTGATAGAAGCTAAAATTTGCACAGAACTCACGTAAAAATACAAGCAGAGCATAGTGGAAAAGTAAAAAAATCTAAAATTATCATATTCGGACTATTAATTTTTTTCATAACTGATATAACTCTAGGAGGCTAGAACTCATCTGATTTTGTTAGCTTGGTAACAGAACTGTCTGAAAGAAGCTAAAATTTTCACAGAACTCACCCAAAAATACCAGCAGAGCATAGTAGAAAAGTAAAAACATCAACAAAAAAAAGTTATTCTGACTATTAATTTTTTTTGATGACTAACATAACTCTAGCAGGCTAGAACTCTTCTGTTATTGATAGCTTGGTAAAAAAACTGTCTGATAGAAGCTAAAATTTGCACAGATCTCAAGTAAAAATACCAGCAGAGCATAGTAGAAAGTAAAAACATCAAAAATAAAGTTATTCCAACTATTAATTTTTTTTGGTGAATGACATAACTCTAGCAGGCTAGAACTCTTCTGTTTTTTATAGCTTGGTAACAATACTTTCTGATAGAAGCTAAAATCTTTACAGAACTCACGCAAAAATTCCAGCAGAGCATAGGGGAAAAGTAAAAAAATTAAAAATGAAAGTTATTCCGACTATTTAAGCTTCTCTCAGATAGTTCTGTTACCACGCTATCAAAACCAGAAGAGTTCTATCCTCCTAGAGTTATGTCAGTCATGAAAAAAAAAAAGTTGTCCAAATAACATTATTTTTGCTGTTTTTACTGTTCTACTATGCTCTGCTGGTATTTTAACGTGAGTTCTGTGCAAATTTTAGCTTCTATCAGACAGTTATATTACCAAACTATCAAGAACAGAAGAGTTGTAGCCTGCTAGAGTTATTTCTGTCACCAAAAAAAATTAATAGTCGGAATAACTTTATTTTTGATGTTTTTACTTTCTACTATGCTCTGCTGGTATTTTTACGTGAGTTCTGTGCAAATTTTAGCTTCTATCAGACAGTTCTATTACCATGCTATCAAGAACAGCAGAGTTCTAGCCTGCTAGAGTTATGTCAGTCATAAAAAAAAAAATAGTCGGAATAACTTTATTTTTAAATTTTTTTACTTTTCCCCAATGCTCTGCTGGTATTTTTACGTGAGTTTTGTGCGGATTTAAGCTTCTCTCAGATAGTTCTGTTACCACGCTATCAAAACCAGAAGAGTTCTAGCCTCCTAGAGTTATGTCAGTCATGAAAAAAAAAAAAAGTTTTCCGAATAACATTATTTTTGCTGTTTTTACTGTTGTACTATGCTCTGCTGGTATTTTTACGTGAGTTCTGTGCAAATTTTAGCTTCTATTAGACAGTTTTGTTACTTAACTATCAAGAACAGAAGAGTTCTAGCCTCCTGGAGTTATGTCAGTCATAATATGAATTAATTGTCAAGATTACGTCATTTTTTTTTCTTTTTACTTTTCCACTACGCTCTGCTGGTATTTTTACGTGAGTTCTGTGCAAATTTTAGCTTATATCAGACAGTTTTTTTACCATGCTATCAAAACAGAAGAGTTCTAGCCTGCTAGAGTTATGTCAGTCATCAAGAAAAATTAATAGTTGGAATAACTTTATTTTTGATGTTTTTCTTTTCCACTATGCTCTGCTGGTATTTTTCCGTGAGTTCTGTGCAAATTTTAGCTTCTATCAGACAGTTCTATTACCAAGCTATCAAGAACAGAAGAGTTCTAGCCTGCTAGAGTTATATTAGTCATAAAAAAAAAAATTGTCGGAATAACTTTAATTTTTTTTTTTTTTTACTTTTCCCCTATGCTCTGCTGGTATTTTAGGGTGAGTTCTGTGCAAAGTTTAGCTTTTATCAAACAGTTCTTTTACCAATCTATCAAAAACAGAAGAGTTCTAGCCTGCTACAGTTATATCAGTCATCAAAAAAATTAAGAGTCAGAATATCTTTTTTTTGTTGATGTTTTTACTTTTCTACTATGCTCTGCTGGTATTTTAGGGTGAGTTCTGTGCGAAAATAAGCTTTTATCAAACAGTTCTGTTATCAGGCTATCAAAACCAGAAGAGTTCTAGCCTGCTAGAGTTACGTCAGTCATGAAAAAAATTTATTATCCGAATAACAACATTTAAGATAAAAAAAAAATTTCACTATGCTCTGCTGGTATTTTTGCGTGAGTTCTGTAAAGATTTTAGCTTCTATCAGACAGTATTGTTACCAAGCTATAAAAAACAGAAGAGTTCTAGCCTGTTAGAGTTATGTCAGTCACCAAAAAAAATTAATAGTTGGAATAACTTTATTTTTCATGTTTTTACTTTTCCACTATGCTCTGCTGGTATTTTTCCGTAAGTTCTGTGCAAATTTCAGCTTTTATCAGACAGGTTATTTACCAAGCTATCAAGAACAGAAGAGTTCTATCCTGCTAGAGTTATTTCTGTCACCAAAAAAAATTAATAGTCGGAATAACTTTATTTTTGATGTTTTTACTTTCTACTTTGCTCTGCTGGTA
Organism: Asteroscopus sphinx; assembly: GCA_949699075.1. Classification (NCBI taxonomy): domain Eukaryota; kingdom Metazoa; phylum Arthropoda; class Insecta; order Lepidoptera; family Noctuidae; genus Asteroscopus; species Asteroscopus sphinx. Next base: position 18,822,002 of record OX453021.1, read on the forward strand.
TTTTTACGTGAGTTCTGTGCAAATTTTAGCTTCTATCAGACAGTTCTATTACCAAGCTATCAAGAACAGAAGAGTACTAGCCTGCTAGAGTTATGTCAGTTATGAAAAAAATTAATAGTCCGAATATGATAATTTAAGATTTTTTTACTTTTCCACTATGCTCTGCTGGTAATTTTACGTGAGTTCTGTGCAAATTTTAGCTTCTATCAGACAGTTCTATTACCAAGCTATCAAGAACAGAAGAGTTCTAGCCTGCTAGAGTAATGTCAGTCATCAAAAAAAAAAAATAGTCGGAATAACTTTATTTTTTTTACTTTTCCCCTATGCTCTGCTGGAATTTTTGCGTGAGTTCTGTAAAGATTTTAGCTTCTATCAGAAAGTATTGTTACCAAGCTATAAAAAACAGAAGAGTTCTAGCCTGCTAGAGTTATGTCAGTCATAAAAAAAAAAAATAGTCGGAATACCTTTTATTTTGAATTTTTTTACTTTTCCCCTATGCTCTGCTGGAATTTTTGCGTGAGTTCTGTAAAGATTTTAGCTTCTATCAGAAAGTGTTGTTACCAAGCTATAAAAAAACAGAAGAGTTCTAGCCTGCTAGAGTTATGTCAGTCACCAAAAAAAATTAATAGTTGGAATAACTTTTTTTTGTTGATGTTTTTACTTTTCTACTATTCTCTGCTGGTATTTTAGGGTAAGTTCTGTGAAAATTTTAGCTTCTATCAGACAGTTCTGTTACCATGCTAACAAAATCAGAAGAGTTCTAGCCTCCTAGAGTTATGTCAGTTATGAAAAAAATTAATAGTCAGAATATGATAATTTTAGATTTTTTTACTTTTCCACTATGCTCTGCTGGTATTTTTACGTGAGTTCTGTTCAAATTTTAGCTTCTATCAGACAATTTTTTTACCAAGCTATCAAGAACAGAAGAGTTCTAGCCTCCTCGAGTTATATCAGTCATAATATGAATTAATAGTCAAGAGTACAACATTTTTCATTTTTTTACTTTTCCACTATGCTCTGCTGGTATTTTTACGTGAGTTCTGTGCAAATTTTAGCTTCTATCAGACAGTTCTATTACCAAGCTATCAAAAACAGAAGAGTTCTAGCCTCCTGGAGTTTGGTCAGTCATGAAAAAAATTAATAATCCGAATAACAACATTTAAGATTTTTTTTTAAACTATGCTCTGCAGGTATTTTTGCGTGAGTTCTGTAAAGGTTTTAGCTTCTATCAGAAAGTATTGTTACCAAGCTATAAAAAACAGAAGAGTTCTTGCCTGCTAGAGTTATGTCAGTCACCAAAAGAAATTAATAGTTGGAATAACTTTATTTTTGATGTTTTTACTTTCTACTATGCTCTGCTGGTAGTTTTACGTGAGTTCTGTGCAAATTTTAGCTTCTATCAGACAGTTCTATTACTAAGCTATCAAGAACAGAAGAGTTCTAGCCTGCTAGAGTTATGTCAGTCATCAGAAAAAAAATAGTCGGAATAACTTTAATTTTTTATTTTTTTACTTTTCCCCTATGCTCTGCTGGTATTTTAGGGTGAGTTCTGTGCAAATTTTAGCTTCTATCAGACAGTTCTATTACCAAGCTATCAACAACAGAAGAGTTCTAACCTGCTAGAGTTATGTCAGTCATCAAAAAATATTAATAGTCGGAATAACTTTTTTTTGTTGATGTTTTTACTTTTCTACTATGCTCTGCTGGTATTTTAGGGTGATTTCTGTGAAAATTTTAGCTTCTATCAGACAGTTCTGTTACCAAGCTATCAACAACAGAAGAGTTCTAGCCTGCTAGAGTTATGTCAGTCATCCAAAAATATTAATAGTCGGAATAACTTTTTTTTGTTGATGTTTTTACTTTTCTACTATGCTCTGCTGGTATTTTTGCGTGAGTTCTGTAAAGATTTTAGCTTCTTTCAGAAAGTTTTGTTACCAAGCTATAAAAAACAGAAGAGTTCTAGCCTGCTAGAGTTACGTCAGTCACCAAAAAAAATTAATAGTTGGAATAACTTTATTTTTGATGTTTTTAATTTCTACTATGCTCTGCTGGTATTTTTACGTGAGTTCTGTGCAAATTTTAGCTTCTGTCAGACAGTTCTATTACCAAGCTATCAAGAACAGAAGAGTTCTAGCCTGCTAGAGTTATGTCAGTCATCAAAAAAAAAAATTGTCGGAATAACTTTATTTTTTTACTTTTCCCCTATGCTCTGCTGGTATTTTAGGGTGAGTTCTGTGCAAATTTTAGCTTCTATCAGACAGTTTTGTTACCAAGCTATCAACAACAGAAGAGTTCGAGCCTGCTAGAGTTATGTCAGTAATCAAAAAATATTAATAGTCGGAATAACTTTTTTTTGTTGATGTTTTTACTTTTCTACTATGCTCTGCTGGTATTTTAGGGTGAGTTCTGTGAAAATTTTAGCTTCTATCAGACAGTTTTGTTACCAATCTATCAAGAACAGAAGAGTTCTAGTCTGCTAGAGTTATACAGTCATCAAAAAAAAATAGTCGGAATAACTTTTATTTTTAATTAGTATACTTTTCCCCTACGCTCTGCTGGTATTTTTGCGTGAGTTATGTGTGGATTCATGTTTCTATCAGACAGTTCTGTTACCAAGCTAACAAAATCAGAAGAGTTCTAGCCTCCTGGAGTTATGTCAGTTATGAAAAAAATTAATAGTCCGAATATGATATTTTTTTTTTTTTTTACTTTTCCACTATGCTCTGCTGGTATTTTTCGGGAGTTCTGTGCAAATTTTAGCTTCTATCAAACAGTTGTTTTACCAAGCTATCAAGAACAGGAGAGTTCTAGCCTACCAGAGTTATGTCAGACATCAAAAAAAAATAGTCGGAATAACTTTCATTTTTAATTCTTTTACTTTTCCACTATGCTCTGCTGGTATTTTTACATGAGTTCTGTGCAAATTTTAGCTTCTATCAGACAGTTTTGTTACCAATCTATCAAGAACAGAAGAGTTCTAGTTTGCTAGAGTTATACAGTCATCAAAAAAAAATAGTCGGAATAACTTTTATTTTTAATTAGTATACTTTTCCCCTACGCTCTGCTGGTATTTTTGCGTGAGTTATGTGTGGATTCATGTTTCTATCAGACAGTTTTGTTACTATGCTATAAAAAACAGAAGAGTTCTAGCCTCCTAGAGTTATGTCATTCATATAAAAAAATTAATAGTCCGAATAACATTATTTTTGACGTTTTTACTTTTCCACTATGCTCTGCTGGTATTTTAGTTTGAGTTCTGTGTGGATTTTAATGTCTTTTAGACAGCTGCTTTACTAATCTTTTACAAAACAGAAGAGTTCTAGCCTGCTAGAATTGTCAGTCATCAAAAAAAAAAATAGTCTGAATAACAGTATTTTTGATGTTTTTACTTTTCCACTATGCTCTGCTGGTATTTTAGCGTGAGTTCTGTGCTGATTTTGGATTCTTTCAGGTAGCTTTGTTATTAAACTATTGAAAACAGAAGAGTTCTGGCCTCCTGGAGTAATATCAGTCATAACATAAATTAATAGTCAAGATTACAACATTTTTCATTTTTTAACTTTTCCCCTACGCTCTGCTGTTATTTTAGCGTGAGTTCAGTGCGGATTTAAGCTTCTATCAGACAGTTTTTTTACCAAGCTATCAAAAACAGAAGAGTTCTAGCCTGCTAGAGTTATGACAATCATCAAAAAAAATTAATAGTCCGAATAACATTATTTTAGTTTTTTTACTTTTCCACTATGCTCTGCTGGTATTTTAGCATGAGTTCTGTGCGATTTTATTGTCTTTTTGACACCTGCTTTACTTATCTATTAAAAAGAGAAGAGTTCTAGCCTGCTAGAGTTATGTCAGTCATCAAAAAAAAAAAATAGTCCGAATAATTTTTTTTTATTTTTTTTTTTTTACTTTTCCACTATGCTCTGCTGGTATTTTAGCGTGAGTTCTGTGCAGATTTTGGATTATTTCAGGCAGCTGTGTTATTAAACTATTAAAAATAGAAGAGTTCTGGCGTCCTGGTGTTATATCGGACATAAAATAAATTAATAATCAAGATTACAACATTTTTCATTTTTATCTTTTCCCCTATGCTCTGCTGGTATTTTAGCGTGAGTTCTGTGCATATTTTTGCTTCTATCAGACACTTTGTTTACCAAGCTATTAAAAACAAAAGAGTTCTAGCCTCCTAAAATAAAATAAAAATAAAAGAAATGTATATTTGGATTCTGCTATAAACGCTGCCGAAAATGCTGTATTTTCGATATATTAACTTTGCCCCTACTGATTTGCTACCATATCTGCAGAGTTCCAGGTGTTTTTTGTGCTTTACGTTATAGTCGTAGCAATAGTCTATGGAGAACTGAAGAGTTCTAGCGTCAAAGTTACATAAAAAATTTGCAGGATTGGTTTTCGTAATTTCTGCCTTTCTATCCTGATCTTCTGTCACGTTGCCTTGAGTTTTGGGAGGGTTTTAAGCCTCACCTCATAGAGCGCTATATCAGTATTCTACGTTAAGCCGAAGATTTTTGTCCTCCTATAGTGATTTTAATCATATTTTACCATAATTCAGAGCATTTTTAGTAATTTCCTAATTTATAAAAAAAGATGATCTGCTATCTTCCAGACGCAGCAGATCATTTTAAAATCAACTTTTTTCAGGTTAAATCGACAGAACTATCAGTATTAAGTATCAGGAACTATAGAACACTTAAGCATACGTAAATAACTTACTTTAAATTTTGATCTGCTGAAAATGTTCTGCTACGGGAAGTTAGCAGATCATTTTTTCATGTGAATTTTTTTCAGGTAAAATGCCAGAACTATTCCTGAAAAGTATCAGGAACTATAGAACTCAGCTGCATGCGAAGAGAACTCCCTTTTATTTTTGATCTGCTGGGAAATGCTCTGCTAAGTTCACAGACATCTGGATGCGGAAGGCGGAGGACCGAGCGTTGTGGCGCAACTTGGGAGAGGCCTATGTCCAGCAGTGGACTGCAATAGGCTGAGTTGATTGAACTACGTTAGGACAATATACTATATAGATCACACACGCTTTACAGTTCCGAAATATGGCACATCGAGCATTTCCTTGCATTAAAAAACTAGTCGATTCTGACTGCCAAGCGGATCGTGCGTATCTATTTTCCAATAATTTACATCCCTCATCAAAATATAATATATAAATCAAAGAGAACTTGAACTTCCTAGGCAAAAGTATGAAATTCTAGTTTCGAACCACTTTGCGACGTAAAGCTAGGTTCTGGATATTACGGGGCGTGGGGGTGGAAGAGCAAAGTAAGCAAAACCAGAAAAATATCCATCAGAGACGCGTAAAATATATTTTCATCCCTTTTTTTTTTTTCATCTCGGAAAGAGTATTTTTGCTCTTCGATATCTGAGTGCAAAAGACGTTTTTATCCCCTAGAGGATAAAGTAAATTGAATTTAGAACATCGTGTGCACTACGTTTGTGAATTCAAAACATCATTAAACCTATTTACTTCTCCCTTCATGGTGCCGAATTTATCATACAACCTTTTTTAATTTGTTAAAAACTCAGACTCGGAACCTTCTTGGTGTACCTACTTTTTTTTTATTTGCTTTGCGCGCGCCAGTAGCTTTTCACGTCATATTGTTAAATACATAAATATTAGGTTAAAAACAAGAAACTTGAAAACAAGTGAAAATCCTAAAATGCACAGATCTATTACCCTAGAATGAGTGGTTCTAGCGACGAGGAAGTTTATTTGACGCAAACAGAATTGAATGAAACTGTTAATAATGCACAAATGAGCTTTCTCCCTCAACAATCACGCGAGAATATTTGAAACAATACGATGTGTTTAACATGTGGCGGCTAGATAAAGGAACCAAAACTTTCTCAGAAAACGTTTTGCTCATTTACGCCAAGGGAATCCGATGAATCGGTACAACTATTAAGTATGACAGATAGTTTACCGAAAAACAGTACCTACACAAGTCACTAACACCAACATTACAATACCTAACAAAAATATTACTCTCAACTTAAGTAACTGTAACAACGTTACTTTAAATTTTTCTTAATTAGGTATACCTACCTAAGTATTATTTGTTATAATTTAAAGATTATTCTGTAATACTTACCTATCATAATGTAGTAGTTAATACCTAAACTGAAATAAAAGTATCATGTGATTGTAAATGTTTTTTTTGTGCATTTATTCATTTCCTCGCTGAGGTGGGATGAAAAGTTACGTGTTGCACTCAAGTGCAAAGATTTTCCACCTTGTGCTCTTTTGATTCCCTCGCTTGCTCGGGCATCAAAATTGAACACGCGGTTAAAAAGCAACTTTGCACTCTTGTATAACAAATAACTATTATCCATCGCCCATCACTAATCGTGACCGTACATCATCTGATCCGTCAAACTTCAGCTAATTTCCTTTTTATTTCATCACCTTGTAAATTCTCAACTTTTATACTTTCTTGTACCGTCGAAGGTGCGAATACGATGTCGCCATCTCTTAAAAATACCCATCATTTGGCAGACTACCAGAAAATGGTTTGTGTCGACTCTTACGCCTCGGTACGATCTGGTGTCTAATACTTTCTTCATCAATCTCTCATCCACTAATACAAAATCAATTATACTTTTCACATCAGTGGTTTTCCATGTATACATGTGAATGGTTTTGTGGGCAAACTTAGTATTTGTCTCATAAAGATATCCGCCAAATAGTGATGCTTGCGTTGCTGTGTTTTGGTCTGAAGGGTACGGCTGCCGGTGAAATTGCAATCACATGTCTTGACTTTCCATATTCATGTCTCAATTTGGCGAACTGACTTGCGGTATCATGAAAGTAACAGCCTAGGTGGTATTGCTGTTGTTATGGGCAAAGGTAACCGCTCATTTCGTTATCCTATACTAAAAAAAAAACACTATAAATAATAAATAAATACATTTTTAAGTCACAAAAAGTTTTACATCAAATATTTGTAAAGTCCCTGACTTCTGAGCTAGGTACAAACCTGTACAGAAGTCAGTGTCATCTCCATACGAACCAAGCACTATCTTATAGCCATCATGTTTCACTCCCACATAACTATTGGGTCCGGAAATTAAACAAGTAACGTTTACACCATTACTAACTTTTATTATTTTAATGCTGTACACTTGTCACTTCATACAGTGCTCCAGCGCGACTGCCTGCTCGAAGCATCCCGCCATTAAATGTGGAAGATGTCATCACGTGTCAAACCATCCCACCATTTAAGTGGGGAGGCCTCAATCAAATCAGTAGCTAATAAAAAGTCAATTGATTTACTGAAATACATTGACAAACTAATTAATTACTAATAAATTCGGCTAACAAGAGATAATTAAAATAATTAATTAATCAACCATAAAAAATATAACATACAAATTAATTAGTCAGTGCTTAACTTTCTAATGTATACAGATTGATAGACTATTATAATACTTTATTAAACCAAAGTAGACAATACAACATCTTTAATGTACTAGGACCTTACATAACCATTGCAATCCCCTAATAAAACTAACCATTCAAATGAGCAAGACATCCCTCACACTGCATTGTCCCAAAACTGTTCCCTCTCATTTTGTACTCTCTGAAAAGCACTAGTAGCTGTATCAGAGAATACACCCCCAACACGAAAAGGCGAGTAAGTCCGTAAATGACTAATATTTGTGTCCTATCTGTGGCCGGACACAGCGAGACTGTTTAGTACCTAATAATGTATTACCTACCAAAAAATACCTACTCTAAAATCAAAAATACTAACTCGAACGAATAAAAAAGGCGGACGCAATTTAAACGATCAACCACGCTTGACTCAAGCTAAAATCTATGTGCTTGGTTGAAGCTGCTTGACCGTCTCCGAACCCCTTTAGTATTCTTTGCAAGAGTATCTCTCATCAAGTCAGCCTATCGCAGTCCACTGCTGGACATAGGCGTATTAACTCAATATTAAACAAGTAGGTACACAGTTACACAGTTTATACTAGCACAGACACCGCTGTTAACTCTATCTTGGTAAGATTTAAACATTTAACTGTGTATTGTTAGTAAAGATAGAAAAATTGTACCAGTTTCTGAAATAAATAATATTTGATTTGATTTGATTTTACTTACTCCGTTGACTAAGCGATCAAAAATGTGTCTTGACCTCCGAAACGAGAGAACGAAAACACTAAAGATATTTGACTTAAGCACCTTAAATTAATAGGCAGGCAGGTGGATACATAAAAATAAAACATGATGTACTGTATTACATAGTTTTTAATTAAAATATTAAGAATTACTTTCTTTTTCACATTTGATTGACATGAAGGATTCGGCGTTAAGTAGATAAGTATCGCAAATGTTCTTTTTTTCAAAATCTTCTAGTATTTTAGTGCCTAAATATGCATTCACGATAGCCGCACAGCGCAAATCGTCGGCAGAATGTGCTAGAGGCGCACGCAGCTGGTGCACGGCGACGGGTCGCTGCGAGTGTCGCTGCAGCGCGCTCGGCGCCGCCGCCGCGCGCGTCGTGGCAGCGCGCAGCAGCACCAGCTGAGAGCGCAGCGCGCGCGCATGCGCCACGTAGCTGCGCGCACCTTCCATGCGCGACAGTGCGGCTTCTATGAGCGCGCGTGCGTACTGCGCCGAGTGCGGCACACGGCCCAGTAGAGTCCGCACGCACACGTCTACTTTCTGCGGCCACGAGGCAGCGTCTCTTAGAGCCCTCTCCAGATCCGCAGAGACGTCACCCACCATCAGTGTAAACATGTGTCGCACTACTGCATCTTGCAGCTGTTCTGCTGTCCCAAATTGTGAGATTTGTTCATTGAGTAGTTCTTTGAACTCATCCGGTGCATATCCAATACAATATACTGTACCAGTCAAGCCTGAAAATATATTTTAGATTAAAACCGTGCAACATAACTTATAGATACGTACTTATTACATACATAGCATTTAAAATCTCTTACCTTTGTCCTCCAGGATAGCGGCCATCTCCAACGCTATGAAAATTCCGCTTTCGTAACCTAACAGATGAAAACTGTTCTTCATTCCTGTCTTCTTGGAGAGGGCCTAAAACAAAAGTTTACATAAATATTAAAAAGTTTGAAAAAAAAAAAAAAAAAAGTACTGCAACTCTGTTGTAATTATTAACTCGCTTTCAGTCTTGTCTTACTGTTCGGTACAAATCTTATAATCGATTTTAAACTAACTTCCCGATGAGCTAGAGACTTGAAACTTTAAACATAGCTCAGAACTGGATGACAATGCAATAAAAAGTGAGTATAAAAATAGTACATTACTTCAGCGACCGTCAACCGGGGAATTGATGGACGAACGTGAAAATGTTGGCCGAGGCAAAGTCGAGGTACACATACGTGAGTCCATTAATGCCTGGTTATAGCCAAGGCTTTTGCTCAAATAATACGCGGAAATTCAAACTAATTAGTAGGTACCTATATAAATTCTAGAATTAATGGCGAACCACAATAATTTTTCACGCGTCAATATGTTAATTTGTTTTTTTTTTACTTTAAACAGCTCTATTTGCAAGCCAATTCGAAGTTTTAATAAAATATTTGATAAGTAACTTTTTTTACGTTTACTCCGAAAAATAGCAACCAAGGAGGTTACTTATCAGAGATTGTATTGAAATTTCGAACTAGCTTACAAATAGAGCCGTTTAAAGTAAAAAAATAACCAAATGGACATATTGACGCGTGAGAATTTTTTGTGGTTCGTCATTGATTCTTGAATTTACATAGGTACTACTTAGTTTGAATTTCCGCGCATTATTTGAGAAAAGTACTTTACAAGCCTTGGCCGTAACCAGGCATTGATGGACTCACTTATGCATATTTACACGTTCGTTCATCAATGCTCCTGTTGCCGGCCGCGGCAGTAATGTATTATTTCTTCAAATTATTCATTTCTTTTCCATTTCTAAGGAAGAGAGAATGCGGAAACCTAGAGCTGACTATGACATGTGAATTTGAATGACTGATTTTATATAAAACTAGCTTTTACCCGCGGCTTCACTCGCGTTAAATTCTGCTAACCCACGTGACGGATCCTGTTAATTCAGTCCAGTTCCATCCATCCATCCATCCATCCTTTCATTCTGACCGCCCAGTCCAGTCCAGTCCAGACCAGTCACTATCCACTGTCCAGTTCCGTCCCATGTCCCGTCGCGTACCATGTCCCGTCCCGTCCCATGTCCCTGCGCGTCCCATGTCTCGTCCCGTCTCATGTCCAATGTCCCGTCTCATGTCCCATGTCCCGTCCCGGCCCATGTCCCTTCTCATGTCCTGTCCCGTCCCATGTACCGTCCCCTCCCCTCCCATGTCCCGTCCCCCATGTCACATGTCCCGTCCGTCCCATGTCCCGTCCCATGTTATCAATTGTTCAGCAAATCATATTTGGTGACACAACGACTGCAGCGCCACCTACCGGGTCCATTTGTTGATTCAAACCTTGCAGGGGCCCGGACTCGAACATCATCATTAAAATCTATCATCTATCAGTTTAGGAGATCAGTGACATACCGACAGCAGCGCCACCTACCCGGTCCAATTGTGTTTTTAAACCATTCAGGAACCCATTGAAACATACACACAAAATTTAACCACATCTTATTCAATCATTTCAGCCGAAAGACGTCCACTGCTGGTCATAGGCCTTATTCAATACGTTCTTTAAATTAGAGGGGACCCAAGTTTACCATACCGAACGGGACGAACATCAAATGTTTGACAGATAGGAACAGTTTGTATGGGAAAATAAAATTTTTGTTTTTATTATTTTCCTCGCAAATTTTCCACATTTTCTCACCTTTTGAACCTTCCCTGGACTTCCACAAATATTTAAAAACCAAAATTATCCAAATCGGTCTAGCCGTTCTCGAGTTTTAGTGAGTCTAACGAACAGCAATTGATTTTTATATATAAGAAGATAATAATACTAAAATAATACAACGTTACTTTTTTATAACGCAATTTGAGAATATGGTTTGTTCAGAATCCGATAGTATGTTTTTTTTCTCTAAATCACAAAATTGCATGCTTTTCAATTTATTTTTACAAGTTCCCTAGTTGGTAGCGGAGAAAGTGAATAATGTCGTGCAGGGACTACCTGATGCACGGAAACTAATCGAGCCGAACTTCCTCGACCTTAAGGACCTATTCACAATTCAGTGATGTACTGAATTTAACCATATTATCCAAACTGAGTTTCTAATTTTTTTTTGGATAAAATATAACATGGTATCAAAACTATCCCAATTGATTCTCTTAGGCCCGTATTACAGAATGTTCCTCAAGCTTACTGTTTAAAACTAGTTTTGAGTTCGGATTTGAAGCGTCTGCTACACGGTGACAAACCAGCCTCCCCACCAAGGTGACCTTGGTGGGAGGTTGGTCGCTGACAGCCGTCGTCAAACAAAATTTGGTGACAAACCACTGTCTACATGGTTGGAAACCAGCAAGGTCACCTTGGTGGGGAGGCTGGTTTGTCAACGTGTACAGACGCTTAATTTTAGAACATTCCTTAAGCATAGATTCATTGATCACAATAATAATAATGTAGGTTATAAATACCATAATAATATAGTTCAATTTCTTATGTATTGTAAGTATGTATTTACAAAAGAAAAGTATATAAGTATTTTATCAATTGTTTAGTACCCATATTACAAGCTCTGCTTAGTTTGGGACTAGATGGTGCTGTATAAAAATGTCCCAAAATATTTATTTATTTTTATTTTATTTTATTGTGTTCATCAATTCTGGTTTAAAATTGATATTAAATTTTTGCATGCTTAATACAAGCAGAACTGGAGCACTGTTCTTAAACCACCAATTTTATATCTGGTACCACCAGTATTCTACGAAAATAAATGATTGTTTATTTCTTTCTTTCACGTTCAGCTGAGTTTAGCTTTTTTAATATCACCTGTTTCGGTGTTTGAGCAGAGATCAGATCTTTAATCACTCAAGTGTGGTCGAGACCACGCTTGAGTAGAGATTTCTTTCCTATTTCAGGTTATGTTCGTGTGCTTTGTTGTTGAATTGAAGATTATAATTACCGTATTGGAATAAGACCGATGCTCAAGTAACGATTATATCCTTAAGTAGTGATCAGTTTATTGAAGGTCTTAAGGTACTTGAGGAACGTTCTGTAATACGGACCTTAGTGATTCTGAACAAACTAGTTTCTCAAATTGCGTTAACAAAACCTAAAGTTGTATATTGAGAACATCACAGTCTGATTCAGTACCTCAGCGAATCTCTTGGCCGTTTCTTGTACTGTTTCGGAGGGTCGGTCGAATCCCGGCTGAAGCACAAGCGCCGGCAGCTTGAGTCGCTCGCACAGCACCCTGAACCGCGCGTGGTGGCCCTCCATACCCGGGATTATGCACAAGAATGTTTGGCTCACGTCGAATTCATCGTCTCTCTGTAACAGTCAATCAGTAATTAAAATGTGTCGCTAGCCAAGCATCCATGGTTCAAAAAGACTTCAACTGTCAGTAAAGATGATTTGTTTTGTACTCTGTATCATTCACAAATCACATAATATGGTAACTACAATATCTACCCAGGATATATCTATTATGTTTAAAAAGCAGATAGGTAGTTATCTTTACATAATTTATTTTAGACCATTTGATCCATAATTGTTAGTACAACTTAAAAACTATGTTAGTAAAGAGATACAATTTTAAAATTTAATAAAAAGTGGCTATGGATGTATTCAGCAATACATATGTAAAACGATATTGCTGGCTACACTCTCTCTCTGTATGAAACCGAATAGCCCGCAACAAAATTGGGCAATCCATTCGGCCTGCTTGTGGCAGGGTGTATAATAACGCTTTTAGAATATTGTTGGCGCTGCCACGTGGTGCCCTCTCGTTTTCTAAGGATTGCATGAAAACCATGAGCCTCAGCACACATACCTGATGTACTGCAGTACCTTGGCAGCCCCAACAATATCCTAAAAGCGTTATTGTACTGCACGCGTAGGACATTGATTGTCTCTGTGTGTAATGGATGAATCCCATGTCCACCTCTAGGCAATATGATGGATTAACATAAAATTTATACTAAGAGCTAACGACGAAAAAGCCAAGGTAACTTTATCGTCGATGTAATTCAGGTAATTATAGTAGTACACATTTTATATGGCCTGGGTGAATTTTCAAAAATATCTTTAAAAGATTTAGAAAGTCATTAATCTCTTGAGTTGTTTAACACGACAATAGTTCCAATTGTTTTTATTCTTGTGATCTTGTCTAATGGTGAATGTCTTATGAGACAAGATCACAAGAATAAAAACAATTGGAACTATTGTCGTGTTAAACAACTCAAGAAATTAATGTATTTCTAAATCTTTTATTTAAATATATTTTTGAAAATTCACCCGCCCACCGATGTCACCTGCACAGATGACACAATTTAAATACGCGATTTTTATACGAGATGTAATCCGGTTAAACTTGTTTTATTACAATGTGTAGTAATCGTGAAAACCTAAGAAATTATTATAAACCCTTATTACAAAAACGAGTTTAATAATAGGTTTTAGGCTTAAACACCTTTTTTTGTATGGAGTTTGAAGTTTAACCCGGTTTAAACGAGGGTCTAAACCTGGTCTAAGCTTTTGTAATAAGGGGCTAAGGTCTTACTTTAACACTGGCAATTTTTTTTTTTTTTTTTTTTTTAATATATTTATTTAAGGAGCTTGGTCTACAAGACTATGTCGCTCCGTTAGGCTATCTTATACAACATACATCATCTTTGTATTATAATATTATACTAAGTTATATAAAAAAAACATAGTATAGTAATTTACTTATATATAGGTACTATCCAACTATGACTATCGTCTATGCATACCGACCGACACCAACTTGTATAATGCTCTTGCTGTCTCAGAAAGAGGATACGCCAAAATGCTATTGCAACTTCCAACTTGTTTGATGTCAATACCCTTGCGTATTAATAGTTCAGCTCTCAGATCTTCGTTCCGAACACACTCCGCTATGATGTGGTAAACGTCCTCCACTTTACCACACTCTGTGCAGTTAGGAGAGGGGACTTTTCTCATAAGGTAGGCGAATTTGTTAAGGGGAATATGTCCCGAACGAAGCCTGAGAGCCGTTACAATTTCTGATATCCCAACACGACATGAATCAAACCATGGAGATTTCCAAGGTTCTCCTTGCATAGTCTTATACCACACACCTTTCTCCACGGATCTTTGATCAAAATGCTCCTTCCAATTTAAAAAACAATGTTCCTTCACATAACGCATGCAATCTGTGTAGAACGGGGCGATGTTCAATGGCACACCGTCACTTGAAGCTAATCTTGCCAAATGGTCTACCCTTTCATTACCTACTAAACCAATATGAGAGGGGATCCACTGAAGGAAGACTTTTTTCGAGTTGGCCCTCAATCTATTTATGGAGTTTATTATATGGTAAGCAATCGGTGTACCTCTGATACCAGAGGCGCAGCGAGCTAAATGTTGAAGTGAACTTTTAGAGTCTGTTAAAATTATAAAATTACTAAATCTGATCGATTCTATGTACTACAGTGCTTCGTAAATTGCTAAAAGTTCTAAATACATAATTGAAATATTATTAAAAATCTTAAATCTCATAAAAATTTCGGATTGAGGGTCATAGAAAGCTGCTCCCATGTGAATATTGTTTTCTTTGGATCCATCAGTATAAACTTTAAAATACCCCGTATACTGTCTTTCAAGGTAGTGCAAGCAATTATTTCGTAAGCTGATAATGTCACAAAGTCTCTTTGGGCTTGTTATGGTGTCTATTTGGTGTTTCACTATGTCTGTCATGTTATAGTAGCTCATCCAAAAGTCCAACGTATACATTTCTATTTGATCATTTGAATGAATTACCACATCCTGGAACTTATTTTGAATGGCCACAAGTGTAGGAATCTTTTTACGTCTCCAGTATCTTTGACCTACCAATAGACTTAATTCATCCAGTACCAAAACAGTGGGGTTATTAGCCAGAGATTTGGATTTTAGCCAAAATTTACCTGCTAAATGCATTCTGCGTATATACAGTGGTTGAAGACAAAGATCGCTCTCCATCACGTGGATAGGGGTGCTTTTTACGTATCCTCCTATAATGCGCATGGCTTGGTTTTGTATCTTATCTAACTTAAATAATTTTGAATGACAACCATTATCAAATAAAAAACTACTGTAGTCTAAGCGACTTCTTATAATTGATATATATAACCGACGTAGATGTTTAGGGTGAACTCCCCAACCCGGACCAACCAAGACTTTAAAAATATTCAAAAAATTTAGTATTTTTTCAGAAATCTCATTGATATGCTTGCCCCACCTTAAAGACCGATCCAGCCAAAGTCCCAAGTATTTTACATTTACCACTTCTTGTAACGGTACGCCATTAATCATAATGTTGAGTTGGAATCTATTTGGACTCTTCTTAA
This sequence comes from Asteroscopus sphinx, assembly GCA_949699075.1. Taxonomy (NCBI): domain Eukaryota; kingdom Metazoa; phylum Arthropoda; class Insecta; order Lepidoptera; family Noctuidae; genus Asteroscopus; species Asteroscopus sphinx. The sequence goes on from OX453021.1 coordinate 18,837,500, forward strand.
AAAAACAAATCTTGCTTTTTGAAGGTGAAACGCTTAGTCCCAAATCTTCTAATAATTTAACCATTATATTAATGGAAGATTGAAGAACATTACTAGCAGACTCAATATTTTTATCTACAACATAAATAACGAAATCATCCGCATATTGCGATACATATGCATTATTCATTGAAAAGCATATATCATATGTAGCTACATTAAATAACAAGGGAGATAAAGGGTCGCCTTGGGCCAAACCACGTCCAAATATTTAAAGTCGTGAATGTACTCATCATAACAAACAACTGTAACGAGGTCCAACTTTATTATTATACTTTCATCAAACCAAATTCAAAATTATATTCAAAAATGGCTAATTTTCTACTGGTTTAGCTCAGTTCTACATTGTAAGCTGAAAGACACTCATGTGTCTAAGACTGTCTTGTAATCATTATATTATTATTATTATATTAACAAACAGTCAATATATCAATTTACCAGTTGAGTGAGATACAGTATTCCAAAAACGTTCCTGCTTGTGTTTTATTGTGTTTGTGCCGACCTACCACCTACCTACCTATCTACCTGGTTCCTGTCTCCAGCCAAAGCTCGCTGCAATGCATTAGCAGCAGCTCATTGCCGTACTTCTAACCCTCTGTACCCTCTGTAACTCAGAATTCCGTACCTCCATACCTCTGAATTCCATTCCTGCAGTTCCTGACTACCAGTTCCTGACTACCAGTTCCTGACTACCAGTTCCTGACTACCAGTTCCTGACTACCAGTTCCTGACTACCAGTTCCTGACTACCAGTTCCTGACTACCAGTTCCTGACTACCAGTTCCTGACTACCAGTTCCTGACTACCAGTTCCTGACTACCAGTTCCTGACTACCAGTTCCTGACTACCAGTTCCTGCCTACCAGTTCCTGACTACCAGTTCCTGACTACCAGTTCCTGACTACCAGTTCCTGACTACCAGTTCCTGACTACCAGTTCCTGACTACCAGTTCCTGACTACCAGTTCCTGACTACCAGTTCCTGACTACCAGTTCCTGTACCACTAGTTCCTGTTCTCCAAGTTCCCGTGTGTCAAGCCTCCGAACCTTCGACCCTCCGAGCCTCCTGTCTGTGTGCCTCCGCTGTCTCCGGGCTACTACGTCTCCTACTCCTGCCTGAGCTACCCTTACCGAGACCACGACGTGACGCAACGTTTACTATGGGAGCATTTTCGTACAAAACGCTGTTTTCATCTATTTCAATTTTTTTTTCAATATGTTTCCACCACTATTTTCGGCTGGCTTTTTGTTGGCTTATGTTATATCTAAACTCTTAGCAGAAAAAGCCAGCAACGATACTATTACCTATATTTTTTCCACCGCTGACCCCAGGTGCGGCCTGCCAGATCGACGGTTTTCGCACAAGGGTCTTTTAGGTTAGTGATTACCTGAATTTCATTGACGATAAAATTACCTTGGCTTTTTCTTATCCCTTACGGCCAAAATTAATATCCTACGATTTCCCCCACTAGAGATAGAAATTTGACATAAAATGTATAATATAATAATATAATATTCTTATTATTTATTGTACACACATACAACAGGAAAGTTTATGTATATCGGCGAGCTTAACTCAGAAATGAGTATTCAAATTTTTCTCCCATGTGCAAAAAAACATTAAATTTTTATGCAATAAAATTGTGTAAATGCAAAAACTATAACTAAGAATAAGTTAGCAAAATATGTTAGTGATGTGTGTGTGTAAAATAATGGATGGGTAAATAATAATGTAAAATAAATAATGTATGGAGCTCTATATCTAGTAGGGCAAATCGTAGATAGAAAGGATATTAATTTTGGCCGTAAAGACCAATTGTATTAAAACGTTAGGTATTTTAACACAAATTGCAATAATTATCTACTATGTAGCAACAAAAACAGTTACCATAGATGCACTATTCGCCAGCGTCGGCAAAAATATCATATCTGTTGTAGCAAGAAGTTCATCCGAGTCCACGTAAGTGAAAAAAGATGACAAGCTGTTTGTATTTTCGAAATCTGATTTGGTAAGTGTTTTTTCTAATTGTTGTATCCTTGAAAAAAAAAACAAAGGTTTTAGTGTTCTTGAAAGCAATAAAACGGTGTCCTCTAGTACATTTTACTTCAACTCAGTTGAGCAGAAAGGGGCGGTGGGCAATAACTGCGCTAGAGTAGTCGACGACTCAAGAAATCGAGAGCAGTCAGTGATGTCTTGCAATTGCTCGACCACACGACGGATCTTGACCGCTGCGAACGGTCGCAACTGCTGGAGCAGTTGACAATTTAACTGCAATAATTGCAAAATGAGAGCAATAAAAGACAGGCGGTGGGAAATAACTGCGCTAGAGTAGTCGACGGCTCAAGAAATCGACAGGAGTCAATGTATAACTTGCAATTGCTCGACCACACGACGGATGCTGACCGCTGCGAGTGGTCGCGATTGCTCAAGCGGTTTCGTGTAAGTCCATGAAAGAAAAATTGTAGTTTGCATGTATGTAGTCGAATTTTTAGTTGCTTGAAGCGGTTGGTCATGACTACTTGAAACTGTGTGAGCATGGCCGCACATATTGAGTGACAGTCCCACTTCACCCGCCTTGCATTAGTGCATTGAAATTAATAGAATAATTACAAATTAAATTAAGGCAAAGAGAATCAGTTTGGTTACATTTTTTTTTTCAACTTCAAACATAGTACACACTACACAGGGTTCTCGTTCTAGATTTAACTTTTTGTATTTTTTTGTATTTAGTTACACTTATATAATAGATAACTTTGATCTAAATTATATTTAAAGAAATGATAGGTATTATTTTCTGCTTGTAGGCCACAGTAATATCAGGGATATCTACTTACTTATCAACTGTTAACATGAGTATTTCTTGCTCTTCGATGACAATATTATAGTCAACTCGAAGGAAATTAGTAATAATTTGTGTTTTGGAAAATTCCAAACCCAGTTCTTCTAATGTAGAATTCTTATGAGTAGTCTCCTGTAAAGTTATGCCTGGAAAAGATAAATGTTGAAAAAATTGTATTTAACAATTCTTTGAGGTATTTTACCAAAATTATTATTTTATTATTTATTTATTATGAGCCTGTGATGTCGCACAATTATTGTTATAACACATTTTAAAAAAACGTAGATTACCAGCTAGTGCAGTGATCTTCTGCAGCATAGAGGATGGTGGTGCAGGCATCGTGCTTGCGAGGACTACAGGCTGCGCGCTACGGAGCGCCTTCTCTATAGCATCCACTGCACCACGATAACACGCACCCTCGGTACAAGATTCCTACAATGAATCGATAATCAGCCGATAAATAATTATTTGAAAAGTACCTAATTAGAAAAAAAATCATGCAACAATTGTTATCAATAAATAAATTCAATTACAACGGTACAAGATTCCTTCATAGAATCGATAATCCTATTGAATCAAGAAGAAAGTGCTCAAAATGTGAACACCAAAAACCAAATATCACTGTCACCTAACCAACATCGTTCACAATGAAATCTATATCACCCCCTTTGGGTACGCTTACGACAGCACCTTTGTTGAGCGTTACAAATCTGTTGTATAGCAACATTAAATTAATCTTAATTATTAGTATTGTAACACTTATTCAGCTAAGTGGCAACACTAATGTAATTACCACTTCCGCAATATCCTACGTTTGTAAAATACACGGCTACATCGACCTCCTGAGTTTTTTTATCACCAGTGCGCAATTAAACTCCGCTGCAACGCCCCGACAACATCCAATGCACGAGCTAGAGTGCCGCAAATCTAGTATCTAAGATAAAAGAAGCATTGGTTGAGCTCTTACACTTGTCCCTGAAAGCTGTCTCCGAATTGGATGATGCTACCTGGGTCAAGTTCAATGCTGCGAAAACCCAGGCGTGTCTTTTCTCTGATAAACGAAGTTAATTTCAACTGACTCTGACTTCGTCGTATGCGATACTTCATACTATGTCGTCTGTTCAGCGCCTAAGGCATACTTTTAACTATTATTTGGATGCTGATAAGCAATAGTATGTCAACCCACACGGAAGCCATTTCGAGTAAATCGTGTTTCAAAATTACGGCACCAATTTAATTAGTTTGTTCAAGAATTTGCTGCAAATATTGATGATATGCAATCATTATATCATAATATAAGTTTAGATCAAATTTCTCCAATTAAACTTGTAAAATCTGTTATATTCATTCCAAAAACCGTTAAATTTGATATTACAAAATGCGCCAGCAAACATTTTATTTGAATATACATTTCAAGTCTTATAACACATTATTGCTAAACTGAAGACAATTAATTTAAATTCAATTTGATTAATGTCAAGTACCTTAACCCTATATTGATAAACGTATTATTAAGATAAAAATTGTAATGTTAAGGTGTTATCAATAAAAGCCATGATTTCTTACAATATTAAAATATTTATTTACCTTTTAAAAACGGAACAAATTAGGGACCATCGAGCGTTATTGGCTATTTAATCTTCAAGATTTACTTTGAATAGGTACTTACCTACCTACATCATAATCAACATTATCTAAATTAAAACAGTATTTAAAAATCAAAATCAAACTACCTACAACAAAATAATCTCGTTTCGTTCGACTGGTTAGGGTATCAACGTTAACGAGAACATCTCACATCTCCGTTTTGCCGATGACATCGTTGTATGGCTGAGTCGTTGGAACACCTGGGCGAAATGCTGCACAGCTTAAACTGAGCATCTCGGCGTGTCGGTCTCGGCATGAATCTGGACAAGACTAAAGTCATGTTCAATATGCATGCCGAGGCCAATATTCGTTGAAGGGTCGGCACTCGAAGTCGTAACGGAATACGTCTACCTAGGGCAGATAATTCAGCTTGGTAGACAAACTTCAAGTAAGAAGCAGACAGAAGGTTCTAGTTAGGCTGGGTAGTATTTGGCAAACTTCGCCGAGTCTTCTCGTCGCATATACCGCAAAGTTTGAAGACAAAGGTCTTAAACCAGTACGTCATGCCTGTCATGACTTACGGTGCCGAGACGTGGACACTGACAGTTGGGCTGGTTCACAAATTCAAAGTCGCTCAGTGAGCTATGGAGCCAGCTATGCTTGGAGTTTCTTTGAAGGATAAAATCCGTAACGAGATTATCCGGAGGAGAACCGGATTGACCGACATATCTTGTAGGATCAGTAAGTTGAAGTGGCAGTGGGCTGGCCATGTCTGTCGAAGGGCTGATGGCCGCTGGAGCAGACTAGCCCTTGAGTGGAGACCGCGAATCGGCAAACGCAGCGTAGGGCGACCCCCACCAGGTGGACCGACGACCTGAAGAACGTGGCTGAACGTTAATGGATGCGGAAGGCAGAAAACCGAGTGTTGTGGCGCAACTTGGGAGAGGCCTATGTCCAGCAGTGGACTGCGATAGGCTGGGATTATGATGAATCATACAACTCATTGGGCTCGGACTGAATAGTTGCTGTATGATGAATAAGCTCAATGATCGACGAATGAGCTAGTGTTGTATTATCAGCCACAAACAGCAATCAACAGCAGCTAGAAACTCCAATAAATCCAGAGTATTCTCAAAGTCCAGATCTTGATCAGAAATATAAATATTCGTGAGGTATGTTTCTGCTGGCCGAATTTCTGGAAACTCCTCATTGAGACTGCTATTTGACGGAACCATACGCCTCTTTTCTTCAACATCGTGGCTAATAACCTCACACTGAAACTCCTCGCCAGAAGTAGAACGCGACGCATGGCTTTCCTCGTGAGGTACTAATACCTAAGTAATGATCCGTAAACATGGCTTCTTGATCTTGGCGGTGGCATTCTGAAAATAATTATAAAAATAAGACACAACTTGCAAAATGAGGGTATGTGCCAAAATTTAATAATTTCGAGAACCTGAAGATTTGAGATAATGTCTGTCTACCCTGTTTGCGGATACTTACAGTCGTGAACCTCTTTGTTTTATTAATTCCCTCATTCCACGTTTTTCAAAAACGTTTCAAGTCATTTAACATACTATTGAAATAAACGAACGAACAAGTGAACGAGATTTTTTTGTAGCAATAACGTGTCAAGCTTTATAAAACTTTTACAAGCGCTAGTCAATAGTAGAATTTTTGTTAAGCAATAACCTGTTAATCAAAAATATTACATTTTGCTGAAATTAGGTAGTTAAGATAAGTAATATTACCACGGTTAGTATGTAAAACGTATTTGAATGTAATTTTAAACAGTATTCTGTCATAAAAAAGCGTTGTTTTAATAAATTTTACCGGTAAAATGACCTCTAAACTTGTATAGCTAAAATCCTTATATTTATGTAAAATTTTGACTTACCTTTGATGATCTTATATTCCCCAAGTCTTCTACTGCGTTTTCCATGTAGTATTCGTGGCTAGTAGTCTTGTGAGGCCCACTTTATACGTATAATTTTAGTTAAATATGGGCCGATGTTGTTTACACAGCCGAAAAAGGATAATACTAATTACGCAATAACCGATCATGTCCCATAACTTCTTTTGACTTTAAACAGATGGCGCCTAGGGTCATCAAACAATGTTTCAAGTGCCTAAACATCTTATTGCAAAATGTCTTACCCTTCGAACTGATTTCGTGTCAACCTTTTTATACTCATTTTTGGTATAAAAACCATTCAATCAGGTTAAAACCCTATTGAAAAACGTTCTTTGTCAGCCAAAGAAGCGTACTGCATCATTAACTCAATTTTCGAATTTTTGTGGGTTGACACATTATTGCTTATCAGCATCCATTTATCGACAACGGTTTTGTGTTTTTTCTTGACAATTGTCCTATATTGCGCTAAAAGCACTAGATGCCTTTTTGAAAAAAGGCTGACTGTTAAATGCCAATCTTGTCAAAAGTCTTCTCATAACCCAATAATTTTGAAAAGTCGCCTGATGAACCAGTATGCTAGGTACCTATATAAATCTGCTGTCAAATTGTTTCAGTACTGTGAAAGGTAGGACAAAAAAAGGGAAAGTCAAAACTTGTCATAGCCAATAAAGCACAGAAGAAAATTGATAAATTAATTAACAATACTCACGAAACTTAGTTCAGGCAGCGCTATCATGGTAGCCGGAAATTGACTCTTTACTCGATGAAGACACACTTCCTTTCCAGTTGTTTTATCACCAATGCTTAATACTGCAAAATATCTGTTAAAAATTAAAGAAATCTTATAGTTGTTTTGTTTGTTAATATGAATTAGAACAATAATGGACCTAGTATTTTTTCCTGCGTAACACCTTCAATGTCCATATCTATACCAGGATACATCACTTCTAATCGGTTCTGTTTTACTCAAAATAAATTAAAGTAAAGATTCTTGTCACTTGTCTATGTTGGTGGTTAGTGATATTATCTCGTGGTAACAAATTTCGTGATAATTGCACTAAAAGGCCTTAATAATTGCATTACTGCATTCTGTGAATTTTCTCAGTAATAAGTTTGAAAATATAACTATTCTAAAAATTAGGTACTTACTTAAGATCTAAAAATAGTTTTCTTGATGCTAGATCCAAGGTAATTAGTAAATCGCCTTGGTTACGTTGCTGATTATCGGGTACAGTCACATAAATTCCTTCTACAGAACCCAAGCGCATGGCATTATTTAACAATGCGATGACGTTAGCTTCTTTATGCAGGTCGTCAGAGAACACAACGACTTGAACACCTGATTTTTGCCATGACCTAAACAGATGAATATAATCAATACCTATATAATGGAAAACTATAATATATAACTATAAAGCAGTATGATTTTTTTTATTATAGTAATCTTTAAACTACCGAATTTTGATTTGAAGGTAATTCGTCTTTGATTGTCTCTTGAAATGTAAACATAGCTTCTTAGCCCCACGTTCAATAAGTCTATCGGCTAACTGCAGTCCAAAAGTTTCATCGTTGCAAAGTATTAAGTGGCAACGATCAGCTTCGCAAGACAATCTGTAACATAAGCCTAAAATGTATAACTGTACTATCTATGTAGTAACATTCGAGTGAAATCATACACATACAGGAAAAAAAATTAACCAGTGCACAAATTTTTTTTGGTGGTTCAGTATGAGTAATAGAACACATTTCCATTAATAGTTCAATACTTTTTTTTTATATTTTTATCCGACTTAAAATCAGCAAAATATGGGCATAATCTGTTCGTAATAACATCAATGAAAGCGTGCGACGGCTGGCTCACGCGGCCGTCCGGGAGGGGGTTGTACCCCCGATGCAAACCCGCAGCCGCATGAGCCAGCCGTCGCGCGCTTTCATTGATGTTATTACGAACAGATTATGCCCATATTTTGCTGGATATGGACACAATCTGTTCGTAATAACATCAATGAAAGCGCGCGACGGCTGGCTCATGCGGCTGCGGTACAACCCCCTCCCGGACGGCCGCGTGAGCCAGCCGTCGCGCGCTTTCATTGATGTTATTACGAACAGATTGTGTCCATATTTTGCTGATTTTAAGTCGGATAAAAAAAAAATGTATTGAACAATTAATGGAAATGTGTTATATTACTCATACTGAGCCACCAAAAAAAATTTGCGCACTAGTTAAAAAAAAATCCTGTACAACTCTTCCGCATTGAATTTCGATATAGCGCAAACATTTTAGTTAATAAATATTTTAATGAACTACTCAATCTAACAATGAAATGTATAGAAATGAAGCGTTAAACTGTGCATCATCAGAAGGTCAATTCACGTAATTAAAAACGTTCAAAATATAGTTCCAAACTAATCTCAATGTTATAAATCTCAATCTCCTGGCAGTAGATGTTTTTGCCGTTTATTCGTGACAGTAATGACTTAAGGCCCTGTTCCTGCACGAAACGTTTCGGGGTGGACTGCGGGGCGCAGTGGTGAGCTCACAGACAAGTAAGCCTCAAGAGGCCGCATAAACAAAGTTTTGCATGAGTACGCAGTCGTAAAATATTGGCGGGGACCGGGGGGTGGACGGCGTGTTATGATTGGCCGACTCAAAAGTTCGGTGGTATGAATCCGTTTCATTGGTGCCGCTCGCTGGCGGACTGACGACCTGATTGGCGGCAGGGCGAAGGATATGCAGTGCTACTGCATATGCGTTGTGACCAGGGGTGTCCGGCTAATCGGCGTCTAGAGGCTTACTTGTCTGTGGGTGAGCTGGAGCACTGAGGCGCCCGTGATAACAATTAGTGATGTAAAACATTAAATAAATGTAATTTTATCATTTTTTTTTCTGAAATGGATTACTTGGCTTGCTATAAAATATATCGTGTAAGTTTCAAAATCATGTTCTATATAAATTTTCGTCATAAAATGAATTAACATGTCAAAAATTGGCTATGTTTGGTTTTTTTTTCTATCAAGCGAAGTTATTTAAATCGTGTATCAATCTTTCAAAATGGATACATAAACTACTCAACTCCAACATATATATTTTCCATTCACCCTACTTCAAGAAATGGTGACGAAAAATGGAAAGAAACAATGTACTTTTTTGGAGCTTGGCGACCAGATCGGTCCTTAAGTGTCACAAATAAGCGGCAAACAGGAACATCTACCGTCCAGTGATATTGAATTTTTGAATTTGAACTATATTTTGAACGTTTTTTAACCGACGAAAAAAGGAGGAGGTTCTCAATTCGACGCGTATATATATATATATTTTTTTTTTTTTTTTTTTTTTTATGTATCCACGCATAACTTTGTACAGAGTGGTCCGATTTTGATGATTCTTTTCTTAATGGATAGAGTATATCTCGAAGTTGGTCCTATGTAAATTTCAAAATCAAAATCCACCCCTAAGGGTAGTAAAACAGGGGATGAGTGTTTGTTCACCCACTTAATTCCTACCTGTTAACCGATTCTGTTGAAACTTGACACACATAAATATAGTTCTAGACACTACGACATAATGAAGACCTGGAGTTAGATTTTAACCACAAAAAAATGAAAAATAAAACTTTTTAACAAAAAATTCAACCGACGAAAACAGAAACTGAAAAGCGAAAAATAACTAATTATGAGTCGGCGCCAAACAACCAATCAACGAAGATCATTAAATTACTTTAAATAAATAATAAAAACAACGTCACATCAAATACAACGTGAAATTTTCAACGATAAACAATAACTTTCCAAAAATGCGTTCTCCGTTCGGCCACTTGCAACTTACACGCACTTTGCTTGTTAAAAGTTCGTTTGGCGCCGACTCATAATTAGTTATTTTTCGCTTTTCAGTTTCTGTTTTCGTCGGTTCAATTTTTTGTTAAAAAGTTTTATGTTTACGAGAATTGGCCTTCAAATCGCTAAAGTACAGGACATAGATTACGTTCAGATATATAGTTTATAAAGTTCGATGTTATATTAATGTAGACACTGTTTATATGAAGAGTGAGAAGAGATTATACCTGGATTGCGCTTGCATCGTGCTTTCGCTCATCCGCAGCAGCACTCTACCGCGGTGCCGGCTCGTCGCCAGCAGGCGGAAGGCGCGCGCTGCCTCGTGCGGCGCGTACGTCACACGCGACAGCGGACGCACGTAACCAGCGCTTATACCCTCACTCAGCATTCGTTGCAGAGCCTGTGAGGATTATAAAAGAACTATTTGTATGCCTTTGCTTACGTGCATTTTATTCGGAATGTCGGAATGACTAGTTTCACATTGAACTTACTTTAGCTGCTTACACGTCGTACGTACGACTACATATTAAGCTATAAACCAGTATAAGCTGGCCTTTTTTTATACGGAAAGGCTATACAATGCGAAGTCCGCTTATGGTGGTACAGTCCGTATAGGTACAGGTATAATATGTGTACATATGCCTTTACTGCCATGTGAGTGTACGTAAGGTTATACACGGTGAATTTTCGTTGGTTTTGGCAACAAAAAAGGGTAATTGTACTCATCATTATGAACAACTTTTACTATCACACCAACCCTGAAATCGCGATAAAAAAATCTGCTGATCCCTACATTTGTGTTCACATAAATCTACAAAATACTTAGAGGAAAAGTCTGATTTTTTTTCGCCTTTTCAGGGTTGGTCCGATTGTAAAAGTTGTTCATAACGATGAGTACAATGACCCATTTTCGTTTCCAAAACCAACGAAAATTCTCCGCGTATAATTTGTAGTTTTTGGCTGTTTTTGAATATTGTCTCTGGAGTCTTACTTTGGCATCCTCAATGTTTTCAGCATCATATATTGAAGAGAAATCAATGGTAACGTAGAATCTTGCTTTAGTAAGGCTATTCATTCCATACTTGAAATCATCTTGATTTTGAATTTGAGACACATCAATAAGCACGCCATAACTTCTAACACAATTAACTGAAGTCTGCAAAAAGGTAAGAATTTCAGTTTAGAATCGGATATAAATAAATAAAAAAAAAATAATTTTTTTGTAAAACAGTCATACGTTTTTGAGGGGTCCTCCAACAGAGCTGATGACAATGTCACAACCCTCCCCGTTCGTATCACTTAGAACCATATCTGCGAAACTGTGGTCCCGAGAATTGCCGATATTGTCAGCTAAAACAAAACATGTATTGTTAATATTAAACTGCAACATATGCTATACATGCTGAAATTTTAATCGTTTCTTTCCCGTAAAGGGATCATTGTACTCATCATTATGAACAACTTATACTATGGGACCAACTCTGAAATCGCGAAAAAAATATCAGTTGGTCCCTATATTTGTGTTGTGTTCACTTAAATCGATAAAATGTAGGGACCACCTGATTTTTTTTTCTATAATTGAATTTGATTTTTCGCGATTTCAGGTTTGGTCCTATAGTAAAAGCTGTTCATAATGATGAGTACAATGACCCCTTTTCGGGAAAGAAGTGACAGCATGTATATCAAATAAAATTTAATATTCCCACCGTAATAAATAAGTACCTTTTAATCCTGGGAATAATTTACGTAATAAATGTTTCTTGCGCATGTCACTAACGGTTGTGAAAACTTTGCAACCGTGACCCAATGCAATTGCTATAACCGCTTGGCCAAAAGCTCCAGCGCCTCCGTGCACCAACACACGAGTACCGGGTTCCAAAGCGATCTGGGCCTTTATTTTCTACAATACAAACAATTACATTTAAGTGTGTTAACCATTTGGTGAAAGGAGCGAAATCGTTCATAGTGTCATTAGTCTGAATAGGTGGAGCTAATGTACCTAAAGTTCAAAGAACGGAGACAAAAAAACTGGAGACTTCCTTAAGACAATTTTTTTTTTCGGAATATTTGTTTTCGATAAATAAATAAAAAAATAAAAATAAAATGAATTTTTTTTTTGTTTTTTTTACCTCTACCTTGTTAGTTCTTATTATTAAAGCTGGTATGTAAATTACATTAGATCCGCACTTACTTACGTCGTTCAAATGAAGATAAGGAGAGACTACCTTTACTTTTTTGAAAACAATAAAAATCGTGCATAAGTACTCTTTTTTTTAAAACAGACCATGGATTCTGTAATTGTTTTACTTTAATAATTTTAGTTGTACTTAAGTAATGAAGTCTCCACTTTTTTTTGTCTCTGTTCTTTGAACTTTAGGCACATTAGCTCTACCTATTCCGATCACTGGTCATTAGTTTGCGCGTTGATTACATAAAACGCAAGAAATCTGCGTTTTAAGCTACTTTCGTCGTCGTTTGTAGATCTCAGTAAATGTGTTTATTAAAATTTTTGTTTTTCTACTGAATATGATAGTTTTATTCATGCCATAGTTGTTTTTTTTGTTGAATTTTCATTTATTGCATCTAAGACTAACAATAACCTTTTTTCCCGCCGCCACGATGGTTTAATGCTAAAAAGCGTTACTAATCACAGTTACCTTTTACTATAAACAGTTTAAAAACTATAATACTTGGAAAATGTTCCCAGTGATACAATATTTACATTTATTTTTTAAATGTTTCCAGTTGAGCTACATTACCACTTTAAAATACCGATTTTCTAACCAGAAAATTTGTTTTTTAAACCTCAATTTTCTCCAAAAACCAATAAAAAAATAAAATATATATACAATATAAAAGTTCAGACTTTTGCCAACACAAAAAAAATAAAACATGAAAATAATTAAAAAAACATCTTATCCTAAACTTAAAATCAATAGACTATTAATTAAATTTCCTTCCGCTCACGACGTGGGCTCAGTATCACACGACCTGGGCTCAGTATCGGGATATCTAACGGCCAAAATTAATATCTAATCTATCCACGATATACCCTACTAGTGTTGTTTGGTTGTCTGGAAGAAATCGGCTTGAGCGATAAGTCTACCCATAGTACATAACATAACATCACGCCTGTATTTTTTTTATCCCATTGTACATAATTATGTTCTAATATAAGTCATATATGTTGCTATTTTCTTTTATTTATTATTTATTGTATATTACACCAAACGAAAACAAAGACAATAGTTTACAGAAAGATTAAGTAAGTACAATGGGCGGTCTTATCGCACAAGGCAATCTCTTCCAGACAACCTTTGGATGGACTAGAAGAATGGGAACCGATCGTGGGTAGGTACGGTGTAAAAGTAGGTACGTTTCGTACATAAAATACCTACTTAAATATAATAATATAAAGTACATAGAATTTACTTAAATAAGTATGAGAAATATATATCATATAATATACTAATAAATACAAATATAAAGTGTAGCAGTTGAGTAATTTCAAGAAGCAGTGAAACAGATTGACAAGTAGTGTTCCTTTTCTTTTGTGTACATTAAAGAGTATTTGTATTGTATTAATTGTATTTGACATATTTTGTATGGAGCTTATGTTAAATACCTATCTCTAGTAGGGCAAGTCATGGATAGATTGGATATAAATTTTGGCCGTAAGTAAGTAATGGAAATTTGTCTAGATATTTCTACGAAATAGAATGAGATCGTCTAAAATCCACTTCCCGTTGCTGTTTTCGTCAAAAAAGTGTAAGAGGGGTCTTAACTCACGAGGCAGTAGAAGGCGTGCGCGTAGGCGAGCGGCACGGTGGCGGCGTCCTCCAGGCTCCAGTGCGCCGGCACCGGCCACAGCAGCGCCGCCGGCGCGCGCACCGCGCTGCTCGCCGCGCCGCGCCGCACCAGCCCCATCACGCGACACCCGCTGCGCCACCAAGTCAACAGATAAGCTAAGTGTAACAGGAGCAGCTTTGCCCTATTCGCTATGTGCACGACAGGGGTGCCGCCTAGCGGCCGCAATAAGAAATGTATTTTCAGGACCCGTGAATTATTTTAACAATTAGTTATTACGCCGTGTTTTGATAATATATAATAATATAACATAACATAATATAACATCACGCCTGTAATTCCCCGAAGGGGTAGGCAGAGGTGTAATAGTACACCCACATTTCGCCAGTTATGTTATAGTCCCATGTAATAGGGGGCCAGCCTATTGCCATAATAAATAATTATTTATAATAAATAATTTGATAATATCTACGAAATCAAGTAAAAAATTTAGAGAAATGTGTAACATTGACGATATTAAAGTGCAATTGTTATTATTAGGGGGCTCGTGGCTAAGTAGCAAGCGTGTGGATTGTACGATCTGCAAGGTTAAGCTGCACTAGCAGCGGTCAGTCTGTGGATGGGTGACCGTTTCGTTACACATCGAGACCCCTTCGTGCCTTGGAGAGCACGTAAAGCCGTTGGTCCTGCGCCTGATCTCTCTCCGTCGTGTCGAATTGCCGTCCCATCGGATTATGAGAGTGAGGGAATGGAGTGCAACTGTGTTTGCGCACACACTTGTGCACTATAATATGTCCCGCGCAGATGGCTAGTCTCCATTGAGATTGGCCGCCGTGACTGAAATTCGGCCGGGAGGACATTATTATTATTATTATTAAAGTGCAATAAATAATATTTGTAAAAGATAAGCTGATATTGATACATGATATTTGTGAAATTAGAACAGGATTCGAAACATGTCAAACAATCATAAAACATAATTTACATAATATATCTTTCCATCCTGAAGCTGTGACAAAAGGAAGAAAATTAGTTTTGAAAGAACATGTGAGAAAATTTAAAAAAATTTAAATTAAAGGCCAAAGTTATTTAATATGAGCCAAAAATTGTATTATTAGGCAAACTTCAGTGACATTGACACTACAAAATATAAATATAAGTACTCCAAATTGTGCCTTAATTATTAATTTACAGTTAAGTTACTTTGTTTTTAAATTATTATATCTAATCAGTGAAATTCTAATAATTAAATGGATCAGTGACTTGCTTTTTAGGGTTCCGAAGTCCTACAAGGAACCCTTATAGTTTCGTCATGTCCGTCCGTCTGTCCGTCTGTCCTAATCCTTTACAGGTTAATAACTTCTACAGTTATAAACATAAGTAAATGAAATTTTGTTAAAAAATAGTCTACATATAGATCTCAATTTTAAAAGAATAAAAAAAACGTTTTTACGTATTTTAGGGGTGGCGTCCATACATGTGAAATGGGGATGAAAATTTTTTTTCGCTGCACCCCCTCTTGTGCGGTATCATTGAATAGGTCTACTAAAATGAAGGTAATGTTTCATACACCACTTTTTTATCAGGTGTACCATCTGCGAAATATAGCCCGCCAAAGTGGCTTGCAATGTGTCCCCCCCCCCTGCCATTTCTAAACTATGCAACGTAGAAAGTTATAATCTTCCACATTGATAGACCTTTGTGAAAACTCTCTATTAAAATTATTTTGAGTATATTGTGATTATAATTTTTTGAGTTATAGAGAGAAAACTGAAAAATACTTAAAACGTCCTAGTTCAAAGGTCATTGACCTTAGAGAAAAATGATTATAGCAAATAATGCTCCTTTAGCTATATCTATTTGAAAAAATCACAAAAAGTAACTTTGACATGACGCACTTCTTCAATTTGGCTTCTTGAATTTATCGCTAGATGGCGCTACTAACAACACGCTCTGAGTCGCGAATGCTGCCGATTATTGCAAAAACTAAAATAGCCATGATTAATATTCGATTTGATTCGTCTGTAATAACACCTACTTAAGGAACCCTATAATACTGAGCATGGCCCGACATGCTCTTGGCCGGTTTTCCTTTTTAAAGCAGTTAGGTACGTACCCATTTCTTTATTTGCTCCAATGCCAAGACTTGTAAAATTTACATAAAATATTCTTCTCATTATTTGTGCAGTTCACAAAATCACAACACAATAATTCTTGTGATCCATTTCCTTCTTTAGCTCATACACATCGAAAAGACAGCGAACTTAGCGTGGAAATACAAAACATAACCCTGATATGTTTCACATTTCTGCCACAGCGTGCGCTGCGATCGATTTGACTGTCCCCACCGCCATCTTGCACATAGCCAATAGGACTAACTTAAAAGTAATCTGTGCTTTAGGTACTTGAGTGAGATAGTCTCCGTTTGCTCAAATCACTTATACGATTCGTAAAAAACTTAAGTGTGGATTTTGTGAGACCATTGCTAAGTGTTCTTAGCAGTGTTTAAGTGTACTTTTGTCTCAAATTCCATTTGCCGGATGTTTCCGGCAAATGGAATTTGAGACAAAAGTTAAATTGAATTGTTAAGCAGTAGCTTTACGGACCTATAATAATAAAAAGTTGACAATCAAAGTACTGCTTACCTGTCTGTGATTCCGCTGAAGTCCATTCCGTAACTGTTTTTAACATTCTGCTTAAACATTAAGGACCCACTAGCCTTTTTGACATCATCATCGTTAATACCAGCATACTGAACCTAGGGAGATAGAGATTTTTCAAACGTGTGTATAAGGGTAGGTATATTAGTCATTTCAGCAAAAATGTTTAGCGTGGCTCATAGTCCGGTCAAGTTAGCCCAATAATTAGGGGTAGGTTAACATAAACTCGCATAGTACTGAAAATTGGTACGAATGTTCGGAACACCATTATAAATGAAATGTAAAAAGTCCCCATCGATCCGACACTTGCAATTTTTTTTATTCAATGTCAAAGTTCGCAAATATTAGTTTTTTGCGTTTTTTTGCCAAACGGTAAATTGTATGATTGTCTAGTACCTATAGCACAAGCTCTGCTTAGTTTGGGACTAGATGGTGCTTGCTGTGTAAGATGTCCCAAAAATATTTATATATTTATGATAAAAATTAATCAGACAAAAATTTTAGATTATGCAATTATCTATAAAAATTGTCCAACCAATTTTTTCCTAAACATCACCGTTTTTGAGATATAAAGGTTGAAAAAGTTGTATTCTTCATAATATGCATAAGTACGTTGGGTACATCCATCACTGGAGCTGTAATAAAAGTAAAAATATTTTTTTCTCGGTCTGTATAGTGGGAATATAAACTCGATAGAAATTTAGTCCCTCATCTTCTACGCTAGTGTAACCTTGAGTAACATCTGTCTCCTATTCAAATGTCCGCGTGGCAAGAGTCGTATACCTACCTGCTTTATTTTCAAAGGGCTTACAAACGAAATACTAAAATAAAATATACTATAATAGTAAAGTGTCAAAATCATATTACATTATTTTTACACGCAATACAAATATGCTTTTATAGCTAAACATGGATAAACTTCACATATTGTAACAACCCTTTTACCTGTGTTTACAAGTAAATAAATTATATTCTATTCTATTCTCTTCTAATTACTGGCTGCGATACGACATCAGCATTTTTCAGGAGGGGTAAAACAACAGTTTTCAAAATGTTTGAGAAACATGATTTAGTGAAGTTTTTAAAAATAGTAACTCGACTCCACAATATATTATTACCAACAGAATTCGCTTTCTTCTATATATCTATGGAGCTCCAAAAAAAATTACCTGCTTAGATAAATTCTGATGTGTGTTTTGTAAAAAGTACTATAGCTCTACTAAATATACTCGTAACAAAAAGCGAGTGCAATTAGCTTGTCTTCCTCCGACCTCTGCTTCTGCTCATCAACATCTATTTTGGGTATATTATCAAGTACAAGTGTGGCTTGGTAATCAATTGGACCCAAAAGAATGGGGTTGGAAGTTAATCAGCAATACATTGGAACCAATTCAGACTTTACTTCCACCTGCACCGAAAAAACTCCTCAACACAATGTTTTTTGCAATTGTAAAAAAGGATGTAATGCTAAATGCGGCTGCAAAAAAGTTGGATTGTTTTGTTCATTAGCATGTACCAGTTTTCAAGGTCAGTCGTGCTCCAATGTAGAATTGCCATCAGAAGAGGATTTGTACGACATCAGTGAGGAGACATCTGATGCATCGCTGTTAGAACAATTTACTTACACCCAGCAGGAAGAAGAAAAAGAAGAACAAGCAGAAGAAGAAGTACAAGAAGACGAACAAGAACAAGAAGAAGAGGAAGCAGAATTATCAGATGAATAATCATCATTAATCATTCATAATAATGAGACGGATAATTTTACCAATTTTTTTAGAATTCACACGGCTTTCATCATTTGCAATAGTACCAGTTTTTACATATTTTTTAATACTATTGAATCAAACAGGATCACAATAGATTCTGGAATAGGCCTATCAAGGAAACCACGGTAAAAAAAACGCGCCGAGTACACTATCTCCCAGGCGGCGTGGAAACGTGGGCATATTAAAGAAAATACAACTTTTTCAACCATTATATCTCAAAAACATTGACGTTTAGGAGAAAATTGTAGAGACAATTTTTTTCTGACCTATTTTTATCATAAAACTTACCGTTCGGCTAGAAAATGCAAAAAACCCATATTTGCGAACCTTGAAATTTTTTTTGCATGTGTCGGATCGATTGAGACTTTTTACATTTCATTTATAATGGTGTTCCCAACATTCGTACCAATTTTCAGCTCTACGCGAATTTTTGCACTTTGACATGTCTACTTTGACCGGACTTTTAATATAAATAAATATTATTTTAAAGTTGCTGTTTATTAAAAAACATCTAAAAATGTTTACCTTCACAGAAACTCCAGGTCCAGTGTTCTCAGGCGCTTCAGTCCATGTTAATGAATCTAAATCTCCGAGTTCGCTACATTGTAGTGTTACATTATTGCTCACTGACGCGCAGTCTTCTACAGGTACGTAGTTACCCTGATGTGAAAGGAAGTATACTTAAATCATCAACATTCTCCTGCCCTGGCCCCAAATTACTTGGAGTCGGCATAATACGTCTTCTTCCATTTTTGTCTACCAGCAAAATAATAAATAATAATAATATTTTCGTCTATTTTTTTTTAAATCTCTTCATTTACTCTCTCTTTTCATCCATATCATTCTTCACGCAATCCATCCATCTTTTCTTTGGTCTCCCTCTCCCTTTCCCTCTCCATCTATGAACATTCATATTAATAACATGCTCTCATTCTCAACTCGCAACTCTATTAGTAACATGCGTTTCATGCCTCCTCATCAAATGCCCATACCAATTTAAACTAATTCCTTTCAACTTTTCTATTACTGGCGCCACTTTCAATCTCCCATTTAAATACTATATTTAAAAAGGTAGTAGGTATCACAAACTAGTAATAAAAACAATATTTTTAAATTTTCCAAGACTCGTAGCTCGTCGACAAGGTAATGAAATGGATATTGTTACCAGTTTATTTTTCTTATGGTATAGGATGTCGAAACGAGATAAACCTCCGCCTGGAGGCCTAGTACGGGTTCGACACTTACCGATACTTCCATGGAATTCGATGACTTTCATGCATAAATCAGTAGCGCCCCTGGCAGATACAAGGAGGAACTACTGATTTATGAATGAAAGTTGACGAAAACGACAAAAGTATTCATAAGTGTCAAACTTGTACTAGGCACCCTGGTTTTAAGCGGTTACCTTTGAGCATAACAACTACAGTACCTATAACTTATCTATAACCAATATATCTAAGCTGTTGCCTAAATTATATTGATAAGTTGCGTTCACCAAACAGAGACATGAAGATGGAAAGTCTAATGTAATTGTAATTTCACCGGCGCCCATACCCTTCGCATATTGAATGATATACTCACGTCTTTTACCGACTGGTAATTTAAAGCTTTTAACATCATATTTTTGTCGCTCATCGGAGGCAGATTTTCAAATTTGATATTGTTGATTGTGATGCCTCCACATCTGGAATACAAAACAGTGGTAACGATCTATTCGAAACGTTTTGTCAATAAGTAATCATTGAAATATGTATTATAGAAAGTGTAATCATCATCGCTAAAAACTAAAGCGAATTTTGATTAATAACAGTTATTACAAATTAGTAATCAAAATTAAAATCTTCGTATCTATCTCACTCACTCTATTGTCGTATAAGTCTTACGACGAAGTATTTCGTTCCATATATTTACTATACCCGCGGCACGCTATGATGGCGTTTTTGTCATTTTCCAATGGTGTTGTGACACATTTCAAATTATTAGCGATTGGGACCAGCCCACCTAGCCAAGTTGACAATCTAAAATCGTCAACACTATAGAAAACAATCAAAATGTATGGGAATGACATATCACAACGAAGAATTCATTTGTTGAGATATGTCATTCCCATACAACCAGGGGGGCAGGTTTATTAATTTGACCAACTCCAACTAGCTATTATAAATAATATCTACATAAAGTAAATCCGTGCCTCGGAGAGCACGTTTAAGCTGTCGGTCCCGGTTGTCATACGAATATCTATGGCAGTCGTTACGGGTAGTCAGAAGCCTGAAAGTCTGACAACTGGTCTAACCTCCGAATGCCAGTATTACCCAGTAACTGGGTTGCGGGGGTCTGATGGCAGTCGCTCCGTGTAAAATACTGATGTTCAGTCGCATCTGGCTAGACTGGAAGCCGACCCCAATATAATTGGGAAAAGGCTCGGAGGATGATGATCTACATAAAGTAAATGATTTATTAAATTATTCATAACGTCTAGCCATTTTGTTTAATCGCTATTTAATCTAATTTTCTGTGACATACATAAAAACAGTAGAAATAAATAGAATATGAATTTGAATGATAGATTCGAAATTCGAAAAATTATATTGCTGTAGCAGTGCATCACTAGTGACAGTAAAAAACAGCAATTCTTCCTTCATACGTAGCTGTCAATATTTACGGATCTTCATGAGCAGGCAAACGTCAAAAACGCCATCATAGCGTGACGCACCTATAGTACGCAGTACGCAGAAAGTAGTTTCAAGGGATTGTTTTTTATCAAGAAAGTCAATAATATAATTAAAGAAAAAAAGAAAGAAAAGAAAGAAAAAATATTTATTTGCCTCAAAAATGACGCACAAAATTACCAAAAAATACAAGAACACAGAACAAATACAGGTACAGAGTCAAGAAGTGTGGTAAGATATGCTTAATTATTTTACTAAACATTAAAATCAGTCATTATTACAAGTATGGACGGATTCAATAAGAAAAACTAAAGATTCTCACCTGGTTGCATCAAAATTATCCAACACTTCTGCTTTCAGTAAAACTTTGTCACCAGACACGAAAGCTCTTTGTATAAATGTTTCATGTTCTTTAACGTCAATACACATTCTCCTGATGTGTGTGGGCACTGACACAGCAGTGTGCGGCTGTCGCAGCGCATTCAGCTGCAGCATGCCGTCGATCAACGTGACCCAGTTGTGGCGCCACACCAACGCTGCTTCAGTCATAGATTCGTTGACGCCGTCAATGTTGCAGAACTCACCGCTGTATAAACAAATTATTTTTGTAGGTACCCATCATTCAAAGTTTTATCAATCATTTAGCTACTCTTAAACTTTGAAACTGGAATTAACGCGCACAAACCTGTTTTAAGCCCGACGTAAAAAAAAAGCGTTAATTCCCGTTTCATATTAATAACTTATCAGTCGGTCAAATTATTACATTTAAAACTTACCTGTACATGTAATCTCTGTCTCGTAATAGATGGTAGATATCTTCAGCAGCAAGGTCTAAACTTAATTTTGGTTCAACCTTATCATTAATATTATATTTTTTTAATTCTTTAGTATCGATTGTACTAATGTAACCTTTCGCAACTTTAAAGCTTTCATTGAGGATCTGTTGAAAAATAATGCCATGATTATATATTTTTTTATAATGTATTCATGAGTTTGTAGGTTTTATCGTCAGAACGTTTTGATTATCAGTGTCATTTTTGAATAAGTGCTGAATGTAGTGATTATATTATCTTTGGAGTGATTGGTCTCAAGCACTGACTATGTTATTTAGGTCCATATTACAGAACGTTCCTGAAGTACAGTTTGATCTTCAATCACCTGATCACTACTTAAGGATAGAATCGTTACTTGAGCATTGGTCTAATTCCAATATGGTAATTATAAACTTAGATTCAACAGCATAAAACACGGATATCACCTGAAATAGAAAACAAATCTCTACTCTCGACGTGGTCTAGACCAAGCTTGTATGGTTACAGATCAAATCTCTGCTCAAAAACCTAAACAATTGACAGTGTAAAATAAAGCTTAACTCAGCTGAACTGTGATCAATGAATCTATGCTTGAGGAATGTTCTAAAATTAAATCCCAACTCTAAACTAGTTTTCAACAGTGATCAAAGCTTCAGGAATGTTTTTTAATATGGGCCTTATTCATTTGTGCACACAAAAACGTATTTAATGTAACTTAAAGTAAGACTATCAGGTACGAAGGTACTGCTCGTCTCTATAAAGAAACCTCTTCCAGCAGACCTACGAGAGGAGAATTTATTGAAGACAAGAAAAATGTAGACCAAAGTACCTACGTAAAAAATTAAAATCAAGAGATACACTAATAGAAATATATAAATACAAAATATAAATAAATTGCAAACAAAATCAATACGGGGTTAAGGAGAGATGCTAGTTTTTTGAAAGTAGCTTATGTTACGTATATCAAGCGGAAGCGAGTTCAGTTTTGTGAGACGACAATTTGAGTAGGCAACGGAGGTGTAGCCTGCACATAAAGTTACTGTACTTTTTTATTTTCATGGTATAGGATGGCAAAACGAGCTAAAGGCTCGCCTCATGTTAAGCGGTTACCTTTGCCCATAACAACTTCAATACCATCTAGGCATAGATATTTCTATGCATCTAGGCTGTTACCTAAATGGGCTAAATGGTACTGCAAGTGCAAGTCAGTCGGTTCGGCAAACTGAGACATGAAGATGGAAAGTCTCATGTGATTGTAATTTCACCGGCACCCGTACCCTTCAGACCGAAACACAGCAATGCAAGCATCACTATTTGGCGGAAAAGTAGATACGGTGGTAGTACTTCCCCGGAAGAGCTCTTTCACAAAGGAGCTCTACTACTACTAATAACTAATGTCCTCCTGGCCGAATTTCGGTCACGGCGGCCAAACTCAATGGAGACTAACCATCTGCGCGGGACATATTATAGTGCACAAGTGTGTGCGCAAACACGTGCACTCTCTATTCCCTCACTCTCATAATCCGATGGGACGGCAATTCGACACGACTGGAGAGAGATCAGGCGCAGGACCGACGGCTTGACGTGCTCTCCGAGGCACGAAGGGGTCTCGATGTGTAACGAAATGGTCACCCATCCACAGACTGACTGCGGCTAGTGTAGCTTAACCTTGCAGATCGTACAATCCACACGCTTGCTACTTAGCCACGAGCCCCTTACTACTACCAATACTGTTACCTCAATATAATTAATGTCTATGGGCCTGCAGGACGAGTCAGTAGAAAGAGTGTAGGAATAGCGTTCCGCGGGTAGGATGGTGCTCATGGATTATGAAGGACATAGGTATACCTAAGAAACAATTCACGAGTATTCCTGCAAAGTCGAATTAGGAGTCATATTTATTTATATTCATTCATCATCATCAATTCAGCCAAAACATGTCCACTGCTGGACATAGCCCTCCCCAAGCAGTTTGGGGGGATATGCCATAATTGCCATAATCGCCACGCCTGCAGGCGGGTTGGCGATCGCAGTTGGTTGGTTAAATACTCAAAGAACGCTGCTGCCTATCCTCTGGTAAATCCCTTAGTCGCTTTTTACGACACCCATGGGACGATATAGGGTGGTGCAATTCTTTACGTCGAGTTATATTCAATAGGTGGAAATATGTCATACTTTTATAAATTGTGTGTTACCTCAAAACTGCCAGCTCCTCTGTGCATAGATACGTTAAGTCTAAGTTGACGTTGATCATGAAGTATAGGTTGCGCATACAGATGCAGGTCACTGAACTCCACAGATATTTCCTTTTTCGGCACCCCCATTATCATTGCAAACATATCCCATACCAGCGTCAGAATAGCGGAAAACGGATATAATGTGTAACCTATAAAAGCGGGTCATAAAAATAACTGTATTTGTTAAAAACATCATAATTTAACTGATCTCATTTTTATCAAAATGACTGTCAACCATAAACTTATTATACTTATGCTAGTTTAATAATTTTATGCTGTCAACTGCTATATTGTATGTATTGTATGTAACTATGACACGTTCAAAAATCTTGTATAGTGACCCGAGGCAAGGGTAGCTAAGGGGTGTGTGTATCTATATTGAATATCTTTTTTCGGTACACTTTTGAGATAAGTGACATCTATTGTCTGATAGAGGAACTATAACGCTCTTCAAGGCCGATAAAACTTTTATAAGAATACTCACTGTTATAATAACAGCCCTATACGTAGTAATACAGAAACTACTACACTTATCCCAAATAAATAAAAAATCCGTTTTATTCAGAATTAATCTCTATTTTTAGCCCTTCAAATTATAGACTGCGTTGATCTGCACATTTGTAGCAGTATTAAAGTAAGCATTTGCGATTCGAAAAACTGACTAGTTACATTTGCCTCGAGAATGGGGCAAGTGCCGCAAGTGTAATCAAAAAATCAAAAATTAAATATGGTAATATTAAACAAATGCTGTCTGCGAATTGAAACTATATTAAGTCTATAAATTGTTAGATCAGTTATTTGTCAAATAAAAATAGAGAAAAATAAAAATAAACAACAAATTTGAACAAGCTGATTTTATATCACACTTGGCTCGGGTCACTTAAAATGTTCTCATGGTAACCCATGACATAATATTATTAGACACTTATGGCGGTTATGTTACCTCTCAATTTGTGTCCTTCCAAATAAGCGTTTTCTCTGTCATGTACGGATATGATATAGTGGCAGGTGGCTGCTGTTTTTCTGTTAGCAGTATGATATATCGGCAATGGCCTATAAGAGAATGTAATTTTCATCGTCTGAACAATTTTAATTATATACATAAACAAGTACTTTTGTCTTACATTGAACAGCAAGCCCGGTTACGGTATTAGTAGAAAAAAAAATTGGCACTTACCATTTTTCACCATGGGCCCATTCCACCAGATGCGATAGGAAAGGTGTGCCTGTTGAAACTGGCAATTCTACTTTTGGATAGAGAATATGAACTTTTGGGTTATAACCTTCCATAAACAACCTGAAAAAGTGTAAATCTTTAATTAGTTGCTCTAAAATATTGTGTTTAGTAAATAGTTTAATTTAATGTCTTTGAGTTAAGAAGACCTGTTAATATTTTTTTTTGGATTACTAATACAATTTAATTTTAAATCGTCCATTTACTCACTTTCCTATGCCCTCGAGTACCAAAAATGCATTATCTCGGTGCTTTCTTCTAGTAAGTGGGATGTTAATGCAGGTACTAGGTAACGATCGCTTGAGGATGGCCTGCAGCAGGCCGTGCGGCGCCACCTCCACCAGCACCGCGTTGTTGGGCACCAGCCGCGACGTCTCCTCAAACAACACCGGACTCTGCGCAAATAGTCAATCATCGAATGTAGAACGAATCACTACAAAACACGTTTTTATGGAAATACGAGCTCTTTTGTTAAGATAAAAAAAAATCTTTTTACCAGCAGGTTGTTGGTGTGATACTCTGCTGAACAGAGCTTAGCGTTGGGATTGTCCCATTTGTCTTGTGGTACTGAAGTGGATAGCCAACGCTCAGTTCGTGGCTTCGGAGTCTTAATCACCTCAGATAAATACTTGAGTAATGAGGGTCCTGTAATTTAAATGGTTTCTTCACACAAAATTCTTTGATGTCATGTTGATGCCAATTGCCATTGTATGTACATATGGTACATATGGAACATATGATGGTATTAACATTATTATGGTGAATCATAAACGATTCTGAATAAAAAATCATGTTAAATAAAATATAATTGAAGTAAAAAACTGGGCAACATGAGGCACTTTTTGGTTTAACACAAAGAGTCCATAATTCTAAAGGATATTATTTGCCAGGATATAAGTCACATGTAAGAAACCAAGGATTAAACAGTGTTTTAAGGATATTATTAAATTCATTTATTTATTTACAAGCTTCTGCCCGCTGCTTCGCACGCGTTTTATTCGGAAGTCTACAACAATCATGTCATGTCGTTGAGAACATTGTCATGACTCAGGCTTTGCTTAGGAACGTGAAATACGAATGTTCCTACTTGAAATAGACGAAGCTGTATCTCTGTTTCTGCTCAAACGATTCAGCACCTCGATTCAAAATATTTTCTATAAGCAGTTACCGATTTTGTATCTTGTTTTGTCTACCAGACACATAACGAGAGAAAAAGAGATGACCCTCAATGATTGAGGGACATGTTAAAAACCTCTATAAAAGTTTAGTATGTTCGTTGATTTTTCTGAATGTTTGGGGAGGTGTTTAACTATGTTTTTACGAACTATTGATATTATTAGATTTAGCATCTACTTGTATCGTTTTACTGATACATAGGTACCCTTGAGTAGGGTTTGAGGAACACCCTTTGAATTGCTTTAACTTTTTTCGTTTTAGTTTTATAATTTTTAAATTGGTTTTACATTTTTTTTTTACAACTTCTACTAAATATTGATAAAACTAGTTTTTCGATTTACGGGCCCTCAACTCTTACATACGTTATAAATGTACATTATCATCATCATCGTCATCATTATCATCATCATCATCATCATATTCATATTCATCTTTGATTAATAGTATCAAGAACTTACCAGCATCAGCAATATAACGTGAGTGGTAGGCGATGTTGGAGCATGGTACTTCCTTAGCGAAGATCCCCTTAGCTGTCAACTCTGCGACGAACTCACGCATCACATCAGCAGGTCCGGAGATGGTGCTAGATTCAGGTCCATTGTGACAAGCTACTTGGATTTCTGGTGGACACAATTTCGAAATCTAAAAAAAAAGTATGCAATATTATACAATCAGCAATAAAAAGTGATGCATTTATCGTTATGTTTAAGGTAGATTGTGAAAGATGACTAGTCTATCATCTGAGAGCATAACTACAACTTAACCAAAACTGTAATAAAAATCGACTGCCTCGTTGATCTAGTGGTTGCAAGCGTGACTGCTGAGCGTGGGGTCCTGGGTTCGATTCCCGGGTCGGGCAAAGTGTTATTGGGTTTTTTCATTAGGAAATTCTCAGTAGCAGCCCGGAGTCTGGATTTGTGCCCGGTCTATGACAATAGACTCGCCCCCTATTACATGGGACTATAACATAACTGGCGAAATATGGGTGTACTATTACACCTCTGCCTACTCCTTCGGGGAAATACAGGCGTGATGTTATGTAATAAAAATCGATGTTTTGCTACTAGTATTCAAAAAGTATGTTACTTGTTCATATCCCAGACCAATGGCGGCCATAGATCCACGTATGAATGGAGTCTCCAGTGACACCAGGCCGCGGCTATACGCCGACAGTATCATCTCCTCCGCCGTCAAACATCCATCGGCGTACGCGCATCCCAGCTCTCCCACGCTGTGACCTGTTCGTGTTCGTGTCATAGTTATTCGAATTTCTGTTTTCCTTATTTATTTACTAGGTATATTCTTACCAATGATTCCATCTGGTACAAGTCCAATTGCTCGAAGGATATCAGTAAGACCAATTTGAATAGCAGCTATTCCAACAAATGAGTGTAAAATGTTGTCAAAGGTTTTTTCATCGGTTGACGTAATTATGTCTACAATATCTAGTCCTTTAGGCTCTAAAACCTGACGGCATCTGTAGAAATTATATAAACGATATGTTTAGAGTATTTATTTTTATAATTTTTTTGTTTTACTTTAAATTATTAGAATCTTATCATTACCGTTCTATGGCAGCAGCGAAGATTGGTATGCGCATGAGTTGCGTGCCCATACCCGCCCACTGTGAGCCCATCCCACTGTACACGAACCACAGCGGCCGTCTCGCATTGTCAAAGTACTCAGCCTTCTCACATAGACTAACTGTTTTCTGTTCCTCGTTCGTCTCTAGAAAAATTTTTTTTTGGATATCAAATGGTATGCTGAAGGACCATTACCAGAATGGATTTTTTTTCTCGACCCTTCTTGTATTAAACCTAACCAGACCATTCTTGTATTATTTTCACATACCTATTAAACCACACACAATTGAGAATCAGGAAACAAATCTTCTGTGCATGCAGTTCAAAACAAAATACATGGTGTTCTATGAATATAATATGGTACTGGAAGGTTAAATCCGAAACTATAACAAATAGAGAAAAAATGTCAAAGGAGTTATGAGCTCGAATTTGGAGAAAACAAAAGCTGCGTTTTTAAATTCTTTTTAAAGTAGATGGTTTAGCAGGGAATCGAATAATCCTATATTTTTTTGGTAAAAAAATATCAACCTTGGTCTGCACCAATTGATAAGGTTGCTGATAAGGAAGAAATTCCATAATGCAAATCAAAGGAAATTATATTTTGGTACCCCAGTTTATTTTCCATACATTAGTAGTACAGTCGACTGCATGACAGTGGTAACACTTGAATTAGAAAACCCTTACTGGCTACGAAATAAAGACGCTGTTAATTTCAAACTGTTACCACTGACGTGCGGTCCACCATACCTACCATAACTGTTCGAGAATATTTATCATCGCTTTTAATGCCATTTTCTTTAATTGGTCACATAAAATTAATTTCTATACAGGATTAAAATTTGTCCTTATCAGCAAGTTCAGCAACCTTATCAATTAGTGCAATTATAAGTTTAGATGGTGTTTTTTTGAAAAAACATGGTTGGATTCGTGGCTAAACGAGTTGTTTTTTAAGAAATCTAAAAATGCAGTTTTTAATTTCTTCAAAATATATCTGACGTTTTCTTTGACAACATTTCTTTATTTCTAATAATTTAAGATTTGGCCACCCAATCCTATTTCAAGTCTGAACTGAGCTATATCGGTTTATACAGGGATTTACGGTATACACTAATACTATATTTCGTTTGTTATATATTTTTATAATTTTTTGAATTTGATAATGGCCGCCCCCAAAAAAAGGCACCAATTTTGGCGATTGGCTTTTATAAAAAAATCTCCACGACTGATGAATTATAAAACCGGAGGAAATGCTTACTGCAAGGGTGCTTGCAGTAAGCCTTTCCTATGGCTAGGCACGGGCTATTTTGAAAATAAATATTCTCAAATAGCTCGTTTCCAGCTATATTGAGAATAAGTAGGTATTTTCGAAATAACCAATTCAAAGAGCCGGCACGAAGGAGAAAGAATAATGCAAAAACTCCTCAACTCTTACCTAGGATTATGAATCCTCTGCCCACATGTCCTGCGATGTTCTCCTGGTGTATATTGTGTAACAACCTTAACTGCTCCGGGTCTATTGGGTTAGATTTCAAATTCTCGAGAACAAATGCTACCGCTGATTCTTGTCTCGCTGATATGGTAACAAGGTGTGGTATACTGGACTTGTAGCGATTGAGATCCTAAAACAAAGGTACATTTATAAAAAATAAAAAAAAATATTCCATTCAGTTTATAGACCAGTGCAATTGGATTTTTAGTGCGGAAAAATTCACGTAAAGGTGGATTTTGAAATTAATTAATATGTCATTGCGCTTGATTTTTTTGGTGTTAATTAAATTGTGATGCTAATGATGTGGCTTTAAATAAAATATCAAAAGTCCCTATCGATCCGAGAACCGCTTCAGATTATATGACATCAAATGTTTCGAAAAACAGTATTTCGTGAAAATCTCGAAAACGGTCACTTAACGAAAACAAAATAAGATTAAGATTTTTTTTACAAAAAAGACACGACTTGTATGGGCAAGAGTCACAGTTTTGGAGATAATTGGGTTTATAGGGTTGCAACGTAAATTAAGCTATCATCCACATAGATTATGTGGCATCTGCTTCTTACTATTTTGTTTGAGCATAAATTAATTTATACTAAGTCTATTTGAGTACAGGTCCCATTCCACGTTATCATGAAATAAAAACATTTCCTTGTGGACGTGCTTACCTACTTAAATTTCACATGGTTTTTTTGCATGTGGTTGTAACCCCACATTAGGTCGATTTGACCCCCTATAAAATCTGAAGCGGCACTCGGATCGATGGGGACTTTTTATAGATGGGGATATTTTCAAAAATCCAGCTTTCCGTGTTTTTTTCCGAAGTTTGGCTGTTTTTTCATCCAATTTCACTGGACTATTCATTAAATCTAATAATAAAATGTTGTTATACCTTAGGTTTATAATGTCCATGCAGCAGCACGTGCGAGTTGACGCCGGTGACGGACATGCCGTTGACGGCGACGTACGTGCGGCGGAAGCGCTGGTGCTCGGTGACGACGCGCATGCGCCCCTCGCGCAGCGCCACCACGTCCTGCCGCGGGCTGGCACAGTGCATGTTGGCGGCTATCTTACCATTGTGATAGCCTAGTAACACCTGTAATAGCCAAAATTGTAATTAGACACAAGGGCAAAATCTAATCCTTGAAGTTTTCTTTAAACTATGAGTCGCTAGTGTTTCAGAATGTACGAATCCCAATAACAAATGTGTCTCTCTGATATAATTTTATTTAAATCTAACTGTATTTTCTAAGTAATAATAAAATAACTTTGGTTGCAGCCTACCTTTGTGATGGCAGATATACCAGAAGCAGCTTCATTGTATCCGATGTTGGACATAACACTGCCCACCAGAAGAGGATCATCTCTATCATTACAGAACACCTTTTCTATAGCTTGTAACTCCACTCTATCAGCCTCTGGTACAGCTGTGAAATACAACTCAATTCAGTTGTTTTTTTTTATTCCTGATGGTCTTGCATTTATTGGCCACCTCACGTTTTTTTATTCAAAAAATGGGCTTGCGTTTGATCGCTACCTCACCTGATGTTAAGCGTCGTTGCGGTCGACGATAGTATACGTATACGCAGCAAAAATGTAATCACTCGAGCTTTGAAGAACACCAGATTATACAAGTTATGGGGAAAGACAGACAAGGAATTCCTCTCCTTAGCGGTATGTATAGAAATATAAATGTTTATTGTACGGTCACGATCATTCCCGGAGGTAAATTTTGTCGAGAAAATCGCTTGAACGAATCCTGCTACATTACACGTAGCTACCGCTGCCATTTAACATTAAGTGCAAGCGATTTTAACCTTAGTGGTGGTTCACCGGAAAGATTTCTGAGTGTACATATACCGAACGAAACCAAAGACAATAGTAAGTAAATGAGAAGTTTTAGATGCTTTAAGATAAGAAGGTAATAGAAATTACTGTTTTTTAATACCAGACCGAGTGTCACCTGTTTGCCGCTACCAACATCTAAGTACGCAATTACGTCCACCATGTTTCTAGCATTCAATGCAAAATAAATTAAGCCAAACACAAAATCCGCTGTTAGGTATGCTCCGAAATACAATTTTAGTAACTCCGCGTGCAAAACAGCACTGATGATCAAACAGCAAACGGTCCGCGCACTGGTGTCCTACGAGACACCTGCACGTGGCGAAAAGTTCACGTGCCTTTGCCACTTCTATTACCTTATTATTTAGATTTTTATGGTAGAATGTCTACAATATATACAATAGTTTCTTTTTGATATAGTTCCTTTTTAACTAACTAGAGATAAGGTTGAAGAAGCATTAAAAGAAAACGCTTTTTTTAGGCAGATAGGAGCAAAAACAAGGTTATCTGCGAATGCTGCAACCACGTGAAATTCCTGCTAAATTTCAAAATTGGTCACCTACGAATTCTAGCAAAGGAATGCTAGAATTCTGATCCACAACGCTCTGCCGTGAAGTCATGATTTGGGAGGATCGACTAAAGTATACTTAACTACGTTTAGGCGTAATTACTTACCGCAACCAAAAGCTTCGACGTATTCAATGGCTTGTGCCGGGATCCTCGCTTCCTCGTAGAAATTCTTTATGAAGTTGACAGTTTTTGTGAAATCTCTGTAAAATCCGTATTGAGGGCCCGTTTCTTCAGTTAACATACATGTGAACTCTGACTTTGCGTGTACTACGTCAGCGTAGATTCTACAACCAATTCATTTTGAAAATGTAACATAAATATTGTTGATAATTTCGTGTAGATAAAGACTAATAAAACCACTTAATCCAAGTGTAAACGAAATCAGTGTCAGAATATACCAACCTTATTGCGTCTTTAGCTTTTTGGAGAAACAGAACGTTGATGGCTTCAGATTTAGCACAACCATCAGCATTCTCATCAAAAGATTTAGTTTTTCCATCTGGACACAGCTTCATTAATCTGTAACCGTAAAAAAGTTTTTATGGAAAATTCTTGTTAATTTTTATTTATTTATTCATGTACAGCCACGTCACATACATTAAAAGGACCACTACATAGAATTGAACAATATTTTTTCTGATGTACTGAATGTACACGACAATAACGGTGTACACTGTGTACACAACTCATAACCAGTTTGATATTTTTGTGACGGACGAGAACTATAAAAAAGAACTACATAATATGCTTAAGAAACATTTATTATTAGATTTTTTATTAAAACATCATTTAGGTATACAAGGAAAAGAAATGACCCTAGGTGCGATCCTTGAGGCACACCTGCCCCCCGCGGCCCCGGTTCAGAACCACATCGTGTGATTCTGAATCACGTAGCTTATTTGAAAAAATATGTAGTTGAAATCAAGCCATTGACCAGTACTACATGTGGCCTCAGTTTAAAATATAATTCAAACCTTTTTAGAACGGTGCCACCCATCCAAAACGTTGCTAATCAACAAGGAGTATTGAATGGTTAACTCTATCCAAAGCGTTGTTAAAGTCTGTATAGATAGCGTCTACCTGCAAACCTTTGTCGGCTTCATTAGAAACGTCAGATACAATAGGAACTAGATTAGTTTGAGCTACCATGTCTAAAATCATGATGAGAATTCGTGATACAATTATGTAAAAGTGGTGAAATTTAATAGATAGAAATAGGGCGATGATTTCGGTCATCAGATTGGTCTCCCTTTTTGAAAATCGGCACAATGCGTGCTTTTTGAAATTATTCAGTATATACACCTTCACTTAATGACCGATAAAATAATTATTATTGCCAGTGGCATAGCGGGATCTCATTTGGCCCAGCGCCTTTTGCTGGATTTAATTTCTTAATTATTTTCATAATTTCAGATTCTATAATTTTCAGGAAGCACAATATTTTCTGATAATCCATCTGATTGATGCGTTTATAGGCTATGTTGTTCATATGGTATTGTATCTGGTAAATAGACTGAACCACGTTGTTCCGTTGCTCGTAAAGTGGCTCTTATTGCACCGCTTTTAGGTTCATAATGAAGCTTATAACGCACGCGCGCTTTTTAGGGTTCCGTACCCAAAGGGTGCTAACTGGACCCTATTACTCTCGCTACGCTGTACGTCCGTCCGTGCGTCTGTCTGTCACAGGGCTGTATCTTTGTAACGGTAATAGATAACAAGTTGAAATTTTCACAGAATATGTGTTACTATGCGGTAAATTACGATATTTTCGTAAAAAATCTATGGAGATAAATTTTATATTCGACAACAGATCTACAACATTCTGAAGACTGATATACAAGTACTAAGTTAAGTGATACAACAGCAGTTTATCCTCTTTATTCTGTTATTTGTTGTTTGTCCGTACTTTTACAAAGTCAAAATGATTACTCAAACGTAACTACCTAGATGGTGTTAGTAGAAAAATTAGAAGTCGCTATGGTTTCGTTATACAGATATGGTCTAGTTTAGCCACATTGACATCAAACATTTCTAAAGTCTAAAGCCACCCGATATACCGAAAGTCCGCCACTTTCGAGAAAACCATTCCCGATGCAGCAACGGCTGCCAGGGGGACATAACGGCGGGGTCCCCCCCAATGCCCCAGTAAACCGAGGTCCGAGCCCTCCCTTGGGGGACGCCCTTGTGCAGTTTTGCAATCGCGATTTTAGTTTATAAGTTAGGTTTAGGGAATTTCTTCGGCGGGTGGAGTCCCTAGCGGGATTCTCCGCCCCCCACCCGGTTAAGCAGTTAGGGCACCTATCTATGAGGTATCAGGTCGATGGGTAGTATGGAACCCTTACTGTGTGAGTCGAGTCCGACTCGCACTTGGCTGGTTTTATTACTTTACATTATCGCACTAGATCGCACTACTGTTTTGCAGTTATAGTTTACAGTTTATTTTTAAAGCAAAGCTTTGCTCAAAGTAAAGAGTTTTTATGTCTTAACAAATTTAAACATTTTTGTGAATAAATCAACTGTGTTAATTAAAATATGATAAATAAATAATTCATTTCTTAAAATTATTTATTTTTGTTAACAAATTAACATAAATTTGTGTTATAAATTAAAAATAACTATTTCATCAATCATTATCATTTCAGCCAAAAAATAACTATTTATAATATTTTTAATAAGTATATTAGGCTGTATGGCGGCTGCCTTCCACCACCTGCGCGCGCATAGCTATACGTGTGCGCGTACTCCCAGCGGAAAAGTGTCGAATTTCTTAATTTGAGATTTTAAGTAAATCTTTAGAGTATGACGTCGTGTAATTGTGTATTTCAAGTGTGTCCAACCCTTTTTTTCTTTTCGTCAAAAACGTTTTCCGCTTTTACACTTTTTTTTCCAATGGACTTACGTAAAATAAAATAGTTACGAGAATTAGAGTATAACGAAAGGTAAATGTGTATGCATAAATTAAATTTGTGTGTCTAAAGACTCCGAAGATATTCAAGTTTCCGCTGCGGTGACATTCGATACTTTTTCACTGGGAGTACGCACACGCTGTACGTCGCTCAACCACAGGCACGGCGCGGCGCGGCGGGCGTGCGATTATAGAAATTGGCGCGTCATTTTTCACAAATTTAATATTTGTCTAAACCATGTTTATGATTATTTTTCCTCGCAAGTGTTGAAAAACGTCGTATGAAACGCGTGAGTAATATTCATTATACTCTCGGATTTATTACTCCCTCGCCTTCAGCTTGGGCTGCAATCCAGCCTCGAATGTAATGAACATCTTAGCTTACTTGTATCATAATGTACTATTACTATTTCAACTACTACCATAGAACAAATAATAGTACTTACTACTTTGCAACCTTGTCCTGCAACTTCACGCTTGCAGGTAAAGTCGAATGTCCACCTTGTTTGTTAAATACTAATGATTGATGAAATAATGTAGTTCCAGAAAATGTTGGGTTTTTTGGGGTATTACATTCTATTTTAAGTTTGTATTCAAAGAGACATTTGTCATACAGTGCATGACAGTAACTAAAAGGTAAATGAGGTATCACCTTCCGTAGTGCACAGAAGACTGCGGGTGCAGACACAAGTAGGCGCCGCCGACGATGGCCGCCTCGCACTCTCCGCGGCTCATGGCGAGGTAGGCTTGCTCCAGCGCCGCCGTGGAGCTGCAGCACGCCTCGTCGATCGACATCGACGGGCCCTTCGCGTTCAGCCAGTACGACACGCGGTTGGCGAACATTGTTTTACTGCACCTGATTTATTAATTAAATTTAATTAGGTACCTAAATACATTAAGATATAACACAGTCGACAAAATAACCAGAAAACCATACTTTATATTTAAATATATGCTGAAAAAAAAAAAAAAAATTGTGTGCCATAATGTGAAATGGTTAATGTGTCGAACTAATCTTAGTACCCTACCACCTGTATTTACCACATTTTTACAAAATAAATAAATGAATGAATGAATGAAATTTTAATGGCTTCTTATCCCGAAAAGGGGTAATTGAATTAATCTTTATGAACAACTTTCACTATGGGACCAACAGTGAAATCGCGAATAAAAATCAGTTGGACAGACTACCCCGAGTCTGCTGCTCGCAGGCCCCATCCTGCCGTAATTTTTTATAGTAGAGGTTTTCTTCCTCGCGGTCTGGGCGGTAAAGCCAAGACCCTCCAGCAATAAAGACATCAGGCAATAAGATCCCCCGAGGGTTAATCCCTCGAAAGGATTCTATTGCCTATATCCAGGATGCACCGGCCTAACAACTGCCGTTCCCTCCAGACATGTCCAGAGGGACAAGCAGCCGTCAGACACACGTGGAGGTTTTCTGGCCAGCACCCCACCTTTTTTTTTTGCCGTTGGGAAATCCTCTTGGACGCACTCGGCCCGGGGTAGGCAGAACCAGTGTGGACTCTTACCGACTAAAACCACCACGGTGTTCCTTCAACTACCTTAGCCGGGGGCGTGGGAACCCGTGAGTATTCACACAACCACCCCCGACAGGTACCGGCCCGCCACAAGCAGGCCACCCCCTTCTACTCGTGCGGCCTAACGTTGGCCGCAACCTCCTCGGTGGCGCACACGGAACACTGCACGCCACCTCACCTCATGGGCCTTTACCAGCTGTGCCAACTACGCCGGCTGTGCCAGCTACGCCAGCTGCTAGTCGGGCAGCAGACTACCCCGAGTCTGCTGCTTGCAAGCCCTACCTCCCGTAATTTTTTATAAAGGTTTTCTTCCTCGCGGTCCGGGCGGTGAAGCCAAAACCCTCGGTCCCAAGAGGCGCGAGAACACTACTCAGCGTGCCTCCTGGGGTTACGAGATCGACGGGGGCACGGAAAGACAGTCCCCCCGCTGCCTGCCCAGTGGCAGGGTGAGTGCACACCAGGGCCGCCCCTGCTCCTCCACTATGCCCTCTGTTGGCAACAGAGGGACACGTGAAGCAACTCCCCACTGGCCCAGAACAGGCCCCTCCCGCGCCAGAATATTCGCCACAGGCAATAAAATCCCCCGAAGGTTAATCCCTCGAAAGGATTCTATTGCCCGTGCCCAGGATGCACCGGCCTAACAACTGCCGTTCCCTCCAGACGTGTCCAGAGGGACAAGCAGCCGTCAGACACACGTTGAGGTTTTCTGGCCAGCACCCCAGGTCACGGCGCTCCTTTGACCTACTTTCACCTCCTTCCACCTCGTTCTAACTCCTTCCACTTCGTTCCACCTCATTCTACCACCGTCCGCACTTGCAAATGCGTAGAAGCTTCGTAGCGGTCGGGCGTCACCCGACGCACGCCACGATTTTTTATTATTTCTTTCTTAAAACCCATACTAGTTTATAAGTGCTTTCAAACACAAAAAGTTTCATCAAAATTGGTCCAGTAGGTTTAGAGTGATGCTCGACCAAACAAAAAAACAGTAATTTACAATTTTATAATAGTTAAGATAAGATAATAAAACTTTTTAACAAAAAATTGAACCGACGAAAACAGAAACTGAAAAGCGAAAAATAACAAATTATGAGTCGGCGCCAAACAAACTTTTAACAAGCAAAGTGCGTGCAAGTTGCAAGTGGCCGAGCGACGAACGAATTTTTGGAAAGTTATTGTTTATCGTTGAAAATTTCACGTTGTATTTGATGTTACGTTGTTTTTATTATTTATTTAAAGTAATTTAATGATCTTCGTTGATTGTTTGTTTGGCGCCGTCTCATAATTTGTTATTTTTCGCTTTTCAGTTTTTGTTTTCGTCGGTTCAATTTTTTGTTAAAAAGTTTTATTTTAACTTTTTTTGTGGTCAAAATCTAACTCCAGGTCTCCATTATGTCGTAGTGTCTAGAACTATATTTATGTGTGCCAAGTTTCAACAGAATCGGTTAACAGGTAAGAATTCAGTGGGTGAACAAGCACTCATCCCCTGTTTTCCCACCCTTAGGGATGGATTTTGATTTTGAAATTTAAATGGGACCAATTTCGAGATATACCCTATCCATTAAAAAAAGAATCATCAAAATCGGGCCACTCTGTAAAAAGTTATGCGTGGTCATAAATAAAAAAAAAATATATATATATATATTTGTATACGCGTCGAATTGAGAACCTCCTCCTTTTTTTCGTCGGTTAAAAAGTAGCCTATATGTTAATGCGGGTTATGTTCTATCTGTATGCCAATGTTCTATCTGTATGCCAATGTTCTATCTGTATGCCAATGTTCTATCTGTATGCCAATGTTCTATCTGTATGCCAATGTTCTATCTGTATGCCAATGTTCTATCTGTATGCCAAATTTCATTAAAATCCATGCAATAGTTTTTGCGTGAAAGAAAACCAAGCATCCACACATCCATACATCCTCATAAACTTTCACGTTAACATTAAGTAGGAAGTAGGATTAATGAGCTAATGACGTAGGTATACTACTCTGCCTTATTTTATTTATTTATATATACGGGGATAATGACGAAATTAGTTGTAATCTAGATATAATTCCCATATTCGTAACCGTAATAGTTATTTAAAAAATAAAATATATTAAAATTGAATAGGTATGTCTACTTATTAAAACTAGGTATGATTAATATCACAAAAAAATAACAAAAAAAAATCTCTATATAACCTAACAATCTAACAAACCTCTATATAATCCAACAATAAATTCATATAATAATTATAATAATTTACAATAAAGTGTGCTTTGAACAATAACTTTTATTATCGTAAAAGCATAAACAACCTTAGTATAGTAAATAAAAACGTCTTACCCAGCTATACCGAAACCAGATCTGGAAGAAAGGTCGTAAAAACAAGCC
The DNA here is from genome assembly GCA_949699075.1 of Asteroscopus sphinx. Lineage (NCBI taxonomy): Eukaryota > Metazoa > Arthropoda > Insecta > Lepidoptera > Noctuidae > Asteroscopus > Asteroscopus sphinx. The sequence continues at coordinate 18,876,379 of OX453021.1, forward strand.
TTTTCTGTTTCAGAGAAACATGTGCCGATATACACGCCAACCTTTTTACCGGAAAGATGCTCCGGATTTACTCCTATGAAAATAAAGTATATGAAAGTAAGTATGTATAAGTAAGTTAATTATGTTTTGTCAGGCTGGTTCCAAACAATGTCTATGGAGCCAAATGACACCACAGATTATTTTTATTTATGTGGGGAAATACTTATGGACGCCCTACGCCCGGAAAACACGGAAGGCTTTATCGGAATTCTTACGAACAAAAACCTCGTTCTACCATTGGCCATTGTTACTACCATTACACTACTACCATTAGCCGTGGGTGCTTGATTTAACGGTGAAGGAAAACATCGTGAGGAAACCTGCACACTTGAGAGTGCTCCATACAGTTCTCAATGGTGTGTGTATTCCGCCACCACGCAGTAGGCCGGCGTGGTGGACTAAGGTGTGAATCCTTCCCAATCTGAGAAGAGGCCCGTGCCCAGCAGTGGGACAGTAATGGGCTGATGGTGATGATGATAATGATGATTATTTAGATCTTATGTATACCATCTCATCAGCGCAATATACAACTCAAAATTGAAATAATGTTTGACCAGGTAATAGGCAGTGACAAAAATATGTTATCACGTACACCGAAATAAATAAGTTTATAATATAATATAGATAAAGGGTATTTGAATCAGTTTACCCACACAGTCGGCATTTTAACTAACCAGCGTCGTAGATAGCCTGGTACGACTGCTCAAGTATTTTGCGTGCCATGGGATCCATAGTGTTGCCCAGTCGGTAGTGCACTTTGAAGAACTGGGCATCGAACTTGTCGAGGCCGGGCACCGAGCCCGCTTGCTGCGTAACCTCTGGATGATTAAACGTAAAGCGAAGCCCCGCTTCGGACACTGGGTTCACCTGCAACAATGAAGACGTGTTTGTTCAAACTCCGTTAAAAGATTTTTATCATCAGCCCGATAATATCTACTGCTTCAATATGACCGTCATTAGATAACTACAATTATCGGTCGTAAAAAAACGGATTATTGATCGCATTGTTGTCTAGAGCATAGAAATGCTGTTGTCCCAGTCGTTTATAACGCAAACTCATGCTAAGAAAATAAGTCACTTGTTACAATAACACATTTATCAATACACTTGCTCGTAAAGTGGCTCTTGTTGCACCGCTTTTAGGTTTATAATGCAGCTTATAACGCACGCGTGCTTTTTACTTTACAGTTTATTTTTAAATCGCAGCAAAGAGTTTTTATGTCTAAACAAAATTAAACATGTTTATGAATAAATCAACTGCAAACAACAAATAAAATTAACATTAATTTGTGTTATAAATAAAAAATCTATTTATTGTATATTTGGTATTAGGCTGTATGGCGGCTTCCTTCCACCACCTGCACGTGCATAGCTATACGTCACTCAACCACAGGTACGGCGTGCGATTACAGAAATCCGCGCGCCATTTTTCACAAATTTAATATTTATCTTATAGTTAAACATAGGTTTATTACACGACTCGGTTATATGACATGTTATTTTTAAATATTAATTTTAATCATTTTATAAACAGTTTGACATTTTAAATTTTCTACAATTAATTTAAAACATAAGACTAAACAAAATTGCAATATTGTTTAAAATTTAAATCTTTTATAAATATTTGTACACCTATGGAATAATTTTTCTGAAATAAAATAATTTATATTACGCCCTCGCCTTTGTCTCGGGCTGCAATCCAGCCTCGAATACTACAATGAACATTGCTTACGCGTTTCATACGTTTTTCAACCACAGACCTAGAAAAAAAATATTGGTCTGAGTTTTCAACACACTTGTGAGAAAAAAATAACATAAACCTATGTTTAACTATTATTGGTCTGAGTTTTCAACACACTTGTGAGAAAAAAAAAAACATAAACCTATGTTTAACTATACACACCGGCACAATTAGCGGAACACAAAAAAAGCAGGATTTTAAAATCTTTTACTTGAGGAACTGGCCAGTTATGATATTTTTTTAATTTATTGTCAAATTTGAAAATAGAAAATTAGATGACATACACTTTTTTCATTCATTTGTTTTATTTTCCCGAACAATACGTTTTGTCAACTTGTTCGAGTAATAACTATGTAATTGTAATTTTTTAGAAAAATTGCACTTAATGGTTTTTTATAAATTTGTTATTCTATAGGCAATTTTGTTTATTAAAAGCTCTTTATTATGCCTGACTTAACATCACTGGAAATCATTAGGGCTGATGAAATGAGAAGAAATGGCCATACCTACAGATCGATTGCCTCAAGGCTTCGTCGACCAGTATCAACGATTCATCGCAGCATCCAGCGGTACAGATCGTCTAATTCTCTTGTGAGGAGGAGGGGTCAAGGTAGAAAAAGATGTACATCGAGGCGAGATGACAGTTTTTTTACAACTTGGAGTTCGTAGGAATACGCGATTAACGGCTGTACAAGCTCGAAATGAACTGGAAGACGTTCGAGGAGTACGAGTAAGTGAGCGTACAGTTCGCAGGAGATTTGAAGAAGTTGGTTTAGGGTCGTATATACCTGCCAAAGGCCCAAAACTTGAGAGACGTCACCGCGTAAACCGATTAAGCTATGCGCGAGAACATCGTCATTGGGATTTGAACGAATGGCAGCAGGTTCTCTTTACTGATTAGTGCAGAGTTCTTTTAAAACAGATCGATGGGAGACAGCGAATATGGAGACGTAAAGGAGAACGCCACATACAGTCTAATTTTGAACACACAGTGGCTTATGGTGGCGGCTCGATTATGGTTTGGGGAGGGATATGTGTGGGAGCTCGCACGGAGTTAGTGATAGTCACAGGAGGGACCATGACAGCAGATTGATACATCAGAGACATTTTAGAAGAACATGTTTGTACCATTTGCCCCATTTATTGGTGACGACTTTATTCTAATGCAAGATAATGCTCGTGCTCATAGTGCACAATCGGTACAGGCATATCTGAGCCACGTAGGTATACCGGTGATGCAGTGGCCAGCAAATTCCCCCGATATGAATCCGATAGAGCATGTCTGGGACTTGCTAAAAAGAAGGGTTAAATCCAGAATGCCATCCCCCAACAATCTGAATGAACTTGGAAACGCATTACTTGAGGAGTGGGAGCGGTTGCCTCAAGAAATCATCGATAACATAATCTGTAGCATGCCCAGACGAATGGAAACCGTAATCAGAGCAAGAGGGGGAAACACTCGTTATTAATTTTGCTTTAATTTTATTGTTAAATCATTTAATGCTTACTTTTTTTTATTTTTTGTGATGGTTCATAATCATCTAAAAATTTCACTTATTTCAAACTTCTTTATTTTTCAATAAAAAATAACGAAGACTTTTCAAAGTCGTTGTTAAAAGATGTTAATCAATTTGTTATTTTGTGTCTAATTACATTTTCGTCAAATATATGCGTTATTATCTCATAGTCTCACTTTTTTTTCTGTTCCGCTAATTGTGCCGGTTTTGGACAAATATTAAATTTCATCACATCTTAGCTCACTCGTATCATAATGTACTATATTAATTGCGTTTCATATTAACAACCACGCGGATTGTGCTTGCCGCGGTCAGTCTGTGGATGGGTGACCGTTTCGTTACACATCCAGACCCCTCCGTGCCTCGGAGAGCACGCTAAGCTGTCGGTCCCGGTTGTCATAAGAATATCTGTGGCAATCGTTACGGGTACTCAGAAGCCCGAAAGTCTGACAACTGCTGCCGAATTGCGTTAACTCACTCGCGATCGTAATCATCTGGATTTCAATTTTCATTCATCAACAACTCAGCCTATCGCAGTCCACTGCTGGACATAGGCCTCTCCCAAGTTGCGCCACAACACTCGGTCCTCTGCCTTCTGCATCCAGTCCCCCCAGCCACGTTCTTTAGGTCGTCGGTCCACCTGGCAGGGGGGCGCCCTACGCTGCGTTTGCGTTGCGTTTTGTAGTTGCCGATAGCACGGATTATTAAAACATACGGAGCCAATTTTCATTGCTCCGTGTGTTTTAACAATCCGTGCTATCGGCAACTACGTACCACGCAAAGAATATTGCTTTAATTTCAAAATGAAAGCTACTGTCAAAGTCAATGCATTACACAATTGCCCTACTGGTCAGTATTACCCAGTAACTGGGTTACGGGGATCTGATGGCGGTTGCTCCGTGTAAAATACTGATGTTCAGCCCCATCTGGTCAGAGTGGAAGCAGACCCCAATATGATTGGGAAAAGTTGCGGAGGATGATTGTCATGTTTACCTTATTGTACAAAATTTCAGATAAGTCCTTGACACTGCGCGATGATGGGTAGAGTCCCGACATGCCAGAAATGACGATTCTCTCGCCGTCCAACACTGGCGCTGTGTGAATCTCCTGTCGAGTCGACGTGTGCTCTTGAGGTGACGGCGTCATCGTTGTGGTTTAGTTGTTCCTTTTGTGTCTGAACCTAAAAATGTATTTTTTTTACATTAGTTATTATTATCTAGGTATACGACAGTTTGTTCAGCCAAGTTTAAAAAGAAGGCCGACGTAAGCAAATATTCAATAGCAATTAATTCGTCGCCATCCATTTTGCCGTGCGATCACGAAGTTGTCACCAGTTTAGTGATCAGTGGCGTAGCTACCGTATGGCTAGGCGGGGTAGTGCCCCGGGGCCCCCAAGCTCAAGCGGCCCCTCGGCCCCATGAACGACGTTCGAAAAAGTTATTTAATATCCTAGTTGAATAAAAGAATGTTCGACTTTTAACTTTTTGCGCCGGAGCCAATGGTTACATAGCTACGCCACTGCTAGTGATTACATTATCTTTGGTACCAGTGTGTTTATAATCTGTGGGCGTCACTGCACGTGCTGGCAGTAAAAAAATCCGAATGGAAAAAATCAAACGTCTGCGTCAAGCTCACGGAATTCCAATTCTTAATTCCTGATTCAAAACCTATAATCAAGAAACCGTGCATGTGCATTGTGGGACCGCCGACCAGCCTTAGACATTTATCTCTCCATCAGTTTTCAGAGCATCTTCGTTACGTATTCTAGAACCAATGCTCTTTGGTCAAGGTGAACTGCTATTCCTTATTCAGGAACAAGATTGAAAGTTTAGTAATGGTTAAAATAATAGTTGATATGCCCATGCCTATACCCGCGGCTTTGCCCTCGTTGTTCAGTTCATCACAGAAATATAGAATGTTGGCGCCATTGGTGCACGTGGGAGGCACGGCGCATATGCATTTGTTTTTCCTTTCGCTTCATATTCTACTGCTAGTAACAATATGACACTATTTAATTCACTCCGAATGCTTTCCATACTTGCAAAAACTAGAAAATGTGCCGTACAGGATATTGTTAGCATGGGTACTGGCTCGTGTATACTTCTTCAAGTTACAAGCATGCAAGGAAGCATATTGCATGCAACTCTACTTTCAATTGTATCCACAGTGTGCCATTTACTTGCACATGCCGTTAACTAGCAAGCAAGCTACTGCTCCATTTTGCAGGCATGTGTATTCCCGCCGTAACCCTTTAACGGATGACTGTCTCTTCGATTTGAATATTTTACTATGGGACCAACACCTTCAGTGTTCACTTGTTTTAGTGTATTGGTGAATTAAAAATATCCCTATAGTCAAAGACAAAGTCATTTAAAAAAAAATTCTAATAATTATTTACATGCACTTTCAAAACGTTAATTATGAATCTAGTTGTACGGTTCCAAAAGTTGGTCCTATGGAGAAGAGCTGGCAAGAAACTCCATGGATATACTCTTTATAAAGATTTAACATCTTGTATGTTCTTTTTTATCAAGCGGAGAAAATGCTTGTTGCATGTGACACTACCGGCATGGAATATATACTAACGACAAGATGGCATGTGTGCTTGTAAAATTGCTCGCGGCTATGTGTGCGGGTCGGGGCGAGTGTGGGGGCCGTGCGCGGTGCGCGGCGTGTGGAACGGGCAGCCTATCGGCTGCCTCAGCCAAGGCCTATTGCATTCACGCGCTTGCCCTAGGTCACCGGCGAGCGAGCTCACATGTACACGGAGTGTCACCGCTGTGCTATCGGGGAGGCGTAGGCGGTGTGGCTACGCGGGACTCGCACACACTAAAAAAATCTTCGCCGTGAGCCTACTCTCGCCTTGGGTGGATGAGCCACGAGGACTGCAATACATGGCATTTGCGACCCATCCAGCGCGGCGCCCTTCAGGGCCTTCCACTTTTAAAATTTTTTTGAGCCTGTACCAGCCTTTTTGTGACAAATAAATGATCTTGTATAGTATGTATCTTACCTTTTTCGTTTGACACAGAAAAAATCACAGATAATTATATGAAAGGTTATGTAGGTACTTCTTAAACGGTAAGATTCGGTTCGTCGTAATTGTTCTGCTCACCTGATTAGATATTTAGATAAAAGGAGCACTAATTTAAACGGATCACCTCACAATGCAGCGCGGAGACTAGCCGCGCCTACGCGCTACTTGTACTTTTATAGAAACAGTACCTTGTTATTTTTTACTAAATATTTAGTTATTTTTGAGTGTTAATCGATGTTTTAATTAATAAATTAACGTATTACGTATGTACGTTACTTTATACATCACTATAATATTATGTAATTGTTAGCGTGTTTTACGCACGCGTTTGTTTAGTTACAACCAATGATATTACATAAGTACAGATGAGTGACTAGCGCGAATATCTGAAGACTCGAAAACAAGCTAATTGTGACATCTTGCTATTAGTCCGCGTCAAGGCAAGGCGCCGAGCGTAACCGGTGACAAAAAATTACAAAAATGCCGTCGTGAATGTACAGAAAGTGTACTAATTATGACATGAAAGCAAACAAACAAAAAGGGATCACATACCACTTGTAAGTACAAAAAATTATTTGCATTATAGGCGTATTTCTATTTAAAAACAATAAATATTTTTTGTACCGAGAGCGATAAGACAAAACATAGATTATAAAGATGCAGATGCGACTCATAGGCAGAAAAGTGGTACGTTCAGTATTATCGTCCGACGACGCACGGAGCGTACTTTGGTCGTTCAGTTACTCAGCTCAGGTCCGTATTACAGAACATTCCTCAAGTACAGTTTGATCTATCAACTGATCGTTAAATCGTTAGATTTTGCTTTGTATGCGTAAATGCGAAATAATACAATAAATTATCGATTATCGAGATTATAGAGCTAGGTTAATCTTTTTATGAGTATTATTCAGTAGATATATTGTTATATTGATGTACAACGCGAAATAGAGCTACAATTTGTAAATAACCCCACAAGAAATTTTTAATTTCTCTGACTACCTGGTAGCATTCACCTTAAAAAGCATACAATTTAATGGTTGAATTCCCCGCACCAGACAGGATCATCATTATTTCAGATTTGCAACCATTTTGTTAGTAAATATTGCCCTGCGCCGCGTTTAATATTATCACCCATCGTCGGATGACGCTCGAAGCATTCCTTGGCGTTTGTTTGTATGATCACTCTGAGTAACTGAACGACCAAAGTACGCTGCGGGCGTCGTCGGACGATAATACTGAACGCGGCCTAATGTTAGTAAATTACGAATTTTGAATTGAGATCAATTTAATGAAAGCATAGTTTATGTAATTTATACTGTCACAGGGGTATGTATGGGGTTTAATCCAGGGTTGATAAAAATCATGACTTTTTGATTGACAGTTTTTTTTTAATTTTAATCAAAAAAATCATGATTTATTAGATTTTTTCACTTTTTATTTGACTTTTTAAGATTTTTACTTAATTTTTATTATTTACATACTCTTAACTGATAATATTCCAAATATTGTCTCGAAAATCCCGATGGTTCCGAAGAAAAACTAGATAAGTAAAAAAATATTTTTTATCTCCAAAATTTGTTATCATTTTTAAATGGTTTTCATAAATGTTAATCTACTGACATAGAATCTTCCATATTTATGACAAAAACTACAACGTCAAAATTAAAAAAACTAAACTTGAAGAAGACCTTCTCCCTATTTACTTAACACTCTTACCTACTTCTTCACTTATTATGAATATTTTTACGAAAAGTTTTACTAGTATGCAACTTTGTAAGAATTAAAAAAACCATAAATAAATCTTAGTATGACAGTAGTAATTAAGTACAGAAATGTAGGAAACAGTTTATTCAAACTTCTAAGACTTTGTCTTAGAAGTTTGAATAAACTGATTATAGACCAATAATAAAGATAACTGGTCTATAATCAGTTCCGAAAAGTAAATTCAACATCTAATAGAAGCAACTCCGAACTCGATTTTCTTGACTATTTGTAGTTTGAATTTATTCAGTGTTCAGTAAAAAATAAAAACTGTATAAATTTTAATATGAATTTTTCTTATCTAGTCCCATACATTATGATTTAAATAAATCAATGAAATTTTATGGAAAAAAATAAAGTTTAAAAAAAAAATCATTTTTATAAAAAAATCACTTGATTTAAATCAGTCTACCCTGGTATAATCTACGATTAAAGTTGAATCTTTAATCGTAGGGTATAATACTTGCCGCGTAAAATACTTGTACCTTCTGTATACTTACTCGTTTTCGTTAATCTATGCCAAAAGTGCTGTGATTAGCTACTCTGCATGCTGCTGCGTGCTGTGATTGGCTACCCTGCGTGCTGCTGCGTGCTGTGATTGGCTGGCCTAAATGGCCACATACACTACACGTAGCTGACAAACACTAGCTGTCTTTTTTGTTCATATTGGTTTACATACACCATCTCTTTCACACGACACGGCAATGTTGTGAAATGTAAGTGATGTAAAACATTGTGTAAGTGTGCGACCGCTGCGCACGGAACATGTTTTTCGTTTGATTTGTTAGGGTATATCATATCTGTACTTATGTAAAATCATTGGTTACAACTGTTTTTGTGCTACAACCGTTTTATCATAAACTAGCTGCGCCCGTGTCTTGACTCTTGTGAAATGGTAATTGTTTGAAGGGATTGAAAGTAGTCTGTGGTAGGTAATCCGAAATACATTTTACCTCTGTTTCATATTTGATAAAAAATATATTTTTTACCACGTTTTTAAAACGAAAGCGAGTTAACATTGTATTGTCTTTGATTTGAGTTTTTGCAATAAATGTTATTAATAAATTTTATATGGAACTTACAATTTTAGTTCATCATCCTTCTCGCCTGATGATATCTCGCCTTTTGATATCTGGTAACTTCAAATAAGTAGCGATTTCTTGGGCATGTTAGAAATTTTATTTTTTCCCATAACTTGTTTGAAGCACCTGCCATTTTGATAACGGATGAAAAACCGATTAGTCTTCATATCAGCAGGACGCAGGTCCGGGTATTTCTGTATAATAGTTTTGTATTCTCCTCGGATTACGAAGGAACGGTCAATTTTTGTTTTTGTGTCTGTCAGCTTTACTAACAGTAAATCATCCGAGTGATTTTCGACATCATCAACGGTTACTTATTTTTAAAAGTTTATTGCCACGACAAGCTCCATGTACTCCGAAAATTAAAGCCATCTGTAACAAAACCGAATGTGAATAAGACAAGTATCTATCGAAGTACAGGTTACAATAAAATGCGCATTTTAAAACACTATGGTTATACTTTACTAATCCACCATCTAGTTACTTACTTTTACGGCAAGAAAGACTTTGTCGGGTGCCTCATTAAGGAAAGTCTCCACATTTTTGACTGAGAATACTTTGGATTTTTTAGGTTTAAATCCATCAGACATTCTCTTCAGATACGCGATTTAATAATTTTGAATATGTGTCCAGTTTTATGTCGTTATTAGAACTGACTGTTGATTTTAGCATTGAGTAGGTACTCCAAAGAGTGGAAGGTTGTTTAATTTTGGCTAAGTACTGGAAGTAAGCTAAAACACAGATTCTGAAAAATTCTTGGCGCCTCTTACATTTCTCCATTCAATAAAATTACCATAGGCTTTCAAATATTTCTCCCGCGATTTTGCTGGTAATAGATTATCCATCACATTTCTTGCGTCAGTTCTAATACTTTCAGGAGTTAATTATATACTTTCACTGTCACTTGAAGAATTAATTTTTCAAAACAAAACCATGACTTTCTAACAATCCGTGAAAATTGACGAAAACGCGGGCTGTAGTTCGCGCGTTTTTAATTTTTTGAATTTTTTTTATTCAGCCAGCTGCGCGACTATGGGCCGTCGTACCAGCTAATCTTTATTCAAACATTCAACAATATTTGCGTTCGATTTCTTTGGCGCTGAACACTAAGATGTTCCAAATTCAAAAAGTGTGCGGCAAAGATAATTGCGGCGCACTTATAAAGAGGATTAAAAACTCATTACTGCCCGCTAAAAGTTTCTTATAGAAAACACCACCTTTGGGTGCACAGTGCACTTAAAGGCGAACCAACTCATCCTTTTCGAATAGATATAATGAAAAATAATTATCTATTGTATTTGCTTACAATTGTTATGTTACGAATATTTTATGTAATATGTTTTTTGTATGACATCAGACTGAATAAAATAGGCTAGAAAATGTTTCCAGGTATTTAAATACAAACAGATTTTTAAATAAACACGCAAGCCACGCGTTGAATCGATTTTGTACTCGATTAACCTTGATTGATTGACCTTGTGGTCACGATTGTTGTAAATCAGTTTACCGATGGAATAGGCATAAGAACTTGTCATCAGGAACTCTATAGTGAACTTCTAAATGCTACACGTTTTAAAATAAGACTAGGGGTAAGACAATAGGCTGACCACGTACTGTCGGGGAGGGTTGTTGGGCCAGAAAACCTCCTCAAGTGTCTGATGGCTGCTGGTTGTTCTCGATACGTCTGGAAGGAACAGCAGTTTGTTGAGCCGATACACCCTGGGCATGGGAAATTACTATTCTCCGGGGGATCTTATTGTCTGTGGTGGATATTCTGGCACGTGAAGAGCCCAATCTGAGCCAATGGAGCGTTAATCCGCGTATCCCTCTGATGCCAGCAGACGGCACAGTTGAGGAGCAGGGACTGGCCCGGTGTGCACTTGCCCTGCCGCTGGGCAGGCAGCGGGAGTACTGTGTCTTCTCCTGCACTCGTCGAGCTCGTGACCCCAGTGCTGCGGTTGTGTTTTCACACCTGCTTTTTGCCTAATACCGAGGGTTTTCTTCAACACCCGGACCGTGAGGAAGAAAACCTCTATACAAAATTCAGGAGAATAGCCTGCAGACGACGAACTCGGGGTAGTCTGCTGCCCAACCAGCAGCTGGAGCCACTTACGTAGCTGGCGTAGCTGTCGCAGGCATTGTTTTATTTTTAATTTTTTTAGGAATATCTGTAAAAACGCTTGTCATCTTAGTCTACCTGCGACCACGAAATGCAGCAAAACTTTCGAAACGCCAGGAAAACCAATTTAAATAATGTACGCGATTTTATCCGGTTAAACTTTGTTTTATTATAATGTGTAGTGATCGCGAAGACCTAAGAAATTATTAAGTATATTCTATCTATATTATTTCAATGTTAAAATCTTTGCCTACTTTTGTCGCTATTCCCTAAGCCGGCGCAGCACACCCATAGAGCAACCGCAACTCCGTGTTGCTTAATGAGCGCACCGTACACGGCACCATGCCGCGGTACGACATCGGTGCCGTTTCCCGGTGGTGGCAGCCGTCGTGATGTGTCCACGCCCTTATAGTGTACAGAGTCAGAAGTTGCAGATTTAGATCCTGCTCGTGATTGAATTTTTCATTCTGCAATTATTATTAGGTATAAACCTATAACGATTTAAATTGTCAATGGTCAATGGCAATAGGCTCGCCCCCTATTACATGGGACTATAACATAACTGGCGAAATGTGGGTGTACTATACACCTCTGTCTACCCCTTCGGGGAAATACAGGCGTGATGTTATGTTATGTTATGATTTAAATTGTGGAAAGAAAAAATCGCTCACAAGCAGCATTCGAACCTGCGACTCCTGCCTCAGTACGCTAGTGCTTTAGCCACTATGCTACCGTGAATACTGCTCGTGGTATCGAAATTAACCTCCAATTTGGTACGTCTTTGGGTGACGTCAGCGATCGACTTACAAAGTCGTATTACTTACATCTTTAGATTTCGTTCCGCATGCGTAAATACTTTAAAATAATAGAAAAATTACGTGATACGTGTTGGTTTGTTACTTCTTTATTATCCACGTCAAATAAGGTCACCGAAGTAATTAGGTATAACTGAATAATTAGCATACAATGTGCACGCGATTTTTTATTTTTTTCGACTCGACTCTCGTAGAATTGGTACCCAAAATATGATACCCTAACTGCTTAACCGGGTGGGTGGCGGAGAATCCCGTTAGGGACTCCATCCGCCGAAAAAGTCAATGTGTACGCGAAATGTGCATGTTGTTTTTATATTGGGAAACTAAAGGGCCGAATGGATGCATACATCTGGGATGATGTGTGGTGTCACGAGAGAAGACAATATGAAATGAGTATGTAAGAAGATGGAGTTTGAATGTAACAACGCGCCGATGACAGAAGGAAAGTTGAAGTACTTTTTTTGTTTGAAATCTCGAAACTATTTCAAGAATAATAAGTAACAGTGAAAAAAACTATAAAATATTTAATAAAAGTCCAAGTCAGTTTGTTTACTAGACAGAGACAGAACTATCAAAGTACGACGACATTGTTCAAAACCTACATGGTAACTTGACACCTCTCTGTACAGTGTCCGTTTCGCACGACAAGGACAGAAAATGCCCTCGTGTATTTCTTCCGTTTTTCATGTTTTTTTTGTCTGAAAGTTGTGCTTTCTGTACGATCTTTTAAATAATATAATATTTTCGTAATTTTTAACAGTAGTCAACTATAGGATTGTAAGGACATTTGGTGCATAGGAGGGTATAAAGAAATATGAATGGATTGCTTGAAATATGAAATGTGAGACAGATGTATGGAAGAAAAAGACTGCCGACCCAAAATACATTGTGTTAAGGGCAGGAAGATGATATATGGGAAAAGATTTTTCCGTTTTCTGGTTTTGGGTATATTTAGAATACCGTTCATCTGGAAGGTGCGACATATCATTAAAATAGTTAAAGGCTCAACACACAGCAAGCGGGACGGATCGGCGGCGGAGCGTCGACTGAGCGTCGACGGGGCGTTCATGCAGGGTTGCTAGATCGTGTTTCGGAATTTTCCCCATATTCATAAAAAAAAACCCCAAAATAGGAAGGAAGAAAGCGTCGTAAGGTCTTATTTTTTATGAACAAGCCAGGTTTTATCAGTTTTGCTAAAATGTGCAAAATAATACAATGCTGTCGACCTAGCTAGACGTTATTGTCTTTTTGTCCACAAAACCTAATTATGTAAATTTAATGCGTGTTACGTCTATTTTATGTACGCATTTAAATTTTATGTACGCATTTAAATTTTATGTACGCATTTAAATTTTTCCGAATAACTTACAATTTAATTAAATCAAACTATACCCATGCAGGGTTTTTATATTCGCTTAAGAACTCTTTTTTACATGAAATATTTTAACTTTACTTAGTATACACTTCCCAATTTGATTTATGTATTTAACTCTGACAGTATGAGCACATCCTAAACCAAAAGAGCTACAGTCATTCTTTGGGTACCTACCTGTGAAAACAATCCTAACAGCCGGTTGTACTCCTAAATACGTCAGTTTTTTGCTAGCTATTGATTGACAGCAGTTTGTAGAATATCATCATCATCATCATCATTGCAGCCCAAAGACGTCCACTGCTGGACATAGGCGTCCCTGGTGATTATGGCCTGAATATGCCATATATAGGCCTCCCCCAAGCATCGCCACAACGATCAGTCCTGCTCTTTCCGCATCCAGTGGATTCCCGCGACCTTTACCAGGTCGTCGGTCCACCTTGTGGGGGGCCTACCCACGCTGCGCCTTCCAGTACGCGGTCGCCACTCCAGAACTTGACTGCCCCATCGGCCATCCGTTCTGCGAGCAATGTGCCCCGCCCACTGCCACTTAAGTTTGGCAATTCTTCGAGCTATGTCGGTTACTTTCGTTCTCCTGCGAATCTCCTCATTTCTGACTCGATCACGCAGGGACCCTCTCGCATAGCCCTCTCCATTGCCCTTTGAAGACCAAAATACCACAGTGTCTCAAGACTAAAGTCTTTGACCAGTGTGTGTTGCCAGTAATTACTTACGGCACTGAAACGTGGTCGCTCACAATGGGCCTTATAAGAAGGCTCAAAGTCACTCAAAGGGCAATGTAGAATATCTGAGCCTTATTTAACTAAGTCAGGGTAATAATATGGGTCCTTAACAGTTTATCGTCATGATAAATGATCTGCCTGGAGTCGATATCTACAAGAATGCCGCCTGTCTCTTATTTGAAAACGACTTTAAGCTACTTAAGGCCGTTGAAAAAAATATAAAATTTAAGAAAAATTCGCTCAAGAGCAGGATTCGAACCCACGACTCTTGGATCGATATACCAGTGCTTTATTCGCTAAGCTACCGTGAACTCTGCTCGTGGTAGCGAATTTTACTTCTATTTTGTATCCGTCTTTGGGTGACGTCAGCTACTAAAAAAGGCGGACGAAATCTCGCTAAACAATAAGTGAAGCATCCATAGTATCGGTTAAAATTACGGGCACGCACACATTCACATCCATAGTATGCCAAAGTGCCGCGATTACGCAAAAAATCTAGTGTGACGGTAGTCATTGTTTTAGTGTCACAAATAAAATAACAGTATAAATCTGGTGTGTTAAAATGCTTTCGAAATTATAGTGGGTTTAGGAAAAATAAAGTGCTTCAGTCTTTGTTTAGAGAGATTCCGTCCGCCTTTTTTATTCGTCCGAGGTTTCCACAATTTATATCTATGATAGATTTTGCACTGCATATGTGCACGGTGTGTGTGTGTGCGTTAAAATAATGAATAAGTAATTCAGTAATTCAATTCATTTCTTATATTTCAATTCAAAACTTTAGTAGTCACAAACATGAATATGCTGTCGACTTTGAAAATTAATGTACAGTTGAACAAAGAGATAAGTATGCAGGGTTTTCAGCTATATACCAGGCCCCTCAGAAAGTATTGCGAAAAAAGTTTTTATATATGGGAGACTGGCCAGTTATAATGTTTTTCGAAAATATGATTATTTATAAGTAAAAATAAGTAAGTTCCAATTTCAAAATTTCCCTCCACATTTTTTGCGAGTTAATTCAAAGTATTGTGTCTCACTGAAATATGGATCTGCGCCGGGAACATTTTAGAGCTATGATTTTATACGATTTCAAGTGTCGCCTGAAACCGGATGAATCGTACGATAGACTTCAAATGGCATTCATGGATGAAGGCCCTTCCAAGGCAACCGTGTATCGTTGGTATAACGAATTCAAGCGCGGTCGACCAACTTTGGGGGATGACGAAAGAAGCGGTCGCCCTTTGACGGCTGTTACCGAAGAAAACGTGCTAGCAGTGAAAAATTTAATCCAAGACAATAGGCGAATTACATATCAGGAGATTCAACACATATTGAAGATTGGATCGGGAAGCGTTCACGAGATTCTACACAGCCATCTTCGCGTGAGGAGGATAGTATCACGCTGGGTGCCGCACAACCTCACCGATGCTCAGAAGCAGGCCCGGGTGGAATGGTGCCGTGATATGCTTAACAAATTTGAAGCAGGCTCGTCTCGGCGTGTTTACGACATCGTTACAGGTGATGAGTCCTGGATTTATCAATACGACCCAGAAACCAAGCGCCAGTCGACTGTTTGGGTGTTTCAAAATGAGCCAACGCCTACCAAAGTGAAGCGATCTAGAAGCGGGGGTAAGATTTTGATCGCTAGCTTTTTTAATTTGACTGGCCACTTGGTATCAATTCCCTTACGGGATCAAAGAAGCATTAATGCCGAATGGTATACTACCAAATTTTTGCCAGAAGTTTTCTCTGTTATAAGCAACAAGCGACCAAACACAGGGCTCCGCGGGCTACTGCTCCACCACGACAATGCACCTGCGCACACCGCACTCAAAACGAGGGACTTCCTGGACAGCACGCCAGTCAAACTCCTGGGTCACCCTCCTTACAGCCCTGATCTAGCACCGTGTGACTTCTTTTTATTCCCAAAAATAAAAAATCAGCTCAAAGGGATACAATTTTCGTCGCCGGAAGATGCGCTGGCTGCGTTCGAGCAGGCTGTAAACGAGGTGTCTGCGGCGGACTGGAAAAAGTGTTTTGAAAACTGGTTTAGGCGCATGAATCTTTGTATAGAGGCTGGTGGAAAGTACTTTGAAAAGATTTGATAAAAATATATGTACGTATAGAACAATTTTTTTTAGTTTCGCAAAACTTTCTGAGTGTCCCACGTATGTGCTTTAGTCAGGAAATTATGTATGTTATCCAGTTAAATATTATTTAATAAATGGATATAGCTGAATTACATTTAAACAAACCACTATTTTAAAACATCTCTATCTCTTTTCACTTTTTTCACTGTACGTCTATGAAAATTCTGCGTATGCACTGCCAAGCACATCATGGACACTTCATACAACTGCGTTGATTTAAGTACCTACAATCTGTTTTTTCTTATTTGTCTTAATAAGTAAACAATCTTGGCATGTCTTTTAAGGGGAATGTAGCAGCAAAGTGTAAAAATCCCCATCAGTAAAAAAAATATTACTCGTTGAATACAAAACTCGTTCAAAAATTCATTTGTCGAAAATTAATTTTTGAAGGTTGAAGTACAGGTACTGTAGTTTAATCAGAAACTATTAACTCTGTAAATTATACTTGGCTGTAGTTATAGAAAGAAAAATTTAAAAACTGCCACTTTTGGCATTTTTTCTATGTACTACTACAGCGAACTATATTTTACAGTTAGTAGTTTCTGATTAAACTACAGTTTAATCAGAAACTACTTTACGAGTTAATAGTTTCTGATTAAACTACAGTACCTGTACTTCAAGCGTTAAAAACCGCTAGTAATATATAAGTCTATGTTAAAAACTATTTTTTTTAAATGAATTTTCGATAAATGATGTTTCCAGCAAGTAATATATTTTTTACTGATGGGGTGCCACTTGGCAGCTACATTCCCCTTAATGCACAGTCATTTTTTTTTCATTTTTTTTAAGGGGACTTTAGCAGTCTTGATTATGTCGCCCCGAATAACTATTATTAAAAGACATTATATAAACAATTACACACTAAATAACATTTATTTACCTAATTACATGTGCAGAGCTAATAATTATATTTTATCAGTAGTTATTTAAATAAAGAGACATGCTAAAATTGTTTGCAAAATGAGACAAGAGAGAAAAAACAGACTACTACCTTTACATACATGGCGAGATGGCGTTTGTACACGCGCTAAATGTGTGTGTAAGTACATAGGGCTGCAACATGGCTCATAAGTACATATTGTTGTTGAATAGCTAGTACCAAGTAGTATTTTTAAGAGCAAGTGAAGTGTCTATTTAAATCCGTGCGGCCATTCTGTACGTACGTATTATTATGGGTTCAGTGATGGCAGGTTAGCGATCACAGAAAGACAACGGTATTGATTCTCTTGCTTTCAAACTAAAATTATTTTAATCTATCGCTCTCTTTTACTAATAGTAGATACAAAAAAGAGATAGAAACAATGTTAGTGCTTTCAAATTAGTCGGAATCAAAATTTCCATGCAAGTTTCAGTCGTGATCTCGGAATGTGCCGATTAAACATACGAAGAAGAGTAACACGTTAACTCATTTGACAGTTCAAAAATTCTTGCTAACTCTATCTTGTCTTCAGTATTAGGAAAAGATACAAATAGTTTAGGTTGGTGAAGAAAAGAATCAACTGCATTAGTTGCGCATTGTGCGACAAGTGGGATTGTCCAATGTTGCGACACTGGATAGGGCTTCACACGTCTAGTGCGAACTATATCCAGTTCTAACTTCAGCAACATTTATTAATTTTAAGTTACTAACATTAGGTTTTTAGGTTTTCTTTTGTTTTTACTACTAACACTATATGGATCTACTTAGTTTGTGATCTTCTTCTATACATATAATAAGAATGTAAGTCTGACGTGTCTGTACATTGTATATTTTTGCAAAAAAAAAAATAGGGAGGAATAAGAATAAGTAATAAAATTACTTATTCTTATTCCTCCCTATTTTTTTTTTTGCAAAAATATACAATGTACAGACACGTCAGACTTACATTCTTATTATATGTATAGATAAATTTCGAGATTTTTTTTAATGTTTGTCTGTTTGTCTGTTTGTTTGAACGCGCATCACGTTAAAACTACTGGATTTATTTGAAATAATTTGTAACAAAATTATTGGGCATACTTTGAGGTTACACTTAGTCTTTATTTGATAAAAATCGGTTCACTCTAGAGAAGATATGTCAATTTAAAGTTTGCTTACATGTAGCGGTACTATTACACAATAATAGGTAGCGCTAAGGCTGAGGGCACGAAACGAGTGGTGGCCGGCGATGAATAAAATGGATGAATGACATGAGTTATAAGAGGTTGTAAGTAATGAAATCTATATCTATTCTATATACATATAATAAGAATGTAAGTCTGACGTGTCTGTACATTGTATATTTTTGCATAAAAATTAATAGGGAGGAATAAGAATAAGTAAGAAAATAAATTTCGAGTTTTTTTATGTTTGTCTGTTTAATATACATTAGAGTAATACCAGGCAAGTACTTTATTATGTGCCAACGACTTAGTAACATCACAATTATTATTTACAAAAAAAATATAACTTTTGCGCACACCTGCAAGGAAACAAAAGCCAAAATTCAGTTGGACCTCCATTGTTTTAGATGAGTGAGTGGGTACGGTCATAAATTAAGTCGGTACTTTTGAGTGCATAAAACAATGACTACTTTACTTATCTATATACATATAATAAAATCGCTATGAAGAAAAAACTGAAAAATGGTTTTTTTAATGATAATTGCTACGCTTACTAGGAACAATAAATTGCAATTTTTAGAGTTGCTGTCTGTTTTTAATAGATAAACGCCAAAACTACTGGTGAATTAGTTGAAATTTGGCAAAAATTGCCGTTACAGACCGGCTCAGGTTATTTATAGTCTGCAAATCATCACGCTTTTGTGCATGGGAGGTGAGTAATACCACATTATGTCTATAAAGCTGTTTTACAGCAAATATTATGATATGTTTCAATTTATATACTTACCCATAATTGTCACCATTATGTTAAAAGAATCATTTTTTTTTATCGACCATCACGCTATATCTCAAGGAAGCTAAACAACAGTTTTTTTAAACCAGAACGCGTATTTCGTAGGTAATTACTAATTTGCCTAGCGTCCTCACGGATGTCTTGCGAATGTTTGTTCTGAAATCGAATCCCAGCTTCCGTCTTAGATTTTAGGTTTGTTTTTTGTGATGAAGTTATGTTTTAGATTTTTTTTTTATCATTTTGTCTATTGTTAGTGTAGTCAATATTTTATGACGCACGGTCTTCCTTTTTCTCAGAATGAGAATTAGGTAACTTAATCTAACACGCTTGCCTGGTACTGGTTGGCAGACTGCAAACACTCTCAGATATGCAGGTTTTTATCGTTGGTATAATCACGTTTACTCATATGGTACAAGGTGGTATGTAGGCTAAAGTCATAGACAATAGACACGAAAACATGTTCCGAAAAAAATTACGATGCTCAGTATCTAAACACTGTACAAACAAAACACATGTATCATAAAAGTAAAGAAGGTATTCTAAACACAATAATAATAAAAGTCATCAAAGTTAGATGAGTTTTTGAGCAAATTAAGATGAGTTGTTCGGAAAAATGTGAATTAATTCATATTAAAAGATATCCTAACAATTGATATACTGTTTTATTTGGAATGAAATGTGCTATCTAGCTCTATTTATTGTGATTATTGAATATCCCCCCAACATATGCTTGGGGAAGGCCTATGTCCTGCAGTCTTTCGGTTGGAATGATGATGATGATGATGAGGATCTAGCGCTATGTTTGCCGTTGCATTGAAGTTATAATTTGTGGAACCGCACCCGTCACAAAAAAAAGGTGAAGTCAACGACATGCCGAGGAAAAATAAAAAAATCTATCAAGAAACCCGCGCCTAAATCAACCAAAACTTCATAGCAATGCGTAAAGATGTCGTATCTATTGTTTGAATAAAAAATCACATCAAATGGATACTAAGCTCATGAAAAACATCACAGCCGAAATAGATCATCATCAACCCAGCCTTTTCCTAACAGGTTGAAAAAAACTATTTTATGTGGCGCGACTCTTACTGTCTTACCTCCTACAATTCGATTACTTGGGGAAACCAATATTGTAAGTTTCAAGAAATACCTGTCGATTAATTCTTATGACTACCGGGACTGACAGTTTAACATACGTTTCTGGATTCAGAGAGATATCGATGTGTATGTAACAGTCAACCATCATCTAGCTAGGACATGAATACGCATTGAACGCGGGTCCTAAGCATAGTTTGATAGATGTATAATTTTGTCACCGGTTTCATTATTTAGGGTTTTTATTTGGAACAGCATTTTCCAATTAGAAAGAAAGAAAGAAAATATATTTATTTGCGTCTACGCACAAACTTACCAAAATTATAGAGAAAAAAAAAAAGAAAACAAATACTGGTACAAATATTCAAGTGGTAAGATATGCGTCACACCCGCGCAAAACGGCCATCGCCATTAGGTATAAGTATGACATTACATATTAAATATTGGGTGTTGTAGTTTTTTACGTCCTTAGTTCACATTTTTTGTAACGTTGTCTGCACAATAGAATTTCTCCTGTAATGTGCGTGCGTTTACAGACACTACGTTTTATACTGGAATCGAACTTGCCTTCAGTGGCAAGTATAAACAGTTTTATTTCCCTTTTCATCATTTGAACAAATTAAATGTAAAACAGAAGGAATTAAATCATTTCCAATACAAAGGAAACATTTATTAATTGCTAAAATGTTTTCCCAGTGAACAAAGTATAAATAATATTATAGTGTTATATTATTCCGTATCAATCAATCAACTCAGCCTATCTCAGTCCACTGCTGGACATAGGCCTATTCCGTATACCTACTAATAAAGAATGACTTTGCTACTTTACTACAAAGTTTTCTAAAAAAGAACTAGAAGACATCAGTAGATAATTATAGAAAATTACGACAATGTTTATATGAATACGACATGTTGTTACTTTCCGACATCCACGCGGACGAAGTCGCGGGCACTGCTATCTGAAATAAAGATTTATATATATATATATATATATTAGTTGGTTAGTGCAACGAATGCAGAATTTTAGAATAAGACAAGTACCTATGTTGTATTTTTATACGAACAGTGCAAAATACAATAGTCAGCATATTCCAACTATTTAATACATAACACGATAACACATTTAATTTATTACTATTCAGCAAAAGTCTTGCTAAGTTTATCAATAATGATCCGCATTCTTTCCGACAGGTACTGGTCAATCTGGCCCAACACTTTCACAACGTGCAGCATCTTCTGTACAGCTTTCTTGAATTTCTCCATCTTCTCGACACTGGATTCTTCACCAAGTCTCATTATAGACGTGGATGTCATCGGCAAACCTATTCTAGGAGGCGAATAAGGACCGCCACGGTGCTCTTTTAGTATCGGTACTTTTAGTGTTGGTATTCGCAATTTGGGCACTTTTAACTTTGGTAATGCCAACCCTGGTATGAATCCTGTTGGTGGTGGGATTGCTATTGGTACTTGTGTGTCACTGAACCCGGTCTGGTCGTCTGGTTCGATGAGTATGAACCTCCCGTCTTGGACTGATTTCGGGAAGGCATTGTGAATGAGATTGCAAAATGTGTCCACATCTAAACGAGAGTTCCCGTTGTAGCCTGACGATCTGAACGCAGAACCATAGGAAACCTGAAACATCAAATTTTTTATCAAATAAATATAAATAAACGTTCATCCTAAATTTATAAAATACAACATGTATCAGAAATGCGTTCTCATATTTGCAGAGCTTATTCAGAAAATGCTATCGAACAACTTTTAACTTTTACAGCGTCACTGTAGTGCCTCCGAAATGTTTGCGGAGGCACGACTGAACACATTCAATGCCATACAGAAAAGTCGAATTGCATCATTCATGGGCAGGGTTGGTGCGTGCAGAAACAGTATTACTAGGGAACTGGCTGACAGGTTGCATGCCACTCGTATGTACAAGAGATGGCTGGATATAGCTGCGTAAAAGGATTATTGATAATGTTTTTAAATTGTTTGTTGACTGCCTCGTTGGTCTAATGGTTGCAAGCGCGACTGCTGAGCGTGGGGTCCTGGGTTCGATTCCCGGGTCGGGCAAAGTGTTATTGGGTTTTTTCATTAGGAAATTCTCAGTAGCAGCCCGGAGTCTGGATTTGTGCCCGGTTGATGGCAATAGGCTCGCCCCCTATTACATGGGACTATAACATAACTGGCAAAATGTGGGTGTACTATTACACCTCTGCCTACCCCTTCGGGGAAATACAGGCGTGATGTTATGTTATGTTGTTTAAATTGTTTTTTTTTTCTATTTATTGTGTTATTGTATGGATTGTTGAATCTGAATTATTTAATTTTATTTATTTTAATACGGCTGAACCATAAAATCGCTAAAAATTAATCAGACTTTTCCTTGAAACAGCAGTTTTTTTTCACGGTATCAGTGTTGTCGCCATATCAGAAGTTGTTTTTTGCTATGCCCTGAATGAGCTCCCAAACATGACCTTGTATTCCTGATACGCGATGTATAAATATGACCTTGTATTCCTGATACGCGATGTATAAATATGACCTTGTATTCCTGATACGCGATGTATAAATATGGTTTACTACAACATTTTTGCGACGAAGCAGAGAATAAGCCATCTCCTCTCACTTAGGGATTATTTTAAGACTGTAGAAGACGATATCCTTTGGGTGCAAAGGCGCGTGAACTTCTTGCCGAGTACAGGTGTCTCTTTTAGCTTTTAGGCCACCTATTGCTTGATCATCAGTGCTGTTTTGGACGCAGAGTCACTAAAATTATATTTTGCTACATATCTAGCAGTAGAATTGTTTTTAGGCTTTATTTATTCTGCGTTAAATGCTAGAAACATGGTGGGAGTGACTGCGTATTTATGTGTTGGTAACGGAAAACCGGTGTCATGCTTTCCCATAGTAAAATACAGTAGATAACATTTCTATTCATCATCATCTTCATCATTTCAGCCGAAAGACGTCCAGTGCTGCACAAAGGCCTCCCCCAAGGGGGGGGGGGGTATGCCATAATTGCCACGCTTAGCAGGCGGGTTGGCGATCGCAGTTGGTTGGTTAAATACTCAGAGAACGCTGCTGCCCATCCTCTGGTGAATCCCTTAGTCGTCTTTTATGACGCCCATGAGAAGCGATAGGTAGGTGTTATTGTTTACGTTCGGCACAACACGGAACATTTCTATTACCTTGTATTATTTAGATTTCTATGGATGCTACTAACAGTTATGGGCGTTTGTTAACGTGACTTCAACAGTATTTTTAAGAATAAACTATAGTGACTTCAAAACCATGTTGCTAAATTTGAAGACCATCATTTATGGTAGGACATATTGAACTATATTTACGGGACATTTCGCGCACAATTAAATCAAAACAAAACAAACATTTTGACTAACCTCGACGTTTCGGCCAAGTCGCATTGGCCGTGATCACGTGGTCAGTCTGCTCGTAACCAGGGCCAATGCAAGTTGGCCGAAACGTCGAGGTTAGTAAACATAGTTCGATATGAGTGAAATTCGCGAATACTTAAAAACTTCTATAGACCACTTAGGCCGGTGTTCATCAACGTTAATTCTCTGATTAAACCGTTGATTACTCGAAAAATGTACTGGAATTGTGGGTAAACAGTCGTTTAACCAGAGAATTATCGTTGATGAAATCAAGCCTTAGTAGACTATTTTAACATACAGAATATTTTTTTAATGAGTGCGGATAATTTGCATAGCGGTTCAGTATCTATTATTTATCGCAAACACATTACAAATATTCACTTTAAAACAAAATAAAATGTCGAATTTGTATGGGACACTCAGAATATTTTGTAGCGTATGCCATACAAAGCTATATTTTCATTTTGTTTTAAAGTAAATTTTAACAATGTGTTTCCGATAAGGTACAGATACTGAACCGCTATGCAAATTATCCGCACTCATATTATTTTTTTCCTGTGTGTTCATAAATAAATAATTTGAATTAAACCCTTTTTACAGTAAATTTTTTTACAGTTAAATAAATCATCATCATCAGCCCATTACTGTCCCAATGCTGGGCACGGGCCTCTTCTGAGAAGGAGAAGGTTAAG
Source organism: Asteroscopus sphinx (assembly GCA_949699075.1). Classification (NCBI taxonomy): domain Eukaryota; kingdom Metazoa; phylum Arthropoda; class Insecta; order Lepidoptera; family Noctuidae; genus Asteroscopus; species Asteroscopus sphinx. The sequence goes on from OX453021.1 coordinate 18,900,806, forward strand.
GCCTTACTCCACCACGCTGGCCTAGTGCGGGTTGGCGGACTACACACACCATCGAGAACTGTATGGTACAATATTAAGTGTTCAGGTTTTTCCTCACGATAAATAAATCAAATCAAATAAAAGTGGTAGTCAATTAATAATTGCGGTATATTTTACCTTACCCTTTCATCGGAGCAGTCGATAGTTAAACGTAATGGAGGGGGAGCGCCGGCTATGTAATTTACCTGAAAGGTCATCAATATTAAATTACAAATTGGACACAAATTTTGCTGAACTGTATCAAATATGCACCGCGCCCACAACAAGAGTTCATTAATTCAATAAATATTTTGATCGACTTCAAAAAAAGGAGGAGGTGCTCAATTCGATTGTTTTTTTTTTTATGTTTCATAATTTCAGCTGAAAGACGTCCTCTACTGGACTTAGGCCTCCCCAAGCAGTTTGGGGGGATATACCATAATCGCCATGCTTGGCAGGCGGGTTGGCGATCGCAGTTGGTTGGTTAAATACTCAGAGAACGCTGCTGCCCATCCTCTGGTGAATCCCTTAGTCGCCTTTACGACACCCAATGAGGGATATGGTGCAAATCTTTACGTCCAGCACCACACTGAACTTTTTATGTTTGTTACCTCAGAACTCCGTCATTTATAAACCGATTTGGAAAATTCTTTTTTTATTTAAAAGGATAGGTATACTTTTAAATAAAAAAATCAAAATCCAGTTCTGATAATGAGATCCATGTGGAATTGATGGAACTCCTCAAATATTATAGGCATAGGCACATATAGCGATTTTGATATTTTCATCAACAAATCAAGCATTTGCATTCAGAAAGTATCATTTGGTGAAGATCTGATGAAGATCTTCGTAGATAAAGAAGGGAACTCTTCAATAGATGACCGCAAATCATCCGGGATTGCAGCAATCGCTTGTCTTTCAATTCTCAATGCCACTCAAAATAGAAAAATAAAATAAATGTTTAAAAAAAAGTAAAAACCGACTTCAAAAAGAATAAAATAATTTGTGTGAAACAGTTTAGGAATTCGGTGCCAATTTTTTCTTAAATCAAACCTAATCAAAGGCACCTACTTCCTAAACTGTTTTACACAAATTATTCTATTCTTTTTGAAGTCGGTTTTTACTTATTTTTGTAAACAAACTCTCTTGTATAGTATAACTTGCTGAACAAATGTAGTCATGGCTTTTTAAATAAAGATAACTTGGAGATGTTAGAAGTATAGGCTATTATTGCTTATAATCTTAATTAACGATTTGCCATTAGAGTGCGCTAATTAAAGTAGGACCTCACTCACACTCGAATAAAAATCTAAAAAGACCAACTTCTTAAATCGACATTTTTTAATGCGCTTAATGCTCAGACTAAAAGAATAAGATAGACGGAGTGCGTAGAACTAGTGACTGAAACTATTTTTTTTCTACTAAATATCAAAGGAGTGCTATACCGGCCGCAGTGTTCGCGAGCCGCGATTGAGAAACAAATTAAATCATTTATTCATTCATTGCATTTTGGGTATAATGTGGCAACGTGCCAATCTTATTCTTTTGGTCTTAGACACACGTTAGATCGCGGCTCAATACTGCAGGCGGAATAGTAGGGACTCCTTTGCTATTAAGTAATCCTTTTTTTGGCTGTCACTTATTCTAGGCGCTCCGTCTATCTTATTCTTTTGGTCTGAGGCTTATTTTCTCTTAAATAAGTGAGCTAGAGAGCTTAATTGCAGCTTCAAATGCAGTATTCACTTTTTCAAACTAAGGCTTCACTTATAAGGCGATTGCGCATGCGACGGTAATGCAAAAAATAAAACATGTGTCCGCATTTCAGAGGCAACAAACCCGCGAATCGCAATTATATCACGTCGCAACTTTCGTTTCATTTTTAGGGTTCCGTACCCGAAGGGTGCCAAACGGGACCCTATTACTCTCGCTACGCTGTCCGTCCGTCCGTCCGTCCGTCTGTCTGTCACAGGGCTGTATCTTTTGAACGGTAATAGGTAACCGGTTGAATTTTTTCAGAATATGTGTTGCTATGAGGTGTATCACGAAAAATACTAAAAACAAAAAAAAGTCTAAAACCAAAGGGGGTCGGGATACAAGAAACCTCAAAAAACATGCATTTTTTCTACGTTTTTGTTCCTGCTCTATCTTCAAAACGATAATATATACCAGCGTCAAACTTGGTCAGATTATAGTGCATATTATGTTGTTTAGCAACAAATACTAAAAATAAGACAAACATAGACATATGTGGTGGTACCTGTGTAAGAAAGACATGCAAAAATGCATATTTCGCGCACTGTGCGTTGGTGTCTTTTTGTAAACTCTCGTAAATTAAATCAGTTTTTATTGGGTATCAGGTCGTTGAGAGGTACAGAACCCTTACTGCGTGAGTCCGACTCGCACTTGGCCGGTTTTTTTATTTAATGCAGATACTTTCGTTAGTTTTATTACAATTGAATATTGCGAACGATATAAACAAATACATTTTTCACGTCGCCTAAGTGATGCGGCCTTTGCCAAATGTTTAAACGAGTTGGTTTTAACGTGATCGAAGTCACGTCGTCGTCGCCTTGCCAGTGCAGCCTCGGCCTAAGTATGATAATTACAATCGAAATATTTCGAAATCATCACGATAGCCTTATCATTAACTTAAGATAAAACAAAACAGATACGGTTTCCACAAAGAAACGCTTTTAAGCACAACACAAAACTGGAGCCAAAGTTACACTCTTGATATTCATATCTGAGATTTTCACTTATCAAACACTGATGGAAGATACGAACCAGCATGATTGCTATCGCCACGTAACGACACATATCCGTTCTTGCGCACAGTCACGACATTTTAGCGCGTCTAAACGTAACTGGCTTTGATCACGTAATTGCATCGGCGCATGCGATTAACGCAGAGTCAGCAAAAACAACGCTCAGAATAGAGTTTCCATCTTTTAAGATATAAATTTAGGACAAATCAATAATAAAGTTCTTTTCGAATTTCGTAAAATCTTATAAATCTTTTATAGGAACTCATGTTGTTATGATAAAAGATATGTACCCTACTAGAGTAGCGTTGTGAATAGACATAACAAGTCATAATCATAGTGCCTTTATACTACTAATTTCTATGTATTTTTTATTATTATTTCTCTGTGTGCACAAATTTCATAAATAAATAAATACATTTTCTCTCTACAATTTAAATCGTTAGATTTCGCTTCGCTTGCGTAAATGCGTTAAAAATAATAAAATAAATAAATAATGTTTAATAATAAACCGAATTAACTGATAAATAAATTTCAATTTAAATTTCAATTTTTTCAATTTTTTTTTCAATAAGTCATAATTATTGGAAAATCTCCTTTAAAGTTTTAAACTTAAACGTGATTTTCCAATCATCATTATTTTTCAATTAATTTGGTTTATTATTAACGTGCGTCATTTAAGACTACGCACCGGGCATATTCCATCAAATAAATTTGCTCATTTAATGGGAAAGATGGAATCGCCGAACTGTGAAGTGTGCCAGGTTCTGGATGATATCCATCATATTTTGTTTGAATGTGCCCGGAACGAGCCCATGCGCAGGCAGGTCATTAAATTAAATCACAACGTAGGATTAGGTAATAGCATTCTGACATCACCATTCTCCGAGGAAGCCGGGAATCTGTGTTCATTGTATCTCACAAGGTTTGATACAGTGAACAAAGATTATGGGTGAATTTCCCAAATGACTTATTTTTTTGTCTTCGGTGAAATTAGTATTTGAAAAAAGGAATATTGTTCTGTTTTTTTTTTTTTTGTATTCAATAGGTAGTTATTGGGTTGTGGCAACAATATAATTTGCCTAGGACTATTAAAAAAGGTAGAAATAAATACATAAACCTCGATTTTTTTCAAATCGGTGCTGTCCCTCTACTTTTTTTACAAACAAAAAAGCTTATACACTAATAAAAATAAGTAAGTTAAGTATATAACTTATTCTATTTTATGGAATATTAGTTTTGTTATTAATATATAGCATATTTTATTACATAATTAACGATTATTATTACTGAGAGGCACAAACGTACTTGTCCTGCAAAATGTTCTCATATCGCTGGACAAAAGTAATTTAAACTTAACTTTACATCGACGAGTCCGACAGCGTCCCCATCCCAATTTTATTTCCCTCGTTAGTGTGTGCTAGTGCGCAGTCAGGACGGATGTTTCCACCAATAACGTAAGTTTGCTCCCGGACAATTATTTTATATTATCGGTGGTTGCATTTTTCTAGTGTAATGAGTTGTTTTTATTATTGTTGTTTGGTTCTAACAGAGGTAGTAAGTGAATTAGCTTCATTGACTGTTATTGAATTTATCCTAGATATTATGAATTTTTTTTAATTTTCTAAAAAGTGTGTTATTTCTCACGTCGCTGTTCTCATATCGCTGTAATCGGTGGTCTTTATTACCACCGATGTGATAATTTACACCGAAATGATAAGAAAAAATCAATCGGTGTCTTATATCTAATATCGGTGTTTTGATTCATGATCAACGCACAGTTTTGTCACATCGGTGGATTGCTTTATCATATCGGTAGATCATTTTATCATCTCGGTGAGTCGTTTTATCATATCGGTAGATCCCGTGTCATTTCGTTAAGTATACAAAGCAAAAAAAACAATGGAACATACAAACATACATACATACATACTTACCTACATAGACTGCCAAAATCATTACCACGATACCACTGGGTATAGTAGAAGATGTATAAATGTATCATTAGGGTAGGTCTGTATTCGGTAATGTACGTCTATAGGCTGAGGTGATGATGGTGAGGTGGAGCAATGAACGCATTAAAGGTTTCTCTAGAAAATATTTTCTAGTTAAAAAATCGTAAGTACATAATAATAAATAACAAAATAATAAATAGATAAAAAGAAAACATCATAATAGCTTAATTTTGTTTGAGAATGCCGAGGCCAAAACTAAAAGAGGAGGAGAAAAAAGAGAGAAAGAGGTTGCTGGAAAGAATAAGAAAATCTAAACTCAAAAGCGATCCTGTGTTAAGAGAGGAGCATTTAAGAAAAGATAGAGAACTTTTAGCTAGACGAAAGGCAGCCGGGCTTATCCCAACCCAAAGCCAAATGACTGCACATCCACGTCGCATTGCACAAAAAAAAACCGTGCCCGTGCATATTATTAGAGGAAAAAAGCTAAGGCAAATGTTGCCCGAAACAACCAAATAAGTGTTTCAGTGACCAATGATGTAACAGAATCGCTACCGAAAAATCGAGATAATAAGCCTGGTATTTCTCCTACCTACCTACCTAGGTACCTACTAACTAATTCCTTTTTGATGTTCAAAGTTGGATAGATTATCAAATCGCTGGATATGTACATCATTTCGGTGGATAAACTTTTCATTACGGTGTACAGAAAAATATTTCGGTGCCGGTTTGTCATATCGGTGGAAACCAGAATTCAAACTGAATTTTCTCCTTAGTCTTAAATGATACGTTGATGATATTAAATTTGGGGATATTTGATATCCTAAAGATTACATAAAACCTGAAAAATATACAAAAAAAATATAAATGAAAAAGTTCACCGATATGATAAAAAAATGGCATTTGTTGAAATTCACCCTTTACTTAGGGTGAATTGCATTATTTATTAGATAGATAAGATAAAGTTGTTAGTTTTTAAATAAATTGTACACTGTTGTTACGGGGCGACATAATCAAGGCTGATAAAGTCCCCTTAAATAAAGATTAAAAAAAAAAAAAACGTGCGTCATGTATCTTTTAAGCAACATCCTAGGTGGTATTGCATTTCTTATAGGCAAAGGTAACTGCTTAACATCAGGTGGGTCCTTCTCGTTTCGCCATTTTATAACAATAAAAAACCAGCTACATTATTTACTCCAGTTCTAGGTTTAATTGTGACTTAATCTCCAATTATCTTCAGTAACTCTTGTTTATTTATGACATTAACCTACATTATACTCACATTATTTGAATGAATTTGATGTAATAAACAATAATCTGTTTTAAAAAGAGTATATCCATGGAGTTCCTTGCCATTTCTTCTCAATAGGACTCACAATTTGTAACTGTGTAACTAGAGCTTGACGTTTCAAAAGTGCCTATAATTAAGTTTGTTTGAAATAAAAAAACATTTGAAAGGAATTTGAAAGTTATACAACTTTCTCTAGAAGTAAATCCACAAAACTTCTGAATAATGGTTACCTCGCCATTCATTGTATATGTCCCTTTCTCGACAAGGTCACATTACACAACTAATCACAAAGAATCAAGATGTCAGTAGCATCTTATCTGCCTTACGTGTCCATTGGACCAGTTTCGTGGTCTGCCAGATGATAGGCGGTGTATAAGGCGGTACCATGCAGTGGATGTATAGAAGTTGCTATGCCTGCAGCCTAGTGTTATATCTAGCCGTCAAGTTGTACTACAAGAATGAAGTTAAGAAGATTTCTCATGTGGACGGTGATCGCTGTGGCTGCCTTGACTGTTGTGGAGGTTTGATATTCGTTTATTTTTTAAAGAAAGAAAGAAAAAATAAATTTTAGTCTCGTTACAGGCGAGAGAAATAAAATAACAGAATATAATTAAACAAAGTGTTGATCTATATTCGTGCCATATTTAAGTAGTTGACTATACCACTGATTCTGAACATAATTCTACGCAAAAATTAATACCAAAAAAAATACTTTAAATACCTACTTGTAAACAAACAAACTCCCTCCGTGTGTCGCGTGCGACACAAAAACGTTGCGTGCGAAAAAACCCTTTGACAATGCTACCGATGACTTATTTTCAGAGTCGTTCGGGATTTACCCTCAAACTCTCGATATGTTTCTAAGTGAAAATTTGGGTATTAAATAATCGTAGATTTTTTCAAGTATTTTTAGATGACTAAGCACATTATTACTTTATTTATCATTTGCTCTAGAAATATGGCACTGTTACAGATCAACAACTTATATAATTTTTTCGTGTGGTCGTAGGATTTTCGGTAGTGTTGCCCAAAGTCTCGGTCCTGCAGTTTTATGGTCTTGCATTTTCCCAAGACCAATGCAAGACTGCAATACCAAGACTGGACAACTCTACCCGTAGAATTACCCCTGGTTTACATTTAGCGATTGCCACTGCTCATTGCATTGCCGACTTACCTATTCCCAAAAATATTTCCACGGCAATGTAAGCAAGTCCTCAAGCAATTGGTCATTGCGTTGCCGATTGGTACTAAAATGAGCTAAATTTTAACCAAGCATTACAGTAAGGTGGTTGATAACCGCAGAGCATATCCTATCTCGCCTTTGGCTATTTTTAGAATCTCATAGACATTGATGGCTATTAGTGTTACTTAAAGTCTTGCAGTCTTGTAGTCTTGCAGTCATACACCCAGTTTCTGAAAGGCTGATCAACGCAAAAATTAACTAATCAGCTGTCAAATCTCAGGTCAAGTGATGTGATTTAACATGTGTGTGTGTTAACATTTTTGCCGGCCAATCACAGGAGCTGACATTAGATTTGACAACAGATCAAATTGATCAGCCTTTCAGAAACTGGGGGTTACAGTCTTACATTTTGACAACGTCTGTGATATAGTGGTACGAGTGTCGGACTGCTGATCACGACACAAATATTTGTGTGATGAGCATAAGTGTTTGTGTTGGCCTGGGTGTTTCTTATGTATTATAAGTATGTACAAAAAAAACCCCCAAAAAAAATATCTCTGCCTACCCCTTGGTGGAAATACAGGCGTGAAGTTATGTTATGTTATGTACAAAAAAAAAGTATATAAGTATTATATTCATTGTGTAGTACAAGCTCTGCTTAGTTTGAGACTAGATGGTGCTGTGTAAAATGTCACAAAAATATTTATTTATTTATCATCTTTTTGCCCTGGTCCCAAATTACTTGGGGTCGGCGCAATACGTCTTCTTCCATTTTTGTCTATCAGCCGTCATGTCATCATTTACTCCCTTCTCATCATATCATTCTTCACGCAATCCACCCATCTTTTCCCTTAATCTACGAACATTCATATTCATCACTCTCTTAGTAACATGCGTTTCATCCCTCCTCATCACATGCCATACCAACCCAAACGATTTCCTTTCAACTTTTCTGTTACTGGCGCCACTTTCAAAGTCCCTCTGGTGCTCTGATATTTGAATTAATTTCCCTGTTTGTGAAAATGCCAGACCGCAAGACTGCATGACTAAGACTTTGGGTAACATTAATTTTCGGCCAAGTAAGTCTCAGGGATCATAAACGGTGTTATTGAATTAACTCAAAGGGGCCATTGTCCTCATCATTATGAACAACTTTTACTATGGGACCAACCCGCAATATCGCGAAAAAATAATCTGATGGTCCCTATATTTCCCTATGTTTCTATCAAACCTGTAACAAAAACCCGCAAAAATGCGTTATTGTGCTGTTTCTAACTGCAGAAACAAAAGCTGTAAAGTACATTTGATTAAAGTTAATTTTTAAGAATTAGGCTCACGTGCACCAAACACTACGTTATAGTATCTGTCAAAGTTAATTTTAACAGTAACATTAACAATGACCACAGAATTTAACTATTTTTAGTTGCACCGGCATGTAAACTGTAAAAGTTAAAGTTAAGGGTTGCATCACACAATTTGAAATGGTGTACCATTGCGTGAACTAACCCTCATTCTCCCTCTCTTTCCGATTCATCTTATAGTGCAATACCCGTCTCACTCTAAATCTTTGCATGGTTCAGTTACTCTAAAATGATCTTTGATTCATTGACTTAAGATGTATTTTGATGTTTCTTGAGATGTTTTTTTGGTTTTTGGATGGTTTTTTTGTGCATTTGGGAAACATGTGGTACTGATTGAATAGTGCTCATTGTAATAGATGTAAATCTTTTTTACCTGATTGCAGCTAAGCCCAAAAGGAACAAAGGAGTAGGAGGGTCTACTAATTACTCTTGAGTTACACATCTCTAGATTAAACGTGTGGTATTTATTTAAAAATAACTTTACTGCTAAAAATATTTAAATATTTGGCGAACGAGCTCTCCAGTGAAAACAAAATAAAAAATATGGAGAATTCAGTAGGAATCCCCATTATCTATTTTCTCCAAAACTTCAATACAAAGTGAATTTACCTTTCATAATTTACAAGTTTTTATTTTATTTTTATTCGGTTCCTATTACAAACTAAAAATACAACTACTTCTAAGCGGCCAACCTCCCATGACTCCCTCCAGGATCAAAAGATGATAATGACTGGCTTAGATCCATGATGTTGAACTCAATAGATGGAATCGCTTTATGATGATGATATTGTGATAACTCCAAATTCAGTTTGTCCAAATATCGCGGATGAAATGCATTATATTAAATCGTTATATGATTTTTTCCACTAAAAACAGTATTTTATTAATTAAAATAATTTATATGTTAGAATTGCATAGCAGTTGACACACAACAAACTGCATTTAACCGTAACTATAGCCCTTAACCGCCCAAAGTTGGGCGGTTAATGTTATCGTTATTTGTGACGTCATTTTAACCATTGTCAAAATGGTGCAACGCGTATTTTACATAACCAGAGATTTGACACTGGTTAGGCATTGGTTATGGTTATAGTTACTTGGTGCAACTCAGCCTTACGACAATATGGGAGGTGTAGTTTGTTTGAAAATTGCCACGCATGAATTGCAAGTAAAAATTGTGATTACAACCATCCTGTCTATTTCTGTGGTTGTTCCCATGGTAAAAGTTGTTCTACTGATGAGTACAATGACCCCTTAAGAGGTTTTGAGTTATTTTAATAACACGTTCTATATAAATAAAAGAGGAGTGGCCAATTGAAACTCGTCTAATCTTTTTATGGTAATCATTAGATTGGCGTAGCAATATTGTAGCAAGATTGTAATCTTTGCATTGTGACTCAAGTTAAGGGGAACTATTCCAATCATATTAAGTTGAGCGCTTACCTCCCATGCAGGAGGGTCTGAGTTCAAACCCGGCCCACACCACTGACTTTTCGAATTCATGTGTGGATCAAAATTCGATTATCAATTGCTTTAAACGGTGAAGGAAAACGTCGTGAGGAAACTTGCACACCTGAGAGTGCTCCATACAGTTCTCCACGGTGTGTGTAGTCCGCCAACCCAAACTAGGCCAGCGTGATGGACTAAGGCCTTAACCTTCTTATTCTAAGAGGTCCATGCCCAGCAGTGGGACAGTAATGGGCTGTTGACGGTGATGATGATGATTCCGATTATACTAAGTGAAATTCTTCTTTTTATGAGCCTTTGCCCAATGCTGTTGAAGTCGGCTTCCTATTTATTACACGGTACATCACTATTTTACCCGGAGCGACTGCCATCAGACCCTCGTAACCCAGTTACTGGGTAATACCGACACCCTAAGTTAGACCAGTTGTCAGACTTTCTATAATACTAACTGTAATAATTCTTCAAAATAATTATAGCCCAACCACAAATTAAATCAATATTATATTATGATGTGGTAAAAGACGGGTAAAAATACCATAATGAAAAAAAAGACCAGACTCTTTACCTGACCAGTTCATTTAAGTCTATGCATTTGTTTATCATAAGTACTTATATAATATTTAGTTAAATAAATGCTATGTAGATTGTGTAAGTACGTGGGACACTCAGAAAGTTTTGCGAAACTAAAAAAAATTGTTCTATACGTACATATATTTTTATCAAATATTTTCAAAGTACTTTCCACCAGCCTCTATACAAAGATTCATGCGCCTAAACCAGTTTTCAAAACACTTTTTCCAGTCCGCTGCAGACACCTCGTTTACAGCCTGCTCGAACGCAGCCAGCGCATCTTCCGGCGACGAAAATTGTATCCCTTTGAGCTGATTTTTTATTTTTGGGAATAAAAAGAAGTCACACGGTGCTAGATCAGGGCTGTAAGGAGGGTGACCCAGGAGTTTGACTGGCGTGCTGTCCAGGAAGTCCCTTGTTTTGAGTGCGGTGTGCGCAGGTGCATTGTCGTGGTGGAGCAGTAGCCCGCGGAGCCCTGTGTTTGGTCGCTTGTTGCTTATAACAGAGAAAACTTCTGGCAAACATTTGGTAGTATACCATTCGGCATTAATGCTTCTTTGATCCCGTAAGGGAATTGATACCAAGTGGCCAGTCAAATTAAAAAAGCTAGCGATCAAAATCTTACCCCCGCTTCTAGATCGCTTCACTTTGGTAGGCGTTGGCTCATTTTGAAACACCCAAACAGTCGACTGGCGCTTTGTTTCTGGGTCGTATTGATAAATCCAGGACTCATCACCTGTAACGATGTCGTAAACACGCCGAGACGAGCCTGCTTCAAATTTGTTAAGCATATCACGGCACCATTCCACCCGGGCCTGCTTCTGAGCATCGGTGAGGTTGTGCGGCACCCAGCGTGATACTATCCTCCTCACGCGAAGATGGCTGTGTAGAATCTCGTGAACGCTTCCCGATCCAATCTTCAATATGTGTTGAATCTCCTGATATGTAATTCGCCTATTGTCTTGGATTAAATTTTTCACTGCTAGCACGTTTTCTTCGGTAACAGCCGTCAAAGGGCGACCGCTTCTTTCGTCATCCCCCAAAGTTGGTCGACCGCGCTTGAATTCGTTATACCAACGATACACGGTTGCCTTGGAAGGGCCTTCATCCATGAATGCCATTTGAAGTCTATCGTACGATTCATCCGGTTTCAGGCGACACTTGAAATCGTATAAAATCATAGCTCTAAAATGTTCCCGGCGCAGATCCATATTTCAGTGAGACACAATACTTTGAATTAACTCGCAAAAAATGTGGAGGGAAATTTTGAAATTGGAACTTACTTATTTTTACTTATAAATAATCATATTTTCGAAAAACATTATAACTGGCCAGTCTCCCATAACTTTTTTTCGCAATACTTTCTGAGGGGCCTGGTATGTTGCTGGTTATTGAACTAGTTGTATAAGTATATTGTTAAAATTTTAATAAACATTATCTTTTTTATTAAAAATACCTTGAATTCAACATCTATAGAATGTGTAAATAGTTAATAATTATATTCGACACATTGGATTATATTATGTATTTATTATACAATAATGTTGCGACATGATAGAAATCAGGCAAATGGGCACGTTTAAGGAACTTTGAAATAACAACATGTTCAGTACAAAATTAAACACACTACTACATCATTTTAATTAATTCTATAATTTTTCAATATTATTATTTCATTTAGGTATTAGCTTTTAAGCTAGATGTATATTTTTTTTGGAACATGTTTACACGGCACCATCTAGTCCCAAACTAAGCAGAGCTTGTGCTATGGCTACTAGACAATGGATATAATACTTATGTACTTTTTTTGTTCGTAAATACATACTTATAATACATAGGAAACACTCAGACCAACACAAGAACTCATGATGAACATAATATGTTCATCACACAAATATTTGTGTTCAGTGGGAATCGAACCCACGACCTCTTGATCAGCAGTCCGACACTCTAACCACTAGACCACAGACGTCGTCAAATTATAATCATAATTCATTTTAATTATAATTATATTATTTCCAAAAACTAATCCCTGTATCTTCTAGCATGTAAGTACTATGTAAAGTTATAAAATATCAGAAGAAAAAATCTCTTGTAAGTGGATTCGAACCAGCGACTTCGCTGTAACCTCTTCGGATGGGAATCCTCATGAATGTCCACTCCTAACAACTAAAACCACGTGGTGGCCATCCTCAGCACAAAATAGAGGAGCTCCGGGAACTCGATTGGACCACTCCGGTGCCCTCTATTTCTACGCCTTTGGCACGTCCCGGAAAAACAATATTATTTCCCCCAAATCGCTGTAACATAGCTACACTCTAACCTTAATACATTTTCTTTCTTAAATCATGTATCTCATGACTCTATGCTGCTGGCATAGGCATATAATAACGCAAATCATCATCATCATTTCAGCCTAAAGTCGTCCACTGCTGGACATAGGCCTCCCCCAAAGGGGGAATATGCCATAATCGCCACACTTGGCAGGTGGGTTGGCGATCGCAGTTGGTTGTATTAATACTCAGAGAACGCTGCTGCTCATACTCTGGTGTATCCCTTAATCGCCTTTTACGACACCCACGAGAAGAGATAGGGTGGTGCAATTCTTCAGCAACGCAAATGTATATAAATATTTTAATAAATTTTCAGAGCAGTATCCTTCTAAAGCAGTCGCTGGTGAGGCCGCGTCGACCGGAGCCCTGCTTCTCCTGCCGCTCGGAGGACCGGCCATTCGCCTACCCGCTCATCAGCTTCTTCGTCAAACTCAAGGACATGTTCGTGAGAGGCCTCAACGTACTCGTGGCCAACTCTAAGGCAAATAGATTGAAATAGATCTCATTGGTCAATATTGTTATCACCTAGTCTAGTATTTATGTTATGTTAGCATTAAAGGATTTCTACGTTTTTTTTTGTTCAGTGTTATTTTCATTCTTATTTTTTTCTTTCTTCTTGTTGATTTTCCTTTAGAAGGTTCACATAAAAAAGGTTGTTAATGTTTTGTCTGATGTCATGCTTCAAATGGAAGAACACTGGAGCAAATGGAGCGTTATACGTTCTAGGACGTTCCAGGACGTTCCAGGACGTTCTAGGACGTTCCAGGACGTTCTTGGACGTTCCAGGACGTTCTATGACGTTCCAGGACGTTCTAGGATGTTCTAGTCAAGATAACAAGTTTGAGGTATCGTTTGCCAAAACCCCACCACCTATGTTTACATACACGCCCTAAGGACTTTTCAACTAGGGCAACGGACTTTGATAAAGTTGATCACTCTCTGTTAGTAAGAAAACTGGAACTAATTGGTATTGGTGGAGCTTTGTTGCGATGGCTGGAGTCTTATCTGTCAAAACGATCTCAGTTGGTTGCAGTGGGAGGATTTGAATCTCGCTCTTATTATGCTACTTCAGGAGTTCCGCAAGGGTCTCATCTTGGTCCCATACTTTTTCTCATATTTATCAATGACCTCACCTCTAATATTCAATACTGCAAGTTCTCCATGTACGCTGATGATCTTAAAATCTATAGAACTGTCGAAATTTACGAAGATATGACACACATTCAAAACGACCTAAAGAATATTAACCTCTGGTGTATTAATAATGGTATGATCCTTAACGTCTCCAAATGTAATCACATTACATTTACTAGGAAAAAAAATCCCTTAACATTTGACTTCAAGCTGCAGGGTAAAAAATTGGAATCACTTTGTGAAGTTAAAGACCTAGGAATTATCATTGATAGCAAACTGCGGTTCACATCCCATATTGACTCAATAGTAAAAAAGTCAGCTCAGATGCTCGGCTTTCTTAAACGCAACTCTAACGGTTTTAAGCGACCTCAAACCAAGTTACTTCTATACAAAACATTGGTTAGAAGCAATTTAGAATATGCTTGTACAGTGTGGAGTCCTTCCTATACCGTTCATTCTCAGCGTATTGAACGTATACAACGTTCATTCACACGCTCCCTGGCTTTTAATACCCATGGTATATCCCACAGATGTCCTTACGACCACCGGCTATCGTTCTTTAAAATGACATCGCTACGTAACCGTCGCATAATGCATGATACTATATTTTTGTATAAAATTCTCAATGGTAAAATCGACTGCAGCCAACTTTTAGCACAAATTCCCTTAACAGTTCCCCGTAATGTACCCCGTTCCGCCGTAACCAAAACTTTTTGCCTTCCATTCTGTCGCACAAATATTGGTACACACGGTCCTCTTAATCGAATTTTCAGTCAATTTAACACACTCAATCATCATCATAGTTCTAAATTAGATATATTTCATGACACCTTGGGTGGCATTCGAAAAATCATATTTGAAAATTTTCGTGTAACTTCATGACATTGTTTCTCTTTATTTTTATTTTATTTTTATTGTATAACATCCTGCTTGTAAGTTTTACTTAATCGTCTTATAAATTATTGTTTAGTTTAATCTTGCAGAAAACGTTGTCGTATTTTTAGTTTTTAGTTTTTATAACAAGGTTCCGTTTTATTTTTGTACTTCTTTTAAAAACTTTATTTTAATTTTTGACCGGGTAAGCATAATGATAAAACAGCTCCTATGAATGTTATGTACGCCTTTAATTTGTTTAAGCATCGGATAATGTACCTGTAATATTAGAATAAGATAATGTCTGATGTTTATAACTGTTGGTGTATTATTAATAATAAATAAATAAACGGACTGTTGTGCCACAACAGTACGTAGTAATAAGACCATATTCTGTGTTCCCCAGCTTGCTGACAAAGCAATGCTATCCCATGTTCTCTTAAATCAGTGTTAAGGAGTGAACCCCTTCACCAAGAAGATTTTTGTATAACTCCACCATTACTAGTGGTGCCCGGCCGAGGCACGTCGTAAATTGTGGCTTAAGACACTCCCTCCACCCACTTACTACATCCAGCCTAGTGAGCATCTTCCTACGGGGTATAACCTTCCCTGATCCTCTTGGAAGTCACTCAACCGACTTCGACCGAAGTGGGAAGATGTAATTATAATCTTGGGAAGTGGGGTTAGATCGACAAAATGGCGACAGGGTTTGGTTGTGGGTATGACCCTCAATCTTTAACCTTTAACCTTTTATCCTGTCCTTTGTGCCCCAAACCCTTACACCTGTATTCACTCGAGCCTTGAAGACCACCAGATTAAAGTTCTCGGGAAACACTGCAAGGAATTCCAATTTAGGCTATTAGAAAAACGGTATGACTATTATATTACCGGTAAGACTGGTAGGCTGAACATTAAGGGGCTCGTGGCGAAGTAACAACCAAGGTTTGTACGATCTGCGCTTTCCATGGTCAGTCTGTGGATGGGTGACCGTTTCGTTACAAATCGAGATCCCTCCGTGCCTCGAAAAGCACGTTAAGCTACCTGTCCCGGTCGACATACGAATATCTGTGGCAGTCGTTACGGGTAGTCAGAAGCCTTAATATTTGACAAATGGTCCTAACCTCTGAATTTCAGTATTACCCAGTGACTGGATTGCGGGGGTCTGATGGCAGTCGCTCCGTGTAAAATACTGATGTTCAAATGCATTTGATTAGACTTCAAGCCGACCCTAATCTAATTGGCAAAAGAAAAGGAGGATGATGACTAGTAGGCTATACATTTCATTCCCTTGGAAAGAAGTTAAATTCAATCACATTGTTACATCTCGCTCTATATGGATGATATCTATGGGGAAAGGCTAGGAATAGAAACGAAGAGTATACATCAATTTTATAATTTAATAAATTATAATCAAGTACGTACAAAAACATAAATATCTATTTCAGCATTATTTTCCCCAGAAACAAAATGGATCGAAATGAATACAAGAATCTCGCATTTCAAAATTATATCTAAACCTTATATTAGAGGAAGTATATAACCTAGAGTAGTAGTAATTGAAATTGAACTGCTCCCGCATTAGCGGGACTTCTATTTTGCATAAACGTCATAATGTGGTAGAAAGAGACAAACGTAATAATATGTTGTCTTTACTGTCTTTAAGTGGAAAATATCGGAATTTACCCATTTAATTTTCTTGAATCGATCCATTTTGTATGGATTTGGTCACCAGCTTGGTAACTCGCTAGTACAAATATTGACGAAAAATTGGTTACATTGACAGTTGAAGGTTAGGGTTGCAAACCGTACTAAATAATATATTATTTTACTATATTTCGGCCCGGCGTACAAAAAATACTATATTTTACTGAAAGGTACATGTGTTTCGGATTTTCCCGCAGGTAGATAATGTTCATGTTTTATAAAGGAAATTCAGGTTTCCATAGACCTCTTTGTATTGCTTTGAGAACCCCAAGTGCATTTATTAACCTGTCCTACTACCTATTTTAGTTTTCATTTTATTAATACTGAAACACCACTCAGCAAAATTTATAATTGTTACTTACTTTATAAGCCTTAACCATAACTAAGTTACATTTTGAAAAACACCTACAGTAATTACTTAAAGGGAAAAAAAATATAAAATCCTAAAACGCTTTTAAAATAGTTATCGTGTTTTCGCAAAAAAACCTGAAATCAAATTTAAAAAAAAAACTATATTTTCATTTCACCTAAAAACAGTTGGTAACCCTAGCCATACCGATTGGAGATATCTATCTCTTTCTGTCACGTTGCTACCTGTGTATGACACAGCGTGTACGATGAAATATAGCAGCTTTATGAGAAATGTTCATTTCATGAATACGATTCTAGGCTAGTCCTATTTTTGTGATCTAGACTGTGTAGTGATAGGTTTAAACCTACTTTAGCAATAAATTCTTAAATCTAATATATTCTGAGGTTGACAAAGAACCTCTATGCTTTAGTTCTAAAAGTTTCCCAAGTATCTGAGTGTTACGTTTCTGCCAAGAAAGCAAATGATTTATTTTTAACATCGGTGGCTCCATTGGAAGAGGAATTGAAGTAGGAGGTGGAAGCCAACTGGGGAAAAACGGCAAGACAGGTGTCCTCGGAATCAAAGGAATAATGTAAGGCACTAGAGGCAACTTAGGAATTGCAAATATGGATCTAGGAAACTTTCTGGATGACTTCAGTTTTGGCTCGGACCTTTTCACTGGAGGAGATTTCGCAGGTATCCTGTGTAGGAATCCCTTGAGAGGTTGGTTTTCAGATTTAATGTTGATGAAGACTGGTGAGTTCTGTGAGTATTTCTTGATGACGAGTGGGCTGAGACGTTTCAGGTCGCCAGCGATCAGTCCCAGGTTCATACAACAGGATGAAGATACCTGTAAGACAGAGGATACTGCCATAATTTTAAATAAAAAAAACCTGAAGAAGGAGATTTTAAAATGGCCCTTGACTTAGACTTCTTCTTCGGTGACTTTCATCAAAACTGCGAACAGCTTTTTTGATGTGACCCACTCCTGTATCGTTGTACAAATTACAGGCACTATACAACGTAACATAACGTCGTTAGTATATATTCTATGACATAACCCAATAAATGAAATAGGATGTTGCAATTTTCCAGACCCACAGACTGCTACTTTAATTGCACTTTCCAAACATTTTAACCTAATCTCACTGTCGTAGCCTCTTACATGACACATGTACTCAAGACCTTACGTTACGTTATGCTTTCAACATCACCTATAAATTTTTTCTTTTACCTTTCCCTTCACACTGGAACACAGCAATGTATGCATTACTGTTTGGGGGCGGAAAGAGGTACGGTGGTAGTAATAACCCGGACGAGCTCTTCCACAAAAGAGCTTCTACTACTTCTATAAAAAATCTATGATTACTTACATACATCGCTAAAATCACAACGAAGTTTATTTTTCTCACACTTTTCACTATAACTCCTACCATCTTGATTTGGTTGCTGATTTGTTTAAACCCCACATTTATTTTGGCACCGATATATATAGAGACAGCTGTATTGAAAACATCATTGTCTTACTATCTCACAATCTTCGATTAGATTAAACACGTCCCACGGTAGAATCGATTGTTTTGCAACAACAAATCATCACATAACAAAAATAATAATAAACAACAAAGAATTGTCCTTTGATGTCATCCCATCAATGAAGAACTGTGTTACTGTTAAAAATTGTTAAAACAAGCTATAACGGGTGTAAAAACACCCATAGAGAAACCGCCATAGAGAGACATGAAGATGGAAAGTCTCATGTGATTGTAATTTCACCGGTACCCGTACCCTTCGCGCCGGAACACAGCAACGCAAGCATTAAACCATTTAAACCATTTATTTTGCCACACATACACAAAATATACACATTGCAAGCAAAGGTAACAGGACAAATTAATGAGAACATAACATGTATACGACTTAATATGTGTGGCAAGGGATCCAGCTCAGTATTTGCTGTGCATGTAGGTAGGTATGCACAGCACTGAATCGTGAAATTTACGCGCACAAGAAAAAAAAAAGATAATGAAAGAAGACATCTGACTTCAAATACCTAATACAAAAGATTGGAATTTTAATTCGAATTTTAATTTAACCAAGTTATGTGTATTTTACGACATCGTATATTAGTATTTATAGACAATAATTTTGTTCATTTGGTACATTCAAGTTGTATTTTATATAAATAAACAAAAAACCTTGAGTTTTTTTTTTTTTTAAACAGTTATGTGACACAACCGAACATCACACATTGCACAATAATAATCACCTATAACACAGCTAAGCATTACACGATATAGTCACAATTACATGTATGTGTACAACACCCCACACGAGATCGACAAACACAAGTTTCTGCTACGGTAACTTTTGAATACCTACAAGTTCTCTAGTGATATGCTTTTTCAAAGTCATTACCGGTTTCATACCCGTGGTCCACCTACGTATTTCACCTAGGTGTTCCACGGTTAACTTTTCGTACGCGTGGTTCACCTGATCCCAGGTGAAACAGAAACCTACTGTTTGGCGGCAGAAATTGTCCATATTTCAGGGACTTTCTTTAATTTTAGACACCATGTTTGTTCCACAGATTTTATCCTTATTATTGAGCCTATCAAGATCTATCAACACCAGCCATAAAACACAGGATAGCGATTGTGATAGTTCCATTCCCGGCTCAGGCAAAATATTTTTAAAAATCTGTAAATGCAGAATTTATTAATTAAAATATAAAATAAAGTCTCATTTAAGTAAAATTTCATATTTCCGATATTTCAAGTACTTTCCCTCCATTAAGAAGATATGTGTCTGGTCTTTTCTCCATACAAATGCTCTCGACTGTTTTATTTCTGGTTTATAGAAATGAGCAAATGAAAAATGAGCCAAGTTGTGGCATTCACTGCATTTCCGGGCACTTACAACCCTAACGCCTTTAAAGCTGGAGTGAATCGGCACCTAATAGGTTTGCTCGCTCTATCGTCGACCGAATCTTGACAAAGCTATCTAGATTGCCGTCAAGAGCAGATCTATAATCTCATAAAAAAGGGCAAGGATTTTTACAGTAAAATAAATATCAACATTTTACTGACTGCGACTGCGACAGACTGCGATAGGCTGAGTTGATACTCGCTCCAATGTTGTTGTTTTTTTTTTGTATTTGTTTGTTCCCTACACACACACAATCGAGAGTGAATTTTATTTATTGATTAATCATCAATCAATAAAATTCTTGTAAGGTAGTTTTGTCAATAATATAAATAAATAAATATTTTTGGGACATTTTACACAGCACCATCTAGTCCCAAACTAAGCAAAGTTTGAACTATGAGTACTAGACAATGGATATAATACTTATATACTTTTTTCTGTAAATACATACTTATAATACACAAGGAACACCCAGACCAACACAAACACTTATGTTCATCGTGTACATCACACAAAATATACTTGTGTCCTGTGGGAATCGACCCGTCGTCATCAGCAGTCCGACACTCGAACCACTAGACCACAGACGTCGTCAAACAAGCCAAAGAAGCAAAACAAGCAGACAAGATCACAGACAGTCATCATCCTCCGAGCCTTTTCCCAATTATATTGGGGTCGGCATCCAGTCTAGCCAGATGCGGCTGAACATCAGTATTTTACACAGAGCGACCGCCATCAGACCCCCGCAACCCAGTTACTGGGTAATACTGACAAACGGAGGTTAGACCAGTTGTCAGACTTTCAGGCTTCTGATTACCCGTAACGACTGCCATAGATATTCGTATGACAACCGGGACCGACAGCTTAACGTGCTCTCCGAGGCACGGATCACAGACAGTAATTAATTTAATTTAATTATATCGTTGAAATATAAAAATTTGCACATCATTACTAGTAAAACACTGATAACATTAAATCATTGTATCACCTTTATAACCTGCGTTATGCAAATAAATGGATTTGATTTGATTTGACTGTCAAATACGTAACTGGCCAAGTGCATTTAATTGGAAAAGTTCTTGGTTTATACAAGATGTTGAACTGTAACCGTGCCATATTTGTAGAGCGAAAGTTAACATAAAAAATTCTAGGTACCTACGATTTTTTAATACCCAAATTTTCACTTTTTTTGGTGTATGGTTTCGCACGCATCTTTTTTATGTCGCCCGCGATACACGGAGGGAATTTGTCTGTTTACTAATAGGTATTTAAATGAAAAAAATATTAAGAAATCTGCAGTTGTTTTATTAACTCTTTTTCAAAATGTATGAAACTAATACAAATCATGAACTTATTGACCTTTTGATAAATTATCTTTCGAGGTTTACTGCTTGACATTTTATTAATATTCTTATTTTGTTCTACAAACTAGTTGAAATCATAAGGAGTATTCTAGCCTCTATGATTCATACAAGAAATTAACATTTTAATAGGTATAACGACATTTTGATTTCATGACATCCTTCATTAATGACGATTTGTTTTAAGGTCATTTTTATTTGAGGACGATTGTCTCCCTGTGATCGTCATAATTAAGAGGACATTATGACTTGTGGACCACCTGCTACAAAGGACGTTTTGCTATAAGAACCACCTGATCCAGAAAGGTTTGCGCACACACTTGTGCAGTATAATATATGTCCCGCGCAGATGGTTAGTCTCCGTTGAGATTGGCCGTCGTGACCGATAATCGGCTGGGAGGACATTATTATAGTTTAAATGATCATTAAGCTTTATAAGCAGTAATTACTTACGGCACTGAAACGTGGTCGCTCACAATGGGCCTGATAAGAAGGCTCAAAGTCACTCAAAGGTCAATGGAGAGGACTATGCTCGGAGTGTCCCTGCGTGATCGAATCAGAAATGAGGAGATTCTCAGAAGAACGAAAGTAACCGACATAGCCCGAAGAATTGCCAAACTTAAGTGGCAGTGGGCATGGCACATTGCTCGCAGAACAGATGGGGCAGTAAAGTTCTGGAGTGGCGACCGCGTACTGGCAGGCGCAGCGTAGGTAGATCAAAGATGGACAAGATCCCACAAGATGGACCGACGACCTGATGAAGGTTGCGGGAATCCGCTGGATGCGGAAGGCGCAGGACCGGTCGTTGTGGCGATGCTTGGGGGAGGCCTATGTCCAGCAGGGGGCGTCTTTCGGCTGAAAAGATGATGATGATGAAGCTTTATGAGTCACTAGCCTGTGCCCGCGGCTTCACCGGCGTGGATGTCGTTTATCACGCATTCCTCGGGAACTGTTCATCTTCCCGGGATAAAAGGTAGCCTATATGTTAATCCAGGTTATGTTCTATCTTTATAACAAATTTCATTAAAATCCATGCAGTGGTTTTTGCGTGAAAGAGTAACAAACATCCATACATCCTCACAAACTTTCACTTTTATAATATTAGTAGGACTAATAGGATATGATTTCAAAATATTTGTATTATAGATAATTTTTATTGCGAAATTTCTTATAATAGTTAGTTATTTTAGTAACAAATAACATAATTATTATGTATTCCATTGGTCAATATCCTAGTGATATAATTTATGACGATAAAAGCTTCCTGGACGTAAAAAAACCACCGTTCGTTATCAACACGTCCAATCTTATCACGAAGAAGGTTCCATGCTCCTCAACTTTTTCCAACAATCATATTTCGTAAATTTCTAGATAATAAATATTACGATAATCACGTAGGATCTACTGGATGTCAAAATATCTCTTTAAATACGAATAGAATTTTATTTTCTGAGCCATAATTTCTTGAAGGATAGTTGTGTGAAGTAAGAATGGGGGGTCAAAAGGTGTTTTGGTCCTCCATAGGGATTGTGCTGATTACATCGTGCTATGTGATCGCGTGTGATGAGAAGGGACTATGTTTGGTATGATTCCATTTTGATCTTGTACGTTTTTTTTACAATGTTTCTGGATATAACTTTGGTAGACGAAGCTGAGCTCCTGCTTTGACTCAAATTCTTATCTATTACGATTTACGATACTGAAATGAAGATTTAAATATCAATTTTTTTTTTTTATGTCAACAAAGAGATAGGAAAAACTAAATTTAACAAAATCAAATCATTCGTCCGAGTTCGCCACAAGATACCATATACAAAGGATATTACAATAAATTACATAAGTCCGTCATATCTTGCCTTTTTGTATGAATTGGACTATATTTACACGACTTGTCGTCCACAATATAATCAAAACATAACGAAAATTTTGACTAACCTAGACTTATTGGCCAAGTTGCATTGGCCGTGGTCACGGGCAGACTTCAGGCAGACAGAAACGTCGAGGTTAGTCAAAATGTTTGTTATGTTTTGATTTTATTGTGCGCGACAAGTCGCGTAAATATAGTTCAATATGAGTGAAATTCGGGAAAGTTTAAAAACTTCTATACAATTTTTATGTCAAAATTATGTATACCTTATTCACATTATTATTCATATTATGTTGAATTTACATAATTATTTATAATATGTTTAATTTACATAATTATATATATTATGTTTAATTTCCATTAACAGAAAACTAAGTTTAATTAGTTTTGTTTAACGACACGACTAGCGCAGTGGTTGAACGATCAGCTGCTGTGCTGTGCTGTGTGGTCTTGAGTTCGATTCTTGCACGAAACAAAGTATATTTTTATGGCCTGCAGATAATTGTTTCAAGTCTGGCTGTTTGTGTATATGATATTAATATATTTGTAAACGCACCCACGATACATGAGAAATCCCAGTGTAAAGCAAGGTTTTTTCAATAAATTTTAAACAGAAAACAGAATTCAGGCAACGAAAAAGACCATATATTAGTCAATGATGATGATTGAAAAGAACAATGCATAACACTAATGTTCATTACTCTTGTTACAGTTAGAGGCGTTGAAGGAGATAAAAGAATGCAAGAAAGCAGTGCTGGCCGCGTAAGTTATCTCAAACTTATTGATTGTATAATAGTGAAATATTTTAATGTTCGTTCGTAATCTTTATTCTTCTTCATATTTTTCAGGTTGCTGAAGCCTCTTCTTGTGACAAAGATACTCGGTAAGATGATTTTATCATATCACGCTAATGTTATTAATATGAAAAGGTTGTGATTGTGTGTGTGTTCATTACTTTTTCACTGTAACTGCTCAACGTATTTGGATGAAATTTGGCACACAGATAAACCATAACCTGGATTAACATGGTACTGTTGAGCGCGTCGGTCTTTGGACTACGCAAGTTGTTGCAAGTGTCTGAGGAGTACGCTGGTAGGCACGGCCTTGTATATAATGCCGTAAAGAGTCAATACATTGGAGGTGAGAAGAGGCCTTAATCAGCTCACAATAGCCTGTAAAACCCTTCACGGACGAATCGACTGTCCCGAGCTTCATGACCTATTCTGTCGATTATATTATGTTCCCGACAGATACCTCAGACACCGTCAGAGCCACCGACACGAATTGTTTGCCCAGCCGTCATGTCGAACTGCCTCCAGGGCAGAGTCCCCAGTGTGCCGCACCTTAAAGGCGCTCAACGCCCTCCTGATTGCGAACCCTGAATGTGATGTGTTTGCGGACGGATGGAATCAAATTTTGCGAGTATGTCTGATGTTTTGTGAGAGAATGTATGCAAGGGTGTTCACTGTTCCATGTTAAGTTATTTGTTATATATGTAAATTGTAATATCATCGTCATATCGTGTATCGTTTCTATGTTAATTAATGTAATTGGTTTTTGTACCGTGTTAATTAACTATAAATTAATAAATAAATAAATAATACATGGTCTTTCAGGTCGGCGCCAAGTGCCCACAACATGTTCCACCTATTCCCTTGAATGGTGTTCCTTTGGAACGGGTGGACCAATTCAAGTACTTGGGGCACTGGGTAACAGCCGACCACGTAGAATCGAACGGGAGCGGAGGGCGCTGTCAAAGAGAGCTAGATATGATAGCCCGTAGGTTTGCACGTTGTTCAAATCAAGTAAAGATTACGCTTTTTGAAGCCTTTTGCACCTCTCTATACACGTGCAGCCTATGGGTTTCCTACACACAAGCTGCTTACAGTGCCCTCCGTGTCCAGTACAATAACGCGTTCAGGGCGGTATTGGGGCTGCCCCGCTTCTGCAGTGCCTCGGGCATGTTTGCAGAGGCGCGCACCGACTGTTTCCACACCACCATGCGCAAGCGGTGCGCGTCCTTGGTGCGCAGGGTACGGGCCAGCTCCAATACTGTCCTGGCGATGATTGCTGGGCGGTTGGACTGCCCTTACATCAGGCACTGCTGTAACAGATATGTTGCTGGGAGTGCCTGACTGTTAGATAGATAGATAGAATATTCTTTATTGTACACCAATAACATTATGACTGTAATGATTATAATTATGAATATCTGTTTTGTTTCTGTTTTTTTAAAATGTAATTTTATGTCATATGGGTACATACACCTGAAATAAATGCATTTTATTTTATTTTAATTTTATAAAGGCTACTTTTTATCCCGGGAAGATAAACAGTTCCCGAGGGATGCGTGATAAACGATATCCGTGCGAGCGAAGCCGCAGGCACCGTTTAGTAGTCTATATTAACATTTATTGTTATGACATTCTTATTATTAACATTACCAAGTTTGATTTCAGACAAGAAGCTGCCATGCTGTAAAGAGCTTCTGCCTCCTCTGCCGCCTCCAACAATCATGCTGGTGCCAGCTGCTCCACCACCGTGTGCAGCTGCTCTGCCACCGATACTGCTGGCTCCTCCCGCACCCCTCATACTCCCAGCTCCTCCACCAGCGCCCATTTACATGGCCGCCCCTGCCCCGGCCCCGGTCTGTTTGCCCGCTCCTCCGCCTATGATTTTACCTGCTCCACCAGCTCCTTGTATGGTCCCTGCTCCTCCACCTAGCCTGCTGTGCTTGCCAGCACCCCCTCCGCTGATGTTAGCAGCACCTGCGCCTCTTATGTTGCCGGCTCCACCGCCTCCATTCATGCTACCAGCTCCGCCGCCATCGTTGATGCTCCCACCGCCCCCGGCGCCTATGTACCTTCCTGCACCTGCACCTATGTACCTTCCTGCACCTGCGCCACCACCACAAATGTACTTGCCCGCTCCTCCACAAGCACCTCTCTGCCTGCCACCAGTACCGCCTCCAGCTCCAGCACCGCTAATCATATCTCTCGTTCCTCCTCCTCCACCGCCACCACCGTGTTGTTCCCCACCCCCGTGTTGTTCCCCACCCACCCCCCCTGGTTGTCCTATGACAGCTTACATGGTGGCCCCTCCTGTACCGATCACTTTAGAACCTAAGCCCCTGAAGTTGCCACCCCCTCCATCCTGCCCCTGTGGATTTCAATATTATTAATCTACTCTTAGTAATGTAAGTTTAGCTTTATTTATTAAACAAAAATACCCTGGCTCCACAAAGACTTGTTTCATATTATTATCCAAATTGTGCTGGGATTCACCAGAGGATGGGCAGCAGCGTTCTCTGAGTATTTAACCAACCAACTGCGATTGATTGCCTCGTTGGTCTAGTGCTCGCAAGCGCGACTGCTGAGCGTGGGGTCCTGGGTTCAATTCCCGGGTTGGGCAAATCGTTATTGGGTTTTTTCATTAGGAAATTCTCAGTAGCAGCCCGGAGTCTGGATTTGTGCCCGGTTAATGGCAATAGGCTCGCCCCCTATTACATGGGACTGATAACATAACTGGCTAATTGTGGGTGTATTATAGACCTCTGCCTACCTCTTCGGGGAATACAGGCGTAATGTAAGTGGGTAACTGCAATCGCCAACCCGACTGCCAAACGTGGCGATTATGGCATATGCCAAAAAAAAAAATGCTTGGGGGAGGCCAATGTGCAGCAGTGGACGTCTTGGCTGAAATGATGATGATGACATCCAATTTGTTGAGATGCATTTGCATTTCATTTCTTATGCAGCGGCTCAGTTCAGGTCAAACGATAAAATAATTGTTGCTAGCTCAGTGGTTGCCTCGTTAGAGCCAACGTTATTATCAGTCATTTAGTATTAAGTATTGCGAAAATTGTATGACTTGTTTGATTATACACATAGTATAAAATTAGATCTGTAACATTCCCACAATTTCAGTCTAAAGATGTGGGTGTATATTGTCTTATTTCCATACTATTATAAGGAATAGGAGTTCCTTAGACTGTGCTATTATAATGTTTTGTGTTATTTCAAAAACTGTTCAAGATTGTGCTATAAGACATGTAACAGACTGAAAGCAAGACCTCAGACACCCCAAATAAATTTTTATTAATACTACCTGGCAGTTTTTTTTTTTTTCAAAATCACAAAATTGTGTGTGAGTTCCGGAGTTGGTTGCTGGATAGATGCAAGAGTTTAGATAAAGTAGTGTATGAAACTGCACATAACTAGGTATTAAAACACTCGTGTGATACTATTAAACTCACACTCGTGTTTTAATAACCCCTGTTATCCAACAGTTTCATAAATTACTATTGTGACACTACGACAACAAGTATCGTCAAACGATATTTGTTGCGTAATCGCGGCTTTTTGTCTTAATAAGGGTGTGAATGTGTGCGTGCTAGCCCGTACCCGTACTTTGAAGCGAGGCGACTTACTATGGGTGCTTCACTTATTGTTTACCGAGATTCCGTCCGCCTTTATTTATTCGTCCATGACTAGAGCATTCAATACAACAAAACTCAGTGATCTCCTCACACACGTTTACTTAGGTACACACATGTAAATAATATATACCTTGGCTCAACAAAGGCTTGTTTTATTCATGACTCACAAAGGTTCTCTTTAGCGCGGGTAGTTATTTGGCAGAACACTATAATTTTGTACATGTACACGCCCAAATTGTTGAGACTGCATTTCGTATGCAGCGGTATAGGCGAAACGAAAAGTAAACATTGCTACATTAGTGTTTAACTTTAAATTAACTAATCTTTAATATTAAATATATTATTAAACTATTTTTATATAATAACTATCGTGAGTTAAATTCATAATTATTAATATAAACGGTTTCACTCACGTTATTTCATCGGGTGTGCCCGACCAGTTTCGAGCTCGAACGGAGCCCTTAATCATGAGCCTGGTCACGCGGCACACCCGATGAAATAACGTGAGTGAAACCGTTTATATTAATAATTATTATTAAACTTTTACAAGTTTATTGAAGCGACAGTCTTCGACTTGATAAATAATACAATAGTTATTCAAATTAAAATATTATTTCCACATTTTTTTTTTTTGATGTAGGCCCGCAATCTAGACAGCTTTGTCAAGATGATATCGACGATGGAGCGAGCAAACCTATTAGGTGCCAATTCACTCCAGCTTTAAAGGCGTTAGGGTTGTAAGTGCCCGGAAATACATAATATAAAAATTATTCTTATTCTTCTTATTATTCTTTAATATGGCAATACGGCTGTCTGAAAACATATTGTAACAACAATTTCCATGATTGTACTATGCATGGGTGATATAAATCGATCTCCTATAAAATGATACACATTACCTGCCTTTTCATAATAGAAAGCAGAGTTGTAAACATGCTGGCTCAGGCAGTGGTGGAATTCTTCAAACATAAAGTTGTCAGTAGTATTATCGTATTGGCATGTTGGCGTCCTATAGGTAAGGAAATTAGGAAACTATTTATTAGGCAGCAATATGTAATTTTATAAAGAGACACAGTAAAAATATATTTTACTTTTGTAGTTAAATATTTACCACATTTATTTTGATTTAGTTTAGTAAGTAAGTAAGTATTTATTTATAAGTACTTAATAGTTACTTAGTTATTCAACAGACATTGTTATTTCTTATTGAAAAGGTTACATAAAAATGAGTTTCTGAAATGCAGGCCACTTTAGTTGAAAACAAATCGAATGTAAGCCATTTGTACAGTAAAAAAATATAAGAAAAGAAAACTTAATGGCCCCCTGCCAAAAAATTTTTGACGTTCGAAATCCAGTGATTGTTATTCTTTTGGGATAGCAAAGAGGTTACATTTTATGAACAGATTATTGTAAAAAAGCAATCAATACCATGATCAAAGAATCTTCTGTGACAAAATATGTTCTTTCAGATCAAATAAAATTCACTCGTCAACTAGTACAGTATGGGATGAGCGCTACATTCTCTTGTGAGCCAGCTATCCTCGACCATATCCACCACCACTACTTGCAGGGCGTTCTCTACATGACCCATGGACAAGATGACATGCTTGTATCCAAAAAGGTTTGATATTGTATTTATTTTCCATAGAATAATGGTTTCCGCTACGACACCAATTATTAATCTATGTTATTTTCTATTTTCCTTCTTCCTTCAGCTGGCGGGAAAATTCGGAAAAATTCTAAGGGAAAAATTGTGTTGTGGATTTTCTATCGTAATAATTTCCTTTTGTGTCTCTTAAATTGTGTAATAATGGTGGATTATTAAATATTAAGTGCTTGCGTGCCATTCGTATTTTCTCACCATCCGGGCATCCCCTCAGAAACCTAGTAGGTAAAGTTTCCATCACTTTACTAGAGTGAGTAAACTAAAGACTTGGCTAGGTCATAAAACTACTCACAAAACATAAACAAATAATCTTCTTCTTTCAAGTATCTACTTACGTTAAGTACTTTAGTAGACAAAATTGTATGAAATATGTATTTATTACGTATAAAAAATAAAGCTAAGTAGGAACAAAGTATCGAAGGCGGCCTAAGTTGCACATCGCGACAGACGCTGGGCGAGTTATGGTTATGGAAACATCCAGCGGTTCCAGATATGCGTCAGACGTCCAAGCGCTCAAGGTCGCTTCCGCGACTTATTGCTGATAGTTTGCACACATAGGTGAAAAGTAATTGACAAGATACAGCATCAGTTGTTACCGTCTGTCATGTCTGATTAATAATTTATTTTAATGCCAATAAATACTCACAGACAGATCAATTTGATAGGATTGGTGTCGAATTTGCATAATCTAATTTATGTTGTTTCTCCATGGACGGGAGCGATAGCCTTGGGAGGGCGTCGTCTCCAGAGAGGGTTCGCTAGACGACGACCTCTCTCTCCTCTCGCAGAAGTAGGACCAGCTGCCTGATCCAGAAACACATGATAACCAGTTGTCGACCGATTCCATTTGTTATCTGTTTTTCTCTTGTTGCGTGAATCATAAGACGAAACGAGATAACAAACCGTACCGGTCGACAACTGGTTATCTTGTGGTTCTGTATCGGGGAGCTCGTGCCGCAGAAAGACGTACGCCAACCTCCAGCCACCCTAGGAGTGAGCCTGCGGGTATCGGACTCGGTTGCCCGCCGTTCAACCAGTCAAGGTCCGTGACGGTGGTGCGCGCAGTGATCCGCGCGTACCAGTCAGGAGTAGGGTTCGGCTGAAATTGATGCAGCCTAATAGCGGCGAGCTGGGACCTGTCGGGGGTGGGTGACGAATGCAGAGTACCTCTGCATTCTCTTCTCTCTCTCTCTCTCTTTCTCTCTCTCTCTCTCTCTCTCTCTCTGTATGCTCTGCTTAGTTTGGGACTAGATGGTGCTGTGTAAAAAATGTCCCAAATACTTATTTATTTATTTTATTTATTTACCTATATCCCATGTGGGGGCATTGGTCGGGGGGCCAAGGGTAGTTGGAGGAACACCGTGGTGGTTTTAGTCGGTAAGAGTCCGACACTGGCTCCGCCTTCCCCGGGCGAAGTGCGTCCATGAGGATTTCCCCGCCCAAAAATCTATGTTGTTTAAATTTTATTTCTATACTAGAGATTTAGGTACCTGAGTTTGTCAACTGACAGTAACCCTTTCCTAACTAGGTGAAGAGCACACATTTCATGATGAAGTACAAGTGGCTTATCCTGGGGGATCACGTCCCCGACGTGCTGCGTACGATACGATACGACTCCGACGTCGCCTTCCTCAAGTGGGAACATGTCGCGAACAATGACATCAGGGTCACTGTAGGTGGTGCGTTTGTTAGTTATGATCAATGATATTTAAAAGTATAGATATGTCATACCCGAACAAAACAAACGAAAAAAATGTTCCACACGCAGCGGCAGCACAATGCACATAAACAAGTACAAAGTAAGTAATTTGGTTACTTCAAGTTACTTTCGCATCATAATTGGAACACTTTCTGTACACACGGGACGGCATTTTTTTTGTTACCGATCACGCTCTGTGCCTTACTTGACGTGGGTTATAATAGAAAAACATCCTAATCAGGACGGTTTCGAGTCTTCAGATTGCGAGTGGAAGTAACATATCTCATATCTGTACTTTCAAATATCATTGGTTATGATCAATAGTTCTACACCGTGTTATTGAAATAACTGTAAACCTTCTAAGGGGTCATTTTACTCATCAGTATGAACAACTTGTACTATGGGACTAGAATCGCAAAAAAAAACCAGCTGTTCTCTAAATTTTTTCGATTTATGCCAACACAAATGTAGGAAACCGCTTGTTTTTTTATTTGTTTTTGTATTGTTCCGGTGCAAAGGGTACGAGTTCCGGTGAAATTACCATCACATGAGACTTTCCACTTAAACCATTTTTACTACCATTTAAACCATTTTTCATCAATCGATATCTAAACCATAAATATTTTTTTTTTTTTATTATTTTTCAATAAACCATTTTTCTGTCTATTTCTTTATTTAACTACCCAGGTTATAATGCAGTTGTTATCGGTAAAGGTAACCGTTTAAAATCAGGTGAACCTTTAATTTTTTTTAAACCGTTGAGCTAGTGTTGCTTTTTTAAGCTATTGAGTTTTGTTGTATCATTTTAGCAATATCTGCCGAGCCACCGACGTCTACTGTAAAAATTTATGATGTGTACATGCACCCTCGAGACGGCATATCTGTGAACTTCTGGGCGGATTGGACCAGCTCATCAGGACTGGTATTGACGCATGAACGCGCGAGGATACTGCGAAGACTCGACTTGAAGAAGTACCCGCTGAGAATCGCGACCCCTGTATGTGGAATGTAGTTTATAATAATCTTGCAGCGTTACAAAATGCTAAACAAAAGAAAGAAAAACATTTATTTGACACAACTGAGACACATACAAAAGAAAAGGATACACATTATCAAGAAATGGATTTATAGAAGAAGAAGTAATACATGAGTAACAAAACGAGGAAAAAAATTGCGACTAGATTAGGCTACGCTCGTGTAGTACATAATATAAATTTAAATATACACTTACCTACACCTTCCTCAACAATGATATTTAAAAGTATAGATATGCCATACCCTAACAAACCAAACAAAAAAAATGTTCCGTACGTAGCGGCAGCACAATACACATCAACTTTTACAAAGTAAGTTGGTTACTTCATGTTACTTTTGCGTCATAATTGGAACACTTTCTGTACACATTTATTTTTTTGTCACCGGTCACGCTCGGCGCCTTGCTTGATGCGGAGTAATAGAAAAACGTCCTAATTAGGACGTTTTCGGGTCTTCAGTTGCGAGTGCAAGTAATATACCTACCGATCTACCTACCTATCTGTACCTTTAAATATCATTGTTCCTCAAGGATAAGTTTCACTATTTGTGAAAACAGTAACAAAATCCTTTCAATACTTTTCGAGATATGTGCGTACAGACAGACAGAGGCAGCGGGACACTTTGTTAAATACTATGCAGTGATTGTGATATGTAGTGATCACAGATAACGGAATAAAAGGAGATCGGACAAGCCGCCTAGTTTGCATGGATTTCGAGTGTCGCAAGCTTAACTTACGCACACAACGCAAGAATTGCATCAATAAATTACAACAAAAATCACGCACACTTGTATCCTTGCGGCATTTTGGAAATAAAAGAAAGTTTTCTCTCAAACTAGTGCGCATACTCGGGTGCAAGTGACGGTAAAGTAGCAGTAGGCAGTGTATGACCACTATACAACGGTCATACTTTTTTTTTTTTCTCAACTCAGCCTATCGCAGTCCACTGCTGGACATAGGCCTCTCCCAAGTTGCGCCACAACGCTCGATCCTCTGCCTTCCGCATCCAGTCCCCCCCGGCCACGCTCTTTAGGTCGTCCGTCCACCTGGCAGGGGGGCGCCCTACGCTGCGTTTGCCGATTCGCGGTCTCCACTCAAGGACTCGTCTGCTCCAGCGGCCATGGTTATTTGAGGATTTAACCATGCTTTTTTTTTTTTGCGATGGTTAAATCCTCATGGACGCACTCCGCCCGGGGTAGGCGGAGCCAGTGTCGGACTCTTACCGACTAGAACCACCACGGTGTTCCTTCAACTACCTTAGCCGGGGGCGTGGGAACCCGTGAGTATTCACACAACCACCTACTCAAGGGGCTCGCCACAAGCAGGCAAGCCCCTTCTCCCCGTGCGGCCTAACGTCGGCCGCACCCTCCTAGGTGGCGCACACGGAACACTGCACGCCACGTCACCTCATGGGCCTTTACCAGCTGCGCCAACTACGCCGGCTGTGCCAGCTACGCCAGCTGCTGGTCGGGCAGCAGTCTACCCAGAGTCTGCTGCTCGCAGGCCCTACCTCCCGTAATTTTTTATAGAGGTTTTCTTCCTCGCGGTCCGGGCGGTGAAGCCAAGACTCTCGGTCCCAAGAGGCGCGAGAACACTACTCAGCGGGTACTCCTGAGGTTACGAGATCGACGGGGGCAGGAAGGACAGTCCCCCCGCTGCCTGCCCAGTGGCAGGGTGAGTGCACACCGGGCCCGCCCCTGCTCCTCCACTGTGCCCTCTGTTGGCAACAGAGGGACACGTGGAGCAACTCCCCACTGGCCCAGAACGAGCCCCTCCTGCGCCAGAATATTCGCCACAGGCAATTAAATCCCCCGAAGGTTAATCCCTCGAAAGGATTTTATTGCCCGTGCCCAGGATGCACTGGCCAAACAACTGCCGTTCCCTCCCGACGTGTCCAGAAGGACAAGCAGCCGTCAGGCACACGTGTAGGTTTTCTGGCCAGCACCCTACAACGGTCATACACTGCCGCTACACCCGCTATACAACGATCACCCTTTACACGGCGGCTTGTCCTATCTCTAATATTCTGTTGCTCTGAGGTTTTTTTTTTCGAATTGAATACTCACAGATGGCACCTAGCTAGATACCCTGACTGCTTAACCGGGCAGGTTGGCGGAAAGTCCCGTAAGGGACTCCATCCGCCATTGCTCTGACGTAGTGATGTAGTGATAGTTATAGTGATTTAATATGATAAAAAACCAATTACATTAATTAACATGGAAACATGATATTTCAAGTGATGATGATAGTGATAGTGATAAGGATTGTGTGAAAATTTATGTGAGAACATTTCCAGTACAAGCTGACCTCGCATTGTATATATACGCTTTACAGCTTATACTGGAAAATATAGCTTGATATGAAGCCGTGCGTACATGATTGAGCTTTGATTAGTTCAGAAATATACCCAAAACCATGGACGAATAAAAAAAGGCGGACGGAATCTTGCTAAGAAAAGATTGAAGCACTTAATTTTTTCCTAAACCCACTATAATTTGGACAGCTTTAGAATTAAACACCAGATGGCATATTTTTATTTTATTTGAGACACTACGACAACGAATACCGTCACACGAGATTGCGTAATCGTATCAGCTGTTTGTATTACAATACTAAGGGTGTGAATGTATGCGTGCCAGCTCGTACTTTAGACGAACCGTCTTACTATAGGTGCTTCACTTTTTGTTTAGTCCGTCCGCCTTTTCTTATTCGTCCATGCCCAAAAACTATTTTTGTGCAATTTCAACTAAATTGATACATTTTGAAAATAATCTAGGAATAAATAATTGTAGAGGTACGAGCGGCAAATATTTGACATCCTATCCTTGAGAAATGTGTAAATCCGTCACTGGGAAAATTAAAATGTCCATTACAATTGTTCTTCAGGTAGGACATTACTCAAGTGATAAATATGACGGCACGTTTGTGGACTTCCTGGAGGACGAGTCTATATCGGACCAGGATCCCGGCATCCGCATTGGATATGGCGCATCTATGCTCCTCACCGAAGTGGTAAATGCCCAGTAAGTATAATAATTTCAGAGATATTACGCATGAAAATAGCAAAGGGCTGCCAGGAAGGCCACATGTGCAGAAAATGCCATACTTGTCTTCTTGGATAGCTGCAGTATACCGTTTAGGAGTTACCTGACACATGAAAACCCATTTCGCTGGTCTTCCTGGACTTCAAGGATCTAATTGGGATCAGCTGCTCAGTGGCATAACTATATCGTTATAGGCTCGTGGCAAATTCATCGGATGGGGAACCCTCCTGTGCTCGCCGCTCTCACGGACTGGGGGCCCCTGGCATTTTGCCCGTCTTGCCACCCCATTTTTATGCCACTGCCGCTGATATACTTATGTATCCGTAAGATCCATAATAAATTTTGGAAAAAAAACATGTGCGGTCAGGGGACCTCACTCAGGAATGAAGCTCGCGGCGAAATTCTATCTAAATAAATATTGACCAGTTCATTATAATGCTAAATTTTGCAGCTATAATACAAGCGTCATAGATGGCAGGGAACATCAAACGTCGGACTGGGATAGTTCGATCCCCAGTAAAACATGTCTTTTTGTATGTTTTATTTAATAGTTAAAATCTGACGTGACGTTACATTTTCTCCCGAATCACACCACCTCAAGCCGCGATAATGAACTTCGTTCGAAAAAAACTGCTTATGGTTAATAGTTAAAGGGTATTTGTATTGTCTTATATTGTAATATAACATGGCATAAAAACTATAATTGTTTCTCCCAGTGATTCCGAAACAACTAGTTTCTGTTAGGTACATGTTCTAGACAGATCTAACTAGTTATTCAAAAACTTTCAGAGATGTCCTGATACAGAACGAGTTTTGGGCCACCATGATAAAAAATAATGTGACCGATATAGCTTGTAGGATCAGTAAGCTGAAGTGGCAGTGGCAGTGGGCTGGCCATGTCTGTCGAAGGACCGATGGCCGCTGGAGCAGACGAGTCTATGAGTGGAGACCGCGAATCGGCAAACGCACCGTAGGGTGACCCCCCCCCCCCCCAGGTGGACCGACAACCTGAAGAACATGGCTGAGGGGGACTGGATGCGGAAGGCAGAGGACCAATTGTTGTGGCGCAACTTGGGAGAGGCCTATGTCTAGCAGTGGACTGCGATAGGCTGAGTTGATGTTCTAGACAGGTCTAACTAGTTATTCAAAAACCTTTCAGAGATGTCCTGATACAGAACGAGTTGTGGTCCACCATGATAAACAATAACAGCATGTACTTGATGCTCTCCACCGGTGAAGCAGACGTCTCCGGAGCAATACTGCGCATCCTGCTACACCGAACATTCATGCTTGACTATGTCATACCGATATGGCCTTTCAGGTATTCTTAAGGACGCGTCTATTTTCAATAAATAGGTATCAAATCATAATCGCACTACTGACACGGCTCAAACACACAAATGCACAGATAGCTTCGGGAATAATGTATGTTTGATACTTTGAAAATTGGAATTTTTTGCTTACCTTAATTTAATACGTAGAAATTATTGTGAAATAAAACAAGACAGTGAAACAAAGAGAAAATAAACTTTAACACAATGTATTAAGATTCAAGCGTAAATTTAAAATAATAGATATGTGAAAAAATGCTTTATATTTTATTCTGAGACTATTGGTAAAAAATTATCGTTCTACTTATTAATACGATTTTGAGTTTAACATAGCTGCTTACCGGCTTCTTTTAAAGAACTAAATTTATGTTACTGTTATAACAAAAATTATCCTAAACTCGGTATGGTCAATTTTGTTTGAAGAGGCAACGGAAAATCGTTTTTACAATAGGTATTTGAAAATATTTGTGTAACGAACATAAGTGTTTGTGTTGGTCTGGGTGTTGCTCATGTATTATAAGTATGTATTTACAACAACAAAAAAAGTATACAAGTATTATATCCATTGTCTAGTACCCATAGCACAAGCTCTGCTTAGTTTGGGACTAGATGGTGCTGTGTAAAAAATTTATAAAAAATAATATTAAAAAAAACAATTCTTTATTAAACCAAAAAGTACTAAATAAAACTTATAATACTCACAAAGAACTTTAATATTTTCTTAAAATCTTGATGAATGGTTGGTTGGTTGTTGATGGTTGGTTGTATGGTATGGTTGAATGGTTGTCTGGAAGAAATTGCTTTAAGCGATAAGACCGCCAATTGTTAGTACTGTGCTCATGTTTGTTATAACTTTGTTTTTATTTTTATGGTGTGCAAACAATAAAGTATACTCTATCTATTGAGGCTATTCAATAAAAGCTTGTTTTTAAAATGTTTATTTTTTTCTTATTCTTTATTGTACACACAGATATACATTTATATTACAGTAGGAAAGTTTATGTACATCGGCGAGCTTAACTCAGAACTGAGTTTTCTAACAGCAAACCTTAGAGCGATAGAGTGATGTTGAATGTAGAGGACAGAAACAAGTGTACAACATAAATTAAACCTACTTTATTTACTTACAGTACTAGCTAATAATAATATAAATAATATATAGATACTTAAATATATATAATAGAATTTTTATTAGTTTTTTATTTTTAAGTTTTCATCTTGTTGGGTTTCATGTTGTTTATCTTATTGTATTATTAAGATCTTATGTACACAGAATGAAAGCAATAAATACATTAACTTTGACTTTGACAATGTTTGTCTCTTCATAACAGGGTGGGGTTCACCTACTTAGCGGAGCGAGAGAGCAGCAGTAACATGTACCTGGAGCCATTCTCTCGGAGCGTGTGGTGGTCGTGCCTGGCCATCATGGCCATTCTAGCCACAGTGGGGTGGATCACGGCCAAAACACCCAGAGAAAGGCACGGGGCGTTCTATACTGTACTTACTACCTGGTTGCAACAAGGTAGATGGAAGACCATGTTAATTTTATAACAAGACATCGCATCCTTACTCTGTGACATCGTTGTCGAAGTTCTAAATTTTTTTGTTTATTTGGTACCCGACCCGACCCGCCCCGGCTTCGCACGGGTATTTTCCACCTGCTACGATCTTGACACACCTCTTTCGCTTCATCTACTTTCATTAACCTCGTCATGCATGCTCGTCGGTTTAGAGTACTCTTAATTAATTAAAGTTTTAATGAGAGATATGGTTACTGTGAATCAACCGTAACAGATAGAAATATGCAATCGCAGGGTTTTCTTTAAGATTTTAGAAAAACTACAATAATTATCTAGTACATTATTTTTAAGTACCTCTTAAAGTTATTATATATATGTAGTCTACGTAAGCCATGTAACTTTATTTTTTTGGGCTACTTGGTTGCAAAATATTATTTTTTTCTGCTTACAAAAAAAACGTAATTAGACTTTATTATATATATAATTATGGCATATCCCCCCCTTAATTGGGGGAGGCCTATGTCCAGCAGTGGACGTCTTTCGGCTGAAATGATGATGATGATATATATAAACCATCTGTGAAAAAATATCTAAACGATTGTGAAAACCGCATCAAAATATGTTGCGTGTTTTAGGAGGAGTTAGCGGATATACAGACAGACAGACACGGAAAACGACTTTGATTTATACTATATAGAGATAGAGAAGAAGCGTAGGAAGGGTGCACAAAGCAAAAGCCAGATTTTGTACCCCAACTTTGGAAGATACTGTGTCTATAAATCTAAATAATATAAGGTAATAGAAATGACAAAGGCGCGTGAACGTATCGCCGTGTTCAGGTGTCTCTTAGGACACCAGTGCGCGAACCTTTTGCTTAATGATCAGTGCTGTTTTGGACGCAGAGTTACTAAAATTGTATTTTGCAGCATATTTAACAGCGAAATACTTTTAGGCTTATTAATTTTGCATTAAACGCTAGAAACGTGGTTGGCGTAATTGCGTAATTATGTGTTCATCATTCATCATCATTTCAGCCAAAAGACGTCCACTGCTGGACATAGGCCTCGCCCAAAAGGGAGGGAATATGCCATAATCGCCACGCTTGGCAGGCGAGTTGGCGATTGCAGTTGGTTGGTTAAACACTCAGAGAACGCTTCTGCGCATCCTCTGATGAATCCCTTAGTCGCCTCTTACGACACCCATGAGAAGAAATAGGGTGGTGCAATTCTTTATGTCCGGCACCACACTGAACAAATATGTGTTGGTAGCGGCAAACCGTCGACACGCGTTCCGGTATTAAAAGATAGTAGATATCATTTCTATTACCTTATCATTGAGATTTCTATGGTGTCTAGCTTATAGGGGGACCACTAATAGCGGTAAAACCATCAAACTTCCTTTCCTAAAATACTTGGTGTTGCTAGCGTAACAATGGCTATTCCCTTACTTTCTTCCGTTCATCAGACGCCAGTGCAGTACCCGAAGGTGCATCGGGCCGCTGGACATTCATGGTCCTCTCAATAAGCGCGATGTTGGTTCATGCGTACTACACGTCGGCCATAGTGTCTGATCTCATGAGCACAGGCCGCGGCGGGCCCGACTCGCTGAAGGAGCTCGGTGACTCCAAGTACGCGATCGGCTCTGAAGACTACGATTATATGCGTTACTTGTTCTTTGATGTAAGTTGTTTCTCCCTTGTACTGTGTAAAGTCTATAGATAGAGATAGAGGAATAAATAATAATAAGTAAATAAATATTTAGGTTAAGCTGCACTTGCCGCGGTCTGTCTGTGGATGGGTGACCGTTTCGTTACACATCGAGACCCGTCCGTGCTTCGGAGAGCACGTTAAGCTGTCGGTCCCGGTTGTCATACGAATATCTATGGCAGTCGTTACGGGTAGCCTGAAAGTCTGACAACTGGTCTAACCTCCGAATGTCAGTATTACCCAGTAACTGGGTTGCGGGAGTCTGATGGTAGTCACTCCGTGTAAAATACTGGTGTTCAGCCGCATCTGGCTATACTGGAAGCCGACCCCAACATAATTGGGAAAAGGCTCGGAGGATGATGAAGTAAATAAATATTTTTGGGACATTGTTATACAGCACCTCGTGATCAGCAGTCCAACCCTCGAACCACTTGACCACAGACGTTTTCAAAAAACAACATCATCATCATCATTTCAGCCGAAATACGTCCACTGCTGGACGTTGGCTTCCCCCAAGTATCGCCACAATGGCCGGTCCTGTGCTTTTCGCATCCAGCGGATTCCCGCTAGCTTGGTCGGTACCCACGCTGCGCCTTCGAGTATACGGTTGCAACTTACTGCCCCATCGCCATTAGAGGAAACAGCGTATTATGCAAAAGCAGTCCTTAGCCCAACCACGATTCCACGCTTGAGCGTACTGTGTACGAGCGGATGAGCGACTACAAAGAAGTTACGTGGTATTTACCTGTATGTTAATGTGTTTATTTATGTTAGTTTGACATCAAATGACGGACGAATAACCTTTTTTTATTCGTCGAAGCATTTACCTTAATCGTCAGCTTATTGCAGTTAGCTGCTAGACAAAGACCTCTCCAATAGCACCCCGATGACCTTGCGAAGATCCTCACTCTACTTAGCCTGATCAGATTCAGTGGTTTCATTATAATCCAAAAACTAGAAGAATGGAACTGGAACATTTTTCTTTTCACCAATTACAGGTGGAAACCACTTGGGATGACCTCGAATACTTAAAGAAGAAGAAGATGACATCAAAGTTCTATCAAGAGATAGGGCGTGGCGTGGAGCTGATCCAACAAGGCAACACTGCTTTCCACAGTGAATACAATCAAATCTACCCGCACTTCAAGACATTTAGTGACGACCAAATCTGCAAGCTGCAGCATGTTGACACTATTCCTGAAGTAAGTTAGATGAGGTTTGACCTTCTAAGGATCGACACGTGTGATGGCGGCATGGCTAAACCGGACTACTTTGTCTGTACAGTACATACAATATGTAAAAAAAACCCTGTTGTTCCTGTGAGCTACGTTATCGGAATCAATATTCATGCGTAAGGACACAACTCATTTGGAAAAAACTCTTTAATAAAAATTATAAAATTAAATATTAAATCATAATTATTATTTCTATACAAGTTTAGTCGTGATCTCGGAACGTGCCGACTAAAAATACGAAGATAATATATGAACTAATTTGACAGCACTAAAATTGTTGCCATCCTTTTCTTACATCTACTATTAGAAAAAGGGAGCGGTAGTTTAAAATAAGTTTAGTTTTTGAACAAGAAAATCAACGCCATTGTCTAATTATTTAGCTTAACATAAAAAAAAAACTTATTTTGCAGAGTCTAACATGGATAACTGCAACCAAAGACGGTCAGTGGACCGAGATCCTGCGCTCAGCTGGGGGATGGCTGCTGGAGACTGGTCTAGGGAAGCGCTTGGTCGCCCGACTGCGGATATCCCAGCCTCCTTGCAGAGCTTCCCTTCTCGCTGAGAGGGTCAAACTAGGAGATATCGCACCTTTACTAGCTCTGACTGCCTTTGGGGCTCTTTTGTCTGTCGTAATTTTAGGATTGGAGATCATGTATGATCAGATAAAGAAGGGCAGACTGCGTGAAGGAAACGTGAAAGCTGTTTTGGATGCCAATGATGCGACTGAGGCAGTTGAATTTTATGTAGAATAGTTTTAGAGATGGGGCCCCGTTCCGCTTGCTTATCTTTCTTGATTAATCTACTTGATGACTTTGAAAAGAGCAAAACGTATAGTTCTGCTTT
The DNA here is from genome assembly GCA_949699075.1 of Asteroscopus sphinx. Lineage (NCBI taxonomy): Eukaryota > Metazoa > Arthropoda > Insecta > Lepidoptera > Noctuidae > Asteroscopus > Asteroscopus sphinx. The sequence goes on from OX453021.1 coordinate 18,942,478, forward strand.
TGTTGGCATATTGCTTCTTAAAAAACCTTAGGTATACCATTATAATCTATAATCTATACTAATATTATAAAGAGGAAAGATTTGTTTTGTTTATTTGTTTATTTGTAAACGATAAACTCTGAAACTACTGAACCAATTTCAATCATTCTTTCACCATTAGAAAGCTACTTTATCCAGAAGTAACATAGGCTATATTTTATTTCAGTAAGCAGGCAAAGCCGCGGGCAAAGTCTAGTATATTTTCATGATTTCTTTCTGAAATAATAACTTTTTAGATTTAGTGTCATGTTTAATTGTATAAATAAATACCTAGTACGAAATAAAAAGTGTACTTACTTCACTTATTTTTTTGAACCTTTACATGCTATTTTTATATTTTTCCACTGATTTAAAATGTTTTTGATCGACTACACTAGTTATACGGTTCCTCAAATGTGTATGTGGTAGGAGAATGATGATGATGTGGTGGATGATGTGGATGAGATATACTCATACGCATCGTACTGATGTCTGGCTGTAAGAATATTATATTACCCTAATTCCCAAACAAATGGATGTAACACCAATGATGTACACTTAGTATGCAAAAATATTTTAATGGTAATCTATTACAAATCGTATCGTATCGTTGGCGATGTCAATAAGAAGTTCGAAGGGACTTCCAGATCCAGACACTATTTGGCGCTAAACTACAGACCCAAGGCCTAAAGAGCCACCACAGATTCCTTGAATCGACAGAGGCCCTACAAGCTTGTCAAATTGAGGCCCATCGAAAACTGTGGTTGGAAAAAAAATCTCCACCTGCAAATTATATCCAACCCAGTGAGAAGCTCCCTACAAGTCATAATCACCCCTGGCCTACATGGAAGTCCCTAAACCATCAGCGGACCCAGGTTGGCAGATGTAAGCTGAACATGGGCAAATGGTGCAAATAAAAACCGGCAAGTGCGAGTCGGACTCACGCAGTAAGGGTTCCGTACCATCCAGCTGATACTCCATAGAAACTGATTTAATTTACGAGAGTTCATCAAAAGACATCAACGCACTATGTGCGAAATATGAATTTTTGCATTTCTTTCTTATGCAGAGGTACCACCACATACGTCTATGTTGCCATATTTTTAGTATTTGTTGCTAAACTACATAGTATGCACTATAATCAGACCAAGTTTGATGCTGGAATGTATTACCGTTTTCGAAATAGAGTAGAAACAACAACGTTGAAAATTTTATTTTTAGTATTGGTCTTGATAGGGTCATAGGAAGGTAGGAAAAATAGGCAAAACAAAAGATAAGTACCTACAAAAATTTCGGAACTAGATAGAAAATTGTGTGTTAGTGTGAGTGTGAAGGTATGAGGGAGTGAGGTCGTGTGTATGTATGTGAGTTAAATAAGTATGCAAGTTTGTGTAGTGCGTTTGAGGTTTTGCTAGGAGTTACACCTCATATACCTACAACATGTTGTTCTGTATCCGTGCCATATTTTAGGTGGTGACTAACCACCACTGACACTGAACAAGAATCAATAAAAAAATCAATACCAATTTTTATTTATTTATTTAAGTACCTAGTTGTAAGCAAACAACTTCGTCTCGTGTGTCACGTGCGACTCAAAAACGATTCGTACGAAACCACCAAAAGAAGGGCAGAATTTTCCGCCCTTTGACAATACCGCCGGTGACTTATTTTCAAAGTTGTTCGAAATTTATTCCCAAACCCTTGCTATGTTTCTAAGTAAAAATTACGTTATTCAATAACCGTAGAATTATTTAAGTATTTATAGATAGTTGAGCACATTTTTTATCATTTGCTCTTAAAATATGGCACAGTTACAGATTAACATCTAGTATAATACCTTCGTCACATTTTACTATACTACCACGTAGACCCAAGATCAATCTCATATTTAAAGATAGTGAAATATGAGGCGCTCTTTCCTCAATTCCAATTAAACCTATCTACTAACCATCATCCTCACGCGCCGAGAACATACTTATCAAAAATGTACTTATCATAATATCATCTCACTATCAAATCTTCTGCGAAAAACATCACGTTTGTCATCTGATTAGGCTCGGAATATTACTTAAATATCATAGTACTGTCGCCAAATAAGTAATATTGTGTATAGCAGCTCCGGGTTGTGGGAACCTCTTCTGTAGCTCAGTACAACAAGGCAGCAGAAATGCTGATGCTACTAATAAAATTGAGCGCGCTATCGATCGGCCTCAGTCATGCTACTTCTAGCAGTTGTCAGAATTTGCACCAATCACAGGTGAGTTCAATGAATTTGTTGACTAAATATAAAAAATTAATCATAAATTAATCGTCATCGCCAGTAGGTACTGTATTTAACAAAGAGGTAGAATACACTGCTGTACAGTTGACCGCACGTCAGTGGTAACAGTTTGACCCTGACAGCGTCGTTACTTCGTAAGCAGTATTCAAGTGTTACCTCTGATATGCAGTCGACTGTACATCAACATTTTGTAATAACAGGGCCTGATTCCTGAAATTCCAAACTGGAATCGAACAAGTCTCACGCTCCGCAATAAGGTAGATAATTTTAGTAATTTTTTGAACTAAATCCTACTAGTATTATAATGTGAAAGTTTTTAAAGATGTTTGGATGTTTGTTACTCAATCACGTTGTAAGGGCTGACTGACGGATTTGGATAAAATTTGGTAAATAGATGAAAAAAAAAAAAAAAAAAAAAAATTAATGGATGATGATGAAAAATCTGATGATCCCTACATTTGTGTTCACATAAATTGGCAAAATATAGGGATCAGCTGATTTTCTTTTTTGCGATTTCAGGGATGGTCCCCTAGAAAAAGTTGTTCATAATGATGAGCAGAGACCACCCTTAAAGTTTTTTTGGTGATAAAAAATTATGTTGTATATTTAGATATACGATCGAAGCTATTCCTTCATGAAATAACTAGGTACTCTAGTCATTTATGAAAGTTTATTTCTAGCACAAAACTGTTAGCTAACTGTAATACCTTAAAATATGAAATGCTCTTTCTTTTTGTTCTTCCTATTTATTTTTCGCACTAGAGTGCGAAGTTGCACTGAAGTTGAGATTGTTTTTTTTTTAATATTGCAACTAAACGTCAATTTTTTACAGACTTCATTTTCTTTTCAGGTGGCTGCTCTAAACGAAAGAATGAATCAAATGATTAGCGGCCTCTACTCGTCATGTAAGTATTCATAATTTTAATGACATGAATGTAATTGACTCGATAAAAAAACAGTCTTTTTTATTTTATACTTAACGGGCTTGCGTTTGACCGCCACCCTTCCTCTCAAGTGGCTACACCGGGCATCGTACCGGAACACGACTAGGTCGCTTGGCGGCACGTCTTTGCCCGATGGGTGGTCGCAAGCCGTCGGCCGTGGCCTACCACCAGTATGTCACCTGATTTGCACCACCCAGGGATCACGTGTAGGGATTCGGAAAAGGGGTACCCTCCTACGGATGTGGGTGGCTCGATCCCCAAAATAGTCTTACGGCCAATATTAATATCCAATCTATCCACGATTTATCCTACTAGCGATACAAATTTGACATATTTTGTATGGAGTTTATGTCAAATTCCCATCTCTGGTAGGGCAAATCGTGGATAGATTGTATATTAATTTTGGCCGTTAATCGCTATTTAAAACGTGAATCTTGCTAAGAAAATCCATTATGACATGACATGTAGAAGTTATATAAAAAAATAAGCCACTTTTAGTTCATGGTGAGAACAGATTTTTACAATATCGTTAGGTATTATTTCTTTACATTTTTTTTATAAAATCGATAATATCAAGCGCTTGCGCAAAGGCTTGCATACCCGGGCAATGCCCTACATTACAACCGTGCACTACAAGACGGTTTTAATGCACAATTATTTGAGACTTCCCCACATTGTTTCAAATACGAAATACGAGGAAATACGATGCAATAATTATTTATGTATGTGTAAGTGTCCTTAGTTGTTATTGCACAAGGTTAATGCTCGGTTTCAGCTGACTGAACAGTTTGTGTGGATTGCAATTAACTAATCATTGTTTGTATTCTTTGATCAAACGTTCAACAAAGATTTTACACTTGAAATAATCAAAGGCGCTCAACTTGTCACTAAGCAACTAATATCGGAGAAATGAACTTTATCTAGCATTTGATATTTTCAAGTATTTTAACACGGTTATTTTTGTTCTTTTAGGGAACTTTACTAAAAATTTATAAAAGGAATCCTTATAATGTGACTCCGTACGTCCCGTCGTTGCGTCTGTCTGTCCGTGTGTCACATTTCAGCAGTCATATTTCAGCATCTACTAATCGATTTAAATAAAATATTGCTTAGGTACCCAAAATGATTGCAAATGATTTTTTTTAAATAATATTTTTATTTGTTTTGCGAAAGGGACCTAAATGGGATTCGAAATTTCAAAGTTGGGCTACTAGTTCAAGTGGGGATCATATGAAAAAGGCTTTATTTGCACATTACAAAACATCTTCATCCTTATCTCCGAAGTTTGAAGAGCGAAAAATCTGTAATAATTACAATTAATAAGAGTATATGTCCATATTACAGAAAAAAAAAATGTTGTATCTAAATAGCACAGTTCTTTAAAAATAATCTAAAAAATCTTTCACTAACATACTTAGTTGTGCCGTCCGGTTTTTTTTTTCTTTTTTGTTTGGTATTACCTTAGTTTTACTTATGAACCATTGTGTTGTGTGCATGTTCTCTGCCTTCCGCATCCAGTTCCCCCCAGCCACCTGCTTCAGGTCGTCGGTCCACCTGCGGGGGGGTGGCCTACGCTGCGTTTGCCGATTCACAGTCTCCACTCAAGGACTCGTCTGCTCCAGCTGGCCGGACCACTGCCATTTCAGCTTACTGATCTTACAAGCTATGTCGATCACTCCGGTTCTTCTCCGGTCTCGTTACGGATTTTATCCTTCAAATCTCGCTCCACAGCTTGCTGAGTGAGTTTAAATTTGTGGACTAGCCCTACTGTCAGTGTCCACGTCTTGGCACCGTTATTCATGACAGGACGCACTGATTGAAGACCTTTGTCTTCAAACAATATTTTAATATTTTTGTACTGAGTGATACTAAAAGAAAAAAACTCGTATTTTATTATTTTCAGCAAAGATCTTAATATTATGGATGATGATTTAAAATTCATGCTGTATAAGAAACACATTTCGTATTTATTTTTAAACTATCAACTTTGCAGGTGCTATGTTGACAGGCACGCTTTGTTATATTTAGCTGTATTTTATTTATTTTCTAGTTTAACCCATACGTTTTTCAGAGAATAACATTTACAGCTTATTACGACTTTATCCAGCAATAACCTAAAATATATTGAATAAGAAGTCCTTAAAATCTTCATTTATTTCAGCACCGCTCCTGTCAAAGGTACAGCTGGCCACCGCGAGCTCACCATCCAATGCCACCCCAACATCGTCCACCGAGTACCCCTCGACACAATCAACGACGTACGACACTAGCACATACAGCTACCCTTACCCTCAAGTGATTTACGTATCTCCTTCTCCATCTCCACCTCCTACGTCAAGTCCACCCGCCGTGACCGTATCTTCAACGCCAAACTCATATTACACTTACGAGAAAAGTCCTCAACCTGAATATCCCAGTCCAAGCATTCCACCAGCTCCTCAGCCCTGGTCGTATGAGTACGAGTATTCTTACCCGCAATACGCGCCTGCGCCTTACCCTCCGCCATACACGCCGTACTCCCAGTCTTACCCGCCGAGTCATCAAGACTTTAGTGAATACCCGCCAGCTTCGTTCAGGCCTTACCCTCCTCCTCCTGCATCGTCACCTGCGTACCCAGCTCCTGCACCTTATCCACCAGCACCTGCTCCTTACCCAGCTGCACTTTCATCTTACCCAGCTGCACTTTCATCTTACCCAGCTGCGCCTTCTTCTTACCCATCTGCGCTTTCCTCTTACCCAGCAGCACCTTCTCCTTATCCAGCAGCGCCTTCTCCTTACCCAGCAGCGCCTTCCCGTTACCCACAAGCACCTGCTCCTTACCCGACGGCGCCAGGACCTTACCCACCAGGTCAAGTGAGTTACCCACCACCGTATCAGTCTCCTGCGTATCCCCCAGCTGGCCCAGCCCCGCCATCATACCCTTCACCTTATTCAAAGCATCCTGAAAGACCACGGTATAGTTAGTCTAGAAGAAAATGTAAGTGATGTGTAGGTTCTTTCAACAACATTTTCTATTTGAAGTTGTGGGACAAAATTATTTATAAGTACAATGACTTAAGATTATTTCTAATTTATATTTTAATAAACATTATGTTATTTATGTACTCTCTGTCTTTTATTCAGACAATTATTTAATTATTAATTTTACTTTATTTTGAATAAAAAAAAACAGATATTAACAAACAAAAGTACAAAACAATGGTGTCGATTCTCCTTTTCACAAACCAAACTTATTTTAAACTATATCGCTCTCCTTTACTAATAGTAGATACAAGAAAGGGATGGCAACAATTTTAGAGCCGTCAAATTAGTCGGAATTAAAATTTCAATCCAAGTTTAGTCGTGATCTCTGAACGTGCCCACTAAAATACAAAGAGATGTGACACGTAAACTAATTTGACAACACTAAAAACGAACGAACGAACGAACGTACGTATTTAGTGAACGAGAGAATCGACACCAATATCCAGAAACAGTTTCTTCAGATTATCGTACAAAAAATAACAACGGGCATGAAGATCACATTCGGTTGAATTATTTATACGACGATCATCGGTTAATTGGTAAACTATATGAAAATAACAAGTATATTAAATAATCAGTAGTCAATATTGGTGGTCAACTATCGGCTTATTTATTACCTAACAGAAAATATTCCGAAGTCGCGATGCATATGTAACACATGAACCGGTGAACTCTGACAGCTATTCTTTGTGACGATAACATTGAAACGACATGCTAATTTAAGGAAATGATGTAAATGAAACAGAGTTCCGTCAGTACTTTCAAGTTTATCTAGCTGAAATTAAGGTGATTTGTTGGGTATGAGATATAGGGGGCTGGTAAATTTTAGGATAGTTCGAAGGACCTGAAAGAATAATTATAGTTTTCCAAGTGTGGAGTAAGCTACTCTGGTTTCTGATCTTTGCTCAGGCTGCACAGGGTAAAAGAAATGAATACCACCAACCTTTCACTCCCACGCAGTCGCTCTTGGCGCAGATCAGCTCAGCACGGCCGAATGTTCCAGTCCAACTAAAGTGATTGGGTAAATATAGCCACACCACACTCGTCACAGAAAGGTTTGAGAACGTCTGAGTAGCAATAGTTTATAGTATGTGAGTTAAAACGAAACTGAAGAAGTGCTAGGAGCGCGACACGGTCACGTATGCATCGATCGGCGGCTACGATACAACTTAATTTCATAACAAATTCTTAATAATTACTTAACTACACCTAAAACTTCGTCAGATTTTCAATTAGATTTTGATTCGATCAGGACTTCCTTCATCATCATCATTATCATCATTCAGCCGAAAGATGTGTGCGTGTGTGTGTATTGTGTGTGGGGTGCATTGAAAGAGCCTCCACGAGTGACGATATTTAATTGACCGTCCGGCGCGCCCTGGGCTGTCAGCCCCACTACCAACCTTCTGACTGGCTAATATTTTCCCCACGGCATGAGCTATTATCATTATGTAGCTCATGTCGACACGATAGAAGAAGAAGCCGAAAGATGCTACCCCAAAGGGGCTCCAAGTTTCTTCATACTAATGTTTTTATATACTTTTTAAAGACACATTTTTACTGTTAATCTTGTATTTTTTTATTCCTGACATCAACCTACAGATACAAACCATTTAAACCATTTATTTAAACATATAAATATACATATTACGTGAAAAGGTAACAGGACAAATTACAGAGAACACAACATTTTATTTATTTTTTATTTATTTTATTTATTTATTAACTTACATACAGCTACCATTACAGGAATTCCCAAATCGATAGTGCAGCAACTGATCTGATAACTAGGTATTACTAAACCACATGTTTCCAAACAATTACACTTTTACTAAAAAAAAAAAAAAAAAAAAAAAAAATTAAGATCACAAATAACATAATATATACAATATCACTCTTGTGAATTCACTCAGCGAACACGTGAACAAATCGACTTTCTCGCTGACTAAATTAAGTATATAATATGTGTACTACATAATACGTGTAGCAAGGGTTCCAGCTCAGTATTTGCTGTGCATGTAGGTGTGCACTGCACTGATTTTCAACTGGTCCCTCCCATCTGTACAAAACAAGTATTTTAAATAGAGTATATTATTATATCCATGGAGTTTCTTAGCGGTTCTTCTCCATATAAACCACCATTTGGAATCGTGCAACTAGAATCGACCATTTATAAGCGTCTACAATTAGGTCTATTAGAATAAAAAAACAATATGAATTTGAATTTCATGATCAAACCATATCGAATATTAATCTGACAAAACGAAAATTCGTGATTGTCATTGGGTAATTATTTTTTAAGTAAATCCAGCCAAGTTTATGGTCAATCCTAAGTAAGATAAGCCATCTCGGTGATTATATGCTGATTAATCAAGAAAACCTGAAGCCACCTTCAGATCAAGGAAAGACACAACAGGTTCGGAAGGATGTCGATTGAAAGTATCTTGAATCTTTTTCAGGGTTTCAGACTATCTGTTCCAAATTTCATAAAAATTGGTTCAGCATTTTAGGCGTGATTGAGCGTCAAACATAGAAACCTTCACATTTATAATATTGGAAGGATCATAGTAGAAAGTAGGATATTTGTAGGATAGGACAGAATGTAATACAATATACTCATGCTGTTATTGCACAGCATAGCGAAAAATTTGCGTCTAATAAATATAAACAAAATGATCCTGGTAAACTATTCATAAAGTTACACTACAATGAATTATATAAAAAAAAAAAGTGTGGCACTCGGAGACTGCCACGGTAAAGCTATTGCATAGCATTTTTTATGTAAATACAAAGAGGGGGTGCCCTAACGCCGAAACTCTAAGTAGGCATGAGTCACCAGATTGCGGGGCGAAGAGGGGGATTACGCATGCGCAGTAACGCCGATACAACCAATGCCACCTAGAAGCGATTTGCAGAACTAAAGAGACAAGCGTGATATTTCAAAAAGTCATTAATAGTTCTGCTATTCATCCATAGATGGCAAAACTAAAAAGTATCACCGCTGTGCCGGTCGGAGTGGGGGGTGTTAGGTTATTTTCGTTACGAAATTTCTGGATTCGGTCTCCACGCTCAAGGCCCGCGATAGAAGCTATGCAATAGCTTAAAAAAGTTGTTTCTATGAAAATGTAATTTAAATTCAAAGTAACAATACACAAATATACACATGCTTACACAAAACATATAGCAGAGAATATCCCTGAACTTAATAATACTTTAATTTAGTTGACAACACTACTGCTTGATGTAATCCCAATCATGACGCTGCCAGTCTTTGCAGACTGACACAAGATAGATACGAGTTTCGTGCGGTGGGTGCTGACATCCGATGCGGATATGGCACGGGAAGAAGGGAAAGAAAATATAATCCCTACAATTTCCAAGACGCTCAAACAAATTCTATTTATCTTTCTATTTTCCTTCTTCTAATTACAATACAGTACGTCATCATCATTATCATCATTTAAGCAGAAAGACCTCCACTGTTGGACATAGACCTCCACTGTTGGACATAGACCTCCCCCAACCATCGCCACAACGACCGGTCCTGCGCTTTCCGCATCCTGCAGATTCCCGCAACCTTCACCAGGTCGTCGGTCCGCCTTGTGGGGGCTTACCCAGGCTGCACCTTCCAGGACGCAGTCGCCACTCCAGAACTTAACGGCCCCATTGGACAGTATTGTACTTATCGTACAATACAGTATCTAAGTATTGTAATTTTATTATTATCATAGAAATAAGTATAGTAGGTACTTAGAAGATAAAGGCATCGTTAAATTTTCGTAAATCTTTCTCAAGAATACGAATAACAATTTTTATATAAAACATGTTTCACTGTTGCTTAAGTTCAAAAAACATGTCCTATCTAACATTAAAATTATTACTTAGAAAATTTCATAATAATTTCCTAATAAAATGATAGTGTTACATATAAATATATGTGCGGCGTGTGAATGAGTATAACTCGTTCACTATGGCTTGCTTGTTCATAATCATCGCCTTCGTCATCCAGGTAAATATTTATACAATTCTTTATTCATACGTGATCCGTAGCCACCATTGCTTAAAAATTTAAAAAATATTACATATAAAAAATTAAATACTCCTTGAATAGTCCCATCATATTCTTCAAAAATACCATCTATTGATTCACTGGTTTTATATTGATTTTCTTCATTTACTACATTTTCAGTATTAATTTGATTTTCAATCAGCATTTTTTTTCTTTGCTTTTAGGGTTCATTCAGTTACGCTAATGAGACCAACAGTGAAGAACTTGAGGCCAGTAGTATTGAAATTCCAAGCAATACCACGGAAGTAGACAATGAAGCCATCATAGATCTCCCCATCGATCAGAAGGATTGGATCGATTTCTTCCTCCTGCCCGACGCTCACCTATTCCCGTCATCTTCAGTTGCCATGATGGCTCAAGCGACAAATTCGGAGAAATCCTCCGATGAACAACTAGACGAAATTAAAGAAATTGCCGAGAAAATCACCCTTGCCATACAAAGTGAAATGGCAACCCTTCTCACTTATGCTCTTAGTACCTGTGACAAAGAGGAAGGGGAAAAAGAAGAAGATAACCATCTTCGTAAAAAGAGATCAGCAGAAACACCAATGGCAAGTACTAAGCTGGTGACGAGATTGCTCAAACATATCAAATCTAACAACGAATTCCAGAACATTGCTATAGAAAAAATGATGACCGCCCAAGAAATCGCCGACAAGTACGGAGTTGAATTCAGCCCTGATACTGAAGTCCTTTCCGACCTTGCTTTTGCTGCCAACCAGCAGGCTCAAGAAATGAATTCCTTGTTACAAGACTCTATAGAAATGAGAAACTCTAGCCAAAAAGTTGAGTATGTACCAATGGAAGCTCCATCAGCGCATGTAGTTCATGATAACGACGGTTACTACGCAAACTCTGTTCAGTACCCTGAGCCCCAACCACAAATACCGCATAGAGAACCAGCAGCGAACCATCACTATCACGCAGAGTCCTACCCAAGTTACAACTACTATTATAACTACCCATATGAGACTCAGCTCCCTTCTCCCGTGCAGAACTACTACAGTCCACCTGTGAGCAAGCGCCCGAACTTCTACGATACTCTGTCTTACGCCCCTCAGGAGTACCCATACTGTTCCATGGAACCCACTACTTCTGCCTCAACCATTATTATGCCTTTCGAAGGGCTTGTAGAACCTGAACCAGAACTTGTAGGAGAAGAGTTTGATGAGACGGTATCTTCTAAAGTGTACGTGGACCGTGGAGACCAGCCAGGCTTGGCTACTGTCAACCATGTCATGACTTACACTGTGGGGGAGAAGTCATATTTCAGGACCCCCGAAATTGAAAGGCTACCGCAACAGATGCAGTACTGTTTCTTTTTGATGTAAGCTTGTAGGTTAATTTATTATATTTGTAAATAAAATGCTATTTTATAATGGTTCCAAATTGTGTATTTACAATTTAAAATAGGTACATACATAAATGATTAAATGGCTGTGACATAATTATTTGTATTTTTCAAAATAATTACTTGTAAATTCCTACTGATGTTGAATTTAATGCATTGAATTTACAGTTCATTAGTTCATTTTTGGCATTTGTTTGTGTCGTCAACTTATTTATGAACCTAAGGCTGGCGAAAAAAAAATTTTTGCTCTAGCCTGTTCCAAGCTACGGTACAAAGCATCTCCGAAAAAGGTGGTGGTTGATTTAAATACAGGCTGATTTCTGTTCGTAATTTAATCGAAAGCCATTTTCTTTTTAAAAAAATACTTAAAAAGAAATTAACAATGGCTTTTCATGCCTAGGGGCCAGTAACTGTTATATGTTTTACCAGTATATTTTATTATTTTAGGATTAAAAAAATAAAATACGATTTAGACTTGCGTCAACTTTAATAGATTTAAATAAATATCCAAACATATTTACTAAATCTTACTCTATCTTAACAATAACTATGCTCCTTTGGTTATATTTTGGCACTTGACATGTTGACTGGTGCATTCGTATCTCTTCATTTTCAAATAAAATGAAGAAGAATGCGCTAGTTTTTGGTCATTATTAATAATTATATTAGACTATAATAATAAATACATTATATTTGGTAACAAAATAGTTTCTATATCTTTATAAATCAACGTAATATTTCGGTTACAAATAATTCACTTTTTGTATAATATTGTGACAAACAAGGCACATTTATTGCATGGGCGTAAACAGTGCATTACCAATAATATGTTATAATTGAGAATATACAATTTGTTAGTAATATTTGGTTCACTTTCTTCTGTTATCCTACTTAAGCCTCTTTCTTTGGTTACCAACGACCATACAGCCCAATAGACGCCTAATGTTGAAAATAATGCGTACAATAAATTCTGCCACTAGCTGCAATCCGATTGGCCCTACCAAGGCGGCTATTGGCTAATCACTAACGCGGCTGTTTTTACGGCTCATGTAAGTGGTCAAAACTGATTTGACGATTTTAAGTGGCGAATAGTGGCGACCTACATTAGTGAAATTTCATAGATGTGTTGCAGATATCCGTCGCCTATTATGAGGCGTCTATGGGCTGTATGGTCGTTGTTGGTTACTATAAAAGGTAACGTTCACATTTCACTATTACATATCTCTTTCATGAAACCAAATTACAATATTAAATTAGGGATGCGTAACAATATAAAATATTTTTTATTTCGTTTTCAAACCAACTTTTATACAATGCCATTGCACCATCTGACAAATAACCGCTGCTTACCTATACATTTATATACTAACGCCAAAAAATATGTTTAATTATTCATTAATGCTTATTTTTTTAACAATTTTAAAACATCCCTAAAATGCAAATAAAATTTGCCGCTTCTTTTATCTTTATCTTCCTACTCCAAAATAACACACTTACCAATTTAATTTTATACAAGAATTTTACACACATAATTCACTAAAGTCAAGAATTTTAAAACCATCCAAAAATCACAATCAACTATTCCGCATTAAAATTATTACGGCTCCTAGGATAAAGTACAAACACTTTCATCTTGTCATTTACACTACACCAGCATTTCCCAACCTTTTTATCAGCGGCCCTATTATGAGATCCGGACTACTTGAAAATAAATATAAATAAGGAATAAAACACAAGCAGGGCGAAATCTAATGATTGCAATTTTATTGTGGAAAGAAAAACATCGCTCACGAACAGGATTTGAACCTGTGAATGCTGCTTCATTAAAATGTTGCTGTCGTGCCGTCAGTCTTAAGCAGTGGCGTAGCTATGTAACCAAGAGCCCCGGGGCAAAAAGTTTAAAGTCGAACATTCTTTATTCAACTCGGATATTATGTAACTTTTTCGAACGTCGTTCATAGGGCCGAGGGGGGCCTTGAGCTTGGGGGCCCCGGGGAATTGCCTCACCTAGCCATACGGTAGCTACGCCACTGCTCTTAAGGTTCAGTGACATCGATCGACCGTAGCTGCAGCTGCTGTAGCCGACTGCAAGCGACACTATTTAGTTTTAATTTTTGTAGGTGACAGTGTCGCCACACTCGGAATTTACTTTCCTACAATCTAATAGAAAATATATAGGGACAAATGTCGCTTGCAGTTGGCGACAACAGGTGCAGCTGCGGTCGGTCGCTGTCGGCGATTCGGAATTACATTAAGACGCATTTAACGTGGAAGTTAAATTCGATATCACGAGCAAAGTTCACGGTAGCTTAGCGGTTAAAGTGACTGGAGTAATGAACCAAAACTCGTAGGTTCGAATGCGAATGCTCGTAAGCGATTTTTTTTCATTGCTAATCTTTAACATCTTTTATAGCAGATCTGGAGGTCCCTAAACTACATGTTGGGAAAGACTGTTCAATAAAAATACAGTCGACTAGGGAACTTTGAATTCTCAGGGTAACATTGTCTGCCTGAAATAAAAATAGTAAGAAGTGACTAAAAAAACTTTTTTTTTTTCTAAAACGTAACCATAGTCGGTTTAGGATGCGAAGATACTCAATTTAATAATAAAAAAGGCAAACCATACTTTTATGGGTGGTTCAAAGTTACCCTGGTTGACTACAGAGCAATTCACTTTAAAGAGATCCTAGAATATACCATTGTGTACTAGAGCCGTAATATCTCACTATCTTTTTAAAAAATTCCACCTGTAGGCGGTAATATTGACAGATGGTGCGCGTTCCAGCGACACGGTCGCTCAAATCTGTCGCATGATGAGTCAGCAGGCGGCCGGAGTCTTTACAATCACTACCTATCGCTCGTCGTCACATAGCCAGCTATCTGTGAGCGTAGTAAGCACTGTAAGCGCTATTGTGACCCGAATGAGGTTGGTAGCTGAAACAAGATATTTTATTTTAATCAACGACCATATAGCCCCATAGACGCCAAATGTTGAATATAATGCTTACAATAAATTCTGCCACTAGCTGAGGCGGGGTACTGCAATCCGATTGGCCCTACCAAGGCGACTATTGGCTAATCACTAACGCGGCAGTTTTGACAGCTCATGCAAGTGGTCGAATCTGATTTGACGATTTCAAGTGGCGAATAGTGGCGACCTACATTAGTGAAATTTCATAGATGTGTTGCAGACATCCATCGCCTGTGATGAGGCGTCTATGGGCTGTATGGTCGTTGATTTTAATAGAAGTAGATAGGTAAATTGAGATGTAAAGAAGATATAAAAGCCGGTAAATAACTTGAACAAAGTTGCCACAGAAGGAAACCCTACAATAATATATTAAACTTTAACTGGCAACTTTGCTCATTTGTAAAGAACTATTGTTCTTTTCCGGTTTATCTTCTCCTAGCTGGCTAGAGTTGCCCCTCAGCGGTATTTGTGCGTTATTTATCTTATATAACAGTTAATGTTAAAGTCAATAAACCGTGGTTTTCCTGCTCACGTGCCTTTTAATTACAATACAGTCTAGTCCAACTTCAACAGCCACTGTTACTGTTACTGTAATGACATAAAGATTAGAATCGCTTAAATCGATCACTGTGGATGTTCAAGTTATTTGCCGATAACTATAATACCTATACAAGGTTATTTTTAATTCATTAACAACCCTTTACAGGATGATTTTTCTCATAAATTTGAACAACTTTTGTTATGACACCAAACTTTGAATTGTCAAAAAAAAACAATTACTGTTCCATATATTCTGATCAAATACCGTAAAATGCTTTGCCCACAAGTCCTACTTTGCCTAGTTATTTTATGAGTAAACTATAATAGCTATGATTTCAGTCATCATCATCATCATCATTTCAGCCGAAAGACGTCCACTGCTGGACATTGGCCTCCCCCAAGTAGCTTGGGGGGATATGCCATAATCGCCACGCTTGGCAGGCGGGTTGGCGATCGCAGTTGGTTAGTTAAATACTCAGAGAACGCTGCTGCCCGCTCATCCTCTGGTGAATCCTATGATTTCCGTCCTTGGGGCGATTTAAAAACGATGACATCGCTAACTTTTGGTTCAGTTATGAAGTGCCGTGTAAAAATTAACTTAATGCCTTAAGCAAAGTAGGGCTTGCTGGCAAATTTAGGGCATTTTACGGTAACTACACGAAACATTTATGAACATCCGGATGTGTTTTTTTTGCTATTTCGAAATTGGTGTCAGAATAAAAGTAGATCAAATTGATGAGTACAATTCTCCCTTAAAAGTTTGTTAATTAATTAAAAATAACCCTGTATTAATATTCCGTATATATAAATAGACGTTTTAAATTCTCGTCATAAGTAGAGTCCATAAAACGCCTTGCAAGTATCACTGAGTGTTGCACGGAATGTTCTATTGCATTCAAATAAGCGTAGGTGTTAGAAGTTAAATAGTAGACTTGTGCGTGTAGAGTCCTAAGCTGACGCAAACCATAAACATCAATGTGGCTTGATAATATTCGAAGATAAGGTATTTTATTATTATTAGAGCGGCAGAGCCTCAGGTTACAATAACGCGATGCTAGCGTACGGAAATCTGTATCGTCAGAGCTTGGTACACACGGCTACACATCAAGCTGTACATCCAGTATAAGCTGACCTCGCATTGTATAGGTTTTCCTTGCAACACGAGGTCAGCCTTTACTGGTTATGTAAATATGTTATGTTATGTTATGTTATGTTATGATGTGTAGCCGTGTGTACAAAACTATTGAACTTGACACTAAAGTGTTGAAAACAACCCACGTAGATTCTACCGAACATTCTACTTGAACCCCCTCTTTAAACCCCCTGGGGGATCCACAGACACTTACTATTCCCCTTGAAGCCTGCTTAAATACTTTATATTTTTTATTCATGTTGGAACCCCTGCTCTGGGGGTCCAAGAATACTATACTTCATACTCAGCTTAGCTTGAAATTGCCATCGCTCGTTTGTCCTCGCTGCTTGATATGTATGGTGCGGTAATTTTCCTTGTTTTTCCGCGGTTTTCTATAATATGTCGCTTTTTTCCAAAACAAGCTAATATAGAGCTTTTTTCAAGTCAACCCAGCAAGCTTTCGTCAAAAAGCTGTTTGTTGTTTGTTCAGTTATGACGCTGACAACAGCCAAATACCCCACACAGGCTTCTTTGAAAAACATTTTTAGCTGTATCTATTCAGTTTGTGGCAGTGAAAAAAATATATGTTAATCTTGATCGTATTTTCTGAAACTGTATTGTGCCCAAAACACGTTTTCTTGAAGTTTTCTCGATAGAAAATAATTGTAAACTAATCTCTTAAAACATGCTTTATTTAAAGCAAACAATCTCTATTATTTACTAAATATTATAAATAAAATTAAGACAACATTTGAGAAAGACAATAATCTAAACATTTGTTGTTTCTATTTTTCAAATAAGCTTTTAGTTTTTTATTTAAAAAAAATATTGTTAATTTTCATTCAAGTTGAGCGGCGTATCTGACGTCCCTCGGCTTGTTGCCTCTCTTTCATTTCTGTACGAAACGACAGTGACCGCAGAGGTCTGATTTATTAGGTGTTGTCAGCCTCTTAAGCAGCGAAAGCTGGCCATCACCGCCGCGTGATGGACGACTCTTGAGTCTCGCGCTCACCACCTGGTCTGACCCGGAGATATTTGATGTAAACCCATAGTCCGGACATGCACCATCCAAACTGCCACCTCTCCGGGTCACTAAGTACATAGGATGTTAGCGCGTGAGTCTCACCGCACAGGATGCGCGTGCGGCGCGTAGAGCGGGCCGCAGGCGCTGGGCTCGGCGGCGTAGGGCTGCGCCAGCTGCGGGCACGCCTCCGCCGCGCCCTCGCGCCGCCGCGCCGCGCCGCGCTGCTGACTCTGTTCGGGGGGGCTGGAAGTGTACACACAACAATGTTCAAATCACACTTTATTTGCAAACTAGCCTATGCCCGCGACTTCACCCGCGCGAATGTCGTTTATCGCGCATCCCTCGGAAACTGTTTATCTTCTCGGGATTAAAAGTAACATAACATAACATAACATCACGCCTGTATTTCCCCGAAGGGGTAGGCAGAGGTGTATAGTACACCCACATTTCGCCAGTTATGTTGTAAGTCCCATGTAATAGGGGGCGAGCCTATTGGATTAAAAGTAGCCTATATGTTAATCCGGTTCAAATGTCATTAAAATTGGTGCAGCCGTTCTTGAGCTATAAATGGAGTAACTAACCCGACTTTGTTTTATACGTGTTATTGAAATAACTGAAAACCTCTTAAGGGGTCATTGTACTCAACAGTATGAACAACTTGACCTAGGAGGGTTGTTTTTTTTCGCGATTTCAGGTTTGGTCCTATAGTAAAAGTTGTTCATACTGATGAGTACAATGACCCCTTAAGCTGATTTTTTTTCGCGATTTCCGTGTTGGTCCATAGTAAAAGTTGTTTATACTGATGAGTACAATGACCCCTTAAGAGGTTTTCAGTTATTTCAATATTACGTTGTATATTTACTGTAGATATGTTTACATAATAGATGTTAGATGTGGTCGCTCACAATGGGCCTGATAAGAAGGCTCAAAGTCACAAAGGATGGAGAGGGATCGCAGGAGAAAGAAGGTAACCGACATAGCCCGAAGAATGTGGCAGTGGGCGGAGTACATTGCTCGCAGAACGGATGGCCGATGAGGCCGAAAAGATCTGGAGTGACGACCAACTTACAGTAGCACTAAAAGCAAGTAATTTTATGATTTTGAAAAAAAAACTATCCTAATCGATTCTCCTCGAGATTTTGAACAAACTAGTTTCTCAAATTGTGTAAACAAAAAGTCACGTACGAACGCTATTTCGATTTGATTCTCTATCAGATTTAGCGAGATTCTATGAAGAGTTATTGAATACTTTTGCCTTCGATCAATAGTATTATTTATCAAAGACTTTTGCAATAAAATGCTAACAAAGAATCAAACATAAGATGAGATACCGTCGCGCGTTGTAGATATCGTATTGTTTTTAATTCATACACGCTGAAATTTGAATCGCTTATTTCCCGAAAGGAGGTCATTGTACTCATCATTATGAACAACTTTTACTATGGGACCAATCCTGAAATCGCGAAAAAAAAATCACTTGGTCCCATAGTAAAAGTTGTTCATAATGATGAATACAATGACCCCTTTTCGAGAATCAAGCGACTCAAATTTCAGCGTGATACACATGGCAATGAGTATAAAATGATTTTAGTAGGGCACACACATAGTATAGTACGTTAGTAGCTTAAATCAAAATAAAATATCACATAGCAGGGAATCCTTAACTCGACACCAACATAATATTTCAGCCTATAAATTCTCACGCTTTAATAATACTAAGTGCTGAAATATCCAACCTCTAAAACGATCTAAGTGCTATACTCTTCTTTAATCTGTGGTGCTACTGTTATCTACATAAGTAACTCCTAGATTTAAGTGTTTTTTCCACATTTCGCCAGTTATGTTATAAGTCCAATGTAAAAAGGGTAGCCTATGTATGTATTTACAAAAAAAAAAGTATATAAGTATTATATCCATTGTTTAGTACACATAACACAAGCTCTGCTTAGTTTGGGACTAGATGGTGCTGTGTAAAAATGTCCCAAAGATATTTAAAGATATCCATTATCCGAGCAAATCCAGACTCCAGACCGATACTATGAATTTCCTTATGAAAAACCCAATAACACTTTACACGACCCTAAGATCGAAGCCAGGATTCAATGCTTACTTAGCAGTCGCGCAACATATCTAATATATTGCGCAATATGTTGCGCGACTGAATACGGGATAAACCATTATTATACAGAAAACCGCCTTGAAATTGAAATACGCCTCGCGTTATAGAGATAAATGTCTAATTCGAGATAATCTCTAATTTTAAATCTCTATGAAAAATGTCGTCGGTAATGTCAACTGCTATGAACCACTCTTTGTATTTAGAGCGCTAGGCGTAGACATATCTCTAACGAGACATTCCGAGAATACGAAAATTAATTTTCAATCGACATTCGCCATCTTGTTTCGACATTATGTCGAGTTCGAGATATGTCTACGACGCGAGAATCACCCCCCAGGGCCCCAATTCTCGCGTTATAGAGTAAATGTCTAATTCGAGATAATCTCTAATTTAAAATCTCTACGAAAAATGTCGCCGGTAATGTCAACTGCTATGAACCACTCTTTGCATTTAGAGGGCTAGGCGTAGACATATCTCTAAAGTGACATTTTGAGAATACGAAAATTAATTTTTTGTCGACGTTCGCCATCTTGTTTCGACATTATGTCGAGTTCGAGATAATGTCAACGACGTGAGAATCAACCCCTGGGGGTTGATTGTCACGTTAGAGATATGTGTAGACATATCTCTAGGCGTAGGCCTAGCGCTCTAAATACAAAGAGTGGTTCTTAGCAGTTGACATTACCGGTGACATTTTTCGTCGAGATTTGATATTAGAGATTATCTTAGGTTACTATCTTAAAATACTTCTACATTATTTTGAATAATCAATTTGCAATCCAATATAATGAAAATATTATTTGTTATGAGATAAATAAATAATTATTATTCATAACTATTATTATACCATTCAATATCTTGTAATTGTTATGGCACCTATTATTTATTAGTATGTTGCTGTGCCTTTACCGGGTTTCATGTTGAAACCATATAATTACCTACAGGACTTATAAATGAACACATGAATGAAATAAAAGATTTGAGTTTGAGTTTTAATCTCGAATTAGACATTAATCTTTATAACGCGAGAATTAGGGCCCTGAATTCGACATGAACTGTCTGAAACCAACGAGTTAGCTTGGCAGGGATTGTTTTATAAATGGAATGATATCCCAACTAATCATCCGTAGTGTCTCACCAAATTAATGAGTTGCTACTATCAACATATGATACAAATAAAAAACAATAATAATAGTCGTGCCCGCCCAGTAGGCGGGGTCGTATTACGGGCTTCGCGTTAATTCTTTATTTTGACAGCGCGCGACAAATGACATTCATACGTTCCTCCCGGAGTTATTAATCGATGTTACCAGGAAATAGGACACAAAAAAAAGTTTATGGTATTTTTTGTCCCCCTCTAACTGTGACTGTTTGTTCAGACGATTGGCTTTTCACAGAACTGCTGATTAATTTATCACCTAATTGTTAGCGATTCCTAGTGTGTTCCGCGGAACCCCTGGGTTCAACATTTATATTTCAACATACATAGTGTTAGGAATTTAAAAATATAAATTGTGGAAAGAAAAATTCGCTCACGAGCCAGGATTCGAACATGCGACTCCAGGTTCGATACACCAGTGCTTTATGGGTAAGGACAGTGGCAGATTTACCAGCAGACTGAGTAGGCGCGGCAGATTTTAGGGGCGGCAAAGAGGCCAATTTTTTTTGTCTCACCGAAATTAAAAAGATTTACGTCAACTTTATTAGGTCCACACAAACACTTCAACATGTAATATATTTCGCCACTTACATTACTCTAAGGCGACACTCTGACCCATGAATCCCATGACTGAGCTTTTATTAGCTCAGAAATATCAAAAAACCCAAACCCAAAAACTATTACATGCGCTATCTTAACTAAATCGTTGGATTATAAAAATAATTTATGCTGTAGACGGCCACTGGGGGGGGGGTTTATTCGCTAAGAATCCACATACCCCAGCCTCCGTCCCCCATGTTTTCAAGGTTTCCTCCTCGCAGCAAAAAAAAGAACTGACACTTGTAGAGGTCGGCAGGGGCGGCAATATTTGAACGGACTACAGGCGGCAAATGTGTAAATCCGACACTGGGTAAGGATCAAATTTTTGGCACTGTCGCACAGTTAAAATTACAGTTTTTCGCTCTTTTCTTTTCCGTTGTGATACTTTTCACTCAGCATAAAGAAAAATAAAAGGGCGAAAAACTGTCATTTTATATGTAACTTCCCATTAAGCACTGGTGTACCGAACCTGGAGTCACAGGTTTGAATTCTGCTCGTGAGCGAATTTTTCATCATTTCCGTTGTGATACTTTATGCTGAGTGAAAAGTATCACAACGGAAAAGAAAAGAGCGAAGAACTGTAATTTTTGTGCGACAGCGCCAAAAATCTGGTCCTTACCCTTATCCGCTAAGCTACCGTGACTCTGCTCGTAGTATCGAATTTAAGTTCCACTTTTTAGCCGTCTTTTGATGACGTCAGCTTCGTCTTATTAAGAAGCAGACCATGTGTATTAGGGATTTATCATAGACCAGTAAGCCTCTAGACGTCGGTTAGCTGGACACCCCCGGTCACAACGCATATGCTCTACCACTGCATATCATACGTCCCTCCGCCAATCGGAACGTCACTCAGTCAGCGAGCGGCACCAATCATAAGGAATCATACCACCGAACTTTTGAGCCGGCCAATCATAACGCGCCGTCCGCCCCCCTGACCCCACCAACGTTTTACGACTGCGTTCGAATACAAAACTTTGTTTATGCGGAGTCTTAAAGCTTACTGGTCTGTGGGATTTATAAAATAAAAATATATTACTCTTCTATTTTTAGGGTTCCGAAACCATAAAACTTTTGGAGCCACTGGTCGACTACTGAGCACTTTAATTTTATTGTATGGATTATTATATATTTGCATGAAATTATAATTATTATTGTGTTAATTATGAGATATGGATGATTTATTGTAATTTATCTGAAATAAATGAATTGAATTGAAAAAAAAATTCAAACTGAATCATGAATATTTATCTTGCGATTGAAAAAAAAAATTGCTACTAGCGGACCCGACTGACGTCGTCCTATACGGAAAAGCAGCGCCACATATAGTTATAAACGTCCCTGCGGTTTAGGAGAAGATCAGTGACATACCGACAGCAGCGCCACCTACCGTGTCCAATTGTATTTTAAACCATCCAGGAACCCATTGAAATATACATAAAATTCATTCAAATCGGTCCAGCCGTTTAGGAGGAGTTAGGTGACAAACACACGTACAGAAGAATGATTTATATTAAGAAGATAACTCTACCTCAGGCGTTTCCATTCTACCAATACAAAATGATACGTACTATAAGATACTGATCTCGATTCAATAAATACAATGCAATTATAAGAGTACCGTGTAATAAGAGACAGCACCATTGGCGAATCCAATCATGATCGATTTACCTACACAGAATTCTCACACGATTGGTCGAGTATAGAACTATAGACACGCGATTGCCATAAAACTGTATATAAAACGCATTCAGTTTACCCGAGCGTGAGAATAATGGTTGACAGGCAAGATTTATTCCAACAGCCGTAGCCAATGCAGCGGGCAGGACGGCAGTAACCGAGTACCGTAAACAAGAAGATCGTATGCGCAGGCGCACACTGTTTATGTTGTACAGTTAGGAAGAGTGTACTTTCGAGTTTTATGGCTAAGTAAGTGGATTTAAATGTGGAACATAAACAATCTTTGTTTTAATTAAGTATTGTTTACGTTATTGGTGTGGCAACATTTTTTACCGAATGAAGGAGAAATCACAAATATATCCATGCTTTTTACTTTTGAAGTTGGAGAGAATTGCTATTTATACAATTTTACGTCCAACTACGCGAATATTTATTTGATTTACTATATACCGTACGTGTTTATTATTACCTTTGTTTATTTCAAGATTGCTATTTTAATTTATTGAATTGACTACCTATTATTTTGTAAGCACTTCGATTATATTTTGCTAAAACTGAAATAATTTACAAAGCTAATATTATTATGGTTTTTGAATTATTGATTCTATTATATTTACATTTTAACACTTTTCTCAAAAACTTTTACTTATAAGTTGAACCAAGTATATTAGAAATTAAAATGTTTAGAAATCTAAAGATATCCCGTTTCAAGTCTCTAGATTTTGAAAGATATACACCATATCAAAAGCATTTTGCACCTGTCTGTACAGTTTTATATAAAATGCATTCTTCCACACTCTCAGTAGGCATATTCTAGTAAACATGTGTAAAAGTAGATGTTTATAAAAGTATTAATATTCAGTGAACGCGCCGCCTCCTGTCGGTTGATACAAACCAGGTGCACAAGCTTTAGGTATAGAACTCTATTTACTTCAAATTATATAGTTGCCTAATTTATGTTTACCTACCAGGTAAAATTGGTAGTCTCACTTTTTTGAGACGTTTTTTTTTTATTCAGAAAAATTGTTCATCAAAAAATTCATTCAAAAATGATTTTTTATTATCCTGAAGTTTGTGCGGCTGAAAATCCTATAAGCATGTACTTTACATCTACCTAAGATATTTCTAATTAGAGGCAGAATGTAAGGGATTACCAAAGAGGTTTTAAACATCAATCAACTCAGCCTATATCAGAGTCCACGGCTATACATAACTACATCGACCTCAAGTTGCCCCACAACACTCAGATCTCCGCCTTCCGCATTCAGTCCCCCCCGGCTACCTTCTTCAGGTGATGACCTGAAGAACCGACCGTGGTGGACCGATGGGTCCACTTGGCTGGAGGGCACCCTACGCTGCCTTTGCCGTTTTGTGGTCTCCACTCTAGAATTCGTCTGCTCCAATGGCCATCGGTCCTTCGACAAACATGGCCAGCCTATTGCCATTTCAGTTTACTGATCCTACAAGCTATGTCGGTCATACTGGTTCTTCTCCGGATAATCTCGTTACGGTTTTAGGCGTAAATGATGATAAATAATTCAAAAAAGAAAGGATACAACCCCAAATATAAAAACGAGGACAATAATTAAAACTTAAATCTTTCCAGATCGCGCACATCAAATTAATTTACTGAAAACACTGAAACTATAAATTTTAAGGTTAGAATAGTATTTTTATTTTGGCGGGAACGGGAAACGAGCCGTGTCCGCCATAACTGTCGTTCGTAACTCTTTTCTCTATGGGCACGTCGTAAAAGTAAATTGTCACCGGCTGTTGAAATGAGTTCGAAGCATCGCATGAAAACTTTGTAAATAAATTGATTCATAGCTGCTGTGGGGTGCTGGAGAAATGTGGTTACGTTTACCCGATCGTTAATGTCTCGTTAATTTCTTAAGATGGTCTCGAGTCAAAATATAACCCAAGAATAAATTGTCAAAATGCATAATGTCATCCTTCATCCTTCACTTTTGATCATAAACATTTTATGGAAATTAGATCATCGGTATTTAAAGCCAATGGCAATAAGTTAAGTATTCAAGTTAGGTGTTAGTTGAAAAACTTACCAATCATCGGGGTCGCAGTCTCTGAACCCTTTCGCAAAGGGATTGCTCGCTATTTTCAATTGCGTTATCTGTAAAAGAAAAATGTTGTTTCCATAACTTCCTTATTTTTATTCTTTATTGCACACATGAAAATCACAACAATACATAACAGTTTTGAAATTACATGTACAAAGGCGAGCTTAACTCATAATTGAGTTTTCTAGTGGCAAACCTTTGAGTGATAGAGCAAATATAAAATGTAAAACTGAGGGTAAACTTTCAGTGTACATAACTAATGTTCATTTACAATTTATAATATAACATACCAATAACATATACATATACATGCTGAAATTTTAATGGCTTCTTCCCTTCCCTTCTTCGGGAACACAAAGGTGCGGAAAGGCACGATGCCGGACGCGCTGCTCTGCCCGTCACCCGGAGGTATAGTTGATGACTCACCTTATGGTGCTGGTAAGCGGTGATGGCGACGAAGCCGGTCTCCGGGAACACAAAGGTGCGGAAAAGCACGGTTCCAGACGCACTACTGCTCTGCCCGTCACCCGGAGGTATAGTTGATGATTCACCCTATAGTTCTGGTAAGCGGTGAAGCCGGTCTCTAGGAACACTAAAGTGCGGAATGACACGGTACCGGGCGCGCTGCTCTGCCCGTCACCCGGAGGTATAGTTGATGACTCACCCTATGGTTCTGGTAAGCGGTGACGGCGGTGAAGCCGGTCTCCGGGAACACGAAGGTACGGAAGGGCACGGTGCCGGAAGCGCTGCTCTGCTCGTCACCCGGAGGTATAGTTGATGACTCACCCTATGGTTCTGGTAAGCGGTGACGGCGGTGAAGCCGGTCTCCGGGAATACGAAGGTACGGAAGGGCACGGTGCCGGAAGCGCTGCTCTGCTCGTCACCCGGAGGTATAGTTGATGACTCACCCTATGGTTCTGGTAAGCGGTGACGGCGGTGAAGCCGGTCTCCGGGAACACGAAGGTACAGAAGGGCACGGTGCCGGAAGCGCTGCTCTGCTCGTCACCCGGAGGTATAGTTGATGACTCACCCTATGGTTCTGGTAAGCGGTGACGGCGGTGAAGCCGGTCTCCGGGAACACGAAGGTACGGAAGGGCACGGTGCCGGACGCGCTGTTCTGCCCGTCGCCCGGCAGGTACACCACGTGCAGCCGCGGCTGGTAGCGGTGCATCGAGTTCAAGATTATCTGCAGATAAGAGGTTATAAGGCTCTTGGATGAAAATTAATAAATATGTCAATACACCTTAAAGCAAAGATTTCGTGGTCAAAGCTCAGGTAAAACCACTTAGATCGAGATTGCTTCGGTCTTTAGTTAGAACATATACATGCTGAAATTTTAATGGTTTTTTTACCGAAAAGGGGTCATTTTTTACTCATCATTATTCACAACTTTTACTATGGGACCAATCCTGAAATCGCGAAAAAATATCAGGTGGTCCCAAAGACATTTCTATACTGACGTAAGTATAATACCTTTATGGGTGGTCCCTACATTTTTTGTTTATTTTTTTTACCAACTGGTGAAAGCCTATATCGAGCAGTAGGTATAGTAGGTAGATTAATTTTTAAAAATGTAGGAAGGTTGAACGGATCTAGTACAAGCCAGCAAGCCATAGAGTAGATATAAACAAATAGTTACTTTTGTATTTGTAAGTCACTTCCATGTGGTGCCGGAATCTCTTCTCATGGGAGTCGTAAAAGGCGACTAAGAGATTCACCAGAGGATGAGCAGCAGCGTTCTCTGAGTATCCAACCAACTGCGATCGCCAACCCGCCTGCCAAGCGTGGCGATTATGGCATATACCTCCAACATGCTTGGGGGAGGCCTATGTCCAGCAGTAGACGTCTTTCGGCTGAAATGATGATGATGATGATGAAGTCAGTTGTACTCACGTGTCCGTTATCGTCAAGCTGGTTGTTGGTAAGCTTGAGTTTGTCGAAGGAGACGAGCTGCCGCATCCAGTTGGATCCGGGCGCGGGTGAGTCCGGATGCACGTGGATGCGCGGCGGCGACACCGGGTCCGCTTTACCCGCCACCACCCAACTTGAGCTACAATACAAGAAGATTAATTTAATTCATACAATGTAAGTAAAATACAATTTTCACTTGCTGATGATTGGATCCTAAGATTACAAAGCCTAAAAATTATAACGAAAGATCAAGGGGTTACTTTAAGAAACGTAGTTTTTTTGAAATAAGCAGATGTCATCAAGTGAGGCACAGGGGTATATGTATATGTATATTACCGCCAAATTCCTGACTCCCGGCTGCTACTGAGAAATTCAATAAAACTTTTTGCCCGACCTGGGAATCGAACCCAGGACCCCACGCTTAGAAGTCGCGCTTGTGACCACTAGACCAACGAGGCAGTCAACAAGCTTACATAACATCACGCCTATCCTTGCAGGGGTAGTCGGAGATTTATAGTCCCTACACTCACATTCGCCAGTTGTGTTATAAGTCCCATGTAGTTGAGGGTGAATCTGATGACATCATTAATACCCCCTTTTGATATATATCCCCTGGAAAAGAGACAGCTATACGACGAGTACGACGTACTTACTAGGTTTCAAAAAAAGTCTACATTAAATGAAGGGTACAGGAAAAGAACAGGGAATGCCATAATTTTTTACTTTTTAATGGCAATGTATACATTGTTTATTAAACTTTCGTTTGCAATCGCCAGATTTTTTATTATATACCGGTTTGTCAAATGAAACAGTTTCTACATTCATTGTTCTCAATAATGAACTAGCAACATTCCAATTTTTAAATGCGTTTTTTTCTTGATTGACTCCTGTGGACATACCCTGTTCTTTGCCTGTACCCTTTAAATATTACCTACATTAGGTAGAAAATATTGATATTTGTCACAGCATACCTGTGGAAAGCATATCGATATCTCTTGTCGTCGAGCGGCACGAAGTCGACCAGCAGCAGATAGTCCGCGCTAGGCAGCAGCCCTGCGAGGCGAGCTTGCAGCGCGGGGAACATGCGGCGCCCCGCCTTGGTGACGATCATCTCGGTGCCGAGCTCGTGGAAGCTGCGCCATAGGGCTGCCAGCTCCAACGTGGCCGAACAACGTGACACCGCCGGGTGGAGAGTCACGTTTTGGTTGGACGCCTGGGCACGAAAAAGTTTCTCAGTCAGAACTACAGAAGTTTATTATCTTTGCGAGGGGATCAACGTGACGTGAAAATGACAAACTCGCAAAACGATTTACTTGATGCGGTGTATTGTGACATCTCTATAAATTGAAGGAAACGGAATCTTATCAGTCCCAGTTACATAACCAGCCTATTATTTTCCCACCGCTGGGCATGAGCGTCTTCTCAGAATAAGAAGAGACTTAGTCTTAGTCCACCACGGTGGCCTGATGCGGGTTGGCAGACTACACCCACCAAGAACTGTATAGAGCACTCTCAAGTGTGCAGGTTTCCTCACGATGTTTTCCTTCACCGTTAAAGCAAGTTTAGTGATAATCAAATTCTGATCCACACATGAATCCGGAAAGTCACAAGTGCGGGGAGGGTTCGAACTCGGAGCCTCCTGCATGGGAGGCAAGCGTTCAACCGCTAGGCTATTAGCTTCAATTATCAATGAGATCCCGTGACCTTCACCAGGTCGTCTGTCCAACTTGTGGGGGGCCTACCCACGCTGCGCCTTCCAGTACGCGGTAGCCACTCCAGAACTTTACTGCCCCATCGACCATCCGTTCTGCGAGCAATGTGCCCCGCCCACTGCCACTTAAGTTAGCGCGGTTAGGCCGCGGGAATCCGCTGGATGCGGAAGGCGCAGGACCGGTCGTTGTGGCGATGCTTGGGGGAGGCCTATGTCCAGCAGTGGACGTCTTTCGGCTGAAATGATGATGATGATGATGATCAATGAGATATTCGTAACAGAAACCAAGCAATTTTAGAAAATAAGGTTATCCACCATTATTTTAGAAGCAGGAGTGCACTTTCACTATCCACGAAGCAAGTGGGTAAGGAAAAAAACTAAAATACTGATGATCAAAAGTCTTCAATCACCTATAGGTACTACGTCTGAACTACGTCCTAACGGTTGGACTGAATCACTCACACAGACGCACGCCTCAACCTAAGCGGTCGTCGCAGTGCTGTCAGTGCAATCACCCCGCTTAGGGGCCTTGTGTGAGTGCGTCGTTTCAAGCGTTTGTAACTACGTAGTTTCCGTACTGTATTTTATGTTTACTGTGACATAAGGTAGATCTTAATAAAATTAAGAAAGCTGTAAGATGTTAAAATAATTAAATTAAAAAAAAAACATTGATTTCAATCAACATTGGATCATAGGAATGATAGATGAAAATTGCAAAAAATAAATTAAAATAAATTGTAATCAAAGATATAAATTGCCATATTATTATTATTTGATCATTTTCATAAATAAAATAATCACTTAATAAAATTAAAATTAAATTAAATTATACAATTCATGTCAGAGAGTTAGACATGGAAATAAATTAAATTCAAAACAAAATAATCAAATATAAAATAACTACAATCAATATCTTTTATTACTCAGTACATGAACCAATGCTGCATGGTTCATGTCATCAATCAATCAACTCAGCCTATCGCAGTCCACTGCTGGACATAGGCCTCTCCCAAGTTGCGCCACAACACTCGGTCCTCTGCCTTCCGCATCCAGCCACGTTTTTCAGGTCGTCGGTCCAACTGGCGGGGGGGCGCCCTACGCTGCGTTTGCCGATTCGCGGTCTCCACTCAAGGACACATCTGCTCCAGCGGCCATCGGTCCTTCGACAGACATGGCCAGCCCACTTCAACTTCAGCTTACTGATCCTACAAGCTATGTCGGTTCTTCTCCGAATAATCTCGTTTCGGATTTTATCCTTCAAAGAAACTCCAAGCATAGCTCGCTCCATAGGTCGCTGAGCGCATGGTTTATGTACTGACAGTCAAATCTGTCCGCAAATAACTTGAGGATATTGTTGGAGCTGGCGTGGACCCTGCGCGTTAAGTTTTCATAAAGCTATTATACCATGGCTACCTGTACACGAGGCGGCGGCTGCGGCGGCGGTGCCGACACGCCCGGGTCTCGACACGTGCTTTCGCTGAGTGCCTGCAGTGGGGAGTACGTGCTGCGCGCGCATACTGAGTTCTAATAAATAAAAATAAATAAATAAATATTATGGGACATTTTACACAGCACCATCTAGTCCTAAACTAAGCAAAGCTTGTACTATGGATACTAGACGATGGATATAATACTTATATACTTTTTTTTGTAAACACATTCTTAAGAAAAACCCAGACCAACACAAACACTTATGTTCATCACACAAATATTTGTGTCCTGTGGGAATCGAACCCACGACCTCGTGATCAGCAGTCCGATACTCGAACCACTAGACCACAGACGTCGTCAAGAATATCAATAAAATTCAATTAAGTGTACGGAATGCATACTTTCTTTAATAACTTTAATCATTTGACAGACAGAATGTCCTACAAAGTTTTAAATCTATAGGTAGATCCCATTATCTGATAGCACTTATGAAGCCAAATCCAACATATATTTGGAATAAAAACTTTTTAACAAAAAATAAAACCTTCATACTTTTTAGTTTATAATTGCGAGGGTTGATTCATAAATGTTTATATAACCAATTTGAGAATACATTTTTTATTAACCTTTGCTATCCCACTGCTGGAAAAAGGTCTCGCTCATGTTCTTCCAAACGTCCAATCACTATCGTGAAAAAAAAACCACTCAAATCGGCCAAGAATTCTCAGAAAAACTAACCTATGAGCAGATCATCTAGATAGGCGAAGCTAAAATAAACTGATTTATTGAAGCTGGTTAAAAAACTGCTCAATCTAAGTTATATGGGACCAACGCGCGGGCTTTCTCTACCAAATAAAAAACAACCAGGTAAATCGGCCCACAAATCTCGGAGTAATCGGTGTACATACATTTAAAAAAAAACTGCCGAATACATAACTTCCTCCTTTTTTTGAAGTCGGTTATAAAAGAGAAAGATCTTACTGTGTCTGTCTAGTGAGAACTATACTAAAATCGGTGCTGTGCATACCTATCATGCACAGAAAATTCTGAGCTGGATCCCTTCCAACACATATTAAGTAATATACATGTTTTGTTCTCTGTAATTTGTCCTGTTACTTTTTATTACCCGACTGCGCCAGAAGGAGGGTTATGTTTTTCGAGTGTATGTATGTATGTATATTTCTTTGGCACGCTCTGTGGCCTAAACGGCTTGATGGATTTGAGATTGAGAGGTGTCGTTAGATTCGTCTTAATTCTGAGAGTGACACTGGGTACATCAAAATTTAAAAAATTAAAATGGCCGCTTTTTGGCGCCATATTACCGCTTCAAAAAATTTTTTTTTCCGTCAAAAACTATCGAGTGGGGTATCAAAATAAAGGGTTTTATAAATTCTTCACAAAAATATATACAACTTATATGTTTAAACGTAATTTGGAATGAAAAATGCTAAAAAACAACACAATATTCAACGTTAAAAATGAATTTGACTTTTCAAAAAAAACATTAATAGTATGATAAATAAAACATGACAAAACTAAAAAAATTAAAATGAAAAAATTAATTAAAAAAACAAAAAACCCGACTGCGTGTAAAAATAACAGAAAAGATATTAACAAGACTTATCAACACGCAGGCGGAGGCTACCTATGAACTATTATGTAATTCATGACCAAAAACATACGTAGCATCCGACTGCGTGTTGATAAGTCTTGTTAATATCTTTTCTGTTATTTTTACACGCAGTCGGGTTTTTTGTTTTTTTAATTATTTTTTTTCATCATATATGTATATTTTATGTGTCTGTGGCAAAATAAATGGTTTAAATTGTTTACTATCACAAATTGTTTCACAATGTCTCTAAAACTGATTCAAAAAGTTTTTGTAAGTACTATACTACCGGTCTCCATTCTACCAAAGCCTTTTTGGAAAAGTCAACACTTTCCGGGACACGTGACAAGATAAAATATACCTCAATATTATGAATTGTTACATAACAATCAATAAAACTGAGGTATATTTTGTTTTGTTACATAATTTTTTTGGCCTAATTGATTTTGCATTGAATGCTAAACACGGTGGGCATAATTGCGTATTTATGTGTTCGTGGTGGAAAACCGGCTACATGCATTCCCGTAGTAAAAGACAATAGATAACATTTCTATCATCTTATTATTTAGATTTCTATGTTCAGCGTGCTCTGTCCCGGGGGAAGTGCTAAGGGAGTCCCCGGCCCGAGACCGACAGCCATGGATCTCTACTCTTTTAGAAAAATAACAGGCCACAACATATCTACTTACATCTCTGATGGGATGGTGCAACGGTGGCAACACGGGGAGCTGTTCATGATCGCGACCGAGCCGCTCGACCAGCGACTGTGACAGTGCGAACCCTCCGCGAGGACATCCGCTCGACGATACGATACCTAGGAAAAACAGAAACAAAATGTCAATTAATAACATAACATAACATCACGCCTGTATTAGTAGTACCAGAGGTGTATGTATAGTAGGTACACACCCACATTTCGCCAGTTATGTTATAGTCCCATGTAACAGGGGGCGAGCCTATTCTCATTGACCGGGCACACAAATCCTGACTCCGGGCTGCTACTGAGAATTTCCTAATGAAAAAACGCAATAACACTTTGCCCGACCCGGGAATCGAACCCAGGACCTCACGCTCAGCAGTTGCGCTTGCAACCACTAAACCAACAAGGCAGTCAACGATTCAGTCAGTTATTTACGATGTAAACACAGACCAGTAAGCCTCTACTGGTCTGTGGGTGTAAATTAATTAGGGTACAATACTGGCGGTCTTATCGCTAAAATCGGTATCTTTCAGACAAGCTTTGGGCAAACAAGGAAGACGTAAGAATAAGATCAAATCAAATAATTTATTCATTCATTGCATTTTGGGTATAATGTGATCACAGGGTTAGAATAATTTGTACCACCAAAATCTGCCTGAAGAGGAGTTTGAAAATTAATACAAAAAATTATTCCACAACAGTACATAACCCAAGAAGATCATGGGGGAAGTCCGTGGCGTACTAAGTACATGTACGCGTATCCCTTAGAGGTACAGAAATGTGATTCGCATGAGACAGTTTCATCATTCATCATTTCAGCCGAAAGACGTCCACTGCTGGACAGAGGCCTACCCAAAAGTGGGGAAATGCCATAATCGCCACGCATGGCGGGCGGATTGGCGATTTTTTTTTTTCGACTGGATTCTCACAGGTGGGACCGCAGTACCATTTCTGCTTAACCGGGCTTAGTTGGCGGAGAGTCCCTTCGCCGTGTGGGACTCCATTCGCCGAAGGCTTTTCCCTAATCCTAAATACTTACAAACTAAAGACGCGGTTTCAATATCGCAAGCGGGCGTCCCCCAAGGGGGGGGGGCTCGAACCTCGCTGGGGCATTGCAGGGGGACCCCGCCGTTCCTATGTCCCCCTAGCAGCCGTTTCTGCATCGGATTTTTCCTCGAAAGTGGCGGACTTTCGGTCTATCGGGTGACGCGCTAAACGCCGTTAAGCGGCAAGCCTCGCCGGCGAGGCTAAGACCTACCTAAAACCTAAACAGTGGCTACGCAATAGCCTGCTCCTAGGAACTACTCTAGAGCATAGGGCCGGTCTCGCGTGACGAGATTATCTCCGGTTGCTACACCGTGAGGGCATCCCCAGGGGGGAGTTCGGACCTCGACTCAGGGTGCAAGCAGGGCAACCCCGCCACAGGTCCCCCCAGCAGCCGTTGCTGCGTCGGCATGTGTTTCTGTTTCTCGAGAGTCGGACTCTCAGATTCTGTGTGTGTGTCGCGTCGGTCCTCGCCGGCGGGGACGATATCTTGGACGACGGCGTCGGAGTGTGCTTGTGCTTTTATCTGACTCCTGGAGGAGTGTAATAGCATCATCGGGTTCGATGAGTGTGTGTCTGGGATGTCGGATTTTGCTAATAGCAGATGGCTGGTAAACGGTGGCCGCCACGACCAAGGGATTGGGGTGCTTGGGAGCGGAATCGAAATAGCGGATTGGCGATCGCAGTTTGTTGGTTAAATACTCAGAGAATGGTGCTGCCCACCCTCTGGTGAATCCCTTAGTCACTTTTGGCATTTTTTCTATCTACAACTACAGCGAACTATATTTTATAGAGTTAATAGTTTCTGATTAAACTACAAACGAATTTTCGATAAATGATGTATTTATTTATTTTATTATTTATTTATTTATTTTTATTTATTTATTTGTTCAGTGGTATACATAACAAAAACATTCTAAAGATGTAAACATAAACTCATTAGAGTTTTACAGTACATCAGTATCATCGACTATACAAACAGGTAAACAAAAATATAGTTAACAAGGTAGGATATTAAATAAGTACAATGTGGGTAGATACCAGATAATATTTAGCTACATTATGAAGGAGCGAACACCGGTGACTGCGCGAGCCGTCTTTACAAACTAGTGGAGGGTAGTATTTGTGTTGATACAGGTTGTTCCTACAAATGCAGCAAACTTTTGAGAATTTATTATACTTACATACGTATTCAGCGAGTAATAATATTTTTTACTGATGGGGGTGTCATTTGGCTGCCACCACCACCACCACCTACCACCTAGATTGTTGCTTAAGGAGAATGTAGATTCCCCTTAAGCAACAATCTAGGTGGTATTGCAATTATTATGGACAAAGGCTTAAAATCATGTGAGCTAAACGCTCGTTTCGTCACCACGCAATAAAAAAACCGGCCAAGTGCGAGTCGGACTCGCGCAGTAAGGGTTCCGTACCACCCATCGACCTGATACCCCATAGAAACTGATTTAATTTACGAGAGTTCATCAAAAGACATCAACGCATAGAGCGAAATATAATTTTTTGCATCTCTTTCTTACGCAGTTACCACCACATGTGTCCATGTTTGTCCTATTTTTAGTATTTGTTGCTAAACCATATAATATGCACTATAATCTGACCAAGTTTGACGCTGGTATATATTACCGTTTTGAAGATAGAGCAGGAACAAAAACATCGAAAAAAATGCATGTTTTTTGAGGTTTCTTGTATGTTCCCCTTTGGTTTTAGACTTTTTTTGTTTTTAGTATTTGTCGTGATACACCTTATAGCAACACATATTCTGAGAAAATTTCAACCGGTTACCTATTACCATTCAAAAGATACAGCCTTGTGACAGACAGACGAACGGACGGACGGACGGACAGCGTAGCGAGAGTAATAGGGTCCCGTTTGGAACCCTTCGGGTACGGAACCCTAAAAATGAAATTCCGTTCAAAGTTCAGCGTTTGAAAAAGTCCCAGTAAGTCCGCTATTTATGTTAAAATTAAGAGAGATCTTATTAATTTCTTAGGTTTTCGCGATCACTACACATTATAATAATTAATTAATTAATTGCACGGTAGTTTTTTTTTTTAAATATCTGTAAAGACGCTTGTCATCGTATGGCCATAATTAATATCCAATCTATCCACACATATTTTGTATGGAGCTTATGTCAAATTCCTATCTCTAGGTAGGGCAAATCGTGGATAGATTGGATATTAATTTTGGCCGTTAGTCTTGCTGCGACCACGAACGCTGCAAAGCTTTCGAAACGTCAGGAAAACCAATTTAAATAATATACGAGATATAATCCGGTTAAACTTGTTTTATTATTCCTTCAGATTTCCATAGTTTTCTCTACCACAGAATTACTTCTATTTTTAAACGTACAGTCACCACTATGAGTATCGTAACTAACCTACCACCAACGTGAATATTTTTACCGACGGTGATAAAATTATGTTTTTCATCGATATAAACCATTTCGCTCGAACAAATATTTCATTTCATAGGTATTCAACAAATCATTTTAGTTGTACAGAGCGTGGGAGAAATAGTATTCAATTTTTTTGAGTTCTGAAGAACAAGGAAATATTTGATGGTGTGTATAGTCTGAAAACTGCACCAGGCCAGTGTGGTGGACCAAGCCTTACTCATTCACAAGAAGAGGCCCGTGCCCAGATGGAGGAAAGAACACGTTTTTTTTTTTACCAAGAAACTTGCCTTAAAAGAGCAATCAACATCACATCAACTCAGCCTATCGCAGTCCACTGCTGGACATAGGCCTCTCCCAAGTTGCGCCACAACGCTCGGTCCTCTGCCTCTCTTAAAAGAGCAATGTCTGTCCACAAACCCACACTAGGCAGGCGTGGTTGACTAAGGCCTTACCATTCTGAGAAGAGGCCCGTGCCCAGCAGTGGGACAGTAATCCGCTGATAATGATGAAGAGCAATGTTTTATTTATTTTTAAAGTATCAACTCTGAAAGAAATAAAAATGGTTTCTTGTCCCAGTTAACGGCGCGCAACATTTTAATAATAGTGAAAAAGAGACACAATTTGACTTCAACTTTTTTCTCTTTGTTTGCTGGTATGATTTTTAATTTTTTTCATACAAATACCTACTTAAACATACTGTAAAATTAAATATCAAACAATTTTTTTTTTGGTTCAATTCAGTTCACTAGCTGTGTATCTATGTGTGGAAGCTAGTAATTAGCAAATGTCCTTACCTATACCATGTTACCTATTTATAGTTTGTATTTGTCTGTAAGCTTTCCTAAAACCAAATAAATAAATAAATATTTAGCTCATTATTCAAAAACAAGAATACAACAATCGGCTCTTTTCCGTACGCAATGAAATAACAGGCCGGTAATATCCAACAGGACAATAATAGAAATTGCTGGACACTTTTTATTTTTTAAATTATGCTACCAAGGTTTTTAAGTACACACATAAATTAGGTGTTTTTCGGTACAAAATATTTATCATTATACAGACTGAATGCGCATTTTTTTTTTTCAAACTTTGAAAATAGAACAAGAACCGCGCGCGGGCGAATTGGCGTGAATGAAAATGAGATACTGTTGAATTAATTTGTGTTGTGTTTCCTCGCAAATAAGAGAAAAGTATTATACAAGTCTCGGCCGAAATAGCAATTAACGGCCTCGTTTAGTTAAAAATTCACTTAGGAAGTACGAGGCGAAGCCTAAAAAAAATAAAAAAATTGCTTCATTTCAGGCCTCGACAGTAATGTATGTATGTGTATGTAATGTATGTGTGTATGTATGTATGTATATTTTCTAAATGGTTTACTGGCTACAATTCGCCTAAAGCTAGTATTACAAACTGTACTTAATGCAATGGTAGAGCACTCCACTAGGCTAGGCCTGTATCGCTCCGGAGGCTTATTACATTTCCGGAGGCTTATTACATTTTCGGAGGCTTATTACATAACCGGAGTCCCCCTTATTATGCTGAAGACCGGGGGGGTTTTAGTGGGTAAAAATCCCACACACCCCAGCCTCTGTCCTCCATGAGGCCGGCAGCCTTTTGAAGGTTTCCTCCTCGCATATAAAAAACCGGCCAAGTGTGAGACTGACTCACGCAGTAAGGATTCCGTACCATACTCATAGAAATTGATTTAATTTACGAGAGTTCATCAAAACACATCAACGCACCGTGCGTGAAATATGATTTTTTGCAACTCTTTCTTACGTAGGTACCACCACATATATCTATGATTGCCCTATTTTTAGTATTTGTTGCTAAAGTGCATAGTGTGCACTATAATCAGACCAAGTTTGAGCCTGGTATTTATTACTGTTTTGAAGATAGAGCAGGAACAAAAACGTTGAAAAAAATGCGAGGTTTCTTGTAAAAGGGGTCCATTGGTTCTAGACTTTATTTATTTTTAGTATTTGTCGTGATAGTAGTCATAGCAACACATATTTTCAGAAAATTTCAACCAGTTACCTATTACCGTTCCAAAGATACATCCCTGTGACAGACAGACGGACGGACGGACAAGAAACCTCGTAAAACATGCACGTTTTTAGGGTTCCGTAGTCCTACAAGGAACCCTTATAGTTTCGTCATGTCCGTCCGTCTGTCCGTCTGTCCTAATACTTTACAGCTTAATAACTTCTACAGTTATAAACATATGTAAATATAATTTTGTAAAAAATAGTCTAGGTATAGATCTCAATTTTAAAAGAATAAAAAAATCGTGATTACGTATTTTAGGGGTGGCGCCCATACATGTGAAATGGGGATGAATTTTTTTTTTCGCTGCACCCCCTCTTGTGGGGTATCATTGAATAGGTCTTCTAAAATCAAGGTAATGTTTCATACAAAACTTTTTTATCAGGTGTACCATCTGCGAAATATAGCCCACCAAAGTGGCTTACAATGTGTCCCCCCCCCTGCCATTTCTAAAATATGCAACGTAAAAACTTATAATCTTCCACATTGATAGAACTTTGTAAAAACTCCCTTTTAAAATTATTTCGAGTATAATGTGATTATAAATTTTCGAGTTATAGAGAGAAAACTGAAAAATACTTAAGACGTCCTAGTTCAAATGGTAATGTATACAGCGTCAAACTTGGTTTGATTACAGTGCATACTATGTACTATGTAGTTTAGCAACAAATTATTTAATTGATCGTACGGTGCACCCTGGGCAGTCAGCCGCGCTACCAACATGCTGACTGGCTAATCTTTACACCACGACTAGTATTATATTCTCTTTGACCACGACATGAGCTATTATCATTATGTAGCTAATGTCGACACGACAGAAGAAGACGAAGCAACAAATAATAAAAATAGTGTAAACATAGACACATGTGTTGGTACCTGCGGAAGAAAGAGAAGCAAAAATTCTTATTTCGCGCACGGTGCGTTGATGTCTTTTGATGAACTCTCGGATATTAAATCAGTTTCCATGGGTATCAGGTCGATGGGTGGTACGGAACCCTTACTGCGTGAGTCCGACTCACACTTGGCCGGTTTTTATTAACATTTCGTTAGTTTATTTATTACTTTAAAACAAAATGAAAACAAACCAACAAAAAACCAATCAGGGAAACCAATTTAAATAATATACGTGATTTAATCCGGTTAAACTTTGTTTTATTATAATGTGTAGTGATCGCGAAAACCTAAGAAATTATTACAAAATGAAAATTTCGTTTGTACGGCGTGCGCTACAAATTTTTCTCTCTCATACAAAGATGTTTTTTTTTGTAAAGTGAATTTTATAACATGGTTGCGGTAAGGAACAGATACTGAACCACTATGCAATTTTTCCGCACTCCTTGAAAAATTATCCTGCATAATTTTGCTCAATGAACTCGACAATAATGGACCGCATTCCAATGCAATTGTTATAATCGATGTCATATTTCACTAAAGAGGATAGTTTTTTTTGGTATAATACACAATACTTATTAATAATCGAACCTCATTCAGTCTATTTTCAAAATAGGCTGAAGACACTGAAGACCAACGTAGTTCAGCTACTTCACACACACTTAAGTCGCATATGTACAACCACGTTTGGACACAAATGCTTACACTAGAGGAAAAAAATAACAACTGTCTCATAAAAACCGTAAAGCGTCCACCCTGCGGCGGACATCTCACTCAACTAATTGCTGTAATGGCGGGAAAACTCAAAACGCTTCCAAAATGGCGGCAATAATTTCATCGCGCGATGTCAAGACGGGGATTATAAATAAGGCGGGTGATGAAAACTATACTTACGTAGAAACGACAATGATCTTAGTTTTATTTCAGTAAGCCATTGAATTTTATTTTCGTTCTACAAACGTACTATTAATAAACTGGATTCATACCGAATTCATAAGGGATTAACTTAATTTGGAATGTTTGATAAAAATTAAAATAATAAAACGAGCCAGCCTTACAGTAGACGCATATGATGTGTAATATCTGACACACCCATCTCTGCAACTCACGAAATTATTAGAATTAAATTAGAATTATAAATATTTAAGAAATTATTAATATCAAAGAAATTATCCGTGTATTTTTTTTTTAAATCTAAATTAAAAATATCAATAGAGCAGTTACAGAAATTAACCTCAAAATTTATGAAAGTCAAATGCTGAACTATTTATTAGAATAATTATTCATTATTACTCACTTGCATTTTTATCTATGATCTGTAGTTTTTTCAGACATTTATTACCAACAGTAAATACGTTTAATAATGTAGTTTACACATATAAATTAGTTTATATAACAGGAAACTTTGTACACAACAATGTAGGTTAGCGCACAGCTGATGGCTGACAGTACCAACCTCTCGGAAAATGGGTTTGTACCATCTGACTGCCAACTCTGCCAACTCTAGCACCGCGCGCGCTCATTGGTCAAATCAAATAGCGCGCTTCCCCGGCTTCCTGTTACACACTTCCGTCCCTTTTCACAAAATCACTCCCACAGATTGCAGGAAAGCGATAGGAAAGATTTTACACATCAATAAAATTTCTTTGTTTCACGCAAGGCACTTTTACATCATACGCATACACCCAATAATTTAATAGGTAACTTTAATTAGGGTTCACAGTTCAAATCCTACATTTTTTATGGCATCGTATAGCGAAACAAGCTAACAGCCCACCACAAAATGGTAGCGGTAACCTTTGCCCATGCCTAAATTGTAAGTACTGTAAATCGCGTTCGCCAAATTGAGACTTAAATCTCACTTTAGAAGGAGTCTCATGTGTTGTAATTTCACCAGCACCCGTACCCCTTGCACCGGAACCCAGCAATGCAAGCATCACTGTTTGGCGGCGGTGGTGATAAAGCACTGGTGTACCGAACCAGGAATCACAGGTTCGAATCCTGCTCATAAGCGATTTTTTTTTTCCCAAATATGTATGTATTAAAAAATGTTTTATGTATTTTTGTACCATGTATTCAACTTTTCGAGTTCAATTTAATTTTTGGTTTCAAATTATACGTATGACGTCCGGCAATCCAATAGACGTGCTTATTTCTTCAACAATCAGGCAACAATATCATAATGCTACGAGACATTTTTATTGGAATCATAATAATCGCTCGATGTCCCGGTGCATGTAATCGGAAACGATAAATTTTTTCGCGAACGCGTTGAAAAACGCATAATTGTCAGTTTATGAGTTATTTGTGTGCTGCCACGGCGCTAATGTGGCGTCGTCCGTGTGTAAATCAACGAGATATGTTACACTAAACATTTTTGCTCATATTTCCTCAGTTATGTTGTTATATTTGACAATAGGTCATCTTATTACGATTGTGATAAAATTAAGATGTTACTACCAACAGCCCTGTCGGAGGATTTTTGTAATTTATTTAGAACCAAAACAAAGTCACTAAAACTATAGTACTTTTTGTGGATTCCATCAGTGGACGTCTTTTGGCTGCAATGATCATGTCATCATTTCAGCCGAAAGACGTCCACTGCTGGACATAGGCCTCCCCCAAGCAACGCCACAATGACCGGTCCCGCGCTTTCCGAATCCAGCGGATTCCCGCTACCTTCACCAGGTCGTCGGTCCACCTTGTGGGGGGCCTATCCACGCTGTGCCTTGCAGTACGCGGTCGCCACTCCAGAAATTTACTGCCCCATCGGCTATCCATTCTGCGAGCAATGTCCAGGCGCCCACTGCCACTTACGTTTGGCAATTCTTCGGTCTATGTTGGTTACTTTCGTTCACCTGCGAATCACCTCATTTCTGATTCGATCACGCAGGGACACTCCAAGCATAGCCCTCTCCATTGCCCTTTGAGTGAATAGCTATACGTATACTAAACAACAACAAATAAATAAATAATCGGTTGACCAACGCAGAAGAAAATGGTACTGAACCGTTTTTTATTTTCCTATTTACATATACATTTCTAACATGCTTACATTAGACATAAAAACAATTTGCATTAAGGCCACCAAAGATATCCAGATAAAATAGACATCTTTTAACGGCCAAAATTAATAATTGATCTATCCACGATTTGCCCTACTAGAGATAGAAATTTGACATATCTATCTATTCTATCTCTAGTAGGGCAAATCGTGGATAGATAGGTTATTAATTTTGGCCGTAAAAGAACGCCTTATTATATCGAACTTTAGCGCTCTTTTTGTAACTCATTGATTACGATGAGACGCAATAAAGGGATATTTCGTCGGTCTTTTATTCCCCCTAGTTGATGCCCCATTTTCATGTAATAAAATCATGATTTCATGACCAATATAGATGATCAGCTCTAAATCACATATCTGAATGGCAAATACCGTAGACCCATTCATTCAGCCGATATAATTAGACAAATCGATTTAAATGTGCGACGATAGTTTATTGGACAATAAATATTGATGGCTTCGACAGCAAGGTGCCGCGTTTGTTCCACTCCAGTTACTGCAATATTCGATGCACTTGCCAAGATTGTAAGCATACATGTGACTTGCTTCGAAGACGTCTATAGCAGATCGATATGGCTTATGGATGCATCACTTGTATTTACATCAATTTTGTATGCTTAGCATCTACAAAATACTTACATTATGTATTGTTGAAATAGGTTTTCAATGTCAAGTCCAACTACCTATTTTTAGGCTGACACGCGTAAGGAATATTCATCAAATAACGAGAAAGTTTTGTAAGTAACTATTATTGTTTTCCAACTTATAGAAATTGTGATTTATCCAGACCCAGACTCTAAAGAACTAAAATAATTATTTTTGCAAAGTTTACAACGAATGTAACTATGTACAACGCTCAGGTATTCTTCTTCTTCTTCTTCTGTCGTATCGACGTGAGCTATACAATAATAATAGCTGATGTCGTGGGAAAAATATTAGCTTGTCAGCAGGTTGATAGCGGGGCTGACTGCCCAGGGTGCGACGAACGATCAATTAAATATCGCCACTCGTGGAGGCTCTTAGGTACTTAATTTAAAGTACTTTAAAGTACTTAATTTTTTTCATTTTGTTTTTATATCAAACGGTACGGTATTATAAAAAAAAAAAAAACTGCAAGTTGTCATGAAAAAACGCGACCATATTTTCCAGATTTATTCGGTGACGAAAAAATCAAGAATAAAACTATTTCTTCTGAAAAGAAAAAAACAGATTCAAAAAAAAAAAGATAAAGATACCTATGTGTCTTTTGCTTTTACTTTCTATGTAACCCCACCTATAAGTTGCCTGCTTGTGTTTATCACTGTGTTTTAAATGTTGCGCGTCGTTAACTTTGACAATAAACTATTTTTCTTTCTTTCTTTTCTTTTCTTTCAAAAAGAAAATTTAAAAAACACTGCATCACAATACAAAATGTCAGACAATAGTTCATTGCAGGTTGGCACTTAATGTACTTACCTATGTCAACTGATTTGGACGGCAGCCGCCAAGGCCTACAACTTTCAAACAATGATAATAATACTCGCGGATATGTCTGTAAGATTCGTCACACTGTGGACCGCAGTCGAGACCGAATTTAAGGACTTAGTCATAATAATAAAAAACATTATGGAGTGCTATTTACGAGAGAACGGAAACATGTTAACGTATGGTTTTATAGTAACGTATATGGAAATTGTAACATAATATAACAAATAAAATATGGTCCGTGTGGTGCCGGACATAAAGAATAGCACCACCCTATCTCTTCTCATGGGTGTCATAAATATATGGTTCGTGTGGTGCCGGACATGAAAAATAGCACCACCCTATTTCTTCTCATGGG
The DNA here is from genome assembly GCA_949699075.1 of Asteroscopus sphinx. Taxonomy (NCBI): domain Eukaryota; kingdom Metazoa; phylum Arthropoda; class Insecta; order Lepidoptera; family Noctuidae; genus Asteroscopus; species Asteroscopus sphinx. The sequence continues at coordinate 18,986,116 of OX453021.1, forward strand.
TGTCATAAATATATGGTGCCGACATAAAGAATAGCACCACCGTACACCTCTTCTCATAGGTGTCGTATAAGGCGACTAAGGGATTCATCAGAGGATGGGCAGCAGCGTTACGGTTGTCCTAACCAACTGCGATCGCCAACCCTCCTGCCAAGCGTGGCGATTATGGCATGCCCCTCCTTTGGGGGAGGCCTGTGTCTAGCAGTGGGCGTCTTTCGGCTGAAATGATAATGATGATGATGATTTCAAATATACATTATACCCTATAAGACAACTTTTGAAGTAATTCTAAAGCTGAATTTATACCACCAGCATATTATTTATAAAGTATGTATCTTCGAGAATACGCACTACGAACACACGAAAAGTCAGACTGACGCACAAATAGAATTGTGATGTGTATTGTTATAGTTACAGATTGTTATCTTGATTTGGAGAATAATCGAATATTTCGGCGATAAACCTTGCATATCAAGTCCGGCCCAAGTTAGTACTAATTGGGGTTCCTTGAGAATTTTAAAAATCGTGACGTTTCTGTTGGTCTGTGGACGTAGACCCATTGGTCTTGATACTGGCAGTCTTAGTATAGTATAACGGGCTGGTTTCCGCAATTCCACGATCAAGCGTGTATTTTGCGTACTGGCAGTCTTTATTGTACGTTCATATTTTAATATAAAAAGACTCAGTAATTGCAAAATAATCATGTTACCAAATGTGAGGTCAATACAAATAATTTTGAAATGCAACAGCAATTTATTTGGTTAGCAAATTGTTTATTTTTATGTACACACGGCTACACATCAAGCTGTACGGAACCAGTAAAGGCTGACCTCGCGTTGTAAGGAAAACCTATACAATGCGAGGTCAGCTTTTACTGGAAACTTACAGCTTGATGTGTAGCCGTGTGTACATAGAGATCGTTGGATATTTCTTCAGTGTTTTGTTGATTATGCACCTATCTTTTTTGTGATAATAAGTATTTTAACATTAAAATACTTTATTTAAATTAATACCTATTATCTTGTCACTTCTTTACTTTTCTATGTCTCTTCTATAAACCTTTATGAAGAACCATGTTCTGAGCAACCAGAATAAAGATTTTTATAATAAAGGTTATAAATCGACTCTTAGATTAGCCAATCAGCGTTCAAATTTTCAATCGTCCTAAACAAACTGGGAATTTTGGAATGTTCCTGATAAATTCTGACGAATAAAAAAGGCCGACGGAATCTCGCTAAACAATAAGTGAAGCATCCATAGTATGCCTAGCTAGCTGATAGCTAGCTAGTATAGCTCGCTTAAAAATACGGGCACATTCACATCCATAGTATGCCAAAAAGCCGTGATTACGCAAAAAATCTATTGTGACGGTAGTCATTGTTGTAGTGTCACAAATAAAATAACAGAATAAATCTGGTGTGTTAAAATGCTTTCGAAATTATAGTGGGTTTAGGAAAAAATTAAGTGATTCAGTCTTTGTTTAGCGAGATTCCGTCCGCCTTTTTTATTCGTCCGAGCTGATAATAGATCGTATCATTACTTTCTAAGATTCCAATTATTCGGTCTATTGAAATCATTCTAGGATTTTCGCAAAGATTCAATTTGTTTGAATATCCTACGACATATGCAGAACCTTCATCACATTAACCTTGTTCAAGGTTTTTATGTAAATTGCAGTCGGAAACTTAAGGTAGGTACATAAGTGTGGTTTATAGAAATATAGTTATCATTCAGTGTTACTCAGTGGTCCGTGATGATTGTGGCTGTGTTATTAGTTTTATTCGCGTCTGTTAATTGTGTGGTGGCTGCACCCAGTGTACCCAAAGTGATCATAGCGGACGATGAATATGCACAATGTGTCGGCGAGGATTGTTTGTGTTATGAAGACGATAGTGACGTAGCTGATATGACAAATGACGGTTGGCCCATGACAATTGGAAGTGTTAGAACCATGGAGGTTAGAACCACGGAGGTCGGAACCACGACGACCCAAGCACCAGGAGCAGCTATTGACGCAGCCGCATGTCCAGGGGATTCAGTCAGAGTTGGCGATAATTGTGTGATGAATGATGACTAATAAATATTTAATTGAAATATTTAAGGAGTTTTGTGTATTCATTGGACCTTTCTAGTTCTGTTGTTTTTCGTGTTGCACTCTTGACAACAAAATACGATCTCGAAACTAGGTACCTATTTGACACTTGTACGGTATGGCAATCATTTTGTTCATGAACGTACCTAATTGGTGGCAATTTAACAAATAAATAACTACTGTAATAGTCTTTTTTCAACTGTTCAACAATTAATAGATACGAAAAGATTTTTTATTTTTTATAAATATGATTTATACACTGGTTAAATTATGATTCAGTTTTACGTGCGTGACAGAATTGAGATAACCAAATCCGTTATTGTTGAATTAAAAGTTTTTCCTAAGTTCTATCTAGTTATTTATCGCTCTATATTTTTGTTTTCTTAAGGACTGGTACATTTACCTATTTGTTTTCCTTATAGGAGGTGTAGAAATCTGAGTATGACTACGAGGACATCTATATCCTCGTAGTCATACTGATATGACAACTTAGTATGACCACAAGGAAACAGCGGAAACTGATTTAAGTTAATCAAAAGACAACGTACAGGAAATGTGAATTTTTGCATCTCTTTCTTACGTAGGTACCACGACATATGTCTATGTTTGCCCTATTTTTTGGAATTTGTTGCTTAACTACATAATATGCACTATAATCAGACCAAGTTTGACGCTGGTATGTATTACCGTTTTGAAGATAGAGCAGGAACAAAAACGTTGAAAAAAATTCATGTTTTTATAACATATATTTATAATACAGCTCGCGACATTGATCGATCCAAAGAACTATTTATATTTATGGTGAATGTTTTTGCAATATAGTTTGTCACAGCGGCAGCTTTATTAAATAAACAAGCTCATACAAAAACAGATTTCTTATACCTACGGCTTTTAACGTGGGTAAAAGTATTATGTGCCAAAATTCGCATAACTCTTTAGAACTTAGAACTCCGCTCATCGGCCTCCCGCCCTTATCCCTTGGAACTATCGTTTTATATGTATATCAAAGGGAGATTAGATTGTTATAGTCGATTGAAGGGTGGGATTTTAGACTTGTAATTTAACCCCGCTTCATCTCAAGAAAAAGTTTATTCATCTGTAGGTAACTCAAGTAGATTTCTTTAGGTTGCTTCAATCAACGTGATATCATAAATATTGATCACACGATTGCTACCAGAAAGTTAATCCTACTAATATTTTATGTGTTCAAGTTTGTGAAGATGTTTGAATGTTTGTTACTACAACTTTTTCTATTACTAAAAGTATTTAGTCCTTCTTCAAATGCAAATCTTGTTTTGTGTTTGTATACTAACATTCATTTGCATAATTTTATGAGATAATATTTAAGTGGAAGAGCGGAGTCACACACAAGCAACTCCTTGCTTAGAAGGTGATCTATAAATTATGTAGGTGTGATTATGACAATTATGTAACTGAAAAAAACCCTTTTTATTATATTTTTATTGTAACCTACTCATTACTCAATCACGCTGAAACGGCTGAATGGATTTTGATGAAATTTACAGATACAGTTATACCATAACCTGGATTAAAATATAAACTACTTTTTGTACAGAGAACACAGTTCCCGAGGGATGCGTAAGAAGTCTTTCCGAATTATACGTGAGCGAAGCCGCGAGCAAAGTCTAATATCAAATAATATATATAGATATAGCATGCATTGATCTTAGATTGATCATTCTCCAATGGCATTGTTTGCACGATCGCTAGCTAATTACGACGAGGCCATCGTGATCTACCTATTCACGTCCAAACATGGGATTTCCCGTAGACCCAGCCGAGGCCTACGGGCGAACAGAGTTGTTCCGGGTCAGGGCCCCAATTCTCGCGTAGAGATAAATTGTTTCATCATCATCATCATCATCTTTTCAGCCGAAAGACGTCTACTGCTGGACATAGGCCTCCCCCAAGCATCGCCACAACGACCGGTCCTGTGCCTTCCGCATCCAGCGGATTCCCGCGACCTTCACCAGGTCGTCGGTCCACCTTGTGGGGGGCCTACCCACGTTGCGCCTTCCAGTACGCGGTCGCCACTCCAGAACTTTACTGCCCCATCGGCCATCCGTTCTGCGAGCAATGTGCCCCGCCCACTGCCACTTAAGTTTGGCAATTCTTCGGGCTATGTCGGTTACTTTCGTTCTCCTGCGAATCTCCTCATTTCTGATTCGATCACGCAGGGACACTCCGAGCATAGCCCTCTCCATTGCCCTTTGAGTGACTTTGAGCCTTCTTATAAGGCCCATTGTGAGCGACCACGTTTCAGTACCGTAAGTAATTACTGGCAACACACACTGGTCAAAGACTTTCGTCTTGAGACACTGCGGTATTTTGGACGAGAAGATATTGCGTAGCTTCCCGAACGCTGCCCAACCGAGTCGGATTCGACGATTGACCTCTTTCTCGAAGTTGGACTGCTGAATTGTTTCATAATTGAGTTGATCAGCCTATTGCAGTCCACTGTTGGACATAGGCCGGTCTCACAACATTCGGTACTCTACCTTCCGCGTACAGTCTTAGCAAATAATTGTCTAATTCGAGATAATCTTTAATTTTAAATCTCTTGCAAAAATATCGCCGTTAATGATGCTGTGATACCTATGTATATATTTATTGACGTGTAAATTGAATTTGATGAATATAATGTCGATTGCGATGAGCTGTTTGGGGTGTAAACATAATTAGAATGTCACGTTAGATACTAAATTATTAATTATATCTAACGTGACATTCAACGTGAAAATACGAAAATTATTGTAACCGACATTCGCCATTTTGTTTCGATATTATATGAATTTGTTATGAATTCATATTATTACTTATTTTATCTGAATTTTCATTATTATATTACGTCGAGTTCGAGATGATGTCTACGACGCGAGAGTCTCCCCCCTGGATTGTGTCGCGGTTGAAAACGAGTTTCAGATTAGTTTTCGGGTTGTCTCCTGTGAGAAGGTCCACGAAACAGGGGCCTTACTCCCAACAGCTGGTTTGAGCTCTGAACCGAATCGAGCTAATGTCAATTCCTAGAAAAATACAGTACGATATGACACTAACTCCAATTCAAATTCGATTGATACACCACTCGATCTAATTAGGCTCCTGGAAAAATCATAGTCTGGTCTGGACCAGCTTTTGCAGTTGATTGGTTAAATACTCAGAGAACGCTGCTGCCCATCCTCTGGTGAATCCCTTAGTCGCCTTTTACGACACCCATCAGAAGATATAGGGTGGTGCAATTCTTTCCATCCGGCACCACACGGAACAAATGAATGAGTCGGATGAATTATAATGTTACTTTTGTACAAGCAAGTCAAGTTATTGACGTACCATTCCACAAAAAAACCGCATGTGTTGTTAACATTATTATTAATTAAATACAGTATAATTACACAGTTTTATAGTGTAAAAAACAATAAAAAACACATTGAAAATATAAATTAAACCATAGTTGCTTATTTAAAGGCAAAACAAAGTTATAATTTATATACTGTCATGAAAAGCGGAACGTACATATCGATTACTAATTTATCTATTGTCCTCGAGAATACGCATTTTGGCGCGCCATCTACCAGGCCCCTCAGAAAGTATTGCGAAAAAAAGTTTTTATATATGGGAGACTGGCCAGTTATAATGTTTTTCGAAAATATGATTATTTATAAGTAAAAATAAGTAAGTTCCAATTTCAAAATTTCCCTCCACATTTTTTGCGAGTTAATTCAAAGTATTGTGTCTCACTGAAATATGGATCTGCGCCGGGAACATTTTAGAGCTATGATTTTATACGATTTCAAGTGTCGCCTGAAACCGGATGAATCGTACGATAGACTTCAAATGGCATTCATGGATGAAGGCCCTTCCAAGGCAACCGTGTATCGTTGGTATAACGAATTCAAGCGCGGTCGACCAACTTTGGGGGATGACGAAAGAAGCGGTCGCCCTTTGACGGCTGTTACCGAAGAAAACGTGCTAGCAGTGAAAAATTTAATCCAAGACAATAGGCGAATTACATATCAGGAGATTCAACACATATTGAAGATTGGATCGGGAAGCGTTCACGAGATTCTACACAGCCATCTTCGCGTGAGGAGGATAGTATCACGCTGGGTGCCGCACAACCTCACCGATGCTCAGAAGCAGGCCCGGGTGGAATGGTGCCGTGATATGCTTAACAAATTTGAAGCAGGCTCGTCTCGGCGTGTTTACGACATCGTTACAGGTGATGAGTCCTGGATTTATCAATACGACCCAGAAACCAAGCGCCAGTCGACTGTTTGGGTGTTTCAAAATGAGCCAACGCCTACCAAAGTGAAGCGATCTAGAAGCGGGGGTAAGATTTTGATCGCTAGCTTTTTTTAATTTGACTGGCCACTTGGTATCAATTCCCTTACGGGATCAAAGAAGCATTAATGCCGAATGGTATACTACCAAATGTTTGCCAGAAGTTTTCTCTGTTATATAAGCAACAAGCGACCAAACACAGGGCTCCGCGGGCTACTGCTCCACCACGACAATGCACCTGCGCACACCGCACTCAAAACGAGGGACTTCCTGGACAGCACGCCAGTCAAACTCCTGGGTCACCCTCCTTACAGCCCTGATCTAGCACCGTGTGACTTCTTTTTATTCCCAAAAATAAAAAATCAGCTCAAAGGGATACAATTTTCGTCGCCGGAAGATGCGCTGGCTGCGTTCGAGCAGGCTGTAAACGAGGTGTCTGCGGCGGACTGGAAAAAGTGTTTTGAAAACTGGTTTAGGCGCATGAATCTTTGTATAGAGGCTGGTGGAAAGTACTTTGAAAAGATTTGATAAAAATATATGTACGTATAGAACAATTTTTTTTAGTTTCGCAAAACTTTCTGAGTGTCCCACGTATATTATATCATGTCACTGAAATATCGCATTATCATATCATATCACTGAAATATCGCATTAAACGAGAATCGGGCCCCTGTGTTTCTACCGGTAGTAAATGTCATGTCTCTGCTTTTTTCCTTTCTATCATTCTGTAAACTACTGTCTTTGTTTTTGTTTGGTGTATGTTATAAGTATAATAAAGATCCAGGTATAAATAAATTCGGTACGGAACGCAAATTAAATACCTACCAAAAGATTTTGTAAATATTTATTCTATTTGGACAAACCAATTGAACTCCGTCATAACAACACTTAACGCTAAATTGATTGATGCTACCTAAGTAGCCAAGGTACTGTGTGCTAAGTATTTAATAAATGTAAAGACGTTTGTCTTCACTTGACGTATTTTTACAAGTACTCGCGTTATTACGTTACTAAAAATGAACTTTATCTAAATAGAAATATGTAGCTATTTTATATTCGCCAAATATTGCGAATATTTGGTCAAATATGCCAGGTGAAGAGTCTGTAAAATGCATTTACTCGAATTGAGCTTTAAAATACCTACTGATGATAAATACATATAATTAAAGGTTTTTAATAGCGGTGGGCGATTATGAGATATAGTAATGAAATCATTCGATTATGAAAATGTCTCGAGATATCTCGATTATAGCAGTTAGTAGTTATATACATAGGCTCCATACAAAATATGTCAAATTTCTATCTCTAGTAGGGTAAATCGTGGATAGATTGGATATTAATTTTGGCCGTTAGTTAGTAATCGTGATCGCGAGCGAAACACGATGGTCGGTCGGTTACACTAAATGAAAATTTAGCTGAAGTTAATTACCATTGACTCGTTTTGTTGATTTAATAGAAATCTATCAATAACAAAAATTAAAATAAGTAAACTTTCTTTTACAGCCAAAGATCGCGGCAAGTGGCGTTCTCTCGATTCGGAGGCCAAGACACATTTTGGGTCGCTGTGCCAGCGGAGTAACTTTTTACAACAGAAATAATACCTGGTTCAAATTAGTAGTACGAAAAACTCGAGTCTCCCTACTTTTTAATAAAAAGTACAAGTACTAATTTGTACTACTAATACTGTTGTAAGAAGTTTTCACAACAGGATTAGTAGTACAAATTAGTAACGTCATTCGATTATGAAAATAAATTAGTTACTAATTTCATAATTGATTATTAACATTAGTATTACAAAGTAATTCGATTATACCAATCATTCATAATCGCCCACCGCTAGTTTTTAAGCAGTGATAGCCTAGCGGTTGAACGCTAGCCTTCCATGCAGGAGGGTGTGAGTTCGATCCCGGCCCGCACCTCAACTTTTTTTTTTTTTTTTTTCGAATTGACTCTCGCAGGTGGCACCGAGGTGCCATTTCTGCTTAACCGGACTGGTGGCGGAGAGTCCCATGTGGGACTCCATTCGCCGAAAGTTCCCCTAATCCTAAACTTAAAAACTAAAATCGCGGTTTCAATACCGCATAAGGGTGTCCCCCAAGGGCCCGCCGTTCCCATGTCCCCCTAGCAGCCGTTGCTGCATCAGGAATGAATTTCTCGAAAGTAGCGGACTTTCGGTATAGCGGGTGTGTGAAACGCGTTTCGCGAATCGCCGTTAATCGGCAAGCCTCGCCGGCGAGGCTTAGACCTACCTAACCAGTGGCTGTTAAGCCTACTCCTAGAAACTACTCTAGAGCATAGGGTTGCGTGACGAGATTATCTCCGGTTGCGACACCGTGAGGGCATCCCCAGGGGGGAGCTCGGACCTCGACTCAGGGTGCAGCTGGGGGACCCCACCACTGGTCCCCCCGGCAGCCGCTGCTGCATCGCATTCTGTTTCTCGAGAGTCGGACTCTCGGCATCTGTGTGGATGTCGCGTCCGGTCCTCGCCGGCGGGGACGATATTTAGGACGACGGCATCGGAGTGTGCTTGTATTTTTATTTGACTCCTGGAGGAGGGTTATTTCATCATCGGGTTCGATGAGTGTGTGTCTGGGACGGCGAATTTTGCTGATGGCTAATGGCTGGTATATGGTGGCCGCCACGACCAAGGGATTGGGATGCTTGGGAGCGAAATCGAAGTAAACTGACTTTTTAAATTCATGTGCGGATTTATATTCGATTATCACTTGCTTTAACGGTGAAGGAAAACATCGTGAGGAACCTGCACACCAGAGAGTACAGTTCTCTATGGTGTGTGTAGACCGCCAACCCGCACTGGCCAGCGTGGTAGACTAAGGCCTTAGCCTTCTCATACTGAGAAGAGGCCCGTGCCCAGCAGTGGGACAGTAATGGGCTGGTTATGTTGCTAATAAACTTTGCTGAGAATGCCCTTATTCAGAAATAAATAAAAAATAAATTATGTTTCTTTTTTTTATGATAAATAATTTATTGGCGTTAGTTGGTCAGCAATAATTGATTAATAAATATAGATACTTTTATACACATTAGTGAAAGGTTTCGGCCAACCCCAATTGGAAACAGGCGTGAAAATAATAATAGGTATAATAGGTTATACAATGTGTTATTTAAATAACTGAAAACCTATTAAGGGGTCATTGTACTCATCAGTATGAACAACTTTTACTATGGGGCCAACCCTGAAATCGCGAAAATAATATCAGCTGATCCCTACATTTTGTAACAAAAATTCAATAATAATGACATCACATACAAATGAGCAATCGTTTGTTGGTAATTAAAGTAAATTATAGAGCCAATTACATCGACGTTAGTTCTATATATAATCGATGTGTGCAACCAAAGGCGAACGCTGGCCGCTTCCTCAGCAATAAATCCGCATTGATTGAGCGCTATAAATCTACTGTGCGCCTGCGCTGCGCCGCGCCGTCGCATCGTCTACACCTTGTAGGGTTGCTATACTCAAGAATGAAAGACTTGTACAATTGTACATTAATAAAATGATTCTATTATTTTAACGCATAACACAAGCAGGGTCAATTCTAAATATAAAAAAATCAAAATTCATATGTTTTAGTTGTGCTAGAACATGGTTTTTCGTAAACAAACGGCACATGCTGCTGACTCTGTATATTACATTTTACAAACAACTGCTCAAGTTGAATAATAGTGTCAAGTTGAACGACGTATCTTCATAGAATTGAGACAAATGTTTGTTTTTCAATGTTGTAACAATTAACACAAAAAATTAAGTAACAACCGTGTATTTTTATTACCTTCTATACTTGTGATTTCGAATCTTTTGAGTACCTAATGTAAAGGTCAAAGAGCATGATGAATGCTGATTCATTTGGTACTAAAGTTGACGTTAATAGTTAGAACGTACTAAGACAACTTGAATCTTACTGGATACTGGCAGTAAAGTATTAACAAGTTGCCATTATAATAAAAAATACTTTAATAGTATGCGTCATCATTAAAAATACTTTAATAGTTTGCGTCATCATTAAAAATCTATTTACTCTGTCAAATAAGTAAACTTGCACCACAACATTCGGTTCTCGACTTTCCCCGTTCACAATCAAGGGCACCTAGCAATTTAAGGCATAAAGTTGATGATATAATTTAATTAACATTCAATTAATTGTAAATTAACAACGTCTGTGGTCTATTGGTTCGAGGGTCGGACTGCTGATCACGAGGTCGTGGGTTCGAGTCCCCAGGACACAAATATTTGTGTGAGAAACATAAGTATTTATGTTGGTCTGGGTGTTTTTTATGTATGATAAGTAGGTATTTACAAAAAAAAAGTATGTAAGTATTATATCCATTGTCTAGTACCCATAGTACAAGCTCTGCTTAGTTTGGGACTAGATGGTGCTGTGTAAAAATGTCACAAATATTTATTTTATTTATTTATTTATTCACTCGCTTTCGCATCAAAAGGCGCCTCTCCAGCCAGGAGGACCAATGGCGTCGACGTGAAGAAGATAGCTGGGGTGGACTAGATGCGGAAGGCGGAGGACGAGTGTTGTAGCGCAACTTGGGAGAGGCCTATGTCCAGCAGTGGACTGCGATAGGCTGAGTTGATGATGTTGATGATTCATTCACTTCTTAAAAACAGAAGAACTTTGTAGGAGGACGTTGAAGAATGGGTCATGTGGGGATATTGATGTAATACGCTTAGCTACTTACTCGTGAACGCAGAATATTTCTTCATGTTTTTTTTTAATTTATTATCTCAGAAGAATGCTTTTATTTTATTTATTTATCTTCGTGACACAATCCCTCTAGTTATCTTTAACACACACATAAAATATGTTTTATTAAAACAATGATAGTGGCAGCCCTGTGTAGTCGCAACACGTGTGTTACAGCGCGGGCGCACTCGGGAGACACGTTTGATTTACGCGCCCCCAGCCCGCTACAAATTGCCGCTCATACCGAAAACAAACGTGTTATTATCATATACCGATATGATGAGCATCGTGGTATGATATCAGAATAGTTCTGTTAGTAATATTGTTTCGCAATATATAAGATATTGAAAAAAAAAGTGTGTGTATGTGTTCCTAACCCCCGTCAGGAACCTATTTAGAATATTTTTGACCAGTTCATTATAATGCTAAATTTCGCAACTATATTACAAGCATAGATGGCAGGAAACATCATGCGTCGGACTGAGATACCACAGGTTCCAGTTTCGATGCGCAGTAAAACATGTCCTATTGTATGTTTCATTCAATAATTAGCTGTAACTTTGACGTTACCCACCAGATAGCGCTTAAAGGTAAGGTCAGTTGAGCACTCTATGTCCGTATCAAAGACATTTCCATACTGACATAACACACTTTATTGTTTTTTTTAAAATCTAAAACACTTGTTGTAACTGTTACAACAGTTCTACATGCAACAGGGTCTTATGATTTTTATTCGCCGCAACAATAATAAATTATAAACCTCAGAATAGTTTAACATTCTCCTGTTTATGTGGGTGTGGTATATGTTTATTTTACTGTTTTTAACTAATTATATTATTTAAGTATATTATATTTTTGCTTGTTTCAGTGTACTACTAACTCCGTCAACAAGATACACATTGAGTTTCACTGTCAATCAAGTTTTATAAATTATTCTTTAAAACACTTGCTTTTCCACTGCACATCTGACATAGATGACGGCTGATAGAGATGTATGTAAGAAAAAAACATGCTGCGCCGACCCCAAATAAATTGGGATAAGGGCAGGAGGATGATGATCTGACATTGGCAGAATTGTCGACATCGGCATAGCTTGCCATTAAAAAATATAGAATAGAATAGAACAGTTCTACAGTTTATCTAGTTATAATAATTAAGCAGTGCATTGATAGCGAATGTGAGTACCAACGGAAATGGTTTGTATTTCTGGTTTAATGGTACAAAAGCAAATGTGAAAATGTATTAGTCTGAATTCAATAAATGAAAAAAAATATGTTTAGTTTACAAAATCAGAGAAAATTTGGAGAGCAACGGGGCAACTTTATGGACAATTTAGATAAGAAAACGATGTGCACATTCTACAAAACGAGAATGATTCAAAACGCAAAAAACATAAGTAACTATTTAGCTGTTAACGCCTGCAGTTTTTTTGCAACCATCCTCAAATAATATCAAAAACCCATCAAACAAACGACTGATAAACAAATAACTGGTAACATTGTTTATGCTACAAAAGAGACTCAAAGAAGAACTATTCAGTGAATCATTGGGCAGGCGGGTTGAAATCCGCTTTGCTTACAAATAGACAATGCTGGCGGAGGAAGTACTAACGAATTAGCAAGCAAGTGAGTGAGCGCTTTGATCACGGACTGGTGTCAACATAGCTTGCGAGCCTCATTAACATCCCGATCGGTGAACGTCACTCTGACGGATTCTTTAAATGTATGGACTGGTATGGACTTAATTCTTCAGATAAGAAGGAGTTAAAATAGGTGAGAATGTGAAGGAAATCATTGCACCTTGTCCATCCTTGTCCTGGATTTGGTTTGATGAAAAGGTGCTTTGTTTTTTTAGTTCTTTTAAACCATAACTCACTTTGAATATCAATCTGAAAAGTTATCACTTATCATCACGCAATAGATTATGATGACCCAGTTTTTTTTCAGTGTCTAAGTAAATTAGTTAGTCAAAATCTGCTGTATTAGGTTTGTCTGTTTATAATTTTCCTTATCGGTACAACGATGATTCTAGTCTAATCAATAAAATTTAAAAAGCCATTTATCTTAATTAGATTAAAACAAGCATGTCTTAAAATACTCTGACAGATCACCATTTTGTGTTTGTGTAAGGAGTTATAGTATCTCTACATTACTCCACTCCATGGTACAGACAATAAGACTACATTCATCATCTTATTTAACACAGAAACCGAGAGTCGAACGAATTCACTATCAAAACAATCCACTAAGAAAAGGAGTGATTCGGTACCTAAATCCGTGTTTGTTATGCCTTAGTACACCTTTCTTCTTTGTGTCAATGGAACGACTGATTTTAGGTGAGACTTGGCAAGTCCAAAACTTTGCAACTTCTACGGAGTTATCAGTGACAGCCCAGAGGTCGCTGAAGATGCACGTGTATATGCATAGTTTGAGGGTCACTATGTCGGATTCCTATATCTTACCGAACGTAGCTGGTTAAAATTCAGATACTTGTTTCAGAATAATTAAGAATATAATAGCCTCTGTAGCGTAGCGTAGCCTATTCCTACTAGTAGCATCCGCAGATATTGATTTCCTAATACGAACAAAATCTTATAGAATCTGTCATACGTGGGCAACGCCAAGCCCACAATCCAGAGCCAATTTTTAAATGGAAGGATTAAGGAACATTATAAAATCGCGCGAGGAAAATGAAAAATTTGCAAACTCTTTGATCCTTAACACTATTGGGATTGATCCCAACATTGATTATCTTGTTTCTCAAGTTCAATATCAGGCTTCTCATTAACGATATTACTTAATAAAAGTATGGAATAAACGGTTTTTTTATTCCACAACTACTTATGATCTACGCTACGACCCGCGACTTTGTTAACATCTTAAAGTTTTGCTCGTAACTTTCCAAAAGGTAACCTTTTAACCATACCTAATCATCAATCAATGATGTATAATATAGATCATTGAAAATATTACCATTGGTAGGCAAAATTACTCGTTTTTGATATAGAAATCGGGTATCAGCACGTAGCAGATGTGTTCTAGGAAGAGCATTGTGTAAGCGAGGTGTCGCCGCTATTGTGACTGCTGATTGACTGATGCTGCCAACTAATCCGATGCACGCTATTCTTGGAGCCGAACAAATATGCCTCCGTTTGATACTATCAATGTTTACATTGGTTCGTTTCTATATTTGCTAGTCGCGGTGCAGTAATGTGCGCGTGATTCCGCAATGTTGCCGATTGGATCTTTGATTACGGAAACTGATCTGTGACGTATAGTTATTAACATTGGTTTTCAATGCTACAATAGTCTAGTGGCCCTATCTGTCTTTAGGTTTATTATATCAAATTGATCTTATATTTTAAGAACAGAATAGGTACATAATTGTTAGATGGATTTACTAAGCTGTGAAACGCTATCAATAACCTTTTCAAATAATTGTATATTGATCAACTCAGGATATCGCATTCCTCGGCTGGACATAAGCCTTTCCCAAGTTGCGCCACAACACTCGGCCCTCTGCCTTCTGCATCCAGTCCCCCCAGCTACCTTCTTTAGGTCGTCAGTCCACCTGGCTCGAGGGCACTGCGTTAGCCGATTCGCAGTCCTCACTCATGGACTCATCTGCTCCATATTCATACCATATCCAGTCTGTTGTAAATTCATGCATTATTGAAAAAAATGATAATAGAGGGGTCATAAACTGTGATTTTTATTATAGATTACATTTCATTTATATTAAGTACCATAATCATTTATTCATCATTTTATTTCCTTCGAATATTAAGATCTATTAATTAAAGCAAAATAAATACCTATCATAACAGATCCATCATCGTCTGTATCTGTAAGCCGCATTTTCCGCTAATACTTCTAAACATAAGAATGTCAGGTAGCTCATGTGCCGAAGTGTTGTGATTACTGACAGAGAGGTGCCAACATCTATTCTTAGAAACGACGAGGCCTGGCTATTGGCTGCGGTAGCATCTTCAAGCTGAGTTATACAATGAGACAGGTGAAAATTTGCGACTAATGGTACTTTATTGACATTGGAATTGTATTTTATTGGGAAATACAGGCGTGATGTTATATTATTGTTATTATTATTATTGACATTGTAACTTTTTGGTCTACGAAGATACTGGTTTCAAATTCTAGTTTTTTGAGATCAAAATCACTTGATTACTTCGAATTCTAAGTTATCTATACTAATATTATAAAGAGGAAAGATTTGTATTTTTGTGCGTATGTTTGTAATCTATCTATACTAATATTATAAAGAGGAAAGATTTGTATTTTAGTGTGTAGGTATGTTTGTAATGAATAAACTCAAAAACTACTGTGCCGATTTCAAAAAAAAAATCACCATTAGAAAGCTACATTCACCATGAGTAACTTAGGCTATATTTTCATGTCCACCCGTGCGAAGCCGGGACGGGCCGCTAGTGTTCAATAAACAACTGCTAAACTTTGTTAATTTGAAATATTTTCAAATGATCTGATGAATGATGAATTAATCGATGAAATAGAATTGTAGCACGCTCCCTTCTTCTCACGGTTCGTCTAAAACCACTTATAACAATTTTTATTTGTCGACAAAAGTTGTGTACCTATACAGGCTACTTAATCTACAAATATTTTGAAGATGCAAGCTTCGTTTGTAAGAACTTTTAACAAACTATTAATTCAATTCAATAGATGTAAGTTATGTGAAGTTAAGTGGTGACCGCGTACTGGAAGGCGCAGCGTGGATAGACCCCCCCACAAGGTGGACCGATGACCTAGTGAAGGTCGTGGGAATCCGCTGGTTGCGGAAAACGCAGGACCGGTCGTTGTGGCGATGCTTGGGGGAGGCCTATGTCCAGCGGTGGACGTCTTTCGGCTGAAATGATGAAGTTATGTGATTGTTCATCCCTTGTAGATGTCGTGGAGATGATGAGATGATTGTATCCACTTACACGAGATTAATTTAATTTAGTTCCTAAATCGTCATTCATTTTATCGATATCATTATTGTACTACGATGCAGAATATTTGGCTTGATCGCTAATCTGTACTTTGTTTCTTGTGACTATAATAACTCCGGCAGCTACACGGTCCAACGCAATTACTAATAGACGATAGTGATTTGTGTCTCAGGCTTCATTAGCATATCAGGTATTATTGTTTTTGTTAATTACCTACAACCCTTCAAACTTCAAATACAACTACCACTTTCTTTGTTTCATACCTCATTGATAAGGTCTAAATGTTAACTTCTTTTTCTATATTTTACGTAACTTTTAGACAAGACTTTACACAAGTGGTTTTAAAATTTAAAACAAAGTGAACCCCATGCCCAGAGTTTTTTTTTATTAGAGTATAAGCATTACCTATATACAGGCCGTCCCACGGATATGCCTATACCCACATGGAGGGAAAGTACCTTGAATATTGTAGAAAATATTACTGAAAGAAGACATTATTTTGATTTAAAAAACAATTTAAACTACATTCATAGATATTTAAATAATGATATGGTTGAACCGGAAATCGAACCCGTTACATGAGAAAAATAATAATTCTGTAGCTTTATCATACCGATCGAAAGGCTTCATCATAAGGATTATTTTTTGCTAAATAACATAGTGTCACAAACAAAAGGAAGACCATGAATTTTAACATTTGATGTGAAATTTTGTTCAGAAAAATGAAAAGCTGACATTGCCGTACCAGGCCCCTCAGAAAGTATTGCGAAAAAAAGTTTTTATATATGGGAGACTGGCCAGTTATAATGTTTTTCGAAAATATGATTATTTATAAGTAAAAATAAAGTTCCAATTTCAAAATTTCCCTCCACATTTTTTGCGAGTTAATTCAAAGTATTGTGTCTCACTGAAATATGGATCTGCGCCGGGAACATTTTAGAGCTATGATTTTATACGATTTCAAGTGTCGCCTGAAACCGGATGAATCGTACGATAGACTTCAAATGGCATTCATGGATGAAGGCCCTTCCAAGGCAACCGTGTATCGTTGGTATAACGAATTCAAGCGCGGTCGACCAACTTTGGGGGATGACGAAAGTAGCGGTCGCCCTTTGACGGCTGTTACCGAAGAAAACGTGCTAGCAGTGAAAAATTTAATCCAAGACAATAGGCGAATTACATATCAGGAGATTCAACACATATTGAAGATTGGATCGGGAAGCGTTCACGAGATTCTACACAGCCATCTTCGCGTGAGGAGGATAGTATCACGCTGGGTGCCGCACAACCTCACCGATGCTCAGAAGCAGGCCCGGGTGGAATGGTGCCGTGATATGCTTAACAAATTTGAAGCAGGCTCGTCTCGGCGTGTTTACGACATCGTTACAGGTGATGAGTCCTGGATTTATCAATACGACCCAGAAACCAAGCGCCAGTCGACTGTTTGGGTGTTTCAAAATGAGCCAACGCCTACCAAAGTGAAGCGATCTAGAAGCGGGGGTAAGATTTTGATCGCTAGCTTTTTTAATTTGACTGGCCACTTGGTATCAATTCCCTTACGGGATCAAAGAAGCATTAATGCCGAATGGTATACTACCAAATGTTTGCCAGAAGTTTTCTCTGTTATAAGCAACAAGCGACCAAACACAGGGCTCCGCGGGCTACTGCTCCACCACGACAGTGCACCTGCGCACACCGCACTCAAAACGAGGGACTTCCTGGACAGCACGCCAGTCAAACTCCTGGGTCACCCTCCTTACAGCCCTGATCTAGCACCGTGTGACTTCTTTTTATTCCCAAAAATAAAAAATCAGCTCAAAGGGATACAATTTTCGTCGCCGGAAGATGCGCTGGCTGCGTTCGAGCAGGCTGTAAACGAGGTGTCTGCGGCGGACTGGAAAAAGTGTTTTGAAAACTGGTTTAGGCGCATGAATCTTTGTATAGAGGCTGGTGGAAAGTACTTTGAAAAGATTTGATAAAAATATATGTACGTATAGAACAATTTTTTTTAGTTTCGCAAAACTTTCTGAGTGTCCCACGTATATTCCTCGTCATTCGATTAATCGAACTGTCCGATCGAACCACGCGGCCGGAAGGGTATGTTTTATGGGGTTATGTAAAAAAATCGTTTACAAGAACCAGTATGAAAGTGTCCACGAGCTACAAGCAGAACTTAGACGTATTATTCTAAATATCCACCACAACAAGATCAAAAATCGACAGGGAGCGAAATAATCAAAAGAGTGCGACTTTGTATTCAACAGGAAGGGACTAATTTTGAGCATTTGATAAATTGATAAATTTTGTATTAAAAATGATAAAATTCATAGTCTTCCTTTTATTTGTGACACTATGTTATTCAGCAAAAAATAATCCTTATGATGAAGCCTTTCGATCGGTATGATAAAGCTACAGTTTGATTATTTTTCTCGATTTCGTTTTCCGGTTCAACCATGTAATTAAATAAATATCTATGAATGCAGTTTAAATTGTTTTTTAAATTCAAATAATGTCTTCTTTCAGCAAAATGTTCCATCTACAATATTCAAGGTACCTACTTTCCCTCCATGTGGCATATCCGTGGGATGCCCTGTATATGGAATTAACATTACGCAAACTTACTGTACTTTTCACTCGTTTTAAAGGAGAAGTTTCTCAAGTTGACGCGTATATTTTCAACTAATGGGCTTGCGTTTGACTGCCACCTCATCTGATAACAAGCGTTTTATCGTAAATGCACAAAATATTTACAAAACAACCGAAACTTGAAACTTCTTAAATGCCTCCTGCATTATATTACAATTTAGGACAGAAGGTGGACATTTTCGAGGTGTTACAGAATGTTACGTATATCGTAAGTCGCTCACGGTCCATCACCAACGCTAATGGTGATTTGTGTCCCAAGCCTCGTTGACTGTTAACTGATCCTACGCTGCGTCATTAGCCACGTCTTTTTAAAATATTACCTCACTGTTGTGTGACAAAGCATTTATTCCGTCTCGAAAATAATTAATGAAAATAAATTGCAAATGAATGTTTTTTTTGAAGCTCTTACAATTCTTACAATTCAAATTTGCAATTCATCAAGCGAATTTTATTTTGTGTTCATCGATCATTTATTTTATAATTAGACGTTGTGAAATTGATAGAATTGAATAGAAGACTAAACAAGCTTGTTATTCATTCACTTTCTATTTATTTCATTTTCTATTTTTTTTTGTCAAACTATACTGTCCCACTGCTGGGCAAAGGTCTCCCCCATATTCTTCCAAACTTCCCTATCAGTAGCTTCTTCAGTCAATTTTTGAGAAACATCCAGATCGTCCCGCCAGCGTTTCCTCGGCCTACCCCGGCGACGAATTCCTTATTTTTTATTATGGGATGTTATAAATAAAGCACTTCTTAAAGTCTTGTGAAAGAAAATACAATGATTATGAGGCGTTAGTTTAATTCAAGTATGTCAATACAATATATAAATATCAAGATTTGCATCAAGGATAGCCAATGTATCTCCAGCTTTTAGTATTTTTTTTTTTTTCCTATTAACGGGCTTGCGTTTGACCGCCACCTCACCTGATGTTAAGCGATGGTGCGGTCGACGATGGTTCACGCTTGCCCAGCAAAAACATATTCACTCGAGCCTTGAGTTACAATAATCAGGCTACAGGATGTCACAAAGAAACAGACAAACATACATACACATACACCCGAAAAACATAACCCTCCTTCTGGATCAGTCGGGTAAAAACGAATTTTATTTCTGTATCAATTATCAAATGCATCTCCTTAGATATAAAGATACATCGAATACAACGCTAATTACAAAACGGTCTCCAAATATCAAACGCAAAAGAAAGAAGTTCAGAAACCCGACCACACGGTTATTTATTCTCGTATTTTTATTTATCTTGGAATCCGACTAAATGTCAAACAAATAAATCGTATGCGTCCCACAGAAAATGTAAACATTACTTTGAAACATTTAATTACTTACTAAAGGATAAGTTTGTATGGAAAAGGATTACTGTAAGTCTTTATGGAGTTGAAATTTGAAAGTTCCATTTTGGTATTACTTTCCACCAAAAACGAACATAAGAAAGAAAGAAAAATGATTTATTGCCACAACAAGACGACATGCGGTAGATGAACATAAAAAATAAATTCATTAGGTACATTTATTTTTTTACTATGTCTGTGGGTACATTATAGGAATTATAGTGATACCTGTCCTACATACGTACATGGTTTAATGTTTAGTTTTTGTAATAAGTCCAACAAATTTTTTATTTATTCTTAGTTGTTAATTTTACTGAATAACTCGAACTCGAACCTCAAACTTATTTTGTAACAGGTCTTATCGTTATCGACGGTCTTTTCCAGTTCCTAAACACCTGTTACTGTTCCTCACCACCTGGGTACGATAGTACTATTAGATATTCTGTGACCTGGGAGACCTCCACTACAAAGATTTAAATATTCACCTGAAATCTAGAATTCTGTTACCACTATCCACAGTCATAGTAAAAAATATAGACGAAGTGCTGCGAACAATCATAGTGAAGCCAAAAAAACCGTGCTCCTCCGTGTGCAAACAAACGCTCACGCACAAACATGCGCCTGAAAGTTATTAGTTTTTGGCGATGCTTACTGGAAAATGCCGCGACATCGACATGTGTACTGAGAGCAGTGAGCAACGTTGTTGATGTGCATGTGTGTGCGTGAGCGCTAGTTTGTACACGGAGGAGCGAAGTTTTGTTGGCTTCACTATGATTGTTTACAGCACTTCGTCTATATTTTTTAATGTCTGTGCCACGTTCGCGCTAAGTAACACACCTACCTAAGTATTTAAGCTAAGTCATACCTTCTGTTAAAACAATACGCATACGCTAAACGATCGCTCCAGCAATAAAGATCGTACTTTACACGCAAAATATATGAAAGAGCCGTCAAACAATGCCTGAAATAATTGATGCGATGCCACAGAATAAAATTATGACGCTGGGCGGGAAGTGAAGACCTGAGCGACGCGTAAATCAAACCTTCAAGACAATGATGGTTACCACACACGATTGTTTGACACTGAATTACTTTCAGGTTCTGTTAAGCGAAATTAGGGCTTGATTATGGAAGCAAAGGGTGCAATTTTGATTATTCCGTTTTTTATTTAAAAGGGGTTTTGTGAGTGTATGAGGAAAAAAGTATTGAGGAAGGAATGTATCCTCATTAGTATGTATTGGTATACTTTTAATTTGTAAATTATTACACTTATTAATTATAATGCTGATAACAATAGTTACACAGTAAACCAAAAGTATTTTCGTTTAATAAAATTTTAGACATAAGATATTTGACACCAAATATTCACTGTGGCAGAGTGGTGGCAGATAATGTTTTATTTACACTCATATCGTAAAATTCGAATTGTGAACTCAAAAGTAATGTCATATAGACAGACTTTACGCACATACCTACTATTATTTCTTCTATGATATTACTACGAATACCAATGTCAAGTAAATTACATCACTCAATGTGAAAAATTTCTACCAATAAATAACCGCAGTTACCCAAGAAGCAACCCTATCTTTTTGAAAAAGGAACAACATGCGCTTACGCAGCGCTGTTTCGACATTGGAACTAATTGGGCTAATTTATCCAGAATAGCGTCACGATACAGGGACGATACGGTTACGACACGGCACGGTGACGGGACGGGACAAAATACGAGGTATGTAGACACGCATAGCTCGGATTACTCAGGAGATTGGTGATTTGTATCCACAGGAATAATGTGCGGCAGTCGTAATTGACGTCGCATTCTTTCTGGTAATTATAAAGTGTGATTTAATGATATACGAAATAATATAACGTAATTAGCTATGAAGATCATCAGATCATTAAGCAGTACTAGCTATCAGAAAAGTTTTTCATCAGTGGTATTCTAGCAAATAAATAATTTGTTTTGATTTGATTTTGTTTTTGAGTACCAAGTTAATCAATCGCTGCATTTACTCAAGTGCACAAGCGAAGCTGACCAGCCGTGGATCCGTGAAAATCATACTTGATTTAATTACTTGAAAACACTTGAAAGTTATTACAAAGTTGAATCTTAACGGCCTGTAGGTAGGCCAATTCACGTAACTAAAGAAGCGCAGTTGCAGTTACGTTTCGATCAAAACAATGCTTTTCGTATTCTCTTACCTACGGCGATCGCTGTCAGAAACGAACTGCAGCGTCACTGCAACTTGATCGGCGCGTCATGAAATTACGTGAATTAGGGCCCTGTTATCCCAATTTGCGTCTTGCTAAATTCAGTTTAAAATAGCTCACAGGTCTGGGATGATAACTAAATCAAAACAAATACATACCTATGTCATGTTAGTTTATTTTTATACACTCAGGTATGTCTAAACTTGTTTGAAATTCTCCAATTCTTCCTAACTTTTTTTTATTATAATTCTCTGTCCTTAGGTACCTACATAAACCGTTAAATAAATAAAAATAATTCTTAAGTAAACGTCCCTTAGCCCATATTTGTTTAACATGATTGGTAGCACAGCTGAATCATTAATGTTTTCGCAACCGCACAAAGCAGTCTCTATTACTTTTAGAAAATGAAAATTCCAGGATTTTTCTTCTCTATCCAAATAACAATGAGTATCTAAGTTTTTACTGGTTCTACATTCCATAGCGTTTAATTAATTTACTTAGATTTATCCCCATTTCTAACTCTAATAATTTACTTAAAACTGAAGCTGGTGGCGCCTTGTTCTCAATGTATCGCAATCACACACGTGTTGACGATATAATACTGCGCGTGAGTCGCGAGCCTTATGAGAACGATTCACATATTATAAACAAAACTAAGTACTGGATCTGACTAACCGAAAAACTTCGACTGTGTCTACCATTATTGGCGGTTTTGTGAAAACTTATAAAAAAAAAGTAAGGACCTACCTACTACTTATACCTATATTGTTTTTAAAATACATTTTAATTAAAATAGTTATGTAGGTACAGTCAAGAATAAAAAAACCCAAATTGCAATCAGCAAAGGATCAAGTTTCTACTTAAGTGCTATAAATTTGTTGCGTAGAAAAACAAAGGAAAAACGGTTGAAGCAAAGATAAAGCTGTCCAATAAAAATCTACCATGCATTTAAACAAAACATCCTATGAATTGGAATGTAGAAAAAAACAACACCATTATTGAACCATAAATTAAAATCGAATGATACTATAATTGAAATGAAACAAACATCGCGTAAAGATAGTGATACTTCAAAGCTTCAAGATGCGGCGCTTATAACATACGCGTTCAAAATTAAAATATTACGAAAACAAACAAACGACGGAGCCGCTGTTTATTTAACTTGCGATGCTATATCGCGCTGTACCGAAGACGAACGCGGTTTCAGCGCCACCATACATTATAAAAGACTATTCCTTTGTGATTTTAATCGTGATTCTTACGAATTCTAACAACCAAACATAAATTCACACTGTTTTTATTATTGATAGTGAAAACAAATAATTTTGTGGGAAATTATTAATAGAAACGTAATTTCCTTCATAATTTATCGATGATTGTAATTATATGATTTGTTGTTGGATATGAAACACGCTATGGAAACAGAACAAATACTTTTGTATGGGAATTATTAATGGTAACAATTAATATCAGATGCTGCTCATATTTTTGTAAACAAAATTTTGTATCTTTTAGTTTAAATGATTGTTTATTTAAAATATGATTTACATAAACAAATCCAAATATTTTTTGTTTAGATGATCTAAATTTTTTTTGGGGTAAGTATTCATCAATCAAACAATATTCAGTTATTTAATTAAAATTCATCATTCCTTACATTATCGTCCCCTCAAAGCTGTAATTGCTCAGCAGCCAGAATATTAAGCAAATTGTAAGCTTCTGTTTTAAATTCTCAAAAGATTAGTTTGCATTTACGTGCTAAATTATAGATTGCCTAACTGAACATTGAGTACCTAACTTTAAAATTAGTACTACTGTACTAATTTTACAGTTTAGTTAGTTGCCTACTGGCAGTTGCTTGAATAATGGTATTGTAAAGATGGTGAAACTTGATTCGTAAGAACTCCTATACATTCGGTGCAATAAAGTTGAAATCTAAGAATCAGCACGGCTTTTACCTACTACTAGAAAAAAGCTTGACCAAGTAATCTTGCTAGTTTTTACAAACGTCCACAGAAATGTTATACAAATGTTTGTTTGACAATATGCTATCGCCATAGTTATACCAGTCTAATCTTAATATCCTAGAATCCAATAACAATAGATTTTTTACTGAAGACGATATTATAACTTTATTATTATGCCACAATATACTAAAACGTATCAAACCCGGCGCTAAGCCGAAGCTAAACGTTCAGGAAAATAATAAATTCTTGGTAAATCATAAGACGGGCATGAAAGTTAAATCGAAAGTTGTGACTGAGGGAACTATTCTTAAAGTACCTAACAAATGCTTTAATAGCTTAAGTGTTTGAAGAGTCTACCTTCTTTATACATAATTCAAATAAATTATGTATCATTTATTGCACATTATTGATACTAAACTTTGATATTATCAAGGTTGAATCGGTCGAACTGTGCAAAATGTGAGCAACATTTGACCTTTTCTATAATCCCGTCCTGAATATCTATGACTTAAGGTGCATGCTAATAATTGCCAAGCTCTTTGAACATTTACATTTAATCTACCTTATTCTTTGTCTCTGCATTACCCTAAGGTTGTCTGGTAGAGAACGCCTATGGCGTTAAGACCGCCTTTGTACCTTGTTGTGCATAAAGAATAAATAAATAAATAAATTACGTTCCGCTAAATGCAAATCATTATTAAAATAGACATGCTAAATTATCTTGTCATCAGTAATATATCAATTCAAAACTAATCGCATTTCGTTACAATCTTCCACATGTGAATTTGAATTCCATTCATATTTCAATCATCTCGCGTCTTTATTCCTTGTCTCAAGAATATCCACCCAGCTGCGGACGCCACCGTCCGTCGTATCATGAATTATGCCCCAATTGTTTGTTTTCATTACGAGCTCTCGTAATCCTGTATATTTTTTGTTTCATATTTTTTTCCGAGCACTCAAAATAGATGGTTTGTTTGTGAGCCGTGAGAATTTGAAAGGGCATGTCAACGGTGGATTAGTGATTGATATTACGTTATGTAGGTGGTCCAATCGAGATGTTTGTGAGAGCTTTTGCACCTTAAATTGGACGATGATGTTTTAGTTTTTAATTTGCTTTCTATGTTTACTTGTGGTGGGTCTGCATTAGAAACAAGCTACACGAATTTAGGGTTGGAAGGGGTTGGGGGGATGAAGGGGGTCATGGGCTTTAACAACGGTACCATTCCGCATTGGATAATATTATAATTGCAGTTTTATTAGATTTTGTTCCCTGCCTGAAACGGGCAATTTTAAGGTTATAACAACACCATTTAACTAGGTAAAAACACAAAAATTTAACATCTTCACAGGGGGTAATGGTACCGTTGGGAAGCCTATGACCCCCCTCATCCCCACACCCTCTTCTAACCCCAAATTCGTTTGGCCCTTTTCTAATGCCAACCCCTTATGGTTGTTGCATTCAATTGAATCATAGATTTAAACACCCGTTTTTCAACAAACCCCAACGCAGGAAATACTTTCCAGTAAAGTTAAACTGTGATAGATGAGTGCAACATAAATATCATCGAATAGTATCACAAAACCTAAAGTTTTACAACCCATAAACGCTTTAAGAGCATCGACGAAACAGAAAAAAATGTCGTTCGCAGCAAAAATATGTTTCAAATGTGAAAAATCTATTTTCGGACGACAAATTGCACAAGAGATGGTAAAACGTCAAGTTTACGAGAAACGTAATGACGTAAGGGTTGTAAAACAAAATTCGTAGATAAGATAAGAGCCACGTGTAGAGGATGAGTCTGCAATGTGTTAACTTTTTCCACCCTTGTAAAATTATACAGTTAGAGAGTTAGTTGCTCGTAATTCTGTATGCCCATTAGGGTTCGCTATAAATTCTTTTACGGCCAAAATTAATATCGAAATTGTCAAAACGAATATGTCAAATTCCTATCTCTAGTAGGGCAAAACGTGGATAGATTGGATATTAGTTTTGGCCGTTAGTAAATAACTTTTGCTATCGATTTAAATTATGGAAAGAAAAATCGCTCACGAGCAGGATTCGAACCTGCGACTCCTGGCTCAGTACGCCAGTGCTTTAGCCACTAAGCTACCGTGAACACTGCTCGTGGTATCGAATTTAACCTCAACTTGGTACGTCTTTGGGTGACGTCAGCGATATCTTATTTATGCGTTAAAAATAATAAAATAATTAGTTATTAGGGTATATCTATGACTGAATTAACTGCAAAGTTAGTTGAGTCGGTTAAGAAACACCTTTTCTTGATAATTATATTGGGGTTGGCTTCCAGTCTGGCCAGATGCGGCTGAACATCAGTATTTTACACGGAGCGACTGCCATCAGACCCCCGCAACCCAGTTACTGGGTAATACTGACATTCGAAGGTTAGACCAGTTGTCAGACTTTCAGGCTTCTGACTACCCGTAACGACTGCCACAGATATTCGTATGACAACCGGGACCGACAGCTTAACGTGCTCTCCGAGGCACGGAGGGGTCTCGATGTGTAACGAAACGGTCACCCATCCACAGACTGACCGCGGCAAGTGCAGCTTAACCTTGCAGATCGTACAATCCGCGCAGTCATTGCTTCGCTACGAGCCCCTCTGTACACACTTATATTGAATTTATATTAATTAGACTACCCAAAATTTATTTTTATTTTTATTCTTAACGGGCTTGCGTTTGACCGCCACCTCACCTGAAGTTCTGCCAAAAATGCTATTTTAAAAGTTGAAATTTTTCAATGTATGATCAGTGAACCCCATTTTGTGTAGGTACCTACTATTTTATGACGAACTGTAGAGATCGTCTAATCGTCTATTTAGACGATCTCTACTTAGATCTGCAAAAATGCTATTTTTCAATGTATGATTAGAAGCTGAGCACCCCCATTTTGTGTCCTATTTACTTAGATATTTTGCAACTTCATCTATTTCTGCATCACCTCTTGTCGGTGCAACACTTTCCACTTCTCTCAACATCCGCACAATACTCCTCATTTTTAGGGTTCCGTACCCGAAGGGTGCCAAACGGGACCCTATTACTCTCGCTACGCTGTCCGTCTGTCCGTCCGTCCGTCCGTCCGTCCGTCCGTCTGTCTGTCACAGGGCTGTATCTTTTAAACGGTAATATGTAACCGGTTGAAATTTTCTCAGAATATGTATTGCTATGAGGTGTATCACGACAAATACTAAAAACAAAAAAAAGTCCAAAACCAAAGGGTGTCCCCATACAAGAAACCTCAAAAACATGCATTTTCTTTCAACGTTTTTGTTCCTGCTTTATCTTCAAAACGGTAATATATACCAGCGTCAAACTTGGTCAGATTATAGTGCATATTATCTAGTTTAGCAACAAATACTAAAAATAAGACAAACATAGACATATGTGGTGGTACCTGCGTAAGAAAGACATGCAAAAATTCATATTTAGCGCACTTTACGTTGATGTCTTTTGATAAACTCTCGTAAATTAAATCAGTTTTTATGGGGTATCAGGTCGTTGAGAGGTACGGAACCCTTACTGCGCGAGTCTGACTCGCACTTGGCCGGTTTTTACTTATTTTTATTTTAGTTCTTTTTTTACCGTGAGTTTTGAGTTTTTAAACGAATTGAATTCAAATTCTTTAAATTGCAATAAATATGGTACATAGAATGGCGATAAATGGTAATAATTCCATTTCCTCATCATCAACAGGTATGTTAATTTTACTTATAAGAAGGAACTTTTAAATGATTTTTTTTCATGTTTTATAATAATATATGATGTAATTCAGACTAATATAATGTTATATTTATATTACTATTTCTTCTCATAATAATTTAAAAACTCTTTGATAGAATAGAATGTGTTCTGCAATAACTACATTTGATTAAAGAGGATTAATAGACTTATGTTTGAAATTGCAATAAAAGAGTAATCTTTAAAAACACTTAAGCAAGATGAGTAACTATTCTAAATTAAATACTAAATTACATAAAAGGCATAAAACTCGACTCCTACAATAAGACTTTTGAACATGTGGATATCTTCATATGTACTCCAAATAAATTCAAAGGCCTAATTCTTAAAGAGCTGCTTCATTAGTTTTAAATTTAACTTTAGGAATTATGTCTAGCAATTTTAGTTTAGTTTGTTTAGATTTTAATTTAATCAACCTAGTGGTTTACATAATTTTACTGCATGTACTACAGTTAATCTGTGAACAGCGCTGTGGGCTGCAATATTATTTATACTGAATATGTCGTCATTCATCATCATTTCAGCCGAAAGACGTACACTGCTGGACATAGGCCTCCCCCAAACATCGCCACAACGACCGGTCCTGTGCCTTCCGCATCCAGCGGATTCCCGCGACCTTCACCAGGTCGTCGGTCCACCTTGTGGGGGGCCTACCCACGCTGCGCCTTCCAGTACGCGGTCGCCACTCCAGAACTTTACTGCCCCATCGGCCATCCGTTCTGCGAGCAATGTGCCCCGCCCACTGCCACTTAAGTTTGGCAATTCTTCGGGCTATGTCGGTTACTTTCGTTCTCCTGCGAATCTCCTCATTTCTGATTCGATCACGCAGGGTCAATAGACAGATGTCAAAGTCCTTGAAAAGTGATCTACGCCAATTTAATACGGAACGTATTAAAGACGCGATAGAGAAGAACAAGGGCTCCAAAGTCTTCGCAAGAGACCTGTCTATTGGGCAGAGCCAGCTTGCAAAACTGAGGACCGACGATGGCAGAGTCGTATCCTCCAAGCCAGAGCTATTGAAGGAGGTCGAGAAGTTCTATGGACAGTTATACACGTCCACCCGGACACCCGCTGTAAATCGGGCTCACGACCCAAGAGCTCGATTGACCCGACACTATACCGAAGATATCCCGGACGTCAGCCTGTACGACATTAGGATGGCTCTGAAGCAGCTCAAAAACAACAAGGCACCGGGTGATGACGGAATTACGGCCGAACTCCTGAAGGCGGGTGGAAAACCGATCCTTAAGGCCCTTCAGAAGCTCTTTGATTCCGTCATTCTCGAGGGAAGAACGCCACAGGCATGGAGCAGAGGTGTGGTGGTATTTTTCTTCAAAAAGGGCGATAATGCTCTACTGAAGAATTATAGGCCCATCTCACTTCTGAGCCATGTCTACAAGCTGTTTTCGAGAGTCATTACGAACCGTCTTTCGCGCAGGTTTGACGACTTCCAGCCTCCCGAACAAGCCGGTTTCCGAAAAGGCTTTAGCACCCTAGACCACATACATACGCTGCGGCAGGTTATACAGAAGACCGAAGAGTATAACTTGCCTCTTTGTTTAGCGTTTGTGGACTACGAGAAAGCCTTCGATTCGATCGAGACTTGGGCGGTACTAGAGTCTCTTCAACGGTGCCAGATTGACTATCGGTACATCGAAGTGTTAAAGTCTTTGTATGAAAACGCCACTATGTCAGTCCGATTACAGGACCAAGCCTCGAAACCTATCCTTCTGCAGCGAGGTGTGAGACAGGGAGATGTGATCTCTCCGAAACTGTTCACTGCTGCATTGGAGGATGTCTTCAAGGTTCTGGACTGGAAGGGGCTAGGCATTAACATAAACGGCGAGTACATCACTCACCTTCGGTTTGCCGACGACATAGTAGTCATGGCTGAGACCATGGAGGACCTCGGTACAATGCTCCATGACCTCAGTAGAGCTTCTGATAGAGTGGGTCTTAAAATGAATATGGACAAGACAAAGGTTATGTCGAATTCCCATATAGTACCCATTCCCGTAAACATCGGAGAATCTACACTCGAAGTTGTTGACGATTATGTATACCTAGGACAAACTGTCCAGCTAGGTAAGTCCAACTTCGAGAAAGAGGTCAATCGTCGAATCCGACTCGGTTGGGCAGCGTTCGGGAAGCTACGCAATATCTTCTCGTCCAAAATACCGCAGTGTCTCAAGACGAAAGTCTTTGACCAGTGTGTGTTGCCAGTAATTACTTACGGTACTGAAACGTGGTCGCTCACAATTGGCCTCATAAGAAGGCTCAAAGTCACTCAAAGGGCAATGGAGAGGGCTATGCTTACTGAATATGTATAGTCTTATTATTAGTTTTTATATTGTAGCTGTTTGCTGTTCCATCTGAATAAAAAAATAAAAAAATAACTCCTTCAAATAACTGAGCCTAGTGTTACCACCCGGATGTAAATCATTGATAACCCACTGCTCTAAAATTCCTAGAAGCGCTTAATTTTTGGTTTACGTTATAGTTTTTTGCAATAATAATCACGATACATTTATCATCGCCACCACGTGTGACACGGTCGAGTGGCGCAGAACCTTGAACGAAAAAACTTTGTTCAAGGAGATTTATGTTGCTCTTCAGTATTGGGGTAGGGTAGTTATTTGAAACATTTCAGCAAGCGTAGCATGACCTGTACTTAGACAAGGTTTTTGTCTACGGAAGAATAGACAAAATAACAGTTTTAGGTCCGTATTAAAGAACAAAACTCAGAGATTCGTCAGAGGATGGGCAGCAGCGTTCTCTGAGTATTTAAACAACCAATTGCGATCGCCAACCCGCCTGCGAAGCGTGGCGATGGCTTTTGTCCAGCAGTGGACGTTTTTCGGCTGAAATGATGATGATGATGATGATATCATTCTCATACATTTTGTTTTTTTTATATTAGCGTTGACGATCGTAGATTGTCAACTTGGCTATGGGGGCAGATTTAATTTTAGAATATCCTCAAGTATAGATCGTTGATCACAGTTCAGCTGAGTTTAACTTGTTTGAGTCTCGATTGAGTAAAGATTTGATCTTTAAACACTAACGACCAAAATTAAAATCCAATCTATCCACGTTATGCCCCACTAGAGATAGGAACTTTCTATCTCTGGTAGGATCTAAATTTTGGCTGTTAGTGTGGTCGAGACTACGCTACACACACAAACGATTTCTTTGATTTCTTTGCTATTTCAGGTTATATTCGTGTGTTATGTTGTTAAATTGAAGTTTATAATTACCGTATTGCATTAAGATATACGCTTGAGTAATGATTCTATGCATAATTAGTAATCAGGTGATTAAAGACCAAACTGTACTTGAGGAACGTTTCTGTAATACGACCATAGTCACCATAGATCTATACAATGTCATTTAGACAAATCTTTTGTTTACTTCTTCTTGCATACTGTGGTCATGCTACCCCTGCAGAATCTGCAGATTCTATGACCTCGTAAATGTTCACTGCTGAACCTGGGCCTCCAGAGTAGCTTCACGACATAATAAAATGACAGAAAAAATTACCTAACGTCAATATACAAATGTCTTTGGAAAAAATACCTTGACAATTGTCTTTACTTATCTACTAATATTATAAAGAGGAAAGATTTGTTTGTTTGTTTGTAATCGAAAAACTGAAACTACTGAACTGATTTTAATAATTCTTTCACCATTAGAAAGCTACTTGAATTACTTGATCGAGAATTAACATATGCTAAAATTTCAGTCCACGGGCGAAGTCACGGGCACAGCTAGTATACTATAATGATACAATAAACAAATCAGAACAAACAGATTATTATACAGCGGATAATTTGCATAGTGGTCCAGTATCTGTTTCTTATCGCGACCACATTATTAAAAAACTTTTTTAGGGTCCCGTAGTATAATTAAATTTATAATAATGAGGAACCCTTATAGTTTCACCATGTTCGTCTGTCTATCTGTACCATAGAGTTATTATACTATCTGTACGCGGCTTAGCTCAGAGACTCTAAGCACTAGAGAGCTATAATTGAGCCGACAATGTGGTAAAATAATTTCATGGAAAAAAAGAGGATTTGGTTCTACCACCAATTACTCGTATCATATCAAAATTATACGAAAGTTAACGTTACGACAGAAAACCTACATTTGAAATAAAAACGCATGTGACTTTAAATATTCAAATATGAACAGTGATTAGTAAGGTTTAAAATAACAAAACGGTCGAATTAGAACTATTCAAGGCGAGTAGCATTGAAGTTTTTTCACGTCCGCCGGTCGGTTCGGCTAATTACCACAAAAAATGTTGCCCACCCCTGTCGGGTCATCAATCCACATTGACATGTTGTGTACCACACTCCTCGCTCTATTGTTTTAAAAACATTCATAAGTTTCTTGCCTGAATATTTTATAATTTTTAAAGTTCCGTAGGTACTCAGAAGGCGCCAAGTCCCGTTGAACTTGAACGGGACTCTGTTACTGTTGCCTGACCGTTCTGACTCCTGCGTCTCCGTCCGTTTGTTACAGGTCTGTATGTTTTTAACCGTACAAGCCGGTACAAACCAAAAGCAGGTCAGTAGCAGCGCACCGCATGAGCAGCGCGGTAGATGTCACACTAAACGGCAGGCAGTTCTTGACGGTGGGCACGCCAAAGAACTGCTTTCAGTATGCCATGTTGTGACATCATTCATCATCATCATTTCAGCCGAAAGACGTCTACTACTGGACATAGGCCTCCCCAAAGAGGGATATGTGCCATAATCGCCACGCTTGGCAGGCGGGTTGGTAATCGCAGTTGGTTGGTTGGTGTTGATCTGTTGTGTGTCTCTGTGGTCTAGTGGTTCGAGGGTCGGACTGCTGATCACGAGGTCGTGGGTTGGATTCCCACAGGACACAAATATTTGTGTGACTAACATAAGTGTTTGTGTTGGTCTGGGTGTTTCTTATGTATTATAAGTATGTATTTACAAAAAAAACAGTATATAAGTATTATATCCATTGTCTAGTACCCATAGCACAAGCTCTGCTTAGTTTGGGACTAGATGGTGCTATGTAGAAATGTCCCAAAAATATTTATTTATTTATTTATTGATTGGTGATGTTGTGACAGCCGTCAAACAATACAACTGTAGGTCTACTCGCGTTTTACGAACGACAAACGAAGTACGAACTTTCGTTCCGACTGATATTTACATAATAAAGATAGGCACATAAAAAAGGCACAATTAAGATAGACTACGGTTCATAGTCGTATACAATTTACCGGAGATGAGAAAAACAAACGTCAAAACACGATCATCGCATGCGATAAGGGAACGATGGTTGACCGGAGTAGCAAATTGTGCGATGAATCGTACGATTTATCGAATATCGTCGTACGGGAGTAGACCCCCTGCCTCGTAACCGCTTTGACGTCAGACTGACGTGCCGTCCTATCCTGGTACGGTATGGCCAGTTAGAATGGCGGCCGTAGTTATACAACGCAACCGCACTGCTCATGCCCGGTTTGTCGCCGGCGGGTCCAGAGCAGGGCAGGAGTGGGGCAGTTTACCAGCGGGTCCGCGCTAATATTTGGGGTGTCGTGTTCTTTGTATTACAATTTGCGCGGGCTCGCCTTCAACCTTCACTACTATTGACCTGCTTTTGATTTGTACGGGCATTTACAAATGTAGTTGAAATCAGAATATGTTACTATTTACGTCAGTTATACAAAGTCTTTGGTTACTATGGCCTCTATCATGGCAAATACTAAAAAAAAAAAAAAGTGTCATGTGTAGTTGTGTGTAGTGGCACCGAACGACTCGCAGCTGGCCGGTTATTTAATTTATATGGTAGCCATGTGTTATATGAATAGCTATTCGATGAAAGTTTAAAGGTTCAAAGTTGCAATTTTGTAGTTTTTTCCCTTTTGGGTTCCCTACCCAAAGGGTGCCAAACAGGACCCAATTGCTCTCGCTACGCTGTCTGTCCGTCCGTCTGTCCATCTGTCTGTCTGTCTGTTACAGGGCTGTATCATTCGAACGGTAATAGGTATAGCCAGTTGAATTTCACAGAATATGTGTAGCTATAACGACAAATACAAAAAAAAAGAAAAAAAAAAGTCGGTTAAAAATAAAAATAAATCTAAAACCAAAAGGGAACCACACAAGAAACCTCGAAAAAAATGATATTTTTACAACGTTTTTGTTCCTATCTTCCTATCTTCAAAACGATAATAAATGCCAGCGTCAAACTTGGTCTGATTATAGTGCATACTAAAAATAGGGCAAACATAGACATATGAGGTGGTACCTGTGTAAGAAAATTCATATTTCGCACACGGTACGTTGTCTTTTTATGAACTCTAGTAATTTAAATCTATGGAGTATTCGGTCGCTGGGTGGTACCCTTACTGCTTGAGTCCGACTCGCACTTATCCGATTTTTTTATTCATGAATTGAATGCACAATTTTATTTATGTGTATCTACGGATTCTAAATCGGGTGTCCGTGTCAAATAAGTGATATCCTAGTAGCAACCACAAATATTTATGTAATAACTTATTTTCGTACAGTTGCAAAACAATCCCGCCAACAATTTACTACTTCACTATTTTTCAGTAACAGGCCTCACTCAGCGCATCGTTCTATCATCTTTAGTAAAGAAACTTTTGATGTTGCGACCGTTTTGAGATCAACCGAACATTGTCTGAAGCATGACAAAAAGTTCGCGAGACAAAAAGATTAAGGAAAAGATCTGAAAGTGTACATAGTTGGGTGTCAATCGTCGGCGCAGGCGTCGCATGCGATCGCAGCGGCGCTGGTGACGGATAGATGAATGAACACTATCAAAGAGGAGCGATGGGAACGCGAAGAATCTGAGTCACACATACCGAGGAGGGTTGTGGTTCTTGTGTATCGCCTTATATGACTGAAGATATTATGTTTGGTGTGGGATGAGACAGATATCTTGAGATTTCTTGGCTAAATGTTACTGCCAGAAAAAAACTTTTTTTTTTTCTTACCAATTCTATACCTATACTGACTAACTGTGACTAATACTGAACTGGATCCCTTGCTACACGTACATGTGATACATGTTGTGTTCTCTGTAATTTGTCCTGTTACCTTTCACTGTAACATTTTATTCCCACAGGACACAAATATTTGTATGATGAACATAAGTGTTTGTGTTGGTCAGGATGTTTCTTATGTATTAGAAGTATGTATTTACCAAAAAAAAGTAAATAAGTATTATATCCATGGTCTAGTACCGATAGTACAAGTTCTGATTAGTTTGGGACTAGATGGTGCTGTGTAAAATATCCCAAAAATATTTATTTCATAATTATTTGATCGATGCGTATCACTAGCTGTGTATTTATCAAAGACATTTCCATACTGACATAAAGTATAATAACTTTCAGCTCACGAGCAGGATCCTGCTAATTCCTGCTGATTTAAATCTTTAACTTTATGGTATTAATATGTGGAAGCTATTAAAAAATGTCCTTACGTAGGTACGCCATGTTATTATATACTTATTTTATTTATTTTTATTTATTAAATTTATGCACACACAGATAAATAAAATTAAAATACATAGAAATGAATAGTACAAAGGCACTGCTTATTTCTATAAGAAATTTCTTCCAGCAGACCTGCGAGAGGAAAATTTGAAGCAAAGAGATGTAGACACAGTGTGTCAAGTAATACTAATAAATATACATACCTACATATATATATATATATATATATACTCATACATAAACTAATATATAACGTAAAATAAATATGGTATAAAAAAATAAACATAGTCTAGGTATACCTACACAATATCAAAATAGAAATCATAATACATTACATAATTACGTACAACCTATGTGGATGAGGAAAGATAATGCTCTTTTACAAGTTTTTTGAAGGTGGAAACAGTTTTACAGTCGCGTATCACGGGCGGAAGCGAGTTCCACAACCTAACCGCGTGCACAGATAAGGAGTAGGAGTAGAAGTCAGTTTTATGGGATGGAAAATTGAGGATGGTTTTAAGATGCGACCTGCAGGGTGCGTAAGGAGGACGAGTGTAGGAAAAGCGTTCCCGCAGGTATGATGGGGATGTCGGATTATGTAGAATATTAAAAAGGAGACACAATATCCGAGTGTTCCTGCGAAGACGAATAGGGAGCCACTTGAGAGTTTTGCGAAAATCAGAGACGTGGTCGTACTTTCTAAGATTGAAGACAAAACGGATACACAAATTTTGCAACCTCTCAAGTTTATTTATTTGTCTGTAAGCTTTCCTAAAACAAAGTAATTGTCTGTAAGCTTTCCTAAAACAAAGTAAATA
Source organism: Asteroscopus sphinx (assembly GCA_949699075.1). Lineage (NCBI taxonomy): Eukaryota > Metazoa > Arthropoda > Insecta > Lepidoptera > Noctuidae > Asteroscopus > Asteroscopus sphinx. The sequence continues at coordinate 19,022,455 of OX453021.1, forward strand.
AAATGTATATTTTATGTGTGTGTGGCAAAATAGATGATTTAAATGGTTTAAAAACTTTTAGCCTTAGGAGCGTTTTTAGACAAATCAGTGTTTTAACGAAATATAATTTAAAGCTTGAAAAATTCCCATGTAGGTATATTCTTATGAATATAAAATTAATTTGACCAAAATAATCGGTTCTCAGAGCAAGAAAAACTATCATAGAGTAGAATTTTTTAACTTTTTGGTGAGTAAAGTAAGGAATTTATTGGTAAGTAAAGTGAAAATACGGACTAATTTCTTAGCACAAAATATTATTAGTTAGAAAGCTCTATAAGACTATTTACGTAGAAAGTTTGAAGTTACTTTTGTAGCAAGACGTTTTTGCAACAAATTATCACGATCAATTTTCAGAAACATAAAATAAAACATGAATAGTTAATACAACAATAACATAGTAAAAAATGATTAAGTCTTGTCTAAGGAAAAAAATACATGTAAAATACTTTTCTTTGTCATATAAGTATTATTAAATGTACAATGCTGAAAAATCTAAAGAATTTGACATTCATGCATATGTCTCCGTAGGTGGTTCAATTCATGCAAGTCATTGAGGATGCAAAAACTTGGAGCAAATCTTTTGTGCCTTCGTCTTGGAGGGTCTAGTCAAGAGTCTTTAACTTTTTTCAATACAACAAAAAATACATGTAATTACCATACCATAACAACGGGGACTGAAAGGAAACTTCACGAATTGCACAACACTGATTACCTAATTGAAATTTTTTGTACAAAATGGAAATCACTTAACTTATTCTTCTTTTGACGTGGTCCTCGGGTTATGATTAAGAAAGTTTATAGGTACAAGGAGGGATAAAGAAAATGGATGGAATATTACGTTTTTTTTACCTTTATGTCTTTCACTTTTACTCGTCTGAACTTTACCCCTTTTCTCTCAACCAGGACTTAAACAAAACAAAGGCAATTTACCGGTTCAAGAGACAGGAATCCTTTTATTGGGTCTCCGTCAGTCGGCACAAAAGACATGCTGATGAAAGCGTCACTAGGATCAATCACTGACCATCGTGTTGGCGCGGCTGCTGCCACTCGCCCCGCCACTCCTGTCCCTCCATCACATTTCTTCACCGGCGGCCGATTATTTTTTCAACGCGACACAATAAATCAGTTTTCTGTGCGTTAATCAAGTTATGCGGCGCGCGCGCAGACGGTGGCGCGAGGAGAACGCTTCTGTCGTCGGCGTACGTCGGCAGAGTCGAGCCCGCCCTGGCCCGCCCACCGCCCAATCGCGAGAGCTTTCATTCTCACCCGCTTTATTTATTTTCATCTGAATTATATACTGCAGTGTTTGTTGGTTCGACTTTACCTGTTGTGCGCAGTAGGTAGACGAATGTTATCGACGATGTACGTTTTGATTTAACTCTAAAGTTATGTACCTGTTCAAACCCACTCGGTACATGAAATTTTCCAGAGATGCTGTTTGTTGAGTCTAAGTTTAATGTTTAATTTAAAATCAAGGCTGTACTGTTGCATGTTGGCTATATCTTAGCCTGTTTACTACCAGACATAATTAATTATGCATACAAAATAAAATTTATATGTACACTTTGTATAAAAATTGGAGATTGTTTTAATTATTCGAAATTATTTAATCCCTATTTAATTTAATTATGGCATATCCCCACCTATTTAGGGAGGCCCATGTCCAGTAGTGGACGTTTTTCGGCTGAAATGATGAAATGATTTAATCCCTATATGTGTGTCGTAAAAGGCGACTACGGGATTTACTTGAGTATGGGCAGCAGCGTTCTCTGAGTACCTATCCTGACAAGCGTGGCGATTATGGCTTATCTCCCCTGTTTCGGGGAGGCCTATGTGCAGCAGTGGACTTCTTTTGGCTGAATTGATAATGATTATGGTGATGATGATTCGAAATTAAAACTCTAGATTACGGAGAAAATCGAGTCAAGAAAATGAGACTTGCTCCCGCATTTTAGGTAGGTACAACTTCTTATGCAAGCTTTGCCACAATTTATTTGTATTTAAAAAAGAAACGGCACGGCAGGTACATACCTAAATAATAATTAAATAGGTATCTAAATAATGTAATTAAATGTCTTCCCGTACGAGTTTCTGTCTTATTTTTTATTTCATCTGAAATGGATGCATATGCACATAGATGCATATGCACTGATAATTGAAAGGCGGTCAAGCTATTTTAGAAACCATTTTGATTTTCAACAAAGGATGTATCTCGGCAAACCCTTTATTTATTATATTCTTTATTGTACATAATATACCAAACGAAAACAAAGACAGTAGTTTACAGAAAGATTATATGAGTAATTAAAAATAAATCTCTTCCAGACAACCTTTAGATGGACCCTTTGGTATGGATTCTTACATGAATAAACAGCCTGTCAATGCTGATGTATACAATAATTATTCCTAAATCTTTATAATGCACGACTGCAATAGCTTAGCAATTTGAAACTTTTGTTTTGCCAATGCATACAAAAGCATCGCGGATTTATAGATAAACTTCCTAATTAGGACGTTTCGAGTCTTCAGATTGCGAGCACAAGTAACATGTCTGGACTTTTAAATATCATTGTTATAGGTAATGTAACGTAACATATCCAATTATCGACACTTTAAGGGACGATCACAAGTTTTTTTTTTTAATACATATTTGGTTTCGTGATGATTTTTTACGTACAGTCGACAACATGACAGTGGTAACACATCAATTCGAAAACCACCCTTACTGATTACGAAATAAAGATGCTGTCAATGTCAAAGTGTTACCATCGACGTGCGGTTGAACGTACTTGTGGTGCACTATGTAACAGTTCAATGTTTATTAGATATTTCACCGTATTCCAAATTATAATTTTGCTCTTATTTTCTGAAGTTGGTTTTTTTGTCGAACAATGGGACACTGTCGGTACCTGGGGCTTTTGCTATATCCCTCTTTTCTTTTCAGTGAGCCGTTTTGCGAATGTCTAATACTCACTTTCCTTTAAAGAACAAAGTTTACTATCAATGCATTCGCGGCCTTAGTAGAAGATGCCGCTGTTTCCTTGTGGTCATACTAGTTTGTCATACCAGTATGACCACGAGGATATACATGTCCGCGTGGTCATACTGTACATAATATTTTCAGAAGAAAGATATGCTAACCGATGCTTTTTCCAACAACCGATCACTCGACGCGTAAGTGTGAACATTGTTTATCCGAGGAGCATTCGCCTTTGTATTTATCGCACTGACAGACGAGCTCGTTGATCAGTTCATGAAGTAAACACTACTCCACTTCAGTGCAGCTACTGATTCACAGGTAGGAATTCTTAGTATAAACAGTATTATATATTACTTGATGTGAATGTATGTGCAACGCTCACCTTTTTTTGCTTTTGAAAGCAAAAAAAAGCAGCACATGAAAGCAATGTTCTTTTTTAAATAATTATTTAACGTTAGTATATATTATAATAAAACGAATTTTAATCTGATTATATGGTTAATATTATTTAAATTCGTTATCCTGACGTTTCGAAAGCTTTGCAGCGTTCGTGGTCGCAGGTAGACTAAGATGACAAGCGTCTTTACAGACATTTCTAAAGAAATATTTTTAAACTTAAACTAAACTACTATACCTACTAACTTAGGTTAAACTTTGTTTTATTATAATGAGTAGTGATCGCGAAAACCTAAGAAATTGTTAGTATGTATGACACAGAAACAATTTCTATAGTTTTAATTTACCAGAAAATGAATGTGACATAGGTTGATGATGATTCACCTGCAAAGTTCTTTTTTAAATTCTTATTGGTCTTGCGTTTGACTGCCGCGTGCTGTCGAAGATGGTACAGTCTAACAAAGCAATTAGTATACAGGGTCGCCAGATATAGATGAAGATTTCTCAGGAAGTTATTATAGAATGATTGGATTAGGGTTTTGTATCAATACAGTTTAACTTTGTCAGTTATTAAAATGATATTTCACTCGAAAACATCCATAATCTTCTGAGAAAACTTCATTTATATCTCTCTACCCTGCATACCAATTGCTTTGTTAGACTGTACACGCTTACTCAGCAAAAACTTATTTACTCGAGCCCTGAAGACCAACGAGTTCTCTATGTAAATATACAACGTGTTATTGAAATAACTGAAAACCTCTTAAGGGGTCATTTTACTCATCAGTATGAACAACTTTTACTATGAGACCAACCCAGATATCGCGAAAAAAACATTTGCTGATCCTTACATTTGTGTTCACATAAATCGACAAAATGTAAGGATCAGCTGACTTTTTTTCGCGATCAGCTGACTTTTTTTCGCGATTTCAGGTTTGGTCCCATGGTAAAAGTTGTTCATACTGATGAGTACAATGACCCCTTAAGAGGTTTTAAGTTATTTCAATAACACGTTGTATAGAAATACGGTGGCTTCGCTACCGTTTTATGTCGATAAAAAAATGTTTTGTTTTAATCCAGGACATGGTATATCTGTGTGACTTTCATCCAAACCGTGTTCAGCCATTTCAGCATGATTGAAGGACACAAACATACACACTTTTGCATTTATGATATTAGTAGAATAATAATATGTCACTAACAAGCTAATAAAACAATGAAACCAATCCGATATCGAGAAGCCAAATTAACATAAAACACCCATTTCTATTACCTACCCAACAATAACAACAGTTTATTTTTGCTACACGAAAAGTTCTGTATCAAAAGAACTATGTACTTATGTCCTGCAATTGCTAGCAAATATAATGAAAGTGCACCAAGGACGTGGAAAAGGTCATTTTCCACGAAAAATTATCACATTACTATTGCTATTTGCTACGACCTATTGCTACGCGACTACGGACCTCCGTAGCAAGTAGTGTTGTGCCTAAAGTCTTGGTCTTGCAGTGTTTCGTTTTTGCAAGACCGCAATACAGCAAGAACACCAGTTTTTTAATTTTTATTCATAATGAGCTTGCGTTTGACAGCCAGAGTCACCTCACCTGCCCCCCTAGCCAAGTTGACAATCTACACAATCGTCAATCGTCAACGCTAATAGAAAACGATCAAAATATATGGGAATGACATATCTGAACGAATGATTTTTTCGTTGATTGTGTAGATTGTCAACTTGGCTAGGGGGGCTGATGTTAAGCGATAATGGTGCTGTTGACCATGGTACACGATTGCCCATCGACAAGCTTTGAAGACCACCAAATTTGGGCAACACTAGTAGCAAGTACGTACTCAAAGTTTTTGGATTTTTTACTTAGGTACTTACATATTATGAGCTTAACTACACTTAAGGGTAGGCAAAAAGTTAAGGTGACGTTGCATTGACATTTATTAATCTACTACATATTATAATTAAAAAATGCAAAAAACTGTAAAGAAGTACTAAAAAAACATTTTCTTTCTTATAATTAATTTTATACTTGTGGGTACCTATATATAACTTTGTATGTTATGCACCGAGATGATGTGTCTGTATACCACTGTTAAACCCGCGATGGTTTGTGTGGTATATACCTGTTATCAATATGTAACTCTAATTGATTTAATTAATAAAATAAAAAAAAATTAACTATATCATTTATTTAACTGAATAAACCACGAATAAATTTAATAATGAAAATATAATTTATTGCCACGCTCCCCTAAGTGACGTAGCATGCTCAAAGTTATTGGGTTCTTTAGATGCTTATGAGTTTATACTCTTTGAAATGAAAATGAAATGAAATGAAATCGTTTATTTCCAGATTATTACATCCAATAATTATAACAACTGCCGTCTGGCTTACAATAGATTACAAATAGGTACAAATAAACAACGAATATATACTAATTAAGTGATCGGTGTGTGATAGGACTGCCACTTTTGGTGTAGGGGGCTGTAGTCCCAGTCACGCACTGCGGCCACCAAGGAGTTGGCGGAACGATACACGGCAAAGCGTTCTTTATGTTGTATTTTTGTATTGACGGTACTTAAGTATGTTTCAAGATTGCCAAACCAGTTTCGGACTCAAAAGGAGTTTTAGAGAGACTTAACAATCACACTAAAATAAAATCGGAGTAAAAATAATACAAATGTGTTTAACGCAAGTTATAATACAAATGTGTTTAACGCAAGTTATAATACAAAACAGTTAAACAAGTAGTACTAATAAATTAATTAATAAACTTAGTCTACTTTTGATAACCACTTCCTGTTCTTATTTTAATTTTTCTTTAAAAATAAGTTCCCCAGAGAGCAATTGTGACTTTCTTATCATAGAAGCAGTACATTTTTCATCAACACATCTGAATACTGAAAAAAAGCATAAAATTGTATACTTACAAACATTTTACGTATTGTTAAGGCTTTTGCACAGTATTCATTCAGTTAGTTGTATTCACTTTGAAAAGACAAGTCATAATGAAAAACCTCTTCTGTCTTTTATTATTCGACTTTTAAACTTTTGAATATTTTAGACGGCTTTTTTTTCAATTTTATTTGAATACCTACATATTTTTTTTTTATCAAATATCATTTTAATCGCAGAGTTTACGCTAAATAAACTTGTAATATATTTTGTTATTTATAGTTTATTTTTCTGATAATGTGATGATAATAATAATAAATTAGAATGTTAGATTCCGTAAAAAAATCTAAAACACTGGTTGGCACGTCTACGATATGAAATATTTTACAAAAAAATCACAAAAATATGATAAAAATTTTATAAAAAGAAATATTGATATACAATTTAATTTAAGCAGTTATGATACATCTGGAACATCGACCATTTATAAAAAGCACCATGTAACTGTCAAATATTATGAAAATATTTTATGGACCTAATTTATTTTTATTAGCACATTATTTTTAATTCGATACAATCCTGTCGAATGATATCCGAACGGAATATAACAACATAATAATTCATAATATTTTATTCTATTATCTGTATCATTAGATATTCTCTTAAAATTTTCGGTCATAAGAAGAGCTTTCTTATAAAGTAGGCGTGACTTACGTACGGCCTTCTTACTCTAACATGCGTTATGACGAAGAGTGTAAGGGAGATGGGATTATAAAAGGTGGAGTTTCGCCGTGCACAAAGATCATCCCACGCTTGCTACTAAACAGTTCGGTTAAAAAATAAAACAAATCACCAGTTAATAGGTTGTTTAATGTACCAGTCTATTTGGGTATTGAATGCAAAGTATTAATGCGTGGTGTGGCAACGGGTCATTTGTCAAGATGTACTGAGCCTAGTCGTTGAACTTGCGTGCGTAGATAGTCGTCTAGGTCGTTCAGAAGCGCGGCTGCCCCAAATCAAAACCCAGTAAGGGCTTGAAACCAAATTTTTCAGAAGTACGTAAAAACAAAAGTTGACACAGACATAGAAGACACAGAAGTGTATATGTAATATCATTCAAAAACCTAGACTTCTTAGGGGACTTGCTAGGTACTGAATTGGTCAAAGTGTCTTATTTTTTAGTCTTTTTTTATAGTATAGGTCTAAGGTAGTATTGAAACACTTACTAGGTAATGACGTGTTAAGATTTCTGTTCGCGACAGCGCGTCCCCATACGCGAGTGATAGTGTAAATAGATATTTGATTCGAAAGACTTTAACTTAATCAGTGTTTTAGTGCAGTTTATAGCGTTTTCATAGTACTTAATAGATAAGTCTAGTTGTAAGTACGTATACGTGCGTTGTTATACGTATATTTTATAGTTAAGTTTCTTTCGTATTTTTCTTTAAATTATAATAATAATACAGTTACCATAGCTTAACATAGATATATATAATAGTTTTATAGAATTCCTGTTTCGATTATCGTGTTAGTTTGATAGATTTTACAAGTGTTTGTATAGTTTTAAGAAGCTCATATGAAAGGGCGAATTGTGTCTTGTCTGGCACCCTTATCCGGACAAAAATAGTTTCAATAGACAGTCCAGATGGCTCTCAAGCCAATATAGTATAGTTTGTCCGGATAAGTTACATAGACATAGAATAATAGACCGGGAAAGTTAGACAAGGCATAGTTTCACGAGTGAATATACGCTTCTTTCGAAAAATTTGTAAAATAAATAAATAAAGTTATAGTACATTATACCAGGCCCCTCAGAAAGTATTGCGAAAAAAAGTTTTTATATATGGGAGACTGGCCAGTTATAATGTTTTTCGAAAATATGATTATTTATAAGTAAAAATAAGTAAGTTCCAATTTCAAAATTTCCCTCCACATTTTTTGCGAGTTAATTCAAAGTATTGTGTCTCACTGAAATATGGATCTGCGCCGGGAACATTTTAGAGCTATGATTTTATACGATTTCAAGTGTCGCCTGAAACCGGATGAATCGTACGATAGACTTCAAATGGCATTCATGGATGAAGGCCCTTCCAAGGCAACCGTGTATCGTTGGTATAACGAATTCAAGCGCGGTCGACCAACTTTGGGGGATGACGAAAGAAGCGGTCGCCCTTTGACGGCTGTTACCGAAGAAAACGTGCTAGCAGTGAAAAATTTAATCCAAGACAATAGGCGAATTACATATCAGGAGATTCAACACATATTGAAGATTGGATCGGGAAGCGTTCACGAGATTCTACACAGCCATCTTCGCGTGAGGAGGATAGTATCACGCTGGGTGCCGCACAACCTCACCGATGCTCAGAAGCAGGCCCGGGTGGAATGGTGCCGTGATATGCTTAACAAATTTGAAGCAGGCTCGTCTCGGCGTGTTTACGACATCGTTACAGGTGATGAGTCCTGGATTTATCAATACGACCCAGAAACCAAGCGCCAGTCGACTGTTTGGGTGTTTCAAAATGAGCCAACGCCTACCAAAGTGAAGCGATCTAGAAGCGGGGGTAAGATTTTGATCGCTAGCTTTTTTAATTTGACTGGCCACTTGGTATCAATTCCCTTACGGGATCAAAGAAGCATTAATGCCGAATGGTATACTACCAAATGTTTGCCAGAAGTTTTCTCTGTTATAAGCAACAAGCGACCAAACACAGGGCTCCGCGGGCTACTGCTCCACCACGACAATGCACCTGCGCACACCGCACTCAAAACGAGGGACTTCCTGGACAGCACGGCAGTCAAACTCCTGGGTCACCCTCCTAACAGCCCTGATCTAGCACCGTGTGACTTCTTTTTATTCCCAAAAATAAAAAATCAGCTCAAAGGGATACAATTTTCGTCGCCGGAAGATGCGCTGGCTGCGTTCGAGCAGGCTGTAAACGAGGTGTCTGCGGCGGACTGGAAAAAGTGTTTTGAAAACTGGTTTAGGCGCATGAATCTTTGTATAGAGGCTGGTGGAAAGTACTTTGAAAAGATTTGATAAAAATATATGTACGTATAGAACAATTTTTTTTAGTTTCGCAAAACTTTCTGAGTGTCCCACGTATACTAACACGTAGGGAATTCTATGTACTTTCCAACGATATATAGTTTATAGCGATTACCAATAGAATAGATATAGAAAACTCGTTGTAACCGCTGTAACCATAGTGAATGTTGTGTATTTTTAATAAAGAAAACAGTGAGTGTTCTCACGGGGCTCGATACGGTAAAGTATCGTAGTACGTTAGTAACCATGTTCCCTTCAGGAACTCGTAGTCATCGGTCCAGTACTTTAATAGAAGAAATCCTGAAATAGAAGCCTAGAAGAACACTCCCTGAATATTCCTGTATTCAAGAGTTGGGTTTTATTTCGTCACCCCCTCGCCCCTGCCCTCAGCAGTCTTCAAGGGTTCCCAAGAACAGCGGCACTCAAGGGACGTCCAGCGGCTCGTCAGCGGCTTACCTGGCGAGAGCACCGCAACGGTCCCGTACAATTTCTGATTATTTGTAAGATTTTAAACCAGGTGTTTTTGCTTTACTGTCGGGACTCATAGCATTAATATTATTTAAAGAAATTTTTTTTGAGAAAAATGTTACGTACTAGGTTTTGAAATGGATCAGCCACGCGTATTCTGGAAGACATTGTCCCAAAATGAACCTAAAGAACTCATCGGAATTTCTGAAAGTTTTTTATATTTTAAGAAGACAAAGGAGTATTAACTTTTAGAACTGACCTGTACCAGTCAAATATTATTAAGGACTATCGTGTTACGATTTCTGTTCTCACTAGTAATGTACAGGACGTCCCACGGATATGCCACATGGAGGGAAAGTACCTTGAATATTGTAGTAGGAACATTTTACTGAACGAAGACATTATTTGAATTTAAAAAACAATTTAAACTGCATTCATAGATATTTAAATAATTAAATGGTTGAACCGGAAATCGAACCCGTTACATGAGAAAAATAATCACCCTGTAGCTTTATCATACCGATCGAAAGTCTTCATCATAAGGATTATTTTTTGCTATACAACATAGTGTCACAAATAAAAGGAAGACCATGAGTTTTAACATTTGATGTGAAATTTTGTTCAGAAAAATGAAAAGCTGACATTGCCGTAAGGACATACAACACATTATCATAAGTACCTATTACTAATAAATGTACCCACTTGAAAAGTACGCATAAATTCCCTATTATAATTTAAGTGCATGATAAAATGATTAAGAGATACGTAATTAGTAGGTACCTGGTTGTATGCAACAAATCGAGCCGAAATAATCAAAAGAGTGCGACTTTGTATTCAACTGGAAGGGACTCATATTGAGCATTTGATAAATTGATTAATTTTGTATTAAAAATGTTAAAATTCATGGTTTTCCTTTTATTTGTGACACTATGTTATTCAGCAAAAAATAATCCTTATGATGAAGCCATTCGATCGGTATGATAAAGCTATAGGGTGATTATTTTTCTCATGTAACTGGTTCGATTTCCGGTTTAACCATGTAATTATTTAAATATCTATGAATGCAGTTTAATTTTTTTTTTAATTCAAATAATGTCTTCTTTCAGTAAAATGTTCCATCTACAATATTCAAGGTACTTTCCCTCCATGTGGCATATCCGTGGAACGCCCTGTATAAGTCTATGGTTCTCAATATCATAATTAAATACTTTATCCCATCCCACTATCCCACTAATAACATCATCACATCAACATTTCAACCGAAAGACGTCAGCAGTGGCTGGACATAGGCAGACATAGGCCTCCCCCAAACATCGCCACAACGACCATCCCACTAATAAATAAAAGCGAAAGTGTGTTTGTTAGTCCCATAGGACCAATCTTGAAGTTGTGAAAAAAAAACAGCTGATCCCTACATTTTGTCGATTAATGTGAACACAAATGTAGGGATCAGCTGTTTTTTTTTTGCGATTTCAGGGTTGGTCTCATAGTAAAAATTGTTCATTTCGATGAGCACAATGACCCCTTAAGAGGTTTTCAGTTATTTCAATAACACGTTTTATACAGGCTGTTTCATTGTGAAAGTGTTTGTTTCTCTTTCACGCAGCAACGAAGCAATGGATTGACGTGATTTTTTGCATAGATATAGTTGATGGACCGAAAAGTGACCAACCCTGAAATCGCGAAAAAAATATCAGTTGGTCCCTACATTTGTGTTCAGATAAATCGATAAAATATAGGGACCACCTGATTTTTTTTCGCGATTTCAGGATTGCTCCCATAGTAAAAGTTGTTCATAATGTTGAGTACAATGACCCATTTTCGGGAAAGAAGCCATTAAAATTTCAACATTTATACAAGGTGTCCCATTGCGAAAGTGTGTTGGTTTGTTTCTCTTTCACTCAGTAACGGAGCAAGAGATTAACGTGTTTTTAGCATAGAGATAGTTTATGGACTGGAATGGTGACATCATCATCAACTTTTTAGTAGTAGTAGAGCTCTTTTGTGAAAGAGCTCGTCCGGGGAAGTACTACCACTGTATCTACTTCTCCGCCGAATAGTGATGCTTGCATTGCTGTGTTTCGGTCTGAAGGGTACGGGTGCCGGTGAAATTACAATCACATGAGACTTTCCATCTTCATGTCTCAGTTTGGCGAACCGACTTGCGGTACCATTTAGGCAACAGTCTAGGTGGTATTGCAGTTATTATGGGCAAAGGTAACCGCTTAACATCAGGTGGGCCTTTAGCTCGTTTCGCCATCCTATACTATAAAAAAAAAACTCAGCCTATCGCAGTTATTGATAGTATTAAAATTGGTGGCGTAAAAATTATTAACCCTCAAAACATAGCAAATAAATTTAATGAAATATATACAACACAAAACATTGATTTGAATTTTTCTGATAAATTGTACAAACCCACGGGGATATTTTGCAGAGGAAACTCACTATTCATGGAACCAGTGACTGAAAAAGAAATGTTGAGAAATATCCAATTGCTAAAGAACAAAAAAAGCACGGGAAATGACGACATTACGGCTCAAATCACAAAAATATGCGCACTGGCAATAGTAAAACCTCTTACCCATATAGCTAATCTTTCTATTACTAATGGTATTTTCCCTGACAAAATGAAAGAGGCAATAGTAAAACCATTGTTTAAAAAAGGGGATGAGCAGAGCATAGATAATTATAGGCCAGTTGCCCTACTGCCAGTGTTTTCCAAATTGTTTGAAAAACTCATACACCAACGCATTGTAAATTATTTAGAAAAATATAAATTACTTAATGACGCACAGTGTGGTTTTAGGAAAAATCGTTCGACAGCCCTGGCAGTATTTAAAATATTAAAAGGTATATTAGAAGCTATGAATAAAAAGACACCAGCAGCAGCTATTCTTCTAGATATGTCAAAGGCATTTGACTGTGTAAATCATGCTATCCTACTCAGACAATTGGAACATTTAGGTATCAGGGGTATCGCATTAAAATTGTTAGAAACTTATTTGACCAAAAGAGAACAGGCAACTGTGATTAGTTATAGGGATGATAAATTAAAATCTATTCTGTACAAGACATCGTCATATGCTGAAATTAAAGTTGGGGTACCTCAGGGAAGTATTTTAGGCCCTTTACTGTTTGTTGTCTACATAAATGAATTTCCAGATATTATACGTCAAGACTTATGCGTCCTATTTGCGGACGATGCATCTATCCTTATTAATGCTAATAATATGACATTATATGATTATGAATCGAAATTAAATAATACTTTGAAAATTATTATAGACTGGTTGAAAACTATTAATTTAAAGATAAATGTAAGTAAAACAAAATATATGCAGTTTCGCCCATATCAAGCGGCACATATAAAGCTAGAACTAACCTATGGTGGGAACAGTATTGAAGAAGTCAACACATCAAAATTTTTAGGGTTATGTATGGACAGCCATCTAAATTGGAAAAAACACATTGAGACTATAAATAATAAGGTAAAATCGTACTGCTATACATTACAAATATTAACGAATACGACAGACGTAAAGACAGCTCAATCGGCTTACTATGGGAACATTTATTCTGTACTTAACTATGGTATAATATACTGGGGAAATTCAGTTGAAATTAACTCCACCTTTATTTTACAAAAAAGATGTCTTAGGATTATACATAATATTAGATATGACATCTCATGTAGACCAATATTCAAAAAATATCGGTATTTAACATTGATCGGAATTTATATTCTCAACTCAGCTACTTTCATTAAAATGTATAGTGAATTTTTCCCCAAAAAAACTACTCTAGAATATAGCAGTAGATTACGTAACAAAGATAAACTGATAATTCCACAAGTGAGATGCGAAACATATAAAAGGAATATGTATTACACTAGCATAAAAATATATAACCACCTACCAACGGCAATTACAAGTTTAAATATTATTCCTTTTAAAACTGCATTAAAAAAGCTTTTGATTGATAATTGTTTTTATGACCTTAAGGAATATTTTAATAAAAAACTTTAGATGCTTACTTACCTGATTAAATAAATTTTATTAACATATTTTTCCTGGATAATTTTAAATGAATCGTAGACATATAAATATTAGATAAATGAAGTTATTATATATAGATTTTTAATTACATTATTATTTATTATACAAGTATATTTTAGTGTTTTTATAAGAATTTTATGAATTTGAACTGTTTATGAATTTGAATTTTTAATGAATTTGTTTTTTTATGTATATGATTTTTACAATGTACTTGAAATTTTAATTAAATTTGGATGTATAAATTAATTAAATATTGGAATTTACCAAAATAAAAATAAAAATGTAGTCATTATGAAACTTGAATCAATGGATAAATCTTAGACTGATTAATTTTCTACTGTTGCCTTCAATCTTATTGTATGCCTAAATAGGTAAACTGTGCTGATCCAATCTTGTACCTATAAGAACTGTAATGTACCACTGTTGACACAATAAAATTATATACTACTATACGTGGGACACTCAGAAAGTTTTGCGAAACTAAAAAAAATTGTTCTATACGTACATATATTTTTATCAAATCTTTTCAAAGTACTTTCCACCAGCCTCTATACAAAGATTCATGCGCCTAAACCAGTTTTCAAAACACTTTTTCCAGTCCGCCGCAGACACCTCGTTTACAGCCTGCTCGAACGCAGCCAGCGCATCTTCCGGCGACGAAAATTGTATCCCTTTGAGCTGATTTTTTATTTTTGGGAATAAAAAGAAGTCACACGGTGCTAGATCAGGGCTGTAAGGAGGGTGACCCAGGAGTTTGACTGGCGTGCTGTCCAGGAAGTCCCTCGTTTTGAGTGCGGTGTGCGCAGGTGCATTGTCGTGGTGGAGCAGTAGCCCGCGGAGCCCTGTGTTTGGTCGCTTGTTGCTTATAACAGAGAAAACTTCTGGCAAACATTTGGTAGTATACCATTCGGCATTAATGCTTCTTTGATCCCGTAAGGGAATTGATACCAAGTGGCCAGTCAAATTAAAAAAGCTAGCGATCAAAATCTTACCCCCGCTTCTAGATCGCTTCACTTTGGTAGGCGTTGGCTCATTTTGAAACACCCAAACAGTCGACTGGCGCTTTGTTTCTGGGTCGTATTGATAAATCCAGGACTCATCACCTGTAACGATGTCGTAAACACGCCGAGACGAGCCTGCTTCAAATTTGTTAAGCATATCACGGCACCATTCCACCCGGGCCTGCTTCTGAGCATCGGTGAGGTTGTGCGGCACCCAGCGTGATACTATCCTCCTCACGCGAAGATGGCTGTGTAGAATCTCATGAACGCTTCCCGATCCAATCTTCAATATGTGTTGAATCTCCTGATATGTAATTCGCCTATTGTCTTGGATTAAATTTTTCACTGCTAGCACGTTTTCTTCGGTAACAGCCGTCAAAGGGCGACCGCTTCTTTCGTCATCCCCCAAAGTTGGTCGACCGCGCTTGAATTCGTTATACCAACGATACACGGTTGCCTTGGAAGGGCCTTCATCCATGAATGCCATTTGAAGTCTATCGTACGATTCATCCGGTTTCAGGCGACACTTGAAATCGTATAAAATCATAGCTCTAAAATGTTCCCGGCGCAGATCCATATTTCAGTGAGACACAATACTTTGAATTAACTCGCAAAAAATGTGGAGGGAAATTTTGAAATTGGAACTTACTTATTTTCACTTATAAATAATCATATTTTCGAAAAACATTATAACTGGCCAGTCTCCCATATATAAAAACTTTTTTTCGCAATACTTTCTGAGGGGCCTGGTATACTACAGTCCACTGTTGCACATAGGCCTCTCCCAAGTTGCGCCACAACACTTGGTCCTCTGCCTTCCGCATCCAGTCCCCCCCAGTCACGTTCTTCAGGTCGTCGGTCCTCCTGGTGGGGGGGTGGGGGGGCCCCCTACGCTGCATTTGCCGATTCGCGGTCTCCACTCAAGGCAAACGAGTGCTCCAGCGGCCATCGGTCCTTCGACAGAAATGGCCAGCCCACTGCCACTTCAGCTTACTGATCCTACAAGCTATGTCGGTCTAGCTAGTAGTTCGAGTGTCGGACTGCTGATCACGAAGTCGTGGGTTCGATTCCCGCAGAACACAAATATTTGTGTGATGAACATGAGTGTTTGTGTTGGTCTGGATGTTTCTTATGTATTATAAGTATGTATTTACAAAAAAAAAAAAAAAAAAGTATATAAGTATTATATCCATTGTCTAGTACCCATAGTACAAGCTCTGCTTAGTTTGGGACTAGATGGTGTTGTGTAAAGATGTCCCAAAAGTATTTATTTATTATTATTTATTTATTTATTAATACTTTCCCTCGACGAAGCATAGTGATGGGACATCCGGTCAGACAATACCGGTACCTACCTATACCGGTAGGTATTTGTAGGTAGATATTTTCCCAGCATAAAAACTAAAGTAAGTAGGTAGCTAGGTAGGTACCTACATTATGTAGTAAGTAGGTAGATACCTACTTTTTATGTTGGGAAAATACATCGTTCCTGTGAGATTAACCACCAGCCCTGCGCTTTCCGCATCCAACGGACATGTTGGGGGGATATGCCACAATCGCAGCGCTTGGCAGGCAGGTTGGCGATCGCATTTGGTTGGTTAAATACTCAGAGAACGCTGCTGTCCATCCTCTGGTGAATCCCTTACGGCCAAAATTAATACCCTATCTATCCAAAGTTTGCCCTACTAGAGATAGAAAGTTGACATAAGCTCCATACATTTTATGTCAAATTTATATTTCTAGTAAGGCAAATCGTGGATAGATAGGATATTAATTTTGGCGGTTAGTCGCCTTTACGACACCCATGAGAAGAGATAGGGTTGCGTTATTCTTTACAAGTTTGACGCTGGTATGTATTACCATTGAAGATAGAGCAGGAGCAAAACGTTGAAGAAAATGCATGTTTTCGAGGTTTCTTGTTAGTACCTACACGAAACGAAAAGCTAGTAGATATCCAATAAATTCAGCAATTTTATTACATATACATTTTTTATTTATTTATGTTTAGTTTTATATTTTAAAGCATGGATGAAATAAAAGTGTACCTACCTAGTAAATAATATTTTTCGACATTTCAAATTTTTACCTTTTTTACATTGAAAAAATCTTAGCCTAATCGATACACTTTCTTTAAGCACCTTCTACCAAACAAAACATCGTACCGACTTCAGAAATATCTCAAAATAAAGTACATCTACCGTGCAGTGAAAAATCATGCGCAAGCTAACTGAGCTCTGGTTTTATTTAAGTTTAGTGTGCGCAGGCGACGACAGCGCTAACGACGCGGTCTTCCTGCAAGCATTTGTCTGTCAGCGCCCACTCCAGCGCCGGATGCACCGCCAGAAAAACGGCTTCGTACTGACTCTATGTGACGTTGGAAAGTTGGGACATATTTAGGAGAATTTGGATGAAATTATGGTAAGAAGTAGAATAAATGCATTCTTTCCGGTACAGATATAAAGGAAAGCTTCGAAATTAATCAAACTACTACTACTACTAGTCTACAGTCACGATCCTTCCCGGTGATACATTTTGTCGACAAAGTCCCTTGAACGAATCCTGCTACACGTACCATTATGTATACCTAGGACAAACTGTCCAGCTAGGTAAGTCCAACTTCGAGAAAGAGGTCAA
This sequence comes from Asteroscopus sphinx, assembly GCA_949699075.1. Lineage (NCBI taxonomy): Eukaryota > Metazoa > Arthropoda > Insecta > Lepidoptera > Noctuidae > Asteroscopus > Asteroscopus sphinx. The sequence continues at coordinate 19,039,980 of OX453021.1, forward strand.
TCGTCGAATCCGACAAGGTTGGGCAGCATTCGGGAGGCTACGCAATATCTTCTCGACCAAAATACCGCAGTGTCTCAAGACGAAAGTCTTTGACCAGTGTGTGTTGCCAGTAATTACTGAAACGAATGTTGTTGTTGTTCTTGTTGTGGTACTGAAACGTGGTCGCTCATAATGGGCCTGATAAGAAGGCTCAGTCACTCAAAGGGCAATGGAGAGGGCTATGCTCGGAGTGTCCCTGCGTGATCGAATCAGAAATGAGGAGATTCGCAGGAGAACGAAAGTAACCGACATAGCCCGAAGAATTGCTAAACTTAAGTGGCAGTAGGCGGGGCACATTGCTCGCAGAACGGATGGCCGATGGGGCAGTAAAGTTCAGGAGTGGCGCCCGCGTACTGGAAGGTGCAGCGTGGGTAGGCCCCCCACAAGGTGGACCGACGACCTGGTGAAGGTCGCGGGAATCCGCTGAATGCGGAAGGCGCAGGACCGGTCGTTGTGGCGATGCTTGGGGGAGGCCTATGTCCAGCAGTGGATGTCTTTTGGCTGAAATGATGATGCTTTATACGTTGTATATTCACTTTATCTATTGTGTGTTCACTTTATCCATTGTTGTTCACTATTTTGTTCTATTGTTTCTCAAAGATACGCCGATACGTTGAATCGGTGCAAATAATATTTCCTGTACTATGAACCACATCTTAATGTAAGAAAAAAATACTGTTCTACTTCTATGGTTTGAAAAAATATATACACTTTTATTTCATGATTGTTTATCCAAAATATTTATGGTGTCCCTATTGTAACAAAACTTTCTCTGTAAACACGAAACAGTAGCGATTGTTTACTGGAAGCCATCGTAAACTGCGCTTGAGTGTGCGCGCGGCTAATTTTGTTTTCCAAACAGCCTCTTCAAAGAAAAGTTCCACGAAAAAATATTGTTAAGAAAGTAATTAACGAACATTTTAAGACTAAAATAACTTTTTAAGTAAAAACAATGTCATTTTGTCATCACACTAGCTGTGCTCGCGGCTTCCCTCGCGTACTGTTATAAAATATAAAAATAGCTTTCTAATAGTAAAAGAATTATTACAATCGGTTCAGTAGTTTCAGAGTTTATTGAATACAAACAAACAAACAAATATTTCCTCTTTATAATATTTTTTTATAATTAATTTTACGGTAATTTGGTAGTTTAATGTTTTAAAATAACAGAAAAACACTAGAAACATAACCGACTGACGACTTTGTGAAGGTTGAAATCCGCTGGATGCGGAAAGCGCAGGAGCGGTTGTTGTGGCAATGCTTGGGGGAGGCCTATGTCCAGCAGCGGACGTCTTTCGGCTGAAATGATGATGTGTAAAATGATATTAGTATAGATGAGCGCTTAAAACAAATAAGAAAGAGATAATTAACACATTTAATTTTGAAGTAAACGGCGTACCTATGCGTTTACTTCCGACTAAATTAGTTAACCAGTTTTTAGAACACCCATATCCGTCGCCCAAATAATTCAGTTTTAGTTCCCATATTTCGCAATAGTCAATAGTGACAGTTTATATTGTAGCTGACACAGTCGTCTTAGATTAACGTTCTCAAAGGGGCGCCTGCGAGCTGGACCTGTGTCCTCTGGCAAGCCTAACAAAGGTTCGGACTTACCAACAGGAACTACCTATGGATCCTGACTAGAACCCTTACAGGGCACTGCAAACTGGACAAACACCTACACAGTATGGGTCACTTTGATACCACAGTTTGCAGATTGTGTCGCGAAAAGGATGAATCTTCCACTCATATCCTTCGCGAAAGTGATACAGTGCACCACAACAGAAGTCAGCATCTTGTAGGCCACGCAATCTCAACTGATGAGATCAAATCCTGAAACCCCAAAGCAATAGTCGACTTTGTGTTGGCCTGCAGCTTGAGGTGCTGTAGTCAACTATTCGAGGTGTCACAACTCACAACAGATCATTTAGGCCGCAGTGACAAGGGGCTTGCAAATACCTTACCTCTTTTCTCAAATTGAAAAATTATGGTTCGGTTCTTTCTTCACAAGATGTGCCGAGATATATAAAAGATAGTATAAATAAAAGTATGCATAAAAGAGATACAAATAATAATCTTATTCATCACTGGCTTTGTCTGAGGCTTTCCCAAGTATCAACTCCATTTCCGATTTTACCGCAAATATCAGCAGGTAACTCTAATAACCATTAACGTTTACTCTCCTAGATACTTTTATGACTTCAATCATCAACTTTAGCCGGTTAGCATTACTTTTGTCCCTCCGCTGAAAAATATTTATGAAAAGCTGTGATACAAATTCTATCCTAGTATTACACAAAAACGTAACAATTTGACCGATATTCAGTCCGTGGTCAAGGTGTTACTATTATTTTTATCATCGCAAAATATAGAGGGATGTCGTAAAACTATCGTCGCGGTTCAGGTGAACGGCCGCGCGCATGCGCATCGTTCGCAAGATGGCTCCCATATATCCGTCATCGGGGTGCCTGATGCGCGCCAAAATAAGATTATTGGAAATTTGACAGAGACGAGCGCGCGCACTTTACGATCGACGCTAGACGGAGTTTATGAGAAAAGATCTGATGCCGTTGACGCATGAAGTGGTCCTTGGGTATTTCTGGATGCTGGAGAATTTTTATTAATTTCTGAGGGCACAGCCTGGAAGGTGCAGGGGATCTACTCCCGTTCGACGATATTCGATAAATCGTACGATTCATCGCACAATTTGCTACTCCGGTCAACCATCGTTCCCTTATCGCATGCGATGATCGTGTTTTGACGTTTGTTTTTCTCATCTCCGGTAAATTGTATACGACTATGAACCGTAGTCTATCTTAATTGTGCCTTTTTTATGTGCCTATCTTTATTATGTAACTATCAGTCGGAACGAAAGTTCGTACTTCGTTTGTCGTTCGTAAAACGCGAGTAGACCTACAGGAACTGACAATGAAACTATTTCTGATTTCTCATTATTGGAAAAATCTAGTATTCAAAATATTCAGACCCGAAGTCTAGAACGATGCTCAAGCATGAATCTAGATTCAAGAATTGTACTTTTTTACCTACATATCGTAAAATGAAAGTCGTTTTATTTATTTATTTATTATATTCTTTATTGTACATGACACCAAACGAAAACAAAGACAGTAGTTTACAGAAAGATTATATAAATACCTACAATGGGCGGTCTTATCGCACAAGGCAATCTCTTCCAGACAACCTTTGGATGGACTAGGATATGTACAGGATGATTCATTTCAATGGGTCAGTATACATACTTGTAAAAAACACTTTTCTTTTACCTTTCCTCATTCCTGGGCCTCCCTCTTACTTCTTTTCTTTTCTTTTCTTTTGCCGTTACATGCTCTTACTACCCCTAAGCCCTTTGTAAGCGCCTTGAGCGATAAAACCGCCCATTGTACATATCTTCTGTATAAGTCATGTATGTTGCTTATTTTTGTGTATAATAAAGAGTATTTGTATTTTTTTTTGTATTGTTTTGTACTGTATTGTAAACATGCCTCTGATTTACAGAAGCAAACGTCACTTAAATTGTTAGGATCACAAATTATATGTTAGTCCCATTCAAATTCAAATTAATAAAAGAGTTATACTTACCAGTGCCGGGCTCGAGGCATGTTTTAGGGAGGAGCGAGGTCTTATTGGTCTTAATATGGCGCCTCTTGTCTCTACTCTCTAATATGTTTGTTTACCTATCACAGAGTACCTACCTTTGTATTAGGTCCCTAAGTAGTGTGGATCCCACAGGTGGATCCAGTCCCGCGATCATGGAACATCTCGACAACATCTTACGGCCAAAATGAATAACCTCTATCCACGATTTGCTTTACTAATAAAAATAGAAATTTGACATAAAGTGTATAGAGCTTATGACAAATTTCTATCCCTATTAAGGCAAATTGTGGATTCGGATCGATCGGTTATTAATTTCGGCCGTTAGTCTAATTGATCAATAACTTTATTGATCGTCATGCATGCAGAATGTATTGATGTATAATAAAGCAAAGTGTCACCCGTGTCAAAGTGTAATGTCCCTGCGTGATCGAATCAGAAATGAGGAGATTCGCAGGAGAACGGAAGTAACTGACATACCTAGCCCGAAGAATTGCCGAACTTAACTTGGCAGTGGGTGGGGCACATTGCTCGCAGAACGGAAGGCCGATGGGGCAGTAAAGTTCTGGAGTTGCGAACGCCTACTGGAAGGCGCAGCGTGGGTAGGTCCCCCACAAGGTGGACCGACGACCTGGTGAAGGTCGCAGGAATCCGCTGGATACGGATAGCACAGGACCGGTCGTTGTGACAATGCTTGGGGGAGGCCTATGTCCAGCAGTGGACGTCTTTCGGCTGAAATGATGATGATGATGATGATAAAGCAAAGTATCAGTAGCGATATAGCCCCTTCGGAGGCCCGGGAGGCATTAAGATTAGTGTCAATCAACTCAACTTATGCATGCACAACATGCACAATGCAGGTAAAGAAAAATTCAAAATTACGTCTTTTATTAAGTAGGCTAGGTAGGTACCTAGGTAGGTACTCTACAGTCACGCGAATATCGGTGGTTATAAAAATAGTATAAGCAGAGCCTATCTTGTATGAAACTTGCATACTCTCCTGTTCCGTGGTTCCGCCTACTAATATTTTGTTACCATTGATGTGCGATTGACCGTACACACGGCTACAAATCTAGCAATCATCATCATCATCATCATTTCAGCCGAAAGACGTCCACTGCTGGACATAGGCCTCCCCCAAGTATCGCCACAAGGACCGGTCCTGCGCCTTCCGCATCCAGCGGATTCCCGTGACCTTCACCAGGTCGTCGGTCCACCTTGTGGGGGGCCTACCCACGCTGCGCCTTCCAGTACGCGGCCGCCACTCCAGAACTTTACTGCCCCATCGGCAATCCTATACATTGTATAGGATTTCTGTACTATGAGAGGTCAGCTTATACTGGAAATATATAGCTTGAATTGTAGCCGTGCGTACCGATTTTATAATACCATAGGGTATTCTTAGTAGGTAGTCCATTCCAACCGTTTTGGAAAAAGCGCGAGCGTAGCGTGCGAAAAGAGACATTGATAATGATGTACGCTTGATGTTACTTATTGTAGAATTTCGCAATTTCTTTCTCGATATTAAATTTGAATAGCCAATTTAAACTTGGTTTTCCATGCAATTATAACAAATGTGGCAAAATAAAGGCTTACTAAATATAATAACAAAAACGATCAGTAGCGCTATCTATATTGCATGACTCGAAACTAATGTTTTTAAACAGTGACATCTAGTACACGACATAAAAAATCTTGTACGAAAACAGTAGGTAGTTACTGCACGGTTCACGGTCAGTGCCATCTAGTTCAATGAATATGTACTGTTTTTTTAATGATAAACATACATAGTAATTTTAGTAAAATAAAATCAAGATTAACTCAGTTACTTCTGAAAAAATAAATAAAATATATAGTTATTTTAATTATTATGATATTGTAGCAGAAAACAAACATTATTTTTTTCATATGGCAACAAAACTTGTTTTCGCGAGAAAACTTGTGATAGCATCGTGAATTTTATTTTGATTACAAAATTGGTATGAAACTCGATAATAAACCGAACAATAGTGAATTACCGTTGCGAAGTCATTGTGATTAGTGTAGTGTATTGAATATCCGCCTTCCAAGTGGAGCTGCTAAAGAAATTGCTTGCCATGGCGGGCCCGTCCGACGGCGATCCCGACGGATGGGTCGAGTTCTGCGAGCGTCAGGCCAAAGCTGCCGCTCAGGACTTCGCCAAGGCTTGCTTACAGTACGTACAGACGGGTACCAACGACCCAACGGCCCGGCCGCAAGCTTCACACAAGGAGCTACTGAAGAAATTCGTTGAATGTTTCTCGGAACAATTCGAGTATGAAATCGGGAAACTGAAAGCTCTGCACAAACTTCCCAACGGCACACACACGGGACACGATGAAAGCGACTACTCAGAGGATACGGACTCTCCAAAAACGCAGCACAAACCATTTTTCCGTAGGTTATCTTTCAAAGGTCTGAGACGCGGAAAAGGATTATTCCACAAACAACATTCGGATGAGGTGGAGCTATCATCAAATCTGAACAAACATAACAAGACTAAATTAGCTAAGATAGTAGTAGAGTGTAGGAAGGAAGGTTTCGTAAATTATTTGACTCCTGAGAGCCTGGAGCAGCCTGGAAGTCCTCAGAAATGGGAGAGATGCAGACTGGCGTTAGTGAAGACTGTTGGGGGCTACATGCTGGAGTTCTACTCGCCTCCAAAAGCTCAAAAGCCTCGCAGTGGAGTGTTCTGTTTCCTAATATCAGAAGCTCGGGAAACCACAGCGCTGGAGATGCCTGACCATGAAAATACTTTTGTATTGAAGGTAATCATCAAAGTTTATTTATTGAGTCCAATCCAACTCCTAAAACAATAAATATGCTTGTTTGTACTCATAGACCATAGTCAACAAGTTGTTGTGTCAAACATGATCATGTAAAATAAAAAATTATTAATAGTATTGCAATCAGAATGTTAATAAAAATAAATTATACTTTGTTATTTTTTACCTACCTATATTTTGATGAAATATGGTAATCAGATTTATTAACATTTCCTTAAAATATTTTTGCTTTGGATATCAGTTTCATTTTCCTATCAACATTCACATGATGAAAAAATAAACAAAGTAGGTATATATATCAATAAATACCACCTCAATATTCTTATTGATTATGCCTCTGCATAATTAGACGTCTGTGTCTAGTGGTGTGAGTGTCAGACTGCTGATCACGAGGTTGAGTTTGATTACCACAGGACAAAAATATTTGTGTGATGAACATAAATGCTTGTGTTGGTCTGGGTGTTTCTTATGTATTATAAGTATGTATTTACAAAAAAGCATGTAAGTATTATATCCTTTGCCTAGTATGCATAGTACAAGTTCTGCTTAGTTTGGGACTAGATCGTGCTGTGTAAAAATGTCCCAAATATTTATTATTATTATTATATTTAATACTCTACTGGTCTCTACATTATTTAATACTCTGAAGGATGCTATTGAGACAATGCTCAAGCTGTATAGTGTCCTGATCAGAGACAGACTTCTTCTTCTATCGTGTCGACATGAGCTACATAATGATAATAGCTCATGTTGTGGGGAAAAGATTAGCCAGTCAGCAGGTTGGTAGCAGGGCTGACTGCCCAGGGTGCGCCCGACGATCAATTAAATATCGTCACTCATGGAGGTTCTTTTAATGCACCCCCAGAGACAGACTGAGACTAGCCGTCTCGACCACCCTAGGCTGTTTAGTAGTAGCTGCCCCTTTTTGCTTATTTTGTGTTAAAATGTGTGGAAAATGCAGGTTGGGTGCCCTTAATATCTGGCAGCCCTAGGCCTAGCCAGCAGTTGTTTGATTTAAATCAAGTATTTTTTTATTAAAATCAGTGATTTAAATCAAACTTGTATTTTTTCCATAAAACTTCATTTAAAGTAAATAATTTAAAGGGACCAAAAAAGAAAAAAACTGGTGCAATTTTTTTTTGTTAATATTGATCAAATGGCAATAACAAACTACAAAAAATCAAGTTAGAAGATGCTTGAATTAGATGTTGAATTTATTTTTTGGAACCAGACCCAGACCATAGACCAGTTTTTTTTTTTTAATTGAGATGGTTAATTTTGTCATAAATATCAAAGATTCTATGTCAGTAGTTTAGAGTTGGGTAGGACACGCAAAATCAATGAGTTTGTATGAGTAACTCATTCTGCATAATGAGGTGGGACATTGTCACACTTCAAATGAGGTGGGACAATGTCATGTTGCTGAGACATTTGATACACTGAAATACATTAAGACATTGTCACACCTCAAATGAGTTAGGACAATGATATGTTGCTGAGACATATAATACACTGAAATACATTGAGTTGAGCTTATATTGTCTAAGATAGGAGTGGGTAATATAGCTTTTGCCGAGTATCAAATTGAAACTACATATCAATATTTGATATCGGATTTTGAAACTATACATTTTCTGAAACTATATAAGTATCGACAGATGAGCATAGTTTTGGTCATATTGTAGGTAGTTAGTATAGGTACGTCATTATCGATATAGATCCGATTCTTATATTGGTTGGCAAAGGTATTGCGTGCGTTGCGTTATAGAATACAATATCAACATTGTTAATTCCAGTCTCCAATTTATTTTTTAATTAATCGGCCGTTTAATCAGCAACACACTACAATTCCCTGGTTAAACGACAGTTTAGCCAAAATTCCAGTACATTTTTCGTGTAATCGGCTGTTTAAGCAGAGAATTAACGTTAACGAACACTTGTCTTAGGCCGGTCTTCATCAACGTTAATTCTCTGGTCAAACAACCGTACACCCACTATTCCAGTATATTTTTCAAATAATCGGCCGTTTAATCAGCAACCAACATGAATTTTCTGCTTAAACCTCCGTTTAGCACCGATTTCAATTCATTTTTAATATAATCGGCTGTTTAATCAGAGAATTAACGTTGATGAATACTGCTCTTAGGCTAGCGTTTAATTAAACAGCCGATTAATTGTAAAATAACTGGAATCGTTGGTAAACGGTTGTTTAACCAGAGAATTAACTTTGACGAATACTGCTCTTAGGCTAGCGTTTAATTAAACAGCCGATTAATTGAAAAATAACTGGAATCGTGGGTAAACGTTTGTTTAACCAGAGAATTAACTTTGATGAAGACCAGCCTAAGACGAGTGTTCGTTAACGTTAATTCTGTGCTTAAACAGCCGATTTCACGAAATATGTACTGGAATGTTAGCTAAACTGTCGTTGAACCAGGGAATTATAGTGTGTTGCTGATTAAACGGCCGATTAATTGAAAAATAAACTGGAGTCTTGGGTATTTAAAAATAATATTGGTAATTTAAAAATTATAATAATGAAAACAAAAATAAAAGGATCATATTGGAAATCAAATTTAAATCAAACTAAACGAAAAAAAACCCCGTCAAAACTTTGGCTATGACCAGCGACACCAAACAACCGAAAATTGACGAATATTCCAAATATTCAATGTTACGAACTTCATTTGTCCTATAGTCCCTCATATTGTCCCCTATTCATGCACGCGTCAGTGTCTCAGTCGGTCCGAGTGAGTGAAGTTATGAAGCAACGCCGTTCTTTCATGGTACATGCTTCAAGTTGTCACATCTCGGTTCATTTGTGTTTGTCCCAGTGTAACGGTACAAAAATTATTTTTGAGGTGTTGTGACATTCTGTTGTTTTGTATGGGACATTTGAGGTGCCTCATGTATGAGTGACACAACTCTACAGTAGTTAATATTTATGAAAACCACTCAAAAGCTATATATTAGTTTTGGAGGTTTTATTTTTTATATAGATTTTTATATAGATTTGTTCTTGACTGCAATCTGGACAGCTTTGTCAAGATGTTGTTGACGATGGAGCAGCAAACCTATTAGATGTTTTCATTGACATAGGTACCTACTACATTTTTCTTCAGAACCACTGGGAATTTTTTCAACAATGTTTGGAATATTATCAGCCTATGTTAGTTAAAAAATAAAGTTAATATTCTTCAAGGACAAATAAAAAAAACATTATTTCCGCCTCTGGCCCGGAAACATGTTAAATGGGATCCATAACATATTTCTGTTATGATCTCTTATTAGGATTTTATTTGGATACCTACCTATGCACAGTCTGTTATTTTGCCTTAGTTGCGGCCATGTCCATTTTATGTTTTTATTCGATAGCTATAGTAACGATAAAGGTTTGGCAGAAATACCTATAGTGTTTTTTTTTATAATTATAAAGTTATTAAGGTTTCATTGAAAAGTGAGAAAAACAAAATTAATTTTTATTTTCGAAAATTGTTGTAATACATATTTAGTTAGTCCTTTAAATAAAGTAACAGCATAATATATATTTAGATAAAAAAATGGGGCATCGTACCTTTGATATATTAGGAGATTTTTTACTTTTACCGATTAACACAAAACATTTTTTTTTCATGTTTTCTTATCACGGTCGCATCTTATTTTCATTTAAATATATGCGTAATGTTATTGTCAATAATACACTAAAATATGACATGCGTCAATAGCAGGAATACGAAGATAGAGTTTCTAAATATTTTTGAAATTTCTATGGAAATAGGGTTGTCGCAATTGAATAAATAAAAAAATAAAATAAAAGTGCCAGATATTTCCCAAGTATTTAACTAAAAAAAAAAAAAAAAAAACATAACATAACATCACGCCTGTATTTCCCCGAAGGGGTAGGCAGAGGTGTGTAGTGTGTTAGTATTTAACTAACTTTGAGTAAACTCTTTCTCGTGTCTTTCTGTGTCTCTTTCTGGGTTTCTGTTGTCTGAAAACAATTACTATAATGTTCTCAATGCTCTAAGACTACAACGATACGTGACGCTAACCTAGCAGTCATCATCGGAGTTTGTCAAAACTTCTTGTGATGATAATACGAGTATATTATCATCAGAAGCGTCTGTTACCAATTCAGTATTAGGAATATCAGCAAAACTTTGCGGTAATGGATCATGGGTAATAATACACGCACACCGTAATTGTGAGCTGGTATTTGTGATGACATTAAAGACTTTTCCGTCAATTATGGTGAGGTATAATTTTGGATCTCCGACAACGACATATCCAGCAAAAATTTCCGAATAAATTAGTGAAAGATTTTCAATTTCTTCTTCTACCCAGTTCCTTTCTTCCAGAATCAGATCTTTTGATTCTGATCTGTATTGTATTTTTATTGGTTAGCAAAATCTAAAAGATTGTGGATTTGGGTTTGACCATAAGACAAAACCATCAAGACTTTTTATGCGCAACGGAATGTAGGTAGTAGCAAAGAGGCAGTGTTCGTCATCAATTTTATCAGAAAACGTTTGCTTATATGTTGACTGTCCTGTGCTACCATCAAAACCCCATGAACCCTCAAAAACGCAGTGAAGTGTATCTAACTGTTTTTGATTGCAATATTCCGAAACCCTTTGGTCGCAAGAGTCAATGATTCGTCGAAACGTGTGCATAAGTAAATCATTTAAAGGTACTTTGGCTTCTCGTTCTGATATTTCAATTTCAACATCAAGATAACAATGTTTTTTAGCTTTTTGTATCTTATAATAGGCAGGGTAAATATTAAATCATCGAGATTTGGCACCTTGTTGCATGTAGATATAGTCCTCCACTGATAGTTTTATATCAATCATTAAACAAAGAGCTTCATCAGGAGAATAGGGTTTGGGTTCCGATTTTGACTTTATGGTTCCTGCGATTTTTTTAGGCCGAGTTGGACTTTTCAAGCATTCCTTTATTATAAACTCAAACTCCTGAGTAGAACTTTTATTTAGTTTTTCGCCGGTTTCGTCTGTTACTATTCTCGACATAACTTTAATTAGTTTTGAATGAGGTTCTCCGTCAAGCGATTCCTAAAGATCTTTACGTGCACGGCGCTTTTGGCGATCACTTAAATTTTCATAAAATGTAGATGTGGAACTGGATGAAGCATCAAAATTAGTTTCAGGTTTCGGATCTATTGAAGGTTAGTCAAAGCTACTAGTTCCCGAAGTCGAAGGATTACTTTGTAATAAATGTGTATTTGATGTGAAACTGGAATGAGCGCCAAAAGAAGTTTCAGGTATCGGGTCTTCCAAGTTCTTGGGGTCTTAAAGTTTTTTGTAAGGCATAGCTACTACTTCTCGAAGTTGAAGGATTATTTTGTAATAAAAAATGTGCCTCATCCAATTCTATAATATTTTGTTGTGGTAAAGGACTTTCCTCGATATTCACTTTTGGTATTTCAATATCAAAAATAGTGGAAAGCCAGTGTTTGTTTTTATTACAAAATCGTTTGAAATTCCGTTTACTACTGCAATATAAAGTTCCACATTTACTTAAAAAATTTGAAAGATTGTAATTAAATTCATTGTTTTGGCTATCGATATTGTTCGGAATTCCATTTGGATATAAAGCGTTTAACACGATTAGGCATCGTTCCTCTGAATTGAGATCCAAAGGTCTTTTATGAACCCCGTGCAAATGTGCCTTATCTACCAAAATTTTATAAATTCCCAATTTCGTGAGTGATTTCTTCAGATCCGTGTTCGTGCTTTCGTTGTTAGTCGTTGGAGTTGCCACTCGCTGACCAGCATGAGGGTTGGCGCCCTCATGCCCCCCTTGCATTAAGTCCTCTGGTCGGGGCCCAGAAGGACATCCCCCAGCAGGACGGGTCAGTACCTGCTGAGGCAAAGCAGTGCCATGGGTCTTTGACGGCTCCATGACACCTCACCCCCGCTTCTCCAGATATTATGTATGGAAATTGGGTTTTGACATTCTATCTAACGAGGGCGGACCCCTTCCCAATTCCACATAATATCCTTCATCGAAGATTCATTTTGATGTAAGTGCATGCACTTACAAAACAAAAAAGAATAATAAACAAGATTTGTTACATGATTTGTTAGTTACAGGTGAATCTAATAAAATCGTGTTTGTGAAGACATGATTAGACCAAGGATAATGCTTCAGAAATAGTAATAGGAAATTATAATAATTGAAGAAGCAAATTTATTCCGAGCGAAATTGGTCGTTTGTTAAAGGCGCCTACATTAGTTGACAACCCTAAATTAAAACTTTAAAAATGAATATCTCCGAGTTCCTGTGTTCGTTGCTTCTTATTTTTTTTGTGGTTATACTTAGTAGTGTACTAAACATTTACACACAAAAATAAAATGCGACCATGTTAAGAATGACCATAAATAAAATTATTATGAAATCATGGAAAAAATAAAATTGACGCCTAGGAGAACGCATTTTTTTATGATAAAATAGATGTAATGATGCATTAAGTTAATGGCTAGCGTGCCATGAAACATTTATTGTAAAATGTTCATTATGAAAGCCTAAAACACGTTTCTATGGTTTCTATGGATTTTTCTCGATTTTCGAAATATTTTGAAAACTATGACACTTAAAACCACGGGGGTTTTAATAGAAGTTTTGTTTGGTTATTATCTTTCTAAAAGCCTCAAAAAATAAGGATGGCCGCAACTAAGGCAAAATAACAGACTGTGCTATGCCATTAGGAAGTTATGCATATCCTTTAATGTAAATATGACATGATGTCTGGCTAGCATGTAAAGCGAACCAATTGCCTAATTGATATTTCCTTATTTTTATGGCAACAGGTATTTTCCAGGTTTACAAAACAAAATTAGTAAATACTAATTGCATACAGACCTGTTTCAATGAAGAAATGTTACCTACATTTTTCATTTCAAAACAGGAGAAATATTCAGTGGAATAAAATCTCTTTGGTATTTTTTTATGAGGAAAATGAATAGGTAAAAATTATAAAAATAAAAGTTAATAGTTAAAAATTACTATTTATACTTTTGTCTAGATGAAACTAATATTTTTTTTTACTAAAATACTATAGTAACAATATTTAATAATTTTCCAGCAGGTTGTTGGTTCATATTTTAACTGCTATTTTATACATGGATTGTCAAATGAATTATCTGTACTCACCTGTGGATTACAATAGTCCAAACTCTCCTAAATTAAACTAAAGCAGCACATTACACATTGCACCCATGGTGGTCCTTAACACAGAATAGTTTTTTTTTAATATACTTTTTACATAACATAATCAGCCCATTACTGTCCCACTGCTGAGCACGGGCCTCTTCTCAGTATGAGAAGGTTAAGGCCTTAGTCCACCACGCTGGCCTAGTGGTGGACTACACACACCATAGAGAACTGTATGGAGCACTCTCTGGTGTGCAGGTTTCCTCACGATGTTTTCCTTCACCGTTAAAGCAAGTGATAATCAAATTCTGATCTGCACATGAATCTGAAAAGTCAGAGGTGTGGGCCAGGTTTGAACTCAGACTCTCCTGCATGGAAGGCAAGCGTTCAACCACTAGGCTATCACTATAGTATACTACATAACAAAATATTTTCATATACAGTAACCGGTTAAGAATTTTCTGTGTGCCTTCAGGCAAAGTCCTCCCCCCACAGAAATCTAAATAAAGGTAATAGAAGTGGCAAAGGCGCGTGAACTTGTCGCCGCGTACAGTTGTCTTTCAGGACACCAGTGCGCGAACTGTTTACTTGATCATCAGTGCTGTTTTGGATGCAGAATCACTAAAATTGTATTTTGCAGCATATCTAGCAGCGGTTTTTTTTAGGCTTAATTAATTTCACATTTATTGCTAGAAACATGGTGGGTGTGATTGCGTATTGATGTGCTGGTGGCGGAAAAATGGTGACATGCGTTCCCGTAGTAAAAGACAGGATATAACATTTCTATTACCTTATTATTTAGATTTCTATGCCACCCCCAGTCTTCTCCAATCTTCCTTACCTGAAGTTGCTCTGGTCCAAGTCCTACCAGCCATCTCGATGATTTAGTTTTCTCAGTGTTAGCTGTGATACCCTAGCGGTTGAGCGCTTGCCTTCCATGCAGGAGAGTCTGAGTTCAAACCTGGCCCACACCACTGACTTTTCGAATGCATGTATGGATCAGAATTTGTTTATCACTTGCTTTAACGGTGAAGAAAAACATCGTGAGGAAACCTGCTTAACTGAGAGGGCTCCATACAGTTTTTGATAGTGTGTTAGTCCACCAACCCGCACTAGGCCAGCATGGTGGACTAAGGCCTTAACCTTCTCATTCTGGGAAGAGGCCCAAGCCCAGCAGTGGGACAGTAATAGGCTGATGATGATGATGCTCTGTTTAGCTTTCTCCTATGCATTAAATCAACATACAGCTATCACCAATCTTTATGTGGTTTCCATACCAAATTCTTTTCAAACACCTTTTTTAAATACCCACACAGTTCGGGCCCAAAGGAAAAAATAAAATAAAATAAGGATAAAATTTATTTGATAATTCTGAACAACAGGACCCATCCTGTTTTTCAGAAGTCACATAGAAAACCCTTGCGTCCTTTGTCGTGTATTGCGGGACTCCGGCACAGTGAAGCAGTTCCCATACCATAACCATTAAACTGTGCATGCCAATATCGGCTTTAAGGCCTGGGGAAGGCGGAGCCAGTGTCCGACTCTTACCGACTAAAAACCACCATGGTGTTCCTCTACCAACCCTCGGCTCTAATGCCTAAGTTGGCCTCTGACCTATGTTACATGACATGCATACTAATGACCTATTGTTGACCAAGAACCTCAAATCTCAAGCTTAAATAATCCTATGCTCATTGTAGGCCGACAACAACATGGAATACGTAATCGAGGCAGCAGATGTAGATGATATGAAGTCATGGTTAGCAACAATCAAGTACTGCATGCGGTCGCCGCCGACGACGCAGCCCCCGCCAGATGCGCTGCAAGGCATGCCTGAGCCGGCGCCGCCAGACCTGCCCCCACGAAGGGACCTGCCTGCTAGCACCAGCAATGTTGACTTAGCTACCGATACACCTGAAGAGGCTGAATTAGGTAACTATATGGATTCGAAAAGATCACTTTCGGATTCGGAAAGATTACTTTCGGACGGTTGTGAATAAGCTAGCTGGAGAGCAGATCAAATCAATCTTACTTATTCTTCTCGATATCCACTAATATATCGTTCACCTTTGACCAGGCACAAGTGTTCACGATCAATATCACATCGAAACAGCTCTTTTCATACTGAAAGCAAAGCAATCTACGTCGACGCAGAAGTGACAAATGATCATCGTATTTATTTACACAATTGGTCAAAAGACAAACGCGAGACATGACTATTCATTCAAGCATCCAGTCACCTCTTGTGAGCGGTCAGTCTATTGTCTACTACTGTGCGTGCTACTATAGTATACGTTTTGTTTATAATCGTGCCACGGTCAATACTGAAGTCACCTGGACCTTACTTCCTGGACCTATCCTACCAATAACTGCGATAATGTTAAGTACGTGTGTTTGAAAAATTACTAACTACTTCAATTTAATTATTTTTCGTAAATATAACCACATACTTTCTTATAAAATCTATAGAATTCACAATTGTTTTGTGATCACATAATTAGCCCACATCGAAAATTCAGCCCAATAGACGCTTAATGTTGATTAAAATGCGTACAATAAATTTAGTCAATTAGCTGAGGTGGTACTTCAATCCGATTGGCACTATCAAGGCGGCTATTGGCTAATCACTAACGCGGCTTTTCTGACGGCTCACATAAGTGGTCGAAACTGATTTGAAGTTTCAAATGGCGAATAGTGGCGAGGTAAATTAGTGAAATTTCATAGATGTGTTGAATATGTTAGTTTAAGAGAAAACTTTCTTTTATTTCCAAAATGCCGTAAGGATACAAGTGTGCGTATTTTATGCGTGTGCATGCTTTTTGATGTAATTTATTGTTGCGTTTCTTGCGTTGTGTGGGCAAGTTGAGCTTGTGACACTCGGACTTCGTGGTTTGCTCGAGCTCCTTATATTCCGTTATCTATGGTCCCTACATCAGATCTATGAGACTGATGTGTTGGCAGACATCGGTCGCCTGTTATGAGGCGTCTATTGGGCTGATGGTTTAACTAGTAGGCTACCAGTGGTATTTGCGTCATTCCTGATGCAGCAACGGATGCCAGGGGGACATAGCGGCGGGGTCCCCCCGCAATGCCCTAGTAAGCCGAGGCCCTCCCTTGGGGGACGCCCTTATGCGGTTTTGCAACCGTGATTTTAGTTTATAAGTTAGGTAGCGGGATTCTCTGTCGAATTGTCTGTCGAAGGACCGATGGCCGTTGGAGCAGACGAGTCCTTGAGTGGAGGCCGCGTATCGGAAAACGCAGCGTAGGGCGCCCCCCTGCCAGGTGGACCGACGACCTAAAGAACGTGGCTGGGGGGGGACTGGATGCGGAAGGCAGACGACCGAGCGTTGTGGCGCAACTTGGGAGAGGCCTATGTCCAGCAGTGGTCTGCGATAGGCTGAGTTGATTCTCCGCCACCCGCCCGGTTAAGCAGTCAGGGCCAAGGAACTTATATCAAGCTGGAAAGCGGACGGCTGACTAAAATTCGGTCTGATGATTGGGGAGCCCTTTGTCTCTTTCTATAGAGTATCCATACATGCAAGAAAGAGACAGCGCGCTCTCGGTAATACTATCTCAGAAAACCGGGCTCGCCCGGTATTTTCTCCCTGATTTTGATAAAAGAATTTGGACCTTATATGAACGAGATATTATTCATTTTTGAAGTTCTTAAATTTCTCCGTCCGCATTCTATCTTGGGTAAAAATTCTATGGTCAGGTCACCTATTTTGGGTACCGATCTGCGAGAGTCCATCATCCTCCGAGCCTTTTCCCAATTATATTGGGGTCGGCTTCCAGTCTAGCCAGATGCGGCTGAACATCAGTATTTTACATGGAGCGACTGCCATCAGACCCCCGCAACCCAGTTACTGGGTAATACTGACATTCGGAGGTTAGACCAGTTGTCAGACTTTCAGGTTTCTGACTACCCGTAACGACTGCCATAGATATTCGTATGGCAACCGGGACCGACAGCTTAACGTGCTCTCCGAGGCACTGAGGGGTCTCGATGTGTAACGAAACGGTCACCCATCCACAGACTGACCGCGGCAAGTGCAGCTTAAGGGGCGGCATTGAGAAAAATAGGGATTTTCTAATCAAAATATTTTAATTTGTGGATACGACGTAGATCTTATTTATATATATCTGATTTTTCATTATATTTATTAGATTTTGGTGTAGGGAAAACACGATACAATAAAATTTTCTCGATAGATTTATTTTCCAAAGTAAGGTCCGTTTTACCACTATTTTGCATTGCATTTGGAAATCCCAATGGTTATTACTATTGTTTTTTGCGAATAAGATACATCTTGTGCATATATAGATTATGGTGTACCAGATTTTTATTTACATGTTTATTCGCTGAGATATTAGCAAAAATGTTAAAAAACATCAAAACAGTGCGATTCCGCTCTGTTCTCGCACGCGCAATTTGCTGTGTATTAGTAAGGGACGGTTGCAAATTCAATGCAGCACCTTAACCTTGCAGATCGTACAATCCGCGCAGTCGTTCCCCTGCGAGCCATCTGCGAGAGTCCATTCGGAAAAAAAAAATTACATACATACATATTATCACGCCTGTTTCCCATTGGGGTAGGCAGAGACTATGGATTTCCACCTGCTACGATCCTGACACACCTCTTTAGCTTCATCTACGTCCATTAACCTCGTCATGCATGCTCGTCGGTTTAGAGAACTCTTAACCTGGCATTTTTTGAGAACAACCGCGATTTGATCGCGATACGTTCGCCGAGGTCGTCCCCTTCCAACTCTTCCATCCACACTCGCTTCGTATACTTGTTTCGTCAATCTCCTCTCGTCCATCCTCTCTATATGCCCAAACCATCTTAACATACCTTTCTCAATCTTTGTCACTACATCTTCTTTCACTCCACAACGCTCCCTTATCACGTTATTCCTTACTTTATCTCTCAAAGTTACACCACACATACTTCTCAAAGCTCTCATTTCTACTGCATTTATTCTGCTTTCATGTTTCTTCTGCCATACCCAACTTTCACTACCATACATAAGTGTAGGCACTAACACTCCCCCATGAACAGCCAGCCGTGCCTTTTCCGACACTGTGCGGCTGTTCATGAAGGTGTGTAGCGCCCCATTCATCTGATAGTAGCCTAGTGATAGTCACCCCAAAGTAAAATAATAAATAAATAATACCAAATGATAAAGTGAAGACTGATAATGTGCTTACGAGGTTAAGTTACTTTCCCTTGCATTATAAAACATAAGAAATGAATGGATTTTGATTTTATTAACCTACAATCTTTTATTTATTTATCTTCAAATTGTTTTTTTTTTCTGATACTCATATTCGCAAAACATTCGCAGAAATCTTGCGAATGCGAATGTGAATATGCAAAAATATGCGAATATTCGTTACATCACTAATCCACGTTGTATACATGCTGAAATTTGAATCGCTTATTTCCCGAAAAGGGATCATTGTACTCATCATTATGAACAACTTTTACTATGGGACCAACACTGAAATCGCGAAAAAAAAACAGGTGGTCGCTACATTTTATCGATTTAAGTGAATATACACACAACGAGGTTGGTTGTTTCACATTTGTCGTATTAAGGAATTCACCAGAGGATGGGCAACAGCGTTCTCTGAGTATTTAACCAACCAACTGCGATCGCCAACCCGCCTGCCAAGCGTGGCGATTATGGCATATCCCCCCAATATATGCTTGGAGGCCTGTGTCCAGCAGTGGACGTCTTACGGCTGAAATGATGATGATGAAGTGAATATAAATGTAGGGACTAACTGATTTTTTTTTTCGCGATATCAGGGTTGGTCCCATAGTAAAAGTTGTTCATAATGATGAGTACAATGACCCCTTTTCGGGAAATAAGTGATTCAAATTTCAGCGTGTATTTGTTTGCGTCGGCCCAGGTTCGATAGCGGAGGAGGCGTGCGAGTCGCGAGTGTCGCTGGCGGAGTGGCCGTGGTTCCACGGGACGCTGGCGCGCGCCGCCGCCGCCGCCTGCGTGCTGGCGGGCGGCGCGCGCGCGCACGGCGCCTACCTCGTGCGCCAGAGCGAGACGCGCCGCGGCGAGTACGTGCTCACCTTCAACTTCCAGGTCAGTTGCGAAACATTGTTGTTGTCGTTGTTTGTGTTGGTTAAGGGGCTCGTGGCTTAGTAGCGACCTTGTGGATTGTACGATCTGCAAGGTTAAGCTGCATTAGCCGCGGTCAGTCTGGATGGGTGACCGTTTTGTTACACATCGAGACCCCTTCGTTCCTCGGAGACCACGTAAAGCCGTCGGTCCTGCGCCTGATCTCTCTCCGGTCGTGTCGAATTGCCGTCCCATCGGATTATGAGAGTGAGGGAATAGAGAGTGCACCTGTGTTTGCGCACACACTTGTGCACTATAATATGTCCCGCACAGATGTCTAGTCTCCGTTGAGATTGGCCGCCGTGACCGAAATTCGGCCGGGAGGACATTATTTTGTGTTGGTCTGGGTGTTTCTAGGTCAGTTGCGAAACATTGGTGTTGTCGTTGCTTGTGTTGATCTGAGTGTTTCTAGGTCAGTTGCGAAACATTGTTGTTGTCGTTGTTTGTGTTGGTCTGGGTGTTTCTAGGTCAGTTGCGAAACATTGTTGTTTTCGTTGTTTGTGTTGGTCTGGGTGTTTCTAGGTCAGTTGCGAAACGTTGTTGTCGTTGTTTGTGTTGGTCTGGGTGTTTCTAGGTCAGTTGCGAAACATTGTTGTTGTCGTTGTTTGTGTTGGTCTGGGTGTTTCTAGGTCAGTTGCGAAACATTGTTGTTTGTGTTGGTCTGGGTGTTTCTAGGTCAGTTGCGAAACATTGTTGTTGTCGTTGTTTGTGTTGGTCTGGGTGTTTCTTATGTATTATAAGTATGTATTTACAAAAGAAAAGTATATAAGTATTATATCCATTGTCCAGTACCCATATTACAAGCTCTGCTTAGTTTGGGACTAGATGGTGCTGTGTAAAATGTCCCAAAATATTTATTTATTTATCATCATCATTTCAGCCGAAAGACGTACACCATTTCATAGTCGTTCTTCTTCTATCATGTCGACATGAGCTACATAATGATAACAGCTCATGCCGTGGGCAAAAGATTAGCCAGTCAGCAGGTTGGTAGCGAGGCTGACTGCCTAGGGTGCGCCGAACGATCAATTAAATATCGTCACTCGTGGAGGCTCTTTTAATGCACCCCATAGACGACTTCATAGTCGTTGATCGGAGTTCATTGCGAAACATTTATCATCATCATCATTTCAGCCCAACGACCATACAGCCCAATAGACGCCTAATGTCGAATATAATGCATACAATAAATTCTGCCACTAGATGAGGTGGGGTACTGCAATCCGATTGGCCCTACCAAGGCAGCTATTGGCTAATCACTAACGTGGCAGTTTTGACGGCTCATGTAAGTGGTTGAAACTGATTTGAAGATTTCAAGTGGCGAATAGTGGCGGCCTACGATAGTGAGAATTCATAGATATGTTGCAGACATCGGTCGCCTGTTATGTGGCGTCTATGGGGTGTATGGTCGTTGTTTCAGCCGAAAGACATCCACTGCTGGACATAGAGGCCCCGTTCAACGACTATGAAATGGTGTGTGTCCCAGTATCGGCCGAAACGTGTAACAGGTTAACGGCCAAAATTAATATAAAATCTATCTACGATTTACCCTACTTGAAATAGAAATTTGACATCTTCTTCTATCGTGTCGACATGAGCTACATAATGATAACAGCTCATGCCGTGGGCAAAAGATTAGCCAGTCAGCAGGTTGGCAGCGAGGCTGACTGCCCAGGATGCGCCGGACGATCAATTAAATATCGTCACTCATGGAGGCTCTTTTAATGCACCCCAACGACATACATTTTTTACGACATATTTTGTATGGAGCCTATGTCAAATTACTGTCTCTACTAGGACAAATCGTGGATAGATTGGATATTAATTTTGGCCGTAAATTAATATCCCCGAGTGAAGCTAGTGTGTTTGCGGCGCAAAGGAAGAAGGAAGGTAAAGAACTCTGTACAATGTACATTTATGTTCAGTTAAATAGATGGCGGCTTAAAGAATAGACGCATTTATGATTTCTTTTATTTTCGCATAAACCTCTATACAACAGAATGATGAGCTGAGACTACTTTAAAGTTTGTTTAGTAATTAAAAATACTGGTTTATAGTAGTGGTCGGATACTATCGATAGTTCGACATTACTATCGATAGTTTATAATTTTTACTTGAGAGCAAGTCTCTCAAATCTGAACATTCAAAGTATAAAATTAAAATCCTGAATATCAGCCTCCTAAAAATAGCTAACATCTTGCACATACAATCATTTAGATTTCACATACCAGCTACCTCTGTGCCTTCTGAACAAGTTTTCTGCTGGGACTATTCGTCCACAAAAAATTAATAAATATTCTTATTTTTGCACCAAAACAAATCATTGTTCGATTAATTTACAGAATAAATCGAGCAACGATTTCTTTTGGTGACAACGATGTGTATTTTTCTTCATTATTTGACTTGACGATTAGAAAGAATTGGTTAGATTTCTTAACCGTCGGTTACTTTTAAGTATTTTATCTCCCACTTGCTCAGAAATTGGTTCATTATTTAAAAAAAAGAATACATCAATCAGCTCTTTTCCGTACGCAACGAAATAACATGCCAGCAATATCCAACGCGACAATAATAGAAATTGCTGACATTTTTAAAATTATGCTAGCGAGGTTTTTATGTATACACTTACATAAATTAGGTGTTTTTAGTACATTATTATAAAGGCTGAATGTGCATTTTTTTTTTACAAAACATTGAAAATAGAACAATAACCGCGCGCTTACGAATTGGCGCGAATGAAAATTAGATAGTGTTGAATTAATTTGTGTATTGTTTCCTCGCAAATGAGAGAAAAGTACTATACAAGTCTCGCCCGAAATAGCAATTAACGGCCTTATTTTTTCTTCTTTTATAATCACTTTGGGAGTACTCTGCTTCGCCTCGTACTTCCTGTATTACTCGGCCGTCAATTGCTTCATTTCAGGCCTCGACAGTAGTGTACTATTATTTCTTCGTTTATTATTTCTATTAAAAATACTGTATTAATTTCATTTTTCGATAGTACTATCGATAGTATCCGACCACTAGTTTATAGCATCATCTAAAATCACCGTCCATCCACAGGGACGCGCGAAACACCTGCGCATGACCCTGAGCGAGACAGGCCAATGCAGAGTGCAGCACCTGTGGTTCCCCAACGTCCACGACATGCTGGAGCATTTCCGTGCTAACCCCATCCCGCTGGAGTCTGGCGGGGCCGCTGACGTCACGCTCACGGAGTACGTCGTCTGCCAGGACGGGAACAGACAACAAGTGAGCCACGCACAAATGGTTTCGTAGTCTTAGCTACCTTTTGTATGTCATGGTTCTCGATTGTTTCGCTTTGTGAAGGAATTTTTGCCTGAAAATGTTAGGGTGGGCGAATGAGCGCACGAGTGCAGTTACCTCGGACGAATAAAAAAGGCGGACGGAATCTCGCTAAACTATAAGTGAAGCATCCATAGTATGCCAGCTCGCTTAAAAGTACGCACACATTCACATCCATAGTAAGCCAAAAAGACGCGATTACGCAAAAAAAAATGTGTGACGGTAACAGTATAAATCTGATGTGTTAAAATGCTTTCAAAATTATACTGGGTTTAGGAAAAAAATAAAATAAATAAATATCTTTGGGACATTTTTACACAGCACCATCTAGTCCCAAACTAAGCAGAGCTTGTGCTATGGGTACTAGACAATGGATATTATACTTATATTTTTTTTTTTCGTAAATACATACTTATAATACATAAGAAACACCCAGACCAACACAAACACTTATGTTCATCACACAAATATTTGTGTCCTGTGGGAATCGAACCCACGACCTCGTGATCAGCAGTCTGACTCTCGAACCACTAGACCACAGAGGTCGTCAACAAATGAAGTGCTTCAGTCTTTGTTTAGCGAGATTCCGTCCGCCTTTGTTATTCGTCCGAGGCAGTTACTGCAACTGTTTTATGCGCGAGTTGTGAATGAAGAGGCGCAACAAACAGTTGTAGTAACTGCACGAACATAGAAACCTAAATAAAGATAATAGAAGTGGCAAAAGTGCGTGGACTTGTCGCCGCGTACCAATGATATTTAAAAGTATAGATATGTCATACCCTAACAAAACAAGCTAAAAAAGTGTTACGTATGCAGCGGCAGCACAATACACATAAACTAGTACAAAGTAAGTAAGTTGGTTACTTCAAGTTACTTTCACGCCATAATTGGAACACTTTCTGTACACACCGACGGCATTTTTTTTTTTTTTAGTGTCTCCAGTCACGCTCTACGCCTTAGTTGACGCGGATTAATAGAAAAACCTCTAATTAGGACTTTTTCGAGTCTTCAGTATGCGAGCGCCAGTAACATATCTGTACTTTTAAATATCATTGCTGCGTACAGGTGTCTTTTGTTTGCTGGATCATCAGCGCTGTTTTAGACGCAGACTCACTAAAATTTTTTTTTGCAGCGTATCTAGCAGCTGTTTTTTTTTGTAGCCTTAATTTATTTTGCGTTGAATGCTAGAAACATGGTGGATGGTGGGCGTGATTGCGTATTTATGTGTTGGTAGCGGAAAACCGGCGACATGCATTCCTGTAGTAAAAGACAGTAGATAATATTTCTATTACCTTATTATTTAGATTTCTATGTGCACAAGTGAAGAGCATTCGCCTGATGTGTACGTGCCCTTGAGTATACACTATAGCAGTTACTTGTAACAGAACATCGAGCCCTTACATCGATGTTTCACGAACCGAACATAGAGCATTATTGTCGACGCTTTGTTACAACTTGAGTTTACAAACCAACGAGAGAATTTGTGAAACATTTCATCGAGCAAAGACACGAGCTGCAGATCCGAAATTTCATATGCATATTCATTTTTTTCGTCAATCAAGATGTTATTTAAAAATACAGAATCTCCATGTCCCGACGACAGGCATAAGAAAAATTAATAATAATGAAAAAACAAAAACATAAATCACTGCAATAATTATATACATATACACATACATATACATTCAATCAAATTTTTTTTTTTTTTTTTTTTTTTTTTAAATTAAATTTTCAACAGAATATACGCAAAATAGAGAGGAATGTTACAGGTAAATGCTCAGTCGCCGTGAGCATTTCGTCAAACAGCGTCGAGCATTCGCAGGAACGATACATTACATGGAAATGCTTGAGAAAATGGTCTAGTTTAGAACTTTTCCTTGCATTGCACCATTCGTAAGAACGATACATTACATGACTCGAAAAAATGCTATAGTTTATACTCTCCTATAGGGCGTCATTTAGTGCGACTATACAACTTGTAACAGAAAGGTGGAATAATACTTTAAGAGCGACCAACCCGTCATTCTTTTCATACAAACGCTCGTACGTGATTACGGCGTTGTAAAAAAAAACTTGTGATCAAATAGGTAATGAAGAATCAACCGAGTTCTAGAAAGAACTGATGTCCGGTAGTGGACTACTGTTAAAAAATACCAAAAATCTTATATTATTTCGAAGAAGGAACAGAAACCATAAATTCCATAAAAAAATGGAAGAGATACACGCTTTTTAAGTATTGGAGAGGTCAAGTTTCTGTGAAGGTTTTGAACAATGACGTCATACTTTGATAGTGCTGTCTCCGTCTAATGAACAAATTTAAATAGCTTATAACTTGGACATTTTATTAAATGTTTTATTGGTTTTTTCACTGTTGTTTATGTTTCTTGAAGAAGTTTCGAGATTTATAATAAAATTTAATAAAAAAAATAGTCACCTTCCCTATTCAGATTTGCTGCCGTGTTAAAAGCTGTTCCTATTGATGAGTCCTTTTAAGTATTATTCGATCTTTTTGTTCCACGTTGTTGTAGAGTCGCACTAAAAGGATTCAGAATCCTCGAACCTCGCGGCCTAAAGGTGATCCAGTGATTCAAATATTTATTTCAAAATAATGATGATTAAATCAATCTTTTCTAACTCTTAAATTGAACAAATTCTCAAACATGAAAAAAATAAACACGACGGTCTTTGAATATTAAACCGATGAATGCCGAGATGTGCAATGTTGTTTGTAAACAATCGAGAATCATCACAAAAATCTATTCATTGATCTTCAATTGATTATCGAAGTTAATCACAAACAAACGCACTTTTGATGACACGCGCATATCTACTACACTTCTAAAAATTTCTAAAGTCGGATTTGACAGCTATAAAATAATTTGTGTAGGGATGGGAAACAAAAATCAATTGCTTTAAAAACCGATTCTCGCGTCATATAGATTTATTATACTTAGGGTTTGTAAAAGTTTATTGTAACTACGGTTATACATAATTTTATTGATTATGTTCGGTCCCAAAGTGGTTCAAAACGGTCACGACGCTACGGCAACGAAACCAAAGGCAATGTCTTGTCTAAATATTGAGCAACGATTAATTCGAGTTTTAGGTGTATTTTCCAATAAAAAGTGAATTTGGTGCTTATGAATTATATATACTCATTGTTATAGTGTATGGACGAGATATTAATTATTTAGCATTATCCACCTTATTGCAAAATCGGGTTTAGCAATAGGTTTAGCCTAAGCCAGACTTTAGAGCCTTTTTTATGTATGTAGTTTGACGTTAGACCTGGTTTAAAGAAGGGTCTAAAACTGGACTAAACTTTTGTGATAAGGATCCCCTTATGAGTTTGGTTTCTCGATTTCTTGCGTCGACGTTCGTCCAAAGTTTTCGCGGCATGTTTAATGAGAAACATCAAATCCGACTGTATAGATTTTCAGAAGTGTAGGTACAGATTTATTTAAAGAGGCATATTGACCCACCGAACGCCTTACACGATGAGCTTTAAAATAGAACAAAGAACAATTTTATGGTTCACAAAAAAGCCAATTTTAATATGTAAGTATATTTGGCGAAAACCATGACTAAATAGTCGTAACTAAAATCAACAGGCCTTTGATATGGAACAGAGATTTGTTTTAAAATATGTACAGTCAGAAGCGATAATATCTTTCTATCAACGTTTCTAAAATCGCTAACAATGGCTATCTGACTATGAATGTAACGAATAAATATGTGCCCATATAAAGAGATAGCCCTACTAATAGTTATGTCTTCTCTCGTGTCTTGGGTCAGTCAGATAGATATTATTGGCGATTTTAAATCCGTCGATAGGAAGATAATGGTGCCGATTCCCTTGATTACCACACTAAACTAATTTTAATCACGCTGTATCTCTTTCTTACAAACATCATTGAAAAAGGACAGAAAATATTAAGAACTGACAAATTAGTCTATGCCCTTGTAATTTCCGGGAAGAGTCGCGATCTATAAAGATGGAGACTAAATTCTCGTGGAAAACAAGCAAGTGGACTTAATTTGACAGGACTAAAAACTATGTTTTTGGTTAGAAAGTGACTGGTGTTGATTCCCTTGTTCACAGACGAAACTTATTATAAACTATCACTCTCTTTTACTAATAGTAGATACAAGAAAGGTATGGCAACAATTTTAGCGCTGTCAAATTAATCTAAATTAAAATTTCCATAAAAGTTTAGTCGTGATCTCAGAACGTGCCCACTAAAAATACGAAGAAGTGGAACACGTAAACTAATTTGACAGCACTAAAACTGTTGCCATTCCTTTCTTGCATCTACTATTAGTAAAAGAGAGCGATAGTTTAAAATAAGTTTAGTTTGTAAAAAAGAGAATCGACACCAGAGTGAGATTAAATTAGTTAATCAACACCATTATTGCTTCTGACTGTACTAAAAAAAACCTTAAATTAAGGCCGAAAACATTGATTTAAGTAACTATTGAGGCTCAATACTTCGCTATACAGTTCTCTATATTACCCATGATCTGGGTATTTCATTATACACAACATGCTTTTATCGAAGCATGAAATTATATATAATATTTATGCAAAAATATTGTTTTTGTAACGTTTCGCCTCAAGTAGCGTTTGTTCATATTTTGTTGCTATTGATGTTGTTAGTATGTAGCTTGTAGTTTAATTTGCTCAGCATTGTTTGTTCTCATGCTCATTTACGGCCCACAACTTTAATTGGACAGGCCAATCAGTAATGTTCTATTTATAACCTAACGTTGTCTAAATAAAGACACTGAGAAAAAAATATAGTCTCGACATACAATATGATGATCCGTAACCGTGACATATTTCTAGAGATAATAGTAACAAATGTGCTTAGTCATCTAAAAATGTTTAACTGATTCTAAAACGGTTATTCAATAACGAAATTTTCACTTAGAAACATAGCGAGGGTTTGAGAATAAAACCCAAACGACTTTGAAAATAAGTCACCAACGGCAATGTCAAAGGGCGGAAAATCCTGCTCATTTATTTGGTGGTTTCGCACGCATCGTTTTTCAGTCGCAGACGACACGACGGGAATTTGTTTGTTTACAAATAGGTATTGAAATAAAATAAAATTGGTATTGTTTTTTGTATTGATTCGTGTTCAGTATCAGTGGTATAGTCACCTCCACAGAAATAGATAGAATGGTTGTAATCACAATTTTACTTGCGATTCATGTGTGGCAACTTCCCCAACAAACTACGCCTTGATTTTTTTTTTTAAATTAACTTTAATCAAATGTACTTTACAGCTTTTGTTTCTGCAATTAGAAACAGCACAATAAGGCATTTTTGTGGGTTTTTGTTACAGTATTTATAGAAACAAGTCATAAGGCATGCTGAGAAAGGCTTTGAAATATCCTGCACTATGCTGCAGAGTGCTATCACGCGCACCCTGCCCCCATGGTCATTCTATTTATTTCTGTGGTCACCTTAAATATGGAACGGATATAGATTAACATGTTGTTTATGTGCAAATTTTTCGCACAGTAACTTAATTTTTAAAAAAATGGAGCCTCAAAAGTCGTAGGCCTGTAAATGAATCACTTGTATGCATTAGAAAACAATATGAAATAGAACTTAATCTATTAAAATATTAGAACAATGAGTTCGCCAATCTTTGCCAATAAATACATGGTGACCATGCTTTAATTTAAGATGGCTACGTCCTATAGCTTTAAAAAGTAGCTCTTATGTACTATATTGAACCCATAAAGGTTTTCGAACATGATTATTGCGAACAATATTGCGATAAGTTTAGTTACTTTTGTATCAACACTGATTCCTGTACGTGCATTTTATTTATTGATGACAATAAATGTAAATTTATTCATGTGTCACATTTAAAATAAATAAAATTAAGATATTATTAGGTGTATACTTAAGTGCCTAATTGCCTATATAGATGTAGGTGTAAAGGAATCACAATGAATAATCGCATTTAAACTTAGTCGGTACGCATTGTATTTTGAAGACAAGTTCGTTTGCATTTTCAAATGATTTCGTTATGAAGCTAACATTATATGCCAGTTACGTAGCTATTTTAATAGTAGTACAACCCAAGTTAGTTGGGTGTTAAAGGAATAGTTTGGTTCTAGTTGGGAAAATAGTAATTTAAATTTAAAATACTATTGGAAATAATAAGAAAATACATATTAATATTGCTGTATTTTAAAGTGGACTGAAAATATCGGATATTCATCCCATAAATGCCTCATAACAGGCAACCGATGTCTGTCAACACATCAGTAAATTTCACTGATGTAGGTCGCCACTATTCGCCACTTGAAAACATCAAATCACTTTCGACCACTTATGTGAGCCGTCAAAACTTCCGCGTCAGTGATTAGCCAATAGCCGCCTTGGTAGGGTCAATCGGATTACCTCAGCTAGTGCACAGAATCTATTGTACGTATTTTATTCAACATACGGCGTCTATTGGGCTATATGGTCGATGACTGAAAAGAAATGTAGAATTTGTCAATATTCTACAGCTCTTAAAACCGTTTATGCGCGTTTGTCTGCATTGTGTTATCAAAGTTAATACAAATCCATAATGTTTCAAGTAATTTAATATGATACTATTTAAACAATCTTTTATAATATAATTTACGGCTAAAATGAATGATCGGTTATAACCCTTCATAAACCGCTGTCCAAATAATGGACACCATCTTTTTATAAGTAAATAAATAACATTTTTTTTTCTTATTTAAGAGTTTCTACATGTCCCATATCACTAATTTCCATACCTTCAGCTTTTCTATCTGCCTTATGGATTTGAGATTGTTAAATAGCAAGCATATATCACACAGCAAAGTTGACTGCTGGGCTTGGCCTCTGAAGAATGCAACATAATCAGTCCATTAGGTCTCTTCTCGGAATGAGAAGGATTCAGCCATTGGTCCACCACACTCACACCAAGAATCCAAACTAGAGCCAAATTACTCCTTAATTGTTGTAGAATTTATTTATAGTCATAACTCAAGTTTGATAAAATGGACTGTTAATATAATGTACTAACAATTAAATTTAGAATATAATTATATTGTTTATAATTTGTACAAAATCATGTTCTTCCGAGCTTTAATTTTAATTTCTTGGTTGTAAATTTTTTATTATTAAACTTTGTTCTATGGAATGGCTTTGTTTTTTATTTTGCTGTGTTTTTCTTCCTTTTTTTTGTCTGTGTGTTGTGTTGCAAGCATACTCATTATTGGTAAGTTTTTATTACATTATTTATGCTTTTTATTTAGCTTGTATCCGTTAACCGTGTAGCTGTTGATGTAAATATTATTATGACCAGCATAGAAAACTGTAGTGCTTTTGTAATAACTAGCTAAAACACAAGAACAAGCAAACAAAAAAATCATTTGAGATATATTTACGATCCCTTAAAGTTCTTATCCTATTTTTCAATCATTGATAATAATCATTGTTTCACGAAACCACGAGAAAGAGCATCCAAAAAAGAAACCATATAAAAGGTTATTCAATATTGTTATACTTGATTTATAACAGCATTAGACAAATATGGGTAACAATGGAATGAATAACTTTCAATCCACTTCTTGCAGAGATTCAGCTTATAGAAATTGACCTACCAGGTTCATAGACTCATTAAGAGGAAATGCAGGTGGTCTTTTCTCCATACAAACGCTCTCGACTGTTTTCTTTCTGGTTTATAACCCTAGAGAAATATTTTTTAGAGTAAAATAAATATCAAGTTTTTCTACGCCCCTATGTTTCGTTTTTGTAGATAAATTATTTCTAGAAGCCCTCAAGAAATGCTGAAAATTGCCTATTTAGACCGCTCTCAACAAAGGCCTAGTGAACAAATTTGACAACTATTAATGAAAAAAGAAGGTATAGGGGCACAGTAAATATACTTCTTAATCAGTTTAGAAAATATCTTTTAAATTAGTCCAGTTTCGGAAGAGAAAATAGTCTGGGGCCAAATCTCGAATTATGACTTTCTTACTTAAGCTATTCAATCGAGCTGCAGTTGTCCTTATCGACAGCGATAGTTTCTGCAAACCTAATTTTCAAAAAACTCTCCCCCCGCATTTCCTCTTAAATAGCCACCAATCTCGGCTAGAAACAGTAAAGATTTTTTTTTTAAATTTTCCTTGTCTGTTATGTTTTGTCTAATGCTGTAATAAATGAAGTATAGATCGTACATACATCTCTCTTAGTTTTCAATACTCATCCGTCCCGTATTCTACAGTTGGACGTGACCCACGGCAGCGACGTGCGCATGCGCCGCGCGGAGCTCGAAGCCTTATTGGTCGCGAGCGGCGCCCACCATGACATCCGCGCTGTCGACAACCAATACACGTTCGTGTAACAATCACCCTACTGTGGAGCGACCAATGGGAGCGCAGTGCTGCAGGCGATCAACAGGGCACTCTGCTGCAAGAAATACTTTACTGTACCTACCCTCGTGTAAGTTTAGCCAATTTTTGTATGTGTCTAACACAAGTCACTGTAAATTTTAGGTACAGTAAATAGACTGACATGGGTATAGATTGAAGCTGATTGATTTGTTAGGACAGAGCATGGTATAATAAGATGTTTTACCAGATACTCTCTTCCCGTTACAGCTAGGTCACGTGATTGCCTCCGTACTACGTCATCAGCTGTGGAGCCAATAGCGGGTTGTTATCGTGACACTTGTCAGTTTGATGTGCTGCCACTTTATGTAAATAAATTGCCCGAGCAAAATGCATTTTTTATTTACTTGCTTCTTAAAGAATCACTTTTGAAATAGTAATTTTATACAGTTTCCTTTAATAACTAATTAGATGAATAACACGAGATAACAAATAGG
The DNA here is from genome assembly GCA_949699075.1 of Asteroscopus sphinx. Lineage (NCBI taxonomy): Eukaryota > Metazoa > Arthropoda > Insecta > Lepidoptera > Noctuidae > Asteroscopus > Asteroscopus sphinx. Next base: position 19,071,928 of record OX453021.1, read on the forward strand.
CTGGTTAGGAATTTATTTTATATTCATTATGAACAAAAACCTCCTTAAATATATTGAAGATATCAATCAATGGCAACACTGATCGTGACGTAGCTTGGAGGCATCGCGTTGTCATCGCGGGAAGAGAATACCTGGTGAAACATCTTATTATACCATGGGACCAGAGTAAGGGATTAATTACAATTGTCAGCATTTATATAAAAAAGGTTTTTTTTTTCGAGATATTATGTTTGCGGTGATAAGATAATTTGTGATGCTGGCAAGTGTGGCTAGCCTCTAGGTACACGTCTATAAGAGAAATAATTTAGTGGCTAACTGTACCTAGTTCGTAATTAGCAGTTTCGTTCGAATGTTTGTTTACACTGTTCAAACCACTAAACCTTTTTGGATCAGGTGGTCCTTTGTAGCAGGTCGTCCTCAGGTCATAATGTCCTTTTAATAAAACGACCACAGAGCTGAACGACCAGGGAGCAAATCGTTCTCAAATAAAAATGACCTTAATGCAAATTGTCAATGTTATGAAATCAAAATGTCGTTAACGGTGGTGGTGTTCATTTCTGGTATTGTATGAAGTACTATTTGTATTAAACCTGAATGTACTTTATTACGTATGTACCTATTATTATGTTAGAATCATCGAGGTTAGATACTCCTTGTTTTCAAAGTTTGTAGAATAACAAGAATTTTAATCAAATGTCAGGGAGTAAACCTCGAAAGATAATTTAATAAAAGGTCGAAAAGTTTATACATCGAGATTTTTTTTCTGGGCTAGGCTAGACTTCTTAGATGTAATTTGTTTCGTAGAATAGATACTTTTTTCAGTTGCCGTCATTTGTGTTCACATAAATTGACAAAATGTAGGGAACAGCTGCTTTTTTCCGCTATTTCGGGGTTGGTCCCATAGTAAGAGTTGTTCATAATGATGAGTGAAATGATCCCTTCAGAGGTTTAGCATAAACTAAGAATAAGGTTGTATAATTTTTAAAAGCCACCAACAATTAGATACAATTAAATAATCACACACAGTTCTAACCTTTCTGATTATCTTCATGTCAGGTCTTCATATATTTTTTGTGAGGGGCTTCAAATTTATTGTTAAAACGTTACCTATGTTACGTTTTGAAATAAATTAACTTTTAACCAATGTGACTGCCTCGTTGGTCTAGTGGTTGCAAGCGCGACTGCTGAGCGCGGGGTCCTGGGTTCAATTCCCGGGTCGGACAAAGTGTTATTGGGTTTTTTCATTAGGAAATTCTCAGTAGCAGCCCGGAGTCTGGATTTGTGCCCGGTCAATGGCAATAGGCTCGCCCCCTATTACATGGGACTATAACATGACTGGCGAAATGTGGGTGTACTATTCCACCTCTGCCTACCCCTTCGGGGAAATACAGGTGTTATGTTATGGACGTTTTGCTCCCATGACGTTTTTCGTTGCGGTCGTTTAAAAATAAGGACTCTTTGCCTTTTCAACACATTGCAGACGTTTTGCTTCCATGTCGTATTAACATATTCTTTGCAAAAACGACTCTATTAGAGTCGTTTTTGCAAAGAGGACATTCTGCTCTGAGGACAACCTGATCCGAATTCCACTAAACATTCAACTAAAGACATGTAAATGAACTCTTAAAAGAGAAATAATCCCCTTCTCTGCTAGAAAGCGAAAGGAAGTGTATTTTTATCAAACATACTAATTTCTACCTAGAATGTACCTAATATAGGTTTTCTTAAGCACAAAGTGAAATCGGGTAGTTAGGTTGTAATAAATGAATGCTGGATGAGTTTTCTCCACAGTATGACTATAGGAAAAATCATATTTAACATTATTATTATTGTATGTGCTGACGTAGCACAAGAACTTTGGATTGCAAGTATAATTTGTGTAACATAACCTTGCAGTCTATTACAAAATGTAGCTCATTTGTTACTTTAAGGCCAACACTTCTAGAATCAGCTAATTTAGGCCGTATTATTAATTATCTATAGCCCATTCATATTCGTAGCCCGGTTCTTATATCTAAAAATATACGAATAGTTTTATTGTTTGTTATACTCGATGATAACAAAATGCTGCTCCTATTAGGTATTCTAAACTAATTTTACCTGCGAATGTTTGTCTCAAAACTAAATTCTAGTGTAGACTAACGAGACTCTAGTCCAAATACCGTTCAGTAAAATATAGGAATCGGGCATAATTACAGGGCCGTCTCAACTCTGGGGCGCGGGCGCCGAGGCCCGAGAAAATATTTTACTTAGCTCAAACTTACATTTTAAATGTAACAAACGTTAATTTTTTAACATTAAACGAACGCCGCCGCCGTGCGCCTTTTGTAGCAGCCATTACCAAAACTACACGGGGGAAGGGCCACGGGGCGCCTGAACTGGGTTCGCAACCCGGCGCCATATAAGCTAGAGACGGCCCTGTATAATTGACCCTCGCCGCTGCTATAGTTATATGGTCTGAATATTCCGCAATTATTTATTTGTGCAAGTTTTAATATATTTATTCTAGAATTAATTTATCGGTATTTCATAATGAGGCTTAGCCAAATCTATGTTACGTATTTAATGTACTTAAATTAATGTTTTAGGTATTAAGTATAAACTTATTGTATCCTTCACTGCCAAAATGCCCCTATAATAGACAAATTACTAAAATATTTAGATATGGAAAAATATTTGCAACTTGCAACGCTTATGAGGCGCCAAAAACTGCAACTTTTCTCTTGTAAAAAAAACTACTGGATTTTAGTTGCCATTAAAAGTCAATTATACAAGATGTTGGTCTGTAACCGTGCCATATTCCTAAAACAAATAATAAATAGTGTGCTTAGTCATCTAAAAATACCTACTTAACCAATTCTACGACTATTTAATAACCAAATTTACACTCAGAAACAGCGAGGGTTTGAGAATAAATCCCGAATGATTCTGAAAATAAGTCACCGGCGGCATTGTCAAAGGACGAAAAATTCTGCCCATTTTTTTGGTTACGCACGCATCGTTTTTGTCGCGCGTGACACGGGGGCCATTTGTTTGTTTACAAATAGGTAATAAAATAAATTGGTATTGATTTTTGTACATGGGACTTACAACATAACTGGCGAAATGTGGGTGTACTATACACTTCTGCCTGCCCCTTCGGTGAAATACAGGCGTGATGTTTGTTATGATTTTTGTATTGAATCGTGTTCAGTATCAGTGGTATAATCACCTCATATGGCACGGATACAGATCAACATGTTGTATAATGATATTTTTGCAAACCTTATTGGTAGATTTCAATAGTTCTTAAGAAGCTTTAAAACTGTACCAAGAATCTATTAATACAGGGGATCGTCATAACAAAGAATAGGTAAAACAAAATAATACATGTCGTATTATTAATGTTCCATAACTTTCATTTGTCAAGTGTAATATTAAAACCTGAGTCATTTCATATGTGTACAAAAAAAACATGGTTTTCCTCTTTTGCATTAATTATTTCGATCAATTTCCCTGATATTGTATTGAAACTGATCATTAATTGTCTATATTTTAACTATTTATCTACTAGGATAATGTATATTTAATGTGTAATAAAAACATCGAGCATTAAACCCTATACATGCTGAAATTTGAATAGCTTATTTCCCGAAAAGGGGTAATTGTACTCATCATTATGAACAACTTTTACTATGGAACCAACACTGAAATCGCGAAAAAAAATCAGTTGGTCCCTACATTTGTGTTCACTTAAATCGATAAAATGTAGGCCCCAACTGATTTTTTTTTCGCGATTTCAGGGTTGGTCCCATAGTAAAAGATGTTCATAATAATGAGTACAATTACCCCTTTTCGGGAAATAAGCGATTTAAATTTCAGCATGTAGAGATGAATTAGGGCTGTCAAATTCCGAAACATGAGTTTTTGCGGTATCGTGTAATTATCGTCATTTTTTTTATGGGGTTGTTTAGTTCCTTATACATAAAAGTACCATATGAAATTTATCGATAACTACACGATATCTCGAAAAATTATGCTATACATTTCTGGTGATCCCTCTGCCTATGGCCTTGGCCCTTCCATACATTTCGGTCGAGAGGTATTGCACTTTTATATGAAACAGAAAACGATTTTTTCTCGATTTCAGGGTTGTCGCCATATTTAAAGTTGTTCTATGCTATGCCACGCATTTCTGATACATATTGTTTGGAGTTTGTTCCCCGATGAATATAAACTATCATAACGAAAACTATTGAATTGTACAGTCGACCGCACGTCAGTGGTAACAGTTTGACTTTGACAGCGTCTTTATTAAGTAAACAGTACGGGCGGTCTTCGTAATTCAAGCGTTACCACAGACGTGCGGTCGACTGTACTGAAAAAATATTTAATCAAATTGCTAGATATGTACGGTCGACCGCAACAGTGGTAACGTTTTGACATTGACAGCACCTTTATTTCGTAAGCAGTAAGGGCGGTTTTCTAATTCAAGTGTTACCACTATCATGCAACCGACTATACTATCAGCATTGAATATACAATATTTGTAATGACATACTCATAGATATTGAAAGTGCAATTCGTATGTCAAGTTAAATGTTGAAGAATAGATTTTCCACAATGATCAATTAAAACTGTTTGGTCCTTCGCAAGGAAATCAAACTACTGATGTCTAGAATAAAATTAGAATAAAAATTATTATGTGTAAAATTAAATGTTGTTGGAATTGATAACGATCATTATAAGGTATTAAATTCATTAACAATAAAACTTTTTAACAAAAAATTGAACCGACGAAAAGTGAAACTGAAAAGCGAAAAATAACTATTTATGAGTCGGCGCCAAACGAACTTTTAACATGCAAAGTGCGTGTAAGTTGCAAGTGGCCGAGCGGAGAACGCATTTTTGGAAAGTTATTGTTTATCGTTGAAAATTTCACGTTGTATTTGATGTGACGTTGTTTTTATTATTTATTTAAAGTAATTTAATGATCTTCGTTGATTGGTTGTTTGGCGCCGACTCATAAATAGTTATTTTTCGCTTTTCAGTTTCACTTTTCGTCGGTTCAATTTTTTGTTAAAAAGTTTTATTTTTCACTTTTTTGTGGTTAAAATCTAACTCCAGGTCTCCATTATGCCGTAGTGTCTAGAACTATATTTATGTGTGTCAAGTTTCAACAGAATCGGTTAACAGGTAAGAATTCAGTGGGTGAACAAACACTCATCCCCTATTTTACTACCCTTAGGGGTGGATTTTGATTTTGAAATTTAAATGGGACCTACTTCGAGATATACCCTATCCATTAAAAAAAGAATCATCAAAATCGGACCACTCTGTAAAAAGTTATGCGTGGTCATACATAAAAAAAAAAAAAAAAAAAAAAAAAAAAAAAATATACGCGTCGAATTGAGAACCTCCTCCTTTTTTTCGTCGGTTAAAAATTATATAACATGTTTGTTGGTTATTGAAAACTACATCACGCTAAATGAAATTTATCTTGAAAACAGTGTAATTTAGTCGTTAAGTAGGCTTAATTTGTATACAGTGCAAAAGCAAACCAGTCATATTGACAACTAATTGAGGAGGTGTTGATAAAAAGCTCACATATCCTTTCCTCATTTTGTTTTTTTGTTTTGCTTTTTCGATTCCATCTGATTAAATTCACTATTTAGCAAATATTTTTGAGTAAACAGCACATATCTCTCGCTAGAAAGTGAAAACAAATCAAAGTTTATGTCAATACCAAACATATCTTACCGTAAAATGATAAGAATTGTTTAGTTTTTATTGTTTTCTGATAAATTATTATAAGGGATGTACAGTCGAACAATCGGAATCATGACCCACTCAGCCGATAATTCGTATGAAATTGTCAAAACAGTAAAATTTTCTTCTTATTACCGTCATGCTGATGATGCACTTAGGACATTTTGAATATTAAGGAAACTGCTCTAATACGGGTCAGAGGTCTTTGCAATTTTGAGCTTTGTTATGAATGCAATAGATTAATAATTGGATAAAAATAACGTTGATGTTTTGGATAAAACTGGAATTATGTTTTGAATTTCGAATTAACTGTCGTTCTGCATAGTTTAATTTCGAAATTCGACCTAATTGTATTAAATAAATAAATAAATATCTTTGGGACATTTTTACACAGCACCATCTAGTCCCAAACTAAGCAGAGCTTGTGGTATGGGTACTAGACAATGGATATAATACGTATATACTTTTTTTTTGTAAATACATACTTATAATACATAAGCAACACACCCAGACCAACACAAACACTTATGTTCATCACACAAATATTTGTGTCCTGTGGGAATCGAACCCAAATGAATGATGATGATGGTATTAGAATGTTTGTAGAAAATTAAGCTTATGGTGGGTCATGATTCCGTTTGGTCGAGCGTACCTATGTGAGCTTTTGATCCACACCTCAATTGTACTCATTTACAGATAAACCAGTGTAAACTTAACAAACATTCCTTATAAGTTGTATGTAATTTTCGGAGAACAAAATATAGTCATATATTTTGCAAACATCTTTTTTATTTTATAAAAAAGTAAAAAATATTCTTATAATCTAGTAGCCAGGTGGACCGACGACCTGATGAAAGTAGCTGGTGGGGACTGGATGCGGAAGGCAAAGGACTGAGTGTTGTGGCGCAATTTGGGAGAGGCCTATGTCCAGCAGTGGACTGCGATAGGCTGAGTTGATTGATTCATCATTTCAGCCAAAAGACGCCTCCCCCAAAAAGGGAGGGATATGCCATAATCGCAACGCTTGGCAGGCGGGTTGGCGATCGCAGTTGGTTGGTTAAATACTCAGAGAACGCTGCTGCCCATCCTCTGGTGAATCCCTTAGTAGCCTTTTACGACACCCATGAGAAGACATAGGGTGGTGCAATTCTTTACGTCCGGCACCACACGGAACGGAGTTTATTGAGTGATTGATTATAATCTAGTAACAGTATTAATCATCTAATAACGGAACAATGTAAAACTCTGAAAACATCTGCCTTTGGTCTTCCTTTTCTAACTTCAGCTGCAGTAATAGAAGGCCGTTGGAACTGCATCTTAGTACTACCTGCAAATAAAATTGGAATAAATAAATAATAAATATTTTTGGGACATTTTACGCATCACCATCTAGTCCCAAACTAAGCAGAGCTTGTGCTATGGGTACTAGACAATGGATATAATACATATATACTTTTTTTTTTGTAAATACATAAGAAACACCCATGCCAACACAAACACTTACGTTTATCACACAAATATTTGTGTCCTGTGGGAATCGAACCCACGACCTCGTGATCAGCAGTCCGACCCTCGAATCACTAGACCAGTCGTCGTCAAAAACCACGGGCGAAACTATGAGCGTAGCTATAGCTTTCACATCGGAGTGGGGGGGGGGGGGCTTGGCCCCGTCGCGCTAATAGTATGTGTGGACGGAACTGCACACCTCGTAGCGAATTTGCGGCCTTAGGTCTTGCTTGCTAGCAGATGAGACAGTTAATTTGAGGCAACGCATTGGTTTTGAAACTGTCTATTTATTTGTCTCTTCAACAATGAGTACACTGATCGTGAAATGTGAACACATTTCAAACTTAATCTAAGTGGGGCACTTAGATTAAGTTTACTTAAGAACCCTTTAACCCTTTTTGTTCCTTTTTGTTTTTTTGTACAACTTGCATACTCTGTGTGTATACTCATGTTATGACAAATAAACATTATCTTATCTTAACAAACTGCAAATTGTGTGGAACAGAGCGGAATCGCGCTGTTTTGGTGATTTTTCTCATTTTTGCTCAAATCTCGGTGAATAAACATGTAAATAAAAATCAGCTCTGCAAGAATTTAGAAATGTATAAGTGTATGTCTATCTTATTCGCAAAAAATAATAGGAAAAATTATTCGAATTTCCAAATGCCAAACGAAATAGTGGAAAAACAAACCTTTGAATCTATCGAGCACATTTGATTGAATCATGTTTTTCAATTACCAGAATCTAGTATATATAATAAAAAATCGTACATATAAATTAGATTTACGTCGTATCCAGACTACCCACAAATGAAAATATTTTGAATCATAAATCCTATTTTTCCCAATGCGTCATCTTAAATCTTTATTATTCACTGAGTACATCAGTTATCGTTTTTTTTTTTATTAACAATTGAAGTACGAGTACTGTAGTTTAATCACAAACTAACAACTCTGTAAATTATAGTTCGCTGTAGTTGTAGATAGAAAAAATTGTGAAAAACGGCCACTTTTGGCACTTTTCTACCTACATCTACAGCAAACTATAATTTACAGAGTTCATAGTTTGTGATTGAACTACAGTAACTGTACTTCAATTGTTAAAAACGAATTTTCGATAATGATGTACTCAGCACAGAATATCTAATAGTACTAACGTACAGAACGGCCACTGACCGCCCCCCGCCAATTTAAGATTTCGTGCCCGCACCCCGCACGCACCCGCAGTCTGACGGCAATTGGACTTCAATATTACAATGGATGTCAATCGCCCGTCGCTATACAAGCACGCCATCTCTGAGTACTACTGAGAAGCGCTTGGAACCCAGCCGGCATTACAAGCGGCGAGCATCCCTAATCCACACGTGTGTGTGCATTCGTATACATACGTAATCTTGTGTATGTAGGTGGTGCTAGCATTTATATTGTATTGAGTGTCCATGGTGTGGTACTCAGTGAGTAATTCTTTTTTTTACTGATGGGGGCGTCACTTAGCTCTTTAGTAGCGCCCTAAAACATATTTTAAGTCCGTTTGCAAGATCTCTATAAAAAGAACCGACCAAAGCCTTCCTATATCTATCATATAAAACAAAATTTGGTTTTGCTAGCCACCTCCGGTCTCATGTCCAGAGCTAACAAGGTTCGCCGTAGACGGACATCATGATATACATATTATGTCGTAGGATAATCAGAAAAATCGAAACATTGAAAAATCGAAAATCTTAGGATGATTGCAAAGACCAGATAATTGGAATCTAAAAAAGATTTTTGTAATCATACAAACTATTATCGATATACTAGGACGATTGGAAACTTGAACGCTGATTGGCTAATCTAAGATTAGATTTATATTATCTTTATTCTGGTTGGTCAGAACTATGGCTCTTCATAAATGTCTATGGTATAGACATAGAAAAGTAAAGAAGTGACAACGCAATAGTATTAATTTAATTTTTGACGACGTCTGTGGTCCAGTGGTTCAAGTGTCGGACTGCTGATCACGAGGTCGTGGGTTCGATTCCCACAGGACACAAATATGTATGTAATGAACATAAGTGTTTGAGTTGGTTTGGGTGTTTCTTATGTATTATAAGTCTGTATTTACAAAAAAAAAAGTATATAAGTATTATATCCATTGTCCAGTACCCATAGCACAAGCTCTGCTTAGTTTGGGACTAGATGGTGCTGTGTAAAACAAAACATCCGGAAATAAAGCCTATTTTAGTGTAAAAAATAACAAAACACTGAAACAATATCAGACAACAATAAAAAAATAAGGAATGTAGCTGTTAGCCAATCAACGCAACCGTCAGTGCATAACGTTTATATCAGCCAATCAGCACTCGTAACGTGAGCGGTTATTCGCGACTTAGCTATGATAAGCTGGATTTTTGCAATGACCTGAAAGCTCGGATGATAACGATCTTTCAATCAACTCAGCCTATCGCAGTCCACTGCTGGACATAGGCCTCTCCCAAATTGCGCCACAACACTCGGTCCTCTGCCTTCCGCGTCCAGTCCCCCCCAGCCACGTTCTTCAGGTCGTCGGTCCATCTGGCGGGGAGGCGCCCTACGCTGCGTTTGCCGATTCGCGGTCTAGACTCGTCTGCTCCAGAGGCTATCGGTCCTTCGACAGACATGGCCAGCCCAGTGCCACTTTAGCTTACTAATCCTACAAGCTATGTTGGTCACTCCAGTTCTTCTCCGGATAATCTCGTTAAGGCGGCCACTGACGATGCTTCCAAACGTGTGAATGGCGTAGCCGCATTTCAAAATCTGTCCGTGAATATTGAAAACGTATGTTATTTCTAGAACAAGTCAAGCTTTTTTGGATGTCGTCATTAAAACGACGTCCGAATAGATACATCGTCAGTGCCCAGCTTTACGGGTTTTATCCATCAAAGAAACTCCAAGCATAGCTCGCTTAAAATCTTTCTTAGGCCCGTATTACAGAAGCTTCCTCAAGTACAGTTTAAACTCCAATCACCTGATCACTACTTAAGGATAGAATCGTTACTTGAGTATCGGTCTTAGTCCAGAACGGTAATTATAAACTTTAATTCAACAACATAACACACGAATTTGACCTGAAATATAATAGAAATCTCTACCCAAGCGTAGTCTGGACGACACTTGAGTGATTACAGATCAAATCTCTGCCCAAATACCGAAACAGGTGACAATATAAAACGAAACTAAACTCAGCTGAACTGTGATCAACAAATCTCTGCTTGAGGGACATTCTAAAATCAAAGCTCAACTCAAAACTAGTTTTAAACAGTGATCTACGCTTGAGTATCGTTCTGGAATACGGGCCTTAAATTCAAATTATCTGGTTTTTTGCCTTTGCCTGTCCTTTGTCCTATGATTTTCGCAAAGATCCGATTTCTCCGAGTATCCTACGACACAGAAGTCAGTCTTAGTAACAAACCTTTGAAGATATAGCGAGCGCCTTCATGATGAGTCGTATGTGATGCAGCTGGTACTTCAATGTGACGGGTGATTCACAACTAAAGCTCTGGACCATGTCTGAGGATTTAGGCATGTCGATGCATGACCGGTCCTGTAAAGAGATAATAATTCTGGAATAATAAAAATCACGAGATAAATCGCAACGTGTCCCATGGCGAAACGTCCGCTTCTTTTGCCTGACTCACCTATCTTATACTATTTACTTACGGCCAAAATTAATATCCAATCTATCCACGATTTACCCTACTAGAGATAGAAATTTGACATATTTTGTATGGAGCTTATGTCAAATTTCTATCTCTAGTAGGGCAAATGGTGGATAGACTGGATATTAATTTTAGCTGTCAGCAGGCATTATTGGGTTAACTTGACTAATTTATAATATTACCTGCATGCCATAAGTAATAATGCTGACATTGGGGTGTTCGGGCGAGAGGTTGAGCTGGATGACGTCACAGGAGCGCTCGAGGTCCGCCAAGAGGCCTAAGAAGGCGGGTGCCTTCAGGACTAGCTTGGCGACCTCTTCGGCATCCTCGTCACGTAACTCCAGAACTGAGTCCGCAGTCTGCGTGGATATCTCGCAGTCTGTCATGACATTATTCACCGATTGAGGCTGCAATCTGGACATTGAATAGGAATTATTTTTTTTCTCATTCAGTTCACCATTTACAGTTGTGGTTTAGATATATTAGAAGCCCTAAGCCGGTGTGAATGGTTATAAAGGGTAGTTGAAAAAATACCCGAAACCACCAACTACTAATTTCGCATCACGATTCTGAATAAGGTTTGTTCTATGACTTTGGCCTAAACCAGCGGTTCTCAAACTTTTTTGGTCACGGAACCCTTTTGACAAGCAAAATACTTGACGGAACCCTACAATAAAACAATAGTTTTTAAAAGTGTATTCTTTATTATATAAGCATAATAAAAGTACAATGTAACAGTTACTAATTATTACTTTAACCACATGCCAAGTACAATAATAGAAGATAAATAACAATGAAAAAATCTTAACTAATGGGAGGTATGAAACTGTTTTTTATTTTTCATCAATTGGTTGATATCAGGTTTGATAGAAGACATTTGAAGTCTCATATCAGGTTCGGCGTCCAGTCTATTGCGATATTTTGTTTTCGTGGCTGCATAGGTTGAGAATCCTGTTTCGCACAAATATGTTGTTGGGAACGGGAGAAGAATATTCAGAGCCATTCTGCCAAGCATTGGATATTCATCACGGATTCTGCACCAAAAATCGTTGAGAGGCGTCGTTTTGAACAGTGACTCCATACTTGTGTCTGATGACATTTCTAAAAGAGATTCATATATCTCGTTTGACATACTTTCGGGCTTTTGCAAGTTGGGTAAAAAAGGATTATGAATCCATGAATTCAGCTTCATTTTTGTATTATGTTCTTCGGGAAAATACTTTACAAAAGATGCGCGCATCGAAGTGAGATATTGGACCAATTCTTCAAACACATCATCTTGAAACATTTCCGAGTCGTTATCGCTAACAAACTCACTGAGTGACGTAAAGCTTTCTATTTCTCTCTTACCAACGCAAATAATCCAAAAATCTAATTTTCTTTTGAAGGCAGTTATTTTGTTATAGGCCTGGAACACTGTTGTCTGTTTACCTTGCAATGATAAATTCAATTCGTTCAGTTTTTGAAAGATATCCGCCATAAAAGACAATCGGAACAACCAAGTTTTATCATACAAACGGTCTTTCAAATTAAAAGAAACTGTATCTGCTGAAAGAAACATTTGTAACTCGGCTCTAAGTTCAAATAGCCTTGTTAAAGTTTTACCCCGAGACAGCCATCGCACTTCTGTATGGAGCAGCAGTGTTTTATGTTTGCTGCCATAATCTTCACACAATAATGAGAACAATCGGGATTGTAGTGGTCGTGATTTGATAAAATTAATTATTTTTACCGCTTCATCCATAACTAATTTTAGATTTGACGGCATTTGCTTCATCGCAAGTGCTTGTCTATGCAGAATACAATGGCTGGAACTACAATTAGGCGCTTTACTTTTTATTCGTGATACTGCTCCTGCTGTTTTACCTGTCATCGCCTTGGCCCCATCTGTACAAATGTCAATGCAATCGTTCCAACTAAGATTATTTTCTTTAAAAAATATGTTTATTTTATTAAAAATTTCTTCCCCGGTAGTGTTTGTGGGCAGCGGTGAACACATAAGCATGTCTTCTTCAAAAGAACGTTCATATGGATATCTCACGATAACCAGCAAGATAGCCAGACCAGTGACATCAGTTGACTCATCCATTTGCAAGGCGAATCGTGTTTTTTGTAGACGTGCAACTAGTTCTTGTTTGACGTAGCTTGCCAGATCATGGATTCGCCGTGAAACAGTATCGTTTGATAGCGGTACAGTAGAAAGATGCTTTGCAGATTTTTCATCGAGCATACATTTTGTTATGTCTAACACACATGGCTTTATTAAATTCTCAGCGATAGTGTGCGCTTCACCTGCTTGTGCAATGCGATAGCTAACTAAATATGATGCCTCCGTGGCCTTTTCATTGATAGTTTGTGTTACATGCATCATATTTTTTTGACTTTCCAATAACTGTTCTTATTTACGAACAAAAAATTCTTTATTCTTGTCTTTAGACTCGGGGTGTACAGTTTCTAAATGTCTGCGTAATTTGGCAGGTGCCATGGAACTATTAGGAAGCAGTTTACTACATAACATGCAGAGAGGTGAGCCGTTGGAATCAACAAATCCGAAACTGATATATGATTCATCATACTTCCTTTTTTTCGTCTTTGAAACCGTGGAGCTTGACGTCGTGGCATCATCGTCTGGATCGGTAATTGCTGTATTCTCCGCGCGTACTGCTTTTGAACATTCAGCGTCATTAGAAGATGTCGTTGCAACACGTTTAACACCTTTGAGCCAACGTTCCATTCTTCTTTATTAATAATGTTACACGTCAGGATGGTAGGGTCAAAATAATGCACAATCGTTACTGCGTTTATGAGACAAAGTTTAGTCCAAAGAAGAAATGTACAAAACTGATACAATCAGAATACAGCGGGCAGTAGAACTTACAAGAAGGCAGCAGGCTAGCCAGCTTGTAAGTAGGTAGGTACGAACTTATCGCTCCGAACGCTAATCGTCAACTGACTGACGAGGCGCGACTTTTTTTATATAATAGCGCTTTTATACTTAGTCCTAGACTCGAACTCGAACATTCTCAAAAATACTCGAGTCGGCGCCTTTGATAAACAAAAAGCGGAAATAAAAATATAAATACAAAAAAATGCGTTGTAAACAATCTCGACTTTATGCTTTTGAAGATAGAGCCGAAAGTCGCTTGTTCACAACTATAGCGTCTAATTCAGAGGCGGCTTTTATCAAAGGGACTGCGCGCTCACAAGTATACGCGCGGCGGGCGGATTCAAAACGTTCGACCAGTGACCAGAGAGAGGTGTTTTGTTTTTTTTTTTCTAAATTCTTGCGGAACCCCTACAGGGGTATCGCGGAACCCTAGGGTTCCGCGGAACACACTTAGAGTACCGCTGGCCTAAACTAAACAGGTAAAAAGTGTTTTTTTTGTTGTACTTGAAGTGTGTAAAATTTGCGTATACTATAGCATATTATGCTGCAAGATAGAGGTGGTGATTAAAAGTTATAACATTTAATTTAACTCAATAATTCTGTTTAACTCTTAACATCATTAATAAATACTGAGATGTTCATTAAAAGTTATAAATTCTTAGTCATATCATAACACTCATAACAATGACCGTACTATATACTCCTCGGAATTAACGTAAACAAGTAGGTACACTACCTTATGACTAACAATAATACATAGAATTGTGAGTCTTCATCATTTCAGCCGAAAGACGTCCACTGCTGGACATAGGCCTCCCCCAAACATCGCCACAACGACCGGTCCTGTGCCTTCCGCATCCAGCGGATTCCCGCGACCTTCACCAGGTCGTCGGTCCACCTTGTGGGGGGCCTACCCACGCTGCGCCTTCCAGTACGCGGTCGCCACTCCAGAACTTTACTGCCCCATCGGCCATCCGTTCTGCGAGCAATGTGCCCCGCCCACTGCCACTTAAGTTTGGCAATTCTTCGGGCTATGTCGGTTACTTTCGTTCTCCTGCGAATCTCCTCATTTCTGATTCGATCACGCAGGGACACTCCGAGCATAGCCCTCTCCATTGCCCTTTGAGTGACTTTGAGCCTTCTTATCAGGCCCATTGTGAGCGACCACGTTTCAGTACCGTAAGTAATTACTGGCAACACACACTGGTCAAAGACTTTCGTCTTGAGACACTGCGGTATTTTGGACGAGAAGATATTGCGTAGCTTCCCGAACGCTGCCCAACCGAGTCGGATTCGACGATTGACCTCTTTCTCGAAGTTGGACTTACCTAGCTGGACAGTTTGTCCTAGGTATACATAATCGTCAACAACTTCGAGTGTAGATTCTCCGATGTTTACGGGAATGGGTGCTATATGGGAATTCAACATAACCTTTGTCTTGTCCATATTCATTTTAAGACCCACTCTATCAGAAGCTCTACTGAGGTCATCGAGCATTGTACCGAGGTCCTCCATGGTCTCAGCCATGACTACTATGTCGTCGGCAAACCGAAGGTGAGTGATGTACTCGCCGTTTATGTTAATGCCTAGCCCCTTCCAGTCCAGAACCTTGAAGACATCCTCCAATGCAGCAGTGAACAGTTTCGGAGAGATCACATCTCCCTGTCTCACACCTCGCTGCAGAAGGATAGGTTTCGAGGCTTGGTCCTGTAATCGGACTGACATAGTGGCGTTTTCATACAAAGACTTTAACACTTCGATGTACCGATAGTCAATCTGGCACCGTTGAAGAGACTGTAGTACCGCCCAAGTCTCGATCGAATCGAAGGCTTTCTCGTAGTCCACAAACGCTAAACAAAGAGGCAAGTTATACTCTTCGGTCTTCTGTATAACCTGCCGCAGCGTATGTATGTGGTCTACGGTGCTAAAGCCTTTTCGGAAACCGGCTTGTTCGGGAGGCTGGAAGTCGTCAAACCTGCGCGAAAGACGGTTCGTAATGACTCTCGAAAACAGCTTGTAGGCATGGCTCAGAAGTGAGATGGGCCTATAATTCTTCAGTAGAGCATTATCGCCCTTTTTGAAGAAGAGTACCACCACACCTCTGCTCCATGCCTGTGGCGTTCTTCCCTCGAGAATGACGGAATCAAACAGCTTCTGAAGGGCCTTAAGGATCGGTTTTCCACCCGCCTTCAGGAGTTCGGCCGTAATTCCGTCATCACCCGGTGCCTTGTTGTTTTTGAGCTGCTTCAGAGCCATCCTAATCTCGTACAGGCTGACGTCCGGGATATCTTCGGTATAGTGTCGGGTCAATCTAGCTCTTGGGTCGTGAGCCCGATTTACAGCGAGTGTCCGGGTGGACGTGTATAACTGTCCATAGAACTTCTCGACCTCCTTCAATAGCTCTGGCTTGGAGGATACGACTCTGCCATCGTCGGTCCTCAGTTTTGCAAGCTGGCTCTGCCCAATAGACAGGTCTCTTGCGAAGACTTTGGAGCCCTTGTTCTTCTCTATCGCGTCTTTAATACGTTCCGTATTAAATTGGCGTAGGTCACTTTTCAAGGACTTTGAGATCTGTCTATTGAGCTGCCGGTACTTAGTCGCATCATCTGAGGACTGCAGAATCATGTCGCGTCTTTCCGCCATAAGCTCAAGGGTGTGGTCAGAGAGCTTTTTGTTTCTATTTGAACGACGGGTCCTAAAGATCCTAGACCCGACCGTATGGACAGTTTCCACAAACCCATCGCTGTAATCGTCCACTGAGCTCCCTAGGCATTCGAAACGATTCTGTAGTTCGAGCTGAAAGCTCTCGGGGTTTTGGATTTGGATCGGTGCTGGACGGAGCGTAGACTTCATCAGTCGAGATCTTTCCAGCTTGATGTTCAGATTCAATGTGCCTCTTACCAAACGGTGATCGCTTCCGGTTTTGACCGCGTTGATCACAGAGACATCATTGAATATTTGCTTCTTCGTCGACATAATGAAGTCAATCTCATTTTTTGTTACACCATCAGGGCCCAACCAGGTCCACTTTCTATGCTCACGCTTTCTGAAGAAAGAGTTCATCATATAGAGTCCCTCCTTCTCCATAAAGCCGGCCAGTAGATGACCCCGGTGGTTCCGATATCCATATCCAAATTGCCCCACTCGCAGCTCATCATCGTAGCGATTGCCCAGTTTCGCGTTGAAGTCTCCCATGACAACAGTGAAGTGAGTTTTAGAGCCATGCATGGCTCTCGAGATATCCTCATACATGGTCTCCACCTCATCGTCGGGGTGATTCGAGGTCGGGGCGTATACCTGTATAACCTTCAACGAATACCTTTCGGTTATTCTGAGTATAAGGTACGCCACCCTGGTCGAAACACTCTCGATCTTCACTATGTTGTTCACAAGAGACTTGTGGACGATAAACCCGACACCGCCCTGGGAAAGTTGATCGCGCTCCCGGAAATAGAGCAAGTTACCGGATTTGAGGATTATCGTGTCCTCCCCCTCTCTTCGGACTTCAGATAACCCTACGATATCCCATCGTAACCTGCTCAATTCTTCCTCGAGTTCGACAAGCTTCTCGTCGGTCCGCAGTGTAAGTGTGTTGTATGTTGCCAGGTCCAGTCTTTTTTTGTTATGGTAGCCGGATCTCTGCCGGGGATTCTTAGCACCCCCTGCCCCGCCGTTACCTAGGCCGCTACCGTAACCAGGGCTAGCGGGGCCGCCGGGGACTAGGGGCCGATTTTTTATTGTGCTTTGCATGAGGGGATATGCCATAATCGCCACGCTTGGCAGGCGGGTTGGCGATCGCAGTTGGTTGGTTAAATACTCGGAGGACGCTGCTGCCCATCCTCTGGTGAATCCCTTAGTCGCCTTTTACGACACCCATGAGAAGATATAGGGTGGTGAAATTCTTTGCGTCCGGCACCACACGGACGGTGAGTCTTATCGTAGTAGAAATAGGTTTTATTATTAATTCAAACTAAAAAATAACTTTTAATGTTTGATTAATGTTTACAAAGTATATAAGTTATAACAATAATATTTCATTTCCTGCTTCAAAAGTAATATAGTCTGCAGTTTACTCTTTGAACTAAACGAACACGTGAATTACTTACCCACCTTAAAAGTTATAATTTTAACTTTTAATTTAACAAGTTATTTTCTTATAACTTTTAATATTTAACAATTAAACTTTTTTAACTTTTAATCACATCTCTACTGCAAGACCGAGCGCGTTTGTACTAGCCGCGCATCCCCGCCGGACGAGACTTCACGAGACCTCCGGCCGGCGGCCGGCCGTGTAGAATATGCAAACTACAGAGTATTTTTGTTTGAAAAAAGGTTTCAAATCTCTGAGAAAAGGAGGCTAATTATTTTTAACGCATACGAAGCGAAAGAGCTCGTTTTCTCAAAGATTGGACTGAAGAAACTACAGATAGAGATGTATGTGAATTGTCTTTCTTATGTCTTCCTAATTTAATTTATAATATTTTATAATTATTAGAGATTGCTCTAAAGCATGTTTTAAGAGGTTAGAACAGTTAAAAAATTTTTTCTATAGAGATAACTTCAAGAAAACGTGTTTTGGGCACAACAGTGTTTTTGAAAATACGATCAAGATTAACACATTTTTTTTTATCACTTACACAATTCGAATAGATACAGTTAAAACTATTTTTTAAAGAAGCCTATTTTGGGTATTTGGCTGTTGTCAGGGTCTTAATTATTAATGTGGATGGCTATAAGAAAGGAGTCAGATCAAAGAAAACATGGATGGATTGTGTGAAAGTTGATATGAATAGAAAGAATGTGAACACTGAGATGACAGCTGATAGAGATGTATGGAAGTAAAATACATGCTGCGCCGACCACTAATAAATTGCAATAAGGGCAGGAGGATGATGAACTTACACTAAAAGAAGCGGTGACCCTTCACATCTATAATACATCTTCAAACTAGATTCTTCACCCGAACCAAATATGTTGAGGCATTCCGCTAACACTGCTATGCTGATCTGAAATAAGTATTATCAGAATAAGAAAACACACACCTCTTAATATCAGATTGTGTAAATAAAATGACTTCAGAAGTGAAATGCAATCAGGAGACTTCTGTCCAGTTCAAGTCCACCAGCCTAAGGCCCAAATCTTTCTCATGCCGAGAAGAAGGTCCTGCCCAGCAATGGGACCGCTCATGATCAATTAATAAGCTGAAACTTATCATAACTAACCCTTTAGCCAACATCACCAACATGGGTTATTTTATTAAACAGTTTTCTAAAGATATACACATTGTGGAATGAAAAACTTGCTCAAGAGCAGGATTCACACCTACAACACCTGGTTCAGTACACCAGTGCTTTATCCGCGAATCTACTGTTAAGTCTGCTTGTGGTATCGAATTTAACTTCCACATATATACTTCTTTGGGTGACGTCAGCAATATCCCATTGAGGAACAGACTCGTGGAATCCTGCTTGTGTGCAATTTCTTTGTTTAAAATTTACGATATTTAAATAATTATTTTTAACGCATTCACGCATGCGAAGCAAAATCTTATGATTTAAATTGTGGAAAGAAAAAATCGCTCACGAAACACTCAAGTACTGGCGTACTGAGCCAGGAGTCGCAGGTTCGAATCCTGCTTGTGAGCGATTTTTTCTTTCCACATTTTAAATCGTGAGATTTAAATAATTTGTAAAATAAATACATTTGATTTTATTTCTCTTTCTACAATTTATATCTTTCGATTTCCTCCGCATGCGTTAATGAATTAAAATAATAAAATAACAGGTTTTCTATCATAAAATATGTCATGGGTGAAATAGAAATATTTATTTGTCAGATAAATCTGACAAATAATTATGTCTGATTGGGGCAGACAGGGGTTAATTAAAATAAATAAATATTTTTGGGACATTTTACACATCACCATCTAGTCCCAAACTAAGCAGAGCTTGTAATATGGGTACTAGACAATGGATATAATACTTATTATACTTTTTTTTTTGTAAATACATACTTATCTTCTATCTATACTATAATAAAACTGTAAAGGTCGAAAAGTCTGTACATTGAGTTTTTTTTCGCGAAAACCGGCTAGTAGGATTAGAAATAAGCAATAGAACACGAATCAATCGTTTAAAAAATTTATGTCTGTCTGTCTGTTTGTTACCTCATCACGTGAAAACGGCCGAACGGATCGTAATGAAACTTAGCATTTGTATTGGTATTAGTCTAACTTAAAATATAGGGTATGTTTTATCTGAATCGGTTGAGTAGATCCTTTGATACAGCTTGACCCCTCTATTGTATTAAGTTGCATACAAAGTAGAGGTCATGATTGTTGGTTGTTTGCAGGTTCCTAAAAATACAACTAGATAGTGTTAGTATTATAGAAAATATAGAATAACATAACATAGGTAGCCCATCACTGTCCCGCTGCTGGGCATGGGCCTCTTCTTGGAATGAGAAGAGTTAAGGAACTGGATATTTAACAATATTGATTCTCATGAATAGATTATCATAACATAATCAGCCAATTACCTACTGCCCCACTGCTGGGCACGGACCTCTTCTCGGAATAAGAAGAGATGTGGTTAGTGGTTCTCGGAACGAGAAGAGTGAAGAAACTGCTGGGAATGGCCCTCTTCTCAAAATGAGAAGAGTTTATAACTGGATATTGTTGGTATTATAGAATAATATAACATTATCAGCTCATTACAGTCCCACTGCTGGGCACGGACCTCTTCTCAGAATAAGAAGAGATGTGGTGAGTGTTATAGTATAACTTAACATAATCAGCCCGATTACTTCCCACTGCTGGGCACGAGAGTATTCTTAGAATGAGAAGAGTTTAGGGCTAATTCCATGAAATTCCATCACCTTAGCCGGTTGGTTGTAAAAACAAAATATAGTATGGTCGGTAAATAGTGTAATCGTCTGTGTAGGCGCTTATATGTATTTATTTGAAGATATTGTGTTCATAATTATGACACGATGTTATTTTCCGACATCCACGAGGACGGAGTCGCGGGCACAGCTAGTAATACATAAGAAACTAGTATATTCTACGAAGTTTACCTTGAACATAACATCCACATCGTCTCTGACATGGTACTCCGTGAAGTTATCAGAGGGTACATAGGCAGAAGCCTGCACACACTTGCCCTCTTCCACCGTCAACTTCAGGCCCTCAGGTAGTGCACAGAAGACTGCAGTCTGAAACATAACAGCCCACAACACTTACTATGACACTTTATATTGGTGTGGATATATATATGCTCTGTGCTCATACCAAGCATATTGCCTTATATTTATTATTTATTTATTTATTTATGCTTTATTGTACACCATAAAAACATTACATTGAATATGCATTTAAACTATTGTACAAATGGCGGCCTTATCGCGAACAGCGATTTCTTCCAGGCAACCTTAGGATGGACAAGAATGAACTAGACAGAAAATGGGGTTGTCAGATGTGCAGATTCGATACTTAATTTAATAATAAAATAAAATACTATAATACTACTATAAGATAACAATAAAAATATATTCTATAAATCCTAATACATAAATACTATATGCATATATACGTGGGACACTCAGAAAGTTTTGCGAAACTAAAAAAAATTGTTCTATACGTACATATATTTTTATCAAATCTTTTCAAAGTACTTTCCACCAGCCTCTATACAAAGATTCATGCGCCTAAACCAGTTTTCAAAACACTTTTTCCAGTCCGCCGCAGACACCTCGTTTACAGCCTGCTCGAACGCAGCCAGCGCATCTTCCGGCGACGAAAATTGTATCCCTTTGAGCTGATTTTTTATTTTTGGGAATAAAAAGAAGTCACACGGTGCTAGATCAGGGCTGTAAGGAGGGTGACCCAGGAGTTTGACTGGCGTGCTGTCCAGGAAGTCCCTCGTTTTGAGTGCGGTGTGCGCAGGTGCATTGTCGTGGTGGAGCAGTAGCCCGCGGAGCCCTGTGTTTGGTCGCTTGTTGCTTATAACAGAGAAAACTTCTGGCAAACATTTGGTAGTATACCATTCGGCATTAATGCTTCTTTGATCCCGTAAGGGAATTGATACCAAGTGGCCAGTCAAATTAAAAAAGCTAGCGATCAAAATCTTACCCCCGCTTCTAGATCGCTTCACTTTGGTAGGCGTTGGCTCATTTTGAAACACTCAAACAGTCGACTGGCGCTTGGTTTCTGGGTCGTATTGATAAATCCAGGACTCATCACCTGTAACGATGTCGTAAACACGCCGAGACGAGCCTGCTTCAAATTTGTTAAGCATATCACGGCACCATTCCACCCGGGCCTGCTTCTGAGCATCGGTGAGGTTGTGCGGCACCCAGCGTGATACTATCCTCCTCACGCGAAGATGGCTGTGTAGAATCTCGTGAACGCTTCCCGATCCAATCTTCAATATGTGTTGAATCTCCTGATATGTAATTCGCCTATTGTCTTGGATTAAATTTTTCACTGCTAGCACGTTTTCTTCGGTAACAGCCGTCAAAGGGCGACCGCTTCTTTCGTCATCCCCCAAAGTTGGTCGACCGCGCTTGAATTCGTTATACCAACGATACACGGTTGCCTTGGAAGGGCCTTCATCCATGAATGCCATTTGAAGTCTAACGTACGATTCATCCGGTTTCAGGCGACACTTGAAATCGTATAAAATCATAGCTCTAAAATGTTCCCGGCGCAGATCCATATTTCAGTGAGACACAATACTTTGAATTAACTCGCAAAAAATGTGGAGGGAAATTTTGAAATTGGAACTTACTTATTTTTACTTATAAATAATCATATTTTCGAAAAACATTATAACTGGCCAGTCTCCCATATATAAAAACTTTTTTTCGCAATACTTTCTGAGGGGCCTGGTACATATAAATAATAAGCAAAGGTAAAGTAATTGTCGAAACATGTTCATAGCGACAAATAATGCTCCTTCACAAGCCTCTTAAACACTGGCAGCGATTGCGCTCTTCTAATAGGCACTGGCAATGCATTCCACAAACAAGCAGCCTGAACCGTAAAGGATTTGTAAAAAATGTTGTGGAATGCATTGGCATTTTCAGTCTTTAATTATATCTCTATGCAACGGATTTTAAATGTCAAAGATGGGACAGTTCTTGTAAAATCCAATTTATCAGTGGAATTGCTGCAATGACTGCATAAGGAGAATCATTTCAATCTGTGAGAGGGTTTATTTTAGAGGCCATTTCCATTTGTTGTGAGAAATTACAATCACATGAGACATTCCATCTTTATGTCTGAGTTTGGCGAACCAACTTGCGGTACCATTTAGGTGACAGCCTAGGTGGTATCGCAGTTGTTATGGGCAAAGGTAACCGCCTAACATCAGGTGGGCCTAAAGGCCACTAGATAGATAGATAGATAGATAGATACCGAAACAAGCTAAAGCTTGTTTCGCTATCGTATACTATAAAAAAAAAATTGTGAATGGTTTCAAATGGTTCCATCTTTGCCATAAGCACACAGACTGACAAGGGCCTTGAAATTCCGAAACCCGTATGTATTTTAGCCTATGGAAGTATTATTATTGTTATTAATTTAAAAAATCAAATTGGTTTCTCAGTTCAATGCATAATTAACAAAACACTCAGATAGCGATTTATTTCGATGTGTTTTCATTTACTTTTTTTCTTTAAAAAAAGGCCTCAAAATTGTGGGCCTCTGCATGCCTTAAGACAGCAATGCTCTCTACTAACTAAAAATTTATATTTTTGGAACATATTTGCACAGCACCATCTAGTCCCATACTAAGCAGAGCTTGTGCTATAGGTACTAGACAATGGATATAATACTTAACTACTTTGTTTTTGTAAACACCCAGACCAACAAAAAACTTATGTTCATTACAATCTTGATAATCATTACCTCCTGAAACTGTATAGCTTTGAGCAAACTGCACAGTGTCTTCCCCGAGTCCATAGAAGCCGTAAAATAGTACTGTGATGTCCCTTCATCCATTATTCTCTTCAATATTGTACATGGATCGCAGTAACATGAGATACTGGTCATGTGTTACCTCATGCTCCGTTATCCTGCAGAGAACCTGAGCAATCCTAGCTGCTAGGACATGTTTGCAGAGAACTTGCGCTCTCCTTTCGATAACCTGATGCTTGAATGACAGGCAAGGACAAAAGTTGATGCGCGGGAAAACACGATAACAGCGGTCGTTTTCACCTTTAATTTCTATCAAAGTTCTTGATTTATTTGCAGTTGTATATGCAACAAACGTATGGTACTTTTCCAGAATATCTAAGGCTCGTTCTAGCACGCTTCCAAACACCGAATGCAGAGATAGTAGCTCCTCAACTAGTACTGTAAGCATAAGAAAGAAATTGATATATATGGTCCGTGATGAAACTTGATAAACATAACCAAACAATCTAACGTTGTTTACTCTCTGCGTCTTTTATTCGTTTTTCTATTACAGTTAAAACACATTCAGCAATAACCGGTATTCTAGACGACGAAGAACTGCTCATCTCATATTAGTATCAACTTTATAGTACTTCACAAGCTCAGACCAAAATATCAGAAGTATTATGTTATGTGATAAGGCCGGCTCCTAAGCACACGCACGCACGAACAATTCAGAATTATTTATTGTCATAAATTCAGAATATCTTCAGTGTTCAAAGTTAATAAACTAATAAAGTTCTCTTGAACAAAATCAATTTGCAATTTGCCGCGCCGCGTATTAATTCGTGATTTGATGTAAGAGGGGTACGTTCAGTATTATCGTCGGACGACGGCGGACGACGCCCGGAGCGTTGTTTGGTCGTTCAGTTACTCGGAGTGATCGTCCGGGCGTTCACACCAAACCGTTCAGTATTATGAGCGGGCGTCGTCGAGCGTACGCACCGGTCACCCCGTGAAATAGTAGGGTAAAAGACGCCCTGCTGTCATGTTGACAGATAATAGTATGAAATGACAGATAATTTGAGGTTTCGATCGTCATAATTGTCAGTGCTTCATTGTTCTAGTGTCAGTTTCATAAAGTCGCCCAAAGTCGTTCAGTAATTCTGAGAAAATCGTCAATGATCGAGCGATATTCACACCGGGTGACTTTCACACCGAGTGCGTTATAAGTGAACGTAGCCTAGGATTTGATTTTTGATTGTTTTGTCATTTTGTGAAAGAAAGACAAATTGACAAATGATATGTCACAAATGACAATGACAATAAACGCAAGACCACAAGTACCCCTTGGGTACGTTCACTATTATCGTCCGACGACGGCGGACGACGCCCGGAGCGTTGTTTGGTCGTTCAGTTACTCGGAGTGATCGTACGGGCGTTCACACCAAACCGTTCAGTATTGTGAGCGGGCGTCGTCGAGCGTACGCACCGGTCACCCCGTGAAATAGTAGGGTAAAAGACGCTCTGCTGTCATGTTGGCAGATAAAAGTATGAAATGACAGATAATTTGAGGTTTCGATTGTCATAATTGTCAGTGCTTCATTGTTCTAGTGTCAGTTTCATGAGGTCGCCCGAAGTCGTTCAGTATCTCTGAGAAAATCGTCAATGATCGAGCGATATTCGCACCGGGTGACTTTCACACTGAGTGCGTAATAAGTGAACGTAGCCCTTTGATAATGGAATCTATGGAAGCGACATTATTGTCTATGCAATTTTACAGATAAGATATTTATAGTCTTCTCTTTTTAACATACGTGGAGCCACATGTGAAGGAAAGATACGACACTACTTTCATATGTCAGTTTTCCGTGACATTTCTAAAATGACATTACCGAGCGTGGCGATTATTTGTAAATCCGCCATTTTTTGTCACGAGTTGTTGTGGTACATATCTATCCACGATTTACCCTACTAACTGTAACAATAAACTATTTTTCTTTCATTCTTTCTTTTCTACTAGACATAGAAATTTGACATAGGTTACATACAAATTGTCTCACATTTCTATCTCTAGTAGGCCAAATCATGGATAGATTCGATATTAATTCTGGCCGTTAATATCTTAACGTAAACTCAAGATAATTTCTCTTTATATTTTCAGACTGCTGCATCGCTGTCAAACTCAATGTTAAGCGAGACTTCATGTGCATTTACTATATCAACGACAACTACAGGCAAATAGTATTCATGGATTTTATTGCCGGTTTTTCTCCATTGGACCCATCATTTGGAACCGTGCAACTAGAGTCTTACGTTTCTTAGGTGCCTGTTATTAGGTCTATCAGAAATAAAAACAATTTGAATTTGAATTAAATAAATTACGAAAGTTTTAGTAACTCGATTTTATTTTATTCATATACAAGGTGAATTTTCGTTGGTTTTGGAAACGAAAAGGGATTATTATACTCATCATTATGAACAAATTTAATTATGGGAACAACCCCGAAAACGCGAAAATAAAATCAGCTGTTCCCTATATTTTGTCGATTTATGTGAACACAAATGTTAAGATCAGCTGATATATTTTTTTCGCGATTTCAGGGTTGGTCCCATAGCAAAAGTTGTTCATAATGACCCCTTTTCGTTTCCAAAACCAACGAAAATTCACTGTGTATAAGATACCATACCTCTACCACGTGTTATTGAAATAACTAAAAACCTCTTAAGCGGTCATTGTACTCATCAGTATGAACAACTTTTAATTTGTGACCAACCCTGAAATCGCAAAAAAAACAGCAGTTTCTTACATTTTGTCCATTTATGTGAACACAAATGTAGGGAACTGCTATTCCTCTATATTTCACGATTTCAGTGTCGATCACATAGTAAAAGTTGTTCATACTGATGAGTACAATGACCGCATAAGAGGTTTTCAGTTATTTAGTTACTTGCTGACAGGCTAATCTTTTTCCCACGACATGAGCTATTGGTGCCGGTTCTCTTGTCACAAAATTCTCTAAACTAGACTAAAAATCACCTAAATTTAGTTTAGTCCTGTCAAACGACGTTTTCTATTCTGATATTCACTTTAAAACTAATTTTTGGTTTGACAGGACCAAAATTAGTTTAGTTATTCAACTTAGTAAAAATTGACATTTTGCTATTCTGTAATTGACGTTTTTCACCTAATATTAGAAATGTCAACCTAAATCTAACTATTTTTAGAAGGCATCAAAATACATGTCGACTATAATTAGTTATCAACAACTAAAATTGCAAAGCTTATTTTATTCATTTTTATAGTTTTTAGGTAGTTTAAAATAAATAATGGATACCTACTATGTGGTTGCAGCTGTTGTAGATTCAGCAGAAAGGTAAATTGTTCATAGAAACATACAATGAAATTTATAATTTCGATAAGAAGAGGTACCTATATAATAAAGGATAAGAAGTACATAAATCCATACAATGGGAAAAAAAAAACTGTGTTTGACATTCAATTCTATCATTTTATGCTAATATGTATCCCTAAAAAGCCTGAATTCACAAATTTTCCCTCTTTTGGGGAGAAAGTCTCCAAGTTTGTAATCCTGCGTGGTACTTTTTGGCGTATATTCTAATTTATTCAACTTTTTTGAGAAATTTCGTGTCCTGGGTGCTAGAACTTTTTAACCACGTCTTTAAAAAGGGAAATTCCAGCTTTTTAAATTAAAGAAATAGTTTATTATTGTGATCTGAACTGTGATCAATAAATCTCTGCTTGAGGAAAGTTCCAAAATCAAAGCTCAACTCAAAACTAGTTTTAAACAGTGATCAACGCTTGAGTATCGTTCTGTAATACGGGCCGTACAAAATAATAACCTAGCTCTTTAATCTGATCACATTATTCCAATTTATATATTTTATTGAAAATATAAAACAAAAATGTACTTTATTTCGTTACATGATTTTTTCTTCTCAAGTTTAATGATAAACTAATAATTCCAAATATAATTATTATTTAATTTCCTTGTTTTTGTGAGCTTTCGGTCATTCCATTCACTCTTTAATAATTTTTTTAAGATGTACTGGTAACACCGCCAATTCAACTTAGATGCGTCAAACTCAATTATTAGAGCTGTCAACAAGTTTTCTAAAATAAGAAAAAGATAAACACAGAATAAGTTTTATGATTTTCTAAACTAAAATTTGTAAATTTTAGTTATAGTTAGGTTTAGGTGGGTGTACATGTCTTGTCACAAAATTCTCTAAACTAGACTAAAAATCACCTAAATTTAGTTTAGTCCTGTCAAACGACGTTTTCTATTCTGAAATTCACTTTAAAACTAATTTTTGGTTTGAGAGGACCAAAATTAGTTTAGTTATTCAACTTGGTAAAAATTGACATTTTGCTATTCTGTAAGTGACGTTTTTCACCTAATATTAGAAATGTCAACCTAAATCTGACTATTTTTAGAAGGCATCAAAATACATGTCGACTATAATTAGTTATCAACAACTAAAATTGCAAAGCTTATTTTATTCATTTTTATAGTTTTTAGGTAGTTTAAAATAAATAATGAATGCCTACTATGTGGTTGCAGCTGTTGTAGATTCAGCAGAAAGGTAAATTGTTCATAGAAATATACAATGAAATTTATAATTTCGATACGAAGAGGTACCTATATAATAAAGGATAAGAAGTACATAAATCCATACAATGGGAAAAAAAAAATCTATGTTTGACATTCAATTCTATCATTTTATGCTAATATGTGTCCCTAAAACCAGTCGGGGTAAGTTGTGAATTTGGGGCCTTCCCTGAGGGGGGGCTTTCAACGTGGCCTTGAATGAGGGCACCTTAGTGGGTGCAGGTATCCTGGGAGTGGGTGCCGGGACGGAAATGTCCATTAGCGCTGGGGGTGCAGGGGCCGTGGGGGCTGAATGAGAGGGGGGGAGGGGCGGGAATTGGCTCTGCTAACCTCCCCTGTTGAACCAGGGGTTGAGCCCAGTTGGGCCCACGTGTTTAGCTTTGGGTCCTAGAGGCCCGTGGCTATTTGGTATCGGGCCCAAACTTTGCCCAAGTGGGCCAAGTTGATTGGGGATGGGCCCAGGTGGGCCGAGTTGATTGGGGGTGGGCCCAGGTGGGCCTCTACGAAATGGGGGCTGATAGGGGGTGTTGGGGTTAGGGGTCCCGAAGGAGGGGGCTTCCCTACCAACGCGTCCGGAGGCACGTTTCGCCAATTTGGCGTTTTTCTGTTTGGGTGCTTTCGGGCATCCGCGATAACTCGCCGGATGTCCAGATTGCCCGCAGAGGACACAGCTGGGGGGCTCTGTGCACTGGTCCCTCTCTTAGGGACGCTCGCACTCCCTTGTGCCGTGATCACCCAGGCACTTGACGCACCTAGTCTTAGCGTAGCAATTACGCTGTGAGTGGCCATATAATTGGCAACGGTGGCACTGACGATGGGCGAGGGGGTGCGGTCCTTAAAGTCTGGGCTGGCAAAACGCCTATGCGGTGATGCGGACTACGGGGGGACCTTAATGGTTCTCGGGAACGGGGCGGAGATGCCGAACGGCTGCGCGCTGAGTGCAGCTCGTCGTCATCACTGATGGGAGGGGGGCGTCTGCGCCTTAACTGGGGAGCAGCCGGGGGTGACTCCGGAGAGTCAGGTATCCCCGCATCGGTAACCAAATTTCCATACTTATTAATTATGTGGGTCCTTGAAGAGGACGGTCTTCAAAATGTAATCCTGCGTGGTACTTTTTAGCTTATATTCTAATTTATTCAACATTTTTGAGAAATTTCGTGTCCTGGGTGCTAGAACTTTTTAACCACGTCTTTAAAAAGGGAAATTCCAGCTTATTAAATTAAAGAAATAGTTTATTATTGTGATTGCCCATGGAATTCAAAGGTCCTCGCGTTTTTTGCAAATAGCTCTGTTTCTCGTTGTTTAAGATATACAATATGATACGCTGCAATAATAACAATATATCTCCTTTGATAGGTACTCTTAGGCCCGTATTACAGAAGGTTCCTCAAGTACAGTTTAAACTCCAATCACCTGATCACTACTTAAGGATAGAATCGTTACATGAGTATCGGTCTTATTCCAGAACGGTAATTATTATAAACTTTAATTCAACAATTTAGCACACGAATTTGACCTGAATTAAAATAGAAATCTCTACTCAAGCGTAGTCTGGACCACACTAGAGTGATTGATTACAGATCAAATCTCTGCTCAAATACCGAAACAGGTTATAGTATAAAATAAAGCTAAACTCAGCTGAACTGTGATCAATAAATCTCTGCTTGAGGAACGTTCTAAAATCAAAGCTCAACTCAAAACTAGGTTTAAACAGAGATCAATGCTTGAGTATTGTCCTGTAATACGGGCCTTAGACACTGACTGAACACTGACTGTCTGGTTTAGATATAGATCTCAATTATAAAAGAATAAAAAAATCTTGATAACGTATTTTAGGGGTGGCACCCACATTTGAAATGGGGATGAAATATTTTTTTCGCTGCAGCCCCTCGTGTGGGGTATCATTGAATAGGTCTACTAAAATGAAGGTAATGTTTCATACATAACTTTTTATCAGGTATACCATCTGCAAAATACAGTTCGCCAAAGTGGCTTGCAATGTGTCCCCCCCCCCTGCCATTTCTAAACTATGCAACGTAGAAACTTATAGTCATCCACATTGATAGACCTTTATAAAAACTCTCTTTTAAAATTATTTCGAATTTAATGTGATTATAAACTTTTGAGTTATAGTGAGAAAACGGAAAAATACTTGAGACGTCCTAGTTCATAGGTCATTGACCTTAGAGAAAAATTATCTTAGCAATTAATGCTCCTTTAGTTACTTTCTATTTAAAAAAATCACAAAAAGAAACTGTGTTATATTGATATGACACACTTCTTAAATTTAGCGCTCGGTGGCGCTGTTTGCAAAAACTAAAATAGCAATGATTTAAATTATTCGATTTGATTCGTTTGTAATTTTTAAACGTAGTGGTTATATTCTCTTTGCTACGACCTACATAATACTGAGCATGGCCCGACATGCTCTTGGCCGGTTTTTTTTTATAATAAGCCACCCGGAAGTCCCGGTTTTGCAAATCAGACCTAGCAACACTGGCTCGACAGATGTCGATGTCTTTATGTCTTTAAATAAATTTAAAAAAAAAAGATGTCGATGTCAAATCGAAACGTCAGATGTCAGATTGTAGGAAAATTCAAGAAAATTGAGAAAATCTCTTGACTGAGTGTTATTTTTATTGGTGTAAGCATTTTTAGAATGGGATCGCTTGAATTTTAATTGCAATAATATTAATATAAAAAAGTATTTCAGACCGTGATTCCCGAAAGGTTCGTAAATGTAAAAAATCAAATCAAATGTAGGAGCTATTAATATTTCAAGTAAAATAATAACGCAGGGTGCGGTTTCAGGTGGCTTATGTGGAGCTATGCCGGAGCATTTAGAACTCCAACACCTTGTGGACTTGTCAGCGGGAAGCGGCGACGAGACACTACCGAACCTTCTTGAGAACAAGAGACCATTGATAAAAAGATGTCCGTATCTCGGCCTGATACTGGCGACGCTATCGTCTTTGTTTTTCTCACTGTGCTCGGTCATCGTTAAGAGTCTTGTAAACATCGATCCCATGCAGCTAGCCATGTTCCGGTTTATTGGTGTACTATTGCCAACCATACCTATAGTGATATACACAGAGCAACCAGTCTTTCCTCAAGGAAAACGCGTGCTTCTGTTTTTACGGTCTGTCGTAGGTACAGTAGGCTTAATGTTAAGTTTTTATGCTTTCCGAAACATGCCACTAGCAGATGCATCGGTTATAGTATTTTCGGTGCCTGTGTTTGTTGCATTGTTTGCTAGAGTGTTCTTGAAAGAACCATGTGGTATTTGGAATACAATATCCATTATACTAACTCTTATTGGAGTTATATTAATTACTCATCCACCATTTCTTTTTGGGGATGACCCAGGGGCACAGCATAACCAGAATTACAATAGTCTTAGAGGTGCCGTGGCTGCCTTTATATCCACTATATTTGGAGCGAATGCTTATGTTTTGCTTCGAGTGCTCAAAGGGTTGCATTTCTCTGTAATAATGACAAACTTTGGTGCTATTGCTATATTGCAAACATTGTTTTACTCTTACATATTTGGTGTGTTATGTATGCCAATTTGTGGCACAGAAAGATTTCTTGTTGTTTGTCTGGCACTGTTTAGTTATTTAGGACAAATATTGTTGACAATGTCTTTGCAAATGGAGCAGGCTGGTCCTGTTGCTATTGCTAGGTCTGCTGACATAGTGTTTGCGTTTTTGTGGCAAGTCATGTTTTTCAATGAGATTCCTAGCAAGTTTTCTGTTTGTGGAGCAGTTTTAGTCTTAAGTTCGGTTATGTTAGTTGGTTTACGTAAGTGGGCCCTAGCTTTGCCTACCGATTCACAGTTGAGAAATAAACTAGGTGCACTAGCACGATAAATTACTATTTTATATAGAATCTCACTTGAATAAGTAAAAAGGATATTCTTTTATCATTATTATAACTAGATTTTTAATTGTTACTGGCTCAAAAACACAAGTGGAATATACTTTATTGACTGGTTACTTGATGACATCTGTGGTCTAGTGGTTCAGTTGATCATGAGGTAGTGGGTTTGATTCCCACAGAACACAAATATTTATGTCATGAACATAGGTGTTTGTGTTAGTCTGGGTGTTTATTACTTATGTATTTTAAGTATGTATTTACAACAACAAAAAGGATATATGTATTATATCCATTTTCTAGTACCCTTAATACAAGCGCAGCTTAGTTCTGGACTAGATGGTGTTGTGTAAAAATGACCCAAATTTCATGTTATTACTTTGTATCAACATCTCACTCTCAATTTATCCAATTACCCAGGCTGGCTGTGACTAGGTACTAGCCATCACAAGATGTCCAGTTAAATTAATCTGTTTTTTTAATAGATTACTGCTAGTATTTCTGATTCAGTTCCGTGTGGTGCCGGACATAAAGAATTGCATCACCCTATCTCTTCTCATGGGTGTCATTAACGGCGACTAAGGGAAGGATGGGCTGACGCCCATCCTCTGGTGAATCCCTTAGTCGCAGCGTATTCTGAGTATTTAGCCAACCAACTGCGATCGCCAACCCGCCTGCCAAGCGTGGCGGTTATGGCATATCCCCCCAACATACTTGGGGAGGCCTATATCCAGCAGTGGACGTCTTTCGGCTGAAATGATGATGATGATGTACCAACAATGGTGATAGTGGGTGATCCATTCTTTGTCCTTTACTATGGTAACGGTGCTTAACCTAATAAAATCCAAATTGACAAATTGTATATAATTTCACCTCTATAAAGCCCAGCACGCATTGCGGTTGTGGTTTTTTAAACTGTCAAAAAAAAAATAGCCCATTGGCTTCATTTCCCGACCGCCAAAACCGCGGTCGGGAAAAACCGCGGTGCATGCAGAGCCTTAATATAATAGTTTTATATAATTCGGCTGAAATGATGATGATGATTTCCAATTCCCAAGTGTTGAGAGCCATGTCAGTTACCCACATCTGTTCAGTCTGCGAATCTTAGCAAGTTTGCTTTAAGTATACATATATATCATAATTAAAAAATAAATTACTAACCCCCAGTTTCTGGAAGGCTGATCAATTTGATCTATGGTAAAATCTAATGTCAGCTTCTGTGATTGGCCGGCAAAAATGTTAAAAACCAACCATGTTAGATTTGACAGTTGATTAGTTAATTTTTGCATTGATCAGCCTTCCAGAAACTGGGGGTATGAATGGACAAAAACAATAACTATTATAAATTGTAATTTTTAAGTAAAACCTTTTCACCCTAAAAGACTGTTATGTAAGTCCACTCTAACTTGTGTTGTGTGTGTTGGCCTCTATTATCACTGCTTAGTCATTGTGTTCCTTATTGGCTTTAATAATTTAGTCCTTATATTGATTATTAATTGTTTTAGGCCCGTATTACAGAAGCTTCCTCAAGTACAGTTTAAACTCCAATCACCTGATCACTACTTAAAGATAGAATCGTTACTTGAGTATCGGACTTATTCCAGAACGGTAATTATAAACTTTAATTCAACAACAAAACACACGAATTTGACCTGAAATATAATAGAAATCTCTACTCAAGCGTAGTCTGGACCACGCTTGAGTGATTACAGATCAAATATCTGCCCAAATACCGAAATAGGTGACAATATAAAACGAAACTAAACTCAGCTGAACTGTGATCAACAAATCTCTGCTTGAGGGACGTTCTAAAATCAAAGCTCAACTTAAAACTAGTTTTAAACAGAGATCAACGCTTGAGTATCCTTCTGGAATACGGGCCATAGTTTATTATTGGCTAAATCTTTCTTATTGCTGATATATGCGTTTATTATAGAGTACCTATTAATATATTGTTACCACTCATAATGATCTCTAAAGTTTACATTTCATAATTGCATATCATCAATGTTATTTATTTTGAATTCAAGATCCTCTTATTTTAATAGAAAAGTATATAACCATTTTAAGCGGTTACGTAAAAAGTTATTTTGTCCAGAATCAAATTGGTAAAATATTTTCATTATCACCTAGTCATGTGTAAGTTATAATAACTAGTCATTTTAAATCTAGATATTTTTTGTTATTAGAATAAATAATTATGATATTTTTATAGAATCAAATCCATTTACTAAACATTATTCTATTTATCTCTCTATGATTATTATCAAGTAGTTAAAAGAACCTTGAGCTATCAGTTTTTGTTATAAAATATAAACTTAAGGGGAATGTACCAGCCAAGTGGCACCCCCATAAGTAAATAAATATTACTCACTGAATACAGAATTTATCTAAAATTGGGTTTTAACCATTGAGTTAATAGTTTCTGATTAAACTGCAGTACCTGTACTTCAATAGTTAAAAACGAATTTGCGATAAATTGTGTAGGTGTTGGAACTCACTCCCGCCTAACATACGGAATTCTGAATCTATATCTGTCTTCAAAAGACGTGTTAAAGAGCATTACCTTTCCTCCAAATTTGTTATTGCATAATATTTATATATCATACCTACCTATACCTATATAATTTATATTTATTTAAGTATCTATTGCTTTTTACACACTGTTGTCTACATTTTTTACTTATTTCTCCTCTCGCAGGTCTGCTGGTAGAAATTTCTTTGAAATAAGTAGTACCTTTGTACTAAATAATTTTAATGCTGTCTCCTTTCATGTTATTGTGTGTACATAAATTATAAATAAATAGGTATTCGGCGAGTAATATTTTTTTTAACTGATGGGGGCACCATTTGGCTGCAACATTCCCCTTAATTCAATGGTTCAACTTTACCTAGTCATTATGTAACTTATAGATATGGCACAATAGTGAAATATAGTTTGTTAAATTAATTTATATATTTGAATGTAGAAATAAGTACTATCAACGCATCCAAAGTAAGTACATCAATTTATATTGGTTTTAAACACCAAGCTTTTTACAGTTTGTATGCATACAAGTACTTAAAAAAAAAAATTGTTTAACAACAAAATTGATGTTGTTGACTGTACATAAATTGATTGGATTGTGATATTTTTACTTCTAGTCATAAAATACTATGTACACTGCTTAATTTAATAAATATAATGTTCAATATATAAAAATGTTAATGATTTAGTTATTCCTAATAGACCAGTGGTTGTAAGCCTGGGTGCCAGAAGTAAGGTAGGTAATGTCACAGTTTAAGGCTTAAGTTAGTAGTTTGCTGTGAGAATGCTGCGGTCGACCGTTAAAAAACGACGTCATAAGGCACTTTACAGCATTGCTACTGGTCAGTATTGGTACTTGCCAGGCCTGGCTTGAGGTGCAGTACGAGGGAGCGGGAAGGGAAAACAGCATTCTCACAGTAGACAGATAGTAATAGGAATTTGTTTTTAAAACTGGGTTGGAGTGACAAATAATAATTTAATTTATTTAGAGCACATGTTTATTTACATGAAAAATAAATTAAACATTGGTTCTTTTTTTCTAGTCTTAACTCAAAACACATTTGTACGTATTAGTCCTACCACTAAAACGATTTAAATAAAGATTCCTGCAGTTGTAGACACGGCTACACATCAAGCTGTACAAAAACCAGTATAGGCTGACCTCGCGTTATAAGGAAAACCTATCCTATGCGAGGTCAGCTTATACTGGAAATGTACAGCTTGATGTGTAGCCGTGTGTACATACACAACGAGTGAATAGGTTTGGGCAAGCATGTATCACCGTTGACCGCACCATTGCTTAACATCAGGTGAGGTAGCAGTCAACCGCAAGCCCATTAGATATAAAAAAAAACAATTTAATTTCACATAAGCTTTTACTTAAAAGTAAAAGTAGTAACTTATCAACAGCAACTGCAGCTCTTTGACACAGCAGTCACACTTCAATGTGGTAAACAGAAAACGTCGTCTATGGTCTGGTGGTTAGAGTGTCGGACTGCTGATCACGAGGTTATGGGTTCGATTCACGACACAAATATTTGTGTGATTAACATAAGTGTTTGTGTTGGTCTGGGTGTTTATTATATATTATAAGTATATACAAAAAAAAAAGTATTTAAGTATTATATCCATTGTCTAATACCCATAGTACAAGCTCTGCTTAGTTTGGGACTAGATGGTGCTGTGTAAAAATGTCCCAAAAATATTTATTTATTGTTTTTGTGTTCAGGAAAGCTGTTGAGTTTTAACTCAAATTATTAACTGTCTCATTGTCCTTATCAGATCATCACATACGGTAAAAACCGTGCTTCTTTGAGTCCTATAACTGTGGCTTCACATCTTTGTTGAGGATTAGCGCTGGGTTCTGCATGTCTAGCTGGCATTGCGCTATGTCACTGAGGGCTCCTTGAATCTTCTCTAGCAGGATCTCACCTTGACGTACCACCTGAAACATATTATTTAGGTCATGACTCATATTCCGTGGCGGATTTACCAGCAGGCTGAGTAGGTACAACTTTTTTTTATCTTACGCGCCGCTGTACGCTGGAGCAGAAGCAGGGTCGTGCTTGCTACAACAATTAGGCATATGCCACGCATTATACTGAATGTACATTATTGTGTAAGTAGTATTTAAGGCATACCTTACCCCGCCTTATTAGAAGTACATGATTGAGTTTTTATTAGCTCAGAAATATACCAAAAAACCATTTATTGTGCAATTTTAACTAGATTGTTAAAATAAACCAGGAACTGACACTTGTAGAGGTAGGCAGGGGCGGCAAAATTTAAATTGCCTGCTGGCGGCAAATGTGTAAATCCACCACTGCTCATATTTATTTATTTTGATTATAGACGAGCAGCACTATTGCTGATGTCTATAAAACACAGTGCTGAAAATTTGCTGTAATTGCTATGTAAATTAAACAACAATTCCACATTCATAACAAAATAATAAAGCCAGCTGTAGGTTTGGATAGAATATATTGAAATGTCTTCAAGCATATCTTCAAGTAATATACCAGAAGCGAAGTAAGCACAACCTGTGAGTTGTAACTTTACTTAGCTACACATATTGATTCTATCATTTGCACTATGTAGGATTACAATGGTTTTATTTGTTAAAACTCAGAAAATCAACACATACCTCTTCTAATTGCTCTGCTGCCTCTTTATTCTCTGCTTCCAAACGCCTCAAGCTCTGCACCTGGAGTTCAGTTGAGCTTTCCTCACTCGGCAGCGACTCAATCAGCGTGTCTATGTCTTTAGCACATCGAGATATCAACGTCGCAAACAGCATAGCATAGTCTTCCTGATTCTGTTGCTGCTGCGGCGTTTGAGAGCCGCTGCGATCGAAACCAGGGAACTTACTAGGTGTAGAAAACTGTTGTAATATACCTATACTGTTACAAAAATGTTCAGCTTGCTGTAAAACAGAATATAACGATGTAAACATGAAGACAACGTTGTACCTAAAAATTTACGAAAGAAACACGATATTATGTTACCTGATTTATGGTGTCCTGAAGCTGCGTTAGACGATCTGCCATGATTAATAAATTATTTATTTTACGTTTTACAAATACAGTTTTAAAGTATATGGATTGGTTTGGTATACAAATAAAAGCAAAAGTTAAAAAGTAAAAACTGCCTTGAAATCGCTGTCAGTGCCATGTATACTCTGTTTTTTCACTCTTGTCTGATCTGATTTAGTAAACAATCTTGGCACGTCTCTTTATTCAAATAACTACTGATAAAATATAATTACTAGTTCTGCACATGCAATTAGGTCAGTACAAGTTATTTAGTTTGTGAAATTGTTAACATAATGTCTTTTGATAATTATTATTGACGAATTGCAGTAAAAAGACATGCCACGATTGTTTACTAAATAAGACAAGTAAGAAAAATCAGACATTAGATAATTTTTTCTCTGTAATGTAGATATCAGTGCTGCCAGCGCGTTCTTGTCAAAAATTACCTGAGAGAGATCAAAAAGTAACCTTTTGTCTAGAAAAGTTACTTTTCATATTTATTGTTCATCAGTAATGTTGTATTGTAATGCCCTTTTAAATAAATGAGGTATTTTTAGTTGACAGAAGTGTGTTGAGTATTTTGAGTAAATTATGAAGCACAGAACGTTTAGATATTTCGGAAATGACGAGAACAACGTTACGAAGTACCTGCTACAGTAGCAAGCGCAATAAAAAAATTGCGTTTGAAAAATATCACACCATTTCAGCACGTTTAAAAAGCAGTTTTCTGCTTTGTGTCATTTGAGCCTCTTTAGACTGTACTAGGCTTGAACAAAGTTGCTGTAGGAAAAATCCAAAAATCATAATAAATATTTTGTAAGTAGGTTGTTTTTAACTTTTTACAAGGAGTTTTCTACCTGTAGGTTGAACACTTAAAAACACGAAAATATCCTCAGTTTTGAGATTTAAATATTACAATTTTGTGTAGTTAATGTTCATTGAGGCGAGAAAGAAAGACGTTACGTCACTCATTTAATAGTTGTTTTTGGTTCTGCTTTTGCGTGTTAGAATAGCAACATTGCAATAAAATATACCTACAATCGATTTTGAAACTTTACCTAAAAGTTACCTTTTGTGTCTTGATACCTGAAAGTAACCTGACGAGGATAAAAGTTACCTAAAAGGTAACAAAATTAACCTTCTGGCAACGCTGGTAGATATGTCATGATAAGTTACAGATTATAAAGAAATAGTGCACATCACAGATGTGGATTATTTAGTAAAGATGATAAAATATCTTAGGCCCGTATTACAGAAGCATCCTCAATTAAACTCCAGTCACCTGATCACTACTTAAGTATAGAATCGTTGCTTGAGTATCGGTCTTATTCCAGAACGGTAATTATAAACTTTTATTCAACAACATAACACACGAATTTAACCTCAAATAGAATAGAAATCTCTACTCAAGCGTAATCTGGACCACACTAGAGTGATTACAGATCAAATCTCAGCTGAAATTCCGAAACAGGTAACAATATAAAATAAAACTAAACTCAGCTGAACTGTGATCAATAAATCTCTGCTTGAGGAACGTTCTTAAATCAATGCTCAACTCAAAACTTGTTTTAAACAGAGATCAACGCTTGAGTATCGTTCTGTAATACGGACCTTAGTATTCTTTTATTAATATTTTATGAGTAGACTATTTATTATCCTTAATTTTTGTCTCAACCTCTGTCGAGTTTCTTGAGAATTTCCCAAAGGGAAGACCGTTATCACGGTTTCTTTTTTGCGATGAACACATTACCACAGTTTCTATACTAAGGTTTTATGTTTTATTTTACCTCAGGCTGTAACGCCATCTAGAGTAATAGTTGAGATGTTGGAACGTTTAGTTCATTTTAAACTAGATGTCGCTGTAGACGCTGAACATAAAATGTAATCCTTGCGGGATAGGCAGAGAATGCAGAGATGTTACTAGGTACTGCAAATGAACGTAATCTAATTCATTTCTATGTGTTTGGCAGAGAGCTTATTGCTTATTATTGGGCATAATTTTTAAATAGTCGAGGTTTGAAGGTACCCTTCTCCCTAAAACTTAACATAGCATCGAACCTTGTACCTCGAAGTCTACAGTCGTGCTTCTAGCACATTATACATTACATTAACAAATTACTTTATAATGAATTGTGTCGGACTGCTGATCACGAGGTCTTGAGTTCGATTCCCACAGGACACAAATATTTGTGTGATGAACATAAATAAGTGTTTTTGTTGGTCTGGGTGTTTCTTAGGTATTTTAAGTATGTATTTACAAAAAAAAAGTATATAAGTATTATATCCATAGTCTAGTACCCATAGTACAAGCTCTGCATAGTTTGGTGTCGTGTAAAAATGTGTTTTTATTTAAAGAAAGACAATAATAAAAAATTGTGTCCGCGTTTCTTTTTCTTCAGTCTGTGTTCTTTCCATTGGCTAAATGGAATAATGGGGAAAAAGACCCACGTCACAACAAGTGGCAATGCCAATGTCCAGCAGTGGACGTCTTTCGGCTGAAAT
Organism: Asteroscopus sphinx; assembly: GCA_949699075.1. NCBI lineage: Eukaryota > Metazoa > Arthropoda > Insecta > Lepidoptera > Noctuidae > Asteroscopus > Asteroscopus sphinx. Next base: position 19,112,212 of record OX453021.1, read on the forward strand.
GATGATGATGATGATGAAGGAAAGCAGATTCGTGAATAAAATATAATCAATGTTTGAAAGATGATGTCTAATTAAATTAATTAGTGTTTAGTGAATGTACCTATATGTTTTTTTTTATTCTTAAGGTGAATGCTACAGGGTAGCCCGCGAAATTCAAAATTTCTGACGTTTTTTGTCGAATTGTAGCTTTATTTCTTGTTGTATATCGGTCGAAATATGATTGGCGGAAATAATAACAATATATCTACTGAATAATACTCATTAAAAATATTAACTAAGCTCTATAAGCTGTACGAGCTCGATAATATTAATTTACGTTCAAATTATCGATTTTCGAGCTTGTAGAGCTTATAAAGCTAGGTTTATATGTTTTATGAGTATCATTCAATAGATATATTGTTATTACTACCGCAAATCATATTTAGATATATACAAAACGCGAAATACAACTACAATTAGCAAAAAACACAAGAAATTTTGAATTTCGCGGGCTACCCTGTAGCATTCACCTTAACGGGCTTGCGTTTGACCGCCACCGTATTGTTTTTGTATTTTTTTTGCACAATATTATAAATGATTAATTCCTTTATTCATTAAATACATGTCAACATTTAAAAATATAGTTATAGAAAAAAAAAACATTGACAGATAGGTATATAAACCCACATATAAACCCGACTGCGTGTTAAAAGAACTAAAAACTAAAAAGACTTAAACATGCTTAAACAAGATATATAAGTATCCCATCAGCATGCTTCATGGAAGTACTTTAAAATATTGAAAATAGGAAATTTTACTTGAAGAAAACTTCATTTTATTATTTTTTAAAGCTAGGTAGCAATTTTTATTTTTCAAACGTATAAGCCGGGAATCGAACCAGCATGAACGGAAAAATGATAATTTTATTTTATACTGCCAATTAATAGGGCCTACCTATAATAATAATCAAATCTTTCCTACAAACATTGTATGAGGGAAAACCATGAAATGTAACATTAGCTTAGGTACATTTCAATAAAAATTATACCAGATGGCAGCAAATTTTACGAAAAAAAACGCGGTGTGACACTGTATGTGTAAGTAAAAAATCAAATCATAACACGCAGTTGGAGGCTGTCTAGAACCAGAAGACCAGAACTATGTAATTCACAGACCAAAAACAGCAAAATTGTGGAACCAACTTCCGTTAGCGGTTTTCCCAAAACAACTCGACATGGGAGCCTTCAAGAAAGGAGCATGTCTTTTTAAAAACTTTTTTATAAAAAATTAAACCGACGAAAATAGAAACTGAAAAGCGAAAAATAAAAATAAACTTTTTAGTCTTAATAACTATTCTCCTAACTTTTTCTTCTTCTTCTTCGTGTCAATGGTTCTTATTTGGGTGAATTTCCCAAATTACTTTTTTTTTTGTCTTCGGTGAAATTAGTATTTGAAAAAAGGAATATTGATCTGAATTTTTTTCTAGTATTCAATAGGTAGTTATTGGGTTGTGGCAAAAATATAATTTGCCTAGGACTATTACAAAGGTAGAAATAAATACATAAACCTCATTTTTTTTCAAATCGGTGCTGTCCCTCTACTTTTTTTACAAACAAAAAAGCTTACACTAATAAAAATAAGTAAGTTAAGTATATAACTTATTCTATTTCATAGAATATTAGTTTTGTTATTAATATATAGCATATTTTATTACATAATTAACGATTATTATTACTGAGAGGCACAAACGTACTTGTCCTGCAAAATGTTCTCATATCGCTGGACAAAAGTAATTTAAACCTAACTTTACATCGACGAGTCCGACAGGGTAATTTTATTTCCCTCGTTGGTGTGTGCTAGTGCGCAGTCAGGACGGATGTGTGTCAAATCGCTGCATATTCCCGCCAATAACGTAAGTATGCCATTTTAGTTGCTCCCGGACAATTATTTTACATCATCGGTGGTTGCATTTTTCTAGTGTAATGAGTAGTTTTATTATTGTTGTTTGGTTCTAACAGAGGTAGTAAGTGAATTAGCTTCATTGACTGTTATTGAATTTATCCTAGATATTATGCATTTTTCCTAATTTTCTAAGAAGTGTGTTATTTCTCACGTCGCTGTTCTCATATCGCTGTAATCGGTGGTCTTTATTACCACCGATGTGATAATTTACACCGAAATGATAAGAAAAAATCAATCGGTGTCTTATATCTAATATCGGTGTTTTGATTCATGATCATCGCACAGTTTTGTCACATCGGTGGATTGCTTTATCATATCGGTAGATCATTTTATCATCTCGGTGAGTCGTTTTATCATATCGGTAGATCCCGTGTCATATCGTTAAGTATACGAAGAAACAATGGAAAATACAAACATACATACAAACACATATATTATATGCATACATATATACCTACATACAAACATTCATACATACATTCATACATACATACTTACCTACATAGACTGCCAAAATTATTACCATGATACCACTGGGTAATAAAAGATGTATAAATGTATCATTAGGGGAGGTCTGTATTCGGTAATGTACGTCTATAGGCTGAGGTGATGATGGTGGGGTGGAGCAATTGAACGCATTAAAGGTTTCTCTAGAAAATAATTTCTAGTTAAAAAATAGTAAGTACATAATAACAAATAACAAAATAATAAATAGATAAAAAGAAAATCATAATAGATTAATTTTGTTTAAGAATGCCGAGGCCAAAACTAAAAGAGGAGGAGAAAAAAGAGAGAAAGAGGTTGCTGGAAAGAATAAGAAAAGCTAAACTTTTTGAGTTTCGATCTGCGATAGCGATCCTGTGTTAAGAGAGGAGCATATAAGAAAAGATAGAGAACGTTTAGCTAGACGAAAGGCAGCCGGACTTATCCCAACCCGAAGCCAAATGACTGCACATGCACGCCGCATTGCACAAAAAAAAAACCGAATCAGTGCCCGTGCATATTATCAGAGGAAAACAGCTAAGGCGAATGTTGCCCGAAACAACCAAACAAGTGTTTCAGTGTCCAAAGATGGCTACCGAAAAATCGAGATAATAAGCCTGGTATTTCTCCTACCAACCTACCTAGGTACCTACTATTTCCTTTTTGATGTTCAAAGGTGGATAGATTATCATATCGCTGGATATGTACATCATTTCGGTGAATAAACTTATCATATTGGTGTACAGAAAAAATAATCGGTGCCGGTTTGTCATGTCGGTGGAAACTAGAATTCAAACTGAATTTTCTCCTTAGTCTTAAATGATACGTTGATGATATTAAATTTGAGAATATTTGATATCCTAAAGATTACATAAAACCTGTAAAATATACTAAAAAAATATAAATGAAAAAGTTCACCGATATGATAAAAAAAATGGCATTTGTTGAAATTCACCCATTTACTTCACACTGTATTCATGTGGTATTTGGCCACCTCTATGGCGTTGTTTGTGGCTTTGTTTAAATCGCACTTTGCTTGTTTGTTTGGCGCCGACTCATAATTTGTTATTTACATTAGTTTAGTTAGGAGAATAGTTATTAAGACTAAAAAGCTTCATTTTATTTTTCGCATTTCAGTTTCTGTTATCGTCGGTTAAATTTTTTGTAAAAAGTTTTTTTTTTTTTTTTGTGGTTAAAATCCAACTCCATGTCTCCATTATGTTGTAGTGTCTAGAACTACATTTATATGTGCCAAGTTTCAACAGAATCGGTTAACAGGTAAGAATTCAGTGGGTGAACAAACACTCACCCCTGTTTTCCGACCTTAGGGGTGGATTTTTATTTTCAAATTTAAATGGGACCAACATCGAGGTATACCCTATCCAATAAAAAAAGAATCACCACAATCGATTTACTATGTAAAAAGTTATGCGTGGTAATACATAAAAAAAAAGAAAAAAATTACGCGTCGAATTGTGTACCTCCTTTTTTTCGTCCGTTAAAAAGGTAGGCAACGCATCGGCGAGTTCTGCGACTCCCCTGGTGTTGCGGATGTCCATGGGCGGTGGAGATTGCTTACCATCAGGTGACCCGCTTGCTCGTTTGCACCCCTACCTATGTTATAAAAAAGAATAGTAGCCACCAACTGCGTGTTATGATTTATTATTACACTAATACGTCTTGTTTACATCGTTTTAGTTTTTTTAACACGCAGCCGGGTTTTTTGGTTTCGTTAATTGACTATTTTATTTTAAAATCTCGACTCGACTCGACTGCTGAGCGTGGGGTCCTGGGTTCGATTCCCGGGTCGGGCAAAGTGTTATTGGGTATTTTCATTAGGAAATTCTCAGTAGCAGCCCGGAGTCTGGATTTGTGCCCGGTCAATGGCAATAGGCTCGCCCCCTATTACATGGGACTATAACATAACTGGCGAAATGTGGGTGTACTATTACACCTCTGCCTACCCCTTCGGAGAAATACACGCGTGATGTTATGTTATGTTATTTTACAATTTTTCGTTCTCTCAAAAAGTCGCTGTGGAAATGCAATAGCACTGTGGCAGCCAAGCTTTTAACTGAAATTACGTCGAGCCATGTTATGATCTGATTCCAGATTTGCTTACTTCGATGACTTTGTTGTTTCTGTACTTCTGATATATTGCTAATTGCTGGCGTTGTATTGGTGTCATTACAAGAAATTGTGGCCTATGGAACTCCAGAGATCAAGACGAATCTAATGATTTACTTTGCATATCAAAATCCGTCAAACAGTTAAGACTACAGGAGGTCACAACGAAACAGACAAACATACATACAAACCCCTGAAAAACATTCCCTTCCTTCTGGGGCAGTCGGAAAAAAATAGTAATCCATCGGCATCGGGAACAAGGTCCAAGCTACCGGTGGTCAGAGCTCCAGACTTCCAGAGACAGGAACCTTCTCACAATACGTGCCATGTCAAGGAGAACTACCTTCTTATTATTATTTCTATTCTACACTTTCGTGCGGGCCTTAGCCAAGCATGAGAGCTGGAGTAGTTATATCTATGGGTAAAAAATTCCTGACAATTCTGCATATTGTGTTTAGCATGACTGCTTTCTGTAAAATGTTGAATGTGAGTGAATGAATAGAGTTTGATGATTGTGTGTAGTGTGTGGTATAATTCCAGTAGATGATAGAATAATAGGAACGATTTTGATCGTTTTTACCTTCTGTTGGATTCTTAGTTCGGTGGCTAGATTGGCGTATTTGCCGAGTTTCTCAGTGTATATGAATGAAAGGTCAAGGATGGCTATGTCTATCAGATATACTGATTGGTTTCTTACATTATTGTGGAGATGGCAAACATAAATAGGTATTCAAAAAAATCAAGAGCTGCTAATAGATAACTCTAGGCCTTTATTGTACCTACGTCATTAACAGAGCGTATATTTACGTACAATAATATTCATACCGTTCAATATTTAATTATCGCTCACTGATGACTTATAGCTGTGAGCTACATCAGATAATTTGCATTAATCTACTCGTAAACACCGACTTTCACATTTCCAGGGAAATTACAACAAGTGTCCCCGAGGAAGGAAGGGAACTGGGAAGGAAGTTTCTCTCCGGCCATCCTGGTTTCGTCCCTTAACGTCCGGTTCAAACCGGCCGCGAGAATTACCTAAAGCTCAAAGAACCTTTACATTCACACGCGGCCCGCACCCAGCCTCTCGCCGCCATCGACGCTTCACTCACCTGCAGTTGATAATCAACCTCTTTGCCGCGAGCACGCTCTACGCTTCAAGGCACCGGTTTCTTGATCGCACCTCTAGTGACGTACGTAATTGTTTTCGAATTCAACCCCGTTCGTTCATCAATTCGACTTTGAAATTCGAAAAATCGTGATGATGGACTCGGAACTGTGTGACTGTTTATTTTTTAATTACTGAGTGTTTTTTTTAAATTTCTTTTGGGATTGTACCCTGAAAGTGTGAGGAAGTGAATGTGAAAATTGGAACAGGCCCGGAAGGACGGGTCAGCTCTCCCTTCGCGCTTCCGCGACAGGTATGTGTTTATAAGCCTCATTTCGCCTCATTAGCCTCATTAAGTTGAGAATTGTTTAATTCACCGATATCGGATAGTATCTATTTAGCTTTTAATATTAAGTAGCTTATCCCTAGTAATAATTAGCGACGAGATTGTTGTATAGGATCATGGTTTTTCAGTAATTTTCCAGTTTCAACACCTATCTCTGAGGCATTGAAAATGAAAACAGTTGTTTTAGGTACCTATATACTTCTATCATTAGACAGTAACTTTCTATAAATACCTGTTATGAAATTTATTTATTTCTGTTTGATAAGCGCAAAACACCTATGCATTTTCTCTACACAGAAGAAAATTTTCATACGGATATTATTATAATCTTTAAAAAAATTATAATTGCACTCGTAGATATTTCAAACTAACAAAGACCAGTTTAAATATTTCGGCGATAATTCAAAATATTCAATAACATCAACAGAAAAGCTGGAAACCGGTCGCTTTACTCTTTCCCTCTCTATGAAGATTTTCTTCACTAAATAGAAGCAGACGTGCTCGTTACAGGCAGCACAGATAATATAATACTATACTAGCAGCCAGTATGTCAAAATACGGGTGTCTTGTTTATAGACACAGTTGTCAGTAGTGAAGGCTAAGTATTTCTAGTTCTTAGAATGGACATACGAAGGTATCTATTGTTAGCAATGTTAGTATTTAATTGCATTGGTCCGCAAACTTCATAACTACTTTTTTTTAACGCACAAACAGCAATTAGTGGTTAATGTTATTGGCAATTAATTGCAAACTTGTTACAGTGTATTTATTTAATCGTGCAGAAATAACAACAACTACAACAAACTCAACTCAACTCTGTTATTATGTGAATTTGGCCCTAGTTTTTGACAACCGGCACTAAATTTAAAACAGTCACATACCTATATTTACTCCGTTACTTTGTATCATTAGGTGACATAAAAAGGGCTGCCTTTACTCCGAACTTGATATAAATGAGCCATTCGCTAACATTAGATACTTACGTGAAAATGAAATGGAAACATTCTATGAAAAATTTATAAAAAACTGTAAGGCTCCACTTCTCTGCTATACCAAAGATAATATAGTATACGCTATACATATATGTATATGCTGAAATTTTAATGCCTTTTTTCCCGAAAAGGGGTCAGTTTACTCATCATAATGATCAACTTTTATTATGGGACCAAACATGAAATCGTGAAAAAAAAAAACATTTGTGTTCACTTAAATCGATAAAATGTAGGGACCAGCTGATTTATATTCGCAATTTCAGGTTTGGCCCCATAGTAAAAGTTGTTTATAATGATGAGTACATGACCACTTTTCGGAAAAAAAGGCATAAAAATTTCAGCATGTATAACAAAATATTTGACCAATCAAACGCGACTATTTCGAAAGATGTGTGTGTGTATGAAATGTTTTGCAAGAAAGTACCTATTTAGGTAGAAAATTAATTACCTAAACCAATTTCCATGCATAGATAAACCATCTTTAATTAGAAACGATCCGACGTTTTTGTAAAAAGACTGACATATCGAGAGTTCCAGTTCCATTCATTGCACAATTTCCTACTCCGCTAAACCATCTTTCCCTTATTGCATGCGATGATTGTGTTTTGACGTTTGTTTCTCTGATCTCCGGTCAATTTCATGCGAGTATGAACCGTAGTCTATCTTCATTGTGCCTTTTTCATGTGCATATCTTTATTGTGTAGGTATCAGTCGGAACGAAATTTCGTACTTCGTTTGTCGTCAAACGCGAGTAGACTCCCAGAATCTTTTACACAAACACGCAACTGACGTTTGTACCTGTAAGACTCAAGTGTTCATTGACTTTTGAACCACACTAAGTAGATACATAGAAAACGCGGATGTCGCCCAAGAGCCGAGAAGATCAGAACATTTAACATATCTATTACGTTACACAGAATATGTTGAGACGAAAATGTTCGCGGATGCTCCGTGAAAGTGTTGACCCCTTCAAAACCGGCTAGCTAGTTGAGGGGTTTCCATCTACAATATGTTGTAATATACACTTTATATGTGAGTAAACTTTGGTATATGAGTAAGTGTTTCGATGTTTATGTTGGTCTTACTTTGGATCCCGGATCCGGCTGTGTAATGAACACATCCGAATGAAATAAAGAACGACCATATACCTCATCATCATCATCATTTCAGTCGAAAGACGTCCACTGCTGGACATAGGCCTCCCCGATCGCCACAACGACCGGTCCTGCGCTTTCCGCATCTAGCGGATTCCCGCGACCTTTACCAGGTCGTCGGTCCACGTTGTGGGGACCCACGCTGCGCCTTCCAGTACGCGGTCGCCACTTCAGAACTTTACGGCTCCATCGGCCATCCGTTCTGCGAGCAATGAGCCCCGCTCACGACACACACCTCATAGACGCCTCCACAGAGTACTTTTTAAAATACTGAAAGACGCCTCATAACAGGCGAGGCGACCGATATCCGTCAACACATCCGTTTAAAGGACAGAAGGCCAATTCTGGTAATTAATAACGTTCAAAATATAGGTTCCTACATAGTTCCAAACTAATCTCAATGCCTGAGAGTAGATGTTTCTGATTGCCGTTTATTGTATTGGTGACATTAATGACTTAAGGCCCAGAACGCCGCGGAATGAGAGTGAGCACGATACAAAATACGAGGCTTGCCGGGAAGGAGTAGTGCGGCATGAAGTTGACGCCATTCCGAATGAAAGTGCATATATGCGAAAAAAAAAATATTACTCAGAAAATATGTGTATTTTCGATAAAATGGCTTAGTAAAATTATTTAAAAATAATAAAAAAAAATATTTATGTAAAATATCATACCAAAATACCAAATATGTTGGATATTATTTAGGAAACTGAAAATAAACAGTTTTAGAGGTATGTTTGGATTTTTTTATGATCGAGCCAAATAAGTGCATTCATGTTTTGGACTTAATAATATTGTCACGTCTATCCTTGAGTAACACGTATTTTAATTTCAGTACCATAGAGCGAGTAGTTTTTGAGCGGGATTCGCATTAGTTTGTTGAATTACGGGTTTCGGCCCCTTAAGTGACACAAATAAGCGGCAAACAGGAACGTTACGTCTATTGCCATAAGATTGAGATTTAAAGCATTGAGATTAGTTTGGAACTATATTTTGAACGTTTTTAATTACCAGAATTAGCCTTCTGATGTAGGTATGTCGCCACTATTCGCCACTTGAAAACTTCAAATCAGTTTCGACCACTTATGTGAGCCGTCAAAACTTCCGCGTTAGTGATTAGCCAATAGCCGCTTTAGTAGGGCCAATCAGATGGTAGTACCTCGCCTCAGCTAATTGACAGAATTTATTGTAAGCTTTATATGCAACATTAGACGTCTATTGAGTGATTGAGTGGGGTCTATTTGGACAACTCCAGGACTTAGACTTCGCTGATGACCTGTGCCTTCTGAGTTACCGATGCATCGACATGCAGTCAAGGTTGGACGACTTACAGAAAGAAGCAGCAAATGTAGGCTTGAAAATTAATGTACGGAAAACAAAAGATATGAGAACTGGAACGAATGATGACACCCCGCTTTATATAGGCGAAAAGGAAGTGGAGAAAGTCTCCGACTTTACATACCTTGGCAGCATCATGTCGGGAACTGGAGGGACAGACTTAGACATAACTTCCCGGATTGCTAAGGCAAAAGGCACCTTCGCTTGTCTCCGTCCTGTATGGCAGTCCAAACACCTCTCTAACAGAGTGAAACTTAAAATCTTTAATGCAAATGTAAAATCAGTTCTGCTGTACGGGTGTGAGACCTGGAAGAGTAAGAAAGACCTAACTCGATGGCTCCAGGTCTTTATAAACCGTTGCTTGCGGCTTATTTTGAGGATCTTCTGGCCGGACATAATTACAAACGTAGAACTGTGGAAACTGTGCCGTGAAGATCCTATACAACTGCAGATACATCGCCGTAAGTGGAACTGGATCGGACATACTGTGCGCAGAGACCAAGATCATATACCTCGACAAGCTCTGGATTGGAATCCACAGGGAAGGCGCAAGCGTGGACGACCAAAACAAACTTGGCGGCGTACAGTCGTATCGGAGGCCAAGGAAATTGGGCTGACCTGGAGTGAAGTCAAGTTTACTGCCAATGACAGAGCGCAATGGTGAGCCACTGTATCTGCCCTCTGCCCCAGATGGGGGACATAGGAACACAATATAGACGTCTATTGAGCGATATCATACAGCCCAATAGACGAATCATAACCTATCGAATAAATAACTCATCGCTAATGGCGATAGGATTCTCCGTCTGGCTGAATTGCCCTTCTGATAGTCTCTTGCCGTTCTACAGTTTCTTGCGTATTTTTTTCCACTTTGCGTGTTCTTATCAGTCAATAAGAACAATTAACTACCTACTTATTATAAATAAACACGGAACCGGTAAACCAGAATTGTTTTCTGAGCTAGTTTCTTAATAAAACAACTTTTTGAATAAGTACCTAGGTACCTAGATATCTTATCCACAGCAAAGAGACAAAATTAAAACCGATCAAATGTTTCGAGTGCTTTGCATGAAAAGAAAATTAAAAAACTATGTACCTACTTATACCTATCGCTTAAGTGTTTTGTTTTTTCTAGAACAAAAAAAAATAAGAATGAAAGAAAAATATTTATTTTGACTTGCACTGATAGTTTACAACATAATGTCCTCCCGGCCGAATTTCGGTCACGGCGGCCAATCTCAACGGAGACTAGCCATTTGCGCGGGACATATTTAGTGCACAAGTGTATGCGCAAACACAGGTGCACTCTCTATTCACTTACTCTCATAATCCGATGGGACTGCAATCATATTATCACGCCTGTTTCCTATTGGGGTAGGCAGAGACTATGGATTTCGACCTGCTACGGTCCTGACACACCTCTTTCGCTTCACGACGAGCTCTTTCACAAAGGAGCTCTACTACTACTAAATAATGATCTAGGATTCGTATTTGTTTTATGCCGTTCAGCTTTTTTCTTTTCCATTCTGACTAATCATTTATTAGTAGTAGAGCTCCTTTGTGAAAGAGCTCGTTCGGGGAACTACTACCACCGTACCTACTTCTCCGTCAAACAGTGATGCTTGCATTGCTGTGTTCCGGTCTAAAGGTTACGGGTGCCGGTGAAATTACAATCACATGAGACTTTCCACCTTCATGTCTCAGTTTGGCGAACCGACTTGCGGTACCATTAAGGCAACAGCCTAGGTGGTATTGAAGTTGTTATGGGCAAAGGTAACCGCTTAACATCAGGTGGGCCTTTGGCTCGTTTCGCCATCCTATACTATAAAAAAAAACATTGTCACGGTATATTTTACTACTAACCGAGTTCTAAGAACTAATATCTCCTTTGAGCATAGAGTCGAGAGAAGGGCTACAAAATTCACTCCGTCCTTGCATACCTGAATACTTAGTTTTGTCCACATTCATTAATCACTAACGATGCTCAAATGCCAACTGTCCAATAGTTTTTAACCATTTCATACATTTTGATCTCATTTTGTTGAAGATTAGATACAGGCCTTTACATTATGCCAATTTTAGTGCACTAATTTAGAGTACTATCCCATGATGGGGCAAGCTCTTTGTAATACTTTAGTTTTTAATTCTCACCGATGCTAGCCTATCGTTTTTTTTCGGATACATTTCGGCAAGTGTGCGTTGGAATTGGAATTGCACAATCGAATTCCCCCAAGCTCTTTCCATCATCGGACAACCAGACTCACGGCAATGCGCCACCGTTATATAGGTATAGTAGGCACATATTCCACCCTTACACACGAGACGATTGTCTAAGGTGACTAGAGACTAGAGACGAATCTAAGCGTGAACTCATGCTTCCGACTGTCAAAATACAGTGTTATTTGGCAGTTGGAAGCTTAAGTTCACGCTTAGATTTGTCTCTGAATGTAATCTGAGTGTATATGTAGTAGCTTTATCATGCGTCCTGCTAAAGTGTGGAAATCCTTGCTTGTCTGTTTTCCGAAAAGTATAATCTGGTGGTCTTCATAGTTTATAGTTATTTATTGATAATAATTATTATTATAAGTCAAATAAAAATTGCATTCTGTTATTATCTTGTCTTTAAGGCTCGAGTTAACAGGTTTTTGCTGGGCAAGCGTGTACCATCGTCGACTGCACCTTCGCTTAACATCAGGTGAGGTGGTAGTCAAACGTAAGCCCATTGAGGATAAAAAAAAACCTCTGCCTGGGCAAGACGAAGGGTTATGTCGCGTCCGTCGGATATAACCTACTGAAAGACCATGGCCGCCTGGTTACCACGATGTTCCTCATGCGACTATCGCTACTATTACTACTAACTTTGGTCAAGAACGCGAGATTCGCTTGCGCATTTACGGCCCACTGCCATCAGTTCGAGCTTCCCTTTATCGAGGACTAGCTTTGTGCGTGCACAGAATTTAACATAAAGTAAAAGAGCTGTACATGTGGCTCAAATATAGTTTTGATAACTGAATGTCATTCAAACATTCATTGAGTGCTCTAGTATTAAAGAAGGCACTTTGTGTCGATAGGGTGTATTGATACTTGTTTAATAGTTACCATTCATTGTAGCGGATTACTAGAAGACCACGGCAGAAATTCCATTTCTCTATGTAGAAGGCCTTCTATTTTTTAACCGACGAATAAAAGGAGGAGGTTCTCAATTCGACGCGTATATATTTTTTTTTTGTGTATGACCACGCGTTACTTTTTACAGAGTGGTCCGATTTGATGATTCTTTTTTTAATGGATAGGGTATATCTCGAAGTTGGTCTCATTTAAATTTCAAAATCAAAATCCACCCCTAAGGGTAATAAAACAGGGGATGAGTGTTTGTTCACCCACTGAATTCTTACCTGTTAACCGATTCTGTTGAAACTTGGCACACATAAATATAGTTCTAGACCATCTAGACACTACGACTTAATGGAGACCTGGAGTTAGATTTTAACCACAAAAAAATGAAAAATAAAACTTTTTAACAAAAAATTGAACCGACGAAAACAGAAACTGAAAAGCGAAAAATAATTAATTATGAGTCGGCGCCAAACAACCAATAAACGAAGATCATTAAATTACTTTAAATAAATAATAAAAACAACGTCACATCAAATACAACGTGAAATTTTCAACGATAAACAATAACTTTCCAAAAATGCGTTCTCCGCTCGGCCACTTGCAACTTACACGCACTTTGCTTGTTAAAAGTTCGTTTGGCGCCGACTCATAATTAGTTATTTTTCGCTTTTCAGTATCTGTTTTCGTCGGTTCAATTTTTTGTTAAAAAGTTTTATAGCATTAAAAGAACATGGGCTGGTGGTGATGATTCTTGTTCGCAGCGAATCACACATAACACTTGTTTGTTTAAAAATTCTTGCAACCTATTTAGAACATCTAAATGTTAAGTACTTAAGTACAGACAAACCTCGGCAATGATCGTGATTACAATGCCAATAACGGTCTATTTGAACGCAGAACACAAGTGCCGAGGAAATCCGATTATAAAACATGATATGAACGTGTTTCAGTATATAATTACCGTCAGCGCTATGTTTCTAAACACACGTGGAACCGCTGCCAGCCTCGCGGCCTCCGGAATATGATAATAAATCCGATGCAAACACAAACCTCGAATTTCCAGTTATTTGACTATATAATTTAAATCAATAAATGGTGAAGTGCGTATCTGTAAGTGAGATTGCGCGCCATTTTTATTTAGTTTTGAAATTAGAATCGAAATGTACTGAGATCCGGGAGCATGAAAAAGCTAATCGATTGTCTATGACTGACACTCATGTGAGCATTCCAATTGTTCGTTTAGCAAGTGTAATTTATTAGGCCAAGAGAAAACACTATCTTCAAGGGTTACTAAGGTTGGTAGGTACATAGATGTGAAAGGACTCCAAAATGAATAAAACAAAGAATTCTGGGAGGACAAGTCATGATACCACTAGCGAAGCGAAATTATGTCCATTTGAAATTTGAAATGATCTACTTCCACTTACCGTTTACATACATTTAGGTCATCTTTCTCATATTGATAGACCGACCTGTCGCACGAGAGGCCTATAGTATCGAATATTGCTAGAAAATCTTGAATATTATTATTTTCGATCTTCTTATTAGCTCTATTTTTAAGCGCACAGTACTCAAATACCAGTACGCTAATTCCAAAAAAGTCAATAACAAGGAGTCGTATAAACCAACACAATATTCAAATTATTTTCAAATATGGCTGATTTTGAAGCAAGGACATTCACCGTATCACGCCTATGTGTGGTCGAAGCCTTAACTCGAATGTTTACTTTACAAGATAAACAAAAATCGTGTGTTGTAAATTACCGCTTGTTATTCTATTAGGTAGTCATTTAGTGATAAACGCTGGAGCTTGTTATTGTCTTTGGTAAGTTTTTACTAGTCGAGAGGTTTAGTGAAAGAGGTGGAAGTTAAAAGCTCAGCGCGGGAGTAGGTGTCATTTTGAAGCAAGTACCGCTCTTTTTTAAAGAGTTTTTTTATTCAGCCGTTTCTTTTATTTTTAATCGATGCCACAGAACATATACTGCCGATAATACTGCATGGCTAGTACTGCTGTACTGCCCATGCTAATACCAAGATTGCTTTTATTTTAATAAGCATGTTTGCGTTAAGTTGTTATCACATTGTGCTTCTTCTTCTGTCGTGTTGACATTAGCTACATGCTCATGATAGCTCGAGGGTATAGTGCTCAAACCCAATAAGTATGATTTGTTACTTTCGAGATATTCAAAGTTAAAGTCATATTGTGCTATAACACCCGTTTCTTCATGTTTCACAAGTTCCACATTACACGTTACCATTAAATTCCTCTGATTTTGAATCCTGAAACCAATCCAACGGGCATGATAATCAGCAGTTGTCTGTCTACCCTCATGAGCATTTCTTCGGAAAATATAAAAAAAGAATTAAGGGATAGGTACTAAGACGCATAGCAACTACTTAATAATATGAAAATCAATGACAATAAGAAAAAAAACTATCTAGAAAAAAAAAAGTGAGAACAGCCAAGTTTAAATTTCGCGACTCCGTATTCATCGGCCATTCTTGTTTTAATAGCGACATCTTACGACTCACCTTGACATTTAGCGCGTCCGAGTCGAGCGTGACTCCTCTTTTAATTTGTTAACCGACGAAGAAAAGGAGGAGGTTCTCAAGTTGACGCGTATATTTTTTAAACTCATGTCAGTTTTTTGTTCCTTACAATGTAATGGACGCTACCTATTACCATGCTATCTTAATAAACATTGCTTTTCAAGTGATAATTTTATCGTCACGAAGGGATTTTACCTTGTTTACGATTTGTATTACTTACCGAAGTAACCGACCGTAATTTTTTTTTAAAGCAAGCTAGTAGGTAACAGTTTTTAGTGATGTGAGGGCAGAAAACAAAATTTGTTAAATTTTACGTATCTTCTTGCGACCTATTGGTTTGTTTATCTTTTTTCAGATAGACGCGTAATTAGTGTAGTTAGTAGTGTGTTGTGTGTGTGTGTAACTGTGATAGCCTAGCAGTTGAGCGCTTGCCTTCCATGCAAGAGGGTCTGAGTTCGAACCCACCCCGCACCACTGACTTTTCGAATTCATGTGTAGATCAGAATTTGATTATCACATGCTTTAACGGTGAAGGAAAACATCGTGAGGAAACCTGCACATCTGAGAGTGTTTCATACAGTTTTCGATGGTGTGTGTAGTTCGCCAACCCACACTAGGCCAGCGTGGTGGACTAAGACCTTAACCTTCTTATTTTGAGAAGAGGCCCGCGCCCAGCAGTGGGACAGTAATGGCCTGATAATGATGATTATGATGATGATAATATGTAGTGTAGTTACTCACTTAGGTAACTTCGACTTCTCTACGACATTTAAATAAATAAGAACATAATCGTTTGTGCAGACAGCAAACATAAAATTATTTAACACATTTCTATTTCGAGTTTCACTCGGCGCGTTTCTAAATACATCTCGAATTGAACGAGCATGGCCGATTCCTTTAGCTCCACCGTGTCTGTTTGAACTTTCATATCTATAGGTATTATAGTTAATTGTTTTGTGACTTGATGAGCAAACAACAACAAAGTTCAAGGCGGCCAGTTGCATCACAAATGTAGTCATAAAAAGTAATGGCCGTAGAACAGAACGGTTGTAACGATAAAGCGGCTTCACACGAAGCGGGGGCTTTTAGCGAATCGTTCGATCTTTAGTAGATTAACAATGGCAATTGCAACAATGTATTGTTTGCGTTGTTGTTCGGTTGAATCGATTAGGCTGGTTAGCATTGCTGTTCGGAAATTTGAATTAAGATCTGAAAGTAGGGTTAACCTTTTCTTAAAGGTTACAACAGTAGGCACTTGCAATAGACTTGGTACTATCTTATTTTCTTCGTCCTTTGTAAACTGTGCTCCTTTATTCCTAGTCATGGTATATTACCTAGTTATCTACGGTTAAGATTTTAAGATAAAAATTGTATTCATGCTAGAATTTACACAGTTTTCTATACATCTTGACCCTAATAGCTATAAATAAAATAAAATTATAATCAACCCTAACACTCCCTAACTCTTTTGTGTTGTTTTCTGTTTTCGGGTGGAAATCCTCATGGATACCCTCCATCTGGGGATGGCGGAGGGGTATATCGGACTCTTACCGACGAAAACCACACGGTGGACATCTTCTGCACAAAATAGAGGAGCTCCTGGAACTCCATTGGTCCATGCCGATGTCCCTCTAGTGCTATGCCTTTGATACGTCCCAGGAAAACAAATCACTCCCCAACCCTAACACCCCAGTCTAAGGGTTGACCCTATGTAATAGTTATCTTGATGAGTTTTGAATTTAGGCTAGACATAGTCAAAAATAAAATTGGCTTTCAAAGTTTTAATTAAAAACTTCATAGATTTCCGAAACATGCGTATTTCGAGCGTCTTTGGTAATAACCCCCTGTCGTGTTACAAACCGTTTTATGGTAGGTAGTGTTTTCCAAGTGATATCCAAAGCTCAACTATAGATAACAGAATAGAGATAGCGCTTTTGATGATGTTGTTTAGTGTTATAGAAGTTTTTAATGTCTTTTATGAATTTACTACTACAGAAATCAGATTATTTTTTTCTTGCAATTCCGCACAGGATGCCCAATAGTGCCAAAATGTAATCACGTTGTTACTTATTTTCTCTTCACATCATGTTTTTACTACTTATTTTATTCAATGATCCTCGTACTCCTTTAAAGGTGGGCACTGACGATGTATCAATTCGGACGTCGTTTTAATGACTTGCTTGGCTGGCTTGACTTGTTCAAAAAATAACATACGTTCTTAACATTCCCGGACAGATTTTGGAATGCGGCCACGCCATTTGGACTGTTGCATTGGATGCATCATCATTGGCACCCTTAACTCCTCGTGGGTATCGTGATATATCTAGAGCAAAGGAATAAATCTGTAATAGCAAAATAAACGGGGGACATAATCAAGAATATGGTAGAATGTGCCTAGGTACTCGTACATCTAATGAGAAAATTATTGAGAAAAATATTCCATCATCATAAAAAATCACGCGTAAAGGAGTAAAAATGCTAGCACGCTCTGACTGTCTAGGTGTCTAATGGCTAGAGAGGGTGGAAATATTAACGACCGATGAACACTACCGTGCTAGAGATGTTTCACTTCGTTGCATGCAACTTTAATTTGTAAGCGCGGAACTGTGTCCACAGAAATTGATGAAATGGATTGGAAAAATATTTCAAATCAAGTAGGTATTGAACATCTTCAAAAAGTCCCTCGTTCAACCAGTCACTCCGTGTATCGCAATTGTTAGTTAAACCTTCAAATAAGTGTCGAGCATCAATTAATTTATTATTCCGACACCGCCGTTTAATGCTGTGACGATCGATAATTAAAAGGAATATTTTTGACTCAAGAAAAGAGGCAGACCGAAGAAAAAATGGATGGATTGTGTGAAAGATGATATGAATAGAAAGCAAGTGAACACGGAGATGACGGCTGATAGAGATGTATGGAAGAAAAATATATGCTGCGCCGACCCCAAATAAATTGGGATAACGGCAGGAGGTTGATTGTTGACTTTATGAAAGGATTTGAGGATTTGGGAACAAATTCAATACCTATTAAGTCAAGGAAAAATAAATATTTAATGCTTCGCTCAACTTCAATTGTGGTGAATGGGTGACATTCAGTTTTACATAACAATAAAAAAATACATAAAATTATGCAAGCATTTAATTTAAAAACGAACGCGTACTTAACAGTAGGTATTGGAAGATTTTTTTGTTTACTATGCATTATAAAACAATAAAACACTTTTTATACATATAGAGCTATGGCTACAATGCAACATGCGCTCTTATTAAGTGTTAAAGAATATAATATTACACGTATAATTATGTTTAATGCTTTACATTTAAGATACTAATATAAGAGTAACCCCCTAATAAGACATAGTCTTAATTATTAATACGTCGAACGACGAATAATTTAATACGTCGTTACCTATCATATAAGACGGTTCCTACTTCCTAATAGTGTATAGCTTCCTAACTGTGTAAGTTACAAATAAAAACAGAATCCTACTAGCAAGAAAACTGAGTAGCTAGTAAGAAAACTGTCCTGACATTGTGTTTTTCCAGAAATTAATATTTTAGTTTCTAATTAGTAAAAAATTGTGTTGGAAATCTTAAGAAATCTTAATTTTGTTGCACCTAAATAGTCAAATAAAACAACATCATAAAAACCACCTGCCGGTTTCGCTCGTAAAACTGCCCCAGAATTAGAAATGATGGTCAACAAACAATATTTTATCGAAATATCAGACAAATCTACATAACTATAAAAAAGTTATTACTAGTAAGTTCGATCTTTAAATCTTACGGATAAAGAACAACTGCAACGTTTTTTTTTATTTCTAATTCCTATAAAGGATTTGTAATAAAGCTTTTGTGTCTATTGCCTAAACGTCGCGACTAGTTCACGTTTGCTGGCTGAATAAGTAAATAGTTGGGTAATATCGATCCCAAACTAGAGATTTCGCGTTCGAGTGAAATTATTGTCGATCGATGTCGTAATTGGCGCAGTTAGTCGAGGTAGGAAGATGCACGACAAAATGGAATTAATCACGAATTAGTTATCATTATATTGGACTAACATTAGAGAGGTTTTCACGAAGGCAATAATATCTAACTGTATTTAAATCAAACCTAGAGCTATAGGAATTTATTAAAGATTATATAAATAACTACCGAATTAATAGTAAAAATGTTTGCATGTCGTAAGGTAGAATGTACTGGGACTTTTAGGTTTTTCCATCTTATGTATGTACCTACATTGAACGCAAAATAAAGATGATTTGATTTGGTGTGAACTCTCATGTTAATTTGTATTTACTAGAACGCATCATTCCCCAATGCAACATACGGTCGATAGAACATTTTGCGCGGCGTACGTTTCGCTGAATATTTTTCGTCGAAACTCGATTTACCGAAGAATTATTTGCCAACGCACCTTTACCCGAAGACCCGTTTGTTAGAATCGTGATGTGATTCAGCACTATCATTAATTGTTTTACTTTAGCCAAAACAAAGTTATTTTTACATCGTATTATTGTAAGATTTAAACTGTTATTATGAAAAATATTTTTAGATAGTTTTAGATTATTCACTTTCTAGTTTGATGTTTCACAGGCATTCAAATCTAATTGACTAACGAAGCTAATTCTTAGGGCCTTTGATGGAATAAATTTGGTCTCAAAGCGACTTCCTGAAAGCCATGTGCGTCACAGAGATCTAAATTACCCATGTATAATGTGTATACGTTTTCTGAAGACCCAAGTGAGCCGAGTGCTCAAACGACACTTAACTCCTGCTTGATATGCAAATTACACAGTATGTCCATTTGTCCAATAACGCCAGCTTGCAAATATAACTTCCAATATTAATAAAATCGTATCTGCAATCCAATTGTGCTGGCCAAGGCATACGATATTGCTCAATCAGGGTCAGTGACCGTTCTGTTGTTGTTATTTCAAAAGGTGATTACAGAGCTAATTCATCTTTAAGATTTTTATTTTTTCAATAAGCCACGCGATTTAGGTAAACTTTTTTTTTGTATGTGGCCAGTGATTGAGGTTAGATTTTTTTTCTTTAATAGTCTTGAGTAAAGACGTCCTTGTGATTCTAATGACTACAAGTAGGTTTAATAAACAAGTAATTATTCTACTTTTTTTGTCAAGGTTGAACTTTTACCGCATAAAATGAGCGAGTTGCTCTACCAACAACCTTCAAGAAAAGATAATCTTTTTCTTGAGATATGAGAACTGATAAAATCTCTCATATGTTAAAATAGAACAGATTTCTTATAAAACAGCTCCAACAAGTGTAAGTTTGTTAAGCGTGTCAAGCACGTTTACTAAGCCCGGGCGACGACGAAAAAAAGTTAAAAACAAGGTTGTACCTCATTTCACTTTCGTAGGCTGTAGCGGTATAATCAACGTGGAGCCCGCCCTGTGTTTATACTCGTAAATTCGTAAGTTGTAGTGCGGAGACCTGTTATAAAAAGCCTTTTTAGTACAAAGTTTTTTTCTCAATCGCAATAATACTTTAGAATTTTTACCTCCATTTTATAAAAGAACACAAACCCTCATATCTAGCTGCTCTTTAAATTGCTGTAATACACTACGTAAGCTTTGAAATGTGCTTTTTACAGAATTTAGAGCACGGAAATCCCTTTAAGTTACTCTAAATGTAAGGGCTTATCGCCTTCGATAAACTTATCACTAATTAACTTGAAACATAAAATTTAAATCACTTCATTTATTTAGAAATTAGTACCAACAGTATCCAATTACTCTAATTTAGACAAGCGTTATGTACATTGGTAACATAAAATAAAAACCATTTTTTTTAAATTAAAATATTTTTTAATGTAATTAACATGTTGTTAAGTTAATAAATGAAATAATACAATAGTATAGATTTAGTGATTCCACAATCACGCTTTCGTTTCTTTAAAATCCTATACATATAATGCACAGTATTATTGCAATAAATCCTTGTGTGAATAAAAGAATTAGCAGACTTTCCTCAATGTTACCTACCACATCACGTACTTTTCAATGTTAATACAACAAACACATAACATTGAAAAACGTTTTCCTCATTTTGATTTTTTTTTATGGCTTTTCGGCCAAGGATATTATTAATTTTCCTATTCCTTATGTATTGGTATTCAGTTTACCATACTTTATTAAGGGCCGGTTTTTCAATAGTCTGATAACTTTTATCTGAGGAATATGTTTGACATTTTGACAGTTGTAGTATAGAAAAAATGTCAAAACGTCACGTTTATTCCTCAGTTAAAAGTTATCAGACTATTGAAAAACCGGCCCTAAATGATCTACCTTAATAAACATTGCATTAAATCCCATAAATATACCAGGTATTCATAAAAATCTCAATAATATTATAAACGTGAAAGTTTGTGGGGATGTATGGATATGTGGATGTTTGTTACTCTTTCACGCAAAAACTACTGTATGGGTTTTAATGAAATTTGGCATACAGATAGAACATAACCCGGATTAACATAAAGGCTATATTTTATCCCGGGAAGATGAACAGTTCCCGAGGGATGCGCGATAAACGATAATTGCTTTAAGCGATAAGACCGCCAATTGTTAGTACTGTGCTCATGTTTGTTATAAATTTGTTTTTATTTTTATGGTGTGCAAACAATAAAGTATATCTATCTATCTATCTATAAACGACATTCACGTGAAGTCGCGGGTTCTAGAAGTAGACTTGATATCCCGGTTACAATCTAGTTTTTTTCAATCAAATGCTCATTCATCGTACAATAATGGCTGAGATGATCTTATTTATCAGTTTATTACTAATAAAAAGCCATTATTTACAATTTCTCCGTAATGGATAAGAAGGTCGGCCATATGTCATATGGCGTGCACAACAAACGATCGCGGCCGTGAAATTTGGAGCGAAAAACTAGATTTTTGCCATTAAAACATTATTGTGGACTTTAATCTGGATTGTTAATGTGCAGTTAGTACAAATAAGAAAATAATGGCGCACTACAATTATTGTTAGTGGACATGGATCTTATTAGTATGGCTGCATTTTGTAGATGCCTTAGATTAAAAAAAAATATAAAGAATTCCTTCTTACTTAAAAAAAATTGTGTAGGAATTCCATTTTTAAATATTTGCTTTATCATTATTTAGATTCGAAATTTAAATAATTTTTAACCAAAAATAGATGCAGACATGCAGACAGATTCAATGGATCAAAAAAAAAAATATCAACTTGATATTTACTTGATACAAAAGTATATAAGTATTATATCCATTGTCTAGTACCCATAGCACAAGCTCTGCTTAGTTTGGGACTAGATGGTGCTGTGTAAAAATGTCCCAAAAATATTCATTTATTTATTATTTATTTATTATAATTTTTGTACGCATTTCTGCCCACAGTAATTCTATAAAGGTCTTTCTGTAAGGTTTAGCGAACTTTTCATGGTTGTCTGCATGGTGCCTACTTCACACTATAGTGTTAATAACTACAAACACGACATGTCAACACCTACATGATACTTATTTGGAAATGTTTTCGATATATTGATGTTCATGTCGATGTTATTGTAAATCAAAGTCTAAAGTTAAGTTTCCAAATAGGTGTTATTGATATGATGCTGTTATGATAATAGCCAATACATTCAAGTAGAAATACTTATACAAAAATGTTTTGGCCCCATCAGCCATCCGTTCTGCGAGCAATGTGCCCCACCCACTGCCACTTAAATTTGGCAATTCTTCGGGCTATGTCGGTTACCTTCATTCTCCTGCGAATTTCCTCATTTCTGATTTGATCACGAACACACATTCGTTGAGGGACACTCCGAGCATAGCTCTCTTCATTGCCCTTTGGGTGACTTTGAGCCTTCTTAACAGACCCATTGTGAGCGTGGTTGAGTAGCGATCGCGTACTGGAAGGCGCAGCAAGGGTAGGCCCCCCACAAGGTGGACCGACGACCTGCTGAAGGTCGCGGATATCTGCTGGATGCGGGAAGCGCAGGACCGGTCGTTGTGGCGATGATTGGGGGTGGCCTATGTCCAGTAGTGGTCGTCTTTCAGCTGAAATGATGATGATGATGTTGATGACGTTAATTAATCTCTTGTATAGGTCATCATCATCATCGTTTCAGCCGAAAGACGACCACTACTGGACATACTGGACGACCACTATCGGTGCACCTTGTGGGGGGCCTACCCACGCTGCGGCTTCCAGTACGCGGTCGCCACTTCAGAACTTTACTGCCCCATCAGCCATCCGTTAATTAACGTAGATGAAGCGAAATAGTTTTGTCAGGATCGTAGCGGGTGGAAATCCAGTCTCTAGATTGTATGGATGTCTATGTGCGTTATTATCGGGTGGTTAAGTTCAAGAGAACCATGTTATAAGGGTTCCATATTGAAGGCTATGGTTGCCCTAAGCGATGGCTGATGCTCGCGTCATACTCGTAAACGGGTGCCGTCTGTCGGGACAGGTCAACTATGCTATGGCAACTTTTTATGATAGGTATATTTCTGAAGGAAATATTCTCATTTTTAATCTCTAGTGTATTTATGACATTAAAGTTACCTACATTATTTTCACAGTATTTAAAAGAGTTTGTTGTGTTGAGCATTTATTTAAAAGAAGAATACCTATATCCATGGAGTTTTCTTGCCGGTTCATCTCCATAGGACCCACTATTTGGAACCGTACAACTAGAGCCTTACGTTTCATAAGGGCCTGTAGTTAGGTCTATCTATCAATTAATCTATCTATATAAATAACAATTGTCACATGTATGACGACATGTATGGTGACATGTCACTTAAGAACGGCTCGACCGATTCAGCTGTTTTTTTTGTTGTGTTCTTAATTTACAGGAAACGCTACAAACGTGAAAGACATTTTTTGGAAAAAATAAATTACTCCCTTGCCGAGCCCGGGTGGGTCACTAGTTTGAAATTAGAGTAATCTGAATTTGACATTTAAAAAATTATGAATAAAGAGCTCTCAAAACTGAGACTGCTTGTGAAATCTTAGCAGATCAATAATGTTACTGCTGCCTGATTGATAACATATAGACAAAGTGCTGCGAACAATCTAGTGAAGCCAAAAAAACTATGCCCCTTCGTGTACAACCAGCGCTCACGCACACATACGCACCTCAAATCGCGCTCAGCCCTCTCAGTACACATGTGGCGGCATCGTCAGTAAGCATCGCGAAAACAAATATCCTTCAGGCGCATGGTGTGTGCGTGAGCGCTGGTTGTACACGAAGGAGCATAGTTTTTTTTGGCTTCAATATGATTGTTCTTATTCTTATATTCTTATTCTTTATTGTACACCAGAAAAAAAAATACAGTAAAACTTATAAATAGAAATTACATGTACAAAGGCGAGCTTAACTCAAAAATGAGTTTTCTACCAGCAAACCTGTTCACAGCACTTCGTCTATATTTTTTACTATGCCTGTGGATTGATAGTATAAAATATGTCTACTCGTATCAATTCAGCTCGCGCTTAGAGACTTACAGTTTACCAACCCATAGTCTACGTGAAAGGCATTCCAGTGGTAACAAATTGCATTCGTAATACTAATCATAATATAATAGAATAAACGTCATCATCATTACTTACAGAGACGGGGGCTACGGTACAAATTAACACAGGTAAAGAGGCGTATTAGCAAGCGATGGCAACTAATAGCATCTTCTTATGTCATAGCATAGCTCAAAATCACGCCATGGCATCGTCTTTACGTAGAAGTGTTAGCAATTGATGGTCACATCTCAAAATACGCACCATTTTTGATTATACAATTATGTGTTCACGAGTCTCTTGTTATGTATCCTTGACAAATATTTTCTTCGAGATTTGTATAATTCATTTGGAAATCTAGAAGAGTTGTGTGGAGCTTTTTTCTATGACACGTTTCTTTATGAAAAAAATATGCCTTTCATTAACTACCGAGGTGCTTCTTCATGATCTCTTGCAGTGCAGACAAAATTGAGTGCATTTCTCACTTGGCATTGTCGATGGCCAGTATTGTGCAGCATATTGTAGGTCCCTACGAAGACTGTATTGTGGCTAGGTATTATAAGTGACCGTGGCTTCCTTCTGCGAGACTATCATGCCCCAGAAGGAGGCCGCAGAGCGGGATCGGGAGAGGGCCGATCCTGCTCGGAGACGAAGGCACCGCCCGGCAAGTTCCCTGCCGCCACATCTGGCACGGGACCTCCAGGATCGTGGACGCTAAGAGTTGGGGGACTCGAGGCGTCTATTAAGCGATTCTGGGGAGGATAGCAGGACGTGGTGGTCACGTGCTGCCGTGACAGTATTGTTACCCTGGACGTGCCAAAGGGCACTAGAATAGAGGGCACCGGCGCGGTCCATTGGAGTTCCCGGAGCTCCTCTATTTTGTGCTGAGAATGACCACCGTGTGGTTTTGAGTCGGAAAATTCAGACATATCCCTCCGCCTTTCCCAGACGGAGGATATCCATGACGATTTCCACCCGAAAAAAGGTATTATAAGTGAATCAAACATGGTGTTCTTAGCGTGTATATCCATTTAGAAATCTAGAGGAGTTGTTTAAAGTGATTTTTTCTCTTATACGTTTTCTGTTTTTTAATAGAATACTGTGTTCAGGCTTCGACTGCCGAAATGTTTCTCTCCATCATCTTTCGCTGTGTAGACTGGACTCTACCGGATGTGGGGGTGTACGACACTTACCTATTAATCTCCAGTATAGAATGAATTCCCAATATTAGGTCCATTTTTCACTGGTCAGTTAAGTCTGTACAGCATTATACAATTGACCTTACGTCAGTGGTAACAGTTTGACCTTGAAAGCGTCTTTATTTCGTAAGCAGTAAGGGTGGTTTTCGTGATTCAAGTGCTACCACTGACGAAAGGATAACTGTACTGACTATCTAGAAACTCCATTACATTCATGACTATGAGTCATCATCCTCCGAGCCTTTTCCCAATTATATTGGGGTCGGCTTCCAGTCTAGCCAGATGCGGCTGAACATCAGTATTTTACACGGAGCGACTGCCATCAGACCCCCGCAACCCAGTTACTGGGTAATACTGACATTCGGAGGTTAGACCAGTTGTCAGACTTTCAGGTTTCTGACTACGCGTAACGACTGCCATAGATATTCGTATGACAACCAGGACCGACAGCTTAACGTGCTCTCCGAGGCACGGAGGGGTCTCGATGTGTAACGAAACGGTCACCCATCCACAGACTGACCGCGGCAAGTGCAGCTTACCTTGCAGATCGTACAATCCGCGCAGTCGTTGCATCGCTACGAGCCCTTATAGTTGCCAGATCAGAACATTGTTTCTCGGGTGTTGCCACTGTCATGCGGTCAACTATACTTTTCTTATATTTTGTATCGACTGTCCCTTCTTAATTTTTTACCTATGTGTCTTTTGTTTTTACTTTCTATGTGACCCCACCTATAAGTTGCTTGCTTGTGTTTATCACTGTGTTTTAAATGTTGCGCGTCGTTAACTGTGACAATAAACTATTTTTCTTTCTTTAATCCAAAAGTAACTTTTATCAATGCGTGTGTAGGTATCTGAAACTTGTTTGGTAAAATATTTATATATTCGCATTGCAAGTGATCGCCAATGTTTTAGTTATTTGACCTTAGTCTGGCATTTATAAAATAAACAGCCACTTTGGAATTTCGCTGTAAAGTATTATTAGTAAATAGTCTGGTTAATATTAAATTAGGTATATTGCTGTATTTATCAATTTCGGTGGCTGAATTGTTTTTGTTGCCAGTGGTATACCTAATAACATTATACAGGATAAATGAAAAAATACCGGTTTTTTTTTTAAATCTTGACGTGTCAATTTTGGCGCGCAAATTCCTTTCGCCATATTGTATCCAATGTGTTTGTTAAAAAATAAATCTGGTTTTAACTTTACCAGACTTTTATATCGCCTGCTTAGCATTATAGTAAAACATAGTTTAAGCGGATTACATCGCGTTTAACACGTCACGAAAACTAACTTGAATAATATACGCGATGTAATCCGGTTAAACTTTATTTTACTAGAATGTGTAGTGATCGGAAAAAATTAAGACATTGCCTGCTTAGCATTTAATATAATATTGTCAACATTTATCTGTCAATTATAATGCTTATGAAAAACTAGGATAAAAATACCTAACGAATAACCTTACTTTGCTAAATTGGAGTCGTCTAAGTGATAATTAAGTATCATCCAATAGTAATAGTTTTATTTTTAAATAAAACGTCATCGAAGGTGTCCAGTGTCAATTATGACATAATATCTCTAAATGCGCGTAATCATTGACAATAATAAAATGTTGAATAATTTTGTCCTTTCGCCCTTATCACCTGCACATAAGACTTACATTTAAATAAATCTTTTACTAAATCTATTGGAAATCACCTAAAGCTGTCTTGTTTTTTTTATCGTGTCAAAGGTCTTTACAATAAAGACCATAACTGCTTGACAAAAACGATTATGTTATAAGTTGGTATTATAAATTAACATGCATGCAGATATAAGTAATTTGTATCCAATGTCAAATATTTTGAAATTGCTAATGCTGTAGGTACTATTGATGGTCAACACGGTCAAAAGAAGGCACTGTTAGGCATTATGTACGGTAGAGAGAGATAGTTAATATGCAAATCTTAATATTTCCATAGAACAAAAAATAATAATAGCTGTTTCGAAAAAAAAAAACATAGCTTAAAATAACGACAAGGCTGTATAGTTTTATGACCTTTAGCTAGGCTACTTACATTGGTTTATAAATAAAACAACAAAATCTTTATCTTTGGAAGAGAGGAAACTAAAAATTGCGTGCTAGGTTCCGCATGTATAATTAATAAGTAATAATAACGTATGTAATTATGCCTTAATATCTAGTTCACATATTTACGTAACTACAGACTCGTTCACAGTGTTTTTATGTTTATTTACGTTAAAAAAAATCGGAAATCCAAGCAACCGGAAACATTGTGTCGAAATTTTTCATGGGAACCGATGACACGCCCTTGAATTCGATTGTTGAATCGATTCTCGATTACATTTAATTGTTACCGATGATAGTTGAGTATTGACGTCCGTAACATTTTGAATGGACTCCTAATGCGATGTTTGGCAACAAAACGATGACTTTACAAATGGAACGAAATGACGACAAGTGTAAGTTGAGTTGTGGTTTTCACTCCATGGTTACTTTGTGTGATTATTTATCTTTAGTTATTAATCTGTGTTATTTCTAGTCGGTTCTAGTTTACGTAGCCCTTATGTCAGAAAAGTATCTACTAAAATAACTGTACCTCTTTGGTAGATGACATTAAACAAGTTTCGAAACACCGGATTTAAATACAAGGTTGACCTCCGCACAACTTCTACACATATATATATACATTTATTCAATCAAATTAATCATATGAATTAATAAGTGTCAACGAGCGCGGGGGTACCAGTGCGAGAGAGATAACATTAAGCAAGAAAGAAAGCAAGAAAAATGTGTTTATAGGAACAAAAAATAAATGGATCAATCAACTTTTTTGTCACTATGATTTAATCAATATAAAAAGTTACCTGTATACCTGCCAAGGTTAAATTAGAGTTTATCTTAAAATTTACTTTTTATAAAAATAGTACTTAATGATGGTTTATATGAAAAAATGTGGTTGCTCAGTTGACAAACCGCTATTTTCATACATTTCCCGGGGAAATCGATGTCCTCTGAGTGACTCACTTTATAGTCATTAAAAAAAAATTGCTATGCCAGTCATTGTAAATGGTAGGTATATAAAATTGCTGAAATAAAACAATACCTATTTCAACTTTTCGAAAAAAAACCCATTAAATTATGCAACATTTTAATGACAAAAAAAGTTGATAGCCACATATTGATAGTAACATACAGCAAAAAAGTACATTCAAACAAGGTGCCAAAAGGGCCACTAGCAGTTCAGCATGTTAAATAAGGTTATCAACTAGCCTGCCCTCAGATGTAGGGTTTCGATAAGGGTTCAATCACTTGAATGCATGGTTTCTGAAGACCTTACGTTTTTATTATCAAGATTCATCATTATTCATTCATTTATTATCGTTTTGTTTTCAAGATTCGATCATTTCAAGCGGTCTTCTGTTGGTGAAAGAGAGGGTGATTTACTTACGATTTTTATTTTTCAAATGAACCTAATGTGTTACGGGCAAAGTCCGCAGAGTATGCACTTGAGCAGTTCAGCCACAGAGGACCGAAGTTCAGCACTGCCCGGTATTGTCGACTTTATAGGTACAGTTATTTTGAATAGAGTTCGCAAATACCGATTATTAGCGGACTTTGCCCGGTTTACAATGGGCATTGTCAGCACTGTTCAACCAATGGTGGTAGGTGGGCCATGTTAAATTGTTTATTGTATTTTTCGAGATTCGCTCAACTTAAAGTAGGCATTGTTGACTTTGCTTTATCTACAATATGCATGTTACATTACAAATGTAAAATATACAGGGTTATTTGTAAAACACCGTTAACCTCTCAGGGCTATGTTACTAACATCATAAACAACAACTTATGCTCTATGACTTTTTACAAATCATAAAACATTTACCAAAAACAAACCTTCAAGATTTTGTTGTCTTATCTAACACATTTCAACTCTGTATTTTGCTGTACCTACCTACGTCTGCCGCGACGCAAGCGCATCAAAGCGACCGACCGACTGAGGGCAGTCCTTTTTTTTTTTTCGAATGGGCTCTCGCAGGTGGGACCGAAGTCCCATTTCTGCTTAACCGGACTTAGTTGGCGGAGAGTCCCATGTGGGACTCCATTCGCCGACTGAGGGCAGTGAGGGCCGCCCGTAAATAGGTCAAGTACAAGCGCCCCCGCCGCCGCCCTAACCCCACTCCCCTCGCTATTTAACTATCGCGCTTTCTTTTGCTTCGCATGGACTTCGTAACATTTAGAGCGTTTAATTTAAATATTTTTATTTTTGTATGCAAATCTGATGAACTAAAATATGATGAATTTTTAAAAGTCATAGAACAAAAGTTGTTGACTATGATGTTAGTAACATAGTCCTGAGAGGTTAACGGTGTTTAACAAATAACCCAGTATAATTTCTATTTTATAGGTATTTAATTTCATGGATTTCAAAGTATGCAATCTGGGTGGAACATAGACAAAAGTAGGTCTAGCTCTAAATACCAGATCGCTATGCATCGATCTAGTTGAAAATGACGCTGTAAGTTAAAGTAATAAACTCTGCCACGCTACTAAATCATTCTTCATTTATCCAGAAACTAGATTTTAGTCATTTATCTTGTCTAAGCGGAAAAATTATTACGATGCAATTAGACATACCTACCTACTTCACGTTGCGAAAAGTATAAAATAACAACAAGCTAGCATTTAATCTCTTCAAATGTTCTGCCACCCTGGTAGTAAGTAGATCATCTCTATTGCTATTTGTTAAATTCAAAACCGGCCAAGAGCATGTCGGGCCATGCTCAGTATTATAGGGTTCCTTAAGCAGGTGTTACAAACAAATCAAATCGAATATTAATCATGGCTATTTTAGTTTTTGCAATAGACGGCAGCATTGGCGACTCAGATAGTGTTGTTAGTAGCCGCCGCTAGATGGCGCTATAACGTGCCGAATGCAATAGACGGCAGCATTGGTGACTCAGAGAGTGTTGTTACTAGCCGCTAGATGGCGCCAAATTTAAGAAGTTTGTCATTTTAATATAACACAAAGCTACTTTTTGTGATTTTTTAAAATAGAAAGTAGCTAAAGGAGTATTATTTGCTAAGATCATTTTTCTCTAAGGTCAATGACCTTTGAACTAGGACGTTTTAAGTATTTTTCAGTTTTCTCTCTATAACTCAAAAATTTATAATCAAATTATACTCGAAATAATTTTAAAAGAGAGTTTTTACAAAGGTTTATCAATGTGGAAGATTATAAGTTTCTACGTTGCATAGTTTAGAAATGGCTGGGGGGGGGGGACACATTACAAGCCACTTTGGCGGGCTATATTTCGCAGATGGTACACCTGATAAAAAAGTGATGTATGAAACATTGCCTTAATTTTAGTAGACCTATTCAATGATATCCCACACGAGGGGGTGCAGTGAAAAAAAAATTTTCATCCCCATTTCACATGTATGGGTGCTACCCCTAAAATACGTAATCACGATTTTTTTATTCCTTTAAAATTGAGATCTATATCTAGACTATTTTTTAGCAAAATTTCATTTACTTATGTTTATAACTGTAGAAGTTATTAAGCTGTAAAGGATTAGGACAGACGGACAGACGGACGGACATGACGAAACTATAAGGATTCCTTGTAGGACTACGGAACCCTAAAAAACGCAATATTAACGAAAAATTCGTCTGTTTCCACCAAAAAGCCCTGGTTAAAGCCTGCCTGTATACTCAAATTAAAATTAACATTATTTTCTCAAAAATGTGATGATGTGATGTGTATTAAACCCAGCTTATCCAGCCAGTTGACCGTAGCACACAGCCAGGCTGCGCGTTTATGTCTTTTGTTCGCAAACGCTCGATCCCTGGTGCATATTAAGAAGTACTCTGTGCCCCCGGTGGCACTGAGTGTCGTGACGCCAATATAAGTATGGTGCGGCTATTACTTCGCCGTTTTTGGGTGGATGGAGTCCCTAACGGGACTCGCCGCCACCCGCCCGGTTAAGCAGTTAGGGTACCTATTTTGGGTACCAATCTGCGAGAGTCCCCTCGAAAAAAAAAATTCGCTGTTTTTTCTGTGCGTGGGCGTGGGCTGAGTTGAATTAATAAATTCCGTTAAGTAAACTAATATCTTTATTTTTTTTTATCTTAAAACCAAAGTCTTTTAGCCTCAACTCAACAAATAAAAAATGGTCGACGGATTCTCGCTAAGAAAAGATCGAAGCACTTCGTTTTTTCTTAGGAAATAATAATAATTTTTACAGAATTTTACACACCAGATATATATTGTTATTTTATTTGTGACACTATGACAATGAGTACCGTCACACGAGATTTGTTGCATAATCGCCGCTTTTTGTCTTACTATGGGTGTGAATCTGTGCGTGCCAGCCGGTACTTTTAAGCGAGCCGTCTTACTATGGGTGCTTCACTTTTTGTTCAGCGAGATTTCGTCCGCCTTTTTTTATTCGTCCAATAGGGGTCTTAGCGTATTCTAATGAAACGTTATTTTTATTTATCCTTCAGTCATGGTGTAATTTTTTAATAGAATAGTATCAAATTGGCACACAGATACACTCTAATCCGGACTAACATATTATTATCTAGACTACTTTTTATCGCGGAAAAATAAGCAGTTCCTGAGGAATGCTCCATAACATCTTTCTGTGATAAACCGATTTATACGCAGACGAAACCGCGAGCAAAGGCTAGATATAACACATCATAAAAAGTTTTCATAACTACCACTTGATACAGACATTCTCATGCTCAACTCTTTTGAACCTATTACCTAACGATACCCATCAACGAATACTGAGAAATGGGAACTCAATGGAACGAATTACTTCACACTTAAACTTTTATATAAATCAGTAAACACATATCAATTTAACACACCACACAAAAGTCAAAGTATTGCCGTACTACGTAACGTTGTTAATCAAAGAATCAATCTATTGCACGCAACGCAACGACGCATTGGGAACGCATCGGCCGATTGCGTCTAATAATAAACGAATAATTGACTCATTAATTATGCGGGTATGAATAAACATGGAAGTGTTTGTAACAATGGACGCCGTGAATGTTTAATTTTGTGTTTCTTCGATAATCTTCCCATGGGTATCTAATTAGCTATCGTAGTGATGCGTTCGCGCATCATTGAGCGTGGTATGTCTGAATGCTGTCATAAATTATGTTTGACACAAAGGGAAACTTAAATAGGTAGGTATCTAGTATTATTTGGGTTCCGTACTTCACAAGATAAAACGGAACCCTTATAGAATCATTGTGTTGTCCGTCTGTCAAGACTCTTTTTTCAGCAATGGTTAGACGTTTCAAGTTGAAATTATTATCAAATACTTAAGGATTACGGTCCTTTAGATGTGAAAAAAATCAAACTACTTACGGTGTAAATTAATATCCAATATATCCACGATTTGCCCTACTGGAGATAGGAATTTGACATAAGCTCCATACAAAATATGTCAAATTTCTATCTCTAGTAGTGTAAATCGTGGATAGATTGGATATAAATTTTGGTCGTAAGTCAACGCAATCAAAAGATACGGCTATTTGTGTCATATATTTTGATACTCGCAAACTTACTCATCGAAACCTATAGGGTACTTCCTGTTGACCTAGAATCATGAAATATGGCAAGAAGCAAGGTAACACAGCACAAGTACCTACAGGTTACAAACTTACATTTGCAGTTGGAGCATCGACCGTGATGTAGACCGATGTGTGGGCGAACATTTTTTTTCACTGCATAGTTAAGTTCGTCCTTAAATCCGACTTACCTTTTTATTAGAGCAATATTCGGTGCTTCTGTTTACCTTGCCAATATTTTTTGTGTGAATTTTTAATAAAAATAAGGCAAACACACACATCTGCAGTATTACCTGCGTAAGAAAGAGATGCAAACAAGAAAGACATCAACGGACAGTGCTGCACCGTTGGTGAACTCTCATAAATTATATCAGTTTCCACAGGGTATAAGGTCGATGGGTGGTACGGAACCTTTAGTCCGCGAGCCCGGCTCGCACTTGGCCGGTTTATTATTCTGTACGTATTATTATATAGGTACCTAAGGTAACGTTGTAAATGTTATACTTACACAAAATAATAAAAAGGCGTAAAAATCCTGAAAATTGTGTCGGTCGTCGGGATATTTGTTACACACGTAGGTACGTTATTTGCGTATCTAATTTAGAAGCGAATTAATAAAACTTTGCTTCATGTCGGCAAACTTTCTTGACTAACGGCCAAAATTAATATGGACAGATTGTCCACGATTTACACTACTAGAAATAGAAATTTGACATATATTGTACGGAGCTTATGTCAAATTTCTATCTCTAGTAGAGCAAATCGTGGATAGATTGGATATTAATTTTGGCCGTAAAACGAAAGGAAACAAACCATGGATAGCGCAGACGCTAAACATAACGCTAATAATGAAAAAAAAAACGATACCTATCATTTAACTAGTGCGCTACAGTAATCCGTCTCCCTCAATTAAATGTAAGGCCCAGCACGCACTGCAGTTTTTGCCCGACCGCGGTCGTGGTTGTCGGGAAATTTAGCCAATGGGGTTTCTTAATTCAGCTGCGGGAAAAAATTGCGGCTGAACTGAGAAACCCTATTGGATATTTTTTTGACAGTTCTAAACCTTCATCCGCAACCGCAGTGCGTGCTAGGCCTTACAGCTTGCACGGGATGATGAACGGCCGAGCCACTCTCACTTTTTTTTAATTTCTAGATCACCGAGGAAATTAGACCAGAAACATTTCATTTAATGATACCAAGAACGCATGGTTGAATTTCTCACCCCACTGAGTTTGAAAGAAAAACAAAACTTTTTTATGGAACGAATTTGATTGGTGGATGTGTGTTTTACTTGAGATTTGATTAAATTAAATGAGGCCAGTGCACATCGTAGATTTTTTTTTTACCACGTTTTATTGTCTGTTCGGTTCAAATTTTGCAATCGATTTTAAACTAACTTCACGATGAGCTAGAGACTTTAAACATAGCTCAGGACTGAATGACAATGCAATATTAATTCGCTATATTTTTAAAACCTTGGTTTAAATGAAATCTTTTTCATCAAATTATGTTATCTTTCGTTTGCAAATTAGCAGCGTTTTAAAATATTACACGAAACTTAAGATACCTCATTTGTCTGGACTATGATTAAAATGGAATTGACAATCAGAAAACATTTTTTTTTGTTTTCTTTATCTGCAATCAGTCTTCTTTAACCATAATCAGATGAGTTGTCTGGAAAAGAAAAGGTTTGATTATGTAAAAACAAATGCAGTCTAAAGCTGTTAACACACAAGATAATTCGTGTTTCGACGATGCGGTGCGTTTCAATCGATTCTAAAATCACGTAATAAGTCCTTAACATATAATTTCCAACTTGAAACGTTACGAAATTAACACGAAAGTCTGATATCTAATCGTCAGTTGTTACTTAGTTGTTAAAATGAACATGATACGAAACGTCATGTTCGTCTCAGTGAAAGTAGGTTGGAATAATTTGGGGGCGTGTGCCGCCAACTTGGCTGTTGCATTAAAACAACGATTAGCAAAAAAAACGCATGCTATTATTATTTATATATCGGTTAACTAGTCTTCAAAACTTGTCAGTTAGCGAAAACGCACATTCATTTGTAAGTATTGGAAACGATGCTATGATAACTTGTTGATGTTTCATAATTTTTTCATGCTGTAAGAAGTTTTAGCCATCGGTTATTCCCACAGTTTTTTTGAAGAGAAAACTTTTTTAGGCGCGTTGAGCGATTTTTGTTAGAGCCAAAACTTATGAGAACCAGTTATTCCCAGGTTTTATGTTTTCACTTCTGTCGGCAGTCAGTTTTTGTTTACCTTTATTTATATTTTTTAACGTAAGTTGGTGATTAATAGCTGCAATTCTGGGCATGACAGAATGACAGGTAGAACCACCACTTTTCTGCCTTGACTGTGCACACCAATTTCGTATTTACAAAGCCCTGCACAATCGTTATTCGACTGCTGAAAATTATAAACTCATATATTTAATCTCGAAGCTGACACTTACACCAATGATACGTACATCGCTTTAATGTAAAACGCAGCGTTCTGCAAATAATAATTAGGCGTTGACACGCGATGCGTCGCGGAATGCGGCACGTGTTTAATTCGCAATTGTAGACGCTCCTTAACATTCTGCCATGTTATAATTTGTTAGGATATTCGAAGCTCTGTTTCGAAAGTTAGAAATACGATATTATTTACTAAGTAATTTTTTTTTAAAATTATTTAAATCAATCTTCTGGGGTGCCTACCCACGCTGCGCCTTCCACTACGCGGTTGCCACTCCAGAACTTTACTGCCCCATCGGCCATCCGTTCCGCGAGCAATGTGCCCCACCCACTGCCACATGTTTGGCAATTCTTCGAGCTATGTCGGTTACCTTCGTTCTCCTGTGACGATCTGCCGAAGGTCGCGGGAATCCGTTGGATGCGGAAAGCGCAGCAGCGGTCGTTGTGGCGATGCTTGGGGGAGTCTTATGTCCAGCAGTGAACGTCTTTCGGCTGAAATGATGATGATGATTTAAATCCACAAAAATAACAAAACATGTTTATGGTAAGTATGTTTCGTAAGACCCTAATCATTGGAGCACGAATTAACGTTGAAAAATATAACTGTATATCGTCATGATTTTAAATCTTAGTTATTTTAAATCTTAAAAGTTAGTGTTATTATTTCGAAAATCGGTATAAGGAGATAAAAATAAATAAATATCTTTGGGACATTTTTTACACAGCACCATCTAGTACCAAGCTAAGCAGAAAAGAAAATATAAGAAGATTAGAAATAAAATTAAAGTAAAAAAATTAAATAAATCTTTTACAGATAAGCAGTACCTTTGTGCTCAAGTGTTTGTTCTTTGTATTTTCTATACTAAAATGTGTTGTGTGTACAACTGTACATAAATAAAAAAAAAAAAAAAAAACCTCTCCTTGTTAGTCCCATATTTCCACTCCCTGGTTGTATAGATCAATATTAGTGACAAAAATCCCTCTTATACTTCTGTGGTAAAGTTAAAAATACCGATGATTTACTTCTTAACTCTCAAGCAAAACATTATCATGAAACTCATCCAACAGCAGTCAACTGGTGGCCCAGCTCAGAAGTTACCACAACAGTATAACAGTATTATTATCCAGTTTTGCATTTGTTTCGTACAAAAAGTTATGAAAACCATCGTATTACCCCACTTTTAATGGTCCTAGAAACATAAAGCTACCTATTACGATACCAGAAACCTACAAAATAATCACCTTCCTATGAAGATCCACGCTCTTACGTCACGTGACGTAACAAGTTACCTTAAAATCACGCCTGTAACATGTTCCACGTCGTTTGACCGTACAAATGATAGACCGGGAAAATTCCATGTGTTCTAAGTTATGTAAGGTACACATCACATTATGACATAAGCAACGACCATACAGCGCAATAGACACCTAATGTTGAATATAATGCGTACAATAAATTCTGCCACTAGCTGTGGCGAGTACTGCAATCCGATTGGTCCTACCAAGGCGGCTATTGGCTAATCAATTACGCAGCAGTTTTGACGGCTCATGTAAGTGGTTGAAACTGATTTGAAGATTTCAAGTGGCGAATACTGGTGGCCTACAATAGTGAAATTTCTTAGTTGTGTTGCAGACATCGGTCGCCTGTTATGAGGCGTCTATGGGCTGTATAGTCGTTGGACGTAAGGGAAAGCTGGTAAAATCTAGTGCTTAATTCTGATTGGCAGCCTAATGTTGTGTGGAGTAATAGAATTGTTTTATTCAATTGAGGTTGGAGAGACTTGCTGTTACCGAGATGTATTACGGTTATAAGAATATGTTTTTTGAAGCGTAATGGATAAAAACGTAGTTGGTTAGTTATAGAATTTGTAATATCAGATATCAGCTATCTAATGTAGCTTCTGGTTCGGCGGCAGTGAAAAGGCACTTATGTACTTGCCATACTACCGCTTGATTTCATAGAGTTCAGCCAGAATTATGCTAAGAAGACAAAATATCCGGTCATTGGACTGTGGGGCCTATCCAGTCGATCCTAGAAGAGTGGATACCTATACAACATGGGTCTTTGTCCTTCCGTCTGATGCAGGTTTTGTCGGAGCATGATGGCTTCGGGAAATACCTGCAAAATGGCGAGACGGGAGGCAACTCCCGTGTGTCACCAGTGTAGCTGTATTTAGGACACTGCCCTTCATAATCTAGTACACTGCAGGCGCCAAACAAAGCCGCTGCCCTCGTAGCTGATCGACCCTCGCCGGGCCTCCCCCAGGGAACTGGGGGTCTCACCTAGCGGGGGTCTGGTCGCTCGGGCAGCGTGAAATACTTCAGGCGCCCCTACAGACACAAAACAAAAACGCAAGCTGCCGCGGAGAAATCCCGCGGCCTAGGGACCGAAATTTTTAATCCGGCCGCCAGCCAAAAAGGGTTTAAAAAACCCAACCCAATTACCGGCCCATACTTATATGGGCCGCGAACCTGATACCTCAGGAAAGGGGGTCCCACCCCCGAGCCTGATTCCTCGCGCCCCTTGCAGGGCGATGAGAAGACTCCGAGGCTTTAGTACACTGCTAAATTGTATACGACTATGAACCGTAGTCTATCTTAATTGTGCCTTTTTTATGTGCCTATCTTTATTATGTAAGTATCAGTCGGAACGAAAGTTCGTACTTCGTTTGTCGTTCGTAAAACGCGAGTAGACCTACAGGCACACAGGCGGAGTTTTTAGTGGGTGTGAGTCCCACATAACCACACCGCCTCCCCAGGTGGTGTGACATGCGATGAGTATTTTCTCCGTCCCAAAAAAAGGAAGACAAAGTTAGAATTTCGTTCCGTTAACGTTTATTATCTATGAAGATAATTACCCAATGTACGTAATTAAAATGTTTGTTTACATAATGCTACGCAAATGTTTTCTGTTGAATGCTTTCGATCACAGTTGTTTGTCGTAAAAACAGATTGTTATGACAACTAGGGAAATAAGGAAATAGCTTATCCCACGCTGAGTTTCTTATTACAAATAACGTCATGTATTTATTATCCACAGCGATAACAAGAGTCTATTTTAACTGTCTATTAGATCCCGTAACTTTAGTATAAATGCGCATTTGACTGATAATGGTGTGGTCTCGTGGTGGACAGTAACGGTCAGTGGTCTAGTATACAAGACATTTAATAATGACTCATATTTACCAAACATAGTTTTTCATTCAGCCTTTCTACAACGACAGTACATAATATACTTGTCTAGCTACATGTATCATCATAATCATCTCAGCCGAAAGACGTCCACTGCTGGACATAGGCCTCCCCCAAGCAACGCCACAATGACCGGTCCTGCGCCTTCCGCATCCAGCTACATGTATAATAAAATAAATATATACATTCACGTCGTCGCTTACTCAAAATTTAAAACATTATTATACAAATGGTTACTTGTACAAATTACAATGAAACAGAAAATATTATAATTATTGTTAAATAGGAAACTCGTCTTACATAACACAAACACGCACACAATCGCACGCACATGCAAGCACCAACATCCCACCACAAGCACCCCCACACCCACCCCTACACACACATACACCCTCACCCCTGACACACCTCACACCCACACGTAAACAACCCCTACACGTACACACTTCTTACACGCGCATACATGACATACATACATGACACCCATAATTGCATTGCATGCTTTCAATAATTTTTTTAGTTATATATTAGTAATATATATAATAGTTAATGATCCTATTTATTTATTATCCGAAAATTAATGTCAAACTATGTATCTATTATGTTTTAATGTAAACTATGTCATGATTTGTATAAATTAACTAAGGAAGGTGGTCCCCAAGATACAGGTTAACCTAGATTAGGAATCAACGTTCATTTTAATTGTAAAAAATTAGGTACTTATTTTTGGAAATAAACGATTACTATATTTATTGGGATTCACAAAAACTGCAGAACTCCAAGTGCTAAAGATCTTTAGGTACTCTATTTTTACATAATAAATTGCTCGTAGCACCTAGTATCTCAGCTAGCGTGAGATATTATTATACCCAATGAAAACCTGATATTTAAACAATTAAATGCTCAAATACTAAATGTAAAAACTTTCTAAGTGATCACATCACGCATGCTGGCTGGAAATAATATTGTCAAAAATAAAACTAATAAAATTAAAAGTCGTCTAGAAAGCATAAAAACATAAAAATGTTGTTTTGTTTATTATTAATTGTTTTGCGTGTATATAACTAAGCAATGTAACACAAGGAAAACATAATAATAATTAGCACTAAATGTTCGTGAATTCTCGGAGATGCACTCACGCGCAGCATAAAGGCGATTTTCCATACCTCTTTGTTATATTTTATAATTTTGTTACATTTTCATTCTGCAGATATTATTGTCAAATAAATTGTAAAAAGGTAAAAGAATCAGTTGGTTTTAGATGTATGTGAAAGCTTTCAATAGCTCTTCAGTCAAATTCCTAGCATTTGTAGAGGTTATTATATTATTATAAGGTCTTACTTTAATAAAAATCTACTCATCATAGTGAACAACATTTACTATGGGAGCAACCCTAAACTCGTGAAAAAAATTCAGCTTTTCCCTACATTTAGTCGATTTGTGTGGACACAATTGTAGGGATTGATTTTTTTGTCACGTCTTCTGGGTTGCTTCATAGCCCCTGGAGCGTTTGATAAATAAAACTTTTTAACAAAAAATTGAACCGACGAAAACAGAAACTGAAAAGCGAAAAATAACTAATTATGAGTCGGCGCCAAACGAACTTTTAACAAGCAAAGTGCGTGCAAGTTGCAAGTGGCCGAGCGGAGAACGCATTTTTGGAAAGTTATTGTTTATCGTTGAAAATTTCACGTTGTATTTGATGTGGCGTTGTTTTTATTATTTATTTAAAGTAATTTAATGATCTTCGTTGATTGGTTGTTTGGCGCCGACTCATAATTAGTTATTTTTCGCTTTTCAGTTTCTGTTTTCGTCGGTTCAATTTTTTGTTAAAAAGTTTTATTTTTCATTTTTTTGTGGTTTTAATCTAACTCCAGGTCTCCATTATGTCGTAGTGTCTAGAACTATATTTATGTGTGTCAAGTTTCAACAGAATCGGTTAACAGGTAAGAATTCAGTGGGTGAACAAACACTCATCCCCTGTTTTACTACCCTTAGGGGTGGATTTTAATTTTGAAATTTAAATGGGACCAACTTCGAGATATACCCTATCCAATAAAAAAAGAATCATCAAAATCGGACCACTCTGTAAAAAGTTATGCGTGGTCATACATAAAAAAAAAAAAAAAAAAAAAAAAAAAAAATATATATATATATATATATACGCGTCGAATTGAGAACCTCCTCCTTTTTTTCGTCGGTTAAAAAATAATTCAAAATGGCGTTCGCGTCCTTGAACTTGACTTGGCCCCGCCCCTTTTGTACCTACTTGCATTTCTTATAAGATTTTTCAATATTCTATTATGAAACCCATACAAAAATGTTATTGTTTCGTAATCTCGATAATATTTCCTACCTATTTTTAAAATTTTCATGTAATTTGCATGAAAACAAAAAAATTACAAAGAGGGTAGAAAAATATTTTTGCAAATGGCGGCAAATTTGAATTTCGTCAACTTTAAACCCTAATTTAGGCGTAAAAATTGTATGAAGATGTCAAAAACTGTACAAAAATATAATAATAATTTATTCTACTTGCATATTGATGGTTATTCAATAAAATAATTGTTATTCATATACAAAAAATAAACCTTTTTTTATCACACACGTTGAAGTGCTTCCGATAACAAAATCCCGGCATAAAAAAACACATTAAGTGGTTTTTTTATTTATTTAAAATTTTGGTTGCCTTGCGCGTTTAAATGGTAGCCCTGTTATTCCTGAACAACATAACATATAAATAAGATTGATAGATGGCTTTATCTCTTAGCAAAAGACGATAAGATAAGACTTGCCGCCAGGCGGCAGCTAACGCTTTCGCCCTAGGAATTCCAATACCGTCCGCAGCCATTAAACGCTACAGTGGATAGTAAATATTGTTCGTTATGATGAGTAGCGTCACCACTTTAAATATTTGCCATTATTGAAGTAAGACCATATTACTATAGCAATACAATGCCTATCGCATATTTCAAACTTCTGCTTTCCATAATAAATTATTAGTTATAATTATGCGGAATTTCTGTACAAACTTTATACCTAGTGACGTAGAGAGACAGCAGACTTCATTATAGTTGCTTGGTTTGAAAGCCCTTTCAGAATGGTGCTAGCAACTTCGGGATCGTGGACGCTAAGAATGGGGGGACTCAAGGCCCGGGAAAGACGTAGTGGTCGGTCGCGTGCTGCGGTGGGGGAAACAATATTGTTTTCCCGGGAAGTACCAAAGACGTAAGACTAGAGGGGAACCGGCGCGGTCTATTGGAGTTCCTGTAGCTCCTCTATTTTAGGCTGAGGATGGCCACCATGTGGTTTTAGTCGGTAGGAGTCAAAAATATCCCTCCGCCTTTCTCAGACGGAGGATAACCATGAGGATCTCAATCCGAAAAAAGATGCCTTCATAATTTTTTAGGGGTCAAATTTAAATTGCTTTTATTTCAAATAGACCTAATTCTAGTTACACGGTTCAAAACGGTGGGTCTTATGGAGAAACTGTAAAACGGATTTGAATTCTAAATTGTTAATTCCTAATCGTTTCATAACTAACTTATGATTTCGTAAACGCATCTTTAGCACATCGTTAACTAACAGTGATTGGTATGCGGCTGTCAGCCATATTTAAGAGCGTCGCGTGCGCACAAAACAATCACCAAGTTATTGGGACGCCAAATAATTACGCACGTAAACGACCATAGACAGTAATCGTTACTTTTTACTTATTTATTGTTAACTAAGAACTATGAGACTGGGTTATTTTGAAATAAGTCGTCGTCTAAAAAAAGAAATATTAAGAAATAAGTAAACCTCATGATAATTGTTTTTTGTGAAAGGTTTTGAATATTGGCTACGTTAGGTATTATCAATCATGCATTGTATAATACAGGAAATTTAATCAGTGTCGTAGTATTGCAACAACAAAAAATAAAATCAAAGGTATTATTAATTCTGATTCAAATTGAATTATACTCATTCTTATCGCACTCGAAAAACGAGAAAGTAATTTTAAATATGACAAAGAAACGGATAATGCTCTAATGACAGTGCCGTAAAAGCTGTTCATAAAAAATACATACATACATATTATCACGCCTGTTTCCCATTGGGGTAGGCAGAGACTATGGATTTCCACCTGCTACGATCCTGACACACCTCTTTCGCTTCATCTACGTCCATTAACCTCGTCATGCATGCTCGTCGGTTTAGAGAACTCTTAACCTGGCATTTTTTGAGAACATCCGCGATTTGATCGCGATACGTTCGCCGAGGTCGTCCCCTTCCAACTCTTCCATCAACACTCGCTTCGTATACTTGTTTCGTCAATCTCCTCTCGTCCATCCTCTCTATATGGACCTATAAAAATATCTTTTTCATAATACACAGACATAGTAAAAAATACAGACGAAGTGCTGCGATCATAGTG
Source organism: Asteroscopus sphinx (assembly GCA_949699075.1). Lineage (NCBI taxonomy): Eukaryota > Metazoa > Arthropoda > Insecta > Lepidoptera > Noctuidae > Asteroscopus > Asteroscopus sphinx. The sequence goes on from OX453021.1 coordinate 19,155,777, forward strand.
AAGCTAACAAAACCATGCTCCTTCGTGTACAAACCAGTGCTCACGCACACACCATGTACCTGAAGGATATTTGTTTTCGCGATGCTTACTGGACGATGCAGCGACATGTGTAATGAGAGCGGTGAGCACGGTTTGAGGTGCATGTGTGTGCGTGAGCGCTGGTTTGTATACGGAGGAGCACGTTTGGTTGGCTTGGTTGGATTGTTCGCAGCACTTTGTCTATATTTTCTACTATAACCTATTACTCTTTCGTTAAAAGTAATATGACTTTTAACGAAAGAGTAATAGTTAGGACGAATACATAGACATTGCTCTAATGAGAGTGCCATAAAAGCTGTTCATAAAAGAATTACATTCATAATACGACTACTTTTAATGATCAAAATTAAAATTTAACTTGCAAAGAAGAAATTCGCGATGGTAGACGCTTTACTGGCGGTATCGCGAAATTTCAGACGTGCCATTTCAGGCAAACATTTGTCGAAAATTACATGTGTATGCAGAACAAGTTTGTAAATTCTAGAACATCAATAATTTAAAAATAAAATCCATTTCAGAATACACCTGTAACAGTAAATGATGATAAAATAATACGTGACATATTTGTCATGAGTGTATACCATTAAATAATTACAAAAGTGTATTACTATATCATTAATTCAAGTATATAGGTACTATAATCACGTAATTACAGGCATGTAAGAAGTATTGATTTACATAATATGGAGTGTGATATGTCGTATATTATACCTATGTCTGACTAAGTTAGATTTTGTAACTTATTGGAAAATTGGCAATGTATCTGTTGTGAAAGTTGAAACGAACGATTGGCAGTGTTTGAGAATACATACATACATACATATTATCACGCCTGTTTCCTATTGTGGGAGGTAGAGGGTATAGATTTCCACCTGCTACGATCCTGACACACCGTTTTTGCTTCATCTACGTTCATTAACCTCGTCATACATGCTCGTCGGCTTAGAGTGCCCTTAACCAGGGGCCTTACTCCCGAGTCGGGAGTGCCGACTCGGGAGTAAGTCCCGACTGGATCGAGTGCTGTATCAATCGAATTTGAATTCGAGTTATCGTCAAATTGTACTACATTTTTCTAGGAATTGATATAAGCTCAATTTGGTTCAGAGCTCTAACAAGTCGGGAGTAAGGACCCTGGCCTTTTTTGAGAACGTTCGTGTTTGCAAAGCGGCAAATCAGTCGATTTTCCGCTTTGGCTGTGTGAGAATATAATCGAACGAACAGGAGATTCATGCAACTTTTTTACCATATAGCATAACATATATTTAAGTATTATCTTGATTAGTTATAAACTCATGAAAAGGCTCGGAGAAGGACTTCTTAATAAACCCATGGAAAGAAACAAGGTGGTCTAAGGCCACGATCAAGGCACTTGTACACTTTCAGTACTGTCATAGCCAAACAACCGAATTGAGCTCCCAACTGAACAAATAAGCCAATAACGATATAAATTCAATTTTATTCACGTTGGCCTGAATTTGTACTATTGCTTCAATTGTCAAAATGTACACAATGTCGTGTCGATCGCTATATACGTTTGTGTCGTACCGTGGAAAGGCGTGACTCTTATTCACAATCTACTTCGGTGCAGTAGGGTTGGCCAATGAAATGATTAATATCTTTGAACTAATTCCATAGTGTTTTGATTTAGTATAAGAAACAACAATAAGCCAATTATTGCTACATTGTGTACTACTTCTACTAAAGTGAAATTTCGGAATATGGAATAATAAAAACTCGAATTGTGTACTCCTAAATTGTTGTAACAGATTTTTCGTATACTAAAAAAAACTTTATTAATACTCAACGTCAATTTTTTTCCTTGAATTCAATCATGCTAGATTATGTTAATGTTCTAATGTTTTCAATTAAAATGTGTTTAATAATACAGATAGTTGAAGATCTCAATTAAATTAATATAAAAAGAAACAATATGATTATGTTCCTCATATTTTGCAATCTTATAATGCACCTTTGCCAACCCTGCATGCACCGCAACAAAAGAATCCGTGACGCAATAGATTGTATTGCACTTGGTAGTCGATACGATTGCGTCACAATACTGTATCTTAATGAAATTTGATGATAGCCCCCTTTGTGGTGATATGTGGCTTTCATTTGATTTGACGCTTTGTCGAGCAATCTCATATTTTTAGAGAATTGGATTACAATTTGTTTAGTTGGCGTGTAATTTTGTTTTGGATTTTTCTTTTGATTACGTTGTATATTTCTTTGCATTTTGTGGATACTATTTTTTAAATATCTGTAATGTGTTAAACGTTTGACTTAATTTATAATTGCAACATTACTGCAGCCGCAAAACTTAAGCTATTTGGTAATTAATTTTCAACAAATGTCCTTGTAGAAATCATTTAACGCACCCTCTGGTTTTTATTTTGTAAAAAGTACTAAAGCCTTTCAAGTTACTTATTTTGGTACACCAGGCGAACGAACTTTACATTGATATTGATACTATAGTTTATGACAAAATTTACAAAAGATGAAGTCCTTACCACTCTACAATCAGTTTTAAAAACAAATGTGATTCAATGACATCATCGTAGCTCGATTTCATTAAAGAGCTTAATATAAATGAATCGAACAAAACAGGATTTAATTCATTTCAATAGATCACAATCTGAATAATACGATAAAATTAAACCTATTGTCTTCCTCATAACGTCATCAGAAAAATCTTGTAAAAACAAAATAAACTGATCGTTCTCATTTTAAAAGTTGAACATTGACATTCGAAAAATTGTCATGTAATTTTAAAAGCAAAACTAAGTGTTTGGACACATTCAAACTATTAAACATTTTCTGTAGGAACTTTAAGGAATGTATAGTAAAAGTGCCTTCTGTTTTCTCAGTAGCTACAGCAATATTGTAGTCTAATCATAAATTGTTTACAACCCTTTGTCGAGTACCAATTTTCTTCCGTTGACATCGAGGAAAACAATTGGACTTGGAAAATTTTGCTTTTGTCATTTCCCATTAATTCCTTTACAAACAAAATCAATAAGGAAATCAAAACATTGCTAGAACAATGAAATTCAATGCAACTATTATCTAACTTCCGTTAGATTTTTAAGAACCATAACAAAACAGTTTCGTGATTGTCTGTCTGACAGACAAGCCTAATAACGCTGCTACTGGGCAAACATTTTGGGCAGAGTATCCTTACACAATATAGGCAAGCAGTAAGTATGAGTTTTTGATAATCCAGCCCCAGAGGAGATGTAATGTGGGTTTTTTACGCGGTTGAAGTCACAGGGGGAAGCAAGTTTCTAACATTAGAAGTAAATGAACCATATGTGTGGGATGTAGCTCCAATGGTGGATTCTTTACAAAATATCTTAACAAATATTGTACAGCTTTGTACAAGTGATACATTTTACACAGTAATAAAGTACGTAGTTACTCTTACACTTGCAATATTTGTTCATCTGTTCAAATTGTATTTCGTGGATATCAAATACATGAGTCACGTGACGTCAGTTTGTCCATGTTTTTAGTTAAAACAATATCAAAATTAACAGACGACAAATGATTGTTATATTGTTTTTCTTTACCAACTTAAAAGCAAACAGTTGACGTTTTCGTATTGTTTTTATATTGTGAATTCTGAAACAATTTAAGCAAAGCCATCAGGCTTAATATTTCACGCATATTAAAGTTTATTACTCATATTTATGTTTTGATGTTATTGTTATGAATGTAACAGCATTGTTAGTTTTATGTTTGAATACTAGAACTAAAAATCAATCATTTTTAACTTTTAGTAGTTTAGGTAATTACAGTATTTAGAAATACATGTGGTATTGCTAAATTATGTAATCTTTGTAATTTGTTTCAAGATTTGTATCAGAAACCTGATGATTTATCTGGTGGGTTACAAGCGTTAGGTACCTTTTAACACAGTTGCAATTCCTTCAAACTATGTTTGACGTCAATAACATACCTAAGTCAAAACTTGATAAAATCTACGAAGTGGATTTTGCATTTACGTAAATCATAAATGGCACAAATCATACCACTGACATCAAATCTGACAAGTTATGACCATATAAATAGCACATAATTAAAGCAAATCATATATGAAGTATCGTATACATTTAATGAAATCTAGATGGAAAATACCGAAACAGGTGCATAGCTCTGCAATCTAGGCTCAGTCTCAACGGAACGCAGGAAGCCAAGAGAATTCTGACTGCGTGTGGCAACTGCTTTATGTCTCGTAAATTATTCCCATTTTGCATATTACTGGTGATATCTTGGAAGTGTTTAAAGCTCCGGCAAATAACTTGGAAACGGTTGGATCAAATGATGGAAAAGATAAAGATGATTTGTGCCTGTGGATGTATTTAGAGAATTCTAGTTTATTTTATTCATTTGGAGAATTTTGGCTGACTTAGAAAGGATGATATTCAACTCGAGGTGTCCAAATAATTCAAAAGACAATTTTTGAGAGCGACATTAGTTACAGCCACTTCGACTTTCTATGTTCGGAAAATAATTTCGGGAAGAAACACATGTGATTTAAACCTATGTACGTGGGACACTCAGAAAGTTTTGCGAAACTAAAAAAAATTGTTCTATACGTACATATATTTTTATCAAATCTTTTCAAAGTACTTTCCACCAGCCTCTATACAAAGATTCATGCGCCTAAACCAGTTTTCAAAACACTTTTTCCAGTCCGCCGCAGACACCTCGTTTACAGCCTGCTCGAACGCAGCCAGCGCATCTTCCGGCGACGAAAATTGTATCCCTTTGAGCTGATTTTTTATTTTTGGGAATAAAAAGAAGTCACACGGTGCTAGATCAGGGCTGTAAGGAGGGTGACCCAGGAGTTTGACTGGCGTGCTGTCCAGGAAGTCCCTCGTTTTGAGTGCGGTGTGCGCAGGTGCATTGTCGTGGTGGAGCAGTAGCCCGCGGAGCCCTGTGTTTGGTCGCTTGTTGCTTATAACAGAGAAAACTTCTGGCAAACATTTGGTAGTATACCATTCGGCATTAATGCTTCTTTGATCCCGTAAGGGAATTGATACCAAGTGGCCAGTCAAATTAAAAAAGCTAGCGATCAAAATCTTACCCCCGCTTCTAGATCGCTTCACTTTGGTAGGCGTTGGCTCATTTTGAAACACCCAAACAGTCGACTGGCGCTTGGTTTCTGGGTCGTATTGATAAATCCAGGACTCATCACCTGTAACGATGTCGTAAACACGCCGAGACGAGCCTGCTTCAAATTTGTTAAGCATATCACGGCACCATTCCACCCGGGCCTGCTTCTGAGCATCGGTGAGGTTGTGCGGCACCCAGCGTGATACTATCCTCCTCACGCGAAGATGGCTGTGTAGAATCTCGTGAACGCTTCCCGATCCAATCTTCAATATGTGTTGAATCTCCTGATATGTAATTCGCCTATTGTCTTGGATTAAATTTTTCACTGCTAGCACGTTTTATTCGGTAACAGCCGTCAAAGGGCGACCGCTTCTTTCGTCATCCCCCAAAGTTGGTCGACCGCGCTTGAATTCGTTATACCAACGATACACGGTTGCCTTGGAAGGGCCTTCATCCATGAATGCCATTTGAAGTCTATCGTACGATTCATCCGGTTTCAGGCGACACTTGAAATCGTATAAAATCATAGCTCTAAAATGTTCCCGGCGCAGATCCATATTTCAGTGAGACACAATACTTTGAATTAACTCGCAAAAAATGTGGAGGGAAATTTTGAAATTGGAACTTACTTATTTTTACTTATAAATAATCATATTTTCGAAAAACATTATAACTGGCCAGTCTCCCATATATAAAAACTTTTTTTCGCAATACTTTCTGAGGGGCCTGGTATATAGCAATTTTATCTTTTAGTAAAACAAACTTTAGTCTATTTGTTTATGTCTTACGTAAGCTCTATCCTTATTAGCTATGAGGAGTTAATATTTCAAGAACATAGCTCTTGAGATTCGCTATGTGAAGAACACTTTAAAAGTCATGGGTCAATGCCACACCGGTGTCACTGTAAGTAAAATATCTTAATGCACATTTACAACCTACCTAAGTGTTGCGTCTAAATACCTTACAAGCATTACTATGAAAATTATAATCCTTCATTACTGCGTCGAATCGCTTAAAAATATAACAAATGACGTCCAGATAGCGATTTTACGCGCATGAGCTCCTTGTTTTTTGCGTAATTTATGCGCAAACGCGTTGCACAACGTGTGAACTGCGTATAATGTGCATCGGCGTTTATGATATAGCATTCATTAGGGTTCAATGTGAAAGCTTTTAATATGTGTTCGTACGGTTTTCTGACATTTCTAAGAACGTAGGTACAGGCGCGGTTCCAGCCCAAGATTTTAGGGGGGGTCAACTTGGCTTACGTAGGTATAGTTTCAAGGTCCAAATTTACCATTTATTTATTTATGCTAAGACAAGGTAAAGTTTGGAGTTAGTTTATTATATAACAGAATATTAACTTACAAAATGAACGTCAAAAAAGAGAAAACGAACGTGGGGTACAATCGCGAGCGAAGCGAGCGCGAATTTTTAATATTTATGCAAAAAGTAGACTTCAATTCAAGTGTATCTTTTGGAGTTGTAGGCTATGTACGTTAATAAAGAAGCGCGAGCGAAACGAGCGTGATTTTTTTTTTCACCTCCAAAGCTTCAATCGTTTGCGCCTTTGATATAGTGTTCGATCGCAACGGCAGGCTCATGTAAAGTAGCGCAAACCGTTCAACAAAATGAACTACCGCCGGTGGCGTCGTATGTGATATTATTTGTCAATAAACTGGAAATATCATTCATATTTTATTTTGAGCAAAATAATACCTATGCTGTAAATTGAACTTCAGTAAATAAACAAAGCTCTAAAGTAATGTTAGGTATTTTTTTACGTAGGACTAGATGTCGTGTTTTAGTAAGTACGTAGTACCATAAAATATACCAGCAGAAAATAGAAGATATTATTACCTATTCTATGGTAGTACTTACGTTGTTTTGATTTCGTTGTTTACTTTTGGACGTTTAAGCAGGAAGTTAATAATTTATTTAATTTATTTTTGTAAATTGTCTATTTATAGGAGATTTGTCAATTTGACGTATACGATTTTGGGGGGGGATCATGACCCCTATGACCCCCCCCCCCTAGAACCGCCACTGCGTAGGTAGGTATTATGGTTTCATCCACATGTAGTGTGTATTCCAATATTAAGTTTCCTTGAGAGTAAGAAGTTACCAGGAGCTTATATATATCATGGACAGGACGCACCTTAGTACTAATGCGTCCTGATGCATCTCGCTTGCTTGCTGAGGTGATTGTGGCATTAGCCATCAGGATTATTCGTTGTACTTAGTGATTTCTGGCTGTTTTGTCGCATAGTACATCTTTTCTATGCAATCCCTTTAGTATCAGTATGACGAAAACCTACGATGAAAACGCAGATATTTCTAGAAATATTTGTGGCGCTAAATGCTTTACTGGTGAGATAGTTTGGATTTTCAAGCTTATGATTCCAGTTAATTATGGAGACAAGAAATTTGATTTATTCAATGTCTGTAAGAACAGACAGGTTGTTTAGAACTCGAATAAATAGAGTCTGGCGTCTTTCCGATAAGAAAACTTAAGCAAAATTCTGAATCAAACGTAAATAACGGATAAACGTAAATCATCAACTGTTATACTAGAATTTACTATTAAGATGGTTTGGGTATGTAGAGGATGGAAGAAAAGAAATTGACGAAACAAACAGGTATAAGAAGCAAGAGTGGACGGGAGAGTTGAAGGGAGAAGACCTCGGCGAACATACCGTAACCAAATCACGGACGTTCTCAAAAAATAAATTGACGAAACAAGTAGGTATACGAAGCGAGAGTAGATGGAAGAGCTGAAGGGAGAAGACCTCGGTGAACGTAGCGTAAATAAATCGCGGACGTTCTTAAAAAACAAATTGATGAAACAAGTAGGTATACGAAGCGAGAGTAGGTGGAAGAGTTGAAGGGAGGTGACCTTGGCGAACGTAAGGCTAGATTAAGAGCAGTCAGCATGCATGATGAGGTTAATGGCTTCGTAGATGAAGCAAAAGACGTGTTTCAGGATCGCAGCAGGTGAAAATCCATAGTTTCTGCTTACTCCAATGGGAAACAGGTGTGATAATGTGTGTAAGTATGTATGTGTGGAACTATACAACGTGTTATTGAAATAACTGAAAACCTCTTAAGGGGTCATTGTACTCATCAGTATGAACAAATTTTACTATGGGACCAACCCTGAAATCGCGAAAAAAAAACAGCTGATCCTTACTGTGAGTTTGCACTGACGAAACATTCACATAAAAACATGTTGAAAAGTCTGTTTTCTGTCAATGTATCGAATCGCGTTCGCATTATCACACAACTTGTTAAAACGAAACTTGTTTTACATTTCATAGTCTATTGACATGTTTCACAATTAATTTCGATACACTTCAAAGTAGGTATCTGTTTTCGGCCATACATGTTTATGAAATGCAATGAGGTCGCTCATTGGATTACACAAAAAACGAGGTTTATACAAGTTTTGACACATGATTAAGCATCAGTGCGAACGTCAGCCGTGATAAATCTATAGACAAACATGTCAATGTATAAGTTTTAGTAAGTGCAAACACAGCCAACAACAAATCTTGAAATCTGTCAAAGAATTTACCCAGTTTTCTGCAGTGCGAACGTAACAATCAACAAAACAAGTTGTGACATAAGTTTCATATGACAAGTTTCGAGACATTACATGTTAAATGTTTTTTGGTGTAAACCCACAGTTACATTTGTGTTCACATAAATCGACAAAATGAAAAGCTCAGCTGTTTTTTTTTCGCGATTTCAGCGTTGGTCCCTTAGTAAAAGTGTTTCATACTGATGAGTACAACAACCCCTAAGAGGTTTTCAGTTATTTCAATAACGCGTTGTATACAGTTGTGTTTATATGAATAAGTCGTGGTTTCAATTTATTCTCATTAAATGGTACATTTTGCATCTGAACATTGAACAGAACCCTTGTGTTTTTTTAAACGCCTACTTTGTTTACGTTTATGCAACAATTTATTTCCCTATACACTTCCGTTTATCTTCACCACTCCTTTGTCTTCACCACTCGTTGACTCTCTCACCACGCCTTTACGATCAATTGTAAAGTTGTTATCAAATCAACTATGCTTATTTTTATGGCAAGCAATGCAGAGCGACATAAAACGATTGTAGGGTAAAGGCAGTCTTACGGAGCAAGGGCCCTTGCTCCGTAAGACTGTAAAGCTACTCGCCTTTGGTGGTCAATAATAATTAGGGGTCGAAGAAAGTTGCTAGTCTTACCTTTTTTTTTGTTTTCGGGTGGAAATCCTCATGGATACCCTCTGTCTGGGGATGGCGGAGGGCTATGTCGGAATCTTACCGACTAAAACCACACGGTGGCCATCCTTTGCACAAAATCGAGGAGCTCCGGGAACTCCATTGGACCGCACCGGTGCCCCTCTAATGCTATGCCTTTTGCCCGTCCCGGGAAAACAATATTGTTTACCTCCACAGTAGCCCGCGACCACCACGTACTACTGTCTTCCCCAGGCTCGCTTAATAGACGCCTCGAGTCCCTCCATTCTTAGCGTCCATGATCCCGAAGGCCAGATATGGCGGCAGGGGATGCGGCCCTTCGCCCTATCTGGGCTTTGCGCCAGGACGGTTGCCTCTCCGGCGCCTCCTTCTCCGAGTGGGATCGGCCCTCTCCCGATCTCACTCTGCGGCTTCCTTCTGAAAAATAACGGTCTCGCAGAAGGAAGCCATGACCCTCCAAGCCGTTGGATCTGCCAGCATAGCCGACACTACTGCTGGCAGAGACAGATCCTGCCAGATTCTGCTGACCAGGTCCCGCCGTACGGAGCCCCAAGCAGGGCACTCCTCCATCGTGTGCTTTGAGGTGTCCTGGTCACACCCACAATGGTGGCGATTTGCCGTGGCTTCGCGTCCGATCCTATTTAGGTACTCACCGAAGCAACCGTGCCCAGTGAATACCTGAGTAAGCCGGTAGGTGATGCATTCGCTCCTCTCCAGCCAGGCCCCAAAGTAGGCCAGACAGCTTCAATCACTCGCTTGTGCGCACTGCGGCTCGTCCAGCCGCTCACGCCACATCTCGAGCGCGTGTCTTCGCTCCTGCCGCCTCAGCATTTCAAACGCCCTCGCAGGCGCGCTCCCACCATTTTGGCGGATGGCACGGATACGGCCGTAGAACCACGCATCCATTTCCGCTAAGATGTCCAACGGTCCCACCGCTGCGTCGCGCCGTGTAACTTTTACTATTGGACTAACCCTGAAATCGCGGAAAAAAATCGGCTGATCCCTTCATTTTGTCGATTTTTGTGATCACAAATGTTGGGAACAGCAGATTTTTATTCACGATTTCAGGGTTGGTCTCATAGTAAAAGTTGTAGATAGTGACGAGTACAATGACCCTTAAGAGGTTTTCAGTTATTATAATAACATGTTGTATAAATTAATGTAGAAATTATAGGTAGTAATTTAGTTAACATCAAATGTAATTTTACCCATATTTCGCAAATAAATTGATTTGATTTGATTTGTAAGTTGTGTTATTGGTTTATCATAGTTCAAAATAATGGGAGATCAATCTAGCGTAATGTCTGGACTGGCTGGTTTGTCGAGTAGTAAAACTAACTGAATGAAATTATAATTTTATAATTGCATTTTGTTGTCAGGTTGGTCGACAATTGTTTGTTTATTTTGATATGGAATTCCTGTAACGTCGCTCGTCGGACAAAATTGTCCTAAAAACATAACAAAAGCATATTTACAAAGAATTGTTTATTTGTTTATTTACAACATTTTCTATACACAAATTGTATCCGGCTTATAACGTTTTAAATTCCTTACCGTTCAAAGGAAACCCAAGCTATTTTTACCCCTATTTGCGTATAACAGTAGAGAAGTGCATAGAATGCGATAAAATTAACATTGCATGCCTAATTTGTATTGGATCTCTGACTAATCACTTCGTCGTAATTTCAATTAGGTGAGCAGTTGCATATACCTACTATGAAAACAGGATGTTTTCCACTTACAGGGCACTGACTTATGGGGAATGTAGTTGCCAAGTGGCGCCCCCATCAATAAAAAAATATTACTCGCTGAATACATCATCTATCGAAAATTCGTTTTCAACGATTGAAGTACAGGTACTTCAACTGTATTGCCTCGTTGGTCTAGTGGTCGCAAGCGCGACTGCTGAGCGTTGGGTCCTGGGTTCGATTCCTGGGTCCAGCAAAGTGTTATTGGGTTTTTTCATTAGGAAATTCTTAGTAGCACCCCGTAATCTGGATTTGTGCCCGGTTAGTGGCAATAGGCTCGCCCTCTATCACATGGGACGTGCGAAATGTGGGTGTACTTTACACCTCTGCCTACCCCTTTGGGGAAATACAGGCGTGATGTTATGTTATGTTAAGTACAGGTACTGTAGTTTAATCAGAAACTATTAACTGTAATGTACCACTGTTGACACAATAATGATTATATTATATATTATATTATATTATGTTAATTATACTTCGCTGTAGTTGTAGATAGAAAAAGTGCGAAAAACTGCCACTTTTGGTATTTTTTCTATCTCCAACTACAACGAACTATATTTTGCAGAGTTAATAGTTTCTTATTAAACAAAAGTACCTCTAATTGAATGATTTAAGATGAATTTTCGATAAATTATCTGTTCAGCGAGTAATAATTTTATACTGATGGGGCGCCACTTGGCTGGTACATTCCCCTCAAGAAGCCACAGCGCTTTGATATTTTGATAAAGGAATTGCAAATGTTTTAGAATAGAAGAGAGAGTAGTGAGAGTTGTAAATAAACGAGTTCTGTAGCATTTCAGAATATTCCAAGACTAACATTATTGAGGATATGTTCGAACTCTATTAGTAGTAGATTCCTTTGTGAAAGAGCTCGTCCGGGGAAGTACTACCACCGTGCCTACTTCTCCGCCAAACAGTGATGCTTGCATTGCTGTGTTTCGGTCTGAAGGGCACGGGTGCCGGTGAAATTACAATCACATGAGACTTTCCATCTTCATGTCTCAGTTTGGCGAACCGACTTGCGGTACCATTTAGGTAAAGGTGGTATTAAAGTTGTTATGGGCAAAGGTAACCGCATAACATCAGGTGGGCCTTTAGCTCGTTTTGCCATTCTATACTATAAAAAAAACTCTGTCTACTTATGTATGTGATATTGATATTTTTATTGAAAAGAGAATCAATCATTTCAATTATTTACCACGTTTTTTAAACAAAATCGAGACAAGCAAGTTAATATTGTATTTTCACCAGTTCTGTGCTAGGTTCGAAGTTTAAGTTCTCAAGCTCATCGGGAAGTTAGCTTAAATCTATTGCATTTGTACTGAACAGACCGGCAGGAAGGAAAGCGAGTTAATGAAAACGTGGTAACAAATAAAAAAAAAAGATTCGCGTCGAATTGAGAACCTCCTCCTTTTTTTTCGTAGGTTAAAAAGCAGACACACTATACAACATTAGTTTTTCTTTAATCATCATCCTCATCATAAATATATTCTATTCTATTCCTCCTCCCCTTTTCCCAACTATGCTGGGGTCGGCTTCCAGTCTACCAGATGCGGCTGAACATCAGTATTTTACATGGAGCGGCTGCCATCAGACCCCCGCAATCCAGTTAGGTACTGGGCATTACCAACCAACATTCGGAGGTTACACCAGTCGTCAGACTTTCAGGCTTCTGACTACCCGTAACGACTGCCACAGATATTCGTATGACAACCGGGACCGACAGCTTAACGTGCTCTCCGAGGCACGGTTTAGTTTATTAGTGTATTAGTTTTTCTTTACTATAATCCTTAAAAGGGGTCATTGTATTTCTGCAGTTAGAAACAGCGCAGTAAGGCATTTTTGCGTGTTTTTATTACAGTATTTACAGAAACAAGTCAAAAGGCGTACTGAAAAAGGTTTTGAAATGTCCTGCACTCGTGCAGAGTGTTGGCACGCGCGCCCCGTCCACTTTTTCATTCTATCTATCTATTTAGGCTATTACTGATATAACCGTAATAAGATATGATTATTCACATGATTTTAATTACATTTTTATTTTTCAGGTAACACATCATTTACATCTACCAACATTAGCGATATTAATGGATATTATAAGGTAATAACATAAAAATATACTTTATTAATTCTTGTTATTAGCCCTGCATAAGGGTGTAGAGAAAAATGAGAAATGAGAAGATCAGAAATGAAAAGTTTCGCAGGTGAACGAAAGTAACCGACATAGTCCCAAGGATTGCCAAACTTAAGTGGCAGTGGGCGGGGCACATTGCTCGCAGTACGGATGGCCGATGGGATAGTAAAGTTCTGGAGTGGCGACCGCGTACTGGAAGGCGCAGCGTGGGTAGGCCCCCCACAAGGTGGACCGACGAGAATCCGCTAGATGCGGAAGGCGTAGGATCGGTCGTTGTGGCGATGCCCCAAGGAGGCGTATGTCCAGCAGTGGACGTCTTACGACTGAAATGATGATGATGATGAAGGGTGTAGAGAATGGGCGTCGCCAGGGGGGAGCAGGGGAGGGCGGCTGCCCCCCACTAGAGTCTCGAGCCTTGAATATTTTAATAAAAAAGTAATCGAAAAATTCCCCAAAAACCCAAGAAGATTATGTTTTAATTATGATATGTTTTAATTGTGATATGTTTGGGGTGCATTAAAAGAGCCTCCACGAGTGACAATATTTAACTGATCGTTCGGCGCACCCTGGGCAGTCAGCCCCGCTACCAACCTGCTGACTGGCTAATATTTGTTAGCTCATGTCGACACGATAGAAGAAGAATTATGATATTTTTTTCTTGTATCATCATCTTGACCCTTCCTCCTGGCCCATTGGCTGACGACGCCCTTGGTGTGGAGGAACGAGGTTTTCATATTCTTCCAACACAAAGGGAGGATCCTCCAACCAGGCTGGGTCTGCGCCTGGCGATGTTGGGCGCTTGTATAATATGTTAACTGCGTGTCACACTCTGCTTGCGCGATTCAAGATTTGTGACGTCATTTACCACGTAAGTGTTAGTTACCATGTAGCGCGATAGATGTCGCTACAAGGGTTTACAGAAGTCAAAATATTACGTGCTTCTTTGAATCAGAAGCTTCGGGCCGTACCAAAATCACTAACGCATCTAGAAACTATAAGGCAAGTCGTAAATAAAATCACGTTATTTCATAATAAATGGCAATAATAGACCTAGACCTAAACAGTTGTGCACTAAGTTTACCCTCAGCCTCTTTTCTACACTCACTCTATCGCTCAAAGGTTTGCTGGTAGAAAACTCATTTTTGAGTTAAGCTCGCCTTTGTACATCTAATTTCTATTTATAAGTTTTACTGTATTTTTTTTTCTGGTGTACAATAAAGAATAAGAATAAGAATAATACCTTACTTGTCAAGCAGAATGAAGGGCTTAGGAGAAAATTACAAACATCCTTAAAAACGTTAGCTTTTACGGATGGCCGTCAGTGACTGATTGATTGATTCATTTTATGTTTAGATCTCTGCGACAACGCGCCGAGAGAAATTGATTTACACTTCCTGTAACAGAATTGGCAAATTAATTCTCTTTTTATAAGTGTCTGTATTTTTGTGTAGATAGACCTAATGTCTTGAGTTTGAACTAGTCTCATTATGTATTATATTTGTGTTTAACAACATAACCTCACGCCTGTATTTCCCGAAGGGGTTGGCAGAGGTGTATAGCACACCCACATTTCGCCAGTTATGTTATAGACCCATGTAATAGGGGGCGAGCCGAGTGTATTTGTGTTTAATAAGTAATAATTAAAAACATTCTTATATTTCATAATAAGAATAACATATTCAAGGTTATTTGAGATTTTTAAACACTGAATTCTGTGTGCTGATAAGTTTCGTGAGTTAAATTCATAAGAAAAGGCGCAAATAAAAACACAATGCGCGTGCGTTTTTTAGTAAAGCCGTAAATAATGACCAATTATATTAATTTGTACAAAGATCGATATATGTATAGTGCAGTGCATTTCATGATATTCAACTTAGGATAAGTTTAACTTAAGGTTAACAGTTGAGGTTTACAGTATTTTTACACGACTGCCCGAAAAAAGAAGTGTAATGTTTTATACTTTTCTTTATTATGTGTACATCTTTATGATGACGTCTGTGGTCTGGTGGTTCGAGTTCGGGTTCGATTCCTATAGGACACAAATATTTGTGTGATGAACATGAATGTTTGTGTTGATCTGGGTGTTTCTTATGTATTTACGAAAAAAAAAAGTATATAAGTATTATATCCATTGTCTAGCACCCATATCACAAGCTCTGCTTAGTTTGGGACTAGATGGTGTTTTGTAAAAATGTCTCGAAGATATTTATTTATTCATCATCATCATCATCATCATCATCATTTCAGCCGAAAGACGTCCACTGCTGGACATAGGCCACCCCCAAGCATCGCTACAACGACCGGTCCTGCGCCTTCCGCATTCAGCGGATTCCCGCGACCTTCACCAGGTCGTCGGTCCACCTTGTGGAGGGCCTTGGGGGCCTACTCACGCTACGCCTTCCAGTACGTGTAGCCACTCTAGAACTTCACTGCCCTATCGGCCATTCATTCTGCGAACAATGTGCCCCGCCTACTGCCACTTAAGTTTGGCTATTCTTCGGGCTATGTCGGTTACTTTCGTTCTCCTGCGAATCTCCTCATTTCTGATTCGATCACGCAGGGAAACTCCGAGCACAGCCCTCTCCATTGACCTTTGAGTGACTTTGAGCCTTCTTATCACCTGCCTACTTATCTTTATGTATTGTAAGTATATATTTACAAAAAAAAGCATATAAGTATTATATCTATTGTCTAGTACCCATAGCTTTGGTTAGTTTGGGACACTAGATGGTGCTGTGCAGGGTTGCCAGATGAGTACAAGTGGATTATCGTACTGATGTTCTAAAATTATCGTATATCAAGGAATTTGGTGAAAAATTATCGTAAACAGTGCTGAGCTACGAACAAAAACAATGATTTTCAGCATCAAAATTATCGTATTTCTGCGTATTTCAATCAATTTTGTATCGTACCAGAGCCAAAATTATCGTATATTTACGATAATTATCGTACGTCTGGCAACGCTGGTGCTGTGTAAAAATGTCCCAAATATCATCACAGCTGGTACAAGCTTAACCCATAATAGCCTACAGGTACCTTACACCTACCCTAGTACACATTATCAACATTAACTCTAAAGGTCTCACTGCAATCCAAGCGAAATGTTTACACCGGCTGACCGCATTCCGCGCATGCGTCCGACGCCAGTCGCTCGCGCCGAATGTTTTGCACTCCTTTTACTACACTGTACTGCACATATTTGTGTGCAATCCAGTGTATTAGGAAATGAGAAGGGTGCGTCTATTCCGCCTGATGATACGTCATTGGAATATGTATTTGTAGCTCGGTTTTTGGTCATATTTGCGTGCAATTCAAGAGTAGGGTGCGTCCATTTAGCTGCACAATGCATGCATAACATTTCTATTACACTTTATTGTACGTATTTTTGTACAATCAAGTGCATTAGGGAATTTGAAGGGTGCGTCTATTCGTCTATTCCGCTTGATACGTCATAAGAGTATGTGTGAGTGGTTTTTTTGGTCATATTTCCTTGCAATCCAGTGTTCTAAAAACGAGTAGGGTGTGTCCATTTTGCTTTATATATCATCATCATCATTTCAGCCGAAAGACGTCCGTCTTGTGGGTAGGCCCCCCACAAGGTGGACATACTACCTGGTGAAGGTGGCGGGAATCCACTGGTTGCGGAAAGCGCAGGATCGGTCGTTGTGGCGATGCTATACATATGTATAGTGGATGCTAAATCCTGTGTGATGTGAGGAGTTGATGTTTCGTATCATAAAAGTGTAAATTTTTTCTAAATAGATTTTGCGTAGCTGTGGCGGTTATTGGTTTAGTTGGAGTTGATAATTAAAAAAAAAAACTGCGCTTGAAGCTCTGCCTTCTGAGGTCTTCAGTTCAGCCAAAGAGTTTTGTTTTTCACTATTAAAATTCCAATTAACTAATACCTGAAAGTGCTCCATACAGTTCTCGATGGTGTGTGTAGTCTGCCAACCCGCACTAAGCCAGCGTGGTGGACTAAGGCCTTTAATCTTCTTATTCTGAGAAGAGGCCCCAGCCGAGCAGTGGGACAGTAATGGGCTGATGATGATGATGAGATGAATGCCTGAGCCTAAAATTGGATGGAGATGACGGATTGGTGTGTCATCGTTAGACTTGAAAGCATTACTTAAAACCACCTAAAGTGAATTTCCAGCTAAAATCACTTTTTATCGTTTTTTTTTTTTTTTCATTCATTTCAGTCGGAAGACGTCCACTGCTGGACATAGACCTCCCCTAAAGGGGAGGATAAGCTTAATCGCCACGCTTGGCAGTTTCTTAATCTCTCGTTTCTTAATCTCGTTTAATCTCTTTCTCTTCTTTATTCTACTTTCTTATTCCAAGGTTTAGTTTACTGGTTTTCGAGAAAACGCTTGATTAGACGTATGCAATGTGTTATTGGAATAACTCAAAACCTCAGACACCCCAACTAGTTTTTATTATAATAAATTGATATGGAAAGTATTTATTAATTTTAATTTATTATTGTAGAAGATACTTTTAAGTTTTGGTATCATGGTTACTCTAACCGATTCATCGCGCTAGATTTATTCACGAACGTGCGACGCTCTCGACGCTACTGTGTCAGAAAGTGAAAAAAACCTCTAAAAAACCTCACCTCTAAAAATAACTTAAGTTTTAATAGTTAAGTTAGTTTAGTTAGTTTTAACTTAAGTTTTATAGTTTTAGGAAACAAATGTTATCCAAAAGTTTCCATCGCTCTTTTTTACTGGGTCTCGCTCGCCTTTGCGCTCAGCGCTGCGTCGTCGTATGAAACTTTTAGACGGCGACGAAACTGGTATGAAAATATTTTTTTGGTAAAAATTAATCTATGTTAAAAAGTAGTGTAATGGATTCTACTCTCGATTCTGAACAAACTTGTTTGAGGTTTTGAGTTAATTCAATAACACGTTATACAGGGTGTCAGGGAAACGCTTCCGAAAACGAAGATAGGTGATAGTGCAGGCTTGTGATTACTGATACGAAACCATGAATAAAAAATAGATTCTTTTTAAGTTTTTTTTTTTTTTTTTTGCATTTTTCGTTATGTACTTATGAGTTTTATTTAACTGCCCAAAGCTGGTTATGTATGAAAAATGCAAAAAAAAATATATATGAAAAAATCTAAAAAAGAATCGCATATTTTTTTCGTGGTTTCGTATCAATAATCCCCAGCACCTATCTTCGTTTTCGGAAGCGTTCCCCTTACACCCAGTATATGACAACGGAATCGTCTATGACCCATGAAAGAAAGGTAGCATGTTACAAATAGTTAGTGCTAATCGCTTTATGCAAAACGGATTTCGTCACAAGGCGTGCCTTTAAGTAGACAAGATTTTTGTATTAAATAACAGGTTGTTAGTTGTTACCGATTAATTATTAGTAGGTACGGTTATACGTGTTATAACCTTATAACACATTTCCCTCACTGACCGACGATTTGCCCGGGGAGATAGCAGGTGCTTATAACATGAGCTTATTGGTAAATTGTGGTAGGCAATTAAGAATCATAAATTTAATAAAGTAAGAAACAATTTGCAAAGTGAACAGTACCAGAAGTATATGCTTTCGTATTACAGTCAGTAATTTCTTTTGTTTGTTTGAGTCTTGGCCTTTGCAGATCAGACAGAGAGTGCATACCGCATTTGGACTGCATGCTAGCTACAAAACAGTGGTTTGGACGCAATTTTTGTGCAGTTGACATAATACTGCAACAAAACTGCTGACGATTGTGCACTTGTGCAGTCGCCGACTGCAAGCGTCGGCAGTTCGAATGAATGAAGACTTAGGGTCTATTTCGACGCTCTTGAACTTCAATCCTCCTCCGAGTCTTTTCCCAATTATATCGGGGTCGGCTTCCAGTCTAGCCAGATGCGGCTAAACATCAGTATTTACACGGAGCGACTGCCATCAGACTCCCGCAACCCGGTTACTGGGTAAATACTGAAACAAGTTAACTGCAAAATAGCAGTTTGGATGTGGTATTGCGGTATTTTTTGATGCGTTATTGGTGCAGTTGATTTAACTGCATCAAAACTGTCAACCGAATGCTTAGTCATTAGTCGGTCAAACTGCACGCCGACTGCAAGTGGACCCTCTGCTTACCCCTTCGGGGAAATACAGGCATGATATTATGTATGTATGTGAATCCCTTGTACGGATGTCAAACTTGGTCTTTTACAAAAGACATCGTACAAAAGATCAATGTATTCCAAAGAGCTACTGAGAGAAGTATGCTGGGCATAAAGCTGAAGGATAGGAAGAAAAACTCATACATTAGATGCATAACAAAAATAACAGATGCCGTAGAGCTAGCAAGCAGACTGAAATGACATTGGGCTGGACACACAGCAAGGATGACAGATAACAGATGGAGTGAAAGGATTCTACATTGGCATCCTTACGAAGCGAAACGCCCACGTGGCCGACCTAGGCGGCGCTGGAGCGACGATATCTGCCAAGTGGCCGGAGTCGCCTGGACTCGCCAAGCAAAAGATAGAAAGCACTGGAAGGGGTTGGAGGAGGCCTACGCCCAGAAATGGGTATCCCAATAATATATTTATAACGATCTTATGTACAAAAAAAAAAATGAAAATCTTATGTAATAAAAAAATATCTATAATGTTTAAATGAAATTTGAAATGATAAAATACTTTGTGTTAAAATTAATTAGTAATGTATATAACGATAAATATAAAATAATATTGTATAAACATACTTGATAAATTACAAAAATAATAATTTATAATTTGAAAACACAAATTAAAACTGTACTAATTATATCTATTGTAAATTTGGGAAATAAAGACTTTATTTATTTATTTATTTAAATTTATTTATGTGTATCCCTTATTGTCTGTCCTCTCATGACATCATCGTCATTCAACTACTATTGACCGCTAACGTTACGATTGTTCCCAATAAATTCGCTTTGGATAGTATAGACACTCCGTTTCTTTTTTCGTTCTCGTTCAATATAAAATGCACATAATGCTCTCTCATTGTTTGGCATTGTTATACCCTCGTGTATGGGGCCTTAACCTTACACCAGTGAGTGTAATGGAGCGTGACAGTGACCTCAGTTGTCAACACAATATCAAGGAACACAATACTGTCACGTCATAACTAAGGGTCATGTTTAATATTGCTGGGAGAACGATTATTACTTTAGCCCATATTTATTTATTATTATTTATTATAAAAGGAGGGAAATTAAACTCAATCATTCGAAAGGTGCTGTGCCATAAAT
The DNA here is from genome assembly GCA_949699075.1 of Asteroscopus sphinx. Classification (NCBI taxonomy): domain Eukaryota; kingdom Metazoa; phylum Arthropoda; class Insecta; order Lepidoptera; family Noctuidae; genus Asteroscopus; species Asteroscopus sphinx. The sequence goes on from OX453021.1 coordinate 19,176,307, forward strand.
GTGCAGAAAAAAACATGTGTGTATGTTGCCGTTCAGGCAGGTAAAATAAAGAGAGGATACACACATGATTTAAACGATTTACACGATTTGATTTGCAAGTGTGGCCCTAGCATAATTTTCATAAAATATGCGCAGGTGTAACCCCGACATAACCTACCTATAATTTTTTCATACTTCTCAAAAAAACATTTTATTATAACATCTTTCCTTGGCTTCCCAGAGGAAAAAGATTGAGATCATTATTTATCATCAACTCAGCCTATCGCAGTCCACTGCTGGACATAGGCCTCTCCCAAGTTGCGCCACAACGCTCGGTCCTCTGCCTTCCGCATCCAGTCCCCCCCAGCCACGTTCATTATTTATAGTAGACATGAATGGTACTAATACAACACCAATAATCGGAAGAACCCAGCAAAATAAAAAATTAAGTGACAGCTCAACGCATGTATGGGGATTTTTTTTTTTTTTTTTTTTTTCGAATGGGCTCTCGCAGGTGGGACCGAAGTCCCATTTCTGCTTAACCGGACTTAGTTGGCGGAGAGTCCCATGTGGGACTCCATTCGCCGAAGGTTTTTTCCCTACATACTTACAAACTAGATGCGCGCGGCATCAATACCGCGCGTAAATCGGGCGGGCGCCCCCCAAGGGGGGGGCTCGAACCTCGCTAGGGCATTGCAGGGGGACCCCGCAGTTCCTATGTCCCCCTAGCAGCCGTTGCTGCATCGAATTGGTTACCTCGAAAGTAGCGGACTTTCGGTTCCTATCGGGTGACGTGCTAAACGCCGTGAAGCGGCAAGCCTCGCCGGCGAGGCTAAGACCTACCTAGAAAACCTAACCAGTGGCTACGCAATAGCCTGCTCCTAGGAACTACTCTAGAGCATAGGGCCGGTCTCGCGTGACGAGATTATCTCCGGTTGCTTACACCGTGAGGGCGTCCCCAGGGGGGAGCTCGGACCTCGACTCAGGGTGCAGCAGGGGGACCCCGCCACTGATCCCCCCAGCAGCCGGTGCTGCGTCGGCATGTGTTTCTGTTTCTCGAGAGTCGGACTCTCGGATTCTGTGTGTGTGTCGCGTCGGTCCTCGCCGGCGGGGACGATATTTTGGACGACGGCGTCGGAGTGTGCTTGTACTTTTATCTGACTCCTGGAGGAGTGTGATATCGTCATCGGGCTCAATGAGTGTGTGTCTGGGACGTCGGGTTTTGCTGATAGCGGATGGCTGGTAGACGGTGGCCGCCACGACCAAGGGGTTGGGGTGCTTGGGAGCGGAATCGAAATAGCGTTTTGAGACACGCTTGAAAAACTGCTTGATGGTCGGCAGTTTGAAGTCTAGGTGGAGGTCGACGTTGCGTACGTACCAGGGGGCGTCTACAGCCCTACGCATGAAACGGTTTTGGATGGTTTGGAGCATGTGAATTCTCACCGGCTTAACGTGTGCGAACACAACGCTAGCATAGGCGAGTATGGGGCGGATACAGGTGGTGAATATCCTTACTTTGAGATGAGTGGGCAGCTTACTGTGCGCATTGAGAAGGGGGTGGAGACGTGCGAGGACGAGGGCGGCACGGTTTTTCACCCTGCGGATATGCGGACGGAAAGTCAGTCTACGGTCAAGGATCACTCCGAGATATTTGGCTTCTCGTTGCCATGGGATCTGTTTTCCGAACATTGAGACTGGTACGCTCAGTTCTTTACGGTACTGTGACAGGGGTCTCTTATCGAAGAGGACCGCTGCACTTTTTTCGGGATTTACTTCGATTCTCCATTTCCGGAACCATTCACCTAGGGTGTTGGCCGCGGATTGGAGGGTACGAGAAATAGCGACATGGGTCATGCCGGAGTAATAGATTGCCGTGTCGTCGGCGAAAAGGGCCATACGGGCTGCACCGCATTTTGGAATATCGCTGGTGTACAGCGTGAACAGTAGGGGGGAGAGCACGGAGCCTTGAGGCACACCGGCGTGAATGGGATGGGGGGAGGAGAGAGCCCCTTCTATGCGATAGCAAAAGGTACGATTCGATAAGTAGTCTAGGATGATGAGCACGAGACGATGTGGCACATTCATAGTGTACAGCTTATATAATAAGCCGTTGTGCCACACTTTATCGAAAGCCTTTGCTACGTCGAAAAAGAGAGTGCCGGTCATTTGACCGCGTACGAAGCCTGCACTGATGTGTTCTACAATGCGGTGCAGTTGATTAACGCAGCAGTGCTTTGTACGAAAACCAAACTGCTCGTCGGGAAGGAGTTTATTTGAGTCGGCGAAATCTTTGAGTCGCTTATAAATAAGCTTCTCGTAGATTTTACCGAAGACATTGAGGAGACTAATCGGCCGGTAACTACTCGGCTCGGCTTTTGGTTTGCCCGGTTTGGAAATACCGATTACCGTAGCCTGTTTCCAAGCCTGGGGAAAGATGTTGTTTTTAAATGCCGCATTGAAGATGACGGTCATTAGAGCGATTAGGGTGGCAGGGAAACGTTTCAGCACCTTATTGGTGATGCCGTCTGCGCCGGGGGCTTTTTTGGGCTTAAGATCCTTGACTATAGAGAGAACTTCGTCAGGGGTGATCGGTGGGAGCGGGTCATCAGGGTCATCTATTGGGGGGGGGGGAGGGCTGACCTACGCTCTACTTCTGAATTAACCTTATCAAGGTGGGTTTGGCTTACGGGAAGCGTACTGAGAGTGCATTGAGACTCCAAACTGTCGGCTAAGCATTCGGCTTTTTCGTCGTCGTCAAAGGCCGGCCTTTGATTGGGTCGATTTAGGGGGGGCATAGTTGCCGTGGTCTCGCATTTAAGTCTGCGTTGAAGGGCCCAGAAGGCTACATGAGACGGTTGGATTGCGCTGACTTCCTTGTCCCAATGCTCCTCCCGTACCTGAGCTACACGTCTCTTTACAGTATTCTGTAAGGAGCGCATATGGGCACGATTGGCTTCATTGGGAAAAGCGTCATAGGCACGGATGGCCGCGTTCCTCTCGGTCCTCAACTCATTCACATCGTCCGGCAGTTTCAGACGCTGGTCATCCAGCATCGGAACCTGCCGTGAGCATTCGCCCACTACGGACTGCACATGGTTGGTGAGCGAGGTGATCGCGGCCACCGTGTCCGCGACTGTCTCAATGGAGTCAGGGATTGAATCTAATTGGGGGGATGAGGTAGATTTGAGGCGGTCCTCTAATCTCCTCCAATCGGTTATCGTTTTTGTTATGGGTGGAATACCGGGATCCGAGGGACCACCTCGGGGACCCAGTTGAATGATCACAGGGCGATGATCTGAGTCTAATTCTTGGATTACCTCGATAGAGCGAATACCGAGGTTTACGCGCTTTAAGAGGGCTATATCTAGGATGTCGGGCCGGTGCCCTACTGTGTCAGGATAGTGAGTGGGACGCATCGGGGCGATGAAAATCATGTATGGGGAATGATCATTGTTCTTTATATGGGAATTTTACCAACGCCACCGTGTGTGTCTTTGGAACTAAACAATCCCATATAAAATTAGGCAATATCTACTACCTACACGATATCGCAAAAACTGCTAGGGGTATACTATGACGTATATTTTTTGTTGATGGATTGTAAAAGTATTTTTATCAATTACGGCACAAGAAAAGCTGAACTTTTCGCTATTTTATCACGGCTCTATTGTGTGCGTCTTATTGAAATTCAAGATGGATTATATTACAGAAAAAGATTGGATTCACTATCACTGCTTTCATCTGTGCTATCTTTTAGGCCGGAGTTCATCAACATTAATTCTCTGATTAAACGACCGTTTACTCGAAAATTTTACTGGAAATGTGGCTAAACGGTCGCTTAACCAGAGAATTATCGTCAGTGAAATCAGGCCTTAGTAACACCTACTTCGTATTAATTCGTCTGGTTAACACACTTGTTATTATAAAGAAAGTTCAGGTTCTTTTCTTAAAAAAAATATGTTATTGTACGACATTGCCAATTGGATTTAAGATTTAATTTCACGAATTATTGGAAAAAATTGGAGATTTTGATTCGTTTTCATTTACGTATTATATTATTTAAAAAGTGATAGTGATATTTATAAATGATTTCTGATTAAAGGAGAAATTTCTAGGTAAGTAACGAAATTCAGCTCACTTCTATTTTGTTGGGTACAATTATATCGAGATGTTTCAAAAGTGCGATGATTGCCATTAGATCAAACTTTTTTGAATCCCATTAATGTTATCATAATTATGTACCTAAATAAAACGATGGATGGTTTTTTTTTAAAGGGGTTGGTTAAAAAAAGTAAGAACTGACTTCAAAAACATTTTTACTTTTTTTTTCTATTTTGAGTGGCTTAGACAATACATAGACGAGCAATTGCTGCAATCACGGGTGATTTGGTGATTTACTGCCATCCATTGAAGAGTTGAACGGATGGCCGATGGGGCTGTAAAGTTCTGGAGTGGTGACCGCGTACTGGAAGGCGCAGCGTGGGTAGGCCCCCCATAAGGTGGACCGACGACCTGGTGAGGGTCGCAGGAATCCGCTGGATGCGGAAGGCGCGGGACCGGTCGTTGTGGCGATGCTTGCGGGAGGCCTATGTCCAGCAGTAGACGTCTTTGGGCTGAAATGATGATGATGATGATTGAAGAGTTCCCTTTTTTATCGCCGAAGACCATCAGATCTTCACCAAATTTAAACAAAATTACTTTACATGGAGTTCTCTGTACATCCCTTGACTTATTTAGCTGTAAGTAAAGTAAAGTAAAGAAAGTAGTAAGTAAACAAGTGTAAAGTTGAATCAAAATTGCTTAGTACATTATTTTTAGTACCTACCTCACGCCTGTTACTGTGAAAAATGATTTACGTAGGCGTTACATAAAAAACTCTTACTTTCAAAAAGTACAGTCAAGACAAGAGTATTTTAAATAGATGGTGAAAAAAACCAGTATAAGTAGACCACGTCTTGAATGAAACTTACATAATTAGCCAGTTCTGCTTTTAATGGTTATTTATCATTGATATGAATGATATGTGGTTGACCGTAAGTATCTATTCAGCCGCAAGGGAATCTATGTACAAAGCTACTTTTCAAATTCCCATCATTCAAGTCCGCCTCCCACTGACTCATTTCTAAAGTAATTAATTAACAACATAATTTCACTGACACGTGAAATAATTTTATTAATTAATCGCGACGCGGCAACGGTCTGCGCACAAGTCTCGGCGGGTGCGCGGGCGCAAGTGTCACGTTTGCACCACACAATAAAAGTGCTCAGAAGATCAAGTTCAAACTTATTCAATCGAACGAGATGAAGGTGAAGTTGAATAAAAGTTAGATGAATGTACTTAAGCGTGTACAACCGTGGCAATGCAGTTTTGAAACAAACTTCTATAGCATCATTTTGCGCTTAGCCGCCGGGGAGTGTAACGAGAAAAAATGTCACCGTTAACTCACGCATGCGCTCTATCCGCGCTTAAAATGCGTAAAACCTTCTCTTCTGTCGAGCATCCCCCGATGCGACCCGTATTTTTGGCAAAGAAAATCATGCCTTTTATTTCCTTATCAGCAACGGGGAAGTCGATTATTCATGAATTCTTTCCATATTTGTCAATAATGATTATTATTATTAAAATCTTGTACTATCACAGCATCATCAACTCAGCCTATCGCAGTCCACTGCTGGACATAGGCATCTCCAAAGTTGCGCCACAACACTCGGTCCTCTGCCTTCCGCATCCAGTCCCCCCCAGCCACCTTCTTCTGGTCCTCGGTCCAACCGGCGTGGAGGCGCCCTACGCTGCGTTTGCCGATTCGCGGTCTCCACTCAAGGACTCGCCTGCTCCAACAGCCGTCGGTCTTTCGACAGACATGGCCAGCCCTCTGCCACTTCATCTTACTGATCCTACAAGCTATGTCGGTCACTCCGGTTCTCCTTCGGGTAATCTCGTTACGGATTTTATCCTTCAAGGAAACTACAAGCATAGCTCGCTCCATAGCTCGCTGAGCGACATTGAATTTGTGGACTAGCTCAACTGTCAGTGTCCACGTCTCGGCACCGTAAGTCATGACAGCTACTATCACACTTCAGGGCAAAGGCTTCCCTACTATCATTCCACTTCTCTCTGTCTTTTGCTGTAATTCTTTTTGGAAGTAATCCAGCTAATCCCGCCGTCTCCATCTGGGCCTGCTGCGTCGACGTCTGCCATGTAGAGGGATCCTTGGGTCCCCAGTTTGGACTAGTGTCTGACATGCGGCAGATGTGTCCTGTCCAACCCCACTGTCATTAATGGTACCTAATTTTACGGCAATTTTTCTCCTTTCATGGTGACATTCGATTAGGAGGTTTGTGTTCGGTAGAAGATGTTTACAGACTGATATGAAAGCTGTGTAAAATACTTCTATTTTGACGACGTCTGTGGTCTAGTGGTTCGAGTGTCGGACTGCTGATAACGAGGCCGTGGGTTCGATTCCCACAGAACACAAATATTTGTATGATGAACGTAAGTGTTTGTGTTGGTCTGGGTGTTTCTTATGTATTATAAGCATGTATTTACAAAAAAAAAAAGTATATAAGTATTATATCCATTGTCTAGTACCCATAGCACAAGCTCTGCTTAGTTTGGGACTAGATGGTGATGTGTAATAAGGTCCCAAAGATATTTATTTTGCCTCCACGATCACATCGGTTTCTAATATTGTTGGAATGAAGAAATGTAATCACTATGTAGGTAGCACAGCATTATTATAAGTATTTTCTAAGTCACCACCCCTTAGTGCTTTTGTTTCTTCAGTATCTTTATGAAAAATATATTCTGGTCTTTCAAATTATATCCATATCCATTATTATTGTTGTCACTGGTACTTGCTGAGTTATCTTTGCCTTCATCATGAGATTTATGAGTCTTGCTAGTTTAGAAGTTTTTAAAATATTCTCGAATTTCACTCATATTGAACTATATTTACGGGACTTTTCGCAAACAATAAAATCAAACAAAACAAACATTTTGACTTACCTCGACGTTTCGGCCAAGTTGCTTTGGCCGTGGTCACGAGCAGACTGTAGTATGCGGGTGTCATCGTCTTGAGCGGCGGGTGTTTTCTCGAACTACCCGCGGTTGGTTTTTCTTGCTAGTTTCTTTTTTTATTCATTTTCCTCAAAACCAGTTAGAAGTAGACCTTCTCTACATTCTTGGATCGTGTGTCCTGCATTGTGCCGTGTGAACAGGGAGAAAGCCGATGCGTTCGCAGAAGATATAAGCAGCTGGGACGTGTTCATACAATACTCTATAAATAGTACATTTGTGCTTTGTTCAGAGAAACGTTCTGTTTGTTAGTGGTTCACAGTTTCACATTAACTATCAACGATTAATTATTTATTTAAACCTTCACTGTTTAAGTTGTTTTCTTTTTTTATATGCCGAAATGAGCTAAAGGACTTGATGTAAAGTGGTTACCTATGCCCGTAACGACTGCAATACCACCTAAGTTGTTAGTGATACTGAACAGTCGGCTCGCCTTTAAAATTAAGTTAAGGAAATATTTCCGTGAAAACAATTTAGCAGATTCAGCTCGACTTTGATTTATCTTGATGTTATATATTTATAGTTATATATGTAGGTATATATAATATGTATATTTTATTATATGTATAATGTACATAGGTATTTATCTATTTTTATTATATGTAATTATAAGTCCGTAGTACGAAACATATTTTACTACTTTACTGGTGCATCTACCTTATTCTTTGTCTCTGCATTACCCTAAGGTTGTCTGGTAGAGAACGCCTATGGCATTAAGACCGCCTTTGTACCCAGTTGTGCATAAAGAATTAAATAAATAAATACTGCAAGTCGCGTGAAGTGTCAAACTTAGACATGAAAAATGCAAAATCTCTGATTGTAATTTTACTGGCACCCGTACTTTTAATACTGGAACACAACAATGCAAGCATTACCGTTTGGTGGCAGAAATACAACATGTTGATCTGAATTTGTGCCATACTTAAGTAGGTGACTATACTGCTGATACTGAAATGTAAAATATTTTTATTAAAAAACCTATTTGTAAACAAACAAATTCCCTCGTGTGTCGCGTGCAACACAAAAACGATGCGTGCGACACCACCAAAACAATTTGCAGGTATTTCCACCCTTTGACAATGCCGCCGATGACTTATTTTCAGAGTCGTTCGGGATTTATTCTCAAACCCTGCTACTATGTTTATATGTGAAAATTTGGGTATAAAATAATCGTAATTTTTTTTAAGTATTTTTAGATGACTAAGCACGTTATTTATCATTTGCTCTAGAAATATGGCACGGTTACAGATCAACCCCTACAACCCCCAGATTCCCCGGACCAGCTCTTTTACAAAGGGTTCCACTACTACTAAACTTTAATCATGTTTAGCAAATTAATCATGATGTCAATTCAGACTACTGCAAGCAGACATATACATATAGAATCATCATAATCATCATCATATCTTGTAATTTTTCTAACGTCATTTTTATATTTCTATGTAACTACCCATGTGTGCAAATAAAAAAATTATTTTATTTTATTTGCTTTGACTGTATTTTGACTGCAAGCCATAGGCATAGCCTGAATTGAAAGACACTGCAGTAACGCATAGCTGAACCACTTAGAAGTTGCTAAGTTGGTATGGCAGTGTGCAGTCTTCACTGACTTATACCGCAACGGTGCACGGTGCGAAGTCATCGTAAGCACGTTGCATTGCGCAACCACAAATACCACAATACGCCTGTTTGATAGAATCAAGTGCCTGAGAACACAGCACAGCATCAGTGTCTGGTCTTACTTGGTTTCTCCACAATTGCGATTTTAAAGTAAACTGCCACCAATTTTACTAAACAAATTTTACCAATTTTTTTTTTTTTTTCTTTACTTCGTCTGTGTCTAGTTTCTCTTTCCCGCAGGTTCGATTGGGTTCGATTCCCGCAGAACACAAATATTTGTGTGATGAACATAAGTGTTTGTGTTAGTCTGGGTGTTTCTTATGTATTAAACAACTTGTTCTGCACTTTTCTCACGTCTAAAGTCCTTCTTAAGTATTTTTTTTTAAGAAAACAGTTTCTACTATAAAATAAATAAAACCGGTCAAGTGTGAGTCGGGCTCGCGCACTAAGGGTTACGTAGTCCGTACCACCATAAACATGGCTGACTTTTGAATATTTTGAGTACTTTTGTATTTGCCATGTGAACATTTCAAGCGGCTACTGGCTAGCTGGTTGGCTGGCTGTATCAGCCTCACGTAGACACAATGATGAATGGACGGACGGAATAATGGACGGACGGACGGACAGACGGCGTAATAGGGTCCCGTTAGCACCCTGCGGGTACGGAACCCAAATAATAAACTCCAGTTTCAAAATTGGCTTTACTAGCGTAAACAAACTTGTTTACACCGGATCCACCTTGATACTTAATAATGACTTTCCTACAGCCAATATTTTCTGACAATGGGTTAAAACTATTTTCTTTCAAACGAGACTGCTGACTCATCCACCTTTGATGATCGACACTTAAGTAATTGCTTTCGACTTCCCATGATAAGGTATAATCAGCCTTGTCAGAATGACGGCGCGAAGTGTGAAAGGAATGGTGCATTAAGTTTTTTCGTTGTTTGGAGTATTGTAAACTTATATGTAAAATCACGAGACTTGTTTCGATCAACAGGATCATCATTGTTGTAAAAATTATTAAATGGTGTAATCGGTTAAGAGATAGTTCAGACCCCCGCAACACAGTTACTAGGTAACACCGTGACATTCGGAGGTAAGACCAGTTGTCCGACTTTCGGGCTTCTGACTACCCGTAACGACTGTCATAGATGTTCGTATGGCAACCGGGACCGACAGCTTAACGTGCTCTCCGGGGCACGGAGGGGTCTCGATGTGCAATTAAATGGTCACCCATCCACGGACTGACCGCGGCAAGTGTAGCTTAACCTCACAGATCATAAAATACGCGTGGTTGCTACGAGCCCCTTCAAATGTTACAAAATAGGACAAGGTTAATTTGACTAGTTGTGGCGTTGCTTTGGGGAGGCCTATGTCTAGCAGTGGACGTCTTTCGGCTGAAATGATGATGATGATGATTGTAAGGGACCTAACTAAAGGCCTATGAATAAAATGCAGCGGACTGTAAAACTGTTATAATAATTACGACAAGTACAAATAATGGATTGGCTCTGAGTGCGCGCGCCTGTCGTCCGTCATGTTCGGTAGCGAAGTGGAGTTTGTTTGTTTCCACGCCCGCGCACATGAATGCGCCCCCCGCGCCGCTGTCTCGTCGCCGTGACGTCACCAGCCGAGCCGCCGCCCGATGATAGCCGACGGTGCCCGAACAATGATGATGATGTTGATAATGATGATGATGATGAAGTAGTAAATGTAAATAATTAGTGGATGGTAGTGGTCGTATAACAGACAGGCCGGTAGTGTTCTGTTAGTTTCGTTTCCATCAAAAACTAAAATCAAAGTGATTCGCGTGTCATGTTATCGTATCATATAAGTTTGAAATAACTTTAAGGCGCATGTAGCAGTCAAGTGGCGCCCCGATCAGTAAAATAATAATAACTCGCTGAGCACATCATTTATCGAAAATTTGTTTTTAACAATATGAAGTACAGGTGGTACAAGTACAGTATGGTGTACAATAAAGCATATTATTATATAAATAAATAAATAATAATACAGGTACCTACCGTAGTTTAATCAGAAACTATTAACTCTGTAAAACAAATTTCGCTGAGATATAGATAGAAAAAGTTCCAAAAGTGGCCGGTTTTCGAATTTTTACTACCTACAACTAAAGCGAACTATAATTTATAGAGTTAATAGTTTCTGATTAAACTATAGTAATTTTACTTCAATTGGTAAAATCGAATTTTCGATAAATGATAAGATAATCAATCAATCATAAGATTTTTTTTTTTTTTTTCGAATGGGCTCTCGCAGGTGGGACCGGAGTCCCATTTCTGCTTAACCGGGCTTAGTTGGCGGAGAGTCCCATGTGGGACTCCATTCGCCGAAAGTTTTTTCCCTAACTTATAAACTAAGTATATAAGCGGGCGCCCCCCAAGGGGGGGGCTCGAACCTCGCTGGGGCATTGCAGGGGGACCCCGCAGTTCCTATGTCCCCCTAGCAGCCGTTGCTGCATCGAATTGGTTACCTCGAAAGTAGCGGACTTTCGGTCTCTATCGGGTGACGTGCTAAACGCCGTGAAGCGGCAAGCCTCGCCGGCGAGGCTAAGACCTACCTAAAACCTAACCAGTGGCTACGCAATAGCCTGCTCCTAGGAACTACTCTAGAGCATAGGGCCGGTCTCGCGTGACGAGATTATCTCCGGTTGCTTACACCGTGAGGGCGTCCCCAGGGGGGAGCTCGGACCTCGACTCAGGGTGCAGCAGGGGGACCCCGCCACTGATCCCCCCAGCAGCCGGTGCTGCGTCGGCATGTGTTTCTGTTTCTCGGGAGTCGGACTCTCGGATTCTGTGTGTGTGTCGCGTCGGTCCTCGCCGGCGGGGACGATATTTTGGACGACGGCGTCGGAGTGTGCTTGTACTTTTATCTGACTCCTGGAGGAGTGTGATATCGTCATCAGGCTCAATGAGTGTGTGTCTGGGACGTCGGATTTTGCTAATAGCGGATGGCTGGTAGACGGTGGCCGCCACGACCAAGGGATTGGGGTGCTTGGGAGCGGAATCGAAATAGAATCATAAGATGTACTCAGCGAGTAATTATACAAGTTGCTGATCTGTAACTGTGCCATATTTCTAGAGCAAATGATAAATAATGTGCTTAGTCATCTAAAAATACTTTAAAATTCAACAATTATATAATACCCAAATTTTCACTTAGAAACATAGCGAGGGTTTGAGAATAAATCCTGAACGACTCTGGAAATAAGTCATCGGTGGCATTGTCAAAGGGTGGAAATACATGCAAATTGTTTTGGTGGTTTCGCATCCATCGTTTTTGTGTCGCACGCGACACACAAAGGTAATTTGTTTGTTTACAAATAGGTTTTTAAAAATAAAAAATAAAATTGTTATTGATTTTTTTATTGATTCGTGTTCAGTATCAGTGGTATAGTCACCTCCTTAAATATGGCATGAATACAGATCAACACGTTGTATTTTTACTTATGGGGGCGCCACTCAGCTCTTAGTAACGCCTTAAAGTGGACTTAATAAATTGTAGTGAGTGTTGAATTGAGTCTACAGTCTACACTATGTTATAAAGTTGTTTCTAACCTTCAGGTAGGGTAACTTGATAAGTCATTGACCTGTGAACGCCACCATTTTCCAATGAGAACTTAAGTTCTTAGAAAAATAAGAAAAAATACGTTTGATTTAGAACGAATGAATGGTGAATTCAATTTAGTATTTTGCATTTTCTTTGGAATTTAATGTTTAAGACAATAACAATAAAGTAAAATGGATTGGGAATCAATTATACATTTCATGTTACGCTCCGATTTTTTATTCAAAAATAAATCTTAATTTCTGAATAGCCAATTTTATTTACAGACGTTTTACACGAATAGATTTAGGTACTTTATTGTACCCTATTAGGTATTATTGGGTTACTTAGAAAGCACGTAGCAGCGTTTCATTTTGTTTAAAAAGCTTAGGAAAAACAAATCTTTATTGAAAGTAGGTTGATTGACCTTTTCCATGCTAAACGACCTTCCTTAATTACTTTCGACATAATTATGTAACGTTTTTTAAGCTACCAGAATCAAATTGATTGAGTTTTGACGTTAATAAGTGGTTCTTGATATTTAAATTATGTAATTGATGAATTTATTTTTATTTATACTTCATGCAGCCTCGGACGAATAAAAAAAGGCGGACGGAATCTCGCTAAGATAAGATTGAAGCACTTAATTTTTTCCGAAATCCACTATATTTTAACAGACCAGATATATATTGTTATTTTATTTGTGACACTACGACAATGACTCACACGAGATTAGTTCGTAGTCGCGGCTTTTTGTCTTACTATGGTTGTGAATGTGTGCGTGCCTGCCCGTACTTTTAAGCGAGCCGTCTTACTATGGGTGCTTCACTTATTGTTTAGCGAGATTCCGTCCGCCTTTTTTATTTGTCCATGCATGCAGCATATGTATATATTAAGGCATTATTTAATTAATGTTTATGTTTGTTTAGACTGTGATTTCGTTTTTAATCATTTATTAACATACTCCCATTTATTAACAAAATTAAAGGTAAACTCATAAACTTTCTATGTTACTTAAGCCCTAGTAAGTCGTGATTAGAAATGTGCGGTTATTTACACATCTTCACAAACAGCATCATATGTGGTGTTAGAAAACGACTCGACCAGTTTCCGAGACTTTTACAAGAGCCACATATAGAGTGACACTATTTCTTCAATCGACTTCTTTCACTTATCGACTCGCATTAAAATTGTTGTAGTCGATTTTCTGTAAACAAAACCTATTTATTGTATTGACAAATTAAACATACAGTATTGTAAATTACACATTATGTATTATTTAATTATTTTAATTATGACATCAGAATCTGTAAAATTTGTGACATGCTTATTTTTTTAATTTTTATTATTTGATGACATTCGAATTTGACTTGTGACATTTATTTACTATTGTGACTTTTATTTAATTTTTTTACAAGTTTATATTGTGAACTTTATGATTTATGAAACTACTGACGTGTAAATTGACTTTAAAAATAAATGAATATGAATGTGATAGTGAATTTGACTGCTACTTTTACGACTAAACTACCAAATCGCTGATTTTTATGAATATACAACGTGTAACAGAATAAGCGCAAGTCCAGAAAGTAGTAGTAGTAGTAAGTAGTTATACAAGGTGTTGATCTGTAATCGTGCCATATTTCTAGATCTGATGATAAATAATATGCTTAGTCACCTAAAACTACTTAAAAAAATCTACGATTATTTAATACCTAAATTTTCACATAGAAACATAGCGAGGGTTCGAGAATAAATCCCGAACGACTCGGAAAATAAGTCATCGGCGGCATTGTCAAAGGGTGGAAATACCTGCAAATTGTTTTGGTGGTGTCGCACGCATCATTTTTGTGTCGCACGTGACACACGGGGGGAATTTGTTTGTTTACAAATAGGTATTTAAGAAAAAAAATATGTTTTTTTGGTATTTATTTTTTTACTGATTCGTGTTCACTATAAGTGGTATAGTCACCTCCTTAAATATGGCACGAATGCAGAGCAACATGTTGTATAAAAATAATTGACATAACTTATTGTACATTATCAATAAATCCCTCAAATATAAGTTAGAAGTGCCTCCTAATGTATTTTACATAAATAAGAACTACATTGGTACACTTAGGTACAAATAAATTATTTGAATTTAGTTTTTTTCAGTATCACTAGAAGAATCGATTGGTATGGTTTATGGTAGGTAGGTATATATACCATGTTACTTTTTTGTTTTTTGTATTTTTTTAAGATACTCATTAAAAGATTTTAATTAATTAAATTTTTCATTTATTTATTTTATTTTAATTAAAACGGTAAACAAGGCCAATTAAGCCAATCTCAATAATGTCTTTCTCTTTTATAAATGTTACATTATATGCTAAAATATCTTGAATCATATAAAAATATTGGTTAACGTGTAATTTAGATACAAAAAGTATTTATACCTATGCACGTTTATTCTATAAATGAATATACCTAAATACCTACGCTGCTCGCCTTCGAAGCCGAAAATCGACTAAAATAGAACTTCCGATTCCGTACCGAGTTTCGACGCGAAGCGACATTTATATGATATACGACCTTCACCGAACTACTAAAACTAGCTTTTCTTTTTTTTACTGGCTGGCAAAGATACTTTAAGTGTCAGTCAACTCGGTAAACATTTATTGCAACCACAGACCTACATTGCAACTTATTTCACTAGCTTCGATGGTTCACGAGTTGCTGAAAAATATCTTCAATGTTTCAATGTATTGTACCCACCTATGTAGCTTAGAAGGTCGGTACAAAAAATACTGTCAACAATACAGCATTTAATTGTAACCACATTAAAATTTAAAACGGTTTTTATTTTTATAAAAAATATATTATAATTTATAAATTATGAAATAAAAAAATTATATTAATTAATAAAATTACTTTTCTTTATTTCAGGCAAGGCAAGGCATAAGTAAATATTAAAATGTCACAAAATTACTTAAACTAATTTTAAAAATAAAATAATATTGTATGTACTTAGTAATATTATAGATATAATATATATTTATATATATAATATACATATATATATATGTATGTATGTAAGTCTTTGACCAGTGTGTGTTGCCAGTAATTATTTACGGCACTGAAACGTGGTTAGTCACAATGGGCCTTATAAGAAAGCTCAGTCACTCAAAGGTCAATGGAGAGGGCTATGCTCGGAGTGTCCCTGTGTGATCGAATCAGAAATGAGGAGATTCGCAGGAGAACGAAAGTAACCGACATAGCCCGAAGAATTGCCAAACTTAAGTGGCAGTGGGCGGGCCACATTGCTCGCAGAAAATTGGCCATTGGCCGATGGGGCAGTAAAGTTCTGGAGTGGCGACCGCGTACTGGAAGGCGCAGCGTGGGTAGGCCCCCCGCAAGGTGGACCGATGACCTGATGAAGGTCGTGGGAATACGCTGGATACGAAAGGCGCATGACCGGTCGTTGTGGCGATGCTTGGGGGAGGCCTATGTCTAGCAGTGGACGTCTTTCGGCTGAAATGATGATGATGATGGTGTACCTATGTACATTCTAACAAAGAGACAAGTTTTTAGGGTCGCTGAATATGAAGATGTCTCAGGAAATTGTGATAGAAAGGTTTGAATAAGGTTTTGTTTAAATACAGTTTAACTTCCGTTATTCCACTCGAAAACATAGCATGGCATTTTTAGCTGAACTGAGCCTATTTGGCGCAGCCGTGGGGCACACAAGTATAGGTACTTTTAGGAGTAAATTGTGTAGTGATATAATAAAATTGTATAGATAGGTATTATTGTTACTGTGCGCCTCTGACTGTAGTCAATAAAGCATTTTTCATTCGTCCTTTCTTTCTAAACATCCGTAATCTCCTGAGAAATTTTCATTTTGTATCTGGCGCCCCTGGATACTTTGTTGGACTGTACAATGTACAGTCCAACAAAGTACAGTGTACATACCATAAATATTTTTATATTTTTGGATTGAAGCAAATTGATCTTATGAAAATATGAATGAAAAACAGTTTGAGTGGGCAAAAAAAAACTAAGCGTCATAGATCACTTTGTTGATGATTGTCACCTTATTGCATAAAGTCATCCAAGTATATTTTAGATTTACAAAAAAGGTATCGTAAAAATAAAAGTAGGTACTTTAAAACCGTAGTAGTACGGTAAAATAAAAGCGATGTTCTAGACATAACCTATCGCAATACCATAACATGGATCGTCAAAACAGGTTTATTCTAAACCCAAGAGAAAGCGATATCGTTTGCTTTTTACTTTTTATTTATTTATTTTATTTGTTTAGTGGACTGGCCAAGTGGCCAGTCGTTAACGTTCACGATGTATGCGATGAATTACATTTGTAAAAACATATACAATACAACGATAAAAGTACGGAATTGATTGGTAGCAACAAGGCTTTGGCTGTTTATAGTTTTAGTATTATATTATAGATCACTGTCACATCCAGCAGGCGTAGCATGACCGCTGTAGACAAAGCTTATGTCGACGGAAGAATAGACAAAATGACGTATTGTAGAAAGATTTCTTCCGTCCGTAGCATGCCGATGTCAATAATGAAGAAAAGAAATGTTTCTATACTTCGATCGACACATGTCTACGTCGAGCATGACGAACATATTTTCTCTACTTTTAACAGTTAGGGGTAGACATGTTTCTCTTCAAATAGAAGAAATTAGTCTACATCTCATGAGACCTAGACTAAATTATTCTTTAGTTTTTATTAGGACTAGATTCTTGTTAAATTGGTTTCATTGGAGTTTTTGAACAACAATAATAACATGTCGGGTTCCTATCGTCGCTATCTCCTTAGTTATTATCAAAAACTAGCCTTTGCCCGCGTGTAATTCGTAATAAGTATCGAATGACTATCGTGCATACGAACATATTCATATTCGGGAACTGTGTCTTCCCGGTATTAAAAGGTTTCCTTTATGTTAATGCACACCCTATGGTCTACGTGCTAATCTTCATCCAAATCCGTTTGAACATGATTGAAGGACAAATAAACAAACATCCATACTTTTGCATTTATAATATTAGTAGGATTACATATAAGAAAATTTGCTGAATGCCCGCGGCTTCTTCGGCTTATCACAGAAAGCCTTATCGCGCATCCCTCGGGAACTGTTTATTTTCTCGGTACAAAAAGTAGATAGAGTATACTTTATTGTTTGCACGTCATAAAAATATTAATTTACTTTGTAATAAATAGTGATGCGACTCGAGTCCACTTTTACTCGAGTGACATCGAAAAAATATCGACTCGAGTGAAAAAAATATCGACTCGAGTTCACTCGCCAATCACTCACCAAATAACGTAATGTTATTTGGTTTTATGAACAGACCATATTTGCTCATTTTTATTAGCATATAATATTAATTTCGGTATATAAATGAAGATATTTGTAAGACTGGCGATGTATTGGAATAAAACTTCAAACTTGTCGTTTTATTAAGCCTCAACTTATTGACAAAATGAAAAAATAATGAATTCAAGTATTATGACAGGTGACTCGTTAGAGGCGAGTAATCGAGTGACTCGTGAACGACTCGATCACTCGAGTAGTACTCGAGTAAAATTGTAAAATGACTCGAATGACACGAGTGGTAAAATCGGACCCGAGTCGCATCACTACTTCGTAAAACGCATCCTTCGACCTTGACATTCATGACTACAAAATGCGTATTGTTGTTGCTTTGAATCCTAGTGTGGAGGCTAGTGTTCTAAGTATTGTAACTCTGCTTTTTGATCAATAAATATTTTATTATTTATTTATTTTATTTATTTAATTACGTACAAAATGTTTCAAAACTTATTCGATTCACCTTTTTTCTAGATAACGAAACGTAATAATATGGTAGGATTTGGTAGAATTTGTACGGCACTAGCTACGTTCTCGTTGCTATGGAAAAAGATCTGTCACTTTGTCTACGTAGAAACCCGAGTCGACGGGTCGCCTCATGCTCGAGAAGAAGAGATATCTTGACGTATAGAAAGAGCTTTGTCTACTCTTGGAAGAATAGACATAGAATTGGTCATGCTACGCCTACTGAAGTCTAAATTCAAGGTTTACCAAAGGGCCATGGAGCGCAGTATGTAGGGTGATCCTACACTATGCGATGCTTGCTTGACAAATGCTATGATAATGCTAGATGCTTGCTAAACCCGGTGTTGAAGTGATTGAGTTTATTCAACTGTTTTGTGTAAAAATTATAACATAGATTTATATTAATTGAGGTGACAGAGTCAGCAATAAAACCAGTACACAGTATACTCAGACCATGTTCGAAACACAATACTGCGCTCCAAAACGCAAATTGTTAACGTGGGTCAGAAGGTCGTCCAACTGAACTGGGAATAGGCAGGACATGTCTGCCGCATGCCAAATGAGCTGTGGGACCATATAACACAGGACTGGAGCCCTGAGACAGCGAGACGGGGTCGCGGCAGACCACGCAGGAGATGAGAGACAAGTTGGATTTCTTCCTAGACAGCTGGCAGGAGGCGGCACAGAACCGTAATAGATGGAAAGAATTGAGGGAGGCCTTTGCCCAGCACCGGAACAGTACAGGCAAACAAAACAAAAAAAAAGATCACTGTCGTTTTCGCCTAATTCATAGAATAGTCATATGATGATGATGCATTTGTATTGGTTGGTCGCCAACCCGCATGCCAAGCGTGGCGATTATGCATATCCCTCCAATATGATATTAGGGGAGGCCTATGTTTAGCAGTGGACATCTTCAGGCTGAAATAATGATGATGCATTGGTATATAGATACACTGGACAGGCTATGTCATTCAAAATGACAAAAGTTCATTATGCCCAATCAATGCGCCCCTAGCGTTTGTCCCTGGAACTAAAATTGCAAATGGCCGTCGTATTGTTCTGAGCAAATTGTCATTGGCCTATCTCTAACACACAGATTTGACAACTACCACCGCACCGGTAGTGTCCAGTCTCTGCTCTAACATTAATTCCGTGTACCGGCACCACTGCAGTCATTACTAACAGCGCCAAAACGGCGGAAATCTAATGTCTTCATCACGACGTCGTCAATAGCCAGTCCAGCGTACTAGTATAATAGAGTTCAGTGATTAGAAACCCTTAAACGTTTTGTATTAATTAAAAAATCATTTTTGTATGAAATGTACCGCAGTAATTATCATTTGTTAATTTGTAAGGTCAAAGGCCTAGCATGCAATTAATCTTTCACACACACAAAACTGTAATTGTAATATAAGTAGCGTTAATTCGACTATGTGAGAATGTTGCAAAAAGTTGCCATTATTTGATAAGTTCAGTCACCTATTCATATATTTTATTTTGAATAAAAAGTATGGCAGTTTTTTGTCGTTATATCTATACAAACTGGATTATTTCCACCGAACCAATCAGTCCAGATTGAACTAAATGTAGTCAAAACTAAAGTAAAGTAAGTAAGTAAGTAGTAAGTAAAGGGTATAGGGGTGTAGCTATAGCTTTAAAATAGGGGGGCGGGTAGGGGTTGGCTCCGTCGCGCGCGTAGTATGCAACTACAACTATACTATTTTGTGGCACGGATACAAAAGGTGGATATTCAGTGAATATTTGCGTTTTTGCGTAGACTTTCGGAACCCCCCTTATACGTCCGTGGTAAAGGGTATTGGGTTACCAAAATGTGATGACATGAATTCACTACCTGGATGGATACGTAGTTGCTTCATCATCAACCCAGACTATCGCATTCCTCTGCTGGACGCCTCTCCCAAGTTGCGACACAACACTCGGTCCTCTGCGTTTAGATTTTGATGCTTGATATTTTTAAATGCCTTAACATCGGTTTCGTTTACTCGAACTGCGGAGCGATTTGCCTAAAACCATCGCAATTTCCTTGAACTTTTTATTTATAATTTACCATTTGAACAATAATTGATATTTCATTTAAGATCTCATAAATATCTGATCGTAATTATACACCAATACATAAAGGTAGTTATTACTACTTCATGTGTCGGGGAAATATACCACCTTAACCATAACTAACCATATATCATTACTGTAACTATTTATTTTTTCTAAAAATATCGCTCGATTTATGGTTATTATCGTCTTTTGCCGAGGTCTTTTATTTCTGGCAAGATATTTGTAAATAAATTGTTATATAATACGATCACGACAGTCCTAGAAATCGCGAAACGGTCGGAAGGCATGACCGGTACAAAAAGTAGCTTTGGGCCCTGTGAGCAATTCAGTAGCCACGGTTTGAACGATTCAATTGTACCTTTTTAAATGGTGGTATTCTTTTTCGTTTGTTGTTGATAAGAACCGCCTCCGCAGTCGCGCGACTGTGTCGATTTTTAGGTTGGAAAGAGTGTAAATGTGCTTTCCTTCTAGATATTTTGAAAAAGACGCAAGTTTTGTGAAGGATGAAATACTTGTTCAAGGAATATAATTTCATGCAACTTAACTGCGAAACCCTCATTGGCGAACTGTGAGTACGTCTTTTGTTAACTGCCGTACATTTCTCCTGTGTATCGTAGGTGCGTTTACAAATACAAATCTCATATATGCACAAACACCCAGACCCAGAACAACTATCTGTGGATCACACAAGAAGCCGATTCCGCAGCTAGTGCAGCAATCATGTCATCATAGCTTATCTAAGAATGAGCTACTATCTTTATGTAGCTCATGTCGACACGAACACGATAGAAGAAGAAGATAGCCTATCTTTTTTTTCTTTACACCTCTCTCAGACCAAAAGAATAAGATAGACGGAACGCGTAGAACTATAGCGAATGAAGCCAGAAAAGAGGAATGCAAAATGGCAAAGGAGTACCTCGGCCTATTAGTCCTAGTCGCTCAGCGAGCTATGGAGCGAGGAGCGAGCTATGCTTGGAATTTCTTTGAAGGATAAAATCCGTAACGAGATTATCCGTAGAAGAACAGGAGTGACCGACATTGCTTGTAGGATCAGTAAGCTAAAGTGGCAGTGGGCTGGCCATGTCTGTCGAAGGACCAATAGCCGCTGGAGCAGACGAGTCATTGAGTCAATCAATCAATCAACTCAGCCTATCGCAGTCCACTGCTGGACATAGGCCTCTCCCAAGTTGCGCCACAACGCTCGGTCCTCTGCCTTCCGCATCCAGTCCCCCCCAGCCACGTTCTTTAGGTCGTCGGTCCACCTGGCAGGGTGGCGCCCTACGCTGCGTTTGCCGATACGCGGTCTCCACTCAAGGACTCGTCTGCTCCAACGGCCATCGGTCCTTCGACCATATATAATAATAATATTTTTTGAGTCATTGAGTGGAGACCGCAAATCGGCAAACGCAGCGTAGGGTACCCCGACTGACGACCTGAAGAATGTGGCTGGGGGGGACTGGATGCGGAAGACAGAGGACCGAGTGTTGTGGCGCAACTTGGCAGAGGCTTATGTCCAGCAGAGGACTGCGATAAGCCGAGTTGAGGAAAGGAGTACCTACTATACTATTCTGCCCAGTGTTCGCGAGTCGCAATCTGGAGCGAACATCTAATCCTCAAAATAAAATAATAAGATTGACGCTCCAGACCGCAGCTCGCGAATACTGTAGGTGGAATAGTAGATACTCCTTTGCCATTTCGTATTCCTTTTTCTGGCTTCATTCGCTAGTTCTACACGTTCCGTCTATCTTATTATTTTGGTCTGAGACAACTCGTTAAGAAATTTAATCGGCAAAAATGTAATTGCGCAATTAAGTAGATACTGTTATCGACATATTAAAAAAGTTCAGTTATTTCTTAACAGGCTTAAAAGACAAAGACTCAAATAATAAAAATTGCCGTTGTCCGTTAAGGAATCTTTTTAAAAATCGCGCTGAGGCTGTGACCCACGTGTCATTGTTCCTAATGATTTTATTAATCTATTTATCTTAATTATTTTATTATGATAATGGCGGAGGAGGCAGTTCAACCGCATCCGGTACCTCGATGTGGTTCGTTGATCTCATTCAGCCTAAGTTACGTCATCATGTGTTATTCTAGGCATTGAAATGCATTCTCAGTCCTATTAATATTATTGACTTAAATTTTATTGTATAACAGTAATACCATCTTACTATTGTTCCATTGTAGGGCAAAGGCATTTTCTCTACACAAAAGGAACGAGTATTGATATTGGATCAACAAATTTACCATGGTGATTGTTGCTGAGGGATTTCAAACCAATAAAACCAGGATTCCTCACGATGCCTTCCTTCACCATATCATCATCATGTAATGTCTGGAAAATACCTTTCGGCCGCGATGTCAACTGAGTTTCGGAACCAGTTGCGGAGGGGAGTGTTTTTCTGGTTGCCAACAAAGAATCCTTTCGGCCGCGATGTCAACAGAAAGAGGATTTTTTATTATTTCTTGGCAACTAGAAAAAAACCATATGAAGTATAAAAGGTAGTCATCATCATCAGCCCATTATTGTTCCACTGCCGGGAGTGGGCCTCTTCTCAGAATGAGAAGGTTAAGGTCTTAGTCTACCACGCTGGCCTAGTGCGGGTTGGCAGACTACACACTCCATCAAGAACTGTATGGAGCACTCTCAGGTGTACAGGTTTCCTCACGATGTTTTCCTTCAGCTTTAACATAACAACATAACATAACATCACGCCTGTATTTCCCCGAAGGGGTAGGCAGAGGTATATAGTATACACCCAGATTTCGCCAGTTATGTTATAGTCCCATGTAATAGGGGGCGAGCCTATTGCCATTGACCAGGCACAAATCCAGACTCCGGGCTGCTACTGAGCAGAAAGAGAAAAAACAAAGAAAAGTGAAGAAAGAGAAGTGTTATTGGGTTTTTTCATTAGGAAATTCAGCTTTAAAGCAAGTGATAATCAAATTCTGATCCACACATGAATTCGAAAAGTCAGTGGTGCGGGCCGGGTTCGATCTCACACCCTCTTGCATGGAAGGCAAGCACCCAACCGCTAGGCTAACACAGCTATAAAAGGTACACGAAATTTTAAGAAATTGTAATGATTGTTTTCTTGACGACATCAGCTGGTTCCTACATACCAGTGATAGGGACCAGCTGTTTTTTTTTTTCGCAATTTTATGGTAGGTCCCATAGTAATTTTCTTTCATAATAATGAGTACAATGCAGCAGTACAGGAGTACAGTAGTCGAGAACGTCGCACGATCGTGAATGAACAAGCGCAATGAATCGATTAGAGTAACCATAATACCAAAAATTACAAATATCTTCTACAATAATAAATGAAAATTAATTATACTTTCCATATAAAAACTACTAACTATACTATACTACTACTACAATGTTATAATAAAAACTAGTTGGGGAGTCTTGAAAACAGAAAGGCGCTGAATCATAGACAAAAAAAAAAAAAAAAAAAAAAAAAAAAAAAAAAAATCCAAACAGTAGATTATTTTTAATGATGCTATTAAGATCGTAGGCCGTAGCGTGCAGTGTCTGATAAGGGTGGGTGCCGACATTTGCCTTGACACCAACAGCTGCTATGAGCTAAGGCAGCTTATGTAACAAGTCTGATATTGTTCGAAATTACTATGATTTTAGTACATGATTTTAGTTGAGGTAAATATGTAGCGTTTAGAAGTGAAAAAATCATAAACTGCTCAGCATAAGTTGTTTTTTGTTCATGAAAAACTTTGTACTAATATTATTAGTTGAGAAAGTCTGAAAATAAACATGTTGCAATTTTAATTTTTAAATATTTTGTTCATATGTATATTCCAAATACATAAAAAGGATTTTTATAAAGCCAATTCTGCTTTTATGTTGTCATAATCAAAACGTTATCTTTATTTTAAAGTGTAAAAAAGTTTTTATTTTCAGTCGTTGATAACAATATGATTGATTTGATTTTGATTGACACTTTACTATTTATTAGACGATAGGTATAACAAGAAATGGCGTGTTCTAAAAAATCTTACCTAATAATAAACCCAACACATAAAGAATCTATTTTGTCTTCACAAAAATTGCGTTGCGTAGCTACATCTAAAAATACCGAGAAAACTTTATAGGAGGTTCGATAAAAGAGTACCTATATAGGTACTTAGGTATATAAAAGGTCTGTCTCGACAGTTACATAACCGAATTATTGTCTAGGCAGGAGTCAAGGTGATGGTTCGCGCCCTCTATATTGTAAGTTATGACACATAACACTCCGCCCTCAGTTATGAGGAGTTGTCACGCGATCTACCACGGTGTGGTTACTGATAAGTTTAGCTTCAGTGTCGAGTTTTCTTGAAGAAAGTTTGACGCAATGTGCTTATGGTGTTGCGAAGTCGTTTAATTCCGAAGAAACTTTGCGGGGAACTTACAATTTGTTAGCAGTGGAGGTTGTAATGAAAACTACTTGGCTGAAAAAATAGTGAATGACGAATTTTGGTATTTTAAATGATACTTTTGTAATAATTTTCTTCATGGAGTTTTTTAAGAAAAACTCAGTTAAGGCAAGGCTATTTTACATCAGACTTTATTGTGAAATAAAAAAAACAATAAGTTAAAAAAATTATGAAAATCAAAATAAAACTTGATGATTGAGTTTAAATCAATAATTTTACAAGTTAATGAACATGCAACTTTTATGACCTGCTTCCTAGATTAAATTACCATTTTTTTTGCTGGCTATAATTTACTGAAAATATCTCCTATGAATAGTAATTGTGCTAGAGCGACCAGGTGCCGGCAAAACTATCGTCTACACACGCGATGTCCAAAATGTAAACGGTTTATACCTGAGTTTGCTCGTTTCTACGTAAATCAACGTTAGGTCTGTTGGACACTGCGTTGCGATAAACAGTAGCTCCAGAATAGTTTCGCTAAAGATATTCATCATTACTGTATACGTGTTTCTATAAAGCCTTTTGTAAAGTTTGAATTCGCACAATTGGTGTACGAAGCATCCATCTTTATTATGAATGATGGTCAGTACTCACCAAAAAAGACAAGGCACAGCAAATAATTTGCTAGCTAGAAATGCGAGCTAGGGATCCAAGTTAGAAACGCGAGCTAGGGATGCGTCGCTATTACGAAATATGGTTAGCACTCACCAAAGACACGGCACAGCTAAGAATTTGCGAGTTAGAAATGCAAACTAGAGATCCGAGTTACGAAGCGAGCTAGGGAAGCGTCGCTATTACGAAATATGGTCAGCGCTCACTAAAGACACGGCACAGCAAATTTGCATTATATGCCTCTGTTTGATTTTTGTTGATAAATTGTTTCTAGAAGCCCTTAAAAAAAATTGAAAATTGCCTATATTTAGACCATTATCAACAGAGGCCTAGGGTACAAATTTGAGACCTATTAATGAAAAAAGAAAAACATAGGGGCGCAGTAAATATCCTTCTTAATCAGTTTATAAAATATATTTTATATTGGTCCAGTTTCGGAGGAGAGAATAGTCGAGAACCAAACCTCGACTTATGACTTTTTTACTTAGGCTATTCGGTCGGAACTGCAGTTGTTCCTATCACACTGCTTCGAGGCCGAGCACTCGAAGAGCGACATCTATAGTTTCTTCAAATACCTCATTTCAAAAAAAAATGTCAGCATAGCGTAGCTTTCTTTGAGCTTACATCACAATACTGTCGTTTTGCAGTACGACACGTAACTACTTTCAAGTAATTTGCAACTTTAGATTAGGCATTATCGACAAATTTTGTAGTTCGAACTAGTTGTAACTGGGGCACCTTTGCCGTACACGATACTGATAATAACATAATCCACGAACGTACAACAGCTACTTATATGTATATGAATATGAAATGTTTCCTCACCTTTAAACAGGTACCTACGTTAGATTTATAGCAGTACTGTGCAAGGATTTCTACTAGACTACAAAGTCGTATTATCATTATTATTTTCTTATGTATTATAAGTATGTATTTACAAAAAAAAAAAGTATATAAGCATTATATCCATTGTCTAGTACCCATATCACAAGCTTTGCTTAGTTTGGGACTAGATGGTGCTGTGTAAAAATGTTCCGAATATATTTATTTATTTATTATTTTTTTAAAAGAGGTAAGGTCTTTGCAAGTTCGTTATGTCACTGCGACCTAAAAGATCTATTGTAACGTCTTTTATAGTAGACTACAGCACTTCTTCAAAGACCATAAAGACTATAAAGTCGTAAATAAAAAGTTTAATAATCGCTCGAGTAATTTGAATTTCGAATATAAAAACAATGTTGCTATGCAACCCGATTGTGGAAAAAAGTAATATATTTTAAAATATTGTTTTTTATTTTAAATGTCAAAGCTACATTTAATTTAAAATATTTAGCCGTCGGTCTCATAGATTTATTTTTATGTCGTGCTTTCTGTCTAGGTATATTTGAGTGCATATTTTGCATAAACTAAATAAATGAAAAAAATGCGGTCCTTCGAGTCAACCGTGCTAACAGCAATGTCCTTCAATTTTTTTTCTAATAACATATTTTTTACGTTTTTTTCTTTCTTTTATATACCTGGATATATTCTATTAGATGTTTTCTAGCCAATTAGTACAAATTACAAGGGTAAGAGAGAACGAAAAATAATGTTAGCTTCTTTATTTCTACATCAGTGAATACCGCAAGACTACTGAAACTTTACACTAAAGTATGACTAACGGCCGGTTTCTGATTTGAGAATTTCAGCTTTACTTAACTAAGCGGCGCTCAAAAATTGAGTTTACTTAAAACGAATATTTAAGTATTTTGTGTTTCACATGTTGAAAAATTTTCCACTCAAACCTCCATTAACTAAGTAACTACTTAAGTCTCGTGCCAACGTTCAGGTTAACATTTCTACGTTTCGATTCATGTGCGGAAACCGGATATGAGACGATAAATTAAATCATATGTAAGTCTAAAGAAAAGAGTATCGACATTTAGAATTCAATAATATTATGCCGAAATAATTATAAAATGCTACAAAAATAATTATAATCACTATTTTTTTAACAAAGTATGATGTATAATTTTAGAACGCAGCGGCACGATATGCCTAGAATGGATTGCACTTCCCAATCCCAACGTCAACAATTTACGTCAACAATTTAAAGAAAACCACGGTATTTTAATTTAGTGTATCATTTGTACCTCTATTGATTTAAATACATACATCAATAGAAATTAAATTATTTCTGCAGTAGGTATTCGTATCTTGTCACACAAGAAACGTGTGAGAAATCCAGCAATGATATAACTTCGTTAAATCTTAACCTGCTACCTATAACTAGTGACTGGAATACGAACTTACTATTAATTAATAATAAAATCGTTATGTT
Organism: Asteroscopus sphinx; assembly: GCA_949699075.1. Taxonomy (NCBI): domain Eukaryota; kingdom Metazoa; phylum Arthropoda; class Insecta; order Lepidoptera; family Noctuidae; genus Asteroscopus; species Asteroscopus sphinx. The sequence goes on from OX453021.1 coordinate 19,203,848, forward strand.
GGGGTCGTTGGTTGAATTATAACATAAATTTATTATTACTGGATTACAACCTTGCATTGGTTGATTCAATATGTGAGATAGTGGACATATGCCGTCACAGATTTAGTGAACTGCGAAGATGAGACGCGAAGAATCAATCTGCAGGCCGTACAAGCATGTTTGTCTTTCGGAGGAGTACATGCTGATAATATCTCATTCCTATTAAAACATCAACCAATATTGAACCAGCTTCTTCCAGTCTGCGCCGATCGTGATAGATAAAATAAATCTCTCCAGCTAGGCAGATGGTAGTGCTTATATTATCTTTGGGCATCTGCCCATCTGTTTGTCCATCTGGACTACGTAGGTGTGGACCCGAGTACACCAAGGATTGGGATTGTCTACCAAGGATTGGGAAAAACCAGTGATAGTGTCAGTAAAAGTTACAATCATAAGTTAAAACAGTTTAATGTTATATAAGTACCGAATGTTCATAGTTTATTTATTCAAATACCTACTTATCAGATCAAAGACATTCAAGGTATCTATCATAAATCTCTAAACTGTGAATTTTGTTCCAACAAACATGTGGAAATAAAAATGACAGACTCATAGTGTGTTTTTTCATTCATCAAAACAATATTATGTTTGTTCCATGTGTGGTTCCATGGATGTATGACCTAATGGTTCTTAGTTTTTTCCATAAACATTGGTTTTTTCCAAGTATTTTCATATAGATTTATTTACATAATTTTTCAATATTTTTGAAGTCAACAAATGTATCACCATGACGACGTATGGTTTGTTTTTTCTCGTTTTTCTAGGTGGCATTGATTCCATAAAATACCTAAAGAGGTTGCATAACAATATTCAAACAAAAAGTTTTGTTATTAACTTTTCGTTTTACCATAGAATACTGACTTCATTCTTACGAGGTATTCTATTTTACATACATTCATAATATCACGCCTGTAGGTATTTCCCTGAAGGGGTAGTCCGAGGTTTATAATAGGTACACTCACATTTTGTTAGTTATGTTATCAGTCCCATAGGGGCGAGCTTATTGCCACTAACCGAGCACAGATCCAGACTTCGGACTGCTACTGAGAATTTGCTAATTAAAAAAAAACCTGTGCGGTCAGGGGACCCTCGGTCAGGAACGATTCCTCACGCACACAAACAGACATACTAGAAAGAAAAAGAAAGAGAGAACGTGCGGTGTGCGTACATGCCTGCACATATCACAAAAATCTTACGTGACGTTACATTTCCTCCAGAATCACACCTACTGCAAGCCTCGTTAAGGAACTTCCTTCGAAAAACTCAAAGCTGCTCATTTTTTTTCCGTGGGGAAATCCTCATGGACGCACACCGCCCGGGGTAGACGGAGCCAGTGTCGGACTTTTAGCGACTAAAACCAACACGATGTTCTTTCAACTACCTTAGCCGGGGGCGTGGGAACCCGTGAGTATTCACCTCCGACAGGTCCCGGCCCGCAACAAGCATGCGAGCCCCTTTTACCCGTGCGGCCTAGTGTCAGCCGCACCCTCCTCGGTGCCGCACATGGACCACTGCACGCAATCTCACCTCACGGGACTTTACCAGCTACGCCAGCTGCGCCAACTACGCCAGCTGTGCCAACTACGCTAGCTGTGCCAGCTACACCAGCAGGCGTAGCATGACCACTGTAGACAACCGATTTGTCTACGGAAGAATCGACAAAACTACATTGTATAGAACTTTATCTGTCACTAGCTGTGCCCGCGACTCCGTCCGCGTGGTAGTCGGAAAATAACATCGTGTCATAATTATGAACACAATGTCTTCAAATATATACATATAAGCGCCTACACAGACGATTACACTATTTACCGACCATACTATATTTTGTTTTTACAACCAACCGGCTAAGGTGATGGAATTTCATGGAATTAGCCCTAAACTCCCTCATTCTGAGAAGACGCTCGTGCCTAGCAGTGGGAAGTAATTGGGCTGATTATTTTAAGTTATTCTATAACACTAACCATCTCTTCTTATGCTGAGAAGAGGCCCGTGTCCAGCAGTGGGACTGTAATGGGCTGGTAATGTTATGTTATTCGATAATACTAATAATATCCAGTTCATTAACTCTACTCATTTTGGGAAGCGGGCCATACCCAGCAGTGGGACAGTAATGGGTTGACTACGGTATGTTATTCTATATTTTCTAGTTTCTTAACACTTCTCGTTCCGAGAAGAGGTCCGTGCCCAGCAGTGGGGCAGTAGGTAATGAGCTGATGATGTTACGATAATCGATTACACTAACAATATCCAGTTCCTTAACTCTTCTCATTCCAAGAAGAGGGCGATGCCCAGCTACGGGACAGTGATGGGCTGTGTTATGTTATTCTATATCTTAACTATTATAAAATTGTAAACGTCTGTTTGTTTGTTCCAGCATCACGCTAAAACTACTGGACCGATTTTGATGATTTTTTTTTGTTTGAAAGCTGATGATCTGACTTAAAAACTGGTATGGGTTTTGAGAAAGAAAGAGAGAAAGAAAAAAAGAAAAAAAAAATCGTGGGTTGCGTACTCACCCGACAGATCGAAGCTTCTATGCATTTGCACGATCGGATAGTAATGTACGATGGAGTGGAGTGGAGTGGAGTGGACAGGGGATGGGACTGGGGATGGGACTGGGGACGGGACTGGGGACGGGACAGTGGACGGGACAGTGGACGGGACAAGGGACGGAACAGGGGACGGGAAATGGGACGGGACATGGGACAGGACAGTGGGACGGCACATGGGACTGGACATAGGATGGGACATGGGACGGGACGATAGTGATAAAGTGAGATAGTGGGACAGTGGGATAGTGGGACAGTGGCAGTGGGACGGTGGGGCAGTGGGGTAGTGGGCTAGCGGGGCAGCGGGGCAGTGGGGTAGCGGGGCAGTGGGGCAGCGGGGCAGCGGGGCAGTGGGACAGCGGGACAGTGGACTGGACTGGCGTGGGTTAGCAGAATTTAACGCGAGCGGAGCCGCGGGTAAAAGCTAGTTTTCTATAATACTAATAGAATCCAGTTGTATTTTTAGGAACCTGCAACTCCCAACAATCATGACCTCTACTTTGTATGCAACTTAATACAATAGAGGGGTCAAGCTGTATCGCTGGATCTACTCAACCGATTCAGATAAAACATACCCTATATTTTAAGTTAGACTAATACCAACATAAATTCTAAGTTTCATTACGATCCGTTCAGCCGTTTTCACGTGATGAGGTAACAAACAGACAGACAGACAGACAGACGAATTTTTTAAACGATTGATTCGTGTTCTATTGCTTATTTCTAATCCCCCTAGCCGGTTTTCGCGAAAAAAAACTCAATGTACAGACTTTTCGACCTATACAATTTTATTATAGTATATAGATAGATTTTGTCTATTATTTCGTAGACAAAACGCTTGTCTACAGTGGTCATGCTACGCCTGCAGCTGCTGGTCGGGCAGCAGACTACCCCGAGTCTTCTGCTCGCAAGCTCCACCTCCTGTAATTTTTATAGAGGTTTTCTTCCTCGCCGTCCGGGCGGTGAAGCCAAGACCCTCGGTCCCAAGAGGCGCGAGGACACTACTTAGCAGGCACTCCTGGGGTTACGATATCGACGAGGGCAGGGAAGGACAGCATCAGAGGGACACGTGGAGCAACGCCCCACTGGGCCCACATCGGGCCCTTCCGGTGTCAGAATATTCGCCATAGGCAATAAGATCGTGTCGTGAACGGGTGCCGTCTGTCGGGACAGGTCAGCTTCTACATACTATGGCAACTCTTTTTACGTTTATTTCTAAAGGCAATATACTCACTTTTAAACTCTTGTTTATTTCTGACATTAACCTACATTATACTCACATTATTTGAATAAATTTGATGTAATAAACAATAACCTATTTTAAAAAGAGTTTATCCATGGAGTTTATTGCCGGTTCTTCTCCATAGGACCCACAATTTGGAACCGTGCAACTAGAGCCTGACCTTTCAAAAATGCCTGTAATTAGGTTTATTTAAAATAAAAAACATTGAAATTGAAATTGATCCCCTGAAAGTTAATCCCTCGAAAGGATTCTCCAGACGTGTCCAGAGGGACAGGCAACCGTCAAACACACGTGGAGGTTTTCTGGCCAGCACCCGACCCACAGCTGCTGGTCCTTCTCCATACGTCTGGAAAGAACAGCAGTTTAATGACCCGGTGCAACCCGGGCACGGGAAATAACTCTTTTTCGGTGTACTTTATTTTCCGTGGTGAATATTCTAGCACGAGAGGGGCCGTATCTGGGCCAGTGGGGCGATACTCCGCGGGTCCCTCTGAAGTTAGCAGAGGGCACAGTGGAGGATGCAACGCACGGTGTGGTCTCGATGTGCAACGAAATGGTCAACCATCCACGTACTGACCGCGGCAACTGTAGCTTAACCTCGCAGATCATACAACCCGCGCAGTTGCTATTGCTACTTAACCACGAGCCCCTCATAGCAACGTCACATTTCATTCATAAATTAAAAATTAATTATTAATAGTTAAATTCATTTAGAAATATACCTATAGACCAAACCACGGACGGGTTTAATTATCATTACTTACTACGCTAATCGATAACCATTAGTTAATAAAATATAATTGTATTTTCTCTATAAGTGATTATTGTAATCTTTTGAGAAAATAAATGTCTTTAACCGTATTTATTTAATAAAGAACCGTTAATACCTATTCAAACCTAACCAATAGAAAACTTTGTTAGAACTACTAGAAAAAAAAACACTACTGCAACAAGGTGTTGTATGGTCAATTCTGGACTATAATGACTGTTTTGAGAATACCAGCTACACTTAACAAAGCGGCACTCAAATTTTGAGCAATACTTAACTAATTTTGTATTTCACACGCCAAAAACTGTTCTGCTCAATCGTCCATCAACTAAGTATTTCTCAAACTCTGCCTGGGTGCAGTACCAACGTTCAGGAAAACATCAATGTACGTTTCAATCAAAGAGGATGTAATACTACGTATAGTTTCAAACCACCCAAATCGAAAACGATTTGAAAAAATAATAATTACATGTTAGTATAGCAATCGATACATCGTTTTTTTATTAATATTATTCCAAAACCATTGAAAATTTCTATAAAAAGGTGTTCATAAAATAAATTGAATGCACAATGTATGAACTAAATGTAGTATATTATATACTCTTTGGTATGTACCTCGCCGACCTTGTTTCGTGCTTGGCCAGTTTGGCTACGTCAAACCTATGCGTCAAACAGAGAAAAAAATCACTAACGCAGTGTTGCCAATGCTACGGCAATTACCGTGTTCTACGGTTTTCAGGCTAAAAAACTACAATATCTACGTCCTACGGCCGTAGCAAAATCTACAGCTTTCAGTCACGGTAATCATGTTTTCGATAAATATATCACTCCATGTATCCAAATGTATCTAGTGCGTGTTCATCTTTGCTTGTAAATCCGAATTCCAACTTTGCAAAGTAATTGTGAGTGAGAGTGTTATGGACAGGTATTTCCCGATTAGATTACCCATTTAAAATGAAATGTTGTTAATACGTTTTTTATTAAAAAGAAAAAAGAGAAAAATGGCGAACAATTAAATATGCACGAAAAACTTAAACAAAGCGCCATTTGGTTGATGCTGAAACGTATCTCCTTTTTTTTGGCAGTGATACGCAAAGTACTCTGTGGTGCTTCGGCCGACCGTTGATCTTTTCCCTATAAACACGGCTTTTCTACCAAACGTACACAGCTGTCTAAAAATTATTATTGGCACCACTGCACTAACGTCAAAAATTCAAAAAAACAAAAAAATGTCAACTGCAAAATTCTATAATTTTAACACGAATAGTTGAACTTATTTGAATTAAAATAATATAAATTAAATTATTTCTACAGTACTCGTGTACGCATAGTAGTATCTACGTCTAGTATAAGCTACGTGTGAAATCGAGCAATATAAGATTAATTACATGAAAAATTTACGTCTTACGAAAGTCTATAAATTGGAATACGAAATAACTATTGTAAAATAGAATTACAACCATTGGTTGATATGTGAGAAAGTTATCCCATGTTATTGCAGCTATAAATGCGACGCGAATTCCGTACGTTGTTGAGCAGTCTTTGATTATACCTGCCTCTGGGCAGTATACATTGCTCATTTTTATTACTTCATCGACAAAGATCAGCGATTCTCCTCCAGTCTGCTGTCTATACAGTTGTCTGAGCTACGACGTGAAGTCATCACTCGCATCATGATATAAATCAATGTCTGACCTCTCCAGCCAAGCAGACTACCAAGGCGTATACCTAAGTGTAATCAAGGATTAAGAAAGAATTTGTTATAGTGCCAGTGATATTGAAAGTTAATAACCATTGGGTTACAACAGTGTATGAACTTGAAGCAATGTTATTTATGTTATAATGATCAAAATTTTGTAAAGTTGTTCAAATTAATTGATACGTTACGACTTTACGACTAAAACCGAAGTGCGGCTACACCCAACGCATCGACGTGGCGACTGTCAGCTGGCCTTCCCCTGGTGTCACCGATGTCCATGGGTGGCGGTGATCACTCACCACTCCGCCCGGTTACCCACCTGCTCGTTTGCCCACTCTATTATTGAAAATAAAGCCAGTTGTATTTGGATATAACTAGTTCTAGCCTTGAATCATGCTGGCTACCAATCCAATTGGTATAAACAGTATGGTTAAAACTATGGAGGAGTGGCTGGAGAGGTGCTATGATGCCCTCACCTACTGGCTGACCCAGATTCTCTCGGGGCATGGTTGCGTCGGGAAGTATCTGTGTCGCATAGGCCGGGAGCCGACGCCCAAGTGTCATCACTAAGGAACTTCCCAGAGGACACGGCGCGGCACACACTGGAAGAGTGCCCAGCTTGGGTCACGCAGCGCCATGACCTCATCACTGCAGTAAGCGGCAGCGATCTGTCGCTTCCGACTGTGGTTTTGTCTATGGTCGGGAGTGAGAGCGCTTGGGAAGGCGTCGTGTCCTTCTGCGAGGAGGTGATGCTCGCTAAGGAGGCGACGAAGAGAGTTCGAGAGGCGATGGCCTCCAGACACCAGGTGCCCAGGTGGCCTGCGGGTGGCGGACTCGGGGTGTCCCGCCGCCTGACTAGTCTCTAGTGATTACATTGTAGGAGAGTGTCGCTTTTACGTATCTATTATAAATCCTATGTTTTTACCATTTTGTAATTTGTAGAACCTACTTATTATTTATAGTCCCATGTTTTATTTAGAATAACACAAGTATGTACATTTAAGACAGTGATTTTGTGGAAATAAAAATAAAGACAATCTTTCTCAGAATGTGTGTTTTTTATTCATTATCATCATCTTTCTCCTGCCCTGATTGCAATTTAAGGAGGCTGAGGTGGAAGACTTGGGTTCTCTAGGGTTTCCGCATAAAAGAGCTTGAGTTACTCAAGGAGCTATGGAAAGAATAGCTTTTCAGTTAGGGGGTTTGCTCAGTGGGTAAACTTTGGGAGTAAAGATGATAAGTTCATCATCTTTGTTTAAGAATAAAATTAGCAAGTAGACCTGAAACGATTTCCATTAGGAAACTGAACGCAGTATGGCATCAAAGATGGATCGAATATATAGGGAACGTCGTAGAATGTGCTAGATGATAACCATAATAAAATTGCAGGGAAACGAAAAAACCCCTATTATTTGCCTCCAAAATATATTGAGTGGAGTTTAAGTAGCCAAATTCGGATACTTAAATTTCTTCCGCTCAAATCAGATTTAAGTATGTATTTGAGCGTAGGTAACGTGTTGTGAAATGCAAATTTTGATTTAAGCGAACGAAATTTAAAATTTAAAAAATACTGACGGTTGAATGCTTATCTTTGAGAAATGCTCAGATTTTTCCTTAAAACCATACTCAAATGATACCTAAGTACTCCGTAAGTAGGTGATGTGAAACGCAATTTTCTAGTTAAGCGGACGTAATGTCAAAATTTAATGGGAATTTGAGAAAACTTATCCTTGAATGCTTAACTTTGAGAAATACTCAGATCAGAAACAGAATTTCGTTAAACCCATACTCAAACCACACTTAAGTACCACTTAACTGAGTTTTCTCAAATCAGAAACCGGCCGTTAGTCTTTCCAAACCGTTGAATGTATTGTTTCAACATTGTAACAATAAAATAAGTTTCCTTATCCTGGTCATGCAATTCTGACACATTTAGTACAATAATTTATTAGCAAAAACATTATTAATTCTCCCTAAAAACAGCGCTAAAATTACTTCAGTATTTAAGTTTTTAAAGCATTCAGATTTTATTAGGTAATTAAGGCGTGATTTACAAAAAATAGATTACTTAATAACGTTTTGTTTCAAATTAAAGCAGATTCTTTTATCTTTGTGTATTATTAGAGTTGTTAATAAAACTGCATTATAACGAATCTATTCAATTAGTTGCTGGCTGATGTTCCAATTTTAAAACTGGAATTTATCCTCTTTTTTATTGCTTTTTACACGACTGCCCAAAAAAAAAGAAGTGTAATTTTTTTAACGTTCATATTGTATGAGCTTTTTTTCCACTATATCTTCTAAACGTCTGATCCGATTATATATGTAATACATTGGTATCATTGTCACGCACGACACCGCGAGTGACACTGGGTACAAGCTGGATACATAGTTCCTTATAGTATAGTTTTTAAAAAACAATATGGCGGATTAAAGTTGTAAATAAGAGCAGTAGAAAAAAAAATTGTCTTATGGGACGGTCATGTTATTTATTATAAGATTTTTAACTTAACTGCTTAAGAGAGCTAGACTACCTAATGTGTACTATTAGATAAATAAGTATCTTAACTATTATAAAATTGTAAACGTCTAGCGTCTGTTTGTTTGTTTGTTTGTTTGTTTGTTCCAGCATCACGCTAAAACTACTGGACCGATTTTGATGTTTTTTTTTTGTTTGATAGCTGATGATCTGACTTAAAAACTGGTATGGGTTTTGAGAAAGAAAGAAAGAAAGAAAAAAAGAAAAAAATTAATTCGTGGGTTGCGTACTCACCCGACAGATCGAAACTTCTATGCATTTGCACGAGCGGATAGTAATGTACGATGGAGTGGAGTGGAGTGGACAGGGGATGGGACTGGGGACGGGACAGGGGACGGGACTGGGGACGGGACAGGGGACGGGACCGGGGACGGAACATGGGACGGGACATGAGACGGGACATGGGACAGGACAGTGGGACGGGAAATGGGACGGGACATGGGACAGGACAGTGGGACGGCACATGGGACTGGACATAGGATGGGACATGGGACAGGACATGGGACGGGACGATAGTGATTAGTGATATAGTGAGATAGTGGGACAGTGGGACAGTGGGATAGTGGGACAGTGGGACAGTAGGACAGTGGCAGTGGGACGGTGGGACAGCGGAGCAGTAGGGCAGTGAGGTACTGGGGCAGCGGGGCAGCGGGGCAGCGGGCCTGTGGGCCAGTGGGGCAGTGGGATAGTGGGGCAGTGGGGTAGCTGGGTAGCGGGCCAATGGGGCAGTGGGGTTGTGGGGCAGTGGGGCAGCGAGGCAGCGGGACAGTGGAGCAGTGGGGCAGCGGGGCAGTGAGGCAGTGGGGCAGCGGGGCAGCGAGGCAGCGGGGCAGCGTGCCAGCGGGGCAGTGGGGTACCGGGGCAGCGGGGCAGTGGGGCAGTGTGATAGTGGGGCAGCGGGGTAGTGTGGCAGTGGGGTAGCGGGGCAGGGGGCTGTGGGGAAGCGGGGCAGTGGGGCAGCGGGGCAATGGATTACCTGGGTAGCGGGGCAGTGGGGCAGTGGGATAGCGGGACAGCGGGGCGGTGGGGCAGCGGGACAGTGGGGCAGCGGGGCAATGGATTACCGGGGTAGCGGGGCAGTGGGGCAGTGGGATAGCGGGGCAACGGGGCGGTGGGGCAGCGGGGAGTGGGGCAGCGGGACAGCGGGGCAGTGGGGAAGCGGGGCAGTGGGGCAGAGGGGCAGCTGGGCAGGCTGTGGGGCAGCGGGGCAGCGGGGCAGTGGGGTAGCGGGGCTGGGGGGCAGTGGGGTAGCGGGGCAGCGGGGCAGACAGTGGGACAGTAGGACAGTGATAGTGGGACGGTGGGACAGTGGGGCGGTGGGGCAGTGGGGCAGTTGGGCAGTGGGTTACCGAGGCAGCGGGGCAGTGGGGCAGTGGGATAGACGGGCAGCGCGGCAGTGGGGCAGCGGGACAGCGGGGCAGCGGGGCAGTGTGGCAGCTGAGCAGGCAGTGGGGCAGTGGGGCAGCGGGGCAACGGGGCAGTGGGGGGCAGTGGGGTAGTGGGGCTGCGTGGCAGTGTGTCAGTGGGGTAGCGGGGCAGAGGGGCAGCGGGGCAGCTGGGCAGCGGGGTAGTGGGGCAGCGGGGCAGTTGGGAAGCGGGGCCGTGGGGCAGTGGGGTAGCGGGGCAGTGGGGCAGCTGGGCAGCTGGGCAGCGGAGCAGTGGGGCAGCGGGGCAGTGGTGTAGCAGGGCAGTGGGGCAGAGGGGTAGCGGGGCTGCTGGGCAGCGGGGCAGTGGGGCAGTGGGTCAGTGGGTTAGCGGGGCAGTGGGGCAGTGGGGCAGCGGGGCAGTGGGGTAGCGGGGCAGTGGGGTGGCAGAAAGCGGGGCAGTGGGGCAGCGGGGCAGTGGGGCAGCGGGGCAGTGGGATAGGGGCAGCGGGGCAGAGGGGCAGCGGTGAAGCGGGGCAGTGGGGTAGCGGGGCATTGGGGCAGCGGGGCAGCGGGGTAGCGGGGCATTGGGGCAGTGGGGCAGCGGGGCAGCGGGGCAGTGGGGCAGTGGGACAGCGGGACAGCGGGACAGTGGGACAGTGGACTGGACTAGAATGGACTGGACTGGACTGGACTGACGTGGGTTAGCAGAATTTAACGCGAGCGGAGCCGCGGGTAAAAGCTAGTGTTAAAGCTGTATGTGCCCGTTTCTGTATAAAATCGAAACGTTCAAGTTATTAACCTGTAAACGATTCTAAGGGACGTAGGTACCTAATAATGGTCCATTCATTATTATTTGAAAAGAGTATTTCCATGGATTTTCTTGCCGACTCTTCTCCATAGTACCAACTTTTTGGAACCATGCTACTAGATTCAGTGCACAGATTTATAACAATTAACGTTTGAAAGTGCATGTAAATGCCTAAACTTAATAAAAAAAATTAATGCTTACATTTTGGTATCGTCCTAAACCATGAAAATCACAAACTACCTAGTTTTACCGAATACATGACAATACCTACATTATTGGGATCGGACACTATTTAAAATCTTTCCAAATTCATCCTCATAACTCATGTAGAAGACACCTCGACAGGTACATCTAATTGATGCTAATTGATGACTCCATGACGAACGGCCGATGACTGACGATGTCAATCTATGTGTTCATCACTATTATCGGCGATTCAAAAGATATAATGTGATGGCTACGTCAATATTATTTTTTCCATTTTATTATTATTAAAAAGTAGATGTTCAACATACGTTAAACAATGGTTAAAAGAACACCATATTTTTTCTCTTTTTTAAAAGGGGAAAATGTAGAACTACTTTTTATCTCTTGAATATTGTAGCCAAAGAGAGAACAAGAAAAGAATTTAAGACATGCTAATAGAACCAGCTAGGAGTCGCAGGTTCGAATCCTGCTCGTGAGCGATCTTTTCTTTCCACAATTTAAATCGTTAACTTTTTTGTTGATGTAATAGAAATAAATGTAACCCTCTTAAGGGGTTATTGTATCCATCAGTATGAACAAATTTTACTATGGGAAAAGCTACGAAATCACAAAAAAAAAACAGCTGTTCCCTACATTTGTGTTCACAGAAATCGACAAGACACACAGACAGTTTTCGCAGTTGGGTTGGTCCCATATTAAAAGTTGTTCATACTGATGGGTACAATGTCCCCTTAAAGAGGTTTTCAGTTTCCTTACACGTTGTAGAATATGTTAATTATTAAAACTAGGTTTAAGTTTACAATTGGTGGTCTTATCGCTCCACGGTGATCTCTTCCAAACAGCCATTGGATATACTACAATGTCACGGAAAAGACACGGGTTTGTGATAGTGTTGATAGAAGAAAATTTCAAAATTCAACTGTAATATTGCCATCTTCGAGAGATTATATCACGAATATTTAGTCTATAGAGATAATATTATTATATAGTCTCTCTCTATACATTCCTTATTTAACAACATTCACAGATAAATTGACATTTTCGAAAGGAAACACATCCTTACTTTCATCGCAGCCTCGTACACACGGCTACACATCAAGCTGTAAAAAACCAGTAAAGACTGACTTCGCGTTGTAAGGAAAACCTATACAATGCGAGGTCAGCTTATACTGTATGTACAGCTTGATGTGTAGCCGTGTGTACATACAATAACTTTATTACCTCGTACGGCAGGCAACTGATAAGTACGTGGGTGCACGTTTGCTTCCCTCGTTAGGAGATGATCGCTAGTTTCTATGTAAACCTGGTACATCAGAAAGAATAAGCGAGTGCTTCTTTAATATATTTCGTAGTAAGGATATTTTAGTGGCCCAGTTGGATATTTGATAGTAAATAAATATTTTAACATAGGCAAGTGCCCGGAAATACCAAATTAAGAAGGTTTCTCTTCGTAGTCACGGCAAGAAAAAGACATCTTTGAGAAAAAGGTTATTTCAAGGTCATGAAAGAAAAAACAAAAGGAATACAAAAGACAGAAGCATGACAACTGCATGAAGCCTATGGGGTTGTATTTAAGGGAGGGTGATGAAAAGTTTTAAATACATCAGAACTATTTTATGGTTTCATGTCATCTATTGTTGTCTATACGCTTCTGTCTTTTGTATTCCTTTTGTTTTTTCTCTTGTACTAATAATACCTCCGATTTATGTACCGTTGTTCGCACCGTTTTATTTATCCCTATATATTTTGTACTATCAGTCGTCCACATTTCCATTAAAAAATATGTAGGAAAATATCTAAAATTTAATTAAGATGGAAAAAACAGTACTTGAAATTTCGTGTATACAGAAAGTGAAGTTTAATAATAGATAGATAGATACATAGAATATAATAATATGGTTGAGATAAACGACAAACGAAGTACGAACTTTCGTTCCGACTTATACCTACACAAAAAGATAGGCACTTAAAAAAGGTACAATAAAGATAAACTACGGTTCATAGTCGTATGAAATTTAAGAGAAACAAAAGTCAAAACACGATCATTGCAAGCGATATGGGAACTATTGGGAAAGATGGTTGACCGGAGTAGCATGTTACGATTTATCGAGCATCGTCAAACGCGAGTCATCATCATCATATCAGCCGAAAGACGTCCACTGCTGAACATAGGCCTCCCCCAAAAGGGGGGAGGCATAATCGCCACGCTTGTCAGGCGGGTTGGCGATCGCAGTTTGGTGGGTTAATACTCAGAGAACGCTGCTGCCCATCCTCTGGTGAATCCCTTAGTCGCCTTTTACGACACCCATGAATAGAGATAGGGTGGTGCAATTCTTTATGTCGAAACACTAGGAGAACCTCAGATACTGACCCGATTACGCAAATTATCCGCACTCGATAAAAAATTATCGTGTATAAAATTATCCATTACAAAATACCAGGCCCCTCAGAAAGTATTGCGAAAAAAAGTTTTTATATATGGGAGACTGGCCAGTTATAATGTTTTTCGAAAATATGATTATTTATAAGTAAAAATAAGTAAGTTCCAATTTCAAAATTTCCCTCCACATTTTTTGCGAGTTAATTCAAAGTATTGTGTCTCACTGAAATATGGATCTGCGCCGGGAACATTTTAGAGCTATGATTTTATACGATTTCAAGTGTCGCCTGAAACCGGATGAATCGTACGATAGACTTCAAATGGCATTCATGGATGAAGGCCCTTCCAAGGCAACCGTGTATCGTTGGTATAACGAATTCAAGCGCGGTCGACCAACTTTGGGGGATGACGAAAGAAGCGGTCGCCCTTTGACGGCTGTTACCGAAGAAAACGTGCTAGCAGTGAAAAATTTAATCCAAGACAATAGGCGAATTACATATCAGGAGATTCAACACATATTGAAGATTGGATCGGGAAGCGTTCACGAGATTCTACACAGCCATCTTCGCGTGAGGAGGATAGTATCACGCTGGGTGCCGCACAACCTCACCGATGCTCAGAAGCAGGCCCGGGTGGAATGGTGCCGTGATATGCTTAACAAATTTGAAGCAGGCTCGTCTCGGCGTGTTTACGACATCGTTACAGGTGATGAGTCCTGGATTTATCAATACGACCCAGAAACCAAGCGCCAGTCGACTGTTTGGGTGTTTCAAAATGAGCCAACGCCTACCAAAGTGAAGCGATCTAGAAGCGGGGGTAAGATTTTGATCGCTAGCTTTTTTAATTTGACTGGCCACTTGGTATCAATTCCCTTACGGGATCAAAGAAGCATTAATGCCGAATGGTATACTACCAAATGTTTGCCAGAAGTTTTCTCTGTTATAAGCAACAAGCGACCAAACACAGGGCTCCGCGGGCTACTGCTCCACCACGACAATGCACCTGCGCACACCGCACTCAAAACGAGGGACTTCCTGGACAGCACGCCAGTCAAACTCCTGGGTCACCCTCCTTACAGCCCTGATCTAGCACCGTGTGACTTCTTTTTATTCCCAAAAATAAAAAATCAGCTCAAAGGGATACAATTTTCGTCGCCGGAAGATGCGCTGGCTGCGTTCGAGCAGGCTGTAAACGAGGTGTCTGCGGCGGACTGGAAAAAGTGTTTTGAAAACTGGTTTAGGCGCATGAATCTTTGTATAGAGGCTGGTGGAAAGTACTTTGAAAAGATTTGATAAAAATATATGTACGTATAGAACAATTTTTTTTAGTTTCGCAAAACTTTCTGAGTGTCCCACGTATAAATCGATAGTAGCACATGTAACTAACAATAGACTCTATTAATAAACTCTTCACACACTGATTCCTAAAACATATCCTCAATTTAAACGATGTATTATATACTCTGTGGTATTATAACAAAAACGTTGTTATTTAATTTCCTTAATACTTTAAAATTACTTCACATATTGTGAAGGTCAGCGTTGTAATTTAGTTGTATGGATACGGTGTAAAGTTCATGCAGTTTAAATTAAATTAAACATCATCTGGGCAGGAAAAAAGTTATGGTATGTACCTTTTTGTCGGTTCAAATCGTCGTTACGTCAGTATTTTCCGGTGGACTGATAATACCTCAGAGCAACAGAATACTGGAGAGAAGACAAGCCGCCGCGTAAAGGCTGACCGTTGTATGCACAACGGGCATACACTGCCGCTAGTTCACTGTCAGTTGCGCCCGAGTGAATATGCGCGCTAGTTTGAGAGAAAACTTTTTTTATTTCCAAGATGAAATGCCGTAAGGATACAAGTGTGCGTGTTTTATATGTGTACGTGCTTTTTGTTGTAATTTATTGATGCGTTTCTTACGTTGTGTGTTAAGTTAAGCTTGCGACACTCGGACTCTATACAGACTAGGTGGCTTGCCCGATCTCCTTACATTCCGTTATCTATGGACAAATTGGATAATCTTCTGGACAAAGCATGATTTGTAGAAGTTTTCTTAAATTTGTAAATTGTCTAACTTTGTTGTATGGTCTCGGAAAAATAGAAAAGCACATTAATTACACTAAAGAAATATCTGATGATAGTTTTATTAATCACAACAGTTGAATTTTTTATTAATATTTATTTCCTGTAAGTAACACATTTTCTTCCCATTCATTTTATCTCATATCTTTTGTCATTACGGAAAATGTAATCATTAAAATTAATAGAGTGGGGCTTATTTCCTGTGTGAAAATATCAATTCATATTTTAGTTGGATGCGACAAAAAGATGCAAAAAGACAATAAAGAATGCTAATTATAATTACACAACTTATTTAGTCAGCTCTGTCAATGGTGTTAATGTATTCTGTTTATAATTAGCGATTTTGACAAACGATATGTTATGGCACACCTCTATTCGTATTGTATAACGTCTGACAAAGCGTTTAGTGATTAATTTTGATCTCACATAGCTTTTCACATTACGGAAATGAAATCTTTAAAAGTACTAGAGAGAAGTAGGAATATTACTTGTGTGAAAATGTCAATTAATCTTTTCGTTGGATGCGACATGTCTGTTAATTACATAACTTATTTGGTCGGCTCTGTTAATGGTGTTAATGTATTCTGTCTATAATTAGCGATTTTGACAAATGATATGCTATGGCATACGTCCATTCGTATTGTATAACGTCTGACAAAGCGTCTAGTAATTAATCAATAGAAGTGGATAGTATTGTGCGCCAATACAACACAATAGAAATATATAAATTTCGTGAAGTAGGTAAAATCGTTCTGTAAATTTTTGTAGCGAAGCTTCTATAGCACCGTTGCACGCTCGGTCGCCGGGGAGTAAATTTAGAAAAAGCGTGACCGTTAACACGCGCATGCGTTCTATTCGCGCTTGCAAATGCGTGGAAGCTTCGCTTCTGTTGGGCGTCCCTTAACACCAACCGTTTGTTTTTTGGAAGCGAAGCTTCTATAGCGTCGTTGCGCGCTCGCCTGCCGGGGAGAAAACCGAGTAAAAACGTGACCGTTAACACGCATACGCGTTCTATCCGTGCTAGCAAATGCATAGAAGCTTCGCTTCTGTCAGGCGTCCCTCGACGCTACCCTTTTTCTCTATGCCTTTTCAAGATAACTGTAATATTTGCTGACTTCTCCTTCCTTTAAGAAATATTGCTGACTAAAAAGCCAATACACCTAAAAACCGGTGATGAATACTACATCCATCAGCAGCCCACGATATTGCAGTGAAATGTTGGATGGTTATCCCACCATTTTAGTAGTAGGAGGTCCTTTGTCACAGATCCTTAGTGAAAGAGCTCGTCCGGGGAAGTACTACCACCGTACCTACTTCTTCGCCAAACAGTGATGCTTGCATTGCTGTGTTTCAGTGTGGAAAGAACGGGTGCCGGTGAAATTACAATCACATGATACTCTTCACCTTCATGTCTCAGTTTGGCGAACCGACTTGCGGTACCATTTAGGAAACAGCCTAGGTGGTATTGAAGTTGTTATGAGCAAAGGTAACCGCTTAACATCAGGTGGGCCTTTAGCTCGTATCGCCATCCTATACTATAAAAAAATACCTGACGGTCAACCGAGTCTCTTTAATCCCGCATACAAGTGACAATAACGTTAATTTGCGTACAACCAATGTTTTTGACAGGTTTATTTGACAGGTGTCAAGTTAACGTGTATCGCTGGTGACCCAGTGAGGTCGGTTCACACGGCGCGCGTGCGTCCGCGATCAAAGGCCTCGCCGCCCGGCGATGCTATAACCACTCCGCCGGTGAATCCGTGCCCTTTCACTTTCACGGCGCGGCTCCATTGTTTCACGACACGGTATCAATTGAATTAATTCTCATTTAATGCCTTTTATTTTGTGTAATGCATGGGTCAGTCGGGACGTACTGACCATGGCATTACTTAAATAAATAGGTCAGTAAAAAGATTAATGATATGTTCTCATGTGTTGTTTTGATGTCTATCAAAATAAATAGTGTTATGAGACCATTAATTTTAATGATGTTAATTTGTGCGGCATTGTTTCTAAAGTAATGAATACAATAATAGACGAGCTGCTGTTTTGTTTGACCCATAGAAATCTAAATAATAAGGTAATAGAAGTGGTAAAGTCGCGAATTTGTAGCCACGTGCAGGAGTCTCGTAGGACACCAGTGCGCGAACCGTTTGCTTGATCATCAGTGCTGTTGTAACAGCGGATTTTTTTAGGCTTAATTTATTTTACAATAAATGCTTCTTCTTCTATGGTGTCGACATGAGCTACATAATGATAATAGCACATTTCGTGGGGAAAAGATTAGCCAGTCAGCAGGTTGGTAGCGGGGATGACTGCCCAGGGTGCGCCGGACGATCATTTAAATATCGTCACTCGTGGAGGCTCTTTTAATGTACCCCATTGAATGCTAGAAACATGGTGGTCATAATTACTTATTTATGTGTTCGTAGTGGCACGACACGCGTATTAAAAGAGAGTAGATAACATTTCTACTACCTTATTATTTAGATGTCTACGGTTTGACCCCATTTACCGTGTAAATCATGTGTAATTATTAAAAATCTTCGGAATTTAAATTAATGAAGATATTGATTGGCCTCCAGCCATGTTTTGAATATCCGACTAAATATTTACTATATTACGATCTATCGATTAATTCCGGATTTTCGCGGGCATTGAACTCATCTCATATAAACTTTCGTATCGTATCATCACACTGTGTAAGCTCGTCACTCCCACAAGGCGGCCGACCCACCACGGCGGACACCTGTTCCGCAACTTTTTGCGGCCCGCGGCTCTTCGGAGAAATGAAAGCTGATGCACATACAATCGCACCCAGTACCGCTTCCGCTCCACACGGAACTGTGGACAACACTGGCCACTTACAATTTGTTTACACACTGGTTTCAATATTGGTTTGTAGTGGGGCGATTGAGCCTGTTAATGGCGCCAAAACACTGCAGCCATGTATTTTATTACGCAATCGGAACTAATAATTTAGTGTCATTGTATCGGCTGATATGATTTGTTGATTATTGTTTCCAAATTGGGTAGCTTAATTATGTTTTTGTTGTCTTTTTTGACCTGACCATTCTGCCGTAGTTCTAATTTGCATCCGATGAGACAAACGCTTACAATGGAGGATATTATAAGGAATGAATATGTAAGAGGGAGTCTGAAAGTAGCGCCAGTGACAGAGAAGTTAAGTAGCAACAGACTGTCATGGTATGGACATGTGATTAGGGGGAATGAGGAGCATGTTACGAGGAAAGTTTTAAGTATGAATATTGATGGCTATAAGAAAAGAGGAAGACCGAAGAAAGTATGGATGGATTGTGTGAAAGATGATATGAATAGAAAGAAAGTGAACGCTGATAGAGATGTATGGAAGAAAAAAATATGCTGCGCCGACCCCAAATAAATTGGGATAAGGGCAGGAGGGTGATGACGAGACAAACGCTTACAATATTTACCTTGTTTAAAAAAATAAAGGAAAAAAAAAAAAAAAAAAAAAAAAAAAAAAAAAAAAAAAAAAAAAAAAACCTAAATTTTTTCTCAAATTTTCTACTTGCTATTCGCTATCGATTTTTACCAAAATTTCTAATTTGGAGAAAAGGCCCTTGCCCAGCTGTGGGAGAATAAAAGGCTGTTTATGTGTGTATGTGTATTAATTTTATTATTATCACATTTTTTATTAACTCGCTTTCAGTCCAGTCTGTCTGTTCGGTACAAATTTTGCAATCGATTTTAAACTAACTTTCCGATGAGCTAGAGACTTAAAACATCAAACAGCTCAGAACTAGATGACAATGCAATATTAACTTACTTTCATTTCAAAAACGATGTAGGTATATAAAATGAACTTTTTCATCAACTTATTTTATATCTCTAGGAAAATAAATTGTTATAGAATACATTTCCAATATGTTGATGTTTGTTCCGTGTGGTGCCGGACGTAAAGAATTACACCACCCTATATCTTCTCATGAGTGTCGTAAAAGGCGACCAAGGGGTTCACCAGAGGATGGGCAACAGCGTTCTCTTGAGTATTAGCGTTGTCTAGTACCCATAGTACAAGCTCTGCTTAGTTTGGGCCTAGATGGTGCTGTGTAAAAATGTCCCAAAAATATTTATTTATTTATTTAATTTTATTTAGTATTTAACCAACCAACTGCGATCACCAACCCGCCTGCCAAACGTGGCGATTATGGCATATCCCCCCTTTTTGGGGAGGCCTATGTCCAGCAGTGGACGTCTTTTGGCTGAAATGATGATGATGATGATGATTTTTTTTGGCATCGGTACCTAAAAGTTGCAGGCAAGACTACTTTACAGTTGTAGCACTCGCAGGACATAAAATACGTAAGCATTGAATAAGATTTAAATTCACATACAGAAACGTTATTTCTCAGATCAATGCGAAATATCTGGATGGTCTGTTGTATATCATTTACAACCTGAATCAATACGAAATGCTTTACCGCACCTTACGACTCGCCGGTGGTCGTCAGCTTTCCTTCACGTCATTAAACGCCCCTACACATTACTGGAGCCGTCCCAATCGGAACGAGTACTCGATACGGAAAGGACATAAAGCTCATAATCGATTATCGACGCTTTAAGAATAATTGCCCGTTTGTTTTTTCAATACCTTATGGTTCTCGCCTTTGGAGAACTTTCAATGTGAAAGTAATCGATAATTATGTGTTATATAACTTCTGCCGATTGCGCAGAAGGGTAGATGCAGAGATTTCGTGTTATGTTTTCGGCGTTCATATTCAGTTTTTGTTGACGGTTGAATGGGCGTGTTAATTTTGTTACTATTTATGGTTATTGCAGCTAAAAGATTTTTGATGTTTAACATCTTTCCTCTCGCTTCCCTGCAATCGAGTGATTTCGTAAAAAGGGTTGGGAAGTTGTTACAGGAAGCCTGGGAAGCGCGCACTATTTGATTTGACCAATGAGCGCGCGTGGTGCTAGAGTTTCAACCCATTTTCCGAAAGGTTGATACTGTCAGCCATCAGAGGTGTAGGCCTGTGACAGCTTTAGTTCCAAGGTATTCGCAAAGCTTAACCTTTACAATAATTCAGAATTCGGTGCAAGAAATTCAAAATGACCTGATTTATAGACTCCATCTTCAGACAAGAGAATTTATTTAATTTATAACAGCATACCAAAATCTTGAGTCATAAAATAATTAAAGAATTCTAGTGCAAATATTTGCTTGTAATAGACTTACATAACACTTAGATACCTATTCGTAAAATTTCACGGTAATTATTTATTTTTTATCTAACTTTTGCGACGAAATGAAAGTGTGTTGTATGTATGTCGTACAGTTTTTACAGACGTTGATACACAAGTTGTTCTGTAGAACAATTGCGTTAGATTATTTGTGTTTATGGCGTTGGCAGCCTACGTTAAGAAATTAACGTGTTCCTTTGATGAAGGAAGTTATCAGTGTAATGCATCGGAACACGGAAATATTACCGCGCGCAATAGTTAGCAATTTAAAAGTTAATTGCTCTAAAACCAAACAATCAACTTTTACTTATTAGAATGAAGAAATAAAAAGATTTTATTTCTGCGCTTGATTTGATTTGACGCACACAACAACCTAAGACTACAATACTTTTACATAATACTTTATACATTTATTCGCGCTCATATTTGAATTTCATATGGTTCCATTGCACGGTACTATTTGAACACATTTTAGACCAGCCCAGCACACTGCCAGACCGTACGATTATGTCTTTTGTTCGGAAAAACTTCCCATATGACATAAACAACGTGGGACCAATATGCGGTTCAGCACTACACGTTTAAAAAAGCTATCGCAGCCGGTCGTAGCCGTGTGCTGTGCGTGGGCTGGGTTCAATATATGGCGACCCTTATATTTTCAACTTCTTCTTCCATTAGGGGTAAAAAGTGCTATACGTGAAAACACCATATCATAACAAACAAACATCTTTGTAAATCCATGTACTTGCAAATAAAAATCATACCATTGTAATAAAACAAAGTTAAACCGGATGACCGGTTTACATCGCGTATATTATTTAAATTGGTTTTCCTGACGTTAAGTTACGTGACGTTTATTATAAATGTGTATTGATCACGAAAACCTAAGAAATTATTATAAAAATCTTAAGGTATTCCTCCCTACTTTTTCTTAAGTTTCAGATTTCACTGAGCCGTGAGCCCAGCTAAGGCTCAAACTAGTGACAATTTTATTATTCCTGTACCTACCTACTCATAATAACGAAAAGCTCCGATACATAGCTGCAGCTATGTATCAACTCAACAATGCTTAACTCTCACATCATCATCATAATTTCAGCCGAAAGACATCCACTGCTGGACAAAGGCCTCCCCCAAAAGTGGGGATATGTCATAATCGCCACGCCTGGCAGGCTGGTTGGCGATCGCAGTTGGTTGGTTAAATACTCAGAGAACGCTGCTACCCATCCTCTGGTGAATCCCTTTGTTGCCTTTTAAGACACCCATGAAAAGAGATAGGGTGGTGCTATTCTTTATGTCCGGCACCACGCAGATACCTAATTCTCACAATATAAATAATAAGTCTCACAATATAAATAATTGTAAATAAAGGCACGTTTATACAGCATCCTCAATGCAGAATGACATTACCGTACTCTCTACGTCAGAGAAAAGGGGCTTACCTAAATTGTATGTGACTTATTGTTGCTATTCGCATACAAAGACACGATGTATCATAGAAATCGTGCTGTCACGCGCCAATGCGGCCCGACGGGAGAGCTCTTCCTTGTGACGTCACATCACACGTCGCGACTATGAAAGTACGCGATGATGTGTGAATTAGATTTACTTGTTTGTATTCCATTTATGAATGCGCTCGTGATTTTTTTTTCTACTTTGTCTGTGATGTATTATTTTTTTAAGTTCTTTAAGTTTTTATTGATTTTAGGCGTGGAATAAATACAAGGGAAAAAACTAATACAATCGTAAAATGTAGAATGAATTACGTAAATATTTCAGTACAATGTGTGACAATGGTACATAAAATGCAAATTGTTTGGTTCGATTGGGTTCGATCAGCCTTTATAGGTTTACGTAGAAGAAATAAAAAACATTTTTATTCCTTAGTTCTCAGTAGTTTTTGTATTCACCTACATGAGAAAATATTGAGCTAAGAAAGAAGAAAGATACACAAATCGAAGAGATAGTTCTCCTCGTTGTTGACTTATCAATCAGCGGCACAGATAATAAACTGCCAGTACAAATTAGCGGAACTGTCATACAGAACAATAATAAAACAATTTAATAATCATATCATCAATCACTTATCTCGATCGCACTTTCACTGCCGGCTGATGATAAATGTGGGAACTCGCAGCGGCTACAACTTCGGCAAATAGTTTCCGTTGTTTGTTCGTACTTCGAACACATCTGATATGCGCCTACTGTGATATAATCTGTGATATAACTGCTCTTTAATCAAATGTGTGCGCAAAAAATGAGATCGTTAATCAAATTAGTATTTTTTTTTGTCTGCAATTTGGGTTACACAAATTGCCATAGACGACGTAGTGGGCCAGTATCTACATTGGAGGGAATAAACTTTTATTTATTTTGATATTATTTTGTTACAGGTGAAAACAGCGGAGGACATTGAAATACGTAAGTTATAACATTACGTTACATTTATTTTAGTTATTATATTTACATGCTTGTTCTTTTTTTTGAACGGTTACAGATAGCCGGTTGAATTTTTCTCAGAATAAGTGTTGCTATGACCCCTGTCACAACAAAAACTAAAAAAAAGTCTAAAACCAAAGGGAGGTTTCTTGTATGGGGGCCCCCCTAAAAACAGTTTTTGTTCCTACTCTATCTTCAAAACGGTAATACATACCAGCATCAAACTTGGTTGAATCATAATGCATACTAATTAGTTTAAAAACAGGGCTAACATAAACATATGCGGTGGTACCTGCGTAAGAAAGATGCAATAAATTATATTTCGCACATGGTGCGTTGACGTCTTTTGATGAACTCTCGTAAATTAAATCAGTTTCTATGGGTGGTACGGAACCCTCACTACGTGAGTCCGAGTCGCACTTGGCCGGTTTGTAATTATACATCATCATCAGACATCAGAATAGTTCATAGTAAATCAGACCACCAATTTACACGAAATCAGATCTAGGTATATCTACTTTACATTCGAATTGAAAAAAAAAAGAATTTCAAATATGGTGTCTCTAGCTCTAACTATATAGGTAAAACTTGGCATCTTTGTGTAATGATTGGCAAAGAGGTTGGCAGCACTTAGTAATTTCATTTCACCTACATATTTACATGCCGTAGACAATCCATTGTAACTAATTAACTATTTAATGTCAAGTACTGCACATGCATTTTCTTTTACCATGTTATAAAGTTAACAACACGATAAAATACAATGTAAACAGTACTTACAATTTCATACATAAGTATTCAAGTGAGTCGGAAAACCCGAAGCAAGGCGACGGCGACGCGTCAGCAGTTTTGTGTTCCTTCCAAGATGTACACCGTGATATTTTTGTCGTCTTATATGGGGAGCCCAGTTAACTTACTCATCATTGCGGACAACTTTTACTATGGGAACAACCATGAAATCACAAAAAATAAACAGGTGAGAATTCCCTGTAAACTCATCGAGAGCACTCGACAAAATGGATGAAGCATCTGCTTTTTTTAGCGATTACAGGGTTTGTCCTGTAGTAAAATGATGAGTACATTCACTGGAAAGCCGATTTAAAACAATAAAAATGTCTGGTCTAGGATAAATAATTTGAGATATAATCAAAATATATGGCAATTTCAGTACCTGGTTAAAACTGGAATTATATGAAAGGTTTATTACACTACCGATTAAGTGATATATCCGCGACATATCTACATAACACGAGGCGTGGTTTGCGGTGTTGTTTTACTGCACAGAGTTTTTATTTGTAACTAGCCTAATCCCGCGACTTCGCCCGCGTGAATGTCGTTTATCACGCATTGCTCGGGAAATGTTCATTTTTTCAGGATAAAAAGTAGCCTATATGTTAATCCCGGTTATGTTCTATCTGTATGACAAATGTCATTAAAATCAGTCCAGCCGTTCTTGAGTTATAAATGATGTAACTAACCCGACTTTGTTTTTCTCTTTTGTTTTATATATTTAGATTGCAAACAAAAATGATCCTCTTGTGCAAACGTTAATAATGCGAGAAAGTACAAACTTCATTTTGAATGTAAAAAATATCAATAGGTATCTTTTGCGAAAATTTATTGTAGGTATAATAGATTTTTGAAAAGGTCAATCTGAATTATTAATGTAGACCAGCCTAGGTTTTTTCTCTGAAGACAATACGTCTGGTATTGTATTTTGTGACAAAGTTATCTAAAATAAACTTGTGTTCTTTCGTTTTTGCTTTCATGATTGATTTTACAGCAATAGACAATTAGATAGACGTCGTCTTTATTATAAAAAAGTCGTTAAAGCTTTGGACAATAAAAGAAGAAATATCACTTCTGATGGTAGTCCACTTACATTTGCAAAGACCAATGCCAATGAACAGTTTCACAATTTCAACTATTAAAGAGACGAATAATATTCTCCATAAGCAATTATTTGTGCATAATAATACCGTCTGACAATTACTGACAAATTACCCTATTGCAATAGCTTGCACCCTCATATGGCAGGTCACGAGCGATTTAACGTGCATTACATATACTAATAATAGCAAACACAATGGCGATTATGAAATAATACACTTTTACGATTGTCAATTATTCCTCAATCGTGCGTGATGACCATAGTGTATCTTTATCATCACGTTTTTCTTTCATCGATTACTAAAATCGATACAATTATTTGATCAGGATATCCGAATGCACGTTCGGTTCCATGGAGAAAAGAAGGGAGCGGAGGTGTTGCAAGGCAAAATCTCTTTAGAAAGAAGCGTCGCCTGAATGCGGGTGACAGGGGGACGAGGTACAGCAATGGCTCCACCTCACTATGGAAAATCCGCCCATTTTTTGTAAATCCATCTAGCGGTGAAATGAATTATTACAGCGTAACAGCACTAACAATTTTTCATTTTAGTTTGTCTACTCACCACTGTGGCGTACAAAGCACATTATTTTATTCCAGAACATTCTATGTGCGTTTTTGTGGTGAGAACATAACACTAATGAAATTGAATTTTACACAAATGACGTGGTCTTTAAAATGACTGATTAGAATTTGAAAAAAAGTAACGAAGTTGAAAAAGGTTAAAAGGGTATAATGTAAGGGTACCATATGGCACTTGCGGCTTGACCTTCAGATTACCAGTCCAGTATGAGTATTAAATAACGTCTAACTACACAACTTTTGTTTTACAACTTTACACAAAAGTACGTTAAAAACGTGCCATACATAGCGCCTAGCGCAATAAAGTATCCTCATGTAGATCACCTTGAAAATCACTCAAACCATCTTTTTTATTGTATAAACTGATTGCAAATACAACAAAAAAAAAATTGATTGACAAAATTATATATTTTATTATTTTTAACGCATTTATGCATGCGAAGCGAAATCTAACGATTTATTTAGTATTTATTTATTTATTCATACATGTATAAATTTTGCAATATCACTGTGCCCCACAAAACCGTGTTATCGGTATTTAAATAGTGGAAAAAAAAAAGAAGTTTCACTGTTTCTTAATAAGATATCGCTGACGTCACCCAAAGACTGGCGTACTGAGCCAGGAGTCTCAGGTTCGAATCCTGCTCGTGAGCGATTTTTTCTTTCCACTATTTAAATCATTAAAAATATATATTATAAGAAATTAGTAGAAATACCTACTTATACAAATATCCAATCTTATTCTTAGTTTATACTAAATCTCTGGGATCATTGTACTCATCATTATGAACACATTTTACAGTGGAATCAACCCTGAAATCTCGAAAAAATCTGCTGTTCCCTATAATTATGTCGATTTATGTGAACACAAATGTAGGGAACCACTGATATTTTTTTCGGTTTCAGGGTTGTTCCCATAGTAAAAGTTGTTCATTATGATGAGTACAATGACCCCTTAAGAGGTTTAGTATAAGCTAAGAATTAGGTTGTAGGTTGTATATAGAAATATAATAAAAAGTATGTTACATTCTGTTCATAAAAAAATTTTACCTAATGTTATTTTTTTTTTATTAATTAAAGTATTCAATACATTTTTGCTGAAATAATGCTACGTAATATTTGGAATTTTTGGATTATGATATATCAAGATTGCAGTTAACTATTGTCATAAAAACTTATTGGATACAAATTGAATAAAAAAAAACTAAATGTGTGCTGGGACACATAGTACAAGTGAAACTTCAACGGACAAGTGGAAAAACGAATCGCAACGGACAAGTGGAAAAACGAATGGCAACTGACAAGTGGAAAAACGAATCGCAACAAAATTTTAAGTTGAAGTTTTACGGGCAGGTTTTCAAATTGAATAAGTACATTAACAATCAGCCCGTAAAACTTCAAGTTAAAATTTTGTTGTGATTCGTTTTTCCATTTGTCAGTTGCCATTCGTTTTTCCACTTGTCCGTTGCGATTCGTTTTTCCACTTGTCCGTTGAAGTTTCACTTCTACTATGTGTCCCAGCACACATTTCGTTTTTTTTTCGCAGTTTTACTGCAAATTATGTTTTGGTTAGGTTAGGTACATTTTAAGTGATTTTAATGAATGCATTTTTTATTTAAACATATTTTATTTTATCAAACAAAAAAACTGAATTAAATCCGGAACCAAAAAAAACATCCATTTTTCTTTCTCTCCCTCCGCCGCTATATATCGTCTACCCCCTCCACGCGGCCGTAACGCTTTTTCGTGAGAGAAAAATCCTAATATATAGAAGAAGATATATATATCTATCTTCTATATATAGAATTTTCACCATCATCATCATCATCATCATCATCAGCCTTTCAATCCCTCCGCCGCTGCCGTCTCTCGCCAAGCGATATATTGTCTACCCCCTCCATGCGGCCGTAACGTTTTTTCGTGACTAAAAATTCCTAATACCCCCCGTCTATACAGAAGTTTCACTTCAAAAAACGTATCCAAGGTTCCTTGTTTTTATTTCTCACTTAGATACCTTAGAATCACCATCGCCCGCTTCATTCAAGACCTTTTTATGTATTTTTGTTTTATAAAATCATGGTTATGAATGTTGTCCAGCTAGCAAATCATTAGTGTCCTACACATTTCATGCGCGATTAAAGAATTTCATTTGTGTAAAAACTTATTCATTCGTGTTTCTATTTTTTTTGGTTTTCTTCTATTTTTAACAAGATGCGCCCTGTATTTTTACATAGTATGTGTATAACTTCATTATAGCAAACGTTAAATACCATCAGATAAAAATAAAACGGGGGTTTACAAAAATCGTCAAAAATGTGTCATTTTAATTCGAAACATGAAATCGACCCTATTACTGACTACTCACCGATAGATGGCCTGATGGCCTATTTTTCTTATTTTAAATTGCTCTTATTTCATGTAATTATGTAATTTATCTATGAAATAACTAACATTTTAGAATTTAAAATGAATTAAAACAATGTGTTTATTATTTTCGTCATAATATGCATTGATAATGTAAAAACATGTTATCGGTGAGAAGTGATTAGTATGCATCTTTTCGACGACAGATGTCCCGAGCAACAATTTGGCGAAGAAACGAGAAAATGCATGTTTTAAAATTGAAAATATAAATATATGTGACTTACACATAAAATGTTATACCATCAATATGTTTTAGTTTTGATCCTGAACAATTTTTACATCCAACAACAGCGCACTTCATTGTTAAAACAAGAAAAATATTCAAAATCCTCTCAAAATCTATTTAAATCGAAGAGAACCGAACGCAGTGATGATTCACTTGAAATTAAGCTTTGCGGCTCCGCCCACTGTGACGTCATGACCAAATTGAAGGCGCATGACCAAATTGCCTTGCAGCACCTCCGCTCCCTTCTTTTCTCCATGTTCGGTTCTGACAGCTATTTTTTTTAATCACCACAAGGTCGCATTAAATTCGGCCTATTACAAAATGGCCAGTGAATGTGAAAAATTGTGAAATGCATTTTGTTTTGTAAATTATTAAACAAAAACGTGTTTAAATTTTTGTGGTGATTGTTGTAAGTTTGCCTTGTAGTGTAAATTTAATAAACAATCAAATTTTGATCAGAGCCACATGCTTTGTGTTTGATTTCCTTCAAGGTTCGGTCGTGATCTCAGATTATACAGTCATTTAGCGGTAGCAATGATACTTAATCTAAAGTTTTTCGCAATAGATTTAAATTCGTGTGAAATAGTGATTTTCGGAATTGTTTAGTCTGTACAACATGCAGCGCTTCACTCACGGCAAACAGTATAAATAGCCACTAGCGCCAGTGCTTCTAACATTCAATTACATCAATGTTCTAATTACAGTCAATAACCGCGAATGCGAATCGCGACCCAACAATTTGTCCGCCATGAAGTGTTACCAACACAGTGATTACATTCAAACTAGTAAGTAACGCCAAACTACTTTAAACTACAGTTTTGTTAGGTACTTTATTTGAATGAGAATTCAATTAATTTGGCGTTTGTTTGCGAAACACTTATCGTTGAAAAAATCTCAACATTTGCAATCTAATGAGAAATTTTTCACTTTTAGGAATTACAAATTCTAGTTGGTTACTATTTTAACTTATTACGTAACAAAGAGCATCACCAAATGATTTTTTATCTGTTATATCGTGACCATAAAGAATAGCTGTAAACATTAGCTCTTATAAAAAAAAGTGAGGTATATTGTAAGAGTCGCTTCACACGATTCGTTTACGCTAATGATATTAGATTGTATATTAACGTCTCACACTTTCTTCCATTTAAACACTTGTAATTAAATCAACTAACGTCATATTGTCTTCTTGGAGAAACATTCATTTACATTATCTTTCATCTGGGAAGTTTTTGGCTGCCTGTTTTGGAATTTAATTATCTTTGTTGGTCTAAGTTTTATGGGCCTAATGTTGATATTTATGAGTTAGAAATTACTGTATGGACCATACTTATTCTTAGCGTATGGTGTACGTTATTTCCGACCATCCGCCTAATAAAATCTTTAGAAAAAATAAAGCAAATTTTAAACTTAGAATAAAATTTCGAGTTCAAAATCTAGTCACTGCTATATAATTTTAAACATTTGAATACATTTACAATACAATACCCTGTCCTCTTGATGTATCTTCTAAACTTAAGTCCCCTTCTCCGATATTTTGTATAATAGTACGAATAACTAAGTTTAAAGTAAATAAAATTTGAATCAGGAGTTGCCTAAGTTAAGACGTAAATAGAAAGGTGCTCCATAAATAATCTTTTGTTGCCTATTTAAACTGAATTAATTTAATACATCGAAAATATGTTCCATGCAAAATAGATGAATAGCTCTAAAAATCAATATTATAAGTAAATGATATAGTTATTTTATATGTAGTTAGAATGTTAAGAGGAATGTGGGGTTTAACGAGAATGGATATGATAAAAAAATGTATGAGAAAGGGAGTTTGAAAGTAGTGCCATTGACGGAAAAGTTGAGAATGTTGAGATGGTATGGACATGTGATACGGAGGAATGAGGAGCATGTTACGAAAAAAAGTTTTGTGTGTGAATGTGGATGATTATAAGAAAAGAGGAAGACCAATGAAAAGATGGATGGATTGTGTGAAAGATGATATGGATAAAATAGAAAGTTAACACAGAATGACGGCTGATAGAGATGTATGGAAGAAAAAGACATGCTGCGCCAACCCCAAATAAATTGGGTTAAGGGTAAGAGGACGATAATGATATAGTTATTTTACGTAACACGGAAAATTAATTCTAAGATGGACGAGAAGCTACAATGAAAATTGAACAATTTTACGTTGTATCGTATTTTTTGTGTAGTTTATGTCACATTTTATTGTAGCTACAATCTTTATTTTGCGCCAATTTATGTTTATGGCAAAATTATATGTTTCTATTTTAAACATATTGCAGCGAACATGTAGTCACCGTGCCCTTGAATTCCTCCAATGATTACGCGCGGAGCATAGACAATGCGATGTGAATCATCTATTTTATAGCAAATTGTCTCGTCAAGTATTGACTGCCTGTGGTCCATTGTTCATACTTGTTTGGGTCAGTTGCATCTGCATATCGAGGTAGACATCATATTAAGTTCTAAGAATAATATTGTCGTTTCGAATGAAGTTGAAAAACAATCAAGGTGAGTTCCTAGTTTGGTAAGCGGAATAATGATATTCTACGCCTGTGCTAACTTATCTTTGACACAAAAACAGTGTTTTTCCATTGTAGTAGATTTTAGAAGCCATAAGAGGCACTAAAAATTCTACAAAAAATTCCGACCATTTCTCACAAGTTCAGTCATTGAAAAAGAATCGCCAGTAATATATTATAAACGCAAGTGTTACTACTAATTAAAACTTTATTGTCGTGACACATGTATCATATTTTCTAAATTTTCTCTGAGCCAATCACTGTGAACCTACAATTTCAATGACTCATCAAATCAGTTCCTCGATATATCACGAGGCGGGACATCATAATAACAGTACCGCCATCTCATTATCAGCTGTCTATTATGTCTATGGCACCCAACGAAAGTGAACTAAAGCAAAAACTAATCGAAACTTTCATTTTCATCTTATTGTACGCGCCATAGTTGTACCGTTAAAAAAAGTAATCTTTATCATCTGTGCGCGGGAACGTGAAAAGAAGCAAAGAAATCAGTCCATTGTGCCAAAGCAAAGCGCGTGCTTGCTTATTGCTGCTTAGGCAATTCTATTTTCAAATGTTTTTTGTTTATTTCTTTAAATGCCCGAGTTTAGGTCACGTTTTCATTGATAACGTCCAGTTTTGCGTCGCTGAAAATGGAGTTTAAATATTTTGTATTTGTAAAACCGTTAAAACGTTACTGTTTCTAGATTTCAGTTACTTTTTAGCTAACAATACACGGTTCTTTACCTGACCAGTCTAGATTACTGCAACATGCAAACAATCAATTTTGAAAATGGAAAACTTACAAAACGCGTTCGTTTTCGTGTCTACTTTGTTTAGTAAACTTCTAACTGTTACCTTGACCAACTTGATGTGGCAATTTTGTTGTAACGATGATAACATTCTCATCCGTAAACAATAAATAGAACTTTTTGTCATCACATCGTCCTATTGTTACTGACAGAATGTAAACATTTTTTGCAACTGCAGTCACTGACCGTTTTATTGTGGAATGCAGTGATTGAACTGGCCACGATTGCAAACAAATACTGATAGTTAATATTGTACGTTTCGATTATTTCCTAGATACTGATGTTGAAAACTTAACGACTTAACTAAGAAGCGGTGACAAGTTTGTGACGCTGTTTCTTCACGATTTGCGACGGTTAAGGAGCGTGTCAGCGATCTTTTTAATTGGTTGCAGCATTCATTCGCTTCCAGCAGTGTAGGTATGTCTTTCGTCTGAAATGATGATTCATTCGCTATGGCTAATATAAGGCGAACTTGCATTCATTGGCATTAAGATATCTGTAATTGTCATTCACAATAGCAGGCCCGTTACGGATTGAAGTAGATTTGTGCTTTCAATACCAAAGGCTTTCTTCGACACAACTGAGATTTGAATAGGGTCCTTTATTATTCAAAAAATCTAAATAATAAAAACTTTTTAACAAAAAAATAAAACCGACTTCAAAAACCTTAACTAAAAAGTAAAAAATAATCATTGTATTTTAAAATCTTAACATAAACCAAAATTTTGAAGGCGGCACGTGATTTTCATGTACGTTCACATAAACTGTTCTTACTATAGATATTGCGCTCGACTGTATATTACATGACGCAAAGGGTCAATCACGCGCCGCCTTCAAAATTTTGGTTTATGTTAAGATTTTAAAATACAATGATTATTTTTTACTTTTTAGTTAAGGTTTTTGAAGTCGGTTTTATTTTTTTGTTAAAAAGTTTTTATTTCATACTTTTTAGTTGAGGGTTGATTCATAAATGTTTATACACGTATAACCAATTTGAGAATATATTTTTACTAACCTTTGCTATCCCACTGCTGGGCAAAGGTCTCGCTCATGTTCTTCCAAACGTCCAATCACTATCGTGAAAAAAAAACACGCATATCGGCCAAGAATTCTCAGAATGAGGAACCAATGAGCAGATCATCTAGATACGTAAAGCTAAAATAAACTG
Organism: Asteroscopus sphinx; assembly: GCA_949699075.1. Lineage (NCBI taxonomy): Eukaryota > Metazoa > Arthropoda > Insecta > Lepidoptera > Noctuidae > Asteroscopus > Asteroscopus sphinx. The sequence continues at coordinate 19,236,841 of OX453021.1, forward strand.
ATTTATTGAAGCTGGTTAAAAAACTACTTAACCTAAGTCAATAAAATTTATATGGGACCACCGCGCGGACTTTCTCTACCAAATAAAAAAACAACCACGTAAATCGGCCCACAAATCTCGGAGTAATCGGTGTACATACATGAAAAAAAAAAAAAAAAAAAAAAAAAAAAAAAAAAAAAAAAAAACCCGCGGAATACATAACCTCCTCCTTTTTTTGAAGTCGGTTAAAAATAGTTTATATGTCAAACATAGGTAGGTTTACATTATTTAAGATCTTTATTATAAACTTATAATGTTCTAAGCTGCACCTATATACACAAGACTTTACTGTAATGTTCAAAGGTGGAGCTTTGAATGTTGTCACTTTATATTGCACTCAACAGATTCTGCTGTACAATCCGCATTATAGCTATTCTATCCGTGTTTATAAGTCCTAATTATTCTTCTTCTTGTCGACTGTCGACACGATAGAAGATCAAGTCGAGTCTTAATTCATTGGTAACTATTTAATTTGATGTCTTTATCTGAAGTTTATTCAGAAATCTCAGTTGAGTATCTTAGAAGCAATAATAACGACAATTAAAACATAATATAGACTCATATCTGGGTAAAAATAGCTATTTAACTTCGGTGTCATTATTTAAAAACTCTTTGGTATTTCTAATACTTTAATATCTTATAGATAATTGCATTCCACAAATGCAGCTCCAAGTATGTAGGTACATTCCTCGTGCATATTGGCGTATCTTCCAAAGCTCTTAAGTGGTCGCTGCGTAACTTTGGAATCCAGCACTATCCTAGACTTCGTCTGAAATTCGCTTCCTAATGTTTGCACGTGAAATATCAACAGCTCATCGTATTATATAACATCGAAGGCACTTGCGTTGTCTGCTAAGTAAAGCCCTCATTACTATGTGCGAATTGAAACTACATATCGGTCGGGGATCGGAGAAATTACAAAGCGAGATAAAACTCCATTCTTTACACTTATAACCCTTTGGTAAGATTCTTTCGTTTTCTTTGATCCTCTTAAAAAAAAAAAACCGGCCAAGAGCATGTCGGGCCATGCTCAGTATTATAGGGTTCCTTAAGTAGGTGTAATTACAAACGAATCAAATCGAATATTAATCATGGCTATTTTAGTTTTTGCAATAATCGGCAGCATTCGCGACTCAGAGCGTGTTGTTAGTAGCGCCATCTAGCGATAAATTCAAGAAGCCAAATTTAAGAAGTGTGTCATTTGAATGTTACTTTTTGTGATTTTTTCAAATAGAAAGTAGCTAAAGGAGCATTATTTGCTATGATCATTTTTCTCTAAGGTCAATGACCTTTGAACTAGGACGTTTTAAGTATTTTTCAGTTTTCTGTCTATAACTCAAAAAATTATAATCACATTATACTCGAAATAATTTTAAAAGAGAGTTTAAGTTTTTACATTGCATAGTTTAGAAATGGCAGGGGGGGGGGACACATTGCAAGCCACTTTGGCGGGCTATATTTCGCAGATGGTACACCTGATAAAAAAGTGGTGTATCAAACATTACCTTCATTTTAGTAGACCTATTCAATGATATCCCACACAAGGGGGTGCAGCGAAAAAAATTTTTTTTTCCCCATTTCACATGTATGGACGCCACCCCTAAAATACGGAAAAACGATTTTTTTATTCTTTTAAAATTGAGTTCTATATGTAGACTATTTTTTAACAAAATTTCATTTACTTATGTTTATAACTGTAGAAGTTATTAAGCTGTAAAGGATTAGGACAGACGGACAGACGGACAGACGGACAGATGGACAGACGGACGGACATGACGAAACTATAAGGGTTCCTTGTAGGACTTCGGAACCCTAAAAATGGATGATGGATCAGAAAAATAAGTAAAAAATCATGTACACACGGCTACACATCAAGCTGTACAAAACCAGTAAAGGCTGACCTCGCGTTGTAAGGAAAACCTATACAATGCGAGGTCAGCTTATACTGGAAATGTACAGCTAGATGTGTAGCCGTGTGTACATACATTAAGAGTGAGGTGTAGATTAAACCAAAAAATTCATTTCAAATTATTTATTTGCAATAGGTAAACCAAGCCAAAATCGCGCTGGGTAGGAAACACCTGGATGTGGGATGCAGAAGATCGAAGAGGCTGGCAAAATCGAAAGGAGGCCTATACCCAGCAGTGGGTGAAACCGGGCTAGGATGATGATGATGATGAAACCAAACCAAAATTTTAGCACGATACACTAATTTTGAAAGTTTAGCTTGCACTTCACCAATTTTTATTACAGGATTTAGTGCCAGACCCCCAGTTTCTGCAAGGCTGATCAATTTGATCTGTTGTCAAATCTAATGTCAGCTCCTGTGATTGGTCGACAAAAATACTAAAAACCAATCACAACGCTTGACAGCAACGCTGATTAGTTAATTTTTGCGTTGATCAGCCTTTCAGAAACTGGAGGTAAGTATTTTTACTCTACGTTAAGGGTCTTACATAGATCGTGCATTAAAACTTACATAATTTAAAGATCACTTGAAGCCTTTCGTCGACCAGCCTTTTGACCAATTTTATTTTTATTTTATACGAAGCTCAATTATACGTCTCATTATTTAAATTGATTATGCAATTGGTAGTATCATTTAGTTGTATATAATCTTAAAAGCATGTTTTTTTATTATGTAAGCCGTTCATATGTTCCGGTCATCATTGACTTAGTTTCCGACGGCTAATAGGGAAGTGTATCCAATTATGTTATCAAGTGTTCTGACCCAGGTCAAATTTTGGTCAAAATACTTCAAATAACGTAATAAATCTTATAACTACATGCGTAACGTACATGATAGATTTTGTCTTCGAGAGCTTTCATTGTGGATTCTATTAAATAAATTGATGCATTGGTTATAATGACAGTTATAATAACAAAGCATATACATACATAACACCACATATTCCTCTTAAACTGAAGGGGAAAATCTATAAGACCATGATAAGACCTGCTGTCCTGTATGGATCGGAATGTTGGGCTACGAAAGGAATTAATGAAAGACATGCATGGCATGCAGCTGAGATGAGAATGTTAAGAGGAATGTGTGGTGTAACGAGAATGGATAGGATAAGGAATGAATATGTAAGAGGGTGTCTGAAAGTAGCGCCAGTGACAGAGAAGTTAAGTAGCAACAGACTATCATGGTATGGACATGTGATGAGGAGGAATGAGGAGCATGTTACGAGGAAAGTTTTAAGTAATGTTAATGGCTATAAGAAAAGATGGAGACCGAAGAAAATATGGATGGATTGTGTGAAAGATGATATGAATAGAAAGAAAGTGAACACGGAGATGACGGCTGATAGAGATGAATGGAAGAAAAAAACATGCTGCGCTGACCCCAAATAAATTGGGATAAGGGCAGGAGGATGATGATGATACAGCCCCGAGTATATACACAATCTACTACGGCAACAATACGTGTTATTGAAATAACTCAAAACCTCTTAAGGGGTCACTATCCTCATCAGTATGAACAACTTTTGAGTCCTCATCAGTACGATGACCTATTAAGAGGTTTTGAGTTATTTCAATAACACGTTGTATACATATGTGCCAGCGAAGAACTCCATAATAATATCTATTTTCAAGATGGCGACGATAATAAGTAGGTATTTGACATAAAAACGAACTCATTCATGTGTATAGCGGCTTACAACATTGCTTTATCATTTTGACAACTCTCTGAACTCCTAGTAAAAAAAAAACACTAACGATGACAGCAGTAACTGTCACATTGGTCTTGTAAACGAAAACAGACTTTGCCGTTTTATGACATTCAACCTTAGGATGGTAAAGCAATTTTATTGTCGACTATACTATGCATTCAATTAACGGACATTGAAAGGTGTCCAATATCTATCAACTATAATGTGCGGACCATACCACACATACCTACCTCCACATTTCATTGAACATTCCCAAGTTTACAGGCAATCAGTTAACCTTCACTTCCTCGCCGTGAAATACCAGAATCATCTTCGCATTACGTAACATCAACTCCTGCGCATTTGCGTACAAAAACGGGCCTTATCACTGCATTAGCCTGCACCTGTGGGAGCGTTGGACTACACGTAGGCGCCATTTTCTACTTATTTGTACTCATTTGCGTACGCTTTGACATTTCCTTGAGCGTCTATCATTCACTTACGGTTATCGTGTAGCGGGTACTGGACAGAAAAGTAATACATAACATCACGCCTGTATTTCCCCGAAGGGGTAGGCAGAGGTGTAATAGTACACCCACATTTCGCCAGTTATGTTATAGTCCCATGTAATAGGAAAAGTAATCGTCTTCCATTTATTTAAATTTTGAGTCGGCAAGTGATTTATTGGCCGCATCGAAGCCATTGCTCGTCTCCTGGACATTAGTGCTGATAGTTAGATCGCGTTTGTATTTTATCAGCAATCCTTGGCTCTTTTGAATTACGTAGGTAATTCATTTATAAATAGGTTTTCGTAGATTTATGTACGGTCACGTCTCTGGTAGATACAGAGGCTGTCAGAACGGTTATAACTGCAGCAATATTAACAATATAGGTAGTATGACACAGGTGGCCTGTCACCACACACCTATGCACTCAATAAGTCAAACCATTTGAAACGGGTTCCCACCAAAATAAAAGTACATGTTGAAGATTTGGCTCCCATGCACTAGACCGCTGAAGTGAACGGTTTTAACTCCCATAGTTGGTGATAAGAGGATGCTGCTGCTCATCTCTTTCCCAAGTATTTTGGAGTTTGTTTTGTTTTGGCTTCCATTCTTTTACATGGAGCGACTGCCTCTAGACCCCAGTCTGTTACTGGGCAATACTATCGTTCTAAGGTTAGAAGTTGTCAGACTTTTGGGCTTCTGACTACCCGTAACGACTGCCATAGATATTCGTATGGCAACTGGGACCGATAGCTCTGCTTAAAGTGCTTTCCAAGGCACTGATGCCCCTCCGTGTTTCTGAAGCACTTTAAGCTTTCTACATGTAAGGAAACGGTTACCTATCCACAGACTGACCGCGGTTAGTGCAACTTAACCTCACCACTCACCGATATTACAATCTACGTGGTTATTACTTAGCCGCGAGCCCATCCCCTTGTTACCTATAATTATTCTTCACAACAGCTACGAGAAGAACTCCTATCTTGGTCTATTCTTCGCCAGAATCCATATAGTTACAGAATTTACATCATCATCGACATCATCATCCTCCTGCCCTTATCATCATCATCATCATCATCATCATCATCATCATCATCATCATCATCATCATTTCAGTCGAAAGACGTCCACTGCTAGACATAGGCCTCCCCCAAGCATCGCCACAACGACTGGTCCTGCGCTTTCCGCATCCTGAGCGGATTCCCGCAACCTGCACTAGGTCTTCGGTCTACCTTGTCCTTCTACCCTTACCTATATATTAATTTGACACCAAATAATTTCATAATTTGTTGAAAGCTTTGAGTTCTAAACTAAGCTATAATCTAGCTTGTATGTCAGAAATCAGTTCCTTCCCCGTACAAGAAGAACAAAGCGAGGGTATGGATAAAGCTAGCAAAAGTTAAATTAAATTTATATAATATTAACTTCCTGTTTGTCAGTTTATTTGGGTTCGGCGCAGCATGCATTTTACTTCCATAAATCTGTATCAGTCGTTATCTCATTGTTCACTTTCTTTCTATTCATATCATCTTTTACACAATCCATCCATCACATCCATGTTTTCTTCGGTCTGCCTCTTTTTTTATAGCTATCCACATTCATACTTGAAATTTTCCTCGTAACATGCTCCTCATTACTCCTCATGACATTATCCATACCATGATAGTCTGTTGTTCCTCAAATTTTCTGTCACTGGCGCTACTTTCAGACTCCCTCTACACTCATTTCTTATCCTATCCATCCTTGCCACACCACACATTCTTCTTAATATTCTCATCTCAGCTGCATGTAATTGCCTTGAATAGAATAGAATCTACATGTTCACAATAATTGTAGTCATCCACAAAGTCGTGTGTCTAATGATACCAATGTTGCCATATCGTGATCTGTTCCGATACTTAAATGCTCATCATATTGTCAATGGGTAATTTATGATCATAGCGTTATTGATACCGCGCTATGTAGGAGCGAACGAAGGTTAGATTCGATTACATTATTCGTAATTATACATTTGAAATTGATTTCAATTTCATAGAATAGCTAAGATGGCATGAATATTACTTTCCGACTCTGTAAGTGATAAAGGTGTTCAGATTTGCTCTGCATTGACGCCATCATCATCATCAACTCAGCCTATCGTAGTCGACTGCTGGATATAGGCCTCTCCCAATTTGCACCACGACACTCGGTCCTTTGCCTTCTGCATCCAGTCTACGGTCCACCCTAGCTATCTTTTTCAAGTCGTCGCATCGGTTCGCCTGGCTGGGAGGCACCCTAGCCTTTGCCGATTCGCGTATTGTTTGTCGTACATCAGTGTACCACCATAATTTTCAATATGTTTTCACCATCTGACCCTTTTGAACTTAGCTATTAAATATAATTCTAAATTCAAATCTGCCAATAAACAAGCAAGTGCATTCCGTTTGGGTTGCATCGTGTTGTTTTCAGTATATTAAAAAGTACTCTGTGGTTGCATCTATAAAAAATCCTCATATACAGTTATTCAATTTTCAACAATTGCACGTATGTCATTTATTTGACTATAGTCGAGCAAATAAACATAACTTTTTCTCTTCTCATGGGTGTCGTAAAAGGCGACTAAGGGATTCACGATTCACCAGAGGATAGGCAGCAGCGTTCTCTGAGTATTTAACTAACCAACTGCGATCGCTAACCCGTCTGCCAATTAAGCGTGGCGATTATGGCATATCCCCCCCAACATGACCAGTGTGACCATGCTTGGGGGAGGCCTATATTTATAAACATATCTTTTTACATAATTTTGTTACAGACACAATAATAACTTTTTTTTGGAAATGACATTGAACCAGTTAGCCGGTGTTATTTTCTAATTTATGCTTTCTGTTTAATATAAAAATTCGCTCACTTATCACGAATTTGCATAGGGGTGTCACGTTGCGTTCTACTTTTTCTAATTTAACAAGAAATCTGCTTTGTGTAGCTAATTTATACAATATTAATAACGTAAACGACCTTGTGTCTAGAAAACTATGAAAGTTTAGGAAGTTAGGCTTTTGGAGAGATTTTTATTTAGCATTTGATAATGGTCTCCACATTACATTTTATGAGTGATTAGCCTTTGCTTGCGGCTTCGCCCGCGTATAATTCGGTTTATCATAGAAAGATGTTATCGCACATCCCTTGGTAGCTATTCATCTTCCCGAGATAAAAAGTAGCTTTTATATTAATCCAGCCAATCCAGGTTATTTTTTACGGGTTATCGGTGTGCCAAATTTTATACCGTTTCAGCGTGATTGAAAGACAAATAAACAAACAAACATCCGTACTTTTGCATTTATAATTAGTATATAGGATAGGAAGTAGTATTGCTTGTGTTTTTGTGACATATCTTTTAAACCAGTCTTTTTAGCGGTTTGATGAAAGGGAAAAAGTTAATATTTCTAAGCCATTTACTTTTTTACATCTTATTACCCATAAAAAGCGTACACATTCGTATGTGTTATATTAGATAATGGAATATATATGTCTAAGTAATAATAATAATGTCCTCCCGGCCGAATTTCGGTCACGGCGGCCAGTCTCAATGGAGACTAGCGCTGGCGCTGGATCTGCGCGGGACATATTATAGTGCACAAGTGTGTGCGTAAACACAGGTGCACTCTCTATTCCCTTACTCTCATAATCCGATGGGACGGTAATTCGACACGACCGGAGAGAGATCAGGCGCAGTATGTCTAAGTAGTAAGTGTCTAAATCAGTAGATTTATTTTTAAATTATTAAGAATTTAGAACTACGCAAAAAAATTAAAGAAAGAATAGCTTTTTTGGGGAAGTACTACCACCAAACCTATTTACGCCTTTTGCCGCCAAACAGTAATGCTTGATTTGCTGTGTTCCGGTGTGAATTAAAGAGTACGGGTGCCGGTGAAATTACAATCACATGAGACTTTCCATCTTTAGGTCGTAGTTTGGCGAACGCGACTTGCAATATCATTAAGGCACCAGCCTAGGTAGTTATGGGCAAAGGTAACCACTTAACATCAAGTGAGCCTTTAGCTCGCTTCGCCATCTAATTCCATACAAAAGGGAGCACTTTCAGAAGTTTTCTTTTGGGAGAAGAGAAATAGAGAAAAAAATAACACAAAAAAGTTACATCAACATTCTTTTATAATAATGATGTGCGAAATATCTTAATTGAATTATCTAACCATGATAAATGAGCGATGAACTGGATTACGAAATTATAAATGTTTTAAATCCCGTAATAAACCCGTTAATTGCTTGGCGCGAATACACTAAATTATTGTTTGTTATAATTGACTAGAATTGATTGATATTACTCAATGACTGTTAGTTATAAATACGTAATCTTTAGACTGATAGTGTTGCCTGTATATTATATAACTGTCTACCAAGTGACAAGTTATAAATACATAATTTGATTATTAAAATGTATTCGAAGGGACATCCTTCTATGCATGCTAATTAATTTTTAATTAATATGTCCTACTTCCTGTATTTAATATTAACCGGCCTTTTTATTGTTCCGTACCTTAAGGGTACCAACGGGTCTCTGTCTTCGCCGCCCGTACGTTTTTCTGTCCGTCCGTCTGTCACAGGGCTGTATCTTATGTGAAACCTATTCTGAATTTCTAACATATTCTAAATTCTTCGTAATAACAATAACTGACTAGGTAGCCAGTGTAACATGTTACTATGGCTCCTAGTAAAAATTCTATAATCTGTGATGGTCCGTGTCCCCATACATATATTAAACCTCAAAAAAAGCATATTTTCCAATATTTTCAAAGTTTTTTGTGCCAGCTCTAAAAATTTGACAGACTTGATAGATCTTATTTCACAGACATGTACCTATAGTAGGTACGGAACCCTTCGCGTTAGACCGACTTGCACTTGGCTGGTTTTATTTAGACGTACTATTTATTGTCAGTGTAAATTGTTTGTAGTAATCAGCGTATAGCGTAGGTACCACCGTAATTTTACACGTCATTACTCGTTGCATAATTTTCAATATGTTTTCACCATCTGACCCTTTTGAACTAAGCCAATAAATATAATTCTAAATTCAAATCTGCCAATAAACAAGCAAGTTATTTTCCAATATTTTCAAAGTTTTTTGTGCCAGCTCTAAAAATTTGACAGACTTGATAGATCTTATTTCACAGACATGTACCTATAGTAGGTACGGAACCCTTCGCGTTAGACCGACTTGCACTTGGCTGGTTTTATTTAGACGTACTATTTATTGTCAGTGTAAATTGTTTGTAGTAATCAGCGTATAGCGTAGGTACCACCGTAATTTTACACGTCATTACTCGTTGCATAATTTTCAATATGTTTTCACCATCTGACCCTTTTGAACTAAGCCAATAAATATAATTCTAAATTCAAATCTGCCAATAAACAAGCAAGTGCATTCCGTTCGGGTTGCATCGTAAATAATCGTGTAACATCGGACGCGGGCATCTGGTGCCCGTGGGAGCGTTTGCGCGCGCAATCTCACGCAAGTGGCTAGTCAGCGTTATTGCTATTGTACGACTGGCTTCCTGGTAGCGTTGTTTATTAAATAATAAATTTTATATTATTTGAACAAGGCATTAATTCGATAAACGTACATTTTATCATAATCGGTGGTATAGCAAAGTGCGCATAAACACAGCGGGAGAGATTGAAGGAATGGATGTTGGGCTGAAAATTATTTTATTGAATATAAATAATCATTAAACTATAGGAAGGACAACGTGTAACAAAACGGTTTAGTCATATTTGGAGAGCTCATTCATGGCATAGCATAGAAAAACTTTTAATATGGTGATATGGTGACGACTTCTGTGGTCTAATGGTTCGAGTGTCGGACTGCTGTTAACAAGGTCGTGGGTTCGATTCCCACAGGACACAAATATTTGATATAATATATATATTTCAATATTTATATTTGTGTGATGAACATAAGTATTTGTGTTGGTCTGGGTGTTGCTTATGTATTATAAGTATGTATTTACTGCCTCGTTGGTCTAGTGGTTGCAAGCGCGACTGCTGAGCGTGGGGGCCTGGGTTCGATTCCCGGGTCGGGCAAAGTGTTATTGAGTTTTTTCATTAGGAAATTCTCAGTAGCAGCCCGGAGTCTAGATTTGTGCCCGGTCAATGGCAATAGGCTCGCCCCCTATTACATGGGACTATAACATAACTGGCGAAGTGTGGGTGTACTATACACCTCTGCCTACCCCTTCGGGGAAATACAAGCGTGATTTTATGTTATGTTATGTTATGTGTTACGAAAAGTCACTTCTTCAACTTTGTACCGTTTACCCACACTTGTGCACGTTAACGATCGCTTAACACTTAATAATTTTATCCAGCATTATAGAAATACAAAATCCCCAACCCGCTTTTTCCGTATTTTCGCGCCATCCTAAACGAATTTACTCTTATTCCACCATAAGTTTACACAACAAATAAATAGACATCTATTAAATAAGTAGGCAAACGGTAACTATGTGGCGCGGCGGTTAACCACCGTGCACCTATTTGTTTATTCGATACTTACATAATAACGACATAATAAAAGTTCAACTCCCGCGCATTGCCATCAATGTTCTTAGCCATTAATCTACTAAGAAACTACCGACCGAACATCTACGATCATGTGATCGTAATTATAAGGGATATCAGAAACTGACCGATAGTTTGTTGTTTAATTTTGAACTCTGTGAGTATTGATGTAAAGTTGTGAGTATGTGTGATTTATACGTATGAAACATGGGTGCCGCGTGAACGTTTATCACCCACTACTTTCTCGACATGATATAAAGTAAAAGTAGAAGAACTTGCCGCGTCTGTGACGCTTGCGCGGCCATTTATCACACCGTGTCGTAATTTTACGTGTGTTATCAATTTTTTATTCGCTTAGTCGTTAGGTTTTTAAATCTGCGCCATCAATATTATATGAGCCCGTAAACGCCTACTGTTCAATACTGTTCAATCAATCAATTCAATTTAAATTCTTTTTAAATATATACAATATGTTGATCTGTATTCGTGCCATATTTAAGGAGGTGACTATACCACTGATACTGAACACGAAATTAATAAAATAATCAAACCTATTTGTAAACAAACAAATTCTCTCAGTGTATCGCGTGCGGAACCACCAAAAAAATGGGCAGAATTTTCCGCCCTTTGCCAATGCCGCCGGTGACTTATTTTCAAAGTCGTTCGGGATTTATTCTCAAACCCTCGCTATGTTTCCAAGTGAAAATTTCGTTATTAAATAAGCGTAGACTTAGTTAAATATTTTACACGGTTTTTACGGTTACAGATAGATCAATATCTTGTGTATTCGGACAACAAGAAATTCATTGTGTTAGTAAAAATACCTTATAGTATCTTAATTAAGATTTGAATGAATAAAAAACTATTAATTAAAATAAAACAACATAATTTGTTAATTATAAATTAGAATTAAATTACATAAATTTCAATTATAAAATTAAAATGATTAAACATACAATTTGAAGCATTCTGTGAGGACTATTAACTGATCATCGTCCTCACAAAATGCCTCAAAACGGGAGAATAAAAATTCTCAGCCACCGTTTTCAGGACGCTGTTGTTACTGGCCCGTATTCTTGTCACTAACGTCAGTATTATATTATCTGTGCTAACGTGACTTTTTTTCGAATGACGACATAAAAACAGTCAATTCAATTTAGAGCCAAAATGTAAGATGCATTGCAGAAACGGAGTAGACCTCCCAGTGATTGCTAAAATGAAGGGTCTTAGTGAGTACAGTCTACCACATGTCAGTGGTCACAAAATGATTATAAGCGGAACTAGCTTAATATGTAAGTTTTCTACAAAACATGCTCAGCTTATACGATAGCTGGCTGGTACACATAGCGTCATTAATTGGTTACCCCTCTTGTTCGAGAGTATGTTCGTAAGTGGGGTAACCACACGCAAAAAACTTTTGCGATTCTTGAAATGACCTGGAGGCATTTGGTGATTTTAAAGGGGATGTCGAACGTCAGACTCGTGCTTGTATTTTTCTATTGAGCAGGCTAAATCTCGACGGACCCCAGGTAGTGATATCCCTACTAACGGGTAAACCATATTCAGTGGCATGGGCTTGAGGCAGCCAGTGATTTGCGTGAGTGGAACGATGCCACACTGGACGTGCGTATTCTCCAGCGGAGAAACACAGTGTGCCATTCCTGTTGAGCAGAGAACATCTGATGTAGATTCCCCAATTTGTGGATGTTATTTTTATAACACGTATACTGAGTATTTGCCATAACTGTATTTTTTTTGTATAATTCGCCATACACAATCAATCAACACAAGGTTTATAAAAAGGTACGACCCTGATTGTGCTAACTTTAATTGGCAGATGTAATTAATTAATCATAATCTTAGCGTTACGTTGCGGTGTGAGCATCCACTTCAGCGTTAATCAGTCGGAATCCGCAAGCGCAACTGTGTGTAACGCGTTAAAACAAGATTGGCTAATTATCTCCGAATTATGTGCGGCGGCAGCTGGAGGTGGTCTAGCACTTTCTATTGATTTCTAATGTTTTTAATATGTCAAAACTTATTTCATAAATCCTTCTTTACTTTTGTTGTAACCAACTCTTCATAATGACGACGACCTCTGTGGTCTAGTGGTTCGAGTGTCGGACTGCTGATCACGAGGTCGTTGGTTCGATTCTCACAGGACAAATATTTGTGTGATGAACATGAGTGTTTGTGTTGGTCTGGTTGTTTCTTATGTATTATAAGTATGTATTTACAACAACAAAAAAGTATATAAGTATTGTATCCATTGTCTAGTATCCATAACACAAGCTCTGCTTAGTATGGGACTAGATGGTGATATGTAAAATGTCCCAAAAACATTTATTTATTATAATAACGATGGCTTGGTGATCAGATTTCGTAACTCCGTTTTGTCAAAAGCAGAAGAAAGAAAAAATATACCTACTATTAAGTATTATTCTCAGTAGCAGCCCGGAGTCTGGATTTGTGCCCGGTCAATGGCAATAGGCTCGTCCCCTATTACATGGGACTATAACATAACTGGCGAAATGTGGGTGTACTATACACCTCTGCCTACCCCTTCGGGGAAATACAGGCGTGATGTTATGTTATGTTATGTTATGTTATTAAGTAGATAATTAGACTATTTCAATTTTTTATTCATCCGAGATTTTTCCCATGTAAAATTGGTCAAAACGGGAGTTACGAAGTCTGATAACTAAGCCTTCGATAACCAGACATAGGTCTAAGCAACTTTGAGACGTTAAATCTATGCAAGTTATCTTTATAGGAATTTAATTTTTGTTTGCATGTAAATAAATAAATAATAAATATTTTGGGACATGTTTACACGACACCATCTAGTCCCAAACTAAGCAGAGCTTGTGCTATGGGTACTACACAACTGATATAATACTTGTATACATTTTTGAGACTAGACCAACACAAACACTTATGTTCATCACACAAATATTTGTGTTCTCTGGGAATCGAACCCACGACCTCTTGATCAGCAGTCCGACACTCGAACCACCAGACCACAGACGTCGTCAAAGCTAGATTTGTTCAACTACGCGTGCTCCCTCGAATAAACACGACAAGCATTTTTGTTATAACTTTAAAGCAGGTGTTAAACCCACTTAAATAGAATAACTATGGTACTTATTTATCTAACACACCTTATGGTAACTTAGTTACAGTTATTATCCATGTAAATATGTGTGTAGAATTGTAGACATGCGTGCTGCAACGTTTGAAAATCCTAGGATGTGTCCGATAAAAGGTTATTGAACTCGGTTTAAGTACCAACGCATAGAATGACGAAATCCGGTCTCCGCCGTAGCTTGAATCTGTTATATTAATTTACTTGACAAAAAAATTAACAGACAGACAAACAGACGAACAAACAACGAAGCAAATCAATTAAGAGTTTAAGAGTTTAAAAAAACGATCCGAGTAATCGACTGTGTGTGAATTGGATACTTTTAGTTAAATTATGTCCAATTGGACCTTAGACCAACAGAAAAAAGGTAGACAGAGTACCGCGCTGTCACAAGGAAGCAGGGTAAAGGAAGCTGAATTTGAAATAGGAAGCTGATCGCGTTCCAGTGCGACGCGAGAAACCGAACGCGCTAGACGTCACATTGACAGTATTGTTTATGGTCTTAATATGCTTTCCTGTGTTGTGAAAACGTGTAAAAATAACTCGCTGACACAAAGAAAGTCTTGCGGGATTTCATTTCACAAAGAAGTACTTGATTTTACGTAATTTTAAATTATAAATACAATAAAATTTCGTAATGTACTGTTGGAACACAAAACCTGACGTATTGTTATCGGTGTGACCAGCAAATCGACATCAAAAATACCCCCAAAATACGGGTGACGTTTGGGTCTGATGGTGTTATTAGGATTAGTAACTTTCGTAATTTGGCAATCGGTTTGATGTTTTTATTTATGTTGAACCTTTCATATAGTACTTAATTTAATTACGCTGTGTTATTTCAATGGCTTAAACCTTCAGACACCCCAACTTATTGTAATAAATTGGTATGGCAAGTAATTATTTATTTTCATAAATTATTGTAGAATTTACAGGGGCTCGTAGCTAAGCAACGACTGCGCGGATTGTACGATCTGCAAGGTTAAGCTGCACTTGCCGCGGTCAGTCTGTGGATGGGTGACCGTTTCGTTATACCTCGAAACCCCTCCGTGCCTCGGAGAGCACGTTAAGCTGTCGGTCCCGGTTGTCATACGAATATCTATGGCAGTCGTTACGGGTAGTCAGAAGCCTGAAAGTCTGACAACTGGTCTAACCTCCGAATGTCAGTATTACCCAGTAACTGGGTTGCGGGGGTCTGATGGCAGTCGCTTCGTGTAAAATACTGATGTTCAGCCGCATCTGGCTAGACTGGAAGCCGACCCCAATATAATTGGGAAAAGGCTCGGAGGATGATTGTAGAATTTACAACGTATTATTGAAATCACTGAGAACCTCTTAAGGGGTCATTGTACTCATCAGTATGAACAACTTTTACTATGGGACCATCCCCGAAATCGTGATAAAAATCATGTGTTACCTACATTTGTGTTCACATGAATCGACAAAATGTAGGGATCAGCTGATTTTTTTTTGCGTGATTTCTTTTGGTCCCGTAGTAAAAGTTGTTCATACTGATGAGTACAATTACCCCTTAAGAGGTTTTCAGTTATTTCAATAACACGTTGTAGTGGTGATTTTTGTTGTCATACTTATTCTAAACGACGCGTCCTACTCTGCCCGCCGCACACCCCCGCGGCCACTTTCAAAGGATAATAATATCACTATTATATGATACACGTGATCACGTGTATCACGTATGTATAATTTCTCCGGCATAATAAACCAGAAAACAAATTGAATAAGGTCTGTTAATGAAAAGTACCTAAAGATAAGATTCCATCATACTTTATATCTAAATTAGATGGTATACCCAGAAGTCGGTAAGAAAAGACAGTACTACCGGAAATTAACACAACACAAAGGTTTTTAGTATTAGTCTCTTTTATTAAACGTATCATTAGAAAAATATGTTTTATTTACATTGCTACATATTGTCCTTAAAATATAATATTTAATATGAGAAAATGGGGTAAATTTGTTTTCGGTGGCAACATTTTTTACTAAGCACACAGATGCATGGCAACTGCGTGCGACACAAGGTCACGCACACAAGTTTGTAAAGCATGCATCACATCTTTGAACGCTTTTGTTAACACATGCGCCGTCTACCTTTTTTCTGTTGGTCTAATAATTGGACGTTGTTAAGCAGAAAGGATCCAATCCATAAAATAAAAAAAATAAAAAACGTAATTTTGCTAATTGTACGGTAGATTAAAAATAAATTTCTGAAATATCTGTAAAGACGATTGTTATCTTAGTTTTCCTGCAACCACGAACGCTGCACAGCTTTCGAATTGTTGTTTAACAATTTAAATAATCATCATCATCATCATTTCAGCCGAAAAACGCTTACTGCTGGACAAAGGCCTCCCCCAAAGGGGATATGCTGTAATCGCAACGCTTGGCGGGTTGTTGATCGGAGTTAGTTGTTTAAATACTGAGAAGAGAGAGGGTGTTTCAATTATTTACGTCCGGCACCACACGGAACAGGTATTTAAATAATATACGCGATGTAATCCTAATAACTTGTTTTATTATAATGTTGCTGTTTGTTATCAGAATCAATATCATCAAAATTTTAAACTGATTGGATTTCATGAACTGGCTCAAAATTAACCTCCAACATTTGTAGCAGACACAAACAACGAACCAAGTTAGTTAAAAGTTTTCAACAGTCCCAGTCTCGACTGTATGTGGATTGGATCCTTGCTGCTAAACTACGTCCAATTGATCTTAATAACTTGGACGATATAAATAAGACATGCTTTCAATAGAATTAGGAAACTGATTCTCTAGTAGTCATTTGTAAAGAAAATGGCAGTGAAGAGCCTTTCTTAGAAATGCAATCATAACACGTGTTCATAAGAAAGAAAATGGATATAACGTCTAATAACGTCTTATCTATATAATGAGAAACTCGTCAGGCAGCGAGCGGGCGCAGGTAAGGTTTTCACTTTTAATGAACTCATCTACATACATTATCTTCAATCTGCGTTATAATGTTCTGAGGTGATAGATACACTTCATAGAATACGTCTTTTTCTAAAAACTAAGAAGTAGACGTATTCTATGAAGAATTTGGAAAACTGTAAATATTAGGAAGATACTTTGTATAAAACTTTTTAACAAAAAATTGAACCGACGAAAACAGAAACTGAAAAGCGAAAAATAACAAATTATGAGTCGGCGCCAAACAAACTTTTAACAAGCAAAGTGCGTGCAAGTTGCAAGTGGCCGAGCGACGAACGAATTTTTGGAAAGTTATTGTTTATCGTTGAAAATTTCACGTTGTATTTGATGTTACGTTGTTTTTATTATTTATTTAAAGTAATTTAATGATCTTCGTTGATTGTTTGTTTGGCGCCGACTCATAATTTGTTATTTTTTGCTTTTCAGTTTCTGTTTTCGTCGGTTCAATTTTTTGTTAAAAAGTTTTATTTTAACTTTTTTTGTGGTCAAAATCTAACTCCAGGTATCCATTATGTCGTAGTGTCTAGAACTATATTTATGTGTGCCAAGTTTCAACAGGATCGGTTAACAGGTAAGAATTCAGTGGGTGAACAAGCACTCATCCCCTGTTTTCCCACCCTTAGGGGTGGATTTTGATTTTGAAATTTAAATGGGACCAACTTCGAGATATGCCCTATCCATTAAAAAAAGAATCATCAAAATCGGGCTACTCTGTAAAAAGTTATGCGTGGTCACACAAAAAAAAAAAAAAAAAAAAAAAAAAAAATATACGCGTCGAATTGAGAACCTCCTCCTTTTTTTCGTCGGTTAAAAATTCGAGATTGACAGTGCCAGCGCCAGGCAGAAGGTGGAAGGAAGCAGGATTTTTTTAAAGCCTTGCTTCTTAAAAATTATTATTATTTAATTAATTTCAATATTCTTTGTCTCTACTAAAAATAAAATTACAAAATGCAAGGATGTCTGTTTATAGTAACTCGTACATTTATCAATGTCAAGTTCAGATTAAATTAATTTATTCATGTCTCTTTATTTTCTAAGATATTCATTTATATATTTTATGAATTGATTAATTATAATTTAAGATAAATTAAAAATATTTATTCATGTGACAAATTAAAGTATGTAACCAGAATTAAACCTTGAAAGTGTCACATAAGCCATTGCTCTAACGATCTGACACCAAACATACAAACGGGCAAACTTTATAGCTGCATTTCACATCTTGCAAAGCAAACCTTATTACCAACACATAAGGTGTGAGATATGTGTTGTAGATACACAAATATGTTGGTAAGTTACACAATAAGGGTATTGTGTGTTATTCCCAGGGAGATATCGCATAGTTTCCAGAGAATCGAGAAAGTCTCCTTTCTTGTGAAGATTTCTGATGTAGATGTTGGTTGTCTATTTAATTGTAGTACAAGATTAGACACAATTAGCTTCAAATTGCTTAAGAGATTGCTTCCTCATCAGATTGTAAATAAATTGTGGCAAGTGTAATTAAGGCCCTGTCCCTGCACGAATTTCAAAAAAATACATTGTTTCTTTCCAATTTTCGTCATCATTTCTTGAAGTAGGCAGAATGGAAAAAATATATGGTGGAATTGAGTAGTTTATGTATCCATTTTGAAAGATCGATACACGATTTATATAACTTCGCTTGATAGAAAAAAAATCCAAACATAGTCAATTTTTGACACTTTGAATTCATTTTATGACGAAAATTTATATAGAACATGATTTTGAAACTTACACGATATATTTTATCGCAAGCCAAGAAATCAATTTCAGAAAAAGAAAATGATAAAATTACATTAATTTAATGTTTTACATAACTAATTGTTATCACGGGCCGGCGAGCCTCAGTGCTCCAGCTCCCCACTGCGCCCCGCAGTCCACCCCGAGACGTTTCGTGCAGGGACAGGGCCTTAATAGGTGTTTCATTTGTGCATAGGAATGACTCTGCATCGGTAATGAACACCTCATAGAAATCTAATAAAAAATAAAATAAATGAAATTTCAGGCATAGGTTTGACGTCATACACATACACCCAAATCACATTATTATAATTACCTACAATAAGAAAATTATAATTAAATAAATAAATTATTATTATTACTTTATTAATCAATTAGACAATTATTAACATAACATAAAACAACATAATCAGCCCATTACTATCCCACTGCTGGGCATGGACCTCTTCTCAGTTAAGTAAAGGTTAAGGCCGTAGTCGACCACGCTGACCTAGTGCGGGTTGGTGGACTACACACACCATCGAGAACTGTATGGAGTACTCTCAGGTGTGCAGGTTTCCTCACGATGTTTTTCTTCACAGTTAAAGCAAGTGATAATCAAATTCAGACAATTATTATACCATTTATTCATTTCATTCGCTTATTCATTACATTTAAAAAAATATATATATTATTATTATATTACTAATTTTATTTGTTTATAGTTTAATAATAAGGCCATTATATGGCCTCACTATTATTATTAATAATAATAAAATAAAATAAATAAAATCGTTTATTTCTCCTCACATAATACAACTATTGTACACATAAATATTGTTTTTTTTTTTAAATATAGTTTATGTGCGGAGCTGCTAGCTGGTATCTGAGATAGGTGTAGCCCTGTATTACAGATCACCAGGTCCTCACCCCACGATGAGTAACTATAAGTTAACAATAGCCTCCTCCTTTTTGAAGTCGGTTACAAATAGGAATACATTTCGAATCAGGTTGTAAAGTGAAGCTTATATAGGGAAAAACAGTGTGGGGGTGTGTGTGTGTGTGTAGGGGTGTATTTGTGTGTGCCTGAAAATAATAAGCGTGCTGTGTGGTTTCTTTTTTCAGTAATAATAATTGTTCAATTTAAAAATAAAAATTACATACAACAAAATTCCTACTAATTGGTATTATTTAATGTGAAAGTATAGTATTTGTTTTTCGAAAGCAAATGCAGGCACCATATTTTTGACAGCGGAGTATGTTGATTTAATATTAAAAAAAACTAAAAATAATAACAATATCCTCTTGGCCGAATTTCAGTCACGGCGGCCTATCTCAACGGAGACTAACCTTCGCGCGGGACATATAGTGCACAAGTGTATGTTTAAACACAGGTGCACTCTCTATTCCCAATCCCACACGACCGGAGACAGATCAGGACAGGACCGACGGCTTTACATGCTCTCCGGGGCACGGGGGTATTCAATTTTCAATTTCAATTTTTTTTTTTGCAATTTCAATTTCAATGTTTTTTATTTCAAATAAACCTAATGGCACTTTTGAAAGTTCAGGCTCTAGTTGCACGGTTCCAAATTGTGGGTCCTATGGAGAAGAACCGGCAAGAAACTCCATGGGTAAACTCTTTTTATATAATAACTATCGTGAGTTAAATTCATAATGATTAATATAAACGGTTTCACTCACGTTATATCATCGGGTGTGCCCGACCGGTTTCGAGCTCGAACGAAACTCTTTTTAAAATAGGTTATTGTTTATTACATCAAATTTATTCAAATAATGTGAGTATAATGTAGTTTAATGTCAGAAATAAACAAGAGTTTAAAAGTGAGTATATTGCCTTTAGAAATAAACGTAAAAAGAGTTGCCATAGTATGTAGAAGCTGACCTGTCCCGACAGACGGCACCCGTTCACGAGCATGACGCGAGCATCAGCCATCGCTTAACTCAACCATATTGAAGGGAACTTAACGACCCGACACTAACGCCACCATCAGCATGACATTTAAGTGAGCATGACAGACTCATACTGCTAGACAACAAATAGGCAGGAATATATAGAATTACTGTAAAAACATTAATTGCCACATGATACTTACATTTTTGATTTTAATCATAAAAAATTGTAAGCAGTTCATACACGTTGCAGTTCTATGACAGAAAAGAATGCAATATTAGAAAAAAAATGTAAATAAATTGTATAATTCCGATATATAACGTGTAATGGAAATGGGTATATACATATCAAGTGCACGGCTTCTTTGGATGTTAACAAATTATACGGCAAGGGTTTTAAACCCTATATCTACATATTAGGAACATAGGAGAAACTCTAATATAAGAAACCAAACAACTATATCTGAAACTTACACATCACTAGCACCTATATCTTAATATTAGTAACTGACGTGAAAAGACCTTCGTAGTGCAGTGACACGTTTTTTATTATTTGAATTCAATAAACTTATGAAGTCAAAAATTTGGGATAATTTTTTCGAGTAATTTATTTTGGGTTAAAATTTTGCATAGAATATGTACTCTTCAGTCTTCACCCCTTTCGGATGGATATACCCTTTCGGTTACATGTTGTATAGCACCGCCAACTTCCCGGAGTAAAATAAAAATTTGTCAGCTATCAAATCTCATGTCAAAATTAAATGATGTTGTGTGATTAGTTGTTAGTAGGTCCTTATCATCACTGTACACTTGTACAGTCTAAAAAAGCAATTAGTATCCAGGTTCGCCACGTCACCAGTTATTACTGAAGTTTTCTCAGAAGATTATAGATGTTTTCGAGTGAAATATCTTTTATAACGGACAAAGTTAAACTGTATTTATACAAAACCCTAATCAAACCGTTCTGTAATAATTTCCTGAGAAATCTTCATCTATATCTGGTGACCCTGTATATCATCACTGTCACTGTCAACCTTTATGGAATTGGAGATAAGTTTATGTTAATAAAAACGAAACGGGGTCCGTACATTAAAAGGATGCTCCGCTCACGCTGAATTTAACGAGAATGTCATCATCTTCAAGAAGGCACTTCATTAGCTACCGTTCTGATACACAAGCAGCTGTGAATTAATTTCACAGTTCATTGCAATCCGGTGACTTCGCTTCCGCGTGACCTGTCCTGTCCTTGTACTTGCAGCGTTGAATAGGGCTGCTACTGATTTTTTGTCGTGTATAATAAACTTTTTGTTAACCTGTAGTTAGTGCTGGTTAGACGATTCGAAGATTTAAGTAGATTTTTTGTTGATTGGTTGATTAGACCAGCAATTACGTTGGACTGTACCTTCCATTGTGATTTTAACTAATCAAGTAAGAAGGCACATTGTGTTTGGTTGCGAGATGTCTTGCAATTTTCCGTGATATTTATACCTATCATGTAACAATTTTTGATTGCTATGAGCAATAATTCATATATACCAGGCCCTAATTCACGTAATTTCATGATGCGCCGATCGAGTTGCAGTGACGCTGTAGTTCGTTTCTGACAGCGATCGCCGTAGATAAGAGAATACGAAAAGCGTTGTTTCGATCGAAACCTAACTGCAACTGCTCTGCCTACTGGGCCGTCTTGAGCAAAGTGGAGGCCCACTTTATGAGTAGCAGAAAGAATCATGACGAGATCAATAAATAATTGATTTGTACAAAAAAAAATCTAGATCTTGAGAGAAGTTGGAATAATTTTAATATTGTTCCTTGGTCTCTAAAGAATAATTTTATTTCAACATATTTTTATTTAAACCCCGCAATAAAAATGTAATATCAACACACGCTCGTTAAGTGGCTCTTTTTAGGTTCATAATGCAGCTTATAAAGCACGTGCTTTTACTGCTTTTACTTAACATTATCGCATTAGTGCTTTTTACTTTTTCATTTTATCAAATTATTTATTTTTGTCAACAATTTCACACTAATTTGTGTTATAAAAAAAATGTGTCCTCGCACCTCTCTCTCTTGCCCCTAGAGTAATATACGAAACGTAACTCTCTCTTTCTATCTTCACTAACTTATATCTCCCTCTCAACTTCCGTTCGCCTCGCCCGATCACGTAACGCATTCACACTTTTCATCAAGTCAAGCTTACTCCCCAAGTCAAGCGTGCGTAAAGAAGTTTTACTTCAAAAATATTCGATGACTTATTTATATAATCCTATTCTTCTATTATATTTTTCTTCTCCTAGTGATTCTAAAGAAACTAGTTTCTCAAATTGCATAAAAGAAACTAGTTTCTCAAATTGCAATTGTTTCTTTACCTTATTGAATCTTAGTATCATAAATAAAACAGTACATAATGATTCATAGGTCATTAGATCCATTTCTGATTTTGAAGTCAAGGTGTTCAACTGACTTATTTATCTTTATAACCATATGTTACCATTAACCCTAGAGTGCTGGGGTCACTCTAGCTCTTTCAGGCGAGGCCTACCACTTTGAGCGCCCTTTTATATCTCGGAAGAGATGTATAAGGATAAGAACCACTTCCACATACGTTATGGGTATGGCTATTATAGTCATTGACCTAGTCTAAAGGCCGACTATTTATAGGTTCGCCTTAAATGGTCGGGTGTTGACAATGTCGAGAATATTCTGCCCTGCTTTAGTAATGAAGATCCAATTAACGATGTTACTGTCAATGGTGGTACTGGGTGACATTTAAAAAATGAAACTATGTTTTTAATTTCGTGGCCTTTTGAATGATTGTGCTTGCTAGGTAACAATTTTACTGTTTTTAATCATGAGTGATTGGGAAAAAGTCTCAAAGAATTTTATATTGTGTATGAATAGGTAAATTGTAAGCATTGAGGTAATATTGTACTACGTACTAGAGGAGACGCCTCGAATCGATTAAAGCTCCTGCACTCTCACTCACTTAGCCTCGCGCGTGCTCTGTGGCCAGCAAGTTGTGCGATATTTTTTGTTTGTAATGTCTACTCTAGTACATATTACATCAGTATTCGAAGCAGACAATTACTGTCCCACTGCTGGGCATGGGTCTCTTCATCGAGTGAGAAGGTTAAGGCCTTATTAGTCCACCACGCAGGCCTACTGCGGGTTGGCGGACTGCATACACCATCAATAACTGTATGGAGCACTCTCAGGTGTGCAACTTCCTCAAAATGTCTTCACCGTTAGAGCAAGTATTTCTGATTCTGAAGTTTTGATTCTAATTCTGAAATTCTAATTCTGATTAATTATCATAAACTTATTTAATTATCATAATTTCGTACCTTAATTATAACATAAAGTTGAATTATTAAAAAAAAATTATATTTCATATAAAGGAACTAAAACGAAATTTAGTTTTGGAATACACTACAATTAGGAAAATAATTATTTATAATAGCATGCATGGGACAAACAAACAGGTGCTTTCTGTATTTAATAGTGACGTGATATCAAACTGTATAATTATGAGAAAGGCATTGTCACAGTGAAAACAGTACAATGCGCCTACATGAGAACCTCTACGATTATGACGATACTTTAGAAAATTGTTTCCGTGTCTTCGTTATTATTACAATTAATTATATTCTAAGAAATGTGAAATTTTTAAATTATTGTTGTCGCTGAACTAAGTGTTGTTAGTCTTAAAAATCCCAGTCATCGTGAGCTTTTTAATAAGTTGAACAACCCTAAAATTAGTGTTGCCTAACAATCGATAGACTACCTATCGATTGTCTATCGATAGTATCGAAAAACCCCTAATCATCTATACTATCAATAGGCCTATCGATAGTATCTAACTATTGTTACGATACTATCGATACTATCGATAGTATCGATTGTTCGAAATCATGCAATACTATCGATAGTATCGATACTATTGTGCTATCGTTTAGATAGTATTGCAATATGGCTGTCGCGGTTAATTGACGTAATTTGTGCGGGTGTACGGGGCGAGAGAGGGGAGGATTCGAGCCCCAGCTGCCATACGTGCTGCTTGAGACACGCCATTGTGGGTTGACGAATTTTATTGTTTTAAGTATTTCGTTTAAAATGGTTCATTTTCCGGGGTCCTAAAAACATAACATCTGCATCGAATTCCAAGATGGTGGATGCGATTTTTTATATAACATTAATACGGGTATCGTTCTTGAGGTTTTCGGGAGTGCAAATTACGAATATAACTTCTATTTCGAGATTCAAGATGGCGGACGCGACTTTTTAAGTTAAATCAATATGGGTATCGTTTTCGAGGTTTCTCGGGATGCTGATTACTAATATAACATATATTTTGGGATCCAAGATGGCGGACGCGACTTTTTAAATAAAATAAATATGGGTATCGTTTTCGAGGTTTCTCGGGATGCTGATTACTAATATAACATTTATTTTGAGATCCAAGATGGCGGACGCGACTTTTTAAATAAAATCAATATGGGTATCGTTTTCGAGGTTTTCGGGGGTGCTGATAACGAATATAACATGTATTTTAAGATCCAAGATGGCGGACGTGTCTTTCAGCTGAAATGATGATGATGATGATGAGTTTTTTATACCGACCAATTCAAACAAAAAACATAACTAATCAAATAAAGTTTGTATAATATTGACTTCATACTAAAATTTCCCGTAAAACATTAAAAAACTCATCATACCAATAAAATTAACTAAAGATTACTTTTTTTTTATTTACGTCTATTTTATTTAAATGTTCAAGCATTTTCTTACCTTTTCCCTAAGCGACAAGCTTCTACTACAATCTATTAAGTAATGTTTTCAAGTAATATTAGAAACATTTCTTGAAAAACACATTTCGCGATTAGAGATTTTGAACTTATATCCTCAGTTTCCGAAAGGCTGGTCAACGCAAAACTTTGCTAATCAGCTGCCAAATCTCAGGTCAAGCTTTGTGATTGGTTGTTAAATTTTTTTTCGCCCAATCACGGGAGCTGACATGAGATTTGACAACAGATCAAATTGATCAGCTTTCCAGAAACTGGGGATAATGAAGCTACTTATTTAATGTTACATTCATAGTAGTGGACGATAAATTTGTTGACAAAAAACATCCGATTAAAATTAATTCAGTAAACTAATTAGCATTCAATTGGTCTCATATACCTATTACAGTCTCCTAAGGTAATAATAAAAATAAAGCTTTTACTTGATTCCTTACATTTTAAATAAAATCATTACATTCATTACTCGTACATTAATAATAAAAATAATTTAATGCTTTTTTTTCTCATAACTTCATGCATAATTTTAATATTTATTATTTCATGCCTGATTCTTCTTTCAATTTACACACGTACGTATTTATTTATATTTTTAATAGATTCAGGTATACACGCTGAAATTTGAATCGCTTATTTCCCGAAAAGGTGTAATTGTACTCATCATTATGAACAACTTTTACTATGGGACCAACTCTGAAATCGCGAAAAAAAATCAGGTGGTCCCTACATTTTATCGATTTAAGTGAACATAAATGTAGGGACCAACTGATTTTTTTCGCGAATTCAGTGTTGGTCCCATAGTAAAAGTTGTTCATAATGATGAGTACAATGACCCCTTTTCGGGATTTAAGCGACTCAAATTTCAGCATGTATAATTTAATACTTATTATTGTTGGTTTACAATTTCATTATTTTTATTTGTGGTTCATTCATTAATTTAAAAAATGTTTACTATTATGTCCAATTTAATATGTATAATTTCATTCATGTTTTTATTTCTCTCAATTTACTCTCTACTAAGGCAATAGGCCTATGCAAACAAAATTAAGTCACAAAACACGCTTGCCAAATCCGCGTAATCACACGTAACTCGGAAATTTCGCAACTTATACACAAAAAAGCACAACATTTTCGTAACTTAGTTTCCATCTTGCTGATGATAATTCATAATTACAATTGTGACCAACAATAGCTTGGTAATCAGATAACGCCTCGTTCTAATGCTCGAGTTACAAAAGTTCACCTAGTTTCTGATAACTCGGATTCTTATAAGTCGGAAATGCACTAGATATTATGTAAAGTGATCTCCCACGAAACCTACTATTGTTGTAGACAGACACATGTGGAAGTGTGGCGCGAGATGAAGGCATTAGCGCCTAGCGGTATTAATTTTAGTGCTGGTTAAAGGTTATAGCGTATTGTTTTATCGACATAATTAATTTCATTTTTAGAGCTCCTGTATAATCATCATCAACATTTTAGCCGATAGACGTGTACTGCTGGACATAGGCTTTCCCCAAGAGGTGGGATATGCCATAATCGCCAAGCTTGGCAGGCGGGTTGGCGATCGCAGTTGTTTGGTTAAATACTCAGAGAACGCTGCTGCCCATTCCCTGGTGAATCCCTTAGTCGCTTTTTACGACACCCATGAGAAGAGAAGGGGTGGTGCAATTCTTTATGTCCGTCACCACATGGAACAACACATCACAGTCATCATATTAAAATAAAAAGTTTCATGCCTTAGCCCACCAAAAGGTCTTTATAGTTCAAAATTGAAGACCCTGAAATTTAAGACCTCTCAATTTAAAAGCCTTTCGAAGAGTGCCAGCCTTAAGCATTTGTGTGACCCTCAGATTTTTTGCAAAATTACCAATACTTTCAATTCAAATGTCGACTCAAGGCAAAAAAATTGCGAAATACTATAAAAGCCTATTATTTATACAAATAACATCAATAAATACACAGATTTGTCAAGTTAAAGAAAGTAGGCAACGCGTAGTACGTAACAAGATCCTTGCCTATTTGACATGTAGGCTTGTTTTGTAACACTTTATGTAAACTATTCAATTTTTCATACCGAACAAGTTAAATAATAATTATTATTTTTTTAACCGACTAAAAAAAGGAGGAGGTTCTCAATTCGCCGCGTATATTTTTTTTTTATGTATGGCCACGCATAACTTTTTATAGAGTGATCCGATTTTAATAATTCTTTTTTTAATGGCTATCCATTAAAAAAAGAATTATTAAAATCGGACCCCTACCCTATGGTATATCTCGAAGTTGGTCCCATTTAAATTTCAAAATCAAAATCCACCCCTATGGGTAGGAAAACAGGGGCTGAGTGCTTGTTCGCCCACTGAATTCTTACCTGTTAACCGATTCTGTTGAAACTTGGCACACATAAATGTAGTTCTAAACATTTCAACATAATGGAGACCTGGAGTTAGATTTTAGCCACAAAAAAACATAAAATAAAACTTTTTAACAAAAAATTGAATCGATGAAAACAGAAACTAAAAAGCGAAAAATAACTAATTATGAGTCAGCGCCAAACAAACAATCAACGAAGATCATTAAATTACTTTAAATCAATAATAAAAACAACGTTACATCAAATACAACGTGAAATTTTCAACGATAAACAATAACTTTCCAAAAATGCGTTCTCCGCTCGGCCACTTGCAACTTGCACGCACTTTGCTTGTTGTAAAAGTTTGTTTGGCGCCGACTCATAATTAGTTATTTTTCGCTTTTTAGTTTCTGTTTTCGTCGGTTCAATTTTTTGTTAAAAAGTTTTATATGGAATAACAAACACACAAAGAAAAATTACAAATAATTTACTTAGATATGAATAGTAAAGGCACTGCTTATTTCTTTCAATTATTTAAATACTTTCTTCGAGCAGACCTGCGTGAGAAAAAGAAGTAAAGAGATGTAGACACAGTGTGTAAAGTAATACTAATAAATATACCTACATATCTACTTATACATAAAAACTAAACGCAATATCTACATGTATATGAATAGGCAAAGAAAAAACGGTTCAGTACCATTTGCACATCTGTTTGTCAAACTTTTTTTTTGTTTAGTAGCTATTGACGAGCTTTAGTGTTAACTAAAGCTAACTAAAGCCATTAACTAAAGCAGTTTACTAAAGCAATAGCTACTAATAACTTCTTAGGTTTTCGCGATCATTACACATTATAATAAAACAAAGTTTAACCGGATTAAATCGCGTATATTATTTAAATTGGTTTTCCTGACGTTTCGAAAGCTTTGCAGCATTTCGTGGTCGCAGTTAGACTAAGATGACAACGATACGATACGATTGTACGGTAGATTAAAATATTTTTTTAGAAATATCTGTAAAGACGATTAAATAAAACCAATTTAAATAATATACGCGATTTAATCCGGTTAAACTTTGTTTTATTACAATAGCCACTAATCAATAAATCAATTTAAAAAAAATGTTTTTGACAGCATAGTTCAAAATTTAATGAACTATGCCGAAAATCAAGACGACTTCGCTTATATCTTCCACCACATCACAATTATGTTCTCTAATTCATTGCTCATCTCGAGGAAGTGTTTTTGCTCAAAATATCACACGCTTACGGCAAACTATTGTCTTATATTTATTTTTTATGTGACGCTTTCTCTTCTCTTACACATAGGTACACGTTTCATTTGAGATTTATACTAGAAACTAGTGATGAGATGAGGAAAAATTCTGTTATATAAGCTGATGTAGATAGACGTAATTCTTGAAAAAGCTAGCAAGATAAATGATATGACACGTCATAAAACGCAAAGTGGCTAACGTCCATAAATTTAGTATACACAGGATACATTTTTAAGAAGTGCCGATAATTTGTTCACACCACTATTAAAATTCACTTAAAACAAAAACAAAACGGCTTTGTATGGGAGACTGAGAAAAGTTTGTAGCGCACGTCATACAAAGGCAATTTTTTAATTTAATAATGTGGTAGCGATAAGGAACAGGTACGTACAGTACGTACCTGTTCCTTATCGCTACCACATTATTAAATTAAAAAATTATTATTTACATAGTGGTTGAGTACGTAACGTACTCAACCACTATGTAAATAATAATTATCCGCACTCCTTCAAAATGTATTCTGAATGGTGTAACATTTTATATTACAAGGAATGATAATTACAAGTATGTAATGAACAACAAAAAAAATATGTTTGTAGCACAGATAATATAATACTATAGTTTGTAGTAGCCATTGTCAAGTACCCATAGTACAAGCTCTGCTTAGTTTAGGACTAGATGGTGCTGTGTAAAATGTCCCAAAAAATTACAAAAAAGCCATCGATGTTGAAAAATGAAATGATATGAAAAAAAAAGTCATAACATATGGACTGCTTTTTGTTTTAAATAATTGAAACCAATTTTTATCACTTTTAACACATAGATGTATTGAAAGAAAGTAAGTGAAAGCAAAGGTGCTAAACTCATAATTACGTTTGCTTTTAAATTTAAAACGCTCAAGCATTTGAACAATATTCGTAGCTAGAATCGATTCGAAACAGATTGCCAATCGTTTAATACCAGTATCGAATTGGAATCAATAAAAATATCTAGTAGTCTGTGATTGATCGCAATTATTTTAGCATCGATTAGATTCAAAGCATTTATTAGGTTTTTTGTAAACTCTGCGTTTTATATTGTTTTATGAGAAGACGATTAAAGATGCTAGATTTTTTCAGTAAATTGGTATTTAAAATACTTTCTAATTGCATTTTTGAAACACATTTGGTGCAATAAATTCCTTTTGAATATATTTTGAGTTCAAAGAACTTAAAAAAAGATCAGTGGGTCAGTATTAATCGAACCAGACTTAGCAATGAAAATAAAGCACGTAGTTCTTTATTAATGTCATAACTGTTAATCTATGCTTATTATAAATGAGAGGAAAATGTATTTTCAAAATAAAAAATAAGTTATGGATTCATTAATAGATTTACTCAGTATCCAATAAAGTCGAAATACATACTACAAAGTCCGTGTGGTGCCGGACTTAAAGAATAGCACCACCCTTATCTCTTCTCATGGGTGTCGTAAAAGGCGACTAATGGATTCACCAGAGGATGGGCAGCAGCGTTCTCTGAGTATTTAACCAACCAACTGCGATCACCAACCCGCCTGCCAAGCGTGGCGATTATGGCATATCCACCCTTAATTGGGGAAGGCCTATGTCCAGTAGTGGACGTCTTTCGGCTGAAATGATGATGAATGATGACATACTACAAATAAACATGAAATCATTAATATTAACGATCACTATTTCTTTTGGTTCCAGAACAATGACCGTAAAGAAAACTTCCCGGACGGGCGGCTTCGCGGCCATGGTCGCACGACAGAAGATGCACAGCACCAGCCAACAGCTCGACATCCTGACAATCAACAAACCAACCTCTTTACACTCCTACAACATCATCGTCGGCTTCAATGAGAAAGATCAACTACAACTACTCACAAAAGAAAACATCACAGACGAAGACAAAAAACTAATCAAAGACTACACAGACCTTAAACCTACCAAATGTGAAAATATTTCAATAGACGACATTTCAAATTGTGTCAATATCGAGAACTATCCCAATTGTGACAACACTCTAGTCTTTTATATAACCAAAAACATGAATAAAGAATCAATCGCGCTCAAATTCGAGAACGAACAGGACTTCAAGAGGATATACTTTACATACAAATACTTCAAGATGCGGAACCGATTGACGAAAAACACCAACAACTATTCAAGCAGCGAAAACTTGTTTTCCAATAAAAAGAAAACTTATGACATTTTCAAAAGCAGAAAGAATAGTATGGACGATTACAGTTTATTCGATAAGGGACGCAATGACTATGATTTGATACAAAACACGGATAATGATTTAACACACATATCGGTTCAACAGAAGAACCTAAACAACCGATATGATCAGCCTATGAGTCTGATTGGTATAAGGAACGATGTGAACGACGCGGGTGAAATCGACAGCATAATATACACAGATATAGAAATCCCATCAAAACCAGACAGGAAAAGATTGTTTCATAAGAAGCCTAAAGCTCCTCCGCCTCCAGTCTTAAAAGATAATCAACTTAAAGTGTTGAAAGGAGAATTCGTGAGAGTCAACGTCGATCGAGCGCCGGACATAATACCGAAGGATAATAAATTGAACAAGGTACCGGATATTCTCATGTTCAGAGAGAACAAATCTAATAAAAAGAACGCGACAAACAACATCTGGCCAGCAAATAATAAAGGTGAGTTAGTTAGAATTTAATAAGGCTTATCGTATTCTTACGCATCATATTTTCCCCAGGTAGGTACAGGAAATAGAATACCAATTATGGCTCATACGTAAAGTTTTCTTTTAAACTCTGCTCTAGATTCAAATTCTCTTGCTTACACCTGCTTACACCAATACTAAAAATAGAACAGAATAATAGAAATCAATAAAATTCGGAAATGTTACCATTAGTTATTTAGAAAATTTCCACAGTTTAAAACTCATCTATCTTATTGGTAACCGCATAATATTATTAACATATAGTTTACATCTGAAAATACCATAGTTTATGTCATGGTTATAGAATAATCAATAGAAAACATGGAATAGCCAATATTGTTACATAACAGCTAGGAAATGTCGATGTCAGTAGTTACGTACGAGAACTTAATCTTTTAAGATTTCCATCATTCAAAACTAATTTATTTTATGGGCTGCTTATTATAAAATCTAATGAAGTAACTCCAGCCTCTATGATTAGTCCATCCATCACTTAAGTAAAGGTGAAGATGACAAAACAATGATCTATTCTATATCTCTAAGTACTTGTTGTTTTACGAAATCGTTTCCTGATTACCTACATTAAGAATATTCTTCGTTCGATTCTTTCCTTATTTCAAAATTCTTGTCCTTGTATTTGATTTTGTTACCTTGGTTGAAATATCCTGTGTACGAGGAAAACATATCAATTGGAACGGGATTTAGTTTAAAACTTCCTATAAATGTTTCACTTTCACACCCTGAAGGGATTTATAGAGCGATTAGTTGGGTAACAAACTGATACCAAGATCCTGATACGTTGTCGGAAATTAAGACTTTGTAGATACACAGTAGGAAACATTAACTTATGCAATTTCTAGTTCTCTTGTAGAAAATTTTGGTCATCTTTGGTTTTGTTTCGACGACCTCTGTGATCTAGTGGTTCGAGTGTCGGACTGTTGATCACGAGGTCGTGGGTTCGATTCCCACAGGACACAAATATTTGTGTGATGAACATATGAGTGTTTGTGTTGGTCTGGTTGTTTCTTATGTATTGTAAGTATGTATTTACAAAAAAAAAGTATATAAGTATTATATCCATTGTCTAGTACCCATAGCACAAGCTCTGCTTAGTTTGGGACTAAATGGTGATGTGTAAAATGTCCCAAAAATATTTATTTATTTATTTATCTAAATTTTAAATCAGTTGTTTTGATCACTTTCATCAATGCATCTCACGAAATCGATGTAGTAGGGTATTAAAACGTAAACAAGCCAAGGCCACTGCTGGCCCATCGTGTTTGCGTAAGCGGTCATTCACTTCATGTAATTTCTAAGACTGTGTCACTGTGGTAAGCCATTTGTATGGACAATGTAACACACTGCCCATCAAACATATAATAAAGTCGAGACCATAAACTTATTATAGCTGCGGCATAGTGTGTGATTTACACATTTAGAAAAAAAGGTTTGTCTTTTGCTATAAAAAAAAACTTACAATTATTTGCGGTTTTTTGTCGATTTTTGGCAACAACTCAAAATTTTACAGACTTTTTGGTATAAGTTTGACACAATTTACTTAATTTTCAAGGTATTTAAATATGTAACCAAAGCTTTCCGTGAATTTGCCATCACCGAAGCTTTTGCCAAGTATGGATAGAAGTAATTGGGATGGTATGGAGTTATTTGTCAGGAACTAACTTTTTCAGTCTTGTCAAATTATAAAGGATTTGGTAGGTATTTATTTGTACTATCGATCGATAAGACAACGCCACCCAAGAAACACCACTCCACAATCACACTAACTCAGCTTTGTGTATAACCCATGTGTATTGTTAATGTTTTTTTTCAATTCAATTCAATTCAATTCAATTTTATTTATTTGCTAATATGGGTACAAAATGGTGTTTTTCTCCTTATAGTTCACAATTATATATTTTTAAAATTTTATATTCAATTCTTATGACCAGCCCAATACTGTACCAATAATTGGAAGGAACTAACGCCTGAAACACATCATCATCAACTCGGCCTATCGCAGTCCACTGCTGGATATAGGCCTCTCATAAGTTGCGCCACAACACTCGGTCCTCTGCCTTCCGCATCCAGTCCCCTCAGCTACTTTAATCAGGTCGTCGGTCCACCGGGCGGGGGGGAATTGTTGTTTCCACATTAAAATTGTTTTGACTTCTGTCAATAAAGTGTTTTATGTTTATGCTATGTTTATGATCAGTAGCATAGCTTTTCATCCTTGTTTTTTTTCTCTCTCATGAAACCTAGATTTTCGATCTATTGCTCTTTCCTACGTGTCACAATGTAGCACTGTTTGGTATGGGCAGTGTTTAAGTCATTACGTTGCACTATCCACTAACGTATAGACAACATTGCGTACCACGTAACTTTGTTTAGTAGCCGCATCACGATCGACCCAGTCAGTGTAGTCGATAAAACTAATGGTGGTAGTTCATAGGTCGAAACGTACGTTTTAAACTTTTAATGAGATTTAATTATATTTATGGAGATTCTTCGTATTTTCTTTACTACATTTTATTTTTATTTAATAAGTCGTAGCATTGCTAAATGTAGCTATCGTTTCCTAATTCTCGTACTTATTTGTAGCATGTAGCTCCTTAGGCGAAGCAGTTTAGGTTTTACCAATTCGATTGTGTGTAATACTAAATTAAAAGTAAATTAATTAATCATAACTTATATGACTGAATTGACGATCCCAGGAAACAAATTGACAAAAAAAAGTACATTTTCTTTAAATGAGTACAGAGATAATACACCAAATCTACACTAAATAATTGCATTTTCTCCATATTAAGTCTCCAAAACAAAAAAGTTACAGTACTAGTACTTTCATTTTCTCATTAAAAGTTAAACGTATCTACGCTACGATTAGTATAGTAAGTTCTGTAAAGTATAAGTCTGAACCCCTTATCTAAGACGATTTTGCTTGGGAAATCACTTTACACAAGAAGTATTTTCGAAACGAAAGTTTTCTAACCTTAGCACGTTGTTGCGTTATATTAAAATTACTCACGAAGGGTAAATCAAATAGAGACGCCATGATTGGCGGAACCGATTTATCAAGCATGACGTCACTATTGCGACACCTCTTTCAGACGACACAGATGTTTATACTTGCTAATTATGTATTCTAAATCTCCATAAACGGAGTTACGTGTGTCACGATAGGCCTCAACTAGCGCCGTAACATGAATATATTGAGTTCTAAAAATACAACACGCTATGCTGTCAGACTTAGGTACGTGAATGGTTGGTATTGAAATAGTAAAGTATCGTGTAGTCTCCCCTGCTCAGAATATTGTAACTCACTCGTTTTTTTTATTCTGAATGTGCTTGCGTTTAACCGACGGATGATGCACGCTTATCCAGTAAAAACCTATTAACTCGTGCCTTGAAGACCACTAGATTGTACAGTCAATTGTATAACACTTGAATAAGAAAACCGCTCTTACTTCATACGAAATCAAGGCGTTGTCAATGTCAAACTGTTACCACTGATGTGCGCTAGACCGTACCTATCGGGAATCACAGGCAAAAAATTTCACTCCTTGGCAGTACGCATAATAAACTTAAGTTTAAGTTAAAAAATGGATTGGAAAGATCACATCATACTGTATAATAATAAATAGCAGATAATTTGCTTCCAAATCATAATAATAATAAATATTTTTGGGACTTTTTTTACACAGCACCATCTAGTCTCAAACTAAGCAGAGCTTGTACTATGGGTACTAGACAATGGATATAATACTTATATACTTTTTTTTGTAAATAAACGCACTGTTAGGAGGGATACACTAAGAAGTGAAAAGTACCCTGGCCGGGAAATGGTATAAAGAACGAGATTGGAACATTGATCCTCGTACAGAATTAGTGATGTTATTTTGCAGCGTTATTTTATTAAATTAACTTCAGACACGCCAATTAGGCAATTATCAGTTTAGTTATCAAAGCATATGCTAATATTATACGTTGTAGTTTGTAGTATAGATTACCGACCCGAAGGTCACAAAGAAGCTT
The DNA here is from genome assembly GCA_949699075.1 of Asteroscopus sphinx. NCBI lineage: Eukaryota > Metazoa > Arthropoda > Insecta > Lepidoptera > Noctuidae > Asteroscopus > Asteroscopus sphinx. Next base: position 19,272,530 of record OX453021.1, read on the forward strand.
ATGTCTAAAATGAGTTTACATATTGTATGCCTAGGAACAAGCTATATTAAAAAGTTCATCAAAATTCCACCTTTCGACATAAAGTCGCTGAATTTGATTATTTCTCGCAATACTTTGCAAAAGGCTGGTCGTCTTCAGCAATAATGAATACTTAGTTGAATGTTAACAATGAGAGAAAGACTACAACACGAAGCTGCGCTGGCGTAGCTGTGAGAAAACAAGTCGTGCTTCATTGCGTCCTGAGTAATTCGCTTTAGAACTTAGATTGTTGTCAGAGAATTTATAACAATTAGGTTGATGTCCCTTTTTTACGACATTATTATTTGGGATAGGGTATTATTGTAAACATTCAATATATTTTATGAGGATGTATTCTCCAGAACGTAATACAATCTGTCCAAAGAAGGAAAGTCAGAGTCATATTTCATTAAAAATGTGTATCTCTGATTTTAGTACCTATTAAAGTAACTTAACATAACATAACATAACATCACGCCTGTATTTCCCGAAGGGGTAGGCAGAGGTGTAATAGTACACCCACATTTCGCCAGTTATAGTCCCATGTAATAGGGGGCGAGCCTACTGCCATTGACCGGGCAGACATCCAGACTCCGGGCTGCTACTGAGAATTTCCTAATGAAAAAACCCAATAACACTTTGCCCGACCCGGGAATTGAACCCAGGACCTAACGCTCAGCAGTCGTCACGCTCAGCAGTCGTAAAGTAAAGTAACTTATCTTTAACATTTAGCAGTCCATCAGTTTTGATTTTTTATTTAACCATGAATTTATCAGCTTCTTCATTTGAATGACCCTTATTTTTAATCTACACTCTTGAAGCGCGCAAACTTTTAAATCACCTGAACTCTTCCACAAACAAATCAAGTCAATAATAAACAATGTTTTACAACATTTAGTTGCAATATCAATAACATCAACTTCTTCATTAACCGTCACCATCTGTACAGTCAACAAATCGGAATCATAACCCACGATAAGCTTAATATCCTACAGACATTCTAATACAATTAGGTGGTTGGCGGGAAAATTCGGAAAGATCATGTTGTGGATTTTGTATTATTTTCCTAAATTTGTGTTTCTTCGAGTGTTAATGTGTAATAATGGTGGATTATTAAATGTTAAGTGCTCGTTAACGTGTACAAGTGTGGGTAAATGGTACAAAGTTGAAAAACGTGACTTTCGTATTTTCTCATCATCCGCTCAAAAACCTGGTAAAGTTTCCATCACTTTACTAGGGTAGGGTGAGTAAACTAAAGACTTGGCTGGAGGGTCTAAGCAACCAGGCCATAAAACTACTCACATAACAAAAAATGACTTGGCTTAAAGGTCTTAGCAACCAGGCCATAATACTTATAAAAAAAAAAAAAATACAATTAGGTTGAATTTCGCTTAAACAGATATTTCCATGGCAACAGACTTGTTATCAATTTTGTTAACTATTGACAGTGACAGCTAGTTTACCAGTAAATTTATTGTTTTATATTTTATTCTTGATGTTTAACTCCAAATATTGTTATTTATTTATCATTTATTGCGTGAAACAGAGGCTATTATAAATTAAATGTATGTTCCACATATTTGGCCGTTAAGTTATGAGTATTGTTTGACACCTTTTCATACCTGACATTTTATTATTTGACATTTTTATTTTTATTTTATTAATGTTCTGTAATCGAAAAAGTTAGTATACCTAGGTTTCTTAAAAAATATAGCTGTTTGTAGGAAAACCACGTGAAACGACAGCAAATTCGAAATTCAAAACATAATTCCTGCTTTATCAAAAACGTAATTTCCAATACAATTATAAATCTATTGCATTGATAACAAAGCTCAAAACGGCACAGACCTCTGACCCGTTTTAATGCAGTTTCTGTAATATTCAAAATGTCCTAAGTGCAGCATAGAAAAAACCTTACTGTTTTGACGATTTCAAACGAATTATCAGCTGAGTGGGTTATGATTCCAATTTGTTGACTGTACATCACATAAAAATATCCTCAAAATATCTTTTTAAAAAATGGGGGAGGTCTATATCCAGCAGTGGACGTCTTTCGGCTGAAATGATGATGGTGATGAAAAAAAAAGAATGAATTGTGAATTTAAGCAATTGTCTGTTTGTTCATAAACCACTTCGCAGCTTATTTCACTAAGGTCAGTCAGGTCTATTAGCTTTGTTTATATTGAGCCAATATTCATAAAAGAGTACTTGAGCATGATATTTGTGTGGCCTCAATCACTGTTGGTAATTTATTTTAGTTAAATAATTTAGGTGGGTGTGGATTTCAGTGGATAGTGAAATTTGATCGCGTGCTGGTAGGTTATATTTTTAGATAAATGCCAGCCATCTTAAGTTTTTATGACATCTAAATCTTCTTTATAGGAGTTTAATATTACATCTATGTTTAAGAAACTGGTCATCCATTTATAAATAAGCAAGCTCAGCTCCCCTAGCCAAGTTGACAATCTACACAATCGTCAATCGTCAACGCTAATAGAAAACGATCAAAATGTATGGGAATGACATATCTCAACGAAAAAATCATTCGTTCAGATATGTCATTCCCATACATTTTGATTGTTTTCTATTAGCGTTGACGATTGTAGATTGTGTAGATTGTCAAATTGGCTAGGGGGGCAGTTTCTTCATGACGTGCTAATAATATGGTGAATTAGTGGTTCTACGCGAAAGTTCTGACCATCCGTGAACTGGCAACCTTTTGCGAAAGTAAATTTTCACATTTAAATTTTATCAACCTCTATGTTACAGAGAGCTTTTACTGCTTGTTTATAGTAAAATCCTTTAGCAGCTTAGTTTCTTTATACATTAACGTTCATGGCAAAACGAGCTAAAGCCCCACCTGATGTTAAGCGGTTACTTTATCAGTTTTAACGCCTAAGTGGTACTGCAAGTCACGTTCGTCAAACTGAGTCATGAAGATGGAAAGTCTCATGCCATTGTAATTTTACCGGTACCCGTACTCTTCACTAGTCTTCACACCAGAACATAACAATGCAGGCATTACTGTTTACGGAAGAAATAAGTACGAAATAGGTGCCTCATTTAAAATTGATGGCCCACAAAACAAAATAGCCGCATTCCATGCTTGTAACATTTTTACAGGCTTATCCATAACAGAACGATATTTGAAAATCTGTAACAACGAATTAGATTATTTGCAAATGATTATTTAGTAATCTGAAATCAGTCCCTACTAGGGCCGGATTAACCATTAGGCAGAGTAGGCCAAGGGGCCCCGCATCGGGGTGCTGGCCAGAAAACCTCCACGTGTGTCTGACGGCTGCTTGTCCTTCTGGACACGTCTAGAGGGAACGGCAGTTGTTGGGCCGGTGCACCCTGGGCACGGGCAATAAGTCTCCTTTGGTCCGGGGGACCTTATTGCCTGTGGCGAATATTCTGGCACGGGAGGGGCGAAGTTGCTCCGCGTGTCCCTCTGAGAAAGCAGAGGGCACTGTGGAGGAGCAGGGGCGGGCCCGATGTGCACTCACCCTGCCACTGTGCAGGCGGCGGGGGGATTGTCCTTCTCTGCCCCCCTCGATCTCGTAACCCCAGGAGTGCCCGCTGAGTAGTGTTCTCGCGTCTCTTGGGACCGAGGGTCTTGGCTTCACCGCCCAGACCGCGAAGAAGAAAACCTCTATAAAAAATTACGGGAGGATGGGGCCTGCGAGCAGCAGACTCGGGGTAGTCTGCTGCCCGACCAGCAGCTGGCGTATCTAGTGTAGTTGGCGCAGCTGGTAAAGGCCCGTGAGGTGAGGTGGCGTGCAGTGTTCCGTGTGCGCCACAAAGGAGGGTGAGGCCAACGTTAAGCCGCACGGGGAGAAGAGGCTCGCCTACATGTGGCGGGCCAGGACCTGTCGGGGGTGGTTGTGTGAATACTCACGGGTTCCCACGCCCCCGGCTAAGGTAGTTGAAGGAACACCGTGGTGGTTTTAGTCGGTAAGAGTCCGACACTGGCTCCGCCTACCCCGGCTGGAGTGCGTCCATGATGATTTCCCCACGGTAAAAAAAAAAAAAAAAACTATCGGCCCCGCGCGCTCACAAAAGTAATTGAAAATGTTTCATACAGTGAAAATTTTATTGGTATTATAATAAAACAAAGTTTAACCGGATTAAATCGCGTATATTATTTAAATTGGTTTCCCTGACGTTTCGAAAGCTTTGCAGCATTTCGTGGTCGCAGGTAGACTAAGATGACAAGTGTCTTTACAAATATTTCAAAAAAAATATTTTAATCTACCCTACGATATTATTAATTAAAATCAATTGATATTATTATTGATAAACCACAAGTTCTGGCGAAGGAAAACCGATATGTGCCTAGAATGCTCCGTGAGGCAATTGAAATTAAAAAACATCCTAATTTTAATAGAGAAGATGGTTGGCAGCTACCACCTGTTTGGAACCCAGTCCTTAAAATAATCAAGTCCCAAACAGCACGCAACACTGTAAAAGATAATGATATTGTGAGTGATTACTGCGTGCATCGAAACGATTTTAATTAATAATATCGTACGGTAGATTAAAATATTTTTTTAGGAATATTTGTAAAGACACTTGTCATCTTAGTCTACCTGCGACCACGAAATGCTGCAAAGCTTTCGAAACGTCAGGGAAACCAATTTAAATAATATACGCGATTTAATCCGGTTAAACTTTGTTTTATTATAATGTGTAGTGATCGCGAAAACCTAAGAAGTTATTACGAAAAATTATTGCTTTTTTTTTCGAAGCATGCTGTCAGTTGATAAAATACTTCATACTTATAGAACAGAAAGTCGAGTATTATCGAGTAGTAGAAACTAATAATATAGATGCGTTACGTAGCGTTTTGTTAATAAACAAAAGTTTTGAAATGCTTGATCTGTAGTTGCGATTTGTGAGTATTGTGACCGTGATGACCGTGATCCCTTCATCAACTTGACAAGAGCTGATGATCTTCAAACGGTTGAAAAGGGGCGCCGATAATTGCATTGCCTAACGGCCCCGAGCCCCGACATGTTTAATCCGGCCCTGGTCCCTACTCCCAATAAGGCTTATCATATATTGCAGACTCACATCTCAAGTCACGTGCCTGAACTTACCAAAGCTAATCATGCTATTGCGATCAACGTGTGTACAACTAACCCGACATGCTTACATGCTAGGAGTAATGTAAAGTGCTTTGTATCGTGAAGATATCAAATAAGGCATTAGAAGGCCGGATAGAAATATGAATTTGTGTCTCCATATTCCTAGATTAGGATTGTATTGATTATATGGCCAAAATTAATAACCTTCCTATGTATCTACGATTTGCTCTACTAGAGATATAAATTTTACATAAGCTCCATACAACTTCTATCAAATTTCTGTCTCTAGTACAGGATAATTCTGTCTCTAGTACCCATAGTACAAGTTCTGCTTAGTTTGGGACTAGATTGTGCTGTGTAAAAAATAGTAAAAATGTCCCAAAAATATTTATTTATTTATTTATTTATCTGGAATTCCGGTACTCAACTCCCATTTGGCGGCTTGAATGTGAGCGAGCAGTCTTCATTAGACTCATGTATTTGATGGTTTTCCCTTTAACTTCATATGTAGTTACTCATTCTTACATCCTAAATGCATCTATGAGTTTGATAAGTTACAAAGCAAGCAAACATATTCTAAGACCTGAATCTTTGACTAAGCTTACAACGTTGCAATCAGAGTGGTGTAAAACATACAAGTAGTGCTTACATGGGTACGAAATGACCGCAAATAGTCGTAACCGACACGCATCCGTGTCAACGATGGGTGCGCGGCACACAAACGTTTTGTGTAACCCACAGAGGAGGGCAACCTCGTAAAAGTGGATTGCGTTAAGACAAACACCAGTTATGCTATAAAGAGGAAGATGGATCTCTTAAACAGTTAAGCCGTTATGAAATCTAGATAGTTAATATTCTTACCGTTACCAAAAGAACATTTCTCATAGGAGCTCAGAATGGTTACCCGAATTACTCTTCTCCGGATGTATGCTTTATCGAAAGCGACCATCGATGAAGGGTGTTTTAGGCGAACTGTTTTTCGACGAACGATTATTTCATAATAACGACCATCGGTGAAGGTTGTTTTCGGCAAACCGTTCATCGCCGATTATTTCATAGAAACGACCATCGATAAAGATTTTTTTCGGTAAAGCATACATCCGGAGAAGGGTAATTCAGATAACCAACCTGAAGTCGCTGCAAAGTTGGGAAAGCCTGCTAAGAGTATTCCACCCTCCCACTCTACCCATACGTGAGAAGAGGAAAATGGATGCAATAGGCGACGAATTTGAGCAAAAAAGACTTAGCATGTAGCGGGACACTGCACATCTGTGGGCGTAGTAACAATAAAACTTCTATTGAGTCTCGTCTAGAGCCCCGCAAAGTGTTAAACTGAAAAACAAACCACTATAGGATAAAATTCAGAAGAAAGCTTTGAGGCAATTTAAGAAGAAAGCGCCATACAGCTTGTTGATAGATGAGTTTGCAACTCATCACCACCATTGAAGTAAGAAACTAAAGCCATCATTGTCGTTTACAGCTCATTACAACATTACCACACCTGTCAATAACACTAAAAACACTTTCTGAAAGGGAATTAAACATGTAAGTACACTTGACAATGTAGCTGTTAAGCCACACCTTACTGAAGAAATTACAAACCTTAACAAATTGCTTTATCAGCAAATGTGATAAATACTTGTTATATCACGTACTTCGCAAGAACCCCATCGTTTTCTGGGATGAAAAGTAGCCTATGTCCTTCTACGGGTTCCAGAATACCACATTCAAGAAATTTCATTACAATCGGTTCAGAAATTTTATAAAGTTAACAAACAGACAGATGGAGTATCTTTCGCATTTATAAAACTGTGGATTGATACTTCTAACTGTAGTGTATAATGTTGTCAAAATACACTGAGAGGCAACTCAACTTGCATAACCGCATATTGCTGATTGGTTCATAGTACTACAATGGGCAAAGGTACTGCAAATGTCAAAGGTATTGATAAAATTATAGTCTCTATTGTTTTGAATATAAGGTTCATGTTTCTGAAGAAAATGTCGTTAATTGAAGCAATAGTAATAAAGGATGGATTTCAGTACAAAAGGAAAATAATCATAAAGTTTTATTAAGTAATAAATACGTAGGTAGTACATACAGTTGCACCGTCTCTTTCTTTGGTAAAATTAAAACTGGGATAGATAGCTCGTAGTACTAAAATTTGTCATTGTTTACATAATTTACGGTGTCAATAACTGTGATTTAAAGCAGAAACCCTTAATCATCGAAGTCTATTTGCTTTTTTTTCTTAATGGTCCCCAAAGGATTTAAAAGTATGTTGTAAATTTTGCAAAAAAATGAACAAATACGGATGTTCAGTTCTAAATTTGAAAGCCAGAAATGTCAGTGTCGAAAATTTATTAGTCAGCCATCACAGATCTATTACCTAGTCAGCCATATTGACCACAAAGTGAAAGGGGTAAAAGTATTCCTTAATGATTCATCTATTCCGTTACCAGAATTGATTTAGAAATTAAAATATGAAATAATGCTAGTTGCAAGTCGATCTAGTAGAGATGATTTTTTAGAGCTTGGCCAGAAAAAGCAACCAACGTAGAAAAGTTTTCCATAGGTCTCAGTTTGGCGAATGCAATTTGCAATAACGTTTAGGCAACAACCTAGGTGGTATTACAGTTGTTATGGGCAAAGGTAAACGCTTAACATCAGGTGGGCCTTAAGCTCGTTTTACATCTTACAAAAAAATTAGATGAACATGAGAAAGATCTTTCCCCAGCAGTGGAAGAGTAAAGATTATGAAAAAAATCCCAGTGACACAGAATTTTATGCAACAGTTGGCAATAGATACGGAAGCAAGTAGTAAAGTGACACGCGCGGGAATCGAACCTGTCCTTCATGGTTGGATAATGTAACATATACGATTACTGTAATACTGATCTCTTATTACATGTAATAACGTTTTGTTATTTTTTTGTTTGATGCTGTCTGCATCTTTGTTTCACAATCATGTTTCGATGAAGCTTCAAAGTGCAATAAGTTCCTTTATAAAACAAAGTCAAACCTCCCGTCTTTGTGCAGTAAGAGGAAGCATCTTCGCATGTTCGCTTAACAGTAAAGCCTGAATTCCAGAACGATGCTCAAGCATACATCTAGATTTAAGAACTGTCATATACCGTAACTATTTAAGAACTGTCATATACCGTAACTATTTAAGTACTGTCACATACCGTAGATACCAATTTAAGAACTGTCATCATCATCATCATTTCAGCCGAAAGACGTCCACTGCTCGAGATAGGCCTCCCCCAAATGCCATAATCGCCACGCTTGGCAGGCGGGTTGGCGATCGCAGTTGGCTAGGAGAACGCTGCTGCCCATCCTCTGGTGAATCCTTTAGTCGCCTTTTACGACACCCATGAGAAGAGATAAGGCTGAGAGATAAGGGTTGTGCAATTCGTTATGTCCGGCACCACACGGAATTTAAGAACTTTCATATACCGTTCCTAGTTCGGATATGAAACTTGCTATGTTCGTGTCTCAGTTGGGCGAATGAAAGAAAGAAAGAAAAGAAAGAAACACATTTATTGGACACAAATCGACAAACACATACACAACAACAATAGCAACAAAAAGACAAACAAGTGTAATAATAAAATTATGACAAAAAAAGAAACAATATTACTGACGCGCACAACATGAAAACAAAAGAGTATAGCAGGGGATGGTACTAGCACGACAGTAACCAGTAGGTATTGCTCTAATTACACATGAGAAAGAGAAGAAATAGGTAACATTGCTAGGTTATTGTACATTGCTAGTCTCGCTGTGGCATTATGTGTCCAAAAGGCCACAAGCTCAGCTAATGCTACAGGTCTAACTGCCGGAATGAATGCGATTTTCAATACCATTTAAGCAACAGCCTAGGTGGTATTTCAGTTTTAATAGGGAAATGAATCCGCCTAACAGGCGGCTTCATTCAGGCTTTAGCTCGTTTTGCCATCCTATGCCATCAAACAATACAGTTAGTTTTATGTCAATGTATTTGAAATGAGAGTTCTTGAATATAATAATGTCTTCCCGGCCGAATTTCGGTCACGGCGGCCAATCTCAATGGAGACTAGCCATCTGCGCGGGACATATTATAGTGCACAAGTGTGTGCGCAAACACAGGTGCAATCTCTATTCCCTCACTCTCATAGTCCGATGGCACGGCAATTCGACACGACCGGAGAGAGATCAGGCGCAGGACCGACGGCTTTACGTGCTCTCCGAGGCACGAAGGGGTCTCGATGTGTAACGAAACGGGGACCTATCCACAGACTGACCGCGGCTAGTGCAGCTTAACCTTGCAGATTGAACAATCCACACGCTTGCTAAGTAGCGAAGTAAGTAGTAAGTGGCTAAGTAGCCACGAGCCCCTTGAATATAGATTTATGCTTGAGTATTGTTCCGAATCTCTAGAATACAATTTAACTTTTGCAGCATGTAACTCTCCAAGACCAAGATAGCCCGAAGAATTGCCAAGCTTAAGTGGCAGTGGGCGGGGCACATTGCTCGCAGAAATGATGGCCGATGGGGATTATATGGAGGAATCACCGTAGGCCGTGGATATATGCTGATAATAATAATTATAAAGATTTAAATTGTGGAAAGAAAAAAAAAATTCTTTCCACAATTTAAATCTTTAGATTTCGCTTCGCATGCGTAAAATGCGTTAAAAATTATAAAATAATAATAATTATAATATTATAAGACTTTATGAGACTCGCAGTGATAATTTCATTCAAAGTTCCGCTCAAAATTGAAGCACAAAAACAATCAATGTGAGTCCGCAAGTGGCACGTAAAATTTTCACCGACGCAGACACAGGGCATGAATAATATGCGATGGCCACCTTGAAGTTGCTTCACTCCGCATGTGACTTACTGCGGTTCTGACTAAGACTATATTCTAAGATGCATACCGTTCAAATATAAGATGTTGATCTGTAACCGTGCCATATTTCTAGAGAAAATGATAAATAATGTGCTTAGTCATCTAAAAATACTTGAAAAATTCTATGATTATTTAATAGCGAGCATTTGAGAATAAATCCCGAACGACTCTGAAAATAAGTCATCGACGGCATTGTTAAAGGGTGGAAATACCTGCAACTTTTTTAGTGGTTTCGCATGCATCGTTTTTGTGTGTTATTTGTTTAGAAATAGGTATTTAAATATAATTATTTTTTGGTATCGATTTTTTTATTGATTTGTGTTCAGTATCAGTGGTTTAGTCACCTCCTTAAATATGGCACGAATACAGATCAACGTGTTGTATGTATTAAAAGGCTGACAACACCTAAAAAATCAGACCTCTGCGGTCACTGTCGTTTCGTACAGAACTGAAAGAGAGGCAACGAGCCGAGGGACGTCGGATACGCCGCTCAACTTGAATGAAAATTAACATTTTTTTAAAAATAAAAAACTAAAAGCTTATTTGAAAAACAGAAACAACAAATGTTTAGATTATTGTCTTTCTCAAATGTTTTCTTAATTTTATTTATAATATTTAGTAAATAATAGAGATTGTTTGCTTTGAAGCATGTTTTAAGAGGTTAGTTTACAATTCTTTTCTACCGAGAAAACTTCAAGAAAACGTGTTTTGGGTACAATACAGTTTCAGAAAATACGATCAAAATTAACATATATTTTTTTCACTGCCACAAACTGAATAGATACAGCTAAAAATGTTTTTAAAATAAGCCTATATTTGGGGTATGTCGGCTGTTATGTCCAATTACAACTTAATCAACGTTTTATTGAAATATAATAAATAGTTTGTCGTTTTACATTTCAAAACTTAACTTTAAAAGGATTACAATACGCCTTTACGAGCTTGTCCAACATTTAGATCCAATGTATTCGACGACGAAAACAACAACGAAAATAACGACGACTAATTAACGACTAATTTTTGACGACGTCTGTGGTCTAGTAGCTTGAGTGTCGGACTGCTGATCACGAGGTCGTAGGTTCGATACCCACAGGACACAAATATTTGTGTGATTAACATAAGTGTTAGTGTTTGTCTGGGTGTTTCTTATGTATTATAAGTATGTATTTACAAAAAAAAAAGTATATAAGTATTATATCCATTGTCTAGTACCCATAGCACAAGCTCTGCTTAGTTTGGGACTAAGTGGTGCTGTGTAACATGTCAAAATGTTGAAAACGTATGTTATTAAAACGACGTCCGAATGGATACATCGTCAGCCCACCTTTACAAATAGTTGTTCGGAGTCTGGTCGTTTGTACATGTAAACGCATCCAATATACAGAAGAAATCCGAGTGTTTTCGGGCAAATTAAAAAAAACTATTGAAAATCCGTTTGCAATCCAATCTTGATTCTCAAACTCACTAAAATATCAAGTTATAATCGGCTGATTGAATTTCGGAGCATCGCGACTTCCATATTGAAATTCACTCGTTAATATGAAGGCTAAATTTTGTACCGGTCGAGTTCAGAAGGCAAACTTGCGAAATAAATGAACTTTAAATATTATAATTACATACTAAGTGAAAAGCGATGACCTCTGTGGTCTAGTGGTTCGAGTGTCGGACTACTGATCACGAGGTTGTGGGTTCGATTCCCACAGGACACAAATATTTGTGTGATGAACATATGAGTATTTGTGTTGGTCTGGGTGTTTCTTATGCATTATAAGTATATATTTACAAAAAAAAAAGTATATAAGTATTATATTCATTGCCTAGTACCCATAGTACAAGCTCTGCTTAGTTTGGGACTAGATGGTGATGTGTAAACATGTCCCAAAATATTAAATATATATATTAAAGCACCTTGGGTAGAAGGTCAATGTATGCGGACCTAGTATAGTCCCTTGCAGTACTCCTTAATATTTCCGGTGTAGGCAACTGTAATATAGTACTAAAAATGTTTAGTTTACTGTACTAGTATGTTTATATTAGGGCAAATAGCACTATAAAGATTTTTATGTTTTTTAAGACAAAATATTCCATAATAACTTCTAAGCGTCTTCGCTCGCGTTGTATATATGGTTTATAAAACTATTCTATGATTTCTATGAAACTATTCTATGGTTTCAGGTTATCATTACGTCAAGTTTCATTAAAATTTGCTCAAAACTTTACTCTTGAAGAAGTAACAAACATATAAACAGAGATACCTACTCATTTTTACATTATAATATTAGTGGGAATAACTGAAACGTATATTTTTGAATTTGGCAAGTCAGTTCAGATGCAATTGGTGTCCCAAATCTCCCATCTCACCGTTACTCTACCGTTCTATCAAATAATTTTACTCCTCCTTAACAATTCAGTTGTTCATAACAAAATTTAAACGTTGTTTAATAATTTAAAACCAATATTTTTACCTTGCCATTTTGAACGTAGATCTTATCGCAGATTGTATCTTTTAAATTGTCTGATTCATCAATGTTTTTATTAGATCCGATTTCAATCGACAAAGGTTTGAATGCTAGCATATAAATAATAAAGAAAATTATATGTACTTAAACTACTATTAAAGATAAATTGATGTATTAAATATTAAAAGTAACACACACACACACACACACATAACATCACGCCTGTATTTCCCCGAAGGGGTGGGCAGAGGTATAATAGTACACCCACATTTCGCCAGTTATGTTATAGTCCCATGTAATAGGGGGCGAGCCTATTGCCATTGACCGGAAACAAATCCAGACTCCGGGCTGCTACTGAGAATTAAAAGTAACATGTGAAAATTAACTTATAATGTAGGTACTAGCTTTTGCCCGCAACTCCGTCTGCACGCGTCCTCTTTATTTCCTATCCCATGAGAATTTCAAAAAATCCTTCTTCATTGTTTGAAAGAAGAAAGAAAAAATTACATCATAAAGGAAACCTCTACGCAATTTCAGCATTCTAAGTCCAAGGGTTTGGGCTGTGCGTTGACGAATCAGTATGTAAATGAGTCAGGACTTTTCCTTTTATATTAATGATTAAATGCGAATTAAATAAAACGTTTTTAGGAACAGACATTCTCAAAAATGGTTTTACGCATTTTCCGTTTCATTTTTAACATATTATGTAAACATTTCATTGATCTCTCCGATGTAAGACATAAAGGTTATTTTGTTACAATCAACTTGTAAACTTGCAAAATAAAACGGAAGTCAGTACCTATTTCTAGTTGTCTGATGTATTATGTACTTATAATATGAATGGGACTCACGTCTAGCAAGCTATTTGCATATATCTCTCAAATGTGATTAGAAAATTCGGAAGCGTGTACACATTGCATGTAACTAATGTGTTTATTTAACATATCTCTAAGATCTAAGTAAATATCTTCGTAACATCTCGAGCTGCTTCACTTCCTTCGAATATCTTGATAGAAACAAAGAAATAATTTACTAAATTAACGTCGAAGATTCAACATTTTCCTGTAAACCGCCCACATCCTTGCGATCTGATCAGCTAGGTCATCTCAATCACTCGTGTCTTGAAACTCGCAACCGATTCATATGCGCGGGAGCACGGAAGCGCGCGCGTGTTCCGAATTCATACGAAAATCTGATGTAACGTGTGCTGTGCATCCAATTCGAACTTATTTACATATCAACAAATTACGCAGTTGTACATAACATATAATTAAAATAATGTACCTAAAACTGCCTCATTAATATTCTTACACTTTATATATTTGGTCTCCGATGCATTCGTTTATTTTTAAATATAGGAAGTGAAGGGGCCCGTCTTGTATAACCAACCTGAAAATTAAGCAGTAAACGTTTTATGATAAAATATATCGGTAATGGTACAACTTGGCCACCAAGTAAACAGTCATACCTAGTACGGAATTCATTAAAAGACTCGGAGTCGTTTCACGAATGACAAACGAGTAGGTACGAACTTTCGTTCTGACTGATACCTACACAATACAGATAGGCTCATAAAAAAACACTATAAAGATAGACTGTGGTTCATAATCGTATATACGAAATTGATCGAAGATCAGAGAATCAAACGTCAAAACACGATGACTGCATGCGATATGGTAATGATGGTTGACCGGAGTAGCTAATGGGTACGATTAATCGAATATCATCAAACGCGAGTAGACCCCTGGTCCTTTACCCGCTGCCGGAACTCGATAGTGATATTGATAAAAAATTACTAAATGTTTTATACTTATAGTATCATGAAATATTTGACAAGTATATTTTGTAAACAGATTATTGTTTCTCAATTCCAGTGACCGGCTACGAGTCTGACCGCGAAGAGTGGAAGAGCAGCCGATCCCAGTTCTCAACGACAGCCTTCGACAGCCTCGCCAGGCCCACGAAGATGGCGATGGCACTAACGCTACGGAAACCCCAAAGATTGGAGCCAGTACCCCAGTATTACCGGATGCCGAGCGAACAGAAACCAAAACTTACCCCAATGCCATTTAGACCGAACAACTTCCTACAACGACCACCTCGGCTGCCACGACCCAACCCAGAAATGAAGAGGAACCTGCTAAACACGGATCACAGGAAATTCACATCCTTACAGAGTTTGGAATTACCTAAGAAGTTAAGCGAACCGAAGAAGCAGCAGATAGATCCTAAGAAAAACAATTACACGAATATTTCGCACAGAATAACTGGCTTGACGAATAAATTAAGAGATCTAGGTAACCCTAGCAATACGATTGGTAGATATAAGGCTCAGTCTCACGGCGACGTAGCTAATCTGAAGCCAGTTCTGAAGATGAACGGTCAGGATGGATCAAAGAGGTCGGTAGTGAGGACATGCAGTGCTGAACCACCAAAGAAAGTAACATTCAGCGCATTTGCTACCGTCCAAGTTGTGTAGAAATTATTTGAGGTATTGATTTTAGTTAAAACTGGTCTGATTTTTCCAATGATCCTTAATGATTTGAGATTACCCATTTCACTATTACAAGTATCAATTCGAATACATTACATAACATTATCCCTATTGGTGAAGGCGTGGTATTTCTAAAAATAGTTTCATTAATACAAAATTCAACGGATTATTAGTGAGATCAGACAAAGTTCATCGATTGTATCTAACATATTAACCCAAGGACTGACTGATTATAAGAATAGTATCCAATGTAACGATAGATTGTAGATATGATCGGTCATATAATTGTAAAGTTTAAACTGCAACAAGGTGGTCAGGCCGGGAATTCTGTGTAAATATAATTTAAAATGGCGTCTGTAGTCATGAACGCGTAATTTATCATTTAGGTTTCGCTAAGAGGTTAAGAGTAATGTTATCATCTTTATGCTGTTCAAAGATTGCTTGTTTTTCCGTTGTTTTCCGTGGTTTTACGGCTTATAGATCTTTAAATGTTCTGCTTAATGGAGCTAAGATACCTACGTTTAGTATCAATATTGAGCTTATAATATTTATTATTAACTTCCGATTTTACAATATATTTGTAAGTAAAATTAAAATTTTCGTCTTAGTGAGAACCGTCCATTGAAATTCTTTAAACATTTGATTCTGATCTGACAGTTGGGAAAACATAAGCAAAACCGTCTTGATGAGATGTCATAAATATTCGATTACGACAAAATTGACGAAAGTGATAACTTAATAATATATCACTTTTAAGCAATAATTTTAACGAGTTGAGCAAACTAAAATGAGGTCGATATCAATCATAAAGTTTTTTGTAATTTTATGCCTTCGCATATTAAGCTCATTCATATATCACGATAATTTATAATATTTTCGTTAATTTTGTCGTGTTTGACAAGTTGACGTAGCCTTGAAGTATTGTGGGCTTACAATAAAATTCGCAACAGTCCTTTGCTACAATTATTATGAAATGCCACCAATCTTTGTGTGAGAGATTGCTGTCGGTCAGTTTCAGGCAAATCATGGATATTCGACTAAAATATTTATTGTTATTTATTTATTCGTTAAGAATATATATTATAGACAGTAACGACAATATAGGCTTATATATTTTGATCGATATTTTTTGTTCGAGTACGTCTATATTTTAGTTCACTGCGCCTCTTAAAACATATTTTTCAATGGGTGTTTTGATAATTTCCCTGAACCTGTAAAGCTCAGCTTTCATAAGTATTAGTTTATTATTCTAAGCAATCATCCTTCATATTGTATATAAGTGTTGTGTCATATAATAATATATTATTTATTTATAAATCTAGCTTCTTTATGTAGGAAATGTTATCTTGAAACCAACTTCATCTTTAACAATTATATCATTTTTTTTTATTAAATTCTTTATGTGTAATATATTAAAATATCTGTGTATAAATACTTGCATCTAAATATTTCGATCACATTTACAATTTTGCTTTATCTGCCTTTTATAATCTACGATTTAAAACCATATGATCACTGATTTTATAATAATTCTTGTATGGTTATCTTCAAATTCGGTAGTAAAATTTGGATTTAGGATCCCAAACGAAAAAAATATGCTATCATTGAATTTGTATTTTAAAAACTGAATAGGATTTTACAAAAATAAGTGCATAAAATGATTGATGAAAAAAATATGTTATGTGGAATCCTAGTCGTCATAATTTTTATATATTCTTGGATCGTAAATATCTATGGTTTTTATATCATTGTCACTGTCTAAATTAATACCTACTAATGGTGTTCATTCTCTTGATCACAAACTAAACTTATTTTAAACTATCTCTCTCCTTTACTAATAGTACATACAAGAAAGAGATGGCAATAATTTTAGTGCTGTCAAATTTAGTTTAAGTGCTACATTTCTTCGATTTTTTTGTGAGCACGTTAAAATCACGACCAAACTTGTATAGAAGTTTTAATTCCGACTATTTCGACAGCATTAAAACCAAAGACATTTCTATACTGACGTAAAGTATAATACCTTTATGATTAAAACTGTTGCCATCCCTTTCTTGTATCTACTATTAGAAAAAAAGAGCGGTTAGTTTTTGCACAAAATAATCAACACCCATATCCGCTTTACGAATATTAAAAAAAGCTCTAAGTCTTTTTAAAGTTTTTTCGTTGTGTGATATGATTATTTTAAAACATAGGCATGTTTGTCAATTTTTTTATTATTTAATAGTTTATTAATATTATGTGTATAAAATAGTAATTCCATTTTCATTTTAAACACCTAAATAGGATTCTAGGAGTGTTAAATATTTTAATCATTTCTATAAGTAAAGTTAGAATAATAATAAAAATATCTAGGTACTTAAATGAATAAATGGAATAATATAATTCATACTTCTTGTAAAGTTGTAACTACTGTATAAGTATTATTATGTGAATAAAAGTCATAATTAGTTTGGCGTAATAATTATTCGCATAGAATTATATTTCGACAAAGTTTCTGTTTATTGTATTAATTATTGAGTGTGCATTAATATTAACGCTGTTTGATTTATTTTGTTGTTACTACTTGTTTCATTTTAGGATTTGTTTTAAAAAATAATAAATTGTTTGTTTATCAAAAATAGTTTGTTTTGCCGCATCCAGCGGATTCCCGTGACCTTTACCAGGTCGTCGGTCCACCTTGTGGGGGGCCTACCCACGCTACGCCTTCCAGTACGCGGTCGCCACTCCAGAACTTTACTGCTCCATCGGCCATCCGTTCTGCGAGCAATGTGCCCCGCCCACGTTTGGCAATTCTTCGGCCTATGTCGGTTACTTTCGTTCTCCTGCGAATCTCCTCATTTCTGATTCGATGTTTCCGATTGCCATTTATTGGTGACATTAATGACCTGAATGTCACAAATAAATGGCAAACAGGAACATCTACTGTGAGGAGATTGAGATTTAAAACATTGAGATCAGTTGGGAACTAGGTATATTTTGTACGTTTTTAATTACGAGAATACCTTCAGATGTTCAGCCTACGTTCAACTACGCGATTCAGAACCACACGATAACAAGTTGTCGACCGATTCGGTTTGTTATCTCTTTCTATCTCGTTGCGTGAATCATAAGACGAAACGAGATAACAAACCGAACCGATCGACAACTGGTTATCGTGTGGTTCTGAATCGCGTAGTTGGTTAGACTGGAAGTCGACTCCAACATAGTTGGGAAAAGGTTTGAAGAAAATATGATAGAATTCTACAGGAGATAATAAGGTTAAGGTATTTATCTACACTCGTATTGTAAAATTCGAATTATGAACTCGAAAGTAATGTCATAATGACATACTTTACGCACATGCACCTGTTATGAATTTAAAAAGTTTCATTTCGATACAGTTTGCTGAACAAAACAATGCGGTAATTTTTTTTTTTCCATAACCGCACACTTCGACCCTACCAAGGAGTTTACAAACCTTTTTTTAGCAGTCGTACAGTTTGGCACCAATGAGTACACAAAATTCAGGGTGGCGCCACTTGTCATACATTGAAAAATTTTATCGTTTAAAATCGCGTTTTTGGCAGAACTTTTGATTATCATATTGCTTTTAATTATATTTAAGTGTTTACAGGCATATTTTTTGTATGATAAAACAGAGATTGACGGAATCTTGACAAGGATAGAAAATTAGTTCCGATTATAATGTTTTCGCCAGACTATATTTTATTATCTGTGTAGGCGCGCGCCAGAGCGCGTGCGCGGCCGCGCGCCACGGCGTAGTGATTATTTTCTTTGTGGCCACGGCGTACTGGATTTGGTCATCGTTACTTGTAAATTTATTGTTATTGTTTACGTTATTATTATGGTTTTGTATGTCGAAAGTTTTATTCTGGGCAAAAATATCTGACTACAGAAGTGATACTGAACTGAGGAGAATATGACCCCGCCTGAATTTCTGGATGCAGCAACGTAAATGACGAACAATCTTTTACCAGAGAAATCAAGAAAAACAACGACAATGTTACCAAGATTTTGAATTTGGTATTTTATTTAAAATAGTACGAGTTTAGATAAAATAGTGTATGAAACTGACATAATTAGGTATTAAAACACTCGTGTGATACTATTAAAAACCTCGCCTACGGCTCGGTTTTTAAACTCACACTCGTGTTTTAATAACCCCTATTATGCAACAGTTTCATAAACTACTATTGTGACACCGAAAACTGCAAAAAACCTAAGTAACATACGATTTAAATTGTGGAAGGAAAAAATCGCTCACGAGCAGGATTCGAACCTGCGACTCCTGGTTCAGTACGCCAGTGCTTTAGCCACTAAGCTACCGTGAATACTGCTCGTGGTATCGAAATTCTCATCCACTTGGCACGTCTTTGGGTGACGTCAGCGATATCTTATTAAGAAACAGTGTTTCTTAACCGACTCGACTTACGGCCAAAATTAATATCCAATCTATCCACGATTTGCCCTACTAGAGATAGGATTTTGACATAAGCTCCATACAAAATATGTCAAATTTCTATCTCTAGTAGGGTAAATCGTGGATAGATTGGATATTAACTTTGGTCGTAACTTTGCTGCAGTTAATTCAAAGTAGATATGCCTACCCTTAAAAATTATTTTATTGCTTTTTAACGCATTTACACATGCGAAGTGAAATCTTACGATTTAAATTGTGGAAAAAAAATCACTCACGAGCAGGATTCAAACCTGCGACTCCTGGCTCAGTACGCCAGTGCTTTAGCCACTAAGCTACCGTGAACACTGCTCGTGGTATCGAAGTCACATAATTTATAAGATTATATAAATATTTGAATAGAAGTAATAAAAGTGTAAAAACAGCTATTTAATTGCAATAATATTTTAACATAAACAATGATAATGTCATTGTAATAATAATTACCTATTATTATTGTGTGATTATCATCATTTTTCCTACATCAGTTTTATACTCGTTATCTTTTTGAGTGCAATGTCAGGGTTATCGTAAAATTTATCGTTGGTCATTAATCTTAAATACAGATGGCCAATTTTTTTTTCAAACCCTGAGTTTCTCTCGTTTTGCAGCGGTATGAAAGAGACGGAAAATGCATGTTTTGCGTGCGGCCGATGATATGCAAAATAATTTTGTGTTATACGATTTTCATGATGTTCAGGTTTCTTATTCAGTGTTGTTGAAGCAGTCGTACCGAAAGGTAGGTTTCCATGTTTTTATTTTTATCCTAAAAATCACAAGTAGATATATGATAAATTGCATTTATTAATTAAGCGTAAGAATTAAAAATACTTGAAAACTTAACATAAACTTATTAATCAATAAAACACCTAGGTACCTAGGACAGTGTTAACTTTTTATGATGATAGTTTTAAAACTTAACTTAAACTTATTAATCAATAGTCTAGTCTAGTCTTATTAATCAATAGGTCTGGAGTCTGGATTTGTGCCCGGTTAGTGGCAATAGGCTCGCTCCCTATTACATGGGACTATAGCATAACTGGCGAAATGTGGGTGTACTATACACCTCTGCCTACTCCTTCGGGAATACAGGCGTGATGTTATGTTTGTTTTGTTTTTTATTAATCAATGAAACGCATACCTAGGACAGTGTTAACTTTTTTTGATGATAGTTTTAAATAAAAATACTGAGATTCTCGGTTTGATAGATTACGATGTAGGTAACTAGTTACCTAATAACCTATTTCAACATCAGGATATTTTTCAGTGTTTTTTTATGAATCGTAAAGTTCAGGATAGACCAAAAATTATTGAATATTTCGTTTAAATTGAGGATTTCGACAGGACTAAAGCCTTAATAAGTGAAGAGTGAGTTGTTCAGCCACTGTGCCATGATTTGCCCTACTAAAAATAGAAATTTGAATTGATATGGAGCTTATGCCAAATTTCTATCTCTAGTAGGGCAAATCGTGGATAGAAAGGATTTAAGACATCAAGAATATCTCACATAATACGCATAAACTCTGAAATGTGGAGAGATAAATAAATAAAATAAAAATAAATATTTTTTGGACATTTTTACACAGCACCATCTAGTCCCAAACTAAGCAGAGCTTGTGCTAAGGGTACTAGACAATGGATATAATACTTATATACTTTTTTTTTTTAAATATATTCATAAAATACATAAGAAACACCCAGACGAACACAAACACTTATGTTCATCACACAAATATTTGTGTCCTGTGGGAATCGAACCCACGACTTCGTGATCAGCAGTCCGACACTCGAACCACTAGACCACAGATCGTCGTCAAATCAGATGAAGCTAATTTTTTTTTTTGTAACAGTCACCATGTCTCTGGTAGCACAAGCGTTCGAGGCCAGCAAGATCGTGCCGGATGTCATCCCGACAGCACCCACCGGTAACATTGAGGTAAGAAAATAGGCATAGGGTAAAGGGAGATTATTTCGAGATATCATCATCATCATCATTTCAGCCGAAAGACGTCCACTGCTGGACATAGACCTCCCCCAAGCATCGCCACAACGACCGGTCCTGCGCTTTCCGCATCCAGCGGATTTCCGCGACCTTCACCAGGTCGTCGGTCCACCTTGTGGAGGGCCTACCCACGCTGCGCCTTCCAGTACGCGGTCGCCACTCCAGAACTTTATTGCCCCATCGACCATCCGTTCTGCGAGCAATGTCACCCACTGCCACTTCTTCGGGCTATTGTCGATTACTTTCATTCTCCTCGATTCGAGATATAGGTAATGTGATATCTGTGTGTGATTTAAAAAAAAAAATTAGTAATGGAAAAAATGAATTAGATTATTAAGTAAATTATCAAAATATAAGTAACAGTTAAATTTTATTTTTACATGTAGGCCCATTAGTTTCCTTTTCAACTCACAGACCGTAAAAAATATAGACGTAGTGCTGCGAACAATTATGGTGAGACAAAAAACCGTTCGTGTACAAACCAGCGCTCACGCACACACCATGCAGCTGAAGGATATAGACGACGTCTGTGGTCTAGTGGTTCGAGTGTCAGACTGCTGATCACGAGGTCGTGGGTTCGATTCCCACGGGACACAAATATGAACATAAGTGTTTGTGTTGGTCTGCGTGTTTCTTAAGTATTATAACTATGTATTTAGAAAAAGAAAAGTATGTAAGTATCATATCCATTGTCTAGTACCCATAGTACAAGCTTTGCTTAGTTTGGGACTAGATAATGCTGTGTAAAAATGTTCCAAAAATATTTAGTTTTATTTATTTGTTTTCGCTATGCAATGAACTTTGCCGCAACATGTATAATAATATGTGTGCGTGAGCGTTGGTTTGTATGAGCACGGTTTTGTTGGGTTCACGATGATTGTTGTCAGTACTTCGTCTATATTTTTGTTATATCTGTGTTTCAACTCTAATAATAAACATTTGACCAAGCACTTTCGGTAGAGATCATCGGATTAGTCGCGAGTGTGACGCGTGCAATCTTTCAGACAGATGGTAGATAAAAGAAAAAAATATCTAATAAAATATCATTTTATGTAACAATTAAGTACCACACGAGTAAGTTAACACATGAAAACACGCGAAAATATTTACTAATCTATGAGCAATCAATCATAATATCGATTAGCTGAATCAAATTTTATAATGATTAATAGGTGGGACATACATTCCACAGACTATCTTAGTAATATCAAGGTACTTACGTATTATATTATCTGTGGTATTGTATAATATCCTGTCCTATCTAATATTATAAATGTGATAAATGTTTCGATGTTTGTTACTCAATCACGCTGGAATGGCTGAACGGATTTGGATGAAATTTGCACACAGATAGCCCATAACCCAGATTAAAATAAAGGTACTTTTATCCCGGAGAAGTAAAGATCCCGAGGGATGCACGATAAATGTTTCTATGACAAGTCAAATTACATGTGGGCGAAGCAGCGGGCAAAGTCTAGGTCTTATACCTATATTTCAGGCGTGGTGGCACATTCTAATTGCCCCTCGAATACACGGATTTTTCCAAATCTTTTCAGGTCATTGACCTTTGAATCATTTTCTTTGGAAGATAACATAATATACAGACTGATTTTTAATTCACTAGCATTTCTTTAAAGGATGACTGTATTCATCAATTTGAACAACTTTTACTATAGGAGCAACCCTGAAATTGCGAAGAAAAAATCAGCTGTTCCCTATTCCCAACATTAATGATTAAAATCAGCAAAATGTAGGGAACAGCAGTTTTTTGTCTTATATATGATATTTCAGGGTTGGTCCCATAGTAAAAGTTGTTTAAATTGATGTGTACAATCATCCCTAAAAGAATTGCTAATGCATTCAAAATCATCCAGTAGGATACAACGTGTTATTGAAATAACTGAAAATACTAATCAGTATGAACAACTCTTATTATGGGGCCAACCCTGCCCCCCTAGCCAAGTTGACAACACAACAAGACAAGACAACGCAACGCCCTAGACAAGTTGTTGTTGTATCGTCAACGCTATAGAAAACAATCAAAATTTATGGGAATGACATATCTCAACGAATTATGTTTTCGATTCATTTTGATTGTTTTCTATAGCGTTGTCGATTGTAGATCGTCAACTTGGCTAGAGGGGAAGAAATCGCAAAAAAAATATCAGCTGATCCCTACATTTGTGTTCACATAAATCAACAAAATTTAGGGATCAGCTGATTGATTTTTTGCGATTTCTGGGGTAGTAAAAGTTGTTCATTTATTTATATTATTATTTATTATTATTATTATATTTTGTTAGATTTTAATCTCTCCCATTTCTGGGGAAATACGCAAAAGTTGCGGGCTTTTGGCCAAACAACCTTGGCGGTATAGTACTTATTCTATTGACAGAAATTTTCTGACGATTCTGCATGTGTTTAATATGACTGCTTTCTGTAGGAGTGTAAATGTGAGTGGATGAATATTTAAGGTGTGAAGGCTTGTATGAAGAGTTTTGGGAATGACACCGGTGCTGGATATTATGATGGGGATGGTCTTGACTGTGTGAGCTCTCCATTGAGTTTTTAATTCAATTGTCAAGTCTGCGTACTTTGAAAGTTTGTTAGTGTGTGTGGATGTTAGATTGTGTGTGTTGGGAATTGCTATATCTATCAGATATACAATTTTATTTTGTTTATCGTGCAAGGTGATGTCAGGTCGGTTATGGTGTATAGTCTTGTCAGTAAGAATAGTTCTGTCCCAGTACATTTTGAAGTTAGGTGAGTCTAGTATGATTTGGGGTGTGTATTTATAATAAGCTATTTTTTCTGTAATTAGTTTGTGTTTATGTGCGAGTGTCTGGTGTATGATTGCTGCTACCTGGTCGTGTCTGTGTTTGTAATCTGTTTGTGTGATAGAAGAACATGCGCCTGTGATGTGTTGGATTGTTTCGGGTTGCTTATGACAGTGACGGCAGTGGTCACTTCTTAGACTGCTATCACGGATGATGTACTTTCTGTAGTTTTTGGTGTCTATAACCTGGTCTTGAATTGCCAGCATGAACCCCTCTGTTTCTGGGAACAGCTCGCCTCGCTTGAGCCATGCGTTTGACGCTATCTTGTCAACATTAAGGTTGGTCAAGTCAAGGCGATGACGTCCATGAAGTGATTTTTGAGTCCATGTGTCAATTTTTTGTTGTTTGGTGTTTATCTCCATATGTTTGGTGTGATCAGCAAGAGAGAGTGGTGTGAATATGTCTGCTTGAGATATGGCTTTGTGTAGTGTTGAATGATGAGAGTGATTGTGGAAGAACATTCTGAGTAATGTGATTTGCTTGTTATGTAGGTTTGTTATGTCAATGAGTCCTCTACCGCCCTCTTTCTTAGGTAAAGTCAATCTCTGTATGCAAGACCGCGGGTGATGTTTCCTGTGCTTAGTCATTGTGGTATTTATTAATCTTTGTAGGTTCTTTAGGTCTGTTTGTGTCCAGCGTATGATTCCAAATGAGTAAGTGAGTATGGGGATAGCAAAAGTGTTAATGGCTTTGGTAGTGTTTCGTGCGTTAAGGTGAGTGTGTAGTATTTTGTGTAGTCTATTTATAAAATTTTGTTGCAATATCTTTTTCGTGTCTTTGTGGTGAATTTGCAGAGACTGGTAATATCCTAGGTACTTATATCCTTCCACGGGGTCTACGGCGTCGATAACATCATGATTTGCTAATTCATATGAGGCAGATTCTACTATTCCTTTGTTAACAGATTGGATTTTACATTTGTCTATTCCAAATTCCATGCGAATATCGTTTGAAAATATCTGAGTAGTGTCGGCAAGTGTGTGAATTTCGTTAAGTGTGCTTCCAAAGAGTTTGATGTCATCCATATACATGAGATGAGAGAGAGTTGTTTGATGTGTGTCGTGTTTAATTTTGAATCCTATGTCAGTTTTAATCAGCATGTTGGAAAGTGGATTGAGTGCAAGGCAAAACCAAAGAGGACTTAAAGCGTCACCTTGGAATATACCCCTTTTTATTGGGATGAAATTAGTTTCGGTACTTTCGTCAGAATTACATATTTTAAGTTTAGTGTTCCAGTTTATCATTATCTTTTCCAAAAAACAGGTGATTGTGGGATGAATTTTATAATGTTTTAAAATATATATTAACCAAGAGTGTGGTACGGAATCGAATGCTTTTTTGTAGTCTATATACATAGTATGGATATTGCGTTTTTGGCTAAGAGCTTGTTTTGAAGCTACAGCGTCGATTGTGAGCTGTTCTTTACAGCCCTGGCTATGTTTTCGGCACCCTTTCTGTTCCTCTGCTAAAACGTGATGTTCGTGAGTGTGTTTGTAAATGGATTCACTTAAACATGATGTGATAACTTTATAGATATTCTGCAGGCAAGTAATTGGGCGATATTTAGCAGGATTTGCCATATCTGATGAATCTTTCGGTAGCATGTATGTTATACCTTGTGTGATGTAAAGTGGCATTGTATCAGGTGAGTCTATGAATGCGTTAATGTGTTTGAGTAGTAATATATGAGTGCAAGTGAACTTTTTATACCAGAAGTTGTGTATGTTGTCGGATCCTGTAGCTTTCCAGTTGTGTGTTCTCGCTATAACAGTTTTCAGAAGATCTAAATGGATTTGTTCAAATTTCATTTCTGGCATATCCTTCAGTCTCTCTCTATCTTCCTCAATCCATTGACTTTGCACGTGTTCAACGGGGTTAGACCAGATATTTGACCAGAATGTGTGTAAAGATTCAGGGGTAGGCAAGGTGCTATTGTTTTCTGGTGAAATATTGTGTTGTTGTGTAAGCTTTCTATAGAATAGTTTTTCGTTATTGCAGAATTGTTTGTTTTGTGTTTTTCTAAGTGTTGTCTGTTTGTATCTTTTTAACCGACTTGACAAGGTGTTCAATTTCTGTTTTAAAGTGTCTAGGAAGTGTTCAATGTCAGTATTTTGGTTTTCGTGTTGAGAATGGATTTTGTACTGTTGTTTAATTTTAATTATGTGTTTTTGTAACGCTTGTGATCTGACGCCCCGTTTATATTCAGTCAGTCTTCCAATGTTTGCTCTGAGATCATTAATCCTTCCTTCTAGGCGTCTTTGCCACCAGGGCACAGTTTGTGGTTTATTGTTTATCCTATTTCCTTCTGATATTCTTGCACCATTATATTTCGCTGCAGTAAAGGCCGCACTGTAGATAGTTGTTTGTAATGTGTTAAAGTCTGTGTCAGAAGTAAGTGTATTTGGAAGTATATCAGAGTTGAGGTGGTTTATAATAGATGCTAGTTTCTTAGAGGGTTTTAGTTTTGGTAGGTATGGTCGAGTTGTCGGATGTGTGTCAGTAAATTTGTTAAAAGTTTCCATGTACATTTCTTTTAATTGTTGGTGTACTTCTATGGGAAGGTTTGGAACCTGATCATTTGTTGTTTGTTCTGGCTCTAAATTAAGCTCATTGGTAATTGTCTGTATCGATTCTATAGTATTAGGTATCAAGCTCTCTTCTTCATTTTGGTTTATGTTTTCGGCAGTGTGTGTGATAGTAGTACCTAGCTCATTTTGGACTTCTTCTCGAATTCTCTTAAGTTGGTCTGCAGATAAAAGTTTATTATTAATAATTGACCTACGTTGGTCTGCTATTCTTTGAGCAGAGAGGTGGGCAATTGAGGGACATTTAGAGATAATTTCTTGGTGTAATAACGGTCTATATGTAGTTAGGTCAGTTTCTAGCTTTGTAAGTCGATAATAACTTCTCATTATGGCTTCGTTAAGGTTGTCAGACCATCTAATTCTCCGTGTTCGTGTGTCGTCTGTGGTTGCGTTTGCGTTTAATGCTGGTTGATTTTGGAGTAGAGCTCTTACTTCCTCTTTGATATTGGCAATCTCTTGTTTTGTTAAAAAGTGACGCTGAACTATAGCACGGCGTTGGTCTCCTACTCTTTGTTTTCCTACTTCCATTTCAGGGAACTCTGCTGTAAACCGTGCGTGTAAAGATGTGAGATATGTTTTTGTATTTGATTCTAATTCAGTGAGGATGAAATAATGGCGCATGATGAAACTATTCATGTCTTTTGTCCACGTCTTACGTGTGCGCCGTCTGCCTTGGACGGGTGCAATAACTTCGGCTGAAGTAGCCTCCTGCACAACATCCATGGCGGATTGAAGTGATGGTGAGGGTGATGAATTGGTCGAACTTGACTCTTGGACTATATCGAGATATGAGGGTGGTGATGAAGGGATGGATGAAAATAGAGATGATGTTGGTGAAGAACATAATGATGGTTGGCCATGTTGGACTGCAACAGTTCGAGACTGGGCAGGCTGATGCGATACGGTGCCCTCCCCAGAATACGTAGGGCTGCCCGAGCCCGAGGGCCCGGGGCGGGATTCTCCATCGCGGTTGGCTACGGTACCCGCCTGGGGTAATATTCTACTTCTTAGACGCATCGCATATATTTTGTACTTACGAGGAATTAGGAACAGGGAAGCTTGTAGCCTGGGAGTTGACTAGAAGCTTAGGTAGGAATTGGCATTGGGGATTGGGATTAGGTAAGATAAGGAAGGAAATGTAGGAATATGAATAAGGAAAAGGAGATATGGAAAGTGTTCTTGGTCTGGGAGTGGACTAGGAACAAATTTGTACCCTTCTTGGTCTGACCCTTCACCCTAGACCTGCCCGGCATGAATGTATCTACCGGTATAGCCCTAGCGCTCATTAAGGCGCACAAGCCCTACCACGACGTCAACGTAAGGATACGATGGAGGGACGTAAGGATACGATGGAGGGACGTAAGGATACGATGGAGGGTTATTATTATTATTATTTTTTTTTTTTTTGTTGTTTTTTTTTTTTTTTTGTTTTTTTTTTTTTTTTTTTTGTTCATTTTTTTTTTTTTTTTTTTTTTTTTTTCATTTCATTTGGTTCGGTTTACGGCCAAAATTAATATCCAATCTATCCACGATTTGCCCTACTAGAGATAGGAATTTGACATAGGCTCCATACAAAATATGTCAAATTTCTATCTCCAGTAGGGTAAATCGTGAATAGATCGGATATTAATTTTGGCCGTTAAAGAACTTTATTTCTCACTTAAGACAGTCGTCACTTACATGAGAACAATAAATAAAAGTACTAATTATTAACTCGATGCGGGCAGAATTAAATACATAGGTATGTTATGTGGGTAGTTTTGTTGGCTGTCAATAGAATTGGTAAGAAGCGAGTTCGCTGAGGACCGATGGCCGTTGGAGCAGACGAGTCCTTGAGTGGAGACCGCGTATCGGCAAACGCAGCGTAGGGCGCCCCCCCTGCCAGGTGGACCGACGACCTAAAGAACGTGGCTGGGGGGGACTGGATGCGGAAGGCAGAGGACCGAGCGTTGTGGCGCAACTTGGGAGAGGCCTATGTCCAGCAGTGGACTGCGATAGGCTGAGTTGATTGATTGATTGATTGAGTTCGCTGCATTCTTGTTATAAGGCGGTGGCCCAAGTTTAAAAGATGTTATGAGTATTAATTGATTACCGTTTTTTAGGGTTACGAAGTCCTACAAGGAACCCTTATAGTTTCGTCATGTCCGTCCGTCTGTCCGTATGTCCGTCTGTCCGTCTATCCGTCTGTCCGTCTGTCCGTCTGTCCGTCTGTCCGTCTGTCCGTCTGTCCGTCTGTCCGTCTGTCCTAATCCTTTACAGCTTAATAACTTCTACAGTTATAAACATAAGTAAATGAAATTTTGTTAAAAAATAGTCTGCATATAGATCTCAATTTTAAAAGAATAAAAAAATAGTTTTTACGTTCTTTAGGGGTGGCGCCCATACAAGTGAAATGGGGAAAAAAAAAATTTTTTCGCTGCACCCCCTCGTGTGGGGTATCATTGAATAGGTCTACTAAAATGAAGGTAATGTTTCATACATAACTTTTTTATCAGATGTACCATCTGCGAAATATAGCCCGCCAAAGTGGCTTGCAATGTGTCCCCCCCCCTGCCATTTCTAAACTATGCAATGTAGAAACTTATAATCTTCCACATTGATAGACCTTTGTGAAAACTCTCTTTTAAAATTATTTCGAGTATAATGTGATTATAATTTTTTGAGTTATAGACAGAAAACTGAAAAATACTTAAAACGTCCTAGTTCAAAGGTCATTGACCTTAGAGAAAAATGATCATAGCAAATAATGCTCCTTTAGCTACTTTACATTTGAAAAAATCACAAAAAGTAACTTTGTGTTATGTTGACGACACACTTCTTAAATTTGGCGCCATCTAGCGGCGTCGTACAACACTCTCTGGGTCGCCAATACTGCCGTCAAGTGCCGTGTATTACATTTGGCACTGTATAGCGCCATCTAGCGGCTACTGACATCACTCTCTGAGTCGCCAATGCTGCCGTCTATTGCAAAAACTAAAATAGCCGTGATTAATATTCGATTTGATTTGTTTGTAACACCTACTTAAGGAACCCTATAATACTGAGCATGGCCCGACATGCTCTTGGCCGGTTTTAGGGTTTTTATTTATAAAGTGTTTCGTTATTAAGGATGTAAGTAAATAATTTTTTTTTTTAAATATTGAATGAAGTCGCTTCTTTTACATATTTTGGAAGTGTGTTGTACAATGATTTTACATAAGTACGTGGGACACTCAGAAAGTTTTGCGAAACTAAAAAAAATTGTTCTATACGTACATATATTTTTATCAAATCTTTTCAAAGTACTTTCCACCAGCCTCTATACAAAGATTCATGCGCCTAAACCAGTTTTCAAAACACTTTTTCCAGTAAGCCGCAGACACCTCGTTTACAGCCTGCTCGAACGCAGCCAGCGCATCTTCCGGCGACGAAAATTGTATCCCTTTGAGCTGATTTTTTATTTTTGGGAATAAAAAGAAGTCACACGGTGCTAGATCAGGGCTGTAAAGAGGGTGACCCAGGAGTTTGACTGGCGTGCTGTCCAGGAAGTCCCTCGTTTTGAGTGCGGTGTGCGCAGGTGCATTGTCGTGGTGGAGCAGTAGCCCGCGGAGCCCTGTGTTTGGTCGCTTGTTGCTTATAACAGAGAAAACTTCTGGCAAACATTTGGTAGTATACCATTCGGCATTAATGCTTCTTTGATCCCGTAAGTTCAAACCGTGCAAGGCTTGCCGCGGGGGAAGCTCTCTTCCCACGCTACCGAGCGGGTGGGCAGGTTGCGGATGGCCCGCCCCGTCTGATATAGCCACGGCTGTATGAGATGGGGAATGTTCGTAAGCGAACCCCGGACAAGGGAAGGGTTGCCTCCACCTCAACCAAGTGTAGGCTACCTATCCTTACCTTTCTCCCATGTTCCTTCCTTCTACAAACACTATCCCTTCCCGTCATCTTTCCCCCAGTGACGTGCATTGGCCTACTCCATTCGAATTCAATTGTGGTGCAGCTGTGCTCTCTCTTTGGTACGGTGAGTAATCATCGTGCTAGGGAGGGAGCAATGGCTTGCGCCGCGGTTGGGTTCGGATGGAGTGGACACTAGGCACTGCCTAGTTTGCCTTTATGTCATGCACGTCACTGTTTTCCACCCTGCTTTCCACCCTGTCCTGGAGGAGTAAACCTCGACTCTAAAAATCCTCAATCTAACGTGTCATCCGAACCGTGCTGATGGATGCATGGCTGAGGAGCAGCTCAGTCGCAAACGGTGGATCCTCGATACCAGGCAGCCTCGAGGATTAATTTGCCTTATCCCCGCATGCGGGGCTCTGCGGGGATGGACCACCTTCCCTAGCTTCTCGTGGGAACTTTATGAGTAACCCTTATAAGAATATTTTAGCTTTTAGTAGCTCCCCCCTTACCGAGGAGGAACAATATAGTCCCTCTTCGGCTATGTCCCCCGGAGATCTCTTCGAGGAACACTCAACACTGCAGGATGATGGGCTAAATCTCCCGACTCCGACTGTAGTGATTGAGACTAGTGCCGGGCCTAGTGGCCCTAGCACACAACAGAATCTACCCAACTCCGAGGGCGTTTCCGATGCCCGAGGTGGTGGTAAGAGGTTCCACAAAAGGCTCTGTGGCGCGGCTAGGAAACGGATCTCCTGGTGGATGAAGAGAGGAAAAAGCCTCGCTGAGGCAAAAGCCCTCTCTGAAACCCACCTCAAGGAGTTTCCTGAATACCTAGCCAGTCTGGAGGAAGAAAAGAGGCTAAGGGCAGAAAAGAGGCCCAGGCATGATGGTTCTTCCTCATCTGCCGAGAAGCCGGTGAAAGTACCAAGGTTGAATACGCCTATTCTGAAACCGACTTTTCGGGAGGTGGTGGGTGCCGCCCGTATGGGGATAATTGATGCCGCTGGGCCCATGCCCGAAGCCCGTATTGAGGAGCTTAAGGGTAAAATCCTTAAGCTCATCAGTAAGGGAGTGGGCCGTCAAGGACCAAAATTCCTTGGCTGTTCAACAAGGGCCGGTGGGCTCTTAGTCACGTGTGCGGATGAGGCGTCTAAAGAATGGCTCATCACGTACATACCGCAACTTCGACCCTGGGAAGGTGCCAGCCTATCCGTCCTAGACGAAAAGGCCCTACCCAAACCCAGAATCGGGATCGCGTGGATACCTGGGTCCATTATGGACCCAGAGGACATAATACCCATTCTCAAACACCAAAATGACAATGTGGATTTCTCCAGCTGGAGGGTTATCAATAGGAAGGTCGAGGAAAAGGGACAGTTTTTGACCTTTTCCTTCGACGAAGCCTCATTGGGACCCTTAATAGACAACACCTGCTGTATCTTTGTTGGGCTACAGAAGATCTTCATTAGGGTCAAGCCTAAGCCAGGTGATGCCATAGGTAAGGGAGTGGAAGGACCTGGCGGTTCCACTACAGGGCAAACTGCTGCCCAGACTGAGGCTCCCGTCATGGAAATTCCAACTGCCGAGCCTGTGGCATCAACCTCGGCAGCAACACCAGCTGTACAGCTCAGAGGAGGTGAAGGGCATGAAATGGCCCCTACTGACTTCTGCAGTGGTCCAGTGGCTGGTGCTGCTTTGAACCCTACACCACCTGGGTGCGCGAAATGGCCGATCACACCAAATCATGCACCAGGTGGGTCTACTGGACCTGGTGGCTCTACCATCAAGTTCAGCAATAGTTCCTCTGGCGGGCCTTCATTTCCCACCAGAGGCGCAAAAAGGGGCCGTGGAGCTAATTCCGGCGTAACTAGGGGAGCAGCACGTGCCCCCTCGTTAGCCAGGGAACACTCCAGCAAAAAGGCTGCACGTAACCCCTTCAATAACCGTCCAACTACCTAACCCCTACTAACCACTTTTTTTACTTTTTATTTTTAGCAGCTCCCTCCTAGTCCTTTCTTTTCCAACTCCTTACCCTAATCCTATCCA
The DNA here is from genome assembly GCA_949699075.1 of Asteroscopus sphinx. Taxonomy (NCBI): domain Eukaryota; kingdom Metazoa; phylum Arthropoda; class Insecta; order Lepidoptera; family Noctuidae; genus Asteroscopus; species Asteroscopus sphinx. Next base: position 19,305,296 of record OX453021.1, read on the forward strand.
ACAATTATGTTCAAAGTCATTCAGGCAAACCTACACCACGCCAAGGCGGCAACAGCCGTGCTCAGCAAAAGATTCGTAGAAGAAAAAATTGATATGGCTTTGATTCAAGAACCTTGGATTAACGGGAACACGATTATGGGTCTCAACTCCGTAGGCACAGTATTGTATAAAACCGACGGTAGAAGACCCAGAGCTTGCATACTCTTCAAAAGAAGCGTGAGATTCTTGCCGATTCCCTGCATGTGCTCGGACGACATAGTTGCTGCTTACATTGAACTACCAGGAGGCGGAATCAGGCCTATCGCCTGCTCTGCTTATCTTTCTGGGGATGAAGCAGATCCTACCATTGAATTGGCCAACACGGTAACCTACTGTGAGGATCAGAAGACTCAGCTACTTGTGGGTTGTGATAGCAACGCCCACCACACAAGCTGGGGAAGCACTGACACCAATACCAGGGGTGAGTTACTGTTTGATTATTTAGTGTCTAATAACCTTCTTGTTCTCAACAGGGGCAATTCCCCTACCTTTGTTAACAGCGTTCGCCAGGAGGTGCTAGATATTACAGTTTGCACAGGCTCTTTACTGCACCGTGTAAAGAAATGGCATGTCTCTGACGAGGCATCCATGTCTGACCACAGACACATCAGATTTGACTTAGCTCACTCAGGAATGAGAAAGACTAATTCTTATAGAGATAGGAAAGCAACTAACTGGGCAGGCTTTAGGGACTGTCTCAGGTCAAACCTGCTCTCCATTAACATATCTGTTAGATCTATAGTACAATTGGAGGCGACAGTAGGGGACCTTGAAGGCGGCATCAAGACTGCCTTCTTCCAGAACTGTCCGCTCAAAACCTCCACCACCATGAGAGATGTCCCATGGTGGAATAGGAACCTAGAGCGACTCAGGCATAACGCCCGAACCTTGTTTAACAAGGCCATGAGGGATGAAACCTGGGACGACTATAGGAAAGCGCTAACTGCGTTCAATAGAGAATTGAGGAAGGCCAAAAGAAAATCCTGGCGCGAATTTTGTGACTTCATAAGAAGTACCTCACAGATAGCCAGGATTCATAAAATCATCTCAAAGTCACCTCAAGCCCATTTAGGGATGCTAAGACACCCAAACGGGACCTACACAAGATCCGCAGAGGAAACACTGAAGCTCTTAGCTGAAGTGCACTTTCCGGACTCTGTGCCAATAAACAGAAGTGAGGACTACTCCTGCCAAAACCCTCGGAACTTAAGACCAAGGGTCGAGGATTGGAGGATGGCCTCGCTTATTTTCAGACCCGATCGGATCGAATGGGCTATTAACAACTTTAAGCCCTTTAAGACCGGAGGGGAGGATAATATATTTCCAGCTCTACTACAAAAGGGGCTAGATATCCTACTACCAACGCTGATAAGGGTCTTCAGAGCGAGCTTTGCTTGGGGATACATACCCACAGCATGGACTAAGGTCACTGTCACTTTTATCCCCAAAGGGGGGGACAGGGACAAATCACTGCCTAAATCCTACAGACCAATCAGTCTTACCTCCTTCATGCTTAAAACCATGGAGAAGGTACTAAACCAACACATCAGGGCAACCTACTTGGTTGACAAACCCCTGCATGTGAATCAGCATGCCTACCAAAAAGGCATATCCACTGAGTCTGCATTAATGGACTTAGTGGATAAGATAGAAAAAGCAATTGAGGACAAGGAAATTGCCCTGTGTGCCTTTTTGGACATAGAGGGAGCCTTTGACAACACCTCAACAAATGTCATACTCAAGAGTATGGAGCTACGCAACATTGACCGAACGACCATTTACTGGATCGAAGCAATGCTGCGCAACAGGGTGGCGTCAACAACACTTCTAGACACCACCATACAGATGAGGCTAAACAGAGGATGCCCACAAGGGGGCGTCCTATCTCCCTTGGAGTGGTCCTTAGTGGTTGACAGCCTACTAAGTGAGCTTAATGAAGCTGGCTTTTACACGCAAGGCTATGCAGATGACTTGGTGGTGGTTATTGTTGGCAAGTGCCAACCAACCATCTCCAATTTGCTGCAAACTGCCTTTAGAAAAGTCGAGAGATGGTGTAATGAGTCCCAACTCTCAGTAAACGCAGACAAAACGGTCATTGTGCCTTTCACAAAGAAGAGGAAGTTGGATGCCTTAAAACCACCAACCCTCTTCGGTAAAGAGGTAAACTTCTCATGTGAGGTCAAATATCTAGGAATCATCCTAGACCAAAAACTCACATGGAATGCGCACATCAAGCATGTGATAAGGAAAGCTAAAATTGCTTTAGGAACCTCATGCAGACTGGTCAACTCAAGATGGGGCCTTAGGCCACGGGCAGTGCTGTGGCTATATACTGCTATAGTAAGGCCCATGGTAACTTATGGCTGTGTTGTATGGCACAAAAAAACCCATCAGATCACCTGCAGGGATACTCTTTCATGTCTTCAGAGACTTGCATGTCTCATCACGACGGGTGCCATTGCATCGACTCCGACTGCTGCACTCGAGGCACTGCTCGACCTTGTACCCTTGCACGTGCAGGTGCAAATGGAGGCCAAGGCGGCTATGGTAAGGGCGAGGATAGCAGAAAGGACAAGATGGAGCTCTAATTCCATGAGGGCACTGCAAGAGAACCTTATGAAAGAAGACATCATGGCCATGCCCACGGATGCGATGCTAAAGGAGTACAGCTTCAATAGGCTGTTTAGGGTATTTATACCTCAGAGGTCTGAGTGGGAGGACGACATGCCTTGCAAATATCAGTCCACTGACGTTGTTTGGTTTACCGACGGATCAAAGAAAGGGGGTCTGGCAGGAGCTGGATTCCACGGAGGACGACCAAAGGTTAAGAAATTCGCTAACCTAGGTCAATATACCACCGTATTTCAAGCGGAATTATTTGCCATCATTGGTTGTATCCGTGAAAGCCTGCAAAGGGCCTACATAAAAAGGCGAATATTTATATTCTCTGATAGCCAGGCAGTCCTAATGGCCTTAAAATCAGAGGAAATCGACTCCAAGCTTATCAAGGAGTGTGTCCAGCTACTAAATTCGCTAGGAAAAACAAATTCTGTGACACTAGGATGGGTACCTGGGCACTGCGGAATTAGGGGTAATGAAGCCGCTGATGAACTCGCTAGAGCTGGTGCGGAATGCCCCACTGTAGGGCCGGAGCCAATTTGTGGGGTTCCGAAATGCATCACCTCGGCTAATCTTAAGGACTGGGGAACTCATCAAAGCATTAGACTTTGGAAAAAAACCCCAGGCCAAGAGCACTCGAAAGCGCTTCTAGTAGGCTTCAGGAAGAGATTTACAAAAGAAGCGCTTTCGCTTAACAGGAACCATATAAGGATCCTGACTAGAACCCTTACAGGGCACTGTAAACTGAACAAACATCTACACAGGATGGGCCTCACAGATATCACAGTTTGCAGATTTTGTCGCGAAAAGGACGAAACGCCCATTCATATCCTATGCGAATGTGATGCAGTGCACCACATTAGAAGTCAGCATCTTGGAGGCCACACAATCTCAGCTGATGAGATCAGATCCTCAAACCCCAAGGCTATAGTCGACTTTATGGTTGGCTTGCGGCTTGGAGAGGTGCTGTAGTATACTATTAGAGGCGTTACAATAGATCTTTTAGGTCGCAGTGACATAGGGGACTTGCATAGACCTTACCTCTTTTCCAAAATAATAAATCCCGTAAGGGAATTGATACCAAGTGGCCAGTCAAATTAAAAAAGCTAGCGATCAAAATCTTACCCCCGCTTCTAGATCGCTTCACTTTGGTAGGCGTTGGCTCATTTTGAAACACCCAAACAGTCGACTGGCGCTTGGTTTCTGGGTCGTATTGATAAATCCAGGACTCATCACCTGTAACGATGTCGTAAACACGCCGAGACGAGCCTGCTTCAAATTTGTTAAGCATATCACGGCACCATTCCACCCGGGCCTGCTTCTGAGCATCGGTGAGGTTGTGCGGCACCCAGCGTGATACTATCCTCCTCACGCGAAGATGGCTGTGTAGAATCTCGTGAACGCTTCCCGATCCAATCTTCAATATGTGTTGAATCTCCTGATATGTAATTCGCCTATTGTCTTGGATTAAATTTTTCACTGCTAGCACGTTTTCTTCGGTAACAGCCGTCAAAGGGCGACCGCTTCTTTCGTCATCCCCCAAAGTTGGTCGACCGCGCTTGAATTCGTTATACCAACGATACACGGTTGCCTTGGAAGGGCCTTCATCCATGAATGCCATTTGAAGTCTATCGTACGATTCATCCGGTTTCAGGCGACACTTGAAATCGTATAAAATCATAGCTCTAAAATGTTCCCGGCGCAGATCCATATTTCAGTGAGACACAATACTTTGAATTAACTCGCAAAAAATGTGGAGGGAAATTTTGAAATTGGAACTTACTTATTTTTACTTATAAATAATCATATTTTCGAAAAACATTATAACTGGCCAGTCTCCCATATATAAAAACTTTTTTTCGCAATACTTTCTGAGGGGCCTGGTATATCATTGGTGTTGTATAATTGTGCTCCCCCAAAAGTTAAGTTATTTTTACCATAATTGGTTCTTATTTTGGGCAATACTAGGTGATTGGCTCGACGTGTTGGGTATCTATTTGTTTTGGTTTGTGTTGTGAAGGTAATATGTGAGTGAATGATTTTATGAATTATTTTGTATATAAGTATGGAAGTTTTCAGTTATATCAATAACACGTATAGAGTGTGCAGAGGTGAGCTAAGAGTGGATTTCTCGAAACTCAACCCCGAAAATTATGTTATAAATGGGTTCAAAGTTTATGTGAATGAAGTTACGGGAAGCTACTCGGCCCATAAACGTTCTGTAAAAACATAATGCCTGTAATTTCGATGTAAATAAATGTCGGTGAGCATATTAAGAAAAACCGCCCAAGAGCATGTCGGGCCATGCTCAGTATTATAGGGTTCCTTAAGTAGGTCTAATTACAAACTAATCAAATCGAATATTAATCATTGCTATTTTAGTTTTTGCAAACAGCGCCACCTAGCGCCATATTTAAGAAGCTAAATTGAAGAAGTGTGTCATATCAATATAACACAAAGTTACTTTTTGTGATTTTTTTAAATAGAAAGTAAATAAAGGAGCATTATTTGCGAAGATAATTTTTATCTAAGGTCAATGACCTATGAACTAGGACGTCTCAAGTATTTTTCAGTTTTCTCACTATAACTCAAAAAATTATAATCACATTATACTCGAAATAATTTTAAAAGAGAGTTTTTATAAAAGTCTATCAACGTGGAAGATTACAAGTTTCTACGTTGCATAGTTTGGAAATGGCAGGGGGACACACACATTGTAAGCCACTTTGGTGGGCTATATTTCGCAGATGGTACACTTGATAAAAAAGTGATGTATGAAACATTACCTTCATTTTAGTAGACCTATTCAATGATACCCCACACGAGGGGGTGAAGCGAAAAAAATATTTTCATCCCCATTTCACATGTATGGGCGCCACCCCTAAAAAAACGTTACCAAGATTTTTTTATTCTTTTAAAATTGAGATCTATATTTAAACCATTTTTTTTTTACAAAATTTCATTTCCTTATGTTTATAACTCTAGAAGTTATTAAGCTGGAAAGGATTAGGACAGACGGACAGACGGACAGACGGACAGACGGACAGACGGACGGACATGACGAAACTATAAGGGTTCCTTGTAGGACTACGGAACCCTAAAAAAGAAAGAAAAAAATATTTATTTGCTTCAAAAGTAACACACAAATTTACCAAAAAATTCAAGAACACTGAAAAAATACTGGTACAGAGCCAAGAAGTGTGGTAAGATGTGCGTCACATCCGCGCAAAACGGCCACCGCTCAGCATATTGCTATGCCTCATGCACGGAGCAAAGACACAGCGCTGGTTTTCAGCGACAGCCGGCGTCGATACAAATTCACAATGCAATAACGTATCAGTGAGGCGTGATGTTGGTAAATAACGATAAAAATAAATAAGTAAGATTAAATACAATACGAGATAAAATGTGTAATATTTAATAAATATGCAAGATTGGAAATTCCATAGACCATAACACAAAACAACACAAATGGCAATATTGTAATGTCGCTATCGCTACGCTTGGCAAGCGCTTGTTATCAATGCATTGGAGCTGACCTTCCTAACTTCTTGAAATTGAGTATTACAATGACAACTACACAACTGCAATTGAATTTATTGATAAGCTAGAATTTCGAGAGTTTGATACCTGTAGTATGAAAGCAGTATTTCGTTTATTATACGTGTAACTAAATTGTTTTCAAATAGTTCGCATTGGCACGATAAGGAGTAACTACTTAATAATAATCCTCCCGGCCGAAATTCGGTTACGTCGGCTTATCTCAACGGAGACTTATCGCCATTTGCGCGGGACATATAGTGCACAAGTGTGTGCGCAAACACAGGTGCACTTTCTATTCCCTCACTCTCTATAATCCAAAGGAACGTCAATTCGACACGACCGGAAAGAGATCAGGCGCAGGAGTCAGGACCGACGGCTTTACGTACTCTCCGAGGCACGGGTAGTCCTCTGTGGCACGGGAGTGTAAACAAACACCGCCTACTTCCAGACTCCGGGCGGCTATTGAGAAATTTTCTTGAAAGAATAATCCCAATAACACTTTCCCCGTTCCGAGAATCGAACCCAGTACCTCTCGCTAAGCAGTCGCGCTTGTGACCACTAGACCAACGAGGCAGTCAACGGTAAGGATTATTTCCTACTCAGATACAATTTTGAATTTTACCAGAATTATTTTATAAGCATTGAGTTTTAACAACATAACATAACGCCTGTATTTCCCCGAAGGGGTAGGCAGAGGTGTAATAGTACACCCACATTTGGGCAGTTATGTTACAGTCCCATGTAATAGGGGGCGAGCCTATTGCCATTGACCGGGCACAAATCCAGACTCCGGGCTGCTACTGATAATTTCCTAATGAAAAAACCCAATAACACTTTTGCCCGACCCGGGAATCGAACCCAGGACCCCACGCTCACCAGTCGCGCTTGCAACCACTAGACCAACGAGGCAATCAGTCAGTCAGTTATTGATTTTTATAAATAAAAAAATTACTTTAATTACTTTTAATTACTGTAATCATAGAACTATGTTTACGGGACTTGTCACGCACAATTAAATCAAAATATAACGAACATTTTGACTAACCGCGACGTTTCGGTCAAGTTGCATTGGCCGTGGTCACGAGCAGACTGAAGTATGTGGGTGTCATCGTCATGAGCGGCGGGTGTTTTTTCGAACTACCCGCGGTTGGTTTTTGGTAACGTCGCTGTCCGTAACAAGATATGCTGAATCACGACACACAATGCTGACAGTTTCGGCGGACATACATGTAGACATACCACGACGCGAACACTTCTCGATTACCGGATTCCACGAGGAGGACAACTTATATCTTCCCGATTGAAATTTTTGGGTTAGTGATCAATCCGCACTAATTGGATTCGCACGAAACGTGCGGATCGCCACTTTTAAATAATATGAATTTTGTGGGGGTCGATCCGCACGAAGCCAATTTATTTTCGTGCGGATCGCCACCTTCACATTTAAGTAGTAGGCGATTTGCACACATTGTTTTTTATGGAATAAACTTACGAAAAAAGTACTGTAGCGCACAAAGGTGATAGAAGTAATAATATTTTTTAAATGAAGTGACACGAATTAATCAAAAATATCTTTATTAAAAATAAAAAATTTTGTGCTAATGCTTTGCTTTTCTCCATAAACATCTTTGAAAATGAAACAAACAACCTTGAATGCGAGCTTCAGGAAATGTTATCTAAATAGCAGACATCGCGCTTTTTTCGAAATCTGTAGTAAATATACGTGAAGAAAATTGAGGAATTTGACTTTTTATGAGGTTAAAAAATATCATATGTGTTTTCTTTTTTATCTGGGAGTAAAGCGTATATGGCTGGTAAAATGTTAGTATATTTAAAAGTACTGCCGACATCTATGTGCAACGTGTAAACCTGTAAAACTGGTGGCACGCAACTTTTAAACGTCCCGTCACAAAAAACGCTTTGAGCTTCACCGAGAAATCTCATAATTTTCTTATTTGCGAAAAGCATAATTCTTGTTTGTTTTACTGTACAATCTGCGAAAACTAAATTTTCATAGCGTTGAGGGATAGCAAAATCTTGAACTTTATTAAAGCCTTATTTTTTACCCAATTTATAACATGTACTTTATTTCCAAATTTAGCAGGATAAAATCGAAAACAAAATTCTCTTTACAAAAAATTTTTTTTTCTTTTTTTTTTAGTTTGAGATAAAAGAGTATCTACTCAATGGATGCGCCATTCATAGCAAAATTTAAACTTTAAAAATCGCTTTTTTTGTTGTTTTTGTCAGACTAAAAACGTAGAAGAAAAGGCGCCCAATCATTTTTGACAGCCAAACCTGAGTACTGAAATCACTCCTGCCTAACTAACACCTGCATGAAGGGAAACAGGATTGTCGAATCAAATTTATCCACTAATATCTTCAAAATGCCATTAGGACTAGATCGTGTTCCCTGTACAAGCGACGCCATCTTAATCTTCACCATGGCGTAGAAGTCACGAACGCCGAACGCGTGCCTGCGCGATCATGCTAGATGCACTTCAAAAACACGGTAGCCACAAAAACACTGCTAAACTTACTGAATGGTAGCGAGTTAGGACCCACTGACCCACGACAAATGCGTGTGAGTGAGATGGCATAATTATACTGCTTTCTCTGTCACTCATAGGTTTCAGCACCACAACCAATTTGCTGTCTCACTTTAACGTATAGTTTTTTGTATTACTAGAAGTATAACCTTTTTTTTAATATAAACGCCAGTAATTCATCGAAAGAGAATTAATTAATTATTAATTTATGGCATGCTGTGCTCTTCTGTAAGTAATGGGGCACTTAGATTAAGTTTGAAATGTGATAAAAATTTCATGTACAGTGTACTCATTGTTGAAGAGCCAAATAAATAAATAAATAAATAAAGAGTATTTTATTAATTTTTCGATATTCTTTATCATGTTTTCACGACTGTACTTTGATATTTTTTATTCTTTAAAATACAATGTGTGCAAATCGCCTACTACTTAAATGTGGAGGTGGCGATCCGCACGAAAATAAATTGGCTTCGTGCGGATCGACCCCCACAAAATTCATAATATTTAAAAGTGGCAATCCGCACCTTTCGTGCGAATCCAATTAGTGCGGATTGACCACTAACCCAAATTTTTATATTTCTTTATCTCAATCGCTTCTCGTACAATTCTGGGATAATAATGACGATCAGTGGAGAGGATTTTCGGGTCGTGTGTGTTGGTCCTGAATCGAGCAAATTTTCGGCTATGGCAGATTTGTCCACTTGACGGAGCCTTACCGCAGTGATGTGCTCCTTCACTCTTTCCGCGATAGTACGCTTTGTCTGTGTAATGTAGGAGCTACCACAGCTGCAGTCAACCTTATATACCCCTGGTGTTTGGAATGGTATCACATCCTTCGCTATCCTGACCAGATGTGCTACTTTAGATAACGGAATATATACAGTCTTAATGGAGTAGTTTCTCAGTGCTGTTACAACTTAATCATAATCATAATCTGTAATCATAGAGTCATATCAATCTCATCAATCAGCCAGTACTTATACATCTACAGCTGGATATCAGATTCACTCTTAATTACATACAATGCCACAACTGATCCATATAAATGCTATAGATACATACAATACCATCAATGTTCCTCCTTGAATCCTTGTATTAATACAAGTCCTACTGGCTCGGATAAAGAAAAAAGGCGGACGGAATCTCGCTAAGAAAAGACTTCAATCTTTAGACTCACTTAATTTTTTCCTAAAACCACTATAATTTTGATAGAATTTAACACACCAGATATATATTGTTATTTTATTTGTGACATTACGACAATGTCTACCGTCACACGAGATTAGCCTATCATAGGGAGGGCTCCGGAGTCCCCCCTTATTATGCTGTAGACGACCACTGGGGGAGTTTTATTGGGTAAAAATCCCACACGCCCCGGCCTCCGGCCGTGCAGCTTTTTGAAGGTTTCCTTATACCAGCAAAACAAAATAAGGTTTCACCCAAAACGCATACTTCTCTCTGCTTCAAAGTTCCATTCGATTTCGACGTTGAATACTGTCGTTTACAGGGTTTGTAATTTGAGTGTTATGTTTTCAGTTGAAGTACCCTAGCGGCGCCATCGCCTCTTACGGCAATGAGCTGACTCCCACGCAGGTGAAGGACCAGCCCAGTGTGTCCTTCAACGCTGATCCCAACTCCTTCTACACGCTCATATTCACAGGTCAGTAACTATACCTATTGATTTGCTCAATTGCTTTAAACTTTACCATTATTTCATAGTTGAGTTAGTGAATCTGCGTCGTAGCTAGAGGCTGGCTGTGGGGGTGGCTGCCAGGAAGCGCAAACCTGAAGGTGGCGTACTCGTAAACCTGCAGGCTGCAAGCCGTTGGGGCAAGGGCACTATTTATAAGAAATTACTATAAAATAAATTTTAGGGGGCGCAAAATTTAATTATTACCCTTTGTTTTTCCTGCGAGTAGGACACCTTCAAAAGTCTGTCGGCCTCATTGGGGATGGAGGCAGGGGTGTGTGGGATTCTTACCCACAAAACCCCTCCAGTGGCCGTCTATAGCACACTAAGGGGGGACTCCGGGAATTTAATATGCTTCCGGAGACCTCCCTATGCTATATACGCATGTAAGGCACGTCTCAAGAGAGACTATTTGTCTTCTTGCCCATAGTGATCAAAGGATGCTCAGTGTTAGATATATATGCATGACAACGATAATAAAACGTGAACCGATGAGTATGTACCTACTAAGATCAAAGTTAAAGTAGATAAAAGCAAGACTCGTAGATCTCTTTGCGAAATTGATGACTGTTAGCATTGAAGATTACAGTCAGTTTTGAGCGTTTATTTATTTTCTGTCTACAGTTTTGGTCTTAATTTAACCGTAGACTTCACGCGAGTTTTGTGGTTGACATCAAACAAATTGTTTTCAACAAATATAACTTATTATGAGTTGCACCAAATTAATGAAATATCCATGAAGATTGGTTTAATTTAATTTTTTTTCAATTCCATTAATCAAGCATCTCATGCAGTTTTAAAAAGTGCTGTTATAACACTGTTATAACCTTCAGATCCCGACAACTACGACGGCCCAGAGCTAGTATACCGCGAGTGGCACCATTGGCTGGTGGCCAACATTCCCGGCAGTGACGTCAGCAAAGGGGAGGTGCTCTCCGGGTACATCGGCTCTGGCCCTCCAGAGGGTACCGGTATCCACAGATACGTGTATATCCTGTACAAGCAGCCTAACAAGCTTCAGTTCGATGAGAAAAGGCTGACTAACAAGTAAGTAGTGTTGCCGATCAATAGTCGAATATCGGTAGTCTATCGATAGCCAGTAGGCACAACCGGTACCGGCACCGGTAGTTTCATGGACTATCTACCGATAAAAAGTTATAGTAGCGATAGACTATGGATAGTATAGATACTATCGATAGCATACTACGCGGCAATACTATCGATAGTATTGGACACCGATAGTAACTGTACTACGACAGTATTGCATAAAAAAATATCGATAGTATTGTTGGACACCGATAGTAACTGTACTGCCGACAGTATTGCATAGAAAACTATCGATTGATACTAACGAAATACATTATACAGGCCACTATCGATAGTACAAAACTATCGATAGTAGAAGTCTACATTATTAAGTAGGAGCATGCATGTACCTGCCCCCCTAGCCAAGTTGACAATCTACAATCGTCAACGCTAATAGAAAACAATCAAATTGTATGGGAATGACATATCTAAACGAAAAAGTCATTCGTTGAGATATGTCATTCCCATACATTTGGATTGTTTTCTATAGCGTTGACGATTGTATATTGTCAACTTGGCTAGGAGGGCTGAGAACATTGTAATAGCATAAACCTTATCCAAGAAACGCACGGATGATACTTGTTTCATTATTGATATTTTAGCTAAAAAGATCTTTGAAAATAGTTAATGATTAAAGAAAAATTTATTTATGTTATACTTATATTTTTTCTTATCAGATCAATAGATGGTCGTGCTGCCTTCTCCACCAAGAAATTCGCTGAAAAATACAACTTAGGAGCGCCTGTGGCCGGCAACTTCTACCGCGCGCAGTTCGACGCCTACGTACCGCAGTTGTACAAGAGCCTAGGCGTCTAAATGGAAAATTAGGAACCTAGAAAACTTCTCACGAATGTGCCTTACTGTTGTACCTTATGATGTGATGTAAATATTTATTGTTGTTTTGTAAAAGTATACCTATGGTAATATAGGTGGAGTTTTATTTAAATAATTAACAGATTAGGAGTCACGAAAGGGAAGGAAGGTTGAAGAAAGCTAAAGGCGGCGGAGAGGGTACGAGAGGCGACGACCTCTCTTCCCACCCGCAGGAGACTGACCGGGCGTCGTAGGAGGGCGTACGCTGTACGCCGACCTCCAGCATAATGTACTCTGTGGTGGGCCTGCCTGCGGTGGCAGATATAATAATGTACTCTGTGGACTCGGGGTAGCCGCCGCCCGATCAGTCAAGGCCCGTGACGGTGTCGCGCCGTGTACTGCGCGCACCAGTGAAAAGAAGTGTGCGGCCGATGTTGGTGCCGCATGGGAAGAAGGGGCCCGCCTACTAGTAGCGAGCTGGGACCTGCCGGGGATGGTTGGGCGAATACAATTTTCCCACCCCCGGCCAAGGGTTGGAAGAGGAACACCGTGGTAGTTTTAGTCGGTAAGAGTCCGACAATGGCTCCACCTTCCCCGGGTGGATTGCGTCAATGAGGATTTCCCGATGTAAAAAAATAATTTAAGAAAAGTTGAAGAAACCTGTACACCTAAAAGGGCTCTTGATAATTATCAATGATGAATCGAGGAACCTCGATGATTTTGTAGGGAAAAAGTTATATTTATCTAACGATTTTAGGGTTGGTCCCATCATATAAGTTGTTCGCAATGATGAGCAAGTTAACTATTAGGCCACCGATGACGTAGGACGACTAAAATTTCAAAGTGTATACTTAAAAGAATCTCAACCCTGTACCTGGGATTATACCAATATAAGACATTAGCATGTTTTTGTAAGATTGAATTTTATTTGTTGGTCTATCTACAAATGTATAAAATATTATTTACAACACAAATATAAAATACAAGTACAAAATAAAATTATATAAAAAGGCGTGCTTAGGCGTCAAAGTATTCCTCCACATCGCTAACATCTGGAAAAGTGCCCAAAAGACTGGCAGCGTTGCCACGTTGAATGGCAACGCTTATTCTTTGGCCAAAGAACAAACCAGCTCTCTGGTCACGCGAAGTGTCGACCAGCCTCTTAGCGATTTCCTTGAAAAGGATGCGCGCACTCGGACCCCATGTCCCGAGCGTTTCGACCCCAAACGGCTTAAAGTCATAGCGCCGCTTGAAGGCCTCCGCTGACGCGGCGGCAGCACCAGCACAGCCAGCCGAGCTAGGAAGATGTGATGGAGCAAGGGTGTCGACGCACGTTGCGTCCAACACCACAGGCCTACCCATCTTCCATGGCAATAACGTCATGCCTTCTGGTCTCTTCCCATCGTCTCGTACCAAGGTTCTAATACAGCTGGCACACCGGTGGTGGCAACAGCACGACGAATAATGCCCCGCGCTCCTACAACAGGACAGGCCATGGTGTCCGAGGCCGTCGACAGGTTCGCCGTAGTGACACCGATGTGGAGCAACACAAGGAGCGCTCAAGCATAGGCATGTAGCGAGCCGGAAACTGGTGGTGATGGAAGTGCCTGAAGCCAAAGGCCTGCCTCCTATTCACCCACAGCCAGCAGATGAGCACGCTCAGCAGTATTGGTAGACGTATTTACTAAATTATTCCGGACCAACCTGCAGAGCGGCTCATCCCACAATCTTTGGGATGATGGGTTGACAGGCAAATCCGTGTTTGGGCATGCCATTTTCCAGGCGTTCACAGCATCGGTCAAGTACAGCACCTCAAAGTCAACCAGTGAAGAAGGTAATATTTTCCTGGTTAACTTATCAGTGCTGTAAACCGAGGACAGGAACGCCGGTAAACTTACACTGGAAATTTTGCGAACGCCGAGCCCGCCGTGTTGGATAGGAAGTGTGGCTTGTTCCCACGCTCGGTCATCCAGAGCCACATTTAAAATTGATGTCGGAGTGCTTTTTATAATTTTGTCATTTTTTTCTAGATTTTGTGGATACAAAACATTAGCTGAATACGTACGTTTATTTTTCTAATTTAATTTATAATTTGGGGGACGGATACGAATAAAAAGTTCGGTCTGTTGCCCACTTTGGCGATAAGGGGACAGACCAAACATTTTATTTCTATGTGTCCCCCTAAGAAAACAGCAAGGGGGACGGACAGACGGCAAATAATTTGTTTGATCTGTCCCCTCATCAATAACAGGGGGGACAGATTGAACTTTACGTTCCTGTTTATCCTCCTACGGGGACAGAGCAGGAGGACAGACCAGAATAATTTCAAGAAAAATATGTACCTAACTTTTTTTTTTCCGTGGGAAAATCTTGTAATCCTTTTTGGCGGAGCCAGTGTCGGACTCTTACCGACTAAAAACCAAGGTGTACCACGGATAAACCCGATTACCCCAGAGTACATCTACTGTTGTTGTTGGTTGTCTGGAAGATATCGCTATTAGCGATAAGACCGGCAATGTACCCTTATTTTACATGTTAGACCTAAGTTTAATAATGTTATTAGTATACAATAAAGCCGTGCCGTGTGGTGCCGGACGTAAAGAATTGCACCACCCTATATCTTCTCATGGGTGTCGTAAAAGGCGACTAAGGGATTCTCCAGAGGATGGGCAGCAGCGTTTTCTGAGTATTTAACCAACCAACTGCGATCGCCAATCCGCCTGCCAAGCGTGTCGATTATGGCATATCCCCTCAAACTGCTTGGGGGAGGCCTATGTCCAGTAGTAGACGTCTTTCGGCTGAAATGATGATGATGATACAATAAAGAATATTCTATCTATCTATCTACATCAAGGCACAGATAATATAATACTATAGATCTAGGTGAACTACGGGTACTAAAAGTTAACCGTGGAACACCTAGGTGAACCACGGGTACAAAAAGTTAACCGTGGAACACCTAGGTGAACTACGTAGGTAGACCACGGGTACGAAACCCAAGTTGGTACTTATTACTTATAAGGTGTTTCGGAGTGCATTTAAAGAGCCTCCACGAGTGGTGATATTTAATTGATCGTCCGGCGCACTCTGGGCAGTCAGCCGCGCTATCGCCCTGTTGACTGGCTAATCTTTACACCAAGACATGAGCTATTATCATTATGTAGCTCATGTCGACACGACAGAAGAAGAAGAAGAAGTGCTAAAATTGTATTTTGCAGCATACCTAACAAGGATTCTTTAAGGTATAATTTATTTAGCTATAAACATGGTGGTGTAATTGCGTATTTATGTGTTGGTAGCGGCAAACTGGTGAAACACCGAAGTACACACCAAGGTCACACCATCAAGTCCGGAGGTAAGGTCTCATCATAACTAACAAAACGAGCCCAAACTCGGCTCATCTAGTACAACACGTCAAGGAGTTCCAGTAGCAGACACCGAAGTACATCTTCAGGTCACACCATCAAGTCCGGAGGTAAGGTCTCATCATAACTAACAAAACGAGCCCAAACTCGGCTCACCTAGTACAACACGTCAAGGAGTTCCAGTAGCAGACACCGAAGTACATCTTCAGGTCACACCATCAAGTCCGGAGGTAAGGTCTCATCATAACTAACAAAACGAGCCCAAACTCGGCTCACCTAGTACAACACGTCAAGGAGTTCCAGTAGCAGTCACCGAAGTACACCTTCAGGTCACACCATCAAGTCCGGAGGTAAGATCTCATCATAACTAACAAAACGAGCCCAAACTCGGCTCATCTAGTACAACACGTCAAGGAGTTCCAGTAGCAGACACCGATGGTCACTCCAAGTCCAGACTTTTAGAAACCCCACTTACATACTTTTTATAGCGAAATAAAATAGTATAAAAATCTTACTTTGTCAAGTATCAAATTTTGTTTATTGAATATTTTGTGTTTGTACAGCGATCTTTTTCAACTCGAGGCGCTCCAAACAGGCGATACGTGTCCACTCACGACGGCGGTCGCGCGCAGTGGCAGTGTATGGAATCTTAGTATCAGTATTACGTGCGGTACCAACATCAGCCATGCCATTCTTTGACAGGCGCGCGCGGAACACAACGCGCCACCGTCACGGGCCTTGACTGATCGGGCGGCGGCTACCCCGAGTCCAGTTATACTAATGTACTCTACATCATTATAACTGCTGCCGCCCGCATGCCCACCACAAAGTACATTATGCTGGAGGTCGGCGTATAGACTCCAGGTCCTGCGACGCCCGGTCCATCTCCTGCGGGTGGGAAGAGAGGTTATCGCCTCTCGGACCTTCTCCGCCGCCTCCTTAGCTTTCTTCAACCTTCCTTCCCTTTCGTGACTCTAATCTGTTAATTATTTAAATAAAACTCCACCTATATTACCATAGGTATACTTTTACAAAACAACAATAAATATTTACTTCACATCATGCGGTACAACAGTAAGGCACATTCGTGAGAAGTTTTCTAGGTTCCTAATTTTCCATTTAGACGCCTAGACTCTTGTACAACTGCGGTACGTAGGCGTCGAACTGCGCGCGGTAGAAGTTGCCGGCCACAGGCGCTCCTAAGTTGTATTTTTCAGCGAATTTCTTGGTGGAGAAGGCTGCACGACCATCGATTGACCTGATAAGAAAAAAGATAAATGTAATATAAGTAGATTTTTCTTTAATCATTAACAATTTTCCAAGTTCTTTTTAGCTAAAATATCAGTAATAAAACAAATATCATTGCGTTTGCGTTTCTTATTTTTAATAAGTATTTTCGGACATTTTTACACAGCACCATGTAGTCCCAAACTAAGCAGAGCTTGTACTATGGGTACTAGACAATGGATATAATACTTATATACTTTTTTTTTGTAAATACACACTTATAATACATAAGAAATACCAACACAAACACAAAAATCATCATTCATCACATAAATATTTGTGTCCTATGGGACACAAAATATTTGTGTTCCACATTTGTGTGACACAAATATTTATGTGATGAACATAAGTAAGTCATGGGAATCGAACCCACGACCCCGTGATCCGCAGTCCGACACTCGAACCACTAGACCACAGACGTCGTCAATATTATAGTATCGATAGTTTTCAATGCAATACTGTCGATAGTACGGTTACTATCGGTGTCGATAGTATTGCATTGAAAACTACCGTTAGTATCGATACGATTGTTTTTTCGTGGACTATCGGTAGACTATCGATAGACTACCGATAGTAGACTATCGATCGGCAACACTACTTACTTGTTAGTCAGCCTTTTCTCATCGAACTTAAGCTTGCGAGGCTGCTTGTACAGGATGTACACGTATCTGTGGATGCCGGTACCCTCTGGAGGGCCAGACCCGATGTACCCAGAGAGCACCTCCCCTTTGCTGACGTCACTGCCCGGAATGTTGGCCACCAGCCAGTGGTGCCACTCGCGGTATACTAGCTCTGGGCCGTCGTAGTTGTCGGGGTCTGAAGGTAATTATAACAGTGTCAAAAAGAGTGTTGGCACTTTTTTAAACTGTACGATATGCTGGATTAATGGTATCAATTAAACCAATCTTCATGGGTATTTCATTAATTTCATTAATAAACTCATAATAAGTTATATTTGTTGAGAAAAATTTGTTTAATGTCAACCGCAAAACTCGCGTGAAGTCTGCGGTTAAATTAAGACCAAAACTGTAGACAGAAAATTAATGAATAAACGCTTTAAGTCTTCACAAAAAGTGACTGTAATCTTCAATGCAGTCATCAATCTCGCAAAGAAATCTACGAGTTTTGCTTTTATCTATTTTAACTCTGATCTTAGTAGGTACCTACTCATTGGTTCACGTTGTACTATCGTTATCATGCGTAGATATCTTTCACTGAGCATCCTTTGATCACTATGGAGGTCATTCCTATGGTAATGGGCGTCCAGCGTTCCAATTAAAATTTTGCGGCCCCCAAAATTTCTTTAAAAGTAAGTTAGTCTTATAAATGTGCCCGTGCCCCAACGGCTTGCAGGCCGCAGGTTTGCGAGTGCGCCCCCTTCAGGTTTGCGCCTCTTAGCAGCCACCCCCACAGCCAGCCCCTAGCTACGACGCTGATTCACTAACTGAAAGAATTCGCTGATTCACTAACTGAAAAAATTCGCTGATTCATGAAAGTATGGTAAAGTTTAAAGCAATTGAGCAAATCAATCCGTCAGTCCGTCAGTTCCGTGTGGTGCCGGACGAAAAGAATTGCACCACCCTATATCTTCTCATGAGTGTCGTAAAAGGCGACTAAGGGATTCACCAGAGGATGGGCAGCAGCGTTCTCTGAGTATTTAACTGCGATCGCCAACCCGTCTGCCAAGCGTGGCGATTATGGCATATCCCGCCTAACCGTTTGGGGGAGGCAGCGGACGACTTTTGGCTGAAATGATGAAGATAAGCAAGTCAATATGTACAGTTACTGACCGGTGAAGATGAGTGTGTAGAAGGAGTTGGGATCAGCGTTGAAGGACACGCTGGGCTGGTCCTTCACCTGCGTGGGAGTCAGCTCATTGCCGTACGAGGCGATGGCACCGCTAGGGTACTTCAACTGAAAACATAACACTCAAATTAGAAACCCTGTAAACGACAGTATTCAACGTCGAAATCTAATCGAACTTCGAAGCAGAGAGAAGTATGTATGGGTTTGGGTGAAACTTTTTTTTTTGCTGGTATAAGGAAACCTTCTAAAAGCTGCCTGGCCTCATGGGGGACGGAGGCCGGGGCATTTGGGATTCTTACCCAATAAAACCCGCCCCAATGGCCGTCGACAGCATAATAAGGGGGACTCTGGGAATGTAATTGCCTCCGGAGCCCTCCCTATGCTACGCCTGTAAGGCACGTCTTAAAGAGATTATTTGTCTCCTTGTGTCCTTCCCGGTGCACATGGCGGCACGTGACCACAGCGTGCCACCGCCATCCCAGAAGTCACTAAGTGGACCATCAGCGCCCCACTCTGAAAGCCCGTATCCTCGAAGGCCTACCGCACTTCAGTCGAACATGGATCGGGTGGGAGGTACGATGCTAGGTGCTGGAGCAGTTGCCTCTACGGCGCAGCCTTCTCCGAGCAGGACCGGCCCTCTCTCGATTCCGCTCCTCAGCCTCTTTCTGAACCATGACGGTATTTTGAGTGAAACCTATTAACGCTATGTAAAAGAAAAAAAAACCTGACAAAGAATTGGTCTGTCCATTGTTTCGATAGGTTTCGTTCTTCTTCTATCGTGTCGACATGAGCTACATAATGATAACAGCTCATGCCGTGGGGAAAAGATTAGCCAGTCAGTAGGTTGGTAGCGGGGCTGACTGCCCAGGGTGCGCCGGACGATCAATATATCGATTAATATATCGTCACTCGCAGAGGCTCTTTTAATGCAATAGGTTTCGTTAAAAGCAACAAATGGTAGGTATCCCCATAAATAAATAAAATGTTCGCTTTTTCTGTTACGGGGAATGCTACAGGGTAGCCCGCGAAATTCAAAATTTCTTGCGTTTTTTGCATATTGGAGCTCTGTTTCGTGTTGTATATCAATCGAAATAACAATAACAATAATATCGCCGTAGTAATAACAATATATCTACTGAATAATACTCATAAAAATATAAAACAAGCTCTATTTTATTTTTTATTTTTAAGGCTTTAGCCTTCTCATAAAGAGAAGAGGCGCGTGCCCAGCAGTGGGACAGTAAGGGGCTGGTTATGTTATGTTAATCTGATTTTAATTATTATTGTTATAAATTTTTTTCGTGCCACTTATGGCAAAATATGTGGAAACTAACTGTGACTCTTTATCCATCTGTCTGGACCCGTATTTTATGCGAAATAAATTATTCTTATTCTTATTCTTATAAGCTTGACAAACTCGAAAATCCATAATTTGCTCGTAACTTTCGGGGTTGAGTTTCGAAAAATCCACTCTTATCTCACCTCTGCGTTCTCTATACAACATGTTATTGAAATAACTGAAAAACGGCAGAAAAACGCAAGCACATTAAAAAAAAACCTCTGAAGGGGTCATTCTACTCATCAGTATGAACAACTTTTACTATGGGACTAACCCTGAAACTGCGAAAAAAAAACAGCTGTTTCCTACCTAATGTAGGGAATTTTCATATAAATGAAGGAAAAGCTGATTATTTTTTCACGATTTCAGGGTTGGGTCCGTAGTAAATGTTGTTCATACTGATGAGTACAATGACCTTCAGAGGTTTTCAGTTATTTCAATAACACGTTGTATACTGGATAATTTTGATTGTATTAACAATTCTTTAGGGGATGATTGTACACATCAATTTAAACAACTATTTCTATGGGGCCAACTCAAAAATTTCGAATAAAAACAGCTGTTCCCTACATTTTGCCGATTTGGAACACAAATGTAGAGAACAGCTGATTTATTTTCGTGATTTCAGGGTTGCTGCAACAGTGAAAGTTGTTCAAACTGATGAGTACAATAATCCCTTAAAGAAATGTTAACACATAACATAACATAACATCACGCCTGTATTTCCCCGAAGGGGTAGGCAGAGGTGAACACCTACACCCACATTTCGCCAGTTATGTTATAGTCCCATGTAATAGGGGGCGAGCCTATTGCCATTGACCGACGACTAGACCAACGAGGCAGGCAAGAAATGCTAAAGAATAAAAAATCAACCTGTATATTTTGTTATCTTTCAAAGAAAATGTTACAAAGGTCAATGACCTGAAATGATTTGGAAAAATCCGTGGAATTTGAAAGGCGATTAGAATCTACCACTACGCCTGAAATATAGGTATAAGACCTAGACTTTGCCCGCTGCTACGCCCGCATGTAATTTGGCTTGTCATAGAAAGATTGATCGTGCATCCCACGGGAACTTTATTTTTTCCGGAATAAAAATTACCTTTATATTAATCTGGGTTATGGTCTATCTGTGTGCTAATCTTCATCCAAATCCGTTCAGCCGTTCCAGCGTGATTGAGTAACAAACATCCAAACATCTTCACAAACTTCACTTTTATAATAAATAAATAAAAAATAAATAAATTCTTTATTGGCACTAAAAATGGTTTAACAAAAATGAGTTTAAGTAGGTAATGTTAGTTAAGACAGGATATTATACAATACCACAGATAATATAATACTGGGGTGCTGGCCAGAAAACCTCCACGTGTGCCTGACGGCTGCTTGTCCTTCTGGACACGTCTGGAGGGATCGGCAGTTGTTTGGCCGGTGCATCCTGGGCACGGGCAATAAAATCCTTACGAGGGATTAACCTTCGGGGGATTTTATTGCCTGTGGCGAATATTCTGGCGCGGGAGGGGCCCGTTCTGGCCCAGTAGGGAATTGCTCCACGTGTCCCTCTGATATCAGGAGAGGGCACAGTGGAGGAGCAGGGGCGGGCCCGGTGTGCACTCACCCTGCCACTGGGCAGGCAGCGGGGGGACTGTCTTTCCCTGCCCCCGTCGATCTCGTAACCCCAGGAGTGCCCGCTGAGTAGTGTTCTCGCGCCTCTTGGAACCGAGGGTCTAGGCTTCACCGCCCGGACCGCGAGTAAGAAAACCTCTATAAAAAATTACGTGAGGTAGGGCCTGCGAGCAGCAGACTCGGGGTAGTCTGCTGCCCGACCAGCAGCTGGCGTAGCTGGCACAGCCGGCGTAGCTGGCACAGCCGGCGTAGCTGGCACAGCCGGCGTAGTTGGCGCAGCTGGTAAAGGCCCATGAGGTGACGTGGCGTACAGTGTTCCGTGTGCGCCACCTAGGAGGGTGCGGCCAACGTTAGGCCGCACGGGGAGAAGGGGCTCGCCTGCTTGTGGCGAGCCCCTTGAGTGGGTGGTTGTGTGAATACTCACGGGTTCCCACGCCCCCGGCTAAGGTAGTTGAAGGAACACCGTGGTGGTTTTAGTCGGTAAGAGTCCGACACTGGCTCCGCCTACCCCGGGCGGAGTGCGTCCATGAGGATTTCCCAACGGCAATAAAAAAAAAAAGAATAAAAAAGATAATATAATACTATACATACCTTGATATTACTAAGATAGTCTGTGGAATGTATGTCCCACCTAATAATCTTTATAAAATAAAGAATTATTAATTAATATATAAAAAAAAAAAAATTTTTTTTTTATAAAATATATTCACCTAATCGATATTATGATTGATTGCTCATAGATTAGTTAATTATTTTCGAGTGTTTTAATGTGTTTACTTACTCGTGTGGTACTTAAGTGTTACATAAAGTGGCAGTGGGCGGGGCACATTGTTCGCGAAACGGATGGCCGATGGGGCAGTGAAGTTCTGGAGTGGCGACCGCGTACTGGAAGGTGCAGCGTGGGTAGGCCCCCCACAAGGTGGACCGACGACCTGGTGAAGGTCACAGGAATCCGCTGGATTCAGAAAGCGCAGGCCGCTCGTTGTGGCGATGCTTGGGGGAGGTCTATGTCCAGAGGCATATTCAGTGGACGTCTTTCGGCTGAAATGATGATGATGATGATATCTCGAAATAATCTCCATTTACTCTATGCCTATTTTCTTACCTCAATGTTGCCGGTTGGTGCTGTCGGGATGACGTCCGGCACGATCTTGTTGGCCTCAAACGCTTGAGCTACCAGCATGGTGACTGTACAAAAAAAAAATTGCGTCATTCCAGAGTTTTTGAGTATGTGAGATATTCTTCACATCGTACTGCCAAATTTAGAAACACCCAGACCAACACAAACACTTAAGTTCATTCATCACATAAATATTTGTGTCCTGTGGGAATCGAACCCACGACCTCGTGATCAGAAGTCCAACAATTGAACCACTAGACCACAGATGTCGTCAAAAACAATATCCTTAAAATCCTTATAATTACATACATACATACATATTATCACGCCTTTTTCCTATTAGGGTAGTCAGAGACTATGGATTTCCACCTGCTACAATCCTGACACACCTCTTTCGCTTCATCATCATCTACGTTCATTTACCTCGTCATGCATGCTCGTCGGCATTTTTTGAGAACTTCCGCGATTTGATCGCGATTTGACCTTATTATTAATATCCTTTCTATCCACGATTTTCCTACTAGAGATAACCAATTCACCAGTCATGAAAGTGTATAGCTGGCATGGGGAGACATCCCATGTGACGGAAGAGAAATGTTGTTCGCCTGGGTAGGAGTCAGCACGTTACCCTCACATTATAGGGTAAGTTAACGTCATAACACCCACCAGTCATAGCAAGTATACAGTTGGTCATTCTACGCCACAGAAGGGATGCCCTTTACCTGGGCCGGGAGTCAGCACGTTACCCCCACATTAGAGGGTAAGGGTAAGTTAACGTTACAACACTTACCAGTCATAGCGACAGTGTACAGTTGATCAGGGGAGGCATCCCACTTGATAGAAGGGATGTCTTTCACCTGAGTGGGAGTCAACACGTTGCCTTCATTCACTTCCACGCCGCTTGGGTACTTCACCTGGAAGGTAATTAGAGCCATATAGTCATATAGATTAAAAAAATCAATTAACAAAAACAAAAAACCCGACTGCGTGTAAAAATAACAGAAAAGATATAAACAAGACTTATCAACACGCAGTCG
This sequence comes from Asteroscopus sphinx, assembly GCA_949699075.1. Taxonomy (NCBI): domain Eukaryota; kingdom Metazoa; phylum Arthropoda; class Insecta; order Lepidoptera; family Noctuidae; genus Asteroscopus; species Asteroscopus sphinx. The sequence goes on from OX453021.1 coordinate 19,329,215, forward strand.
GAGGCTACGTATGTTTTTGGTCATGAATTACATAATAGTTCATAGGTAGCCTCCGCCTGCGTGTTGATAAGTCTTGTTTATATCTTTTCTGTTATTTTTACACGCAGTCGGGTTTTTTGTTCTGTTATTTTTACACGCAGTCGGGTTTTTTGTTTTTGTTAATTGATTTTTTTATTTGAATTTTTTTAGTTTTGTCATGTTTTATTTATCATACTACTAATGTTTTTTTTGAAAAGTCAAATTCATTTTTAACGTTGAATATTTTATTGTTTTTTTGCATTTTTCATTCCAAATTACATTTAAACATATAAGTTGTATATATTTTTGTAAAGCATTTATATAACCCTTAATTTTGATACCCCACTTGATAGTTTTTGAAGGAAAAAAAAATTTTTGAAGAAGTAATATGGCGCCAAAAAGCGGCCATTTTAATTTTTTAAATTTTGATGTACCCAGTGTCACTTTCAGAATTAAGACGAATCTAACGACACTTCTCAATCTCAAATCCATCAAGCCGTTTAGGCCACAGAGCGTGCCAAAGAAATATACATACATACATACATACATACACTCGAAAAACATTACCCTCCTTCTGGCGCAGTCGGGTAAAAAACATTACCCTCCTTCTGGCGCAGTCGGGTAAAAAGTAGTGGTGACGCGAATGGTTATTGGAAAAAATTGTAAAGTTTCAAGTCTAGGGCCCACTTTTAAATAAAATCTATCTCTTTGTTGGATGCTGCATCGAAAGAACCCCAGTTTATTGCAGTTGGCTTGGTCAAAATTAAACAATGAAAATGAGAAAAGTGTATCTAGTAACAATAAATTAGTTAAAATACGCATAAATTTTTATGGCGGCCGTGAAGTTAGCGCTGCGCAGCGCCCCGCACCCTGATTGACCCCCGCACACTCTTTTTGCTACTGCGCAGGCATACGACTCGTTTTCACAACCGCCATAACGTTTGGTGCGTACTCTATTAATTACTTAATTGTTTATTATTTCTACAGATCGTTTTCAGAAAATTATGGGCATCTACGTGAGATTTGGATAATGAACTAATACATCCTGAATTACTGACAAAATCACGTCTTCGAAGAGTGTTGCGGTGCGCAAAAAGGTTATATTTTTAATCAAAAATAGCCATTTGTTCTTATCACTTTTTGACATTGGAATTATATAAAATTGTGTTCGTATCGGAATTATTTTCAAAAACAACCAGGAGTAGTAGGGTGGTTCTACGAAGTAGGAAAAAATAAAAATAAAAAGTAAAATCAACAATTCTTGCTATTTATCCATCTCAAATTATAATTTATTACTATAGAAACATGGAAAAAATAAAGACGAAGTTTAATATTCATTATTATAAAAAATAATTAACATTTTTAGTTTTTTGCTGTAGACACGAGTGACAGCAAAGTCAACAGAAATGACCCTTTTCGCTGTAAAATGTAAAATTTATAAGATGAACTAAACAATAAACTTCTAAGAACATAAACGTATAATAAGAGGTCTCATAATCACCTCAATTATTGTAAAATTAATCGCAAACGTCCATAAAAAAATACTTTAAAAATGTAGACAGAAGTGATTCATTTCTGTCGCCATATCAAATGATACATTCGTCACTCGAAGACGATAATAATTGTAATCGAATACGTTTTGGCCGCGATATAACGTTTAGGACGGAATCTTCATATGTTTTGTAGTAATTTTCTTCATTCCCAGGCCCTTGAGCCGCTCGGGCACATAAGTCAGAATTGGACGGATGATGATTTCAAACTTTCTCCTCAAGAGGTTGCCGGATGTTCAAACCAATGTTTTACTCATCACTTTAACTTACATATTGTTTGCCAGAACATTCAATTTTATATTATTAAACAAAGAATGAAATTTATGAGATTGAAATGGTGACAACCCACGCAAGCTAAGATCATCTTCATGGCACACCAGTGAAGTGCCTGACGATTTGGTTATAGGATATCTAACTGTTCTTGTCTATCTTCGTTTTTGTGAGTCAAGTAAATTATTCCTATTTTATGACGGGAACATTATTTCATTGAAAGTATCGCAAGTTGAAAGCACAACCGGAAGTACAAACATGGGTCTCTATAGTACTCAAATCAAAAATCAAATCAAATATTATTTATTTCAGAAACAGGTACAATTCTTCTATCTTTACTAACAATACACAGTTAAATGTTTAAATCTTACTAAGATAGAGTTAACGGCGGTGTCTGTGCTAGTATAAACTGTGTGACAGACACCGGCGCCTTCCTCCCAAAACTTTAAGGGTACAATTTTACAATTAATCAATTTTTATAACAAGTAATTATGCCTTTTAGAAAATAATAATATAGGAACTACATTTAATTTGTCATGTATTTGGGACTAGATGTGTAAAGGTATGAGTGTGTGTTTATGTTAGATGTGTAAAAGAGTTTAGGGTGTATTGAGTAGGGGTGTGTGGGGAGATGTGTGGGGGTGTGTGTAGGGGTGTTTGTGTGTGGGGGTGTCTGTGTGGGGGGTGTGTGTGTGTGTGTGATACATGGTGGGGAGCGTGAGCATTGCAACTATCATAGTTATTATGTTTCTCTCAGAAACAAGCCTTCAGTCTGTTCGTACGATAACTTCTGTAAATATTCCATCACCACTTTCTTACATTCCAATTTTGGTAAAGGATATATGTTACAGAACTTATATTTGACTTCATGTGAAGTTTGTCACGGTTACGGATACACCGTAACAGACCAGGCGTAATCCATGGCTTAATGATCTTTTTCCTATGTGGTATTTTTTTCAAGGTGGAGTGTTCACATACAACGTTTGAGAGAGTGCAAACAAGGAGATCTGCACACTGGTTGGGGTCGGAGCTATTTAGTATTTCTGAGAAGTCTGTTTTCTCCAGACAATTTATCACTGCTGGTAAATTTATATGTCTAGAAATACTCTTTGGTTTTTCTATAAGGGGAACTGAGTCTATGCAAAGCAGTACTGGCGTATGGTCAGTAAAATACGAATCAAAGACTAAAGTGGTGGAACACTTACTGGTCCTCAGCAGCACATGATCTAGACACCTGTTAATACGTGTGATGAAGTAATGTGTCGGAAGAAAGCCATGAAAACTTGTAACCGACAGGTACTCATCCGCCATAGTGTCAATATTTTCGGGGATAATATTTATGTTAATGTCGCCAATAATTGCCAACGTGTTTACCGAAGAAAGCAATGTCAGTGTGTCATTTAATGAGCTCAAGAACCTGTCTGCTTTTCTAAACGAGGGTGACCTATAAATTGCCACAATGGCAGTATCCGAACCAAGTCTTAAAATAAGGCAATTGGCGTCTTGGACCTCGGGCTCTGTAATTGTGTAACTCGCACTCATACAGTAAAAATATCCGAAAAGCTACAAAACAGGAGATATTGGTAAGCGGACATAGTCACAGACAAAAACTAGTTGTAAATATGTATGTAAATGCGTATATAAATAAAGATATAACCGTTTCTGTCGACAAAACCATAGAATGGTGTGACATAGACGGAAGTGACAAAATGTGAAATAATATTTTTATCCACAAAACTTTTAAGATTTTATAAAGCCGGTACATATCAATTTAAGAAGAAACCTTTATTCGACCATGCCCTGTTATTAAAATGATTATATTATGCTACTGACCTTTTTTGTGTCTCTTTTAGAAGTGACACTTCAACTTTTACAAACTGTAGAACACCTTTTCAATAGCAAATAAATCACCAAAAATTTACCTTAACTAAATTGTGTGGTCTGAGTAATGACAGATATGGAATTATGTTGTCATTAGGGCTCATCAATTATTACAATAGTAATAAAAAATATTGTTTTCTTGATTACGTGTGTATGTTGACAGATGTGACAATTTTTTTATAACGCTTGTAGAATTATCTGTAACATTTTAATTTATAGGCCTAATTTTTAGAAATTGTTGTTCTGCTATATTGAGTATATGTATCGTTGGAATAAGAATACGTGTAAACTCTAACTTAGTTAGTTTTTTTTATTTTGATCACTAAACTGGGCAGACTGGCTCGCGAACAGTCGACAGGCCGTGACATGTCACGTATTGTCGGCATAAAAAAATGCATAAATAATGTAATCTAAAACTGCAAAACTAGATGGTCAGGTAGTTTAGGATGTCTCATTATATGACATATAAAAAAAACGGATCTAGAACTCATGTTTTTAAAGATAATTGACGCGAACACAAATTTCACTTTTTGGTAGAATCACCCAGTAGTTGGTACAATTAAGATCCTGATCTCAGCCTTTTGAGTGAGTAAAGACAATCATCGGTATTTTTATGACAACCAGTATCAACCAGCTTTCTGGGGTCAAGTCTGGTTGTGTACAGAATGGCTGAATGGTCACCCATCTATCACACTTTGTAGCTCGATCGATCCGCATGCAAGAGCCCCTCTATGACCTTTATCTGCTCATTTAAGACCTGTTATCGTTTACAAATCCACTAAAAAGGTTTCTTACATTACATTTAAATCCATAGATAAATAAACTTGAACGCTGTTGTCATAAATAGTTTTTATGTAACTTTTGGAAAGAACACAGTTTTTATTTAGATTAAGATAACTATCGTATTTATGTAAATGTAATCTGTTTGATTGCATGCTAGTTAACTGCAATCAAACTACATTTTATATTAATGGCTATTAACTCAATAAACAAACGGAGAAAATTATCTTTTGGCTGTGTAAATAATTAGGTAATGGGAAATGATTTCTATGGCACATAGAAACTGTACAGTGCAAGCAATGTACACACGGCTACACATCAATTCCAACCACAGAAATAGATAGAATGGCTATGTGGGCAGGGCGCGCGTGATAGCACCATGCATCATAGTGCAGGATACTTCAAAGCCTTTCTCAGCACGCCTTATGACTTGTTTCTATAAATACTGTAACAAAAACCCGCAAAAATGCTTTATTGTGCTGTTTATAACTGCAGAATCAAAAGCTGTAAAGTACATTTGATATATATTTTTTTTTTTTAAATACGTCGAAATATAAGGTGTAGTTTGTTCGGAAAGTTGCACGCATGAATAGCATTAAATTGTGATTACAACCATTTCTATCTATTTCTGTGATTCCAACACAAACATTTCCAGTATAAGCTGATCTCGCATTCTATAGGCTTTTCGTACAGCGAGAGGTTAGCTTATAATATAAATGTATAGCTTGATGTGTAGCCGCGCGTCCAACAACTTCGCATTACTGTACCAGCTACTTTACTTGCTACACGCGGCCTGCATTTCAGTGCACGAATATCATTCAAATAGCGTGGACTCATACATTATCAAATCAATCAATCTATCAATAAACTTTTACATCAATATCTCACGTATCAAGTTATTATCATCTAAAGTGTGTGTGTGGTCCCATGTAACATCTTTCTGGTCCTTCGAGCCGGATCATAAATTGATATTCTCGATTGACCGCGTCCGACCGAAAAATTTTCATTTGAGCTCGTACAAATGGTTAAAAAAATATTTCTATGTAGAATTTGTTTCTTATCAGTAACCTTAGTATCAAGTAGTTCAATAATATACGGATATGTTTTTTTTTCAATAAAGATTGGGTTTGATTTCTGGCCGAACCAGTTGCTTTTTCAAAAATCTAATAAAAATGCAGTTTTTGTACTCTCCAAAATCGAGCTCACGACTCCTTTCCCTTCCTTTTTAGGGTTCCGTACCCAAAGGGTGGCAACGGGACCCTTTTACTCTCGCTACGCTGTCCATCCGTCTGTCCGTCACAGGGCTGTATCTTTGTAACGGTAATAGATAACCAGTTGAAATTTTCACAGAACATGTGTTAGTATGGTGCATCTCACGACACTCCCCTCGCCTCGACTGCCTCGTTGGTCTAGTGGTTGCCAGCGCGACTGCTGAGCGTGGGGTCCTGGGTTCGATTCCCGGGTCGAGCAAAGTGTTATTGGGTTTTTTCTTTAGGAAATTCTCAGTAGCAGCCCGGAGTCTGGATTTGTGCCCGGTTAGTTGGCAATAGGCTCGCCCCCTATTACATGGGACTAAACATAACTGGCGAAATGTGGGTGTTCTATACACCTCTGCCTACCCCTTCGGGGAAATACAGGCGTGATGTTATGTTGTTGTTATGTTATCTCACGACAAATACTAAAAACAAAAAAAAAAAACAAAAATCAAATCCCCTTTATTTTAGACTTTTTTTAGTTTCTTTCCATACAAGTATCGATGGGTAGTATGGAACCCTTATTGCATGAGTCCGACTCCGACTGTTTTCAAAACTCATCCTGTATTTAAAAATAAACTAAAAGCAAACCTTTTTTACACCTGATTATACAATCATTGTACTTTAACGTTACATCCGGCAAACGTGTACAATGCAATATCAAGTTATTCAAGTTAAATAGTATCTCACCTCGCCTAATGGCTGTCTACAAAAGGCTTGTTCAATCTGTCATATTAACGAGCTTAAACAACATAACATAACATAACATAACATCACGCCTGTATTTCCCCGAAGGGGTATGGAGAGGTGTATAGTACACCCACATTTCGCCAGTTATGTTATAGTCCCATGTAATAGGGGGCGAGCCTATTGCGACTAACCGGGCACAAATCCATACTTCGGGCTGCTACTGAGAATTTCCTGACAAGCTTAACACGGATATCATCATCATCATCATTACAGCCGAAAGACGTCCACTACTGGACAAAGGCCTCCCCCAATTAAGGGGGGGAGGCCTTAAATACGGATATACCATAAGTTATTAAATAACATTAGTATCTTCACTCACTAACAAGGTTGTTATGCTAAAAATAGAGATTATATTTTTATGTTACTTCATATTATCAGCAAATCAATAAAAAAAAAAAAATTGGCCTTACTCTTAGTATTATATTAGCTGTGCCTGGTCAATCAACTTTTTTGTCACAATTTTTTAATCAATATTAAAAGGTCAATATATCAGGTATTTTTTAATCAATATCAAGATTAAATTCGAGTTTATCTTGAAATTAACTCGTTATGAAAATGAATCACTTATTTATGTCATACGCACGAAACATGAAGATATCTATGAAAACATTTGGTTGCCCAGTGGCAAGCCACAATTTTCATACATATCCCGGGGACATCGATATCCCCTGACTCCTCCCTGAGTCACTTACTTTACAATATTTTAAAAAAATAATTTTTGCTTTGCCAGTCATTGTTAACAATAGGTATTCTAATTACCTACTTAGGTAGGTATACAACGTGTAACCGGAAGGGTATATCTATCCGAAAGGGGCGATTTGGTATAGAATCTCTATGCATTTCAGCCCAAAATAAATTACTCGAATAAATTATCCCAAATTTTTTATTCTATAAGTTTATTGAATTCAAATCATTAAAAAACGTGTCACTGCACTACGCAGGTCGTTATCTTTTCACGTCAGTTGCTAATTAATATTAGTTTATTTAATTTACACATCACTAGCACATATATCTTAATAGATATACGTGCTAGTGATGTGTAAATTTCAGTTTGAAGTGTTTGGTTTCTTAAATTGGAATTTCTCCTATGTGATGAATCACACAAATATTTGTGTCCTGTGGGAATCGAACCCACGTCCTCGTGATCAGCAGTCCGACACTCGAACCACTAGACCACAGACGTCGTCAAAAAGTAAAAAAAGAAGTGTGGTTCTGAATCGGGGAGCAGCTCCCCGAATCTTTATTAAATAGTTTTTTGAGGCCTATATTTTTTTGAATGATCAAAATATTCTTTTGGGCCAACTGAGGAGTATTAAAAATATAGAAAATCATAAATTTGTCAATTCCTTATTACAAATACAAAACATTTATTCTGCAAATTAGATGTCAAAGATCACTTTTACAAGTCGGTTATTTATAAAAACTAGATGACATCGGCATTTCCTATATAACTACCTCTGAGAGGAAATACCGAAACAAACTCAGGGATCATAGTTTCTTTTAAAGTCCAGACAACAAGACAAGACAAGTTTGTTGTATTATACAATAAATATGCATGGTAAAATGTATATAAACCAAATTGTCAGATTAAAGTGTATAAATAAAATTTCACAAAGGTGTATAAATCATGTTTCAAAAAAACGGTATAAATCCAATGTCAATAAAAACTGTATAAAATAAAAGATGATAAAGATAGGTAGGCATAAAAAAACCCTGTATCTAGCGAGCAGATCAGTCCCAAGCTTTTTTATCATCAAGATAATCAGAAATTTTATAGTATCCTTTATTGCAAAGTTTAATTTTAATAAAAGCTTTAAATTCCGGCCGAAACTGTGTCAGAAACCGACTTCAATTCGGTTTTAAGAACTAGCTTTGGTCGGACACTAATTGAACTCATTGAAGGTGCATTTGACGAGTCCTAGTAGTTCTGAACAATGCCCATCATTTATTGTTGCGGTCAATCAAGGCGTTTCTAGGATGCCGGTTTTCACGCAAATGATAGCTGTTTGTGCCAAAATGAAGGCGTACTATCAGCAAACTTTCCGGTGAACTACCATTAAGGGTAAAAAGACGGCAGCCGTAGGTACGTGTAATGTGGCAGGATTCGTTTAAGGGATGTACACCGATTACTCCGAGATTTGTGGGCCGATTTACGTGGTTGTTTTTTTATTTGGTAGAGGAAGCCCGCGCGGTGGTCCCATATAAATTTTATTGACTTAGGTGTAGCAGTTTTTTAACCAGCTTCAATAAATCAGTTAATTTTAGCTTCGCATATCTAGATGATCTGCTCATTGGTTTGTTTTTCTGAGAATTCTTGGCCGATATGCGTGTTTTTTTTTTCACGATAGTTATTGGACGTTTGGAAGAACATGAGCGAGACATTTGCCCAGCAGTGGGATAGCAAAGTTTAATAAAAAAAAAAAACTCAAATTGGTTATATGTATAAACATTTATGAATCAACCCTCGCAATTATCAACTAAAAAGTATGAAATAAAAACTTTTTAACAAATAAAACTTTTTAACAAAAAATTGAACCGACGAAAACAGAAACTGAAAAGCGAAAAATAACTAATTATGAGTCGGCGCCAAACGAACTTTTAACAAGCAAAGTGCGTGTAAGTTGCAAGTGGCCGAGCGGAGAACGCATTTTTGGAAAGTGATTGTTTATCGTTGAAAATTTCACGTTGTATTTGATGTGACGTTGTTTTTATTATTTATTTAAAGTAATCTAATGATCTTCGTTGATTGGTTGTTTGGCGCCGACTCATAATTAGTTATTTTTCGCTTTTCGCGCAAGGAATTTACGCGCAAATAATATCTACCTATTCGGAATGTGGTTGAAACTTCGGGCTAGGTAGGTAGATATACCTATATTAATAAATCAAAATGGGTGACTGGCGTTACAAAAACTTTCTCAAATGCTGTTAAGTGATAACACTCTCTAAAGACGGGTTATTCCCGTTGTCCCCCAGTCGGTCGTCCCCACTGGGGGTGAACGGGATTTTATTCCCATTGTCCCCCAGTGGGGACAGTGGGAATTTTTATTCCTGTTGGCCCCCATTAAAATATTCTGATTATAGGTAGGTATATCAAATTGCAATTTCACATTGCATTCTTAACCCTTTTGTGTCACGGGAAGGGGTAAAATAATGTTGCAGGTAGTATTTAGGCGCAGGTATATTGAAACAAAGCATTACATACTTGCTTACATTAATTAAAATTAAATAAAACTGTGTTGATGCTGTCCTATCTATAGTATATACTGATAACAAGCAATGTGATCTTATTAAATGTGTGTCTTCATATCATGTATTTTAAGTTAAATGTCATAATTTTAATAAAAAATAAACCCTAATATTTAAATGGGAGCCAACAAGAAATTTTAGTTACCGTTCACCCCCAAAAAATTGTATTGGGGGATAACGGGGAAAAAATCCCTGTCACCCCCAGTGGGGGCGAAGAACTGGGGGACAACGGGAATGACCCCTAAATACTGCAAATTTCACTTAAGAATTCATCTTTCTTACATTTTTGGACCAATAACTTGACAGTAGTACAGTTTCTTTAAAATAACACGTTCTTTCTGAATACATGTTTAACTTTTTTCGTTGGCACTTTCAGTTCTTGGTTGAAAATGAATGATATTTTTTATCAACAAAAATGTTTTGTTACTTACTTGAGCCAAAGCAGCAGGCGCCTTTGGCACGACTTCAGGCACCACCTGTTGCATCTCGAAACTCTTCGCTACGGTCGACATCGGTCTCGCAAACACCCTAAAATTGACCATAGTGCTATCTGCTATTAACAAAACGATTGCACATCTTAATATTCGCGCCATTGTTAGGACATGCACATAAACAATTAATATTTTTTTTATTAGTTCTGTGGTGACGGCCTGTGGCTGCGTGCGGAGAATGACTGACCTTTGCCGTGTTCCGGTTATATAACCACTCGAGTGACCTTGGGTACTAGTAGTACCCAAACGTGTTTTGCCTCAAAGTGGCCTTGGGTACTAGTAGTACCCAAGCGAAGTGAATATGGAGTACCTCATGAATATGCCTAATATTTTTCCTACTAAGAGTTATTTCTTTTTGGCAATATCACCATCTAGTTCCTAATGAATAACCCATCATTTTAAGGTACGGCAATACTACAACCATTCACTCAAAGATTTAATATAAATATTTTTTATTCAGTCTATTGTAACTACGTCTCGTCTTGGCGGCAACGAATTAACCTTATTCTCGTATTTTTTCGATGCAATGTGGTTTTATTTAATTTCTACATAAAGAATAATCACACCATGCATTTTAAACCATAAAACATCCAGGTTAACAATTCACTTGTTAAAATTAGTCCCATAAATAAGACAAAAAATGCTCAATATTTATGTTTACAACCGATTATTTAAGTGAAAAGATCATAAATTAAAACAAAACTTTCACGGGTGCAAGTGGTCTATTCTTAAGCATTATAAAAAACTTCAATTGTAAGCAAACTTCTGAGAAACAAAGTCATAAATAACGTTTTTTGTAACATGAGCGGGCCGCGCATTTTTACTCGGCTAATAACGTAATGTCGTGGTCACTCAACGGTTAAAAGACAGATGCACCCGGTCACTCCAGCGGCTATAGAGTAGGTGACGCCAAGATTCAACTATAATGGTGGGGTACATGTGTGGAGATAAATGTTTAATTGTAGATTCAATTAATTTAAAAAAAAAATATGTATGAAGTTTTTTTGTGGATGGTGGTAAGTAACTTATGAGTCTTATGACTATTTTTCAATTTCTTTGAAATTGTTTTTCTAATTTTCAACTTGTTAATTTAAATAACAATTGTTTAAAGAGAATCTTTAGATATTACTCTCCCATTACTGATGACGTCTTCGATGCCCACAGGACACAAATATTAATGTGATGAACATATGTGTTTGTGTAAGTCTGGGTGTTTCTTACAAGAAATAAGAATATCCCCGATATACCGAAAGTCCGCCACTCGAGAAAACTATTCCCGATGCAGCAATGGCTGCCAGGGGGACATAGCGGCGGGGTCCCCCCACAATGCCCTAGTAAGCCGAGGTCCGTGCCCTCTCTTGAGGGTTTTTGCATAAGTATGTATTTACAAAACAAAAAAGTATATAAGTATCATATCCATTGTCTAGTACCCATAGTACAAGCTCTGCTTTGTTTGGGACTAGATGGTGCAGTGTAAATAAGTTAAAAAAAAGTTTATTAACCCTTTCCCCGTTTCATATGATTCACCATGATTGTTTAACTATTTTGTCTGCTACGCGGTCAGTGAAAATAGTAATATGGCTGGTATGAATAATCAATTAGAAGTTAGATTAGGTAACTTCGTAACTTACAATCGTTTTGATTTCTATTCCTCCTTTCAAGAGTTCTTTATCAGAGACACTTTGGAACAATTGGAACCACATAACACTTTTTTTTCAAAGTGAAGTAACACCAAATAAATGTAGATTTATTAATTTTGCAGTGTATATTCTGTTTTTTCTCTCTTGTCTTATTTAGTAAACAATCTTGGCACGTCTCTTTATTCAAATTAGTTAGGTAGGTATCTGATAAAATATAATTACTAGTCCTGCACATGTAATTAGGCAAAAAAAAATGTGTGAAATTGTTAACATTATGTCTTGTTAACTGGTTACAATCAAAATGTAAGAAAAAAATTACCTGTAAAACATCGAGGTCACTCGACAAATAAGTAATAGCACAGATAATATAATACTATAGTAAACTGTCGTGTAGCTAGAGGCTGGTCGACACTTCGCGTGACCAGAGGGCTGGCTTGTTCTTTGGTCAAAGAATAAGCGTTGCCATTCAACGTGGCAACGCTGCCAGTCTTCTGGGCACTATGCCGGATGACAGCGGTGTGGAGGAATATTTTGACGCCTAGGCGCGCCTTTTTGTATCATTTTATTTTGTACTTTGTAAATATTGTATAATTTTATTTTGTAGTTTGTAAATATTTTCTAAAGTGTAGTTTTTAGAGTGTTTGACAGGTAGGAACAGTTTGTATGGGAAAACAAAATTGTTGTTATTAAAAAAAAAAAAAAAAAAAAATGTATGGGAATGACATATCTGAATGAAAAAGTCATTCGTTGAGATATGTCATTCCCATACATTTTGATTGTTTTCTGTAGCGTTGACGATTGTAGACGATTGTATATTGTTAACATGGCTAGGGGTAACTTCGATCGCAGCCATACTCACCATCTCTATAACGCTATTAAAAGTATTTTATCACGATTTTACTAACTCGCTTTCAGTCATAAGACAGACAAGTCTGTTCGGTAAAAAAATTGCAATCTATTTAAAACTAACTTCCCGATGAGCTAGAGACTTTAAACATAGCCCAGAACAGGATGATAATGCAATATTAACTCGCTTTCTTTTTAAAAACGTCAAATTATTTTATTGAACTATTGTTTGTTCCGTGTCGTGCCGGACACAAAGAATAGGGTACTTTTAAGGGAGTACTATTAATGGGTGGTAACCCCATCTCTTCACGTGGGCGCCGTAAAAGGCGACTAAGGGGTTCGCCAGAGGATGGGCAGCAGTGTTCTCCGAGTATTTATTCAAACAACTGCGATCGCCAACCCGATTATGCAATTACTAGCGAGGCCTATATCCAGCAGTGGACGTCTTTCGGCTGAAATGATGATGATTATGATTGTTTGTTACTACATTGGAGGCCTATGTAAATACCTATGCCAACTAACTAACTAGACTAAACATTTTAATTAGTTAATTTGCTAGGCATTACTGTGGGGAACCACAAGGTGACATGTGGTTAGTAAAATAGTTTTACCACAGATTACATAATAGGTTTTACTGTTGTATTATGGTAAACATTTTTATGTGATTTGCAAACTTTATTTATTTGGTACTTACTGATTTACCTAGATAAATTACTTATAGACTGTGGATAAGGTATGTCTGTTTTCACCTTTTTTTCTTTACCTAATAAAACACGTTAATAATAATAGTGACCCTCTTTATTTGGAAAACTAGTTATTATCACGGAAAAATGACAAAATTCAATGAAGTATTAAATAGTTTACCCATTTTGTCATAGATCATTTTGTTATTCATTTCAGCCAGTTATAGCTATGAAGAAATAAGATGTTTTGTTCTATTTTATTATTTCCACCAATCAATCTTCCAGGTTCTTTGTTTGGTAGAAGTTTCCAGCAAGTGGTGTCCCTAAGTTGTACTTGTTGGCAAAGACGTCTGGCCAGAATTGAACGCGTCTGTCAGCTGAGTCACTGCAAATAGAAAAAAATCTGAGTAATTGGGAGGCCTCCGTGTTCGAAACAATACTGTGCTCCAAAACGCAAATTGTTGACGTGGGTCAGAAGGCTGCCTAACTGGAGTGGGACTGGGCAGGACACGTCAGCCGCATGCTAAATGAGCTGTGGGCCCGTACAACCTGAAGCTCTGAGACAGCAAGACAGGGTCGCGGCAGATCACGCAGGAGATGGCGAGACGAGTTGGATGTCTTCCTAGACAGCTGGCAAGAGGCGGCACAGAACCGCAATAGATGGAAGGAATGGAGGTAGGCCTTTATCCAGCAGTGGGATAGTAAAGGCTAACAAAAAAAAACTAAGGGAGTGCCGGTTTCTGAGTTGAGAGCAGTACTTAAGTATCATTTGAGCATAGCATACGTAAAAACCCTGCTCAATTGAAACTTCAGCATGAAGTCTCAAGTTGGAAATTGTCTGTAAGGCTTATATTTAGAGACGAATCTAAGCGTGAACTCATGCTTCCAACTGTCAAATAGCCCTGTATTTTGACAGTTGGAAGCATGAGTTTACGCTACGGATAGTCAGAAGCCGGCAAGTCTGACAACTGGTCTAACCATAGCACGTCGGTAGCACCCAGTAACTGGGTTGCAGGGATCTGATGGTAAACCCTCCGTGTAAAACACTGATATTCAGCCGCACCTGCTCTCCGATTTAGACCCACGATAACCAGTTGTAGACCGATTCAGTTTGTTATCTCTTTTTCTCTCGTTGCTTGAATCATCAGACGTAACGAGATAACAAACCGAACCGGTCGACAACTGCCTATTTTGTGGTTCTGAATCGTGGAGCTGGTTAGAATAGAAGCCAACCAGTGACGGCGTAACGGGGGGGGGGATGGGGGTGGTCCGCCCCGGGTGCCAAGCACCAAGGGATAACAAGTGGGTGCAACGCCGGCGCCACTTGGAAGCCGCCAATATTTCTTCCCAAGTGGCGGTCCAGTGGACTACCTTGGAGCTTCTGAGATTATTCTGTAAAATAGGACTATTCTGAGTCTGTTCCGAGTCTAGTGATGTGTCTAAGATTTGTCGTTTCGGTGGCTTCATGTGAAAAGGCTTTTCAAAATTAAAGTTAAAGAAATCGTACTTAAGCAGTTAAGATCCACAATGAGCCAAGCGCGACTAACCTTGATAATGTCATTGAATATTTTAGCAAAATAAAGTCACGTAATGCAGGTTTAGTTCTGTTGCTTTATTTTGGTGGGTGCTCAATAGAAAACCGACTCGTATGTCAACATGCTACGCCGCCACTGAAGCCAACCTCAACATAATTGGGAAAAGGCGTGGATAAAAAGAGCTTGGAGCTTGGGAGAGGCCTATGTCCAGCAGTGGACTGCAATAGGCTAAGTTGATTGATTAATTGAGGAAAAAAAGAGAATGTCCTTACTCGGGTCCTTCTTCAAACTCGATCACTCCCGGCTGCTCATACACCAGGAACACGTACCGATGCAGGCCAGTCCCGGGCCACGGGCTCGAGCTCACGAAGCTATTGAGTGTCTGGCCCGCGTCCACGTCACTGCCAGGGATGTTGACGACCAGCCAGTGCAGGTAGGAGCGTCTCTCGTGGTCTACTCGGGAGGGGGCGTCAGGATCTAGAAAGAAAGAAAAATATTTATTGTGACCTTTTACAGATTTAAAATTACATAGGGTAGAACTTGGACGAATAAAAAAAGGCGAACGGAATATTGCTAAACAAAAAGTGAAGTACTAATAGTAAGAGGGCTCGCTAAAATGTACGGACTGGCACGCACACATTCACATCCATAGTAAGCCAAAAAGCCGCGATTATACCACAGACCACAGAACATTATACTCAAGAGTGTGTAACTGAAACCTCTCACGCTGTGACTTTACTAACTACTAAACTTTATCTCCATTGTTAAACAACATATCGCCCGGAGTCCTCGGAGAAGTCGCGCCGCGAGTTGACCAGTTTTCGAGGTCCTCGATCGATACTATGTAAGTATTGTATTTTAGATATGAAAATAAAGTTTAAAATGCTGTGTGACTAAAACTGCTCACCGCTGACCGCTGCCAGCCGCTTCCAGCCGCTGTGAATTGAGCCTAACTGACGCTGAATCTATGAAATTCTGATCTCCTGATAATGCACTTTATCAGTTTTTTAGGGTTCCGAAGTCCTACAAGGAACCCTTATAGTTTCGTCATGTCCGTCCGTCTATCCGTCTGTCCGTCTGTCCGTCTGTCCGTCTGTCCTAATCCTTTACAGCTTAGTAACTTCTACAGTTATAAACATAACTAAATGAAATTTTTTTTAAAAATAGTCTGCATATAGATCTCAATTTTAAAAGAATAAAAAAATAGTTTTTACGTTCTTTAGGGGTGGCGCCCATACATGTGAAATGGGGAAAAAATATTTTTTTTTGCTGCACCCCCTCGTGTGGGGTATCATTGAATAGGTCTACTAAAATGAAGGTAATGTTTCATACATCACTTTTTTATCAGGTGTACCATCTGCGAAATATAGCCCGCCAAAGTGGCTTGCAATGTGTCCCCCCCCCTGCCATTTCTAAACTATGCAACGTAAAAACTTATAATCTTCCACATTGATAGACCTTTGTGAAAAATCTCTTTTAAAATTATTTCGAGTATAATGAGATTATAATTTTTTGAGTTATAGACAGAAAACTGAAAAATACTTAAAACGTCCTAGTTCAAAGTTCATTGACCTTAGAGAAAAATTATCATGGCAAATAATGCTCCTTTAGCTACTTTCTATTTGAAAAAATCACAAAAAGTAACTTTGAGATGACGGACATCTTAAATTTGGCTTCTTGAATTTATCGCTAGATGGCGCTACTAACAACACGCTCTGAGTCGCGAATGCTGCCGATTATTGCAAAAACTAAAATAGCCATGATTAATATTCGATTTGATTCGTTTGTACACCTACTTAAGGAACCCTATAATACTGAGCATGGCCCGACATGCTCTTGGCCGGTTTTTATTGATTGGATAATTTCTCGCCTTTTACTGTTGTAAGACTTGTAAGTGTTCTTACGGAAGTTAACGGGATAACCCCTCGCAAAAATTAGTACCTACCCAAAAGTACAACGAAATTTTATACATATGCTGAAATTTTAATCGCTTCTTTCCCGAAGAGGGGTCATGTACTCATCATTATGACCAACTTTTACTGTGACACCAACCCTGAAATCGCGAAAAGAATCAGTTGGTCCCTATATTTTATTATTATTTATAGACATTTGTGTTTACTTAAATCGATAAAATGTAGGGACCACCAGTATTTTTTTTCGCGATTTCAGGGTTGGTTCTATAGTAAAAGTTATTCATAATGATGAGTACAATGACTCCTTTTCGGGAAAGAAGCCATTAAAATTTCAGCATGTATATTTAATTGTCTTTTGGCAAAAGACAATTAAATATTTTTCCGGACATTTTTACACAGTCCCAAACTAAGCAGAGCTTGTACTATGGGTACCAGACAGTGGATATAATACTTAAATACTTTTTTTTTGTAAATACATACTTATAATACATAAGAAACACACCCAGACCAACACAAACACTTATGTTCATCTCATAAATATTTGTGTCCTGTGGGAATCAAACCCACGACCTCGTGATCAGCAGTTCGACACTTCAACCACTAGTCCACAGACATCGTCAATATATAGAAGTTGGTTGTTTTCGTTCCTTACCACAAAATATCAATGTGTAGAAGCGATCAGGCTGGTAGTTCCACTCCAGGGTCGGGACAGCGTTCACCTCAGTCACAGTCAGCTCATTGCCTTCCAACGCTTGCACTCCACTCGGAAATGTTACCTGATGCGGAAGAGAAGCTCAATAAATGTACATTCTGAAATTCTTTTTTATAAGAATCCTAGGTTGAATTTTTTTTTTTTTAAAGTTACGGTCGACCGCACGTCGGTGGTATCACTTTGACATTAGCAGCATCTTTATTTAGTAAGCAGTAAGGGCGGTTTTTGAATTGAAGTGTTACCACTGTCATGCAGTCGTCTGTACATAAGCGACAAAAATGATAAGAAAGTCGTGTCATAAGTGGGTACTTAGACTACGAAAAGGTTGAGTCAACCTTTTCTTAGTCTAAGTTGAGCCGTTGAAGTCATAGGTACACCCTATACGTTAGGTTGAACCATAAAGTTATTATACTGACGTAAGTATATACAAAGTTTTTGGGTTGAACAGCTTAATATCTCAGCATAATTTATCATATTACTACAATCCACTCCTGGCTGGATATTAGCTGCCAGGAGAGGGGTGTCAGGGGTGTGCAATCGCACATCCCTGGCTTGGAGAAAACGCAGGAAAACATAGTTTTTATTTATTAAAATAGTCCTAGCTAGTGAGGAAAAAAAATGCTGTTTCTTGAGATTTTTGCCAAAATTGTTCAGTATGTAGGTTTTTGGTAAGTGAATTCTGTATCATTTAATTATGATGATGTGCACCCTCCTGCAATAAATCCTGCCGGCGTCCATGATTAGCTACTTCCATGACTACCTCACAAAACTCATACAAGTAGATTATGCCCAAAGAGTTGTGCATTAAATCATAGATCAGTGTCGAAGCAAACTAATGTCATGACCTGCTCATGAGCATTAATTCAATTCAATTCAAAACTTTATTGCTGAACAAAGTAGGTACATAAATATACATTGCAAGATGTTGCTGATATTGTTTATTGTTGTTGTTTTGTTGATATTTTGTTATGTTATGTTGTTTGTTGATGTTGTTATTGTTGTTATTACGGCAATATTTGAATTTAGTGCCCCCAAAAATAAGAGAAAATCATAAAAATGTGTTTTAATTTTGTGTAAGTTCTTAATGTGCTCCTGCGACCTGCAGACTGTGGGTCTACGAAGGCGCTACCCTGAGGTTTGCGTCGCTGGTAGTCGCCCCCGCGACCAGCCCCTAGCTACAACCACAGAGTACTTTTATATGCTACAACCCTAATCATACATATACTTATAAGGGTGATTTTATATTATTATTAGCAATACATAAATAATACAAAATAATACTTTTGGGACATTTAACACAGTAACATCTAGTCTCAAACTAAGCAGACCTTGTACTATGGGTACTAGACAATGGATATAATACTTATGACTTTTTGTAAATACAGACTTATAATGCATAAGAAACACCCAGACCAACAATACCTATCAAACACACAAATATTTATGTGACGAACAACAACAAACACGTATTAAATGGTTATCACATCAATAATGTATGTCCTGTGGGAATCAAACCTATGACTTCGTGATCAGCAGTCCGACACTCGAACCACTAGACCACAGACGTCGTCAAAATCGTCAAATCAATATGTATGTATCAATAAAATGTTTATACTTACAGACAAATATTCAGCAGGCGCCTCAGAGAGCATATCGGGAACTATCTCATGGTCTACAAAAGACTGTACCCCTCGCGGTACAACCTTAGCGGCCACGAAACTGTTCACACAAATAAATAAAGCTACGAAATACCACCGACCCATCTTGTCGTGAAACTGTGAATGTTTTCATCTAGATACTTACTATTATAGTATTCTGTGATGCCAGATGGGATTTTCTCCGTCCAGCATTCGCACGATAGGATTATCTAAATCAATGATAAGATTAGAAGCTTCAATTTAAGTGCTAGGTATTTCATAATAATATGAAATTTGTCCATGGGAAATCCATTTGCCGTTAGCTATCTTGTTATCACCATGAGTGTAAGTGCAGTTGATGTAAGGCTGGCCTCGGACATCCGGATTGATTCGTCTGAATTCAGAGGAATTCAGAGACGGAATTCATAATCTGAATTCCAGCAAGGTGCATCACGCATATCTTAAATATTCAAAATGATCAGTAGACTCTTGTTTCTCGGCTTGGGCAAACGTCTTTAGTTATTAAATTTGTAAGAGTAATTGATATTCATCGGACTAACTACTCTTAGCTTTATGTAAATAAATAAAAACGCAAGCGAATACACTGGATTCATCCTCTTAATGTGAACAGAATAATGGAGAGTCAGTACCACATGACGGTACAACCATACAAACACAGACCACAGCAATACAATAAAACACATACCAATATCAAATTGAATTTTTCGTGTCAGACATCACGCCGCGTCGATCACAACAACTCGCAACACAATTCATAATCTGATTCCGTGTGTGTGCTTGCTCTATGAAATGTATGGGAAAACGTGCGTTATGAAATAGTAATCTTATATATTCCGATTCTGAATTCATAACGCTCATCAGTTTCATTCAAACAGATAGATTTGAAAAAATCTGAATATATGTGAAGCATTAGTAATATGAATTATGAATATGAATTCAAACAGGCATTCCGGATATCTGAGACCAGCCTAAAGCTGTGTCTATACTTGTAATTTTATGACCAAGCGTGCAGAATGATTTCCAACTCGTGGGCAAGCTGCTAGCATGTACCCAACGTGTTCGTAAACTTCTCCCAAATGCGTCAAGTGATTGAGCATGGAAGGGCCGTCTTTAGCTTACCAGGGTACGAACCCAACTTAGCTATTTAGTCCTTAGCTATTTCAACACACCCCGGTTGTGCAGGTAACGAGGTATTATTTTACACGGTTGCTCTTCGTGGAACAATAAATTTATTAAATTGTATTCCACGAACAGCAAGTAGCTTCTAGTAATGTGGTGTATTTCATTCTTTAGGTCGTTATCAAATAAAATATATCTTTAAAATCACCAGTATGTTTATATTTAATATAAATTACATGAAAATATTTAAATAATCACACTAATATTATAAATGCGAAAGTCTGTGAGTGTTTTTATTTTATTTTATTTCCACCAATCAATCTACCAGATTCTTTGTTTGGTAGAAGTTTCCAGCAAGTGGTGTTCCCAAGTTGTACTTGTTGGCGAAGACTTCTGGCCTGAATTTTGCGCGGCTCTCGACTGAGTCACTGCAAATAGGAAAAAAAAATGTATTTAATTATTTATGCACAACTGGGTACAAAGGCAGTCTTAACGCCATAGGCGTTCTCTACCAGACGAACGTTCTCTCTCTTTGTCTCTGCATTACCTTAGGGTAGAATAAGGTAGATGCACCAGTAAAGTAATAAAATATGTTCAGTAGGTACTACGGACTTATAATTACATGTAAAATTTGTTGAAGCATAATCGTACTGGCTGCACTACAGTGCTCAGTGTTCGATTTTTATAATGTTATTTTTTATATTTCGAAAACTATATTTTTGACTGTGCTTGTCACTCAATAAAAAATATCACAACAAATCGGTTATGGGCGTAATTTTTCTTTGGAAAAAGTGATATTTTTTCTTTTTTTTCGCAAATAATATTTATAATAGACTAAATATTTTGCGTTATGTCGGTAGGTGATGTTAATAGTGCTGTACCTTCGGGCTCAGGGGCATCGTTAACGGCGATAAAACCCCTACACGGTAAGGATGGCTACGCTTCTTGGAAATTCAAGATGCGTATGTACCTCCTGCACGAGGATTTGTGGTCGTCAGTAGTAGGGTATTCCAACGACGACAATTCATCTTTAGCCCAAAGAAAAACAAAAGACCTCAAAGCGATGACGAAGATGTGTCTCACGCTAGAAGGAGGAGCGATTACCCACGTACGAGCATGCAACACAGCTAAGGAAGTTTGGACTGCTTTAGCAAATGCATATGAAGATAAAGGTATGGGTAGAAAATTAGCATTAGAAAAAAGGCTATATAGGTTCCAACTATCAGATTTTGGATCTATTGAGGAATATATAAATGCTGTCATAAGCACTGCCCAAGACTTAGCCGACATTGGGAGAAACATTGATGACACATCAATAGGAGCAATTTTGTTAGGAGGCTTAACAGCAGAGTTCGACCCTCTTGTCATGGCTCTAGAAAACTCCAATGTCGAAGTGTCGTCAGAACTAGTGAAATCTAAGCTACTAAACGAAAGCGCAAAGCGTAGTTCAAAAGAGTCAGTTTTAGCTAGCAATATAAGAATGATGAAACCTCAGGAAAAAGGTATAATTTGTTTTCATTGCAAAGAGCCTGGACATAAGCGTCCTGATTGCCCACTTAGGAAGAAAGGGAAACAGGAAAGATTTAAAAAGAATAAGAATGCGACCAAAGAGACTACTCTTATTTCTGCCTTGGGTGTTGGAGGGAATTTAAGTCCACTGGACTGGTACATTGATTCCGGAGCCTCCACACATATGACCTGTTCAAAAGATTGGCTTAGCAATTTTAATCCTACATCTGAGAGCAAGCACATAACTCTTGCCAGTAACAGGGAAATAAATTCAGCTGGCGTCGGTGATGTACTGCTCGCAAAGGATACAAAATGCAAGTTGAATGGCATCAAAGAAGTTCTTTACATTCCTGAATTAAGTACTAATTTAATATCTGTAAATAAGGCTGTTGAAAAGGGTATTACTGTTGTTTTTGATAAGAAAGGTTGTTCTATGTACAAGCACGATAATGTCAAAGTACTAGGTCAAATAGTAGGACATGCTACATGTAACGTTGGTGGTTTGTACAGACTAGACCATGTGCCAATTTTTCCGGAACGCGCTATGGTTACTGAAGCGAATACTACTTCAAGTCTATGGCATCGTAGACTTGGTCATCTGTGTCGCGTCGCTTTGGAACACCTGCGTCATGGAAAAGCTGAAGGTATTCAATATTCTTCTTTAGACAAAAACCCATGTGTAGCCTGTATTGAAGGGAAACAAATTAGAAAGCCCTTTAAAAAGATTGAATGTATGAAAAGTACCAGAATTTTAGAACTTATACATTCAGATGTTTGTGGACCTTTTGACGTAACTTCTTTAGAGGCAAATCGCTATTTACTTATTTTTGTAGACGATTTTTCTAGAATGATTTTTTCTTATTTTATACGCACTAAGGCGGTCCGGATGTTAAGAAAAAGTTTTTAGAATTTCAAGCTCTTGTTGAGAGAGAAACCTCTCATCAGATTGGAAATCTGCGTACAGACAATGGAGGTGAGTACGTTAATGGTGAATTCGAAGCCTGCCTGGCTTCTAAAGGAATTAAGCACCAGACTACCGTCCCATACTGTCCAGAATCTAATGGGGTAGCTGAAAGAACGAATCGGTCCATAGTAGAGAAGGCTCGGTGTATGTTGCAGGAAAGTGGCTTACCAAAAACCTTCTGGGAAGAGGCGACTCGTACTGCTACTTATCTTAAAAATAGATGTCCCCATAGAGCTTTAAATAATCGTAATAATCGTATCGTATTAATAATCGTACCCCGTATGAGTTATGGTATAATAGAAAACCTAATATCGCTCACCTACGTGTGTTTGATTGTCGTGCGTACGTTCATGTACCTTCGTTCGAGCGCAAAAAGTTAGACGCTAAAGCGAAACAGTACATATTTGTTGGTTATTGTGATGACAATAAATCATATAGATTTCGTGATCCCACCAATATTAGGAACTGTACTAAAGGGCGGGATGTAGTATTTTTAGAGAATAGTTTTTCAGGCGATAAGAAAGATAACGAATCAGATCGTCATAATATTGTTCTCTCTGCTGATAATAATAATTTTCAGGTCGAAGGCAGCTCGGCTATGGAGCCAGTAGCCTTGCTTGATCACCCTGTAGCAAGTACAAGTACTGCTGCTGCTGTACCTAACTTATCTGTGGCCGGTTCCCTTCCTGAAGCTCCAATAGTATCTGCTCGGGAGGAAGAGATGCCTGTGGAATCCAATGTAAGATACAATTTAAGGGAGAGAAAACCTGTCAATTATCGTTGTTCTGTCTGTTGTTGTTCAGCGATGCAAAATGGTGAGTTGAGCGATGAACCTTATTCCTATGCTGACGCAATTCTACGTCCTGATAAGGACATGTGGATAGCTGCAATGGAAGACGAATATAATTCTTTGATGACTAATGGTACCTGGACCTTAGTAGAAAATACAGGACAAAAAGTTATACCGTGTAAGTGGGTCTTTAAATTAAAACGAGATTCCGAAGGTAAAATTTGCCGGTACAAAGCGCGTTTAGTCGCAAAAGGTTTTCGTCAAAGTTATGGAATCGATTACGAGGAAACTTTTTCTCCTGTAGTTCGTAATTCGTCGTTAAGAGTTTTGATAGCGTTAGCCACTGAACAGAATTTAAAAATGCATCATATGGACATTGATACAGCTTTCCTTCATGGAAACCTAGAAGAAAATGTATATATGGCGCAACCTCAAGGGTTTGTGGCAAAAAGTGACGAGACCAAGATGTGTCAATTAAATAAATCACTTTATGGCCTCAAGCAGGCAGCTCGAGCCTGGAATAAACAATTAGATCAGGTACTTTGTAATTTGGGTTATAAAAGACTAGAGTCAGAACCCTGCGTGTACCTGAAGAAAGATAATTCTACTAGTATTGCTATTTTAGCAATTTACGTAGATGATTTAATTTTGTTCTATAACAGCGAAACAGAATTATCATATTTAAAGAATGGCCTCAGGGATTTTTTTGGTGTAAAGGACTTAGGTGAACTCAGTTATTGCCTTGGTCTACATATCGTTAGAGAAAAGGATACTAACTATGTTAAGATTAATCAAAAACGATACATATTAGAGACGTTAAAACGTTTTAATATGATAGATTGCAAAACTGTTACCACACCTATGGACATTGGTGTTGACCTGCGTTCACAGGAGAAACCAGCTGTCGATGTCCCGTACCAAAATTTAATCGGTTGTTTAATGTATTTAGCTATAAATACTAGGCCTGATATATTGTTTCCCGTTAGTTTTTTGAGTCAATTCAATAGAAGCCCTATGCAGGTGCATTGGTCTGCTGCTAAACGTGTCCTACAGTATTTAAAAGGAACTTTGGACTACGGTCTTACATTTAAAAAGACAGGAGAACCTTTATGTGGTTTCGTGGATGCTGACTGGGCGAACGGTAGTGATAGAAAATCGTACACAGGTTACGTATTTAAACTAGCGAATGCACCAGTATCGTGGGAGTGTAAAAAACAGCCCACAGTTGCCCTGTCATCCACTGAAGCGGAGTACATGGCTTTGTCCTCTGCTTCCAAAGAAGCTGTGTATTTACAGCGCCTCATTTGTGAGATCACAGGTGAGTCCCTTCCAGTAACTCTTTTTAATGATAACCAGAGTGCGCAGAAGTTGGAACAGAACCCGGTTCATCATAGTAGAACCAAACACATCGATGTCCGGTATCATTATATAAGGGAGCTAGTTGAAGGTAATAAAATTAAGTTATCTTATTTGTCTACGGATAAGATGTTGGCGGATGTTCTAACCAAAGGGTTAAGTCGTTGCAAACACCAACGGTGCGTGTTAGACATAGGTTTGAAGATATCTTAATATGTGTTTTTTCTTATGTTATTTGACATTGTGCTTTATGCAGTAATGAGATGTTTTTTATTGTTTAATGCAATTATTCTTATTGTTATAAAATCTCCTTGTAATGTAAAGTACAGTCAGGTCGATTAACATATTGTGCATATAAGTACAGTCAGCTGAAATAATATATAGCTGTATTAGTACAGTCAGTCAAATTAATTGGTAGCCTTGTCCGATTAAGGGGAGGATGTTGAAGCATAATCGTACTGGCTGCACTACAGTGCTCAGTGTTCGATTTTTATAATGTTATTTTTTATATTTCGAAAACTATATTTTTGACTGTGCTTGTCACTCAATAAAAAATATCACAACAAAATTATGAGTAACCAAGCTTGGTCTTCAAGTTGATAATTTTAATAGTGAAGGATTGATGAGGTTAAAGTTAAATAAAATTAATACAAAACATTAGTTCAGTTTACGGGTTGTTAAAACCAGGCTGCTATACAATGCTTGCTGTCTGTGGCTGTCGAATTGATATTAACATCTGGCAGCAGAGTTTGATAATCCAATACGTAGGGCCGGCTCACCTATCCGACACTGGGGTGCAAGAACTACTATAGCGCCCCGACAACTGATAATTTCTACAGCTAAGGATTTGGTCTTCGACGCTCCCCATGACCGCACCCGGGTGCTGCCTAGGACCGGATTCGGACACTGTGCACCCCGTGAACCATAGTTCCGGAACACCCTAGCAGTTATTGCCTGTAAATTGCCACTAGCAAACAAACTTTTGTCCATATGGCAGGGGGCCAACTGAAAATCAGTGCTGTGCAGACATGCGCGGCCAATAAAATCAGTGCTGTGCAAATATGCGCAGCCAATAAAATCAGTGCTGTGCAGACATGCGCAGCCAATAAAATCAGTGCTGTGCAGACATACACAGCCAATCAAATACTGATCTGTATCGCTTGCATAATATTATGCTACTACATATTCCTCTATTATTTAACTTTTTGACATTTTTCAAAATAATTAAGTTACCTATATTTTATGTGTGTGGCACAAATAAATATTTTCCTTACTCGGTTTCTTCTTCAAACTCGATCACTCCCGGCTGCTCATACACCAAGAACACGTATCGATGCAGGCCAGTCCCGGACCGTGGGCCCGAGCTGACGAAGCTGGTGAGCGTCTGGCCCGCGTCCACGTCACCTCCGGGGATGTTAACCACCAGCCAGTGCAGCATGGAGCGGTTTTCAGGGTCTACCCGGGAGGGGGCGTCTAGATCTAGAAAGAAAGATTTTAGCATACACAATTTAAAATAATTGACTCGGTCATTATTAATTATTTATGCTATTCTAATTACGTATTTGATGTTCTTGGTAGTATTAATTTAAAATAAAAGACTGTACTTAACTAACTAACTTATAACTATGGGTGAATTTGCCTGAAATAAAATGATTTCATTTTTATTTTATTTATTTATTGTGCCGAGTGTTTAATAGCTAAGAGCCTCGACCAACACCTGATGAGGATCGCATTGAGCAGCTAGGTCTTGGGGCTTGATACAGAAGGCGGTGGTTCTGAACACGACGTTCATCGTTATGAAGTTCCTCTATCTGAACCCTTGACCACCACTTGGACCCTTTTCCCGTTGCAGGTGGGCTACTATTTTATATTTTCGTTTTTTTTATAAATATTTCCCAACGTGTTAAAGCTTTGAATGATATGTTTAAAGTATGTACCTACCTGTGTGGTACCGGACTTAAAGAATAGCACCACCCTTATCTCTTCTCATGGGTGTCGTAAAAGGCGACTAAGGGATTCACCAGAGGATGGGCAGCAGCGTTCTCTGAGTATTTTACCAACCAACTGCGATCGCCAACCCGCCTGCCAAGCGTGGCGATTATGGCATATCCCCCCCTTAATTGGGGGAGGCCTATGTCCAGTAGTGGACGTCTTTCGGCTGAAATGATGATGATGATGATGTACCTACCTACATCAAAAAAAAAACACCGAATTCATAACCTCCTCCTTTTATTGAAGTCGGTTAAAAAGTAGTGTACTAAACGTTTCTATTCTCGATTCAGCTCCCCGATTTAAGGGGTCTACTCGCATTTCACGAACGACAAACGAAGTTCGAACTTTCGTTCCGACTGAAACCTACATAATAAAGATAGGCGCATAAAAAAGACACAATAAAGATATAGGTAGGTACTTATAGACCGGTTATTAGTCGTATGAAACTGACCGGAGATCAAAGAAACAAATGTCATCATGTGATCATCGCATGCGATAAGGGAACGATGGTTGACCGGAGTAGCAAATTGTGCGATAATGGTACGATTAATCGAATATCGTCAAACGCGAGTAGATCCCCAGAACATTTTTAAGCAATTGTCTATAGATTGGCAGTACCTAACTAATTATTGCCAAAAACATTTAAATAAACGAGAAGTCACCCAATGGTCCAAACTAACCTATAATTAATCTATGCATAAAAATTTATGATTGAACTATGTAGGTACCTACTATGCAAAAAAATAAATAAATATTGAAGTAACACTAAAGCTCGTCAAAATAGCTAGTAAAGAAAAACGAAAATCGGTTGACAAGCAGAGCAGAAAATGGTACAGGGGCCTTACTCCTGACTGGTTCGAGCTCTGAACAAAATCGAGCTAATGCCAATTCCTAGAAAAATGCAGTACGATTTGATACGAACTCGAATTCAAATTCGATTGATACAGCACTCGATCCAGACGGGAGTAAGGCCTTAGGACTAATAGGTATAGATAAATTTGGTTGGTTTTCGATTCTTACCGCAAAAGATCAAAGTATAGGAGCGGTCAGGCTGGTTGTTCCACTCCAGGGTTGGGACACCGGTAACCTCAGTTACAGTCAGCTCATTGCCTTCCAATGCCTGCTCTCCACTCGGAAATATTATCTGAAGCGGAAGAGAGGCTCAATAAAATTGTACATTCCGAAATTCTATTTTATAAGAAGTATTTAGATAAATTTTTTTTTTGGGACATTTTTACACAGCACTATCTAGTCCCAAACTAAGCAGAGCTTGTACTAGACATTGGATATAATACTTATATACTTTTTGTTTTTGTAAATACATACTTATAATACATAAGAAACACCCAGACCAACACACATCACATAAATATTTGTACTGTGGAAATCGAACCCACGACCTCGTGATCAATACTTATATACTTTTTTTAGATTGATTCTTATAAAATGATGAGAAAGTCATGTCATAAGTGGGTACCTAGACTACGAAAAGAAACTCATAGTACATTGCACCCATTGAGCAACACGGAATGCAGTTGCTCTGTGGTAATCTGAGCTCTATGGGTACAACCTTTAAGTTAGGTTGTCATCATCATCATCATCATCATCATTTCAGCCGAAAGCGCTCACTTGATACGGGAGTGGTACCTACAGTCTGGAAGTCGGCATTTATAACACCGATACATAAAAAAGGACCAAAAGACTCTGTAGAGAACTATAGGCCGATTTCCAAGTTGTGCGTGTTCGCTAAGATCTTGGAGAGAATAATTTACCGGCAAGTTTACTCGGCTCTCAAGCACAGTTTGAGTGAGCACCAACATGGTTTCATGAGAGGTCGGTCTACTACGTCAAATTTGGTTCTCTGCAGCGATTTTATTTCAGAGTCCATGTCACATCCCTCCCAGGTAGACGTCATATATACCGACTACAGCAAATGTTTTGACCGAATTGATCATGTTATCTTATTGCGTAAGCTTTTATCTGTGGGTATCAGGGGAAATCTCTACCGATGGTTCGCATCGTATGTTGAGAGCAGATGTCAGACTGTGGTACTGAATGGATACTCCTCTAGAGCTATGCGCATTCCTTCGGGTGTACCCCAGGGATCGTTGTTGGGGCCTCTTTTATTCAATATTTTTGTCAATGATATTACTTTCGGTTTTAAACACTCGAAGATATTGCTATATGCAGATGACATGAAAATCATGAAACAAGTAACTAATGTTGCTGACGCTCTCTTGCTGCAAGAGGATTTGGATTACTTACTTGACTATTGCAAAATCAACAAGCTAGAATTAAATGTCTCCAAATGCTATGTGTGTTCTTTCACTCGCAAAACTAACCCTATCATTTTCAATTATAAACTTTTGGATACCTCAATAGCTCGAGTTAATTCCATCAGAGATTTAGGCGTCACTTTTGACTCCAAACTTATCTTTGCTACGCACGTAGACAACATTATCAAGAAAGCCTCGAGAGCATTAGGTTTCATTTTCAGAATCTCATCAGAATTTAAAAACATTAAGACTATTAAGATTTTATATTGTTCTTTCGTTCGTAGTCACCTCGAGTATGCCTCTCAAGTCTGGAATCCTAATTACAATATTTATATTAACCGCATAGAGAGCATACAAAGAAAATTTTTAAGGTACCTACATTCAATTTCGGTCAAATTCATATCTGCCCACTTACCATGTTCGCTGTAAAAAGTTCCACATTCTTCCACTTTATGAACGCAGAAAAATATCAGATCTGGCATATCTTCTAAAAATTATAACTGGATCGACTGACACTCCCGAGTTGTTGAACAGGATTGGGCTGCGCGTACCTCATGCGTTTCTGCGTAGACCAGACTTGTTGCATGTCCCCGCCGTAAGAACAACGTACAGACAGAACTCCTACCTTGTAAGGGCGTGCCGAATGTATAATGCGACCTGCCGGGAAGTTGACATCGATCTATTCGACATCAGTGTCTCCAAACTAAAAAAAACTCTGTGCGACCACTTCTTTGGTCAGTTTTAATATACTTTTCAATTTGCTGTCTGCTACTACCATCTTTATTTCTATCTTTACTCTGTTAAATGTGAAAACTTGTAATTGGCCTTATTTACGTTGTATATTGGCCCCTCGTATTAATGTTTGACGCATTTCTAATGATTGTACATTATGGTTATAATTCGAGAGGTTATCTATAATACGTGGGACACTCAGAAAGTTTTGCGAAACTAAAAAAAATTGTTCTATACGTACATATATTTTTATCAAATCTTTTCAAAGTACTTTCCACCAGCCTCTATACAAAGATTCATGCGCCTAAACCAGTTTTCAAAACACTTTTTCCAGTCCGCCGCAGACACCTCGTTTACAGCCTGCTCGAACGCAGCCAGCGCATCTTCCGGCGACGAAAATTGTATCCCTTTGAGCAGATTTTTTATTTTTGGGAATAAAAAGAAGTCACACGGTGCTAGATCAGGGCTGTAAGGAGGGTGACCCAGGAGTTTGACTGGCGTGCTGTCCAGGAAGTCCCTCGTTTTGAGTGCGGTGTGCGCAGGTGCATTGTCGTGGTGGAGCAGTAGCCCGCGGAGCCCTGTGTTTGGTCGCTTGTTGCTTATAACAGAGAAAACTTCTGGCAAACATTTGGTAGTATACCATTCGGCATTAATGCTTCTTTGATCCCGTAAGGGAATTGATACCAAGTGGCCAGTCAAATTAAAAAAGCTAGCGATCAAAATCTTACCCCCGCTTCTAGATCGCTTCACTTTGGTAGGCGTTGGCTCATTTTGAAACACCCAAACAGTCGACTGGCGCTTGGTTTCTGGGTCGTATTGATAAATCCAGGACTCATCACCTGTAACGATGTCGTAAACACGCCGAGACGAGCCTGCTTCAAATTTGTTAAGCATATCACGGCACCATTCCACCCGGGCCTGCTTCTGAGCATCGGTGAGGTTGTGCGGCACCCAGCGTGATACTATCCTCCTCACGCGAAGATGGCTGTGTAGAATCTCGTGAACGCTTCCCGATCCAATCTTCAATATGTGTTGAATCTCCTGATATGTAATTCGCCTATTGTCTTGGATTAAATTTTTCACTGCTAGCACGTTTTCTTCGGTAACAGCCGTCAAAGGGCGACCGCTTCTTTCGTCATCCCCCAAAGTTGGTCGACCGCGCTTGAATTCGTTATACCAACGATACACGGTTGCCTTGGAAGGGCCTTCATCCATGAATGCCATTTGAAGTCTATCGTACGATTCATCCGGTTTCAGGCGACACTTGAAATCGTATAAAATCATAGCTCTAAAATGTTCCCGGCGCAGATCCATATTTCAGTGAGACACAATACTTTGAATTAACTCGCAAAAAATGTGGAGGGAAATTTTGAAATTGGAACTTACTTATTTTTACTTATAAATAATCATATTTTCGAAAAACATTATAACTGGCCAGTCTCCCATATATAAAAACTTTTTTTCGCAATACTTTCTGAGGGGCCTGGTATTTGTCTAGCTGAAAGTTTTCCGAAAAATAAAAAAATAAAATAAAATAAAGACGTCCACTGCTGGGCATAGTCCTCCCCCAAAATGGAAGGATATTCCATAATCGCCACACTTAGCAGGCGGGTCGTCGATCGCAGTTATAAATAAATAATAAATATTTTACTGATTTTTTTTTCGACTGCCTCGTTGGTCTAGTGGTCGCAAGCGCGACTGGGGGGGGTGGGGTCCTGGGTTCAATTCCCGGGTCGGGCAAAGTGATATTGGGTTTTTTCAGTAGGAAATTCTCAGTAGCAGCCTGGAGTCTGGATTTGTGCCCGGTTAATGGCAATAGGCTCGCCCCCTATTACATGGGACTTACAACATAACTGGCGAAATGTGGGTGTACTATACACCTCTGCCTACCCTTTCGGGGAAATACAGGCGTGATGTTATGTTATGTATTATATTATTATTGTAATTTTGTACGCTACATTAGTGGCAGGATATAGAGGCGCTAATAATACTTCTGAAATAACAACCATTGTACCTATATTCAAGAAAAATTAATGAATTGAATTGTTAATAAATATTTTGGGACATTTTTACACAGCATCATCTAGTCCCAAACTAAGCAGAGCTTGTACTACGGGTACTAGACATTGGATATAATACTTATATACTTTTTGTTTTTGTAAATACATACTTATAAAACATAAGAAACACCCAGACCAACACAAACACTTAGGTATGTTTATCGCATAAATATTTGTCCTGTGGAAATCGAACCCACGACCTCGTGATCAACAGTCCGACACTCGAACCACTAGACCACTGACGTTGGTTGGTTAAATACTCAGAGAACGCTGCTGCCCATCCTCTGGTGAATCCCTTCTAGTCGTCGTTTACGACCACCATGAGATGACATAGGGAGGTGCAATTCTTTATGTCCGCCACCGTAAGTTTTAGTTACTTAAAAGGCCTTAATTTTTGAATAGTGATTGTAGAATTATCAACATATTAACTTACAGACAGATATTCAGCAGGCGCCTCAGACAACACATCGGGAACTATCTCATGGTCTACAAAAGACTGTACCCCTCGCGGTACAACCTTAGCGGCCACGAAACTGTTCACACAAATAAGTAGAGCTACGAAATACCACCGGCCCATCTTGTCGTGAAACTATGAATGTGTCATTTAAATACTTTGGTACTATTATAGTATTCTGTGATGCCAGATAGGATTTTCTCTGTCCTGCATTCGGAAGATACGATTATCTTATTCGATGATAAATGATAGAAGCTTCAGATAAGGGCTATTTCATAATAATATGAAATTCATCCATAGAAAATCCATCTGCCGTTAACTATCTTCAACGTCTGTGGTCTAGTGGTTCGAGTGTCGGACTGCTGATGAAGAGGTCGTGGATTCGATTCCCACAGAACACAAGTGTTTGTGTTGGGGTAGGTGTTTCTTATGTATTACCAGTATGTAGGTATTTACGAAAAAAAAAAGTATATAAGTATTATATCCATTGTCTAGTACCCATAGCACTAGCTCTGCTTAGTTTGGGACTAACTAGACGGTGCGGTGTAACAATGTCCCAAAAGTGCAGCAGCAGTTTGCAGCTACAACATGCAAAGTAGGTATCATACATTGATAAAGTGATTCAAGAAATGTACCTAATTAAAGTTATTTTTTATGTGCACCTACCGCATGTCGTCTTGTTGTGGCAATAATTCATTTAACGTCGAGGTTAGTCAAAATGTTTGTTATATCTTGATTTAATTGTGCGCGACAAGTCCCGTAAACTTAGTTCAATAAATCAGTTTTCTTTCTTTCTTTCAAAAAATATTTATTTATTTATTTTTCCGCCGCACCCACTTGAGAGTCCCACTAGTTCTACTATTCTATAACACATTATATCGTAGGACTAGTGAGAAAAAAAAACCCCAGTAGTTCTACCGTAGAACTGTTTAGTAGAACAAGTGGGAACAAACCATCAATCCTCGCTCTTTCACCCTCACCCATTCACTTTACACATAGTACACTCAAACAATATTACTAACACTACTTACATACTCTCCACCTACTCATACTACACACACTACTCCTACTCAACATAAGCTCACACTATTACTTGCACAAAACACTATTACTCCAACAATGGGGTGCTATTAACAACTTGAATTAAAATCAAATTAACTATAGGTATAATAATATTATGTACTTTGGTAACCTAAACCTATTATGTAGTACCTTGTTTATGATGAAAGAGACTGGACCTCACGACACAGGGTATCCTAGTGTGAGGTTCAGTGCTATATGTAATCAATTGTAACACTTTTCTTAAAATTAAATAAATTATTATTATTACCTGTCATCCCTTGGTGCTTGGCACCCGGGGCGGACCGCCCCCACCGCCCCTCCTTTACGCCGCCACTGCCACACCATTGCTTAAAATTTCAATACAATATTTTGGTAAATAAAACAACAGCATCAGTGCAAACCACTATATTATAATAACAATAAGAAGATAATATTGAATCATCCACTTACAAAACTTTCGCTTACATACGTACTATTATCTAATAATGCACTGGTCGTATCGGCACCGATAACATACTCTTATAAATACTGACAAAATAACTGGAACAAACAATTGTATGCTTATACTTTATCTTGACAGTTTTGATAATAATATTAAAAATCGCTTGATATTATGAAGACAAGTAATTTTTAAGACACAAATACCATACACAATCCTTCTATAAAATGGTAGCAATCTGGAAATCCGTATTACATTTTTTTTTCTTTAAATTATGAAACTAGGTGCCAAAAGTTCGGACCATACAAATAACCCACATGTGCATTCAATATTATTCACAAAACAATAAATGCTTATACAGTCGGATACAACTACACTAAAAAAAGGCAAAATTAAACCTTAATCATATTGTATAGTCTGATATTGATCAAACTCTGCATGTATCAAGGAAAGTTGTTAGGCCAAGGAGTAGTAAACAAATGGAGTGACAACCAGTGGCGGCTGCTGCCCGAGAGAACCGGTGATGCACTGTTCTGTTTTATTTAGTGTTATGATTTAAAATACAATAAAAACATTTGATACCAGTTTCCGTCCAAATCGACTCTCCACCAAAAATAGTGCAAGGAAAACAAAAGAACGCATTTAGTCGCCCACATCCACATAACAATTGCTTTTTAGTGTACATTTCACTTTTAAAACTTCTCGTAAATATTCTATTCTTCGTTTTGCATTGTTGTTTTATATCAAGGATATCAAACAACAATGCAATGATGAATTGAATGAATTGAATGATGGCTCAGGCGGTCCAGCTGATTTTATGTCCACTTTGTTTTGAAAACTTTTATTATTGTTTTTAATATAGTCAATATTAATGTTAATGCCCATTTTCACACCAATTCACAGTCACAGTTATAAACAAATGTACTCTGTGGTCACAGTAAGGTACTATTATTGATCGAAGCACAGTAACGTTAAAATAAAACACTTAATACACTGTCAATCAATCAATCAACTCAGCCTATCGCAGTCCACTGCTGGACATAGGCCTCTCCCAAGTTGCGCCACAACGCTCGGTCCTCTGCCTTCCGCATCCAGTCCCCCCCAGCCACGTTCTTTAGGTCGTCGGTCCACCTGGCAGGGGGGATAATAATACACTGTCACTGACTGTCAATGTCACTGACAATACTGCAATGTCACCGAGGCTGATCATAATGTCGGTAACTGTCGGTAACTGATCGTCTATAACGTTTTTTTCCACGTGCGACATGCAAGTACTAGGTG
The DNA here is from genome assembly GCA_949699075.1 of Asteroscopus sphinx. Lineage (NCBI taxonomy): Eukaryota > Metazoa > Arthropoda > Insecta > Lepidoptera > Noctuidae > Asteroscopus > Asteroscopus sphinx. The sequence goes on from OX453021.1 coordinate 19,364,475, forward strand.
AATTTATTATTATTTGTATTTATCAAAGGCAAAAACTGGATATAGTCTTTTATTCAGTTTTTGCCAGCTCTTCTCCATACGACCAACTTTATGGAACCATGCGTCTTTACGTTTTAAAAGTGCATATAAATGCTTATTCAAAATGAAAACTTTTGAATTTGAAAAGGTTCTCCAATGAGACAAAAGACAACCTATATTTTCGCCACAGCCTGCGATCTTGAGCTAAAGCAAAATTGCTTTGAATCAACCCGACTTTTTACAAACACACTGAAAGGACCTGTTAACGGACATTAATATAAAGCATCTAAACTTCTGTCGGTTTACAGCGCGGCTAATTCGTGTAAATAAAAAAAACTATTAAAAACAGTTTTTTTTTAAACATCTAAGTAGTCACTCCATTTGTTTTCTCCTCCGTGTTTGTTAGTATAATATCTTCAGCAGTTGTTCGCTTAGGCGCCGAGTTGTTTGTAAAGGATGGGTACATAGTCGTCGTACTCGGCCTGGTAGAAGTTGCCCGCGATCGGATCGCCTAGGTTGTACTTCTGAGCGAACTTGGCAATCGAGAACCCTCCACGGTTGTCGGCAGATCTGGAAAAGGTAGATTTTATTATAAGTACGTTTTGTAATTCTTGTCAAGACGTCATAATTTTCATTAAAGTGTGGGGTTACGTAGTTCGACCACATTAATTGAAATTAAATAAAAATTATATATGTTTCTGCAAATCGGATGTCAAAATCAGTTTTACTAGTTTTCACAAGTCATTTCTTGTAAAAATTAGATTGCGTCGGCATTTCCTATGTGACTAACCCCCAGTTTCCGAAAGGCTGGTCAACGCAAAATTTACTAATCAGCTGTGAAATCTCAGGTCAAGCGTTGTGATTGGTTGTTAACATTTTTGCCGGCCAATCACAGGAGCTGACATGAGATTTGACAACAGATCAAATTGATCGGCCTTCCAGAAACTGGGGGTAACTCTGAGAAGAAACGCCGAAATACAACAACACAACTCAGGGAACAAAGTCTCATTTAAAGTCCACATTTATCTTGTATTAAGAATTTGTGAGAGAGCATATACAAAACGTAACGTAAATAAAATTGAATAAATTGAAATTGATGGTTCCAGGACAACGATTGCTGTGTTTTGGTCTGAAGGGTAAGGGTGCCGGTGAAATTATTTATTTATTTTATTGTACACCATAAAAAACATTACATTGAATATGCATTTAAACTATTGTACAAATGGCGGCCTAAAATTATAATCACATGAGACATTCATTTCATTTCATGTCTCAGTTTGGCGAACCGACTTTCGGTACCATTTAGGAAACAGCCTAGGTGGTATTGCAGTTGTTATGGGAAAAGGTAACCGCTTAACATCAGGTGGGCCTTTAGCTCGTTTCGCCATCCTATACTATAAAAAAAAGACAAAGCCTAGACTAGCCTTTTGAAGAAAGTGCCAGGTCAATTTGAGTGGAATTGTCGCATAATTGCTTTTGAGGAACCACAGGAATATTGGGGGCAAATAAATTACAAGACTATATTTAAACCGAATACGTTGGAATTACACTCATAAAATTAAATACTAAGTAATGCTTGCATTGTTGTGTTCCGGCGTTAAGGGTACGCGTGCTAGTGAAATTACAATCATATGAGACTTTCCATCTTCATGTCTCACTCAGTTTGGCAAATGCGACTAGCAGTACCATTAAGGCAACAGGCTAAGCAGTATTGCTTTCGCCATCTAGGCGTCGTCCTAATACAACGCGACAATTAAACAATCATCGCACGTTCGCGCCATGACAAGATTCGAGTGTCCTAACAGAATGGTCGTATCGTATCACTCGTCACCTTGCATTGACGTTAGACACTCAATGATCGCGCGAATGTCAATTAGGTCAACTATTCGACACCTGTACGATCGTGGGTTCGCACAATCAAAATTCGTGCGAACTAGCGAGTCGTGAAATGCACTGTATTGGGAAGACGCCTTATTCATACTAATATTGAAATCACTTGGTTGATGTGAAAACTTTACAAGAAGAACTAAGTTGTGCCAACTGCTGAACTGGATTTAGTACAAAATTATTTTATAATTTTTAACACATTTACGCATGCTAAGCTAAATCTAATGATATACATTGTTGAAAGAAAAAATCGCTTAAGGGGCCGAAACCCGTAATTCAACAAACTAATGCGAATCCCGCTCAAAAACTGCTCACTCTATGATACTGAAATTTATAAAACATGTTTTTTTTTTAATGGTATTTGATGGCGAGACGAGCTAAAGGCCAACCTGATGTTAAGTGGTTACCTTTGCCTATGACAACTGCAATACCACCTAGGCTGTTACCTAAATGGTACCGCAAGTCGGTTCGCCAAACTGAGACATGAAGATGGAAAGTCTCATGTGATTGTAATTTCACCGGCACCCGTACCCTTCAGACCGAAACACAGCAATGCAAGCATCACTATTTGGCGGAGAAGTAGGCACGGTGGTAGTACTTCCCCGGACGAGCTCTTTCACAAAGGAGCTCTACTACTACTGCACTTATTTGGCTCGATCATAAAAAAATCCAAACATACTCGGAAACTGTTTATTTTCAAACAGTTTCCTAAATATGTCCAACATTTATTGGTATTTTGTTTTGATATTTTATCTAAATATTGTTTTATTATTTTGAAATAATTTTACTGAGCCATTTTATCCAAAATACACATACTTTCTGAGTAATATTTTTTTTTCGATTAAATGCACTTTCATTTGGAGTAGCGTCAACTACATGCCGCACTACTCCTTCCCGGCAAGTCTCGTATTTTGCTTCTAGCTCACTCTCATTCCGCGGCGTTCTGGGCATTAAGAGCAGGATTCGAACCTGCGACTCCTGGCTCAGAAGATAGTTCACGGTAGCTTAGTGGCTAAAACACTGGCGTACTGAGCCAGGAGTCGCAGGTTCGAATCCTGCTCATAAGTGATTGTTTCTTTCCACAATTTATATCTTTGGATTTAGTCACAGACCAGTAAGCCCCAAGACGCAGCTTAAACAAAGTTTTGCATGAGAACGCAGTCATAAAATGTTGGCGAGGTCCGGAGAACGGACGGCGCGTTATGATTGGTCGGCTCAAAAGTTCAGTGATATGATTCCGTATGATTGGTACCGCTCGCTGACGGACTGACATCCTGATTGGCGGCGAAGCGTATGATATGCAATACTACTGCATATCCGTTGTGACCGGGGGTTTCCGGCTAATCGGCGTCTAGAGGCTTACTGGTCTGTGGATTTAGTACAGTTAAAACTGACCTGTTCGTGAGCTTGGGCTCGTCAAAGGTCAGCTTGGAGGGTTGCTTGTAGACGAGGAACACGTATCTGTGCAGGCCGGTGCCCTGCGGCGGCCCGGAGCCCACGTACTGCGACAGCGTCTCGCCGCCCGCGATGTTGGTGCCAGGCACGTTCCCGACCAGCCAGTGGTGCCACTCGCGGAACTTGGGCTCCTTGCGGGAAGGCGCGTCGGGGTCTGGAAATAGATCATTGAATACCATTTGGCCGTCCACAATTAATATCCAATCTATCCACGATTTACCCTACTGGAGATAGAAATTTGACATATTTTGTATGGAGCATATGTCAAATTCCTATCTCTAGTAGGTAAAATCGTGGATAGATTGGATATTTATTTTGGCCGTTAGTCTGTAGCTGAAGTAGCAATGGACTGGCAATGGCTGAATGGATATGACGAGTGGAAACAACGAATTTGCAAACGCAGCGTAAGTCGTCCCCATAGATATTTGAAGCAAGGAGATTGATATTTTTTAATAAACGCTCTTTTTAATTTAATATTATTTATTTCTAATTTAATTTAACAACAATTGGTCCAATGGTTAGTAAAAATCTATAGTTTTGAAGCAAGGATTTGAGCGTCTTTCCTGCCTAATCCAGGACATTGTTTGTGTGCCAAATTTCATCCAAATCCGTTCGGCCGTTTCAGCGATTGAAGGACAAACAAACATTACAAGTAGGATTTAAATATCTGAGACATGAAGATGTTGCCTCAAACAATCGCTGTCACTAGTAAATCTAAAAGTAATAGCAGATTTGAGCGATTGCTGGTTTGTGACAGATTACGGAGTACAGTAGTACACATTTTATATGGCTCACCGATGTACCTGCGCAGATGACACAATTAAAATACAATTTTACATCCCCATTTCACATGTATGGACGCCACCCCTAAAATACGTAAAAACGATTTTTTTATTCTTTTAAAATTGAGATCTATATGTAGACTATTTTTTAACAAAATTTCATTTACTTATGTTTATAACTGTAGAAGTTATTAAGCTGTAAAGGATTAGGAGTTAGGACAGACGGACAGACGGACGGACATGACGAAACTATAAGGGTTCCTTGTAGGACTTCGGAACCCTAAAAACCGGCCAAGTGCGAGTCAGACTTGCGCAGTAAGGGTTCCGTACCTCTCGACGACCTGATACCCCATAAAAACTGATTTAATTTACGAGAGTTTATCAAAAGACATCAACGCACAGTGCTCGAAATATGAATTTTTGCATGTCTTTCTTACGCAGGTACCACCACATATCGTCTGTTTGTCTTATTTTTAGTATTTGTTGCTAATCTACATAATATGCATTATAATATGACCAAGTTTGACGCTGGTATATATTACCGTTTTGAAGATAGAGCAGGAACAAAAACGTTGAAAAAAATGCATGTTTTTCTAGGTTTCATGTATGGGGATGGGGTTTGGTTTTAGAATATTTTTATTTTTAGTATTTGTCGTGATAGGCACTTTAGTAACACATATTCTGTGAAAATTTTAATTGGTTATCTATTACCGTTATAAAGATACAGCCCTGTGACAGACAGACGGACGGACGGACAGAGCGTAGCGAGAGTAATAGGGTCCCGTTTGGCACCCTTCGGGTACGAAACCCTAATAAGACTTCAAGGCAATCAATTTTAACTCCTTATGGGCATTACATAAGGTTAATTATATTTTTTAATATTTCGGGTGTTTTCATCTATGGTTTTTTCGTGTCTGCGAGAACGAGGATTGGACGGCGCGCCTTATCTTTTGTCGCATCGTAGGCATAGCATGACCACTGTAGTATTATATTATCTGTGCTGTAGACAAGGGTTTGTCTACGAAAATAAAAGACAAAATGACAAATAATGTACACACGGCTACACATCAAGCTGTACAAAACCAGTAAAGGCTGACCTCGCGTTGTAAGGAAAACCTACACAATGCGAGGTCAGCTTATACTGGAAATGTACAGCTTGATGTGTAGCCGTGTGTACTAAACGATGTAGTTTTTTCCATTCTTCCGTAGACATCTTCTCTCTCTCTCTTGTCTAGTATTCATGCTACGCCTACTGTGTTACAGAGCCGTAACTAAGGCGGTGCCAGCGGTGCCCAGGGCACTTAACTTGGAGGGGGGGGGGCATAAATTTTGGGTTATAGAAGCTCGGGCGCAAAAAAGACTACTGTGTTACTGATCCAAATACGAAAGTTTTTCGTTTCTTCAAATTGGTTAAACTGTTATGTCCTGCTGTTGGTTAAGAGTAAATAAAGTTATTCAGGACATTCTTAAACTTCTTAAACTATGCACTTTTATGAGCTCACTGCCATTAATAAAACTGAACACTTAATGAAATTGGAGTCACTCTGTCTGGACTCTGGTTGCTTGCAACGCAAGTTCTGAAAGTAGTTTTTTTCAGAATCACTAGGAGAATCGGTCGGCGTGGTTTTTATATCATGTTACATTCTACCCATTTTTTTACATTCATTTTGGCATCTAATGATAAATAAGTAATTTCAGCGGATCTAGAGTAGGTCCAGGAAGACTAGCAAAATGGTTTTTTTTTAAAGAAATTGGACTGAATAGAGGAATTATTAATGTAGAAGCTTATTATTTATTTTTAGGTTCGCAGTGAAGTTCTCCTGGTCATTAGAAACATTTCCGCTAAAATTAATTTTTGCTTTGCATTTTAATTAGGTATGCACATGCACACATAACATCACAATTTTAAATTAATTCGATGTCTTAACTAAAATTAACTACCGATTTGATTTGCCCTTATGGGCAGAGAATATAATAAGAGTAAGAAGTATAAATTACTATAAATAAAAAAACATTGTATGTTTTTAAAAGTGCTATAGACATTTTTTAACTGTTAGCATGACAAAGCGTATTTATAAAACATGAAAGCTGTATTATCGCAGGAAATATTATGGAATTGAGTAAAATTAAAAAAAACCGTGGCTAACAGACCGTTTTAATTCGTACCGTAAAAAGGATGACGTATTTAAAACAAAACATAAGGACGGCCAAACCTAAACTAGACTCCTACTTAAGGTGAATAAAAGCGGTGGTAGCCCGCGAAATTCAAAATTTTTGGTGTTTTTTGCAAATTTTAGCTTTATTTCGCGTTATATATCGGTCAAAATATGATTGGCGAAAATAATAACAATATATCTACTGAATAATACTCATAAAAAATATTAACCTAGCACTATAAGCTGTACAAGCTCGATAATATTAATTTACGATCAAATTATCGAATTTCGAGCTTGTACAGCTTATAGAGCTAGGTTAATATTTTTTACGAGTATTATTCAGTAGATATAATGTAATTATTTCCGCCAATCATATTTTGACCGATATACAATGCGAAATAAAGCTACAATTTGCAAAAAACACCAAAAAATTTGAATTTCGCGGGCTACCCTGTAGCATTCACCTTAATCTCGCGAACTAGTTGGGAGTTTGGACGTTTGGGTTTAAAAATTGATATTAAGTTTATAATTACGTCATCATCAGCTCAGCCTATCGCAGTCCACTGCTGGACATAGGCTTCTTATAAGTTGCACCACAACACTCATAATTCCGTGATTTTACGCAATTATGTATTCAAAGTTAGGAAGAAACCAGTCGAACAAAGATCTTTAACATGATGAAAATAAGTAATCATGTCCCATTTACAAATCGTCCCATTTACAATTCTTCTTCTTCTTCTGTCGACACGAGCTACATAATGATAATAGCTCATATCGTTGGGAAAAGATTAGCCAGTCAGCAAGTTGGTAGCGGGGCTAACTGCCCAGGGTGCGCCGGACGATCAATTAAATATCGTCACTCGTGGAGGCTCTTTTAATGCACAATTCAATTTACAATTGATTATACACAACGTGTACCTAATTGAAATAACTGAAAACCTTAAGGGGCATTGTAGTCTTCATTATGAACAACTTTTACTAAGGGACCAACCCAGAAATCGCAATTTTTGTCGAGTTATTCGAACATAATAAATGTTCGATGTCGAAGATTCGTCTCTGAATGTAAGCTCTCCGAGTGTTCGCATGTTCGCGCGAATTTTGTTCGTGCGAGTCCGCGTTCAAACATACAGATGGCAATTAGAATTGAAGCATTAATTAACAATCGCGATAATGCGTTGTCACGAACACGATTCGCGCGAACTTGCGATGGTCGCGCAGTCGCGTTGTATTAGGACAACCCCTAAATCGCAAAACACATATAGGCCGGGTGCGGGTCGGGTGCGGGTCGGTCGCGGGTCGTGTTGGGAGTACGGCGGGTCTATTAAACTGTTTTTATATGGACGACAACAGGTCAAACTAGGGTAGCCAGATCGTAAAACCAAAATAACTGGAGATTTTTTCAAAACGTCGGGTTTTTTGATTTCTTGTCTGGATAAATCTAAAATTTAAAAAAAAACGAATTTATTTTATTAATATAAAAAACAAATTGTTTTTTCTATTCATATCGCATACGTGGGACACTCAGAAAGTTTTGCGAAACTAAAAAAAATTGTTCTATACGTACATATATTTTTATCAAATCTTTTCAAAGTACTTTCCACCAGCCTCTATACAAAGATTCATGCGCCTAAACCAGTTTTCAAAACACTTTTTCCAGTCCGCCGCAGACACCTCGTTTACAGCCTGCTCGAACGCAGCCAGCGCATCTTCTGGCGACGAAAATTGTATCCCTTTGAGCTGATTTTTTATTTTTGGGAATAAAAAGAAGTCACACGGTGCTAGATCAGGGCTGTAAGGAGGGTGACCCAGGAGTTTGACTGGCGTGCTGTCCAGGAAGTCCCTCGTTTTGAGTGCGGTGTGCGCAGGTGCATTGTCGTGGTGGAGCAGTAGCCCGCGGAGCCCTGTGTTTGGTCGCTTGTTGCTTATAACAGAGAAAACTTCTGGCAAACATTTGGTAGTATACCATTCGGCATTAATGCTTCTTTGATCCCGTAAGGGAATTGATACCAAGTGGCCAGTCAAATTAAAAAAGCTAGCGATCAAAATCTTACCCCCGCTTCTAGATCGCTTCACTTTGGTAGGCGTTGGCTCATTTTGAAACACCCAAACAGTCGACTGGCGCTTGGTTTCTGGGTCGTATTGATAAATCCAGGACTCATCACCTGTAACGATGTCGTAAACACGCCGAGACGAGCCTGCTTCAAATTTGTTAAGCATATCACGGCACCATTCCACCCGGGCCTGCTTCTGAGCATCGGTGAGGTTGTGCGGCACCCAGCGTGATACTATCCTCCTCACGCGAAGATGGCTGTGTAGAATCTCGTGAACGCTTCCCGATCCAATCTTCAATATGTGTTGAATCTCCTGATATGTAATTCGCCTATTGTCTTGGATTAAATTTTTCACTGCTAGCACGTTTTCTTCGGTAACAGCCGTCAAAGGGCGACCGCTTCTTTCGTCATCCCCCAAAGTTGGTCGACCGCGCTTGAATTCGTTATACCAACGATACACGGTTGCCTTGGAAGGGCCTTCATCCATGAATGCCATTTGAAGTCTATCGTACGATTCATCCGGTTTCAGGCGACACTTGAAATCGTATAAAATCATAGCTCTAAAATGTTCCCGGCGCAGATCCATATTTCAGTGAGACACAATACTTTGAATTAACTCGCAAAAAATGTGGAGGGAAATTTTGAAATTGGAACTTACTTATTTTTACTTATAAATAATCATATTTTCGAAAAACATTATAACTGGCCAGTCTCCCATATATAAAAACTTTTTTTCGCAATACTTTCTGAGGGGCCTGGTATATCTACTTCTGCATCTCTTCTCCATCTGTTAATTCGGACATCCTTCATTTACGCATCTTTGCGTTTCCTCATTTACGACGACTTATGTCCGGTTCATTCGGCTTTTAATAAGCCAGAATTATGCGGATTGGTTGGTTAGGTAGGTTATGATCTCGATTCTCAAAGCAAACCTTGGAGTTCCATTGCATAACAGTGCCCCGGTTGAATCTGACCATAGAAATCTAAATAATAACGTAATAGAAATGGTATGGTATGGTATGGCTGCCTCGTTGGTCTAGTGGTCGCAAGCGCGACTGCTGAGCGTGGGGTCCTGGGTTCGATTCCCGGGTCTCTATTACATGGGACTTATAAAATAACTGGCGAAATGTGGGAGTACTATACACCTCTGCCTACCCCTTCGGGGAAATACAGGCGTGATGTTATGTTATGTAGAAATGGTAAAGGCGCGCGAACCGTTTGCTTGATCATATCTCAAACTCAAACTTTTTATTGCATTCATGTGTATATAGGTAGGTGTTACATAATGTAAGTCCTGTAGGTACTTATATGGTCTCAAAATGAAGCCCGGTAAAGGCACAGTAACATACTAATAATAGGTGCCATAACAACTACAATATGTTGAATAATAATAATAGTTATAAATAATAACAAATTACTTATATCATAACTTGTAATGTTTTGAACGCAAAGTCACTAAAATTGTATTTTGCAGCATATCTAACAGCGGGTTATTTTAGACTTTATTTATTTTGCATTGAAAGCTAGAAAAAACCGGCCAAGAGCATGTCGGGCCATGCTCAGTATTATAGGGTTCCTAATTACAAACGAATCAAATCGAATATGGCTATTTTAGTTTTTGCAAACAACGCCACCTAGCGCTGAATTTAAGAAGCTAAATTTAAGAAGTATGTCAAATCAATATAACAAAAAGCTACTTTTTGTGATTTTTTCAAATAGAAAGTAGCTAAAGGAGCATTATTTGCTATGATAATTTTTTTCTAAGGTCAATGACCTTAGAACTAGGATGTTTAAAGTATTTTTCAGTTTTCTCTCTATAACTCAAAAATTTATAATCACAATATGCTCGAAATAATTTTAAAAGAGAGTTTTTATAAAGGTCTATCAATGTGGAAGACTATAAGTTTCTATGTTGCATAGCTTAGAAATCGCAGGGGGGGGACACATTGCAAGCCACTTTAGCGGGCTATATTTCGCAGATGGTACACCTGATAAAAAAGTGATATATGAAACATTACCTTCATTTTAGTAGACCTATTCAATGATACCCCACAAGAGGGAGTGCAGCGAAAAAAATAATTTCATCACCTTTTCACATGTATGGGCGGGCGCCACCCCTAAAATACATAATTAAGATCTTTTTATTCTTTTAGAATTGAGATCTATATCTAGACCATTTTTTAACAAAGTTTCATTTACTTATGTTTTTGACTGTAGAAGTTATTAAGCTGTAAAGGATTAGGACAGACGGACAGACGGCCAGACGGACAGACGGCCAGACGGACGGACATGACGAAACTATAATAGTTCCTTGTAGAAACTACGGAACCCTAAAAAATGGTGGGCGTAATTGCGTATTTATGTGTTGGTAGCGGCAAACAACCGGCGACACGCGTTCCGGTATTAAAATACAGTAAATAACATTTGTTCCTTGTGGTGCCGGACATAAAGAATTGCACCACCCTTTTTCTTCTCATGGGTGTCGTAAAAGGCGAGTAAGGGATACACCAGAGGATGGGCAGCAGCATTCTCTGAGTATTTAACCAACCAACTGCGATCGCCAACCCACCTGCCATGAGTGTGTGATTATGGTATAAGCCTATGCAGTGGACGTCTATCGGCTGAAATGATGATCAAATAACATTTCTATTATCTTATTATTTAGATTTCTATGGATCCGACTGTTTGAAAGGAATGTCCTTCACCTGGGTAGAGCTAAAGTGGGCTAAAGGGTACATTAGCGTCACATACTCGTAAATCAATACGACAGTGTACAATTAGTCATGCGAGACATATTCTACGTGACGGAAGGGATATCCTTCACCTGTGTGCCAGTCAACAACTTGCCTCTACATTATAGGGTAAGAAAGGGTATGTTAACGTCAAAACTCTCACCAAGTCACCAGTCCTCATTAAAGTACACAGCTGGTATGGGGAGATATTTCATGTGACGGAATGTATATCCTTCGCCCGGGTTAGAGTCAGCACGTTACCCTCACATTATAGGGTAAGTTAACGTCATAATACTCACAAGTCATAGCAACAGTGTACAGTTGGTCTGGGGAGACATCCCATATGACGGAAGAGATGTCTTTCGTCTGGGTAGGAGCCAGCAAGTTACCCCCACATTAGACGGTAAGGGTAAGTTAACGTTACAACACTTACCAGTCATAGCGACAGTGTACAGTTGATCAGGGGAGGCATCCCACGTGATGGAAGGGATGTCTTTCACCTGGGTGGGAGTCAACACGTTGCCTTCATTCACTTCCACGCCGCTTGGGTACTTCACCTGGAAGGTAATTAGTCATATAGTCATAGTCATATTTGAAGTGGTGAATCTAATCATCATTATGAACAACTTTTACTATGGGACCAACCCTAAAATCGCGAAAAAAAAATCAGGTGGTCCCTACATTTTATCGATTTAAGTGAACACAAATGTAGGGACCAACTGATTTTTTTTCTGATTTCAGGTTTGGTCCCATAGTAAATGTTGTTTGTTGTTATTATGAGTAGATTCACCACTTCAAATATTTAGGGTTAATAATGTAGGATCTTATAGATTGAAAGCATCCGCACATTTCAATGATGCGTATGTTCAATAGAGAAATCAGAAATTTCCAGGTTCGGGGCCCACTTTTAAATAAAATCTATCTCTTTGTTGGATAGAAAGAAACCCAGTTTATTGCATTTGGCTCGGTTAAAATTAAAAAGTGTATCTAGTAACAATAAATTAGTTAAAATACGCACCAATTTTCATGGCGGCCGTGATGTTAGCGCCGCGCAGCGCCCCGCACCCTGATTGACCCCCGCACACTCTTTTTGCTACTGCGCAGGCATACGACTCGTTTTCACAGCCGCCATAACGTTTGGTGCGTACTCTATTAGTTACTTAATTGTTTATTATTTCTACAGACAGTTTTCAGAAAATTATAGGCATCTATGTGAGTTTGGATAATGACCCAATTCATCCGGAGTTCCTAACAAAATCACAAGTCTTCGAACAGTGTTGCGGGGCGCAAAATGTGTATATTTTTGAAAAATAGCCATTTGTTCTTATCACTTTTTGACATCGGAATTATATAAAATTGTGTTTATATCGGAATTATTTTCAGGAATAACCAGGAGTAGTAGTTATTAGGAGTTCCTGTTCTCAGCCTTTTGAGCCAGTAAAGACAATCATCGGTATTTTTATGACAACCAGTATTAACTAGCTTTCTGGGGTCAAGTCTGGTTGTGTACAGAATGGCTGAATGGTCACCCATCCATCACATTTTGCAGCTCGATCGATCCGCATGTAACAGCCCCTCTATGACCTTTATCTGCTCATTTAAGACCTGTTATCGTTTACAAATCCACTAAAAAGGTTTCTTATCTATTACATTACATTTAAATCCATAGATAAATAAACTTGGACGCTGTTGTCATAAATAGGTTTATGTACCTTTTGGAAACAACACAGTTTTTATTAGATTATGATAAGTATCGTATTTATGTAAATGTAATTCACATTAATGTAAATATAATGTCTGTTTGATTGCATGGTAGATAACTGCAATCAAACTACATTTTATATCAATGGCTATTAACTCAATAAACAAACGGAGAAAATTATCTTTTGGCTGTGTAAATAATTAGGTAATGGGAAATGTTTTTATAGCACACAGAAACTGTACAGTGCTAGCAATGTACCCACGGCTACACATCAATTCCAACCACAGAAATAGATAGAATGGCCATGTGGGCAGGGCGCGCGTGGTAGCACCATGTATCATAGTGCAGGATACTTCAAAGCCATTCTAAGCACGCCTTATGACTTATTTCTATAAATACTGTAACAAAAACCCGCAAAAATGCTTTATTGTGCTGTTTCTAACTGCAGAAACAAAAGCTGTAAAGTACATTTGTTTTTTTTTTTTTTTTTAATATTGTCGTCAAAATGTAAGGTGTAGTTTTTTCGGAAAGTTGCCACGCATGAATCGCAAGTAAAATTGTGATTACAACCATTCTATCTATTTCTGTGATTCCAAGACACAAATATTTTCAGTATAAGCTGATCTCGCATTCTATAGGCTTTTCGTACAGCGAGAGGTTAGTTTATAATGGAAATGTATAGCTTGATGTGTAGCCGCGCGTCCAACAACTTCGTATTACTGTACCAGCACTTTACTTGCTACACGCGGCCTGCATTTCAATGCACGAATATCATTCAAATAGCGTGGACTCATACATTATCAAATCAATCAATCTACCAATAAACTTTTACATCAATATCTCACGTATCAATTTATTAACATCTCAAGTTGTGTGGTCCTACCTAGTAACATCTTTCTGGTCCTTCGAGCCGGATAATAAATTTATATTCTCGATTGACCGCGTCTGACCGAAGTTTTTTTAATTTGAGCTCGTACAAATGGTAAATTCATTTATTTATTTGTAGAATTTGTTTCTTATCAGTAGCCCTACCATGAGTTTATACTGTCAAAACTCGCTAGCGTCTCCGTAAATAATTTATATGAAAAATTGTACAGCGCCCCTAGCGGTCACAGAAATAATTAAAATTCGTACCATGAGTACTATAGATTTCGATAGGTAAGAAACCTCACGTAATCTATTCGATAGTCACTAACGTTTTGCAGCTGTTACCATACAAAACGGCACCATGAGTCACTAATTCGACAGGCGCTATCGAAAAATACGCTTGCGATAGTAGTTACGTAGCTCACTAGCATTTTGAGGTGTGAAACATATGTTTACATAATAATTAAATAGGTTTTGGTGCATATTAAAGTCAAAATAATGTCTAAAAGAGCTTATTTAATGAATATATGAGTTGAGCCTAGCTAAATTTACACATTCAAAGTTTCAAGTGGCTTTGTTTATCTACCTATTCTACCTGCGTTGTTTAGGGGCAACTATTTGGAAATTTTGTAACTTTATGTTTGAAATAATTTATTGGAAACATACCTTTCCATTAACTCCGTCAACAATTGAAATTGTGACCCACTCACACACTCACTGTGTCCTCATTGTTTTCTATTTAATAAATAAACTTATCAAAAATGCCGCGAGCCACACAATCACACAACGTCAACAAAATTACAAATAATTTAATAGACGACACGACATTGAAATATTTCAAGGTATAAAAATTCAACAATCACTAAATACCATAAGCACTTCACTAACATAAACACAAACCGCTGACCCTTCAAATTCAGTCGGAATATTTCGTGTTGACTGTTATAACATATTTAGCATAGCGATACCACTACAGTTTTAACATATGAGCCGTTCTCTCTTCTTTGTACTGAGAGAGAAAGAAACAAAATATGAGTGATGTTAGCTAGTTAACTACGTTATACCAACATAAAATTTCGAAGACGATCGAGCTTACTCTAGCGCCTCCGTAAGACTCCGTAAAACTCATGGTGCAAGCATTATCGAAATCTATTTGTACCACGTTAACACGCTAGCGAGTTGGACGCTAGCGAGTAATTTTACGATAACAACTCATGGTAGGCGTACAGTAACTTTGTTACTTAGTTCAATAATATACGGAGATGTTTTTTGTTTAATTTCTGGCCGAACCAGTTGCTTTTTCAAAAATCTAATAAAAATGCAGTTTTTGTTATCTCCAAAATTCGAGCTCACGACTCCTTTCCCTTCCTTTTTAGGGTTCCGTACCCAAAGGGTGGCACCCTTTTACTCTCGCTACGCTGTCCGTCCGCTCTGTCTGTCACAGGGTTGTATCTTTGTAACGGTAATAGGTAACCAATTGAAATTTCACAGAATATGTGTTACTATTAGTACGAGAGCCAATTGTAAAAAAGTCTTCAAATAACGATTTTCGTGGGACCTAGTTCCGCCATACGAACAACTGGTATGTACTTATTCGGCATGTTTTTCTGAACACAAAAAGTGCGGTAGTCACTTCCTAGGGGTATGGGGGGGGGGGGGTAGCTATGACGCAGCAAACTTCAAGAACTAGGTCTCCCCTTGCCAGTGACCACCCTCCTATTTATCATGTATGTAAGTAGATCAGTGCCCCCTAAACACGGTCCAAGGTATCCAAGGTGCCAGTGGGGGAGAAGTGATATTTTGGCAAGATATGATATCGTGACTTACGACAACACAAGCGACGTGAAAGACCAAGCAAAGAAGGCATTACTTATCAAGGGAAGGGCTATGCGGATGGATAAGCTGTCCACAACATTTGCCACTCTTCTACGGCATACGAAACGAGCATGTTTACAGGCGGGATTGATCTGGGGTCAAAGCTTGATAGCAATTAGCAACCCCTGTATATCCTTACTTCATGGAAAGATAGTGTTTGGACTCCATTATGGAGTACAGAAAAGGAAACCTCAGCTTCCGTAAAGGGATTGACGAAATTTTCCTGTCACAGCTGCATTACAGTTTGATATCTACGCAGGCTTCGCTACACTGGCGTATTATAAGTGCCGGAGAGATTGCTACACAAACATATTATGCATGTGCATAAGTCATAAATAAAAATACATAAAATTTTAACTGGACTTGATGGGAAGTTTCAATAAATTGCTTGAAACCCTGTAATTACACCAATGAATGTTAGCTTATTTGGAAAACCGTAAGTCCTATCAACATACATCCAATGACAATATTGTAGATAATTTAATGAAAAATATATTGGTCTTTGACCGTTTTCTCGAAACATTAACCGTTTTTATAGATAATTTAAAAAAACTACGATTGGGGTCACAAAGGAAGGGGAGAGGGGGGAAACAATACTTTTTCGACGTTTTTAGGGTTCCGAAGTCCTACAAGGAACCCTTATAGTTTCGTCATGTCCGTCCGTCTGTCCGTCTGTCCGTCTGTCCGTCTGTCCGTCTGTCCTAATCCTTTACAGCTTAATAACTACTACAGTTATAAACATAAGTAAATGAAATTTTGTAAAAAAATAGTCTACATATAGATCTCAATTTTAAAAGAATAAAAAAATCGTTTTTCCGTATTTTAGGGGTGGCGTCCATACATGTGAAATGGGGAAAAAAAAAATTTTTTTCGCTGCACCCCCTCGTGTGGGATATCATTGAATAGGTCTACTAAAATGAAGGTAATGTTTCATACACCACTTTTTTATCAGGTGTACCATCTGCGAAATATAGCCCGCCAAAGAGGCTTGCAATGTGTCCCCCCCCCTGCCATTTCTAAACTATGCAATGTAGAAACTTATAATCTTCCACATTGATAGACCTTTGTGAAAACTCTCTTTTAAAATTATTTTGAGTATAATGTGATTATAATTTTTTGAGTTATAGAGAGAAAACTGAAAAATACTTAAAACGACCTAGTTCAAAGGTCATTGACCTTAGAGAAAAATTATCATAGCATATAATGCTCCTTTAGCTACTTTCTTTTTGAAAAAATCACAAAAAGTAACTTTGAAATGACCAAAGAAATTAAATATTTACTAGGAAATGACTGACATGCGCTACTAACAACACGCTCTGAGTCGCGAATGCTGCCGATTATTGCAAAAACTAAAATAGCCATGATTAATATTCGATTTGATTCGTTTGTAATTACACCTACTTAAGGAACCCTATAATACTGAGCATGGCCCGACATGCTCTTGGCCGGTTTTTCTACTTATAAATTGAAGCACATAATATAAAAGCTACATGCATGCCAAGTTTCATGCTTTCTGCCGGATGGGACCACATTTCGACTCAAGAAGCTGTTTTCAATTCGAGATTATTCGTACCAAGGGCTCAGCTACCGTCGACAGCTCGGCGCTACCGACGCTCACTAAAACGACTGTAGCTCCGTTATTTATCACTCGATTGTATTGATTTAAGGTTCATTAGAAAGATGATAAAAATAGCAATACGGTTTTACTTTAACGTAATTTCTATAATCCTGACGGTTACCGAGCTATTTACATATTACTAGGAGTTTTATTTTTAAAAATGTAGTTTTTTGTTAATATTTCTGTAGGTATTGGTTTCACATGAACAAATGTATGAAATGAAATAATGTGCATTGTATGTTCTTTCATTTGACACCTTATTTATGAGAATCAGTCCAGTAGTTATCTAGAAATATCGCTAAACAGAAGAGCCCGGCCGCCATCTTTGCTGCGTCATAGCTACCCCCCCCCCCCCCGTACCCCTAGGAAGTGACTACCGCACTTTTTGTGTTCAGGAAAACATGCCGAATAAGTACATACCAGTTGTCCGTATGGCGGAACTAGGTCCCACGGAAGTGTCGAAAATCTCAATTGGCACCCGTACTATATGGTGCACGTGCATCTCACCGTCTCATGACAAATACTAAAAACTAAAAAAAAACTCTTGGACTTTTTTTTAAATTTAGATTTTATCAAAGGGGGTCCCCATGCAAGTATCGATGGGTGGTACGTAATCCTTATTGCGTGAGTCCAACTCGCACTTGGCCGGTTTTCTCTATACCTTATAGTTTCGGATTTGGCCCTCCAGCACTGTTTTCAAAAATCATCCTGTATTTAAAAAAAACTAAAAGCAAACCTTTTTTTCACCTGATTATACAATCATTGTACCCAAAGAGAATATAACCACTACGTTTAAATTGTACCTACCATGGACGAATAAAAAAGCGGACGGAATCTCGCTAAACAATAAGTGAAGCATCCCTATAGATCGTCTTACTATTAAGACGGCTCGCTTTAAAGAACTGGGGCCGTATTATGAGCTTTTAAAAAACCATGCAAGTTCCAGGCAATCCATTTAACTGCCTTGTAAAATGTCGTATTATGACATGCGTAAACCTGGCTGACTTCTGGATGGATAAGTTGTCTATGGCTGTCTTTTAACTTTTGACGGTGACGTTTAGGAACAAGATTATTTTTTTTGTCGGTAAGTTACGGTTTTAATTTTGTAATGTATTGATATTAAAAATTCAAAATATTAGTTGCATGAACACAAAAGTATAATTAAATATTTAAAGCATCGTATTTTGCCTACAACAAAAATAATAATGTGTTGATTTTACCACATTTTACTAAATGTATATTTATATGAATGGTTCACGGTGTTACGCTTCCGAACGACACCCCATTTAAAAGTCAGCGGGAAGTTAATCGTAGGTGGGCAAAGAGTATATAATCACTACGTTTAGTAGGTGGGAACAAAGAGATTTCAATACATCTTATTATTTTTTTATTACTTTAAATTAATGTTTTAAACAATACGTATTAGAATGGCGTAAGTGCTATGTGTGATGTTATTTGGCTTAAAATATGTAATAAAATACAAAGAAAATAATTTTCCATTTCATGTTATTTAGTTCAGACACAGACATAGTTAAAAATATAGACCAAGTGCTGCGAACAATCCTACTGAAGCCACCAAAACCGTGCTCCTCCGTGTACAAACCATCGCTCACGCACACACATGCACATCAAACCATGCTCACCGCTCTCAGTACACATGTCGCGGCATCGTCTAGTAAGCATGGCCAAAAAATATATCTTTCAAGAGCATATGTGTGCGTGAGCGCTGGTTTGTTCACGGAGGAGCACGGTTTTGTTGGCTTCATTATGATTGTTCGCAGCACTTAGTCTATATTTTTTAATATGTTGTCTGCCTTGAAGCGTCGCTTTCCAGAAACGCAATTACTTCGTAATAATCGCACATGTTAGTGTTAGAATTATTATTGTGGATTATTATTACCAAATCTTACCAAACGAACTCAAAGCAATTCAATAAAAGGTACTCTAAGACAGCTTTTACTGACTGGTTTCTAATGTCACTTATTGACTGAAAAAAACAGAAATGAAACGTCAAATCAGCGTTCATAATACGGTTATCGCCAGCCAGTCAGCCAAAATACGGGCAGAAGTCGGCTTGTAGTGTCACGTGACCGCTGACTCGCTGGCAATTGAGTTACTAATACGAATTTGCCAGGCAGTTCACTTTACAGCAAGAACTGCCTGGAAATAAGAGTTCATAATAAGGCCCCTGGCTAGCACGCACACATTCACATCTATAGTATGCCAAAATGCCAAATAGCCGCGATTACGAAAAAAATCTAGTATGATGGTAGTTGTGTCACAATTTCACAAATAAAATAACAATGTAAATCTGGTGCATTAAAATGCTTTCCCTAAATGCTATCGTTGCTTTTTTTAATGTTCCGTGTGGTGCCGGACGTAAAGAATTGCACCACCCTCTCTCTTCTCATGGGTGTCGTAAAAGTCAACTAAGGGATTCACCAGAGGATGGGCAGCAGTGTTCTTGAGTATTTTTTTTCCAACAATCAACTGCGATCGCCAACTCGCCTGCCAAGCGTGGCGATTATGGTATACCCCCCCTCCACTTTGGAGGAGGCCTTTGTCCTGCAGTGGACGTTTTTCGGCTGAAATGATGATGATGATGATGATGAAAATGCTTTCGAAATTACAGTGGGTTTAGGAAAAAATTAAGTGCTCCAATCTTGGTTTAGCGAGACTCCGTCCGCCTTTTTTATTCGTCCGAGGCACCTACTTACTTTAACGTCACGTCCGGCAAACGTGTACAATGCAATATCAAGTTATTCAAGTTAAATAGTATCTCACCTCGCCTAATGGCTGTCTACAAAAGGCATGTTCAATCTGTCATATTAACGAGCTTAATACGGATATAACTATACGTTATTATGTATCATTAGTATCTTGATTTTTGTTAATTCATACCAGCAAACCATTTTTTTTTATTTGGCCCTACTCCTTCCTGGGTCAATCAACTTTTTTTTGTCACTATTTTTTTTTTGTCATTATTCTTATTATTATTTTTAGTAACCTGTGTACCTGCCAAGGTTAAATTCGAGTTTATCTTAAAATTAGCTCGTTATGAAAATTAATTACTTATTTATGTCATACGCACGAAAAAAAGATTTCTTAGGATTTAAATTGTGGAAAGAAAAAATCGCTCACGATTAGGATTCGAACCGAACCTGCGACTCCTGGCTCAGTACGCCAGTGCTTTAGCCACTAAGCTACCGTGAACACTGCTCGTGGTATCGAAATTAACCTCCACTTTTTTGTAAGTCTTTGGGTGACGTCAGCGATATCTTATTAAGGTTTCTTAAATGTTAAAGTGTTTCATAACCGACTCGACTATCTTTGCAGTTAAGTCACAATTTTCATACATATTCCGGAGACATCGATATCCCCTGACTCTTGCCTTAGTCACTTACTTTACAATAATTTAAAAATCAATTTTTGCTTTGCCAGTCATTGTAAACAATAGGTAATCTATTACCTACGCTCTGTTTTTTCTTACGTGTATATTTATTAAACAATCTTGGCATGTCTTCTTAATGCAATTCGTCAATAATAATTATTAAAAGACATTATGTTAACAATTTCACACACTAAATAACATGTTTTAACCTGATTACATTTGCAGAACCAGTAATTATATTTTATTAGTAGTTATTTGAATAAAGAAACGTGCCAAGATTGTTTACTAAATAAGACAAGAAAGAAGAAACCGGTTAAACTTTGTTTTATTATAATGTGTAGTGATCGAGAAAACTTAAGAAGTTATTAAGAAAGAAGAATCCTAAAAACAGACCGTAAGTAGGTAGGTATATAAAATTGATGAAAGAAACAAAATGACGTCAACATTTCGAAATAAACATTTTTTTATTAAATTAGGCATAATTTTATGGACAAAAAAAATCGACTGAACCGCAGTAAGTTTGAATGTTTGTTACTCTTCAACGGCTCAACAAATTTCGCACACAGATAGACCATAATCCACATTAACATATAGGCTACTTTTTATCCCGGGAAGATAATCAATTCCCGAGGGATGCCCGTTAAGGTGAATGTTAGCCCGCGAAATTGGAAATTTCTTGCGTTTTATGCAAATTGTAGCTCTATCGAACGTTGTACATCCATCGAAATCGAAATATGATTCTAACTAGCTCCATAAGCTCCATAATATCAAATTATAATAATAAATTCATTTATTCCAGAAAAATTATTCCACAGGTTGTATGTACAAATATTTATAAAAGATGAAAATTTTAAACAATATTGCAATTTTGTTTAATCTAATGTTTTAAATTAATAATAGAAAATAAAAATAGCAAACTGTTTATAAAATGATTAAAAATTAATATTAAAAAATAGCATGTCAAATGTTTAAAGTCAAATTATATAATAATATATATAAAATTATTACGGTAAATTGGTACTTATTGAATTTTATTTATCTGCCCCATGCCTGATATACAGGTGCATGTAAGGCCAGCCAATGTTTTAAAAACGGCCCGTCCAGCCTGTCGGCGACGCCGGCCAGGAGGCTGTTGCTACTGCCCCGCGCTCTGCCCGCTATCGAGGTCGCCCTTTTGCGCATGGTAGCATAAAAACAGTCCACGCGCACCCCGGCAAACATTCCCGATGCGCTGCAAAAACGGGGCAACCGCAACAGCACCCTTAACGCGTTGTTATATTGAACGCGGAGAACGTTGTAGGATCTCTGCGTGTATGACACCCACAGAAATTAACGATATTAATTTTACTATAAAATTATCGGTAGAATTCAGTAATAAGCCAAATTATACACCAGCAAAGTCGCGCGGCGTAGGTTAGGTTACAATAATTTCAGTTCTCTTTACTGACCTAATAATAACACATGTAGGTCATCTAGAATCTGACTTTATCTGATATTTTAACCGGTTTTATACAAAAACAATGCGAAACATGCGATGTATTCGTGCATCAAAAAAGCTAAATTAATTTATCTGCATTATGCAAAATTGATTTCATACTGCGTGTTAAGAACAAATGAATAACATTTTTATGATGAAAGAAATCGCGCCAGACTGTGGTTTGTTATGAAGTAATAAAATACTTACAGCCGCGGACATGCAACCCCAAACTCAAAGAACCCTAACAATAGGAACCCAAGTAGGCATCTACATTTATTTAGTCACGAGTCGACTGTACCTAAATAAGAACCATACTGTATAAGAGTTCCGGATTTAAGCGAATTTCAAAGAGCAGCTGTATAAGTAAACAAGAAAATCTAGGCCATGTCCATGACTGGCTGACATGGCTTTACAAAAACTTTCTCAAATGCCTAAAGACTGCAATTTTCACTTCGGAATTCATCTTTCATACATTTTTGGACCAAACATTGAAAGTTCCTATAAAATAACACGTTTACGTTCACTTTTTTTTAGCATTTTCAGTTTTTAGTTGAATATAAATGATGTTCTTTAACTTTAAACATGAAAAAAAGTTTTGTTACTTACTTGAGCCAAAGCAGCAGGCGCCTTTGACACGACTTCAGGCACCACCTGTTGCCCCTCGAAACTCTTCGCTACGGTCGACATCGCTCTCGCAAACACCCTAAAATTGACCATAGTGCTGTCTGCTATTAACAAAACGATTGCACATCTTAATATTCGCGCCATTGTTAGGACAAGCACATAAACAATTACTTTTTTTTTTTATTAGTTCTGTGGCGACGGCCTGTGGCTGCGTGCGGAGAATGACTGACCTTTGCCGTGTTCCGGCTATATAAAGAGTAGGTGACGCCAAGATTCAATTAAAATGGTGGGGTACATGTGTGGAGACAAATGTTTAATTGAGGATTCAATTATTATAAAAAAAACTAACGGCCCGTCCCGGCTTCGCACGGGTGGTCATGGAAACCCTTAATGCCCCGCTGAAAGTTTCCACCCTGTATATATTATTATATATTAAGTATGGATATGTATGTTTCTATGTTCATGAACAGCCGCAAAGTGTCGGAAAAGGCACGGCTGGCTGTTCATGGGGGAGTGTTAGTGCCTACACTTATGTATGGTAGTGAAAGTTGGGTATGGCAGAAGAAACATGAAAGCAGAATAAATGCAGTAGAAATGAGAGCTTTGAGAAGTATGTGTGGTGTAACTTTGAGAGATAAAGTAAGGAATAACATGATAAGGGAGCGTTGTGGAGTGAAAGAAGATGTAGTGACAAAGATTGAGAAAGGTATGTTAAGATGGTTTGGACATATAGAGAGGATGGACGAGAGGAGATTGACGAAACAAGTATACGAAGCGAGTGTGGATGGAAGAGTTGGAAGGGGACGACCTCGGCGAACGTATCGCGATCAAATCGCGGATGTTCTCAAAAAATGCCAGGTTAAGAGTTCTCTAAACCGACGAGCATGCATGACGAGGTTAATGGACGTAGATGAAGCGAAAGAGGTGTGTCAGGATCGTAGCAGGTGGAAATCCATAGTCTCTGCCTACCCCAATGGGAAACAGGCGTGATAATGTGTATGTGTGTGTGTGTGTGTGTGTGTGTGTGTATGTATGTTTGAAGTTTTTTTTGTGGATGGTACCTTATAACTACTTTTCCATTTCTTTGAAATTGTATTTCTACTTTTCAACTTGTTAATTTAAAATTTAAGTAACAATTATTTAAAGAGAATCTTTAGATATTACCCTCCCATTACTGACGAAGTCTAGTCTAGTGGTTCGAGTGTCGGACTGCTGATCACGAGGTCGTCGGTTCGATTCCCACAGGGTTTAAACACACACAAGATACACACAACACAGGACACAAATATTTATGTGATGGACATATGTGTTTGTGTTAGTCTGGGTGTTTCTTATGTATTATAACTATTATAAGGAAGAATTAACAAGAAAAAGAATATCAGTATTATATCCGTCTAGTACCCATAGTACAAGCTCTGCTTAGTTTGGAACTAGATGGTACTGTGTGAAATGTCGCAAAATATTTAATATTTTATTTTAAAAAAAATGCATTACTTTAAAAACTTTTTTTAGGTAATTCAAATTATTTAATTAAGGACAAACTAACTTTTGGATTTTTTAATTTACATTTCTTACACTTTTAAGTGTAATCAAAGAAAATAAACATTATATCTAACATTATCAAAAAAAGCATAATAAATAATTTTGAACTCATCGTTAACTTATGAACTTATTGGTCAGTGACATGTTAGTTCAAATATTTTTTTTTTAAATCCTCAGTGATAGCACTTGTGTCACCAACTATACCGTAGGTAACAAACACAGGTAATAACTGTTAGTGTGGTGTGGGAGTCAGTTTGCCTCTTCACCTGACATCAACATCATTGTCATGAAGTTCTCTGAATACAACATACCTAGTGGCCGCTCACATTATTCAACAGTGGTATATTTTATTAATCAATGATGTCTGTAGTCTAGTGGTTTGAGTGTCGAACTGCTGATCACGAGGTTGTGTGTTCGATTCCCACAGGACATAAATATTTGTGCGATGAACATAAGTGTTTGTGTTGGTCTGGGTGTTTCTTATGTATTATTAAGTATGTATTTACAAAAAAGTATATAAGTATCATATCCATTGTCTAGTACCCATAGTACAAGCTCTGCCTAGTTTCGGACTAGATGGTGCGGTGTAAAAAAGGAAAAAAAATGTTTATTAACCCTTTCCCCCGTTCATGATTATTTAACTATTTTGTCTGCTACGCGGTCAGTGAAAGTAGTAATATAGCTGGTATGAATAATCAATTAGAAATTAGATTAGGTAATTTCGTAACTTCCAATAGTTTTGATTTGTATCCTTCTGTTTATAAAACAACATGCTTTCAAGAGTTCTTTATCAGAGATACCTACTTTGGAACCACATAACACTTCATTTTTCAAAGTGAAGTATGTAGATTTTTATAATTCTGCAGTGTATATTCTGTTTTTTCTCTCGTCTTATTTAGAAAACAATCTTGGCACGTCTCTTTATTCAAATTAGTTATCTGATTAAATATAATTACTATTTCTGCACATGTAACTAGACAAAAAAAATTGTGTGTGTAATTGTTAACATTATGTCTTTTTATAAATGTTATTGACGAATTGCATTAAATAGACATGCCAAGATTGTTTACTAAATAAGACAAGTCAGGAAAAACAGAGATTACCTATTCAAGTTTGTTTTATTTATGACTAGGTATGATTTGGTAACGTATTTCATATTGTTTAATTTAAAAGATGTATCAGACACTTGAAAACCACATACATTTTTTTTTAAAGTAAATGACGTAAGACTCAATAAGTGTAGATTTTTATAATTTTGTGGTGTACCTATTCCAGCTTGTTTTATTTATGACAAGGTATGATTTGGGAATGTATTAAAAATTTCATATTATTTAATTTATAAAATGACAAATTTTATAATTAACTAGCAAAATTGTATTAGACTTAAATGAATTGGTTTAAACTTAAATGAATTTTTGGGTAACATGAATATAATTTTATTATTATTAGTTTTTAAAAAATGGACTTGTGTGTACCCTATTTCAAATACAAAGTCCCATTTGACACATCTGTAGAATGCAACGATGCATGTTTAAACCAAAAATTAACAATCATTGTTTAGTCCCAGCATGCACTGTGGTTTTTTTCCTGCAGCAAAAAATTTACAGATGAATTGAGAAACCCTACTGGCTACATTTTCTTAGCACTTTTAAAAACTGCAACTGCAGTGCATGCTGAACTAGTGCAGCATTTTCATCTGCATCGGCACTGCATGAACAAAAATTAAAATTATGTTGATAATTTATGCACAAAATTATTACTCCGCCCCTAAGGCGACACTCTGACCAAATTATTTTTTATTGAACAATTTTAAAGTAGTTGCAGTAGGTAGGTAAAATCTGTTTTTTTTTTCATTAGGTAGGTACTGCAGTGGCCATTATCACAGGCAATAAATTACGTAACGTATTAAAACAGACTTTTTCAAAATACGCATGCATCTGACCGGCACCAAGATATATATGTATCTATATCTATGATATCATTGTATTTCGTACATTTGTTCAGTGTAAACAATAAATGATTGTGACAACAAATGTAAATAATAGGTATCGTTGCACATCTTACCTGAGTATTATAATAAAACAAACCGACGAAGTAGAAGTAGTGGAAGTTGCCTAAAAAAGTATAAAAGAAAAATTAAACTCTGGAAGAACACGAGCCAGCCGGCGTCAAACGTCAAAAAAAACCGAAATGTCACAATCAGTCACATAGACAAAAGCAGTGTTGTCAGCGCTCTCTTGTTGAAAGTTACCTGAGAGAGAACATAAAGTAACGTTTCTTCTATTCTATTCTATTCTATTCTATTCTTTATATATGGCAAGCGCGTAACGTTTCTTAAACGTGTTTTGAAATAGAAAGGAGTTTTCATCAGGTACCTATTTTCCGTTTGGGCCTCCTTGGACTGTGCTTGAACAAATTTTTTGTGAGATAGTCCAAAAATCCGGGTTTTTTCCTAGCTTGTGGCGTAAGGCTTATGTCTGTCCCCTGCCAAAGATTTCCAACCCATCTCTCCCCTCCCATTTCCAACCTATTTCTATCCTCCCCTTCCTTTCCAAAGTTCTAGAAGCCTGTGTCCATAAGCAATTCTCCCGTTTCATTTATCTCAACAATCTCTTACATCCTCTTCAGTCTGGTTTCAGGCCAGGACATAGCACTACCTCCGCCCTCCTCAAAGTGGCAGGTGATATTAAAGCTGGTATGGAGGACACCAAGGTTACTGTTTTAGTGCTGGTTGATTTTTCCAATGCTTTTAATACTGTCAGTCACAATATTCTCCTATCTATTCTCTCCCATCTTATGGTTTCACCTGAAGTGGTTTTCTACTTATCTTCGGGATCGTCAGCAGTCTGTCCATGTCGAGGAATCCTCTTCAACTTGGAGTGACCTAGAGACTGGTGTCCCACAAGGCGGCATTCTCTCTCCACTTCTATTTTCAATTTTTATTAACTTTAGTATTATATTTATAGTGTAGCAGGTGGAAATCCATAGTCTCTGCATACCCCAATGGGAAACAGGCGTGATAATATGTATGTATGTATAGTCTTGTATTTTGTTCTGCTTTTGCTATAATTCCAACATTGCAATAAAATATCCATTCTATTTCGAAAAGTTACCTTTTGAGTCGAAGTAACCTGTAGGCGTAGCATGACCAATTCTATATCTATTCTTCCAAGAGTAGACAATTCTCTTTCCATACGTCGAGATATCTCTTGTTCTCGAGCATGAGGCGACCCGTCGACTCGAGTTTCTACGTAGACAAAGTGACAGATCTTTCTTTCTTGACCTTTTTCCACAGCAACGAGAACGTAGCTAGTGCCGTACAAATTCTACCAAATCCTACCATATTATTACGTTTTGTTATCTAGAAAAAATAAAGGTGTTCACAACGGCTACATATCAAAGACGCGTTGTAACGACATGCTATATGTATAGCGCATAATATTTTTTATGCTATAATATAGCATACAGCACTCGTTAGAAATCTCAGTCCGCTTTCGGGGTTAGGCGCGGCGCGGCGCTCGAAACGCTACGAGTATGTGCGCGTTATTATATTCATTATCAGCAATGTGCGAGTGCGAGCACGAGCGCATAGGTGAACCACAGTCTGCGTTGTAGCTCCTTGACTTGCTATATAGCAGGCTGCGTTAGTTAATGTAATGTAAGCCGCCTGTTATTGAAATGATAATGAATATCAAGTCAGCAAAAGTTACGCCGCCGAGTCTCGAATTGCAACGTGCGTTAGAAAATAGACCTTATTACAATGTCCTTATATTCTATACTTGATCGTATGGCACAACCTAGCAACAAATATCTCGACTCAATATCGTAAACAAGACGACGAAAATTTTATAGCAGATAGCAGGTACTAGTGTTAAGGAAATAATAGTAAGCGCCTGCTTTTTGTATATAATAGGTTATATTTTCTGCTACCTAATATAACGAACATATTTAAGAAAAAAGGTGAATCGAATAAGTTTTGAAACATTTTGTACGTAATTCAAAGCAACAACAATACGCATTTTGTAGTCATGAATGTCAAGGTCGAAGGATGCGTTTTACAAAGTAGTGATGCGACTCGAGTCCGATTTTACCACTCGTGTCATTCGACTCATTTTACAATTTTACTCGAGTACTACTCGAGTGATCGAGCCGTCGAGTCACTCGAGTGGTTCACGAGTCACTCGATCACTCGCCTCTAATGAGACACCTGCCATAATACTTGAATTCATTATTTTTTCATTTTGTTAATATCATGTTGTCATGTGGAGGCTTATTAAAACGTCAAGTTTGAAGTTTTATTTCAATACATCGCCAGTCTTACAAAATCAACATTTATATATCAAAATTAATATTATATGATAATAAAAATGAGCAAATATGGTCTATTCATAAAACCACATAACATTACGTTACTTGGTGAGTGATTGGCGAGTGAATCGAGTCCGAGTGAACTCGAGTCGATATTTTTTTCACTCGAGTACGTTTTTTTTCGTTGTCACTCGAGTAAAAGTGGACTCGAGTCGCATCACTATTACAAAGTAAATTAATATTTTTATGGTGTGCAAACAATAAAGATAAAGTATACTCTATCTACTTTGTGTACTGAGAAAATAAACAGTTCCCGAGGGATGCGCGATAAGGCTTTCTGTGATAAGCCGAAGAAGCCGCGGGCATTCAGCAAATTTTCTTATATGTAATCCTACTAATATTATAAATGCAAAAGTATGGATGTTTGTTTGTTTGTCCTTCAATCATGTTCAAACGGATTTGGATGAAGATTAGCACGTAGACCATAGGGTGTACATTAACATAAAGGAAACCTTTTTATCCCGGGAAGATGCACGGATGCACGATAGTCATTCGATACTTATTACGAATTATACGCGGGCAAAGGCTAGTTTTTGATAATAACTAAGGAGATAGCGACGATAGGAACCCGACATGTTATTATTGTTGTTCAAAAACTCCAATGAAACCAATTTAACAAGAATCTAGTCCTAATAAAACTAAAGAATAATTTTGTCTAGGTCTCATGAGATGTAGACTAATTTCTTCTATTTGAAGAGAAACATGTCTACCCCTAACTGTCAAAAGTAGAGAAAATCTGTTCGTCATGCTCGACGTTGTAGACATGTGTCGATCGAAGTATAGAAACATTTCTTTTCTTCATTATTGACATCGGCATGCTACGGACGGAAGAAATCTTTCTACAATACGTCATTTTGTCTATTCTTCCGTCGACATAAGCTTTGTCTACAGCGGTCATGCTACGCCTGGGGGATAAAAGTTACCTAAAAGGTTGTATAACATACCTTCTGGCAACGCTGCACAAAAAAGTCAAATAAAGTTATCAAATTCAATGGCTGCGTTCAGTATTATCGTCCGACGACGCCCGGAGCGTACTTTGGTCGTGTTCCTTGCCCATAAATGGGCCCAAACCGAGCTTACGGTGGTTCTTATGTCGGGGGCATTTTAGGGACTGCTAAGAACTATACACTATACGGTTAATGAATAAATGAATGGATATAACTAACTCATTGACTTTTCAATGAACTAACTACATAACTGAACGCGGCCCAGCACTGATTTGACGTTGTCATTTTGTCAATTGTCATTACTGTCATAGATGAACGACGAATAAAGTGAAATTTCCTCACAGAACATTATAATTTCTTGCTGCATTTATTTTTGTCGTGTATTAGATACTGTTTTAAAAGTGTTTATCATGAAATAGTTTACATTTAAATCTAAAAATGTTGTTACTATGATTTAATCTGCATAAAATGCAGCTCGGTGACATTGAATTGACCAAACGCTTGTTGGTTATCGCTGTGGTTCTTGGTATTATTTTGGTTTTGAAGGAATACGTATTTGTTTATCCACTATGACTCAACATAAAGTTGCATATTTTTATAATGCCGACGTGGGGAACTTCCACTACGGGCCCGGGCATCCGATGAAGCCTCATAGACTTTCTGTTACACATAGTCTTGTTTTGAACTATGGACTTCACAAAAAGATGCAAATATACAAACCGTACAGAGCCAGCGCTCATGATATGTGTCGTTTCCACAGTGAGGACTATATAGAGTTTTTGCAAAACGTCACTCCACAGAACATACAAAGTAAGTAAACAAACTGAACCTCATACATAACCTGCCTTCTGAGTTTGCACAAGGACTTGTGGTACGGAAGGTGTAGACCTATGGTGCAACTTGGGAGAAGGCCCATGCCCAGCAGTTGACTGCTATAGGCTAACGGCCAATTTTTTTTCATTTTTTTTTATCTTTAAAAAGTTGTTCATACTGATCAGAACGATGACCCCTTAAGAGGTTCGGTTTACGGCCAAAATTAATATCCAATCTATCCACAATTTTCCGTACTAGAGATAGGAATTTGACATAAGCTCCATACAAAATATGTCAAATTTCTATCTCCAGGAGGGTAAATCCTGGATAGATTGAATATTAATTTTGGCCGTAAGTGTATTGTGAATTGCTGAGAACCGAATGGCATTGCTGCTGTGCCTTTATACATCACATGATCACACTAAACTAGCCTCGGAAATAATTATTAAGAAACCCCAAGCTTGTACTTAGCCAAGATAACAGGATCCAAGTGTGTGAGAAAAAAAACTACATATAATAAGCTGCGGAGAAACAAGATATGTTCCTTTAACACAAAGAGAGGATCTAACCAGGCTGGGTGTTATGCCTGGCGGGCGCACTGCCCAACTTTTGATGTCAGGCACTTTTATTTGTATATACATAGTAACTTTCATGTCACAATGATTGGGTGCTGCAGGGTTTGTGACATCATCTATGTCAGTTGTAGATGTTGCTACAAATCAATCTCAATGCTTTTTGTAAATTTTCATTATATTCTTATGTGTTTTGTACAAATAGTAAGTAATTCAGGCTTGTTTTATGTAAATATTATGAGCAAGCTCATTATTATGTACATTTTAAGGGTACCTTTGTACAGTCACTGTATTTGTTATTTTAATTATTCACTTATTCAAATTATAAATAAATGAGTGCAAATGGCGTAATCAGCCCATTACCTTTCCATTGCTGGGCCTGGGCTTCTTCTCAGAATGACAAGTAATGAAGCCTTAGTCCACCACCCTGGCCAGGTGTAGGTTGGCAGTCTACCATCAAGAATTTGGTCTGGTTTTGCCAAGCAAAGTGTCCACAAGCAATAAATCTTGCAGAAGTCTGCTCTGGCAAGTCACTTGCACTGTTTAAACTCTTGCAGCAAGGCAATTTCTGCAAGTTTTAGTTGCTAGGATGTTGCTGCATGCCATGGGTGTAAACATAATTTCAAGTTATTATAAGCTTGCCGGAAAATCTTGCTTCTTGATTGTACTATCAGCAAACATTCCGGTGAACCACCACTAAGGCTAAAATCGCTTGCGCTCATTGTTCGACGGCAGCTGTAGGTACGTGTAATGTAGCAGAATTTGTTCAAGGGACTTTGTCGTCAAAGTGTATCACCGGAAAGGATTGTGACTGTACATGTTAAATAAAGTTTATACAAGGTGTAATTGAAATAACTGAAAACCTCTTAAGGGCTCATTGTACTTGTCATTATGAACAACTTTTACTATGGGACCAATCAAGAAAGCGCGAAAAAAAACTGCTGCTCCGTACATTTATGTTCACATAACTCGACAAAATGTAGGCAACAGCAATTGTTTTTTCCGTCAAAGTTATTGTAAAAGTTGTTCTTATTTATGAGTACAATGACCCCTTAAAAGGTTTTCAGTTATTTCAATTATACCTTGTATAAGTTTTATAATTTATCATCTTAAGTGTGAAAAAAACTCCACTTCTGCAAGTAAGGCCAGTGCTTAAAAGCTGTTTTCTAAGTAAAAATAAAAAGATCTATTTCTTTCACTGATTTCAGGTTACTCCAAAGACTTGCTGCATTACAATGTTGGTGATGACTGTCCGGTGTTTGAGGGTCTGTTTGACTTCTGTTCAATGTATACGGGAGCTTCCCTGGAGGGTGCCATGAAGCTCAACAATAATGCTTGCGATATTGCCATCAACTGGTCTGGTGGTCTGCATCATGCGAAAAAGTTTGAACCTTCAGGTAAATTTAAGCGATTAAACGTTTTTTTTGTCATTTTATTTGTTATTTGCTTTGGTCTAAAAGTTGATTAAAACGGATTATTCCCAATGGCCATTCTGGGAGGCGACTGGGAACTGTACTCATGATAATATTATTCCCATTGACCACCACATGATGTTGGACAATTTAACAATGAAATAGAATAACATTTATTTGGGAAAATAAGCTCAAATAAGATTTTATTATAAAAATCATGTACCTAGGCATTTTATTCAAGTTTTGAGAAATGAGAACATTTTCCTTTTACTTCAACAACTCTGGAAAACCCAATGTATTATTTGTAGTGATGAATAAATAGTAACCTATTTACTTATTTTCTCCTTACTCTACTTACGAAAACAAATCGAGACCTCCCAAAGGGCGTAAACGAAATTTTAGCGTAATGGCATTTTCTACTCTATAGATGGATAGTCAGAGTAGAAAATGTCTTGACGCCGAAATGCCCTTTGAGCCTAGAGGTATTGAAATGGGCTCATCAAGTGACTGCTCACAAAATACATATGTATACAACGTGTTGATCTGTTTTCGTGCCATATTTAAGGAGGTGACTATATATATCACTGATACTGAACACGAATAAAAAAAAAACAATACCAATTTTTTTTTTCTTTAAATATCTACTTGTAAACCAACAAATTCCCTCCGTGTGTCGAAACAAAAACGATGCAAGCCACAAAAAAAAAACAGGTATATCTACCCTTTGACATTGCCACCGATGACTTATTTTCAGAGTCGTTCGGGATTTGTACTCAAACACTCGCTATGTTTCTATGTGAAAATTTGGGTATTAAATAATCATAGATTTTTTCAAGTATTTTTAAATGACTAAGTATTTAGCGTTTGCTCTGGAAATATACCATGATTACAGATCAACAACTTGTATATTCATTATGGTAATCATAATCACAAATTTTTTTCCAGGGTTTTGCTACGTAAATGACATAGTTATAGCTATTTTAGAGTTACTTAAATACCACCCGAGGGTATTATACATAGACATAGACGTCCATCATGGCGATGGTGTCCAAGAAGCATTCTACCTTACCGATAGGGTGATGACAGTCAGTTTCCATAAGTATGGGAACTACTTCTTCCCTGGAACCGGTGATATGTATGAGATCGGAGCTGAAAGTGGGAGGTATTACTCAGTAAATGTACCACTGAAAGAGGGTATTGATGACCAGAGTTATGTGCAGGTGAGAAATGGGTAATGTTGATTGGTTCTATTGGTCTGAAAGGATTTACTTTCTTTGCTCTTCAACCTACCTAGTAGCCCATGAAACACGAAATTTCTTGTGTTTTTTGAAAACTAAAGCTGTATTTCACCATTGAATTAAACCTATGGAAGTGGCCCATTCTTCTATATCCACCTAGTTTATACAAATATCTATTAAATCGTTATTGAATTATGAAACTATTCTTTGTCTCTTGTTAACCAACGTGTTATGTCGTCTGGTGAAAGAGATCGCATGCTATTTGTATATTCTCTGTTTGGCAACACCTTTACGGGATGTCAAAATACCTACGCCGCGTGGCAACCCCGCTTACCCCGCAATGTGGCCCATAGTACATGAGCTGTCAAGTAAACAAACTACGGTTGTTGATATTTTTTAAAGATTTTCGATCTATCGATATTTTTAAATATACAATCGGTGTTCGATATATTGAAAAAAAAAAGATATTTCGATATATTGGCCAAATTTCATGATTCTAGGTAAATGCGAAGTACCCTATAGGTTTTTTATGTGAGTTTGCGAGTATCAAAATGTGACATAGCCGTATGATTGCCTTGAGCTAGAAGCTTGATTTTTTATGTCCTAGGGACAGCCGAACTTAGAATTTGATATAATTGCATTATTTATTACTACTTGAAAATGATTTTAATCAGCACACATCTCTGGTACGAAACACGAGCATCGATATCGATACTTTTTAGTTTTGATTACTTACTTCCCTAGCTATGGCCACCATAACGGTGGCCCGGATATTGTAGGTATACCACGCTTATTTCGTAGGTATTACTGGTCCATAGGTACAAGTCAATGTATTTAACGCAGTATATCGATCTAAATTTGATCTTCGGTAATAATAACAATATATCTATTTAAGTACTGCAATAATACTCATAAAAAACATTAACTTAGCTCTATAATATTAATCAATTAAATCGACGAAATGTAGCTACAATTTGCAAAAAAACGCTAGGCATTTTGAATTTCATGGGCTATTCGGTAAGCGTAGAAAGATTCCATTTGAAAGATCAAAGTGATATGCTGTTAAATAATAACATCAAAGCCTTTGTAGTCTCGAAACTCTAAAATAGTTAATAGTTATTGATTATGTTATGTGGCAATAAAATTATACTCATCTTATATTATTTCCAGGTGTTCAAACCAGTAATATCGAATGTGATGGAGTTCTACCGACCCACCGCGATAGTGCTACAATGTGGCGCCGACTCGTTGGCTGGTGACAGACTCGGGTGCTTCTCTCTGTCCACGCGGGGACACGGCGAGTGCGTCAAGTTCGTTAAGAACTTGAATGTACCCACTTTAGTGGTCGGTGGGGGAGGGTAAGTTCTTAAAGAACTTGTACAATTTTATATCGAATGTGATGGAGACTCGTTGACCGGCGATGGACTGGGCTG
Organism: Asteroscopus sphinx; assembly: GCA_949699075.1. Taxonomy (NCBI): domain Eukaryota; kingdom Metazoa; phylum Arthropoda; class Insecta; order Lepidoptera; family Noctuidae; genus Asteroscopus; species Asteroscopus sphinx. The sequence continues at coordinate 19,399,435 of OX453021.1, forward strand.
CTTCTCTCTGTCCACGCGGGGACACGGCGAGTGCGTCAAGTTCGTTAAGAACTTGAATGTACCCACTTTAGAGGTCGGCGGGGGAGGGTAAGTTCTTAAAGAACTTGTACAATTTTATATCGAATGTGATGGAGACTCGTTAGCCGGTGACAGACTCGGCTGCTTCTTTCTGTCCACGCGATACGGCGAGTACGTCAAGTTTGTTAAGAATCTGCATGTACCGACTTAAGTGGTCATTGGGGGAGGGTAAGTTCTTAAACAACTAGTATTAAAAAAAAAAACGAATGTTAATGCTGCTTCTTTCCGTCCACCCGGCGAGTGAAAGAAAAGAAAGAAATGAAGAAAAATAATTTATTGCCCTAAAAAACCAGCATGCAACAATAGTGCATCAAGTTCGTTAAGAACTGAATTTGCCCACTTTAGTGGTTTGTAGGGTTAGTAATGAAGTATTCATTATTATTTGCTTTGAGATTACAGCCATTATGGGGTACTAGGCACCAATAATATAAATACTTATAAAAAATCTGTTTTTTTTCAAAATATCCACGTTTTGATTAGAAGCAATGAGTTGATTTTGATGTTAACTAACTATAGTGTTATTATTTATTTCTTTTCAGTTCAGTAAACCGTATTTGCAGACCATTTTTTTACATTCTATTTTCAGTAATAGCTCCTTACTTACTATATTCCAGCTACACATTGAGGAACGTGGCGCGGTGTTGGACGTATGAAACGTCGTTGCTAGTTGATGACAATATATCAAATGAGTTGCCCTACACGGAGTACTTGGAGTTCTTCGCGCCAGACTTCCAACTGCATCCAGAAATCAACAGGTACAGCTAACTGGAATCATGACCCATCTAAACTCTTATAATATCCTACTGACGTTAACCCATTCCTATAAACTAATATGTAGTACGTGCATGATAACATAACATAACGCCTGTATTTCCACGAAGGGGTAGGCAGAGGTGTAATAGTACACCCACATTTCGCCAGTTATGTTATAGTCCCATGTGATAGGGGGCGAGCCTATTGCCATTGACCGGGCACAAATCCAGACTCCGGGCTACTACTGAGATTTTTTTTTTTTTTTTGCATGATAACATGGCAATAACGGATATTGACTCGACTTTTATCCTGAAGATGCAAGTTATAAACGATATCGCCATCGCTACCCATACTAATCTGTCGTTAATGTCATGTAGCTAGCGTATCATAATACAGGCGTTGCTATGCATCAACCTTTCTGTCAACGAGCTCACTACCACGATATGCTACTGTAATCATTTCGACACGTTTCGCGGAACAATTTGTATGCACGACCATCGTTGACACGACAGAGTGCATTAGTAAGCAGAGGTAAACTTCTGCTATTGCCTTGTTATCATGAACTATACAGGGTGTCAGGGAAACGCTTCCCAAAACGAAGACAGGTGATAGTGCTGGTGATTACTGAAACGAAACCACAAAAAAAATGCGATTCTTTTTTTAGATTTTTTCATATTATTTTTTTTGCATTTTTCATACATAACCAGCTTTGGGCAGTTAAATAAAACTGATAAATAATGAAAAATCTAAAAAAAGAATCGCATTTTTTTTGTGGTTTCGTTTCAGTAATCACCAGCACCTATCTTCGTTTTCGGAAGCGTTCCCCTTACACCCAGTATAGCTTATTCGTGATGTTCCACAGTACATTTTTTTTATGGTATTCTTGTTACAGTTCAAACAACGCGAATAGCAAGCAGTACTTGGAGGCAATAACGAAGCACGTGTACGACAACCTCAAGATGTGCCAGCACTCGCCCGCCGTGCAGATGACGCATGTGCCAGGTAAGCAACACACTGAAGGCCAATTCTTTCAAAATATAGTTCCAAACCAGGGTTGTTACGGATGCCAAAATTTTGACATCCGCGGATGCGCTTCAGATACGGATTATTAGAGATTCACATCCGCGGATTTCAAGATTTTATAAAGTTCATTCAATTATTATTTTTGGAACGTAGTTCCTTATCGCGCGTTGTGAAAGGGGGCTAGACGGAAAAAAATCTCACGAAAAGTTGTAACGATACTTATTTTTTTATTTTTTTTTTGTAGTATAGGATGGCGAAACGAGCTAAAGGCCCACCTGATGTTAAGTGGCTACCTTTGCCCATAACAACTGCAATACCGAATCGAAAGGAACTTCGTTCCATCCAGGTGTCCCTTGACACCTCTCATATTTTTTTTTTAATTTAATCATTTCTTGCATTTTGGGTATAATGTGATCACAGGGTTATAGTAATTTGTACCAACAAAATCTGCCTGAAGAGGCGTTTGAAAATTAATACAAAAAAAATTATTCCACAACATTACATAACTTAATAATCCATCATAATAATATCAACAATATTTTAAAAAGATCACAAATAAATAAAAATCGTTTTTTCGACATTTCACTTAATATAACACAGTAAACAATGTAACAAACACTGTAATTGATCCACAATGGAAAGCTCGTCAATAACTAAAATGAAACAAACATGACGTGTAGGATTTTGTACCCAATCCCAAAGTGTCTTTCTATTGGTAAATTAGCGAACGAAGATAGCAATGAGTAAAAACGCGCGAGGCACGTGCCACTCTGGCACCGCCTACTTTCTTTACATGTCATGACTTGTTTGTTCAAGTCTGTTGTTATGAATCCGCAACCGTAAAAGCTCCGCATTAATTGATGCAGATGCGGATGAAGATATCGGAAATTCCGCATTTGCGGATGCGGATGCGAATATCCGTAACACCCCTGTTCCAAACTAATCTCAATGCTGTAAACTTCAATCTCTTGACAGAAGAAGTTTCTGATTGCCGCGCCCCACGGTTTTATTTTTGAGTCTGATCAATGCCCTGATTGATGAGGAGTCGTGTGATGACTGGAACCTAGGACCTACCTTATAATTTTTTAGCTTTTCGTGCATTATCTAAATCATCATTATCTTTCTTTTCAATAAAATCGAATAGCTAAAAAAATTTTTTAACCTGTTTTATTTTCAAGATTTTCGTTTTTATTTCGTTAGTATTTTTCATTCTTTTTAGTTCATTTAGTACTGTTTTCTATTTGTCAAGCCGTTTCATTTGATAGGTACCCATATTTAGGGAGTTGTGAAAAAATATGTAACGGGCCATTATGTTGGCGGCCATATTGGATTTGATTTTTTTTTCGTAGCATTTTACTATTGAGGGGGTTGTGAAAAATATGTAATTCGCCATTTTGTGGCGGCGACCATATTGGATTTACAATGATACTGAATATATTCAATTGTATTGTCATCAGAACTAAAGGTGTGACAATGTGTGAAAATTGACCCATAAAACAATAAAAGGCAAGCTAAAGCCGCGTCTCCGGCGACCATATTTCTGTTATTTCTTACACCTAACATGTTTTTCTAACAAAATGGGGGCGTGGCCTAACTGTTAGGCCTAACAAAACAGGCTAACATGTTATCCAATTGGAATGGAAAAAATCCCCGTGTTCGCCTGCGGGGGGAGGGGTATGTTTATTTCGCCGTTGATCTCGAAGATAACAGACGTCTCTGCGCTCTCTCGCTTGTGTGTTTATACAATAGTTTGTTCGAGTATTTTAACATGAATTGTAATAAAGACAACACGCTATTTTTCATTCATTTGATACGCGAGCGCCCAGCGATTTGGGATGTGTTAATGTCGGATTACAAGAATAAATCAAAAAAATAAAATCATCAAATCATCTCTGAACTCATTTTGATGAAATCTATCATTATATGTTGACATTTTCTATAAAATCGCAGGAGACGCGAATGTTTTGCTAACATGTTTGTTACAATGTTTTGTTAGATTTCGTCGCAGGAGACACAGCTTAAATAAAACCGTTTAACAAGGTTTTTGTATGCGAGTTTGTCGCATGTATTTGATTTCAACGTATATAGTAACATTTTCATTCCACAGGCGACTTCTTCCCCGAAGAGTACAGAATAAAAGACGACCCCGATCCAGACGTGAGGATCAGTCAAGAGGAAGCCGATAAGATGGTGGAACCGAAGAACGAATTCTATGAAGACGAGAAAGATAATGACAAAGAGCAACCTGTCGAGAATAAGGAGCCATAGCATACAAATGGCCTGACTGACCCGCTGGCCATTTGACAAGAAAAGGGTTATAGGAGATACAGAAAAAAGTTTCTGTGAGTGCGTGTCTGTGAGTGATTGTTGACTACAATTATTTGAACTTTTAAGTGACTTTGTGGTGGTTTTTTTTTAAACCTGTCATTTGTGATACTTCTTTTTGTTTAAATTGGTTTATGAATAGTTCATACGGTTGTTTGAACCATAAACGTTAGCAATATTATCTCCATGGTCTGGACCCTGGTTTCTCGAAGCCTGATTAATGCGGAAATGTTCAGCACCGTATCAAATCGCGGTGCCAAAAAACAAGCGGGTAAAACATAAACATTTAATTTAAAAAGATAAACAAATAAAATTATTAAAAAAAATGCGGAAATGTTCTAATTAGCGATGGGACGAATCGTATTTTTTTCTACTCGAATCAATCGAGTTGAAGTGATCGTTGATTAAAATCACAATTCGAGTTGATTCGACTCGGTCGGCATTATAAAACACGTGGTGCGATGCGTGCAATGCGATCGTATCGAGCCGACTCGAGCCACCGAGTTGGCCACAAACAGCGAGCCATCCGAGTCAGCGAGCGGCGGCGTCGAATCGGGCGATTCATGTGATTGATCGAGTTGATTCGTATATACGAATCGTGGCAATTTCGCAACGCCTGATATTTTTTCTCACTTGAACTCGTAGTTCGAAGCTATTCGCTGCCTCACTCGCTCGCTTACCGCCACTTACCTAGGAGTGCGTGTCATAGCCGAGCGAATCAACTCGGTTTTGAAGAAACATAATTCGAATCAACGAGTTCAAAGGATAACTAGAGTTATTCGAGTTAAATGATTCGAATCGCCCACCGCTTGTTCTAATCAGTGGTCAAATTTCATGTCATGTGATGTGCTGTGTATCAACTCAGCCCATCGCAGTCTGGATATATCCAGCAGTGGACTATAGGCCTCTCCCAAGTTGTCACAAGTCACAACAGTCGATCCTCCGCCTTCCGCAACAAGTACCCTCCCAGGTTCACCTGGCTGGGGAGCGCCCTACACTGCGTTTGCTGATTCACGGTCTCCACTCAATGACTGCTCTCCCTCCAGGCCAAAAGCTGGGAAGCTACGCCCACGCATCTTCACCATCTATGTATTAATTTATGTTTGGTTTTCATTGCAAAAAATGTATTCTGAATTTAAAAAAAAACTTATATTGCTACTTTTTTGCAGGCTGGCCCCTAACTGTGGGTTTGCACCAAAAAACATTTAACATGTAATGTCTCGAAACTTGTCATATGAAACTAATGTCACAACTTGTTTTGTTGATTGTTACGTTCGCACTGCAGAAAACTGGGTAAATTCTTTGACAGATTTCAAGATTTGTTGGCTGTGTTTGCACTGACTAAAAACTTATACATTGACATGTTTGTCTATAGATTTGTCACGGCTGACGTTCGCACTGATGCTTAATCATCTGTCAAAACTTGTATAAATCTTGTGTTATCCAATGAGGTCAGTAAACATGTATGGCCGAAAGCAGATACTTTGAAGTGTATCGAAATTGATTGTGAAATATGTCAATAGACTATGAAATGTCAAACAAGTTTCGTTTCAACAAGTTGTGTGATAATGCGAACGCGATTCGATACATGGACAGAAAACTGACATTTCAACATGTTTTTATGTGAATGTTTCGTCAGTGCAAACTCACAGTAATAGGCCTAAAACTACGCCAATGGTCATTAGTAACAGTTTGACTTTGACAGCGTCTTTATTTCGTAAGCAGAAAGGTCGGTTTTCGTAATTCAAGTGTTACAAATGACCATATGTCGTTCGGTTCACTGTACAAAGCCTTAATATTTATTGTTCTGACAATTTATTCTGGTATTGGGATATGAACAGAACATGCCCTTGGGCCCACAGTATTGGGGCCCTTTAATAAAATAAAAAAAAACGTGAATGATGTATTTTTGTTTAGTCACTAAACTTTTGTGATTATTGGTTATTAAAGTTAGCTTTATAACTAAAAACCGGCCAAGTGCGAGTCGGACTCGCGCATTAAGGGTTCCGTACCTCTCAACGACCTGATACCCCATAAAAACTGATTTAATTTACGAAAGTTTATCAAAAGACATCAACTCACAGTGCGCGAAATATGAATTTTTGCATGTCTTTCTTACGCAGGTATCACCACATATGTCTATGTTTGTCTTATTTTTTGTATTTGTTGCTAATCTACAAAATGCATGTTTTTTGAGGTTTCTTGTATGGGGACCCCCTTTGGTTTTAGACTTTTTTTTGTTTTTAGTATTTGTCGTTATACACGTCATAGCAACACATATTCTGAGAATATTTCAACCGGTTACCTATTACCGTTCAAAAGATAAAGCCCTGTGACAGACAGACGGACGGACAGCGTAGCGAGAGTAGGGTCCCGTTTGGCACCCTTCGGGTACGGAACCCTAAAAAGGGAACGCACTCTGAGCAAAATTTTGCAGAGCGGCCCTGGCTATCACCGAGATATTTTGTCAATTATGCGTTGAATAGTGATGCCGATCGATATTCGACTATATTGGACACCGATAGTGCCTCTACTAACGATAGTAGTGGTGGATCCAGGATTTTGATTTGGGAGGGGCTTGACCCAGCTAAAGGTAGGCTTCGTCAACTGTAGTATAAGAAAGTAAGTTAAAATCAACTTTAATTTGAGATTTGTCAGGGGTTGATCCAGTTGCTTTTGGGGGGGGGGGGTGGGGGCTTGAGCCTCTTAGCCCCCCCCCCTGGATCCGCTACTGATCGATAGCATTATCACTATTAGTGTCCAATATTATCAATAGTATTAGCATGTACCACACTATCGATATCCTAACTGATTTATTTTCAAGGTCAACTATCAATAGCAAGACTATCGATATTTCGGCATCACTAGCGTTGAAGAAATCAACGTGATTTTTTTAATTAATAAAATTACATATTTAAATAATACATAGACTGGGTATTTCGAGGCGCCCATCAGGCCGTGGGCCCTGGGTTTGTGTTGTTTGAAAAACGAAACTGGATATGAGTGTAATATGAAGCATTTCGAGCTGTAAGTCTTCCTCACCAAAAGTTCATGTAAATAAGTTGCTATTATTAAGTTCAAGGTTTGGTGCCTACAGTGTTTATAATGTTATTGTGTTTCATAAACATAATCAATAATATGTATGAAATCATTCCCCTTTCATTATTATGTGGGTAGTGGGTAAATAGTTTGTGTTGCCCAATTTATCTTTTTTTTTTTTCTTGGAATAAATTACAAGAGTGAGTTGTAAATAGTTTATGTTGCCTAATTTATCTTTTTTTTTTTTTAAATAAATTACAGGACTGTGGTAAATAGTTTGTGTTGCCTAGTTTTTTTTTTTTAAATAACTTACAATATTCTTCCTATGGATAGTGTAAATTGACGCTAAAATACATCAAACGCCAATCTTATGAAATAGTTCTAGGTACTTATTTAATTAAAATGTTTAGCTAATATAATTTACTTTTAAGTATTAGGTACATATTTTTATACAACAATAATTGAATTTTGGTCTGAAAGTTATGATGGTGTATTAATTATAACCATGTTTTTCTATTTGTTTTGGCGTTGTTTAATAAGTTGTAAATATTGCAAAAATGCCTAATAAAATAGTTTTTCATCATTTTGTGTTTTCTTTTAAAAGGTGGGAACAATAAAAATAGAACGAGAATAATAAAAATTAATATATTTATTACTAATTAATTACAATAAATATACAATAAAAGAGCGAAAATTCTAATAACTACCAAGCTTCAAGTCCAAATTGTTTTCATTTATGTACTTGTGTACGTCGATCAACTCTTCTGAAAAGTCAACTGTGAACATTTGAAGTCTTTCACACATTTGTATTACCCTTTTTACTACATCCTTTGAAACCTCCAGTGTACAATCCAACCACAGATTATTAATGTTTTTCAAATATCCCTTTTCTAATAAATGTAATAATGTTTCATCTATGTTAGTTTTCGTTTGATATTTCAAAACTAGTTTTTGCAAATTATCTGTACACTCTAGGAAAAAGGTCAGCATATGATGAATACAAAAATTTTCATTACCTATTGTTAAATTCTTGAGTTCTGAGAATATTTTATTTGGTCGCCGAAAATACCTCGGTATGACTAAACATTTAGACTGAGTCATTATGCAGAGTGTATTTAGGTTTGGACAACATCTTCCTAAGGATAGAACCGCGTCTAAAGTTAAGGAGTGGTCAATTTCCCACAGAGAGAAGTGTGTGAGATAACTGCCCTTGACTGTCAAAAGCTGCTGCATTGAATCCGAGTAGGAAAAGAAAGAAAGATCCAGCCTATTCAATCTCAACTCGCTCAAAGAAATTTGCTCTAAAATTGCATCTTTATTATGTTCAGATAAATGTGTTACCGACAGTTCTCTAAGGAATGGACATATTTTGATCAATTTCCTAATACCATCGGCTGATGCAAAATGACAATTAATTTTTCTGAGACTCAAAGGCCCAATGTCCACGGAACTACCGATTAACGTAGACCCGATGTCGCAAGACTCGATCCGTAGCTCTTCCAAGTACGGCAGCTCTCTGATTAGCATGATGATGCCAGATTGTGAGACGCAACGGCCGATACGATTTGCTCTCTCGTTCCTCGGAGGGTCCATAGCCAAAATCCTCAATTGTTTCAATTTCGTGATAAAACAAAGACCTGCATCAGAGACATTCCTAATCAAAACGGAAGCATTAAAAAGGGATTTGCAAATGTCTACTCTAGAGACAATGTTAATTTCTTCAAGTAAGGGGCAACTGACGCCGATGACCTCGAGAATCTCGTCAGTGCAAATGAATTTGAGATCGAGAACAACTAAGCGGCTGAAGGTCGAGAGTGTCGTTATCCAGAACCGCTGTGGTATGCTGTTATCTAGGTCGCATTTGCGGAAGACAGTCATGTTGGGGTGCGTGAGTACTTGTAGCTGAATGCGAGGGTCGCCGCGATACTGGCAGCATGTTCTTTCTGAACAGAGGACATCAAATAACCTGAAAAATTTAACAACAAGTAAATATTTTATTTTTATCAGTGCTTTCTGAGCACAGACAGTAAAAAATATAGACTAAGTGCTGCGAACAACCATAGTGAAGCCAACAAAAACCGTGCTCCTTCATGTACAACCAGTGCTCACGCACACACATGATCCTTAAACCGTGCTCACCCCTCTCAGTTCACATGTCGTGGCATCTTCCAGTAAGCATCGCGAAAACAAATATCCTTTAGGTGGTTGTACATGAAGGAGCGCGGTTTTTGTTGGCTTCACTATGGTTGTTCCCAGCACTTAGTCTATATTTTTTACTATGTCTGTGTTTCTGAATGACAAAGTTATTTATTTACAATAAAACAAGTTTAACCGGATTACATCAGCATATTATTTTCGAAAGCTTTGCAGCATTCGTGTTCACAGCAAATATTTCAAATAATCTACTGTATAATTTTTATTTAATTAAAATTGTTTCAATTCATGCAGTACAGTAAGTAACTCAGTGTCATTATGTTTTAATTTGAAATACTGTTTCATGTGCGACCATGAATAGGTTTCATAGGTCAATGGACGATGAACACTAAAGCTTTCGAAACATCAGGAAAACCAATTTAAATAATATATGCGATGTAATCCAGTTAAAGTTGTTTTATTATAATGTGTAGTGATTGCGCAAACCTAAGAAATTAATTAATATTACCTTGATATTCAGAATGCTTGAACTTTGATATAAATAAACATAACTACTTTTAGTAGGTATTCAAAATCTGCCTCCAAAGTACTTGCATAATTCATTGTGTTTTGGTGGCCACTGACCATGCATCCATTCACTTCGTTTTAATGACTACATCCATACACACAGATTTTGGAATGCGTCCACGCCATTCGGACTGTTAGATACAACATCAGTGACACCCTTATAGAATGCAGATGACATCAAGTTTAAAAAATCTATTGGAAGCAAGACAAACAATTTCATGCCTTCAGAGTGCCACAACTATAACTTTGTACTAATCTCCATACAATATCTGTCTTCTATAGAAGATGTGGCTCTGAGGGCACGAGAACCTTTACGATGCCATGGTGTTAAAAGGTTAAAAAAGATCACTCTCAAAAAGGTCACTGATTTTACACATAAGCACTACTGTAAGCATATAAACAAATTTACAGCAGTGCTTTTTAACCTCGTCCATAGCATACCTTTTGGGTAAAACAAATGCTTGCGTCACCTTGCCCTTCGCTAGACAGGATTATGTAAGGCTCATTAAGAACTAAAAAAAAATATGTTTTTTAAGTGACTGCGACCCCCCTTTACAGAGTTTGCAACCCATAAGTTTGAAAAGCACTGTTCTTCAGAAATCAATATTATCACCCATAATCTATTTATCAACAAAGAGCTGCAATTTACAGAAGTTCGTATCATTGTTATCTGAAGTACTGCACAATTCTTTATTACAACAATAATGCGAAGTCATGAATGATATGGAACTGTGCCAATTCCAAATTGTTTTAACTCAGGAGACAGATTTGTGAACACATTTTATTCATAAGATTAAAATACCTGTTTTTATTAAATAGCTGTTTCTAGATTATCTATAAAATATATAAGCTTTCTTAACTATTAGCAGTTTGTAATTTTACTATAAGCATTGAATCGATTGAAATGTAGGCAATTTTTTTATATATTAAGGCGCTCTTTACCATACCGCAAAGTTTGAAGACAAAAGTCTTCAACCAGTGCGTCCTGCCTGTCATGACTTACGGTGCCGAGACGTGGACACTGACAGTTGGGCTAGTCCACAAGTTTAAGGTCGCTCAGCGAGCTATGGAGCGAGCTATGCTTGGAGTTTCTTTGAAGGATAAAATCCGAAACGAGATTATCCGGAGAAGAACCGGAGTGACCGACATAGCTTGTAGAATCAGTAAGCTGAAGTGGCAGTGGGCTGGCCATGTCTGTCGAAGGACCGATGGCCGCTGGAGCAGACGAGTCCTTGAGTGGAGACCGCGAATCGGCAAACGCAGCGTAGGGCGCCCCCCTGCCAGGTGGACGGACGACCTAAAGAGCGTGGCCGGGGGGGACTGGATGCGGAAGGCAGAGGATCGAGCGTTGTGGCGCAACTTGGGAGAGGCCTATGTCCAGCAGTGGACTGCGATAGGCTGAGTTGATTGAAGGCGCTCTTTCATTGCGAGCATTTGCACGTAATATTAAAAAATCTTGATTTGTTCCAGAGAATTTGTTACATTACACGCGAATGTTCGCGATGAGCGAGCGCCCTTACAACCAACCAACCAACCTTATTGTGTCCAGGTAGAATTTATAATATTATAGAACATCATAGATATAAAACAATAAAAAGCAACAACAGAAAACAATAATTATGTCATCACCTCTGATGGATGATGAAAAAATATCTTAGAAATTAATAAATTCAAATTATTATTATTCTAACACAATTCTAGCTTATCATGAAAAATTATGTTTTAAGGTATAAACAAAGAATTTGTACCTGGCTGGTAGCATCAACATCAGTTGGCATTTTAAATCAAATGCCTCTCTCTCACACTCGTGAAATTGATTCTCGGGATACGTCTTTTCAATAACATAACAAGCTGAATTAATAAGACTAATGGAATTTTTTACACACAACTGAAAAAGACTACAAGGTTGCTTTGGGGGCGACATCTCAAATTCTCGACGCCCTAATCAAATATGAATGGCAAGTAAACTTGTATAGTATGAGTAAGATAACCGAGTTTATTAAAATATTGAACAGAATCATTTAAAACATTTTCCAATATAACTAATTTCTAACTTTATTTTGATATTGTATGCGATAATTTGCCTGCCATCTATTGATTTCTCGCTTTTGACAGCTTTGTTAGTTTGACAGAACAGAACACATTACATCTATGACAGATGACAGAACAGAACCTGACCCTTGCCTTGCCCATTGACTTATATCTAGGGACTTGCCATACCTACGAGATAAGCGTATATACCTACAATACCCGGGCCAGTGTAATGGCGGCAATAGCTAGGGAAGTAAGTAATCAAAACTAAAAAGGTACCGATATCGATACTCGTGTTTCTTATCAGAGATGTGTGCTGATTAGAATAATTTTAAAGTAGTAATAAATAATGCAATTATATCAAATACTAAGTTCGGCTGTCCCTAGGACATAAAAAAACGAGTGTGCTTTAGACCACACGACTGAAGTAAAACTTCACTAACTTATATCTCCCTCAATACTATTTCAATGAGAACAATCAACAATCAACAACTATTTTTCTTTCTTTTCTTTCATATTTAGATACTCGCAAACTCACATAAAAAACCTATATACTTCGCGTTGACCTAGAATCATGAAATTTGGCCGATATATCGAAATATCGTTATTTTTTTCAATATATCGAACTCCAATTGTATATTCAAAAATATCGATATATCGAAAATCTGATATTTAAAAAAATTCAACAGCCCTAGTTTGTTTACTTGACAGCTCATGTACTATGGGCCACATTGCGGGGTAAGCGGGGTTGCCACGCGGAGTAGGTATTTTGATATCCCGTTAAGATGTTGCCAAGCAGAGAATATACAAATAGCTTGCGATCTCTTTCACCAGACGACATAACACGTTGGTTAACAAGAGACAAAGAATAGATTCATAATTCAATAACGATTTAATAGATATTTGTATAAACTAGGTGGATATAGAAGAATACACCGCCTCCATAGATACAACTCACTGGCCTTGCCGCGTTAAGTTATATCGCTTGACGTCGTCGGACGACGCTCGGAGCGTTCCTTGGTAAACGAACGCGTTTCAAGTATCATCATAAGATCGCTTAGATCGCTCTAAATATCTGAACGACCAAATTACGCTCCTCCGGGTGTCGTCCGCCGTCGTTGGGCGATAATACTGAACGCACCCCCTGACATACCACAGAGTACATATAACTGACCATCGAGATGTACCTATGGAGCCGCCCTATTCTTCTAATATCTACCTAAGTATCTATTAAATCGTTATAGAAAGATAAATCTGTACTTTTTCCCTTGTTAACCAACATATAATCTCATCTGGTGAAAGAGATGGCATGCTATTTGTATGTTTCCTGTTTGGCAAAATTTTTACGTGACGTCAGAATATCTACGTAGGTTATAGGTACTCCACATGGCAAAAAAACCGTAATTTTAAGGGCAATGGTTTATAAATGTGTGTGTGCACTGTGTGCGGTCAAATAATAAAATGTTGGATTTGGATTGCGATTTTTGGCTTTAAAAACGGTTCCAAAATTATTGTTTCTCCTGTGGACAACAAGTAATGCAAATTTTATATGGAATATAAGTTTCGATTACTTACATTCCTTGCAATGGCCGCCATTTTACGGGCCCCGCTATTGTAAGTATAGCACACATACGTCTGTTTGTTGCCACGCGTATTTCGTATGTATTTCTAGTCCATAGGCTTCATAGGTCAGTGATGACAGTAATGAGATGTTCCTTGGTAAGTAAGTAGGTCTGTGGTAAGTAATGAGAACCATAACATCTTAATCACAGACCAAGTAGAGATGCTACGCATATCTTAATATACCATGATGAGAACGTGAAATTGACAATGTCAGTCAAAGTACCGTAGCATCTCTAGTACGTATGCAAAGAGAATATAACCACTACGTTTATACGTCTGTGGTACACATGAAAGTAGCTGGCACGTGCATGGAGCTGATAAGCAAGCATGCAAGTTACAGTCATGTGTATCAGAGGCTTCATGTGTATTCGTTAACTGACATGCCTGTACCTGGCAAACAAGTAACTTGCACAACATTTGGTTTACTGGCATGCAATATGAGGGAGGGGCCGCGGGGGGCTGCGCAACCGTCACCTGTGTACGTACGCGGCAGCTACAGGCATGCCAGTGTCACCCAAATTGGTCTTCTTCTTCTCTTATTTTTTGTCTCATTAATTTAGCTAATACATTGGTTCGTCTGCTAGTAACAGTAGTAACATTATGTATAAATAAATAATAAATATTTTTAGGACATTTTACACACCGTCATCTATTAGTCCCAAACTAAGCAGAGTTTGTACTATGGGTACTAGAAAATGGATACAATAATTATGTATTATGTATTTTGTAGGTAGGTACTTTTTTGTAAATACATAGGTAGTTACATATAATACATAAAAAACACTCAGACCAATATAAATACTTATGTTCATCATATAAATATTTTTGTTCTGTCTGTGGGAATCGAACCCACGACCTCGTGATCAGCAGTCCGACACTCGAACCACTAGACGTTGTCAATATAACACTATTTACCTAATTCACTTCAAATGCAATAACTAGAAAAAATGTGCTGTCAAGACGTCGGTAGCGTGGTGTACAGGCACGTGACTGCATACCTACTGCTTGCCAATTACAGGCAAGCAAGTAAAAAAAAGTAAAAAATTACATGCAGGTTTACTTGCAAATATATTCAGTGTGCCAGTTACTTGCATATCGTAGGTGGCATGCCAGCTACTGCTCCATTTTACAGGCATGTTTATTCCGGCCAAAAAGTTGTTGAAGGAGGCGTGAGCTCGATTTTTGAGAAAAAAAAAAACAACTGCATTGATAGATTTTTTTTAAAGCAGCTAGTTCAGCCAAGAACGGCAGGCCAATTGTGTAAATGTATCGCAATCAACAAAATGTCAATGCAATTACAATTCGAATTGCGTAACTACAAAACATAGACCAATACAAAACTGTTTAATACGATGTTGGAGGGATTCATCATGTTTAATGAATGAATAATAAAACGCATGGTACCTACTTGCAGCAGCTTACTTGCATAACGAAACGTGTATAACGCATAACGAAAATACATGATGTCATTTATATCACAAAGGATTTCCCTCCTGACGTCATTTACTTCATAATGGAGTCCGTCTATGTGGTTACACAATTCCAATGTTTGATTGCGACGTTATCAACATCGTCTTCTATTTTACATCAAAATAAAACTGTCAAATGAGTTACGCAATTGCACTGCAGAACCCGATCTTTTTTGCAAAAAATATCACTCTATGGACTTTGAGGATAAGGTTGCTGATAAGGAATTAAAACCTGCAAGTGCAAAGAAATGCTACGTGGCAAATCAAAGGAAACGGTGTTTTAATTATTTAGATATTTGCAAATTGTCATACATTTTAATCATCGATAGTTCTGCTCCGTGAAACCAACTATGGTATTTTTTTATACAATGATCTTAAGACAATACAATACAAATACTTAGTACCTACAATCGAAAACTCAATTCACAGAAAAAAAAGATTTCACAAATGTTTATCAAAAACAATGGTAACCATTTTTGAACAGTTAATAATTTAATTTAATGTATGAAAAAAAAAACTTACTTAACGAAACTTATTTAACAAGTTACTAATAAGTAACCATATCAATAATTGATTGATTGGCAGACCCAGCGCCCAAAGAGCCGCCACAGTTTCTTTAAATCCACAGAGGCTACAAGGTTGTCAAATTGAGGCCCATCGAAAACTGTGGTTGGAAAAATTACCTCCACCCGCAAATTATATCCAACCCAGTGGGAAGCTCCCTGTTGGTTATGATCTCTCTTGGCTTACATGGAAGTCCCTAAACCGTCAGCGGACCCAGATAGGCAGATGTAAGCTGAACATGGGCAAATGGGGCTACATAGACAAAACGGATACAGCTTGTACCTGTGGCGTTGATCCTCAATCAATGCTGCATCTGTTATCTTGCTCTCTTTGCCCTTACACCTGCACATTGATGAGCGATCTGAACAATACCTACAACAGACAAGGCAATTAAGGTGGCCAATTTCTGGGCCAGCAGTATATGAATATTGTACTATCGACACGAAGAAGAAGAAGAATAATTGGTGCAATAATATTTTACATAGCGGTATTTAAAAAAAAAAGATTGGGTTCTGCTTTTACAAAAATCTAAAAATGCAGTTTCTGTTAATCGAGTTCACGACTCCTTTAACGATTTTTCTGTATATCCAATAGTTTCGGAGTTGGCCTTCCAGCTCTATTTTTAAAACTCACCTGTATAAATAGGAACCTAGCAGATTGGTAAGATTAAAGGAAAAAAACTTTAGAATTGTTTTAAACATTTTATTTATGTTTTCATTTTTCGTATGAGTTTACACCTAAAACTAATAATTTAAGATTAATTAAAATATACATTATTCAGAAAAGATATTATCCCATTAAGTGTGTTTTTGTAATAAATATTCCATGTGAATTTGTGTAAAAAGATCCTAGTTCGGTACTTCATTATGTTCTTAAATAAAATAATTCTTACATGTCACTTACCTGATGCAAGACCAAGACATGATAACCACATCTGCAGCTGATGAGGTTATACGAGTTTTTTTCAAATAGTTAAGATAATATACCTTTTTAATGTCGCTACCCCCTAGATAACCAATATATTTAACAAAGTTTTGCATTCATCATCATCATGAACGCGATAAAGAATATTTAAAACTTGCCACAATTTGGGTAGATTGTGACCTCCCCAGGGGTCGCAGTCTGAGCGACCTCCCCAGTTTGAGAAACGATGACAGTATAGTGTAACACATCGAGTAATACCTATATGAAATTAGAGATACAATAAAATAAAATAGTACATTACTGTCGAGGCCTGAAATAAAAAAATAGACGGACGAGTAATATTGAAAGTACGAGGCGAAGCAGAGTACTTCCGACCGAAACGATTCCGTTAATTGCTATTTCGGCCGAGACTTGTATAGTACTTTTCTCTCATTTGCGAGGAAACAATACACAAATTAATTCAACAGTATCTAATTTTCATTCGCCCCAATTCGTCCACGGGCGGTTGTTCTATTTTCAAACTTTTGCATTCAAAAATACGCATTATGCCTTTATAATGATAAAATATCGTGTAACTAAAAACAGAAACACCTAATTCATATAAGAAAAACCTTGCAAGCATAATAAAAAATTAAAAACTGTCCAGCTACTCCTATTATTGTCGTGTTGGATATTGCTGGCGTGTTATTTTGTTGCGTACGGAAAAAGAGCCGATTAATGTACATTTTTTTAAAATAATGAAGCAATTTCCGAGCAAGTGGGAGACGAATGAAGACCGCGAATCGGCAGACGCAGTGTAAGGCGCCCCGCCAGGTGGACCGATGACCTGAAGAATGTGGCTGGGGAGACTAGATACGGAATGCAGAGGGCCGAGTGTTGTGGTGCAACTTGAGAGAGTCCTATGTCCAGCAGTGGACTGACAGTGCTGACTGCAGTGGCTGAGTTGATAAATCAAATAAAAAAGTACCCAACTAGGATTTAATTGTACAATAAGCCGCACGATTACAATAAAATTAATAGTTAGGTACAGTTATTGGGCTGCAATTAATAATAAAATATTATTATCATTTTAACACCAAAATCATCAAAGCTTGTGCTACAGTACAAAACAATAAGAATTGGTACATCTATGTTAATAAAGTGTAAAATTGTACCCAGTTGTTAAATTGTCTGTTTATTTTAGATTAGTTATGTTATATATTAAAATTCGGATTTTTTATTTTGGTGCAAATTCCGGATAGTCACATTCTTAATTTGAACAATTGTAGAGTGCGCCCGCATAGTACTGGTTTTATTATTTTTATACATACAGTGAAAAATCTTTTGACTGTTTGGCAATGGTATTTTTGTCAGGTGAGAAGAACTCTACCAAAAGGTTTAAGCAAAATGAAGTATTTTGTTAATACTTAGTTTACATTAAGCATTAATTAGTTACAATTACAGATAAAACACAGGTAAAAGATAATTGTAAGAAAATTCATTCATTATCAAACAAGTTTTTTCCTAAAGAGTCTGGATTTTAAAAGAAAAAAAAAGAGTTGGGAAAAAGCTAAATAGGTAGTTAATGTAGTCCAGTAGGCAAAGTGTCCAAGAGTTATTGATAAAAAAAATCTGATAAAAACTATTGGAACCATAGTAAATAGGGTCTTACAGTAATGACAAAATATTTCGGTAGGTACCTTATTTTTTATCGTGTCGACATCGACATGAGATAAACCAAAACTAATAAGATGGCATTATCTGAAGATTTGACATTGGGTACAAAATACAGATGTATAATTTACATAATAAAAATAATTATTAAATAAAAGGTGTGTATAGGTACAGGTAAAACATCGGTCTGTATTTCAGGGTAAAGGTCGATTTACAAAAGGAAAGGTTGAAAGAAAATTATTTTTAATGTCAAGAAAAAGAAGTTTCGTGCACTATGTAGACCAACGTCTTAAACATACAAACACACATAATAATTATATTTCTCAACATAATCATATTCTGCTTCTTCTTAGCAGAGGGTCGAACTCTTATGGTATACTTATTTATTCAATAATATTTGAGTCACAGAGTGCAAAGTTGTCAAACTTACTCTGTACCGATATATATATTCATCTCTCTAGTTCCTTACACATTTAGGGGTTAAAAATTGTAATTTATTTATTATCATTAATATCTAACTTTATTTTTCAATAAAGCATATAGTAATTGATACCTATAATATCTAAGTTTCAGTAGTTATCTAAAATCTTTGTTGTTATATAATAACACTCTAATTTACATTAATATTTGAATACCTAAATATTTTATTTAAGAAATTATTTACAGTAATAATAACATCTATATAAATTATTTAATTTAAAAGGTTCTACTACAAATTGTTGTTTGGCACTAATATTAAAACAAACGGACTTATGGTAAATTAAATATTTCATACGACTACCTATCTACTTAGTATTAAGAGTTCATAAATTAATAGGAGTTTTTTTTATTAATAATTTTATATTGTGCTAATATTTGTAAGGTAACACAGCAAAGGAAATGTAACGTTTTCGTTCTATATTTGTATTCTTAAAAGACAACATTAAACTAAATTATTATGAAGTAACCATAATTACAATTATAAAATATTTATTTAACCATTCATCAACTAGGTACAGCATATATTAACGGATAGATAAGATAGTACATACCTAGGTATATCATTAATCTGTGGATAAAATCGATAAGAGAACAAATAAGATTGACGTTTAACTTTTTCATAATAAATAAATATATAAATAATATTTTTGGGAAATTTTTACATAGCACCATCTAGTCCCAAACTAAGCAGAGCTTGTAATATGGGTACTAGACAATGGATATAATACTTATATACTTTTTTTTTGTAAATACATACCTACTTATAATACATAAAAAATACCCAGACCAACACAAACACTTATGTTCATCACACAAATATTTGTGTTCTGTGGGAATTCAACCCACGACCTCGTGATCAGCAGTCCGACACTCGAACCACTAGAACACAGACGTCGTCAAAATAATAATAATATACAAAAGGAGTGGACTTATTCATAAAGCTACGAACGATGCCTATTAATTTTTTATAATACCTATCTAAATAATCCAATTCACTGATGCAAACAAGGAAACTTTGTTAAAATAATATTTGATTACAAACATAACATAAACAATTCATAGAAAGTATTTATTGTAACAGTTTTTATAAACTTTTAACAAATTATATATTCTACTGTAAATATATATTTTCTGTTATAATATACATTTTTAAATAATGACTAGATTTTTCAAGGATTCATGAAAATTCACTTAGCAATTAAATCAGGAGGAACTTTTATAGGTAGTACGTTTTTTAAAACATACTAAAATATATAACGTATTAATTGCATTTGTGCACAATAAAACAACGAGACTAGATTAGAAATTAAGACACTAAACAATTGTTAGATTCTAAACACTATGCTAGGGGCTAAAGTATTATCTACAATAGATTTCTAGTTAGATAGGATAGAACTACGATAAGAGTAGATGAAATAGAAACAGTAGTTAGGTACACATACTTGGCGATAGATAATTTTATTTTGGAAATCACCTAAGTATCTGAAAATATGAGGAGCTGAGGATCTAAAACTTATATATGAGCTCAACTGCCAATTAAAATAACACAATAGTTAAACAACGGACGTCGTCTTTGAAAGGTGGTTTGGCATACGAGGGGTCAGTTAATATTTATTTACTTCTTATACTCCAAATAATAAAATCTAACATTGACAAAACATTTTTGGACAAAACAGCACCATAACTCTCGGTAGAAAGCTACGAATAAAGACTAATAGCTTCTTAAATCGTTGGTAGAAAGTAAAACCAAAACAAAGGTTACGTCAAAATCAAACTTAATTTACCGTGAAATAATAAGAACAGTTTAGTTTTTATTGTTTTCTAAAAAATATTGTAAGTGGATATGTGAGCTTTTGATCCTCACCTCCTCATGTAATATGAAAACAAACAGAAATGAGAATGCCCATTCGAGTATGAACAAATGTGATTATAAAACTTATTATAAAATTATCGCTTCATAATCAGATTATCTTTAGTACATCTCTGGTCATATCCCAGAAAATTACAAAGACAGTGGTTTCCGGATTTTGGAAATATTGAGGAAATAAAACATTACTGTCCATGTGGAATCACTTTTCTTCGACAGATCCTTTTCAGAAATGCCTCAAAGGTGGACCAACGCCAACGTGGTGCCTACCAACGATTTCATGATCTTATTTGATTAAAATTTAAGCACAAAAGTTAATTACAAAATTATCCTCCGCCAAGTATAAAACAGTCACGCAGTTTTCCATTCATAACACATAGTTCACTTATTGTAGTACTAAGAAAATTACATAGTCAAATTCATCGTCGAACCAAATAATGACGATCAATAATGGACCGCTGACTGACAGCTGATCGAATATGTTCGGATTCTCATTCTCTCGTTCGTTATCAATTTTATGTCTAATCTCTCTATTGTTTTGGCCTCCATTCGTTCCTTGATCCACATTTTTACCTACACTACGTTCATTTTTAGTTGTATTTTGATTACTTTTACCCCCATTTTGATCACGATTACCCCAATCTTGATCACGATTACCCCCATTTTGATCACTTTTACCCCAATTTTGATCACTATTACCCCAATTTTGATCACGATTACCCCCATTTTGATCACGATTACCCCTTTTTACATTCTGATTAACACGATTATTTACCTGAGAATTTTGAGCCGTATCTGGTATCACATATGTTTGGTTTGGACCTCTGTGGAAGGCGTCGGACTGGGCTGGTCCGCTCGGCCAAGCGGATCAGAGTCTCTTGTGCGAGTCGGTGCTGGCGCTCTTGAGGGAGCCGAAGCGTCGCGTCTGGGAGGTGGTGGGCGTGCTCTCGCGGTCCAGGCTCGCCGCGCGCAGGATGAGGCCGCGGGACTGACGGAGAGAGGACTCAGGTCGCTCCTGAAAGAAAAAAAGTGTAATCTTATTGGAGTTGTCAGGCCCCACGAGACCCTATTACAGTGCTTACGCTATTTGTCCGTCCGTCCGTCCTTCTGTCTGTTAGTCACAGGGCGGTATCTTTTTCAACGTAATAGGTAGCCAGTTGGAATTTATTTATTTACACAGAATGTGTGCTACTATGACCTCTATTATGGCAAATACTATAAATAATATTAATAAAATTCACACACAAACACATTAACTCAACTCATTCACTGTCACTCTCACACCTTAATATACGTTTAGTTTAAGTTATTTTTTAATTTAATTATGTTTACTTCATCATACAAAAATTAATTAATAATGTATAACAAATTTGTGCTTGTTGGCTTAAATTTTATAATAATATATTGTCTCATAAGCTGAGGGGTTTGGCGGTGTATGCTGAGATACAGGTTTTTCACCTAGTTCGGCTGCAGATGCTCCCATGTTGCATTGTTTTTCCTATTAGCTTTTTATCTTATAAGTCATATAACCATAATGTCTGTAACGGAATAATTTTTTTGGTGTCAATAAATTTTATTTATTTATTATTTATTCAAATATTCAAATCCAAGAGGGTTCAAATACAAGAAACCTTGAAAAAAATATTTTTATTTTAATAACTTCTTAGGTTTTACTTTCTCTGTATTTTATGTTCCGTAGCACCTACCCGCGATGTACATCGCAGACCGGCCAGCGCGAGCTGGCGCGAGCCGGCGCCGGTCGGCGCATGCTCGTGAACATCTTTTGGTGTGAAAGCGTCAGCGAGATTTCAATTCACGCCCATCCAATCCAATCCACGCCTCGCCGGTGGGAAACCACCTTTATTGAGTGAGTCTGACTCGCACTTAGCCGATTTTTATTAAATAGCTTCACTGGCGATTCAGTTTCAAATAAATTGATCAGTAGTTTTCTGTTATCCTTTGTAGGATAACAGAGAAACCTACTGACTTTGTATCCTATGTGCTTTTTAAGTCGTATTCTGGACTTTTCGTTGTATTCGAGACTTCGAGCCATCGACTTCGACAAGAGTTAGAGCCATCAGCTATCGACAGGTGCGAGAGAGGGAGTGGCACTATATGTCTTGTAAAGCTGTCTCTCTCTCTCTCTCGCAACAATTATTGCTCTGAGACTTCATAATAAGGCCGTTGCACCTGGTCTGACTGACCGACTGGGATTGAAAGACAGATTTTGGAAGAATAGTTGAATGTCTGAAATAAGTCATTTATCCCTACCGGTTCTCCCACGGATCCAACACGCATCTGCCTCGGCTCCCTCCCGGTTCTGCTGGTTTGTTCCGTGAAGGTGGTCTCGAGTGATCGCTGCGAAGTCTCGCTGATAGACTGCGAGAGAAGGTGCGTGGTGGATGAAGAGTTGGAGTCTTCGATGTTCGAGTACTCGTCTGGGCTGTCGTCTCGTTGAGGGGTGTCCGACTCCTGAGGAAAAAATAAAAAATTATATGTGAAGTTCGGGGCCCTCATTCTCGCGTTATAGAGATAAATGTCAAAACGACATAATCTCTAATTTTAAATCTCTACGAAAAATGTCGTCGGTAATGTCACCTGCTATGAACCACTCTTTGTATTTAGAGCGCTAAGCGTAGACATATCTCTAACGTGACATTCTGAGAATACGATTTTTTTTTCAATCGACATTCGCCATCTTGTTTCGAAATTATGTCGAGTTCGAGATAATGTCTACGACGCGAGTATCACCCCCCAGTACATAAAAATACTAGTAAGAGCTTTAACTGTTTGGGTAGGTGAATAAAGCATCTTAAAAATATTTATAAAACAGAAATGTAATCTCACCTCTTCAAGGTCTCTGAGGGTGGTGGGATATAGATGTCTCCGAGCATCTTCTCTCTCCTTTTCCCTTTCTCTCTTCTCCAACTCGTCTGCAAGCATCATGACCTCCCAGTCACCTCCACTTCCAGGCAATGCTGTAATCAAATGTTAAGATTTATTTTTCCGAACAGCGAGAAACGCATCATCAGGGGCCATTGATCATATATATAACAGATAATCAAACTTCAAATATTCAGCTTGAAATCTGAAATCCGGCTTGAAATCCGGAATCCGGAAATGTTATCAGTTCGTTTTCTAAGGAATTTGCGAAACGGTGCAGTAGACTGGCTTCTTAAATCTCACTCTTTTATTGTGTGGACGAAAACGATTGACAGGGGAAAATGAACCTTAAATATGATCGACAAGTAACATAATTACCTCTAATTGGCGACGAGCTTCCATGACTGGAGCTGCTGGCTCGACCTCGTCGTGTGTTGTGCTCCACGAACTCTTCGAACATCGGCGTGCGCGGTAACGACTCCGAGTCGCTGCTGGATGTTGTCGAGCCTCTGAAAGAATAGACAGGACTTTTGTAGACAGTTGAGATCGCAGAATCTCTTGTTTTTATTCATATCTGGAAACGTAAAAAAACCTGCCAAGTGCAAGTCGGATTCGCGCTGTAAGGGTTCCGTACCACCCATCGACCTGATACCCTATAGAAACTGATTTAATTTACGAGAGTTCATCAAAAGACATCAAGGCACCGTACGCGAAATATGAATTTTTGCATCTATTTCTTACGCTTAAACCACCACATACCAGGCCCCTCAGAAAGTATTGCGAAAAAAAGTTTTTATATATGGGAGACTGGCCAGTTATAATGTTTTTCGAAAATATGATTATTTATAAGTAAAAATAAGTAAGTTCCTATTTCAAAATTTCCCTCCACATTTTTTGCGAGTTAATTCAAAGTATTGTGTCTCACTGAAATATGGATCTGCGCCGGGAACATTTAGAGCTATGATTTTATACGATTTCAAGTGTCGCCTGAAACCGGATGAATCGTACGATAGACTTCAAATGGCATTCATGGATGAAGGCCCTTCCAAGGCAACCGTGTATCGTTGGTATAACGAATTCAAGCGCGGTCGACCAACTTTGGGGGATGACGAAAGAAGCGGTCGCCCTTTGACGGCTGTTACCGAAGAAAACGTGCTAGCAGTGAAAAATTTAATGCAAGACAATAGGCGAATTACATATCAGGAGATTCAACACATATTGAAGATTGGATCGGGAAGCGTTCACGAGATTCTACACAGCCATCTTCGCGTGAGGAGGATAGTATCACGCTGGGTGCCGCACAACCTCACCGATGCTCAGAAGCAGGCCCGGGTGGAATGGTGCCGTGATATGCTTAACAAATTTGAAGCAGGCTCGTCTCGGCGTGTTTACGACATCGTTACAGGTGATGAGTCCTGGATTTATCAATACGACCCAGAAACCAAGCGCCAGTCGACTGTTTGGGTGTTTCAAAATGAGCCAACGCCTACCAAAGTGAAGCGATCTAGAAGCGGGGGTAAGATTTTGATCGCTAGCTTTTTTAATTTGACTGGCCACTTGGTATCAATTCCCTTACGGGATCAAAGAAGCATTAATGCCGAATGGTATACTACCAAATGTTTGCCAGAAGTTTTCTCTGTTATAAGCAACAAGCGACCAAACACAGGGCTCCGCGGGCTACTGCTCCACCACGACAATGCACCTGCGCACACCGCACTCAAAACGAGGGACTTCCTGGACAGCACGCCAGTCAAACTCCTGGGTCACCCTCCTTACAGCCCTGATCTAGCACCGTGTGACTTCTTTTTATTCCCAAAAATAAAAAATCAGCTCAAAGGGATACAATTTTCGTCGCCGGAAGATGCGCTGGCTGCGTTCGAGCAGGCTGTAAACGAGGTGTCTGCGGCGGACTGGAAAAAGTGTTTTGAAAACTGGTTTAGGCGCATGAATCTTTGTATAGAGGCTGGTGGAAAGTACTTTGAAAAGATTTGATAAAAATATATGTACGTATAGAACAATTTTTTTTAGTTTCGCAAAACTTTCTGAGTGTCCCACGTATGTCATGCTTGCCTTATTTTTAGTATTTGTTGCTAAACGACATAGTATTCACTATAATCAGACCAAGTTTGGCGCTGGAATGTATTACCGTTTTGAAGATTGAGCAGGAACAAATACGTTGAATAAATTTCATGTATTTCGAGGTTTCTTGTAAGAGGTTTGGTTTTAGTTTATTTTTTATTTTTAAACTAGTATTTGTCGTGATAGACACCATAGTAACACGTATTATGTGAAAATTTTAACTATTTATCTATTACCGTTACAAAGATATAGCCCTGTGACAGACAGACGGACGGACAGACAGACGGACGGATGGACGGACAGCGTAGCGAGAGTAATAGGGTCCCGTTGGGTGCCACCCTTTGGGTACGGGACCCTAAAAACTATTTGTGTAGCCTCTAGCCTTACTTTCTTTTAAACTTTTCCCTGCATATGTGTATGTTTTTTTATGGTTTAGAATGGCGAAACAAGCAAAAGGCCCACCTTTTGTTAAGAGTTTACCTTTGCCCATAACTACTGCATTACTACCTAGGCTGTTACGTTCGCTAAACAAGAAAGATGTAGTCTCATATAAATAATTGTAATTTCACCGGCACCTTTACCCTTCACACCGGAACACAACAATGGAAGTATCACTGTTTGGCAGCAGAAATAGGTACGGTGGTTGTACTTCCCCGGACGAGCTCATTCTTAAGGAGTTCTACTAGAAAATTTGTGTAGTATGTGTTTACTTTCTTTCGGTAGACATTAATTGGATGCTGATAAGCAATAGTATGTCAACCTACACGGAAGCCATTTCGAGTAAATCGTGTTTAAAAATTACGGCGCCAATTTAATTAGTTTGTTCAAGAATTTGCTGCAAATATTGATGATATGCAGTCATTATATCATAATATAAGTTTAGATCAAATTTCTCCCATTAAACTTGTAAAATATGTTATATTCATTCCAAAAACCGTTAAATTTGATATTACCAAATGCGCCAGCAAACATTTTATTTGAATAAACATTTCAAGTCTTATAACACATTATTCCTAAGCTGAAAACAATTAATTAAAATTCAATTTGATTAATGTCAAGTACCTTAACCCTATATTGATAAACGTATTATTAAGATAAAAATTGTAATTTTAAGGTGTTATCAATAAAAGCCATGATTTCTTACAATATTAAAATATTTATTTACCTCTTAAAACCGGAACAAATTAGGGCCATCGAGCGTTATTGGCTATTCAATCTTCAAGATTTACTTTGAATACTTACCTACCTACATCATAATCAACATTTTCTAAATTAAAACAGTATTTAAAAATCAAAATCAAACTACCCACAACAAAATAATCTCGTTTCGTTCGACTGGTTAGGGTATTAACGTTAACGGCGAGAACATCTCACATCTCCGTTTTGCCGATGACATCGTTGTATGGCTGAGTCGTTGGAATACCTGGGCGAAATGCTGCACAGCTTAAACGGAGCATCTCGGCGTGTCGGTCTTGGCATGAATCTGGACAAGACTAAAGTCATGTTCAATATGCATGTCATGTCGAGGCCAATATTCGTTGAAGGGTCGGCACTCGAAGTCGTAACGGAATACGTCTACCTAGGGCAGATAATTCAGCTTGGTAGACAAACTTCAAGAAAGAAGCCGACAGAAGGTGACAGAAGGTTTTAGTTAGGCTGGGTAGTATTTGGCAAACTTCGCCGAGTCTTCTAGTCGCATATACCGCAAAGTTTGAATACAAAGGTTTTAAACCAGTACGTCCAGCCTGTCATGACTTACGGTGCCGAGACGTGGACACTGACATTTGGGCTGGTTCACAAATTCAAAGTCGCTCGGTGAGCTATGGAGCGAGCTATGCTTAGAGTTTCTTGGAAGGATAAAATCCGTAACGAGATTATCCGGAGGAGAACCGGATTGACCGACATATCTTGCAGGATCAGTAAGCTGAAGTGGCAGTGGGCTGGCCATGTCTGTCGAAGGGCTGATGCCGCTGGAGCAGACTAACCCTTGAGTGGAGACCGCGAATCGGCAAACGCAGCGTAGGGCGACCCCCACCAGGTGGATCAACGACCTGAAGAACGTGGCTGAACGTGACTGGATGCGGAAGGCAGAAAACCGTGTTGTGGCGCAAATTGGGAGAGGCCTATGTCCAGCAGTGGACTGCGATAGGCTGAGTTGATGAAGAATCAGACAACTCATTGGGCTCGGACTGAATAGTTGCTGTATGATGAATAAGCTCAATAATCAACGAATGAGCTAGTGTTGTATTATCAGCCATAAAAAGCAATCAACAGCAGCTAGAAACTCCAATAAATCCAGAGTATTATCAAAGTCCAGATTTTGATCAGAAATATAAATATTCGGAAGGTATGTTTCTGCTGGCCGAACTTCTGGTAACCCCTCATTGTGACTGCTATTTGATGGGACCATACGCCTCTTTTCTTCAACATCGTGGCTAATAACCTCACACTGAAACTCCTCGTCAGAAGTAGGACGCGACGCATGGCTTTCCTCGTGAGGTATTAGGTACATGATCCGAAAACATGGCTTCTTGATCTTGGCGGTGGCATTCTGAAAATAATTATAAAAATAAGACACAACTTGTAAAATGAGGGTATGTGCCAAAATGTAATAATTTCGAGAACCTGAAGATTTGAGACAATGTCTGTCTACCCTGTTTGCGGATACTTACAGTCGTGAACCTGTTTGTTTTATTAATTCCCTCATTCCACGTTTTTCAAAAACGTTTCAAGTCATTTAACATACTATTGAAATAAACGAACGAACAAGTGAACGAGATTTTTTTGTAGCAATAACGTGTCAAGCTTTATAAAACTTTTACAAGCGCTAGTCAATAGTAGAATGTTTGTTAAGCAATAACCTGTTAATCAAAAATATTACATTTTGCTGAAATTAGGTAGTTAAGATAAGTAATATTACTACGGTTAGTATGTAAAACGTATTTAAATGTAATTTTAAACAGTATTCTGTAATAAAAAAGCGTTGTTTTAATAATTTTACCGGTAAAATTACCTCTAAAC
The DNA here is from genome assembly GCA_949699075.1 of Asteroscopus sphinx. Classification (NCBI taxonomy): domain Eukaryota; kingdom Metazoa; phylum Arthropoda; class Insecta; order Lepidoptera; family Noctuidae; genus Asteroscopus; species Asteroscopus sphinx. The sequence continues at coordinate 19,427,968 of OX453021.1, forward strand.
TTGTATAGCTAAAATCCTTATATTTATGTAATATTTGGACTTACCTTTGATGATCTTATATTCCCCAAGTCTTCTACTGCGTTTTCCATGTAGTATTCGTGGCTAGTAGTCTTGTGAGGCCCACTTTATACGTATAATTTTAATTAAATATGGGCCAATGTTGTTTACACAGCCGAAAAAGGATAATACTAATTACGCAATAACCGATCATGTCCCATAACTTCTTTTGACTTTAAACAGATGGCGCCTAGGGTCATCAAACAATGTTTCAAGTGCCTAAACATCTTATTGCAAAATGTCGTACCCTTCGAACTGATTTCGTGTTAACCTTTTTATACTAATTTTTGGTATAAAAACCATTCAATCAGGATAAAACCCTATTGAAAAACGTTCTTTGTCAGCCAAAGAAGCGTACTGCATCATTAACTCAATTTTCGGATTTTTATGGGTTGACACATTATTGCTTATCAGCATCCAATTAATCTACACGTTCAAAAATACCAAACAATATTTCCAGGTTCCTTGTTGTAGATTTTTATGCCACGGCAATTGTTTCTGAAATAGCTCTTTTAGAATTTATGCCTACAAAAGATGTAGCAAAACAGAGAAAAAAAGTTACTTACGCATCACTCCAACTGCAGTCACTGCCTATATCTAGCACCACATCGCTGCAATTGTTTGTAGGCTTGTGAGACGAGCTTCGATGAAAGAGAGAGCCCAAACTGAACTTGCGATGCTGCCGCGGACGGCCTTCTGGGAAACAGACGCCTGAACAAATTAATTGTAGTGAATGTATTGGAGAAGTTATGTTAAGTTAAGTTAAGTTCGTTTTTCTTGGTGGTGTTCCTCTAGACAGAGTGAACCAATTTAAATACTTGGGGCATATGGTTACGGCTGACCTCAGGGATCATGCGGATATCGAACGGGAGCGGAGGGCCCTGTCGAAGAGAGCGAATATGCTGGCCCGCAGGTTTGCACGCTGTTCAGATCCAATAAAGATTACGCTTTTTAAAGCATTTTGTACATCTTTGTACACGTGTAGCCTGTGGGCTAGCTACACACAAGCTAGCTACAATGCCCTCCGCGTTCAGTATAACAACGCGTTCCGGGCAGTATTGAGGCTTCCCCGCTTCTGCAGCGCCTCGGGCATGTTTGCGGAAGCGCGCACCGACTGTTTTCACGCCACCATGCGCAAGCGGTGCGCGTCCTTGGTGCGCAGGGTGCGGGCTAGCTCCAATGCTGTCCTAGCTATGATCGCTGGGCGACTTGACTGCCCATATATCAGACATTGCTGTGGCAGGCACGTGTCTGGGGCGCCTGGGGCACGTTGAGTAGTTTTTTTTAATTTTTAATTTTTTTGTTCATTTTGTTTTATATTTGACACTAACTGACATTATTTTATTATTTTTATTTTTAACGTATTTACGCATGCGAAGCGAAATCTAAAGTTTTAAATTGTGAAAAGAAAGAAAAACCTGCTCGTGAGCGATTTTTTCTATTCACAATTTAAATCTTTACTAACTGACATGATTTAAATTTTGTTTTGATTTTATTTTATTATTTATTTTGTTAATTTTCTTACATGTTAAATATAATCTAGTGTCCTTTACTTCTGGCATGATTTTAATTATGTATGCATTTCTTTTAATTGAATTTAATTTTGTACGACATGTTTTTTTTTATGATATGGGTTAAACCCGAAATAAATGATTTTTTTTTTATTTTTTTATTTTTTTTATGTTTTGCCGTGTAGCCATATATATGGTGTAGCCATATTTTATCAATATGTATTAATAACTAGCTATTGCTCCCGACTACGTCCACACACGTCTTCCCGTGGAAATTTCGATAAATCCGCCTTATTCCTTCATAAGGGATATCAATGTGCAAAATTTCTGATTTCTAGATCCAAGGCTTTTCTTTTATATGTAATGATGATGATAATTAATTTGGAAATTAAATCATGTTGTTTTATTTGTTATGAGCGCGATCCTTATAACCACAAAGTTTCCAATTAGCATAAGGCCACTTTGACTTACGCAACCTTAGGCTTTCCTAAGGTTGCTCCAGTAGTAAGTAGTCAAGTTTCTAGTTTGCTTTTCCACTTGATTACTTTTGCCCGTTTTTAACGATACTGTTGCGAATAGAAGATGTTCGGTCCAAGTAACCGAACAATTGCGAGCGCGGCTCTTTACAACAATCGTAGGTACTAAGGAATAATTATATTTTCAACTTCATAACTTCAGTGCATTACTAGGCATCGAACAGGCCGGGTGCATTCATTTAACATTAACATTTAAACATCCCAATTATTAAGAACATAACATTTAAACATCCTAATGATTAAGAACATAACATTTAAACATCCTAATTATTAAGAACATACAGCTTGTCAGAACTCAAAATAAACTTATTCTCTATTAATCCAGTGCTTTAATATCATTAAAACCTTGCACCCCGCACAGAAGATATATTAAAATATCTGCAGGATGCAGTTACATATTTGACAAAATGTTTCTTAAATCTCACAGCAACGTCATGTTATTTTGACTAGCTAAAGAAATGCCTACACGGCAAGCCTCTCAAAAATCATATAAAACGAACTTCTCTCATTTTTTCCAGTATGATGCATCCCAGTGTCCACTGAGAGGGTCTTCTTGATCTTTGACTTGGTGTTGTCGAGGTGTGAGCCGAAGAAGTGGAAGTGTCGCCGACTGGAGCGGAGGCTGGTCTGCTCGGGGCTCAGGAGTGAGCGGTCTTCTGATGTGGTGTGCGGAGACAACGGCCTGAAAGAGGAAGCGCTTCTGAGGTCTTTAGGTGGATGTTTTCAAGAAGCAGATTGTAGAATGTATAAGTTTAAATAAAATAAAATAAAAGTGATTTTGCCAAAAGTCACACAGAAGAGGTCTTAAAGTTGCAACGACAGTTCAGGCCAATTCTACACAGCACTATCTAGTCCCAAATTAAGCAAAGCTTGTACTATAGGCTCTAGACAATAGTTATAATACTTATATCCCTACTTTTTTGTATATACATACTTATAATATAAGAAACCCCCGGACCAACACAAACTTTTATGTTCTTCACATAAATATTTTTGTCCTGTGGGAATCGAACCCACCTCGACCTCGACCTCGTAATCAGCAGTCCGACTCGAACCACTAGACCACAGACGTCGTCAGTTTGTAAGTTAATCTATTATGATGATCTGATAAGGTTATGTTATGCAACCTAAACCCTTTATATTTGATGTGTTTACTGTCAAAATTCCTTACCTTGTTAAGTCTTGCATCTCCATACTCTCTTGATCGCTTTGGTCCTCCCATGACTTCCGCTGTCTCAGCTTCGCTGCACGTTTCCTCGAATAAGTACCTGCCTTTCCATCAAGATTTAGATCTAACCTCTTCGATTTACTCACAGTCCACTTCTCTTTACTCGAAGATTTTTTGTCAACTCTTGAAAGCGACACAGCTAAGCTTTGTAATTCTACATATGATAATTTAGATAGTTCAATTCCATCAGTTAATTCTCTAAGATTTTCTTCTGTGAGATCTTCAGGTGAAAGAGTTTCTTTTGCGCCTGAGCTTGCATTTTCGGGGGATCTGTCTTTGTCTAGATCGTCAGCACTCGCCGTTGGTGGAGATGTTGCAAATACAGTGTCTAGTGAGTCACCCCTCTGGAAAAAAAACGATGAAGATTCTCTTTTAAATATCGTTTCCTGTACAGTTTATTTCAAATCATTTCCTATGTTTTTGTAAATAAATTGCATTTATCAGTCAACTAGTATTGCCCAAAATAAGAACCAATTATAGTAATAATAACTTAACTTTTGGGGGAGCACAATTAAACAACACACTTCCAAAATATGTAAAAGAAGCGACTTCTCTCAACATTTAAACAAATAAATTATTTACTAACATCCATAATAACGAAACACTTTATAAAAAAACTGTAATCAATTAATACTCATAGCATCTTGTAAACTTGGGCCACCGCCTTATAACAAGAATGCAGGGAACTCGCTTCTTACCAGTTCTGTTGACAGCTAACAAAACTACCCACATGCCTAGTATTTAATTCTACCCGCATCGAGTTAATAATTTGTACTTTTATTTATTGTTCTCATGTAAGTGATGATTGTCTTAGGTGAGAAATAAAGTTCTTTAAACCGAATCATCATCATCATCATTTCAGCCGAAAGACGTCCACTGCTGGACATAGGCCTCCCCCAAGCAAGGGGGGGATATGCCATAATCGCCACGCTTGGCAGGCGGGTTGGCGATCGCAGTTGGTTGGTTAAATACTCAGAGAATGCTGCTGCCCATCCTCTGGTGAATCCCTTAGTCGCCTTTTACGACACCCGTGAGAAGATATAGGGTGGTGCAATTCTTTACGTCCGGCACCACACGGTTCAAATTACACATACTATTCTCTTACCATGAATCCTTCTTCCGCGACCGACGCATCCTCACTACCCGAGCTGCCATTTTTAGACAAGGGTTGACTGGCAGCAATATCTGTTCCAACTGTTGTCACAGTTTCTTCTCCAGGCTGTTGCGCAGTAGGACTTATGCCTTCTAGTCCTGGTTTTTCTAGCTCTTGAATACGTTTTTGTAGCTGACTTATTATTTCGTCCCGTTTGCGAACTTCATTTTCTAAACTGTTGAACCTTAAATATTTTAAACACATTTCTAAGGGTCCTAATTCATCATCATCATCATCATTTCAACCGAAAGACGTCCACTGCTGGACATAGGCCGCCCCCAAGCATATATTGGCGGGATATGCCATAATCGCCACGCTTGGCAGGCGGGTTGGCGATCGCAGTTGGTTGGTTAAGTACTCAGAGAACGCTGCTGCCCATCCTCTGGTGAATCCCTTAGTCGCATTTTACGACACCCATGAGAAGATATAGGGTGGTGCAATTATTTACGTCCGGCACCACACGGAATACGTCCGGCACCACACGGAACCTAATTACTTATATTGATTTAGAATCGACAACTTAAGGACTTAAGGGAAATATCACAAAGTATACCAGAAACAGAAATTAACTACATAATTACCTTTCCTGGAATTTGCCCTGGACATCATGTAAATGCCCTTGAATAACTTGCTTGATACCTATTAGGACTTCCCCAAAATATTCCTGTTCTTCTATCGAGCCTGTTAAAGAGTACAAACCTTGTCATAAATTATATTATTGATTATAAAAAAAATGCTATTAATATTTACCTCTTAACAATTTTTTTTGATTAGCAACAGCTGATATTAAAGTAAGCTTGGGTTTCTCTGAAGGCACTTTTATTTCTTCAGGTCTAAGAGATTTTAAATCTACTATTGGATCAATATTTTGCTGCATTTCATATTCCGCTTTTATATTTAACCCGCAGTCTTGAGATACATTTTCTTCTGTTGATATTGCAATTTGATCGGTGGGACATTCAGGTGCAGTAATTTCTACTTCAGGAGGGTGTTGGGGAGAAATTTGTGGTATCGATTTCAAAGTTACTTCTGGCATCTGGAAGACGTCATCATTTTGGATATCAGCCGGCGCACTTCCTGGAGGTGAGGGTAACGTGTGACGATGGAAAGTAACACTTTTGGAAAATTTTGAATGTCTCGCTGCATATCCCTCTAAAGTTGGGGCACGAATTAATCTCTTTAGTTCATTACTGCGCTCTGGACTTTCAGAGGGTGTGACATCTTCTGAAAGTTTCTTTAAAATGGACTTCAATTCTCTTCTTTCAAGAGTTTCATTAGATTCATGACTTCTACAAGAATCCGATGATTTTCGTTTAAATTTTCTCTTATCCATAGTGCTACCTTCGGAATGACTTCTAGTTAACGTATCACACAGCAAATCTTCCGATGAACTTGTGAAATCTAAACTTGAACTGCGAATTTTCACAACTTTCTCTAGTTCCGCTAATTTTTGTCGTTCATTCAAAATTTTTAGTTTTTTGACAAACGGAAGTCCACCATATTCTGGTGATAAATCGTCTATTGACCTATATTTTTTAACTCTAGGCAAAAGCATCCCTGGAGTCATATGTATCGTTTTAGTTTCAGATTGTTTTGTGGCGTTAGTAACATTTTTCTTTGGAGATAAAGTTAATAAATCTAATGATTTCTCTTGGACGGGTTCCAAAGGGCAAAGCTTAGGTTTATCTTTATCATTATCACTAGCAACTTCAACATTATTATTGTCTATTTTAACAAGCTCCGCGGTGGTAACTATAGGCACACATATATTTACAATTGCCTTCGCTATACCTTCATCTTTTTTCTCACTACTTGTACTTATACTTTCAGTTTCTTTCTTCTCTTCTACACTAGATTTACTTTGGCTTTTTGATTCACCTAATATAGCCGCTTTTTTAAGCTTAGTCCAAGGTTTTTTAATTTTCGTTTCTTCTTTTGGCTCAGTTTCTGGCATAGGACTTATTTCTACAGGAGCTTTGTCTATTGACGGTGCTTTGCATTTTTCTTTTTCTGTGATTGAAGTTTCAGTTTCTTTTGGTCCACTTTGGAGTAATTTTAGTTTATCCCGAAAAGTTGAACCTACAGCTTTCGCCGGGGACTTGATTTTACTAACAACAGAATGTGGTATCGATATTAAATTGCTTTCTGATTTTGGTGTTGGTTCGACCACTGCTGCAGGTTTTTCACTAATATCTTTGCTGAGTGGTTGACATACAGCAGTACCATCACTTTGAACTTGTAATATTTTATCTCTAAAACTAACTTTGGGTCGAGATGCTCCATCACTGGATCCAGAAGAGTTTTTCCTAGATGTTTTCGTAGTTGGACTTTGAAGTTTACCTGGGGAGCTGGATTCAGAACCTTTTCTGATTGGACTTAACGTTTTTATCGTAGGACTTAATGGGCTTTTGATGGAACTGGGACTTATTGTATCGGAACTGGAAGGTTGGTTGCTCATGGTAGGCGTAAGTTGGTTTCTGTCCTTCTCTTCCTTTGCTTTTAGTAAGAGTAGCCGTTGAATGAGAGGGAGACCGGCTCCAATGACTTCAGGTTCAATATCAGGAGCTGAACTAGTTGAAGGAGTCGGTTGAGGGGTTAGAGATAGTACTGATGATGTCGAATGCCTTTGTTTGGCTACTTTTTCTTCGCGGTCCTGAAACATAATAATGTATTGTAGCTTGACGAATTAAATTAGTCGAATTTTTGTTAGCAAAGCGTAAGTACTCCTACCTGCTTTTCTTTGAGAAGTTTTAATCGCGAAAGTAGCGGTAAGCCAGCTCCTATGGGTGATATGCATTTCTCGCCATCTTTACTACCAGATGTTGTTTCGCCATTATTATCCTGAAACAAATTGTGTACAAACATTTATCTTACAATCCCGTAGCTAAAGGATTTTAAGTATAATTAGTTATTAAAAACAATCCTTACTAGAGATTTTAATAGCGATGATGAGGGCTAAACGAATGTTTACTAATTGTTTTTAATAGCGATGATAGGGCTAAACTAATGCATGAAATTACTCAGTACTAGAACTAACATCTTGGTTTTGGTGATGAGTCGAGTCGTCGCTCGCAACCCTTGGCATTCTCCTCAACATCTTTCCTTCAGTAGCACCAGCTCTCTCCGCACCAGCTAAAGCTTGTAGCTCCAAAGACTCGCCCGACCTGCGACCCACACGGGATCTGCTGCGAATCGCGTTCCGTATACCCTGGGGAAGGTAACTTGCCACAATATACCAAAGTACGTGGTCATCACAGATACAATTTATTTATGCTATATCTTGTTGCTTGCATTACTAATTAATTAAATTATTAACATAGTTCAATATGTAATAATGTTCTCGTGCTATCACGCAAACATGAAAAAAAACATTTTCAAATGATCACGATAAATTGTACGTACATAAACTTCCAAATATCTACTGCAATTACAGCTGGGTAAAGCATACGGGTCGTGTTTGTTCCAAAATATGGTAACTATTCAAATTCAAGTGGCGTGAAATGTGAATTACGTTTTGCCACATTTCACTACACATAAATTATTATACCATTCATAAACTAATATGTTGCATAATGAAGATGAATTTTAGCTGACATTTTAATGAAACTATGAAATACATATAAATTAATGTTGCATTTACTACTTTGATCTATATTGCTACAATTTTAATAGCCATGTTTACCTTAACGTCGCTCCGCAGTTTATGTACTATCCTTTTAGATGTACTCTCATCTCCAGACATCTTGTCTGGACTTACTTCGCCTAGAAAAGACAGTTAATTAACATGTTACTTTATTTGTATATTGGAAATTAAGTTTCTAATTTGCAAACTCCAAAGTATTCATGAGCAAATATTTAGAGGTATTCAGGGCTTTTATTAGTTTGAATACCTACATAATTAGCACCGATGTTTAATTTCTGTAAATGACCTTTTGTAGTGATAATTTAGGTCTCCTCCCACTCTCAATTAATTTAGGGACATCGGAAAATGGGTTTGATATAAATAAATTTCTGTTTACCTTTTTGCTAACGTTTATTTTGAGCCTTCTGTGGCCTTTTAGTTTCAAGGTCATCGGGTAAAGAAATTCATAGAATATTTTTACTAATATTATACTAGTTCTCACCTTTGACTTTCTTCGATATGCTTTTAGCTTCTTGATGCGGCTTCCTCCCTAAAGTTTTTAATAGGTTCCTTATTTACAAACTCTATTTATACCAATTTTAGACTTAATGTATTTAAAATTTTGTGAGTTATAAATCATATAAAGGGTATTGCAAGTTGGACAGGTTTTATCTTTTATGATAAGAATTGAATTAAGCTTCCTCCTACAGAGAAATTTTTTTTGGGTCATCAGAAATGGGGTACTTATTAATAAATTCGTTTGTAGCTTTACCTTGCTTATTTTGAACTTTCTGTGTCCTTTAGGTCCCAGGGCCGTCCAGATATTCCATTTTTAGAATATTATCGTTATTGTTCTTACCTTTATTATGTTTTTTTGACATATTTTTAGCTTCTTGTAGACGCTTCCGTCCAAGAGTTTGTAGTATTTCTTGGGCTTCAGGGTAGTCTTTCATCGCTGCTAATACGTCTTCACGAGATAATGAGAAGAGTTCAGAGTAACCTACTGATCGAACGTCAGCTGTACGCCTGAAAAGAAAAAATAAATTTCAAAATTGTTTTGAAATAGGTAACGAATATATATTTGAAGTGTAGATTTGAAATATTCTCCTAATAAATTGATTGCGATTCAAAACATGAATACTTAAATGCATTAAAATGTAAGTGCAATAGTGCTACTTGAATCAAGATTGATAAATATCAAAGTTAGAGGGTTACCAGGAATGAAGATACATATTTATAATTATAAGGCTTTGAATTTGAAATTGTAAGTTGATGTGCATTTCAAATGTTATTTACCTATTTCTCTAAAGTTTATCACATGGAAATACAAATTTATTAATGTATAATTATTTAATTATTTTATCTTTACTAATGTTTTATAGATTTAGACTCCGAGGTAAAGTATATGTTCAACCAATTAGTACTGTACCTAGAAAAAACTAAATTCTTACTTGTTCAGTCCATCAAGGTTTAATATTCCAATTTCTCCAAAGAAGTCCCCTGCTTTCATGGTAGTGAGCACTCGACCTTGCTCTGATATCACTTCTAGTATGCCGTCAGCTATTATAAACATTTCACGAGCCACTTCACCTGAATCAAAGATATATGTCATATAAATGCCGAGGTAAACATAAATTGGATTTTGAATGCAACTTCCATTTTGGTAAAGCTTATCATTTTGGGATGATCTTTTTGAAATATTTGTTCATATTCCATGTTTGATGGGTACGATTTACTTTCCTCGATTGTAGTCATATCGCTTTGATTTCAAGCCTATGATGACTATAAAAAACTTCATTTACAACATGATTTTTTTCTATGAGTATTTAATAAAGAGAAAGCATTCATATTATCATCATAAGAGACTCATTTTACAATAATTTGAATTATTTCTTTTGATAAAGTGCGATGACATGGAATGATATTCCTTTTTTTAATATTCATATGTCATTCCATTTAGCCATATCATTTATAAAGGGCAAAGGAGCCATAATTTTGATAACAATAAGACTTGATAAAAACCCAATCAAGACTACGTAGATCACATTTTAACAACTCAAATTGTTTTCTAACAAATAAAAGGCACCTACAACTTCAATACTCTTTGACTTCCATCATTCGTTTTCTATCAAAAGAAATACGTTAGAATGGCTTTCGTTGTGCACGTAACCCGACTTTACGACTTACCTTTTCTACAAATGGAATCACCGGGAGTGAATATGTATGCTTTCATTTTCAACACGAGGTCGTGCAGGAATTCTGGCTGGCACTCTTGGAATATTGTCACCTGTAAAAATGTAATTAAGTGTTATGGAAGCGAGCCATCTTGATTCTTATATAGAGAAAGGACGTGCTTATCATAACGACGAATTCAATACGTATTCAAAAGAATAAAGTAGTAGGAAATTCTCAGTAGCAGCCCGGAGTCTGGATATGTGCCCGGTTAATGGCAATAGGCTCGCCCCCTATTACATGGGACTTACAACATAACTGGCGAAATGTGGGTGTACTATTACACCTCTGCCTATCCCTTCGGGGAAATACAGGCGTGATTTTAAGTTATGTTATGTTATGTTCAAAAGAATGCTTCTGTCAATTTCGGTTTCTAAATCATTATATTATTCTCTGTTATTCCTTTATTTGGGTTGTTGTTTAGTAATAAACTTATACCAGCTATTACAACATCGGGTTTAGCAGTGCAGCAGTTTTATGGGAATTTAGCAGCCATGTGGTACACCAACATTAAAAAAAAAAAAATTCGCTCAGCATCATTTATCGAAAATTAGTTTTTAGGGTTCCGTACCCGAAGGGTGGCAAACGGGACCCTATTACTCTCGCTACGCTGTCCGTCCGTCCGTCCGTCCGACCGTCTGTCTGTCACAGGGCTGTATCTTTGTAACGGTAATAGATAACCCGTTGAAATTTTCACAGATTATGTGTTGCTTATAGGTGTATCACGACAAATAATAAAAACAAAAAAAAAGTCTAAAACCAAAGGGGGTCCCCATACAAGAAACCTCAAAAAACATGCATTTTTTCAACGTTTTTGTTCCTGCAAATATGTTCGAAAAAACACTGTTTCTTAATAAGATATCGCTGACGTCACCCAAAGATGTACCAAGTGGAAGAGAATTTCGTTACCACGAGCAGTGTTCACGGTAGCTTAGTGGCTAAAGCACTGGCGTACTGAGCCAGGAGTCGCAGGTTCGAATCCTGCTCGTGAGCGATTTTTTCTTTCCACAATTTAAATCAATAATATAAGTTTGTTATTCAAGTATGTTTAAAGATAGAACTATGGTCTTGCAAGAAAACTTTACGAGAATTCCGATTTCCATAGCGAACTGGAGATTAAAGAACCGTTGAGAACGTTCTAACCTTCAGAGGACATAAAGTCGACTGACGGATATAGGTCACCCCAATATTCATAGACTAGCTAACGTCTTTAATTACGTACCCTCATTTTTAGGGTTCCGTACCCGAAGGGTGCCAAACGGGACCCTATTACTCTCGCTATGCTGTCCGTCCATCCGTCCGTCTGTCTTTCACAGGGCTGTATCTTTTGAACGGTAATAGTTAACCGGTTGAATTTTTCTCAGAATATGTGTTGCTATGAGTCCGACTCGCACTTGGCACTTCGTTTTAAGACAATAAACTATAACTAAGCTTAGAAACGAATTAGTCGCACGCGGGGTAAAGTGATTTCAAGTTGGCCTTAAAAGGCTACGTTCATATATTATTTGTGTGCCTGTGTGCATGTTGGCGAACATTTTACGTAGATTGTTTTTGTGATTTAAGTTTGAGCGGAACGTTGAATAAAATTATCACTCTGAGTCTAATTACTCTGTATTACAGAATTATCCTAAAGCTTTGATCACTGTTTAAAACTAGTTTTGAGTAGGGATTTAATTTTAGAACATTCCTCAAGTATATATTCACTGATCACAGTTCAGCTGAGTTTACTTTTATTTTATAATGTCACCTGTTTCGATGAGATGAGATTTGATCTGTAATCATTCAAGTTTGGTCGAGACTACGCTCGAGTAGAGATTTATTTCCTATTATCAGGTTATATTCGGGTATTATGTTGTTGATTTGAAGTTTATAATTACCGTGTTGGAATAAGACCGATGCTCAATTAACGATTCTATCCTTAAGTAGTGATCAGTTGATTGAAGATCAAACTGTACTTGAGGAACGTTCTATAATACGGACCTAAGGTAATAAAGCCTTTAAAATTGTAAGCTCCCTAATTGCCGACAAAGGAATAATTAAGAATGATGTTCAAGGTAAATGGTTTGCCAAAGCTCTTAGAAATGCTTCTTAATAAGGTTATTAATTAAAAAATATGATAAAATGTTTTGAGTACCTAATATAAAAATTTTATTTGTAAAAACAAAACAACAGGCTTAAATTTTGTTCTATTGAAAGTTCTTTATGGTTTAAAAGGTCTCAAAAATAAGATCACCTATCTAATATTGTTTTATCAGTTTCAACTTCCGTTGACTTATTTGCGATTCTAATGTAAGGCTAGCGCTGTACCCTGGAGCTCTCAAATTCGAAGATAAATGGCCCTTTGACAGCCCTAGATCACTAGCTGCCCTAGGACTTAGAGTTACGGTATTATGTATTATTTATGGCTACGGTCCAGTCATTTATTTATCTAACAACAAATATACATAGACGTACATACTTAATGCATTAGGCATTCTCTCTCAGTCGACCTTAAGGCGCAATGCACGCAGAAGAGACATGGCATGGACGTAGACGTGATACGGAAATGACTTGGACATGCCTTTATCGATACACATTAAAAGGACAAAGCCGAGAAGTGGCATGACCACGCCAGCAGCGTCGGTTATTATTTTAACTTCAGTTCGTGAACATGTCTTCTTCTGAAGATGTTTTTGCTTTATTAAAATTAAATAATAACCCTCTCTAATGAACAAAAGCAACGACATGACGGACGACTGATGAAGCGCGGGCGAGACAGTGACGTGTCCTCCCGCGTCCACGCCCTGTCACCTGTGTGTATTATTTGATAACATTCAATGGACAAGTAAAGGATAAACATCCGTGCCTCGTCCGTGTCCTTTGTCCGCGTCCTGTCACACTCTATGTGCATTGCACCTTATGGTGCTGCAGAGATGACAAGCCAGGTGCCAGAATGTTTAACGACACAAAAGAAATTGAAGAGTTATAAAATATACTTTACATGCTGGCACTTCACTTCTTAGTGGGATGCATTAAAAGAGCCTCCACGAGTGACGATATTTAATTGATCGTCCGGCGCACCCTGGGCAGTCAGCCCCGCTACCAACCTGCTGACTGGCTAATCTTTTCCCCACGGCATGAGCTGTTATTATTATGTAGCTCATGTCGACACGATAGAAGAACTTCTTAGTGTATTTGTACAAATATTCGCGATTTAACGAATAAAACATGAACTTTATTCAATAGAACTATACTACACAGATGAGCGATATAAAAAAAAAACCACTTGCAATGTGCCTAAAAATCTAAATAGGTATCTGCTAAACCACACAAGTTTTTAATTTCAAATCTAATTTGGTCTGTTTCCATTAGGTGTTTTTTATGCGTTATTAAATTCACTTGATTGTTGCTTTTTACTTGAAGAAGCTATCTTTCGTGGTTTCGGAAATATTTCATGATAAGTTAGTAGCTTTTTATATTGCTCATCAGTGTATTTTTTACTGGCCAAATAACGCAAATATTTGGACAAATACGCAAGTGAAGCGCCAGTATAAAACTAAATAGTATCTTAGTAGTATTAGTATTCTATTAGCATTTCAGATTAGTACCTTCTTCAGTACACTCAAATTGACGTGCAATGCGAGTTCTGTCTTCAGTTTATCGGGAAGCAATCCCAGCGCGGTGTTGATGTCCCCACCCCCCTGTATGCGGCCTCTGGACCAGGAGTAGTCATACCACCGCAGTACCCGTCGCTTCATGCCACCTGGCACCTGTTAAATAATAATATATCACGTCTTTATGAGAGCAGAGGTTTTTTATAGTTCAGTGCCTTTGAGCGACCTTCTTGCAAGGCGTTCGTACTGGCAAAAAAAATACTAATTTCTAAAAGGCACGTACGCACGTACAGTCAGCTGCACAAAGATGTACTTGGCGAAATTAAAACGTTAATTTAAATAATAAGGCCAAGTTTGATTAAAAGTTAGTCGTATCATTGATACGAACACGGACGAATAAAAAAAAGATTCGCCATGGATACTATATGGTCAAATATACTCGGTTTACGCAATAATTTCTTACCTTATGATGTCTCATATAGGTTTTGGCGCCATCGAGTAGCCTCTCGAACTCGAGTCTGTTGGCGTTCCTGTTGGTGATGACATTGCCAACTTGTCCCACTATAGTGGCGAATATGAACACGCCAATCAAATAGCTCACTATTGTGAATATGTACCTGAAGGACAATGGCAACGATTAATATTTATGAGTAGATAAAATGATACAGTTTAGGGACTAGTTATAACAAGCACACGGGGCGCGCGCCCGATACGTCGTCTTTCGAAGGCTCTATGAAATTGTATGCAATGAATTATATCAAGCGTTGTCGTCGAACGAAATATTTTATTAGGTCCTTATTACAGAACGTTCCTCAAGTACAGTTTAATCTCCAATCACCTGATCAATACTTAAGGATAGAATCGTTACTTGAGCAGCGGTCTTATTCTAATACGGTAATTATAAACTTCCATTCCATAACATAACACACGAATATAACCTGAAATAGCAAAGAAATCTCTACTCAAGCGTGGTCTCGACCACACTTGAGTGATTACAAATCAAATCTCTGCTCAAATACCTAAACAGGTGACATTGTAGAATAAACTTAAACTCAGCTGAACTGTGATCAATGAATCTATGCTTGAGGAATGTTCTAAAATTAAATCCCAACTCAAAACTAGTTTTAAACATTGATCAACGCTTCGGGAACGTTCTGTAATTAGGCCTTAGAGTCCGCGTAAGACGCCCGTCGGGCGCGCGCCCTTTACGCTTGTTATAACTATTCTCTAAATCTAAGGAATTGAATTCCGTTTTTCTAATTGCATTAAGACATAAATAAAAATATTAAATATTTGAATACAAAAAAATTCAAACCGTGTTGCTAAAAATAATAATAAGCATATAAATCAAAGACTATTCACCAACAACCAACTACAATGAAGTTTTTAACTAAAATAACAAACAAAAGATAAACAGTGCAAAGTTTTCGAACAGTTGCGATAATACAAAACACCCCAAAGCAATAGTAACGGACAAAATAAGCGACATGTTATACAAAATGGCGGTTTCAATCAGTGAAGGCTGTTCGAAAACTTTCTTAAACCCGTTGTAATTGACATCGATGAGTGATTTAATAAATAAAAGTAACAAATAAAAGAAATACAGTTAATGATGAAGTAACTATAGTCACATTTATTCTATGTTCGTTGCCCGAAGTTTGTCGCTGCAAAGCGAACAGCCTCCAAATTTCTGCCGCCGCCATTTTTATTTTTATTATGCTCTTCACTGGCTGTTTTCCTCAGACAAAATGTTTGAGACAGTGTTTATTTCAAAGTAATGAAAGGAGATATTTATATGTACTGTCGTATACAATACGATGGAATTACAAACCATTGAGCCTTGTAGTGTGTTGCTCATATATCTCGCTCGGTAGCCTCCTAATTTCTGAGACCAAGCAATCGTATACCTACCTAAGTGCTTTGTTTGTACGTATATATATAAACCTAATACGTAGAGTATCTACAATAAAGTTAATGTGAACTATATTTACGGGACTTTTCGTGCATTGGTCGGTCGAGGTTAGTTAAATGTTCAATTGTTTTGTTTTGATTTCATTGTGCGCGAAAAGTGCCGTACCTATATACATATAATTCAAAATGAGTGAAATTCGCGAAAGTTTAAAAAGTTCTCAATTTAATGTGCTTTGCAAATGACTGTGCGCAACGCAAGTTCGATTAATCGCATTGTGGTGAAGCTGTAAAAATCCTTTCCGTGCAATAAAACGTGTTATTGCGTGTGTTTAAGTGTGCAATATGAGTCGCCATGATATTTTATTATCGTCCGTAAAATATATAAAATACGGGCTATAATCGCATGCAGTAAACACTGTCCACAAAACACATGTCTTAAGAAAACATTTTTAAATAATTATCATTTATATTAATATGGGAATGGTGGTGTAATTTATATAAAGTGTTTACGTTTTAGGGAAGCCTGCGATTGGTCAGATCATAACGAGGTCTTATAAAAAAAGTGTTTTTGTCATAAAATTATCATAACAGCCTTGTTATGCCGGGTAGTCTTATTGAAAAGAATTAGGTAATAAAAATACGTGCTATAAATCTTTGAAAACATTTTCGAGGTCAAGAACGAAATTTGTTTCTATCATTACTTACATTTTATCCTATTTGGTCAGAAGTTCATGAAAATATGTATAATAAACAATGAGATAATATTACTACGTAGAGCGGCCAACGTGAAAATATTATTTGTGGCACGCTTTGCGGTCCATGGACCGCAACTATCCTACAAGGTCTTTACACTCAGTACGGCCCCGCTCATAGCCCGCACTCTGCAACGCTTAGATATCTCACATAGTTATTATTCGCGATGGCCGCTCTAAACGTAGTAATAATAGCTCAATGATAAATAATATAACTATCATTTTATTGGGAGAAGTACTTAAATCATTAATCTCTATACTAAAATTACTGTTACTTTAGTTATAATAATCAATTCAATCTCTAGTTAATTGTTATTGCTCTCCAAAATCTTGGTTTTGTTAACTTTTAATTACAAGTATTTTTGTACTGAATGCTAGATAGACTGGACCCCACGACACAAGGTATCCTAGTGGAATTGTTACATAATTAAGCGCATAAGTTTACCTGATTTATGTAATAAGTAATACTGAGTTATTGTGATAAGTATAAGTACCTATCTATAAGTGTTTGTAACTGAATTTTATTATTATTATACGTAATTTCGTAGATATAAAATAGACGTCAAGATAGACATGAATGAAGCGCCCTATAAGGTTCCTAAGAAAAATATAACAGTTACCATAAGAAAAGAAAAGACTATTATTACCCATTCTATGCAGTTACTGCTGTAGATTTATACTATTAGAAGATTTGGTACAGGTAGTACCTATAGCTTATCTGATATCTGGTATCAACCTAAATTGGTGTCTTTTGTCCGTAATACAACACAGATTGCAGAGATAGCGATATCTTCCAAAGACAAAATTAATTGAAAGCTTAATCTAAGTCGTGGCTCAGTCTCTTGCAAAAAGATATTCCTTTTTGAAATAAAACGAGTAAACATAATGAAGACAACGAATTTGATACATTAAGCTATAATAGAGAGTTACTTAGCGCTGATATATCTTGTGTTTACGTTGTTGATGGTTTGAAAGATCAAACAACTGACTCTAATAGCCATTTGTGAGACAATTTGGGAAAACTTCCGTCAACTTGTACTGTTATCCATAAAATATCACCAAATCTTTGTAAACTGCTTCGTTGTCGTTTCCTCACACGTTTTTTTTAATAATGATAGTCCAACAAAAAAATAAATACAATTAGGAAATCAAACTTTTTATTTAAACTTAAATTCGAACACTCCAGTAACAAATTTAAATCCAACAAAACAACACGAAATTCGAAATTCAAATCGGAACGGACGGGAACGAAAGTTAATAGAACGTTTGGGATTCGAAGTTGACGTGAAAACCCTATAGAAAATTAAACAAGCTACCGACTAACGATGTTTGACACTTTCGATCCAACGTTCGGACCAACATTTTCAACCAAGATATAAAAGTGGAATGTATTACTTTAGCTACGATATTTTCAGCCAAGGTTGGCTCCAATGTGTGAGATATTCTATCGTCAACAGTAGAGTGGTATTGCTGTAATTAAAGCTCGGTTTCTAACGAGACAGATAGAGGAAACGCGAAGCAGTCTATACGCGTTTTGTTTTTTGTTTTCCACTTACGACCATCTACGGAATTCGTTTCAGTCATTTAGGGAAGGTATTCTCGGTTGTGTAATCGGCTGTAGGTATATAAATTACGTGAGTTAACTCGTCGAGGATTTTAGCTAGATTAATTCTGTAAGCTAGTTCTAGAGAAGGTTTCTAAAAATACTTTACACATTGTGTAATAAGAAAATAAATATTGATGAACTTCTTCTTCTATCGTGTCGACATGAGCTACATAATGATAACAGCTCATGCCATGGGGAAAAGATTAGCCAGTCAGCAGGTTGGTAGCGGGGCTGACTGTCCAGGGTGGGCCGAGCGATCAATTAAATATCGTCACTCGTGGAGGCGTTGATTGATGAACTAATAATTTTATTATATTTTACTATGTATTTTCGAAGACGTCTGTGGTCTAGTGGTTCGAGTCGAAAAATGTTTTGCTTATTTTAAAAATAATATCTGTTCTTTTTTTTTTTTAATCATTAATGCCAATAGTCTAGGTTAGGTAATTTCTGAAATACTGCAGGGTCGTAAAACATTACATAACACATATGTAATATAACGCCTGTATTTCCCCGAAGGGGTAGGCAGAGTACAGTACACCCACATTTCGTCAGTTATGTCATAAGTCCCAAAAAAAATAAAGCAAGCCGTAAAAAACGACATATTATTATATTGCCTCCAAAATTGTTTTTAAGAAATGTATCCAAAATAAATAACTTTGAACATATATATGACCTAGTACAAGATTTAAACAATTAAAACATCATACCTACGAAAGCGTGCAAACTTGATTTCCATTGGACAAAACAATTTTCCAGTACAATGAGTCGTGAAATGAACTAATCCGAACTTGTATACTTCTATATCAACTGTAAGTTGCATCGTTAGGTACAGACAAACTTCTGGCTCCAATTACCTGTATTTTATGCTATTTTCTAAGTCATTTAGCAATCAGTGCCAGTTGAGAAATTAAATGAACGTAGATGAATTATATTTTCTCGTAGAATGGTTCTTTATTGAAGCTAACTTTTCTTTGAATTTTAATATTTAGAGTAGACTTTAACACATTTAACTTTTTTTTTTTTTTTCTTTTACTTTTTTTACATCATCATCATCATCATTTCAGCCGAAAGACGTCCACTGCTGGACATAGGCCTCCCCGAGCAGTTTAGGGGGACTTTATTATAGCAGATGGTAACGCGTTTGTTTTCTGAAAAGTTGCAACATTTTAATCTGACTGAAACTACGGCTGAGCTATTTGCCAATAGTAGTAGTATATGGCAGGTACTTCTATTACCACCGCATCTATATCTGCCGTTAAACAGTGATGCTTGCATTGCTTTATTGCAAGAGTACGGGTTAAGGTGAAATTACAATGACATGAGACTTTCCATCCATAGTTCTTAGTTTGGCGAACGCGATTGGCAATACCATTTAGGCAACAACTCAGTTGGTATTATTGCAGTTGTTATAGGCAAAATTAACCGCTTAACATCGGGTGGGCTTTAGTTCGTTTTGCCATTGTATGCAAAAAAAAAAATATCTTTCGGTTTAGGACTATTTCAGGTTGCTCCTGAGAAATTATTATAATGTTGAGCCAAATATTTTCTCCAGTCAGATGAATAATCAAATAAAGAAGAAATGTTTACGTATTATTAAAATAAATTCAACATTACAATATAAAAAAGATTAAAATCAGTAGGTAGAATATTACTTTAGTATTATCGACTAAATAGTCTATTAAATTAAATTGCAACACTCAATATTTTTTGTTTAACAACATTATTTTGATGTTACTTCTTTTTCCGTTTTGCAAACAGGCAAGTCAGGTTGTGTGTTATTTATAAATTACTAAAATTAAATTCACAAGCGCAGAGTTTGATTCTACACTTATCAAATCAAATAGATTTTTTTTCAGTATTTGAGCAGATCATGATAACTAGCTGAATTCATACTAACTTTCTAAAGAACAATTTCACCAAAAACTATAATTCCAAAACTAAAACGATTAAGAAACAAAGCTGAAAAGTCGTGCAACTCTCCGACCCTTACCTTTACGAGTAACTTTTCCAAGTAGGTGTTTTATAGTTAATCTAAGGGATGTCTTGGGTTGTCATAAATCACTAACAAGGTGGGCAGACACTTTGGGTTAGGTGTTTGACCGGAGCTTATTTATAGGAGGTTCTTCATTCGCTACGATAGATTTATTGATGTCCAGTGGTCTTGCTTCAGATATTGGGGAGTGCCATTAATTCTACGAATTTATTTGCGCCTAAGATTTTGGATAGCAGAGAAATGGAAGCTCAGTTGATACAGAGCCTTTTCTTAAAGCTTTATGATATAAGCATAATGCAATAAATTATAATAGTGAGTCAACTCGGCCGCCAGACAGAGCAAAGATGGGGTGCGGTATGAAGGAGAGCGGAGGACCCCCCTGCCCGCTCGCCGCCTGCGGTAGTCCGGCCCAACATCGCTTGCGCTCGCTTGTACTCCCGTTTAGGTGTGTCAGGTACACGAAATCACTACCACGTGCATAAGAAAAGAGAAGACTAGAAACGAAACTCGCGCCCCAGACGCGTTCAAATCCACGATAATAGCCTACCGTCTAGCGTACCTTTAAAGGGATTGGACAGTCGGGCTTGCGTCGCTTGCACGCGCGTGCCGTCAGATTGATGCGGTCATGGCGCCAAAATATTGCGATGTCTTTGGGTGTTAAAGTAATTCAAAAACAACGCCAGACCTTAGTTTCTTTAGTTTGCCCAAAAATTAGGAAAAGTAAGTGATATTTCACAATTATCATTTATTCTCGTCAAAAGTATAAATGATAACTACTGTTTTTTCTCTTTCTCGCTTTACGTGGGTCATTTATAGGTAGGTACTGAAATCATTTCATTTAGTGCAAATTATCTAAATATGTAAATTAGGTAAATATTAAATTAAATAATATAAGTAAGTAAATATAAATTGTTTATTACGTAAAACTAGGATAAAACAATGATTTCAAAGTAAAGAACAGTTTTTTTTTTTTTAACTAAACTAACACATAACGCATTTAATATTTAGCAGCTAACAGCCCTGGCAGCACGCTCGGACGACAGAGGGACTTTAGGAGCTGAAGAGGGAAGTAGGTATTTATAAGGCGGCATTTGGGGTCCATGTAAAAGAGATTCGTTTCTATACTAGTATTATTACCTATTCTATGCCACGTGTTTGATTTTTAATTGAATTAAATCTAAAGATGATAATTCATTATATCATTAGGTTCAATAAAAGACAATTAAAAACATGCAATAATAAATATCCCTAATATTTACCGGTTGCACATCTGTATCGAGGTGGATTAATTAATAATCAGAATGTATATATCGGCGCAAGGACGAGATTAATAATTTAAAGATGATTATTTAGTTATGATTTTTGTGAAATCTACTATTAATTTTAAAGCTTCATTGATTCTATTATTATTCTGTTTTAACTATAAGCTAATAACATGTTAAAACACGCAAACGCTTGTACAAACAAAGACTTCCATTAAAAACAATAATTAATATTTGAAGGTAGGTTGTCGATTTGTTTGTGCACGCTGCGATTAGTATAAAAACGGGCGACGTACCGAGTTTGACTCACTTTCGCTCGAGACATCGGACCGTGCAGACCTCTACTATAAAGCTAAGTAAATAAATAGCTACTTGGTAAGAACTTTGTTTTCATTTTCTTGTGTGCTGAATTATGGGTGACCATGACAATGAAAGTAATGACGTCAGCAGTGTTGACGTCATTTTTTTTAAAAACAATTCTGGTGACCCTACTCCGTCATCAGAAGTGGGATTCGAACAGATGTCTGCCGCTTCTGCTCAACCACCTGATATTGAACAACCTGCTTTCAGTACTAATGCTGATCCTACTCAGCAGCGGTTGCCAGTAGATGTGCCGATGCCCAGCATATCTGCTGACAATATACCTCCACAGTTTTTCATGCAAATGATGCAGATGATGCAGCAAATGTCAGATCGATTGAGTACTCAGACAGAAACCAAGAGTTCTAGAAAACGACCGTTATCTAGTGAAGA
The DNA here is from genome assembly GCA_949699075.1 of Asteroscopus sphinx. Classification (NCBI taxonomy): domain Eukaryota; kingdom Metazoa; phylum Arthropoda; class Insecta; order Lepidoptera; family Noctuidae; genus Asteroscopus; species Asteroscopus sphinx. Next base: position 19,450,177 of record OX453021.1, read on the forward strand.
AGGTCGTTGGCAGAGGAAGACCACGCAAAGTTGCCCATGATCAGCTTCGCCGTGCTCCACAACCTAGTGAACAAGTGACCGTATCGGCGGAAGAGGATAATAATCATAACTCCACCGCAATGATGGAACCTATACCATCAACTTCGCGAGCTGCACAACCACTGCAGCCACCGCAAGTCTCAAGTGATGAAGACTCACCTTCACCATAAAGAGATAAGTTTTTTTAAACTACTCTTAAACATATTTATCCAATCCTTTACCCAATTTTATGTCACCAATTTAGAACCCCTGTGTACAACACAGCATCAACCTAGTCATATTTTCCAATAATGCCTCTGTGTACCACGGCGCACAGGACCGCCCAGAGCACAGCATCAATCCTTCCTCTATCTACGAGTCGACGAGAATAAAATGTGCGTAGACGTTGATGGATGGTCGAAACACATATTTACAACAACAGTTACACAGATAACTGAATACCATTATCCAATCCTATATCCAATTTTCTGTCACCAATTTAGAACCCCTGTGTACAACACAGCATCAACCTAGTCATATTTTCCAATAGAGCCTCTGTGTACCACGGCGCACAGGACCGCCCAGAGCACAGCATCAATCCTTCCTCTATCTACGAGTCGACGAGAATAAAATGTGCGTAGACTTGATGGATGGTCGAAACACATATTTACAAAACAGTTACACAGATAACTGAATACAAAACAGTTACACAGATAACTGAATACAAAACAGTTACACAGATAACTGAATACAAAACAGTTACACAGATAACTGAATACAAAACAGTTACACAGATAACTGAATACAAAACAGTTACACAGATAACTGAATACAAAACAGTTACACAGATAACTGAATACAAAACAGTTACACAGATAACTGAATACAAAACAGTTACACAGATAACTGAATACAAAACAGTTACACAGATAACTGAATACAAAACAGTTATACAGATAACTGAATACAAAACAGTTATACAGATAACTGAATACAAAACAGTTATACAGATAACTGAATACAAAACAGTTATACAGATAACTGAATACAAAACAGTTATACAGATAACTGAATACAAAACAGTTACACAGATAACTGAATACAAAACAGTTACACAGATAACTGAATACAAAATAGTTACACAGATAACTAGTTTACCATCCTCCTCACCTTTTCCCAACTATGTCGGGGTCGGCTTCCATATAAATAACAGTTGAAAACACAAATATGAACAAACATCAACTAATGAAAGTTGTGCATTGATGATTTCTGATTGTTATTATAGTCACAACTGCAGCAACTGTGTTGCTTACAGATACCAAGCTCAAAAGAAAATCAATTCTTTATTCCAGAAAATACTACCAAAGCAGGCTGATGCAGAGCGCGCACCGCCTGTCAGAATGGCCGTATCGGCGCAAGGACGAGATTAATAATTTAAAGATGATTATTTAGTTATGATTTTTGTGAAATCTACTATTAATTTTAAAGCTTCATTGATTCTATTATTATTCTGTTTTAACTATAAGCTAATAACATGTTAAAACACGCAAACGCTTGTACAAACAAAGACTTCCATTAAAAACAATAATTAATATTTGAAGGTAGGTTGTCGATTTGTTTGTGCACGCTGCGATTAGTATAAAAACGGGCGACGTACCGAGTTTGACTCATTCACGCTCTGACACTCGCCCCGAGAGGTCGTGCTGCTCCTGCTCCGTCCTCTCGTGACGAATTAAGTGCTCGAATATTTTTCGCTACGGCTCACCGTAGCGCCCTCCGCAGTCGCCCCGCCGACTGCAGCCCGATAAGCACATTCGCTGTCTTTTTCAAGACAGCGGGCGCGCTTTTGTCTCTTTAGACAGAGTTTCGTCAAAAACGTAGTGTCCCTTCAGGAAAAAACCCACTTATTTACTGTGGTTCTCGGTGGATACCTAACGGTGATAACAAACCGAGGGGCGTTGACCCGACACGCCAGCTGCGCTCCTTAAGGGCAAAGCAAAATTGGAAGAAGCTAGGGCCAGAAGGCCTTGGGGGATCTCCTAGTCTTCCCTAGCTTACCCCCGTTTCGTCCTATCTAGCATTCTCTAGGGGTTTACACCCATTGCACACTAGAGACTTAGGGACCTGGTTGCACATTAAGACTGGCAATCAGGAGTGCAAGCTTAGGGCTCACCAGTAGGCACACAACCTCCCCGTCTATACCCGACGGGGAGGGTTTGAACACACTCCCGGGAACACCCACCCGAGGAGCAAACCCCCATGTTAGTACGCCACTAATTTTCTCCCCCTCTCGTTGTTGCTAGGCTTGGCTTAGTCACCATCTATATGATGGTGTCTGATGCCGAGTTTCTCAGCATCCTAAAAAACGTCCTCTTCAAGGACCCCACCTTTATCGCCAACTATGGCGACTTGTTTGGCAGCGCTTTTGCCGCCAAACAACCTGACGTCCCCGACTCTCCAGAGTCGCCCGATACCCCCCCGCCCCTAAGGAGGAATAGGCGCCCCGCCCGTTCCGACAGTGATGAGGAGAGGCCGAGGTCTCCGCGTGGTCCGCCTAGGCGTTCAGCCAGCCTGGACCATAAGGACCGTACCCCCTCACCTCTCCCCACCCCAGCCCCCACTCAATATCCTGATCGCTCCCCAATCCCATCAGACCAAGAGATGTCTTCGGACAGTGAGGTCAACTCAGACGAGGCCGGTGCCTTTACCACGGTAGTGGGCAAAGGTAAAAAACGCAGCCGGAAAACTAACAAGGCCGAGGCTCTCGCCTCAAAATCTCTAAAACTCTCCGAGGCAAACTCTGCCCCGGCCCCTACCCCCCGTCCCGCCTCTCACTCCTCCTCGCAGGATAACAGGCCCCCCTCCCCTCAGGAACATACCTCACCTTCCCAGAAGAAGGTGCCCATCCCGCCTCCCTTATTCATCCAGGATAAGGAATATTGGACCAGGATATCCGACTGGTGCAATCAAAATAAGATAAATTTCACTAGTGCCCGCCCCACACAGCAGGGCATTAAAGTAGTTGTCCCCACCCCCACTGATTACCGCAACCTTACCAGGTTGCTACGCGAGCGTGGTGTGTCTTTTCACACCTACGCACTCCCAGAGGACCGACTCCTTAGAGTGGTGATCCGAGGGATTCCGTCCGAAGTCAGCTGCACGGAAGTGCACGCCGACCTCGATCGTCAAGGGATCCCGGTTGCAATAACCCACCGTATGTTCCGTGGTAAGCACGGGGAACCCTATAACATGGTCCTTGTCATTTGCCACCCTGGCGAAAACGCCAAAAATATCTATAATATAAAGACCGTATGCAATTTATCAGGCATCACGGTCGAGCGCCCCCACAAGTCGAACCAGCCTGGTCAATGCCACCGTTGCCAGCTGTATGGTCACTCCCAGCGTAACTGCTACGCAAAGCCCAGGTGCGTTAAGTGCCTAGGCGATCACGGGACTACCGAGTGCGAGCGTCCCAAGGAGAGGGACCAGTGCACGGAGCCCCCTAGCTGTGTCCTTTGCCGTAAAGCCGGGCATCCAGCAAACTATCGCGGATGCCCCAAAGCCCCCAAAATGCGCAACGCCAAAACGGCAAAATGCGCCTCCGACCGCGTTGAGAGGGAAGCCCCCTCCTACGCAGCCCCCTTCCATTACCAACCACCAAACCCTAGAGGCCCACTCGGGCCCTCCCCTAATTTCCACGGCCCACTCGGGCCCAACCCCTGGTTTAAGGGTAATCAAAAGCCCCAATACCCACCTCTTCCGACCTCTCGTCTCGCGCCCCCGGCCTCAGAGCCCCCCGCGCTGATGAACTTACCCATCCCCGCACCTTCTCTCAGGCCCAAAACTGCACCAGCAGCTAAAGCCCCCCCCCCCCATGAGAACCCCCCCTCCGGTAAACTCCCCCGGCCTTCTGCCGAGAGAATACCTCGAACCCCAATCAGGGGAATCCCGCATTGACGCCTACTCTAGACTTTGGGCCTTTACCCAAGGCATCCACGAGCAGCGCCTTCAGGTACTTACCAAGTACCAAGACATCTATAGAATACTTAATTCCAATTATAATGTATAATACGGCCCCACCCAAAAGATTCAAACCCCGTTCCCTAAATTTAGGCTTCTTTAATGCCAGAGGCATTAGTGGTCAACGCGATGACGTAGCTGTCTTCTTGCGTGAGCACCAACTTGACATATTACTCGTTCAAGAGTCCTTTCTCAAGCCCCACTGTCGTAATCCCAACATAGCCAATTATAGGCTGATTAGAAACGACAGAACGTACACCGCACTAGGCGGAACGCTAATCTATTACCGCAATTCTTTATATTGCATCCCCATTGACCCCCCAGAGCTAGCATGCCTGGAGGCTTCAATCTGTCGCCTAGGCATGACAGGGCACCAGCCCATCACCATAGTTTCGGCCTATAGGTCCTCAAACAAACCCGCGAGTCTGCTCGAGGACGACCTAAAATCCTTACTCGATCTTAGTAATTCTGTAATTATAGCAGGCGATCTAAACGCCAAACATTGCTCATGGAGCTGTGTCTCCAATAACACCGCTGGTGTTCAATTAGAAGCACTTAGCGACAGACTTTCCTTTGACGTCATCGCCCCGATGCGTCCCACTCACTTTCCCGACACAGTAGGGCAACGGCCCGACATCCTAGATATAGCCCTCTTAAAGCGCGTAAACCTCGGTATTCGCTCTATCGAGGTAATTCAAGAATTAGACTCAGATCACCGACCTGTGATCATTCAACTGGGTCCCCGAGGTGGTCCCTCGGATCCCGGTACTCCACCCTTAACTAAAACAATAACCGATTGGAGGAGACTAGAGGACCGCCTCAAATCTACCTCATCCCCCCAACTAGATTCAATCCCTGACTCCATCGAGACAGTCGCGGATACGGTGGCCGCGATCACCTCGCTCACCAACCATGTACAGTCCGTAGTGGGCGAATGCTCACGGCAGGTTCCGATGCTGGATGACCAGCGTCTGAAACTGCCGGACGATGTAAATGAGTTGAGGACCGAGAGGAACGCGGCCATCCGTGCCTATGACGCTTTTCCCAACGAAGCCAACCGTGCCCATATGCGCTCTTTGCAGAATACTGTAAAAAGACGTGTAGCTCAGGTACGGGAGGATCGCTGGGACAAGGAAGTCAGCGAAATCCAACCGTCTCATTTAGCCTTCTGGGCACTTCAACGCAAACTCAAATGCGAGACCACGGCAGCTATGCCCCCCCTAAATCGACCCAATCAAAGGCCGGCCTTTGATGATGACGAAAAAGCCGAATGCTTAGCCGACAGCTTGGAGTCTCAGTGCACTCTCAGTACGCTTCCCGTAAGCCAAACCCACCTTGACAAGGTTAATTCAGAAGTAGAGCGTAGGTCAGCCCTCCCCCCCCCCCCAATAGATGACCCTGATGACCCGCTCCCACCGATCACCCCTGACGAAGTTCTCTCTATAGTCAAGGATCTTAAGCCCAAAAAAGCCCCCGGCGCAGACGGCATCACCAATAAGGTGTTGAAACGTTTCCCTGCCACCCTAATCGCTCTAATAACCGTCATCTTCAATGCGGCATTTAAAAACAACATCTTTCCCCAGGCTTGGAAACAGGCTACGGTAATCGGTATTTCAAAACCGGGCAAACCAAAAGCCGAGCCGAGTAGTTACCGGCCGATTAGTCTCCTCAATGTCTTCGGTAAAATCTACGAGAAGCTTATTTATAAGCGACTCAAAGATTTCGCCGACTCAAATAAACTCCTTCCCGACGAGCAGTTTGGCTTTCGTACAAAGCACTGCTGCGTTAATCAACTGCACCGCATTGTAGAACACATCAGTGCAGGCTTCGTACGCGGTCAAATGACCGGTACTCTCTTTTTCGACGTAGCAAAGGCTTTCGATAAAGTGTGGCACAACGGCTTATTATATAAGCTGTACACTATGAATGTGCCACATCGTCTCGTGCTCATCATCCGAGACTACTTATCGAATCGTACCTTTTGCTATCGCATAGAAGGGGCTCTCTCCTCCCCCCATCCCATTCACGCCGGTGTGCCACAAGGCTCCGTGCTCTCCCCCCTACTGTTCACGCTGTACACCAGCGATATTCCAAAATGCGGTGCAGCCCGTATTGCCCTTTTCGCCGACGACACGGCAATCTATTACTCCGGCAGGAGCCATGTCGCTATTTCTCGTACCCTCCAATCCGCGGCCAACACCCTAGGTGACTGGTTCCGGAAATGGAGAATCGAAGTCAATCCCGAAAAAAGTGCAGCGGTCCTCTTCGATAAGAGACCCCTGTCACAGTATCGTAAAGAATTAAGCGTACCAGTCTCAATGTTCGGAAAACAGATCCCATGGCAACGAGAAGCCAAATACCTTGGCGTGATCCTTGACCGTAGACTGACTTTCAGACCGCATATCCGCAAGGTAAAAAACCGTGCCGCCTTCGTCCTCGGACGTCTCCACCCCCTACTCAATGCGCACAGTAAGTTGCCCACTCCTCTCAAAGTAAGGATATACACCACCTGTATCCGCCCCATACTCGCCTATGCTAGCGTTGTGTTCGCACACGTTAAGCCGGTGAGAATTCACATACTCCAAACCCTCCAAAACCGTTTCATGCGAAGGGCCGTAGGCGCCCCCTGGTACGTACGCAATGTCGACCTCCACCTAGACCTCAAACTGCCGACCATCAAGCAGTTTTTCAAGCGTGTCTCAAAACGCTATTTCGATTCCGCTCCCAAGCACCCCAACCCCTTGGTCGTGGCGGCCACCGTCTACCAGCCATCTGCTATTAGCAAAACCCGACGTCCCAGACACACACTCATTGAGCCCGATGACGCTATTACACTCCTCCAGGAGTCAGATAAAAGTACAAGCACACTCCGACGCCGTCGTCCAAAATATCGTCCCCGCCGGCGAGGACCGACGCGACACACACACAGAATCCGAGAGTCCGACTCTCGAGAAACAGAAACACATGCCGACGCAGCACCGGCTGCTGGGGGGATCAGTGGCGGGGTCCCCCTGCTGCACCCTGAGTCGAGGTCCGAGCTCCCCCCTGGGGACGCCCTCACGGTGTAAGCAACCGGAGATAATCTCGTCACGCGAGACCGGCCCTATGCTCTAGAGTAGTTCCTAGGAGCAGGCTATTGCGTAGCCACTGGTTAGGTTTTCTAGGTAGGTCTTAGCCTCGCCGGCGAGGCTTGCCGCTTCACGGCGTTTAGCACGTCACCCGATAGGGACCGAAAGTCCGCTACTTTCGAGGAAACCAATTCGATGCAGCAACGGCTGCTAGGGGGACATAGGAACTGCGGGGTCCCCCTGCAATGCCCCAGCGAGGTTCGAGCCCCCCCCTCGGGGGGCGCCCGCTTACGCGCGGTATTGATGCCGCGCGCATCTAGTTTGTAAGTATGTAGGGAAAAAACCTTCGGCGAATGGAGTCCCACATGGGACTCTCCGCCAACTAAGTCCGGTTAAGCAGAAATGGGACTTCGGTCCCACCTGCGAGAGCCCATTCGAAAAAAAAAAAAAAAGAGTTTGACTCACTTTCGCTCGAGACATCGGACCGTGCAGACCTCTACTATAAAGCTAAGTAAATAAATAGCTACTTGGTAAGAACTTTGTTTTCATTTTCTTGTGTGCTGAATTATGGGTGACCATGACAATGAAAGTAATGACGTCAGCAGTGTTGACGTCATTTTTTTTAAAAACAATTCTGGTGACCCTACTCCGTCATATATTTTAGCCTATTTTATTTTATTCTGTCCGTGTCTGTGAAATATTTTAAATGCAAAATGTTTCATGAAAAACTTTGGATGTTTTTTTGCTAAAAAAATACTGAAAGTGTTTGTTTTGTTATGTTAGTTTGTGTTGCATACGATGGCGATACGAGCTAAAGGCCCACCTAAGCATTTACTTTTGCCCATAACAACTGCGATACCACTATAACACCTAGGTTGTTGCCTAAATGGTATTGCAAATCTTGTTAGCCAAACTGAGACCTAAAGCTGGAAAGTCTCATGTGATTGATTGTGTATACGTAAAGAGCATATTATTCTCCTCCGAATACATTGGGTTTAGTTAAGCTATGATGATTTTAGATGGGTAGACTAATCGTCATACAGTAGAGGGCATTGGTGTCGATTCTCTTGTTCACTAACGAAATTTATTTTAAATTATCGCTCTCTTTTACTAATAGAACATACAAGAAAGGGATGGCAACAATTTTAGAACTGTCAAATCAGTCGGAATTTAGATTTCCATACAAGTTTAGTCGTAATCTCGGAACGTGCCCACTAAAGTACAAAGAAATGTAATACGTAAACTAGTTTGACAGTTAAAAAATTGTTGCCATCCCTTTCTCGTATGTACTATTAGTAAAGGAGAGGAATAGTTTAAAATAAGTTTAGTTCGTGAACAAGAGAATAGACACCATTATCTTTTAAATTGATCAAGAAATTTGTATCTACAACAGAAACTAATTACTCGAGCAACTTCTTAGGTTTTCGCGATCACTATACATTATAATAAAACAAAGTTTAACCGGATTAAATTAATAATATTGTACGGTAGATTAAAATATTTTTTTAGAAATATTTGTAAAGACGCTTGTCATCTTAGTCTACCTGCGACCACGAAATGCTGCAAAGCTTTCGAAACGTCAGGGAATCCAATTTAAATAATATACGCGATTTAATCCGGTTAAACTTTGTTTTATTACTCGAGCAACGTTCATTTCACAGAAAATTATTAATATCGTAAAGTTTTTGTTTTAGATGAAAACAATGTTACAATCTAGTTAAAGCTTTTCAGTGTTGTGTAAAGTCTAGTTCATCAATCATAGTGCAGAATCTTTAGACAGTTATAAACAATGAAAAATTGTTCTTCTTAAACTCTCGTCTTATTAAATATTCAATAATACCAAATAGCTTTTATTATTACAGCATTGCAGGTTATTAAATAATTGGAGCAGTGGATTTGTGAATTATGAATTACGTTAAGACCGCCTTTGTACCCTGTTGTGCATAAAGAATAAAATAAATAAATTTGTGAATTACATGAGACTTTTCAATTTTAATGTCTCGGCACAGAACAAATAATAGTACTATACGTACAGAACGGCCACTCACCTCCTCCCGCCGATCCAACTTACCTCACCCGCCCGGATTTCAGACCTCACTTCATTTGCTCTAAGCGACGCGCGTTGTATTGTAATGTGTTTGTATTTAGTCAATAATACTTACTAATTATATTAATCTTCAAAAAATAATTAATTATATTAATAGAAATATTAGTTACTTGTGCTATGTTTTCATTTTCCAAAGGATAAATTAAAGTAAGGAACTTGGCACATTTTATGGGTGATTTTACTGTCGCAAAACGTGATTAGTTTGTTCTGTGTTCAACAAATTCGAATGCGATAATTATGACAAATTTATAATTTAGATTGTTATTTAATTAATAACATTTTCGAGAAGATTGTTTACGAATTGAATTTAAACAGACGTCTTTAGTGGCCGCAGCCCTATTATTACAAACGCCATCTGTTTGTATGTAAGAGTAGTAGGCACTTAAATCAACGCGGATGTATGGAGTGTCCGAGGTGTAGTCTCGGTTTGACAAACGCGAATTGCAATACCATTTTACGCAACAACCTGAACTTCATTTAATTTCATTTTCATAAAAAAAATGTTTTTTGTCACTAATAATTACATTAGTTAAAGGTACCATATAAATGTATTACGCTAGAGATACTGATATTAAATCCCAAACTTAGCCAGAGCTTGTATTTCAGGAGATAGTGTTCATTCGTGGAATATGACCAAACAGATTAGATAAAACATTACCAAAAAGGCAAGGAAAAGTGTAAAAATAAAATACATTACTGCTTCTAGCCGAGATCGGAGACAATTTCCAATGAGTCTATGAACAAATTTTAATAAGCTCTCATGGAGTATTGGATCAAGAGAAGTTCATGATCTTGTTAGAGCTATAATAAATGAATTATTAGTGGTATTGGTAACCTGTAGTGTCGGGAGTAATAATAGACGTGTTGATGGTTATAAGGTCTGTAATATACTAAGGAATACATGGAATACATGGTAGAGGCATGTACTACTACACCACACCTCCACCGCAAAAAGAATAAAAAAAATGGTTACATATTTTTTTATGTCCAAGTACTAATACATTTCTAAGTGATTACATTTATGTTACTAAACTAAGGATATTAAGCGAGTAAAACTCTCATAAGTTTGTATAATAAACATTTGTCAAGTCCCAGTGTCAGCATTCCGTAATAGTATGCGAGTCAAAGTCCGGAATCATGTCTCAATTTTCTATTTTCTACGTATGGCCATTGTAGAAAATAGATAATAAAAACACATTTTTAGTACATAATATGCGACATCTTCATATTTTTTATAACATTTTCATAAATTTTTTTCTTTATTTATTTCATTTATTTACTTCATTTTATTTATTTATTTCATCATTTTTATATATTTTTAGTCGACTTTTTATTATTTCTTTACAATCCCAGTTCTCTCACTATAACGGCTCGCGTTGATAATGATCGAGATACAGGGTTATTAATTACACAATATTTAATATATCTACCTCACATTCATATCGTCATCATTACAGTAATATGTCCCTATTAGAAATAATTCCAACAAAAATATTTTATATAATTCTGCAACTCGTGATTGATCAGACCATTTGTTTACAGATTATACTAATACAACATTATTTATTTTATTCCTCCTTCATAGTCATAATTATTTCAGTGTTGTAATAATCCAAGTTCATTTATTTACGAAGTACCAGTAATGTCACTTACATTGATTATGCATCTCCTTATTGGAAATAGTATGACATGACACATTCTTTTGCCATATACGGTATCTAATGGTAAGCAATAGGACACCCGTGTCAAGTGACCAGCGCTCTAGAATGCGCAACAATCGACATTTAATTAATTACGTCGTGATGACTTATGGTCCCTACTTACAAATATGATCTTTTCCAAAAATAATAATTTTACACTTAGTTACTTGTCTTTTTTTTTAATTTCTATAATTTTGTCACAAAAATAAAATATCTACCTATTCGTTAAAACAAAGCTATGTACTCTCTTCTTTAAAGTTAAGTACCTACGCAAAATAAATGTCTCTAATAAAATTTGGAAGACGAGCCACCAACGACCAACGAGTACCTACTCACAACACTTTTGCACCGTACACTTCACCATTAGTTTATTTTTTCTTCATTTTGATGTTGTCCTTCTGGCAGGCAAATAATCAACGGTAGCTAAGTATCAACGGCTATCAGGATCATCCTTATAATCGTCTTTTTGGACACATCCCGTTATACTAACGTGTAAGGATGTAGATGCACAAATCAAACTGTCCTCTTTCGAAGCCCCTCACTCCTGGCGTCTTTTTTTTTCTTTTCTTCTGCTTCATTATTGACTTTTAGATGCTACTTTATAAATTAATAATTAATATAGTCTGTTTCAAATTCTGCACTCACAATTTTTTACTAAACTTTTAAACAAGCGCGCACGCCGGCACCGCCTGTCCTGTCACGGTCGCCATGTAGTGTCGGGAGTAATAATAGACGTGTTGATGGTTATAAGGTCTGTAATATACTAAGGAATACATGGAATACATGGTAGAGGCATGTACTACTACACCACAAACCGCTTAGAAGCGAGTAGGCCTTTAGATTATATTTCAATTCTATCACATAGACTAATAAAAAAAGGCGGACGGAATCTCGCTAAACAATAAGTGAAGCACCCAATAGTAAGTCGTTTCGCTTGAAAGTACGGGCTGGCATGCACACATTCACAAAAATAGTAAGTGTAAAAGCCGACATTAAAATAAATAAATACATTTATTTGCCAAGAAACAACATTACAAAATAAGAAATTATCCAGTGGCCCCACACTAGGAAAGCCGACAGGCTGCAGGACACTGTGAGTGCTATTACACAACAAATCTCTTGTGATGAAAGTCACTGTCGTAGTGTCACAAATAAAAGAAAAATATACCGTTTCCTGTTGTAAAATAACGTCGAATTTATAGTGAGTTTAAGAAAAAATCTAGTACTTCAATCTTTTCTTAGTTAGGAGGCCCATACACCTACAGTATAATTGTGCAATATTTGCAATTGCGCAATGATATTGACCGTTTAGGGGTGAGATTGAAAGACAAATGAAGATCGGGACGATACAATAATAACTGTGCATCATTAACATTGCGCAATTATATTGTAGGTGTATGGGCCGCCTTAGATTCCGTCCGCCTTGTTTTATTCGTTCGTGTTCTATCACATAAAAAATGCACTTCCTGATTTGTACAGTTCTCTCGTAGCCACTCGTAGCAGCTCGTAGGCTCTCGTAGCTTTCAGCTACGAGAGCCTACGAGACTAGCATTTTTTTTCATTCAATTGATTCTAACGAACTCTTCGAAAATAGAGTGGATTTTCTTTCTAAATATTTGTATTCAACTGAAGAATTCTTGTAATATTCACGAAATGACGTACTTATTATTAACTTAGCCGACAGAAGGATCCGTTTGGGCTGGGCAGCAATGCAGCATTTGACAAACTTTGCTGAGTATTTTCGTCGCCTATAACGCAAAGTTTGAGGACAAAGGTCTTCAACCAGTGCGTCCTGCCTGTCATGACTTACGGTGCCGAGACGTGGACACTGACAGTGGGGCTAGTCCACAAGTTCAAAGTCGCTCAGCGAGCTATGCTTGAAGTTTCTTTGAAGGATAAAATCCGTAATGAGATTATCCGGAGAAGAACCCGAGTTACCGATATAGCTTGTAGGATCAGTAAGTTGAAGTGGCAGTGGGCTGGCCATGTCTGTCGAAGGACCGATGGCCGCTGGAGCAGACGAATCCTTGAGTGGAGACCGCGAATCGGCAAACGCAGCGTAGGCCCGCCAGGTGGACCGACTACCTGAAGAACGTGGCTGGGGAGGACTAGATACGGAAGGCAGAGGACCGAGTGTTGTGGCGTAATTTGGGAGAGGCCTATGTCCAGCAATAGACTGCGATAGGGTGAGTTGATTTTGATCTACTCATTAACTTGTGACTGAAATAGCCTAAAATAAAACTAATAACTACTGCTCAAAATCTTCCACCGTATCGCAGTAAATTGGGAACTTGCCCAAAAGAAGTTGGCACGTTATTTGGCAATACTTTTTATCTTAAAATGTTTATTTGAATCACAGATGAATTTTATGAAACATTGAATAGACAAGCATTTTATTCGGCTTAGACGCAGATATGTGATTGGAATCGATTGGATTTAGTCTACCAACTGAAGTGGAACCCAGTGCATTAGAGTGGCAATGAAAGAAACAGAGATTTTTTTAGAAAAGTACTTTTATTTTTTTATTTGTTCAGTGGTATACATAACAAAAACATTCTAAAGATGTAAACATAAACTCATTAGAGTTTTACCGTACATCAGTATCATCGACTATACAAACAGGTAAACAAAAATATAGTTAACAAGGTAGGATATTAAATAAGTACAATGAGGGTAGATACCAGATAATATTTATCTACATTATGAAGGAGCGAACACCGGTGACTGCGCGAGCCGTCTTTACAAACTGGTGGAGGGTAGTATTTGTGTTGATACAGGTTGTTCCTACAAATGCAGCAAACTTTTGAGAATTTATTATACTTACATTAATAATGTTATTAATTGTATTGACTAGTTATTTTTATTATTGTGTCTTTGTAACTTGCAAGAAATGTTGTGAATGTTTAGACTTGGCACGTCGTGTGAATCGTATAATATGTGCACGTCAAATATGTATTTAAGTGTTGTAAAAATAAGAGGATTTTAGCATTTAACAAATGGAAGAAATGCATTATGTAAGAAGCATGAACATGTATCGTGCATTATTTACCTGCAAGTTGCATTGAAGAAGCTAGAGAGAAATATTTTTAAAATAACTGGGATGTGACTGAGAGGAAACCTAAGTGCTATAGAGGTATTAAACAGAGTAATAAGTAAAGTAGAAGAGTAAGTAGGTAAGTAGTAGTAGTAGTGACTACAAGAGTAGTTAGTTGAGACACTCCCCTAACCAAACGACCTTGAGTGCATGATTTTATGAATTATTATTATTAAAAAAAGGTAATTCAAAAAAGTGGAATGCTTAGATTATTTAGTTGTCTACCTAAACAACCTATTAGTCTAAACTGGAAGTAAAATAATGACTATTTTAGGAATTCATAAATAAAATACAAATTACGTCAATTTTAGCCGCTTCTTGTTTCTAGTCCAAAATTAAACGTCACTTAGATTTTGGCTTACACTTATAGATAGACATTTGATTATTCTGAAAATTCCACGCTTAGTTTATTTATTTTTACACATCTGCGCATTCACTCTATACCATACACACCCCCACCCATACTCACTCACACCCACCCTCATACACACCCTACATACAACCTCACATCCTCTTTCACCCTATCTCACATCCACTTCTTGCATGATAGCTAATATATTATTTTAATTTTTTATCCTAATATTACTATTATCAAATTAATTCAATTAATGTTTTCTTAAAGTGCTTTACTTGTACTGTACCCCATAAGTGGAAGTTCGCTGATGCCTGTGATACAGTGTTTTACATTAGTACAGGCACCAACGGTTCAAAATTAGTGATAATGCCCTTTTAGTATGTACCTACCTACTTAAACTCATTTTTGTTAAACCATTTTTAGTGCCAATAAAAAAAAAAAATATTATTATTTATTTTATTTATTCAAGGTTATTCGTCAGGGGAGCGCCTTAAGTAGAGAAGTAGTGGGTTTGGTATTATTTTTAATGTCACCTATTGTCCTATTCTTATTTGAGTAATAAAATTAATGAATTATTTAGTTCGTGAAAAACAGTTTAGATGGTGGTAAATGTTATATTGTTTTTTTTTTAAGAAAGCCAATTTGAAACTTCCCTCGAATAAAAAAATATTGCTGAGGGTTCTGTAAAGATATACCTAAAATAGAATTTAAATATCGTTCAAATCCATTTGAAGTTACGCAAAGTAACGAAAAATATACAACAGAAAAAAATAATAGGAATACATCAAAATGTTTTCTTTACCGTTAACTGATTCGGTTAACCGTAAAACCGACATTAATGTAAACGAATCTATGCTTACTCCACTGTGAAAATTGGGAATACGAAATTTTTTGAATAAATGTAACGTATTTGTATTACCACGGTACGACGAACGCGTAAATAAAACTTCTCTATCTTCCAGAAAAAATGTTTTTCAAAGATAATGATATAATTCCTGAAGATGAAGACACTTGAAAGTTAAGCGAAGAATTTGCAATGAGGAGCAAAGTGACTTTGTGATACATTTTGAATTGATCTCATAATATTTTTAGTAGTTGCAGAGCTCCTTGTGAAAGAGCTCGTCCAGGGAAGTACTACCATCATACTTATTGACGTCCGTGGTGTAGTGGTTCGCGTGTCGTGTTTTTTTAAAAATAGAATCGAATCTGCCTCAGTCGATCTTTTGTGCTGTAATATTTAGTACTTCTTTGTTTGTCAATCTCTTATTTATTTTGGAATTGCACAGCTTTATACATAGCCCTAAGTACAGCTCTGAATACTATGTTGTAAAAAAAATGCGATAGTCATAGTCATAGTCATTTTATTGGTATCAAAAAGATTACACGTCAAATAAATGAATGATTAAAATCAAAAAATACAGTGTTCAAATAAGTAGTATCACACAGATGATATAAAATAACGTGAAATATAAAAAAGCCATGTAAAAAAATAAGTATATAGCAGAAGCTAATTAATTATTAATAAAATCATCAAAACTGTAAAACGCTTGCTCGATCAACCAGCGTTTCAATCGTGCTTTAAAGCTATCTAGACTGGGTGCCGTGGTGATGTGTTCCGGTAAATTATTGTCGATAATTAGATACAATAATCTAAGTAAATGTTTTGTCTTCTTTTGTAACCCTATTTTGGAGCGTCGTAGTCTTATGTCCGAGAGAAAAATAGAGATAATTAGTTACTGTCATAAGAGTAAATTGTGTTATTCATCTTATTGTTCTATACTAGATTCCTACAGCTTATATTTATTTTTAGTAGCAAAAATATACAGTGACCCAGACTCAGCAGTCCAGTCTATCTGGGTAATTTGAGGCATTTTGTTAGAGAAAAGGTGATTTGAATTTATGAATTCCAATGACTCTCATTCCTTTTGGTTTATCCTTGAAGAGTTTGCAGAATAAAATTGTATTTGCTCTCGAGAATCTAGATTGAATAGGTTTAGGATATTTCACGGACGTATATAAGTCGTGTTAGGGGGTCCGGACCTCACCCTTAGTCTACGCAAAAAGACTAATAATAACCGAATCCCAGCTTTTCTTCTGTGCCATAAAATAGTATAGTTAAGGTGAATGCTACAGGGTAGCCCGGAAAATTCAAAATTTCTTGTGTTTTTTGATAATTGTAGCTCTGTTTTGTATTGTATATCAATCAAAATACGATTCGCGGTAGTAATAACAATATATCTACTGAATAATACTTATAAAAAATATAAATCTATCTTTATAAGCTCTAGAAGCTCGATAATCGATAATTTGATCGTAAATTAATATAATCGAGCTTGTACAGCTTATAGAGCTAGGTTATTATTTTTTATAAGTATAATTCAGTAGATATATTGTTATTACTACCGCGAATCATATTTCGATTTATACACAACGCAAAATACAACTACAATTTGCAAAAAACACAAGAAATTTTGAATTTCGCGGTCTACCCTGTAGCATTCACCTTAATAACATCACGCTTGTAGGCAGAGGTGTTGAGGTGTATAGTAGATCCACATTTCGCCAGTTATGTTATCAATCCCACGTAATAGAGGGCGAGCCTATTGCCATTAACCAGGTACCAATCCACACTCCAGGCCGCTACTGAGAATTTCCTAATGAAAAAACTCAAAAATACTTTGCCCGACCCGGGAATCGAACCCAGGATCCCACGCTCCGCAGTCGCTCTTGCGACCACTAGACTAACGAGGTGGTCCACATAGCAACGAACGATAGTTGTCAGGAGAAGCAAAGTTTGCTCGTTCTACACCCTTTGCCCACAAATACTACGTGCGCGACGGAGCCAAGTCCCATGTGAAAGCTATAGCTACGCTCGTGGGATATTCAGATACTTATCAGTCAAATATCCGTATATCCGATTTATCAATAAATCACGCACTTTGGAATAGGAGGGGTTTACTACAACGGGTGCGCAAAATGTGGAAGTGATGTGATGAGAGTGCAGAAACACGATATATACAGGGTGCTCTCTTATTGGTAATGGGAGCCTGTCACTCAGATAAGGTTTTGTGTGGAAACAAGATGGTGTTGAGCGCCGCGAGTGTTGTTGGAGATTTAATATAGAAGTCGTGTGTTCTTTATAAACGACTGAGCTAATAAAATATCCACGAGGAATTCTTTTCATTGTCTAACAATGTTTTGATTTGTTTATTTTCCACAAAAAAAATACATACATTTGGCAGATACAATGTAGAACATAAACCAGTTTAGGTTTTTCTGTACACCGCTTGGTCCGTCGACATTTATTACAACAAGATGTATGTACATGCGCCGTCTACCTTTTTTCTGTTGGTCTAAGTCACCCACTTAGACCAACAGAAAAAAGGTAGACGGCGCATGTGTTAACAAAAGCGTTCAAAGATGTGTTGCATGACTTGCATGCTTTACAAACTTGTGTGCGTGACCTTGTGTCGCACGCAGTTGCCATGCATCTGCGTGCTTAGTAAAAAATGATGCCACCGAAAACAAATTTACCCCATTTTCGCATATTAAATATAATATTTTAAGGACAATATGTAGCAATGTAAATAAAACATGTTTTTCTAATGATACGTTTAATAAAAGAGAATAATACTAAAAATCTTTGTGTTGGGTTAATTTCCGGTATTACTGTCTTTTCTTACCGACTTCTGGGTATACCATTTAATTTAGATATAAAGTATGATGGAATCTTATCTTTAGGTACTTTTCATTAACACACCTTATTCAATTTGTTTTACGTATACGTGATACTCGTGATCACGTGTATCATATAACAGTGATATTATTATCCTTTGAAAATGGCCGCGGGGGAGTGTGGCGGGCAGAGTAGGACGCGTCGATTAGAATAAGTATGATAACAAAAATCACCACTACAACGTGTTATTGAAATAACTGAAAACCTCTTAAGGGGTCATTGTACTCATCAGTATGAACGACTTTTACTACGGGACCAAACCAGAAATCGCGAAAAAAAATCATGTTGTCGATTCATGTTAACACAAATGTAGGTAACAGATGATTTATATCACGATTTCGGGGTTGGTCCCATAGTAAGGCCCGGACTCCACCAAAGCGGGGAGGAGAAGATATGTCGCAAGCCACCAATCAATAGGATTGCGTTAGATATAGAATTGCGTTGAAGCTAAGCGGTGACATGTGAAAATAACGCAATCCCATTGGTTGTTCGACACATCTCCGCTTTTCTCCGCTTTGGTGGAGTCTGGGCCTAAAAGTTGTTCATCCTGATGAGTACAATGACCCCTTAAGAGGTTCTCAGTGATTTCAATAATACGTTGTAAATTCTACAATAATTTATGAAAATAAATAATTACTTGCCATACCAATTTATTACAATAAGTCACCCCGTCTGAAATTTTAAGCCATTGAAATAATACATCGTAATTAAATTAAGTACTATATGAAAGGTTCAAAATAAATAAAAATATCAAACCGATGGCCAAATTACGAAAGTTAATAATCCTAATAACACCATCAGACCCAAACGTCACCCGTATTTTGGGGGTATTTTTGATGTCGATTTGCTGGTCACACCGATAACAACACGTCAGGTTTTGTGTTCCAACAGTACATTACGAAATTTTATTGTATTTATAATTTAAAATTACGTAAAATCAAGTACTTCTTTGTGAAATGTAATCCCGCAAGGCTTTTTTGTGTCAGCGAGTTATTTTTACACGTTTTCACAACACAGGAAGGCATATTAAGACCATAAACAATACTGTCAATGTCCCGTCTAGCGCGTTCGGTTTCTCGCGTGACACTGGAACGCGATCAGCTTCCTATTTCAAATTCAGCTTCCTTTACCCTGCTTCCTTGTGACAGCGCGGTACTCTGTCTACCTTTTTTCTGTTGGTCTAAGGTGGGAGAACTCGAATCATCGCACTCGCTCGCCCCATGCAAAAATTCCCATATACCCTCAACTAATTTATATTACTTCTCAATAGCAAATTGCTTACAAAAGCATATCATGTTTTTTTCTCTTAGTGTTATGAAATTATAAGTCATTATTAGGTCTTAATTCCTCTATGTTGTTTCGTGTTATGTCATTTTTTATTTTTGGTGGTAGTTTGTTTATTAGGTCTGGTATATTATAATTTATACGTAACTTTCTATAAAAAATAGTGAAATCAGGTTTTATAAGTTGTGTGTGTGTAATGCGGAGTGTACATTATTTATTAGTGTACATTATATTATTTTGATAAGTCCTTGCTTTAAGAAAATGTGTGACTTCAACAACAGAGAAAGAGAAGAACAAATCAAGAAAAATCGAGTGAAGGAAACAAGCAGTTTCTTATTATACGTTAGAATTAAACATTGCATCATTTTGGTATGTTGAAGTTATAATTTTATATTGAGGTCAAAACACTGAACGAAATGATCACCGGTTTTGACACTAACTTTTAAAAGCCAACCTGCGAACTACAAAATTTGATATACATAGCACTAAGTGAGCATTGGGAAGTTTTAGCCAAATTGTGTTTTATCATAGTTTCGGAATTGTAGTCTGTTATAGCGCGAGTAACAATACGCTTCTAATCTTAGTTCTAAACTTGTGACACTTGTGAAAAAAGTTTTGATTAACAAATCTGGGCTTAATTTTGAGAGACTCAATTTTAACAACACGTCGATTTTGTGGTTGTTGTTGAAATGTGAGACAAACTTGTTTTGTTTGCGTAATGCCAGCGTTACACTGCGTATTTTCTCAATTAATATTCATTGTATTTCGCCGGTAAAAAATAAACTTTATTCCAATAAATATTTAGTATATTTTGTATCGGACAAACAACGCAAATATTTGAACAAATACGCCAAGCGAAGCACCGGCAGTATGGGAAGCTGTCAGAATGGAGAATAACGCCTACCGCACATTCAAACCAGTCCACTTACAGCATACGGCCAGCTCATGAGCAACCCATGCACGCTTCATTCTCACAACGCTTATCACGTAGCACTGGGTGGTGGGGACCAATATGTAGTGCAGTATTACTTTACACGATTAACAAAACCACCCACGTTTCGTGTGCTGTGCTTGGGCTATGAGTGGGCCGGTTTCAATATACAGCGGGTCTAAGCAATAGTCTAGCAGCTTTAAACTCATTTTAAACTTTACTAGAAACCTTAAACACTTCGGATTTTGCAATTTATGTATAATCTTTTATTTTTGAGATCCTATTAATATTATAAATGTGAAAGTATAAGTGCTTGCATTGCTGTGTTTCGGTCTGAATGGTACGGGTGCCGGTGAAATTACAATCACATGAGACTTTCCATCTTCAAATTGGCCAAATAGATTTGGATGACATTTGGCACACAGATAAATGTCTTGGATTAAAATATACATATTATTATAATACTTTTTATTAACACACCATTGCACAGGTGTAAAGCCGCGGGCGTCAGATAGTATTTTTATATTGCTTACATTTGCCCACAGTTGGCACCGTATACATTTTTTTATTGTTTACAATTAGCTACATTTGGCACCGTATACATCTTGGACGCTAGCCAATTAATTTACTTTGTTCAATTATTAAACTATAATTAAGTTTAATTAGCTGACAACAAATCAAAACTGTGTTTGATCAAGTGTTCTGGCGCAACTTGGAGAGGGCTATGTCCAGCAGTGGACTGCGATAGGCTGAGTTGATGAAATCCAAATTAAGATTAATGCAGAAACAAGCAACTCTATGCATAGTGCGAGTTATTTTGGAGTATTGGTTAAATTTTCTGCTATGTGATAAAACTATCGAAATTCTTTTGTAAAAACCGGCCAAGAGCATGTCGGGCCATGCGCAGTATTATAGGGTTCCTTAAGTAGGTTTAATTACAAACGAATCAAATCGAATATTAATCATGGCTATTTTAGATTTTGCAATAGACGGCAGCATTGGCGACTCAGAGCGTATTGTTAGTAGGTAGATGGCGCTGCGCCTATACGCTATAGCACCATCTAGCGCTAAATTTAACACAACGGGGGACACATTGCAAGCCACTTTGGCGGGCTAGATTACACAGATGGAAGACCTGGTAAAAAAGTTATGTATGAAACCTGCACTGAAAAAAATCGGGCCAATCAAGCATGACATTTTGCTTGATAGAAAAAAAAATGAATGAAGCAATCAAAAACTTATAAAAATTTATTAATCACGGTTTGTTGTCACAATAAAGTTAAAATGATCAACTCTTCTCTATCATTCACTTCATACAAGGAATAAAGATAGCATGATTAAGATAGTCTAAACATGGCACATCACAGATTTAATCAAGTCAGATGATCAATGTAAACACGCCCTTTGTTGTCGGTCGGAGTCGTCAGTGTTTCAGGTCTAGACTTGTTCATTCCGTTCGTTCGTGAGCCTAAGCATGGCACGCTTTTGTTACGCGGAGTAAATTATTTAGTTAATTGGTTAATTTCAAGTTATTGCACGGTTACACCCAATAGCAAAACCCACTGATCATTATTAACACCCCAAGTATCCAATAAACTCAGTGAATCGTGCTGTGAGTGAATCTCAGTAGCCGTCGTAGTGGTTTTATACTCCTGTTTGTGATGGAAGAAGTGTGTGAAATTCTCCAGGCTTGGAGGCTGCCCAAATTACGTGCCAATTTTATCAGTAAGTACTTAAACTGACCGTTTAGCAAAGATGATAATATGTTGTTTCACATATGTTTCACATCAATTAATCGACGATTGTTTTGCAGAATATGAAATTAATCTGCAGGCGCTTTCTGCGCTTACCGATGACGATATCAAAGGGATGATTCCTCTGTTAGGGCCTAGAACCCTATTTCTACACAATAAATATTTGATTCTAGTATCGAACCGAATCAAATGAATCAAGTTACCGATTCCAGTAATCAGGTACTTTGATTGCAGAATACAATCACCTTATAAAATTAAGCGTAGATATTACTGAAACTACTAAAATACTTGATAACCATTACCAAGTTCGTTATAACATCAATCAACAGAAGTCATTGGCATGATAACCAAACTTGATTGTATTGACAATTTACTTTGTTTGATTTTATTAAGACAACTTGTCTGTTGCACAATCAAGATAACTTTATTGCCATAATCATATTACTTTATGTGCTCGTATATAAACAAGTTCCTTGATAGCTGCAAACATTTTTTTTATTAATGTTATCAAGTTTTTTTTTCAGTGTGTACCTTCATTTTAGTGGACCTATTCAATGATACCCCACACGAGGGAGTGCAGCGAAAAAAATCTGTTCATCCCCATTTCACATGTACGGGCGTCACCCCTAACACACGTAATCACGATTTTATTTTTATTTTAATGATGACCTATACAGGATGTCACATCACAATGCTTAAGAGGAAATACGGGCAGTGGACTTTTGAAAATTAGTTATTTGAAGAAATATCGCTATCACATTGCGATCACTCAGCCCAAAATTAGTGTGATAAGAACAAATGCAGCTCTGACTGAATAGCCTTAGTAAAAAAGTCATAATTCGAAGTTTGGCTCTCGACTATATTCTCCTCGGAAATTGGACTAATTTAAAAGATATTGGATAAATTGAATAAGAAGAATATGTACTGTGTCGCTATGTTTTTAGCATTTCTTTTTCATTAATAGTTGACAAATTTATACATTAGGTCTCTGTAGAAAGCGATCTAAATAGGCAATTTCGAGATTTTTTTCAGGCTTCTAGTAATAATTTATCAACAAAAACAAAAACACAGGGACATAAAAAAAAAAAAAAATTACTGTAAGAATCCTTGTTCATTTCTATAAACCAGAAATAAAACAGTCGAAAGTATTTGTACGGAGAAAAGACCACCCGCATTTCCTCATAATGAAGAGAAAGTACTTTAAATATTGGAAATGTGAAATTTTACTTGAAGGCGAATTCATTTAATATTTTTCAAAATAAGAAATACTGCGTTTACTGATTATTAAAAAAATCTCTTGGTCGAGCCACTGAGATAATATGTACTACGTACTAGAGAAGACCCCTCGAATCGAATGTTTGTAACACGTTTTAGAGCTCCTGCACTCTCACTCACTTAGCTACGATCGCGCCGCCCGGCGCCCGTGCCCCGCGGCAGCAAGTTGCGTGATATTTTTTGTTCGTAATGTCTACTCTAGTACGTAGTTTATATTTATATTACCTACCTCAGAGGGTCGAGCCGAGAATTGTACTAACTACTAACACAATCATGAAGACTTACCATCCTGTACTTCATGGCTTTTGTTGATAGATCTCCGTAGCGTCAGTAATAAGGATAAAATTTGTCCAAAAAATAATGTCTAAAGTTAAAGAAAGTCTATGAAATATGGATAAACACAAAAAAACCCGTATCGTTTAGATTTTTTCTATGAATGAATGAATGAATGAATGCATGAATGAATGAAAGAATGAATGAATGAAAGATATATTTATTTGCAAGAACATAGGTAACATTGAGTTCGTCTAAAGTTAAAATTAGGTATCACTACATTCGACATGCTATGCTAGATTTCATGGTATTCTTTCAGTCTAAGACACAATGTTTGATAGAATGATTTAATCCTTATTATTGACTCTATCACTAGGTGGCAGAACAACACAGGATGATTTTTTTGATATCCTTGAAGGTTCGATATTTGGATCAGGGAAGACTATTTGTGAAAAAAATTTGAATCTCTTCGTCTCGTCTTCGTCTTCTATAAGTAAAATTTCCTATTTTCAATATTTAAAGTAATTTTCCTCCATGAAGCATGGCGAAGGGGAATTTGTTTTGTAATGAAAATCATCCTTATTTTAATTTATCGCATTCTGTCCATTTTATTTATTTATTTGTTCAGTGGTATACATAACAAAAAATTTCTAAAGATGTAAACATAAACTCATTTGAGTTTCGTTTATAGCGGGATTTTTTTCTGATTTTTTGACTGCTGATGTTTGTGTTCTACTTCTAAAAAACATTGTCCTTAATTAACCTTCCGTGACAAACAATAAACCTTGTCTTTCCATACCCTTAATTAAATTAAGAAAAGTTTTAAACAAATCCGTGAAACAAAACAAACTCCAATTTTCATTAAATACCATGGTAGTCGATAGAACATTCACAAGGAAAATTGCAAAAACAAAATTCGAAATGTCAATGAGCTTACAGTAATAATGTAAAAAAATCTAATTAAAACTAACTAACTAATTTACTATGACTTTGAGCCGTTTGGTGTCGAAACGCACGGGTCATGGGGTCCGAGCGCGGGATTCCTTTTTAAGGAAATCGCTAAGAGGCTGGTTGACACTTCGCTTCGTTCGTGACCAGAGGGCTGGCTTGTTCTTTGGTCAAAGAATAAGCATTGCCATTCAACGTGGCAACGCTGCCAGTCTTCTGGGCACTTTGCCGGATGGCAGCTGTGTTTAGGAATACTTTGATGCCTAAGCGTGCCTTTTTATATCATTTTATGTTGTACTTGGTTTATTTTCATTTATTTTTATGTTTGCTGTAAATAATGTTAATTAATTTGGAAATTAAATAAGCTTCCTGAAATGCTTCTTTCATGAGTATATTTTAAAGAAAATTTCATTAAAATAAAATTGTGTCATTGTAATTCCGTCTGGAATTAGAAACGTTGACAAACGAAATTAAAAATGATCTGACCAACCGCGTGGCGTAAAGACATACCCTCGATTGGACCTGAACTGCAGCAGGCGGGATTTGAGCCCGCGGCGCGGCAGAAATTTGGGGCCTCCTTGCGTGCTACCACACATACAACCTCTGTTAATTCTGTTAGTCACAGCGTTAATACACCTTATGTAACCGTACATGCCTTAATCAACGGCTTTAAAACAAGTGCCAGTGATACTTTGGAACTTAGCCGTGTTGCATTAAAAAATATCTTATCAAAGAATTATAATCAAGTCCGTATGTCGCTATTACTAAATTCTCAAAGGCAAACAAACATTCTTGTAAGGATTATAAGGCCGCGGCCGCACTGGTAAGGCGATAGAGCGGCGAAGCGACAGCGATTCCGTTAAAACAAATATGGCGGTGGCCACATCACCTAAGCGACGTACGAAATTTAATTGTTTATGTCATTCGTAATTTCCAAACTAAAACTAACGAAAGAACATTTGCAACGAAATGTAATCGCGATTCACGGGTTTGTCGCTCTGCAATGGGGACAAACTTTTTGTCGCCTTACTAGTGCAACCATGGCCTAAGGCCCATACGTCATTTCTAGCTTCATATAACAAGCAAATCCATAGCCTCGGCTGCCGCTTGTTTCAAAGCCCGATTTAACACTACAATGCCGAACGCTCTTTACTGTGGGAACGATTGAATGCGGAAAAGCTCTCGGAAAGCAATCCCGGGTAATTGTACTTTTACAAGAGCGGTGTTTCCTACAAAACAGTTACTGCTTTTCCCGAGGTAAAGTGCGAACGTGTAGGGAGGGTTAATCACGGCAGCATCGCCTTCTCTAATTGAATTACAGATCCCAATAAGTAAGTATTGCGATTTTTATGGTTATTGTTTCAATAAGTATTGCGTGAAATACTTTCATAGAATAATAAATAGTATTACGTAAATAAATACCATTCCCATAGCAATAAAAAATAAGTTTTGAGTCTTGAAAGCTTTATAACTTTTACTGTTTCAAGAAAACTGGTTTCCATTTCCGAAACGAAAAAGGTAAGTATGAAGTTTTTCTTCTGATAGTTTAATTTGACCGTCTTATTTTAATATGAAAAAAGATTTTATATTACATATAAATAGTACAAATGGTAAAAAAAGTTATAAAAAGAACGAATAATTCTAACATGTAATAATAATAATAATAAATGAATTTTTATTTCACATAAATCGTGTACACTAAGCACAACACTACACAAATAGTAGTAGTTGTAATACCTTGGTAATACCTAATGTTACTATCTACTATTCTACACTACAATCTATCTATTGTATGTTTTTATAGTTGAAGTCTCTATGTTCAATTTTTCAACATTCTAATACGAAATATTATTTTTTTATTGACACTCCTTTTATTGGAGATATTTATTCAAACTTTTAAGACAATTAGGCTGACTTTTAGTCTGTTAGAATATTTTATTCGACTCTCTTAACGAACTATTTATTACATAACACGAGTTTTAACTTCAAAATTTTTCGTTTCACGTTTTCTTGTTAATTGTCAAATATTAACATGACATAATTGATTGTTTTGTAAAAAAATTGCATGGCGAAAGCTATAACATGGCGATGATTTATATTATTATAAAATTTATAACACCATTTTGTACCCATGTTAGCAAATAAATAAAATTGAATTGAATTGAATTAATTAGTTTAAGCTTTCTTTGAAATTGTTATACCTAGTTTTAGTGTTCGTGAAAATAAGTACGAAATCTTATCATGAGTAAAATGTTTATTCCTTTTAGGTTTATTTATACATATAAAATATCATGCTTTATTTAGAATGCTCGTAACTTCGAAAATAAGCTACCTACCTAATACTGATAGCCTTTCAACTATTTTTATTTAAAGTTCAAGTTAACAAGTAAATCACCCTAATTAAATTACTTCAAAATCATACATTAATAGTGATTTGGTATCTGTTCTCGTAAATAATGCCTAAATTACCTATAAAGTAACAATAACGCATCAAGGCTAATTCAGGTAATTTCATGACGAGCCGATCAAGTTGCAGTGACGCTGCAGTTCGTATCTGACAGCGACCGCCGAAGAGAATACGAAAAGCGTTTTTTGATCAAAATTTTACTGCAACTGCACTACAACTGCACTTTTTTAGTTACGTGAATTGGCCGACTGGACATAAGACAGGTACTCAAAAATACTATAAAGTCTAGTCCTAAAGAATTATTATTTTAGTACTTCACACTTACCTCAGTGCTTCACACGCGTATTCTTAGAATTTGTATATAAAAAGGCTAGAAGAGGAATTCATATTTTTATAGGCCATCCACGCTAAAACTATATTATTATTACTTTTCAATAGAAAAGTTCATATTCCACCTTCTTTTAATGTCCACGTGTCACATTATTTTGAAAATGGAACGTTGTATTTTTATGGTATCGTCGTATCGTCTGATGAGGTGTTTAATTGTACATTACTGTCGAGGCCTAAAATGAAGCAATTTACGGCCGAGTAATATTGGAAGTACGAGGCGAAGCCGAGTACTTCCCAAGTGATTTTGAAAGGACGAGGCGCAAGCCGAGTCTTTTTTAACTAAACGAGGCCGTTAATTGCTATTTCGGCCGAGACATGTATAGTACTTTTCTCTCATTTGCGAGGAAACACAACACAAATTAATTCAACAGTATCTTATTTTTATTCACGCCAATTCGCGCGCGCGCGGTTCTTGATCTATTTTCAAAGTTTTGAAAAAAAAAATGCGCATTCAGCCTGTATAATGATAAATATTTTGTACCTAAAAACACCTAATTTATCTAAGTGTGTACTTAAAAACCTCGGTAGCATAATTTAAAAAATAAAAAGTGTCCAGCAATTTCTATTATTGTCCTGTTGGATATTACCGGACTGTTATTTCGTTGCGTACGGAAAGGAGCCGATTGTTGAATTCTTTTTTTTGAATAATGAACTAATTTTAGAGCAAGTGAGAGAAAAAATATTTTAATTTAAACTACATAATAGAACGAGTTATTGTGTTCGAAATAAGAATGGAGAAAAAAAATAGAAAATGTTTGCGTAGTAATGACCCGTGAACAACATCATTGCCCATGAATACCAGGCCCCTCAGAAAGTATTGCGAAAAAAAGTTTTTATATATGGGAGACTGGCCAGTTATAATGTTTTTCGAAAATATGATTATTTATAAGTAAAAATAAGTAAGTTCCAATTTCAAAATTTCCCTCCACATTTTTTGCGAGTTAATTCAAAGTATTGTGTCTCACTGAAATATGGATCTGCGCCGGGAACATTTTAGAGCTATGATTTTATACGATTTCAAGTGTCGCCTGAAACCGGATGAATCGTACGATAGACTTCAAATGGCATTCATGGATGAAGGCCCTTCCAAGGCAACCGTGTATCGTTGGTATAACGAATTCAAGCGCGGTCGACCAACTTTGGGGGATGACGAAAGAAGCGGTCGCCCTTTGACGGCTGTTACCGAAGAAAACGTGCTAGCAGTGAAAAATGTAATCCAAGACAATAGGCGAATTACATATCAGGAGATTCAACACATATTGAAGATTGGATCGGGAAGCGTTCACGAGATTCTACACAGCCATCTTCGCGTGAGGAGGATAGTATCACGCTGGGTGCCGCACAACCTCACCGATGCTCAGAAGCAGGCCCGGGTGGAATGGTGCCGTGATATGCTTAACAAATTTGAAGCAGGCTCGTCTCGGCGTGTTTACGACATCGTTACAGGTGATGAGTCCTGGATTTATCAATACGACCCAGAAACCAAGCGCCAGTCGACTGTTTGGGTGTTTCAAAATGAGCCAACGCCTACCAAAGTGAAGCGATCTAGAAGCGGGGGTAAGATTTTGATCGCTAGCTTTTTTAATTTGACTGGCCACTTGGTATCAATTCCCTTACGGGATCAAAGAAGCATTAATGCCGAATGGTATACTACCAAATGTTTGCCAGAAGTTTTCTCTGTTATAAGCAACAAGCGACCAAACACAGGGCTCCGCGAGCTACTGCTCCACCACGACAATGCACCTGCGCACACCGCACTCAAAACGAGGGACTTCCTGGACAGCACGCCAGTCAAACTCCTGGGTCACCCTCCTTACAGCCCTGATCTAGCACCGTGTGACTTCTTTTTATTCCCAAAAATAAAAAATCAGCTCAAAGGGATACAATTTTCGTCGCCGGAAGATGCGCTGGCTGCGTTCGAGCAGGCTGTAAACGAGGTGTCTGCGGCGGACTGGAAAAAGTGTTTTGAAAACTGGTTTAGGCGCATGAATCTTTGTATAGAGGCTGGTGGAAAGTACTTTGAAAAGATTTGATAAAAATATATGTACGTATAGACAATTTTTTTTAGTTTCGCAAAACTTTCTGAGTGTCCCACGTATGTTTACGAAAATCAAGGCAATCGTATGAGATTTGTTTATTTTACCATTTCGTACTGGGCTTCATTATTATTTGAACCCCATTTTTAATTACTTCGTACATTCTTATGACGCTATGGAGTTATTATGCTGATTTCCCAAGTACGAGATTCCAAGTTTTAATGATCCAACCTTACTAATGATTGGGGGAACCGAAACTGGAATTTTACTCCGTATTTAATGAGAACATTTTCAAGGACCATTCTTAGTACAACAAACTCCTTATTTTGACATTAAACCGCGCCATGGGGCTTGTATTTAAATTAAACATGGATGTAATTACGCAAAACGTTGTTCGAGTAAGTTGAACATTTTATTTATTATTACAAGCTAATTTGTTAATTTATTTAACCTAAAGTGGGTACAAAAACGAGAGAATAAACTCCTACTTTATATACTAGGTGTCACGTTTTTTATGATACAAATAAAAACCCTTGATAAAAAGTACCAAGGACTATCTTAAACACTCCATGTCTGTTCCACGAAAATCGATAGTTTTCAAGAAAATCGTAATTTAATTATTTGTCTATTCTCTTGTTCACGAACTAAACTTATTTTAAACAATCACTCTCTTTTACTAATAGGAGATACAAGAAAGGGATGGCAACAATTTTAGGGCTGTCAAATTAGTCAGAATTAAAACTTCCATACAAGTTTAGTCGTGATCTCGGAACATGCCGACTAAAATAAAATAAAAATGCAACACGTAAACTAATTTGCCAGCACAAAATTTGTTGCTATCCCTTTCTTGTATCTGCTTTTAGTAAAAGACAGCGATAATATAAAAAAGTTTAGTTCGTGATTATAAGAACCACCAGTGACTAAAATAATAATTTTGCGCTCATTCTATTTAAAATGGCAAGTCCATTGCTAATAAGGTATTGTAAATGACTAATACATACCAATGTACCTCAGTATAATTTAGATCAGGAAGTAAAAGTACATTAATGTATAAAACAAACAAACAAAATAGGTACCACGAAGTTTTCCTCCGCATAACTTCTTTAAAAGATTAGCATAATAATGTTTTTGCATAATGTATTCGTGACGGAAATACACAAAACGTAAAAACAAAATGGTGTCCATTAAAATATATCTTAACATTAATATAACAAAAACACAAGTGGTACGGTAATTCTAATTGTGTAAACAAGGGGTCGCGTAGTCTTGGCCTCATTTTTTCCACGAAAAAGAAAAAAAGTTGTTCCAACAACAGTTGTGAAAAACCTTTTTTTAGAACTGTCACCTCCTTGAGTCCGTAATGTTGGTACTTGTTTGGAGTTTGGCGCGACTTGAGTGACAGTATCACAATGGTTTTGGGAAAATGACCTTTTTAAGGTCAATTGAGATTGTTATACGCGAGCGTCAAGTTAAATACGTTACTTGGAATAAAGACTACAGAGATACCTACAGCTAAGAAAAAAAAAACATTGTTTTGGTATAAAAGTTGTTGTTGTATATAACTGATTTCAAAACTGAAATATTTAATGAAAATACTTCAATTACTATTGTTATCTGAATTGCGATTCACAATGGTTGCTCTGAAACTAACAAGCGAATATTTTCAGTCAATTTCAGGCTTCAATGTTTCGTGAAGACAATCATAGAATACTTGAAGAAATGAAGCAATCACGATACAATTCTATCAATTAATTTAGATACCTACTGCTAAGGAGTTTGAAGTGAGTATTGTGTAAGAAATCATTACTATTCATAGCAAAAGGAACAATGAATCTAGTTTTTCTTTAGTAACGAAACTGCCGTCTAACCCTCCGCTCACTGTTCATTTTTGCCGAAAAGTAAAGGAATCATTAATATTCATCAAATACTCATTAGTAAGGCTATGTCCTAGCTGAGCGACGCTTAAAAAAACATTATAAAACGGTTGCCATGTAGTCCGATGCAACCATCGAGCTAAAACCCTATAGAGATAAATTACGGGCTGTTCAATTCCGAAACTGTTCTATTTATTCGCACAGATTAATATCAGGCCACGAGCGTGCTGACCAATAAGAGCGCACTTCTATTAATTCACGCAATGCCGCACCCGTGCGTTCATTGCCCGAGCCAATTGGAGCGCCTATGTCTCGTCGAAGAGTGGTAGAATTTATTTTAAAATATTAATACATTTCTATAGGGTTTATTGTTCGATGGATGCAACGTTAGGAGATGCGTTGCCCAGCTAATACTTAATACAGATTAGGGCAATGAAAACCAAATGCATTTGAACCATTCTTGTTGGCCATTGTCTGACTCCAATAATCACAGATTATTGAATAATGTTCAGAGGCAGCAATCGCATCGGTAGCTTTAAGAGGTTCGGCCAACATTATTTTACGTTTACGTCTTTGTCGTTTTAGTCTACCCAATGTAAGAAAAACTGTTATAAGGTTAGTGAACAATCA
This sequence comes from Asteroscopus sphinx, assembly GCA_949699075.1. Lineage (NCBI taxonomy): Eukaryota > Metazoa > Arthropoda > Insecta > Lepidoptera > Noctuidae > Asteroscopus > Asteroscopus sphinx. The sequence continues at coordinate 19,482,077 of OX453021.1, forward strand.
GTGTACTTACTCGGCGTTGGTCTCGGGCGTCGGCAGGTCTCCTATAGTGGTGAGTGTGAGGGTTGACCAGTAGAGGGAGCCGAGGTACTTTCTTGTGAGGGTGGCGTAGTCTCCCGGACGGTGAGGGTACACCCAGTCGCCCTGTTAGAAGAAATTTTTATACATTATAGCTGCTGTAAAAAAGTAAAGTAAGGTCTTTGTTCATAAATACTTTTTAGAGACTTCGTGGCTGGAGCTATTGGTTAAGTTAATAAAAACATAGGTTTTTGCTGGGCAAGCATGTACCATGGTCGACTCCACCATAGTGGCGGCGTGGCATGGGTTGGCACCCAGGTTTTTTTTCTATTGAGCACACCCCAAAATGAAACAACATAAACTCAACGTGCATTACGTGATTTATTTTGCTGTAATATTCAATGACATTATCAAGGTTAGTCGCGCTTGGCTCATCATCATCACCATTTCAGCCGAAAGACGTCCACTGTTGGACATAGGCTTCCCCCAAGCATCGCCACAGCGACCGGTCCTGCGCTTTCCGTATCCAGCTTGCGCTTGGCTCATGTTGGATCTGAGCACGAATTTTGAAAAGTTTTTTAAATAAAGCCACCGAAACAATAAATCTTAGATAAAGCACCAGACTCGGAACAGACTCAAAATAGTCCCATTTTACAGAATAATCTCAGAACCTCCAAGGTAGTTCACTGCACCGCCACTTGGAAGGAAATATTGGCGGCTTCCAAGTGGCGCCGGCGCCGCACCCACTTGAGAGTCCAACTTAATGTTGAGTAGGACACGGTTTTAAAATGAGTTTGTAAGAGTAGCCTCTTTTTTGTAATCAGCCAGTACAATGCCCCACTTCAAAAGAGGCGAGGCGTTTTGAATTTAAACGGTTCGCGGTACAAATGAGGAGAGACTACAAACCTATTCATTTCGTACTTGCGAGTTGAATCTTACAATTGCATGACTTTTTTATAATGTACTGAACTTGACATTGAAATTTTTGATTATAGAAAACGAATACTAATGAATGAAGATAATTAGTTTGAAAAGTGTTTACAGTCCGGAATAACGTCTAAAAACTAAACTTTTTTTTAATCTTAGTCAGTCCCTGTTTTATTATTCTATGAATGAGTCTGAATACGCTTTATTGCATTTAAAATTACTATAACTATCCAAAAAATATATAGTGTCCGCTACATGTAAACATTATTATTTCATTCATTCATGCATGTCCATGCGCGTCTTTTATCGTCCTGTCCCAGTTATCATGAAGTATCGTGTTTCTCTGTGGTATTGTAGCGAAATGAAGTCGCAACCGTCAACTGGTGGATAGAACGCGACGCTTTCCTCTTTCGCTCTCATCTACTCACTCACCTTACACACAAAATAGAAGAGCAGCGCGACAAAAATATTGAAGTGGTACATTTTATAAAGTTGAGCCGTCATTACAATTTTCTGTCATGTACGGGACAAATGTACTGCCTCTTGTAAGTCCTACTCAACACTAAGTCCCACTAGTTCTACTATTCTTTAACACATTATATCGTAGGACTAGTGAGAAAAAACGTAGAACTGTTCAGTAGAACAAGTGGGAACAAACCTATCACCCCTTAGTGCTTGACACCCGGGGCGCAAGCCCATATACCAAGGAAAGAAGGTAACTTATAAGCTCTATATTGATTTGAAGAAATATTATAAAAAAACACTCCATTTGTCTGACTATACTCCGTTGTATCGCACACTGACAAACAATACATGCGGATAGATACTCACACATTGTATTACGCGCAGTGTTGTACTCATAGACAGTATACAAAGTCTTTGGTTGTACTGAACTCTGTCCTACTCAATCGTTTGCCATAATACATATATATCATACATGCATACATATACAATATACATATTACAGATATAATAAAGAATATAATATCTATGTATCGTAGCCAGTCACACACACACACTATAATACGTTCGCATTGTACCTCAATCGTATTCAGGTACCTTCATTCAAAAAAAAAAAAAAAACGAAATGAAAATAACAAGTTATTGTTTATTTGGTAAGAATATTTAACTATTGTATGAATTTGTAGATTAGATAGCTAGATTTGCATGCTTCGTATTTAAACGACGACCTATGTGTAATTTTAAGAATAATGTAAGCTTCTCATATAAGTGAACTGAATGTTTTTTATGAGAATAAAGATTCTATAAACCTTGTCAAACCGCGTAATACGGAACGGAGAAGCAAAAAACCTTTTGAGGGTTTGCAAATCAGCTTAGTAGGGGCCAACAATGGTGCCCCGTCATTATGAGATGCCCTATAAAGTTGGGTCCTTACTGTGACCGGAAGAGACATTCGTTTGTCTTGAGTAATAAGTTTAAACTCAATTGTTTAAGAGAAGATATCCAGAGTTGAAAGTGTTAACTTGGATGAATGAGTTTTAGAAGACGTAATTGTGTGAGGTTTATATTCAGAGACATGAACGGTAAGACTGTCAAAGAGTACTCTTAAGTCTTATCCGAGTGTCGGGCTGTCGGCTAAGTGCATTTTCATATTTCGTATTCAAAAACAAAATAAAATCATAAAAATACTTTTTCATTATCCATATTTAACACCAACCTTTAATTAAACAACTATACGTGGGACACTCAGAAAGTTTTGCGAAACTAAAAAAAATTGTTCTATACGTACATATATTTTTATCAAATCTTTTCAAAGTACTTTCCACCAGCCTCTATACAAAGATTCATGCGCCTAAACCAGTTTTCAAAACACTTTTTCCAGTCCGCCGCAGACACCTCGTTTACAGCCTGCTCGAACGCAGCCAGCGCATCTTCCGGCGACGAAAATTGTATCCCTTTGAGCTGATTTTTTATTTTTGGGAATAAAAAGAAGTCACACGGTGCTAGATCAGGGCTGTAAGGAGGGTGACCCAGGAGTTTGACTGGCGTGCTGTCCAGGAAGTCCCTCGTTTTGAGTGCGGTGTGCGCAGGTGCATTGTCGTGGTGGAGCAGTAGCCCGCGGAGCCCTGTGTTTGGTCGCTTGTTGCTTATAACAGAGAAAACTTCTGGCAAACATTTGGTAGTATACCATTCGGCATTAATGCTTCTTTGATCCCGTAAGGGAATTGATACCAAGTGGCCAGTCAAATTAAAAAAGCTAGCGATCAAAATCTTACCCCCGCTTCTAGATCGCTTCACTTTGGTAGGCGTTGGCTCATTTTGAAACACCCAAACAGTCGACTGGCGCTTGGTTTCTGGGTCGTATTGATAAATCCAGGACTCATCACCTGTAACGATGTCGTAAACACGCCGAGACGAGCCTGCTTCAAATTTGTTAAGCATATCACGGCACCATTCCACCCGGGCCTGCTTCTGAGCATCGGTGAGGTTGTGCGGCACCCAGCGTGATACTATCCTCCTCACGCGAAGATGGCTGTGTAGAATCTCGTGAACGCTTCCCGATCCAATCTTCAATATGTGTTGAATCTCCTGATATGTAATTCGCCTATTGTCTTGGATTAAATTTTTCACTGCTAGCACGTTTTCTTCGGTAACAGCCGTCAAAGGGCGACCGCTTCTTTCGTCATCCCCCAAAGTTGGTCGACCGCGCTTGAATTCGTTATACCAACGATACACGGTTGCCTTGGAAGGGCCTTCATCCATGCATGCCATTTGAAGTCTATCGTACGATTCATCCGGTTTCAGGCGACACTTGAAATCGTATAAAATCATAGCTCTAAAATGTTCCCGGCGCAGATCCATATTTCAGTGAGACACAATACTTTGAATTAACTCGCAAAAAATGTGGAGGGAAATTTTGAAATTGGAACTTACTTATTTTTACTTATAAATAATCATATTTTCGAAAAACATTATAACTGGCCAGTCTCCCATATATAAAAACTTTTTTTCGCAATACTTTCTGAGGGGCCTGGTATATATAATACTTGCATCTTAATAAGGAAAATAATCGATTAAACCATCCATATCAACATGTCTTTTGTAAATTAGTAAACGCAGTCTTCGTTCGACGACCTAGCTTACTTGAAGAAAGGTAAGAACAAACTACGTAAAAAAAAGTATTATCTATGAAGGAGCACAGCTATATAATAAATTGCCATCCAATATAAAAAATGTGAGGTCATTTAGTAGTTTTAAGTCTCAACTGTCTCAATATATAATATATACTATAATAGAAAAATTTAACACACATAGAATATCACCCAGATATTAATCTGGGTGATATTCTATCTGTGTGTAATCTGGGTGATATTCTATCTGTGTGTTAAATTTGAAATGAGCTCACATTTTTTATATATATAGTAAAATTCGCCTTATCACAGAAAGACTTACCATGTATCCCTTGGAAAATGTTTATTTTCCCGGTAAAAAAGTAGCCTATCAATATGTTAATATATATATATATATATGTTAATATAGGCTACTTTTTTACCGGGAAAATAAAAAAAATCCAAGGGATACATGGGAAGTCTTTCTGTGATAAGGCGAATTTTGCGCGGGTGAAGCCGCGGGCAAAGTCTAGTCATGTAATATTTTATTTTATTTTTTATTTTATTATTTATTTAAACATCAATTACTCTTAAATCTAGAGTTGCATACAGTCAGAAACTAATCATTACAAGAGCAAGGTCAGTAATACTTTAACCCCTGATTCCGAAACTAGGTGAACCTGTACTATCGAAATCAGTGATTCCTCCAATTACAGCATAGTTATGCTCTGCTAATATTAATTATAGTTGACAATAAAATAAAATAAAATAAGAAAGGCTTAAAACAATTTGGTATTAAAAATATCTATCATGGATGATGCTTGTAAGAGCTATGAGTAATTGTGCGGATTTAAATAGTGGAGGGAACGTGTGTGTATAGTATAGTATGGAAGAATGTGGTGGGTGTAGGTTTGGAAGTGTGTAGGAGGGTGTGTGTGTGTTTATTTATAACGCTTAGTCCGATGTAAAGCTCTCAAACCTGATTAAACTTTGCTATTTTCTGCAGATAATTATATTACTTTAAAGTTGCAGTAGCTATTGCTTATAGTTGAAAATGTTTATACAATTCTCTTTATATCTACATAATTATTCTGTTCATTTTAACTACAGTTGAAGTCGTTGATGGCCTACCAGAGCAACGCAAATCTTCCATCACATCTCGACCGCTTTGAACGCTTTGTACCACTTATAAGTACGTGTTTTTGATAAAATCGATTCACCGTAAAAGCCTTCTGTAATATTTTCAGTGACTCTGAACACGAAATTCCATTGGCGATGCAAAATTCAAGAAAAACACTGTTCGATGTTTTTTTCCATTATGAAATGCGCAATACGCACTAGATATGATCTAACTAAAAACAGCACTGTATTTAATCTAAATAACAGATGCAACTCAAACTCCGCGCCAAAATGGAAAACAGTTGTGCCAATCTAAAAACAAAAAAAAAATACAAAATTGAATCTGGTACCATAAACAAATCATCCATTCCCGATACTTTTATGACAGAATGTAAAATGTGTAAATGTGTAATGTGTGTGGCTTTGAAATATCAGTTTTCAACATCCTTGCTTGTGACGGGAAAGTTTTAAAATAATCTACGTGACAGGAAAATTCTCACGTTTGATGCCTTCTTTCAAGAATTCAGAACAATAGTTTTATAGCATCTATAAAACTTGCTCCATAAACCATCATAAAAATAAATAACGCTCACAAGCGCACAGTCTATAAAATTGTAGTCTTTGAGAACAAAAGATAAAAGTTTAATTTTAAACGAAAGCGGCGTCATAATATTACCGAAAATATTATCGTTTTGGGTTAAATCTGGATTCATACATGTTGCCTGAGAATGTTGCCTATCTTTCAAGCTCATTCATTATGCTGCTTTTATTTTTCGATTTAAAAAGTACAGAAGGAAGTGGACAAAATTCCATTCCATTCCTTCTTCTTTCTCCGCGCTTTTTCCCACTTATATTGGGGTCGGCTTCCAGTCTAACCAGATGCGGCTGAATGTCAATATTTTACACGGAGCGACTACTATCAGACCTCCGCAACCCAGTTATTGGGTACCTACCAAATTGTCATTAACAAAATGCAGTAATAATGGAAATATAGTAGATTATACAACAAGTGAAAAAAGAGGGAATTTAATTCGAGGGACTAAGTTGGATCCCGAGCAGCGAAGGATCCTAATTTTGAACCACGAGCGAAGCGAGTGGTTCAAAAATAGAATCCTGAGCGGAGCGAGGGATACAAGGCCCGAGATGAAATTTTTTTTCACGAGTTGTGTACTCTACTTTTTACTATCGACGGCGAGAAAATAAATAGTGGTATATAGCATGACTGGGTGCATGAAAGACATATTCAAGAATATGGTAGAATGTGCGTACCTACACATAAAGAAAAAAAGATGAAAAAAATATTCTACGACAAATCACGCGTAGGTATAGTAGTCAAAATGCTCGCGCAAGCTCTGACTTTTGCTTACAAATCAAAATTTCATGCAGTGAGGTGATGCACCTTGCTAGGTCAGTGTCCATCGGTGGCTATTTTCACCCTCTTTGCCTTTTGTACAAGACAGAAGACCCCGAAATATCAGAGCTTGCGCGAGCATTTTGACTACTATACCTACGCGTGATTTGTCGTAGAATATTTTTTTCATCTTTTTTTCTTTATGTGTAGGTACGCACATTCTAACATATTCTTGAATATGTCTTTCATTCCCCAGTCATGCTTTATACCACTATTTATCAGTGGCGTGCATTGCATATAGGCAATTAGGCAATACCCAGTGCCTTCCTCATTCAAACTCAACAGTGGTGTAAGTTATTATATTTTTTTCAAAGTACGATGATTCTTTATCCTTTATTAAACCTATTAATGCTGAATAAATCTTCCTACATAAAAAAATCAATAACTTACACCAAAAATAAATTCAAGTGAAGTAGGCCACTGCACGCCACTGCTATTTATTTTCTCGCCGTCAATGGTAAAAAGTAGAGTACACAACTCGACAAAAAAAAAATCATCTCGGGCCTTGTATCCCTCGCTTCGCTTAGGATTCTATTTTTGAACCACTCGCTTCGCTCGTGGTTCAATCTTAGAATCCTTCGCTGCTCGGGATCCAACTTAGTCCCTCGAATTAAATTCCCTCTTTTTTCACTTGTTGTATAATCTACTATTATAACTCACTTAAGCGTGGCACGCACGTTCTATGGTTGTTGATAATAATAAATTACTAAATAATTAAATATTATCACATGGATGTCCTTAGTAACAGATACCCAATATACGTGTTATTGAAATAACTGAAAAACTCTTAAGGGGTCACTTCACTCATCAGTATGAACAACTTTTACTAAGGAACCAACACTGAAATTATCATCGCTGTTCCCTACATTTGTGTTCACATAAATCGACAAAATGTACGAAACAGCAGTTTTTTTTCGCGATTGCAGTGTTGGTCCCAAAGTAAAAGTTGTTAAAACTGATGAGTACAATGACCCCTTAAGAGGTTATCTGTTATTTTAATAACACGTATTATGTTATTGCAGTTTCGCCAGATAACTTAATTTAACCTTTTTTTTTTTTTTTTCCGTGTGGAAATCCTCATGGACGCACTCCGCCCGGGGTAGGCGGAGCCAGTGTCGGACTCTTACCGACTAAAACCACCACGGTGTTCCTTCAACTACCTTAGCCGGGGGCGTGGGAACCCGTGAGTATTCACACAACCACCCCCGACAGGTCCCGGCCCACCACAAGCAGGCGAGCCCCTTCTACCCGTGCGACCTAACGTCGGCCGCACCCTCTTCGGTGGCGCACACGGAACACTGCACGCCACCTCACCTCATGGGCCTTTACCAGCTGCGCCAACTACGCCAGCTGTGCCAGCTACGCCAGCTGCTGGTCGGGCAGCAGACTACCCCGAGTCAGCTGCTCGCAGGCCCTACCTCCCGTAATTTCTTATAGAGGTTTTCTTCCTCGCGGTCCGGGCGGTGAAGCCAAGACCCTCGGTCCCAAGAGGCGCGAGAACACTACTCAGCGGGCACTCCTGGGGTTACGAGATTGACGGGGGCAGGGAAAGCCAGTCCCCCCGCTGCCTGCCCAGCGTCTGGGTGAGTGCACACTGGGCCCGCCCCTGCTCGTCCACTGTGCCTTCTTTTGGCAACAGAGGGACACGTGGAGCAACTCCTCACTGGCCCAGAACGGGCCCCTCCCGCGCCAGAATATTCGCCACAGGCAATAAAATCCCCCGAAGGTTAATCCCTCGAAAGGATTTTATTGCCTTTGCACAGGATGCACCGGCCAAACAACTGCCGTTCCCTCCAGACGTGTCCTGAAGGACAAGCAGTCGTCAGGCACACGTGGAGGTTTTCTGGCCAGCACCCCAACTTAATTAGACCTTATATGTGTGTCCCTTTACTTTTCCACCAAACAGTGTTTGTTCATTGTACAAATGTTTTGGTCCGAAATAAATAATTTATTTATTTTTACCGCTGGACACGGGCCTCTTTTTAGAACGGGAAGAGTTAATGCATTAGTCCACTATGCTGGCAAAGTGCCATGCCTTTGGTGTACTGCATACACCCATCGAGAGCATTTTGAAGCCCTCCAAGTGTTGTGTGCAGGTTGCCGATGACTTTAGCAAGTGATAATTAAATTCTGATACGAAATTAATTCGATGCGTCAGAGCTGCAGGCCAGGTTCATGGAAAGTAAGCAAGCGTTCAACCGCTAGGCCACTGGTTTTGAAAGGGTAAACTATAACTCTACTAAACTACAAATTCTTCAACCGAACTACTATTAAATTCTTTAAAGGGACGTGAAACGCAACATTAACTAGGTGTTAGTAAAGCTCTTTACTGTTGTACGTGACGTAATGAGTTCCGTCTGCTACAATTTAGCGAGGCGTTCCGGCTTGTTTCATGCCTGCGGTTTATGGCCCGACTTATTTGGGGCGTATTTAGTTATTTATAGGGTTGCATTAAAAAGCCATCACAATTTCCATCATCATCAGCCCATTACTGTCGCATTGCTAGGCACGGGCCTCTTCTCAGAATGAAAAGATTAAGGCCTCAGTCCACCACGCTGGCCTAGTGCGGGTTGGTGGACTACACACATCATCGAGAACTGTATGGGGCACTCTCAGGAGTGCAGGTTTTCTCACGATCTTTTCTTCACCGTTAAAGCAAGTGATAATCTAATTCTGATCGGTACATGAATTCGAACAGTCAGTGGTGCAGGCTGGGTTGATAATGACCATACGCATCTTATACAGGGCGAGAAAATAGAGCTGGAGTGCCAAATCCAGTGAAACCTTACAGATTATGCAAAAGTTTATTTCAAAGTTCAAAAGCAATGGCATAGTGTAATAAATACTAATAGTGAGTCATCTCCTTTGTGGCGGCGCAAAATGCCGACAGGCGACTACCTACTACCTGTAGCTAAAAATATGCAAATAATATTACCTGTATCAAAATTTGTATTCCTCTTAATAAATTATATTCTATATGTACTTACAAGCTGTACCCTGCTGCTTCGCCCAATTCGCAGTGATTAAGTAAGAAAAAACATCCAAAGCTTTTCATCAAACATTTTGCATTTAAAATATTTGGTAGTAGGACAGAATAAAATGTAGTAGGTGTAAATGTTTTTGTCATTCCATTCCTTGTATGAATTCCTTTCTTCCATGTTTTGTATTAACTCAAAATAATTCAAACGATGGATTTGCGCAATTCTTTTTTGTTTTGTTTGTCATGCCGAAAGCATGGACGGGAAAGTAACAATGTGAAAGTGTGTTTGTTGGTATTTCCTCTTTAACGCGGCAACGGAGCAATGGTTTGACGTGATTTTTGGCATAGATATAGTTAATGGACGAGAAAGTAACAAGCTAGTATGCAGAGTGTCCCAATGCGAAAGTGAGTTTGTTGGTTTGTTCCTTTTTAATGCAGTGACGGAGCAACAGATCGACAACCGGTATATATTAAAAAAAATATCTTGCAGAAATGCACAGCTCCTCCGGGATAAAAAACGAAGGGAGCAAAGCCGCGGGTAAAATCTAGTACTTAAATAAATTTTAATGCAGACTTTTTGGTTTTGTAATGTTGTGTTGTCCACCGAGTGCGAGTGGCACAACGGGCCATGGAGCGTGCTATGCTTGGCATAAATCTTCACGACCGAGTCCGAAACACCGAGATCCGTCGTCGGACGAAAGTCGTGGTAATGGTGGTATTAAGTGAGTTGGGTGGGACATCTGGCTCGGCGTAGAGATGACCGATGGAGAAAACGTTGACCGAGTGGCGGCCAAGGTCAGGTGGGAGACACCCAGGCCGTTCGAAAGCGCGCTGCGTTGATGATATCGCCAAAGCCGCAGAAAACAGCTTGATGAGGGACGCACAAGATCGAAGAGGCTGGCAAAAAGGAAAGGAGGCCTATACCCAGCAGTGGGTGATACCGGGCTAGGATGATGATGATGATGAACGTTGTGGTGGAACAAAATAAGAAGTACAACTTATTCAAGTGATAACCTAGATGATTAACGATTACGAATGTATGAAGTTCAATTGTTAAGGAATATTTATTGCTGTACTTGGTGGTGGTACTTTAAATTAGTTTATCAAATGTTACAAAACAATGTTTCTAACTGCATTCATATTTATGTACAAATACGTGACCATTGTTTGTAAGTTCTACAAAGTTCCCGAATCCCGAACACCACATAACTTTTTGGGATTGTTTTCATCCTTTTGGTTTGATGCCCTCAGGTGTATCAAACACACGGGTAAAACATTAATAAATTTGTGCAAACGTAAATAATGACTGTTTTGACATGCCACACTATGGCCACACAAAACTCATACATTCATTACATTGTAAGTTAAGAGCGTACGTTCGATTTAGTGCAAGTCAAAATCTATTAATCTACACGATCTGTCGAATGGCACACCCACTGCTGCACGCTATAATCTACACGATCTGTCGAATGGCACACCCACTGCTGCACGCTATAATCTACACGATCTGTCGAATAGCACACCCACTGCTGCACGCTATAATGGTTTCTCTGTTTGCGTGAACACTGAACCGTTAGCACGAATAATTTTGATACTTTTATTTTTTAGGGTTCCGAAGTCCTACAAGGAACCCTTATAGTTTCGTCATGTCCGTCCGTCTGTCCGTCTGTCCGTCTGTCCTAATCCTTTACAGCTTAATAACTTCTACAATTATAAACATGAGTAAATGAAATTTTGTTAAAAAATAGTCTACATATAGATCTCAATTTTAAAAGAATAAAAAAATAGTATTTACGTATTTAAGGGGTGGCGTCCATACATTGCACCCCCTCGTGAGGGATATCATTGAATAGGTCTACTAAAATGAAGGTAATGTTTCATACACCACTTTTTTATCAGGTGTACCATCTGCGAAATATAGCCCGCCAAAGTGGCTTGCAATGTATCCCCCCCCCTGCCATTTCTAAACTATGCAATGTAGAAACTTATAATCTTCCACATTGATAGACCTTTGTGAAAACTCTCTTTTAAAATTATTTCGAGTATAATGTGATTATAATTTTTTGAGTTATAGAGAGAAAACTGAAAAATACTTAAAACGTCCTAGTTCAAAGGTCCCGACCTTAGGTTGACCTTAGAGAAAAATTATAATAGCAAATAATGCTCCTTTAGCTACTTTCTATTTGAAAAAATCACAAAAAGTAACTTTGAAATGACAAACGTCTTAAATTTGGCTTCTTGAATTTATCGCTAGATGGCGCTACTAACAACACGCTCTGAGTCGCGAATGCTGCCGATTATTGCAAAAACTAAAATAGCCATGATTAATATTCGATTTGATTCGTTTGTAATTACACCTACTTAAGGAACCCTATAATACTGAGCATGGCCCGACATGCTCTTGGCCGGTTTTTTTAGTTATAATTGTTGAAATAAATGAATGAGCAAAACAGTGCACGGACCGAACCTACGCTCTTAGCGGCAAAAAATAATAACCTATCAATCAACGATTTGCCCTACTAGAGATGGAAATTTGACATAACGTCGCGTTGTTGCGCGTGCAAAAGTCACTATGGGTTTTTTGTCGTTTTCGATTTTTTATGCAGTTTTAATCGTTATGCGTGTTTAAATAACGAATAAAACTGCATAAAAAACAGAAAATTACAAAAAACACAGTGACTTATGCATGCGCAATGCTCCATAAATTTTATGTCAAATTTCTATCTCTAATAGGACAAATTGTGCATACATAGGATATTAATTTTGGCCGTAAAGGCAAGCGTTCACCAATCGAAATTGCACGCAATAGACCCATCGCATTAAAATAATGTTAGTATTCTTTTGCTGGTTAGTCAAAAAAGTGCGTTCACCTTTTCAAGGGTTGAGATAAAAAGCTCATTACTGTTCTATTGCTGGTCATGGTCCTCTTCTCAGAGTTTTCTTTTATCTTGTCAATATATTATGTATTATAATAAATATAATAAATACTTTATTTACGGACAACAAAATCCAATACAAAACACGATGTTGAGCTATACAATAATAATAACTTATACAGTGGAAAAGTATTAGCAGAACAATACCAAAGTTAAATTATATTTCTTTTTATAAATCGTTGCTAAATCGGATATACTATTCTCCATTTAACAAATTATTACGGTGCTACACACATCCAAATGCCGCTATTTTGATTAAGATGGTTAACCACGATATGAGATCCGGCCTATCTGAGCATCGGGCAGCCAACCCTTGTCAACGGAATTCAATACCTGTAAGACACGAATGGGGAAATTGACAGGACTATGAAAGAAAATCGTACACGTGGAATTTTTTGTCGTTCTGGGAACCAAAAACAGAATATTATACGTAATAGAATCGATTGAAAAGGTTAATAAAAATACGAATTAATAAATACCTATATTAAAATTAAATTTTACTATTAAAACTATCACCGTTCAACTCGAAAAAGTGATTTTTTTTCGAGATCACACGGTAATCATTCTGTTTTTTATTTCCTACCCGACTACGGCGAAGCCAAAAATTGGGTTATGGTTTTAGCAATACATACGCATCTATGTTGTATGGTTGATCAAAACTTCAGCGTGAATTTAATAAAATAGAATAATATATAAATATGCTAGATTAATCAACCTATACTAGAATTCCTGTATTAGAGATAAAATCAGAAAAAGCTCAGAGGGACTTTACAGATATTTGATGTAAAACTTTTTGTGAATAAAAAAAACATTTATTTATTTATTTAATCATATCTTATCATATCTTTTTGGATATAGTCAAGTAAAAAATAACTTTTATTTCTAGGATTTAGATGATTTGTAGACCTCTAGATATACACACCGGCACAATTAGCGAAACAGAAAAAAAAGCGAGACTATGAGATAATAACGCATATATTTGACGAAAATGTAATTAGACACAAAATAACAAATTGATTAACATCTTTTAACAACGACTTTGAAAAGTCTTCGTTATTTTTTATTGAAAAATAAAGAAATTTGAAATAAGTGAAATTTTTAGATGATTATGAACCATCACAAAAAAAAAAAAGTAAGCATTAAATGATTTAACAATAAAATTAAAGCAAAATTAATAACGAGTGTTTCCCCCTCTTGCTCTGATTACGGTTTCCATTCGTCTGGGCATGCTACAGATTATGTTATCGATGATTTCTTGAGGCAACCGCTCCCACTCCTCAAGTAATGCGTTTCCAAGTTCATTCAGATTGTTGGGGGGTGGCATTCTGGATTTAACCCTTCTTTTTAGCAAGTCCCAGACATGCTCTATCGGATTCATATCGGGGGAATTTGCTGGCCACTGCATCACCGGTATACCTACGTGGCTCAGATATGCCTGTACCGATTGTGCACTATGAGCACGAGCATTATCTTGCATTAGAATAAAGTCGTCACCAATAAATGGGGCAAATGGTACAACATATTCTTCTAAAATGTCTCTGATGTATCGATCTGCTGTCATGGTCCCTCCTGTGACTATCACTAACTCCGTGCGAGCTCCTAAACATATCCCTCCCCAAACCATAATCGAGCCGCCACCATAAGCCACTGTGTGTTCAAAATTAGACTGTATGTGGCGTTCTCCTTTGCGTCTCCATATTCGCTGTCTCCCATCGATCTGTTTTAAAAGAACTCTGCACTCATCAGTAAAGAGAACCTGCTGCCATTCGTTCAAATCCCAATGACGATGTTCTCGCGCATAGCTTAATCGGTTTACGCGGTGACGTCTCTCAAGTTTTGGGCCTTTGGCAGGTACCAGGCCCCTCAGAAAGTATTGCGAAAAAAAGTTTTTATATATGGGAGACTGGCCAGTTATAATGTTTTTCGAAAATATGATTATTTATAAGTAAAAATAAGTAAGTTCCAATTTCAAAATTTCCCTCCACATTTTTTGCGAGTTAATTCAAAGTATTGTGTCTCACTGAAATATGGATCTGCGCCGGGAACATTTTAGAGCTATGATTTTATACGATTTCAAGTGTCGCCTGAAACCGGATGAATCGTACGATAGACTTCAAATGGCATTCATGGATGAAGGCCCTTCCAAGGCAACCGTGTATCGTTGGTATAACGAATTCAAGCGCGGTCGACCAACTTTGGGGGATGACGAAAGAAGCGGTCGCCCTTTGACGGCTGTTACCGAAGAAAACGTGCTAGCAGTGAAAAATTTAATCCAAGACAATAGGCGAATTACATATCAGGAGATTCAACACATATTGAAGATTGGATCGGGAAGCGTTCACGAGATTCTACACAGCCATCTTCGCGTGAGGAGGATAGTATCACGCTGGGTGCCGCACAACCTCACCGATGCTCAGAAGCAGGCCCGGGTGGAATGGTGCCGTGATATGCTTAACAAATTTGAAGCAGGCTCGTCTCGGCGTGTTTACGACATCGTTACAGGTGATGAGTCCTGGATTTATCAATACGACCCAGAAACCAAGCGCCAGTCGACTGTTTGGGTGTTTCAAAATGAGCCAACGCCTACCAAAGTGAAGCGATCTAGAAGCGGGGGTAAGATTTTGATCGCTAGCTTTTTTAATTTGACTGGCCACTTGGTATCAATTCCCTTACGGGATCAAAGAAGCATTAATGCCGAATGGTATACTACCAAATGTTTGCCAGAAGTTTTCTCTGTTATAAGCAACAAGCGACCAAACACAGGGCTCCGCGGGCTACTGCTCCACCACGACAATGCACCTGCGCACACCGCACTCAAAACGAGGGACTTCCTGGACAGCACGCCAGTCAAACTCCTGGGTCACCCTCCTTACAGCCCTGATCTAGCACCGTGTGACTTCTTTTTATTCCCAAAAATAAAAAATCAGCTCAAAGGGATACAATTTTCGTCGCCGGAAGATGCGCTGGCTGCGTTCGAGCAGGCTGTAAACGAGGTGTCTGCGGCGGACTGGAAAAAGTGTTTTGAAAACTGGTTTAGGCGCATGAATCTTTGTATAGAGGCTGGTGGAAAGTACTTTGAAAAGATTTGATAAAAATATATGTACGTATAGAACAATTTTTTTTAGTTTCGCATAACTTTCTGAGTGTCCCACGTATATACGACCCTAAACCAACTTCTTCAAATCTCCTGCGAACTGTACGCTCACTTACTCGTACTCCTCGAACGTCTTCCAGTTCATTTCGAGCTTGTACAGCCGTTAATCGCGTATTCCTACGAACTCCAAGTTGTAAAAAACTGTCATCTCGCCTCGATGTACATCTTTTTCTACCTTGACCCCTCCTCCTCACAAGAGAATTAGACGATCTGTACCGCTGGATGCTGCGATGAATCGTTGATACTGGTCGACGAAGCCTTGAGGCAATTGATCTGTAGGTATGGCCATTTCTTCTCATTTCATCAGCCCTAATGATTTCCAGTGATGTTAAGTCAGGCATAATAAAGAGCTTTTAATAAACAAAATTGCCTATAGAATAACAAATTTATAAAAAACCATTAAGTGCAAATTTTCAAAAAAATTACAATTACGTAGTTATTACTCGAACAAGTTGACAAAACGTATTGTTCGGGAAAATAAAACAAATGAATGAAAAAAGTGTATGTCATCTAATTTTCTATTTTCAAATTTGACAATAAATTAAAAAAATATCATAACTGGCCAGTTCCTCAAGTAAAAGATTTCAAAATCCTGCTTTTTTTGTGTTCCGCTAATTGTGCATTATTTTATAGACCGCTTATTAGTCCGTGTCGGTGTCGTCAGTGAAATTTTTCCTCATTTCTTTTTTGTTTATTTTAATTCATGATAAATATTGCGTATTGGTTATTATTCTTTCGTTCTTATTCGTATTGAACGGTTTGAAAGTATCAGCTGAGTAAAGACGACCTTTCCAGTTGTGCTGGCAGAGTCCTATCCATTAGTGTTGTAAGAATAGACTTCGAATTGCAAATAGTTGCCATTTGTGCGCTAATAACATTGGTTTTCCAATATTCTGATAACTTTTAACGTAGGAATAAATGAGACGCTTCAACAGATTCTCTATACAACAATTGTCAAAATGTCAAGCTTATTATCAGCGATAGAAAAACCGGCCCATAATGTAATAATTGTAAAGGACTCACCTTTACAATTATTACATTATGGGCCGGTTTTTCCAGTGGCCTGATTCACAAACGTTCGAAAAGTTTCCGTTTCCGAAGTGAAATTTGACCGGCAAATAAAACAAAATGACCACTTCCTGCGACCATGAACGCTGCAAAGCATTCGAAGCGTCAGGAAAACCAATTCTAATATAAATACACGAAGTAATTCGGTTAAACTTGTTTTATTAAGAAACAAAACGATTTGAGAACCGAACGGATTCGGAAACGCAACGCAAAATTTACGGAAACTCTTCCGAGAGTCATTTGTTGTCGGAAAGCACTCCATGTAAAATTAAAGAACTATGAATAGAGTTTCCGAATCCGTTTGATTCTCAAATCGTTTTGTTTCTTAATAAAACAAGTTTAACCGAATTACTTCGTGTATTAATATTAGAATTGGTTTTCCTGATGCTTCGAATGCTTTGCAGCGTTCATGGTCGCAGGAAGTGGTCGTTTTGTTTTATTTGCCGGTCAAATTTCACTTCGGAAACGGAAACTTTTCGAACGTTTGTGAATCAGGCCACTGATTAAGTAACATTACATATTATAAAATAATAACATTGTTATAAAAATATGTTGATAAAAATGTTATATATCTGTCTATATTTCAATAACAGTGTAATATAATATATGCTTGTATTTTATATTGCACTGTTATTTAAATTTTGACACAATTATGATACCTGTTAAATGTAGACACAATTGTTATATCTATGTTACAGTGTTATATAAAAATGTTAAATCACAGACCAATAAGCCTCTAGACGCCGCTTAGCCGGACACCCCAACAACGCACAACGCATATGCAGTAGCAAAGCATATCATACGCTCCGCGGTCAATCAGGACGTCAGTCCGTCAGCGAGCGGCACCAATCATAGGGAATCGTACCACCGTACTTTTGAGCCGACCAATCATAACCCACCGTCCGCCTCCCTGTCCCCGCCAACATTTTACGACTGCTATCTCATGCAAAACTTTCTTCAAGCGGCGTCTTGAGGCTTACTGGTCCGTGTGTTAAATTGACAAAAGTTTTGTATGTTACTTAATCTGGTCTCACCCTAATAATATCATATAAGTTGCCGCGTATCGTGGGTTATTTTCTGCCAACATGGAATAAAGTTACCCGTATCACCTAGATATATATCTCTCCTAAACTTAAATGTACTGAAAAGATAATCTCGATATTCATACAAATTCTGAGAATGGGTCAATGCACAGCTGAATATTTTTAATATTCAAGGCAAATGGATTGGAGTTGGGAATATGAGGTTATATTAACTTAGTACTCCGTGAATCTAATCAGAAAATATAAAGCCTAAGAATTCCATTCAATATAACATCCAAGTGGGTACTCTATGTAACTCTATTATATGAATCTTGGATCAGATTTCTTTGAACGTTAATATTTCAGGTGGTATGTATTTTATTTGAAGGTAATGTTGAGGCAGCCTTGTATCACTTTTACGAGTAATGTTACTTACTTATTTGTAAAACTTTTTCAGAGATTATTAAATCAAGGCTGAATGAGTGAATTCTTTACAAGTTAATCTAAGTACTAAATAGTTAAAGATATAAATAAATTGTGGATAGAAAACATTGCTCACAAGCAGGATTCGGCTTCGCATGCGTTAATGAGTTAAATTAATAATTAAAAACCGGCCAAGTGCGAGTCGGACTCGCGGAGTAAGGGTTCCGTACCTCTCAACGACCTGATACCCCATAAAAACTGATTTAATTTACCAGAGTTTATCAAATAACATAATAAATAATAAATATTTTTGGGATATTTTTACACAGCACCGTCTAGTCCCAAATTAAGCAGAGCTTGTAATATGGATACTAGAATGGATATAATACTTATATACTTTTTTTGTTGTTGTAAATACATACTTATAATACATAAGAAACACCCAGACCATCATCAACTCTGTGTGCATTGCACCATTTAATAACATGCAATTACAGATTTGGTAAAAAATATAGACGATTTGCTGCGGACAATCACAGTGAAAAAAAAATTGCAGACATCAACGCACAGTGCGCAAAATATGAATTTTTGCATGTCTTTCTTACGCAGGTACCACCACATATGTCTAAGTTTGTCTTATTTTTAGTATTTGTTGCTAAATTAAATAATATGCACTATAATCTGACCAAGTTTGACGCTGGTTTATATTACCGTTTTGAAGATAGAGCAGGAATAAAAACGTTTAAAAAAATTCATGTTTTTTGAGGTTTGGTTGTATGGGGACCCCCTTTCGTTTTACACTTTTTTTTGTTTTTAGTATTTGTCGTGATATACCTCATAGCAACACAATTTCTGAGAAAATTTCAACCGGTTGCCTATTACCGTTCAAAAGATACAGCCCTGTGACAGACAGACGGACGGACGGACGGACGGACAGCGTAGCGAGAGTAATAGGGTCCCGTTTGGCACCCTTCGGTTACGGAACCCTAAAAATATAGACGAAGTGCTGCGGACAATCATAGTGAAGCCAATAAAAAACTATGCTCTTTCATGTACAACCAGCGGTCACGCACACACCATGCACCTGAAGGATATTTGCTTTCGGATGCTTACTGGACGATGCCGCGACATGTGCACTGAGAGGGGTGAGCACGGTTTGAGGTGCTTCTACCTATCAAAATCTACAACTCAATAAATACTAAAAACTGTAAAAAAGTACTAAAAAAACATTTTCTTTCTTATAATTAATTTTATACTTGTGGGTACCTATATATAACTTTGTATGTTATGCACCGAGATGATGTGTCTGTATACCACTGTTAAACCCGCGATGGTTTGTGTGGTATATACCTGTTATCAATGTGTAACTCTAATTGATATAATTAAAAAAAAAAAACAATGTGCATATGTGTGCGTGAGCGCTGGTTGTACACGAAGGGGCATAGATTTTTGGCTTAACTGTGATTGTCCGCAGCACTTCGTCTATATTTTTTACCAAATCTGTGATTGCATGTTATTAAATGGTGCAATGCACACAGAGTTGACAGGGCGCGGACGGGGCATGGACGCGGGAGGGGAACATTGCAGTTATGTTCGTATCACGTCTAAGTTTAGTCCATACCACGCAACGATTTAAGAAGCTACTTACTAGCTTACTACTTACTACTTAGAAGCTAGTAAGTAGCTTCTTAAATGGTTGATACCACGTCTCTTCTGTGTGCATTGTATTGTAAAACTATTTGATAGAGCATTATTTAAAGAGGTTGCAGTCATTGAAGATCGTATTAACTATAGTTTTAAGGCTGAGTGTTTATATGTCTCCCGTGGGCCAGTGAGTATCGTGGCGAAATACTTAATAGTATTTTCAACACACTTGCTCGTAAAGTGGCTCTTATTGCATCGATTTTAGGTTCATAAAGTAGCTTATTAAGCACGCGTGCTTTTTTCATTATATTATCGCACTAGTGTTTTTAACTTTACAGTTTATTTTTAAATCGCAGCAAAGAGTTTTTATGTCTAAAACAAATTAAACGTTTTTGGGAATAAATCAACTGTATTAATTAAAATATGCTAAATAAACATTTCATTTCATCAATTTATTTATTTTTGTCAACAAATTAATATTAATTCGTGTTTTAAATAATAATAAAAAAAAAATATATATATTAGGCTGTTTGGGGGTTTCCTTCGACCACCAGCGCGCTGCACGCGCCTTTGACTACTGTGCGATTACATTACAGTAATCCGCGCACCATTTTTCACAAATTCAATATTTGTCTAAAATGTATGTTTTTTTCCTTGCAAGTGTGTTGAAAAACGTCGTATGACACGCGTGAGCATTGTCTATTATACTCTCGGCTCCATTACGCCCTCGCCTTCGGCTCGGGCTGCAATCCAGCCTCGAGTGTAATAGTCAACTTAGCTCACTTGTATCATAATATACTATTTCCTAATGGTGCAACTAGATTAATGGGAATGACATATCTCAACGAAAAAGTCATTCGTTGAGATATGTCATTCATTCCCATACATTTTGACTGTTTTCTATAGCGTTGACGATTGTAGATTGTCAACTTGGCTAGGGTAGGTAATCTGTGGCTAGGGGGCCTGGTGGTCTTCAAGGCTCGAGTGAATAGATTTTTGTTGGGCAAGCGTTTACTATCGTCGACCGTATAATTGCTTAATATCAGGTGAGGTGGCAGTCAAACGCAAGCCCATTAGGAATAAAAAAAAAAACACAAAACAAACATTTTAAAATTCTAGGTATAAGTTGATAGAAAGTTCTAACCTGAAACCCCTCAGCTTCTGACAGCAAGAAGTAGAAGCATCCGAACCAGTGCGCCAGGATGAGTAGGATGTGGATGAGGTTGATGACGCGCCAGAAGTTGGGGTACACCGTCCGGGACTCCACGATGTAGTAAAAGTCTATCGCTCTGTATACCTGCCGAGGATATATTGAGTTACTGTTCATAGAAATTACAGACAAATCAATTATTTTTTAAAGTATACAACGTAAACAAAAGTTTTATTGGAATAACTGAAAACCTCTTAAACCATTGTACTCATCAGTATGAACAACTTTTACTATAGGACCAACCCTGAAATCGCGAAAAAAAACAGCTGATCCCTAAATTTTTTCGATTTATGTGAACACAAATCAGGGATCAGCTGTTTTTTTATCATAAAAACTCTGATATTGCGATCAACTGCGTGTGAATCCGGTCATATCCACTTAACCATTTAATTTAAGCTTTTCTTACTTCCAATTGTGTATTATTATATTTTACTCGTTTTAAAAGTTCCGTGACGTAAAGAATTGCACCACCCTATAACTTCTCATGGGTGTCGTAAAAGGCGACTAAGGGATTCACCAGAGGATGGGCAGCAGCGTTCTCTGAGTATTTAGCCAAACAACTGCGATCGCCAACCCGCCTGCCAAACGTGGCGATTATGGCAAATCCCCACAACATATGGTTTGGGGAGGCTTATGGCCAACAGTGGACATCTTTCGGCTGAAAAAATAAAATCGGCTTTCGGCTGAGTAAATAAAGTAAAGTAAAGTAAGTAAGTAAGTTGATAAAGTAGTGTATGAAACTGCACATATCTAGGTATTAATATTAAAACACTCGTGTGATATTATTAAAAACCTCGCCTGTGGCTCGGTTTTTAAACTCACACTCGTATTTTATTAACACCTGTTATGCTACAGTTTCATAAACTACTATTCTATATTCAGTAATTCTGTTTTGCCTGTTATAAAATGTAATGCCCGCATTGCCCGCCAATTTTTTTGAGCAGTAAGAAAGTAAATTCTTAATTTTTTTATATGGCGACTTAATTATCTCGCCTGCCATCACATAACTACTTGACGCTTTAAAAAAAAAAGA
Organism: Asteroscopus sphinx; assembly: GCA_949699075.1. NCBI lineage: Eukaryota > Metazoa > Arthropoda > Insecta > Lepidoptera > Noctuidae > Asteroscopus > Asteroscopus sphinx. Next base: position 19,504,090 of record OX453021.1, read on the forward strand.
GAATGGCATCAAAGAGATTTTATTGGAATGTCTTTCATAACTCCTATCATAAAGTGCGAAAATCATGTAGGAGCCAGAGGCTTTTTGTAGCTATTAGCACTCGTACGATTAATCGGAAAGCGATAATGTGTGCCCGAGGCTACAGTGGTCTATTGAAGGAAGTTATTACCCTCATAATGAGGACACCGTACAGTATATGTCAGGCGTTTAATACGATTGACACTCCATTTTACCTCCAACGTAAAGGAAAATATGGTCTGAAGACCTTTTTATTACTAAAGGGCCTGTGCATTTAGGTGCTATTCTTATAGCGTCCGTTATTAGGTATTTATGATATTTGTCGGTACTAATTTACTGAATATTATTTACGGGCCTTTGGGGATGTTTTAGTCAATATAGAATGTAATGAAACTTACTAGCGTAAAAGAAAGGAGACTTGAAATAAAATGTGGAGCCTGGGATAAAAATAATTGTAAAAATTTGAAGTGATTTCACCTATACATATAGGGTCATCATCATCATTTCAGCCGAAAGACGTCCACTGCTGGACATAGGCCTCCCCCAATGGGGGGATATGCCATAATCGCCACGCTTGACAGGCACATATTGGGTAAAATAGCATAATTATTTAGATTTTTTCGAACATACATACATATTATCATGCCTGTTTCCCATTGGGGTAGGCAGAGACTATGGATTTCCACCTGCTACGATCCAGACACACCTCTTACGCACAGAAACTAAATAATAACCAAGTTTGAAACACTAAACACTAATTGTGTCGTTATTAGGGCTGGCAACTCCGTAATAAAGTTAAAAACCGTGAAGTTCGAGTCGGACTCGCGCAGGAAGGGTTCCGTTCCTCTCAACGACCTGATACCTCATAAAAACTGATTTAATTTACGAGAGTTTACAAAAGACATCAACGCACAGTGCGCGAAATATGAATGTTTGCATGTCTTTCTTACGCAGGTACCACCACGTATGTCTATGTTTGTCTTATTTTTAGTATTTGTTGCTCAACTACATAATATGCACTATAATCTGACTAAGTCTGACGCTGGTATATATTACCGTTTTGAAGATAGAGCAGGAACAAAAACGTTGAAACAAATGCATGTTTTTTGAGGTTTCTTGTATGGGAACCCCCTTTGGTTTTAGACTTTTTTTTGTTTTTAGTATTTGTCGTGATACACCTCATAACAACACATATTCTGTTAAAATTTCACCTGTTTATCTATTACCGTTACAAAGATACAGCCCTGTGACAGACAGACGGACGGACGGACGGACAGCGTAGCGAGAGTAATCGGGTCCCGTTTGGCACTCGTCAGGTACGGAACCCTAAAAATTACGCACTGGTGTGTTTGTGTGCGTCGGTGAAAGGTACACATAGATAAACAAATCTCAATCAATGCGATATTTATTTTTAGATCTGACTTTTTTGTCACGTTTTGATATTGCGTTGTCACAATAATCATTACTTTTACATTATTTATTATATTTATTTATTTATTATATTCTTTATTGTACATTACACCAAACGAAAACAAAGACAATAGTTTACAGAAAGATTATATAAGTACAATGGGCGGTCTTATCGCACAAGGCAATCTCTTCCAGACAACCTTTGGATGGACCAGAAGAATGGGAACCGATCGTGGGTATTACTTTACATTACTTTGGGTCCTAAAAAATGCTACAGCTTAGTAAAATAAAATGATAGTAAAAACTCAATTTTTTTTATAGAAACAGCAACAGCAGCTACATTTTACAAGTTATATGACTTGAAAAAATCTGAATTTATTGTAGTCGAGTAGCTAATTAATGAGGCATTAGAGTTCAAATTTCCTGGGAATATCATCCCAGAAATGAACGCCTCTTTTTTTAAATAGTGTATATCCTGTATAAACTATCAAATTCCGATCAATCTATTCTCACTAACCTTTTCTCGTAGCCTGGGTTAGTCTATTAGTCCTTGAACAAAAGCTTTTACCCGTAACACGACACTTGTATTGTAGGCTTTGTTTTAATATTCAATTCCCCCTTCTACGTCTGTCAATAGACTTAGGTATCGGGTTGGGCCTACAAGCGATTTATATCTATAGGATTTTTATTTTTTTGCTTTAGCGGTTTTGTGATCGATTTGGTCTTTATGTTGTTTTTTGTCTTTCTATCTTAGTGTAATTCTTGTTTGTGTCCTTTGGTCTCTTTATCGCAAAAACGTATTGACTATGTGCAAGATGGCAGTGGGGACAATCAAATCGATCGCAGCGCACCCTGTGGCAGAAATGTGAAACATATCAGGGCTGTGTTTTGTATTTCCACGCTAAATTCGCTGTCTTTTCGATGTTTATGAGCTTATGAAGGAAATGTATCACAAGAATTATTTTGTTGTGAACTGCACAATTAATGAGAAGAATATTTTATGTAAATTTTACAAGTTTCCTTGGAATTGGAGCAAATAAAGAAATCGGTACTTAACTGCTTTAAAAAGGAAAAGCAAGTTACTGATCTATATAATTATTAGAATTTCACTGATTAGTTATGATAATTTAAAATAATAATTTAAAAACAAAGTAGCTTTACTGTAAATTAATAATTAAGGCACAATTTGGAGTACTTACATAAATTATAGTCACTGAAGTTTGCCTAATAATAAATTTTTTGCCTCATACCCAGATATTACTGAAAGTTTTTTCTGATGCAGAACGTTCTGAATTTTTAGTATATCACTTTATGATAAGGTAATGTTCTAAAAAAATATTGAAAAAAATCCTGGTTCCCTGGAAAATCTGGAAAATGGGTGGCGTTATAGCGCCCGGTAGTAAGATAGGCTGCTATTAAAAAGTTTGCTTGCATGCGATTTAGTATTGAATAAAACAGAAATAGATGTACTTATAGTAGTTTTAATGGGATATTCAAAGTAATAATTCGCTAATCACATGCATAATACGCGTAAGAATATAATTTTGGATGCAAATGTATACGAAACTCTAAAGGTCAACCGCGGCTACGCCCGCCTGGATGTAATTTATTGCTTACTTTGCAGGAACCCTTTGGATGAGAAAGTAGCCTATTTCCTTCTCTTGGAACCAAGCTACCTCTTTGTCAAATATCAATTCGATAAGTTCAGTGGTTTAGTCCTGATGAGGTAACAAACAGATACAGGCAGAGTTACTTTTATAATAGTGTGGATTTACGACAGTTTTTTATTATTTCTGAATCGTTCAACGGCTTTGTGAATCCGCATAGGTACTAAATTAAGTGATCAATATCATCATATCGAGAAACCTCGTGATGGCTTCTAGGTATGCAGCTGGATCCACGTTTTTCTTGTATTCTAAATGTCTCCAACAATCCTGTTGCAACAGTTCGACGATAGGATAAGTGGTCATAATCCCCACCGCTATTTTTATGTTACTGCCAGGCATTATATAAAGGTATATCTAGGCAATGGAAAAACAATGACAAATACCACTTTTACCACGAATGGAACTGCTATAGATATATGGTGTCTGTTGTTCCCCATCAGCAATGATTCAATGTGCCTTTTTGTGCCATGCAGACAAAGAAAAATCATATTCAGATTCCCCATCAGCAATGATTCAATGTGCCTTTTTGTGCCATGCAGACAAAGACAAATCATATTCAGATTCTTCACTGTCTGAAGAATCGTCAAAGACAATCTCTGCTGAAATTATTAGTTGGGAACCTGAAAATCGATAAAATGGGTTGATATAATACAAATTAACATATCACATCTGGGAGATTTTGCAGTGATACAACATTTTCATCGCCAGAATCCTCGTCAGTCACTTTAGTATTTGCATTTTCTGGTGAAAATATTGTGATTGACCCTCGGAAAGTCGACGTCCAAATTTGGATAATGTAAAATATCGATGATGTCACTAAGCCATTTATTTATTTGCAACTAGCGTGAAACCATAATTTTATTGGTCACTGTACGCCAATTTTACTACCGGGTGTTATAACGCCACAAATATTAACATGCGTAAATCGTTATGAAAAACCATGATATTTGAATCAGTTATATCTTATATGTAAGCTGTGATAAGAATACTTTACGAAATTATAAATCAAAATATAGAAAACCTACCAGAAATACAAAAAACCTTAACTTTTCGAAAACATGTTTCAAAGAAATTATACTGTTGATGTTAAAACACTTCTAAACTTCAAATCACTAAAAATATTGTGACAAACACACTATTATATTGTTAAGTGATCAATCCGCGTTAAATTAAAGCAAAACAATCTTTGTTTAAATAAAATAAACACTCGTAAATATCGGGTAGATCCAACGCTCGATTCGTGGCGTTATAAAGGTCAGTAGTAACAAGTGGGTTAAATAATTTTGGCCGCTAATTCTTACTTTTTAACTTTTCTCATATGTTCTGCTAAAACTAATTTTCTTCCTTTTGTCACAGCTTCAGGTTGGAAAGATATATTATGTAAATTATGTTTTATGCTTTCAAATCCTGTTCTTATTGCACAAATATCATGTATGAATATCAGCTTATCTTATACAAATATTATTTATTGAACTTTAATATCGTCAATGTTACACATTTCTCTAAATTTTTAAATTAGTTTAGTAGATATTATCAAACCATGGCTTAGTAACTAATTGTTAAAATAATTCACGGGTCCGGAAAATACATTCCTTATTGTGGTCGCTAGGCGGCGCCCCTGTCATACACATAGCCAATACAACATGTAACAGAATGAACGCAAGACCTCAGACACACCAATAAGAATATTATAAATATTATCTGGAAATACATAATTATATTTTTTTTAATCACAAAATTACGTGGCTATTAGGCATCAGTAAGTTTCCGAGTTGGTTGCTGGGTAGTTGCAGGATGCCGTTTAGGGGTAACCTGACACAGAAAATCATTTCGCTGGTCTCTCTGGACCTCAAGGTCTTACTCGGGATCCGCTGATACACTTATTTATCCATAGAACAAAAAATAAAAAAAATAAAAAAACCACATGGTACAAAAACCATACTAATCGATTCTCGAAGTATGTAAGTTATTATCCATTGTCTAGTACCCATAGTACAAGCCCAGCTTTGTTTGGAACTTGATGGTGCTGTGTGAAATGATTACTTGTATTCATGAAAAAACTTTTTAACAAAAAATAAAACCGACTTCATAAACCTTAACTAAAAAGTAAACTTTTACTTTTTAGTTAAGGTTTTTGAAGTCGGTTTTATTTAACCTAAGTTCAACCTAAGTCAATAAAATTTATATGGGACCACCGCGCGGCCTTCCTCTACCAAATAAAAAAACAACCACGTAAATCGGCCCACAAATCTCGGAGTAATCGGTGTACATACATGAAAATGAAAAAAAAAAACCCGCTGAATACATAACCTCCTCCTTTTTTGAAGTCGGTTAATATCTAAAATAAATAATTATACACACTATATAAAAACTTTTTAACAAAAAATAAAACCGACTTCAAAAACCTTAACAAAAAGTAAAAAATAATCATTGTATGTATTTTAAATTTTAACATAAACCAAAATTTTGAAGGCGGCGCGTGATTGACCCTTTGCGTGATGTAATATACAGTCGAGCGCAATATCTATAGTAAAAACAGTTTATGTGAACGTACACACGGCTACACATCAAGCTGTACAAAACCAGTAAAGGCTGACCTCGCGTTGTAAGGAAAACCTATACAATGCGAGGTCAGCTTATACTGGAAATGTACAGCTTGATGTGTAGCCGTGTGTACATGAAAATCACGCGCCGCCTTCAAAATTTTGGTTTATGTTAAGATTTTAAAATACATACAATGATTATTTTTTACTTTTTAGTTAAGGTTTTTGAAGTCGGTTATATTTTTTGTTAAAAAGTTTTTATTTCATACTTATTAGTTGAAAATTGCGAGGGTTGATTCATAAATGTTTATATAACCAATTTGACATATTTTTTTTACTAACCTTTGCTATCCCACTGCTGGGCAAAGGTCTCACTCATGTTCTTCCAAACGTCCAATCACTATCGTGAAAAAAAAACACGCATATCGGCCAAGAATTCTCAGAAAAACGAACCAATGAGCAGATCATCTAGATAGGCGAAGCTAAAATAAACTGATTTATTGAAGCTGGTTAAAAAACTACTCAACCTAAGTCAATAAAATTTATATGGGACCACCACGCGGACTTTTTCTACCAAATAAAAAAACAACCACGTAAATCGGCCCACAAATCTCGGAGTAATCGGAGTACATACATGAAAATAAAAATAAAAATAAAACCCGCGGAATACCTCCTCCTTTTTTGAAGTCGGTTAAAAAATAGATATAAAAGAATAATTGCTTACCTTACTAAACCTAGGAAATCGTAGCATGGGCTGAGTGCCAAATTGAAGCTGGAACAAGTCTAGCGGGGTCAACGACATCACGTCTAAAATAAAGTTGCGCGACTTTACATAATGCTTCGCTAGTTTTCTTGAGTCGTAAACCTGTGAAAAAAGAAAAAAAATACATTTTAGTATGCAAATACTAGAACAAGCAATATGGGATGGTTCTCAACAAATGAATTATCAGTGGCAGTGGTGATATATACTCTGTAGCTTACGTAAGGCAAAAATGATGTAAAACAGGAAAACAGCTAAATTCAGCGGCTGACTGTAAGCGAGCGTTACGTTTGGTGCGAACCGTTCTGGGGTGCTGGCCAGAAAACCTCCACGTGTGTCTGATGGCTGCTTGTCCTTCTGGACACGTCTGGAGGGCACGGCAGTTGTTTTGCCGGTGCATCCTGGGTACGGGCAATAAAATCCTTTCGAGGAATTAACCTTCGGGGGATCTTCTTGCCTGTGGCGAATATTTTGGCGCGGGAGGGGCCCGTTTTGGGCAGTGCAGAGTTGCTCCACGTGTCCCTCTGATGCCAACAGAGAGCACAGTGGAGGAGCAGGGGCGAGCCCGGTGTACACTCACCCTGCCACTGGACAGGCAGCGGGGGGACTGTCTTTCCCTGCCCCCATCGATCTCGTAACCCCAGGAGTGCCCACTGAGTAGTGTTCTCGCGCCTCTCGGGACCGAGGGTCTTGGCTTCACCGTCCGGACCACGAGGAAGAAAACCTCTTTAAAAAAATACGGGAAGTAGGGCCTGCGAGCAGCAGACTCGGGGTAGTCTGCTGCCCAACCAGCAGCTGGCGTAGCTGGCACAGCTGGCGTAGCTGGCACAGTTGGCGTAGTTGGTGCAGCTGGTAAAGGCTCATGAGGTGAGGTGGCGTGCAATGTTTCGTGTGCGCCACTGAGGAGGGTGCGGCCGAAGTAAGGCTGCATGGGTAGAAGGGGCTCGCCTGCTTGTGGCGGGCCGGTACCTGTCGGGGGTGGTTGTGTGAATTCTAACGGGTTCCCACGCCCCTGGCTAAGGTAGTTGAAGGAACACCGTGGTGGTGCGAACCGTTCTATAGGTTTGAAAATATTATCAAATATCACACATAATATCTTTGACAGTCAAAATCAAAATGAAATTATTCAATTTAGGCTAAAGCCAATTATTAGCGTATTATTGAACTTCGACAAAAAGACAGCCCTCAAAAACGCCTGCACTTCACCGCTTCCCATTACTCTTGCACAAATGTACACATCATCATCATCATTTCAGCCATAATACGTCCACTGCTGGACATAGGCCTCCCCTAAAAGGGGGATATGCCATAATCGCCACACTTGGCAGGCAGGTTGGCGATCGGAGTTGGTTGGTTAAATACTCAGAGAATGCTGCTACCCATCCTCTGGTGAATCCCTTAGTCGTCGTTTACGACATCCATGAGAAGAATGAGAAGAGATAGGGTGGTGTAATTATTCATGTCCGGCCTCACACGGAACGCATACACTTGCTTGGAAATACTTAAATATAGGAAGAAAAAAAAAGTTATTTTGGCTTGCGAAGATCGTTTACATACATCAATAATCGTTGCATCGTTGTTTGCAATAATCAGCATATTAGACACAAAACATAGTTATTACAATAAAAATAAAATTATACAGAAAGATTATACTATCTATAATAATATTACAACCTGCACAAGCAAAAAAGCTTGAAGGTAAAGATCGAAAGATATTATATTCAGTACGAGGTGATCCAACAGAGAACCAAAGTTGTCAACGCAGCCTACAGGATTTTCTGAAGTGGCAGTGGGCCGGCTACAGCCGAAGAACCGATGGCCGTTGGGGTAGATGTGTTCTTGAGTGGAGACCGCGAATCGGTAAACGTAGGGTAGAACGCCCTCAGGCTCGGTGGAGCGATGATAATGGCGACGTGGTTGGTAGCAACTGGATGCGAGTGGCCGAGGATCGATGTCCGTGGCGTGCCATAGGAGATGCCCATGTCCAGCAGAGGAATAATATATGCTGATGGTGATGATGATATTCAGTATAATAGGTAGAATGTCCGTCCAAAATACCGCAGTGTCTCATGACGAAAGACTTTGTCCAGTGTGTTGCCAGTAATTACTTACGGCACTGAAACGTGGTTACTGACAATGGGCCTTATAAAAAGGTTCAAAGTCACTCAAAGGGCAATGGAGAGGGCTAAGCTCGGAGTTTCCCTGCGGGATCAAATCAGAAATGAGGACATTCGCAGGAGAACGAAAGTAACCGACATAGCCCAAAGAATTGCCAAACTTAAGTGGCAGTGGGCGGGACAAATTGCTCGCTGAATGGATGGCCGATGGGGCAGGAAAGTTCTGGAGTGGAAAACGCAGCGTGGGTAGGCCGCCCGGAAAGCGCAGGACCGGTCGTTGTGGTGATGCTTGGGGGTGGCCTATTCCCAGCAGTGGACGTTTTTCGGCTGAAATGATGATGACGAGGTAAAATTTTATACAAACTGGCCAAAAAAGTCCACTCTAAGGTTGTCTGGAAGAAATTGCCTAGGGCTACATATAAGACCACCCATTGTACGGTCACGAGTCCCGATACTTCCCGGTGGTACATTTTGTCGACAAAATCCCTTGAACGAATCCTGCTACATTACACGTACCTACGGCTGCCGTCGAACATTGAATGCAAGCAATTTTAGTCTTATACCCGCGCTATGATGGCGTTTTTGACATTTTCTATTAGTGTTGTGACACATTTCAAATTATTAGCGATTGGGACCAGGTTTATTACTTTGACCAACTCCAACTAGCTATTATGTATAATATTTACATAAAGTAAATAATTTATCAAATTATTCAATAAACATAACGTCTAGCCATTTTGTTTAATCGCTATTTAAACAATTTTCTGTGACATACATGAAAAAACAGTAGAAATAAATAGAATTTGATTTTGAATAATAGATTCGAAATTCGAAAAATTATATTGTTGTAGTTGTGCATCACTATTGACAATAAAGTACGGCAATTGTTGCTTCATACGTAGCTAAACAACGCCATCATAGCGTGCCGCATCTATAGTGGTGGTTCACCGGAAAGATTTCCGACTGTACATCCATATCATATGTTAAAATAACACAGTGTACATAGTGTACAATATTACTTAGTAGATATTGTATTGTAATTCACCATCAGTCCTTGCTCCAAGTAACCAGTTCGAAGCTGCACGACGAGGTCCAGAGCGAAGACCACGTCGCTAATTCCGTCGCACGTCACCCAGAAAGCGTGGCACATTATCTGTGGAAATAAAAAACCTTTAGTACCTACATTATACTCACGGATGAGCTCTTACACAAGGAGCTCTACAACTACTCGTGTCAAATCTATCCTAATAACACAGATATGACATCTACACCCGGTAGAACGGAGTAGATGTCAAATCTGTGCCTAATAATTTGTGTCACAAATTATTAGGATAGATTTGACACTTTGACAAATAATTTGCAGATGTTTTTCTTTTATTTTTACGGAGTCTATGCCAACAGATATAAAAATAAAATTTTATTATAATAAATATGACTAGGTCTATAAACTAAACTTCTTTTTGAACTACAAAAATGTTTTTTGGTCTCGGTTTAATTGCTTTCCGCCGTAATATTGTTATAATTAAAAGGTTTAGGTTGCTGTTTTTTTTATATATATTTATACATATATACAACGTGTTATTGAAATAAGAGAAAACCTCTCATGGGGTCATTGTACTCATCAGTTTGAACAACTATTACTATGGGACCAACCCTGAAATCGCGAAAAAATATCAGCTGATCCCTAAATTTTTGTCGATTCATGTAAACACAAATGTAGGGATCAGCTGTTTTTGTTGCGCGATTTCGTGGTTGGTCCCTTAAGAGGTTTTCTGTTATTTCAATAACAGGTTGTATAACTACACTCTGGTTACCCCGATTGCATTTAAAATGTTACAAAATTAACGAGAAAAGTTTACGAGAACTCGAGAAGGCATTCGAAATTAAATTAAAATACCTACCTATATCAAAATTGGAATTAAAAAACTTTATGACTTCTTATAAGTTCTTTGAAGTTTCGCAATTTTTTTTAAACTTCGTTCGTTCTGGCGATATTAGCAGAAATATTATTCATTATGAAACTCTGGCCGTTCCATGAATAACTTTTCTTTTTATTTTATGATGAAAAACAGTATTATTATAATGGTTTCAGAGCAGTGCGTATTTATCGGCGGTTCGTCCGCATGGAGCTCTCGAGCTGGGAAAAACGTGTGGCGTTAGAACATCTTCTTTTAGTGACGCGGATTACTCCGTACGGAACACGCTCCAAGTGGACTCCACCCGGCCCGCAGATGGACAGTGGGCCCTGACAGTCTTAGTTCACTTTCCTGCCTTTTGTCGCCACTGTCGCGGTTTCAAAATTTGTTATCTGTGGAATTTTTGATGCCATGACGTTCTAGTTATTATTGTACAGCTGGTCGAGTATTATCTTGTAATGTTATCGCTGTTATAGCTTGAGATGAGTTCGCCGAGACTCCAAGTTCGACACAGTTTAATGACACAATAATTCGCGATTTACCGCTTGTTTTCATTCCAGTGCAGTATTGTGCGTGAAGTGTTCGTCATAGGAAACAAGTGAAACTAATGCTATTTCTTATCCCTTATGGGGATATAATTTAGAGCTTTGTGGTTGACATTCTTCGTGCCAACAAAATATAATATAAAATCCTGTTTTATTTCCCTTAATCTAATCTTAAAAAGTACCTACCTATTACTACAGTATATGGAGCTACGACGACCTACAAATATAGATAGCTACCTTCACACGATGGTAGCGACAAAACGCAGGATGGCAATTTAGTGATAATAGGTTCTCAAGTCACTGTCGCATCTGTAGCTAGCTACTAATATAGTAATCTTTGGTCTGTATGGACCCTACGCGCGGCTCTTAAAACCAGTGTTTTATTTAAAAGCGGTGGAAGCGTTTTTTTTAATAGGTTATTTGACTATTACTACAAAATATAAATTTTTTGAAGAATATTCTGATGAAAGAATATTAATTACACGATATAAATAAATCGATGACAAAGAGATACACGCTTTTTAAAGTTTTTGGAGAGCAATTTTTTATTATTTATTTATTTATAATTTGTTTACACACAATAACATATGAAAGGAGACAGCATTAAAATTATTTAGTACAACGGAAATCTTTTTTGGAAGGAAAGGAAGTGTTGTTTGATCGATTGACTGAAATCAATTTGAGACTTCCTCTGAATAGTGCTATTCAATATAGTTAAGAAATAGCCTAATAGGCTTCGCCCGCTAATAATTTGGTTTATAATAAAACTTTTTAACAAAAAATTGAACCGACGAAAAGTGAAACTGAAAAGCGAAAAATAACTAATTATGAGTCGGCGTCAAACGAACTTTTAACAAGCAAAGTGCGTGTAAGTTGCAAGTGGCCGAGCGGAGAACGCATTTTAGGAAAGTTATTGTTTATCGTTGAAAATTTCACGTTGTATTTGATGTGACGTTGTTTTTATTATTTATTTAAAGTAATTTAATGATCTTCGTTGATTGGTTGTTTGGCGCCGACTCATAATTAGTTATTTTTCGCTTTTCAGTTTCACTTTTCGTCGGTTCAATTTTTTGTTAAAAAGTTTTATTTTTCATTTTTTTGTGGTTAAAATCTAACTCCAGGTCTCCATTATGTCGTAGTGTCTAGAACTATATTTATGTGTGTCAAGTTTCAACAGAATCGGTTAACAGGTAAGAATTCAGTGGGTGAACAAAAACTCATCCCCTGTTTTACTACCCTCAGGGGTGAATTTTGATTTTGAAATTTAAATGGGACCAACTTCGAGATATACCCTATCCATTAAAAAAAGAATCATCAAAATCGGGCCACTCTGTAAAAACAAATATACGCGTCGAATTGAGAACCTCCTCCTTTTTTTCGTCGGTTAAAAAAAGACGCTATCGCCCATCTCCCGTGTTGAATGTTGAATGTTTTCTTCCCGTGATAAAAAAGTAGCCTATATGTTAATCTGGGTTATGGTCTATCTGTGTGCTAAATTTAATACAAATCTGTTCAGCCGTTTTAGCAGAATAAAGAACAAACTAACTAACAAACATCCATACTTTCACATTTATAACATTAGTGGGATAAACGGCTCCTCAACAATTTATAAGATCTTTAGAAGTGATGGAGAACGTGTAGATTTACAAGAAGAAGAACAAACGAAAAGAACCTTAGATCAAAAACCAAATATCTTATATCAAAGCGAAGAAATATTGGAAAGTGGGACAAACAGGGTGTGATTGCAATCGATTGCCGTTTTATAAGAGAATTGGGGGATTAAACCTCTAGGGGGAGTTTATTACCGACCTCTGTTTGCATAGCCTTTCCTCTGAGACAAAAGAGTTACCCCGTAGTGGGTAAACCTGTGTAAACGCAAGGGATGGAAAAAAAATTGCCCCACTCTATGAGTTTCCTTGTTTTGGTAGTTTGTTTTTATGTTTTTATTGACTAGTTTTGTCTATGGTTTAATTTTTCATTTATATGAGCGAATCAGTTCTTAGATTAACTACGCTTAGAATCACAGTAAAAAAAGAAGAAAAAGAAAAATTATTTCTTGCCACAAGATACCGACGTGCAACAATAACAAATATAAACATAAAAAATAGAATTGATATAGTGTAATAATGTCTAAATGGAAAAAATAAAAGATACCAACAAAACAACTAATAGCTAAGTCAGCAATCACACCGCACGTAGAAAAATGAGTCAGATTAAAATTACTTATTATTTGTCTAATAGGCTTGATTGTAATGCATTATGAACCGTGTTCTTTTCAGCAAAAAAAAAGCAATCACACACGGAGTGAAGTCTTAAAAGGCTACGTTTGTGCAACGTACATTTTCCACGCGACTCATTGAGCTGTTATCACTACGTGTGCAAGTTTTGGCGAACATTTTACGTGCCGCTTTATTTATTTATTTATTTTATTTATGAAATTTATGCACGCACAGAGAAGTAATAATAAAGTAGGGGAATGTGGGGGGAAATCGGACAGAGGGTGAAAGCGGATAGTTGCTATTTCACTAGTACGCGTATCGCTGTCTCGTTCTAGACAGTCGGCCGATATTCGCTAACGCTCGTGCAGTGTGGTTGCAAATGACGGCCACGATAAAATTTCGGCGCATGCGTCTATAGGAGAAAAAAGAAAAAAGTGGTAAGTCATCTATTATTTTGACGTATTCTCATTAGTTTTGGTCATGTGTTAATACAATATTATATATTTTTTATAATCATGGATATTTAAGCCAGTAAAACTGCATTAATTGTTGCTGTGGGTCCAAACATAAAGTGTTTAAAATAATATTTCAAATATAGCACCTGTGGGGTACAATCGGACGGGGTGATATCGGGTATCCGGTTTCACCCCAAACCGATTAATATGCTTCGTGTGTTTAATTCAATTAACTTTTGAAGTGTTTTGTATTTACATGATTTTTTTCATATATTTACTGGACCTCAATATTTTACGGGCATACGTCAAAAAATCAAATAGGCTGCAATGATAACTTTTAGTAGCACATACATATAATGTACCCATGTACTTCTTTAGAAGAACGCGTTAAGAAAATCAAAGCTGGAAAATCAGAGGATAAAGTGTACCGGAAGTGTCTCGCTACTGAAAAACGTGTCTTCTGTGATTTGCTGGAAGATATGCCAGTAGAACAAATTAAAACTATGGAATCTCGTCTACTTGGATTGAATAAAATGGATATCCAACGTTTATCATTCCAATTAGCTGAAAGGAATAATGTTAACTACCCATTAAATAAAGAAATAGGACTTGCTTGCTTGGACTGGGTAAGAGGATTTCTGGATCAGCACACTGAGCTGACATTGAGAGCCCCACAGCCAACATCAGCTGCAAGGCCAATGGGCTTAAATAGAGCTGTTGTTTCATAATTTTTTGATATTTCAGGATCACTTTATGTAACGCATGTATTCAATCCTACTAGAATATAGATTTATTATTAAATAGTATTCACCCTGTTGGTATAAAATGAGTATCCGCTTTTACCCATAGGTATGGGGTGAATCCGGATCTATGTTTTTTACTAAAACGAGTTCTAGTTCCTATAAATTATAATTGATCTCTGTTTTTTTTTGCCAAAGTAATGTCTTATGTATGTTCTTTGATAGGCTATGTCGATTTCTTATTATATAGCATTATACCAAATGTATGATGTTTTTTTCTTAACTATCCGGTGTCACCCCACTCTCCCCTACATAGAAATCAATAGTACAAAGGCACTGCTTATTTCTATAAGAAATTTCTTCCAGCAGACCTGCGAGAGGAAAATTTGAAGCAAAGAGATGTAGACACAGTGTTTCAAGTAATAATAATAAATATAACTATATATATATATATATATATATACTCATACATAAACTAATATATAACGTAAAATAAATATAGTATAAAAATAATAAACATAGTCTAGGTATACCTACACAATATCAAAATAGAAATCATAATACATAACATTATTACGTACAACCTATGTGGATGAGGAAAGATAATGCTCTTTTACACGTTTTTTGAAGGTGGAAACAGTTTTACAGTCGCGTATCACGGGCGGAAGCGAGTTCCACAACCTAACCGCGTGCACAGATAAGGAGTAGGAGTAGAAGTCAGTTTTATGGGATGGAAAATTGAGGATGGTTTTAAGATGCGACCTGCAGGGTGCGTAAGGAGGACGAGTGTAGGAAAAGCGTTCCCGCAGGTATGATGGGGAAGCCGGATTATGTAGAATATTAAAAAGGAGACACAATATCCGAGTGTTCCTGCGAAGACGAATAGGGAGCCACTTGAGAGTTTTGCGAAAATCAGAGACGTGGTCGTACTTTCTGAGATTGAAGACAAAACGGATACACAAATTTTGCAACCTCTCAAGTTTATTTAAAAACTCCTCAGTGGCATCCAAATAGCAGGCGTCAGCATAGTCTATAATGGGCTGTATGAGAGTTTGGGCCAGGGAAATTTTAGTTTTTAAGGGCAAAAAACTCTGGAGGCATCTGAGTGAATGAAATGTGAAATGCATCTTTCTACTAACGGCAGCTACCTGAGCATTCCACGATAGGTTGCAGTCAAAAAGAACTCAAGTCAAGAAGAACGCTTTCGGACAAACAATTCGGACTTTGAATGAAATTATTACTCTGAGTCTGATTACTCCAAGGTAAAAATACAATTTGTTACTAATGCTTTTATTACGTTCATACAAGCAAGCAAGCTCCCAAAAATATAAAATTCTTTATTTGAATACCTAATTATATTTTTTTACGGCGAATATTATGAGCCTAGCGTTCCATTTTACTTATAAGTTTTTATAGCTTTTCTTACATTAGATCGCATAAATCAAACAACTTGTGAGCCAGGTTCATTTTACGCATTTCACAAAAAATCGGCGCTTTGTGAGTAGGTAACTGAAGTTGGAATTTTGTAAAACATTCTTTATACAGTCATCCATTTCTTTCTTTCTATTCAGCCGCAGCTGGTTAGACTGGAAGGCGACCTGAACATAGTTGGGAAAAGACTCGGAGAAAGACTATATATACGAAATACGATACTATAGATACGATATGGAAGAAATATCGATTGAGTTAGGCTAAAATAATCTTTAAAATAATTTTCTTTTGGGTGGCATAACAACTAGGAGGATTAAAAGTAAGAATAAATAAAATACAAGAAATTTGCAAATAAAGATCGTGCAGAAATCTATTACAAAGTAATCCTATGGTCACTCATGGTATAATAAGATGTTTCACCAGGTATTTTCTTCCCGCAATGACAGCGCGATGCTTCCAAGCTACGTCACGATCAGTGCTGCCATTGATATACTTAAGGAGATTTTTGTTCAAAATGAATATAAAATAAATTCCTAACTAGCCTAACTATTTATTATCTCGTGTTATTCATCTAATTAGTTAATAAAGGAAACTATATTAAATTACTAGTTAAAAAGTGATTCTTTATAGTAGAAAGTAAATGAAAGAATGCATTTTGCTCGGGTAATTTATTTTCACAAAGTGGCAGCACATCAAACTGACAAGTGTCACGTTAACATCCCGCTATTGGCTCCACGGCCGATGACGTAGTACGGAGGCAATCACGTGACCTAGCTGTCACGGGAAGAGACTACCTGGTGTTATTATACGATGTGGTCACTGATCTGAACGATTTCCTCTGAATTATTCTGTCTAACGACCTTATTGTATTAAAATCAGGTCTAATATCTATAGGCTTCTACAAGAAATACCATGTACTCAGATAGACAGTTCTGGTATTATTTCCTGAAATTCATTATTATACCTATTGTACTGCATTTCACGCAATAGCTAGACTGAACGTATGTGGGTACAGTCGGCAATCTTTCCGGTAAACTACTACTAAGGCTACGTGTAATGAAGCAGGATTCGTTCAAGGGGTTTTGTCGACAAAATGTACTACCGCGAAGGATCGTGACCATACCTATGGATGTTGGTATAAAGTTTCCAATTAGCGTTGGCAAACGTAATCAATGCACGGTTCTTAATTGAGCTGCCACGCTGCCAGAATATTGATGCATGGTTTAGTTATTTTAAAATATTGTTATCAAAAAAGCTGTCAGATTCTACTGGTTTTTCTTTGTCCTGATTGGGCTTGCGTTTGACCGCCACCTCACCTGATGGTAAGCTATCACGCGGGCGACGATGGTGCACGCTTGCCCAGCAGAAACCTATTCACTCGTGCCTTGAAGACTACCAGATTGTTTAAGGTCGTATACGAAACCTGTGAAATTAATTCTGTCCCCCTGTAGGTACTTTTGAAAATGAGGTTTCTCGGCCACTGTGTCTGAGAGCACATTCCACCGAACGAGTTGACTCACCAACCGCAGCGAAAGGGTTATTCCCATAGAAAGGCGCATGAAAGTTTCGCCGCGTATAGGTGTCTCTTAGGACACTAGTGCGCGAACCGTTTGCTTGACTATCAGTGCTGTTTTGGACGAAGAGTCACTGAAATTGTATTTTGCATCATATCTAACAACGGGTTTCTTTTTAGGATTAATGATATATTTTGAACGTTTTAATTACGAGAATTGGCCTTCTGAGCGTGTTCTTTGATGTGTGTGTGATCTTTAAATCAAGCTTGCTTGAGATCAGTTATTATAAAAAAACGAGGTTAAAGAATAGTAGTTTATGAAACTGTTGCATAACAGGGGTTATTAAAACACGAGTGTGAGTTTAAAAACCGAGGCGTAGGCGAGGTTTTTAATAGTATCACACGAGTCCATCCAGTTGAGTTGAGAGTGCATCAGTTATTTTTATAAAGTTTACGAAACGCAACTAGTTACAGGGTTATTAGGTACAAGTTTAATATTCTTCGAATTAGTTTCGTTGTTATTGTTCGAATATTTATTGTTTATATGATGTTTATATAATTTATATTATAGGATGGCGAAGAGAGCTAAAGGCCCACCTGATGTTAAGCGGTTACCTTTGCTCATAACAACTTCAATATCACCTAGACGGTTGCCTAAATGGTACCGCAAGTCGGTTCGCCAAACTGAGACATGAAGATGGAAAGTCTCATGTGATTGTAATTTCACCGGCACCCGTACCTTTTAGCCCGAAACACAGCAATGCAAGCATCACCATTTATTAACGTGTACGGAACATAAATTTTAAAGATGACTAGTACCTTATTGAAGAAGGAAGTTAACTCATACCTGCCTGTTTTCTGTAAAAAATGTGATTTCACTGATTTTGCAGAAAAAAAAAAAAACAGGACTAAAAGCAGAAACCACAGATTTGACATCAACCACGACCACACCGGTGGTAGATGTCAAATCTGTGGCAGAAACTGCTGCCAATATTGGGAAAACATGAAACTATGCCCAATCCAAATCATTGCACAACATACAATCCAAAGCACATTTCGAATATAAAATAACAAATATTTGAAAATGGAACACTGGCGGCAACGAAACAACACAACAAGACTGAGCAATATTTTCCTTCGTCGAATGCATTTTCATCCTCAATTTAAAAGTAAAATCGTCCCCGAGCCAATAGCGCACAATAACAGGCTTCCGATACAGTGAACTGCTGGTTTCTGTGCTTGTATCGTTAGAAATACTTGAAGTACGAAGCTATATTTTATTTATGGATTTGGAATCTTGAGTTTTGAATAATATTGTGTCTTTCTCTTTTGTCAACATTTTCATTTATCTTTAAAATGATAATCCAGTCAGTACATACTAAAGGTGGCACAAGTTCTTTTAGGTCTTCGGCTTCGTGTATATTTACAGACTTAAGAAGAGACAGAATCGTAAAACTCATGATTAAAAATAAAAATTGTAATTGTATTTGCTGTTAACGGTTGTAATAATTTATAATGTGAAAACTATAATTTAAATAGCAGAAATGTTTCTAATGTTTCATATAGTCTTGTGATCCCGGGTATGAATAGTCCTATCATTCATGGAGATTGTTTCTAGTGATAAGACGGCCAATTGTACTGTGCTAGTGGTTAGTGTTTCATTAATAAAATAAAATAAAGTTATTTTTCCTATTAGTGTATTGAACAATAAATAATTAAATACTATATCTATCTATTATTTCGTTTGGGCGCCTTTCATGCAGCGATGTAGAAAAGTTAATTAGTAAAACCAAAAAATCCGACTGCGTGTAAAATGAACTGAAAAGATGTAAACAAGATGTATTTATATATATATATAAAATATTATTATATTTTTATTTTTATTTAGATGTTTTTATTTGGATATTTTTTTACTAGTTAAGTTAGTTTAGTTTAAATTTCCGATATAATTTAAGTGCACCGGTAACTACCCTTTGTCTCTTCCATGACATTCCAGTCCATTCAATGGTTGTCTGGAAGAGATCGCCGTGGAGCGATAAGACCGCCAGTTGTACACTAGCGCATAAGTAGTTATTTAAGAAATTAATATAATCTTGTTGTGCAATAAAGAGGATTTGTATTGTATTGTATTGTATTTATAATGACATCTTTGAATTCAAAATTATGCTATCAAAATTCAATCATAACACGCAGTCGGCAGCATACGGTGCAGTAATGCATGACGGTAGTAAATTGTGGATTTTTATCAACCTTTTAGAGAAATTCATCTTTTATATTATTTATGTATAAATACGTCAAAATTACAAGTAAAGTTTTTGAGATGACATTTAAAAAGATTTTGTTTTGTGTTCCAAATATAACTTTTTAATTGAGCTGTCAGTATTTGATCTTAATTGGCCTTTGTATTACAGGTTCGTGTTTCAGACTTTAATTAGGTTTAAGTGTTAGAATATAATAATAATTATGAGAATCGATAATCACCAATCTACATTAAATATTCCATTGCACTGCTGCCTTTCTTTCCTTTCCAATAATACGAAAAAAAGATTTTAAACCTAACAATTTCTACTATTTTACAAACATTTTCAAGCGATTCCACAGCTTAATCTAGAGGTTTAAGGTTTGAATTCCTCTGTAATTGAACTGTAAGTTTGACCTGAATAATGGATAAACCAATAGAGGACGTGAAGTTCATGACACGATATTCCTATTGTTAAGGATTCAAGCTGTTTAATAAATAATTTTTGTTTCTGTTACTTTAGCATTGAGAACACGTGTTAATAGGTACAATCGTTTTATAAATCATAATTTGGATTATTACATAGCTTAATCATAATTATTTATTGCTTTCATGGTATTCAAAAGGTGTTACAGTAGAATAATAGCCTGCTTATGATTTTATTTTCATCTTAAAGTTTCAATAAAAAAAAACAATTCAATGATTTAAATTGTGGAATGAAAAAAATAACCAACAAACAAACAATTCAATGATTTTATTACCTACTTAATTTTGAATGCTTTTTTGAACCTACCAGTCGTGATTTTCGCCGGTTTTAGGAAATAAGAAAAATCTGTTTGAATATAATAGATAGGATTTTTCCCAGCAGTTATTTTTTCATTAAGTTTTTGTTATCAAGTGTAATTGGATTACTTCGCGTATAATATACGCGAAGTTTTTACAAGTTTTTACATTAACAATCACAGTGTGTATTTAAAAAAGTAAACAAAATAATGGAATGCAATTACCTGTAACTCTGGAAAGCTTTGCCTAACAATCAGCGTCCAAAGATTATATAGCACGAAGATGGTGATGAGCCACAACCAATAGAAGTAAAAATTTTCGTCAGGATTGACAACTGTTCGTGGTACTCGAATCTTCCGCCGCCTCTGTCGGTTTGTTGATCTGTGCTCACCTGTCGCGCCTTCCGACCCTGTGTCTTCTACCTATGAGGAAGTATATGTGTGTTTGTTACTTAACGTTTTTAAACATACAGATATAAGAAAATCATAATAAAAGGCAAGATTCTTATACAGTGGCGTGCATTGGTTTTCGGCCTAGGTAGGCAGGCACTAAACAGACAGAGCAAGTTATTAGTATAAAATAAAAAAATCTCGTACTCATATTCAAAGATTCAAAGATTCAAAGATTTATTTTGCCAACTAAGTGTACATATTGGTGGTAGGTTATAAATATAGTTCTTACAAACTTAGTCGCCTTTTTCAGGCATTGCAAAACAAAACAAACACGAAAACGAGATGTTTTAACAACGACATTTTAAAGTAAGAGACACTGGTAAAAGACTATTACATTTGAATTACGGCACCCAGTTAGTCCAGTTACAGTTGTATTAACGTGTATAGTCATAACATTTTACCTTTTCTTGAGTCAAAGACAGATTTCGTGTTTTTGTCTACTGAAATACACTTTTTTGTTACGAAAACTGTCTGAAAGGGTTTCTCGTAATTTCTCTAAATATTAAATCTTCACCATAAACCGAGCAGTGTAATTCATCCATGTTTACATAAGTTTCTTGACAAAAAACTTCACAAATCACAATAAAATGAACTTCCTAATTAATACACGATTTATGCAATTTAACCCGCCAATAGAAACAAGAATGTCAAATACTGTCACGTGTCAACTGCCAATTAGAGTTGGGCGTTATTTAACGTCGGTTTGAGAAAATCAGAGAAAATGCTTACGCGGGTGATGATAATCGAAAACGTAGTTTTGTGGATATAGTAATGTAACAATTAAGTTACGTTGTAGCGTTGTGGACCCCTTAAATACGCAATTTGATTAGTTTGGCTTTAAATATTGTATCGATGAAACGCTAAAATACCGCCAGAAGTATTTGAAAAAAGTTTTAATAATATCTAGGCGTTTAAGAATTTGACCGATTTTTGTATGAGTCTATTGTTCAAAAATTAAAGTTGAAGAGAATTGAATTGATGTTGTTGTTGTTTTATAAAGAGGAATTAATTGATAAATATTGTGATAAATTTGTTTAAAACAAAAGCTTTTGGCGGATATTAAATAATCTAGTTAGGAGCGGTAATCCATAACATGATCCATCAATCAATTTAAATCTAATAAATATGTTCACGTTAATCCTTTTATTTGTTTTCACAGCATAACAGATAAAATAGTACAACCACTACTTATAAAAAGTGATTCAGTTCTGTTTATAGTTAGTTATTACGAAGTAATAACATTCTTAACACAATTTTGTCAACAGTGTCTCTTATTTAAAAAACCATATAATTTTATTTGGAAGTGTCACTTATTAAATTTCCTAGCTCAAAAAGTTTGAGGTTATGCGTAGTTTTACGAAGTCAGTATTACTTTCAAGTAATTGAAACTGGCTCCACTAACGCGGTTCGTAGCCAGCCTTAATCTAAACAGAGGCTTCAAAATTCAATACTGTCGGTTGTGTGTGCATGATCGGTAGTGTGGGTTACGTTATAGGTAACCCACACTACCGATTTTGCATTGCGAAATTAAACTAACAGTGATAATTGATTGGATTGGGTGCTATCAGTGATCAACACTGGATCATTGTTACCTATGTTTAAAGCCAGAATGAATTAAAAAATATTATTATCATAGGATAGGAAGTAGTTATCATAAATATCGATCAAGTTTAACTAGATCAAGATTTTGAGATTTGATTGTTAAAATTAACGAAAAACTCACAGTTTCTTGCGTAAGCGGTGTCTGCCTAGTGGAGAATCTTTTTAGGAAGGAGTCTTCTCTCTTCAACGGTGGTTTCTTCTGTATTGCTGAGCTGAGCTGCACAGTCGTCCGCAGTTTCATCCATCTTTGGTTCGATTTTGTTCTGCATTCATACAAAGGCGTCAGTATCACACAAGTTTGACAGCACAATAAAAGGGAGTTTACAAGCAAAAGTAGCCATGCTTTCAGATAGTTAAGTATATTAGATAGACAAGAAATGACAGATTACTTTACTTAGTTTTTTAAGCACAAATTAGTTAATGGAAGATTCTGTTCATTTATTTTCAAGGAAAGTATTACTGACATTGGAATATATTTCTAAAGTTAAATTGTTATGTGCGGTGATGCACTAGAACTTTGTGAACAGAAAGATCTTAAACACGTGCAAACAAATACTTCTATTTTGACATGCGGCATGGCAACTCACACTATAGAAACAAAAAGACCAACTCGAATATATAATATGATAGTTTGTAGAGTGAGATATCAGTGAATCGAATCTATCTTTTCTAACACTAGTAACTAGGCATCTAAAGTTAGGAGTTGTAAAACTATTCTTCTATTGAAACATTAAAAATGCAGTTAAACAATGCAATAACATTGAACACGTTTTTATTGTCTCAAGTGACAGTAGGAAAGTAGAGTTATTTGGTGAACTAGTAAGACACAATATTCACAAGAAAAACACACATAATCCAGTGAGTAAAGTACCATTCCCGAAGTTCCTATACACTGACGAAGGTAGCACATTAGTGGGAAATCATAAACAAACAATGAAATATAATAACAATCGACAACGATGCGGCTTTACCGGTGGTCCGATAGTGTTCGAACCTCTTTATTTTCCTGAGTGCCTGGTAGTATGCCATGACAGCTTGGACGTGTCTCCATTTATGGCCGCGTTTGTCTGTGTCTGACTCCGGCTTCTCAACGTCCTGCACGGACTTGCGAGAGCTTGACGAGCTCGATGCAATAATCGGTCGCCTATAAAGGGATGTTTCGTGTTATACGGAGACAGTGGTGTAGTGTGTGCAATGTTGGTGGAAGCCTTGCTGTCAGTGTTGCACGCTTTGGTGGTTCCTGAACTATATCTCTGATTTTTCCTCTTAGATACTGAATTGTAACGTGCCAAATTAAGTCTATAGCTAAACTACTTTTTGTAACTAAAACATTCTTTACTAGAATCTAATAAAAACAATCTATCAAAGCCAAAAACCGAGCAAAGGAACATAAAAGTGACAGAGGTAGTTTCATCACCACCAAAGCGAACAACAGGTCTTACAGCACACGTTATCAACGAGACTTCACAAAAGTATAACATGCATAATAATGCCTACAATCTCGTTCACGGACAGTACAATGTATTAATTACGTGTTTTATACAATATTTTAGCATTACATGACGTCTACGCGTCCAGCTGTGCAGTGTCGTGAACTAACTCCAACAGTTTCTATTGCATTATGCATAAAATTATCGTGTTAGGCGTAGGGCATCTATTACGTATCAGTCGTTCGTATAGTCGACGATTTAATTTGGCTTTCAAGTGACGTGTGAAATTGCTTTCTTTGAGTACGAAAGGCGGTCAGAAATCTAATAAAAAATCTGAAAAGCATTTCTTCAATACATGAGATAATATATTAAAAAATAGTAATGCTGAAAGCTGAGCAATGTATCGATTTTCAAATTTTATCTTAATAGCCATTGCAAACGTCACTTGATGGTCACCAGCTTAACTATCGGGCATACGTAATCAGCATTGGTATTGGATCGTGCTCATTGCTAGGGTCGCAGCTAAGCGTATCCAAAGCATAATGTGCCATTATATCAGGCCACTTACATATCGTCAGGCTTCGCATTTGGAGTGAATGGAGACAACTTGTTCAACAGCCTGAACAGGTTGAGAAAATTGCTTGTAATCAGATTTTATTACATTTTATACGAGGTGCTATTACAGTTTCTATGACATGGAATTTAAGTTTTTCGTAAAAGGTGGTATTTTAGGAAAATAATTGCCTGAGTTGCATGTTCAAATTAATTAAAACCTAAAATAAACAATATTATTTGTTATTCAAGATAATAAACTTTATGTATACCTAAGTGATTCAAATTAAATGTTGGGGGGTTTATGAAATACATTTATTAGATATAATAATACATAAGACAATTTATAACAAAATATAATATTATGTGACGCATTTATCAATAATGAATGAATGGTTTCTTTTTCAGTAAGAATTAATAACGATGTTACCTAAGGTTAATGATATTATGTTAATGATATAATTATTGATCTGTCAGTACTATTTTAACTTATTCTATAATATCAAATGTGTATTATTTTGCATCGCCCATTCCGTAAAGGATCTTTAAGATATTATGGGGATACTGGTCGCATTCGTTTATCAACATAATTTGACCATACATCACTCTTTATGGCATTCTATGGAGACATTTGCCATAAAAATTGTGTAGTCCGCTTAATCTTGGGAATTTGGGCCAATATTACCATAATTACCACCCGCGGCATGCTGGTTAATGCTGTTAGAGAGATGTTATTGGTTCCACAATATTGTTGTCTATTGACCTAGGCCTAGCACTGAAGTAATATGTACTACGTACTAGAGAAGACACCTCGAACAAAATGTTTATAGCACATTTTAGAGCTCCTGCACTCTCACTCACTTAGCCACGCTCGCGCCGCGCGTGCTCCGCGGCTAGCAAGTTGCGCAATATTTTTTACCGACTTCATTTGTTCGTAATGTCTACTCTAGTACGTAGTACATATTACCTCAGTGAGGCCTAGTGCAGTTTCGTATTGAAGAAAAAGAAAAATTAATGTGACCCTTGGAGATTTTGGCGGAACTTTTCAAGATTTTTATATAGGTCTGACTGTATCTGGTCTGCTCGACGTCCATATGTCACTGCAGGGATCCAGCAGAATACCAGGGTCAGGTATAGGAATGAATATCACATGCTGAGCTGGACACCCATTTGGTACACATATCACACTTTTTATTATCTTTTTACTTGTATGTCCTGTCTTGATTTTTTACTAAATAAACGTTTTATATATCTTATCTCCCTATCTGATCGAATCAATTTATAGTAAAAAAAAAACACAACCTAAAATTCAAAAAAAGAACTTAGAAAAAGCCAACACCTATTCTTCGTTATTTCAAGTTTTTTTTTATATTATGTTTTTTAATCCATAGACACCTCTCTCTGTTTTGCCTTTGCCAGCCAGTCTTCGGAGAAGCCATTAAAAGGTACTAAACTATATTAAATTAATTACATTCGTGAGTTAAATACATAATTGGTCATTATTTATTATTTTGGTTACATAAAATTATTATCTAAAAAGACGTCTAATTGAAAGCTAGTTTCAGTTAAATTGAATATTAGTTCAGAATAAATTGAATTGAACCCGTTAATTGGATTAACTAACCTAAGCAATTAATTACTTTCGTGGCAAGAAAGTTCGCTAGTGTTGAATTAGTAAAAGGGTCGGTAATGCGCCTCTATTATCAGTCAGTTGTTGTTCCATTTACAGTAAACAAACCTTAACTAAGTCTGACGCTACGGGTTAAAACGATTATACTGTTAAAATGGGTCCTGCAATATTTTGTGAAAGCCATTTTGGGCTTTTTCAATTTATACCACAACCATAGTTAGTAAATAAATTAGTGCTTCGTTAATTAATTATATTTGAATATTAATTGACACTTTAATCTTAATTAATTAAAAAAACATTAATTTATAATTTAAAATCTATAGCAGTATATTTCTATTGATCATAATTACCGAT
The DNA here is from genome assembly GCA_949699075.1 of Asteroscopus sphinx. Classification (NCBI taxonomy): domain Eukaryota; kingdom Metazoa; phylum Arthropoda; class Insecta; order Lepidoptera; family Noctuidae; genus Asteroscopus; species Asteroscopus sphinx. The sequence continues at coordinate 19,530,466 of OX453021.1, forward strand.
GTTGTTTACAGTTACAGTTGTATACAGTTTTCAATGTTGTGTGTAATCCGCCAACCCGCACTAGGCCAGCGTGGTGGACTAAGGCCTTAGCCTTCTCGTACTGAGAAGAGACCTGTGCCCAGCAGTGGGATAGTAATGGGCTGGTTATGTTATGTTATGTACCTATGTTGTTTTAGATACATTAGTGTTTCTGTCTTTGATTTGAGTTTAAAAAAATATGGGAACTTTAGAAGCGTTGTAATAATATTCCCTATCAATTCTGAGTATTATCTTTTAATCACGAAATTAAATAATTTAATGCTGACTCATTCTACAAACTTCCTCGATAAGTCCTTTACTGTGCAGGCCATTCGTTTGTGGAATGAGTTACCTGTAGGGATTAGACGTGCGCAATCACTACCTATTTTCAAGCGTTTAGTTATAAGGAGCATTTCGCAGTAATGACATGACGATGTTTTTGTCCTATATTCATTTGGTATATATATACAGGGTGTCAGGGAAACGCTTATGAAAACAAAGATAGGTGATAGTGCTGGTGATTACTGATACGAAACCACGAAAAAAAATGCGATTCTTTTTTTAGATTTTTTCATATATTTTTTGCATTTTTCGTTATGTGTGAGTTTTATTTAACTGCCCAAAGCTGGTTATGTATGAAACATGAAAAAAAATATATATGAAAAAATCTAAAAAAAAGAATCGCATTTTTATTTCGTAGTTTCGTAGGTATCCGTAATCACCAGGGGGTCTACTCCCGTTCGACGATATTCGATAAAAAGTACGATTCATCGCACAATTTGCTACTCCGGTCAACCATCGTTCCCTTATCGCATGCTATGATCGTGTTTTGACGTTTGTTTTTCTCATCTCCGGTAAATTGTATACGACTATGAACCGTAGTATCGTAGTATCGTTGTATCTTAATTGTGCCTTTTGTATGTGCCTATCTTTATTATGTAAGTATCAGTTGGAACGAAAGTTCGTACTTCGTTTGTCGTTCGTAAAACGCGAGTAGACATACTGCACCTATCTTCGTTTTCGGAAGCGTTCCCCTTACTGGGTGTAAGGGGAACGTATAACTATACTTATTTATTGTAATCGTATGTAAGTTTATGATGTTATAGAGGATAATACGTCCATTTATATTTTAGTATATTTATGTTATTCATTAGTTAAGTTAGTTTAGTTTAATTAGTTAAGTTTCCGACTTTAAATTATTAAGTACACCGGTAACTACCCTTTGTCTCTTCCATGACATTCCAGTCCATTCAATGGTTGCCTGGAAGAGATCGCCGTGGAGCGATAAGACCGCCAGTTGTACACTAGCGCATAAGTAGTTATTTAAGAACTTTATGTAATCTTGTTGTGCAATAAAGAGGATTATTATTGTCTGCAATACATATTTAGTTCCAAAATCGATTCGATGACACTACAATAGCCTATATATCTCCGCATGGCTTAACTGGTACATTTCGTAAGCCAGCGGCGACGAGTATAATCGAGTTATGCATCGAGTCGCTTATCGATTTGTTTTATTCTCGTGTTATATAGGGCGCTTAGTGACATTGAAGAATATGAGACATCGATGCCAGGCCAGTGGTTAAACAGGGACTGTCGTCTGCAGACTATTGGAAACTTATAACAGTTGCTATCTCTGATTTGTAGGCGAAGGTCAAAAGATAATATTAAGTCTGTAGAGCGAAGGTATGTGTGTTTGTGGTGATTAAATACCTAAGTTTAGTTCTATCTTTATTGTTATTGAAATTTACGCACGAAGGAGCATCAGTCGACCGCTGATTGGTTTCGAACCCATCCAATATCCAGTCAAAATTTGCAGTCTTTTCGTAATCCTTTTATTAAACAGCGTGATTGATCCCGTTTCAGTAGCTGATTGTTCAATTTAAACACGTGTAGATTTGGCAGTGTGCACATTTATTTTTAATTATCTTATTTGTTTTCTTGTACATGAGTGTAATTTTCCTAAATAAAGATATTTTTAATTTAATTTTAATTTTACTCAGACCAAAAGAATAAGATAGACGAAGCGGGTAGAACTAGTGACTGAAGCCAGAAAAAGGAATACTAAATATCAAAAGAGTAGCTACTATTCTGCACACAGTGTATGCGAGCCGCGATTTTGAGCGTCAATCTTAATTTTTTGGTCTGAGGATTAGACGCATGCTCCCAATCACAGAAATAGATAGAATGGACAAGTGGGCAGAGCGTGCGTGCCAAAACTCTGCACCATAGTGCAGGGAATTTCAAAGCATTTCTCAGTACGCCTTATGACTTAGTTCTGTAAATAATGTTACAAAAACTCGCAAAAATGCCTTATTGTGCTGTTTCTAACTGCAGAAACAAAAGCTGTAAAGTACATTTGATTAAAGTTATTTTTTTATTTAAATAATGGGATTTGCAATTTGGGAGGCGTAGTTTGTTCGAAAGTTGCCACGCATGAATCGCAAGTAAAATTGTGATTACAACCATTCTATCTATTTCTGTACTCCCAATCGTGGCTCACGAACACTGCGCGGAATAGTAGGTATTCATTTAGTATTCCCTTTTCTGGTTTCAGTCACTACTTCTACGTGCTCTGTCTGTTTTATTTTTGTAGTCTGAGGAACTTAACAATTCAAACAAGTGTAGATTTCACAATGTATGGAGACTACTCACTTAGCTGTTAAGTAACTAAGTCCCTTGTGATTGCAGTTTATATTTCTGTGAAGCAATCTGTTCTACTTTGATGAGATCCTGGTACCCTTTTTGAACGCAGACATTAGTTGTTCCTGAAGCTGATAACTGTTAAAACCTTATATTTAAATGAATTATGTTTGTGTCTAATATATAACTGCTATAAAATCTAGAGCACCTCTCTCTCTTTTGAATGAATTCTTTTTCAGTTTTCATGAGTTCTTGGTACTTCAATGGTAGAGTCAATTTAAGTTTTTCAGAAGCCTTGTTTTAAATTCAACTGGAGTTTTATTATGAGTTTTACAAGGATTTTTTGTTTGATAAAAAAAACCGTGCTATGATTGTCCAGGTGTTTTATTTTTCACTAGACTTGCAATCAGAAAATATTTTGTGGTCAGTGTAAGGTTTTATAATTTATTCGTGATTGAGGTACTTATCTATTTCTTATATGTGACCTAATATTGTCTTATCAGTATAAGACAATATTAGGTTAGTTACAGTTAACTTACTACTTGTGAGTAACTATACTCCACAAAACCTATGCTTTCTCTTCTAAAATAATTAGCATGGTATTTGTATGTAAGTACAATCAGCGACATAAATAAGTGAACACCCAAGCCAAATCCGTAAGTGAATTTTATAAGTAGTCATTAATTCATATTTATTATTCTATAAAATAAATGTAGATGTAAAATGTATATTGTATTTTTTATCTAATAATGAGTTAACTGAAGTATTCTTTATATATATATATATATATAAAGAAGGAGGGACGGGGAGGCCTATGTCCAGCAGTGGACGTCTTTCGGCTGAAATGATGATGATGATATATATATATATCTTTGAGACATTTTTACACAGCACCATCTAGTCCCAAACTAAGCAGAGCTTGTGCTATGGGTACTAGACAATGGATATAATACTCATATACATATTTTTTTTGTAAATACATACTTATAATACATAAGCAACACCCAGACCAACACAAAAACTTATGTTCATTACACAAATATTTGTGTCCTGTGGGAATCGAACCCACGACCTCGTTACCAGCAGTCCGACACTCGAACCACTAGACCACAGAGGTCGTTCTTTATATCTTTCGCGACCCTGAGTAACACTTTATGGAATATTGATCCATTAAATGCTCCTGCGATAGAAGTGTTTAAACATTGTTTGCACGCGATTTTATATATCTATTTTCGAAATGAGAACGGTTTTCTTTTGACAGCAAAATACAATTTAGGTAGATGTAGTTTTAGATGTGTTATAATTTCCAGAATTGCTGTCGTGAAACTAGTGAATATGCAAAGTTATTATGGTCAGATTTTACCCTCTAATAACATAGTAATCATAATTATAATTCTAAAGATTTAATTTGGCTGTAAATAGTTTTTTTTTTTATATATATATCTAGTTATAAATAGTGCCTGACTCGATTGAAAACGGGAAGATATATATTTCATATTGTTCCCGTAAGTGAAAGAGTACACCAGATAGAATCCTGTATCTGTCACTTGTGATTTTTTGTGTATATTTTTTGTTGGAGGTCCTCAATAACATAAATAAATAAATATTAGATGCTGTATAAGGTACATTTTGTGTGTCTAATTTGCCTTTCGGTGATTTAATCTGCTTAATTTAACATACATAAAAGTTGCAATTTCAGAACTATTGGATTCCTAAGTGAATATACATATTTATATTATAATTATACATAATTATTATGAAGTTATTTATGAAATGAATGATGTTAATGATAAATTAGATATATTATGTAAAAATAAAGTCCTCAAAATGAGCAAGAAAAAATATTAAAAACAAAAGGAATGCAATGTCTCCGATTCATTTTAAATTTTTGAAAAAGGAATAAGAATTCGAATAGCATGTAACTAATATTCTACTATTACACTGCCGTATAGCAACAGACCGTGTGGCCAGTCGATGTAATTTTTGTTTGATAGCTTAGATTTCCCTACAAGTGATATTAGCTTTGTAAATCAGTGTGAAGATAATAATCTATATTTACCTGGTGTGTAATTGAAAATATTCTAGTCTTAAATTATAGAAAACCTCAAACAATTGTTGTACGGTGATGATAATGTTGACCCTGATGAATTAATGGTTAAATAAAAATAAATCATCAACTTAATCTACGTAGATCGCAATACTTATTATTGCTTTTATTTTTATATCATTCTTAAATTATTGTAGATTCACAATAAATTAATATAATTGAACAATAGTCATTTTGGTTGCATTTTATATCTAATATTATGTCATAGGATAATCGAAATAATCGGATCTTCGCGAAAATCCTAGGATGATTGCAAAAGATCGGATAATTTGAATCTATACCTACATATTTTTTGATATAATCTGAGCAATTATTAGAATCATTGCAAAAATCCGGCTTATCTTAGGTTAGTCGCGAATAACCGCTCACGTAATCACGCTCTCGCTGATTGGTTGTTATAAACGTTATGCACTGACGGATGCAGTGATTGCCTTACGGCTACATTCCTTCGTCTTTTGAGTCATGTTTCGACCAACCAAAATGAAGATGTTATAAATCGACTCTTAGATTAGCCAATCAGCGTTAAAGTTTCTAACCGTTCTAAACAAACTGAGATTTTCGCAATGATCCTGAATTATGAAATTTTCTCATAGATTCCTATTATCCGTTTCTTTGCAATCTTCCTAGGATTTTCGCAAAGATACGATTTTTCCGATTATCCTATGACATATACAGCATGACTGTATGAACGAGGGAAATATTTAAGAGTATGTTAGAATATCCGTACACCCAACGAAAATATATAAAATAATAATATTCACGATAAATCACGCGTACAGGGCATGAATTTTTGCAATATAGTGTAGTTTACGTTATCGTGTTGTTATCGACAAATGTTGTACTATTCTATTCTTGTATGGGATTGCTTGGTTCCAAATAGGCACACGGTGGTGCTCTGTGGTGGTGCTGGTAGAATTCCCATATAAAATTTGTCGATAACTACACGACAGTGGCGAAGGGTGAATATTTTCAGAAGGGTAGCCGTAGGTACTTAAAAATCCTAAAATAGCTAAGATCGCACTTTAATAAAATAAAAAAACAATTTAAAAACTTTCAATTGAATTTAACATTCTTTTTTTGTACTTTAGAACAATAAATTAGCATATAAATGTCGTTGATCTGTATTTAAGCAATTCCTAAAGGGAAGCCGGTGGGAATCGTGGTATATGGACCCTTCGCCACTGGTACACGATAACGTGACCTACAAGACAACGCAAAAACTCATGCTAAGGGGGCTCTAGAGTAAAAAAGCTAGCACACGGTCTAACTGTCTAGCTGTCTGCTGTCTGTACGAAAGGCTGAGAGGGTAGAAATAGCGACCGATGGACACTGCCGCATACCGTGCTAGGTGAATCACCTCACTGCATGAAACTTTAATTTGTAAGCGCGGAACAGTGTCCAGTGTGGAAAATGTTTCAAACGTTAAGGTACACACGGCTACACATCAAGCTGTACATTTCCAGTATAAGCTGACCTCGCATTGTATAGGTTTTCCTTACAACGCGAGGTCAGCCTTTACTGGTTTTGTACAGCTTGATGTGTAGCCGTGTGTACAATGTTAAATTTTTACATATTTAGTACGAGAATCACTTGATTTTCAGTACTTACTGAATATTCTTTGTCAATAAATCCCTCGTTCAACTAGCCGCCCTGAAGATCTGCTGCAATACTACGAATATGTAGATTTTTTAAATGCCTTATTTGGTTTAGCCAATTATTTTGTAATCATGCATTAAATTTAATAGTGTCAACCTAGTATAGTATTATACTATCTGTGGTGGCGATACTCGAACCACTAGACAGGGGTTCGATTCCCACAGGACACAAATATTTATGCAATGAAAATAAAAATGTTTGTGTTGGTCTGGGTGTTTCTTATGTATTACAAGTACTTATTCACAAAAAAAAAGTTTATTATAAGTACCTATTATATCCATTGTCTATAGATGGGACTGTGTGAAATGTCCCAAATATTTATTTTTTATTATTAAAAAAATAGTATTTGTATTGTATTGTATATTTTTCTGAAATAAATACCTTAGTTGAAAAAAATTCAAGATGATTTATTTAATACTTCTTTTTTTTGTCCGAATGGCAAAATAAATGTCTATGCATGTTGATTTTTGTTAGTTGACTGTCTACTTAATTATCATGCCGTGTGTCCAAAAATATAATAAAGTGATTTTGAAACAATATCTACAAAGTAACCGTTAATGATTCTGCATATTCGTAGTATCGTGGCAGATCGTTTGTACTTATGCCATAATCTATATCTAATTCGAAATTCTAAATATTTTCAACAAACCTTTGTCCAGGGCTTTTGCTTTCGCTGCTTGCATTGTTACTGGAGTCATCATCTTCTTCCCTGGAAGTGGCTGCAGAGAGTGCTCGAGAGGAACCAGCGTTAATCTCACTTCCATCATTGTCTTCGCCCTCCGAAGTACGGTTTGTGCCTTCTTCTGCCTGCCAAATAAAAAAAACATGGATGAATCTTTGTCTGAGAATAAAAGTTGAATAGAGCGGGGTTGTGTTTTTAATCTGCGGCAGGTAAGGAAAATTTGTCATGCGCTCATGCATTTGTGCTTTTGTGATTTGTATCTGTGGTTTGCTGGATTTTCTGTGTTTTCTAATGTGGTTGTATTTTTGTATAAGTACAATAACATAATTATTTACAATACCACTGTACTGTACATTAATATAATGATTAAATAATAAATTTTATTTGTCTGATTCTAATTTAATTTATTACATATTTAATTTTTTATGGAAATATACAGGCATACAATATTTAAACAATATTTCAACTAGGCATGGATAGCCAAATCCAAAAGTATAGGATAGCGGAAAATACTGTCAAAGAAGTCTAGGGGTAAGACTAAAACTGTTTTATGTACTTAGATAAAAAAAAAAAACGAAAAATATAACTGTATTATTGCGCAATTCCATATCTCGTATATTGTAGTGATTATTTTCTCTGTGTCGATTATAACGATCAAATTCTGGGAAGTAATGTGAAATGGCAAACTAAAGGAAAGGTCACATTTTTAAGAAAAAGTTCTTTTATTTTTCTTATATTTATATTATAACTTTAATTAATTAATTGTTCGAAATGATGCCCAAAATATACAGTTTTAGTTCTTATCAAAATCGGCCCCGAGACTCATTGAGCAATTAGTTATTCCTGAAAAATTCACGGTATGCACGGACAAATAAAAAAAAGAATCTCGCTAAGAAAAGATTGAAAAACAATTTTTTTCTTAAACCCACACATTCACAGACAGTATTACACACCACATATTTTTATTTTATTTATGACGCTATGACAACGACTGCCATCATACAAGATTTGTTGCGTAATGGCGGCTGTTAGACTTACTATGGGTGTGAATTTGTGCACAAATGTGCTATAGTGCCAGCCCGTACTTTCAAACGAGCCGACTTATCTTGTTTTTTCTCTCTTGTCTTATTTAGTAAACAATCTTAGCACGTCTCTTTATTCAAATAACTACTGATAAAATATAATTACTAGTTCTGCGCGCTACTAGGCGTTTGCGGGAATCCGCTGTATGAGGAAAGCGCAGGATCGGTCATTGTGGCGATGCTTGGGGAAGGCCTATGCCCAGCAGTGGACGTCTTTCGGCTGAAATGATGATAATGATGATGATGACTAGTTCTGCCCATGTAATTAAGTTAATAAATGCTATTTAGTGTGTGAAATTACAATCATATGAGGCTTTCCATCTTCATGTCTCAGTTTGGCGAACCGACTTGCGATACCATTTAGGCAACAGCCTATGTGGTCTTGCAGTTGTTATGGGCAAAGGTAACCGCTTAACATTAAGTGGACCTTTAGCTCGTTTCGCCATCCTATACCATAAAAAAAACCATAATGTCTTTTGATAATTATTATGTACGAATTGCATTAAAAAGACATGCCAAGATTGTTTACTAAATAAGACAAGTAAGAAAAACAGAGATTACTATGGGTGCTTCACTTATTGTTTAGCGATATTTTGTCTTCCATTTTTTATTCGTCCATTCCTGTATGGTGATGTGTTTTTTTCTCATTGTGTTTTATCTGAGTGACTTGTTAATTTAGAATATTAGGTGGCCCATACACCATACACCTACAATATAATTGTGCAATATTTGCAATTGCGCAATGATATTGACCGTTTAGAGATGAGATTGAAAGACAAATGAAGATTAGGACGATACAATAATAATTGTGCAATATTAATATTGCCCAATTAGGTGCAATAATAATATTGCCCAATTAGGTGCAATAATAATATTGCCCAATTAGGTGCAATAATAATATTGCCCAATTAGGTGCAATAATAATATTGCCCAATTAGGTGCAATAATAATATTGCCCAATTAGGTGCAATAATAATATTGCCCAATTAGGTGCAATAATAATATTGCCCAATTAGGTGCAATAATAATATTGCCCAATTAGGTGCAATAATAATATTGCCCAATTAGGTGCAATAATAATATTGCCCAATTAGGTGCAATAATAATATTGCCCAATTAGGTGCAATAATAATATTGCCCCCTTAGAAAAAACCCATTGCGTATCAAAAACGGATTTAACAAAAGCTAATTAAGATCAATACTTGTTAAATACCAAAATACGTTGTAATCTATCCTGAATCCTTGAATTAACTTAATTGTATCGAATAAACGGCCACCCTTTCATCAGTTAATAGAATTTTAATCAAACCATAAAACCATTTTAACCGAAATTATCAGGAGTTTTGCGGAAATAAGTAAAATCGAGTAATTTCCTCTCGACGTTATCGTTCATTTGTGCCTTTACATCGTAAGTAAAATAATAATTTTAAAATAATATTAGGAACGTTTTTGAACCAGGAAAGGGAAATTGAATTAAGATCAGAAGGAGTGAAAGTAGCGGTGAAAATTAAAAGGGCAATTAAAAAAATTATGGTAGGTTTTTTTGCAAGCCCTACGAACATCATCCTCCGAGCCTTTTCCCAGCTATGTTGGGGTCGGCTTTGAGTCTTTATCTGGTGACGCACGAGCACACGATGGGGCTGAGGGGTGCGCGGGGCGCACCTGTCCGAGCTCCACTCGTCGCCGGCTGCGCCAGAATTCACCGGAACGTGACACGGGCGACCATACGTCGCTATTATCCTCGCAATTTCATTGTCGCGCCGCGGTTACGTGTATTTATTTACCAATATTCTCATTATTATATCAGTTAAACCAGCATACAGTCATTTCAATCAAGACTAAGTTCCCAGCTTAGGGTTAGCGGGCACAGGTCTCAACATTATCAGATACGGCTAAAGATCCATTCCACTGTGAAAGTTGTGCATGCCTGTAAGTGACCTATTTGCACAGGACTACTTTATGAATACATTGTGTATTATGTATACTACCCTTCTATAAAAAAAATTGTGAACAGGTTGTTGGTGTGCCTTTTATTAAACATTATTTTACACGGAGCGATTGCCATCAGACCCCCGCAAGTTACTGGGTAATACTGACATTCGGAGGTTAGACCAGTTCTCAGACTTTCAGGCTTCTGACTACCCGTAACGACTGCCATAGATATTCGTATGACAACCGGGACAGTGCTCTCCGAGGCACGGAGGGTACTCGATGTGTAACGAAATGGCCACCCATCCATGACTGACCGCAGCAAGCGTAGCTTAACCTCGCAGATCGTACAATCTGCGCAGTACTCGTGCAAATAAAGAATGGGTTTGAAAATGGCATCACGTTTATTGTTTTATGTGCCTCTCACTCACATCCGTACGTGTGAATGAGAGGCAAATACAAATGCAGTCATTTGCAATCCTGTTCTTTAGTTACGCGAGTAGTATCTTCAAAAAAGGGCAAAAGTTTTATACTTAAAAGGATTTCCTCTTAAGTATAAAACTTTTCGGGTGGTCTTTTCTCAATACAAACGCTCTCGACCGTTTTCATTTTGGCTTATAACCCTAGAGCAATGATGTTTACAGTAAAATAAATATCAAGTTTTTGTATGGCCCTGTTATGTATATTGTACCATCGTCACGAAGAAGAAGAATGGCCCTGTTTTCGTTTTTGTTGTTAACTTATTTCTAGAAGCCCTCAAACATTCTCAAAATTGACTATTTAGACCGCCGTTTACGTCCGTAAACGGCAGTCCAGCCTAGTGCATACATTTGACAACTATTTATGAAAAAGAAAAACCATGGCGACACAGGTCACATTCTTCTTATTCAGTTTATAAAATATCTTTTAAATTGCTCCACTTTCGGAAGAGAAAATAGTCGAGAGCCAAACCTAGAATCACGACTTTTTTACTAAGGCTATTCAGTCGGAGCTGCAGTTGTCCTTATCGCACTTATTTGAGGCCGAGCGCTCGCAAAGCGACAGCGATAGTTTCTTAAAATACCTAATTTTCAAAAGTCTCTCTGATCGTATTTCCTCATAAGAGTTAGGACTTAGACTTACATTCAGAGACGAATCTAAGCATGAACTCACGCTTACAACTGTCAAATAGCACTCCATTTTGCCGTGGATTTTAATCCACTTATTCCGAGAATTGGGTTTTATGGGCCACATTTGTGGATAAATAAAGTAAACAAACAAGCTATCTATTTAATAGCCTTTGTAACCTTGACCTATATTTGTCGCCGATACGAATTAGCTGGGTCAATATGAACTACACATTGTATGGCCGGTCGCAAATCGGATACACAGTGCCATAGTCGTGGGGCCATAGAAATCTTAATAATTATTATCTAGATTTTTTTGGGTGGGCCCATATATTGCCACAATAAAAATCATTTACTTTGATTTTTCTAAAATATAGCTACACTGCAAGTGACTTCGATGGTATAATGTTACAGTTAATAGAGTTATAGTAACGATTTAAATTGTGGAAAAAAAAAACACTCACGAGCAGGATGTAAATACGTTAAAAATAATAAAATAATTAGATTTATAGCACTAATAGATCGAGTAAAGATTTTTCTGTTTTCGGATGGAAATCCTCATGGAGACCCTCCGTTTGGGGATGGCGGGGGGACATATCGGACTCCTACTGACTAAAATCACACGGTAGCCATCCTCAACAAAAAATAGTGAAGCTCCGGGCTCTATTGGACCGTGCCGCTGCTTCTCTAGTGCTACGCCTTTGGCACGTCCCGGGAAAACAATATTGTTTCCCCCAAAGCAGCACGCAACCACCACGTGCTGCTGTCCTGCCTAGGGTCGCTTAATAGATGCTTCGAGTCCCCAGGGACTCTTAGCGTACTGCCAGATCCTACCTGAAGTTAACGAAATGGGATTTCTTGCATGGAATACAAAAGCTGTCGAAATGGGAAGTTGACCAAATAGAATGTACGTGGGACACTCAGAAAGTTTTGCGAAACTAAAAAAAATTGTTCTATACGTACATATATTTTTATCAAATCTTTTCAAAGTACTTTCCACCAGCCTCTATACAAAGATTCATGCGCCTAAACCAGTTTTCAAAACACTTTTTCCAGTCCGCCGCAGACATCTCGTTTACAGCCTGCTCGAACGCAGCCAGCGCATCTTCCGGCGACGAAAATTGTATCCCTTTGAGCTGATTTTTTATTTTTGGGAATAAAAAGAAGTCACACGGTGCTAGATCAGGGCTGTAAGGAGGGTGACCCAGGAGTTTGACTGGCGTGCTGTCCAGGAAGTCCCTCGTTTTGAGTGCGGTGTGCGCAGGTGCATTGTCGTGGTGGAGCAGTAGCCCGCGGAGCCCTGTGTTTGGTCGCTTGTTGCTTATAACAGAGAAAAATTCTGGCAAACATTTGGTAGTATACCATTCGGCATTAATGCTTCTTTGATCCCGTAAGGGAATTGATACCAAGTGGCCAGTCAAATTAAAAAAGCTAGCGATCAAAATCTTACCCCCGCTTCTAGATCGCTTCACTTTGGTAGGCGTTGGCTCATTTTGAAACACCCAAACAGTCGACTGGCGCTTGGTTTCTGGGTCGTATTGATAAATCCAGGACTCATCACCTGTAACGATGTCGTAAACACGCCGAGACGAGCCTGCTTCAAATTTGTTAAGCATATCACGGCACCATTCCACCCGGGCCTGCTTCTGAGCATCGGTGAGGTTGTGCGGCACCCAGCGTGATACTATCCTCCTCACGCGAAGATGGCTGTGTAGAATCTCGTGAACGCTTCCCGATCCAATCTTCAATATGTGTTGAATCTCCTGATATGTAATTCGCCTATTGTCTTGGATTAAATTTTTCACTGCTAGCACGTTTTCTTCGGTAACAGCCGTCAAAGGGTGACCGCTTCTTTCGTCATCCCCCAAAGTTGGTCGACCGCGCTTGAATTCGTTATACCAACGATACACGGTTGCCTTGGAAGGGCCTTCATCTATGAATGCCATTTGAAGTCTATCGTACGATTCATCCGGTTTCAGGCGACACTTGAAATCGTATAAAATCATAGCTCTAAAATGTTCCCGGCGCAGATCAATATTTCAGTGAGACACAATACTTTGAATTAACTCGCAAAAAATGTGGAGGGAAATTTTGAAATTGGAACTTACTTATTTTTACTTATAAATAATCATATTTTCGAAAAACATTATAACTGGCCAGTCTCCCATATATAAAAACTTTTTTTCGCAATACTTTCTGAGGGGCCTGGTACAATAGTTTAAATGCATATTTTTTACGGTGTACAATAAAGCATATATAAATGAATAAATAAATAAATGTAGCTGGTTTCTCTGGTGTGCAACCTGCAGCCTGCTGTGACGGTAGTAGTTTTATTATTCACAAACACTCATGGGTGCAATTTGGCGGAGTAGTAATTGATATTGTAAGCCTGTGAAGCAACAGACACAAATTGAGCTTAATTACTTTTTTACTACAACTCGTTTGACATAGTAATTGGATGAGGGGTGTTACCATTCATTATCATGTTTTATATGGTTTTAACTTGCAAACTACAAGGCGACGCTGTGCCATGGAAGAAAGACCACCTGGCAGTCGACATTTCAGAGGGACTTTAAGGAGTGCGAGATAGAAGACAAAAACCACGCGGGATAGAAATAAATGGAGAAATCAGACAAAGAGAGCCGATCCCAGATAATGGGATAAAGCTAAGCGAAAGAATAACAAGATATGGTTTCGCATTTAATACAGTATCTAAATGACTGTACTGAAAACATTATCAAAAGAGACAAGAGAAGAGAGGAGTTGTAAAGATCACTATTAATAAATGAAGATAGATAGATAGATAGAATATCCTTTATTGTACACCAATAACATTATTAAATAAAACACACACACTATAATACGTTCGCATCGATCCTCAATCGTATTCAGGTACCTTCATTCAAAAAAAAAAAAACCTAAATGAAAATAACAAGCTATTGTTTATTTGGTAAGAATATTTAACTATTGTATGAATTTGTAGATTTGCATACTTCGTATTTAAACGACGACCTATGTGTAATTTTAAGAATAATGTAATAAGCTTCTCATATAAGTGAACTGAATGTTCTTTTTGAGAATAAAGATTCTTTAAACCTTAAACATGTTAGTATGTAAAATAAGGGTACATTGGCGGCCTTATCGCTAATAGCGATATCTTCCAGACAACCTTTGGATGGACAAGGAAGACGTGAAAAATAGATGGTAAATAGTTCGTTTAGTTCTGTAGCCTGAATTATTATGATAAAACAAGATTTTTTGTCCAGTGCATTGCTAGTTTGTGGATCAGAATTTGAGTATCACTTGCTTTAACGGTGAAGGAAAACATCGTGAGGAAACCTGCACACCAGTGATAGTGCTCCATACAGTTCTTGAAGGTGTGTGTAGTCCGCCAACCCACAATAGGCCAGCGTGGTGGACTAAGGCCGTAGGCACGGGCACCTTCTCATTCTGAGAAGAGGCCCGTGCCCAGCAGTAGGAAAATAATGGGCTGCTTATATATTATAGGACTTTGTTCACCCATTGCATTGCTATTTTGCTGCAAGCTATTAATATTTTCTCTTTATTTATCATTCCTAAATAGTAAAAGTTATTTCACTGTCATTTTAGTAAATACAAATTGTTTGCTTGAAGGCTAAATTAGATAGGTTAGCAATCCATAGATAATATTGATTGACTGATTGGCGAGTCTATCGGTCAAGGTTGAGGCTTTTATGGCGTTTGATAGTATTTACTTTACTTATACTTATACCAACTCGTGTCCGTAGCTTTACTTCGGTTTCAATCCTGAAAAAGGTAACTAAGTAGGTAATAGCGGATACACATGGTTTGATGCCAGTTTATAGTTTTTAGGCACTTTGTAAGTGACTTTTTTATATTACTCGTTTATTATTATTATAATGAATAGTGACAGTTAAGAATTTTATTACTTTTAATGCTTTTTTTTTATATTTTTTATTCATCTCGCTTAGAGTAAGCACGGCACAGGTTTTATCAAACCCACGTGGAATAAATAAAAAAGGTTTTCATTTTACTTGTAAATTGTCAACGTTAGAAATATTTCTTATACATTACATAAACAGGGTTATTATTTGATTTCTGTTTCAGGAATTCACTCAATTATTACTTATTCGTCTTGAATTCAATAATGTGACGGTAATTCACTTCCATTGAAATAAAATCCAATAACTTTCTTTACAAAGTTCCACTTCTCGGATGCTAAAATGTTAATTATTATTATTCAGATAGATAAATAGATTATTCTTTATTTTATAACCTAGTACTTTTGTTGATACCTTGGCATTTTTTGTTCTTTAATTACTTTGTATAATTTCAAAAGAATATAGTTTTCAAGGAATCATATTAATTTGTTACTTTGGTACAGCCACCATAAAAATTAAGTGACCACTGTAACCACAAAGTTTCCAAAGCGATTTATACATAAAACTTATGCTCAAAATGTTAAGGTACTTAACTAAACTAAAGAAATACACTAACACTAGACACACACAGACACTAGACTTACTAAAGAATATAATAAATAAATAGAGATAAGCAGTTTTTACATGTCTCATTATGTAAATGTGTTGGTTTATAACATTAATGTTTGATTATAAAATACAATTATTACTTAAAATTCACTACATGTTTACGTATAGTTCACTTGTAAGTTTTTGAAAACTTTTATTTCCCTCAATTCTTTTTTGTTCGAAATAACGAGAGATTATAATTCTTTAAATAGAAAAAAATTGCTTCTGTAATTTTTACTTGTAATTCCATTATTATTATATTATTTTATTATTATAAGCCTGAAGTGTCCCACTGCAGGGCATAGGCCTCCCTACTCTCCTTCCACTTCTCCCTGTCTATTGCTACAAGCGTCCAGTCCTTTTGGAAGGAGTCCAGCTCATCCCGCCATCTCCGTCTGGGCCTGCCGCGTTGACGTCTGCCATGTAAAGGGACCCATTGAGTTGTTAGTTTGGCCCAGTGGTCGTCTGACATGCGGCAGATATGTCCAGCCCAGTTCCACTTTAGAGTGGCAGCCTTACGGGTGACGTCAGCTATTTTTGTTCTGGAACGGATCGTTGTGTTTCTTATCCGGTCTACAAGTTTTATGCCCAGAACACTCCGTTCCATCGCTCTTTGGCAAACCTCAAGCGTGGACCTCAGTTGACTTGTCAAAGACCATGTTTGGGATCCATATGTGAGGATGGGAAGAATGCACACGTCCATGAGTCTTCTTTTAAGGGATAGAGGTAGATCACCCTTCATTAGATCTTTCATAGCCCAATAGCTCCTCCAGGCATTTTCGGTGCGTCTTGCAACTTCTTTGTTTTGTCTTGCCTGGAAGGAAACTATTTGACCCAAATAGAGATACTCATCGACATATTATTCCATTGCTATAGTATAATTAGTAAGGTTATCCATTGAAACTTCCATTCCTCTAAACTTTTAGTGTGTATTTCTGACTTCTCCAAGATAATTTCTCAATCCCCTGAGTTTTAGAGGTTTACGGAATGTCAAGAGACGAAGCCGTACTCTCGCCTGTCTCGGAACTTACCGAAACTTTATCTGATTGTTTCTTTACTTCAGACTTTCCGTCTTGAAATTGCAATTATTCATGATGTCAGATACAAGTTACGAGAAAAAGATGGTAATGTATTTTTGAAACGGCAACATCTTTTTGCAAGAACGGTTTTTTTTGGATTTTGTTGCGACCTTGATGTTTTATCATACGGATTTTTTTTGGTTGTAGACGTTAATGTGTTTGAAAAAAAACTAGACGGACGTCAGTATAAAAAGGCCAGGTATCTTGTCGCCGAAAAAATAACACCTATCTGACTTAACAGAACGATATTCAAGTATTTATCTGTTTGTTAATGATTCCTTCATCGAAATTTGAAAGGATTTGAAAGGATCCATACTACCTTGTTATTAACCGATAATACTAAATTCTGTTTTTTCCCTCTTTTCTTACTTAGTAAACAATCTTGGAATGTCTCTTTATTCAAATACTTACTGATAAAATACGTGTTATTAAAATAACTGAAAACCTCTTAATAAAAAAATATAATTAATGTGTAGAACAAACATTTTACTTTGCTTGTGTACCAAATTTCATGCAAATAAAATGATTTGATTTGATTTATTTAAGGGGTCATTGTACTCGTCAGTATGAACAACTTTTACTAAAGGACTAAATCAACAAAATGTAGGGATCGGCAGATTTTTCTTTGCGATTTCAGGGTTGGTGCATTAGTAAATATTGTTCATACTGATGAGTACAATGACCCCTTAAGAGGTTTTCAGTTATTTAAATAACACGTCGCATAATTACTAGTTCTGCACATGTAATTAGGTTAAAAAATGTTATTTAGTGAGTGAAATTGTTAGTATAATGTCTTTTAATAGATCATTGACGAATTGCATTAAAAAGACATGCCAAGATTGTTTACTAAATAAGACAAGTAAGCAAAAACAGAGTTTACGTCGTTTTCTAGACGATTTTTACATTCAAAGTCAGAAAGGATGGCCACATTCAGATATTCTGTTAAAACAACACAAAAAACAGCTAAAATTAAATTAACTAGAAGCCAATTATTCAACAGTCTCGAGTTATTTCACAATGTTTCCAAAAGTTCTTAGCAGCCCTCGAATTATACCAATTAAAGTTAGTCTCAGTTCGGATGGATTCGACAACTTTACAAAAAAACTTACCTGGATCCGTATGAGTGGTATTGTCTCCTCTTTGTACATAATATTCGTGTTTAAAAGTTAAAATCACTTGTTCTCTTTATTAACATGTATACAGTATTTATGTCGTATATTTTACAGGAATTTACATAATTGTGTTATGTTTCTAAATTATTATTGTCTATGTGAATTTGTGTTGTAATGATATGTTTTTTTTTTCAAGCTCTACAGTTCTTCTGGCTTTATCACCTCTAGTTGAAAGATCCAAGGGCTCAATGTTTGTAACGCTTTTATGATCGTCATCGATAGCAAGAAATATCAAGTTTTTAGCGATAAAAAAAAAAACAATTTTTTTATTTTGTTTTATCTTAGGATTTTGGTGATCGGAAGTGAGCACAGCATTGAGCTTCTGATCTATAATGATAATGGCGATGTGTGTTATGATAACGTACGTGTACCTACCTACTTGGAACAAAAGGATGAAAAACTATTCACAATAATTAAAATAAATAAATAAATATCTTTGGGACATTTTTACACAGCACCATCTAGTCCCAAACTAAGCAGAGCTTGTGGTATGGGTACTAGACAATGGATATAATACGTATATACTTATTTTTGTAAATACATACTTATAATACATAAGCAACACACCCAGACTCCTTCTTATTTTTGTTGTAATTGATGAGAAAATTGCATGAACAGATTTTTTTTTTTCTGTATTAAATTATGACAATAAACAAATGTTATCTTCCATAAAAATATTAATTAAATGTCTGGGATACTTGAACAAAAAAAATGTTTTCTGAAAACCTTCATAACTCTATTATGAAATGAATAACTATATATAAAGCTGAGATAATAGCAATATTATTGTAAATAGTTGCCATTATAAACTATACGTACCGAGTAGATATTATTATACAGATACTGATGGGCAATCCAACCAGCGTTTTGGGACGAATTGGGTATAAACCCGAATTTTGGGCGGAACCTATTTTCAATGACAACCAATTAGTGATGCTATCTTAGTATAAAATTATATCATTTTGAATGTATGAAACACTTTCTTTTATATTATTTTTGATAACCAATAGATTTTTAAACTTACTTGAAAAAAATTAGTCAAAAACAATTAATCAATATGTGTAATTCATTCTTCACAACTATTGACAAGATATTCTGGTTTCTATGGATGTTGAAAGTCGTTGGCTCGTCATCATCCAATACCATCATCTGTAGAACTCTAGACATTTTTTTTTTCGGTTGGAAATCCTCATGGATATCCTCCGTCTGGGGACGGCGGAGGGGTATGTCGGACTCTTACCGACTAAAACCACACGGTGGCCATCCTCAGCAAAAAATAGAGGAGCTCCGGGAACTCCAATGGACCGCGCCGGTGCCCTCTAGTGCTACGCCTTTAGCACGTCCCGGGAAACAATACTGTTTCCCTTGGCACGTCCCGGAAAACAATACTGTTTCCCTCACAAGAACTCTATACCTGGGACAAATTAGCAGGTCAGATTTTACACATAGTCCAAATTGGCCAAAACACCGGGCGGATTGCCCGTCAGTACCTAGAAATAAAACATTTTTACTATATAATATCCACGTTTAAAATTTTGTAGTAATGGTTCACATTGACTGTAGAATTTTTTTAGTTTACACAAATTTAAAAAAGCTGGGATCAATCATTCAAATTATAATATGAAAAACTCAACCACTTTTTACAGAAATTTCCAATAAAAGTGCTTTTAGCCAGAGTAAAAGAACCTGAACGAATATATAATAAAAATACATTGCTAATATTCATAAACATGCAGTGCAAAATAATATTGAAGTGAACAGATTTTATATCAAAATGAAAATGTGAATATTAAAAATGTAAAAAAGTGCACTTAAATTAGACGTGCAAGGAATACGAATATAGAGATAAAAAAATTATGAAATACATATATAACTTACTACAATTGTACAAATGAATTCGATAAAACTAGAAATACGTAGAAAGCTTTAAAAATATACATTTGTTTTGGTGAAAATTTTCGTATTCTCTTAATCATTCGCTTTTTTGTTTTCCTCTACCTTATAAAATAACTTCAAAAAACCTAGCAGGCTTAATTTCATAATATTTTATAATTATAAAAACATCCAGTTGACCAGAATTAAGCTCCAAATTAATATTTCATATTCCTTTTATTTAAAAAAAAAAATCTATTTACTTTTAACCCTTTTTAAATCCTTGTCTTTTCCTTCCTTCAATTTCTCTTTTCAACTTTTAATTTCTTGGCAATTTTTAAATTTTATGCGTTTTTTCTCAAAAATGCTGACAGTAATATTCAAATCAAGTTGCCATAAAAAAATCCTTGATCTAATTTTAACATCATCTGTCCATCCTACATCCAAAATCCGAGCAATATACGCGAATATGGCTCCGGGCAATGTTTTGTTAGCTCCAAAGGGAACTCGATGAAAAACGTTATCCGATTGGATATGTTTGAAGTGGGACGTTGACGGCTGACTGACGTTGGTGTTGCCGTATCATATCGAGGGTAAATTATATTATTATTTTCCTTTGTATACCTCGATTTGAGAATAAATCTATTTCAACATGTTTATGATCAGTTGTGAAATAAATATGGTTAAGTTTAAATAAATTTATTCTCAATAAAAACACGAAGTCACTTATTTGAGAACAATATTAACTTAAGCTATGATGGTTCGTCGAATTAAAAAAAAAATTAAAAAAAAATGTGGTGTATCCATCCAATGCGTTCATTATTTTATACAAGAGTTGTCTAAAATTACATAAAGTGCTTAGATTTTTAATACGTGAGGGTATTTCATTATAGCGTTGTTACATATCATTCGTTCATTAATAGTACACTCGGGAGCAATGAATTCGGGTCATCAACAAAAATCTAAATATCTCGGAAACTAAGAATTATAGCTTATTCAAATAAAAGTATTTTATATACTATAATTAACAACAAAAGAGTATTTGTTATTTTATAGAACAGCATGCTAAGCGTGTTCGCGGATAGGTGGGACTCTCCTCTGCTGCGCCACTGGATTCACTTACACACTGCACTGTGATCAGTGGGTAGTCCCTCCTTGAACTATTTGTTTTAGTAACATTTTATGGTTTGTTGTTTGTGTCTTGTGATTGCTTTTGTGTGTGTCACTAATTTGTTTTTATTCTGTGTTTTATTTTAACTATGGACAAACGTCTGAAATAAATATTAAATAAATAAAATAAATAAATAAATAGACCTATTTATTATCAACTTTTTATTTGAATAATGCCGCCAAACAGTGCTTCCATAGCTGTGTTCCGGCGCCAACGGTAAGGATAAAATTAAAATCATATGAGTCTTTCCAGTTCTAGGGTTTAGTTTGGCTAACATGATTTCCAATACCATTTCGGCAACAACCTAGATTGTGTTGTAGTTATTATAGGCAAATGGTAAACAGTTAACATTAGGTGGGCCTTTAGCTCGTTACGCCATCATGTGATATAAAAAAACCTTCTACTAAACTGAAAAATTAACATTTTATCCAACAACTTTGAAGATAGAGTTGGCGCAGTTGCCGAGTCAATCCCCGTTCAAATTAAAATGTTTGTATGATCTAAAGATCTGTTTGACATCGGAGTGTTTTTGCATGAAAAATTTGTATGTGTAAACACAACGAACGATGCAAGATAAATTCTTATATGAGGCTTTGCTTGTAACTAAAGAGAGAGAAGAAAATAAATTGAACAGCCAGTAACCTTTATATTTTTAATTCCTACAATTTTTTTAAATTACTGGCAACCCCATAAGCGACAGTGAGTAGACCGGATAACTGCGATCCCCAACGCTGACACATTTCATACTCTTTTACGTCCAAAGCTAAAGTTTATTGGAAATATGCACGAGAACTGACAATTGACATGTTTTATGATCTGTTATGAAACTTTTAACCGCCGCGCTATTTGAATTTATTGGCTAGTGTACTTTTAGACTTGCGTTCATGTTTAATAATGGTGTATATTGATAACCTTTTTTTCGTGAGAAAATCCTCACGGACGCACTCCACCCAGGGAAGCCGGAGCCTGTGTCGGACTCTTACCGACTACAATCTCCACGGTGCACGGTGAAGCAGGAGACCAATATATGTGCTTATGATTATCTATAATCATGGTTCCTTGGTCCGTGTGTGTCACTGCTGGGTGCCAACTGAAAATCAGCGCTGGATGTTCCACGCCAGCACATGCTGAGTTGGTGACCCTTTTGGCACACCTCGCCACTCAATACAATATAAATGCTAGCACAACCTACATACACAAGATTACGTAAGGTATACGAACACACACACACGAGGAGGTTAGGGATGCTCGCCGCTCGTAATGTCAACTGGGTTACAAGCGCTTCTCAGTAGTTCTCAGAGATGGCGTGCTTGTATAGCGACCGGCGATTGACATCCATGATAATATTTTAGTCCAATTGCCGTCAGACAGGGTGGGTGCGGGTGAGGAATCTTAAATTGGCGGGGGGCGGTGAGTGGCCGTTCTGTACGTTAGTACTATTCGATATTCTTTGCTTTTGGCATGGGAATGCCAGGCAGCAACTTCACGTTTACTCATGTCTAGTAATTTTATTGATGTTATTGTGCTGCTGTCACTGTCCTGTGCCAAATAAAAGTTTTTCTTTCTTTTCCTCTAACAACCTTTGACCGGGGGCGTGGGAAACGATTTGTATTCTCCAACCACCCCGGCAGGTCCTGGCTCGCCACTAGTAGGCGAACCCCTTCTCGCCATGTTATATTAATTACCTTGGGTATCTTATTCCAATTTACTGATAAGTCATACTCTTCTACCTTACCTCTAGCAAGGTACAATGATTTCGCAACGCTGAAGTCTAACCTTCAATATAATAAGGGTAAGGGACAATCTAAAAGCATTAACATGGGGCTAATTTATCAGATACCTTTTATCAGCTGATGACGTTTTGACAGTGTTTGTATAGGTGAACCACGGGTACAAAAAATTACGCGTTGAACACCTAGGTGAACCACGGGTACGAAAGTTAACCGTGGAACACCTAGGTGAACTACGTTGGTAGACAACGGTTACGAAACGTAGAAAATATGTGAAACCTCAAATATATTTCTCAGTTCAAAGTTATCAGATATAAACAGACCCTAAAAGAAGAACTTCGGGAAGGGATTTAACTCTAAACTTTTACCTTACTTCAATGGTACTAAATAAAGATATTTTGTTTTTCTATAACAAATGCCCACATTATAAATAAATAAAATAAAAACATTTTATTTCTGGCAAATTCACCCGTAGTTATTAGTTAGTTAGTTAAGTACAGTATTTTATTTTAAATTAATACTAACAAGAACACTACACTACTAATAGGCTCGCCCCCTATTACATGGGACTATAACATAACTGGCGAAATGTGGGTGTACTATTACACCTCTGCCTACCCCTTCGGGGAAATACAGGCGTGATGTTATGTTATGTTATGTTATGTTGTTACTAACATGAACATCAAATACGTAATTAGAAAAGCATAAATAATTTTAAAAATACATTATTATTCAATTATATTGAGCATTAATCAAATAGTCTGTTTTCCGAAAATTCCTAACATACGAACGCACATTGTTGCCTTTATAGCATGATCATTTTAGTATTATTTAGTACAGCTAGCCTACGCCCGCGGCTTCGCCCGCTTGGACGTCGTTTATCACGCATCCCTCGGGAAATGTTCATCTCCCCGGGATCAAAAGTAGCCCATATGTTAATCCGGGGTATGTTCTATTTGTATGCCAAATTTTGACAAATTCCGTTAAGCCCTCACAGCTAGATTGAGTAACAAAAATTTTAACATCCAAACATTTTCACAAACTTTTACATTTATGTTACTAGGATAGGATTTTTGTTTATTTATTGTTCCAACGCGACTGCAGGCTCTTTTCTGTCTGCTATAACATAGGATAAAAAGTAATTACTATCGTATATAAAAAATAACAACACATTTTTTCATTCCCTCATTGTTTATCCGAATTTTGAAGTGTAGCCATTATTTTTGCTGACACTTTTTAACCCTCTTTCATTATCTTGAGTTTTTGACAGCCAATCAAGATTATCCGACGCGACGTCATTTTATAATTGGCTCATCAATGTGGCTGTTGAAAAATGCTCCAAAATGTTTCTTGTAACCTGCCTTCACCAAGATAGATACATTTAGGAGACGTTTACGGCAGTTCCTGATAGATGCGCAACGAAAACGAAATATGATTATATTAAATGAATCAATTATTAAATGAATTAAATATACATCTGTATTATCTGTGTATTATTATAATTTTTCAGATTTTTATTCACTCAATCAATTGCAGTCATATTAAATTATTATTATTGATTTCTCATTCCATTATTATTGTTATGTGATCTTTACGTATATCATATGATATTTAATATATATTTTAAATTGTATGTATGTATTTATTGCTTTTTAATACCTACTTATGTACACAATGTTTTATTAATCTACATTTTATTTTTTTGTGTTCCTTTTATGTCCCTAGTTTGTGGCAAATAAATAATTTGAAGGGTACAGGCAAAGAACAGGGTATGTCCACAGGAGTCAAACAAGAGAAAAACGCATTTAAAAATTGAAATGTTGCTAGTTCATTATTGGGAACAATGGATGTAGAAACTGCTGCCTAATTGCGTAACTCGCTCGCCATCGCAATCAATAGGATGTCAATGTTCATTACTCCGTGTGTTTTGATAATTCGTCTTATCGGCAACTACGTACCACGCAATGAATATTGTTATCATTTCAAAATGAAAGCTAATGTCAAAGTCAATGCATTACACAATTACCCAAAGACATTTCTATACTGACGCAATTACCCCACTGTTCTTATGACAAACCGGTACATAATGAAAAATCTGGCGATTGCAAACGAAAGTTTAATAAACAATGTATACATTGCCATTAAAAAACAAAAAAGTCAAAAATTGTGACATTCCCTGTTCTTTTCCCGTACCCTTCATTTCGTTCTTTATTTTTGAGTTACATAATTTATTAAATTTAAAGAACTCCACTAAAAGCGTGGTTCAACAAGCACCAGGCTTGTTCAAATAGAACTTCTTTGAAGAGATGTAATTGTCACCGACTTGCTAACGACCGCACAACCGCTTCATTAAAATAAAGCGACGACTGACAATAGAAAAGTAACTGCTACGAGAAAGAACAATAGCAACTTGGCAACACTGAAAGTTTAGTTGACAGTTGTTTTATTCTTAAACCACGTTGTCTTGTTTCTGTAATAGGCCGCGAAAATGCACTAGAATTCCAGTCCAGTCAAAGAGTAGAAGTCCAGTCAAATTAGGATTTAACTTTGGAATGAAAGGTTAAAAGATGTACGTGGGACACTCAGAAAGTTTTGCGAAACTAAAAAAAATTGTTCTATACGTACATATATTTTTATCAAATCTTTTCAAAGTACTTTCCACCAGCCTCTATACAAAGATTCATGCGCCTAAACCAGTTTTCAAAACACTTTTTCCAGTCCGCCGCAGACACCTCGTTTACAGCCTGCTCGAACGCAGCCAGCGCATCTTCCGGCGACGAAAATTGTATCCCTTTGAGCTGATTTTTTATTTTTGGGAATAAAAAGAAGTCACACGGTGCTAGATCAGGGCTGTAAGGAGGGTGACCCAGGAGTTTGACTGGCGTGCTGTCCAGGAAGTCCCTCGTTTTGAGTGCGGTGTGCGCAGGTGCATTGTCGTGGTGGAGCAGTAGCCCGCGGAGCCCTGTGTTTGGTCGCTTGTTGCTTATAACAGAGAAAACTTCTGGCAAACATTTGGTAGTATACCATTCGGCATTAATGCTTCTTTGATCCCGTAAGGGAATTGATACCAAGTGGCCAGTCAAATTAAAAAAGCTAGCGATCAAAATCTTACCCCCGCTTCTAGATCGCTTCACTTTGGTAGGCGTTGGCTCATTTTGAAACACCCAAACAGTCGACTGGCGCTTGGTTTCTGGGTCGTATTGATAAATCCAGGACTCATCACCTGTAACGATGTCGTAAACACGCCGAGACGAGCCTGCTTCAAATTTGTTAAGCATATCACGGCACCATTCCACCCGGGCCTGCTTCTGAGCATCGGTGAGGTTGTGCGGCACCCAGCGTGATACTATCCTCCTCACGCGAAGATGGCTGTGTAGAATCTCGTGAACGCTTCCCGATCCAATCTTCAATATGTGTTGAATCTCCTGATATGTAATTCGCCTATTGTCTTGGATTAAATTTTTCACTGCTAGCACGTTTTCTTCGGTAACAGCCGTCAAAGGGCGACCGCTTCTTTCGTCATCCCCCAAAGTTGGTCGACCGCGCTTGAATTCGTTATACCAACCATACACGGTTGCCTTGGAAGGGCCTTCATCCATGAATGCCATTTGAAGTCTATCGTACGATTCATCCGGTTTCAGGCGACACTTGAAATCGTATAAAATCATAGCTCTAAAATGTTCCCGGCGCAGATCCATATTTCAGTGAGACACAATACTTTGAATTAACTCGCAAAAAATGTGGAGGGAAATTTTGAAATTGGAACTTACTTATTTTTACTTATAAATAATCATATTTTCGAAAAACATTATAACTGGCCAGTCTCCCATATATAAAAACTTTTTTTCGCAATACTTTCTGAGGGGCCTGGTATGTTTGTATGAACCTTTGATTTGGTGCTATAAAATATTGCTGAGAAATCTCATATAATCTCACTATTCATTATCATCATTTCAGCCAAAAGACGTCCACTGCTGGAAATAGACCTCCCCCAAAAAGAGGGGGATATGCCATTATCGCCACGCTTGGCAGGCGGGTTGACGATCGCAGTTGGTTGGTTAAATCATATAATCTCGTGTCTCGAAATATGTCAAGGGTCACAAAATCGGGTTTATTCAAATATTACGTTTCTTGTGCATCATACGACATAGTCTAAAGAACATTAATTATACATCAAAATTCTCTACAAGTTCGTTTTAGTTCAATTAATTTCTTCTAGACTATTCACAAACAAAATCTGGTTATCATCAACAGTTTTTTAATAATAAAATGCACCGAAAACAAGCAATTTTGCTGGAGCTGAAAGCAAACTTGGGCCTCATTGACAAGTGCTGACGAGACGAGCACCTAGGGTAACCAGATATCGCGTATTTTACGGGATTTTAGTCATGTCCTTAATTTGGATTCAAATGCGGGACCATACCTTCAAAAGATTTTAGAAGGCCGCATAGTCTGATCAAAAATGCATTTACCCAACTTTTTTTTTTTTTGGATTGTTTGGGATGCTAGAGTTTGTTTGTTTTTAATTTGTCAATTTTGTCACATTTTTGAGGATAAAAAAAGGTTTTGTTGATTGTCAACCTTAGTTGTTACCTGAATTGTACCTTTTTTTTTTTTTTTGTTTTCGGATGTAAATCCTCATGGATAACCTCCGTCTGGGGAGGGCGGAGCGGTATGTCGGACTCTTACCGACTAAAACCATACGGTGGCCATCCTCTGCACAAAATAGAGGAGCGCCGGGAACTCCAATGGACCGCGCCGGTGCCCCTCTAGTGCTATCCCTTTAGCACGTCCCGGGAAAACAATATTATTTCCCCCACAGTAGCACGCGACCACTACGTACTGCTGTCCTACCTGAATTGTACCTAGGACAAACTGTCCAGTTAGGTAGGTCCAACTTCGAGAAAGAGGTCAATCGTCGAATCCGACTCGGTTGGGCTGCGTTCGGGAAGCTACGTCGTATCTTCTATTGCCCAAATTAAGTGGCAGTGGGCGGGGCACATTGCTTGGTTCTGCAATGGATGGCTGATGGGACCGTAAAGTTCTAGAGTAGCGACCGCATACTGGTTGGCACACCGTGGGTTGGCTCCCCACAAGGTGGACCGACGATCTGGTAAAGGTCGCGGGAATCCACTGGATGCGGAAATCGCAGGACCGGTCATTGTGGCGATGTTTGGGGGAGGCCTATAACTAGCAGTGGACGTCTTTTGGCTGAAATGATGATGATGATGTGAATCGTAGACGAAACGAGATATTTGACGACGTCTGTGGTCTAGTTGTTCGAGGGTCGGACTGCTGATCACGAGGTCGTGGGTTCGATTCCCACAGGACACAAATATTTGTGTGATGAACATTGTGTTTGTGTTGGTCTGGGTGTTTCTTATCTACTACTATTATAAAATTGTTAAATGTCAGTTGTCTGTTTGTTTGTTTGTTTGTTCCAGCATCACTATAAAACTACTAGACCGATTTTTTTGAAAGAGTTTGTGACTAAAAACTTATGATTTGACTTAAAAACTGGTATGTATTTTACCTCGCTACGATGACGGGAACCGGTGATTTTTAATTATATTTTTCTACAACATTTTGCATACATTAAGGTGAATAAGGTGCTCATATCCAGCTGTCATTCGCACGCATGCGCTCTAGCGCGCGCCTCCATAGAGAAAATACGGCTGCTAAAGATATTGCATTAAAAACTTTTTGGTCGGGCCGAATTGTACAGAGTAGAAAAAAAAATCCTGTCGTATGTGGGTGGTGCCATCTTGGAAATGCAGTCTTTTGAGCCAACCGAAAATCAGAATCTTCAAATTTTTTGTATGAAAACAATAAAATTTTGAAGTACCTAAACGTTGTTATATTGTATCCATCTTAATATACGAATAAGCATAAAGTTATCTTGGTGTAACTAAAAAAATACTATTTTCAGTCTACAATTTTTAATTACCTTCTTCTTCAAGTATATTATCTTATCTTCTTAACTATTATAATCTTAACTATTATAAAATTGTTAATGTCTGTTTGTTTGTTTGTTTGTTCCAGCATCACGCTAAAACTACTGGACCGATTTTGATGTTTTTTTTTTGTTTGAAAGCTGATGATCTGACTTAAAAACTGGTATGGGTTTTGAGAAAGAAAGAAAGAAAGAAAAAAAGAAAAAAAAAAATCGTGGGTTGCGTACTCACCCGACAGATCGAAGCTTCTATGCATTTGCACGAGCGGATAGTAATGTACGATGGAGTGGAGTGGAGTGGAGTGGACAGGGGATGGGACTGGGGATGGGACTGGGGATGGGACTGGGGACGGGACAGGGGACGGGACTGGGGACGGGACAGTGGACGGGACAGGGAACGGAACATGGGACGGGAAATGGGACGGGACACGAGACGGGACATGGGACAGGACAGTGGGACGGCACATGGGACTGGACATAGGATGGGACATGGGACATGCGACGGGACGATAGTGATAGAGTGAGATAGTGGGACAGTGGGACAGTGGGACAGTGGAACAGTAGGACAGTGGCAGTGGGACGGTGGGACAGTGGGGCAGTGGGGTAGTGCGGCAGCGGGGCAGCGGGACAGCGGGGCAGTGGGCCAGTGGGGCAGTGGGATAGTGGGGCAGTGGGGCAGCGGTGCAGTGGGGCAGTGTGGTAGCGGGGCAGCTGGGCAGTGGGGCAGCGGGGCAGTGGGTTACCGGGACAGCGGGGCAGTGGGTTACCGGGGCAGCGGGGCAGTGGGGCCGTAGGATATTGTGACAGTGGGGCAGCGGGGCAGTGGGGTAGCGGGGCAGCGGGATAGTGGGGCAGTCGGGCAGTGGGGTAGCGGAGCAGCGGGGCAGTGGGGCAGCGGGGCAGAGGGGCAGTGGGGCTGTGGGGTAGCGGGGCAGTGGGGTAGCGGGGCAGTGGGGTAGCGGGGCAGCGGGGCATTGGGGCAGTGGGGGACAGTGGGGCAGTGGTATAGTGGGGCAGTGGGGCAGTGGGCTAGCGGGGCAGTGGGGCAGCGGGGCAGCGGGGCAGCGGGGCAGCGGGGTGGTGGGGTAGCGGGGCAGCGGGGCAGTGGTGTAGCGGGGCAGTGGGGCAGAGGGGCAGCGAGGCAGTGGGGCATCGGGGCTGTGAGGCAGCGGGGCAGCGGGGCAGCTGGGCAGCGAGGCAGTGGGGCAACGGAGCAGCGGGGCTGTGGGGCAGAGGGGCAGCGGGGCAGCTGGGCAGCGAGGCAGTGGGGCAACGGGGCAGCGGGGCTGTGGGGCAGTGGGGCAGTGGGGCAGCGGGGCAGTGGGATAGTGGGGCAGCAGGGCAGTGGGGCAGCGGGGCAGCGGGACAGTGGGACAGTGGACTGGACTGGAATGGACTGGACTGGACTGACGTGGGTTAGCAGAATTTAACGCGAGCGGAGCCGCGGGTAAAAGCTAGTATATTATAAGTATGTGTTTACAAAAAAAAAAACTATTTAAGTATTATATTCATTGTCTAGTACCCATAGCACAAGCTCTGCTTAGTTTGGGACTAGATGGTGCTGTGTAAAAATGTCCCAAAGATATTTATTTATGAAACCGAATCGGTCGATAGTTAGGAAACCACGGTTACGTAGGAGGCAGAAGCGGAAAATGGTAAATGTTCAGAATCAGGGAGCTGGTCACCATATGAGTACCGATCATTATGACCCAGATCTGTACTCTACCTTAGAAAAGAGGCTTCATTTTATCGTCCATAAAGCTATCAAGATCGAATGATGAACTGTTTATTCTGTTTTTAATTCAAGAAAAAATTAAAGTTTTATAGACATTTTCTCGAATTATACGACATGACTTAATATTATTACTTCTCCATACCAATATGAGTTGTGTGTACATAAATAAATACATAAATAAAATATTTTCCCACTATCCCACCAATTGCGACCGCATTCCTCCTATTTGTCTTTGTACGTGTATTCAAATGGCTGTATTTTGAAATTGGAACAAATATTTGCTCCATGTTGAATACGCGACAAATATTTGTGTCAAATCGCGCTTCCGTTAATTGTGGCGAGCAGAATTCAATTTGTGATTCGATAGAATTTACAAATGGAGAATAAACAGTAACTGCTTTATTGTGCTGTTTTTGTTGTACACTAGCGCATAAGTAGTTATTTAAGAAATTAATATAATCTTGTTGTGCAATAAAGAGGATTTGTATTGTATTGTATTGTATTGGGTAGAGGGTCTTGTCAGTTATATTCTTGATTTGTTAATCTAAGTCAATCAATCAACAATCAATCAACAATCAATCAACTCAGCCTATCGCAGTCCACTGCTGGACATAGGCCTCTCCCAAATTGCGCCACAACGCTCGGTCCTCTGCCTTCCGCATCCAGTCCCCCCCAGCCACGTTCTTTAGGTCGTCGGTCCACCTGGCAGGGGGGCGCCCTTCGCTGCGATTGCCGATACGCGGTCTCCACTCAAGGACTCGTCTGCTCCAACGGCCATCGGTCCTTCGACAGACATGGCCAGCCCACTGCCACTTCAGCTTACTGATCCTACAAGCTATGTCGGTCACTCCGGTTCTTCTCCGGATAATCTCGTTACGGATCTAAGTCAATAACGTCTTGTAAATTTCTAAATATAATTGTAGAAGCCTCGGATGTCTATTGGCTGGTCTAAACACGGTTAATCGATCTCACTAACTTACTTATTCTAACATGTTTTTTATTCTTATGCTTCTCACCCATAGGCATCTTTAAAGGTAGTAAATATCATTAGACTTAATAAGGGATTTTTCATCCATTCACTTTGGGTAAAAAAATCGAGTTATTATTTGTTCTATGTTCGTATTGTCACTAAATTCGCCCATCCCTAGCCCTAGAGGTACTTAATATATATCAATGTAAATGTATGACTTAATATATATCAATGTATGACTTTGAAATCTCAAACATTTTTGCTAATAACGCTCACTAAGTCCTGTTTGTTACGTCGTTTCTCTTAAATATAAATCTAATCTAAATCATATTTCGATCAAAACATGACGTCTCGATAATCAAATTTATCCGTTCCAGAACGAAACGAGCCAACTGTCCGTCATTGAATAGATCCCAATTATCTATAATCGGGGCGGCAGTTAAATAAAAATGACAGATGAGGATCGAGTGTGGGAGTGAGTTAGGATCTGTACACATTTATGAACATATTGTGTACGGCGCGTGATCCGATCACGTGCAAATCTACATACACATTGTAGCGACATCTATTGTGCTAACAAGCGAACTACCACTGATATACTGGATTACGTCACAAATTCTGAATCCCGCAAGCATGATTTGACGAGCAGTTGGCATAAATACAAAAAAAACGTCCGATATCAACCATTGGGCCGCGGCCTTCCAGGCAATAAAACCCATCCACAAATCAATCGCAGTTAACTTACGGCCAAAATTAATATCCAATCTATCTACGATTTACCCTACTAGAGATAGAAATTTGACATCTTTTGTATGGAGCTTATGTCAAATTCCTATCTCTGGTAGGGCAAATCGTGGATACATTGGATATTAATTTTGGGCGTTAGTCAGTAACAACTTGCTAGAACTTTCAACTTCGTCGAATTTTCTCGTCGCCTATTCCACAGAGTCTTCAATCAGTGCGTCTTGGACACTCACGAAACGGCTGGTCCACAAATTAAAAATAGCTCACCAGGCAATAAGGGGCCAAGTTCTGCACAAAGTGTAGAATTATTATCCGCTTCGGCGATAAAAGAATTGAGATATATATAAGTGCCAAGTACTATGAAGGTTTTTTAAATCATAGCTGATCGAATGTACAACGTTCTTCACTTGTTTTAAAAATAATGTTTGTTACGATTCCTTGCTACTGGATAATTTGTAAAAATTGGCAAGTTTTCATAGCCAATTTTCTGCATATACTTATAATTAAAACTTAAACTGTTAACTTGCCAAGATTTAGAATTATCAAGTAGCAAGGAATCTTACCAAATTTAATTTAAAACAAATGAAGAACGTTGTACATTCCATGCAGCAGCTGTGATTTAAGGAACTACTATAGTACTTGGCACTTATTTAGAACTAAATTATTTTATCGACGAAGCCGATAATCCTGCACTATATTTGTGCCAAACTTGGCCCCTTTATCACATTCATGTTTTTGGTGTTTTGGTGTGATTATTACCATATTCGCAATTGATGCGCACGTTCTGTGTATGTAGTTGTGTACACGCCTCAATACCCATTTGTAATTTGAGTAATTGTTTATTCAACTGATGGGGACGTATTCGGGAATCATAACAGGAGGTAGGTACCTATACGAATGAAAAACAAAAGTGTAACGTTAGAAACTTGTACTGTCTGTGACATGTGTTTGTGATGTAGAAATAATACATTATGAATTATGATACAAGTGAGCTAAGTTGATCACTAAACTCAGGCTGGATTGCAGCCCGAGCCGATGGCGAGGGCGTAACGCAGCAGAGAGTATAATGAATAATGTTCACGCGTTTCATACGACGTTTTTCGAGGAAAAATTAAAATCATAAACATATTAAAATATTAGACAAATACTAATTTTGTGAAAAATGGCGGGCGGATTTCTTGGTTCGCGTGCCGTGCCTGAGTTCGAGTTACGTATAGCTATTCGCGCTGCTGGTGAAAGGAAACCACCAAACAGCCCAATATTAAAAATATATATAATAAATAAATAAATATTTTTGGGACATTTTACACATTACCATCTAGTCCCAAACTAAGCAGAGCTTGTGGTATGGGTATATAATGAATTGAATATTTTTATATTTGTTATTTATAACACAAATTAATAAGTGTCAGTAGGTATTCTAGCGGGAATAACACAGAAATAGATAGAATGGTTGTACCATTCTATCTATTGACATTTAGATCAGAAGCTACGTGTATAAATGGATCAGTCGAGTTCGCCGAATCTTGTCAGCTGACGCGTATATCCATGAGCTCATAATTCCTGTCAGCACTCGAATGACACGTGTCAAGCTTGAGCCAAATGTAAACATGGCCTAATCCAGTGCAAATAGAACCCAGTTTTTCTGCAATATACAACGTGTACCAGAAATGCGTGATCATATTTTAAGAACTCATTCAGGGCAAAGCATAGAACAACTTTTACTACGGGGTCAACCCTGAAATCGCGAAAAAAATATCAGATGTTCCCTACTAAATCATCGATGCCGCTCGACTAAGGATCACCTGTTTTTTTTTTTTTTCGATTTCATGGTTGGTCCTATATTAAAAGTTGTTCAATGCTGTGCACTGGACGGGCTCCTAAAATATGACGACGCATTTCTGATACACGTTGTATATCGTGTTATTGAAATAACTCAAAACCTCTTAATAGGTCTAAAGATTTAAATTGTGGAAAGAAAAAATCGCTCACGAGCAGGATTCGAACCTGCCACTCCTGGCTCAGTACGCCAGTACTTTAGCCACTAAGCTACCGTGAACACTGCTCGTGGTATCGAAATTATCCTCCACTATACGTCTTTGGGTGACGTCAGCGATATCTTATTAAGAAACATTGTTCCTTAACCGACTCGACTAACTTTGCAGTTAAATCAAAGTCGTATAGATATGTCTTAATAGGTCATTATACTCATCAGTATGAACAACTTTTACTATGGAACCAACCTAAAATCGCGAAAATTGTAATTTGTATTGCAGTTGTTATGGGCAAAGGTAACCGCTTAACATTAGGTGGACCTTTAGCTCGTTTCACCATCCAATACTAAAAAAAAACCTTCGCCGGTTATGGCGTCCGGCGTCGATGAGGAGAGATAGAGATATTATTTTTTACTATTATGTAATAATATCTACGTCTACAATTCTATTAGATAAATAGGTTTGTTTTTCTCATAAATATACATCATTGTAACATTGACAAGGAGACTACTTTGGCTTAACAAAAAGATGGACAAAGCTATTCTTGGGTAAAGATTTTTAATTCAGTGGATGTTTCGTATTACTTTTCTGTATAAATCATTGACATACTCTGAGAACATCAGATAAAGGATACTATACAAATACCATAGAGTTTACGTCAGTATACAAAGTCTTTGACAAATACATACTACTTCAGGACGCGCATAATTATAAATAAATAATAATAAATATTTTTGGGACTTTTTTACACAGCACTATCTAGTCCCAAATTAAGCAGAGCTTGTGCTATGGGTACTAGACAATGGATATAATACTTATATACATTTTTTTTGTAAATACATACTTATAATATATAAGAAACACCCAGACCAACACTAACACTTATGTTCATCACACAAATATTTGTGTCCTGTGGGAATCGAACCCACGACCTCGTGATCAGCAGTCCGACCCTCGAACCACTAGACCACAGACGTCGTCAAATAGTATTGTTTTTGAGAGCTGTCCTATTTTCTGACGTTCAAAAATTATCGGTAAAATATATAGAAAAATTCTTGACCGATTTTTAATGCACCACAGATTAGCACAGATGCGTCACGGTAAAATATTTTAACTGCGATGAATTAAAACATTTCGAAGCCATAAACAAAAAACAAACGAAATCTTTTTCATATTTCGCGTTTACAGTTTGAATATAGAACACTAAGCAAAAATATTATTTTAATGTTCTGCATATATCCATTTTGAAAATAGAATATAATCACTCTATTGTTTTCAAACGAAAAAGCCCAGAATTTGTTTTGTTTGGTTAGATAATAAATTGAAACTTAATTTATGAATGTTTGTTTTGTTTCTGTTTAGTTTTACCCCAAAAACTCTGTTTGTTTTGAAGCCACTCTATTAGTTACGTATTGTTGGGCGTGTTACGTCACTCCGAATATTTTTACTTCCTAGTTGCCGACACAAGGTCGTAAAATATGCATCGACGCCCCTTCAGCTAAAAGGAATATGACATTTTGTGACCAATTTTTAAGTCAAATCACTGAGGTAATATGTACTACGTACTAGAGAAGGCACCTCGAACAAAAATTTTGTAGTACGTTTTAGAGCTCCTGCACTCGCACTCGCTTAGCCACGCACGCATCGCGCGTGCTCCGCGGCCTGCAAGTTGCGCAATATTTTTTGTTTGTAATGTCTGCTTGCTCTAGTCCGTAGTACATAATACCTCAGTGCGTCAAATAGACAAATTATGTCGGGAAGTCTCGACATCAAAGCAATGAAATCAAAGCATTTTATTGTGAGACAATGGTGGAGTATGCGATCTCACTACTCGGTCATGTTCTTCTTCTTCTATGGTGTCGACATGAGCTACATAATGATAATATCTCTGGAGAAAAGATTAGCCAGCCATCAGCTTATTATGTTAAGCGGACAATAATCACATTTACTTCCAGTTTCTGAAAAGCTGAACAATGCAAAAATTAACCAATCACCTTGTTAATCCCACGTCGTGTTCAAAGTGTTGTGATTGGTTGTTAATATTTTTGCCGACCAATCACAGGAACTGATATTAGATTTGACAACAAATTAAATTAAGTGGGGTTGAAGAAACCGGGGGTTAATATTATAAATGCGAAAGACAGACGTCTGTTTGTAATCTCTTCACTACTAAACATCCCCCTAGCCAAGTTGACAATCTACAATCGTCAACGCTATAGAATACAATCAAAATGTAAGGGAATTTATTTTATTTTATTTATTTATTTATTGGTTCAGTGGTAGGTATACATAACAAAAACATTCTAAAGATGTAAACATAAACTCATTAGAGTTTTACCGTACATCAGTATCATCGACTATGCAAACAGGTAAACAAAAATGTAGTTAACAAGGTAGGATATTAAATAAGTACAATGTGGGTAGATACCAGATAATATTTAGCTACATTATGATGGAGCGAACACCGGTGACTGCGCGAGCAGTCTTTATAAACTGGTGGAGGGTAGTATTTGTGTTGATACAGGTTGCTCCTACAAATGCAGCAAACTTTTGAGAATTTATTATACTTACATACTTATTTAACATTATTAATATAATGTTATTAATTGTATTGACTAGTTATTTTTATTATTTTAATGACATATTTCAACGACAAAGTCATTCGTTGAGATTTTGAGATATGTCATTCTCATACATTTTGATTGTTTTCTATTAGCGTTGACGATTGTAGATTGTCAACTTGGCTAGGGGGGCTGAACCGATCGTCATTAAATTTGACAAAAAGGTAGCCTTGGATCCGGAGAAGGCTACTTTTTATCTCGGAAAGATCCACGCGGGCGAAGCCGTGGGCTACCTCTAGTTGAGTTAAGTTGAGCTTACATAAAGCTATTCAATTAAATTCAATAAGATTTCTATTCAATGCGGTAATTTAAATAAAAAATAAAAAAAAACTACAGTAAAATAATTAAATTACAATAAATAAAAATCAAATTTAAATAAAACTGTAATTACAATAATATAAATAATTTACTATAATTAAAATAAATTACTATAATTAAAATAAATTAATATTATTAAAATGAATTACTATAATTAAAATAAATTACTATAATTAAAATAAATTACTATGCCTAAATATTTTTTTTTTAATAAAATTGAACATTCTACCCTATATGATCTGAAAGCCATTCAAATATTTATTCTGAAGGGGAAACTTATCCCTAAAGATCTGATCGATGTGGTTGAATTGGGATTAAAACATAGTAATGTGTTTCAATCTCAGTTTAGAGAATTTATTTTATGATTTAGTCTGTTTTTTGTTCGTTTGAATTGCTTGTAACATTACAGAGTAACCAATTTCCTTTAGCGAACAAGCTCTTTAAATAAATAATAAAAATACACCGCAAAAAAAAAAGATGCGTAGTATGATTTAATTTAACAAAAAATATACAAAACATAACCTAAAAATATTAAATCACATGGAATTTTTTTCATCAACATTTCAAAGCCAGCTTTATATAAAGCTGATATGATTATATTCCAATTCGAATTAATTTATGCGAATGAAAACAAAAAAATTTGCCTAAGGCAAATCGAAATCAAACATTGTTATGTCAGATACTGCCATTTACCGCCATATTTGATTCAAAAAAAAAATATACTGCATTGACTTCAAAGCTTCTGTATTGCTAGCTTCGGGCTTTGTTTACTTTATAAGGGATGAAAGCGATGCTTTGACCTGTGGCTTTAACTGAAAGGACATGACAAGTGAAATCTAATCTAAATATATAAAACAAAAGTCGAGTTAGTTACACCATTTATAACTCAAGAACGGCTGGACCAATTTTAATGAAATTTAGCATACAGATAGTACATAAACTGGATTAACATATAGTCTACTTTTTATTCCAGAAAGATGAACAGTTCCCGAGGGATGCCCGATAAACGACGTCGCGGGCATAGGCTAAGAATTTAAGCCGATTTTCTTGCATTTATTTTAAAATTTTGGCGAAAACGGTTATGTTACCGGATAATAAATGTTGGTAATCATTGGCCTATTAATTTTAATTTTAGAATCTGCTCTGTTTACTACACTTTGCAATGTTTTATAATTAGTTATTAGTAAAATAATGTATTCTTGATGATTTATATAAGTGTACAATAAGTTACCAGAACCCATAAAAACTTAAATAAATATAGTAGTTTTGTTTTGTCGGACTGCTGATAACGAGGTTGTGGGTTCGATTCCCACAGGACACAAATATTTGTGTGATGAACATAAGTGTTTGTGTTGGTCTGGATGTGTTGCTTATGTATTATAAGTATGTATTTACAAAAAAAATAGTACATAAGTATTATATCCATTGTCTAGTACCCATACTACAAGCTCTGCTTAGTTTGGGACTAGATGGTGCTGTGTAAAAATTTCCCAAAGATATTTATTATTTTATTTATTAATAAACTAAAACTCTTTCTACTAACCTCTATCACTTGGAATCTATTTCTACTCCTCCTCCCTAACCCATCGCACCTCTCCTACTCTTTACCTCACATAAGGGTGCTTCAACAAATAGTTAACTTGTTTGTTAACTCCTTATCGTAGTTATAACGGACAAAGTGACTTCCGCAGTCTGCAGCCTGCTTCGGCTTTACATATACGACAGCTAACGACATAATAAATTAATATCAAGTTGCTTTTATTGATAGCGCAGGGAAAGTTACAGCACTTATGCTCTATGTATATGTGTATGGATAGGAATTTCTATAAGTTTAGTGGTGACATATTTGGAACTACATAGAATCAAGTACTGAACATCCTTTTTCAGTAAATCCCTCGTTCAACCAGTCAATTTGTATTGTCATCGTTTATTAAATTGTCACCCTCTATGATATTTATTTATTTATTTAATTCTTTATGCACAACGGGGTACAAAGGCGCCATAGGCGTTCTCTACCAGACAACCTTAGGGTAATGCAGAGACAAAGAATAAGGTAGATGCACCAGTAAAGTAGTAAAGTATGTTTAGTACTACGGACTTATAATTACATATAATAAAATATACATATTATACATACCTACATATATAACTATAAATTGTATAACATCAAGATAAATCAAAGTCGAGCTGAATCTGCTAAACTGTTTTCACGAAAATATTTCCTTTCAATTTTTCATATCATCATTTCAGCCGAAAGACATCCACTGCCGGACATAGGCCTCATAAGCCTTATTTATCACTAGCTGTGCCCGCGACTCCGTCCGCGTGGATGTCGGAAAACAACATCGTGTCATAATTATGAACACAATATCTTCAAATATATACATATAAGCGCCTACACAGACGATTACACTATTTACCGACCATACTATATTTTGTTTTTACAACCAACCGACTAAGGTGATGGAATTTCATGGAATTAGCCCTAAACTCCCTCATTCTGAGAAGACGCTCGTGCCCAGCAGTGGGAAGTAATTGGGCTGATTATGTTATTCTATAACACTAACCACATCTCTTCTTATGCTGAGAAGAGGCCCGTGTCCAGCAGTGGGACTGTAATGGGCTGGTAATGTTATGTTATTCTAGAATACTAATAATATCCAGTTCATTATCTCTTCTCATTTTGAGAAGAGGGCCATACCCAGTAGTGGGACAGTAATGGGTTGACTACGTTATGTTATTCTATATTTTCTAGTTTCTTAACTCTTCTCGTTCCGAGAAGAGGTCCGTGCCCAGCAGTGGGGCAGTAGGTAATGAGCTGATTATGTTATGATAATCTATTACACTAACAATATCCAGTTCCTTAACTCTTCTCATTCCAAGAAGAGGGCCATGCCCAGCAGCGGGACAGTGATAGGCTATGTTATGTTATTCTATATTTTCTATAATACTAATAGAATCCAGTTGTATTTTTAGGAACCTGCAACCTGCATGCAACCAACAATCATGACCTCTACTTTGTATGCAACTTAATACAATAGAGGGGTCAAGCTGTATCGATGGATCTACTCAACCGATTCAGATAAAACATACCCTATATTTTAAGTTAGACTAATACCAATACAAATGCTAAGTTTCATTACGATCCGTTCAGCCGTTTTCACGTGATGAGGTAACAAACAGACAGACAGACAGACAGACAGAAAGACAGACAGACAGACATAAATTTTTTAAACGATTGATTCGTGTTCTATAGCTTATTTCTAGTACCCCTAGCCGGTTTTCGCGAAAAAAAAACTCAATGTACAGACTTTTCGACCTTTACAGTTTTATTATAGCAGCGGTACTCTAAGTGTGTTCCGCGGAACCCTAGGGTTCCGCGATACCCCTGTAGGGGTTCCGCAAGAATTTAGAAAAAAAAAACAAAACACCTCTCTCTGGTCACTGGTCGAACGTTTTGAATCCGCCCGCCGCGCGTATACTTGTGAGCGCGCAGTCCCTTTGATAAAAGCCGCCTCTGAATTAGACGCTATAGTTGTGAACAAGCGACTTTCGGCTCTATCTTCAAAAGCATAAAGTCGAGATTGTTTACAACGCATTTTTTTGTATTTATATTTTTATTTCCGCTTTTTGTTTATCAAAGGCGCCGACTCGAGTATTTTTGAGAATGTTCGAGTTCGAGTCTAGGACTAAGTATAAAAGCGCTATTATATAAAAAAAGTCGCGCCTCGTCAGTCAGTTGACGATTAGCGTTCGGAGCGATAAGTTCGTACCTACCTACTTACAAGCTGGCTAGCCTGCTGCCTTCTTGTAAGTTCTACTGCCCGCTGTATTCTGATTGTATCAGTTTTGTACATTTCTTCTTTGGACTAAACTTTGTCTCATAAACGCAGTAACGATTGTGCATTATTTTGACCCTACCATCCTGACGTGTAACATTATTAATAAAGAAGAATGGAACGTTGGCTTAAAGGTGTTAAACGTGTTGCAACGACATCTTCTAATGACGCTGAATGTTCAAAAGCAGTACGCGCGGAGAATACAGCAATTACCTACCGATCCAGACGATGATGCCACGACGTCAAGCTCCACGGTTTCAAAGACGAAAAAAAGGAAGTATGATGAATCATATATCAGTTTCGGATTTGTTGATTCCAACGGCTCACCTCCCTGCATGTTATGTAGTAAACTGCTTCCTAATAGTTCCATGGCACCTGCCAAATTACGCAGACATTTAGAAACTGTACACCCCGAGTCTAAAGACAAGAATAAAGAATTTTTTGTTCGTAAAAAAGAACAGTTATTGGAATGTCAAAAAAATATGATGCATGTAACACAAACTATCAATGAAAAGGCCACGGAGGCATCATATTTAGTTAGCTATCGCATTGCACAAGCAGGTGAAGCGCACACTATCGCTGAGAATTTAATAAAGCCATGTGTGTTAGACATAACAAAATGTATGCTCGATGAAAAATCTGCAAAGCATCTTTCTACTGTACCGCTATCAAACGATACTGTTTCACGGCGAATCCATGATCTGGCAAGCTACGTCAAACAAGAACTAGTTGCACGTCTACAAAAAACACGATTCGCCTTGCAAATGGATGAGTCAACTGATGTCACTGGTCTGGCTATCTTGCTGGTTATCGTGAGATATCCATATGAACGTTCTTTTGAAGAAGACATGCTTATGTGTTCACCGCTGCCCACAAACACTACCGGGGAAGAAATTTTTAATAAAATAAACATATTTTTTAAAGAAAATAATCTTAGTTGGAACGATTGCATTGACATTTGTACAGATGGGGCCAAGGCGATGACAGGTAAAACAGCAGGAGCAGTATCACGAATAAAAAGTAAAGCGCCTAATTGTAGTTCCAGCCATTGTATTCTGCATAGACAAGCACTTGCGATGAAGCAAATGCCGTCAAATCTAAAATTAGTTATGGATGAAGCGGTAAAAATAATTAATTTTATCAAATCACGACCACTACAATCCCGATTGTTCTCATTATTGTGTGAAGATTATGGCAGCAAACATAAAACACTGCTGCTCCATACAGAAGTGCGATGGCTGTCTCGGGGTAAAACTTTAACAAGGCTATTTGAACTTAGAGCCGAGTTACAAATGTTTCTTTCAGCAGATACAGTTTCTTTTAATTTGAAAGACCGTTTGTATGATAAAACTTGGTTGTTCCGATTGTCTTTTATGGCGGATATCTTTCAAAAACTGAACGAATTGAATTTATCATTGCAAGGTAAACAGACAACAGTGTTCCAGGCCTATAACAAAATAACTGCCTTCAAAAGAAAATTAGATTTTTGGATTATTTGCGTTGGTAAGAGAGAAATAGAAAGCTTTACGTCACTCAGTGAGTTTGTTAGCGATAACGACTCGGAAATGTTTCAAGATGATGTGTTTGAAGAATTGGTCCAATATCTCACTTCGATGCGCGCATCTTTTGTAAAGTATTTTCCCGAAGAACATAATACAAAAATGAAGCTGAATTCATGGATTCA
The DNA here is from genome assembly GCA_949699075.1 of Asteroscopus sphinx. Lineage (NCBI taxonomy): Eukaryota > Metazoa > Arthropoda > Insecta > Lepidoptera > Noctuidae > Asteroscopus > Asteroscopus sphinx. The sequence continues at coordinate 19,573,100 of OX453021.1, forward strand.
TAATCCTTTTTTACCCAACTTGCAAAAGCCCGAAAGTATGTCAAACGAGATATATGAATCTCTTTTAGAAATGTCATCAGACACAAGTATGGAGTCACTGTTCAAAACGACGCCTCTCAACGATTTTTGGTGCAGAATCCGTGATGAATATCCAATGCTTGGCAGAATGGCTCTGAATATTCTTCTCCCGTTCCCAACAACATATTTGTGCGAAACAGGATTCTCAACCTATGCAGCCACGAAAACAAAATATCGCAATAGACTGGACGCCGAACCTGATATGAGACTTCAAATGTCTTCTATCAAACCTGATATCAACCAATTGATGAAAAATAAAAAACAGTTTCATACCTCCCATTAGTTAAGATTTTTTCATTTTTAATATCTTCTATTATTGTACTTGGCATGTGGTTAAAGTAAGTAATAATTAGTAACTGTTACATTGTACTTTTATTATGCTTATATAATAAAGAATACACTTTTAAAAACTATTGTTTTATTGTAGGGTTCCGTCAAGTATTTTGCTTGTCAAAAGGGTTCCGTGACCAAAAAAGTTTGAGAACCGCTGTATTATAGTATAGATAGATAGATAGATGTGGCGTCTTAAAAATATCTTATATAAAGACTTAAATCTACAACTGTTAACCTGTACATGCGAAGATTAAATCCGAAAAATGTTCTGCTATTTCAGATTTCAGTAAAGGGTTAGCGCACCCTAACTGCCTGTCTGGACCAGTATTTTTTGCGAAATAAATTATTCTTATTCTTCTTATTCTTACACCGACGGAGTGGCGACGAAGAGCAAACCGACCACCGACCACCTCGGCCACTCAATATAAATATAAATGCTAGCACTACCTACATATACAAGATTACGTCTGTATACGAAAGCGCACACACGTGTAGGTTAGGGATGCTCGCCGCTTGTAATGCCGACTGGGTTCCAAGCGCTTCTCAGTAGTTTTCAGAGATGGCGTGCTTGTATAGCGACTGGCGATTGACATCCATTGCAATCTTGCAGTCCGATTGCTGGAAAACCGCGGTTAGGTGCGGGGTGCGGGTAAGAAATGTTAAATTGGCGGGGGGCGGTGAGTGGCCGTTCTTTACGATAGTACTATTAGGTATTCTATGCTACCGCTCTTCGCAGTGCTTTGAGTCTCCTAGTGTGATTTTATTTCGCTAGTAAGTTGAAGCAAATAAGGTTGGATCCCAATTGTTGGATCTAAATAGTAAGTATAAAGTATTATATCCATGGTCTAGTACCCATTGCACAAGCTCTGCTTATAGGGTGCTGTGTAGATAGGTAGATAGATAGAATATAGTTTATTGTACACCATGAAAATAGTAGTAAACAGGAACAACGTATAAATTATAGGTACATGGGCGGTCTTATCGCTAAAAGCGATATCTTCCAGACAACCTTTGGATGGACAAAGAACACGTAAGATCTAGATAATGGGGGCAGTCCGTGGCGTCCGTGTGTAAAAGATCCCAAATATTTATTATTTATTATTATTAAATAAGACGCTTCGCCTGCACTGAATCGGTGTGCGCTAACCCTAATAGATTGCGCATCACAAACATTTACTCTGCAACAAATAAAAGAAGACAACTAATTTAAGACTAACCTATGAAGTTATTAATTTAAGACTGTTTAAATTATCGAGTTGAAGATAGGACATTCTAGAACAAAGTTTAAAGAAGTAATCAATCATTTAGTAGTTACTGTTGAGACTTGTCGAACATTTTGAAATCTTTCTAACTAACTTTCTTTGGAAGTTTCAAAAAGTATATAATTTGATAGATGGCTAAAGAATGTGAGCTGGTCCATTTGGAGTATGAGTACGAGTAAATAAGTTTTTAGTGTCGATCAAGGAGGGATTATGGTGTTCTCATGTACCTACTAAGTTACCGATCTTTTAAAGAATTTTAAGTGTTGGTCTTTTTTATTTGTTGCAGGGTAAATGTTGGTAATACGCAATTTATTAGGGTTAGCGCACACCGATATAGTGGCGGGTGGCGGCGAAGCGGCTAATTTTGTAACAATTGAAATTTAACCTTATTCGTTTCAACATACGACTGAAATTTTTATGGTGAATTAAAATCACACTAGGAGGCTCAAAGCGCCACGAAGAGCGATCAAAAGGCTACAAGCGTCCATAAGAGCCGGTCAATAAGAGTCGGTTTGCCTTGCAACCATAATTATGAACAACTTTTACTATGGGACCAACCTTGAAATTGCGAAAAAAAAATCAGGTGGTCCCTACATTTTATTGATTTAAGTTATAGTTATAGTTATTTATTTGTTAAACTTGGACTAGATTACATGGAAAGATTTTAGCACAGGCTTAAAATTTAAGTACTAAGTGAATACAAATGTAGCGTATAATATAATGTAACCGTTTTAAATTTCAGCATGTATAAATAAATATTTGGGGCACTGTCATGTTTTATATCGTTTCTTGTATTACAACTTGCGCGGGCCCGCCTTCAACCTGCGCTGCTACTGACCTGCTTTTGGCACACCTCAGTTACTCAAGATTACGTCTCTATAGTGTATACGGACGCCTTACTTGTCTGTGACTGACGCACACAAACGTGTAGGTTAGGGATGCTCACCGCTAGTAATAATGACTGGGTTCCAAGCGCTTCTCAGTAGTTCTCAGAGATGGCGTGCTTGTATAACGACTGGCGATTGACATCCATTGCAATCTTGTATTCCAATTGCCGGCAAATCGCGGGTGGGTGCGGGGCGCGGGGGAGGAATCTTAAATTGGCGGGGGGTGGTGAGTGGCCGTTCTGTACGTTAGCAATATTCGACATTCTGTGCTTTCGGTTTGTACGCGCCTTTAAATAAACATTCGTTTAATGTTATTAACAAAGCAATAGTATTTTATGTAGCAATTAAAGTCAAAGCCTCCGCTTCTTCGCAATCCTTTTACTGGCACCAAGTTTTACGACTTATTAGGAGGTAAGCACCAGTTCTCAGTTAAAAGTGGAAATAAACGCGCTATACAACTTTAAACTGCTTTACGGTATATAAATTATATTTATTATGATTAATGGGTGCGGTGAGAGCAGGGACTGGCAAAACTGCATGAGAGAATGTACTTAGCAGTACTTAGATGTAAACGGGTGATGATGAATGCTCCTCTACACGTCGAGTAAGAATTGAGTTCTTAAAATGCTGTTGGCAACATTGGAAAATGCGTAGCTACAGGTTAAAAAGCGCGGCTTGCGAATTCACTCTGGTAACCATAGAGAGATGATTTCATTTCTCTAAGCTAGTGACTAACCCCACAAGCGTCAATTTCAAAAAAATACAGGATGGCGAAAGGCCCACCTGATGTTAAGCAGTTACCGTCTCATGTGATTGTAATTGCATTTCTTATCAGATTATTTTAATTGATTTTCCTGAAGTTTCGAAAGCTTTGCAGCGTTCGTGGTCGCAGGAAGACTTACGGCCAAAATTAATATCCAATCTATCCACGATTTACCCTACTAGAGATAGAAATTTGACATATTTTGTATGGAGCTTATGTCAAATTCCTATCTCTGGTAGGGCAAATCGTGGATAGATTGGATATTAATTTTGGCCGTAAGATGACAAGCGTCTTTACAGATATTTTTCAAATAATTATAATAATTTGTTTCTTGTGATAATTGTAAATGTTACTGTGGTTCAGTATGTATGTTTAAAAACTGCTTTTAGTTTAAATATACGTACAAGAATACATTAGCGTGCTTTTAATGTATTTACAAAAACAAAAAAAGTATCCAAGTATTATATCCATTGTCTAGTACCCATAGTACAAGCTCTGCTTAGTTTGGGATTAGATGGTGATGTGTAAAATGTCCCAACAATATTTATTTATATTTATTTATTTATTTAATTTTTATGAGAAACCCACTTATTTGTTTTTCTTCCTTAAGAAACTATTTAGGTAATTTTTTCATGTTGTTTTTCAATATCCTAAATATCACTATCAAATTTTGAAAAAAATATAAACTTTGTTTTTAGGCTATTTTTTATTGCTACAAATTATTTAGCATGCATTATTTTCGTGCGTGTATGAACTATTTATCTACAAAAAAAAACATTCTTATAAAAAAAAACAACTTGATAGCTCAGAATAACGTTGTACGCAAAACCTCCAGTCAAATTACTTTCATT